>JARWLC010000005.1:132770228-141782728 GCA_033318265.1 Phyllotis vaccarum
GGGGATAGTATGATGTTGTAGGATACGAAGATTGTTACATTCTTTTATGTGGCATTTGTTTAACTCTGTGAAGCTGTGTTACTGTGCCTGTTTAGAACACCTGATGGTCTAATGAAGCGCTGAACGACCAACAGCAAGGCAGGAGAAAGGATAGGTAGTGCTGTCAGGCAGAGCGAATAAATAGGAAGGGAAATCTGGGAGGAAAGAGAAGAAGGAAGATCTGATAGTGAGAGGAGAAGAAGATGCCAGAGACCGGCTACGCAGCTCCACAGCAAGCCACCAAAGAAGAAACAAAGTTATACAGGAATCAAAAAGGAAAGGCCTAGAGGAAAGATGGATGGGATAGCTTAAAGTTAAGAAAAGATGGCTAGAAGAAATACAAGCTAAGGCCACGCATTTATAAGTAAGAATAAGCCCTGGAGTGTGATTTGTTTGGAAGCTGGGTGGTGGGCCCCCCAAAAGAGCAAATACAAACAACAATATTACTTCTTCCTTTCTGATTTTTTCCATTTTATATATTTCTCTTTTCTACTCGCCTTAACAACATGTTGAGTACTATATGGAATAAAAGCGGAATAAGTGAACACCTTGTCTAATGTTAGAGTCAGAGGAAATGGTATAATTTCCCCTACTTAGTATAATATGTACGGTTTGTGATATTTGACCTTTATTATATAATTGCAATATAATATATTATTAATGTTCTTCCAAGTCTCAGTTTCCTCAGGGCTTTTTATCATGATAGCATGTTGGACTTTATAAATATCTTTTCTGTACCTATTGAGACAATCCTGTAGTTCCATCTTTAAGTATATTAATCTGTTGTGTTACATTTATTGTATGTATAAACAAACTTGCACTCTTGGGATGAGACAAACTCTATCATGATGTATATTCTTCTTAATGTGATCTTGAATTCAGCTTGTAAAATGTGTAGGTAGTTTGTTGCGGATTTTTGTACCAGTGCTTCTCAGGGACATGCTGTGTACTTTTCATTTTCTTTTTCTGTCTTTACTGGTTTCGATGGCAGAGCCATCCCGGCTTTGTGGAATGAGTCTGGCGGGGTCCTTCTCTTTTATTTTGTGGAGAATTTTGAGAAGTGTTGGCATCAAATCTTCTTTGAAAGCTTAATAGGAGTTACTACTAAATCCATCTGGTCTTGGACTTGTCTTTATGGAGAAATGCTTAGTTACTGATTGAATTTCATTGCTTGTTATAGGCCTGTCTAAGTTGTTTATATATTCTGGCTATAATTTTACCAGTTCATATGTATTTAGAAATGTATACATTTCTTTTTTCCAACTTGATAGAATGTAAATACTTATGGTACTTCCTGATGATTTACTAGTGTTTATTAGGGTCTGCTGTTCAAAATCCTTTTCATTTCTAATTTTATTCTTTGGGCTTTCTTTTTTTCTTTAGTAAGTTTGGCTATGAGTTACTCCATCTTGTTAATATTTTCAACAACCAATCTTGGTGAGTTGTAAGTAACATTCTTTTAGTCTCTATTTTATTAATTATTAGTCTGCTATTTATTATTTTTGCTATCTGTTATATTTTGGTTTCATATCTGTTTTTCTAAAGCCTAATATTATATTATAAATTACTTATTTAAGATCTCTCTGCATGCTAAGGATAAAAAAGCTTTAAAGTGTTTAAAAGAAAAGTAGAGAATATGCTGGAAGTTGTTGGCACAGGAAAGGACTTTATGAACAGGACCCTGAATAGAGCACAGTCACTAAGACCAAGAATCAATAACTGGCCTCAGAAAAATAAAAGTCTTCTCTACAACAAGAGGTACCATCATTCAAATGAAGAGGTATCCCTCAGAATGGGGGAAAAGTCTTTACAAAATCTAACATCAAGAACACAAATAACTCAATTAAAAGATAGAGCATGGAACTAAGCTGAGTCCCATAGATGATATCCAATTGACTGCCAAACAATTTTTTAAAAATATTCAGCATTCTTAACCATCAGAGAAACACAAATAAAACCACTTTCAGATTTCACTATGTCCTAGTAAGAATGACTAAGATTTTTAAAAAAAGACAAACGTTGGAGTGGTGGAACTACTGGTGTGAGTGAGAAACGATGCAGGTAGGTGTAAGAGCATGGGCTTATGGTCCTCAGTTCTATTCCCTTGATCAGTGGGTCTGATTTTATGTCTCCCTCTCCCTCTCTCCCTTTAATGGAGGTTCCCTATAATGAAGATGACAATGTCCTTGCTAGGCACCACAGGCTAACACAAAAAACTTAGCTCCTGTGAGATAATGCTCTTGTCCACTGTAAATATTTGTCACGCATATTGGTTTAACAAAACACCGACTGGGCAATAACTAGGCAGGAAGTACAGGCAGGGCTACCAGACTAGGAGAATTCTGGGAAGAGAGAAGGCCGAGAAGCCGTCACCAGCCAGACACAGAGGAAGCAAGATGAGAATGCTGGACTGAGAGAAGTTACTAAGCCACATGGTTAAACATAGGTAAGAATTACGGGTTAATTTAAATGTAAGAGATAGTCATATGCTTGAGTTACTGGCCAAAATTTGCTATAATATTAAGCCTCTAAGTCAATTATTTGAGAAGTGGATGCTGGTATTGGGAGTTTTTGGTGGGACAGTAACTTCCGACTACACCCAGCTCCAGGAAAGGATTACCTCCTCTGAAGTTATTTGCTAGTGAGGACTTCCTATAATTTCCCTTCCCAACCATATTTCAGAAAAGAAAGAAATCTGAGTCAGGAACTCTGTGAATGGCTTGGATTGCCGAGGAAAATGGGTAAGAGTTGGCTTCTGACAGAGGATCTAAACAAAATAGATCATGCCTTAGCAACTCATTGTTGGTACAGGGAGATGGTAAGAAACCTGAGAAGTGAGAAACTCATATGCCAGGTTATCCCAGACCGCTGCTAATGTCTCATGAAACAAGAGACGTTTTTCAGCCAAAGATATTTGGGCAGATATAACACACTAGATTAAACTATAACAGGTAGTACATTTTCAGGTCCCATAAATATTCATACATCATAGGCTATCGTCAATGCAACTGGTTACCCTACAAAACTCGACAGCAAGAACCTATTGTTGAAAGAACCACACACTTGAGTCATAGAGCATGGAGATATCAAGATGCTAGTGACCTGGGAGCTTCATCCCTACTGGCTAGCTTCCATAGCACTCACTGCAAAGTATGATGCATGCTGCTGGAGAAGAAAAATTGTCATCAGTCTTCCCCAGTTGTGAACCGTGTGAGCTACAATATTGTCTCTCCCTGCAAGACATGTCAACCAGTGCAATAGTGTCAAAAACATCATGGGAGTAGCCAACTATTTTCTGATTGGATATAAGACCCACACTATGAGATAAAACCCATACTTGCACCTTTGTCAGAGAAATGAATTTAATTTTTTTGGACACAGAGGTATTATATAAGTAGTGACACCATAGAGAAATAACAACATTATGAAGCTATGGAAGAATATAATAAGCACTGTTTTTACTTCAGAGAACCATATTTTCTTCATTCTCCATTGTCTTGGAGGGATTGCCAGTTAAGGCGGCTTATGCTCATGCCGTTTCAGATGTCTGCAGACTGTTTTACAGCTGGGTGTCCAATCTTTGCCTTGTCTGGACTACTTAGATGAAGAATCATCTTAGGCTATACATATAAGTACTGTTGAAAGCAATGAGCAAAGAAAAAAACTGTGCAAAATTTATGTGGCATCCACCACCATAAACAAGCCAGGAAATCTTCATTATAACAATTTTAACTGTGCAGTGCCCTATTCAGAGATTGTTTTAAAATTAAAGCACAGATTTCCAAGTTTGTAATAACTAATAAAAGTCAACATAATCATTTCGTGTTATAAAAATACCCCAACAAAAAGCAAGTTAGAGAAGAAAAGAGTTTATTTTAGCTTACATTTCAAGGGACATGGCAGGGAGCCATGGAAGCAGGAGACAGAGGCCATTCTGGAAATTAGGGAGCAGAGAAGAACATGTCTCAGTCACAGGAAGGAGAGGAAGGTGGGGCAGTGCTAGGCTATAAAACACCAAGTCCTGCTCCCAGTGGCACACTTCCTCCAGGAAATTTCCACCACTTAAAGATTTCATAATCATCCCAAACAGTGCCACTAAACAGCACATGAGCCTATGAGAGAAATCCCTCATTTAAAGGAGATAGAAGAAAATGTCCAGTTTAAGGGATTTATCTTCAGCATCTTGGGAAGGCTTGGGTTTCTGAACTTACTACCATTTGCTGCAAAGAGAGTCTTACAAAGCTGAGAGTAGTTTTTAAAAAAGGATTTTGTGTTATGTGTATGAGTGTTTTGCTTGCATGCATGTATGTATATCACATGTCTGCCTGGTGTCTGTGGGGGCCAGAATGTGGTATCAGATCCCCTGGAACTAGACAGCTGTGAAGTGTTATATGAATGCTGTGAACCAAACTCAGATCCTCTGCAAGAGCAGGAAAATGCTTTTAACCACTGAGCCATCTCTCCGGTGGGTACAAAGATGTTCAGTTTGATCCTATATCAATTTAGTTAAACAGTAAGAAACTCCCCACTTAAGCCTAAGACCTTCCTCCAGTCACAGTTTGTTTCCAAGACTTAAGTAGCAGGCATGGGGTATTCCCTCCTGCGGCATGGATCTCAGAAGGCAGTTGGTTATTCCTAATGGTAGTGTCACTTTTGCCCAGGTGGGCACATCTTGCCTGGAAGTTAGGGTTTTTTCTTTTTTCAATAAGTTTCAATGCTAAGTAAGACCACTGATGTTGTTCCTTCCCTATCAGCCTTCATAATCTGAGAGTTTAAAAACTAGCTGTTAGGAAGGAAGCTTCAGTTCAGTTCCTGGTTGCTTTCTCTGTAGCCAAGGTGTGTGGTGTCGTCAGCAATAGTATCTTTGTCTTCTACTTTTTGTGGGCAACCAAGAGGATGAGCAAGAACCTCTATTGTTAGGAGGTCGCTGGGCCTCCTTGACCAACTTCTGAGGACCTATCCTGAACCAGGGAAATTTTCTTTAGTAGCCCACTGCTTTTAGGAGCAGCACTATATAGTCACGCAGAGTAACTACTTCAATATTTCTTTTATATTTTTGATTTCAACTATAGATAGAAGGTTTCTTTTAATTTCATCAGCTGATGGGCATCTAGCCTGCTTTCATTTCTATATATTGTAAATAGATCAGAAATGAATATAAGTTTGCAGATATCTCTACAGTATAATATAGAGTTGGTGTATGCCAGATGTGGTATAGCTACCCTATGTGATAGTTTTTTATCTAGGTTTTTGAAAAATCTCCAGATTGATTTTCAAAGTACTTTCAGAATTTATTAGCATTTATTTTCTTGATAATTAAGATATTTACTGGGGGGAGATGGAATCTCAAAGCACTTTTTTTGTTTCTAGTTCCCCAGTGGCTGAGGATGTGGACCACCTTTTCAAGCATTTATTGGCCATTTGTATTTCTCAGAGAACATTATATTCATACTATTAGCCTATTTATTGAGCGAATGAGTTGAGTTTTGGGTGTTTGGATTTGTACTTTTTATAACCTAGATGTTATTATTATTAATCCATTGTGTTATCTGCAGTAGACTACTTCTTCACTGTGATTCTCTTCTTTACCATGAAAAGGGTTTTAATTTCAAGTGACAATACCACCTGCCAGTTGGGGGGATGACTTCTACTCTGTGAGTCCTTTACTGGAAATACTTGCCTATGCCCGTGTCTTGAAGTGTTTTGCCTGTGTTTTCCTTTAGTAGCTGCACTTTCATGTATTCCATTAAGGTCTTTGATTCACACTGAATAGATATCTTTTGCAGGCTGAGAGGCCTAGTTGCATTCTTTTGCATGTGATATGCCCAGTTTTCCCAACAACATTTCTGAGAGAGACAATCTTGAGCATATGCTTTTGAAGCTATTGTCAAGAGTAGATGTGTGCCAGTCGATTTCTGCACCTTCAGTTCTATCACATTGGACTGCCTGTCTGTCTCTGTGCAGGGTCATGTTGTTTTGAATACTATGGCTGTATAACGTAAAATGAATACAGGTACTGTGAATCCTCCAGGATCGCTCTTTTTGCTAACGTCTGTTTGGCTACTCAGGATCTTTTTCATTTGCATATAAATTTTAGGATTTTTTTAAATAGTTCTATGAAGAGTACCATTCAGATTTTCATGGGGATTTAATTGCATGATAATTCAGTTAGTAGATAACTTTCAGTAATTCAGCCATTTTTATAATATTTATCCATGAGCAGCGTGTGTGTGGGGGGGGGTGGGGGGAGTGGTCTTTCCACCTTCCAGTGTCTTTAGTTTCTTTCTTTGGTGTCTTAACATTTTTATCACAGAGGTCTTTTGGCCCTTTAAATTGTTTATTTCTAGGGTTTTATATGTGTGTTTGCATTCGTGTGCAGGTACATGTATGTATATGTATGTATGTGGAGGTGGAAAATTGACATGGGTTATCTTACTTGATTGCTCTCCAGTGTGTATATTGAGGCAGGATTTCTGAGCTCTCCAGTGTGTATACTGAGGCAGGATTTTTGAGCTCTCCAGTGTGTATATTGAGGCAGGATTTCTCATTGAACCTTGAGCTCACTAACTCTGGCCAGTCTATCTGCTTCTATCTTCAAAGACCAGAGATTATTGGCAGATAGCATGCATGCCCCGCATTTCTCTATATTTGAGGGATCTGAACTCCAATCTTCATGACACAGCTTTATCTGCTGAGCCAGCTCCTAGGCCCATTACTAGCCTTTTTTTTTTTTTTTTTTTGGTTTTTAACTTATTGTGAATGGTATTCTTCTGAGTTTTCTCAGCAAGGTTGTTACTGGCATGTACAAAGCTTACTTACTTTCATATGTTGTTTGTATCCTGATACTTTGCTTGGAAGCATTTGTCAGGTCTGAGTTTTCTGGTGAAGTCTTTAGGATCCTTTGAGTGTTGAGTCATGTGACCTAAAATGGGTATAATTTTATTTTCTCTTTCCCATTTGTACTCTTTTGTTTCTTGCTCTCATCTTGGTGCTTTAAGATTGATCACCATTTCGTCTAAAATTGGAGAAAATAACATTTTCCTTCTCTTTTAAGAAATACTCTAAAATTTTCTCAAATAGTGTAACCTTGGTTATAGGTTTGCAATATATAGCCTGTATTATGGTGTTGTGTTCCTTCTGTTATTAGTTAATATGGGACTTTAAAAATCTTTGGATTTATTTTGTGTGTATTAGTTCTTTGCCTGAATGTATGTTTGTGAACCTTGTGCATGCCTGATGCCTATGGAGTTCTTTGGATTCCCCGGAACTGGAGCTAAGGATGGTTGTGAGCCATCAGGTGCTGAGAGCTGAGCCTAAGATGGAAGTGCTGTTGTCTGCTCATTTATCTCAGCAAAGGCTCCTGGTAATGAGGGAGGGCCATGGAATCTGAACAGGCTATCTTCTGAAACCAGGCAAGGCCTCAAGTGGAGGGTTGAGGACGTCAACCCAGGTACAAAACCTCTTACTTACAGTTTGCCCTGCCTTTAGAGTTTTCTGGTACCAGAGCCTAACAGAATCCCAGAAACAGAGGGGTGCAAATGCCGAGTCCCACACTCAAACTGGAAGTCCTGCGCAGGGAGGATCGGAGAAACTAGTGGGATCAGAGACACCACAAGAACAAGAATGGCCCACACAATCAGCTGACTGGGACTCATGGGGATTCCCAGAAGTCAAAGAACCTAGAGAGGTCCGTCATCTCTACGGGTATGTATAGAGATATATGTTAAGGCTGCGTATCTAGTGTTCTTGTGGACTCCTAACAGTGAAAGTGTCCGAGGCTGTCTTTTTGCCCACTTGTGGGACCCTTTTCCTCCTACTGGGTCTCCTAGTCCAGCCCTGATATGATGGTATGTGCCTGGTATGATTGTAACATCATGCCGTGTGGGGATGATGTTCCTGGGAGCCCTCATCTTTTCTGAAAGGAAGAGGGGATGATGAATCTGGAGGAGCAAGGAGATGGGGGGGGGGGGGCGACGAGGCTGGAAGAAAGAGAGGTGGGGTCAACTGAGGGATATATGAGAATGAAAAAGTAAAAAAGGTAAAAAAAATAAAGAAAATATATACCTATTTCTTGTAGGTTCTCAAGTTTTTGTAAAATATATTTCCCAACTGCCCCTCATTTTTCTCTGGATTTCATTAGAATCCATGTAGTAACCATCTTTTATCTTTAATTTTAGTAATTTCAATCTTTGGTTTCTTTTGGCGAGTTTTGTAGGGGGGTCTGTCAATCTTATTTAGATTTTCAAAAACAGCTCTTTGGTTCTATGTTTTGGTCTTTTAATCTGTTCCATCAATTTCATCACTGATGTTCGTTATTTTTTTATACCTCTTGGTGCTGGGTTTGGCTTAACTTCTTTTTCTAATTTTTCTAAGACCTTAAGGTGTGTCAGCAAAGTCACCTGACATCTTTCTGCTTCTGCTTCTTCTTTTTCATTGGACTCAGTTTGGAGACCATGATGACATTAAACTCACAGGACTCAACTTCCTCTGCCTCCCAAATTCTGGGATTAAAGGTGTTCACAATCCTGACTTGTTCTTCTTGCTATTTTTATTGTAAACATTCATAACTATAAATTTTCTTCTTAGAACTCTCTGCATGTATCTCAAGTACTTTGGATACTGTGCCTTTATTTTCATTTGCGTCTAGGCTTGTTTGCTAAATTCAACTCAACCTACTCATTGTTTTCTTTTGTTATTGAAACCTGGTTTTATTCCACTGTAGTTTCATAAAAAAGACACTATTTACATTATTTTATACTATTTTTAGCTTGGAATATGATCTATTGGCAAGACCATTTGATAAATTTATAGTTTGACTCTTGATTTTTGTTGATCTTTTAATTTGGATAACTTGAGGGTAGCAGTGGGATATCAAAAATTACCCATCTTTCCATCTTTACCTACCTGACCTTTTATAAAATCCCAATGTTTTGTGCATAAACTTTTACAATTATATTTTCCTTGATGAATTATTCCCTTTAGTATTACTTAGTACTTTATGTTTTCTGAATAGGCTTGCAGTTTATTTCATCAGGTATCAGAATAGCTATGCAAGTCTATTTTTGGCTTTGACTTGCTTAATAGATCATTTTCATCCCTTGAGTTCTAGTCTGTTGGCATCTTTACTAGTGAGATGTTTCTGGAAGACACCAGATTGTTGGACCTTGTTTCTTGATCTAGGTTGCTGGCTTGTTGCTTATTTATTTGTATGCTGAGGCCATTTATATTTAATATTACTAATAAATAATCACTAATTCTTGTAGTTTTGTTGTTTTGTGACTAGATGGATTATTGTTCGCTTTTTACATTTTCCTCTGTTACAATTTGTGACTTGCTAGTTTGATTTGTTGGAGCTGAAGGATTTCTTTCAGGGTCTCCATTGTGTATCTATTAATCACATGATCCTTTAGTCTCATGATTGAGACCTTCTTCTTTCCTTGTGCTTAGTATTTTTTAAACATCTCCTGCACTGGTGAGTTAGTTTTCATGATCTTTGTGCTTATCTAAATTGTCCTTATTTCTACATCAAATTTAAAGAATATTTGGATTTAACAATGCTATCTGGCAGTTACTAACTTTCCTAGCTTAAAATACATCATTCCTTAGTCTCCTGGCCCTTAGAATTATCAGTAATAAACAAACAAACAAACAAATAAATAGAATGCTGTTATTCTGATACGTTTACCATAGTTGACACTGTTGGTTTTGTGTGTGAGATTAGACACACACTACCAGATGCCACACTAGACTTTATTCAAGGGAGTTGCCGAGCAAGTAGAAGGGAGAGAAGCAGAAGAGAAAGAGACATACTTTCACTCCTTTTAAGAAGGTGGGCATGGATTTACATAGCAACGCTCAGGGGAGTGCCCTCTATAGAGGCTGGTTCTGCTGGTGCCATGTTGGGGTTACCACATGGCCACTACATGCCAGGTATTCTTATCTCTCACCTGGCTCCATGTTGGGTTATCAGACAAGCACATTTACCACTTAGCTGCATGTACCAGGAATCCTTACAGACACTTTTTTTTTCCACATAAAATTATAGACTACTTCAAAAAGTAGCGTATCATCTTTGCTCAGAGGCTATTTCGGTTCCAAATATATTTGTGGACGAAGCCATCACATTATTTGTAGTTTAATATGAACATGTAAGCATTTTTGTGTGTTAACATTCAATCCTACCATCTTACAGATTCCACTATTAGTTTAAATAATTGGAATTCTTATATATGGCTAATTGTGTCAAAGAATTAAAATAGTCGTATTTCTTTTTGATTTACCTCTAAGCCATCTGAATTTTCATTCTCATACCATACTTATCAACTAGTTAATCCAAGTAAAATGCTGAAAGAAGTTGTATTTGTTTTGTTCTCAGTCTAGAAAGCACTCAACTTCAAGCTTGGCCAAAAGGTAAATAACAGCAACACATAGACACACAAAACCACATCAGGTTATTGAATTTTTCTTGTGTTGCTAACTTGCAGAAGACATTTTTAAAAATCGTGAAGACACACTTTCCTTCCAAATATATTTATCTACTGTGATAGTGTCTTTTCCTTTTATATTTTGTTGATATAATAAACCTCACAAAATAGTAAAATTTTAACTAGCCTTATATTACTAAGGTGAAACTGACTTTCTTATCATGTTATCTTTTTATGCACTTAGATTTCACTTGCTATATTTCTGTGTTGGTATGTGACATTAGAGATAGGATTTTTTTTTTTGTCAGTCAGAACTTTATATAAATGTATTGGTAGACTCATGAGTTATGTATTCGCTTCCTATTTTCTGAAAGTTACTAAAAAATAGTATTTTTCCTTCCTTAAATATTTGCAATGGGGCTGGAAATATAATTCTGTGGTTAAGAGCACTTGTTGCTCTTGAAGAAGACCTGGGCTTGCTTCTCCGGACCTGAATGGTGGCTCACAGCCACGTGACACCCTCTTCTGACTCTGTGGGCATCAGACACAGAAGTTGTGCACGCCAATGTTCTGGCAAAACACTCATACAGAACACATAAAATAGTCTATGCAATTTTTAATATGTCTGTGAGACTGTATCAGTCATTTGATCTTGCAATTTTCTTCTAGGATGTTCCAAATTCCTATACTGGATTATAGAATTTTCAGGTTATCTTTAAGATGTTTTGTGAACTCTGATAGTTCGTGGCTCTCAAGAATTTGTACATTTCATGCTTGCTCATTGCATACTGTTGCTAATACTTTCTAATACCCTCATCCTTTAAATTTCTGTAATGTCTATACTAATAGCTCTAATCCTTAAATTTGCTTTTGGTGTGTACTTAGAATTTTATGTTATTGAATATTGTATGTGGGTATGTGAACACGTGTGGAGGCCAGAGGCCAACCTCAGGTGTCATTAGTCCAAAGTGATGGCCCTTATTTTTGAATCCCCCTGCCTTTGCCTTCTAGCATTAGTTAAAAGTGTACACTTGTACCTGGCTTTTTATGTGGGTGCTGGGGACAGCAGTCAGGTCTTCACACAGCAAGCACTTAACTGAGCCATCACCCTACTGCTAATTTATGTTTTCCTGATCATCTTCCTCTTTTTGAGCCTTTCATCAACTATCACCTCAATTCCCCCAGGTCTGTTAGGGATTCAAACACATTAAAAGACTTGACTGACTGATGAATAGATTATTTTGTTCTTTCCATTCAACTTACTGGATTCACATAAATTGGTTAATCAACATCAAGTATTTAAAACATAGGAGACAAGAGTGTCTTTGAATCTTGACTGGAGGAGGAAAACCGGTCATTTGTTAACTAAGTTCTCCTCACTGCAGTACTAATGTGCAATATTCTTATACTCAGGCAACATAACATTCTTGAGATTATTGCGGAAGAGACCTTCATGATACTGACTAGGTAAGTCTCGGACTATAAAATATGATGCAGCATTCAATAAAAAAGCATGAGGTCTGAGAGTACAACTGAGATGCACAAATACAACACCCCTAGCCCTATCTTGTGGCAGGAAGAAAGATGATATATATTTTTTCTTCTGATTTCATTCAGTACTATACCTAGTTTTAAACAGAAAAGAGTATGTTCTGTATGAAGTGGGCACAGGACAAACTATACATCCAAACTACAGCTGTCATTTGAATTCAAAATTTCCCCCTTATGTCTCAAAACAGCAATATCGAACGTGCTAGTAGTTATCTCTTGGTTACACTGAAATGCCGGGAGACTATTTTAAAGAACACTTTAATAAGAAAACAAGCGGACTCTACATTTTACAAAACTGTAACTTGGTTCCGATATATTGCAAAAGGAAGGAAGTTGTTATGCCCGAGGAAAAAGCAACCTGACTTGTCCAGTGTCTCGGAACATGGGAATCTCTTCTCCCTTGTGCTCTTCTGGCCTAGGGCTTCTGAGGAGAAGGTATCCTCCATCACAGGACAGCAGGTGAGGAAGGTGGACGCGCAGGCAGGCGCGGGGCTCCTGGGGGTACCGCTCGCTCTCCTGGCCGGACCAGCAGCTCTCACACCCTCCTCGCTGCCGTCTACACGGAGAACCACCCTTTCGTAGGAGGCCTCACCTCGCAGTCACAAATGTCCAGAAAAAGAGCATCTTCTCCCGTCTCGGTCCAGCCCAACTGGCTCCTCCGAGATCTCGGGCACTGCTACCAGCGTCAGTGAAGACCTCGCGAGAGGGCGGCGTCGGGGGCGGGGCACGCCGTGGCGGGAATTTCGCCTGCTTCCGGTTTGGTCCGGGAGGGTTCCGCGTTCTGGCTCCCGGCTTGCGGGGCTCCCGGGCGGAAGTTTTCCCTGGGCTCGGGTTCTTCCCTCCCCTCCCCGGCGCGGTCGCCCGCACGGATCGCCGTGCTGGAGCGGAGGGAGGCGGCGAGGCCGTGTGCACCGCCCCGATTCGCGTTAGGAAACCCGCCCGAGGCTCGTGGGGGCCTCAGAACCCACCTGTAGCCGAGAGGAAGCGAGGGCCGCGTGGGAAGGTTTGGCTCAGACTCGGGCCGGGACCCAGGAAGATATCCGGAAGTTTGTGGCTAGTTTGCCTTCTCAGGTTTTTCCGTTTTGATTTTGTTTTTCCCGTGGGCTAAGGGGACATTTTGAGCTTCCGAGGTAGCCCCTTACCTTTCAGCTTGTTCCAGCACCTCTTGGGAACCTTACCGATAACCGTATGGAGCCACGACGTCATTTCAGGGCAGGATGTAAATAATGGATGGCTGTTCTGCCGAGTCGACATTCCTAACGGACAGCTTAGAGCTGGAGCTGGGCACAGAATGGTGCAAACCCCCTTGCTTTTCTTGTGCTTTTGACAGCAGAGAAGGGAAATTCTTTTCTGGAGAGTCCTACCTTGCCAGTGGCGCCCTTAAGCGGTAGGTAAAAAAAACAAATTGAAGATTCCCACCAGCTTTGTTTAATCACTGCTGAAGTTTAAACTTAGGTGCTCACCAAACTTTGGTATATAGTACCTAAAAGATTCCGAACAGTGTTTGCCCTGGCTGGGTTTTGAATATTTGAGAATTTTCTTGGTCATTTATCATGTCTTAGGAGAAGGTAGCTGAATTCCGACATTTAATTTTGGAATTGGTATTTCCTTTTAAGGACTAACAGTCTACAAGTTTTTAGTAGTTTGTAAGTAGGACACAACTGGTTTTGTTCCCGTTCTTTCCAGTTCTACTTATTTGCATATAGAGCCATAGAAGTACTTCGGTTGAATAAATGTAATTGCTTACAGTAAATTGCTGTTCTTGAGAATATTTTGGTAATGTCTTTTGAAGCAATTTTATTAATGAAAGGAACCCATCTTTTGTTGCTTTTATGATTATGTCTTCCTTACAACCTTAAAGCACATTACATAACTTAATGTCATTCAGGTGTAATTCAATGTTTGGTGATTTAAAAACCCATCCTCTGTTCAAAGATAAAATACTATGACCTGAGACCACCGTGTATATTAGATTCCTTTGGAGTCAGTCACATTGCTTTTCACCTATTTTACTCAATATAGGTAAGCATTACCTGACATATATGTCGTGCATAGTTTAGATTCAAATGACAAAGTCAGCATTTTCATTACAGGCTACTTTTAAATCTTGATCCATTACCAACTAATTTTGAAGAGGATACGATTGAACTCTTTGGCATCCAGTGGGTTACCGAAACAGCCTTAGCAAATTCATGTCGAGAGCTCTTTGATTTATTCAGGTACATGTATGTCTATTTTTAACTTTTAAGACTCTAGATGCTGCCTATCTTTACATTGGTGTGTTTTTCTCCCTAAGACTGATTACAGGGTTTTTTTCTCTCAACCATCATCAACATGATGGTTTTAAGGAGTTGTTTATATACATTTCAGAATCCTGTGTGTGTGGTCACACATCTGTGTGATGATTGAGATCAAGTGCAGGCTATGTTAATGTTAGGCAAGCATCCTACCTCTGAGCTATACTTGCATTACATAACATATATATATATATATATATGCATTGTTATATATATGCATTTATATATGCATTGTTTCTGTTTTTAAGACGGGTCTCAACTGTAGCCACTGTGTAGCCTAGGTCCTCCTGGAACTTAGGGAGAGCCTCCTGGCTCAGCCTGATGAGTGCAGAAATTGCAGGCACAACCACCATGCCTGACCTTTGTTTTTGGACACCATGTTTCTAAGACAAGTATTTAAAGATGTGAACTATATTCTGTGAGCTGTCATAATGAGATGTGTATCTTTGTATTCTGTGTGGTTTTTAAGTTTTTCTTTTTAGGGGGAAACAATAATTATGTTTATGAATGTTTTGCCTCCTTGTATGCATGTATACATGCATGCCTGGTATCCACAGAGGTCATAAGGAGGACATTGGATCCCCCATGGAATTGAATTATGTATGGTTCTGAGCCGCCATAGGTACTGGGAACCAAATGCATGTCCTCCGTGAAAGCAAATAGTACTTAACTGTTGAGCTTCTCTCCAGCCACGAGAGAACAAGCTGAGCGGCTTTTCTATAATTCTGAATATTGTAGTGAATGGTGTTTATCGGAGAGAATTTGAAGACAAGTAGGAATGATGACACAGGATTACGATCCAGACTTGAAGCATCATATGGCTGTGTATTTGCATTTTTTCATCTGTGTAACTGTTTTAGTTTGCTTTTTCACTGCTGTGATTAAAGATCATGACTTTGGGAACTGTTTATTTAGCTTACAGGCTGCAGTCCATCATCAGTGTAAGCTAAGACCAAGAGTTTGAATGTAGGATAAAGCAGAGACCACAAAAGACTGCTGCTTTCTAACTTGTTTCATGGCTTGCTCAGCCAGCCATCCTCAGTGAGCTGGGCTTCCATATCATTAAGCAACAAAATGCTGCCCATTAGACTTTCCTATAGACAGTCTGGTAGAGGCATTTTTTCAGATGAGGTTTTCTCCTCAGATAACTAACTTGTATCAAGTTGACTAGGAACAGTAATTTTGTCTATTTTCTGAACCACTACAAAGCTGTAGGATACAATTTAACATATAACTGAACTCTAGAATGTTTGTTGTATTTTATTTACATTTCTTGAAGATAGAAATATCTCATTGTTATTGAAGGCTGTACTTTTGAAATAGTTCCTCAGATCTATCTTGTATAGATATTTTGTAATTTTAGACAGAGATGTATTTTTAAATTTTTCACTGTCTGAAGCCAACTTTTTTTTTTTAAAAACTTTTATTGATTCTAGCATTCTGATCTTCTCTCTGTCCCCTCCCATTTGCCCTCTGCCCTTGCAACCTACCTCCCAAAACAAAACCAAATTTAAAAGAAAAACCAAAACCCAAACAAAACAGAAACAAAACAAAACCAAGTTAAACAAAGAAAGAATCTTGTTGTGGAAGCATGTAATAAATATTCCCAAAGTGAATTATAAAATAGTGAAGCTGTCAGGTAGTGTTGGAAACCCAATCCATGTCATTTGCTGTGCACTTTACATTATTCTAAAATCTACTCTTTCACATTTTTAAAATCAGGCAGCAGCTATTCAGCTTGGAATCCTTAGTACAAGTCAACTGTGATTTTGGTAAGTTTAATGTGTGCTTAATCACAAAGAGTGCCATTTTTATTACACTGACTTACATATGGGGCTCTGATGTGGAACTGGGGTTTCATAAAAATGTCAAGTGTTTCACAGGGTCATGGTGTAGTGCAGTGCCTTTCAACCTTTGGGTTTCAACCCTTTGGTGTCTTATATCAGGGTTCCTAAATATCAGATATTTACAATTCATAATAGAAGCAAAATTCCAGATAAGAAGTAGCAACAAAATGATTTTATGGTTGGAGGTCATCACAACAGGAGGGACTGTATTAAAGGGTCACAGCAATTAGGAAGGTTAAGAAAGTGTATTTAGTATTCTGAAAGAGTACGACACTTGAATTTTGTTAAAGATGAGATTTGTAGGGTTTGTTTTTTTTTTTTTTTTTTTTTTCAATTATGGTGGCTTTAATGTAAATCTGACTTGAAAAAACAAACTTCTGAGAGAATTATTTCTTTGGAGATGAGATGTGGGATGGAAAACAAATACAAGATAAAAAGAAAGACCTTTTAGGACTCTCAGTTATCTTTCCTGCTTTCTACTTCTGTTTCCTTCGGGCATTTCATGACTGCTGATTTTAGTTGGGTGGTACACCTACGAAGGAAGTTAAGGCCAGCTGTTTCTCCTTGCAACAATTTTAGTGTTCTCGACTGTGTTCAACCTAGGTTCTAAAGTCATCTAATTGTGTGCCTCTTATGTAACAGTCCCTATCTCACTGATTGAGTTCTTGTAAAGTTTAAATGCCATTGTGTATGTTAAGTGTTTATCAGTAGCTGTCAAATGCCTAGCAAATAGAGATCACCTAGAACATGTTTTTGGTCAAATATAGGTTCATTAATTTACCAAAGTATTGTGCTTGCTGATTTGGGTAAGACGTGAGGCTGATGGGCTTTATTCTGGATTGGATGCTGTTAAGGAGCAAAGGCAATTAGATGAGACACAGGAAGGAAGGTTGGGAAGAGCTCTCACTAATTAAACTGGGCTTAATAGCATGAAGACAAAGATGTTGTCTGTGGTATTTGATTGCATAGTGCCTTTTCCCCCTGTGTTTAGACATGATCATAAAGGTTTGACTTGTCACTTTATCATAACCACAGAGTCCTATCTTATTTTTGTATTTAATGAAAATTGCTTATTTTCTAGTGTGATAGTCTAGCTGTTGTCTGTGTTGGTTAACTGTCAGATTTGTCTTGTTCTCATAGAATGTTAGCAATAGATACAAATTATCATTGTTTAATTATCATCTAGTGAGATTGTTTCATGTCAGATGTGTGCAGTACTTGCTGCCTGGTGCAGCGACTTCTTTGTTCTGTCCCTTAAGGTCCCAGCTTTGCTTTCAGTTGAGGCACAGTTGACCCATCCTAAATGTATGAGGTGTATATATAATCACTGTGCATAACCTTGGTGACTGGTGACTTGTCCATCATTGTTTTTATTAATCTGTTTTTACTGTTTGGTTTTTCTCCTGGTTCTATGATACATTTGTTTTGTTTTTGTTTTTTTTGTTTTGTTTTGTTTTTTGTTTTTTTTTTTTTGGAATGTTTAGTAATGTTACATTGTGGTATATGTGGATTTTATTTATTTGCTTCTAGGAATTTTTATCATCTTGCTAGTTATTTCTTGCTGTGGCTTGCTGTTTAATCCTTGTATTCTATTAGGTCTTTCTGAGGTTTGCTTTCAATTTTGTGAGGGCTTCTGTCAGCAGCTTCTAGTAGCTTAGGAAAAACCCTGGCAAACCTTTCTGAGGTATGGTGACTTATATTTTTCATTCTCCCTAATTAGGAACTTGAGCTGTCCTAACTGGTGTGTACTTTGTAGTTGTTTGTACTGTTCTGTAGTTTAAGGTGATGTTTCTTCTCATCACTGAATAGATCAGCAGCACGAAGGAGACCTGTAAATCACTATTCTTTCCTGTATGGTTTCTTTGTTCTATCGTGCTTTTGTCCAATACATTAATTTTTTAAAAATTGAAAGTGGCTGTCTCTTAAAGTGGGCTCTTTCTAGGTTCTCCTGGGATAGTGGCTTAGAAACTACCTCTGTATGGGAAGCTGCTATAATCATGAAGTCCCATCTCTCAAGGTAGAATTTATTGTCATGATTATAGTACATGAAAACTTATTTTATGTTTCTGGTTTTTAAACTTAAGATAGATAGAGAACATCTAAACTCTTTATTCCGTCTTGCCCAGATATAGAAGTTTTAGCTACTGTTTTTGTGAAAATTGGAATTTGTTTTGTGTTGCTGTGATAGAGTACCTTGGACTTTTTAATTTATAACGAAAAGAAGTTCTTTTTAAGTATGGTTCAAGATACTGAGAAACTTAGATCTTAGACATGGCAGTTTCGTATTATAAACATGGGCCTCTTGCAAAAGAGACAAAACTTGTGTAGTGAACTGTTGCAGCAGATCCTAGTGAATAATGTGGTCTATGATAGTGAGTGTCATTCATCCTTAAGACTGGGCAACTCTTCAAGTCTTTAACTCTTAATAGCACCACAGTGAAAATTAAATTTCAGTGTAAGTTTTGGAGGGACAAACCAAACTTACACTATAGCAAGGATCAAAAAGGTTTTATTTATTGGTGACATATCAAAGAGCAGTTTTAATGTGTAGCTGTTCGTATAATCATACATTTATTTCCAATTGCAATTTTGCTAAAGTTAGTAACCATTTTGCTCATTGAATTCAAAGAAGTTTTATGTTAAATATGGATGGGAAATTTTTGCCTATAATTCTCATCCTATTTTCTCTGCTTTTGTTTAGCTTTGGTCTCATGTATTATAACAATTATCAGTGTTTTGCATATAGCAGCAATGTATATAATGCTTAGTGATGTGAATATTAAAGAAACTGAGTGAAAAAATGTGACATGAGATGAGTCTAGGAGAATTATTCAAAGGTTATTTGACCTTTTAAATTATTATAAAGAGTTTTGATTTCATTATATGTATAGTTGGTGGCCTTTATACACTTTGGCTTGAAAGCAACAAGAAAGAATTCAAAGGGCTAGAGAAAAGGCCCTTAAGCATGTACTACTCTTGGAGAGGAATTGAGTTCCTTCTCCAATATTCACTCATGTCAGGTGGCTCACAGTCACCTGTCACTCCAGCATTAGGGGTGTCTGCCTGATGGCTTCCCTGAGTACCTGCACATACCCATACACAGATGCATAGTTAAAAGAAAAATGAAATCTTAAGACAGAATTTGTATCTTAAGCAGATTTTGCAAATCGATTATAGGAAGGTAAAGAATATGTAAAGTACTGTTGTGAGTTCTTTTGTGATATGAGAGACTAGAGAAAGTGGGTTATTTCAAGGTGTATGTTATAATCCTAGTAAGACTTAGTAAGTTAGATATTAAGTCAAACCTGTAAAAATATTTGGTCACTGTTCACTGACACCTGCTTAAGCCATCACTGATCGTGTCTTGTTTCCTTTTCAGGGAAGATAGCCACCTTACACTCCAAAGCAGACAGTATTAGGCAGCGATGTGTAACGTTCCTTCACTATATTAAAGTTTTCATTTTCAGGTAGGAGGACAGATGTGTGTTTTTCCTTTTGCATGGCTATCTGTGGGTATATTTACATAGACTATTGTATATTTATTCTATCTTTGCCTTCCTAGGTGCCTGAAAGTACAAGATGTTGATAACCGTAATCTCCCTGTCCATCCCTATGAGGCTTTGGAAGCTCAGCTTCCTTCGATGTTGGTTGATGAACTTCGTGGATTACTTCTGTATATTGGACAACTAGCTGAACTTCCCAGTGTTACTTTAGGAGCATTTGTAAATCAAAACCAGATTAAGGTTTGATTAGTTTGTTTTTTAAATTATCAAACATTTTCCCCCTCAAGAAAAAGAGTATTATTTAAGAATAAGAATTGGTACAAGTGTGGAAATGAAACTCTGACTTCCTGTCTTGTTAATTGTGTATTTTTTACTATATATAAATGCATCTCACCTTAGACCTTAGTTTCTCCATTTACCTTATTTAATGTCCAGGAGTTACGGGAAGAGTTAAATGATTGGTTTGCCTAAAGTGCTTAACACACTACCTTGACTCAGTAGCTGTTCTCTATTTGGAAGTGTAAATGCTCTAGAAATTTCAAATAAAAATTAGCCTCATTGAAATTTCTGTCATTCCTAATAAAGGTTTGGGCAAATGCCATGTCATGTATATGTTATAGTGAAATCTAAGAGAAGTTGCTTTTTGCTTTGTTTTGTTTTTAATTCTTAGGAATTTGAGGCTGACCTCAGTATGACCTTGGATTTCTGATTTTTCTGCCCCCTTTTCCCAAATATTGGGATTACGCACCCAAACCATTATGCCCACCCAGTTTATGTAGTGCTAGAAATTGAACCTGGGTCTTTTCTTTATACTGGCACAGCACACTCCCAACTTTACTCTTATCCTCAAATAAAAATTATCTTATAGAAAGTTATCATATGGAATGATAACATCATATTAAAGCTTAATGTATTTATCATATATACAGTGTTGACTTCAATCTCAAGACTTCAAAAGAAAAATATTTGCATTTTGAAACCAACATTTATGTATTCCAGTCTCTCAAATTTTGTTGGAATGCAGTTGGCTGTTTAAACTATGCCTCTTTTTTTCACTAGTGATAAACACTCTGAATTTTGATTTTTTTAAAATGGTATTGATAGCACAGTTTAGCTTACAGGTAAATAACAAATTCTGTATATGAAAATTGGAATATAGGTAAATGACAAATTATGGTAATTTATGGGATTCTCTGAACTTTTAACCCCTCCTGTTACATTTGCCTTTACTAATATCAATAAGTTTTTAAGTAACATGATACTTGTCAAAATTTGTATTTTTGTGAACTTTAACAAGAACAAAATATTGATTTTATTAGATCAATATGTAATACGTTCTAAAATAATTTATAGGTTAATGTGTTGGAACTGTAGAAAGCAAGATAATTATTGCTGTTTTGAAATTTGTCATGATAAAGGTCCATAGGTAGTTTGGAGGGTTGTTTCCTTTTCTGCTTGCTGTAAATTGGAGTGGTTGTATTATCATAATGCATCATCAAATGCATAAGAAAATAAATATGCACAACTTGTCTGTCAGCAGAAAGAACTTTCTGTACAAGAGTCTTTATCTGAGTTTTTGTGGATATTTTGATTTGGGTGACTTGAAAACATAGCTTATGTGAAGTCTAGAAGACTAAATATTAAAGCAGGAGAACTTCTTATATATAAAATATATGCCAAATTACTGTTCTGTAATATAATATTCTTTTTTCTATATACAGTATACCAGTCTTACTTACATAATGAAAAGCATTATTTTAGCTGCTATTTCCAGTTGAGCATCTATCTTAAGTTTGCATTAGAGATGTTACTTATTAGATGCTGTATATCACAGTTTCTTCTTTTTCTCTTGGTATCTTTTTCGCCTGACTTTCCAGATAGATGATTTGATGATTTGTGTGTGTTGTGTGTGTGTATATATGATCATATTTGTTGATTTTTTTTAAATGTTACTATTTGTGCTGTAAAAAGATACTTTAATTTTTACATTTATGACTATAATTTATCTCTTTTACAATGTGAAGGGCTGGGGTGCTAAAGAGATGCCTCAGAGGTTATGGACGGCTCTTCCAGAAGACTGGATTTGATTCCCAGCAACCACACGATGGCTCACATGCATTTGTAATTCCAGTTCTAGGAGATCTCATGCATTCTTTTGGTCTCCATGGTTACTGTGCATGCATATGGTGCATTTACATACATGCAGATAAAACACCCATACTCGTAATAATTTAAAATTATGTAGGGAACAGGAAATGTGATACTAGTGCCTGTAAATGTATGTGATAACCCTTTAATGGATTGTATTTTCCTCACTGATTTTGAAATGTCATTTTTACCCTTTTCCTTTTCTTGCTCCTTGTTATCTCTCCCGGTGCCACCAGGTTATTTATTCATCAAGAATTTTTGTGGTTTTGTATCTAGTAGGGAAAACCCTTCATCATTTTTTCTGTGTATTGCAGTGGAACTTGTTCATGTCAATGTATTGTTTTACACTGGTATTCAGTGTTGTAGGGGAAACCAGTACCAGCATAGAGCTAAAATTTTTGACTTGAGTTTTATAGAATTGAGTTTGAGTGTTCAGTGAATTGAAAGAGTAAATTCTTCACCTTTGCCAATTTACGTTTCTTAATGAGGGATACCATATAGTTAGCATGATAATCTGAAGTTCTCCGTGTTAAAGAATATTTCTTAGCTAATTTCTAAAGCAAAAGCTGTCCTGGAAGATTCCTTTATAGCCTTGCAGCTGAGTACAATCAATCAGGGTAGGCAGAAAAGGGTCTGTACTGTCCAGTCTATTTGGCCATTTCAGTAGTGTGTATTAAACCAGCAAGTACAAATGTATTCTTTCACAGATCTCCAGTAAAAGAATTCTCTAACCAAGACAAACATTTTCTGAACCTTTGGATAGTTAATTGCTTTTTTTTATTTGTGAGCATGGAAGTTTTGTGATGTGCAAAATACGTAGTAAAATATGAGTTTTTACTACTGATGTCTTTCACAGCTCTTCCCACCATCATGGCATTTGTTACATCTCTACTTGGATACACACTGGCTTGTGCTGGAAATACTTCACATGCTTGGTGAAAAATTGAGTAAGTTTATGGGTTTCTGCCTTAATTCGCTTTAAAATTCTTGACTTTCATTGCTTTTAAAAATGAAATTAACCATTTGAGTATGCTGATTTATAATCTATAGTCCTAGCTCTTAGGAGGCTGAGGTAGCAGGATCATGAGGCTAACCTGGATTATAGATGAATTCTGGGTCGGTCTGAACTATGAAGAGAGACCCTGTTCAAAAGAAAATAAACAGTTAATATTAAATTATAAGTACTTAATGTCATTTTTAAAAAGGAAATAGGAAATGTTTGTCCCCCCTTTTCACCCAGAGTGTCCATCACTCATGCTCGCACTTACCCTACATAAGAGGAAATACGTGGTCAGTTTATTCAGTCCTTGATCTGAATACATGTATACTTGTATTCACTTGAGAATTACAAATGGAATGGTTGTACTTTTCATTGTGGTTTTTCATTTATCAGATTGTGTGTGTGAGTGAGAATTACGTATCTGTGTTTACATGTGTTAGCAGTCTGTTCACATTTGTGGTGTGTATAGTGACCACAGGTCGACATCAAAAATTTTTGCCTTATTTTTTTTGAGACAAGGTCTCTCATTTTTGTTTTTTCGAGACAGGGTTTCTCTGTGTAGCCCTGAGTGTCCTGGAGCTTGCTCTATAGACCAGGCTTGGCCTTAAACTCACAGAGATCTACCTGCCTTTGTCTCCCCAGTGCTGGGATTAAAGGCTGATTGTCTGACACAGGTCTCTTACTCACTGAACATGGACTTGCCAACAGACCTTCAGGATGCTGTTCTCATAGCACTGGATTACAGGCCTGTGCTGCCATATCTAACTTTTGCTGGGTGCTGAGAATCAGAGTTTTTGTAGTAAGGTAGCAGCATTCTACCTACTCATATACCCCCCCCCCCCCAACTCCTATTTAGTAGCTTTTTAGAGATCTGTTTTGGAAAATACATGCGGTTCAGTTTTTCTGAGGCTGTGTTACAGATTTACTACACTAATTTAGCCATAACTCTTTTTAACAGTTTCTGGATTTTTAAAATATTATAAATAAATGTTTCCCAGAAGACACATATGCATATACCTTTAATTTGTATGTTCATTCTATAAAATATTTTTAGTTACAGAGTAGGACATTAAAGTTTTGATGTTTATTTTGTTAATAATGTGCCTTTTCTTCAGATTCTTGCTGATACATGAAAAGCGGTACTGAATATCTTTTTCTTGAGTTTTCTGGTTATCTGATAACTTTCATATCGTTACATAATTTTAATTTTCTTTTGCAAAATTCTAACCTTTTTAGAAGATTGTATATATAGCTAATAATCTTATATTTAAAAATAAATCTTGTATTTATTTTTTGTTGTTGTTGTTTTTTTTTTTTTTTTTTTTGGTCTTTTTGGGGGATGGGGAACAGAGTTTTACTATTAACCCTTGCAGAGCTAGACTTCAGTATGTAGACCAGCCTGTCTTGCTGTCCTGACAGATCCACCTACCTCTCGCTTTGGAGTGTTGGTTCTAAAGGTATACACATAGACATGTAGATAAACAAAAGGCATTCACAGATACATAATGACTATATTTCATATATTTAGAATAATATTCAAGTGGACATGACTGATGTAGGTACAAGTTTTGGTTATTTGGTTATTATCCTAGTTTGTTCTGTTTTATGCCACAAGACAGTTTCAAGTGGTGACTATGCTAGCATCAGTTAAAAGACTATGTTTTAGCTGCTTTGTTCTTAGAGTTGTAGATGAGGACTGATGTTCTTTTATTTTTAAGGGATAGAACAGTAAGTTTTCAAAGATGGCCTCATTAATACAAGAGAAGTTAAGTAAACTGGATATAGAATTGGAAAAGGTTTCTTAGGTAATAGTTGGACCCATAAGCAGTTAGTCTCAAATTTAACTTACTTAAAAAAATATTAAATTGTGTTTTACTTTAGAAAAGTTTTAAGAGGTAAAATGATTTTTTTGTGAGAATTAATACAATCTGAGATTTTAAAGTAAAATTAATTTTACTTTGCAGAACAAGTTGTTTATGGTCACCAGTTTATCAGTCAGGCAGGTGACAGCTTAACCAATGTCAGCCTGTTTGAAGAACATTGTGAAAATCTCTTATGTGACTTAATATGTCTATCACTCAACAGATATGACAAGGTAATGCTTTAAGAATTATTAATGTTTTAATAGAAACAGTCCTTAATATATGTGCTTTAACATATAAGAATTTGAAATGATTTTCATGTTAAAGCTTCTTGCTCTGAATTTGGTTGCTGGTATCTGGGAATTAAATGGGATGAGAATGTTAGTTTGATAAAATGCTCATAACTATCTTTATATGTATATATGTTTGATATACATGTTAAAATAAACTGAATTTATTACACATTAATTTTTTAAAGTGGTACACTAAAATACAAGGTTAGGATATTTTAATGTAACATGTTTTGATAAGCATATACATCATATAATGCTTAAATCATGTTAAATATTTATCAAATCTTTATTATGGTAAAAACATTCAGAATACTTTGTTTCAGCTTTTTAAAATTCTTTGTATGTAGCTATGTCTACTTAATGTGTACAGTTATTACTGGAACTCTTTATTCTTGCCTATCTGTAGCTTGAAGCATGTTTATGTTGCCTTATAACAAGTGCAAATTTGTGTGTGTGTGCGTGTTAGATGGAACTGACTGGGGTTCATTCAACCTTCTACTCACAAGGTGTCGGGTAAAGAGTGCGGTACCGGAAAGTACTTTCGTCAAGGTCCCTTTTACTTTTCTTTAGTTGCTGTTATATTGCCGTGTATTTTTTTAGTAGTCCTGACAGAGCTTATTTCTAATAACACCTTAATTTGTACTGCTTAACCTGTGCATGAATTTTTTTGTGTTTTGTTTTTTAAGCTGAAATCAGGGTTATGTACTTTGGTTGTAAAGGGATATTTTTAAAGTTAGTGAAATGACACTTTTTTAAATTGAGAAAACATTTTAACTCTAACAGTCAGTTATGTGACATGTAAATAGCTCTGTTTCTTTTTGTAGGTTAGGCCTTTAGAAGCATTAGTGATTAATTACTGCTCATGCTCCTGTGTTAAAGAATTATGGGTTCTACTTATCCATCTTCTAGACCACAGAAGTAGGTGGTCTGTTGCAGAAGTAAGTTGGAAAATTGATATATACTTGTTGTGACTAGTTCATATATTGAATTTCTGTATGTAGGAGAATGGCAACTCAAATCATACACAGTATTGATTGCATAGTAGGGTGGTAGGGTATTCTGCTCTTTAGCCTGTATTTTCCTGAGAACATACATTAATAGGATCTAGAAGGAAGTTTGTTATAAGAGATTGACTAACATGATTATAGAAGCTAATCCTAGGGTGTATAGATGCAAATGGGAGACCCAGAGACCTTAACTGAGTCAGAGGCCTGAGAGCCAGGGGAGCCAACAGACCTAGTCTCATTCCGAGTGTGAAGGGAGGGAGTAGTGGCTATATTATATATATTATATTATTATATATATATCAGCTTGAAGAGGACTTCCTTGATCCACAGGCAGCCTTTTAGCTTTAATGACTTGTCTGGTTAGTTGGAGGGACTCACTTTCCCACAGTAGGGAGAGTATCCTGCCTATGTTATATGTTAATTTATATGTTAACTTTAGGAAAATTTAAAAGGTGTATTCAGTATAACATTTAACCTACTATCTGGAGACTGCCTGGTTAAGTTGACACATAAAATGAACATTATTTATGTGTATGTGTGTATGTATGTGTGTGTACATATTAGAATGAAGTTTTTTTTGTAGTAATGATTTCCCTAATATATTGTGGAATGAAATGAGCAAAGTGTAAAAATTTATACTATTGCACCTTTTATGTAGGAAAGGATGTGTATACTCATGTGATTATATATACAAAGAAATGCTAGAATGACAAGAAGCCATTGGTCTTGGTGAATTAAAAGCATAAATTGCTAGGTGCGGATGTAGAAGTGTTAGCATTAGTGGGGCTGGAGCCACTGCAGCTCTTCTGAAGTGAAACTGCAATTGCTGACTTCGCCTCAAAGCATTTCAGGATGAGTCCGTATGAAACAGAGTTGAAGTTAAAGAGGGGTTTTTTGGTGTTTGGGAGTTATGGACAACCATGACCAACACCTAGATAGGGAAATGCACTCCAGGTAGATCTTGGCATAAGACTTGGTGGTTTTGGTACAGGCAGGGTGGCTTGGTTAGGTTGGGGCACTGGATGTGAGACCCAATGTCTGGGATATTGTGGAGGGGAAGGATTAGGTGTATTCACTGGCTAGCTTCTGGAAAAGGATGTACAGGATAGATTAAGAGGTTCTTATTAGTTTGTTTTGTTTTACTGGAGAGGCACATAGGAAGTGTACAAGTCACCCAAGAGAGAGAGTGTGTTTAGAGCCAGCTTGGCAAATTTAGCAAAACCCTACCTCAAAATAAACATTTTCTTAAAAGGCTTGAATGGAGCTCCGGGGTAGAGCACTAGCTTGGCAAAGACAAATTCATAGGTTTAATTCCACAACAAACAAACAAACCTGGAAACTGCAATGATATTAGCTGGGCATAAGTGAGGTAGTTTTCTTAAGAGTGCTGTTTCCTTTAAGAAAAGGCTGCTTATTCCTTTAATAAGACATGCGTTTATCCTGCGGTTTTAAAGGCCATCATTAGGAGTAGACATTAACTTACAGATTAGTAGAGAGAGTATGCAACCAAAAAAAGAAAATGTAGCTAATGTAGGATTGCAGATGGAAGTACAGTATGATGTTTTTATTATATATTTTAAATTGTATTAATATTTATTTAATTTACTTTTATTCTTCTCATACATTACATACCAGTCACAGTTTCTTCTTCACTCTACCCACTTCCTCCTTCTTTCCATTCCCCTTCCCTTTTGGTCAGCTCCTCTTTTACCTTTCAAAAGAAAGAGAGCAGGCCTCTCCCCAGGGTTCCCTCCAAACATGTCCTAACAAGTTCAACAAGACTAGGCACAACCCCTCCTATCAAGACTCATTGGGAGGAAACGGTCCCAAGCACAAGCAAAAGAGTAAGAGATACCCTCCTCTCCTATTGCGAGCTCCTACAAGAACACCAAGCTACACAACCATAGTGTATGTGCCGAGGTCCTGGGTCGGACCCATGTAGGATCTGGGTCCATCCTTCAGTCTCTGCTGATCTCGTTCTGTAGACCATGGTCTTCTAATATCCTCCACATGGCTGGCTTCTGGAATTTTTTTTTTTTTTTTTCTCTTCTGTGGTGTTCCCCTGACTCCACCTAGTGTTTGGCAGTGGGTCTCTGCATCTGCTCTCATTTGCTGGAAGATGCCCCTCTCATCAGAGTTAAGCACTAATCTATGAGTATAGCAAGATATCATTAAGAGTCATTTTATTGACTTTCTTCTTCTTTTTTTTTTTTTTTTTTTTTGTGCCAGTCCTGTTTGGTTCTATCCTGGTCTCTGATGACACTTGGGGCATAGGTGTTAAGAACTGAAAGATCATCTTGGTGGATCTTTCCTTCGAGTATGAAGTGTCCTTCCTTGTCTCTTGGTTAGTTTTGAAGTCTATTTTTGTTAGATATTAAATTGGCTACATTAGCTAGTTTCTTAGGTTCATCTGCTTAGAGAATCTGCGAACTGTTTACTCTGAGGTAATGTCTCTCTTTGATGTTGAGGTGTGTTTATTGTATGCAGCAGAAAATGGATCCTGTTTTCACATCTTCTGTTAGTTTGTGCTTTTTTTTAATTGAGAAATTGTGTCTATTGAAATTGAGAGACGTCAATAATCAGTGATGCTAGTTCTTGTTATTTTGCTGTTATTAGTGTAGGTGCTGGTGTGTGTGTGTGTGTGTGTGTGCACATGCGTGCGCGCGTGTGCGCGCGCGTGCTCCTTTTGGTTTCCTGGTGTAAGATTATTTCCTGTCTTCTCATATGTTGGAGTTTTTCTTCTGGTACCTTCTGCAGGCCTAGGTTTGTGGATAGATATTATTTAAATTTGACTTTTTTAAAAAATGGAATATCTTCTTTTCTCCATTTGTGGTGATTGAACGTTCTGCTGAATATATTAGTCTGGGCTGGCATCTGTGGTCTCTTAGAGTCTGCATGACGTAAGTCCGGGACCTTCTGGCTTTTATTTGGAATCTGTGTTGAGAAGTTGAATATAATTCTAATAGGTCTGCCTTTATATGTTAGTTGGCCTACTTCTATTGAAGTTTTTAATATTTGTTATTCTGTATGTTTAGTGTTTTGATTATAGTGTCTCAGGGAATTTCTTTTCTGGTCTAATCTGTTTGGTGTTCTGTAAGCTTCTTGTACCTTTATAGGTCTGTCCTTATTTGTGTTGGGAAAATTTTCTTATATGGTTTTATTAAAAATTTTTCTTGTCCTTTGAGCTGAGATTCTTCTTCTATTTCTATTAATTTTACTTTTGGTCTTTTCAGAGTGTCCCAGATTTTCTAGATGTTTTATGTCATGAGTTATTATATTTAATGTTTTCTTTGACCTGATATATGTATTCATTTCTTCTAGGGTTATCTTCAGCACCGGGATTCTTTCTTCCATCTCTTGTATTCTACTGATGATGCCTGCATTTGTTTTCCCTGTGTGCTTACCTACATTTCCCATCTCCAGTATTCCTTTAGTTTGTTTTTCATTATTGCTCCATTCCATTTTCAGATCTTGAACAGTTTTATTCATTTCCTTCACCTGCTTGCCTTTTCTTCTTTTTTAAAAGGAATATATTAATTTCCTCCAGTTTTTTTTTTCCCTTCCCTTTCTTTAAGCGATTTACTGTCTTCCTCTTTAGGACCCCTATCATCCTTAGACAGTTGTCTTAAGTCACGTTCTTGTGCATCAGCTGTGTTGTCCTGGCTGTTATTGGTTTTTATGTTGGCGACTAGGCATCTGCGTTTGGGGTATTTATAGGTCTAGATGCTGATTTCTGAGTTTGCCTTTATTGGATAGGTTTTGTTTGTTTGTTAAAACAAGAGCAACAACAAAGCTTGGTTTCTGTTTCCTTTGGCCTTACAGCAAGAGTAGCCTGGGATTCTGTTGGCCTCAGGTGGGGAGATATTTTCTCAGGATTTGTGGGCTAGGATATGATGAAGAGAAGGGTGCTTTTGGGGAAAAGTTGAGCAGACGCTGTGGGAGTAATGGTGGTCTGAGAGCATGGGTTGGGGGTTTTACTTGAGTACTGGTTGTTAATTTGGCCTCTGGTAAAGTAGGGACCTTTTGCCTAAGGAAAGTTATGGGCCTGCATGTGGTGATGAGGAGCAGTGGACAGTTGGATTTAGACTGGATTGGCTCTGAGGGAGTTTTTTGGAGGTCTGTGTGTAGGAGGCTTACCTGTGGTTTTCTAAAGTGTTATCAATTATTCCCTGTGAGGATTACCAGTTGATATGTTTAAAAGATAGACTTTCAGAACATTCTATAGGGTCTTGACAAAAGACAGTTTTAAAATATAAAACACATCAAGGTTCATGATTGATGTTCTGTTTTATTGTATATTATGACCAGAAAAGACTAAGTCAGGTGATTAGAACAGTTTTATGTGTATGTTATGAACAGAAAAAAATTAAGTCAGGTCGTGAGAACAGTGTCTTTATTTGACTAAATTTGTTCTTTTTGTTCCTATAGTCATTTTGGAATTGCTTGAATAAACTTCTTAAAACACCTTTTGAAAAGTCAAGTGACCAAAGAAGAAGTTGTGTTTCTCTAACTCAGGCCAAGGATCCTTTAGGCTTTAGTTGGTGGATTAATGTTCATGTAGCATCATTGTACCAGATCAATCGCCATGGTGTATCAGATGAAATGGTAAGACTTCCGTTTGCTCTTGTTTTTCGTGTTTGTATAGTATCAGGTAACATGTTTCTGTAAAGACAAATGTAAGTGAATAAGTTGTAAGAAAAACTCAGGACATGGGGAAATAACTTGTGTATGTGGACTGTTTCTGTAAACATCTACTAATCTTGAAGAATTATAAAGTTTGTGTTTTTATTGTTTGATAAATGGAAAGCAATTTTAGAAGACTTTCTAATCTTGGTCATACTCATAATTCTTGTATGGACTTTTAGGAAATTGCTCAATTTTCTGATCCTCTGTTTCCTCATGGAAAAATCATGGGTTTGCATTGCTTCAAAATTTTCTTGGGGTAATAAATTCTGCAAGAGTGTCAAAAGGAAAACACACACATTTGTTTGTTTGTATGTATGTATGTATGTATGTATGTGTGTGTGTGTGTATGTATGTATGTATGTATGTATGTATGTATGTATGTATGTGTGTGTGTGTGTGTATGTATGTATGTATGTATATGTCTCCCTGAAATTAATGAATTGGTTTTGTTGGTAATAGAATGAAGTGTTTCTTTTGGGGCTGAAGATACAGTTCAGTGATGAGAACACATACTGCTCTTGCAGAGAACCTGAGTTTTGTTCTCTGCATTCATACTAAGAGGGTCACAACTAACTGTAACTTTAGCTCCAGAGGATCTATTGACCTCTTTGGGCCTGCTGCAGTCAATTACACCCACATGGACACTTAATTTTAGAAGAGAGAAATTTTAAAGTGTTTCTTTTGCATAGCATTTGTTTAGAAGTTTTTTTCTTTAAATATATTTAACAAACTATGAAGTTGCTTCAAAGAGGACAGATTTTATCTGTTGAATTATTGTTTAATTGGAAAAATTATTTTATGGTAATACTTAAAATTTCTTGTGACTTAAGCTACCTAATAACTCTATTCGAAACTCTGTTTGGTGTTTTTAATCTATATATAATTTCTTCCATTTTCAGAAAATAACAGTATTATACCAACATCAGTTCCATGAAATTCAGAACTGAGACAGGACGATTGACACAAATTGAAAGCTAGCCTAGCCTGCATAGTGAGTCCAGATCAGCCTGGGCTATGGGGTGAAGGTCTGTCTCAACCCCCCCCCCCCGCCCCCCGCCCCATGAAACAGGCAGGTTTCTAAGGCCTCGACTGTGCAGATACTTAGTAATCTGATTTGGGGTTTGTGAATCATTATGATTTTAAAAATTGTTCCTTGGTTTCAGCCACTGTAGTTTTGACAAATCATTTTCTACGCTTGTTGTCTTGGGTTTCTATTGCTGTGAAGAGACCATGACCACAGGACCGAAGGATCTCTTATAGAGGAAAACATTTAATTGGGTGGCTTGAAATTCAGAGTTTCAGTTTATTATTATAATGGTAGGACAGGGCAGCATGGTAGGACACGGCAGCCTTCAGGCAGACATGGTGCTGGAGGAGCTAAGAATTTTATATCCTTGATTGGCAGGCAAGAAGAAGAGAGTTATCTCACTCTGTAGCTTGAGGATAGGTGGTCCCCCAGTAACAGACTTCCTCAAATAAGACCACACCTATTCCAACAAAAGAAAGCCCCACCTCCTAATAGTGCCACTCCCAATGAGTTTATGGGGCCAGTTAAATTCAACTACTGCACTTGTGAAATGTGTTTCTTGATAGAGTGAGCAGGCTTGCTCTTTGGAGCATTGATCTACCCTCCAAGTATCCCTTTTATTAACAAAAGGGAAACCTCAAGGTAAAGTAAGTTAGTTCTGTAGAAAGTTCAAGTACACCTCAATATGACAATTTTAAGCTGCCATTTTTTTTTCTTTTGAGAGAAAGTAGAATGAACTGACACAGATGAACTGCATGTTCTTTGGTTTTGTCCATGAGAGTTTACCTTCCTGATACATAATAAATACTCAAATTATAGCAGTGGTCATAACTTTTATGGCCAATTTATTAAGTATTTTTGTGGAATAGTAGGCTAATAGTTAACATCATTTAATAATTAGACTATTACAGCAACATTAACGAACTACGACATTGCCTATAATTCTGAAGTCTTAGCACAAGAATTTTTATTTCTCTTGTTCTATGTTAATTCCTCTAAGAGCACATTCCTTATTTTAATCAGTGTATATAACTTTAGCTCTTTGTCAAGCACTGAGTTGTATTAGGTATTATAGTAAAGACTCCTAAGAAGATCTATATCAAATATATTGTTCTTGCTTTGCTTCAGGGAATATGCTTTTAGTTTATTATAGTTTATTAATACTTTTATGAACTTTACGTAGACTGTTTGTAGTGAGTGGTATATTTTAGAAGTGGTTGATACTTACCGCTAGATAGTCCCAGTGTTGTTTTGTTGTGGCTTTTAAAGTGCACTGGTGGTTTATTCTTAGAACTCTGGAGATTATTCCTTTTATTAGCATGGAGTCAAGAGAATAAATAAATATGTCTTTTAAATTTGTTTCTCTGATTTTCTTTGCCAAAATACTTAAAAATATTGTTTAATTCTTACTTCTTTATGTGGAGGATTTTAAAGAAAAATGCCGTATTTTAAATGAAGCTTTTTTGTGATAAAAATAAAATAATTATAATATTTTTATGTATGAACATCTAAAAGTTGCTTTTAGATGTATATTCTCAGAGTTTCCAATATTTCCGAACTCTGTTATAGCTTTTAAAGAAAAAGTTTAGTAATAGTTTATATGAGATGTGGAAATGCATATTGCATTTACAGTATATTTAATATCCCAACTAATATCACTTTTAGTGTGTTTAAAAAGTAGGAGAAAAAATGATAAATCCATTTTATGGGTAAAGAAGTAGAGATGCCTAGTGATCAAGGATTCACTTTATTTTACCACTTAGATAAACTTGATTTTTTTTTTTTTTAAAGAGTTCTCCAAAATAGTGACTCGTTGGTAGAATAACCATGTGCTCCAATTTGCCATGGGCAATCCATTTTATGTCAGTTGACATTTAATCTGATTTTCAGTTTTATTCCCCATGTTACCTTATTAGTAAATTAGATGGTCATTCTTATCTATTACTATAAAGGTATATCAGTTGATTCCTTCAGAGCAATTAGAAACTGATGTTAATTTGGGTGTGGGATGTAGTAAATCATTAGTTTGAAAATTGCCTTGATACTCTTTCCTCCTTATGATCCTTATATATATTCCTCCTGTACGTTGCCAGCTACGTGTAGAAAGTGGTAATATATTAGTGTGTTTTTTCTACTGAAGAATACTGTGTGAGGGATGATAAGGAATAATGGTTAGTTATATATTTTTCACCAGAGAAATGTTGTTGACAAAATTAGATGTTTTAACTTTTAAATTTGATGTTTCAACTTTTCTAAAAGTTGATAGGAAATTTTTCATTTTAAGTACGCTTTAGATAATTTTTTTGTATTTTAAAAGTTTATAACTTGAAGAATTAATTGGAAAATTAGTGAGTATCTTTTTATGAACCTTTAAAAAATGTTATTTAGGTTCTCATTAAAGCTCTAGCTTTTCGTTCATTTCTGTTCAATTTTTTCTCTCAATATAGATGAGTTTTGTTATTCTTTTGCAATCAGTCAGTTTTACAGCTAAACATAGTGTAAAGATGTGAAGTACTTTTGAGCATTACTTTTGCAAGGGTCAATTGTGACTGTTTTCTATCAACATGGGATAATCACCAGGCATGCCCCTTTTGAAGCATTTGAAATGGCAATCAAATAAAAGCTATGAAATATACTCTTAAAAGAGAGTTGTACAAATCTAAGTGTAGTCTGCTGGAGGTGGAAAGTGAGTCTTTCTGTTTCTGGGGGCTGTTACCCATAAAGCTTAAATGGGCACTTTGCTTTTTATGGTGGAATAAAAAATAGAAAACTTAGTCCCAGGTTGATGACTCCTATATGAGTTGGCTTTTAGAAATTAGATATGTGGACATTATTGTGGTGGAGTAATAACAGTGCTATTATACTTAAGTTAGCTTGTGGAAATAACATGTTTTTTGGTACTATATTCTTTGTTTGATTTGGGCATGGTTGTTTTCTTTTTCTTTATTTAGTGTTACATATATACATGCATATAAATAAAGTACAACTTCCTGAGTCCACTTAATAATGGTGTTTGTATGCATATTTGAAGGTTGGCCACTTACTATTTGATAATGAATCTGGGCTCATTCTTGAGGAAAACCCAACTCTCCCTTCTACCAGTCAGCAGTTCTTATAGCTCTTTATTTAGGAGTGGGTTCTTGTAAGATTTCCCTCATCTACCTTTTCCTTTTGGTTGTTTATTTCAATTAAGCCATTATGTAGTCCACATTGTTGAAATTCCTTGGGTAAGAATTTGACTACTCTGATATTCTTGCGATTTAAATGGCTTGTTAGAACAATTGAAATTACTCATTAACATGATCCAATTGTAAAACAAAAATCTGAATCCTATCAACTTTGTCCTGTTCCTAATTACTTGGCCCTCAAGGTGACATTTTCTTCTCTCCATAATGGCCTACAAGCTATAAGATGAATAAACTTTCCTCCCTATCCCCAAACTGCTTTTGGTCATGATGTTTGCCACAGCAATAATAAGAAGTACGTAGGGCAGAAAACAGATGGAATACCAGGTGGGGAGTTTCATTCTTTCATGAGGAGTCCAGGCATATGTGGTTGCTGGGAATTGAACTCAGGATATCTGAAAGAGCAATCAGTGCTCTTAACCAGGAGTGTATATGCTTGACCAAGGTTTTACTCCATCAGTATTCATAGTTTCTTGGAACTCCATTAATAGGCATGACCTGTTACTGTTCAAGTAATTGATCTCAGTCTCAAGGCTAGCTGACCAAAAGTCACAAAGTTGGTGGTTGGTCTGTGGAGCCTGATCATGTCCTGTCCTAAGACTCCATGGCTATGACCAGCCTCTGCTCTATCATATCCTCAAACAAATGTGATAGGTCTCCATACCAAAGTGTTCCTTTCAGGCTTTGATATCCTAATGCCTCAGAGATGAGTGATTTTTTTTTCCCCCTGTAGTAACTAGGTCATTGCATTAGTGATTGTTACATAACAAAAAGGTAGTGAAATGAAGCAGTACATATCTCACTCTCAGTTTCTAAGAGTTGAAGATTCCTTTTAGGGTATTATCTGGGTGGTTCTTGGCTAAGGATGTTCCATGAAAATTTAGTCCAGTTGACACTTGGTGGCAGTTCCTGAAGGCTTATCTGGGACTACAAGATTTGATTTTGACAGAATATTTTAGTTTCCATTGTGTGGTCCTCAGGTCATCTCACAATAGGGATGTTTCCTTTATTACCAAGATGGAAGATTCATGGAAGTGACACATTGCCACTCACGCTACTATTAGTAGTGTATTGATGACCATCCCTTTGGTGGTGGGGGAGATGACTAGATGAATGATTCAGACCAAGAGGCAGAGACCATAAGAGGCTGTCTTGGTTGCTGACTAATGCCATTATTGTCCTCCTTTTAGTTAGGAAGTACTGACTTAGAGCAGCTAGAACCTTATGGTAGTCTTCCAGCTTTTTAACACAAGTCGTGAGCACACCTTTTATTCATAAAAGTTTATTTTTTATAAACGTAATTATAAGATGATCTGATAGGAGTCTATACCTTGATTGATTGAGACTCACTCCTTATGTAGCCCTGGCTGTCCTGCAACTCACGTGGACCTGTCTGGCCTTGAACGCAAAAGAAATCTGTCTCCCAAGTGCTGGAATTGAAGGTTTCACCATAAAAGGCTGAATGAATCTTTGCCCTTTAGGTCTCAAGCTTTGCTTTTTGAAGTTTAAATTACTTTTCGCCCCCCCCCCCCTTTTTTTTCCTTTTGCATTAGAAGTTACTTGCTTTTGGAAGCCATTTCTCTCTGCTGTTGGTTTTCACCATTGTTCACGTATCTCACTCTAAGAACTGAGTATGGTGAGAGTATCCTGTAGGCTTTCTTGTTAGACAAACTTTTGTTAAAGTCCGCTGTAATTCACTCTTCCTTGATGCATAGAGTCATGCATAGAATTGGAATTTCCCAATAATTGACCCTTTGTTAAATGAAAGCATTACTAAGTTTTATTTATACATAGAACTAGATAAAAGTTTTAATTTATAAGATAGACTATCGCTAGGATATTTCAAATACAATGAAAGAGAATCACGTAAGGAGAGTAGGGAAGACTGGCCTGTCTACTTAAAAAATTCATATCACTATCATTTTTTTTCCATTTAGAGTATATGTAACAACAACTTTACGTATTAAAGATGTGTATAAACCTATAGAAATACTACTTTTCTAAAGTAAGACCAGATATTCTATTGGGTTAGAATAATTTCAAATTATTTCTTTAAGTTTGTCAGATAAGTTTTTATTGAAAGAAATTACAGAGGTATTTTAACAATAGAACTTCATACTTGTACTATGTTTACATATGTGCATGATCAAGAGCAATAGTTTGAATACAGGCATATTTTCTCTTTTCAGAGACAGATGGAGTCAAATTGGAGCTTTATAGAAGAACTTTTAAAACAGTCCATCGCTGTTCAGGTATGCAGCTAAAGCAAGATAGTGTATAACTTCTGCATTTTATAGCATACATCTTATTTTTTTTTTAAAAAAAAAAAAAACTAAGCAAACTTAAAATGATTTAAATAACAACTTATAAGTCTGAGATTCTTTGAAGGGTCAACTCACAGTAATTCATATTAAATCCTTTAAAGATATTTATTTTAACACTGAATTTGTCAGTTAAAGGACAAAGATAATTATCTTAGTTGGTGACTTTGAAAGAATGTATTCAAAATAAGTGGGAGATGCTTCTGAGTTATAAGCCGCTCCTTGCCTGTATGATAACAAGCCAGGTGACATGATGAAGGAGATAGTCTGTGGTATTGGAAATGCAGCTCTATCCTCCTCACAGCAGGAAGGTGACTTGCCTTGCTGAGCAATTTGTCTTACAGGCTTGAATCCTATTCTCACTGATAAGGTCCTCGTTTCTGAGCACTCATTTCATACCTTATCATTTTTCTTTCCACAGAGCTGTTAATGTAGTGCTTCATGGCCCAGAGGTCAGACTTGACCTCCTTTAAAAATAGTTTTAAATATCCTTTTCATCTCATCTTTAAATATGTTATAGTTCTGTAAAGTTCTATAGTGTAAGGAGCCCTTTATGGAATGTTACGGTGTGAAATATTTCTTAATTTGGGGAAAAAAATTCCTCTTCTGTTAATGAAGATTATTTAAAACTTGAAGAGGCATAAATAATAATATAAGAAGATGGCTTTGTTTGTGCGGCTTATAGAAGTGATAGATCTGACCACTAGGCTATCTCTTCAGACCAAAAGGCTGCACATTTGAAAACTGCATATGGTTAAAGTCATATGTGCTGTCTGCATTAACTATGTGAACATAGATGTTTCTAATTCTTATAAGAACCTTATCAATTATAAGCTAGATGTCTCTGAGGATACCAGGGAATAAAGGATTTTACGAGAAATGCCTTAACCACTGTAAAAGTTTATTTTTGTTTCAGATTTTTCTCTATAATTTTTTTTAGTTGTCTTTCTCTGTTTTAAATATATTGGTAACACATTACATGTTTTTTTCTTTTTATTTCTGGAATACAGGAAATCAAGGAGTAGTCATGAAATAAATAGATAATTTCAAGGTCATTGTCACTTGTATCAGTTACTAATTCATTCTTTAATTTTATTTTTAGAATTTCATAGATGAGTATTGTATTTATGTTATAATCCTGCGCCCCCCGCCAGAGTCTTCCCACTTAAATTCATACTTAACGACTCCCGGAACTTTGTTCAGTCCAAGTATGAATAATTTCAGTAAAGTCTGAATAGTGTTATGTTTCTAATAATGGTTCTGACATCTGAGATAGGAACTGGGAGTTTCAGTTTCCTAATTAAGTTATAACTACTTGTGTGTTTGAAATTTTCTTTCAGCCTTTATTTTTTTGCTTCCTTTTGTATTTAATAACTTAAAAATTCCATAAACTGTATGAATTTACAGAGCTCCCAAGTCTTTATCATAGATTGTGTTTGTATAGACACACCCGTATTGGTCTGGAACTACAGGAAAGAATTTATCAGTAATCTCCTTTCTGTAGAAGTATGTGCTTTTAATTAGCACTTCACACCCTTCTTGATTATTGACTCCCTATAATTTAATTGGTATTTAAAGATTAGATTCAAGGCCTTCTGCTTGCTTGAGGATGCTCTTTCATTATACTAGATCCCCTCCCCTAATCTTGATTTTAAGTACATGAAGCATTTTCACAGCATGTTAGCTTTGTAATGGTGGCAGATGAAATTGTATTTAAGCTATCTTATCCTTAAAAACAGGTTTTGTGACCCCAGAGAAGCTGGGTAACAAGGAGGACCATAGGAGAGACTTCTATGGATCCCCCTGGGAAGGGGAAATAGTTAAAATCTCCTGTGTAAATGGAGCTTGGGGGTGGGGTGGGGTGATAAGGAGCAGTGGGAAGAGAACAAGAGGGAACTGAATGGTTGAGTTGGGGTAGGGACAGAAAGGGAGAGCAGAGAAATAGATATCTCCATAGAGGGAGCCATCTTGGGGTTAGGGAGAAACCTGGTACTAGAGAAATCTCCAGGAATCCACAATGACCCCAGCTAAGACTCCAAGCAATAGTAAAGGGTGTCCCTGAACTGGCCTTCCCCTGTAATTAAATATATGACCACCCCAATTGTCATCATAGAACATTCATCCACAAGTGATGGCAACTGATGCAGAGATCCACACAGTTGAAGAGGGGGAGGAAGGATTATATTAACAAAGAGGTCAAGATCATGATGGGGAAATTCACAGAGACAGCTGACCTGAGCAATTAGGAGCTCACAGACTCTGGAATGACAGCAGAGGAACCTGCATGGAACCAAACTAGGCCCTCTGAATGTAGCTTGAGCAGTTTGTGGGCCTCTGGCAGTGGGACCAAGATTTATTCCTAATGCATGAACTAGCTTTTTGGAGCCCATTCCCTGTAGAGGAGTACCTTGCTCAGCCTTGTTTCAGGGAGGAGAGTATTGCATGAACTCTAGTTAGCATTTAATGAAAACCCAGAGCCAGATATTGGGGAAAAGCTGGAATATCAGAGAGAAGAAACAGACCACAGTCAGTTCTCATCCAGCCAACATCTCAGGGCAAACAGTGTAATTTGCTGATCAGTCTGACTTACCACTTTTATAGAATCTTCAATTTCTGCCTTTTCCTGCCTCATATATCTTTCCCTACCCAGCTGTTTTATTTCATGGTTCAACTCTGCATCATAATCCTGGAGTTAGGATTAAAGGTGTGAGCTACTACTGCTTGGCTGTTTGGCCTTGAACTCACAGAAATACAGTAGGATCTCTGTCTCATGATGGGATTAAAGGTGTGGGTCACTACCCTCTGACCTTCACAACTTGACTGTGAGTGATTATGTCCTCTGATCTTCTAGACTGATTTTATTAAATATGCAGGAGGGCCTTGGTCCTGCCTCAACATGATATGCCAGACTTTGTTGACTCCACATGGGAGACCTTATTCTCTCTGAGGAGTAGGGGGTTACATACAATGGTTGTGAAAAATTTAAAACAAAGCTTTTAAGTTGTGTGACCAGCCATCTTCGTTCACCTGGCCTGGGGTCTCAGTGACCTGGCAGGTCCTAGGCAAACCTGAGTCTGTCCCCTTGGCATCATTACCAATTCAAGATGCTTTCTCCATCAGGCGAGGTCTCTTAAGTCAGTTATTATTTTTCATGTGGGAGAAGTGGCCCTGTAGTGTAATAAGCAGCCCTCTGTAATTCTTTAGTATTTTTTCAGCATTATTGTTACTATTGCATCAAATTATATTAAATAAGTAGAGAGGAATACTTGCTGGAGTTCTTAAGACCAACTTTGTGGGGGAGAGCTATTGTTATTAATAGCTCTGTTAATAGACATTTTTATGGAACTCAAGAAGCCCACACTCATACCCTGCGAGTGTCTTCTGGAGCACCCCACTTTCTGTGTGTATCTACAGTTGCGGATGTGTAATTTGTTCCTAAGTTGACATGTCTACACAATAACTAAACTAAAACATTGGATGTTTCATTATCAAATGATTGTCCTATGCAACACACCCAAATTTAATGTGCCTAAGCTTTATTTATTTATCAAGATAAGACAGGAAGACATTGTTTTTTCAAAATCTAAAGTAGGTTTCTGGATCAAGAAATATACTGGGAAGACTCATTAGATAGCTCTTGCTTTCTCTGTCCCCCATTCTCTCTCTCTTCTCTTCTTCCTCCTCCTCTTCCTCTTCTTTTGCTTCACCTTTCCAAACTGCCCACGTTCTTTTCTTCTTCCTTTTGAATTGAATATACTTTTGGGGGTATTCCATGACAAAACAAGTTTCAGATTTCAGATAAACCTTTAAAATGAACTTTATAAACCATTTTTTATTTGCCTTGATCACTAATGAAATTAATTGCTATAACTCAGCTCAGTATTATGCTGTAAGCATCAGTATGAGCTGAGATGGGTTTAGATCTAGATTTGCTTTCTTACTATATCAAGTCAGAATGTTGTTGTTGGACCTGCTGGTTAAATGAGTGTCTAGCTCTACTCAGGTGAAATAGTCTTAGACTCAGTAGGACATTACTGCTCCTATGAATGGTTGAGGAGAAAATTTATTGTAGATAAAAGGGAGAGCATAACCAGAGGCAGAAACACCTGGGAGAATTCAGAGTGAACATGTCTAGACTGAACTGGGCTGTATGACCTTGACCAAGAGACTGGCTGAGACTGGCATAGCCAAAATGGTTGCGTTATATAGGGCCAGAGGAGCTGGGGAGAGAAGCCTAGTCTAGTTTCTTGGCTGGGAAGTTCAGGGTAGACGGTAGAATATGTCATTCATACCCTGTAACAGGTTCGGGATAGACGGTAGAATATGTCAATCATACCCTGTAACAGGTTTGGGGTAGACGGTAGAATATGTCATTCATACCCTGTAACAGGTTCGGGATAGACGGTAGAATATGTCAATCATACCCTGTAACAGGTTTGGGGTAGACGGTAGAATATGTCATTCATACCCTGTAACAGGTTCGGGATAGACGGTAGAATATGTCAATCATACCCTGTAACAGGTTTGGGGTAGACGGTAGAATATGTCAATCATACCCTGTAACAGGTTTGGGGTAGACGGTAGAATATGTCATTCATACCCTGTAACAGGTTCGGGATAGACGGTAGAATATGTCAATCATACCCTGTAACAGGTTCGGGATAGACGGTAGAATATGTCAATCATACCCTGTAACAGTTTTGGGGTAGACTGTAGAATATGTCAATCATACCCTGTAACAGGTTTGGGATAGACGGTAGACTATGTCAATCATACCCTGAAACAGGTTTGGGGTAGACTGTAGAATATGTCAATCATACCCTGTAACAGGTTCGGGATAGACGGTAGAATATGTCAATCATACCCTGAAACAGGTTTGGGGTAGACGGTAGAATATGTCGTTCATACCCTGTAACAGGTAGGAACTGAGAGATGCTGGGAGAACCTGGTAGTCAGCTTCTGCTATGGGCACCCCAGGCATTTGTAGTCAGATTGAAACCTAACAGTGACTGCCACATGACCTTGCTTTGTTTATGGTTTTCATGGCAATTAAAATTGTGTGAATTCTCCTAATCTGCTTGAATGACTAGTTTTCCTTTTCCTCAAAGGGTAAGTTCTGCTAGTATGGGTACTGTGTCTGATTATTACTGCAGGTATCCCACCTTAGGACATGCCTTGTATGTACCACACTAAATACAGTTATTAAATGACTAAAATTCAGGTGTCATTTAAAAAACAAAAATATCTGATTATTTCATCATAAAAGATTAACTCTTTACCATTTTCTCCCTTGTCTTCTAAAAGGTTAAAAAAGAAAGTAAACAAAATAATACCCTGTTAATGTTGTGATCTTTTTATTTACTTTGTATAAGGATGAGACAGGGTCTCTACATACTCCTGGCTATCTTGGAACTCACTATGTTGACTTGGTTGGTCTTAAATTCACAGAGATCTATCTGCCTTTGCTTCCCAGTGCCTGTGATCTTATTTTTAAATATTGTTACTACATTAATTTATGTCTGTGTGGGTCTGTATAATGTGAATGGATACAAATGCATTATGACCTGTGATTAGAAATCAGAGGATGACTTGGAGTCAGTTTTCCTGCTCTGGGGTTCCTAGGGATCAAACTTGTGTTGTCCAGATTGTCATGCCAGCAAGTTTGAGGCTTTTCTCAAGTCTAATAATTCCCATTCCTCCCTGGTACTAGTCCCTCCTGAATTTTATCACTTCCCAGCATCAATCCTGTGGTTTTCTTTAAAGCAAATATTATAATCCTATGGGAAAAAAATGGACTAAATTTCTAAATATGACCAAGCATTCTGGGTTTTTGTTTCTTTTGTGTGTGTGCATTTTAATTATTTCATCATTTCACACTCTATTATTTGGATTTCTTTTTCGTTCTTTGGGTTTCTAACATCAGTTTTCAAATATCTACTCTGTTTTAAGTACCAAATTATAAAGTTTCCATTAACTGAAGATGCTAATAGTCTTCAAAATAAGTTTTATTTACCTTATGTCAGGTTAGACTTTATATTCTGAAGATAGAGGGTGACCATGATTTGGTGATGCATACGCATTCATGTTAGTGGTCTGTTTTTTTTAGCACATCATCAAATGGAATGTTATTAGAGCCATTTACTCCTTCATGACTCCCAGGGCTTTTGTTTGTTTGTTTTGTTTTTTCCTTAGGATAGTATACTAGAAGAACAGTTACGAATGTATCTTCACTGTTGTTTGACACTTTGTGATTTCTGGGAACCAAACATTTCAATTGTCACCATTCTATGGGAATATTATAGTAAGAACCTGGTAAGTAAATGGAATATGAATTTGCTCTAGAAATTTGAAATTTGCTTATGATAGTTGAGGGGCACTTATGATTTAATTATGAGAACTACATTTTTGAAATACTGATTTTTGTTTGGAGGATGTAACTTGCAAGTGTTTCATTTTTCACACACATTGTAGAGATTTGGCATAGAGAGTCAGCCTTTAGTGTTTCTTTTCTCTTGAATGGGTAAGCAGAGTAACCAACCAGAAGTATGGTATTATACAAATTACAAATCCTCATTTATAAATGAAAAGTAATTTTTATATTTAAGCATGACTTTTTTTTATGTGTTTGGGTATTTTGCCTCCACATATGTTTGTGTACTGTGTGTATGCAATATCTTCAGAGTTCTGAAAAGGGCATCAGATCCCCTGGAACTGGTGACTGTGAGTCATCCTGTGGGTGCTGGAATTGAACTTCGGTCCTTTGGAAGAATAGCCGGTCTCTTGACCCTGGGGGCATCTCTGTAGTTCTCCTCATTTCTATTTTGTAATGCTTGTGCTTTGATGCAATGTCCATAAAAGGAAACAATCTTAGTACCCAAGTAGCTTTTAAGCTAGTTGGTAAGTATGTTACATGCATGGGGAAGAATGTTAAAAATAACTATTCATCAAAGAGGAAGGAGTTTTTAATCCCTCTGTGAACTTACAAGATTGTATCTTTTAACTTGACCTTGAGATCTTTCTGGTCCCAGAAGGGTCTGGGCTGAAGGGCAGTGTAAGCACGTGCATGGAGGTGGAGCATCATCCTGCCGTGCTTCTGAAATAGAACTAGGATGGCTGCTGCCGTGCAGGGGGATGGATTGCTGCCCTGTAGGCCTGAAGACATACACATTTGAATTTAAGTTTACTTAAAAAATACTGGAAAACTACAATATGACATTGAATAGTGTTTGACAATTGTTTATTTAAGTAGACGGTACAGATTAATTAATAACAGCACTGTACACAAATAATGTGGCTGAGAACTAAAAGCAAAACTGGATTCAGAAAGCAGGAGAATTAGGAAGATAAAAAATTTGAAGACATTTAGAAACCTCAGTTACTTTTATGTGTCCAAAGAAAGAGAGGGTTTAGGATGTTTGAATTTTGGGATAAATAGATAACTTCTCTCTCAGAATAGGTAACTTCTCTCTCAGAATAGAAAATGGTAATGAAATTTATTCCACCAAATACCAAATTTTTAATTTGTACAAAGATTATTAAATGAGAAAATTTTGTATAAAATATATAGGCTGGTTGGAGAAAGGATAGCTTTTTAAAACAAAATGTGTCTGAGTCAGGAATAGCCTGTTGCAGAAGGCTTGGGAAATACTAAGTTAGCAAAGTGTTGTAATCCAGTTTGAACTCCATTGCCCAGAGAATGAAAATTCTAACATAACAAAAGAGTAACTTAAATGGATGAAAGCACGGAGTAACCTCACTTCTAATAAACTGATTTATTGGGAAGTGCTATAGTTATAAAATCACCATTTTGTATGTTTAAGGAAGTAAGGCATTTAGACAGTAAACATTAGTGTTTTGAAAAATCAGTAAGGGAAAAGCTTTTGGGAATTATTAATGTAGGCAGATTGGCCAACAATCTGGTCAACCTTCACATTGCAAAATGTGTGTTTCTCTTTATGAAATGCAATGGAAACTACTCAGTAGTGCCAGTGCTAAGTTCTAGGCTTTAATATGGCCAAACTGTAGATAGAACCACAGATGTACTGAAGTGATAGGTATCAACAAATGTTAAATGAAGACTTGAAAATAAATGGAATGTTCTGTATTTGTGTCTGAAATTGTCAAGGAGCAAAATCATGGGGGGAAGTAATCAGTGACCATAAAAGGATATAGAAATGAGAAACTGTATAACTAATAACCTGTTAATTTTAATAAAGGAATGAAAATATATGCTTGGTTGACATGTATACATGTTGATTTATTGCAACAATATTGTCAATAGTCAAGTTAGGTAATCAACCAGAATGTCTTTAAGAAGATGAATGAACTCTTTCCTTTTATGGCCATTACTAGAGTGGCAGCCATCAATGTTCATTCTCTTTGTGACCTGACCAAAGCAAGAACCATAAAAGCATTCTAGTGCCCCTCTTCACATTTGGGGAAAGATTATGGCTTTCCCATCCTGGAAGGACCTGAGACAGAAATACAGTGTCTATCCAAAATGCTGATGAAATTCAAGTTGTGAAGGCCACTATAAAGATAAGCATATTGGCGAAGTGTCTATAGGAGGAGTTATGTCCTCTTCATTGGTCTGCTACACAGGTGGATACTAATGCATGGCTGTCCATATCATTTGCACCAGCAAAGTGCTCACCAGAAAAAGACATTAAAAATAGAATAGAAATCCAAATCAAGCAAAGTATAGAGGCAAAGAAAATGGCCAGTAGAAGAAATAAACAGTTGAGAATATGCAAGAGTATTCTTCTATAGCTTTTATTGAAAAGTGGCTTATATAGAAAAAATTGGATGAAGGAATTTGATGTATACACAAATTCAGCTATAAAGACAAAAGAAAATTTTGTAATTTGGAGGGAAGTGGATACATTTGGGCATCATCATGTTAAGTGAAATAAACGAGATTATATAGAATCTAAATTTATCAAAAACAAGTTTTAAGGATGATGAAAGTGACTAGTCAGAGAGAAAAGGACAATAAGGGACATCAGTATAGGATCAAACACATGTGTGGTGGTTTAAATGAGAAATGTTCTCCATATTCCCAGGCATTTGGATATTAGTTCCCCAGTTGATGGCTGTTGGGTATATTGAGGAGTTGTGAGCTTGCTGGAGGAAGCTTGCCTTAGGGACAGGTTTTGAGATTTCAAAGACAAGGGCCGTTCCCAGTTTTCTTTTCTAATTCCTGTTTGTAGCGTACGCTGTTAGTGCCCAATGTCTACTCCAGTCACCATGCTTGCTTCTGCCGTGGCAGCTGCCTATTCCTCTAGAGCAGCATTTCTCAGCCTTCTTAAAGCTGCGAACCTTTAGTACAGTTCCTCATGTTGTGACTCCCTAACCATAACTGTAATTTTGTTACTGTTTTGAATTGTGATGTAAATATCTTCATTTCCCTATGGCCTTGGGCAACTTCTGAAAGTCATTTGACACTCTACAGGGGCTGTAACAGAGTTTAGAGCCATAAGCCAAATAAACCCTTGTTCTTTCTCTTTGCCTTGATTCTGTGTTTAATACAGTGATAAAAAGTAACTGATGCATCGTGCTGTACACATGTGACAATGTTATAATGAAAATTTGTGTTTTATATAATGAGTATATATTGTTTTCTTTATCAGAAATTAAATGGCAGAACCGAAGCGTGGTGAAAGTTGGAAGAAATAGGTTTTAAGGGACATTCGAAGCATCTTTGCCTAGACCAACTGCTAAAACTACATTTTGGGAAAAATATAAAAATGTTTTTTTGTGCTTTTAAATTTTTTTTTAATTCTGGGATATACATGATAGTCTATTAAAATATATTTATTACAATGAGTCCAACTTTTATGAGCTGATTAGTATTTGCAGCTTTCACTTGACTTAGTAGAAAACATCTGTAACAGCTGTGTTGTGCTTTTATTTTTATTTAGAATAGCTCCTTCAGTGTTTCTTGGCTTCCTTTGAAAGGCCTTACTAACACTGTCAAGTCACCCTTGACAATGCTCACAATGGTGAAGACCTGCTGTTCTGATAAACAAGACCTTGACCTGTATAAATCCAGCAGCAGTTACATCATTTTTCTTTGTATTTTGGCAAAAGTCATTAAGAAAGCAATGAAGAGCAGTGGCCCTCATCCTTGGAAACAAGTTAAAGGAAGGTATGTGTTGTATAGAATCTTTTGTTATCATGTGTTCACCAGTACATTTGGAAGTTTTGCCGTTTATATTTTTAAGTTGTGGTTAGAATCTTTTTACATTTAAAATGTATTCCTTAACCTAGGATGCCAAAATTTTTGTCTTGCCATTTTGTTATACTGAGGAACAAACTTAGTTTCCATAAATTAGAAGGCCTCAGTTTCTTATTCATATAGCCAGTACTGAAAATTGGAATCCTATGTATTGAGTACCAGAGGATTAGCAACAGTTTTGGCCATTTAATTGTAGTGTTTTAAAGTTCTTTGCTCTAGCTCATTGAAAGTGATAGGTTTAGTTTTTTGTTTTGTTTTGTTTTTTTTTTAAATTTTTAAAAGTTTTTATGGTGCATTGGTAGCTAATAATAGTTCATCATCTAAAGTTTTTGTGCTCTTTGAACCCAGCAGTTTCAGTGCTGTGAATCTCAGGAACTAATAGCTCAATTGTTCTTCTAATGTACTCATTTGGGGAATCTGCCAGTTTTCATTCTAGTTCTGTTTTCTTGCTGTGTGTGTGTCTCTCTGTGTGTAAGTATGAATGTTTGCGCATGCTTCATGTATATAATCTATTTGTTTTTCCACTTTCAACTTCCATGACTACATGGGCCCCCCCCCCCCCTAAAGCATTTGTCATGCATACCACCATCTAGCACTCCTTGTTTGGTAAGAACTTTGAGGGAGAAAATATTTATTTTTCTGATAAGATGTTTTCAAAAATTGTTTAATTAGCTGAATATGATAGTGTAGCCCTCCAGCATGTGGGAGGTGGAGGGACAAATTAAATGGCATCACCGAAACATTGTGAAACATGGAGGTGAAGGTAAAGGAATTGTTATCTTAAGGTCATCCTTAACTACAGAGTTTAGGGCCAGAAAGACCTCTCAAACTTAAGGATGTAATACTTAGGTTATGAAATACTCATAACTCAAGACTGCATTTCACTTGATAACATTAGTAGGCCCATACTATATATTAACCACTGTAGTGGAGATAGCTTTGTGCATCATATTAGCTCTTATGTAGTCACATTGTACATGGACATTCAATCTCTTGTGTGCTGTAATTATCTATGTTCTTAGCAACCAAATAAACAGACTACAAAACTGTCTATGAGTAGGAAGTCTAGATGAGTTGCTTTCCAATTCTAAGCCTTTGAGTGTTGAGAGAAATGTACATAAGCTGTTAGATTATATTAAGTAGCTTTAATAAGAGATTAAATTTTTTAATGGCTAGCTTAGATATTTGAGCACTCATACTTTTTCTTCACATGAATAAAAATAACCTACCTTCTTGAATTTTCTTTAGGTACAGAGTAAAACCAGTTTTTTTGGAAGGGTAGATGGAAAATATACTTAACAAAGTTCTGAAAAATTGTTCAGTTAAAATTTCTGTTAAGTCCACATGAAATTGTATTTAAAAGAGTGCATATTTTAGCTTTTCTGCTGCTGTAACAAATGCCTGAAGCAATCAGTTTTTAAATAGGAAGGTTTGTTTGGGCTCTTTGTTTAGAGTTTCAGTTTATGATCCATTGACTCTGTTGCTTTGGTTGAGGCAGAACATCCTGCCAAGATTACAGACAGAGCCGAAACCACTTAGCCTCTTGTTAGGAAATAGGAATACAAAGAGGGCAGGAGGCTGGTGTCATAGTAAGTGCAGAGTAAGTAAGCCTCTCTCCTCAAGATGGAACTACCTCTTCAGCACTTTACTATGGAGCAAACCTCAGACCTTTATGGACAGTTTGTTTTGTCATGGGTGCAGTAGGAAGTAGAAGTAACAACAGAGTAACATCCAGGTAAAGAGTTAACTAAAGCATGACCTAGGGAAATGGCTCAGTTAGAATCTCTGGAATCTATGTGGACACTGGCTAGGTGCAGAGGTTCACACAGTCTTAGCCCTTAGAGGTATATACAGTGGATCACTGGGGCAAGCTAGACTAGCTGAAAATATTAACTATGCTCAATGAGATTATATGCTCTGTGATTATATATATATGTAGTATAAATAGTGTAAAATATCAGTAAAAAGTCACCCACAGAGCCAAGCCGTGAAGGCCAAGGAGTGGTGACCCATACCCTTAATCCTGGCTTTAAACATGTTTAAAGAAAAAGTAAGATAGCTAGGTGTCAGGAGAGAAGAGGTTTTTCACTTCCTTAGTTGTCTGAGGAGAGAGAAGTTAGAGTCAGAGATTTCATGGAGACAGGCCTGAGGACTTGGCAGGTGAGAAGTGGCTGTGATTTGTTTCTCTCTCTCTCTGATATTCCAGCTTTTCCCCAATATCTAGCTTCCGGTTTTTATTATAATACCAAATGAAATTCACACAATACATCTCTCAAAATGGTATCCAGTTGAGGAAGGCACCCGATGAAGCTCAGGCTTCCATTTGTATGTGTAAACTAGCATCTGCATAGACGTGTGCCCATGTGCATGTACTCATGCATGCACCACACACACAAAATTAGCTGTAACTTGAAATAATACTGCATCATGAATATTGAAGGAAAGTATTTTTAAGTGATAGATTTTAGTTAATGAAATAATTTACTAATTTTTGTGTTTTATAGAATATATTCTAAATTTCATCAAAAAAGGATGGAAGAACTAACTGAAGTTGGCCTCCAGAACTTTTTTAGTCTTTTTCTACTGTTAGCAGCTGTTGCAGAGATAGAAGATGTAGCAAGCCATGTTTTAGACCTCCTTCGTTTCCTCAGGCCTGCCTCCGCATCATCCCATAGAGGCCTTGTTTGGAAGGGTCAGATGGCGTTCCTCTTGATGTATGCACAGAAAAATCTGGACATTGGTGTTTGGGCTGAGAAATTGTCATGTGAGTTTCAAGAGAAAGCAAAGGAATTCTTGGTATCTAAGAACGATGAGATGGTACAGAGACATACTCTGTGGACTCTTCTTTGCATCTATATTGATGGTGTTCAGGAAGTATTCGAGACCAGCTCTTGCTTCTATCCTTCTCATGAGCATCTTCTCAATGATGGATTTAGCATGTTACTGCGAGCCTGTCGAGAATCTGAACTTAGGACAGTGCTGAACTTTCTACAAGCTGTTCTGGCCAGAATCAGGTATGTTTGTTTTTCCAGCAAAGTGCTGGTAAGCCTCACTTTGGGCATACTTAATGTACATACAAATGTAGAAGAAAGAGCTCATTTTTCTACCACATTGGCTTAAGTCGTTAGTTTTCAAACAGTAGTTCTTCACAAGAAAGCATTTGTGGAGACACAGACAGCAAAAGTGAGCTCAAAGTAGCCCTGCTATGCTTTTAGAGTCCTTCATTTAGACCTTTCTTCTGTATTGCCTCTGAAAAGTGTATAATTACCAAAAGAGGTATGTTAGTCTGTGCAAGACCTTGTTCAAGTTTGAGTTGGAATTTTGTTTTCACAGGGAGGCTTGGGGTGTAGTGTGCTATTTTATTTAATTTAACGTTCATTATTATTATTATTTGAGAAAAGTGTGTGTGTGTGCATGTGTGATGTAATGTGAATGGACATGCACATTCTGTGCCATATGTATGGCAGGTCACAACAGAATCTGGGGATCAAATTCAGGTTATCAGGTTTGCACTGTGAAAATTTAATTTACAGATATAATTACAATACAACTTAATGGCAGATATAAGCTATAGTTATAGTGTTTATTGCATTTATTTTTGTAAGGCATTTCGAGTATGTGGGATTTTTGTTTGTTTGGCTTTTATTTTATTTTTGGTTTTTTTAAGATAAGATTTCTCTATGTATCCCAGCTGTCCTGGAACTCACTCTAGACCAGGCTGGCCTTGAACTCAAAGACATGCCTGCCTCTGCCTCCCAAGTGCTGGGATTAAAGGTGTGAGCCACCACGCCCAGCTGAGTATATTCTCAATAAATTAAAATTATGACAGTATTGTGACTGTTCCTGAATAGATGACTAGAACTTGTATGTAGAAGAATGGTGTTAGGGGCCTGAGAGATGGCTTAGTTGTTGAGAACACATACTGCTTCTGCAGAGGACTAGAGACACTTGTAAGATCAGCTCCAGGAGATCTTCTTCCTTCTTCTGGACATGTTGAGCATGAGTACCTTCACTTACATGTGCACATATCCCTAAACAGATAAAACAGATTCACATGTGTATAATTTTTTATTATATTATTGAATATGTATAATTTTTGAGGTCATATCTGCTGATAATATAGAAACTGCCTTTCTTCCTAATACTACATTAAAAAGGTCAGTTTACAAAATTTCAAATATGCAGTAACAGTTTGTAGCTTTAATTTTTTTCTATCCTGATTTATGTGAGTTTTTAATAGCTACTAGTTTTTATATTTATGTGCCTAACCAGAGGTTTTCATCAGTAGACATTTCCTTGCCTCGTCAGTGTTAAGAATAAGAATATTAAAGCAAGAATGTCAAAAAAAAAAAATGCTCAGATACTTTGATGTGCGGATCGACAGTAGATCAATAACCAATTTCATAAGAAAAAACCTTTATGGATCCTTGTGTACAAATGTTTGTTTTTTTTTGGTCACAGAATATATCAGTATATTTTCTCTAACAAATGCTACATTCATTTTACTTATTGATTTTTTTTTCAAAAAAAGTTAGTGGTTTTAGTTCTCATTCTAGTTTAGTTGTCTGATGTAAAAAACAAGAAAGGGGGACTGCTGTCCTTGGGGGAGTTAAAAAGAAGGGAAGAGCTGGACATCTCGAAGAGGCACTCATGGAAAGAAAGTAGCATAATCAATTGATTTTTTTTTTTTTCTGCTTTTCTGTTGATGATGGCTAAGTACGTTCTAATTCTAAATTATTTTGAATGGATTAAGACAGAGTCCAGGCTGGGATGACCTCAGACTCACTGTGTAGCTGAGGCTGGCCTGGATTATCATTTCATTCTTCTAACTCCTACCTTTCAGATACTGGGATGACCCTGGTTTGGGGTCAGGAATGGCGTTGCCTCTGTGCTCGGGGTCCTGCTGTTTCCCCTTGGGGTGGTGGGGAGGTGACACAGAGAACAACCACACAGCCTCTAGGGACAAATTGAAACAAGCAAGTCCAGTTTTATTAAGGAGGGGAGAACCTTATATACTGTTTTTTTCCAGACCCTCCTCCCAGCCTGGCCTTGGTTGGCTAGTGGTGGCCACAGTGCTGGTCCAGGAACGCTGTATCTGGATTCTGCTCTTGTCAAGGCCCCAGGCACAGACCCAGGTTTATGAGGAAGTGTTTTGGAGCACATCTTCAGGCACTAGTTATCACCAGTTTGTTCTGGCTGAGGCCAGGCTGGACTCCAGGCCCTTAGAAGTCCATACATTCTACACCTGGCTTTATGTAGTTTTTGTGTAAAGATCCATAAACCATAAATACTGTTACTCTAGCAGTTTTTCTTGTGTTGTTAAAATTATCTTTGCATTATAAACATAATGTGATAAAATGTCTCACCTTTCCTCTCTAGTTAGGTGGTTCTCAAGCAGGAATGAGTTTCTCCTTCATAGGCGATTTGGTAATGTCTGGAAACATTTTCATTGTCACAGTTAGGAAGGTAGCACTCACATCACTCACATTTAGTGAGTAGAGGCCATCCTGCTACTAAAGTTCTGGCAGTTTCTGAAATAGCCCCCAGCAGAACTCAGCAGCACTGAGTCTGAGGAGTACTGTTATGTTAGCTCTAATTCCCGAGACATTTCAGAAGTTTTCTGCTATACGTTTGAAGTATTTAAAATCTTTGTTTAGAATCCTCCTTTTCTCTTTGAATAGTAATTTCTGGGCAACTTTTGATGTTGGTATGTGGAGACTTACCTAATTCCTTTAAGGACTACTTGGTGCTTCATTATACAGATGTTGCAAGTTTTATTCGCCCTGTCCTTATGATGGAATTTTTATTATTTACCATGTTTTATTTTAACAGTTTTATATATGCATGCATTTGAGTACTTGAAAAAGTAGAGCTGCAAATTAACTTATAAGAAAGAGTTGCTATATGAATGTTTTAGATGTGAATGGATATTATTGAGTTTCCTTTCATTTTTTAGATCACTGTAGACATTGCATAGGAAATGTGTTCTAATATAGAAATAACAGTTCAGTGGAAACAAAGAAGGAAAGCAGAGCCTACTTTGAAGCTTGCAAAGACGTCACAAATGGAATTTGCAGGCAGTTAATTTTTTTAAATGATTTTTCTTTTCTTTACTTGATAGTTATCCACTAATGTTTGTTTAAATCTCCTGACACTTTTCTTGGTAATTCTGTAAAAGTACACTGGATGGGCTGCAGAAATGTCTTAGCAGTTAAGAATACATGTCCTCAGAGGGGACACGAATGGCTGACAGCCATCTGTAACTGTAGTTTCAGGTGACCAGATTCTCTCTTCTGACATATATGGACAAATGGTGCACAGACATATATATGGCCAAAACACTCATACACAGAAGATAAAAATAAATAAGCCTTAAAAAAAACCCAAGTAATAGTGAGGAACACAAAATAATACCTATCTTTTAAAGATTTATGATTTACAAATACTATCTTCTTTAACTCTTCCATTTCTATTTATAGATAAAATGGAATTATAGATATGTTTATTGTATTAAAATTCAGAATTGAGACACTGTACTCCCCTACTCACATAGCCAAACTAATGGCATCACTTGTGTTTCATGAATCCTACTTGGTCTTATAATGAGAACCTGGAATCATATATGTAGTAGTGGGGTTTTTAGGTCTTGGGCTGCCAGAGGTCCAGACCCACAGACATGCCGCCCGAGACTGCTTAGGAACCCGCCGCTGCTGCTGCTCAGGCCCCCAGAAATGACTCAGACACTTATATTAACTTGATGCTGTTTGGCTTATGGCTCAGGCACATTGCTATCTAGCTCTTACATCTTAAATCAACCCATTTCTATTAATCTGTCTGCCACGTGGCCCGTGGCTCAGCTGTGCTCCTTACATGTTGCTCCTTGGGCAGCTTGCTCAATCTGCCTCTGACTCCGCCCTTCCTTTCCTACCTATTCTGATTCCTCTTCCTACTTCTTCTATGGTGCCTGTCATGGCCCAAAACAGCTCCTTTATTTAAAGATTGAGATTCACAGCATATAGAAAGGCATTCCCACATCACTTCCCCCTTTCTGTCTAATCAAAAAGGAAGGTTTCAATTTTAACATAGCAAAATTACATATAACAAAAATAGCTATCAAGCAAGAATTACAGTTACAATATCTAGTCTATTTGTATTTAGCAAAATTAAAGAAAATACTCTATCATCTACCTTTATGTATCTAAAGTTTCATATCTAATATACCTTTCAAATGACTAAGAAAAACTGTACCTATAACTATCTAATCTTCAACTATGTCAAAGACCACAGAAGGATATATTTACCCAAGTAAACCAGAAGTGCAAGCGACTTCTAAAATCTAGACAGAAATGACACCTATCTGCCTGGACAGTCACCCAAAGTTCCTTTATAAAGTTGGGGCATCCATCTTCAGCCTACAGGCCCAGAGTCTCTTTTCATTTCAGTGAAGCAGGAAATCTGTTCTGCCCATTCTGGCACAGTTCATCAGTTGCTTCTCCTCGAGTCCTGAAGAATGTCTGACAGTTTTCTCTGTAAAGCAGGAACCTGAATGACAATCTAGGCTTGTTCTGCCAAAGTTCAGAAGTCACTTTCTTATGGAACCTGTATGTCCAGTTTAAACAGCATACTGTCAAGCAGTCAATATAAGAACAGGTTCTTTTCTAGTGGCTTACCATTGCCACAAAGAGAGTAGACTCCATATGGAGTTTCTTCGATACCCATTTTTCTCTTGAAGAAGATTGGTGCTGCCAAGAGCAGACCTGTCTCACTGTCCAGAAAAGTCTAAGTTCTTAAAACATTTTAAATGCCATATTCTGTAGGTCTTAGAAGTATTTGAAGATTACCTACCTAATTGAAATATATTTTTGTATACCTAAAAATCTTAACTAACTTAACTATAAGTTTGATTATCAAAGGTGACTATTAACCTTCATTTCTTAATTATACACTACAATTTTAAAACAGTTACATGAACATCATACCTTAAACAAGACTAGAAAAGCACATACAGCATAACAAAATTGACCTTAAATGTGTATCAATAAACCAAAATCTATACCAATGTAAAGCATTTTGAGATTAACAGCTGATTTCCTGGTCTAAGTAAATTCAATAATCTAACCTTTTAAAAAATCATTCCTATACCATATCCCCTTTTTCTTCTTAGAAAGAGATTGACTATGACCATTAACCATTTATAATGAATACAAACATTTAGAAACAATATTTGGGGAATTTGGGCATAGTTTTCCATTACTACTTCCTGTTGATTATGGGGCGTTGAAAATCTCATGAGTTAGACAGGATCATACTCTGCAGTCTTGAAGCTGATACGACCATCTCTTCTTATTAGAGATTTTTTTCAGGGGGTCTTGGTTGATGGAACCATATTTGCCTGGAAGCAGTCCACAGGTTCTCATCCTCTGTGGAAACAAAAGCAGAACTCTTCCAAAGCAGTAAATCCTTAGACACAATTTTGAAAATCAAAATACCTTTAAAACATATATTCTTGTTTAACTTAGTAGCCTTTGCATTTGTAATCCATTGTGTTTCTGCAGTTAGCTCATTAACAGTTAAAAAATTAAAAGAAAACACAATAACAACCAAAATCCAGATTTTGTGTCTATTTTCCATCTTTACGTAGCTTATTATATTTTTAATACTCTATTTCTCTTTTTAAAGACTTTTTTTAACCTCTTTTTTTTTCTCTCTCTGAAGCCTATGTACCTTTTACACACATTGTAACCCGTTTCCAGGTTTTTCTTTTCATCTGAATCTGTTTTATTGTGAATCCTTAATCATCTTCTATCCATAAGAGCTTTTAAGATACACTCTCTAAAAGAGCAGCATGGTTTTTGCAGATTAGGCTGAATCACTAAGTTCTCTTAAAGGGACCGCGTCTCTATTATTTGTGGCCAGTGAACAGAGCAGGCTAAAGAAAATGCTGCTACTAAGAAACTGTCTTTGTTTCCTTTTGTTCAAAATAGACAGAAATTTAAAATCAATCACATGCTACTGAGTCTTCTGTCAGATTTCAGGAGTCCCCCTGATTGCAGCTTACACTGCCTGCTGCCAGTCCTCTGGCGCCATTTTGAATGTGACCCAGCCACCACGCTTTCTTTGTACAAAGACCTGCTTCGTATACACAATTTGGAAGCTGCCTTTGCTCAGTTTCTGCTAAAACCCTTTTTAAACTTTCTCAGGCATTAAGTGGATAATCACCCCACATTGGATGTGCCATCTGTTGTAGTGGTGAGGTTTCTGGGTCCGAGGCGGCCAGAGGTCCCAGACCCACAGACCTGCCGCCTGAGACTGCTTAGAAGCCCGTCAGGCCCCCAGAAATGACTCAGACACTTATATTAACTTGATGCTGTTTGGCCTAAGGCTCACGCACATTGCTAGCTTGCTCTTACATCTTAAATCAACCCATTTCTATTAATCTGTCTGCCATGTGGCCCGTGGCTCAGCTGTGCTCCTTACATGTTGCTCCTTGGGCAGCTGGCTCGATCTGCCTCTGACTCCGCCCTTCCTTTCCTACCTATTCTGATTCCTCCTCCTACTTCTTTTATGGTGCTTGTCTTGGCCCAAAACAGCTCCTTTATTTAAAGATTGAGATTCACAGCATACAGAAAGGCAGTCCCACATCACATATATTTAGGAAAAGCTGAAAGATCAGAGATGGGAACAAGCCACCAGCACTTCTCACTTAGCCACTTCTCAGGAATGCCTCTGAGTTCTCAGCTGAAATGAAAGGGAGTCTCAGGCAAATGGCTGAAGTTCTGCCTCCTCCAACCTTATATTTCTTTCTCTACTCAGCTATCTCACTTCCGGGTTCAACTTGCCTAGTGCTAGGATTAAAGGCATATGTTTCCCAAGTACTGGGACCAGAGGCATGGGGTTCCAAGGGCAGACATTAAAAGTGTGTGCCACCATCACTTGGCTCTGATTGGCCTTCAACACACAGAGATCCAGACACATCTTTGTCTCTATCTCCCTTGAGCACTGTATTAAAGGTGTGCGTCACCACTCCCTGACCTTCCTAGCTAAATCTGTGGCTGGCTCTGTCCTGATTTTCAGGAAAACTTTATTAGATACACAATATGTCATACACGTGTGTATCGCTTAGTAATGGAAAGTACATTCATTCATAAGTAAAATCTGTATATTGTATGCAAACCTGAATTTATCATTGTTTATGTACATCGGGATCTTTTTTTGCTGTTGAATAAAGAATAGCTGCTTATTGTAGGTATTTAATTGTCTTGTAGTAATTTTGCAGTTTATGATTCAGTAACGTGAATCGTATAAGCACATTTAACAAGACATCTGTCTTACTTATTACAGTCATATCAACAACTTCAATTTCATTTTTGTGACCAACAAAATTCTGTTCTTTAGAATTCAAATGAGTAAATTATTTTAGCATTGAAGGCAACCTATTTTAAGAATTATAAAAACCGTGCTTTAAAATACCTAATGTTTGTTAACTGAGAGCATTGTGGTGCAATCCAGAGATGACTGTAAGGACCACAGGGAAAAAAGGAAATCCAAACACAGTCTGGATTATATAGAAACTGAAGCAAATTTATATTTATGTTAGTAATTTTTCTTAACTGGTTCTGGATTGAGTTTGAGATTTGGTATACTCTGGAGCAAGGTGTGTGCTTGTCTCTCTGTGTGTGCATGTGTATGCTGTTTATTTTTCAGACTAGAATATTAAAAAATATGTTTATATTAACATTAATTTCTCATCCACATATTTTTTTCTTTTTGTGAAATTTCTTTTTAAAAAATATGTGTATGTGCATATGAATGCATGTGTCAGTCAGTAGAAGCTTGAGAGGGAATCTGATTTTCTGAGCTGTAATTAACAAGCAGTTATGAGCTTCCAGATATGGGTGGTGGAAACTGATCTTGGACCCTCTGGGAAGCACTCTTAACCACTGTGACCGATAACAAATGTCATAAACAACTTAAAATTCATATAAAATTGATGTCAAAAATAGAGCTTTGAGGGGAGTCTCAGGTCACTGTGTGAACAGAATGGTCCACACAATGGTTACACAGTAGGTTTGTTAACTTGTAAATTTATGAATCTCGAATAGTAATTTCTACACGTCTGCTAATATTAGCCTGTTAGCATAAAAGGCTATGGCATGAATACTTTCAAGATAGATATTGACATTGTATATAAGCATTTTTTCTTTGGAATATTTGATGAAAGTTCTCAGAAACCACATAGAATTGTTTACTTTAAAAAGATAGGGCAGGACCTTTTTTTTGTAAAGTTGTTTAGTTATCTGAAAATGGAGATTTGGTCCTGATTTCTTAATACAAAATCTATAATTTTTAAGAATGTTTTGTGGCCATACTTGAATTACTCTGTCTATTAAAAATACTATATATTAAAAAAAAAAAAGCTCAAGACATTTTGAATAGTTTTTAAAAATTAGAGCATAGGCACATGTTCTTCCAGCTGTAGAGTTGATAACAAAGCTAAATTCTTTGACTTTTGATTTAGGTAGGGAAGATAGATTACATAGATTGATGATATTTATTCTTGGCTGCGTCCCTGGCCAAGGGAAAGTATGAAATACTTTACCTTAACAATCTTCTCTGTTTTCAAATTCAGATGGGAATAAGGTACCAGCCCTTGCATAAATGTGTGTGTGTGTGTTGACTAGGTAACTTTAATAACTGTATGACAGAAATTATAGAATTACGATTCTGATTAAAGGGAGAAGCAGCTCCCTCTAGACTGTTAAATAATAACTTCATATGGCACTTTGTGCTAACTGATGCTGATGGTTCACTAGAGCAGTCTTTATTTCTCATTAAGTAGCATTGTGAAAATACTGACTTGGTTATATGAACTAAATGCCTCTGTTTAAAACTCTAAAAGTCAAATAGGTCTATCGGTCATCTTAGTATCACGTTTTAGTTTTCTCTTACTGTTATTTGAGGTTAATATAAAAATGACAGCCTTTCATTTGTGGTTAGGTATAGTTGAATGCCTTTCTTTAATTATATCCTTTGAACTGCTATAGTTAAGGGTCTGTCATCATTTCCATTATAAACCTCTATTTTCAGGTTTTATAACATAGCTATGAAAATTAGCTCTGGGCAAAAACTTGACACATACGGCCTCCAGGGATTCTCCCTCTTTCCCATCTCCTTTTCTTACTGATGTAAGGGTACATGGTTTCAAAATGCCTTTTGGCACCTGCAAATATCATTTTGAGTCAAAAAAAGAAACAATAAATTTTTAGACTTTGTACTTGTTTGTTCTAACACTTAAGAGAAGCTATGGACTTGAGAATTTAAGCCAAATGGATATTGATCAACTGACATACTATTTTGTATTTAACAAGAGCCTAGTTTCAAAGTGTAAAGATATTGGAGAACTTACTTAAAATGCTAAATGTTGAGACCAAAGTATATAGATCAAATGGGGTGATTACAGTTTTTGAAATATTATTTATTTATGACTCCCTATAATAGTAAGTTCCTTTTCCCTGACTTGAAAATATAGTTTGAAAATAGACTTTCTTTTAAATCTCCCTTTCCCTTCTTCTTCCCATGAGGTTAGAAGATCATTTGTTATTTAACTGTCTTGGTACTAGAGGAGGAGGGTATATGTGTGTGTGCGCACACACATGTGAATTCAGATATATACTTGTTATTTTTAACAAATGTTTTCCATACTAAGTAGTTTACTGATGAGATAACATTTATTAGAAGCAAAACTTTTCTTTTGCTTTGCTTTGCGGGGGGAGGGGGGGGTTGGGGCTGTCTAATTAGGAATGGTGGTAGTACAAGAGAAGTACTATCCCGAGTGCCTGCTATGCTATATACTATGTATTCTGTTTCAGGGAAAGTAGGATGAACCTTCTGGGCAGCATGTAGGCTTCTTATCATTATTGTGTGTTCTATTAATGAGGATGGATTATAGCTGTAATTGCTGAAAAATAGTTTACTACAAGTAAATCTGATTAGGTAGAACTTTTAAAATAAACTAAGTAATTTGGGTTTGCTTATATTCCACTTTGCCCAAAATGCCTCTGGTGTTTCACTGTATATACTACTATATAAATTTGAGGGCAGCAATGTAATGATTTGGGGGTGGCCTTTTAGGAATGCTCTACAGAGAAATATGTTGCCAGTCTGAGAAATTAAGTCAAGATATGTTGCTTCCTCAAGTGAGTCATTTGCCTGGCAGCTTTGATTGCTTCAGAGGAGGCATAGGCATCTTAAAGGAAATGCAATATAAAATTAGTATTTAGGAAATTTACAAAATATAAACATAAATACATTTTTTGTCATTAAGTATTTCATGCATATTGCAACTGAGTTATATATGCTAAAAATTACTATTTTGACCTTATGCCTACTTTATGGGGCTGGAATTCTGTAGTATATTTATCTTAACGTATTTTGTAAATTCATGTAATAACACAAACCATATCCTATTAACTTAGCAATATTTGATTACTTTTTATATTTTGCTGAGGTAGATTATAGTGGGATTGTGTTCTGTTCCATTGTAAATAATTGTCCCACCTACTGGTTTCTCTGAGAAAAGGTACTGAGGCCGTATGTCTGAGCAGGATAAGAATCATGGGTTAGTTTAAGAGCAAGAGTTAACTAGCAACATGCCAGAGCCATAGGCTGGTCAGCATAAAATTAATACAAGCATTTGTGTGTTTCTGTGGGACTGGGGGACCACACGCCAGACAGGCCAGAAACACAATACAGCAAATGGTGGCCCAGTATAGTGCATGTATACCCAAGTAAAGCCTTAGAAAGCATAAAAAGGTTTCTAGGGCATAGAAACAGAGCCAAAAGCAGCTTCCGAGTTGTGTCTCTCACATGAACCATGGTTCAGAAACACCCTTGAGTGGTATGTGGATTTGAATTAGAAATGGTATGCTTTTGTGGTACAGCTTAAGCTCCAAAATGGCCCATTCCTGAAGTCTCACAGGAGCCTACATGTAAGCAACAAGCTGTAAATGAATTATCTAAGTGTTCTGTTTATATAGACTAAAAAGAAACAGAGTCAAACATTGCTTCTTAGTAGCAGCAGCATTTTCTCGGGTCAGCTCTGCTTACTGGAGGCAAGCACAGGTGCAGCTTTTTAAAGTGAAGCTTCCTGATTCATCCTTAGAGGTAAAAACTAAATACTTGGAGTTCATGAGCAGCAGACAGCAGTGCTTTACTTGGTGCTTATATGGACCCTAAAATTCCCCAGAGTGGTAATTTTGGGTTCTACCGGTACCTCTGCTAAAAAGCTAAATTGTATGAAGCTAAACTAGGAGCTCAGTGGAGCCAGTCAGCCACTCTAGCCAATCCTTTAATCCTTTAGCCACAATTAGTAGTAGTCAGAAACAGAAAGCAATAGAGGGAGCTGGGTGGAATCAGCCACCCTAGCCAAGCAAAGGTGTGGTCAGAAACAGAAAAAGATAAGAAATAAGAGATATACAATAAAGACAGATTTAAAAAAAAAAAACAACCAATTCTAAATGTTTTAGACTGTGTTAATAATATACATAGGCTTGATAGAAAAGAAAAAAAAAGGGATAAAGTCCTTAAAAAAGAAATACAGCAAAAAGGAAATGATCCAGGTAAAGATGGAAGTTACGAAGAGTATCTGGATACTGTATGTTATTGTCTTGTCTTTAAGTTTTTTGACAGAAAATGAAGGAGTAAAGGCTGCTAAAAGCCATCTGATTACAAATGCTGGTGCATTAATCCAACCTATATATTTTGTAAATGAGTTGGCTTTAAAATTGAAGTCAAAAGATATGCTACTTTGGAGAAGAGGTTTTCATTTTATTTCCATAGAAAATACGAGGCTATGGATTTATTGCTGGTTAAAGAAAATACAAGGTTTGTTTGAAGAAAACCCCCTGAAAAATCTTCAGTGGAAACGGATGGCGACGATGATTCAGCATTTAAGAGCACCTCTGTTGCAGTTTCCTCTGAGCTCTGCATCCAAAACAACTTCAAGGAGACTGGCTGAGCTGACCCAACCTTACAGACTATTTCACTAAGGACTTGTTCTTAATCCTAAATTTTTCTTTAGGTTCACATGGTATTTCCAGTGCCCCCCCCCCCCCAATTCAGCAGGACGTAGCTTAGAAAACAAAGCCCACATTCCCAGAAAATGGATTAAGGATGTTTGTCTTTGTTTACAGTGTTGGTTACAAGTTGTTATAGATAATAGTGAAAAAAAAATATACAAAGGAAATTAGCTTTGGGGCTCTTACTTTAAAACTATAAAAAGGGGAAGTGTAGTGGGAGTATATTGTTCCATTGTAAATAATTGCCCTGCCTACTGTTTTAATAAATATGTTGATTGGCTGAAAGCACACAGGAAGTGTGGGCAGGGCTACCAGACTAAGAAAACTCTGGGAATAGGAAGAATAGGGCAGGTAGAGATGCCAGAGAAGCCAGCAGATGTAGAGGACAACTATGCTTCTCTGAGAAAAGATACTGAGCCTCATGGCAGAACAGGATAAGAATCATGGGTTAGTTTAAGAGCAAGAGCTACCTAGAAATATGCCAGAACCATAGACTGATCAGCATAAAATAAATACAAGCATCTATGTGATTATTTGGGCCTAAGCAGCAGTGGGGCTGAGAACAGGTCCAAATTTCTGGGCTAGGCCCAAATGACTGTCTGGGCCAGAAACCCAATACTACAGTAGATTATTTTTTCATATGTAGATACTACTGTCTAGATAATTTACTGAATTGTCAATGAAATTTGCTGTATAAATAGTGCATTTTCTTGCATCAGAATAGAAGATTACATTTAAAAAAAGTTATATACTTATATCTTTATTGGCAAAGGTTTTTAAGTGAAGGTTTAAGTATGTTATTTCTTTCGGGTATATGTATAAGAGTAGAATTGTTGAATTGTGTTGTTTAACTTTTTGAGAAAATGCTAAACTATACCAGAATTTCTTCCTTCAGTATAAACAAGATGTGTCATCACACCAAGAGATCCCAGCTTCACCAGTATGGCCTTTACAGGACTTTATATTCTTGGGGGATGTTAGGTATTGTTTTGCTGTGATTGTGCCTACAGTTCTCTGGAGACTAATGATAGTGGACAGATTTTATGTCTTTGAATAAATATACATTCAGACCTTTTGCTCATTTAAAAATATTTTGTTGTGTTATGTGAGCTGTTTATATAGTTTAGAAATACGATCTACGAAATGTATGATCTACAGATATTTTCTCCTAACATCTTTCTTCCTGTTGTCCTTTATGGTATAATAACTTTTATTTTTGATAAAGACCCGTGTTTTGTCGTCGTAGCTTATATTTATCGTGTATTTTCTTGCTGCCTTTAATCTCTTGAAGGACTCATTTTGTATGACTTTAACCTTAGTGATAGTCTGGTGGACATAAAAAAGAATTATGTACTTCTCTGTGGTCTTCAAAACTATCCACAATCTGGCTTTCCTGACATCAATTAAGTCTTTTTGTGAATCCCCCTTTATTTAATCAACTGAAGCTACCATAGCATATTTTTTCTATTGAAACTTGCTGAATGTTTAGATTAAAATAATCACTTAAACATGGCCAAGGCATTAGAATGAATCTGTGCACTGAGTCACCTGACACCATGTGAGAAGCATGTTTTTGAAAGAATTCAATTCAAGAATGCAATTGTTAAAACTGGAAGTTAGAAATAGTCAATGCCTCTCACGAGGGCCATATAGGTAGTGTAGTAGAAACAGGAAGAAAATCAGCCACTTATCGGAACTTAAAGATAATAGAAAGGTGATTTTACAAAATAGCGCCTGTGAACTGTAGATGGACTCAGAGAGTCTTATGTATGAAAGGGGTCAGTCAGTATTCCAAGCAGCCAACAGATGTGTGCCTTTTACTTTTGCTTCTTGTGAAAATTCTAGCATGCTTGATAGATGCTGCAGTGAGTACATAGCATAAAAGTAAGGACTTAAAGATTCATAACTCCCTATTCTTATTAACAATACAACTTAAGAAAGAACTTCTGGGCAGCAGTTAGTGCAGGAAGAGCAGAAAAATGGGGCTGGAGAGATGGGTAAGTGATTAAGAATACTTGTTGCTCTTTCAGAGGACCTGGGACGGGTTTCCAACATAAACATGGTTCAGAACCGTACACAACTCATTTCCAGAGGATATGACACCTCCTTATAACTTCTCTGAGCACCAGGGACGTGCAGATGTAACCCTCATACTTATAAAATTTTTATTTTAAAAAGGCAGGAAATACGGTTAGACAGTACTGACTTATGTCTTGTGCCTATTCAAAACAAGGGTTGTAATAATCTCTTCATGCATGCAATATGTAATGATTTTTTAATTTTTGCTATTGTGTGAACAATTTTCACTTGAGTGTTTCTGAAGTACATGCTTACCTGTGTATCTTTATTTTTGAATAATCTGTTTCATTTCAATTGCTTTAATGTCAGTTATTGCTTTCAACTTTATGGTATTTATTTTCTGCAGAGGACACATATTAATGCTAAAAGGTGCTTAACATTTCAAGTAGTACTTTCAGTTTCTTATAGTAGATACATGCGATCCAGTCAAATGAACTCTATATAATCCTTGATATGTTTATTACATGAGTGATAGACTGATAGGAGAAAGACACTTAGGTGTTTAAATTATAACTGTTTATATTCTGTTATTTTAGTTACCATCTTTAATAGGTAATGGCTTGTATTTCTTAGTATTTTCTGTTTATGTAACAGATCTTGTCACTATCTACAGGAAAGAAGACAATAGTGTTGATGTGGTTAGGAAGTGGGTTTAATGTAGAAATCTAAAATTCACCTGCGTTTGCCACTATAGCATTTATCCAGGAGATTCTAGGAAATATATTCTTCCTAATTAATTGAAAGGCTTTGGTGCTGTGGAAAAGCTCACTGTGCTTATTGTATGCAGCTGAGTTCTTTGTGGTATTTTTATTTTTGTTTTCAATTCATTTAATATCAAAAGACTTTTATACTGAAATGGGGAGCAGATGGAGTAGGGGCTCTTCAGTGTCTTCCTTTTCCTTTGGAATGTGTGAGAACTCCCTATTGAAGCTGGGTTATGAGAACTGTCTATCCTAACAGTAGAAATGGTTTGTTCTGGGGTGGATGAGAAGTAAGATGCTTGGAGAAGAGGACTGAGAAAATAGAATAAAGAAACATAGTCTATTAAATATAACTTAAGAAAATTTCCCAGAACTGGAGATTGTGTGTTGAAAAGCCTACTTACTACAGTGCAATGTAGGAATCCAGGATGAAGGATGACCACAGGGATCAGATGGGAAGTTTAGAGCCTGTATCCTTTACAGAATAAAACATGAAGGCTTCCACTATTTTCTACTGTTAGCCTTGGGTGTTTTTACATTTGCTTTTGGTTTTTAAATGCATAGTTAAAGGTCATATTTCATCTTTAAATCCAATTGCTAGTTCATTAGAATTTTGTGAGTATGTGAATGGGACCATTATAGTGACATTTTCAAGACTATCCATTCAGGGTAGAGAAGTGAACCTTCATGAGATTTTGGGTTTGTTGTTTTCTGCTGCATAATTGCTGCTAAAGTTTAAAGTTACCAAAATTATGATGGAGGCGGGGCTGAAATACAGAAAATCTACTTTTCATGGTGGCAAAGAAAAAGAGAAAAAAGTAGGTAAGGATTTGCATACTAGATTAATAGCATTGAGTGGGAGGAGGGCAAAAGAAATGCACTTTGTAAAGAAACCACTTGCTTCCTGCTCAGATGTCTAGGGAGGAGAACATTGTGAGTACTTTCTGTACTCAATGGAGTTTTTCTCACTAGTCAGTGGTAATAAATCAGAAGATATTGAAGTGAGGTGAAAGCCTTGCCCTGTTATCTGAACTCCAAGGCTTTAGACCTCCCAGATCCTTAAAACTTTAGATGGAAGTCAGCAGTGAACTTACGGAAGTCTTCACTAGGCTTACATGCATGCCACCATGCCATACTGATTCTTAATCAAAGAAATCTCATAATAAGTATATTGCAAACCGATGAATCCCTTTGTGGCAGCTAAAATTAACTCTTCAGTTGTGGGATAGATAAAAATTGCCCAAATTATGACTTTATTAAATGGACTAGATCTAGACAATCTTGATAAAGATTCACTGGTCTCGTGGCTTTTGGTTCTACAAGGGAAGCAAGTAAAATTTAAGGTACATTGTTTTTGCTGATGAAATGACGTGATGTCAGTGAGTGAAGGAAGCCAATCTTCATTATTTCCAAAATTATTTTTGGATTATTAGACTCTCAAAATGCACTAAATCACAAAAACTAAATTCATTGTAGCATTAAATATACCTGGCTAGCCCCACTGTTTTCTGTTCCCACTCCAAAGCTGTTGTCTTTAATATGTGTTTTACAGACAATATATGAGCACATTTTGTTCTGGCATACGGCTTTGCTTTTGCCACCATATTGTTTATAAGGAATAGCCTTATCTTCCTCCATCTGCTTGCTAAAGAAGGGTGAGTAATTGCTTTTTAAAATTTTATTTATTAACATTTTAACAAAATTGAGAACAAATAGGGAGTGAAGCTAGCATTTGAAACTCTTAATTTCAATTGTTTCTTCTTTACTTTACAAGATACATATTTTTCTCTCTTTAGGATGTCTCTTGTCAGATTTAAGGCTTATTTAAAATGAAAAGAAAGCTGGAGCAATTTTCTTTATTCCATTTCAGTCTCCTAAGGCCTATTTCCCCCTGGTGAGCTCATAGCAACAGGGGGGTTTAAGGGAATTCAGCTTTCTGCAAATTAATGTCTCACATCATGAAAATTCAGGACTTTTTTTTTTTATCTTGAAAAGTAATACAGTGAGTGCGAGTATTATTTCTTGCCAGCGGGTGGAAGATGAATGATTTTGTCACAGTTTTACTGCTTGATGAGCAGTGTCCTGAGGGTCAGGCTTAAGTCTGTGTCACTATGCTGCTCATTACTCTTGAGCTAAATAAGGGCTGATTGGATCTAAATTGCCTAGCACATGGGCCACAGATGAGCTCAGTGAGCAGGGGATGACCTGCTATTCAGTCTGGGAGTAACCCCGGTGTGCAAATGCAGCATTGGAACACCGTGGGAGAATGAGAGGCTACCGGCTGCTGCCAGCAAAAGAAATCGAAATGTAAAAACTCTTTGATGCTGTGATGTTAGAATTTGAAATGTAGGAAGTGACAGGTTGATGGTACTTATCAGCTTTGGCTGGATTAGAGAACAGTGTCATCTTGCTTATATAATGACAGAAGAATGAAGCGAGCAGCTAACTACTGTGCAGAGCAGAGCCGCTGCTGTTGCCACAGGCAGGCATTGCTGCCTCCTACTGGCAGTTTTCCTGGAAACCAGGATAGTATAATGAAGAGAAAGCTTTCTCTTTTGGTTTCTAGAAATCTTGTGTGCTCATAGTGGCTAAAAAATAAAAATAACTGCTAGTAGAAAAATATAAAAAATATAGTGGAGTGTAGACTTGTCTATTTGATGCAGTGAATCATATAAAAAGCATCAATCTGGGGAAATGGGTTGTTCTAGAATATTCTAGTGAAACAAGGGTTAATAGGCTTATAAAAGGAAAGTACTCCAAATGCAGGGCAGAGATCTATCTCCTTACATTCATCCTGAAATACTGTTCTTTCGGGGGACCTCAGGTGGGTGGGTTGATCTCTCAATTATGTATTTTTATCAATAATAGCACTTTCCTAACACGTAATCTTTGGAATCTTAACAGCAGACTACCAACCACAGTGTTAGCACAGTTTGAAATGTACCTGATAAAGATACACAGTTTAAAAAAAAAAAAAATCCCCTGATTATGTAGAGTATACTGCATAAATCTCCCTCTCAGGGAGGGTTGGGCTAGAAAATAAATGTTTCTCCTGTATGCTAAATGGTTTAAAAAATAAAACCATCAAAATTTCATATGAAGACTGCTGTCTTAATTTTACTTCTTCACTTGTAACTTAAAAAAAAAAAAGTCAGTATCAAACTTGCTTGTGGTATTAATCCAGAAAATGGAGATTAGCTGGAAAAGCTACCTGTCTCACAGGAATATTAGTCTCGTTTGTTAGAGCAGTTCATGCTTTTCCAGTTCTTATGCATTTTAACACAACTATGAACAAATAAGTCATTTAAAATATACATAACCACTGACAGCTTTCCATCAATGGCATTTACATTATTTTTGATACCACAGTTACCTTCTCTTATATAGTGGTCAGCCAAGTACATGCAGACATCCTAAACAGACCTAGCCGGTGTTATGTGTTTGTGTATATACATACAGCAATACTGCAGAAAAGGAGGTCATGAGTTGGAAAGGGAGTGGGAGAGCATATGTTGGACAGAAAACACATGAAAGCTTTGCAGGGGGGAAAGAGAAGAGCTGTTCTTATTTGTGAAAAGCTAATACTTTGGTTTTTTACTCACTAGATGCAAAGATGTGTGGAAAGTATTTTGTGCTAAGCATGCTCTTTCTACTGTACAGTTACTGTACAACTCCATTGGTGTCATTCATAAAGCATGCAAATAAGACTTTGACATTCAGTGACTTGTTTGGTTGTATGTGGAAGATATTTTTCCATAATTTAAAATATAGAACCTATGTGTAATTCTAAAATATTACTGGGAGCTGTGATTTAATTAAACTCAAGGTTTATTCATATGCATGTGCTTACATAAATAACTATACACATTCTCCCTTTTTTAACTACCTAGGAAAGCACAGAGTAAAAATTAAAATAATACTTATTCCAATTTGTTTATAAGAAGAAAACTTTAGAGACATGGTAAGCTTTAGACTATACTGTAAGGTAATGCTCTTATACACTGTAAAGATTTGTCACTGGGATTGGTTTAATAAAATGTTGCTTGGCCAGTAGCCAGGCAGGAAGTATAGGAGGGATGACTAGACTAGGAAAATTCTGGGAAGAGGACGGGTGGAATTGTGGAGATGCCAGCTAGCTGCCCAGCAAGCAGGAGGTGTAAAAATGAGGTAACAAGCAAACCATTAGCAATGTGGCAAAACATTAGAAATATGAGTTAATTTAATATGTAAGAACTTGCAAGTGATAAGCCTGAGCTGTCGGCTTATCATTTATAAATGCCAAACATTTATAAATAATATTAAGTCTCTGAGTGATTATTTAAGTGGCTACAGGATGAAGCCAGACGTAGAAAAGCCTCTGGTTACAAGACTGTGTGGTGATATGATTATAAAAGGAATAGTAAATTATTAATATTTCCAAGAGTTAAATTTTGCTTCTTTACCTGTTGATTAACCCAATTATTTTCTTGAGATTTTTCTTTCTATAACTATTAAAATGGTTTTTTAACATAACCTCAATTTTAAAATTTTTAATTAAAATATAATTATATCATTTCTACTCTTCACTTATATTCCTCTAAATCTCCTATGCCCTCTTCCCTCTCGCACATTCAGAGTGCCCCTTCAAATTCATGGCCTCTCTTTCTTTAATTATTATTATTATTACATATGTATCTAAACACAAATTCAAATAACACCTGCTGAGTTGTTTAGCATAGCTAAATGTTCATCATTTCAAGCTGGCCACTTGGTATGGCCACTCATCTCTGGGGAAGGCTTAAGTTTTTCCTCCACAGTCATTGGTTGCCTATAATTCTTTGTCTAGGGATGGAGCCCCATGAGCTTATCCAGTTGCACATGTGTATTGCTGTTATCATTGTTTATGACTTGTTTAGGCAGCCATATTGTTCCAGTATTATAGTATTATGGGTAAAGCTTCCCATTCACTTCTACAAGACACAACCTCACAACAGCCTTCTTGATCCTCTGGCTCTTTTAATAGTCTTTTTAACCATCAGTGATGTTCCCTGAGTCTTAGGTGCAGAAGTTTTGTTGTAGATGTATTTTGGGGCCTGAGTACTCCATTATCCATTGACCTTGCTATTTTGGCCAGTCTATGGTTTTCTGTAATGGTCTCCTGCTGCAAGGAGAAGCATTTTTGATGAAAAGTGAGAGCTACATTTGTCTATGTATAAAAGAATAAGTAACAGAACTTGAAGCATTTAAATGCCCTAGAAAGACTTTAATGATTGTATTTTACATTTTTCAATTATCAAAGTTTGTGTATCTTGGAAAGACTAATTCAGAAGTGTATACATTAATAATAGAAAATGAAAGTCATATCTCCTCTTACACTGCCCTCCTCCAGGGCTAATATATTTTGGAGATTATCACCTTTAAAAATGTGTGTTTGTGTGTGTCGTGTGTGCAGGTGCCCATAGATGCCAGAAGAAAGTACCGGGTGCCCTGAATTTGAGGTTACAAGTGGCATTTGTGGTCTGCCCAACTTGGGTTCTCTGCAAGAGGCTTCTCAACTGTTCTTGCTGCTGCTTACAGCCACAGGCTTTATATAGAGAGTTGTTTTGTTTTGTTTTTTTTGAGACAGTCTCCTTAGCCCTGGCTGTTCTGAAACTCAACTATGTATATTCAGGCTGGCCTCAAACTCAGAGAAATCAGCCTGCCTCTGGCTCAGCTTCACAAATGCTAGGATTAAAGGCATGCACCACTACTTCCACTTCCATTTTATTTTTTAACTGAGATATTAAAGACATCTTTCTACATATGGACATGTTAATTCAGCATGTTGTATAAGCTTCTATTTAATCTGATGAGCATTTATGAACTACATATTAAATTGCCTTCATTCTTGTGCTTGTTTTAGTTTTCAGTATCCCATTTGCTTGAAAATTTGGGCTGCTTATTAACAGAATATTAAAATAGTTTATTTTTATGAGTTTTTTAAATTTCCAGTATCTGAAAAAGCAGTGGAACAAATTTCTACTTTTCAATTATATTTGAGTCATAGAGAAGGTGGTCTTTTATTTGTAATAAAAAATTATATTTTTTAAAGGTTACAAATACAGATTTGAGTATTTTTTTCTGTCACTCATAATCTTCAAATCATACAACTTTTCCAAGCCTCATTTTTTTCTAATTTGTAAAATGAACCTAATTACACACCAAAGAACTGTGTTGAAGAATAAGAGACCTGATACATGCATAATGCCACTGGTTTTTATTGTCATTACTGTTTATCCACTGGTTTCAGAGAAGTGATGGATAGGCATGTAACATCCAAGTATATTTTTAAGTTTCCTGCTTTGCGACTTTTAGTTTTACTTTTGAATTAATTTATTGATATTCCTTGAAAAAATACTATTCATATTTTAAGTAAATTCATAATAAAATTGCTGTTATACAGATCTTCTATGTTTCTTAGTATATAACAGATAATTTTGCTTTTAGGTGCATAATTAGGCATGAAGCCCAAATTACTCTTTGAGTCAACTCATTTTGATCAGATGCCCATCAGATAGCTGCTAAGGAATTGTGTGCCCTGGCGAGAGAACAGATACATAAAAGCAGACCACTGCTCTCAGTGGCCTGCCACCTAGGGAAGCAGACATGTAAATAAACGAAAGACACTGTGATTGATAGAATAATAGACAGATGCTGAAGATATCTTCTTCAGACTTCTACATCCATTATGGAATTTTCTTTGAGATTGCCCTGTACCAAATGATGGATGTGATTGTGTGGCAGTAAGTCAATCCTGCTGTACCACATATCTGGCTCGCATTAGAAGGGAGATACTGAAGTATCTAGAAGCTAAAACTCTTAGCTTTATGTAAATACAAATTTAGAAAGTTTTGTGAATTGTTCTTCATATCTTTTGCAGATTCTTTCAATGAAAATAATTAGCTGCGTCCACAAGTGGAATTGTTGGAAATCATCATTGTGGTGTTGTGTTGTAAATGCACTTTTGCAGTTTCTCTGACACCTACTTTTCTTCTGTTCTGCTCTCTGGTGCTGTAGCATGTGTTCCTCCCCCCAGTAGAATGCATTACTTAGTTTTCTGAACAGAATTGTTCATATTTAATTGTTAAAAAAAATACAATTTCAAACAACATGATCCTACTGCTTTGCATTTAAATTTATGTAGCTTATGCAGTCAGGAGGACTGCTGCTTTTTATTTTAACTTGATTCTGCTGATGCATATTTCTAGAGGGTGTTCACATCTGAGAAATGACAGTTTAAACCAAGAACAAGAAATACTAGTCTCTGGAAATGGAGAACCCAGCACAAATCCGGAAGGAACAGGAGATAGACATCACCCGGGGCAACTACTTACTGCTCCAGACTCGAATAGAGTGATGGCAGAAATGGAAAGAAGCCATGAAAAAGTAAGGAAGTTAAAATTTTAGTTTCTAGGGAAAGAAGAGCTATTTTATTAAATTCTTTAGCTTTGAAAATTGTATATTCCTGAAAAATTGTCCTGGTAATAACTCAGTAACATTTTTCTTGATGTATACAACTTTTCACGTAAGCCTGTGAAATGACTTAAGTGTCTACTGCTCTGAAAAAATACCCAGGATTGTTCCACATCAGGTATCTGGCACCAAGCCTGTAACTCCAGCTTAGTGGGATATAATACCTTCTGGCTTCTTTTGTAGGCAGCAGCACATACATGCATATAAACTTAGGCAGGGCACATAAACATGAATAATGTTTTTAAACCTTGAAGGATTTATGCATATAAATATCAGAATCAAAATTATGAACACTTATTTAACAGTTAATGCATATTTACTTTGGAGTTTTCATTATTTGATTGCTGGTTTTCTAAGGGGAAGTACAATATAATTTAGTAAATATTTCTTGATTATTTTTCCCCATAACTGTGTGTAAAGCTGTTGTGTATATGAAACGCTTATGGACTAGTAGCTTACGGAGTAGTAAAGAACAGTCCAGTACCCATAATTTCCTATGTGCTGAAGACCGCTAATGTAAAGTAGTTGGGGGTCTCCAGAATTTGTGTAGTAGATCCCACATACAGTGTTTCGGCAGCGCCACATGTCTGTTTCTGTATTGCTGTAAGTTATTACTGTAATTTCTCCTTTCTCTCAAGGAAAGTTTAACCCTCTCTAGAAATTAAATCTGTTTTAATATTCTCATCATTTTGTATGGACTGATAAAGTCTTACCTTTTGAATAATATTCTAAATTTATTATCTAGAAAAGTAGGTTTCAAAACATCATTTAAATATGTAAACTTGCTTTGAGAAGTATGTGTATTCCCACTGGAAGAATGATTCATTTAAATTTTCATATACATATTTTCTCATACGTTTTTATGACATTTAGTTTGAAAATAACTAGTTAGAAAATTCTTTATCCAAACCTGTATTTCTTGCATCTTTTCTACTTTTACTACAAAGAATCAAAGAGAGAGAAATAGGTTAAAATTGCTGCCTGTTCATATTAGCTATGGTCTTTGATATTAAATACCTTCTTCTGCTGCTCAAGTAGCTGGTAATACAGTATTTACATTTATTTTAGGGGAGAGGGGCTGCTGGCTTAAGGCTAAGCTAAATTTATATGAAGAAAGAAAATTGAGGCAGGATGTACAGTGATTCTTTTTGCCTACTTTGTACCACGGAGCCTGAGGCCATTTCTCATATTTCCTGTCTATCAAGGATGAGGAGCTGGTTTTTGTATTGACTGTTTTACTATTTGAAGTTTTTCTTTCCTTTAAAAGTTGGTGAATACAATATGATTTACATTGCCAGTGTGATTAATTTCTCTGGTTTGTCTTATACTCGTGTGTAGCGATTTCCTCACTTTATACAGCTTCTATAAAACAAAAGTTCACGAGAGAATGACAAGGAAAGCCGCAAAAACAGTGTCCCAGGTGTCATCGAGCATCTTCCATCAGTTGCTACTTAGTTATCATGAGATAATTAATACTTGATACAGTGAAGGAATATTGGAGCAGCTACTTTTATAGGGTGTTTTTAGATAGAGACGTTGATGGTGTCATAGTTCATTAGGAACCAGCTTATTTGCTTAGGCCTCTTGTGTATCAGAGACTTGAGGCAGTGTGAGTTCTCATTTTCCTTTGCTTTGGGGGAAAGAAGTTTGAAGACACAATTTAAATTGTAACTAGGTAGGTTGACTGGCGAAAGGTAGTGGGAAGACAGGTATCTTGAAAGCTATGTCTGAATTCACTGTTGAAGAGACACCATCTAGGGCTACAAAGATGCTCAGTGGTTATGAGCACTTGCTGCTGCTCTTCCAGAGGACTCGAGTTTGGGTCTCAGAATGTGTATCAGGAGGAACACAACTACCTACCTGTAAGTCTGGTTACAAGGAATATTAATGGTTCATGGCTCTTCTGGTGTTGTGGGCACCCAGCATGCATGTGACACACACACACACACATCACTTTTTAAAAAAGATTTATTCTTATTTTTATGCACCTCTGTATGTGTGTGTGTTGCAGATGTAATGAGAGAAAACAAAGGACTATGGGATTTAAGGTCCTTAAAACCACTTTGTCCTCTTTCTACCGCCACCGAAGCATATGCTCCTCTAGAGGAGAAGTGATCCAGTTCTTGATCTTCTGTCCACGCTTAACTGCCAGAGACCTGTAGACAAGTTCTGTGTAAAAAGCCTATGCTAATCAAGGCTAGTCATAGAAATGTATTTTTTAAAAACTGCATAAAGATAATTTTGAAATTGTAACTAGACTAACAGAATAAAGTAAAATGATGTTTTAATGAGTCTAACTAGTTCTCCATACTCTACAATAATGTTAAGAAGTGTTTTTAGTATTTATGGAAATTTTTTAAAATTATATCTATTTTTTAAGGTGGACCTTAATAGGGTTTTGAACTGGAACTTGTTATGTAGACCAGGCTGGCTTCAGACTCACAGAAAGAATTCCACCTGTCTCTGCCTTCGGGATGCTGGGATTAAAGTTGGGCACAACCACACTTGTTCTAATTATGAGTCTTTATACGTAAATATGCTTCTTATGTGTGCTTAACCATTGGTGGAATCATTTGGTTTTTCTGTGCTTTCAGAAACCTCATTATCCTAAGCATGTCATTCTCTTACTTTATCTGTAAATGAAGAGGTTGGAGTTTTCATTGACTAGTATGCTCACATATTTCTTTGCTTTAGATAACACTTTTTTAAAAAAAATAAAGATAATCAGATATACTTCTTTGGTACTACTTACTACTTCTTCAAGTTATGTATCTGGTTTTTTTTTTTTTTTTTTTTTTTCCAATAAGCACAGGACCTGTTTATTTCTTAGCAGGGTTCATTAAGCCTTAGGGTAGTGCTTGGTTCATAGAGGTCTGACTGAAAATCAGTCTGTGACTGGAAAAGTGAGGCAACCATGTAGCTCTAAACCAAAGGGGAAAGAGATCATCACATGAACCTTTGTGGTCTCTGTCATTTTGAGAATTCCCTTTTGAGGTAGAGTGATGGCTTTGTTTGTGTGGCAGTTTACTTTTTGTAGTTATTATTTTGCCTTCTAAAGTAGGCACTTGTAATATGTTTGGGAGACAGCAGTACATCTTAATTCTCATGTGTACCATTTAAACTCATAGCATTTAGGCCAGAGAGTTCTGCTTTTTATATATATATATCTAAAAACCAGTGACCATTACAACACTTGGTTGCAGCCATGTTTGCCCCATGAAGCCACCAGTGATTTATTTCCAAAGCACAGTAATCCAAAGCTGACTTGAGACAATCATTTTCTCTACTCTAATTTACTTAGAACTTTGGTTTGGTTATGGAAAAATGATTGTATTTTTTTTCATCTTTTTGGAGTGTATCCAAACTTATCTTGCTTGGAGTCTCAATGAGAAGTGTTTCCACAAACATTTCCTTTTTTACCTTTGTCTTGAAGAGCTGAAGTTGCATTGTTTTGTGAAATACAATTTTAAAGCTATCTCTTGGCTTGGTCTTTAGCATTAGATTGTTTTCTGCTTTTAAGTAAATGGTGAAGAAAAAGAGCTCCGAGGGAGTATTAACACAATTTGTTGCAACATTAAATCTTTTAAAAGTAATTTTTAGTAAAGTTGCTCCATCTTAAACCTAAAAGACCACAACAATTTATTTTTTTCATTATTTCTTTACCAATTATTAGGTAATCTCTAGAAGATGGGGCCTTCTGGTCTCTAAATTATATTTGTATCAGATTGGAAATTTGTATCTTCTCTGTTGTCCTATGTTGGTTTTGTGTCAGTGACAAAATGAGAGACATCCATGAGAGAGCTGCTTGAGTTTCTGTCCAGGGCCTCCTTGTTTGGAGCCTGTGGTAAAGAAAAGGGCATGACAGAACAAAGCTACTCACATTATGGTGGTCAGGAGGTGAACAGATGACTTAAGAGTCCCCAGTGACCTAACTTCCTTCCAGTAGGTCCCAGCTCTTCCCAGTAGTACCCGCAGTCAGGGAGCAAGCATTCAAGACAGGAAGGCATTCAAGCCTCATCACAACACCAGCCCTTTGGAAAATAGTCAAATGGTTTTCTTTTCAAAGAAATCAGACTGTGGCACTCAGGAGTCTTCTTACAGAAACTGTTTGCCCTCTTCTCAATTACTTTTGATAGGTACATGGGCTAATAAGACAAATTATTACAGATATAAATTCTATTGAAACTTAAGTCACGCAAAATAAAAAATTTGAGATCACTTTTGAAAACTGTTCAGCAACCTTTTGTTAAGCATTTTCTGTAAATTGTGCTTCTAGAAGGGTGGGGTGGAAAAGGAAAGTAGAAGAATTAAAAATGGTTCCAATAAAATGGTTTAATTTATGCTTCTGCAGTTAAGCAGTGCTCCTGGTTAACAGAAATACCCTTCAGCTGCACAGGATTTTGGAGGGTTGGAGGGCACTCATTTGCACATAAATAGCCATTAACTGATAAATTCCCAGAGGTCTCCTGTTGCATGTTAGTGGTTCTGACCTACTTAGCTAGCTTAAATTTGTTTTACAGAATTATTATAATTCTATGCTTAGTACTTAAACTTTGTGATTAATGCATGCCTCACAATACAATTAAAGTATAATTACACAGTTTTGCAGTTTCCTATCGTGGTGTTATTACTATAAAGATCTGGATTTTGCAAATATTAGAAGAGTTAAAGTTTGATATTTTTCACTTCTGCTGTTATGTGATCATATTAAATTGTGCTCTTCTTACATCTGAAGAATGGAGGAAGAGAAGTTGGCTGACTAAATGTAAAGCTTATTAGCACAGAAAGTTCTGTACATTGATGTGTGCCATGCATTCTTTCTTGCCATTTTCAGATGTTTCTGAACTGTTCCATTTTCTTACAGAAGCAGGACAAATGAGTCTGCAGAGAAACACTAAAGCACAGTGTGGGAATCTGAATCCCAATTGCTGACATGGTCAGGATCTCTGTAAGTGAATAGTTTGGACTAAAAGGAGCAGACTAAGTGACTGCTAGCCAAATCTGGACATGGCCTATTTGTTTTCAACTTAAGAATATTTGTAAATATTTTTAACCGTAGCTAAAACAAAATGTGGTATTCAAAGCAGACATGTTCACAGAACCCCTCCAAGTTCCCGGCTCCCTCACTGGCTGTCTTGCAATTCTCTGAAGCATTGAGTTCAACACTCACTTGTACTTGGTTCTTGCAAAGAGCCACTATTCTCCCCTTTCTCTACTTGGTAGAGTGATTTGTGATCCCCTAGCGCCTCTCTCTTTAGTGCCCCTGAGGCATCCAGTTTTTATTCTTGTGAATTGAAAAATGGTGGGTCTGTAGCTTGAAATTTACAATCTTCTTTCAAAAAAGAAGTTCCCAGTCAAATGAAATACTGAAGCATCACTTTTGTTGAAAGGGTAGAGTAATGAAACCCTTGGATTAGTCTGAAACATTTCTCAGTTTTAAAGAAGGCATTAAAGTTGTGTTCTCAGTAACAATTTTTAATGAACTGCACTATCTTTTCCTATAAATTTTTATGATCATTAGTTTGGGCCAGCGTCAGCAGAATTTGCTATTCCCCGTGTTCTTAAGGATAGTAGCTATGATTTGGGCGTATTTGAGTGGTATTCAGTTTAGAGAGGAATTTAGCATCATATATTATTTGCTTGCTAATATGCATTAAAAGTATTGAATAAAGTAGTTTTAAACTATTTGTATTTGATATTATAGAGGCATATTAAGGCATTTACAGATTTCAAAAAAAGAATGGTCAAAAGTAGCAGCTTCTGTAAAGTTGGTGTGCAGTTTTCTCCAAACAGAAAGTGGTTGCCCTGTAATGACCAATCTAATGAATTCAGAAGTTCATTGATTGCCCCAGCTCTGGGTAGATTAGTAGAGACTTGCTTGAAGGAGTGGAATTTATGAAATGTTTGCTGCATCCGGCAGGCTAGGCTGCTGTAATACAGCTGCCTCCTCAGTGGTTTGCTTTGATCCTGTGGAATGAAAGGACAGGAGGATCAGCTCAGGTCTAAATGAGATTACAGCTGGTTCTGCTGCTTATCTGGTCTATTGCCAACTAGTGTGGCTTTGCACGTCCTAAGGGGTTTACAACAGAAACTGTTTATTGAGTATCATCGGTTTACTCAACACAAGCAGGCTAATCCTTCCCAGCCTCAGCATGCTGTAGAATTGTGCAGGAGCCAAACCAAAAGCTGGTGTTGCTAGACCCTCCAGAGCCCTTTGTCTCGCTCTATATTGATTTTTACCTGAGTTAAAGACAGTAAAAATAATAAAACCAATAACCATTCCTATTGTGAGCAAAAGGTTAATCTCACCTAAAATCTTACAAAAAGCATCTGTTAACCCTATAAGGGACAGCCTTCCTTGTTGCCTCTTTAGTCAAGTGGGATTTCATTTTAGTTTCGAATTTTAAAGAACAAGATTAGAAGGAAAGAAAAAAACCCAGCTTAAAAGATCTTGCTAGACATTGAAAGTTAAATACTTAAGTCTCTTCTACTAGTGCTATATAACAAATAGTTTTGTATGTGGAATATGAGGTAGCTTATTGCTAAGTAAAACTTTACTTTATATCCATTTTGCATGAAATAATTATTGGGCTGTATTACTAACCAGGCTGGAAACTTTCATTACGGAAAAGAAAACTCATCATGAATGACTAATTATTTTATCTGGTGGTATTTTGGTTGGTGATAATATTTCTCTGATAAATACAAGCTGATGATTTGGGTATTGTAAAGATAACCTTCAACAAATAATCAAGTCTTACTTTGCTGTTTTGTCAGTTATTTTAAAAACTGTACGTGTAAGATTTTAATTAGCTAGTGAGTTGGATCTTGAACAAAGATGCTTTTATTCTGGATGATACCTTGGGTCTGTTGCTTTGTACTGGGTTTAACTGAGTGTATTTTTTTAAATCACCAAACTAGAAATAATATCTGCCCTACAGAATTTAATCAAACTAAATTAGAACATAGTAGAAAGTAACACTAAATTAACTAATCAGGTTAGTCAAGGCTACTGTAGTTGATCAGGAGCCTAAAGGCATTGAAGGTTTTATATATATATATATAAATCCTATATATAGAATCCTTCCCCTCATGTTAAAAATGATATTTAAAAATTGCGTATCAGCAGTTCTAACAACTATTCAGTGACTATAATCAGAGTCATTCATTGTGAGTGTGTATGTGTGGGAGTGTATACATACATATGAACATGAAAATGTGGAAGTGAGAAGCCAGTTTTCATGAATTGTTCCTAGGGATTCATCCACCTTGACTCTTGTAAGACATGGTCTCTCACTGGAACACTGATTGAGCAGGCTGGTTGGTCAACGAGACTCAGAGCCCTCCTGTCTCCACTCTCAGTACTTGCATTATAAATACAAGCCACTGCACCTGGCTTTCTTATGTTGGTGCATTTAATGGAACTCAGGGCTTCATTTTTTGCACAGCAAGCATTTTACTGACTGGGATATCTTTACAGCACTACTTCCATTCATTCCTATCTTTAAAGGTGTGGAAACAGAAGTTGCCACATAAATACTTTCCCCAGTACTTAACGGCAGTAATATGCTATGAATTGACCATCACTACCAAGAAATCTAAAGTACAACAACTCAGAATTTTTGATCATGGACCTGATGCCTGAAGTGGAAGGTTTCACATCTAACTCATTGGACAGGTTGTAGTTAAATAGAGGCACTCTAAAAGTGTATAAAAATTACTTTCAGACTATGTGTGAAAACAAACAAATTTTATGTTTCAACATGGGTCCCAAAGTCCCAACATACTTTATTATTCTAAGAATCCCAATCAATTCTGACCCAACTCATTATACTTGAGAGATTCAACTATAGTTTAAAATGCTTTAGGAAGGCCAGGAAATAAACTTTTATATAGGATATATGGATAAGCTCTATTTATGTCCCTTTCAGTTTGAGTGGATACTTGACTGCTGCTTCATAGACAGCAGCAGATGGTAAATACTGATAACTGCAATGCTAAGGAAAAGACAAAATAGATTGTTTAGTATGAGGATAGTGGTTCATAGGTTTTCTTTCTCCTAATTGGTAAGGAACATGTATCCTCAGCTACATGTACACTAAAAACGTTACTATGGAAACATTTGGAGACTTTCTAAATGTACTATGAGATGAGATCAGCTAAGACTGATAGTATCTTAAACATGTAGCTTGTCCAATATTTAAACCTAATAGACAAGATGAAAATGCAATATTTATCCAGTCATTTCTAGTCTATCAAGCTAGGCTCTAAAGCAATAGGTTGCTCTCATTCAGTAATGAATTTTTAGTGTGTTTGGAGATAAAAACTATTTGGTGATGGCTTAAACTCTTTTTTGCTCAATCATCTGAATGGTACAAACCAAAGCATTTTGTCAGACTATGAGTGAGAAGTTTCACCACGATATTGCTTCCTCTACACACGGGTCACCATATAAATTACACTCACAGTTTACAGTATAGCTGGTGTTGGAGTTAAATAGATGCCCAGTGGCAGAATTCATAAGACATTTTCCTGTTACACAACCAGGCAGAGTTGACACTGTTGATGGTGGCTTCAATCTAATAAGCCATTGGTTCTAACAGTGATTTTTACTGTGTTTCAGAGATGATGATGATGATGATGATGATAAATTTAGCAATCCAACAGATCTTCTAGAATAACAGAAAATTAACTCCACTGTCTATATTACCCAATGCTGGGGAACAAACTGTTAATTTGATACTTATTTCATCTCAAAGACAACTACTGATTTTTCTTCAAAGAATGTTGTACTTCATCCCTTGAAAGTACCTTATCATTGTCTTGCTATTTAGATAATTAAACTGTGCTCTCCTTTAAAAATAATTACCAGCAATGCAAGCACCATTATATTTTATTACCTTTGTTTCTGTTTTTACTAATGTTGCTTTTTTCCAAGTGTTCTAAGCTTTATCAAAAGTGGCAGACAGCAAGTCACTGTAAACGGTTTCCTCTTCCAAGAGTAAGTTTTCTGGGAGTCCTACTGGAGCTCTATATAATGGACACCTAATGTGTTGTGCAGTATTCTCACTTCGGTCATGAAACTTTATGAAACTTAATCTTGTTTGCAGGTAGATTAAGTTTTCTATTTTTAGGTAATATTTACAGGATGTTAGCAAAGCTTGCCTACTAGTGTATTCTTGTAAGGAAGGATCTTTCCAGTTCCATCTTTTTTGCCTTAGTGCCTTCTCTTAAAGTGCCTTACGCATTCATTCACAATCGGTGACCTTGTTATTGGTTCCATTTATCACAGATCTTTTACTTGCCACTTTTTAAATTTATTTACTTATGTTTGGTTTTTTGAGACATTGTTTCTCTGTATAGCTCTGGCTGTCCTGGAACCTATAGACCAATCTGGCCTCAAACTCAGAGATTTGCCTGGCTCTGTCTCTTCACTGCTGGAATTAAAGGTGTGAGCCACCACACCCAGCCATTTCAATAATTCCTAACTCACTATATGCATGATATGTGTATTTTTTACATCATGAAATGGGCTTTTTAAAATTACAAGTTCGTGTTCTCATTGGTGCTATGCAGATGACATCGGCTATACACAGATAGCATATATCAAGCCTAAGCATGCAGAACCAGATAAAAGGTTCATTTGCTGAAGACTTAGAAAAAGAAATTAGTGTTATAATAAAAGTCTTTGAGGCTCTCAACTCTAATACCAGAGCTTTATAATAAACCGCACAGCACATTGACTTAATGGATAATCTTTTAGGACAACTTTCTCCTTGTCTTCCTTCCTTGTAAAGGACTACAGTAAAAGTACTCAGTAGCATCTCTGTAGAAGAGTGTTTATTTAACTAAGTATTTGCAATAGCCATAATTTAAAAATCATGAAGGTTCTTTACTATTAAATGTAGATTTGTTAGAGTCAGGCTGAGCTGCTTTCTTTTGATTGGTTTTATACATTGATTTGTTACATCTTTTTCTGTATAGGATTCAATTCTAATACCTTTAAATTAATGTATTTTGTACATTGAAGTTACAGATGATAAGAGAAATGGGACCTGTTAATTAAGAGAAATTATTTGCTGTGTGCTTAGAAGGTACAAGAGGGGCTAAAGCTATATAGATTTATAAATTTACTTATATACTGTAGCTGGGCACTGTATCATACTGGTGACATTATTGTTATTTCCATTAGTATTTGGCTGCACTTTGATACAAAAGCTTCTTTCGGGAGCATCACTGTGTTCTCTTTGACTCCTAATCCAGACCACTTGTCACTGTTGGATTTGATGATAAGGTTTTTAAATCCATTAACAACTGGCAGTGGCCAGCAGTGTCTCATATAATTTACTGGTTTTCTTGAGTCTGAGAGAAGTACTGAGGATGCAAAATGCTTTAGAGGTTTTAGAAAATTATTTATCAAAGAACACTGCTTTCCCCATTGCATTAGATATTGTAATTATACATCCATACAATCTGTTGACATGGAATTGGATTTGATTTAAATGGAGGGAGGAAAAAGAGACCGGACATTTTCAATATTTATTGATATAGCCAATCCATTAAGATAAATTATAGAGCAAATTTTACTGTGACGGACCATTTTAGATGATATAGTTAAGAATCATTCGACATTACCATTAATCCCTTTTCTGTTTAGAAATTTATTTCCACCAATTAGGAAAATTCTCAGAAATAGGATTTAGTCTTAGTGTACTTATATAATAGTTGACCTGAAAATATTTGTGGGTTTACATTTAAGAAACATAAAATGGCTCCTGGATTTCTCTGAAACAAAACATGCTCCATCATGCTGGCATGCCAGCTAAAGATGCAGTGGAATGATCTCAGCTGTCATTACAGGGTAACAAAGCACACTCCTATTTATTTTTTATAAGACAGCTGGTTGGCCCAAACGCGCCTCTAAAACTCAATGTTAAATTCTCAATTGGCTGGTGAGGCCAGAAGGGATACTTACCTAATTTAGTTCCTTAGATGATTTTATTCAAATCACCAGTGATGACAAGATGAAAAGGAATCTGGTGCTTCATTTTCTCCAGCTGTTTCCCACACTCTTTATCCGGAATTGAGACTGAAACTACCTCAGCCCCATAACATATCCTCCATTTCCTTTGCATCTGTATAGCCAATGCATTTATTCTCTGGCTCAGAATCCTTCAAGTCATTAGACTTACTCTGAAAGCCTCCTTTTAAGTTTTAGATGTCCTATTAAAGATTTTTGGAGTTTTTGTTCTTTTTAAATCAAATCCTTCACAAAGGGCTAGTGAGATGGCTCAGTGAACAAGCCTGACAACCTGAATTTGATCCCAAAGTCCACATAAAGGTGGAAGGAGGGAAAGCTGAGAATCAACTCCATAAGGTCCTCTGACCTCCACAGATGCCTCATACAGTGTTTGCCCATCGCACACCCTGTACCTGCACAATAATTATAGTTAATAGTGTTCACAGAAATGGTCTTACCGTTGGCTACCTTTTAACTGCCACAACCAAGAACTTTGTTCTTCTTCACTGGTGATACTAATGTATTTTTATAGCAGAGGCACTTGAAAACTGATGTTTCCTGTTGGTTTTCATCCATTCCCTTACTTGCTATTAAGTTTGAAGAATGAGTTCATAGAAATTGGATCCCTAACTGATTTAAAGCAGTTTAAGGCTTTTAGAAATGAATTGCTATACTGGTGGTGGTGGTTTGGGGGTTTCCTTTAGCAGTTCACAATCCCTAACGGTTTGTTCATTTGTAATTTCATAGAAACCTATGGCCTTAGTTGGTAACAACTGCTTGAAGCATCTTAAAGTATAATAAAATGGAAACCTTTATATGTAGTATAAACTTTTCCTTGTTCTTTGTTACAAACCTAAGCTGAACTGTTATCAAAAAGACAAAAATAGATCACAATACAGAAATGTATTTATTCAACTAAAGACCATATAATGTGTCACTTGCCTCGTGTCCTGCAAATGCTGCCGGTGCCAAAAGGCCAGGCTGCTCGGGTTATTGTGACGTGTGTACTGTTCATTCCTGCATGAAAGAGTTGTGACAGAGAGTTTGAATATTTCATTTGTCTGTGTATAAAGTTACACATGTACATACTTATTAAGCTGGGTTTTTGATGAAAGTGTTTCCAAGACAATTAGTATTGCAAAAGTAGCCTTTTCATTTAGCAGGTTGTTTAAGTGTATAGATTCCTATGTGCAATATTACATTGTCTGCGTAAGGTGGTTTTGTCTGGATTGATTTTTTTGATCTTGATAACTTCTTTGCTTAAAGCTCCAGCTTTTGCAAACACAAAGTTTTGAAATCCAAAGTATATTGACAATTGTATCTATTTTTGTAAGGATACATTCATTCATAGAAATGATCTGTTGATTGCCCTCCATCTTCATAGTTTTAACCACATAGTATTCTGGTTGCAGACAGACACAAACCTGATGTTTCATAAAGCAGCTGGAGTCTACACTGGATTCCATTAATATTTTAGTTAATTTTTCTGTCATTCACCATTACCATTTGTCATCTGATAATACCAAATTCTCTAAGCCAATGTGATTCTCAACCTGTGCGTCATGATCTCTCTAGGGGTTGTAAGTCAGATTTCCTGCATATCAAATATTGCCATTACAATTTATAACAGCAAAATTTCAGTTATAAAGTAGCAATGAAATAATTGTATGGTTGGGGAGGGGAGACACCACAACATTAGTACTATATTAAAGAGTCACAACATCAGGAAGGTTGAGAACTACTGTTCCTAGACTACAATTTCATGTTGCTATGCTTTATTCATATTTTTCAGTTTCTTGAATATTTCTGTAGTATTTTTTTCAGCTAATACAACTTTTATGATGGTGCTAGTGTGTTAGTACCCCTAAATTTTTTTTTCCAGATCATAGTCCTGCAGTACTTTCTCACAGCCTTTGTCTTTGAATGCGCACACTGTGTCTGATTGTTAGCACCTTGTAAAGTGCTTCAGTAACTAGACCCTGATGTGTCCTGTGAGCTCAGCTGCTGGCTCAGGTGGTTCTGGTGTTTAACTTCTCTCTGCCACTCTAGAACACTTAAACATTGATTTTTAGCTAAGCTGTATATCTCCCTCCTGTAGTGATTAACTGTCCCTCCCAACTCTGTGTTTTGTTTTATCTTCCCCAAACTTGGCAATAACAAGCTCCTCTACCCTCTTCTGTATCCGCTAGATAATTACTGTTGGCCTTCTTTGCCTTCCTAACATAACTCAACACACGTTAATGCTGCCTAGGTGCTCACAGCAGCTTTTCCTCATGGCGCTCTCTTTCTCCTCAGTTTGGCTTTACCAGATTAGTCTTTCCTAAGTGTTATTTTTATTCTATGCTTCTCCATTCAGAATCTCTCTGTGTGCCTGTTTTTAAGAGCAGGATTTACACTAACCATTTTTTGTATTTCTGATTTCAGACAGTAATTGGCACTGGGTAACTTCTTATAAAACAAATGAGGAAGACATGATTGAACAAATGGGACCCCATTTCTTATTTACTTTATTGCCTTCCAATGCTACTATAGAAATTCTCCATTTTAATTAAATGGTTGCTTTTTCTTCTAAACTCTGTGTTTTTACATGTTCTTTTTAAGATACATGCATTTGTGACTTATTTTGTACTTTGATTTTATGCAAGATTCTTAGCAGCCTCTGTAAGAACTCACGTGACCTCTATCCTGGGGTCGCTGTTGTGTCCCTTGCTGTGCTTCAGCCACCTGGGCCCCTTGTTTTTGACCCTGCTGTGCTGGCCTTGGCAGCTCAGTGCTTCCTCTTTCTCTCTGCAGTGCTCTTCCCATGCTCTTCTTTTCATCACAGTTGACTGCTAGCTTGTGTCACCCCTTTCTCTACGGGCCAGAGCCTTTGCCCTGTTAGCTTTGTACCCTCCTAAGAACTTGGGTTTTCAATCACAGTTGAGTAGATCTTGTGTGCCTCCTTCATTTTTACTTAGGTAGACTTTATATGTCCTCTCTCTGTAAATTGGTAAAAATAGACTTACATGTGTGTTTATGAGCTGGTGAAACAATTCTGAACACATTATAATTTGTTTTTTATATATACATATACAAAAGAGGAATAAAATCCAACCAGCTCCTGCTTACTTAGTATGATCCATGGTGCTACTAGCTGCATGTCCATTTCCTCATCTGTAGTGTCCATTTCACAGAATGTTTCCAATAAATAGAATAATTACTGTATTTCAGTTAGTCAAAGATCACTTGGTACACACACACACACAGTCATGGTAACTTTAGGTATTTGAGCCCTCTTAACCAGTTGAATCCTGAAGTACTCTTATTGTTCCCAGTTTAAAGATTGAGAGAATATAGACGTGGCCTAACAATGTCTGCTTGATGGAATTGCTCCTGTGAGGACTCTGCCCACACCAGCTGAGGCAGAATTTAAAAGCGAATAGCAAACTTAGGCCATGTGTGAGCTTTAGTTAATAAACACCAGAGGTAATCAGTGTGTAAAGGGAAAAATGTTCATTCTGCCTTTTACCTTGAAGGTTCTAGTCACTAATCATATGGCCTCATTACTTTAGGCCTGGGGCAAGACAACATACCACCGTATGCAGTGTGGTGGAAGCAGTCTGCTTACCTCATGGCTAAGAAAACAGAAAAGGAGGGATAGGATATTGTTAATCCTTTCTAAGGATAAGTTCCCATTGACATGATGATTATTCAGGCACCCCCTTCCCTTAAAGCAAGGTTTCATCACCTTTCACTTTATTGGGTAACTCCTTCACCACATAGGCCTTTAGAGAAATACTGCATAGTTAGGGGTACAGACAGACCCCCCCTGTTGAAGGTATAGCACTCAGTGAGGTAATAGTAGTTTGTGGAAAACTTAACAGATGATTCTGACATTAATCAAGATTAGGTGCTACTGAGGCACGTTCTGAGTACACCCTTAAAATATAAGAGCCATAATCATCTGAGAGTATGAAACTAGTAAAAGAATAATCTCTAAGAGGGCTTTTTTTATTGTTTATCCAGCAATAGCTCTTATTTGGGGATAGGCTTAAGCATCCTTTTAGTACTTGGCCATTATTGCTATATGAAATCTTAGCGCATATTACCGTAGAGGTATACTGAAGCTTAAGTCTGAAGTGTTCCCCCAAAGGCCGTGTGCTAGAGCTTTGGGTCCTCACCGGTTGGTACTGTTGCGAAGTATTGGAGCCCCTAAGAAGAAAGGCATTTTTAGAAGGAAGTGGGGTCATTAGGGCATCCCCCGCTTCCTCCTCCTTTCTTTTCCCTTTCTCCTTCCTCCGTTCCTCCTCCTGCCCTCTTCTCCCCCCACTCCTGCCCTTCTTTTCTCTTTGTAACCTCTGTCTCCTTGCTTCTGACTACCATGAGAACATACCTCCTTTGCCCCGTGTTTCCACCATGACATAGCATGGCACCTCAAGCCAAAGCAACGGGTCAGGAAGTCTCAGGCTGTATCCACGGAACCGTTGAGCCCATAGTTTATAGAAACATGCTTGATTCGTTGTGTTTCTAAATCTTTTTGTTACTGTTTCCACGCTTGCAAATTAACTCATATGGTCCCAGTGAAAGTGTAAATACTACGTCATTGACCTTTAAAATCCTTCTAAAAGATCTTTCCACTCCATAGGAATATTAAAATTTTAGTATGTTGTATCTGTTGTCTAGCTGGGATTGGCTACTTTTTTTTTTTTATTGTGATCCTAGCCTTCAAACAGCTGAGCCATCTCCACCCCATAGCTACTTTTAATAGTTTTGTGTATAAATAAATAAGTACAAGCAATATAACACCTGAAATGTGTATTGTTTATTTAGGTCACAAAATGGCACTTGAAACAATTAACATTGATTCTTAGTGGGACATTGATTCTTTTCTGAGTGCTTAGGTTCTAATCCTGGCTCACACTGTGACTAGGTGGCCACGAAACAACCCCCCCCCCCCCAATTAGGATCTGGTACTATCAGTTTTTGAGTAGAGTTTATTTAATGTTTGTAAGAAATGAGGAAATGACCATACTTTGGCAGGTCTGTCTCTGTGCCCATAGTCTCAGTGATGTTCTCCTGCCTCTAAATCACACTTACTAGGATTTAAAGCACTAAAGTTATGCGTCAACTGCAGAGTACCTTACATTACATTCTACTAAGTGTGTTCACTTACTGGAGGGTTACCAGCTCTGTAGACGAGAATAGGACTGAGTTCCCGTCTACTAGATGAAAACTGAGTCCTGCGTTTTCCAGATCATTAGTTGTTTTCTTCCGTAAACAAGTGTTTATTATGTAATTCTCCTTTCATTTCCCCAAGCTCTGTGTTGTGACTGTGAGCATCATCGCTGGCACTGCTCAGAGCAGTCAAGTCTCTGCTTTTCTCACCACCTACTCACCCCAGCTCCACACACATGTGCACCTCATTGGAGATGCTGGGAAAGTTTCTTTTTAGCCTAGAGGCATCCGTTCTTTCCAGTTTCTTTGTACAGTTCTTAAAGACAGAATTGTATTGGGCAATATTGAGTAGCTTCCAGCTTTAAAACTTCGTGAGTGGGGATATATGTTATTTTGGTGTAGTAAAGCAGACAATAACTTAATTTCACAGATGTGGACAAGCAAGGAACGTCCAAAAGGCTTTCGCTTGTAGAGCAACCTCATCTCTCTCTGTTTACCAGTAACTAACTAGTTGGCACTTGGAATAATCCCTCGCAGTTATTCGAAACTTTTTTTTTTTTTTTTTTTTAACTAATTGGGAGTTTTAAAGTACTGTTTAGAGTAGAGCTAAAAGAATCATTCAGTTTTTGCTGTTGTCTGTCAACTCCTGCCATTCACATACTGTTTGTTTGTCCTGTATGACACAGGATCATCCATCAAGAAATCTTTTCTTTAAATTTGGAAACATAATGCATACATCTATGCATATCAGAAGAGTAATCGGTAGGTTGACCAGTTCATTATGTACAGACTTTGCCTAGAACAGCAAAGGGCTGTGAAGCTATCCAGAAAGAACAGCAATGCAGAGAAAACCAGATTCTGTTGCCACAACAATGTAGTTGGGATGAGGTGAGGGATGAATTGGTGGACATGTGAATCAAGGCGGATGAAAACAAACAGGTCATGGAAAATGGGGAATAAACAAATCTGGAAATATCTTGAGTATAATGAGAAGTAGGATTTGGGATGACAGAACTAAATTTGAAGCCATAAGGCATATGAATAGTGTGTTAGAGTCTGGGTGTAATCATGGACTTATGAATACTTATGAAGACTTTTATGTGCTTTTCACAAAAACCCTCTTATGTGACTTTAACAACCAAAGCCACCATTCTTGTCTCAGGAGAACAGGAATTGGAAGTCCTTTTTTTCTTGTATTAATTCTTCATCTGTAAGATTTGAATAATAATTTCTGCCTCAGCATGAGAAATATTACATATAAAACAGTTGACATAATATCAGGCTCATAGTAAGCACTAATAAATGCTGCATGTTGGTATTATTTCTACTATGAAAGCTGCAGTTGGAGTTACTTGACATTTGGAAAATTTGTTTTATGTTACTGTACTTCATCATTTATAATATAAGATAGCTTGATTATTATGTATGCTTCCACATGTGTGAATCAGAATTACTTTTACCTGTATGAAAACTGTTTTTAGTCAAAGCAGTTTCTAAGTGTTAGGAAAAAAAGGTGTGTGTGTGTGAGAGTGTGTGTATATGTGTTTTACCTTACTTTTGATAAAGCAAAGCTCTTTTCTTTTTTTTCCCACTGATTATTCAAGTAGATAGAACGTATCTCTGAAAATACGTACAGCATCTGGAGTTATAATAATGTTTCCTGTATGTTTTCTTTCACAGCTGTGTTCCTAACGATGGTGCCTTCTTTACTGCCAGCATTTTGTAATGCACCATTTTTCACTAGTGTTTAGTTTTCCTTTCCGGAAACTTGGATTTTAAAAGTTACCCGAGACTGCATGGGTATCTTTAACTGGTGGCTGTATGCAGATGTGAGATTCAGCATCCATAATGGCTGACACTGGCCATTTCTTCTTTCTCACTGTGATTTCTTCAGGGATAGAGAAATTGTGATCGAGTCTTATTTTACCCTGAATGCAACAGACTTATGAAGTTTGGACATCGGAAATCCGAGTGGGAGCATTTGCATCTTCTGGGTATGCAGCCTTCCCAATCTGCAGTACTCAGTGGTACACATTTCTCATACACACTTAGTTTGGGGTCAGTGTCTCAGCTTTAATTAAACCCTGGCTTTCCTCTGCTCTCTCTGCCTTGGAAGGAATACACTGTGGCAGTGTCGGATTTACATAATGGTTTGTGTTTTACATTTATATATTCGGATATCTGAATCACATCCCTGAGGTTACCAGTAGCTACTCCTACTGAGTCATCACTTTTTACTGGAAAAGTAAGAGGTGGGGCCTATTGTCCTTTTCAATATTGCCTTGAGTATACATGTTTATATCTCTCTTTCTAGTCTTAGCTAATAAGGAATTCTGCTACGGCCCTTGGCTTCTCAAAGTACAAAGTCTCTTTTGTCTCTTCAGGTTCTTTCTTCCTCCTCTCTGAAATTTCCTCGGTCCACATAGAGAAAACAACAGTTAATGTTCAATCTTTAAAAACTCATATGTTGTGAGTTAGCACATAAGGAAGCATCGCACTGTCAGGGACAGCCCTCAGCTATGTGAGCTTTCGATGTGTTAAAACTTTTCTGCTATCAGTTTCATCTTGTGTAATGAATCATCTCATGAGCCTTGGGTTTCCTTATTTAGTTGATATGTCAAAACATAGCATTGGTTCATCTTGTGGGATAACATGTTGTGTTGCTTGTATATGCTGTGTAGTGGTCAGGTCAGCTCAAGTGTACCTAGCTCTTCAGACATTCATTCTTTCCTTATGGTGAGATATCCAGAGCATTTCAAATTTATAGTAGAAATGTGTGTGTGTATGCCAGTAGATAGAATCCCTTGGGCTTTGTGCATGCTAAGCAAGCCCTCTACCACTGAGCTGCATCCCAGCCTCTAACATTTATAATATGCAATACATAATCATTTTCCATACTCACTTTGCAGAGCACAGCAAATCTTTCTGTACCTGGTTTATTTCACTTAATATGAATTCCATTTGTCAGAATATTTCATCATTTTTGAAAGAGTGAAGTAGGTGGGCTGGTGGCAGCACATGCATATCCACATGTGTGAAGGCTTAAGGTCAATTTTAGTTTTCTTAAGTTGCTCTCCATCTTAATTATTAAGACATAGTCTATCACTGAACTGGAAGGTGGCTGACTCAACTAGTCTAGGTGACCAGCAGCCTCAAGGGATCTCTCTTTCCCAGTGCTGACATTAGAGATAGGCTTCCATGGCCTCTGCATCAGCTCCTGCATCTAAGTGCCTGCCCTCTTTGAGTTCCTGGCCTGACTTCCTTCAATGATGTACTACAGTGTGGAAGCATAAGCCAAATAAACCCTTTCTCTTCCAACTTGTGTTTGGTTATAGTGTTTTATCACAGCAGTTGAAACTAAATAGCACACTTTGCTAGCCACAACATGTTGTACCCTCAGGATTTTTCTCTTTTATGGCTGAGTAACATTTCCTCATATATGTTTATCACATTTCCTCTATCTACTCATCACTTGATGGACAAATAGGACTGTTTCCATTTCTTGGGTATAGTAAATAATGCTGCAGTAAATGCGAGTGTATATGTCTTTGACATACTGACTTCATTTTCTTTGGATTATCCCCAGGCATGGGGTTAAGGGCTCATGGTCGTTCAGTTTTTATTTTTTGAGGAACCCCCATAACGATAAAATGATTTATAGTAAATCCCTGCCATCAGTGTAACATCACCAGCACTAGTTTACCTTTTGACTTTTTTTGTAATATCTCAACCACCACTTTTCAAACCAAAGTGCATGTTTAGTAAAAACAGTAGATACTAGTGGGTTGGTGTTCACACATACACACACTCCCTTCCTCCCTTCCTCCCTTCCTCCCTTCCTCCCTTCCTCCCTTCCTCCCTTCCTCCCTTCCTCCCTTCCTCCCTTCCTCCCTTCCTCCCTTCCTCCCTTCCTCCCTCCCTCCAATGCCAGCACTAGGGAGGCAGAGGCAGATGTGTTTCTGTGAGTCCAAGGCCTGCCCGATCTACAAAGTGAGCTCCAGGACAGCTAGGGCTATGCAACACAGTGAAACTCTATCTTAAAAAAACCACTAGATAGTTTATATCTGTATCATTGAGATAAAAGTTTCCAGTAAAGAGAAAAAGAACAAAAAGTGAATCTTGCTGTACAGACTCGTCTCTCTTTTAAAAGTTAGTAGCAGAGAAAAAAATACCTTTACAAATAGAAATTTTAAAGACTTTTATTGTTTGAAAATTTCTTATACATCCTCCCTCTATTTCTTTGCCTACAGTCCTCCCCAATAGTAGTCGTTCCTAACTAGAATGAAGTTGTCTTATAATATCTTACTGTCATTTTAATTTTTTATTGTTTTTCATATTCATGTTAGCTGTTTGTAGTCTTTTGAGACACATCTGAAATATTTTAAAGTCATTTATGTTTTTTTAATAATGAGATTTTGAGCTTTATTCTGCATATTGGCCCCTGTCAGTTTGTAAATATTTTCTGTCTGATTTTAATTGCTTTGATTGCTTCCTCTGTGGTACAGAAACAGTTTAATATTCCAGTTGTCTATTTTAATATTCCAGTTGTCTATTTTTGTGTGTGTGTTATTCTTCCTGTGTTTTGGGGGATCTTATCCAAAAGCTCCTTGGCTGTTCAGTGTCTTCAACTGTTTTTCTAGTAGTTTGTTTCAGGAATCTTGAATTCACCCTGAATTTATTTTGTTACTTGTGAGGATTGGAGGACTAATACCCTCCCTTACCCACTCTCCATGTCTATCTTTCTGTGTAGCCAAAATAGCTTCAAACTTAGTGCAGAGATTAGAGATGTGTCCCACCAAGGCTAGCAAGTGAAGTGCTCACCCACCTTCTTATGTGAGAGTTTGTTGTACATATAAACTGATTAGAAATGTCATTCTCTCCTGGGAAGTAGGTTTAGTGAATAAAGAAGTGGCTTATAGAAAAAGTGACTAATACATTATTTATTATCTTTTAAAATTTGTATACCTGGGAGACAGAAAAGAACCACTGAAAACCAGGGAATAGTCACTGTTTTGGTTGGACTTTAATGTGTGGGGGGTACTGATCTTTTTGGGGTTACCAGGAACAGCTGAATTAGTTGCCAAAAAATGCTGGTCCAGCAGCCATTGATTATTCTAACCTGGAAGAGCTGTACTGGTCTGTAGCCCCTTGTTGTACCTTAAGCATATTTTTACAGAGAAATGTCTGAACTTAACCATTTTTTAAAAAGTGAGAATAGCTTGCTACATACTTTCCCAAGGCATTCATATACTTTCTCTATACTTAAAGGAAGATTAAGTAGTGTCCCATGATTGTGCAGAAATCTGATGTAAAGAGGCAGAAGTTCCTAATATGTAATTTATACTTGGAAATGTTACTCCCTGATATATTGTTATGTGTCAAGATGTGATCTTGTAATCACTTTGTACAATTACTTTTAGGTGCATGTCCTAAATAAATTGCTTAAAACATCAAGAGAAACTACATTTGTGTTAGTTATTTTCAAAATTACGTACATTCCTTAGTTGAAAATGATTTTTGTCAAAGGAAACCTTGGGCTTTCTTTGTTTTTGCATTTCCTTGCTTTCTATATAACTAAAGAGAACAGATGGAAGAGTGATAATCCACAGGGTTATTCTGTTCTCCACGTTGGTATGGCAGCGATGTAAACAAAGTAGCTTCACTCCACATTTCACACAGCATTGTATTTGTTTCTGGATGGAATGCTTTTGAAAATGCCTCTTCCCAATCATTGAGGAGTCTCGGTTCTTCCTCAGCATAGTTTGGTAACCTCAATATTTGCTCCTGTATTACTGTTAGGATCTAAAAGATGTTTAAAATTTAAGTTTAGCTAACCAAAAACTAATTAATGATAAATTAGGAATTTAAGACAGTATTTATTGAATTATGCTGTGTTAATGAACAGAATATTTTATTGTCTACTCAGTGAAAATAATTTTATACCTTTAGGTCCAGTAACCAAGACTATCCCCACCATATTGTATACCAGCACCAAGATCTGCTGCTTTTCTACAAAAGGGCAAATGTTCAATTTAAAATACCACACATATCTTCTTCCCAATATATGTGCCATAAAACCGTCAAGAGAAAGTGGCTTAAAAAATTATTTTTACATCTAGATTCTAAGTAAAATCACATGCCATACATAAATTGCAAACTGCAAACCTTCATTCTGAATCTGCCTGATTCTCATTTGGATCTGACATATTAAAAAGCACATAATTAATGGTTAACATTAGTAATTAACATTAACTTTATAGTGTTTAATATGCCATCATTCATCCTTCAAATAAGAAATGCATTATGTCTTGGCATAAAGATTTTAGTTATATAAATATTCCTTCAGTTGATTCCTTTCAAATGATATGGATGTGAAAAAGAATAAAATGTGTTGAGGTAACTTGTTTTCATCTTGAGTATGAGCTGTAGTTTTATTTCTTTTTAGGAGTGTTCGTCAGAAAGTGTGTCAGGAACTTCAAAGGGAGGATGCAGACCTAATTGTGCAGTCTTCACTGTTGGCTAAAGAGCGCCACCTTGCTGCAGTCGCCGGTGCACTGTGGAAGCATTTCTTTTCATTTCTGAAGAGTCAGAGAATGGCACACTTGGTGCCTTTCTCCCAACTTGCAGATGCCGCTGCAGGTCAGCATTAATTGTTGATTGCTATTTGCTTTCTGTCTTTGCATTCTCGTGTCAGGATTTTCCTCCATTTGATTGGTGACAATCTCTTGCTTTATAACAAACATTGTGACAGACCAGTGATGAAACAAATGACATGTTTAAATTAGGTGTCTTTTGCTTATGCATCATTAAAGATTAAATGATAACTCATAAAAGAGAAAAGGTAATTTTAGACATAAACGTTGAATGTTCATAAGCTTTTCTCATGCGCCCAACTATTTGCAAAGTAAGGTACCATTTGATTATACCTAGCTCAAGTAGTACAATTTCATATTTTCTAAATATAAGGTAATTTGTATGGAAAATAAGGGGAGTTGGAGAGAACATCCCTTCAACACTAAAGAGCTAGTGTGTCCATAATATGTTAAGTTCTGGAATAGTTCATTACCACATATATTTAAATAAAGTTCATTTGAAAGTATTTTAGTATTTAAATGTAATGCTTTGGAGAAACAACAATAACAAAAGTCTCAATGGTCTAAATTAGCATTTATTTTTGTTCTCTGATGGATAAAGAAAGATGAGCTAAAACGTTCATAAATGAAGGAATGGATGATAAAATATGGATAAGAAGTTGAAATCTTGCTGCAGTTCAGACTTCATACAGCGTACATTAAAACTTTCTACAAATATGGATAGAAGATTGTGGCAGGGTCATGGCTTCCACCTAGTGTGATATCTGAGATAATACATACATGTTATTAGTATTCAATAAGTTGAGCTGTATTCTGTCATCCAGAATATTAGGCCATCAGCGAAAGTAGTATTGCCTCAGAACTGTCCTAGGTGCTGAAAGTCAATGGCAAATAAATTCAAAGTCAAAGGCTTAGATTTTTGATATGTAATAAACTCAGGTTAAGAGCAGATGATCTCCATTTAAGAAAAAGTTACTTTTGTAGATGCTAGATACCAGTGAGGGAGGTACCACAAACAAGAACAGTCTGTTATCACAGATTATGATCTAGTGAGTGATGGGGCTAATTGTTGTTGTTTCTGAGTATTGCTCTGTAGCTCAGGCTGGTGAGGCTGGTGGAACCTTGACCCTGCTGACTCACCTTCCTGACTCTGGATTATCAGTGCACTACAAACTCCACATCCAGCAAAAACAAATCAAAACGGGGAGAGGGCAAAAGGCAGGCTGCAGTTTTAAACAGAGTGCTCAGTGAAGCAGTAACTTGAGAAGGGGTGAGAGGGAAGAACAGTGTTTGGGAACTAGAGGGAAGAGTAGGGTGGAGTAGGAAAGGGTGAGAGGCTGCCACGTGCCTAAGCAGTAGTGGAGAGGCTGTGTTCTGATTATTAAGCAATTGAAAAGACTTGCACTTTTTCTTCAAGATTAGGAGCTGTTGGTATTTTTTCAAAACAGGAAATGCAATCCTTCTGGCAGATGAGGTAAAAGGTAAGCAAAGAGGGAAATGGGGCAGTTAGGAGTTTATTCAAACAACCCAAAACCAGCTTGGACTAAAGTTGTAGTATAGTCAGTCAGAAATGGTCAGGTCCAAAGGAATGAAAGTTATTTTGGAGGTTGACCTTGTGGAATTTGCTAAGGAAATAAGGTAAGGTAATCAGAATAGTTCATGAGAGTAGTCAAGAGTAACTAGAAATTTGCTAAGATTATGAAGGGACAATTCTTAAGGTTTTATGGTGTCTTGCTTCAAAGTATCTAGAACCTGGATATAAACTAGGCTTCTTAGAAGAGCTCTGAGATAGATGTTTGTAAACCATCCATGGATGAGTATACTTTAAAGCCAAGAAACTGGCTAAGGCCTTCATGCCTGTAAGAATGGTTGGAGAGAAAAGGCTGTGGATCAGTTCACAGTTTATTTCTATGTTGAGATTTGTAGGCTAAGGAGAAAGGACACTGAAGGAGTGCTAGTAAGAAGCAAACCAGGAAAGTGTGACGCCTTGGAGACAAGGAAGGGGAAGGGCCCAATACAATGAAACCTGAGAATCCATCATTGGCTTCTAAAGGAGTGCCAAGGATGTCACCAGTAACCTGAAGAATGGCTTGGGGTGGGTATTTGAGTGTTTCTGTTATATGGAGTTGGTTGGCTTCCTCTATAGTTCTCTGCTTGTTAAAGCATGGTGTTGCTGAAATGGAAGCCACACCCTAACATCAGGATTGTAGAAATGGAAGGCCATGTCCTGTTTTCATGTGGGTGTTCAAGATTAGAACTCAAGACCTCACGATTATATAGCAAATGCTCTTCCACACTAAGTCATTCTCCAGTCCTGAAGAGTGATAGGTTAGTTAGATCATTGGAATAGAGATTTCCAAATAAATGAGATTGTAGCAGAATTTTGAGTCTAGGAAACTGTAGGGCATACAACAGGAAGAGTTTGTTGCTATCTGTAGTTTGAAATGTGTATGAAATTCAAAGCTAGACATCTTAGGGAAAAAGAAGTGTGAATGATTTAGAAGTAACAATATAGAACAAGAAGTAAAACCTGCCCTGTCTGTCCGTGAGTTCAGTAGTAAGAACTGAATGAAAGGATGAACAGCCACCATTAGAGAGAGCTTCTTAGGAGTCAGTGCTTCCGAATAGTTGATTAGCTTCCATCGGTACAGATTGAATTGATGAATTCTTAGGAAATTGTTGTATTAGGTTTCTGGCCCAGACTTTCTGGCCTAGCCTGGTGACCCATACTTTCAGATCCACAGTCCCATAGTCCCACTGAAACACACAGGCACTTTTATCAATTGTACGCTAATTGACCTGGGGCCCAGGCATATAACTTGCTAGCTCTTGCTCTTAAAATACTAACCCATGACTCATGTTTAGCCATGCGGCTCAGTACCTTTTCTCAGAGCAGCATAGTTGTCCTCTGCTTCTTCTGCCTTCTCTGTGGCATTTCTGCTCTGTGCTTCCTGTTCCCAGGGTTTTCTCAGTCTGGTATCTTCGCCCACACTTCCTGTCTGCTGTCAGCTAATCAGCGTTTTGATTAAACTAGTAGGTGAGACAATTAGTAACATAACCCCCCTACAGGGAATCAAAAATAATATCTAAAGAATTCTAGTTTGTCGATTGTAGGTTCTGAAGAAAGTGGAGGATGTTTTTGGTCATAGGAGGATCACTATTTAGGGAAAGGCTGGTATTTACTGTGAGTATTAACACCTGTGGCAGGTGGCAAGTAAATTAACTTGGTTAAAGAAGATGCAGAAAATGTTTTTAACTGTTTGAAAAATGGAGGCATATTAAGAGAACCTACTGGTTTGACTTGAGAGAGCCATGTCTGTGATCATACTACTAAGCTAGATGCTTTTAGGCCTTTAAGAGACCGAAATGATGTTAGAGACATTTGACAATGTAAATTTAGTTGTTTAAGCTCAATTTACATTTCTAAATGTTATATTTAATTTGGAACTTTAAAAAATCTTTGTAATTAGAAGTAAGGGAAAGATTTGAAGTGTCTCACCTGAACTTTTCTTTTAAATCTAGATTTTACTTTGCTCGCAGTGGACATGCCAAACACAGCACCATCAGATCTTCAGCCTCAGCCAGTTATATCAATAATTCAGCTTTTTGGTTGGGATGATATCATCTGGCCTCATGTTGTAGCAAGATATTTAAGTCATTTGCTACAAAATAGGTATGTACCCTTACTTCAGACCTGCTCCATAGTCCATACCCTGATAGTTCAGTATCCTGGAAAGATATTTCTCTAATGAAACTATTCTGCACTATATATCCTCTCATTTGGCAGACAACATCTTAGCCCTATAAAAACAAACAGTATTAAACCCAAATTAAGTGGCTTGATTTGTGTGTGTGTCTGTGTATGTGACTGATTGTTGTAGGTTCATACTCTTAAAGTCTGCTTCATTATTCTAAAGTGACCTTTCTGTATTCCCTAAAGAGAAATGTCTTCAACAGCTTTTTATCATGACCCCCTCTGTTAAATTGCTATTACCGTTTTTTGTTTTTAATGTTGCTTATGGTTATTTCTGCTTACGTATTATTCAGTTGCCTATTTAATTATACCTTCTTGCTGTTCCAATACTTCCTAAATTTTTATCTTGGCATAAATTCCCATATATACTACAGGTAGAAAAGGAAAATTAAAAATTAGAAATGAAAACAAAGATGTTTAACATATCATTCCGTGTACATCTGTAGTATTCACCTTCAGCGTGTCTAAAATACTGTTTTCTTCTGAAGTCAGTAAAGCCAAGAGAGTTGCTAGAATGTGTTACAAACTCTCTTCTCTTTATATCCTGTTTCACTTTTGTCTTACAGCACAGTATGTGAAGTGCTTTCTCAGTCAACCTGTGTATCTTTTCAATCCTTAACTATAAGATCATGGATCCGTTGTGTTTTGCAAATGCACATAAAACACCTCTCTGAACCTGATTTGCCAATTGATATGAACTCTGAACAGGCAGTGGGTAAGTTCAGGGACTGTGTATGTTTTAAATATATGATATCCAATATTCAAAACATATTTATAATTAGTTATGAATATGCATGAAATGTATTTTTGCATTCTGTTTCTTTTTATTGATACTTTATTTTACCACATATGGCAAATACCACTGCTACAGAGCTAGAAAGGTTTATTCCCATAGAGTTAAGAACCAAAACTTGTTCCTCGGGTGACCCATTGCTTTTTCTTTCAAAAAAGCCAATCACATACCTGAAGTACATACTGAGTATCTTAAAAAGAATACCCAGCTAGGAATTTTGTGCCATGCTTATGAAATGATTACTTTTCTCTTTTACTGTTTATTGCTCATCTAAGTTATTTGTGCCTTTTAGGTTCCCATAGGTTCTGTTCTGTGTGGATCATGCCTGTTTTTTAATACTAGTGTTTGTAATCTCTTGGAAGTTTCACTCAGGCTGACCTGTAAAGGTTGTATTTTTTCTCCTACATCTTGTATAGTTGTTTGATCTAAAGAACTTTCTGGATTGGGTTGATTGTAGAAAGCCTAATTCAGTTAACTTGGTGAAAATTTGAGTTTTTATTTCAAAAATGAAGGACATGTATATTGTGTACACTGGTGTGGGTAAACTTACATTTTATTGCATATTTATGTAATAAGTGTGATCATTTTCCTATTAATAGAAAAAGAGTACATGGAACAGCTGGCTGAAATGACAAGGCTACTATTTAAACTCTCAGAAGTAAAGAATATCTTTTCAAAGACTCACACTGAACACTTGCCCAGCCCAGAAGACCCCAAACAAGCACTTATTCAGTTCCTGGAGGTACTTTTCATTTATTAGTGTAACCTTTCAAGTAATCAATTATAGATTTTCTTTTGAGAAAATCTTGAAGTGTTATTAAAACTTTTCTATACAATGAAATTTTTTAGCTCATCATATTATTGGTTGTCTTCTATTATAAAATTCTGAAGGAAAGGAAGTGTTGTCTTAAGGTATAGTATCATTCGCTCTAAAAACAGGAAATGCACACTGAATGAAGAATAATAAAACTAAGAAAGAGTACATGGAAGTTTGTTTCAACTGAAATGACAGTATTTTTTGTTTATTGGTTGATAATAAACAATTCAGGTTTCACTTGAATAGTCTATGATAGTTGAGCTGAGTATTTATTGCCCTACAGTGATGCTGTAAGTGTAGGCACCAATTAGTTCATAGTGTATCAGAACTGGAAAATCTAACACATTTCTTTTGTTTTTTTCTTCATAATAAGTCCCATTCAGAATTTTAGTTTTGGTTATTAATTTTAAAAAAATGTAACAGGATGATGTTTATTTCATAAGCCTACCTTATGCTGATATATGACCTATTGTCTTTAGTACATTATTCACAATAAAAGTAGATGTACTTTCCAACATGTTGATATTATCTGCATGAAAACATGATTCTAATTATATGAAAATAACTATAGCCAATAAGCTATTTCCATGTTTTTAGCTCAGTTAATTCTTTTACTTTTTAATAAGGTAAAATACAATTTTATGACAAGTAGAGATATCTGTAAACCCTAATGATAGCTAATAACAGCATGAGTATCTTATGACTGTTAAGTGAGTTCTGAGTAAGTTTTGAGTTAAAAAAGGAGGTAGAAGGCAGCTTTCCACTAGAAGGCAGCTCTCCTAATTTAGTCCAGCCTAAATGAATTTCTCTTTTTTATCAATAAATCAATGATAGGTTTTTGCAAAATGCTAGATAGCATTATCTAGGACTCCTTGGAGATGTGAAAAACCTAAAGTAGTCTTTGATCTAAGAGGATCTTTACTGGTCTGAGAATTTAAGATACTCAAAGGTTAAAATAATGATACACTGTGTTTAAATACTTAATGCCAGGTCTGTAGATTTCATCATTAAGAAAGAATCAGAGTGTCTTGTCAAGTATTTAGAATTATTTATCCTGTGACGAGCATAAAGAGTTTTAGTGAGTCTGATTTGACCATGTGACTTTGTGAAAATTAGCAAGAATAATAAAGATTCTGGTACAAGTTTAGGAAGAATTGAACATTTAGAATATTGCTCCTTAGGGTAGATTTCAGGTTTCTTTAGACTTCATGGGACTCAGCATACAGTCACTGGAACCTGTCATAGAACAGAATCAAGAGTACTTGGGGATGAAATCTGGAGGGACAGAGAGTGTGGGCGAGGGGGTAGAGGGGGTGTGAGGGAGAGAGAGCGCACTTATGAGTCTTTTCCCAGTGAAGCTACACAGTACATAGGTAATTCTGCAACAACAATTTGTGATAAAACATCAAATTTTGTTGACCAGAGAAACTCATTAGCGCTCAGTGTCTATGGCTAGTTACATATACTCCCTGTAAATTGCAGACTTGGAGAATGAAGGCAAGCATCCAGTATAAAACCTATTGATTGCATGGATATTGTAGGGTGCAGCCATTATTATAAGAGAATCACAGTGTGAAGTCCTCAAAATCTAAAGCCCCAAACACCATTTAAGACCCATTCTTAAAAAGTGAGCTTTTTTTATGAAGCACCAGTGTTTATTGTGCTTTTCTGAATGGAAATAATAGTGTGATATAGTATATAAAGTTATCATGAAAGTACTAAGAAACAAATTGTGATGCTAGAGAGATGGCTCATTGCATAAGATCAGTTGTTGCTCTTAAAGAGGAACCAGGTTTAATTTTAAACACCCACATGGCAGCTAAGAACCAGTTAACTCTAGGTCTAGGGGATTCACTGTGCTCTTTTGGCCTCTGTGGGCACATAATATATTTCATGTATATCATACACTTGAAATATTCAGGTGTGATTCATGGAGTTCTGGGAATTGATGAACCTTCTCAAGATGTTCTGTATCTCAAAACTATACAGACATTTGCACAAACTGTATGACTGTGTTAGCATCAACCAGCTCTGTGGCCTCAGATTCTAACAGTATCTATTAGAATATATGCTTTACACACTCATAGAAAAGTAAAGCTAGTTCATTAGTGAATAGCAGTAATTAGGGAGCAAAATATAAAATTTTATTAAATAGCAAGCCTTAAGTTCATTCTCCAGATGAAAATGCCCAGTGCAAGTGAAGGGCTTGAATGTACCAAAACAGCGCATTGTCTTAAAAGTGCCTGTGAATCCTTGAGTTGCAAGCTGAACTGACTGCTTTTATCTTGAAAGAAAACTGACAAAATGTGATTATTCAAACTTGGGTATCTGGCAGACATTTCTTTTTTTTTCAGAAATGAAGTAAGTAAGCCTATCACTTCAAAGAAAACATCTGACAGTATCTTTTGCTAATAATGCAGTTCAGCTTTTCAAGAAAATTAGAATCTAGGAAATTTACGTGAACTTTCATGAGCTGAGAACTTCCTGATATGTAAAGACTTCTGTGGGAAAGGGACAGTATCAATGTTTATCCCTTTTTTTCTCCCCAGGATAGAAATGTTAGTATTGGGATGCAATATCACACATTAACTTTCCCAAATTTCCAAGTGCATTTTAGTAAGCATTCATGGGTAAAAGGTTTATTCAAAGTTACTGTTTTATTAATGTGGTTTTAGAGTCAATGAAAGTGTCCAATTTAGTTCCTACTGTCATTTAAGAAATATCACTTGAAAATTTTGTGTAGTAGCAAATAACGTTTCCTAGTTATTTGAAATATCTCTCAAAATCCTTTGTTTAGCACTGTGTGTTTGTGTGGTTGGATTTCTTCATCAATTGTGCTCCCACTAGGCCCCTCCTACACCTCCCTCAGGTCATATATGGGAAGTCTAGGCTCCCAATTAGTGAGGATCATGACTTTAACTTATTTTTTAAGGCTCTCATGCTTAGCATGTGTCTAAGAGGACCGAGATCAAAAGTTTAGAAAGAGCCTCATAAAAATGGTATGCTTAAAGGACAGAAAGCTAGTAGAAGAGAAAGGCTGCGCTCCTTCTCTTAACCACCTTCCTCAGACCTCTCGGAGCTTATGTCAGATACTCTATTGGCGTTACACCTCTGCCCTCTGATGTATCCACTACGGTGGTGAGAAGGGTTACGTAACAGTGGCGGCATCTATGGTCCCAGCGTAGGCCACCGAGTTCCCAGAGTGGTTTGAAAACTTCCCTCAAACTTTCCAACCTATCTATCCCCATAGTTCTTTCTTATTACTTATAGCTTTTTACAAGCTACTTACCCCCACCATCCTCCAGAGTTTGTTGGCCTTATTATCTCCTTTATTCATGTAACGTTTTTGTTGACCTCCTCTTGGTTGACCTTCCCCCCATTTTTCATTCCCTCCACTAATTACATTAAGCTATCTAGCCTATGGCTCATAATGAATATTGTTGGAATTGTAAGTCGTGGAAGGATATCAGTTCACATCATAGAACCTAGTTACGAGAATTTACTTGTAGGAATTTTGTCATGCTACTTGCAACTCTTTCTGTAGAAATTTGGAGATTTCCAGTCATGACTTATGAGCCAGTCTTTGTAGAAAGCTTTATTTGATTACTGGCTTCTTGTGTAACAGATGTGTCTTTTCACTAATGATTTTGCTGAATCACATGTTCTGTATAAATAATTACTAGAGAATGGTTTTTTTTTTTAATTCTTCTTTTGACCTTTAATTACAAAAGGCAAAACTTAACTCTTTTCACCAAAGTTTTAATTGCTGTGAGTCTTTATTGGAAATTTAAGGAGGCCTAAGTGTGAGATATGTGTGTAGTGAGGAATAAAGAAAACCTTAATCTTCAAAATTTGTATTGTATAAGACTTGGAGAGTTACGGCATGTTTTCCTTTATTTATAGGCTGTTGGTATGACTTACAGGACTCTCCAGACATTTTCTGATAAATCTGCCATGGTCACAAAGTCCTTAGAATACCTTGGTGAAGTATTAAAATACGTAAAGCCTTATTTGGGGAAAAAAATTTCCAGTGCAGGGTTGCAGCTGACTTACGAGATTATGGGTATGTATTTCTGACGTGTTTTTGCTAGAAACATTTCCTTAACTCAAGCCATTAGGATCCAAGTGGAAAGAGACATACATTCCAGACCACTTAACTCCATGGGCAGGAGGCATAAGAAATCTTGAAGTACAGTGGTTTGCTTAAAATAACTCATTCTGGCCCTAATTATTTGCTGGGCTACTAATTATTTGTGTTGATAGTAATATTAATTATGATAATAACAGAAGATATCCAAGCTAAATGCTGCTGATAGCCTTTTCAGTCACATTATAATGCACAAAGCTCTAACATGGACTTTCTGTTAATGCTTACCTGCACTTGGGTGGAAGTTAAAGCACTGGCAAGCCGACACTGTCTGTCATTGTTTGTGGTCTTCTATGCATGGACAAGGAGACCAGAGAGGACACTTAGTACAGTACCTACAGTACCAGTGATGGTGATGCTTCAATTTTACTTTTCACAAGCTGTGTTTTCTCTTTAAAAAACGAAAAAATTTTTGTGCTTGTTTTATAACGATGGGGTTCATATTTCTTTAGGAAGTCAGTAATTTGAATATCTTTGTTGATTAAAACCATGTTGCTAACCAAAAATTGGAATGGAATAAAAGGAGATGAGAAATAGTTTCTTCGAAGTTTTATGTAGAACTTCAGTTTGGATTTTTTTTTTTTCCCTATGATACAAACCGTATGTATCCCTTTAATCTTGAGACTGTATAAATATGCTTTATCTGGGCTGTCGAGACCTTTGTCTCTGGTGAAAGATAAAGGAGAATTGTGAATCTCTGGAAATATGGATAATGTAGAAGGTATTGGACGCAGTGCCTGCAATTCAGACTGCTTAGTTTTATGGCAAAGTAGAGCTGTATTACCAATTCAACAGCAGTGTCTATGTTACCATTTTAGCACCTTAAGCTTATAATTTATTAGTCTCTAAGAAAGTTGCCTGACATTTTCAGGTGTAGTTTTTGCTGTGGTAAGTGGATGATTACAGAGTATGTCTTTACATTACACAGTACATGATAACTGTGTCAAGAATCACAGAATCCCTTGAAGATTGATCATATGTGAATTTGGGGCAAAATTTTGCTCATGAAAATTTGAGGTCTTTGTTGCTTTGCCTTGGTTTTTTTTGCATACAGTTAGGAGTTGATGCTTAAGTCTCAAAAGGTGGGAATGGATTACATAGCTAATAAATTACTCATTTATTCATTAGAAATTAGAACAAATAACTTGGTGTTTTCTTTACATAAAAGAACTTAGAACAGAATGGAGAAAGAGAGAGCCTGTGTTAGAGGTGGGCTCTCTTAGCCCCAGGCGGGGACAGAAACACTGAAACTGGCTTACTAGCTTGCCGGTTCTTAGCTCAGGATATCTGCTATATTTTCACAAGGCTGTTAGTGGAAGACATTAAAACTGCATTCCAAGTTAAGGAGACTGTCTAGGGTCCTAATTATAGTTGAGGGATTTCTGGAAAAGAGAAATTGATATGTCACTAGTACCCCCACCTCCCCTTTACATTGTTTTTCTAAGGGTGGGGGCTTGGTTTCATTTAGATTTTCCATTCTTTGTACTTCCTGGTTTCCTTTTCCTGTGCCTTGCAGTTCACTGACCCTGTGTCTGTTCATTCTTCCCCTCTCCTTGGTTGACATTCTACCAATGACCCTCAGGTGCTCATCCCTGCAGTTCCTACTTGAGCTACATTCTGAGTAGACATTGTCTTTGCCAGCTCATTCCATTTGTTCTCCTTAAGGATCAGGACAATGGGGCCGTAATGTATCTTCATTCCTGACTTGTTTCTTCCCACTGTCTAGTTTAACCTGTTTCTGTGATAAAATGCATTTTTACATTAGAATAACGAAATATTCTGTTTAGGAGATAATTGTAACCAAAGCTTCTTGTCTTCTTTACTAGGAATTCTTGTTAGATCGTGGGCACAGATCTTTGCCACCTCTAAAGCTCAGAAGTTACTGTTTCGGATCATAGATTGTTTACTGCTGCCGCACACGGTGCTACAGCAGGAGAAGTTGTTGCCAGCACCAATGCTGAGTGCGGTTCAGAAGAGTCTTCCTCTGTATCTGCAGGTATACCCAGTGTGGAAAGGGATTCAAAGCAGACTTAAAATACAGACTTAAAAGCCAGACATTGTAATCTTCAAAGTCTATTTGCATATGGCACATTCCATTTGGAACAGTTTGGAATGTCGTATGGGTTTGCTTTGAAAACAAAGGTGAGAGAGGCCAATTTTCAACAAGCTTGAATTTGAATGAAGGCAGGGAGCTCAAAAGCTTTCAGAAGCTCGCCCAGTATTTTCTTTGGAGACCTTAGTTCTGTGACAGCCAGACTAGGGTAAGAGGGACAGGAGAGGCAGCACCCCTAAGAACGCTGGGTGTGAAAGGCAAATGTGAAGGAGTGGGAGGGCCAATCCTGTCAGAGGAACCTAGACAAGGGCAGGAACTCTCAGAAAATCTAGCACACTAGAGAAAGGCAAATAGTTCCTGTGTGTCTGGAGATTCATATAGGAAGACATGTGGTGGATATAGTTATTGCCAAAAGTTTGGATGGACTCTGGTACATTCACGAAGAAGTGCGAGTTGTGCTTGTATTTGGGGAAAATGATCTGGTGTGGGAGATTTAACACCTGTGAGGGAGTGACTACTTCATTGAAATACTCCACACGTTGCTAGGAGGCTTCAACTAAGGCAGTGAGATTAGAGTCCATGCAGATGTCAGAAACGTCGATGAACTCTGATTAAAAATGCATTGCTCAGTATGGTAGAGAAACAAATGAATGCTTCCTAGACTGCACTGATAGAGGCTAGAAGGTGCTGCTGGTAACTGAACTGGGAGAGTCTAGAGGAACAGCCATTAACCGTAAAGATAAGAATTGTTTTGTTTTGTTTTGATCCAGACATTGTGACACATACCTGTGGTGCAGGATCCAAGAGGCTGAGGCAGGAGGATCATGAGTTCCTGGTTAACCGAGAATACATAGAGAAAAAGCTGGCTTTTTATTAGCTTTCGTTTGAAGTGTTACAGAATGTGTAAATGATGTCCTGTGGGCAGTCTGAAATATTGATCTCTTTCATTAGTGTGTGGTACTGAAAGACAGACCTTTCTAAATTTGAGGTTCCCTAAAGGTGAGGCAGGAGGGAGCAGGTTTTGATTAGTTAACCCCCACACAGTCTTCTATGGTAGATATTTTTTAAACAAAGCTTTGAGATTTCTGAGAAGTTTTAAGCTGACTCTAGTTATGTGTTCAGGGTGGTATTTATGTCAAAGTGTAGTGTGTCATCAGGCAGAATGACAAAGAGTAGGAACAGAGCATCACCTGGCAGTCCATCCCGTGGAGGAACAAATATATGGAATATAGTTGAGTGTACCAGGAAAGTCTGGATGTTTGTTCCATGTGGTCCTCTTAGAAATTGTTTACTTTCTTAAGTAATAACGTGACATTTTTATTGGATTATCCATTTGGCAGAACTGTCAGGAAAACTGCATCTTTAATTTTTAAAGTGCTCTGCTGTGTTTGAAACTGTGGATTCTGTCTACCATCATCTTTTCACTGTGCCTTTTCCTTAAACAAGCATGTTAGACTGGGCTGGCGAGCTCCAGTGTTGTTCATTTTAACTGCATTGCCACTATTTTAAAAGCTCTACATTATTTTTCACTACAAATGAACTTCTAGAATATTTTGCTAAGTTAGCATCCAATTATAGTTACAATGGAGTCCTAATAATCATAAGAAAATCATTTCTTTTTCTCAAGGAATGGGTTTAATCATTTTTAAGTATTAAATGTTGTTATGACAGTATTTGCTAACTTTCATATACGTGGAAAGGATTATATCAAACACATGCAGCAAAATATTATGGTGAGTTTTTGTGACTTCCATTAAGCTCTTAATTTTTTTTGACCCTCTGTTTCATTTACTGTAAAATGGAGATATGATATTAACTCCTTTGTTCTAGAAATTGAAACAATAAGTATAAAACATTTGGCACAATACCACATAGATTTCTAAGGAGATATTTATTCAAGCATCTACATCCTTCTCCCATTACAAGTTGTTAAAAAATTATTTCAGTTCTTTACATGGCATATTTTTAAGGTAAATGTTATGTTCTTAGCCAAAATCACTGAGTGACAACTCCCTTCCACCCATTTGTGCCTCTGTGGGATTAGCAGTCTTTGCTCTGGGTGGTAGGTCTTCATTCCTTACTTTAAAAAAGACTGGCGACACATTTATTTTATAACTTAGTAAATGACCTGGGTATGTAGATGATGATCATGGTATTCACATGTTCTGTGTGAGAGGAAAAAACACATTCCCTTTCTCTTCCTGAATGCTTACCTAATTTCTTTTGGTCTTGCCTCTAAAATATACATGCTTGGTTAGAACTCAAACTCAAATCTACAAGAGCTGTATGTGCCTTAAGTCATATCAGTCCTATTTGGTGGTGAGAAGGTACAGATTCTGCCATGAATATTAATGCTCAAGAATATATTAGTAAGTCCCTAAATAGTATTTGAAATTTTGCCTTGTGACATTTCTCTTTTCTTATTTTTTCCTTCCATAGGGCATATGCATTGTATGCAGTCAGTCTCAAAATTCAAATGCCTACTTGAATCAGTTGCTAAGGAATGTCATTGAACAGTATATTGGGCGGTTCCTCCCCCCCTCACCTTGTGTTTCAGATCTTGGACAGCATCCTGTTCTTTTGGCACTGAGAAGCCCAGCCTCTCTTCCAGTGATGATATCCCTAAGGAAGCACATTGTCCATGCCATAAGGTAAGTTATTACAAAGAAGTGTTTGTAGAAGTTATTCATCTCCTCAAAAAAAATTCATAGTATCTCAGAAAAATTAATATCCTTTAGCATTATGGTGGCTTAGAAACACTGAGAGTGTGTTGCATCAGGGAGGAGGAAAACAATGTAATTATAACTTAACCTGAATAAAGATTTATTTAAAAGTTTATTACCATCTAGCAGTGTTCCACAGCATGGCTGTAACTTGCTCGTTTTTCTACTGAAGAGACATCCCTTTCTTTTCCTGGTTTTATCTTACTCCTTCAAGGAATAAGTAACTGCTGATTACTGTAACAGTCACATGGTTGAGGAATCCACCAGAATGTTTTTGCTAGCTTCTGTGTGCTTTTATATTAAAAAAATTTTTAAATTATATTTGCTTTTAAAACTGTATCAGTTTCACTATGTAGCTGTTACTTTCCTTATATACCTCCCTAAAGAATCGTTTTTATGGGCTGGAGAGATGGCTCAGTGGTTATGGCACTGGCTGCTCTTCTAGAGGATCTGATATCTTCACACAGAAATTCATGCAGACAAACCACCGGCGCACATGAAATTAAAATTAAAAAAAGGGAAAAAATTAATTTTTTAAAGATTTGTTTTCATCATAATAAAATTATATTTTATAAAATATAATATGGAACAATTACTTTATGAGAGAAAACTGAAATATTAATGAAGTTAATTTGAAGTCCTACATTATTAGATACTGTTCATCTCAATTCTTTTATTTCCCATCTTATATTAATCCTTTCTGTAAAATATCTGCTGCCCAGTATGGTCTTATCAACCCAGAGGTCAACTCCCCTCTTGCTGTGAGTGCTGCACGTTTCTCTCCAAGCATGCTAATGTTGACATAGTGAGCTCAGGAGGTATATGGAGATAGAGGGACACCAGACGCTCGCTGTGGACCTAGCTGTCACTTCCTTCTCAACAACCACAGGAAGACCAGCTTAGCAGCAGACTAATATGAGTCTGGATCATTTCCAGTCTTCATTTGGCCACTTCGGTTGATTATGTAGACTATCTTTCACTTTGAAGCTTCAAAAAATACATATTTAGTCATGACTTTTCCTCTTTGTAGACTAGGCCTGCCTCCATACTGTCATTTGTAGAATTCCTCATGTAGCAATTTAGTGTCCCATATATGTTGACATCGAGTATAGGACCTTGCTTTGTTTTAAAAATAGTAAAAAGGAGCACATGATTGGAGAACTCATTGCTACTCAGTATTCTCCAGCTCCTCAGCTGAACACCAGCAATGTGTGGAGTTTTCTTGGCAGCTATCAAAACATAAGACTTCACTCATTTTCTGTGACATCATGGTGCAATATATGATTCCCAACTGCAAAACCTAAGGTATTGGTGTGGACAGATTGATTCTCCTTTATAAATGACCATTCTGAAGAAAACATGAGGGTTTTACTGAGATAGAAGATAAACATAAGCCAGATCATTTTGTATTCTGTTAGACGACCTGCATTCAATGATAGGAATTGTCATATTTGCTAGAGAAAATAACTTTAGTTCTCTTGGGGATAAAATTAGCTTTTACTGGGAAGATGCTTGAAGAATATTTCTAGACAATTCTGGGTAATATATTGGTGTGTTTTCTTGATTTTGGATCCATGAAGTGATGAGAAAGGTTCAATGCCATCAAACTTAGCCCAGGCGTAGGACAGATGGAGGTTTGAGTGAGTCGTTCAATTGAAATGATGTAGGTTTTTATATCTCATGTGTATCAATCAACGTTTTGCTTGCATGTATGGAATTGTAACATGTGCATGCCTGGTGCCTTTAGAAGCTAAAAGAATGCATCAGATCCCCTGCATCTGGAGTTTGGGATTCTTGAGAGCTGCCATGTGGGCATGGAGCCAAATTCAGTGTCCGTGCAGCAATAACAGGCGCTCTTAACCTGCTGAACTCCTTCTCCAGCCTTAACTTCTTAGGATTGTTTTGTTTCTCTAACTAACCTCTGTCCTTTTAGGAGAATCAGTAATAGAAATTTTCTTTTGTCTTCATGCAGTATTTAACATTGTGATTCTATTTGTTAATCTTGAGATTCTATGAGAGTAAATTATCTAGTATCAAGTTTGTGTGTTGAAATGCCTTCACTTTGTCTCTGTCTCTGTCTCTGTCTGTTTTCTTTCTGGTGGGTAGGTGGGTGGGGGTGGCTCTCCTTCATGAGAGGTCATTCTTTTGGTATCATCCCCCTTGTTATTGAGACACAGTGTACCACTGGCTCTGAATAATCAGCAGCTGCACGGGTGTTCAACCACTGAGTTTTGCCTGGCAGTCCATCTGTAGTTCTGAGATTACAAGTATAAGCAGCCATGACTAAGATTTAATGGGAATTGAACTCAGGCCCTTGTGATTACAAGGCAGGCACTTTACTGACTGAGTCATCTCCCTCTCAGCCTTGACTTGATGTTTTAATGATCTGATATAATTATAGAATTCTGTTTTTCTTCTATTCCTAGAGTCATATTGTTGAACTGGAAACCTTACTGTTCTTGTTCATGTCACAGTTTTCTTACCATATTACACCATGGTCATCACTGTACTTCGTCTTCCTCTTTAGTACAGGTTCTCTGTGACTAGTGTCACCCTGCCTGGCCTAGAACTCATAAAGATCTGCTTCCCATATACCTGGATTAGAGGTGTGTGCTTCCAGTCCAGCCAGATTAGTTTAGACACTTCCCTGCCCCAAACCTTCACTGGCTCTTTGGCCTGTATAATGTGATGGACTCTAGCTCCACAGTCTGTTACTTTTCTGTCGATAGTGTCCTTGTCCTGTATATGACACACTGACCCTGGTTTGGTTATTGCTTTTCAAGATGTTTTATATTTCCCTACATTAAAGCTCTGTCCATACCAGTCTCTTCATTAAAATGTAATCCCTCTGAGCTCAATCCCATTTGTCCTTTATAAGACTGTGCCTAATGCCACAGGGTAGCACGTGTCTTTTGATCCAATTTTTAGGTTCAGAATAATTTCACCTTAGTTGGATCTGCATTTCCAGCAAGATTGTATAATCTGTTACAGTGTTTGAGACATTGCCTGATTTTAATATAAACTCTGACAAATAGAAAGGTGGATTTAAATTCCAAAACAAAGTTAAGCCCTTTGTTAGTATCCCAGCTGAATTCTGAGCTGTTTTACTTCATGTCTAGTTAAGAACAGTTTTTGTTCAGGTTTTAGCTGACTAGAAGGGTGTGTGGGCTTTGGTTTCCAATGATGAGCATAGAGTTGGACTCCCAAGGCTCCATTCTGTCTCTTTCTACTGTGTGATTTGAGTTAGGGCTTCTTTCTTGGATTTGGTGACAGTTTATTGTCAAAGCACCAGTCATATATATTTAAATTCTTTTTTTTTTTTTGTCACATATAACTTCTCCAATAAATGATGAGTCTGTTGTTTGTTCTTTTTACTATATTGTATATGCTTGTTTTTACATTTGTTCCTGGTGTTCCGTGTGTGCCAAATAAATGTTTATTTGGGGCGTTGTTCAGTTGTGCACAGAGCAAACCAAAACAAACCCTGCCATAGATAGTGGTTGTATCTCGGATGTTAAATTTGTGCAGTCACTGTGTGTGTGGAGTAAGAGTGCTTTATATAGGTCCTTGAGTGAGTTTCCAGTGTGTTCTGAGTCTCCGAATGTATACTCTAGGTTTTCAAATATGCGTGTCAGTTTTGATTGAGTAGTGTCTGGGGCTGGGAATGTACCTCAGTGGTAGAAACTTACCTATCACGTACAAGGTTCTAAGTTCATCCCAAGCACCAGGAAAATTGAAAATAAATGGGGAGGTGTTAAATAATTTCATATCATCTGGTTTTTTTAAAAAAGAAACTCAACACTTCTATTTTTGAACACTGACAAAAACCAGTTCTGATTGGTTGAATGGGAAGATGAGTCAAGGAAGTTATCTTTACAATCTCTGTTGAATTTTAATGTTACAGTTTATCGTGCCCTGAGAGATGATAAGTCTTAAGTTAGTTCTTTAAATTTTCTAGTGGAGGAAAGACAAGGCTAGAACTGGAAGCTAATTCCTAGGACAGTCCTTTTATTTATTTAGAAACATAAGACCCCTCTTAAATTCTAAATAAATAAATGTGAGGGGGATTTATTTATGCAAATTTGACATTAGAGGAAATGTTGACTCCTGGCACCCTGATAAGGGAAGGGAGAAAGCACATGAGCAATTAGTTCATTCTAAAACCAGGTCACTTGCTTTAAATGGTGCGTCTGGACTAGGTTTTAGAGCACACAGCACACCAAAATGGCCTTTAAAGTTAGCATGGTAAATAGACATTCTTTTAAACTATACTTTATTTAGGAAATACATTTACCAAGTACCTCTAACATGTGTGGCATTTGATTCTGCTCAATTGAAGCTTGAAGTAGAAGAAAACTAAAATAAAATTTGCTTTTTTTCAGGAAGTCCTATCTTGAATTTAAAGGGTCAGTACTCCCTCCTCGATTAGCATCCATATTGGCCTTCATCCTCCAGCTCTTCAAGGACACCAGCATGGGTGTTTGTGACCTTGAGCTACTTCTTCCTGGCATCTTAAAATGTCTGGTGTTGGTCAGTGAACCCCAAGGTTAGTTGGCTCACTCTTGATTTTGTCAGCATTTTCTGTAGACAAAGTTAAGCAACTGTTCTTTCCCATGGATTAAACTCCTAGCTGTAAAAGTGTGTGGTTATTGTCCATAGCTTGGTATGTTTTATGGCTAAAGAATCAAATACCACCATCCCCTCCCTGAACTTTGAGACACAGTGCTAGCTTAACTCCTTGATAGGCAGTGGTGTGTGTGTGTGTGTGTGTGTGTGTGTGTGTGTGTGTGTGTGTGTGTGTATGAGTATGGAGCGGAATCGTGTGTGTGTGTGTGTGTGTGTGTGTGTGTGTATGTATATATATATATATGAGTATGGAGAGGAATCTTGTGTGTGTGTGTGTGTGTGTGTGTGTGTATGTATATATATATGAGTATGGAGAGGAATCTTGGGCAGTGCCCAAAGTGGTGGTGGAAAGCTCAAATGATCTTTGACATGCTCTGTCTTTTCTCAAAAATTCATTATATTTTCTAATCTGCATTTATTTCAGAGTTTAAAACATTCTTGTCTGTTCTCAGTCTGAGTCTGGGAAGAATGATGTGTTACATTTCTGTATCGTACCATCGCTTGGCAGGAGGACATGCCCTGTGGTAGCTCCAGAGAGAACTGGCTCTTTAGAAACATTGCCCTTGTTAACTTCGACAGGGTGAAGTGCAGGGAAAGCCTTGCCCTTCATCATTCAAGATTTTCTTACTCAGAGCAGACAGCATGGTAGTTGTCATGTAGCCATGGTTCTTGCTTCCTGTGGTTTTACCTGCATATTATTAACAGCAGGTCAACAACTCTAAATGGAAAATTCTGAAAGTTATAGTTCATAAGTTTTAAATTGTATGCCATTCTGAGTAGCTTTATCTGAATTGGATTCTACCAGCTCTCAGCAAACATGTCTCTGAGACAGAAGTAGATAAGCTTCCTTACCTATGGGAGAGCAGGTGATAGCTACAGGGTAGGGTTTCTGCTTGAGATAACAAAAGTAGTATGAACCAGACTCTGGTTATACTTCACAGCTTTGACAAATACTAAAAGTCCCTGCACTGTTTGTTAGGCATCTGCTTTCTTACATTGAGTCATGGAAACTGACAGTCAAGGTGTTACTCAGTTTGAGGACACTTAGACTTAGTGGGCCCCACACAAGACTTTTATACTATGAGGAACGCTAAGTTTTCCAAATACTTTCTCAAGTCTTGGTCAGTCAGTTTCACATTACCTTAGCAAATCAGCTTGGAGTATGGGAAGGTTTTCTTGTCTCCATTTTGTAAGTTTCAGTATATAATCAGTTGTCTCCTCTCTCTGATATAAGTGTGTGATAAGGCAGTGATCTGAAGGCAGAAACTGTTCACCTGCAGCAATGGAAACTGGAGGAAGAGGCCACACTCTCCTCCATAGCACGGCACATAACACATGAGCCTGTGGCACATTTATGATCCAAACTGCAGCAGGATTTTTGTACTGTAGGTACAGGTACACTGGTTTCAGAATTTGCTAAGTAAATAATTAATAAAAACGGTTGACTAATTTTAAGCAAAGGAACATTATCGGTTGGGCTAGTTTGCTGCTTAGATTTGTAAGGGGTGTAAGGTATATGCTTGTGTCTACAAATTCATGTCTTTTAAAAGGCTGTCTTGTCTGTGTCTGTAAGATTAGGATGAGAAGAGTTGAGCATGGATATCTTTCTGAAGGGAAAACATCTTCATGTGTATTATTTCAGATTTGAGACAAACAAGGTTTTTAAACTTTGTAGGTATTCTTCAGAACAAAACAAACTTATAACTATTTGATTTTGAAAACTTATGAAAAGCATGTGCCTACTTGAAGAAAACAACATATTTTTCTAAATCAAGAGTGTTAAAAATGAGGATCCAGATGGTCAGTTCAGACACACTGTGTAATGCTATCATTTTTTTCTAGTTAAAAAGCTGGCCACGGAGAACCTGCGATGCATTGTAAAAACCTGCCAAGTGGGGTCAGAAGGAGAACCTGCCACCCAGCTGACTTCTCTGTTTAGGTAACTGGAAAACATGCCAACTGGCAAGGAGAGGGTTGCCAGCCATTTGACAGCCAACATGCTTTTTAAATAACTAATTATCCAAAACATAATATGTTACTACTTGTTTACAGTGTTTCAATTATATTTTTTGGGGCAGTGGTTTTGTTATATTGTGTTACTTTATTGAAAATAAAAGTGCCAAGGAAAAGGGTAAGTTAACTGACTTGAAAAATTACTTGTGTCTTTAGTAAGATCTTGTGGTTGAATGTGGTTAAGAAACAGTGAGACGCCTTAGTCCTGAAAACAGGTGTGCAGGGTTTCAGAAGTTGCTTAGACCTGCTCCTTGGTATGCTTTGGAAAAATGCTTGTCCCTGGTCTCTTCTCTTGCTTTAAACACTGAAGCTTCAGAAAGTTTAATTGGGAAACATGGACTCCATAGGGGTAGAAGACCCCCGGGGTCCTGATTTGCCCTTGTAGTCTTCTATGAGAGCATTTCTTTGTGCCATTTTGTTGTCAGGATCTCCACAAGCTTTTACATCACACATCCCTGCCTGCCTCTTTATTCTGTGTTGCGAATTTGGTCCTTTGTTTCTTCCTTCCCATCATTTGGTACTTGTCTTCTGTTCCTAGTTTATTTCAGTTAATGATCACTTTATGCCAGTGTGTTCATGAAAATTCCAAAACCTTGGGAGGAAAGAAGAGATCCAATCTTTGTTATATATAATTTAATAAGTTACATGGCTTTTATTATACTGATTGGGAGTATGGAAATCTGATGTGGGAATGCATTTCTGTATGCTGTGAATCTCAATCTTTAAATAAAGGAGCTGTTTTGGGCTATGGCAGGCACCATAGAAGAAGTAGGAGGAGAAATCAGAGCATAGGTAGGAGAAGCAGGGCGGAGTCAGGCAGATCGATCGAGCTGAAGCCGCCCAAGGAGCAACATGTAAGGAACACAGGTGAGCCATGGGCCACGTGGCAGGCAGATTAATAGAAATGGGTTGATGTAAGATGTAAGAGCTAGCTAGCAATGTGCCTGAGCCATAGGTCAAACAGCATAAAGTTAATATAAGCATCTGAGTCATTTTTGGGGACCTGGGCAGCTGAGGGGTCTGGCACAGCATGTCTGTGGGTCTCGGACCTCTGGCCGCCCGGGACTGAGAAACCTCACTACTACAGAAATCTTGGTGGTAAAATATATGGCTTATTATTTATAAAGAATTGCTACTCAGAATGTCTCTTGTTCATTTAAAACATGTAAATATGTTATGAATAACTTGATGTGCTTATACTACTAACACAGGCAGACATATGAGATGCTGAAAAATAAGTAGGAACCCTGACTCTGCTGCCTTTTACACTCCTGTTGGCAGCTTTAAGTGGAGAGTATCAGGGGAAGTCCTTGAAACTCCCTCCCATCATTTTCCGGCATTCCTGCTTTTCTTGTCCAGCTTGGTGACACACACCTGTAATCCCAGCATTCTAGGTGACTGAGGGAGAGGATACTGAGTTCAAGATTAAGCCAGAAAGCCAAAACCAACAAAACAGCAAACAACCCACCTTACATGGAGTCTGTGTGTAGATTCTTTTCTCAGTTTTGATGAAGTAATCCTTGTGTGTTCAGGTTAAAAGTGACTATAATAAATAGAACCGGCCGAAAGAACTGCCTCAAATTTATTCTTAAATTGCCTGCTTTATTTTCAGGCAGTTTATTGAGGACTACGGTATGCAGTACAGTTATCAAGTGTATAGCATCCTTGAGATAGTAGCAACACTGAATCAGCACATTGTCATCCATTTGATTCCTGCTCTCACTCAGTCTCTGAAAGATTCCGAGCTGAAATGGGGCCTTGGCAGAAATATTGAACAAAGGTATGTTTGATAATTACACCATTTTTGAGTACCAATGCAATTCACATTTTTTCTTTTTATTAAAATGGCTCATTTCCTATTTAGGAAAATAGAATATTTTGAGATGAAAAATGCTTCAATGCTGTGGCCATTGTCAGCCTTATAATGCCTGGACAGGACAGTAATGTAGCTTTGCAGGGGCCCACACCATTTCCCTGTTCCTGCAGACATGACACCTCAGTGGTGCTCAACTGGAGTCTCTATGTGAACTCCACCTAGTGACTATTGGGGCAGCCTTGCTAATCTGCCATTTCACAAAATGATTGGTTCTAGAGATTCAGATCCCATAGGCATTTAAACTAATGTAAGAAGAACATGGCAGAATATTTCTTAAAGCATTTGAATTGTGAGTACCACATTAATGGACTGTACAATTTGGTCACTGTAGACCTTGCCTCAGCCTTGTCTCCCTTCTTGCCCCATTGGCATTGCTTTCCTGTGTCCTTATGTACATAAGTCCTCTCCTTTCTGTACAGAAATACCACAGAACAATAGCAACAGCATTTTATGTTCACACTGCTATTTAAGTTAGAAGGTAAAGAAGCAAACACGATATGTGCTGCTGTGACACTGGTTTCTACTCTGAGTGTAACACGTACTGATCCCTGGTTTTGTTGGTGAAATATCTTCCTGTTGTACTAATGACATCTTTAGCCTTAGGCACTTAACCATGAATATATTTTGTTATAGATGGACATTGTATTATTTTACATAATAATATAATAATTTTAAATAAACTCATATCATTTAACCTTCATTTTGTACGAATAAGTCTTACTAAAGACTGAAGGAATTCTAGTACCTGAGTTTACTCATGAGATACATGAAGAATTATTTTTAAGTGTTGTGCCAAATATGCTAGGTAGGTCAATAGACATTTATAAATACTTAAGTGATTTTTTTTTTCCTTAAACAGGGAAACATATAGCAAGCTTCTATCTCACCTGGGACAGGTGGGACAGGATGAGAAGCAGAGACTAGAAAGTGACGGAACGTGATGCTGCTGTGTAGACATCCTGTCTGATGTCTCTAATGCTGCCTTGTGCTACCCCAGCTACCCCAGCTGGTACTTAATTAATTGTGTAATGTGTCACCAATCATTTCTGCTTTACCTGCAGGTATAAAATATATATAAATAAGAAATGGAGTCTAATTAGTAACTGTAAAATAGGATCCTGGAAGGTTGTAAAGCTGCTCTATCTTGAAGAGATTTTTAACTAAATTAAAGACTTTGCAAACCAGAATAGATTCCTGTGAATGAGTATTATCCAGTTCATACTGGTAACCTGATTAGTACTTGTTTGTTTTGTTAATTTTGTACCTTTATTATTTTTTGTGTTCATACGCTTTTTTTTTTTTTTCCAAGTTATTTTACTTGTCTGTTCCGTTTTACCCTTTAAGGAAATGTGAACATCAGAAATGTGGGGCTATGTGTTTTCTTTGTTTTAAAGCAAAGTTAGCAAATAAAACCTTTACAACAATTCTAAATAGCAAGTAAAGGTATGCCTAATTCTTCGGAATCACTGATTGTGACTGAAGGATTATACACACTACTTATTTTAAAGTTTTAAAAGTCTACCACAGTATTTATGTGATCATTCTATAAATCAATAGGTTTTTATCTCCCAGAATTCTCATTAAAAGGCTTATCATGGAAGAGGAAATACAGAGATTTCAGAAAAAAAATTAATACTCTGGAAGCACCTCAGAACTAGTAATAAAAGATGTCTGGTCTCCTGCTCCTCTCACTGTTCTCTCCTGCCCGCCCGCTCCTCTCATGTCCCACTCCAACACTGCCTTTTATTGCCCCCCCCCCAACCACCAATAAACCTTTTGGGAAAAAAGTCTGAGAAGTCAGGTGGTTGTCTCCTTGCCCTTGTAACTTCATATCCTGTGAAGGCTGCATATGTCTCTTGCAGTATTTTCATTCCTTGTCCTTGTCTCTTCTGTTCACCTGTCTCATGGAGGCTGTATACTTATCTTCTGAGTCTTGTTCTTACCCATTTCTGTGGTGAACATCACTAAGTATGAGAAGTCCATCCAGTCCTACAGGTGAGGATTGCGTTAGGTCATCAGGTGGTTATCTAACTGTTCTTCATGGACAAAAGATTAGTAATCTTGTTTTGTTTTTTAATTTCATAGTGTTATAGAAATCCATGGATAATTGCATGTGCAAAGGTCTGAGTTGTTTTAGTTTGCAAACAGGATTTCTATGTTACTCATATCAATAAAAGGAAGGTATATGTGGTGGTTTGAATGACAGTGTCCCCCATAGGCTCATCTATTTGAACACTTGGCCCCCAGTTGGTAGGTTTAGGAGATGTGGCCTTGATGGAGAAATACGTCCCTGGAAGTGGCTTTGGGGGTTTAAAATTTACACTGCTTTAGTAAGGATTCTCCTTGCTTTACAGCCCATGATGTGATCTCTATTTCCTGCTCTGCTTCTATGCCTCCCCTTCATGGGCTTACCCTTCTGGAACCATAATTCTAAGTAAACTCCCTTTTTAAAAATGCTCTTTTTCTCCAGTTTTCTATTTTCTCCATTTTTTTTCCTCCCAGGCTCTCCTCACATGCATTCTCTCAAATTCATGTCCTCGTTTTAAATAAATATTTAACATACTAACATCTTAATGTTACCCATATTCACATAGGTGTTTGGCTAACTGCTGGAGCAGGGGCAACCTACCACTGACCATGTCACTTAAGAAAATTTACTCTCCTTGAATAGCCATCTACTGTTGCCTATAGCTCCTCAACCTAGGGTGTGTGGCCTTACGAACCTTTCAACATGTAGCTGGACTGTGGACTATCTTTTTGTGCAGATTGTGTACAGACAATTATACTATTCACAAAATAATGGCTGTAACATCCCTATCATGTCTAAAAGATAGTGAACCTCATGGCATTTCTCTGAATTCTAGCTCTTAAACTCCGCCCCCTTCTAGCTTCTAGCCTATAGGGATAGGCTCTCCAGGGTCACTTATTCTCTGTTGGCCTGATGAGATTCTCTACAACAAGATGTTTCTTTGATGAGGATTGAAAACCATATTCTGTGGTTATAAGGATAGGTTTAGAAGACATTTGGATTCTGTATCTGTTATCATAGTAGGAGGAGGTTGTCTTCTAGCATCTGTGACCCCTTCCGCCAAGGGTTCTTGGCTAGCTTTACAATACTACAGTACAAAGCATGAGTTCTTTCTTACTGAAATCCATCCATACAGCTATTGGATACATTCATAATTTATCACCTTGACCACTACTAGGTGTGTTTGTCACACTGGTGTAGTTCTCAAGGCTCACAGTTGGGTAGGACTGCTCTACCAGCAGCCTGCATAGCACCTTCCAACACTATGAAAAGGAGCCACTGGACTTTCTGGGACAGTATTCACTTGATTCCTCTGAGCTTGGTGACCAGTGTATGCAGTACCTTTCACAATAACATCTTACCTTCAAGTTTCAGGAGACAGCCAAAGGCAGTAGTCTGTATTTGAGGGGAGACCCAGGGATCTACCTAAGGTTATCAGACTGCACACTTGGGGGGGGGGGTGAAGGGGGAAGGGATCAGAGGCCATGAATTTGAGGAGTGGAGAGAAGGATATGGGAAGTGTTGTAAAGAAGAGATGGGGATTGTGTTTTTTCATGGAAAATAATTGTCCCACCCACTGGTTTAATAAAAAGCGCTGATTGGCCAAAGGCAGGCAAGAAGTGTGAGCAGGGCTACTCTGAGAATAGGAGGCACAGAGCAGAACGCCAGAGAGAAGCTGGAAGAAGCAGAGGACAACTATGCTGCTCTAAGAAAAGGTACTGAGCCACATGGCTGAACAGGACAGAAGTAATGAGTTAGATGAAGGGTACAGAGTTAGCAAGTTATATGCCTGAGCTTGAGGCCGATCAGCTGAAAACTATTGAAAGCATCTGTGTGGGACTGCCGGTCTGTGGGCCTAAACCTTGAGGCTAGGCCCGAAAGTTCGGGCCAGAAACCTCATACTACAAAGTAATCTTATGTGAAACTCAAAAATAAATAAAGGGAAAGAACAGGAACACTTGCTGCTCTGCAGAGGATGCACATTTAGTTCCATGGACCCACATCAGGAATCTAAAATCACCTGTACCTCCAGTTTCAGGGACTCTTGCACCCTCTTTTGGCTTCTGCAGGCTCCGAACACTACATATAACAAACAAAAATATACACACATAAAAAAAATCTTATCTCCTAAGGTAAATGGTTGGAAGATAATTTTACAAATATACAACATCTTTAGTAATCAGGGAAATGCAAATTAAAACATCTTACCTCAGTAAGAATGACTGGGAAACTTACCAGGAAAGCAAAGCCTGGCTAGAATGTGAGAAAGGGAAGACTCTTTCACTATTAGAGTGTGTTTTGGGGCTTCTGTTACTGTGAAGAGCTACCGCAGCATTAGCTCTTTAACTGGGGCTGGATGACAGTTCAAGGGTTTAGTTCATTACGGTGGGAATCGTGGCCGAGCGCAGGCAGACATGGTTCTGAGAGAGCTGAGAGCTCCACCTCCAGATCAGGGAAAATGAGATCCTGGGCCTGACTTGAACACTCCAGTGACACACCTCCTCCAACAAGGCCACATGTAATAGAGTCCCTCCTATGGGCCTATGGGGACCATCTTCATTCAAAACACTACAGAGTGCAGACTGGGGTAGTCCATACGGAAATTGGTAGGCCTTCAGAAAAAGCAGAAAGTGGGACTTGCCTAAGACACAGCTATAACGTATCTGGGCATACACCCAAAGGACTCTGTCCTACTAGAGAGATAGTTGCTCAGCCATGTTATCTGCTGCCCTATTCACAATAGCTAGTGACCTGATTGGTTTATTACCAACTTGACACAAGTCAGTTATCTGGGAAGAGGAAACTCAATAGTAAGCAAATGCCTCCATCAGATTGCCCGTATGCAAGTCTGTAATTAATAGAGAAAGGTCCAGTCCACTGAGAATCATGCCACCTCTTAGTAGGTGATTCAGGGTGGTATATGGAAGCAAGATGAGCAAGCCAGTGAGTAGTGTTCCTCTATGGCCCCTGCTTCAGATTCTGTCTTGAGCTCCTGCCCTTCACTTAATGCTGGACCACCACTATAAGTCATTCTTAGTCATGGCGTACATCACAGCAGTAAAACACAAATTCAGACAGCCATCAAAGTGACAGTTGCTTTCAAGTTTCTTTTTTCCAGACTTGCCCGCTGACCAGTGGTTCATTCAGCTGACCAGCATGGTGAATTGTCCTCTTCATCAAGCAGAAAAATGAGTACATTGCATTTCTATAGAAACTTAAAACAGCTAAACTGGAAGAAAAATTGTACATATTGGATATGTGAACATTTCAGTCAGATACGTATAAAGCACCAGTTAGAGTGGGTCTAAAAGATGATTGAAGGGCAACGGAGTGATGAAAATGTTTTATTAGACATTAAGATTTGGTTTTGATTTAAACTTCAATTTAATTAGCATCTAACTAGATGGGTTAAAAAAAATTGGAAGATCATTTGCAAAAATCAATCAGTATTCAGTTCATTTGCCCTAGAAAGATTCTGTAATTTTAAACATCTATATATCGTTTTTTTTTCTTAAGTAAAATCATGTGGTACATGGTTTTTCAGTGATGGGACTCACATACCAAGGTGATCCCATGATACTATGCCAGATCTACAGTGTCCCTAACTTTTAGGTACATAGTCATTGTTACATCACAGTGTAATATAGTAAACACAAGTAGTGACCCTGGGACAGATCAGCCCACTGCCCTGCTAGACACAAAACCATATGTAAATCATACAGCTATGCACAGTAATACTACTTCATGATAGACAGCTTGGTTCTTTGTGTATTTATTTCCCCCTCTTTGTTTTAGATTATATTCCTACTGTATAAAAGTACTCAGAAAAACTTCCTTTAAAACAATGTGCCTCATTACATCAGCACCGAATATCTGGATAGTGTCCAGAAGCCAGTTAATCATTGACTGCCACGTATTGAATTAGTACAATGATTTTGCTTAAGAATGCATTCATCTCTCAGAATACATCTCAGCCATTAAGTGATGGATGGATGACTGTATTTGACTTGTTTTTCTATCGTGGCATTTATTTAAGAAAATGGTATTTTCATATCTTAGACTAATTGATGTTTATTATCCTGTAGCTTCTAACAGACCTTTCTTCAAATTTGGATTTTGTTTAGTGGTTTGTTAGGTTTTCTGAGTTGTTTTGTTGAGACGGGGTCTCATTGTATGAGTTCTGGTCCACTATGTAGCTCTGGCCATCTCAAACTCAAAACCCTTTACTTAGGCACCGCAGTGGTAGTGTTCCATACTGGCTTCGCTTTTTAAAATAAAGCTGTTGGGTTTTTTTTGTTGTTGTTGTTTGTTTTTTGTTTTTTTTAAAACCCGTGTGAGTATCTGTGTGTCTGTGTAGACAGCGTTAGAATCTATTTCAGGCTGGCTTCTTTGAACTCTCTTGGTAGCCAAGAGTGACCTTGAATTCAGATCCTCTGACCTCCCATTCTCTAGCAAAGGAGTTACAAGCATGCACCACCACAGCTGAAGTACTAGCGATCGAAGCCCAAGCTTCCTGCAGGTGAAGCAAGCTCTCTACTAGCCAGGCTACATTTCCCAGACTTTACTTAGAACTTTATGCTGATAACACCCAGTTTGTTACATGCTATAGATATTATTTCATATGTAGTTTATAGATTGCTTGCATATAATAAAAATGAAAGGCAGGTATATGAGTTTTAGTGTATGCATTTTGCTTACATTGTGTCAATAATTACACAATGAAAATAAAGATGAGCCATGTTACCTAGAGAAACAGTCTATGTTTTGTTCCTACTGTATTTATAATTTGTGAAAAAACAATTGAAGATTTCCACTTTTGCAGTAGCTAAAGGGGATGCTGCTGCACATGTATCTTAGGTGTGAGAAGAACAAGGTATAAAAAGTGCCTTAATTGTAGTTTAGTTTGTATTTTCTTTTTAGAGGTTAGGGGGTTTATTGCATTACAGATCCATTGTGGATAGAGACTACATCAATCAGTCTAAGATATGAAAATACTATTTTCCTAAATAAATGCTGAGTAGAAAAACAAGATAGACAGACCCGTTGTGGACAGAGAGCCATGTCTGTGTTAGCTTTTCCTTTCACAGAACCATCGTCGAAACTTTTTGTTTTAGGTTTGAAAGTAAAGTTCTCAGGGATGTTAAAATGCTTCAGAGTCTTTTAGTTTTATATGGAAAGTAAAATACAGCTTTAGTTCCAAAGGTTGAAAATAGAATATAAATTACTATAGGGTTCTATAATTGAATAGTAGATAGGTATACAGTTGACTATTTCAGATGGAATTTGCTTTTAATATGCACCAAATAAAATTTCATAAATTTTTTTCCATCATTGCCGATTTTTAGGAAAAGGGTTCTATTATGTGATCTGGATCCCCCCCCCCCTTTTTTCTTTTAGTATGAAGACCATCAGGGAGGGAGAATTTGGTGGTTTGTGCTGCCTTAAGTGAATTGTTGGAAGAGAATACAGAAAAGTCTAAGGTCTTTTTAAACCATTTCCTTTCATTCAGGGTATTGGACCTGAGAATGTAACTGTTTACTATAATATTATTTAATGGTTTTGCAAGGAACTGCTAGAGAAGATTCTTGGATCAAGTAGAAAGGGGAGTAAACTGGAAACAAGTCAATTGTCTTCTAGCCCTGTCTGTCACCTTTCTTCCTCACTGTTTCTATCATTTCCTGCCCTTTAACCCAATAACCAGATTGCTTATATTTTTAGAACACTGCTTTAGGTGTCTTATAATAGTTCTTAAAGTTTGTGACGTAGCTAAGGTAGACAGGTTGTTTTACTGGGAAGGGTCATGAGTTAGAGGTCAGCATAACTACATAGGTAGCCAGTCGACGCCATCCTGAACCACAGCAGAGGATTATTTTCCCTTTAACAGACAATTTCTATGACATAAGCACTGTCAAAGCAACTGTGAGAATGCATCCCTTAAGTAAAAATGACCTCACATCTGGCAAGATGAGAAAAACAAACAAGTTTATATTAAACTGTGATTATTAAGATGATTTTAGTTGTAGATAAAGTAAGCCCAAAAATCTAGACTTAAAAAAAAGTTATGCATCATTAAAAGTGCTGGTAATTAAAAAATGTATTGGCAGTGGTGGAGAATCCCACAAGTACTCAAGATTGACATAGCCTTTAATAATTTGAAAAGTGTCCATTAGAACTGCCAGCTCTTACTTCAGACGTTACAGCCTTCTATGGTGCCATGGGAAGTACAGCTATTTAAAAAAAAAAAAAAAAAAAAAAAAAAAAAAAAAAAAAAAAAAAAAAAAAAAAAAACCAACAACTTAAGGTGAGGCATTTAAAATAATTCTTTCAGGCAAGAATTTGTACAAGTTTAGGGATCTTTGGTGTTCCTAGTTAGGATAGGTACAGTGTCTTTCTGATATTCTCAGATGTGGTTCACTTACAAGGTGCTAAAGAGAATAAAACACCTTAGAATTTGAGTAACTTCTTTTTCTTAGGCAAAGTTCTGAGCATTTGCCTAAGTCTCACAAGATTCTTTTCAGTTAATGTGGAAATTAGTACTTATCCTCTTTCAAGGGTTCAAAACCTAAGCCCTATAAAGGTCTGACACAGGCTAGAGTAAGCAGGGTTGGAAATCTAACTTTTCCAAGTCTCTTGTTCCTATCACCTTTAATAAAATATGGCACTTTGATATCACCCTCCTGAACCTCTTCTGAGCAGAGCTGCAGAATGTTAAGCTTCAAAACACGACACTCTGATGTTTAAATAGCAAAAGGCAGAAGTACAGAAAGTTATGAGAAAACTGATGCCATGTGTGAAAGGTGCCATACTAACAGTGTCACGTGATCCTGGATGGCGCTGATTAGGGCAGGGATCAAGGAATGTTTTAAAGAACCATGAAACAATAGTGTGCCAGTAAGATGGCATTAAGGGCACCACAAGGAAAGATACACATGATTATATGTTAACATACACTGGGAGGAAGTGACAGAATTCTCAATATTACGTTTTTAGGAAAAAAAAAATTTTAACTAGTATTAATCACACATTTAGACCTGTAGAACAAGACGGAAGCATTGAGCGCTGAGGATGTTTATGTCCTGTATCCAAATGCCAAGCTCTCATTCAGCCTCCCGTTGATGCTGCTAATGGTGCAGAGTGCAGGCTCTTCAGATAGTGCCAATCCTGTGGTGAGGGACCTGGAGGGTCTGCAGGTTGGGACATGTGAAATACGGAGCAGGAAGGAAGCATGCAGCTATTCCATTTGAAGCAAAGGGAAGCGTAGGTCCATAGAATACCTCTTCCTTGCCTTCTCTGCTTACATCCAACACCTGCACCAGAAAAGCGGAGCGTGAGACAGTACTGTAGGCATCACTTTTTCTCACTGGGTATATTACTTACTTTTCTGACACTGATAAAATACGATCAAAGCAATCAGGACCAGTAAGCCACACAGGCTTACCTACAGACCAGTCTTACAGAGATAGTTTCTCATTGTGGTTCTCTTCTAAGATAACTTTATGTCAGGTTGACAGGAAAAATAAAACGGAACAGCTCACCCCTTTTCAACCTGACATACATGCATATCACTATTCAACTATAAAACTTCCTTTTTGTCCATCCACAGATCTCATTAATACCAATATCTCAGTAGAAAATATTCCAAACTTGTAGAGTCTCGCAGTCTTTAAAAATTCAAACACTTTTTAAGTTTTGCCTCTACATAACACCCAGATCCCCCTGAGAAGGGAAAATGTTTGTGAGTGTACTGAGATCAGGTGAGAATGGAAACATGAGCAGTGAGGTTGGGGGAGGCATGAGGGGAGAATACTAAGAGAGACTAGGGGGTGGGGGGACCATTTCCTATCCTGGTGCAGGTAAATCACCCAGGAGTCTATGGGGCGGACCCCGCTGGACTCCTAGCAATAATGGGGAAGTAGCCTGAACTGTGACTAGATGGGTGTCTGGCCCAGTTGTCAGCAGAGAGGTGTCAGTCCAGCAGCTAATGGAGGCAGATGGATGGACCCAGTCAAACATGGGTGGAGTTCAGGAATCCTGCCCTGAGGAAAGGGAAGTGAGAGAAAGGAGTGTAGGAGTCATGGGGGTCAAGGACACCACAGGAAGGCTGGCTCAATCAACTAACCTAGGCTCATAGTGGCTCACAGAGTTGAACCAACAACCAGGGAGCCTGCGAGGCACTGACCTACATTCTCAGCGTATGTTACAGTTGTGTGGTTTGATCTTCTCTTAGAACTCCTAACAGCAAGAACAGGAGTTGTCTCCAACTCCTTTACTAGCTTTTGGGACCCTACTTCTCATACTGGGTGGCCTTGCCCAGCCTTAATACATGGGAGGTGCTCAGTCTTACTGCAACTTGATATGCCATGTTTTATTGATACTCCTGGGAGACACCTCCTTTTTGGATTGGGAGGTGGGAAGCAGAGAAGGACAGGGAGGGGAGGATGGGGGAGCTGCCACCTGGGTACAAAATGAATGAATTTTTAAAATTTTTCAGTGTCTTAAAAAAAAAGTCTTACAGTTCGAAGCCTTTTTAAAATATCCAAAGTTTCTAAACTGGGCTCCTGTAAAGTCAAAACACAAGTTGAACACATTTTTACTCCAAGAGGGAAGAACTGGGGCATAGACACACTCAAGTCATTTCAAGACCAAAGTCCAGCAATATAAACAGTTTAATGTCTGACATCTGGGACCTGACTTCTGGGCTTTGTGTCTATTTATCTAACTCTGATATTTTCAGGACCTAACAACTTGTCTCATAGGCTCAGGCTGGCCCATCCTACAGCTGCTGCTGTCCTTGGCGGTCACCTCTCAGGGGGTCTCCACTGTAACTATACTTTCACTGGTAGCTTCTGTGCTCTCCTAGAGGACTCTGACTCTGCCACACGGTCAGTGCCAGGTCTCACTGTCCATTCCCCCTCTAGTCCTGGGGTATCTCCTGCTGATATCCTATCCTGTCACAGCTAAACCTCAGCTGCTGGTGTAAGATAGCCGTCCTCCTCCCACCTCTGGGCCACAGCTTCTGTTTGATAACTCCTAGGAAACGCTTCCCAGAAGATTTCACCTTGGTGGTGCTGATGCTGGTCTCTTCTTTAAGCTCCAGCTAACTAGCATCAGCTGTCCCCCAAAAGCAAAAGTTCATTTTACTAGTTCTGGTCTTCATCTTCAGCCCCAACTACCCAGAACCATGGATTCTTAATTGAAAATATTTAATGACTTGATAGGGTCTTTAAGGGGCTCTCAAACTTCCCTCCGAAATGCCACAAGCCAGGTCTTCATCAGCTACATTGCTCTCAGATTTATCCTTTTAGTTCCCACAACAGATCTCTAAGCTCTGACTACTCGATTCCTTTCCAGCCCAAAGTTCAAATTCCACATTCTCCTGAAAACACTTGACACCTCTGTCACAGCAATATCCCTTAAACCTGGTACCAATCTCTGTCTTAGGGTGTCTATTGCTGTGACAAAACACCATGACCAAAAGCAATCTGGGGCAGGAAAGGTTGATTTCAGCCTGCAGCTCTTAGATCACACTCTAAGAGAAGTTAGGCCAGGAACCTTAAAACAGGAAATGAAGCAGAGGTCTTAAGGAATGTTATCCGCTGGCTTCCTTGTTCCTGTGGCTTGCTTTCTTATGTACTCCAGGACCACTAGCCCAGGAGTGGCACCACCCTAAATAGCCTGGGCCCTCTCACATCAATCACTAATTAAGAAACTGTGTAATGGGCTTGCCTATAGACCAGCCTTATGGAGGGTCCCTCTTCTTAGAAAACAATAGTTTGTGTCAAGTTGACAAAATGAAACACCTCATACTACTTCTGTCTCAACTTGATGGATTCTCTCCCCAGCCCTGGAACATCAACTTAGCTCTTTGTCTTAGACAATTGGTCATATGGAAATACGATTTTTTTCCCCCAATAATAAACCATGATTGTTATCCTTCTCACTTTGCTTCAGTGTCCTTTTTGGTTTCAACTCATCCTAAGGGATCCCCTCACACTTCCTCTCCTTGAAGGTTTGAATTTTTTTTTTTTCTGCCATCAATATAGACATAGCCACCATGCCCCTTTCACATCTGTTGCAACAATTTCTTAAAGATTTCAGATAGCCTAGATGAAAATAGCTACCACCTGTTGCCTAGCAGTTTTCTCCAAAGTTAAAACCTTCCATCTTGGAGGAAAACTTCTTAGTACATAGGATGTAAAAGGGAAGTAAAACAACAGGATATTTTAGGACAGGATGTATTCATGGAGGTGAGACAATGGGATGTCTACAAGGAGGTGAAACCTTTCTATCCTGAAGGGAAGCTTCTTAAAACAGGAAGTAAACTCCAAATGGCTTCAGGAAGTCCCTGAAACTGACCTGATTCATTAGCCTCCTTCCTCAAAAGTATAGAAACAATAAAGACTGCTGAGAGTCCCCCTTGACCAAGCCAAGATTCACAGATGCTCACACAAGCTGGGCTGCTTAGGAGAGACAGAGGCCCAGCAGCCTGGAAGAAAGAGACAGAGACTACCCAAACTGCCTAGAAGAGTCTCAGACCAACTGAGGCACTAAAAAAGGACAGTATCTCAACCTGCTGAGGTGCCTGAGGGCTGTGCAATGAGCTCCAGGTCACCAGCTTTTGGGAGCTGTCACCCATGCTAGGGTGGGCTTTGGTGATGCAATTGTCTGAGTAATTTCTGCTCCTATAAGTAACCCCAATTAAACTCACTGGTTCATCAAGTTTGACTTTAGTGTTACTTGTACTTTGGTGTGTCATTAGTTCCCCATGTGGATCCTTGGAAATAGTATTATACAGCAATTAGAATCCCACTAAACCAAATAGTCTTACTTGTAGGTGTTCTCCAAAACTGCAGAGTTCTGAGCCTCCTTATTACCAAGAAAGAAGAACCTCTTTTCCTCTGGGAAGAATGCCTCTTCTGTATTAACCAGTCTGAAGTGGTCTGAGATACAGCCAAAAACCTCCAAGCCTGAGCATCTGAGGTCTGATGACGATCAACTCCAGGGACGGTACCCTTTCGGGGATGCTGGCTGCCTTGGCTGAGTTGTCTTTGGGCCCTGCCTTCTTAGTTTCCAAGCTTACTCCCTTTTCAAGGATACCTTCAAAAGACGTGTCAAAAGCATCCTCCAAAATTCCTGATATCAAAGATTTCAAGAGTCTCCACTCAGTGAGGCCCTTGTCTAACAAGTTCCAAGAGCAAGAACTGTACCTCCCCTTGCCTGGCTCAGAAATGCTAACTATAGCTCTGCCATTCTGTGATGCTCTACCATTTGGAGTAAATGATGATTCATTAAGTAAAATAATTTGCTGAGATTCTAGCATTTCCTGACCTACAGATTCCCAGAAATAGCTGGCCACCAAAGATGTATTGGTACCTGACCTCCTTTAAGCCCTCCCCCTAACAATGGCCAATCACGGCTGAACATGGAAACATTTCAGTCTTCTGTGCCCTACAACTAGCCGAGCCCAGAAGTAGATTGCTGGTTCTAGTTCTTGCTCTCAAACTCCCCTCTGCAGGCCTTTTCCTGAATAATGCCTGCACCGCTCTTGAATCACGCATTCCCTTTGTGGTTACTTGTTGCCAAATATTTATCAAAACCATACAAGGGTTAAGGACTGCCTTCAGTTTACATAGAAGAAAACAGCAACAAAAAATTAAGTGACTTTCTCAAGGTGACTTGGCAGTGAATGGTGGATCTAGTCAGTATTTTAAGTTAAGGATGTAGCCCGGAAAAGCAAAGGACTTACTGTCTTCCCCCAAAAGAATACATGTGTAGAAGTCAAAATAACAGTGAGGTAATCACCCTGAGAGCTTTTGTGTGGTTCCCTGGGCCAACAGCGACTGCATATGTTAAGCAGATGTAATGTAGTTAATCTGGGAAGGAAAAAGAAAGCCTTTGGCAGATTTTCTCCAAAACACTCCCCTGTAAACTGGCAGAAAGAAGACATGTGGGAAAAGGCAGTGCCAGGTTGGCTGCCTTCCTTCCAGCCAAAAGGAAGTGATCGAAAAGTAGAGCAACAGTAGAATAATCTGGAAACAGGAATCACCTGCACACTCGCAGCTGCCCATATGTACCAGTCACCGCAGGCACACCAGATTAGAGTCAGGCTACATGCCAGATATCCACATTCATGCTCACAAAATTAATAAGAGTGCCTTCATTTTTGCTTTTCACGGGATCTTGATCTAGTCATTGTATTACTAGTGGTTCTGACCCTGAATATTTAGACAAATGTTACGGTGCAAGATCCTTGGCTCGCTTCAGTCTGCACTGTCCTTACAAGGAATGCAGCAGTGGCATATGCTAACTTGGTAGTGGTTAAAATGGCCTCTCATGTAGGCACCCCAGGTGGCTGATCCCACAAATGACTGTTAAATGATCCTGGATTGGAGGCCAGAGGAGCAGTCTGCTAAGACAAGAGTATTGGCTGGTATTTTTAAGGGGGTGGGGGGCAGAAAATAGTCCTGGGTATTACTGAGAGAATCTCTTAACTGTTTAACTGTGATCTGCATTAATCAGCCCTGCTGTTAGACTACTGGTTTTTAGATTAATCTTGGATTATGAATCACTGTGAAATATGACAAATTTTACACCATTTATGGTTTTAGTGTGTGTGATTGTCAACACCACTCTGATTTTTAACATGTTCTATAATTAGAAATGTGTACCAGCCAACCACCGTTTTCTCATAGTCACCATTCCTGTCTTCCATTGTCTACCTTCTCTACTGGTTATCCTTCCAGAGGTACTAATCACGCTAGGGAAGTGACTTGTTTTTAAATATTTAGCTGGTTTCTCCATCCATGGATATGGTACTGTTAATACATGAAAATAAGTACATCTGCAGTCAGCAACAAAGCAGAAATATTTGAGCCTTAGTTAAGATGAAAAGAGACCCAGCAATTAGTTGTCCCTAGCTGGGATGTAAGATACATGATATAAAAAGCTATTATTGGGGCTAGAGAGATGGCTTGGAGGTTTAGAGTACACACTGTTTTAGCAGACAACCAGAGGTTAGTTCCCAGCACCCGTGCTGGAGAACTCAGATCTTCTCATTCGAGCTTCAGGTAGATCCAATGCCTCTGGTTTCTGTGAACACATGCACTCACATGCTCAGAGGCACATACGTTACATACATATATAGAATTTTAAAATAAATCTTTAAAAATGCTATTATCTGTGAAGATTTTGTTTACAAGCATCTAAGTGATAAATTATATGCTGATATGGACACATCCATTAGTTGTAAGTGTTCTTATACATGTTTACTGGGCTGAAGACACAGCTCAGTGGATGAAGGGCTTGTCTGGCAAGCATGAAGATCAAAGTTCAGGTCCACAGAACCCATGAAAAATTTAGACTGGTATGGTGGCCAATCATTATGCCAGTTCTTGGGAGGCCGAGAGAGGACCTCCTACAAGCTGGTTCGATAGCCAGAGTAGGCATAATTAGAGTGCCAAGTTCAGTGAGATCCTGCTCAATAAATCAAGTCAATCCAATGATGAAAGACATCCGCAGGCAACTATAGGTTTCCATACACCACACATGCAAGTGTAGCCATATACACATGTGCCTATACACATGTGAAGATATATACTTATGCATATCCACACCACACAGACACATGATTATGTGAAAAATGAAGGCAGAACCAGTGAGATGGTATAGTGGTAAATGTGCTTGTTGCCAAGCCAGGTGACCGGAACCACCACATTGTCAAAGAGAATCAACTCTGCATGTTGTCATCTGACCTCTGTGCATACCATGACTAGTAAGAGAATGTGCCTCCAACATATATGCATACACATACAGACGTGTAAAAAAATACCGAAGAGAACTTTTTCTCAAGTTTTTCCAGTACTCTGTAGAACCAGTGTGCTAGTCATAGGGATATAGTTGCCCAGAGGCTAGATTCTGTTCACCAGTATGACTACTGGAATACAGAACTACCTAATATATTTTATTATGTAATCTTAAAGGTAAAATTCATTCCATTAACAAGCACTTATTAAAACTTTAAAAAATATGTTCCTTTAGTATTGCTCTAATACTGAGGAAACTGGAATGCCATGTCCTCAGTGGTTTAAAATATACCTTCACACCTTCATTTATTAAATAAAATTTATAAGGGAATAGCCAGACATTGCTAATGTTGAATCGTGGACAAACAGGAGAGAGAGATGGTTCCCTGTTGGCCTGAAGATTGCTGCGTTTGCAGAAGATCCAGGTTTGATTCCCAGAAAGATCTGAGACCCTCTTCTGCCTTCTATTGGAATTGCATGCATGTGGTGTCCAGACCTGCACACAAATAAATATCTCTGAAAAGTTTAGTGTACAAGGTTAGTGAGGCACTTAAGGAGAAACTATTTGGGAGATAAGACAAATTATAACATCATGAAGTGATTTTCTTTTTGTTTGTTTGTGGGTTTGTTTTTTAAAATGTTCTGCCTTATACATTAGCTTGTCCAAACAGGAAACGTAAAAAAGTTTTGAGTGTGACCACATTCTGCCCTCCTAAAGTTGACATGTTAGAAGAGTTCCTTATTTTTCTCTTAGAGTTTTAATTTATCTCTCATTCAGAAAGCCAATCCAATGTTAATGTTAATAGAAATATACTCAAAAGCATGTCTTGACTTTTGCAATGTAATGAAAATGCAAACTTCAAAGTTTCATAGGCCACTCACTTATAACACAGCATTCTGGCACCATGGAACTCTCTTGCCCAATCCAATGTTTTTTCAGTTATGAAAAGTGGGAAAGAAAACCCAAAGGGCTGAAAACAACTAAAAGCATGCTTGGGTAAAGATAAGCCCTCCCTAGGGAGAAATCTGCTTATTTGTTACCTCCAAGTGTGTTCTGTGCTCCCATTTTGACTGCATTATTGTTCCCCAGTCATTACCTTGCTCTTGTTTTTATTAATTCTATTTTGATTTTATTTTTAAATTTATTTTCTTATTTTAAATTTATTTAAACTTATATCAGAGAATATAATCACCCACAGTCAAGCCAGGAGGGTTAGAAATGGTGATCCACACCTATAGTCCCATCACTCAGGAGACAGAGATCTTTCTGTGTTTTTTGAGTTCAAGGCCTAACAACCAAGCAGTAGTAGCTCACACCTTTAATCCTAACTCTAGGATTAAGATACAGAGTTGAACCCGGAAGTGAAGCAACTGGTCAGGGAAGCTATTTAAGACAGGAGAAGACAGAGATTCAGGCATTCTGTAGAAGTGACCAGTAGGCTGAGGGCTCTTGAAGTAGCACTTTCCCTGTTTGGCCTCAGGGAAAGAATTGTCTGGGTAAGAATTTACAGTGGTCTGTTTTCTCTCTGATATCCTAGCCTTTCCCCAATATCTGGATCTGCATTTTCATTAAATACCAGCTAGAATTCATAGAATAATTTCTAGCTTTGGAGAGGTTTAATTTGCATTTTGTTAAGTTCAGACTTACCTGGATTATATTAGTAATACATGAGACAATTTTTTAGATCTCCCCCCTTAACATTATGTAAAGCATGATTGAGTTTTATGAACAGAATTCTCTGTGTGCTAAGAAAAATGAATTCTAGCTATTCACTGTAAAACTCAGGTCTATTCAACCAATGGCGGCCATCACACTTTTCATATCTACTTGATCTCTGTGAATAACAGCAATATGTAAGATCCTCGGGACAGCCTGTGGTAAGACAATCCGAAAGGAGACACGATAAAAGGTGGCATGAAAATAAAGGAAAAACATAACTAACACAATGCAGCAAGAAGACATTGGCAGACACCATGGAAAAGGTCCTTAACAAGTACATAGCACTTTATGAGATATATGAGGATATCCCTTATAAGATCTGACTGACAAGAAAAAGCTGGAATTGCCAGGTATGGTAGTGCACACCTTTAGTCCCAGAACTCTGTCAGCAGACAGGTAATATCTAGAGTTTGAGGCCACCCTAGTCTACATAATTAGTTTTAGACAAGCCAGGGCTGTATAGGGAGGCTGTATTCTTAAAATAATAGCGATGATGATGATGATGGTGATGGTGGTGATGGTGATGATGGTGATGATGGTAATGGTGATGATGATGATGATGGGTGATGATGATGGTGATTGTGATGATGGTGATGGTGGTGATGATGGTGATGGTGGTAATGGTGATGATGATGATGGGTGATATGATGATGATGATGGTGATGATGGTGATGGTGGTGATGGTGGTGATGGTGATGATGGTGATGATGGTGATGATGATGGTGATGATGATGATGATGTGGTGGTGGTAGTGGTGTTAGAATTATCCCACAACCGTTAAAGATATTAAAGTTTTCAAAAGTCTTCCCACAAAGATTAGGCTAAAAATGAGTTCTTATAAGGATATGTTTGGTAAGTCAGGGCTAAGACATGTCAAGATTTTACCAGAGAACATGTGTAAAGGAAAACGGGTATGAATTAGTGAGAGCACTAAGAGCTACACATAACGAGAAAGTGTGTTTCTGCTTTGAGAGACCCAGCTGGCATGCTGCCAAGGCAAGCTTATGTAGTTCACTTGCAAAACACTAGGGCTATTCTTGGGGACTGAAGCTGTCCTATCAGATTACCCATAAACCACTAGTGCTAGGAACTTCTGCCAGGAAGGAAGAACATTTCTTCAGGTGACAATTATGAAAATGAAGAAAAGGTAAAATACAAAACGCATGAAGATGGGATACCTTTAGACTGCTTAGAGAACAAAGTGATTATTACTAAATTTTTCTTTTCTTTTTAAATATTAAAAAAGGGGGTGAGCTATCCAAAGTTGTTCATTTCTGGCATATTGTATAGATATTTTAAAGTTTGTTCCCATCTTAATTTTTTTAGAGGTCTCAGTGACTTAGTAAGCATCATTTCTAGGCTATAGGATACAGGCTGCAGTAGCTATGCAAAGAAAGGGACCTTGAGCCTCTTTCTGCACATTAAATATCTCCTTCTGCAGCTGAATTGCAAAACATAACCTTGCTGAACCACTTACACAAACTTCAAAAGGAACTTCAACCACTCACCTGGATACAAGCCAGAGGCTCATTTGTCCAAATTGAATATCCACCAACTAAATATATTCTCCCATTATGGACAGCAACTCCAGATTCATTCTGGCCTAAAGTAAAGAGAATTGAATAAAAAGAAAAAAAAATTCCATTTCTTACATGTTTTAATTAACCCTTTTGCCACTGAGGGATACAATTTCCCCCTGTGGCATATTTGTATACTCCACAGGAATTGTGTGGCTATTAATCACTGTCTCCAGAACTAAAATGAATTAGTCACTACTTCTCAAAGAGTGAACCTGTGTCTAGTGAGGACCAGGCCAAAGTATCTATTAACAAAGACCTTACTAAATGTAGCAGTACATCTAGCAATAATCATCTATGTAGAACCAATAATTCCATATTATTCTGTGTGGCATTAGTTTATGGTGGTGGAAACAAGGACTATTTTGCATATGTAAAACATCCATGTACCAACAAAATAGACTAGTGCTTATCTTCATAAAGAAACACGTGGAACCCTAAGGCCTAACAGCATGCCCCATCCATGCCTCATATGAAGACAAATGGAAGACAAAACAGATAAAGTTGTGATCCTTTTTCCTTTACATAGTCAACAGTTTTGACGTTACATTAAAGTTCCCAAGCTGAGACCAGTCTATAGAATCCCTAGATACTTACGTGCCAACATGAAGAAAGGATTCCCCTCCCATTTCAAAAAAAGCAGACAGAATAACACACTACCACACATTCTTCCCTGCAGGCAATCAGAGAATGAAAGTCTCTGTTTATTGATGAGCTGACACAGGATTGACTGGAGTAATAAATAAGTTAGAGGCAGAATCCCAGATCCAGGGATCTAGGGTCTAAGATGTCGCTCTACCTGAGAGATCAGAATTTACAACAGACCTACAAATCATTTCGCAAAAAGAGGAGCTTGCTACAAAGTATCCAAATGCCTGGTTGTGTTCCCAGTGGGCCTCCCAGCAGCAGCATCTGTGAGTGATTGAATGCCCACTCTGCATATTAAATGTCTTCAAGAACTACTCTAACCCACCATTTACAGTTTGTGAATTTCCTGACTTAAAGCAGCCAGGCAAGAGATTCTACCATTGGTGGATGTTAACCATAGGAGCTGTTAGGAGAGACAAAGTTTTCAGCTCCACCTAGAACTGTTGTTTGGTTTTGATTTTTTTTTTTTTTTTGGGGGGGGGGAGGCAACCAACTCCCTAATAAATACGCAGAGTTTTTTTTTTTTTTTCTTACTTATAAATGCCTGGCCTTAGCTTGGCTTGTTTCTTGTCAGTGCCTCTGGACTTTTCCTTTTCTTCTGTAATCTTACTTTCACTCTTACTCTGCAGCTGGCTGGGAAGCTGGGCCCTGGAGTCTGTCGTTCCCCCCCCCCCCCCCCCCCCGTCCTCTGGTTACTTCCTTTTCTTTCCAAGATTTCTCTTTCTATATATATTCTCTGTCTGCCAGCCCCGCCTACCCTTTCTTCTGCCTTGCTATTGGTTGTTCAGTTCTTTAGTGGACCATGAGGTATTTAGACAAAGTATCACAGTTTCACAGAGTTAAATAAATGGACATAAACAAAAGTAACACACCTTAAAATAATTTGCTACAACATAGGACATTGGGGTAAGTGCATTATTACCGCATGCACTTTACTTCTTTGTGTGACGAATAAGATCCACATCCCTGATTGCTCTGCAGAGATACATATGTAGGGATGTGGGGTTCATAAGGCTCTAATGCACAAAGCTGCTTGAAAGTATCATTTCTGGACTGCACACAGAACCAAGGTACAGTAGCGACCAATAATGAAGACCACAATTTTCCTGAACTCCCAAGAGACAGAAGTGGAATAGGCAGTGAGAAGGTAAACTTCTTGGAACTGGAGACGTGGTTTAGTTGGTATAGTGCTTGCCTAGCATGCACTTGGGTTCAGTTCTCAGCACTATATATAATTGGATATGGTGGAGCACAGTGTAACCCCAGTAAAAAGAGGGAGGAGTATCAGTTCTTTGAAGCCATTCTGATGTACATGAGACCTTATATTTAAAGAGAGAGAGGAGGAGGAGGAGATAATGTAGCTCAGCTCTTTTGGTGCCTTTTTCCTTCTACATGTATCACAATTCCCACACCAATATCAACTGATGAAAAGAAGCTGATATGCTTTTCTTCATCATTTGAAAATGTACACAAAGGTAAAACAGAAACCAGATTCCCAGTCACCAGAAGGAGCCCAGTTTTTAGCTATAAATAATGTATGTCTTCCTGGATAAAGAAAACAATTTGTATGACCCATCATTTATAACATATTTAGAGATGTACTCTAGATGTCCAAGAAATAAGTTTGGGGATGTTTTGAATCTCTATTCTATTTTTTTGTTTGGGCTTTTACTCTTATACGCCTAAAATGTTTTATTTTATTTTTACATGTGTGTTTTGTCTGCGTGTGTATCTGTGGACTTACTACATGTAGTCCTGGTACCTTTGGAGGCAAAAAAAAAAAAAAAAAAAAAAAAAGCGTAAGATCCCCGGGACTGGAATTACAGATAGTTGTGGGCCTGCAGAAGAGCAACAAGTGCTTGTAACTACTTGGTCATCTCTTCAGCCCTTAGTTTTGCTTTTAAGTTGCTTAACCAAAGATACTTGCCAGTCAACAAGTTGAAATTACAGCGTGTCCACTGGTCAGTGTCAATGTTGTAAGAATCTATATGGCGCACAAGAATCCGGTCATTATTGTAGTCTAGGTCATTGCCTCCAAGAACATAAAGTTTTCTCTGGACAGCAGCCATGGAGTGGTAGACCCTTCTCTGTAGCATGGGGCTACGGCTTATCCACTTATTCTGAAGGAAAAAAAGAAATCAGATACATTGGGTTAAAAAGACCTCACAAATATCAAAGGCAATAGTGCCTCACTAGCAATAAGGACACTAACGTCAACCATATCTTATTTGCAAATTATTTATAAGTTGAAAGATATGGTTTTGTATGTGAAATCAAGAACCAACTATAGAATCCTAGTTTGTGGCTTACATTTTAAAAAGAAAATTCAGTAGGTTTGCATTGTATAGGGCATTTAGGATTTTATAATGCTATTTTAAAATTCCATGATACCTCATGGAAATTACTTAGGTTTAAGCACATGGCTGGGTATAGTGTGGAAGATAGTATAGATTGAGACTAGGTAAGCCATAATTCATGTGCAGTTTTTAACAGCCCACTGATCCACTGTGCTCATCTCATCTACACGATGGAGATAATAAAACCTGCATGACATCCAGTTATGATTTTGAAAATGCCTCACATGAAATAAATTGTTAGTACATACTCACTGTTTGAAAAATACAAGGTTTGCGGCCATGTGTGGTGGTGCACGCCTTTAATTACAGCACTTAGAAGGCAGAGGCAGGCAGATCTCTGTGAGCTCAAAGCCAACCTATACAACATACTGCATTTCAGGACAACATAACATGATCATATCTCCATAAAAGGGACAGGTGTATATAAACATTGAGTAACCAAGGTCCCAGATAAGTTAGGGTGAAAGTAAATTTCCAGTTCTTTACAAAATTAACCTGAGGTCAGGAGACAAGCTAAGATTTGGCTCAGTAAGAAACTTACTGTTTCCTTAGTATCTGAATTCTCTCACACTTTAACACACTTAAACTTATGTCTTTTGCCAAATAGGATAGCTACATCTAGACATTTTATTTATATTGATAGAAAGTCAATCTCTGTATGACAATTAATGGAAATCTGTAATATTTGACTGTATATCATCCTAAATAATAAGAATCCTAAGATCAGCCCTCTTAACTTAAGATTCCCATTCACAATGCAATACAAAATTTAAAATTATCTGGGAATCAATCATGACCTTAAATTTAAATTCCAACTAACCATTTGGTGGACAAGTAAAGTGAGTGTTAAATAAACCTACCCACTTCCTTTCTCATAGACACTCAACATAAAGAACATTTCCTTTTTGCCAAGACAAAATTGGATTTGAACCAGAAAATCCTATGATGTTTTGCATGCACAAAAATTTTGCCAGTTCACAAAGCTGTAAAGAAAAAAAGCAGTCTACAGGTTCAAACATGTTTGTATGAACATTGGCATATGTACTATAGGCATTTATCACCATAGGTACACACATTGTGGGATCTATCCACTATTGCACACATGCTGTGAGATATATTCCCTATAGGCACACACACAGTGTCATCTAGGCACCCACATCGTGATATCTATTCACTATTGTACACACTGTGACATCTATTCACTATAGGCACACACACACACTATGTCTTCTATTCAATATAGGCACCCACACTGTGACATCTATTCACTATAGACACATATAATGTGGTGTTAATTAACCATAGGCAGCCACACTGTGACATCTATTCCCTATTACACACACTGTGACATCTATTCCCTATTGCACACACTGTGGCATTTGTTTATTATATGCATATTTGCTTATTCCTAATTTCTCTAGGTAAACTGCAGAAAAAAAGTCATTTGGTTTGAGAGGTTGATACTGTCTCATCCCTCTGAACACAGAATCCCCTCAATAAAACACGTCTTTAATAAATAGTCAAAGCTAGATTTCAGATATTTTTGCTAAGAAATACCTTTAATGCATTATGCTTGAGTGAATTTTAAAATTCTGACGATGCTTATCTTGGGTGCTCTCTATGTGATAACCTATTACAGTATTAGGAATCAGTGTTTGCATTAGCAGTCCAGTCCCCTGCCACAAGACTATAGATGCCATCTGGTTTGCAAAGCCTGCCTACATCCCCTGATTATATCTTTAGCTGCCTTCACTGCAGTGCCTGCCAGGTGAGCTGCCACCCGCTGCAAAGGCAAAGAAGCAGAGAGGCCTGGTGGGGTCATTCCTAATAAGCTAGCGTGTGAATACTAATCAGTGGTGGGGAAGCAGAGGTCACCCCAGCCTGCCTGTTGGCAGGTAGCGATGTGCTCTGTGGCAGATGGCAGGCATTATCGACTCTCCACAAAGGCCTCGAAGAGAAATAAGCACCAGGGCTGAATGATAGAGTTATTGAGATTCTGAGCAAGATGCAAGCAGATGTGATGTTTGCCAGTACCCACCGTAAACAATATGCCAGCAGAATTTTTAAAAAAGAGCATGTGTGTACAAACATGAAACAGAACTCATTTAAGCAGTGTTAATACTGTCTTCCATTTTAACCATGTGTGCACCAAATGCAGGCTTCTGCAATTAGTGGTCCCTCATGAGACAGCTGCAATCTACAACTTTTAATAATATCAGGAGACACACTTATAAAAGAAAAATGCCTTCCTCGGTCAAGTCATTGTTGAAAACACAGCAGAAACACTGGGGAACACCATGCATATACTTGTGGTGCCTAACCAGATGTAGCCTGCCAAAGTCAACTTGTTGTTCATAACCAAGTTTTGCTAGGTGGTGGATATTAAACATCCATGTCACACCATTTCGGAATACTGTCACAATCAAGAAATATTTAGATATCTAAGTCATGGAAATGACAACACTCGTCAGATTTTTGCGCATTTGAAGATATTTTAACAGAAGGAAAAGAGAATAAAAATACATCTCATTTTGGGGGAAAAGGAAATAAAAGTGCATAGATAAGGCCCATCTGTTAGAGGTACACCATTCCCAGACTCTTCTAATTTGTACTATCCTAGGTACTATTCTTGAACATAGTTGGCTATGGTAAGCCAAATGAAATTATTTGATTTGAGAATAACAAGATAATTTTAATGTTTCCTGCCCCAAAATGGCATCCCTTCCAGAAGGGCATAGCTACAGTCAAAATCCTCTCTACAGACTGCAAAGTGCTTTGACACTATATGCAGCACGAAACTACAGGAGCTGAACTTTTGCAATAATAATGAGGAACAAAAGGCATCCCTCTAGATACTTTTTTTTCCCCCTCGTGCAGCTTAATTGTGTGGCATTCCAATTAATACTTCCTATGGAAATCTTTTGCAAGTGCATTTTAATTAAGGTAATTACTTCTTATAAAGTTCTTACCTGATTGGGTTCATATACCATCAGTCTGTTCTGATACTGTGCCGTGTTAGTTACCCCACCTGTAATGGAGTAGCACAGGTTAGACCTTTCCAAAATAACTATGAGTTATAATTAAAGGACAATTAGCTACTGCTGAGCATCGTTCTATGCGATAAAAAAATAATCCACAATATAATTAAGAAATGTATTTAGGGGATGGGAGATGGGAGGAGAGAGTGTGAGGATAGATGGCTGGAATTGGGGCAATGTGGAAACCTACTACAGTGGAAACTCGTGCGGACTCCTAGGAATAGGGGATATGGAGTCTGAACCTGCCACCTTCTGTAATAAGGAAAGGCTTTTAGTGGAGGGACCGGGACATCAACCCAGTCACAGAATCTTCAACCTACATCCTGTCCTGCCTGCAGGATGTACTGGGGTAATTGTTCAGAGCTTGTGAAAGTGGTCAACCAATGACTTGTCTAACTTGAGGCCCATACCACAAGAGGGAGCCCATGCCCAACATTGCCTGGATGGCCAGGATCCAGAGGCTGGACAGCTAAAAAAAACAAACAAAAAACAACGTAGAGTAGAAAAACACAACTAGCCCAAGGGGTGTGGGGGGGGGATAGTTGAAATGATTTCTAATCATATTCTGCTTTATTCATAGACCAGAGCCTAGCCCGGTCGTTGTCAGAGGGGCTTCTAGCAACTGATGGGAGCAGATGCAGAGACCCACACACAGACAAGCCTTAGGCAGGAAGCTTGGGAAACCCTGGAGAAGTGGAAGGAGGAAGGATTTTAGGGGCCAGAGTTGTCAAGGGCTCTACACGAATACAGCCCACAGAGTCAGCTAAGCAGGGCCTATCGGGGCTCACAGAGACTTAATGGAAGGAACCTGCATGAGTCTGCATTAGATCCTCTGCAACATACTTTGGTTGTTTAGCTTGGTGTTCTTGGGGGACTCCTAACAGTGGAAGTGAGGGGTGACTCTGACTCTTTTGCCTGTTTTGAGACCCTTTTCCTCTTATGTGGTTGCCTCGTTCAGCCTTGATAGGAGGGTTTGCGACAAATATTATTGTAATTTGTTATGCTATGCTGTTTGGTTGATATCCCTGGGATGTCTGCTTCTTTCTGAAGGGAAACAGGTATGGATCTGGGGGAAGGTAGAGAGAGGGTGGTGGGGACACTGGGAAGAGTGGAGGGAAGGTAAACTGCATGGGAATGCATTGTAGGAGAGAAGAAATAAAGAAAGAAACTTATTGTAGAAGCAGCGAACTCCTTTTTCAGAAGCATTTCAGTAGCAATCGGCTTGAGAGCGAGCAATAAGTAGCCTCTAATTATAGCAAGCTGCTCTGCATGGCCAGATAAAGGGGCAAGGGAGTAGGGGGAACGCAGAGCACACAGATTAAGTTTCTCTCTATATAGTTTATTCTAGGGACAGAGTTACATAGACTATCCTGTCCTTAACTACAAACTCTAAGTTCTGTGCTCTAGCACAGTGACAGCTTCCTGTTTCTTTGGGAGAGGCACAGATTAGCAAAAGGCATTACCTATAAAAAAGATAGTTAGGGACAGTACTTTATGGCAGCAAATAACAATATCCATGAATCTGACACATTGAAAAATAAATACAGAAGTTGTATTTAATAATACATTTTCAACTTGCTGAAAATATTACTTAATATGAAATCCACATAAAATTTACTGAGGGCCTTTTTTTTTTTCCCCATACAAAATCTTCAAGATCCAGGGTGCATTTGATACAACACAGTAAGCCACATTCCAAACATTTAATATGACAAGTGGAGCTGGGGGCTAATGGTGACCAAATGCACAGTACACTCTAAACCTCTCCAGTACAAGGTTCTTTTTACAGTGCTTATATCTAAGACGTGAGACTTCCTGCTTAATAATTAGGAATTATAAAAGCCTATACTTTTAAATGTTTTTCCTACCTGTCCCCACATAGGTTGAGGATACTTCATCTAAAATTATAATGCCTAAAAAATCTCCCAAATCTGAAACTTTTTACATGCAGACATATCACAAGCAGACAGTCTCACAGCTGGCCTCAAGTAAGATGCCACAGTAAAAACACAGGGACACCAAAAATGTGTGTGAAATTATCTTCAGAGTCTGTGAATAAGGCTAAATACATTTTATGTTTAGAAAGGGTTGCTATCCCTAAGACATCTGATCATAAATATACAACTATCAGAAAATCTGGAAATCTGAATGTGTCCAAACACTTGTAATCCCAAGCAAGCATCTGGGATGAGGGATATTCAGCCTCTATGTGCTTCTTTTCATGTACAGTGGGCCCAGGAAAATCAAGACATTTTAAATTCTAGTTTAATTTTTTACTATCAGGTAAAAACCAACACATAGGTCGAAGAGTAAGATATTTTTGAACCACGTAGTAATGGGAATATGAAGACTCCAAACCTCTCTTCATAAATACCACCTCCAAGTTGTTCCAGATACTACTGTAAAAGAGTGTTCTTAATAAGAATCAGAAAGACCTATTCTTAAATCTGGATTCAAATTTGGATCAGGTGGACAAGATGCTCCTTTGATGGCATTTCTAATTTGGAAGGTACAGATAGCTATAGGGCTGAGCACAAGGCTTTAGCATTCTCTTACCTTAGGCTGCCTTCGGATGCTAGGACCCTGCATTTCCTTTGTAAACGTCATTTGCTTTAGATTACTATAGTTGTAATGACTTTCTCTGACTCTTTGAAATGTCAATTATTTTAAAACACTTGCCACTTTTGGGAAACAAGAATATCTTTTTTTTAAGGACCTAGTTTCTTTGAAATATCATGGAGGAAAATGATGTCATTGTCCTCAACTTTTAGGAGAGGAAATGAGTCTAGTTTTGATAGGCAGCAACTAGCAAATTCAAATGGTCTAATTACAGGGTGAAAGGCTGCAAACTGAGGAATGTGCTTGCTGCATCCACTGAGCATTTTCCTCCAAAGTCCTTCATTGGCTCACTCTGGGGTTGAAGAAAACCTGTGTTTCCACAGAACTGATTCCAAACTCTCCTCTCCGGCTTCTTTGACTGTTTTCTGTCACCCAGCAATTTGCTTTTTGTTCTGACAGTTCAAATGCTCTGAGTAGGCCTCCACCATCAACTCACTCCCCAAGAATGAAATGAACCAGAATCCAGAGGACTAATATGTAACCCTAAACTGACTTAGAACCATCAATTAATACCAATACTACTAGATACATAAAGATGGTCACCTTCCCAGGCCAATCATTTTCTGCAGCCCTGTTAAAAAAGACTGCATCCTCCATGGTGGCTGGTGTTAACTGCATAGGCGGGTTTTTTGTTGTTGTTGTTTTTTGCTTGTTTTTTTTGTTTGTTTGTTTATTTCTGTAGCCTTCAATCACCTTTTAAAGTGCACATTAATTATACAATGTAAGGCGCCACTTTTGCAATCAACCAAAGCTTCATCTACAGAGAGCAGAGAGGAAAGAGATCCCTGTTCTTAAAGAAAGCTTTCTCTGGATTTATTAAATGTCTCATTTTTAAAATGGAGCCAACGGAAAAGAAACCACATTTAAGAAATATGAAGTTAAAATCCCAACGTAGAATCAAGTTGTACATCAAAACCAGAGCTGTGTTTTCTTTTACTCCTGGTCTTTGCTTCCTATCTGATTAAGAATGGAATGTTGAAGAATTCTCTCTTGGCATGACCACATAAGAATAAATGAATCTATTGGGTCCACACATGTGCTCAAGGTCAGAATGGTTGCCACTGCTTGTGACGAGGGACATAACAACCAGATTAATGTCCAGGTTACCTGTGATCATTTCTCTAACTGAAAGAAAGCAGGAGGCCAAGCTCCCAGTTCCTACTATGTAAGTCTGAAAGCATTTCTACTTATATTAAATGGATCAGAATTAAGAGTTAATCCACCTTATGAAAATATTGAACATATTTGTAGAATTATGTATATCAGAGTCTGCTCATTATAGACTACATGTACAATAAGTGAGTTACAGTGTAGCTGCCACATCCCTTCAGCCACGTAGGGGAGCTGATCACCCTGCTCTTCAGAATTATTGTTCAACATCATTATTTATTCACTTCCACAGATGCATCCATAATATGATTTTTATTAATCTACACTCAATAATTAGATTCCTTAGCATTATACAGAAAATTTCACTCATATGATGCTGTTTAGAAGTGAGATATCGGATTACTAGTTAGGAATAAAAATGCAAGTCCCAGTTAGTTATCTGCATGATTACCTCTAGAGTGTGAAGACACAGGAGGCGCCTGACAAACTAGTGCTGTAACTTTTGCCAAGTCCGGATTGCAAAGGGAGACTGGGGAATTACTGCTATTGCTTTTTCTTTTGAAGCAATTTACAAATGAGCATATAAACAAATCCATTTCTTCGCAGTACAAAAAATAAATTTTACAGAAAGCATCCAAGATTTCAACCCACATTTATTCCAAAGAGCTTCATCATTACATTCCCTTCACATACCACTCTTCACTTTAGATTAATCTGCTGAAATGAGATGCTAAGGATTTGCATACAGATTTGACTATACAAAAATAGATATGAAATTAATAACAGTCTCTATATGTTTTAATTTCTCCTGCTCTGGAGTACCCTTGCCTGCAGCAGTATTCCTGGCTTTGAAAGTCATCAAGCTGATTTGTCTGCTCTGGGTTATGATGCCACATGCTGCTGTACTGTCCCCTGTAATCAAAGCACTCGCAAAGAGAGATTCCATGCCTTCTTCTATCAAGTACATTTTATAGATTGGCAGTTTGATCTCTCTCCCCCACCCCAGGAGGGATAATCTGCATCTTAACAGCTTTCCATAGATACAGCTGTCATTAAATATGCCATCTCATATCAGCATCCATTTTTTAAAACCAAGTTTTCTCTAACTTTGAAGTGTCATAGTCAAAGTTAAGACTTCTCAGCCAAAATTAAAAATGAGCAACCTTGCCTTATGCTTTTGAACTGTACCTTAAAGATATACTGCAGGTTCCCCCAAAGTCAAATAAGTCTTTAAAAACTGCCAGGAGGAATGAAAAGTTACTATCATGCTACCACGAGTGAGAAGCACATTCTATCATCGAGACAAGAGAAAAGCATTTTTCTTATGTTTCCCTGTACAGCTCTCCACAAAACTTGTGTCAAATGGATGAATGTATACCAGAGGGGATGACAAGTGAGCGCCCAACAGCCTTTGTCTCTGCTACCAAGAGATGCTAAACACTCACACAGTGTTCAGGGCAACAATGGCTCCACTCTGACAGTTTCTACAAAAACGATGGGTTAGAAAAGCTCTTCTTAGGCTTTGTCTACTTAGAGTAGGTCCTCGTCTGATGCTATTTTTTTTTTTCAAATTGCGTTTATTTATTGATTAATTGTGAAGAGGGGCATAGATGTGTGCTAGGGTTTCCACATGGAGGTCAGAGGACATTTTGCTGGGGTAGGTTCTCTTTCCAGCATTTGAGGGCTCAGTGATGAAACTTCAGCCATTAGACTTGACCAAGAACCTTTACTGAGTCTTCCCACAGGCCCTGCTTTATACTTTTTTGATGAGTAGATGGTCCTATGCTTTAATTGGAGGAGGAGAGGCCTGTGGTTCCTAACACAGACAATGCTATGGCACAGCTGAGAGCAAGATGCAAAGAGCTGTCCATCCCCATGCTCCAAAGATGGAAGGTTCTGCCTGCAGACTGAGGATTGCAGGGAACTAGCTTGAATTTTCTAGTCTGCTCATAATACCGCCCTCAATCAGCCTATAGGAAGAGTAGAAAGAACAGGCATGACTTTCTGGAGCCATGTACCACAGCTAACCTCAGGCTCTCCAAAAGCAAAATGAAGATTGTGATCTCTAGCAGAGGTTTTGATAGCATACAGGGCATAAAAGCAGGCAGAAGAGAACATTTGCTACAACTCTGTAGCTACAGTATCAAAATTTCTGACCGTTTCCATGTAAAAGGCATTAAATTATTGAATTATTTTGCAGTCTGAATACAATTTACTGTACACCATTTGTTTTATTTTGTATGGATATGTGTATGCATGTTAAGTGTATGTTTGTGTGTGAAGGTATACTTGGACAAGTGTGTGGAAGGCAAGGTTGTATCTCGGTTACTGCCCACTTTATTTATTTATTTATCTATTTATTTATTAATTCATTCATTCACTTATTTATTCACTTATTTATGTATGTATGTATGTATGTATGTATGTATGTATGTATGTATGTATGTTGGTTGGTTGATTGATTTTGCTTGTTCAGGACAGGGTTTCTCTGTGTAACAGCCCTGGCTGTCCTGGAACTGGCTTTGTAGACCAGGCTGGCCTTGAACTCACAGTGATCTGCCTGTCTCTGCCTCCCAAGCGCTGAGTGCTAGGATTAAAGGTGTGTGCCACTACTGTCTGGAGATTTTTATTTTTTTTGAGACAGACTCCCTCAATGACCTGGGGCACACCAAATAGGCTAGGGTCTGACCAGCAACATCAAAGATCTCACTGTCTTCCCTTTCCCAACACTGGATGACAAGTGCTGATCCTGGCCTAGCTTAGTTTGGATTCTGAGGATGAGACTCAGAGTCTCCCAAGCACTATATCCACTGAGCTGTTTACCCAAGCCCAATAGGTCTTTAAAAAAAAAATAAGCAAAATAACTGGCTACTTGACCATTTTTTTAATAGTTTTAATTTCCTGTTATTTAAGCATATTCCACTTTCATATTCATAGCTTAATTACCCCCAAAATGGCAACATTAAGGATGAGCTCATCTTAACCATTTTTATAGAATTAAACTCAATATTATCCCTTGGGAAAAGTGGCACAATTGGAACAGTTACACATAAGCTAAAAAAAAAACAAAAACAAAATAAAACCCCCAAAAACCCACCCACCCTTTATTTTGAGACAGGATTTAACTCACTAGTTCAAGCCAACCTAGAACATACTATGAAGCTGAAGTTGGCCTTGAACTCATAGCAGTTCTCATATGTGCAATTGTTAGAGTTACAAGCTCAAGACCCCACACACAACTAAAACAATACATTTCTATTATTCAATTTTACGAGTCACAAAAGGGCCTTTATTTTCATGATGCTTATGATGCTGTATAAAGAATTATAACCATGTATCTTTATACTATACTGGCATGTTGAATAACACATTTAACCATGTATTAAGTTAAAATTAGTATCCCTATGATTTTTGTCACACTTAAAAATCTCACAAATAGATGTGTATCTAATACACTAAAACCTGTAAGAAACAGAGTCTCAAACTTACGAAGTATAAAAGGCTGCTGCCCTTGAAAATATAAATGATGTGCATGTCATCTAGGGTGAACAAGGACAAATTTACAGCCAAGAAATAGGTAAAGTGCCTACCATATGTTGTTTTTAAATAAGTGAAATCTACCAAAATGCTACATCAACCAGGGAAACCTGCCATTTAAAATCTCATTAAAAATTCACTGTAACTCCCATTGCTCAGTCTGTTGAAAGTCAGAATCCTGCTTCCAAAGATTCTGCACATTGTCATCAGGGTTACATTCTCAAGTCACAGCTTCTCGGCAGCATCTCCAGTGGCTTTGCTGGGGTCTTACTGGAGCTTTAACTGCCCTCTCCCCAGAAGACTCTCCAGGCACTTGCTACAGTGTAGTTTTAACGTTTCTAGAGTGGTTTCCCTCAGCTTCCTCCACTAGTCTGTCTCTCTGCCGTAGAGACACAAGCGATCACCAAACCAAATAGCTGTTCTTTCTGTGAGGAAAAACTGTGGAATTTTCAACTTAAAAGAAAGACTTTAGGCAATGAAAAATAACAAGTATCAGGCCATCATCTTTTTTTTTTTTCCCTGTGTATCATTTACTTTTAGAGATATGTCATCTTCTATAATAATAATTTAAAATCTAAGTGTGTGCAGCCAAACATTAGGCAGAACTCAGGGAATCCTATGGAGGAGGAAGAGGAAGGATTATGGGACCTGCAGGGGCCAAGGACATCACAGGGTTGGGGACACACAAAGTCAACTCACCTGGGTTCACGGGGGGGGGGGGGGGGGGGGGGGCTCACAGACATTGAACCACTAACCAGAGAACTTGCATGAGACTGGCCTGGGCCCTCTGACTGTTGTGTGGCTTGGTCCTCTGTAGGACTCTCATTCTGTTGCCTGCTCTGGGGACTTCCTTCCTCCTGCTGGGTTGCTTCATCCAGCCTTAATAGGAGAGGGGGTGCCTAGACTTACTGCAATGTGATATCCAATGGCTGGCTGATAGACATGGAAGGCCTGCACTTTTCTGAAGGGAAGGGGGAGGGAGTAGTTTAGGGGTGGGCAGAGCTGGGGGAAAGGAGGGAGGAAGAGGAAACTGATTGGACTGGGAAAAAATTAACTAACTGGTTAATAAAAAAGACAATAAGTGTGTGCTTCTCAGACTTTCTCTAAAAATGATAAACAAGTAGTAGCTGTATGGTCTGTATGGTCATGGTTCTCAGCCTTCCTATTGTTGCAACCCTTTTATACAGTTCCTCATGCCGTGGGAACCCCGCCCACAACCATACAAATATTGGTTTGCTAACTGTAATGAATCATACTGTAAATGCCTGATATATATCTATAGGGGACCCCACGAGTGTTATGAACCAAAGGTTGAGAACCACTTGTTTAGAGGAGAAAAACTCATTTTTAAAACCAGAAATAGAATTTTAATCCTGTCAAATGTTAGCTCTTTGGCCAGGGAGCCACTGGACCTCTTTATGCATCATATTCTGAACAGCAATATAAAGATAAAAATAATCTTTGAGACACAGAAGTGGGGTGGGGATAAAACTTTCACCAGTTTTTCAGGACGGAGGAGATCTGAATGTGTTCCTTCCTTTAATATCTTAAAGAATTGTGAAGATCTCATTTCTATTTCCTTCCCATCTCAGTTCAGTAGAAAATTTGTTGGAATTTCTTCCAGCTGGGCGTTTAAGGTTTGGATGGAAGTAAGAGAGGAAAAAGATAATGACTGGGACCTCCTGGGTGCTGGATTCAAAACCACACAGATTTAACTCTCATTGGCTGTGCCAGCTCACTGGGAACTCTCAAGTTGACATACAAGTTATGAAGTTCCAACCTATATAGTAGCTCCCTGTGTGACAGACATTTCCTGGGCAACAAAAGCCCTGGTCCCGACTGGACTAGCTGGCGAGCTGGCTGCTAACCTCCTTCCTGAAGGAGCCCCTGACCTATTCCTAGCCTGGGAACCTTTTATCTCAGTAAATGCAAAGCTATGCCTTTTTTAGTTCTCTGTCAACATTACCAAAACAGAACAGAAAACTTTCCAACTTGGTATAGGTTTTGGTTTTGGTTTTTTTCTAAGAGCTTTTCCCAAGGTCGTCTCCTCAGGCTCTCCACCTAGGCTTGGGTAAGGCACAATCTCAACAGAAATTCTCATCAAATGTCACTTGAATCTCCCGGTGTCTACTCTTCACCACTGGTACCCAGAAACCACACCTATTTTATCTCTGAATAGATATCTGGTCCCATAGCTATTATCCCCTTTGGGCTTAGTGTTACAGAATCAATCTCTCTCTCTCTCTCTCTCTCTCTCTCTCTCTCTCTCTCTCTCTCTCTCTCTCTCTCTCTCTCTCTCTCTCTCTCTCTCTCTCCACTGCCCCATTCCCTCTTGCCTGTTCAGGATCTAAATCTGTTGTCAGTACTCAGGATTCTCATTCCTGTCACTGGAGAACTGTTCTCAGATTTTCCCAACCAAATGGAGGCGTCTTTTTCCTACATCACTCCTTACTAACACGTTTACTTAATGCACTTGCATTTTTTTTAAGTCTCTCAGTTTATCTGGATTTTATTTTTTAACTACACTCTTTTTTTTTTTTTTTAAAGATAAATTTCTTTCTGCTTGGCTTTGCTTTGGTTTTTATCCTTCTAAATCTCCTTTTCCCTTCTTAAAGTCAAAAGCTATTTAAAATAAAAGGAAAAAATGTTGCTGCCACAAGGACTGAATTATGTATGCCCCCAGAAACCATACATTTTCACCCCATAGGTAGGAAGAGAGGGGAAGCCAGATAATAACTAGAACATTGTCTGACGAGCTCTGACTCAGGGATGAAATTTCAATGATGCAATGTCCATGGAAATTAGAGTAAAGCAGTCAATGAGGCCTGTACCTGAGGTTTCCACATTCTCACTTTCTCGTTACACCTTAATTACAGTGCTTCTTCTCTCCATCTCCCACTCATTGCCTTTCACTGATATGTTTGCAATAGAAAAATATAGGGAAAATATTTTGGACTTTCAGAGGGCCCACCCAGCATCCTCCTTACAGTATTTCCTAATATGGTACCCTTGAGCCCTTCTGAGACCATGTCTTGCCCACTACCCATCTGTCTCTTCAGTCTGTGTTCTTGCATTTGTTCTGAAGAACAGAAGACAAAGGGAGGGGTCTTAAGGAATGGAGGCAGTCAAAGCCAGTGAAGGAGGAAGTGTAGGAATAGGATGACTAGTGAAGAGAAAGCTCAGAAGTGCCACACGCTTGGAGAACTGAGAAGATGCCCCATCAAGTCTTCTGATAACGGTCCTACAATCTCAACTGACTGGAACTGTCAGCCCTTTGAATCCATGGTTTTTGCAGATACAGATTCAATGTGGCTTCAAGACATTTGACAAAAAACTGTGCTGATATCAAACATGCAGATTCCCACGTCATTGTTGTCTAAACAATACACTGTACCAACTACTTGCTCAGCATCTACACTACAGTGTGTAGGACAATGTGCAAGGCTTTGTGCAAATATTACGCCATCTTAAAGAAGGAGCTTGAGCATCTAAGGGATTCTTTCTCTCCATTTTTTTTCCATTTATCTTTGAGATTATAATTACCAAATTTTCCCCTCTCTTTCTTCCTTGAAAACCCCCATCTCCCCTCTGAGGACATTCCTTTTTGCCTCATGTTAACTTCGTGGACCTGTGTGCGTCCTTGAGCCAATCCCCTGTAATTACTGAAGGACAGCTACACAAGCAAAGCAGAAAGCTAGGTGTGCCCAGTAGTGCATTTCCTAAAGGCAAATATGACATGATGATGCTCAGGAGGACAGGCAGGGAGGAAGAGTGAACAACAGAAAGAAGCAGGAGCTAGGTACAGCTGAAGACTGCTATGTTGAATGCCCCTTAAAAATTAGTTTCTGCTGTTCACGTCACTTCTGTACTCTGGAAATACTCACAGCACCACATCGTCACACACAACAACTGCTTACTAGACCCAACTCATTGTTCCAGCATGAGGCCAGAATAGAAAGTAGAGAAGCCAGGAACCTTGCTTCACATCTCATGATTGATAAGTGAGGTGAGTTTCACACCTGTGAGTAACTGTACTTCATTGTCTTAACATTTCACATCCCAACTACAACCAGGCCTCTTCTTAGTTGCCAATATTTTAAATGCAAACACAGTAATATCTGTTGCAGAAAAAGACCAAAGCTACGTATTTTAATGAAATCACTTAAAATTACCTTGTTCTAATTTTAGTAGCTAATACAAAACCCGAAGTTCTTTCAGTAGACTTGAATAAATTAAGGTGATTTAAAATGGGGCAACGTAAGCTTCATATAAATTCATCACAGATGAAAACAAGCACAGTTGTTCAGAAATTAAAGAAGTGTCAACAAAGCTTCTTTTGCTGATAATATATTTAAAAACAAACAAAAAAGACAAAAAAGTTGGTTGTCAGCTACTAGTGGCAAGTGGTACATTTACTGAAATAATTGTATGTATTTATGGCATAACCCCACAGTATTTAGGATACAGCATTTACTAAGAGAATCAAAAAGCATGACATGATGCTCTTGAGTCACATCAATACCATTTGTCTTGTTCTCAGGTTTTAAAGTATTCACTTCATGGTTTGCATCTCACAATCTTGCTGCCATCTGATAAAAATAAACACGTATTCTGTCTAAGATGGGCCCGGGTTTATTTCCTTCACACACACACACACACACACACACACACACACACACACACACACGGAACTTTTTAGTAGTTCACATGCTACCCTGAGCAACAGAGGGCATGTATTTTAAACCATGGCTATAGATAGATAGCTCATGCTTATTTTACTTCACAAATGTTGATTTCAAATTGAAATGGGATAGAGTGTTTGTGAACTGGGTCACAGGGTCAAATGCTACAGAAGCCTTTAAAATTTGATGGTCTCTAACATCTTAAAATAAATGTTAATGGGCATATCCATCCAACCTAGCTTTTTTAGTTCTCTAGTTGTCAATCTGACAAGTTGTGGACAGTTTTCAACATGCCTTGACCTCAAATGGACAGAATGGGAGGGGAACAGAGAAGGTGTGAGCATGCCACAAATACCAAGTCTCCGAAGACATATCCATTTTGTGTTCCATGAAACAAAACTAAGCTTTTAAGATTAACACTCTATAATTCACATCACTCCTACCTCAGACAAACTTGCAAAGTACCAGAAAGGATTCCAGTGATTCAACCTTCTATCATTTGGAAATATTCAATTGTTTGGTCAATATTAAGAATTAGCTTTACACATTTTCATCTGTTCCAAGAACCCAAGTTAACATTTCCAAATCAGAGTCAGGAAGATGAAATATTCCTGTCTTCTTTTAAAGGTACTCATGAGTAAATCCAGCTAGCTCTCCCCATTCATGGTTAAATTCACAATTGATTTATTATAAGCTAGGCCTGAGGAAAGAGGCAGACAACTGAAGGTATTAGAAATGTCACTGGTGATTTCCTCTTCTTCCCAATTAAAGGTATCATACTCCACACAGGAAAACGAGCTTCTCATCTCAAGTGCACAGTAGGGAGAAACAAGCCTGAGAAAATTCTGATTGTTTTCATTAAATATGGTTAACACAGGCAGCCTTCGTTAGTACAAGGAACAAAGAAAATGTATTTCTTTCACAGTAGGAGTTAAACAAAATGAGATGGCAGCGAGATACACAGTAAGGTGATAGATTGAATAAAACAGAAAGGCAAACAGACTGTTCTTGAAAGGGAACTTCGCTTGCTCCTAGGATGGCAGGTTTGTCCAGGGTTTTGAGCTCCTGCTTCCTCACTGAAAAGGGCAAAGAGTAGCCATGGCTACATGAGGGAAAATTGAGGATATTCTAAAAGCTAGTTTTGCGGTGCCAAATATGACATACTTATTAAAATATTTATGTGAAATTCATACAAAATTTAGAAAGCACACTGCAAAATTTAAAAATATACTGCGTTAACAACATGTGAGACCAAACGAGCCAACAGAAGATATGTAAATTGGGAGAAAATACAAACTGCCTTGACTTCATAAACCTGTCATCATTCTGTGTCCAGGGAAGTCTGGGCCTGTTCCTGTTATTAGCAAAGACTCAGCTGCAGCCATATCGAAGTTTCTTCAGCAAAGCCAACCACAGTCCTGGTGGCTCTTTTAGTAATTGAAATCCATATTTAAAGGAAAGGATAGAAATCACTGATAAGTAAGAATTTTATTTAAACATATTTACATATACACTAATTTCTGATGTTTTTGTTATATAGGACCAGTAAATGTTGGGTTCTTATTTATTCTCTTTGCATATTCTTAATCTTTACTTCATGCTTTAGTTTATTAGCCACTTATACTCCAATATAAGATAGGTTACATCAGTAAAAGTAACGGAGGACTCAGCCAGAGAAGCCAGGGCTCTGACTATCTCCTGGGTTGTTGAAGATAGTAGAAGGAAAAATGAGCAGACCCAAACTAATTTAATCTTGAGATAATTTTATCAAGGTTGATGTTTAAAAACTGGAAATGGCAACTGGGGAAAGCCAGGAAGACTTTACTTCCTAATGTGGTTGACTCCTCTAAGTCAAAATGTCAGGGTTGCTCTCCAATATTTAACATAAGAATCTATCTACTATTGTTATGTATCCATGGTGGTCCAGAAACCCAACTTCTATTTGCGTTACAAAATGGGCATCCTCCAGCTGAGAGATGAGGCAAGTTCTCCCCCTGAGAACAGAAAACACAGGTTGGTATTGTGAAACTGATAACATATATCTCATAGACTACTGTACAGACAACATGGCTGCCAGAGGAAGGCTGAAGAAAGACTGGGTGGATTAAAAACAGATTAGCAATGAGTGATTGGTGGTTGAAGCTATGTTTTGGTATATCCTGGTCACGATACTAGGCTTTCTACCTTTTCCATAGCTAAAAAGAGTAAACTTAAATAGACCTTAAACTCCTTCAAATGTTCAGTAAGATGGGGGAGGAAATGGGGTGCAGAGGGCAGCGCTAACAGTCACAGATAACACAAAAGCTCTTTTCATTAACTTAATCCCTTCCTCCAATGCACAGCAAAACTAATCCCTGGATGAAAGTCTCTTGTTATACCCAGCACAATGGATTTGTTAGGATTTTATTTCTCCTGCTTCCAATGAAATGGCTCCCAGCTGGGCAACCAAGAGTGTAAGGAAAAGCAAAGGTCTTGGGTAAAACATTCCTTGTGCAATTCACCCCATAGGTAATCAAGATCTGACAATTTGAACAACAGAAGGCTTGGGAAAAACAGATGTGTGGCCCATTACCTTTCATCCTGAATTTTTACAATACTCGTCACTCAAATAAATCACAGAAAGGTCAATTATTTCCAATTACATTGTTCCCTATAGAGTAGGTGTTCAATAAGTGGTGGTTTATTAGCTAAAAACGATATTCTTAGCTCAACTGTTCAGCTACTTAGGGCCACTCTCCAGAAGATGACTTAAATGTAAGCCACAGCTAAGGCACTTTTCAATAAATGCAACATAGGGGGGCACGCTCTACCTGATATCCAAAGAAGACCATCAGCCACATATCCAGCATGACACGAAAGGGATCGGTCAAAGGACTGCACAAAAGTCCATTTGTTCTTCTTGGGGCAGTATCTCTCCACTGTAGGCAGAACCTGGCGCAGTTCATTTCTGCCCCCTACTGCATAGAGATATTCATCCATGGCACCCAGCACGAAATGCTCCCGGCAGTTTTTCATGGGTGCTATCTCGGCCCAGGAATTACTGCGAGGGTCATAGCGACAGGCAGTCCTCACTGCACATGTCCGGCCACTGGCATGCTCCACTTCGCCTCCTGCAACAAACAGGAAGTCCCCCATGACTGCCACACAGTGATGGCTCCTTCCCACCGGCATGGGAGCCAGCTCACTCCAGTTGGCAATGGCGGCTATGAGAGCGTTCTCCTGATCCACGGGATTGAAGTACCGAAGTTCCTTGACTTTACAGACCTCACGCTTTTTCCCACCAATGATATAGAGGGTATCCGACTGGAAGCGCGGTTTGGTCCTGCGGGTCTGCCACACAGGTTGTGCATAGATGCTTTGGTGGTATTCCAGGGCCTCATTGACAAGGGCAGTTGCAGCCTCACTTGCCTGGACCAGGGGATGGGATAGGGCAACTGTGTGGAGCGTATCCACATCCATTAGGCCAAAGCGGATGTACTGCAGGAGCTCGTCCAAATGCTGGTAATGACAGTTGTGTTCCAGCCACCTCACAGCTAGCTGAAACAGAAGGAAGCGGGATGAGAGAAGAGTACAAGGTAAGCCAGAGTGGATCACAGCAACCGCACATGGCAAGTCACTGTTATTCTTTCTGATGGCAACTAAGTTTTCTCCTTCACAGTAGCATAACACTAGAATATTTTGATGCCTAGGTGAGGAAAATTTTTTTTTCCTGTACAAGCAGGGACACAGAAGAACTCAAGGCACCACTGTTGGAGTGAGAAAATGTGTTCAGCAGTACTCTCGGAGCTTATGACATCTTTTAGAATGAATAATAATTGCTTTTCAAAGAACAAAAAAATATTCTGAAACAGTCTGTCCCTTCATCTCCTTCACCAGAGCTCTGTCACCTGACCACCAGGAAAAACCCATGGTGAGTAGTGCCATCATAGCTCAACTAATGTATGTCAATCACGAACGAAGGTGTTCTGTCAATATGAGTAATGTGACAAAGCAAGCAATCACCTGAGACTACAGGACAATCTTGAGGGGAAAAAAACCCCAATATGCCACTAGAGGAATGATTTAGAAAAAAGAAAAGGCTTCCCTCCACCGCTTTGGTGGAGACAATCAGGAGGAGGCAAGAATAGAAAAAGTAACAATACAACTTATATAACTTTCCCCTTGCTCCTATGTTTCACCATGAAGACAGTTGTCATTTGCAATGTAAGATGCTGGTAGCTGGTTAAGAACCATTTCCACAAACAGGAGAGAGAAGAATTTATCGTTGTATTTTGGAAACAATAGGAAACTGCAATGCTCACTTCTTAACTCATGTGACTTGAGTGTGTTAAAGCATCCTACACATAACATAAATTAGTATACTGAGTATATCCAGTTGACATATCTGACCTTGGTAATTCCTAGCAATATCCATATGAAAACAAGTCTCCCAAAAAGTACTAAAATAGAACTAAAGAAATGGGCAGGGGAAAGGAACTACATGTAACTGCTTATTTACCTTCTGCCTCATGGTTTGGGTCTTTCCTGTTTAGATGACCCATAATCTCTAGGACAAAGGAAGTGTCCCACCCTCAGACCAACACTCCCTGGTGAAATGAACTGGGTTTGAAATGGTATAAAGAATCCTCATGACGTGTGTCAGACACTGGATAATGGTTTCAGACTGCCAAGATTTCTCCGTCCACTTGACAAATGGCTCTGGAAGGCAAAGAGCCTTGTGGCTCGTCTGCTCACCTGGAAGAAGTTAGTGGAGAAAGAGAAGCTACTTCTGTTATGCAGTGAGTGCCTCTCTTAATTAGCTACTCTGTAATTTAAGGAAAGGGAGAAAAGAAACCCACTGGATACTAATGAGGCAGAGACCACCAAGGGAAGATTAGTAACATTCTATATATGTTTTTATAGAAGAGTGCATCTTTATTTAAGTAAGACATCAACCTGATAACGGAAAACCATTTTTGTATGGTGACATTGGCAGTAATCAAAGCTGCAAGAGAAACACATCCTTGCCTTCCACCCAGCTTGCTAGTGTGAAGAGCATTCCCACACAAGGCATCCTATTTCCTCTCCATCTCAGTATTAGAAGTTTTGAGAGTCGGGGCCTCCAATTATCTCCATGGAGGTAATTCAGTAACTCATAAATGGCTTTTTGTTTGTCGCTCATAGAGCTATCAAAAGATCTCTGAAATAAAGTCACCCCGTTAAAAGTTGTTTCTCAGACATGAAGCACATTTTCTGACACACAGCCTTTGCTACTGCTCCTCATGTGAGCAGTAGCTCCTCAGATGACAGGGTTTTACTGTGAACTGGTTCTCAGCATCCATTCAGTTCTGCATGCCCCATGTAGAAACTACAGGCAAAAGTAGTATGGTAGTTCTTCAGAAATCTGGGAATCAATCCCCCAAGGATCCAGCAATATCACTATCAGGCATATACCCAAAGGATGTACATGTGTACCCCAAAGGCATTATCTCAACTATGTTCAAGCAGCATTATTTGTAATAGCAAGAATCTGGAAACAACCTAGATGCCCCTCTACTGAAGAATGGATTAACAAACTGTGGTACATCTACACAATGGAGTACTACTCAGCAGTAAAAACAAAACAAAAATCCTAAAATTTGCAGGCAAATGGATGGATTTGGAGAATATCATTCTGAGTGAGGTAGCACAGGCCCAGAAATATAGACACTGTATGTACTCACTCATAAGTGAATTTTAGACATAAAGCAAAGGATATCCAGGCTAAAAACCACAACCCCTGAATAGCTGGGTAACAGAAGGAACTTAAGAGAGACATCCAGAGATTCCCCTAAGAAGAGAAAATAAAGAAGATCGCCTTAGCAAATTGGGGTCATAAAGGCCTGCAAACAAGAAGAGGTGGGAACAAATCATGAGAGGAGATGGTTGAGTGAGAGGAGCAGCAAAGAGGGAGAAAAATAAGAGATGATAGTGTGATAGAGGAAACCACTTGGGGTTAGAAAGAAACCTGGTTCTAAGGAAACCTCCTAGAACCCACAGGATGTCCCTGGCTAGGACTCCAAGCAATAGTGGAGAGGGCGCCTATACAGGATGTGCCCTATAATCAAATGAATGACCCTCGTAATTGTCATTATAGAATCTTCATTCAGCAATGGAGAGAGACAGAAGCAGAGATCCATAGCTAAGCACCAGGTAGAGCTCTCGGTCCAGCTGGAGGGAAGGAGGGAGGGAGGGAGGGAGGGAGGGAGGGAGGGAGGGAGGGAGGGAGGGAGGGAGGGAGAGAGAGAGAGGAGAATATATGAGCAAAGGTACCAGGATAGTGAGGGACTGGAGCTATTTGGAGCTCAGTGACTCAGAAACAGTCACCAAGGAACCTTCAGGGACAAAAATCCTCCAAAGGTAGACAACTGTCAATTGGCATGGGCAGTTTGTGGAGCCTCTTGCAACAGGATCAGACTATGTTCCTATGCGTGAACTGGCATCTTGGAGCCCCTACAGAGGAACACCTAACCCAGCCTTAACACTAGGATGAAGGACTCAGACCTACCTTAACTGAATATGCCAGACCGAACTGACCCGCCTTGGGCTCATTGCCCTCCTTAGGGAATGGTTGGGGGATGGAGTAGGGGGAGGCTGAGGGAGGACGGGGAGGGACCGGGAGGAGGGAAGGGAGGGGGAGCAGTGGTAGATATGGAAAAAACTTTTTAAAATAAAAAAAAAGACAAAAAAGTTTAGATGCTTAGAAAGAAAGGAAGGAAGGAAGGAAGGAAGGAAGGAAGGAAGGAAGGAAGAATCCACTGGGCAAGCCCTAGATAAATGCGTATGTCTCCAAAGCCTCATTTTCTGCATAGAACGGTCTATTTAATTAATTGTTTCTCTTTCCATAAATCAGATTTTCCTAAGCCACAATCTATCTTCCATGTCACCTCAAAATACAGTTTATCTTTCTCTTTCTAGGACATGTTGTCATTACTGGCATGAGAGGTACACAAGCCTCAGCTCTGCTTGGCTTTTAGGAACTCTCAATTCAAACTGGCCACAAACGAGGGGTTGGTCACTGGTACTCCCTCCCCATGCCATGTTATATATCTTCTAAAAGTTTCCAGTCCCCAGTACTATATATCAATACTATACAGTAGTCTGGGAACCTATATTCGTTTGATTTGATGATTTTTATTTCTGGATATCACTTTTACATTTCTATAATTTACTGACATTTTCAGAACATACAAGCCTGCTATACATGAGTTTATCTGAATCAAATGGAGATGGAATATACAATAATTGTTCTGCTCTCAACTTTAAATCTCACTTGCATATGAGTTATCCAGTTTTCTGGTTCAAATATAGTTTCTGTCGTACTAGACAGAGTGGTGGGATCAGGCATCTACCTTTCTTTCAAACCCTAGATTCTTCACAGGCCAATGCCACTGTACCTGTCTATATGCTACACAGGCCAATGCCATTGTACCTGTCTGTACAGCCTGCCTAGGCCATGTCACTGTATGTGTTTATATGTGGCACAGGTTAATGCCATTGTACCTGTCTATACGCTGCATAGGCCAATGCCACTGTACCTGTCTTTATGCTGCATAGGCCAATGCCACTGTACCTGTCTATATACTGCATAGGCCAATGCCACTGTACCTGTCTATATACTGCATAGGCCAATGCCACTGTACCTGTCTATATACTGCACAGGCCAATGCCACTGTACCTATCTATATACTGCACAAGCCAATGCCACTGTACTTGTCTATATGTTGCACAGGCCAGTGCCACTGTACCTGTCTATATACTGCACAGGCCAATGCCACTGTACCTGTCTATATGCTGCACAGCTTAATGCCATTTTATCTGTCTATACAGTCTGCATAGGCCAATGCCACTGTACCTGTTACATTCTTTTTTCCACTGTGATAAAAAGCCTGTCAGAAGCAACTTAAGGAGAAAGAAAGATTTACTTTGGCTCAGTCTTTGAAGACTGTAGGCATGAAGACTAGGAAAGTGCAGAGGGGAACGGTGGCTTCTATGGGGGTAGAAGCATGAGACTTTGAGGCATAATGTGGTTGCCAGTCACAAAGCTGAATCCAAGACCGGAAGTGGTAGTCTATTATCTTCAAAGATCCATAGCCAGTGAACTACCTCTGCCAACAGGTCTACTTCTAAATATTCCACAGCCTCCTAGCCCAGGGTCACCACCTGGTGACCAAGTGTTCAAACATGAGTCTGCAGAGGATACTTCATAGTCAAACCATAACTTGACTCTGCTGTCTTGATCTTTTATTTAAACATGTAAAGAACATAATTCTAAAATTATCACTTAAACAAGTGATAATTCATGGTTAACCAAATAATAGCCCAGGAAAGATAAAACAATAAACCATCACAAAAACACAACTATGCTCTGAACCTCAAGAAAACTCTGTTCCATGCAATGAAGAGTGAAGGAAGGATCATGGAGGGATCTTGAAACTTGTTTCGGGAGCTGAGAGATCCCGGTAAGCTCATCTCTGAAGCATAAGAGACTAAGAGCCTACTTAGCTGTGATCGGTGTCTTAGAGGTTACATGTAAAAAGGGTTATCTTGGAAAATGGCCTCTGTCAAGATGACATGACATTAAGGAAGCATACCTCCTGGGAGGCTAGAACTCTACTCTTATATGGCCTAGCCTGCCAACATCCTTATCACTATAACCTCTAGTATTAAGGGAGAAGAAAATAGAGCATAGAACCATGGTCCTATCTCTCATCTTTTGTATATGTAAAAAAAATGACAGACTCACTTTGGGTACTCACTATCAATAGTCCTTATGAACAATGACCAATAGGCAAAAGAGTTTGCCAAAACCTTCTAGCATCATGTATCATCATGTCCAGGAATAACAGGGATACTCTTGCATGCATTCTACCTACCTCAGATCAAACAACTCCATCAGGAATTGTCCCTTCCTAAACCACAAAGAGCTCAGTTCAACCTCAGCTAATCAGCCTCAGCCTAAGATCTTTGATAAGGACAGTACCTGGTCCATGATACTATGAATATCTGCTACATGGACAGAATTTTATTTACAGATGTTCTTAGTCTGTTTCTTCTAGTTTTCTTAGTCATTATCATTTCTTTATTCCTTTACATTTATTTAACTTAGCTATCTACTATAGGCTTCCATTGATATTTTATTATCTCACCTATATGGCTTTCCTATAAAGTCTTTATAAGCTCTCAACATACTACATTACAACACACTGTGTACTCATTTTGGATGTTTAAAGCCTTTCTCTTGCCTCTTGCATGTTTGATGCTGAACACTGACATTTGAGGCTCTTGACAGTGCAGTGAACATTATAATCTTTTAAGCTTTGAAATTAATAATGAAATTCTCAGGCAAGAATAAACTTTGGTTTCAGTGTCTTAATTTGAAAGGCATTGCAACTAGAAACCCACTGTTCAAATAACATAATGTGCCTGCCTATTATACTAACTTGTCATTATTTTCTCATCAATAACTTTAAAATAGAACTCAAGCAAATATACTCTATATAATATGTAATTTGAATAACCTCAAGTGCTCTAGACCCAAAAAACAAAGTATACTTGTAAAATAACTATAATTTGCCACAGAACAAGTTGACAGTATGTTTAGCAAATCTCATGAGTTCCTTCAAAATTAAGCAACATACATTTAAAGGTACCAATTGATGGCTTTTCAGGTAAAGAGCCGATACTCAGGGATAGGATAGTAATGCTAAGTTATTCCTTGTAAACTCACCAGGGATCAAAGATATATAGCAATAGAATCCTCTCCCTTTGTTTTCCTCAGCACCCCTCTGCTGAGTGCTACTTTAGGGAACAGAACATATAACATACGTACACACACAATGCTAAATTCAATAGCACATAATTCTAAACTCTATGCATTTTGTTTTAAATTAACATATATGATGTTGCAGAATATTGTTTCAAGATCTGTTGCATTTGTTTATGCTGTGGAACATTTGTTTTAGTGACACTAAGATTGGCTGCATTCTTTTATGTGGCAATTATTTAATTCTGTGAAAGTGTATTCCTGTGCCTGTCTAAAACACTTGCTGGTCTAATACAGAGCTGAACAACCAGTAGTGAGGCAAGAGGAAGAATCGGTGGAGATGGCAGGCAGAGAGAATAAATAGAAGGAGAAATCTGGAAGGGAAAAGAAAGGAAGAGCAAAAGAAGAAAGAGCTTGAGAGAGGTGGGGATGTTAAGGACCAGCCACCCAGCCACCCAGCCACCTGGCCACCCAGCCACCCAGCCACCCGGCCACCTAGCCACCCAGCCACCCGGCCACCTAACCACCCGGCCACCCAGCCACCCAGCCACCCAGCCACCCGGCCACTCAGCCACCTAGCCACCCAGCCACCCGGCCACCCAGCCACGGTGCCACACAGCCACCCGGCCACCAAGCCACGGTGCCACACAGCCACCCTGCCACCCAGCCACCCAGCCACCCAGCCACCCAGCCACCTGGCCACCCAGCCACCCAGCCACCCGGCCACCTAGCCACCCAGCCACCCGGCCACCTAACCACCCGGCCACCCAGCCACCCAGCCACCCAGCCACCCGGCCACTCAGCCACCTAGCCACCCAGCCACGGTGCCACACAGCCACCCGGCCACCAAGCCACGGGGCCACACAGCCACCCTGCCACCCAGCCACCCAGCCACCCAGCCACCCGGCCACCCGGCCACCCAGCCAGCCACAGAGTAAGAATGAAAGTGAGAACACAGAGGTGAGAAAAGGAAGAGGCTCAGAGGCAAGAGGCAGATGAGATCATTTAAATGAGAAAAGCTGGCAAGAAGCAAGTGAAGCTAAGGCCAGGTATTTATGATTAAGAACAAGCCTCCTTCTGAGTGTGATTTATTTGGGAGCTGGGGGGCAGGCTACCCAGAGCCAAAATAACAAAAGAAAAAAAAAAGCCAACTACATTTTGGCACTCAACATGGGGCAAGGGGGGGGGGGGATCACAAAACTACAGTGCAGTTGCTCACATATACTTCAGAAGCATATCACACGAACCAGTGTTGTATTCCTAACATCAAGTCCTCAAGTTACGTTCTTTACTGCTCATGTTGGACACACTCAGAAGCTGCTGTGTTGAAATCTAATATTCTTGTTCCCTTAAAAAAAAATGTATATATTTTGAAGGCTAGCTCTACTTCCATATGCTAGAATGTGTTTACTATAAAATTTGACCCCAAAACAAAAATAACAACAACAAAGCAGTACAAATTCTTAGCCTCAGAAGTCTAGAAAATTTTTGAATTACAAAGTCAGCCCTAACTCCAAAAGACACATCAGTGCGCCCTTGCACAGAGAGAAGTATCTTTATATGTGACAGACATGTGGAACACATGCCCTTAAAATGAGGATTCTTAAGGGTTTTGAGGCCCTTCCTTGTGTTTCTAATGGCAGTTAATGGCTCCTGGAGGAGGAGGAGACATTTTTTTTCCAGTGGTGTAGCCACTGGTAAGTTGCCCATGTTCCTGTAAATAACACCTTATCCACGCTCATGCAAGATACTCATGAGATGAGTGATCAAATCTTAACACTAAAAAAATAATATCACAACATTTAGAAAACGATAGCTATGCTGTCTTGATCCACACATACTCTCTTCACTGAGAAAGGTATTCTTATCACAGTAGTAGTCAGCAAGCACCTAGGAAGAAGTGACTGCTACTTCTGTTGCCAGCCTTTTTTCTGCCTTGGCCTAAGCTTGTAGACAGCCTTGCTGGAGATGCACTGAGCCCTTTTTTCAGAGGTCATGATGTGAAGGCACATGGGACTCTGCCCATGCCATTGCGATAGACTAGTGCATCCAGCTCTCTCGTTGGAGCCTGAGAGGTATCATAAACCACTCTTGTGCCACCTCAGAAAGAGTTAAGGAAGGACACAAGAATCAACCAAGATGCTTGACCTTTGTGAACCTCCCAAAGAGCTGGGTATATTAAAGAGCAGACCTGGACAGTGAGCAGGAAGCCAGAACAGCGTAATAAGAGGCCATGCATAAACAGACTATTAAGCACACACTCTTCGAATCATGACCACAAGAGAGTTCAGTGATTGTTACTACATTAAAGCACATTATTTTTGATACCATTTTTAATGGAACTTTATTTCTGGAAAATATAAATCTTAGTGTAATACAATTTTAATATCAATATAGGTTATTTAGGTTGAAAATGTGGAAAGTTTCTGCAATGAAAGGAAGCAAGTATCTAGACTTTCCATGCTGTGTTACACAGAAGCCACTTCCTTGACGTGAGTCATGTAAGATCCACATGGAAACGTAGTAAATCAGAACAAGGACTGTCACTGAGAATGCTTATATTAATAAACAAATACATCAAACCTTAAGTTATGTTCTTTGCTTTAAGACCAAAGGAAAAATTGCAACCACAAAAACAGACAGCATTCCCATAAAACCCCAAAGCACTGGAACTAGGGATGCCAGAGCACTGTGTTTCCTCTATTAGAACAGTGACAATGTTACCATGGAGGAGTATTAAAAATTACAACAGTGCTCACTCGAGTGCTATAATTAAAACTGTGTCAACATTTTGCTTGTAAAACAGATTTTTCAAGGAAGGTTGCACATTAACCATTATAGCTGACTGTAGACACATGATGCATAGGCGATTTTTCCTCTAAGAAACATAATTCAATGGAATCAAATCTTATGAGGCCTCAGGATCAGGTGATGCAGGAAGGAAAATTCTGGCAGGTTTAAAACAAAGATTCAGCTTAGGAGATGTGAAGAAAATACATTCTTTCATTGTTCATTTTAAAATTTTATGAAACTGGGACATTGGCAAATGCTTTTATTTTCACCTTTTGCATAAAATGTGTGCTCTAACAACCATCTTTCTACGTACATCAAGGACTCCAAAGGCAAGGGCTCTTGACACAAACCATGAGACTTACCTACAGAGGGAGATGCAGACATTGGGTACTGGAGCTGTGACTGACACCCCCTTCCTGAGGTCTTCCGCAGGCCCACACATCCACAGTCCACACAGTCAGGAGAACAAACCACAAGAGGTACAAACTGCACTTTGGCCTAGTCTCACAACACAACAGGGTATTTTTAAAAGCAGTTTTCATACACTGACAAAGAAAAACTTCAGATGAGAAAAAAACAACATTTAGTACTTATTATTATAGACTGGCTGCCATTTTACACTGAGTTTTTGAAAAGCCAAGTGTAAGTCATTAAAACTGTGTCTAGCTGTGCTTGTCTGAACTTAGACGTGGCTCCTCTCTGTGAGTCCTCCAATCCCCATTTTCAGGTGGTGCTGTACTGCTTCTGTTAGTGTGGTTCTGTTGTATAACTTGAAATTGGGGATGGTGATGTCTCCAGCATCACTCTTCTTGCTCAGAATTTCCTTGGCCATCCGAGGTATTCTGCATGTCTATCTGGATGATATTTTTTTTTTTTAAGGGACAGCATGGGAATTTGGGCTAAGAGTGTATCAAATCTATAAATTGCTTTTGGTATGACTGTCATCTTCAACAAATCATGCAGAAAAACTGGCCATCCGTATACATTCATATAAATAATGAGAACTTTATCTCTCAGCCAACATAAACAACAGCTCCAAAGAGATCAAAAACATCTGCATAAAACCTGAAACTGCTACAAGAGGAGGTAGAGAGTACACTACAACATTTACATGTGTAAAGATTTTCCAAACTGGAACTCTGGCTGCTAGAGAAACGTGGTCAACAACTGGCAAATAGCAAGTCCTGAAACTAAGAAGTTTCTGTTCAGCAATGGGAGCAATTGAGTAGAGAGGTTGCCCACAGAAAGAAAGACATCTTTGCCATCTATCTATCTGACAGAGTGGCTAGAATGTGCAAAAAATTAAAAAATAATAAGAGAGCAAACAACTCCTTCAAAAATAAAGTATGGATCTTAAGAGAAAATTTACAAAAGAAGAAACGTGAATGGCTTTCTAAAGGCCTCAATATCACTATCCATTGGAGAAAAGATTATATTTAAATAAAAAACAAGATTCTACCTCATCACTGGCAGAATGCCTGTCATTGGGAAGTTAAATGACGGCAGAGGTTGCCTAGGATGTGGAGAAAGAGGAACCATTGGTGAGAGCACAAAATAGTGTAGCCCCTATGGAAATCATTGTGGAGGTTCAGCAAAAGGTGACAAATACATCTAAAATATGCTCCAACTGTACCATCCTGGGCATATTCCAAAGGACTGCGCATCTTGTAGCAGTTTCTTGCTCACCCTTGTTCATTGCTGCTTTAGCCATAATTGCCAGGAAATGGAATCAGACTAGATGTCCATCAACTAATAATGGATAATGAATATGTAACACATAAACATAATGCAATTTTATTTAGCCACAAATAAATTAAAAAAAAAAAACAACAGAAAAATGGAGAAGCTGGAAAAAGATATATTCAGAGAGGTAGCCTAGGCACAGAAAAATGAATGTTCAAATTTCTCCCTCATATATTGGTCCCAGCTTCAATTATCTAATTTTGTGTTAGTCCCCAAGTTTCTAAAGAAGCCAGGGAGAGGCCACTGAGAAGGAGATCTCTTAAAGGAGAGGAGACAATAGTGTTGGTAAGACAGAAAGTATCCCATGTGGAAAGGTTTAAACATGGCGGTGGGGGTATGTGAAGAAGACAGGGTGGGAGAGAGCTAGCTAAAATGAGAGGGATATGAAAAAGCCATTTGGAAACTGGTGTCCTGTCACCGAGTTAAACACATAATGTGTGGAAGAAAAAGAAACATGGTAGCTGACACCGAGTCAACCGTTTCTCCTCATTGATAAACAAATCCATTGTTAACAGTCGTTTCTTCCTATGGGTAACAGAATTCTCCAAAACTCCCATAAATAGGATAGGTAACTAAACTTAATTGTTCTCTCTAGTATTCAGCCATGAGTTTCCAAAGCATCAGTTTTCAGAGAAACAAAGTGAGACTTTATCCATAATCCTGGATTCAGCAGATCATCTCCATGTGTCCTTGTCTGTTTCTGTTACTGTGATAAAACACTGTCCAAACTTGGGATAGGAAATGGATACTTTGGCTTATAGGTTACAGTCCATCATCAAAAAGAACCACCAAAGCAGAGACCAGTGAGGAATCTGCTTTAATATTTTCTCTGGCTTGTTCTGCTATCTTCCTTATGCAGTCTAGGCCCACAAGTCAGGGGATGGGACCACCCACAATGGGTGGGCCTTCTGCCTCAATAATCAATCAATCAATCAATAAAATGCCTGAAGAGATGCTCATAAGCCAATCTGATGGAGACAATTCTCTAACTGGGATTCTTTTACTAGGTGACCCTAGTTTGTGTCAAGTCAACAAAAACTAACCCATCCAACATGTATGCATGTGAAGGCATATGTATACAGAAGTCCACATGTAGAAAACTGGTTTTTAAGATGGCTTTGTGAGAATTTTGAATCCCAGCAAAGAGTTTTGATAAGAATATATAATATAACATATTAATGTCTCAATAGCTTTATCTCTTATACAGATTAAATAATCTGGACTGAAGAATCAAAGATATTTTAAAATTTCAAGGTGACTAAAATGTTACTTTCATGGAATTAAAGAATCAGATATTATATGAAAGTCAATTATTTAGTATGCTGTGTTCATAAATTTTGCCTCCAGACTGAAAAACTTTTTTAATGATAGGACAATAAAATAATGTTGTATGAAGTTTCTGTGTCCCATTCAGCTGGTCCTGCAGCCATTTATCCAAAATAAATATACAGAGGCTTATATTAATTACAAATTGCTTGGCCTATAGCTCAGCCTTTTGTTAGAAAGCTCTTGCATCTTAAGTCTATGTCTTGCCATGTGGCTTGTGGCTTACCTGTACTTTTACACCTTGTTTTCTCAGTGGCGGCTTGCAGCATCTCCCTTGACTCTGCTCTCCTTCTCCTTTATCTATGCTTGGAATTCTCAACTGCCTCTAAGCTGCTTTGCCATAGGTCAGAACAGTTCCTTTATTATCCAATGGTAATTCAAAACATCCAGAACAACATCCCATATCAAAATACAACCAACATCACCCAAAATAACACTCAAGAAAAATAAAATGCATTCTTTCTCATCTCACATTTGACCAATTATAGAATTAACATTCTATAATTGACCTTCAGTATTTCTATAACAGTGACCAGAAAGACAATAGACATCCAGCCAACCAATGACACTGGAGATTGTTTCAGGGCATTATATGATAACAACTGATAACAAAATGTTTAAATATGATGCTAGTGTGTATCTGTATAGCATATCCTATTGGATTCTAAAGGAACTTTGCAAATGACCAATCAGAAATAAGCAAATAACTCTAGGAAATGAGAGAAAAAACCCTACTGTGTCTCACTGAAAAACAAAGAATGGAATATCCTACGCAGTCCATTATATTCTCTCCCAAGCATTCAGTGAGGATATTATTAAAGTAACATAACAAGAAATTTTGTTATTTATTTTCTATCACTATTTGGCACATACCCTGTGAGGTAAATTGGTAAGGTATAAATGTAGCAGGACATGCAAACAAAAACCTATTTTCAGAATGAGGCTGTACCCTAGATAAACTGAAGTTTATCTCACATATGTGAAGATTGGAGGCTCACCCCGCAACAATACAGACACAACTAGTTCTGTAAAAATGTACCTGTGCATTTAGGAAAAATATCAATATAGTTTCAGCATCTGAACACTAGGATGATATTTCATATATCATCAGGTTCTCAAGAAGTTTAAAAGTGAGATAATATGTGAAAATGCTTGGTAAATTATAAAATTTAGATAATATGTATTATGAATGTGATAGTAACCAAAAGATAAAGATATTAATGTAAATATTGTTTTGGTTCAAGATAAAGCCATCACATTCAGACTATCCTTTATATGTCACAATGTTGTTTTATGCTGAGATAAACTTTTATAATAATTGTTGTTTGTAAGAAACACTGTATTGAATGTGCTCCATGTTGTGAAACAATACCAAAAGCATGACAGCGCAACAAGCTGGAGATACCCCTATTGATGGTCCTATCGTCACAACTGACCCAGAAATCCCACTGCAGTATTTAAGTTGTTTAAATTTGCTGAATGTATGGCCATAAAAGCAGGAGTAAACAGATGAATAAAAGGCAGGGGAAAGAAAGATACTTGAGTCTAATGGTTTCTGAATAATACTTATTTTCTCTTTTGGCCTGGGTATCCTGTTTTAGATATATTTGAATTCTTGTCTATATGAGACTCTGAATCTCAATGCAGTTAACGTAAGGGAAGGAAAGACATGTCATACAGATTAGCTTGAGAGTTACTAAGAACTAAAATGATGGTCGATTGTCTTAGCTGACTCCTCATCTTCTTTTTGCCATTGCCTGGATATTATGATGTAACCATAAATCTTTTCTTCCATTTTTTAAAATGTATCCATTCCTTAGTTTCTTAAGAGTCCATATGTGCCAAGAATATACTCAATGAGAAAGATTCTGACCAGTGTACACATACATGGATTCTTTCTTTCCATTCAAGTCCAAGTCTACTAGCACCATTTCAAGCCAAGTATCCCAAGTCTCTGCGTGATATCCTCATGCAACTAGAACTAAGATGGGAAATCTTCAAGATCTGGAAGTTAGACCGTTTGGAGACAGAGATCCAGCTGCATGTATGGACCATCTTTCTAAGCTGCCATTTCATTGGTATGTTAATGTTGCTGGAAAATTTATATATTTTATGGATAACAAAACTGTTTAATTTTTAAACATGCCTTAGAGCATCAAGCATTTGAATTGCTCTTTGTGGCTTGGTTCATGAATAATGATCCAACAGAAGATACACTGGGCACTTCTACTCCTCACTAAAGTCAAATCTGTAATAGCATGGCCAAATAAACCTCACAGGCTCAAGCATCCAACAAAAATCATGGCCACAGAGATAGTCAAATCCCTCAAGTAGTGTGTTTTGATGAAATGGTGCACAGGAAGTGTCTAAGTTGCATAGGACTACACACTGTGAAGAGACAGCATCCACTCTTAAGTGGTTGGGTCATGGAGCAGGTACCATAACATCTAATAGACCAAGGGAATAGAACACATGACCCAAACTGCCAATGCATTTCAAAGACCATCTGGTGACTGCCTTCACTTCTTGAATTTCAGACTCACTACTCATGTTTAAACAGCATTATTCACATGCAGGTCTCTAACTTATCTCTGTACACTAGAAAGTCTTAGGGGAAAATGAAGCCCCATTTCCCACATTGTAACATTTGTGTCATGCAAAAAGATACAGTTTTCACTATAATTAGCATATTTTTTCAAACGAAAATAGAATTTCAGAGGCAATTTGATCCAACAAATAGTTGGTCAAGTAAAAGGACTCACAGGTACTGAATGGATTCTTCAAACAAGTGAATGTCAAACAATTTAGGATTCAAGCTTACAGGAATCATTTTAGGATTCTGCTCTAGCCCCCAAAGCCATACCTGGCCAATGGCAATTGGCCTAGCCCCACCCTGAGTCTACTTAAGAAGAATTCCCACTGTTGACCCTCTCTCTTTTCTCTTTTTTCCGTCTTTCCTTTCCCCCACCCTGCTACAGCTCCTCAACCTTCTCCCCCTCCTCTTTTCTCACCCCTTCTCTCTTCTCCCTCTTCTCTCTTCCTCTTTCTCTCTCTCTTCATAATGATGAAGTTTTTCCACATAGACCCAGTCTAAGTGTCTGCCGCTGCGCCACCCACCAAGCTCACATGGGGCATGGGGCCTCTCTCCATCCATTGCCATTCATCAGTCACACCTGGTTAACATGATATCATATCATAACACATAAAGGCTATACTTTTTCTTCAATGAAAATGGATATATTGAAGTGGTAATGGCCCGAGGTGGCCTATCTGTAGTGTTCATGTAAGGAAGATGGTGTGTGAAGAAATGACCCTTTGTGGAGCTTGATGCTTTCTGAAGCCATGTGATGGAAAGCTGGTGGCAGAAGGAGTGACTATGAGACAGTGGCTATTCCAGATCTCATCTGTAGGATGTGTGAGAGAGTTATACTTAACTCCAGGGGCAACCAACCCACAGGTGTTTGCCGAACGGGAGAACAAGGGAGTCTCACTGGGGCACTTCAGACCTGTGCCTTCTCCATGAAATCAAGATGAAGAGTATAAAGGGGGATGGGAGTGGAAGAAAAAGAAACCTGATCCAGTGACTGAACCCAGTATTGGAGGCAGAGTAAGTCAGCACGAGTCAGGCAATGAGGTGGGGAAGGTTGGCTAGGACCTGTGGGGAGGCACATCTGGATATAGAGAGCACAGTCTTAGTGGGCTAAGTCAGCGTGTGGGCACAGTGGTAGGCAGTTCATAGAGGGCTTCTAAGAATATAAAAAATGCCTCCTATTTTGGAGACAAGCTTTCTACATTTCAATATAAAGAGGACAATGTTTCAAGAAAGTTCAGAACCCAGGAGGTCTTAGGCTAATACCAATTTGAAATCAGGATTTCTAATTTTTTATATAAGAAATGGTTATGAAGCCAGGTGATGGTGGCACAAGCCTTTAATCCTACCACTTGGGAGTCAGAGGCAGGTGGATCTCTAAGTTTGAGGCCAGCCTCGTCTACAGAGAGAGTACCATGACAGCCAAGGCTACACAGAAAAACCCTGTCTGGAAAAATAAATAAATAAATAAATAAATAAATAAATAAATAAATAAATAAATAAATAAATAAATAAATAAATAATAAATAAATACATACATACATACATACATACATACATACATACATACATACATAAATAAATAACCAAAAAAAAAAAGATTATGGCTTGAACCTCATTAAGTTGCAAACAGGGTGACTCTATGTTGTGGCTTGAATGATAAATGTTCCACACAGTCTTAGGCATTTGAGTGGCTCTTTAGGGTTAGTGTTAGAAAGTCAGGCTTGCTGGAGGAAGTATGTCTCTGGAGGCATACTTTGAGGCTTTGAAGGCCAAGTCCTACTTCCAGTTCACTCACTCTGATGATGCTTGAGCTTGAAGACATGAGCTCTCAGTTCCTCCTGATGCCATGCCCACTGCTTGATGCAAAGCTTCTCCACGGTCATTGTCATAGACTCTTTGTACCTTTGGAACCATAAGCCCCAAATAAGCTCTTCTTCCTTAAGTTGCCTTGGTCACGTGTTTTATCACAACCACAGGAAAGTAAATAAAGCATTGTAAAAAGCAAAATGACCCCTTTTCACAGACATCCCAAGCTGCCATTTCAATTAAACCTAGACTACTTTTCAAAATACAAAATCAAAAAGATATTATTTGGTTTGGTTGGTGTATTCTCTCATAATTATCTTCCATTTTCTATTGTTTAAAAAAGACATAACTAATCAATAATTCTGTGAGCATCTCTGAGGGCCGTTTTATCCATGTAGTTCACTGAATGAAAGAAAAATAATCCTGTGTGGTTGAATATGATGAATAATTTGGCAAGACCACATAAATCCGTTTCTCCTGTCTCCTTAAACACACATTCTAAGCCTCACTGTCACTCAAGCAGGGACTGCATTAAAATAAGAACAGGTTCAATGTCTGCCTTTACTTTGGGACCTCAGATGAGACTGAATTATTACCTAAGGCCCTTCTTTTCCATGCAAACACAAATACATTCTTTAAAAGCCAATATTATGTAATTCTATCAAAATATATTTATGAAATTCTCAAATAATTTAATATAATATATGTACATATATATAGTAGAGTTCACTACGGAAATATAAATTTAACTTTTGTAATAGCTGCTTGCTAAAAGAAAATAAATACATAAAAGCCAGAAATAAATATTATAAGAAGATAACACCTGAAGTCATAACCACTATGGTACTGACATTTTATCACCACAGACATAATTGCTTTATCATCGTCACATTAAGAAACAATGACTAAAATGGCTGAGCTTGGGTAGTGGAGAGATGTGACCCCCACCAGATGGAGAGCAGTAAGATTATCTCAGATAACTGCTATGTCAGGCCTTCAAAGGTAGCCTGAAAATAGAATGAAGAGGTTTTCTCCCGCCTTTTTGAGAGGGGAGTTGTGTTAATTTTGTGTGCTTTGGTTGGTTTTATTTTTTTTTTTGTCTCATGTATTTTTTTTCATAAAGGATCTGCATAAAGCTCATTACACTATGACCTGCAATCATAAATTACTAAACGCTGGTGTAAATTTTTACACTGAACTTCAACCAGGTACAAGACATACACAAATTAAAAATTTTAAGTTGTTAGGGTTTAAGGGGATAGCTCAGCTGGTTAAGGGGCTTGCTACAAAACCCAAGTTCAACTCCTAGAACTTATGTACAATAAAGCAAGCACGGAGCCTGATGGCACATGCTTGTCATCTCAGTGAGGTATATAGACAGTGGATCTCTGGGCACACTTATCAGCCTGACCTAATCAATGAGAAACTGTCTGGAAAAGGGGGAAATTCCCCCTGTGGAACAACACTCAAGGTTGTTCTCTGCACCCCCCTCCACACACACACACACACACACACACACACACACACACACACACACACACACACACACACACACACACTTTATAGTAACTTTAGCAATTCTCTCTTACTGTACTAAACCCTCCCCATGCTTCCCAGAAAGCAAGAAGAGTAAGATGCAGGTTTCAAAGCAAGTATTTGACAAAGGGTTTGGTGACAGGCTGTTGAGCGAACCGTGAGGAAAATGGAGACTTCAGCTCCAGTTCTGCGACCATTTTGACTTCATTGCATTCACTGCTTCTTGTACAAGATTCGGAACTGCACAGGCTGCTGCAAATCAGCCCGAGCATCCCTGTCGCTCTGACCCCCCTCTGTACAATCAGAACGGAAACATTTGCTCTATTGGAAGGGAGTGATAAGGATGGATTTTTAAAGTTTCCATTTTTAAGTGAAAATGAAAGAAAAATGCTCCGCTAGATGTGTTGTGCCTTTGAGCTCCATTTGAAAAAAGGGGGAAAAAAGGCAGAGAAAGCTGCTGTGAAGGTCACTGAGTGAAAGAACTTCCTCAGGGCACAGAATAAATTAAATCCCAAGGAAAAAATAAAATGTGATTTCCAGAGTGTGAGGCACAAACTCCAAATGACAATGATTGACAGCCAAACTATATCCGTGCAATATCCAAGACTGCACGTTCTCATTTACCTCAGTGTAGCCAGCAAGCGCCCATTAAACATCCGTCTGATGCCCAAATTAACCTTCTTGGCAAACTGAAAGAGGCACAAACTATCATAATCAACCTTTCATTATCACAGCAGCCTCTAGTTAAAGGGTCAGAATAATTGTGCCATCAGAGGCTTGATTGTTTTCAATCAACAGCCGGCTGGAGTGACAGCTCGGTGATGGAGGAGTCTGATGAAACCGCACCAGTCCTAATCAGGGCAGATGAAAGGAAGCCATGATTGGTGCAAATGAACAGCCGTGCCTCTCCTTTTCATTTACAATCTGAAATTACTCTTAAATTTGTGAGGTTCTTTTTTTTTTCCTCCCTTATGAGCACCACTGAAAGAATGTTTGACTTATTATGAGTTCTGACAGTGCAGAGTTATAAAACACAGGTAGGGTTATCAGCTGAGGCTTTAAGTGGGTATTCAGCATAATTCTAACAAATTCACTCTTGAAAAGCACAAAATGACTAAAAAGGCTTCCAATGACCTAACCTCTTGTGCAGTTTGATAAAGACCCGCCTGCTCTGCTGGCATTGCAAATGCTCAGCAGAGGGGACAGAACACCACGCATGCTCTGTGGACGTCTTCATCAGCTCCACAGTGCTGGTTACTCTGCCCCCATCCTTTCTGTTCTTTGAGAACAAGAAAGAACATTAAGAGCTGAAAAGACTTCATTCATCACGGGGTGCACCTCAGATAGAATTCCACTGTGGTTAAGGACCGGAAGCTTGCCCGGGTTCCATAACTGGTATGGAAAAAACCAGAACCACAGATTCAAAACTGACAGCAAAAACATATCCTGAGAGGAGAATGGAAGTTCTGTGACAGGGCCAGCTAAACTGGTCATTAAACAGATATGGAAAAAAGTAAACAGTATAAAGTTACAGTTACAAATGTTTTTGCATTAACAAGCTATAGATATTAAGATCCTTTAAAGTTTAGTAATGTATAGAATAGCAAAAACTATTCTCTAGCCTCTACTTTCTTCCTTAAATTTGCAATCAGCTAGCGACTAGTCATGGGAATCCTATGTTTTAAGTCAAAGCTACAAAACAAAAATCTTTTATTGTAAAATTCATGTGCATTATTTGCACGGGCACAAGTCCTTATATTCATGCATGTGTGTGTGCATGTGTGTGTGCGTGTATGTGTGCATGCTTCTGTGCATGTGCGTGTGTGTGTGTGTTTGTGTGTGTGGTTATATATTGATGCATGTGTGTGTGGTATAGACTTTGGAGGATCTTAGTTTTCTAGGATTTCAGCTTTCAGGACTCTACCCATCTAAACTATGTCTTTTCAAATTCTGAGCAACTGTACTGTAAGGTGAGAGTGGGCATCTGGGGCTCAGCTTCCAGGTTACTTTTTAACATCTTAAGTGAGTAGTTTTATGGAAACCTTAGACTATTTTATTGGCCAAATTGCAATAGCAATGATAACATAAAGGCAAACAATTCACAAAGTAAGAGTCATCAGAACAGCAAACTTGACTTTTCCATGCAATAATTATAATTTTTTTTCCTAAGATCGAAATTTTGAGGTCAGCTGCTATCTACAAACATTCTTTGAACATACAAAGTGCACCCCGGTCCTACCTAAATGCACCCCGGTCCTACCCATATGTGGAAAGACTTCAAGGAAGAAGCCCCAATCTTAAGACATTCTGGGAGATTCCCAATGCTTTGTCCTGCTTTTGTGTTTTGGAATTAAGTCTTAAAGGAACATATCTAGCAAACAGTTCAAAAATGTATTTTCTAAGGCTACCCTCGTTTCCATGCACTTTTTCAGGGACTCTGCACCTTCAGCATGCCTCTTCACTTGGGAGAACAGGAACCACAGCTAGTACTACCAAAGCCCCCCAGGGAGCTGGTTCTCTCTGCATGAGACAGTTTTTAAGCCATGATGTCCTTCTGAAGAGAATGCTTCAGTGTACAGGCAAATATGGAAAATTTGGGGATAATGATTGCTTATCAACTTGAAACTAGCATTTTCTTGTGGGTTCAAGAAGCATGCAGATAAAGGACAAGCCAATTTGGGTAAGTCATTTCTAAGGCCCAACCCAAGGAGTACCAAGTGATGCTAAAACATTGCACAGTCCCTTTATGGTGCCCAAATCTTACAAAGGCTAAGAAAAAACAAAACATTCTTAAGGAGCCCTCTCAAACCTGGTAAATTGATTACTTTATTTACTCTATTGTTTACCCTTTTCTGGATATGCATTAACTTCCTTCCACGGAGTATCTACAGTGGGCAGAATAAGGAATTCCCTCCGGTTCTCATATCTAGCATCAATCTCACACCCAATGCGAAGGATGATTACATGTGTGGACCTCTTACCTAAGCAGCAAACTTTCAGAATGTAGGGCTTAGTTTTACTTTTGGCTGTGAGTAATTTCCCATTGTGATTGGATGGCTTATAGTCAATTTAGGATAATTAACGTCAAATTACACTGTAATTCACATAGAATTACAAATTAAAAGCTATATTAAGAGCAAATGAATTAATCAAAATTAATGATATTATGCTCACTTGTTTTAAAGTGTTAATAAGACGGATCTTCCTAAAATATTTAAACTCTAGCATACTATCCATCACACCTTTAATTATCTGACTTCCTTGTGTAGCCAGAGAAGGTGGCATGTGGACATTCCACAATAGCAGGAATACAGAGTAGGCAGACCTGTGTATTCAGTCTCCAGGGTGAAGGGCTCTTTCTGCTTGTCCTTGAACACTATTATTAGTTCCCCTTACCAATACTGACTTGCAATGTTGTTTTGTAAACAAATGAGGAGAATGTTAGACAATTCTGATAAGAAAATATGAAGGTCCTTTTAATTCTCCTAAAAGGGACTCGATTTCTGGCTATGCTCTCCCTACCAGGATACTGGAATTCATTTGCAGTCCTTATTGTGACACTCCCTTAACACAGTGGAGGTGGATGGACCAAGATGGAAACTATCACCACAGAGAATGCACAACCCTGAATCATGGGCACAAAGGGAAGCTCAAAATTATCTCTCTCCATGGGTGTTTATTATGACTATGATCTCCGAATAGCCACTTTCCAGGTATGCTGAGTCCAAATGTTCCCCCTGCTACATGGTGGAAATGGAATACAGAATTCTCTGCATTTTAGCTAAGTACCCATCTCTTCATATTAACTCAATCCAAATCTGTATTTATTTTAAATTTTATCAAAAGTCGCAGGGGCAGGGATGAAGGAGGTGGCACACAAAGATATTAGTAGTAAATAACAAGTGACACAGCTCTTTCAGATATCTCATTTAATATTCCTAAGCTTCTGGGCCACTCTACAGAGATGGGGCAGGACCAGGAAACCACAATGGTCTGGCATGGCCAACCATCATGAACTTCATAGCCACTCATGTGGTCTGATATTGTAGAATATGGTCCATGAGTTCATGTGTGTTGGAAGGAGCCCAATGTTTGTCCATACTCATAATTAATATTGTCTCTTCCTCTTAAACCCTGTATCTAAGCTGTCATCCAACTTTCAATTAATGTCACATAAGTACCTGAAAGCTTCAATACACTGAGCTGGAATGAAGCACCATTTTCATCTTTTCATACAGTGTCTAGTCCCGGGTAGAAACAATAGCCTACACACTTCTTCCACATAGTCTTCATTGCCATAGCAGGGATCATGGAGCTCAGAGTTCTCTTACTCTGAAATTTCCTCATAGGATCTTCAAGTGACTCCTCCTGAGCAGCTGTCCCCTCCTGCACTGCATTTATTTCGTCACCGCATACTCTGAAGGGTCAAAAGGTACTTCTTTGAGTATCTGGGATGTTCTGTCCATTCTTCTTAGTTCACCCATCTCAAGACCCAATTTTCTGGCAAGACCTTCAGCAATGCTTTTATCGGTCATTTTTGCTGCTTCCTGCAAAGTTGTACGAGTCAAAAGGGAAGCTGGGGGGTTACTAGAAATACCTACAGCTGATTTTCTTCATCATAGAGTAAGAAAGACGAGGACAATGGAGCTACTTTGAGGTTCTTTGTGGGTGGTGGTGGTAGGGACGTGGTGCATTTCAAAAGAACACAATGGGATCTCCATTGAAACACACTGTAAAGTGAGTAAGTCACTGACCTCATGCTTAACCTTTGGTTTTCTAACTAGTTAAAATTTGGATAAAACTTGTCTCATCTACCATAAGAAGTCTAAGAAGAGATTAAGATGGAATTATATGTAAAAATTCATTAAAATATGAAGCTCTCTAGGCTTGTGAGAATTATTATTGCTGTTATTATTGATGGAGTTCTGTGCCTGCCCTTGGGGTTTCTACCTCACATGCAGCTTAAGGTTGGGTTTTATTTTTAAATCCCTGATAACCCAGGTAGCAGCAATATTACTGCAGGCCACCAATGCATAAGTAATATTCTCCAGCCATCTTTTTCTTTCTCATAGCAGCAACAAAAATATCCGTCTGGAAACAACATGAATCACAATGGAAATTAGAAGCAGAAAACATAAATATGTCATATCTCATAAATCACCTTCTTGTTCTGTTGTGCTCAATTCTTAAAAGAAAGAAAGAAAGAAAAAGCAAAAGAAACCATTAACTCATGGGACCAGCAGCACATGAATACAAGCTGGCTTTCTTGTAATTTCTGATAATCACCTACCCCTTACAGCTACTTGACAACACATGGCTCTGGTACTGGGAATTAGCAGCGGTAAAGTTCCTCTGAAATGGTGGTGTCGTGTGTCTCACAAAGGCATAAAGTCCAGACACACCACAGCAAAGGCACTAGACAAGCTACTGGGGATGAATCCTGACAGAGAATTAGCAGCGTGTAGATCAGGAGGGGTGACTAAAGACACAGTAGCATCTTCAAGCACCAAACCTGGAAATATCAACATTACTCAGTGTCCAGCTGGGGGCATATAAAAGAAGAAGCATCCTCAGGGCTGCACTATTTGGGATGCAAAGGAGTTAATGTTTATTCTTATTACTAACATTTAATAAAATATAGAAGACTGTATGTAGCTGGGTAACAGTAAGCAGTTTCAGGAAGAAAACTGAGAAGTTGTGCAAATTTGATTAGCTTAGGGATTGGTGAATAAAAATACATATGGAAATTAATGCATGAATATACTCTGCAAATGTCTAGTTGTAAACAAAATATAGCAATACAATAATACTACAACTCATTCACAAGGACGGACAGTGTTGCAGTGAAAGATTATATACTTTGGGGGTAAAATTCTCAGACCTCAGAATCTGACTCTATTTTGATTTACCAAAATCTACATATTTAAAATGTGAACACTATTTAAGGAGTTTTTAGATCATATCCACTCCTGATTTTTTTGACTTGGATGGTACCAGAGACCAGCAGGTCTTCTCATAGCTGTATGAGCACAAAAAGGAGTCAAAAATGAACAAGTCACTGGAGTGATAACAAGGAATGCTAGGTAGTATGAAATGTCCAAATAATAGCACTTCACTGTTCCTTGAAGAGATTAGACACAGAGCCTCATGCACACCAACAAGAACTCTGCTGTTGTATTTACCAAAGTTTTCCTAATTTTGTTTAAAGCCAAAAGGATAATGTAATGATTCTTTGTGTTTATCACTCCTTAGTAACATTAGGCTGTTAGACAAAGTGGATAGAGCCCAAAAGGTTGAAGACATGGATTTGCAGCTTTGTTCTGCAAATATCCCAATCACATCACTGGAACAAAAACAACCAGTAAACGCAGAATCATTCTTAAAACTGAGATTCCCTGTGCGAATTAGAAGCATGGTGATGTATTGTTTTACCCGCTGCAGCATTTGAGGTCCTTACTTATCCCGACTTGAAGTATATTTGAGTCGATTTATCATCTACGAGATACAAAATGAATCCCGTGGAAGTCATTCATGTCCTCCACTTTCTAACTATGAAAGGGTAGTAAGTTTACCTTCTGAGATTACTTTTAAGGAAAATGATTAAACTGAAATGCAATGTATTGGTTGTGTGGTGCAGATGAGAGCTGAGGAAGAGCTTGTCAATAAACAAAAGCAGAAAGCCAGCACTGCATTTAAGGCTGTTGACCACACTAAACGGCATGTAACCGACAGCACGTGAAACACAAATTCTCAGTAAGATACAAGGAAGTATGGATTTTTAAGAGACCAAATTCATTTCCTATGGCATGTTTCTTAAAATAAATACAGCTTTATATAGGACTGGAAGTATATTTCATCATCCATTCAATTTTACTATGAAGGCTCTACATTATGGTCATTATTTATTACTTATGGGATGCAAAAGAACAGCAATGTGGCATGTATAATGTGAACATTGCAGGCATAGCCTCTGCCTCTGGGAGTGTAAAATCCCAGACAGATGTAAACAGGACTTTGGCCAGCCCCAAAGAGACAACTTGTACCTTTTAGGAATAGGTAGGAAGTGCCTTCAACCCAATGTCAATAAAAGAATAAAAAAGCACTCTCATTGAGGAATATATTGGAATATATTATAAGTTATAATAATAAGTTATTACAGGAAAATAAAAATTCTCCAGGTACAAATATTACAATGAAATAAGTATTTTGAGAAATTTGAAAGATACTCACTCAAATTTACCATAAATTCTGTTTTGAGGGAATTTAATTTCTAACACCATGTCTAACGCATAACAAGTGTCAAAACTATTCAACTTACTTTCCCAGATATCTCGATCCATTTAAAAAAAAAAAAGTCCTTTTTGTTTCTACTATTTTAAAGATGAAGTCTAATTCTAAGAGCTATATTTACAGTTTAAACAGTAAAAGTCCTTCCCATTGAGAGTAAGACTTAGAGAGATGAACATTATCAAACCTGTGTTCTGTCCTCCACCTTCAGTGACCTCAGAGGCCTCAACTATTCAATCAATGCTAAGAAGAAAGATTGTATTGCTGGTTAGCTTATGTAGGAACTTGCACCATGTGGAACTTTTCCTACCAACTGTCTTATAAAACAGATTCACCTTGTTCCCAATCTAGAGAAATCAAATCTGTGGCTGAAAAAGCAGAAAATGTATTTTTTTTTTTAAGAAGAAAGTGGTAAGTAGCCCCTCCTGTAGAAAGGACATAGAAATATTTCTTTCTAAGCTGTTTTTCTTTTTTTAAACTGAAAACTTTTGCTTTTATATACAATATATTCTGATGGTGGTTACCCTTCTACCAAATCCCCATCCACCCAAATCTACATCCGTTTTTGTTCTATCTCACTAAAAAACAAGCCTCCGTGTTTGGTTTATTTGCTTATTTGTTTATAACCATTTCTTTGACAATTGTGCATTGAGTATATTAAAAGTAGACAACATGGTGAACAGATGCATACAAACACTGCATAGTGATTGTTATTGTCTAATTAGCATATTCATCACCACCATGTAGACATCCAGTCCTCAGAATCTGTGAAAAGTTTTGAACTTTCTAATAAGCACCTTCTTCGGCAGGGCCCCTACTTAGAACTCTATAGGTTGAGCCCAGCAGAAGATATTTAACAGTAGCCTACTGAGAAAAAATCTGGGGTTAGCACTGTAAGCTCTCACTGTCTTGAAAACAAAATCAAACTGATAGAGATTTTCCAGGTAACACAGGGAGAAACTTTGTGCCCCTGGGTCCTCTGTGACCACTTGCTCATTTTTTTGCTAGTTGTGTTTCCTCTTTCTTTGAAGCTAATAATTTGGTGGTTTTCATTTGGATCTAGAGAAACCATTTTCCTCAAAACATAAAACCAAATTGTTGATCTATACCAAGGAGAATTTCAAAAATATATATTTAAAGTCCTGTTAAGTCATAAGACATCTGAGATGCCACTGTGGCTCAAATATCTCTGTTTCTTCAGAAAGCACAGTGAAGTTCACCAGCAGGCCAACTAACTATTGGCTAAAGGAAGAAAAAACTGTCTGGGACAGACTAAGAAGAGATTTAAAGTTTGAAAATGTCGAACTGTCTGAGGATGGTGGTGAATGCCTTTAATCTGCACACTCTGGAAGCAGAGGCAAGCAGATATCTGTGAGGTCATGGCTAACCTCATCTATAAAGTAAGTTCCAGGCCAGTTGGGGCTACATAGCCCCTATCCCCCCTACCCTAAAAATGAAATAAAATGGACAAAGAAAATGCAGAAACAGGGAATAATTTTGCAGAGATTTAGGAGGCTCATGGATTCACAAAATGGTCACTGCTGGTTGTAGCATACTCTATCAAGGGGGAAGGACAGGAAAAGGTAAATAAATTATTTTGTGCAGTGGAAGTAATTTAATGGTTCTTATGACAGGTCTTCAGATATAAACTGGTAAATAATGAAAATTAGAACTTTCTCTGAAGGAGGGATTGTCCCAGATTACATTATCGGTACGTAGTGAGACAGCCACCTGGGTAAACTCAAGTGTGTTGACTACATCTCACCTAAGCTACACTGCACATATTAATCAAATGGCACTGCTCCTCATCTGAGTTTCCATTACCCACCCTACTTTGTGCCAATTTCCTTTCTCTTCCTCAGCATCCCTTCTTCACTGTTCTTTAAGACATGGGATGGGGATTTGTCAAAGTCAATGAGCACTTTATTACAGTGAGAATGTTCTGTAATGAACAATTCAGCAGTTTAATGAGATTCTGTAGATCTGTCTCTAGCCTGTCCGTCAAGTTTCACTTCTATAAAGCACCCTGACACTAATCCTCTGGCAGACCCAATCTTTACCCTGGGCCGAATATTAGATTCTTCCATGGTATATTGCATTACTAGTATAAACTCAGCAAAAAAATGATGAACTTAACTATACTTGAGGCACTATAGCTGGTCTGATTTGATTTTTCTCTATTGAGTATAAGGGAATTACTTACTAAGATAAAGCAAAGACAATTTCTTATTGCCTACTGAATGCCTAAATTGATAATATTTATGGGAACCTTTTAATTCTTTTTTGGTGATCAGGTCTAAAAAAAATATCTATTGCCTGGAGAAACCAGTATCTAAAATTCTTCTTTATAATATAACACTAGTAGCCTTTAGAGATGCAATTGTGATAGCTTGCAAGCAGATAGAATGAAATTTTCCTGATATTCAGATATCTGCACATTACTGTGTTGATCTTTGGCAGTGCTTTCAACCATACCATAATAACAGACAAACGCCACAATAATTGATGTCCTCAAATCTCAATCTTATTAGAATAAAAACAAGAGTACAGAATCTAGTCTGTTTCTTTTTACCTTAATGAAGTGAAGGAATTTGGCTACTTCATACTCTGAGCCGGCCATAGTAAATCCTGATGCTTTATATGATGGGGAAAGCTGAGGATTATTGAAATCTCTGCCAGAAACATATTCTCACCATCACTGGCAACCGCTTCCTGAATAAACATTCCCAGGAATGCCCAGGAAGCAGCAAACACTTGTAACTCCTTTTTAAATCATGAGTGTGAACCAGTGGAGAGACGTGGTTGGTATCAATAGACTTGAATTTGAAGGTGGCTCTGTTGAGTAAACTGGAGCCAGGTAAGGTGCCTTCATCCTACTTGTTAGAAGATGGAGACAACCACTCCTCAGGCCTCTTGTGCTGATAAGTCAATAAGGTTTCAAATACCTGTGAGCCGACTGGCTCTTAGCTCTTACTATTTCCACTAAAAAGAAGGACAGCTGCTGATTAAAGTTCAAAGAAGAAAGCAAGGAATCAGGAAGGCTATACAGCCATAGAATAAGGTGCTACAGGACACATTTTGACCATCAGTAAACAAACAAACAAACAAACAAACATAGCATAACATAACTCCTTAAATATGCCTGGTAAGACAGGAGCGTACTGACTTATCTGGCAAAAGAACACGAACTTTTACTGGTATTTGTGCAAGATAGCCACTTCTCATATCATCCCACAGGCCTAGCACTCCAAGTATCAAGGTGTGTAGACAGTGCTGCAGACTGAGGTAGACAGCAAAGGGAGAAGGGGAAAATGGGCTGTATATCCCAAAGATTTCAGGTGCAGTATCCAAGGACAGTCACTAGGGATGAGCAGAAGAGGATTTAAATTGAATAATCAACTTTCAAACAAAAAACATCCTCTTAGTCCCCTAGACAAAGCAGTGACGGATGTGAAAAGGCTCCATAGTCAGCGGCGGGGGAAGCAAGGGCTTGCAAAAGCAGCTGTGAATGCATAATGAACTAAAGAGGAAGATCTACACACACACACACACACACACACACACACACACACACACACACACACACACACACACACTATAGTGTAGGAAGAACTTTGCTTCATTAGAGGTCTAAGCATCCATCTATTGCAACATGAAAATGTTCCTAAAAATAAAAAGAGATAGAGTCGATATAAAGGATTGGGGGGGGGGCAATAGAGAGAAGAAAAGCAGGGTATGAGTGATCCAGTCCGAGAAATGGGAAAGGGCACTCTAATTGGGAAGGGGAAAGGGAGATATATACAAAGGAAGGATGGGTAAAATAACTATAAGGATGTCAGAAAAAGCCACAAGTATTCATACTATTAGCCATCTGTCTTAAAAAAATTATAATGCACTTAAATCTATGTACTTACATATACAGTTAAAAGTAAATTTTCTCATCTGGGCTGACAATTCTTCCTCCAGGAGCCAAAGAGCATGTAACAAAAACTCTGAGATCAGGCATGAGAAGCCCTCTTTTGAGTGTTTGATCATAATTGTCCAAGAAATTCTCCAAATTTATAAGCTGTTTTTATCACCCTTGGTTGCCCACACTCACACACACAATATGGACAGTTAAGGCCCCTGTTGCTAAATACACCATTCACTTCAAACACAGGGAAGAGAGGCAACCAACAGTATTGCCCAGCTATGGTACTTGTGAACCACACAATGAGCAGCATGGCAAGTTAACTCTAAGGCTGCAGTTATACCACCTTGGTAGTAACCATTGGATTTAAGATCCACTCAATAACAGGAATCATGCCAACTAAGCCAACTACCCAAGGCTAGTAATGAAGGTGGACCTACCATCATCGTTTTACTGAACCAGCATAATCCCTAATTACATTCTAAATATTCCTCCTTATACCCACAGGTAAGTGTATCCTTAGCCTTATCTAGGGAACGTCTCTTCCTAACAGACGAAGAGCACTACAGAAAACCATAACCAAACAAAATTCAGACTTGAATAGTCCAATCTCAATGGACACATCTACCAAATACTTCCACACATAAGGGTCAGGAAACATTTTGGAAGAGGAGGCAGAAAGACCGTAAGAGCCAGAGGATTGGGGAGTTTTCTGTCCAATTATGTCTCCAAGTAACATCAGAAGCAACACCCATAAAGTCTCACTGATAAGACCACCCAAAGATGGCAATATGTATGCCCAAGTAGAAGGAGGGGAAACCCACAAGGCCTCAACCCTACAAGAAGAACTACAGATAATCAAGGAATGCTGGGAACAGGAGAAATAGTCTTCCCCAGGGAAGAACACGCCAACTGGTTATCCAATATTGAATGGTCAGGTAGTCCTGAAAACATATATACGAGTAACATTCTACATAGCAAGCAGATGTATTTAGGAATATATGTGCATATGTATATATATACATATAAATATACATATACACATGTATATTATATACATATAAATATATACATATACACATAAATACATGCAAACTTATATCCACGTAACAACAATTAATAGAAATAAGGCCATGGATTAGAAAGAGAACAAGGGGGTATAGTGGAGGGTTGGGAAGCAGAAAGGGGAGAAAAAATATAATGTAATTATAGTCTTAAATATAAAAAGAGAAAACTTTCAAAAGCTATTTTTTAAAGTGTTTTTCTATATCTACCTCTGCTCCCCCTCTCTTCTCTCCTCCCAGTCCCTCCCAGTCCTCCCTTAGCCTCCTCCCACTCCTTCCCCTCATACATTCCCCAGGAAGGGCAAGGAGACCCAAGGTGAGTCATTTCAGTCTGGCATATCCAGCTGAGGTAGGTCCGAGTCCCTCATCCCAGTATCAAGGCTGAGTTAGGTGTTCCTCTGTAGGGGAGATGAGCTCTGAGGTGCCAGTTCATGCATCAGGAACACAGTCTGCTCCTACTGCAAAAGGCTCTACAAGCTGTTCATGAAACAGTCACTGAGGAACCTTCAGGGAAAGAAACTATACTCTCCAAGTCAAACATTCTTAGAATCTCAAGGATTGCAGAGGACAATCAAGTACATTTGTGTTCTGCCTTTAGCCACTTGTGTTAATTTACCTGTTCCCTTCATATCATTGATTTGTAGACAAGTCCTTCGCCAAAACTTAGAGTCTTATAATTAGTCAACTTCAAAAGGCATTAACTAATAAGTTGCCTACAAATTAGCTAAACACAAATAGAAAGTTTTATTTGAACTACTTAACTACTAAGTTTTTCTCATTAAAATAATTTTTAAAAGAAATATTTATAAATGAGTTTCCCTCAATCCCCAAACTTCTTTTGTTTCAGTAATATTAAATTGTTTTACAATCCATTCTTCACATATTCGGCTTAAGAAACATTTTTGGTTTCAAGAGACAGTCCCTTCACTTCTCAGACTTACCCAGGTCTGAGGAATCCTCAAGGCTGGTCTCAGGTGGGCTGCACGGGTGTCCTTCAGTGACTTGCCCCTTGAGGGAGCAGGATCTCTTCACATCTGACAGCCATGTCTCATCGAACAGCGGTTGTTACACCTGAGTCTGTCCCTTTCTAATCATGCCTTCCTGAGGCCTGGCAGCATGCTCTTACCTGCCAGATCTGCTCCTCGCTCAGAGAGGTCAGGCGGTCACTCTTCAGCACCTCCTGAAGCAGGCAGTAGGGCAGCGTGAGGACATCCTCTGGGCGGCTCTTCAGGAGCTCCGAGAGGTGCTTCACTAGGAAATCAACCACTGCCTTTTCCAACAAAGTGAGGTGAAAGAGGTCAGCAAGTCTGTACAGATCCAAGTAATTAAAGCTATTTAGTTCCTGGGTGCCAAAAAACATAAAAAAAAAAAACAAAAACTTAGGAATCCATGTAGAATAGGCAAGAAACTACCATTTTCATAACAGGTGGGCCATTAATATTAAGAACACCCCCTGCCCCACCAATTATAAAACTCTAAGGTTTTCTTATCCCCCCAAATCCAATATTATTTTTTAAATAACTTATTTATTTTTATATTATGTGCATTGGTGTTTTGCCTGAATGTGTGTATGAAGGATCCCTTGGAACTGACTGGAGTTATAAACAGCTGCCGTGAGGGTGCTGGGAATTGAAGCCTGGTCCTCGAGAAGAGCAGACAGTGCTCTAGCTGCTAAGCTCTAAACCCATATTCTTAAAGACATCTTTAAAAGCGAATTTCCTTAAAGGGCATCCTGGGTTTTGCTGGCGAAAATGCTACTTTGCAACTTTTTTGGGAAGCATTTGGAAGTCCTTACCAATAAAGACTGTGATGACTACTCTTGGTTGCCAACTTGACTACATCTGGAATTAAGTAACCATCCAAGCAGCTGGACACACCTGGGAGGAATTTTTAGTTGATGTGAGGTTGGAAGACCCACCTTAAATGTGGGCCACACCTTCTCATGTCAGCCTTTATGAAAGACAAGAAAGTTTCTGGGTTTTGCCTGCTGGCCCTCACCCTCCTTTAGTCTTCATTGGTATTAGAGCCTACTTCTAAGAGATTCTCTTGAATCCTAAAGATAGTCTGAGACATCCAACCTCATGGAGTGAACAACTATTGGAATCTGGGGCTTCCTCTCCATAAACAGCAATTGTTGGACTTGCTGGACCACAGCCTGTAAGTCATTCTAATAAATCCCACTGTGTAAACTCCCTCCCTCTCTCTCAGTTCTATCTATCCTCTAAAGAACCCTGACCACTACAAAGACAAGCGAGTATTTTACCTTTCCTGCAGTTTAGTGCTTTCTCTCCTGAAGGTAACACAAGAACAGTCAAGTGGGCATTGAGGACTAGACATGGACCCAAAGACACACTGACTTTGCATGTTTCTGAAACTTTAGCCTCAGTATTTCTGTACATTTAAAAAAAAAAAAAACCATCCTGTCTTAATGGAAGTGAAAGACAAAATTTATGTGTAAATCTTAGCAAATGAATTAATCTCACAGAAAAGACTCATGTCTTGAACACATATCAAATCCACCTAAACATGGACCTTGCTTTGTTAACTTTGAAACTTCAGAACATCAGGAGCATTCCCGCCTACTTATTCTCAAACTTTCTGAAGCCATGCCATCAAACGTATAGACAGGACTCTAGGAAACTATCTCCACAAAGCTGCAGCCCCCAGGAACCTTGTCCCTGCACCCCTATGAGAGCGAGGGTGGTACACGCATTGGTTGATAGAAAGCTTCCCTATTTAAGTGTAATCATGATAATGGTGCATTAGATTCCCCCTTATTCTTACTTTATAGTCACTAATATGTTGGCAGTGTTTTGTAAGAGCAGGACTGGAGGATGCTATGAGACATCCTTAGTCTACAGATCTATTTAATTAAACATGGCATATTTCCTTTACCTGGTTTTCCAAGACTATTAAGAATTCTGATATTTTATTCTACTATTGTATATATATATATATATACATACATATAATTTCACAATAATTGACAGCTTAAATCAGTTTAAAATCTGATACTCATTTAAATTCTCAGATATTATGGTGTCATAAATACAAGTTCACTTCTTTCTTTCTCTCTCTCTTTCTTTCTTTCTTTCTTTCTTTCTTTCTTTCTTTCTTTCTTTCTTTCTTTCTTTCTTTCTTTCTTTCTTTCTTTCTTTCTCTTTCTCTCTTTCTTTTTTTAAACCAGACAACGCTTAGTGCTGCCCATATCTGCTTGGGTGTCAGACAGGTTCCTGGAGCATGGGCTGCCTCTTAGGGTCAACATCCATAAAAAAAAGCGATTCTCCCTCTCCCAGCGGTCAATATTTTCCAGTTGTGCCTCATTAAGGGGTGGGACTTCATAAGCCCCTTTCCTATCCATGATGGGATTTTAGCTGGTTTGATCTTGTCCAGGACTTGGGCATGCAGTCACAGCTGCTGAGTTCTGTGTGTAACAGCCCTGTCACATGCAGCCAATACTGTGTCACTACAGAGACCCACCGCTCAGGCTCTTACATCTTCTCTGCTTCTTCCATGATGATCATGTAGCTTTAAAGAAAGGGTACGGTACAGATGTCCTAGTTAGGTCTGAGCACTTCACAGTATTTTACTCTTTCATGCTGACCAGTTGTGGTTCTCTGTGTCAACCACGATCTACTGCAAAAAGAAACTTCTCTGATGAAACTACACTAATGTGGTGGGACAAGGAAGGGGAGGATCCAACTGTAAGATTCTAGATAGGTCTATTTACCATCAAGATTTAAGGAACTAAATGCTGATCTTTAAAATGCTGTTTATGAAACCACATGACCACTGAAGTCCACTACAATGCAAACATCTGAGGATTCACTCATGACTTTTACTCAAAATAGTCAGACTTCTTATTCACCTTTTATCAAAGAAATATACGAGTTACAGGACTAGCTTTTCAAGTATTCTTAAAATTGTCCTTCAACATTTACTTCTTAGGATTGGTAAGTGCTAGGTCGGCAGGAGAGGACAGCAGATTCTAGTGTGAACTTCGGGACACGCCTGTGGGATGGAGTACATCTTTGAACAATCTGATCTAATTTGGAGCCTCAAGAAATATTTTGGTATCCCACAGCATTACTCTATTCTTCTTCCAAAGCCTGCTTTGCAGATATTGCAGGAGTATTGGGATTCTGATTCAGTGGCCAGTATCATGGCTCATCGCGGCTCAAAGAGGAGAGTGGGCAGGGACAGAAACACCCCCAGTACAAAGGTTCTGAGCATGGAGTGGGGGAAGAACGCATGACCTGGATATGGAGTGGCAACGAATACACTTCACCAGGGGGCTTTCTATCTTTATACTCCCATTCTGAGTTTCTTCCAATTATAACTTAAATGTATTCCCATGACTTAAAAGCAGTCCACTTCAAAAGTACAGATAATTTTTTAAAAGTTATTTTAATGAAAGGTTTTTTTTAAATTTAGTTTTTACACAATATAATTTGATCCCATTTCCCTACTCACCCAATTCATGTTTACTCCCCCCCTCCTGCTAATAAAAACAATGTCATTTATTTTTATTCTTTTCCATCTCAGCATATGTGTAGTTTGCACACATGTATGCGAATGCTTACCCGCGTGTAGGCACATGTATGCTTGTGGGTGGGTGTATATAGAGGTCTGTATACTTATGGAGGCTCAAGGTTATGTTAGGAATCACCCAGTATCACATTTCCATCTTATTCATTGAAGCAGTTCTTTCTCATTGAAACCCTTAGCTCACTAGTATGTCTAGTCTCCCCACGTGGCTTGCTCTGGGATCCTGTCATTGCTTTCTAAGGCTAGAATTACAGGCAGGTTGCAACATCCATCAGTACTCCAGTCAGTACTCAAGCTTGTCTGGAAAACACCTTAACCACTAAGTCAACTCCCCTGTCCCTTTGAAAATGTTTACATGTGTATATGAGTGTATTTCGGGTGCATGTTCATGTGGGCGTATTCATGTATGTGTGCACAAACACATGTGTGTGCATGCATGTGCATGCTTATAAAGGTCAGATGCTCATGTTATCTGTCTTAGTTTTTTTTCTCTCTCCCTTATATTTGACAGAGGGTTTTCCCTGTACCTGGAACATATCAGTGTGAAAAGACTGGTTGGCCACTGAGTTCTAGGGATCCACTGTCTTCCTACAACACTGAGTTACAGATATAGGATTCATGCTTGTTTTCACCTGGGTCCTGGGGGACACAAACTCAGGTCCTCAGCCTCGCGTACTAAGTATTTTACAAATGAGCTATCTTCTCAGCTTGGTGGTGTTTCCTTTAAATGTAATTCTTTAATCTTAAGGACCATAGTAATAAAAATCCAGAAATGATGTGCCGTAAGTAACTGAACAGCAAATGGGAAGGCCTCTTATACCTGTCTATGTATGAGAGAAACATTTTGGGGGTAAAGATGCGATGAGCTCCATCTTTTCATTGCTCTTTCATAACAATGTCCCCAAATCTCCAGCACTTCCCAGCGGTTGTCAAAAGGTTCTGTTTGACGTGTCATATGTAACCTGCATCTCTGTAGTTCAATTGTACATAGTGGGAAATTGGGGGGAATGGAGAACCCACTTCATGATGCTATAACACACACCCCTCCTATTGAGCAGATAGGATCTGTGAGCTTTCAGAAAAAACATGTATAAGTTCATCATGCAGAGTTAATCACTATCAGTGTGTATACGCACACACACACACACACACACACACACACAGCTTGAATGAGTCATGAGTTAGATGAAAGGTAGAGAGCTAGCAAGTGATATGCCCTGGCCTGACGCCGACCAGCCTCAAATTAATGAAAGCATCTGTGTGTCTCTGTGGGACTGCGGGACTGCAGGTCTGCGGGTCTGCGGGACTGCGGGTCTGCAGGTCTGCGGGTCTGCGGGTCTGCGGGTCTGTGGGTCTGCGGGTCCTAAACATTGAGGTTAGGCCCGAAAGTCCGGGCCAGAAACCTCCTACTACAGACTAAGTTGGACAAATAGAAAAAGAAAACATCCTATAGGACAAATAATTCAGTTTCTTGACATAAGCTGCATTTGCAAAAAGAAGAGGATCTTTTAAGAATGCAAAATTCATGTTAATTTTACTCCTATAATATTTACCAATTTTGTCAAAATGACAAGATCTGGAGTCACCTAGGAGATGCCTCTGGGCATGCCTGAGAAGGGCTAACTAGATTAAGTCGAGATGGGAATTTGTTAACTGTGGGTGGGTCTATTGTATGGGATCGGTCCTGGCTGAATAAAAAACAGGAGGAGAGCTAAACACTAGCACTCATTATTCTTCACTTCCTGGATGCATATGAAGACAATCAGCAGCCTCCAGGTCCTTCCAGGACCTCCCGACCATGATGAACTGTATCCCGAGAGTGTAAGGAAATACAAACTCTCTAACTTAAAGTTGCTATTCTCATAGAATTTCATCTCAACGATTAAACAAACAAACAATGTACATTCTGATTCAAATAAACTAATGAAAATGCTATAGTTTAGAAAACATGAACACAGGTGGATATTGGGTGATCAAGATATTACAGTTACTGCGTTATCATGAGGATAACATGGTGTGAACACGGACAGTGTGACTCTGCCTCTGCGCAATCCTCATCTGTTAGGGATACACACTGCTGTTCTGTTTTAGACATAGAAGCTGAGCTGAGATAGGGGCCGCAGGTGGGCCGCAGGTGAGAGGCAGGTGGGCCGCAGGTGAGCCGCAGGTGAGAGGCAGGCGGGCCTCAGGTGGGCCGCAGGTGGGCTGCAGGTGAGCTGCAGGTGGGCCGCGGAGCTCTGCACGCCGCAGCCGTGGGGCACGACAGCATGTCGGTCAGCAGAAAGGACTGGTCCGCGCTGTCCAGCCTGGCCCGGCAGCGGACTTTGGAGGATGGGGAGGAACAGGAACGTGAACGAAGGCGGAGGCACCGCAACCTGAGTTCAACCACAGATGATGAATTTCCAAAAGTCACCCAGAATGGAGCTCAGAGATCTGTGGAGAGGATGCCTAGTGTAGAGGAAGCAGAGGTCCCCAAGCCATCACTCCCAGCCTCCAAAGATGAAGATGAGGACTTCCAGGCCATCCTTAGGACTCGGAGGGAGCGAAGACAGAGGCGGCAAGTGGTAGAGGCTGTCCAGGCTCCGGTGCAGGAGAAGCTAGAGGAAGAGGGGGGAAGGGACAGCCCAGGTGCTGAGCAGACCTTGCCACAGCCCTTTGTGCCTAAGAAAGTGGAGCCCATGCCTCGCTGGAGACTGAGTTGGGAGCAGCGAGGTCCTTGGGCCCAGGAGGAAGAGAACCTGAAGAGCAGAGAGCTTGAGGGAGGGGAAAAGGGTCTTCCAGAGGAGGCAGAGGTCCAGCAGAAGACGCCAGTCTCTAAGAAATTGCCTGTTCCAGAGAAGACTGCAGTACCTGCCAAGAGACTGGCTTCTGAGAGAGCCTGCCCATCAGAGAAGGGGGCAGCTGTAGAGAAAGCGTCTCTGACTGAGAAGAAACACAGCCCAGCGAAGTTGGTGCCAGAAAGAATGAGTGTGTCAGAGAAGTCACCCGTCCCTAAGAAGACACTTGTGTCTCTGAAAACAGCAGCACCAGAGAAAAAGTTCACTCCAGTTCTAGAAAAAGCTGTCGTCTCCGAGAAGATGCAGGAAAGGAGGCTGGTGTCTGAGAAAGCATCCATTTTCGAGAACTCACTAGTCTCAGAGACACGGCTGCCTCCAAAGAAGGCAGCAACCTCTGAGCAGCCCCAGGCCCCTGGGGGAAGCCAGACCACCACCACAAGGGAGCCCAGAGAAAGGGTCATCCCTGGGAAGAGCTCACCTTCCTCTGCAGAGCAGAGCACATCAGACCCTCCGGCTAAGGCCTCTTGCTTCCCACCCATCACACTGCAGGTAAAAATTCCCAGCAAGGATGAAGAGTCAGACACATCCTCACCTACAGGGCTTACCTACAGCACCTCCACATAATCCATCTGTGGGATTATGACTGAGAGGAACCGCAGGTTCAGACATTTGGTGTAAATGCTTGGCTGAGGAGCCAATGGGGTGAAGCTACCATCTGTGGGCATAAACCTTGAGGCAAGGCCGGAAAAGTCGGGCCAGAATTCTTGTACTACAAATGGCAGCCCAACGTGGGTCATATATACCCACATAAAGCCATAGAAAGCTTAAAAATGGTCTAGAGCCCAAAGCAGCCTCTGACTTGTGTCTCCCACGTGGGCTGTGGTACAGAGACAACCAAGTGAGGCACATGGGCTTGAGCTACAAGGGCGGACTTTTGGAGTACAGCTTAAGGTGTAAGATGGCTTGTTCCTGAAGTCTCACAGTAGCCTAGATGTAAGCAAAACATTGTAAATGATGTATTTAAGGTTTCTGTTAATAAGTACAAAAAGAGAACAGAGTCAAAAATGGCTTCTTAGTGTCGATGCTTTCTGGGATCAGTTCTGTTTGCTGGAGGTAAACTGAGGCTTGGCTTTAAGAGAAGCTTCCTGATTCAGCATTAGGAGCAAAACACTTGTGAGTTTTTTACTTGTGAGTTTTAGGCCCTGCTGCCTAATACTTAAATGGAGTTGATGAGCAGCAGATGGCAAAGCTTTACTTGGTGGTCATATGGACCCTAAAATTCCCAGAGAACCTGGGCTAAAAAGATAAATTCTAAGAAGTTAGACTAGGAGCTGGGGGGAGCCCATCCACCCATCCTACCAACCTTAAATCCTGGCAGATTAAAGGTGTGTTCGGAAACTAAAAGAAATAGAAGAATCTGGGTGGAGTCAATCACCCTAGGCAAGCAAAGGTATGGTCAGAGACAGAAAAAGTTAAGAAATAAATATACAGTAAAGACAGTTTTTGTAAAAAGTCTAAGTGGTTTAGAGTGTGTTGAAAGTATAGATACATAGGGTTAGAGAAAGAAAAGAAAAAAGGTAGAGAAAGCCTTTAGAAAATAAATAGAGTAAAATAAATAAATAAAACTTAAGCCACGTAAAGATGGAAAATACAAGGAATGTCTGGATACTGTATATTATTGTCTTATCTTTAAACTTTTTGACTGAAAATGACTTAGTAAAAGCTGCTAAAAGACAGTTGATTATAAATGTTGTTGGAGTAATTCAACCTATATATTTTTTAAATGAGTTTACTTTAAAATTGAAATGCAAAGATATGCTACTTTGGAGAAGAGGTTTTCCTTTTATTTTCACAGAAAATGAAAGACTGTGGATTTCTTCCTGGATAAAGAACATAAAGTTTGATAGAGGAAGACCCCCTGAAAATCTCCAATGGAAATGGATGGACCAGATGATTCAGCATTTCAGAACACCTCTGTGAAGTTTCCAGAGCTCTGTATCCAGAACAATTTCAGGAGACTGGCTGAGAAGACCCAGCCTTACAGATTACTCCACTAAAGACTTGCCCATAATCCTGCATTTTTCTTTGGATTCCTATGGGATTTCCAGCGTTCCCATTCAGCAGGAAGTAGCCTAGAGAATGACGCCCACATTCCCACAACATGGATTATGGATGTTTGTGTTTATTTACAGTGTTGTTTATAAGTTGTTATAGATAAGGGGGAAAGAATATTAGATTTGGAGTTCTTTTTGTTTTAAAAGGAGAAAAGGGGATATGTAGGGGTATTGTGTTGTTTCATAGAAAATAACTGTCCCACCCACTGGTTTAATAAAAAGAGCTGATTGGCCAAAGGCAGGCAGGAAGTGTGGGTGGGGCTACCAGACTAAAATCTCTGAGAACAGAACACCAGAGAGAATTCCAGAGAGAGGCCTGGAAGAAGAAGAGGAGAACTATGCTGCCCTAAGAAAAGGTACCAAACCGCATGGCTGAACAGAATGAGTCATGGGTTAGATGAAAGGTAGAGAGCTAGCAAGTGATATGCCCCGGCCTGATGCCGATGAGCCTCAAATTAATGAAAGCATCTCTGTGCGTCTCTGTGGGACTGCGGGTCTGTGGGTCTGCAGCTCTGTGGGCCTAGACCTTGAGGTTAGGCCTGAAAAGTCGGGCCAGAAACCTCCTACTACCCCCCCCCCCCCAAAAAAAAAAGAACAGAAAATACTTGTATTCAAGGCAGAACACTACAGACACAGAGGTAACTCAGGACAGTAGGGATGGACAGGTCCCCATAGTCATGCAGATATGGTACTACTGAAAGGAAACATAGGCCATCACCAGACTTCCACTACTCACCACTTACAAATGTAAAAAATCCAATAAACTCACAGAGCTCTCATGGAGACACTTTTGAAAAGCATTTGCCACAACAACTGGGCACATGCAAAGTACAGAGCAGATTGGGCCTGTCAGAGCAAAAGCAGGAAAATACAAAAAACCACTGTGGCTTTCTATCTAGAAACCAAAGGTCATCACTGGGTGGTAGTGGAAGAAGTTCTAAATGTATGAAGTCCTGAGCGATTTTATGTTGTTGACATGAGCCAGCCATGCCAAGGACCTTGGCCTCAGACCCATGGGAAAATGTCGTCACCATTTCAGGGGGATAGCAAAGCCTTCCTCTTGAGTGCTTGAAGACGTTGATTAGTGTATGTGGGAAATCTCCACCATAGTTCTTTCTCTCTTCCTGGATGTTTACAGCACAATCCCTTATGGAGACTGTTCCTACTGAGATTAGATAAACCTGTCTCCTTGATCATACTATATGCCTTGCTTCCATGTTTATCTGTGTGAATAAGCGTGCCTCCCTGTCCAGATGTATGCAATAATCCCACCTTGCTGTTAAATTGCATATGTATGCATGCTGAGCTTCTGCTGTGCTTGGCTTCTCAATCAGATAACCCAGGTTGCCAGATCCCAGCTTTACTGTGTGTCTGTGTATCTCTGTATCTCTCTGTTGGGGATTTCTTTACCCCCTCACCTCACCAGACAGGTCTGATCCTGGAGCCACGCTGGAGGTGGCCCATCACTGATGCAAGAAGATTAAAATGAAGAATATGGCCTTTCTAACTATTCATTGCTTGAAATAAAGTATACCAATACAATAAGAAAGAAAAATGAACCAAGTAAAAAGAAAAACACAGAATTGTGTGCTAAACTCATAACCTAATTGTTCTCTAACCTATATTACTATCCAAGCCACTTTCCTTAGCTCAGAATCCATTTTATGGGCATCTCTGAGCTATCCATCCCATAGCCTATTGTACAACATGTTCAAAATGTACCTATTTCCTGGTGCTTGCTTCTTCCATATATTCTTTTCCTTACGCAAATTTAGATGATTTTATTTTATTTTATGTGTATAAAAGTCTGTGTACCACATGCATACAGTGTCCCCAGAAGTCAGCAGAGGATGTGGGACACCCTGAAACTGAACTTATAACCCAGCCCAGGTGCTCTGCAGGAGCAACAGATGCTCGTAAACGCTCAATCAACCCTCAGCTCTTCTGCATCTTCTCTTGGGAAATGGTCACATCTAGATTTCTGCATCAGCAGCCCCACACAAGCCCACATTCTTCTCTTATATCTAGTCACTTGCCTAATGCTATCTGCTCTTTCTTGTTAGCATTTCATTTATGCCTCTTATCATCTTGTCTCGACTTTTGGAATTGTCACTCCTGCCTCAGGTATCAAATCTTCAATTCTCTCTTTATGGAAGAATCTGATCATACCATGAGCTGTTTAACACTCAGTTATATATATAAAACATATATATATGTATATATATATATGTTTTAATTAAAAGAGGGGAACATCAAAGTGAAAAGCAGGTGTATTAGGGGATGTCTGGAAGGAGTGGGAGGTAGAGTTGGGGGTAAGTTTAAGATATATTGTCTTCATATTTAAAATTGTCAAAAACAAGTTATATATGTATAAATTAAGTTTTTTAAACAAAAATATATATAGAGATATATTTAACAACAAATGATAAAGACAATGTAAGTAAAACTATAAGACATTAAAATAAATACATATCTTTTACGCTTAAGTAAAAATTCAACATTTGCAATGTTAGTTCTTCATAATTTACCAACTAAATATAAACTACATTAAAAACAGCACCAAAGATGGAGGGGACTCGACCCTAGCCACTACTCCAGTTTCAGCAGAAATTTGCCAGAACCGAAGTTTATATCCACAAATCCCTTGGGATCTCATCACCCTCTAACAACTGTTCTATAATGTTGCTTCTTTTTTACATAAAAATTTTTTTTCAAAAGAATTTTAAAAAGCAAAATTATTGCTTATAGAAATTCTCATTTGCTTATAGAAAAAAAAAAAAAACCCAAAACCCCCAAAAACCTCTCAAGACAGTGCACGGTCTTCCATGCCCTGGGCCCTGCTGAATTCCTCATCCTGCTAAGCAGCATCACTAATTAGACTGACAACCTCCTACACACTCACAACAAAAGAGAGAAACACAATAGGCAGGATAATACACTGCAGCCAACGACAGGAAAGCACTAGTCCTTATAGAGGACAGGCTTCTGGGAGATCTGTCTGTCGTCTATATCCTTACAAATAAATGAAAAAAGTCTATAACTGAGTAAATAGTACAATGTATAGAAGATGAGGTGGGTGGCCATAGAGTGGTTTGATCTGGAATAAAAAGTTACTAAGGGTTTAAGGAGCTGTCAGCTGTAAATCAACTATAGTTTTTATTTCTTCCCATCTACTAGGTACTTATAATCAGTTCTTTTGATTCTTGTACCTTTTAAGATTTAAATATTTTCCTTTATTAATTTATAGTGTGTGTGTGTGTGTGTGTGTGCACATGCTCACATGCATGTAAGTGCATACAAGTGGCAGGCTGTGTGGAGATAACATAATTTTTGGGAGTTGTTTCTCTCCTTAAATCATGTGGGTCCCAGGGATTGAACTCAAGGAATAATGTGGTGATGTATATTTAATAAAAATAGTCTGGAATATGAGAGGACAGAGTCACCCACAGAGCCAAGCCACAAAGGTCAGGGTGTGGATCTCTGTAAGTTCAAAGCCAAACAAAGCCAGGCAGTGGTGGTAACCACATTTATTCCTAGCACTAGAGAGTTGATCCAGGAATTGCAATAACTAGACAGGGAAAGAAATATAAGGCAGGAGAAGTTCCGCCTTCTTTGCCTGTGTACCTGGCTAGCTCAGTTGGTAGAACACAAGACTCTTAATCTCAGGATTGTAGGTTTGTGCCCCCCATTGGGCACTATTTATAGTCAGAACTTTCTCTGTCCCATCCACTTGGTCCTACAGACTTTTAGTCCCAAATAATCACACAAAGGCTTATATTAACTATAAACTGGCCTATGGCTCAGGTTTATGCCTTTCTAACTCTTACTCTTAAACCCACCCATAATTGCTACCCATATTTAGCCATGTTCAGCATTCTCACCTTGCTTCCTCTGCATCTGGCTAGCACCCCCTGCCTACCTTTCCTCTCCCAGAGGTCTCCTAGTCTGGTTGCCCTGCCTCTACTTCCTGCATGCCTCCTGGCCAATCAGCTTTTTATTGAAGAAATATAAGTGACAAATATTTACAGCATTATCACACAGAATAAGGCTTGCAGCAAGTGCCTTAAGTGGTGCAGAGAACCATCACAGCAGCTCAAACCATCATTTAAATAAAAACTGTCTCCTTATTTGTGGGCCTTGCCATCACTAATTAAATCATAAAGTTTGCATTTTAGAATAAGCCGAAGCTGAAACTGCAGGAGCAATGTTCCAGACTTGGGAAGCAGCAGGTGCTAATTTCTTATGATTAAGAAATTCTTTTTGCCCGAGCATCATGCACAGCATGGCCCTCTCTGTCTCCATGTGATGTCGCCCTATCACGTTATGCTTTGTCTGCTCCCAACACTCATCCCCATCTGTAATTATCTTCCACATTTACCTGTATTTATGTGCATACGTCTTCTCTCTCCAGCCCCCAATATGGTGGTACTTTGTGAAGCTGACCTGCCAGCCTTGGCTACTGTTCTATCCCAACTGTCTGGTACACAACGGATGGAAGGATAAATGAAAAATTTCACTTTACTTTTTCAATTTTTCTGGTTCAGGCCAAACTAATTACACCCTCTTTGGGTTTCTACTCTCCCCTCTGCAGTTTTCTAACAGGTATCTGAAGTACCTGGTACAAATCTATATCCCTCCATACATCCAAGGCCCTTGGTGAAAAGGATTATGCGTCATTCTTCATGTATCCTGGAATCTACCACAGAGTAGGTAGATGGTCAACATGTGCCATTCATGAAGAAAATTCAAAAGATTTTTTTTTGTTTACTTAAAATTAAGTGGACAAATTATCCCATGTATTTTCAACCTGCCCAGCTAATTCTGAACTTCACCCAAAGCAGGCCACTTTTCATATTTTCACTACAGTCCTTAATCTTACCTTTTTACTTTCTGGTTGGTTTTTTTTTTTTTTTTTTTTGGTTCTTTTTCTTACTTCTATTTTTTTTAGATGTTTTTACTCTGTAGCCCAGGCTGGCCTGAATATCCCTATGTAGCCCATGCTATGTAGCCTCCAGTTCATGAAAATCTTCCTACCTCTGCCTTTAAGTGCTTGGGGAAACATTTGTCAGCTACCACACCCAGCCTCATTCTAGCCTTCTCACTTGCACCATGACAAAGCCAGTGGTCACTCCATTTTCCACAAAGACAACCTGGTAATAATCCGTTGACAATACTAGAAAATACAATGTAAGTACAGGTACACACAAAGAAAAAGCAGAACATAAGCATTCTTCTCTGGGGAAAATTATTTTAATAAACCTCAAATTTCATTCAGTCCAAGAAAGCATGATTTTGCCACTGACTGACTACTTGGGCCAAAAGTATTTTTACACTTCCCAAGTGATAGTCACATCACTTATGAGATTGTTTCTATTCTCTTACATTCATTCTGTGGATTTAAGAACTCTGAGCATGCAGGGAGAGGTGAGAGGATTGAATGGGAATCACAACTCAGGAGCACAAAAGTCTCTTGAGTAAAAGAAAAACCTTTCTTTTTCCTCTAAAAAGGTTTGATTTCTGTCACACTGTTTCTCACTTCAAATTTAGTTTTTATTCAGAATTATAAAGTGCACATCGTTTCTCTTTGGGGAATATTTTTACATAATATTTATTTTTCTTTGGTTCAGGGCTATTTGGCTTTCTGTTCCCTTCTACTTGTTCCTTATGATATGAATGACAAGTTAAATTTCAGAACAGCTACAAAATGTGTACCCAACACAGTAGCTATAAAATAAATGGTACTTTTCCGATTTCAATAATTCATAAAAACATATATTTCCCACATTTAAGCTTTTTGTATGGCTTATTCCTATAAGAACCTTAAAGGACTTATTCTTGAGATTAATTTGGGAAAGTTATAAGAGGAAAAAAACCCATAAAAATTTAAATACTGCCATACTTTGGATTATAATCAATAATTATCCCTTCAAGGCAAAATAGTCATATGGTTAAGACACAGGTGGTAGAAATCAAGTGAGTGTGAGGTGTCTGGTTGACCGTGCTGCCCTCCTGTCATCCTCCTCAAGCAGGGAAGGCAATAAGGGGATGACCATCTTGGTCTCAGTGGTGCCCTGTCATGGGTCTCATGGTATGGTGTTAAGTGGTCAAAAATTCCAATGAATTTCTTAGTATTTCTGCTAAGCTGCTAATGACATTTATATAACAACTTTGCTCTCAAATTCAAACTAGCTGTGAACCTATCCCTCAGAAAATGTCATCTAAATTCAATTGCATTCCACTGATCTTGGATGGTAAAAATACAAAATCTATATAGAGAGTCTGTATATGCACCGCCCATGAGCCACGGCTCAGCTCCCGTGTGCCATAGTGAAAGAATATGCCCTGTGGACCAACTGCAATACAATCTGCCAGTCAGTGATCCATGCTTCAAAACCAAAGTCTATTGAGTTTCAGCTACTCTGATGCCCCCACCCACACCACCCCTTGCCTGTCAGTAGCTCTTTGCCCACCGATTTCTGTGGTGTACCCATACCCCCGACACAGGAATTATATAAAACAGGGGGAACATTGTTACTACATGATCACATCTACAGTAGTCTATCCCAGTGCCAACCCCAAAACATGATACCTCAAATCCAGGGGTCCTAGATTACACACACACACACACACACACACACACACACACACACACACACACACACACACACACACACACCCTCATAGAGATGCTTTCACTTACTAGTAGGAAAGCTGATCAACACTTTACTTGAACAAGGTCTACTTTCTTCTTTCCTCGTTTAGTTCTAGGAACAGCATAGACTTGGGAAAGGAAAAAGAAGCACCAACAGCACACACTATCAGTGTGAAACCCATGACTTGGATTGGGGATAACACGAAAATAATTTTCAAGGTTAAAAAGTAAATACAAGTACCATTTTTGATTTCCAGAATTTTTACTTCTACGATGAACAAACTAAATAATATCTCAGATAACATTTTCTATGCTAAAGGAAAGGTCCCTCTGGGTATGAAATCAAAAGAGAATTAAATTACCTAAAACTATTACAAATAGCCTAATGTTTTATGTAAAACCAGCATGGCCTTGTTGGTAGTTAACTCAAAGTGAGTCATATAAGCTACTTATTGAGACCAAGTGCTAAGTATTACACAGTAAGTAGCTAGGACCCCTTGTTACTGACTGAACTCCAACATTTATAATTGGGTTACCTCTTTATACATCTATTTTATGTTGAAAACACACTATATACTTACTTACCAAAGCTCATAGGTCTGTACCAGTGCTCTGAAGACTATGGGTTGTTAACCCTAGAGGTTGTGAGGCCAACTGGGAGCCATGGCTGGACACCACTGGACATCATAACTAGGGCTTATTACAACACTCATAGCTAGCCTGTGGAAAATACCAACGTGCAAAGCATGTCTTATTCTTCAGGTGTCTCAGTGCTACACCACTGGAAAACTGAAAAGCAAACCATCATAAGTCAGGAATCATTTGCAGCAGGAAGGCAACTCTTGCATTTTAGGATTTGCAAATCCTGCACTATCCTATAATCATTGCTCTTCATACTGGTTGTAATAGAAAAATATTTGTTACATTATGAATGAAAAATACCAGTAAGTTGTGAGGCATATCCATAGCCGTTATGGAAGAAGTAAGTGGTTGCCACAGTGCATCTTGAGTTTTCTGATCTGATCCATCTCAAATTATTTTTTCTCTCCACAAAATACTGAAGGAGAATCTGATATTTCTTGGTTATAGTGATGATTAGAAAAGTCAAGTGTTCGTAGTGTTAGTCTGAACTGCAACATACAGTTTCAAGCAGGGATAAATACTTTCACAATTTTCCTTCATCCCAAATGATTATTGTTCGAAAAGCATCTAAAGACTGAAACAAACAGTTGAAAGGTTTGCAAAGTGGGTCTTCAGTTCAAATGCTCTTCTCATGGGGACCACCTGGATCTGACTGAATCCTTCGTTTGGATGGCAAAGCACCCCAGCTTGGGCAACTGCTTCTTTCTTCTTCTTAAATGTTCATTTTTATTATTTTTTATATTAAAAATATTTTTTTATTCATGTATCCCCCTACTCCCCTCCCTTCCCTCTACCCAATCCTTCCCAGTCAGCCTTCAGTCTCTCCTCTCCCCATCCCACCATCCCCTCCCCAAAAAAGGCAAGAAGTCCCAAGGTGGGTCAGCTCAGTGTGGCACATCCACTCCAGGCAGGTCTGATTTCCTCATCCCAAATCAAGACTGGGTTAGGTGTTCCTCTGCAGAGAATAGGCTCCTGTGCACAGGAACACAGTTTGATCCTACCCCTCCAGGCTCCACATACTGCCCATGCCAACCAACAGTTGACTACCCTTGGAAGGCCCAGCTCCTTTTTCTGATGAATCTCCAGTAGCTGTTCTTGATTCAGTGAGCTTCCCAGAGCTCCAGCTAACCATCACTGTGGGACTTTTCCTCATAATCCCTATCTCCCTGCTCATACAGACTCTTCTCCCCTGCTTGCAGCTGGACCAGGAGCTCTGTATAGCTCAGCCATGGATCTCTGCCTCCACCTCTATTCATTATTGAATGTAGGTTCTGTGATGACACTTAGAGTGGTTATTCATTTGATTAAGGGGAAAGTCCTATTTAGGCACCCCGTCTACTATTGTTTGGAGACTTGGCTATGGACATCCTGTGAGTTCTTGGAGGTTTCCCTAGCACCCAGACTCTTTTCAACCCCACATTGGCTTCCTTTATCGAGATATCAATCGCTTTCTATCTCCCTCTTTGCTCCTCTCACTCAACCATCTCCTTCTTTCAAGATTTGCTCCCAACTCTTCTTGGTTGTAACCCATTATGATCCCAATTTGCTAAGGTGATCTTCTCAATTTTCTCTTCTTAGGGGAATCTCTGGATGTCTCTCTTAAGTTCCTTCTGATCCCAAGATGTCCAGGGGCTGTGGTTTGCACTTGGGTATTCTTTTTTTTTTTTTTTTTTTTTTTTTTTTTTTTTTTTTTTTTTGTGTTCAATACACTTATGAATGAGTACATCCCATGCCTCTCTTTCTGGGCTTGTGATACCTCACTCAGGAGGATATTCTCCAAGTTCATCCAGTTGAGTAAAAATTTTAGGATGTCATTTTTTTTCACTACTCCATTGGGTAGATGTACCACAGCTTGTTAATCCATTCTTCAGTTGAAGGGCATCTAGGTTGTTCCCAGTTTCTTCCTGTTATGAATAATGCTGCTATAAACATAGTTGAGCTAATTCCTTTGGGGTATGAATGTGCATCCTTTGGGTATATGCCCAGCAGTGGTGTTGCTGGATCCTTAGAGAGGCTGATTCCCAGTTTTCTGAGGAACCGCCATACTGCCTTCCAGAGCGGAAAACTGCTTCTTCTCTGACTGTCCAAGCACCAGCTGCCCAAGTCACTGGACTTTCCCCTCAGGTGTAGACTGTGTTTTTATTTCTTTACATCTTCTTTATTCAGTCACAAAGTCCCTACTTGTTAAATCTTAATTGATGAAAAGTAGTAAAGCTAGGCATTTAGAAGCATTTAGCTTCTACTAATCTTATTTCTTGGTTCACAGATACAAATATTGAAACATCTAAAGAATTTAAAGGTAATTATCAAACACTAACTAAATGTATTAAACATTTTAATATTAAACAACTGAGCAACAGAATACAGACTGAATATTAGCTAAATATGGCATTTTAGACACAGAAGAAAACATTTGTAAAAATGTTGACAACTGTCTGCTATATGTAAATATAAATTAAAAATGAATACACTGCCATATTGTTCAGGATGATTTAAACAATATTGTAAGTTAAAATGATTGTGGACACTTATTTGGGTTTCTAAATTTCTGTTTCCCTTCTTTTAAGTGGCTCTTAAAAGCACCAGTGACATCTTTATTCTAGAACTGTAGTACAAGAAAATGATTTGAAATTGAGCCTCCTACATGGTCTCAGCCAGTGGACATCTCAAGTCAAATTTACGTATCTAAAGACTAGGAAAAGTGATAACACGTTCTGGATCCATGATGAGGAGGGTTCTGGAAATACTTGTACAGCGAAATCCTCAGAGTGGAGTTTAAACATACAATAGTTTTGGTAACTGTTATGTCCTTGAAAATTGCTGTCAATGGTGCTTCAGCAAGAGCTTTGCCTGGTCTGCCAATCTGACTCACTGACTGAATGACAGGAAAGAAACTCTGGATGCTAAACAATACTTTGTTTTTTTCTATATGGATTATCAAAAATCACATCTCTCAGGTAAAAAAATATTATTTATCTTATATGTATAAATACTTTACCAGTACTTACTTAAAGCTTCACTGCTGAGCCTGCCTGCTTTTCTGAGTTCTAACTATTAGTTCTAACTATTAGTGGGTGGCTTTTCTGTTTGCCTTTCTATTTCTTGTTTGGATATCAACATGTTTACGGTGACCCTCTAGACTCTTACTGTTTCTAAAGACCCTCCATCTACACACAGATCTCCAACATGGTACCTGCCTGCTGTTTTGGACCCAACTTCAAAAGGCGTGCCTTTCTCTCTTCCTGGTCTCCATGCCTCTCTTCCCTGTAGCTATACATCCTACCTTTTCTCTCCTTGTTAATTCAAGTTTTAATAAAATGGCCATTGAACTTTAAAAAAAGAAAAGAAACCAACTTCATAGATAAATGAGAAGAACAGACTGAGACAATATAGTGGACCACAAACATGTGTCTGTTATTATAATATACTCTGCTTCTTGGGGGAAAAAAGGCACATTGAGAAATTCAAGGATGGGGGAGCTGCATTTCTTTATGACCTTATTTGAAAGATAAAGTCCTTGGGGAAATACAATTTATTCAGATTATCAAGACCCTGCTGTGCAAATCTACAGTCTGGGAGCACACTATGGAGATCAAAAAATATTTACTTTATTCTGTGGGGTATAAAAGCTTTTAATGAATGCATAATTAAGACAAAAAAAAGTGTGTACAGCTTTAGAAATTCCACGGCTGAGGCAAGCCATTAATATCCAAGGCACCATACCCAGTTGTGATTCCACCTGTTTCCTATTTGGATTACAACCTAGTTATAAATCAAGATGTTATGTGTCTACCCAACCCAGTGCAGCAGGAAAGGACTGTATTCCAGGAGCCAGGGAAGCGACATAGAAAATACTAGCATGGATATGTGTCGAGGGGCTAGGACAGGTTAACAAACTAACAGATACAAACAGGCCAATTTTTAATAGCTTTGGGATGAATCATGCTGGGAAATAAATTATCATGTTTATCATATATGTAAAGGGACTATGAGTTTTCCTAATACTACATTTGGAGTTGATAGGATAAAGTCATATTGTTAATGAAGAAAATAAACATTCCATTGACCATATAGATTAGACTTACTTGTTACATGATAAAATGTTCTAATCCCAAGTATTTTGAGTATAAATATATATATGTGGATACATATATATGAGTATGTAAATATATATTTATAAACAAACATGTAAATATTTCTGGATAGCCTTAAGTAACTATATATTCATATGCTAATACAAATATACACTTTATATGTGTTGATTAAATAAAAACAAAGTATTATCAGCAATTCAAAAATCATATGAAAAAATGTGCTCTAATTCTGGCAGTTTTAGAAGACATATTTAAATATATTTGTGCTATAAAACATAGGAATTCTACAATTAGGTTACTGGTACATTTTTCATAATCAATTGTATGCATAATATCTAAGGCTCATGAATAATTTTATATTGTTCTTTGGAAAAGTTTCTTAGTAAGCTAGAATTCTAGTAGAAAGGGACACAGAAATATAACCAAGATCAGGTACTCAGAATGCTGGCCACAGTCACCATGAGCTGAAAAATGTTGCTTCAAAATTCACCATTGATTACTCAGCATGTGAGCACAGGTGAAGCATCTCACCAAGTCAGTTCTTGTTTCTCAAGCATCTAGTGGTGCAGGATCTGGGTTGCAGGACGCATTGCATTTACTATCTTACTGAATCCTTAAACAACACCATGGAGTAAAAGGATGTCATATATATTTCACAGACTAGGAGTAAAGGGCAGAAAGGTTAAGTCACTTAAGGTCAAGTGACTTTGGAGTTTATGTCACAGTAAGATAAATCAACACATGAGGAGATAGATAAATAAACGTGATACATTGTGATTAGGCCTCCCCGAGAAGAACACTCAATTAAAGAGGGCATCTACATAAACTGAGTGCATCACTTTGCCAGATGTGAAAAAGGAAAAGTGTCTGCCAAGTACTTAGGGTATTAGGAACTCAAAAGATGAGAATAGGAAAACCCACAAAAGAGGGGATTTGCACAAAGTTTTTTTTTTTTTTTAATTTTCACTAAAAAAAATGTCATCTCCATCAATGTATCCCCATTCTTTCCCTCCCATCCCCCCTCCCAGACAGCCCTCAGCCTCACCCTTCCCCACAAAGGGCTAGAAGTCCCAAGGTGGACAAGCTCAGCACTGCACATCCACTCCAAACACATCCAGTTCACTCATCCCAAAGTCAATGCTGGGCTGGGTGTTCCTCTATAGAGAATGGGCTCTATGAACAGGAACACAGTCTGATCTCACCCTTTGTGACTCTACACACTCATGGAAGTCTAAAACTGCCTACCCCCGAGAAGGGCCCAACTCCCCCTCCCAATGGATCTCCAGTGACAATTCCCAATTCAGTGAGCTCCCAGAGCTCAAGCCAGCCATTACCTTCCCCATAATCCCCATCCCCCTGCTCATACAGACTCTCCTCCCCTGCTCTCAGCTGGACCAGGAACTCTGCCCAGTGCTCAGCAACAGATCTCTGCCCCCACCTCCATTCCCAATTGGATGTAGGCTCTGCGATGACACCTAGGGTGTTTACTCATTTGATTATAGGGGACGTTCCATTTAGGCCCTCCTTCCACCATTGTCTGGATACTTGGCCAGGGTCATCCTTCAAGTTCCTGGACATTTCCATAGTACCCAGTGTCTTTCCAACCCCACATTGGCTTCCTCTATCGAGATATCCATCTCCCTCCATCTCCTCTCATGATCTGTTTCCAACTCTTCTTAGTTGCAACTCATTATGGTCCCAATTTGCTAAGGAGATCTCTATTTTCTCTTCTTAGGGGAATCTCTGGATGTCTCTCTTAAATTCCTTCTAATCCCAAGCTGATCAGGGGTTGTGGTTTGCAACTTGGGTATTATTCTTTGCTTTTTGTCTAAAATCCACTTATGAGTGAGTACATCCAGTGTCTATCTTTCTGGGCTTGTGATACCTCACTCAGGAGGATATTCTCCAAGTCCATCCATTTGCCTGCAAATTTTATGATGTCATTTTTTTTAACTACTCCATTGTGTAGATGTACCACAGTTTGTTAAGCCATTCTTCAGTTGAGGGGCATCTAGGTTGTTTCCAGGTTCTTGCTATTATGAATAATGTTGCTATGAACATAGTTGAGCTAATGCCTTTGAGGTATAAATGTGTAGCATTTGTTTATACGCTCAATAGTGGTATTGCTGTTTCCTTGGGGAGATTGATTCCTAGTTTTCTGAGGAATAGCCATACTGTTTTCCAGAGTGTCTGTGAAAGTTTATACTCCCACTAACAATGGAGGAGAGTTCCTCTTGTTCTGCATCTCTCCAGCATAGGCTGTCACCTGTGTTTTTGAACTTGACCATTCTGAAAGGTGTAAGGTGGTATCTCAAAGTTGTTTTGATTTGCAATTCTCTGATGGCTAAAGATGTTGAGCAATTTTTAAAGTGCCTTTCAGCCATTTGTAATTCTTCTGTTGAGAATTCCCTTTTTAGCTCTGAACCCCATATTTTAATTAGGTTTTTTTACGTTTTGGGGCTCGAGTTTCTTGAGTTCTCTATATATTTTTGAGATCCGATGTAGGGTTGGTGAAGATCTTTTCCCATTCTATAGGCTGTTGTTTTGTCTTATTGACTGTGTCCTTTGCCTTACAGAAGCTTCTCAGTTTCAGTAAATCCCAGCTATTAATTGTTGTTCTTAGTGTCTGTGCTACTGGTGTTATATTTAGGAAGTGGTCACCTGTTCCAATGCATTGAAGGTTATTTCCCACTTTCTTTTCTATCAAGTTCAGTGTAGCTGGGTTTATGTTGAGGTCTTTGATCCACTTGGATTTGAGTTTTGTTGCACAAAGTTTTAAGGAAATGTACAAAGTTCTGTAAGATTGAAGCATGGCACTTAAGCAGTAAATTGTCAAAAAAAAAAAAAAAAAAAAAAAAGGTTAAAGAGATCGGACATTCTGTAACAGACCCAGACTTTGTGTGTCAAGTAAAGAGGATGAACATTATACCAAAAGCTACAGAGAACCATCAAATAGTTAATGATTTTAAGCAAGAGTATATATATATAATCAGTTTTTTATTTGAAAATAAAATTAAGGGATTGAAAATTACTTTTTAAAATCAATCAAACAACACATTGGAGAAAGACTGGGAACAATAGTAAAGTTCATTAATTTGCAAGATGTTTCTTTAATACATAAAGTAACAAAGACCTGGATTAAGACATTGTTCCAGGACTAGAAAGAGAGAAAATGAGAAAGTGAATGTGCATGAAAGTGACATTGCATGCTGGCCACAGGGAGGGAAGAGTCTGGGGTGACTCCTGGTTTCTGGTATAAGTTCAACTGCAGAATGTCCAGAAGAATGAACCCAAGAGACAGAGAATTGGAGATGACAAAGAATGTTATCCTTGGGATACACTAAGAGAGAGTAGATAAAGAGACAACATTTAGAAAGGCAGAAAAAGTTTACAATTAGAGATAGAAAGCTATAAAGGCTTTAGTGAAAAAAATTATTTTGAAGGTTAAAAACAAATGTTGACCATTATTGTGGTGATGATCACAGGCAAGGAACAGAGTGGAAGCACCTGAGGAGAGTCCAAGAGAAAGAATGCAGACTTCAATGATGTCAGTGCCAACCAAAAGACAAGGTAGCACATTTGAGAACCATCAAGAGCCCAAATCCATATAGTTAAGCAATAATCACAAACTCCTGGAGCAGCCTAATGATTCCAGTTTGGATAAGTAAAGGAAAAATACCCATGGGGGATTGGCTTCTCCTAAATTTCTAAAGACCAGGTTTCTGGTTGGGATAACTAAGAGAATGATACTGCCTTAAAGGCATGGAAAAGGGCAAGCATGTGGGATTGAATGAAGACAATTAGAAACTATATGTAAGGTATCAAGTAGAAATGCATGTAGGGTATCCAGTGGAAATGCATGCAGGGTATCCAGTGAAACTGTATGTATGGTATTCAGTTGAAATGCATGTAGAGTATTCAGTGGAAGTTCATGTCGTGTATCCAGTGGAAACGCATGCAGGGCATTCAGTAAAAATGAATGCAGGGTTTCCAGTGGACCTGCTAACTGCTCCAGTGGAGCTGAGGTGCAGAGACCTCCCAGTAGAAAGATAACCGCAATGAGCAGAAGAGATGGGCCACATACAATGGGACAATGGGAGAAGAAGAGGGTGAGAAGGACTTGAAACAAAAAAGAAGGAACAGTGGAGAGGAAAGGGGCGTGCAGGAGGGAACATGGAAGGCCCCATTAGATATTCTGAGAGACTCACTGCCCCAAAGGTGGGAAAGCACAGACACCAGCAGCAGTTTGGCAGCGAAGAGGGCTGTTGTAGTGACAGGATATGAAGAAACATTTCTCCCACCTTTCTGGCGGAGAGACAGAACCCTGGACAGCACAGGAGGCAAAGGCTGTAATGAGGAGCCTGAGGTTTGTGAGCTTCAGAGAAGGCACACCACTCATTGTGTAGAAATATTCACAGTTGGAAGACGGACGAGAGAATGAGTGTTTCAAATAAAACATGAATTTCGTTTGAATCACCCTAACTTTAAGTAGTAATAACGGAACAAAGTGAGATACATATTTTATTGCTTCATTTGTGATTCTGAACTACCACATCTATTAGATACTGGAAGGATTTTTATGTTTTGAGAAAATAAATTCATGCACAAGATCTTATTTTGGGGGGGAGGTTTCTGGTTTCATTTGTTGTCTAGCTTAAAATGGAAAGTACAGGTATTTTTAAAAATCCTTCCAATTTTTTCCCCTCTCCTTAAAAACTCACAAAGAAGATACAATCAGCCCTAGATTACCCAACTAACAAATTAAAATGCTGAAGTGACTCTCCCAGCAGACAGCAGGCCTTAGGGCTGTCAATCGCTGGCGTCCTTTGGTGTGCGCTTTGAGAATGAAAGCCAACACAATAGCATATGAAAAAAAATTAATTGGTGCCCAGAAATGGCTACTGAAGATTTTAGGAAGTATTTCTGGAGCCAAATATGAGTGATATTTGGCAAATATGATATTCTGGATTACGTGTGCTAGGTGGCAATATTCTTGATTAGAACAAATAATTAGTAGTTGGCTATGATTGGGGGCTGATACATTTCTAGCCTTCCTGATTATTTTCAATAAAAAGAATCCAAAAGATTAAATTATTTATAATATATTTTCCAAAAGTTATACTTCAATATGCTCCTGACACAAGCTCAAGGGAAGCACAGAATGGCAGGCACCTAGTGCAGCAGATTATGGCATATTAAATATATATGTGGGTACAATCATTTGTCTCCTCTAATAGAAAAAAATATCTCAGTGTTAGAGAAAAAGGAATATGGGTTACAACTTTTAAATCTTAAGGATAAATTATTTTATACAAAATACCTACTATATATTTGGGTAATATGGCTAACTTAATAATTAAATTTAAAATAATGTATTCTTTAGAATATATAGTTTTCAATAAGTCATTGTTGCATTATTTGATTTAAAAAATAATAATCCATTATAATATTATAAAATATATAAGCTCTTCACTATCAAGTCAGTCACTGTAGGAAGTATTTCCAACTGAACAAAATGTATTCAGTAGGCAAAAGTAATAAAAAGCTGCGTACACAATTTTCATACCATTACTTAACAGTAGGTAAAAATTACTGAACGGAGATTAACTTTTGTCCCCTCAGCCCATACTGAGTTCATGCAATATGGAGGATAAAAAAAGAAATCTGAAATTGGTGGAAGGTGAGGTCCTGAGACTTGTACCCCAAACCTCCCAGGACAAAAGTAAGAAAAGGCATTTTCTAGCTGTACTGAAATGGGTGAAGAAGGGTGATTCAAATCTGGTCTTGGAGATGTTATCTCAGAGATCAGTGTTTTCTGATGTTAAAACTAGAAAAATCTTTTCATAAAAGAAACACCACAAGATTGTTGTTTATAAAAACAGGAACAAAATCACCCAGAATTATCCCCACAAACTCTCATGAGAGAATACAATACTTTAAATCTTTGTACGTTCACTAAAGAAAGAAAATGCCCAATTCTCTCTGTAGCCCATTAAGTGTACAACTACCTGAAGATGAAGGATAATGATTAAGCACGTACAGGGGATGAGATGGAGAAAGGGTGGGATGCTGCCGTCTCTTCAGGTTCTTTCTCAGCTACCCAAAGACTAGGAGCAGAAATCCAGGCTCTGTTTACTAGATCATCCAGGTGGAGATCTATACAGAGAACTCCTTCAGTTTGAGGAAGTAACTTATGTAGTATTTGCAAAGGAAGAAAACAAAGCAAGAAAAAAACACCCTGTCTGTCTCCCTACAGAGATAAAAAGCTTTACCTATGCCCCTTGAGTTCTCTCCTCTCAGAACCCAACAGCACGTCTCCTCTTGCAGGTCACGTCTTTCACATAAAAGTGCTAAACTAATGCCGCTTAATGACAAATTAATGTCCATGAATAAAAAATACACCTCTAATAGCATAGAGTAATTTGCCATTACAATATCATCATTGGACATGCCCCTGGTTTAATACGATGTATTTAATTCATAACCTAATGAGTGATATATAAAAAGAAGGAGATGAACCCTGCAATTACATTTATGTGAGCCTGTCACCTTATTTGTAAAACCTTAGAGTCATTTACATTCAAATTAGAACAAATGAGTGATTTCACAAAGTGCGGTGATAAATGACCATAGAAGCCCGAGACAAAACCGCATTTCCTGTGAGCACATTAACAGTTTCCTATTATTTGTTAAAAATTACAATGCATATTGCCCAGTGTGGTGTGAATAATGACTTTTTTACTGATTGGGTCAGAAGACTAATATGTAGCAAAATAAATAATTTTTCTTTCCATTTTTTCCCCTGATTTTTGCTTTAACCGAATTACTGACTTCTGGTGGATTCACACTGCCACCTGCTGCCTACAAGTGGATACTGGCAGTCCATTCCAATCACTGTTTTGGTGGTTTATTGGAAGAGCCTACAGGATGCTCTTTTTATTACTGCATTCTAGCAGCATGTCATTATAAAGGCTGTAATACCTGGTGGAAGAAAGGGCACCTACTGTTAATTGGGCAATAGAATGTAACAGACCTTGGGGAGAGGCACAAACCTTACAGAATGCTTTCTCTTCAGAAAACTAATGACAAAAGATAGCACCCTTGGCAAAACATGTAGCTTCGAATGTCAATTTCAGAAACCACAACAGGAATCCAACAGTTAACATCCCTGATCTATGGCATTCTTGGCAGAGGAAGGTAGGGGTGTGTGTGTGTGTGTGTGTGTGTGTGTGTGTGTGTGTGTGTGTGTGTGGTTAGACAGCTCTCCACCCATACCACCAGGGCATAGTTTAAAGAGTACTTAAAGCCTTTGCCTGCTACTAGAGATGTCCCATTACCAGGATTCCTATTATGGCAAGTCCCTATATATAACATCTGCCTTAGGATCCTGCAAAAGGCAGCTTGACTGGAAAACAGTAGGCCCAGCCATGGAGAAAAGAATTAAGACTTTCGTAGAGATAAACTAATATAGTGAGATGTTCTAATATATTGAGATATACCAACAGGTAGCTAGTGGACATTTCTAAATTTAATCAATATACTACTTCTAAATTTAAACTCCTGCATCTGAAAAACAAACAAAACAAACAAACAAAAAAACACCACCACAGCAACAACAATGCCACCCAATTGAAAGTTATCCTCAGCTGAGTGGAAGTGTGAGTCCTTATAGAACTGACAGGTCTTCTGGAAATGCTGGCTCCCTTCTTTAGGGAAGGTAATGATACTCAAGGGAATATGGCTTGGTGTGAAGAAGGGCTAGAAACAAGACACTCATTTAGGAGTAACTCTTTTATCAAGAGCGGTGAGAGTCAAATAAAAGGCAATAATTTCAGTGATAGAGGAAAGACCCAGCTGTGAGATGTTTGTAAAGCGACTCTACTCAAGTTGGATATCTAAAACAGCACCCACATTCATAGAAACAAGCAGATCAACAACACCTTAGAACATACGAAGCTTGAACTACTGATGTGACTTTTGGGGGAGAAAACTCCAACATGGCACTCCCTGGGAACCCACAGGCCACTCCAGACAGAGAAGCAGGTGGGCTAGCTGCAAACCTTCACCATTTCCTCCATCCCTCCAAATCCAATCCCTCCTCCTCCGTGTCAGGCCCAGGTCTGCAGCAAAATGCCTGTGGCAGCCTCCCTGCAACCTCATCTCTACTGGACACCCACCCCCGACCCCGTCCCATACTTATCTCCAGTGGATCACACAGATCTTCCATTCCGACTTCCTTACCTTCATTCTTGGCTGTGTCCCTGCCTCCATCTCCAGCAGGCACCCCATGGGAACTCACAGGCCACTCTCACCAGGAAAACAAGTGGATTTAACAGCAGATTCTCACCTCTCTCTGCATTCTCCCAAGTGCTATCACCCTGTCTCATCTCCAGTTCTGCAGCAGACTGTCAGCTCTGGCGTCTCCTCACTCTCTTCCCCCACTACCAGGGGATTAACTAAGCAGAGCCTGGTGGATCACCCTACTTTCCTTCCTCCTGAAAGCCCCTCCACCATCCTGAGCCTATTCCTGACTCTCAAGTTCAATACCCAGAAACACACTTTCACTTGGAAACGCCAGTGGCCACACCTATCAGAACACCATAAGCTTTTCCTTCAGGCGACACACAGCCATCACATTCTCCTATGAACCAGATACTGGGAACAAAACACCCACCCCACAAAGACAAGTCCAGAAATCAGCACCTAGAATTGTAATTACCAAACCTGGATACCTAGATGTCAGTGTAAAAACACAGGCTGGGCAGTGGTGCCTCATGCCTTTAATTCCAGCACTCAGCAGGCAGAGACAAGTATATCTTTGAGTTCCAGGCCAGCCTGGTCTATAGAGCAAACTCCAGGCTAGCCAGGAATACACAGAAAAATTCTGTCTCTTAAAAATCAAAACAAAACAAAAAAAGCAGCAAACAAAAACAATAGTCAATAACATGCAGGGAAATATATTTCCACTAGGGCCCAGCAACTCTATCACAGCAAGTCCTGAATATTCCAACACAGAAGCACAAGAAAAGACCTCAATACAGCCTTTGTGAGTATAATAGAGGTCCTTAGAGAGGAAACGTATAGAACCGTTAAATAAATATATGAAAATACAAACAGCGGGAGACAATAAAACCATGCAAGACCTGGCAGTGGACACAGACTTGAGAAAGAAAGCCCACACTGAGGGAAATGAGAAATTTAGAAACTTGACCAGGAACCTTAAAGGCAAGCTTCACCAACAGAATACAAGAAACAGAAGAGAAAATCTCAGGCATTGAAGACATAATAAAAGACACAGATACTTTGGTCAAAGAAAGTGTTAAATCTAAAAATCTCCTGCTACAAAACATCCAGGAAATCTGGGACACTATGAAAAGACCAAATCTAAGAATAAAGGAGATAGACAAAGGAGAAAAATCCCAGGTCAAAGGCACAGGAATGTTTCAATAAAATCATAGAAGAAAATTTCCATAACATAAAGAAGGAAAAGCTATCAAAGTACAGGAAACAGACAGAACACCAAGTAGACAAGATCAGAAAAGAAAGTCCCCTCAGCATATAATCATCAAAACACTAAATGCACAAAACAAAGACATAATATTAAAATCTGCAATAGAAAAGACAAAATAACACATAAAGGCAGACCTAGTAGAATAGCACCCAACTTCTTCATGGAGACTAAAAAAGCTACAAGGGCCTGGACAGATTCACTGCAGCCTCTAAGAAATCACAAATGCCCACCCAGACTACTACACCCACCAAAACTTACAGTGACCATAGATGGAGAAAATAAGATATGTTTTGTATTTATTTACTTTGAATTGTAGAAATTTAAGTTCTTCGTTTTATCATTCCATGAAAAAACCAAATTTAAGCAATACTCACCTACAAATCAAGTCATAGAGAAGGCACCAGGAGAATACACCCAACCTTTAAGAAAGATATCACCTCATGGTGAAAGTATGGGGGAAAAGATATTCTAAGCTAATAGGCCTATGAAGCAAGCTGGCATATTTATATTAATATCTAACAAAATAGACTTCAAGCCAAAGCTAATCAGAAGAGAAAAGAAACTACATACTCATCAATGGAAAAATCCACCAAGAGGATATTGCAGTTTTTAATATCTATGCCCCAAATGCAAAGGTATCCACTTTTGTAAAGGAAACACTACTAAAGCTTAACTCACACATGGACCCTCATACATTGGTAGTGGGAGACTTCAATACCCCACCCTCATCAATGGCCAGGTTATCAGACAAAAAGCCAAACGGAGAAATGCTGGAGCTGACATGTTATGATTCAACAGACATCTACAGAACATTTCACCCAAACACAAGAGAATATAACTTCTTCTCATCACCTCAAGGAACTTTCTCCAAAACTGACCACACACTGGGACACAAAGCAAATCTAAACAGATAAAATAAAGTTGAAATAACACTCTGAGTCTTATCTGACCACCATGGATTAGAGCTGGGTATCTACAACGACAGGGCAACAAACAGAAAGCCTACAAACACATGAAAACAACAAATGTCTTCTGAATGAAAAATGGGTCAAGGAAGATTTCTAGAATTAAATGCATAAAAACATACTAAAACATAATAAAGGTTGTTCTAAAAGGCAAGTTCTTAGCACTAAGTGCCTACATTAAAAGAAAATAGAGAGATCTCATACTAACAATTTAACAGCAAATTTGAAAGTTTTAGAACAACAAAAATTCATACCTCGAAAAACATATAACATGAAATAAGCAAATTTACATACAGCACAAATCTATGAAATTGAAATGAATGAACCAAAGAATTAATAAAGTTGGTTCTTTGAGAAAAATCAAAAAATCTTATTATTTATTGAATAATAGATAAAATCATTTTCTTACCAAAAACCTTATCCAAATTAATTATGAAGTGGAGATGGAAGATCCAAACTAACAAAATTAAAATGAAAGGGGACATGACAACAGACACTGTGGAAATCCAGAGAATCATAAAGACAGACTTTAAAAACCTATATTCTACCAAATTGGAAAAAAAAATTGGATGATTTTCTCAGTATATACCACTTACCAAAGTTAAATCATGAGCATATAAATGATTTAAACAGACCTATCACTCCTAGTGAAATAGAAGCAGTCACTGAAATCTCACAACCCAAAAGTCCAAGGCCAGGTGGTTTTAGCACAGAATTACACCAGGCTTTCAATTAATGTCAATATCCCTTAAATATTTCCCAAGACAGAAACAGAAGCAATATTTCCCAGTTCATTTTATATGGCCACAGTTACCCTGACCCAAACCACATAGAGACCCAATAAAGAGAATTGCAGATCAAATTCCCCAAAGAACATCCACACAAAAATGCTTACAAACTGAATCCAAGAACACATCAAAAATATCATCCACCACAATCAAGTAGGCTTCATCCCAAGAGTGTAGAAATGGTTCAACATACATACATCAATAAATATAATCCAGTATAAATATAAACAAAATGAGAAAAAAAACATGCTCATTCTCATTAGATGTAGATAAGGCCTTTAACAAAATCTAACACCCCTTCATGATAAAAGTCCTAGAGAGATTAGGAATACAAGGGATATACCTCAACTCAATAAAAGAAATTTACATCAAGCCCATAGCCAATATCAATTTAAATGAAGAGAAACTCAAAGCAACTCCATGAAAATCAAGAACAAGGCAAGATTTTCACTCTCTCCATAGTATTGAATATAGAACTTAAAGTTTTAGCTAGGACAATAAAACAACTAAAGGAAACCAAGGGATACAAATTGGAAAGGAATACATCAAAGTATCTTCATTTGTTGACGATATGGTAGTATATACAAGTGACCCCTAGCAAGTCCACTGGGGAATTCCTATAGCAGATAAACACCTTCAGCGAAGTAGCTGGATACAAAATTAATTTACAAAAATCAGTAGCCTTTCTATATACAAATGACAAGTGATCTGAGGAGGGAATCAGGGAAACAAAACACTTCACGATGGCCTCAAATAATATAAAGTATCTTGGGATAGCTCTAACCGAGAAAGTGAAAGACTTGTATGATTAAAAACTTTAAGTTGTTAAAGAAAAAATTAAAAAATATACCATAACATGGGAAGATGTTTTATTAACATAATTAAACAGCCATCCTATTAAAACCAATTTACAGTTTCAATGCCATCTTCAGAAAAAATTTCAACATAATTTTTCAGACCTTGAAAGGATAATTTTCAGATTCCTGAGGAAACACAAAAAAAGCCTAGGATAGACAAAACCATCCTGAACAATAAAATAACTGCAGGAGGTAGGAGTTCAATTTCAAATTGTACTACAAATCTATAGTAATAAAAACAGTAGTAAAAAATAATAACAGCATATTGGCCCCCAAATAAACATGTTGACCAAGAGAATCAAATTTATGACCCAGAAGAAATCCACACACCTTTGGACACCTGATTTCCAACAAATGGTTCTGGTCAAAATAAAAGATTTATAAGATTATAAGATTAGCAATAAATCAATATCACCCTGCACAAAACTCAACTCCAAATGAACCAAAGACACCAACACAAAACCAGATTGACTGAACCTGACAGAAAAGAAAGTGGAGAATAGTCTTGAACTCATTAGTGCCAGAAAAGGCTTTCTGAACAGAAAACCATTAGCACAGACACTAAGAACAACAATTAACAAATGAGACATCATGAAACTGAAAAGCAAGCTTCTGCATGGCAAAGGACACTATCATTTAGAGTGGAAACCTACACAATGAGAAAAAATTTTTATCAACTATACATGTGATAGAGCACCAATATCTACAATATATAAAAAAACTAAAAATAATCTAGACATCAAGAAAACATCCCAATTTAAAAATGGTATACAGATCTAAATAGAGAAATCTCAACAGAGAAAACTCAAATGTCCAAGAAACAAAGAAATGTTCAATATCCTTGGCCATCAGGAAAATACAAATCAACACTACTTTGAGATTCTATCTTATGCCTCTCAGATTGGCTAAAGTTAACATAACAAGTAATAGCTCATGCTGGCAAAAATGTGGAGTAAGACAAACACCACCCATTGTTGGTGAGAGTGCAAATTTGTGCGGTCACTATGGAGATCAGAATGAGGGTAGTTCCTCAGGAAGATGGAAACTGATCTACCTCAAGATCCAACTATACCATTCTTGGACCTATTCCCAAATGATGCTTCATTCTACCACAGAGACACCTGCTCATCCATATTCATTGCTGCTATTTTCACAATAGCCAGAAACTGGAAACAACCGAGATGTCCCTCAACAGAAGAATGGACCAAGAAAATGTAGTACATTTCACACATTAGATTATCACTCAGCTACTTAAAAAAAATGAAATTATGAAATTTTCAGGCAAATGAATGAAATTAAGAAAAAAAATCATCCTGAGTGAGGTATCTCAGTCTCAGAAAGACAAATATGGTATGCATTCCCTAATATGTGCATTATATTGTACATGGAGCCCTTAAGTCAATGATATTTAAGCTACAATCCATAGGAAAATAGAGGGTTAGTATAGATTAAGGGACTAGAGGGTACAGATAGATCTCATTAGGATAGTAAATAGAATAGTTATGGAGGGAAGGGTACTGTAATGGGAAGATCAAGAAGGGAGCTGTGGAAGGGGATATGGAGAGAGACATCTAAAGTTAAGGGACACTTGAGGGGTAGTATTTACACACTACCTGATACAGTAGAAGCCTCCTAAAACACACAAAAATCTAAATAAAATCACCAAATAATGAATAATGAGTGAGACAGAGCCCCAACTGGCAATCTCTTGTCACCCAAGGAAGCTTCCAGTACTTGCATCTAATTGAATTTTTGGTCAAAGGGGTCCCATAAAAATCCCCAAACAACCCAGGCTATTGCCAAGACTCTAAGTCTCTCTCCACAAACTGACAGCAAGGTCTGTTGCTGAAGACAACACCTACATAATCACTGAATAGGAAAATGTTGAGTTAGTAACTATAGAAAGCCTCCACCTCTGTATTTCAGAATCTTTGTTATATAAAGGTACTCTGTATGCTATTAAAGAGAAACATAAATACCAAGCCAGCCACAAACCTTTTATATACAATTGTGTGATGTGCGAATGTCTTTCTGTATGCTGTGAATATCAGTCTCTAAATAAAGGAGCTGTTTTGGCCTATGACAGGCACCATAGAAAAAGTAGGAGGAGAAATCAGAGCATAGGTAGGAGAAGGGCGGAGTCAGACAGACTGAGCCAGCCACCAAAGGAGCAACATGTAAGGAACACAGGTGAGCCACGGGCCACATGGTAGACAGATTGATGGAAATGGGTTTATTTAAGATGTAAGAGCTAGCTAGCAATGTGCCTGAGCCATAGGCCAAACAGCATAAAGTTAATATAAGCATCTGAGTCATTTCTGGGGGCCTGAGCAGCAGCGGCAGGTGGCTAAGGGGTCTGGCATGGCAGGCCTGTGGGTCTGGGCCTCTGGCTGCCCGGGACCAAGAAACCCTATTGTAACAATTGTGTATCTCCTTTGAAATATGCTGGGGTAATGGTGACTCAAATCCTGTGGGACTAGTCGATAAATAACTGATCTGACTTAAGGCTCACTCCACAAGACGGAACTCATATTCAATACTACTTGAGTGACCGGGAACCTGAGAACTAGGTTACTCAGGGAACTAGGGTAAAACTAAATAATACTGGTCAAAAAAGAAAAAAGAAAAAGAGAAAGAAAGAAAAGAAAAAAAATGCAATGATAAAATGACTTCTGATAGTATTCAGCTACAGTCATAAATCAGGACTTTGCTCAGTCATCATGAGATAAGTTTCCTCTAGAGCAAATGGACCAAATAGAGCAGACCCACACCCAGATATTATGTAGAGAGCAAGAGATTTTGAAACACCCATCCCTAAATGGGATGTCTCCATTAAACCCCTCAGAGCTCAAAGAAACCCATGGAAGAGGAGGTGGAAAGGGTATAAGAACCAGAGGGCATGGAGGGCATCAAGCAAACACGGCCCTCTAAATCAACATGAGCAAAGCTCACAAGAGTTCTCAGAGACTGGAGCAGAATGCCCAAGGCCTGAGTGACTCTGCGCCAGGTCCTGTGCACTGATATTATAGCTTCCACTTTAGTATTTTTAGGGGCTTGCTAAAGCATGCAAACAAGTGGGTTTCTTATTCTTGTGCCTTCGCTTGGGCTCTCTTCCACTGTGTGAATTGTCTTGTCCAACTTTGATGTAATGCTTTTTTGTTTTATCTTATTATATTTTATTTCACTATATTATTGAATGAATGAATGAATGAATAAATAAATAAAAGAAAGAAGGAAGGAAGAAATAAAGGAAGGGAGGAAGGAAGGATGGAAGGAAGGAAGGAAGGAAGGAAGGAAGGAAGGAAGGAAGGAAGGAAGGAAAAAAAAGCCAATTCATTAGGACACTAGGGTAAGGGTTAACAACTGAACTGTCACTCACACCTGCTTAGAGAGGGAAAATCAGTTTCTCCAGTGGAGTGACACTAGGTACATCAATGGCTTCAGGGAAGGCCTCATGTTTAGGAGTAGTTGACTAGCATAGAACAGACTCCACAGATTTTATTTACTTATTTTGTATGATTTTATTGGGTTGTAGTTTGGTGGTGTTTTTGTTTTGTACTGTCACTCTTGGGGTGGTGTTTTATCTATCTACCTATCTATCTATCTATCTATCTATCTATCTATCTATCTATCTATTTATCTATCTATCTATCTATTTATGGGGACATTTTGTTGTTGTACTGAGTTTTTGTTTTTTCGAGAAAGGACCTCAAGTTTTATGTGGCTAAGGATGGAGAGAGGGTCTGGAAGGACTTGTGGTGAGGCAAGAATATACGAAATCTACTTCATTTTTAAAGTTGTTTTTAATAATAAAATATATATAAAGAAATTATCTGGAAAAAGTTCAATGGTTTATACATAATCACTGAGAAGCCTGATGCCTTTAATCCCAACACACTGAAGGCAGAGGCAGGAGTATTGGTGAGTTACAGGCAAGCGTAGAATACCCTATTTCAATTAAAAAAAAAAAAAAAAGACAATGAAAGTCCAGAATTTAGCTAGGAAAAAGTAGAGTTTGAGCACCCAGTAAACCAGTGGGTATATTGGACCTCTCACTCAAGAAGTGATCTCCAAGGGTTTCCTTTACCATGTTTACAATAGAGCATACAATGCTTGCAAACACAGGAATGCTGAAAAGTCAGGACATCCTCACACTTGAGAGGACCCATCTTCAACTCATGCCTTGTGCATTCTACTCCAGTCTCTGAGAATTCTTTCGAGCTTTGCTCATGTTGATTTAGAGGGCCGTGTTTGCTTGATGCCCTCCATGCCCTCTGGTTATACCCTTTCCACCTCCTCTTCCATGGGTTTCTTTGAGCTCTGAGGTGAGGGATTTAATTCAAGTAATTAATCTTGGTTTACATTTCTAGAGAAACTTTTAAAAAAGAATACCAAGAATACTGTGGGCAACGTGGAACAAAGAATCACTCATATTTTATTTCATACTGGGCCTTGGCTGTGAATCTTTTTGAAAAAGCGGGAAAGCGGAGCCCATACTACATGGCCTCAAAGTATCCCTTTTCTGTGTGGGTGGGATGGGCATTAGGGTAGAGGTGGATCAGCAGCTTTCATGTGTCAAAAGTTACCAAGGTGTCTGTTAATGGCTAAGAAGGCTCAGGGAGCTTCCTGTGAAAGGTTCTCCTTAGTTTTAAAATAAGAACTAGATAAAAATAAAAATAAAAAAACCCACAACAAACCAAAAAGCAAACAACAACCACAAAATGGGCTTCTAGAAGAGTCATCTGTCTTTCACAAAAGAAACAAGGGGAATTTTAGAACAAAATAATAGCAGACATCAAAGTGGCAGTACTTTTGAAAAGCCCAGTTGGCCAAGGGCTTCAACAAGTATGGCAAACACATTAGCATTGGTGACGGAACATGGCTTCTTTGTACATTTTAAGCATTGGGGAATTTTTATTTACAAAAGAAAAATCCTTTTTTTATAAATTCAAGTGAATGATTTTATATGACATTAAAAATAAGTTTATCAATACTGCCAAAGAGTAACGATTTATAAGGCTATATTAAGATAATATAATACAAAAGCCAGTTTAGCCAATCTGGAGACTTTATCCCAAGAGAAGCAACATACATATTGGAAAGACAAGGTACTGGTATTTCTACAGACATGCGGCTTGGGTTCCCATCCAGTCAGTTTCCTTCTATGAGTTCAACATCTTGCAATAACCATTGATAACAAGGCAGAGGTCACACAATAGAAGGAAAGGACAATATCTGTGAAAGCTGAGTTTCAGCCATGGTTAAAAAGCTTGAGTAATAACTTTTCACAATATAACTTTATTCAAACTGCACTTTGACCTGAGTGAAATAAATGTAGGAGTCCAGTTGCAAAGTGAGCAGCTACTTAGGTCCCAACAGATTGGACACACAGGACATGTGTGTTACAGAATATTATCTGCCATAAGGAAGTGAATCAAGTGGTGCTTCCTAAAGCTCAAGTAGTGGTAATTGATATAGAAATGTCATATAAAAATAACTTCAATTTCATAGCCAACCACACTCTTCAGAAATCTTATAACTTTTCTAGATGGCTCCTGTTGACTACCAGCATAATGGATTTAGAAACAGCTTCCCATCCCACTCAAAACTATTGAGAGGAAGAGATAAACACAACAAAGATAAAACAGTTAATATTGGGTTAAATGTGTTGAGACAATGATGAAAATTTCATATACTGCATTCTTCCTCAGGTAAACATGGCTGATACTCCTCACACTGTTACCCTGGGAAGTGCTGGTTCCTGTTTTCCAGGTTAGTTAAGAAAAACCACAGGAAAAAAGTGACAAATGAGAAAACTTTGACAATTCCATAATGTTGGCCAGAGGAGAACAAAAAAGAATCCATTGACAGCACATTCAGACAAATTTAGAAGACAGAACATGATTATAAAGGATAACACAGTAATTAGGTAGGAATAAAAGATTTTTTTCTTCTTACACAATGATTCTAGAATGAAAGTGTGTAGATTCATTATTTTAATTACTTTTCATTATATTGTAATAAGTTAAAGAGGAAATGGACCATGAAACAAATGGGAAAATTCTAAAATATAAATTAATATTTAGGGCTGAAAGATGACTTAGTGGGTAAACATGTTTGCCACTAAAACTAATGACCTAAATGTGTGTCCTAGGATGTACAATGTAAATGGGAAGAAATGATATCTACAGGTTGTCATCTAACTGCTACACACACTTGCTGTGTATGCAAGTGGGCATGTATACACACACAGAGAAACGGACACACATGGACACACAGATACACAGATTTATTTATTATTGTTGATTTATTATATTTGTATGACATCTTTGGCAAGGCTAATATTCTGGCCTTCTTGTCACATACGGCCTTACTGTGTGTCTGTGTATCTGTGTGGGCATGGATGCTGAGACCCTGAGGACAGCGGACCCTTAGAGTGGTCAGAGGGGAAGATGATATATCCATGTCTATGAGCAGATACAGGAACCATACCTGTCTTCCTGGGATTCTCTTATTTGGTCCTTGAGAAACTACTAGCACAAAAGACACCACACACACACACACACACACACACACACACACACACACACACACACACACACACACACAATCACCGGGCCTCAGTTGGTAAAAGACAGTCTACAACTGCAGGGCAAGGGAATGTGACGGACGGTTAGTAGAGCTAAGCACACATACCTGGATGAGATAGTGGGAACACAAATTGAGAAGCTCCAACAGCTGTAGGTGACTGCCAGCTGCTAACACATCCTGGATCACTCCTGGCTCCAACAAAATCTGTTTTTGTTTTTTAATAAAGAGAAAGCAATCAGCTACATCAAAAACAGACATGGTAGTGCTTAATGTATACATGTACCATACTATATGCAAACTGATACTCTATACACTTATTTCTAAATACACTAAAGCTGTGGCCATGGAAGCCAGTTCCTTTTCTTATACCCTAATTATCAGAAGATGACCTCCTCTCAAACAGGCAAACTTTTTAATTTTTACATGGGCCAAGAACTTTTCCTATATTTAAAACTTTTCCTAGTTTCTTCATTTTTTATAAGAAAATTGAACATTTTTAAAAGAACACAGTAACTGCTGAACATTCATTTTGTAGCATTGTCATTAAATGCAAAATGAATCAGTTCTAATTTCTCAAAGCATATTTCAAACTCTTCAGTTCATCAGTGAGCAGGTGTTTTAGGGCAGGGTACCTCCTCCCTCAGGCTACAGGGAAGGGGTGGGTTTTATGAGAGTGGGTGGGTATTATATATGTATTATTCCACTTACAAGCCCTGCATAACCACGAACTTTCATTTGTTTTTCATTTTTAAATTTTGTTTTGCTAGTCCCCTTTATTTAAAAAGCAACTATTATTTTTGTGGACAAGCAAGCCTCAGAAAGAAAGAGATGATGCTCAAGTACCTGGTGATTCTAATTATCTACTCCTTTCTGGTTAAGCCCAACTACCAGCCACTACCAGCCTACTAAAAAAGCCAGGAAAGACACACACCATGATGAGGAAATGGACTCCAGCAGGTGACTGAGAGCTACAGCCATCGTCCCCAGCCCAGTCATTCACAGTCTGGCCACTAGACATCTATGTCTCCAAATCCACTGGCAATCCACTGCTATGTCCACATGGGAGCAGTTAGCAAAGGCTTTCTCCAAATGAGGCCACCCATCTCTTGCCTCTGGGTCAACACTCCTCCTTGGCTTTCCTTTTCTTCAGAGGCCACTCACATTCCCGGTCTCTGTGCTTTTGGAAATGACCACAACTTGGTCCAAAGACCTTTTTCTCTTCTCTCTGTTCACCTTGTAATCCTGTGGCTTATCACCATTTATATGCTGATGACACTCAAATCTGTTTCTGTCTCCGTACCCCAGACCCTTATACACAACCATGGGAAATGGATGAAGTCCTGAGTGAAAGTGTATTGTTGACATGAGAAAGGCCATGTCAAGGACATCATTGTCTCAGACTCTTGGGAGAAGCAAATCCCTCCCCAGGTGAGGCTTGGAGACATAGCAAAGCCTTCTTGTGGCCCAAGTACAAGTGTTAACGAACAATTGACCAGTATGTGTAAAAACGTCTCTGGGAGGATTACGGCCTCAGTATGCTCCCCTACAGAAATGTTCATCTTTCACTACATGCCTCATTGACATGTCATCAACCAAATCAGTCTTCTTCTCTGTCTGGATCATCCTTTCACAAGGCAGCACCTTGGCTCCTTCCATCCCATCTTTTAGTCTTCTGCCCCAAATGAGATTCTGGTCTACTGCCAAAGTTGGTACTTCCCATCAGAGTGAACACAGCTCACCATATCCCACTTTTTCTTCACACGTGTCTATGTGTCTGTCTTTTCTTCCTCCTTCCCTTGCTGCCCCAATTAGGTCAATCCCTCAAGCTGGATAGAACCTGCCATTCAACTGGCCTCCGGGCAGTCTAGAGGGCAGCTCAAACCCCAAGCCACAGACTGGGTGCTTCATCTCTGTACCACGCATCACCCTGCTCCTTTTATAATCCTGCATCAGAGCAAATAATACAGCAGTTATTTAGAAAGACCCCAGGGTGATTCTTCATTCCTTTATTCTCTTCTCCTTCTTCCTCTTCTTCTTTTAAATAGTATTTGAAAATTTTATACACAGCATCTATAGTGTCCAGGTCACAATCACCACCTAGTCCTATCTACCACCACTTCCCCTTACCAAACTCCCCTCCCATCCTCTAGACAAGTCCCCTTCCCGCTATCAAGTCTTTTTAATTTTTTTTTTTCCTGTTTGTTTTGTGAGCCACGGTTTAACCAGAGCTTCCTGCACAGGCAGGGGTGTTGAGATATCCACCAAAGCATGCTCATCATATACTATACCATGGAAGACTCTGACTCAGCTCTCCAGAAGCTGTTAAGTGCCAGTAGTTCTCTGGGCAGGATCCTGGACCCATGAGCTCCTCCCCGTCCACAAACTGAATATGGGCATTAGTTCAGGTTTTGTTGTTATTTTGTCTTTTTGCTTTGTTGTGTTGTTTGAATGCCCTGTGCAGGAAACCTAGGCTGCCATGGGGTGGCATCCAGTCCTGACATTCTTTCTGCCGCCTTTTCTATGCCACCCACCGAACCCAGACCGCACGATGCGAATGTTCTAAGAGAGCTAAGCCCTCATCATGTCTTATATTCTTATAGCCTTGATGGTGCACGAGTCTCTGCAGCGATGTGTTCTCTTTGAAGAGAAGCTTCTCTGGCCATAGTGGAGGACAGCAAACCTCAGAATCACCCTGGAATCCTCTTCTTCTTCTCACCTCACATCCCACCCGTGAGCCTTACCGTTGGCTCTATCATCAGAGCAGCTCCGGAAGCTAAACGTTCACAGCTCACTACTTCCGTCATTATCAGTGGAGCCCAATGCACTCCATTTTCTCAGGCTTACCGTCTGCCACTGTCTTCTCCTTTGCCCCCGTTACCACATTTAAAAATACTATCAACTGGATTGGTCTTCTCTGCCTGAACCACTCTTCCTTAAGACATCAGCTTTGCTCCTTGCCTCCCATCCTCTAGACTTCTGCTCAGACATTTCATGTGCACTGTTCATTTAATTGGTGTTCTTTGAGCTCACTGGGGAGCTGGCTCTGGAAGTGGGGTTGCCCCACACCATTCCAGATCCAGGAAAGGTTCAAAGTGTCTTCCAAGGTCCTTTGTCTTGGGATGGCTGCCCCACTCCCCAACTCTGTGACAGGGAAGGAATATAACACAACATTCCAACCGTAAAACCAATGTGACCCTAAAAACAGCTGGAAAATGGATATTTCCAGTAAATATGACTGCTGCTTATCCAGTAATAAAAGAATGCCTATAGTGGGGTGCTCCGAAGCCCTGGCCACCCACGAGAAGCTGCTACACAAAGTGCAAGCTCAGTGTGGGCACTCCACCTGAGGGTCCCAACTTCCCAGCACTCAATTAGATGATCTTATCTCTACCTATTGTTATTTGTTCTTTTACTAAGGGGATGCTCTGCTCTGCCAAGGACTGTCTTAAAGGGAGACTCCAGCTGGCTGCTTTAAATGCCTTCCTTAGACTACGTTTCCTGGAAGTTTTGGGTGTCTAATTTCATAATATTCTCTCCCTCCCTCCCTCCCTCCCTCCCTCCCTCCCTCCCTCCCTCCCTCCCTCCCTCCCTCCTTCCCTCCCTCCTCTTTCTTATGTCCTCCCTCTCAATCTATTACTTGCAGCTTATACTTTGGCTTGCTATAATCTTAATAAACTCACTCATTCAAAGTGGGAGCAGGGATATCGCTCATTCTTTGGTGTGTACAGAACAACACCATTGGAAAGGCTTTCCCTTTCCTGTGTGAAACAGTATACCACTCCAAAAATACCTAATATTTCCAATCCTTGCTGTGTTCTCCATAGCACTTACATCTTTTGCCATAGTGCAAATTCACTTGGTTGTTTTCTTTTTTCTACACATGAACACACAGACTCCAAGAGGGAGGAAATCTGTCCTGTTCTGCATCCACAACACATGAGAACAATGCCTAGGTACATAGCCACCATTCTATAGTAAAGTGCATATTTAACTAAAAATTTGGATAACTGATTCCTACACACACGCTTCTTTCAAAATTTATTTTATGAATTATTCTGACACGGGAAAAGAGGAAAAGAGCTATAGCTTATATTGCTGTACTCTTGAAGTAAAGATGTGAAAAATTAAGCACAGAAGTCAGACATGCAAACAGTCTTCTTGTTCTGGAAATTTTTTCAACAGCTTTCCTCTTCTGGTGAGAAGAGATATTTAAATTTTCTGCAAATCCTCAAGGAAGGAGCTTTAACTGACAAGAGGAAATGAGTACATCTCCCATCAGAGGAGCAGGAATGGTGAGCAGACAGGCAGAAACAGGGCGAGGTGGATTAGAAAGGTTAGTTTTAGCCAACCCTGCCAGTTGCACACAACTGGCATTCATGATAACCTCTCAGGTGTGGTAATGTCAAACACAAAGGCAGCTATCATAAAGAGCCGAGATGAATATTCCTCTATACAGTGTGTGACACGTCCAATGGGCTTGCTGTGAGAAACCCTCACACCCGAAACCTATGCTGGAATTTCTTCTGCCTTTGGTTTTTTTTTGTTGTTGTTGTTGTTTTATGGGTTTGTTTCCTCCTTGGATTACAAGATTTTCTCAAAGAAACTTCAGCGTAGGAGAATCCCTCAGCCCTCTGAAAGGTCTTCAGACAGCTAGGACAACCAGTTTTCGCTTACCAGTAACAATGAACACGTGTGAACATCACTGGTCAGCGTCTTTGTGGCTGAGGCCTGTTGCCCTTGATGACTGGCTACTCTGCTGTATTTTTCCAAAGAATTTGTGCTTGTCCAGGACTAAGCTGAGGCTCAACTCCTTGGGCTTTACAGTAGAGTGAATTCGATGCCTTCGAAGAACCAACCAATAAAACTCTTTAAAAGTAAAGGTCCGCAAATGTATTTATAGTAGACAGCTTTCTAGTTTTCCCTTTGCTGCGACAACACACTGACCAAAAGCAATTTCAGATTCTTCAGAAAGTTACGGTCATCACTCTTTTGGCATTCTAACAGACAGAAGGGGACTTGAGATCAACCTCCAGGAAGGGAGAGAAATCCCCTGAAAGCTGAGAGCACGCTAATAAAATGGGAACTAATCTTCCTGACAGGACACATGTATAGCACTCAGCTGTCTAGAGGAATTTAGCTCAGATGTAGGCATAGAGATGTGAACAGGACCAAGAGATAAAGAAAATGCAAGACACAGAAGACCAAGTATGTGCCCTGGAATCCTGTGTCTAAGAGTTTACCTGTTCAGGCTGGGACAGAGCTGGGGCTTCTCCAGATTTGTAAAAAGGTTTTGAAGCTATCAGGAATGTGCATAAGTAGGACCAAGTGCCTTCTTGGGGACAATAATATGGGACATTGTCTCCCCCATGATCTACTCTAGGTAGATTCCAGGGAAGCTGTGCCTGCATGTGAGAAGCTAGACAGTGCTATCTGGGGTCAACAATTCAAGTCAAGCTCAAGGATCTTCCCTGAAGCTGTGGTAAGATAAAGAATGTCATTTGAACAAAGATGCCCTGATTCCTCCATCCCAAATGCTGAGACTGTTCTCTCTCATTTTTGCTAACTAGATAAGAATTAGCCAGTGGCTATAAGCAGGGTAACACTGGTTTGTGAAGTGCCCAGGAAGCCCTGAGTACGCGTTTAAAGAATTGATGAAGTCCTGAGAGAATGTGTATTGTTAATGTGGACACAGCCATGCCAAGGACACCAGTGCCTCAGCCCTATGGGAGTGGCAAAATCTTCCCCATGGCGACACTCAGAGGGATGGCATAGCTTTCCTGTGCTCTGAGTAGGAGTTTTGACCATGTACACAAAAAGTAGCAACTGGCTTGCCCACCTGCAGACATTTTACCAAGACTAGCAAGCCCCTCCTCCTGGGTTGTGCATGATCAAAGTGCTAACATCCCTGGTTTCTGCTGCATACTAGGTATGCTCCCTCAGAGCAAACACATCCCACCCGATCCCAGCTTTTCTGTAGGTGAGCTGTGGGTCCGTTCTTTTTTCCTGCCTTTATTGCTTCAGTCAGGTTTTCAGGATAAAGACCCAAAGGCTGTGGTGTTGTGCTGTCTGTGACAAAAACCTAGAGTTTAAGCCTACAAGTTCAGTAGAAGGTGTCAGATTCCCAAAACACTCTCACATGAGAACCCAGCTATGAAGCACTGCTACAACTGCCTTCCTGGCAGGAGGAATCCTGGGATGCTTGGTCCAGCTATCTCATCTGGTCGGCGACTTGAGTGAAGCTGGTTGTTCAGGACTGATTTGTATCTTCTCTGAGGAATGCCTTCCAAACTGAGAGAAGGCTCATGCTTCTGGCTGTACAGCATCATTACACAGGATATGGGACCAAAAAGTTGTGAAACAGGAAGAATATGGAGCTTGTGGCAAAATTCTGCATAGGGCACGAGATTCACTACCCAGGAGGCACTAGGATACAAGTAGAAACAAGGACCAACACACAAACCCCATTCTGCGTCTGTCTGGCCTTCATCTCATTCCCTTATGCCATCAGTCACTTTCCTTTCTCCCATATTTTTTTCTTGTCTCCTAGATTAGCTTCTGGTAACCAATGCTTTTAACACCTATGAAAAGTTTCAGTATGACCTTTGTGCTTTCTGAGAATGGCTAAGTTGGTATCTTAAAAGAAGAATATCTTTAGTCCCTCAAGGTATGCCCTCACTGCTTATTTAGGAGGCTGTTGGTTTACATTCTTCAGATTTTGTGGATAGAGCAGGCTAGTGTTAACATTAACTCCAGAAAACTAAGGTTTGCCAGTGTGCCCATGAAAATAATCACCTTTTAAGCACAAGAACTAATGCAATTAACATTAGATGTGGTCTAATATCCTTTACCAGAATAATGTGGGCACTTCCTCTCTATACATTTAAAATTCATTATTTTATATTGTCTAGAGAAATGGCAAATGATCACAATCTGAGCTTATAAGCCATCAGGTAAATTGAAAAAAAGGAGCGTAAAGAAGTTTACTGGTTAGATATTCAGGACATATGAAGCACTCCTGTATAAGGAATCAAATAGGTAGGACATAAAATTCACTGAAGATTGTTTATCCACAAGGTGGCGCCCTTGTTTAAAGCAAAATGATTTCTGTTCCTTGTTAATGCTAACAGGCATGCTGTATTTTTAAGAAGAAAATAAAATTCAAGTGAGGATAAGAAAGCCTAGGAATTTCTTCCCAAGCATTCCTCAGCATCCTATGCTTGCCAAAAATACTATCTACCTCATAAGATATTTTTTTCAGGATTAACAAAAAATGTACATGTACCACGGTATCTTGGGGCAAACAGAAGGGTAAACAGGGTAAAGAAATACTGGAGCACAGTATTTAGGTGAAAAGAGGCCCCAGTGGGATTATGATGGGGTGGAGATCCAGTGGGCACAAGATTCTCCAAGAACAATGGCCAGGAGCCTGGATTAGTTGAAAAACCCTGCAGAGGAGTAGGAAAAGACTTGTTCTTTTCACAGCATAGAGAAAACTCCATTTTCTTACGGACCCTTTGTCATTAGAATGATTCTGGCATTTCAAGGCCTTGAGATTAGTAGTATTGCCAGCTAGTCATTTCCAACATAATTTTTTCATTGTGTTTAAATTAATAAGATGTATTATTTAACAGAATGTAAAGATAAATTATACATACTTACATCACCTTTACAAATGTGGCTAATTATTTGAAAAAGCAGAATACATTTTTGATCATTTCTAACTGGAAAAGAAGCAAATTAAAGTATAATGAAACATGAAGGTCATTATAGGTTAAAAGAAAAGCTAAATTAATTATTAAGACCTACTTATAACCAGCGTTCTTTCAAGTGTGCTGAAGATGGTAGATTCCATCCCTCACAACTTTATCATGGAGCTGAGACTCTCTATCACAGAGCCAGCTCCATACCACGGGGACAGACTCTCCTCAAAAGAGCCACATCCAATAACACATGGACAGATTCTTAATAACAAAACCAGCTCCACAATACAGGGACAGATTCTCTGTAACAGAGTCAGCTCCATAAGATGAGGGCAAACCCAAAAGAAAACACCAACTTTCAACTGCGGACATGTTGAAGAGGAAACCATGAATCTCTGAAACAATGAATCGGACCAATGGCAATTTTGTTGATTTTTAAAGGATTATTTTACTTTTTTAGGTATATGGGTTATTTTGCCTACATATGTGTCTGTTCACCATGTGAATGCAGAGAGACAAGAAGAGGGTATTAGATCCTCTGGAACTGGAGTTACAGATGGTTGTAAGCCACTATGTGAGTGCTGAAAAACCTGGTTCCTCTGACTAGCAGCCAGTGTTATTGACTGCTGAATCATCTCTTCAGCCCCTTTGACACCAATTTTCAAATGCAGGGGTGATTTAACAATGTCATTACTGGCTGGGTATTGAATGGACAGAGAAGATGGAGCTGAATGCAAATTTGTAAGTCACAGTGCAGAGACAGCATGCACAGAGAATTATGCCGAGGGAGCTCAGGATGGAAGTTGTCTTATTTCATTAGAGATCTCAGAGAAATAAGCTCTGATGTGAAAAGAAATCATCAGTACACAATTCTATGCTCATTTGGGGAATTCCTTGTATGGGATGGAGATAAAAATACAGCTTTAGAGTCTGCCAAGGAAAGTCATTGGCAGTTTTCTATCTAGCATCATGTCTTAAAGAAATATAAGATTGACTGCTACTCATTTCCATAGGGTTTGAGGTGGGGAGTAAAATAGAATGCCAAGGTAGCATGCTTAGAAAAATGATTGGCATAGTTTTAAAAAAAAGTTTCTGTTTTATAAAATTACTAATTTCATGAAAAGCAAATTTAATTTTACCCCAGTGTTTACATATTGCCTACTGTCTCCCAGGTACCATGTGGCCATTTCATTTACGCCGTCTGTTCCTCCTACATCACTTCCCACTCCTTGCCTTTCAAGTAGATAGAAACGCCATGTGAAGACAAGGAAATTGAAGGCAAGGTGCTCCACCCACTCATCAGCAAAGCTGTTCTAACCCCAGCATCTTTCTCGACTCTGCGAAGATGACCATAGCTACACAAACACGCATGCTTGTCACCATGGTGCTTGGAGCTTAGGTGTCAGTCCACTGATGCCTCTGTTTACAAGATTAGGACCTAGAACATGCTGGTTTGGAGGAAGGTCAAGGGTTCAGTTTGGAGGTATGTAGCAAAATTCAACAAAACTAGAGAACTAGAGCTCTCATTTATTCCCCATCCCCATGCATGTGTAACATTTCTATATCAACATCTTCCATAGAATGAACACTAGGGAACGCCATGGGCTTTGGGAGAAGAATGGTATGTCAATGTAGACGATCAGTTAGAGCAAGTGTGTCATTCTGTGGGAGCTATTGATATGGAAATGCTACACATATGTGGGGAGAGGAGGTATACGAGAACTCTAGTTTTGTTTCATTTGCTACAGGCAAAACCTGCTTTAAAAACAGTCTATTAATTAAAAATTAAAAACAAAAAATATGTTAAGCAATGCTTACCCCACAAAGGCATATGGTTAGGAAGATGTGGTCTGAGGATTGGGATTTGCCACCTGAATGCATGTGGTTTTGTCTGCTTGTCTATGTGGAAGACACACTTGCCTAACTGATATGCATGCAGTGACATATCATTTTCTCCCAAAGCCCATAGATTTCCTTCGTGTTCATTCTGGGAGTTTTATATTCTGGGGTGTTGACAAATGGATAATGCCGTGTGTTTGACATTGTAAGGACATTCAGAACAGTTTCTCTGTCTTAAGTATCCTCTGTCCTAGGCTAATTCACTGCCAGCTTCCCATCCTAACTCAGGGAAGCCACTGCTCTTCCTAATCTCTTCATAGTTCTGCCGCTTTTGGAATGTCACAGTATGTGGCCTTTTAAACTGGCTCCCTTTGTTTGGCACCATGAGCTTGCATCTCTGTAAGTTTTTCATAGTTTGATAGTCCATTTCTCTTCACTCGGAATCATTCATATTCCATCCATTTACTATAGAAATGCGTTTTCATTGCCCCCATGTTCTGTCGGTTGTAAACAAAACTTCTAGATGTTTGTGCTCAGGGTTTGTTTAGACATAAACTTTTCATCTTGAGGGTAAACACCAAGGCTTTAGTTCTTCAGGAAACTGCCAGCTTGTTTTCTTCGGTGATAGTACCGTCTCGACATCTCACCAGCCATGAAAGAGTTTCTCTCACTCTCTGCCATTACCAGCTTTTAGTATGATCCAGTTGTAGATGTTGGCAAAATGTTAACAGATGGGCGATGGTTAGCCCTTGTTTTAATTTGTATTTGCCTAATGAGATATATGAGCATCTCCCTTGTGGCTTATTTGCCACCTGTCTTCAGTGATGACTCATCTTGTACACCTGTGTCCACTTTTTAAAAACCAGAGTACTTGCTTTCTTATTATTTAATTGTTGAGTTCTTTATATATTTTGAATGCTAATCCTTTATATTTTTGCAAATATTTTCTCCAAATTGTGTCTTGGCTTTTTACTCTCTTGATAGTGTGTTTTGCAGTACACGAGATTTTAATTACAGGGTAATACAAATTATCCAAGATCACATTTTTCTGTTTTTAAAAATATTTTGTCTGGGCTTGAGCAATGGCTCAGTGGTTTAGCATGCTTCTTGCATAACCATGAGTACAGGAATTCAGAGTCCAGTACCAGTGTAACAACGTGGCCATCTAAACTCTGAGGGGGCAGACAGAAGGATCACTGCAACTTGCTAACTTCCAGCCTCCCTACTGAAACACATACCCTAAATTCAGGGAGAGACTCTGTCTAAAGAAGTAAGTGGAGAGTATAGATTAGGATACACCCAGCACCCTCTTCTGGCTTCTAGCTTCTATTCATGCACACTGGTACAAACATATGGAGTCAGAAGTTTCTTTGGCCAGCTGGGCCAGTTCCACAGCCATTTAGTCCCAAATAATCACACAAAGGCTTATATTAATTACAAGCTCTTTGGTCTATGGCTCAGGCTTATTACTTGCTAACTTGTATACCTTAAGTTAACCAATGTTTAGCCACATGGCTTGGCATCATTTTGCTCAGTGCAGCATTCTCATTCAGCTTCCTCTGCAACTCAGTATTGTCTCCCCTCTGTTTTTCTACTTCCCAGAATTCTCTTAGTCTGGTAGCACCACCTGTACATCCTGCCTGGCTTCTGGCCAATCAGCATTTTACTAAACCAATACAAGTGACAATATTAACAAGAGAATAGTCTCAAACCATACATATGCATGAACACATTCACATCAAACATATGAATATATAGACAAAATCTCAAAATGTTTTTGTCATGCATAAAATCACCTACAGAACATTTTCCTATATTATAAATAGATCCTGAGAATTTTCTAGGCTTGTGTTTTGTATTTGTGAAGGGTATAAGATCTGTGCATAGATTTGATTTGGTTTTTGCAGGCGGATTTTCAGTTAACCAGGCTCATTAGTGGATGAGATTCTTTTTCCTTTATTGCATTTTATTTTTTCCCTTATTAAAGATCAATCAATTTTGTTGATATTGTATGTTTCTGGGCTCTTCATCCGGTCCTCTGATCTCCCGAGGATCTTCTTTGTCAATGCCACACTGAAGTTAGGAGCCATCGGTTCTCCAACCTTATTCTTCTTCAATATTGCTTTGGCTATTTTGGGTCTTTTGCTACATCATCCAAATATAATAATCAGTTTGTTTAGTTTTCATAAAATAACCTTCTGAAAATTGGTTTGGACTGCGTTAAATCCATAATCAAGTTATTAAAAAAATCCAAAACCCTGCTTTCTTGAAAATACTGTCTTTATTTCCCTAAACGTGGACCTTCTTGACTCCTCTCATTACAGATCCGTAGTTCTCATCGTGTAGATTTTGTAATATTCTATTGAATTTAGACCCATGTCTTTACTGCTGGAGGTACTTGTTTCTAAGAATAATCCTAACATTTTAAAATAATCAAAACACTCCCAATGTGCTGTGACATATGAAAATTATATGAAATTAAAATTTCAGTGTAACTGAGTTTCACTAGAATATAGATAGACTGATCTGTCTCTGGCAGTTTTCCAGTTAGAACAGCAGACATAAGCAGCAATAACATGGTCTGTGAAGTCTAAATTCACAATCTGCCCTCTTGTAGTTTGATGATTCCTGCTCTAGAGTACATCTGGGGGCTGGACATCAGTAGCACAATATGGCAGCAAGTACCCAAGGACTGTATGACATCAGCAAGGTAGCTAGTTAGCCTATGCAGGAGAGTTCTGACACATCAGAAACTCCAGCATGCTGGGATAAGAGGAAAAAGTAAAGACACCTACAAAAGAATGAGGTGGAGGCCAGGGGTGGCTGAGAAGGTGAGCCAAAGAGTGTATTCTGAGGGCTCAGAGAGGAAAGGCTTCCCTAGAGAGACAGGCAGGCTGTAGTGCCTGAAGCTGAATGACCATACATTGTAGCACTTAAGCTGGATTTGTCAATATCTGTGTCTATTACGAACAATTCCTCAAGCAGGGTATGCTGGTGCATACCTTTACTACCAGCACTCAGAGGACAGAAGCAGAGACATCTCTGAGTTCGAGGCCAGCCTGGTATACTACACAGAGAAACTCTGTCACTGAAAAACAAAACAGGACAGCAACAAAAAGCCTTTTCTAGAATGCTGAAGACAGACGCCTTCAGCAACGAGCAAAGATGTGTAACAGATGAGTAAAACAGAGGAAAAATGAGTTTGTGTAATAGATTTTGCAAATGCCAAGGCTTTCTGTTTTCTTTTTAAGGCCCGAGTAACAAAATGCGTTTGTGTGCTGTGGGAATAATGCAGTAGAGAAAAAGAAACTGAGGACCAGGACCGTAGAGACAGACGCAAAGATCACAAGAAGGAAGACTGAGTGCCTAGGCTGAGAGTCCATCCCTTAGCATTCCGGGATGTACACCTTCCACACTGAAAGACGGAACACAGAGCAGAAGCAGGCATGCTGTCTGAGGACGCGAGGATGGTGAGACGCAGGAGGTGAGTTTTCCCTAGCATGTATGTCGTAGGGAACATGGTTAGGGCAGTTTGCAAGGACAGAAGGGGTGAGAAACTTGTCAATAATAAGAGCAAAGCAGATGTATTTCAGAACAGATTGGCATTGCTGGCAAGAACGCGGATCCTCCTGAGATGTAGATCATGGATGTGATATACTGACCTTCAGCAGCAGTCAACAAGAGGTGACTCTCACCCCTGGAGTTAAGTGGGGCTCAAAGCTGGTCCTCTCTCGGCTGAGTGGTGGTTCTTTATGTTGTGTCAAAACTCTGACACACAGAAGGTAGTATGGGGATGAATCTTGTGGTTTGGCCCTCAAGGACTGTTCATATCGTCACTAAAGGACAGCCACTTTCTCTCCCCTCAAAACAGTGAAGGTTAGTATCTGACATTTTAAGCTGTGCTCTGAAAATGACTACAACTCAATCGCCCAGTATTTTATCTGAATTTGTACAGTTTGGGGGGTCTGGGACTTCCATGGTATTTCATTATAGCCCATATGACACACATTGCAAAGTGCTACTCTCCCATTTCTGTAAAACTGTGACAATACATGAATCTGTGGTTGCCAATCACAGTTTGATGCACCCTTTATTAATTTATGAATTGTTTACTCTGCAAGTTTCAGTTTAAAATCCTTGTTTTTGTTTATTTGATTGGCTGTTTTTCCATCCCAAACAAGGTTTCTTCTCCCAGTTCTCCCCCCACCGTCCCCTCCATCCACAGCTCCTCCTTTGTTTCCCTTCAATATGGGTGGGCCGCCCATGGTTATCAGTCAGCCATGGTATATCAAGCTGCAGTGAGACTAGGCACCTCCTCTTCTATTAAGGCTGAATGAGACATTAAAAAAGGCACTCAATGTAATTTTCCCTTCAGTGTATTCCTAATACCCAGCAATTCCTTAACACATAGTAAAATATTTGAGAGTAAAATATTAAGAGATGTTACATCATACAAAAAAACCAAAATATTTATGAATTAGTGTTGTACATTTAAATTAATGCCTTCGTTTGAATGTTCTCAATGTTATTCTGCTCCAACGGAATATCTATTTGAAAATAAATCTTCCCACAAACTCTATTGGAGAGTTGCAGATACAGTTCAGTAGAAGAGCATTTAACTAGCACATGCAAAGTCCTGGATTCAATCTCCAGCACTGGGGAAAATAACTAGCCACCTATACACTGTACTATTCATCAGAAAATACATATATTTTTGCTTTCCTGTTATCTTTTTTTTTTTTTTTTTTTTTTTTTTTAAATAGGACTGCCAAACTCACATACACAAAAACTCACTGTACAAATACTAAATGCTTCCAGCAGAGGGCTCAAGAACTCCATTTTTAGGGAAAAAATTTAAAACTTGTTATTTAAAGGTAACCCTCCTGGGGGTTTTTGGGGGGGAACTCTCTGAGGAGGCAGTTCTTAATTCTGGTCACATTATCACATATCACTTAAAAATAATCCAAATGAAAAAAATATACAGTACTCACCATTATTTATATTTACAGATAAGCATACTTGTCTAATTTCATGAAAGACAGCAAAGTAAATTATAGCCATAAGCAGTTTTTTTGTTTGTTTACTTATGTTTTAAGGCAGGAAGTCACTATGTAGCTTGGGTTAACCCCAAGTGCACTGTGTAGTTATAGCTGACCTTGAGGTTATGATCCCCCTGCCTCACCCTCCTGAGTGCTGGTATTACAGGGAGGCACAGTCATATACAGCTTATGTAGCCATTTAAATATCAGAAACACAAATAAATCAGAGAAACCGGAAATTGAAAGCAATATAAGGTCAGAAAAGAATATAATTCAATGTTATAAATAATATAATAAACAATACATTATACACATACAATCGCCGTGCTCGTGGGCCTCCAAACTAGAGAATTAAAGACAGCTCTGGGGTAAAGTACTGTCTGCAGTAGTAGCCTGAGGGCCCGAGTTTGAATCCTGTGCACCCATGTTTAGGGTGTTTAGGATGGGTGTGGCCCTGTGCCTATAACCCCTGCAGGTGAGGCAGAAACAGGCAGGCCCTCCCCCACCCCTCAAAGGAAGGGGAAGCTTGCTGCTGAGACAGTCTAGCCAACTGGTGTTCTCCAAGTTCATTGAGAGTCTCTGTTTCCAAAACCAAGTTTGATGGACAATGATGGGGAAAGACACGGCCCTCCACATGCTCAGGCATGAGTGGGAGGACCCCCCCCCATACACACTGCATGTACATGCACTGCACTCACCCTAGAACAGAAATACATCACTGTAGCTCCAAATGGTGAAGACACACACACACACACACACACACACACACACACACACACACACACAAAATATTCTATTTCCTCCAGATCCAGAGATATAAAGGAAAACTTCTTGCAGACATGCAGACATTAAGGTCATCGAATGTTTTTTTTGGTGATACCTTCAAAAACATCAGAAGCAAAAAGTATAACACAAAGAACTGCTTAAAACCCAAATATTGCTTTCTGATTTTCCTGGCTTTATCTCAGTATAAAATCTGAAACATGAGCAGTATTTCTTAAAGGAATCTGTCCCTCTCTGGGGAAAATGGGAACTCACATGGACATCTCCAGCCATCCAGAAAGGATGCCAAATGTCAGGCAATGTAAAGAGCAGTCATCAAGAATTCCCCTGCAGCCGCATGCTGAGATGCCCTCCAGTTATGCACATGCAAATAAGATTTTTATTTATAAAGATGAAAGCCCCAAACTTGACTCTAACATGTAACCATATTTCTATTAATTTTTCCATGTGATAATATATTCACTTTTCCAGTGTTAAGACAGAAAAGGATGAATGGGAGCCCTTAATGTCTTGGTCTTGGAGTTTTACTGAGGGCGTCTAACTATTCCCAACAGTACAGCGCCAAGGAGTCTGCATGCTGCTAGTAAAGCGCTCATGTATCAGTGTGCTTTCCTAGGCTTGGCCTCGCCACCTGTACATGTCGACAAGTGTTTCTCTATCTCTGGGAAGGATTACACCCCACTATATATGTAGTGTATAATACATAATTTATGTAGATCAATTACATTACAGAAGAACTCATTTCAAGGGAGAAAAGACTTTTTCATATTAAAATCTGACAGCCGAGGCTGAGAACTGAAAATTCAGGCAACAACTTTTAAAACTTGACTTATATATAAAGTTTTACTGGTAACACACATAGCAGAGCATATCCTTGGCCCTGAACTGTTGTAAAGTAGTGAGTAGCTCTTAGTAAAACTCCAAGAAAAAGACATTATGGGGATCCTGCCCATCTTTTTCTGTCTCAACACTGAAAATTTCTTAAAATTTTAATTAAAAAGACACCATAGCTCCCAGGAAAGCTTCCTGTTCATTTTTTTTTTCTCCTCACAAGCCTTTCAAAAGAGCTGCCCAGCAATATCTGGGGTGGCACTTATCTTCTTCTTACCCAGACAAAGGAAAGTTCATGGACCTTATTAAGCTGAGATCTATAATCCAAGATTTGCCATAAAATCAATGGCTCACTTTCCACTCAGATGATTTCAGCTAAGATCCAGGGTACAGCCACCACTCAGAAATTTCAATGACCAAGAAAGAACTGGTATAATGGTTTCTGTTTAGAAATACTTCAAACAGAGGCACTGGCTACTCACTGCAGTGCAGATGTGCCACTTAAAACTCCTGTGAGAACAGGGCTTTCTGCTCAAACAAAAAGAGGAGTAAGTGTTCGAAAGTGCAAACCCACCCGGAGTTAGCAAGAGCACTGATATACCTTCATGAGTTGTTGGATGGCAGCATATTTCTATGCTGGATGATGTCAGCAAGACAAAGCAATGGTTGCTTCCTGTCCTCCTACTGATAACAAAACTATCATGAAGAGAAAGAGGAATCTTGACCTTTTGGTTTCTTGTGCAGTGAGAAGGTTCTGGAGCTACAGAGAGCTGCAGGCTGAACAAAGAGAAAGAAGGCAGCAAACCCAGATTATAATGATAGCAGGTTGGAAACACTGTGGGCTGCACCATGATGGTCATCAGAGATGGCTTCAGGCATTGGGAGCCTCTGAATACCTGTAATGGGCAAGTGCCCTGGGCCATGATGGGTTCCTGAAAGCAGAACTGAGGTGGGAAAGGACTAGATGCCATGGACATATCCAGTTCCCCTTTGCATTCATTAAATGACTAAGTTTAAACATATCTCGGTATTTGTGCTTAAAACATGACCATTGCTCAAGGGATTTCGAATGTCAAACTGCTGGAAGATTTGGAACCCCACACACCCTTCTGCCTTATGTCCTCAAAACATGGCAAACATTTAAGAGATCTCCAAAGTCCTTCAGAACCAAGTCCAGGTCTTCAGAGGGAGCCCTCAGCTCAGTCTACATCCTATTTTCAACAAAGCCAATGACAATAGTGGTTGACCCTTTTTGCTATCTCAAGTTGCCTTTGTGCCTACTTGTGAGTCAGCCTCGCCACAGGAATGGTAAACTTTTTCAATACCTGGTCTTCTGTGTGTTATTATCATAAACATCTAAATCAAATTTGGGGGTGGAGGAAAATTCTGTTTCATTCAAATGGCTCTGAGACATTTTTTTAAAATTGAAACTATTATCCCTCCATCCCTTGCCCTCCACTCCCACACCCCACTGAATCCCCTGTTCTATCTCACTACCTCTCTTTATAGCATTATATTACGCTTCCCATTCCCTGGAAGAGCCCTCCTCCTCAGCTGGTCCCTAACTAGATACCTAACCTTATAGACATTCCAGATTAAACATACATATATAAAACATAAAAGCTAATATCTACATATAAGGGAAAGAATGTTATTTGTCTTTGGGAGTCAGGGTTATAACTCACTTAGGATGATGTTTTCTAGCACCATCCATTTTTGAAATTTTCGTTTTTAAAGGGGGAATTATATTCCATTGTGTGGATGTACCACATTTTCATTATCTACTCATCAGTTGATGAAGAGCTAGACTGTTGCCAATTTCTAGATAGTATGAACAGAATAGCAATGCACACGGATACACACATATCTATCTCTGTAGTAAGAGACAGAGTTCTTTGAGTCCATGCCCAAGAGATGTAGAGCCAGATATAAGAGTAGATCTACTTGAAGAAGGCTTGTGAGCCCCTCCCACACTGACTTCCAAAGTAGCTGTATGTATGATCACTGCCAACAGCAATGAGTAAGTGTAAACCTTGTCCGGCATCCTCAAGGCATCTGTCATTTGTCTTAATGATCTTGGCCATTCTGGGAAGAGTCAAATTAATTCTCAAAGGAGTTTTAATTTACATTTTGTTAAAGGCTAAAGCTATTGAACATTTTAAAAGTGTTTCTTAGCCATTTGTATTTCATCTTTTGAAAACTCTGTTTTGTTCCATGCTCTATGCTTTAAACTGTGTTGTTTGTTTTCTGGGCTTTTAGGGGCTGTTTTTAGTTCTCTATATATTGTAGACAGAAGCCTTCAATCAGATCTATAATTAGTGCAAAAGATTTTTCCTATCCTGTAGGCTACTATTTGCTTGAATGATGGTGTATCTTTTGCTGTATACAAGCATTTAGCTTCACAATATCCCATTTATTGATTAACTGTAAGTCTTAATACCTGAGCTATTAGGGTCCCGCTTAAAAAAATCCTTTGCTGTGCCAATGAGTTCAAGGACATTTTCTATTTTCTCCTTTATCAGGTTAAGAGTATTAGGTCCCATGTTGAAGTCTTTGATCAATTTGGAGTAATTTTATGTGGTGTGAGAAATACAAATTTATTTTTATTCTCTTACACGCCTCTATCCAGTTTGGACAGCATCACTTGTTGAAGATGCCATCTTATCTACAGCATGCATTTCTCCTTCTTTGTGAAAAGAAAATCTAGTGTTTACAGATGTGTGGACTTATGCCCACATCTTCAATTCTGTCTTATTGATCCACATGGCTATTTTTATGCATATGAAAACCTACTACTACAGAAGCTTCATAAAACACATTAACACAGACGTGTATGTTTATAAGGAGTTGGGAGGGTTACCATATAATAGAGGGAACTATCAGATAAAATACCCAATACTGGGAATGGGTTGTATCTTTTTGAGATGTAAGCCAATAAAGTTCCATTGATTTCTCCAGATATTACCGTATACTGTCAACGTAATTGGTGATCCTCCACAAGTAAATGACAAGAAAATATTGCTGAAGACTGCATACACACACACACACACACACACACACACACACACACACATGCACACACACATACACACACACACATACACACACATACACACACACATACACACACATACACACACACACATTATAGAACATGGAGAAATTGAGCTGCTGTGGAATTATGCTTTTGTACACTGTAAAGATTTGTCACTACGTGGTATATGAATGATTTTTAAAAGATAGATTGCTGAATTTACTTTAGTCCAAAAATCAGCTGTTAAATCTCAAAATATTTTACATTAGTATGGATTTTTGTTTATTGATACAAATTTAAGGTCAATTTTGTTATACTGTATGTAAGTATATTTCTACTCTTGTTTAAGATAGTATGTTTATGCAATTCCTTTAAAGTTGTAATGCATAGTTAAGAAATGCAGATCAATAGTCATCTATGATAACCAACCTTATAGTCATGTTAGGATTTTTTTAGGTATACAAAGATATATTTCAATTAGTTAGGTAATGTTCAAACACTTCAATAACCTACAGAATATGGCACTTAAAATATTTAAAACTTTTCTGGACAGTGAGACAGGTCTGTTCCTGGCAGCACCAATCTACTTTAAGAGAATGACGGGCATTGAAGAAACTCCATATGGAGTTTACTTTGCTTGTGGCAACAGTTAGGTTAACCACTGGACAAGAAACTGTTCCTGTATTGACTGCTTGACAGTACGCTGTATAAACTGGACAAACAGGACACACAGGAAAGTGACCTCTGAACTTTGGCAGAACAAGCTGAGATGACCCTTCAGGTTTTTGCTTTGCAGAAAAAACTGACAGACATTCTTCAGGACACAAGGAGAAGTGTCTGACAAACTATGCCAGAATGGGCAGAGCAGTCTCTCAACTTTCTTGCTTCACTGAAGGATATACCAGAGAGATATCCTGTAGGCTGAAGATGGATGCCACAACATTACAAAGGAACTTTGGGCGACTGTCCAGGCAGACACATGTCATCTCTGTCATTTATAGATTTTGGAAGTCGCTTGCACTTCCTGTTTACTTGGGTAATATTATATCCTCCTGTGGTCTTTGATGTAATTGAAAATTAGATAGTTATATTTTCCTTAGTAATTTTAAAAGGTATATTAGATATAAAACTTTATACTCACAAGGATAAAGTACATGATAGAATATTTTCTTTAATTTTGTTAAATACAAATAGACTAGATATTGTAACTCTAATTCTTGCTTGATGGCTACTATTATTCTGATAAATTATTGGAGCAACAAAATGACTCCTGCTGACATTATTTCTATACTCATATATCAATGCATTGCTCAACCTCCATCAAAGGCACTTTATCTTGCAGTATACAGTATTAGCACAGAAACCACAACTATCATATAACATGCAGAAAATAAGACTTTGAAATGATCAGCCCTAAAAATTACAGCCTTTCTCATCAAGTCTCAGGAATTGACGCAGAAGAGGTGTCAGAAGGTTTTTAAGAGCCAGAGGTAGTGGACAGATTCAAGAAAATAGCATGTCCAGAAACAATGGGGCAGAAAATATCGTGACAGCATATACAATACCTATGAAATATCAATCTGGAAAGAAAACCCATCATGTAGAGGAAAAATGGACATGAAGCCTCACCACTACCAATGAAGACATTTAAAACTGATAGCTACTGGGAAGAGAATCAGTTTTCTTCAGCGAAACGACACTGGATATATCAATTATACTTCAGGGCAGGCTCCATGGTCTGGCGTAGTTGGCCAGTCCAGACTGGACTTCATGGATTTTTCTTTTTTTTCTCTTCTCTTCTCTTCTTTTCTTTGAGTGAGAATGTATAGTTGGGTGGATAGGAAAGAAGTAGAGGATCTGAACCCAGTTTGGGAAGGGAGAAATATAAATAAAAATATATTGTATAAAATTCTCAAAAAAATAAATCAAACAAAAATAAATCAATTAAAAAAATATAAAAACTGGAAAATTATAGATTTTTTTTTTTAAAAAAAATCAATGTATCAGTTCTACTACTGAACTGGAAGCTGATCTCTAAAGTGTAGCCATAGTTAATCTTCCTCATCTGAAGTCATTTCAGGCATTAATCTGCTCAAGGAATAGCTTTACAGTTGAAGGATAAAGTATAGTGGGAGAACATTCTGACTAGGTTTCACACAGATATTTAGTATGGAGAAGATGGACATGAATAGAAATGTCTTCTACAGCTGTCTGTGCAATTCCATTTCCTCTCCACCAACTTCTCTCCATGAGGAGTAGGTAGGTATTGCACATGCACACAGACACGTAGACACACAGGCAAACACTCACACACACATACACACACACACACACACACACACACACACACACACACACACACACACTGGAGTATGCATGAAACAAGATCAAGCCTTTAACATATTTTCACTATTTTTGAATAGCAAACCATCCAAGGTTGACTGCTTTATATTACATATTGGGAAACAAAAAAATCCTATTGGCATATAGCATCTAAAACCATACCAGAGGCTTTTGAAAGGAGTGGGCATAGTCTAAGAAATATGACTGAATGTAAAAGGGCTTCAGTCAAACTCAGGAAGCTTACTATTCAATTTCTTTCAATAATAAAGAGGCAAATCTCCCCAGAGGCAAATAACAGCCATTTTTAAAAGAGACAAAAAATAAAAAAAGAATTGACTAACAGAACTCAAACTTTCTTCTCAAGATTCTGTGTAGAAAAATCCCATTATGTGGGGAAATGGTGTCACAAACAGTTTCATAGCCTGGCAAGAAATAAAGTGAGGAGAAAATGACCATTTTCTGAAAATTAAACATAGTCTCTTTTAGAAGATAGATTTCATGCAATCAAAAAGATTCCAATTCCATCTTTCACTTGCCAAAATGGCTAAGATAAAAAACACCAACAACAGCTTATGCTGGAGAGGATGTGGAGTAAGGGGAACTCTCCTCCATTTTTGGTGAGAGTTCACAGCCACTTTGGAAATCAGTATGGCAGTTTCTCAGAAAACTGGGAATTAATTTATCTTAATACCCAGCTATATCAATCTTGGGCAGATATTCAAAGGATGCTCAGTCATACCACAAGGACACTAATGTTCATAGCAGCATTATTCCTAAAAGCTAGATCCTAGAAACAACCCAGATGTCCTTCAACAAAAGAATGGATAAAGAAAATGTGGTACATTTACTCAACTGTTAAAAAACCCCAATGACATCATGAAAGTTGCAGACAAATTGATGGAACTAGAAAATAAATAATCTTGAGTGAGGTAATTCAGACCCAGAAAGACAAATATGGTATGTACTCACTCTAAGAAAGGTGATGTAAAAGACAGCAGGCTACAATCCACAGCCCTAGAGAGGCTAGGTAACAAGGTGGGGCCAAAGAGGGACACATGGATTTCTAAAAATGGACAACAAAAGAGATCTCCTGGGTGAACTGGGGGCAGGGAGGGGTGATGGGGGACTGGAACATGAGGGATTGGGTTGTACCTACCAGTTGGGGGTGGGACAAGTGGGGAGAGTAATGAAAGAGATGTTTTGATGGGGGAGGACATTTTGGGGTTAGGGAGAAACCTGGTGCCAGGGGAATTCCCAGATAAGACTCCTAGTAATAATGGAGAGGGCGCTTTAACTGGTCATCTCCTATAATCAGATTGGTGACAACCCTAATTGTCATCAAAGATCTTTCTTCCAGTGACTGATGGAAGTAGATGCAGAGATCTACAGCCAATCACTCAACCAAGCTCCTGGTGTCCTGTTGAAGCAAGAAAAGATGGATTATACAAGCCAGGGAGCTCCAGGTCATGATGGGAGAAGATTCAACTTGAGAGACCGCTGACTTGAGCTCCTGGGAGCTCATGGACTCTAAACCAACAGGTAGGGACCCTGCAATGGGACCAACCTAGGCCCATTGTGTGACAGTTGTGTGGCTTGGTCTGTGTGCTGACTTCCTAGCAGTGGGGTCAGAACCTGCCCCTGGCACTTGAACTGACTTTTGGGACCCTATTCCCCATGCTGTGTTGCCTCATCCGGCCTTGATGCAGAAGGAGGAGCTTGTTCCTGTCTCAACTTGGTATGCTATACTTTGCTGATGATAGTGGGAAACCTGTCCCTTTTTGAAAAGAGACAGAGAAATTAGATGGGCAGGACTGGTGGGAAGTGGGGAGGGAAGATAATGGGAAAGAAGGGAGAGGAAACTGTGGTCCCTATGTGAAATAAATGAAAAAAATTTAATTAATAAAAAAATTAGGAGAGAGAGAGAGAGAGAGAGAGAGAGAGAGAGAGAGAGAGAGAGAGAGAGAGAGAGAGAGAGAGAGAGAGAGAGAGAGATGGATTGCAGGCTGTACTCTGCAGATCTGAGACCTAGCTGAATTGGCTTGAGGACCTTCCACCCTCTAGGCTTTTGCAGGCATTTCTAGATAAATACAAGTCTTAAAGTTAGAATACCAAATACTATTGAATAATCTTAATGCTTCACTTTAGCAAATTTTCTTCTAGAATTGTTTTATATGCTATAGCCAGGATAAGGCTCATAAGTAAATCTGATGGAGACTTGTTTCATACCAAGTGACACATTTATCCCTGAAGGAATTGTCCATGGGAAAGAAGTTTCAATTAAGATTGCTGCCACTCTGCTGCCTGGTTTGATGCTCAGGTCTCTAGAGAAACGTTTTCTGTTGTGGAGAATAAATATAGTTTTAGTCAGAATAAAATACTACATATACACAACTCCTAACCGGCTTCCTGTTCAGTATGCTATTTATGGTGGTGTCAAGGTCTACACATGACAGGAACTGTCATCAATACCCTGCATATGTTTGAGTAAGGCACACACACATACACTCTCACATATATACATACACACACTCACACACATATACACACACACACACTCACACATGTACACACATACACAAACTCATACACATATATATATACACATACAGCATACACTTACACACATACACACTCACACACACTCAGACACACATACATATGCATACACACACATACACGTACACACATACACATATGCACATACACTTAAGTGAACTTATAAGAACTAAATGAAAATGAGAAAAAAATTCTACAATACATAAGAAACTAAGGAAGAATTTCCTTGATACTCAACTCTTGTGAATAATTTTATATATTTACCATTATACATAAGGATGTTTTTATGAATATCACTTTTTTTTTAAACTTCTGAGAACCTTACAAATGGTAAGAATCACGCAATATTTCCTCATACCTATGACACTAAAGTGTTTTCTGGGTCAGAGAAAGGAAACTAGGGTGTGTGTCCCTAAAAACATTCTTTCCTGAACTCAAAAGACCCAAAGACTATGAAGAGAACAGCAAGGTGATACCAGCACAATTTTTCTTCTTCAGATGCCGATACAACGGTCTCATAGCTGATGAAGTTAGCAATATTTAGACATGGAAGGCTTTAAAGAGGCTACAGGCTCACTATTTGGCATTTCTCCTTCTATTCCGGGCTTCTAGAGCTTCTCCATCAGGATTCAAGTCATACGTCAGGGAACAGATCATTCCCTGGAAATGAAAATAAAACTAACCACCCTCCACAGAGCGTAACGTGACAGCACTGGCCACACACTCAGACCATCTGGACATCACAGTCAGGGAACTGAACAGGAAACCTGTGGCCTTGAGTTCTTCTTGGTTACATCCTGGCGCTAAGCTACTCAGTGCCTAGAGGTTACTCTGAGGCCTTGACTTGGCTCTTCTACTTCCCAGGATTCTTTTCTCCATAAACCAGTCTCAGTGTTACCTGTCGTTCACCATCTAGCTGAAAGGTTTTTTATCTGTCCTTCTGTCATCTGCCTGTCGTCTCTCTTAAAGCAATACCTGCCTGTTTCTAAGTGGCTGAGCATCGGGAATGAGATGAAGCATGCTCCATTTCCCATTCATCATTCTCATGTCTCTTCTACTCCAGACTAGTCTGAAACATGAGAAAGTGAGACAGTGGAGGCTAGGAGAGAGAAGCCATGTTCTTGCACACCAGAGTACATGAAGCCAGTGCTTTCTTGGGTTGAATCTTCTTCCTTCTACGGCAGATCTTCCCAGAAAACATCTCCAGAAAAAAGCCTGCTTCCCAAAGATGACCTCTTTCCCGTCGCTGTCTCTGCTGCAATCCTAGCAACTGTTTGTGGCTGTGCAGAAATACCACAGGGCTGCAACACACCCTGAGCCTCGTGCAATTTGTGAGCAGTGTGTAGAAAGGGGAAGAATACTTTCTAATGAGTGCAAAGACAAGTATAGGCTTGTGAGTCACGTGTTTGTGATGACATAGAAGGAGTGCACACACGTTCAGAGGAGCTATTAGCACTGGAGGAAATTTTGACTTTTCTTTCATACTTCTTGGATGAAATCTGTGGGATGCTTTTAAGAAGGCTGTGCTTAAGGATTGTGTGTAGGAGGATCATGCATACACTGTTGCACTTAGCAGCACTCTGTACTCCGAACTTATCTCTAAGACAGCAGTGATTTTCAGGCATTTAAAATGCGTACATTTTATACTATGCTTACTACAACTAGCTAAACATATAATCAACTGTCAACGTGCATGGGTATATACATGTGTTTGTATATGTGTTCCTCATAATACAGCTCTAAAGTGTACATGTACATAAACATACCATATTATATACACATACGTACATATATACGTATCTATGTAAAACGCCCTCACTGAAAGTCCATAATCATCAGTGACAAGGAAGAGACTGAAAAACCATGCTTTCATGTGCACTGTTACATTCCAGGTTCTTTTTCGCTCAATGATAACTTTAGCTCCAGAGTAAGAGAAGGCACCTTTGCACATTTCCCAAATATGCTACAATGCATTGCTTTGCCATCATCTCTATCCCAGTTTCAAGGTAAAAATGGATTTATTACAAAGTCATTTTTTGAAAGAGGGTATCACAATGTAACCCCAAGTGGCCTGGAATTTGCAGTTGAAGCCAGGCTGACCTCGAATTCACAGATATCCACCTGTCTCTGTTGGGATTAAAGGCGTGTGCCACCACCTGCCCATCTTAATGTTGGCTTCTTAAACATCAAAGTGACTTTGTAATCAAATGTAATCAATTAAAGACCCACACTTTTAATCCTTGTCATGGTTACACAGAAAAAAAAAAATGTTGCAACAAAAATTTTTAATCTCTCAGTTTGTAGCAGAACAACAATATGGAACAAAAATTCCAACCTCACTGAACAACCCCCCCCCACACACACACACACACCACGCTAAGGAAATGGAGTTGTTTTCAAAAGTTCTCCAAGAATTTCTGTGCCTCTTTCAACAAGATGCAACAAACATAACATGTTTCTGGAATTAGAAGAGGTTTCAGCAACTAGTTGAAAATACAGAGGGGGAAATTTTATTCAGTCCATTGCACCAACTTGGTCTTGCTGTCTTGTTTTGTTTTGTTTGAGACAGAATCTCTCTATTTTATCCTGGCTATGGTGGAATTTGTTATGCAGACCAAGCTGGCCTAGAATTCAGAGAGTTCCTCCTGCCTCGGCCTGAAATTAAGGGCTATGCCACTATGCTCAAAGGATCTTGCTGCCTTTCAAGAGAGATCACCACATTCTGTAAAGTTGTTTTACAGATTAGGCCAAAGAGTACCCATAAAGTGCCTAGCACTGTGTTCTGGCTCAGAGATGCTCCTTCCTGCCTTGTCAGACATAACATAAATAGTAAAGTTATTGGTGTGTGCTCAGTGTCTCTCTCTGAATGCTCTTGAGAATGAGCCTCTGGTCAATAACAAAGGTCCAGGATAGATTTGAGGTCTTTTTTTTCCTTTCCTTTTTAAAAAAATCTCATTATATTTGCTACACACACTTTCTTTTATTACTATGGCAAACACCATGTCCAAATGCACCTTGGAGAGGAAAAGCCTTATTTCATCTAAGAGTGTATAGCCCATTAGTGAGTAAAGTCAGGGCAGGAACTCAAGGAAAAAACCTGGAGGTAGAAAATGAGGCAGAGACCATGAAGAAATGCTGCTTACTGGTTTCCTTGCTCTCCATGGCTCACTCAACCCATTTTTCATACCAACCTGAACCATCTAGTCAAAGGGGTATCTCCCTAATGCACTAGCCCTCCCCACAGTAATCAGTAATGAAGAAAGTGTCCCCACAGAATGATCCTAGGGAGGTAATTTGTCAATTAAGTTTCACTCTTCCAAATGACAAAAATTAACCAATATAATCGATTCCCAGTCAACTTGATACAAACACCCATCACTGGTAAACTATAACCTTTTCCTTTCTCATTTCTCCCCGAGATCTCCTATTAATACCAGTGCAACTTTACACGTCTCACTTCAAAATTTCAGTCTTTTCAAAGTATCCATCTCTTTTCTTACTCTGAAGTCTCTCTTAACTATGGACTCCTATAAAATAAAAAAAATAACTTATGTACTTGCAAGTGAGGAATAAAAACAAAATAAAACAGGAAACAATAACAATCAGACCAAAGCAAAATCAAACTCCAGCAAACCCAATTTTGTAGCTCAGTGTCCAAGATCTCGGACTCACTCAGGATCTGGGCTCCAAAGAGCTTGGACAGCTGCACCGCTCTGGCTCCACCAACCATAGCACACAGTTTCTCTTATAGGTTCAGGCAGGCTCTATTCTATGACTACCATTGTCCTTGCTGGTCATCCCACAGTATTACCATCTCAAATATGCAGCAGTATTCACTACAACAGAGGCTGATCCCTCACCAATAGCCTCCTGGCTTCTCTTCAGGGACTGTGACCCTGGCGCATATTCCCAAACCTCAGTTTCTCTTCATGAAGTACGGGCTATTTATTTTACATAAGAGACAATGCAGATATGACAGTGGTGTTAAGGGATAAATCTATACATAAAATAATTCAAAACTAATATATTAATTTTCACATGTAAACCAAAAACATAAGATATATTATTTATTAACTTCATTGAAAAAATGTTTGGCAACTCTGTTTAATAACTGCATGACTTAATTTCTTAAGATATGAACTTTGATGAGGCTAACCCTGAACTTGCAAACACCATCCATCCTCTTTCCTCTTTTCTTCCTTTTACTCAATGTATGTTGTCTTTGCTTCTTCTATTTCAATTCTAAATCCCATATTTGTCTTAATTATCCTAAGACATACATCTCAAACTCTACCGGATTAAGAAAAAGACTGAACAATGTCATACTTATTTTTTTAAAAAAAACATTTATGAGCATTTTACCTGCATAGACATTTGCACCATTTGTATGCCTGATGTTCATGGAGACCAGAAGAAGGCATTGGAACCCCTAAAACTAGAGTTACAGAGGTTGTGAACTGCCATGTGGGTGCTGGGAACTGAACCTGGGTCCTCTGGAAGAGCACCTAGACCTCCTAACTACCGAACCATCTCTCCATCCCCAAATATTATACATTCCATTAGTCATCAAAAGAAGATTCTGAGGAAAAATCTTCAAAAGCCAGATTCAACCTTCTCTGTGAAATACAGTACTGGTGGTCCCTTGAGAGCATGTCCCCAATTTTGTATGTCTTCTGCTCCTGCTTAAGTCCAAACTCTTCTTGAGGCTTTAATACTGTTTTGCTGGATAGTTTGTGTCAACCTGACATAAGCTACAGTCATCTGAGAGGAAGGAATCTCAACCAACAATGCCCATATGAGATGAAGCCTGTAGAGCATTCATGTTTGATATGGAAGGGCCCAGCCCACTGTGGGAGGTTCTATTGCAGGTTTTGTGGTCCTGAGCTATTTGAGGAAGCAGGATGAGCCATCCAATAAGCACCAGTTCTCCACATCAGCTCCCGCCAACACATTCTTGCCCCATTTGGATTCCTGGCTTGATTGCTTTCTATGACAAACAGTGATATGGAAGAGAGAGGAAAATAAACACTTTCCTCTCCAAGTTCCTTTGGAGAGTTTCATCTCAGCAATCTGCCTAATGCGTACATTGATAGCAGGAGTGGAGTACTGGCACGGCAGACCTGACCATGTAGTTTTAGAAAGTCTGTAGACTGGAATTGCAGGCTGGAAAAGCCATTGAGTGTTGAGATTTTGGAGAAGCTTGGAAGATAAAAGTATTGAGAGAATTTCAGACAATGGAGGACTGGCTTGTGACGATTCAGAGGGAAGTGAGAATTCAACTGGGCCATTTGTGTGAAGAATCTGTGGTGTCTGATCAGCTGATGTTGAAGAATCAGTTGTACTTATCAAGGGACCAGAACCACTTTGCTTTTCTGGGACAATGGACGCTGCTCAGCTGGGGCTAAAGAGTTGGTGTGATTAAGAAGATACCAGCATTGTTAAAGTGCAATGTTTAAGGAAATGTTTCCTCAGAGTCAGTTCACAGCAGCTGTGTTCAAGAGGCACTCAATGTTGAACCTCATGCTGGAAGGAGAACATGGTATGATAAGCGTCACCTAGGAACTACTATTCTTGACAGCATGAGTGGGGTCTTTGAGAGTAGTGGGGCTTATCACTATATAACAGGGCTAGGAGTCCCTGAAGTGAGCCAGGAGAGGGCAAGAGATGAAAAAAATGTATCCCAGATGCAGCAGGAAACCCAGCACTTGGAGATGCCAGTACCATTAGAAAACCTCCAAGAACCTCTAGCAGGCATGGAGTGGAGCTGGCCTCAGTGTACCAGACAATGTGTGTGTACTTTGGTAAGCCCTTTGGAAGAACCCAGAAAATCATGAATTCTAGAATTCTGACCCCAAGATTTATGCTGTTGGACTTATGGCTTTGCTTTGTTCGGATTGTGACTGTGCCTTAGACCTTCACTCTTGAAGTAAAAAAGTATTTAACTCATTATTGGTTTTACAGAAGCCCACATTTGACAGACTTGGAATTTTTACAGAGACCTTAAAGTTTTAGAAATGGATTTTTAGAAAAACTTTAGCTTTTAAAAGAACTGGATATGTTTAATTTTTTAAAAGTATTTGAATTTGTATTTGTAAATGCTGTAGTTTGTAATACTTATAAATATGAAATCTTGGAGATACACTGAAAAAGAAAAGTTATTGTTAAATAGTGTCTGTCAAGTTGACAAGCGGTCAACTGTGCTGGTTAATTTAATGTCAACTTGACATAAGTTACAGTCATCTAGAAAGAGGGAACCATCTGAAAGAAAACATCTCTATTCAATCAGGCTGTAGGCAAGCATACAGGGCATTTTCTTAATTAGTGATTGATAGGGTAGGGCCACAACCCACCTTGAGTATTTCCACTCCTGAGCTGGCCCTGAGTTCTGTAAAATAGGGGGAGAGGGCAATTCTCTTTCTTTCACGTCTTCAGGATTGTATCTCCACACCTACACCTTCAGGGTCAGCTCTATAGTGCTGCCCAGGCATGATGTAAAAGGCCAATCTCCTAAGTGTTGCAGCACATGAGGGGCGGGGTTAATTCTCCTGGTCTTATGACCTAAGGGCCAGTTTTCCCACCTGACTCAGCACTGTAGAGGGAGAGGAGGAGATGACAAGTCTCTCCCACTCGTGCAATTCTTTAAGCACATAGTTCAGATTAAATATTATGTTTACTAGATAACATTAGAAAATTAGATGGTCCTATTCACTTTTCCATTACCTCAGTTATAAAATTGGGTAAATATGATTTTTTAAACATTAAAATGATCAATATGGAAGGCAAGTAAACCTCATCCCTTGAGGATGATTTCCTTTGTTTAGGCACAGTTAATAAGCAAAGTTGTTCATGTCACATTTGACACCATACCTGTCCTGTGTAAGCAAACTCCAAAGCCTGCTTTAAGCCCAGGCTGGTCACACCACGTAAATTTACTTCATCGGCTCCACTTTCCACCATGCAAAGACTGAACATTGCCTGAAATGTGGAAAGAAAAAAAGACTGAATTATAGGACACAAGAAACAAGAGAAAAATAATGCCCTAAGGACGCTAGGAAATAGAGGTTTTCAGTTAAAATGTAATTCCACAAAGCTTCATTTGCACAAGTCTCTGTACCTATCTTATAGCTAAACAGTTACAGTAACACACACACACACACACACACACACACACACACACACACACACACACACACACACACACCATGCATCTCTCAACACATCAACATTTTCATCTAGGTAAGAACATTCAAGTTCATTTTCTGCTCTGGGATCAGACTGTTACATGAGGTGCAGCCATCTTGAACATTCTGCCCAGTGGATGTCAAGAGTCAAATCTCTGCTGATGTCATTGTCTTTATGATCTTGTTTCGGGGTACACATCAAATACTCCTTGCTTTTTTGTTTCAATTACCAAGAGACAAACAATTTGACAATGTAAATGTAAAATACCCCAAAGAACTCTGCAGGAGACAATCTGCTAATATCCCCTGTCAATCTGCTAATACTCACCCTCCTGTCTCCAGGGTATCACACAGATCTTCCCTTCTGACTCCCCCCACCCCCTACTCATTACTTCATCCGAGCTCCCAACTCCAGCAGATATCCCCTGGGAACCCTCAGGCCACTCAACCAGAAAAGAGGGGAGGCTAGCTGTAGATCTTCAAAGCTCCTACAAACCCAATCCTCTACTAGTCTTGTTTATGCCCAGTTATGAAATAGACCCCTGCAGCAGCCTCCCTTCCACCTGCTTCTGAAAGGATCATCACATGGTTCTTCCCCTGCAAACTTCCTTTCCCTAACTCCCCGCTTTGTCCCAGCTCTCAACTCTCACAGGCTTCACTGGGAACACAGGGGCCACTTTAGCCAGCAAAGCAGAGGGCCAACTGCAGATCTTCACCTCTTCCTCCATTCCTCCAAGAGCAATCCCAAGTCTCATCTCAACCTCTGAAGCTAACAAGCTACTGTGTCTCTCCTCACTCTCTGCCTTCATCCTCAGGAAACTAATCAGATCCTGGTGGACAATTCTGCTTTCCTCCTTTTTGTGAACCCACTCAGTCTCCTCAGCCTAGCAAATTCCCATTCCTAAGCAAAAGCTACTAATACCTAGAAACACATTTTACATGGAATCCTCCATAGACACACCTATCAGGATCCCAGAAGAATTTTCCTACTATAAAACACACAGCTATCACTCTCTCCTAAAAATCAAAGAGGAAACAGAAACCAAGAAACAAAAACACCAAAGAAATATAAGACCAAATACCAGCACCTAATATCACAATCTTCTCAAACCCAGAAGCCTAGATGCAAGCATAAAAATACAACCAATAGCAGCCAGGACAATATGTCTTTACTATAGCCCAGCAACCCAATAGAGCTGAAGCACAAGACAAAGACCATATTCAGCCTTTATGAAAATGATAGAAGTCCTTTAAGAAGAAGTGAATAAATTTCCTAAGGAAATCCATGAAAACACAAACAAACAGTAGAAGGAAACCAATAAAACCACTCAAGACCTAAAAGTGGAAATAGACTCAATAAAGAACATTCAAACTGAGGGAAATCTGAAAATGAAAAACTCAGAAACTTGAACAGGAACCTCAAAGTTTTTACCTTCAGAATACAACAAATGGAGAAGAGATTCTCAAACATTGAAGACATTATAGAAGAAATGGATATCTCAACCAATGAAGATGTCAAATCTAAAAATCTCTTAGCACAAAACATCCAAGAAATCTGGGACGCTATAAAAAGGCCAAATGAATCTAAGAATAATGGGAACAGAGGAAGAAGAAACACAAAGGCACAGAAAATATTTTCAATAAAATTATAGTAGAAAATGTCACTGACCTCAAGAAGATACAAGAAGCATACAGAACACTAAATATACTGGACCAGGAAAATAGATCCCCGCAGCACATAATAATTTAAACACTAAACATACAGGAAAGAAAAGAATATTAAAAGCTTGCAAGGTAAAAAGACCAAATAATATATAAAGACAGGCTTATTAGAGTAACACTGGAGTTCTCAATGGAGACTCTAAAAGCCAAAAGGGCCTGGAGAGATTCGTTGTAGAATCTAAGAGACTATAGATGCAAGAACTATATTCGGCAAAACTTTCAAACACCATAGATGGAAAAAATAAGACATTCCATGGTAAAAACCAAATTAGAGCAATGGTCACCTAAAAAATCTAGCCCTACAAAAGGCACTGGAAGGAAAAACTCCAGCCTAAAGAGTTTAACCACACCCCAAAACCACAAGGATTACATAATCTCAGAGAGCAAATTAGAAGAGAAATACACACACACACACACACACACACACACACACACACACACACACCAACAAGAACAAGAATCAACAAATCAGGCTCATTGATAACTGTCAGCATCAATGGTCTCAATACCCCAAATAAAAAGACATAGACTAAGAGAGTGGAGTAAAAGTAGGACCCATTCTTCTTCTGCATTAAGAAACACATCTGGACATTGCCTCATGGTAAAAGGCTGGGAAAAGATATTCCAAGCAAATGAACTTAAGAAGCAACTGGTACAGCCATCTTAATATCTAACAAAACAGACTTCAAACAAGAAGAGAGGAAAGGATGCTATACACTCATGAAAGGAGAAGTCCACCAAGAGGACATTACAATTCTTAACGTCTACGTCCCGATCACAAGGACACCCACGTTTATAAGAGAAATAAGACAACAGCTTAAATCACATATGGATCCCCACACAATGACAGTAGTAGACTTAAAATATCTGACTCTCATCAATAGACAGTCATCTAGACAAAAGCTAAACAGAAAAGTGATTAAGCTGGCTGATTTTATAGGCCAAATGGACCTAACAAATAGTTATAGAACATTTCTCCCAAATATAGGAGAATATAGCTCAACTCTTCATGGAACTTTCACCAAAACTGATCACATAGTGGGGCCCAAAGCAAATCTCAATAGATAGAAGAGAGTTGAAAAACAGCATGCTGACCACCATGAGTTAAAGCTGCATGTTGACAAAAACAGAATCAACTCAAGAAAGCTTAAGCTTATGGAAACTGAACATTACTAATAGGTCAAGAAACAACTTAAAGACTTTCTTAGAATTGAGAAAAAAATACAAAACATACCCAAGTTATGGAACAAAATGAAGATGGTTCCATAACAGGAAAGGAAAGTTTATAGCATTAAGTGCCCATGTTTAAAAAAAAAAAAAAAAAAAAAAAAGAAGCACTCTCACGTTGGCAAGACAGCATACCTAGCCACTCTAGATCAGTGGTTCTCAACTTTATAACTGTAACTTGGCTACCGTTATGAACTGTAATGTAAATATCTATGTTTTACAATGGTCTTAGGAGACTCCTGTGAATGGGTTGTTCAATCTTGAAAGGGGTTATGAGCCACAGGGTCTATAAACATGACCAAGGCTCATATGAGCTCATATAGACTGAGCCAACATGCAAAGGTCTGGCCCAAGTCTTCACCAGGTCACTTGCTTATATTTTATGACTTCTAATTTAGTGTTTTTGTGAGATTTCTGAGTATGCAAACACTTTGGAGTTCATAGACAGTCTGACATTCCGTCTTCATTAGGGTTCCTATTGTTGTGATGAAACATCATGACCAAAAGCAACTTGGGGAGAAGAGGGTTTGTTTATTCAGCTTCCACTTCCACTTCAAAGGAAGTCAGGACAGGAACTCAAGCAAGGCAGGAATCTGGAGACAGGAGCTGATGCAGAGGCCATGGAGAAGTGCTGCTTACTGGCTTTCTCAACATGGCTTGCTAAGCTTCTGTTCTCATAGAAACCAGGACCACCAGCCCAGGGATGGCCCCACCCACAATGGGCTGAATCCTCCTCCATCAATCACTAGTTAAGAAAATGCCATACAGTGGATCTTACAGAAGCATTTTCCAATCGAGGAACCCTTCTTTCAGATAATCCTAATTTGTGCCAAGTTGACATAAAACTAGCCAGAACACCCAGTAAATAGAAATTGCTGTAACTCAGACAGATTGACCGATTCTCCCATGTGACCCCTTTCTTTTTAACTGACCCAAGAGATGAAAAATAATGTTCCCACTCCTCCCGAAGCACATTTTCAAAATTTCTGCACTGGCTGTAAGCCTTAATTTTTGCCATATTCTACTATGAAATGACCCCATGGAATTATCACTTTGCTATCCTATTGCCAGATTTAGAACTTTAATATTATTTCTATGTTAACATATCATGTAATCAGTCCCGGGCCAGCTGTGATAGCACTAATCACAACTTGGAAGGTAGAAATAATTCGTTAGAATTCAAGGTAAGTCTTGGTCTACATAGTGAGTTCCCTCAAGACAAGAGAATGTAATTTAATGTTACAAATGTCATATTTTTCAAATTTAAAAAGATAAAAATAAAATGCATAACTATCAAGATCAATGTTTTAAGTTTAGTAAGTTTAGAAAGCACTTCAATTAGGAAAAAGATCATTGGATACCACTAACATGCTGTTGGACCCAGGGAAACCTCAGCTGCCCAGACTAGCTGAGCTTGTGAAATGGTCAATCATGAGAACAAAGTCTTATAATTTAGGGCTTATGTTCTTGAGAAGGTAAACTGCAGTGTGTGAAAACAGACACTGTCTTCCTTACTGTGGCATCTCTACAGAAAATTCTAGCATTGTTGCCTACAATAAACACAGGTAAATTAATGAACAAACTAAGGTATTTCTCAAAAATTGCACACCAATGATCTACTGGTAGAGTGTTGAAAGCAAAGAGAATTTGTTCTAAGGAAATATTTCAACATGTTAGATATGGAGATACAAAAATTGTACTTGTTAGAAAGAGCATCCACCATAAGCTAAACACTTCTAGCAAGTTCAAAACCAGACATTTAGAAACAAAACACACACACAAAAACATATGGCCACAGCATTCTGCCAATGCCTGGGAGACCGTTCTGCTCAGAAGTATGAAAACACAGCTCAGACTCTTGTTTGGTTCACACTGTCTTGCGTCTGGGAGAGCCTTGGCCAGGCTGAGATTTACAGTCTTCACAGCTTACTCTTGGCTGGTAATGTGCTGCCACAGCCACAAATCTTTCTAATTGAAAACCTATTTTTGTGGAAATGCGGTCAACTTACAGTGCCTACCACAGAGGAAACTGGATTTACAATGTATTATTCTTTCTCTAGTCACATGGAAATGACACATTGAGTTCTAAAATCATGGTCCATGAGTGAAGCTGGCCTGGATCATGCTGGTTGTCATTCACTCGCAAGATGAATTGCAACCACACACACCAAAGTGAATACATAAGACCTACAGACTTATAGAAATTGACATCTTTACTGATTAGTAAAATGGCACATGACAGATGTGCTGATATACTGTACTCAAAGATGCTGAAATATGATGGTTTTGACCTGGTAAACTCGGTAGCTTTATGGTAAACACTGTATGTGGCCAAGGCATACCTATTAGCAATCTAAATAATCTCATGGGAAAAATAACTAAACTGTTGTGGGGACACATTTATACCTTGCCTTTCATGATTAAAGTAAACAGCATATTTCAGGAAGTTATTAAAAAGATGGCCTTTTGATAACTAGAAGAGATCTAGTGTAGGCCTCTACATTTTCCATATGCCCTGTGCTGCATAATTAGTCCACAGTCGTCAGATGTTGCTGAGATTTGAACTAACTTATGAATTAACAAAGATTATATGGCTTGTTCAATTTAATACACACTGATTATAGCTCATGTACAGAATGTGTAGCAAACCTCAGTGAATGAAACCATTCACTTAGTTGCAACCGTGTCTTTCCCTTCTACAGGCAAGGGGAGGACCCAGACCACAGCTGCTCTGGATTATTTATTTCTTTTATCTCACAAATGCAGTAAAGTTGTAATGCATGAAGAGTCTTTGTAAGCTGCCACACAAATACCAATTTCCTCTTACTTCAACTCTACAGGGTAAAGGAAAAGCATATGGAGACTGTTACTAAAAAACACAGCCAAAATATGCAGTAAACAAGTGGCCATGTGGTGCCCAGCCCTGACTAAGATGTCTACAACACAACCCCACAACCCGCACACCTAAGGCCCAGGGATCATAGCAGCAGATGGGGTGGAGAGATTGTGGAAGCTAAAGGAACAGGAAGTTTTCTCTGAGATTGTGTCTCTGTGGAATGTCAGAGAAGCTATTCCCAGGAAGTCTCATCAGCATAGCTGCCTAAACATCACTTCAATAATGACAATGGACACGCTAACATAGAAACGGGAAATCTCATGGGGTCCCTCCAACCCTAAACAAAGGACCATAAGACAACTAAGGAATGCTGACAATTGGAGAAACAGTCTTCCTTAGGGAAGATCTCTACTGAACTGGTTAACCAATACCAAGTAGCCAGCCCCGAAACCATATACATACGAGTAACAAGTAACATGATATGATTTGAATAGGTTGTATTTACATATTTATGAAAATGCATACAACAACAGGTAAAGTAAAAGTGATTATGAATTTGAGAGAGAGCAAGGGGGCACATGGGAAGGGTGGGAACTATATAACTGTATTTTAATTTCAAAAATAAAAATTATTTAAATAACTCAAAAAAGAAAACTCCATCTTATAAGTTAAAAATCATGCCATATACTGGTTTCAACGCCTTAATTATATTTCTTGCTGTGGTATAGAGCCTGCATAATTTGGAAAGCAGGTATGAGAGAATAGTAACACCCTAAAGGTTACAAAATGGGAATAATTGGAGCAGTGAAGCAAACATCAGTATAGAGAATTCTGTACTGAAGAACACAGACAGGAATCTAGGGGATACAGAAAACAGGCTAATACAGGACCTAACAGAGCTGTTCTGAGTGTGTTTAGGAATTATAGCAAAACCAATTTACCTCTAATAAATAGATTACTTACTTTCTTTTGTGTGTTACCTGCTGGGTGTTTGTGTCTCACTGATAAACTAGCCAAGATTGAACTTGAACTCCAGATCCTCTGGAGACTGCATGGGCTTCTAAAGGTCTGGAGACCAGCCTGGCATCAGCCAGTACAAACTGGTGCTAAGTAGTGCCTTAAGACATGTGCTCCCAAGCACTACCACATAAGCCAACTTGGGGTCTGCACCTGGGGCCTTGAGGAGGGCAGAATCCAGATATAATACTCCTAGACCAGCAAGACCACAGCCTGCAGTCACAGATACCAACCAGCAAATCAAAGCCCTTGCTCCTGGCTGGGAGGAGGTTCTGGGAAAAACAACATACAAGGCTCTCTCCTTCTTATTAAAACTGGACTTGCTTGTTTCAACTTGTCCTTGGAGGCTGTGGTATTGCTCTCTGCTCCATCTCTCAGTCTCCACCAAGGGAAAATAGCAGGACCCTGAGCATAGAGGCAATCTGACATCGAACTATCGTCACCCCAACAATCCTCCTCTTCTAGGCTTCAGGAACATCACCAAGCCCAGATAGAATTTACAAAGCAGGGTCTGGAGAGATGGGCTCAGGAGTTGTGTTGGCTGCTGTTCCAGAAGACCAAGGTTCAATTCCAGTATCTACAAAGGGATTCAGTACCATCTATAATCCTAATCAAAGAGATTGGCCTCCACGTTCACTGCATGCAAGTGGTACACAGACATATACACAGGCCAAACACCGATATATAAAAATAAATGATAAAGGTCATTTTATTTTTCAAATATAGTACATACTTCAGGGGCTGCTAGTTTTTACTGCTTCAAATGTGGTCTCTAAACTACTAGCATTAGCATCACCAATGGACCTGTTAAAAGTGCAGAATCTTGGGTCCCACACCACATCCACTGAATGGGAAGTTGTTTTAATGACAGCACCAGACAGACCTCCCCATATGAATTTTTGAGAAGCACAGGGACAGCCAATCCCCCAGCTTTTCATCACTTCTTACATGTCTCGATATTTGAGCTTTTGAGATGCCTAATGACATTGCTAAAGAAAGGCTTGTAAAACCTCAAGGATATCAATCATAATTGCTGTCTTGATAGCTTTCTCCCCACAGTATCTGTACATGCACAGTCACTTCTGCTTATTGGTACTTCAGATGACTACTGGAGTTTGTAGGTCTCCCCCAAGGAGGGAAAAGCAGCTGACTCTGTATCAGAATACAGGCATTCTAGAATCCCTGTGGCCAAATTTTAGCAAGTCAGACTTATCTCTAGATATGGTGGGGCTGAGGCAAAAAGATTCTAAAGAAGTGAAAGTTACAGAGAGAGAGAGAGAGAGAGGGAGAGAGAGAGCGCACGCAGCACAAATTCCTATGGTCTTAAATGGGATAAAGGTCAAAGCCTTCAGGCAAACACTTCACCTACCACTCCCCACTTCACTACTGTGGGCTGATTTTCTTTGGTCCATTTTCTTCTTTTCATAGTTTCCAAAGAGAAATTTCAAGTGGTTGCCTCAAGGCTGCTTTCACACAATCCACTCAAAAGAAAACTTTGAAACTCAAACCATGAAATCTTGAAGCCATTACAGCTTTATTTGAAGAACTGTAAGGCATTTCTTATCTGTCCAATCTGATATTAGCAATGGCTTCCTGGAGCTGCTGAAGAGCCTATACCCAGCTTGCATTGAGAGGGTGAGCATGTAACCAGGCGATCTACACTCAAATAACCAAGCAGAAGGAGAGCAAACAAGTGCTAAAACATGGCTTTGCCCTAGAAATCACGAGGTCACCCACAAAAACTCACTGATTTTTACAGAAAACATTTTAGAAGGATTTTGAAGAATAACAATACGGACTGGAGTCAAATAAAACTTTGTATCCGACTCTCTTAGAGCCCAGTACAAAGCAACACATGACACCTGTAATCCCAGCCTTGGGGAGGGTGGAACAGGCCAGAATGGGTGAGAGAAGCGCTAGGTATTATATGTAGTGCTTCCCTAACATGAGTAAGGCTTTGTTTGGGTTCTATCCCCATCACCTCAACAATAAACAAATCCCATGGATGCAAAAGTTTAACCTAAAATGTTCAGAGTCCTTTTTTCCTCTCTCTCTCTCTCTCTCTCTCTCTCTCTCTCTCTCTCTCTCTCTCTCTCTCTCTCTCTCTCTCTCTCTTTCTTAACACTAATCATCATGATGGCTATTCTTTGTTCTTATGACCACATCTGGAATTAACTAAAACTCAATCATCTGGGTCAATCTGTGAGGAATTAAATAAAATACTTGAAGTGGGAAGACCCACTTTTAATCCAGATCCTTTGTGAAGGGAAGAATCACCTTTAATGTGGGCAACAGCCCATATAAAGGACGAGGAAGAAGAATCTTTCTCTTTGCTCACTTGTACTTTACTCACTGGCAAGTCCATTCCTCCACTGCCTCCTTCTTTAGGACCCTGGCATATACTGAAGACCAGTGAGACATGGAACCTCCTGGACTGAACTACTGAATTATTAGGCCTTTTGCTTGGTAGAGAGCCATTGTTGGATTAGCTGGAACACAGCCTGTAAGCTATTCCAATAAATCCTTTATTTATATAAAGTGGTTCTAGAGTAACAGAAAGATAAAGATGAATTTTTAAAGTATCTGGAACATGCTTTACAAGTGCTAATACCTATAGCTACTGAAGCCTCTCTTAGAAGCTTGGAAAACACTGAAAGACCATGGTGTGAACCCTTTTCACAAACTTAAGGAGGAAAATGCATTTGATTTTCCCAATTCACTAATTGTGATGGGCAATGAACCCAGTGTGTCTGTATATAAAACTTTTAGCAATTTGTGTGAAAAAAACAATGATACTGGTTGGTGTTCCTAGCATCTCTGGATAAATTGACATTGAAAAAGAATGAGTTCCTTGATAAAATTAACCAACTTCTAGCATCTCAGCAAGCAGCAAAGGACAAAAAGAACTTGGTGAAAAAAATCAACCAGCTCCAAATGCACAAAACAGTCTAAAAGTTTCTAAATGAGCCCTGGAAGAGAATCTTTTCTCCAACAGCCACAGAGCTCAAGCTGTGGAAAATCAAACCAAAGGCATCATTCTAAGGTTGACTGAATTACAGTGAAAATTCAAGTCCCAGCCTTGGAGGGTATTGGAAATCAAACCATTCTAAGGTTGGCTGAATTACAGTGAAAATTCAAGTCTCAGCCATGGAAGGTATTGGCAGTTGAAAAGGGGCATTAAGTGGTTAAAAAAAATGGGATCCTATAACTTGAGATGGAAAAGTGTATGAGGATCCTATTGAAGCTGAAAACATTGACAACCCCTCTAATATTCTTAAAGAGTTTATCTCACATGAGGAAGCAATCTGTCCATCCTCAGCAGAAGATGTGCTCCCACCTCTGTCCCCTTAAATACTGCTTTTTCTGCTTTGACTGGGTAAATTGATCTTCATTGTTTGCTACAGGCAGTGACTTTCTCTGAAAGAAATGCCAGCCAAAACAATAGTGATATGACTCATAGCCCACCAACAGTAGACTATAGACTTATAAGCAGAAATAAGCAAAGCAGGATCCTAGAGAAGAGGTCAAAAGAGGAGCCCATGATGAGATGTGCTATGCTACTGAAGAGTTTAAAGAGTTTTCTAACTCATTCAAGCAGAAGTCTGGGTAATATCTGTTGGAATAGACTTTAAGGGTGTGGGATAATGGTAGAAAGAACATAAAACAGGATCAGGCCGAGATTATTGATATGGACCATTTAAGTAGAAATCCTAGGTTTGATATGGAAGTTGCCACAGTTTTTAAAAAAGTGTCAAAAGTTTGCTTAAGTGGTTTACTGAACCATTTGTCAAAAGATATCATATTGAAAAAGGAGTTGGAGGTGCCTGATATCCCTTGACTTAGTGTTGAAAAAGGATTTTAAGGCTCAGGAAAATCTCAATGCCAGATTGAACATGCCATGTAAACTTTATCCCCAACAACAGGAAGGCACAGAAGGCATGTCCTTCACTAATCCTATAAGATGCGAAATGTTAAGAAGGACACCGACACATTTGAAGAGCTTTGTTGTCACCCTTTTCCTGGTATCAAATCTGAGGGCTGGAGACATTGATGCTCTGTTTGAATAAATTATATGGATTTAACTGTGCTGCAAGGTAGCAGGGGCTTGGTAGCAACTCTTAATTGCCAAAGGCAAGGTGATTGAAGCTATCACAATGGGCAACATAGACAAAGCAATGTCCTTATTAGACTAACCCATAATGGGAAACACAGACAAAATCATTCTTATGGTGGCATGTTTCTTTTGGTACTTTGTTCCAGGAATGAAATAGATAAGAAGCCCACTGAATTTAAGTTTGATCTATAAAAGCAGAAAAATTCTGAGACAAAGGAAGGAAAGGTTCCACTGGACCATAGGGAAAGGGTACTGAGAGAATACCTAAGCCTTTCTCCAGTGAACCTGCAGAGAGATCTACAGCCTTTTCCATGGAACTGGACACTGGAAGAAAGGAAACAATCAGACTTTGTGGGGCCTGCTGGGTACTTGATCTTAATGGATGCTGCTTCTGAGAGATCTTTATGAATACTGTGGCGCTCCAATTAAAGAAGGAGTTTATGGATCAGGTGATTAATGAATTTTGGACTGATATCTGATGGTATGTCCAGGGACCTGAATGTATAACTGGAAAAGATATACTTCGAAGTTGGCAAAGTTGGAAGAATTTCCACATTGGTTGCTTGACTTGTGGAGTGAGGATTATTATGGTTGGAAAGGCTAAATCGCAGCCTTTAGAGTTGTTCTGATGGGAAATAGTGAATAAAAAGCAGTACCACATCTCTAGAGGAACTTCAGAAATTAGTGGGCGTCACAGACTTGAAAGACGCAGGGGTGGTATTCTGACCACATTTTCCTTTAACCCTTCTATCTGATCAGTGCAGAGGACAGAAGAATTGGGGAAAATGACAGGCGACTATATAAAACTCAATCAAGTAGTGACTCCAATTGTAGTTATTATACCAGATGTGGTAAAGTAGACCACACGTCTACTTGAGCAGATTAACACATTTCTTGGTACATGAAATAAAGCTACCGGTTTCGTAAATGCCTTTTACCCAGTACCTACCTATAAAGACCATCAGAAATTTGCTTTCAGTTGGCAAGGGCAGCAGCACACCTTTACATTTTATCTCAAGGTTATATTAACTCTCCAGCCCTTTTCCATAACTTAATTAGCGATTTCTATCATCTGTTTCTTTCTGGAACAGGAGAAGGCTCTTCAACAGGTCCAGGCTGCTGTATGCAGGCTGCTCTGCCACTTGGACCATATCAGTAAACTTGCTTATACTTGAGGTATCAGTGGCAGATTTGGAGACTTTGGCAGATCCCTACAGGTGAATAACAGAAGAGACCTTCGGAACTTTGGAGCAAGGCTCTACCACTGGAAACAATTCTATTCTCCCTTTGAGAGACAGCTCATGGCTTGCTATTTGCTGAGCCTTAATGGAAACTGAGTGCTTGACAATGGGCCACCAAGTTACCATGTGGCCTGAGCTGACTGTTATTTTGATCCACCAAGTTATAAAGAAACATATTATCAAATGCAATTTGGTATACATGTAACTGAGTTCCAGCAGGTCTTGAAGACACAAGGACATTATTTGAAGAACTTGCCCAAATGCCTGTGATTTCTACATCCATTAAATGCCATCTGCTGTTGAGAATGTACATATAGTCTCATGGCGTATGTCCTACAGCTGGTTCATAGAAATAGGGCCTAGTTTACTGATAGTTCTGAATTCTATGTAGGCACCACCAAGAAGTGGACAGTTGTGGCATTGTAGCCCCTTTCTGGGACAACACTGAAGGTCACTGGTAAAGAGAAATCTTCACATTGGACAGAACTTCAGGAAGTTCTGGTTATGTGGTCATACATTTTGTTTGGAAGGAAAAATTGTCAGGTGTGCATTTGTTCACTGATTAGCTGTAGCTAATGGATTAGCTGGATGGTCAGGGATGTGGAAAGAGCATGATTAGGAAATTGGTGAGAAAGAAAGAAGTATGTGGATAGATCTCTGCAAATGAGCAAAGGATGAGAAGATACTTATGACCCATGTAAATGCTTATCAAAGTGTGACTTCAGCTGAGGAGGAGTTCAATATTGAAGTATGTAGGATGCTCAAGCTGTGGGCAGTCAGCCTCTTTCCCAAGCCATCCCTGTCGTTGCCCAAAGGGTTTGTAAATAAAGATGCTATGGTGGCAGAATAGAGGTTATTAATGGGTTTGATAACATGGACTTCAATTCACCAAGGCTGACCTGGCTATAGCTGCTGCTGAGTGCCAGATTTTCCATGAGTAGAGACCAATACTGAGCTACAGATATGGCACTGTTTCTTGGGTCGACCAGATAGCAACTAGGTGGCAGGTTGACCACAAGGGACCACTTCCTCTGTGGAAAGGACAATCTGCCATTATGGTTTTTCACACAGTATTGCTTCTAACCAAGGAACTCACTTTGTGGTCAGAGAACTGAGACAGTGGGTGAATGATCATGGAATCCAGTGGTCTTACCATGTTCCCCACTGTACTGAAGCAGCTTGCCTGATAAAAAGGTGAAATGGCCTTATGAAGACACAGAAATAGCACCAAGTAGGTGGCAGCAGCCTGGAGGGCTGGTGCAAAGTTCTCTAGAAGGCACTATATGCTTTTAATCAGTGCCTGATATATGTTAAGATTTTTTTCCTATAGCCAGGACAACAGGTCCAAGGATCAAAAATGGAAAAGATAATAGCTTCACTCACTACCCTAGTGACTTACTAGGAACAGTTTTGCCTCCTGTTCCCATGACCTTAAGTTCTGCTGGCCTAGAAATTTTGGTTCCAAAGGGGGAAGTGCTCCTGCCAGGATATACAACAAACATTCTATTATTGACTGAAAGCTCAGACTTCTTCCTGGCCACTTTGGGCTTCTGATGCCCCTAAACCAACAGGATAAGAAAAAAATAAGGGTGTTAGGAGGAGTGATTGATCCCCGTTACCAAGGGGAAATTGGGTTCCCTCTCCGCATGGAGGCAAGAAAGGTTATATCCGAGGTGCAGGAAATCATTTAGCATGTTTCTTGTTGCTATGGAGATTTGTGATTTAACTCAATGGGAAACCACAATATCTTAATCCAGGCAAGATGACAAAGGGCACAGTCCTATCAGGAAAGAAGCCAAGAACTGCTTAGGGTGGAGGAAATATAGAATGGGTAGTAGAGAAAGGTAGTGATAAATATTTGACCAGTTACAGAAACAAAGGTTATAGTTAACATGATTGTTTCTGTTGCATTTTGTTAAGAATGTTGTATAGATTAAAAACTATATAGATATTTGCATGCTTTCAAAATTTCTTTAACATGTTGTGTAACATCAATTAAGAGACTATCATTGGTTATTATATTTAAGCTTAAAATACTAAAAGAATGTCCCTTAAGGGACATAGCCATCTATTCTAAATTTATAATATGTTTGTGATTGTATGAGAGATAATTACTTCATGTTAAGCATAACAATGACCTGGTTAAATGTATAATGTGCTTATGTGATTATAAATGGAATAGTTATACCATGTTAGACATAATCATGACCTGGTTATTGTTTTTCAATATGGTTGTGTGTCAAGATATGGTTGTGTGTCAAGCTGACAAGGGGTAGATTTGTGGCGGCTACTCTTGGTTGTCAACTCCACATATCTGGAATCATTACAACTCAAGTGGCAGGCTATACTTGTGAAGGACTTTTTTTTTTTTTTTTTAAATTAAATCGTATGAAGTAGGAACCTTTTGAGGTAGCAACACATCCCTTAAATCTAGATCCTTTGAGGTGGCTAGATCCACCTTTAATCTAGACCACACCCACCTTCTGCTGGAAGCCCATAAAAATGACATGGAGAAAGGAAACTCGCTCTCTTCTCCTGCTTGCTCTCACTCACTGGCAAGTCCATTCCTTGACTGGCATTAGAGCTCACTTCTGAATTCTAGTGTTTCCTGAAGACCAGATGGGACATATAGCCTCACAGACTGAATAACTACTGGATTATTAGACCTTTTGTTTGTAGACAACTATTGTTGGACTGGTTGGACAACTTGTAAGTTGATATCTGTATGCACATTCTACATTATATATATATATATATATATATACATATATATATATATGTACATTTGTGGATATTTGTGTGTGCTCATTCTATAAGTTCTGTTCCTGAAGAGAACCTTGAATAATATAACTCTAAAATAAAGTATATTACATATATATGTATGTATGCATACACACACACACACACACACAAAGTCCAAGTAAAAGTTCTGTTTAAAGTTTCTTTTTTGCACTAACAGTGTTGAGTTAGTTAATACACCACTTAGTCATTCTTCTATCACTGGGCATACACACAGTTGAGAGCACAAGTTCCCACTAACAGATTAGCTGTTAAGCAACTATTTGACCAGAACCTAATCTAAGGCAGAACAGGCCAGATCAATGAAATGAAGTTCAGTTATTCCTAAATGTTCAAGTTCCCCCTTTTCTACAAATACTACTACTATGTCCAAGTCTGCACATCATATATAATGAGGAAAAAAGAATCTAAGAAGAAAATCACAAGAATTCTGAAAATCTTGATTACTAGTATGTAAAATGTATCTAGATTATTTTAAATTTTATAAAAATTTATTTTGGGCAAGGCAGGGAGATTCCTGTGGGGCTTCTTTTGCCAACAACTTAATTAGATGTAACTCAATCCCAGTGCTGGAAGCTTCATTTAGTGACAAGATATTGTGACTGTCTTTCCCATTATTTGATGATTTCATTTAGATTGCCCTCATAAGTGTATACATTTTAAGTTTCTACTGTATTAGGTTTCATACTAGCCTGCCAATGGCCCTTAATTTTATGTTTTTCTCATATTCCCCAACAACCCCTCACTCTCCTCAACCCTGCCTAGAGCTCCCACTTCAGCTCCCCCATCCATAACTACTTTCTATTTCTCTTTCCTGATGTTTCTACATCTGTTCCTTCTAGTTCCTTCCTCTGTACCTACCCTCTGTGCGGTACTATGGGTTATTGCTTGGTTATCACTGACTTAACAGGTGACATCCACTCATAGGTAAATACAAATGTATATCATATTTATCTTTCTGGGTCTAAGATATCTCATTCAGAATAATGTTTTCAACTTCTATCCATTTGCCTACAGATTTCATGATTTCACTTCTTTAATGGCTGAGTGAAGTTCCACTGTGTAAATGTACCACATTTTTTTATCCATTCCATCTTCTGTTGAGGAACATCTAGGTTGTTCCCAGTTTCCAGCTATTATGAATAGAGCAGCAGCGAACATGGTTGACCACGTGTCTCTGTGGTAGGATGGAGCATCCTTTGGGTGTATGTCCAAGAGTGGTATAGCTGGATCTTGAGGTAAATCAATTTTCATCTTCCCAAGGAATCACCACCCTGATTTTTCAGAGTGATTGTACAAGTTTGCACTCCCACCAGCAATAGAGGAGTGTTACTTTCACTCCACATCCCCATCATCATGAGCTATCACTTATTTTGTTTATCTTAGCCATTTGGATGGGTATAAGATAAAATCTCAAAGTAGTTTTGATTTGCATTTTCCTGATGACTAAGGATGTTGAACATTTTTTTAACTGGTTCTCAACCAGTTGAGTTTTCTCATTTGAGAATTCTCTGTTTACTTCTGTGCCCTGTTTTAATTGTTTTATTTGTTTTGTTGACATCTAGTCTGAGTTCTTTATATAGTTTAGATATTAGCTTTCAATCAGATGTTCCCAACACCCTTTCATGATAAAATTCTGACGTGATTAGGGGTACAAGGGATACTCCTTAGTATAAGAAAGGCAGTTTATAGCAAGCCCATAGCCAACATAAATTTAAATAGAGAGAAACTCAAAGCAATTCCACTAAAATGAGGAACTAGACAAGGCTTTCCATTCTTTCCATACCTATTCAATATAGTACTGGAAGTCTTAGCTAGAACATTTAGACAACTGAAGAAGACCAGAGGGATATAAATTGGAAAAAAGAAGTCAAAACTATCTTTATTTGCTTTTGATAGTATAGACCCTAAAAATCCCACTGGGAAACTCCTACAGCTGATAAACATTCTCAGCAGAGAAGTTTCCTCCAATTCTGGACACAAAATTAACTCACTGAAATCAGTAGCCTTCCTATACATAATGGGCTGAAAATGAAACCAGGGAAACAACACTTTCCCTTATAGCCTTAATAATAACATAATAAAACATCTTGGGGTACCCCTAACCAAGCAAATAAAAGATTTGCCTAATAAAAACTTCAAGTCGTTGAAAAAAATAAAGGAAGACAATAAAATGATCACTCATGCTCACGGATTAACATCGTAGAAACGGCCATCCTCTCCAAAGCATCTATAGATTCAATGCATTGCCCATCAAATTTCAAAACAATTGTTTACAGATCTTGAAAGGAAAAAAATTCAGCTTCTTTTGAAAACACATATACACTCAAAAAAGAATAGTTAAAGCAATCCTGAATTATAAACGAACTGCTGGAGATATGACCATCCCTGATTTCAAGCTGTACTACAAAGCTATAATCAAAAACCAAAAAACCAGAACAAACAACAATAACAAAAGCCCACCGCACAGTATGGGATTGGTACAAAACACACCCATGTTTATCACTGAAATTAAAGACCCAGACATAAATCTACATACCTATGGACATCTGACTTTTTTTTTTAATAAAGAGTCCTGAAATACGTAGTGAAAAAAACAACAGAATTTTCATCAAATAGTGCTGGTTAACCTGGATGGCTACATGTAGAAGAATGAAAATAAATCATACTCACCATCCTGCACAAAACTCAACTCCACATAGATCAAAGACCTCAGCATAAAATCAGATATACCAAACCTGATAGTCTTAGTCATGGTTTCTATTGTGATGAAACATCATGACCAAAGAAACTTGGGGAGAAAAAGACTTATTTGGCTTACATTTTCACATCATCATTCTCATCAAAGGAAGCTAGGACAGGAATTCAAGCAGGGCAGAGACCTGGAAACAGGTGCTGATGCAGAAGCCCTGGAGGCTTGCTCCTCATAGCATGCTCAGCCTTCCTTCTTATAGAAAAGAACCTGCAAAGAGCTCCCTGGCCCCATCAATCACTAAAAGCTGCCCAGCAGGCCTGCCTACAGCCTTATCTTATAGAGGCATTTCCTCAGTTTAGGCTCCCTCCTCTCAGGCGACTCAAGCTTGTATCAAGCTGACGTAAAAGTAGCCAGTGCACTGATAAGTGGAGAACAGCCTTGAACTCATTGCCTCAGGGAAAGACTTTCTTAACAGAACACCATTAGCACAGGCACTAAAATTAACTATTTATTAAATAATTAATAAATGGAACATCATGAAACTGAGAAGCTTCTGCATAGCAAGACAATTCAGCAACCTATAGAATGGGAAATAATTTTTTACTGAATTTTATAAGAATTTATAACTAACTTAAAATTTATACATAAGTATTTTTGTATTTGCATATGTAAATATAATCCATATTGACTTCGTTTTTCATTAAGTGAAATAAACTTTTTCAAAATTAAGAAGATGGTTTGCAATATGGCTCAGCAGGTAAATGCTCCTGGCCTTCACACATGTACCGTGTCATGTAGCACCCCCCCACCCCAATGAATAAATTAATAAAATACTGTAAATCAAATTTTAGGAGTTACTAAGAATAAATGATATCATCAGGTTAGCATATTACCTAATTTAAATATGTGGGAAAGAAAAACAAGAGAAATTTAGTAAATAGCCCCAAGGCAAGAAAGCTGGTAAGAGAAGAACCAAGACTACACACACTCACTCACACACACACACACACACATACACACACACACACACACACACACACACACACACTTTACCATTTTATTACTTTTGTTTTTCTCAAGAGTAAACAGATTATCTGTGACAGCCTTTGCATTCAAAGAGCAACAAAGGCATCTGACTGTTTAGATGTATACACATCTTCTCTTTTGCTTCTTTCATCCATAGCTGACACCAGAGGGGTAGGTACTCTCTGCTTGCTTGGTCACTGCATATGATTGTCTATTACTGAATCTCACAGGAGGCCCATTTACCCAGACTGTGGTAAAATCAGAGAACATGCCACAGGTGGATAATGAATACAACATAATAAGAATAATTTGGTACAAAAATCTCTCATCACTTTAAATTCAAATATTTCTAAATGAGAAGAATACTCATAATTCAATTTTTCAGAAATCCAGGCATGGAAGCCCAGGATCCAATTGATATCAGATGGGATAATTAAATGCAACTGATTTAACAAGCAGCTGGATCGTCCCATCATGTGGCCAATTCATTCTGAGACTGTTTCAAAAGACAATAAGCAGAATTGCAACACATCTACAGATTCCAGTAACTATTCATCACATTCACATGATCCCCCAGGATTTTCCTTCATTTATAAAACATCTGTGTTCAGTCAATACTCAATTTTAAAATTTTAAAATTTCCTCAGTTTTATTATTCTGTGAACGTATTATTCAGATCAAGCTGACATTATCTGCACACGTGAAATCATCAAGCCTGAGATAAATTTTTATTGTAACTAAAACTTACCATGAAAGTTATAATTTTGAAAGCATTAAAAATATAAAAGCAAAAAATAAAAAGACAATCCTTCCACACACATTTGAAGCAAGTATACATAAATAACCTGACATAATAGCTGGCATAGTGTAAATAATGCCAAATGTTAGCCCGTATGATTCTTCGTGAATATTTTCTAGCTTCATATTATTTACGTTGTGATAAGTGGATCAGTTCAAATAAAGGAATAACACCACAGACCAGAGTTCACCAGCCTCCATTCAGCATAATGAATACATGAAGTCATAAGTATAATAATGAAAATAATAGTTATGCTCAACTGGGAACAATTTCTTTGGCTCTGATTCAAATAATTCAAAAGAAAAATACAATGTTGTCTTTCAGATTTTTATCTAAAAGGAAAGTGATGCTTGGACACTCACCTACACCCGGTGCAAAAGGAATCCTGTTTTTAATGAATGACCTCAATTTGAAGAAATTAGGAAACTATTATCTAAAAAAAAAAAAAAAAAAAAACAAACAAACAAAAAAAAAAACCAACAACAAAACACCCAAAACACACATGGGCATCATAGTTCTTTCCAAAAGCACATCTGAAATCACCTTCCCACAGCATTCCCACTGCATGGTTCATCCACAGCAGCATATATGAAGACGCTAATTGTCAGTCAGGCAATTAATGCTCATCTGATGCCCATGAAGTGTGAAACTTGATAACAGGCTGGCTAAATAATGCCACATGGGTTGCTTAATTTGACTCTTCTGTATGTCAAGGCCATAATTAATGGTGCCCTCCCCATAGCTAAATTGAAAAGCTAAGTCTTAAGGTCTCTTGTTGGTAGATACAATGATAAACTGTCAAATATAAGTTTCAGAATACAAACTCGGGGCCATAAACAATAGTCTATCATGGCTTAGGTAAGAAAATGAGCGCATTTGGGGTTTTTATTTATTTATTTTGCTTTTAACTTTTATAGATCCTTAGAATTATCTGTATGTGGAGATTGATTTGATAAAACTGCCTTAAGAAAAGTCAGCAGTAGTCAGATGACCGGGCACAATTCAAGGCCAACCTGGTCTACAGAGTGAATTCCAAGACAGCGAGAGCTATGCAGAGAGACTCTCTCAAAAACAAACAAATAAAAAGAATCAGCAGCAGTATTTTAACTCTCTTCTAAACCAGAGTCTGCTGTTTACAGAAGAGACCCAAACTGGAAAGACGCCACACGTCACCACGAAAGATCTTCAAACGAAGAGCCAAGAGCACTAGAGTTTCAACTGAATGGAGCTGGTTTGGTCTGCTCCTAACCATCTCCTGGATTCAAATAACAAATTGGCAAACCAAGTCCAATGAAATCAGAAAATACTTGCTAGGTTATGAGTTTTGGAAACTTTTAGAAGCACACAATCATTGAGTAATCTAAGAAGCTCTACATGGGACATGGATACAGTCATCACTTTCCTGAGACTTAGTCTTCTGCCAGCAAAGCCATATTCTCACATGATAAACGAAAGAGGACACTGTCCTAGGGTCTCTGAGCCTGTCTGCTCACCACCTTCACACCAGCACCAGCTATCATAAAGAGTTCTGCATGAATAAATACCAAGAATAAGTTTGCTTTGATGAAAAGTTCTTTGACTTCTAAAAGCTGAAACACACAAGTAGAATAGAACAGAATACCCTTTGATCCAGGGCTAAATCACTGTTGAGTAAATATGGAGGCTATAAATTCAAAGCTCAACAAATGATGTATGAAGAAGCCATCTGGAAACCTACTACTTTATTAGCCAAATAAATAGATGTGTGTGTGTGTGTGTGTGTGTGTGTGTGTGTAATTTATATGTATAATTTTAAGCTAAGTACACTACAGAAATGGACAATGCAAACCTCAGAAGCCATGGGTTATTAAATAAAAATCTAAGTGCCATATGGGGGACACCTCCCAATGTCTTGGTCAGGGAGGTCCTAGGGATCTCCCAAACAGCACACACTATTGCCATTGCTCTTAAATGCCTACCATAAGAACTAGGCATTAAATCCATTGCTGAAGACACCACATACTTTGATTGTAGGACATAGAAATCAAGCTGAACCTAAGCAGAAAAATTCCTCTCTGCTAGCTAGATTTCATAGGACCAGAAGGTACAGAGCAGGCTGCTTGTGAAACAAAGTCATTAAAGGTCTCACCCACCTATAAACCTGTTACGTACATCAAATGTTGGGTTTTCTTTTTTTTTTAGTTATAAGAATAGTATAGGAATATAGTTTTCTAAAATCATCAGTTTTAGATGAAATTAAAATTCTATTTTTGAAAAAGGCAATATTTGAGCAAGCATCTACAGACAACAAAAGAATACATCATGTAGAAGATACTTCCAGAAGAGGGTGGCTGTGCACAGGTCCCAGTTGGAGTGTGCTGGGTCAGGATGGCAGGTGATGAGCAGACAGAAAGTAGAAGTGCTAGAAGACACCAGCTTTCAATCTACAGCCAAGTAGACAGCACCAAAATGTGTTAAGAGGTGGAAACTGGAGTAGTATTTTCAACAGAATCACCAGGACTTCAGTACAGAAGCAGCATCTGTAGGTCTGGATTGAACTTGAAGGACAGTGTGACAGAGCACTGCAAAACTTCATCTAAAGTTGATGATAGAGTAACTTAAATCAGGGGGACAGTAGCTGAGACTTGTCTATATTTTAATGGTAGAACTGTGAGACTTCCTAGCAGTCAAGAATGATACAGACATTTGGGGCCTGTATTGATTAGAAAGCTGTAATTAACTAAAATGGAGAAAACTATACAATAGGTAGTTTTGTGAGCCACATTAAGACTTTAATACTGAATTACTAGGTTTGTGCTGCCTTCTGAACATTTAACTAGAGGTAATAAATGAGCAGCCTGTTAGATATACACATTTTAGATTGTGGGAAAGAGCTTATATTAGGCACTGTCTTAGTTAGGGCTTTTATTGCTGTAAAGAAGATACCACAGCCATGGAAATTCATATAAAAGAAAGACATTTAATTAGGGTGGCTTACATTTTTAGAGGTTTAGTCCATGATCATCATGGTGGGGAGTATGGCAGCATGCAGGCAGACACGGTGCTGAAGAAGCTGCCTCATGCCGATGAGCAGGAAACAGGAAGTAAACTATCTCACTGGGGGTGGCTTGAGCAGATATGAGACCTTAAAACCTGGCTCCAGAGTGATACTTTCTCCAACATGACCACACCTACTCCAAGAAGGCCACCCCTCCTGATATTGCCACTCCCTTTGGGGCCATTTTCTTTCAAACCATCAACAAGATTCTCTGGAGTTACCCAGTACACCAAGCTAGATGTCTCAACAGCCTCCAATTGTGCTGAAGGGCTGGAGTTCTCCAGACGCTACACCAGTACTGTCTTGTGTTGCCAGGTGGATCCTGACAAAAAAATTAAATCACACTTGTAACAGCCAATTCATTTTAGTTAACATCTTTTCTATGCAAATGCATATTGTATGTATATACTCTCTATATACATATACACCAGGAATGAAGGGAAAAGAAGAGGCTATGGGGAAAGAAATCATGAGACACTGAGATCCCTGTGGAGACAAGACTGTATGTGTAAACAGAAGTGCAGGGACTGAACCTGACCCAATCTAACTTGAAACGTTGGAAGAAATTAGGCAGATCTAACAGCCGATAAGTAGGAAGAAAACCTGGAGAAGGTCGGATACCAAAGTCAAATAAATTTTTAAAAATAAGTAAATATTATGGGATTAAGATGCTAAGTAATGGAAAGCCAGATGTTGATTACTGTATTTCACTATATTTTATTGTAATCTGTGTGCACACATTAGTAAGGAAGATGTAGCTTTCATTTCCTTTACTACTGTCTCAGTTAAAATTTCTATTGCTATGAAGTTGTACAGCAACTCTTATAAAGGAAAGCATTTAATTGAGGTGGCTTCCTTACAGTTTCAAAGGCTTCTTAGTTCATTACCATATGACAGGGAACATGGCAACGTGCAGGCAGATGTGATGCTGGTAGCTGAGAGGCCTTCATGTTTCAGGTAAAAGAAAACTGACTGACTTACTGAACAGTATCCTGAGCACAAGACACCTCAAAGCCACACCTCCTCCGAATAAGTGCCACTCCCTATGAGATTATGGGATTACGGAGGGCCAATTACATTCAGACCACCACAGCTAACTTTCTTGTTCTTTAGTTATTATATGCAAATAATATATGAATATGGTCTTCAAAATCTCAAGCACACTGCATAGACTACCCATAAGACATGTCCTGGGTTCCTCTCCTTTGAAAATAACTATTGTAAGATGGCCTGATAATTGCTACCAAAATCCATACATATCAGCATTTCATACCAGGACCCATTCCAATATTTGCTCTGATCATCTATTCAGCAAAGCAGAACACAGCTTGAAAATTTGGTCTTAGGAGCCTAGCATACAAAGATTTGTATCTAAGCTAGATCCCTCCTTTTTTTTTTTTTTTTTTTTTTTTTTTAAATTATTGAATTACACCAGATGTGACTGGCCTGGTTCTCATGGTGCACCTTTTTCTACCTTTGCCTTAGTAGATTATAAACATTCAGCTTTCACAATACTGGAAAATGAATGTAAATTCTGAGTGAAGACATCTGTTGAATGTGGTGATATAATGTTTGCAATGTAAGAAATAAAGCTTTCCTGAAGATCAGATGGCAGAGCCAGCCACAGTGTTAGGCACAAAAGCCAGGCAGAGGCAGAAGGATCTCTGTGAGTTCGAGGCTACACTGAACTGCACAAGATTAATGCAGTCTAAAAGAACAACAGAGCCCAGCAATGGTGGCAGCTTCTGTTCCCAGTACTTGGAATCCTTTAATCCCAGTACTAGGAAGGTTGAGATAGGAAGTGATATGGCTGGGCAGAGAAAGAAATATAAGGCAGGAGGAGACAGGAGTCTCCCCTCCTCCCACCATTTTTTTTCAGCTGAGGACTTTGAGGCATTAGGTCTGAGGATTCTTGGAGACTGGATCTTCCCCTTTCAGCCTGAGGATTCAGTAGTGGTGAGAAGTTTTTTAGTGGCTTGTTCCTCTGCGTCTCTGATCTCTAAGCATTTACTCCAAAATCCGGCTCCAAGTTTTTATTATAAGACCAATTAGGATTTGAGCAACAGTTGAACTTAAATAAAGATCAAATAAATTTTTTACTGAATGTTTAAATTATTTACTAAATATTACTTTATCTATCCATAGAATTGAAAGGCCTCGACTACAAGTTCTCTCTTTGTTAGAATTGATGGGGGTGTGTATGTATTGAGGGAGGGGACCCAGGGATTTTTTTTTTATTAATAATAAAAATGTCCATCATTGGTGAGAATTTTTATTCTTTTCTGTACTGTATTTGTGTATTTCTAAAATAACAGAGAAGATACTGCCAAGTCCCTTTACAAAGAAACCATCCTGTTTTGGCCAACTACTTTTGAGCACATGACCTGCTCTAAAGTGTGGCTGATAAACCCAGTGTCACGCTGTTAAATATTACTGTTTTTTCCCTCTCCCAGTATTGATCAATTGTAAATAGCTTTTTGGTTAGGATGTATTTTATTTTATTTTAAACAGAGAGAAATAACATGTAGTTAAGGGGGGGCTGGTAGGAGTTTATATATATATTATTTATATGATGTAATATTGTAATATATATACAATAAAAGCATATTGCATAAAAAAATTCAAATTAATAAAAACGAAACAAGCAAAGAAAAAACTGATGTGAGGCTGATGCGAGCTCCCTTCCTAAGACCATGGGAAAAGTTAATACTAAAGACACGAAAAACTCAGCTAACATTAGGTCCTCAGGCCTCCTGATAGCAAAGTGATGGAGAAGACAGATACTGGAATCCATGTGTCATCTGCAACAAGCAACTTTACACTCTCTCCTTATAAAGACAAGCAGAGTTATCCCCCATGGGAAGATTCAAAGTTTATTTTAGGAGCAATTACTACAGCTTACTTATTTCCAGGTGGGGGAAGCAAGTGTTCTTTTCTCACAAAATGACATGCCATGGGATTTCTGCTGTTTATAGATACAAAGGCTTTTTTGGGAATGCACGAGTCTCTATATTCCTGAGGTGTTAGGGCTTGAATGTGAAATGTAACTCAGAGGTTTGTGTGAACTGTTTGGCCCTCAGTGCTCAGAGGTGGGCCTGTGTAATGTGATAGATCATGACAGTTCCAAGTTTATGAATGCATTAATCCATTGATATATTTATAACTAAATGATGACAATGGAAACTGGGAGGTGGTGCCTTATGTGGAGAAATAGGTCCAGAAGGATATATAGTGTCTCCAGACCCTTCCTCTCTCTCTTTGCTTCCTGGCTGCCAAGGGAGAAGTAGGTCCTTTTACTACATAATCCCCAAATCATAATGATGCTCTGCTTACACCAAGCCCCAAACCCTGGAGCCAGCTGACCAGGGATAGAAGCCTGAAAGTGTATATAGCAAGACCACCTTGTACTCCTTGAAAATGGCCTGCTCCGGGCATTTTGTCACTATGATGGAAAGCTAATTGTTATGCACACAAAAACAAAATGTTAAAAGGGGGATCTAGCAGAGTCAACAGAACAGGTAGAATATCCACCCTCAGAGCTTTCCCACTCTGTCAGTTCCCACAGACACAATCCTCCATCTCTCTTCCTCCCTGCTTCTGTTGCTGGACCCTCTGCTCATGAGCAGGCCATACCAGCCACAACAGGAGACAAATTCAGGTGAAGACTCACTGCTCAACCAAAGGTCATGCCAGCCACCAGAAGTCCAGGTGCACTGCTGACCCACGGATCTCCTCTTCTCTCTTAGTATTCCCCTCTCCTGACATTATCACCAATCCTCCTTCTCCTCCTCATCACTATGTCCCAGCCTCTAACTCAGGTAGAGACCCACTGTCCACAAGAGGCCAGACCACCACCAAAAGACCAGGCCTCAACTGGGACAGAAAGGTCCTGCTAAAACACAGGTCACACAAACAAACACCCATGCAACAAAGACAAACTCAGAAATTAGCACCTAGCTAGAACTATAGTCACCCCAAACCCAGAAGCCTACATGCCAGTGTAAGAACGCGATCAACAGTCAGAGAGAGAGAAACAGGTTTGTGGAGAAGTACCACTTACCAAAATTAAGTCAAGACTAAAAAAATGACTTGAATAAACATATAACCCCTAAGGAAACAGAAGCAACTATTAAAAATCTCTTCACCAGAAAAGGACCAGGGCCAGATGGTTTTCAGTGCCACAATTTCTGCCACAATTTCAAAGAAATTTAATTTGAACTTTGACATTTGAGTTTTGACCATGTGGTCAAAGCTGCCAAGTTCAGCTGCTTGCTGCGGCTGGAACATGGCCCCTCGTTCAGCTACACATTCACCAGCTTTATGTTTTTTACTACCCAAGTTTGGCTGTTCTGAAACTGGATCTGTAGACAAGCCGATCTTAAACTCAGAGGTCCACCAGCTTCTGCCTTCCCAGTGCTGGGGTTAACAGTATATACCACCAGAACTGAGATTTTCTTTAATTTCTTTTCACAAGTAGCTGGATGGAATCTTTCACAGAGGTCACTACTTCCTTTATTCCACATCTTAATCTGTTTATCATCTCTTTGAACACAGAATTTAACTTTATTCCATTTCCTAGTGCTTCCCTTCTCCTCAAATTGTTTTACATCTTTTATTTTTTCTTGCTACTTGTTATCATATGTCTTCATTAAAGTTAGCACTACAAACTACACAACAGACTCTATACTAGGCTGTTTTGAGATTTCTTCTGCCAACAGAATTAATCTAAAACTCTTTACTTTATCCTCAGGCAGACTCTTCATACAAGGGCAACAGGCTGCTACTTTCTTCACCAAAACAGCACAAGAACAATCTCTAGGCCACATACTAACATTCTTCTCCTCTGAACACTCTTGATCACCACAGTTGCTCAAATCATCTTCAGTACCACTGTCTCCAATGTTCCTACTAGTATGACCCATTAAACAGCATTTAAAGCATCCCACTGTTTTCCTAATCCAAACTCCCAAAGTCCATATTAGACCAAACAAAAATATGGCCAGGCCTATCACAGCAATACTCCAATCCCTGGTATCAACTTCTGCCTTAGTTAGGGTTTCTATTGATGTGAAAAAATACCATGACCATGGCAACTCTTATGAAGGAAAACAATTAGTTGAAATGGCTCACTTAGAGTTTCAGAGGTAAAGTCCATTATCGTAATGGTGGGGAGCATGGCCACAAGCATGCAGACATGATACTGGAGTAGTATCTGAGAGTTCTACATTTTTCAAGCAACAGGGACTGGGCTGTCACTTTGAGAACAGTTTAAGGAAAAAAGAGCTCAAAGCCTGCCCCTACAGTGATGCACTACCTCCAATAAGGCCATACCCACTCCAACTAATAGTGCAACTCCCTATGGGCGCCATTTACAGTCACATTGCCATACGAGTGCAGTGGAAACTGGAATCTAAGATGGCAATCCTAGCTATGACTCCTAGTAATAAGAAATACAGAGCCTAAACTAGCCATCTTCTGTAACCAGACAAAGCTTCTAGTGATAAGACAAACCCAGCAACAATACTTTGAACTTACAATTTGTCTACGAGATATGCTGGAGAAAATGATGGCACAGGACTTGTGGGTCCACCAATGACTGTTCTAACTTGAGACTCAGACCATGAAAGGAGGTCCATGCCTACCACTTCCTAAACAGCCAGAAACCATAGGGTGGATATCTCAGAGACCTAAGATAGAACCAAACACAACTAGCAAAAAAAAAAAAAATATCAACAAAAAGTTTTCTAATAATATTCCACCATAGTTGCAGATTAGTGCCTAGCCCAAATGTCATCAGAGACTTCCTCTGGCAGTTGATGGTAGCAGATGAAGAGACCCTTAGCCAAACATTAGGTGAAGCTTGATTATCCTCACAGAAGGGGGGGGGGGAGACTGTAGGAGGCAGGGAGATTAAGGATACCAGGAGAAAATGGCCCACAGAATCAACTAAGCAGGGCTCACAGGAGCTCAGAGGCTGAAGAAGCAAAGAGGCCAACATGGCTCTATGATAGGTCTTTGCATATATGTTGTGTAGTTTCATGTTCCTGTGAGACTTATTAGTGGGAGTGGTGGTGTCTCTCACTCCTTTGTATTTCTTGGACCCCTTTTATCCTACTTGGTTGTCTTGTCCAGCCTTGATATGGGGATTTGTGCCTGGTCTTATTGTAATTTATTATGCGATATTCAGTAGATATCCCCAGGAGACCTCCTCTTTTCAGAAGGGAAATGGTAAAGACATGAATCTAGGGAACAGAGGAGGTTGAGGGGAACTAAGAGGAGTGGAGAGAAGGGAAATTGTGGTTGGGATAAATTGTATGAGAGGAGAATAAATTTTTAAAAATACAAATAAACAAACATTGTGGTACTGGTAGAAATGTTTTAAAAAAATCATCACAACAATGTCTTCTACACAAAATATGCAATTCTCTTTTTTTAAAGAATTACTAATATACTATAAGATAACAAGACAAAACTAACACATTACGTAATCTAGCATGGAACACAGATTCCCAAAAGCCAGGCAAGCGCCAGGGAGAAGTCCTGGTCTTCCTACTAGGAGCCTTACAGACAAACCAAGCTACACAACTGTCACACAGATGCAGAAAGCCTATGTTGGTCTATGATAAACTTTATTTTTTAACAAACAAATCATTTTCTCAATGTTTAAAAAACTAAAGCTTTTATTAGACGTTTACTTTCCATGAGAACAATAAACAAGTTATTAGAAAGCCATTACTAAGATCCAAGCTTACATTACAGTGTAATATATTAGTGTACATTTATCCTCTGCTGCTTACTACACCATCCCCAAGCTCTTGATAACCATTTTCTTTTCTTCTCCAATAATTTTCTTTTTCCAAAATGTCATATGTTTGGGATTATACAAAACATAGTCTTTAGCCTGGTTTCTTTCACTTAATATGAACTTAAGTGTCATCCATAACGTTACAGCTTCATAACTCATTCTATTTTTTTTTTTAAATCACTGAGTAACATTCCATGGTGTTTACCTGTTTGTCTAATGAAGGATATCTTGGTGGTTGTGTTTGAGTAATTGTGTGAAAATGCCAGAGACCATCTTCAAATGAGAATAAAAAGAAAAACAACACAGGTTCCCAATGATAATACTGTCAAGAATTATTAGAAGGGAAACAAGTTCTTAAAAGTGTCATTTGATGCCTATAAAATGACAAAATATTTTCAATAGATATTTAAATTCCACCATATGCTATCTAACAATGAACTTATAAATTGTTTCTAAAAATGGACTGTCCATGTGAAAACACATATTCCCTTAGGACTTCACTCAGAGCTTCATCTGTTCCCTATAAACCATTTGTGGAAAATCATGACCAGTTTACCAAACAATACATAGTTTGTAGTATAAGAATACTACCTAGATGACTCTATAATTCACGTGGAGTGAGCTGTCAGAGTCACGCAAGCATTAAAATACTGCTGTTGCGGCACACACTCCATAAACTCAGGATTCAGGAGTGCTTGTTTAGCCTCCAGCAAAATAATGAATCATGGAGCAGGCTATTGAAGAAAGGACTGTGTAAAACACTGAGCATTTGAGATTTCATTTCAGTGACATTTATGTACACTTAAATAGCTGCAAACTAATGCTCTCTTATTTAAAACAACAGGAGATGCTTATATATTTACAAAGTAGGCAAAACAAGGCTGGGCTAGTTTACTACAGTCTTTCTTATTTTTTTTTTCTAAAAGAAAAATCCAAGAAGTAAGTTACAGTCAGTTAAAATTTAACTTTCATACCTGTCCTAAATCAGAATGTGAGATATTTCTGCAGTACAAATGAGCAGCCAACTATTAAGCCACTGACTCGAGTTACTGCTCAGAACATGGCCACCAAAAGATACTGATGAAATTGTTCAACATCCTTAGCCATCAGGGAAATGCAAATCGAAATGACACTGAGTCTTACACCTGTCAGAATGGCTAAGATCAAACACTGCCGACAGCTTATGTTTGAGGATGTAGAGTAAGGGAAACACTCCTCCACTGCTGGTGGGTATCCAAACTTATATAGCCACTCTGGAAATCAGTATGGGGTTTATTAGAAAATTAAGAATCACATACCTTAAAACCCAGAAATACCCCAAAGATGCTCAATTATACCACAAAGACATTTGCCCAACTATGTTCATAGCAGCATTATTCATAATAGCCAGTACATTCTAACAACATAGATGCCCCTCAACCAAAGAACAGATAAAGAAAATGTTGTACATTTACACAATGGAAAGTATTACTCAGTGGTTAAAAAAATGACAACAGAAATGTGTGGGTAAATGGCTGTAACTAAAAAATAGGGAGGTAACCCAGACTCAGAAAGACAAACATGGTATGTACTCACTTATAAGTAGATATTAGGCACAAAGCAAAGGATGATGAGGCTACAATGTACAACCCCTGAGAAGCTAGGTAAAAACAAAAGGAGGAGGACCCTAAGGGAGGTGTACAGAGGGTAGTTATGATCTCCTGGGTAATCTAGAAGGGTAGTAAAAGAGACGGGTTAGGGGATGGGAACTTGAGGGATCCAGTTGGCTGAGTTGTGGGAGGGATCGAGACATCCCAGGAAGCAATGAAGGTGATATCGTGACAGAAGGGACACTATAAAATTAGGAAGAAACCTGGTACAAGGGGAAAGTCCCAGGAATCCACAAGAATAATCCCAGCTAAGATTAAGCAATAGTGGAGAGGCTGCCTGAACTGGCCTTTCCCTATAATCACATTGGTGACTTCCCTAATTGTCAACATAGAACCTTCCTCCAGTAACTTATGGGAGCAGATGCAGAAGATCCACAGATAAGTACTGGGCTGTGCTTTTGGAGGAAAGTTGAAGAGAAGGAGAAGAGACCATATTCGCAAGGGAAGTGAAGATCGTGATGGAGAAAAATCACAGAGACAGCTGACCAGAGCTATTGGGAGCTCACGAACTCTGGACTAACAGCTGGAAAACCTCCATGGGAACAAACAAGGCCCTCTGAATGAACATGGGTAACAGTTGTATGGCTTGGTCTAATTATGGGGGCCCTGGTAGTAGAACCAGGACTTATCCCAAGTGTATGAACTGACATTTTAGAGCCCATTCACTATTGGGGGTTACCTTGCTCATCCTTGACACATAGGGAAGGGGCATGGTCAGACTTTGTTGGCTCACTAAGGGAAGCTTCATCCCCCCTGAGGAGTGAACGGGGGGGGGGGAGGGGTGTGGAATGAGGGTGTGAGCAAAGAAGGGATGAAGGAAGGGAGGAGGAACTAGGGTTTGGATTTGAAATGAAAAATAAATAAATAAATAAAAGAGAACATGACCACAAGAAAGCTGTGGCATGGTGACTGAATGAAAAGCAAAAACAGATGATGGACTGATCTTTAATACTCATGTTGCATCTGATAGTTTATAAGTTCATTTGTTCTTACTAATTTTATCTGTAAACTAAAAGATAATGTACTAAAAGTGAATCGAAATTCGCAGAATTGATGGAGCTGGAGGAACAAACCAGGGATCAGGACGGAAGTCATCCAAGCTTGGGGGCTGGATGCACACATATAACTGCCTATGTTATATTCTCTGTTATCCTTAGTATAATAAACACAATCTGTCTGCGCATTATCTGTGATGACTAAAGAGCAAGCGGTACAGATGCTCAAATGACTACCTCCCCTTTTCTGTGAGCAGTACTATTAGCATCAAGTCTTCAATGAGGTAAAGCAAATAAATATATACAATAGACTGTATTCTAAATATGTATATACATACAATTGTTTATATAAATCTATCTGCACAGGTAGATTCATAATATATATGAATATATCCTATGAATATATTCATAATATATATATATATATATATATATATATATATATCCTAGTGGAAGGAAGTTCTTAGGAACTTCTAAGGAGGGAACTGGTGAGTGCTTACAGGCTCAACACAGCAAGGAACTGTTTTGATCAAATTACAAAATGGAAAATGAAGACAGTGGCTCTATGTCATCTTTGGTACTTCAGTGGGCTCTGGATATGTAAACACTACAGTAGAGAATAGCATCTTGACTCCACCCCTAGGAGAAGACTTAAAGAAACATCCCTATACAAAGCCTTCCTCTGTTGGTCCTTCAATGGCACAGCTTCCTTTAAAATGCTCATGGCCACTTTTTCCAGCTTCCTTCATCCCACAGGCCTATGGACAGCATGAATACTCCTTATTACCACTATCCAGATACTCAAGCATCAGGCCTTAAGTCTTACTCTGAAGTCTTTTTCTCTCCTTCCCCATCCATATAAGTAAGGACCTGTTGAGTCCACCTCCTCCTAATCATGCTTTAGAGAGATTTTTTTTACCTCTCTAACTATATGCTCCTTCCTGAGTTCAGATGAACATCATCTCACACACTCTTTAAGCCCCTAGTAGGCATTATTGATATTTGAACCCCCTTTCTTTATTTCTAAAATGAAGAAGATATTAGTTCCCATTGATACAGACAACACAGCAATGGAGATGAGTACACTCATCGACACTGATCTTTGAGAATATGTGTGTAGAGCACAATAAACGCTCACCCATGGCAGTCAAATTTATTATTAATGCAACTGACTGAGAATACCTGAAGGAACGTGAGATAAAAAACAAACACAAATCCAAACCCCTAAACCCTGGTATTGATTACATTATATCGTATTTAACTGTCCACTTGGCTGTGTCTTCCATCAGACTATGAAGTCATTCACTGTCTAGAAAATAACAGGCTTACAACAAATGCTTATTGAATAGAAACATTCTAATCCTGCATTATGTTCTCATTTAGTAATCACTTGTGACATTTACTCCAATAATTAACAGGGAATATGATTACAAAAACATGTGGAACACAAACTTTTTTTCTAATTTTATGAGCTTTTGGCCTTCTCTCAAACCTGAAAATTACACAGTATACTCAGGCTCAAGGGAAAAAAGATGTTCAAATATTTAACTTTTGAAAATATCTTATTTTAATCATTTTACCAACACAATCATGAGGTTATGGTAGGAAGTCAAGGCATCAGCCTCCTTGGCCAGAAAATGTAGGTGTTTGTGAATGTGAATATTTAAAATAAAGACAGCAAATATAAAACAGTGGCCAGAACCCCAGAGAGTGGCCTATTACCAGGATTGCCCTCACAGGGCCCCATGACCTGACCTGTGAACTCTCTGGGTCAGAGAGACTTCCAAGAGAAGGAGAAGGAGATTAACAGTTGACACATGCTCACCCATTCTACACATGTATTCTCTGTCTGTCTGTCTGTCTGCCCCCCCCACACACAGGATTCTAAGGCCACTGACTGACTTCTCTTGTTACTTTCGATTCAATATTTCTCAACTTGGTCCTATTCAACAATATCTCTATGGACTTCACTGCATTGGCTGGTCACAATCTTTCTCCAAGATGCTACTGATCAAATGTACATAATTATCAAGCCCTTGAAGAAATAAGATAAATTCTATTTTTTTTTTGAGAATGGAAGACTTTATGAATTAATAATGTGGCAGAGGAGAGTCAAAGAGCTTCATGAAAGACATCAGCTTTGCAGAGTAAACTGAGAAGCAAAGTGTTACAGGCCCAAAGCCAAGAAGTACAAAGCCCTGAGGTGAACCAGACCATGCTTGGAAAACAGTGCCATGGCAGCATTGAATGAACAGATGCGAGAAGGGAGGCCTTAGGGATGGTACTGAGAATGGGTGAGGGCTGACCCTAGCAACCAAATGGGGAATGCCCTTTCACCGCACAGTCCTGCAGAAAGGTTTGGAAAGAAATAGCCAGAGGAGGCGAAAAGTCAGAGGGCTACATCAGTTTTCTAAGTAACAAGGAAGGGGGCTTCAGATTCAGAAAATGCAAAGATAGAAATGGATGAACTCAAGCTATTCTGACCCATCAAAAGATGAGTGAGCCTGCAAGCAGCTGAGCCCCCTGCCCCACACACACATACCAAACAATAAATAAATAATAAATAAAAAGAGCTGACCTTTCTTCCCCACAGCTCCTAGGTATAGCATGACCAAGTACCACTAGACAAACCAAGAAATGAAATAGCGAATGTTTATTAAAACTGTGCTAAGTTTGAGGTCCTGCATGCTGTGTTTTCTCTGTCCCAGAATCTCTCTGCACCAAGCCACCCTGAGGCCTATGCTTGAGGTCATCAGCTGACTGATGAAAAACACAGACCCACAGAAGCAAGGTGATCTGCCCATGTTTATTTACAGCACAGCAAGTGAAGAGGAGGAACCCAGCAACTGTTAATTGAAGTAGAACCTTTTATTTGCTAAGCACCATGGAAAACAACTATAGAGTCCCTGCTGCAGGATCAGAACTCAAGACAGGGTCCTCAGTTCATCCATTTCATCTTCCCATTGAGTCTCTATGCCCTTTCCAGTAGGATTCCTGCTGTAATTTAGTTATCTATTTGACAAATACCATGCTGTGCCTACACCACTGGAATGAAACTTAATTTTTAAGTTTTTTAAAGTCATTATTTCTTGACTCAATAATATTTTTAATAATTCTTTTTTAAATGTTAATGATCATAGGAAGTCAAAGCACTTTGTGTTCTACTGGTCATTCGTTATTCATGTTTCAAGCAAGAAAATCTGTTGTTAACTCTCATGCCAATATTAAGGAACAGTCTACACCAAAGTGTATGCCTGCTGACTCCTGCAGTCTGTTATTTTGTGAATCAGAACAAGAAATACTTTAGCTTCAGAACCATGTACTAGATACAAGAATGTAGAACATAAAGTACAGTTTATTCTAAAGTATTTACTTAACTTCATAAAATTTTATCAGAAGGGAAATGCATGAAGAACACATATTTAATATATAAACATTTAGTATTTAAGATCTTAAGAATTGAATTATACATGAATTTCTATAAAAACTGGCAAACATTCCTTCATTTATTTAATCATCTATTTACTGACCACTTACAAAGTATGAGACAACATTATATTGTTGCCAGAGAAACGGAAGTTAACAAGGACAGAGAGCCTCTGAATCCAGGAATCCCAATGTACAGCATAAGAGACAGGAACAAGCAAACAATTCCAATCCAGGGTAAGTAGTTGTGGGAGGCAGTTCTTTATGAGTCTCTTAAATTTCTATATATATCGGAATGAAACAATGTTCTAGTTTTCTCTCTCTTCCTGTGAAAAATCAAGCAACAAAACAAAACTAAACAAAAAACAACTGACCAAATCCAACTTGGGAGAAGAGCGTTTACGATATAGCCATCCACTGAGGAAGCCAGAGAGGAAGTCAAGGCAGGAGCTGTAGCACAGCTTTGAAGGAACACTGCTTTCTGGTTTGCTTCCCATGGCTCACTCAGCCTACTTTTGTATTCCACCCAGGACCAGCTGTCCAGGGGTGGCATGACCCCCCATAAACTGAATCCTTCCACATCCACCATGAATCAAGAAAATTCCCTACAGAAGTGCCTACAGGCAATCTGATGAAAGATTTTTCTCAACTGAAGTTTCTCTTCCAAGACAAGTCTAGCCTCTCTCAAGTTGTGGGAATATCTTTCTCTATGATGTGAAATACAGGAACTGTTTTGGCCCTTGACAGTAGGCAGGAAATCAGTGTATAAGTGAAAAAGAATAGAGTCAGACAGACGAGCCAGACGCCCAAGATTCACAATGTAAAATAACACAGGTGAGCTATGGGCCATGTGACAAGACAGATTAATAAACATGAGTTAAATTAAGATAAAAAATCTAACTAACAATATGCCTGAGACATAGGCCAAACAACATAAAAATAATATAAATGTCTAAGTCATTTTTTTTCTTTTTTTAAAGCAGCCACAGACAGATCCAAACCATAAGGCTAATCGGGCCAAAATCAAGGGTGCTTCTATAGCAAGCAACAGCCTTGGAAGTATCACAGTCTGGAGCAATAGGAAGGTTTGCCTCCAAACCTGGAGGAAAGAATTTCTCTTACTAGTGGATGGGAGGTAAGCAGAGGATTCCTTGTCTCTGCCTCTCCCTCCCCTGTAGTATGATTACAGGTGGCTGTTACTCATCTGGCTTTTATAATGGTGTTGTAGATCTAAACTCTGGTCCTCGTGTTTTCCTAACTATATGGCAAGCACTTTAACCACTAAGCCATCTCCCCAGTCTGCCTTCAAGGACTCTATAACTGTTATTTGGCAACTGAACGTAATGGATACCATATCTTATATGAGAAAAAAATAGGACTATTATTAAAATATATAAACTAATTGTTCACTGGAATGAAGATCTCTGCTGATTTCTGCATTATTAGAAGATTTTTGAAAATAATTTCTTAATATTACCTTTTATTTTTGAGATTATAATTACAACATTTTTCATATCCTTTTCCTCCCCTCAAACAATCCCATGCAAATTCCCTGCTCTCGTTCAAATTAATGACCTCTTTTAAGTTAATTGTTGTTATATGCATACATGTATAAGTGTATATATATATATATATATGCACATATATTCATAGTACAACCTACTCAGTCTATAAAATGTTACTTGGATCTGAGTTTTCAGAGTTGAGCATTTTGTACTAAATAACTAATTGATATACTCATCCCTGGGGAAGACTAACTGAAAAATAATTTTTTTTTACATCATAGTTAAATTTATACTCCTGCTTATTACAATTCAGATTGCTATGACTCATAAATGTTCTCTTATAGTGATTCTGGGAGTGGCCATGGAATTTTCTTGGCCAATGGTAGAACAGTATATGCTTAATTTTATATTTCAAAAATATTACTTAATTATTATGGTGGTTTGAATAAGAATGCCCCCCATAGGCCCATATATATGGATGTTTAGTCAACAAAGGGTGACACTATTTGAGACAATCAGGAGGTGTGGCCTTGTTGGAGGAAGTGTGTCACTGGGGGTGGGAGCTGAAGGTCCAGTGTCCCCTCTCTTTCTGCCTATGGATCAGCTACTGCTCTAGCATAACGTGCCCACCATGCCTGTCGCCATGCTTCTGGTAATGAACTAAAGCTCTGAAACTGTAAGCAAGTCCCCAGTTAAATGCTTTCATTTATAAGAGTTACCATGGTCATGGTGTCTCAACACAGAAATAGAGCAGTGACTAAGACACAAAAATTAAGCAAATGAAGTAACACATACACACACACACACACACACACACACACACAAAACCACCACCAACAAAAATCCAAACCAAAAAAAAAAAAAGAAAATTGAAATAAGGGTATGGAGAAGTGGTTGAGCTGCCCTTGCAGAGGAACCAAGTTTGGTTCCAAGAACCCACATGGCAGCTTCACTCTAACTCCCAGGGGTCCGGCCCCTCTACTGGCCTTCATGGGTACCAGGCATACATATAAGAAACTTTACAGGCAACACATTAATATGTGTAAAATAAAAATAATTGTTATTTTAAAAATTAACTTAAATAATGTATAGTTAGAAGATAATCTCATTTCCAGCTAACAATTGTTCAGATTTTGGTTTGGGTACCCATATAAGAAGTTAAAAAAAATACTGGTGAAGAAGAATCAAACAGATAAACTGAGAAGACTCTAGAAGATGGATATGAGGACAGCAGCAACGCAGGCGCCCTAAGAGGGTGGCTAGTGTGGGAAAGCACTCGTTACAGCAACAAAGCAACATAGTGGAAGGTGCACAACAGAGTCCAGTAAACAAAAATACCACACATCAAAGCCTGGAGAGTACCATTTAAGCAACTCTAAGGGAGAGTTCACATCTGTAAGTGCTTTCATTAAAAGATTAGAGAACTATCAGTAGATTACTTAATGATATACCACGGGATATAAGAACAGGCTAACCCCCAAATCCTTAAACAAAATAAATAAATATGAATGGAGAAATGGATGAAATGGAGAAAAACAGAAACTATACAAAGAATCAATGATAGGTTTGAGGAGATGAGTCAGTGACTAAGAGCATATACTCTGCTTGCAGAGAACTCTGGCTCTCAGCACTCACATCAGGCAGCTCACAACCATATGCAACTCAAGCTTCAGAAGACCTGACATTTTTTTCTTATTTCTGCCAGAACCCACACGTTCATGGGTGCATGCGTGCGCGCACACACATGAATAAGTAAATATGTAAAATTAAATTTTGTTTAAAAAATATCAACAAAACAGAGTTTATTCTTCAAAATAAATAATAAGATAATAAACAATAAGATTGCCCTAGTTAGCTTTCTTTCTATTGTTGTGATAAACTAGTGATCAAAACTTGGGGGACAAAAGGAAATACTAGGATATGATACAGATGATGCAAAGGCAGGACATGGAGCAGGACCTATAGAGGAATGCTCTCCATGGCTTCCTCAACTTGCTTTTACATCCCCACATGGAGTGAGCCTTCCCACATCAATAATTAATCAAGAAAACGCTCCCATTAGAGCAGGCCACTCTGATGAAACAATTTCTCAGCTGAACTTTCCATTTCCCTGGTAACTCTAGTTTGTGTCAAATTCACAGAAAGGAATGAGCACAGAGACTAAACAACTCCAAGTGTCTCCCAACAAAACAACCATAAAACAAACAAAAAGACAACCAAAAGAACCCCAAGCACAGAAAAGTGCTCAGCTCAAGCATACCAATGTTTCTCAAAATATTCCACAAAACATAAAGAAATTAATACTACCAAATTCATTTTTCTTAGTTTTATACATATACCTAAACTAGGAAAAAAATGAAGAAAACAAAAGAAATTATAGATCAATCTCAATGAATACTGTTGCATAAATTCTCAACAAAATATCAGAACAAAAATATACTTAAGGATAGAAATAACAGGATCACCTTAATAGATACAGAAAAGAACTTTGACAAATATCACTTGACAATGAAAGTCTTAAAGAAACTAGCGATATAATAAACATCTAGTAACATAATTAACGTTATATATACCAAAAAGCCCCTCTATAACCAACATTACACTAAACAGACTTTAAAACGTCAAAGCATTTCTGATAAAGTCAAGAATGAGACACTGCTGTTTACCCTTTTCCTCAATACAGTCTTTGAAGTCTTAGCTAAATGAGCAAACAAATGAATAAATAAATAAATAAAAACAGGGAAAGTATAAATATAAGGGTAAAAGTAAAATTATCTCTTCTTTTTAAACAATAACTGACCACAAATAAGAAATCCAAAGCTCTAGTAGAAAACTCTTAGAACTAATAGCTCCTTTCAGAACATTAATGGAGTACAAAAATCAGTAGCCTTCCTATGTGTCAATAACCAACATCTTGCTGAGAAACCAGGAAAGCACCTCCACTCACAAGTGCTTTATAAATAAATAAATAACCTAGGAATAAACCTAAACAAGGAGCTGAGAGATTCCCTATCGTGAAAAAAATTAAGCCCTGAAGAAAGAAATGGAAGAATAAGAGGAAAAGGTCAGCAGGAGTGAACAAGGTTCACAAAATCAGCTAAGCAGGGATCTTAAGAGCTCACAGAGAGAGCCTGCAGGGGTCTTCACTAGAATATATATGTATGTATATATTGTGGTTGTTGGCTTCGGGGTTTTGTTTGATTGGCTCCAACTCTTTCACCTGCTCTTAGGACCCTTTTCCTCCTATTGGGTTACCTCATCCAGCCTTGGATGCCTAGTCTTCTTTTAAGTTGTTATATCATGTTGAAGGATATCCTTGAGAGACCCGCTCTTTTTCTGAAGGGAAGAATGAATTGAGGGAAAGAGAAAGCAGGTGGGTGCTAGGAGGAACGGGGGAGGGTGAACTGTGGCTAGGATGCAATGTAGGTAAAAAGATGAAGAATTTAAAAATCCTAAATTTGAAAGAAAAAAATAGAAAGATTGACAATACTTATGGATTAGCAGGATTAATACTACAAAAATAGCTATGTAATTAAAAGCAATTTATGGATTTAACAAAATATCAATTAAAATGCTAAAGATATTTTTCACAGAAATAGATAGGAAAAAAACATGCTGAACATACAAAACACAAATGACCCCAGACAGTCAAGAATCCTGAGCAAAAAGAACAATACTAGAAAAGGCAGAGGAAGCAGAAGCCCTGATTAAAGTATATTGCAAAACTATTGTAACAAAACAGCATGGCACTGCTCAAAAACAAACAAGTAGATCAGTGGAACAGAACATTAAACTTGAACAGTATGAAATTTCTGGCCTAGCCTAGCCTCAAGGTCTGGACTTGCCTGCAACTGCTTAGCTCCGCCTAGCCCTGAGGTCCAGACCAGCAGTCCCAAAGTCCCAAAGAAACCCACAGAAGCTTATATTCATTACACGCTGTTTGGCTCAGGCATATTACTTGCTAATGCTTATCTCTTATGATTAGCCGAGTGGCTTATTATCTTTTCTCAGAGAAGCATTTTGTCTTCGTCCCTCTGCATCTGCCTGGCATCTGTTCTTCCTCTTCCCAGAGTTTTCTTAGTCTGGTAGCCCATACTTCCTGTCTGCCTTCTGGCCAATTGGCATTTTATTCAACCAGTAGGAGGGACAAATATCTACAATGTACAAGAGCATAATCCCACAGCAGACTTGGCTTCTTTTCCCTTTGCCCTGATAAAATATTCTTACAAAAGAGATGTAAGGGAAAAGAGGTGTATTTTAGCTCCCAGTCCAAGGTCTCATGGTGAGTAGCTCAGGACAGCAAGAGCCTGATGGAGTTGATCACTGTCCGTAGGAGAGAACAACGAATGTTACTCTAGTGTTCAGCTTGCTGCCTCGTCTTATACAAGGTCCTCCACCCAAGATTGGTCCTTCTCACAATTAAGGTGGCTCTTCCCTGATAGGCATGCCTAGAGACCTACCCCCAGGTGATTGGAAAGTCTATCAAGCTGCCAGTTAATATGAACAAGTTCCCATCAGCAAACACACACAGCTACAGCTACCTGACTTTGACAAAATTGACTAAATATTCACTGGAGAAAACAGCCTCTTCAATGAATGATTCTGGGAGAAGTCCTTATATGGAAGAGTGAGGCTGCATACCATCCCTCACCTTGTAGGGAAGTCAAACCACAACACCCAAATGCCTGAAACGCTGAGACAGTAAGAAGAAAATAGAGGAGACACTATAATACAGATATCACATTTTTGAAAAGGACACCAATTGCTCAGAAAGTTAGCAAGAAAATGAGATTTCATTCATTTACAAAGCTTTGATATAGCAAAGAAAAATGCCGGATGAAAAGGTCTACAAGATGAGAGAAAATCATTGCTAGTTAGTGTAGGTGTTTGTGCAGCTCAGATGGAAAGAGATCCTGGCAGCCAGGAACCCAGGCATACTGAGCGCTGCAGATGAATAAAAAGAATTCAGGCGCTTGGGACCCAATGAATACTGAGTATTACAGCTCAATGGCAAGTATTCAGGCAGGAGCCAATGAACACCACAGGCCACTGTAAGCCTAGGTAACAGCTTACAGCTCTGCTTCAGGGAAAGGTGTCCCCAATGTTAACAGCCCTGCTCCAACAAGGGAGGGCCTCCCCTGTGAAATTGCTACAGTGGGGAAGGCTTTGCCTCCCTTCTCCTTTCCTGCTCACTGATCTATGTTCAGAGACTGTAAGAGCTCAGCCAGGCCAGGGAAGGTCCCCTGGGAAGCTAGGGTGTTACCTGTTACCTCCCCCAGCTGATCTCTGTCCAGGTTCCATTGCAACTGCTCTGAGGAAAGAATAAGGTTGTCACCCAAACTTCATTCAAGAGATTTACTGTGAGGGAGGGTCCAGGAGAGTGTGGCTGCCTCTGCCCTGAGTGGGAGAGGACAGTAGGAAAAGGGCTTTAGGCTCAGGACTGGGGGGAGGGGGTGCTTTCTAGGGAGACTTCCATAGTGGGGAATGGTCAGATTTTATTCCCCCCCCCATTTGGTTTTCGTTTCAGGGCCAAAATATTTCTTTCATTAGCTCTTTTGGGCTCTAATTTCAGGGTCATAGCACATTTTTTTTTGGTTCTGGGTTCAGGGATAAAGTATTTTGCTGGCTCAGGTGTTAGGTCCAGGGTGGATTTTCTTTCTATGGCTCTAGTTTCAGAGCCAGGGTGGATTTTCTTTGGCTGGCCACTTTTCCCTACAGTTAGACATCTAATCTCTAGACTATATATAGAAACCAAAAATATTCGAAACACAATAGATAAATGGGCTAATGGAATGAATAGTTCATTTTGAGAAAGGAATTACAAAATGGTCAATAAACATAGAAATGTTCCTGCAAATTAAAATCACTTTGAGATTCTATCTTATCTCAGTCATTAAAACATCAAATGAAGGGGGAGTTTTGTGAAGAATGCCTTTCATCCCCAGCACTTCAGAGACAGAGGCAGGAGTACTTCTGTGAGTTCAAGACCAGGCTGGTCTACATAGTGAGTGCCAGGACATCCAGGGCTACACAGAGTCCCTTGTCTAAAATAAAAACAAACAAACAAATAAATAAAAACATTAGCTGGGGATGATGAGGGGGAAAAGGGGACCCTTACATGCTGCTGGTGGTGATGCAAATTAGGCTAGTCACCCACTATGGAAATTACCATGTGTTCCTCAAAAATTTAGAAAAAGAATCTGAATGAGCTATACAATTTCTGGAAATATACCCAGAGGGCTCTACATAAACACAGCACAGAGATGCCTTCACAAATGACCTTATTTCTGTACTAGTCACAGTAGCCAAATCATAGAACCAGCCAGAGTGTCTCTCAGTGAACAAATTAACAAAGAAAATACTGTGTATCTACACAATGGAGTTTTATGAATAAAATTATCTTATTTGCTAGAAAATGATTAATCATACTGGAGATTATCATATTAAGCAAAATAAGCCAGATGCAGAAAAACAAATACCCTGTTTTCTCTTATTTGTAGGTTCTAGAACTCTTTATGGATGTATAAAACCATATACCTGATAGGAAAGAAGGGAGATAAATGAGAAGGAGAACTTAGGAACAGGAGGAAGATGAGTATGAGGAGCGTATATGATACATTTGAAAGAGACTTGATGAATGCATGAACAATGAACACATGTCAATTTTTAAATTTTTTTTAAAATAGAAGAGGAGGGGGAGGAGGAGACTACAAAATGGCCCAACAGGTAAAGGAACTTGCTGTACAAGTCTAGCAACAGGAATTTGATCTCCAGAACCCACCTAAATATGGATGGAAGGAGAGAGTCAACTCTACAAAGTTTTTTTCCGACCTTTATATGTACATCCTGGTGTGTACTCCTGCACATATCAAAAACACACATGTATGTATATGGACATACATGTTAGTAATACCTTATTTCCATCTGTGCATGTGTGTGTAGGGGGTATGTCCATATGCTTGCATGTGCATGGGCATACGTGTGTGGAGGCCCAATACTGATGTCAGGAATCTTCTTCAACCACACTTCCACTTTATTCATGTAGGTAAGGTTGGCCAATTACATCAGACCTGCTAGAAATGACTAGTCTCATTGACCAGCATGCCCTGGGATCTTTTGTCTCAGCCTTCCAAGGGTGGAGTTACAGGCAGGCCACCATTCAGCAGTTATATGCATTTCAGGGATCTGAATCCCATCCAGGATTCACACTTGAATGGCTGTACTTTAACCACTGAGATATCTTAGTCCCAAAATAATGTTTCTAAAATTATAAAACAAAGGTCATACATGGATTTCATTTCCAAATACACAAGTGAAGGACCGTGTTTATTATTTACTTATATTCTGAGTTTTAATTATTTAATCTCTGAGACTCAGTTTCCTTATGTAAAAATGACAACTGTTAATTGCACGTGCTTGCATTTGTATAAGTTGTTGGCATGAAGATTAAATAAAATATAAATATAAAAGATCTCATCCACTCAAGTTGTATCACCACACATCACTCACAGCTAGAGAACAGATTCTGAGTTCTCACAAAAAAGCACCGTATCTTCGTATGCCAGCACATGTCACTGACACACCATTCAGTGCCCCAAAACTGCCAAATGCACCACTCAGGTACAAGGGGAGGTCTGCTTCCCATTACAGGCACCCAGTCCAGTCCACCAAGTGCCCAATGGGGACATAAATCTGCCCAGGCAGGAACACAGGTTCTCAACACTTACAACCCTGCAGACTACCGTGTAATTGGCTCATGGCCCAGGAAAAGTCAGGAAACACTGCCATCCTCGGCGTATTGACATCCTAAAACAAGCACGCCCACCTCTACTTACCCGGAAATAGTCACTGCAGGCCGCTAAGACTGCCTTGTGAGCATGGAATTTCTGTTCCTCAGCAATCAGGGTCACATCGCAGAGAACGCCATCACGTCTTTGCTGGTTCAGTGATGCGAGGACAGTGTCATTGTGAGATTCTGAGTGGCACAGCCTCTGGCCCGTCAGCATTTCTTGAATACTACAAAGGAGAGCAATGAAGCCCTGTTTATTCCTTTACCAGTTCTGCTTCTCAGGGGCTCTCTCACCCATCAATCTAGGGAGGGCACCTGGATTCCAGTGCTCTGTGAACTGAACCTTCCCGTTCTCACTTTTGCGCTCTATGCTTTTGTCTGTCTGTTTTCCTTTTCTCCGACTATTTTCTTTGCCGTTCTGGGGCCTCCTTCTCTCCTTAGCTCTTCTGTCTCTGAGATATAACTTTGTGAGTACCTACCAGAGTATGTGGACTGATGAACTTGCTTCTAATCCCCTATTTTTCAGTGTGTACACATACAAAGTTTGCCATATGTGTGTGTGTAGGTGAGTATAACCACCTCCCTTGTGTATGGGTATGTGTTTGCTTGCATGTGTGCAGTGTGTGTGTGTGTGTGTGTGTGTGTGTGTGTGTGTGTGTGTGCGCGCGCGTGCTCGTAAAGGCAAAAAGACTTCCTATTCTGTGACTTCCTGTCTAACTCCATTTTTCTCCATCTTCAACTTCAAACTTAGCATGTGCCTCCCTAGAATACAAAAGCTCCAATAAATAGAAGGATTGAACAAATGTTGGTGAGGACAAAAGAGCTACGCATGACCATCCAAAATCCAAAGCAGTCAAACCACAGCTGCCCATTAACCTTAGGAAATTATATGCCACACAAACAATGTTGAAAGAAATAAATTTGCAATAAAAAATAAATGGGACATGGTAGTATATACCTATAAGCCCAGATCCGAGGCAGGAGAATTTGAAGATCAGGACCATCTTTGGCTACGATAGTAAGTTAGAGGCCAACCTGAGCTACCTGAGAGCTATCTCCATGGTTTTTTGTTTTTGTTTTTGTTTTTTGTTTTTTTTTTGTTTTTGTTTTTTTTTTGTTTTTGTTTTTGTTTTTTTTTGTTTTTGTTTTTGTTTTTTTTTGTTTTTTGTTTTTTTTTGTTGGTTTTTTTTTTGTTGTTTTTTTTTTAGGTGCCCTTTGTAAATGAAAGAGAAAATTAAAAGTTAAAAATTTAGATCATCAAAAACTCTAAAATCTCAGAACAGGTACTAGTGAGTTAGACAAGGATGGCAGGGGTGTCCAGCCTTGTTTCCAAACAGGGAACTCTTGAAAGCCAAGTAAAAATACCCAAGGATGGCTGAACACAATCTCTCCCTATCTGACAATTTGAGGCATGAAAAAGTGTGTCTGCAGAGGAAACAATGTTGTTATCAGCCTTGCCCATACTGTTGGCTTATTTGATAGGTCTCTGCCTTACTTGTGCTAACTGACTAGTCAATTATACACAAATCTCCACCTTAGAATTTACCCAAATTCTTCCTGTGGAAAGCCAGCGTAGTCAGTAAGCCTTAGCGAATACTTCCCACTGGGAAGCATCAGAAATGGAAGAGCTATGGAAAGAAAATAACTTGACAGAAAGTGAAGCTATAGGAAGCTCTTGTGGGAAGGTGGGAGGATTATTTTCGGTAGATGGTGGCAGCTGAGTCTGAACTCCCCACAGCTGTTGAATATTCATGTGTGGCTTCTGAGATAGGCAGGCTTTAGAAACCAGTAACTAAACGTCACATTCGGAAACATAAATCTATTTTTTTAATGGAAATTTCTATGTAAAACCTAGAATGGAGATTAGTTGACATCATTAAGTAACAGAAATGGGGAAAAGAAACAGACAGGATCAGCAAAATAGAACATTAGGGTGGCCTGAAAAATCCCTCCTAAAATGATGACACTTTTATAATTAGCAAACCTGTACTGTCTACATTGTCCAGTCAATTATCCTGCATGATTTATATTATTAACTATAATTAACAACTTATTCTTCCTAGTAACCCTAGGAAAACATACTACTGGCATGTCTGTTTTATAGATAAGAATACCAAAATTCCAGGATTATGAATTTTATTTTAAAAGAAATTTTTAAACTCATTTTACATATCAACTACAGATGCCCCTCTCATCCTTTCTCCCGCTCCCCTCCTCCCAGCCTTTCCCACAACCTACCCCACTCCCTCCTCCAAAACGGTGAGGTCTCCCATGGGGAGTCAGCAAAGCCTGGTACATTCAGCTGAAGCACGACCAAGCCCCTCACTCCTGCATCAAGGCTGTGCAAGGTGTCCCTCCATAAGTAATGGGCTCCAAAAAGTCATCTTATGCACTAGGGAGAGATCCTGATCCCACTGCCAGAAGCCTGGTAAACAGACCAAGCTACACTACTGTCTCCCACATGCAGAGAGCCTAGTCTAGTTCCATGCAGTATCTAAAGCTGACAGTCTAAAGTTCGTGACCTCACTGGCTTGATTCAGTTGCCTCTGAAGATTTCCCCATCACAATCTTAACACCCCCCCCCCCCCCCCCCGGCCCAGCTCCATAATTCCTCTTTTCTCTATACAGCTGGACTCCTGGGGCTCATCCTGGTGCCTGGTTCTGGATCTCTGTATCTACTTCCATCAAATACTGGATGAAGGCTCTTTGGTGACAGGGTATTCACCAATCTGGTTACTGGGGAAGACCAGCTCAGGCACCCTCTCTGCTATTATTATGAATTTTAAAAACCTAACATTAAGAACACAATGATTTTTCCTGCCTAAAAATAAAAAAATGATCTGTAAGAAAGGCCTCTGAAAATTATGCTCAAGGTAACAAAAAATTCAAAATCCCCTATTAATTTCATGTCACATATAATTAATCTCAGACCACTCCTTTTGAGTAATACATAAAAACACATGGCACACAAGAATCATAAAACTATGTAATCATGGTTCAAAAACATTTTCCTATGTGCAAAGACCAACGTTTTGAAACAGAAAATGGACTTTTAGTGTTTAACTTTAGAAACTGTATTCGAAACTTTCATATTTTCCTTTCTCCTCTTTCATGTCTCCATAAACTTATTTTGATATTTCATTTGTAGTAGAAGAACAAGAATATATTAAAATAATCGCCTTAAACCATTTCCTTACTTGCAAACCTAGCACACAGTCCACGTCATTATTAAGCCTGAACCAGTATTTGCATTTAGATATCTGTTGAAAGTGACTAAATCTTGGCAGGAAAAGAGCAGCTGTGAATTGAAATTTGGCAGAGACTGGAGGGCTGAGCTTTAAAACAATAATAGTGATGACTCCTTGGCTCCACAGACTCAATAGCTCAGCTTGAAACAGGCTCTAGAAACACCACAAGCTGATATTTAAGACAACACTTGGCAGAAGACCCTAAATATTTCAGAACCAATATGTTATGAGTTCTTAAAAAGCAGAAATAAATAGACTGAGATTTGGCAAGAAATAAAGGCCCACTAATCAACAAGCACTGTCATCATCGTATTGTCAAAGTAGCTTCCTGGTCATCTCTGTGACACAAAGCTGCAGAGACCTCGCCTCTGTCAATGTGACACCACAGCTGCCCACAGCACAGGAGAGACCAGGCTCACTACCCCTGGCTAATGATCATGCATTGGGAACAATGTGAATCATAGGTTACAATGCACCACACTGAAATTAAGGTGGGGAGCAGATGGAGACCTGTAGTACGAGATTTCTGGCCCGGACTTTCGGGCCTAACCTCAAGGTTTAGGACCCACAGACCCACAGACCCCCAGACACGCAGAGACACACAGATGCATACGATAGTTTTAGGCTGATTGGCCTCAGGCCCAGGCATATCACTTGCTAGCTCTCTACCCTTCATCTAGCCCATGACTCATCCTGTTCAGCCATGCGGCTCGGTACCTTTTCTTAGAGCAGCATAGTTGTCCTCTGCTTCTTCTGCCTTCTCTCTGGTGTTCTGCTCTGTACTTCCTGTTCTCAGAGTTTTCTTAGTCTGGTAGTCCCGCCCACACTTCCTGCCTGCCTCTGGCCAATCAGCGCTTTTTATTAAACCAGTAGGTAGGATAATTATTTACCATGAAACAACACAATCCCCTACAGAGACCTGTCACTAGCTCCCTCTGTCCTTAGAAGAAATGTCAGCTCAGCAAACTCACCTCCCAGGTCAGAGCAATGGTCCCTCTTCACTCCTGGGAAACTAACAAAAAAGAAAAGAAAAGAAAACAAAACAAAACAACAACAAAAAAACTCAACCTACCAAACACACACATACACACACACACACACACACACACACACACACACACACAAACCTGTTTCAAAAACTTTCCAAAGTACTAGGAAAATATGTGATGAAGGCTCTACATTTCTCAAGAAGAATACATATTTGAGAAAGTTCTTAAAATTGAGGAGATTCTTCCATGAAAAAAAAAAAAAAAGCACCCCTCAAGGTTCACAGCAAGTACAGAAAGTGCGCTGGTTCCTGCAGTGCAAAACCAGCATCCTTTTCTGGGGGGGTGGAGGGTGGGGAAGGGGGGCAAGAGCTGCATTGCCAGAACATACAGCTGAACACCCTATATAGGCTAGCGTGGGGGTATTTTCAAATATAATAAAAACAGTTGGAGATAGCAGAGGGATCTACCCAAAGTCAGTCTAGGAGCATCAGACAGTGGTAACTCACACCTTTAATCCCAGCATAAAGAGTATCCCAGGAGTGGTGACCTATGCTATTAATCCAATCTGAGTTTGGGGTCATCTTAGTTTACATAAGAAGTTCCAGGCTCCCAGGCAGGCAGTGGTGGTGCCACGCCTCAACTGAGCAAAGAAAGTATTTAAGGTAGATATAGAATGCCAGAGAGAAGCCAAAAGAAGCAGAGGACAACTATACTGCTCTGAGAAAATGCATGGAGCCCCATGGCTGAACCAGATAAGAATCATGGGTTAGTTTAAGGGTAAAGAGTTAGCAAGTTATATGCCTGGGCCTTAGGCCGATCAGCCTAAAATTAATGTAAGCATCTGTGTGTCTCTGAAGGTCTGTGGGTCTGCGGGCCTAAACCTTGAGGGTAGGCCCGAAAATCCAGGCCAGAAACCTCTTACTACAGCCTAGTACAAGTTGAGGTGTGCTGTTAGTGTGAAACAATACTAGACGTCAAAAATAATGTGTAAAAAGGACCCAAAATATCTCATTAATACTGATCCCATGTTTAAACTATGATTTGTGACAGTGATTTATGTGAAATACATCACTAAGATTAACCAGAGCTGTTCCTTATTTTTAAATGGATCTATTTTAAACTACATATGCTTCCTAATATAACTCCATTTACAAATCCACAGTTCACGGGGGCACCATAAGGGTTGCAGCTGACTCCAATGAGGCTGCCAGGGTGTACACCACTTTTGCATATCACAGGACTGACCCAGGCCCATGGCATAACAGTAGACACAGACTCTCTCAGCAGCAGATTACTTTAAGTAATGCTAGAGAGTGAACAGTAGACTGGTCACATGCCAGCATCTAATAACAGGAAGATTCATGCATGAGGTCTCAGGGAATAGGATTGATCATGACTTTGAGCCTGCAACTTTTATTCTGGAATTGATCACAAAAACCAATAAATAAAATTTCTAACATGTTCATTCTGAATCCCTGCTTTAGTGCAAATGGCTACTTTGAGTGCACAGGGTTCATGCTTTGATCACAGAACCCCCCCCCCCCCCAGGGTCTTATTTTCATATATTTATTTAGCTGAATTCTGACAGTTTTTTTAAGATGTAATAAAAACAACTCTACAACTTTATATTTTACATTTCAAACTTAAAAGTTCTGTGGATTTCTGTTTTAACGATTATTCACTACTTAACAGGGTCAAAATAATCTTATACATTAATAGTTTTTTAAAAAGCTATTTATTTACATGGACAGGTAGGGGCATTATGTTATTCCATTGTAAATAATTGTCCCATCCACTGGTTTAATAAAAAGCGTTGATTGGTCAAAGGCAGATAGGAAGTGTGAGCGGGGCTACCAGACTAAGAAAACTCTGAGAACCAGAAGAACAGAGCATAATGCCAGAGAGAAGCCAGAAGTGGAGGACACCTATGCAGCTCTGAGAAAAGGTACTGAGCCCCCATGGCTGAACAAGATAAGAGTCATGGGTTAGTTTAAGAGTAAAGAGTTAGCAAGTTATATGCCTGGGCCTTAGGCCAATCAGCCTAAAACTATTTTAAGCATCTGTGTGTCTCTGCAGGTCTGTGGGTCTGTGTGTCTAAACCTTGAGGCTAGGACCGAAAGTCTGGGCCAGAAATCTCTTACTACAAACAGGTTTCTAAAAGATCCCATAATATTTTTATTTTTATATGATATTTTATAAGCTTTCTAGAGTGAATGCTATAAAGAAAAATTAGCCATAATAATAAGTAAAGATTAAACCTTATAGAACAATTAATATTAAAATTATGGAGAAAGGAGCTTAATTTTAAATGGACATATGTCTATACCCCTTCCCTCATTCATACATACAACAAACGTTTATTCAGATTTATTATTTTAGACACTGGAAATAAAACACTAAATAAATGAAATACAGTAGCAGCCATAACTGAATATTCAGTCTAACATATCAGTGACACAGTCCTTCTAACTTTCTAATGCTGTAACCTTTTAATACAGTTTCTCTCATTGTGGTGAACCTCCAACCATAAAATTATTAATACTGCTACTTCATAACAGAAATTTTGCTACTGTTATGAATTGTAATGTAAATAGCTGTGTTTTCCAATGGTCTTAAGTGACCCCTGTGAAAGGGTCATTAGACCCTCTAAAGAGTCATGAACCACAGGTTGAGAACAACTGAACTAAGTAATTTCACCTTCAGAAAGGAGAAATATCCAAGATGCAAACTGAAGTTGGATGAATTACCACCCTGATACAAAGAAGAGAGAATGTCTGAAGGAAAAGAGAGTCGCAAATTTTGGCCTGTGTCAGCAGGGAACATGGCCCCGGCACACAATAATATTTGAAGGAATCTGAGTGCCAGACAGAAACACCAAGATAATGTTCACCAGAGAGGTGAACAAATTTGAAAGTTTTTTGAGGGGAGGGGAGTGAGGAGCTTTAGTGATAGGTTAGATATAGTTACAGATGAGAAAGGGGTTCTCATGAACATGATCATGTTTCTGTTTATAAGACGTGATCTCCTAATAGTAGAGTGTCCAGAAAACAGGGAAATGATGAATTCAGCTTGGAACATGTTAAGTTTGAGTGGCCTTAAAGACTTCCACAAGTAGATGTCAAAGACACAGCCTGGATCATAGCTCTGAGACTCAGATAGCCATCTTGTCTAAGAAGAGAAACCTAGAATCCATGTTCTCAGGGGGGACCAACAGAGCATGGCTGTCTCTCTTGAGGTGCATACAGTAAAAGTTGCTCACAAGGAAAAAGAGGCTTAAAGCATAGAAGCAAAACAGGGCTTGGTTTGCCTCTTGAGTGTCAGTGAACAGAACATCAGAAACACGTAAAACTTGGTACAATTCTGGGCTTGTTTGATGTAACATAAATTATTCAGTTCACCAAATGAGGGCATTGGAAGGAACTGAATAATAAATTCCACAACCCCCCCCCACACACACACACACATATAGATCACCAAACAAGCAAAAACCAAGAATAACCAAGAATGAAAGAAGTGAAGGCCTGAGCAAAAGTTACAGAATTTCAACTGGTTAAGAAGGAAACGTAGCAATAACATGAGCCCACCAATATTCTGCTCACTCACAGATCAACACTTTGCTTAGAGATCATGAAACTTCCTCCTGCAGTAGATGAGAACTAATAAAGAAACCCACAGCTAGGCAAAATGCATAAAGTGAAAGACCTTGGACCATAAACACCTAAGTGGTATGTCCCCATCCAACCCTTCCCCTTAGAGCTCTGGGAACCCCACAGATGAGAAGATGGAATGACTGTAAGAGCCAGAGGGCATGGAGGACATTAAGTAAACAAGGCCTTCTAGATACCTAAATATGGCAGAACCAACATATATATGAATTCACAGACACAGAGGCAACACGCATAGAGCCTGCCCATATCTGTGCCAGCTGGGGACCCAGTGCTGACAGCAGTGGATACAGTCCTAATCCCTAACACTGAAGCCAACTCCAATTGGTAATCACTTGCAAATGAAAAATTAGTTTTCTCCAAGAGAGTCTCACTGGGGACACAGACCACTGTATGGCCAGGTCCATGTCCAGCAGTAGCTGGCCAACACAAAAGGCATCAATGCCGTCTATGGAGGGTTTTTGCTTCATAATGTTTCTGTTTTGTTTTGCTGTTTTTTAACTTACACATCCTGCATGTATTTATCATATCCTCTAGTTTTGTGCTTTTAGGGGATTCCTGTGTGTATAAGAATTTGTGTGTCTGCATCTATGAGTTTCTGGTGCAGGCAGTTTTTCTTCTGTTTGTTTTTTTGTTTTGTCCTATTTTTTTAATTTTATTCTTCTCTAGATGCCCTTTTGTGTTTTTTCTAATGAGAGGTGGGAGAATCTTGGAGAAATTGGGAGAGAAAAAAATATAATCAGAATATATTATATAAAAAACTATTCTCAATAAAATAAAAAGTAAAAGAATAAATAAAAAAAAAAAGGAGGAGGCCTAGAAATGGAAATAGCTGGTAGAAATGGAAAGGAGATAAGTTAGTAGATGAGACACAGCAACGGGTTAAATGATAGTCCTAATAAAACAGGTAAACCTTCAAGCTAGGAAACGAATCCAGAGGAAGAATAAAACAGCTAATAGGGAGATTTCAGAAATGAGGTGACTGCTGTGGCTGTGTCGGTACGTGGCTGAGTGGAAGGAAAAGGTCTCTGGAGCAAAGCAAGCTGAGGATCCAGGGGCCATGAAACTGAGTGGGATCCTCCATAAATGGTCTGAGGAGGAAGACAGGACAGAACTCACTGTCTTGTTGCAAGAATTTCAAATGGCGTGATGGAAAAGGAAGAGGAGACGGGGCCCTGGGCAGAAGCACGGAAAGAGATGACTGCATCATGGAAGCCATGGCAGTAGGTTGGTAACTGATCAACTGATCAGCGTAAATGGCTGTCTTAGGGTAAGAAATCCCTTTGAGGAAACACACTGGTTCGGGTATCAAGGAGCAAATTACGGGTCTGCGGTAGTGCCGTATAAACACCATAGTCCTCAGGCACTGAATTGGCTGGGCACCAGATCTAACACAGGGCATTTTGGCTATGATATTAAGTGCAATCTGAGTGTGATGGTTGGAAATAAAATGGCCCAAAGGGGAATGGCACTATTAGGAGGTATGCCCTTGTTGGAAGAAGTGTGTCACTGGGGGGAGGGGGACAGGCTTTGAGGTCTCTTTTGTTCAAGCTTCCCTCAGTGTGACGGTCAGTCGGCTTCCTGTTGCATGTAAGATGTGGCACTCTCAATTCCAACACCATATTTGCCTGTGTCCTCCCATGCTCCCTGTTGTGGACAAACCCTCTGAAAATGTAAGTGAGTCACCCAGATTAAATATTTTCCTTGTAAGTGTTGCCTTGGTCATGATGTCTCTTCACAGCAATAAAAACCATAACTTAATAACTGAGATAGTTTTGGGTCTTGGTCTGAGGGCCTCTAGACATCAATTGTACCCTGTCCTTGATAATGATGAGAAATACTGCTAGTCCTTGAACAACATACCCTGATTTCCCATGTTTACTTACCTCTCTTTTTAAAAATTTAATATATTTATTTTACATCCTGACCACAGCCTCCCCTCCCTCCTCTCTTCCTACTCCTTCTTCCCCTGACCCAAGACCTTAATCCACCCCCTTTGGTATTCATTCAGAAAGGGGCAGGTCTCTCATGAGCATCCAAAGTATGGCATATCAAGCTGCCATAAGACCAAGCATCTCCCCCTATATTCAGGCTGGGCAAGGCAATCCAGCATGAGGAATTGGTTCCCAAGAGTCAGCCAAAGCACCAGGGACGGCCTCTGCTCCCATTGCCAGGAGTCCCACATATAGACCAAGCTATATAACTGTCACACATATGCAAAAGGCTTAGACCCATGCAGGCTTACTGGGTATTAGTTTAGACTCCATGTGTTCTTATGAGCCAGGCTAGTGGTTTCTGTAGGTTTTCCTTTGATGTCCTTGGCACTGAACCCCGACAAGCCTTCTTTCCTCTCTTCAGCAGGACTCTCTAAGCTCTGACTTTGGATCTCTGAATCTGCCTCCATCAGTCTTGGAGGAAGGCTCTCTGATGACAACCGGGGGAATTGGGGCTCGGGGATGGGGGGCTGGTCAGTTCAGGTAAAGCCCTGCTATTCAGTCATTTCTTGGAGTATTCTCCCCCTCCATCCACCTCCAACCTGATCCCTCAAGTTCCCATGCCCACCCACCCCCAGGCACCCAGGAGATCGGTTCTATCTCTTCTTAGAGAGATCCATGTGTTCCCCCTCCTTGAACCTGCCTTGTTACCTAGCCTTTCTGGGTCTGTGGATTGTAGGATAGTCTTCCCTTACTTTATAGCTAATATCCACTTATGAGTGAGTACATAGCATGTCTCTCTCTTAATCTTTCTTCTGAACACCTTTCAACTGCTTCCTCAGAAACTGGTGAGAACCTGCCTCCAGGCAGAATGAATGCCACTTGCAAACTCCTGGCTGCCTCTCAAGATTTTTCGAATGTGAAGCTCCCTCCTGCCTAACTTCCCAGCTCACTCTATCCTTCTGCTCTCAGGCAGATACTTCTTTCCTGCATTTACAGGACTTTCCTGTGAGGACATTTTTCACAATGGCATTTGCATTTCAGGTTGTACAGCTATTTGTTTAACATCTGGTTCTCATATAGAACATAGAGTTTATGGTAGAATAAATAAAATCTTACTTTATTCACAACTTTACATCAAGTTGTTTGGCTCAACGAAATGAATATTCAAACAAAATATTATCAGAAATTTTTGAACCCTTTCTAAATTTATTGCATTAAAGGGGAAAATATTCAAATGAATGCAGTTTTCTAAAAAAAAATTTATCATGTATCTTTATAGACACATGCCTTTTGCTCAAAGGTTTGGCATCCCAAATGAAAAAGACAAAAAGCAGGATCAGTTAAGAATCATGAAGCTTTTCTCGGTTTGATCAAGGCCTAAATCACAAGAATTGTGCCCATTTTATTTCTTCAATCAAATTGTGTTCAGTTCCCGCTCTGTGCACCATGCTGCTGTTTAAGGTCCACTGTACGCAGCAAGGGTATCCTCCCTCAGTGTGTACCTGAGGCAACGTTCCGACGGCATTCTCCAGCTGGGTCCTCGGAGTCAGGCTTAGAGGTGATCGGGAGAATCCACAAGCATTCCTGCTGGTTTAAAAAGGATAAGAAAGAAGACTAAAGTGAGCCAAACGCAAACAGTGTTCAGGAGTTCATGACACTGACGCTTCAGAACACCAAGGAGCAGTCTAGAGACACGCGTGCTGACATTTAACATCCCTTCACCGCGGCGGTCCTTTAATGTGCTCTTGACGGTTTTAAACTTTTAGGTTTTTACATTATTAAAGACTCAAGTGTAGGAAGTTCTATATGTTTGAGACTCCATAATAGCTGACTAAAGACTGAAAGGAAAAACACCAGACAATAAAGATGTTACGAAACGACAGGGATCTGAATTACAGACGCCTATCCATGGAAATTTAGGTTCCCCTCCAAATATGGTTAGTGAAATCAAGTTTAAAGCAAGAACCTTTGGATAAGTATATACAGAGAAATACTTTTCCATGGAAGGAGATGGATCCTGAAATTTCACTGAAAAAGCAGCACACAGAGAGGATGAAAGTGAGGAGGTAATGAGAATAATTTTCCCAGCAGCTTCAGGATTAGCATATGAGAGCAGGTGTACTTGTCAGGCTTGAAGCTCCTTGGCTGGGGTCACTCCTCATCCATCCTTGCTGCCCACCCTTGCCTTTGTTTTTAACTGGTGATGTAACTCTAAACAGAAATATAAATTATTTGAACAGTCTGGGACGTGGTCCATGACTGCATTTTACGACACTCATTAGACAGTCTAGCTCACATATTCTAAGACACACAAGTGGCAAAATTAATTATAATTTGAATAAGCTGAAGTGGTTTCCTTCTGTCTCCATTTTATTTTGTAAAGCAGCGGTAAGAGGGTAAAAATGCCTTTAAAAGAGATATACCAAACTGCACCTATTTCTTCTGGCTTCTATAGTAAATATTTGTAATCTGACTAAAATAAAGCATTTATATTATAAAGAAGCCCGAAATTGGTATGACTTTGAAATGCTTATTGTAATATATTGTTTGCTTAAGTCTTCCATTATTACTAAATGTTGTTTCAAACCTTTACTTCATACAGTTTACTTTTTAAATTGACTTTTTAGGTTTTGTTGTTGTTTATTATGATTCCCTCACTTGTCTCTGGTGTAAGTTCTGACCAAGACTAAGGTGGGCATCATTCCCACGTGTTCCTCAGGGGTGATCAGCACACACGGTCAGAATAATTCTGGGCACATTGTTTAATTAGCTGAGAGACCTGCCTAAGCAACCTGTTATTGCTACAGTTCCCCCTCAGAATATGGCTATAAACGCTATGGTGTGATATAAAACACAAACAAAGATAAGCACTCGAGCTTTGAAATGGGAAAGAATATCTATTGCAGGTGGGTAAATAAAAATCCCACTATTTTGAAAATCCTATATTTTAAAAATACTTTGAATAATTCAGCAAATGGAGAAGAGAATTTAAAAGTTAGAATAATTCACCATTAGAGGATATATCTAATTTGATACATTTCCAACAGTAATGGAAGACCATAAAATGAATTCAATTCCCTGCTAGAGATATTTATTGTTTGTAAGTCAACACAGTAAATTAGTTCTTTTCCCAAATTATCTAAGCATTATCTCCTACATCTTACATAGTTTAAGTAAATGAACAAAACATTTAAAGGAGAGTCAAAATGAGTTCATGATGTATTGCCATAGAAAAAGTTTTCTTACTATTTACTATTACTTTTCTACATATTATTTCTACTTTATATATAATATATTGGTATACAAATAACATGTATGGGCAAATACTTTTATTTTATGAAGTTTCACAGCTAGGATGGTATGTCAGGGGTGACATATCCTTCCACAGCCTCTTCCTGCTTTTCCCATGCTTAGAACCTACACTCCTTCCTAATCTATAGCTCTGAACTTCCCTATGAGCTCCAGAGATCTTGATCGGTCTCTTTATTCTTCCTCTACAGAACCCTCTAGATTCATAGTTTGGGCAGCTTGGTTAGACATCAGAAAGCACAAAGATATAAAAACAGGGAGTTGCTGTTTTTCAGACATCCAGCTCTCTTGTGATCTCACCACACACGCAAGCCTGCCTAGTACAACCTTTGCTGTGATGTTCCTTTGTAAGCATAAGAAGCGGCTTCTCTTGTTTGAACGGAGAGCTATCACTCTGGAGGGCTCTTAACTGCGACCATCTGCCACTTTCTGAGGCCACAAAGCGCTTTCCTGACCTATCTCTAATCAGGCTTCCTTGTGTTCTTTGTTCAGGGTGGTCCTTCTTCCCATCTTTTCAAGAGCTTTGTGATCAAGCACTGAATCCATTAGTGCTTTGATGAACAGAGAATTCATTGATGTCACAATAATTCAAAAGAGAAAATATGCTTATAAAAGTAGTTAAGGAAGCGTATATTAAAATTTTGGTGTCATTTAATCATCTTCTCGGCTCAGCTTCACAGGTTTTTAGGAGGATAAAGTGAACTTTCTTCTGCAGTATTGTTATTAGACCGAAGCAAGGCAATAAAAAATATCAGAATTTTCCACTGCAAAAATATACCTCTTCAACACATGGATTATATTGAGCTAACAGCTGCTAAGAACCAAAAGAGGCAGGATATGCTCTAAAACAGGGCCCGTGTGTTGTGGGATTATAGTCTTGTACACTGTAAATATTTGTCCCTCCTACTGGTTGAATAAAATGCTGACTGGCCAGGGGGCAGACAGGAAGTATGGGCAGGGCTAATAGACTAAGAAAACTCTGAGAAGAGGAAGAACAGAGCAGAGACACCAGCAGAGGCAAAGGAAAGAAGACCAGAATGCTACTCTGAGAAAAGGTACCACGCCACATGGCTAAACAGTTTAATGGAAATGGATTAAGATGAGGGAGCTAGCTAGCAATATGCCTGAGCCATAGGCCAATTAACATGAAATTAATATAAGCTTCTGTGTGTTTCTTTGGGACTGCAGTTCTGGATCAGAAGGGTACACAGGGCTAAGCAGCTTTAGGTGGGTCAGGATCTTGGGATTAGTCTGGGCCAGAAACTATTTACCACACCAATGTATTCCCTTTTCAAAGTAAATTTCCATCCAGAGTCTGATTTGTCACTGGGACTTAGCATGAATGTACTAAGTTTTTTTTTTATGACTGTAATAATTGTCTCAGATGACAATTGTGTTGAGAATTTTCCTTTTATTTCACATTTTGCTAATGTTGGAAATGTCAAATACTAATCATTTTTCATCTCATCTTAATCTATAATAGCTTGAATAAAGAAAAAAAATCTGAGATCATGAGTGTACCTTTAACTATCACCATGGTTAATATCCATGGATCCCCCTGGGAAGAGGAAATAAATAAGATCTCTTGAGTAAATTGGGAGCATGGGGGGTAGGGGTAAGGAGAGGTAGGAAGAGAATATGAGGGAATGGGATGGAGGAGTTGGGTAAGGCAAAGAAAGAGTTATCTTAATAGAGGGAGACATTTTGGGATTAGGAAGAAACCTGGTGCTCTGGAAATTCTCAAGAATCCACAAACATGACCCCAGCTAAGACTCCAAGCAATAGTAAAGAGGGTACTTGAACTGGCCTGTATAAAACTGATGATCACCCTAATTGTTATCATAAAACTTTCATCAGGAAACTGATGAAAACAGATGCAGAGATCCACAGCTAAGCACTGGGCTGAGCTCCCAGTCAAGTTGAAGAGAGGGAGGAGGGATTATATGAGCAAAGGGGTCAAAATCATGATGGGGAAACCTATTGAGAAAGCTGACTCTAGCTACGGGAAACCCAATGACTCTGAACTGACAGCTGGGGGACCTGCATGGGACTGAACTAGGCCCTCTGAATGTGAATGACAGTTGTGTGGCTTGGGCAGTTTGTGGGGCCTCTGGCAGTAGAACCAGGATTTATCCCTAATGTATGAACTGACATTTTTTTTAGAGCTCATTCCCTACAGAGGGATACATTGCTCAGTCTGGATATAAGGGCAATGGCCTTGGTCCTGCTGCAACTTGATATCCCACCCTCACCATAAGAGGCCTTACTCTCTCTGAGGAGTGGAAGGAGGAGGAGAGGAAACTGAGGATTGAGTAGGAGTTGCGGCAGGAGAGGGAACTGTGAATGGTATGTAAAATGAAAAAAAATTAAATAAAAATTTGCTTGTAATTATGTCAATGCTAGAAAATAATTCTACTATTTTACTTTTTAAGGAATAATGACAATGAAATATCTGTACACATTTAATAAGACCTATTTTTGAACGTTTTTAATCTGAGATCACTTGAATTCATGGATGTTGACCCTACAGACACAGAGGACTAACCAAACCAATGCAAATAGGGAGTGGTGAAATGAAGTTTCAAACCCAGCAGTTTACACACCGAGTCCACAGTTTCAACCACAGCTAGCACTAAAAATGGTGCAGTTGCCCTAAGGTACTAAAGACCCTGAGGGCAGAAGATATAATAGTCATGGCTAGCTAGTTTTTAATGCCAACTTGGCACAGACTAAAGACATTAAGTCATTTGGGAAGAAGGAACCTCAATTAAGAAAATGCTCTTAACAGATTGGCTTGTGGACAAACCTTGAAGCCTTTTTTTTTTTTTTTTAAATTCACTGATATAGGAGGGATGGGAAGGCCCAGCTCATAGTAGGTTATGTCATCCTTAGAGTTCTGTGTGTTACAAGAAGGCAGGGTAAGTAAGTCATGAGAAGCAAGCCAGTAAACAGCATTCCTCCATAGTCTCTGTATCAGTTCCTGCCACCATGTTCCTGTCTTTGCTTCCTGCCTCAACTTCCCTGGATGATGGACTAAACCTTTTCCTCTCTAAATTGATTTTGGTCATGGGGTTTTATCACAGCAATAGAATCTCTAAGACCCAAGGCAGCATCAGCTCATTACAGAAATGGTTTATTATTACATATGCTTCACAAAGTTAATAAAGGAACATTTCAACCATTACAAGGAAAACATGTTCCCAGCTCTCCCTGATCTACAGAGGATTGAGACTATAGCCATCAGTTGTTGGAGGCTCCAATTCATATGTAGAGTACGTAATCTATAATACCTCAGTAATAAGGTTCTTAAGAAGGTAATTAAAATTAAAGGTCATTAGTGAGCCCTCAAGCAATTGTTTCACATACACCAGCTTAGGGCACAATAAATACTCTATCTTGGAGGAAAGCTTACTAAGATTCAGGATGTTCCAAAGGGAGGGGAAACTTCCACCCTGCAGGGAAGCTTTTTAAATCCAACAAGTAAACAACAGAGTCCTAGAAGTCCCTAAAATCAAGCAGATTTCAGCAGCCTCCTCCCTCCCTAAGCTGATAAAGCAGAGAGGACTTCTGAGACACACTTATACCAGTCAAGCTTCCTGAGAGAAACTCAGATAAACCAAACCACCTAGAAAAGATCCTCCAATAGGATGAGCTTTCTGCCACTTGTGCAGTGTGCTCAGGCTTCTAGCTTTATGAACTGTTAACGCTGGAACAGGATTTTGGTTATTTTTCTGTCTTTGAGCCATTTCTGCTCCTGTAAGTAACCCACTCCAGTAAAAACTCATTGGTTCACCATTTGGACTTCAGTGGCATCATACTTTTTGCTCCTTGATTGGATTACTATCTGTGGTGAGTACACAGATGTTCACACCTACCCAGGAATACTGTCATGGTACCAAGTAAGAAAAGAGTCTAAAGACAGATACGGTAGCCATATGAAAACCTAGGAGAGGGTCCTCAGGAGGAACCAAACTTGCTGGCATGTTATCAAATTTCTAACTTGCAAAAGATGTGAGAAAATAATTCTGTTGTTTAAGCCATACTCCTTGTGGTATTTCCTATACCTGTCCTTGTAAACTAGTGGATTCTCCCAGGGTGGGGTATAGTTCTTATAAGATGGATCCTTTACTCATACTGCTGCCATGCTATCATTCTGTTCTGTGATTCAAAATCAGCCTGACCTTTAGTCACTTCTGCCAACTTTTTGTTCAAGTTACCGCGGCTCAGAGGCTATATCAAACCAAATGACCGCATTACCCACGGGCCTATGACAATCTGTGCTCTGCTCAGATGAAGCTAAATGGCTGAGAAATTTCTGATCCAGATGTCTCCTGAGATAGATCTCTCTTCATTATTGATCCATTGGAACATCTGGCGCCCACTCTGCTTTTCTAATCAGTGCTCATTCTTCTTTGAAAAGTGAAAATACACCACTGGCCATGAAAAGTCTCTCCAGGAAGTTTCTTATATTCCCATGCACAGCATAATTTGTTTGCTCCATGAGAGCCTACTCCCCTGCAGGTTATATAATAACCATGGGGGAACCAAACAAAGAGAATTGTGTGTCTATAATGTCAAACCCATTCTGCCATGTAGTGAAATCACAGGCTAACTCTTAATGATACATCCCCAAGGCTGAGCTGGGATCTGAATCACTTTTTTTTTTTTTTTTAAGTAAAATAGTGTTTTATTTTGTTTTGAGTTTTTATTTTTCTGATCAGGCCTTATACCAAGATTTTACTCACCACGAAAACCCCTCTCATCTAACATATATGAGAATGAGTATATAAGATTCTGTCCTTTGTGCATGACATGGCCATCAGGACCTCAAAATCAGAGACGTGTAATTACTTGCACTCACAATATCAGGCTTCACAGTATTCTCTTGGAGGATTATGTAGGGGTTATCAGATAGATCCTCACCTGACATTACAGACACACCCACCCCTATTGCCTCTGTGGTTTGTGGTCTTGGGAGGTGCTGTAATCTATAGGAGGTAGAAAATTAACTAAGTGAAACTCCAGCGAAGTAGTTTCCATGTGGTGACCTCTACATAAAGGTGGGCTTTTAGTGACATAAACATGGAAATCAACAATGCTCCCTGTAAGAATCTCCAATAAACACAGCTAGACTTGGCTATTTGTCATTCATGGCCCGGCTTAGGTGAAAAGAAAATTGGCTTTGAAGAAAAAGTTACATAACAAATTCTTTGCAGTGCAATCTTGCTGTGGTATGCACTGACAGAGCGTAGGGGATGGGTATTCTGCTATGTTCCATGTGCTGGGGGTGTGTGGAAATTGTAAGCAAGCCCTAATTAAATGCTTTTTATAGACTTGCCTTGGTCATCGTGTCTCTTCAGAGCAATAGAGCAGTGACTAGGATGGATGTTGCTTCCAAGGACTGGGGTGTTGCTACGACAGGCCTGACCATGCTTTTTGTTGGAAACATAGGGAAGACTTTGGGATTCAGGGCTTTAGAGAGTGAGTGGGTGCTTTAAGCAAGGCATAAGAGGTCATTCTATTACTTCAGATTATCCATTACAGCTGGATATTGTTATTTGTTTATATGTGTCTATGGAAAAACCTGTTTTTACCATGTGAAGCTTGATTGCCATGTGTGGCTTGCCTGCCATTGTATTCTGCCCTTGTACTGTACATTTTATTCATGTGATTTCTCTTAATCTTGAGTATATAAATTATCTGATGTTTTGAATAAAGATAGCTATTGAGACTTCAGCTTGCCTCATTTTTAAGATTTACTCTCAGGTTCCAGAGCCTCTTGAGCAGTAAACATTCACCTATTTTCTCCCTTTTGAAATGATCATGTAAATTCTGGGGCCCTATGTATTGGAAGTATGTGATTTTCTTTATGATTTCAATTTAACAAGTGGTCACAGTTAATATATTGTCTTGAATCTCAGAAGAGACTTTGAACTTTGGACTTTTCAACAGTGCTCAATTGGGGCAGCCTATGGGGACTTTTAATATTGGCCTGAATGCATTTTTTCATTATGAGCCTATAAGCATATGGGCGCCAGTGGGAATGTGGTGCTTTGAATGAGAATGGCTCCCGTAAGTTCATAGATTTGAATGTTTGGTCTGGTCACCAGGGAGTGGCATTGTTTGCAAAAAATAGAAGGATTTGAAGCCGGTATGGCCATTTTGGAGGAAGTTTGTCACTGGCCTTAAGGTTTCAAAAACTCAAGCAAGGTCCCCTCCCAAGTCAGTCATTCTTTCTCTCCTCCTCATCTAGCCCCAAGCCCCTGCCTGCATTCAGATCAGGTAGCTCTTAGTTACCTTCCCAGCACTACCCATGCTCCCTGCCACGATGATAAGAGACTAACCTCTCAAACTATAATGAGATGCTTTCTTTATATGAGCTGCCTTTGTCACGAAGTCTCTTTATAGCAACAGAACAGTAACTTATTGGTAACTCAGCCATCCTTCCTGCTGTTATGCCTTGTCACCTACAGCATCCACACCTGGGCACAGTTTGCAGAAGCAGCCTTCCATGCTGACCTGCCTCTGTCATGGCACTGGTAGCTGCTCCCTCTACTGCTCAGGACTTCCTTGTATTCCTTTTCTTTTTTTTGGGGGGGGGGTGTTGGATAGTAATCATCCTGCATGTTTCCATCAATATTTCTCTAATCTCCTCTACATGTTCCAAAAGCACCTATAATTACCATCCTTTATAATTCCTGGATGGGGGCAGGCATTTATATAATATTCTGGCCCCCTTTGGCTCACAAGCCTGCTCCTGCCAGTGAGATCTTAAGTGGAGTGACCACTCATTCTACACAGACACAGTCTTGATGGCTGTCCCAGTCATACCCATTGCTTTACTTTTGCTGGACAGGTAATTACTGGGTGAATCTATCTACATAGTCAGGATCCACACCTATTTGTTCACTATTCTTAACTATTCTTCAGGGATTAATATTATTGTAAAACAAAAATACCATCAAAGCAAAAAGAATAAATCTATATCTCCATTTTTGAATGGAGAACATGAGATCTTAATGAGAGATGGTCTGCAGAATGACCCATAATGTTTCCATTTATATTGTGAAATCCATTAAATGAATGAAGTGATATACTATATATGCAGAATTTCTTCAATGCTAAAACATCAAGCCACCTAACGCATGTGGTTGGAGACCTTTTGATTCAAATGAAAATCTTCTGTGTGAGCTCTTCCAGCTGTGTGAGATCACCCCTCCTCAGCTCTGACTTTCATTTTTAGCTCCATCACACTCTATGAATAGAAACACGAAATGCTTGGATCAATTACACAGTCTTGTCAAAATAACCTAACCTGCAATTATAACATCTTGAGGTACTTTTCTCAAATGTTCCATGAATACTTTTTATGAAGGAATTGTGTATAGCTCTTTTGCCACTTAAAACTAAACCCAGTTACCCCCTTAAACCTTTACAGATGGCAAAAGATAGGTCTTGTGCATTACCAATAGATATATAAATTATTTGTAAGATAGATAATATATTCCTGAGCTACATGACACAGGATATACTTCATAAATGTAATTATTTTATTTCATTAAAAACTGTATAAAACAGCTCTTAGTCAGATAGTACAGGTCTATTCCCACTGATCATTGGAAACCTTCCAACTAAGAGAAAATACATTGTGTAGAGCTCCCTAACTTCTGATCAAAATGTGTGCAAATATAATTGTAAAATAGAGGGTTTTAATGCTAGATTTTAAAACATGGATTGCTCATTCATCAAAGATTTATTAAGTGTTTAATATGCTTCCCCTGAACAGGGTATAATTAGACTCTCAAGGGAAATAAAAACAATGCCTCCCTTTAAGAGCTTACAAAGCACAAGATAGAGTAGGTCATTCACATTTGCTGTTATCCTAACAGCATATGATAGCTGGCATTTTCTTTATTGGACAAATTTTTCTCAGTGCAACTTTTCAAAATTAAGAGTTGCTCCTTGAAAACATTAATTAACATGTGCCTACCTCTCCACTTTGAGAAGCTAAAGCATGGCTTGCCTCTACATTACAACAGGAAATGCTGTTGTTCACAGGAGTGGTTGGTTAGTACATGTGCTGTCCATTTAATTGTTAGAACAACCTATCATTGTGCAAATCAAGAGTGTTCTCGCAGGGAGGGGAACGTGAGCTTTGCACACTAAAATATTGAAGGTGGGGGACTATAGGCTTACATTGCCCCCCCCCCCAAGGATGCAGGCAGAGAAGATGACTTCTCAGCTAAGGACAGAAAACTCTCAAATAGGAAGCCTGAGTTACTGTCCTATGAAATGATGACTTGGAGGCATACTACAGTATCCCCATAAAAACAGTGGCTCTTGGAAATAAACCGCCTGTTATTGGTGTCGATGTTGCTTCTGTGATTTTCATGGAATCGGTTTCTCTAAACCCCATTTCCTAAAGAGTAAAAAGGGTTTATAAAGGGAACTCAATAAAAAGGTTCTAGTTTAAGATGGCAGATTAGATACCCATTCACTAAAATATTTACACCGATCATGACACACATTCTGATTCTGGGAATGTTGAATCAAGTAAATCAAAACAAATGGGTTTTTTCATATTTCTCTTGAAGAAATTTCAGCACAGATACCATAATAAAAAAGTTTTAAGACAACAATGAAGATAGAATTTCAACAAGAACAAGAAAAAGACACACAAATTATTGAAAACTGACACACAATAAGTGATTCAGCAAAACCATGAAACCTGAGTTCCAACTTGGCAACGGGGGAAACAAAGGAAAAAATCCAACTTCTATCAAGGAAAAAAATACGACTCAGGACCTGATGATACTAGCATGAGATTTTTACTGTGAACTGAAATGTTTGTGTTCATTCCAAAGCCCTACATGGTAATAGGATGCGCTAGAGACTCCCCTGGTCGGGGCTACTACATGGTAGATGTTCTACCCCTGGTTCAAGATAGGCTATAGAATCCAAAAGTTCTCATCTCCTACATAGCTCTTGCTTTTTCTGATTTCCTGTTCTGGAGCTGCCATAGAGAAGTTCTCTGACCTCACTTTGGGTCATAAGAACTTCCTTTTCTAATAGGATCCCAGCTCTTACCCAGGAGTAGGATGCGATAAAAGCAGAAGGTCTCACTGTGCTGCTGCACTGAATGCGTTACCCTCAGCCATGTGCTGTTTATCCAGTTACATTTCAATATGGTTGTCCACACTTCAGTCACATCTGTAGAATGACTGATCCATAAGACCCTAAGGGAAGAGCTTCATAGGCTTCTGGATGAGAGGTTCCTAGAGAACCTACCAGAGAGCACAGGGAAGCTGGTTTGTGCCCCTCCCACACTACAACCTATGCAGTCTTCATCTGTAGCCATTGCAATATCTTTATAATAAACTAATAAGCACCAGTGATGTGGGAATGCCTTTCTGTATGCTGTGAATATCAATCTTTAAATAAAGGAGATGTTTTGGCCCATGACAGGCACCATAGAAAAAGTAGGAGGGGAAATCAGAGCATAGGTAGGAAAGGAAGGGCAGAGAGACAGACTGAGCCAGCCGCCCAAGAGGAATCATGTAAGGAACACACCAGCATCTGACTGACTGAGCCCTGTGATCCAATGAGCAGATAGAATGATTCAGGGGGAGAAAGGGGAAGGAGGAAATGACATAATTATTTTATAAGGTCAAAAATTAAAAACATATGTATGTATAAATATATATATATATTATATATATATATATATATATATATATATATATATATATATATATATATAAAAGTTAGTTGGGTAGGGAGAGTGAATCTTGGAGGTGTTAGAGGAAGGGCTGAATATGATGAAATACATTGTAAGAAATTCTCAAAAAACTAAAAAAAAAAAAAAAAGGCAGGAGAGAACTTCCTTCTCTGCTGTCTACAGATATAAGCTGACCTCCCTCTGCAGACCAGATCTGTCAATCTGTCCATGTTCAGTTTTAGGATTTCCCAGCCTCCAGACTTGTAAGAGATAAATATTTATGTCTAAGCAACCCAGTCTATGGAAATTTGACATTGATGCCAAAACTGGCCAGGACAGTTAAAATAGGAAAACCAGGGGGAAATGTCCTTTAAACAGACCACCTAAGGGCTTCTGCACTGTGACTCTTGTCTGCCTCACCCCACTGGGGTATCAGATATGTGCTCTCAGAAGAGAATGAATGGATGTGTCTCCAGACTGGAAGAGTGCATGTGTCATCTGAAAAACAGAGGGAGCAAGTGAGAGTTTCCATAGCTCCTGGGGAGACTCTCCACTCGTGTCTCACCCAGCGTCCAGAGTGCTAGCAGCACTGACAACTGACATATTCACAGGGGTTAAATGAACCATTAACCTAACCCTCAGTTACCAATGATGTCCTAAATGCACCAAATATGCAGTTAGACTCATTGCTTTACATGAACACCCTGAGTTAACAACTTCCATCCCTACGCCTCCTTTATCCCATACCCACATCCCCTCATCCCTGTGTGTTCAAAACATCTTTTTTTGTCCTTTGAATCTGAATAAATGATCAATTATCAATGAAAGTTTTAAAGAGAGATGGAGAAAGGCTGAGGCAGAGAGAGAGATGGGAAGAGGGAGGAAGGAGGGGCAAAGGGAGGGAGGGAGGGAGGGACGGACGGACGGACGGACGGACAGACAGACAGACAGACAGACGTTGAGAGAATGAAATAGAGCCACCAAGCAAAGAAACAGGAAAACAAATTTTTAAGGGATAAGGAAAACTAAATATTTCTTTTTAGGCTGGGAGTAAAGGTCGGTGGCAGAGATCTTATTTCAATCCCCAATAGTTCAAAACAAATAAATACCAAATGTAGAGTTTTATACACAAATCAATTTAAAGAACAATAAAGTTGTTACACTCTTGCAAAGTACACAATTATGTCTTAAAACATGTTTTCCAGGAAATTACTAGAAGATGTTTTCCATCTAAACAATGGGCTATTCTGGGAAAAAATGAGAAAATAGAAGACATGATTTAGAAAAACAGAAATTGAACAAGAAAGGATAGAGGCAACCTTAGGAGACTTGAAAAAAAAATGCCCCAACGCTCACACTAGAGTACTTCAGGAATGTCTGGGGACTCCCTCCAGAAGTAACTGGAAAAACTGATCAGAAAAGTATTCATGGGAAGTTATGGACAATCTTTAGTCAAGTACAGCCTTAGACAGCTAAAGGACAACCATAGAAAACCTGACACAGCCAATATATATGAGTCTAGAAAATAGGGGTGGGAGGTATATAAAAGTGTAACAGATTTACTCAACTATATTCTGTATATCATCATTTCAGAAAATCCATAGACCTAACACAAAGAAATTAAAGACCATATAACTGGTACCATGAGTATGGTACTAGGAAAAAGCAATGTAAATACTAAAATGAATCTCATATAGCTTCTTCTTATACTCTTTACTTTTACATATAAAGGGAATTATCTGACTCTTGAAATCATGTGAACATAATCTGTCAAACATGAAACTAAATTTAAAAGTATATTTCAATTCTCAGACTATATAATTTAATTAGCTGAACTATAATTAATGCAATTCACAAGACACACAACTAAATGAGATCCCCCAAAGAGCACATTGTTTCTCAAACACATATTTAACATTATCCGCATGATAATGAGATTAGAGCAATGCTGAGGAATCGGAAATATCATTCTTCTTTGGTTGGATAGAGGCCCACACTAAGTCAGTCTGTTTCCTCCCTAGCCCTGTCTTGCACAGCTAGACATTGTCTTGCACAATGGTTAAAGTTTGGGAGGCTTACAGTAGAGAGATCAGTTCCAATATCCCTCTTCTTGGGCACCTTCTCAAAGAGGCCTTGAACTTGACACAAAGCAACATAATACATTTTCTTCCTGCTACTGGCCCAGACAATGCTAAATTAGTGGCATCAGCGAAACCTTAGCCCAAGTTCATGTGTATGAACCCCATGCTGTTTCATTTGTCTGAACCCAGTTTGGCCTCCCTGAGTTTTACAGACTTCAGAAGCCTCCTGTACACACAAGCAGAGTTTGTCTACATCAGACTGAACTTTTTCTATCATTAATAAAAATTATAAAATACATTTTAAATTATAAATTTGACCATTTTAGGCTTATCCTGGATCAGAGTATTAAGTTTTTAACTTTTCAAATTTTTTATTGAAAATAATCATTTTCAGACAATATATGATGGTCATGATATTCCTTCTCCGACTCCTCTCAGATCCTTCCCTACCCAACTCCAGGCTTTCTCTCTCTCTCTCTCTCTTTCTCTCTCTCTCTCTCTCTCTCTCTCTCTCTCTCTCTCTCTCTCTCTCTCTCTCTCTCTCTCTCTAGAAAACAAACAGGCAAACAAACCAGAGTATTAAATATATATATATATTTATATATAAAACCACAAAATTGAAAACTACAATATTCAAACAAAAGACCAATAAGATAAAAAAAAAAATGCCCCAACAATGGGATATGACACAAAAGCCTACAAAAACACCATTGAGTTCATTTGTGTTGGCCTTCTGCAGCTGGGCATGGGGTCTAGCTAACCTTAAGTGAGACTCTCTCTCTATTGGAGAGAAGTAATTCTACCTTTACAAGTAAACGTCCACTGGAGATAGCTTTTTGGTTAGCGGTGGGAGCTCATGTCTGTTCCTCTTCTTCCCTCAGTTCTGGGACCCCATCTGGTATGTGAAATGGCCTTGTCACCCAATTATCAGCGTTATCAGTCACTATGACATAATGGGTTACTTATCACTTTCTCCGTCTGAGTGATGCTTCAGGAATGACTGGCCTGAGCTCCACCTGCCTGAGAAAGCCTATGGAAGTATGGTGCAAGAATCCTCCAAGTCCTCTAGGCTCATGAAGGTTTTCAGCTTGTGTGGTAAACTGAAATATTTTATATCCTGCTCTACCTGGCCAGGGCTAAGAAATTTATGCAAGAATATTTTAGTACTAAACATTGTATTTTATATGTAGCACTTCTAAAACTGTGAATAGGGAGTGAGTGAGGAGTCTAGATTTAGTGATCAGTCCTTTATGTAGGAACTTGACTAGGACATTGCCACACTCAATTGCATATTGGGTACTTTTCTCATGGCTTCCACAAAGTACCTTACAAAGCGACTTAAAGAAGAACTCATTCTGACTCATAGTTCAAGTGTACAGTCCTTCATTGTGGAAGAATCCAGGAAGTAGAAGCAATTGTGTTTATAGTCAAGAAACAGAGGGAAAAGATGAATGTTAAGACTTGGTTTGTTTTCTCTGTATTGAAACACAGGCTATGGAATGTTGTTACCCCAAGTTCATGGGGGCACGTCCCACCTCAATTACCCAATCTAGAAAGTCCCTCACGGATATATGGCTTATCTCCAAAGGAAGGTTAGATCCTGTCAAATTGACAGTTAATATCAATCATCCATGACAATTGTGTGTAACTGCTTTCATACTGCAACATAGCTCAACAGTGTTAGGGGATCCTTTGGCCTACAAAGCATGAGAAACCATTTTCTCCTTTACTGCAAAGGTTGCCAAACCTTGCTGTAAGCTACACAGAAACCCTTCCTGTTTCCTTGGTCTAAGTTTCCATCTTGGGATGTTCCTAACATCAATGGTGCGGTGGTTTGAAAGAAAACATCCCCCATAGAGAGGGGCACTATTGGAAGGTTGTGGCCTTGTTGGATGAAGTGTGTCACTGTGGGGATGGGCTTTGAAGTCTCCTATACTCAAGCTATACCCAGTGTGAAACACACTCCACTCCCCTGTGGATCAAGATATAGAACTCTCAGCTCCTTCTCCAGCACCATGTCTGCCTGCACGCTGCCCTGTCCCATCATGGTGATAATGAACTAAACCTCTGAAACTTTTAACTACCCAATTAAATGTTTTCTGCTACAAGAGTTGCCATCAACATGGTGTCTCTTCACAGCAAGAGGAATCCTAACCCAAATGGATACAGTGAAGAAGACACTATTAGTCTGTGTTAAAGCTATCTAATCACTTACACTAGCTTATCCTTCATGTTGCAAACAGGCTAAGTGTCTCAGACAAAATACTTGCTTTCCTGCAAAAACAGAAATGACTTAGCTGCAAAGCAAATTACTGTGAGTAGCCACACACTAACCACATACTCATTCATGAACTCACTAACTCATTTCACTCATTCAGCATTTAAGTGATATGATATGCCATGAACACACATAAAGGAGTAAGATTTAAAAGCTTTTGCAAAGTAAGTGCCTAGCTTTTTATTTAAACATGACAACTGATAAAACGTATCATTCAAACTGCAATTTTCCTTTTATTAAAAAGATGTAAGGAAGAAGGGCGTAGGCATGAGGTTGAATTCTTTCAGCTGTGTTGAACTATGCGTGAAGTCACATAGTTACTGAATTACAGGGGCAGAACACATGCCACTTGGTCCTGTGCCACAGTGAGGTTGCTTCCTAGAAGGCTTGCTATAAATGTACTCTGCATAAATTGTTCTTATTTGTGCGATTCACAAACTTTTTAACACAAATGCAGAGATTCCAGACACCTTCCAATGCCCCTTTCTTTGTCAGAGAAAAGGTGCCCTATATCCTTTATAGAATATCTACATAATTATAACAAACCCAAGAGAGAAACTCTGTTTCATTTTTAAATTAATACCACTTTAAAGCTAAGACTCAACTCTTGATACCTGATGGACTCCCTCACCCAAGAAGAGCATTAAAAGAGCATTGAGAGAAGCTACTTCAGGAAGAGAAATGGCCCTGGAGAGGCAGGCAGGACCTCTGAGGAAACGTTCCTATACTGTGGAGGTACATGTGGCCAATGCTGTTAGATGCTATTTTTATGTTTTCAATATAAACTCTAACTTCAAAAAGAAAAAGAACAAAATCTAAAAATAAGCCCCTGAAAATGACATTTTGACAAAAATATCTGCAGGTGTATTCTCAGTTTCAAAGAAATATCACATTGTTTTACGTCTTGTATAATAAAATAAGTAAATAGCAACATGAGATACTTTTAATGTAATGAGCACTTGAAACATTGAAACCAAAATTGCATTTATCAAAAGAAATACAATACTAATTTGAGCAACAAATTTTAAAGTCAGCATATCGGATTCTAAAAATCAGTAGCAAACCAATTGGGGTGGTTTAAATGGGGATTATCCCCATAGGCTCATTCATTTGAATGTTAGTTTGTAGAGCTATTTAGAAAGGATTGGGAGGTTTGTCTTTGGTGGGGGAGGTGTGTCATTGGGGGTGAACTCTGAGGTCTCTAAAGCCCAGGACAGCCTCAGTCTCTGTCTCTGTCCCCACCCCACTATGTTTCCTGCTGTAAATAAAACGTGAGCTCTCAGGGATTGCTCCAGCACCCTACAGCCGTGTTTCCTGCCTTGGTGATAAGCAATCCCCAATTAAATGTTTTCTTTTATAAATTGCCTTCACATCTCTTCATAGCAATTGAAAAATAACTAAAGCACCACTTACACAGCAAGTTTCCTCTACTTCGTTCTAGTATAATAGTAGTTAGTACCTTTGAGAGATATTCGAATTTAGCAGAAAATGAAAACAGGAAAATTGTACTTTCTTACTCACACTAGTAATTACAATATATATATTTTATTTTTTCCATACATCTAGGATTGAACCTAGGAACCCTGCAATAAAATTATCCCCAGTCTTGTTTTTACTTATTATCTTGAGGCATGCTTTCATTAAGTATCTATCCCGGCTTGGAATCTAAGAATCTTCCTGCTTCTGAAGCTTAGATTACAATACAAAACCCATTAATTTGGGGGGGGGGATTTTAACATAACTATCTTACAACATAAAGTAAAATATGCCATTGACAATTTATATAACCTTGCTACAGTTCAGCCAAGTAGAAAACATTATTTTTAATAAAAAATGTAAAATTACCAAATAGTAATTCAGCCATAATTATGTGAAAAGATAGAGGAAACAGTCAGTATACGTGGACCCAAAGACCCTGAATCTGAGCGAAGCCAACTGGTAATGACAAGTCTGAACAGCTGTAAAGGATACTGGGAAGAATGACAGAAGATGACAAACTACCTAGAATGAGTAAAGGACACAGGACTCGGGTGAAGTGAGCTACATGAGAGTTTAGGAATATTCATCTATTTGAAAATCTCCATCAACTCCTAATATGTATCAGCCCACGTAGGACATGCAGTTGAAAATGCAGCATGCATTGTGTCCATTCCCACGGAACCTGCCCTCCAGGAGAGAGAAATGGCATCCAGACAGGGGTAAAGCAGTGGGTAGCAGCAGTTGCTTGCAAAGAACCAGAGAAACATCAGGAGATGTGAGCAACTCAATGGATACCCAGTTTGTAGACAGGAAAGGCTCTAAAGAAATCAAGTTTTAAAATATCAATTATGCAAATGTCAAAATACTACAGAATAGTCCCCCAAGTGAAAGCCAAGAAAGCTTTCCACATTGTGTCTTTTGATGAGAAGTGTTTTCAACTGTGTGACTTTTTGGCATGAGTCAGAAGAGGAGGAGGAGGGAGAGCTGAGTCTGTTTGTACAGATCAGTCAATAGGCTAGGGTGAGTTTGATGTGTGGGAGGATGAATCTCAGGAGTGTGCGGGTGTCTGAGGGGATAAAAGGCTGTCAAATCCATGGCTGATCTTTCACAATGACTGAAGAAGCAGTCTTCTCTCAGACAATTTTCTCACTGCACAAGTCTATAACCAAGATATTTTTGCACTTTGTTATAGTCTGTACTTAAAACTGCTGGATATTATTAGGAAAACAAATACATTCCATTTTTACAGGGAAAAAAACATACTCGAAGAATATGTTGTGTAACTATGGCTTTGGTAATTGTGTACTACAGAAAAGCATAACACATAAACGTATGTCTATACCACAACAAATTCCTGTGAGTCTTGGGAATTACCTGATATTGTGGCTGATTTTTAATGTTGTTATTGTTTTGAGATATGATATCATCAGTACTGTACAAGAAAGTAAACATCTGCTCTGACACTGGCCCCCTGGTCAAAACTACATCCACAAGCCTTTATTCTCTCCACAAGTCTGTGGCTGTCTGAACAGCCTACAGCACAAACTTTGCAGACATGTCTGAACTTGACTGGATCCCTGCCAAAACCTGATGGCTTTCCAGATCTCTAGAGTTACAAGTGATATAGCATTATGGTGATCAATGAAACATCAGAACTGACTCAGATTTGCAGGATCCACAGCAAGCACCAAACACAGGCAAATCCAGATGCTTGGGATGAAGCAGCAATATTTTAAAAAATAACAAATAAAAGTAAAGTCGTGGAAACTGCATCAAACCTGCATCTCAAATTATAATAAAAATATGTAGTCATTCTTGATGAGAGATTACCTACAGTTTTCGTCTACCAGACTATTCAATAGAGGGCAGAAGCCACACCTTTTCATCATTTATAGTCTTAAGAAATATCACATTATTGTTAGATCTGCAAAATTTATGACAAAGGACAATCATTCTTGCAATGAAAGAAAGTCCTGTCGGGCCATTAAATGATTTCCTTTCTGCCACAGTTGATGCTTCTGAAGAAGAGTAGGTCCAGAAGACTCTGCTAAAACAAATAACAACAACAAAAACCAGTCCTGGAATTTCTTCTCCTGTGTGTCAAGGTGTATTATGGATCAATCCTATTGTCTAGCAGATCTGAAAGGCATTAGAAAGTCAAGGACAAATCTAACACAATCCTTAACCTGTATGGCATATAGCTTTGGCAGGTCATTTCACCCTTATGACACATTTCTTTCTCCATAAGAGTAAAACAAAATTTCTTCAATACTTCTACTGAAACTAAATTAAACAGCAACAGCACACTGTAAAGTATAAGGTACAATATGAGTATAGCTCACCATTAACCATTTTAGTACTGTGCTAAATAGAGGGACAATTACAAAGCATCGTTATAGGTCTTTTCATAATGTGGTAACTCAGACAAATAACTTCTTCCCTCTAACTGGAATTCCTTAAGATCTCACAATAAGAGTCTATTGTTAAGGAAGTTAAAAATGTTTAAAAGACAGGTGGTGGTGGAGCACACCTTTAGTCCCGCACTTGGGAGGCAGAGGCAGGGGGATCTCTGTGAGTTCAAAGCCAACCAGATCTACGGAGTGAGTCCCAGGATAGCCAGAGAAACTCTGGCTTGATAAAAGGAAATTAAGCTCTAAGAAGCTCACCATCCCAAGTAGCATTGTTTCGTTCAGATTCTGTGAATAAAATAAGAGCAAAATCACTTCATGACTGTTGAGGCCAGTTTAGAAAATGTCTTTTATTCTGACACATTGTAGGCATGCTTGCCTCACAGGTGACATTTTCAATTATTAAGTGCTGGTTAACATCACTGCTGTCCGCATGATCAGTAATCACTGTCTTAATAATCACAGGCATCTGATTCCAGCTGCTCCCACCTTTGATATAACCATGATCAGCAGCCTAGAAGACAGGAACTGACAGGAATGAAATACAGCTGGGGGTCAAATTAATGCTGGTGGTGTGCCGTCGTCTTCCAGTGAGCTGCTTAAGTCAGAAACACGTACCGGGAAAATAAAAGCAGAGACTGAGAAAAAATTAAGGCCCCCAGAGTCTGGTGCAAAAGAAAGTACTTTCTGAACATAAAAATGGCTTTTGAGTCTAGACTTGAAGAGGCAGGCTAAATAAATCATACCTTGATAATATTCTTTTAGTAATTATAAAAAGTCATCGGTATTCATATTCCAGTTATGGTATTTCCCTTCCCTAGATGGCTGTGCATGTGGCCAGGGAAAAACAAGGAAGCACAAAGTACATAATTGTCAAAAAAAGGAATGTAGACTTATGAAACATATTTCTGTGAGGCACAGTAGGGGCCATAAAAACCATAGGCGAGCAAGCCGAAGAAGAGAGCCATGCCTCAGGAGACCTGTGTTCTTGGTCCCAGCACTACAACTCACTCCCTGGAGGAGTCAATTTATGTTTTTGTAATTTCTGAAAAAGGAAAAGAGATGCAGCTTGTGGTGGGGCTCCTTGTATTTATAGTTCAAGTGAAGTTATATTGGTAGCCAACAATAACAGTGTCAGCCTGTGTGCTCAAAAGATTTCCTTGACAGAATAGCAAAAACTTCTCCTTTGAAGAAAAAATCATATTACCTACATAAACACCGTCATGAGACTCATCCCTTTAAGAGTCTATTCTGGAAGAATATAGACAATGCATTTACCAGAAGGCACGTCCATTCTAAGTAAATTACACCATGGCCCAATACAACCATCTACTCCAAAATAAGCAATGAGTTTACATGTTTATATGTATATTTGTGTGGGGGGGTATATGAGCATGTGAAGATATATATATATATTTTTATTTAACATAATCAGCCTGAAATATCAGAGGACAGAATCACCCAGAGTCAAGCCATGAAAGTCAGAGAGGGATGATTCATGTCTTTAATCCCATCACTCAGGAGACAGATTTTTCTCTATTTCTGTGAGTTCAAGGTCTAAAAACCAAATAGTAGCAGCTCACACCTTTAACCCTGACTCTAGGATTATGTTGCAGAGTTGAACCCGGAAGTGAAGCAACTAGGCAGGGAAGATATTTTTTATTGTTGTTCATTTTATTATGTTTTTCTTTTTAAAAATGTCTTTTTTATCCATATATCCCCTGCTCTCCCTCCCTTACCTCCTCCCAGTCAGCCTTCAGCCTTCCCCCTTCTCATCCCCAATCCCTTCTCCCAAAAGGGCAAGAAGTCCCAAGGTGGGTCAGCTCAGCTTGGCACATCCACTCCAGGCAAGTCTGATTTCCTCATCCCAATATCAAGACTGGGTTAGGTGTTCCTCTGCAGGGCATGGGCTCCAATGTGCCAGCTCATGCACAGGAACACAGTCTGACCCCACCCTTTGAGGCTCCACTTAAGAAAGGCATAGGCAGACTTTCAGGCATTCTGTAAAAGCAACCAGCCAGGTGGAGGACTCTTGAAGATGGCATTTACCATGTTCAGCCTGATTAGTTGGCTGGGTGAGAATTGACTGTGGTCTGTTTCTTCTCTCTGATATTCCAACTTTTCCCCAATATCTGGCTCTGGGTTTTCATTGTATACTAACTAGACTTCATGCAATATAAGCATATGTCTATGTGCAGGTATATAAATATATACGGTTATATTTATGCATGTATACATGTATGGATGTGTACACATTCACACAAAGAACAAACATGGATGCTGGTACCTTTGCTCTCTCGCTTTTTTGTTTTTTTATTTCTGTTCACAGTCCATCCTCTAAATCTCTAGTGCTGAGAGACTCCTTAATTTTTAACTAAGTCAAGTGGACAAGAGAGAGGTCCAACACATTTCCTAACAGGCTCATCTATGGAAAGATTTTGTTAATCCCTCTAGGCTTTTCTCCTTGTCTCCCTTCTTGGCTATCCAATAAGACCTCTAGGCATATTTTTACTGCAAAGCACAGACATGCAGCTAGAAAGATAGACCACATTATGAGTGACTGTCACTGATTGGCTGAGGCTGAATAAAAGGTAGAGGATTTTAATGCTAACAACCTTTCCAGCCTAAAGGTTCAGTATACAAATCTACTATCAATACCCCTTAAAATTAAGGAAGCACACAAGAGACTACCACAGACCAACAAAGGGCCAGTCAGTCTACAGAGGTAGGTGGTAAAAATAGATAAGGAATTCTAAAATTGGGGGGGGGGGGAGCATGGGAAAGAAGGCAAAACGTAGATGGTTTCACAGAGAAAATGAGTCCCAAAAATCTGTCCCTCAGTCTGACTGAGAAGGAACTAAGTATATTGGGAGCGGGGCTTATACATAGCAACAGGTGCAGCTGGCAAGGGCAATGAGGATAACACATGGCCAGGAAAACACTGGATCAGTGTGACAAGGACAAATGCAGCTAGGTGACCTTGGGCTGCAAAAGACCGCAGGGCTTACTGTCTCCATAAAATCACTGCTGATGGTAAAGCTAGAAAATGCTCAGCTAAAACGTTTTAGGATGATCTTTCATATCACGGTACCCAGACTCACATAGAGAAAAACCTGGGACCTATGGGCATACACATAGCACTCTTTTCTAAACCTGACACATCGTGCATTTTAGACAAGAATGGAGATCTGTACAGCTTATTACATTTTCAGAATTCTCCCACTTAACCTCCATCACACCTATAAGCAACACAGGAAAATGAATTCAGGAGAAGAAAGCGCTGCCTGTTGTCCTTAAGCGCCATCCTAGTTAGGGTTACCACTGCTGTGATGCAGCCCCATGGCCAACAGCAAGTTGGTAGGAAGCTTATTTGGCTGAGAATTCCACAGTATAGTCCATCTCCAAAAGAGTCAGGACAGGGGCTCAAGCTGGACTGGAACATGGAGGCGCCAGCTAATGTTTACAGGCTTGCTCAATCTGCTTTCTTTCTTTTTCTTTGTTATTTATTTACTTAATCTACTTATTATTGATTCTTGGGGAGTTTCACACCATGCACCCCAATCCCACTCATCTCCCAGTCCCTCTGTATCTGTCCCTCTTTCTGTTGTCCTGAGTCAAAGATCCTGCGGCTGTGATTCTACAGGATTAGTCCCTTCACAAAGTCCAACAGATCATAGATGTGGTAGATGGTCTGGATGTGTGTCTGGGTGGCAGCTGGCTTGGTCAATCCCGGCTTCTGGGACCACTCCTCTCAGGTGAGGGGTAGAGCAAGCTTCCCCGAGTCCTCAGGCAGCAGTATAGACCTCTCAGATCCGGATGGGCCCAGTAGCAGACTGGCCCAAGGATGCCACCTCCCACGATGAGTTAGGTCCTCTCTATAAATTGATCATTAAGAAAAGGCCTGTCCAGAGCTTCATCTTATGGAGGCATTTTCTCAACAGAGGTTCCCTCCCCTCTGATGGCTCTATGTCAAGTTAACATAAAACGAGCCAGCCCAGGGTCTTCTCTCTGCTTATGCAGGGCCAATCAGCAGATGGCAAGCAGGAGGAAAGCAGCAGCTATGTGACACCAGCTGAGGTGAGCTATGTCATCAGGGATCTGAGCAAAAGTTCCCAAAGGGAAGCCTCTGGTTTTTTCTTTCTGAAGTAACTATAAAGGGGGGGGGGGCTTTCATAGTTTATAGAAATGTGGCTACCATATTTCAGATTTCCCTGAACAGTCTCCTTACAATCACCTTATATCAAACCTTTGTGCTTAATACAATCAATCTCTCCCATTTGGCTAAAATCTATCTATATCACTTGGGACACTTGGGATAGAATTAAACAGATTAAGTATGGTGAATTCATTTTTAATGAACTCAAGATTCACTTATTTTTTATAATAATTCTTTATTGATTGTCTGGAAATTGCACATCATATACCTCAATCCTGTTCACCTCCTACTCCCTCCATATCTGCCTCCCCACCCCTGCATCATCCACCTAAAATTAATTCAAAACAAAACAAAGCAAATACAAAACCACTTTGAGCCTCTGTCTCTCCAAGACCCCCTAATTCATCTTAGTGGTACTGGGAACCTCAGTGTTTCACACAGTATACCTTTTTGTCCAATCAGCCCCACCCACAAAATGTTCATTGCACTGAGTCATTGGTCTGGTCCAAGGCCTCTGGCACATCATTATACTGGACCCTCACTGAAACTCCTTTCTGACATCCTGCTATTTCCCCAAGCACTAGAGATCCTGAGCTTATTGCTTCAAAGTCCCAGTCCCTGCATGTACCCAGCAGGCCATAGATGGGATAGATGTTAGTGTAGGCCAGGATAGGGGTCTGGGTGGTAACTGAGCTGGTCAGTCTGGGCCACTGGGACTGCTCCCTCAGGCCAGAGGCAGAGCCAGCTCTCCTAGACCCATGTCATCAGGCCCAGCTCTTCCACATCTGTGGTGATGAGTGAGGCCAGCTCTCCCACAAGGGGAGGGGTCAGCTCTCCTACTGCAGTGTTCAGCAAGAGGCAGGGTCAGCTATCTCAAGGCCCATCAAGGGCAGGGCTGGTTCCTATTGTTTCCTAAGGTATCATGGTCCATGACCATCATCACAGATTCCAGTTGTAGCAGGACATGCCTTAGGCAGCAGCAGCTCAGGCACAGATGTCACCATAGTCTGGGTGGCAGCATAGGCCACTGAGATAGATCAGTAGATGGCCCAGGTGGCAGTAAGGCCTTGGGACAGCAGCATTAGGTGGCTGTCCATAATCTGGGCATCCAGCCAATCCCCGGTGGCAATAGGAGTCATGGATATCAGGCCCCATACCCTTGCTGCGGCTGGGCCACAGACCCAGACACGGCCCATAACAGCAGTCCAAAAATACCATGGCTCTGTGTGGCAGCTCAGGCCACCATAGATCATTATGGCCCCAGATATCAACACAGCAACAGATTACGGTCCAGATCCCAGGCATCCATGTGTACCATGGGCCACGACCATCAACACAGAACTTTGCTAGGACCACAGACCCAGACATGGTCTTCAGCAGCAGAAGTATGGCTAATTCTTAATGGTGACACCAACAGACTTTAGTAATAATTATATTTTTTGTAGCCCAAGATAGCCCCAAGTACAATATATACCCAAGGCTACCTTTAAATTTTAGATCTGAGATCATAGGTGTTAATATTAAGCCAGGTTAAGAAGATTAATATTTCTGAAATGAAACACCAAAATCAATGTTTCTAAATATAAGACTAATTAGTATTTCTTAAAGTTAATATTTAATATCAGCTCTAACCGAGGTTTAAAAAAAAAAGAAGCATACCTTTGTCTCTCTTTTCTACTCAAAGCAGTTCTGGCTTTCTTAGTCCTACACTTCAATTTGTTATTGGAACACATGAGCCACAGAAGCTGCAGCTTTAAAGGCATTTCCAGAGACATTTCTTGTTCGAAATATGAACCTTGAAAGGAAAGCACTAAAAGTCTTGAAATTTTGCTTACTAAAGTACAAGGGAGAAATGACATGAAGGTGAGACCACTGTTCTATCGGAGGCCCTCTGAAGGAAGGAGATCTGAAGGTGTTAATTATCCCAGGCTTCCAGGAGGCTTGTTGCCCTGACACACTCCATTTTGATTGTACATTTCTATTTTTGATTGTGCATTCCCCACCATTTACTAAGGTTTCTTTTCTTTGCATTTCAACAATCTGCCCATGCTCATGGTGCTTACACCTGCCCAGATGATGGCTGCAGACATCTTACTGTGACAGTTTCATCTCTGTTGTTCCGTTAGTCAACCCCGGACAAGAAGCACCTTTTACCTGACTTCAGGAGGTACATCCATAAAGTCTCCTGAGTGAGTGAGAGAGAGGATGCTATTCACAGACTGTGTCTCACTGCAAAGTCTAACAGGCAAGAAACAGCTCACCTTCCCATTTCCTGCAATTCAGCTCAATCTTTTAATTCCAGTAGTCAAAAAGTCTACCTTCTTAGGGTCGTACAAGCAAGGTCGCAGTCTATTTCCAGGATTTAGGTATTGTTACAGTAAAGGGACCTGAGCTTCAGGTTGCCTCTGACCTCCAAGTCAGCCATGCATACTTTATTGTGCCTGACATTGAAAGCAAGCTTTCTCCAGTCTCCAGCTGATGAAGTAAGTACTGGTGACATCCTATGGTACTATACACTGTCCTTGGAATGACTTAACGCCTTGGCTCAGTATTCAAGTCTCTTTGCTCTCCTCCTCTGGGTACTCAGATATTTTGTTCATGCCTCTCTATCTAAGGTTCTATAGTTCTCTTAGATTCAATTTCTCTGTATCTTTCGCCCCTAGGCAATTTCAGTTCCAACCAAAAACTCTCTCATAGGCTCCCAGTCTGTGTGCTACAAACACACCCCATCTCTTGTTTGACAGCTTCTTGTGAACATTTTAAAGACAGTTCAAATTTAGTTCTGTTTTAACCACACAATTGTGGGTATCAGTACCCTCCTATACAAATACACCTCCAGCCATGTAGGTGTACAGCGGATTGACTACTCACAATGGAGGGTTATCAGATTTCTCTTCTTTACCCTCACCATTTAACTGATCACCACACCCTGAAAACGTCATCTCCTAAATAGTCCTTAAACAATTACCTTCTCTCTCTACCCCTACCTCTCTAGGCGAAGCAGCTACCTGTCTCTGTGATCCGGCCCTGAGCAGTGGAAATCCAGTGTTTTCCTATTCAGTGTTCTTCCATAGACAGAAGTCACCACTGATCTCCTTAGTCCTTCTTCAGTGACAAGGTCTGCACTTGCTGCCCTCTCCCTTTCTCCTCCTGAAATTCTCACATATTTCAGATCCCCGACCTACTCCCCAAGGACAACAGGTCAACCTCCACATCCTGCTTTATAGTTGCCATAATATCACAGGCATCCGTATTGCTGTCATTTTGCTCTTATGTGTGAACTAATCTGATAACTGTCTTTCTCTTTCTCCAGCACATCAGCTGTGCAATGACAAGGACCTGTTTTCTCACCACTGGATCACAGCACCTGGCACAGGCCTGACAGTCAGAAGAGCCAACCAGTAACCAAGTGCCAAAGAAGCATTCTCGAAATTAAAGACTATTGCTAAATGTGGCTGTGTAGAACACAAACAATGGCATTTTGAAGAAGCTACAAAAACCCTGAAATACTTTTCTAATTTTTGTCCTGACATGAGAACAGGGTCACAAGGCCAACAAGCCAGGTTTGGCATCTTAACTCACAGGTGTCACAGCATTTCTTACTGAGTACTGGAAATTGTAGAGGGAGCTAATATGCTTGTCTCTGTCTTCATCACAGCCCACCCCTGAGCATTACCAGCTGCTTCACAGCCATCCCAGTGAGGCACACTGCTAGAAAAGGTAAAAGCCACACATAGGCAAAGCCCACTGGCTATAGAAGAAGCTGTAGATCCCAAACCGGATCCGTGTCACAGCTGCACAACTTAACATATTTGCTGAGAATAATTGCTAAACTGAGCTATGTATAACTAGGGTTCTTGGATGCATATAAAATCATAAGGCTGCTTTTTAAAAGTGATAAAAGTTGTGAGGAAAAGTAAACAGAGAAAGAGCAATGAATAGTAAAGGGATGGGGTGGTGAGGGGGCTGCAATTTTAAATAGAAAGGAACATTTGAGCAAAGATCTGAAGGTGAGGTATTGAGTCCAGGGGTACACAGATGAAGAGCTTGTACTGCAAGCCGAGGGAATTTTGCACTATGACTCACAGGTTCATAGTGCAAATGGAGATGATGAGGATAACAAGTAAGCAGGGGACCAATGATGTTGGTTGCACTAGATCTTTGGATGGAGGCTGTTACAGTTTCTGATAATAAGATAAGAAAATTCAACTCAGTTTACAGAGATCACACGGCTGCTACTGAGAAGGGTCAATGGGAAGCAAAGAGAACTTCCCAATTCAGCAAGTGATAGTGGTGGCAAGCCATGATCAGTGGTCAGATCTGTGTACATGCCAAGGCCAGTGCCAAGAGAATTTATGAAATAGTAGGATGTAAGATGTAAATCATAAGAAAAAATGTCCAAGGATTAACATAGACTGGGGGGCCAGCTCCCATGATCACAGTAATAAAAGGAATACTTCAGAGTAGAGACAGATAGGAAACTTTTTTATCTGAGGGTACTTAGGAATAAATTTTAATCTATCTATGGTGAAATAAGGAAATACATGCACTTACTAATGGTAACTTTCTCTTTCGCTTCTTTTAAAATAAATGGTCTCTGGCTCTGTCTCCACACAGATACATTCCACATTGTTGCGTTCTCCATACAGCTAACTTACATGCCACACTGTTACATCCCTGATTTAGCACACGTGCACGCACTCACACACATACACACACTCACTCACTACCCACTGCTCTAACATGGTTCCTTCATATCCCTAACTCAGCACATACCCATCCACATTCATTCTTACCTTCTGCACAGCTCTTCTCATAGACAGTCTCTCCATAGCGTTTCACTTTTCTCCTTGGCCATTGAACTGATCCCTCGTTCAGCACAGACCCACACACTCTCACCCACTCTTCATTCTTCTACATCTTTATTCTTTTACCCATTACAAATTCCCAAGCTGATAGATAGATAGATAGATAGATAGAGAGACAGACAGATAGATTGATAGATATATAGATAGATAGATTTCTCCATTTATTAGCAACTTGTTATTAAAAAGTACCAAGCAAATTCTCAGGAACAAGCATTCAGCAAAGACTTGGTCAGCATAATTAGTGACTGACAACTACTCTAGGTTGCAAACAGGTTGGCTGCCTTTTAAAGGTACAAGGGGAGAAACCAAACCAATGAGAGATTTAAGAAAAAGGAAAAGAATATTTGTACTAATTTATGTGATTAATAATATCCAGACATGGTCAATCAGTTAACAGCCTTTGTTTCTATTAATCACCTGAGTCTCTGGACCTAAACAAAGAATACTGAGACTAAAAATTTGCATAAAAAAACTGATGTCAAAATAAATACAAAGTTAATTGTTTTTGAATCAGAACCCGGAGGTGTTGAGAAGGCAGGGCTGGTGAAAGGATGGAAAAGAAGAAAGTCTCTGGGAAAGCTGAAAAGCCCTCTTCCCTTGCTCTCTCCAGCTTTCTAAGCTTCCTCTTTCCACATTCCTAAAGCTAGGATTAAAGGTGTGGGTCGCTCCCTCCCTGACCTGGCTTGGCTGGGGTTAACTCTGATATTCTAGATTAATTTATTAAATATATATCACCACATAAAAGTGCTTTTGATCTCTTGAAAGCTTAAGATATAACAAGGCCAGAAACCTTCATTATCACTAGAATTCTTCTGAATGGTTTTGATCCAGCAAGGCCAAAACATTTGCAATTTTGCTCATGAATAAAATCTGTGAACATTCTACCTATATATAATCAATACAAATGACATTTCATCTGACCAGCTGGCCCTATCAGTAAGCCAAGGATGGAGAACAGACCTTCAAGTGTCTACAAGGAACAATTAGGTCTACTTATGAAGCATGTCCTAATACATTTTCTATATATTGAAATTGTACAACTAACAAAGAAGTCACCTTTCTGATCATCCACAGGTACATGTGTGCCCATAAGACTGAGATGCAATCATGAGATTACATGTACACATTACACAGACATGCATGGCAATGGGGAGATATCATAGCTGTCATTGAACAAGTGAAATTACAGATAAAAGCAAGAGTATTCCGAGTCAGTGGCCTGCAAGCCTTTTCTGACAGGGTGGCCCATCACAGAATTACTCCTCTGATAGGCTGACCTCTGAATTATCAGCTTCTACAAGCTGTAATTTTGTATTATGGCCTACAAATGCAATAGTTCTTGACAAAGGATTATTCTAGGTGTGGAGCATAACCCCCTAAGCATGAGAAAGAGCTGGACAAAGTAGATTTGGATAAAAGGAAATCCTAAGCAAGTACAGGATTTTTGCCACTAAGTTATATATCAGTTAATGTTGGTGCCTTTTAAATATCACCTTCTTGAGCTGAGCATGGTGGCACACGCCTTTAATCTCAGGACTCAGAAGGCAGAGATAGGCAGATCTTGGTGAGTTCCAGGCCATAGTAAGATCCTGTCTCAAAAACAAAAACACAAAACAAGGCCATTTTCCTTACAGAGTAAGTTTCCTGCTGACACATTAAATGCTTTAGGATGGCCAAGCAAGAATATAGAAACACCTATTTAAATCCTTGATTCTTAGCCCGATTTTTTTTTTTCTCATGAGACTAAGTCTCTTCCTTTCTTGTAACTCATTATATGTATAATGACATTAGACTTAATATGCCCGGAAAGGTCTCACTGCTGGTTCCAAAAACAATTAAATAGGCAGTGACATCAAATGGCAGCTTCTCATCCCGCAGAAATTTTCTTAAAGGGAGAGGCAAAGCAGGAAAAGGGCTCATGAATGGTGGAATGAGTGAAACCCATAGAGGACCATTTCGAGCAGCATGAGAAAAAGTAGCAGGTTCAAGGTTAACCTGCTTTGTGATTTGCTCCTCGGGAGAAAGACAGAATGAAGACAGAACGATTAACGTGGTCTTCTTTTCTGGTAGTTTCAGTGACATCAACTGCCATTTCAGGCTACAAAATAAAATCCTTTCCCACACTTCTAAGTGTATGCACGTGTTCCATTCGCTCTTATTTATTCAGCACATTTGGCCACTGGGCTCTGTGTGGTCATTATTATTAATGGGCAAGTTAGAAATACACATTAGACTCGGCAGCTGTGCCCGTGGACATCCTATAATTTGGTCCAGATGGTCAAAGAGATGATTTGAGCAGAATGGTTGCTGCTGATCACCTAATGAGAAAGCAGTCTTGAAGTCACTGATGTAAATGATGTTTCCCAGTTACTCTTTTGTTCTCTCTCACTGTCTCTCATTTCTCCTTCCGCTGCCCTTACCACAAATGGAAGAACCCCACCTAGGGGGCATACATGCCATTCTATCAATGGTTTAGAATGAAGACGTAACTTAAAATCAGTTCCAGGTACGAAATGGTGAGCCCCACCCCGTCAAAATATTCTTCCTTCAATTAAAAAAATAACAACGAGCATTAAAACTTTCCTGTGAGACTGGTTATATTTGTTTATACTTAACTCAGTATGATGAAAGTCACCACAATAAGGATTCAGCTCCCAGAGACAAAAACATGTGACATCCATACTTCCCTCACCCCTCACACAGCCACACTCAAAAAATAAATAAATAAATAAAATAAATGACCTTTGGAAAGTTTTAGGAGCCAAGATCTCATCAAGCATACCCTTGGTAATTTCTGTGATATGTAAAATCCATTTCCTTTAATGGCTAGTCTAATGGCAAAGATTCTTTTTTTTTTTTTTCTTAACTGCATATCAGTGCTTAACAATTCTGTGTCTCCTCAAAATGTGATTGTTCAAAACATATATTTGGAAGCTTCGATAAAATAAAAAGCAAACTACAATCTGAAAATTGGAAACTCTGTTCCCAAGATGCTGTTGTATCTATCATTTCCCACAGCGATTCACGACTTACCTGTTAATCAGTGACTCATAACATTTCATCCAGTGTAGAGATAACACTCTCCAGCTGGCTTATATAATGCTATATAATCATCATCCATGCAATAAAACCAAAATAGAAACAGAGTAAAAGCCATTTGATTTTATCTCACACAGAAATGTGCATCTTAAAAACCAATGTAATCACCATCCAGATAACATAATGATATTTACATGAATCTTCTCTGCAGCAATCTATCCGTTAAGTTGTTCAGAAATTTGAGTGGAGAAATAATAACCTGTTTCACAGTGAAGATGTTAATGACACATCATGACTTCAGACCCCATGGGCACCTGGTGGGTACCAGCTGCCCGAGTATCCAGAGAGCTATGTAACTGGCTTAGCCTATTTTTGTTGTTGTTAAGTCTAAATGACCAGAAAACAAATCTGGGCAGCAGGGATGATCTTGGAGAGGCAGGAGTAAGAAATAAGACTTTCACCAAGACCAAGCCACCAAAAATCTCAGGATTGATGGCTGAGGTGATCTTGAAACTCCACCCCTAACAGGGGTGCTACTGGCAATTAATAGCTGCTTGGGAAGGGAAAGTCAGATTACTTCAGGAATGCAATTCCTCAGAAGCCACCTATATTCCAGTAGTTGGTTCTATGAAGCACATACAATCAGTACAGAGTGGACTTGATGGCTTTAAAAAAAGCATATGAAGTTGGCAAGGAAAAGTGGTCAGGGAATGGGAGGCCCTGGAGGGGAAGGAATGGAGGATAGATTTCTTCAAAGCATGTCATCTACAAGTGGCATAATTCTCTAATAATAATAATAATAGTAAAGCTGTATGTGTACAAGTTGCTGGGTCCATCCAAGGCTCCCAAGTTAGATCTGCAGGTAGAACCCCTTGAAGTGTGCTCAAAACACAAATGGTTTTATAATGATATGGATTCTAGCACAGCAGATATAGAGGATCCAGGGATCTTTTTTATTACAGCTTTGGGTCATTCTGAAGGTCAGTCTCATACCAACCTCACACTGGACTTCTCTGTAGAAGAGTGGTAAATACAAAATTCTCCAAAGCAATGACTAGTTTGAAGCAGTTACAGGGCACGTTTAATATAAAAAGTATATATAAGTTTATTTCTCTGAACAATAGTGGGAAAACAGCATAACTTTTCATTATTCTAATAAATAGGAAGCAGCAGATTGTTTGTTCCAAACCTCCCACATAGGTGCAGCTAACCTTGCTATCCAGACTACCCCAACTGTGCCCATCCTCCCTATGCCCCTCCAAAACACAACCAGCTGGGGGCTGTGGTCTCTGTCCAGGAGCCCAAGGGACCACAAATTCGGAAGGAAGCTTTAAGGCAAATTCCTTGTTAACCCTGGCCCTGCCCTCTGGAAACCTGGACAATCCATCAACAAATGAAATGCCAACCTAATGACCAATCTGAAAGGATGATGTGAAACAGAATAAGAAGCTAACAGCTCTGAGAAGGAGGAGGAGGAGGAGGAGGAGGAGGAGGAGGAGGAGGAGGAGGAGGAGGAGGAGGTCAGACAAAGGATTCACCATCAAGTAGAATTCACACAAAGATTCCCAAATTAGAATTTCAGTACAAGGCCAAGTTACACGCTAGATAGAAAGCTCAGACTGTGTTGTCAGTTTCTCAGATGGAATTTCATCCATGAAGAAATGCCATCTGCAGCTGACAGTAAATACCCACAAGAAACGAGAAACCACTATGACTTAAAGCCCAAGCCAATACACTGTGCCCAAATGAAACCGGATTGTGGGCAATTAATATTCTCATAGACGAAAAACCCCAAATTACGTAGGCTCTGATATCGCAAACTAAAGTTAAAAAAAGAAAGGATGGAAAGCAAGCAGCCATGTCAGTTCAAGGACAGCACAGGAGGAAAGATAAAGGAGTACTACAGGATTATATTGCATTGGTATCACTGCCTATCCTGAGACCTTTCACGGAACACCAAACCTAATCTATACCTCAATTTTAAACGTAAATTTCCAAAGCTCGTTCAAAGCTCTTTCACAGAGAGGAGCTGCAAAGAAACCCACTATCTTCATGTTTACAGTAGGCTTTTTTTTTACTAGTATCATTTTATAATTTTGGTGGTTTATGTCTCTGACACAGAAGACTTGAACTCCTCCTGCCTTACCTTCTTGATTCCTACATCCTTAATTACAGTCATTCCCACACTATGATTTACATATTTTTAAAAAAACATATTTGCCAGGCATGGTTGCACACATTTTTAATCTCAGCCCTTGGAAAGCAGAGGCACAGAGATCTTCTTGAGTGAATTCTGGGTCAGCCTGTCTACCTGGTAGGTTACAGGCCAGCTAGGACTACATAATGGGACATGTGTCAAAAAAAGGGGGGGGGTGTATATTTTCAAATGAACCATAAAGAATTTTTGGTTATTTTTCACTTTTTGCCAAAAGTTGTTTATTTTTAAATGTATTTATTTTATGTATTTATTTTCAGGTTTTTTTTGTCTATAATGTATGTAGGTGTCCGGGGTCCATGTCTGATGCCCTCAGAGACCAGCAGATGATATCAAATTTCCTGAAACTACAGTTTCAAATAGTTGCAATACTCTGCAAGAGCGAGAAGTTCTTTTAATCATCTCTCTCTAACCTCTTTATTTTTATCTTTGAAACAGTCTTTGTATCCCAGATTGTCTCATTTACTCCATAGCCAAGGATGATCTTGAACTTCTGATATCTCTGCCTCTAGAGTACTGGAATTACAGGCCTACTGCCTATTTAGGTGGCCCTGGGGATTGAACCCAAGGCATGAAGCATGTTAGACAGGCATCCTAACAACTATGCAATGTCTCCAGCCTCAAATAATCTTTTATTTGTTAGTTTGTTTTTCAAGCCCTGGTTTCTCTTTGTAACCCTGGCTGTCCTGGAACTAGTTTTGTAGATCAGGCTGTCCTCCAATTCACAGAGATTTGACTGCCTCTGCCTCCCAAGTGCTGGGATTAAAGGCATGAGCCACCACCACCCAGTTTCAAATAATCATTCTGATCACTACCAATTTCTTACAGCATCCTTATTTTGGCTTGTGAACTAATTAATGTTACTTAAGAGCTTCCCAATATGAATGAACATACTATAAGATTTGTAAAATCTTGAAATAAATGAACATGTACATACATGTACACATGCATACCAGATACAGGCGGAAGACATGAAGCTCAGGAAGTCAGGTCTTCTTCACAGACTTGCTTCATAGTCCACTAAGTGATGAACACAGTTTGTCACTAAGAGTGATTTCCTTCAAACGTTCTTAGCAATCACAACTACAAAGGTCACCAGTGTTGTAGGTTGCTAGTAGATCCCATTTTTGTCTGGATCGACCCCAAGCCCACGCATTGGGCAGTAACCTTGGAAAAATCAAGACACATGGCCACATTTGCATTCCTAGGTCAACAAACCCAAATGCTATGTAAAAGGCAGAAAAATCACCCTGCCACCTTCAAGGATGAGGGGATCCTCACTGAGGGAAGAAGAAGGTGGAATGGCAGAGAGAATGGCAGATCTGACCAGGCCATTTTCTCTGTGGGAAGAGTAATCCTGAGACTTGAAAGAAAATTTGAGGACTTTTTTTTTTAAGCTGGAAATGTTTCTTATACATATAATTTTTTCATAATTCAGCCCAAGAAGAAATTTCTAGTTGTCTAAATAACTAGAACCAGAATACCTATAGTTCCCAGGTATTTCTGTGATTTTTACAGATCAGGACCCACCAAAAGCACTTGCACGCAAGAGCCCTAGTGGTACCCACTGAAAAAGAAAACCAACTTTCCCTCTTTTCCCAGGGGACCAGGATATAGCGCTAGGAGCTGTCCAACAGCCCGTCAAGTCATTTCACTATGTGGAGAGGATGATGCCATTAACTCCAGGATATGCTCCTTTTCCTAGGAGGTCACTGACTCAGCTTCTCTCCCAAGGATAGCAGTCCCCCCTCAGGCTAAGCCATTTCTTAGAGCGTATGTGAAATTTAAAAGTCTCCCATCTGAATCTGCAAGAGAGACAAGGGTAGAAGAAGACAGGAATTGGCAAAGGAAAGGATGATACATACTGGTTTGTGTTAAATATCCACTGCGTATTTCACAACTTGAGAACAGCCCTGTGATGTGTCTTAGAGGAGTGTTCTTTAGAATTCACTTGTTGGGAATTCATTGCTTAACCTTGAGGTGGGACCTTTGGGAGATAAGTAGAATAAAGTAAGATGACGAGATGAGGAGCCCATGACTGTACTCACAGTCTTCTAAGAGACCTCGGAACTAGTGTCCTTGCTCTGCCACACACAGGATGATCTCCCTCTACCATGACAGGATGCAGCAGGAAGGACCTCACTGGATTTTGGATTCAGTTGGATTTCTTAATCTCTAGGACCATTAATCAAAGAAAGCACGATTCTTTGTACATTACTTACCCTATTCTGTTTAATTCCATTATAGCAATTAAAAAAAACAGATTAGGATAACTTAAAACGTACATAATAGAAATCCTATTATACATGTGAAAATGAGACCCAGCAGGGATGGCATTTGATCATGAATCACAGAGCCCCAAAGTACTAGATCCAGGCTTCTGGTTGAGCCGTTCTTCTCTGCACTTTTAATAGTAAGGCTAAAATAATAAATAATACAGCTTCTTCCAAAATGATTTTAAATGAGGTATCAAAATTTGTCATGAAAAATTGCAGAATGCCTCCTCCACTGCTCTTATTGTCTGTGCCATTAGCATCAAATGTGTTCCCACTGAAGCAATCAGTTTGGATGGGACTACTTATTCCATCAATATCCTGCTTGCCAAATTGGTTGTTCTGTCGGGGTGGGGATTAAGGGGGTGGTCCTGCTTCAAAGTTACTGGGACTGGCTTGTCTGAGATGAAATACGGAATATATTATGCCTCAAATAAATATGTAGGGGAACATTGAGAATCCATAAAAACTGCCAAAGATTTTCTTTCTTCATTTAAAAATTTATCAAGTTGGGTATTCCAACCTTATGAAGGAGAAAGCTATTTTAGACAGATGTATATCCCCTGATGCTTTCTCCATATGTGGACTTAACACACTTCCAAGTTGGGTTTGTAAAACTGTTACTTTATTATACATTCTTTTAGAGACTTCAGAAAAATTTATAGTGCCATATGTCTAAATCAAGATAAATTAAATGCATCAGTGCACTGTAATGTGCCTATGAAACAGGGCAGGGACAATATTAATAATAATCATAACCAGGAGAAAGATCAGCACTTCCTCCTTATTGGCAAATCTTACACAAAGACTTTTTGTAAGACAAGTCCAGGAATACAGGATCCAGTTAGAAATGCAGAGACAGGAAGAAAGATGAATTAAACTAATTCTATCTGTTAATTCCCAATAAGGGGAAGTAAGATGATCAGGGTGAATTCTGAAAACAAACTCTGCAAACTGAAAAAAAAAATGTTGAAATCAGAGCAGAGAGAGAGAGAAACACGGTCCAACCTATCTCCACTCTTCCCCCAAAAGCCCAGTTGTCTAAGAGGCTCCTTATGAGATTTGTTTATATTATTTTCCTTGACAAATGCATCTACAAAAGGAAACTGTTCCCATAGGTTTATACTGTCCTTAATGAGAATTAAAATCTCTCCAACTTCAACTGAATTTCTGTCCCCTTGTGTAAGACTCTAGCTTTAAATGACACTTTGCATTTTATTTCATCCTGTTAGTCTGTGCCATCACGCTGACAAGCAGCTTTCGGAGTCAGCCCTTGATACAGTGAGTTAATCCATGTGCAACTTCCACAGACTGTCACTTATCTCTCAGGTCTCCATTTGAGTGCCCTATAAAAATGATGATCCAACTAGAATCAAAAATAGGTATTTGCTTGTCACAAAAGGTTTTCTTCTAGATTTGGACAGACCTTTTCAAACGGCTCTAATTTTTGTGGAAAACAGGAAGAAAGAGGCTAAGCAGTAACTCACATTTCTCTTTAATTACCCCACAGATGAGATGTGCCTTTATCCAAAACACAGTGAACATTAAAATCTTTATCTGAAGGGCTTGGGAGGAGGGCCAGTCAGTAAGTGCTTGCTTTGCTCAAGCATAAGGACCTAAATCCAGATCCTGAACACTCATGTTTAACTCAAATAATCCCACTGCGGAGGCAGAAATAGGATCTCGGGCTCACCACGAAGCTCCCATTTCTGAACTGGTGAGATACAAGTTCAGCGACAAACTTTATCTTAAAACATACAATGTATGAGGTGTGGGAGAGGATGACCTCTGACATATATATGTATATATCACACTCTTGCACCACACCTACACAGGCCCACCTTGAACTGCAAACCCAAATCCGTGATTCTCCTGGAAGGAGACATTAAACTTCATTATCTAATTTCCCAGAATCTCTTATTCCACTTATGGGGGAAAAATCTGCTTATGTGTCCACTTCCATTGAATTCACACAAAATATCTATGTAATCCTTTTTCTCAAATCGGACTTAGTTCATTGAGGATTCTATACCATATGCTGATCAGATTCACTGGCTTCCACAAACTCCTTCCAGATCCCTCCTTCCCTACTCAGCCAACTTCATATCCTCTTTTTATTTCCATTAGGAAAAAATACATCAAATACAATTTGTGCCCTAATACACACCTGGGAAAGAAAGCAACAACACAAAGAGAAATTAGGGGCCAGCCACTCAATGTAAAAATACAGACTCACCGTAATAGTTGACAGGCACTAACTGTGCCAGATCTACAGAGAGCACAATGCTCATCCCTTTCCTTCAGAGCTCCCACAGAAGTGGGTACTGTACACCCTGGATTGCCCTCCAAGTCTGCAGTGCTCTCCTGATCTCTCTCAGCAACTTGTCTTCCATCCCAGCTTTCTCTTTCTGTTGTTCGTAATCTCGGTCCCACGTCCTCCAGTGGTTTTCATCATCCCTTCATCTACAATGAGCTCCCCACTGTCCGCTCTTCCTAGCATTGTCCTCTAAGGCATCTTTCCAACTTGACTATCTGGCAGAGACTCCCGCCTTCTAATAAGTTGAAAGGTCTGCACTTATGTAATCAAATCCAGCCATCTCAAACCCAGCCATCATCTCAAACCCAGCCATCATCTCAAACCCAGCCATCATCTCAAACCCAGCCCTCCTACAGAAGAAATGAACTAAATCGCCACTTTTTTTTTTTTTTTTTTTAACATTACAAAAAGTTTCTCCATGTTCACGCTCTGTATGAGGGTGGGCTGATGCTGTGGATCAAGCCTAGGGCTTTAAGCATACTAGACACTCTATTATTGAGATAAATGCCCAGCCTGGAGTGGTACAGTTTTATTGTACATTTAACACCTAACTGTCTTGATTGTATAGTCATGCATATTTCTATAAGCTCCACCAGGTCACCAGGAAGGAAAAAGCGAAAAAAGAAGTCAGTGGTTTAAATGTTTATTTCATTGTTCTAGCTTCATATCTTCCTAAAACAGAAACAAGACACTACTTCACATAAACTGTAAATCCAGCAGAAGACTGATGCAAAGTAGCTTGTACACAGAAGGGGAGTTAAAGTGATCTGGCTGGGAGCAATATAAATGTGTGCTCTGAGTCCTCAAGAAGAGACAAAATCTCCAGAGGACTCGGGACTCTGTTAGACCATCCTTTGATATCTTGGAGTATTCTGTGGCAGGTTTTAACTAATTACTTAATATCTTAATGAAAAGCATATCTTGAAAACCTTACAATGATCCCTTTTTTTTGAACAAGATTTTATTTTACCCTTCCTGCAATGAGAAGTACATAGGGTTGGGCCTCAGAAATCCACAAACAAGTATGTGGATGCTTCCCTTTATTCCACAGTATTTGCACACAGCCTAAACATATATTTTGTATACGTTAAACACCTCCAGATATTTCTAGCGCCTAATGCAATGCCAGTAAACAGTTGTTATACTGCAGTGACTAGTGAATGCTGACAAGAAACGAAGTCTCACAGGTTCATTACAAACATCATTCCATTTTCCAAATAATTTTGATCTGGAATTGTTTCATGGTACCTGTGGATACAGATGGCCAATCAATTCAACTTACTTTTTCTATACCTCTTTGCTCTGTGTTAATAAAAAACACCAGGAATTTAAGACATTTCAAGCTATAAATGCTTTTCTTTCAATTTTCAACATGAGAGCTCCTTCTGTTCCTCGTCTTCTCGAGGCATTACAGAGGAGAAATACAGGAACCCTCAGAAACAAACCTGGACCCCCTGATTTAAGAATGGATGAAGAAATCTGGGTGTGGTGGCAACACCTTTGATTTCAGCACTGAGGCAGGTGTGTGAGTTCAAAGCCAGCCTGCTCTAAAGAGCCAATTCCAGGATGCCCAGGGCTATGTAGGGAAACCCTGTTTCAAACAAATGTACAAAAAAGAATGGATCCAGAACATTTACCAAAGACCTTAAAATGCCTGGGCACCTAGTCACTTTCATAACAAATGTGCTAATTCACATCATAGAACTGGATTAAGACCTCAGTAGTTAAGGACTATGAACTAGCAGGACGCAGGATGGCCCAGATACATTTTTTAATGTGGTCTTCACAGAATTCTTTTCTTTTGAAATTAAGGATACCTTCACATTAAAAAAAAAAAAAAAAAAAAAAAAATCCAGAGACTTCTGCTTTCCTCGAAATCTGGCACATTATTCCCACCTGGCCTATCTTAATGCCCACCCCCCTCGAATAATTAATGGAGAAATCTCGGATCCAAATAAGGTCTTTCTACACACTGGCTCTCACCTTCTGTGAGGTTTGATCTGTGGTTCCTCAGCTATATCGGCTGTACATTGAGAGCAATACCTGACTTTACAATAACTGTGAAAATCCAGAAATCAATGAATGGAAAGTGCTTTCTTGACTACGTCAAGTGTTCCCCATTATTATTCATTTCCTGTGCTCTCTCAGACTCATAAACCCCCTTTGCCAATTATCTGTCTTTATTTGGCTTCCTCTTCTCATGTTACCATGTCATTTGACACAGTTCATTATCTAAATTAAAGAATGTTGTGTGCTTCCCTTATCCCACATAACAAGAGGTAGAAAAAAAATGGGCAGATATTAAAAAGAAAGCAAAATGAATTGCTGAATGCCACTGCATCCTTATTAACCCATTCTATTTGTGATGAAAGAATATAAAACCAGTGCAAAGTATAATTACTGCATGGCCGACATCTTCAAGTTCATCTATTAAACATCTGAGGCCGAAAAGGAAAAGAGAAAAAAAAAAATCATCCCTAGTCAGTCCAGGAGTTGGGGGCTCCTGTGAGATGAGGTTTCTGGTGTCTTTCATGGGCCTCGTTTTAGGAAAGCGTTCTTCATCAGTATTTCAGAAGAAAGCAAAATTTTATCATGAGCTCTGAAAGCTGAGACTCTGGGACAGTGTGCCAGGGCAAAAGTTTCTATCTATTTCCTTCAACATACAGATGGAGCGACAATTCCTAATAAATCAATTAAGTTGGAAGACAGATTTTTACAAATTGGCAGAGGTGATAAAAAAAAAAACTGCACCCCAATAACAAGGCAGTAGACACAGAAATGTCAGAAAAGCTTTATGTCATGAATGCCATCTACATTGTTACCTTAGAAATGTGCTGTTCCTGTTCTGGTCAATTTACAACAGAAGAGCTTCCTGGTGTGTGGGGCCACAATAAATATCGTCTGCTCTTACTGTTAATTTAATACAAGTGAGATGCAAAACAGAACTGGAAATAAAGGGAAAGGGCAGGTTTTGAAGTGGAGTCTGCTTTCTTTTAAGATCACCAAAACGGGAGTAAATTATAATGCTAGAAACAGTCTATTAAAACTCATCTGATGGGTCCTTTTAAAACGCATATCGTATAGTAAGTACATTGTCACTTTTAAGTTGAATGAAACCATTGTCTAAATAGAAATTAGCGACTGCCAAATTGCCACAAGGTCCTCAATGTACATATTTTTTAAAAATCAAAATAAATTGGATTTACGAAACTATTCCTTTATGTCTCAAGGCTAATGTTTAAACAAGTCTCCTTGGTAACCAGGAAGCATAGTGCATACTGGCTTGGGGGAGGGGGTTGCAACTCTAGGTTCGTAGAATAAGTAACCGGAGTAGTAATTGCTCCCGCTAGACGAAGCCAGCAGAGGCTGCATCCCCTGAAATCGCAACTCCAGGTCTCCCCGGGTCTGGCGCATCCGCAGCCACCCACCCTCTCCCTTGGGTCTGCAGGCACTAATCCCGAACCTGTCACAAGGGGAGAGACTGGCTTACCCGATGAGGGAGAGCAGACAGCTGGGCTAGGATACCCAAAGAGGCTGGCGGGCACCTGGCTCTCTCCGAGGCACAATGGCTCTGCTTCCCCCTCGACTCTAGGCTCAGGGAAACTGCAGCAGCTCGGTCTGGCCGGCCGGGGCTGCAGCAGAGATGAACGCGCGCTCTGGCGTGTGTGAATGCAAGCCTGTGTGCGCGCTAGCCCGCGCGGTCCCGAACTCCCGCTGGGAAACTGTGTCCCCAGAAGGAGGAAGCCAGCCAGCCCCGCAGGTGGCGCGTGCAGCCGGGACCCGCTCTACCCACCCCGCCGCCGGCCTCCAGCCTCCTCTTACAGCCGCTCCGCCCTCCTGCCGCTGCGCGCTCCCGTCCCGCCGCGGCCGCCCGCGACACGCGCGCTCCCCGGAAGTCCCCCTCTCCGCGCTCCCGCACCTGAGCCGCCTGCCACGGGTCACACGCACAGCCTGCAGCCCCAGCAGGCCTCTGCCGCTACACGCTGGACTGCCGCGCAAGGCTCCATCTGGGTCCCAGCACTGCCGGGGCTGGATGCGACTGCCCCTGGAGGTACCACTTTCCGCCCCGGAGCAGAGTGCACTCCCCTGTCCCTGACCTGGGTAACTTGTGCAGATGCACTAGCTTAGAAGGGCCTGCAGTGGCCTTCTGAGACTGCATGTTAACATACCTTTGAGAAGAAGCGTGGAGCAACTTTTTATGGAACCATAGCGGGGCACAGGTAGACACATTCTGAAGCTGAGGGAAGGGGGAATAGATCTAATTACCACTAATCAGCACTCTGACACCACTGTTGCATTACAGGATTTGGTATACTCACTCCTCTGCTGTGAGTATGCTGAGAAACTCCCTTTTAAGGAAAATGATAGGTAACCCTGCACCTCTCAATTGGAGATCTTGATCCAATCTAAAGTCAAACCCGCAAGAGTGAGTGGTAGACTTGAAATTGGAGAGAAATACTTAGTAGGTGTGATTCAAATTACTGCAAGATTTAAAATATGTCCAAACATTCCACAAGATGGTAAGGTTTATGTTCTTCCACACAATGGAGCTATGCAGAGGCCTTGGTCAGTTTGGGACGCTCTTAACTTTCTTATTATTCTCAAGCCAATGGTTCAGCAATCATTTTCCACTTTTAGACCCACATGATCTTTAAGATGTATTTGGTCTCCAGAGACCTGTCTGTCTCTATTTACTTAATAGGATTTTGATATTAAGACTTGAGGATGCTGACTTAGCACTCTTAGACACCAGCATAGATTCAGAACAAAGAATTTCAGCTGACTGCAAAAAGTATTTCATAAGCAACTGATTTTACACTGGCAGATCAAATTAGAAAGCATTTGACAATGGTGTCAAGAGGTAAAGTACTCTCCCTTCAGCCTTCGAATGCTTACTGATATTGTTGGTCTTATTAATGAAGCCATTTCTGAGAAAGGCAGCTTTCCTGGTATTCTGGCTCTTACAGTCTTTCCTCTGCCTCTGTCTCCAGGGTACCTAAGGGACAGGTGCAGGACCTGTACTGCATTTGTACCCACTGGGGCAAAGATCCATTGATCACTGCATTGTGGCAGTCGTGTTTTCCTGGGATGGACTCCATTTGCTCTAAAGAGATGCTTCTATGTTTAGGGGTGAGAGTTACACTTATTTGTAGGAATAAGTATAAGATTTTAAATATAGTTAAAAAGTTATGCTGGCCTGGAAAAGTGGTGGAAGTAGATTTTCTGCTAAGACTTGTGGCCTCACTAGCCCCAGGAAGTTGACTAGGTGAGTTGGTCCCTGTAGGTGCCTATGGAGAAGGAACCACACAAAGAGGTAAAAATGAAAACCCAGATTCACAAGTTCAGTCTATTATCAGCATGGTGCAGAGCATGGTGAGGAACATGGCAGTGTGCAGGTGTGAAGGCATAGATTTATCATTATAAAACTTTTTCAGGAAAAGAGCATTTAATGCCTGAGGGCAAGGCAGGCATTAATCTGAGTCTGAAAATAATCTCAGCCAATAGATTCGAAAGTTAGGCCTAAAGTTCAGACAGCAGATTCAGGGCTTGGGCCCTGAAAGTGTAGCCAATGGCTGCTGAATCCCATACCCCTTTGCCCAATCCTGGAATGCCAAGACGTATAGCACTCCACTTACATATGCTTTTCTTTAAAAACCTCCTCATCTCTGGACTCAGGGCCAAAAACCCTCTGCTGCGCTGGAACAAAGGGTTTAAACGGGAGTTTGTTTGAACCTCTCCAAAGGAAGAAACAGACCCTCATGTGCTTACATCGAATCCAGCCCCCTGGTGGTCTTTGGGGTCGCTACACATAAAATATATAAAATAATAATAAACTTAAAAGGCAATGTGCACAAAATTACCAAGCATTTCAATAGGCATTTGTATGCTGTGACTTTTTAGATGTTTTTAAAAATTAAAACATTACCTAAGAGTCATAAAGTATCCTCACTATAGGAACTACACTGACAAGTTTAAACCAGCAGTAGGACTAGATTATCTGTTTAGAATAAATAGAAAGTATAGTTAAATATAATTAAATAGTAGAGGCAAGACCAGAGTGCATGCACAGGAAAGGGATCTTTATGCTCCAGCCCAGCTCACTGCCTGTATGAATATGAAAGCATTCCTTACAACCCCCATGGGTAACTGTCGTCCATCCCCCATCATTGTAACTCTATAAGAGTATAATGTGTGTCACATGAAGACGCTTGATAAATGTTTACTGGCACATATATGTTCCAGATTAAATTTAAAAAGTGTTTGTAAATGCCTAGTAAAATGTATGGCTCTGAAGTCAATTTTTCCCTAGTGACTCTTCATGTGCTAAAGAATGCTTCCTAAAAGTTGTTCTTTGGAATGCTAGTCATTTGCCCCACAATTGAACTGGCTTTTGTTTTACTCCTTCAGAATTCGAAATTGTTGGCATTGTGCAAAGAGAGATTGCTTCTGTTGCAATGTAGTGATATCATGAGAGATGAGCTGAAGGAGAAAAATAAAGACGAAGTCCTTCAGTAGCAAGCAAAGGAAAATTACTTCTCTAAAATTGAGCAAAGGGGAATTTCATGGAAGGTTATGAGAAGCTTAAAAATTGATGGCGGGCATCCCTAGGTAACAAGGCTGGGAAGTCAACAAGATTTAGAGACAAGCTAAAGAGCACAGGAAACCAACAACAGAAGAATTAGAGAGGGTGGCACCATTGACGAATTGGGTGGACCCCATCTATAAACTCTCCATACTCCAAATTTAGAGTCTAGCTTCCGCTTGTCCTCACTGAGAACCTTAGCCTGTCTCTCTGGTGGCTAGGGTGGAATCCTAATCATAGCTTCAATATTTAAGGAAAAAATGTAGGCACTCGGGTAGCTAGAAAACAGAACAGGAGAAGAAGTCGTGTATGATAGGACCTGGAAACCCAGAGAGCTGCACCCTGTCACTGTGGCATATCAAGGACTGGGCTCTTGTGCTAAGGATCCTTATTTCTCTATGCTCAGTGTCATAGCATTTTGTTGAGTTTAAACCACTAATGTTTTAGTTTTATTCCTATACTCCATACGTTTTGTCATATTTTTTTGTTTCCATCTATCTATCAAAACAAGATATAGCAGATGTTACTATGCTATCATAAACTTTCTTACAATCTTTGTTTCAACAATCGGAAATGTCTATAAGCAGATCAGACTTCACTTTCAAGCCACGTCATAATGGGGAGTTGTGTCAAAGTTCAAGCGCACAGTGCACACCTACTTTTTCACACGCAGAGAGAGGAGGTGCCATTCTTAGAATGGGTGCCAGGGTCTTCTGTCATAAGGATTAAGTACTCAGTGAGCCATATCTCCAATAACTGCACCTTCTGCAGAGAAAAGGGTGATAGTAATTATGACAAAACCAGAATTGATATTTAGTTGACATCCTTACGTTTTGAAGTAGAAAATACAAAGTAACCCTTGTTAGCACCTCAGCTTCTTTCCACACCTGCAGCTACATTTGTGTGTGTGTGTGTGTGTGTGTGTGTGTGTGTGTGTGTGTGTGTGTGCGTGTGTGTGTGTGGCTAATTCATCCTATATGTAAGGATCCAGAATTGCTCAAGACTGGTTATTCTAAGACAAAGATGTTTCTTCTAAAATGTTTTGTTTATATTTGTTTCTGGCACCAAATGTCATCCATTGTTTGCAGACCAGTTTACCACCATCAACTAGACATGTAATGAGAAATTTTAGAATGTTTTCATTATACTACTAACAAAACATGAGAGGGAGTCTCAGTCATTATGAAAGCAAGAAAGATTTTAAAATAAATTATACACCTGCATATACAAGATTCCTAAAGATTAAAAAAAAAAAAAAAGACAGTACTATTCTTTGAATATAAAATACCTCCACTGGCTCATGTTTTGAAGACTGGGTCTCCAGGTGGTAGGGCTATTTCAGGAGGTCCTGAAAACTTCCAGAGATTGGGCCTAGCTATAGAGGGGAGGCTAGTCAAGTCATGCCCATGTAACATATTTTGTCCCCGGCACCATCCCTCTCCTTGCTCTAGACTACACCAGGTGAGCAACTCTGCTCTTCCATGTCCCATCCCATCATGTTTTGCTGCACCAGAGCCCAGAAACAACACAGGTAACTGAACATGGACCAAAATCTCTGACTCATCAGACAAAAGACAGAATGTGTGCTTCTGTAAAGTGAATACAGGTCTTTGAAAGAACAGTATGTGCTCCTTGGCACTGAGCCTTCTCTCCCACCCCAGGCCTTTCTGTTTATGTTGTAAGTATTTTGTCATTGCAACTAGAAATCCACCAACAATTCAGCAATCTGCAAAACGAAGCAGAACATGGTTAAGTATAACTGTCTGAGATATAAATAGGTGCATGCAGCTTGCCAACATTCCCATTGAAAAAATATTTTTAAAGTGCACATAACTGATGTGGAAATGCCTTTCTGTATGCTGTGAATATCAATCTCTAAATAAAGGAGCTGTTTTGGGCCATGACAGGCACCATAGAAGAAGTAGGAGGAGAAATCAGAGCATAGGTAGGAGAAGCAGGGCGGAGTCAGACAGACCGAGCCAGAAGCCCAAAGGAGCAACATGTAAGGAACATAGGTGAGCCATGGCCCACGTGGCAGACAGAGTAATGAGAATGGGTTGATTTAAGATGGAAGAGCTAGCTAGCAATGTGCCTGAGCCATTTATATTAACATAAAGTTAATATAAGCGTTTGAGTCATTTCTGGGGGCCTGAGCAGCGGTGGCTGGCAGCTAAGGGGTCTGGCACGGCAGGGTCTGGGCCTCTGACTGCACGAGACCAAGAAACCCCACTGCAACACATAACTTTTGATCCAGCAACGTTACCTCTAAAAATTATCCTAAGGCTACCTTAAACAAAAGTACAAAGACTTGCATAAAATATTCATGATAGCTTAATAATATTCACAAAGAGACCTCTTCACACACTATTTTCACAAGTGTGTCAGTACATTTTTAAGTTAAGTTGAATTGATAGAATGCAATCTAGGGTTAAAAACATGATCTTGTGTAAACATAAAAGAAGTGAAAGAGTGAAAGATTATATGAATAAGGGTGTGTTTTCGTATTTTACTGGTTGAGAAACAAGCAGGTGGATATCAGAGTTGTTCCATTCAGGCTTCCATACATAAAGGAATGAGAGCCTTTCCTGCCTCAGCATTACTATTTGCACCATGCTCTTCTCCGAGCCAGGCGATTCACAGGCCCTTCGCTAAGGATAGGTTTAGGGTGACAATATTGACACTATTAATGGCTATGAGGCCTTTTAGAGGTACACTAAATGAACTTGTCACTTTGAAATAAAAAAAATGATACTTCAGGATACGGAATAGAATATTATAATCTAAGATGATGTTTGGTGGCTGTTATTGAAATGCATGTCTCACAAGTATAAAGACCTACGTTTGTCTCCCCAGCATACACAGAAAAGCTGGGGGTTATTAGTGGGGGGTCTCTATTTATACAGAATTTATAGAATGATTCCTTTCTCTGCATCTCAGCTGGGCTTCCGTGTATGCTGGAGTCCCGAAGAAGGAGACCCCAATGTCAGTGAAGGAATGGATGTGCTAGAAGTGAAGAGCAAGCAGACAAAGAGCAAAAGCTTCCTTCTTCTATGTCCCTACAGACTCTCAGCAGAAGGTGTGACTCAGACACACACTGCATGTATGTTTTCTCTTCTCAAGATCTGAATTAAAGATGTGGGCCCTACCTCACATGTCTGAACTAGGAATAGATTCACCAACTTCAAACCAAGCAAAAAAACCTCTCATAGAGGTGCCTTAATATAGTTCATTCCAGATGCAGTAAAGTTGACAACCAAGGTTAGTTATCACACTGGCCATGCACTTGTAATCCAAACAACGGAGAGGTAGAAACAGAACTTATCTCATGAGCTTTCTGGATCCAGGTTCAGTGACAGATCTTGCCTCAAAAACCAAGATAGAAAGAGCAGAAGATGCCTGATAATTGGTTTCTGACTTCCACACAAATGCCCACATACATAGATGCACATCACAACCTCACATATATGCACATACACACCACACACACACACACACACTAAAGCAAAGATAATGCTTTGTTTGCATGTCAAATTGACAAGAGGTATAATTGTGATGGCTAATAAGCACTGACAACTTGATGAGATTTAGAATCATCATGGAAACACAGCTCTGGGTGCATCTATGAAGATGTTTAGCTGAACAAGGAAGGCGAATCCTGAGTGTGGCAGCACCTCCCATGGGCTGGAGGACAAGAGGTGAGCACAGGCATTATCCCTTGCTGACTTCTGGCTGTGGACCCATGTGAGCAGCTGTCTCCCAATCTCACCACCACACCTCCCCTGCTAAGACAGACTGTACCCCTACCCTGTGGCCCTAAATAAACCTTTCCATCTTCAGATGTGTTTGCGCTAGCAACAAGAAAAGTAACTATTACATTTCATTAAAGTTTTTTCTTTTCGTATCTCTTCTTCCCCATTTCTATTTTAAAACATGTTGTGTTGAAATGACCTGGAGTCCCCACATTTATTCGAAATCAAATTAATAAAATCTCCTTTGATGACATAAATCTTCTTACAAAGTCACAAATGCCTTCCTTATTGTAAATATATCTCCTGGACTTTAGCTTTAAATTATTTCTCTTACGTTTAGACCACCTATCATGGAATTAAAGTTGAACACTTGGTGATACATTCAAATTTTAGTTTCTAATCTTAGAGCAATCTGTGCAGGTTCAATTTGCACTCAAAGTTCATTCTTATTTTATGATAATACAGTGTCAAGTAATGCAATTGATGCGTTAAAAATTCTAATCTCAACCTCGTAATGTATGAACTTAAGAATGCCATTAAGAAAAAAAAAATCTATTGTTAACTTTTTCATTCATTGAAATCAGTCATTCATTAAAATCTGTTTCCCAGGCCACATCAATCTCAAGATGAGAAATGGGTCATAAAGACTGTCAAGAATAGCACAACCATCTCCCGAGTTTTAGCCTGTTTGCTTAGCAGAAGCTAGTAGCTCTTGCTTCCATTTCTATTCCAAGATGTCTTAAAGCTATGTCATCAATGAGCTCAACTAACTTTACTCAGTCTATTTTTGGAAGTACAAGTAATAGTTTTCTTGCTGCAAGCACCATGAGCCTCCCATGGGTGTCTTTCACTTTTCATTTTTTTTTTTTTTTACATTTGTTTCTAATAATTTCTTCTTCGAAATGGCCATTGCCTTTTCTGTGACTGAAGAGGGAGTGCTCCAGGCATCCAGAGGAAGGACCCAAGCATGTAGTTACAAGTCCTGCAGCGCACAAGATATCTCCTAACTGCCCTTACTGAAAAGCTTGCTAACTATCACCTCTCAGTAAAATGGACCTGCAGTTGAGGAACTATTTAAAATGCAACCCCAAGTCTCAGAAAGCTGGCACGTGACTGGAAATCTTCTGTCCTCAAAAAATCACTGGTTATCTGCCATTTTAAAACTAGTCAGGCTCTTCCTTCCTGATTTCCCTCAGAGCAATGCCTGTCTCCTTGAAATGTCTTAAACCATTATATTTATTACTCCCTGTCATACAGAGAACTGTTCTAGCAGCGTTTCCCGACAAACCTAGGCATAGTGAACAGTGGAAGAGACCCTGAGGCTCCTGCTGAGCCCCCTCAGAAATATAAGATTGCCTTCCTAACCGGAAGTGTAATAGCCATTTGGGGGGCTTTTACTGTGAGTTGAAAATGCATTTAATGCACCCAACCTATACCTACCACAGCTTGTAAGTACAGGTCATTATAGAGTGTCAGGCTCTGCTGTCTGGCCAAGGGGCTAGACTGGAGTTCTACTCACTGCCCCTCCAAGCAATATAAAAGAGCATAGAGATGCCTAGCCTAGCCAGGAGATTAAAAAATGCAAAGAGAAGTGTAATTTCAGTCACAGATTGTGAAGTTGAAAATCACAAATAGAGCCACTATTAATCAGAAGACAGCAAATGCTTTGTATATAGGAAGAAGCATCTTGGGACACGCAACCAGAGCAAAAAGAAACAGGGAAATAAGAAAGCATGCCTTCTGAGACAGTCCAGTCGCTAGCACTTGGTTTCATGTCAACCAATGTGTCGTTTTCTGTTTAAGTTTGGCTCATTTGGATTTGATTGTTCCTAACAAGCTAATAAATTAGTCTTCAAACTCCCTTTAATTCAACTGCGCAGTTTGACAACATTTTTTTTTAAAGGCCTGGTTTCTCCTAGAGTTCTTGTCATGTTTTTGCTCTAGAAGAAGTCTGTGGTTGTCCCACTTCACAGTAGATAAAGCGACTGCTCATTCGGGTTTTGTCCATTTTTCTAGAAGTCAATGGCACCGTGCATTGCTTTCAGATGGAGAAATACCTCTGGGAAGAAGAGAAAAACCTTCACTGTAAAACCTTAAAGAAGGAAAATGGAAATGGTGCATGGCCTGAATCATAAACACACATTTTATTTAAACAAATATAAAAGAGGGAGGAAGGATTTTTATACTGTATCTTTAATTAATTAATTAATTAATTTACTTCCTATATTAAACTGATCAAACACTGCGAGCAGGAGAAAACCCATACGTATTGTATATGATGTTAGTATTTTAATGTTTATCTGCACAGAGGCCTTGCTCTAAAAATGAAGCACAAATCCTGGAGGTGATAGATCATTTTGACAAAGGGTGACAAGTCTGGAGAAGGTGACAAGATAAAGAACAAAAAATTTAGACTGTAAATTATGGGGCTGTGTAAATATCTTGGAGAAACTAATACGAGATGAGGCTAATTCTGGTAAGGTTTTTCCTTACAAATGTCCCAGCAATGACTCTGTGTCTAGCAATGAGAGCTGTTTTCCTCCTCTGGGTGGAGCAGAATCACCTTCACTTACGGTCTGCTTTCAGAAGGTAGAGGGCGAAGAGCCCTTGGTGTCTTGCTCCACAATGGAATGCCTGAATAGTATACACTCAGGGTAATTTTTATACCAAAATGGCTCCTAGGGCGTAGCTTGAAGCCCTTATAACAAACCTGGAATCATCTGTTTCTGATACTTTTCAGATTACACAGCATCAATAACTCTCACTCCAGGCAGCTCTAAGACAATTACCCATTTTCTTTTCCTTTGTGGATAAATAAATGAAGGCTTAGCTTTCTGCTAGTTGACCAAGAAACTAACTGTAGTAGGAGGTTTCTGGCCCGGACTTTTGGGCCTAACCTCAAGGTTTAGGCTCACAGACTCACAGATCCACAGAGACACACAGATGCTTACAATGGTTTTAGGCTGATCAGCCTAAGGCTCAGGTATATAACTTGCTAACTTTACCCTTAATCTAACCCATGTCTCTTATCTTGTACAGCCATGGGGCTCCATACCTTTTCTCATATCATCATAGTTGTCCTCTGCTTCTTCTGGCTTCTCTCTGGCCTTCTATTCTGTGCCTCCTGTTCTCAGAGTTCTCTTAGTCTGGTAGCCCTGCCCACACTTCTTGCCTGCCTTTGGCCAATTAGTGCTTTTTATTAAGCCAGTGGGTGGGACAATTATTTACAATGTAACAACATAATCTCCCAAAAACTAACTGCTTAGAAGTGTGGCTGAAATCAAGGTTTCTATTCCCATACCCCATTTTCTCTGAGTTGTTTGTGATGTGGGGAAAGAATCAAAAGAATGCAAGCCAGCCTAGTTTTTCCACATGAGATGTGTCCCTCTCTGCCCTTGTTGTATTCCACTGTTTCACGGATCCTCCATTACAGCATGAGTCCTTCCATGTAGGATCCATCGTGTTGTTGGTTGTTTTTTCTCTTTTCCTGCCAACCAGCCCCCAAACAAATTACACACAGAAGCTTATTCTTTGTTATAAATGTCTTGCTTTAGCTTGGCTTGTTTCTTGCTAGCTTCTCTTAACCTAAATTAGCCTATCTACCTTTTGCCTATGGGATTTTTCCTTTTCTTACTTCTGTGCATCTTACTTTCATTCTTAGTCTGTGGCTGGGTAGCTGGGTGACTGGCTGGCTGGCTGTGTAGCTGGGTGGCTCTTCTCCTTTTCTTTTGCTTTCTCCCCCTTTCCCAGATTTTTCCTGTTTATTCTCTCTGCCTGCCAGTCCCACCTATCCTTTCTCCTGCCTTGTTACTAAACTTCTTACTAGACTATTAAGTGTTTTAGACAGGCACAGCAACACAGCTTCACAAAGTTAAATGCAACATCAACAAAAGAAACACACCTCAAAATAATATTCCATAACAGATAGTCTTTCCCATTTAAACTACATAGCCTTTTTCTGTACCTTTTAACACTCTGCAGCTTAGGTTTTTAGACAACAGAACTATTCTACATAGTTGGTGGATAAAGGGATAAACGTATAGAAGTTATGAAACAGAAAAATGCAAAGTAGTTTTAGATGCCATTGTGGGTGGAATGTAAATGTCAGTAGAAGAATTCCGAGAAATGTCCTTAGAAAAGGAGGCTGGGGCAAACCTCTGAAAAGCTGTGAATGCCATTTGTGAGGTGTTCTTTGCCTTATTCTGCAGAACAGGTAACAAGAGGTCTTTTTGGAAAGGTTGATTTCTTTTAGGGAGGCAATAAGGACAATTATAAAATCTAAGCTTTGGGTGTCATGAACACAGCACACAGTGATTTCTGTGGAAAGTGAGAGGAGCAATGACTAGCTAAGTCCCCTGTCCTCGGGAGAGATACAGTGTGGAGTAGCTTGACTGTGTATCTGTAAATAGTCTCTGCTGCATGATGTTAGAAGAGGAACAGTCTATATGGGAAGTCTGATACCAGATATCACAATATCCACTGTAGCTAAGACCAAACGGTCAAAGGCAGAATCATAGCTAATAGTATGGAGTCAGTGGCTTGGAGACACTGACCAAGGGGCTAAGCTAAAAGAAGTGCTTATCCAGTTCAGTGGGTCTGTGAAATGCATAATGCTGACTGGTGTGTGTTGACGGTCTGGTTTGTATTAAGTCTTGTTTGTTGCTGTAACAAATTATTATAAACATAGAGGCTTGAAATAACATCCATCTATTACATTACAGTTCTGTTACCGAGAAATACTATCTGGGACTCATAATATCAAAATGTCAATAGAATGAGTACCTTGTGGATCTCTAGGAGACATTGTTTCTGTCTGCCAGCTTTCAAAGCTTGCACACATTACTTTGCTAATAGACCCTTTATTTTCACACCCAGAAACTTTGGGTCCAATCATTCTAACACTGTTGTCTCCCAGGTTGTCTCTTTTTCCATTTTCTTACACTTTTAATTATATTTAGGTCCCTTGAATGGTCCAATAAGCAGTCTTCCTCCATGGCCTCTACATTAGGTTCTTGCCTTGAGTTCCTGCCCTGACTTAGATCGTGGACTGTGATGTGAAAGTGTAAGCCAAATAAACCCCTCCCCAAAATGCTGTTGGTTATGGTGTTATCTCACAGCGATGGAAATCCCAATAAACTGAAGGATTAGACCACACACAGATACCTATGTCCCCTAAAGAGATAACAGTGTCATGCCTGCTCTCTATGAAAATATTCCTACTTGCTGAGTCTACCATACATTTCAAGGGAATAATGTGATCCAAGTCACTCTCAGAATCGTTGCTTTGGGTTAGGATTTTTCTCTACTCACGAGTAGTTAACTCTCATAACCTGATGATTCACAGTTTTCTGTGGAAGTAAAGCCCACATCCCCCTCTTCTGTCCCATACAGACAATGATAAACTGCAGCCAGTAGCTGTACCATTCACTAAACTTATTAGCAAAGTTTTAGGAATCTGGCAACATCAGACTGTCATGAATCAAAGTAAGACTATTTACACTGTGAAAATGAACAAATTTATGAATAAGGCTTTCCTCTGGGAGCTCTTGATCCAGTTATTAAACATTTTTGAGCATACTATGGATCATATACAATTTGAAAGTGAGTGCTTATTGCCAATGTGGGACCATGTGACATTTCAAGCACAGTGACTGGTTACTGAAAATAGTATTGGTCTCCCAAACAAATATCAGGGCTGAATAGACAATTTGATGGAACTGGTTCTGATCTTCAGTGGAATGTACAAAATTTTGTTTGCCAGGAAATAGATTCACCTTGTGGAGTTGACCAGGGACATTGGATAGACATGACAGGAAGGCATTTTAATAAGTATTTTATAATCTTAGTCGGATTACATGAGTTTTAGATTTAGCTAGTGGTAAAATGCTTGTCTAGCAAGTGTGAGGCCCTGGATTAGGTCTATAGTACTCTTTCTCTGCAAACAAAGGCAAAATGCAAAGTTACAGATAGCCACACATGCTTGGCAAGGGCTCATGACTTTAAAATTGGTTTTAAATTAGTTATTTGATCAGCAGAAGTTTGCATTTATCCTAGGAATATAGAAAATCACCATTAAAATGGTCACTGTGGTTATTCCCAAGGAACCTTGGTGGGAAATGTGTGTGCAGGTGGTAAGGAGAAACAAGAAAATCTCTACATTGCAGGGGAACTGGTTCAAGAAATTACTTAGGGGTGCATCAGCCAGGAAGTTCTAGATACAGTGGCATAAGCCAAGCTCAATGTATTAATAATATTTACTGAAGATCATCCATGTTTCAGCCCAAAACAGATGCCTTTAGACACATTTTATTGCATTTACTTCTGTCGTTCACACTAAGGCCTTTCACAGGGAGGTAACAGTTAGGCGTCTTCAAGGATAATAGGGAAAAAAAGCATTCCAGTCAGGATTTCTGTGACTAAAAGACCAAAGCAGCTTCTGAAGGAAAGTGTAACTTCAGCTTCCAGGTGACAGTCCATACACCCAGGGAAGCTTGTGTGGGAGCTCAAGTAAGGCAAGAGGCAGAGATGTATGCAAAGGCCATGCAGAGTGCTGCTTCCAAGTTTGCTCTCCATGTTTTCTTGTAGTACCCAAGACCACTAGCCCAGGTTAGCCCTGCTCACAGTAAGCAGGGCCTTCCCATGTCAACCACCAATCAAGAAAATGCACCGTAGACTTACCCACAGGCCAGTCTGATGAGGGGATTTTCTCAATTGAGGTTCCCTCTTCCAAAATGGCTCTTGCCTGTGTCTACCCAGCACAAGAAGACAACCCGAGGAATGTCGGAAGTAAAAAGCGAGACGGGGGAAGGCAGGAGGGGCTCAAGAAGAGGGAAATTTACTTGATTGAGGATCCAAATGGGGAAAACTAAAATATAGAAGATACAGGGAAAGTACTGACTGCGATATGAAGGAATGTGAGGTCTCTGCAAACATCATGGCTGACAGGGAAAATTTCTGGGCAAAGCAAGGATGAAACTAAGATCAAGACCGACATTAGTTAACCAGTGCCCGACCCAAATTTCTGGAGCCTGATGTCAATCAGTCTATTTTCTACACATGTAAACATGATAATACATTGGAAAAAAGTTTCCCCAGAACAACTGTCACAACAAAGCTTTAGGCATGGCTACATCAAAAACTCCCTCGCAAAGTGTATTTCTTTACAAAGCACCTGTGACCTGTTATAGAATAGTATGTTAAGGTGTGTTACTTTTGTTTAACTCTGTGAAGCTCTGTTGATTTGCCTGTCTAAAACACCTGATGGTCTAATAAAAAGCAGAATGGCGGCGAGTCAGGAGAAGGGAAGGGTGGGGCTGGCAGGCAGACAGAATAAATAGAAGGAGAAGTCTGGGAGTAGGGAACAAGGAGATGAGAGAAAGGGAACGAGGAGAGGAGGATGCTAGGGTAGGGCCACCCAGCCACCCAGCCACACAGCCACCCAGCCACCCAGCCACCCAGCCCTCCAGACACCCAACCACCCAGCCACCCAGCCACCCAGCCACCCAGCCACACAGCCACACAGCCACCCAGCCACCCATCCACTCATCCACCCAGCCACACAGCCACACAGCCACCCAGCCACCCATCCACTCATCCACCCAGCCACACAGCCACCCAGCCATCCAGCCGCCCAACCACCCATCCACCGAGCCACCCAGCCACCCAGCCACCCAACCACACAGCCACCCAGCCACCCAGCCACCCAACCACACAGCCACCCAGCCACCCAGCCACCCAACCACACAGCCACCCAGCCACCCATCCACACAGCCGTCCAGCCACCCAACCGCCCAACCACCCAGCCGCCCAACCACCCATCCACCCAGCCACCCAGCTGTCCAGCCACCCAGCCAACTAGGGAGTAAGAAGGAAAATAAAATTTACAGAAGCAAGAGAAGAGTAAAACCCCAGAGGCATGAAGATAATTTAAGAAAAGCTGGCTAGAAGTAAGCTGGGGATTTATAATTAAGACTAAGCCTTCATGTGTGATTTATTTGGGAGCTGGGTGGTATCCCCTTCCCCCCAAAAGAGCAAAAACAACATTTTGGCATTCTGACACGGGGGTAGTGATATTTTCCACAAAAATGGGTTTTGTTGACTGCAAAACAGTGCTCAGAACAAAAGCCTGGGGAGTAACGGTTCTTAATAAACATTAATAACAAACTCTTTTACAAAGTACATGGGACCTCTTTCATGAGGATGGGTTCTGATTCCTGGGCATCCAGGCACTGCTGGGTCAAGCATAGGCTCCCTCTTCTGCCATGGGCCTCAAGTTGGAGCAGTCATTGGTTGGCCAATCCCTCAAGTTTTGTGCCACCATTACCCTAGCATATCTTGAAGACAAGAGATTATAGGTCAAAGGTTTTGTGACTGGGTTGATGTCCTTGTCCCACTGCTCAGACACTTGCCTATTCATAGGAGATGTCCATTACTAGGAGACTTTGCTAGGATCACTCCTATAGATTCCAGGAAGTTCCCAATGCATTAGGTTTCCATATCACTCCCCCAAGCCCCCCAGTTGAAGTCCTCTCTCCCACTGCTTTCTTCACCCACCACCTCCATCATCCTTCCTGTTTCCATCCTCACCCTCCTCTAATCCACCTACAAAACCTATTCTATTTTTTCTCAAAGAGATCCTCTGTGTCCTTTGATCTCTTCTTGTTACTTAGCCTCTCTGGGTCTGTGGATTGTAGCATGATTATCATTTCCTTAACAGCCAATGTCCAATTATAAGCGATTATATACCATGTTTGTCTTTCTGGGTCTGAGTTACTTCACTCAGGATGATTTTTTCCTAGTTCTATTCATTTGTCTGAATATTTCATGATGTTTCTTTGTTTTTTTTTCCTACCAGCTTAGTAATACTCCACTGTGCAAATGTACATTTTCTTTATCCAGTCTTTGATTGCAGGACATCTAGGCTGTTTCTAGTTTCTGCCTATTATGAATTAAACTGTAATGAACATGGTTGAGCAAGTGTTTTTTGGTAGAATGGAACATCCTCTGGGTGTATTCCCAAGAGTGGTATAAATGAGTCTTGAGGTAGATTGATTCCTAATTTTCTGAGGAACTGCCACACTAATATTCATAGTGGCTGTACAAGTTTACACTCCCACCAGAAATGAAGCAGTGTTCTACATCTTTTCCAGTATAAGCTGTCATTTGTATTTTTGAGCTGAGTTTTTACAGGTGTAATATAAATCTCAAAGTAATTGTGATTTATATTTCCCTGATGACTAAGGATGCTGAACATGTCTTTGTTTTTCAACCATTTTGAGATTCCTCTATTTAGAATTTTCTGTCTAGATCTGTAGCCCATTTTTAAATTTGATTATTGGGTTTGTTAATGTCTAGTTTCTTTAGTTCTTCACATGTTTTGGATATTAGTGCTCTATCTGATTTGGAGTTGATTAAAATCTTTTCCCATTCTATAGGGTGCCACTTTTTCTGAATCACAATGTTCTTTGTTTTACAAAAGCTTTTCAGTTTCCTGAGTTTCCATTTATTGATTGTTGTTCTTAATGCCTGTGCTGTCACTGTTCAGGAAGTTGTCTCCTGTGCCAATAAGTTTTCTCTGCTATGAGATTCAGTGTATCTGGTTTTATGTTCAGGTCTTTTAACCACTTGAATTCAAGTTTTGTGGGGGATGATAGATATGTCTATTTACATTCTTCTATATACTGACATCTAGTTAAACCAGCACCATTTGTTGAAGATGCTCTTATTTTCTCATTGTGTATCTATGCCTTCTTTATCAAAAAATCTGGTGTCCATAGCTGTGTGCATTTATGTCTGGGTCTTTGATTCCATTAATTCCATTAATCAATCTATCTGTTTTCTCTCCCCTCCCAACCCAAGACCACTGTATGGTTTGTATTACTAGAGCTCTGTAGTACAGCTTGAACATACCTCTAGATACACTTTTATTGGACAAGATTGTCTCTCATCCCACCTGCCTTGGTAGGAGCAAATTAAGGATTAAATGAGGTTATGTTTTCTGCCTTAGGTAAAAAGCCAGTTCAGTTCTGCTTCCTCTAAGAAAAGGAAATAGTACAATATTTCAACAAATAAAATTTAGAAAAAGGTAAGTTTTTAAACCACAAGAATACGTTGTAGGTTGAATTGTATTGTCCCCACATTCTTATGTCAAAGTACTAACTCCCAGCACATGACTGTAGACTGGGACATTCTAGATGTAGTTCAGATGAAGTCATCATGGAGTGTGGCAAGTGCCCCTGAACAGGTATAACCCGTAGTCCTCAGAGGGAAAAATTTGGACATAGCCATACACAGAGGAAGAAGTCCTTGTGAAGATGAAGGTGGATAGGAAGTACTTCTGCAAGCCAGGGAATTTCCAGGCGTACCTACAAATGACACAGAAACAAGGCAAGAAACATTGCTCACACTCCACCTAACTCGTGGTTGAGATCATAACCTACATTGTGATAACACATGTGAGACCCGGAATATTTGGGTGGGATTAAAGAACAAAGATGAGATCTCTATGAATGTGGTCAGTACCTGATGAGAGCAACCTCAGAGAGCTGCCTCCTTCTATCATGGGGGCAGACAAGAACTTTCTGTCTCTAACTCAGAAGAGAGGGAAATTGTCAGAACCTGACCTGGCTAGCATACTGATCTTGCCTTTTGGCTTCCAGAGCTGAGAAATAACAGCAACCTTCTGTCGTGTGAAATGGCAGGGCAGAGTTCCTTGTTTATGATATTGTAACAGCCGTCTAACCCGACTAAGACAAAGATGGATAGAAAAGTTTCTCTCAGAGTTCTCAGAAGAAGGCGACCTTGCAGGCTCTTATGCTCAAGTCTCCCATCCAGAATGATTTAAGTCTCTCAGCTTGTGGTACTTAGTTAAAAAGTCCTGCAACAAGAATGCAGGATGTCAGCATGCTTGATCTACAAAGCACAGGCCTAAAAAGATACCTAAAATATAGCTGTATCTTATGTTGTTTATAAAAATAATCAAAGTCATTTTATAATATATGTTCACATTAAACAAACCATTCATTCTGTGTGCATAGTGCTATTTAAAATACCAATTATTTTATGCTGGGAAGTACAGGTTAGAGAGTCAAAGCTTGAGTCAATTCTAGTTTTATAGTTCTGGGTCAACAACCTATGTGCCAAATCTAATTGCCTCGTGGTAATCCAGATTAAAATCATATTTCTATCAGTATCAAGGATTTACCTAAAAAGCTTAAGAGCTTGCATGTGGGAACAGAGCAGATTTAAAGAGTAAATCAGTAATTTCCATCAAGATGCAATTGATTTTAAAACTTTGTGATCTTGTGTTTTACTATTGGCAATGGATATTTATTAAGTATGTATTGTTGTAACTCTGTACATGGAATGCTGTGGAAATATGGAGACAAATGGTTCCAGTATAAACCTGCAGTACTCAAGTGTAGTTGGGACTCTAGTTTGGATATAAAATGATAAATAGTTACAGGATGCTCAAACAAAACAGTGCAGGTATGGTTGCTGATAAAAGCACTGTGATATTACCTGTCATGAGCAAGAGAAGCATTCTTTACTTTATATTATGAACACATGCTTGGATGTTTCCCCCGATGGTACCATCTCTGATTTAGCACCCAGGTGAGTAAATTGTACCTAATTTTTGCATTGTCTTCAGTTTAGATGATACTCCGCTCTACTCAGGATCTACTCAGCTTCATTGCTGTCACAGACCTAGGGATGATGTCATGCTGTAGCAAAGCCACAGGAAATTGTAATCTGATTTTCTCTTCAAAGTGACGTCTTGTGCTTTGTCTTTGTGCTTTGCTACTCCCCATCCATCTTGCTCCTATTTGTCTCCTTCCTGCCCATTACATGTTTGGAAAATGTGAAGTGTAAAGTCCTTTAAATTTTCTATTTCAAAACTACCATCCATCTTAATAATTATACAGTTCAAATAGACCACTGCTATCATTCCATTTTCTAACCTGTAATACCACCAAATGATTATCCCTTCACAATAAGCACACACTTCCACACTCTTCTGAATTTTCAGACCTGGAAATAACTGCTTTTTTTCCTGTCTAACTCTCAAATGCTCTATTGAAAACAGTTCCCTCCCTCCAATAGGATACAACACTGGATGGGAATCACTATGCCTGACTTCTAGTGTCTCTGGCCCTGCTGTGTAGTTGAACCACTGCTTTAGCTCCTGAGTTTGTTTATGCATGGCTTGTTCATCCCCAGGATAATGGATGATGCTGCCTCAGCTAAAGTATTGCCAATAACCCAGACCATGGTGGCATCAAGGTCCCTCTTTCTGAAACTGAGGTTAAACTGGGTGACAAACATAAAACTCATATCAAGACCAATCTCACAAGATTGTTGCATCTGAAGACCAGGTAAACAAAAGAAAGGAAGTAAAGGAGAGAAAGGAAGGAAGGAAGGAAGGAAGGGAGGGAGGGAGGGAGGGAGGGAGGGAGGGAGGGAGGGAGGAAGGAAGGAAGGAAGGAAGGAAGGAAGGAAGTTAGGAAGGAAGGAAGGAAGAGATCAAGTGAGAAAAGGTCCAAAAATAAGTCTTCACATCACACATGAGAACTTTAAATCAGGGATGGTTTTAGTGTGTTGAGTGTTCTGCTTCCTTCTCTCACTTCCCCGTGGTTCTGGCTGGGTGCTTATCTCTCCCAGCACTTCCTCAGGCTACACACACAACCCAACCAGGTCAGCTGCATTCCTTTTGTCCAAGAATCTAGTTCTGGGACAGGAAACAATATATATCCAATGAGCGAAGTCAGCTGGACTTGAGTCTCAGAATGTCGACATATCTTGAATCTGAGTTCTTTGGAGGTGCCCTACAGAGTTTCCTTTATGATGTGGCTGTACTTTTCAGTAAACCATTATTTTTTCAAAATGACTACACAGTTTCTATTGTTGTTAGCCAAAGAACAGATTGAATTCCAAAACAATTAGCATTAAAATAGGTACAAGTGAAATACTTTGATTTTACTGGCAAGTAAAAATTTTCCAAGAAGAGGCAGTTGGGAGCATTGGGAGGTATTGTACAGCAGTCTCAGGCATCAGAAATGGGTGAAAGGAAGGGATGGAGTAGGGACAGGACCACATTAAAGAGAGGGGAATGTGGACAATTTGTAGTTATTCAATAAATGATGAGATGATTATTCTGGGTGATTTGTAGGTCCTAAACAACATCCTAAACAATTCAGTGTGGTCAACTGCGCAGGAAGAGTAATCAGTATTTGGGTTTATACAGTGTTTTAAGTAGCATAGACAGAAAGAGACATTGAAGTTTTGATTTCTTGGCCTTATATTTTTGGCAAGGGCATATAGATCCAGAATTTTGGATGGTGTGTTAATTTGCCATGACCAAGAGCAACTTGGGGAAGAAGGCTTTATTTTTGGTTACACTCAATCACCCAGCAAAGGCAGGACAGGAAGGCAGGAACTGAAGCAGACACTACAGAGGAGCTCCGCTTGTGCAATCTGATTGAGGCATTTTCTCAGTTGATGCTCATCTTTCCAGATGACCAAGGCTTGACAAGTTGACAAAATCTAACTAGCATACAAAACATTTTTATTTGCTGTATAAACAAAGAAGGCATACAGGAAGCATAAACTTTGTTACATCAATCAACAAATATTTTTCATATACATCATAAACACATATCAGCAAGCCATTAGCAGAACTGATTTTTATAACTAAAGTGTACATTGAGCCTTGGCTGTCTCTGGATGTGGTAAAGACAATATTCTTAACACACTTGTGTTTTCTGAGTTTTCTACCTATTTTCCAAGTACAAATTCAGAGGAGTATTTATAGTAGACTCTGGAAGCACAACTATCCCATTCGTGGCTTTGTTGCACTGGAGGCACTTGAGGCTATTTATGGCTTCAATATTGTAGAGACATGAGCAGTATACACAGGTACCATATCAAACATTCTTCCGACTCAGAGCACTAACATCCTTTTCTCCCCTCACCTAAAACACTCACCATATCACAGATGACCACTATGTATAAGTCTGTGAAACTTCTGTTTTGTTGACTTATATGTTGGGAAAACAGGCAACTAGTCACTTGCATACAAAGTAGAGCTGTTGATTGATGATTTTGGAAAATAACCAGGGACTGGTAATAAAGCAGTGGTAGAATATTGTTCACATGAACATCGTTTCATTTTTTTTTCATTTTCATTTTTCATCTGTCTCAACTTACCAGGGAAAACAAAGAAAATTGGCATTTTAGAAGAAATATAGTCAGAAATGAACTGAATGAGATGTTTAGGCATCTTGAAATTACAGACCATTCTTGGGATGAACAACCCACCTTTTAGAGGGAAGAAAAACATCAAACTATGGGAAGCCTCTAGCAAGCATGCCCAGAAAGGCAGATGAGATCAAGAGCTTTATATCTTTGTCTGATTTCTTGGCAAGGGCCTGCCCATGAGCATCTTCAGAATGCTGAATCATGTGTTAATCCAAATGTCTTGGTAGCTATTTCTATTGTTGTGATTATCACCGTTGACCATGATGTGCATAATGTGTTTTATATCCATATCATTATGTTATTGATGAAGCTCAGTGAAAAAGATAATAAAAAAATCAATGAGTGTAAGTTAATTCATATTCTATATACTAGTCCCTTCTTGTGCATAGTTCCATGTTCTTTTATTTTAGTGACCTCTCAACAAAATCTGAGATTATTAAATGAAAAATTTTATAAATTAGAAAGGCATTTTAAATGGTAAGCTCTTAGTAGTGTGACAGAATCACTCCACCACACTCAGTCCTGCCTGGGACATGGATTAACTCTTTACCCAGCTGTCTACACTGTGTATATATGTTACCCTCACATCAATTACTTAACACCATTTCACAAGAAATTAACTACAGTATATAACACTATTTTTATTTAAGGAATCCAGACCTGATCGTCTCATAGTACATTTGCTTCAAAATAATTTGGAGAAGTAAATGGAAAATATATAGATAAGATTTAACTATTTATAAATTTATAATTATAGAATATGAATAATGAGTATGTAGAGATTGGTGATATTTAGGTCTGTACTTTTGAATGTATTTGAAATTTTCCAGATTCAAAGGAAATTTTCAAAAGATTGCTGCTGGAGCTGGAGAGATAGGTCAGTGGTTAAGAGTACTAGCCGTTCTTCTAGAGAACTTAAAACAGCATCTTCAACTCTAGTTCTAAGGGATCTGGCATTCTCTTTTGATATCCAAGGAAGTCACATGATGAACAAACACATTGAGGCAAGCACTCAGGCACATAAAATAAAAATAAGTAAAATGTCAAAAAGTTAAGATAAATTATTTTAGAAGCTGCTACAAGTTATCTAACAGGCAAGAGATTTTTCTCTTGTATAAACACAAATTCTTATAGTAAACATATAGACGTCTCCATAACATATATTTACCTAAGTATATAAATTATCAATTGATAAAAAATAAAAGCTTCATGTACACATAAGTATATATGTATACAAGTACAGTTTGAAGCTGGAATGATCCTGCCTTGAGGGCCCATGTGTTGAAGGACTGGTCTTAAATGCAGCAATATTCAGGGGTAATTTGATCTTGAGATATCCGATCTCATCAATTGCCATGCTCACAAAGAGGATCAAAAATCTATGGGCTATTGATATGTGATGAAAACTTAGGAGGTCAGTGTAGTAAAAGGTTTCTGGCCCGGAAACCTCAAGGTTTAGGCCCTCAGACCCACAGACCCACAGAGACACACAGATGCTTACAATAGTTTTAGGCTGATCAGCCTAAGGTCCAGGCATATATCTTGCTAACTCTTTACCCTTAATCTAACCCATGATTTTTATCCTGTTCAGCCATGTGGCTTGGTACCTTTTCTCAGAGCAGCATAGGTGTCCTCTGTTTCTTCTGGCTTCTCTCTGGCATTCTGCTCTGTTCCACCTGTTCCTAGAGTCTTCTTAGACTGGTAGCCCCACCCACACTTCCTGTCTGCCTTTGGCCAATCAGCACTTTTTATTAAACCCATAGGCGGGGACAATTATTTACAATGGAATAACATAATCCCCCTACATATCCTCCTTTCTCCTTTTAAAGCAAAAAGAACTCCAAATCTAATATTCTTCTCCCCCTTATCTATAACAACTTATAAACAACACTGTAAATAAACACAAACATCCATAATCCATGTTTTGGGAATATGGGCATCGTTCTCTAGGCTACTACCTGCTGAATGGGGGTGTTGGCAATCTCATGGGAATCCAAAGAAAAATGTAGGATTATGCACAAGTCTTTAGTGGAGTAGTCTGTAAGGCTGGGTCATCTCAGCCAGTCTCCTTGAAATTATTCTGGATACAGAGCTCGGGAAACTTCAGCAGAGGTGTTCTGAAATGCTGAGTCATCTGGTCCAACCATTTCTATTGGAGATTTTTAAGGGGGCCTTCCTCTATCAAACTTTATGTTCTTTATCCAGGAATAAATCCGTAGCCTCTCATTTTCTGTGAAAATAAAAAGAAAACCTCTTATCCAAAGTAGCATATCTTTGGATTTCAATTTTAAAGTCAATTCATTTATAAAATATATAGGTTGAGTTAATCCAATAGCATTTATAATCAACTGTCTTTTTAGCAGCTTTTAATAAGTCATTTTCAGTCAAGAAGCTTAAAGATAAGACAATAATATACAGTATCCATACACTCTTTGTATTTATGTGGCTTATTATTTATTTATTTATTTATTTATTTATTTATTTATTTATTTATTTATTTATTTTACTCTATTTATTTTTAAGGTCTTTCTCTGCCTTTTCTTTCTCTAAGCCTATGTATATATATTTTCAACACACTCTAAACCACTTAGACTTCTTTAAAAAGCTGACTTTACTGTATATTTATTTCTTAACTTTTTATGTCTCTGACCACACCTTTGCTTGGCTAGGGTGATTGACTCCACACAGATTCTTCTATTTCTTTCTGTTTCTGAACACACCTTTAATCTGCCAAGAATGTCTTTCTGTATGCTGTGAATATCAATCTTTAAATAAAGGAGCTGTTTTGGCTCATGTCAGGCACCATAGAAAAAGTAGGAGAGGAAATCAGAGCATAGGTAGGAAAGGAAGGGCAGAGAGACAGACTGAGCCAGCAGCCCAAGAGGAATCATGTAAGGAACACAGGTGAGCCACAGGCCACGTGGGAGACAGAGTAATGGAAATGGGTTGAGTTAAGATGAAAGAGCAAGGTAGCAAGGTGCCTGAGCCACAGGCCACACAGCATGAACTAATAATATAAGCATCTGAATCATTTCTGGGGGCCTGAGCAGTGGCAGGTGGCTAAGGGGTCTGGGGCTGCAGGTCTGTGTGTCTGGACCTCTGACTGCCTGGGACCAAGACACCTCATCGCAACAGGTCAGACCTAATTGGAATGGGTTCTGTGGTGTGCTTTTGTGAACTGTATCTTGTCCCTCACTGCTTCCATGCTGGTTCCTATACCGTAAGGTCAACAGTTTACTTTAGCACACTTCGCCCACCATAGTGTTATCACAGCAAGCCAGAGAAAGAACAGAGCCAAGTGAACATAGACTAGAGTCTTGAAAAATGTGAGTTGAAAGCTTTTCTCTTTTAAGTTGAATCCTCTGATATGTAGTCCCAGAAAAGAAAACTCTCTCTCTCTCTCTCTCTCTCTCTCTCTCTCTCTCTCTCTCTCTCTCTCTCTCTCTCTCTCTCTCTCACACACACACACACACACACACACACACATACACACATACACACACACACACACACACACACACACACACACACACACACAATTTTATTTAATCATTCTGTTGAGTAGAACTGGTATTTTACTCCTCATTGGCAGGGGATTTCAAGCCATTGTAGAGGCATTTTCACATCCTGAGCCTCTGTTCAATCTAAAGCTCTTTTGAAAAGCTTTGTGTGGCATGGTGTGAGAACATTAAAACAACTGTCTTAAGTTTTAGCCTCTGATCATAAATCTTACTATCTATACTTCTACTGCTACTGGTTCATATAAAGTGGGAGGCATATTATAAACACCTTTTCTCCGTAGACCTTTAATAAATGAGATATGTTTCAGAGAACAGGAAACCCCGCTAACCTCTCAAGTGGACAGTAAGAGTATCACACCTGGACACCTGGGCTTTCTCTTGCAAATCATTCTTTTTGTAGGTACCAACCATCTTGCTAAAAGATATCTATAACACTCTAACTCCGGTCCATAGTCTTCACACAGAGAGAATAAAAAGCAGACTCCATGCTCTGGCACTTAAAGACTTCCACCACCGGACCTGTGAGGGCTTCAGTCTCCTGTTTTTCTCTTCCTATTCATTCACCTCTACCTCCCAACTCACCATATTCCCACCCTTACTTGATGTATTGCTGCATGCATTTCCTCGTGCTTCACATTAAAACAGAATATAGTTACCATCTTAGAGTCCTTTAGCTCTGTCAGGCTTGGCCGTTTCCATACCCAAGCTCACTGGGCATTACAGAATTTGGCCTAGTGCAACTGCCTCCTTCACCTTGGCTAACAAAGTCATCTCCAACAGTAATAAGCTCTGGCAGGGGATCTCTGTTCACTAAAGCTTAGAAATATGCTGTGTGTGCTTCTTAGAGTTGAAAGAAGAGGGAAACTGATCAAAAGGGCAGCTTTCAGAATAGAAGGGGAAATTATATCTATAATGGTGGAAGCTGAAGATAGGAAACCACTCCAAGGAAAACACGCAAGGATGCGTTATGTGTTGGTAGAGTGTCTTCCACAATTTAAAAATCAGCATTGGACCTCCAAGCTACCTACAAAATAACACTGGAATATTTGGATGTAAAGCTGATGCCACAAAAGGAAATACATGCCCAGAACTAAAAATCTGTCGAGAAGCCATGGTTGGGAGCTTACAGGCTACAGGGGTGAACCTACCACTATTAACAGACATACTATCAAGTTACCCACTAAACTTGGGTTTCACTACCCATAAATTAGTGCAACTCTCAGACCTCATCAGAGACATTTCTTTGTGCAGTGGATGGTGGCTGAAGCAGAAGCTCAAGTCAAATGAAGATAAAAGATGTCCTTGGAGTGCTCAGCCACAAATGGGACATCCGTGCCCATGAGTTCTCTTCCCAAGGCTCTCCAGAAGAGGGGACTAAAAGATTGTAAGAAAATACTGCAATAATAGTATATTAATGAACTGTCAGAAAATACTAATTTCTACAGTGTGAAAGGTTACTCAAATCTAAGCATTAATAGTAAAATGTTGCATATATAATCAATAAATAGTGAATGTTTACTGTCTGTCAAGCCCTCTGCTTCAGATGGATTAAGTTTTATGGCAACTCTATAAAAGTAAATAGCATTCAGGTAGTACAGGAAACTGAGTACCAAAGATGTAAGAAATTATTGCAAGATCATGCAGTCAGGAAGTGACATAGCCATCATTCTGAATCAGGTCTGTCTTGGCCAGGCTTTTGTGTTTTCCCTGGCTGTGAAGGAAGGAGTCAGGGAGACAGCACAAGCAGAGAGAAAGAATAAGACTTGAGAAGGCAGGTAGACAGAGTGAACAATATGGGCTCTGCGGGATTCCCCAGCTCAGACCAACTGCTCTGGTGACAGCTTGACTTCTCAAAGCCTTTGTAAAGCTCTTCTGGAATTCCTGAATGTAAACCATGCTTTTATGATGTTTGAAATAAAAAGTTCTTGAGTGTTTGCTTCTCACGTTGTTTCCTTTGCTGAATGTTTTCTCTGACTGAATTGTTATGGGCAGAGAAAAAATACCTCACCGTATTAAACCAAAACCATCATGAAAAGATGTTCCTTACTCTCCTAACAAGCAAATCTATACGAATGTGGAATGTGGAGAATCAGATACATCCAGATTTGGGGGAGCACAGTGAGGCAGGAAACATCATCCCTAATGGCAAGGGAAATTAAAAGGAAGAGGTAAATAAAATGGAAAATCATTGAGGTGTCAACAGGATGCTTTCAATCAGCATCCTATACACAATAAGACTCACTATGTGTTATACTTGCTCATTAGCCATTTTTCAATCAACCACTCCTGTTTCTGTATTAGTGCCCACTGAGTTCTGTAAATCTTCTGATAGCCTACAGTCCTTCTCATTTCAGTTTTTCGAAGATTCATGGACTACTTTTCATATTTTCTCTGAGTTTAATCGCTAGAACCAAGGGTAAGAAGAAGCTAAATGTAATAACACACCTGTAATCTCAGGATTCCTAAAGTGATATGGGATGATGGAGGCAGAAACAATAGAATGGCCCAGAAGCTCAACTCCTTCATATGGAAGGAACAAAAGAAACCCTGTTTCACTGAGGTGGAAGGTGAAAGTTTCTGGAATCCACATGTAGGTCATGGCATGATCATGCACACACACACACACACACACACACACACACACACACACACACACAAAGAGAGAGAGAGACAGAGAGACAGAGACAGACACATGGGCAGACAGACTGATAGGTTAATTTGACACTGTAATACCAATGCAAAGAATACTGGGTGTGCCTGGTGGTTCATGTCTAGTGGTATTTGGGAGGTAAAGACAGAAGAATTCAGAATTTCAGAACTGTCCACTCAGGAAACTACAATGGAGTGGTATAATTGTTGGCTGCTACTATATTCAGAAAACCCCTGGAAACATAAGAATAAGGAAAAGGATTTTCCCCTAGTTTATCCTGGAGGAGGAAAATTCTGCCAACACCTTGATTTTTATCCTCAACACATTTCCTTGGTACTCTGACCTCTAGAAAAGTGAGGTTATTTATTGTTATTTGTTTAAAGCATTCTTTTGTGATAACTTGCTACTAACAACAGGAAACTAGTACAATGGTAGCAGTCAGTAGCAGTAATAACTACAGTGCCTGCATGTGAGCGTGAGTATCAGTTGATAATTCTAGGTGTGAACTGAAAAAATTCAGTCCTACCTTGAAGGTTCTATATGATGCCTGGCTAGAATTTGTGATTGTGTTAAAGATTTAGAGCTATGCCAGCTACTGATTATCTATGGCAGAGAGCCTAGAAACTGGTGGTTCTCTGGGCATGTCTGAAGGGAGTTCCTAGTTTCATTTATCGTGGTGGGAGGGCCCTCTCTAAAGGTTGGTGGCACTGTTCCAGGGGCGAAGATCCCGAACTGATGAGAATGAGCCAAGAAGCCGCGTCTATCTGGTTGTAGATATAATATGACCTGCCATGGTGTCTTCTAGCCACGAAAAAACATATCCCTGTGAATGGAAATAAAACATCACTTACTTTAGCTGCTTTTTGTCATAGCCGCATTAAAAGTTACTAACATGGAAATTGGTACCAAGAAGTAGGATTATTGCTGGAGAAAACCTGATCCTGTGATTCTTAGGTTCTTGAAATTAGTTTAGGTGAAAAATGTAAGAGAATTTGGAGCTTCAGACAAGAAAAGCCCTAGAATACTAAGTGGAGCTCGATGAGCCATTCTGCTGGAGATTTGGGGGATAGGCGCATATCAAGAGAAACATGGGCTATGGAAGCCCTAATGAAGAGGTAGAAAGGAACAAGGACACTGTCAGGAATGGGGCTCATGGCCATACATGTTGTATTATGGAAAAAAATACTGGTTGTATGCTGCCTGCATCTTGATAGCTTCACTAAGACAGAGCTCAGAATTAAGGGACTAATTTGTTTGGCAGAGTAAATTTCAAGACAAGATAGCATTCAGGCTTTGGTGTGGTTACTGTTTACCACTCTGATCCAGAGCTACCCTGATATAGAGCAGGAAAAGAAATAAAGGGATATGAAAAATATGTGATTTGAGCTGGTTCTGTTCTGCAACAAAATAAGTTTAAAGTTGCAAATGGCTAGAGAGTTCAGAAAGTGTGTTGCTCTTGCAGAGTCTGGGTCCCAGCACTTACTTTACAACTGCCTGAAACTCCTTCTGTAGGGGATCAGGTACCATCTTTTGTCTTTTGTAGGCATTGACATGTATATGCCTCCGCACATGTAGCTAAAAAATAAAATATATACATATTTTTAAGTTGCAGACAATTATAGGGGTATTGTGTTGTTTCATGGTAAATAATTGTCCCACCCACTGGTTTAATAAAAAGCGCTGATTGGCCAAAGACAGGCAGGAAGTGTAGGCGAGGCTACCAGACTAAGAAAACTCTGAGAACAGGAAGCACAGAGCAGAATGCCAGAGAGAACGCCAGAAGAAGCAGAGGACAATCATGCTGCTCTAAAGAAAATGTACCCAGCCACATGGCTGAGGCAAGAGACGGGTTAGATGAAGGGTAGAGAGCTAGCAAGTGATATGCCTGGGCCTGAGGCCGATCAGCCTAAAACTATTGAAAGCATCTGTGTGTCTCTGTGGGATTGCGGGTCTGCGGGTCTGCGGGTCTGTGGTTCCAAACCTTGAGGTTAGGCCCGAAAGTCCGGGCCAGAAACCACTTACTACAGACAATTCTACACTGGAACAATAGAAGATGCCCAGAGGGCAAGATCCCACACCATCAAAAGTACCATCTTCTGAAACCACAAATTCTTTTGAAGCGTGAGAAACTGAACTGATGCTAAGGAAATTACTCCCTTCTAGAAAACAATCCACCAGGGAACCCAAGGGGGGCAGTTTCCAGCTAAAGCTGAACGAAGCTATCACTCATGTACTGCTTTTGCTGGAGAAGAAAAAGAAAAAATGACGAGCAAGTAAGTGAGGGTGTTATACTGGCTTGCAACAAGGTTTCACAAAGACACGGAGGCCAACCAATAGGTAGCAGGAATGGAGTCCTTACAATGTGAGGCCAATGCATGAAGCTGTGAAGGTGAAACCTAAGCCACAGTGAAGTATCTAGATGCTGGAGATCCTGGGTGACCTCTGCTGAGGAAAGCTATGTACTGAAAGGAGCTGGCCCCAGAGAGGCTGTGTGCTGCAGGTGGTGGGGTGTGTGGTGCAGGGGTGGGGTTACCCAGGCCTTTAGAGCACGGGTGATTCCATCACAGGCCCCAGATGTCAATCATGGAGCTGTGAGAATTGGTCTTTGACCTAGATTCGGTCTCGCTTTTGTTCACTTCTCCCTTGCTTTGAACTTGTTCCTCCTATTTGTAATGGAGCTGCTTACTCTGTGACATCGTATATGCAAATTTGAAGAGGCAACGTGACCAGCTGGCTGGGTCTTGCTGCCACACTTTCCCTGTCATGACAGCCTGTATATCCATGGACTATAAAACAAAAACACTCCTTAGAAGAGTAGCTAACATAAGAGCAGAAGTTACCTCAGGCTATCTCTAGTCCCACTGGTATCCATTTATTACTCACTTTACGCGTCTGATCTAATATCCCTTCAACTATCAAGTGAAACCTTTAGACTGTATTAATGAATCACCAACTTTACCAAAACAAAAGCTCACGATGTCATCGGATAACATTTGAGACCTATGACAAAGATTTTTCTATTCTTCGGTAACCTGCCTACCAGATATCCCACAAGTGCATTTGGTAAATGCGTTGACACAATTCTTTTGTTCTGTAACTTATGAAAGGTTCATTTACCAACTTCCACACTGGATCACATTATTTGGAACAACCTTAATCTATATTCCCAAGCTATGGTCACTCATATTTACTTCATAATTAGTTATATCTTACTCCCTTTGAGATCAGAGCTACATAAAATATGTGGTTTCTCAGTTTAAATACTAGATGTACAAAAAAACCTAACATATTTTGGTTTGGAGTTTGTGTCACTGACCCCAGTTCCAGGTTTCACAAACAAGTAACACCATGTCACTATGAAACTGGACAAACTTAGGAACCTTGGAAATAATGTGAATTGGGTTCTTAAAAATCCAGTGGTTCCTGGGCTATATAGTCCAGGTTCTAGAGAGGTTCTCCCTAGATGTCAATATTTCATGAGGATGTCATTCCTTCATAAATTTCTGAGGCCCACTAGTAGCTACAATTTGCCCAATATAACACCTCTAGAGTCTTTCTTGGGCTCAAGTCACCAGTTTCCTGAGTATAGTATCTAAAATGCTTTAAAGGAGATAGAAATGTGTTCAAAGGAAGGGGTGTGGAATGGTGAGAGGATAGGCAGAGAGAGCATCTGAAGAGGATGAATGATGTGTAGTTGATACTTTTGGGGAAGACAGCTCCAAAGCAGTGCTGGGGCTCTGTGTATGACATGGGGGCAGCTCTATAGCTTCCAGCCTCTCCCAGCACTTGTCCAATAAGCTTCCTGCATCATGTAGGCTTCAGCTTTCCCAGACCTGTGAAGTCTGTTTACATTGAGTCTTCTAAGCATCCCTCTTGCTCTTGGAGGCAACGTTTCAGCCATAGGAAAGAATCCTACAGGAAGAGAAGCATGGAGGGAAAATGTTACTGTTGCTAGTGCCAGGCAAAGGCAGACGGCATTCTAAACCCTTGACACAGTTCCTACCACTGTCCCAGCCTTCCAAGGTGATGTAATGCCACCACATGGAAAGAGCATGTTAGTCAGCAATGGAAACTGATCTTAAAATAAATAAGTTCCTACTTTGTTCTAGCGTTCTGTGCAGACATACCACAAAACAACGCAAAAAAAAATCTCTTCTCAAAAACCTAGTATTTTTGAGTGTTGGCAAGTACTTGGGGCTCATTGATATCATTTATTATCAGCTACCCACCCAATTTCAACACTTGGCTGAGAGGAAAGCTCACCTCTGGCTTTCCTTGGGGACCTGCTTTCAATCCTTAAACAGAAGCCAGAGGGGAATTCGTCGTAAGTTCAGACCTTCTGTTATTTTGTATGTTTTGACAAGAAGTGCTGGGATTATATGTGTATCATTCCTTATGATTCCCAAGGGCCGATTCTGCTGGAGCCCTGTGCTTTGTTCTGGTCTTTAAGGGCCTGAGTAAGCCCAGGCCAGAGCTAGGCAAAGGAGGTGGCTCACTGAAGATGGCTCTTTTACTATCAAATCCAAGCTCTACATAAATGTAGAGGCCCATAGTTCTTTAATTTTGCAGTATCCCGGACTTTCTAGGAAATTCCTCTGTAAGGTTATTATTTTCTTGCTGTCCTAAGTTTGATGGAATCATACGAAAATTAGATCTTCACTTTTAAAATACTTTAGCAGCCAGTGAGTGGAATGGCTATTATAATTTTTAATGATGCTAACAAACATTTCTTGGCACCCAGAGAAATTGTATTCTTTTTCTTTTTTTCTTTTCTTTTCTTTTTTCTTTTCTTTTTTTTTTTTAAGATCACTGAATTATGAACTTGCTTAAACGCTCTAAGATGAAAACCTTGTAGCAGCCTGCCACCTTCAGGATAACTAACCAATTAACTCAAGAGAACACAGGGTTTTGCTTCTGTATACCACATCTACCAATACATTCCTTATAGCAGGCAACAGAGAAATGTTTCATGATAAGCAAGAGAGAACTTTATCCCTCTAGTATTTTTCCCTATGATGGTGCAGTCCTTATAGCCATTTTAAAAATTAATCCCACCCCTGTTTTCGCTTTTAATTGGTTAGTTAGACATAACCAATCTATCTCACTTAATCTAATGGGCTAAGAACTATAATAGTTTTATTTTCATGTTGGTGGGCTTAAAAACCATATGGGTCAATCACAATATGTCTTTATGGGTCAATTTCACTATCTCTAAATAATCTTAAATAAAACCAGCATTAGAAGGATCCATTCAGAAATGAAGGGGAAGTGGAAGAAAAGAGAAAGCAAAGAAAGAATATGTAGGGCGCTCCCCCCCCTTTCAAATACAGTATTAAAGCACAAGTTATACCAAGATCGCTCAAGATGACCGAGACAGGGAGAGGCAGCAGAGCTGAGAAATGGGCCTGAGAAGAGCAGGGTGATTCCGAGCTCATGGAAGAACACGTCAAATTAGTGCTAAGAAAGAGAAAGGCTAAAACTCATAGCATTAAGGACAATGTGACCGGGAAATGAGTGTAAAGATAGTGGAAGAACAAAACAAAACAAAAAAACTGTGGAAATGCACCAGTCAAGAAACAGGAAAATTAGAGCTGTCAAAATGGAAACGCGGCTGAGAACAAAGAATCCTTATTTTGAATTCTCAAACGCAGAGACAGGTAAGTTCAGAACCTCGGCCTCCCGCCCTGCCCTCTGAAGTTTTCCCTCCCAGACTTCCTCAAGCCGGAATTTTGCAACCCTCCGTTTCAACAGTGCAGCTCCCTCTTAAAGACTTCCCCGGGAGCGTCCCTGACAACGCCGAACCCAGCGTGCGTCCTCCCGGCCGCCAGGGGGCGACGATCGCGTCCTCGGCGGTTTCCCAGCGCCTGACCTCAGGCGTGCGCATGCTCCGTGCACACAGAGGTCACCCGTGCCGGCGGCGTTTCCTTCCCCACGTGCGCGGTGAACCTAGGGCAGCATGGTGTAGAGATGGGGGCTCGCGTGACCCGCGCTTTCAGGAACTTCAACCTGGAGAACCGAGCGGAGCGGGAGATCAGCAAGATGAAGCCCTCCACGGCCCCCAAGCATCCTTCCACCCGCAGCCTCCTGCGCGAGCAGCTAAGTCGTGAGTGCGGCCCCTCCCAGGCCACCGGTGACATTGAGGTCGTCCTGCCCGGGCCCCGGTTGTGGCTGCTGGGATACGGCGCTCAGGGCAGGGCACGCCCCGCCTAGAGTTCCCCCTAGCTGTCCAGATGATGGTTTCTTTTCCAAAATGTTAGAATTGTCCTTTTACGGGTTTAGAGAAAAAGTTCCTTTAAAAAAAAAAAAAATTATGGCCTTTCTTTTTTCCCCCCTTCCTTAGAGCATCCAGAAATTAAAGAAGTAGTTTCTAGAAAAGATAACAAGCTGTTGTCATTACTAAAAGATGTATATGTCGATTCCAAAGATCCGACGTCTTCCTTGCCGGTAATGTATGCTTTAATTAAGTAAACAGTTCATTTTGGAGGTCGGAGGAAGTGATGGGGGAGGAGCAACCGGTGAATTACAGTGCAGAGTGTATGGGGGTGTTACTGGGGAGCACAGCGATTGAGACACAGGGCTCATTGGATACTTAGGGAATGCCGAAAGCCATGTGGAGGGATTGATTGAACGACCTGTGTGAAAGGTTGACGGGTTTGCTTGTTAAAGTACTTTTAGTGGTTAGTCGAATGACAAAAGATGACCTTTAGAGGTCTTTTCATGTTTATCAGGTAGGATGGTCTTACCTTAACGATGGCCTCTATTTGGGGGTTTGTTGAGCGTGTTTGTATTTTTAAGGGTGTTTCTGGACAGTTAATGTAATATTATATGTAAGTTCATATAATATGCTGGAATGGTATGTATATCACTTGTGTCGGGCGTAGGTGTGTATGTGTAGCAGTCAAAACAGACCTTGGTCTTACTCTCTGAGGCCTATGATATTGTGGGCCACTGACATTAAGTGGATGAACAGCTATCCCGCTACAGTGTAATTACAGGCCCTGGAGGAGTAGGGACCTGCTTTTGAGGGAGTGACGTTTAAACTTGGGCCTGGAATTGAAGTTGGAATCAGGGAGGTGACAACATTGTGATCAAGGTTGGGAGTTAGATTAAGTTAGATTAAGCTGTGCCAGCCACAGCTCCCAAAAGTTATTTTGCATTCTAATATTTTTTGTATTGCCTAATGGTAGGCAAAAGACTGTACAGTTCCAGTTAATTAATACATCCACAGTTTAATAATGCCTGTAGGACTTAGTTATCACCAGATTATCACTTGAAAGTACATCCATTGGTGGCCATAGTATGTTACTTTTTCAAGCTGACACTGAGCAGTACTTAGAAATACTGTTTCTGATTTATGCTAAGCATGTATTTTTGTGACTTTATGTAAAGATAATTTATTTGATATTGTATTTGGTGCTTAGTCTGTAGGAGAGATTGGTTTAACCTCTTCAAATAGATGCCAGTCACCTAAATATTAATTTATTTACTTACTCCGATCCTTCGTCTGTTTATAGAATTATTGGTGATGTTCAGATAGAATTGATTGCTTCTTATCACTAGACCCGTACTGTCTCAGTCAGTACATCCCGGTGACTGTTATGACCCCAAAAACTTCTTGCCTCATCTCAACTTCTTTTTTTTTTTTCCTAAATGAACTTTGGAATCAGACTGTCAGTGTGTTTAGTAAGCCTTGTTTAGATTGGACTATAATTGGATTAGGATTCATAGGTTAACTCAGAAAAGGTTAACATTTTTTATTTGTTGAGTTTTTGAGGAAGAGAGGAAAGTTGTTTCCATTAAGGAGACTTTTCATCCCCTATGGGAAAATGAGTGATTTTTATTTTATAGCTACTCACATTACTAGTCATTTTTTTCTGCTAGGAATTAGTTTTTCAGTTTCTTTTTTTTGAAAATATTTATATCTCTGTGGAATTTTTAATTTTCTTTGCTTGTCTACTAAAGAAAAAAAAGTTGTTCAATTTTATTTAATTTTTTTTTTCGGTGCCAGATGATTAATATGAAATGCTGAAGGGAAAGAAAAATCTGTATGTGTAGAGTAGAAGATAGAACTAGCTGGGTTTGGAAGATGAAAGACACTGAGATTAGGAAGTCAGGGAGGAGTGATGAGTGCCCTAGTCTCAAGTGGGAACCTGAAGGTGAATCGGTGACATGAAGAATGTTAGAGTGGACATGGTTAGGGGAAAGTGAAGAGTGGGTTTGGGTTATGGCTGAATCATGAAAGTACATGCCAGGAGGGCTTTGGAGAATCATTGAAGAGTTTAACGTGGAAAGGACTGGTGTTAGATTTGAGAGTCAGCTAGATGGAACAAAATTAGCTAGAAGAAACTTGCTAGATGTCTAGATGTCTTTTAATAGTTCTTTCAGGTGACACTGGCGTGGTCTGAGGTGGTTTAGTGGGACCAGAGGATAAGAGAATGGGATCTAGAGAGACTTGGGAACTGTTATGAACAGGATCTGTTCCGTAGATTAGGAAGTTTGAAGCATGGACTTGGAGACAGGAAGATTGTTAGGTTCAGTCTTAGACACTGAAGTTGAGGTATATACAGATCAAAGTAGAGATGCCCATTTGGGATTTGGGGTTTAAATATCCAAAGAAAGGTTGTAGTTTGGGGTCACAGGGTTTGACATCATTACATGTGGGCTGTAATGGGAGGTAGTGAGTGAATGAAGATCCAGGAGTTAAAGGCCAGCCAGGCATACATAACACCCTGTCCCCTGCTCCCCCCCCCCCCCAAAAAGTAAAGACTAGAGCCACAAGGAAAGTGGAAGAAGCCATGGAAGGACAGATGTAAAACTGGGAAAGACTTAGCATGGAAGCTGAGGGGCAGGGATGGCCATTGTAGGAGTAGTTGAACATTATCGTTAGAGTCAGTTGTAGTAAGCTGCTATTGTTATTTCACAGAAGTTCTGAAGAGCGCCTCTGAATAAAGCAACTGGGTCATTGGGGCAGAGTATTATTTCAGTTTTAACTCAATTACAGGACTGATTTAAAGAGGTATTGGCTTTGGGCTTGGGAGTTTTAAACAGGTACTGAAGAAAGAATTTTTATATTGTTGAGAAGTGGTATAGACAGGTGCAGTTGAAATTGCAAAGAAAAAAGAAATTCTTGGAACAGCTTAGGTGATGAGTTGTGATGAAACCAACCAGAAGCAAGTAGGGGAGGAAAAGGTTTATTCCGTGTGACATCTAGGTAGCAGTTCATCAGTGAGGAAGGACGGACACGTGCTCACGAGGGCGCTAGAGCACTGCTGGTACGCTGCTCTTCTGAAACACTTGTCATTCTAATCCAGTCAGCTCCCATTCTCTTAATGTTAATGTACATTTTAAGATTTCCCTACCTGAACCTGTGAGGGTCAGATGTCATACAGATACGATTTGGGAATATTTGTATGTACATTATGAAGCATCTCTGCGGTAGTATCCAATTTTAATCACAAAATTCATTAATACTTCATATACAATGTAGAAAGCATGAAGGCAAGTTGAAGTTATTCTTAAGTGTACTTGCATTTTGACTGCATATCATCATAGGAAGTTAGATGTAAAATTTTCTACTTGGGGCATTATGGTGGAGTTCTGAAGTTTTGGTTTTAGAACATTTGGATCTCATTTTTGGACTGGTAATGCTCAGTGGAGGTGAGTAAGTGGCATGCATTCAGTTTCAACTTTAGAGAGTATTTCTTTGTTATGCAAGCTGTCTTAGGAAAAGATTACAAGAAAATACTGTTAGAGAAAGCATGTATGTGTTTATTTGAAAAGAAACAGCACAGACTTAATCATGTGAGGTGTGAATCTTTTATCCTAAAGCGCCCCCCCCCCCACTTTTTTTGTACTAGGTAAAAAATCTTGAAGTACAGCAAGCAAAGGAATTCAGGCTGCCTGTAGGACAACACTTGGATAAGAATGTCATGAACGTTCCCAAAGGCAAAATGACTGTTGTAGAAGCATTGACACTTCTCAATAATCATAAACTTTCTCCAGAAACATGGACTGCTGAAAAAATTGCCCAAGAGTACCAGTTAGAACTGAAAGATGTGAATTCCCTTCTGAAATACTTTGTTACTTTTGAGGTCAAAATCTTTCCTCCTGAAGACAGGAAAGCAATACCATCAAAATGAAGAAAAAAATATAAAACAACTTCCTGTGTGGACTCTCAAGCACTGTGTTGTCTTTAGTGTGTTAAATTATACAAGTTACTGTCAACTGAATGCCCTGCTTAAAGCTTTCTTTGCCCTCCTCAGGATTGTTCATAGAATGTTCTTTTCTTTAAATTTTATGTATTTGTAGTTCCTTGGTATATGTCAGCATGGCTAATCCCATGTACAAGTAAGAGGTAACGTGTCACTTTAGACACATCAGCTTTTAAATTCATAATGTGTCCCAAGTCATTTAATACTAAGTTTCATTTTCCAGTTTAGGATGGTTTGTTCTTTGTAGGAGGCATTTATAAAAAGAGCCCTCCTGACTCCTGTGGGACTAGCATTTTGTTAGGGAAAGAGATTCTCAGCAGTGAGACATAATGACTTTTTCCAAATAAATTGAGTACAAAAGTAGAAAAGTATATATGGCCACTATGGAGAATAAAAATCCATAAGGTTTTTTTTTTTAATATATATATTTTTTGAATTGGTTTTAAATATGAAATAACTTTTTAGAAAAATTAGTGGCATCTGTAACATTTTAGCAGTTTCTCTTGACAAATAGAAAGAGGTAACTTCAAAAGCTTTTGGAGAGACAGGCAGTACTTAGAATTATTTGAACAAATAACTTCTAATTTAGAAATAAGAGAGATATGTAAGGGACAGTTAAAAATAAAAGGACCCAAATTCCATGATCAAATGTTTATACCTATTTTCCTTCTAGGAGAAAAAGTAGTAAGCAGAAATACAAAATGTAGTCCCTGAAGGGACATGGGAAATTACCACTTCATTCACTTAAACTTAGGAGCATAACACACTCCAGTAATAGAATCTCAGATGAGGTAATATCGCATGCTATACCTGTGGGTTCTTGGTTGACCTTTCTGTAATTGAATTTTTATAAAAGTATAATACTTCCTTGTATAAATTACAATGGTAAAGGTAAATGACAAAGGACCAAGCAGATATAAGTTTTTGTAGTTAAAATAGGTGTCTAAAGAACATATGACTGAATTGTTTGTAGCTTATGATACAAGGAGGCCAGAATTTAGGTTTTCAAAATCCTACTAGTATTTTTATCTATTTTGCCAAAAGGAAACATTTCAGAAGGAAGTTGGATGAATTGGGATTGTCCTTATGCTTTTAAGGGGAGACGGATATATTTCTCTTGTGATTTCCTTGGAAATGATGTGTAGGAAAAGAATTCAGTATGGCGATGGCATGAGGCAGGTGTAACAGCAATGACGGAAATGAATGGGAGTTTGTAACTTCAAATCTAGGTGCCAGTGAATAAACTATACCTAGTTATTTGTGAGTCAATACAGAAGTTTGAGAGGACACACTAATTCTGATCTGTGCAAAATTACATTTGAAAACTAATCAGTTAAGACCATCCTCTTAATTCAAAATGAACACTTGGATCATTAGTACTGTTACTTTTGACTTATTTTTTTTCCTGTGTGGTTAGGCAGATGTGATTATGGTTCTTATTATATGGAATCACAATAAAATACAACCATTTTACACTTGAGCTGGTTCTTCTGCCTTTTGATTCATACAGAACACTGGGATGGCAATGCCACAGGAATTTCGTGGATTTCTCTTTGGGGATAATAGAGTTTAGATTTCAGTTCCTTTACTATCTATGTCTGAATTGTTCTCTACTTTTAAAACCAGCAATTGCAAGTGTTTGAAGAGCAGTTTATGCACCGGGCACTAATCTAGGTGCTGTACATGTTTTAATTTGGTTTATTACATTTACCACAGGTATGAAGTTAAAGTTTGCCTGGGACAGTTGCAGCCGGGGGACTTCAGGAAATTCAAAGATGACAGGATGTTGAAAATTAAACAGAATGTTTTGTACTGACTCTTAAACTGGGTTGTCTTTTTGGTGGTTGTAAGAATTATGTGAAATGATATGCAGGTTGCTTGGGTATGAAAGGACAAGATTGCTCAAATGCATACTTGTCAGAGAGTCCTTTAGAGGCCATATCTTAATGCCAAGGTGGCCTCAAATTCCACAGTCCACTTGCATCAGCCTCCCAATAAATGTCCTTAGCTCCAGTGTATCACTCCTAATGGCTCATCACAGTCCGAAAGAGCAGCATGTTTGTGTCAATCTCTAAATACTCAGAAATGTACATTCTATATTTACTTAGTGCCTTTATTCATTTTTTAAAATCTGAATCAGTGTATGCTAAATAGCTATTTAATACCGAATCTTTGGTGATGAATTCCATGGACACTGTCTCCCCCTCTGGGTAGCCACTGGTTAGTGGTAACGAGAACTAGTCATGAATTCAGCTTGACCTGACCATAACCATCTTCATTCAGAGTTGCCATAACTGCCCAGAATAACAATGATTCTATTCCCTTTAGTGGTTGACCTCTATGGCGTGAAGGAACAGGTCCAGGAACGTTCTGGCTTGGATCAAGTCCCTTTTGCTCTGACTGCTTTTATAAACTTCTGTCTTTCTGACTTACATCATGATCTGTCAACTCTTGATGTCACCGGGACTGTTTTTGTCAGTAACTTTCCAATAAACTACTGCAACTTTTATTAGTTTTTGTTTGTTTTTTGAGACAGGGTTTCTCTGTGAAACAGCTCTGGCTCTCCTGGAACTCACTCTGTAGACCAGACTAGACTCCAAGAGATCAACCTGCCTCTGCTTCCTGAGTGCTGGGCTTAAAGGTGTGTGCCACCATGCCCGGCTCCATATTTCAGTCTTTAAAAAAAAAAAAAAGTGTGGTTGTGTGTAGGGTCACCTGCCAGAGCCTGTGGGGAAGTAAGAGGGTCACAGGTGAGTTGATTGCTTCTACCATGCAAGACCTCCTTCATGGACTGGCCTCATGCTGTGAGGCTCCATGGCCATTGCCTTTGCTAGGAGAGCCAGCCATCTTGCCGGCCCTGTTTTCTGTCTCTTGTTATATAACACTGTGCCACTGATTGTCACACACTAATCTGAACCAGTCAATAGATTGAGGAGATGGGTAAAGAAATCCTAAGTTGGTCATCTGATCCATGAATGGAGTATGGCTTGTGCGTTGGATGTTCCACGGTCTACCTGTGAATGAGTATGGGCACATCCCCAAATTGCTGCTGTGCTTGGGACAGCAGTTTTTTAAATACCTCTTAGCTTGCTGAGGTAAAGAAGGCTGGCATCTTGTCATTGTAGGAAGATTGTTGTTGCTATGGGCAGTTCAGGTGGCTACTGAGGCTCATTTAGCCACAGAGAAGAGTATATAAAGATTTCAGCAAAAGTTCATGGCTTATCAACCCTCTGCCCTGTCTCAGGATTTTCCCTGCCAGAAATGCAAACTAGAAACCCTTGCTCACTTGGTTCTACTGAGGGGGCCTAGAACAGCAAGGAAAACAAGTTTGAACAATCGGTGTGAGCAGTCGTCATCAGGATGGAACGTAAGACATTGGGAGTGAGGGCATCCACCTGTGACACTGGCTTTTGTTTCTTTTTGGTTTTTGCCTCTGTTAATCAGTAGAAGGAAAAGGCACAGGGTGTCCAGGTTAGTGAAGAACCTCTTACATCTACACTACAGAATTTCTAAAGGCTTTGGGGTGGGAGGTGGTGATGGGGGGGGGGGGGGTGATGCATTTCTCTGGATGAAAATAAAGCTAAAAAGCCAGCAGTGTTTCTGTTCATTGAAACGCATCTAGTTAATGCCTGCCTGTGAGAGGCCTGTCTAAATAAAGTGGATCCACCAGGACGGTGGCCTCCTCCCCCATGGGAAAGCACTGACAAGGCCCAAGAAATTCCATGGGAAATGGGCTCACAAAAGGCCCTTTAGGCTCCTATGGCTTGAGGACTTAAATCAGATTTTCTTTTTTAGTGCCCAGAAAGAAAAAATTATCAAATTCCTCTTAAGAATGGTACAGCACCTTTCTCTTCCTTCTCAGCCCAGTTGGTGGGCAAGATTTTTGTAGAATGTAGTCGAGGCCAACATGAGACTAAATCTGGTTGGGACTGGTTGCACCTTCCCACAAAAGAGAAGCAGAGACAAGTATCCTGAAAAGAGAGCTGGCCTGAGGCTGCCATATGGCTCGTGGCTCACCTGTGTTCCTTACATGTTTCTTTGGGCTTTGGGCTCGATCTGTCTATGACTCCACCCTTCTCCTACCCATGCTCTGATTCCCCAACTACTTTTTCTATGGTGCCTGTCATGGACCAAAACAGCTCCTTTATTTAAAGATTGATATTCACAGCATACAGAAAGACATTCCCACATCACGGAAAGGTGAGGAATTTCTTTCCTCCAGCATTGGCAACTGCTGGAATGGGTTCCTTGCTCCAGTCCTGTGAGTGAAAGCTGTAGGGAACAATCAAAGGTACTATTTACTATAGGTACTTCAATTATAAGAACTAATAGATAAATGTGCTAAATATAGACAATGAGTCACAACTCAGAATGTTCTCTAGGGCCCTGGGCAGTAAAAGATGGTTTATCTAGGAAGCAGTGCCCTTTCTACCTTACATATTTGTTACCAGTCTCTACAATCCCTAAACACTTACCAAAGACAACTCTCCATTAGGGAAAATATCACAGACGTCTGGGGGTTGAACGGGGCCGGAGGGGGGGGGGAGGATTTAGGCATTAAAGGCAGCATTACTCAAAGAAGAAAAATGGGACCCTGTTGACCTCCCCACATGTAACCAAGTAAGAAATACCACACAATACAAGTCTTCAGCTAACATACTGTGATTGGAGAGCCCATATAAGAATTACAGTGTTAGGATTTGTCACCTGCCCACTACACCTAGAGCAGCCCAGTCTGGCTGGTGAAAGAGCAGGATGGAAATTTGAAAATGACTTTGATGACAGAGAGATGGTGTCTCCTATTCATGCTGCAGTACGGAAAATTGCTGAAGAGTAGTAGAAGAGACCATTCTCTCAGTTCTGTAAATGCTGTCTGAATTTACATGATGCTCCTCTCAACATTCTGTCACAAATACACACAGAACCAGCTTGTCTTCCCTTGGGAGGGAATACAGTGGCTACTACAGGTATTCCTTCAGGGATATCAACACCAGTCCACTGTCATAACATGGTCACTTGGAAACTATTCTCATTACCTACTACCATTAATATAGATATCATGTAATCAGGCTTATTGGGATTATTGGGGACACAGTAGAATGATTATATGGTCACCTAAGTCCAAGGGAACAGACTACCAACCCCTAGAGTCATGGTCCTGGACTATCTGTGAAGCTCTTAGGATGCATAAGACTTCTGATTGCAGACACAGAGATAGATATAAACTGCAAACCTCCCCCATCCCCATTAAAGATTCATAGGCTTTTGAGAAGCTCCTAAGTTATTGGTGGGCTGTCTTTTCTCATGTACTTTGCTGCCTTTGTAACACTATCTGTGGATTAAGAAGGCAGCCATATAGGTCTGGAATATTCCCCAGCAGAAAGTGTTTGCAAAGACTTTTTGGTGTGCAACTGATATAAACGTCACTAGATGGCATGAGTTGGGCTCTGGCCTGAATAACCAGGACAAAAGTTCTTAAGGTTTTAATCATTTTCTGGTAAGGAGCTGAAACTAATACAATCCTTTTACAGCAGCGGTTTCCAGCAATGTAGTCATAATGCAGCCTGGCCTTTCTGCCCTCAAACTTCTCACAGACAAACGCCTGTATATGCAGGTTTACACAAAACTGTGTTTTCCAGTAGCTTGTTAACTTAGAGGTTATGTTCACCCTGAACCTGTGGCCACCTCAGAAAATGCAAGGAGAGCTGCCAGACCTGAAAATTTTTGGTATTAACATGAGTCCAGCAGAGGGAACTCAAGTATCTATTTGCTGCTGTAATGCAATGTGTCACTGGCCCTGTCTGGTTTGATGCAGGAAATAATCAGAACAGCTAACATGTAGAATTAGCAGGTAGTATGGCTGACGATAACTCACAAGCCATGGATACTTCTTGTTTGTACTGACAATTGTTGAGGGACCTATGGCCTCACACTTGGAAATGGACTGTGTGTCGTGTGGATCAATTAGAACCTAGTCAAAGACTTTCCTAGAAAAAGAGTTAACCTGCTGGTGGTATCAAAAGTGTAGAAACTTAACATGTGATATAGATGCTCGTCATGTTGAAATGACTTCAGCTTCTTTATAATATAAGCTCCAAGGGTTGGGTCCCAACACAAGGTGTTGTATGGCACTTTATTTGCCATCTATAACAAAGCAGCTGAATTGGTGACATGAAAGAGAGACAAAAACTTCATGAAGCATTAAAGTGACCTATACTAGGTCCATTAGGTAAAACTGCTTTGGTGGTCTGTGTTGAAACTCTTGGAGAATTGTTAATCATATGGTTGGCACAGCAGCCTGACTTACAAGTCAGACATATAAGCTTGCAATACTTCCTTGGCAGTGCTGAAATCCCCAGCAGGCTTAGGGCATTGTGGTAGAGGAGAGTTAGGATGCTGTGCATGGATTCAACTTGTTCTGTCCCCAGCCATGTCCAGTCTTAATGGTCATGATTACCTGGTGATCACCCCAGATTGCTGAATGGTTCTCCCATGTCATTAGCACACTATTGTCAAAATCACAGAGATGTATAGCTTTGACCCTTGTACCAAGAATATACCTGATTGTTGGATTTTTGATGGAGTCATTTCTTTCTTTCTCGATTAGGAAGAACCTGTCTTTTTCTGACCTGAACAGTGAGACTCCGTTGTGAAGGAAGCCACACTTCCATGGAGCAGTTGTTGACAACTTTTTCCTTATGTAATCTCTTCAGTCCTGAGTATCTTTTTTCTTTTTTTAAACTAGTTATTATATACTAGGACCAAATTGTTCTGGAACAAAGTGTGTCATGGAGCATATGTGAGTATAACAGAGGTATAGTAGAACTCAATTTTCGGACAGAATTCCAAAGTTCTCTCATTTTTCAATGCATTGATGCTCTGAAATACATATTGAGTAGCAACAAAATTCTTTCTTCTGCTTCATGTGAGGATAAAGAACCACAGAGACATCATTACAAAATGACTAATGTTGTAGTTTGCTTCTCTGTTGCTTTGACACAAAGTACTGACCAAAGTACTTGGGGAGGAAGGAGTTTATTCCACCTTCCAGATTGAGGTATATTGTCAGGGGAAGGCAGGCCAGGAGATCAAGTGACAACCTAGATGCAGGAACTGAAGCACGGACAATGGGAGATGTTGCTTACTTGGTCACTTTCAGGTTCATGCTCAGCTACCTTTCTTATTCAGCATAGACTATCTGCCTAGGGATTGTACCACCCTCAGTGGATTTAGCTCTCTCTCATGAATCAGCAGTCAAGACAATGCCTCACCAACATGGCCACAGGGCAGTCTAGTAAACACAGATCTTCAACTGAAGTTCCCTCTTATTATGAGTAGCAAGCTGACAACCAAGATTAACCCTCACAACTGATCTAACAAGAATTTAATCAAAATGGAGTAAAAATAAGCCATTTTATGGATCTTGAGACATAATCCACAAGTAGAAAAGAAACAGAGTGCAGTCTTGATGAGCAAGAACATTTCTTGGTTGTGTGAAAAAGTGTAGTGTGGAAAAGATAGATTTTTAAAGAAACAAAGTCACCTAAACTCAAATGACTCTTAATGTTCAACTGTTTACTGCTCCAAAGCAAGCAAAGTGATGAGAGATTTATGTGCAGAGTTGATTGTTGCTGTCTGTACAAACATGTAAGAGTTTATGGGGGGGACTGTTACTACTTCTGGTATGGATGGAGGTGGGGTGTGTGGGCACATGTACAGACTAGCAGTCAACCTAGAGTGTCATTTCCTCAGGTGTCTTCTCCCTGGCTCTTTGAGACCAGGCCCTCTATAGCCTGAAGATTGCCCAGTAGGCCAGGCTGGCTGGCTAGGAAGGATCAGAGAGCTATGTGTCTCTACCTCCCTGGCACACATCTTTAACCCATCTTTTAAAGTGGACCGTGGGACTCAAACTCAGGTCTTCATACTCACACAGGAAAGCACTTTAGTGCCTGAGTTATTTCCCAAGCTCAACAATTCTAAAGTAAGCCCCAGACCTTCCTCTGTTTCCAGAAGGGTGAATATTGATTAAATCTAGTAATACATGCTCAATAGCAAAAATTCCTTTTAGAGCTAATGATGTTTGAGTACTTTTGTTCTGTAGCAATATGTAGCTTTTGTTGTAGCATATTGTATGGGAAATGTAGCCAATTTTTCCTTAAAATATCTCATTACCCCACAAGGTAAACATAACATAAATGATGCAGCAATTTAACTAAGCTATAGAATAAAGATTGCTAATTTTATTTTAGAATTGTCTATAATTGCCTTTCATTTTTCAGTCATGCTTATTGCTCAGAGTATGTTTTATATAACTTTAATTTACTTTAAATTTAGCTTGTTTTCAATATAGGACATTATGATGTGGCACTTCCTTATTATGGACTTGTAAATATTTAAAGAGTTGCTATTTCATATATAAAAAAAGTACAATGGGCCCCAATTTTGGGCTCAGATTGTTATCAGTGTAGGGTATGCTGGCAGCGTCACCGTGCACCCAACTCTGACTGTTCATTCCCCTTTGGAGCACATTCGTCGTTCCATTCTTGCTGTTCTGTTTTCAGTTCAGTCTTGTGGTTGGAACTCAAATCTACACATGCTAGGCTAGTGCTCCAGCACGGAGCTCTGTCCCCAGCCCGGTAATCATTAGTCATCAGTCACTTTAGTCTGTATCCGTCTTAGGCTCCTACGGCTTCAGGTTGATTCAGATAGGAGTCTAGAAAGCAATATTGTGGAGGGAAAGAAGGGAGGGAAGGAGGGAGAGAGGGAAGGAAAGACACACACACACACAGAGAGAGAGAGAGAGAGAGAGAGAGAGAGAGAGAGAGAGAGAGAGAGAGAGAGAGAGAGAGAGAGAGAATATTATGTTCTATCTTACAAGTATCCAGAAATAGAGTATCATAAAAACCAAACAGTGACAGTTCATATCCTTTTGCTACTTTTTTTTTGTTCCTGACTCTGACACTTTGTGAAAACTAGCAAAAGTTAAGGTAGACAAAAATTTAAAGACCTAATTTAAGAGGAGTAGAATCTCAAAACAACATTCTTAATGAGGCCCTTAAATATTTAGGCCATGACATTCTATTTTTTAAGAGACCCACTTCTAGATAGGGTAAGTGTATGACCCACATCTGCATGTAGATTAAAATTGAAATAGTTTTAAACTTTCTCTGCTTGCTCAAACAATTGTTAAATAAAAAAAGATAAATTCATAAACTTTGCTTAATACTTTTTAAAAGAGAGGTAACTTTTTAAATCATTCTCTAAAGTCAGGATTGATACCAATTATCACAAGTATTTGTTGTGGGCACTGATGTAGAAGCTGTATAGTGCACGATAGCCAAGGTCCGAGTCTCCTGGGCCTTACAGCTGATTCATGAGCTGCTCTTCAGTTATCCCAATAAGAAACCATCCCAAGACCTTGAAGTTTAAAACAGCTGCTCATTCTCCTGCATGGATCTCCAGCAGAAATTCAACTGAGTGATTCTCCTTTGAGATCTCAGGTGTATTTGAAGCTTGCGTGATGTCATCTGAAAGCTTATCTGGTCTAGACACCCAATACAACCCACTGTCGGGGCAGGAATCAACCAGTTGTCAACTGGGGTTCATCTACAGTTATGAACTACCTTCTATGCACAGGATATGCCCATGGTTCAGGCTTCCCAAACCCAGTGGTTAGCAGGGTTTCAAATACAAATATAAGATAGAATGCAAGGATAAGTTTTTTGGGGGGTCAATTTATATCATTTTGATGATGATAACTTTAATAGCTAGGTTAAGGTGGTACCTGCCAGCTGTTCACTATAAATCTACAATTTACCTCCCTTTTAGTTGATTGATTAGCAATGAACATGAGAAGCTGTTGAAGTGTTCTGTCTTTATATAGGTGGATATTGAATCAGCAATTCCGTTAGTATATACAACTACACAAATTAAGTGTACAGATTACACTTAAAAATAAACAACTTTATATAAATTATATCATCTAATTAATAATCTAATAAAGTAAAGTAATGAAACTATTATGTAACCAGACTAGCACATCTTTTATGAAGACAGGAGTCTAGAAAGTTATATTGTATTTGCCTGTGGTTCTGAATGCTGTCATTAATACAGTGGGTACATCACATCATTTAACTTTGCATTTGTCAAAAACTGACTATATAACCTTAAATTGTTAAATAAATTACTAAAAACTTCAACAAAAATTAAAAGTACTCTTTGTAACAAAACCAAACCAAATCAACACAACCCCCCTGCACCCATCCCTTTCATACTGTGCATTTTTGGCTGCTTTGGAAGTCATTCCCTTTAGCTCCCAGGTACAGGACTTTTGCTCACACTTCCACCTGGTCTCCAGTAAATTCCAACATCCAGCTTCTCATTCATCACATCTGCTTTGATTCATTTGATACATGATACTCAGACTGATGGGTCAAAAAAAAAAAAAATGTGACTGTGAAACTGCCATACACTTCTCATTAAATTCATCCTGTCATTTTTAGGTTGACGTAGAAATTCCTTGTATTCTGAGAAAATCTGGGCCTATTTAATCTCTCTAAGATCATCTTTCATGACTTTCCCAATAGGAACACTATTTCCTTATATAGTAGGCATTTCATGTAACATAAAATGCAAAAAGAAAAGAAAGAAAATAAAACCGTCCCCCCCAAACAACAACAAAAAATCAAAACAAACAAAAATACTTCATATATTTATTGCAGAAGAATTTAGTTCAATTTTAGCTCCTGGATATTATTGATTAGTTACTCATTGGAAGAATAAGGAAGATGAGAAATGGGCACAGATTATTTCATTACATAGCAAAATTTAAAAAGCACTCTCAGCAGTACAAAGTCAATACGAGAGTCAAATGGGAGGTAAGAGCCTCGTGAACAAGACTTGTTTGCCTTAACTAGTACTATTGACTCTGGGAGAATAGAGTTTCTACTTAAGGGGTAAAAGCATAAAAATGTAATTAGTTCACTGAGAACTTGGCTCTTTCTCCAAGTATCTTTGTAGAAGAAAGCTGTGGGTGATAAGGCCTTGCTCATGGTGATGGTTTTATTGAGCCAGATACACTGAGAAAATGATTTTCATTGTTTGTGGAGAAAGTGTGAACCCCATGGCAGTCTGAGATTCCCATTTCATTAGATTGCTACTGTCTTTTTACACCTAGTGTTATATTTACATGCTTTGGAATCCTTTGGTTATGTGACTGCCATAGGAGAGCCCATTGGGTTAGTTTTCTCCAGCTATTTACTAGAATACCACAGACCAGCTCATTTACACAGGAGAACTGTATTTTCTCATAGTTCTGAAGAATTGAGTTCAAGTTATGGTTTCTTCTGAGAATGCTCTTTTTGCCTTGTAGATTGTACTAGTAGTATCTTATTGGCCGCTGGCCCACAAATAATGACACAGGGACTTATTAATTATGAACACTTGGCTAGGCTTGTTTCTATCTATCTCTTATAACTTAATCTGTTTATTTATATTAATCTACATTCTATAATGTGGCATTGCCTCTTTTTTATCTGTACTCCTATCTCCTCTCCATGTTTCCTGGTGTCCCTTCTGTACTTTGATTCATTTCCTGCTTCCTCTCTCTCTTCCTGGGTGTCCTGCCTATCCCTCCTGCCAAGTTTTTGGTTGTTCATGATTTTTTTTACAACAATCACAGAAATACATCTTTGCATAGTATACAAATAGCCCACAACATCTCCCCCTTTTTTGTCTAAATAAAAACAAAGGTTTTAAGTCTAACATAGTAAAACTATATACAATATAAACAAGTATTATGTGAGAATTACATTCACAGTGTCTAATTCATTTATACTTGGCAAATTTGGAGAAAGTTCTATATTAGGTATCATATTTTAGTGAGTTCAAAGTTTTATACCTAAACCATTTTCTATCATAACTTATATCCTAAAAATACCATTTTAGACCTTAAAACACTTCTTACACAAACAGCTTAAGGTTTTATGTTTCTTAATCTTATAAACTTTAAATCTCTTATGTAAGTTTCTCTTCTAAATTTGATATCAAGGAAAACTGCAAAACTATAACTAACTGTTCTTTAACCCCATCAGAGAGCTGAGAAGGATATATTACCTGAGTAAAGAGGAATTACAGAGCAAACAACTTCCTAAAGTCTAGAAATGAAACTGATGGCTGCCTGGACAACCACTCAAGGTTCCCCTGCAATGTTGGGACATCCATCTTTGGCCTATAGGCCTAGAATATCTGACAGACATTTTTGTGAGGCAGGAATTTGAAAGATTACCTACCTTGTCATAGCAAAGTTAAACAGTCACTTTTTTGTGTGTCCTGCTTGTCTAGTTTGGACAGCATGTGATCAGCAGTTGAGGCAAGGGAAGTTTCTTGCCAACATGGCTAGCTCTGACACAATAAAAGTAAACTCCATATGATTACTCATCAGTACCTATCATCCTTTATGGAAGTAAATTGATGTTGGTACTAGTAGATGTGTCTTACTGACGTGGAAAGCTTTATGTTATTAAAAATGTTTAAATGCCACATTCTGTAGATCTTTTAGTGTTTGAAAACCATCTATCTACTTAAAATATTTCTGTTTGGCCTTGAAAACATACTTAACATGACTATAGGTTTAATTGTTGAATATAACTAACTACTAACCTATCTTTCTTTATTATCCCAAATAGCTTTCAAGGACTAAACCTTTATATTACATTTTTAAATGAGCTGCATAAGTATAATGCCTTAAACGAGTAGAAACATATAAGCAGTATAGCAAAAAATAACCTTAAATTTGAATCAATATTCAAAAATCTATACCAATGTAAAATTTTTGAAATTAATAGTTGCTTTTAGTTAAATGTAGATTCAGTAATCTATTCTTTTATCTCATCATTTCTATATTCCCTTCTTTACTTTTCAGAAAGAGATACTTGAATCTAACCTCCCTTGCTTAGTTTCCTCCTGTGCCATGACTAGTAACAATTTGCAACCAGCCCCCATAAATTAAGACAAATATCCATAACCCACAAAATTACCCAAAAAACTACCCACCATACCTCTTGGGAATGTGAACATCATGTTCTCTAGACTGCTTCCTGTTGTCTGAGGGCAAAAGCATCTTTAGGGGACCCTGAGAAAATTGGGATAATGCTCAAGTTTTGGGAGGGCTAGCTGTATTTTGTTTATACTTTGTATGATGGGAAAGTGTAGAGCTTATCTAAAGTCTTGGCTGGATAGCCTGTAAGCATGGACCATCTCAACTAGGAGCTATGAAGTTGTTTTGGATGTAGAATTTTGAGGAAATTACAAAGAGGTTTGGATCACCTGAGTTACTTGTGCTTATTGGTGTCTGGTCCTTTTTTTCTAAAAGCATATAAACTTTTTAAAGATTTATTTATTTTTATTTTATGGGCATGTATGTATATGTGAGGATGTTCTGGATTGGGAATTACAAACAGTTATGAGCTGTCATGTGGGTGCTGGGAATTGAAACCAGATCCTCTAAAAGAGCAGTCAGTGCTCTTAACCAATGATCCATCTCTCCAGCCTCCTGAAAACACATGCACTTTTAAGGGTAACATAAATATCCGAATTAATACATTTATGAAATGTGCATGTATAAAAGTCATTTAAAGATTATTTTTTTTTGTTCTATGTTTGGGCAGTTAAAAGGCATCTGTCAACTTTATAAATCTATTTAGACTAAGTAAATCTCTATGTCATATGAAAAGATGGCATGTAATAATGTCACGAGGATTTTGTAGTCAACAAGATTTATCATGTCTCCTCTAGTCACAGAGCTATGTCTAGGAATCCGCATATATGTCACCTGTCCTGTCGTCTTTTTATGCTTTTACCTTTATGTCTGAAGCCAAGATCTTTAATAGGTCTCCCCCAATCTAATCTGATCTTCATTAATTTTGAAGATATCCATAGCTTCATTTTTTCCCGTGGAAACAAAGGCATAACATCTTCCCTAAAGCATCATATTTTCCGACTTTCATTTTGAAGTAAGGGACTCTTAAAATATATAGGTTGATTTAATTTAACAGTTTCCATAATCCAATGTCTCTCAGCAGCTATTGTTTTTTTATACATTAACATTTAAAAGATTCAGAGTCAACAAAGCACCATATGGGATCAAATGTCCCGTGTATTTCCTATTCTTATATGGCTTTCTAAACTTCCTCCTCCTTCTTATTTTACGCTTTTTAAAAGACTTTATTTTTTTTCTTGACTGTCTATACCTATTTTCCTTTTTATTTTTCCCTTTAGCATTTAAGAACATTTTAAAGCATTATGTACTTAATATATTATGTATATTTATTAGGCCTGGACCTGGCTTTACTAAATGCTTGAAGTGTTCTCTGGCTGCATGAGCCAAACCTTAAAGCTGTTCAGCTCTGTCTACTGGCTCTGTCCTCTTGGTTCTCTGAGCACCTTGCCTCATGCTGGTGGCTACTAGAGGGAGCTGCAGTTACATTCCTCCCCCCAGCCCCCACCCTCCACAGCCTGGGAAGTTGCTGAGCCCACTTTTCTGGAGTTCTCTAAAGTGGCAGCCAACTGTTGTAAGTGCTCTGCAGTCACAGACTGGCAGACTCTTCCATCTGTGTGGTCATGCCCCACGTGTATGAGGCAAATGTAGTAGTAGTTTTTTTGTCAGCTGTAAGCCTGCAGAGAATGACACTGAGACTTATTATTAATTATGAATGCTCAACCTATAGTTTAGGCTTGTCTCAACTAGCGTTTATAACTTATATCAACCCATTTATACTAATATATGTTCTAATACATGGTGTTACCTCTCTTCCATTTTTTACAACCTGCTTCCTCCCTGTGTCTTCTGGTGTCCCTTGTATTCCTCTTTCTATTCATGTGCTGATTCCTCTCTCTCTGCCAAGAAGCCCTGCCTATCTCTCTTGCCTAGCTATTGGTTTTTCAGGTTTTTATTACAATAATCATAGCAATATGTCTTCACCCAGTGACTGTGCAACCAATTATCTAAATTACTAATTAATTAATTTGACAACTCTCTCTGGTCTTCTGCTTTTTATAATCTTTTTGTCTCCTTTTCCCCAATGAGCCAAGTCATAGGAGCAGAAGTGTTAGATATATCCATTGGGATTGGGCACATGCATGTCAATAAAAATAAGAGTGACTTCTAATTGAACATTTACTAGCCAGGAGTAGTAACACATGAGTGTACTTCAGCACTAGGCAAAGATGGAATCATATGGTGAGACTGTCTCAAAAAAATCAAATAAAAACAAATTATGAAGGGCAGAAAGATGTCCTGGCAGTTAAAAACCCTTGCTGCCAAGACTGAATATAAATTCAATCTCCAGAATCAAAGTATCAGTTTCTATAAGTTGTCCTCTGGCCACTAAATTTGTGCTATGGGATGAATGCATATGGACACAAAATACATAAATATTAAAAATTAAAAACAAACCCCATTAAACATAAAAATGTATACTTAACAAACTATTGAGACATGTAACCAGAATACATTTAATCTCTGCTAGAAAAAAATTCTTTTAAAAATTCAAGCTAATAATATCATTCACCAACAACTGGAGACTCCAAAGCCTCCTGGTACTCAGCTGACTAAGAGGTGAGTGGCACCCAGACCCACAGACCAAGTGGAGACTATGGTCTCTGAACCCTGGCACCCCAACCACACCAACATAGTCCCTGGCACCCCAACCACACCAACATAGCCCCTGGCACCCCAACCACACCAAGCTCTTCCCTAAACCAAACAAAGCTGGGAGAGGTGCTCCCTTCCCCCAGCCCAAACCCCAGAAAAACACAGCTGGAGGGATATCCCAAGAGCTAAACCCTACCCAAATCACATTACACATCATCATACACAACTAGAGACCCAGAAGGCTCTGGGTCCACAGCTGACTAAGAGCTGAGTAAGAGCCAACTAAGACCTGCCTAAGAATGACCCCTGAGGCAACTGGAGACACACAGCTCCCTGGATTACAGCCGACTAAGAACCAACTAAGAGCAACCCTGCAATTACTGGAGACATTCAGCCCCAAGGCTCACAACTAAGAGCCGACAAAGAGTGAACTGAGGAAGCAGTGGGCGGACACCAGTGCAAGAATACATATTACAATATAAAGAAGAAGACACCACCAGAAGAAGCTGGTGGTTCTACAACATCAAGAACTGCGCATAAAAGTACTCCCCAAACTATTCCATACACTAGAAACTGAAGGAACATTGCCAAACTCTTTATGATGCCACAATCACCCTATTCCCAAGCCACTCAAAGACGAAACAAAGAAAGAAAATTACAGACCAATCTCTCTCATGAACATTGATGCAAAAATACCCAATAAAATTCTGGCAAACTGAATCCAACAACATATCAAAAAAAAAAAAAAAAAAAAAATCCACCACGATCAAGTAGGCTTCATCCCAGAGATTCAGGAATGGTTCAACATATGAAAAACTGTGAATGTCATCCATCATATAAACAAACAGAAAGGAAAAAAAACAAAAAACAAAAAACATGATCGTCTCATTAGATGCTGAAAAAGCCTTTGACACAATCCAATACTCCTTCATGATAAAAGTCCTGGAGAGATCAGGAATACAGATAAAATATCTAAATATAGTAAAGGTGATTACAGCAAGCCAACAGCCAACATCAAACTAAATGGAGAAACACTCAAAGCAATCCTACTAAAGTCAGAAATAAGACAAGGCTATGCTCTCTCTTCATTTATTCAACATATTTCTTAAAGTTTTAGCTAAAGCAATAAGAGAAGAAAAGGAGATTAAGGGGATACAAGTTGGAAAGGAAGAAGTCAAACTATCTCTATTTGCAGATGAAATGATCGTATACATAAGTGACCCCAAACCCCTACCAGAACTCCTACAGCTGATAAACACCTTCAGCAATGCAGCAGGATACAAGATTAACTCAACAAATCAATCCCTCCTATACACTAAGGATAAAAGGGCTGAAAAAGAAATAAGCAAAACATCATCCCTTATAATAGCTGCAAATAGCATTAAATATCTTGGTGTAACTCTAACCAAAGAAGTAGCAAATCTGTTTTACAAAAACTTTAAGTCACTGAAGAAAGAAATTGAAGAGGATGCCAGAAAATGGAAAGATCTCCCATGCTCCTGGATAAGTAGGATCAACATAGTAAAAATAGCAGTTTACCGAAAGCAATATACATATTCAATGCAATCCCCATCAAAATCCCAACACAATTTATTACAGACCTTGAAAGGACAATACTCAACTTCATATGGAATAACAGGAAGCCCAGGATTGCCAATACAATCCTGCTCAATAAAAGAACTTCAGGAGGAATCACCACCCCCTACTTCAAGCTATACTATAGAGCTACAATAATAAAAAACAACCTGGTACTGGCACAAAAATAGACTTGTGGATCAATAAAATCAAATCAAAGATCCCAACATTAACCCACACACCTATGAACACCTGAATTTTGACAAAGAGGCCAAAAATATTCAATGGACAAAAGATAGTATTTTCAACAAATGGTGTTGGCATAACTGGATGGGAGTCTGTAGAAGAATGCAAATAGATCCAAATCTATCAGCCTGCACAAAATTCAAATCCAAGTGGATCAAACACCTCAACATAAACCCAGCCACACTGAACTTGATAGAAAAGAAAATGGAAAATACCCTTCAATGCATTGGCACAGGTGACCACTTCCTAAATATAACACCAGTAGCACAGACACTAAGAAAAATCAATAAGTAGGATCTCCTGAAACTGGGAAGCTTCTGTAAGACAAAGGGCAGAATCAATAAGATAAAACAACAGCCTATAGAATGGGAAAAGATCTTCACCAACCCTACATCTGACAGAGGACTGATATCTAAAATATAGAGAACTCAAGAAACTAAAGCCAAAAACCTAAATAACCCAATTAAAAAATAGGGTTCAGAGCTAAAAAGGGAATTCTCAACAGATAAGTGGCTGAAATGCACTTAAAAAATTGCTCAACATCTTTAGCCATCAGAGAAATGCAAAACAAAACAACTCTTACACCTGTCAGAATGGCTAAGATCAAAAACACAGATGACAGACTATGCTGGAGAGGATGCAGAACAAGGGGAGCACTCCTCCATTGTTGGTGGGAGTGTAAACTTGTACAGTAACTTGCAGTATGGTAGTTCCTCAGAAATCTGGGAATCAATCTCCCCAAGGACCCAGCAATACCACTATTGGGCTTAAACCCAAAGGATGCACATTCATACCCCTAAGGAATTAGCACAACTATGTTCATAGCAGCATTATTTTTAATAGAAAGATCCTGGAAACAACCTAGATGCCCCTCAACTGAAGATGGATTAACAAACTGTGGTACATCTACACAATGGAGTACTACTCAACAGTAAAAAATAAATAAATAAATAAATAAATAAATAAATAAATAAATAAATAAATAAATAAATAAATAAATAAATAAATAAAGACATCCTAAAATTTGCAGGCAAAAGGGTGGATTTGGAGAATATCCTCTTGAGGGAGGTATCACAAGCCCAGAAAAATGGGCATGGGATGTACTCATTCATAAGTAGACTTTAGACCATAAGCAAAGAATATCCAAGCTGCAAATCATAACACCTGAACAGCTTGGGATCAGAAGGAACTTGAGAGACATCCAGAGATTCCCCTAAGAAGAGAAAATAGAGATCATCTTAGCAAATTGGGGTCATAACAGGTTTCAACCAAGAAGAGGTGGGAACAAATCAGGAGAGAAGGAGATGGTTGAGTGAAAGGAGCAATAAAGAGAGAAGAAAAAGAGATGGATATCTCGATAGAGGAAGCCAATGTGGGTTTGGAAAGAGACTGGGTGCTAGGGAAACCTCCAAAAACTCACAGGATGTTCTTGGCTAGGTCTCCAGCCAATAGTGGAGCAGGTGCAAAAACAGTACTTCCCCTATAATCAAATATATAATCACCCTAAGTGTCATCACAGAACCTACATCCAACAATAAAGAGAGGTGTAGGCAGGGATCCTTGGCTGAGCAATGAGCTGAGTTCCTGGTTCAGTTGAGAGCAGAGGAGGAGAGTCTGTATGAGCAAGGGAATAGGGATTATCAGGAAAATTCCCACAGTGATGGTTGGCTGGAGCTCTGAGGAGCTCATTGAATCAAGAACAACCACTGGCAAACCATCGGGAAAAGGAGGCGGGCCCTCCAAGGGTAGGCAACTGTCCATTGGCATAGGCAGTATGCAGAGCCTCGAGGGGTGGGATCAAACCATGTTCCTGTGTGTGGGCTATCACCTTGGAGCCCATTCCCTGCAGATGAACACCTAACCCAGTCTTGATATTGGGATGAGGAAATGGGACTTGCCTGGAGTGGATGTGCCAGGCTGAGCTGACTCACCTTGGGACTTCTTGCCCTTTTAGGGGAGGGACTCGGAGGATGTGTAAGGGGGAGGCTGAAGGTTGACTGGGAGGGATCAGAAACAGGGAAGGGGAGGGGAGCAGGGGGATACATGGGAAAAAAGATAGGTTTTTATAAATTAAGAAAAATAATTTTTAAAAGTGAAAATTAAATAAAAACTCTTCAAAGAATTTAGTAGGGTTTTCACATATTTGAAGTGTCTACAATGGCCCCAGATGCATGAGTACCTCTTACTGCCTCTCTGGAAGGTATTTTCCAGGGAGAATTCTCAAACAGATGTCACATCCCATGGTGGCTCTTCAAGAAACAAAACTATACTTCTGTAAGCATATTGCAGAGCTCTGATTTGTCATTGGTTCAGGTTCACTGTTGGCTACCTTGAGCTTAAAGTTTTTAACTTCATTTAAGCTAAATGTTTTTGAAACTATAATCTGTGGGAAACCGGAATGAAAAGCCTTGCATTCTTTTCTAGAATTTTATAAACTCAGTGAGCCATTGAATTCATGATAGACTGACCATGGATAATGGTACCATCATCATGCTTGGTTTGTTTGTTTTCCTGGCATAGTGCCAAGTACTTTCCTGATTTAATCTTCTAAATTAGTCTTCACGGAACTTCATTTCTGTTACCACCAGTTTACAGACAAGAAAACTGATGATAGTGCATGGTTAAGAAGCTTTTCTACTCAATGTAATGTTGAAAGCCATAGGGGAGCATCTATACCCGACATGGTTCCTCTCTAGAGGTCTCTCTGAATCACAGTGGTTGTCACTGCCCATCACCACTACACCTGCTTTCTCAGCACTGAGCAAACAAGAACCTTCTTTGAGTCTAAAAGCCAATACAACAAGAACAACTTCCCATAGTGAGATCTTCAACAGATGTGAGATCCAACAGTGAATCTTACAGAAAAGATGGTCTTTGGGCTGGGCAGAGAGGAGAGAAAGGAATTGATCATGGAAGAATAACACATAGGATGGGACCTGTGTCAGGTTCAGAAGTGAGATAGGGAATGTGGAAGTCACTGTCTTACCTCATCATTTCATCCCATATCCCTGTTTCCTGCTAAGGACTATTCTTTTGCTGTCGTTTCCAGGCTCGAAGGACCTGGACCATTCTTTCTGGAATATGTCTTCCTGTTTAGAGTTTCCATATTTTCTTTTTGCTTTATTTTTAATGAGTCAGAGCTGACCTTTGAGGTTTGTTTTCATGTCTTTCTGTGTGGTATCCTTGGTGATCAGTGCAGGCTTCTGAATGCTGAGTAATTATCTCAGGCATCTCCTACTCAGAGAAGGGAGGTCAGCCCTTAAAGTGAGACACCTAAAGAGAGGCGCTAGGAGCTCTCTTGTCTCTTAGTTTATTATGGCATTTTGGTTGCTATGGAGACTGGAGCAAGAACCTGAGTAGGGAGGAGTGGTGAAAGGTGAATCAAAGGCTCTGCATATTATCAACCTCGCTCTCATAAAATGATCTTGACTATCATGTCATTCTTAGCACTTAGGAAGCTGAGGCAGGTGGATTCCCATGATTTTAAAGGCAATCTTATCTACATAGTGAGTTCCAAAGCAGCAAGGGCTACAAACTGAGACGAAAGAAGAAAAATGACACCTGTGTCTTCTCTCTGGCTAACCTCTTCCATTGCCTACTGCCCTTAACTTACATTTAAACTCATGTTCTGAAAGCAGCGCCTTACATGCTCCTGATCTACCCTTCATCTATTCCTGTCGCTTATGAGTCTTGTATAAAAATTGTAATTTAAACACTGGTTTATTTATCCATAATTGACCCTTTCTATTATTCAAGGTCAGTTCAAACACTATTTTTTACTTCAAGAAGAATTAGTGCATTCTATTAGTTTAGAGTTATGTGGAGACATGTGTGCCCCAACCCAACAGTTTTGAGTGAGAGTTTTGTGGCCAGACAACATTTGGAAACTTTCTCTGCTTTCTTCCCTTGACTGTGGCTGAGCAGCTCTTCAAACGAACATCCTTTTGTCAAAACTGCAAGTGGTATAGTTTCCATCTAAATAATTCTTACTTATGAAATGGGCAAAAGCCCTGCATTGTCTATATATAAACTTAGACATTGGCAGATGGGGTGAGGGACAGAGTTGGCCTTGATTTCACCCTGGCGTATTTAAAACATCAAAGACAGGAACAAAGAAACTGGTCATACTGTTTTAGAAACATTTTCAGTGGAGAGATAAAGGTGAATCACCAAAATTGTTTGTCCTTTATATCCTAAAAATGTCCCTTACCCACAAGGATCAAGTCTCTTTAAAAAAAAAAAAAATGATATGAACATCAGCCAAGAATTAAAATTGGAAATGTGCATTTTTAAATTCTCAGTAATGATTATATTAATTGATTATTATATATTTGCATTTATAAATATATATATATATCTTATTCTAGAAGTAATTAAAAAAAAACTTCAAAGGTTTTTAAAATTACCCAAATACTTGGAGCAGTCTTGATTTTTCTCATTTTCTCAGAGAGGATGTAGAAAAAACTCACAGTAGTCACACACTGATGCTCAAACCCTCCTTCCCAGCACTGTAATGGTTCTTGTTATGTTAATTTTTGGAAAAAGTCCAGCTGTGTATTTAACATATTATTTAATTGAACAAATTGTTTATCCTTATCATAATTTTGCATATTTGAGACTTCATAACTTTCATAACCTCAGAAAGATTCTCAAAGAACCTGAAGCCACATAGGCTTATTTCCCTGTCTTCAGAAAAAGACAGTTCTACTACCTAGATATTTCTATTTTTACTCTATAATGAGGACACTGAGTCTAAAAATTGCACACATCCCTGAGCTGTTACATTTCTTGTTCACTTTAACCTGAATAAGCGCTTCAGGTTTTCATGCAATCAGATTCAGGCAATGCCAATTTCAAGGCAGTATGCAGCTTGCCACTGTCAGAATTTAGTGTTTATTTCTCCAGAGGAAGCCCTCTGGGTGTCCAACCAGCTGTAATGTCTCACTAATTTTGCGTAAATATTTCAATATATAATGAGTCATTGTTGGATTTGATAAGGAAAATGAAATTAGAGAAAGAGTAATTTACATTTGGGTTGCTCTCCCATTAAGATTTGTAACAAATGTGGGAGACATGAAAGTATGTGAGGCAAAAAGGGGATGTGGTGGTGCAGCCTGTCATCCTCACACTCCAAAGGAGAATTACAAACTCCAAGCCATCCTTGATTACATAGCAATTTCCAAGATACCCTGCCCCTGGCAAGGCCTTGTTTCAAAAAGTGATGTGGGGGTGAGGGTAGGGGTTAAAAAAACAAAGATGGTTATGGTTGTGGTTTTCAAAATGGGGTGGAATGTTTGGTGTTACATTGATAAACTCCCTGTTGCCAAGGTTCTTTGCTTAGTCATGTTCAGACCCTGTATTTCATGATCAGAAATGTTTCATGGGCCCAAGTCTCCAACGTAAGAGAAGTCCCCACAAAATCCATCCTGTCTCTCCTCCCAACAGCCTCTGGTACAAAGAGGAAGAACAGCTTGACAAAGGTGATGATCTCCCGCCAAAGTTCATGATCTGTAAGCTTGTGGTAGTCTTCTTGAGGTGGGACCTGTAAGAGCTGGGGCTTAGTAACTGGGCAGAAGGAGTCTCTCCTCTGTCCTTTGGAAGGGTTAAGGCTGCTCTCGTGGAGTCAGTTCTCGGGAAAGTGGGTTCTAGAAAGTGGGGCACACACCTGTGCTTTCCTGACAGGCCCTGATGCCATCCTCAGTGGAGGCCTGACAGAAATGTATGTGACCCTGGATTTTCAGTCTCAGAAACTGTAAGGCAAACGAATCACTTTGTTTTATAGACTTCCTAGACCCAGCAATTTTTTGTAGCAACAGAAAATAGAAAACAAACAAACAAAAACCCAGTGAGTGTCCTCCCAACTTGTGCCTCCTTTTAAAGCTTAGAGTGTGTTACTCTGATACCACTGAATACTTGAGTAGAGGCTCATTCCTTCCAGAGTGCATGAATTCAGAACTTTGTGAAACACCAATAGAAACTAATTTCTTTAGGTTTTTGCCAAGTTCTTTCGTATCTAGTCTCCCTGATTGGAAGCTTCCTAAAGGCAGCCTAATGGTGACCTCTGCACTTCCTTTTTATACTCTAAATGCATTTTTCTTAAATAATCAAATGGATATTTAATATTTGAGCCAAAATTATTTGCTTTACAACTTTTGACCATTCTGCATGAATGTGTAAGGCATGTAAGGTCTTGCTACTGGAAAATATCTCTGTTTCTATATGACTAAACATATGATATGTTAAAATGATATAATTGGCTTATAGTGGAATTTGTATCAAAATTGAAAAGCTTCAGTGGGATTGATGAGCACATGAGCAGTGGGCTGCCACAGCAAGAAAGACGGCTGTGCCTGTTAATTAAGACACATAAGCCACAGAGAACCAAGCCTCCTTAGCACTCAGCACTCCTCAGAATGTGGTGTCCTATCAGGCTTCTAAGAGGCGTTCTCGTGGTTGTTCATGCCATCCTAGAGAGGGCACAATTATGCTTCATTTGTGCTGTTAGCTGAGTTGATTAAAACATCAGTGCAGCATTCTTATCATATGCAGAGATATTGTTCTGAGTTTGTAATTTAAACAACATTTTCCACATTCCATGATTGAAAATCCTTCAAGTTTTGTTTCCACAAGAACTTGAGAAAAATACTCACATAGAAAATTTATTAAAGTGATAAGAAACTGATTCTTCCTAAACTTGCAGATTATAAATCACCACAGGAAATCTAATAGTGGACACATGTCTCACGTCACCAGAGGCTTCATCTGGAATGTTGAAGAGGAGAATATTGAACATTGATGGTGACTATCTGAAAAGGCCCAGTGTTTGTTACAGTAAACTTGGTGATGTGCCTTATGCAATCAATTAATTAAGATGGCCTTGTTTTGAGCCTAATATAGACTGGTCTGAGATTTGCTGTGCAGCCCAGGATGGTCTCAGACCTGTGGCATTTCTCCAGCCTCTGTCTCCCAAGGGCTAGGATTATAGGCACGAGCCATAGTCCACTCCAATTTTGCTTCAGTCCTCAGCGTTACCAACCAGAATGCCGAGGGAAGGTCTTCAGTTGATTAGTCTTAACTAAGAAGAAGCAACTTATTTTTTAAAGACACAAACATATTTGTGTCTTGTGCCCTTTTATGGTCTCCATGGGCAGTTGTTAACCTGTGGCAGATGCACATATATGCATAAATGAAAACAATTTAACTTTAAAATCTTCTTTTTAGGATGTGCAAAGGTTGTTTGGCCCTTTGCAGTTCTTCACTTTATGTATTCTTTTTAAGAAACTGTCTTTGTATACAGAGTGCTGTTGTGGGTGCTAGTGGTGCTTATCAGTGTAGAGGAGAAGGATTTAATAAAGGGTTAAAACGAAACCATAACACTCTATGTCTATACTCTTTAGGTCTTCACACTTCCATCTTTGGTGCTATAGTATTTCTCTATCCTCTGATATGGAGCAGGGAGAAAGTGACCAGAAAATGATTATTGAATGAAGAAATACATTCACAGCATTGCACGTTTCACAGGCAGAGTCCATCGTGGTTATACATGGAACAGATGGGGAGGAGAGGAGGAAGGGTAAGGGGAAAAGAAGCCCAGTGCAGTCAGATGCCAAGTCTCCTAGCTGCTTGAAAGGTTGAACTAAAAGGCACACGAACCCACAAGTTTAAGACCAGTTTGGGCACGTAGCAAGACATCCATATCCGAACAACAGAGTTCTAAATGGCAGGTTCTCTAATGTGAAGCGACAATGCTATGTAGATAATACCTTTTCTGGAGTATTATTGGGGAAACTGGTCTGTGCAGAATTAGGTAAATCATACTAAGTGGTTTACAATGAGGACCTATCCAAAAAACCTTCAATACTTCAAGATACTTTATAGGCACAGCTACATATGGGGCTGTTGGGACTGAGGTGACTAGGTAGGGATATCTTGTGACTCCTCAGGTGCTATACGAATGAGAACTGAAAGTAATTAATGGTCATAGCATCTGTAAAAATGATGGACCAGAAATAGTCTTTTTTATTACTATAACAAAATACCCTTGGTAGGCCAACTTTATAAAGAGATTTAGTTAGGCCAAACTTTGAAGTTTAAATCCCAAATGGAACCCATTGGGTCTGTCTCTCTCTCTTTCTCTCTCTCTCTCTCTCTCTCTCTCTCTCTCTCTCTCTCTCTCTCACACACACACACACACACACACACACACACACACACACACACACACACGTAAAACAGATAAATGAAAAGAAAGTAGAAAGGAATTTGTTGACGAGAAAAGGAATTACTGGGAAGGACACAAGTGTGTGCGTGCAGGAGTGAAGGGTGGATGCAAAGTGATGGGGAATGAATGGGAACAAGATACATGATGGGAAAGATGCATAGAATGAATTAGTGTATAAATAAATAGAGGGAGGAAGGGGAGAGAGGGAGAAAGGAGGAAAGGGGAAATCAAATACCTAGCTTACTGTTTCAACACTCAGGCTTAACTACTCCAAGTCCAAGGAATCCCTGGAGACTCCACAGCTCCAGCATCACATCCAGATCAGACTTTGAGTCATTGTCACAAAATGCCTGACATATAAACAACTTTAAAAAGTCAAAAAAGAGTAACTGAATATTTTAAAATTTTATCAATGTACAGAAAAATTCCAACTTTAACTGGATTAACCTGTATGATTGTTGGGCATATTTGAACTGTATTTCCTTGTGCACACATCTGCGTATAAATAGATGTGTTTGTGGGGTGTGCACCACTGTTTACTTTTACACTTTAACAATGTTTTCCCTAGAGACTGTAGTACCCTTTGTATCTGTACATACATAAGCACAAAGGTTGTTCCTTGTGTTTCTTTTGTACAGGTCTTTGCTTTTTGTAGCAAACCTGAAAATAGGCAACAGTCCTTCCATCCTTGAATTCCATCTGTATGGCAGCTGTGCTTATCTTCCTGCTCCTTACGCCTAACATCACACTGTGTTCATACAGCATCACCTATGTGCAGCTAACTCATCAAAGGCTAATTTAGTAACATCTAGTAGTTGTTAATTAATAGACATGTATTAGCTTTTAGAAAGTGATAGTTTTGTTTGAGGCTTTCCTTTGGTTGGAAGAACAATCTCAGGAACGCACAGGCCATTGAAGAGCAGTCTGAAGTCATTGTGAGAAACTGATGATCTTCCTCTATTTCTGGGGTTTTATAACCTCAAAGACATCCTTAAAGGCTTCCCTATTCAATTCTATGTATTCAGGCGGATGAATAGCTAAACAGAATAGAGTAGCCGTAGATTTACAGTGTATTTCTTAAGACAGAGACTATCAAAATGTTTTATTGAGTGTAAACTCAGGTCCTCCAAGCACTATGTCCCGGCTCGATTTAATCAGCACTTTAACTATGTTTGAAACACCTTAATTTCCAGCTTCAACTTTGCTAGCTAAGCTTAAAACAAATCACATCTCACATCCGGGTGGTAGAGGTGAATAACAGCTGGCGGTATTATGAATTTACAAAGAGATTTTTTTCTTTTAATTTTGAATAGAGTTGTAGCTCTGAAAATTACTCTCACACAGTTTTCAACATTTTAGTTAATTTCAATTTTATGAAATCGCACTTACAGGGAAGACTTTAAGAAAAAGATATAGGTAAAAACCATGACTTCTCCCTTGCGTATATATCCCCTCAGACGTAAACTTTCTATGAATAAATGCTTTGTGTTGAATGTATTTTTAAAATCACCCTAAATTTGTTGACAAAATGAAATCCATGTGTCTCATTCGTAAAATTGTGCACACACGTATTTTTACATTGTTCAAATTCATTGCAAGTAGTATTCTGACCACAGAGCCCCACCCCCTTAGGAAAAGGATGGCAGCAGGTGCTAGATGTCTTTTATAATTGCTTCCCGAGAGTTTGTTATCTAGAAGAGAGGCTTTATAATCTTACAGATCTGTTACTTTCATAGGCATTATGATGCTCAGAGTATGGAGTTTTTGCCAGTGAGATTACTGAGTAACCACACCCGGATACATGGTGCTGTAGGACTGCCAATCCTGCACATTGTCACCAGTGCTTGACAACACAGAAGGACCCTTCTTCCCCCTCTTCTGCTCCTGTCCCTGTAAGCTTATCTGTGCTTCGTGGGAAGACTGACATTTCTGAGCACATCCAGATGCATCGGTTTATTATGCACAATTGCTTATTGGCTAGTAATGAGGTTAAAACTTAGTCAAAGCCCGGCATGGTGCAGAGATTCTGTTATAAACGATGCTGCCTGTCAATATATTTATTTCTACATCTGCACTTTCCTTTTAATCCAGTCTAAGTAAACATCAAAATTAGATCAACAATGAATTTAAATTCCACACCAAAGTGCTTAGTGAGTTAGGATAACATTATATGATCTATTCTAATTTGTTATTAAAGAACACTGCAGTACAGTGGCTGCTTTTATTTTACCAGTATGGAAATGGAGTCTTCACATGGTTGATTCTTTAAAATAAGATAATAGACATATTTTACTGTTAATCCCCAAGGTTCCCTTTCTCATTATATATCAGGCCTGTTGATTACCACTTAGGAGAACTTGTTGGCCCCACATGGGTTTAAAATTGCCAATTAGCAGCCCCTGTCACCAGCCATAAACGAGGAACATGATTTCAAAAACAAACATTGCGTTTCTTCTAAGGTTGTGCTAAAAAAACATGGGACTGAGGCTGTAGGGAGCAAAGGGGGCCTTCATCTGCTGAAATCATTCTAACAGAGAGGGCTCTCAGTGCAAGTGTGTCTGCACACTACAGTTCCTGTCCTCTGAGTGAACACTCCCCTGAGACCCGTGGTGATGTTTTGCTTCACTTAATGCAAACTGCTTTGAGATTTCTGACATCATTAAGTCAAAATTTAGTACAGCCATTTTGTTCAGACCCAAACTAGGTGACACTTAGTGAAGAGAGAAATGCAACATCTATTTGTCATATGACACAAATGTGGAAGTGTTATACATGGACTTTGTCTCTGTGGCAAGAAATAGATACACATTCGCTTATGCGTGATGCATGTGTATGCTGTTGCGCTAAGTCCGATCTTTGAGATACGCACACATAAACACACTTTGTTTTCATGTAAAGATGTTACTGCCTTTTCTTATGCTCTGTGAACTGGTTAATGAGGTCTTAAGTCTAGAGCATGACTTTGAGACTTGTTTGCTCATTTTTGCTCAGTTTTTTGTTTTTAACTCTTTTACCTTCTACCCACCCCCTAAGATTTGTAATCTTTGGTGCTTTATTGCTTTAATACTGTGAATTTAAATATGAATGTTAAAAACTAAGTCTGAAAAAATACTAATATGTGAGCATATTTTAAACTGCGTATACTTTATACTTTTTATACTAAATATAAAAGCTATATATATATATATATATATATATATATATATATATATATATATCATTTGTTTAGAAAAAAGAACTTGGTTTGAAATTTTGTTGGAATAAGTTCTCATTACTGGTATAAGGGGCAATAGAAACAAGAACACCAATATTAGCAGTGTTAACTGCTGTGGGCCTGTGTTCTGGTCCATTGTAAATATTTGTTCCTCCTACTGATTTAATAAAAAGCTGATTGGCCAGAAGGCAGACAGGAGTGTGGGCAGGACTACCAGACTAAGGAAGCTCTGGGAACAAGAAGAGCAGAGCAGAGACATCAGCTGACACAGAGGAAAGAAGACAGCCATGCTGCTCTGAGAAAAGGTACCAAGCCTCATGGCTAAATAAGATAAGAATCATGGGTTATTTTAAGAGCAAGAGAGAGCTAGCAAAATGTCTGAGCCATAGGCCAATCAGCATGAAATTAATATAAGCATTTGTGTGATTATTTGGGGCTAAGTGCCAGTGGGGTTGCAAGTGGGTCCGAACCTCTGGGCTAGAACGTCAGGCCAGAAACCTCTATTACAGTTAATTAACATTAATTGCAACTGTATTTTGTGTCAAGCCTCTAGGTCAAGGTGATATTGCCTGATTCCTACTTTATGTCTCACCATGTTGTCTAAGTAAAAAAGTTATAAATTATAAGTAAATGAGAAAGACGGGAGGATCATGAGTTTGAGGCCAGCCTGGGCTACACCTCTAGGTCAAGCACTTCTAGTGCCTGATTCCCACTGCACAAGCCAATGAAAGGAACCTTAAGTACATAGTCTAAGATAAACTGAATTGTCTCTCTTGTTTGGGATGAAGAAAATAAGGGCCCAGGAAGTTGAATGGGATCCAGGCAGAACAGTAATTAATTTCACACTGACATGTAGTGGTGCAAGGCGTGGACATTCAATGTTCAGGTGTTTGAAAAATGAGAAAAGGAAAAGCTATATCAGGCTGGGCACTAAGGGAACGTTCTATGGAAAATGTAAGCACTTTCAGACTCAAAGACTGACGAAGAAATGTGTGGGAGTGGGCAGCAAACATTACACTTCAGGGAAGCCTGTGTGGTCTATTCCAGGCGTAACTGTATGTGCTTGCTAACTTTGTCTCTGGTTGGCCATATGTGCCTAAGTCCTATGAACTAGCCTGTGTTGTACTAACTGAGAAGTTTTGGAGACAATTTGAGCATTAGTTCAACTACAGAATTTTTTAATTTGTCAGAAACCATATAGTTTATTTGTCTTTCATAAATATTAATGTTTTGTTGCTAACACATTAGGATGAGTGTTACTGTCTTCATTTTATTAGGGAGGAAGCTAAAGCTCAGAGAGATTTTCCTAAAAGGGTTCAGTGGGGCTGCAGAAATGGCTTAGAGGTTAAAAGCACTGACTGCTCTTCCAGAGGACCCGGATTTAATTCCCAGCACCCACGTGGCAGCTCACAATTGTCTGTAACTCCAGTCCCAGGGGCCAAATGCCCTTCTCTGGCTTCCACAAGCACTGCCTAAAGTTGGTTGCACATACATACATGTATGTAGGCAAATACTCATGTACATTAATAAAATAAATACATCTTTTAAAAATACATATTTAAAAAGAATACTATGCCTATGTTACACCTTTCACATTGGTTGTTTTCTTAATACATCATTACTATGATCACATATGGTTATTCCTTTACACTGCAGTTTTAAATAGCCACATAAATTTCCTAATATATGTGTGGTACATATACTGTCAGCTGCTAGCCAGTTTGATGATACTGCTGTATTACTGATGCTGAGGTTAGAGTTCTCTTACAGTGTGTAGACTGAGGGTTTGGCTATCAACTTGTCAGCATATATGTGAGTGAGGCAATCAGCTTGACAAGGTGTATGAATTAAAAATGTGAATGCTATTTGAGCAAACACACACAAACAACAGAAAAAAACTGTTCAAATGTGTAGAAACTGGAAACATTCATAAATTAGAAGTTAGTGGCATCATTGTATAGTCATAAAGTAGAATACATTTGAAAAAGATCCATATGGGGTTTCTTGGGAAATTACACAAAATATATTTTGCCTGAAAAATATTAGACAAAAGAATAGTACAAATGTGCATGTGAAGGATGACTGAAATATATCTAAAGTAACATATACCATGATAAAATACTGAAAATTTTAGGAGGTAGCTACACGCATATGCTAGACAAGGTGAGAGGCTTTCTGTTTTGTGCATGTTTACTTTTCTTTACCTTTGACATTATTCTTATTGGAAAAAAATGTTGAGGGAACGGACAGCTCAGTGGGAAGGACACTGGTTGCTCTTCCAGAGGATCTGGGTTCAATTTCCAGCACCAAGGTGGTTGCTCACAAATGTCTGTAACTTCAGTATCAGGGAATCCAATTGTCCTCTCTGACTCCTTGGGGCACTGAACATATATGGGGGACATATATACATGCAGCCAAAACACTCACACATAAAGTAAAAATAAATATTATCCCCCCCCAAAAGTGGAGAAAATATACAAGTGCCAGTTTTGCTCCTGAGTCCCTATCATGGCTGACCCAAAGACCATCTGTGTTCTGGCTGTTGCATGTTCCTGATTCTCCTGCTGGCTTTTGCTCAGTGGAACTGCCTGGCCCTGGATTCCTCTTACTACTCTCTTAGGACACCCAGGAAAGCCAGAGCTTAGGCACAGAGATGAGAACAGGGCACACGCCTGTCGTCACTCCATACACACAGCCCATGTCTGAGGTTCTCATCAGCCCCGTGCTGGTGAATACCTGTCTTCCAACAGCTGTGTCTGTGGTTATTGACTGGGAACTGGATTTCCACCTCAGTTGGCAAGTCAAACCAAAGCTCCGGGAAGTTGGTCATTGTCTTTGAAATGTGACACAGATTATGGTGGCCAGGAAAATAGCATACTGATGCCATTCATTTTAATGTACGTGATAAATAATTTTACTAATATGTAGGTGAAATTTTTCATCAGGACTGCAGGTCACCTCTATCCCACCAGCCTGCTCCCAAATAACCATATAGAGACTTACTAATAATTATCAATGTTCAGCCAATAGCTTATGCTTGTTATTTATTAGCTCTTCCAACTTAAATTAACCCATATTTTATATCTACCCTGTGCCATGTAATGGTACCTTCTTTCAGCGTGGCATATTCATCTTCTGCTTCATCTGCATGTCACTGGCAAATCCTCAGACTCTGCCCTTCTTCTTTCCAGCCTTCTCTGTGCTCTGAAAATTCTGCCTAGCCATCAGCTAAATTAGCTTTTTATTACCCAATGAGAGTAATACATCTTTACAGTGTACAACGATTCTTCTACATCACTAATTCTTTTTTATCTTTCTCTCTTATAAGGGATTGAACCTAGAGCTTTGTACATACTAGACAAGCACTATGCCTATGAGCCACATCCCCCTCTCTTTTTAACAGTTGCTACTAAGTTGTTCAGTTTGGACTTGGACTAGTTTCATGGCTGAAATAATCCTTAAATTTGTGATCCTCCTGCCTCAGCCTCCTGAGTAGCTGAGATGAAAAGCCTGCTGGTGTAGCCTTAGCTAATTTTGATAATCTTTCCATTTAATCATTAATTTAAGCAGGCAAATGGTCTGTCTAGAGGGAGGATTGCTTGATACTCTGGCAAAAACCACCTCTATGCGTTTGGGAAGGAAGTCTAGACCCGGAGGTTCATTTTAATTAAGGAGGTAGATGCAGAAGAACTACCTCTTTCTGCTGTTGTGTGATTATCTGGATTGCATCCCTCACATCCCAACGTTCTTGGTATTTCTTACATGTTGGTGAATTGTAATTATTCTCAGTGCTTGTTTATGGACAAGATTGCTTTGACTGATGACAAGGAAGCATTTAAAATAGATGTTTTGCTGGTAATAGGTGAGAACAAAAGCTGTTTTATAAAGGTATTTCTTTTTATGAAACAATTAATGTATACTTCTAGTTTTTAAATTGCTGACACACTGAGTGTGTGTGTGTATATGTGTGTCTATGTGTGTGTGTGCATGCCATGGAGGTTGACTCTCACCTCCCATCTTACTAATTCAAGGTCTCTCCTATTTCTGCCATGCAGTGTACTCCAGTCTAGCTGGTTCTCAGGCTTCCTGCCGATATTCTTGCCTCCACTTACTATCTTTCTGTAGGAGTATTAGAATCATAGATATGTATCTTGGAGCAGCTGGACTTTTTTATTTTTTAATGAAGGTTCCTGGGATTTGATTAGGTCATCCACGGCGATTCTTTATTGCAAAACGATCTCTTACATTCTGAGAGACCGGAACCTTTGCTGAACCTCATAACCAAAGTTAATAATGTAGCCTGGGGTCGCTTGAGATTTCAGTCCTACTACTTGCTCAGCCTGTGTTTTAACCTACTTTAAGAGAATGCTGTAACAATCATCCTTACTTGCCTTGTGTTTCCCACGAAATCAACTGTTAGAAGCTAAGCTAATGCTTAGCTACTATCTTAAATTATGTGCTCTCCCATGCCCCTGACCAAGAAAAAAAAAATTGCATGTGTATCATTTGCTGAAAGCAGAAAATATAGAGGTTGAAAGCAATTTCCTAAAATTTACTATAAATGTTGCAGAGAATACTTACGGATTCTGGGTGATAAACAATGATGCATGTTGTCTGGTCAGCTGGGATCGGTTGGAGTTGAGGACTTATTTCCTTGTTAAATAAACTCTATTGAAGTTTTCAGTAAAGTTTCCCATTTTTTCCATGCTTTAGGCTTTGTGTCCTGTTCAGCACAAAAGAGAAAAGCCCTATGTTAGGGCAGTGACTGAACCATCATACACAGACAGTCGGACAGGGATAGAGAGTCACACACCAGGCACACATAAACAAAAGACACAACCACAGGGACAGATTCACAATTCAGCCTTCAGGCAGGTGGGGAGCCAGACTCACAATGTGAGGGGTCAGACTTCAGCCATAGGCAGATGTGAGGGCACAGGAGCATAACGCAGAGAATTCAAATCTAGACTTGCTCTTGGTTAAAATGACTCGGAAGAGAAGTACGTTTATTTCTTTCCTTAATGCTATACCCATGTATTATTGGTGAGTCAGAGCGAATCATCAGAGCATTTAATCGATGCAATCCCCAGGCACTTTTCTCACTGAGTCCTCTTCCTGCCGGTTTACTTCTACTTTTAACAGTTCTCTTAAGTATTGGATAAATAAATCTGAAATAGAAGTTTAGGCTAAGGCTTTCTAAGACTCAGCCCAGGGCCTCGCGAAGACCATTTTCTCCTGTTCTGGAATTTTCTTTACTCTTCAGTTGACAGCCTCAAGAGGGACTGAAGCTAGGAGCTGATCTGAAGATGGTACATTCTGAAGAAGTTCTCAGTTCTAGTCCAAGTCAGCTACACTTTCAACACCATCATTGAAATGTTAGTGGTTACATTTGAATTCAACTGTCTGAAATAAAATGCCTTAAGCATTAATAAAGAGAAAACATTTTTCTAAAATTCTGTATCCAAATCAGGTGAGACAAAAATAATAGCAGAAAGTATCCTTTTGATTTATATCCCAATGGATCAATCTGTTTCTGCTTATTATGTTTAAATTATCTCTACATAAAAGAAATCTCTGAAAATTATACCATGGTATAGAAAAATGATGTTCTGTTTTTATGAGTACATTAAAGATTATACTTTGCATTTCATTATCAAGGTATAAATTTTTGTAAATATCATAATCTGTTATTGGACCATGTTTCCAAACTGAGATTTCTTGGATTCTCTTCAAACTTGTTTCCTGAAACTTTTTACTTATTGATTTTTTAATGAGGTTTCCAAGTCATTAAGGTGATATTAAAATAAAGCAAAAAAAAAAAAAAGCAAAAAAAAAAAAAAACCTTCCAAGTTTGGAATCTGTTAGTTAGGTTTTTTGTTTTTTAATAAATAGCCACGAGTGGCTGGACATCTGATTTTGGAATTGGAAAGGTTCCCCCCCCCCCTTTTCTAAAATATACTACTGAAATTTTTGCAATTTGAAACTTGATAAATATTTTTTTTTTTTTTTTTGTCTGCCAGCATAGATCTGTTTTAGCTAGGAGAAGAGCAATGGGAGAGGTCAGCTACTCAAGATGGCTTGGTGGCAAACATGCTCAGCTATCTGTCATGATCACAGAAGTTGTGATCCTAGAGAGGAGTGGAGCCAGGATTCTTGTGTCTCTAAATAACACTAAATTTATAAGCAGTAAAGTGAATGCTCTCTAGAGATGGTCCTAATTGTGGTCTAACTGTTAGCTCATGCTAGCTCATGCTGGAGAGGCACTGGCGAAAGACTAGTGTTAATCTTGAAATCAATTTTTAAATTGGAGAAAAGTAACTTTCCCCTTGTAGATGTTAGCTAGAGACACATTGGATTCTTGGTTAGGGATGGGAGCTTGTGCCCACTTCTTCTAACACTGGAACCCTGTCTGTCTTAGATCTTTGCAGGCCCTGTGCATGCTGCCACAGACTTTGAGTTCCTATTTCATCACTCTTGGGTCTGGAAGACACTGTTTCCTCTGTCTTATCCCTCCTCTATGGCTCTTAGAATCTTTCTGTAGCCTCTTTCTTGAATTTCTCTGACCCCTAACAGGATGGGTTTGATGAATTAGGACTGAGGGCTTCACTCTTTGCCCGTTGTCCAGCGGTGGGTCTCTATGTTAGCTGTCATCTACTGTAAGAGGAAGCTTCTCTGATTGTTGGCTGGGAAAGACACTGATCTATGGGTATAAGAGAATTTTGTTAGGAGTCATTTTATCGCTACATTCCTTTAGCAGAACAATAGCATTTGACATCCCCCTGGGCTATTGCTTATGTAGTTTCTGGTTTGGGGACTTCCAATCAGTGTCAGGCACAGGTTCCATCTCATGGAGTGGGCCCTAAATCCAATCAGATAGTGGTTGACTGCTACCACAACTTTTGTGCTTCTATTGCACTAGATTATCATGCAGGTAGGTTACCACTGTAGACCTCGGAGCCTGTAACTGCAATGGTGGCTACCTGTCTCCTCTAGCAGAATGAAAAGTACTTTTCAATACTATAAACACCATAAAACCTAGTTAGGCACCAGCTTGACTTCTTCATGTTCAATGAGATATTTAAGTGTTGTCTTCAGCAATAGGGCTCAACATCAGTTTGTGGAAGACAATAGACTTAATTCTTTGGGGTTTTTCATAAGGTCTCTTTGGCCAATGACCCAACTAGATGTAAGTAATTCCTGGTACTGGAGGTTTAGTTGGTGGCAAAAGAAAGAAAGGAAGGAAGGAAGGAAGGAAGGAAGGAAGGAAGGAAGGAAGGAAGGAAGGAAGGAAGGAAGGAAGAAAGAGAAAAATCTAGTTGAGGCATTCTCTTCCTTGTTATTTGGTAACTCCAATTAGAATTCTTTTGTACATGTATATTTCAAGAAACTTCTATAGTAGTAGGTTTCCGTAGTCTTGTTCGGTACATAAATCTTGAAGGGTAGATTCATACTCAGCAGTAGATGTCAATGTTCTTTTTGTAGCTTTTGGTCTCCTATTGTTGGGGGGGGGATTGTCTTACTGGCTCTGTGTGTGTGTTTCCTGTTCTTTTTATTTTTTTATTCTAGTTTGTCTGTTGGTTTGCCTCTTTGTGTGTGTGTGTGTGTGTGTGTGTGTGTGTGTGAGAGAGAGAGAGAGAGAGAGAGAGAGAGGGAGAGAGAGGGAGAGAGATAAAGAGAGGGAGGGAGGGAGGAGCCTGGAGTTGGCAGAAGGGAAACTGTGATTAGAGTATATTGTATGGAAAAAAATATTTTCAATAGAAAAAAGATTTAAAATTGTTTCTGTACCACTGTTTCCTCATGCATGTCAAAGTCCCAAGTGCTTCCTCAATGCCCAGTATCTGCTTAAGGACCCTTTAGCTCATTTGAGCCTCAGGTGAATTAGGTGCTGCATTTATTTTCACTCTTGAAAGGGATAAACTATTGCAATGAGGATTCAGATCAATTTTTTGCCCAAAGTGGAGGATTTGGGAAGGCCCTCTTTTAGGACCTACAAGATTCCTACTGGGTAAACAGCCCCTCACCTACATCAGGGTAATGAGAAAGCTGAGAAGTCCTTCAGAACATGGCAACCTTAGCCACATGAATAAAAAGTAGAACTCAGTACAAGTGTGCCATCTATATTAACTTAGAAGGCTTGAGAAGGCATTTGAATTCCGAGTTATTTATTAGTAAAAAATAGCAAAATGTTTCTATTTGGTAATCTTGCATGGACACGGTGGTACTGCATAGATACTGTCCTTTTGAAATATGAAATTAAAACTAAAACCTCAGGAGTTTGAGTCAAGGAACTTTTAGGCTGCATTTGCCTATCAGGCTCTGAGTGTTAAAGAGAGTTAGATCTCATCACAAACTAGCTTAGCCTACATTCTCTGTGTGACTTCTTTGTTTAACATAAAATGCCCCACCTTGCATTTCTCTCTAATTAATGATGCTGAGAGAATGTGCAGCTTCATTATCATACTACATCAACACTTTTGCTTTGGCAGGCTGATGAGTGCTTGTTAGGACATTTGGAGTAAATTTAAATTCCAGATTCTTAAGCAAATTTCAGTTCTGTGGTGATTGTGTGAAGAAACAAAGAACATAGCAGTTGAATGTAAGGATAAAAAAAAATATCTTCCTTAAGATTTTTCCCAGTGTCCAAATGGATGCTGTCTCAGGCTCAGGGTGTCTCCCTCGTCTTTCCTTGGCAGCAACTGGAGGAAGGAGGCTTGCTCTTGAGGGAGTGCTGGCCTCCATGTTCAGCATGTGGATTTCTTGAAGCTCTTGGGGGCTCCCATTAAAGCTACACCTAGCTAGTCAGGATCACTTCACTTCTTTGTACCCTTTTGCAATGCTGAAGTGAGTAGTGAGTGACCTCTAACCCACCGTGAAATCCGATCTGAGCGATCCCATAGTGAATCCAGACTCTCCCTGCTGCTGTGTTCAGGAACTTGCTTGCTTTCTTTGCTCAGTGTTAATTTTCAAAACACAGTTGTATTTTTTCTTCTTCTTCTTGGTTTTTCAAGAAAGGGTTTCTTTGTGTCTAGCTCTGGCTATCCTGTTCTGTAGACCAGGCTGGCCTCCAACTCACAGAGATCCACCTGCCTCTGCCTCTGAGTGCTGGGATTAAAGGCATGCCCCTCCAGTTGCAAAAATTTAACAAATTATTTGAGATTCTAAATTCAAATTCTTTTTGGTTTAATAACACAGATGCTTCTTAATAAAGCGGGTTTTAAGCTAGAGTCTTTAAGACCAGACACTTCCTGTGAGTAAAATCACCGACGCATTCAGGATAAGCTCAGTTCTGTGAAAGCTCTTGCATGAATGAAATAGGGAAAATCACAGTTTTGAGAGTCAGGAAGTCAGCAGACAGAGTAGGGAGGGAGAAACTTTCTGCTTCTTAGCTTCAGCTCTGCCCTTGAGTTGTTTTCTGTTTCTCGAGAGTGGAACAGTTTTAACTAGGGTTATAAGGAAGACATAACTAGTATTAGAAGGAAGCCACAAAGTCTTAAGCTTGAAATTGTGCCATGTTCTTTGCTGGGAGGAGTATACTGGAGCTCTCACATGCTGAGGCTTGTTTGTGTCTCATAGATATGTATAAAATGCCCTCAAGGAATCAAACAGCTGGGACTGAGCTGTAGCATTTCTCAGGTTCACCTGAGACCCAAACGGGAAGGGAGGGCTCAAAATGTCTACAGGATGACAGCATTCCCTCAGAGCAGAGAAGATGGGAACCTCTGTGCCCACCCTTGCCTTAGGTGCTGGGACTTGATTCCATGAGTATAGTATCAGGGTTTTCTAATTATGCACAAGGAGATATTGTGTCTACTGAATTTATTTCTGATGCTATAAGATGAATCAGAAATGATACATATATGAAGATATCTTGTGGTACACCATAAACATATTTCTTGTTACCTAAAAAGTTATCATTTATAAAAGAAAGGGGAGGGTCGGAGAATGGCTCTGCTGAGGAAGTGCTTGACATGCCAGAAAGAAGACTCAAGTTCAGATACCTAGTACCTGACTTTTTTTCTGTAGGCAGAAGCATGCAATTTATAGAGTTGGTGCTCTTTAAAAAAATATTTTATGTGTATGAGTATCTCAACTATATGTATCTCTGTATACCATTCACTTACATGTAAATTCATGATGCACATGGAAGCTAGAAGAATATACTGAGTTCCTTTGAAGTCGAGTTACAGACATTTGTGAACTGCCATGGAAGTACTGGGAAGCAAACTTGGGTTCTCCAAAAGATAAGCAAGTACCCTTAATAGCTGACCCATCTTTCCAAGCCCTGAATGAGGTTCTTAGTAAAGTTAGGTGATAGTCACAGCATTTAAGCTTTAGCTATATAGTGATTATTTCCTCATAACAGATCCCTAGGTGTGGAACAATTTCTCTGGGTTAATTCCCAGAAAAATGTCCTAGCTTAAGGATGGATAAAGGCTTAAATCTGAGTAGGTAGTCCAGGGTGTTGGCTTGAGAAAGAAATATTTTGTGTAGAAGTAAAAGCAGCAGAGGGCAGATCTGGGATTGATTTGGACATGTGATATAAACTGCTAAAAGCTTTGCAGAGTAAAAGCAAATCCCAGGATACATAAGTACTGTTCTAAACATATAGTTCTGTTACTGTAACTTATTACAAGCTAGGATCATCTGAGAAGAAGGAAACTTTAATGCTTCCATCAGATTGGCCTGTAGGCAAGTCTGCAGAGCATTTTCTTGATTAATAACTGGTGTGAGAGGGCCCAGCACATGGTGGGCAGTGCCATCTCTGGGCAAGCAGTCCTGAGTTGCATAAGTCGGCTGAGCAAGCCATGGGGAGCAATCCAGTAAGCAGCAGTCTTCCATGGTCTCTCCTTTGGATCCTTCCAGTTCTTGCCCTGTTTGAGTTTCTGCTTTGGCTTCTCTCAGTGAGGCACCATGATCATGACTTAGAAGCCAAATAAACTCCTTCATCCCCCCTTTGCTTTATGCCAACTTTTTATTATAGCAACAGAAATCAAAGTAGGATGCTGGAGTATGGAGTATAGTGTAGCTAGAGGTGAATCATTAGCTTTCCCAAAACCTTTAAAAGTTCTCCAGAAACACAATTCAAAACAAGTGCATAAATGGTCTGAAGAATATATTATAATTTATTTCAGGACTCTGGTTTTTATTTTGTAGTATTGCATATCAACTGCATAGTGTTGACCATGTTAGGCAACTACTGAGGTACATCCCCAACCTTTAATTTGTTCTTTTGAGCATTGTTTTATGATGATAGTCACTGTATTTAACCTTAACTATATAATATATTTATTTATATGTATAACTATATATATAGTTAAGGTTAATATATATATATATATTTCCTTTCTTATAACATATATCTAAAAATAGCATTATTTAGGGCAAAAGATAAACTCAGTTTTGTGATTCTTCATTTATATTCCAATTGAACTCTAGAGAATTTGTTTCAGTTTATGGGTGAATGTTCATTTTTTTATTCTGAGAATTTCTTAAAATTGTATCTTCTAATATGCTTTGTACTTTGAAAAGTTTGAATATAGCCATTGTTTGAGTCTGGGGAGATGGTTCAGCAGTGTTAATGTGTGCTGCTTTAGTGGGGACCCCAAATGAGTTTCCAGAACTCATGTCAGAGAGTTCACTATTGCCTGTAACTCCACCTTCTTCTGGCCCCCAAGGACATTTGAGTTCACATGCTCATACCAATAAACATAGATATACATATATACATAATTAAAATAAATCTTTAAAAATTGTTATTGTTTTTATTTTAATTGTGACCTTGGACATACATTTTCTCTCTTACAAATATCTTTTGTTTACCTTTCTTAGTGCTTCTTTAACATACCATATAACTTTATATTAAAGATAGCAATACTTTATCCTATTAATGATACACATATATGTATTTCTATACTAAGAAGTAGCTCCCTCTTTCTCTCTCTCTGTGTGTGTAATATTTTGTGGAAATGGAGTTGTGTCTTTTCCAGGTTTACCTCAGCCTCTCAAGTAACTTGGAAGATGATAGCAGGCTGTTGAAGTTTATCTTGTTCTGTTTTTATGCCCTCATGACATGTAGCACTCTCGTTAATTCTTTAAGGGAAAGTAAAATGGTCATTTCTTAACAGCCTTTAGAGTCTTTGCAGTGGAACATGGCATCTCCCTTCTGCAAGGCCTCTGCATTTGAAGATCTCTGCAGCACTTGCTTCCAAACTGCAGAGGATGTTTCCTCCTCGGCAAGCGGCCATCTTGTTTTGCTCCCTTGGTTTTCTCTTTCAGTACAGGGCTTTATACAAAACTTTACACAGAAAAGTGCTCAATAAATGCTTCTTGTGTTAAATTTAACTCACTGTAATTTAATTTTTGAAAATGATAGATTCCTATTACCTTACAATGACAAGCATGGAATAATTGACAAAAATCAGTTACAAGTTGCATGAATTACAATAAAAATCTCACAATGAATTTTCTGCCACAACCCAAGGTTTTATTTAGCACAGACAGTAAGAGATTTATGAGTCTGTAATAGTTTGGTTGAAGTTAGTCACTCACAAGCCTTTTCTAAGCTATAACCTTGAGCCCATATAATTAAATTTCACTGGGAGAAATATATCAGAAAAAACACTTTAAGTGACATGGTTATAAAAAAAAAGAGAAATATAAGTCAGACAGGCACACTTAATCATAACTTATAATAAGATTAGAAATATAAAAACAATAACTAAACAACAAAACATCCAGGAACGTGAAGTTAAATTTACCAGGCGTGATTCTGGGTAAGAATAGCTTGCTTTATTTGTACGTAGGTCCCTTATGGCTAACTAATAAAGAGATAAACATAACCCATAAATTGTGTAGGACATGTGTAATGGCTGGCTATTTAACAGGAATACAGATAGAAAAACACTCCAATTAAAAAAACCTCAAGTTCCTTGATTTTCCTTGAGAAGGTGATCTGACATCTCACTTTACCCAGCGCCTTGCACATCCCAGCCATGAGCTCTACCCACTGAGCTATATGGACAGCCCCAATCCCTGTTTTTAGGAGATTTTATACAAATGTAGTTCTAAATAGTGAGTCACAGGAGAGCTTGATGGCGCTAGTATGTGCTGATTAATATATAATAAAGTAACTTGTTCTGTGGTTCTCTTTGTCTCACTAGTTGGAGCCACTGGTCCATGCATACTATTAGGACCACTCCCTGAAGCTGATACCCTTGCTGTCTGTCAGGGAAATGATTCCACAGCAAGAAGATCCTCCATAGCTTGGAATCCAGAAAGGACACTTTCATGTAGGATATGCTATTTTTTAAGCTTTGAAGTTCAAAGCACACAGTCTCAGCAGGAAGCAGAAGGGTTGTGGAGCAGGTGGGCCTTGTTCTGCCACTATGTAAGCCTTCATCCCTCAGGCCAGGGGTGCAATAGGGTGCAGCTAAGTTCGGCCTCACCAACCCTCCCTCCTCTGACTTAACTTTCAGGAGCAAACTCTTTGCTGGGAGATAGAACAGGGAATAAAAGGAGCGCCTCCTCCTCCACCTCCACCTCCTCCTCCTCCAATGGGGGGGGGCGATCTTGATGGGAAGGCCACTCTTAGCAGCAAATGTCCAATCCTACTGGACAAGTAGGTGTTACAGAAATAGTGGCAAAGAACTAATGAGCCCAAAGGAGTGATTCTGATCAAAGCATAAACACTTCACTAGGATAATGACAGAAAGACCTCAAAACCAGAACGCCCTTTCTGATGGCCTGTCCAAACTTCGAAATGAGGCCGTCTGAGCCAGGAGTTTAATTACTCAAAGCAACTCAGCTCATTGAAGGCAGAGCCAACATCAGATTAGCATCAGAGGCTTCTATTCTGGAATCTTTGTGCTCTCTAGTAATTCCTAATGGCCCACAATCTTATTTCTTAGCTTTGATCACAAGCATTTCTTATAATTACATATTTTATGCAATCAAAATATTTCATTGAGGTATATCATGAACAAAGTTATGAAAAGAAGCAAACAGAAAGCCATGGACCTAGGAAACAAAGTGTCAAGTCTCAAACCGGGCTTGACCTGCACCCGCCCCACACCACAAACTAAGTCATGTCGATTTTTTAATGGCTTCACTTTTTTTTTTTTAAATGATCTTTCTTACAAAATAAAATACTGATGTCTCAATTTCTTAATTTTTGATTTTATATTTCACTTATGGTCCTGATAGAGGATTTAGTTCATTACATTCACCGCTGCTCTTTTTTTTATGTCTCCCATACAACCCATTACCATTGGTTATCACAACTTTTCCTTATTTCCATGCAGAACAGTGGGTGACAATCAGTGCTGGCCAACCAGGGCTAAGCTATCATCAGTGATTAAGAAAAGGCCATCATCACTAAAGTAAAATCTTCTGCAAGTATTTCCTCAGTGCCAGCACACACAAGCTGTGGTCCAGAGGGGGACAAGGGTACATCTCATGCTCCAGTCGAACTGCGTCATATGTAAGTGTTGGTATTGATTTAAAAGCAGGTAGGAGTCAGAAAAATAGTTGAGGCTTGGTACCCCAGCAGATAGACTTTCCGGGTGTATATTCACATATAGCAACTGATGAGCTCAGGCGTCTCCACGGCCATGAGGACAGGTTGCTGTTTATCTGACTGACTGCTAAAACATCCCGGGTGGGACTTTCTTTCTTTTCTATATGACCTTATAAGGTTCTTTCTATTGGCCCCAGCTGTTCTGGAGTATGCAAAGGAAGTATCCTCATGTTCTTGCCCCAACCTATAACATCTATGACATACCACTATATGAATCTTCCTGAGGTAAAATTGTCCTCTGTCTCTTGGGTTTCTTTCCCATTGTACTTACAGCTGCTCAGGATTCTCCTTTACTCTCCACCCCCAACCTTGGTCCCACTCCCCACCCTCACCCAAAGTCAGGCTAGTATAATAGTCACACCATACCATTTTGGGATGAAGTGGGACTGGACTCCAGCATGACTGAATCCAAGACATTGGACACTGAGTTATTTACGGTGTGGGAGTTTGGTCTTGCTTGTTCAGATTACGACTGTGTCCTGGTTCTTCTTGGATTAGAAGCACATTTAACACTTTTTGGTTTTTATAGGAGTCCACAGTAGAGAGACTTTAGATGTTTTAAAGACTGGGAATTTTAAAGTTTGGAATATGTTTTATATTGTGATATTAATATTAACATGACAATTTAGAAACAATGGAAGAAAGGGTTATGGTTTAATAGTGATGTATTTGTGTGTCAAGACAAAAGGTCAGTTTTACTGGCTAGCTTTATGTCGGGTTGACACAAGCTAGCATCCTTTTGGAAAAGGAAACTTAAACTGAAGAAAATGTACCCATCAGCTTGGCCTGTGGGAAAACCTGTGGGACATTTTATTGAGCAACGATAGTTGACATCACTAATGTCTTTTTGTTTTATAGTGTTACTTGCTAAATTTATCCAAGAATATATGTGTGGGTATAGGTTTGGAGTTACCCAGTGGAACCCAGTGAGCTCATCAGTGGGTACATAACTGGAAACAATGTCTGTCTTTCTACAGTAGCTAGACTGGTTCAGTCTTGTGTAGGCCCACTGAAGGTGCCCAGAAGCTGTGAGATCAGGATGGCACTGGCTGTGCCATGCTGAGAAAATAGCATTTCCCTGTCCCCAATCCTATCTTCCAGTCCTTACATTTCTTTTGCCTCACATTTCATGATATTTTCTGAGCCTTATAGAGGGTGGTATAAATGCCCCAATTTGTACAGCCATGAATCTCTGCATTCACTATTGGTCAACAGAAGGAGAGGCTTGGCTGATTAAAGTTGGAAGTAGCATTTGCCTATAGGAATAAACATTAATATTTAAAATACATTTTTGACATTTTTCTAATTTGTCTAAGCAACAGCATTCAGTTCCTCTTTGGAGCCTATAATCTCCCTTGAATGGATTATAGTATTGAACATATTTTTCTCTTGTGTAGACAACCTGAACAAATAGTTATGGAAAAACTAAATTTCTCCTTGTAGAAGAATTAAATTAGATCCAGCTCTTTACCCTGCACAAAACCCAATGACTCAACCCAAACATGAAACACTGAAGTGTATACAAGATATAGATTGAGGATGCTTTAGCCAATCCTAAACCACGAATCATAAATACTGATAATTGAGCTCTGTATTTAGTGTACAATAGATTTTGAATGTGAATACAAAAGACTTCTGAGCCTCTGTGGGTTTTTTGTTTGTTTGCTTGTTTTTTTGTTTGTTTTTGATAAGAATGACTCTCATGGCTCATGTTTGAATGCTTAGTCACCAGGCAGTAGAACTAGTTGAGAGTTAGAAATATTAGGAGGTGTGGCCTTGTTGGAAGAGGTGTGTCATTGAAGGTGAGCTTTGGGGTTTTAAAAGCCCAAATCAGGCTGTTTCCCTCTTTGCTTGCCTGCCTAGGGATCAGGATGTAGCTCTCAGCTACTTCTCCACAACCATACCTGCCATGCCTGTTACCATGCTCCTAACCATGATGATAATGAACTACCCTCTCAAATTGGAAACAATTTCTTGATGGAATGCTTATTTTAATAAGAATTTCCATGATCATGTTATCTCTTCACAACAATCCAACACTGGCTAATATAAAAGCTGGTAGCAGGAATTAGGTTTTTGCTGTGATAGGCCTAGCCATACTGCCTATTGAAGGAATATTAAAACTTTGGGTTGGAAAAGTGATTGAACACTTCAAGCAGGACTTAGTGAGCCCTACTGGTCGGAATGTGGACAGCTGTGCAGAGGACAATGTGAACTGTGGGAGCCCAGCTCAAGAGGTTTCAGAGGGGAAGAACATTAGCAATGGACCTAGAGACCAAATATCTTGTGATATTTTGCCAAAGGATGTGACTGTTTTTTGCTCTTTCCCTGAAAATCTGCCTTACACTAAATTGAAGAGGTTTTAGACTAATTTTACTGACAGAGGAGGTTTTAAGACCTAATAACCTAATACCAACTTACTGTGGTGTTATTAGTCATCAGTCTGATGCTGATCTAAAATGAAAAGGATTTGGCAGGGTTAAAAATAAATACAAAGTGTACAGTTTTGGGAGAAAAGGAACACTAAAAAAATATAATGTTGAAGCCAAGTCCAGGGTTCAAGAAGATAAAAAGTTTAAAGAAAGCCTGATGCTAAATAGAATAAAATGAGTGGTACCCTCAGGGAAAGACTCCACCCAACTAAACTTCCAATTATGAAAATGAATTAAGGGAAAGCATAAGACTCAAAGGAAACCATTAATGATGAAAAGCTTATACAAACACAAGTCAATTAAGGTCCCAGGTTCTAGACCCAGCAAACAGAAACTGACAACTTCAGTCATGTGGCCATGTGGTTCTGGCTTTAGCATCAAGAATATTTATGCTAAAATGGAAAGGTATTGATAATCTTCCTCTGTGGTTAAGGAAAGCTGATGAAGCCAGGCACATGTCAGGAGTGGGTGTCCCTATGTAGAAGACCAGAGAGGCCATTGTTTAAAATTTTGCAGGTGAGGTCTGGCCTGCTTCAGAGACTCCAACATGCTGGAGATATTAGATCCCTGGGGTACACGTCAAGGAGATCTGCCAACAGGGGATGGAACAGACCAAGAGAGAGACGTGTGTCATAGTCAACAAATCTGAAAGGGGTTGGATATCTAAAGAGCACTTTGATATCAGACGTGGAAATGTGAATTTGGAATTAGCCCTGCTTAGTTTTGGCCTTTCTTTGGTCCAGTATTTCCTCACTATGCTTCCTTTCCTCCCTTTTGGAATTGTAATATATATTCTGTGCCATTATGTTGGAAGCATAAGACCTGTTTTTTGATTTTGATTTTATAGGGCAGTGTAGTTGGACATTTTTCTGTCCTGCCTAGCCAGTCCCACAGTCACTTATGAAATAACTAGCTTGAGGCTTAATATTAGTAAACTGCTGAGCTAGTAGTTCAGGCTTATTAACTAGCTCTTATACTTCAGGTTAACCCACAATTCTTTTCTATGGTTAGCCACAGGGCTTGGTACTTTTTCCTTAGTGCAGCATCTTCATCTTCCTTCCTCTGCATCTGAGCGGCGCCTGCTCTCTGCCTTTCCTCATCCAAGAATTCTCCTAGTCTGGTAGACCCCTTCCCACTTCCTGCTACTGGCCAGTCAGTGTTTTATTAAGCCAGTATGAGTAACAAATCTTTACAATGTACAAGCATTATCTCACATTTCCCCTTCTTTTCTTTTTAAAATAAGAACACCAAATCTAATCTCCTTTGTCTAGCTTTTTTTTCCTGACCATTATCCATAACAACTTGTAATCAATACCCCAAACAAAGACAAATATCGAGAATCCATTTGGGGGAATGTGAATATAGTTCTCTATACTACGTCCTGCTGATAGTGAGTATTGGTAATCTTATGGGGCCCCTGAGAAAATTTAGTATTATGGAAAGACCTGAGTGGGATAGTGTATGAGGCCTAATCATCTCAGTCTTGAATTCAGAGGAAACTGCAACAGAGATGCTCTGAAATGTTGGATCATCTGGGCCATCCATTTGCAATGGAAAATTTTAGAGGGTCTTCCTTTATTAAACCTCATTTTCCTTAACCAATAATGAATCCACACCTCTTATTTTCTGTGGAAGTAAAAGCATAACCTCTTCTCCATTGTAACGTATCTTTCTACTTAAATTTTAAAGTGGGAATTTTCAAAATATAGGCTGGATTAACCCAGTAGCATTTATAACCAAATGCCTCTTAGCAGCTATTGCTTCTTCCTCTGTAATCAAACTCAAAAGTAACACAATAACAGAAGATTTCTCTCTTTATATATGTATATTTTTCCTGATCACAAGAGCTTTTAATATTCTAAATGGCATGGCTAGGATTATAGCTTTGTGGCTAGGAGTCAATCTTCGACTTTTGTGGCCCATTCCACCTAGCTCCTTGGACTGTGAGAACTTAGCTTCCTGGTAGAGGCAGAAACCATATTTACCACCCAACTCTGGGGAATTTTAGAGTCCAGACTGCTATCAAGTAGAACACCACCACCTCCTGCTCATAGACCTCATTTAAGTGTTTGACGGAAGGGCTTTTAAAAGATCCATATGTTTGTTTGTTTTTTCCACTAACACTGAGTCAGGAAGCCTCTCTTAAAAGAGCTGTGCCTCTGCTTGCCACCAGCAAACAAAGCTCACCTGAGAAACTGCTGCTACCAAGAAGTCATACTTGATTCTGTTCCCTTTTTGCCTATATGAACAGTAACCTTAAATCCATCATATGCAGCTCGTATTTCTACTGAGGCTCCTGTGAGACTTCAGGAACCCACTATGTTACAACTCAAGCTGGAATGCCACAGGATCTCTGTAGTACAGCTCACTTAAGAGATACAACTAGAAAGCTGTTTTAGGCTCTGATTCTGTGATCTAGAACCTTTTAAAGCTTCCTCAGGCTTTATGTGGATGTATATACACCATGTTGGAGTGACATTTGTAGCTGGATGTTTTTCTGTCCAGCTCAGCCAGTCTCACAACTGCCTATGAAACAATTAACTCAGAGGCTTGATATTAGTAACTACTGGGCCAGTAGTTCAGGCTTATTATTAGTTAGCTCTTACACTTTAAACTAATCCATAATTCTTTTCTACCTTTAGCCATGTGGCTTGGTACCTTTTCTTCTTCTGCTTCTGGCTGGTGTCTGATCTCTGCCTTTTCTCTTCCAAGAATTCTCTTAGTCTGGTAGTTCTGTTTCTACTCCCTGTTACTGGCCAATCAGCATTTTATTAAATCACTATAAGTAAAAAATCTTTACAGTGTACAAGAGCATTATCTCACAGGGTAGTTATAGTTTAAAAATTTCACATAATATGTTGAGATGGTAACAAATATGGGGACTTTTGAAGTTGGACTGAATGCATTTTTTAATATTATGATATGGCTATAAGCTTATCAGGGCCAAGGAGTGGAATGTAGTATTTTTAATAAGAATGGGCCCCATAGGCTTAGTGTGGGCCCAGTTGAATATATTTGAATGCTTAGTCATCATCAGGGAGCAGAACTTTTAAAGGACTAATAGGTGTGGCCTTGTTGATAAACTCCAGGTGTATAACTTCAGGTGGACTTTGAAGTTTCAGTAGCCCAAGGTCAAGTTTCTCTGTCTCTACTTGGCTGACTATGGATCAATACCTCTCAGTTACTTCTCCAGCACCATGCCAGCCACTCACGCCACATACTGCAACAGCCTCAAAATTTCTTATAAAGATCTTTGCTATAAAACCAATCTTAGGCATATATATATATATATATATATATATATATATATATATATATATATATATATATATATATATATATATGATGAGATATATATGTATACACACACACATATATATATATCAGTGTTCTATTAACAACAAGAAAGGGCTTGACAACAGATTATCTCAAAATGAGACAGGTTTTTAAGAGTTATTTTATTGTTTACCTGTTTGCATGTGTATATCTATACATGTGTGTACAAGTGCTTGAAGAGGCCAGAAGAGGGCCAGCTCTCTTGAGCTGGAGGCAAGGTGGTTGTGAACCACCCATTCTCCTGTGGGTATTTACCTTTAACAAATAGTTCTGGTACTAGAATCTACACATGGGTTCCAGGATCAAAACTCTGGTCCTCTACTGAAACAGCTAGTACTCTTATTACTGAGCCATATAATGAACCCCCAAAATGGATATTTTAAAAAACTGTGTTATGTAAAGAGTGCACAAGAAGAGCCTTCCACTTATTCATCTCCTCTCACAGCTTTAATACTTAAAAATTATTTCCTTATCTATTTCTATTCTCACTATTTTGCGGATTATGAAATAATCTGCTGCATGTTCTTATGATCACATTTCTTAGTATGTAACTGACATGCAATTACTGTATCTAACACAATAATAAATTTATAGTATCCAGTGCATTGTCCATTATCTAAGTTTTCTGACTGTTTCGAGGATTATTTTCGTAGATGGTTTATGTGAGGGAACAGTGAAGCCACCAAAGACTATAACCATGTGCAGAAAGAAAGGTTATTGGGAGTCCACTTCCAAAGATGTCTCTCTTGGGGCAGAGGAAGCAGAACTTAAGAAAAGCAAGTGGTTTTTATATGACCAGCAGGGTTTGGAGACGAACTTTGAACTGATAGAGGCTGTTAAGAGTGATGGGAAACTAGGTGCCTTTAGCTAAGGTTTTTTTTTGTTTTTTTTTTTTGTTTGTTTTGTTTTTTGGTTTTTGGTTTTTTTTTTTTTTTTGACCTTTGGGCCAGATTAAGAAGATTTCTTTAAAAAAAAAAAAAAAAAAAAAAAGAACTGCTTTACAAGATTTCTGAGGAATGCTGAGTTTAGGCTTTTGTTTATCCAAGAATAATAACCTTGTTTACCAGGCCAGAGTCAGTTTAATTAGAATGTTGTCTTAAGCAATGTTCACTTTAGACCTAACCATTTGTTAAAAATCAATCAAACAACAACAGCCAAAACCTCGCTTTGGATCTAACAGCTCATTCAAAGGAGAACACGAGGTTTACGTGCTGCACTTGTTACGACTCTTCAGTGTCTTCATTTTTTACAGTCTGGCCTTCTTCATTCGTCATTGATTTGATAAGGAAACCATTTTTTCTTACCCTCCCCACCACCAAGGATACTCTTTAGGGGTTTTGATGGGGTTTGTTTTCTCTGCCAGTTAAAGAACTAAAAAACAGAAAAAAAAAAAAAAAAAAAAAAACCCAAAACAAAAACCTTGAAGCATAACAGGTAGCTGTGGAGAAGTTTCAAACACCACAGACTGGCAACAGCCAGGGTCGGATGAAGTTTTTACTGGGAGTGAGAAAACACAGGCAGGCCACAGACTGAGAGAGGAAGACCCTGTACTGAGGATTTCATCTCCTATCCATGGCTGGTTTTCTTTGCTTCTCTCCTCATTTAGGATTGGTTAGTTGGAGGAAAGATGGGTGCTGATTGGCTCACAACTGTAAACACTTCTGATCCAGGCTCAAACTTGAAGAACCACTTCATTAGCAGGGAGCCCATTGGCAGGAGAAAAAGCCAACAGGGCTTTGTTTTTAAACTGTCAGACTTTTGTCTCAGGTCAGGAGGGTGAAGCAGAAGCCAGTCATCTGGGCACATAAGTGTGTCCTCTCTCCCTAGCTGTCTGGACACCAGGGAAACGAACGCCTAGTCTCTTCAATAACAGGACACAATGCTTTACATGTTACATTTAATTATTGTGTTTCTTAACTGTTCTTTAATTCTTTAATAATTTAATCTCTTTTATTTAGGTCATTAATTTGGTGGGAAAGCTATTTCTCTTAGTTTCCACTTGATTGACTACCTTTCACGGGCTGTTTTTAACCTGACCCTCCCTCTATACTTCTTGCTTAGATGCAGATTGAGTTGCTTAGGTAGGAGGCCCCATGTGGTCTTCTGATTTTGTCAGTTATAAAATACATAAAGACTTGTTATTGTGTTATTCCCAAAGATATGAGGAGAAAGAACACTCACCCAAACCATTATGGCTAACTTGATTAAAGCAAGTAATTAATTAAAGCAAGTTTGTTTTGTTTGTCTATATGTCTACACAGGCTGCCTCCCCTTAACTTGGGGGGCATAAAAGGTCACAATTGAATTTGGGGAAAATAAGGGGTTAAAATTTTTTAAAAGTTATTTTTTGTTTATTTTTGTTTTGTTTTTTTTCTACTTACCAACCATTGTTCCTCCTTCTTCCCTTCTACCCAGTCACCACCCCCCAAGCTTCCCCTATCCCCCATCCACTTCTCAGAGAGGGTAAGGATTCTCAGGGAGATGTCAATACAGTCTGGCATATATAGTAAGGCAAGACAGTCTCTCCCCAAGGCAAGACAAAGTCTCTCCCCACAGTATCAAGGCTGAGCAAGGTATTTCTCTACAGGGAATGGGCTCCAAAAAGCCCAGTTCATGCACTAGGAATAAATTCTGGTCCCATTGCCAGAGGTCCCATAAACTGAACTGCCTACTCCATACAACTATCATCCATATCCAGAGAGCCTAGTTCTGTCCCACGCATGTTCCCAGCTGTCAGTCCAGAGTCAGTGAGCTCCCAATAGCTCAGGTCAGCTGTCTCTGTGGGTTTCTCCATCATGATCTTGAGCCCTTTACTCATACAATCTCTGTTCCCTCTCTTCAACTGAACTAGGAGTTCGACCCAGTGCGGATCTCTGCATCTAGTTCCATCAGTTACTGGATGAAAGTTCTATGATGACAGTTAGGGTGGTCATCAATTTGATTACAGGAAAAAGCCAGTTAAGGCACACTCTCTACTACTGCTTAGAGTCTTAGCTGGGATTATGTTTATGGGTTCTTGAGTATTTCTCTATTATCAAATTTCTCTCTAACCCCATAATAGCTCCCTCTATCAAGAAAGTTATTTAATTGTTCTTCTCTGTCCATTCCCAAACTCAACCATCCATTCCCTCATGTTCTCTTCCCACCTTCCCTTACCCCTTTTGCTCTATGGTCCCAACATATTCTGAAGATCTTATCTATTTTCCCTTCTAAGGGGGATCCATAAATGTCTCTCTTAGGTTCTTCCTTGTTACCAAGCTGCTTAGGGGTTGTGGATTGTAACCTGGTTATCCTTTGTTTTATGTCTAAAATTCACTTATGAGTGAGGGCATACTGTGTTCGTTCTTCTGTGTTTGTGTTAACTCAATCAAAAATTTTTTTTCTAGTTTCAGTCATTTGCATGCAAATATCATAATGTCATTTAAAAAAAACAATCGGCTATATGCCCAAGAGTGATATTGCTGGATAATGAGGTAGATTAATTTTCAGTTTTCTGAGAAACTGCAATACTTATTTCCAAAGTGGTTGTGCAAGTTTACATCCCCTCCAGCATAGGCTGTGACCAGTGTTTCGGATCTTAGCCATTTTGGCCAGTGAAAGATGGTTTCTCAGAGTTGTTTTGATTTGCATTTCCCTGATGGTTAAGGATGTTGAACAGTTCTTTATCTTTCAGCCATTTGAGATTCTTCTGTTGAGAATTCTGTTTAGATCTGTACCCATTTGAAAACTGGATTATTTGGCATTTTGATGTCTAAATTCTGTAGATTGTTTTCTTTTACTGACTGTGTCCTTTACCTTATAGAACTTCTCAGTTTCAGGAGGTTCCATTTATTATTTGTTGCTCTCAGTGTCTGTGATACTGGTGCTATATTTAGGAAGTGGTTTTCTGTGCCAATGTATTCAAGGCTATTTACTTTTCTACTGGGTTCAGTGTAACTGGATTTAAGTTGAGGCCTTTGACCTGCTTGCATTTGAGTTTTGTGCAGGGTGATAGATATGGATCTGTTTGCATTCTTCTACATGCCACCATTCAGTAATGCCAGCACCGTTTGTTAAGAATACTTTGTTTTGTTTTGTTTTTTCATTATATATTTTTGACTTCTTTGTCAAAAATCATTTGTTCATAGACATATGGATTAATGTCAGGATCTTCAATTAAATTCCATCAACTCACATGTTTGTTTTATGCCAATACCAAGCTATTTTTATTACTACAGCTCTATAGGGGAGCTTGAAGTCAGGGATGGTCATGCCTCCTGAAGTTCTGTTATTGAACAGGATGTTTGGACTTTCTTGGGTTTTTTTTTGTTTGTTTATTCATATGAAGTTGAGTATTACTCTTTCAGGGTCTGTGAAGAATTATGTTGGGATTTTGATGGGGATTGCATTGAATCTGTAGATTGCCTTTGGTAAAATTGCCATTTTTTTTTTATGTTGATACTACTTATCCAAAGGCATGGGAGATCTTTCTATTTTCCATTATCTATAATATCTTTAATTTCTTTCTCCAATGAATTAAAGTTCTTACCATACAGGTCTTTCACTTCACTGATTAGAGTTACCTCAAGATATGTGATGTTATTTGTGGCTATTGTAAAAGGTGATGTTTCCCTGACTTCTTTTTTAGTCCTTTTATCATTTGTGTATAGGAGGCTATTGATTTTATGAGTTAAACTTATATCCTGCCTCATTGCTGAAGTTGTTTATCAGCTGTAGGAGTTCCCCGGTAGAATATTTGGGATCACTTATAACACATGACCTCATGTTCTTCTTTAATAATAAAAATGAGAATTGCTTTGTTTGTACTATTCTTGAACACAGAAGCCTTGAGTCTCCCTCCTGGTTACCTCACATAGATCTTTGCCATTTCCTTCAATCTTTGGAGACTTAGCCCAGCTGAATGGGGCAGGTCCTTGTAGGCTCATGTATTTGGAAAATTGTTCAGTTGGTAGTGCTGTGTGGGGATGTGACTAAACTTTTAGTGCAGCCTTCCTGGAGAAAGAACATCCCAAGGAGTGGAATGGGAGAGTTTACGGCCTCAGCGCACTCACAGTTTGCTGTCTCTGCTTCTGCTCTGCAGCTGTGAACGTTCAGTTTCCTGCCTCAGCAGCATGGACTCTCCCTTTGAATCCACAACCAAAAGAAATGTTGCTTCTTAGGTTGTTTCTGGTACTGTTGCTTTATCACAGCAGCAGACAAGTAAGTAATATGGTTATGCACACTTCAGAGGAACAGATGAATATAAAATTGGAGAAAAGTACATCAGTACTGTATTTAGAAGGGGATACACACACACACACACACACACACACACACACACACACATTTATAATCAAGATCCAAATAGCTAAAAATTAATGAGTGACTTATTAATTATTCAGGGCATGGATTTCCAAGACCATTTGCTTCTAGGATTTCTCCTCTTCCTGTGGACTTTTTTGGTGTTCTTTTCTTCCTTATTAATTTCTCCAGAGACTCCATAAATTGTACATGTGGAAAGCACAGATCAGACTATGACTTAGGATTCATGCTGTGTACCTGATTGAGATAAAGCATACGCGGTTTGCACCATAGTTGAGAATATTTCAGGAGCAATAGAACAGAAAGCAGTTAGAAGTCTACCACCTGCCTGCCACGTGCTGTAGCAATGGTATATAAAGAGAAAGATCAGTCAGCATCACCTTGCATATGGAAAAAAGAGCACACATATCATCACGATCCTCAGTTTCAGATGAGTTCTGCTGTGTGGACATCCTGGTGGTCTTAGCCATGATATTGAATCTAAGTCTACATGGAGCTTCTGTTTCATGTCTGTTTACCATCACTGAGGCTGGGATACTTTTAATAAGCGTTTGGTGATCCTGATGCATAAGCAGTGTTGAAAAATTTAAATTTAGCTAGCAAATTAGAACAGCCATTTATAGGCCTTAGCATGTGTACCTGGCTGTGCTGTAAATGTCAGAGACATATGGAGATTTTCTTTTTTCCCTTCGAGACGAGGGCTTGGTGTGCTGCTCCAGCTCTTGTAGAACTCATGATCCTTCCATGTCAGCCTTCTCATTCCAGGACTATAGCTCTGTGCTACCATATCCAGTGCAAAACGAATGCCCGGAAAGGTGCCACAAAAGCAGTTTCATATCTAGTCTATTCTTTTCAGAAAAGCAAATCATAAGAGCATAAGAAAGCAAATCATCAAAGCCTTTTGAACTTATATTGAACACGACTAAAAATAAGACAGAATTTACAAAACATAATTTATTCTAAACACACAATAGAAAGTACCAACAAACAATATTTTAAAAGTAATAAATATTTAAAAATAGTACACTTTTCACTTTGTCTAATTAAAGCAATAATGCTGGAGTCTAGGAGTGCTCCCTTGTGGCACAGCATTTGCTTAGCACATATGGTACACTAGGTGAGATTCCCAGTCTGTGCTCTGCTTCGAACACAAACAAAAAAATGATAGTGGTTTATATCCAGTGAAATGACTTCAGAACTATTAGAGACATTTTTCTAAGCCAAGAGTGTCCAAGGCTCTTTTCTACTTCAACAAATTGCAATATCTTTTTTTTTCCCACCAAGACCTTTTCATTTTATTCTCTCACGTAGGCTCTTCCTTTTGTCTTTGTATGACTTCAAAGTCCACCAAATTGCTTCCTTGATAAAACAAAACAAAACAAAACAAAAAAAAAAAACCACCAACTGAACGAAAAAACCTCCAAACACTTCCAAGATGACTCCCATCTATAGTGTTTATTAGGATAATTACTTATTCTTTAACAGACGGAGCTTATCATGCATGTGTGTGTACACATGTGTGGATGTGTATGTGGAGGCAGAAGGTCATTATCCAGACTCTTAATCAGTTTTCATCATACTCTTAAGCCAGGGTGTCCTACTGAACCTGGAGCTCTGCTTCATTAGAGTGACTGACGGACTAGTTCCAGGGGCTCCTCCTATTTCTGCTGTCCAGAGCTGGAATTCTAGGCTCCTCCTGCCATGCCTGGCTTTTATGTGGATGCTGATGATCTGAATTCATGTATGCTTGGCCAGTGCTTTGCTCATGGAGCTTTCTCCCCTAATCATTTGTTTTTGCACCAATTATATGAAACATTGTGGTGCCCAGTAATTGGCTTATGCTTTGGAGGGTCATGTCTCCTTAGCTAAATTTAATTTCATGAGGATTGTGCTCACATTCTACATTACTGCTTCTGTTCATTTGGAAGGAGACACACAACTGATACTGAGAACAGCTGCTTGGCCCTGACCAAGCCAACTGTTGAGATTTTCTTTATTTCTTAAATGGAAGGAAAGTTTTAGGTTGCCCTGAAGTCTCTTCTAGATTTATAGATATGATGTGTAAGGAATTCTATAAAATTTACAAATGAAAAGAAAAATACAAAATGGTTTAGATCTGTGAAGATTAGAAAGTTTCATGTGTGGGAAGAAATAAGTGGAAGCCACTATTTTAATTTTATTACATCCTATATGCATATGAGTATGATTTCATTGGTGCTGTGGCATCTGTGTGGTGGTCAGAGAACAATTTTGGGGGAGTTGGTTTTACCATCAGTCCTGGGATGAAACTCAGGTCATCAGGCTTAGATGGCAATCACTTCTACCCATGGAACCATCTCTCAGCCTGGAATCTGGCATTTTGGACAGGAAATCATCAACTCCTCCAATCTAGCCCTGAAGGCATAGAATAGTTATTAAAGTATAAAAATAAAGTTGTGCCCTGTGTCCTTGGAACACTGAAAATGTGACTATTCATAGACTTATTTTTCAGTTAATGACCGCACACTTGCCAACATTTTTTGTAGACTGTTGTGTAGAATTAATGACACAAAAATACAAGATCCAGCAGTGAATCTAGGTTGGGATGTATGATGGCAAAGGTAGCATAGATTAAGGGAAAATAATCAAATAAAATGTTTCAGATAAAGTTTGTTCACAATTTGTTACACATCACTGAAGATGTTTCCAGTGGCTACTGTGGAAAGGGCTATCCGGTTCAGCAACTCCAGGTCCTTGTGATTCCAGGACCATAAATATTCTTGTTCTTCCAATTTTAAAACTGTTGGTGCAGGACACAGAGAGCAATCAGTATTTGTTGTGGTATACGTAGGTGCTGGAGAAAGAGGGTTGTGGGTGTTCATGGTGTTCACCTAGTCTGTATACTTACCCATTGACTGGCAACACTTTAATTTTCCTTTAGGAAACGTTCGCAACTCAGTGCCTTCGGTGGGGTGTATATGGAAACTGGTATACTACTGCTATTTCCCTTGACATTTTTTTTTTTCAAACACAGACAAAGGACCCCAGCCTGGCAAGGTACATTCTATCTTGTGGTCTCAATGGCTAGTTCAGAGGCCCCCAAAAGATCCCAGTGGGCCAGTGCTCCTTGGCTTGCTCACTTGCTGAAGGCATCAGTTGTTAAGGAAGGTTAAGGTACATTTGGAGTTACAATCTTTTCTCCTGCTTAGGGAAAACAGAATCAGTATAATGAAAACACAGGCAAGGTGTGAAGATAAACTGAGTCTTAAAGTCACCTTTTAAACATCTGGAGGACAAAATTTTTAAAAAGAAATTTAAAACATTTTTTTACTTGGTTAGGGCACTTCTTAGTTTTTATAAATATACCAGTCAATAAATTCCATACTCTGCACTGTAGTTTTCTTAAGACATTGTGAGTAGGTCCTGGTTATTAGATCCAACTAGCCTGACTATTTTATAATTATATTCTCTTTACTCTCGCTGAGTGCTAGCCTCCTTCACTCCTTTTTTGTTTTTTGCTTTTCCTCCTAAACCTGGAGTTCCTCTCCGTCTGGTAATAAAAACCACTTCCACCTCTTGCCTACTGTATCTACGTTCTACAGTGTCTGGAGCGGAAGAACTGAGTTATCTGAGGTCAAGGCTATAAGGTGCAAGCTCCTTTGGATTAGAGAATGTTCGCTGGAAACGATGCGTTGTAGCTCAGGCTGGATCCTAACCCCTAATTGCCTCATTATTGCTGTCCACTTCAGTCAGAGTGACCCCACAGGACTAAGAAGCGAGAGACAGAAGAGCAACTTTCCGATGACTGGTCTTTCATATTGGTTTACTGTGGGGTCAGGGCAACTGCTGATGCTCTGAGTGTCCAGAGCCCTCCACTGTGCCTGTCGCCACAAATGATGATGGTTAGGAAAACAGTATTACGTATCGCTTGAAAGCAGCATTTCAAAAGCAGCATTACTCAGATTCCAAGATGAAATCTTTCCTTTAGGGTCTTCCTGAGTCCAGTTTGATGAAAGCCAGTTGTTCTGGCAATCCAGCTGAAGGCCACCTGGTAAGTGCCTATTGGAAAGAACAGAGCATGGGTCAGAGTAAAGTGTATTAGTCACTATATTTCCAGACTCCTTTAGAGGTCCAGGTAGGAGTCCAAGCTGGTCTTCAGTTTGAAGAGCTCCAGGTGAGACTCATCACAGTGTTGGAAATGAAGAAGCAGCATTGGGATGGCTGAGCAGTCAGTGAAGAAAAACCGTCCCACTGGGCAGCAATTTTTAGTCCTATGGCTATTGTGGTGCAGAGATTGAATTTTTGGTCAAGAACCTAGGATGTGGGTAGTTCAAGGAAAGCGACATTCCCTGGGAGAATCAGCAGCAGCGGAAGAAGTCCTCAAGTATAGGCTCTGATCACTTCCTAGTGCCTTTGCCCAGGAGCGTGGGTGAGGTGACCTGGGGTCCTGGAGCCCAGTCGTCTGAGTTTAGACTGCAGTGGCCTCCCGGGATCCTGTCTGTGCTGCCCCCTCCCCCTTTCCGTGCCTCCTCCCCACTTCTCTCCTCCCTTACCTCGCGGCCTAACCGGCAGCGGGCGCCTTTAAGAGCAAGCGCTGGGTACCCGGGGGCGGGAGCCGTCGGCAGCCGGCTAGGCGGAGGCACTGCCGGGCGATGCCCCGACTCTCCGCCGCCGCCTCGGCCTCCTCCTGCGACAAGGACTCGGAGCTGCGGAGCTGCGGGGCGATGTCCGTAAACTTCCAGGAGGCAGCGGCCAGCATCTCCCTGCGCCCCAGCCGCGGTGCCTTTTGTGCAAGGTGCGAGCGCGTCCCGGGCGGGCGGGCGGGCGGGTGGACTGGTGGCGCGGAGCGCGGCTCTCCCGGGTCCCCGCGGCTGCACCGGGCTGATTCGGCAGCCAGCGCCCCGGAGCGGCTCTCGGCGGGGCCGCGGCTCTCCGGGGCGGCCCCACGCTCTGCACTGCTTCGGGCCTCGTTGATCCCGGGCGAGCGCTCGAGCCGGGGTCCCCCGGCGAGCAGAAGCCTCTGGGAGGGATGGAACCCTCGGCAACTTTCCCGCCCTGGGCTCTCCATTCTGGGCTGAGACTCAAGCATGTTCGTCCGGGGTGTTTAAAAAAGCTCGTCAACATAGCTTTCGGAGAATCTTCCCCAGGGCTGGCCCAGTTTTCAAAGTGATCATTTAGTTTTTGATGGAATATTTAGACAGTTGAGGATACTTAGGAAATACGGGCATCTGCATTAGGATACACTTTTCCCCTTGAGGAAGGGGTGAGGTTTAGCGGTATTTTTTTTTTTTTAAAACAGAATTTTCTTTGTTTATCGACCGGTTTGCTTTTTCATCATGTCTTTGATTATGAATGCTCCAACTTCTTAAGGATTTTAGAAGTAATATTTCTAAGACTAGCGAAGAAAACATGGTTTAGTCATTTGATAAAACCTAATAGAAAGTTCATTTACGACCCGCATGGTCTTTCTCCACGTGTCCCATTACTGAAGGAAGCCCCACATGCTCACCTTTCTGGTCTCTCTACTCTCCTGTGTTCTGTGTTCTCCAGTTAATATGGTGACCCGATGGCAGGTGGGAATCAAAAGTGCTGACAGAGTTGTGTGTTGGTACCACATAGCCCACATTTTAGTGGCACGGCTGATTGAATCACCTGGTTTGCTTCGAACAATAAAAATAAAATGCTAGCCCTTAAAGAAAGTATACTGAAGTGTTTAAAGAAAGTTCATAGGCATATGCTTCATATACAGCTTTGTGGAGGAAAGACACTTGCTACTCATATCATCACGATAGCGGAGATAGTGCCTTATCTTTATTTAGCATGGGCATTTTGAAATAACAGAAATAGCCACTAATAGTTGTAAAAATAGAGTATCGTTTTTTTTCTTGGGATATAATTTTGTCACTTATACAACTGAAACTTAAAAACATTTTAGACATTTTTCTGGTAATTTTCAGTCAGTATATTTTTTGAGAAAACTTTGCTCAGAAGCCACGTACTTAAAATCCTAACTCTGGTCACAGTTGACCCTTAAGTTGGTTGGACGCCAGGCAAGATGGTAAGAATTGATATTCTAAAGATGACTCAGTGTCTAGAATTGGACTGATTAGTGTGACTGCTTTGAGATTTGTATAGGTAGATTTGACTTGGGACATGTATTTTATGAGGATTCTTTTTGAGACCCTTTCTCTGTATAGAAATGTGAATTTTTATGGATTTATGTAGGTATTATAATGATGTCACACATATCATGTAACTATCTGTCATCTGTCACCTGGACGCAGGAAAACTCGGGACACAATACATATTCACTGAGAACAGCAGATCTAAATGATTAGAAGCTAAAAATAGTTCTTTTTAGGGTTTGTTATCTTTGAACATTTTAGTCAAAGAATACTGTTTTCTTACGAATACTTGGACTCTTACAAAGCTTGGACCAGCATACCATACACCAATGATCTTAAACACACACTTACCTATTTAAGAGATCCCACCACTGGGTGACTGAATCAGACATTACTCAGCTTCAAAAATTTGCCATTAGTAGGAGAATCACTAGATAAAACTTAGTTTGTGAAGATGTAATTCAGTTTTTTTTTTCAGCATATGACATCTGGTGATTCCTCACAAGTTAACAGCTTAGAAAGCTGACCTTGGAGGCAAACCTGGGGAGTGGGGAGTTCTGTATTTTCCATTTGTGAAAACACCTTAAATGTTGATGGTCTTTGCTGTTTGATTTGAGAGTGGCCCACTGCTGGTTGGGAAAATTATACCCACAACCCATTGCTGCAGGGGTAAGAAGATCTTCCGCCTTTGGATTTCTGTCACTTTCCTCAATGGAGGCTTCGGAATTTCAGCATCTGCATGAACCTTAGAGGTAGACTCAGGAACCCATTAGAGTGTTTTTATTTTAGTTTTAATTTGTTAGGTATTTGGGAAATATGTTTGCATTTGCTTTGCTATAAATACTTTTACGTTGTTACAAGTGGTGTTCATTATAATCTCCCCTCCCTCTGCTTTTGACAACCAAGATTTGTGTGAGTTCTTAGTGTTCTCTTGAAATACATTAAAAAGTTTCACAAAATTTACATTATGTCTCTTTAGGTTTAAAAAGAAATCACACTTGAAATGTTTGACTAGGAAAGTTCACCGCCCTTTGAAGTGGATGGGATCTTGGTCAGTTATAGTTTAAGTTGCTTGGGAAATTTTGGTTTAAGGTCAGATGTATCTTTGATTTGAACTGGATGATGCATAATCAGTACTTTTGCAGCCACAAAACATGGAGAACATTCCACATAATTTGCAGTGTGGGCAGCCCAGCATGCGTTAGTGTTTAGTTGGCTTAAGGCAGCATGCCATGATGGTAAAAAATGGTTTCTCAAGTTGACAGCAAGCTGCTGTTGTCTTTGAGCGTGGCACATAGGATAAAATGCCTTGTTCCTCTCCATTGATAGATGTAGACAAATCTGGCAGATGTAATTTGTGTGCTTTGTTTGTATTGTATGACAGAGATTTAGAAAGCTAAAGAATGAAACTTAAGTACACTGGGAAGTTCATGGTCATTGTAAATGTAAGGAGCACTTAGGAAGGGTTTTAATATAATATAGCCCCAAGGTTTTGGGGGAAATGTGTGTATTTGCCATTAAGAGGCTAACTACTGGTCACCTATTGAAATTAATAATAACATTCTTGTTTTCAGTATTTTCTTTGATAGACAATACACAAGAAATTATGCCCTTCTTGATCCGACTGAGATTAAGAAATTACCCAGCCAGATCCTGTATCCATCACCTGACCTATGTGCTGATTCTTAGGTAATTTCTAGTTGAAACTCTTTTTATCATGTGCTTTACATACTGTTTGGGAATTTTTGATCAAAGGTTCTTGACTAACTTTTTACTTGCCCAGATGAGCTCAGTTTGTATCCTAGAGCTCTGGGAGCAATCCTACCTGGAGAGGTTGGCACTTAAGAGGCAGACATCATTCTGCATTGTAGTGGTTACCTCCCACAGGGAGACACCCTCATCTTGTCCTACTTTATTAAAGAAAAAAAGAAAAAGACTGAAGTCGTCTTTAATCATCTGACATGACTCTGAGGAGTACATCATTGCTGTTGTTTCCATGCCCGCTCTTCAGTCTTAGAATTTAGCATCAGCTGTGGCAGATAAACAAGCAGCACCCACACCCCCCAACTCATTTTCTGGACCAGTTTTTTTCTTCTACCACAGACAGGTGCTTTTGTTTGTCTAAGTCAAGTTTAGTTCACTGTTTTCTTCCAAGCTGCTGTTTTTCTTTGACTTTCCTTCCTTCCTTCCTTCCTTTCCTTCCTTCCTTCCTTCCTTCCTTTCCTCCTTCCTTCCTTCTGTCCTTCCTTCCTTTCCTCCTTCCTTCCTTCTGTCCTTTCTTCCTTTTCTTCCTTCCTTCCTTTTCTTCCTTCCTTCCGTCCTTCCTTCCTTTTCTTCCTTCCTTCCTTCCTTCCTTCCTTCCTTTCCTCCTTCCTTCCGTCCTTTATTCCTTTTCTTCCTTCCTTCCTTCATTCCTTCCTTCCGTCCTTCCTTCCTTTTCTTCCTTCCATCCTTCCTTCCTTTTCTTCCTTCCTTCCTTCCTTCCTTCCATCCTTCCTTCCTTTTCCTTCCTTTTCTTCCTTCCTTCTGTCCTTCCTTCCTTTTCTTCCTTCCTTCTGTCCTTCCTTCCTTTTCTTCCTTCCTTCCTTCCTTCCTTCCTTCCTTCCTTCCTTCCTTCCGTCCGTCCTTCCTTCCTTCCTTCCTTCCTTCCTTCCTTCCTTCCGTCCTTCCTTCCTTTTCTTCCTTCCTTCCTTTTCTTCCTTCCTTTTCTTCCTTCCGTCCTTCCTTCCTTTTCTTCCTTCCTTCCTTCCATCCTTCCTTCCTTTTCTTCCTTCCTTCCTTTTCTTCCTTCCTTCCTTTTCTTTCTTCCTTCCTTCCTTCCTTCCTTCCGTCCTTCCTTCCTTTTCTTCCTTCCGTCCTTCCTTTTCTTCCTTCCTTCCTTCCGTCCTTTCTTCCTTTTCTTCCTTCCTTCCTTCCTTCCATCCTTCCTTCCTTCTGTCCTTCCTTCCTTCCTTCCTTCCATCCTTCCTTCCTTTTCCTTCCTTTTCTTCCTTCCTTCTGTCCTTCCTTCCTTTTCTTCCTTCCTTCCTTTTCTTCCTTCCTTTTCTTCCTTCCTTTTCTTCCTTCTGTCCTTCCTTCCTTTTCTTCCTTCCTTCCTTTTCTTTCTTCCTTCCTTCCTTCCTTCCGTCCTTCCTTCCTTTTCTTCCTTCCGTCCTTCCTTTTCTTCCTTCCTTCCTTCCGTCCTTTCTTCCTTTTCTTCCTTCCTTCCTTCCATCCTTCCTTCCTTCTGTCCTTCCTTCCTTTTCTTACTTCCTTCCTTCCTTCCATCCTTCCTTCCTTTTCCTTCCTTTTCTTCCTTCCTTCTGTCCTTCCTTCCTTTTCTTCCTTCCTTCCTTCCATCCTTCCTTCCTTTTCTTCCTTCCTTCCTTTTCTTCCTTCCTTTTCTTCCTTCCTTTTCTTCCTTCTGTCCTTCCTTCCTTTTCTTCCTTCCTTCCTTCCGTCCTTCCTTCCTTTTCTTCCTTCCTTCCTTCCTTTTCTTCCTTCCTTCCTTTCCTCCTTCCTTCCTTCCTTTTTTTCTTCCTTCCTTCTGTCCTTCCTTCCTTTTCTTCCTTCCTTCCTTTCCTCCTTCCTTCCTTCCTTTTCTTCCTTCCTTCCGTCCTTCCTTCCTTTCCTTCCTTCCTTCCTTCCTTCCTTCCTTCCTTCCTTCCTTCTTTCCTTTCTTTTGCTCAGTTGAATATTATTTCTTTCTTTTCACTTTTCACTTTGATACCATGAACTGTGTTTTCATTAGTAAGACTTTTTGTTACTGGGACAGAGACCTAAGTAAAAATGGCCTAATGGGAAAAAAAAAAAAAAGGTTTATTTTGCTCATGGTTTCAGGAGTTCTAGTCCAAGGTCACTGTCTCTATTTCTCTAAGCTTAAAGGGAGGGAAATCTCATGGTGTGATGTGCATACAGAGGAAGAGGTGGCTGTTCACCTTCTGGAAGTCAGGAAGAGGAGAGAGAGATGGAGAGAAGCCAACAAAAAGATACCATCCTCAACCACATTATCCCAGTGTGACGTACTCCTTTCAGCTAGGGCTCATTTTCAGTGCTGCAAGAACATCCAGATGTGAGTGCATCAGTGGGCTCATCCACTGACAAGGCAATGGCTTTTAAGATCTACTCTTTCTGAATGATCAGATCTAGCTGGTAACCAACCTGTAACACATGAATGTTGGGGACAGTGCTTCATATTGAAACCACAGCAGAGTCTTTGGATGCTGGCATGGTGTAATAGACACAGATTGAACAGGTGATGTGCTTTTTTTTTTTTTTTTTTTTTTTTTTCAGGAGGAGGATCACCATTTATGGGGAAATGCAAAATATCTTCTTGAAACCAATATTTACTACCACTTCATCCTAAAATAGTTCATTTTTTTAAATTTCTGTTTATTTGGGATTTTATGTTGGTTTAACTACATTTATTTGTGTCTTTTGTATACTTGCTCACTTTTGTGGTTTGAGGATACACGCTGAAGATTATTCTTGCATTTTTTGTATAAATTTCACAGTTAAATTATACATTCTCCTAAAGAGGTACTCATCACTGCTACTGTGTTTCGACAGATAGAATCAAATGTTTCGTCATATCATGAAATAAGTTTCCAACTGTCTGTGGAGTTCCTGATCCTTTTCCCCCATTACTGCTAATCCGTGCTTCCTTTTATTCCATTTCCTTTTAAAATATCGTAATATATGATTTCTTAGCTTTGCCATCTCTTTGGTGTGCTTATTTATAACTTACGTTTCCTACTTTTATTTCCTCAAATTTCTTTAGGCTTATTTCATGATATTCTTATCTCTTGGGGGGGGTGGGGAGGTTATTCAAGGGCTTTAGATCCCCTCATATCACCATTTAGCTCTTTATCAGAATATTTAAAACATAATGCACTTTTAAGTATTTCCTATGGTCTTTTTTTAATTAACAAACTAATTAATTATTTTATGTGTATGGGTGTTTTGCCTGTTTGTGTCTGTGTAGCATGTGTAGTGCCCATGGAGGCTAGCAGAGGGCATCACGTCCCTTGGGACTGGTGTTATAGATGGTTATGCCATTGGATGCTGGGAATCAAACCTGGGTTAGGTAAAGTAATGTATCTTTTAGTGATGACCCAAATAATTTTATTAGGAATATTCATCTTTATTCATTTGTGGTGATTAGTGTCTTTGCCCTCCGTTGTAGAATTGAGTTGTGTCCTCCCAAATGTATATATGTGAGGACGAAATCCCAGTGCAAAGTTATTTGATGTATGTGCCTGGGGTGGGATAATTTAAGTTAAATAAGAGTAGACCCCAATGTGGTAAGACCAAATCCAGAGATCCCCTCCCTCTCTGCATGTAGAGAGGAGAGGTCGCATGAAAGTGCTGTGCTGAGGGACACGTGAAGGTTGTGCAGGTTAGAAATGAATGGACCCTGATGCCACCCTCACCTTGGACTTTAGCTTCCAGAGAAGTGAGAAATGTTTCTACAGTTTAAGCCACTTACACTGTATTGTTTTTTTTTTGTTTGTTTGTTTGTTTTTTTTGTGAGACCTACATTTCCTTATTAAAAACCACCAATTCCTAAGAGCAATGTATAGAACCCACCTTCAGTTATTTCTTGTTAATGTTTTACTTAGCTTTTCTTCTAAAATTATCTTTCTGGTGTTGAATCTAGCACTTATGTGTAACTGTCATGACCCTCCTTTCTTACCTTCCTGTGGAGCAGACATTCTGTTTGGGGAATTGCTTTTGTCTGACAACTTTCTTTTCCTTTGCTGAGTGAGTGTGTGGAGAGAGTTTGTTTATAATGATAATTTTAATTACCTTCTTTCTTGAAGAGAGGTCCTTGGGGTATTAAATTCCTCTTTGACAGATAATTACTTGCAGCATATCACAAAATACGATTCCAGCACCCTCTCCATTTTATTACTGCCATGGAGAATTAAACACCTAAGCCTGTTTTTGTCTCCTTTGCTGGGGAAACTGAGATCTTCCAAGATGTTTTAAAGACACTCTCTCCACAAAGATAGTTTCCTGTGTGGGTGCATGTATGTTATAAATTTCAACCTGTTGTTTCTGAGAGGGAATTAAAAACAAGCACACATGATCCTGTTAGGCATCCGGCTGGCTCTAATGAACATTAGCATTTGCTTGTAATTCTGAAAACGTCCATTTATTGTCCTTTGAATATTATCTTATGAGCATCTTACGCCCAGTTGCGTGTTTATTTGCTCATCTGCATTTCTCATTGTCTCATTTCTTCCATAGCTTCTCATTTGCTTCTCACACATGTCTCTTTATAGCATTCAGGGACATCTCTGTTCTAAGGTGTAGTGAATTCACTTCAGTAGTAACTTAGCTTTAATATCAGTTATTTTTTTATTTCTACGTTATTGTCTGGCATTTTTCCAAATATGCTTGATATCAATCCTGTACTATTTAGTGTGTTCCAGGTCTAATAATTTCCATAGCTAAAGTCTCTGTGGGTTAACTTCCTTTCTGTTGCTGTGATGACACTTTGACCACGGACAACATAAGGAAGGAAAAGATTAATTTGTTTACCTTTCAGGCTACAGCTCTTCACTGAAGAAGTCAGGGAAGGGACTCAGGCAGAACTCAGGAGGAGCCTTTGCTTGTTACCTCTGTCTCTGTCTCTGCTCAGCTAGTTTTGTATGTAGTCCAGGACTACCTGCCTAGGGATGGAGCTGCCCACAGTAGGCTGAGATGTCGCACGTCAATCAATAATCCAGACATTCCCACAAGACCGACTGATATACGCTTTCCTCTTGAATGGATCCAGGCTTTGCTGAATTGACAGGTAACTGGGACAACACATCCCTGTCCCTTCTCTCCTCTTGCTCCGCCTCTCGTTGCCTTGGTTGATTTGGTTTTCTGTGAGGCTGCGCTGCTTTACTGCTGTTTAGAAGCAGTCTTTCCCTCAGTGCAAGTGAGGATGTGCTCGCTTGCACCCCCACTGGCTTGGGTGAGTTCCTCCAATGGGCATGGTTGAATCACATTGTTGCTGGAGAATTTTTTGTTTTCTTTTTCTTTTCTTCTTTTGAGGGCTTTTTACAGGCATAGAATATTTAGAAAGATTATTCGGCCTCCCCCATTTTGTGCCAGGATAAGAGATTCCATTCTATCTCTTGTAGCACAGTGAGACGTTTACTTCATTTTAAGCTTTCGTAGAGGAATATGGTTCTTTAAAACCTCTGATTGTTAAAATCTTCTAGAAAATACAGTCTTGCAATCTTAACTCCTTTCATTTAAATTTGGTCATACTGAAGAAGCTGTTTTGTTTCTAAGGTAAAGAGGCACACAGAAGTTGAATATCTTTGTTGCTCAGGTTAATAAGCAAACCACAATCAAACCACCATGCTTTTGAAAATAAAAAGCTTAGGTAGGAATGCATGGGTGTAACCCCAGAACTCAGGAGACTAATGCAGGATTGTGAGTTCAAAGCTGGCCTTGCCTACATGCTTTGAGGATAGCCTAGGCTACATAAGAACCTGTTTCAAAGACCTGGGAAAACAAAACCCTATTTTTATTAATTTATCAAGGTCAGAGGGCACATCAATTTCTTTCCCCTTTAGCTCCAGCTTTGTTCTTTGCCATTGTGGTAATTGGCCTCCATAATCTCATAGGCAATGGCACTATTAGGAAGTATAACTTTTTTGTTGGAGTAGGTATGGTCTTGTTTGATAAAGTGTGTCAGCTGTGGCGTCAGGCTTTGAGGTCTTATGCTTAACCATTGCTCAGTGTACACTTAGTCAACCTCCTGTTGCCTGCAAGATGTAGCACTCTCTGCTCCACATCATGTATGCCCATGTGTCCGCATACCCCCATGCTCTACATCATGTATGCCCATGGGTCCGCATGCCCCCATGCTCCACATCATGTATGCCCATGTGTCCGCATGTCCCATGTTCCACATCATGATGATAATGGACTGAACCCCTGAAAATATAAGCAAGGCACCCCTAATACATATTTTCTTTATAAGAGTTGCCGTGGTCATGGTGTCTCTTCAACAGAAATAAAGACCCTAACAAAGGCAGAAGTTGGTACCAGGGACTGGGGTATTGCTGTGATAGGTCTGACCATATTTGTGTTTGGAGAAGTTTGAACTTGGTACTTTGGGTTATAAGATCAGTGGAATGTTTAGAGTGCTGCTTAATTGGCCAGAGTAGGAGGAGTGTGGAAGATGGTGTGCAATCTGATGAACTGTGGAGTGCTCACTCAAGAGGTTTCGGCGGAGAAGAATTTTAGTTTGTTACCTAGAGATCATTCTTATGATATGTTGGTGAAGGAAGTGGCTGACCTTTGTCCTTGTCCAAAGAGTCTTCCTGGATAAATTCCATTTGCAGAAGAAATCTCAGAACAGCCTAGTATGGACTCTGTCCAGTGGTTTTTAGTGGTAACTCTAATGAAGACTTACAGGTAAGTTACAAAATGAAAATCAGGAGGAGAAAGAGATTAGCAGGAAGTGGAACAGAGCTAAATTCTGTGTTCAAAAAGATAAATGATTAAGGAACAGCGGTGAGTGGGAGTGGCGATCTCAGGACAAGGTCCCACCCAGCCAAGTCTCCAGTTTATGGAAAGAAAAGCTTAGAGCCAGGTGTGGTGTGGCTCACATTTAATCCCTACACAGGGAAGGCAGAGCTGGTGGATCTCTCAGTTTGAGGTCAGTCTGGTTTACAGAGCAGTTGTCAGGGCAGCCAGGTTTAGGCAGTGAACGACAAAGCTGGTGAAGATGTGATGAATGAGGGGGTCATGTTCCAGCCCCAGCAAGCAGCTTTGACCACATGGGTATTGTTTTAGACATAAGGATAGTAGACAGGGAGTTAAGGAATAAAGCCACTGCGGCCAGGCATGTCTTAGGATTGTCCCTATTAGAGTTCTAGTGGAGAGATCATTTTATGAACCTGTGAAGTTGAAGCCTGGATTGCTTGGAGAATCCAAAAATGTTAGATATTAGAGTTGTGAGATTCATGCTGAGGAGAGCTGCTAAGAGAGAAAGGGGTGTGTTGCCGTCTACAAAGGCCAGCAGAGTTGGAAATCTGGAAGGTATTTTGGTATCCAATACAGAGTTTGGTGTTTGCCTGGTGAGTTTTTGGTCTTGCTTTTGTCCGGTATTTCTTCATTATGCTCCTTCCTTATGATTTGGAAGGATAATGTATACCCTGTGCCATTATTTGTTGGAAGTATATGGTCTGCTTTTTGATTTTGATTTTTATAGGTCATTGCAGTTAAGAGATTGCATGAATCTCAGAAGAGACTTTAAACTTTGGACTTTAAAACATTGTTGAGACTGAGCTAGGCTATGGGGAGTTTTGAAGTTGGACTAAATATATTTTGCATTTTGATATTTTTATAAGCTTATGGGGGCCAGGAAGTGGGATGTGGTAGTTTGAATATAACTGGCCCCCCTCATCTCATAAAGAGTGGTACTATTAGGATGTGTGGCTTTGTTGAAGTGGGTATGGTCTTGTCGGAGGAAGTGTGGGGATAGGTTTTGAGGTAGCTTTTGCTTAAGCTTTGCTCAGTGTCACAGTCAGTCAACTTCCTGTTGCCTGCCAGATGAGGCCCTCTCAGTTCCAGCATTACATCTGCCCACCATGTTCCTTGTCTTGATGATGATGGACTGAACCTCTGAAACTGTAAGCAAGCTACCCCAATTAAATGTTTTCTTTGTAAGCATTGTTGTGGTCATAGTGGCTCTTATGGCAATGAAATACCTAGCCAAGGCAACCATTTTTCTCTGTTGATAACTGCTGAAATTTCTGTGTAGGGACCTGGAACTGGCCCTTCACTGAATCTTAATTTTGTTTGCAGACATTTAACTCTCTCTCTCTCTTTCTTTCTCTCTCTCTCTCTCTCTCTCTCTCTCTCTCTCTCTCTCTCTCTCACACACACACACACACACACACATTATTCTTTTAGATTCAAACACTGACCTTAAAAACTAGATTTGATTTGGTTTGGTTTCATCTTCCAACTTGAAAGTCACAGTTAGTCTGCTTTAGGTGACTATGGTGTCTGTGTTCTGATTTAAACTTAGTAAGGAAAGTTGAAACTGTGGTCTATGTTTCCTTATTTCTATCTGCAGAAGTTAATGATGGATAATGGGAAAACTCTTTTGGGCAGTTCAGTTTTGTGAAGAAGTGATTTCTCTGAGCTTATCTCAAAATTATTTTGCCCTGCTAAACATTTTAAGAAATATTTATTTGTTATTTATTATTTTCTTGTTCTTGTTGTTAGGTTTGAGTATGCCTTGTCTTAGGAAGCTGAAATTTCATAGGTTGGAGTTTTAATCCAAAATGTAATAGTATTGTAAGGTGGAATTCTTGAGATTAAGTTGTGATGTCTCTGTTCTCATGAGTGGACTGATGTTCTTATCATAGAAATAGTTTTTACTGAAACAGTCAGTGTGTTATGGGGCTTTGGAGGTGGCTTGGTGGGTAAAGCACTGCTGTCCAAGTCTAAGGACTGGCGTTTGGATCCCCAAAGTCTTTGTGAAATCGGGCAGTCATGTATCCACCTGTAGTCCTAGCAGAAACGAGGGATCCCCGGAGATCCTAGAGTAGCTGCAGCCTTCCAGTGCCAGGTTCTGCCAGAGATTCTGCTCAATAAATAAAATGGAGGATGGTTGATGAAGACTGTGTCATCACATGAATGCACACCTGCATGTGCTCTTGGACCCAAGTGTGCCTACATGCATGCAAATACCCATATATACATATCTACATGCAAAATAAAATGTATTGTCCATAAAAGTGAGTTTGGTCCTTTTAAACCAATTGTTTTATTTTATATGTATTTTATATGTATTTTACCTGTGGCCGTACTTGTACAGTCTTTGTGTGGTGTGTGTGTGTGTGTGGTGTGTGTGTGTGTGTGTGTAGTGATTGTCTTTGGAGGTCAGAAGAGGGCGTTGAATCCCCTGGGACAGGGCTTACAAACAGTTGTGTTTCACTATGTGTTGGGAATTGAACCTGAGTCCTTTGGAAACTAGTGTTCTTCACTGCTGGGTTGTTTCTGTAGCTCGAGTTTGGCCCTCTGTTGCTGGTGTATTTGTTCTTTCTGTTTCAGGCATAACTGTCTTGCTTTTCTCTCTTGTACCATGAGATGCCGTACAGGAGGGCCACTTGACATGACAGTCTTTTAATCACTCCCAAAACTGTGACACAAAGAAATTTCCTTCCTAAATTACCCATCGCAGGTATTCTATTCTATCAGACCAAGGTGGACTTAACCAAACATACTGAATTTTTCCTCTTAGCCTCCACAGTGCAGCTACTTGAATACTACTTGGGCTGTGAATAGTCAAACAGAAAAAAGCTAAAGTTCTCTCAGCCTTAGTGATACTCAATATGCATTCGCTCTAAAATAGCCATAAAAGAAAGTTTCATGGTGAAATGGAGATACTGTGTAATAAGAGCTTGGAAAGATGGCTCAGCAGCTAAGAGCAATTACTGCTTTTGCAGAGGACCCAAGCATGGCTCTCCGCACCCATCTCAGGAGGCTCACAGACACCTGTTATTACATCCAACTTCAGGGGTATCCAAACCTATGTAGACACCTGCATGAATATGCACATATCCCTATAAAGGTATACATTGATTAAAATAATAAAAATAAGTCTTTAAAGATAATACTGCAGTTGACTTGGCTGCCTTTGGGCCATTGTTTCATTCATCAGCGGTGATTGTCCGTCCCTGGATAACAGGAGTGGAGCTTTTGCTCTGCTGTGCTTTCTTAGGAAATAATTTCTTGCTGCATATTCTGAACCTTAAAAATCTTTTTGTCATAATTCTCTATTTACATTGTATTTTAAAAGGACCAGAATAAAAATTGTTTCTTAATCTAGAATGAATTTAGTTAAACTAGAATCTAGTTTAAGCCTTAATCTTAAACTAGAAGCTCACTCTTGGTTTATACTGTGATTCCAGGAAAATGGGTCTTTTGGCAGGTAAAGGAATAGTGCTTGTCTTCAGAGCTGCACTGTGCAAGTCAGGTTGGCTCACAGGAAGGGTCAATTTCCTTTTCATCTGATTTAAGTGGAAGATGTGGTCATTCACTAAATGATACCTTTTTTAGAAATCCATTCAGTTCCTTTTTTCTTACTCAATTTCCTGCACAACAGAAACCATGAAAATAAAGAAAATTTTTACATTTATTCCATTAGCTATTAATCACATTCTAGTACTTGGGCCATGTTGCTGCTGCAAACATGGCTAGTACTTGCCAGTATTGAATATATCCTGGGTACATGAATGCATGCATATGTACACATCCCTTTGTAAAATCAATTACTCTTAGAGGCCATTCTGCTAGAAGAATCACAGGACAAGGATATGAATAAGCTATAAGGAAGCTGCTAGAATTCCACGCAAGCATAGCAGTGTTTATAATGACATTTAGTGCCTCTTCCTTTAAGAAGAAATTCAGACATCTCAGTTCTGGCCATTTGTGTGTATACTTGACACAGAGCCAGTGAATTCCCTACAGACTCTGAGACTTTAGTATCACATCAGTTGCATCAGCACTTTGCCAATTTGCCCAGCATCTACTGGTTCTTTTGTCTTTAGACAGCAGAAGTCTTACTGAATGACAACACCCTTTGTGTTATCACTGGTGGGAACCTCAGTGACAGGCAAGTACTGGGCCTTTCTCAGACTTTTTCCTCTGGAATTTTTTTTTTTTTTTTGACACTTGATGATACATTTTTTTTGATGTTTAACATCCAGCTTTTAAGCTGGGCAATGATGGTACATGCCTCTAATCCCAGCACTTGGAGGCAGAGGCAAGCAGATCTCTAAGTTCAAGACCACCCTGGTTTACAAATCAAGTTCCAGGACAGCCAGGACTGTTACACAGAGAAATCCTGTTTTGGAGAGAGAGAGAGAGAGAGAGAGAGAGAGAGAGAGAGAGAGAGAGAGAGAGAGAGAGAGAGAGAGAGAGAGAGAGAGAGAGAGAGAGAGAGAGATCAGCTTTTAAATTTTTCTATTTTTTAAATACACTAATTTTTTTTAAAGTTTTAAAATAATTTTATTTGTGTGTGCCCCATGTGTGTGCATGCACATGTGAAATTCAAATGACAGCTCTAGGTGTATAGTGTCCCCTGCCACCTGCTGGGTCATTTCTTTGCCTCATCCTGATTTTTTTTTTTTAAGTTGAAAATAAGTATTACAGATTTTCACTGAATGTGTTTCTTTTTTGCTAAGATATTTTTCCTGGCACTGAGCAGGGCTCATGTTGGGCATTGAATACTTTGAATTTATAGTGATTACTGTGGCCCGTTTTATTGGGCCAGTCCCTCTTGGTCATTTGGTGCACAGTAATCCTTTCTGAATTTTTAAATTTAGAAAAAGTAGAAATGTGTTTTTAGAACAAATAATTTTATAAATAAATTCGATCTTATGAAAGGATTTGCATAGAGAGTTTTTCAGCTAGAGAAATTCTAAGAAACAAAATATTCTTATATTAAAAATTGCTTGTTAACAATTCAGTTGTTTAAAACTTAAAAAGAAATTTGTCAGGACTCACGTTATATTTTATCTCAGTACAGGGAAAGACTCGCTTGTCTTTCTCATTTTCTTTTTGCTCTTCTGTGACCTCTCTTTTCTATCCTCCCCCAGCACTATATAATCTATACCTTTGAGATCAAAATACACCTCTGTTCAGTATGTGAATTTTTCTGAGAAGGTAGTTACATGTCACCCTAGAGATTTAGTAAATACTAACAAGTAAGGACACCTGTAAATGGTGAATTATACTTCCTTATTTGGCAGTCTTGGAGCATCTTGGCCTTTCCAGCAGGTGCAAAGGTGTGCCTGAAGAATATTGAATATTTCTTGTGAGTTTCCTCACTAGACTTTCAAATTCTGTAAGCTCAGGATATTCCTGTTTGGTTCCTTCTAAAAATTCACACAAATTGGGAATCACAGTCTGAAGCCCTGAAGTCCCAAATGCTCTGAAATCCAAATTATTTTCAAGCTCTGTCTTGCTCAGAAAGTTCTGGATTGCAGAACATTTCTGATTTCCGATTGTAAAATATTCCAAATTCTAAAATGTTGCCTAATGTGAAACCTTTTGATTGTAAACATTCCGGATGGATGACAATCTACACTTTTTTATAGAGAGAAGAGGAGGAAGGGAGTGAGCAAGGTGAGGAAGGATCTTAAGTAAGTAAATTCAAAACTGTATGTTAAAGGGCTGTGCCATATTCATAAGATTTCACATTAGAGCACAGTGAGTGGTAATTATAATTAGTATATGATAACATTACCATTGCAATTTTGTTTTGTAATTCTCTGAGTACAGAAAGTAAAGTCATCTTTCATAAATTTTTGAACTTTAAGCATTTCAAGTGTGACCTTAGACTTTTCAGAATCCTCTTGAGCACTCCGGAGTTCTATGGAGAAACGGCCAAGACTAGAGCTCAAAACCCACTTGCCGCTTTTCTTGCTGAGGCTGCACTGGTCTTTAGCCCTGTTCTGCACTGACACATAAAGAGCAGTGTGATCCTTGGTCCTGCTCTTCTCTGCCTCTCTATCTTCCTGTTCAGGAAAAAAAGACTAGTAATTCCGTATTTCCCTGTGTGCTCATCATTGACATTGCTGTGATACTGAACTTGATTGCACAACATTGGATCAATGGATCAAGGGTGTATCTTTTTTTTTTTTTTTTTTAATGAGCAGTTGTTCCATATAAAAAATGAAGTTATTTGAGGTCTCTGGTGATGGGAAGGTCTTCTAAGTATCCACTGTGAAATTTCTATTATACCGTGTCAGAAGATGTGCCTGGTGATTGGGGTGAGGTGGGGGTCTACTCAACTATTTGCATTGTCGAGAGGTTATGTTTGAACTATCTTTGAGCCAGTGTCTGGGTTTATGGTAGGAAAGAGTGCATTGGGTGTGCATTATTTCCCATCTTTTATCTTTCTCCTTCTCTGTGTGTATATGTTCACGTAGGTATGTGTGCATGTATGTGTGCAGAAGAACATTCCTATTTGTGGACAGATGTGTATTTGTGTGTGTGTGTGTGTGTGTGTGTGTGTGTGTGTGTGTGTGTGTGTGTGTGTGCATATAATTTTGTAGACAGGGTCTTTCACAGAGCCCAGAGCTAATTAATATAACCAGGTTGGCTGAACCATGAACTCCAGGGGTGTGCTTGTCTCCAGCTTGCATGGCAAACACTGGGGTTACAGGCATGCACCTCCTTAACTAGCTTTTTATGTGGGTGCTGGGAGCATGAACTCAGGTACTCATGCTTGTTCAGCAGATCCTTTAAAAATGGAACCACCTCCCAGTCCTATTCAGTTTTAGAATATAGATGTCATAGATCAGTGTCAAACTCTTAGCACACTGCCTAAACGTGATTGATACCTGAGATACATTTCTTGGCTTGATTCAATCTATCAGGAATAATCAGTCAGAAACAAAACATGATCTTATGAAAAACAAGTAAGTTATGTCACAGTTATAAGTTAGATAGCCTTTGTGGTAGGATGTTTCTGGAAAATCTAGTAGGAAACAAAGACTTCTACATTTTTTTTTCAAGCAATTAAGAGACAAAAACCCAAACCATAACAACAAAAAACCCCTCCATTTTTTGTGGTGACACTGAAGATCTTTGGACTCCACACTGTACAGTCTCTGTTAGGCCATGACAGAAGATATGTCTGGTTGATGGTAGTGAGGTGGGATGGAAGGGTCTACCTGACTTTTTATTTGGAAAGGAATTACTAAGAGTTGCTATTTTTTTCCATAAAGGAGGTCAGAGAATGAAAACAGCGGTCTGGTGTCAAACTCACAGCACAGTTCTGAAGCCTGTGTGAACATTCCAACAAACTGAGTATTGGGATGTGGTTGCCTGTGGCTGAAGGTTTTGCGTATAATATTGTGAAGCCCATTTTAACACAGCACACATTGTTAACACTTCCATGTGTGGCTGTGCTATTGTGCCTGTCTATCATTCATTGACTGAAGCATCCATCTTTAGGTTGTTTGCCAGTTTAGCGTTCTTAGGAATAATGTTACTGAGTAAATTTTTGAATGAACATGCTTTTTTCCTTCCCTCTTGGCAGAATACTTAGGAGTAAGATTTCTGGGCTATATGATGGTTTTATGTTTAAGTTTTTTTCTTTTTCTTTTTTCTGTTTTGAAACTGATCAGTTGTTTTCCAGAGCAGTTCCTTTATCTTCCATACTTCTCAGCAGTGTGTGGATGACTGACCCTCTATCCAGATCTTTTTCAGCATTCATTGGGGCTCATTTATTAGCTATTATTAATAGTTGTGTAGTATTACTATACTTGCTCTTATTTGCAGTGATGTGGAGCATTTTACTTGAGCTCGGTGGCCACTTGTCTATTATTCCGATAGTGTCCACTAATATTTTTCATTCATTTTTTGATTGGGTTATTTGAGAAATGCTTGGTTACAAGTTGTGCTGTGTAGTTTATACCAACTTGACACAGATAGAGTTAACCTGAAAGAAGGGAAACCTAACTGAGAAAATGTCTCCATGAGATCAGTTATAAGGTATTTTCTTAATTAGTGATTTGCTGGGGGAGGACCCAGCGCATTGTGGGTGGGGCCATCCCTGGGCAGGTGGTCCCGGGCTCTATAAGAAATCAGGTTGAGCAAGGCATATTGAGCAAGCCAATAAGCAGCACCCCTCCATGATCTGTGCATCAGCTCTTGCTTCCAAGTTCCTGCCCTGTTTGAGTTCCTGTTCTGGCTTCCTTTAGTGATGAACTATGGAGTATAAACCAAATAAACGCTTTCTTCCTCAGCTGACTTTTAGGCCACAATGTTTTGTTATAGCAATAGAAACCCTGATTAAGGCACAGTGTTCTTTGTAGGATTTGGGTATTGCAGTAAAACTCAGCACATCCTCTGCTATCAAGGCTGGACAAGGTAACCCAGTAGGAGGAAAGGGTCCCTAAAGCAGGTAATAGTCAGAGGCAGCCGCTGCTCCTACTGTAAGGAGCCCCATAGAAACACCGACCTACACAACCGTAACATATGTGCAGAGGGCCTAGGTCACTCCCAGATTTTTTAATTTTTAATATCTTAGTGTCTTCTAAAGTTAGAATTTTGATGGGTCAAATTTATAATCTGTCATTCTTTAATGAATAATTGTTTTAGTGTCAGGTATGAATTCTTTGATCCAAGGTCTCAAACTTTTTAGACATTTCAGTTATATTAACTTTTAGTGAATATTTAAAAGGACTTATTGAAGGTTGTTTCTAAGAAGTTAAATTTCTGAAATCTTTAATACATTCACTTATTTTTATTGTTGAGGCTGGAACCCAGGCCATTGCATGTGCAAGGCAAACACTTTACCACTGAGCTGAATGTCCACACCCTGGTGTTTTGAGGCAGAGTCTCATTACACAGCACAGACTGACCTCAAATTCACCATGCTGCTCTGCCAACTGGGCATATGGATTACTGGTATGGTCCAACATGCCATGTTTTAATGATTTTTTTTTAGGGGGGGTGAAAGTTTCACATATAGACAGATCTAAAAACAATAAAGGATAGCTTAGTAAAGTTGAAAAGGGTTATATATATATATATACATATATATATACATATATATATATATACATATATATATGTATACATATATATATATATATACATCTCCACCATAGATATTGAGGAAATGTTACAGCATCCCAGGAGTTAGTCAGAACATCCCAGAAGTCCCTCCCCATCCTTGAATCTTGAATCACTCCCTTGCCCAGAGGAACCCCCTTTGCTATGCAATATAGTGTATTTCTGTGCCTATGCCTTCTGCTCAGATTACTTTTGTTACATCCATCTAGGTGTTGTACTGAGTAGCTTGCTCACTTTCGTGGTGGTATAGTTCTTCATTATACGAATAGATTATTTATTATTAATTCTGCTGCTTGCAGATATTTGCCATTCTGTATCTGGTTATTTCAAACAGGGCTGTTAGGAAACCATCTGTGCCATTTAATAGATGGATGAGAGCATTTCTGTTCATTCAGTGCTTCATGGGTTGCTGCATGGCAGCGATGACAAGATGGAAATCCTGGATGGCATAGCCGTTTCCACTCTCAACAGCACTGCCTGGAAGTCCTGTTGGTATCACATCATGAACATTGCTGTTACTTTTTAAACTTTAGCTGTTTGGGGGTTGAGCTGTCTTCATTTGCATTTCACTGCTGATTGGTGAGAGACAACAGCTTCATGTATTTTATGACTTTTGTTTTTGCCCATTTAGATGTTTTAGTGTTCGTTCTTATGCTTATCTTTCAACTTGATTGCGTCTGTTTTTCTTACAAATATCACACACACTATACGTATATATGTATTTCACATGATGAGCTTTCTGTCACTGATGATAAAATCCATGAGCCAGTCAGCTTATATATAGGAAAGTTTACTTTGGTGCATGGTTTAGGCTTTATTGTTTCCGAGGCTGTGATGTTACATGTTGGGTAAGAGCATGTGATAGAGCAACACTGTTTACTTCCCACTAGCCAGGAAACTAGGAAAGCAAAGGAAGGTACTGGGATTCCAGCAGACTCTTCAAGGGCACACACAGTACGAGGCACTGCCTCCTAACATTAACAGCTATGCTTTCCAGCTGCACCATGGGCTGTGAAGATGCAGCCTTCAACTTGCCTTAGAAATCAATCAAGATTCAGGCCCTACCAGATCCTTAATGGTTTGTGGGAGCCTCTGCCTTGGGCTACCTTGTCCTTCTCGGTGCCTTTTGGCTACCAGTCAACCCCTTTATGACATTTGGTTTGTGTCTTAAAAAAATAACATTAAGGAAATTTAATTCAGATGCAAGTTCCTAATTTATGAGAAACTAGGCTGTGGTCCTCCTATGGGCCCTTTGGTTTCTCTGTGCTCCCCAGTAGTGCAGTGAAGCTCAGGTCTCCACTCATGATTCCCCTTCCAGCCTTGGCCGCTCTGCTGCTTCTCAACTGCCCAGCTGCCTCTTTTGCTCAACTTCACAGCTTCACGGCTGCTAGTGAGCCTTTCGGCTGCCTCTTCTCAAGCTCTCAGCTTCTCAGCTGTTTTGAGGATGCCTCTGAGTTGGCATTTTGAAATTGTCTTATGTGTAGGGAAGAAGTGTGACTGACTACAGAGTTGCTGCCTCACATTTTTCTATCTTTTAATCTCTGAAATCTTGGTTTCTGAAGTTCCTTTGCTCTGGTAGCCTTTAGATGTCTTCAAAGAGTTCCTCAGCATTAGCCATTGTTCTGGATTTGTGTTTGCAGGAGGGTTGGTTTGTCATAGCTTGCTTTTGCCAGAAGAGGAAATCCTGGAGGGTGTTTTTACTCTGAATTACAGTTAAAGTGCATTTCCATTGATGGAGTATCTATTTTAATTTTTCTTATCTTCATTTTAAGCAAAACCCTTCAAGGATTTGCTGAACAGAAATAAACATGCACTTTCATTAAGTTTTTTTTTTTTTTTACTAATGGGGTTGAATGCTGTTCCAAATTATTATTTTATTTTCTGTATATGACTTTCTTACTCATAACATTATCTTTTTCTAGGATTTTAAGGAACTTTTAGTATATAACATTAACATTGTTTAAGTAATTAAGAATGATGAGTCACTACTTTAATAAGTTCAAAATAATTGGTTTTCTATTCATCTTTACACAATTTTAAGAACAGTGGCTAAGGCTGTGGATGTTTTAACTTGCACAATAAACTTTATATCCATAGAGGAATGTCAGTTTTCACAGCCTCACACACCCCCATCCCCCCGCCCAAGCTCACATTCTAGTCTCTTTTTACAGGTGCAGCTATTTTCGATGCTTCCTGAGATAGGACCAGAAGCACCCCATTTTCAGTTATCACCATTGTTCCCACACCTACACAAGTTACTATTTTAAGGTCAAATTCTTCTTTGCGATATAGCACGTTCACTGAAGATGAGCACCTTATCTGCAGCGAGAAAAGGGAACTAGCTGCCTTCTTTCCTTACATGAGGTGAAGTTCCTCTCATTTCCAGAAGTAACCTCTAAACTCTGCGTGGCAACCTTACCAGTTGAAGTGAAGCTAGCTATGAATAAGACAGCTTTAGGCTGACTTCAGAATTCTACAGTATGCATATAAAATGTTGAAGAATTGAAAACATTTTTTGCCCACAAAGTTTATTTAACTTTAACCTTGTGTTTGCATTTCAAAAGTCTAGACAATTCAGTTTCAGTTAACTTTATGAAAATACTACATTTGATGAAAGATGGGATGATCTTTCCTTAGGTAAGGCACTCTTTGATTTACTTTAAAATATATTTTACTAATATTTTGAGATTTTCATATGTGCGTGTGTTCTGGTTATATTTATCCCTCCTTTTGCCTCTACACACTCTTAGATCCACCCCACTGTGCCCCAGTGTTGCTTTCTTTTTCTTTTAAAATAACCCTCCAAGTTCAATTGGTTCTTCCTATATACCTCATGGTCTGGGGCCACATCACTGGGGCATGATCCACCTACCAGGGGCACATCTATAAGAGAAACTCACTTCTTTCTCCAGAGCCATCCACTGCTCATAGCTCCTCAACTATAGGGCTCCCGAGTGCCTCCACTTTCCAAGATGGAGCACTGGCTAGATTGATACTATGCAGATCTTGTACAGTTTATGAGTTTAACAGCTCTGTCATAGCCAGATGACACTTTCTTTCTGGGCCTCCTTGACTTCTGGCTCTTATCGTCTTTCCAAACCTTCTTATGAGTAATGGTCCTTGAGCTTTGGAGGGTGTGTGTGATACAGATATTCTCTTTGTGGCTGATATTTCCTCTGCCTAGGCCAGTTGTAGGCTTTTGTGATAACCACCTTCACTACACAAAGAAACTTCTCTGATGAGCTTTGTGAGCTTAACTAATCTGAGGTAGACACATATGAATGTAGGGAGCAGTTGATACTATGTCCATTTAACAAAATGATAGCAATAAGTTCACTTCTGAGGCCTTTGAGGTTTTTGGCTGTGGGTTCTTGGCCAGATTTACAGTACCCAACCATGTATGTCCTTCTGTGGAGTGGACCTTAAATTCAATCAGAAAGCAGAAAGGTTAGGGTGGAGGAAGGATTGGGGAGGGATGACTAATACTAAGAGCATTTGGAAAAAGCCATATGCAAACCTATTTTGAAAAATTTAGTTATGAATTAATTTTGATATATGTGAGTATTTGGTCTGGGTGTATGTGTATGCAACACATGCACACATGGTATCTGTGGAGGCTAGAAAAAGGTCTCGAATCCTATGGGACTAGAGTTACACATGGTTGTAAGCCACCCTGTGGGTGATGGAATTTGAACCTGGATCCTCTGGAAGATCCAGAGAGTGCTCTTAACTGCTAAGCCATCTCTATACCCACCCCAAACCTGCCGTTGTATTTCAACACACACAAAGAGTTTAATTGGAGTTAGTCTGTGCACAGGGGATAGTGTTCCTCTCAGAAGCCATAGGTTGCCAAATAAAAAGCTGTAATGTCAGGTGTGGAATACTTCCTCTTGAGTTTTGTCAGGGGCATCCCAGAGGATATCTCTCTCCAATATAGGCTATTGATGTTGTGTTGGTTGTCCACCATAGCTTGATGGCATAACCCAACTGCTGAAGACCTTACCACTTTGGTCATAGGACACGGAGAAATCAAGTTGATGCTAACCAGGAAGTTTTCTTCTTGCTACTTTCATAGTACTGGGTTATGCAGTCTTCTTGGGGGAATGAAATCTGTCAACAGTTTTTTCCATCTAGAACCCTGTGAGCTAAAATATGACCCACCCAGTAACATATTTCTATTGGTGCAGTATTGGCATGACTATGATGGGACTATTTTACATTTGAAGTGCAACTTGATTCACAGAAATGTCCTTGCTTAGTTATTGTCCTACTTCTCTTCTTACTGGGCATTTCATTAACTCTGCACAAAACACTGCCTGCTCTCATGCTGCCCTAAGCCCTCAGAGGATAATGTTCTGAAGAAAAGTGAAGTCTCTAGAGAAGACCTATCTAAAAATAAAACTTTAAGGTGTTGGGCCAGGGATGTAGGCCAGATGTAGAGACAGCATTTTTAACTCAGCAGATTGCTAGAGTGATGACATAAAAGTCGCTTTCTCCTTGGGTGATGAGAGAGGCGGCAGGCCGTGTTGAAAACAGATGAAATGTGAGGCCTAGAAGCTCTGGGTTCTTTTCCAGCTCTCCTGTCAGTGCTGTGGTTGCAGGTGTGCCTCTTGTTAAGCCTTTGTCTCCCTGTCTTCAAAAAATAGGGATAGTAGCTGCTGCCTTTGGAGCAGATTGTTAGGATTATATAAGGTCTTAGTTGCTGACAAATCACCATGACCAAAGTGACTTACAGAAAAAGGTTTGGGAGTGGCTTATGATGTCAGAAGGAATGGAGGCTGGCAGACAGGTGTGGCACTGGAGCGGTAGATGAGAACTCACATCCTTATTTATAAGTAGAGAGAGGAAGGGAGACCTCAAATCCCATCCTCTAGTGGCATGCTTTCTCCAACAAGGCCAGGTCTCCTAATACTTCTCAAACAGTTCGACTAACTGGTGACCAAGTATCCAAATATATAAGACTTTGGGGGCCATTGTCATTGAAACTACCCTATGCCACCATAGGCTTATGGACTATACCATAAACCAAAATGCACTCAGTCCAATTTCAAGTTCTTCAGTCTCAAGTTGTTTAAAAAGTCCAAAGTCTCTTCTGAGACTCAAGGCAATCTCTTAATTGTAATCCCCTGTAAAAGCAAAATTCAAGTGGCATATTTCTAACACTTAATGGCATATAATGCATGTTACCAATCTAAAAGGGAAGAATGGGACATAGTGAGAAAATATTGGAACAAAGCAGAAACAAAGCAAGACCAAACCCCAGCAAGGCAAACTCTAAATTTTGTAGCTCTATGTGCAGTGTCAAAGATGATCCCATCTGCTCGGCCTTGATGACTGCAGACATTTCTCTCTCTTGAGCTGGTCCCAATCTTTTTGAGCAGCTCTGCTTGGCACACATCCAACCACTCTGGAAACTTAGATATCTTGGGGTCTGTCTCCCGTACAATCAAGGCTTCGCTTTTACAGTTTCATGCAACAGCCTTTCCAGGCCTCCATGCAATGACACACCGCCTTCCCCAGGCATAAAGTTGGAATTAGCAGCTTTTCTTAATCGTGGAGGACAACTTGCTGCTGTCAGGTTCAGTTCCACTGCCTGCTTGGGATGTAACCTGCCCCTCTGGGTTACACTTGTATGTAATTTTCTTTGTTGTTTCTCTAGGAACAGATAATTCTAATTTCTGAGGCCTGTTCTCATCACACATTGCAGGTTTAGCTGGGTGGAGTTGTACCGTGTGGACACCATTCCCTTTATTGAATTTCTCTTTAACTTTTTCAGCACAAGCCATGGCTCCAATGCTAAATTTTCTAGCATTCCTTTTCTCCTCAAATTCTACTTTTTGTATTTCTTTTTTACCTTACTTGATATTTTTTATAATTGTATATATGAATAAAAGTGATCACCAATACACTGTATTGAAATCTCCTCTGCCATTACAATTATTTCAAAAATCTTAATTTATAGCTTCAGGCAGATTCCTGGGAGAAGGGCCAAGGAAGCCACATTCTTTACCAAAATATCTTAGTTACGGTCTCTAGCCCAGTTGCTGATGAAACCTCTTGAACAAGTCATTTCTGTCTTCTGTGCTCCTCCTGGGTTGTTAGCCACACTTACAGCATTCAACTGCTTTCTTAACCCAAACTTTCAGAGTTGTAGTGGGAATCAGGCAGTATCACTTTGACCTAGAGGTGTGGCCTTTGGGCCATGAGGACCCATGTATGGGGCGTGGCCAAATCAGTTTAAGACTGAGTGGATGCTAACTCTCTTCCTGTTTGCTCACGCTCAGGACCAGACTCACTACCGCTGTGTGGACCAGTCCAGCCTTCCAGGAATTGCCTAACTGTTCAATCGTATCAGCGAGTGTTTCATATAAACCCCTTAATAAATATTAATCTTTTTTATATAATCAGTTGCTAGTGATTAATACCAACTATATCAATAGTCAGGCAGTGGTGACACATGTCCCAGCACTTGGGAGGGAGACGCAGGAGGATCTCTGTGATTTTGACGTCAGCCTAGTCTACAAAACAAGTTCCAGGATATCTAGGACTGTTAAACAGAAAACCCTATCTCAACAAAACAAAACAGAGTCTTCCATATTCCTCAAAAAATAGCATGTTCAGAGTGATCACAGCAATGACCCACTCACTGGTACCAACTTCTGTCTTACTTTTGTATCTCTATGAAGAAACTCCACAACTGAGGCAACTTACAGAAGAATCATTTGCAAATCACAGTTTACATTAAGATTCTCTAGAGGAACAGGGAGGAGGGAGAGTGAAAGAGAGGCTTATAGGCTGTGGTCCAGCTAATCCAGCAATGGTTGTCTACCAACAAAAGGTCTAAGAATTCAGTAGTTGGTCAGTCCATGAGGCTAAATATCTCAGATGGTGTGCAGTATGTGACAGAATTCCAAGTAAGTAGATTCTAATTCCAGTGGAGGAATGAGTGTGTGTGTGTGTGTGTGTGTGTGTGTGTGTGTGTGAGAGAGAGAGAGAGAGAGAGAGAGAGAGAGAGAGAGAGAGAGAGAGAGAGAGAGAGAGAGAGAGAGAGAGAGAGCACATGAACAGGCAGGCAAAGAGACAAAGCTTCTTTCTTGTCCTTTATATAGGCTGCCAGCAGAAGGTGTGGATAAGATTAAATGTGGAGCTTCTTACTTTTAAAGATTCATATTAAAAGCAGATGTTTCCACTTCAAATAATTTAGTTAAGAAAAAAAGTTCCTTACAGGTGTGTCCAGCTGCTTTGGGTTTTAGTTAGTTCCAGATGTAGTCAAGTTGATAGCCAAGGCTAGCTATCGCACAGTTTCAGAGGATGAGTTCATAATAACGATTGCTGTGGGGAACATGGTAGCAGGCATGGTACTATAGTGGTAGCTAAGACCTCAAGAAACGTGTCTGCAAGTAGGAGGTAGAGAGAAAGAATCAACTGGAGATGTTGTGGGCTTTTGAAACCTCCATCCCCAGAATAAAGTGGCACACCTTATTGTGCAAGGTCACACCTCCTATTCTTTTCCAAACAGTATATCAACAAACTTCTAATATATGAGCCTATAGGGGCTGTTCTCTTTCATACCACCACTGATTATGTATGCTAAGGATTGACATATAGTATTTAAGTATTTAAGATATGGTAGGCATATTTACATTTCTTTTTTAAAAATACATTTTGTGTAAGTCTTTGTTTTTATTCAGTTTAATATGGTGATATTTCACTGACAAGAGATAAGTTACCTAGAGTTCTCATCCTAGAGCTGCTTCATTCTAGCTATGAGGCACTAGGCATGGCACCTACTTCCTTTGTACCTCACTTCCTCATCTCTAAATGAGGATCGTGCTTGATGCCTGGCCTCTAGAGTTGGAGTGTTTATAATGAATTCAGTTTAGCAGTGGGCTAATATGAAAGCACTGAGAAGTTAGTAGGTAAAGAGCATTGAAATCCAGTACTGCATAGTTATCATTCTTGTGAATAAAATCCATGGGAGTCGAGATACAATGAAAGGCAGCATTGCTGTGAAGGAATTGATGGCCCGAGAGCAAGAGCAGAGGGTCTACTGGACTCCTCTGAAGGGAAAATAGGCCACTGTGAGACAACCGTGGGTTCATATGGCTGCTGCTCAGAGGAGGGCTAGTAGAGGAAGGAAGACACGGTAGTGTGGGCACGAGGCTGACTTCACGATACATCAGCATTCTAGAAGGAGAAATAAACCCTTTCTTTCCCTGACTTGGTTTTGGTCTCTGTCTTATCACAGCGACAGATGCTGGAAAAATCATCAGCATCTTCAGATGTGAGAAACCAGCAAAATGGATTGAGACGGCTTTAAACTCAGATTAGTCTTAATGAAACTTAATAGTGTTACACGAAGAACAGATCCCTGATGCTTCTAGAGAGAGGTTGTTCTGTCTCTCTCCCTTTGGCTTTCAGTACTTTGCTCTCTCTCTTATTGGTGGGAGAAAAAGTCTAATAGAACTTTGTGTTAAGCTGGGTTTGTCTTGTCAGGAAGGTGAGGAGAAAGCCATAGGATGTTTGCCGTCATTATCATCTATCTAGGGCGCCCCTTCTACCTGTCTGCCTGTCCGGAATCTGGCTAACACCTAGTCCTTCAATAGGATCACACTTTTAGAATGAGGCTGAGAGGGTAGATTAATGTTTGTCTCAGTCTAGGTGTGGAAGAGTAGGATTGATGGGTATTTATCCATGAAAGGCTAATAAGAATGATGCTGTTTTTGAGAGAATTCTTGTGTGTCTGAGCTGTATCGTTGTTAACATCATGGTTGTGAAGCTGTCTAGTGTTACAAGGTTACAAGGCCTTGGAGGAGCAGGGCATGTGGGATCCCTGCGTTGTTTCTTATAACTGAATGTTATTTGAAAACAAAATCTTCCACTGGAGGAAAAAGCCCATTTTTAGGTTTGCTGTGTAATCGAGATTCCAACATCCAGAGACCATTTTAAAGCCCGGAAAACAAATATATTTAAGTTGAAGCAAAAGAGTCAGCAACTGGTTTGAAATTAATTTATTATGTTCATTGGTGAATTTGTTAAAAATCAATTCATATAAAAGTGAAAGTATGGGCAAGAGTTATTTGTGTTTTGTACACATTTCTCTAGTGTTTGCATTCCCTAGAAACTACTGTGAAAGTCAATAAAAAAGGATTGGTTCCTCTCTTCCCAACTGTGTTTCTCTTAAATTTCTCCAGTCTTTCTAACAGTGTTTAAAAAACTGAAGCCCATTGTGGAGCATGGATATAGACACTGTCCATCTTCATGGATGCTGACTCTGCCCCTAGACACTAGCAAGGACCTTTCCCTGATTTACAGGCAAATTAGTAAAGGTGGGGGATAGTCTGTAACCTGTCCTGAAGTTACAACAGTTTTAATTCCCTAAGCGGTGTTACAGAATCTTGGTGACTGAAACAATTTAGCCAGAAGCCTTTGGATCTGTTGTATTTATGTGTACGGAAATCACCTCAGTGCCCTGCAAAGGGAAATTCTGATTTAGTAGGTCCTGGCAATTGATTCTGGCAGGCTTCCATGCAGATGGTTGCTGTTTATTGGATGCCCTTTAGTAGCCAGTTCCTGCAGGCTTGCTAATCTTTGTGTATATTTTTGCAAGGAAGAAGTAATAGGGAGAAGAAACAAAGATACCTTCTGGCTTCACATAGAAGACCTCTCCTAGATGCTTTACATTAAAGACCTTTCCTCAGTACATACATATATATTATAATAATTAGTGGAAAAAGGCTATGAGTTTGAAGGAGAGCATGGAGAGATGTATGGGGCGACTTGAAGGGAAGGAATATTGAAACTGTATTATAATCTCAAAAATAAAATTAAAAAAATAAGATGATTTGTAATCTCTAAGATGTCTGTGAAAGCCTCAAAGTAGCTTTTAAAAATGACAAACGAAATTAGAATTTTCTCATATATAGGCTTGGCTAAGATAAAGATTTTGAAAAACCTTATTTGTTCACTTTTAAAGAGGCAGTAGTAGTCAAAATATACTTAAAATCCTTAAAATATTTCTATTTGTGTATATTCACGTATATAAAACATATCAAGAAGTAGTTACAGTTTATCCTATGGAATAAAGAGGTTATCATCTCAAGAAAGAACAGTTGTCCTATAGAAAAAAATATTCTGGAGTAAGAGTAATTATCTCTTACTTATATCCTTAAGCAATGAGTAGCATTTAAAAAAAATAAACCAATATTTTGAACATTAAAAAAAGAGGTGGGTGCAATGATAAGAAACAGAAATTGATGTCGGGAAAGGGGACAGCTGTTGATCGCTGATATTGTGAAGACCCTCTGGGAGCACCAACAACCTAAACTGTAGGATATAGAAGCTAGGGAGTGTTGAAGCCCCCGAGAGCCAGAGAAGCAATAAGAAGCCAGTAGCTGGTACACTCCACCCAACCCATACCCAACTCACCCCAGCCTCTGAAAGCACCATGGTTGGGAACCTTCTGGGGTTTGTGTTCTGCTGTCTTTTCCTGTGGAGCTTACCATTCTCAGAGACACTGAGAGAAACAAAGCATTTAGAGCATGTCTCTGTAGTCCAAGTTACTCCGAAGATGGTCAGCAGAGGTGCCATGACGCTGGGCCATTCTTCCCTGTCACACATCTGACTTAATACCACTGTAGCACAATAGGAAGTGAATCATATTTGTCAGAATTTTTCTGTTATGGAGGTAGTTAGGTTCCTGTACTAACCTCAGTGTCAGAGGAGTCTCAGCTGTATGAGTGGTTCTCATAGACTTAGATTATATATACACATTGAGATAGTCTTGTGGGTAGCCCAGACTGTCATGGAACTCCTTAGGTATCCCAGGTTGGCCTCAGACTCAAGGCAATACTCCTGCCTCAGGCTCCTAAAAGGTACGATTTCAAGCTTAAGCTTGAAAATTTAGGGCTTTCCACACAGAGACACAAGTGCATGCATATAGAGGCTAGAGTTGGCATCAGGTGTTTCCTTCTATTACTCTCTACTTTAGGTTTGTGAACGAGCCTCTTTCTTTGAACCTGGAATTCACTGATTTAGCTAGTCCCGCTGGTGAGCAATCTCTGGGGGTTCTCCTGTCTTTACTTCCCTCACCTTGAGATTACAGGTGTATCCACCCTGCTCAGACTTTTCTGTGAGTGGGTGCTGGGGCTATGAATTTAGCTCTTTATGCTTAGCAGACATGATACCATCTGAGCCATCTCCTAATTGCTACACTCAGGCTTTACTAAGTTATAATTTTGAGGTTTTGTTTTAACACTTTCTTTTAAACACATTGAACATATTTTTGGAGATTGAAGGCAATTGTATCTCTTTTCTCATAAGAGTAATCAAAGCACAATAAAATGTATGAAAAAAAAATAGAACAGCCCATATTCCACACAACATTGACATTCAAGTTTGGCATTTGGATGATTGTTTCTCCCTCTCTCCCTCCCTCCTCCTCCCCATGTGTGTGTGTGTGTGTGTGTGTGTGTGTGTGTGTGTAGTACTTGTGGTATATATGCATTTAGTATTACTACCTATGGAAATAACATTACATTATAAGCATTCCTCTGTGTTTTAAAGGCCTGTTACTTCAAGATACTTAATCATCTGTTATTGTGGTAATAAGGCACCTAAATATTGGTTCCTTAGGTGGAAATATCCCTGATACGTGGCCAAGGTTGCAATATATGTAGTGAAGTAGAAAGTAGAAATAGTTGGCCAGAAAAAGAAAGTATTCTTACTCTTTGGAAGTATTTCTGGTGAAGTTTGCAGTGTCTGAATCTTGATAATTTCTGAGATATTTATGACAATTAAAGAGCTTCATAGTGAAATAGTATGTTAGTGGTAGGTAGTCATATTAGAATATATTTCATTTAAGGAAATTAAAGTTGCCAAATTAAAAAAATTAACAACCAAAACAAAGAAAAAAGAAAACAAGTTATTACATGGTTTTTACTGAGGATCTAAGGAGAATTCTTTTTTTTTTTTTTTTTTTTTTTTTTTTTGGAGAGTAAATAAGAATTTATTGTGTATGCATGAGGGATCTCTAGCACCCTTGTGAAATCTAGACACTACAGCCTGTAATCTCAGCCCTGGGGAGTAGAGATAAGAGATCCCTGGGGTTTTTTGGCCAGCCAATCTAGCTGAATCACTGCACTCCGGGCTCAGTGAGAGACACTGTCTAAAAATTAAGGTGGAACTGATGAGGGGGCAGTTCAGCAGGTAAAAGTGCATGCTGCAACCTGACAGAGAGGGTTGGATCCCTGGAAACCACATGGTAGTAGGACCAACTCTCTCAAGCTGATTCTGTCCTGTGCACACCACAACCCCTTTCAAGACACCATTTAGTCTACTGCCTAGAATGACTGAAATGGAAATATAAAGCAACTTTCGTTAAAGAAATTTCTTTTTGCAACAGACAGGGACCACTATAGAAACCACACAGCCAATCAGAATGCAGAGCTGTGTAGCCCAGTCCTATGGCGATAGCTACAACACACTCCCACACCTAAGGCTCAAGGACCACTGTGGGAGAGGGGACAGAAAGATAGAAGGAGCCAGAGAATCAGGGAGTTTGCTGTGAGATTTTGTCCCCTAAGAATTTCAGAAGCTATACCCAGAGAGTCTACATAAACATGAGGTAAATAGGAATAACATCAATAGACATGCTAAAGTAAATGGGAGTGTGTGTGTGTGTGTGTGTGTGTGTGTGTGTGTGTGTGTGTGTAAAGGGATGTCCACAAGGTCTTGGCTCTACACAAAGAAACACAGGTACCTAAGGAATTCTGAGAGTGGGGAAACAGACTCCCCCTTCCCCAGAAAGAAGTATACCAATTAGTTATCCAATACCAAATGGCCAGGCCTGGCTAGTTTTATGTCAACTTGACACAGCTAGAGTTACCAGAGAGGAGGGAGCCTCAGTTAAGAAAATGACTCTATAAGGTTGGGTTGTGGGCAGGCCCATAGGGCATTTTCCTAAGTAGTAATTGATGTGGGGCCATCCGGGGGCTGGTGGTCCTGGTTCTGTAAGAAAGCGGGCTGAGAAAGCCATGCTGAACAAGCCAGTAAGCAGCACCCCTCCATGGCCTCTTTTGTCTCCAGGTTCCTGCCTGGTTTGAGTTCCTGTACTGACTTCTTCCTTCAATGATGCACTACAATATGGAAGTGTAAGACAAATAGACCCTCTTCTCCCAACTTGATTTTTGGTCGTGATGCTTCATTGCAGCAGTAGAAACCCTAACTAGGACCCTATGCATACAAGTAACGTTATATAGAGTGAGCGAGTTATATTTAAAAAATATATATATATATTATTCATTCAATAATAATTAATGAAAAAGAGGCTGAGTTTAAAAGAGAGTAAGGAGGGATATATGAGAGGGTTTGGAGGGAGAAATGATTAAATTATATACATCTCAAAACATAAAAGAAATATTTTGAAAAAAGCATAAAGCGAGACAAAAATCTGAAAACTCTGTTGCCATCAAGGACATGGACTGCCGGAGCAAAACGTAACATGAGAAGTGTAAATTGTCTTTCTATCTAAGAGCTAAGTAAGACAAAACCCCATTTAAAAAAATGTAAAGAAACCCCTTGCAGAAATTCAAATTCGTCCAGGGTTAGCACTTCTTAAATCAAAATATGTGCTCAAGTTTCATTTATCCTTGGAAACTACACCAATCTGTGTGAGCCAATCCTGTTAGAATGTGAAACTGACCACTGAAGTGAACTCTGACCACTCAAGAGGGGGGGCACAAGATCCCTTTGCACAGAAAGGAAAACCAATTGCAACCCCAAGGATGTGTGTGCTGATAGTCTATACCAACTTGACACAAATTATAGTCATCTTAGAGGAAGGAACTTCAGTTGAGAAAATGCCTCCATAAGGCGGTACTGTGGGCAAGCCTGAAGGACGTTTTCTCAATTGATGTTAAAAGAAAAACAAAACAAAACAAAACAAAAATCCCCAGCCCATTGTCTGTGAGGCCACCTATGGTCTGTTGGGACCTGGGTTTTATAAGAAAGCAGATTGACTAAGTCATGAGGAGCAAGCCAGTAAGCAGCATTCCTGTATGGCTTCTGTGTCAGCTCCTGCCTCCAGGATCCTGCCTTGCTTGGGTTCCCGTCTTGACTTTCTTCAATTGAACAAGGATGTGGAAGTATAAGCCAAATAAAGTCCTCCCTCCCCAAGTTGCTTTGGGTTATGATGCATCATCCTAGCAGTAACACCCTAAATAGGTATGTTTGCTTGTCTGATTTAGTGTGGCTCCACACGCTTCTGCAGAAGTTAAGCTTTTGACCTTGTTGAAATACTTTGAATTGTGTGGTCCCCTCTTCCAGACCCTAAGGAGCGTTCTTAACGGATGCCTTGTCTTTTGGGATTCACTGTCACTGAGGCACATCATTCACCTGCAGTTGTATCTACTGTAAACTAAAATGACCTTGAACTCAGATTGGATTAAGGTCATAGGTCACCACTCCTGGGATATTCCCTGTGCTGGGATTAAAGGTGTGAGTTACCACTGTCTGATCTTCCTAGACTGACTGTGGGTAGATCCCTCTGCTATCTCTGAATGTTTTTATTATATTACAAAATATACCCACATGGGACTATGCATCTGTCTGTTAGATATCACTAAGCTGGAAGATACCTATGTATTCCCAGGGATACAGAATACATCACACAGCAAAGTCCATTTCTGGTATGTGGTGTTCCACAGGTACCTGGATGAGATTCTCATCTGAAAGATCAAAGGCTGCAGCCCAGAGGGTGTACAGGTTTCCTTGGGGTTCTTTGATGACATTCTCATCACCCTCCTTCCTTACTGCAGCCTGCCAAGTTTGATGAAACAGAACAAGTCTGGGTGTGGGAGTATGAGACAGAGGAAGGGAGACCCATGGAAGTGGAGCAGCTGGCGAATTCTGTGGAGTGCTGCCCGGAGCCAGGCTTGGTGGGACCGGGAGTGCCAACTGCTCGTCTTTACACTCCCCAGCTCTGGTCCTCTATTTCCTCGAGTCACCCCTGAAGTCCTCTGACTGCTTTCCTTTTCTTTTCTTTTCTTTCTTTCTTTCTTTCTTTCTTTCTTTCTTTCTTTCTTTCTTTCTTTCTTTCTTTCTTTCTTTCTTTCTTTCTTTCTTTCTTTCTTTCTTTCTTCTCTCTCTCTCTCTCTCTCTCTCCCTCCCTCCCTCCCTCCCTCCCTCCCTCCCTCCCTCCCTCCCTCCCTCCCTCCCTCCCTCCCTTCCTTCCTTCCTTCCTTCCTTTCTTTTTATAGTCTCTTGTAGCCAGGCTGGCTTATCACTTGCTGTATAGCAGACAATAATAACCTTGGGGGTTTCTGATCCTCCAGCCTCTACCTCTGGGGTGCTGGGGATTATAGGTGTGCGCCCGGCAAGCACTCTACCAACTTCTTCCAAACAAGGACTGGTCTATTTCTCCAGTGCTGAGGATGGGACCCGTGGCCTCTTTCATGTTAGGCAGGTATTATACTACTGAGCTAGACCCATCCTTTTTCTTCCTATGAGCTACTGGTTTTTAGTGACAGGAGAAAAACAATAAATAATGACAGCATCAGAAGTAAAACTCCTACTGAAAACAAGGTTCTTTGGAGACAGGGACTAACAGATCTATTTGCCAGACACTTCATGGAGATAGTGTTTATTTGTTACACTGAGGTCACATGACTAGTCACATGACTAAGGAAAAGATGTTGGCGGAAAGGTGCTATTAAGAAGCAACAGAACTTACTGTAATCTGGGAGAGATGAAAAAGGGAGGAAGTTCCCAACTGAATGCTTGTCTTTCACGTACTGTGGCATGTGGTTTATAGTGACCCTCCTTTGTGGGTCTCCTTCAGCTGGGGGGGGGGGGGCTTCATTGGCTTCTGGCTTATGAGGGCAAAGGAAGCAGAAGTGGCAATCAGATGGCTGGGAGTATGATGGAAATAACTTCTGAGAGTCAACTTCAGAAAGACAGCTCATTTAATTTTCCTAGGGGTAAGGTATATAAGGGTCCTAAAGGTTCTTAGGATTATGGGCAGGAAGAGCTGATTGCTCATAACACAGCCCCTAATCATCATAAGGGCAGGAGGAAAGAGCTGCACTATACAGCATTTTCAGGGAGCTCTAATGCAGGGTCATCCACCAGGTAAGGTCAGGCACCTGAGCTTAGGCACGCTCTCCAATAAAGGTTACACAGAGAAGAGGTAACAGATTTTGAGTGCAGTGACGGATATTAATATCTCAGTGGATTTTTATTGAGTATGTACTAAGCGCTGAACTCTTAACTGGTTAAGAAAAATGTATCTACCCCATCTTCCTCCTCCCATTCCAAATCACATTTGCCTCCCAGGAGTTTATTCCCCCAAGTGGCATGCATGAACATAAAGGAAAAGATGGCATGGGAAAATGTAACATGACTACCTTTATTATCTCTCTATTGTCATAAAACATAGACCAAAATCTACCTGAGGAAGAAAAGTTTATTTTAGCCTATTGTTGTCCGTCATCATTGAAGGAAACCAGGAAAGGAACCCAAGGCAGGAATCTGGAAGCAGCAAAATGGAGAAATGATGCTTACTGGTGTGGTCCCCATGGCTTACTCAGCCTTCTTGCTTAAATTGTCCAGAATGACTTGCCTTGGGATGGCACTGCCTGGGGATGGCACTGCCCATAGTGGGCTAGGTCCTCCCACATCAAGAAAATGCCCACAGACATGTCCACAGGACAGTCTTAGGGAGGCAGTTCCACAATGAGGTTTCATTTTCTGAGATATAGGGAGGTTTATGCCAAATTGACAAAAATCAAGCAGCACAGTGACTTCTCACTAAGTCGCTCAGAAGTACAGACTGTAGAGTGATGGATGAAAGAAGGGTTTGGATTATGCAGAGGCCAGAGAAGATTCTCATCAGAATGTACTAATAATGCACAGCTATGGAAAGATGGTTCACTGGTTAAAACCACACTTGCAGAGGACCCTAGTTCATTCCCTAGGATCCGTGTAGGTTGGTGGGATGGCTCACAACTGTTTGTAACTCCAGCTCTGGGGAAATCTCATACCCTCTCTGGCCTCTGTAGGCCCTGCATTCATGCCTTCACATCCTACAAACACACACACACACACACACACACACACACACACACACACACACACACACACACACACATGCCTAACTGTAAGGCTAGAAGTCAGAAGTTTGATTTGGGCCATAGAAACACATTTCCTACTTCTCCGTATCTAGATAGCAATTGGAGAAACTGACTAAATAAATTGCTTTTAGAAGATGTGAATTTCATTTTGAATGCTTATTCTTTCTTAGGTGTACTAAAACAAAACCTTTCAACTTTATCCTGTATAATTAGTTTTTGGGTGGTGTTATGGTCACACTGAGGTTTGTTCCCCTGAAAATTTATGTTGAGGGTTGGTTCCTAATATAGCATGTGGAGAAGTGATGAGCTCCTAAGAAGCTTTTAGGATTCGAGGGATCTACCTTCAGGAATGGGTCAGTGCTGCCTTGTGGAAGTGAGTTTTCACTCTGGGAACTGAACTGGTGACCATGAGAGTCAGTTGCTCCCAGGATGCTGCCTACTGCATTGGTAGCCTAGTCTAGATTCCAGCAGTCGGGAAGTTGGTGAGAAAGAGTTAGTCCTCCCGTGAGCTGTTGACCTTCTCTTTAGCCGTAGCCTTGAGCTTCTTCCATGGAGATATGAGTTTGCTTTTGATTGTACAGTGAGACGAGACAGGCCTGGCTCTGTTTCCAGTGTCCTAGTTTTCAGTCACTTTGTTGTTTTGAGTCTCAGCTGAGCTTCTCGTGGTCACTGCTAATCAGTCTCTCTGGAGGGCCACAGATATTTTGGTTTTCTCAAAACAACATTTCCTGGAAGTTCTGGAGATGAAGGCTTTCTCTTTCTGTTTTATTAGGCCAGTTACCTCAGCAGTGTCTGATTGATTGGTGTGTTTGTTGCCTAAAAAACAAAAAATTATTTACATAATCCCACTACAATTGAGTGAATTTAATTAGAAGTTTGTGTAGTAATCCGAGACATGTTAAAAAAAAAAAAGAGAGAGAGAGAGAAAGAAAGAGAGACACTTTGATATAAAATTAAAAACCACAGTTAAGTATTTTGGTTTTGTTTCTATTTACAATTGTTGGTTTTTCATCATGACCAAATAAAACTAAATCTAATTTTATTATTTTTAATCAGTTATTTTTGTTATTCAAGGAGTTGAATCTAGGATTTCTTGCTTCCTAGGCAAGAGCTCTAGCACTGTACATCCAGCCTTTAGGACATGAAGTATTTAAAACTTACTACTGCAGATTTGATAGATGTTTGTTGGAATAGAATTTAAAATTTTATATTACATTTGATTATTGTATGTATGTTTATATGTATATATGTGGGGGAGCATGGATGCCCCAACTTTATAAAGGAACTTTGGGTGACTGTCCAGGCAGATAGGTGTCATTTCTGTCCTTTATAGATTTTAGAAGTCGCTTGCACTTCTGGTTTACTTGGGTAAATATATCCTTCTGTGATCTTTGATGTAGTTGAAGATTAGATAGTTATAGATATAGTTTTTATTAGTCATTTGAAAGGTGTATTAAATATAAAACTTTAGATTCATAAAGATAAGATAGATGATAGAGTATTTTCTTTAATTTTGCTAAATACAAATAGACTAGATATTGTAAATGTAATTCTTGCTTGATAGCTATTTTGTTATATGTAATTTTGCTATGTTAAAATTGAAACCTTCCTTTTTGATTAGACAGAAAGGGGGAAGTGATGTGGGAATGCGTTTATGTATGCTGTGAATCTCAATCTTTAAATAAAGGAACTGTTTTGGGCCATGACAGGCACCATAGAAGAAGTAGGAGGAGAAATCAGAGCATAGGTAGGAGAAGCAGGGCGGAGTCAGGAGGATCGAGCTGAAGCCGCGCAAGGAGCGACATGTAAGGAGCACAGGTGAGTCACGGGCCACGTGGCAGACAAATTAATAGAAATGGGTTGAGTTAAGATGTAAGAGCTAGCTAGCAATGTGCCTGAGACATAGGCCAAATGGCATGAAGTTAATATAAGCATCTGAGTCATTTCTGGGGCCTGAACGAGCAGGCAGCTGGGCGGCTAAGTGGTCTCGGGCGGCAGGTCTGTGGGTCTCAGACCTCTGGCTGCCCGGGACCCAGAAACCACAACTACTACACCTAAATAACCTGTTACAGATGAACATAATGTGAGCAAGGAGAAAGTGTTTCTTTTTAGCCAACTCTTATTGGCAGGCTTCAGAGAGCAGTTACAAAGTATCAATCACTTTATTTATCTCAAAAGGTAATCTTATAGTGAATCTTAAAGGATTGACAAACTTAAACTTTTATATATGAAAATTATATATGAAAAAGAACCAATCAACTCTACTTTAAATCTTTAGGGTACATACCTGTTGTAATAAGGTTTCTTGGTCCCAGGTGGCCAGAGGTCCGGACCCACAGACCTGCCACCCCAGACCCCTTAGCTGCCCACCACTGATCAGGCCCCCAGATATGACTCAGAAGCTTATATTAACTTCATGCTGTGTGGCCTGTGGCTCAGGCACAGTGCTACCTAGCTCTTTTATATTAACTCAACCCATTCTCATTAATCTGTCTGCCACGTGGCCCGTGGCTCACCTGTGTTCCTTACATGTTGCTCCTTTGGGCTTCTGGCTCAGTCTGCCTGACTCCACCCTGCTTCTCCTACCTATGCTGTGAGTTCCCCTTCTACTTTTTCTATGGTGTCTGTCATGGGCCAAAACAGCTCCTTTATTTAAAGATTGGCATTCACAGAAAGGCATTCCCACATCACATACCCACTCATCAATAGTTCTATATATATATGGAGATTGAAGGCAAAAATGGGTATAAGGAATTAATCATCACCTTTGGCCATTAACCAGTCCTACAAAGGTGTGGCAGCTAGTAATAATTGGGCTACTTTGTTCTTGTTCCCTGACCTTAAAGAGTTCTGAACTCAACAATGCTCCTTTCTAAAACTTTAGATTATCTTCTTGGGTTTTCTCCCTTAAAGTTATTTGTCAAAAACATCTTAGTCTAACTTTATTTTCAAAGCTTTGTTTCTGCTGTAACTCACTCTGAAATCTGTGAACTTATCTCCCAATATTAAAGTAAAGGAATTCAAGCTAACTGGGTTAACTGGGACTCAATTTTTTTTTAAATCATTAATCAAAGCCACAGTCTATGCAGCTCCTCAATAGAAACTCATGTATTGTAGCAGTGTGACACTTCCATATTTATATTTTTAACCATCAAAACTATTTAAATTAACATTATTATTATCACTTAGGCAGTACAGCTAAGGAAAAAATCATTTTCATAATAATGCACAGGTCAAAACGCCCAGTAGAATGGGGTGTATCCATGAGATAAACACACTATATTACAGGCATTGGGAATCTGCCCACACCCATTCACAGCATGCCAGATACCAGAGAAAGATGGCAGCAGCAGTATACATGTAAAGGCACAGCAGAAGCAAAAGATATTCCAGAGTCTGTGGTCTTTGGGCCTTAACTATTCAACTTTCATCCATCAGAGATTTTCCTCCTTGTGGGCTGACACTTTGAACTTCAATTGCCACCTGCTGCTTTTCTAACAAGGCCACCACTAGCAACATTCACATTGTTGGCATGGGGGGAAGTGTCTTTATTTACTGATCCATCTTGTCATATCTGAAATGCAGTTTTAAACATTTTAATACAGTTGACCGAACATGATTTAAGCTGTTATTTTAGAAGTAAAATTTGTCTACATAGGAGGTGGGTCTATACCAACAATGATTTATATATTACATGTAATATTAGCACTGCATATTTGGAGTATCTCTGAATAGCCTGACATGATTATGATGAGAAATTATAACAATCTTTGTTCCTTTCCCAGTACCTCTTTGTGATCGTAGACTTTGATAGTCGCTAATTTAATGTAGCATTTTGTCAAGGTTTATTAGCATTTTATAGGGAATATGTGAAGTTGTATAAAATCTAGTAGGTAGTGACAAATTAAGATGTAGAATGAGAAGAAATAGTAAAATCACTATTTTATATAAACTACTGTCTTTCTTATTTTTAAAAGTGGTTCTACATAGGACAGTACATTATGGCTACAGAGCAGAAAAAGCATGATCTTGCTGTAGGTTCTGGGTCTCGGCTTTCACAAATGAGATTCCATCTCTTCACACCCAAAGAAATGGATGAAGTGTTGACAGTTACCCTTAAAAAATCAGTGATTAATTCTAAAGCCATGTAATGTGTGAACTGTAGTTTTCCTTTCATGTTCTGTATATTAATTTTTTAATCTTTTAAGGGTTTGTCAAAGGAATCTATCCAGAAGTCCAGTCCTTTGTAACTAAAGAGATTACCCTTTCAGTTATGAACAATAGGCGGGAGAAACCATGTCAGAATATGGGTTGTTTGCATTGTAGATTAAAGAAACCCCTTATGTAAGATTGAGGGCTTCATAAATTGGTGAGAGATTAGGAGTGATCTGGGATGTCTTTCTCTATGCTGTTAATAAAGGAACTGTCTTGGCCATCTTAGAATTAGGCAGAGAAATCTAAACATAGATAGGGGATGGAGGGCAGAGTCAAAGGAGACACCATCCAGATGCCCAAGAATCAACATGTAAAAGTAACACAGGTGAACCAGAGACCACATGGCAGACAGACTAATGGAAATGGGTTGAGTTAAGATTCAAGAGCTAGCTGGCAATGTGCCTGAACCATAGACCAAGCAGCATGAAATTAATATAAGCATCTGAGTCATTTGGGGGGACCTAAGCAGTGGTGGGCAGGTCCAGACACTGGGATCGGGCTGGCTGGGCCAGAAACCTCTTATTACATAGGGGTAAGGTTAAGTAAAAAGTAAGCATGTCTTTGAGAAAAGATAACCAAATATCTTTGTAAATTTTCTTAATATGTTCTAGATATTCATGTACTTTTCTACCCATCTTCTTTAACATCTTCATTCCTTGCTTGGCATCTCCTGTCAAATTGCTAACAGAGTATCAATTTAGTCTTTGGGAGAAGAAATAGAAGTCTGTGTATCAGGAAAAAAAATGATGAAAATGGACAGACATGCAGCCAGAGACTGTGGTGATGTCCCTGGCCCATGTTACTCTCAGGGCTCACATGTATGCCTGGGGTCTGGGCTGCAACCTGTGACCATGTGGGTGTCTGATAGCTGTACTACTGCCAGAGCCAGGCAGATTTGGATGCACATGGCTGTTAACTGGGACCATAGTATTGTCTGGACCAGGGTTGTGGTCGAGGGCCTTGTCTAGGTCTGTGCCTCTGCCACATCCAGGGTCTTTGTTGATGTCTGTGGCTCCTGAGATCATCAAAGACCATACCAATGCCTGGCATCTAGGCTGCCTCCCGAGGCCATTTTGGTGTCTAAGGCTATGCTGATGTAGAGGCCATGCTGGTCCAAGTGGTCTGCACTGCCACCTGGGACCATGATAATACCCAGGCTTGGGCTGCTGTCTGGGACTACCACACACAGGGTCTGTATTGATGTCTATGGTTCATGTTGTCACCAAAGACCACATAGGTACCTGGGGTCTGGGCAGTAACCTGTGGCCAGGATGGTGTCCAAGGACCATGATGCCACCAGAAACATCCTGATCTTCAGGGCAGGGCTGCTGCTGAGGGCCATGTCTAGTTCCATGGCCCTGCAGAGGCCACGGTCTGGAGTAGTGTTCATGACTCCACTTGCCACTGAGGGCTCTGTGGATACCTAATGTCTGGCCAACCACCTGGGACCATGTTGGTGCCCAGAGATCATGCTGATCTGAGTGGCCTGTGCTGCCTCCAGAGTGGTGGTTGTGGGTTAAGCTTCTGCTAAAGGCTATGTCATGGTCCTGCTGCATCTGGGGTCTGTGGTGATATCCATGTCCTGGATTAGTACAAAGGTCATTGGAACCATGCTGTACTGAGCCAGCCCCACCCTTCACTGACCCTGGGCTGGGTGTTCTGGTCCTGCTTCTCACTAGATAATATGGCAGGTGAGCTGAACCTACCCTTCAAGAAAGAGTTCATCTGCTCCCTTCACTTGGGAAAGATGACCCCACCCCTCACAATAGGTGTCCATTTGACCTGGGAAGAGCAATGAGCTGACCCTAGGAGAGTTGGCCCTGCCTACTCTCATTTGTCATGTGGTGGCATAGGTGCGGGAAAAATTCTCTCCTGTCCACCCATTACCACCTGTAGCACGTGAGAGAGCCGGCCCTGGGGTCACAGGAGTGGTACAGCTAGCCCTGACTTTCACTGGCTGCAGTGCACAAAATAGTAGCCCATTTCCAACCTGAGCAGCATATTAGAGCTGACCCTAAACAGCTGATTTTGCTCCTCCCACCCCATCAGCTGTATGGTGGCATCGGTGAGGGAAAGAGGGTGTTCCCCTCTGCCCCATGCTACTTTTTATAGCTGAAAGAGCTAACCCCAGGGCCAACTTTGTTCCTTACCACTAAAGCTGACCCTGTTGCTGGGTAGCAGGTGAGCCAGTCCTGAGGGCATGGGCATGGGAGAGGAGAGCTGGCCTGACCCTCTCACATGCCCTCTGGGATAATCAGGAGAGAGGGCATAACAACAGAGCTGACCCTGGCGATAAAAGTGAGTGGGACCTGGATCTGAGGACCCAAGAGCAGGAGAACTGGCTCTGCTCCCTGCTGTAGGCTGAATTGGGTGAGCTAGCCTAGGCAGTGCTGGAAAGTTCACCTGGGTAGTGATGATGAGGGAAAGTTCTCAGATGACCAACCCTGCTACCAGAACCAGGGCTATTAGTTGGTCCACCTCAACATCCACTGACTGTATGAACTGTTGGAGCATGTGAAGGGCAAAGCAGCAGGATCTCCATGACACTGGACAACAACAGGATATCCAAGAAGAGCCCCAGTAAGAGCCCATTGCAGGTGGCGGAGCAGAAGCCAGAGGCCTTGAGCCGGACCGATGACTCATGGCGAAGAACTCTTGCAAGTAAAGATGGATAGACTGAAGGGTGAACTGGTGACTCTCAGAGGGACACACTACGGTGGCCACGATAAGATTCTTCTATTTTTGTTTGTTTTGCTTTGTTTAGTTTTAGGGTTTCTTTTTAAATTTTGTTTTGCTTTGGGGGGAAGGTTTCCAGCGCAGAGGGCAGATGTGAGGGGACAGGGAGATACGTGGGACGGGAATGCATGATGTGAAGTCCACAAAGAATCAATAAGAGTAAGAACCAAGGAGGACAGGCTTGGAAGAAATGAGAGAATATGAGAAAGAGCACAGGAAAATGACTCTTCTATATGAATGGCTTTTTTCTCACGTGTTTGATGGGGAATTCTTGGAGTGGAGGTGGACATGAGAAAATACCTTAAGGATGGGAAAGGAGGAGATAGAGAAAGTGGGGGGAGGAGCAAGAAAGAGGCAGAGGGGAGGAAGAAAAGCCAAGAAAAATTCCAGATCTTAATTGAAAATGCCCTATTCTTTTAAGGGCTGTCAAGCCTAATGTGTGTTTTATTACCACACATTAAGCTGAGAATTGAGGTTAAGTTGTTTTTTTTTGTTTTTTGGGGTTTTTTTTTTTTTTTGCCATCGAGCTTTATGCTAATGAAAAGATGGAATAAGAACCAATAAGAAAGAACTATTGAAATTTGTTCTCCTAAGAGAATTAGTGAAATGTTGATTAATAGTGACTATGGAAAGCTATGATGCTACGACAATGTTTTAAATTTTTTAAATATTTTTATTAATTCTTAGAGACTTTCATACAATGTAGTTTGATTATATTTACCACATTTCTCAATCATCCAAGATCCACCATGTCTTTCCTATACCCCAGACTTCGTTATTTCTTTATTTGATTCAATAGCCCATTTAGTCCAATTGTGCTGTTTGTTTACTTCTTGATGTGGGGCGATCTACTAGAGCTTGGAACCATACCCTTAAAGGAAACTCTCTTTCCCTCCAACAAAGGCTATCAGTTATCCATAGCTCCTCAGTTAGGAATGGGGTCTCAGGAACCTACTCCCACTCTCCGTTAGAATGTTGACTGGCTTTATCTTGTACAAGTCTTGTGCAGGCAGCCATAGCCGCAGTGAGTTTAGAAATACAGTGAGGCTGCCAAGTCCAAAAGGAAAGTTGTTCTCAGGTCCTCTCTAACCTCTGATTCTTACAGTTTTTCTGCCCCTTGTTCCTTAATGAGCCTTAGAGATGTCCACTGCAATCTTTTCAAATATATCAACTATAGATTTTGACTTCTGTCCTTGGCTCATTAATGTATTTCAAGATACATCTTGCTTTATATACAACTAATATAAATTTCCATTGTATTTAGTTAAGACAATTTAACAATGATAATTTAGTGATGACTAGGGTAGAGAACACAGTATTAGAGGTTTGTAAGTAAAACGAGTAATCCTATATGATAAAAGATCAAAAAAGTCAAATGTGTCTATGGTTATACTGTTCTGAACGTACTTAGCCTCGTCTGACCTCAGAAGCTAAGCAGAGATGTATAGTCCTAGTATTTGGATGTTGTGATACAGCAGATTAAATGTATTTACTCCTCTGATCTCATATTTTGTTTTGGGCTTATTTTCAGGCAAAAGGATTTTTGTAGAAGATGGAACTCCATTTGTTTTCCAGGATGTGTATCCGAGCCCATCAGTGGGACCTGACCCTACAGTGCTGTATTGAAATGCCTGAAGAGAACCCCCATTTCTGCAAGAACTTCCTATCCTCCTAAACCATGGTTGTTTCAGCAGTGTTGACTGCATCCCATTCTGGGACCTCCAACACGACATTTGTAGTCTATGAAAACTCCCATGTAAATATTACGGCACCCCCACCATTTCAACATCCCAGTCCTAGTCCGCTGCTTAGATACAGCCTAGAAACCATGACTAGCACTGGATTTAGTTCCTTAGCAGTGAACAGCACAGCCGTGACCCCAGCACCAGCAGTTTTTAAGAGCCTAAACTTAGCTCTTCAAATCATCCTTTCGGCTATGATGATATTTATTCTGTTTGTGTCTTTTCTTGGAAACTTGGTTGTTTGCCTCATGGTTTACCAAAAAGCTGCCATGCGTTCTGCGATTAACATCCTTCTTGCCAGTCTGGCTTTTGCAGACATGCTGCTTGCCGTACTGAACATGCCCTTTGCCCTGGTAACTATTCTTACTACCAGATGGATATTTGGGAAATTCTTCTGCAGGTTATCTGCTATGTTTTTCTGGTTGTTTGTGATAGAAGGAGTTGCTATCCTGCTCATTATTAGCATTGATAGGTTCCTGATTATAGTTCAGAGGCAAGATAAGCTAAATCCATACAGGGCTAAAGTTCTTATTGCAGTCTCCTGGGCAACTGCTTTTTCTGTAGCTTTCCCTTTGGCTGTGGGAAATCCTGATTTGCAAATACCTTCCCGAGCCCCACAGTGTGTATTTGGGTACACAACGAATTCTGGATACCAGGCTTATGTGATTTTGATTTCACTCATTTCCTTCTTTATACCTTTCCTGGTGATACTGTATTCATTTATGGGCATCCTCAACACCCTTCGGCACAATGCCTTGAGGATTCATAGCTACCCAGAAGGAATATGCCTCAGCCAGGCCAGTAAACTTGGTCTTATGAGTCTACAGAGACCCTTCCAAATGAGCATCGACATGGGCTTTAAAACACGTGCCTTCACCACCATACTGATCCTCTTTGCTGTCTTCATTGTCTGCTGGGCCCCATTCACCACATACAGCCTTGTGGCGACCTTCAGTAAGCGCTTTTACTATCAGCACAACTTCTTTGAGATCAGCACCTGGCTACTCTGGCTCTGCTACCTCAAGTCTGCATTGAACCCACTGATATACTACTGGAGGATTAAGAAGTTTCATGATGCCTGCTTGGACATGATGCCCAAGTCCTTTAAGTTCTTGCCACGTCTCCCTGGTCACACAAGGCGACGCATACGCCCCAGTGCTGTTTATGTGTGTGGGGAGCATCGGACGGTGTTGTGAATACTGGAACTCTGAGACATTTGGAGTGATTATATATATTTTTTCATATGATGTCTAAACTTTTATTGGTTTTATTTTATAGTAGAACTTGTGTGTGTGTGTGTGTGTGTGTGTGTGTGTGTATTGTAAAGAAAGAATGGTAAGTACTTTGATCCTGAAACCAAGTATACACTGTAAGAAAGGGTCACATATGTTACCTCTAGATTAAGAAAAAAATTTTGGTGGGTGTTCGTTTAGTTTACTGGTTTTATTTTTGTAGCTTGATTGAGAATTGTGTTTTATGGAACTTGCATTGAACTTGAATTATAGGTGGATTTTTTGTTTTTTGTTTTTTTGCTGCTGAGACAAGCTTGGTTGAGTTAATCAGTTCCATTTCCTTTCCTACAAGACACTGCTGCTCTTTGCCATCATATTGGAGTCAAATCCCTATGCATCTCAGTTGGTAGAAACTTAGTTTTATTTAAAAACAAAATCCAAGGAGGTTGGTGACATTTTAAAGCTTATTACAATTTATTTTGGTGCACTTTAAGAGACATTGTACAGATTAATTGAGTTGTGTTCTTAGAACTGTTTTTATATATGACATATTGTGCTTTGGAGAGACATGTGCTTATGATTCCTAGGTAGATAGTTTTTGTTAAAAATGTTTTAGCTGCATGTACAATTTTTAAAGGAATAGAGACACATAGGGATTTTCCTAAGCACAATAGTTTTCAGAGCACCAGGAAACCACTGAGAGGAGGCACGGCACTATGACAAATTTCAGGGTGGAGCACAATGAGAGAGGATAGCTGGTCCAGATTATGGCCATCTTGCTGGTTAAAGCATTCACACCAAGTTTAGAGAGAAGGAATCACCACTGTGGAGCGGTACTGAATGCAAGAGTCATACAGTGCTCTGTGCACATGGCTCTCTATGAAGCAGGTAATATTTGTTTCTTTTTTAAGATTAAAGAAATTCAAGTTAGGGGAACAAAAATCCTGCCCAGAGGTTTTATTAGAGCTGAGCTCTAAACATCTGAGATGCAGATGCAGCTTCTCCATTGTGCCACATAGACTCCTCATTTATCTTCAACCTGTCATAGTCAAGGGGGGGGGAGTGCCGGGTATTTCTCTTCTCCTCTCCTCTGCTCCCATTCTCTCCCCTCCCCTCTCCCTTCCCCTCCACTCCCTTCTCCTCCCCTCCTCTTTTCTCCTCCCCCTTCCCCTCCCTCTCTCTTCTCTCCCCCTTCTTTTTGAGATAAGGTTGTATGAAGACCAAGCAGGGCTTGAAATTGCCATGTATCTGAGAAAGACTTGGAGTTTCTAAAAGAAACAGATGACTTTGACCCATCCTTTCTAGCTGGTGTATCTGAAGATAAGTATACATATGAAAATAAGATGATTTTCAACTCTATAAAACAAGTGACTGACAGTTATTGTGCGCTCAGTACAATTGCTTATGAATCTTGCCATGACAGTTTTGGAGGTTTCCCACCATCCAGCTGGACTCTAATGTCATTAGTGGGACCTTTTGCCTTAGTGTTTACCTTGGCAGAGCTGAAGTTTGTGAACTTCAGAGGTGTGATCTCCCAAGAGAAGAGAAGAGAAACCCTGGTCTGAGCTTAGATTAATAGGCCAGGCTTTGGATTTTTCATTCTTTTTCTTTAGGTGTCTGCCTGTCCTAGTGCATCCAGGAACTTGATCAGCTTCTCCCTGTTGTGAGTGATGCACCTTCTAAAGTAGCCAGCAGGGGTGGAACTACAGACTAAAGCGAAGAGGGCTCTAAGTGTAGCCTTCTGGCTGCCTGCTGGGCTAAGGCAGTACTTTAACATGGTTGTATAACACCTTTTCAGAATTTTACTGCTTTGTGAATCATTGGGTAAAACAAGCCTATGCTTCCTCAATTAAAGATACCCAAGTTTGATTGTAGGAATTGCGAAGGTCTTGCTCAGCCCTGGGGGGCTTTTTGTTTTATATTATTTGTTTCATTTTTCATATGTGAGTATAGTCGGAAGGGCCCAGCCTACTCGACGGATATTGTCTGGTCTCCAGTATTACATTTGCTTTGTTAGCTCTTCCTTAAAATGATATCCGAAGAGGTCTGGTATCAGGAATTGGGATTTTCAAACTTTGTTGATAGCACCAAAGACCTGGGAAGTTCTGCTCTTAAGGCAATTGCAATCATGTTGGAAATTCCCTGTCTTTTTAAATCAGCTTTCAGGACTAGTGTACACTATTTACCACATTATGTTGAGATCACGGCATATGATAGCCACCTACCTCTGTAATTTCTAACTTATATTTATCGTAGGTAAATATGTCTTTGCCCATTGGGATCATATAGAACTTAAATACTGTAATAGATATTAGCAGCACATTGAAATGCATTTTGCTTTCTATTGTTAATATAAACTGGATTGGAAGCAGATATTAATACAGATACTAAAAATTCAACTTTCAAGGAAGACAGCACTGTGTATATTGAGAGATACTGATAACTCTTTGAGACTCCATTTGTGACTGTAGTTGAACGGAGGAGTTTCACATTCTGTATTCTTATTCATATGCAGTTGAAGGTACTCTTTTCTGGTCTGGAGGCAGCTACACTTGACAAGTGCTCTGGAGAGACTGCTGAGCCAACATGAGAAGCCACGGGGAAGGAGACCTTGAACGGCAGTTCCCTTTACACTGGCTACTCTGTTAAGATGACAGTTTACAAATCCCTTTTAATATTTTTATTATATGTACCTTTTGAAAGCTTTAGGAAAAACTATTATGGTGCACCGTCAAGGAATTTAGGCACAAAATTGCATGTTGTCTATTATTCCATGTTTTCTTGATGGGGAAATACCACTATTAACCACTGCTGACTGACATAATCAAAAATTATTTTTTTCTCCTAGCTAATATGATGCATGAAAGAGATAAGAAAATACTTGTTGTCAAAAAAAAAAGTAAAGAGAAATTTCAAATACTTGGCAGTAGTGATATTTAAACTTTAATAAACATTTGAATATCCCCAGGGAACGTCAACAATACAAATTCCTGGGCCTCTGGCTCAGTGGTTGGGCACAAGAATGTTTATTTTTTATTATATTGAGTGTTTTTCTTGATTCTAGTTCAGATGGTCGCTGAGGCACAATTCCAAGAAACACTTTTGTAGAAAATAAGTATAACATTTAAAGACTGCCTGTTTTACCTTAAAGCAGTTGTGTGTTGGAAGCCAATGGTGATCCACAATGAAATATAGTCTACATGATTTGTGCCTGTCTGGTGGCCACATGTGCTCATGTGGAGTCTGATGAACCATGTGGTTTCACAGTAGGGATCAAAGAACGACTCACTAATTGTATGTAAGTCATGACTTCCAGAAGGCTAATTAGTATAGTATTTCTTTCCTGCAGATGTCTCTGTAGGGTATCTCTTCATTATGTGTAATTTCCTGAAGAGAGTGAGAGGTATGTAAAGGCTCAGCTAATTTCTAGTTCTCTACTTATACCAGTTATTCAATTGAAGCATGAAATAAAATAAAATAGCCTTTTAATCTTTATACTTTTGTTGGTGACAGATACTTAATTCTTTGATCTTTGCTTTGTTTACATGAAAATATGTATGTATATATCACAAATATTTCTACATGCTTGCTATTTTATCCTGTCATTATTTTTATTTGAGTTTAAAGTACTACTAAACTCAAGTTATTTCTATAACCACAATTTTGATTAACTGTCTTCATCAAAAACTCAGTTTTTATAATAATGAATAAAAATATCAAAGCACATGTTTGTTATTGCAAGTAAATGTTAATACATTTCTTAGCTATCTATAGGTACTTGTCATTTGTAATTAAAATTAATTTATTTTAAAATGGTACCTAGGCTTTAATGAATGGAAAACTTTTAATTTGGGGTTGTAACATTTAAACCTCAAAAGTACGTTTATTTGTTAATATTCTTATTACAATCAAGGAAAGAGCTACCAATAAGAAAACAAATAAATGTTTAATATTTCTAAAGTGGGGTTTTTTGTTTGTTTGCTTTTTATTTAAAGACTTCATTTTATCCTAGAAAACGTTGTTACAGATAATGAAAATTTGAGTTTCATTCCAAATTCTACTTCCTTTAGATTCTTGACTGTAAACTAGCTGTCTAGTATGTTTGTGTAATCATGTTCTAGTTTTACAAGTTCTCAGACTGGTCTTGGCTGGAACAACATCGTATAGAGAGTGAGGAGTATTAGGAAACTGAGCAAATTCTGTCCAGGAGAGTTATGAGAATGTACTGCTGAGTCATTAAAAATGATTAACACTTGCAAAGCAGAGAATGCTGTTATGTGGATGATTCACGCTACAACTCCAATTCCCAAAGTCCCTTTAGAGAAATACAGGGAGTATTTATCTGAATATCAGAATTGCAGCTTTGTGTCCATGAGAAGTGAGGACCTGATTTCCTCTTTCTTATGTGGCTGAATGTATTTCTTCTTTAAACTTAGCAAAGAGGTTACATTGATGATATAGTCATTGTTTAGAGATTTAGCAAAGTAGAATGACATGCTATATTTAAACATACTCACTTCTGTGAAAATAATGAATCCAGCAACTTTTACCTTGAAACATCAAAATGTAAGCAGTTGGATTTGCTGTGGAATGAGAACAAGTTCTCTGGCTGTGTGGGATCAGATCAAACCAGGAGAACTCTAGTAGGACATTTATTGAGAAGAATTAGTTAACGCATTTGTAGGGCTGGCTGTACAGAGCCAAAGGGCAGAACTGGACAGACAGACTAGTTCAAAAGGGAGGTGCCCATGGCTGGAATTTCTTCTTCTTTGGAGAAGCCTTAGCTTCTGCTTTTAAGGATTTCAGTTGACTCAGGCCAGGGATTTACTTCCTCATTGCTAGGACAATATGAACATGCCACTAAGCTTGGCTTATCTCTCTCTCTCTCCCCTTGTTTTTTCCTCCATATGAGTTCTGGGTCTCATTCTTGCAAGGCAAATACTTTACAATCTACCTGTTTTCTTAGCCCTGTTGAAGTCATTTTTGTTGGTTTGGAAGAGAGTAATGGAATTTTGTTATTTATGATTTCATATGTTTATCACAGAAGCCTAAACACTAAGCAAAAGGATTTACAGAGAACCACATAGGCTGATGTGGTGAGGTTAAGAATTGCTGCTTCTCGGTGGTTGAACCAGTGATATGATCTCAGCAAGGGCTTCCCGAGAACCCAAAGCTGAACCTGCACCCTCCACCTGTTCTGTAATTCATGGCTATCTCCCTGGACTAGAGACTTCTTAGGAAGCTGCCTGTCAGCAGGCATTTCTTTCTGCCTTGGCATTTTTCTGGACCATTTTTATTAGCATTGCATTAGTGAATGACAGAGAAAACATTTTTCATTACAGGGAGAAAGACAGATATTTCTTGTGCAAATTCACCTCAAGAATAGTCTGAAAAGCTGTGTTTATCTTCAATTGTAAGAAGCAACAATGTTTTAGGTTACTCTGTGAAGACTACTATTGCTGAGCAATAAATAGGTTCTGTGTGATCTTTCTTGAGGCAAATGGCTTCTCATGAAAACAGTAAAACCAAATGGAGTTGGAAGAATAAAGGCCAGAAGCTGTAATGTCTCAGAGGTATAATGATAGCAATAAACAAGTGCTCTCTCAGCCATTTCTCTCCCTTCCCTTAGAGTTCACAATTTCCTGGATACTGCTATTTCTGGGGTAGGAGCACGGTAGTGGTTCACTGTTTCTTTGACCTCTATCATTGCTGTTCACACTGAGTATATCCTCCAAAGTCTAGAGACGAACCTTTTTCTCACAGACTCTTGACAAAAATCATGGGCTGTAAGCTACGAGAGCTGAATCAGGTATTATGTCTTGAGGTCCAGTGACATGCCCATTCTACTGACATGCTTCCTTAACTGGAGGAGAACATCATCTTGGTTGCTGGGTTTTATTTTATTCTTTTCCTCTAATGTATGAGGTAAGATGAGGTATGAGTGATGGTTGCTAACTTTTTATTTGTTAGACCTGAAAACCCGGAGAATGATCACAAGGGTTTTACCCTGTGATCTCCAATTAGTAGCATGGAGGAGTTTCTCTGTCCCCATTGCTTTAAGGCTGGTCTGTAACTTTATTATGTTGTCTTGATTAATTGGGTAGGAACCTTTGCTCTTCAAAGGACAGAGGGAGAACATGACATGATATCACTGATGGATGTGCATTTCAGGGGGCATGAATGAGCCATCATGAGAACTGTGCTGCCTCTGTTGGGTGTGATTCAGTGTCTCTGAAGGAAGGAAGGATGATGGTGATACGGACAAGATGTGTACTGTAACTTCCTCTATCACACAAATATGGCTGGAAACAATTTCTATTGATGGCGTTTGACATCCATATGTCAAATACCATTTTAAAAACTTCGAATAGCTCTGTGAATTTGAAATTACTTTCACCATAGATTTGGCAGGACTCTGTACACATTTCTTTTCAGCTGCTCTTCCTGATTGGGGCTAAAATAGCTTTAGGGAAGTGTATAATTATCTCAGAGTAGGAGCTAAAGATAAAAAGCTGCTTGAGATTTTCAAAGGAGCACTTAATAGTTGTTATTATGTAACATTTATTAATATGCTCACTGTGTTCATTGTCTTTGCCAGGAAGAAACCAGGAATAAAGAGTCAATCCAAAATGTGACACATGTTTGAATAGACACAAAGGTACATTAGCATCCCATCAGGACAAATGCTGCCTTACACAAAAAATAAACTTTAGAAAAAGAAAAAAGAGCCAAATTAGACTGGAGTCTTGGAGATGTACAGAAAACTTATACATCCCAACAAATTTGTAAAACAGAGATGGCTGGTCACTTGAGAGCAGAACTGTTATGGTATATATGTGGTGGATATAGGGGTAGTACTCTGCTTTTAGAAGTCAGCTCAGAAGTTTGATCAAGGTGACTACTGTCTCTATTTCATAAATAAACAAATATTGAAAGATTTAAATACTAAATAAACATGTAGTATTGGTTAACAAAAAATTAATGTTATAAGTGATAGATTTGTCAATTCCCAAGTAAGGCTGTTACTGTTTTTTAAAAGTGTAGAAAGTCTACACCAAATCACATTAATTTCAGCCATCCATTAACTTCATGTCTGATAGGACATGCAAATACCATATTACCTTACCATAGTTGTCCCACAGACAGATATCAGACAACCAGGGACCATGCTGATGGCCCAAGGTAACTGTGTTTCTTTAAAAGAGTCAGTTTAGAGGCCCCTTTCCCTGTCTCAGTGATCGCTTTATAGGGAAGCCATCTGCAAACCTTTATTCCAATAGTAACTGCCCCCTACCTCGTGGCATACCCTGGTGACTCCTATGTAGCTCCGTATAGTGTGACATTACCCTTCCACTGACTACTGTCAGTACAATAAAGTATCTTCGATGGTAGTCATCTTGTAGTTTGTGGTATTACCAGAAGCTCTGTGGAAACAGAGATCCAGACTAAAGAGAGAGGAAAGAATGCCAAGGAATTAACTGTTTGTAAGACAGGCAGAGAAGAAGACTCAAGAAGTTAGTAAGGTGGGTAGCTGGTCGTTGGAGGCGAGGGTTGACATTGTCTGGATTTGTACATTTACGTTATGCCTTTGTGACTCTCTCCATTGTCACCTGGGGAAGGGAAATCTTTGCTGTCCCATCTCTGTCCACAGGCCTTGTTGTTTGGTCTGTTTGTCTCCATGCTTTGCAACCCAATTCACCCACAGGCCTTCTGACTTAAACCTCCTTTCCTAATTCTCTCTTATGAATGGCTTCCTATGTTGACCATGGAGTTGGGACTTTCTTCTCTACCAAATGGCTTTGCTCTTTTCTTACACTACCACTGCGATGGTCTTCCTATTTGTGTGTTCTAGTTTCCTGCTGAAACTCTTCTACTAACAAGGCCTTTCCTTAGATATTCTTTTCCTTTTGTCTCATTGTGTTTAACAAAGGTTAAGGTGTGTTGTGATGTGTGTGATGTGATGTGTGTGTGTGTGTGTGTGTGTGTACCCATGTTATGGGCCAGAGGTTGATATCAGCTGTCTTCCACAATTGCTCTCCAACTTATTTTTTAAGACAGGATTTCTCACAAAACCTGGAGCTCACTGGGTTGACTAGACAGGGACATCTTGTCTCCATCCCCCTGGTGCCTAGCTTTTATGAGGTCCCAAGCCTGAAATTAAGATTTCATGTTTGAACAGGAAGCACTTTACCAGCTGTCTACCAACTGACCTATCTGTTCAGCCCCCTAAATGTTTATAAAACCAAGAATACAGGCTTGTCTCCGTTTACTTATACCATTTCCTCAATTTCATTCAGTCACGTTGTACTCCTTTGCCACGCATAATCACTTCCTGTTAAGGTCAACAGTGAAGTCTATTATAGCAAATTGAAAAGATAGTTAAATAAGACGAGTTTCTATCCACAGCATGTAACCCCCAATGTGTAATTGTATACAGCCAGTACACAGAGGAGACTGGCTGGCCACCTGGGATGTGTTTATAGACTATATCTTGAAGTTGCATTTCTGACTGGTGTCCATATTATGGAGATAGAATTTGCCCATATAGATGTAGTTTCCTGAAGTGGGGACTGATAACGTTCTTATCTGTGTGTCCTGGCTGAGAAGGAAATGAAGGCACTGAGTGCTGGTTAAATCAGGGCTTGTTTGATGTTGTTTTGTTTACTTTTTCTTTTTGTTAGGAACCAGGAATTTTGTTCACTGTCTCAAGAAGAGAATATCTTCACCTGGGACAATGCACTTCCTTTCAGAAGAGTTACCCCATGGGCAGTCTATCCCTTGTGTGTGTGTGTGTGTGTGTGTGTGTGTGTGTGTGTGTGTCTGTGTGTGTATTTGCACATGTTTGTTTGTCCGTGCATTGTGTGGAAGCTGGAGGTCAATGTTAGTGTCTATTGTTCTTCATATAATTCATTATTGTTATATTTATTTATTAACTTAAAGCAGCTTCTCTCACTGAACCTAGGTCTCACAGTGTCAGCTAGTCTGGCTAGTGACAAAACCAGACACCAGCCTTTTATTCATCCAGCACTGGGTTTCGGGTACATACCTCCATGCCCACCATGCCTTCATACTTGCCTTTCATGTGAGTGTTGGGTACCTGAGTTTAGGTCTTAATTCCTATTTAGTAAACACTTTAGCCAGAGTCATCTCTTTAGGCCAATCTTCAAATTCTTTGTTACTCATTTTGTATTCCAGATGGTAAAATATATGAGCGAACCTAAGAGAGTGATGGTCAGATCCTGCCTGAAAAGTAAAACAAATCAACAATCAGATCTCACTCAGGACCAGCCAGACTCTTCATGGAGCATGGTGTGGATTTTCTTTCTCCCCACTGTGGCAAAATAGTCAAAGCAGCCTCAGGAAGTATGGCTTTTATATGTGGGCTCACTGTTCAGGGGATACAACCCACCACAGGAGGTGAAGAGTGGGGTGGCATGTTATTGAAGCAACTCCAGAAGGAGCATGAGTAGATGCTTGCATTGAGGTGCCAGGCTGGAAGCAGAGAACTTAGGCTGGAACTGGAACCAGGTAATAACTAAGAATGCCCCGTAATCAGCAAACCATTTCCATCAGTAAGGCCATTGTCAAGGTTCAACAATCTCCTTGATCAGTTTGAGCAGTAGGGGATCAAATATTCAAATTAGCCTGTGAGGGTTAATAACCCTCAAACAAATAACCAGACAGCAGGAAATCTGGAAGTATTTCAGGCTGTGTTAGACTCTTCTGTCCTGGCAAGGAATGTTTGCCTCCTGTGCTGGTCATTGGCTTGATATTTAAGTCTAGTTGTTAGAGAATGTTGTATCCCTGGGTAAAGAGAGTCGGGGTGTCTGATACATCAAGGCTTTCTGGATGCTTTTCTAATCTATTTGATGTATTACTCTAGATTACAAAGACAGTTGTGTGTTCATAGAGTGACAGCTGGCCAGCTAGCAATACATTCTCACTAGGGAGGGCATGTCATAAGCAATGTAAGTGAAGGAAACGGGCCACTGCTATAAGAAAGTGCAAGTAGTGGGTGCATTGCACTTACAGTGCTAAGGAACCAACCTCTATAAGCATCGCTCTCCACCTCTTCATAATGCTGCTCATCAATGGTTTCACAAAGGCACAAAGGGGCTGCTAGTTTGGGTTTTTTTTTCCTCTCTCTTCTAGCATTTATTTTCTTATATCCCACTTTCTCACTTACCCATTCTGTCGGGTTGCTGACAGGACTGAGATGAACTAGCTACAGCCCTAAATAATGGTAATTGTGCACAAACCTTCCCTTTTCTCTCTGGTGTGTGGGAGCCAGTTACTAGCTTGGACCAACTTTGTTCAAGTCGGAGTAAATATTACTACTTACCTCTGATGAATGAATGAGCTTATGATTCATAAGGACTAAGTGGATGCCATATGAAACTTATTATTTAGGTAGGTCAAGCAAACACAGGCACTCCATGAAAAGAATACCACTTCTGCCTCATGACATTTGCATTGGTAATGAACCATGGGTGATACTCTCTCACCTTGTGACACTTTACTTGTGACTCACTTTACTCCCAGCACCTTGTTGCAAATTCCTGTTGTATTTCTTTGATCTATCCAAATTATCCCCCTGGTATCCTTGCTGCATGCAGGTTTTCCTAGTAAGTTTTGCACCTGATTCAATATTTCCCTGCATTCCTGTAATACATGCATGCTTTAATTAGCAGCTCTGTACAAAAGTTTCTAAGCCAAAGGACATGTGGCTAAGCCCCCAAAAATCATTTAAGCAGATTGGACTAGGTGAATGTCTTCCAAGTTGTTTATCATCTGAGACTGTCTCTGCCTGTCTCTCATATTTTATAATCAGAACATTTCACTTGCTAAAAATAAGAGTTTTAACCAAGTCTTTCTGAACCATAACATTCAATAAATTCCCCTGTTGTGCTCCGTAGGCACTTCCTCTTGTCTGTTGATTTCCATGGCTCATTTCAGATGAGCCTTAGGAAGAATGAGCCTGCCAAGACTTTCATTTCTTAGAGTTTTACTTTAAGTTAATAAAGCTTCAGGATCCTGGGACATAGCTTAATGCTCAGAGCAAATTCCTTAGCAATCTGTAAGGGTTCCTTTCTTGTGTCTCAAGAGCTAGGAAGTAAAAGTTAGGCATTATATTAATAATAATACAAAAAAGCTTGAATTGTAAAACTATGATTTCAGTTATCCTAACAGCTGGCCCTGCCTTAGACATTGGTTCATATATTTGGCCCTTGTTATGGTTTGAACACGAAATGTTCCCCATGGGTTCATGTGATAAACATTTGGTTGCCAGGTGATGAACTATTTTGGGAGGTTTTGAATACCTTAGGAGGTGGGATCTGGCAGGGGGAAGTAGGTCTTTTGGTGTGCAGGCATTTTGTCCCTGGCCCCTCTGGCTTTTTCTTTTTCTTTCTTTTATTTATTTATTTTTTTGTCTGACACGAGTCTCACTTTGCTCCACAAGCTCCTGCCACAGTGATAGTCTGTCTAAGTGTAACAGGCCTCCAGATTTAGTAGGCCTTAAGGCCTTAGCACAGCTGACTCCATGATGGACATGCCATTCAGGCTGTAAGACTCAGCACATGGACCACACCACGAAAACTGAAACAAGAGCCTAATCCATCAAAATCCATACTTGTGGGAAAGTCTGTCCACATGCTAACCTCACTTTTTGGCTTCTGTAGTTCTTCTTCTGGCAAACCGTTCTTGTTAACCAAAGAATGTCAACATGGTTTTTGTGGTTCAAAGCTCACCATGAGAAAATCTTGGGACTACACTGGGGTCGTGTACACACAGTGCAGTCCCTAACTGGATAATAAAGACTTGCTATTGGTTTAAAACTCATGTTCAAATACTTTTCTCTGGTCAGTACCCCAAAACATAAGCACATGGAAGCAGTCAGGATTCAATCAGAGATTATAAAACAAAAATAATCATGCCAAGTCACTATGATGGGAATTCTTACTCACTGATAGAGCCCTTGATTGTCAACTAAACTGCCTCTGAGGGGTTGAATTCAACCTCATCTCTGGCAGGAGTCTGCAGTTAGGCCTGACTTAAGTTGGTTTTTCTCTTTGTGTCTTTTTGGGGGTGTATGACAACAGGCCGAAAGTAAGAACACCCCCCACTTTCATTTCTAATAAGATTTCTTCTGTGCTTTCAGCCTTCCTCACTGTGGACATATCCTCCACATTCCCCACCCTAGCCTCATTGTATTTTACCTCAGGCTGAAGGCTATCTCAAAAATGATCTCCAGGACTACAACCATATCCATCCTTTTTTGTTTTGAGATGGGCTAGTTTGAAGCTCAGCAAATCTTTGATTCTTGGCTGGATAGCAAGGCTACAGTAAATAACCCTGTCCTTACTATTTACCTGTCAAGTCTTATACTGGTGAAACTCTGAGAGTCTTTAGCCCCAGGATAAAAGCCAGCATCTCGCTGTTCTTCATCAAGGACTGTCACGCTTCCCTTCCTGAGGTGGACAACCCTTGTTCTTTTCTATCCAGACTCGATATGCTATTTTTTCTTCCATGACTTTAGAGAACCCCATTCCTGGTATGTCTTTAAAAGACAGTGGCTGGATTCTTTCCCTTGCAAGAGACAGGAAACTAATAAATAAAATTGGACCTATGGAACATGCTTCACCCTGGAGCCTAGGAATGCTTGGGCTCAGAGAGACAGGAAGAGTGGTCACTGTCTAGGGAACTCTGGATACAATTACTAAACCATATCTATGACTACTGAGTGGTCAAAGCCAACAGTATCCCACCTCATTTGGTTTCTCAACAAGACTACTAATGCTTGCTTGAGGCATTACATACCCAAACCTCTATGTTGGCGATTTAAATTTCTTCAGTTCCATTTTAATCTCAGCCATACTCTATTCTCTTTCCATTGCCTTGGTTATCTACTTACAGATTCTAAAAATAATTATTCTTAAGGCTTATCATTCTTTGGCTTCAGATAAGTGAGACTTCCCTCATGTTCCTGTTCCTGTATGTGCAAATTTGTCTAGATGGGAAGGACTTCTCCTTTCTGGCTCTTGTGTCTTGCACTCAGCTTTTCCTCTACAAGGGAAGACATAAGTTTTCACTGAGCTATCTCTTTCCTGTATTTGCACATTTCCCCCTTTATCAGAATTTCTGTCTTAGGTAGGGCTTGATGGATGCAAAGCTAATGAAGCTTATTTAAGCTTCTGGATCTTCTCATGCACTCTGGAACCACAGTGTCTTTCTCTGTGTTTAGAACCTCTTACCTTTGTTCCTAGGAGGAGGCTGTAGACATCGGAACATCCTAATTGAATTGGGAACACTGCTAATGTGGTGTGATGGGATTCATATGTAGTTCAGTGACTATTGCTAACAAGCCCAGTGTATGAAGGTCTCCAGGAACACCCACATTACTCACTAGGCCAACTCACGCTGCCTGGATATGAAGGTACTGTGAGGGCAGAAATGGTGACATGTTTAAAGAATTGGGAGCAACAAAATATGTGGGGATTTGTTTCAATTTTAATGTAAAAAATATCACAGGTACACAATTTTAATTCTCAATGGAGTCTAAAAAATAAGAATTTCTTGCTCTGGGTAGGAATACACTCAACAATAATAAGTTCAGCTCATGTATGTGTTTCTTTTGAGATAAGAATAAAGGAAAGTAGAACTTATCTGAACTCTTAAAGTGTGTAGAGTCTGTGCAGATGAAGTCTAAAGTTTCACAGCTTTGACAATATTGTTAATAAATAAATTTTGGTCAATCATATGAGAAAAATGACCAAATGTATCTGTGTTATGTTTTACAGAAAGGTAGATTATTTTTATCACACAAAGAAATAATCAGCATATACACCTTACATATATAAGAAAAGAGTATTACAGAGCTGTCGTGTATTAATATATTTAAGTTTCAATATTTACTTTCTAGATTGAGTAATGGGATTTGCATGATAATTTATTATGATGCAATATTAATATTAATTCCAAACTTTATCCTAAATTTTTCATCTTAAAATTTTAATGATCTTTAAAATTAATTAATTAATTTTACATCCTAATTGCAATATTTCCTCTTTCATCTTCCCCTTCCCTCCCCATATCTTGACCCTTTGGGCTCCTACAGTTCTTCCTCCCTCCCTTCAGTAGGATTCCCAGAACTCAGCCTAGTGTTGGGCTGTGGTCTGTGCATCTGTTTCTATCAGTTACTGAATGAAGTCCCTCTGGTGACAGCTGGACTAGGCACCAATCTATGAGTAAAACAGATTATTGTTAGGCATCATTATGATGACACTCTTTTCCAGTTGTGTTTGGTTCTATCCTGGATTCCTAGGCCATTCAGCATCTGAGTCCTGGCACTCCAGACAATGTCGGGAGGCAGGGCAGGTGGCTCACTCTTGTAGTATGGACCAGTCATTGGTTTGCCATTGTCACAATCTATGCATCCCTCTTACGACCCTTCCTCCATCCTGTAGGCTGGATAGATTGTCAGTCAAAGTTTGTGTGTCTGCTTGGAAGTCTTCCCCGGTCACAGGTGATGGTCAGTTCAAGGTACATATCCACTATTGCTAGGAGTCTTGGCTGGGGATCTCCTTCTAGAATCCTGGGAGTTTTCCTTGCACCAGGTTTCTATCTGACCCGGAAACGCTCCCCTCTTTCCAGTCATCTCTTTCAGTTCTCTCCCCCTCCACTCACCTCTAACACAGTCCTTCATGCTCCCATCTCTACCCACCCCCCAGTCCACCCCCCAGATCTTTTCTATTTCCCCTTCCCCTGGAAATCCATACATCTGCTCTTGGGCCCTCCTTGCTACCTAGCCTCTCTGGGTCTGGGGATTGTAGCATGGTTATCCTTTATAGCTAATATCCACTTATAAGTGAGTACATACAATCTTTGTCTTTTTTATTTTTTTTCTAGTTCCATCCATTTGCCTTTAAATTTCATGATATCTTTGTTAATATTCTCCTCTCCCAATTACACATGCTTTATTTTCTTAGTTGTGTAATTCTTGAATTCTTGGAAGTATTCAGTGTGTGTGTGTGTGTGTACATGTGTGTTTATACCCTTATTAATTATACAATAACTAACTACCTTTCTCCTACCAATCAGTGGCAAATTTCTGGAAAGATTATTTTAGCTCTATATACCTGCTTTTCACATATTTCTGAACCCTATGTATCTGGATTCTACTTTGCTTATGACTAAACCTTCTAAAACTGACTATCAGCTGTGTGGAGAGTTGCTAATTGAAGTAGTTCCCGTCAGTCCTTCAGCTGACTCATCTTCTTCCTGTACTAGTTTCTCCTTTCTCTTCTTGGACTCAGGCCTTGATTTTTCTGTGGGACCACTCCCTCCTCTTTAATATTTATCAACCTGTCTAGGACACATTTTATCTTCCCTGAGTAATTATCTTTGGTATAGGTATAAAATCTTGACAACAAATGACCACTAACTTAACTTGGTGGCTTAAAATAAGATAACTAAAAATTAAAAATATTTATTTTTACTTTTTACTTATGTGTATGTGTGTGTGTGTATGTATGTATGTGTGTGTGTGTGTGTGTGTGTGTGTGAGAGAGAGAGAGAGAGAGAGAGAGAGAGAGAGAGAGAGAGAGAGAGAGAGAGAGAGAGAGAATGTGTCCTACATGTACCCAGTAGGTCCAAAGAGGGCATTGGCTTCTCTGAAGCTTGAGTTGTAAGCCAGCTAATGTGTGTGTTAGGAACTGAACTCTGATCCTCTGTAGAGCAACAAATGCCCTTAATTGCTAGACCATCTCCCAGGCTCCCAAGACAAATTTTACCTTACGACTATGAATGGTAGAAGTTTGAAAGGGGTCTGACTGGATGAAAATAAAAGTGTTGGCAGAACTTCATTCTTTTTCTGAAGATTTTAAAAGAAATCTCTTCCTTCGTGTTTTCCAGCTTCTAGCGGCTCAGATGGCTTGTGCTTTCTTCTCCATCTTTAAACCAGCAGAATAGCATCCCAGTCTCTCTCTGACTGTAACACCTCTACTGTCCTCTGTGCTTACAAAGATCCCTATCTGTCAGGTTAGACAACTGTTGGGGCTGAGGTAGGAACGGCCCTGCCAGTCACTCCCTGGAGCTGAGTGGGATGATAAGTGTCGATGGTCCAGACCTCCCCTATCCACCAGAGGGAAGCATTCTGAACTAGAAGTCTTCTCTAAGCAGGATCCTGCTTCATTACATCAGCCAGGGGCTTATATAGGCTGAGGTAAGGAGGAGGTAGGAGTCTTGGGTTGGGGGAGATGGGTGAGAGTTTGGGGTCAATGAGATTATACCACATAAGCCATGACAGTTGTGGCTAGGCAGAGATGTTTTTGGGGGTCGGGCTATGGCGAGTCACTCATATGGAAGTCATGGTCAGAGACAGGTCGCCAAACTCAAGTTAGACTCAGGAAATTACATAAGGCCTCTCAGTCCCAGATGAGGCTCAACATGTGAGGCCCAACATCTCCCCTTTTTGTTTTCGTAAGCCATGGCCCCTGTCTTAGGTTGTCTCCCCTTTGGAGATCTTATTCGTCATTGAGTGCCATGGATCTCGAAGAGGATGGGTTGGTTTAATGACCTGTATTCGCTTGTCTCAGCCTGCCTGAGAGCTTACCTGTCACTGGTCAAATGGAGAGCAGACGAGGGGTGTTTGTAGGAGGACAACCAGGCTTCTGAGGGACCAGACTCCTGAGTGGCAAGCCTGTGGTAGTGTACCTCGACCTGATTTATCTTGACTACTTCCAGCCTTTGGTGGATAAATTGTGTGATCTTATTGAACACACCAGGCCCAATGGTAAGAAGGAGAAGAATAATGAGTAGAGGGAGAAGATGGGTAGGAATCCATGAAGGCCTGTCCATAGGGGATTATCTCAAAGATCTCTCAGACGTCTTTCTAGGTCTTCTTGGAGTTTTTGTTTTGTTTTGTTTATTTTAATCTTATCTTGGACAATCTCAGACTTATTAGCATAAAACATTTTTTCCTTTAAGAACAGACAGAGACCTTCTTTCTCTGCAGTTAGCAGATCTAATCCCCTCCTATTTTGAAGGACTACTTCTGCCAGGGAATCTAATTGACCTTGTAAGTCCAGTATAGTGCTGGAGATGGCGTTTACATCACCAATTAACGGAAGGGACAACTTTCTGTAAAGGTGGAAGGGACAGGCCTGTCCCCGTGGCCCCAGTGACCAGGCCAGCAGTTTTCCCCAGCCCAGCAAGGAGGTGTATCGTCTGAATGGCCCTTTTGGATCTTCCCCTATTTAATCAAAAGAGGACACAGGCACATCCTCACATCCTCGTCTCCAGGGATGATATCTATATCAGGGACTAGAAAAGCAGGGGCACAAAGGCCTGTCCAATCAACAGGAAGAAAATCAGAGCCCATTCCCCCTCCCAACACCCATCCTTAACAGTATACCTTTCCAACTCAAAACCCTCAAGTTACTAATGTCCAAAGAGTCTTGTTTCACAGCATAAGGTTAACATGTTCTTAGATCTTAGAATGAGGTCACAGATACGTCTAAGGAGCTATTATTCTTCCTGCCATGGACAACGTGGCTTCTTTTGTTCTCTGTTAGTATGCGTGTTTTAGCATCTCATTCTAGTATTTAGTCTTAACTCTCACTAATATGGTGATAATTAAGATCTACATTTTTATATATATACACTTTTAGCTCAGAATACTTCAAATTTCAAAGGCTCACTATATCTTCATTTGGATGTCCCTAAAGTACAACTCTACATCACACACACACACACACACACACACACACACACACACACACACACACACAAACACACTTACCTTTCCTAATACTGCATTCTCACATTAATACAATTCTATTTTTACATTTATTCCTCCTTTCAATTTGAAGTGTTATAGTTGTTAGGTCCCTCCCACCCCCCTGCCAACTTGGTCCAGCTCGAGTCATTTGGGAAAAGGAGAGTACAATTGAGACAATGTTCCCACCGGTTTGGCTTCTGGGCAAGCCTGTGGATGATTTCTTGATTACCGACTGATGTAGGAGGCCCTGTCTGTTTTAGGTGGTCTTACTCCTGAACTGTATAAGAAAGAAGGCGAGTAAGCCGTGAAGATCAAGCCAGTAAGCAGAATCCCTCCGTGTGCATCGTTTCCCTTCTGTCTTCAGATTCCTATCCTGCATAGTTACATTCCTGCCCTGACTTCCCTAGTGGTGAACTGATACAGGGAAGTGTAAGATAAAACAAGCCCCCTTCCCCCCACGTTGCTCTTGGACATAGTGTTTTATCTCAGCAGCAGAGACCTAAGAAAGACATTTGTGTCAGTTTATGGGGTACTGCTGTGACAGATCTGACCATGTTGTTATGGAAGGATTCTAGACAGATTTTAAACCTTGGGCTTGAAAAGCTGTTGAGTGATCAGAGCCAGTGGGCTGTTCTGTGGTTGTTTAGGAGATAAAAATGTGGAGAGCAATGGAGATTATAGAAGTCTGGCTTATGAAGTTTCAGAAGGAAATAAAAATTCTACCAGTGCCTTTCATCTGCCATTTTGTATTAAGACTCTGGTTCTAGTCAGCAGGGATCAGCTGTGATTAAAAAGACACAAGAACCACTTAAAGTGAAATCTCTGCTTTATCAGGACAATGCATATGGGTTAGCTGAAGCTGAGAAATTAATGGTGATTAAGAAGAGACCAGTACCACTGAGGTAAAATCTTCTTGGAGTTTTTTTTCCAGGGTCAACATCCAAAAAGCTGTAGTTCAGAGGAGATTTTGCTGGCAGCTGAACTTGGTAATATATGAGTGCGATACCAGTTGGAAAGGCATGAAGGGTTATGGAGAGCAATTGAAGCTTGGCACTGTATGGCAGGGTCAGGGAAATATCTTCTGGGATATTAGTGAGGGTTTAGCCTCAGTTTCATTGGCCATCCTTGCATCCTGGAGATACCAGTAACATGGGACAACCACCAAGGACAGTGGCAGCTGTGCAGTTGAGCTGGCATGGGCTGATGAAACAGACCGTATGCGCTGTGAAGAGCAGAGTAGCTCTTGGGAGGAAAGGAGCTCTTGGGAAACAGAATGGCTGTGAGTCTCAGATCTAAGACATTGACCTTTTTACATGGTTCAACTTTCATTTTTTCTGATCTGATTGTTACAGTGCTCTGGCTCTTCCTTTTTGAAATAGAAAAACGATTTAACTTATTTTTGATTTTACAAGAACCCAAAGCTAAGAGACTTCCGAATTTTAGAGACACTTTGGAAAATTTAAAGAGATTTTGAAATTTATAAAAAAGACTTTAGATACCTTAGTTTGACTTTGTATATCTTAGAGAAGCTTTGAATATTTTACACATCCTTTGAAATTTGAAAGAGACTCCATGGATGTTTTAAAGTGACTGAACTTCTAAAGTGTTTGAATTTCTAAAGACTGAAAAATTTGAAGTTTTAAATGTGTTTTATGTTGAGATACTGATATTAATATGAAATCTTGGAGATAAACAAGAAACAAAAGGTTGTGGTTTAATAGTAACATGTCGGTGAATCAAACTGAAAAGGGATTAACTATACTGATTAGTTTTCTGTCAAAATGACAGAGGATAAAATCATTTGTGAAGAGTGAAACTCAGTAGAGAAAATGTCCAAACAAGATTGGCTTGTGGGAAAGTTGATAGGACATTTTTTTTTTTAATCATAAGCAAGTATTCCCGAGCGGTCTAACAAAGCAGGCTGAGCAAGTCACGAGGAGCAAGCACCCTTCGTGGCCTCTGCTTCCTGCCTTCAGGCTCCTGCCCTGCCTGAGTTCCTACCCTGACATCCTTCAGTGCTGGTCTGTTACCTGGCACTGTAAAATGAAATAAACCTTTTCCATCCAAGCTGCTTTGGGTCATGGTATTTTTATCACAGGGCCAGAAAGTCATAACTATGACAAAAATATTTCAATTAATTTAGAAGATTAGAAAATGAATTTTCTTTCTCGGTATTGTAATAATATCTGTCTTGATACTTCTAAATTATGTCAATTTTAATTTTTCTCATTCTTTATTTCTAATATTTTCATGTTCTTTTCTTAATTGGACTTTACTCCTGTCATCTATAATTGTCTCTCCAGATGATTGCCTACACGATCTACTTCACAAGGGAGCCTAATCTAATAGATGTTAAATATTTAACAAAAGATATCCAATCTATTAAATATATTGAATATTTTGCATTTATTGACAGTCTACTACAGTTTGAATTAATAGCCTTTAAAAGAGTACATACTCAAAGGTTGGTTCCTAGTCCAAAGAATAATTGAAAAGAGGTGGCAATCTTAAAATATGGGGACTATAGAGTGTTTTCGGTGAGAGAGAATGCCTTCTAAGCAGACTGTAGGCTCTTCGTGACTTCCTCTTTGTTTTCTTTCTATTGCTGTGAAGAGACACCATGACTACGGCAACTCTCATAAAGAAAAACGTTGAATTGGAGTGGCTCACTTCCAGTTCAGAGTCCATTATCATCATAGTGACACATGGCAAGGTGCAGGAGCAGCTGGTGCTGGAGAAATACCTGAAAGTCCTACATCTAGCAGGCAACAAGCAGTAGGCTGAAGCTGGACAGTGTCTTGAACATATGAGACCTCTACAGTGACACACTTTCCCCAACAAGACCACGCCCACTCCACCAAGGTCATACCTTCTAATACTGCCACTCCCTTTGGGGGGACTCTTTTTTTTTTCCCCCAAACATCCATACTTTCCCTTTTATTTTTGGATTTAAGATACACAGCTTTATTCTATTATGTGTGTTCAACGTGATTTTCTGCTTCTCCACAGGCAGAAAAGCAACAGGGGCCATCACAAACTGTATTTCATAAGCTCTGAACAAGATAAATCTTTCCTCTTTTTAAGTTAGTTATGTCAGATATTCATAAAAGTCGCAGAATGATGACTACAAGCATGATAAAAAAAAATCTTCTTCTCTCTCCCTCCATTTTCTGTTTTTATTTTAAGGGAGTACAGTATTTTAAAAAAAGAAGGCAGGCTTCTAACTAAACACAGTGTGTAGTTTGATCCTGTTTACCTCTATTACCCATCATTCTTTTGTTCATCTTGCAGTGGCACTGTGATGTCCAGTGATCATAGGCAAGGTCCTTCTGTTGTGTATGTGCTTGTCATATAAATTACTAGTGTCTATATGCTTGTATTCCCTAAATTCATATGTTAAGATCCTAGTGCTTAAGTGATGAGACATGATTACATTATTAAACAAAGGTCATGAATGGGATCAGTGACCTTTAAAAAAAACACCAGAAGAGCTTTTCATCATTCAAGGATACAGAGCCAATATTAAAATTAACTTTAAAAACAAAATTGAAAGAGCAAACGAGCAGCAACACTCCCATGCGTACCAGCACCTGCACCGTTCCTGCATGGCAGGAAGTAGATCTCAGAGCAGACACTCAACAACCCAGTGCTATCATCTGGACTTGGCCAGCTTTCACAACTACTCAAAGTTTCTGTTGTTTATAAACTACACTGTTTGTGGTATTTTTCTTAGTCTTAGAGTTATTTAACTGATAAACTCTGATTCATCTAAGCTGAACATCTGTCTCTTGGGGTCTTCCCATTCACCGTCAGTACTATTGGTGAGACTTATATGTGTGAAATATATACGTAAACTCTCAATTATTAGGATATTTAGTTCACCATTTAGAAAATAAAAAAACATTGAGGATAGTACCTTCTTATTGCTAGGTGTCCCACATCAAGGTTCTCATGAGTCCACGTGTCTCTCATTCCACTCCTTTGTTTTGTTGGGTTATTTATTTCTCTTGCTTGTTGTCTTCATGTGAGTAGGAAAAGCTTTTGATATCCAACTTTATAATGTCAGTGTAGTATATAGTAATGCTCCCCCCCAAATTACATAGATTTTTGTATTACTTACCAAAATACAGATATTGGAAAAATATTTAAAACATACAAACTACTGATGTTTATAAATATGCTTTGGGGAAGTAGGTAGTATGGAAGAGAGATCATGAGCTTTGAGTTGCAACAGATCTGAGTTGCAGTATTGACCCATGCAGTTGTTAACCTCCAGAGTTCTATTTTTTTCTTCTAAGAGAGAAACAGTTTTGCTTCTTATCTTAATTTTTTTCCTTAGGACGTTTTCAAATGAATAATGTTTCTGTAGCCTTGTCACATAAAGCTTCTTCCTCTAATAACCTTGCTAATCGTGATGGCAGGACTTTATTCACCTGATAGTAGTTGCTACAGTAGTACCTGTCTTTGGTTCTTACCAAGGTGGCACACTTACTACCACTTTAATCATACAATAAGTATTTTATTTAATGGAAAAGTATAGGATTCCACTTTCTTTCCTCATATTTAAAACTTTTTATTGACTCTGAATTTCACTTCATGCATCCCAATCCCACTAATCTCCCTGGCCCTCCATCTCCACTCTCCAACCTTGAAGGCTCCTCCACAAAAGAAAGCAAAAAAATAAAAATAAAAATAAAGAAATAAAAATAAATGAAAAAAAAAATCTTGTCATGGTCATTGCAGTGTCACGGTGTATCACACAGTGTACTTTTTAAATTTATTTTTATTTTTTTCCCCAAACAGCTTGTCTTGCAAATATTGTTTACAAAGTCGTTCGTCTGGTTTGAGGACTTGGATTTCTGCTCCACTATCAGTCCTGGATCCTCACTGAGACTCCTCTCTGATAGCCCGAACACATGTAACTCTGTGTCATGGAGATCCTACAACTTTGTTTCTGCAGGACTTGTCCTTTTACATGCTCCTGCCCATGGTCTATTTGGGACAGCTGGCCCAGAGATCTTGGGACTAGTCCAGGCCAGAAACTTATTATTACAAATGGCACACCAACGTGGGTCATATACACCCCATAAAGCCTTAGAGAGCTTTAAAAGGGGTTCTGGAACACATAATTGGAGTCAAAGCAGCTTCTGAGTTGTGTCTCTCAGATAAGCCATGGTACAGAGACACCCTGGTATAATGTGTGGGCTTGAAATACAAAATGGTGGGTCTGCTGTGTGTAGCTTAAGCGGCAACAAGGCCAGTTTCTGAAATTTTACAGGAGCCTTGATGTAAGAAACAAACTATACATATTGGATTTAAGCTTTGTGCTCATATAGACAAAAAGGGAGCAAGGTAAACAGCGGCTTCTTATTAGCAGCAACAATTTCTTGGGTGAGCTTTGTTTGTTTGAGGTGAGCAGAGGTGTGGCTTTTTTAGGAGAAACTTCCTGACTCAGTGTTAGTAGAAAAATACCTGTGAGTCTTTTAAGAAGCCCTGCTCCCAAATACTTAAGTGGAGTTTATGAGCAGCAAATGACAGTGCTTTACTGGGTGGTTATATGGTTATATGGACCCTGAAATTCCCCAGAGTGGTAATTGTGTCAGCTAATTAGCTGAAAATCTAAATTCTATGAAGCTAGACTAGGAGCTGGTGGAGCCAGCCAGCCACCCTAGTGAAGCCTTTAATCCTTAGCCACACTGTGGCAGATTAAAGGTGTTATCAGAACCAGAAAGAAATAGAGGGAGCTGAGTGGAGTCAGCCACACTAGCCAAGCAAAGGTGTGTTCAGGAACAGAAAAAAAAAAAATAAGAGATGTACAATAGAGATGGATTTAAAAAACTCTAAATAATTTAGAATGTGTTTAAAAACATACATAGGCTTGAGAGAAAGGAAAAAGAATAGAGGGAAGTCCTTTAAAAAGAAATAGAGTAAAAATTAATAATAAACAGCCACATAAAGATGGAAATTACAAAGAGTGTCTGGATACTGTATGTTATTGTCTTCTCTAAGTTTTTTGACTACAAATAGAGAAGAAATTTGGTTATAAATGCTGCTGGATTAATCTAACCTATATATTTTGTAAATGAGTTGATTTTAAAATTGAAATCAGACGATATGATACTTTGGAGAAGGGTTTTGTTTTTTTTTAATTTTGACAGAAAATGAGAGGCTGTGGATTTATTCCAGGTTAAAGAAAATAAAGTTTGATTGAGGAAGACCACCTGAAAAGTTTCCAATGGAAACAGATGGCCTAGATAATTCAGCATTTCAGAGCACCTATGTTACAGTTTCCTCTGAGCTCTGTGTCCAAAACAGCTTCAAGGAGACTGGCTAAGATGACTCAGTTTTACAGATTACTCCACTAAAGACTTGTCTATAATCCTAAATTTTTCTTTGGGTCCCCATGAGACTGTCAGCCCCTCCATTTGTCAGGAACTAACCTAGGGAACTACACCCACATTCCCCCCAAATGGATTATGGGTGTTTGTGCTTGTTACATGTTGTTATAGATAATGGTATAAAAAACATACAAAGAAGATTAGATTTAGGTTCTTGTTTTAAAAAGAAAAAAGGGGGAAATGTAGAGGGATTATGTTTTGTTACATTGTATTTGTTCCTCCTACTGGTTTAATAAAAAGCTGGTTGGTCAGAAGGCAGGCAAGAAGTGTGCACAGGGCTACAGACTCAGAAAACTCTGGGAACAGGAAGAGCAGAGGAGAGATATAAGCAGAGATGCTACCAGAGACACAAGCAGAGATTCCAGTCAATGCAGAGGAAAGGAGACAGCCATGCTACTCTGAGAAAAAGTACCAAGCCACATAGCTAAACAAATTAATGGAAATATATTGAGTTAAGATGAAAGAGCTAGCTAGTAATATGTTTGAGTCACGGGTAAATCAGCACGAAATTAATATAAGCCTTTGTGTGATTATTTAGGACAGCTGGTCCAGATCTTGGGACTATCCCAGGCCATAAATTTATTATTACATACTCCAGCAGTTCTTAAATGAGGTAGATGTTGGTGTGGGCCAATATCAAAGCCCTGGATCTAGGCCTAGATGGTAGCTGAGTTGGTCAGCCTGCTCATTCTCCTGCATCCATCCCATCTATGGCCAGCTCTCTTGCTTTACCCAGGTGGCAGCAACTGGCAAGGAATGGGTAAGGCTCTCTACCATAGTTCTTGTCCCTGGGCCCAACTCTCCCATACTGCCCAGGCAAGGTGGGCGACGGCTCTCCTCCTCTCACAGGTGAGGCTGGTTCTACCGTATTTCCCAGGTAAGGTTCAGGGCCATCTCTGCTATTCTCAGGGACAGCTCTCCTGCCTGCCTGCAGTGACAAACAGGAGAGGGGCATCTCTCCCTATTTCTCCATTTTTATGAGATAGATTACATTCTTTCCTGACCATGATGGATTGCATTTACCATATAAGCCATCTGGCTTAGTAGATATAACTGCAAATGACTTAATAAAAATTGACAATTCTCCCAAACTCTCTTTAAAAACATGTAAAAAGCGAAAGGGGTGATTTCATTTACTTATTTATATATGTCTTTATTTGTTTGTTGGTATTTATGCTTTGAAACTTTTTTACATATATACAATATGTCTTAATCATATCTCTATTGGCATATACCTATGTTGCCTATCAGCATATCAAAGCCCATACTGGCCTTCAGGCCTCTTCTGCTCCTATTCACATATTAATTATATATCTTAAAGCCCACACTAACATCCTGGATCCTCTTATCTCCTGTTCTATCCTAAACTACCAGGCTGTTCCAATTAGCAAGCTTCTTTCCTTCAGGATACTCATCTTATAACCTGCAAGCTTTTTCTGTTCTCCTACTTCTTATACCTGGTCATGTCCAGTCTACTTCAATTTTTTTTTCTCGTGGCTCTGGACTCTTACAGATGCCATTGAATGTTCACTCTTCCCTGTCCATAATAAAAATCTTCCCCCAATCCCATAAAGCAGCCCTCATGTATCCTTTCTAACAATAACCATTTTTTAAAAAAATAACAGGAAGAGTTTCCCTCTCATGCCTGTGATACTCAGGCTGTGTTTCTGTTTGTTAGTTTGTTGTGTTTTGTTTTTGTTGTTTTTTCTATGGCAGATATTCATCCTGTGAATGAAGTGTCAAATCTAACCAGAAAGTGGTTGATTACTCTGTAACAGTTATGCCACAAGGATTACAGACGTGCACCACTGTGCTCTGCATTTATGTAAATGATGGGATCCAAACTCGGGTCTTTGCACTTGCACAGAAAATATTTCATCAGCTGAGCCAATGATGAACCAGCTTGACCTCATCTTGGGGCTTGAAAGCAGTTTTATAGTAAAAACAAACTGGGTTCATTACTGTTTATGATTACATCTGTTTCCCAAGGATTTGGCTATGCCTCTCACCTTAGCTACAAATGACTATACTGACTGTTTCAAGAAACAATGACCACTCCATTATTTCAAAAGGTTGTTACGACCACCCATGACTGCCTTGTTATGTCCATCTGTTGTTATGACTGACATGTAACCACCTTCCAATCATGTCTTTCTTTCAGTAGGTCATTATGACTTGTTGTGCTTATGTCCTGATCTGTTATCCTACCTATTTTGCCTGCCAAATTCCTAATTTAGAAACCTCCTACCTACACCTAATCTACAAAAACTGTGTCTTCCTCATCTCCAATGCTGACCTATTGAACTCCACATTAGGGGGAGGTAGCCCATGCACATGAATGATAAGCTTAACCTAATTGCTTGCTTTAATTAATTTTCTTATGGTTATTTGGGTTTGGGGTCTTTCTCATTGAATCTTTAGGATTACTACCACCTTTCCAATATGAAAAAGAAGAATTTTAAGCACGGAAAAATTTATTGGAATTGTTATGCTCAAGTTGAAACACAGTCAGAAGTTTTACTACTTTCCCTAAGGAACAGTTCATTTTTGGCAACAGTATAATAGTAGAGAGAAGTCTGGGACAGGGAGTTCAAACAAATTGAGTACTATAAGGGCAAGACATTGATACTTACAATATTTCCAAGCAGTTTTGATGAGTGAACCAACACCAAGAATTAAACATAATACCTCATGGTCAATTAACCCATAAACCAGAGGTCTAACAGGGGCTGTGTGGTTCTGGCTAAGTTCAAGGCACAGATGTAAATTAGTTCCTATAATTATAGTCATGTGGGTTCTAGAAAATTCTAAAATCCAGAATTTTTTTGAGGTTAGGAATACTGCACAAGTTTAAAGCCCAGTTTTTCCTTCAGAACAACTCAGCTTTTTAAAGAGAGTATAAAATGTTCCAGATCTTGGAACATGTAAACACTATGTTTCTCATGGAGTCATTGAAAACAAATCCAGAAACAAACAAAAAATGTACAAGTAGATTGATGTGGGATGTCTTTCTATACCCTGTGAATTACCACTGGATAATAAAGGGACTGTTTTGGCCCATGGAAAGGCATCTGAGAAACAGGCAAGAAATTCGAGCATTCATAAAGGGAAGGAGGGCAGAGTCACACAGAGATAATGCAAGCTACAAAAGCAAGATATAATGGAGCACAGGTAAAGCCACTAGCCACACAGCAAGACATAGATGAAATGGGTTGAGTTAAGATGTAAAAGCTAGCTGATAATGAACCTAAGTCATAAGCCAAACAGTTTGCAATTAATATAAGCCGTTGTATAATTATTTTATAAGTGACGTTGGAACTGTGGGTAGAAAGATTTCTCTGGACTGCAGGCCTGGACAGGACAGGAAACATTTAGCTATAGTAGATAAACAAAATAGGACAAAGAAAATGTGCTGTTTTATGGTGTAGGAATGTCTTTCTCTATGCTGTGAATATCAATCTTTGAATAAAGGAACTGTTTTAGTCCATGGCAGGCACCATAGAAGAAGTAGGTGGGGAATCAAAATAGGTAGAAAAGGAAGTGCAGAGTCAGAAAGGAGCAACATGTAAGGAACACAGGTGATCCAGGGGCCACAGGTTAATGAGAATGGGTTGAGTTAAGATGAAAGAGCAAGCTAGCAAGGTGCCTGAGCCATAGGCCAAACAGCATGAAGTCAATATAAGCATCTGAGTCATTTTGGGGGGCTAAGCACCAAGGTGGCTAAAGCGTCTGGGGTGACAGGTCTGTGGGTCTGGACCTCTGGCCACCTGGGACCAAGAAACCTCATTGCAACAGATGGCATCCCAATGTGGCCTGAAGACCCACATAAAGCAAGAGAAAGATTAGAAAGGGCTCTAGAGCAGAAACAGAGCCAAAAGCAGATTTCAAATTATGTATCTGAGGTAGGTCATTGTAGAGAGATAGTGCAGCATCCGGGCTACGAGCAAAATGGTGGAAGCAGACTGGAGGCAGGGAGTGTAAGCTGTAGCCAGGCTTGTTTCTGAAGTCTCACGGAAGATTTGGTAGCATGTGATTAATTTAAGGTTTACGTTTATATTGAACAAAAGGACACAGATCAAAGACAATTTCTTAGTGGCAGCATTTCTTGGGTCTGCTCTGTTTGCTAGTGGTGAACAGAGACACGGCCCCTTTAAGAGAACTTACTGATTCACCTTTATCTGCAAAAACTACGTGGCTCTTTAAGAGAGTGGTAGTATTTTAAAAACTCTTCTGGCTAGAAAATGATTAAGAATTCACAATAAAGCAGATTCAGAAGGGAAAAAACATGTAAATGGGTTACAGTGTGTATAAAATGTACATAGGCTACAGAGAGAAAAGAAAGGAGGTAGAGAAAGTCTGTGTAAAAGAGGAGTAATAAAAATATAATAGCCACTTAAAGATGAAAAATAGATACAGAATCTGGAGTATGGTTATTATTATGTTTTATTTTAATTTTTAACTGTTAATGGGATAACTGCAGAAAGACAATAGATTGCAAAAGCTGCTAAGTTAAACAAAAATATATATTTTAAAGGGATCTTGACTTTGAAATTTGTTTCTAAGGATTTATTGGTTTGGAAGAGTTCTGCTTTTGTTTCCACAGAAGATGAGAACCTGTGGATTGCTTCTAGGCAAATATGGTTTCATCAACCAAGACCACCTGAAAATTCTCTGATGGGAAGAGATGGTCACATCAGCTTCAGGGCTGTAGACTAAGATAATCCAGTCTCAAGAACCTGTAAGATTGCCAATGCCCCATAATCAGTAGGAAGTAGTGATGGAAAACTACCCCCAAATTCCCAAAATATTGTTTATTAATGTTTGTTTTCATTATACATGATTAATGGTCATAGTTAATCTCTTTCTAAGAAGAAAAAGGGGATATGGTGTATGAGTAATTTTTAAAAATTTAGATTATTGAATTTACTTTAATCCAAAAATCAGCTGTTAATCTTAAAATGTTTTACATTGGAATGAATTTTGGTTTATTGATACAAATTTAAGGTCAATTTTGTTAATATTGTATGTATTTTTCTACTCTTGTTTAAGGTATAACATTTATGTAACTCATATAAAATTATAATGTAAAATTAAGAAATGCAGATTAACAGTTACCTATGATAACCAAACTTACAGTTATGTTAGTTAGGATTTTTTAGGTATACACAGATATATTTCAATTATATTGGTAATCTTCAAATACTTCTAAGACCTACAGAATGTGGCATTTAAAATACTTTAATAACTTAGACTTTTCAGGACAGATCTGCTCCTGCACAAATCTACTTCAAGAGAAAAATGGGCATTGAAGAAACTCCATATGAAGTTTAGTTTCTTTGTGGCAGTGGTTAGCCACTGGACAAGAACCTTTTCTTGTATTGACTGCTTGACTGGATGCTGTTTAAACTGGGCATGCAGGTTCCATAGGCAAGTGACCTCTGAACTTTGGCCGAACAAGCTGAGATGGTCATTCAGATTCTTGCTTTGCAAAGAAAACTGTCAGACATTCTTCAGAACTCAAGGAGAAGCAACTGACGAAGTATACCAGAATGGGAAGAACAGATTTCCTGCTTCACTGAAATGAAAAGAGACTCTGGGCCTAGAGGCTGAAGATGGATGCCCCAACTTTATAAAGGAACTTTGGGTGACTGTCCAGGCAGATAGGGGTTATCTCTGGAATATCTAGATTTTGGAAGTTTCTTGCACTTCTGATTTACTTGGGTAAATATATCCTTTTGTGGTCTTTGATGAAGTTGAAGATTAGATAGTTATAGGTTTTTCTTGGTTATTTTAAGGTATATTGGATATGAAACTTTAGATTCACAATGATAAAGTAGATGGTAGAGTATTTTGTTTAATTTTGTTAAATACAAATAGACTAGATATTGTAACGGTGATTCTTGCTTGATAGCTATTTTGTTATATGTAATTTTGCTATGTTAAAATTGAAGCCTTCCTTTTTGATTAGACAGAAATGGAGAGGTGATGCGATAATACCTTTCTGTATGCTATGAACATAAATCTTTAAATAAAGGAGCTGTTTTGGTCCATGATAGGCACCATAGAAGAAGTAGAAGGGGAATCAGAATAAGTAGGAAAGGAAGGGCAGAGTCAGAGACAGAGCTAGCTGCCCAAAGAAACAACATGTAAGGAACACAGGTGAGTCACCTGCCACGTGGCAGGATAGGTTAGTGGAAATGGGTTGAGTTAAGGTGAAAGAGCAAGCTAGCAAGGTTCCTAAACCATAGGCCAAACAACACGAAGTTAATATAAGCATCTGAATCATTTCTGGGGGCCTGAGCAGCGGTGGGAGGCTAAGGGGTATGGCATGGCAGGTCTGTGAGTCTGGACTCTGGCCACCCCGGACCAAGAAACCTATTTGTAACAGCTTTATTCATATTATAGGCATAAACAACTTGAGTTTTCTTAGTCATGACTTTTAAAAGAGCAGCAATATATTAGTCACTTTTTTAAACTATAAAAAATATGGAGGAGAAATTTATTTTCCCTTACACTTTCAGAAGCTCAGTACATAAAGTTGCTTGGTTCTGTTGCTTCTGGACTTCCTCATGGCAAGGTAGAGTGTCATGACAGGCAGTATCTCACAGGAGAGAAACACGCAGCTTGTGGCAGACAGGAGACAAAGGGATATGAAGAAATGAGGCATGTCTCTAGTGAAGTACTTCTATTGGGTCCAAATTCTTCCTGGCACATTCTGCAACCTCATCATGCAATCTTCTCTTGATATCATCACCAGCTCTAATATACAAGCCTTTCATATCCAAATCATAACACCCAGCCTCTCAAGATTTTTTTATTTTGTTTATCTTTTCCTGGCATAATCAGTTCCTATGGGTTAAGTGATTATGTTTACAACAACAAAAAATTATCGTTATTATAAGGAGTTTTCTATAATAAACTTATTGAAGGCCATGAGAATCAGGACAAGTAAACATGTGATCCAGACAAAGACAACTGGATTCTTTGTGATATGACCATCCATATTCTATAACAGATATTTTAAGCAGTGGTCCAAATAATTTGTTTACTCTTTGAGTGACTTTATTATAGCTTATAGACATCTGTGTATTTCTAGAAAGATAGCATTTCAAGAATCAATTTGTAATTTAGCTTGAAGGTTCCACGTCTGTTTCAAAGCATTCATTAGCAAAAAATAAATCCCACATTTATAGTAATTTAACTCTTACATAAGCATGTATCAATTACCATGCCAGATTACTGTCCTTTATCATAAATGGAGAGAATTATGCTGTGCCTGGACCCTTACTAGAGATACTAATCAGTGAAATTTTAGGACCAGTGAAGAAAGTCAAACTGTGGTGCAGATGAACTAAAATTTTCACCTGTTTAAATTGGAGTTATTTGGATTTGATAAAGTTCTACTTTAGTGTTTTGAAACACTTGAAAGAACAAAATACATAATTTGAATATTTATTAATACTGCTTTATATAAAGATACCTTTGTTGGCCATACCACATACACAATTCAATAAAATGAAATACTTTGTTTGAAATAAAAGGGAGAGAATGGTAAGGAAGTGAGAAATGAGAGTCCTTTGAGGACACCAACTGGACCTCAGCTGTGGACTCAAGCCTGCTTTTTCTAGTAAATTCAATGAGGTGACATGGTCCCAAAGGAATGCAGGATCTTTAGGACAGGCAAAGTCCTGTCCCCATGCAATGCTATTATTCCTGGAAAAGAATGAAGCTTGTAGTTTTTATTAGGGACAACACTGGATGTGCCAGTTTGAATGGTACCCTTCCTTCCTCCTGCACAGTGAATGATTTTCTAGCATCCCTAAAGTCCTCCCACTCAGTATTGGTAAGAGCATGTCTAAGAAGAACGGTTGTCTGGAAGAACCATGAGTCTGAACAGCTCATGTGTTACTACTCACGTTAACTGTGGAGCGTGGTGTTGGTCCAGATAATTCGGAGAACTGAGAGCATACTGACCTTTCAGGAAGGCCATCCTAAATAGTGCCCCTCTTAGCAGAACTTCTGAGAATTGCAGTTTTGGAGAATTATTCCCAACAGAAAGCTACGTTGTGGCAATTTGTGTTTCATTGATGGTAGCTTTGGGCCTAGGCTCTCATTATTGCTGAGGATAGCGACATTCAATGTTGAAGTTGCCAAGCCAGCTGGATGTGGGCCTGGAAATTCAACATTATGCAAGCTTTATTTGGTTTGGCTTGTAATATGCTCAGAAAACTCATCAATCTCAGTAGAAACTCCTTAATTTTGTTCATACCATAAGTCCTATAAAAGTAATTAGCTCAATAGCTCAACGGTTTCTCCTCTCTTGGGGCTGTTCCCAGTTCCCAGGAATTTCTTTAGCTGTTCCTTAATGTTTCATTGCTTTCTCTTTAACTCTATTTAACAGTGCCTGTTTTCACTTTGCTATCCCTGTATGCCCACACTGCTAATCATTACCAGCACAGGGCCATGGACTCAAGAGCTGCCATTGCTGGTTAACTTTGGATGACCATTGAGTTCCCAGCACCTGAGTGCCTGGATCCCATTCATTTGGCCTGAGGAAAGCCCTGGAATGTTAATATGTTATTAGTTTCAACCAAAAAGTTCTCAGAAATATGGCAGCCCCTGAAAGTTTATTCTCACTGAATAATTTGTGTTTATTCATTGTAAAATTTCTCATAAACAAAGGTATATTCGGCTATAGTTAAAATTGAAAATTATTTTTATTTGTATTTCTTTTTACAACCCAACCAACGTTTCCCTTCCCTTTTTCCTTCCAGGTTCCTTTCCCTCACCTCTCCTCTGCCCCACCCCATTCATTCTTTTTTTGTTTCTATCTAGAGGATGGCAGGCCTCCCATGGCTATTAACCAAATATTACATAGCTAGTTGAAGGCTAGACCAGGCAGCCGGTTTGATGATAAGGGTCACAAAAGTTGGCAAAAGAGCAACAGCCCCTGCTCCCACTCTTAGGAGTCCCACAAGAGGATCAAGCTCTCCAACTGTAATATGCACAGGGCCGAGGTCAGTCTATTCAGACTCCCTATTGTCCGTTCAGTCTCTGTGAGCCCCAGTGAGACCAGGTTACTTGATTCTGTGGGTTTTCTTGTGGTGCCTTTGACTCCTCTCACGTCCACAACTCTTCTTCCTCGTCTTCTTCAGGATTCCCTGGGGACTGCTTCATGTTTGACTCTTGATCTCTGTATCTGTTTCCATCAGTTGCAGGTTGAAGCCTCTCTGACGACAATTAGGTCAGATACCAGTCTATGAGTATAGCAAGATATTATTAGCAATCATTTCAATGATTTTTCCCCTTTCTTTCAGTTACATTTGGCTTTATCCTAGGTCTCTAAGCTGTGGATCCTGACCCTCTAGGGATCATCAGGAGTGGACTCCTTCTCATGACATGGCTTTCAAGCTTGACCAGTCATTGGTTGCCCACTCCCATCATTTCTGTGCCACTTTCACCCCAGCAGGACAAAATGTAGGCTGAAGGTTATGTAGTTGTGTTGATGTCCTAAGCATTCAATAGGAAGTCTTGCCTTGTTATAGGAGGTGGCCAGTTTAGGTTTTGTAAACCTCTTGCTAGGAGTCTTTCCTAGGGCCATCTCTGTAGATTCTTGGGAATTTCTATTGCAGTATATTTCTAGCTTGTCCCTGAGGTGTGCCCAGTTCTTGCTGTCTCTCCTAGTACTCTTCCTTTCTGTCTTTCCTCAACCTGATTTTTTCCTGTACCTGTCCTCCCCAACCCCTCCTCCACCTGTGATGTCTATTCACTTTCCCGTTCTCAGATTCACACGCCTCTACACACATATACCCACTGACCCTCCTTGTTACTGAGCTTCTCTGGGACTGTGAGCTGTAGAATGAATGGTTTTCCTTCACTTTACAGCTAAGATCCACTCATAACCAAGTACATACCATGTTTGTCTTTCTGGTCTGGGTTACCTCATTCAGCACAATTTTATTTAGTTCTATCCATTTGCCTGCAGACTTCCAGATGTCACTGTTTCTGACATTTGAGTAATACCCCATTGTATAAACGTACCACATATTATTTATCCATTCTTTGGTCAAGGGACTTCTAGGTTGTTTCCAATTCCTGGCTATTATAAATAAAGCTTCAGTGAACATAGTTGAGCAAGAGTTCTTGTGGTAGGATGAAGCATCCTTTGAGTATATTCCTAGGGGTGGTATAGCTGAATCTTGAAGTAGATTGATTCCCAATTTTCTGAGAAACTGCCATATTGATTTACAAAGTGGCCATACAAGTTTGCCTTCTCACTGGTGTGGTGGGATTCAGGTGTCAGCTGATAAGGTCTGAAGATGCTTATCTAGGGTCCCAGGCTCCTGAAGGGGGAGTGGCCAACCCCATTCATGAGGGGCTGCTGGGATCCTGAGAAGGCCCGTTTTCTGGTTCCTGACTGCTGTAGAGACCGGTTTGGCATCCATCACCCACCGCTCAGATAATCCAGTCTATCAGGCACCAGTATAAGCTGTTACCTGTATCGTGAGTGTTGGCTTGTATTTTAATAAATATCAATCTTACATTGGTATATTTTAAGAAAAACTCCGCCTACACACTGGCATTGAAGGAGTGTTCCCTTTGCTCCGCATTCTCTCCAGCATGAACTGACACTTGTATTTTTGGTCTTAGCCATTCTGACAGGTATAAGATCAAACCTCAGAGATGTTTTGATTTGTATTTCCATGATGGCTAAGGATGTTGAACATGGCTTTAAGTGTTTCTTGGCCATTTGAGATCTTCTATTGAGAATTCTATGTTTAGATCTGTACTCCATTTTAAAAATTGTATTACTGGGTTTATTCATATCTGCTTTCTTGTGCTCTTTATATATTTTATAAATCAATCCTCGGTCTGATGTGAGATTGATGAAGATATTTCACTATTATGTTCTATTGATAGTGACCTTTGTCTTAAAAGAGATTTTTAGTTTTATGAGGTCCCAATATTAACTGTCAGTCTTAGTGTCTGTGCTGCTATTGGTACTCTGTTCAGGAAGTTGTCTCCTGTGGAAATTCATTTAAAACTACTCTCCACTTTGACTTCTATTATGTAAATTGTAATTGGATTTATATTGAGGACTTCGGTCCATTTAGATATGACATTTGTGCAAGGTGATAAATATGGATCTATTGCATTCTTCTACATGCTGACATCCACTTAGATCAATTAGACCAACATCATTTGTTGAAGATGCTTTATTTTTGTCCATTGTGCAATTTTGGCTTCTTTGTAAAAAATTAGGTGTTCATAGGTGTGTGGATTTATGTCTGGGTCTTCAATTTGATTCCATTGATCCACCTGTCTGTTCTTATGCCAATGCCATGCTGGTTTTATTATTATTATTATTACTATAGCCTTGTAGTAGAACTTGAGACCTTGCATAGTGATACTTCTAGAAGTTCCTTTATGAGACAGGATTGTTTATCTGTCCTATGTTTTCTGCATTTTCATGTACAGTTGAGTACAGTTCTTCCAAGGTCTGTAAAGGATTGAGTTGAAATTTTGATGGGGATTGTTTTGAATCTATAGATTGCTTTTGGTAGCATGGCTATATTTATTATGTTGATCCGTAAGTATGAGAAATTTTTCCATTTCCTGATATCTGCTACAGTTTCTTTTTTCAAAGACTTGAAATTCTTGTCACATAGGTCTTCCATTTGCTTGGTTAGAGTTACTCCAAGATATTTTATATCATTTATGTATCATCTGCAAGTAATGATACTTTGACTTCTTCCTTTCCAATTTATATCCTTTTGATCTCTTTTTGTCATCTTATTGCTCTATCTAGAACTTCAAGCACTATATTGAACAAATATGAAGAGAGTGAACAGCCTTGTTTTGTTTCTGATTTCGGTAGAATTGCTTTGAGTTTCTCTTGATTTAATTTGATATTGGGTGTTTTTTTTTTTTTTTTGCTGAATATGGCCTTTATTATATTTAGGTAAGTTCTTTGTATCCCTGACTGTTTCAAGGCTTTCATCATGAAGGGGTAGATTTTGTCAAAGGCTTTTTTAGCATCTAATGAAATGATTATATGGGATTTTATCTACTTATTTAGATGCTGGATTACATTGATAGATTTTTGGATATTGAATCATCCCTGAATTTCTGGGGTGAGACCTACTTGATCATAGTGGATGATTGCTTTGATGTATTCTTGAGTTTGATTTGCAAGTCTTTTATCGAGTATTTTTGAATCTATGTTCATGAAGGATATTGGTCTGTAATTCTTTCCTCTTTTGAGTCTCTGTGTGGTTTGTGTACCAGGGTGACTGTGGCCTTGTAAAATTAATTCTTCTTCAGATTCTATTGAGAACTCCTTCTTTCTTTCTATTCAGTTTGAGGCATCTGCTTATCCTCTCCAGGCAGATGGCCATTCTATTTTAATGAAGGCATCCCTAGGAAAGCTCTTTTCACACATTTCTACATCAGATAGGCCATTTCTTCATAATAAAACTTGAATTAGTCTAGCATTGGATGGGTGGGAGTAGTAGATGTTGTTGAGAAAACCTGGTGAAAGAGGCCTCTGGGAACTAATTTCTCAGGCACAATGTGATACAAATACAAACTACTGATTAGTCATCACACAAAAATAAACTTCAAGTCTTAAAGTAATACCCCAGTAGTCCATGATTTGCTTAATATTTCCCTTCTGTAGCTGGACATTTCTCAACCCTGCTTAGTTCCACAGTCTGGATAAATCTCTCCCACCTTCAGTTATGCAACCACTTATTAAATAATTACTCAGAACCGTATACTAATTACAAACTGTTTGGCCTATGGCTCAGGCTTATTACTAGGTAGCTCTTAGATCTTAACCCATTTCTATTCATCTATGTATTGCCACATAGCTTCATGGCATTACATCATGATTCTCTGTCAGTGGCTCACAGTGTCTGCTTTGACCCTGTCTTTATCCTTTCTGTACCTCTCTTAGATTTCCTGCCTAGATATGTCCTGCCTTGCCATAAGCCATAGAATCTTCTTTATTAACCAATAGTAGCAACACTTATTCACAGCATACAGAAAGACTACTCCACAGTACCCTTCTCTTTCTTTTGGGCACAATTATCAAAGAGACATGCCACGAATATCAAGTAGAAGGATTCTCCCCTTCATATGGCATGGTCTTAGTTGTATATCCTATTAGCTATCATGGTTAATGCATAACCATTACTACAGCAAAAATTCACAATATCCAATACCACATAAGGAAAACAGTCCTATCAGGATTGTTTCTGGGGACATTTCTCCTCATGTTACAGCTTCACTTGCAAGTGTCAGTATCTACTGTCAGGACCATACAATCTGTCCTTACCAGTCTATCTTTGTTTTTTTTATCATTCCCTGATTGGGGACCACCTCTATTCTCTGACTTTTTCTAGGGAGACATAAACAAATATCTATTTATCCCACATAGGTCACCATGAGCAGGCCAAAGAAATGTTTCTATTCAAATATAACTTAGTGGATCAGTCTGTTTACCAAAATTTCTTGTAGGAGTATGAATGAGAGATTATTTATAGAAGCATCGGCACTCAAACACAGATGAATAACAAGCAAGCAAACAACCCAGACCCAGAATGTACAGTTTGAAGGCATCTCTGTGGGTTGGAGAGAAGTGCTCTCTCACTAGCTACTCCCACCCCCAATTGCTACTGCTTATATAACTATGAAAGGGGCATTGTAAATCTTTTAACTTTCAGAAACACCTGGAACTTTTTAAATTTTCTTTACTTTTTGAATTTTATGAGTTTCCCTCCTTCCACCAGGAGGGAATGTTTTAACTAAGATGAAATATCTATGTAACATCACTTAATAGAGACTTTATTTTCAACCTTCTTGGTCTTCTACTGCCAAATACAGTATCTTGGCAAGAACTCTGGGGTAAAATTTGGGTGGCAGATAGATGTGGCTAAGGAGGAAAATGGCCATTCTAAGAGGTTCACAATTGTCAGTAGAGATGAAGGTCCTGATCTTCAAGACCTATTTCAGGATTTGTACTTAGGATCTCATCATAAACAAGTAGAGAAAGGCGGAGGCTTGAGAATGCTTTTGATATAGAAAATGAATAGTAGAGTTTTTTGTTGTTGCTCACAAGAAAGAAATCATGGAAACACTTAGGTTTTGGATCTTTTGGCTGTTTTGTGACCTATATTTGTGAAGCACTTATGGTATACACCCTAACAAAAGGAGGAAATTGCTTTTTCTCTGGACATTCCTAGGGATTAACTAGTTATCTACTTTCTGGTATGTTGCAATACAGTTTCTTGGCCCCAGTGGCCAGAGGTCCAGACCCACAGACCTGCAGCTCCAGACCCCTTAGCCTCCCGCAGCTGCTTAGGCCCCAAAATGATTCAGATGCTTATATTAAGTTCATGCTGTTTGGCCTATGGCTTAGGTACATTTCTAGCTTGCTCTTACATCTTAACTCAACCCATTCTCATTAATCTGTCTGCCACGTGGCTTACCTGTGTTCCTTACCTGTTTCTTCTTGGGCAGCTGGCTCAGCTCTCTCTGACTCTGCCCTTCTTTTCCTACCTCTTCTGATTCCCCACCTACTTTTTCTATGGTGCCTGTCATGGGCCAAAACAGCTCCTTTATTTAAAGATTGATATTCACAGAACACAGAAAGACATTCCCACATCACTGGTATAGAATACTAACTTCATTGGCCACTAAAAATTATCAAATAACATTTCAAAATAAAGAGTGAAACCTTCATCTACTATGGAATTCTTACTACAGTTCATAAGCCAAATGCATCTCTTAGTCTGTTTTCCATGAAATTAAAATTGTGTGTTGGGAACTCCTAGAACAGGTTAATAAAATCCAGATTCATGGGATCTGTGAGTCCTAGATGAAGTGTGCTTTTGGTCTGTCACTTTTCTAATATTGCATGAACAGGTGAAGTCAACAAGACAGAAAAAAATCTGGAAAACTGTCAGAGTCAAAAGGCATGAAGTCTGGAGTTTCAAAAGATTTTAAAATGTTTCCACATATACGTTTTAAATGTTATTTCTAATTTAAACACATATGCTTTTATATCTGCTTTTTTAAAGTGTAAAATATTTGAAAATACATTTTTTTCATAAATTATATTATAAAAATGGCTTTCATTCCATCAGCCAAATACACATCCTTTTTTTCCTCTCTATCATTAGAAAACAAGCAGGCAACTGTCACACACAGAGAGACACACACACACACAAACAAAAAACAGAGCAGCACAAAACAAACAAATAAGCAGGAGAAAAAGAGAAGGCTGAAGAAAAAGCATAAGAAATACATCCAGATATAGACACCCCCACACACATGCACAGACACCCCCCACACAAATACAGAGACACAGACACCCCCTCACACACACAGACACCTCCCACACACAGATACACATACACACAGATACACACACGCACAGACACAGACACCCCCCCATACACACAGACACCTCCCACACACACATGCACACACACAGACACAGATACCCCACACACAAATACACAGACATAGACACCTCCCCATACATACAGACACCTCCCGCACACACACTCACACACACACACACATACTCAGGGAGATTTGATAAAGATATCCCAGTTATGACTGAGTGTTCCAAGGTCTCTCATACTCTGCACATTGTCCTGTTGTAGATATCTATAATTGTTCCTATTTGCTTCTTTGAGGATGGCTGAGCAAAACACTTATCTATGAGTATAGCAGATTGGTCATTTCATTGTTACATTCCTTCCATACAACAGGAATGTTTGGTTTTCCCTTTGATTCCTGCTGATTATTTACCATATTCTTGGCTATCTGAGCACTGTCCATCTCCTAGAGTGGGCATTACATCCAATAAGATACTGGCTTGTTATATCCACAATTTTTATGCCACAACTGCACTAGCATATCTTGGAGTCAGGTCACCATTGTAGGTCACAGGGTTTGTAGCTGGGTTGGTGTTTACCTTTCTATCTCCTCTAGTAGTGTGCAGAGTGCCTTCCAGTAGCATGAACACACATGAGTAGGGGTGAAGGTTCTAGGTAGGAAACAGCTAGACATCTAGGGTTCAAGGAGTTATGTGGGTTGTTGTCTTCAGCAATGGGGCCTAACCATCAGTTTGTGGAGAACAACTGATAGCCTTGGCAATGGCCTGGGTTGTTTGGAGGTTTTCATGGGACCTCATTGGCTAACAACTCAATTAGATATATCCCATTCTTGGCACTGGATGTTTCATTTAGTAGCAAAAGATATCTAGTTGGGACTCTATCCTGTTATTTGTTGATTCCATTAAGATTTCTTTCATATATGTACATATTTTAAGAAGCAACAGGAAAATTTCTTTAGCTTTATTTTCAAATTTCTCCTACCAACAGAGATTTAGAAAGGATTGGGTCATCAACAGTCAGTTTTAGAAATGATAAGGATGACAATCTGACTGGAGCTAAAACTTCCATGAACCTCACACCACTGACTGTGAAACCCTAAAACCCTAATTTACATATCTCTCTCTCTGATGTACTTTAGGAAAATTCCAGAAACCACATGATTAAAGGTTTATGTTTATGACCTTGGAACTTCTTAAGTATTATGTATTTAAATCCCCAAGTAAAAGTAATTATGTATGAATGTTTATAATAGAACAGTGTAGGTTTACTAACAGTAAGCACTAAATGAATATCTACAGTGTATTTGATCTTCAGTAGACAGAGATGTACTATGTGGAGACCTTCCTTAAGAAAGTTGAGAATTAACACAAGATATATGCTCTCTTATGATTAGTAGGCAGTGAGGCTGGAGAGATGGTTTAGCAGTTAATAGTCCACACTTTTCTTACAAAGGACCAGAATTCTATTCTAAGCACCTATTTAAGGCTGCTCAAAACCACATGTAATTCCAGATATAAGGGGATCTTACACCTCCAGGCCTTCATGGATATCTGCATTTACATTCACAAATCTGACATACGTAATTAAAAACAAAATAAATTATAAAAGGCATTTAATAATTACAGGATAGCTGTGGAGATTTATGACTGTCCAGGCAGATAGGTATCATCTCTGTCATTTCTAGTTCTTGGAAGTTGCTTGCACTTCCTAGTTATTTAGGTAAATATTATTCCCTTCTTGGATCTCTGAGGTAGTTGAAGATGAGATAGCTATAGTTACAATTTTCTAATGACAGTTTTAGAAAAGAAACTTTGAAGTTAAAGTTTATAAGCTTAAGAGACACCAAAATAATAGCTTTTAGTTAGAAAGGAAATGAATTAGGTATAATCTTTTGGACTCATCAAAATAGGATAATTAATGAAATATTTTATTGGAATTGTCAATTGTTAATGGACTGGACTTTACTCGTTTATTGTTTGTATATATTGTATATAATTATTGTACCTATTGTATATTGTTTTTCTTATGTTAGCTATCACCTTTTTTTTAATTTGACACAAAAGGGGATAAGTGGGGATTTAATAAAGTTTCAGAAATTTTGGAGATATCAGAGGGAATCTACCCACAGTTTATGTGGGGGGGAGTTAGTAAAAGCTCCAGAAGTCCCAGAGCTCTAACAACAGTCAGTCTAGGAAAATCAGAGTGGTGATTCAAACCTTTAATCCCAGCACAGGGAGTATCCTGGGAGTGGTGACCTACACCCTTAATCCTAACTGAGTCAAGGTCCCTTCAGATTATAGAAGGAATTCTAGGCTCCCAAGCAGGTGTGGTGGGGCCACGCCTTAATTACCGAAAGCATACTTAAATCGGGATTCAAACACAGAGAAAGCCATTCCAAGGGAATCGAGGCTGAGGAAGCTAGAAGACAGCTGGGTAAGATTTGACTGTGGTGTTTATTCCCTCTAGTATCTCCAACTTCTTCAGAGATCTATCACTGAGTCTCATTCTTTTGTGCAACATAGGTTCTTTAGCAGACATGTATGTTAGCCTTAAAAAGAGATTTTTGGAACTCATTCTGAGAATTATGGCCTCATAACTTATCCAAACACATTACACTTTATTACCTTTTTAAAACTTAATTTACAATATGTGTAATCTTAATTTGCAATAGTAAATTAAGGTGTCTTTGTTTTATTTTATTACCTAACCATCCCTTTAAAGCCTATTTTATTATAGTTAGCTTCTTGACAAGTACGTGTCTTGGTTAAATAAATGTGATTTGTACAAATAAGAGGAAGAAATATGGGGAATTTTCAAAGTGTGAGGAGATTTAAGCCTCAACTTGTGAAGTACTTCTCATGCACCATGACATCAGTGATATGACCACCAAAAGGATGACCCAGAGAGAAAACAGAAGCTTTTATTACAGAAGACCTTCCAGTAGGAAAGGAGCAGAGCTGACAATCAGATTTGAGTTTCTTTAGCTTTGATCAGAGAAACTTCTGTTTGCAGAGGGCAACAGTTAATTCAGAGACCACAGGTGTCTGTATGGTCAAAATGCAAACATAAGGGCACCTATCTCAAAATAGAGCATCTGTATCACCCTCCTCCATAGCCAAGGGAATACTGTAAAAGATGTATGTGAAGAATGAAAGAAAGAACCAGAGAATGTGCATGCAAAATCTGTCTTCTGGTAACATGGCCATTGCACTCATGAACCCACAGGTGCTGTGGCTACTATTTGCACAAGAACTTCATGGGGGGAGGCCTGCCAACATTGCATCATTGATGGAGGGAGGGCTTAAGAAACTCTTCCCCTCCTTACAAGCCTTATGGCAACTAATGGTTGCTGGGGAAATAATGTTCTTCAATGAATGTAATTGGTATCTTGCCTATGCTCCAGTAAACATGCCATCCAGGTTCATATATCCATATTCATGAAAGCAACTCTATTTAAACTCAATGGGTCACAAAACACGAAAGCACAAACAATCAGAATAACTACCTCAGAAGACAGAAAAGTAGGAGGAGACTATGTGAGAAGAGAAGGGTTCCAGGAGTGAGAGCTGGATGATGAATATATATATATATATATATATATATATATATATATATATATATATATATATATATATATATAATGGGGGATAAAAATGGCCAAAATACATATATACATGTCTGACAGGGTCAAGGATAAAAACTGAGAAGAATGCCTCTTATGAAGCTGACACTGAGTTCATGTAACTAAAAGCCTTGGTTGGTAAAAGTGATTGTTACAGAATGCCATTATTTTGGAGTTCCTTCATCCTCTTGCTCAATTAAATGTCTTTATAAGTCTCACTTATTTTCCAGTACTGAATTGTAGTTGGTTAACAATATTTTCTCTTACAATTGCTTTTCATATTCTCAAATAAATTAAGCATAATTACACAGCAGTTGTATTATGCATGTAATCATTATATTTTTATTCTTGTATGTGTATTTATTCCTTGAGAAATGGTTGCCACAGAATGTGGTCTGGTGGTTAATATTAACACACAAGAAAAGAAGTTGCTCTTACCCAATTAGGATTTGATGTTAGAAACCTGTAAAAGGCAGTTCCTCCTACTCAACCATTTTGTTCTTTGCAATTTTAGCTAATCCTTGTAATTACGGGGTTAGATATTGAATAGATTAGGGATGTTTGTAGGGTTTTTTTTTTCCCCCTTCATTTTCTCTTCAGCTGGGGTTTTTGAGTGATGTCAAGAACTAGCTACGTATTTCAACCTTTTGCCATGCTACTTCCATTCCATAAATTAACTATAACATACTTTCTTAACACAACTAGTTTGTATTTATATTAGGTAACATGTTCTTAGTTAGACCATCTAAGACCACATTATTTTGTTAATTTCCCTAGATACCCGTGAATTCATGGTTGTAGGGGTAAATATGTTTGTCAAATGTTGTAGACTCTCTTCTGAACTATCTCAGTTCTGGTACATCTTCTTTTACTTAGGTAGATGCAAAGTGAAAATAATGTATTTTTAATGTCAGACTTTAGAAGGATGAGAGACTTTTTATTCTAGCTACTTATTATTGATAGTCATGGCTACAGACCTGTCTATGTTCCTAGATGGAAAGTGCTAATGGGGGTGGGGGGAGATGGACATGTTTCCCGTAGGCTGCCACTTTTTTTGGACCTTCATTTTCAGTTAGTTCCTTTTGGAACAGTAGTTTCTAAGATCTTTCTTTGACTGGGCCTCCATTTCCTGAGAAGTCCTCCACCGAATAACATCCTCATAAGTGTTCATAAAAGAAGTTAAATGAAGTAGAGCTTACTTTCCATTGATTTATTTTTTTTTCCTGCATCTAGTTGGAGGAGTGAGTGTTCAGTTGCTTTTAGCTTTGAGATGTCTAAAGAATCCATATATAGAGCCATCATGAGTTTGGGAAGTCACCTGGTGCTAGGAAAGTCCACAGGAACCCACAAGGAGATCCCAGCTAAGTCTCCTGCAGTGCTGGAGAGGGTGCCTGAACTAGCCTTCCCCTGTAGTCAGATTGGTGACTAACGCTAATTGTATTCAAAGGACCTACATCCAATGACGGAAGCAGATGCAGAAACCCAGAGCCCAGCACTTGACTGAACACCTGGAGTTCAGCTGAAAAGAGGGAGGAACATTTAGAGGAACAAGGGGAAGGTCGAGAGCACAGGGACAGCTGACCCCAGCTAATGGGAGCTCAAGGACTCTGGACTGATAGCTGGAGCGCCTGCAAGGGTATAAACTAGGCTCTCTGAACAAATGTGATAGTTTCTCTAATCGAGCTGTTAGTGGGCCCCCTAGCTGTGGGATCAGGAAATAACCTGGTTACAAGAACTGGATTTTTGGAGTTCCCTCCCTATACCTTGCTCAGCCTTGATACATGGAGAAGAAGATAGGTCCTGCCTCAACTTGATATGTTAGCCTGTGTTGACTGCTCAAAGGAAGCCTTTCCCCCTTTGAGGAGTGGACAGAGGGTGGGGGTGGAGGATGAGGAAGGCAGTGGTGTGAGAAGGGGAGAGAGGAGGAACAGTAGATGCTATGTAAAAGGACTTACACTAATAATTAAAAATATTTTAATAAAAGAATCCACATCTATGCTGAAGTTCTCAAAGACCAATTGACTGATTTAATATAATTATGAGGAGATAGTGTTATACATGAGAGGCAAAATTATCTTGGAGTCATCTTTAGTTCTTTTTAATAACCATTTAGCCAGCCCAGAGATTTTTCTGAGCCATTACAGTTTCAAAATTATTCTTTGAATATAATTACAAAGACCTATATTGCCTTTATTTTTATTACTAAATAATTCAGAGTTTGGGGATTATTTCGTTATTCAAGGCACCTAATCTAGTTACAAAACTATCATAATATGGCTCTAGTAAGCATTCATTCCAATGTGGCAATGTCTTAATTAAAATTAGTTGCAATTACACATAGCTTTTCAATTTAGGAACTAATTTCCATTTTGGTGTGTCCTTGCCCATACTAATATTTAACTTTACAAAACACAACTAGAAAGCCTCCTAATTATCAGCATCTGTCACTTAACATATATGCAGTGTTGCAATCCAAGGATGTCAGTTTTACCTAACTTACAACAAATTTGATATGTTTATTTGAATTTATTGTCATTCGAGTGGGGGAAAATCTTTTTTCCATAAGTTTTTTTCTCTTTAAATATCTTCTATTCAATAAAATATTGCAACAAGTCATTTATATACCCAAACTGAGTCATTAAAAAGATTGCTACTATGGAGCTCATAAGATTTGAAAAAAACGTGCTGTGTACTATGTTCATTTTTCCATTTGTCTTAATAACAGAAGTAAAGCATTATATTAGGAGCATGTCTCTATGTGTGATGTACATGCATGCACATGGGTAGGCAGAGTAAAATGTCAGCATCTTCTTCTGTTGCTCTCCACCCTATTCCAGGAGACAGAATCTCTTAATGAATCCAAGGCTCAACATTTCAGTCATGCTGGCTGGGCACTGAGCCACCGGGATCTGTAACTGTCTCTTTACCCTAAGTCTAGAAGTCTAGTTATTCTCAATTATGTCTATCTTTTTGCCAGGGTAATGGGTATTAGAATTCAAGTCCTCATGATTACACAAAGAGCACTTTTATTTACTAACCACAGCTCTTATCTGAGGTCTTAAACACCTTACTAAGTAAAAAAACTCTACCCAACCATGTATTTTATTTTAGACTATCATTAGGTCTTCTTTTGAATTAAATAATGAAGGGTTACTGTGGGAAAACTCTAGACTTTTCTTCCTCTGGAAATCCTTGGGCATCTTATATAACATTATACATATTACTTTTCAGAATTTATCCTTCTTAATTATAAAAATCTGCTTGCTTATATTTATAGCAATGAAAAGGTAGAATCTGTCTAACTTTCCATGAGCACATGAATAGATAAACTATGGCACATGTAGCAGTGGGATTTTATGCTGTTATAAAGAAAAAAATGAAAGCCTGAAACTTTCCAGAAAGTCTATATAACTGGAAATCATATTCAGTGAGATTCTGGTCTCAGAAAGACAAATAAAACATGTTTTTCTCTCCTATGTAAAAATTAAATTTAGACAGGTGTGTGCATGTGTGCATTGATGTATGTGTGTCTGAAGCTCATGAAACTAGAAGTAAGATCATGAGAGTGGAGGGGTGAGATCTTGAGGGAGGTAGGAAATAGCAGAATGCAATACATATGTGGAAGAGCAGAAAGACAGATGAACTGGTGGGAAAAAGGCAACCAGCAGGAGAGGAGAAGAGGGGCTTGGGTGAGGAGCGACCACATGTAGTGACTGTGCTACAGTGAATTCTACTGCTTTGTTTTGCAACATAAGCATTTTTTTTTAAAAAAAAAAACTCATCTGCTTATATGAGTGGATTTTCTGCTATATATGATTTCCCTGATAGCAAGAATCTTTTAGTCTTGTTCACATAAAACATTACCTGGTGTTATATAATGAGCAGTAAATAAACACAGTGACTTGAATATTGTTGTGTTGCTTCCAACTAAGGCATAGGAAATTCAATCTGATGCGTGGATGACAAGTTTCCATCTCTCTCTCTCTCTCTCTCTCTCTCTCTCTCTCTCTCTCTCTCTCTCTCTGTGTGTGTGTGTGTGTGTGTGTGTGTGTGTGTGTGTGTGTAGTTACTGCGAATCTCAATTATTATATAAAGAATTTGAGAAAGAATACAATGCTTTTAAGTCTTTACTGATCAATTTTGGCACACGCATTTTCCAAGCACATAATATCTTTTGTAGGAAGCACAAGAGTTCCCTGTTTCTTTATCAAGTATGAGAACAGCTCTCTTTATGATTCAATCTATCTACTAAGCACTTTCTTCTTAAGATTCTAAGAAAGTCTTGTAACTTGGGAATGTTAGATTCCTTAGACATGCAGGCCTCAGGGAAAGCAACAGCCAGTCTGAACCTTCTGGGAAGTTACAAAACTAACCTCAGTTGTCCCTTATTTTCAAGTATACAAAAATACATTGTTTTCATTCAAAAACATGAATGAAATAGCATGCACAGTTACCCAGTATAAAGGGACTTATATCTGGATTTGCAATGTCTTTTAGTGGATTGTCTGTGACAGTATCACCCTCAGATTAAAAATTTTCAACAATAAATTGTTCACTTTCTTTGTAGAATTTGAAGATTTTGGTTTTGCTTATATTTCATCAGTATTATGGAAATCCCATTCAGAGATGATTTCTCAGCAAATTAAAAGTCTTTATTCCAGAGGTTTCCCAAGTATTTGGGACTCAAGTGCACTTGGAGTGATGAGAGTAAGGAATTTTTAAAGACAAAAGTCACATTCTGGTGTCTCAGCAGCTGCAAAGGGAAGTTTTGTGCAAGCAAGATGTTTAACAGATGCTAATGTAGCTGTTAGTTTGGGGGGGGGGTGTCTGCACAAACATGAGGTTAACAGAAGCTAAATTAGCTGTGGCATCCTAGAATAGACCTGCGTAATTTTCCATGGGATTTCTAACCAAGGATATCAAATTCTAGTTAAACCTAATATGGCTTAAGCAAGAATACAAAATGGAGGAACCTTGTCCCGTCACATTCCCCATTGGTTCTGTGGTCATGAATGAATCAAATTGTTGACTCATGCTGTTCAAGGGGGGCATAGTTGGTTCTAAGGACCAGAAATTGGTTGAGTTTATTCTCTGTTTGATTTAGTTGATCATGCACTTGAAGGTAAAGCCAGATCAGGATAAGAATCAGCAGTTAGGCTAATGCTGATAGTAGGATGGCCAGCTGTGGGGACCAGGTAAACTGAGACTGATACCAGTTATCTGATTAGGTCTTCCTTCTTCTCCTCCTTCTTCTTCTTCTTCTTTTTTTTTTTGAGGCTTTTCTCTGAAAATGGCAATATTTTCTCTAATTATTTTTGACTGGTAGGCATAGAAACAGCTAGTTTCTCCTAAGGCTGTACAAAGTACTTCCTGTTTCATAAAAAGGAAGTTGAGCCTCCTTTCTTCTGTAGGACTACCTCTACTAGGGAGTCAATTTAACTCTACAGGCTGCAAATAGAATTCTCAAATGGCCTATTGTGTTAGTTCCCAACAATCAAGGCTGAGGTACCTATGGCAATTCCATTGGCTATTCCTGTCCCTATTAAGATCAGGACCAGAACTGAGGTATATTTGACCTTCCTTATCATTGAGTCAAGGACAATATGAATTCTTCTTTATTCTCCACCAGAAACATATACCTAGGCGATAACATAGACCAGTATATATAGAGTAGGGGTGTGACTTTACAGTGAATCAGAAGAGGTACATTTAGTCAAGTTGTTAATATAAACAAGCCAGGTAATTTGAGAATATGAGGTATGTTGTATGAGGTTCCGTCCTAGACTTTCTAGGCTAGCCTCGAGGTGTAGACTTGCAGACCCACAGTCCCACAGAGACACACAGACACTTACAATAATTTTATGCTGATTGACCTGGGGCCCAGGCATGTAACTTACTAGCTCTTTACCCTTAAACTAATCCATGACTCTTATCCTGTTCAGCCATGTGGCTCGGTACCTTTTTTCAGAGCAGCACAGGTGTCATCTGCATCTGCTTCTCTGGTGTGTTTGTGTTATCTCTAGCATCTCTGTGGCACTCCGCTCTGTTCTTCCTATTCCCAGAATTTTCTTAGTCTGGTAGCCCCACCCATACTTCCTGTCTGCCTTTGGCCAATTAGTGTTTTTATTAAACCAGTGGGTGGGACAATTATTAACAATGGAACAATATAATTCCACTACAGAGGTAGGTACCTTGTCCTTGGTAGCATGACTCACCATCAGTAGGGGATGCAGAAAATTATAATTCTGAAGGTCTTTTCTTTCTACAACCTAATTTAACCACCCCATCCTCTAGACACATGTTGTTCCTCACCTGGAAGGTACATGAGAAAGTAGAGGTCTGATCATATAACTCCAGCATAAGCCCCCTACTTCACCTGAGGTTATACCAGCCACCAGAACTTCCTTCAATCAAGTCCCCCACCCTCAGACCATCCCCGTATTTGTAAAGAAAACACTACTAAAGCTTAAATCATACAACAGAACAACCTAGTAAGATCAAGTGGACACAAATTGGAAAGGAAGAAGGCAAACTTTCATTATTTGCAGATGATTTGATAACATGCATACATGACCTCAAAAATTCTACCAGGGAATTCCTACAGCTGATAATCATCTTTACTAAAGTCACTGGATACAAGATTATCTAAAATAAAAAATCAGCAGTCATTCTATATACAAATGGCAAATATAATGAGAAAGAAATAAGTCATCAGCACCCTTCACAATATCCACAAATAATATAAAATATCTTAGGGGTAACTCTCACCAAGAAAGTAAAAGACTTTATGACAAAAAGTTTCAAGTCTTTGAAGAAATTAGAGAAGACATCAGAAGATAAGAAGATTTCTATGCTCGTACTTTGGCAGTATTAAATATTAAAAATGACCATTTTACCAAAATAAATCTATACACAAAAGAAATCTATACATTCACCACAATTACCATAAAAATTAAACGTAATTCTTTTACAGACTTTGAACTTTACAGACTTTCAACTTCATATGGAGAAACAAAGACCCAATATAGTTAAAACAACTCTATGTAATTAAAGACCTTTAGAAGGTATCATTATCCCTAATTCCAAACTTTACTTTAGAGCACCCATGATTTCAAGCTATAGTTTAGAGCTTGTGGTAGTTGGAATGTAATTGGCCCCCATAATCTTACAGGGAGTGGCACTATTAGGAGGTGTGGCTTTGTTGGAGTGGGTATGGACTTGTTGGGAACAGATTTGAGGTTTTCTAGTCTCAGGATACTTCCCAGTGTGTCAGTTGACTTCCTGTTGCCTGAAAGATATAGGACTCTACATCTGCCTGCACACTGTCATGCTTCTCACCATAATGATAATGGACTGAACCTTTGAAATTCTAAGCAAGCTTCCCTGATCAAATGTTTTACTTTATAAGAGTTGCTGTGGTCATGGTATCTCTTCATAGCAGTAGCCCTAAGACAGAGCTATAGTAGTAAAAATTGCATGGTATTGCCAATCAAACAAAAAACAGACACAGGGATCAATGGAATCAAATTGAAGACTCATATATAAATCCACATACCTATGGACACTTAATTTTTAATGAAGAAGCCAGAAAGACAGAATGGGGGAAAAGGCATCTTCAACAAATGGTGCTGGTTTAACTAGATGTCAGCATGCAAAAAAATGCAAATAGATCCATATTTATCACGATGCACAAAACTCAAGTCCCAGTGGATCAGAGACCTCAACATAGAACCAGACACACTCAACCTAGTAGAATGGTGTTTTTGTTAGGTCTTATTGCTGTGAAATGACATCAAGAACAAGGCAACTCTTATAAAGGAAAAAATTTAATTGGGGCTGGCTCACAGTTAAGAGGTTTATTCCATTATTATCATGGTGTGAAGCATGTTGGCATACAGGTAGACATGGTACTGGGGAACTATCTGAGAGTTCTACATCTGGTTGCATCAGGAAGAGACAGTGTGCCACTAGCCTGGCTTAAACTTCTGAGACTTTAAAAGCCACTCTTTAGTGATATAGTTATATAGTCTCTCCAACAAAGCCACACCTACTCCAACAAGGCCACACCTCCTAATAGTCCCACTCTCTCTAGGCCTATGGCCACTTTCTTACCACCACAAGGAGAAAGTAGGGAATAACCTTGAACACCTTTGCACAGGAGACAACTTCTTAAATAGAACACCAATAGTGCAAGCACAAAGATTGACAATTAAAAAAGTGAGAACTCATGAAACCCAAAAGCTTCAATAAGGCAAAGGACATTGTAGTAGGAGGGTTCTCAGGTCCTGGGCAGCCGAGACCCACAGACCTGCCGCCCAAGACCACTTAGCAGCCCAGCAGTCCGCTCAGGCCCCCAGAAATGACTCAGACACTTATATTAACTTTATGCTGTTTGGCCTATGGCTCAGACACTTTGCTAGCTATCTCTTACATCTTAAATCAACCCATTTCTATTAATCTGTCTGCCACGTGGCCTGTGGCTCTCCTGTGCTCCTACATGTTGCTCCTTTGGGCTTCAACTTGATCTGCCTCTGACTCTGCCCTTCCTTTCCTACCTATTCTGATTCCTCCTCCTACTTCTTCTATGGTGCCTGTCATGGCCCAAAACAGCTCCTTTATTTAAAGATTGAAATTCACAGCATACAGAAAGGCATTCCCACATCAGGACATTATCAATAGGACAAAACGGGAAAAGATCTTTACCAACCCTGCATATATGAAAGAGGGCTGGTTTCCAAAATATATAAAGACTAAAGAAACTAGAAATCAACAAACCAAATAATCCAGTTTAAAAATAGAGTACAGATAACATTTTCTCGACAAAGGAATTTCAAATGGCTGAGAAACACTTGTAGACATGTTCAACATCCTTAGCCATCAGGGAAATGCAAATCAAAATGACTCTGAGATACCATTTTACACTTGTCAGAATGGCTAAGATGAAAAATGCAAGTGTCAACTCATACAGAAGAGAATGTGGGATAAGGGGAATACTCCTCCATTGCTGGTGGGACTGTACACTCATAATTTAGTTTGACAATCAATCTGGTGGTTCTTCAAAAAACTGGAAATTGTTCTACCTCAATACTCAGCTATATCACTTAAGGTATGTACCCAAAGTTATTCCATTTTTTCACAAGGGCACTTGTTCATCTATGTTCATTGAAGCTTTATTCATAATAGCCAGAAATTGGAAACAACCTAGATGTCCCTCAACTGAAGAATGAATAAAGAAAATGTGGTTCATTTATACAACAGAACATTACTCAGCTGTTAGAAAAAATATCATGATATTTGCAGGCAAAGGATATAACTAGAAAAAAATTATCTTGAGTAAGATAACACAAACCCAAAAAGACAACATTGCATGTACTCACTTATAAGAGGACCTTAGCTGTTAAGTATGTGACAATCATGCTGTAATCCACCAACTCTAAAGTGCTAGTAAGAAGGAGTCTAGAAGGGGCACAGAGATTTTCCTGGGAAGGAGAAACAAAATAGATTTTGTAAGTGGGGGTGAGGTGGGTAGGAATTGGAACAGGAGGACATAGAGGGAAGTGAGGAGGAGAGAGCTTGGGGAGAAGTGACTAGAACGTGGGGATATTTTGGCACAATGTGGAAGTGTGATGTGGAAATCTCCTGGAAAATATTAGGGTGACCCTACTGAGGACTCCCAGTAATGGAGGATACAAATCTGAAGTGGACATCTTCCATAACCAGGCAAACCTTCCAGTGTTGTTACTGGGACACCAATTCAACCACAAAATCTTAGACACATGTCCTGTTCTATCTACAAGATGTAATAGGGAAGTGGTGGCTCAGAGCTGGTGGGAGTGATCAACCAATGACTGGTCTAACTTGAGGCCCATGCCATGAGAGCCCATTCCTCACACTGCCTGGATGGCCAGGAACAGGAAGCTGAATGGCCCAGAGACCTAGAGTATAACCAAACACAGCTAGCAAAAAATGTCAATGAAATGATTCCTAATGATATTGTGCTATAGTCATAGATTAGTTCCTAGCTCCATCATCACCAAAGAGGCTCTTTCCACTAGTTGATGGAAGCAGATATAAGAGACTACAGCCAAACATCATTAGGCAGAGCTTGGGGAACCCCATGAAAAAGGAGGAGGAAGGATTACCAGTGGCCTTTGGGAGCCAACTCCAAGTTATGCAAAAATAATAATAATCCAGAAATGTGGCAAGGGCTAGACTTTTTCTATCTTTAGGGAAAATGAAGAAACACACTCTTTCTGATGGTAACTTTCTTTTTTAATTCTTCTTTAAAAAAACACTCCTCTGAAAATATGTCTTCATACAAATATTATTTAAATATCTGTCTCTCTCATACACACACCTCTATTCTGCACACAGCTACATCTCTTCATGCTTCTTACATTTCCCATGCCTATTTCTCTCTGTCCACATTCATTTACACACCTATTTCAGCACCCATATCTACACACATACTTCAACCACCAAACTTTGGACAAATATGTGTTACATTTTCAGTGATCGACCCCTCTTCTAACACATGATGAGCCACACTGTTTTTCTCAGGCTAGGAAGGTCCCGATGACCAGGCATAGTGAAACAAGTAAGAACATAGCTCTTGAGTGGTTAGCATTCCCAGACAGAAAGGAATGTTAAAATTTAGGACTAGCAATAAACAATTAGTTGGCTGAACCTTGGGTGGTAGGGGTTTGTGCAGAAGGTCAACTAATACAGAGTATTATGTCTACCAAAGTTGCTTCATGCCTTACCTTAACTGAGCAACAAACTTCTGGAAACTTGTCTTTGTGTATTCTCTGCAGGAGCAGCTACTCTGTTTTGAATTTTCTCTAAGGTCTTAGCTAAATGTATAAAAGGCCGTTTTTGTAGCTGAGAATACTGTTACTCTCTTATGCCAGTTATAGAAAATATACTGGTATTATTTCTATTCATCAGGATAATACCATTTAAGAAGAGATCATTTTCCTGACCATTCCCAGCTATATGTGTGGCCAAAGATGGAATATTTTCACAAGATAAACAGACAGGCAGTGGTGAGCATACCCATAACTGTTATTAGGGAAGAAGTGTAGTAGCACATAAGAAAAATTACAGACAGAAGCATTTGCAGTCAGTGACCCTATGATTTTGCCAAGTGGTTCTCCCTATCAGAGAATTATTCATCTAGTGAGTTGACAGGCTGAATATCTGTTGTCACCTGATGTATAACTCCCACAGTCTCTGGTAAAGCCATTGTTACCAGCAACTCTCAGCAAAGGCTTATAGAAGACAGAGTGGTCAAGAATACTATGAGACCAAGGCCCACAGAATCAACTAATCAGGATTCTTAAGGACTCACAGAAACTTGAGTGGCAATCATGGAGCATGCATGGGTCTGCACTAGGCTGTCCGCAAATATGTTGTGGTTATTTAGCTTGAGGTTTTTATTTGGCTCCTAAAAGTGAGGGTGGCAGTGTCTCTGACTCTTGGGACCCTTTCCTTTCTACTGGGTTGCCTTGTCAAGCCTTGATGTGAGGCTTTGTACCTAGTTTTATTGCATCTTCTTATGCCTTGTTTTGTTGATATCCCTGGGAAGCCTGTTCTTTTCTGAAGGGAAACTTGGAAGGAATGAATCTGAGGTAGAGGGGAATTTGGAGACACTCAGAGGAGTTTAGGGAGGGGAGGATGACATCAGGAAGTATTGTACGAAAGAAGAATTGATAAAAAGAAAAAAGGAAAAGTTGAAAATTAATTATAATCTTTGAACCAAATAGTTGTAATTTTTATCTTTTTATAAAATAAAATCTGTTAATCAATAGCTACTGGGGGAAAACTGGAAATTGTATTAAATATTACATCGTAAAGGATAAATAGAAGCAAAAATAGAATCAAAATATTACCTTGTAAAGGATTAAAAGAGACTTAATTTTCCTTGTTGTAAAGGCGGTCAATTTCTCTTCAGTCTCATCTGTAGCAGATCAGGCTTGTCTTGGATTGGTTATATGGCTGAAAATAACTGTAGGATTTTCCTCCTGCTTCTACAACCCCCAATACTGAGATCCTAGGCCTATATCATCATATTAAATTTACTCTATGCTATGGATTGATCACAGGGCTACCTGTGCATATTATGCAAGCACTCTACCAGCTGTGCCACAGGTATATCCCATCCCAACTTTGTGTGTGTGTGTGTTTTAAAGAAGAAGATTTGTTTTGAAAAACTTGGAGCTACTTTCATCTCTGAAATAGATAGCTTTCTGAATTTTAGGTAAGATTTTGGTCATCTTTTTGACTCGCCCATTATTTCTGAAGATCTTAGGAGCCATCTCATTATTATCTAGTGATCTGGAGATAAGTCTCATTTCACATTCTCTGCAGAAGTGCAGGAACCTAACCTTTAAGGCACTTTTCTCTAAGTCATGAATAAAGTTGGTTTCTTCTCTGGATAAACTCAGTTAGCGATAATATTGGTGGAAGAAAGTGCAACAGGAAGATTAACCAGGTGTTGAGCAGGCTTTTAGCAAATCTGCCAGCCAGCACTCAGGGTAGGAGGAGAATACAGACTCCCCAACACCGAGGTGAAAGCAGTAGTTACAGAAGTGAGCTTTATAGGTGGTAGAGTATTGGCAAGCTTAGAGGTCAGCTAGTCAGGCCCTGACTGCTAAAGAAGACAGAACACTTTCAAATAAGAGAATTGGAGGAAGCTGTCAGCTGTGAAGTTCAGAATGCAGAACAGTGTTTTTTTGTTTGTTTGTTTGTTTGTTTGGTTTTGTTGTTTTTTCCTGGTGGGATGTGTTCAAAAAAATCAAAACACATCACCTTCTTGTAAACAACTTGGTGGTGAAGGTGAACTGAGAGAAAACAGTGTCACTAACGCTAAGTTCTGCCAGAAACTAGAGGATGAGAGATGTTTGGTGCTGCCCGGCAAAGCAGTTTATTCCGGACGACTTATTGATTAGGGTTGTGCCTTCTTGGCTGTACAAAAGCATGGGGTCGCTTTCTGTGTTTAAAAATCCTTAGCAGTTATTGCTGGTTCATATCACATTTGTGTATAATGTTTATTCCACAGCTTGCTTCTCCAAAGTCCTGTTGTGGAGATTTAGGGTTTTAATTGTATTTCCCAACATGTTCAAATGCAGTATGTATGTGGAGCAAATACTTATTTGTTTATGATTATGAACACAACTATAAAATTCGATTAAACTCATAATTCTTATATTCTTAGATAACTTGACCTCTAAAAACTTCTTTTTTATTATGTAAAATAATCCAGAAAAACCAAATCTCAAACCAGGTACACACACACACAAACACAAACACACACACAAAAGCTCTTTATTATTGGTGTTCTCTCTCCCTGTGTGTATGTGTGTCTCTTATACATGCATGGGCGCGCGCGCGCGCACACACACACACACACACACACACACACACACCAATGATTTTTACTTTGAAGATGTTATAGATGAGTCAATCTCAATGGTATTTTAGGAAGTAGAGTTTTAGTACATTGGGAATTTGCATGTTCCAATATCAATTGTAGGGCTATAAATGGATCCACCTTGTCTACTTCCAGTGAAGACTTATAGTGCCCCAGAACAATATTTTTGTAAACAAAACGCATGTATTGTTTCAGAATTAAGTAATTATTAAATATATTCAATAGAATTAATTTGCATAGTTGCTGTTTTGCTTCCTTACAACTTAAAGATGTGTTATTGGGAAAGTGACTTTCAGTAAAAAGGGAAAGAGCAAAGAAAGAGGAAAGGCAGGAGGGAGGAGAAAGATATTGTTATCAGCAATCACTCTTATGCAAGTCTACAAGTAAAAAGACCAACCAGGGCAAAAAAAAAAAAATAACAGTTTAGGAAGACAAAGCACCAGGAGATTTAATGTTGGAGCCAAGGCAGGCTTGTGCTAAAAGAGAGTAGAAGATTAAATAGAGGCTTTTAAAAATAAAGGCAGTGGTTTTCCCAAAGGCAAAAAAAATCAATCCTGCTAAGCTTATAACTTATAAAAAGGGAAGACCTAAGACATTTTGTGCCCTAAAAACAAGAACAAAATAAGGATGCTGTGAATATGATCCGAAGGTGCCAGGGCTCATCCCTAGTTGGTATCAAATTTGCCAGTAGTAACCATACCGTTTGGACTTTAGAGTCGTGCAGAAGTTAAGGAAGGGGTTGTGGAATCTTCTTCTGTGGCTGAGGATAGCTGCAGTCCAGGTTAGTGGCAACAGAGTCCCTGAAAAGGAAGCCATTGTATGACATTGTACAAATGAGGCCTGGATTGCACTGGAGACCATATGATGTTGGAAGTAGAAGTGTTGTGGGATATCTACCAAGAAATATCTGCATAAAGAATGGAACATGCCCAAGACAGAGAAGTGTATTTCAGCAGCAAATCTGAAATGGCATAAAATTTCTTTGACATAAGACATGGATGGGGTCACAGAACTTGGAATTTGTCCTGATGGGTTTCAGTCTTGCTTTGGCGCAGTATTTCCTTACTATTACCCTATTACTCTTTTGGACAACTTATATTCTACACTATATAATTTTTGAAGCATTTAATTTTCTTTTGGTTTTTCTAAGGAGTTGTAATTAAGAGATTTCTTTGAGTCTAAGAAGAGACTTTGGACTTTAAAACAGTGTTGAGAATGTGGGGGGGGGGGGGGAACCAAACTATGTAACTTTAGAATTTGAACCAAATGCTACAGCTGTCTTTTCACTGTTACTCTTTTGACTCTTTGTTTTTGGAGACCTGCCACCGTGGTTCCCAAATAAATCACATACTGAGGCTTATTCTTACTTATAAATGACCAACCCTAGCTTGGCTTGTTTCTTGCCAGCTTTTTTTTTTTTTTTTTTTTTTTAACTTAAATTATCTCATCTCCCTTTTGCCTCTGGGACTTTTCCTTTTCATACTTATGTAATCTTACTTTCCCTCTTACTCAGTGGCTGGATGAGTGGTTGGTCTTTAGCATTCTTCTCTCCTCGTTCTCTTGCTTTTTCTTCTTTTCCTTGCAGATTTTTTTCCTTCTAGGTATTCTCTATGCCTTCCAGTCCTACCTATTCTTTCTCCTGCTGCACTATTGGCTGTTCATCTCCTTTTTGGACCATCAAGTGTTTTAGACAGGTATAGTAACACAGATTTACAGAGTTAAACAAATGCAACATATAAGAATACAACGCATCTTTGCACCATGAAACAAATATTTCACAGCAAAAACAAATGTAACACATCTTAAAATAATTTTCTACAACAAAATACATTTTGCAATATGATTTGGCTGCAGCCCTGTGGAAGTCATGGAGTAGTAGATTGTGGTGGTTTAAATGAGAATGACCCCCATAGACTCATATATTTGAATACATGAGTCCACAGTTGGTGGAGCTATTTGGGAAGGATTAGGAGGTGTGGCTTTGGTGGAGGAGGTGTGTCACTAAGGACAGGTTTTTAGGTTTTAAGTAATTCCTAGTTCTTTCTGTCTGTTTTGTTGCTACAGGTTACAATGTGTGCTCTCAACTGTTTCTTTACTTTGTCATCATGGATTTTAGCCCTCTGTGCTGACTATTTTTATGACAAGTTGACATAGGCTAGAGTCATTTGAGAAGGGGGAAACTCAACTGAAAAACATCATTACAAGACTGACCTGTGGATAAGTCTTCAGGGCCTTTTCTTAATCTGTGATTGATGTGGGAGGCCTTAACCTATTGTAGGTGCTGGTGCTCGTAGGCTGGCAGTCCTGGCTGCTATTAGAAAGGAGGCTGAACAAGCCAGTAAGCAGCATTCCTCTATGAAGTCTGCAGCAGCTTCTGCCTCCAGGCTCCTGTCCTATTTTTTTCATGATGAACTGTGATCAGGACATGTAAACTGAATGAAATAAGCCTGTTCCTTGCCAGGTTGCCTTGAGTCTTGACATTTTATCACAACAATAAAAGTCCCAACTAAGACACCCTCTGAAATAATAAACCAAGTTGAATACTTTCTTTTATAAGTAGTTTTGTGTATAGTGTTTTATCATAGCAATAGAAATATAGTTAGCCCAGATGTCTATTGTGTAGAAAGCTGCAAGAGTCAGAAGCATCAGTGAATCTTAGCAATGCTATTTCCATTGGGTGTATAATAGAAGTTTCTGGCCCAGACTTGCCCCCAAGTACCAGATCAACAGTCTCAAATAATCATGCAAAGTCTTAAATTAATTTCATGCTGATTGACCTAAGGCTCAGGCATATTGCTAGCTAGCTCTTTCATCTTATCTCAATCTATTTACATTAGCCATGTGGGTTGGTACCTTTTCTCAGAGCAGCATAGTTGTCCTCTGCATCTGCTGGCTTCTCTACTCTTGCTGTTCCTAGAGTTTTCTTAGTCTGGTAGCTCCCACCCACACTTCTGGTCTGCCTTCTGCCAATCAGCATTTTTATTAAACCAGTAGGCAGGACAAATATTTACAATGTAACATAGTCCCACTACAATTGTTTGTTTGTTTGTTTGTTTATTTATTTAAAAAGGCAAACTTTGATTAAGCATAAGAGATAAGAGAAAGTTGGGGTATTCTTAAAACAGTGGAGGTTTCCTAGTCTTAGATGGGAATTAGAAGTCTGGGTGCTCATGGTCAGAAAAAAGTTTCACTAAATGAGTGGCCTCCAAGTCCTTGTCTCATGAATTCCAAGAATGAAATTCATCAAATAGAAAGTTATCTTTTAATGTGTGTGTAGGTACATGTATGCCATGGCACATTTGTACAGATCAGATGGTAGTTTGTGGATATCCTTTTTCTTTTTTTTTTTTTTCCCAGGGATGAAACTCAGATTGCATGCTGGGTGGTAAGTTCTTTTCCTCATTTTTATGGGCTGAGGATCAGTTTAGAAATGATTGTAGAACTATAGTTTGAAGCTTAAAGGAAAAGAAGATAGTTGATGTAGAGCGGGATCAGGCACCCTAGGCATGGGAGCTGCTGGGACATCCTCCTTTGAAGTTCATAAGGCTTTGGTGAAAGTACAAAGTGGAGATGAACTGGTCAGTGCCATTGGCCCATTAGCTAGGTGTCCACGTGCTCCAATTTTGACACATGCCCACATTATACTTTCCAGATAGAAATGGTCTTCCCGAAGAAGAACGATGAAGGAAGATCAGGCAGTCTTTTCGGTACTCTTTGGGCATAACCAAAGATAGTTTGGCTTAAGCACTTCTGGCAGTTTTGGCTTCTAATGACAGAACTACTGACAGTGACAGGGAATATATTAAATAAATATGGAGAGAGTAGACAGCCTTGTGGTGGATGATTATTTTTTAATATGTTTTTGAATTCAGTTGGCCAGTATGTTGCTCAGTATTTTTGCATCATTATTCATGAGGGAGATTGGTCTGTAATTCTCTTTCTTTGCTATTTATTTGTGTGGTTTGGGTATCAGGGTGACTTTAGTCTCATAAGAGTTTGGCAATATTCCCTCTGTTTCTATTATGTGAAACAATTTGAGGAGCATTGTTACTAGTTCTTTGAAATTCTTGTAGAATTCTGCACTGAAACCATCTGGCCCTGGTCTTTTATTGGTTGGGAAACTTTTAATGACTGCTTCTATTTCTTTAGAGGTTATAGATGTATTTAAATTGCTTAATTTAATTATGGTAAGTGGTATCTATCAAGAAAACTCCATTTCTTTTAGGTTGTCCAGCTTTGTGGAGTGCAGGTTTTTGAAGTATGATCTAATGATTCTCTGGATCTTCTCATGTCTGTGATTAAGTCCCCATTTTTATTTCTAATTTTGTTAATTTGGATATTCTCTCTCTTTTGGTTAGTTTGAATAAGAGTTTGTCTATCTTGCTGATTTTCTCAAAGAACCAACTCTTTGTTTTATTGATTCTTTGTATTGTTCTCTTTGTTAATTTCAACCCTGAAACACAGACAATGTTTGCACTTATTGGAGGACCATAGACTGTTATGGTTTTCTGGATTAAAAGTAGCCTAGACTTAGAAGTGGTGGTGCCATACTGTATTGTTCTGTCTTAATTAATGATTGATGGGTAAGTGACAAAGACAAAGTGAGTTACATAGAATCAAAATGAAACACAGACACAGCACATTTCAGAGTTTTATCCAAGGGGGCATTTTGGGTGACTTGTGGCTCTTATATAGTGAATGATGCTTCTGCTTATGTTAGGTCTCAAAAATAATGTCTTTAAATTATACAAGGCAACTGTCCTTGAAATCTTCTGTTTGTCATTTTTCTATGTCTTTAACAAAGGACTTGAGGAAGACTTTTTGATTTTAAAATAAAGTCTCACATAATTTACCCTGGTCCCAAATTCACTATGATGTGAGTCTGTCCCTGAATTTCTAATCCTTTGGTCTCAGCCTCCCAAATGCCAGATTTGCAGGTGTGTACTACCACACCCAGTGGAGAAAATTAGCTGAAGGAAAGAAAATTTTATTTTAGCTTATCACTTAGCGTTTGCAACTGTGGTCAGTTGCCTTCACTGCCGTAGGCCTGAGGCAAGTCCAAATGTCATAGTGTGAATTTTATGGTAGACAAAAATTGCTCATCTCAAGGCTGGAGCAGATGAGGATAGGAGAAAGAGGTAGGGACAAGAAAGAGGTAGGGGACAGGATCTAGTTGTCCCAGGGATATGTTCCCAAGCACCCACTCCACCTGGACCTCGTCTCCTAAATTCTCTCATTTTTTTTTAATATCTCATATTATGAACTCATCAATAGATGAATCCATGGATGAGGTCAGAGTCTTTGTGCAGGAGTCACATCCTGCCTCTGAGTATTGCTGCATGAGGATCCAGACTTTGACTCACGGGCCACATTCAAGCTACAGTGTCTGCATCGAGAATACGTTTAAACAGCGGTACACAAAGAATGCTTTTTGCTGTGATCTCTCCACTTGTACTGTGGTTTAAAGGAATCTTGCTTTGTAGGTACATGCTGTTGAGCCTGCGTGAAATTCCCCTAGTCACAAGCAAAAATATATTGTGGCCATTCAGAGAAACTTATGGGGAAATGGCCACTTACAGCCATTGTGGAAAGTGATGTCTTCTAATTACACACAGAATGACAAGCAAGTCAACTACACTTCAAACATCCTCATATAAACATTCTTTCAAAGAAGACAGTCATAGGATAAATACGGGTTTTAAAAACCTTAAGGAAAACTCTTTCTTTAAAACTAAAAAAAAAAAAAAAAAAAAAAAAAAAAAAAAAAAAAAGTTCGCTTGCTATTTAAGTACAGCCTTCCTCAGGGGTGGGGTTTCCGGTGCTTTGCAAGATACATGAAGTGGACATCTTGCTGACACTCTCTGGGTTAGGGCTCTGGACACCATCAGAATGAGAGAGAGCATAGAACAAGGGGTGAAGAAAAGGCACTTGCAATGAATTTTTATATCAGCTTAGCTGTAGACATCGCCAACATAAATTTCCTAAGGGAGAGGAGAGCATATATCTTAACACTGGAAGACTTTTGCTTCCCTGATTCCTGTGTTAATTGCCTTGTTTCTATGGGAAACACACACCAGCTTTCTTTCTCAGCTCTAAGATTGCTCTGTGGACCTGCTGTCATAGCTGAACAAATATAGCAGGAAAACATTTATTTTCAATATGCCTTGGGAAATTACTGCCCGCCATCAGGGGCCAAGGTTCCATGTGTTTAGATTTGTCTTAAACAAGGAAAGAACCTCTCTGTGTAATTTTGTTAGTTAAGTTTACTTAAAACTTTTTATTAATACTAGTTTACAGGCAGAATGTGATATTTCCTGGCCTAGGTAGCACTAATTTGAAAAAGGTCTAATTTAGCATAAAATATTATCCCTGTTTACTTTATGGACATGCATTCAAGCGTTTGAAGAGAGTTGGCAGAGTGGGCGTGGCTGTCTGCTTGTGCTTTCGTCTGTGGGAGGACATTCAGAACAATAGCTGCTCTTTGGTGGATGCATGCTTTCATTCTGTATACAGTTCTCCTATGGTTCTTCATATATCTAGCCCAACCTCCCAACTGTGTTATTTCTTTGAAAAGGAGTATCTAGCTCTAATAATATTAACCTCATTCCAAATCACACTCTGTATTTGTCACATGCACCCAGAAAGATGGCAGCTGGTTTTCTTGGAAGTGAAGAGAAATCTGTGTGTGCTGAGTGCCAGGGTGGTGGGTTGCTTCCTGGACCCTGCTGCTGCAGCCAGCTTTAAGTGTACATAGCCCTGACATTACTCAATATCAGCTGCCATGCCTCTCATGGCTTTTTCATCTACAATGTGAAAAGATTCAGGAGTTATGAAGCCACGTTTTAGCCCATTGGTAATAGCAGTCAGAAGATCAAAGCTCCTTACATTTCTTAGGTACTGACACACATTCTTATGGAATCCAGGGGAACAGGCAGTGGGATACACAGGTTTAGAGGAAGGATTTGATCACAGGTTTACATACACTAGATCTCTCATCTGTCTGCACGATGCAGTCCCTGAAAGCAGATGATGCAGTCCTAGCCCAAGACTGAGAAGCAGGGGTCTGATGGTCTGCAAATGTGGATGTGCTGTCTGAGAGCAAAGAAGTGCATGTCACAGCTCAGAAAGTGAAAGATAATCTGTCCCTTTTTGTTCAGGTCTTTAAAGGATTAAATGCTCTCCCCTCTACACTGTTAAATGGACAGCTTCTTTATTAGATTCCCAACCTTAAACAGACATTTTAACCACAGAGACAGAGTACAAGAAGGGTGCTGCCATATCCTGCCTTAATCCAAATCTTCTCCAAACTCCCAAGATCACATCAGTTCTTAATCACTGTGGCAACCATCACTTACTTTCAGTGGAGGAAACTGAATTGTATAGGTTTCTTAGGAACCTTCCAGCACAGAGGAGTGGAGTTGGTAGTGCATTCAGCACTAAATCATTTCAGTTCAGGGACTGCGAGATCTTAAAAGGCTTCGTGAAGAATGTAAGAAAAATCCATTTCCATTTTAATGTTAATATTTTCCATATAACATGCACGCTCTGTTATAGGAGGAGCATGTGAGGACATTTTAATACTCTATGAAAGGTTGCACATAGTTGACATCAGATCATTACACCAAGTACAGAACTCTTCAAAGGTCAGTGCTGGGGCTGCTGTACATGCAGACCTGGACATGAGTATTTTGTGTGTGTGGGGGGGGGTTCTGGGAGAGGTAGTTGTAATTTTTTGTTTGTTTTGCTTTGACGTTTTTAAGGGAACAGCTCAGGAGTGCCAGGCTGGCCTCAAATTCACTATGTGTTCACCAAGGATAACTTTGAACTTCCGACCCTCCCTTCTCTACTTCCCAGATACTAAAGTTCAAGTTGTGTGCCATCATCCAGCTAGAGGGCAGATTTTGGGAGGATTCTTCATTTAGTATCAACACATTGCTTTCAGATAATAGTAGGGGCCTAGAAAGATGGCTCCGCATAGCTCACAATTATGGTAACTTCAGTTCCAGAGGACCCAAAACCCTCACACAGACATACATGCAGGCAAACACCAATGCACACAAAACATAAATAATGTAACACTAATAATTGAGAGGCAGAGGTGCAAGCTTGAGCCCAGCCAGGGTTACAGAGAGACCCTGTCCCAAACCAACAAAGCAACTCCAATCATGATGATGATGATCCAAAACCGCAGACTGAAGGCCAACGTTTATGATGGATGGTTTTATGTCAGGTTGACACAAGCTACAGTCATTTGAGAGGGAACCTCAATTAGGAAAATGCCTTTGTACAATCCAGCTGTAGAGAGTTTTCTTAATTAGTAATTGATGGGGGAGGCAGCTCATTGAGAGTGGGGCTATCTCTTGGCTGGTAGCCCTGGATTCTGTAGGAAAGCAGACTGAGCAAGCCATGAGGAGCAAGCTGGTAAGAAGCACCTCTCTAAGACCTCTGCATCAGCTTCTTTGAGTTCCTATTCTAATTTCCTCCAATGGTGGACTATGATGTGGAAGTGTAAGCCATATAAACCCTTTTTTCTTCAACTAGCTTTGATCAGTGTTCATCACAGGAATAGTAACCCTAGTTAAGAAACTGCTGAAGGGTTCATTGGTTTTGATTTTAGTTTTCATGTTTGTTTATTTACCATTTTAAATACAACATTTTTCCGAAGCTACAAACTGAAGTTCCTTGTCTCTCTCTCTCAGCCTGTCTGCTTGCTACCTGAAGCAGAATCTGCCAAACACGGGCTTTTGTGAGGTGCCTTATTTTGGGAGTTATTTCACAGAATGGATGGTAAAAATGGGAACTGCAAACCAAAAACTTAAAAATCATGTGATGGTCATTTCTACAAGCTAACTTAACTGGGGTAAGGAAAGCCCAGATCATTAATAAAAATATCTTTGAGTTTCTCTACGGGCAGTTTCCGGGGGAGAAAAATATGTACAGGGTATATAAATTGCCCTCAATATTGTTCATGGATATCAGTCATCCTTATTACCTTTCTCTTTCTCAGCTGAAACAATCTTCTCTCCTCTCAGACAGAGGAATTTCCATTCTCAGACCATCAAAACCCTGCTTCTCTGGCCACCATCTTGAGCTAGAACTACATCCTTTGCTTTCCTGGGCTCCCACTTTACAGGAAGATTAGGGACTAAGCTTACATAGGAGCTCGTCCTTCCTATAGACTTATGTACCACATTTCCTGTTCCCCTGAAGAACTCTGCTAAACAGAGGAGTATCACTGAGACAATTCCATCTTTGGACACACTCTGAAAGGTCAGGAGAATGTCCCTTTGAGACTGCTCAGAGTCTTATATTTGTAGTTACAAACTTAAGTGGCACAAATTCCTACCTTGTTATGCTGCAAAGGATGAACTTGGACTCCTGGGGATGTGTCTTTGGGGATTATGAACCATTGTCACAGCTAATATAGAAACATTTATAATATTTTACCTTCAAACACTGAGACACAATAAATGTGCTAGGAAAGAAAATAGAATTTAAAAGAAATAGGGCATCTATCACTTTTAATTAAAGTCTCTCCATAATGTTTTAAAAGCAAGCAAACGAAACTCTTTATTAGGCCATCCTTCAGTTCAGTGACCACTAAAGAAGCATACACAGTAGTATACCCACTATGGAGCAAAGTCCTCATAGATATAAAAAGCAGAACATGAACATCATGTGATGGATATGAATATTTATTTAAATTAACATCCACATTTCTCTAAAAGTTTACCTGGAGGACACAGTTTGCCTATTTACATGTTCTCTAAATCAGTCCAGACTAGAATGGATCACTGCTCCTAGTTCCCACAGATATTCCAGGATATGCCTGAACACAAAAGGGGGAGATATTCAGACAGAGACCAGCACAGAAAAACACAACCAATCAATCCCAGTCCCAATGGTTACATCTACAATGCCCCCTGGCCCGGAGGCTCAAGGAACACTGTCTAAGAAAGGATGGAAAGATGGTAAAGGCCAGAAGATCAGGGACTTTCTTGTAAGATTGTGTCTCCTAGTAACATCAGAAGCTACACTGATAAAGTCTTACCAACGTGACTCCCTAAACGTAAGGCTAATAACAGTGACACCGATGGTCATGCCAAACTGAATGCAGAAAAGCCCATGAGGCCTCAGCCTTACATGAAGAACTGTAGACAACAGTAGAAAGCTTGAAATGGGATAGGTGTCCATCCCCAGGGGAAATCACACCAATTATGTAGTGTCAAATGGTAAGCCCTGAAAAAACGCATACAAGTAAGATTATACAGGCTAAGTGGGTCACACTTAGAAATACATATATTTATATTTACAAATATTTAAAATGTATATGTTCATATACATACGCTTAGGAATGTATAACTATTTAGGAATATATATATATTCATACATATATCTAAGAATATATATTTATACATTTGGGAATATGTATTAACATAATTGCAATAATAATGAATGAAAAAAGAAAGAGGCCATAGATTTGAAGGAGTTCAAGGAGGAGATGCAGAAAAGTTTGGAGGAAGGAAAGGGAAGGGAGAAATGTAATTATTTTTATAATCTCAAAAATTAAAGAGGGGAGTTACTAAGGGATTCTAGGTTTATAGGTTGTTGTGACTAGTCAATGTGGAGAGTGCTGTGTGCAGCTCAGTGCCACTGAGAGTCCTGGCTGCTAAATGCATTGCCAGGAAAGGGAGGCTGATGGCAGTTCTTTGTTGTCAACTTGTCTACACTGGCAATGAACTACAATCCGGAAATGGAGTGCACACCTGTGAGAGATTCCTTTCCTTTATTTGAAATGGTGGATCCGCTTCTAGTCCCAAACTTTGAGGTATGAAGACACACATCTGTTATTCAGATCTTGGGGTGGGAAAATACACCTTTAATCTGGGCCACATCTTCTGTTGGGAGCCTATATAAGGACTTGGAAGAAGGATGCTTTGGCTCGCTTGTCATTCCTTGACCTTGACTGGAATTTTTCTTCTTCTTCTCCTTCTCCTCCTCCTCCTCCTTCTTCTTCCCCCTCCTCCCCCTCCCCTCCTCCTGCTTCTCCTGCTCCTCCTTCTTGATTCTGGCATATACTGGAGACCAGCTGAGACATCCAGCCTCATGGATTGAGCAACTAGTCAGTTTCTGGACTTCTGTTCACAGAAGGTTGTTGGATTAGTTAGACTACAGCCTGTAGGTCATTCTAGTTCTGTTACTCTGTAGAACCCTGACTACTACAGAAATGTATATACAGCCTAAGTGAAGTGAGATCCCAGGTTGCTGAGATAGTCATGCACTTGCCTGCTTCAGGAGAGACTGTTTTATAAAAAGGATGATAACTAAATCCAAGACAGAGCAGAATAAAAGACAATACTATGAAAAATATTGATAAAATATCTGCTTGCTCTTATAATGTGGCAAAGTTCTCTTGATATACAAAATAGAGAAGAAAATTATTTGATAGATAAAAGATGCATCTTAATAAAAATCTAGATTTCTTTCTAATAATGTAGAAGGAAATCATTAACAGTTTACTCTGTGTTGAATGATAGTTATTTTAAACTATTAAACTATCCCATAGTTGGTACAGACTTTTTTTTTTTTTAGCAAACTTTGTCTGGCTGAAGACTCAGTTCAACTTTTCATCTCAATGCAGTGCTATTTATTATTTATCACTGATTTTTATCTACATAAATTATTCAAGGTATTCACCAAATTACCCTTAAATTCAATTTGTACTTTATGTTTTTAATATTAATATAAGAGGACAACTCGGTTTCATCAATTTCTGATTTCTCTTTTCCATGCAGTTTTTGGGAAGCTACTCCGTGCAGTAGACCATGTGCAGAAAGCCACTCACAGTGAATGGCCTGCCACCATCAGCTATCCAGAAACTTACAATAATGCTTCCCATAGTCAGCCATGCTTATCACCCAGGCTTGTGTTTCTTTCTCTTTCATTTGATGCAACCTGGAAGGTTTTAGAGGTTTTTTTTTGGGGGGGGGGGTTGTTTGTTTTTTTGAGAGATAATCAGGTCCTTGAGTTAGTGGTTATTTCCCTGGTTGGTGGCATCTCTTCTGTTGCTCAGAAAGCTGAGCTTTCATTTAAAATTAAATAAATGAAAAAAGCCTTATATAGCTTCAATTTTTATTTTGTGGACCTCATCAGAATGACATGCCAAAATGACATTGTGTTTAGAGAAACTGATTCTGAAGCAATTCAGAACTCCATTCATCCTTCATCCCATGACAAGGCTCCATGTTTTAGGTCTTTGTGAAGCCAATAAGAAAGAATAGCATATCACACCCAAGATACATGACTCATATCTTATGTATACCCATCATGATTATCTATAGTGCTCATACAATTTTATAGATTGATAAACGTAGGTTCTGAAAGCTTAAGTATTTGTGCATAGTCACTAGAGCTCATGGAGCTTTTTAGTATTTATTTCTAAAATGATCACTATGCTTTTCAGCCAGTGTTATAGGTTGAGTCATTTTATTTTGTTAGCCGTATGAAAAGGTCACAGAACCACTCTTTTTATGGATCTCATACATAGAAAAGTAAATCTGCTTACTTCATTGAATATAAACTAATGATTGAAATATTTAACTGAAGAAGTATAATTTTTAGTAATATTGAGTCTTTATTGAAATACATTTGGATACATGTGGCATGTATCTCATTAGTCACTTTTGGTCCATATGCACTGTTTTGTTGTTGTTATTTTTTTATAACATTGACCTTCACTTGAACTTCCAAAGTGACATTTCTCTTTCATCTAGCTTAGCAATTTTTTCAGATAATAAAAGAGTTGTTTCATATACTTGTGGTCTCTAAGACAATGAGTAATCCATTTAGATTACTATTTTATAAAAAGGACAGTGATAACTATGATGGTTTGAATATGAAGTATTCTCCAGGCTCTCATAAACCCAGGGTAGTGGTGTTATGACAAGGTGACTGGGTCAGGAGAGTGCTAGCCTCCACAGTGGATTAACCAATTGGTACATTATTTTTGGATGAATGGGCTACTAGGAGGTGAAGGCTAGTAAAAGGAAACAGAGTACCAAGGATGTTGGAAGGTCATAGCTCATTCCTTTGCCATGAGGTTGGCAGCTTTCCTTTATCATGTTTGTTTGTTTGTTTTTAATTTTTATTTTATTTTATTTGGCTACGTTTTTCCACCATGATATGTGTGGGTATACCACGTGGGTGGATGTATTCAAGGTCTTCCTCAATCAGTCTCCATTTAATTAAGGCGGGGTGATTTGCTGAGCCTCCAGTATGCTGATTTAGCTATTCTATCTGGCTGCATTGATGCAGGATACCCTACCTAAGCCTCCCTAGGGCTGGAATTATGGGGGGTTGCCATGCCTAACCAATTTCATCTGAAATCCTGGTTCTGGGTATTTGAACTCAGGTCCTTAAGCTCTCCAACAAGGCTTTATCCACTGAGACATGTAACCAACTCCTATATGAATTTTGATTTTTAAAAAATGTTCATTGGTGTTCAGAAGATTGAGGATGACCAACCACATAGAGCAGACAAGTAGAGAGTGGGTGATTTGAAATATGCACCGATTTTCTCAATGGTTATAGCAGCAGAATCCTACTGTGAGGAACTGGTCCGTGATGATGTGCATAGCTAACTGTTTTAGAGAAATGATAAAAAACTTTTTTTTTTCCAAGAAAAACTTAAAGTATAGACTGAAGAACTTGAACATCAGCTTAAAAGCCCATTTCATTGTTAGAAGGAAGTGTTGGTCTTAGGCTTCATCATTTCTTACCTGGGGTGTTAAAATCTCTACTGATAGGATCTATAGCTTTATCTGTTTCTATATTCCTAGCACAAGGGCAGAGTTTGGCATACACTAAACACTCAGGAAATGTCTGATGCTCTGCCCAAACAAGCGCAAAAAACAGAAAGAGAACCATTACCCTTAATATACAATTCTTCTTATACAAAGCAAAATTATCTGAAAACTTGTTTGTCTTACACAGAGATTGCCTGTGTTAGCTCTTTAAAAAAAAAAAAAAAACAAAACCAAAACTATAATGAGGATTATAAATGTGAAGAGATGATTCATTTGCTATGTTGGAAGCTGGAGAAAAGAATACCATTTAAATGATTATTAAAGTTCAGTAAATAGAAGCGTCTTGCCTTGCAAGTATCCAAGTCACTTATGTAAAAAGCTATTAGGTATTAATTGCATTGTTATGATTCTGAAACTTTGTCTGCCTTAGTAATTTATGATAATAGCTTTATATAAAGTCTCAGGAGAAAATGGATAAATAGACATAATTTGATTATGTTTGATGATACTTAAGCAAATTTCTAGTTTTGTATAATTCATACCACTTCTTCTGAAGTTTCTCTATCCTCAGGAAATTATAACAAATTTGTGATATATAAAAATTTTGTCTCTTGAGATTTATTGCTGAAGCTTATGAGAAATATTCTGAACCCATATCAGGGCACACTAGAAAGATCTATGATCATTAGACTCTGAACTGGTTTGTTGTATCCAAATTTAATTTTTAAAATGTCAATCATAGAATTCTCTAATAAATGAAAATCGCTTTTCCACTTTCACAATGAAATTCTCTGAACATAAAGAAGTGAGTTTTGTTGTTAATGGGTAGTAAACCATGACAACACCACAGACACTTTCATTTGCTACCCCAGATAAGAATAGTGTGTTCAGATTTTTAAGTAAAATTTCTTAGGGCCTAAATGCCACTGTCATTATTATTCAGGTAAAATTTTACACTTTTTATGGATAATGGCAATTTACTACTCAAGTGTCAATGATCCAAAAAATAACTTCAAATGTTATTTGAGATATTTCTACCAAATCATGCCACACTGATAGAATATATAAGATTCCTTGTAATGGTTTTTCTAGTGAGGAAGGGGAAAATATAGACACAAGAAGTGGAAGATAATTCTTTTAAAGCTTTCAAACATTCCAGCTTCACTATTTCTGGTAAGTCCTTCTTGTCTTATGTTATGGTTTGAATGGGTGATGTCTCTGAGAGGCTCATGTGTTTGAACACGTGGCCTCCTGGCTCCTGGTGCTGTTTTTGGAGACTGTAGATCCCTTAGGAAGTGGGATTTAAGAGTTACATTGTAGCCTTGGCTCCATTCTTAGCCCTTCAAAATGTGAAGAGTCCTGGTCACATCCTCCTGCTGCTGTGAACTCTGCCGTGCTTTCTGCAACACAAGGGACTTTGTCATCTCAGACTATGAGCTGAAATTAATCTTTTCTCCATTAAGTTGCACCTTGTCAAATATTTGGTCACTGTGATGAAAAAATAGCCGATATGCCAGATAAGGTCATGTGTAGAGGTTTGAAATTGGACGTGACTGTTAGTGGGGAAGAGGTGCTCTATCTACTGTGACCACTGATAATTATAAATTGTATTTCAGCGTGTTTGTTTAAAACCAATTGTGCAAAATAGAAACCTACTTTTATTATTTAATTTTTATTTATTTTTATTTATTTATTTATTTATTTATTTATTTATTTATTTATTTATTTATTTATTTATTTATTTATTAGATAGGGTTTCTCTGTATAGCCCTGACCATCTTGGACCATGCTGGCTTCAAACTTGGTGATTTGCCTGCCTCTGCTGAGACCTGTGAAATTATTAGTTAGAAGTATCTGAGGCCCCCTCCCTTTGCCTAGAGCATACCCACTCACTTTGAACATACTGTGATTTGAGTAAGAATTATTGCTAATGAGATTTGGGATTTTGTTGTTGTTTTGGGCATTGTCCTGATCATTAACCACCAGACGATTGCTTGTTCTTTCTATCATTCAGGACCAGAAAGTAAGGCTCACACATGACACAGGAACACACTCTCTTCTTCATCCTGAAAGGGACAACACAGACTGTGGAGGTCCTACCCATTTCTGTGAGACTCTTCATTTGTGCTTCAGTGGTACCCATGCCCAACTGTTATTAGCATACCACTTCCTTAGTGTCCTGCATAGAAGTAAACTTGGCTGAAGTAGATTGTCAAAACTATTATATGTTGACAAATTAAGTAGTTTACGTAATCTTATATTTAAAATCTATCAACTTCATCCGGTTATGTTTAAATATGATGACAGCATGCTTCCGTTCATTTTAATTTATGACTATTTGATGCTGAAAATTACTTCTTAGATTGTTCAAAAATATCATACATTGCTTTATAAATATAGATTATTTTCACATAGCATCTTTTAACACTATACTTGCATTCAAAATGGAAAGTGATTAATAACTTTTAATTTTGAGAATAATACTTTTTGATATATGATAGTTCTAAATACCCCTTGGAATATATTCTGTCATGGATGGATTTTTAATGTGGCTTTACCAAATCTCCTTTTACACATGTCTTCAATAAATATAAGACGGAAAGAAAAAAATCAAAACCAGCTGGGTCTTTTATCACATATTTAGGGCATAAATTTGAAAGATAGTTTTTCTTTCAGTTTTGTTTTAAAGTTTGTGTATGAAAGTGTTTCCAAGACTGTGTGGGGAAAAGGTGTCCTGGAGGAAGACAGCATCAGGATAATTAGTCAGGTTGGTCTCTACTAAATGTGGGGAAAATCTAGGAATTACTTGGGGGTAAAAATGTACTCAATATAAAAATATTTAAGTAAAATTTTTTTTTTTTAGAAAAAAGGAAATAATAACAAAAGTGCCTTTCTGTATAAAAGAAAACATTTCAGTTAGTTTAGGATTTGTGGGTGCCATCTTGTTATTGAGACGAGGAGCAGTGAGCAGATGCATCAAATATGACTTCTGCATGAATATGATATGATGACAGTTATGCTCAGAGGCAGAGGAGGCAGGGCAAAGACAGAGGGATGAGAGTTAGAGTGTGTGAGCACTTGTGTCCTGCTGTGGACAGCTTTGATGCCTTAGTTACTATTCTATTACTGTAAAAAGACACGATGAGCACAGCAGCTCTTTCGAAAGAAAGCATTTATTTGGGAGCTTGCTCAGAGTTTCAGAGGCTTACCATGTTATCATCATGGCAAGGAGTGTGGCCACATGGAGGCAGGCATGGCATTGGAGAAGTAGATGAGAACTTTACATCCTGATCCTCAGGCAGCAGACTAGGGATTGGAGGCATCTCAAAGCTCATTCCCAGTGACATATTTCTACCAACAAGGCCACACATCTGATTCCTTCCCAAATAGTTTACAAACATGCAAATCTATAAGCCTATGGTGGGCATTTACATCCAAGTCATCACAAATAATGCAGTAATTAACATTTGATCTATAAATACCCCCAAAGCCCAAACATTTGCTATGTATAAGGAACCTGCTTCCTAAGTATAGGTTGTATATACTAGGGAACAGCTATTCTTAGAATCCAAGAAAATTTCTCATAATACAGCGTTGTAGAGAAAACTCAGCAAAAAATAATGTCTTGTTCCACAAGCCAAAAGGCCAACAAAGAGTGTACATTGGTTTGAATATGTGTACTACTTGGGTAAATTATGGCCCATTCAAATTCTTTTAAATTGCTTGTGATAAAACACTTTAACCAAAAGCAACTTATGGAAGAAAATAGTTTTTCCAGTTTACAATTCTAGGTCATGGTCCATCATTGAGAGAAGTTAAGAGAGAAACTCAAGGCAGAAACTTAAAGGCATCCCTGCTTGCTATTCCAGACAGCAGTGCCTGTGACTAAGAAACTCACTTCACAGCCAAGGAATTACAGCAAGAACCAGGGAGAATGCTGTTGGATGGCGGGCTGGCAGGTAAGCTTGCTTACGCTCAACTATCTTTGTCATGTAGGTTAAGACCACCTGCCCAGGGAATAATGCTACCTACAGTAGTGTGCACCTTCCTACATCAATGAACAACCAAGACATACCTGCAGGCCAACCCGATCTAGGTAATTCCTCAACTGAGGCTCTCTTGTCGGTTAATTTAGGTTGTGTCAAGCTAACAAATAAAACTAACCAGCACAGGGCCCATGCTGATAACCTCATGTATTAGTCAGGGTCCTTCAGAGTAGTAGAACATATAGAGTAAATGTATCTGTCTATATAAAAGGAAATCTATTAGAATGATTTACAGGCTGTGGTCCAGATAATCTAACAATGGCTTCCTATGAATGGAAGTTACAAGCATCCAGTAGTTTATTCCACAAGGCTGAGTGTCTCAGTTGGTCTTTAATATACACTGGAATCGCAAAGAATTAGGCTCTAATGCCAGTGAAGAAAGGAACTTGCTAGCAAGGGCAAGACTGAGCAGGCAAAGTGTAAGCTTCCTTCTTCTGTGTCTCATGTATGCTGCCAGAAGTTGTGGTCCAGGTTCAAGGTGGAGCTTCCCACCTCACAAGACCTGGGATAGGAGTGGGCCATCCCACTTCAAATGATTTATTAAGAAATAAACCCTCACAGGTAGGCCCAGTCACTTGGTTTTCAGTTAATTCCAGATTTAGTCAAGCTGACAACTAAGAATAGCCATCTCACCTAGTACAAATGATTATATCATCAATATTCCATTTCCAGGTATAATTGCTTTCTGAATTACCCAAGATCGGTAATTTAGAATCAGGGCAGATAATAATTTAATCCATAAAAATGTTCTAAGTCATAACTATCTTTTCATCTCAAATCCAACTCCAAGGAAACTCATGTAATAGAGCCCTCTAGAACCTTATACTCTCATTGCTAGCATATCGTATCACCTACTAATAAATCTTAATTTTGTAGTTATTAAAAATATAGTGACAGTTTGTTTCTAATGCTTTCATGAGCACCTAATAATAGAAAATCTTGTTTTAATTCATTTAGTTCAGTTCTTTTGGCGTTAGGTAGTGCACAGAGTTAAAAGTATATCCCACTAAAACACCTTTTAACCCTTGTGAGTATAGTCTTAATCCTCTACTCACAAATGTGGCCATGTTTTTTAAAAAGTGGGTGTTAAGTCATTAAATTTTTTGCAAGTCCTAAGTCCAATGCTTTGGTATACTAACAAGAAAAGAAGGCTCAGTCACATTATTGGCCTCACACAGAATTGTCCTCAGAATCAATGAAGGAAGATGGCTTGGACCTCAAATAAGGAGGCACCAGGGACTTTTCTCTTTGTCCTTGACCCACCTATATTCTTCTCTCCTCGAGCACTAAGGATGCTTTGTACCCAAAACTGAGTGACCTTGAACAGAACAATTTCTTTTTCCCCCTCATTCTGTGAAGTAGAGAATTGAAATCATGTTCTTGGCAAGGATACATACATCCTCTCCTGTTACTTTGTTGCTTAATAGTTTATCTTACAACCAGAAAACCTTGATTTTAGAAAAGACTCTGGGTTTGTGGATGTATTACTCCATTCTCTATATGTCATCACACAGTTCTCCGTATTGTTTGTTCATGTATCTGTGTATTGTTATTATTAATATTATTGTCATTAGGAAGAGCAGGTAGCACATATCTTTAATTCCAGTTCTTGGGAGACATAAGCAGGTAGAACTCTGTGAATTCAACATACTTCCAAGCCAGTCGGGGCTTCATAATAAGACTGAGCCTCAAAAAAAAAAATGCCTCCCATGTGCCCATAGTGAGCCCAACCATACCATATCAATCACCAACCAAGAAAATGCACTACAAGATTGTTCACAGGCCAATCTGGTGGTACAATTTTCTCAGTTGAGATTCTCTTCTTCCCAGATGACTCTGCCTTGCCCCAAGTTGGCACCAAAGTAGCCAGTGTACCAGGTTTGAGGAAATTCCACTGTGTTACATCTTATTATCTATCACCCAGCTCTGCTATGGAGCCAAGCATTTCCTAGCATGCACGTTCTTCAGCTTTCTTCCATAAGGAAGCCGTTAGAGCAAGCCGGTAAAAACACACCTCCAAGTTGGCAAATGGGTGCATATGAAGTTCCTTTTATTTTGCCACTGGACTACTACCTAGACCGTGGATGAAGGGTGGAGGCTATGTTCAAATTTAAAAGCAGAAAAATAAATTGGTTTCAAACAATTAATTCCCTCTTAAGGAAGCGTATTGCCTCTTCAATGATTTGATGGGTACCATCTTCCAGAGATGACTAATTATCTGTTTGCTCTAGCAATATCCTCTGGGGAGGACAACATAGATACAACAGCTTCTGGGGTCAAGGAATTTTTATAACAAGATGCAGCTTAAGTTCTGTAGTTTAATCTAAATAGCATCCTAGAGACTAAATTGAAATGATGAAAATTTCACAGAATAGGCCCTTCTGTAGTCATCTTAATTAAAATGGTATCCTTTACCTCATACCTTGTCCATGTCCTTTCTGCTCTACTACTTTGTCCCATCAACTAATAGTTTTGTACAACTACATAATGTACTAACTTACTTTTGTTGCCTCTCTTATACCAGAAGCTAGATTATAAATTCGCAGTGGTAGTTTATTTTCTATGTCTAGTGCATAGCATTTACAGAAGTGCCTACCTGAACACAGTATCTGAATGCATATTTGTTTATGTGTACACAGATTTATCAATATGTTCATAAATTTATTAACATGTGATTTAAAATCTAATAAAATAGAAAACATTAGTAATTCAGAGTCTTTTAAATAATTTTGAGAATAACATTGGGTCAAATAAAAGAAAGTTATCTCTGAGTGACTTGTATAGTAATATCTATTATTTCACAAAAATAAGATATTCCAGAAAAAATTGGATTATACTCCCTAATTAGAAAAATGGGAATGTTGTCCTTGTTCTATTGCTGTGAAGAGATATCATGTCCAAGGCAACTCTTATAAAAAAGACATTTCACTGGGCTTGCTTCCAGTACAGTTGTTTAGCTGATTTTTATCCCTGTCAGGTGCATGACGGCATGCAGGCAGACACTGGAGCAGTAGCTGAAAACTGCACCCCAATCCATTGGAGAGAGAGAGAGACTCATGATTTAACATGGGCTTACCCCTAGGTTTCTCCAACAAGACCACACCCCTCCTAAGCCTTTCAAATAGTGCCTGCTCCCTGGTAACTAAACATCCAAATATATGATTCTATGGGTGTTGTGGGATACTTTAGCTAGGCAGAGGTATCTAACATTTGTTATGCTGTGGAATATTACTTCTACAGTCTAAAGGTGTGTTACATTTGTTTATACTGCATTTGTTTAACTATGGAAAGATGGGTTGCAATTGTTTCACCTTGCCTGCCTAAGGCATGTGATTGGTCTAATAAAAAGCTGACTAGCCAATAGCTAGGCAGGAGAGGGAGAGGCAGGTCTGATGGGCAAAGAAAATAAGTAGGGGAGAAATCTAGGCATGAGAGAGGGAAAACAAGGAAGGAGAAAGAGAGAGATGCCCAGGACCTCCCAGCCAGGCACCTGGCGGCCGGCTAGATAGAGCAGAACATACAGAAGGAAAGACAGTTAAAAGCCCTGAGGCAAAACATAGATAAAGAGAAATAGATTATGTTGTCAGAGTTAGCAAGGAAAGAGCATTAGATAAAGCCAAGCTTGCATCATTAATATTAAGTCTCAGTGTGTCATGATATGGGCAAATATGCGGCCCAAAGACAGCCTGCTACAGATGGGGTTCTTATTCTGACTGCCACAACCATCTCCTACTCCTTTCTCTATTTCTGTTCTGTGTGGGGATATTTTCAAATATAATAAAAACATTCGGAGATATCAGAGGGATCTACTCACAGTCAGCCTAGGAGGATCAGACAGTGGTAACTCATACCTTTAATCTCAGCAAGGGCATTCCCAGGAGTGGTGACCCTTAGCCCTTAATCCAATCTGAGTTTGAGGTCATCTTAGTTTACAGAAGGAGTTCCAGGCTCCCAGGCCGGCAGTGGTGGCATCATGCCTTAACTGAGCAAAGAAAGTATTTAAGGCAGGCATAGAAAGACAGAGGGGGAAGAAGAAGCCAGGAGGAGCCAGGCAGAAGGAGCCAGGGCTCACACTGTTAGTCCCAGCACTTAGGAAGCAGAGACAAGAGAATCTCTGAGCTCAAAGCTAACCTGGTCTTCAAAGCAAGTTCCAGGACAGCCAGGACTGTTATACAGAAAACTCTGTCTGGAAAAACAAAAACAAACAAACAAAAAACCTGAAAAAACAAACCAGTCTGAAGACAGATCCACCTCCTCCAGTCTTTGTTTGTTTTGTTTTGTTTTGTTTCAAAGTATCTGGTATGTGTACAGTCTTAAAGGTAGCTACAGCAATCCAACACCAGAAACAAGTGTTACAATGTCAAGATGAATAAACCACTTTGCATATCCTCAGAGATTAGCATGGTTGTGTTAGTTATAAATGTTTCATTAGTTCCCTAGCCATGCAGTACTCCTCTTTTTTGTCATAAAATAAAATTGTACTATACACTTTTTATAGTTAGTTTCTTTGACTTAATATAACTTTATAATTTCTAACTTATGTATCTGTTTGTTATTTATACTTTTGAACAATGCTGTTATTTATATATAAAGATAAGGTAAAGACACTCTTATTTTGAAATTCAGGATACAGAGACTACCAAAATAAAAGCACATAGATTTATACATAGTATAAAAAAATTATATACATAATTCTCAGTGACACAGAGATTTGCCTCCCTATGCCTCCCGAGTACTTGGATTTAAGGCATATGTCACCATGACCTGCCTAATAATTAATAATAATCTACAACATTCCTAATTGATCGTATTTATGTATTTTTATATAAAAAAAAAAGAGTGCAATTGGCCTGGAGAAGTACATAGAAAGGGAAGATGATGGAGAAATCCACAAAAGGCAAAATCTACAGGCAAAGAGCAAGGCTTGGAAGGTCCTCTCTTTGTAGCCCTCAGATAGACACAGTGTTGTTGACTACAGGCTTTTGAATTTCCACCCCTGTGGTGGCTTAAATAAGAATGGTTCCCATAGACTTATATAGTTGAAAGCTTAGTCAACTTTGATAAAAGGAATAGCTCTGTTGGAAGACATATGCCACTGGAGATGGGCTTTGAGGTTTCAAAATGTTTCTCTCTCCTTTCTCTCTCTGCCTGTGGGTCAGGATGTGGTTCTAAGCTACTGTTCCATTGCCAGGCATGACCATGTGGTTGGCCTGATAATAATGGAATAAAACTCTATAACTATAAGCAAGCCGTCAATTCATTGCTTTCTTTTATAAGTGTTGTCTTCATCATGGTGTCTCACAGTGATAGAACAGAGTCTAAGACAGAGGTTGGTACCAGAAGTGGGATATTGCTGTGACAGGTCTGACCATGCTGTTTGTTGGATGAATGTGGAAGAAGACTTTGGGACTTAAGACTAGAAAAGTGGTTGGATACTTTAAGTGGGGCTTGATGGGCCATCCTTATAAGAGCATGGAATACAATGTTGATTGAAATTTGGACTTTGTAGCCCAACTCAAAGAGTTTTAGAGGCAAAGAAAACTAGTATGTGGACTAGAGACCATTCTTGTGATATCATGGGAAAGAGTGTGGCTGCCTTTTGTCCTTGTCCTAAAAGCTGCCTGAGGCTAAAATATCATTGGCAGAGGACGTGTTAAGACAGCTTAGTATTGACTGTGCCATGTGGTTATTAGTAGTCACCCTTATGCAAATCTACTATGAAAATGAGCAGTTGGGGCAAGGAAAAATACATAATGTGTAGGGTGAGAAGGACAAGGGCATCGGGAAATGTGATGTTGGAGCCCAGCATGTGCTCAAGGAGATAAAACCTTTAAAGAAAAGCCTGATGTTAAATTAAATAAAGGGAGTTGTGACCTCAGGGTAAGACCCCATTCAGCTAACCTTCCAAATTATGAAAAGGAATCACAAGAAAGTTTAAGCAGCAATGGGGACCATCACCAACAGAAAGCTGTAGCAATTTTAAAGGGGGGGGGAGGGATTTGCAGCCCCATCAAGCAGCAGAACTTGGCAGCTGAGGTCATATGGCTCTGGCTTTAAAGTCAAGGATACAAGAAAGGGTAGTGGAATTTCCCTCTGCAGCTAAGAATGGCTCCTGAGGCCAGGAACATGTCAGTAGTGCCCTTGGACATTGTGTGAAGCAGCAAAAGTGAAGAGTCAGGACTGTGTTGGACATCCAAGATGTTGAACATGGCACTCATGGAATACCTGCTGAAGAGAGCTGCACAAAGGATGTGGAACCAGCCCAAGAGAGAAAGTGTGCTACAGTCAACAAAGCTTCAGGAAGTTGAGGGATCTGAAGAACATTTTGACATCAGACACGAAGAGCCAGAATTTGGAGTTTGTCTTACTGTTTTTTGGTCTTGCTTTGGTCCACTACTTTCTCACTTTCCTCTCTTGTGAAATGGTAGTATATGTTTTGTGCCATATATGTTGGAAGAATGTGATTTGCTTTTTGCTTTTGATTTTACGAGGGGTTAAAGTTAAGAGATTGCATTAGTCTCCAAAGAGACTTTGCACTCAAACCATGTTGAGACTGTGCTAGACTATGGAGACTTTTGAAGTTGGACTGAGTGCATTGTGGCATTATGATGTGGCTACAAGCCCGCGGGGACCAGAGTGGAACATGGTGGTTTGAATAAGAATCATCCATTTGAATGCTTAACCACTAGTGAGTGAAAGTGTTTGATAGGATTAAAAGGATTATAAGGTGCTGGAAGGAGTGTGTCATTGGGGTTTGGGCCTTAAGGGTTCAAATGTCCATGACAGCCCAGTCTCCTCTGTGGGGTGTGTGGGTATGTGTGTGTCTACCTGCCTGCTTGTCTGTCTTTTTCTCTGCCTGCAGATCAGAATGTGGCTCTCAGCTACTGCTCTGGTAACATGTGTTCTGACGTGTTCCTACCATGATGACTGATAATAGACTAAATCTCTGATGCTGTAAGAAAGTCCCCATTTAAATGCTTTCTTCTATAAGTGTTGCCTTAGTCATGGTGACTTCTCACAGCAATAGAGCAATGATTAAGACAAGACTTTACAACTTTGCCTACTGTTTTCAGCCAATGGGATGTTTTTCTTCTTATATCTTCACTCTCTTTTTTGTTTCTGCTCTTGGAGGAAGGCTTCACGGTGTGAACAGGCAGCACAGACTAAGCATGCCAATGTGCAGGTACCACTGCAGGACTGCCTATGTACTGACTCAGTTTATCCCCACAGCGCTCATTGTGTGCAGCTCCTTATTATTCTGTCTGTCACTGCATTATTCTCTTTGTTCGTGTGTTCTGGCCTTTAAGAATTCATGTTTCAGCTGACACATAGCCTGAACTGGCCATCTCCTGTGATCAGACTGGTGACTACCTCAGTTGTCATCCGAGAGCCTTCACCCAGTAACTGATGGAAAGAGATGAGTCCCATATCCACATCCATGGCCAAGCTCTGGGAATTCCACTGAAGAGAGTGAAGAAAGATTGTATGAGTCAGAGAGGTCAAGGATATCACAGGAAAACCCACAAAAATAACTAACCTGGGCTCACAGGAGCTCACAAAGTCTGAACTAACAACCATGGAGCCTACACAGGACTGACCTAGGCCCTCTGCATGTATGTGACATTTGTGTTGGGTGGTCGACTTGTGAGACTCCTAACAGTGCCTAATACTTTGGCTGGCTTGGGAGCTTTATTCTTCGAACTGAATTGCTTTGTCCAACCAGCCTTAATACGAGGGGAGGTACTTGTTACTGCTGCAACTTGATATGCCATGCTTTGTTGGTATTCACAGGAGGTTTGCCCTTAACAAAAGCTGAGGAGGAATAGATTGAGGAGATGGGAGAGAGGAGGGAAGGGGTGGAAGGAGAGAAGGAGGAGAACTGCTTTTGGGATGTAGAATAAAAAAACTTAATTACAAAAAAAGAAATTTTCATTAATTGTCTTTGTCCGGTAATATATTCATGTGTTTACAAAAAAAAAAAAAAAGCACTGATGTTGCCTTTAATACCCAACTGCCGTTTCCTCATATTTATTCTATGCGAATTTCTTTTTTATTGTTGTTAGTTTCAATAATCAGTGTGTCGTCTTGATTTATTTTCATGCCTCCGCTGCTCCTGTGCTGAGCATAAGACCGCACTAATTAACATTCTCAATTTCTTGAGCCAGAGCAAACTCAATTCTAAAACGCAGAATGTTCCATGCACAGACTTGCATGTCCCTGGCTCCTTCCCTGGCTCTGCAGTATTTCAGTGAGTGGATGAAGGAAGCTATCAGGAGTCTCTGTACCAAAGGCCCTGTTCCTTCATACTTATGTGCTAATGAAACCTGCCACTTTTGTGTGGCTTTAGTCACAATGTAGATCTTAAATTTTTAACTACTTTATGAAGTACATAACTAACAAATTCTGGTGGTTTGAGTGTGAATGGCCCCTTAGGCTCATATATTTGAATGCATGGTGCTGAGTTTGTGGAACTCTTTTGGGAAGGTTTAGAGATGTGACCATGTTAGAGGAGGTGTGTCATTGGGTGGGGATGGAGAGCAGGTAGAATTTGAGGTTTTAAAACATTATTCCTGGCCTGGGCTCACTTTCTCTGCCTCAGGTTTATGGATAAGCTGTAAGCTCCCATCTACAGCTACAGTACCAAGCCTGCTTCCATACCCTAAATAATAAGGTTCATGGACACATCTTCTGAAAGGGCGAGCAAGACCCCAGTTAACCTTTCTTTTGTAAGTTAATTTGGTTAAGATGTTTTTGTCATGGCAAATAAAAGAAAACTAAGACAGAAGTTGGTACCAGTGCTGGATCATTTCTGTTTTAGGGATGTCCATGTTGTTTCTTGGAGAAATATAGAACACATTGGGATTTTGGACTAAAAACGCCAGCCATTCAATGCTATAATCAGAACTTAGTAGGCCAGCCTAGCCTGTAAGGCTGCTGAGAGTAAGAAGTTTCAAAGGGAAATAGTATTAGTAACTGAGCTAGATGCCACTTTGGGTGTGATATTTTATGGAAGAATATGGTTGCTTTCTGCCCTCATCTTAAAAACGAAACAACAACAACAACAACAAACCCAAAACACTGCCATCTTATGCAGATCTATAGAAGAAAGATAAGCAAAGCAAAAAGAAATACAAAAAGTACAAGTTGAGGAGAAAAAGAACACCAGAAAATGTAATGTTTGGAACAAATTCTGATGCTCGGAGAGATGAGAAATTTAAAGAAAGGCCTGATGCCAAATTAAATAAAGGTAGTAGAATCCTTAGGGCAAGAACACATCCAGCTAAGCTTTCAACTTGTGAAAAGAAAATGCATAAGGAATCTTCCCCTAACCCAGTGCTTCTCAACCCTCCTAATTCCGTGGCCTTTTGATACAGTTTTTTATGTTGTGGTGACTCTTGACAATAAAATTATTTCCATTGCTCCTTTATAACTGTAATTTTGCTACTATTCTGAATCATAATGTAAATAGCTGTTTTCTCCAGTGGTCTGAGATGACCCCTGTGGTTGTTTGACTCCTAGCAGGGTCACTGCTCACAGGTTGAGAACACTGCTCTAAGGCAAAAGAAATCTTATTTAAGAAAAGGAAGCATAAACAAGTCAACAATTATGCAAATTTAATTCAAAGAAGAAGCCATGTTCCAGTCCAAGGAAGCAGAATGTGGCGGCATCAGCCACATGGCTCTGAATTTAGAGTCAAGAAGGTCATGGGAGAAAACTGAATCATTTGTAGAATCATCCTCCTCCTGTTGTAGAGTCGTCCTCCTTCTGTTAAGGAAAGATGCTGAAGCCAAGTGTATGGCAGGGCAGTACCTGCATGGAGGCCCAGAGAGGCCATTGTGTGAACTCTGGAAGTGAAGCTTGCATTGTGTTGAAGTTCCCAAGATGCTGGAGATACCATCACCATAGAATGTCTACTAAGGAGAGCTGCATCAAGGGAACCAGCACAAGAGGAATAAGTGTGTTGTAGTCAACAAAGCCGAAAGAATGGAAGATCCAATGAGCTGTTATGTCAATCCTTTGTCATCATGCTTTAGGGTTTAGGATTTAGAGTTTTCCCTTCAAGTTTTTCTACTTACTTTTATTTTTATTTATTTATTTTTGTTCAGTATTTCTCACTATGCCCCTTTATTACTTCTTCTTTTTTTTTTTTTTGGAATGGTAATGTATATTCTGTGCAAGGCTGGAAGTATGTGATTTGCTTTTTTAATTTAGGTTTTTATAGGGGGTTAGTAATTAAGGGATTTCCCAAGTCAAAAAGAGACTTTAGACTTTCAAATAGTCTTGAAACTGTGAAAGACTATGGGGATTTTTAATGTTGGATTAAATGCATTTTTTCATTAGGGTTTGGTTACAAGCCCAGAGGGGGCAGAGAGTGAAATGAGGTAGTTTGAGTGGGAATGCCCCATAGGCTAATCTATTTGAATGCTTAGTCCCAAATTGGTGGACTGTTTGGGAAGGATTAGGAGGCACAGGCTTGTTGAAGGAGGTGTGACACTGGGCATAGTACGGCCTCTGAGTTTTCACAAACCCATGCCAGACTGGCCTCTGTTTCCCTGGCTCCAATTTGCAGATGAAGTATAAGCTTTCAGATACTGCTCCAGCACCAAGTCTATCTGCCTTTTGTCATGCTCTCTACCATTATATTCATAGACTCAGCCTCTGAACTGTAAACAGCCTCTAAGTAAACTCTTTCTAAGTTGTATTGGCCAAGGTTGTCTCCCATTGCCAATCTAGATAAGTAACTAAGTAACTAAGACACAAATCTAGAACTAACTAAGTATAATATTTCAAGAATTTTTGATCAATCTGCATCCTGTTGGTAATTTTCATGAATAGCATTCATAACAATGTAAGACATGACAGACTTTGGATAAATCTTAACTACCGCTTTCCCTGTGTCTCATATTAACAATTTTAAACCAAAGTCTCATACCCTGTATTTCTTCAGTTTCTATATAACACATCTGTAATATTATATTTGATATAATTAAAAAAAGGCAAACAAACACATGTGAGTGCACTAATGACCTCCCTAGCTAAAATGCCTGTTATGGAAAGACCTTATTCTATGTTAAATCTCTGCCTCAAGAACCACCTGAGTTTGCCAAGGGCTGCCAGTATCTCCCACTCACCCACCCCATATCATTTATTTGCTGAGCTTGGCGTCTTCCTACTGTCATTGAGTCACAGCGGTTTGTACCCCAGGCCTACATTTCTGGCGATATTCCATTAGCCTGAAAAATGCTAATGCTAAACTGGCACTGAGTACTGAAACACGCACCGAGAGTGGAACTGTGCAAGAAGAATTCCGAGTGCTTCTTAGAAAACTCCAAGAAAGCAAGACAAGAGTCTTGTGGTCTCAGTTTCTTCATGAACACATAATTGTTCTTGGAATATAAGTGTGTGCCTCTCCCAGGTATGAAGGATAGGTGTGAGCTTACTCAGATTATTTATTATAGGGAGATATGATTTGTCTATATGCATGTATAGGAATACATGTTTGTGCCACATGTGGTTGTCCTTGTGATTAACACCTTACTCACATGATTCTTCTTAATCCTTAGAGTATGATGCTCTCAATAAGGTTAGCTATTGCATGAAACTTTGGTCTGCCTCATGTTATAGGCCCTACGTTCTCAGGTTCACCATGCCGACTAGAGTAGTAAACAACTGAGTACTTTTGTTAAGGTCAGCACAGATTTTCTAAACACAGCAAAGATTTACAAAACAATCACAGGCTTATACACTTTATTCTAGGAACTTCAGTGACATGTTAAGGACAAACAAATTAATGTGGCTTTAATTCTCTTATATCCCCAGGATCTCAAATCTTTTATTATTACCATGTACATAAAACTTAGCTTGTTGGGTATTTTTCCCTGCAAGTTTCAATGTTTTTCAGGTGTACAGATGCTGCATGAGTAAAATCTTTGCTTTCTCTACCTGAGATTTGAACCAACTAGAAGGGAGAAAAAATCTGACACAGGTTCTTCACTTCATCACTTCACCAGCCTTGGGCAGTTGGTTAGGTCTTCCAGTACCAGGTGCAAGTTTCATCTTACTGAGTGGGCCTTAAGATCAAGTAGAGAGCTGTCTGTTACCACCAAAGTATCCATGCCACTATTGCACCCTTGGAGTTACTATTTTGTTTTAATTGGAAAGAGTAATATCTCACTTACTCCATTTGTCAAATTATTGTCATTTTGTATTGACAATGATTTTAGTGGTTCCAATAACTCGTTTCTGCAATGACACAACCAAAAAAAAAAATCTTCCTTTATTTTTAGACTAAATTGAAATTCACACTTGGATACCTATAGTAAATGGCATGGAAAAACTCAGGATATTGACAGGAAACATATTTTATTGTGTTGTTTTAATGTAGATACTTCTTACAAAATGTATTATAATTTAAGTTGTGATATTAATATGAACATATGTCCTTTCAATTATCAAATCCTTTGTGTGCGCTAATTATTTCTAAGCATTGTTTACAATCTAACAAAGTATTGTATTTAAAATAATACAACTTGGTTTTTAAGCTGGGTTATATTTCATATCTCATATTGAAAATAAGAGACAAGTGGATCATAATGGATTAAAGTGTTACACTTTCTGTAGGCAGCTTTGTACCAAGACGATGTCCAGGGGCAAGCTAGTTTCTCAGACCAGCCATCCTCTCTATGAGAAAATTCACTGTCATGGCATTAAGAAATCATATTGCTATTCTGGCATTACATTGGAGAGAAAAGAAGAGCATGGAATTTAAATTCTGATTTCCTAGGATTTGCTTTTAACAAACTGATGGTCCCATGTAATCAATGAGGTAATAGTGATGTTCTTGCACTGAAAGTCCATAAAGGAGCAAGCACATGTTCAAAGTTCCTCCCGGGATCATGGCAAATGGTAGCACAGGTAATAGTGGTCATCAAGATTAGACCTATTGTTTCCAAATGGGGTTTGTTGCTTTGAGCCAAAGCTTCCTTTTTCTCTTCTAAGTGTGTTTTGTTGAACAAGTAAATAGCTGTTTCATTTAATTTGTATTATTTCATATATACAAACACATAGAGTTGTATCTTAATTTTTATTTGTACCTTAATCCTAGGTTTTTGTTCAAGTTGATAAATTTTTGAAGTTGATGATTAGTAGCTATGTAATATCTGTCATTCTAATTAATTTGTCCATATCTCAAACCTGTATATTGAAATTCTCATCCCACGTTGCACAATGTCAGTCACACCACAATAAATCTCTTTGTGCTTAAAATTTTGTTCATCTATTTGCATACATGAGCTTTACTTTCAGCAGCAAAGGTTTTCCACTAAAAGATACTGGGGGTTTTTAACTGAAATACTGTCTAGAAATATCATATACATTTCTTCTTTCTCTAATGGGAAAGCCTGTCTGGCTTTGAACTTTTAATTATTTGATCAAGTAAAGTTTAACAGTTTCTAGATGTTTATTTATACTTGGAATTCCTTCTGCTAATTGTCTTTTGACTAATTTTCTATAAAAAAAAAAATTCTATTTGTCGTTGTGCTGTACCCAGTTAGGATAAATACAATTCTAGGAATTTGACTAATATTAAAGTTTGGCTCCATGGAATAATGGAGGATGACAAAAAAAGTTTCAAGGGATATTTTCTAAGTTATGTGAGCCACAAAAGCCTCTCATAGAAGGCAATATTTAAGCTGAAAAGTAAAGGGTGTGCTAAGGAAATGATGTGTGATTTCAAAGAAAGAACGGTGTAATTAGAAGCTGTAAGAAAGAGAAGCCCCAAGTAACCAGTGTTTGTGCAGGAAGGGTCTGACCCATAAGTATGTGTTATTTAAATATAAATATATTAGTTAAAATAAATACAAATTAAGGACAAATTAAAATAATTAATAAACAAAACAGAATTAAACAACCAACAATACAAAGAATTAGTGAAATAAGAAACTGGTTCTTTGGAAAGATAAAATTTAGAAACAGTCAAGTTAGCCAACAGGATGACAAAATTAATAAAAATATGGGCTAAAAAGGAGACATTATAACATATAAAAATATTTAAAAAAACATCAGGACATACACTAAAATTCAATACTTCACTAAGTTAAAAAAATTTTAAAGAGTGGATGAGTTTCTAGATCCATACGACACACGAAATGCATCTAAATCAAAGTAAGTAGCTGTATAGCCAAAAATGAGGTCAAGGATGGAATAAAAATTCTCCCAACTATAAAACTCCCAGGACCAGATGGACATTACACCGGAACTTCAAAGAACTAATCCCAATTCTACTCTAATCATTCCTTTGAAGAAGGGAAAGAAGGAAAGCTTCTAAACATTTTTATAAAGCCGATGTTATTATGATACCCAAACCAGATAAAGACATAACAATGAAAACAACAGAAAAACACAAAACTATAGACTCATCTCCCTATGGAACACAGATATAAAAATTCCCAACAAACTCTTACAAACATAATTCAAACTGTTATACGATGTTGTACTTATTCTGGTGATCCAAGAATACTTCAATACACTTAAATTAAAAAAAAATGTAACTCATCATATGTTTGTATTTTAAGACAGAAATTACGTGATCATCTCAATAGATACAGAAAAGGTCTTTGACAAAGTATAATAGTTCATGATACAAATCATAGGAGCTAAGGATCTAGGGTGCATGTCTCAATATAAGAAAAGTTATGTTTGAAAATCCTAGAACCAATATCATAATAAATGAACAAAAATTTAGAGCATTCCCAACAGAATCAGTATGCATCCTAGTTTTTTATTATCAATTTTTAAAATCGATATTACATAACAAACACCGTTTCTCCTCCATCCTCTCCTCCTGCTTTCTTCCCCTCACCTCCTTTTTGATGTCTCCCATCCACTCCTTAGAAAGGGGAAGGCCTCCTATGGGAGTCACCAAGGCATGGCGTTTCAGACTGAGGCAGGACTAAGCTCCTTCCCTCATGCTGACTAGTTTTATGTCAGAATGACACAAGCTGGAGTTATCAGAGAGGAGGGGCCTCAGCTGAGGAGATGCCTCTGTAAGATCAGGCTGTAGGTAAGCTTGTAGGGCATTTTCTTAATTAGTAACTGATATAGGAGGGCCTGGACAACTGTAGATGGGGCCACCCCTGGACTGGTGGTCCTGGGTTCTATAAGAAATCAGGTAGAACAAGCCATGGTAAACAAGTCAGTAGCAGCACCCTCCTTGGCCTCTGCATCAACTCCTGTGTTCAGATTCCTGCCCCGATTGAGTTCCTGTCTTGATTTCCTTCACTAATGGACTAAGATGTTGAAGTGTAAGCCAAATCAATCCTTTTCTCCCCGGTTGGCTTTTGCTTATGGTGTTTTATGATAGCAATAGAAACCCGAACTAACGCAATAAGAAATTAGACAAATGTGTCTATTCTTTCCACTTCTATTCAAAATAGTGCTTGATCTTAGCTAGGGCAATATGACAAGAGAAGGAATTAAAGATGATAATTCAATGTATTCTATTTGTACATGATAAAATTCTATAAAAGATCCTAAAGACTCCACCAAAACACACTTGGAGCATATATATATATATATATATATATATATATATATATATATATATATATATATATATATATATTCAGCAAAATAGAATGGTACAAAATTAACATATAAAACTCAACACCTTCTTCTATACCAATGATAAAAATACCAAAAAAGAAACTTAGGAAATGGTTCTATTCACAATAGGAACACACATACACATATACATGCACACATACACACATGTACACATATACACATACACACGCACACATGCAGGTAGGATTATATCCAAGAGGATATTGTCAGTCTTCTGTGAAGAGCTTAGAACAAGGAAATAGGCAATATAGAGGTGTTATCTATGCTGGTTGGAATAATATAAGCTGATTAATCATCTTAAGAAACGTATTGTTTAAATATTATCCTGTAAGTAAGATCTGACCTGTAGACGCTACTGAACACATTTTGTATCTATATTTATTTTGACAATATTGTACACATTTGTACCTCAACTTATGGAATAGACTGCTGCCCCACATCCTAGTAACATACATTATTTTAAATGCTGAAGTACATTTTAAAAACAGTTTTTAAAATTATGAGGCTACTTGGCCATTATTCTGAGGTTATATAATAATACCCTACAGGCAACAATGTTCTCTTATCTGTGAAAATTGCTTTAGTGAATCATGTGTAAATTCTCAACAATGACCTTCATATAAATTATGCTAGAAATGAAGATTTTACTTTCTAGAAAAGATAAAATTAAAGGTACAGAGAAGGAAAAATATGTCAGACTAAGGGAACAAAAGAGATTTTGGCACAAGCTAAGTGTACAGAGAATCACATGCAACATATTAAAATAGTAAACTAAAGTTACATACAAAATGTTAGGAACTGTAATATGATGAGTCATTGAACAGAAATGGGAGAGAAAAATTGTTGCCGTGACTAGTTGATGTGGTGATCACAATAAAGAGGTAGACAAGTGCACTGTAAATAAAAATTGGTAGCCTTATTATAGAGAAGCACCTATTCCTTCCAGCCTGACACAGTCAGGGAACTAGGAAACTATTGTATAAGACCATAGGGAATTAGGACCACCAATTCCATGTGAGAGATTGCAAGATAAACTCTTGAACTGAGTCTTCACTCCTTCTGCAAATGTTAGAGTGAAAAGCAAGCAAGCAAGAAAACAAACCCAAACACCACTGGTCAACTGAAGAGGATCTCCGGCCTGATGGATGCCTGGTATTCCAGTAGGACTGATTCAATAACTGGGGAAGGGACCATCCTTAGGAATACAGGCTCACAACCATGTTTGCGAGGAAGGTAGAATAATTAGTTCTTTAAAAATAAGCTGTGTTTCTTCCCTCCCCAGAATCCTCATGCCTGTTGTAGTATTTCTCATAAATAGTGCTTGGTCTTAGCTAGGGCAGCATCATGTATGTCTTCTGTTTATTCAGAAGACTTAACTTTTCATTCCCTCCTTTCTCTTCCCTAAGGATTTTGTCGCTGACATTTTGGCTTTCCCCAACCCTTCAGGCTTCCTTGCCTTGTCTCTAAAGCTTAGCTTCTCTCCACGTGGTCCGTTGCACACTATATGGCTGACCTCTGATGCCAGCTTAGATGGCATGGCTGTTTCCTTTCTTTCTCCATTTTCCTCCTTCACACAGCAGCTGAAATTTACAGCTCCTTGACATGTTTATTATTATTATGATGATGATGATGATAAAATTATTTTTGAGCTTTTATTTGAGTCCATTATTAAATTCTTAATGAGACTTAAGAACCCCAAGAGGGTGATCCTGATTTCTCCTGTATTACAAATACGAAAATGATAGTAATGATGTTTTGGTTTTTACAGTCTAAACTAGATAGTCATCAATAGACGACTCCTCAGGTGAAAAGTACACAAATCAAATCCTTCTTGGTCTAACTCTTCACTGTCAATCGCATCTACCCTTTCAAGGGTTCCAACAGGGCCTTACTAGGCCTGTCTTTTCTACTGCTCACAAGCCGATTCATTATAAATTTGACTGTAGCTGCTGATGCTAAAGGTGGGCAGAAAGCAAGAGCCTAGAGGAAAACGCTTCAACTGCCTTTCTCCTAGCTTACAGTTGAAAGTCCGCATCCTTTACAGTAATTAGACAAGATGAATGTGATTTTGCTGAATAATAGACAGGCTTGCGATGAAGTTAAAAATATCCTTTTCATGTCACATGACACACTGGGTTTTTGTCGATTTGTGTTGTTTCTGTGCTGTTGCTTTATCCTCTCTCTCCCTATGCGGTTTACTCCTAGATGGCTTTTGCTTGCTTTTTAATCAGGAATTCAACCTCCAGCTCTCCCCTAATTGCCATTTTCTTCTCAACACACTTAAGCACCTTTGAGAATCTCTCGCTGGAACCTCAGACCTGCTTCTCTGCCGTATCCTGAGAGGGTTTGTTTGTGTGTAATTCTACTTCCAACAACTGTTAAAATGGATTTCTTTGGGTTGTGTCTACTGTCGTATTTTGAGGCTTTGACAATGTGTTGTTCCTGTTCTGTTTCACAGTGGAGCGCCTGTTCTTGTGTCCCGGAGGCTGCCTCTTATTACACAGATTCAGAGATATTAATTGTTACACTCTAGGCTCTCTTCTTGCTTATTTTGTTTCTCTAGGCTCTAAAATCCTTTGTCTCCAGGCTAAGGGAACTCAGCAGGAGGCAGAAAGAGTAAAAGAGCCAGAGAAGATAGAAGATGAGACAGGGAAACAAAGCCTTCTGAACACAGGGTGACTGACACACACATGAACTCACACAGACTGTGACAACATGCACAGGGCCTGCATAAGTTTGTACCATCTGAAGTTAGATGAAAGGAGCCGTGGACACATGCCCCCATCCCTAACCCAGAAGCTATCTTCAATTGATAACCATTTGCAAATTGAAAATTAGCTTTCTCCAAAGAAGTCTCAGGTGCCTTTTCATGTTATGCAAATGCAGATCTGAAAAACCCCTCTAACATCATTGTCAAGTCATCCGTGTAGCACAGCCTTTTAATAGAGGATGGACAGGATAGTAACATGGAATTCTGAACCGCCATTCTATAACAAATAGTAGCGATGTGAAGATAACTTTGGTGAAGCCCCTGAAAGTTCATTGTTATGCTAAGCAAGTCTCACGTGACCTGACTGCACAAGTTCACAACTAATTAGACAATAAAGTAAATTGTTATCAGGTTGTTGGACAACCTCTTGCTGGGCCACTTTCACGGACCCTCTTCAGTTTTTTTTTAAATCTTGATGAACTTAGAGGGACTTGTTCAAATCATTCAGTTTGGCTCAGGGCCACTGGAGGAACAGTCACTCACCTCGATGCCTGCACCTGCCTCCTTGGCTCCCTCTCTGGCAGTCTGCCTGCCTAGCAGTCTGCTCTTCCATCCCTCTGGCAACCTGTTGCCTTCCTGACAAACCAGCCTAGCAATCTGGGCTGCTTAGCAATCAGGCCCTGCATTCTGGGCTGGGGGAAAGAATCAACATGAAACTTTGGAGCTTATGGAGCAATGCTATGGTTTAAGTGATATATTTGGATGTTTGTAAAAATAGGCCAGTGGTACAGCACTTGCATATATTCAGGAGGCCCTAAGTTCAATTTCCTGAACAAATAAGTAAATAAATAAAGTTTAGGAGTCAAGGTGACAAAGTATAGACTTATGATGGTTTTGGTTATCAACTTGGTGTGATTAAGAACTGCTTAAGCCATTACTAAAGCATATTTTTGAGGGTATCTTTGAGAACATTTCCAGGGAGGATTAGGTGAGTGGGGAACTCACTCTAAATATGAGCCACACTATCACATGGCTCAGTCCTCAGAATGAATAAAAAGGGGGGAACAAGGAAGCTAGCAGAGTACCTCCCTTTGTTTCCTCTTTCCTGTTTCCTGATTTGCTGAGAAATGATCAAGCAGCTTCCTGTTGCCATGAACATGCACTGGTTTTACTATCATGACATCCTTACCCCCTGAACCATGAATCAAAGCAAGCTTCTCAGGTATTCTCATAGTCTTAAATATTCTATATGCAAGAGGTCTAGTGCAACTCAGAATATCTATTAGGTGTCCAAAGTGTCTGTCTGATCAGCCATAGGTTTTACAATTATGACTGATTGTGGGGAAAATCCTTCATATCCTAAAGTATGGGTTTCTTAAAATAGAGCAATTGTAGAACAAGAAATAATCAAAATTGAGTGTTGAACACAAAATGTTTTGTTTCTGTGCTGGTTATGTTTCTAGAAAAATCATAGAATAGTACAAAGCTACGAGATTTATTCTCGAATGTGTATTTGAAGCTTAACTCTACAGTTATGAACTCAGCTGATTTTAGCACGTTGATCAGGATTAATCTAACACTCAGAAGTAAGGAGTGATTCTTTCCAACATTTTGTATGAGAAAAAACATGGGTATTTTGTGGGTTAACAGATTAATAGTGATCTCCAATATGGACAGTGTTGCATTTATTATGCAAACTTGTTTGGATCCACTAAGAACACTGAGAAACAGCTCTGATGTCAGAGGTAGAGAATATGAGCATTACATAACTTTGTCAACTGCTTAAAGTATCATTTCCCTGTTCTGTAAAGCGAGGTGACAATAACTTGCAAGGCTACTGTGAAGACTCATTGCTTAAACACATGAAAGGTGCCAACTGAAGATCTAGCATAATAGTTTAGCTTTTTGTTTGTCTTTGAATGGAAAAGAAAAAGTGTACTTAGGTAGGTGACTACAAAAGTGCTTTAACCCACCTGAGAGGAAAGAAATGCTAGCCTGCACACATCACTCTGTGTCGTATGTTGTAGCTAGGATGGTGTGCATTTGTCAGTGCTACTAGCTATAACCCTCATAAGCATTTTTAGTGAGGGAAGACCGAGGAAGTCTTGGTCAAGTGCCAGATGTGCTTGGATGCTCAATTGGTATTAATTAATCCCCAGTAGCAGCAATTTGGCCATAGATTTTGGCCTTTTTGACCTTTAACGCTAGATGGAACACGTTCAGATAATTCTTTTTCTAGCCAAGCCCTTTAGAATCTTGTTCAGCTCTTGGCAGATTTTGCACTGTGGTTTTCCCATAGGTCTGCAGTTGGCAACTCCAATGGGCTGGTTTTAATAAGCAGAATGTGAGATGTTATCTATTCAGTTTTGATAATGGGAGCTATTCCAAATGTGCTGAAAAAGTTCACAAATTTTCCCCTGAATTCTGAGGAGGTTTGTGAGAAGAATCTTAGAAAACAATCCCCTGCTTTCTGTCTCAACTCATACAATATTCTTACTCATGATGGCAGGGTCTCTGCTGAAAAACCCTCTGCTGCTTGAAGCTGGTAAAAAGCAAATTTAGTGCGTGGGATAGCATCAGATTTAAAATTAGTTTTCAGTTTCTTTTTTTCTCACTGTTTACAAAAGGCTCCCTATATGATTTCACTTTGTATTTGAAATGAAAGCAGTAGGATTTAGTCAAAAACCAGAAACAAGCAGTTTGTGCTCAGGGCTATGTGGTTCCTCTTCCTGGGTGTTCTGACCATGGTGCAGCATCCTTCAAAGGAATGAGCATGCAATGTTCTGGTCTTTGGAAACCCTAAAACCTGCATTTTCTTGTATCTGGTATTTAGTGTAATTTAAAAGTCCATTTTTTCTTTGTTATTATTATAAAAGAAAGTGTTTAATTGGGCTTATGTACAGTTCCAGAGGGCTAGAGTCAAAGGTGGCAAGCCATAAAAAAACAAAAAACAAGAGTGAGCAAAATCAAGTCAATTGTAAAGATCAAGAAGTTATTAATAATACTGAAGAGATGGCTCAGTGGGTAAGGATGCTTTCCATTCAAGCGTGAGAACCTGGGTCTAAGCCCCTAAACTCATTAAAATGCTGAGCATGGCTGCAGGCGCCCATAATCCCAGCCTAGGGGGTGTGGGTTAGAGGCAGGTAGACCTGGAAGGATGCTCCTGGGCCAGCTTGTCTAGGCAGGATGTTAAACTTCTTGTTCGATGAGAAACCCTGTCTCGAGGCAACAAGGAGGAGACTGGTGGAGGAAGACACCTGATGTTCTTCTCCGGCTTCTATATACATGTACATGAATGCATACACTCACTTGGGGAATGGAATGCATGCACACATGCATGTGCACACATTTGAGACAGAGAGAGAGAATTTGCTAATAATAATAATTTTATAATTAAGGATACTGATAATATAGTAATATTGTTATATTTCTCCATGCAGAACTTATCACAGTGTGTTGAAATGATCAGTTTGCTTTTACTTACCACCCAGCTTATTTTAAGATGTATGTTATGTTTCTGCCTTCTGGAATTATGGCGGATACACAAGAAACTGTTTAGTAAATATTAGATGAATAAGTAGATATGGAAAATTGGAACACACATGATAATAATTTTGCCCCAAATTACAGAGGCAATATGCGAGATATAAGCTTCCTTTATGCACGTGGGTCTTCCCTATTCACAACCTGCTCTTGACCAACTCTCATTCTGTTTATTCACTTCAGATAAACAAGGATTTCAGGAAAACCTGCTTTCAAGCTGTCTCCTCCTATTAGGGACTGTATCCCTCTAAACTGTTACACAAAATGAACTCATTCTCTCTCAAGTTGATTTTGGTCAGATACTTGTTCATAATAGTGAGGAAAGGTAATAATACGATATCCTATCTCCTACTCTCCCATTTATATTAGATATATCTTCTAAAATAATAATTACCAAGCTATCCTTAGGCCGTAAATTCCCTTCCCTCAAATTACTCTTAACCTACAACAGTTATTATGAAGTTTTTAAATGCCCTTTTGCTTTTATGTAACAGCTCTTCATATTTCCGTTATGGGCATAACATATGTGGTCTTCCAAGTGCATATGTTGTAATTTAATCCCACATCTGATGGCAAGAGATGTGACTATTAGATTGGGCTATATATAGAAAAGGCTGAGGGAGACGTGACACATAGAATACATCTATGAGCCATGGGCCTCAATCTCTTGGCACTCTCCAGCTTCCGGAACTGTGAGCAGTAAATTTGAGCATCTATAAATGACCCAATCTAAGACATGTTGTTATAAGAATTCAAGCAAGATTTCGACCAGTACTTTTGTTGTCTTCTGGTGTATTCACATTGATCTTTAGCCCTCAGGAAATGAACTCAGGTCTTCATTTCCCATCAGTGAAATTGCAGAAATACATGATATTGCAGAAATGCCTGATATTTTCAATGTGAGTTCTAGGGGTCAAACTAAAGTCTCCCTGTTTTTATAGCAAGAACTTTTTTTTTTTTTTAACTGAGTCATCCCACCAGCCCCTGCCATCAGGTTTTAAATCATCTTGTCATGAAAAAAATATATGCAGCATACTTAGCATGTAAAAGACGGCTAATATGCTAGCTCATCTTCTTTTGTGATAGTTTATGGACCTGGAAAAATGTCTGGTGGATGATAGGAGTGATGAAGAATATCTTTCATGTTCAGACAGACCAAAAGTAGTTATAAAATATCTCTGTAAGTGATATAGGAAATCGTGTAGAGAGCCATTTGATTCGCTAAAGGTGACTATAAATTTCACAAAGTCATTGAGAATTTCATCATTCAGATACCATGATGAATGTGGAAGACATTTTCATGTGTATTCTTTCTGTATTTTTAGATTAATTTTTAAAAGATTATCTTTTAATTGTTGAAAACTTCAGACATGTATACAATGTATTTTGATCATACCTACTCATCCATTTCCAAGTTTTCCTCCTTCAACACCTATGAATACTTCCTAACTACTCATCTATTCCTTGTTGTGGGAGGGGAAAACTTACTGAGGGTAGTTAATGCTGTCTCTATGTGGTGGGAATGGGCTCATCTATTGGAGCATGCTTGACCTACTAGGAACCACAGCTCTAAAACCAACAACAAAACCAGACTCTCCCTTCTCTAGCAGTTATCACTTGTCAGGATTCCTTGGCTAGGAGCTCAGGAGCCTCTCTCTACTCCATGCTGGCTTAATCTTGCGTAGGTCCAAGCAATGCTGTCTGGAACTCAGCTTTGAATACATGACCTATAGTCCCTTGGGGGAAACACTTCATATCCAAATTATACCATGTTCCCTTTCCTCGCTTTCCTGGTTTTCATTCAATAAATATTACATACTGTGCATAACATAAACTATTTCTTAGTCCTCAAGTACAGAGATTCTTATCATATTAAATTCATTAGGTTAAGTCCACCACATATTTTCCCTTAGTTTGTAGATGTTTGGATTTAGAAATGTAGGGTCATATATGCATATTTCCTATGGAAACTATATACATTTACTTTTATTTCCGGGGTTGGTGCTCACTGAGGTTGATCAACTGAGGAAAGAATTTAGGAGGAAATGTCAAAGAGACCACAAAAATCCATATATATTTTGAAAGTACATTGAAAATATACTGGAGCATAAATTTTCTGTTTTTATAAGAGCCTTTTTTTTGTATTTATAAGGTCAGTGAGTATTCTTTTCTCGTTAAATCATGGTAAATCATATTCTGATTTTAAAATATTTCTTCTGTGACTCAGAGAAGCCCACAAAGGGTGGGAAGGGTCAAAACTATGATGTTGATAATATTATAATTAAGCTGTACTCTTGTGTGGATGTAGACAGTGTAAATGTATCAGCTGCAATACTCTCCTGGTACCTAAGTCATTGAGAAAACATGAAGATCTAAACAGCAACTTCAAGATTCTTAGCCATGAAGGAGTCTTTTAATAACCAGGAGATGTTGCTACTTTGCTACAGTTTTCTTTGCTACCCCATGCTTAACTTTATGCCTTAGCAATTTCACATTTGCAATTTTAATTCTTTTACAGCATGTTTTATGGTCCAGAATTGTGGTCTATCTTGGTGAATGTTTCATATGAACTGAGCAGAGTGTATGTTTGGCTTTTGTTGGGTGAAATACTCAATAAATGTCAACTGGTTTCAGTGGTGGATTATTTATTTCTACTACATCCTCATAAATTTTGTGTTTGTTTTATTTGTCAATTACTGATGGATGAACTTGGGCGTGTAAATAAACAGTACGTTTCTCATAGTTCTCTTCTTTAGCATTGTCCATTCTGAGGCTTCCTGAACAAACGCTGCACGCTAAGCATCATTATGTGTTTCTGGAAGATTGGCCTTTTATTACCCTGTACTTTTTCTCTTTATTCTTCTTAATTTTTCTTACTCTGAACTCTGCATTTTTTTCTGGGACTCACAGACCTATTCTAGCTGTCTTTTGATTAGTGTTCCGCTTGTTACCTGACTTTGCAAAAATTTTGTTTACAAACACAGCAGACCACACATTTTGAAGAATCTCCTTCACTACTAGAACAAAGACATAATAAAAAAATGCATCATTAAAGTTGAAGGGTGTTCTCTAAGCATATAGCTCAGGGATCAAAGAGATTATGGAGGTAAGTGAAAACAAATGTGTTAGCTATCCTGAGAGTGTTTAGTACTAAGCTTAAGTGTTATTTGCTAGACTAATGTAAAAGACACAAGAGTGAATTGGACACACAGCTTACAGTCTTCTGGTTCATGGCATTACCATTCCTGATTTGTTGCCTTTCTTTATAGTCATAGCTTTTGACAAGGGTTTTGTAGAGCACACTTTTATGTTCTCTGAACATATGACTTCTGTCAATAGAATCTGGACCAGAATGAAGATATGTCCTTTTTCTATGTCAGATGTATCATGTATTTTTTCTCTTTAGTATTTATGTACCAAGAAGAGACTATGTTCCCAAGAAATCAGATGTTTCCTGAAAATGTGACATATGAATGAGATATGAGCCAACCCCACATTTAGAAGTGAAGACTAGTTGAGCTTGGAAGAATCGTTCAAGCATTTTTACAAACATGCAAATTTAACAAGAAGCAGCCAAATATGCAACTCATGAAATCCCACCCCTGCTGAGGAGTATTTGGTAATTTGTGGCTGGGGGGGGGGGGAAGCAGTTTTCTTCAGTGATGTGTGGTGATATGTTTCATGTTTAATAAAAACCCATTTGAAAATATCAGAGGAGAGATCTACCAATCCAGCAGGGTCAAAGAGTTGTAATTTACACCTTTAATCCTAGCATAGGGAAAGACCAGTAGTGGTGACCTACGCCTTCAATTCCAGCAGATCTGAGTTTGAGGCCAGCTTGATTTACAGAGGGAGTTCCAGGCTCCCAGGCAGGCAATGGTGGTGCCAGGCCTTTAATCCCATTCCTCTAGAGATAGAGATCTTTCTGTGTTTCTGGAAGTTCAAGGCTAACTACCAAATAGTTGTAGCCTAGGCCTTTAATCTTAACCTGGATGTGAAACTGGGCAAAGAAGGTATTTAAGGCCAGCATTGATAGATGAATGTAGTAGAAGTGACGAGGATCCAGGCTGAGGAAGCGGGAAGACAGCTGGGTGAGATTTGACAGTGGTGTTTCCTCTCTTTTATATTTCAGCCTTTCCTTGATACCGGTTCTGAGTTTCCTTTATTCATGCAACAGTGATGGGGGCTGTGATAGGCTGTTTATGCTCCAGGGGAAAGTGCTGTATCCATGTACATGCTACCAGCACTAAATGCACTAAATGGATTCTGTGAATTTATAATTTATAAGTGCAAATAAAATTGTGAGGGAAGATGGTGGTAGGGGTATGACCAGTTGAAGGGAAGAGAATGGGAGGTGGGTTTTATTAAATCCATTATATACATTATATACATGCATGAAATTCTCAAATGATAAATAAAATGATGTGTTATTTAAATGCACCAAGTTTGGAATAAACTTCTTGATGTGTAATAACTGTAATAACTAACTGAAAAAAAATTCAGTAGGCTAGACTCTCAGACTTTTCCTTTAGAGGAAAAAATGATACAAATAAATGATACAAATCCTATATTCAAATAAAATGTAACACTTATCAGACTTGGGATAGATGGGAACTTTCTATAATTACATGAAGGATACCTGCAAAAATGAATAATCAGAAAAGAAGAAAACCTACATCACATAAGATACTTAAGGGATAAAATGGGAAAGCATCATTTACAAGGCAAAGATAGCAAAGGGACAGATACTTACCATATATTCAATCAACTAATTCTACTTATTGACTATTGGACCATATAATCTGAACATAGTGTACAAGACAAGAGTAACTTCAGTAAACCAGTCAGTCCTTCTCAGAGTCTGAAAACATTTGACTAATAAGATACACTGTGTGACCAGTTAATTCCTTGGGTATGAGTCCATTGCAGTGGTTCTTTGACTCTGAAGTAAATAATTTGAAGCAATGATTGGCAAAACATCATAATGATGGACAGGGCATTCTGTGAGAAGACAGATGGCTTTGGCAGAGGCGTTATACACAAGAAATGGAAATTCATCCCTAGATACTTGTCTACTTTAGTAAGGATGAATTTCCATACCTTCTTAATAGAAGGAGCCCAGTGTGGTCCATATGCTACTACATGGCTGCTAGCTCCTTCTAGGTTTGGATGACATATTGAACTCAGGGCTAATCTCTACTGCTGTTGCATTCTGAACTCAACTGTAGTGGGAACCAGGTTACCTTTAGTTAGGATTTGTTAATATTGTAGGGGTTGCTTCTGTCCCTGCCGGCATGGTCATTTCTTCCACAAGCTTGCTTAATGAGCTTCCAGTCTAGTGTATCTGGAGAACTTTGAGTGACATTTACTCAAAGTAGCATTTTGTTAAAGTAATTATTCAGTGCATTCTTCACAGTGAATGCCCTTTGGTGAATATTTCTTTAATCCATTTATGGGCGTCTTCTGTTTCAGTCTGAATGTTTTATTCAATAATATTTCTCCAGACTCTTCTGTAACTAATATTCCATTCCTTTCTCTTCCAAGTCCTTTAACATCTTGATCTACTTACAGAATGAACAGCTCCTTTCTCCCAAACCCTCCTGTTTTCAAAGTCAGAAGCACATGATTTGGAATGGCACAGAAAGAACTATTGCTTCTTGTACCATTTCCAAACCTGAGGCAGCACATTTTTGTTTGTGAGAAAGATCACGCCTTCCTGAGGAAGGACCCCTTAGAACTGTAACAATATGATGCACATATTTCATCAAACCTCCCTGCTTAGGGATATGGTGTCATTATATAGAAGTAGTACAAAAAGAAAGATAGATATTTTCCAGGCTTGCTAAATGTAGTCTCTGAGGACCACAAATGTTATCCCAGCCCATCACTGACCTTGAAGGATAACAGTGGAAAAGGAACAATCACAGAGGCAGCCCCTGCTTAACTCATCGTGGTTCTGACTGCCTCCACAGTTCCCCTCTGTATACACACCCAGTTTCTTAACATCACTTAGAACAGATATTCTTGGCAATTGGTCGGATTCAAATATTTCTTGACTGACTGTTATAACAGAGGACATTACCATAGAAAAGCTGAACTGAAGGCCTTCTACCAGAATAAAACCAAGTAGCCAGTTGGATCCTCACAGATGAACAGCTGGAGGCTTATTTCTCAAAAACAGATTTTTTTTTTTTTTTAATGCCACATACTTCTCAAGTTTTCTGAAAACAACTTGTTTGTTTGTGAGAGACAGATGTTCCACTGTTTGAGTGAGGCCTTCATGTCTCTTCCAGGACTTCCGTTTTGTTTTCTATTTTTCACTGCTCTTTTAAGGAACATCTTAATACAAAGATGAAAACATCACAACATGAAAACTCGATTCTGATGATGTTAGGATACATCTTCTGTGAGAGTGTGAGAGTCATTTGTGAAGTTTATTTCTGATGTACTTTTTCCCCCTCCTCACATGCCAATGTCTGGATAGATCTTGTGTGTGTATGCAAAGAAAAAGGAAAGATAAAACCCATTTTTAAATAATGACTGTCACCTGTAAGAAGTTTTTTATATTTGTTCAATTTGTTTCTGCAATCAAGTAGTTATTGTAATATATTTTGTTTAAAACATGATCAAATACGTGTGTTAAGAAATATTTGCATCAGGGATTCTATCACCAATTTTTCATTGACAAAATGAATTTTGACTCAATTTTCTACTTTACATTATGCTAGGCAGAATGTATGGTGTATATACATTGACTTTCTGTGGTCACTGGGACATTCAAAAAGTTTTTGAAGGAGAATCATTGAATGTACATTATAGTGTACCTATACTACACTGTATTTTCTTGTGTGTGTGTGTGTGTGTGTGTGTGTGTGTGTGTGTGTGTGTGTGTGTGTGTAGTAGCACATATGGAAATGCTTGCATGCACACAGAGACCAGAGTCAAATCATCCAAAACCTTCTAGTTGTTTGTGTGTGTGTGTGTGTGTGTGTGTGTGTGTGTGTGTGTGTGTGTGTGTGTGTGTGAAACAGGGTCTCATAGTGGCCTGAAACTTTCTTTTAAGGCCAGGCTGGCTGGCTGGTGAGCCTAGAGAATGCCTATCTCCACTTCATCAGAGCTGGAGTAACAAGTGTGTGTGCTATGGCACAAAACTCTTTGATGTGGGTTTGGGGATCCAACTGAGGTCCTTCTGTTTATGCACCAGGCATTTTACCAGCTCGAACCTTCTCTCCAGCCCTTGAGTCTGCTTTTGAGACTTATGTTGAAAACCCAAGCAACAGGAACAATAAACAGTTCAAAACTTGATTTAAAAATCTTCATTTCAATATGTGTCATCTGAAGTATGCACACTCTTACCACCACAAAAAAAAAAAAAAAAAAAACCAACCTGTGCTCACATTTATTTTCTTCATCATATTCTCCACTGAGCTGAAAACATAATAGAAATGGAGCTTTATGCTAGCCACCAGGAACATTGAAATGACAGTGATATTTACACCCTGAATAAGAACATATCTATCACTGGCAAAATGAATTAATATTCCTAAAACTCAAGGAAATCTCATTTGCACTGTTTCTCTGCCTCTGGAACTCATATTTGATCTTCATTGCTTTGAGAATTTTCTGGCTATGATATTGTAAGTTATGTAATGCCATCATCTACATAAACTTTGTTTTTCACTTCAATATTATATACAATGTCTAGTAAGTTGTTAATCAGTAGTTATTGAATGCATGTATGAAATAAAACATGAATTACACTGTAATCTTTGCTAAAACAATATACTATTGAAGGACAAAAATTTACATTAGAGAGATAAAGCTCATACTAAGACTAACCAAGTAACTTGTCCTTAGCCAGAGTCATTCAGTGAGGCAATTAGTGTTCACAGACTTGTGTGTGTGTGTGTGTGTTCTGTGTGTGTGTGTGTGTGTGTGTGTGTGTGTGTATGTGTGTGTATGTATTTCTTTCAGTGCTGACTAGCCACCCTTTGAAAAGCTTTTGATGAATTATTGTCATGTGCTGATTTCTGGAATGATATCTAAGTTAGCAAAGCCTAACAGTACTGGTCAACTTCACACATACTTTCTTATCTTTTCAAGAATGTGTCAGATTTCTGATGTCTTTTTAAAATGAAGGAATGTGCTACATAGAGAATTAAATGACCTTTAGGAGAAAAGAATAAGTATTGGCAATTGATATAACTATGAGTGTGGGAGATTGTGTTGTTACATTGTAAATAATTGTCCCACCTACTGGTTTAATAAAAAGCGCTGATTGGCCAAAGGCAGGCAAGAAGTGTGGGCAGGGCTACCAGACTAAGAAAAACTCTGAGAACAGGAAGCAGAGCAGAATGCCAGAAAGAAGCAGGAAGAAGCAGAGGACAACCATGCTGCTGTGAAAAAAGGTACTGAGCCCCATGGCTGAACAGGATAAGAGTCATGGGTTAGATGAAGGGTCGAGAGCTAGCAAACTATATGCTTGGGCATTAGGCTGATCAGCCTAAATCTATAGTAGGCATCTGTGTATCTCTGTGGGTCTGCGGGTATGTGGGTCTGCAGGCCTAAACCTTGAGGCTAGGCCCGAAAGTCCGGGCCAGAAACCTCCTACTACATATGAGTATTTTTAATTCCAAAATAGTGCTCTCCTGGCCCACTCCCTAGGTGTAAATAATTATTTCAATTATGAATTACAGCACAATCTATTTAGATGGCAGTTTACTTTCTAATTAATCCATGAACAATCAGCATTTATAAAGTAAAGAGCAACTGAAGTGATAACAAAGTGATTTGCTGTTGTTGCTCATTTCGATTTCCACTTGGCTGAAAAACACTGTGACAGTCTACAGTCTGTCAGGTCACTGTCTTAGTTTCAAAAGGTTAATTTGGGAAAACAGGGCTGAGTCAGATGGTGGAAGAGTCAGGTCTGTAAGTCATCTGAATCAGGAATGTAACTGTTTCCTCACAGACTTTGACTTCTTTCAAATGCAAATGACATGTAAATCACAATACAATTGCCCTTCACTTGCTCCACAATGTGTCAGGAGCTCTTCAGTTTTCTGCAAAGCTGAGCAGTCCACAGGAATGGCTCAAATAACTTGTCAGCATGCGACTCACTCAAGTTCTGTCTGCATCAAAGATTTAGGCAAATTTATAATTTTTTAAAAACTGGAGATCATTGTGTAGAGCAAACCCATCTCAGAAACAAAAGGTCTACAATTTTTCTCTCATATGCGGAATCTTTAGAAATATTTGTCACTAAAAAATTATTATTTTAAAATATATAGGCATGAGTGTTTTGCGTGAATGTATGTTTATGTATGTAGTGCTCTCAGAGGCCAGAAGAGGGCACTGGATCTCCTGGAACTGGAGTTACAGATGCTTGTGAGCTGCCTTGTGGGTTCTGATAATGAAGGCCGAGTCCCCTGGAATGAGCCATCTTTTCAGCCCTCTGTTTGCAATAAAAAAATAATATATACTTCCATAAATTTCTTCTTTTCTTCTCATTGCACCTCCTTCCATGACCCTCCCCTCTTTCAAATTCATGGCCTCTTTTTCTTTAATTATGACGAGACTGTCAGTAATTAGTGGAAACAGCAGCAGCAGGGAGATGGATGAGAGAAAACGAGAAAAAGAATCAAAACATGTAACCGGTAGGCTCAAAAGGAGACCCCAATAGGGGACCCCAATAGTCGAGCTGTCTTTTAAAAAGGAGAAGGTTTATTATTACACACGCGTGTGGGCTCAGGGCACTGTGGAAGCCAAGAGCCTCAAATATTTTTAAGGCAGAAGTTTTATACAGCACTCTGGGGAGGGGAGGGGGTGTATCTGGGCTGAGATAGGGAAGTTACAACAGGACAGGGCCAAAGGTCTGCTTCAGGACCGGGAAGTTGGTCATGGGACTGGGTTTAGGAATGTGACAGCCTGCAGTCAGGCAGGCATATTTCCTGTGAAACAATAGCAAGTCTTGGGCAAGCAGGGGGCCAGGTGACTAAATAACTCCACCTGAGGACATTCATTTCCTGGAGCAATGTTCACAATGGGCACATTGTGCAAGCTTCAGAAAAGTTCCTGCTTCGGTAAACAGCACATGGGCTAATTATAGGTCAGGGGTGGAGGATTCTAAGAGGTCAAATCTCAGGTTAGGTAAGGAAAAGTCTATCTTTACAAACACACTATATGTGTGCATGAAAATGCCACTGTGAAACCCCTTACTTTGTACAATTAATGAACACTACTAAAACTGAATTTCCTTTTGCTGCTCTCTTACTATACTGAACATATGTTTTGGTTTGTTTTTTTTTTTTTTTTAATTCATTTGGGAACAGATTGCCATTCTAGAGTGCTTATGCTAATATAGAAAATGAACATAACCGTATTATGGTATTGTAATAGGCGGGCGCCCCTAGGGCACCCCAAGACACCCCAAGACACCCCAGGACCATGACTAATGACCACTGTTAACATTAAAGAAAAAGAGAGTTTAATGAATATGAATACCGGTACACACACTTGTGTGGACCCCAGGCACAGGCAAAAGCCTGGGGCCCTGAATATTCTCGGGGCAGGATTCTTATACCCTATTTTAGATAGAGGAGGGGGTACAGGGCAGACTTGGTGCGCTAACAGGGCAGGGCCAAAGGTCTGCTACAGAGTTTAGGAATGTAGGCAGGCAAGCTATTTCCTGTGAAACCACCTGAAAATATTCATTTCCTGGAGCAGGACATTGTGTAAGCTTCAAACAGTTAACAGTTAACAATTCTCATGGTAGGACTTTCCTGGGTGACCCCACCTAGGTTGCTAGATCTGGAATGTGGTCTCAGAGCCTTAACTTGGAAAGTCAAGCTGCTCTACCAGGTGGGTCTCAGGAATTCAGGAAGTATCTATCAGGCTCAGGCTGCTGGGTGTGTCTCAAGCAGCCATCTCGAACCTTGGCTAATTTCAGCGACCTCAGGAAGGGGTCCAGGGGGAGAGAGTTACAGGATTTTTCTATTTTCACAGTATTTATATACATATGTGGTGTTTAATGTTGTGCCCAGATTCCAGACCCCCCAAAAGATCACTAAGAGACTGGTCCGATGCAACAGCAAAGAGTCTCTTTATTGACAAGCTAGCTTGGGTCACTGTCCAATGGAGCAGTAGAGGAGGAGTGACCCTGAGCAGCACTAGGCAAGGGTTTTCTATTAGGGGGAGGGCTATAGAGCTTCAGGGATTCAGGGTTACTGTCCTGGGATTGGTCTAAGCTCTGGTTAGGGGTACCTGTTATGAATTCATTGGTTGCTTTAAATTCTAGGGATGTTTCAACATTTAGCAATGGTCATTAAGGTTTACCTATATCAGCAGATCAGCAGGTAAACCTGGAGATTTCCTGTCTTTTTCCAAGGAAGAGAATATTTGAAATGTCAAGTGTTTGCCCGTAGGTGCTGGCTCCTCCCTGGATGGTGTTTACCCACCTGTCATGGCAGTTGTGTGGTCAAGCTGCTCTGGACCCCACACTTAATACTTGAAATTCAGATATTTCTTTATGAAGATGTAGACTGGAAACAGAAAGTCCAAATCACACAGGCATTGTGTTTTGTGTATAATACTCAATTCTAAGTACCTTAAGTTGTTGCATTGATCAAATAAAAAAGAACTTAGTTGATTTGCCCTTTCTGATAAAGAACAGATAGTGCCAATTTAAATTGTTTTGGAGATACAGATTACATATCTCAAACTTGAAATCTCCAAGTCCACAATGTTTTGAGGCCGGACATGATACTTCAAATGGAAAGTTCCAGAGCAGAGAATTATGTTGCATGTACAATGTAGTGGTTTGAATGAGATGTCTTAAGTTGAGTGCCTTTGAATACTGATTCCCAGTACGTAGATCTCTGGGGAACATTAGTAGGTCTGCCTTGCTGTAAGAAGTATGTCACTGAGGGTAAGATTTGAGGTTTCAAAATCCATGTTCCCTCTCCCTGCTTCCTGTCTGTGGTCCAGATGTGAACTCCCAGAATCTGTTCTAGTCACCTAATACCTACTCTGCTATCATGGACTCTGACCCTCTGGAACCACAAGCTCCAAACAAACTCTTTCTTCTATAATTTGTCTTGGTTATGATGTTTTATCATGGCAATAGGAGAGCAATTAAAAAGTAACATTATTAAGTATATTATCACAATAAAACAAATGATAAGCATGCTTATTTTAAAACCTATATAATCTACAATTCATATTCTTATTCATAACCTTAAACTTTTCTATAATCCTTAATCACGTCTAAGGTCCCTTTTCTCTCTCAAAGTATGCTTTTACTTTTAATGAAAAGAGTTATCTTAGGAGGATGGGACAATGGCAGTGCCAATAAATTGTCTTTACTCATTTTACTTTCGTATCATTCAGTGTGAACATTTTCATCATGGGTACTATTAATTCAACCCTTTATAGTCTGAACTTGAGGAAAGTTCAGGTCTAATCAATTATTAGTAGGAATGGTTTAGAGATATATGAACAGCTTCTAAATATGGGTCAGAAAATGGGGGTGACAGTGGTTAAATAATGTAAATATAGAAGGCCAGAATTCCAGAACCCACATAAATGCCAGGTTTTCATGACATCCCAGCTGTAATTCCAAGCTTTGAAGGTCAGAGCGGGGATTTACAGAGAAAGTGGGATAGGAGGACTACCCGTATTGAAAATCTCTGGATTTGATTGACAGATTTTTTTCCTTGAAAAGAATAAGAAAGGGCAACTGAGAAAGATTCTTTGTATCATACCACGTCCGGTTTCTTGGGGCCGAGTCTTGTCCAGGCGAGGGGCGTTGAGGTTAAGTAATCTGCATTCAGGAGTCGTTTAGGTTCCATCATTCAGGATCACAATGAGAGACCCGAGCTTTATTCAGTACATCTTATATCTTAGACCTATTTCTCCCTCCTTGCCATGCTTCTCTCCTGCCATGCATCTCGCCTAGCCTTTTTCCCTCTAGCTTCCCGCCATGGCCATGTTGGTTTCCTTCTGCCCATTCCACTCACACTGACTCTACTAACTCTACTCCATGCTTGTCTCCCGCTTCTGCCCTTCTGTCTCCTTGTGTCTCTCCTTGTGTCTCTGCTTCCTTCTTAACTCTCTCACACCCTGCCCCCTCATCCGGGCACACCCAAGGTCTTGGAAGATCCCAAGAGACTAGCACTCAGCAGGTGGCAGCGATAAGGAGATTTGTAGTGATAAGGAGATTTATCCTTTGGGGAGGGGAATGGGCCATAAAGGGCCAGAATGACACTTATTCAGGAGACAACAGTATCAGTTTTGTTCCCAAGCCACCCAGGCAGTCCTACCTACATGGGAACATGCATGTACACACTTATTCATGACATACATATACACATGAAAAAGGAAAAATAAAACAAGTAGATACAAAATCACCTACATTAAGGTTTCTAATGAATGAAATAACAGAATATCGAAAGAAACCCAATATCCATATCTTCAGATTTCCAGAAAATAAGCTAGCTGTGGAACTGATAACTGACAGAACATTGAAAGGCTGATACTTTTGTTCAGTTGATTCTATGATGTCAGTAAACTATGACAGCTGATATGCTCCTTTCTGAATATCCTAAGTTATCTTTTGCATGCTGCCCAGAATTCCTGCATGGAAATACATGCTGCATGTCCTGATATAGAGTCTGAGGCAACCCAAAGGTTTAGAATTTTATTTTGCTGGCATCTTATGTTTCACTCTCTTGGCAGAGAGCTGTGTCTCTGCATTATTTGCAAACACACTTTCACACTCTCACACATACATACCATGGTGTATCACAATAACATCTCCAAAAAGTCTCCTAGATATGTTTTTGGTTGCTAGCAATGGGCAACTCTCTTAGAATGTATGTTTGTGTTAAAATGGACAAAGATGGCAGTATAACATTTCCAGAGTGATCCCAATCACCCTTGGATATTGACTGCATTTCATCTTGGAAGTGTGGCAGCTTTGATTATAGGTCTGAGCAGGTCAGTGCCCAGAGTCCATGGTCTGTACTTTCTGTGAAGCTTATTGGGTTTGTAGATATTTTAAGTGTGTGTTATGGAGGATACATTACTGTGGTTTATTTGGGGTCATGATAGTTCTCGAACTCTGATGATTCCTGGGGTCTGCAACCCTTTGCTGGTTTTGTTTAGTTCTGCTCATGTCTCTGTGAATGTTCTCTTTATAAAATTCTTTAATGGAGAACTCTTCTCTGGGAAATTGAATGACTACAAAGAAATGTCCTCCACACACTGATGGTTAGGCATGCTGCAATGAAAATATGGTTTCCTCTTAGAGACTTCAAAGAGAAACATGACAGCAAATATACTCCATCTACATTCAGGGATGCCAATTTGAATTTTAACTTTCCTCAATGTGTTTTAGTAGTCAGAGCTTGAGGCATTGGAGTCATTCTCTTATATAAAAAAGATATGCATAATAATCATAAAAAGAAAGTACCTAGAAGAAGCAAAATAATATATAAATTTGAATTAATCTCTGCCAATTAAAAACCCCACCCCTTTCCTTAATTCTTTAATATTAGAGAGAACATGTTGTAACATTAGGTAAACTCGTATGTTGAAGGCAAACTGACAAGTAGATGTAAGTTAAGAATCTGAAAGTGAAGAAGAAATTAGTTTACTTATAACGCATGCACAAAGCCCTGCAGATCCACACAGAGCATCAGCAACAGTAACTAAAACAAAACAAAGAGCCTTTGAACCAGGCTTGTACCCGAAGTCCCATCTAATTGGGAGACTGAGGCAGGAGGGTTAAGCTGGGGGCTTTGAGATTAGCCTAGGCAGAATAAAAAAATGAAAAAAAATCTTTAAAGAAAAAAAAAACAAACAAGAAAATGGAGTCAAAAAAGAAAGAAAAGTAAGGGAAAGAAGGGAAAGTAGGAAAGAAGGATGGAGGCAGAGAAAGAGGGAGGAAAGAAATTTGGACATAAAGTCCAGGTAATTTCTGAAAACTCAACAAAAACATGGAGAGGGGACATAAGGGACAAGCATAATCAAATGTTTTAGGACTGAGGTCTTTGGAATGGTCAGATACAGAGACCTGGCTAAGTTCCTGGTATCACACAAAACAAAACAACAGACAAACAACCCAAAACAACAATGCATACCAGGAAAGTTCACAACAAATTTCAGAGCATATATATAAGGAAAACTTGAGAAGACAGTTAATGATCTCCTGAGTGTTAAAAGTGCTTATACATAAAGGACTACAGCTGGACAAGCATTAGATACCATAAAATAGGTCCATAAACTGCCGGTCTATCTATAATCTACGATTATCTTCCAAGTATCTCACGTCTACCTTTATCTGTTATTGAGAACTTTTTACTCAAAGTAGAAGTGAAGAGAACAATCAGACAGCCTGCTCATGTTTGCCTTCTATGCAGTCTTAAGTTTTTAAAATAGAGGACATGTTTCATTGAAAGGAAAATATAGGATCAGAGAAATAATGTCTCCAACAAGGGAGACTAGCAAAATGCTGAGGTGAAAACTATTCCATAAGCTTTGGCAGCAGCCATTTTGTTAGGACATTATTGCAGCATTGAAGGAACTCCATCATTCAGAACTCGGGACAAAAAGTAGACCTGACAGAGTACATGGGGTCAGGGATGATAAGTACAGCAGACAATATCATGGACACAAAGCACCAAGGCTTTTATGCATTAATTTTGTATGTGTAGGTGTGTGTTCATGTGTGCATGAGCATGCTTGTGTGTGTGAAGAAAGAAAGAAAGAAAGAAAGAAAGAAAGGAAGGAAGGAAGGAAGGAAGGAAGGAAGGAAGGAAGGAAGGAAGGAAGGAAGAAGGGAAGATGTAGGGAGGGAGGAAAAAAGAGAGATGCAGAGAAAGAGCTGAGTGGGGAAGTATGGGGACAGCTTATAGGGATCAGTTTTTTCAAATCACCTTGTGGCTCTTCAGAATCCAACAGATCGATAGCCGACTAAGAGGTGAGTGCCACCCCAATCCCCAGATCTCCAAGACAAGGGGAGACTGTAGATCTCTAAACCCAGCCCATGGTATGCCACCCATACCCAGCTCCACCCTGAACCAAAGCCAGCTGCGAGAGCCGCCCCAAGTGCAATCCCCAGCAAAACACAGCTGGAGGGACAGCCCACAGCCAAACCCCAGCACCCCAACCACAAACTGCATCACACACAGACAACTAGAGACACTGCAGGACCCTGATCCACAGCTCACTAAGAGCCAACAAAGAGCGACCTCTGCAACAACTGGAGACACTCAGCTCCTTGGCCTACAGCCAACTAAGAGCTAATTTAGAACAACCCCTACAATTACAGGAAACACTCAGCTCCCAGGCCCACAATTGACTAAGAGCCAACCAAGAGCTGACTAAGAGTGAACCAAGGAAGCAATGGGCAGATGCTAGTGCAGGAGTGCATATAACAATATAAAGAACAATAACACACCACCAGAAGAAGCTGATGGTTCTACAACATCAAGATCTGAGCATAACAATGAAGAGGGGACAAAAGGAAATGACCTTAAAAACAACTTTATGAAGACAATAGATGCCTTAAAAGGGCATATAAAAAATTCCCTTAAAAAATGGAAGAAAATATGAACAGAATCCAATAGGTCATCTGTTTGGCAGTAAGGACATTTACCCAAGAAGCCAATTCAACAGCTTTGAGCAAAACGTTTTGACCCACAACTCAGTGAACAAACAATTCTATAAGAAAAGAAATAATGTCTTGATAATTTTTCTATGTTGCAAATTACATTTCTTGAATCATATTCACATGGAGTCACCTAAATTTAGCTTTTAAACATATTCAAAAATAGGAAAGGAGAAAAGATGGGTTTAAGAGTTAGATGTGTACGTCTCAGCAATGGAAATCAAGAGATCATGTCTGACAAATCCAGTTGGAGAAGAGAGCATGTGTGCATAGAGGATCAGTATGGTCATCATTTACTGTCCATTGAAAAATTTGGCATATGACTTCCCAGTGCCCAAAATATATCTTCACGTTCACTCTCATCTGTGATGATGTTTTTGGCACATACACATTTCAAGTGATTAAACATGGAAGTTATTTGAAGGATAGCAAATACTTTTACAGGGTCTTTTCCTACAAACAGTAGAATGTGAATTCTAGGTCTGGCATCTTTGATGGAAACAAACAAACAAACAACTCTCCATACCATCTTGTCTTAGAGCCCATTGAAACCTAGTCTAGTAGTGTCTTCCAACCCCTTGTGAAAGACATGGAAGTGACGAGCATCTGCCTGTGGAAACAATAGTGTTAAGGAGACTATGCTTCAGGTTATGGAACAAAAAGATAAGAGCTAGTATTTTCCATTAAAAACTTAAATAAGTAGAATGTAAATGTGCTATTTTGTATACTTAAATTTACTGAATATCAGTTGTAGTTGTTTTTGTTCATATATATATTTTTTAATCTTTGGTGGTCCACCACCCAACTCCCAAATACTCAGAAACTTGGTCTTACTTATAAATGTCCGGTATTAGCTTTGCTTGTTTCTAGTCAGCTTTTCTAACTTAAATTATGCTATCTCTCTTTGGCTACATTTTGCCGCTGGGTTTTTTTGTTTTTTTTCTTTAATCTTTCTTTACATAACTTTCTTTCCTTCTTACTCTGTGCCTGGCTGTGTGGCTGGGTAGCTGGGCCCTGGCATCCTCCTCTCCTCCTTTTCTTACTCCCTGCTTTTCTCTGTATTTATCTTTCTGTCTCTCCCTCTGCCTGCCAGCCTCACTTATTTGAGGCAGGCAAAGTAATTCAGCTTTATAGAGTTAAATAAATGAAACCCCAAAGAACGCAACACATCTTTGCATCATTAAATGTTTCACAGCATAAATGAATGCAATACATCTTAAACTAATATTCCACAACAGCCAGTGATTTGTGACTCAATGTGATACATTATTAAAAATAAGACAGGTGTGTATATTAGTGTGGATAAGACATATGTAAACACGGCAGTTAAAAAACGAGACTGAAAAGTAAATAAGAGTCTAACTTTTAAGCACCGTATGTGTTGCTGTAAGGGTTTGTGGCTTAATGCGACATGATTGCTGTCTTGAAAGTAATTTTCCCAGTAAATGAATAGTACACCAGAAGGCTCAGCAACTTAACTACGTTAATATTTAACTAACTAGTAATAATTAATAAATAGACCTTTATGGAAAACTAGTGACAAGTAGTGAAAGTTAAATAAAAAAATATTTCGGAGAGGATCACGTTAGAAACTAAATATTTGAGAGACAAAAGCAAGCAGAGAGGTAGAGCAGGCCTTGGAAAGGAAGGTGCATACGCCATGGTGTAGGATCTCTGGGGACCTTCAGAATGACTTCATTTTACAACTGGCTGTTGAATGTTCTGAGGTCATGCTGTACTTCCCCTTCCTCATCTGGAAAGTGGAAATGTATCACATAAGAAAGGAATGAGAGATAATTTACAGAAATCTTTAACAGAGTTTTGTAATAAGTCAAACTTTACCTACTCCAGCTGATTCCAACTGACCCAGATAACAAACAGTACCATGCAAACAGACTCATCAATGTATATCCACGTGGCGTCCAACATTTGTGGAGTACATTTGTTTTTTTATAAAGGCTGCATCTAACTTATTTGCTACTTCTAGCATTTATTACTATAACATACATATGTACTTAGCTCTTGTTCAGGGGTATGGAAGGGAACATTATTTATGATTATTTCTGTGTATTAACTTAAATGGTGGTAGTTAATTACATGGAGAACCAAGTCTGTAAAGCTGATTGTTACACTGTCTTCTTCAAAGCAGTTTAAACAGACAGGCTGAGCACACAGGAGGCTAGCAGCGTTAAATGATCTCAAGGCATACTAAATAACTCTGGTGGTGAGGTCCAGGAAATGTTACAGTCTCTTAAAATGTAACACATAATTTTGCCACTTTTCACTCAGCCAATTCCTCAGGCCTCTCTTCCTGAACCCTCCCATCCCATCCTCTCTGTCCAGCCCCCAAAGGGCGGGGCCACACAAAGTTAAACTCCTCCCTCCTCTCACTCCACCCATCTATCTCTCTTTCTGTATCAACTTTCCTAGTGAGAGGATCAAAGGTGTGTGCCACCACCACCTGGCTCTGTTAGGCCTTGAACTCTCAGAGATCCAGAGATCCAAATGGATCTCTGCCTCCGAGTGATGAGATTAAAGGCATGGCTCACTACTTTCTGACTTTCACAGCTTGGATTTGTGGGTGACTCTGTCTTTTGATATTTAGACTATTTTTATTAAATATGCAACACATCACCACATATTGTATTGCCACATTTCCTTGTTTCTTGTGTGTGGAGGATAGAGGTTAACGTTGAATCTCTTCCTCAATTGATCCACACTTTAATTTTAAGACAGGTTCTTTTATTAAACACAGAATTCACAAATTTGGCTAGATGGACTGGATAGGAAATCACAGAACTTCCTGCCTCTGCCTCCCCAGTGCAAGGGTTACATGCATGACTATCACAACTGAATTTGCACATGACAGCTGGGGGTCCAAACTCAGGTTCCCATGCTTGCACAAGTTATTTACTGACTTAGCAAAGTCCCCGTGCTAGCAAGTCAAAACATTAAGAGTCTTTCAGCATGCCCAGATATCACAAGGCTAGAGCTTGCCCAGCATGCCTCTTGGTTTTAGCAGCTAACAGATGGGACAGTGATAATCTCAGGAGGCCAGAGTCAGAAAGTATAGATGAGTCAAAACGAGGAAAGCAATCTGAACTGCCACTGAGCATGGACGACTTTCTAGAGCATGCTTGGGGGTGAAGAAACTAATACTTGAGAAGGCCCATAAATAAGGCTTCTGAAAGAAAGCAGAGAAAATATAGGGGAAACACATGAAAGGACAAAATCTCTGAGGACCTGTTGTTTTCTGGTTTTCCAATATTATCTTCTCAGCTAAGTGGGTTTTATGAATCCAAAAAGGCAAACTATTATTTTTGACATTGACTTATATAAGACATGTTTGAAAAAACCTCATCTCATGAGAGGGTGTTGAGTTCTGTTGTGCATTCTTTCCTCACATTACTTCTGAAAAGTAAGAATGCAATATGCAAAAGAATACACAGAAAGAAATCCATCTGAAATGACATCTTATGCCTGGAGACGTCGCCTCTGTGCCCAGTAGAAATTGCTCATTTTTGATGGCTTTTGTTATTAGCACTGCATCTAGGAAGAACAGACACATATCTCACTGAGATCGTTTCCTATTTTCAATTTTCCAAACAGGTAACTGAGTGAATTCATCTGTCTACAGTGTGTGTGTGTTTGGGTGTGTGTGTGTGTGTGTGTGTGTGTGCGCGCGCGCGTTTGAGAACACTGGAGACTAAAAAAAACTATGTCAAAATATAAAATAAATATATATGTAATAAGAACTGTCTAACTGTTTAATCTCCAGTAAAATCAGTTACAAATAACAGAATAAAACACAGCATTTGACCTCAGGTCTGACAAAGGCATTTTTTAAAAAAAAAATAATAACAAGAAATAAATTCATTCAGCTACTGGAACATGGTTTATATGTTATCATCTTTATTCTCAAAGGCCTATTTTGTAGCTACGATAAATAGAGGCAACATCGCAGGAGAACCACTGGGCCTTTTCTACACCCATATCTGTTTAGTCACAGTGAATGAACTACCACTGAAGTTGAGTGTAAGAATGATAAGGTAGGAGACAACAATAAGATTGTAGCAAGCCAGAACCAGTCTGATCTACTTATTGAGTCCCAGACAACCCAAGGGGACACAGTGAAATTATATCTCAAAAAACCAAACCCCCCAAAGAATGATGCGATTATTTTTTAATTATTTTGAGTCTGTTTTCAGTGCACATGTTGTTTGATGTTCAAAGTAAAGCTTATTTCCATATGTCACCATGAAAGCATCAGAGAAAAACCTAATTAGGAAATGCTTCTATGATTGTCAAGATACAGCCTTTCAGGTGAAAGTGCTGTGTGTGATCTCTGCTCATTGCACGAGTTACAATTATCCCAAGACATCAGCTATACGTGTAAATCATCCAATGTTTTAAATAATCACAGTCTGTTCAGATGAAATAACCTCATCTCGCTGAGGAAGAATTTAAACCTCTGTTCAATAAAATCTCTAGACCCTGAGAGTTGGTTTAAAAGATTTAAAGCTACTAGTGTGGAGACAATTTTTAGCAGTTACATTTTGGGGCAAAATAACCAAGACGTGGAGAAAATAGCTCACACTCACTAGCCATTTGTCAGAAAAGAGCACTTATATGTAAGAAATTTTTATTTTGTCTAAAATATTAGTAAAATATCACTATTCTCTCTGTTTTTTTCAACTATGCATTTCATTTATGTTGCCTGAGTCTTGGGTTTTATGAAATTGATGTAGTCCTTAATAATTGCAGGCTAAACCCTTAAAATTCTACTTAGATATTTTATGTGTTCACATTGGTAAAGAGTAGTTTTATAACATCAGAAATAAATGGCCATTTACCAAGTAAACATGTTTGTGTTTAACCAGCTGTATGAATAGAGTTTTAATGTTTCAAATCATTTGGCTAATATATACGCTAAATAGCATAAAGACTCATAGTGATTAGGTAGGAGTAATGTGGTAATATATTTTATATTGGATAAAATCAGCCTGGAATACCAGAGAACAGACTGACCTACAGTCAAACCGTGAAGGTCAGACAGTGATAACTCACACCTTTAATCCCATCACTCATGAGACAGAGATCTTTCTGTGTTTCAGTGAACTCAGGGCCTAACAGCAAAGCAATAGTAGCTCACACCTTTAATCCTAACTCTACAATTATGATGCGGAATTGAACCTGGAAGTGGAACAGCTTGGTGGGTAAGATATCAGGCAGGAGGAGCAGAGATCCAGGCATTCTGTAGGAGTGACCAGCCAGGCTGAGGACCCTTGAAGATAGCATTTACCCCGTTGGGTCTGAGAAGTTGGCTGGGTAAAAATTGACTGTAGTCTGTTCTGTCTCTGATACTCCAGCTTTCCCCCCAACATCTGGCTCTGGGTTTTTATTAACTAGAATTTGTAACTAGATAGGCTAACTTTCTTTCTGTTGATTATTTAAAATTTTTATTTATTTTACATATCAATCACAGCTCTCCCTGTAACAGTGGAGGTTTCTGGAACCCGGCTAGCCCCACAGTCCGAATCTGCCTGCGGCCACTCCCCCCACCCCCCAATAACTCAGACACTTATTAATTACATCCTATTTGGCCTATGGCTTATGCACATTGCTAGCTAGCTATTTCACCTTAATTAAACCCATATCCATTAATCTGTCCTGCCACACGGCCCGTGGCTCCTGTGTTCCTTATCTGTTGCTTCCTTGGGCAGCTTGGTCGATCTATATCTTAACTCTGTCCTCCATCTCCTATCTAGGCTCTGATTCCTCTATCTACTGCTACCATGCCTGTCATAGCCAAAACAGTCCTTTATTCACAGCCTAGAGAAAGACAATTCCCACATCATCCCCCTCCCCTTCTCCCATTCCCACTCCTCCACTTCTCAGAGAGGGTAAGGCCCCCCTTGGGGAGTCAACAAACTCTGGCATACCAAATTGAGGCAGGACCAAGCCCCTCCCTGCTGCATCAAGGGTGAGCAAGGTATCCCACCATAGGGAATAAGCTCCAATAAAAGCCAGCTCTTGCACCTGGGATAAATTCTGGACCCACTGCCAGAGGCCACACAAACAAATCAAGCCGCATAACTGTCACCCACATCAGAGGGCCTACTTCAGTCCTATGCAGGTTCCCCATCTGTCAGTTCAGCATCTGATAGGGTCACTTTCTGCCTAGAAGATGAATAAAACTGTGCCTTCCTGCTTGCAGCCTAGGGGTGTTCAGGTTCCTGCTCCATTCTTGCTGAAGGTCATCTAGCCTGTGATTCTTACTTTATTTGCATAGTTCCTAATCTCATAAAGAAAAATTTTGAAAATTTCCACTGGTACTACATACGCGACAAAAGCAACATAATTAAGGGAGATTTATTTTGGATCACAGTTCAGATTTTCTCAGTGCCTTCCGTTAGGGAAGGCACAGTAGTTCCATCTGATCAGTTAAAGGCAGTAACAGCTTTCAGCCTGTTCACATCACAGTGGGTCAGGAAGCAAAATCTCAGGCTAGAAGACCTCCCAGGTCATAGATGCCAAAAGCTTCTTGTCCTAAATGCACTTTTTCCAAGGATTTCCACCAGCTCATGTTCAAACACATGAGGCAGTGGAGATACTTCCATCTGAAACAGTACAATCTCTCAGGAAAATTTCATTGCTATTTATTGCCCTAGGGATAATGGGACCCAAGAGAGTAAAGCTAAAAATTAAGGTGGGGTAAAGTCTCATGCAATAGATAACTTTATTCAGAGCCTCAGGCAATTTATGCTCAGAGGGTTGAAAGGAGTTTCATGAACAAAGTGACTTCTTGGTTCATGTACAATCACAAGCTGTACATGGCAAATATGCAGCAAAAACATGTTTTATCCATAGGGGCAAATAAACAAATAAAAGTAGCCAGTTGTAATGAATAATCTGAAGTAAACTCATTCCTATTCACCACACCTGGGAGGTGCACAAAAACACACTCCAAGAACAGTTCCAAGTGTTGAAAAAACTGAGGCTGCAAGACTTGTCTTATTTTCTTGGAGTTTTTTAAAAAACACTCAGGATTCTCGTGTGGATCCATTCTTGGACTGCTCTGCCTTTTATTCTTTAAATTCAGGGCATCCAGAGTAGTTTTGATTTGAGATGTTGTAAACTGATGTTGATATAAATGTGTCATTTGATGCACAAGTATCTCATAAACAAGCAAATTATAAACACAATTAATAATATTAGAACAGTGAGAACATTGAGGGTAATACTCTGTCAGCAAGGAAACCATGTCCAATACTATTGTTCACATTATATTGATATGAAAAATCTAGGGACTAGCTTTAAAACTACTATGATTAGTAGTTTGGGTATCTTATAGAAAGTAAGCCAATATTTACCTTTAATAGAAATAGAAATGCTATAACATAACATGTAAATGGTCAGTGATTTAAATCCCAAGGAAAAATTAAATGCATTCCCGTCTTTATATAAATGAATGAGTCTATTACAACCCCATGGTTGAGTTATAAACACAGTCATTAGAAAAGATAACAGGAGTTGGATCCATTCAATACACAAGCGGAAACAAGAGAGGATGAGGAACCTAAGACCAATATATATGGTCAGAGACACTCATTACAAATGCACCTAGCACTGTCATAAAAAAAAATTCTCAGGTAACTAGAGTGCTCTGTATTTCATAGACTAGCTCTCCTTTGGGGCATAGTGCTGTAACTTAGCCCCATGTAGGCAGACTTGATTTCTGATGATGGGACCCATATCTCCTTCTGCTCTTTAAGTGGAGGCTTGCTGTCTTTCTGGTGACTTCCAGTGTCTCCTCACTCTCTGCTGTCACCCTTAGTGACCTGAGGCTGGAGGAACTGAAGAGGAATCCACAGTGTTTCAGTGGATCGATGTACAATAACGGATGCATGCCTCTTCCCAGTTTTCTTCTGGAAAAGTCAAAGTAGGACAGGTTCATTGTCTCAGGGTTGCTATAGCTACAACAAACCACCATGACTAAAAGCAAGCTGGAGAGGGAAGGGGTTGTTCAGATTACACCTCCAAAGTTCTGTTCATCACCAAAGGAAGTCAGAGAAGAAACTCAAACAAGGCCATGGAGGATGCTGCTTACTGGCTTGCTTCCCCTGGCTTGCTCAGTGGACTTTCTATTAGAAACCAGAACCCTAACACCTGGGCTGGACGCTCCTCCATTGATCACTGATTGAGAAAATGCCTACAGCTGGAGCTAGTGGAGGCATTTTCTCAGTGGAGGCTCTTTTCCTCCCTAATGATTCTAGCTTGAGTCAAGTGGACATAAAACCAGCCAGTACATGAATACATCATCTTACTTACTGCCTCTGCTATAAAAATAGGAAGGTTAGAGTGGACAGAAATATGATTTCATTGCTGTAAATAATCGTATAACGTAAGAAGAATCTGAAACTATATTTAAGAGTTTATGGGCAGCTTGGTCGATCTATATCTTAACTCTGTCCGTCATCTCCTACCTAGGCTCTGATTCCTCTATCTACTGCTATGGTGCCTGTCATAGCCAAAACAGTCCTTTATTCACAGCCATAAAGATGAATCAAGATTCATCTAACCATAATAGATGAATCAAGATAGCCAACTCCACCTGTTGGGGTGAGAAAAAGTAAATGTTAATAGATTGCTGAATATCTGGATCATGAATCCACTCCTATGCTATTAGATGGAATGAGATAAGGTTAGATAATTTTTGTAATCAAAAATCCAGTTCGTAAGAGAAAATCCTATAGGGTATCTGCTGGGTAATAATTTCCTATCTCTTCATAGTAACCTAAAAGTTAAATTTGAAAATTTATAGAGTTCTATAATGTTCTTAAACACTGATGTCTAGTTAAGGATAATATAATAACTAAGGATCAAATACAAATAATTGTTGACATCACATTTCTTCCTTCCCCAATTTACTAATTAAGTAAGAAGAGTAAGGTAAGCAGTTAGTATTTTCTGGTATTTATTGGAGAAAATTTAGTGGGGAAAAAATAAATTTGAAGGCAGTGAAGGATCCACATAATATAAAAATGCATCTTTTAGTCTTTATTTAAATTACTTTAGTTCTTTTTTTGAATATTAAGATAATATTGTCATCTAGTAACTGATGGAAGCACATACAGAAATCCTTAACTAAGCACTGGGCTGAGCTCCTGAAATCCATTGAAGAAGGGATTATAGGAGCAAGGGGCAGGGGTCATTATTATGATGGGGAAACCCAAAGCTGATTTGAGATAGCGGGAGCCCACAGATTCTGGATGGACAGCTGAGGAACCTGCATGGGAACTAGCAAGGTCCTCCGAATATGGATGACAGTTAAGTGGCTGGATGTGTTGGTGGGACAAGCCTGTCAGCATTTTCTCAGTTGATGATTGACGTAAGAGGGCCCAGACCATTATAGGTGAGGTAACCCTTGGAAAGATAAGGAAGCAGAATGAATAAGCCAGTAACTGTTATATCTCCATCCTGCCCTGCCTTGAGTTCCTGCATGCCTTTTTCTTCCACATCCAATTATAATAGGGGATTTTAGGTGAAATAAACCCCTTCTTCTGCTTCATCACAGGAGTAGAAATCCTAATTAGGACATTAAATTAATTACCAGAAATACTAGGTATTTACATTTTGTTTTCTTTATCATTTTTCTTCCAGATTTTCTAAATATATTTTCTTCTTAGAATTTTGAATATACATTAGAATAACAATTGAGCTTCAAAAGTCATTCTTATTTTTCCTAAAGATAACAGGGTCTATTTCCCTCAAACAAGAGTATTCTTTTGCAATTCAATTATAAAATCAGAAAAATCAATATTAATATGTTGTCAATATCTAATCTACATACATAACAATTTTTAAAAGTTACTATACTTTATTTATCAATTGAAAGTGCACCATGGCGTGTGGATGGAGGTCAGAGGACAACTTGTGTGGTCAGTTTTGTCTTTCTGAGATAATCAAGTTTAGGTCATCAGGCTTCGTGTTTTTGACAACGAGTCAGCCTACATATTCTAACTGAATGGTTGTTTCAGAAATGTCTTATGTTGTCATATTTTCCCGGCCCTGGACAATTCCGGGATCATGCATTCCATTTAGTTATCATGTTCCTTAATCTAAAAAATTTCCTCAGTCTATTATTCTCTCCCTCCCTCCCTCCCTCCCTCCCTCCCTCCCTCCCTCCCTCCCTCCCTCCCTCCCTCCCTCCCTCCCTCCCTCCCTCTCTCCCTCCTCTCTTTCTTTCCTGGCCATTTAGTTTTTCTTTATCATCAGTTATCTTCACATTAAAAAAAATGTAAGCTGCTTTTTTTTTTTTTTTGATACAATGTTCCTTAGTTTGAGTTTACTCAATGTTGTTGGGTAATTCTTTCCTGAATCAATTATTAGTAGAGACTGCAAAATGCTAACTTTCTCTTTTCTTTCCAAGCTAATAATATTCTATTGTAAAGATGAATTTATCCCCCTTTCGTGAGCTTTCAGAATTAGATATTTATATCACTTTGGGCTTATAAGATTTTATTTTGTTTAGTAGGTTATAAGATTTCAGTCTCATTTATTTTGATCTCAAATTGTCCCTTGCATTTGGGGTTTTAAAAACAGTATTGCCTTTGCTTTGCTATCCACTTAAGTCATGCAATCCAGACCTAGAATGTTTTCACAGGTCTTACAAAATAAACACAGGCTTGCAGAAAGGAAATTGACTATTGAATACATAAAATCAATCATAAAAAGTCAGTAATCTCAAGACTTATGCCCTTGCTGTAATCAGATATAAATTTTCAAACAACCTACCAATGTTCCTATTTGGTTAGTATAGTGTCATATTTATTATCATCAACGACTCTGGGGAATTCACTATAGTTTCATCTTATAGTGAATTATCTGTTTTCTCTCTTCAAACATTCTTTCAACTCCAAAGAGCAGCCTGCAGGGCTAGAATAAAGTTAAATGCGTTTATAATAGTTTGTATGCTATTGATTCTCTTCTTTATAGAGTTCAGTAGTTATTCTCCTGGGTTCTTCATAGCTTTGTTTTGTTTTGGGTAACTCCTATTCTGGACGATCCTCCTGTGAAAGAACAGTATTGTATGGCATTTGTGGTATTACTCACATATGTAGTGGAGCTGCAGACTGTTCAAGAGACTTCAAAAAGCACACAGCCTACTGTTTCCCTTGGTTAGTACCCAAAGTGGAGGCGCTAAAGCAGCATGAACTTCAGAAACAGGGCCCGGAAAAGCTCTGTGCTGGAACTCCCTGGAGACTAGCTTTTATGGTACCAGAAGGTGCCGTGTAAGCTTCCAAATGAGGGAGGCAACTAACATTCCTACCCAGATGTGGCACCTATGAGTCACATCAATGGCCAGCACATCACAATGACCCTACTGGAGCAGTAGTGATACATACCTTAATGAAAACCAACAGCTCCCTAGTTGTACTTAAGATCTCTTTAACAAGAGGGATTTCATACCGTCAGGATTCCTGGCATGTAGCAGCCATGTGGTAAATCCAACACGGCTCTGGCAGAACATGCCATATATGGAGGGCATGCCCCCAGGTGTGGCTACATACATCTGTGTCCACCCGTTTTCTTAAATGAAGATGCCAGGTGAAAGAAAGTCTGTCTCTTTCTCTTCTGCTTCTCTCCCTCCTACCCGATCGGCAGCCCCCCTGAATAAACTCTAATGTGGCATCTGGTAGTGTGTGTCTGATCTCACATGCAAAACCAACATCTACCTGGTACTGGTATCTGCTCAGTGCTGGTGAAATCAAATTGGAGAAGAATCTACAACTGATCATTTACTAAATCTGTAAATTCCTAACACTAATCTATAAATACCTGTCATTACATTCACTGATAAGTATAGTCTTCTCCCCTCATCAAGAAAACTCTTTACAACAGATGGAGACCACTATAGAAAAACACAATAGCTCAAAATGAAGAATTGTGGCACCCAATTCCAATGGACTCATCTACAAAATACTTCTGCATCTAAGACTTGACAAATATTGCAAAAAAAAAAAAAAAAAAAAAAAAAAAAAGAGCAGAAAGATAAGAGACAGGGATCGGGGGATTTCCTGTTTCTCCTAATGACATCAGAAGCTACACCTATAAAGGCTCAGTGACAGGACTAATGTGAGCTGAACAAGGATGATACCAACAAACATGCCAAACTGTGCAGAGAACAGCCCATAAAGCCTCAGCCCTACACAAAGAACCATAGGCAGTGGAGAAAAACTGGGAAGGGAGGGGTGACCTCCACAGAGAAAGGAGGGGTGGCCTCCACAGGGAAGGGAGGGGTGACCTCCACAGAGAAAGGAGGGGTGACCTCCACAGAGAAAGGAGGGGTGACCTCCACAGAGAAAGGAGGGGTGACCTCCACAGGGAAGGGAGGGGTGGCCTCCACAGGGAAGGGAGGGGTGACCTCCACAGAGAAAGGAGGGGTGACCTCCACAGGGAAGGGAGGGGTGACCTCCACAGAGAAAGGAGGGGTGGCCTCCACAGGGAAGGGAGGGGTGACCTCCACAGAGAAAGGAGGGGTGACCTCCACAGAGAAAGGAGGGGTGACCTCCACAGGGAAGGGAGGGGTGGCCTCCACAGGGAAGGGAGGGGTGACCTCCACAGAGAAAGGAGGGGTGACCTCCACAGGGAAGGGAGGGGTGGCCTCCACAGGGAAGGGAGGGGTGGCCTCCACAGGGAAGGGAGGGGTGGCCTCCACAGGGAAGGGAGGGGTGGCCTCCACAGGGAAGGGCACAGCAATTGGTTGTTCAATGCCAAATAGCCAATCCTGAAAATAAGCATACAAGTAGCATTGTATGGACAGGATGGGTATATTATATGCAGGCAATAGTAACTAGTTTAAATACCTGTACGCTACTATCTAAAATATAGCATGGATTCAGACCACCTCTGTTCATTTTCAAATGTGATAGATTCAGTACTTCTCACATTGACAAAAAAGACAAAAAAATTAAAACAAAACATGAATGAACAAACAAAACCAAACCAAACAAGAACAATGAAAAGAAAACAGAAACTAAATCCAAGTGCAATATGGGAAAACCGACTCTCTGGTCTGCAGATGTGTGAGGAGTTTCCAGTTCAGCTCTGTGCCGTTGACTGAGGACTGGTTCTTCAGGAAGGCCTCAGAGGGAAGCCACACTGCCCACTGCCTTCTGGCAGGCAAGGCTGAATGCTTCATTCTTTGGAAGAATAAACATTTCCGTACAATTATCTGGTCCGAAGCAAAGCTTGGTGCACGGAGTGCACACTGTTCAGGGAGCTAATTATGTCTCCACTTCTGGGTTCATTGATGACAACTAGTTTCAAGTTAGAAGTGATCGTTAATGACATTATTGATTAAACACTTGTCAGTGCTAAATGTAGCATAAGACTCATGGAAGCTGTTTCCTGTAACGACTCATAATCTCACGACAGGACAGCCATATCTTAAGCCTCTGTCACAGTATTGGAAGTAGAAAAGAAGAGACAGAGACAGATGGGGAGAGAGAGCGAACATAAAGTACACTTTCTTAGCTCTTCTTAATTAAGTCAACCTTCTGTTAATTAGATGATATTTGGGACTGCTAGCAAGGGAAGGGCAATTTATTCCAAGTGGACCTGAGGGACTCTTTTAAACAAAAGAAATGTCCTATATGTTAATTTTGTTGGGGGCTACACAAGGGAACACATTTTTCAGCACTAAAATATAATTATTTATTTTGAAATAATACATGGATTTTAAAATAGTTAAATTGTAGCTTGTCTTTAATTTATAAAGCAGACCGAGAAGTAAGGTCTCAACTAACTAAACATTCTTGAAAGGAAATGAACAAGAAATTCACAGAATAGAAAGGCAAATAGCTCAAAAAATGTGCTGATGCTGACCTCCGTCAAAAATGATAGGAGTTAAGTAGGACACATCCTTTTAACCTATAAATTTGGAAAAATTACTGACAATAATAATTTTTAGTTGGAAAACTTAACTTGTTGAACTATAAATTGTTACCATGCCTATTAAGGATAAATTGGTCACAGTTAAAATATTTGTAGTGTATACACCTTTGTCTCAGCTGTTACACTTTTGGGAGACTTATCCAGCAAAAATACCTGCATGTAAAATACATTTATACCTGTAACCTATAGCGCTGTCAATGACTGGAGATGGTTAATCAAATGTCCATACACAAGGGTCTGTCTAGATAAGTTCTAGCGTGTTCATACTAGATGATGGCTGTGGAAAGGGACAGTCTATAAATGCCATAAACGTGTGTGCCCTGTGCGTGTGTGTGTGTATCTGTAGACATTAATATATAAATTCAAAGATAAGGTATGGTTTTCTCATATATCAGTTTTCCTAATCCTCTTTCAAGATACAAATAAAAATTCTTGACATTACATATGCAAAAAACAAAACCAGGACCAAAAAAATGAAAGGAGACTCTGGAAGGCAGAAAGGAGATAGTATTACAACTGAGATTCTCAACCCACAAGACACATTGCAATTTTGTTCTTTACTGATTTGTTGAAAAAGCTTGTGACCTATGAATATCCATGAATGCAGACACAAAGTGGTATTGAAAGAATGTCTCAGATTTAAAATGTTTTCATAGAATTATAATTATGTCATTTCCTTCCTCCAACACCTCCCATGCCTCTTATTCTCAAATTCATGACCCCTTTCTTTTGAATTATTATTTTTACACACACACACACACACACCACTTGATAAATACATAAATACAACCTGTTAGTACGTTTAGTTGCTTGTATGTTTGTATTTTTAGCACTGATCACATGATATTGGATAACAAATTTCTGAGTTTATCCCTGACGATATTTAAGCTTCTCTCTCTCAGCAATCATTAATTATTTACATTTTAATCTAGAGGCAGGGCCCTGTTATATTTTCTCCTTTTACATTGGTGTGTCACCTGGTGTTGTCACTGTACACGTTTTGATTCAGCAGTCTTGTTGAGATTTCATGGTATAGCATATCTAGGAAACACAGTCTTACAGCACACTTTAGTCTCTGGCTTTTCCACTCTTTCTGGGCCCTCCTCTGTGATGGTTCTTGAGCCTTAGGTGTATAGGTTGTATTGCAGATGTACATCCTGGGGTTGGACACCCAACAGTCAGCTGTTCTAGGTGATTTGACCAGTTGTGGCTTTTGGTAATGTCCTGTGTGTGCTTTGAAAGAAGCTTCTTTGAGAAGGGGTGAGGCTATACTTATCTGTGCCTATAAGGATACGTATTGATAATCAGTTATAAATTATATTGGTTTAGAAAAGTAAAGTAGTAGTTTTTTTTTTTTTTTTGCTAATTATCTATGGCACTGCTAGCCATGGGTCGTTAGGCTTGTACAATTAGGGAAATGTAAATTAAAACAATTTTGAGATTTCATTTTACCCCAGTCAAAATGATTAAGTCTGAGAAAACAGTTGACAGCCAGTGCTGGGGACCATGGAGGAGGTGAACTCTTGTTCATTGTGGTTAGGATTGCAAACTGGGGCACCCATTATGGAAATCAGGGTGGAGAGTTGCAAAAGCAAATCTACCGTAAGACCCAGCTATACTCCTAGGCGTATACCCAAAGAATCCAACATTCTACTCCAGTCATGTTCATTGCTGCTCTAGTCACAACAGCTAGGAAACAGAAACCTAAATGGCTTTCAACCAATTAAAAAAATAATGAAAATAGTGAAGATAGTATACATATACACCAGAAGTATTTAGCTATAAAGAAAACGAAATCATTTAATTTGCAGGTAAATGAACCTAAATAGGTAACCCAGATGCAGAAAGATAAATTCCCCATCCATCCATCAGAAGATCTGTGGTTCCTCGCTCTAAACATTCATATATTTACATACAATAAGCATGCAACCTGGAGTAACTGAAATAACAAGGGAAGTAAAAATGTGCCCGTGGGGGACAAGCTCTTGAGAGGGGGAGAGCAGTGTACAGGCTTATGAAGTGAGAAATGGGGAAAACAGGATAGCACAAATTTGGAGAGAGAGAAGACAACACGGAAGAAGAGGAAAGGAGGCATAAATAACACTAAGGGTTTCTGAAAAGCTTTGGGAATATTAATCATATACAACAGATGTGTATACACATAGTTTAAAAACTTATTTTACCCCCAAGAGCCATAACTGTAACAAAGGCCCCAGTACCAGGCACAACAAACCTCCGCTAGGATTGTTGCTCTGGGGAGTTCAAGAGACTGGCAGAACAGTATAGGCAACTGCTATTGGCTCTGTTTGTCTGCTAGAAGCTGAAGATACTGAACGTTTTCGACACAGGATCCGGAGGATTTAAGTTGCCTCTGACTTGAAAGCCTCCTGCTTGAGCACTAGGTTTTGTGGTACCAGAAGATGCTCTGCAAGCTGCCAAGGAAGGAAAGAAACCAATAGTCCTACTCAGCTGGCATTTGTGAACAACATTCAGCTCTGGCTGCTGGTAACTAAGCATCCTAACTGTTGGATCAATGCCCATTTACCTGCTCTGTTGATTCATCCATTTTCTCTGTTGCTTTCTGTGTGTGAGCATGCATAGATGTGTGTGGCAAATGTACATGTATGTGCACAGCTGTGAATTTTAGATAGAGTAGAGGGAGGAAAATGGCACATTGTCTTTGTGAGGGTCCCTATTGCTATGATGAAAACATGACCAAAGCAACGTGGGGAGGAAATGGTTAACTAGACTTATTATCACACAGTTCATTATCAAAGGAAGTCAAGGCAAGAACTCAAGCAGGGCAGGAACCTGGAGGCAGGAGCTCATACAGAGACCGTGGAGGGGTGCTGCCTACTGCCTTTGCTCTGATGGTTTTGCTCAGTCTGCTTTCTGGAATAGCACTGCCCTCCCTGTGCTGGCCCCCTCTCCTGATCATTCTCTAACTAAGACCATTCCTTATAGCTTATCTTGTAGAAGCATTTTCTCAGTTGAGGTTCCCTTCTTCCAGATAACTCTAGCTTGTGCCAAGTTGACATAAAACTAGGCAGAGCACACATCCAATCATTTTGTCTTTGGGCTTCTTACACAGTTCATCTACACTAAACACATGTCAGATGCCACACAAGTGCTTTAGTGGGTTAAATTAATCCTTCTAAAAATGTCCTGAGTAGAGTTTTATTAATGTCATATCCATTTTGCAGGTGAGGAAAATGTAGCCGGATGAAGTGTGAAGCTTTACAAAATCACCACAACTTGTGAGAGACAGAACTAAATTTTAATGTGGTTAGATCTGTTGGATACATCTATGCTCTTAGCTGTTCTTACATGACAAACTGACAATATGATATAGATGCTTGATGGGGGGGGGGAGATAGCCAACATCTCTCCAGAAATGTGATAGGGAAGGAGGATAAACACTCACACTGTGACACTCATATCCCCATGTGGTTCCCACATGCTTTACAGCCAGAACAGCAGAGCACAGCAAGGTCAAGATATTCAATGTACAACATAGCAATTGTTGGTATAATAATGAATATTTTTTTCTGCTAAGAGGGATTTTATATTCTAAAAAGTAAATACATAAAATACTACAAGTTCAAATGAACTTGATTTAGTCATGTTATAAATAGCATGCATCTCAGTATATCATATTTACTCCATAAAATGCAATCTCGTGCATTGATTAAAAATAATAAAATAAAATACATACCTTTGTAGCAATATCTTTTGGGGAAAAGGGTCATGATTGTGTCTCTTACTAAGAAGCATTGGTAGTAGAATTGTCTGGGTGAAGAAGATGGAGAGGAAGATGATAATGGAGGAAGGTCATGGTTATATAACTGAGTTTCACTAGACTAATTAGTCTTTCTTCTAGGGAACAAAGATGGAAGATATTGGTGCCATAAGTGAAGTCCACATGGAAGTAGTGACTCGAGACAGAATGGAAAGCTAGTTTGGATGTGTCATACTCGGGGAAGGAATGGAACGTCTTGGAGCAAAGATTGAAAAACCTCAGCTCCTGAGAGTTCATAGAACTGACCATGAATGAATTTGTGATAGGTCTGAAATTACTTGAAAAAATACCAGCTGTTTGACATAGCATTTCATTGTGCTGAATTCTTTCAGTACACGACTTCCAGCTGATTCTGGCTGATGCAAATATCCCTTCCATGGAATTTGCTTTTTCTCACTTCTCCACATGTTTGGATTTCTGCTGCTAAAAGTGCACTCCAGGGACTCTGGCTGCAGCCAACCACCAAGTCTCATTCTAACTCTGACATTAAGCCACACAGTCCTTCGGGAATCTCAGAGATAAAACATCCTCATGTTTAAATGTTTTCTTTCCCTTTCTGCACTCCTTTGGATTTATTCCCGGCTTTCCCAGATAATTTCTGGGATGTTGCCAGTCCTGGCTGGGACCATGGCTTAGAATCGGTTTCTCACTTGTCAGTTTTGGGGAGTGTTCATACACCTCAGAAGAATGACTTCTTGCAGAGGCTGCCTTTCTGTAAGTACTTCTGTTCTGTGGACAGAGCCTTTGCTTAAGCCCTGGCTGCCCTGAGGGGGCCGCTGTCCAAAGCCTTTTCTCCAGATGCTCTTTAAAGTCAGCCCCCTTCTGTTGTACCACGACCTTTTCCACCACTTAAAATAATCATCGCTGTTCCTTGGCTTGGCAGCTCATGGGGATGTCTGTGCTTAGTGAACTGACCATATTCTAGCATCTTGAGCCTCTAGACTGCTGATATTTCAAGTAGAATTTTTTTTCTAAAAATAGTTTCAGAGGAGATTGCCGCCATTGGACAAGAATGATGGGGCCATGGTGATGCCCTTTATAGCCTTTTTCATGATGTTTTCTTGAAATTTATCCCTCAGTGCTTACCCACACTCTGAAGCAAACAATTCAATATTGAATAGACTTTAGCATTTTTTTTTAAAAAAAATGGTTTCTCTAAATGTAATTTAATGGTTTTGTTTTCTTTAAAAGGTTTCTTTAAATTAAGACAATAACAGATGAATACTGTGATCATAATATGGTGTTTGCTTCGAAATAAAATCACATGTGAAGAAAAGAAAATAGGTATGGATATAATCAAAGATTAACTTGTATCGAATACTTAAACTTGGTGAGTGGATTTTGAATATTTATTGCATCACCTATATACACCTATATATGCATCGGTTGAAGCAGCATCCTGTAGAGGTTCCCCTGTTTTATTATGTTTCTGAACCAGCCTTTGGGCCTGGACCCTGCAGACCTACAGTCCCATAGTCCCACTGAAACACACAGATGCTTATATTAATTGTACGCTGATTGACCTGGGTGCCAGACATATAACTTGCTAGCTCTTTAAACTAACCCATGATTCTTATCCTGTTCAGCTATGCGGCTTGGTACCTGGGTAGCTTTTCTCAGAGAAGCAAAGGTGTCCTGAGATCTGTCTCTGGTGTCTCTGGCATCTCTGTTCTTCCTATTCCCAGAGTTTTCTTAGTCTGGTGGCCCCGCCCATACTTCCTGACTGCCTTTGGCCAATCAGTGTTTTAATTAAACCAGTAGGCAGGACAATTCTTTACAATGTAACATAATGCCACTACATCCTTCCTTAGAAGCATGTAGTTTTCTTGAACATTACTGTCCTCACAATCACACTGCTGAAAAGTTGGCAAGTCTGCACTTTTCTCACCAGCTTCTGTACCTCAAGTGGTTTTCTGTGAGCCATGTGGGCAAAAGTCATAATGACTTCAAGAGGGGCTTCATGGAAAGCTTTCTGACTGGATGAGACACTACCTCCAGGGCCTTAAGGAAAGCCTTCTCACTAGATCCAGAGACCTGACAGCTTAGAAAGAGTGGTACCATAGTTATGTGTTTAGATTCTTGTAGTGAGAGTTTTCTGGCCCAGACTTTCAGGCCTAACCTCAAGGTTTTGATGCTCAACCCACAGATCCACAGAGGCACACAGATGCTTAAAATAGTTTTAGGCTGATCAGCCTAAGGCCCAGGCATATAACTTGCTAACTCTTTAACCTTAATCTAATCCATGACTCTTATCCTGTTCAGCCATGCGGCTCGGTACCTTTTCTCAGAGCACCATAGTTGTCCTCTGCTTCCTCTGGATTCTCACTGGCACTCTGCTCTGTTCTTCCTGTTCCTAGAGTCTTCCTAGTCTGGTAACCCCGCCCACACTTTCTGTCTGCCTTTAGTCAATCAGTGCTTTTTATTAAACTCATAGGTGGGAACAATTATATACAATGGAACAATATAATCCCCCTACAGACTCTATGTCTCAGAGCCCTAGTATAAAGGATTAATGTTTATTTAGGGGTATATTACACTCATGATACAAATTAGACCTTAAGACAATTCTTGGAGAGAAGAAAGGTCCCACACTGGCTCTGATCCACTCCTCAGAATGCAGGAACGAAAACGGGGGGCCAGGATTCAGCATCTCTAGCTCTCAATTGGTTTTGGCCACACACTGTAGGGGGTCTTGATTCTCAGTAGCTACTAAGGCTCTTGAAATAACACCTGAATCCCACTACATCTTGCCCTTTCATCTAAGAACATTCTAAACTAAGTATAAGACTAAGTACAATAGAAATCATTCTTGAATGGGTAATGTCTGGGGAAGGGAAAGGCAAAACATAAGCAAGGCCAACTACAACCAACAAATAGCAAATAAAAGGTACATCCTACATGTCTAGAATATTGGTGAGGGGCAATGTATAAGGGTTATTTTCAAACTGTTTATCTTGAATAATAAAAATCTAGCACCTTAATGTTATTTGTTAAGAGATGAGATGGTAGTAACCTTAACTGTCTAGTCTTCAACCCCATCAAGACCTGGGAAGGAAAATATATTATCTGAAAGTTGGAAGCACAAGAGCTTCCAGGATTTAAGAGAGGACAGTGACTGTCAGCTACCTGGACAGTCAGCACGACTTTTCTGTGCAGTTGGAGCATCCACCATTTTATCTACAGGCCTATGATATCTGACAGATAGATCTCTTCAGAAGCCGGGCATTTTTGAGAAACTGTCTTATCCTGCGCAGGCAGGTTTCAGCAGTCTCTATCTTTCATCCTGCTCATCCGGATTGGACAGCATGCTTACTGACAGCAGTTGAGGCAAGGGCAGTTCTTTGCACAATAGGACATTGTCTGCTAAGGAAGACAAACTCCTAGTGGAGTGTCCTTGATGCCCAACACCATCTCGGAAAAGGAACAGTGATGCCAGGAGTTGTCGTGTCTCTCGTGGCCAAATTCTGAATAACAAACCATTAAATGCCATATTTTCTGGGTCTATGAAGTGGTTAAAGACTCCTGCCTATCAGGTATTTTATAGAGTGTATCTGGAAAACCTAAACAACATGATTATTACATGCTAAACTTAAGTAACTGTGATTTGCAGTTCTTATCATCCTAAAAACTGAAGCTTACATTGTAAAATAGGCAATTATAAATGTGTGTACAGGCTCTGAATGATGACTTTAAGTATGACAACTATATAAACATTAGCCAGAGGTACATGTACCATGCAAATAACAACAGTATCTTAAATATATATAAGTATACAAAAGAAACAGAGGTATACAAAACATCTTATGTATATATTATAACTAACATAATTATATATTATGACTAGTATAATTAAACAGAGGTAGAACTGAGTACTGGGAATGACAATAATATGCTTAATATACATTAGTGTGTAAAATATTTTAAACAGAAGTAGAAGCATGTGCAAAATATGGCAACTACAGATTCAATTTTGTATCAATATACAAATTACCTTAGACTTATAAAGTAATTTTAGATTTAAATTTGTATCAAAATACAAATTATCTCAGTCAAACATATAAAATAACTTGATATTTGTATCAATATAAAAGCATCTATATCATTGCAAATTGTCATTGGCTCATATGTAGTTAATTGTTCACAGATAGATACAATAATCTACCTATGTCTATCCTATTTCCTTTTTTAAAAAGTATATTGTATAAAGTATTAATATTTATTTAGGGATATATTACACTCATGTTAGAAATTAAACCTTAAGACAATTCTTAGAGAGAAAAACGGTCCCAGACAGGCTCTGATCCACTCTCCAGAATGCAAGAACACACACAGGGGCCAGAACTGAGCAACTCTGACTCTCATTTCATTTTGACCATACCCCACAGAGGTCTTGATTCTCAAGAGCTACTAAGGCTCCCAAAATAATGCCTGAATCTCACTACATCCTAGAGTCAACTTTATACTCACAATGGCGTGTACAATTAAATTAATCGAAAAATTAATTAGTTAATGAAAAATTCTAGTAGGGGCATTATATTTTTTTGTTTTTCTTCAAAATACCAGCCAAGCCTAGTTGTGTTTAAAGGCAATTTAATCCTGAGAAATAGGTATGGTTTTGGAGTTGGTTTGCCCTAGGAGTTATTAAGCTTTTCCAACCAGTCTATCAGATACAGAATAAGGCAGGGATGATAGCATCAGAGAGATCTTTTTTTTTCTTTTTTTTCTTTTTTTTAATGTAGCAATGAATATAGTTCATTAATCAGCCAACAGTTTATGAGCAAATCACACACAACATTGGAGGGTACTAAGGTAAACTGTGAAGCATTCCCCTGGACTTTCACAGTATAGTATAGTCGGATTTTTATTCATGAGAGCTCTAGAAAGAGAGTAGCGTTTACACTGAGGGCACTTACAGTAACAGGCCCAGGGTTAGGTGACATCTAAAACGTTAGTGCTGTACTAATCTACTCCTGGAAGATGGTACTTGAGGGCTGGAGATGGAGGTCGGTAGCAGAGGATATGCCTAGCTTGTATGAAGTCGTGAATTTGATCTCCTGCACCAGAAAACAAGCCGCCACCACCAACAAAAACAAACAAACAAAAAACAGAAGGAAAATTCCACATTCAATTCCAATAAAAGTAGCTTCACCAAGTGGGAACCAGCCCTCGTGAGAGTTCGAAGGACCAAGACAGATGCAGATGCCACCAGGGATATTCTGGTTGAGTCTTTCCAGCAACATCAGGATGATGCTGTGGTTCCTGCTCCATGGGCTTGCAGCTGTTCTGTGAGGCGAAAGGGCACGCATCACAACATATCATTAGTGAGTTCGTACTCAATATTTACTGCCATAAAACCGCTTGTTTCTCTTTCCCAGGTTAAAAATAGTGGTTTGCTTTAAAATGACATTTATGGAAGGGCAACATCGCTAGGGGTAGAGAGAAAAGAGATTTGCATAATGCTGGGGTTTAGAACCCAGCCTGTGCCTATTCCAGAGACCGTGCTCCGGGCAGTAATAATTTTCTGCCATCTAGTGGATAATTTGGAGAATAAACCGTGACTTACTGAATTCCCCTGTGGCTGGAAGAAAAAGATTTGTATTAGTAAAACAATTTTTCCACTAACTGAATTTAAATTATTTTTTTCCAATTAAAAATAAAATATAAAATTGTTTTATCACTCCTCTAATGTTTCATGTGTTTTAAACTTCTCTTAATAATCACAGACACAATACATAAACCAAGACTCCCAATTTCTCAATGTTTAGTGAGGCGTATCTGATACAGGCAAACACACTTATATTTATTTCTTTCTATTCAATTTTTTTCTTTTCCATATTGGAAGTAATAATGTCCAGAGAGAATAGCCTTCTTCACCTTGACCCTCTGAAAATGTTGACTTTTCTCTAACTGAGCTGGGAATATAGAGAATGGATACTGCTTCTCTGTGTTTCAGTTCCTCGTTCTGCTAATAACAGTGGACACCTCCTGGGTTTACTGGAATGACTTAGTCTATCACAAACACTTAGCTTTTCAGGGCATTGTCCCTACCAATGTTGTTTAATGTGCATTAATTTTTTTGTGTGTAACAAAGATATTTAGAAGTAGCCTTTTCTGTGGCAGGAGCCAGCTTATATATACGTAACAACAACATTTACTGAAAAGAGGCTATGAATCTGATGGAGAGGAAGGGGGTATCAGGAAAGGCTGCTGTGGGGAGCGGGAAATGGAAAGTGACGGAACTATTTTGCAATACTTCAAAAATAAAATTAAAACGAGAAACAAAACAATGAAAACCCAGCCAGCAGTACAGCACAAAAACCCTAAGGGTGTCGTGGTTTCACACATACCCTGGTGCTAAGAAAGGCTGTCCAATTGACTTAAGGTTTCTTCAATAAGAGAGAAATTATGGCCAGTACTAGAAACCCTGCCAACTACCCAGGGATAGTGAGGTTATAGGTATTGGAGAATTTACAACCAGCACTTCGCTAAAAGAGCATAATGCCAAACTACATTCTAAATATTTCTCTTTATTCTTTGTGTGATAGTGGTAGAACAGGCAAAGATTCCATTCTCAATAATGTATATTCCAGTGAGGAAGATGCTGAGAAAGGGGGCTGTAAAGGAGATGGATTTTGGAGGTGAGATAACGGAGAGAAAGGGGAGCCAGCAAGGCAAGATTAGTCCACCATCAGATATGAACTAAGAAGCGTTGTCAGGGAAAGATGATGTGTGGGAAGTGCATTTTACACCACTGCGTATAAGTACTCAACACAGGAGGTTTGAAGTAGATGAAGAAGCCGAGACAAACTTATCTATGCCTTTATGACTGTGTTTGCATCAGCTGTATAAGTAGGGGAAGTTAGGTGATGATTTCACATATGGAAGATAATTAACAGAGAATTTAAAGTATTACTCTCCCTCCTGGTTGCAAATGAAAAGTGACCATTTTGTTTTTACAACTGAGAATCAAAGTGTGTTAGCTTTGATTTTTATGCTCTCTTCAAAGTGGTAACAGCTTTATTTTGGCGGCTGGACACATGCTTGCTATAAGGGATAAAATATTTTCTTAAAAAACCTAAGAATAAGAGTGAAACTATCAGTATGTAGCGTGTTTCCTTTCTTGCAGTCTTGAGACTTTAGATTTGGGTCTCTTCGCTTGTGAGGTTTTAAGTTGAACTCACCGCAGAAATATTTGGCAACAGAAGTGCTGAGAAGGTAACGACTTCCTAAAGTAATGAGCTGCGTACTTTCTAAACTTCAATCTGAAGTCATTAAGTGAATAATCTGAATGTCCAGCCAAGAAGGCTTAGTGCACAATCAGCACAGCGGGATGGGAGACTGGAAGTGTATAAACAGATAAAGCCTACAGAGGAGGATGGTAGGAAGGTCCTACATCAGCAAATGAATGCTGCTCCAGTATGACAATCAAATTTAAGACGTTCACCACTGCACACACTCAGCGGTGTGTACTTGGGGGACTCAGTTAATACACATTTCAATCTGTTCTAATTTGCTTTCTATTTTTTTTGATAAACACCATAAGCACTAGCATCTTGGAGAGGAAAGGATTTGTTTTAGTTTATGCTTCCAGGTCACAGTTCATCATTGAAGGATATCGGGGAGAAACTCACGCAGGAACTGAGACAGAAACCACACAGTAACACTGCTTGCTGGCTTGCTCTCTGGTTCTCTCCCATGTAGCCCAGGCCCACATACTTACGAACTTGGTGCTGCCCACAGTGGGCTGCACCCTATCAACGACTAACCAAGGCCACAGTCGTTCTTCAATAGAGGTTCCCTCTTTCCAAGTGACTCTAGGTTGTGTCAAACCAACAAAGACAACAAGGGCACCGTTTAAGACAAGTAGGTACAATTCCAATTCCAGTTGTTTATAATAAGCACACAATGTGACAAATAATTCCTAATTGGGATGGTCTGATTTAATCTAAAAGCTGTCTATATGTAATAAACTTTGAGGTCCTAGGGGCAACTTTCAGGTACACATGTGAACGCTGCTTGGAAGGGCATCCAAATTGACATGGTCAGAAACTGGTATGAAAACCAAAGGTGCTTAGCAATTATTTGAAGCTACCAGAATAGATTTTCCATCTATGTGCAACTCCATTTACCATGACTGAAACGACTATCTGAGTGTTTACATGTTGCTCATAGTTATTTTCAGCGCAGAAAAAACATCAGCGTAGCAATAGTGTTTCTGCAACTACAATTAAGTTGAGTATTGACTGGGTGTCAACCAAGTGTTGGACATTTAATTAAGTGCTAATTGTGTGAAACATAAACACACCTATGAGCCTAGGCACAGTAGGGCTAACTGATATTCAGAAACTTTATACTAAGCTGGAAAGTGCCAATAAGGTTGGAAGTAGCTTTTGTCTCCTCAACCTTTTAAGGTTTATATTAGAGCTTCTCAGTTGAAAATAGAAAACAGACTCTGACCTCAGTACTTTACCAGGTGCCACCTATCAAGCAAGAGGAAGAACTACGATTGTTAATTTTTTGAACATATAATTACATCATTTTCACCTTTCCATTCCTCTTTCCAAGCCTTTCTGATGTGGGAATGTCTTTCTGTATGCTGTGAATCTCAATCTTTAAATAAAGGAGCTGTTTTGGCCCTTGACAGGCACCATAGAAAAGGTAGGCAGAGGAATCAGAATAGGTAGGAGAAGAAGGGTAGAGTCAGAGGAGACCTGAGCAAGTGGCCCAAGGAGCAACATGTAAGGAACACAGGTGAGCCACGGGCCACATGGCAGACAGATTAATAGAAATGGGTTGATTTAAGATGTAAGAGCTAGCTAGCAATGTGCCTGAGCCATAGGTCAAACAGCATAAAGTTAATATAAGCGCCTGAGTCATTTCTGGAGGCCTGAGCGGGCAGCTGGGTGGCTAAGGGGTGTGGTGCAGCAGGGTCTGGGCCTCTGGTTCCCGGGACCAAGAAACCCCCACTACTACACCTTTCTACTTGCCCCTCCTTACTTTCTTTAAATCCATGTCTTTTTATTGTTTTAAGTACATATATTATGCACATATTTATAAATCTTACCTGCTCAATTTGTTAGTTATTAGTATATGTGTTTTCAATGTGACCATTTTGTACCAGATAATCAGTTGGTGTGCTCTGCACTGGGGAAGACTATCTCTTCCAGTCTCGGCATTCCTTATTTGCCTGAAGTCCTTTGTGTGGGGTTGAGGCTTCCTAGGCTTTCTTCATTCACACTGGCACATCTCTTGTTGTCCCTGTTCAGCTCACATTCAGGCAATAGTATGGGTGATGTGGCTTCTAAGGTCACTAGGAGACAGGGTCTCACAGCAAACTCATCCTCTGGCTCTTACAATCTTTCTGTTTGTCTTCCACATTGGTTCTGAGCCTTAGGTGTATAAATTGTCATGTAGGTGTTTTCACTAGGATTTGGCTCCCCAATTTTTCATTTTGGTTCTTTATAGTTTTCTTTAATGGCCTCCATCTGTTGCAAAGAGTTTTCTTGATGAAAGATGAGGATTACACTTATACGTGGGTATAATTAATCACGACAATGATCAGCATGGCACAGAAACTCTAAGGGAATAGTGGTGGCACACATAACTTAGCAGTAACTAACAATTCCCTAATTATACTTAAGATATGGCCAACAAGAAATAAATCATGCCTAGTACTGGTAACATAGCCAACTACACATGGCTAGTGAAGTCACAGATCTTAGAGAATACAACCATTGTTTTAATAAACCAGCACAATCCCTAACTATATTCTAAACATTTTTCCTTATTCTCACAGAACTTCAATTTTGTAAGACAGGCACTTTAACCAACTAAGCCACGAAGCCAACTACTAGAACTTGGATTTTAAACCCACCTTTTCTTGCTATGAAAATAAACTTTTAACTATTGTTATTCCTAATTGAAATCAACCAAGATGGTTAAACTTCTCTAAAAATTATATAAGAAACTAAACACACATTAAATTTTGTTTCAGATGAGGTAATCCTGGCTTTGATTTTTTTTTGTAAATTAAAAATTTGACAGGTGGGTCAAAGCATGAGTCTTTAAAGAAAGCAGTAAGAGAAGGAATGCAGAAATAGGGCATGCTGTCTTAGAGAAGAGTTTCTAGGGATGTTTCAGGCTTAACTGGGGCATTTAGGGGAGGAAAAAGATGACAGGTATTTTTAAAGCCTCATTGATTTAGTTTATATACCATAGAGTTTATTCACTTTAAGTGTAGAAATAATTGTTAGTTTTACAAAATAGTGTGATAGTCATGAAACAGGTTTTTTTCTACTTTTAATTTTCCTTGTATATATTCATTGTACATGGTAACACACCAGGGCAGTTTCATAGAGGTATCTATTAAACGTTGAGCACATTTTCCTTCACACTCCCATAAGTCAATTTAAGAACATTAAATTTTAAATTTTATGTATAAGTATTTTGCCTACAGACATTTCTATGCACCGTGTGCCCATGGAGGGCAGAGATGGTGTTGGATTCCACAGAATTAGAATTACAGACAGTTGTGAGCTACCCGCTGGGTGCTGGGAATTGAACCTGAGACCTCTGGAAGAGCAGCCAGTGCGCTGACCACTGAGCCATCTCTCTAGGTCCCACAATTTTTTTTTTTAATGTTTTCTTCTCTTTCAACAAATATCATTCACGTCCATTTACAGTGAAGGGATGAGACAGTGATGTAGAAGATTCTGATATCATTGATGGCATCAGAAGAGAGAGGTCAGCAATAGCGAACACCTCACAGTAGCATGGAAAGAGATCAGTGTATCTGCTGGTGCCACCTTAGTGATTTCCATGGAAACAAAGATATGTTAAAACGTAGGTATCAATCCTAAAATTTTATTAACCTTTTATTTATTCATCTTGGTTCCCTTAAATTTCATATAATTATGGTGGATTTTTACTATATCATATAAGGAAAATTGTATTCATTGAAGTTCAAGTTTAACCAATAGTTTTAGGAATGCCATTTTTAAAAATGACTTATTTACTTTGCACAGTATTCTGTCTGTATGTATGCGTACAGGCCAGAAGATGCCAGAGCTCGTTATAGATGGTTGTGAGCCACCATGTGGGATTTGAACGTAGGACCTCTGGAAGAGCAGCCAATGCTCTTAACCACTGAGCCATCTCTCAAGCCACCACTTTCCTTTCCCTCCTACTCACCCTTTGTCCACACTCCATCCGTTTGTTCTCTGCCCAAGACCTTGGGTTGGGGCCGCCAGGAAACTCGTCTGGTCCATGACATTGCAGATGCAACTCAGGATTTAAAGAGAAAACTACTGCATTTCATATTCATTGTTCCAAACACATCAAATCAGATTTTCCTTTCTGAATGAGGGAGGAGTAGCATTTAGCATCACTGTGTCATTGGGTGAATGTCTGTTGAACTCATTACCGTTCCTCAGTCAAACAACTTTTATAGACATCTGTCTGCTCCATAAGTTCATGTCCACTGCTGGAAATACTTTACCTGAATACTCATTTCCTTTCATGTGGGCTATAGTTCTATTTTCCCAACCGCAGCTCTATCTTTAGTGAAGACACAAACTGGCTTTTTCTTTAATATGCTTAAATTTGGAGCCTGGACCTTTTGTGTTTGTATTTACCCCTTAATGATTTCCAATTTTAGAAATAGCCCCTTTACCTCTATCATTCTGGAGTATACCTGACCCTAAAGCTAGTCAATCAGCAAAAGTTGGAATTGCTCTAATAAAAGTTTTCTCTATTTCTGGATGCATTTTGGGCCACTTAAGAAGGCACATGGACACTAGGTGGGAGTGTTTATTTCTCTGTTCTCTTAAAAGTATGGATTAATACCTCAGAATCCAGCAATACCCTTTTGGGCATATAACCAAAGGATATTCATTCACAGCACAAGGACATTTGCTCAACTCTATTCATAACACCATCGTCTGTAATACCAGAACCTGGAGACAACCTAGATGCCCCTCTGAAGAGTGGCTTAAAAAAATGTGGTACAGTTACACAATGGAGTTTTATTCAGTAGAAAAACAAAAAACAAAAAAAAAACAAGATAAATAACATCTTGAAATTTTCAGGCAAATGGGTGGAACTAGAAGAAACATCCTGTGTGAGGTAACCCAGATCCAGAAAGACAAACACGATATGTACTCGCGCATAAGTGGATATTAGATGTAAAGCAAAAAATAATCAGGATACAATCCACAACCCAGAAGAACTAGGTAACAAGAAGGACCCTAAGATCCATAGATCACCCTGGAAGGAGGGGGAAATAGATAAGATTGCCTGAGAAAATTGGGGGGGGGGGTAGGTAAGGGGAGGTGGGAAGATAATATGAGGGAACTGGAAGGTTGGTTTGTGGGAGGGACATAGAGGAGTAGTAAAGAAAGAGATATCTTGATAGAGCAAGCCATCTGGGGGTTAAGGAGAAAACTGATGCTAGGGAGATTCCCAGGGATCTACACGGATGACCCCAGCTAAGATTCCAAGCAATAATAAAGAGAGTACCTGAACGGGTCTTACCCTGTAGTCAAATTGATGGCCACCCTAATTGTCATCATAAAACCTTCATTCAGCAACTGATGGAAGCAGATGCAGAGATCCACAGCTAAGCACTGGGCCAACCTCCTAGTTCAGTCAAAGAGATTATATGAGCAAAGGGGTCAAGATTTTGTTGGAGAAACCCAGAGACAGCTGACCTGCTACTGGGAGCTTACTGACTTTGGACTGACAGATAAGGAACCTGAGTGGGACTAAATTAGGCCTTCTGAATATGGATGACAGGTATATATGTGGCTTGAGTAGTTTGTGGGGCCTCTGGCAGTGGGACCAGGATTTATCCCTAGTACATGAAATGGCTTTCTTTCTTTTTTACTTTTTCAAAAGATTTATTGTGTGTGTGTGTGTGTGTGTGTGTGTGTGTGTGTGTGTGTGTGTGTGTGTGTGTGTGTGTGTGTGTATACTCACGGGAATGAAGCTGCTTGCAAAACTTAGAGGCACTAGATCCCCCTGGAGGTGGAGTTACAACTGGACTCTGGTGTGAGGCACCCAACTCTGGTCCTCTCCACTTGTAGTATGTGCTGAGCCATCTCTTCAACTCCCAGACATTTCTTGATGGTGATGCGATACGACATGTTCCTGGTACTTTAATGAGATCTAAAGGTTCAGTGCTCCTTGAGGGGAAAGTTCATGATGAAAGCAATGTTTCTAACTCCCATAATATCCCCTCAGGGTCACACTCAACATAGCTTTTCAAAATTATTAAGAAAATCTAGAAGTACCTATTTAGAGGTATTTTTCCAAATATTTGTTGGTTCAAGTATTAAACAAATTTATTTTCTAAAGTAATTATAGAGTAAAACAAAGTGGATTTTGAAAAGTTTTGTGTTACAAAGGCATTGGTTTCTATAAAACAGATAAGAGCTTGAAAGTACCAAGAGTTTTAACAATTCCTCTGACTCAGAATAAAAATAAAATATAAACAGCAAATGAGTCTGAGCTATGAAAGGAAAATCTAAAGTGAACTCTTCTTCTGGCTTCAGAGAGAGTAATTAGAACAAAAAGTTATTTTAATTTAGTAGTCTTCTAAATCTGACCACTGTAAAGAATGCCAGGCAGCACATAGTCAGTTAGCTGTAAAGGCACTCCATTCAGACCAATACCTAGTTAAGGTATTTTTCTATTTGTGCCTTGAGATGACACCCAATGTAGTCATTTATATACTGTAAAAATGATAAAGCAAGAAGCATGAAACAAAAATAGAAATTTTAAAGAACTTTATTCTACATCCGTTGTGTAAATGCCAAAAAAAGTCTCCAAAATCCATTTCAAGAATATCTATTATATGAAGTGTACATTTGTTGAATATAAGAAACTTCTGAAAACCACCATTTATAAAATGAAAAGCTGTATTGTGGCAGCTACAGATATGAAAAATCTATTAAAGCATTAGAGAATAATTTATAAGCTCAGTTAAATATAACCATACCATAGTGTAAAACTCATTTTTAAATTTAACACATGAACCATGTCAGCATGTCAAGCACTTTAAAAAGTACTTTTACACTCACATTAAGAAGTGATATTACCAACATCAAAAATGTTTTGAGGCTGATTTTTCATGTTAGTGCGCTCTGCAGTGATTTTTAATGAAGGTCACTTGTGCTCAGAGGCACACATTTTTCATCATGACTGGCCTTTTTTCTGCAATGTACAATGTGATGTTCCTAAAGTCATAATGCCTGACTTGTGAACCATAAGGGTGATATGATCACCTCTCAGTTATCTGCTGGTGCTAATTTGTCTCAGTCAAAGTTTTTAATGGTTTTGTTAATTAAAACTTGAGCCCTTGGGCATCCATCCCATTTTCCTTAACACACACACAAAATCCCGTTTCATCAGCTTCACCTGATATAGCAATACCAGGGATCTTGGCTTGCTGACGAGCACACACCTAGATCAGCAAACACAGCTCTAGGTCTGAACTTCTTATGCTCTCATCTTTGCGGTCACCAACCACCCATGCATATGCGGAACAACTGGAAACACCTGCTGCTGCCTGTCTGCTCTGGTCCAGTTCCACCCATTATACATGCTGGTATAACTGTCCTTGAACACTGCCATAACCTTTTTCTGTCTGGCAACTTCTATGGCCTATTATATACGTCTCTATCTTTTGTCCTGAGTGTCAATTTTCCCCTTCCTCTAGCTTTTGCTTGTAGCAATTACCCCCACCCCTGCTCTATGGCACAGCATCCCTGCAGCTTCCAAGCCATCTGGTGAAAGATTTGCTTCTAACTACTTCCCTGCTCGTGCAGATGTCACCCTGGATCATGAATGCCCACTGCCTACTGAGGCAGACCATTCCATTTTGTAATAAGTGAGTTAAGAGAATTTTCCCATTTATAAATCAAATAACTCATCCATGCTTTCTACAGCTGTCTTTGTGTGTATCGTTGGGAAGAAGTCTTTCTTAGTTGTTTTGCTGAATCTACAGTGGCATTACCCTTAAACATCAGGGGAGGGTCTTTGCAGTGAGACCTCCACACTTTTGATTCCTGATTCTGCCCTCCCTCTACCTCAAAATGCCAGAAGCATGAGCTTTAATTCTGGGCAGCACACGTTAGATATATTTTTGGTGACTAAACAATACAAAAATAGATAGTTACTTCTATGTATTTATGAACTGTCCTTAAGAAAGGATAATAAAATGTTTATCTAGCAAGTGATATTGTGTATTTAATAGTTAAGGTTAAATGCAAGGGGCTAGAGATGTAGCCCAGTGGTGGAGTTTTTGTACAGCATGTGTAAGGTTCTCGGTTTCATCTCTAGTTCCATTGGAAAAAATTAAATGCAACTCTTACCCTATTCATTCCCACATACAGCAACAAACATCTGATCTTTTTAATTATTTAATCAGAAAATATTATGTGCTACATGTTTATGTGTAATTGGTTACCACAGACCATGTCATGTCTGGAAATCTCTATAAATTTTGAAGAGTTTATATTTTTACAGTTGTAACTGAATCATTTTCTAGGTCACAGAATAATCAGCATGTTTAATTTTATCTGAGAAATTAATTTAATGCAAGCAGGTACTAACTGACCTGTACATCACAATGCCAATATGAGAAAATACCTTGATCATTACTTCAAAAATGCAGTTGCGATTTTAAAAATGTAGGTGTGGTCTGACCTGTTAAGTTCTCAAAATTATTAATGTCTTTTATTTTACACGGTTTAAATTTTCTAATAGCAATTGTAATTGAATCTCCTATGATTTGATTTTAACGCTTGTCATTTGGCACAGCCTTTTATTCTATCTAACTCAAAACCTTAACATTTAAAGCTTCTGCACTAATCTGAAAGTCAGCATATTACTACATGAGTAGCATTCATTGGACCTCTCTCTCCACAGATGAACTTCCGCATGAATGACTGATGACCTGATGACCAAGCACCGAGAATCCCGACTGCTTTTCATTTGTCCTGTGCTGGGGAGGGCTGTGATTGATTAGTGCTTGAAACAAAGGTTGATTATATAGTGACAGAATTTCCAAGAGAGCTTCCGTGTGACAGAATAAATGCTGATTTCTGGATTAGCTGATAGGGTTTGTAAGTCCTGGTAATATATCAGACTGGAGCCTGGGTTTGGCTGGGTTTGGGACAGGGGTTGTTCAGTCAGAAGAACTGAGAAGGGTGCCTCTGCATCCAACTTTGTTGCATTGTAAACCTGCATCGTTTGCAGGTCCTGAGTTACCAACGGTGAAGTATTATTTTTAAATTACCACTTTTACTGGGTTTCATTAAAGTCCACGTGTGTTTGACCATTAGTTATCTATGCAATTTCAAAGGCAACATGTACGAGGCTTAGAAATAATTATGAGTTACATTATGCCTTAGATATCTGGAAGAAACTCATGCTCTAACACTGAACTGTTTTCCTAACATTTACTTTCATGGGTGAAAATTTAATGATTTATTTTCTTTAAAGGTTTGCCATTGGGGACAACAATTATCCTTGTTAGATTCACTTAACAGATGAAATCTGTAAGCATTTAGAAAAGCTATTGTGGGCTTTGGAAATATAATTAATCTAAATTGTATTTGAATCTGTATCTAAATCTAATCAAAAGCCAGTGTTGGCTCTCCCCTGATGAAGGTGATGCCTTTTACACTTAAGTATAAAAGTACCATAGTTGTTCAGTTTTACTAACTAGGGGGAAGCTGATGGTGCAAGCCTCGTGTATGAAGAAATTCCACAGTTTGGTTCTTCAGTTCTTATTCAGTAGTTGTGAACAAAGAATGATTCTAAAATAATTGATAAGGTTGTTAAATATGATGACTACTAATTGTTTTTCTTCATAAATCTTGCTCTCCTGCTATTCACATTCAGCCTAGAATTGTTATATATTACCAGTTAGTTTAAAATGCAAACATTTGTCTTGTATACTTTTATGTACTTCTCAGTTGGATCTTACTGTTTTCCTTCTGCAGTTCTGAACAATGTCCTTCAGGAGTAACATTCACAATTCCTAAATATAGGTCATATACTCAATAATAAAGAGGTATTATCCCATGTTTCTAACAGCAGAGTGCAGTATTTTGCAAGGAGATAAACTTCTTAGGCTTAGTAATTCATTTCTATTAGACTGTGGTTTTTGTGTTTCTTATTATAGAGTTCATTACAAAGTATAGTAAACTTTTCATGTTATGTACCCCATACTAAACTGCTTTCTAAAATACAAATAAAAAATTACTGCTGCTGAGTTCCCGATTTAGTAAGAGCAAAGGGAAAGTGGGTTTCAAATGGGGAAAGACAGTCTCTTTCTACATGTCAGTGTCTGTCCCAGAGCCACACTTGCGGCAGAAGATTTCCATGTTCTGAGTCAAGAATCCTTCACCCACCAAGGAGACGGAGCACTTCCCACAGTTGAAACACTCACTGTGCCATTGGCGGTCTTGAAAGCAGATGAACTTGGCACCTCTGAGACCTGAAAAGGAATTGGGGGGAAAGAAAGACTCATTCTTTTCGGTGAACAGATTGAAAAATCAGCAAAAACTTTAGAACTATGAAACAGAGTTGTGAGCAAGACAACGTAGACACAAGTAACCCCATAGAGTGTGGCCCTCTGGTCCCCTCTCCAGCTGAGAATCAGTGACATATGATTCCTAGCTCAGTTATGCTGTAATCTAATCAATAAAATGAAATCTAGATATGCATTTTTTAAAATTGTTTGGAGAGGAGGCAGATGAAACTGTGTAGTTAAGAAACTGAAGTGCAATGGGGAGGTGAAAGCCCACAGTATTCAAACATGAATGTATTTTGTCCTGGTCTCCACATGAGCAAGTCTCTTAGTTAAAAACTGAAAACACAGTGAAGGGAATGTGTACTTCTGAGCCTGGGGGCTTGAGGTTTTAGGGACTTCAGTTTTCCTTTCTTCCTCATTTCTCATGCTTAATTTTACTTGGAGTAAATTCTATTTGGGGAGGTTTGAGACACAACTTTCTATAGACTCAAGTTGAGAATTTCTTCTAGACCATGATAGAGCTATTCTGCATTAACAGTTTCAGTACCTTGCTATGCAGCAGCTTCAGCTCAGAGTTCTAATGTAAATGGAGGAATCTCTTCATTCGAGACATCTCATCACCTTATTCAAAGACAAATTCCAGGAAGGCCTTCAGCTCCCACCACTTTAACTTTGTCTTTACTTAAACTAAATTATTTTTTAAAGCACTTATACAAATACTAACCCCTGTCTGTTTAAAATAATTTCAGGGTACAACTCAACAAAATTATGTCAAGTAGTTGTAGGAAAAATAAAAGCTCCAGAATTTGGAAAGTAATGGGAATGTTACAAGTTGGTCCTATTCATTTTATTTAACAAGCTGTCCCCAAGTAACATTCATGCTACTGGTTACTGCTTATCATCTACGGAATGAAGAAAATATTTCTTGCGTTGACTCACACGCATTGTCCAATCCTCCTATGAGATACAGAATCATAAAGTGTCACTATGAATCTACTTCAGATAAGTTCTCTGAGCAGAAAAATGGACTTTAATATCATTTTCATTTTAAAGGGCTTATATATGTGTCTATATGTTTGTGCTCATGTGTGTACATGTGCCTGAGTATGTCGGACAAGGATATTAGAACCCTAGGAGCAGAATTTGCAAGTGGGTATGAGTTATGCAATATGGACGCTGGGGTCTGAACTTGGTCCTCATGACTGAGCAGCAAGCGCTGTTAACCACTATGCCTTCTCTCTGTCTTGATACAGAGTTTATCTCATAAAGAAACTAGAATCCCATTTTCTTTTCTTTAGTAAACGTGATTTATGCATCTATGACAGCATCAGCATTATTTTATAATGAGACTAAACTAATACTGGCTAGTTTTATGTCGACTTGACAGAAGCTAGAGTCTTCAGATAGGAAGGAGCCTCAATTGAGAAAATACCTCCATAAAAAACAGCTATAGACAAGCCTGTAGGGAACAATTAGTGTCTTGTGAGTGAGGGTGAAGCCCATTATTGGTGGATTTATACCTGAGCTAGTAGTCCTGGGCTCTAAAAACAAAAAAATAGTAGGCCAAATAAGCCACGAGGAGCAAGCCAGTAAGCAGCACCCCTCCATGACCTCTGCATCAGCTCCTTTCTCCAGGTTCCTGCTCTATTTCAGTTACTGTTCTGACTTCAAACAGGGATATAAAAGCATAAACCAAATAAATCATTTCCTCTCTAACTTGGTTTTTGGTCATGGTGTTTGATTACAGAAATAGAAACCATAACTAAGACATGCACCAATTAATTATTTTTTTTAAGTTTTAATAAGATAACTGTAAGAATAAGATTCTGTATGTACACAAATAATCTCAATTAAACTAACTATTGAACGTGTAGGGCCTTGATTCTTATGAGTTATTCTCAGTTTTATTAGCAAGTTTGTACAAGCAGTAAGTGTGAAAGTAACTATAGACTTTTACAAAGAAGAAAATTGAAGGCATCTAGCAGCAGGATGCTAAGGCCTGGCCAGCCCTTGAGGCCTTTGTAAATTGTTCCAAATTTGGTTGTGTTTACTTCTTTAGGTAGCCAGGGTCATTTAGTCATTTCCAAAGTCTTTAGGAAACTGATTAGCTTCTAGATGTGGTAGTGTACATCTTTTATCCCAGGTACTCGGGGAGCAGCAGCAGGAAAGTCTATGTGAGTCCAAGGCCAGTTGAGTCTACATACTGAGTTCCAGGCTAGTTAGGGCTACATACTGAGACCTCATCTTAAAAAGAGAGAAAAAAAAAAAAGGAGTCAGCAAACTGATCTTTGATACCTATTCATCTGGTTTCATTTGTACCTGATGAGCCAGCAAACAAAATGGTAGTGTTTATTGAGTTCTGGAGTTTGTAACTCTCCAGTATAAGCCCCAATGTGTACGCATAGCCTTCATCTAACCCTCATAGAGAAGATATTAGCATCATCTTCAATTTGTAGACAAACTCTGAGGAACAGTGAAGTTTAGTCACTTATGATCACCAGCTGGCAAGAGCTGACTCAAATTCTACAGTACGGCTTCATAGCCCATGCTATTAACCTCACTAAATTAATTTTATCGTGTGAAGAACATAAACTGGGAACATTAGTGCTTCTTTCTGTATAAACTTCAGCGCTTGAAAGTCCATTTTCTCAAAATAGAAATGAAGAGAAGCCAAAATATAGTCCCTTTTCACTTATTCAGTAGATATGGCAAACGCGGGCCTCCAGAGGGAGTTATTTACCAATAGTCACACTGTGCTTAGCAACACAGGCAGAACCAAGGTCTGTTAACACCAAGGTCAGAGCACTTTCACTTCACTGAGCCGCTTCCTCTAGCTCAGGTAGTTGGAGAGGAGTGAGAATTGTAGTTTTACATTCTAAATCTTGCCCGTATTCTCACAAATAAACGTGGCTCTTATCTCTCATCAAAGACGCTTCCCTTTATAGCAAATGGAGGTCAATGCAGAAAACCTCAACTGAGCAAAATGAAGAGAACAATAGGTGATGTGGAGCCCAGCCTCAACAGGTACACGTACCAAATAACTCCGGCACTTAAAGCTCGGTGGACGTCTTTGAAAAGGGGATGGAAAAATTGTAAGGGGCAGAGACTCTGACGTATGTGAGACTGTCTCCTAGAACTGGCTGCATCAACGCAACCTAAATAATGACAATATCAGTAGATGCAGAGGGAAAAACGATATCACTGCTTCCAATGCTTAGAGCAAAGATCACAGGTCACTAAAGACCGCTAAGAGGAGGAGAATCAACCTCTCCTAGGGATTCCCACCCTGAGGGGTTATCCAGCACAAAGCGGTCATCTCTGAAAACAACTCAGTAGGCTGTATATGTGTGTATGCATGTGTGCATGTGTGTGTGTGTGTGAGTGTGTGTATGTGTGTGTGCGTGTGTATGTGTGTGTGTATGTGTGTGTATGTGTGTGGTGTGTGTATGTGTATGTGTGTGTGTGTGCGTGTGTCTGTATATGTGTGTACATGTGTGTGTGTATGTGTGTGTGCGTGTGTACGTGTGTGGTATGTGTATGTATGTGTGTGGTGTGTGTATGTGTATGTATGTGTGTGTGTGCGCGTGTCTGTATATGTGTGTACATGTGTGTGTGTATGTGTGTGTGTGGTGCAACAATAATTGAAGGAAAAGAGACTATAAAATGGAGAGTGAGATAAATGGGAGGAGTTTGAGAAGGAGAAATGGGAAGGAATTAAAGGAGGAAGGCAAAGGGAAGAAGTGGTGTAATTATATTTTAATTGAAAATAAAACTGAAAAAAGAAAACCATAGTTACATTTGTAATTAGTTCAAGTAAAGTCAATTCATTGTAATACTATCAGCAAATTACATACAACCATCTGTAGGTAGACTTAGTAAACATAGGATTCTATACTAAAAACATCCCAACAGAAAGTTTCTTTTAAAATCGATTTTTAACTGTATGTATTTGCAGTATGTAGCATGATGTCATGATATATAAGAATGTTACGGAATGCCTAAATCACCTAATTAACATAAATTACTTCAGATAAATCTTTTACAGGTTTTTAATTACATAAAGCATTATCATTCACTGCAATCACCATAATGTACAGGACTTTTCCTGAACTTGAACTTATCTGTAGGATGCATAGCTCCTAATGTGGCTAAGTGTTTGCAGGGATTCCCAACTGCTGAAGATAAAACACAGCCATCTCAGGGTTCCTGTTGTAGGCTAACCCAGAGAGTATATTTTAAATAAGCCTTACTTTAGGGCTTCACATAGATCTAAGAAGTGTTAGAACGAACTGGCAGTATTAGTAGGTATTTCAGTCTTAAGACAATCCTTAGAAATTCCTCTAGATTGACTTTTTCTACTTAAATACTGTCACATTTAGATTAATATCGGGTCCAATCTTCTGTTATATGTTTTTGTGTAAAACAGTTGGTTTCTGTCTATACTGAATGAAGCTTGGGGCAGTTGGCGGATGGAACATCTACCAGAAACACCATTTAGGCTCATGGGTCTGCGATCGATTGGAATTGAACTCTGTCAAGTGAAGAGCTTGTGTGGGTTCTGTGAGATCCCCATTTGCTGTTAGATTCTCAAGGAGCTGTAAACATATTTTGAATTATTTAACCTCTAAATGACCTTGTCAGAGGATGTCTTTTTCTAGCCCAATTCAAGTGAAATTGAGTAGAGTGTGATGGGAGGCTTCCTTAGTGGGTTCTGGAGTCCTGGTGCTTTTAAACATTGAGAAATCCCATGTTCTAAGTAAAAGTGATGGAGCTGGTAGCTGCCTCTCTTTGCAGGAGCTGCCAGATGAACAGAAGACAGAGAGTATTAACATGAAACCAAGGAGAGCCAAAGAGGTAACACAGCTGAATGACAGAGGAAGAGTGTGAGGATCTGAGAAGACCTGGCCCCTGGAGTAGGGCAGCCACCCTGCTGCTTAAGAGGTCGACTTGGGAATGTGAAGACAGAAGACCATCTGTGGTAAGCTCTCAATTTGCTTTTAGTTGCAACAACGGCTTATATATTAGTTTGCTCCCTAGCCCTGTTCATTAAAAATTGGCCAAGTAAAACCTGTCTGCTAGCCAAACATAATTTGGACCAGTGTGAATCTGAAAAACATGTATAGACAAATAAGTGCCTAACTAGGGGGCCACACCCTTCCTTTGCAATTAGGTGGAAAGCCTTCAAGTTTATCTTAGCAGAGAAAATATTTTACTTCATTTAAAATTGCCTGTAGATTCAACACACTCACATACATAGGGGGAAGAAAGAGGGGAAGAGGGAAGGAGGAGGACGAGAGGTGGGGGGGAGAGAAAGAGAGATTTGAGGTTAGAGAAAAAAGAATAATCTTTAGTATTATGTAATCTGAGGTAAGAAATGAAATATGATCTAAGAATACTGAGAACAGAAAGTGGAACTACCATTCTGTCCTATTATTAATGACAATAAATTGCCTGGAAAAATAGCTTCTGGGTTTCTCAAGTCTCATGCTGGCTTCAGCCTCTTTTTCACAGGATTAACATTTCAGAGATGGTTCTGGGGAAAATACAATGCACTCCTCCAACCCTGTGAGAAGCTACCTGGCATGGATTCATTTGTCATCTATGTTATTTTTCTTGTGTCTTGTATTTCTTTGGTAGAATGCTATATTGTTTTCTTTCATAATCAAGTAGCTGCAAGTGAGTGCAGAGAAATGAGTAATACATTTGTTTAAAGCATCTTAAAAAGAAATTAATTCCTGTTCTATGTTTCTCTAATTATAGCTTTGGCTGTTTTATAGAATAGTTTAATTAAAACCCTTTGTATTTTAAATATGCTTGGCTTTTGTTGAAATTAAGTAGGATTCTGATTCAGTAATATCCCTCTGCCCTCTCAGTTACTGAGTTTCAGATTGGGCCTCCTTATTGGTACCTTCTCTGACCTTTTAGCTTATCTTCTTTGGAGTATGCCTGCCCTTAGAAACTATTCCATTAGGTGTAGTATTTAATTTATACAGTCCACAAACACCCAAATTACATCCTGTTATTTCCTTGAGGGGGTCCTTGTAAAATTTAAATTTGTGAGTATCTACTTGTGTTTAATCTCAAAAGAAAATGTAGTTGAAAAAAATTACATTTTTGTTTGCATTTTCTAATTTAACTAGGTTGCATTTGATACAGTTCTAACTGTACCACGGTAGAACCATGGTAAGCCAAAGCACTTACCAGTGATGGGTTTGGTACAGGCTGCACACTTTTTAGCATAAAGATGGTTGTAGCAATCCAGGCAGAATGGTAAATCATCCCTGGACATAAATGCCTCCTCGCAGAGCTCTTTCCTACAGCCGCTGCACAGGAAACACTCTTTATGCCATATCTGGTCACGGAAGGTTATCCCACCAGAGGTTATCACCTGCCAAAGCATTATCAGAAGGCAATGAGTGTGGGTACCCTTGCAATCGAATCTCATGATGCTTCTCCATTCCCACCTTTGGTGCTCTGAACTCTGTACCAGCTGTGTTAAGGATGCTTGTTTTCTTGAAAACCACTGTAAGTTTTAGAAAACAGTATGAGAAGCCAAATGCTACAGGGATTATATAGGACCTCAAAATAAAAATCAGCCCAATTTTCTTAAAAAACAATGTATCAGAAAAGAGACAGAAACTTGGGGAGATCATAAAGGAAGCAGGCATTTGATTTACTTCATTTTTTTGTAATTCTTATTATTTTTGTCTTCAGAGATCTTTTGTTGGTGCTAACATAGCTCCATCCTACACATTCCATTAATATCTGATCTTGAAGAATTCTGGAAAACATGATACAACAAACAGAAGCCACAGTACTTTTTCTTGAAAGTTCATAGCAGTTGTGGAGATCCTGAGTAGAGCTGATGAACACCATCAATGACTTACTTTTTACCTCGCTACTCAGTACTAGATTACAAATGACCCTTTCTGGATATTCTCAACATCAACATGGCATAGACATGGTCTTTCTGTAGGTGAGCATTCCCCGAGTGATAGATGACAGCGTTACTTGCTACAGACACTAGGAGATGGCACAGACCTTGCCCATATTCTACCATCTGTGTGCTTGCCCATATTGGAAAGCCATTCTACTAGTACTTTGAACAAGAAAGTGCTTTGTAGTGTATTTATGATGTTACATTGTAAATAATTTTCCTGCCTATGAGTTTAATAAAAAGCGCTGATTGGCCAAAGGCAGACAGGTAGTGCGGGTGGGGCTACCAGACTAAGAAGACTCTAGGAACTGGAAGAACAGAGCAGAATGCCAGAGAGAAGCCAGAAGAAACAGGACAACTATGCTGCTCTGAGAAAAGGTACCGAGCTGCATGGCTGAACAGGATAAGAGTCATGGGTTAGATTAAGGGTAAAGAGTTAGCAAGTTATATGCCTGGGCCTTAGACTGATCAGCCTAAAATTAATGAAAGCATTTGTGTGTCTTTGCGGGTCTGTGGGTCCGTGGGTGCAAACCTTGAGGCTAGGCCCGATAGTCTGGGCCAGAAACCACTTACTACAGTGCTTGGAGCAAATGGGTAAGTTTTCAACTTGAAGTCTCAAGTGATGTATAGAGTTTAGATTCTTAGCCTAGTATGAACCTAAAGTATAAACATAAAATCTATAATGTATGTTGAGCCTCAGATTCTTATCAGTTCTTTATGCTTGAATAATGCTGTGGAATTGAACCCAGGGCCCTGTGCATGCCTGAAAGACATTTTACCACTTAGCTAGCCCATAATACATTATTTTTTAAAGCAGCTTAATCCCCATGGTTTTGAAAGGTTGCAGCATATTCTTTGAGAATTGGGTTGATTTTGAGAATAGATACTGGTTAAGTCTTCCTGTGTAGCTACTTTATGATCATCTACTCTTTTAAATCCATGGATGTTGACCTCACAAAACTAATGAGGAAACTGGAATATGCTCATGTCTGTCTCTTAGACATGACAGAAAGACAAAGGAAATGTGATGTTGAGGATTGATGCTACAGATCTGTATCAATTTTACTATATGTAAGAATAAAAATGTAAGTGTACTTTGAGCCATCCTTGCTGACAAACATAGACATATTGTTTGTCATACAGGTCTTAGAAAAAATATTCTAAACACACTTTAACTGTATATGAAGTTTCTCAGAAACTAAAGATAATTGATAGGAATAATTTTTTTTTCTAGAAGGAAAAAGCATGCTATACTGTTCTGAATAAGTAAATGAGGGGCACAGTGGTATGTGAGAAGTAAAGCAATTTAAAATGCCTCCCACTGACTTCAAATGCCTGACAGCAGGCACAGAAAAAATCATACTTCCTTTGATTTGTTTGGTCAAATGATTTGTAGGCTGTGCTTAAAAGATCTGAAACTTGAAAAATGGATTCCCAGCAAAATAATATATCCTAGAGCTCTGGCACATCTGAAAGAAGTTTGCCTGTGATTATATTCTGTTTGAAGAAGTAGGCAGCAAAGATGGAGTCTAATGTCTAAGTCTGTGTTGACAGTAACTTAGAACAAGCTTCTTCTCTGGCAAAGTAGAGACAGTAACAATGTATGTACATGCATGCATATGTGTGCTTGTGTGTGCATGTGTGTGTGTGTATGGGTGCATACGTGTGTGTGTACATGCTTGTATGTTTATGTGTGTGTGTGTGCACGTTTGTATGCTTATGTGTGTGCATGTGTTTGCATATGTCTATGTGTGCATATGTATGAATATGTCTTTGTGTGTCTGTGCATGTGTATGCATGCATATGTCTGTATGTGTGCGTGTGTGAGAGTGCTTGTATATGTGTGTTTGTGTGTCTGTATGTATGAGTGTATGGGAATATATGTGTGTGCCTATGTGAGCACACATGTATGTATGTGTCTCTATGTGTGTGTCTGTGCATGTGTGTGTGTGTCTATGTGTGCATGCTTGTGAATGTGTCCTTGTGTCCTTGTGTCTGTACGTGGTGTGCATGGAATGTGTGTGTGCGTGTGTGTGTTTGCATGTATATGAGAGTGCCTGAATGTGTGTGTCTGTGTAGAGGCTACAGACTGACATCAAATGTCCACCTTCTTCTCAGGCTTACAAAGCAAGTTTCTCCCATCGCACCACCTCCCCAACCAGACAGGAAGAATTTTGAACACAGTAGAGAGAAGTTAAAGAACCGAAGGATGCATTTAATTCTATTTTTACCCTGAAGAATTTGAATTTGAAGCACTTGCTGTTTGAGCCACCAGTTTCTTAGTTGAAAATTCTCATGTAACAAAATGAAATTGGTGAGGGGACTCTTAAAGGCCTGGTTGTCGAGAAGCTTGGCTTTATCTAAGTCGGGTTTTGTTTCTGGTTTGAATTGAACAGAATGTCTTTCTTTCAGTTGATCACAGTCATTTATATCCAGCGTAGTTTAAAAATTAAATAGAAAATAATCTGAATCACCTTCTGTCTACAACCCTATAAGAGCATGCTGTAAACGTCTAATTACGTCAAATCCTGTCCTCCATTCAGCCAACTGTCTTCCATAGCCTGGAAAACCCAGCCCTTTATCCCAATCGTCTAAAGCCTTTATAACAATATTGAAAAGAAGACTATTTTATGACCACGATTTCCATGAGTTTCATTGTGTTTTAGCCTAAGCTGAGACCGAAGCCTCTCAGAACAGGAGCAGCCTACTGTATTGACTCTGGAAGCCACGAGACTTCTTATATCTCAGAGTTTGATTGTTGCTCCTATCATCATTTTTGAAGCCAGCATTTCTGGAAAAGTAATAGAGACTTTCCGGCAGTAAATGATTTCCCATCTTGTTACTATTCACTGTAGCTCTCAGCTACCATTTTGGTGTCATATAATAATTATAACTCTGAAAACTGCATTTGTTACTTTGTTCCATAGGCAACACTGGTAGTACCAATACAAGCAGAAATGACTGTACCATGTGCACATGCACACATGCTGTGTATGTACCTGGAGAAAGCGTAATGAGCTTTCCTGCTGTCCAAATGCAAATACACAGTAGTTTTTGAGAGCAGTCCAGACAGTTAATGGATCACAGCATTCAGGAGCCAGCACCAATCCATTGTTATGATTTAACATTGTGCAGCAATTCACAGTACCATTTTAAACACATGATGCTTCATGCGTCAAGGAGTTTTTTTGGAGAATATCAGTGTATATTTTATGAATACAGATAGTCTTCATCAAGATGATGGACATGCGTTGCTTTTCACTATTAGATCCATGATCTAAGGCAAAATGTTATGGCTACTGAAAACATTAAGTCATCTTCATTGTGTGAATTGTAGTTTATAATACGTTAAAATATAAAGGTTACAGCATGCATTAGATATAGCATGATGGCATCACTTCATTCCAAATATGTAAAGCAGTCAAAAAATAAACAACAACAACAAAGTGTTCTGGAAGGTTCCATAGCTTTACCCTCTTGTGATAGTTACCTTCTTACAGAAGTTGCAGTAGTGAGCAAACTCCTTCTCGAAACATGGCACACAGTAATTGCCACTGTCTTTTGAGATCAGAGGCTTGGTTCCTATTGGCTGTCTGCAGTGCTCACACACAAAGCACGTTTCATGCCAGTAGTTGCCTTTAAATTCCATTTTTCGAGAACCTGGACCCCAAAGGAAGACTCTGTTAGAACAAGCTGGGCACACTTGTATTTTCTTTTAAAAAAAACATACCTCAGTTATTTAAAATATCTTAAGTGCAATCATAAACTGTATCAGTGTAATCATAAACTGTATCACTGTATAAATAAATAGTAAAAAGAAAAATTTAGAAAAACAAAATTTTTTAGTTCCTGAGATATTCCCTAGAGAAAAGAAAGACTGGTACAGTTCTGCTATGATAAGAGTGAATCATGCACAGAAAATGTAATTTCTGCAAAAGCTATGGGGAAGTCCTGCTTACAGGGATTTGGAATAGTTCATGGTTCAAACAGACTAAGTCATAGTTGTCACTAGAGGCATAATTGTAAATGCCAAAGGCACTACTCCCAGGATACATATTGTGGAAATGGCTTCTGAATTTATTTGACTTTACAATAATAGTGGTAGTAGTAATAATGAGTGCAGGTAGGTGGGGCTGATTGATTCATGTTCTTGTGCTGCTGTCCGTAGGAATAGGAAAGGACCAAAAAACAGGAAACATGACAAAGAGAGTATTTAAGAGCCAGATGAGAAAGAAATCTGCCCTGAGACTGTGCCTTTTAGTATGAGAAGGTAGCTACCCCCATGAAATCTCAACAGCATGGCTGCCTAAACAAGATCTGAGCGACCCCAACAATAGCTGAGGTTCTAACACAGATGTGGGAAATTCCTGAGGGCCCCATCCCTAGGTAAAGAGCTACAATAGCTTCTTAGAGAGGGATTATCAATATTTCCTAGTGATGAGATCTTCATTAGTTATCTAATACTAAATGGCCAGTCTTAGACTACACACACCTGCAGAAAACCCTGAAATGACTCAGCAGGCTGTATTTATATGCTTATTTGCTTTTATGGCTGTAACAACAAAGGTTCATGAAGAAGAGACTGTAAATTTGGGAGAGGATAAACCTAGGAGGAGGAAGATGAAGGAGGAAATGATGTAAGCATATTTTAATTAAGTTATTATTTTTTAAAGTAAAGTTATTTACATGGACTCTTTTCTTCCCAAAGGGAAACCGATGTCCCTCAAACCAGTTTGTACAGAGCTATAAAGTGACGACTCTTGGCCCAATGAAAAGACAAAACTAAAGGGCTTGTTGCTTTGCCTAATGACTTAAGCTGGTCCCTGGATCCCACTTGGTGGGGGGAACGATCCCTTTTAACACTATTGGTTATGCCCAAATTTCTGATGCAAGCTTTATGCCTCAGTTCTCTCCCTGGCTCAGAATGTTTCTATGACTTAGGTTTTATAAAAATAAAACATTAAGCACTGTGATAAAATTACAAAATTAGAGGACACTGCAATTTACTTTAGTCAAGAAAACTAGATAATAGATGATTAGGAATGAGATAATGCAAGCAAGAACTTTGCCTTTCTCAAACCAGTATTGTGAGACACAGGTGCTCTAGAGAGAATGGAGGCTTTTCCTTGGGTAGAGCCAACTGCTCCCTTCCGGGTCTCACCTGGCATGATGGTTCTCTTGCAGTGGAAACACTTTGAGGAACACTCATTAGAATAGCAGTCTGTGCACAGCAGGAGCTCATTCTTGGCAACAAAAGGCTTTTCCACCAAAGAGTGATTGCATTTAGTACACTTGAAGCATCCCTCATGCCAATGCCGGTTTTTGTAACAAAGATCCTTTGAGACAGTAAATAAAGTTAATTAAATGTGCTTGCAATGAAACAAGCCATTTTCTAAGACAAGATGGGTCACTCCTGGGATCCTAGTACCAATAAGTTGTACCACACGCTTGAGGGAAAGTTGTTGATATTGTTATCTGTAGAAAGACTCTCTGGGGTAATTAAGAGCCAAAGCCTGGGGCTTGTTTGATTGGCCACTAAAGACCACTAAAAAACAGCCTTACTGAAACTCGTCACATTTCTCTATCTTCCTTTAATAGCCTACAGAAGAGGGTTTCCGTGGAATAATTTTAATTTCTAGGTTACAATATTTAATTATCCCTTAAGACATCAAGTAAACAAATGATGACAGTTTTTAAAATAAAGGCAAAAAAGAAAGTAAATAAAGAGTACAGAGGAGGGCATGTAATAGAGCAAAGGATTAGTATGAGAGTGAAGAGAGGCAAGACTGAGCTGTCTCTCTATGCTCAAAGGCATGGGCTTTGGATTTTTTATGTTTCTGACTTTTATGTATTTTTGTATATATTAACTATTCCAGAAGTAACTCAATATTTAGTTGAGGAACACTGGAGAAATAACATACATACATTAAAAGAAAAAAAAGCGATATTGTGAGATTAAGACATGTATTTCACAGAACCACACATCACGACTTGATATGATGGCATGGTAGAAAGAATGGGTAAAAAGTCAACATGGAGAGACAAGAGGCATTCTGAAGCAGTTACCCACTGTCCACAAGCAGTAATGTAAACTGAAGTGATCCCTACCTTAGAATCTGATTCAATTGGTTCTCTGCACTGCTCACAATAGTTAGAAAAAATCCGATCATAGCAGGAGACGCAGTAGAGATTATCATCCTTGAGAACATACTTCTTTCCCAGAAGGGATACTGTGCAGTATTGACATTCAAATTGAGTACTTGACATTTTTCTTTGATCCTGTGGGTAAAAATGACTCTTGTACACAAAAACAAAGTTCTGCGACAAATGGAAAGCCCTTTATGAAATGTAAGTTGAGCATTTGATTTATATGTTATTAGGCAAAATTTCACATTTTAGGAAGTTGCTCATAGTCAAGATTTAGGAAAGGCTATTCTTCCATCTTGGTCTTTCTTTTTTATTTTTTTTTCTCTCAAAAGTAAAAGCAGCCCAATGGTGGAACAAGAATCTTTTATTCACTTAGTGCCAATGTGGAAATCGATGAGAATACAACACGCTTAGGACATGCCACATCAAATATATAGACAGGGTGTTTAAAAGAGGCATCATGTAACTATCCCAAGAGAGTTCTGGAAGTGGAATTAATAGAAACAATTCTTATTTATTAAAACTTGAATAATTAGTATATTGCTATTTTTATTTTTTTTTAAATTAATATTTCTAGGCTTTATTGGATTCCTAAAAAGAGTCTTGCATATTGATCTCGAGGCCTTCCTATCCATATACCTCTGTATTGGGACACCCTCACCTGCTATTCTGATGATGACTCTAAGAACTGCTTCTTGCTACCTTTAGTCACCTGGAACTCTGCATTTAAATGTCCCCATCAAGCTGAAAACACAAAACTTCTCTGCAAATACAATTCAGTCCACATGCTAGGTTTCCATGATTTTCATTGCTCAATGTTCCAGGTATGGGGATTCAGAAAAAAAACCACAGATAAAATTCTTTAAGCTTCTAGCAGAAACAGCCATGTATATAGCATAAATTACTGCAACATCATCCAGCAGAATGAAATTGTCAGAAATACAAAGCTAGGGCTAGGGTATGATGTTGGATTACTTTATAAATCTCGAAAAACGGTGAGCATGCCATCATTATAGCCCAAAACAATAGCACTAATTTTCATTGGGAAAAATGCAATCTCTGAATTTGTTGGGATGTATTCCTATTCTCCAATCTAGATTTTTTATTTTTTTAAAAAATCATCAGATTAAGTAAATATGGTGCTTTCAAAATATTTTAATGCTAATTTGTATCTACTCCATGTAAAATGTTATTCTCAAATATTTTTTATTTTAGTAGTGAGGACTGCAGCTGAGTTTCTTGGCAAATTCACACTGTCATAATTCTGTGTGTACTGGCTTTATTCATTACTCTTCACAACTAAGTAGGGAAAGAATGAGGATTTGGAACACAGGGGTCTTTCCCAGGAAAGATACAAACCCAGGCTTGAAAGTTCCCAGTGGGATACAGCCAAAATTATCTGCGAGGAACACTGGATTTCCTACTTGATTAATTTCACAGAAATGTCCATTTCTAGTGAATACAAATGTACTCAAAAGGGTTCTGAAAACAGCAGAAAAATGCATTTGATTCCCTTGGAAGGTTAAAAATATTTTAAATTACATTTACAGTGATTGTTTCATCTCCACAGTAACTATGATACTTTTAAGTTCTTTTACTTAGTATGGAAATATCATTTTCACGTGAATATGTATTTAGTTTAAAATGCGTATGGTACCACCATGAAGACTGGATTTCCTCCTGAACTGGAAATGCTCAGGTGACTTTCGTGTTATGAAGTGTTAATATGGTAGAAAAACCAAGACATAGGATTTCAAAATATACTGTTCAAGTAGTTTATTTAAAACAATAATTTGTATACATTATAATTTCTGTATTTCATTTGTTGGCTAGGTCAGAAGTCTAAATATAATAAAAAGAATACATGATGCTCCCTTCCTGACTGCACAACATAGAAATGTTTTAAGCTAGATGGATCATATTTTCTTAATTCTTTAAAAAGATAAAGTCAGCTCTATTTCATTCTCTTTGTAAAAACAGCATCAGAGAGTTGAATAGGAACAAAGCAGAATTGGTCCAGCATCTTAAAATCTTGTGATTTATGCATCTCTAAGACTTAACTCAGTGGTAGCTGACTTCCTCACCTTTACCGAGTCTCAGATGCACCCAGAGGATTGTAATATAATCGGAAGTAATAAACAAACCAAATGTTTGCTTTCTTCTTAGCAAAAGCACATTAAAAAATTTTGGTCCTTATTTCAGGATGCCTATCACTTAGCTATGTATGTAGAAATAGGCTCACATATTTTATTAAAAAATAAAAGGTTCACAGTTATAGAAATGGCATGCATTTATTAGTATATTAGCTTATAGAGAGGTCACCAGGGAAAGACTTTCCTAGGAGGGTTTTAGGGCAGTCAAGCAGCTGGAAATCTGGAAATCCGGGAAGTACATGGATGAGTCAAGAGAGGAAGGAAAGAAGAACTGAAGAAAGAAGCAAGCATTCCAAGCTTATAGGTAAGGAGAAAAGACATCTAAGAGGTTGCTACAGGATCTCAAGTAGAATGTTCAGTCTTGAGAAAGGATTCTTATGATTTTTATTGGGGTAGATATGTGAAGACCTTTGAAATTTTAAAGTTTTTGGACCTCTGACTAAATGGGCTGAGGTGGAGGGGTTAGATATGAAGATGAATCTTTTCTCAGCTATATAGAATTTTCCCACTTCTTTTTTTTCTGAGTACCATTTTGTGTTTTTTTGTCTTCTTTGTCTATGGAATCAATATGTGTTTAACTAATGGGAGAACCAGTTCATAAACAAGCTAAACAGCCAGTTTATAATCATTGTCCTGCAGGACAGAGGAGGGAAAGCAGCCTTTCCCAGGACTACTTGCCAAATACAGCAGGGGAGTTTGTTTTAGAAGATTTTAAATGCTAGAGCAAGCCTGATATGCGATTAGGAGCCTTAAGAACTATTAGCGTTACTGACATGCTATGTCCAACACATTTAGATATGTACGACCAGTATTCATGTGTGGTACATACTTGAGACATCTGTGTCAAGCTTCCAGATTCACCCCACAGTTGATATAAAACTTAAGCCCATAATTTTTTTATCATTACTCACTACAGGTTTAGAAGATGGTTTTAGAAGTGAAATGATGCATCATACAGCATAGGAACATAAGTAAGATTTTGTTTTCTGTATTATTCTTCTAGGTTTTCAATTTGTGTATACAAAGATGTGAGTTCCCTGGCTGATGATGCTGTTTACTGGGTGCTATTTTTTAGGTAAATATTTTTCTGGTGAGGTGCTGATGAGAAGGCCAGAGCTGTGAACAGCTCACCTATTTATATTTTACTCGGCTGAGCAGAACCAAGAGATTCTCCCAAAATATATATGACAGAGCATCCAAGCAGGAGGGTAGGGAGCATGAGCTGCCATCCTTGAGGTCCTTAATAGGCTCTCAAGGCATTTACGCATCCTTCATTTATCCATATTTAATGAATATGTAAAGTATGTTTTATTTGCAAAGTAAACAGAAGTTGTAAAGGCCATATGAGAACACATAAAACTCACATCGCATTGGCAGAGCATACACATAACCACTAAGGAGGTTGGGACATTTTATAAACATCTGAATAAGTTAGGAAGCAGCAAGGAGAAATGGACCGTTACAGAAGTTAGAGTACAGCTCTAAGTGTGACAAATTTTTAAATGTCCAATGTGCCTTCTTAGCTCAAATTGGAATTTCTAGGGGTGGAGACCGAAGATAAGGATTTTTCATTTCTCACATGATTTACTGTCCAGCTGAAAATTATCCCCTCAAAGCAGGAGACAGAGCAGTTATTTTTAGCAATCAAACATTCAGGAACAACTTGGAGAAGCTGCATCTACGTGCGTGTAATGAGCAGATTATAGTTTGCCAACCTTGACTCTATTCTTTTTCTAGGTGGAAACATTGTTAGCCAAAGTGATTTCCTGGACCTTCTTCCAGTGAGTGGATGTTCAGAAGACTCATTTCATTTCATATAATGAACAAACTGTTATTACTTCTTTGTTGTATAGTAATTTCCTCTGAGTAAACAATTTCCATTCTACAAGGAAACCCCTTAAAACGCCTGAAATAAATAATATGACACTTCATAAAGTCTCTGAAACTAGCCAGATTCACTAGACATCCTCCATTTCCAAATTGTGAAAACTCTCAGATAATCTAAGCTACCTCAGGTGAGCTCAGATGCCTGGAAGAGACACTCGGACCTGCAAGTTGTGCATGGCACTTCAGGCTCCCAGCATTCCTGAAATGTGGCTCAGACAGGGGTGGGCTTTAGTGATGCAATTGTCTTGGAATAATTTCTGCTCCTGTAAGTAACCTCTCACCCATACTCTTATAAGAAACCTTAATAAACTAATTGGTTCTTCAAGTTTGCCTTTGGTAGTATTCATGTTTTTGAAGATTCCTTATCTGGAGTGAGCCTTGCAATAATATCTGTAACATATTTTAATGTTAGCAAGTGGGTTGGGGATATGAATGATTACTACCTGTTCAGGATGCTAAAAGTCATTTTCTAAGGTTCTCTAACTAGCTTTTTGGCTGATTGGCAGTAATAGTGGTAGAGTTAGAGGCAACAGCAACTGGTGGGGTCTGAGGGCTGACTTATGAATCTTAGAGCAAAATGGACATGATCAGTACCACCCTTGGTATAATGGAAATATTAGCAATGGTGTGTAATACTCTGGTTCCCTGAAAACTGCACTATTTTAACAAATGTGTATGGATTCTTTTTATCTTCACCAAGATCCCCCAAAACCTATTATAAATTTTCTTATTTGACAGGCATAGAAACAATTTTCTGAAGCCAAGATCTCTTGGATGGTGAAATGCATGATCTATAAACTCAAATCTGCACCTTCCAGAAACTGGACTCCAATATCTTCACGTAGAGTCCATGGAGAAGGGTATTTACTAGGGGCTAACACAATTTGAAAGCACACCTGTAGGCATCCATGGACAAGAAAAAGAAATTTATGCCAAGTAGCATAAATCACATATATGCTTTACCCAACTGTATCGTGTTATAGGCAGGGACGTGCTCTTAGAAATGTGTTATTGATCAGCTTCAGCTTGTTTACACAGGTGTAGATGGTACAGTCTATCACACACACAGGCTATGTGCTGCCAAATGTGTAGTCTGAAAGAATGGAGAATGGAAGTGAGAGAGTAAGACAGGTTTTTAGAGATTGGGAGAAGCATCCATGTATCTACTCCCGGAACTCTAAGATGCACAGGAATGAAGTTGGCAGTTAGGGAAAGACAGGGTATTTGAAGCATTCAGGTGATGTCCATCTTCCTTAGAAGAGGACACTGTGAGCCTTGTGAAGGTGAATCAAGGTGCAGTAGGACATAACAACGTATTTAGGAATCAGGAAGAATCGTCCTGAGATTTCCCATCTGGGTTCCTTGTAGGATTAGTGCGTTCCAGAAGATGGGGCATGTAAGAAAACTGAGAGACAAGATAAACTCAAGTTCGTGTGATTGAGTTTGAGGAACTGAACTCCAGAGGCATCAGGCTGTCTGTCCATAAACAGAGTGGGGTGTTGCATTAGAGCAATTTTGACATTTCTTATAGCTGAGCCATTTAATGGTGGCTAAACTGCAAGGGGAAGTGACATTAAGGTACTGGTGAGGCTAACAGAGAAAGCTGTGCTTCAGAAAGGAAGAAAAGGTAAAAGGCTTGAGGATAAACACAAGCTGTGGATAGAGTGTGAAGGGACCAAAGCAGTCAGTAAAAGGCCCTGTGTTGTGGACAAAGGAAATGAGTATTAAAAGGGAACATATTAGTGAAGGTTAAGAACAATTTCAGTAGGGGCAAAAAGGCACTGTTAATCTTTTTAATGCTAGCTGATGACAGATTTCATCAATTGGAAAGGTGATTATTGCTGTAAGCTTGGAAAATTACATGCACAAACACTGCTCTTATAAGAAAACAAAATAAAATGAATTGTGGAACTGGCAGGAAAAAAAATTCAGAGTCAAAAAGAGTAAGAGATCAGCAAGTTAGGAAAAGGGGCAGTCTCAGGAGGAGCTTCTTCTTCACAAAAGCCTTCCCAGCTATGGTGACCATAGCAACCAGCGAGGACTGACTTCTGAGACCTTCCTTTGGGTTTTGGTTTAAAAGGCTAAGGTCAACAGTTTGGTTGGTAGTGCCCAGCACCTGGCTTGAACACACACACACACACACACACACACACACACACACATTTCTTTGTCATTTCAGGCCTGAAGAAGTTTAAAGACAAATAAATGAAGTCAAAGAGAGAATGGGTAAGAAAGACACTGGCTAATAAGCAGTCACAAACAAACATTGCTTCTACAAGACTAATAGTCACTATAATTAAAAGTTTGTACTGTTACTTGTGGTTCTTAGTCCCAAATCTCCAGGAGTGAGTATATGAACTGCAGGAAAGACAGGAAAAGGAGCTCTGAGAAGAAAATAGAAATCAGCAAAGGATGCCCGCGGCAGCTACTTCCGCTCATCTTTGCCAGGAAGTCATAAATTGCATCAAAATGAGACAAGGGAACAACACCACAAACAAACACAATAACAGAAGCATGCATGGAGAGAAACAAAGGTATCACTTGGTGATTGACAGTGGAATCAAGTACAATTATGTCTTCAGGTTATCAGAGTGGAAAAAATGTGTAGGTGAGAAATTTATCCTAATATCATCCAATGGCAACAGTCCGTGAGTAGAATTATCAAAAGTGATTTTGAAACATCCATCACTACTTAGTTTCTGCGTAATGTGGCTATTACATAGATAGTTATGCAGAGCTTTGAGGGAATATAAAGAAAACCCAAATCAGTAGAAGGATATGAGCTATCCATAGAGTTAAAAATTCATTGTTCTGAACCTGCTGTTTTTCTCTACTTGCTCTACAGCTCAAACTAAAATGGTGTTGGGCTATTTTTGGTGGCAAACTTGTTTTATAACCCACATAGGAATACAAAGCCCGAGAATAATCAAATCACATTCAATCAAGAACAAGATGGGAATGCTTCCAGAGTCAGATATGAGGCCAGTGCAAAGCTACTGCAACACACTGTGTGCCCAAACACACCTTTTAGCCACACAAATCCCTGGGACAGAAGGGAGCTCAGAAACAAACCCACACATCCAGACATGTGACTGAAGAGTCTCAGACTGTTTTTATTAAATTTGAAACATATCCCCACAGAAGAGACCGTATTGCATGTGACAAGTTGGAAAGGTCTATTGACCAAGGTGAGTGATGAGAACAAAGTGATCTTTTCACCAAATGACCCTGGGGCAATTTAATTTCCAAGTGAAAAGGCATGAAATTAGATGGGTTCTATTTCTCTTCATGTGAAATCTGCCATTTCTGCCAGATTATATGGTAGGGGAAATAGAAACTTTGACAAGACAGTCTGTATGAACATGTCAATATGAAAAAACTCTTACGACAGAAAAAGTACTACATGGAATCCATGTTAAATTACATGTAAGAATTTTCGTTAGTCAAGAAATGAAATTAGTGAAAATAAGCAACAGAGTCAAAGAAGGTCTTAAAAGTTGCTTATCCATTGAGTAGTTACATCCAGCACACATAAAGAAATCCAACAAATTCATAATGGAGAAACAGAGGTGGGCAGCTGAGGAAAGACCCAGAAAAATGCATTAGAGAAGAGTCAAGATGATACTCGGAGAAATTCTCTGTGTATTCCACAGTTACCAAAAGAGTTCAGCAAGTTCTACTATATCAATAGATAAATGGTAACAATTATATATGCATGCTCAGAACTATCCATTTATCAAGACACAGCCTGAGTGTACATGATGGACAAAAGGAAAAATAAAGATATGGCCCTATGCCATCTTACCATATGCTAATAAGTATTTGGTCTTATGCCATTTCACCATAAGGTAATAAAAGCAGATGAGGCAGAGACATCCTTCCCAATACCAAATTTTACACTCTGTGAAATAGATAGAGACAAAGATTCTATAAAAACTGTATCTCTCACATAAGTTCCAACCAGCCTAATGCAGTCATCAGGAAACTTTACACACACACACACACACACACACACACACACACACACACACACACACACACACACACACTGTGCATGTGCACACTCACAAGCACAATGGCACACATATACATACAATATGACAATTGTTAAAAGTACGATGGTTCCGTTTAAGTTTAATTTTGATATTGAAAGAGGATAGAGAAGTTAGATAAAATATTTTGAATAGACTGGATTCTACTTTATAAAACTGATGTTATTTTTTGTATTTTATGCATACATTCCTTTCTACATATGCAACCTTTGTTTTTCTTTAACACAGGAGATGGTGAATCAAGGGGCATGGAATTACCAAGCTACCCATGTATTCTACTCTTTATACCAACAGAGTCAAGAGTCCAGATGACTGGAGCACATTTGGAGAAAGGCTTTGCCCGCTGATGGTACTCGGGGGGCCAATGGGAAGATAGGGGGAAGTTTGTTGACTGAACACAAGAGTCAGCTACTGAAAGAACACTTGGAGATGTCTAGATAGGGAGAGAGACAATATTCTCTCTCCTACCACTTCTCGTTCCTTCTCTCCTCTTTCCCATCCCTCCTCTCTTCTCTGTGGTCCTGTCTATCCTCTTAATACTGAGGTACGCTAGAACTGTACAAAGAATTTAATTCCAATATGCAAAATAGCCTAAAAGCTCATGAACGAGCTAGAAAAACTAGAAAGTAGGTTTTGCCTTTAGGTTTTTCTTTTACTTTTTTCTTGGTTCTGTGGATGCGCAAACCAATATGCAGTTTCTTATTTAATTTCTTTTTCTTATATCCAAAACATAAGAGGATTATTGGCTTGGACATGAGAAGCTGAAGATTCTCACATCATTTACCTTAGTGAAGACTTTTACTTTGCCACTTCAGAAGCCATTTGACCTTTCGGGTTCCTATTTTTTTTTAAACTATAAAATGATAATGGTTTTGACTGCCTATGATCATTCCTGAAGTAGATGTAAAACAGAACATGATAAGTCAGCTGCAGGCTGCTTCTCTCATGGAGAGCCTATAGCCAGACTGCTTCACATTTTGAAGGAGTAGATATTTTCCCCTTCGAAATGCTACTGAAGAAAAAAAGAAACAACTCAACAATCTTAAAATAGCCAAAGCCATAACTTTGGGGCATCAATCAAAAATAATCTAAAACAAGCAGCAGAGAATGGTGGAATGTTTGATATTGGTCTCTAGGGAATCCTTGGAAGCCCGGATTGTTGAAGCTCAATGTTTTGTGTGGAGAGTTCAAACATGAATTCTCCTGAGAGCCAATGAAGTATTCTCCCATGAAACAGAGAAGCTGACTAGACCTTTCCATCTGTTAATTTATTCTGTGGAGTTGAACAAGGGGGGGGGGGGGGAAAGCACTTTGTATGGTTTCATGAAGAAACTACTTTTAGAATGGTGCGGTGATGGTAGTCATTAGCTGAAACTGTTAAGATATCATTCTCACTAAGGCAAGGCATAACAGTTTTTTCATACATTTTACTTTTTCAGAAGCAAAGGACTCTAACAATTCATAGGCTTCATATTCCCTCTGAGTTTTAATTCTCTGGCATATAAGCAACTCTCACGATAAAAGGAAGCTTGCCCTAAGGTAACTGGATCTCCGTGTACTAACCATCTCTCACCATCACAAGAGGAACGATGGACATTTCATAAGGTGTGATTCTAACCTGTCCTCCCTGTCCCTGTGTTTGTGATTAGACAATCTCTCTTGGAAAAGGTGTTTTAGAAAAGCAAACCAGTTCCTCAGTTGTCTTCGTCTCTTTGGGGCCTTTTTGGGAATCTTAGCATCAGGCCTTGTGCAAGACAAGGGGAAATTTAAAAGCTGATTTATGTAATAGTATCACATGGGCTCAGTATATATCAGAGACAATGTAACCCTGTTTCCTAGTGATGGAGTCTACGGGACATTAGCAAGTGTCCCCTCTCTCTCTGTATGCTCCTTGGATAGCCAGCAAGCAACCTGTACAATTCCAGAAAACTACTGATCATGTCACGTTTTTAATCTTAATTTTGTTTTTGGGTCATCCTTTCTGGCTGTAAATTGCTTCATCATATTTCTAATTAATGCCAGCTGGGTGGCTAATTTGAGTGGCGCTGGACAGTCATCAATATGCCCACACGACACTCTTAGTGGATTTTCTTGCACTCAATGACATATGCAAGCTTGCCAGCGAAAAGTGTCATCTGGCATTTTAGAAACTAAGACTCTTGAGGAAGGAGCAAGCCTGGTACCAGGGCCATGTCTGCCTCACACATTAGTCATTGGATAACCCTCACCAAGACAGGCATGTGGGTACGTGGGTTAGAAACTGTTGCTATGGTCTGTGGAAACAGAATCAGAAAGAGAGGCTATGACCTTTTCATGATATCCGTCAATGATCTCAGTTATAAGCCACAAATAGCTGAGGAGCTGAGCACTAAAAAAATCAATTGATCACTTCATTTCCCTAATATTTTAAAATAATTTCTCTCACTGGTGAGGGATGAGAAAGGTCAGACCTCAGCCGCTTAAGTCACCATAAACAACATGACAATGTATTCATCTTAGTTCATTGCCCCAGAGCAAGCCCATTTAATAATTCCTGTTCCAGAAAGTCAGAGCATTGCTCAGGGCTCCAATCACTGTGTGATAGTTGTCTGATCCTAATACTATAATCTTTAACAAGTTTAAAAAAATCTCATAATATAGAACATCATACAAGAATTATATTCTATGATTTTTCTGCAAAATAAATATGCCTTTAAATATAAAAAAATAGTTTCTACTTCTGTAATATGTGCATAGTATTGGAAGGTGGTCTGTCAAAGAATATATTGATTTTCAGTCATTGTAAATGATAGCTTATATATTATTTACTTAATAGAGTCTACAGAACAGTTTTTTTTAAATCCACAATACACCTAAATGAGAACTCCAGGTTAAAAAAATGAGGAAGAACTTTCAGTCATTCCACAAAAAAACAAAAAATGAGTTTTTACAGCCAATCACATATTTGCTGAGCTTGTAGCAGACTAGCCAAATAACATTTCCTGGAATTTGTGTGTACAGTAGATCTTCCTGGCTCGAGATCTTTCCATTAAACAGAAGGATGAAAGAAGATTTCATTTCTGGTCCTTCTAAGGAAAGCCTTTAACGTTTTCAATGAAAAGGTTATGAGAGAAAATTCAGAAATTATGAGATTTGAGATCTGCTTAATTAAAGTTATCTATGATTCTCTTAAAAATGTTAGACGTATACCTTGCATTGTACATATTTCAGTGTGGACTGTATCCCTCAGAACCAAAGCTTAAGCTCAGCATATGCAAGTCACACCTTTTTGACATTGGTCTTCAGACTAGAGGATGACAGTGCCTTCCATCTACTAGGTAATTTAAAATGTGCCTGAACATTTTACCTGAGTAATCAGATTGGTAAATGCCCTGTCATCATAGAGCCTTCATCCAGTAATTGATGGTCGCAGATGCAGAGATCCACAGCCAAGCACCAGGCAGAGCTCTGGGAGTCCAGTCAAGAGAAGCAAGAGGGATTATTTGAACAAGGGGGATCAAGATCATGATGGAGAAATCTACAGAGACAACTGAACCAAGCTAGTGGGAACTCACAAACTGTAGACCAACTGCTGTGGAGCCTGTGTGGGACAAGACTAGGCCCTCTGCATAGGAGAGACAGGAGTAATAGCTTGGTCTGTTTGGGGGGGGCACCCTGGCAGTGGGATCAGGATCTATCCCTGCCTGATGCACGAGCTGGCTTTTTGGAGCCCATTCCCTTTAGTGGGATGCCTTATTAAGCCTTGATACAGGGGGAGAGGCTTGGTCCTGCCTCAACTGAATGTACCAAGCTTTGCTGACTCTCAACGGAGATGGTGGGGCAAGGAAGGGGGAGATGTGTGTGTGTGTGTGTGTGTGTGTGTGTGTGTGAGAGAGAGAGAGAGAGAGAGAGAGAGAGAGAGAGAGAGAGAGGAGAGAGAGAGAGAGAGAGAGAGAGAGAGAGAGAGAGAGAGAGAGAGAGAGAGAGAGAGAGAGAGAGAGAGATCTGTGGTTGGTATGTAAATGATTTTTTTTTTTTTGTAAAAAATAAAATGCTATAAAATGTCTCAGATAAACTGGTGGAAGTTTGTGAAGGATTCCTGCCTTGTCAGATTTAGCAAGACCCACAAAATAGGTGGTGTTGCTTCTATCTTTGGAATGTTCTATACGAAATGCTATTTGCCTTCTTCATGTCTGACATTCTTCCTGTAGCTTTGGTGGGCATTTTTTCCTTGATTACTAAGAAGCCAGAAAATATCTTGTTTCTCTTCCTGTGGACAGATGTCTAGTCACTGAATATATGTTTTTGTTTAAGTTTGGCAGAGGTTTTGCTAACTGGCACAAGTGTGAACTATAGATTCACTGTCATTTTACACCTTTTCATTCTGCTTCAAAGATGGTGGCCACTGCATTCTTCAGACTCTTCCTGACTCTGTGGGGACTGAGCACCACAGGCTAAGTTTTGTTAACTAGAGCTTTGTCCAACTCTTCACAGACCTGGGAGTTCCTAGGCCCTGGCACCCGTGGAAGAGTGCCAGGCCAACAGGAAGGGATTGTCATATGACACATAAACACCTTGTTATACTCATGAACTTTCAAATTGACGTCCAAGTTTTAATCTCAGTTGACAGTTTTCATGGCGTGGGGGTGGGCAGTGATGGCTCACAGTAATTTATATTACATATGCGTATTGACAAAACCTAAATACACACGTGCCAAAACATAGTCATAATACACCTTAAAAGGTAGAACATTTTATATTAACCAAGAATAAATTAGATAACATGTATCAGGTTGTCTTAAATTTACCAGTCATTATAGAATGTAAACATTGTTGAGGAGAAAGGCATGTGGGAATAGACAGGAAATATAGCAAAATTTAACTATGTGTATGTTACGTGTGTATTCTGTTACTGCAATAGTTTTATAACACCGGGTATTGCTCAAAATCTACACTGTCTTCCAGTCAAGCAATGTTTTACTTACAAACATGGTCATCATTGAAACCACAAGGGACAGTATGATGACAAAGCATGGGAGCATCAGTTTTCTTTTTGTGGTAGAACCTTTCTGAGCTTTGGAACTTTCTATCATATGCAGGAATTGCCTCTCTCAAAATTTTCAATTAAATCCCAACACATCTGCACACGGCCTCTTGGTCTTGACCATGGAATGTAAAAACTCAGTGTATTTTAATATCACCATGTTACACAAGGGAGCAAGAAGCATTTATCCTGCCTTCAGACTTTTTTCCAGGGTCATCTAAGAAATTTGAGTGAGTGCACCTCTAAATCAAAGTTTGCAGTTATTTACTAGGACAGCTTCATATTGTTAATCCAAATTTATTTAAACAGACCTTGTTTTACATTAGAAATTGCCTATGTGTGATCTATCGAGGTCCAAGTTAGTTAACTGGGGAGCTGAGAGTTTTCCTTTAAAACCAGCTCAAATTAGATGCCAAACACTATCTTATATTTGTTACTGTTTTGATCATTTTAAACAAATTGTCACTTCATTTAACTCCATATTGTATGATATCACTTTTCAGGAAAGAATATCCACTCTGCAACAAGTTAGTTGTATAGGCAATTAATATTCTATGAATAGCATACCCCCCCCCCAAAAATCAACAAAATCACAGCAAAGAGGAAGTGAAGGAGAAATGGGCGAAAAGGGGAGAGGGAGGGAGGGGAACTCTGAGACTTGGTGGGAGACTCCTGGACGGCATGCAAGACTGAGATGCAGCCCCTTACTACTCGCTTTATGCTTCCACTCACTTAAAGCATCTTGTGATCTCACTTCACACAACCACTAAGTTTGGGAGCCAAGTCGGCTTTGATATCCTTGGTTTGTTCTCTGTTCTGTTTCTGTCATCTAACAAGAGGAGAAACTGGGTTCAAAGGAACACACTGTTTTTTTTTTTTTTTTTTTTTTTTTTTTTTTTTTTTTTTTTTTTTTTTTTTTTTTTGCAGTGACAGTATTTTAGCAAAAAAATATTTCATAGTAGTTCAGGTTCCTGGCCCTTAATATATATAGTTTGTGTTGTTTTCTCATACGGAAGAAAGCTTTTATTCATTCTGCACCTGAAGCCAACCAATGGCAGCTGTACAAAGTGAAGCGATTATCTTCAAAAGAAAACACAAGTCCCATGCAATACTCAACGCAAGTCAATATTTATTTTTCTTTATAATGATGATTATTGCATTACTATGACCATTGGAAATAAGATACAAAACATGGGTTTTGCATAAATTTCTGGCTCATCACCTAAAATAATGTGTCTGTGACATATGTACACAAAGTGCGTAATTTACTTCCCACCAGAATGTGATTAAAAATAGTGCAACTATAGCCTGTACAGTGGTCATCACACTAATTGATAGTTGCAAACTCATCTCTTGATTGTTTAAAATTTGTTGATTATAATGATGATAATAATTGGAGACCAATGTTTAAAACACAGCTTGGTGAGAGTGTTTATCAGACCAATAGAAAGCAAACCAGGAGAGAGAGACAAGTCTTTACCCCTTTGGACTGAACTCTGGTTGTATGTGCCCATAGCTTTTGGTATGTTACTGCCCATAGCTCTCATCATCTCTAGTTAATAGTTTTCTCTGTTCTGCAGAAAATGCAGAGTAAAACCCATTTTCAACTAGGTTCCTAGTGACTGTCGTATTATCAGCCTGAAATGAGCCTGAGTAATAGCTGTGGATGAAAGGGAGTATGAGAAGAAAGGAAAGCAGATCTTTGAAAAGGCTTTGAGGTGTGTACGGGGTGGTCTGGGAAGTCACTACAATTTTTAGAAAACTACAGGGAAAATTCAGAATTATGCCTTAAAAAGCAGAATAGCAGAAAGACTCATAAAAAGTGATAGAGATTCTGAAGCTCAGGGCAGCTGCAGTTCGGGCTGTGGAGTAGAGGGCAGAGGGTGGATCACAATGAAGCAGAGCTGTAGGAAGTGCAGCCTCCTTATTGATGCCCAGTTAACAGACGGGCTCAAGTAAAGCTGTGTCTACTGTTTGCCTTAAAGGCTCAGCTTCACAGTTCCACAACTACAGTCTGGGATACAATTCTCTTCTTGTCCACTTTTAGACAGGATTAGAAAAGCAGATCCATGACAGATTCATTAAAATTTCTATTTGGATCATTTCAACACTTTTCATGTGTGACTAATATTGATGATAGACCCAGACTGTATTTTTTTTTTTTTTTTTTTTTTTTTTTTTTAGACATCAGAAAAACTTTATCCCTCCACATTCTCTTCTTTTGCATGAGTTCCTTTCTTTTGGAAGCACTAAGCATAAAATTTTCCACCCGAGTTTACTCATTCTGTTTCCTCTTCAAAATCATTTTATCTGTAATTACCGGAAAAGACATGCTCCACGTGGGAACACGTCTCATTTACTCTGCTGGGGAGTCAGGTTGCTTTCCTGGAAGGAGCCTGTAGCACCTGCCCATGTTATGAGGCTGTTCTGCTCATTCCTGCCCACGGGAGGCATGCAGTTCAGGGTAGGGGTGGATTCTCCTCTCACACAATCTGTGCTCTCTTCAGATAGCTTTAACAATAACAAAATTGGTAATAAATTGATTCACATATTCTAGTTATGACTTATTTTGATTGTTTCATAAGTCCAAGAAGACAAACACAGTTCACTGGAAATTTCAAATCTACATGTACAATATAAAATTGGTGGCTTCATTCTGACTTTGTGTGTGTGTGTGTATGTGTGTGTGTGTTTATAAAGGGAAGGAATGAAGACTCTAAAGTACTATATTTATACTTTATTAAGCTAAATATAAATGAAGAAACATGATATATTTTCTTTTTATACTGGGTATTGTAAAGTGTAACCTAAAAACAAAAATGCCTTGGCTGGCCTAGGACTTAATATGCAGACAAGAATGGCCTTAAACTCTCAGAGATCCACCTGCCTCTACCTCTGGAGTGCTAGAATTAAAGATGTCCATTACTAGACAATCACAAGCTTCCAGACAATCAAAAACATGAAATTAAACAATACATATTCTATTACCATTCTCAGAAAAATCATTAATTTATATTTAAAATATTTTTGGAGTTTAACTTACTTTTTCTTTAGGTATAAGGTATTAGATTTTTGGGATCTAAAGTATCCAGTTTTTTCATGCATAATATAATCTATACCTACCAATAAATAATCAATGTTTTAATGTCAATTGAATACCATAAATGAGTAGTGAGCATGCATTTTAATAGACATACAAATAGAGTACATTTATGTATAGTGTTCAAAAGGGTTCCTTAGCCAATTTTATTTTAAAGTATTTTAGCATCTAATGAAAATTACTTTACATTTCTTATGACAAATGTATATGTATATGTTCACAGAAGTTTTTCAAACTCAGGCAGGTAGAGTTATTAGACTGAGGCTCTAGAGCAGGTCTGCAACTCCAGGCAAATCTCAGCACTATCTCTTTGTATGTCCTGAGCCCTTAGCATAGCATTTATATTTTTAAATGACAGAAATCATAGCAAAAGAACATTTTTGAGACATGAAGTTTTATAAAGTTCAAATTTAATTTTCTAAATAAAGTTACATTCAAATTCAGCCACACCTGTAAACTATATCATCACACTGTCTAGTTACAGTGGAAGACAGGCACCTGACTTATCACACTATATAGCTGCAGAGGAATGTACCCATACATGTGCCTTTGCACACTGTCTAGTGGTGGTGGAAACATCCACGCCCATATGTCTAATTACGGTAGAGCGAAGGTACATTCATTCAGAGAGACTGGCTAGTTACAGTGGAATGGAAACACTCATGCATAACACACTGGCTAGATGCAGTGGGAGGCAGTGATGCTCATGTATAGCACCCTGGCTAATTGCAGTGGGATGCAGTGATGCTCATGTATAGCACCCTGGTTAATTGCAGTGGGATGCAGTGATGCTCATGTATAGCACCCTGGCTAATTGCAGTGGGATGCAAGTGATGCTCATGCACTGGAACTCTTGCTTTGGCTACTTGTCACCTGCACACCTGCAACACTAGGGTCAGCAGTTTTAAGGCTCCACATGCTCATCTGTGGCTCTTTACATAAAATATTTGCTGACCTGTGATTAACATTTTGAAAGTATATATCTTGTGCTTTTAACTATATTTTGCTGCACTATCGCTAAAAGAAGCTCAAGTTTGACTAGGATTTGAAAGGGTCATTGTAATGGTGTTTAGCAGAATGTTAAATGTATATATTGCTTTAAGTGAAAATTAAATAGAATAAATTAAATATCAATTATATTAATATTTTTAAAAGTCAAAAAAAGAAAGAAAACATGACAGATGTTAAACCTCTTTGCCAAAGTTATAGTTTAAAAAAGTCAATCTGTAGTAGTTTGGAAATTATATATTGTAAAGTATCACTTTGACAATAAAAGAAATAATGGATAAAATCAGAGTACAGCTGTTCAATTTAGAAAAGCTACTGGTCAAAGATTAGAAGTTTCCGTCATAATATAATTATAAAAATATCCCTGGAATATACAAGTATAATTGTAGGATTAGAAATCACTTTTAAAACAATCTTTATTTAGACTAAATGGCAGCTTAGTGTCATCTGCATTTACATTTTTTCAAATGGCAGTTATATCTATGTAGCTGCTAAAGAAATGTTAACCTTCATGTGATGAGAACGTGCTCACATTAGAAGCATTGTTCTATACTGGCAGGCACTTAATCAACATTTATGACAGAAACTTCTTTTCCTGTAGGAGCCTCAACTTAATTACATGTCACAGTTATAGGTCTGTTAATATTTTAAGAGTGCTAACACTTCTGACAAAAGTACCAAAAATTTTTCTTTTTACAGAACTAGGAATTTGTGTCTGCCTATAATCTGTCCATTCGCCTAGTACTAATTAGTTTACTCATAAACTAAGCCAGTTTAACATTACAGAAAAAAATGGTTACGGTGTTCAACTTTTCATATGCTTAGTGTTAACGGCAAGCAGAGATGGTGTCATACTGTTATTTGAGAACCAGTCCATCCAGCTGGAAAGTTCTCCTCGCCTTTCGTTGGGCATCATCAGACTTACTGGGAATGCAACACTGTCAGGAATGGAGGCTGGGCTCAGAGGCCCCAACAGAGGTAGGCAGAGGAGGGCAGAGTCAGGGAGTCAGTTAAAGGGCTAATGTCAACCACAAGAAAGATGTGTGTAAGAGAAGGGGAGAAATATTTTATCCTGTGTCTGGGCTGAATCACAGCCGGACCGTGGTATCTTTGATTGTAGAAGAGTGTACCTGTTGCTAGTACAATTTGAAGCCGAAGGAAGTAACTGGACTGTGTGAGGTTTCAGAATTCTTTTAGACAACCAAAGAGAGATGTGTAGGCAGGGCCAAAGAGGCAATGGAGGGTAATAGAATGTTATTAGGCCATTCTAGAAGGGCCCCTGGGTTGTCTCTATCAGAATCTCCAGCTGCTTTGCCCTGGGTGCCCCATACCACTATATTCAGTTTATTGTTGTTATTCTGAGAAGGGTCTGTTGGTCACATAAGTGCACTGTGGTCTGACTTAGAGGCAAGTTCACTTTCAATGTGAGTTCTGAGAGAATTTGAGGTATTTTTGAGGGAAACATCTGTTATCCACCCTTCTCTACAAAGGCCCTTCTACGGTACTAGTGTGTGGTGATGCTTTACTTGGCATCCACTTTTGAGGCATGATTTTATGAAAAAGCTGCTTGTTGGTAAGGGCATCATGTGGCTGGAGGAGTAATTACCAGCTGGGTAGGCTTTCTGTTTGAGGTTAGCCTCCAGGATTAGGCAAGAGCTAGTCACAGGGTTTCTTCACCACATTTATCTGGGTAAGTTTTTCAGACAATGGCCTCCTTCTCCTGGTGGGTTGTGTTCTTTTTTCTCTCTTTTTGAACCCCTCCTTGAGTTGCTACCATACTAGGTAGCTGGCCCACTTCACAGTCATCTGAATCGTCACTGACAAGAAGTTAGGTGATTAAATCAAATTTTCTTTAAAAGGGTAATTTGTTTAAGGCAATAGAAGGTGTTGGTCTTTCTTTGATATTATTCTAGATGATTTAAAACTGAAACTAGTAAAGGAAAAGATAAATGAAGTAGATGAGATTATCATGTTGTTATAAATATCACTGGTTTGATTATTTCTGTTTTGTCATTTAGAAATTTGGTTAATGTGAATGCCAAGAAGAAAGTTTTAGAGAAGCCTATTAAGAGAGAACACAAAGATATTCAAACCCAAACAGAGGAATATAAAGAACCAATCTTGACATTGTCTTATAAGATTACACAAAACAGCCTAAGGGTATCAAACAGCCAACATTAGTACGTCTGGTAACATTAAAGAAGTAGCAAAATGATAAAAATTGTACAGAAGTTAGTTGGGCACTTGTACAAATGTTAGAATAAGAAGAGTCAAAGAGGCACTCCTAACATATGGTATGCACTCACCTTTTGTAAAATAAATGTTAAATTCCTGGTCAACTTGTAACCAAATTATCCATAAGGACTGGGTTAGATATGGTTATTGCTGTTTTGGAGGCTGTGCCACTTTTACAGTAAAAAAAAAAAAAAGAACATGGTGGAAGAAAGACGATACAATAATAGAACAAAGGTATAGAAATCTCCCAAGACCAACTTCTTGGGGAGGGATATTATGCTGATATAGGATGAATACACCCTGAATTTATGTCACATGGCAGCATTAAATGCATGGGATAGGATTTAAGAAATAGGAAAAAAAAAAAAAAAACAACTTAATTCTTTGCAAATATAATTCAAACCCCCAAAGAAACTTTTACAGACTTTTTTTTCAGAGATTAACTGCAGCAGTAAACAGAATGGTGCCAGATTTAGAAGCTAGGCAAATAATAATTGAATCTCTGACATTTAAGAATTCTAAGTCATAATGTAAAAGAATAAATAGACCAGTAAAAGCAAGGTTAGCAACACTGGAGGACTGGATTCATGATACAATTAATCTAGAACCTTATAACTGCAATGATACCTGGGTAGAAGAGGTTTTTTGTTTTTTTTCTAGAGGTATAAAAAAAATCAAAATATTAAATGTTACAATTGTAGAAGGCAAGGTCACATAGAAAAGATTATAAACAAGATGTTCCAAGAGACAGTGTCTGTTAGGAATAATCTCAAGAAAACTTCCCCTTGCTGTGGGACTATGTTCGGGTACATGGTAAATATTCGTCCCTCCTACTGGTTTAATAAACAAAGCAGATTGGCTAGAAGGCAGACAGGAAGTGTAGGTAGGAATAGCAGACTAAGAAAACTCTGGAAAGAGGAAGAGTCTGGCAGAGACACCAGGAGAGACTCCAGTATAAGCAGAGGAAAGAAGATAGCCATGCTGCTCTGAAAAAAGGTGCCAAGCTACGTGGTTAAACAGATTAATGGAAATAGACTGAGTTAAGATGAAAGAACAATCTAGCAAAATGTCTGAGCCATAGATCAATCAGCATGAAATGAATACAAGCTTTTCTGTGATTATTTGGGGCTAATCAGCAGTGGGGCTGCAAGTATGTCTGATCCTCAGGGCTAGGCTGGAAAGGCCAGGCCAGAAACTTCTTACTATACCTTTCCATTCTGGAGTATGTAGATGGTGTGACAAAGGGAGGCATTGGACTAAAGAATTCAGGTCAACAAGAGACAGACAAGTTAATTATTTTACCTTTAGGAAATGCCCTAAGGGGGCTTTTTAAAGCCCCCATATAAAATTCAGTTTAGTCTTACCCTGACATCATGGAGGAAACTCCTTCCCAGAGCAACTAAACAAACTAAAGCCTACTCTAAAATAAATAAATAAATAAATAAACAAACAAACAAACAAACAAATAAATAACAACCAAAAAAAACTATACTGCTCTGGACAATAGTAAATAGATAGAAAAGAGAATAAAAACTCAGGAAAAGCCATAAAGCGAATATTTTGACAAACTTCCATAAATGAACAAAGATCAAACTTAAAAAAACAAATAAATGATGTTGTTATTGAATGTTTAGTGAACATAGGGGCAGATGTAACAATAATTTTACCAGAATCTTGGCACCAAAATTGGCCCCTTCAGGAGGTAAATGTTCAGTTTTGGGGAATTGGGATGTTATCCCAGGTAAAACAGAGTGCAAGATGGCTTGAGTGTATAGGACCAGGACAGAGAGGAATATGAAAGCCATATGTGGCTATCACTGCTATGAATTTATAAAGACAAGACTCACTGTAACAATGGAATACTCAGATCATCATTCCTCCAAACACAAAAACGAACTGTAAACTATCATATGTTTTCAGGAAAGACATTAGAAGGTGTTATGAGACACAATCACCAACCATTCAGGCTGTACAAAAGCAAGGCACAACAGCTGCTGATCTTTCAAAGGCACCCACAGGGATACCTTTAAAATGGTTAACAGATGAGCCTACATAGATTCACCAATGGCCTTTAATAAAAGAGAAATTGCAGGCCTTAGAGCAGCTGGTACAGGAGCAGTTAAATGCTCAGCATATAGAAGAATCAACCAGACCTTAGAATTCTCCTGTATCCTGTATTTGTTATTAAAAAGAAATCCGGAAAATGGAGAGTAACAGATTTAAGAGTGGTAAACAAGATGAACCAGCCAATAGACTCTTTACAGTCTGGAATTTCTTTGCTTTCTCTGTTACCTAAGGAATGGCCAATGGCCTATTATAGTTATTAATTTAAAAGACTTTTTTTTTTTTTTTAAAAAAAAAAAAAAAACAATACCTCTACAAGAACAAGACAAAGAAAAATTTGCCTTTATAGTGTCAACTTATAATAATTCTTGGCCTGTAAAGAGATATATCTGTGGAGGTTTCTCCCTCAGGGAATGGTAAATAGCCCCACTCTGTGTCAATATTTTGTACAAAAGCCATTAGAAGTGATATGTAACAAATTCCCACAATCTATCATTTACCATTACATGGATAATATATTGTGGGTTGATTCAATAATAAATATATTAGAAAGAATGTTTGAAGAAATGAAAAAAAACTCCTGCTTGGGGATTACAAATTGCTCCTGAAAAAATACAAAGAGGAGATTTCATTAATTATTCATGATACAAAATAGGTCAACAAAAAATTAGACTCCAAAAGGTACAAATCAGGAGAAATAGACTGAGGGCACTTAGGATTTCCAAAGATTGCTAGGAGACATTTCCGATTTATGAAGCACTATTGAAATAAAAAAATTATGAAAGATAATTTATTAAAAGTCTTAAATGATGACAAGGACTTGAATAGCCTGAATTATCAGTTGAAGATGAGAGAGAATTGGCTTTGGTAGCAAAGAAATTACAGGATGCAAACATGAATCGTGTGGATCCAGACCTTAATTGCATTCTGTTTTATTTTTTCCCCTCCAAGCATTCTCCTACAGGAATTTTAATGCAAAGAAAAAATATTATATTAGAATGGATATTTCTACCACATAAACCAAGTAAAAATTAAAGACATATGTAGAAAATATTTCTTATTTAATTTTTAAAGGAAGATTAAGACTTTGTCAATTGACAGGACTGGACTCAGCAGAAATTGTTGTACCTTTAACTAAAGAAGAAATTGACTAATTATGGGCAGAGAGTGAACCTTGGGAAAGAGCCCGCAGTAATTTTTTGGGGGGAGGGATTAATAACAGATATCCTCAAAACAAAAGAATTGAATTTCTAAAGAAAACTGGCTGGATTCTTCCTCGTGTTGTACAAGATAAACCAATTTCTGGAGCCCCAACATTTTATACCGATGCAAACAATCAGGAAAGGCGGTTTACAAGTCAGAAAATGTAAGTAAAGTGGCTCAAAGCCTTTATAATTTTGTTCAAAAGCAGAATTATATGCTATCTTGATAGTATTAACGGATTTTATGGAACCTCTTAACATAGTCACTGACTCACAGTAAGCAGGAAGAGTTGTTTTACACATTGAAACTGCTGATTTTATTAATAATGAGTCAGAACTAACTTCATTATTCTGTTACAAGACATAATCAGGAATAGGAATCATCCCTTCTATATAACCCACATCCAATCCCATATGGGTCTGCCAGGCCCTTTAGAACAAAGTAATTATGAAATTAATAAATTAATAGGAAATGTGCTATAGGCCTCAGAGTTTCGTAGAAAAACATATTGATAGCAAAGGTTTAAAAAAAGATTTCTCTATCACTTGGCAAAAAGACAAAGAAATTGTAAAAAGATATCCCTCCTGTTCCTTCTATAACCAACTCCATTACCAGAAGGAAGTAATCCTAAAGGTATACATAGAAATAAAATGTGGCAGATGGATGTGTTTCATTTTACAGAATTAAGATATGTACATCATACAATAGCTTGGTTTTCAAAATTTCAATGGACAACTTCTTTGAGGTCAGAAAAGGCTGTTTCTGTAATCACACATTTGCTAGAAGTTATGGCCATCATGAGAATACCTGCACAAATTAAGACTGACAACACTCCGGCATACCTCTCTAGTAAGATGAGAAAAGTTTTGATTATAATCTAATACAGGTATACAATAAATCCTATAGGGCAATCAATCAGAGAAATCAAATAAAACTCTAAAGGATATATGCTAAATAAACAGAAAGGAATAATAAAGAACCCCCAAAATAGACTACTTAATGCTTTATTAACTTTGAATTTTCTCAATGCTAATGAGAAAGGAACAACAGCTGCTGAAAGGCATTGGATTATAGAAAAAAAACAGCTGAATTAGATCAGCCTATTTACTTCAAAGACATATTGACCTCAGAATGGTGGCCAGGATATGTGCTATGTTGGGGAAGGGGTTTTGCTTTTGTTTCCACGGGAAGACAGACTGCGGATGCCATCAAAGTTAATAAAGACTCGATTTGAAGCAGAGAAACTTCATGAAAATGGAAAATGATGGCTCATCCACTCATGTGACAATTCTTTAAGTTTTAAGAAAAACAAATTAAAGCTGGCTTTGGAGTTGAGGGTGGCTCTCTTCTTCTCTGAACCCAAGCATTCTTGTTAAAGGAATATGCAAAATCTCTGTACCATATCAGAAGAGCCCCCTGATATGGGCTGAAAGAATAAGTAAAAATAAGAGACTATTCTATTGCTACTGATCCTATGCCAAATACATGTTTATATCAAAATCTACAATACTATATATATTAAACTTCTGTCATAATGCTGATGCTCATATAGAGTATTAATTAATTCTAGAAAAAGGCTTTATTTAGCTTCCCGTACATTATGATGGATTTTATCTTATCAGTTTTCTGCAGTGAACCATGACAATGCCTAACTGCAAACTTTGAAGTATCCAAAAAGAAGATGGTGCCCCACAATGAAAATTTCATATGGACTATGACAAAGCCACTAGGCTGACAAACACCAACCAAAGATTGAGTTTGGACTACAAACTTCTCAGGACAATTTTGCCTGAGATGAACCAGCTTTACAGACTACTCTAGACAGGATTTGAGACAAGCCCTGCAATTTGCCATTATGCAGAGACTGGAAAAAAAATGATACAGCTACTTATTTCAGGACTTAGCAATTAACAAAAACATTTATTTTCAGGATCCTCTAAAGTTGCCATCGCACCCACCTTCCCAGACAGTAGGAAGTAAATTTAAGAATATGCTGTCCACATTCCCAAGAGTTGGGGTGGGTGGTTTTTGGGATATGGATGATTGTCATTGTTTAGGGTAATTGGTTATAATTTTTTATTGGTTATGGTTAAGAATAAAAGCTAAACAAGAGAGATTAGATTCAGGGTTCTTATTTGAAAAAAATAAAAAGAGGGATATAGATATGATAGGATATAAGGGTAGATTATTAAACCTAGTTTTAAAAAGCAATGACTAGTTTTAGATGTTTTACATTGGGTTGGATATTTTTGTATATGTATACAAATTGTATATATTGATATAAAGTTGAGATTAATTTTGTTACTGTACATATATTTTTATGCTTGGTTTTATCTAACAATGTAGTACAAACTGCTAGTCCTTGAAAGTTATTCTTACCAACTAATTAGGATATAAAGAAATGCAAACTAGTAGTTAGACATTACAATCAAACTTATAGTCATGTTAGATATGGTTTTAAGGTCAAACAGATATATTTTAGATAGACAGGCCTTTTTCAAACACTTCAGAGATCCACAGAATATGGAATTAAAATATTTTGATAACATAGGTTCTTATTATTTTTATGACAATGAGAAATCTGTTCCTGGCAGCATCAATCTATTTCAGAGAATATTATAGACATCAAAGAAACTCCATATGGAGTAGACCTTTCTTGTGGCAAAAATTAGCTACTGGGCAAGAAAGTGCTCTTGCCTTGACTGCTGACAGTATGTTATTAAAAATGGACAAGCAAGACATCAAACAAACAGACAAACAAACAAAACCTAAAACCCATAACATCTTGCAAAGACAAGGCAGGAAGGTCTTTGAGAATATCTTGATTCACAGAGAAGTCTGTCAGACATGTTAGGAAGATGGATGCTTCAATGATACAGAAGAGCCTTGGTGACTGTCCAGGCAGCCAGCTGTTGGATTTCTTACATTTTTTTTTGGAAGTTGTTTGCTTGCACATCCTGTTTACTTAGTTAATATTATTTTCTTTTTGGTTCTCTGAGGGAGTTGAAGTGAGATAGTTGTAGTTTTCTAGTGACAGTTTTTGAAAAGAAACTCACTTAGAGGTTAAAGTGCCTAAGTTTGAGAGACATCAAAATACAGTTTTCAGCTAGTAATACAAGTTAGATAGAAAGAATATTAGGTTCAATCCTTTGAACTCAACAAAATAGGATAAATAATGGAATATTTTCTTTGAATTTTTCAATTGTTAATGAGCTGGACATTAATCGTGTAATTATTGTTTGTATATATTTTATACAATTATTATAGCTACTGTATATGCCTTATCTTATGTTAGTTATAACTTTTTTTATTTTTGACATAAAAGGGGATATGTGGTGGTTCTTTTTTTTTTTTTTTATACATTTATTACCAGCTGTTATCCAAGAAGCATACAGGAAGATGTTATTTGCAAGAGTAATTAAATGCAAGCTTTAACATATGATTCAAACCTTTATGGGTTGAAGTTTTTTTTTTTTTTCCACTTCTAAAAACACCATGGTTCCTATTAAAATCCATCAAAAAATCAATACTTCCTTAAAATGTTCTATAAAATCACTTATTTTCAGTATATTAAGAATAATATAAATATATGAAGTAGAAAATATTTTAGGTTTGCCTAATTCAAATTAATAAATCTTTACTGAAAAATGCTGCGTGGGTAAGCACTTAATGAGGAGAGAGAGCTTGCTAGTGACATGACATTGCTTACACAGAAAGCTGGCATTCAGCTAAGGTCAGCATGGAATCTGTAGACGCAGAAAACAGACATCGGAGTTTACCCTCCTTATGAAGCCATCTGGCTTGACTTCAGACATATATCTTGACACATTTGTTTAGAAATATTTTCTATGATACACATGTATTTGTGCTCAGTTTGTTAGGATTTATACATGACAATATTGCAAAACTGAAACAGTGGCCAAAGAGGCTCAAACATTTTCTTTTTTGTAGGTACAAGAATTGCACATTTTACTAATGTTTTCAGTTCCCACATTTCTGCACTCCTTAACAACCTAGCACGGTGAATTTGGTTTCTAATGGATGTCAGTTACCAAAGAGGTTATGACTGAGAAGGGGCGACAGGCAAGCACTTCCTGCCTAAATAGTGGCGTCTCAATCTCTAAAATGAGCACTTTAGATTCCTATATCACATATTATTAGTATGGGAAGGACACAGGCATTTCACATCAACCTCTAGAAACAGATTAAAAACTGTTCTATGCCTGCTTCTGGACAGATTTTTCTAGAGTAAAGGAGGCTTCTGATTAACCCCTTTATTTAAAGGCTATGACTTTAAGATGTATTCTGTAAAATCCAGTCATGAAAAATCTCCAATGATAACATTATTCACTCAAATAAATTAAGCAGAATAAAACCTGGGACATCTCTTCTCCTTTTATGAAAATGAAAATGTTCCTGTGTTAAGAAAATTACAAACCTGGAGGTCTGCCATCAAAATGAGAAATCTCTAAAACCCAGGAAAAAAAATGATCAAGTACCAATTGGCTGTAATTGCTAAGGCTTCATAGTATGTACCCGCCTTCCAAGGAAAAGTTTTTCTTAAGAATTTCCTGGAAAGTTTGTAAAAATCTCATGGTTAAAAAATTTAAGAAGCCAAAATGCCATACAAATAAACATAAAGGAAACATTAGGGAGAAAACTCACTTTTTCTTCAGCTTTTTCCTTTGATTTAAACAGTTTGGAATACATGGCAGATTCCCCTCTCAATCACAGGCGCAATTCCAAAAGGAACAGAGTGGCTCATCAGCATTATCTCCCCCTGAAGCCTTTCAGCTTTGTGAGGACGAACAGACTCCTCCAGCTCTGTGAAATGCACACAGGACTAGTCCTCAGCTCCAAACCACTCCCTGCCAATTTCTACTTAAAACCACAAGGAAAAACTTCCCTTCAGAATATCCTTAAAGGGAAATTTGATCTGTGTGTAGCTGAAGTATCTGGCTAAGCCCCAACGTTTAAAATATAGAACATTTATTCAGATACATACACTTGAGAATTTCCACTGACTAAGTTCAATTAAGGTTATAATTGTAAAAGAAAAAGTGTTCTCTGGAAGCATGTATTTTGTATTTGCTTAATCGATCCATTTTTGGTTTTGTTTTCTGGTGGCTCCCGAAATCATCCTTCTGGGTAGAAAACATCTGAGGGACAGAACTCTTCTGTTGAATTGTTTGGGAAGATGAGAAGGCTCACCTTTGGAGTTCTCTGGAGAGCAGATGAGATGCTGCTTGTTGCCTCTGTCACTTCTTTCTTAGGAAATTTGAGAGCTTTGAGTGTTGGACTTGAGTAAAATACCTCAGGACAGTCACCTGCTTTCTGCATTTGCAATGTGGATGGGCTGTGTCCCCAGGTGCTGGCACTGATTATTATGTCATTATCCACACTGTGTGACTTCATATAAGCTCAAACTTGGCTGGCCTTTGGAAATCTTAAAACTCTGAAGACTGTTCAGAGAAGACAACTGTATTGGAAGAAAAGCTTGATTTTGAACTAATTCACCACGAGAATTCTCAGTGGGTCACACTGACCTATATGACAAATCATATTTGTTCTTAGAATTTCCACTTGAGACCATTCCTTCAGTTCAGAAGGTGGCATAAGAGGGTTATGATAGGTTTCCTGACCAAACTTATATTGTCCTTGTTTAAGCCATGAAGACATATGTTAATAGTTCCTCAAGTCAAACTCAGCTAAATACAACCGAAGAACCAGGGGTAGAACACCCAGAGCCAATTAACTGGGCTTGGGAAGTCCTGAGAAAACATCAAGTTTAACAATAAAATCCAATCAGCAAATGTTTATCTTTCCTTAGTACTTGGTAACGAGGCACCTTCTGCCACCTGCAAGAAAGGAAGCCATCAAGATGATGTGCAGCACCCATGTCCCCATCAAGTTATGAGGCCGCTGCCTTCTTGGTTTATATACACAAACTTTTCAAGAGATGGTTTCCACTCATGGATTCAATTTCATTGACCCTCTCGATTTACTGCAATGTCTTTTGCTTCAACTACTCCACCAGGAATAACAACAAAAACCCTCTTGGTATTATATGTATGCTGACTAGAATCTCCCGGAGCACTGTCATATTTTACAGGAAGTTCCTCTGGCCAGGCCTATTCTTTAAACCGGCTTCCTTACTTTCACTAAGACTCCTGGTTTCGTTCCCTCTCTCTCTACCCCGTGTTTCTCTCCCTCTATGCTATTCCTTAAGAGCCAATTTACAGTTACTACAGCAAGCAAATCTTTGGTGCCATCGACATGGCACTACCAGGTTGCCGGAGTGTACCCTATGATCTGTTGTAATCTTTGTCGGTGACTTGCAGCTATTTTAGTCTTGGATGAAGCTTTATCTTCTTCCTATATTCTACCTGGGCATGACACTGCCATCCATCTGTCACCTTAATCTTAGGTTCTCTCCTGTATTCTCCACCAGCCTCTATTTTATAGCTTCTGTTAGACCTACTTTATTAAATGACATCTCTTAGGCATATCATTATCCCTTCATTCCAGACTTAACTACGTAAATTGCTTTATCAACCAGTTACCTCTGCTTAGTGTGGTTCCCTTTATCCTTTCTCTATTATAGAGCAATGTTTACTTTAAAATGCCTTATTGAATTATAAAAATGCATGTTGCCTAAATTCTTGAAGAATTTAAAATTACTTTCCAGAAAACCAAAATATTTACCTGTTTTCTCTAGATTTTTGTGTGTATGTTAAGTGTATAAAGCAATATAGGTATTTGTATAAATGTTTACATATAGCCTCAGTTACACAATATACTTAATCAGAACAGACCGACTACATAACGCAGAGCTATAAGGAAGTATTCCCATTTCTAGGTTCACTGATAATAAAAGGCAAAGGCAAATTAAAGAGAAACACATATGTACTAGTCACCTTTATGTTGCTATAATAAAACATTATGGTCAAGGCAACTTATCCAGAGGGATAGAGTGCATCACTATCATGGCAGGCAAGTGTAACAGCAGGTAGGCACGGTGACTGAAGCAGTGAGCTGAGCCTTCACATTTTGAATCCAAGCTGGGAACAGAGAGCAAACTCGAAATTGCCTGCAGTTCTTGAAACCTCAAAGCCTGCAATTCCTTGATGTATTTCCTCTATTATGCCCACACATTCCAAACCTACCCCAAAAGCACTACTAAATACAAAGTATTCAATCAAAGACTATGGGGAACATTCCCCTAAAACCCCACAGTAGCTGGGTAGTGTTGGCACATGCTTTTAATCCCAGCACTCAGGAATTTGAAGTCTACAAAGTGAGTTCCAGAACAGCCAGTACTGCTACAGAAAAACCCCCGTCTCAAAAAAATAAAGATAAAAAAATAAAAACAAAAAAAGCCACTTTCCCACTTCCTGCCCCCAAAGCCAAAAGAAAACTGCTACAGCACACAAATTTATTTTTACTTGACCTGGATTTCAGAAAGTCTCAAAAAGTCTGATTTTTTTGTTGCCTAGATTTATTGAAGAGTGTACAGAGTATACAGTTGTGAATTATGACTGCTCAGGGAGGGAGCAGGATACTAAGGTGGTAAAACAGAGGACATGTAGCAGGAAACATGATTATCTGTACTCTTCTTGGTCCACAGGCGTAATCTACTGAGACTTTCTGAATCAATAAAATATCATTTGTAAAGTAGCTGTGGATAATGGCTGTGATAAAACTTCTGACGAAGTGATGTTTCTTTTCCCACAATCCACTGTTTGTTTCTACTAGCACCAAAGGTTATATCAAGCATTTGTTAACCCAAGAATCACAGGGTCTTGATTTAGATAGAATAAAAAGGGGAAAAATCTGCTTTCACTTCATGTATATTTATCAAACACTACATAAACAACTGTATTTTGTGTTTGTTTTTTGTGAGACAACAACCATATAGCTAAGGCTTGCTTTGATCTTGTGATTCACCTGAGGTTACAGGTATGCACTACAAGGTCTGGCTTAATCATGCATCTTCTGTACCAATCTAACATTACGCCTACTTATCCAACCTGGATAAGTAGGTTAACAGAGTTAAGGCTGAGAAGGGAACAATTTGACACTGTGATTTTACTCTCATTGAAACAAAAAGAAGAGCTTCTGGACTTTTGGCTGGATGAGGCAGATGGAGGGTCTCTCTGGTGGGGTAGTTGCCAACTGAAGAACAACTCAGTTCAGAGCAAAGCGTCCTTTGTAAGATGTACCGCTCTTGAGTCTCTCCTGCTGTAAAGTGGGAAAAAGCTTGGGCACATTTATTTATTTACATATTTTTTAGAGCACATTTATTTGTGAGTAAAGACATTCTTTAACATGTCCATTTTAGAAGATGGGGAAATTATCAAGTTGCCTTCCAGATCCTTGGCTAAGCTGATGCATCTATGTATTTTCAAGGATATGGGTTCAACGTTTAAGGTTAATGTGTGAGGCACTTCAAGGTGTCTCTGGCTTTCCTACATTCACACTGTCCTACCTCAGAGAGTTCCCTGCAGGCATTATTACTTATGTTAATTAATGCCACATCCTTCTGTATCTCTCTCTCTCTCTCTTTTTTTGGTTTGGGAAAAACCCAAAAGCTCTCTTTCCCTTCCTGCAGTTTTTGAGGCCTACCATTTTTCTTTCAGAACTGAGTTGGGAACTCATGTTCAGCCTCTCTGCTGTGCAAGAGGGTTTGGATAAGTTTGAATTTCACCTCTTTACTCAGGAAAACCTTTGTAAATGAAACCCAGTAACTGCTTTTTGCCATCTGTATTAGAAACACATTCTTTGATCTAGAGTTGTAGTCTTAGTCTTCAGCTGCCAGGCAAGATCTAGAAAGCTGTGAAGCTCTAGATTCATTGGATTCTCTCTTTTCCATAGAAAATTTATCATCCTTATCCGAACAATACCAAGTCTGTATCCTTTGCCACATGTAAGACAAATAGAGATGTAATAAAGAACATATGTGCCAAAACAAAGTGACAGAAAAATGTACAGAAATTTAATACATGCTTAAACTAATTAATTTTGTGTGTGGTGCAGCCTTTTCCTGAAAGCCTGTCACTAAATTAACAACATATTAATAATAGTGATTCAAGATATGTGTGGAAAATATATATCCCAGAGGAGTTTTCTCTGTGTGTTTTCACCTTATTGCTTTTCTGAGGTTAAAGGCTTCATGGGCTTCAATGAACAAAAAACAAACCTTGTGTCCCACCTTCCTTTCATTCAATTTGTCCTAAGTAGCTTTCGACACAAAAACAAAGCATTTGGGCCTGGGGTTGATGATATTCCAACAAACGCAATAAATTGTTCCTTGCCTATCCAGCTCATTGCTACTCTTTGGTCTTATTCATTATCTGAGTAAAACACTTCTCCAAAATATCCAAGGTAGCCCTACACAGCAGTTCAGCCATTATTTATTCATGTTCTATAGCATTATGGCTTTTGCTCAAAGCATACTGAAAGTCTGATGGTACTTGCTACTAATCACTAAATCTTCTGGGTGGTCAGAAATGGGCTTCCACTGACTATCCTCATCTGTAGATGGAACCCTCTGAACATTAAAAATAGGGCATGTTTCCCCATATCTCTATCATAATGGAAAGAATTAACAGATATGAGAACATGGCTATACAGTTGTAAAATCTGGCTGAGAAATGATTTATTAGGATGAATGGCAAACTTTCAAATAATGAAAAATACCAGGAAGAAATTATTTTTGTGTAATGAAAAATATCACTTCCTTTAACAATCAGTAAGCAATTCAATATATAAGCATTATATAGATTGCATTTGCTAAGTACTTTCAGAATAGCATTAAAATTTAATAGAACAGACTTTATTTTAAATAATGTCCTTAACCCAGTCCATTAAGAATATATCGGAAATTATCTTTACAAAGTCAGCTATATGATTTTATTTATAAAACAATAAATACTTTTTATTTACTAAGGAAACATAAGAACTTAGGAAAAATAAATCTAAGTAAGATTAACAAAGCCTTCATTTTTTTCTACTTTATTTTTTTAATTAAATAGTTTATCTGATCATCTCATATTTATTTTTATAGGTAGAGGATGGCACAAACATAGATTACATTGGTGGTTTCTGAAACAATGTTTTTAAAATTTAAAATTCTGGGGATTCACTAATTTGGAAGCTGAATAAAAAAATAAAATGATCTGAGTCACAGAAATTTATTACTCTTCTTTCTTGGAGTATATGAAAATAGGAAATAGGAAATTACCCACAAGAATGTGTATGGGTGTTTTGCCTGCATGCATGACTATTTGCCCTGTGTATATTTGGTGCCCAGAGGATAGAGGCATTGGATTTCCTAGGATTGGAGTCACAAAGCAGCCATGTGGTGCTGCTACTCAAACCCAGGTCTTCTCGAAGAGCTGCCAGTATTCTTAATGAGCCACGTCTCCACCTCCTTAATGTTATCTATAAAGTTCTTTAATAAATGTTTAGTTAGCAATTACTTCCATGCAGCATTAATACTCCATCAGTTTGAAAAAGAGGTAGTCTTATTTTCATTTAAACATATAAAAATCACAATGTTACCTAAGACATTATATAAAACAGCATTCTTTAACCATTTTATTATATTCAGAATAAATAAACTTTTTGAAAAAAAAATAAGGACACTGCTTAGAACTTACTTGGTTTAAATTACTGTTCCAATGAACTAATTTAGTGAGTCTTAACTAATAATAGCAAACTCCCCAATACAATGTTTTATAATTTCTATTTTTGGAATAAAAGTTCTGCATAGTTTAATTACACTTACAGATTGAGTGTTTATTAGAAAGATCAGCATAGCTACCTGTTATACAGGTTCCAACAGAGAATTCAGGATAAAGTAGCCACTGAAATCAACAAACAAAACTTAGAAACTGAAACTGGGCTAATCAAAGAAATGCCTCTGCTCTTTTAGCCACCCCACTATGCCGTGAACCTCAGCTGTGCCCTCACTGTTCCTTGGGCTTACTTTACAAGAGCACAGCACTGCATGCTTCTCCTGTGTCTTAACGGTCAAAGCATCTCTTGGGCCTCTGGAAACACACAGAAGGCCTTCTATCTGTCAAAAGCAAGATCTGGAGCTTAATAATACAACTTATATTTAAAGCTTCCCAGTTTTAAAGTATTCTCCATTAATTTAAAAGTAAAACTCCTGGTTCACTTTATTTCAGACATAACAAAAACATTTTTCCATGAAAAAATACAGTATTTTAATTATCTGCCAAAATATAGAAATGGCACTTAGAAGTTAAATAGCAAACAATTTATTTCCTAGAAATAAAAAGTATTATTTATTTTTCATTTTAAAATCTGGAAATTAAAGCATATAATATGTTCTAGATTCAGAAGTTTTTAAAGAACTTTTATTACATTGAAAATTACACAAAAATGTTTCAAGGAAAACTTAACTTGTAAAAGTTTCTCTAAGATTTGCATTTAATGCAACACCGTCATCTTATCTCAATTGTGTGAGGGGATTAACAGGGAGAGGGTATGCTGAGTGACACTCTGGGATCGCTCATCTTCAACTGTAAGGGCCTTACTCCTCTGTCACAGATGACTTCCTGGACTTCAGAACAAGGTCCTTAATGGATAACGACAGTTCCTGAAGCTCTTTCCGAGTAGTGTTGGTGACATCATGTTGTTCCTTGTCTAATTCATCGGCTGACAGATCCTCTCTCTGCCCACTCTTCTTATTCTGATTAACTAACTGCTTTACAACCAGACCTTGATATTTTACCAGGAGACTATGCTGGTCCTATGAAAAGAAAGAAGAGCCTGTAGCAAGCACATCTGATGTCTGTGAACAGCTAAGTTAGGAATAGTGGAGCAGTACACAGTGAAAGGCCTTCTCTTCATCAAACAATGGCGTACTAGTGAGAAGCTCAGAAAAGCAAAGCCTGTGCAGACCACAGCACATGAAGCCAATAGAGCTAGGCGCTATCACCCAAAACACAAAACGCTTCAAGCCAGGGGCTGGCTTCCTTAGATCAACGGGACAAGACCTTTGACGGGGTCCTTGGAGGCTAAATCAAAACTACTGGAACAGAGTTCTAACATTCTTGTATCTTTCTGAAAACTTAACTTCTAACAGCAGAGGACTTTTCACCATGGATCCTACAGAAGACTAAAAGATTCCTGAATTACACTCAATTAAACAAAGAAAAAAATCAACCCCTAAAGCTTGAATAATTTCCCATGTATTAAAATGTAATACCTCTGGGATTTTGTTTTGAAGAAAAGCAATGATCTGTGGGACACATCGTCCAGGTGCATGGAGCATGCTGTGGGTGGAGAACTGAAATAGCAGGACTGATGTGAGGTGCAAAACAAGAGCAGGGTCTTCTGTGACCTTCAGCTGTTCAGCCAGCGCCTGCCGATGCTGGAACAGTAACTGCCTGGAAACCAACATTCCAGAAGAACACAGTTAACGGGACTCACTATTACATATTTTCTCTTTAGCATTCTCATTTTCACCTTCTCTAGTTCAATGACTCAGTTCCACAGCATTTTAAGAAATTCTTTAAATATAAGTGATATCTATACATACTATTTTAACTTTAGATGGCACAGGTAGATAAACATACTAAGAAGTTACACACACACAGAAGTTAAAGACAAAGCTATACAGCACAGAAACTCAAAGTATACTTTCTTACGTTGCTGGGGTCAAATAAGCCATAAGGACTTAAATAAGGTTTCAGGTAAAGGTGTCAAATAATACAACTTCCCTGGATTAATAACCTGTGGGGTTAGGGAGGTGAGTAAACTCTCAATGAAATGCTCAGCCGTCACACTCAGATATCAGATATGAAGTGGCTCATGTCCAGCGACAACACAATCAATGTTACCTTTCCCTTTTTTTGTCTCCCTTTTTCACCATAATGTCACAAGCTTCTGTTGCAGAATCCAGACACGAAAGGAAGTCTTCTATGCTCTGAAGACATTTAATTACATAATTGACTTCTATAGACATTTAATACTAATTTGTAATTTTACATCCCAAACAGTTTTTATTTAAAATATTTTTTAACATACCCATCACTGTTGCCCTCCCTCAGCTCCCCCCCCCCCCATCCCCTCTTCCATTCCTCAGAGAGGGTAAGGTATTCCTCTAACTTTTTAACAGGGCATTTGGCAAACAGAAATTCTGATTTAGGGCTAAAAATGTTAGGTGCTCCCATCTTTCTCTCCCCTCAGCTCCCCCAAAGGTGCCTGCACACAGAGTACTAGTTTTGATTCGGATTATGATGAGTCTATGGTATATGTACATACAGTACTTTATATACAAAGTTCTAATTACTTTGTGTATAACACTGACTCACTTTTTCATTCAGAGAGTTGTGAAGTTTGGTGAGAGCTACTTTGGTTTCTTCTGTCAACTTACTTAAAATTTTTTTTCTTATCTGTAAAAGAAAAAATTCTTTTGGCATATATATATATATATATATATATATATATATATATAAATACACACACACACATATATGCTAGTTATAATATAAAACGGACAAAAATCTCCATCTATTCAGTATTATAATACAATGCTAAATGTAATACATCTTGTATTCTGAATGTTAGGTCTCAAACCAGGGATTAAGAATGTTAAAATATTACAGAAACATAGAGCTAGCCAAACATTAGCCAAAGATTTCTAGGCAGCCCCAGTGACATGACATAGCTACAAAGTGACTGCCATGTGGGAAGAAACTGCTGTGGTTTTTCTTTTCAGTGTCACCTGGAAGGGTGTCACATAGCCACACAGCTCCAGAAAGGGAGGCCAGCAGGAAGGGCACTGGATTTTATTCTGCGGCTGGACACTTGTGTGATAAGTGGTATACAGAAGTTTCTTCATCTTTCACAGATGTAGAGACCGTGAATGTTGTGGTATTATGGATTAGATGTATTATTCCTTTACTGTATTTCAGAAGGGGCTGCTGAAAAGCTTGACAGAGGACCTGAAGGGTGCATTGTGTCTGGGAAGCCAGGCTACACAAAGCCTCCTTGCTCTGTCTCATATCTTAGCTCTGCTTAAAGCCAAAGAAGAATGTCAGTACTGTATTTTTTAGAGTGGAGGTTGGTAAAGGAGACACGAGACTTTTCAGTATTGGGGATTGTTGCTCAAAGTAAAAGAGGAAGAGTCCAGAGTCTTCCAAGTAGTGGTAAGTCTGTGGCTGCACGGTGGTCTTTATTATGCACAGGAATCACCTATAATTAAAACACACCCAGAGAAATACAGAGGCTCCTCTGTGGCAACAAACCACAGCAAGAGAGGCCGCAGCATTACCACTTTCAAAGCCAGTTATAAACACACCACACCAAGACCTTCTCACTCACTTTCCTGATCTCTAATCACAAGATAGTCCCCGGAGGAAATGGGGAAGAGAGGAGGTGGAGGGATGGCTATTATTACCACAGGCAGAGACCAAACTCTTACCTTTAAGTAAGTACTCGTGCCATGGCTCCATGTCACACGGCAAGTACAGAAGAGGGATGGGCTTGGGCTTTAGTTTAAGGCCATACTTTTAAACTAATGAACTTGAGCTTGTCTCAATATTTAAGTGGTATATTGTCATTAAAAGAAAAATGTCAGTAAACTTAAGAATCTTTAATTAATTATTAGGGAAGTTATAAATCAACAAGAAAAAGAAGATTGATAGAAACAATTAGAAAAGTATTATTACAAAGTAACTAAGCCTCTGTATTATAAGTAGTTTGGTGATATTATCAATCGTTCTAAAAGTAGATAAACACTATCCCAGACTTAAATTCCTTAGAATTTTTTTCCATATAAAACTCTTATTTTCTCTTTAAGCTATTTCAAATGAGAGAAAATAAAAATGTGCTCATACTCAAATGACATCAATCAGCAAACAAGTCACTAACATACTTCACTTGTAATGGCTGCAGGGTCCTCTACCGCCATCATTAAATCTGAGGCTAGGAAGTTGAACATGAGGTTAGTGATGTCAGTGCACACTGTCTTCAGCAAGTGCTTGGTGAGAGCAGTCTGTGTGTCATCTGGAAAGAAGGACACTTTATGAAGAACTTTCTTAAAGAATGACAAAAATCAATAAAAAAAGAACCTGTTAAGCATACCTGAGAAATACTTCACCCCTTTCTCAAATAACCGGATGTTACTGTATAGGTTTGACACCTCTTCCTGTAAGTCCTTGATTGTACGTTTCCTGCCTGTTCCTGAAGCAGAGGTTGATGACATGAACACTGAACGGGCCACCTCAAGGTACATTTTATTAAGAGGTCTGTAACAAGACAAATATTGTACATTAAGATGTACTACATTTATATAGGCAAGAAATTTTGCTTATAGTGAAATAATACTTTAAAAAAACCTCCATCTTTCTAACACATGAGATTAATTTGAAGCAAGAGTCAATAAAGAATTTATTTTACAGGGACAGGAATAATCACTTAAGTAGATTTTTAAATTTTTTTTTTTAAAAAATTTTAAAGTATTCAAAGTAAATGCAGGAAAGATGAAAAGAATGATAGTAATAAATACTTTATAAATCTAAACAGACTTTTAAAATTATTTTGCAAAATAGCAGAATATCTATTTTTCATTCTCAAGAATCACTATAGAAAAGATCTCAATTGCCAAAGTACTATTTAAGATGATGTATTAAAAATAAAACATCTATATATTATTTTAAAAGGATGCATAACCAGCAATATCTTTTCTATTTTTATAGACTGCTCTGTAATATATTTATGCATAAAATTTACTTGTATTAAAAAATTCTTCCATATCATTACAAATAAAAATGTTAGATTCCCTGAGCTCTTGGGTTAGCTATCTCTATGAGACTTATGTGCTGGGTCTAACTTGAGGAATGGCCATGTCTGGTTACTGAGGTTAAGTTATGTAAAATCTCCTTCATTTTTGCATGGAAAGTTAGCTTGGCTCATTCACAAGTTAGGAGTTTCTAAGCTCCCTCTTTCAGAGACGAAAAGTATACAGTTTACTTTCTGTCAAATCAAATAGAAAGAAAATGGTCCCTTTCTCTTTTTAGATGCTGTTCTTCATGCTGTGCAAGGTACAAATTAGTGATCAGTCCCACCAAGACCTAAGACTGCAACTTGAGTGAACACTTCAAAGTTCTCAGCTTCTATTTTCCATCCTGTCCAAAGCATTTACTAAAAGTTGAAGTGAACTGCCTCTGAAGGAAAATAAATATGGAATTCTATGATAAAATTTAATCCAAAGTGTTGGGGGGTGGCTAGCAAGATGGCTGTGGTACACACCTTTAATCCTAGTACTCAGGAAGCAGAGGCAGAGGTAGATGAATCTCTATAAATCTGAGGCCAGCCTAGTCTACAAAGTGAATTCCAGGATAGCCAGGGCAGGCCTACAGTGTGGTTTTGGAGAACTCAGTGAAAATTACATTCTGTCAAAAATGGTAAAAAAAAAAAAAAAAATAAAAAAAAATAAAAAATACTTGCTTTATTAAGTGTTCTGCAAGTTCGGAAATAAATTCCTCAGGGGCATCTTTCACATGTTTCTTTAAATAATCTTCAATTTCATCCTGGAACATGAACATGATGTCTGGCTTCTTTCCTGTAACATAAATCAGCAATAGGGAAAGTAAACACAGATTCAACAGCAAAAGACAGGCCAGTAACACACCTCACCAGATAGTAGTGCATTTTTATGTCAACAAAACTGCTATTTTTAAATATAAATATCCAATAAAATTCAATCTTAAAAGTTCATATAGTAGAATTCCTTTCAGGTGACCATTATTAAAGCTTTCTTGAAAATGGCTGTTTTCTACGAGCTGTCACATGACTAGGGGAGCTCTTCCTTCTCATCTAACTTGGGAAGTGCAGCAGTTAGGTATCAGGACAATCACGTTTGAGGAAAGACTGATTTCTCTTCTTTCAACAACAGACACTGAGCAGAATTTTTTTCTTCACACAACTGAGCACTTACTGAAGTCAAGTCAGTCTTGGAATTTACATGAGAACTTCAGAAAGCAAAGGACTAGGTTCAAATATACCTTTTTGGAAAGATACAAATGAAAATAGAAAAACCCTTATTATTGGTCTATGCTTTCTCAAAGACAATTCTATACTAATGACAAATAAAAACCAGTATGTACCTAAGGCAATGGAAATGTTTTAATTGTAGAAATGTCATACCTAAGCACTTACTTGAAAAAGCATTGGTAGTAAAGAAAGTGAACAATTGTAGGGATTTAATAAAGTTTCAGAAGTTTTGGAGATATCAGAGGGAATCTACCCACAGTCTATGTGGGGGGTTAGTAAAAGCTCCAGAAGTCCCAGAGCTCTAACCACAGTCAGTCTAGGAGAATCAGAGTGGTGATTCAAACCTTTAATCCCAGCACAGGGAGTATCCTGGGAGTGGTGACCTACACCTTTAATCCTAACTGAGTCAAGGTCACTTCAGATTATAGAAGGAATTCTAGGCTCCCAAGCAGGTGTGGTGAGGCCACGCCTTAATTATCGAAAGAATACTTAAGTCGGGATTCAAACACAGAGAGGGCCATTCCAAGGGAATCGAGGCTGAAGAAGCTGGAAGACAGCTGGGTAAGATTTGACTATGGTATTTATTCCCTCTAGTATCTCCAACTTCTTCAGAGATCTATGCTGAGTCTCATTCTTTCATGCAACAAACAATATTTTATTATAAATGATAAAGCTACACCCTTTATATAAGTGATTATTTCCAGCTAAATCAAATTATTGATTCTACAAGTGAAGGCTTACCAATAAAATAAAATAGCTAAAAAAAAAATCAATTTTCAGTCTTAGTGAAGATCTAACAGTTTAAATCATAGCTTCAAAATAGATACCCAAGTTCTGGTTCTTTCTAAGATCTGCTCTGCAACCACAAATGTTCACAGTAAGTATTCTTTTCCTGTTTGCTTCCTGTAAGCCTTTTATAAGTTGTTAAATTACATTTCTTCCAGTAATCTTTCATACTGATGTGATTCTGTATTTTATTTGAGAACCTAATTTCACCCTCCATTTCAGAAATTACAACATAACCCCTTTCCAAAGCACTGAATTACTTTTAAGGTAGAATGGTTTTACTACTGCTACAGTGCCTCAATAATCTATTCACAAAAGAATGTCACATGCCTCATTTCTCTACTATCACAGGTATTCGAGAATAGCTTTTAAAAAATTATTCTTTATTCTTTTTTCCCACTAGACCTTGGGAATTCATAAACAAGCACACAAAGTTGTATCGGAAGCATCGGAGTTAGAATAAGGATAGACAGAGTAAACAGTTTCTATTGGACACTTTCCTTTAATTATCATTATTTTTCTGCACATTAACAATAGTAGTGATTTTAATCTTAGATTATTTTAAAGAAAATCCTAAGCTACTGTGATGATGCAAACAGAAGCATATTAATATTTTAAATTGTTGCTGGGGATAAAGGGGAAGTAGTATTATGTTTCATGATCCTCTCTCTAAAAATAAAACTGCATTTAGAAAAGCAAAATATGATGTTTCTTGCAGAGTTAACCTTGGCAAACATTAAAAAGTCTAAAAATGAATGAAGCAAGAGGCAGTTAACCCCCTCTTTGATGTAAGTAACAAGCCAGCCAAATACAGTAAAATTCAAACAAGCATGTGATTCTATGCATCAGCTTCCAACATCTATTCTTCACCTTCCAATGTCTTCAACTATTTCCACAAGTTCTTTCAAAGTCAAGAGGTACTGGATACACAAAGGTCCTTGTGCTCACAGATAGTGGTAACTAGGGAAATCAGGAATGTTAAACATGCATGGTTGTCTTTTCAAAAGAAAAGGTGTAGAAGAAGTAACAATATATACTTTGAAAAGTTTTGATGAAATACACAGGGAATTGTGTTATGCCAGTAAACCCTTTTCCAAATTGTACTGTACTTTTTATGAGTAAAATAAACGGCCTGTGGTCAGACTCTAGAAGTCTGAATCAACACCAGCTACTGAGTTATGCTGAACTGAATTACTACCTGCCTCATGTGGATCAACACCTCTGCTGGTCCTGGTAGTCAGAGACTTTTTGTTTGTTTTCTTGGGTCTTTTTCCCCTTTTCGGCCTATTCTACATCTTCTAAACTTTTTCATCCTTTTGTTATGATGATATCAATAAATGGGCCAATAATGAAGTTCCTCCATTTATAGCTAATCTCAAAATGGCAAAGTCAGCATTTCTAGACACCACTCCAGCATTAAGCTTGATTCCAATATTCCAATTTTGATTTAGTTTGAGGACAAGGGTCTCAAGGCTGACCTTAACCTCCTGGTTCTTCTGCCTCTACATCGTGTTGTTTTTCTGCCCTGCCCCTCTTTTTTTTTTTGGTGTTGGTGGTTTTTCAAGACAGGGTTTCTTTGTGTATTAGCCCTGACTGTCCTGGACCTCACCTCACTCTGTAGGACAGGCTGGCCTTGAACTCACAGAGATCCTCCTGCCTCTGCCTTCTAAATGCTGGGATAATAACTATGTATTTCCATGCCTGACTTGAAAGTAATTTTATTTCCAGTGTTACTACTTTTCAATTCTTTTATCTTTTAACTGTCCATTTTTGTAAATTGTCACATGGGTTTATCACTGGGGGAGATGAGAAGCAATACAATTAGCTATAAGTTATGCTGTTTTTGCATGAAGAATGACTAAGTACTGATGAACTTTAAAATGAATAACGACTGTTGAAAACTATAACAGGCATCTTCTGTTGAGTGATTTCCACATGAAAACTAAGAGACAAGTTTATACTTTACATTATTAAACTGAAATTTGCGATCACTGCAAACACAAACACCTATCATGAGCATCTTAGGACAAATGTTAAAAACATAGCACTCACCAGCACGAGAGGACTGAGACTCCTCACCACTATAAACATAGCACTCACCAGCACGAGAGGACTGAGACTCCTCATCACTATCGTCCTCCTTTCTTCCTTTCTTCTTGACTTTCTTGATTTTGTATTCTCTGGCATTGCCCCCTCCTCCTCCTCTCACACTTCCGGAGCCCTCTGGTAGAAATACAGTAGTTAGTACTATTTAAATAACACATTTTCAAAAATGGTGATACCATGTTGTATTAAACTTTATGACAAAAAAAGCAAACTAAAGAAAAATTAAAATCTTTTAAAAGTGAGTTTCCATAGTAAGGTGATAAGGATAATAACAGTAAGTTCTCTCACTAAAAATAAACCCTCTTGAACTTAAGCAAACTCCTGAGATTGTTTCAGCTGTAATCTACCCAATGCTGCCTCCTTTCTGTAGCTTGCTCATATCTTTTTAGCCAAATCTATTCCATGTTTTTCCCCTCATTTTTTAAAAAGTATTTTACAAGTGTTTTGTCTACAGATGTTTGTGTACCACAGGCGTGCAGTGGCCATGGAGGCCTGAGAGGGTATCAGATCCTCTGGAACTGGAGTTACAGGTGGCTGTTAGCCACCATGTGGGTGCTACAACTTGAACAAGGGTCCTCTGGAAGAGTAGCTAGTGTTTTTTAACACTACACCATCTTTCTACTTACCCCTTCATCTTTTCTTGTCTGCTCAAGGAAACATCCTTTCATTTACTATCTCTGTTATCACAGATTATTTTACCCTCTTATGATACAGTCCATTGGTTTTGCCTTCCTGATTAAAAGACTGATTATTACCCATGTTCAGAGGAGTCTGACTCACCCACCATTCACCTAGACTAAGAATTTTTGAGATGTAATGGTTGAAAATAACAGATACTGGATAAATGTCTATGTGTATTAAATCAGTAACAGAAAAATGCCATTATCAATCAGTTTATTAACTAATCAATTATCAATCAATTTACTTACTCAAGACTTAATATACACAAAACAGGAGAGAAGCTTAAGTATGCGTGTGAGCATAAAGACATTCCTGAGGTAGTTACTTGCCATTAGATATCTCTATTAGGATCTTGTCTATAAAACAGAATATTCACATTACAGTAGCTTATGTGTTAAATAGTTTTGAACATACAGATTATTTAATGAGTAAAATAATGTGATTTCTATAAATTAAACATACTTTTTTAATATCAAAGAAGAATTCCATTAGATTTCATTATATTTTAGAATTATTTTCCTCGACTTTATAATGACAAGAAAAACAAAACCACTTGCCTGAAGTAAAATGTACCTTTACTATTTGGTATTGAGTTTCTTATGGTTGGACATTTGAGTTAGACATGACTCAGGACACCATAATTAGTTACTGCCATACGTCAGAACAAAGAACTTTGAGAGAAACAGATCAATCAAACTGACCTAAGTCATCAATCAAGTCACCTGTGAATTTCTAAATACTGCTCCAAATAAAGTGATAACATAAGTGTATCTGAGCATTAGGAGCCACTACAGAAACTTCCTGTGACTTTTCTCGAAGGATGAAGAGAATGTCAAAAATACTTCAAGAATCTTGGGAAAAAAAAAGGTTTTACAAGAGCAAAATTTTTCACTAATGAAATGGGAACAGATATTCATAGCAAAAGCATGTCTTAAGCATACATGTTAGATTCATTTCTGTTTATTAATGAAAAAAGTTAAATTTCAAAATTTTCAGGACTGAAAAAATTTTCCTAGTAAAAGCAGGGAAAATTCTTGTACTTTTCAACTTTAAGTTGCTCGATAAAAGTGCTTCCTAAAACAACTGCCATTGAGTATAAGTGTAAAATATAATGTAGTTAGTGCAGAGGCTTTGAAGTGATATGAACTTGGCAAATATGAGAATACTGGAGAGTGTTGGGGGGACAGGAAGGCAGGATAGCCATGATAAAGGTTTTGTTATCTTTTTGAGAACACTCACAAAGTTAGAATACACTTTTGTTTCAATTTTCATGATTAAAATTTAATTTACTAGGTCTGAATAGATGGCGCATGGGTAAGAACACTACCTCTCTTACAGAAAATTTATGTTCCCTTCACTGCACACACAAGGCAGCTTCACAGCTGCCTGTAACTCCAGTTCCTGAGCATCCTGATACCCTCTTCTGGCCTCCTCAGGCACCAGGCATACATGTAGTGCAGACACATACATGCAGGCAAAACATCAATACACATAAAATTTTTTAAAAAATCCTTAAATTTGAATTGAGTAGCAAGATTTGGTTCAGATTGGCAGTGAAAATAAAAAATAAATCAATTAAATAAAAATTCTTTCAAATGGCCTTAATATAAAGTTTATGCAAAAAATAAGAACTCAACTGTCCCAGCAGCACTTGCTCCAGAAGCATCATTTTTCCATCATGTTCTCAGTCCCTTTGTCGGGAACCTACAGCTCAAACTCCTCGGGCTGTTGGATTCCATCACAGGTCTGTCCTGGAACCACGGGACAGGTCCCCATGGAACTCAGACAGCTCCATCGGTGTTCTTTTCCCTCACATTTGCCCTGTTTCTCAGAGGGGCTCTCAGACATGCAAGCATGGAAACGTGCTCGGAAACCCCTCGCTCAGGAAACACACTTCCAAACATCTCATCTTTGCGTCTCACTTAGTAATGATTTCTTACCTGTTGCTTTCTTCCTGCGCTCATCTTTTTTATCCTTCTTATTTGTATTAGCACTTTCTAAAATGGAAACTTGTTTCAGATCTTCTTCAGTGATTAAATGCACAGGATTATTTTTCATTTCCTGAAATAAAATGTGCTTTTTTGGAAGACAATATTCATATATTTAACATTTCAAACAGCAGAGAAATTGCTCATTTACTCATATGTCCTAATTATCACTGTTAGGCTTCATTGCTAATGATAACTGCTGCTCTGAGGTGCCTGTCTGTTCTCTCCCTAGCTAAAGAAATCAGCAAGGAACCACAGAGCAAGCACCTAACTGCAGAGTGGGAGATGCAGTCAGTCTTCCCCAGCTGTCACTGGCTTCACCAAGCTCAAGAGAAGCCCACTGTCTCCCCACCCCCCTTTATTGAGACCCTTAAGCACTGTTCTGCCAGGTTACTTCATTTATAAGAAAGATATGGAAACTGCTATAATTCCAATTACTATGAGTTCACATAAATCTATTTTCCTATAAAGTAGTTGTTGAAGAGCTCTCTACTACTTAAATTTTATGTTAATAATTAACAACAACAAACTATTTCCATCTTCAGAAATCAGTTCTTATTAATGAGAAGTAGTTCTTTAATCTCTAGTGACAAAAGAATGTTTTCATAGTAAAAATACTATTATTTTCTTTTCAGTTTCCTAGGGAAAATGATCAGGATAACAATTCCAGGAGTATAATTACCTTTCTCGAAAACCATTTTTTTTTTTTTTTTTTTTGGTTAAACCGAGTTCACATAAAGGTGTTGAATGATTTTCATAAGTGATAGCTGTGATAGTTGACTAACACACCCCTTCCAGCCCTGTATTTACATATATCCTTACCAGAATATCATTTTCTCCTTAAAGGTAAGCAATATGAAGTTCTACTTATCTAAGTATAGAATACACACATTTAATCTTAAAGTTTATCGATGTCACATATTTTTATTCTTGCCTGCTTTACAGAATAATTGCAGAAAATGATCTCATAGTCACATTGCTAAGGTTTAAAAGAATATAACTAAAGACAAATGATTTACATATTTAATAGATCTGCATGAATCTAGCAATGGTATATTAAGACAGGACGTGTTTTATTTGAGAATAGGCTTTATAGAGATAGTAGTTTTAACTATAAGCATAAATTGAATAGCTACAAAGATAGGCCTGGTAAGAACTCTGCTTCAAAATACTTTTAGACAGCAGTCATATACTAAAAAATTTAAAACAGAAAACTGTACAGGAGTGGAGAGAAGGTTCAGTGATGATGAGCACCAGATACCCCTGTAGAGGATACGGGTTTGGTTCCAGCACCATCATGGTGACTCATAGCTGCCTGTAACTTAAATTTCAAGGGATTTATTAACCTTTGCTGACCTCCGAGGGCACCCAAGTACAGGCACACACACACATACATAGACATACATTGATAAATACAGATAAACACATGTATACTAAAAAAAAAAAAAAATCAGGTTTTGATTGTTTAAAACAGGCTCTTACTATATTGTTCAGGGCCGACTAACACTAGTATTCCTTGCCCTGAGCCCTAAGTGCTGGAACTACAGGAATGTACCATCATTTATTAAAACTAATAAACTTTGAAAGTAACACAATTTCTTTTCTTGGTAAGTTATTCTATTTCTTCTAAAAAGGTAAAAATCAATGAGGCTTTGCCAGATTCAGTGACAATCTGTGGTGTTATTCATGTTTTGTTCTAAAAATATGCTCACTGATATTTTCTTAGATGTCTCTCTGATCAAAAAATAAATTTGACTTACATATAGGTAACACTTATGTATTTTAAGTTTTAACAGGGGATCAAATCCTTTGGAGACTTAAATTTGAAAAACTATGTAATTATTAGTAAAATTTTAATTTGTAGAATTAGCTCTGTAACTTTTAGAAGATTTTAATAAAGATAAAGAAAAAGAATAAGTCCTAGAGGACATTAAAAAAGAATTGTGCAAGATGATATTCCTTTGTGGTCAGACTGCTTACAGCATTTCCCAAAAGATATCAGATGATCCAAACTGGAAAGAAAATACTATTAAGATTACCAGATGGAAGAAACCCTGGAATACCTTTTCTGCTTTTTGGTGCATCCGTTCACTGAATAGTTCTGTACAGTCATTTATAAATTTTTCACTGACCACAACTGTGTCATTAAAGACTCTAGCTGAAGCTTGCTTGCTGAATGGTCTCATCACTTGCTGAAGCAGCATGGCAGCATCTTCAGCTGACAAAGAACTGGGTAGCAGAGGCTGGAATTACAAGCAAAATGAAAATGTGAGAATTGCAGGAAAACACAAGTTATCTGTTTCATATGAATAATATACATATATGTGTATAGATATATTTATAAATGTGATTCCCCTCAAGCAATCTCATTTAAGCCAGTGGCTTTCAGAAGCAGTTATGATCCCAACTTCCCAAACTGTTTTTCTAGGCTTATCACCATTTGTAGCTCTAGAATCATATATCATTTTTTTTTTTAAACCCCATCTCTCCACTGGTATGCCTTATAGGAATATCAAGTTGGGAAAATTGCCACTAAAGTCTACAAACCCCTCTATGCCTCTCTCTTATAAACCTATAAAGAATTCACCAGTAAGTCCTGACAACTTTACCTGTACAAAATTCATTTTCAGCTCTATCATTTGAACTGTTATTTTTAATTACTATTTTACATACTTCCTATCTTAACTACCTGAGACCTGCTGTAAAAATAAAGATGCCTTAAGAAATTTGGTACCCACAGCAGTATTCCTATCTTATAAAAACATCCATGTTCTGATTAGAAAGAACAGAAGGAAGGACAGGTGAATATTGGACCATGAAGTAAAGTATTATCACGCTAAAGCAGCTCATACTAATTCATTAGGAGATTATTGGAGAAGGGCTAAGAAATTGCACCAGAATGTCTGAGGTCAGGGTAGTTGTACAAGCTTGGATAAGACATTATAATGGTTACTTTTAATTGCTAACTGACACAATCTGAAATTACTTGGGAAGAGTCTCAATGAGGGACAGTCCTAGATCAGCTTGGCCTATGGGCATGTCTATGGAGGACTGCCTCAATTGTGTTAATTAGTATGGGAAGATTCAGCCTAAAGTTAGTGTTTGGGTTCTGGATTGGTCCTGAAGGAAGAAGGTAGATCTAGCACTAAAAAGCATGCATGCATTAGTCTGTTCTCTGCCCTGGATTGTGGATATACTTTGACTCGCAGCTTCACACTCCTGTCCCTTGACTTCCATAACGATAGAGGACAACTTGGAACTGTGAGCTAAAACTAGTCCGTTCACCCTGAGGTTGGTTTTCTCAGGGTTCTTTTTCATAGCAGCTGGAAAGAAAACTCAGATGTGCAAAATCTCATCAATTTCACTCTCAGGACTTAAATGGTTGCTCTATTATTTTCTTTTTAGTTGATGAGATTTTTAAAATTCTGGATTCCAGTTCTGAACACTTAAAAAATCACTTTAAACCTAAAATAATTAAAATTTCCTTTTTGTTGTAACAGTGGCTGCTAGAATTTACCTCTGTGGGCAGTATTAGCTTTACATAGCCTATTTCTAAAATAGGCACATTTTAGTAAAGTATCACCCATCATTAGTTTAAACAAAAACTAGAGAGAAAAAGGTAAAACATACAGAAATATCAACCCATGTCCCCGAGCTGATGGCTTCCTCTACTGATGCTTCCACCTGGTCCACGAGTCCTTGGCCAACACAAGCTGCCTTCAAAAATAAGAGCTGTGTATTCTTATATCTTTTCTTTATATAGCTCACAGCATCTGGGATTCCAAGTCTGGATAAAGTATCAAATTCTACAAATACACAAGAAAGAGAATAGAACGGTCATTACTCACACCTTCCAAAAGTCTTATACAAAGTTAAGTTCTACATGAACCTATTCTCTGACTGTGAATGTAATGGATTCCAGCATTTTCTGAGGAATAAAAGAAAAGAAAGGTGGTGTAGCTTGTCACATGGTCATTTTCCCAGATCCCTGTAGAAAACCTGCTTCAGGTGCTCCCGGAACACAAGTGGGAGACCCTCTCCACTGAACCCGAAAGAAAACAGGACTACAGAGCAGTACAGTGAAAAAACAGCAGTAAAGGAAAGTGTAATGCTTCAAATTAAAACTCAAAAATGGAATTTATTTTGCTTATTTTAGTTAAAGGAATAAATTTAAATTTTCGAAATGTGTTACTGTACAACAGGACATAGCAATTCTCCAAAGAAGACGATTTAACATAACAGACTCAGAGTTATAGACATTACTATTACTGAAGGCATTATAGTTATTAAGAGGACTAATAACAAAGTTCTAACCTACGTCTGTGGTTCAACAAACTGAATGATATTACCAGGGATCAAGTGAATACAAGCAAAGCGCTGTAATGGAGTTTACACTTAAATCCTTCTTCACAAACTTAGGGGCATGTGTGTGGCTTAATCAGGGCTGCATTCAGCAAATGAAGTGGCCAATGCTTTAAATCAGTCAGTCTACTTTATAGAAACGAAGGCAGAGCCTTAGAAGGACACTTTAGAATAATATTGTTTCTGAGCAGTAAATACTAATAAAAGTAAGCACTGCAAAGCTGACAGTCAATAAATATTTCTAAAATGAAAATAACTTGAAACAATAAGCATACTACATTAAACACACGGTAATTGCTTTCTGTGTTTAAAACTTGAATTTTATAACACCTTTATACAAACTGAACTGTCAATACCATGGTTTGTTATTTTTAGACTTCAGTAATAACGGAATTAACTTCAGTTCCTAAGCCCACAGAATTGAAAGTGACAACTTTTGCAGTCAAAGGGAACCATGACTATCTAGTCAACCACAGAGAAATGCATGTGGACTCTGGAGTATAATACCCTCTAAGAATTTTTCAGTGTTTGTAAGAAATTTTAGGTTTGAAGAAAAAAATAGTTACCTAGGTAGCCATTCTGCCTGAAAAAGGAATCCACCCAAGTACTCTGTGTCCTGGAATAGATGTCAGGGACAAACACTGCTTTATCCTGTCGCCCGCCGACCACTGTGCCTCGTAACCGTCCAGTGCCAACAAGTTCCTCAAGCACGGCTTAAAGCAAATGCATACAACACACAAAGATCAGAACAGGGACACAGCTTTAAAGGCCAAGTAATTTCCAGTCAGTCTTTCTAAACTTTATCCTTTTAAAAAATATATTAAAATTTAAACACTATGCATGAAGTTACACTTTAAACAAAAAGATCCCTGATACTTACTTTATGAGACTACTTTACTCAGGTTGTAATTCAGGGAAAATTTAGAAACTAACTCAAACCTGACAATATTTACACACTGCATGATTCTGAAATCAGAAATGAAGGCCATGGAAGAGGAGGAAGCATCCTAAGAGAGTGGGAAATGTTTGAAAAGAGGGGTTAATGGAATGCACGTGACATTAAAGCAAAAGGAAGGTGGCAGGAGGGGACCAGTAAGAGAGAGTAGTAGAAGTGCAGGCAAAAGATAACTGATAACTAGGAACAAAACCTGACATACATGTATGAAAGTACCATAACAAATCATTACCCTTTATGCCAATTTAAACATGGATAAAACCATCACTCCGTCATTTCTTCCATAATTTGACTTAAAGCAGGTGACCAAATACTTTAAGATTTTTTTTTATTTTTTATTTTACATACCAAGCACTGTTCCTCATGTCCCCTCCTCCTGTTCCCACCATCCCCACCCACTCCCCCACCTCCCATCCCCACCCACTCCCCTAACGTAGCCAACACAGGTTGGCAAACCAAGCTGAGGCAGAGCCAAGCCCCACCTCCTGCATCAAGGCTGAGGAAGGCATCCCACCACAGGGAATGGGCTCTAAAAAGCCAGTCCATTTTTTTAAGTTAGGTCCAATTGCCAGGGGCCACACAAACAAATCAAGCCACGCAATTGTCACCCTCATTCAGAGCACCTCGCTGGGTGCCACGCAGGTGCCCCAACTGTCAGACAGCAGTCTCTGAACCCCCACTAGCTTGGGTCTGCTGTCTCCCTGGGTTTCCCATCATGCTCTTTACTCTCCTTGATCCTCTAATTTCTCTTTCCTCTCTTCAGCTCAACTCCAGGAGCTTGGCGAAGTGTTTGGCTATAGGGGTGACCAAATACTTTAAGAATAGATAATGTTTAATCACTAGCATTATACATTCAGTTTTCTAATATTTAGAAAACCAAACCACCAGGACACATTAGAGTCAGCAGTATGATCAGTTTCCACTGTTACTCCATTTCTGTTTAACCTGAAGTAATCCATCAAGCATTTTTAATGCAGAAGTATTAAGAATGCCACAGCTTAGAGAATAGTTTCTGTGGCTCTAGTGCTCGAAGACAAACCTTAACTCTGTCATCTACTAACAATAAAACACTGAGCAAATAATTTCCTTAGTGCCTTTATTTTCTTATTGGTGAAATGGGGACAAAAACAATACCTGTCTCACAAGGCTGCTGTATTCAATTAAGTGCTAACGTCAGCTGGCATATCATAAGCACTCAATACATATTAGGCACAAATTTAATTATCGCCACCACCATCTTCTTACGTGTAGGACCAATCTGACTTTAGGCATGCTCCACAAGAGGGAAATCATGCCCCATATGGTAATGGTGCCTGAGGCTAGTGAAGTCACGGGTCTTGGAGAACCAACAACTACTACATTACTAAAATCCCTAACTACAGTCGAAATATCTGTCCTTATACCCACAGTTTAGTCCTCACCCCTTATCAAGGAAACTTCTTTCTGTCACACACTAAGATCATTACAGAAACCAATCAAAGTGCAGAGCTGTGGAAGCCAGTCACAATGGATCCAGATAGAATACAATTCTTGCACCTAAGGCTCAGGGACCATCGAATGAGAGGGTGGAAAGAGCAATGGGGAATTCACTGTGAAATTGTATTTCCTAAGAATGTCAAAAATCTTACCAATGTTTCTGTCCACAACAACAGACATGCTATTGAGGAGAGGAAAAGAAAAAAAGAAAAAAAAAGGCCAGGAGGCCTAATATATGGAACTACAGGTAACTCAGAAATGTTGAATGCAGAAGAAAGTCTTCCCCAGGGAACAGCATTCCATTTAGTTATTCAATAAGACACACATAATTACACACATCAGCACCACCACCAAAACAACTAACCATTAATGAAAAAAGAGAACATGAATTTGGAAGACAAGAAGCAGGGATATATGGAAAGTTCAGAGCACAGAAAGGGAAGGGAAAAAGACATGATTATAATCTCAAAAAATTATAATTTATATATAAGACAGATAAACTTTTGAAGAAGAAAATGAGAGAATCAATTACTTTGTTTCATTAACAATCCATAAAGCAGTGCTATACTCTGGGTGATGAATGTCTTCTTGGTCCTATAGAGGTGCTACTGGGGCTGAGGAAGCTTTTCAGGAGGAGAACCCATAGGGAAGTCCTAGAGTCATTAAATGTATGCCCCTGAAGAGAACTGTGTGAAACTTTCTCTTTCTCATCACTGGAGATGAAAGCCAGATACTTGTGCATTCTCAAAAAACCCACTATATTATTGAGTTATACCCACAACCCAAATAATGCAAATTAAAATAAAACTCACAGTAAAGGAGCTGCTCCTGAAATCCATATTTTGAAATCAAAGAATTCACTGCTGTAGGCCTTTATGGAAAATTAAAAGAAAAATATTGAAACTAATTTACTATAGAATTGTATATGATTTTAAAAAGACCAACTGGAGTTTATTAAGAGAAAATACCAATCAACTTAAAGGAAAAAAAAATGATAGCAATCCTGATCAGGACTGTGCTACCCTAACAGCAGAAATGAATCCATTTATAACCCAGATCAATTTTTATTATGATTCCAGCAGGTTTTTCCTTCTGTGATGCTGGACTTGCCCTTGCCCCTCATTGTGCAGCATACTGAAATCCAAGGATGCTCATGTCTCTCATAAAATGCTGTTGGGACGTCCCTATAATTTGTACATGTACCATTTCTAGACATCCTTGTTTTCAAATTCAATATGTTATCTGAATAGGTTAGTGATATGAAACTTTTTTCTAAACATTTTTAGTGCATGGCTGCATCCATCAATGATACAAAACTCACAGACATGTGAGGATGGGTGAATGCTATTTTCTTTACTTGTTTCCCTCTCTTGACTTGAGAATATTCCAGTAAGTGCTCTATGATTCTGTTTTTGAAGAAAAATGAGATAATACGTGTACTTAAATGCATCTAGGATATTTCTAACAAAATGTTTGGAGAAACCAATTTTAATATGCTTTTTACTTATCTGTATTTTCTGTAACATTTTCTAAACTATTTTAATAGGGTATGATTTATATATAATTAACATCTACTCAAATTCAAGTGTATTCTCAATGATCTTAATTTGAATATATTTGTGTGTAGTCATGACAATCCAGTTTCATGTTTTTATCACCTAGCAGTATTTACAATCAATCACTGTTGCCACTCTGCAGATACTCATCTGTTTCCTGAATCTATAAATTTGACCTTCTTGACATTCAATATAGTTGAGTCGATAGGAGGTCTTGTGTTCCTGTTTTTTTTAATGTAGTATTCTATTACTGGATGTTCCTCAATAATGACACATTACTGATGAATTATTTCAGTTTGGAATACTTGTCTTAGTGTTTACTTCCTGTTCTTCCAGCTACTTGTAACAGCTATCAATATAACCTCTTGGATCACACGCCTTCAGATCAGAAAAGTGAAGAGGTTCTTTAGTGTCAACCTATGGCACAGATACAGTGAATTAACTGCACAGTCTGGAAGGCTCATGCCTCAGCAGTATCTTTGCAGGTTAAGGATTAGTATTTCTCTGTAGTTTGACAGTGTCTCCACTCAGAAACTCAGGGCTACTATGAGAAAACAAAAGCTGCTGACCTGACAAAGTTTACACTCACACAGTTAATCGGCACAATATAGCTTCTGACTAAACTATAAATTCTAGGGCACAATACGTTACAGATCTGTCTCTGTCTCCACCAGTCAGATTCCCAGTTCAGCCTCCCCTAAAAACCAACTTACTTGCATTTGGAGAGAGACTGCATATGGGCTGTCGTGGAGAATAAAGAGTACAAGAGAGGAGGAAATCATAACGGGAGTGAATGAAATTAAAGACAATGCGTGCATGCCAAATTTACCATGGTTGAAGAAGACAATTACTAATATAGAAAATAACAAAAGAAAGAAAGAAAAGAAAAAAAGAATGAAATGAAGCCTAGTATTTGACTTGAAAGTTAGATATCAGTCTGATCATATGGTTTTGCTATATATACACAATGATACACAGAAAGTACACACACCTGTGTCAGCACATCCTCTAACACAATGGCCCCTAACCTTCCTAATACTGCGGCCCTTCAAGGCAGTTCCTCATGACTCCCAACCATAAAATTACTCTCATTACTACTTCACAACCGTAATTTTGCTACTGTTATGAATCATAATGCAAATATGTGTTTTCTGATAGGCTTAGATGACCCCTGTGAAAGGGAAGTTTGACCCCATGAGGGGCCGTGACCCACAGGTTGAGAAGCACTGCTTTAACCTGTTTTCCAAGAAACAGTGAGGCCCAAATTGTGTGTAAAACAACTAAGTACCCAGATGTAGGTTTCTACATAGTCTACTCCAAGAGAGAAATCAGGCGGCCCTGGAAAAATGTCTAGACAAGCTGAATAGAACAGGGGATATGAACTGAAACGGAAACACTGTGTTGTTGTATCAGTAAAAGTGTACCCCACCAGGAAAGATGGGATTTTCTTAGGCGGCTAGCTCGGTCTAGTGGTTAAGAGGGCAGCTGACTTGGTCTGGATTTGGTGCTCTCACTACCCTGGTCCAGGTTCGATTCCCGGTCAGGGAACAAAAAAAAAAAAAGACCAGGACCTCAAGATCCCAGCAGCCCCTTATGAATGGGATTAGCCACTCCCCCTTCAGAAGCCCGGGACCCTGGATAAGCGTCTTCGGACCCTTATCAGCTGACACCTGAATCCTACCACATCTTGTACCAGGTCAACAGCCAGTTGGAGGGCCAACTACTTAGCAAAATCAAGGGCAAATTGAAAATGTAACTTATAAAAAATTAAGATCAAATTTAGGGAACACTAAGTACCCAAGGATATAAACAAACTAATAAACTGTAAGTCTGAGGAAGAATGGAATAAGTGGAACTAAAAATTTATCCCTAAACATGACTATTTGATTGTTTTTTAAAAAAAATAAAAGAAAGCAAGTAACTTTACAAGAATTTTATCAGATAAATCTGTTAAGTAAATACAGTACACTAATGATGGGCAATCTAAATACTGACACTAAACAGCAGACACAAAAACTTAGCATTTTAAAGAATAAATGATATTTCACCAAAAAATCACGATCAGGAAAGTAAGAGAAAGGCCAAACAAGAGTTCCAGATTAAAGGTGGAATCAGAGACCTGCAACAGTGAAATGAAATACTCATCCTGAAATGAGCCTGAAGGGGCTGGAAAGGGTAGTGCTGAAGCCATCAGCATATCAAAATGAATCCTGATACTAGATATGTATGTATCAAAGTTAATTTTCTGACACTGAGTTCTACATTATATAGGCTAATGTTCTTTTTTAGTGGCAATTATAGACTAAATATTTGTGGTAAAATCTGAGCAACTTCTACACTGGTCACAGAAAAACTCTAATCGTTTCCTTATAAATTCTAGATTATTAAAGTTTGAAAAGGGAAGAAAGTTGTTCCATATGAATGTAAGCTTCCTCTCCACACCTTTGGGTCTTTGTATGCCTGCGCCTTGCGTGTGTTCGGCACTCATTAAATGCACAGTGTTATTAAATGATGAGAAGAAATCACTGCAGCTGCCCCGTGTGAAAGAAATGTCTGCTGTTAGGTGCAGAAGCAAGGAAAAGTAAAATCAGGACAGACAGTAAGTGTCAGTCAGGTTAGTGATCCTGACAACCCTTAAAAGAAAACCATGAACAGGGCTTTAGACGGCATGGGATATGCACCCACAGAGTTGTATGAATACCTCAGAGACTGATGGGGACACAAAACTACTCGACGGAGACTATGCGACAGGTGAGGTGACAACTAAGAATGTAGGCTTCTGAATTCTATACTTAAATAAGTCTGAGCACTTTACACACTCTCAGTTTAGAAATGTACTTTTCCAAAATAATACTGCTATCATTGAAACAGTGAACTTTTAGTAAAAAGGATTGCAAAAATAGTGCCATCTAAACTCCAAGTAAGCTAAGTTACTGACTGACTTATCTGCCCTGATCACATGGCTACCATGAAGTAAAGCAATGGGCCCAAGTTCTCCTATTTTAATAACTTCATGGACTTTCTAGGATTTCAGGGTGATTTTCATAAAGGTTATTTTCATCAGATTTTAAAACTGTTTTCTATAAAAGTACAAAAGTTGTGGGAGCTTGGAAAAGAAGGCAATGTGAGTAGAGACAGCTGAGTTTGGGGCCCTGGAGGCTTAACAATCTCATTCCAGAGCTCTCCTTCTACCTGCTTAATAAACTGGGATGCTTAATAAAATCTGTGTTAAAAAGATCCAACAACTAGGTAAAAGTTGTAAATAATACCAAAGAAATGTGTAAGTTTATACATACACACATATACATACTTCAAAACATGCTTACCGGGTGATAGCACTGAAGAGCCCACGGATGCGTGCTTTATGGCGAGCTACAAAGGCCTCTGTGAAAATCACCCCTCTGTTATCAAGGTCAATATGGCCATTGATAATTCGACCAAGTCGCTGAGTTAGTGCCTAGAATAAGAGGTCAATTTTTATTAATCTGAAATAACAAAATTAAAATATGTGTTTGTATACACTACTCAATTTATGCTATCTGCTGTGACAGAAATTTCTGTACAAATTATATCATACAGAAACTAAAATTATGGATTAGTATCTAGAAAGCTCCATTGTCTCACAGTGAGATGAAACATAAATAATGGTTAAAGGATTAGGTATAGTAACAGTAAGTATTTTTAATTAATTGATAAAGGATTAACTCTAATAGCCCTTGCTTACAATATTTATCTCTAATGGAAAATAAAAATGCTCCATTAGCTAGTTTTCTAGATATAAATGGTTTTCAACATACAAAGAGCAAGATAGATCTAGGGAAGTCTCTGTTTGGACTTTTGGATACACAGGGGAATAAATGGTATCCAAGATCTGTAACTAAGGAAAACATAAGATCTGAAGAATAATATTCTCCAACTAAGAAGACTTTTTTTTTTTCACATTTAAACTTGCAGATTTCTGGTTTCTTATCTGGTTTTCAAATGAGACAGTATTTCTCCTCAGCTGTCCTACACCTGTACAAATACATGTAATAGGTCTGGACATATTTCATATTCTTCCAAAAGCAGATGTATTCAAGCTGGCTTGTTTGATAGTTTTATAATAATAATAAATAAAAAAACATAGTAATCTTTTAGGAACACACTTGTGTTATTCAGAAAACAGACTTGAAAATTCTTAAGTACTCAGGAGCACAACTGCACAAGAAATTATTTGGTCTGAACCTTCTATTTTTTAAGTTTAACTTTCTATGATTTTCTCAGGTAAAAATAGGACTTAGATCCTTAAACACTTTGTAAAACATCCATTATTTCTACATTGTGTTTTAAATATCACCAGGAAAACTTATTCAATTAATATACTACAAGTTAGTCTCAAGTAATTATGGTTTGCTAACTTTTTAAAGTTAGATTTTTCTTAGGGTAAAGGGTAGTTGTAGAGGTTTTAATGAGAAGTCCTCATGCCCCACAGACTCAGAAATTTGAATGCTGGGTCCCAGTTAAGGACATTATTTGGGAAGGATTTGGAGGTGTGGCGTTGTTGGAGGAGGTGTGTCACTGGGGGTGGGCTTTGAGGTTTCCAAAGCCCATGCCAGGCCAGTGTCTCTCAGAGTACCTACATGTGGCTCAGGAAGCAAGCACTCAGTGCCATGCCTGCCTGCCTACCTGCCTGCTACCATGCTTCGGGTCATGATGATTATGGACTAATCCTCTGAAACTATAAGTAAGCCCCAAATTAAATGTTTTCTTTTATAACAGTTGCTTTGGTCATGGTGTTTAATCAAAGCAATAGAATAGTAATGAAGATGGGAATTAAAATGAGGTTTGTCTGATTTCTTGTTTCAGTAAATTAGAAATAAACTACTGTTTCTAGAGTGCTGCCCTTCTGCTAACATTTCATTAGATATCTCACTGATGCTTATGAAAAGGACACGCTATTCCTTTTCAAAAGATATGATACTTGAAACACTATACAGATGAAACAATTTTTTTAATGTTAGGTAACTAAGAAGTGCCATCGATAGTATTCAAATCCAGGTCTGTTTAACAGTAAAGCCTATGGCTATTCCACTATATCACATGGACATCTATGATGATAACAAACTACTTTAAAACCACAGATGACATATGGCTTCGGTTTTCAGGTAACACTGTTATTGCACTACAGTCATATTTGAATTTAGTGTCAACACAAATGCCCAAAGTTTGAGAACATGTGAGATTATTTGTTTTTCTGTCATGTCACAGTTAAGAGAAGAAAAACTGTTGGCAAGAAAAGAATGTACTACTGACATTTTACTTAGAAATCTTTAGCTGGAGGTGCTTGGCACTGTAACATATTCAGCAGCAGCCCTATTTTTTTTTTTATCCCATCTATATTATATAGTTAGCAATTACAGAAATGCTGTATATATCTTTGTTGGCTTCTACACAGTGGATATCATAAGCACTAGGCAAATCCATGTACCCGTGGTACATGCACTTCTGCGTCATCATGACAGTTCTAGACATTAACAGCTCTTAGGCATCTTGTGACTTGGGATAATTGTAGTCACTTTCAACAAGTCTCCCTAGAGACACAAACGGAATATAAAACCAAAATACATGGCTGTGAGTAGGGTCCACTTGCACCTTATGTTAAAAACACCTGACCCCATTCCTCAACTAAGATTCTTTAAAATTCTTCACACTGTTAGGGAAAAAAATTACCTGTGTCAGAAAATCTCCAGGAAGGTCATAGGTTTTACACAGTTCTGAGATGGTTACTTGACCACTTTCTTGCAATTTATCATTTACCTCTTCTGATAACCGATCCAGATAGTTTCTAATATTGAAGAAAAGGTTTTTAAAATCTTTAAAATGTTTTCCTTCTGTATTCTTTCCCATTAATGCTTTTCTTGGAGTCTGATAGGTGCCCAATGTAATGAACAAGGATGTGAATGAACATCATTCACTGCTCAGATTCTAAAGTTAATTTTTTGCTCATGGATGTAATTAAATGTATGGTTATTCAAATGGTAGTTTTTTTTTTCTTTTGCCAATAGAAGTTTTATAGTCATTCCACATTAATATTTTTAGAACCCATTTGCTTTGAGTTCAATTAATTCACAATAAGTAATAAAAGCTGTTTATTGATCTAATAGGAAAAAGATGGTGATTTATATTATGTATGAACATATACTCTCCACAATTAACAGTTACTTTTAAAATGGTATGATTTTTATAATGAAATGATTTTTACTGTATTGATGAGCTCTAAACAAAAGCCTAACTGGCCATGACGGAGTAAACTTAAATGCTATTTGACAGAAGGGAAGAAAGTGCTGCTGTGTTATACTTACTCATCTATCAGTTGTCCCAAAACCATCTGGACATGCTTCTCTGATTTAATAATGTCGCTGATTCTATTTTCAATATGAGTCAGGTCCACATTAATAGCCTAGGATTAGATAGAAATTATATGTGCTAGTTGTTCAATTTAAGATTATATATTTAGAGCTCTACTTCTATATTCCTTCTTAGATGAGTTTTGAATTGCTTTAAAATACTGATAGATAAGTATGGTGGCAAACACCTGTAATCCTAACATGCAGAAGGCAAGCCACAATTCACAGCTGGTGTATTCTACATATACAGTTCTAGACAAGACGGCCACACAGTAAGAGAAGACACTACTAGCTACTAATTTAAAAAAAAAAAAAAAGATGGGGGCGGGCAGAGAAGGAGGGAGGAAGGAGGAAGAGAGATAGATAGATAGATAGGCAGTGAACTCAATTTTCATAAAACACAGCATTTCATATAAAACTTTCTAGTTTCTAGACCATCTTGGTGGTCATATACACTTTTTAATATTTTAAAATTCTTTCCCTTTCCTTTTAAAACTATTTTTCTACTACTCTCTATATAGTAAAATGTACATATATGAAACTCTAATGATGTTTTACATAAACCTTACAATTTTATAACTTAACGGTTAAGTTTATCTGTAAAGAATGTATTTAAACAAGAACAAAAACTTAGCAAATCAACTCCAGGCACCAGCCAACGTCCCACAACTGTTTCCTCACTATCACCACATACAACACCAGTACTAGCGAATGCTTAGAAAGGAATTGAACAAACCCACAGTACTAGAAAATAAGAAACTTTTGAGAAATCAAAGCAAAATGTTTATAAATTTACCTGTTGTAAGTCAACAATGTTTACTCGACCTTTGAACAAAAGACAGGCATTTAAATTACATGGAGGTACAGCCAAACAGCATCAGTCTAACAGATACAGTGTTGATCAGTCCAAGTCCTTCTACAAGGGGCACAGGCTCACAACTGATATACTGAGGTACAGATTACTAGTTGACCAATCTTCACTATGATATGCCATACGCATCAGACCCAATTAGGAACATCAACCCACACAGGGGGGACAAACCTATGAGAGACATTCATATCTCCACACCATTCAGCTTTTCTAAAATGACCAGTGGACATATCTACAACTAAATTAAGATGAGTACCCCATTCTGTGAGATTGAAAAGTAAGTGTTTGTCTATCAACAAGAGAGAGCCTCTGCTAAATATTCCAAATGGTAGTGTGCATTTTATTAGCACTACTGCAGGAAGACAGGACATAGAACACCAAGGTTAACCCTAACAGTCACCAATGAAGAGTTGGTTTTATTTAAATCAAACTGTACTCAATCTGCTTAAGTCATTTAAATTTTAAAAACACAAAACAAGGCAATATTTCATGTTTGCCGGGTAGTAATTGCATTTGATATAATATGATGGGACTCAGGTCATACTATATAGATTTACAAAATTTTTAAAGAGAATTCAGCTTTAATATTTGAGAACTTACAATTTTATAAAATCTCTATTCCTCATATACTATTAACCAACAGCTCATTGACAGCTATGTACCCACCTCTGCTTCATGAAGTAAATTAATACGGAAAGCAAAACCCCACTTATATAGTACATTTAGTTCAATACAACAAAAGAGGGTATTTGTTAACTGATTAAATTTGTTACATAGTTAAGATCATGTTTGTGAGAGCCTAGAAAAGCTGATTGCATGGACATATGAAGGCTGATTAAGTTATCAGTTGGAAGGGTTACAGCTCAGTGATAGCATTTGCTAGAGTGTGCCCAAGCTGGATTCCCAACACAAAGTGGGGAGAGAAAGGGACAATTGAGGAGAATGCCCTAAAACCTCCAGATAATTGATTATTTATGTATAATTTTCAATATATTTCTGTGAACTTCCAGTAAAAACAAAAACATAAGAGTATGAGTTACTTACCACCTCGGACATGTAGCTCATCTCTCATCTCTTTACTGATTTGGGCTGGAGTGATATATTCCTTTCCATCAAGCGTATGAACTACTTCTAGCTGTTTTTGAGAGATCAATTTATTCACAATCTCAATGCAGTTTCGTTCTGACAACCTGAGAGAAACCAGAAGTTTAAGAGTGTGGTTGATATGGTCCACAAAAGTGTTTGAAAGAAAAATTCTGAATAACTTCCACAATACAAAATCTCTCCTTTATTAGAAATGACAGTAATTAAAAATACTCGAGAGTAATCAAATTTACATTCACTTGGATTATTTACTTAATCCAGACACATCACTGTATTATGATTCTAAAAGTGGTCTCTTCTAACTGCCTTCAAATATCAAAATTGTGGACATACAATTTATAAGAAGAAAAACACCAGCTATGTCTTTAATTTTCAGACGACACAAACTCTTCTTAAAAATCACAGATGGTGGCCTTACTGGTACAGTTGGTGTTCAGAGAGGACACCTGACTTAGCAACAGCATCGTTTGTACTGTTACGTTACCCACACACTTCATCGTGTCCTAGATTTTGTTTTTTCGGTTTCTGATGGTTTGGGTTTTGTTGTTTGGTGTGTTGAGTGTATATATGTTTGTAGCTCTCAATGCTATAAACAGCATCTAAGGACTATGTCTGTGGGTCCACTAGTAATAAAATACTACAACAATTCGTTCACAAGTTAAAACAAAACAAAATCTATTCGCACTACATATGCGATCCTGGACGCGGAGTCGGGGTGCTCTGGCCACTACCCCAAAGGTTCATGGAGCACCGAAAAGTCTGTGACAGATCATGTGTGGGTCTGGCTTAGATCTTAGAAAGGATTTACAGGAGGGACAGGCTACTTGCTGCGCACTGCCCCGGGGTCTTTGCAAGCTGGCTCTAGGCCGGGCTGCGAGCGCCTCTACCGGCAGCTGCAGCAGCCGGGCTTCCGGGGTCTCGCCGAGACCCCGCAGGCAGTGCGGGAATGGGGCGGCGTCCAGCACCTCTGCGCGGCCTCCGCAAACTGCGCCCGCTGGAAGTCAGCCGCCAGCCGCCGGATCTCCTCCCAGGCGTCCGCCATCGCCGCCTCGCTCGCACCGACAACCCACAAACAGCGGACACGTCAGCCCTCAGCCGGCCGCAGGCGCCCGGGGACGGGCCGCGCCGAGGGCCAAGACACCGGCGCTAACGCGAATCGCGAACGGGGGCGTGGCGCTCGAGCTCGTCGCCTTCGGCTGGGCGTGGCCTACGGAAGGCCGCTGCAAACCGCTTCGAAGCCTGCGGAAGCTGACACAGTAATCCGTCGGCGAGCATCAATTGGCTGTCAGCCCTTGCTGTCAAGTGTGACAAAACACACTTCTTTTACTGGGCTGTCACAAACCGTGACTAATCCATTTTGAACAATGAGTTGGGCTTTTACTTGGGCCAAGGATGAAGTCAGTTTTGGAGAAGCGTATGCTTCACTATCACATCAGTAAGGGGATTGTTTTCTCAAAAGGAACATTCATTTGGATATTGCAAACGCCGTGGACTTGAGGTCATAAGTTCTAGAGCCCGTTCTTTTTCTTTGCGGGAATATATACCCAGACAAAGGAATGGCCGCGGCTAGGAATGAAATGGTGGCAGACATGATAACACTGCCTCTCTGCATCGTTCGTCCACATTTCACCACTTTCCCACTTAGCCAATGGGGAAATCACCTGGTAAAAACATTTCAGTTCTCAGTACTTAGTAAAGGATATTTTACTTCCTTCCCATGTAATATAATAAATAGTCTAGATAACACATCCAACAGATAAATATATTTATTTAGGTCTTCGAAAGCACCTTATCTTTTGAAGCAGTGTCTCTCAGCAAGCTCTGTGCTCCTCATTTCAGCTAGACCAACTGGCTAGCAAGCCATGGGGATAGTCTCGGCTTCACCTCCCAGCCTGGTTGATCAAACCTATCCAGCTTCCTATTTGAGCTCTGGGCTCTGAACTCAAGTCTTTGTGCCTGCACATGAACTCAAGTCCTTGTGCCTGCACAGTGAGCTTTTTAACCACTGAGCTATCTCCCCACCCACCAATTTTAGTGCTTTGGAATCAGGGGTATTTCATTTTTTACCCAGTGTTCTATATATAGAGGAACTTTAAGCAATGCACTGGGTGAAATAATGGAACTAAATGGCTTTTTCCTAGAGGGTTGATGATTTCTTTGAAAAATGAATGTTGTATGGATTTGGGGAATTGAAGTTCTATTTTTAAAATTTTTTTGAAAGCTGTCTAAGGTTGTGTGCAAACCACCTTAATGTTAATATTCAGATAATCTGAATACAACTGCTTTTTTCTTTAGCTAGAATGTGTACATGGTTTAGGACACATTCTTAGATTTATATATTGTCTTTTGATATAAAAAATAAAATTGCACATAGTAATGAAACACTGTGATGCTTCAAAATATGCATACATGCATAATATTTAAATTATGTCAAACCTTAACATTTTACACACTATCTATGAAAAAACATTCAATATCCTTTATGCTAGTGCTATAAAATATAAAGTACATGGCTGTCCAATTGACAAGTGGGACCTCATAAAATATAGAACTGTCTGCTCAGCTAGGGAATCAATCAAACACGTGAAGAATGGGAAAGACATTTTGTCAGCTACACATCTGTCAGAGGATTAACATGCAGAATATATAAAGAACTAAACAAAATCAAAGAACAACAATAACAACCTCTTCAAATGACCCATTCAAACAAGGAGATTATAGAGATGAACAGAGAGATCTCAAAGACAGAAACACAGGCTGAGAATTGTTGCAAAATATGGCCATTATTCTTAGCAAGTTGGGAAATACAAATCAAAACAACTTTGAGATGGTATGCTACCCCAATCATAGTGGCTACAATCAAAATTATGATTAGGATTATGATTACTACAACTGACAATAAATGGGATGGGGCAAAGGGGATCCCTCATTCATTGTTGGTGGTATTGAAAATTGATTTAGTCATTCCAGGAATTAATGTAAACTCTCAAAAAGCTAAAAATAAATCTACCCTATGTATCACTTTTTGGTATATGCCTAAAGAACTCCTTGGTTTATGCTCTATCACTCTTTGGAATATGCCCTATCACTCCTTGATATATGCCCAAAGAACTCAACATCATACTTCACAGCAATATGGATTACCATTTTATTTACAATGCCTAAAAAGTGGTAATAATTCTAAATATCCTTTGAATGACAAATAAATAATGAAAATGTGGTACAAATACACTATGGAGTTATAAAAAACAAAATAATAAAAATTTCAGGTAAATGGAACTAGAAAAGATGATATTAAATTGGGGAACTCGAGCTAGAAAGAAAAACACCCCATATTCTCTCAAATTTGCAGTTCCAAACTCTCAATCTTCAGGCATGAGTATATAACCTAGAGTAACTAAGAAACCAAGAAAGCAAAATGGGACAATGGAGAGGGCATAGAGTGAGTAACATCAGGGTACAGGCGATAGGAAGGGAAACATGGGAAAAAGATGAGGGAGCATTATGCAGAAGGGAGGTGTACTTGAAAGTTTCTGTCCAGACAACAACTCCCAAATAGCTTGAAGTCACATCCCGAATCACCACACAGAGGCTTATATTAGTTATAAATGCTCAGCCTATAGCTCAGGCTTATTAGTAATTAGCTCTTACAATTAAATTAACCCATATTTCTCATCTATGTTAAGCCTTCTGACTTGGTACTTTTTATTAGTAAAAAATTCTTATCTTGCTTCCTCTGCATCTGACTGGTGACTCCTCACTCAGCCCGTTCTCTTCCCAGCATTCCTAGTTTGCTCACTCTACCTATACTTCCTGCCTGTCTACTGACCAATCAGCATTTTATTAAACCAATCTGAGTAACAAATTGTTACAGTGTACAAGAGGATTTTTCCACACCAGCTAGAAGGAAAAAATAAGACCAAGGTTGTTTGGTAAAAGCCATAAGGAAACATACTGTTTTTATTTACTTAAATTTAACATGACAGAGGTAGACAACAACAGATACCTTCTCTCTCTGTTCCCCAAGATGTAACCCTCCAGTCTCATCCCCAGTGTTACAGTCTTCTCTTGCCCTTGCCCACATCTTTGGATCCCGCTAACTATCCCTCCTAACCTCCCTGCCTGCAAGCAATTGTTGTTTAGTTCCTGACCCTAACTCGAGCAGAAATGCTAAGGTAATGGAAGGGGTGGCCTGCCAAGGCAAAAAGTAGGCTGAAGACAGACCCACACCTCTCCTACTGCTCCTGAAATCCACCCCCTCCAGTCTTATCCCCAGCTCTATAGCTGGAGACCTGCTGTGGTCTCCTATTGATCCCTGACTCCATCCCCAGTGAATCACAAAGATCTTCTTCCCTATCCTTCTTTCCACTAACTCATCTCAGCATCTCAACCTCTAACACCAATAACATTCCATGTGAACATACCAGGTTATTAGGCAAGGAAAATAGGCATCCCATAGCCATCACATTCTCCAAAAATCCAGAGAAGAAACAGAATCCAAGGAACAAAGCACCTACCCAACAAAGACAAACTCAGAAATCAGCACCTAGACCTATAATCTTCTCGAGTCTTTATGCCTAGATGCCAGCATAAAAACACCACCAATAATAGCCAGGACACTATTAGAGCCCATTTATCCTACCACAGAAGGCTCTGAATGTCCTAACATAGCTGAAACACAGGAAAATAACCTTAAAACCAAACTGTGAAGACAATAGATATCAAAGAAGAAGAGGAGGAGGAGAGGGAGGAGGAGGAGGAGGAGGAGGAGGAGGAGGAGGAGGAGGAAGAAGAAGAAGAAGAAGAAGAAGAAGAAGAAGAAGAAGAAGAAGAAGAAGAAGAAGAAGAAGAAGAAGAAGAAGAAGAAGAAGAACTACTTAAAGAAGGCCAGGAAAACACAAACAATTGGAGAAAATGAATAAATACTTTAGGAAAGCTAATAAAACATGAACAAATAGTTTAAGGAAATCAAATCAAGGCCTGAAAATTGAAGAAGAAGCAGTAAAGAAAGTACAAACTGAGGGAATTCTGGAAATGAAAAATTTAGAAATTTATACAGGAACTACAGAGGCAAGCTTCACCAACAGACTACAAAATAGAAGACGGAAGAGAAAATCTCAGGTATTAAAGATGTGATAGAAGAAATGAATACATAAATCAAGAAAAAATGTTAATTCTAAAAAAACAACCAGGAAGAATAGGACACTGTGAACAAACCAAACCAAAGGATAATAGTGGTAGAGGAAGGAGAGGAATCCCAGATCAAAGGCCCAGAAAACATTTTCAACAAAATCATAAAAGAAGATTGTTCTAACCCAGAGAAGAAAATGCTGGTTATAAGGTATAAGATGCTCATACAATTCCAAATAGATTGGACCAGAAAGAAGGTTACCTCACTACATAATAATCAAACCTCTAAATGAACATAGAGAACAAAAAATGATTAAAACCTACCAGGGAAAAGGTCCAAGGAACATATAAAGACAGACTGGTTAGAATTATCCCTGATTTCTCAGTGGAGACTCTAAAAGCCGGAAGGACAGGGACAGATGCACTGCAGACTCTAAGGGACCACAGATGCCCGCCCAGACTACTATATACAGCAAAATTTCAGTCACGATACATGGAGAAAACAAGACATCCCATGATAAAGCCATATTTAAACAATACCTATCCACAAATCCAGCCCTAAAGAAGATGCTAGAAGAAAATTCTAATGTAAGGAAGATAACTACAATCCAGAAAGACACATGAAATAAATTATCTCCAGCAAAATCAAAAGAAGGAAAACACACACACACACACACACACACACACACACACACACACACACACACACACAGGCACACACACACACACACACACACACACACACACACACACACACACACACACACACACACACACCACTACCGCCACTGCTGCTACCAACAAGACAATGTTACAGGAATTAACAATCATAGGTCATTGATATTTGTCAATACTGATGGATTCAGTTCTCCAATAAAAAGACACAGACCAACATAATTGATGCAAAAACAGAATCTATCTTTCTGCTGCATCCAGGAAACACACGTCAACATCAGAATAAAATGTTGAGAAGAAATATTCCAAGAAAATGGACCTAAGAAGCAAGCTGGTATAGCCATTTTAATACCTAACAAAATAGACTTCAGTTCAAAACTAATCAAAAAGAGGGAAGGGCAGTACATAGTCATCAAAGGAAAAGTTCACCAAAGTGACATTTCAACATCTATGCTCCCAAAACAAGGCACCGAAGTTTGCAAAAGAAACAAAACTACAGCTTAAATCATATATTGACCCTCACATTGGTAGTGGAAACTTCAATGAACCCCTCTCAACATTGGAAAGGTCATTCAGACAAAAACTAAGCAGAGTGATTCTGGATCTAACAGGTTTTGTAAACCAAATGAGCCTAGTAGCTGTCTACAGAATATTTCACCCAGACACAAAAGAATAAACTTTCTCTGCAACTGAGGGAACAGTCTCCAAAATTGGCCACACACAAATACAGAGCTAAGTATCAACTGATACATTTTATTGAAATAACTCCCTACAAATTATCAGACCACCACAGATTAAAGCTAGATATTAACAACAACAGAAATCTTACAAACTCATGGAAACTGAACAATTATATATTAAATGAAACATGAGTTAAGATAGAAATTAAGAGAAAATTTAAAGACTGCTTAGAATTCAATGAAAATCATACTCATCCTACCCAAACTTATGTGATAATGAATGAGGTGCTTATAGGCAAGTTCATGGTACTATGTGGCTGCATTAAAGAGAGAGAGAGAGAGAGAGAGAGAGAGAGAGAGAGAGAGAGAGAGAGAGAGAGAGAGAGAGAGATCTCATACAAGCAACCACACAAAAATTCCAAAAGCTGTAGAACAAAAAGATTTAATAACACAAACAAATCAATAAAAATAAAAGATGAAATCAATAAAATAGAAATGAAGAAGGCAATTTAAAGAAACGAAACAAAGAGTTGATTCTTTGAGAAATCAAGATAGACAAACTCTTATCCAAATAGGGGACATAAGAACAGACACTGAAGAAATATAGAGAATGTAAGAACATACTTTATAACCTGTACACCATCAAAGTGGGCAATCTAAAAGAAATAAATAACTCTCCCGATAGGTACCACTTACCATAGTTAAATCAAGATCGGATAATCAATTTAAATAGAAGAAATTGTTAACTCTTCTAACTAAAAAAGCCAGATGTTTTTTGTGCAGAATTCTATAAAACTTTCAAAGAAGAGTTAATGTTAATACTCCTCAAATCAATCCACAAAAGAGAAACAGAAGCAACACTGCCAATTTGTTTTATGACACCACAGTTACCCTGATACTCAAGCCACATAGAGACTCCACAAAAAAGAGAATTACAGAATCAATTCTTTTATAAACAAAGAATGCAAAAATACTAACTACTACTTCCAGTTTATGAGAAGAAAAATAATTCCAAACTGCATTCTAAATGCATAACCCTATGTCCACAGATAGCTGTATCTTTTACTCTTTCTCATAAAAACTTCTCTTTAACACAGACAATGCCCATTACAGAAAAATCACAAATGATCAAAATGCAAAGAGCAATCAATCACGGGATGCACTCCCTCAATAGACGCTTCTATAAAAACAATTCCTGCACACAAGGCTCAGAAAACATCACTTAAGTGCTGGTGAAAAGGCTACAAAAGACAGAAGATCAAGAAGCCTGCTGTGTGATTTTGTCTCCTAGAAAGATACTGTAACAACATGGTTGCCTGAACAAGACCTGAACAATGACAACAGACACGCTAACATGGAAGGTGGAAGAAACCTCATGGAGGCTCACCTCTAAATGAAAAACTATAGGCAACTAAGGAATGCTGAGAGAGGTAGAAATAACCTTCCCCATGGATGAGCCCCAAATTTCTTATACAATACCAAGAGGTCAGCTTTGGAATCATATACACACAAGTAGTACTAAAACAGATTGTCAGTGTATATTTATGTATTTATACATGATACATATATCACACACATAAACACATGCATATATAGGTGTGTGTCATGTGTTAAATATGGAGAGAGAGAAAGGAAGAGAGAGGAAGACAGAAAAACTGGAACCAGAACAAATAGACCTAGATCTGACAAGACATTAAGTGGAAAGAAGATAAATCATGGAAAGAAAGATCATGATAATGGTGAAGACGAAGGAGTTGGAGCTGAAGGAATCTTTAATACACCAATAATGCCCAACCCAACACAGGAGTGATTGCCCTGCCAAACTCTGGGCAGATAAGTTAGTTTTTCCTTTGAACTGTTAGTGTGATGAGAGTACTGATTCTTGGAAGGTAGAATCATCCATTAAGGATGGATCTGCTAAAATTACATGTCTGTACTAAAAAAAGATTTGTTTCTGTGTGTTTTTCTTGGGTGACAGAATCAGTAATATTTCTTTTATGTCGCAGCTACCTGATTATATGAAACATGCCCTTTCTGTTTGCCTAATACTGATGTCAGTTTTGAAATGCGGTTGTCTATATGAAATTTGGTATTTAATACATATTCTGAATAAAGCAAGTAAGAGCAAATTAATTTTGCTGGATATTTTTCTCTGTTTGTTGTTCCTTGACTTAAATTCAGCTGTTATAAACTCTATTTGACTGAATTTACCTAAGTTGCCATCAAACCAGGCTTAGCTTATTTTTCTGAAAAGATTTAAAATACACAGAACTATATTCAGATTTTACTCTTAAACAAATAACTTCTGGTTTATTTATTTTAAATAGATTTTTCAGAAACAATGACACACTTTATAATGACAGTGAAATAAGACAAGTTTATTAGTGTTTTCAAATTCTTGGCATGTTATATTTTGACATTCAATGACAACCAGTATTCTCAGGAATTCTAGGGAAGTTTTAAAATTCTGATTATATTAAACATATGTCTAACAATCCTCACACTCCATTATTTGGCTACCTAAAGTCCATCTTTAAAGAGTGAAATGCAATAAATTTAGTAGTGCTTACAAAGAGCTAGGCTACAGGAATATTCAAAGGATAAAAGTAATTTAAAATTCAGATCTCTCTGAAAAAGTTATTCAAAAGACTTGTATTAAGTTTACTACTTGCATGAACTCAATGTGCATTTTATGTTTTCTGAAGCATGCTCATTGATTCTCCTTTGTAAATGTTACACTGCACCTACACATTCATTTGCTTACATGCATACATCTATATATTATAGACTAGGATTCATATACAGAAGGAAATGTGGCTTTCTTCTTTCAACTATTGGATGACTTTACTTAATATTCTGCATTCCATTTCTATTTTCCTACAAATTTTTGGATATCATTTTTCTTTAGAGCTTAATACTATTTCATTCCATATATGCACCAGATTTGTTTTTCTTATTAATCAAGGCAAATAGGTTGGTTCCATTTCCTTGCTACAGTGAATAAAACAGCCATTAAAGCAGGGCTTCTAATATTTCTATGGGATTCTCTTGGGATACACCTATGATTGAAACAGTTTGGTCATAGGGTGTTATATGTTAATTTTCTTGACAAACCACAAACTGATTTCCATAATGGGTGTATTCATTTGTACTTGAGTAAAGGTTCTCTTCACATCATATCCAACATTTGTTTTTAGGTTTCTTATTAGTAGTCATTCTGAGGATGAGTATCTCAAAGTGGTTTTAATTTCAATTCCAGAGGTGGGTAGAGATGTTGAACACTTTAAAAAATAATTATTGGCTATTTGTGTTTCTTTCTTAAAAACAAAACAAAAGCTTTTATTGCCTATTGCTGATTGCAGTTTTATTTCCTTGGTGTTTAACTTTTGAATTAATTCTTTGAAAAGTATGGCTATTAGTCCTTGTGTGAAGTGTAGCTGGCAAAGGTCTCCCATTCTGTAGGCTGCATGCTCTGCTAATAGCTTCCTTTCTATTAGAAATAGAAACCTTCTATTTCCAATCTGTTACTGTGCTATTGATGATCTGTTAAGAACATCTTTTACTGTCCAAATATCTTTTTCTTACAATTATTAAAAATCAAAATATACTTACATTATTTTTTCCTCTCCCCTTTCCTCTTCACCCCTCTCAGATTTATGGTCTTTCATCCTTGAATCACTATTGTTACCACACACACACACACACACACACACACACACACACACACACACACACACACACACAACACACACACATACATGCATGCACACACATGCATAAACACACGTATGCATGCACACATGCATGCACACACACATGTATAAATGCATAAGTATAGAAATACATTTCATGAGTTTTCTTCTCTGTACATAATTTTAGTGCTGACTTGTTGGTATTAAATAACCAATTAAAGAGTACCTTTTTGGGGAAGACAAATTCTCCCTCTCCCAGCAGTCATTAGTTTCCAATGATTCTTTGTCTCAGTTGGGGTCTCATGATACTTCCCCTTTCTAAGATAGCTTATCTATTGGTGTTTTCCTGGTTCATGTATATAGGCAGCTGTATTTTGAAGTATCATGGGTGAAGCTTCCCTATGATTTCTTAGGAGACACAACCTTGATACTTCCTTGACATTTAGATGGAAATCTTCTTGACCTTTCTTATGTGATGTTTTCCAAGCCTTATATGTGGCTATGTGTGTTGCTGAGGCAGCCACTGGGTCTGGGCATCCCATGATCAGTTGATCATTATGTATTGACAAGTTGTAATTTTCTGTGGTGGACTCTGAGCACTGAAAAGGGAAGCTTCTTTAATGAGAAATGGGATCTACATGCCTCTGTAGGCATACGGACATGTAGTTACAATGCAGTTAGAAATCATGCTGGCTTAATAAACTGGGAGAACTAGTTTCTCCTCTAAGACCTCACTAGTACTGAATGGTTAGATAGGTTTTCAGCACCAAATATGCTTTTCCTCTTGTTGCATGATCCTGAAGTTCATGCCATGGTTGCTTCCGATGTGTGTCACTACCTCACCTTTAGAGGTATCTTGCCATGTTGGTCACTGCTGTAGTTCATAGGAACCACATCTGGAGAAACTGTTGATGAAAAAGCTTGCACAGCATTTTACAGTACTATAAAAGCTTCATTCGGAGGAAGCTTTCTGGTCAGATCTTGTTCAGATCTTCTGGGTCCTGTATTCAAAGTACCTGGTGTCTTCAGCAATAGGGACTTGCCTTTAATTTCTAGAAAGCAATCAAAGGCAACGACAATAGACCATATTGTTTTAGGAGTCTCCCACACTCCCCTGACCAGCTACTGTGGTGATATATTGGTTATTTAATAAAACCAGTCTGGAGTATCAGAGCACAGAGCCATCTTTTCAGCCCTTTTTGTTTTCTTGGGGTTTTTTTTGTTTTTGTTTTTTTTTTTTTTTGCTGTTGTTGTTTTGTTTTGTTTATGCCATCACCCTCAGACAGGAGAAAGTAAATTTAAAAACATTGCACCCACATTCCCAAGAGGTGGCATGAGTGGTTTTTGGACTTACAATGGGTTTTTAATGATTGTCATTGTTTAGGGTAGTGTTATTAGCTATGGTTAAGAAAAAAGCTGAACAAGGAAGATTAGATTCTTGCTAGAAAAAAAAAAGAAAAAAGGGGATACAGAAATAATAGGATATAAGGGTAGATTATTGAATATACACTTAAAAAGCAATGATTAGTCTTAAATATTTTACATTGGATGGGATTTTTTGTATAGTGTATACAAATTGTGTATATTGATAAAAAGTTGAGATTAATTTTGTTACTGTACATATATTTCTATACTTGTTCAACATTGTTTACCTATACAGTTCATTTAATGATGTAATGAAAATTACTAGTCATTGAAAGTTATTATTGTCAACTAATTAGGATATAAAAATGCAAGCTAGTAGTTAGATATCATAATCAAACTTATAGTCAGATAAGTTTTCAAGGTCAAACAGATATATTTTAGGTGGTCAGGTCTTCAAACTCTTCTGAGATCTACAGAAAATGGCATTTAAGCTATTTTAATAAAATAAATTCATATTATTTTTATGACAATGAGACATCTGCTTCTGACAGCACTAATCTACTTCAGAGAAGATGATATGCATCAAAGAAACTCATATGGAGTTGACCTTCTTTGTGGCAAAAGTTAGCCACTGGGCAAGAAAGTGCCCTTGCCTCAACTGCTGACAGTATGATGTCCAAATGGACAAGCAGAACACACACACACACAAAGAAATGATGAACATTGCCAGGACAGAGTAGGAAGGTCTTTAAGAATATGCTGCTTCACAGAGAAGTCTGACAGATATGCTAGGCCTGTAGACCAAAGATAGATGCTTCTACGATACAGAGGAACCTTGGGTGACTGTCCAGACTTTTTTTTTTTTTTTTTACATGCTTGCTTGTACGCCCTATTTACTTAGTTAATATTACTTCCTTCATGGGTCTCTGAGGGAGTTGAAGACGACATAGCTATAGTTTTCTACTGATAGTTTTAGAAAAGAAACACACTAAGAGGTTAAAGTGTGTAGGTTTGAGAGACATCAAAAGACATTTTTCAGTTAGGAAAACAAGTTAGATAGAAAGTAAATTAGGTGCAATTTTTTGGTCTCTCCAAAATAGAGTAAATAATGGAATATTTTACTTGAATTTGTTAATTGTTAATGAACTGGATATTAGCCATGTAATTATTGCCTGTATATACTGTATATAATTATTGTACTTATTGTACAATTTCCCCTTCACATCACTGTTTCCCTCTGTAGGAGCCCTCCCTCCTCAGCTTTACTGCAGAGTTTTATCTCAGTTATTCATTGACATTTGAAGAATCGGAACAAGGAGCTACAGATGAGGAAGAACATTGAAAATTTATCTTTCTGGATCTGGGTTACTTCATTGAACATAATGCATTCTCTACCTGCACGTTTCCTTTTCTTTGCAGATGAACAGTATTCCTTTGTGTATATGTAATGCATTTTCATTACCCACTAAACAGCTGATGAGCATTTAAGGTGTTTCCATTTCCTAGCTATTTAGAACAGAGCAGCAATGAACATGCTAAGCTAATATCTGTGAAGTAGGATGTTGAGTGCTTTGGACATATTCCAGGGACATGTACTGCTGAGTCATAAGGTAGATGTATTTTCAGTTTAATGAGAACTCACCACACTGATTCCTAGGTGACTCTACTCTGGTTTCTTGAAGAGTGTGTCATTCTTTCTTCTAGAGAGTTCTGTAATTTTAAGTTAAGATCTTTGACTATTTCAATTTGACTTATATACAAGGTAAAAGATATGACTCTAATTTTATCATTCTACAGGTGAATACACAGATTTGCCAGCACTATTTGATCAATAGGCTGTCTTCTCTTAAAGGGTTTTTTGTCTAATTGGTCTAGAACTGGTGGGCACAGCTTTGTTGGTTGATTTCTGAGTCTTCTATTTTATTATATTGTTCTACCTTTCTGTTTTTATGCCAGATTGTCTAATCATTATATCTTGAAGTTATAATTAATTTTAATATTATATTTAATTGGAATGTTATAATTAATTGGAATGCCTCCAGCTTTGTTCTTATAGCCTTTAATCAAGAAGTCATATGTCCATGTCTTTTCAGAATTACTTGAGATAATTATATAGCCACTTTCCTTATGATTCATTATACAGTATATTACATTTGTTATATATGTATATATATAGATATAATATATATTATATCTAGATATACACACAATACAATGTTGAATCAACTTTGACTTTTCTGGCATGAATTCATTTGGTCATAGTATATAATAGCTGTAATGTCTTCCTAGATTTGTTTCACAGGTATTTAGTATTTAGTTAATTTTTTTTTACATTTATGTAGAGCAAAAAAAGTCCTTTGCAGTTTTGTTTCCTGGTTCTACCTGATTTTGGCATCAGAATAATATTGGCTTCAGGAAATAAATGTCATCTCTTTCTATTTTGTTAACTAGTTAGCAAGGATTGATAAGAGATCTTTATTGAAATTTGAGGGAATTCATCCATCAATTCATTCAGCCCTGAGCTTTCTGGGACTTGGTTATAGCTTCTACCACATTGCTTGGAATGGGCCTACTTCTTACTTACATCTTCGGACTTTAATTTTGACCTGAGATATGCATTTAGATATTTATCCAGGTTTTTAGGGCATAAATTCCATTGTAATACCTAGAAAATTCCATATTTCATTGGAATCTGTTGTAACAACACACTTGATCTTTAATTTTGTTAATTTGTGTCTTTTCTTTCTTTCTGTCAGATTGGCTAAGGGCTTTTTGATCTAATTCTATTTTTTCAAAGAACTAACTTAATTGTGTGTAGTATTATTTTATTCTGTTTTATTAATTTTCTCAGTTAATTATTATTATTTATTGCTGTCTTCTGGGACTGGGACTGTCTGTTTGTTTTCTGAGCATCCTAAGGTATATCACTAGGTTGTTGATTTAATATCTCTCAGATTTTTAAAATATAAGTTACTATCATCGTAAAGATTTTTCTTTGGACAGCCTGGGCTATGTCCCAAAAGGCCTGGCAGTTTTTGTTCTCCTTAGCATTTATGTATAAACATTTATAAATTTCTTCTGATTTTTTTGGCATAACTCATTGTTCAGTAAAAAATGTTCTGTGTATTCTCCAAGTTTTTTTAGAAATGATTTCTGCATTTTATTTTGTTGCTGACTTTTACATGGTGGCCTGGAAACAGTAACTTTTTCAGTGTTATTACTCTTAACGTTCTTGTGTTTATATCTGTGCTAGTGGGTTTGTCTTTCAGTCTTGATTTCCTTTCTTCTGAGTCCATTTGAATCTCTTGTTTTATGTGACCCTTTCTAGAGGGTATTTGTATGAAATACTGTTATGGGAACTGGGGACGCTTGGTGTTGGTTGTCAAATGAGTAGCGAAGGTGACCCTATCTTGGATATATACCCAAAGGACCAAGGGTGAGGGGCACACTTATCCCCAGGGAAACCTAGTGAAGAAAAACAAAAAGAAACAAACTTGGTCACCCTTTAAATTCTCTGAACCATTGAACTGGTTGGGGACAGGATACCAAATGGACAAGTCTGTGTACTGTCTGAGGACTGTGAGTAGATCCCCAGGCTAGAGGTAACCTCCAGGACAAGAGTATAGACTGGTTTCCCAGGTAATGTCCAGGACAAGAGTGTAGACTCATTTCCCAGTGACTGTTGGAAGCTTAGAAGTCAAATCCCTCTACCACATAGACTTGAGAGAGATGTAGAGCTAAATCTATATAAAGACTCTACCTCCTCAATGTTGTTAGACACACTGGAGCCAAAACCTGGACCCTGCACCCACCTCTGAGGTCACTATTTGTGTAGTCAGAGGGCTGTTTATGTGGTTCTCTCTTGTCCCATGGTGCTCTTTGGATCTGCATTAGCTGGAGGGATGGTTGCAAGGGCACTCAGATCCTGTTAGAGCAAAAAGCCAGTTCACATAGTGGTCTCTCATCCAACAGAAGCTGGGGACCTGGAACAGTGCTCTCTGATCTTGTGGCAATAGAAGGCCTTGGTTAGGTAGGCATGGGGATTTTGGTATTACAGCCTCTGCTCTGGAAATGTTGAAGAAAAGTTGCTTAAAACAGTTGAGATTATTTTAAAAATTCTATCTCATTTAATATTGTCACCAGAAATTTCATCAAGATTATACCATTTGTAAAGCAGCTAATAAAATTGAGAGAATTGAAGACAAGCCAGAGCCAATTTCTTAGACTCCTATATTTAAAAACAAACTAGAGCTAGAGACCACTGTAATTTTTTTAAGTTTTGTTTTAGAGGTTTAGACATATGCTTGTTGCTGAAGAGATAGCTCAGTGGTTAATTTCTTGCAGAGGACAGGGTTCAGTTCTCAGTACCTATGTAAGATGGCTCAGAACTGCCTGGGGGATCTGATTCCTCTGTTTCCATAGGTGCTTCACATACTCCATCCCTCCTCACAATACACACAGTAAAACATTTTAAACAAGATTTTAATGTGTCTTACATATTTTTACTTATTTATTTATTTAAATCTTTAAAACATTAAAAATATATTTTATATATTATTTATATTTAATATATTTTATTAATGTGATTTGATAAGTTTCACACTTCTGTGAGAAGGGAAGATGACACATTATGTCAGCTTTTTAAGGAAAGTTATAGTCCTCAACTTTTTAGTTTTGTAAGATACTTTTTTCTAGATTTTTACTTTAAACAAGTCATGTTGGTCCTTAATTACCATTTGCTTAATGTGAAGTCTACGACTTTATTTTAATTATTTGTTTTAAAGTCACTCCTGATTTTTCTTCTTCTTACCCACAACAAAGTGTAAAGTTCTTTTACTAGCTACAAGTTTTCTTGTCGAGGGAACAACCCTGCCCTGATTGTATGGTCTCCAGCCCCTGTTAGGAAAACATTTCTTTGCTCTCTGTCATTTTATTTTTTGTGTGTAATATTTATACTCTGACCTGTCCAGTCAAATCCATGTAAGTGCTTTTAAAGGTACAAATTATATCTTTATGCTAATGCTTCCGCTTATTTCCTAGCAGCCTTATTTGTGATTATGTTGTCAGAACTTCATTTTAGTACCACATCTTTGTTCAAGTTCTGCTGCAAATCTATTTTCCCAGAAACACTAAATATTCTTTTGTTTCCAAGGGAACAAGTGCTATATTAGTCTCTTGCACAATGCCAGACTTGATAGCTTTAGACACGACTTGTTCGCCTCTGTTTTCTATAGTGTGACTCTCAGGAAAGGAGGAAAGGCAAACCTACAGAAGAACCTGTTAACGTTCCTGTCGGGGCTTAGATTTTCCCAGTCCCAAAGGAGATGAGAATTCTGTTTCATCGACAAAATGTGATTTAGAAGATATTTCATCAGCTTTTATCACTCCTCTGCGCTAGCGTTCACAGTACAGCTAACAGTCATAGGAACACATTCTAAATAAATACAGGATGTCTGTCACGGAAGGGAAAGCCAAGGCTCTCCCCAGTGTCTAGGAACAGCTCGTGCCCTCCTTTATTTCCTCTTTCTGCTTCATCACCTCCACCTTCTCCTTCTCCTCCATGCCTAAGGGATTAGCTACATCATCATGACATACTATAATCATGCCTAAAAACAAACAAACAAAAAAAACCAAAATAAAACAAACAAACCATCAATAGATGTTATACTACAGCAGCAGTGACAACTCCAGAATAGATCAGAGCCACAGCTGGCATTCCTAAAATCTTCCTTCAACATTCCATACAGGAAAAGTCATTCCTTCATACAAGATCTGCCTAAGCTCCTGGAAGTTACTACATTAAGGGGAGTTTTGAAAAGTAAAAGCATTTTTTAGGTATTTGTCTTGGCTTCTATTTCTGTGATAAAACACTGTGACTCAAAGCAATCTGTGGAGAAAAGGACTCATTTCAGTTTGTAGTTCATCACGGAGGGGAGACAGGGCAGGAACTCAACACAGAAATCTGGAGGCAGAAACTGAAGAAGAGATGTTGGGATGCTATTTATCAGCATAACCCACATGGATTGCTCAGTCTGTTATTTTCCTATAACCCAGGACCTCCTCACTGCTCCCGGTGGACTGCCCTCCTCCATCACAATTAGCCAAGAATATACTGCAAAGATCTTATTTACAAAGCCAATCTGCTGAAGACATTTTCTTAACTGAGGTTTTATTTTCCAGATGACTTTAGCTTACGTTGAGTCACTAAGACGTAACCAGCGCAGATGTGTAGATTCATTACCTATGTTATTGAAAGTTTAAAGTGATTTATGTATCCTTATGTATTTTTTCTCTGCTCACATTTTAAGCAGATTTATTTTCCTGATGGAGATGCTTCCTACTAGTTATATTTCTCTATGATTTCTACATGAAATAGACATTTATTGTCTTGCTCCACTTACGTTTGACTCTAGTGAATTCAGTTAATTTCATAGGGACAGCATAGAAGCTAAGGTACCCTGGTAGATCACCAATTATGGCATTTGCTTTACTAAAGCAGGAAAAACCTTTAGAATCCTAAAACAATGTCCCAGCCAGCCACTAACAATTCATCAGAACTGATGCTTGCAATGAGTTATACTTGCCATTGCGGAGCAAGGTCAGGCCTCTGATAAATAGCAACAAGTTTAAAGTGACTTCTGAGTGATGGCTTCAGCAATATGAGGGTCACTGATGGAGACCAGGAAGCTCTCTGAATGAGGGATAGTTGCTAGAAAGCCATTGCTGAGATACCACATTTTATTAGCTGCTAGAAATTAACAAGGGTTTGGGCTTAAGGTAGACACAGAATGAAAACAAAATGAATACATATTTTGGGGCATTTCTCTAGATGCATAGATTGCCTGTCTGGGACATCATTACCCAGAATCCTTTCATTATACTGAGTGACTTTTTGTATGGCCTAGTGTGGTGTCTAATGGTGACAAATGGGTATTCCTTATGATCAGTGATCCAAAGGTTCAGTGAAAAGGAATGGCCTCTATTTTTCTTTTTTTGGCTTAGTTTTCCTATAACACCTAAGAAGAGGCCACTTATTTGATCTCACGATTCGTACTTTTTATTTCTGGAAACTTGTAGTCTTAAGCATTCTAGAAGCTAGTTACAGTCGGACGCAAGGGCAGAGAAAAAATATGGATGCATACATGCATACTAGTCAGCTTATTACCTCTTTACTCATCTACAGCTCAAAACTGAAAACCCAGGACTTGAGTTCTAACATTGTGTTATTCACAGTGTTCTGGGTCCTTCCACATTAATTAACAAAATCAAGACAATCCCCTATAGAGATTCTCATAGGCCAACTTGATTTTGACAATCCTAAATTGAAGCTATTTTCCCTGATGGGTTGTGTCAATTTGCCAAATAAAACTAGCTAAAAGAAATGTTATATTAGTTTAGAATAAACATTTTATTGATAGGAGCAGTATCATTTTATATTTTCTCAAATATTTTAGATATTTGGCTTAATAGAACACTAGTAACTGCTTCATTTCATTTATGACACTATATACCACAGCATCTGAAAAATTTTACTGTATCCTCATGAGAAATTCAGAGTGCAAAAGATAAACGACTTAGTATGGTTTTAAAACAGTTTTATTCTGACAGACCTGCTCTGAGATTTAGAAACACCACACGTTCTTGACTTTGGGAACTGCTGCCTTATAGAGTCACTGATGACTTGATGTAAAATGAACACAGATTTAGAACATCTCTTGCTAGGATTGTCTTTTGCAATGAATCACTCAAAAAAGTCAGGAAATTTCATATGTCATTCGTGTGTCAGTAAAATTCTATTAAATGTTTATTGAATTTAACTTCAGTATTTTTTCCTTTGTTTGAGATAAGACATTATATATTCCATTTTGGACTCAAGCTCACTATGCAGCTGAGCGTGACTTTGAAGTTCTGGTTCTTCTTCTTCTACCTCTCAACTGTGGAGATCGTGGGCATGTGCCACCATACTTGGTTTAGGACTTTATCAGTGTATAAACTCATAATGTAAAGTAAATGGCTCCCAAATTATTACCATAGAATTAATTACAAGCATAAGTAGAGAACAAACAGGCTCAGAGAAATATAAGTAGGAAAAGAAAGCCACTGTTTCCTGAAATTACAGTGCTCCATTCAGGCTATAGATAGCCAATTTGTTTATTTAAGAAATATTTATGGAACACCTGTTCTAGAAATATGACATGAGAAAATAATTAAAAGAGATCCAGTTACGACCATTTGGTTATATTATAGCTGTGCAACTTATATCACGAGTAAAGTTTTGGATAGAACAATGATAAGCAAAACCCAACCAAACAAATATATCAATCACAAGATTATTTCTGACTAAACAGTTAAAAGGATTTATCAAAGGATACAAACATTTTTGTAGTATACTAAATAATTCTCATGTAGTAATTATAATGGACTTTTAAAGCTTTGTTTTATTTATAACCCACATTGATAAAATCTGAGAGTCTATGAATAAAATATATATTTAAAGTCTATATAAACTGCTTTTTTTTAAAAAAAACAAAACAAAACAAAACTTTTCTATTACTGTGACAAAATACCGTTACCAAAACAATGTTCAGAAGAAAGCGTTTAATTTGTGGCTTACAGATCAGAGAGTTAGAGTCCAACCGTCTTATGGTAGGCACCATTGCAGCAGGCAGGCACTGGGACCATAACTGAGATTGTGCATCTGCTAACAATTATGGGGCAAAGAGAATGCATCCTCAGTGACACACCTTCGCCAGGAAGGCCACACTTCTTCACCAATTGAGAACCATTAATTAATATGTAAGCTGATAAGGCTAGTCTCATTCAAACCACCCAACTGTATTGTGAGGCAGTGTTCTCAAACTAAAATTACATTCCTCTTCTCCTACTCTAATTTTCAAAGTACAAACTTCCCAGGCATTTAGAATTGTAATACTGCCTACTCAAACTTGATTCCAACACTTCTCCTACAGCAAGAATGTAAACAAAAGGAAAGACGTAGCCCACCTGATAGCAGTTGCTAATTTGAAGTCAACTTTTAGATGGAAGGTTTTATCTTTTTTTCAAGAATATGAGAGAATGATATGAATTAAAGGCTCAATTTTGTCCTTTATAGGTTAAAGTCCTAATACCTAAAACTTAAGGACATGATTGATTGTACCTGAAGATAGAGTCTATAAAGCAGTAATTAAGCTAAATGAAGTCATTAGGTTAGACCTGAATGCACTCTTGTCTGAACACTTCCAAAATAGGTTCAAGCAGATACCTCTAGAGAAGACGGAAGTCACATGGCAAGAGGTCATAGCAAACCATGGAACAGAGGGAACCCTGTCTGAGGACAACTAGTCTCTTGTACTTGGGCTTTCAGTTTCCCAGGTGGTGGTAAGGTGTTATGAAAGTCCCTGCCAAATAAAACTGAATCTGTGATGGAGAGGAAAGAGAAGGGGTCCAGGAGAGGGGGAAGATCAGAGGAGAAAGCCTTACACTTAGCAGAGAAGGAAGGAATAAAGAATTGAAAGTGATATGGTAGGGTAAGAAGTGGCAGCAGAGGAGACCGATTCTAAGCTGCTTGTGGTAGCGTGAACCTGTCTAGCAGCGATCAGCGTAGAAGCTGAGGCAGGATGTTGTCTGGCCTGGGACATGTAGCAAGACTCATTGAAACCAAAATGAAGTCAAATTCTGGAGACTATTACTTTATGTGATAAAAGATGTGATGAATTTTAAGACTCTTGGGGGAAATGGTTTATCCCTTATTGCATTGGTGGGCCTTAAACACAACCTCACACATTATTACTGGACAGCAATAGAAATACCTTTAAGACTGAGATACAGAAGGTAAAAAAAATCAGGGGCATGTGGATTCACACAGTGTGGACCATAGAAAGCTTGAAGATGTAAGAAGAGAAGACATTTCTGTTGTGCTAAATGACAAAGTATGGGTTTAATTTTTTGGAAGTCATGGTGAGCTAATATGAACAGATGCTAGAGTGGGAATATCTTCCTTTGAAATGAGGGCCTCAGTAGCAAGAATGCTCACACAGTGTCCTAGAGATGACCATGGTGAATAATTAATGTTCAATTTACACATATTGCCTTCTCTGATTTTTGTGTTTGGTAGGCTTCCTGGTGTATAGACAATATCAAATAGAGTTAAACTAGGTTCTTTTAAACTTTTTCTCATTTTTACCAAGACAGAAAAAGCATTTGGTTTTATGTCTCTTAAAATTTAGACATAAATAATAGATCAGAGAGTGAACACATTGTTGATAATGGCATATCTGTCTCAAGGTATGCATGATGATTTATAAATTGCTAGAAATTTCTAATTGCTTTGGATAAGGTGGAAACAGCTTTCACAGAAATTGCTTCCTTGAAATATTGAAATGACATGATGTTCTACATTGTGATAGCTCACAACACATTACAACCCAATGGAGCTTCTTCATGAATAAAGTTTGTAATTTGCCTATGCCTGAACACTGTTCAGAGATGTTTTCTTAAATCTTGTTTTTGCCATCATATTTACTTTGACAGGTGAAGTGGAGGGTGTTGGATAATGTTTGCTGTTAATGAGAAGATAAATTAATTTTAGGGGGAAGAAGCACTCAGTTAATTATAATCCACTTACAAAACATTGTTCACTAGAGTTTTTCATCACTGTAGCAGACAGACATCCCAGTCTGTGCAGTATAGAATGCTAATCTTTCAGCAAGTGATGTATGCTGGGATGGATGGAAGAGAGAATATTTCTACAGCATACAATGCCACACTAACATGCAGGGGCTTCACATGATTTTCATTTGTCATTCAAACCATGTTAAAAACAAAATGGCACTCTGACTAGAAAAACAGAACTCAAATTCAGCAAGCATTCCCTGAGAAGGAGGTAGGTCTTCACATATTCCTCTCCTCCAGAAGCAATTCCTCAATCTCACCCCCAACTCTGCAGAAGATCATCTATGGAAGGCTCCCTTTCCGTCCAGGACCCATCTCCAGTGGACTGCACAGATCTTCCCTCCTGACTTTTCTCCCTCAACACAGTGCTTTATCTAAGCCTCCCTTCGCTCTGACTCCAGCAGGCACTCCCCGGAAATCCACAGTCACTCCCCCGAGGGAAGCAACTAGGCTGACTGCAGCTCTCCACCACTGGCTCCATTCCTTCAGTTCCCCAGTCTCACCACAGCTCCATAGCAGAACTTCTGCTGTGCTTCTCCTTACCCTCTGACTTCACTCCCCTGAGACCAAGCAGATCCTGATGGACAACCATGCTTTCCTCCCTCATGTGAACCCCATCAGCCTCCATAAGCCCATCCCTATTCCTAAGTATCAGATCCCAATACCCACACACACATTTTACCTGGAACCCCCAGTTGCCTCACCTCTCAGGAACCAAGAAGAATTTTCTACAACACACAGCCACCATTCTTTCCTAATAACCAGAGAGGAAATAGAAGAAACCAAGAAACATCGATATAGACAAGATCAGACACCAGCACCTAAAATTACACCTTTCCAATCCCAGATGCCTAGAAACTAGCATAAAACACAATTGCTAACGCGAAATGTCTCCACTAGAGCCCAGAAAACTCACCACAGCATAATCAGAATATTGCAACATAGTTTAAGCACAAATAAAGGACCTTGAAAAGCCTTTATGGATACTATAGAGGACCTTAAATAGAAAATGAGAAATCATTTAATGAAAACTATAAATATACCAAAAAAGAAAAAACACCCAAACAATAAAATAAAATCAATAAAACAGTTTAAGACCTAAAAGTAGAAATAGAATAATAATAATTTACAATAACCAAACTGAGGTAATGTTGGAAATGAAAAATTCAGAAGCTCAAACAGGAACCACAGAGGTAAGCTTCATCAAGAAAATAAAAGGGGTGGAAGTGAGAACTGTTACTTCCTAAGAGCCACGCCCCCTGAACTCTGAGGTCAAACCACACCCTGCCCTAGGCTCTGACATCAATCCCTTTAAAAGGCTCCATGTGCATCTGCTTCTCTTTCTCCCTCTTCCTTGCCTTGGGAGTCCCCTCTACTCTTCCTCTTCCCTTCTTCTTCCCTTCCACTTCTCTGTCTTCTTGCTTTCTCGGCCATTATAACCACAACCCCTCAGTTCTTCGTCTACAATAAAGCTCTTTTCTATATAGAAACAGCCAGTAAGAGCCTCCTGTTATTCACTGCTGCCTTCTGCCATGTTTCCTGTATCCTGCATCCATAGGAACCTGCCACTAGATAAGGAGGTGCAAACCATGACAAAATATGCTCAAAACCCGAGTGGGAACAGCAGGTGCTGAGACATGAGAGAAGAAATGGATACCCCAGGCAAAGAAAACGCTCCATCTAAAAGACTCTTGGCACAAAATGGAAAGACCAAATCTAAGGATAATAGGGATTGAGGTATGGAGGAAAACTCATGTGAAAGGCAGAGAAAATATTTTCAACAAAGTCATAGAAGAAAATGTCCTTAACCTAAAGAAGAAAGTTATTAAGGAACAAGAAACATACTGAACACCAAATGGATTACACCAGAAAAGAAAATCCCTTTGGCACATAATAATCAAAACACTAAACACAGACAGAAAGAAGTATTAAAATCTGCAAGGGAGAAAAGAACAAGTGACATATAAAGGCAGAATTACATCTGACTTCTCAATGGAGACTTTAAAAGCCAGAACAAACTCTAAGCAATCACAGATGCCAGCCATGACTACTATACACAGTAAAATTTTCTATTAACGTAGATGTGAAAAATAAAATATTCCATGATAAAAATAAATTTAAGTAGCATCGATCTATACATACAGCCCAACAGAATGTGCTAGAAGTTAATCTAAGGAGGTTAACTGTTGCAATGGTGCGGTTTCTTTGGTCCCAGGCAGCCAGAGGTCTGAGACCTACAGACCTGCCGCCCGAGACCCCTTAGCCGTCCACTCAGTCCCCCAGAAATGACTCAGACACTTATATTAACTTTATGCTGTTTGGCCCATGGCTCAGGCACATTGTGAGCTAGCTCTTACATCTTAAATCAACCCATTTCTATTAATCTGTCTGCCACGTGGCCCGTGGCTCACCCGTGCTCTTACATGTTGCTCCTTGGGCGGCTTTAGCTTGATCTGCTCTGACTCTGCCCTTCCATTCCTACCTATTCTGATTCCTCCTCCTACTTCTTCTATGGTGCCCATCATGGCCCAAAACAACTCCTTTATTTAAAGATTGAGATTCACAGCATGCAGAAAAGCATTCTCACATCACTTCCTCCTTTCTGTCTAATCAAAAAGGAAGGTTTCAATTTTAACATAGCAAATTTACATATAACAAAATAGCTATCAAGCAAGAAATACAATTATAACATCTATAGTCTCTTTGTATTAAGCAAAGTTAAAGAAAATACTCTATCATCTACCTTATCCTTATGAATCTAAAGTTTCATATGCAATATACCTTTCAAATGACTAAGAAAAACTGTACCTATAACTATCTAATCTTCAACTACATCAAAGACCACAGAAGGGTATATTTACCCAAGTAAACCAGAAGTGCAAGCAACTTCTAAAATCTGGAAAGGACAGAGATGACACCTATCTGCCTGGACAGTCACCCAAAGTTCCTTTATAAAGTTGGGGCATCCATCTTCAGCCTACAGGCCCAGAGTCTCTTTTCATTTCAGTGAAGCAGGATATCTGCTCTGCCCATTCTGGCACAGTTCATCAGTTGCTTCTCCTCGAGTCCTGAAGAATGTCTGAGAGTTTTCTCTGTAAAGCAGGATTCTGAATGACCATCTCGGCTTGTTCTGACAAAGTTCAGAGGTCATCTTCCTATGGAACCTGCATGTCCAGTTTAAACAGCATACTGTCATGCAGTCAATATAAGAACAGGTTCTTCTCCAGTGGCTAACTATTGTCACAAATAGACTCCATTTTGAGTTTCTTTGATGCCCATTTTTCTCTTGAAGAAGATTGGTGCTACCAAGAGCAGACCTGTCTCACTGTCCAGAAAAGTCTAAGTTCTTAAAACATTTTAAATGCCATATTCTGTAGGTCTTAGAAATATTTGAAGATTACCTACCTAATTGAAATATATTTTTGTATACCTAAAAATCCTAACTAACCTAACTATAAGTTTGATTATCAAAGGTGACTATTAACCTTCATTTCTTAATTATACATTACAATTTTAAATCAGTTACATGAACATCATACCTTAAACTAGAATAGAAAAATACATACAGCATAACAAAATTGACCTTAAATTTGTATCAATAAACCAAAATCTATACCAATGTAGAGCATTTTGAGATTAACAGCTGATTTCCTGATCTAAGTAAATTCAATAATCTAACCTTTTAAAAAATCATTCATATATCATATCCCCTTTTTCTTCTTAGAAAGAGATTTACTATGACTATTAACCATTTATAATGAAAACAAATATTTAGAAACAATATTTGGGGAATTTGTGTGTAGTTATCCATTACTACTTCCTGCTGATTAAGGGGCATTGAAAGTCTCAAGGATTGTTGAGACTGGATCATAATCTGCAGCCATGATGCTGATCTGGCCATCTCTTTTCATCAGAGGTTTTTTTTCAGGGGGTCTTGGTTGATGCAACAATATTTGCCTGGAAGCAATCCACAGGTTCTCATCTTCTGTGGAAACAAAAGCAGAACTCTTCCAAAGCAATAAATCCTTAGACACAAATTTCAAAATCAAAATACCTTTAAAATATATATTCTTGTTTAACTTAGCAGCCTTTGCATTTGCAATCCATTGTCTTTCTGCAGTTAGCTCATTAACAGTAAAAAAAAATTAAAAGAAAACACAATAACAACCAAAATCCAGATTTTGTGTCTATTTTCCATCTTTATGTGGCTTATTATATTTTTATTACTCTATTTCTCTCTTTAAAGACTTTTTCTATCCTCTTTCTTTTCTCTCTGAAGCCTATGTACCTTTTACACACATTGTAACCCGTTTATAGGTTTTTCTTTTCATCTGAATCTGTTTTATTGTGAATCCTTAATCATCTTCCAACCATAAGAGCTTTTAAAATACACTCTCTTAAAGAGCTGCATAGTTTTTGCCCAGGAAGCTGAATCAGTAAGTTCTCTTAAAGGGACCATGTCCCTGTTCGTGGCCAGCAAACAGAGCAGACCCAAGAAAATGCTGCTACTAAGAAACCATCTTTGTTTCCTTTTTGTTCAAAATAAACAGAAATCTAAAATCAATCACATGCTACTGAGTCTTCTGTGAGATTTCAGGAACTGGCCTGATTGCAGCTTACACTGCCTGCCTGCCGCCAGTATGCCGGCACCTTTTTGAATGTGACCTGGACACCATGCTTTGTACAATGACCTGCTTCGTATACACAATTTGGAAGCTGCCTTGGCTCAGTTTCTGATCAAAATACTCTTTAAACTTTCTCAGGCTTTCAGTGGATATTTGGCCCACATTGGGAAGCCATCTGTCGCAATGGTGCGGTTTCTTTGGTCCCGGGCAGCCAGAGATCTGAGACCTACAGACCTGCCACCCGAAACCCCTTAGCCACCCGCTCAGGCCCCCAGAAATGACTCAGATGCTTATATTAACTGTATGCTGTTTGGCCCATGGCTCAGGCACATTGCTAGCTAGCTCTTACATCTTAAATCAACCCATTTCTATTAATCTGTTTGCCACGTGGCCGTGGCTCACCTGTGCTCCTTACATGTTGCTCCTTGGGCTTCAGCTCAGTCTGCCTCTCACTCCGCCCTTCCTTTCCTACCTATTCTGATTTCTCCTCCTACTTCTTCTATGGTGTCTGTCATGGCCCAAAACAGCTCCTTTATTTAAAGATTGAGATTCACAGCATATAGAAAGGCATTCCCACATCAGTTAACTACACCCCAGAAAACTCAGGAAATAAATTATCCAAGTTAAATCAAGACCAGATAAGTACTTTAAATAGAGTTACAACTCCTAGAGAAATAAAAGTATTTACTAAGTCTTCCAACCTTTAGTGAATAAATAAGTAAATAAATAAATAGCCCAGAGTAAGGTGGTTTTGGCAGAGAATTCTGCCAGATATTCCAAAATGAGTTAATGCTAATACTCCTCAAATTATTCCACAAATTATAAAGAGAAGAGATATTGACTAATTATGTAATTATAGTGACTCTGATAGCTAAATTGTATAGAGACCCCATATAAAAATTTCAGACCAATTTTTTTTTATAAAGAGAGATGTAAAAATTCTCAATAAAATATTTGCAAACCAATGCCAAGAACACTTCAGAAGGTGTTCATCATGATCAAGTTTGCTTCATTCCAGAGATGCAGGGATGCTTCAACATTTGAATATTTTTAAATGCAATCCACCATGTAAACAATCTAAAAACAAAAATACATTATCATTTCATTAGACCTAGAAAAGACCATTGACAAAATCCTATCCTTCATGATAAAAGTCTTAGTGAGACTGGGGATACAGGGACATACCTCAAGAGAAAAAAGTTGGTACACTATATGCTTTGACAATGGTGGCACAAAACTCCAGGAGTAAGCAAGCAATTACATGAGGCCCACTCCATGAGATGGAACCCATACCTGACACTTACCTTTGCCTTCTCTTGTGTGTTAAGATTTTGTGCAGATCTGGCATGGTATGAATATGAATAAATATGAATTACCCGGTTATCTGGCAGCAGGGTGTCTACAAATGCAGAGACTTTATGGGAGACATGGCAGGAGGCAGCAGCAGGTAGCAGGAGACACTTAAAGCTGTTTCTATGTAAAAGGACTTTATTATTATAATAGAGAGATATGGTTATGATAACAGAGAAGAGAAAGGAGAGAGAGAGAAAGATAGAGAGATAAAGAGATAAGAGGCAGGGTGGGATACAATTGAGGAGCACTCCTGAGAGAGAGAACGAAAAGGAGGAAAGATTCAGAGGCAGGAACTCTTCTTAAATGGGCTTGACATCGGAACTCAGGGGAGGGCGCGGCTTTGGAGACTGGCATTGGGCACTCTTCCTTTTGTTGGCTTGTCTTAGTCAACTTTGATGTGATAGTTTTTGTTTTATCTTACATTTCATTTTGTTATATTTTTACAAAATTAATGAATAAATGAAAACGTTGCCACTAGGGTAAAGGCTAACAATTATACTGTTATTTATAGCTTCTGGGAGAGGGAAATCAGTTTCCTTCAAAGAAGTGACATTGGGTATATCAACCACTCCAGAACAGGTCTCATGTACAGTAATAAGTAATATTTGACCAACGTATAATGGATTCCACAGGGTGTGTATGTGTGTGTGTGTGTGTGTGTGTGTTTATTTGGTTACAGTTTGTTAGGGTTTTGTTTGATTTTCTTTTTTATGGTGTTTTATTTTATTTTCTTGGTTTTGGGAGATTTTATTGTATTGGGTTTGGTTTCTTTTATGAGAAAGAAAAAGGTGGCTAGATAGGGAGTGAGAAAGGATACAAAAGGACTAGGGGGAGGGCAAAATAAAATCAAAATATATTTAAATTTAAAATTGCTTTAAATAATAAGGAGTTATTATTATTATTATTATTATTATTATTATTATTATTATTAGGAAGTAAACTTTCTGGGTGGCAGTGGTACAAGCCTCCATCCCATCACTGGGAGGCAGAGGCAGGTGGATCTCTCAGTGCAAGGCCAGCCTGGCCCAGGACAGCCAGGACTAGAAAGAGAAACCTTGTCTCAAAACCAAAACCAAAACCAAAACAACAACAAAAAAGAAACAAGCTGATGTAGCTGTTTTAATATCTTACAAAATGACTTCAAACCAAAACTAAGTGTAAGGGATAGGAAAGGACACTGTATATTCACTAAGGGAAAAATCCACCAAGAGGACAAGTTTATAAAAAACAAAACAAGCCAGAATCCAAGAACAACAGCTTACTGCAGCTTGAATCACTTATTAACCTGGACACTCAGTCTTAGTGTTTCTATTGCTGTGAAGAAACACCATGACCATGGCAACTCTAATAATGAAAACATTTAACTGAGGTGGTAGTTGACAGCTTCCCATGGCAGAGAGTATGGTGGCGTGGAAGCAGACATAGAGCTGGAGCCTAGAGTCCTACATCTTGATAGGCAGGCAACAGGAAGACACTGGGCATGGTTTGAGCATATATGAGTCCTCAAAGCCCACCTCCACAGTGACACACTTCCTCCAGCAAGACTTTACCTACTCTAACAAAACCACACCTCCTAATAGTGCCATTGACTCACTTTGGGAACCATTATTCTTTCAACCTACTACACACCCTGATAGCAGAAAACTTCAATACCCCACTATAAAACCCCACAAATAGAAACAGGTCATTAAACAAAAACTAAACATAGAAATGTTGGAACTAACAGATGGTATAAACCAAATGAACCTAACAGATATTTATGTAACATTTCACTCAAAGACAAAGGAATATGCGTTGGGTCCCTGCAAGCATCATGGCTGGCAGGAAAATAGTGAGGTGAAGAATGAAACGCCGGTCAGCACCACCTTAGCAGGAACTGGGTCAAAAACTGCCAGAGTCTGACCTGAAGCTTCACTTTTCTTACTCATTTAAACACAGTAATGTAGTATGAGGTTTCTGGCCTGGACTTTTGGGTCTAGCCTCAAGGTTTAGGCCCACAGACCCATAGACCGCAGAGACACAGAGATGCCTACAATAGTTTTAGGCTGATCAGCCTAAGGCCCAGGCATACAACTTACTAACTTTTTACCCTTAATCTAACCCATAACTCTTATTCTGTTCAGCCATGCAGCTCGGTACCTTTTCTCAGAGCAGCATAGTTGTCCTCTGCATCTTCTGGCTTCTCCCTGGCATCTCTGCTCTGTTCTTCCTGTTCCCAGAGTTATCTTAGTCTAGTAGCCCCGCCCAAACTTCCTGTCTGCCTTTGGCCAATCAGCACTTTTTACTAAACCAGTGGGTGGGACAATTATTTACAATAATCCCCCTACACAGTAAAATTTTGGAAGAAAAGGTTTCCACGTGACAATGATCAGAACAAAGCTATGGATGGCTACACTGAAACTCCCTTGTGACATACATTTCAATAGCAAAGCACCTGTAATCTTTACAATGAGAAAGCTTCTATTGAATGACAAACAGATCTCAGAATAAGGGCATAGGGAGGAAAAAATTGTAATAACTGTTCCATTTAAATTTCTTACAGGCTAACTTGATTTGTGCAATTGAAATAAACTGCTTTTATACATACGTGTGTGTGTGTGTGTGTGTGTGTGTGTGTGTATGTGGGGGGGGTGGGGATAGAGAGAGAGAGAGAGAGAGAGAGAGAGAGAGAGAGAGAGAGAGAGAGAGAGAGAGAGAGAGAGAGAGAGAAAGAGAGGAGAGAGAGAGAGAGAGATTGCCAAAAAAGTCCTTCCTTCTTTCTTTTACTGTATATAGAAAAGTAAGGAGCATAACAGCAAGCAAACTTTAAAGGAACATCATTTCTGTCCAGATGAGATGCTGAGCCACAGCACTTGCTGGGAAGAAAATTAAATATGGACAAATAAGCTTTGTTGATTTCACTGCCCAGCAGGTTCTACAAAGAAACAAACAGAGCAGAACAGAACAAAACAAAACTTTTCTTTCAGGCTATCCTGAAAGAAAGAAAATAAGGAAAAATAACAAGAATCTGAACAACAAGCAGTAATATAAATTGAAAAAAAATAGCAAGGTCAAAAATATCTTTGAAATTTGTAAAGATCAGACTGTACACAGAAAGGATTTCCAAAAATGGTTTTGTGAGGGAGCATGGGAAGTGCCCAGAGTCCATTAAGTAGCAGTTAACTTGATTCTTAGCTCTTGGCATCACCTGTAGCCCTTGGCTTTAGGAGCAGCTGTTAGCTTAGCATCTTGGGGGGTTTTATGATGAACATTAGGTAACATGCAGCCCTACTTATCTTAGTTGTTTTATTTAATTTTGGTGCTGAGAATTGCAGAGATTGCCAATATTTTCTTTTTGGCCATTTTATCATTGTGGTATTTGTTTGGAAAACTGTGGGAACTAGACATATTTCTGGCTTATAAAAACTGTTCAGCTTTCCAGCCAGCAGAAATCTCTCTCATCATTTTCTGACCTCCATTCCAGGAAGTTTGAGGAAGTGACTGCTTTCAAAGCTCTGCCTTTGCTGAGCCCTTTCTAACAAGACACTTCAATATTCATCAAGCCTTTGGCTCTTTTCTGCCTTCAAAGTGGACACACTGTTTATAGGATTGCTGAAAAGTTGGTTGAAACATGATTGCCAGAAACATAGTTTATGATTTTTATTTACAAGGAGGGCAAAGGATACTAATTCTTATAGAAAAAAGGTAGCAGGACTAATAAAGGTAGGGAGCAAAGAAATAAATAGAAAATGAAACTTCTGGTGCTAAAACTGTAGTATGAATCTAGCCGTTTATAGCAAAGTCCCTCAGATACTATCCAGATGCTACCTATGTGTTTTATATGACAACTCTGCATTTCTAATTATTTACAGCTATAGCATAGAACAGGTATATTAAGCCACAAGTGCATGGACTTTTTGTCCTTTATTTAGTCTTGGCTTCCTATGCCCAGCATCTGCCTACTTTATAATAGCATCTCAGGGATATTTACAGAATGAATGGGTGAAAATTAATTGAGCCTAGTCAAGAAATCTAGATTTAGTCTATGAACTGAATGTGTGATATATCCTTGAAACTCAAAACACCTCATTTTGATGCTAAGTGTTGCCCTTCAGAGACAGTTCAAGTGGGATATACTCTATTATAATTTGAAAACTGTCAGTTCTGTCTTGAATGACCTTTATTATGAAAGAGTTAATTGTTACTATTGGTAGCTATAAAGATTGAAAGCAAAATTAAGCCAGAGGGTATAGTTGTAAAAAAATAACAAAAATGCATAGCATATCATCAACAGCATAAACCAAGACAAATTTAAAATAATAACCTTTAAATAGATTGATTGGTATCTTTTAATGGGGTTCTTAAACCAGATTCATTAAAAATATGTTAAAAACATAACATTAGAAAATAATAAATATCAAACTATGATGTACTATTTAGAAAATATTGTCCATTACCCATCAGCGTAAAAATCCACTACTTGGCTTAGTCTGGCACAGGAGATGGTGTTGCTTGAGGTGCTCCAGAGGTCAGGTATCCTCTGACTTCAGCCATCCCTGAGGATCATAAAATCTCTTTGTTTCTTCTACAGAAAGGTAATGCTTCTAAAGGCAGTGGAAACAGCAGAAACCTGTTTCTTTAGAATACAGTTTACACAAGATCAGACATAGAATGCTTAGTAGTATGTGTTATTATCAAGATTTACCAGAGGATAATTCATTCAGCTTGAGTGAGAGATCTAACCAGAAAATATATTGGTTATGAGTGTAGGCCATGAAGCCATAAATGAGTTCTTAGATGCTGGAATTGTCACTTGCCAGCTGTATGACTTCAGTGATTTATAATCTTTTAGGGCCTTAGACTCCACATTTGAACAGTAGGGCTTATGACACCACCTATTCTGTTGCTTGGTAAGGCTTAAATAGGTAATAGTAATTTGAAGGGATTAGAATATAGTAAGTGTTGGATGCCTGTTTGGTCCAGATCATTTCTCACGACTGCACATGACTTTACTGATCTGTTGCGAGGAGGAAGAGTAGAGAGCAATTACATCAATTCTATCAGCACCTTGCTTGTATTCTGTCCCTATTACTAATCCTTTGATGAGTGTCCTGCCCCAAGGTCACTTCACTTTGCATCCCTGGACGTTTCTTGGTGCTAATCATCCTCTATCCAGAGGCAGTTTAGTGAGTTCCCTAGACACATCTTGTGAGACTCAGATTGAAGTGCTCTATCCAGCGCCTTACATTTTCTGAAGGAGATCAGTGTATTTCTCATCCTTGTTACAATGAAAGAAGCCTGCATGACAGATTGCTCTTGGCACCCAAAGGCTCTGGACTGGAGTCAGGCACCAGCTTTTTAAGAACTCCCTACTTCACAGGACACTTCAGATTTCTCTACTGAAGACCCTCGTTGCTCTTTTGCTCACAGAATCCCGTGAACTCTCACATAAGAAATTCTCCCACAGCCTTTCTCCAAGTGCACTGCTCACCAGGTGATACTCTGAGTAGCTCAACTGTCTCTCAGTCATATCAGTTGTAAAGAGTGGACATTCCTCATACTGTTAGCTCTTAACGTCATTTAGTTTCTGGTGTTAATTATAGCTTCATAGTTGAAGTTTCCTGTTATAGAAACAAAAATTTAGTCCTATGAAGATGCCAATGATAGGTTGTGTTATATGTTGTGTGAAAGTGCTCATGTGTGTGATTATGTACATGTAATGTGATTGCACATGTGTGCATGTGAGATTGGAGGCTAGAGGTTAGTCTCCAGTAACCCTCTTCAGCTTTCTTCTACGTTAGTAACTGAGACAGGAACTTCCACTGAATACATAATCAACCCAATTCACAATTAGATGGGTGAACTCCAGAGATCCAGCTGTTTCCCCTCAGCTCTGGGGTCAAAGGTATGTATATCCACACCTAGGCTTTAAGTTTCAAGAATCTGAACTTTCTGAATCTGAAGCTCCCATCCTTATATAGCAAGTATTTTCTTACTGAGCTAGCTCCCCAAGGCCTCAATATATTATTATTTAGAAACATTTTAAAATTTAATTTTTAATCTTTCCTTTGAGAACTACATATGTAAATACAATTGCATATTCACTACTCTCTTGCCTTCTTTTTGCTTTTTTTGGGGGGAGGGGTGGTGTTTATTTGGATTCCTTTTCTCTATTATATTTTAAACCCAATGAGGAAAAAACACTATGGCTATTTCTGTCCATCATCTCATTAGTATCTCAGTTACTATCAATTGACCACTATCTACTTACTTAATTAATCCCAAAGCATTAAAGAATGTTGAAACATTACCATCCCTAGGAATTTATGTTTTGTTTTAAAACTGTGTGAGTTCTTAGCTCTATACCACAAGCTTTGCCTACTTGTAATTTTAGGAATGTTATCTCCATTTCGCTCAAGACTTCTTTATCCATACAATTAATAAACTTCCTATAATGTCTTTTTTTTTAAATTTTTTTCCTGTACCTACCACTGCTCCCCCTCCCCTCCTCCCAGTCCTCCCTTAGCCTCCCCCACCCCATCCTCCTTCCATTCTCCAGGGAGGGCAAGGACACCCAAGGTGAGTCAGTTCGGTCTGGCATATCCAGCTAATGTAAGTCCAAGTCTCTCATCCTGGTATCAAGGCGGAGTAAGGTGTTACTCCTTAGGGAATGAGCTCCAAGAAGCCAGTTCATGCACCAGAAATAAACTCTGGTTCTAATGCAAGAGGCTCCACAAAGTGCCCAAGCCTTTTGACTTCATCTACATTTGGAGGACTTAGTTTCTTTCCATGAAGGTAACTTAGCTGTCATTTCACAGCCAGCGAGCTCGCAATAGGTCCAGTCAGTTGTCTCTGTGGGTCTCCTCCTCATTATCCTGATACCTTTGCTTGTATACTGTCTCCCCTCTCTCTCTTCAGCTGAAACAGGAGCTCGACCTGTTTCAGCTATGGATCTCTGCTTCTGCCTCTATCCATTGCTGGATGAAGTTTCTATAATGACAATTAGGGTGATCATTCATTTGATTATAGAAGAAGGCCAGTTTAGGTAACCTCTACACGATTGCTTGGAGTTCTAGCCAGGGTCATATTAATTTCAGTCCTGAGTTTGATTATTTCTTCCTGTCTTCTTTTTTGGGGTGAGTTTGCTTCTATTTTTTCTAGATCTTTCATCTGTACTGTTAAGTCTCTTGTGTGAGATTTCTCCAAGCTTTCTTCTGTAGGCATCTAGTGCTATGAACTTTCCTCTTAGCGCTGCTTTCATTACATCCTATAAGTCTAGGTGTGTTGTGGAGTCATTCTCTTTGAATTCTAGGAGGTCTTTATTTTCTTTACTTCTTCCTTGACTCAGATGTAGTTCAGTTGTGAGATGTTCAGTTTTCATGAGTCTGTAGGTTTTATGTCATTTGTGTTGTTGTTGAACTTCAGGGCATAATTATCTGATAAAATACAAGAGATTATTCCCATTTTCAGACATGTTTCTATTCATACATGTTCTGTGGTTGAGTATGTGGTCAATTTTAGAGAAAGTTCCATGGGGTCCTGAGAAGAAGGTATACTGTTTGGTGTTTGGATGGAAGGTTCTGTATATATCGGTTAAGCCCATTTGAGTCCTAGTATCTATTAGCTCCCTTATTTCTCTGTTATGTTCTGTCGGCAAGACCTGTCCATTGATGAGAGTAGAGTATTGAAAGCTCCCACTATTAGTGTGTGGGGTTTGATGTAAAGTTTAAGCTTTAGTAATGTTTCTTTTACATATGTGAGTGTTAATTGTATTTTGGGGGGCATAAATGTTCAAGACTGAGATTTCATTTTGATGGGTTTTTCCTAAGATGAATAAGCAATGCTCTTCCTTATCTCTTTTGATTAAATTTAGTTTGAAGTCTACTTGTCCAATATTAGAATAGCTGCACCAGTTTGTTTCTTAAGTCCGTTTGACTGGAAAGTCTTTTCCCAACCTTTTACTCTAAGCCAGTGTCTGTCCTTGACACTGAGGCATGCTTCTTATATTCAGCAGAAGGATGGATCTTGTTTTTATACCCATTTTTATAGCCTGTGTCTTTTTATAGGAGAATTGAGTCCATTAAGAAATATTAATGACCAGTGATTGGTACTTTCTGTTATTTTTGGTGGAGGTGTATGTTCATTTCCCTTCCTTGAGATTTCCTTCTGTGGGATTATTTATTGCTTGTGGCCTTGTGGGCATATCTAGCTTCTTTAGATTGGAGTTTCCCTTTAGTGCTTTTTGTAGGGCTGGATTTGTGAATAGGCATTGTTTCAATCTGATTTTGTCATGGAATATCTTGTTTACTCCATCTATGGTGATGGGAGAATTTTTCTGGGTATTGTAGTCTGTGCTGGCATCTGTGATCCCTCACTGTCCTTATAGCATCTGTCCAAGACCTTCTAGCTTTCAAAGTCTCCATTGAAAAATTGAACATTATTCTGATAGGTCTACTTTTTTAAGTTATTTGGCCCTTTTCCTTTGCAGCTCTTAATATTCTTTCTTTATTCTGTATATTTAGTGTTTTGATTATCATGTGGCGAGGAGACTTTTTGGGGGTCTAATTTATTTGGTGGTCTGTAAGTTTCTTGTATGTTCATACTCATTCCCCTTAGGTTGGGAAAGTTTTCTTCTATGATTTTGTTGGATATATTTTCTGTGCTTCTGAACAATTATCCTTTGCCTCCTCTATTTCTATTATTCTTAGGTTTGGTCTTTTCACAGTGTCTCAGATTTCCTGCATGTCTTTTTGTTATGATTTTATTTTTCACTTTAGAGTCTTCTTTGACTGAAGAATCTATTTCCTCTACTGCATCTTCCACACCAGATTCCCTCTTCCATCTCTTGCATTCTGTTAATTATGATTATTTAGATAGTTCCTTAAATTTTTAATTTCCAACATGTCCTTGATTTGTGTTTTCGTAATTGCTTCTATTTCAGGTTTTAAGCCTTGAACTGTTTCCTTTACCCATTTGATAGCTTTTGTTTTGTTTTTTTTGTTTGTTTGTTTGTTTGTTTTCTAGTAACAGTTTCTATCATCTTTTTAAAGATATTATTAAGGTCATTTTTCTCTGCTTCTTCTATATTGGAATGTTCAGGTCTTGCTGTTGTAGAACCAATTGTTTTGTTACAATGTGTTTTCTTGGTCACGAGCAGCCAGAGGCCCCGACCGGACCCACAGACCTGCCGCGCCAGACCCCTTAGCCGCCCACTGTTGCTCAGGCCCCCAAAAATGACTCAGACACTTATATTAAGTTCATTCTGTTTGACTTGAGGCTCAGGCACATTGCTAGCTAGCTCTTACATCTTAAATCAACCCATTTCTATTAATCTGTCTGCCATGTGGCCCGTGGCTCACCTATGTTCCTTACATGTTGCTCCTTTGGGCTTCTGGCTCGGTCTGTCTGACTCTGCCCTGCTCCTCCTACCTATGCTCTGAATAATCCTCCTACTTTTGCTATGGTGCCTGTCATAAGCCAAAACAGCTCCTTTGGTGGCTTGGATCTGTCTCTGATTCTTGCCACGTGGCCTGTGGCTCACCTGTGTTCCTTATATGTTGCTCCTTTGGGCTTCAGGCCTGGTCTGTCTGACTCTGCCCTGCTCCTCCTAACTATTCTGATTCCTTCTCCTACTTTTTCTGTGGTGCCTGTCATGGGCCAAAACAGCTCCTTTATTTAAAGATTGCTATTCACAGCATACAGAAAGCCATTCCCACATCACCTCCCACTTTCTGTCTAATCAGAAAGGAAGGTTTCAATTTTAACATAGCAAATTTACATGTAACAAAATAGCTATCAAGCAAGAATTACAATTATAATATCTATAGTCTCTTTGTATTCAGCAAACTTAAAGAAAATACTCTATCATCTACCTTATCCTTATGAATCTAAAGTTTCATATCCAATATACTTTTTAAATAACTAAGGAAAACTACACCTATAAATATCTAATCTTCAACTACATCAAAGACCACAGAAGGATATATTTACCTAAGTAAACCAGAAGTGCAAGTAACTTCTAAAATCTAGATTTGACAGAGTTGACACCTCTCTGCCTGGACAGTCACCCAAAGTTCCTTTATAAAGTTGGGGCATCCATCTTCAGCCTACAGGCCCAGAGTCTCTTTTCATTTCATTGAAGCAGGAAATCTGCTCTGCCCATTTATCAGTACTCTTAACAGCACACTGTCAAACAGTCAATATAAGAACAGGCTCATGTCCAGTGGCTAACCGATGCCACAAAAAAACCTAATCTCCATAATTGTTTTTTTTTTTTTTAAATCTTGTTGAATGTATTTTTGCACTGGCATCTACCCATCTCTTCCTCCAATCGGTGCAAGTGTTATCTATGTGTTAGGGAGCTGTTTTTGGTCCACTAGGTGCTCTTCATGCAATTGGAGCTTTAGGAGAAATTAGAGGCAGTGGAGTCTTTGTCTCAGAGAGCAGTTAAGACCTGCAGCTGGAGCTCTTGTGATGGAGCTCTCTAGAAGTTGTGTCTCAGGAAACAGCTGATTTGGGGACTATATTGAGGCTTATTGGGTAGAGGTTCCAATGACGGGTGTTGATAATCATGCTTGCATGCAGAGGTCCTGCTTGCTTACCTGCAGCTGGAGCTGTGATGGCTTTGGGGGGCATGTATTGTGCCCAGACCTGGGAGCTAGCTTTTCGAGCTCTCCTGGGCAGCCAGTTAGAAGGATGGTAACTTATCTCTTGTGATGGGGCTAACCAGAGTCTATGTCTCAGGAAGCAGCTGAGGTTGGGGGCTGGATAGATTTAGAGAATGTGTTGAGGCTTATGAGGTAGAGGATTCAATGAAAGGTGCAGATAGCCATACTTTCATGCAGAGGTCCCAGTTGCTTACCTGCAGCAAGAGCTGTAATGAGTTTGCGGGGCATGTATTGTGTCCTGTTGCTCAGATCTGGGGACTGACTCCCAGCCTTCTTTTTACTCCCTTTGTGTCCTCTCCATCAATTCATAAATTAATGACTGCTTTTTTAAATTATTGTTGTTATATACATTTAAATAAAAGCATAATCTACTGAATCCATTGAGTATTGCTTATGTGTATATGTGTTTAGGGCTGTTCATTTGGGATTGCAAATCCTTATACTGTATTTTTCCACTGGAGAAAACGGATTTTCCCTTTTACGGCAGCCACCGATGGCTTGTAGCATAGCTCTGAAATGGAGTTTTCAACCCTCACCAAAGAAGCTTCTTATTTTCCCTGCAGCAAATGGAGGCTACTACAGAGATCCACAACTGGTCAAAATGCAAAAGGTACATGGCAACTGGGGTTCCAATCATAATTGGTACATATTTAACAATGACCTCCACCTCAGGCTCCACAAAAATTAGGGAAGAGGAGGCAGAAAGACTCTAAGAACCAGGGAAGCAAGATGCCTGCATCTGGGTGGTGCCTTTGAGGCATGATAGCCATGCTACAGCTATAAAATCTTAACAGTATAGTTTCACTACAAGACCTGCATAATGTCCATATCAGCTGACATGTTAAAGTGAATGGGAGGAATCTCACAAAGCCTTGCCTCCTTCATCACGACTAGCTGGTGTAGCAAGAGGTTCTATGCAAACTTCTCAGAAAAAAAGGATCAGTATTTCTACCCAGCTGTAAACCTCTCTTGTCTCAGAGTTTCTATTGCTGTGCTAAAACATCAGTGCTAAAACATCATGACCAAAGTAACTCAAAGAGAAAAGGGTTTATTTAGCTAACATTTCCATACCACAGTTCATCCAGGAAGTCAGGACAGGAACCCAAGCAGGAAAGGACCCTGGAGGCAGTAGCTGATGCAGAGGCCATGGAGGAGTGCTGCTTACTGGCTTGCTCATTATGGCTTAAAAAAAAATAGAACCCAGAACCACAGCCCAGAGAGGGTCTAGTCTATTAGGGGTCCAATCACTAATGAAGGAAATGCCCTCCAGGCTTGCCTACAGTTGGAGCTAATGGAGACATTTTCTAAACTAAGGCTGCCTCCTCTCTGATGACTCTAGTATGTGTCAGGTTGATAGAACACTAGCCAGTCAGTACACCTGTGAACCATGAAATGACCATCCTGGAGAGACAATGTCAATGCTGCAGTAGTCACAGTATATGATTGGGATAACCAATGCTTATCTAATTGAACTTCAAGCCAGCTCAATAGGTAGAAATTTATGGTTAGAACTGTAACCCTAGCCAGTTACACGCGACTGGAGAGATCATAAACCTAGAAGAGAACTTCTGCTCTTTTTCCAAATCAACCAAGCCTTTAGAAATAACTATAATTTCTGTTTGTGGCAAACTGATTTTGGAGTGTGTGATGTTCTTTATGCTTCATTCTTCACATGGCATCCTTCCTATGGTCTAGTGGTCTTTGGCTATTTGCTTATATTGCAGAGACAGGCAGTAAAAGTTGCATGGAATCTGTCTTTGCATGGAGGCTGTGCTGTTATTTGGCAGCTTCTCTGCAGTGCAGCCAGCTGGGAACTTGCCCTGTGAAACTCTAGTGGGAAGGGTCTCAATGGGTTCTTTCTTTCTTTTGACGAGATGATCCGCAGGCTCTAGCTCATTTATGTATTTATTTTTTAATTGTCTATTTATTTTTCTTTCTTCTTTTTATATGATTTTGTTATTTTATGATAACACACACACACACACACACACACACACACACACACACACACACACACTGGATTCTGATGTCTTTTTCTTATAAACTCTCTTATATATCCCCTTTCTCTGCCCATCTTCTCCACACATCTCTACTAGTCTCCTCAGATTCCTGACTATTTGTAGTAAGAGGTTTCTGGCCTAGGCTTTTGAACCTAACCTCAAGGTTGGGACCCTCAGACCCAAATCCCACAGAAACACACAGACTCTTACATTAATTTTAGGCTGATCGGCCTAAGGCCCAGGCATATAACTTGCTAACTCTTTACCCTTAAACTAACCCATGACTTTTACCCTCTTCAGCCATGCAGCTTGGTATCATTTTTTAGAGTAGTATAGTTATCTTTTGGGGTTTTTTTCCCCCTGGCATTCTGGAATCTCTCTGGCATTTCTGCTCTGTTCTTCCTGTTTTGAGAGTTTTCTTAGTCAGGTAGCCCCGCCCACACTTCCTGTCTGCCTTTGGCCAATCAGCACTTTTTATTAAATTCATATGTAGGACAATGCTAAGGAGTCTGGGGCTGCAGGTCTGTTGGTCTGGTCCTCTGGCTGCCCTGAGCCAAGAAACCTAATTGCAACAACTGTTGGTTTTGTTTTGTGACCTTTTTAGCTTCACTAGGGTCATTCTTTGGATTGGAACTATCCATTGGAGGAGGACGAGGTAAACAGTGGTTATACAAATAATGGTAATGACTTCCTCTTCCCTGAATCTATCAGTAGCAAATAGTTCAGACATGAGAGTTAGGGCCCCTTGAGCTCCTTCCTACTCTTTCTTGAGTCTTCATGGGTTCATTATTGTGCACATCCAATGTATCTATCTGCAGCTGTTGTGAGCTTATGATTGCAATGGCTGTGTTGTAAGTCAGGAATGACATTTTCCAGTACTTCTCCTTATTGTCTGGCTCTTAGAGCTTTTATAACACCATTTCTCAAAAGAAAGAGCCTTAAAGAGAATTGTATAAATGGCTTGCACAAGAATTAACATGCATCCATCACTTATTCTCAGTATCTTGTTTACCCAGTAATCTCTGCACTCATCACCATTCACTGGAAAGAGACTTCTCTGATTACAAGTATCATTAATGGGTATAAATATTACTGTTTGGAAGGCAGTTTGATTATTTGTCTATTTATCTAAACAGTAGTATGTAGTTTTACATTAGGGCCTATTTCTTCCCAGCATAGATATTTGACCACTGACACTTGGGTCTTGTTTACTAATCCATGACTTCTAGGAGCAGTCAAACTGATATTATTATTATTATTATTATTATTATTATTATTATTATGCTTCTTAATTTCATTACAGCATATAGGAAACAATTGAAGAAGCAGCTACCTATACATTTGAAAGATATTAATATCTAGAATACATAAATAACGTAACATCAAAACACCAAGAAAACAATAACCTAATACAGGTGACCTATATATCTGAACAAAAAATTCTCAAAAGATAAAGATACAGATGGTTAAAAAACACTTTAAAAATGTTCATGACCAATAGTTGACAGAAAAACGCAAATTAAATTACTCTGATAATCTACCTCACCTCCATATGAATGACTGCCATGAAGAAATTAAATGAAGAGAAACACAGGGAAGGAGGGATCCTTACCTACCACTAATGGTAGTGAGGACTGTTGAAGCTACTATGCAAATAATTGTAGAATCCTTAAAAATAGAGATGGAGCTGCTGTATGAATACCTATCCCACTTTTGAGTTTACTCTCTAAGGACTCTACATTCTTTAATAGAGATACTTGGTCATCTGTGTTCATTGTTTTGCTATTCTCAGTAACTGGGAAATGAAAACAGCATATATTTCTATCAACAGATGAATGGATCAGGAAGATATAGTACAGATACATAATGAAATTTCATCAGCTGTAAAGAAAAATGAAATTACAAAATCTGCCTGTAAATAGATGGAACTGGAAATGTATATTGAGTGAGGAAGTTCAGGGTTAGAATACAAATGCTACAAGTTCTCTTTCCTATGTGGATATTGTCTTGGAGCCTCTAGCTTTGTGTATTCGGCTTGGGGTTCCTGTAGAAGCCAATGAGTTGGGAAAAGTTTGGGAGGGGGAATGCCTCAAAATAAGTGAAGACATGGCATATATGATACGGAATCAGAAAGGGGAGCATGCTGAATGGAAAGGTGTAAGCAGAGAGTAGGGTTGGGAAAAGAAAGAGGTAGTGTTAATCAGAAGGAAAGGGGAATCTAGCTTTGGAGGTGTAGTGGGTAGAATCCTGACTGACGTTTTTCTCAGAATCAAGAAGTACGATACCGAAGTCTCACTACTCATGACGTGTATGTTTCCTATTGGCTCTCTCTCTGCTCTTTGTTCTTCTCTCACTTTCCTCACACATGTACTGTTCACCATGAAGTGTGGTGATGTATAGTTAATACTATTACTCCAAAATATCAGAGGAGTCAATCTCAGAGCCAAGCCATGAAGGTCAGGAAGTGGTGAGACACACCTTTAACCCTAGCTTTAGAAACGTTGAATGAAGACGTTAAGGTGGCTGGGCTGAGGAAGAGAGAGAGGTTTTTCAGCTTTCTTGGACACTTTCTTCCTTGGTGGGTCGAGGAGAAAGAGATTTGGAATTGGAGGATTTCATGGAGACAGGCCTGATGAGTAGGTGGATGAGAAGTGGCTGTTATCTCTCTCTCTTACATTCCAGCTTTTCCTCTATATTTTGTTCTGGGTTTTTAATTATAATACTAAATAGAATTCACGTGTTCCTTCCTATATTAGCTGGTTTGTGCTGGGTTACAGTTATGCATCACCACATCATATCACTAGCTATTTTTCTTCTTTCAAGTATCACATGTCATTCTTCTTTCAGAGGGATATTATCACCAAATTTCAAGCTCCTATAGGCTCAACTTCCTTAGATGCTGCTGATTTTACTTACTTTCTACTCATGTTCAGTAAATTTAAGTATAGGTGAGTGGCAAAGAGGGTTAGTCTTTTTACTTAGTCTTTCATCCAGACTCTCTATTGATGTGGGAATGTCTTTCTGTATGCTGTGAATCTCAATCTTTAAATAAAGGAGCTGTTTTGGGCCATGACAGACACCATAGAAAAAGTAGGAGGAGGAATCAGAATAGATAGGGAGAAGCAGGGTGGAGTCAGGCAGATCGAGTAAGCCGCCCAAGAAGAAACATGTAAGGAGCACAGGTGAGCCACGGGCCACGTGGCAGACAGGTTAATAGAAATGGGTTGATTAAGATGTAAAAGCTAGCTAGCAATGTGCCTGAGCCATAGGCCAAACAGCATGAACTTAATATAAGCGTCTGAGTCATTTCTGGGGGCCTGAGCGGTGGTGGGTTCCTAAGCAGTCTCGGGCGGCAGGTCTGTGGGTCTCGGACCTCTGGCTGCCCAGGACCTAGAAACCCCCACTACTACACTCTATGAACAACTTTATATATCCACTAACAAATTCACTCAATCCTGCTCCCAATTCCTAAGTCTTAGTATGACGCTGTGACTTTATTTTCTAGATAAGCTTATATTTTTCCATTTTCAAACATCTGTATTAATTTTTTTTACATGTTAAATTTACTTGTAATGTTTAACCTCCTACTTTCTACTGTGAATTTCTAAAAAATATCCTGTTCTGTGAAATTTCAGGTGGTTGTACAGGAACAGAGAGATGCCCTGTTCCTTCTTGAGTATATCACAACACCACTTTGTCTAGTTTGAATGTACTCTCACTAAGAGTGATAGCGTTTGGCTTCTTTATAAGATTTGTTGGCTTTACTACAATATTGCATAGCATTTCACTGATACAAATTATGCAACCTGATATAGAAGTGACATTTAGGTTAAAATCGAAAGTATTAGTAAGGTAGCTTGTGTGGACAACGATCTAATGAAATGAACAGCATGTGTGATCTCAGCCTGGATCCCTTCTCTTTCTCAAGGATTCATGGTGTAAACTTAGTTACATGGGAAAACAGGAAAGTAGTCAAAAGAGGAAGAAACAGACTGACAGATTTTCAAACTAAGAATTCTGGATTCCGTCCTAGGAATAATGAAAGTCACTACAAAGATTTCAAGGTGAGTTAAAACACAAATTCTAGTTGGTATTTAATGAAAACTCAGCCAGATATTGGGGAAAAGCTGGAATATCAGAGAGAGAGAGGACACAGACCACAGTCAATTCTCACCCAGCCAACTTTTCAGGGTAAATGCTATCTTCAAGAGTCCTCTTTCTAACTGGTTGCTTCTACAGAAAAATATAAAAGCCTGTCTCAGTGAGGACCCACTTTACCCTCTTGTTTCTCTGTTGTTGGAGTAGGGGACATCCTTGCCAAGCTCACCAAGCCCTACCACTTAGCTGCATCTTTAGGGGTATTCCCATTCCTCATTCTTTCCTAGTGGTAGCAGCCTGTTCTGTCCCCTTGCTAGGAAGGGACCTCCTAACTAAAATGAGAGCTTCCATTTCCTCTGTTCCCTCCATATGATTAACCCCAGACTCACCAGCCAGCCTAATCCTCCTTCAAACCACACATTCTGATACCCCTATCCTTTACCAGCCTCTCAAATAGATCCCTAGGTGTTGGATACCCCAAAACTTCCTATAGCAGAACACCATTCCTCTGTCATCATCTAAGTTCAAAATCAACCAAGTATATAATGAGGGCCCAGTACTCACTCTCTTCAAGGCCTTAAGGGATTTGAGCCTTTTATCTCTGATTGCATTCTATATTCTCTTCCTTTAACAATCCTATACTAGCAATAAGAAGTCCAATGAAGCCTATTGCCTGGTTTAGGACCTCTGACTTATTAACTCAACAGTATTTCCCCTTCACTCCATAGTACCCAATCCTTATACTCTTCATTATCCCCACAGAAACCTTCCATTTTTCAGATCTTGACCTCAATGATACCTTCTTTTCTATCCTCCTGGATCTCCAATCATAAAATATCTTCACCTTTACCTAGACTGACCCAAATAATCATACTGTCCTACTCCAGAAATTCCAAGAGAGCCAACATTTATTTGGCCAGGCTTTAGTCTTGGACTTATCTCTTTGTCTCTTCCTAAATCCAAACTCATACAATACATAGATGATCCCTACTTTGTAGTCCATCCCTGACGATTAGCCAGGCAGACACCTTTACCTTATTAAACTTTCTGTCCAGCCAGGGATACAGGGTCTCACCCTTTAAGATCTAGCTGTCCACTCATTAGATTACTTATATGATGTCAGTTTTTCTCCAGCCATTACCACTGATAGAAAACACTTAATTCAGTCACTCACAGTCCCTATTAGGAAGGATGAAATCCTATTTTTCCTAGGAATGGCAGGTTTCCTACAACCTTGGATACCTTCTTTCTCTTTTCTTACTCATCTCCTCTAAAAAGAATCCCTCAGCTTCTCACAGGAACCTGTTCTAGCCCCTGCTTCCAAGCCATTTTGGAAACTTCAACAAATTCTCCTCTAGGTTTCAGCCCTATACCTTCCAGATTTAAACTCTCCTTCTCTCTCTGTTACTGAAAAGGAGGGATATGCCCTTAGTGTCCTGCTGGGACCTTCCTTTGCATCTGTTGCATACTTGTCAAAAAACTAGACCAGAGTATCCAAAGTTGGGCACCTTATCTGGCTTCAGCTGAATTTCTTGTATGAGAATCACAGAAGTTAACCATTGGGGTACCTGTTACTGTCCTTTTTCCTCATCACCTGTCATATTTTCTAACATACAAGGGTCTTCAAACACTACTACCCTCCCGAGTTCTCTCCCTTCAGGTAGCATTGGTAGAGGATACAACACTGAGTTTTCTTTTCTTCTTTTTTAAATTTATTGTTTGAAGGACATTTAGATCATTTCCATTTCCTTGCTTTTGCAACACTGAATTTTTAATCATGTCCACCTCTTCACAATTCAAATATTCTTTCCCAACCAGTCTTGGAGTACTACCCATCACACTTATGCATTGAGACCCTATGAGAATTATTACCTTATCATATAAGTACATATATGTATGGGAAGAAGCACTACCTCAGGCCACTTATACATGGCATACAGATGATAGCTCCTTCCTATATAAAGGAGCATGTAGAACAGAGTATGCAAATAATTTCAACACCATAGTGGTTGAAGCACAAGCTCATCCAGTCCACTCTACAAATCAGCAGGCTGAATTAGTAGCTTTAACTTGTGCCTGTCAATTAGCAAAAGGACAATCCCCAAACCTGTGTATAGACTTCCAATGTGCTTTCTATATTTTCTTGTCACATGAGCTATCTGGACAGCAAAGGGAGGATTCATCACCAATTCAGGCCAAAGCACATCCCCATTAGAGGCCTGTCATCATTCCACCAGAGAATTGTCCATTGTTGATCACACCAAATGAAAATTCCATTATTTCCAAGGGAAATAACCAGGCTGATGAGGCAGCTAGAGCTGCAGCTCTTGGAAACCTGGATCACACAACACAGGAAACTCTCATCTTACAACCCACCTCTTCATTATTATTCCTAGATACTCAACAATTATTGTCTTATTTACACCAGATCTATCACCTCAATAGACAGACTTTGTCTCATTTTACAAAAACTTACCTACAGCCTATCTCTGAAGATCTGTCCTTTCTAAAATCTATCATGGCTTTTTGTAAAATATGTCTAAACTCTAATTCCACCTCTGGGCATCAGAATCTCCCTTTTCCTACTCACCAAACCAGAGCATCCCTCCCTGGATCAGACTGACAGCTTGATTTTACTCACATGCCCACAGTTAGATGGTTCAGTTACGTTTTAATTCTAGTCGAAACATTTTCAGGATAGCTAAAAACTTTTCCTATGATTAATAAAAGATCACAGACTATTTCTAATCTCCCTTTCAGAGAAATAATTACCCATTTTAGAGTTACAACCTCACTTCCATCAGAAAATGGCCCTAAATGCACTTCTCAAGTTTCTCCAATTCTAGCCAAAGTCCTTAACATTCCATGATGTTTCCATATCCCCTACAGTCCCTAGTCTGTAGGTAAGGTTGAATGAACTAATTCAAAAACATTCTTATCAAGCTCTCACAAGAACTCAATACTGATTGGATAAAACTGCCATTGGCTTTCCCGAAGTTAAGAGCCCTCAAAAAAATTCCTACTTATGTCTCTTTTGGAGCTCATGTATGGATGGCCAATTATGCCTTCTGGTCTCACATCTCAGCCATCACCTCTCCTTGATTATCTCCTTACCCATTTATCATTTATTACACTGTCTTCATACCCTTCCCTGGAAATTCACCCATTATCATTTGCTATAGCCCCTTCCAGATCCTCTTCCTCTCTGATAAATATTAGAGACTTAGTCCTCCCTTCCTCTCTGCCCTAGGACACAACTCCCCTCTTCTTGCTTCAAAATGGAAAGACCCCGTCAGGGTAATCTTTACTACCCCAACGGCTGTTAAGCTTATAGGTTTCCATCACTGGATTTACATTTTCCATCTCAAACCTTTTATATGTCACCCACTCAAAACAATCTTTTGACCCCAACACGGCTTTGCCCTTTTAAGTTTCAGAAGGCACCAAATTCGAACAGCCTTCCTTCAGTCTTAGAAGGATGAGGCCTCACACATCTGTCAAGATCTAAGCCCAACCCTATCAAGTCATGCTTTAGTCCTTCTTATTTTATTTCTTTCTACTTACCCCATCACTAGCAAACTCTACATTTGGAGGTTTGAGGTTCTGGAAACATACACCCAGCAGTTCAACCAGACCACTCATGTAGTAGTAGGATCTGAAGCTAACCAGCAGGTTGTCAAAAAGAGATACTTATCTCTATATCACCAAACTCAGTTACTAGATCACCTGTCCCCTATGCTTGCTTCCTCTATCATCAAACTAAAGATTACTGTAGATGCTGCCCCGAAACCTATGAAGACTGTTATTATTCGTCCTATAAAGTCATGATGCACATTCAGAAAAAAAATCTCTGCCATTTATGAAGAATGGGGAATGTTTTATATATTGATTAAGATTCATAGCACCCCAGACGGGAAATAGGAGTAATTGGGAAGCCTTTCTGTATAGTGTTTATCACAACTGCCCATCAGAACTCTCAAGATACAGAGGGTACACATTCCACACTCCCAACCCCTAGCTATAAATGTAGTAGAAGTAGTCCAAAGCTTCTCAAAGGCTCTTACACTCTTAAAATCACCCTTTTTAAATGATAGTAATCCCACTTCCCTGTAATTTCTTGTTTAAGACCCTAAGTACCTCATATCAGCTATTGACTAATGCTCAGCCCGATCTCTTTGGAGAATGTTGTTTGTGAGTCCCACCAGGGTCAAGCTCTCTCACTCACCATTTGTGTTCTCACCATTGTCCTGTTGGATTTCCTTACCTTTCCACTTATAAATTGCTCTAAACCAAATGTTACTTCCATCCTTTAATCTCTTTCACATTGGTATTACAGGCTGTTTTGACATTTCAGGAACACACCTTGTGGGCATCCTGAATTCTTGTAGACTGAAATAATACCATTACCCTTGATACTATCACTCAGCCCCTATGTACAGACATTAACAATGCCACTATTCTCTCTGGCACCCAAGTTTATCACTGCTTACCTGTCAGGTGTTCTGGGACTTGTTTGCTGGTGTTCCTGTTGCCTAAATTAGTGAGGTATACACTGAAAAACCCTTCCCAATTCCCATTGCCAACTTTATAGCAGCAAGGCATAACAAATGAGCAATCCAAGTCATGCCTTTCTAGCAGCCCTGGGCATAACTGTAGGTGCAGACAGTGGAACAGCAGGACTGACAACTTCCCTACCTATCATTGGCTCTCCTTGAAATTTGCACAGAATGTTCAATGAGTATCTCAGACCACCCTTATACTTCAGAGACAAATAGTCTCACTGGCCACCATAGTACTACTAACAGCAGAGAGAGGTGGTCTTTGTCTATTTCTTGGAGAAGAATGTTGTTTCCATGTCAACTAATCAGGTATAGTGAAAGAGAACATTTAACTACTTTAAATGGATCTTCAAAAGGAGAAACAGCTTGATACTGCTCGTCAGTGGATCACTAATAGTCAGCATGGAATTGGATGCCTCCTTCTTACCCCCCTGCTCTTTCTTTTCGTAGTCCTACTAATTGTGCCTTGCTGTATAAACCTCTTGTCTAGATTTTTTCTACAACATATCCAAAATATTTGTAGCCAGACTTTCAATCAGTTACTATTCCAGGATTTACCAGCCTTTAGATACATATATAGAGATCTGCAAAACCTGGTTACATCTAAAGGATGAAGATCAAGATGGTTTCAAGAACCCTGGCACCTTCCAATCCAGCAGGAAGTAGTCTAATAATAACTTCCCCCCTTTCCAATCTCTGGTTTTTTATTACTAAACAAAAGAGGAGGAATGTAGGGAAAGAGGCTATCCAAAGAAACCTCCCCAAGCCCTGAAACCAAAGCCAGTGGGGGAAGCCACTGGGACTCAAGCCACTGAAAGAAACACTCGATCCCTTAACCCAGAACCAAAGAAACATATGCTGACTCAAACCAGTACTAAAGGAAAATACTTGGTCCCTAGAATTAGAACCAGTGAAAGAAATATGCTCTGGCCTTAGAATTAGAGTCCAAAAGCTAAAAAAGTCCAATGAAGGAAATAGTTTGGCCCTGAAATTAGAGCCATCCCAACCCCTGATCAACTAACCAATCCCTGAGAAGGAATAACTAACCAATCCTTGAATATCCCTGGAGAAATTCTGCCCCTAAGAAGCCCTGTATAAACCTCTGTGCTTTTCAGTTGGCTGTTCTTTCTGACCCTGGTAGAGGCAGCCACTCTCTTGAACTCCTCCTTCCCAAATCAATCTCTTTCTATAAAAAGTCTTGGATAAAGATCTTCATTTGCTGGCACAAACTTGCTGAGATGTACCCTAGTGTACTATGGAGAAAAATCTTTCAGAGACATCCCTTAGGGAACTGAGCAAAGCTGAGCAGAAAAGTAATAATTTTTGCCAAAGGCAGAGAAAATTGCTACATTTCTGCAGGGGTTTCCCCTTTAGCAGAGTGAAGCAAAAACGTAACATTTTGGGCCAGAGAGAAAAAGGAAGCAGGGCTCGGAAGCCCCCTTAAGGGGTAAAGCTCAGCATAGCAGCTTTACAGGAGAGGAGCAGGATTACTATACCCCGTGGGGAGACAATTCTCCAATTGTACCCCAGCTTCAGGTATAGCCCTTCTTTCTAAACAGTCAGGGTACCTTTCCCTTCAGAGCTGAGATGTCTCATTGCAGCTCCAGTTGTCAGAGCTGACCTAGCAGCAATCCAGGTATAGCCTGACTTCCAGAACAGTCAAGATACTTTCCCCTCCAGAGCTGAGCTTCAATCCCCAGAGTTGTAACACTGGCTTAATTAAGAGAATGCATTTGAACAGAGAAAAATTATAAGACAAAAAATAGTTAAAGGCTCTTGGAAACTAATTAGAGACTCTTGGCATAACTCAGACAGGTAAGTTGAATATAAATGCTGAGAAATAAAATACTAGTTCCTGTAACTGCAGAAAATTAGACCAATTCCTTAAAGGTATTTGTGCAAATGTTTTAAAAACAATATTAAATGAATAGTTTCAGGCAGATCTTTTGAGTGAGTTAACAGGGAGTTAACCACTGCAGAGGATTTATACTCCCATGGAGATAGTCACATTCATAAGGAATTTTTAAGAATACAATTTATTCTGCTACCAGGATGACATGAAACATCTACATTTCCATAGAAAACCAACATTGTAATGGTTTGAAGGATCAGATGTAAATTTCAAATACCAAAAGTGATTGGAAATTAAAGGTACTTGCTGAAGAAGCATCTGAGGAAATAAAGGTCCTCCCAAAGATTATTATCCTTTTTTTTTGGTGAACTTACTGTTATCCTTTTTGGGAGAGAAACCAAAAACTTTCTAAAAGGCACCACTTAGAACAAATGATTCTTCTTGAGGCAAGAAAGACAGAGTTTAGGATGTGAGTCTTCCCAAATTAAACCTTCACAGACTTCCCACCCACTCTCCACTTCCAGGTTCGTAGTGAGAAGCTAGGAATTTGACTCATTTTTAAGATAAACTGAGTTTCCAAAGAAAAGAATAGACTCATATTTCTACAATGAACAACTAATGTTTTGGAGAAGTGCAACCCACAGTCAAGAAAGAAAAGCAAAGGATGCATCTGTGAAATCAGCATCTGAGGAACTTAAGCTTACTTTTATAAATATGTTGAATAACCTACTTCTTCTACTTGTAAGAAGCTAATATACAGATATCTCATGTGAGAAAAAAAATTTAAAAGAATCAATCGCATATATGTAATTTCAATGCTCAGGAGAGAAAATAAGGAGAATTATGAGTCCAAGTCCCTGCTAAGCTGTATGCAAGTGTCAGACAGGGGAATGTAGGAAGATTCAATTAAAGAAAAACATAGAAATTCTGTAACTGAAAAATATATTTCTTAAATAAAAAATTCACTGATGGTCTTTTCAGTAAATTTGGTGTCACAGAAGAAAATCAATAAGCTAGAAGGCAGATCAATGACAATTACTCAATCTGACTAGGGGAGATTGTGACTGCAGAAAGATTTGCATAGCTCCAGGGACTCATGCAATAACACCAGACAGTGTAATAGTTGCCTAGTTTGAACTTGAGAGAGAAGGCACAGAATGAGGCAAACTGTCAGAGATGACTGACTGAAGTTAAATGGGAAACATCAAAGTCCAGATCTAGATCTTGGAGTCAGAGTATGCTAGTAGCATGATGCACATAGAGTCACACATTAGGCATATCTCAGTCAAAGAGCAAAAAAGATAAGACTAAGGTGAAATTTGAAAGTTATCAGAGGGGAAAAGAATACCACATATGTAGCAGAAGTATGAACATCAGACATCATAGCCACTTTTTTGTCAACTTAATAGAAACCTATATCTACTTGGGATGAAGAAATATCAACCCAGAAACCACCTTTATAAGACTGGCCTGATAACATGTCTCTGGGACATTTTCTTAATATCTAAGCCATGTAGGCAGTTTTAGCCCATTATTCCTGGTCCCACTCTGAGGCAGGTGGGCCTTTGCTGTATAAGAGTGGAAGCAGAGCAAATAAGGAAAAACAAGATGCTGAACATCATTTCTTTGTAGTTTCTGATTCAGTTCTTGCCTCCAGGCACCTGACTTGGGTTTGTTCTGTGGTTTCCATTTATGTTGAACTGTAATATTTGAGCTAATGTAAACCCTTTCCTTCCTTAAGCTGCTTTAGGTCAGGGTTCATCAGTATTAACAAAGAACCAACCAAGACAGAAAGTGTTTGCTTAGCAAAGTGCTGATGAATTAAGCAGTAGACTTTTGAACACTTGAGGATAATACAGCTGTCAGTGAAGAACTTTATCTCCAATAAGATATTCTTTAAAATTAGGATTAGATAAAGACATATTTTACTAAAGAAAAAAATGAGAGATAATTAGTTATCAGAAGGCCTGAGCTTTTAAGATGTAGCAAAGAATGTTCTCAGCATAAGAAACAAAACATATTCTGTGGAAATCGAACCCACCACAAAGGAAGAAGAGGACAATAAATGCTAACTTTGTAGGCAACTATAAGAAGAATTAAGTTCCTTTTTTTTTTAACTATATAGTTGTCAATTTTTGATAGAATAGATTGAATCTAGGGCTTTGTACATACCAGGCATGGACTTTTCTCCTGAGTTATGTTTCTTGTCTAAGGTAATTGACTTTGGGGTTCAATAATATATTTAGAATACAGGAAGAGTATTTATAAATGATAGCATGAAAGATAGAGGTAAAAGTAGAATTTTACTTTTGAAAAAATTCTTAGTTTTGTGAAAACTAAATTAATTACTAGAGTAACCACTTAAGTAAATCTCACAGGCATACTTATACGTTCAGAAATTTAACTAAAATTATATGTTTAAATTATTTGAATGATGTACAACAACAATAACACATTAGGAGAAGTAAACCCACTATCAAACTAGTGTACCTAAATCCTGCATATCAGTAATTGCATTGAATTTTTAGTGTAGCAGATCAATCAAGAGACAGAATTGATGACAACAGAGAAGACATTTAAGGGTGAGTAAAGATAGGAATAAAGTTTTACTATTTTATTTTATTATTAATTTTACTTAAGGCATGTATACCAACACCTGTTGATATGATGTGGTACTGATACATCATCTCTCCTTGCCCATATATCTATCCATCCGTCTGTTTGCCTACCTGTCTGTCTACCTGTCATCTATCTTAGAAATTAAATAGATTCATCAAACCTAGTTTACAAATAGAACCCAATGCTCTGAATAGTTTATTTCATGTTATGCATTCACTGTAGCCTCAAATATTCATCCAGAATCTAAATTATATTTTCTTTGGATACTTAAAGTCCAGAAGTCACATTAATATCTAAAGACTAATAAAACAGAAGGATGAATCTGGTACAGTTATGATTGGTTATTTCTCGTATGATTACTTTCATTATACCATCTAGAAAAATAATACACACACACACACACACACACACACACACACACACACACACACACACGGGGGGGGGGAGAGAGAGAGAGAGAGAGAGAGAGAGAGAGAGAGAGAGAGAGAGAGAGAGAGAGCCAAAATAATACATCTCTAAATTATTGAAAGACAAAAAAATGTCATCATAAAAACTGCACATTCTTCATAATGAATGATTTAACTTCATAAAAATTAAAAGTATTTAATTTAATGTAAAATTAAAATAAAGTCTGGTATAGAATAGAATATAACTAAATATTGAATGTTTGACCTATATTTCTTAAGTGTTAGTCCAAGATAGTTATTCTACAATTTCAGTATTAAATGTACTGTAAATTTGGCATAGCCTAGAATCACCTGAAAATACTCTGAGCATTTATCTTTATTAGGTGGGTCTGTGAACAAGTCTATGAGGGACTGTCTTGGTTGTTAATTGTTGTAAGAGGGCCCAGGTCATTGTGTGTGGCATGCTTCTCTGGATATGTGGTACTGTGCTATATAAGGAAGATTTCTCAAACCTTCTATGGAAAGCAAGCTAAGCATGATCCAGTGAGCAAGCCAGCCAGAAAGTGCTACCTTTCGTAGTCCTCACTTTACTTTCTTGGTTCTGAATGAGTTTCCTAATCGGAGAGATGTTTCATGAAATTGCAAGCAATCCTGCCTTCTGGTTCCCAACTTGAGTTCCTTCCCTCACATTCCTCGAAGATGACAAGAGGACACAAAAAAATACAACTGCCAACTTCCCAAGACAAAGTAGGAGAGTCCTTCAAAATTTATGCTTCAAAGAAAAGTCCGGCAAATATTTGAACATCTCTAAAGTATATAGGCTGGTTTAATTCATCAATCCATTCTATAATCCAGTGTCTTTCATTAGTTGCCATTCATTCATCAGCATTAAAAAAAAAATCAAAGTCAACAAAGCACCATATAGGATCCACAGATCCTGTGTATTTCCCATTTTAATGTAGTGTATTTATTTTTAATATTACTTTATACTCTGTCTTTAAGGCTTTATTTTTTAATTTAAAACTATTTTCTATGACTGTCTATACTCATTTTATTTTTTCAGCATCTAAGAACATTTTAAACATTCATATCTTTATAGTTTGTGTGTGTGTGTGTGTGTGTGTGTGTGTGTGTGTGTGTGTGTGTGTGTGTGCCTAGATTTGGCTTTATTAAGCACCTGCAACACTCTCTGACTGCATGAGGCAAACATTAAGCAATGCCAACTGCTTTGTGGCTCAGTTTAGTGCATTGCACTGGCTCATGGCACTGGCAGTTGGCTCCAACCCACAGGCACTGGCTGGTAGCCATATCTCTCTACACCAAGCCTATCAGAGAGACTGTAGTCACCAGGAGCTGCATTTGACTCTGTGTTCTGAACATTTTATTTTTAAAAATTTTTTTGTCAGGCCTTATGTGGATATACATGGTTGGACACTGGGCAGCATGTGTAATGAGTCTTTCTCTGTTCTGTCAGCCAGCTCCCAAATAATAGCATAAAACTTTTTATTAACTATGAAAGGTTGGCCTTAGTTTAGACTTGCTTCTAACTAGCTCTAATAACTTAAATTAACCCATTTTTATTAATCTACATGCTGTCACATAACTCATGGCTTTTTCCTCTTCTCTTGCATGTCCCACTTCCTCTGTGTCTGGTGACTCCTCCCTTCTTCTTCCCAGAGTTCCCTCTGCCTGGAATTCTTGTCCGTACCTCCTGCCTAGCTGTTAGCTAATTAGATTTTTATTAAACCAATCACAGTGATGTATAGTTACATAGTGTAATGAAATGTCTCACAACAGAAAAAACAGTTTCAGCTCATGTGCTTGTATTGTAATTAACCCTATTGACACTTTGCATTACAAAGTTTCCAGATGTGTGCAGGGGTCCTAGGTATTATGTTGCCTGAGTTGTGTCAGTCTCTTATAGATGAGTAAAGATAAAGATGTATTTTTCTTTATCACATAGAGTTGAAATAAACGTGAAGTCAAACAATGAAGCAGAGGCTCAAATATTCTTTGATGGGAATATTATTTGTTTATTTTATTAATAAGAAAACTGTGTTTTTGTAAAAACTTATATTTCTGTGAAAAAAAATTGGGTAATAAAGTGAAGCCAGTGACAGACTTTAAATTTTTATGCTCTCTCTCTCAGAGTGACTTTTCTGAGTATGTAGGAGGCCTTGTGGCTACTAAAAGATTATGCCTATGGTCATAGAAACTTTCCTTAATGAAAATTTTCAAATCCCCAAAGCATGACATTTCAACAGCTATACAAACTAATATAAGCGTTGCCTGACCTGCTTTACAAAATTAAATCAGAGTGGGTGCATTCATGCCTCTACTAACAAGAAACACTTCTTTATCTAGAAAAGAATAAAATTTTTGGAAAAAAGGCGTAGATCTGGAAATAAATGAGGTGACCTTAAACTTAGAAAGGAAAAAGCCCTCATATCTTCTCACATATGAATTCTTCATGTATGTTCAGATAAACAGACGTAAATTTTGATAAAGCTGAGGAAGAGAATGCAAAACTAATGTCACATGGTATGAAATTGAAAGTGGACTGGCAGGAGGGGGGGTGAAAGCTGGGAAAAGGTGGGGATATGGGGCAAGCAGATTCCACTAAACCACGGCTTTGTTTGAAGGTGCTACTGATGATACCTAGTGCTTTCTATGCTAATTTTTAAAATTACAATAAATGCCTTCTCTGGCTATTTTTAAAGGCAATTCAATATATTGTCTCCTGTATAGTGCAGGCAGCACTTCACAACCATATATATTTTGCAAAATACTTTCCCCATGTTGTTTTACTTAAAAAGCATATTCAACAGCTCTTTCTAGGAGTCAAGCTAGCCTGTTACTGTTAGCCATAAGTTCTGTCCATCTCGCCTTGTTGTCTTTTCCCCGCCATGTGCTCATCATTCAAATCAGTTCTTCTTTTTAGATTATCTACCCTTAGCTTTCAAAGCACTTATATATTTCATCATTATGTATGGAATTATTCCTGAATTTTTTTCATTTGGGATGTACTCATTTTCTTTCTTCTACCAGCTCAAGCCTTAATACTGATGAGTGATTACAAGTTCAAAGGAAGCCGAATATTCTCTATGAAACCACTAATTGGAACATCTTACATTTACTGTACTTTCTAGAGACTCATTGTTATCTCTGTTAGCTAATTAATATTTATCATATTCTTTATATTTTTAATCAACTACATGAATATTTATACATCTTCCATAAATATTTAGCATTAATCAGGATACAGGTAGTTTTAATATCTTTTTTCTTTAATGACCCTGCCCCAGTGGCCTTAACAAGGAAAATGTTCAACAAAATCCAAATTTATTCACAATAAGTCCAAAGAAAAATACAAAGGATCCATGCAACATATAAATCTTATTTTCTATAGAAATTTGCTAACCACTGCATTAAGCTATTGAGAGCAATCTTACCCCCTGAGTGTTATTAAAAATCACAATAATGTGTATGTATCTCTGTATGTATGTGTATATGAGAGAGAGAGAGGCAGACAGAGAGACTAGACTTCTTTCTATCTTATTAATATTTTGAAATTCTGCTTCAATATACTCCATACTTTTGCAGTCTCACACAGTTTATGAATATTTAGCTTCATATTCTGCATAATGAAAATTACTGAAGGCATTATTAATAACAGATACTATAAACAAATCGAAACATTTAATTGATTATGGAGTTGATTTGCATCCTTTTTAAAAACTGTGTTTGAACATGTCAAGAAAATAAATCAATTATGATTCTGAGAAAAAAAACTAAAGGTAGTTTTTGTCAGTTTCATCTTATGTATGCCCAATACAACATCCTGGAATGAACATTATATTTTGGTGTGATGCCTACATCTGATTTAAATCTACAATTGTATTATATTTACATTTTAGAAACATTAAGTTTAATCCTATTTTGTTATTAGCATTGGCATTCAAATTTACATTTATCTTTAGATGTACATCACCTGAAAATACATAGAAATCTTGCTGTGCCTTGAGGACAGTTAAGAAGTGAGATTGCCCTAGCTCAGTGTATGATAAAATGTATGCTGACTGTGTTGGTTAGTATTTTCAATTTCACACAAATTAAGGTCATCTTTAGAGAGTGAACCTTAGCTGAGAAATTGCCACCATTTGATTTACCTCTAGAATATATATAAGGGCATTTTCTTGATTAGTGATTGAAATGGGAGTTTCCCATCCACGATGGTGGTGCCACTCTTGAACAGATGGCCCGGAATTGTAAGAAAAAGCAAATCATGGACAGCAAGCCAATAAGCAGAGTTCTTTCTTAGTTCTACATCAGTTCCTGCTTCTTGATTTCTGTATATAGTTTCTGTCCTGACTTACTTTGACCATATACTGTTACCTTGTAACCTGCAAGGTGAAACTAAACTCTTCTTCTTTAGCAATGCTTTTGTGTTATGGTCAAGTTTTTTTTTCTTTCACAAAAACAACAACAAGCTAAGACACAGTTGGGTATAGGATAGTGAGCACTGGTGTGACAGATCTGGACATGTGGCATTTATGCTTTGGATTGTTCGTTGGAGAAAGGTAGAGAATTCTGTATCTTGTGGCTGGAAAAGCCATTGAGTATGTAGACCTTTATGAGTTGTGGGAATTTAGAAGATAATGCTTAAGTAAATGAGAGACATAATAAGAGACACAAAAAATATCCAGAGAACTATCAGGTCATACTTTGAGAATCTATACTCCACTAAAATGGAAAACCTAAAAGAAATGGACAGCTTTCTGGACAGGTACCACTTACCAAAATTAAATCAAGATCAGATTAAAGACCAAAACAGACTTATAACCCCAAAGGAAATTGAAGCTGTTATTAAAAGTCTCCCAAAGTAAAATAATCCCAGGACCAGACAGTTTCAGTGTAGAATTCTACCAGACATTCAAAGAAGAACTAATTAATACCAATACTCTTCAAACTGTTCCATACAGTAGAAACTGAAGGAACATTGCCAGACACCTTTTATGAGGTCACAATCACCTTGGTTCCCAAGTCACTCAAAGATGCAACAAAGAAAGAGAATTACAGACCAATCTCCCTCATGAACATAGATGCAAAAATACTCAGTAAGATCCTGGTAAATAGAATCCACCACCATATTGAAAAATCATCCACCATGATCAAGCAGGCTTCATCCCAGAGATGCAGGTATGGTTCATTACATGAAAAACTGTGAATGTCATCCATTATATAAATAAAGTGAAAGAAAAAACCCCACATGATTATTTCCTTAGATGCTTAAAAAGCCTTTGACAAAATCCAACACTCCTTCATGATAAAAGTCCTGGAGAGATCAGGAATACAGGGAAAATACCTAAATATAATAAAGGCAGTATACACCAAGCCAATAGCCAGCAGCAAACTAAAAAGAGAAACACTCAAAGCAATCCCACTAAAATCAGGGACAAGACAAGGCTGTCCTCTCTCTCCTTATCTATTCAATATATTTCTTGAAGTTTTAACTAAAGCAATAAGAGAACAAAAGGAGATTAAGGGGATACAAATTGGACAGGAAGAAGTCAAATTATCTCTATTTACAAAAGATATGAAAAAGTGACCTCCAAAATTCTACCAGGGAACTCCTACTGCTGATAAACACCTTCAGCAATGTATCAGGGTACAAGATTAACTAAAAAAGAAGAAGAAGAACTCAGTAGCCCTCCTATACATTAAGAATAAAAGGGCTGAAAAAGAAATAAGGGAAACATCATGCTTTATAATAGCTGCAATTATCATTAAATGCCTTAGCATAACTCTAACCAAAGAAGCAGAAGACATGTTTGACAAAAATTTTAAGTCACTGAAGAAAGAAATTGAAAAGGATATCAGAAAATGGAAAGATCTCCCATGCTCCTAGATAGGTAGAATCATCATAGTAAAAATGGCAATTTTACCAAACAATCTAGAGATTCAATGCAATTCCCATTAAAACCCCAACACAATGTTTTACAAAACTTTAAAGAATAATACTCAACTTCCTATGGAATAACAAGAAACTTGGGATTGCCAAAACAATCCTGCTCAATATAACAACTTCAGGAGGAATCACCATTCCTGACTTCAAGCTAGATTATAGAGCCACAGTAATAAAAACAGCCTGGTACTGGCATAAAAACAGATTTGTGGACCAATGGAATCGAATTGAAGACCCTGACATTAACCCACAGACTTATGAACACCTGATTTTTGAGAAGGAGGCCAAAAATATTAAATGGAAAGAAGATAGTAACTTGTAGCATAACTGGATGGTAGTATGTAGAAGAATAAAGATAGATCCAAACCTATGACCCTGCACAAAACTCAAATCCAAGTGAATCAAAGACCTCAACATAAGCCCAGCTACACTGAACTTGATAGAAAAGAAAGTGGGAAATACCCTTCAACATTTTGGTATAGGTGACCACTTCCTAAATATAAAGTCAGTAGCATAGACACTAAGAAAACAATATGTGGGAACTCCTGAAACTAAGAAACTTCTATAAGGCAAAGGACACAGTCAATAAGGCAAAACGACAGTCTACAGAATGGGAAAGGATCTTCACCAACCCTATATCTGACAGAAGACTGATCTCTAAAATATACAGAGAACTCAAGAAACTAGAGCTGAAAAACCTAAATAACCCAATTTAAAATGGAGATCAGAGCTATAAAGGGCATTCTTAGCAGAAGAATTACAAAAGGCTGAAAGGTATTTAAAAATTACTCAATGTCTTTAGACATGAGAGAAATGCAAATTAAACTAGCTTTGAGATACCACCTTATATCTGTCAGAATGGCTAAGATCAAAAACATAGATGACAGCCTATGCTGGAGAGGGTGCAGAACAAGGGGAACACTCCTCCATTGTTGGTGGGCATATACACTTGTACAGCCACTGTGGAATGCAGTATGGTGGTTCCTCAGAAAACTGGTAATCAATCTCCCCAAGGATCTAGCAATAATACTATTGGGCATATACTTAAAGGATGCACATTTGTATCCCAAAAGCATTATCTCAACTATGTTCATAGCCGCATTATTCATAACAGCAAGAACCTGGAAACAACCTAGATGTTCCCAACTGAAGAATGGATTAACAAACTGTGGTATATCTACACAATGGAGTACTTACTCAGCAGCAAAAATAAATGACATACTAAAATTTTCAGGCAAATGGATGGATTTGGAGAATATCCTCCTGAGCGATTTATCACAAGCCCAGAAAGAGAGGCATGGGATGTACTCACTCATAAGTGGATTTTAGACAAAATGCAAAGAATACCCAAGCTGCAAACCTCAACCCCTGAACAGCTCCAGGCATTCCTCTAAAAAGAGAAAATAAAGAAGATCACTTTAACAAACTGGAGCCATGTTTTATGAGGTTTCTGACACGGTCTTTCCAGCCTAGCCTCCTGGCCCACACGTTCCAGCCTAGCCTGGTGGCCCAGACTTTCAGACCCTCAGTTTCATAGTTCCAATGAAACACACAAACCGTTGTATTAATTATATCCTGATTGACCTGGGGCCCAGGCATACAAGTTGCCAGCTCTTGATCTTAAGCTAACTCATGACTCTCATCTTGTTTAGCCATGAGTTTTGATACCTTTTCTCAGAGTAACATTTCAACTTCTTTCCTCTGCATCTTCTGGTGTCTAATCTTGGTGTCTCTGTGGCTTCTCTGTGGAATTTCTACTCTGTTTTTCCTGTTCCTAGAGTTTTCTTAGTAGCCCTGCCCACACTTCCTGTCTGCCTTCAGCCAATCAGTGTTTTTATTAAACTAGTAGGTGGGACAATTATTTACTACTTAACTACTACATTTCCCCTTTTCTCTTTTTTAAACAAGAACCTCAAATCTAATTTCCTTTGTGTGTGTGTATATATATATATATATATATATATATATATATATTTACTATTATCTATAACAACTTGTAATCAACACTGTAAGCAAACACAAACATCCATAATCCATATTTTTGGGAATGAAGGCATTGTTCTCTAGGCTACTTCCTGCTGAATGGGGGTGCTGGCAATCCCATAGGCATCTAAAGAAAAATTTAGGATTATGGGCAAGTCTTTAGTGGGGTAGCCTCTAAGGCTGAGTAATCTCAGTCAGTCTCCTTGAAGTAGTTTTGGATACAGAGATCAGAGGAAATAGAGGTGCTCTGAAAAACTGGATCATCTGAGTCATCCTTTTCCATAGGAGACTCTTCGGGGGTTTTCCTTGATCAAACCTTATTTTCTTTATAGGAATAAATCCATAACCTCGTGGAGACCCATAAGTGTGGGAAAGACTTCACTTCCTTCTTCTCTCAGTCTGTTGAATTGTTCTCTGAATGAGGAGGTTCTCTCCCAGGCATGAATGATATATTTTGTGGCTCCTTGTGGTCCTGGCCACCATGCCATGATGCACACTTTGTTCTTTCTGCACAATGACTAACCCCCTGCTTTTGGTTACTGTTACTATTTCCTTGTAGTGCAGCCAGCAGGTGGGGGGCTACCACCCTGGATGGTGATGTAATCATCAGGTTGGGGGCTGCCTCCCTGAAACAGTTATATACTGTACCAAGTTACAATAAACTTTGAGACTTGAGCAGACTTTCCAGCCTTGTCTCCATTCTTTGTGTCTCCTCCCATTCTTTGTCCCACTCTCTCTCTTCCAGACCCTCCATTGACTAATCCTGTGGGCCAGGACATAACCTCTCGTTTTCTGTGGAAATAAAAAGAAATCCTCTTCTCCAAAGTAGCATGTCTTTTGATTTCAATTTTTAAAGTCAACTCATTTATAAAATATATAGATTGAATTAATCCAACAGCATCTATAATCAAATGTCTTTTAGTAGCTTTTAGTAATTCTTGTTCAGTCAAAAAACTTAAAGACAAGGCAATAACATACAGTATCCAGATATTCTTTGTATTTTCCATCTTTACGTGTCTTATTACTATTTTTTTACTCTTTTTAGGGACTTTCTCTATCCTTTTTTTCCTTTTCTCTATCAAGCCTGGTATGTGTGTGTGTGTGTGTGTGTGTGTGTGTGTGTGTGTGTGTGTGTGTGTGTGTGTGTGTGTATACTCTAAACTATTTAGAGTTTTTTTTGAATATGTCTTTATTGTATATCTTTTATTTCTTATCTGTTTTTGCTTCTGACCACACCTTTGCTTGGTTAGGGTGGCTAACTCCATTGTGTGGCTAAGGATTATAGGCTTGGCTAAGGTGGGTGACTCTACCAAGCTCCCTCTATTTCTTTTGTTTCTGACCACACCTTTAATCTGCTATTGTGTGGCTAGAGATTAAAGGCTTCACTTGGGTGGTTGACTGGCTCCACCCAGCTCCTACTCTAGCTTCCTACAATTTAGCTTTCTAGCTAATTATCAGACACAATTATCACTCTGGGGAATTTTAGGGTGACCAAGTAAAGCACTGCCATCTGCTGCTCATGAACTCCATTTAAGTATTTGGCAACAGGGCCTCTTAAAAAAAAACTCATACGTGTTTTGCCTCGAAGGCTGAATTAGGAAGGCTCTCTTAAAACGCCAAGCCTCTGCTTTCCTCCAGCAAACAGAGCTCGCCCCAAGAAAATGCTGCTACTAAGAAGCTATCTTTGACTCTGTTCCCTTTATGCCCATATAACCAGAAACCTTAAATACGTCATTTACAACTTACATCTAGGCTCCTGTGAGACTTCAGGAACCAGTCATTTTGCAGTTTAAGCTGTACTCCAAAAGGTCTCCATTTTTAATTCAAACTCACATGTCGTCCCAAGGCATCTCTGAACCAAGGCTCACATAAGAGACACAACTCCAATGCTGTTTTTGGCTCCAATGTTGTGCCCCAGAGCTGTTTTTAATTGGTCTCCAGCTTTATATGGGTGTATATCATCCACATTGAGCTGCCATTTGTTATACAAGGGCCATAATGGTGTCAACCAAGAAGAGATGGGAACAAATCATGAGAGGAAAGAGATGGTTGAGGTGAGAGAAGCAATAAAGTGGGAGAAACCAAAAGAGATGGATATCTCGATAGATGAAGCCAATGTGGGGTTGGAAAGAGACTGAATGCTAGGGAAACCTCCAAGAACTCACAGGATGTCCCTGGCTATGTCTTCAACCAATAATGGAGGGGATGCCTAAACAGGACTTCCCCTATAATCAAATGAATAACCATCCTAAGTGTCATCACAGGACCTATATCCAACAATGAACAGAGGTGGAGGCAGAGATCCATGGCTGAGCACTGGGCCGAGCTCCTGGTCCAGCTGAGAGCAGGGAAGAAGAGTCTGAATGAGCAAGAGGATAGGGAATACAAGGAAAAAAATCCCACAGTAATGGCAGGCTGGAGCTCTGGGGAGCTCACTTAATTAAGAATAGCCACTGAAGATTCATCGGGAAAAGGAGCTAGGCCCTCCAAGTGTAGGCAACTGTCGAATGGCATGAGCAGTATGTGGATCCTTGAGGGGTGGGATCAGACTGTGTCCCTGTGCCTGGGCTGGTACCTTGGAGCCCATTCCCTGCAGAGGAACACCTAACCCAGTCTTGACTTTGGGATGAGGAAATTGGACTTGCCTGGAGTGTATGTGCCATACTGAGCTGACCTACCTTGGGACTTCTTGCCCTTTTGGGGGAGGGGGTGGGTGGATGGGGAGGAGCGAGGCTGAGGGATGACTGGGAAGGACTGGGAGGACGAAGGAAGGGGGAGTAGGAGGATATGTGATTTTAAAAAGACATTTTTTATTAAAAAATTAAAAAAGAGAGAAGGACATAGGGAATGGAGTGCTATTATAAATAACAGTCTTAATGTTTTTAAAGCATTCTTAAAGTAGATTATGTATTAGGGTGCACATACAAATTTCCAACCTTTAGATAGCAGACATAAGAAGATAGGAGGATTGTGAATTTGAGACTAATCTGGGCTTTCTGGGATGATGCCATTGCAAAATGAAAACATCACCACAGTGTGAGTGTGCACATACACAAACATTTGTATACATGTATCAAGCCTATGCACACATGCACAAACATACAGAGAAAACCATCGTATTCTAAAGTTAGTTATTGCTTTCTATTCTAACTGTAATACTTATAAATTTTAGAGAAATATCGAAATTGATGTTAACTTAAAGTCAACACGTCAATGTCTGCATTATCTTGTATCTTTTAAAAAACTTTCCCATTTTACACATATTATATGCACCCATATGTTCATTTCTGAAATGTTGATAGTAACTTTAGTAACAAAAAATGTATTATTCTAAAATAGGAATGTCACATCTGAAGAGTTTCCTTTTGAATATGCTAATATTATAATTATGATTTTCATGTTAGTAATTTCTTCTTGGTAGTCTGTCTTTACTAACATGTTTACAGAATCCCCCTTTCAGCGAGTTTAGCAGTCATTCATAATTTTCCTCTGGTGTAGTCAATGGCTACGCCAATTCACTGTGTCTTCCAAATAAATATTCACAGCCTTTGTGACATTACCTACGAAAAAATAATGAGCATTCTGGGGTTACTTAGAGGAGCATGAATGAGGAGTTACTAAACACAGACAACTCAAAGGTCTCACTAAAAAGGCCACCTTAGCATGGGTGATGATTCACAGAAGCCAGATGCACACCCAGAGCTCTCTGCATCCCTTGCATGCAGAGGGTATTCTCCAGGAAGCTGGGCTGGTCGGCTTATGACTCTAGTAATTTTAAAGGATGTTCTGAGACTTGTGAGTTGTTTACTCTCTGAGAATAATGGGCCAGTCCCCAAGATGGAAATATTTCATTTAGAAGGGCATTGCTTCACAGCAACTAGCAACAATCAATATGCTTACAGAGGGATTTTTCTTTGTTTCTAATGCTCTTAAAACCTTTTTTCCTTGTGAAATAGAAATAACAACCTCATTTACTTTTTTGCTCTCTAAATCCATATGAAATCTTGAGTCAGGACCAAAGCCTAACTGCTTATGCCACATTATTTACTTCTTGGTTCTGAGTGAAAGGATGTATCTAACACAACAAATGTAGCAGATTGCTTATGACAGACACTGGTGGAGCATCCTTCATTAACTATACAGAACACTAGTTCCTTATGTCAGACCACTGGTTGTAATGATATATACTTAATAGAAATAGTCTGGAATATCAGAGGATAGAGTCACCCACAGCCAAAGCTTGAAGGTCAGGGTGTGGTGTGACCCGTGTCTTTAATCCCATCACTCAGGAAGCAGCGATCCATCTGGATCTCTGTGAGTTCATGGCCTATCAGTCAGGCAGTAATAGTACCCACCTTTAATCCTAGCACTAGGAAAGTTGATCCAGGAATTGAAATAGCTGGGCTGGGAAAGAAATTCAAGGAGAAGAAGGCAGTTCTTCCCTTTATCTGCATGCCTGGTCAGTCTGAGGTCTTGTGGAGATAAGACCTACTCTGTTTGGCCAGATGAGTTAGTTGGCTGAGTGAGAATTGTTTGTGGTTTGTTTCCTGTCTCTCTGATATTTCATCTTTTCCCCAATTTTTGACTTCAGGTTTTATCATAATACTAAGTAGAATTCATGGACTAACTGCTTGAGCATCCATCATTAATTATGTAGAGCACTAGATGCTTAAGTCAAACCACTGGTTGAGCATCCATCACTAACTATGTAGAGTATTAGTCACATCTACTACGAATTATTTTTAGTTTCTTGCTTGATAATAGCGGCAAGTAACTTGAATAAGTTTGAAGAATAATCTAGAATGTCTAGGTGACATGTAGGGTCCACAACCAAGTCTCACTTTGGAGATCTTTCATGATCACTGACGTTGTTATCTTTTTGCAACACTAGTCTGTAGGTGGTGGTTCTTCGAACCTTTACAACACTTCCTTTAAAAATCATATGATGATGTATTTCTAAATTTGACTGGCGACAATTTAAGGGAAGATTGGCAAGACTACCTAATTTTCTGAGAAAAATGAAGAACTTGCTGAATTTTCAGGACCCATTTGACATCAATAGAAACAATTTTTTTTGTTTCTATATGCACGAAAATATCCATCCATAAAATAAAATGGCTGTTTGTGTTCACAGCAGGCCATTCCAAAGATCACAGGTGTTATTTTCTGTACAACACACTCTGAACTCTGATGGTAAGTAAGCTCTTTCCAGCCACCCTCTCCGATTGCAAGAGTGCAGGCCAGCGAGGGGATCTGATCCTGGGCTGCAAGCCCAGCACCATGCCAGATGGTTTGTCTGTCACTAAAACAGACACTAGTTAATTGCTTTGTATATGCTGGCCTCTGCATGATTACTTCATATAAATTTATGAGCTTATTCCAGACAATAGTCTTGCTAAATAAGCATCATTAGTCTCTATTTTGCTGATAAAATTCTGAATTCTGTTTAAGGAATTACTAGAAAGTGGAAGAACTGGGATTTGAACTCAGCCAGTCTTGCTATGGGGACTTAATTCTTGTAATCTATTCTATACTCCATAGTTTTAGCCCAGAAAAATCCCAGGTAGAAAGAGAAAAACAACCTAACAGGTATAAGTGGGTCTTGGAAGAGAGACCACTTTGAGTATCAGGCTCTGCACCATAGTTTCCAGAAGGTTTTTATATCTACTTTCTGACCTGATACTTAAATTCAGCCCAGCACACATTAATCAAGTACCTCTTGTGGTTGGAATGAAGAGAGCTCCAGGGATAAGAATGACAGTTAAGGTAAAGATAATAGTCTATACTAAATCTTATAGATTCTCTCTATTTTATAAATGCCCTTGGATGACAGTTCTGTTGTGATGTCCTTATAGTAGCAGCAAAAATGCAAAGCTCCAAATGCGTGTTCTCACAGGAGGTCAGCATCCTCTTCTGTTCCCCTCTTGAGTCCTTCAGAAAAGTACAGTAGAACCTGACAATATCAGATGAATGTGATTCAGTATCTGGTTATCAGAGCAGCAGGGCATCACTCCATGAAGTTGCTTATTATCTGCCTGCATTACTGATTAGCTTCTCAGAGCATGAGTGTGCAATAATGTTATTGGAAGTCCTGGAGTTAACATAATTCTATCCCTGTAATTTAGATACTCTCCACCTCCTTTGTAATTTTCTGAAACAGAAAACATCATGTAGAGTAATACTTGATAGTCGTTTAAAAAGTTCCAGAGCCTCTCTACGGAATGCTACTTGGTAGGAAGCAAGCATTCAAAGCAAAAGCCCATAAGAGATATAGGATGTGTCACACTTAAACCATAGCAGTTGGCACCCCAGAAATCAGACAATGAGAAGTAAAAGGAACATCAGAACCTCTCAATTCATTTATGCTCAAGCAGGACTGCTAATGACTTATTACATCCAAGTCACTAAATAATACACTATATGCCAGCTCTATTGATAGAGATTATTTGGAACCAGACAACTGGTGACAGCTCAAGCATTTTGTTATGGTTGACCAACAATAATAAAATCAGATTGTATGGTGTTTAACAAATATCCTGTCCCATTTAATGTTCTCAAACATTGTCTTGACAACTATGAAAAACTGAGATTATAAATGTTATCTGTCTAGTGTGACAGAGTTATTTGTGATAGAGTAGGGATGGTAACTTGGGAGGCTTGTATAACAAGTGAGTCTTTCTGTGTCTTTCTTCCTCTCACCCACCCATTTCTTATATCTTCATTGGCCATGGTTAGCACCCAGCCATCTAGCATGTGGCAGCTATAAGTACTTCCCGATTCAATGAATTTTGTGAATTCATTATGAGGAATGGATTAGTTTACCAATTGAATATCCTAACTTCTCTAGTTATTATAAAGTTATGCCTAGTCATAGTCATCATTTTTGCATTCATCTGTGTGGCGATTTTGTTATTTCCTGTGATATTTATTGTCTACTGGTGTTTTTTAATTACCTCAAAATATTATAAGTTAAACCAACATGGTCTATGTGGGCCACAAATTCAAATAGGACCCAGCAAGAACGTCTTGGTTCTATTCTGTGATGCTTGAACCTCCCTCATCTGGGCTGAAACTGTCAGGAGGCTACGGTACTCAATGGGCTAGGAGTTGATGCTGGCTGTCAGTTGAGCATCTAGTGGGATGTTAGTTCAAATGTCTCTATGGAGTCTTGGATTCTTGTCCTTACTCCTGGGCCTTTTCATAATGTTAAAGCAGTTAGCTGAAAGAGGAAGGAAGAGGTTAGAAAGAGGGAAAAAGATGGGAGAGGGAGAAGTTACAGTGTGGAATCAGTCTTTTCTATGGGAGGATGAGAGAGGCATTTTTTATCAAGTTATAATTTATATGCCACATAACTAACTCATGGTAAATACAGCATATAGATTGATGCTTTTAATAACCATGTAAATTTGGGCACATTTTGCACACTGAGTTTTAGAACAATCCCATTCTTTCACAAAGGTCCTATGACGTTCATTTCCAGTTAATTTCTGTTCCCTTTTCAGCCTTTCCCATGTTGCTTTCTGTGAGATTCCGTTCACATATTATCATGGTATGTAGTCTTCCGGTAGCAGGCCCATGCACTTAGCATAACGCTTACAAGTTTATTGCGTTTAATCATCTATATCTACCCCACTTATTTCATCTATTTTTTCAAGTTGCTGGCTATTTTGCCCCAGTTTTTGGCTAGTATGAACCATGCCACCGCCCGTGCTCATGTAGACAACTTTGAATGACTGTTTAGCCATTTAAAATTTATTTTGTTGTGGATGAACAGATGTGGAACTTCATTGTGATATATTGCACAGATTTGGTATTATAATAAAATCCTAGAGCCAGATATTGAGGAAAAGTTTAAATAGAGAAACAAGGAACAAATTACAGACAAGTCTCACCCAGCCAGATCTTCAGGTCTCCCTCCATGAATCCTCTGGCTCTAAATTTCTCTGTCCCCAGCTGACAAGATAGTGTCAGGGAAAGCTGAACTCTTCACTGCTTTCCCTCTACCCAGCTATGTTACTTCCTGTTTCAACTTTTCTAGAGCTAGGATTAAAGCCACCATCACCTGGCTTCTGTTAGGCTTTGAACTCACAGAGATCCAGAGGGATCTCTGCCTCCTGAGAGATGGGATTAAATGTGTGGCTCACTACCCCCTGATCTTCAGGCTTGGCTCTGTGGCTGACTCTGTTTTCCGATATTTCAGACTATTTTTAGTAAGTACACAACATATCAGCAGTGATGTACTCCGTATTATGAAGAAAAAAGTCATTAAATTTATTGGATATACAGGTGTATGCATATTTTGTAGTACATTTTAGTTTGTAGTAGATTGGTTGAAAATGGGGTTCTTCCTTGGAGACAAACATGTTCGATTCCTGGGCACCACTCCAACATACATATACCTTATACATGTGTCAGCAACTGTCCTCACATGTGCAACTAAACCAAGAGCAAGCAAATAACGGGACAAGACAGGACAACTGTCACTGCTGCTGTAAATTCATTCTTTCTAAACAAAACTGATTTTGTACAGATTTCTACTGTATAGGAAAAGAAGGTGCAGTTCCACACATGACTCTTAAATCTCTGGAGTTAAGTGTGGGTAACAAAGCCAAAGTCTGAAGCCCTTCCTTAATCCATTGAAGGCAAGAAATAAAGATGCTTGGGCCATGCTTGTGGTGAGGAACAGAAATCAAAGCAGTAGAAAAACCAGCATAGAGCCCTGGCATTTTTATGCAGCTAAATTAACGAATTCTGAAATTTGTGCTTCAAGGAATCTTGATATGAGACATACCAAGATGTTCTTACTGTTCACTTTAATTCATATTCTCTGTTACCTGAAGCACAAGTCTTCATAAATGTCAAAATTCTTATGAAAAGAACAAATTCTATTCATCTCTGCTGACAACCAAATGGAAGGATACAAGCACTAGCTCTCATTTTAAGTCCTGCTGTAAAGTGAACAATTCCTAAGATCATTGTAATTTTCCTTTCTGGAAGCCAACTCTAGTGACAGTGTTTGAACGTTGCAGAAATGTAGACCGCAGAGGCTGCCTGTTAAGGAAATAATTTAAGATTATAACTAAAAAGGACTTACCCAAGCTTTGAAATTTATGTCTTCAATTGTCAAAGGATGTAGGAAGAGACTTTCTGTGAGGATCTGAGTAGATGACTTAGGAAATAGAAAGTTGGTAACTGAAAACTATAAACCATGTTTCAGGCAAGGCACAGTCCTCCAGACTGGGGGGCCCTGTGAGCTGAGCTCGCACAGAATCCCATTGGAGTCAGTCAAAGACAAGTGTGAAAATTGATGTCAAGATTTGTTTCAAAACTGTAAGCCAGAGAAGCTCAGAAATCCAAATTCTTTCCTGGCAAATGTATATGAGAATAGAGCATTTGGGAAGTCAAGTGCTCTATGAAAGAGTATTCTGACGCTTAGGAATTTTGCTGGTTAAATTATTACAAATGGCAGCACTCATCCATAGTCTTCTTTAGAACTTGGAATAATCTTATTTCTTAAAGCTGTTCAGTACGTCTCCAACTACTGTATTTCCAGATGGTTGAAAACTTTAATAATATAAAAATTTGAATTATGCTCAGTCTTTGAATGAATAATATAAATGTATACTTTAGTTACTTTTAAAAGTCTTAGAAAAATAATTTCTTTAGGTTTAAATTAAAGGCTTGCACGAGAGGCAGAATTTTCACATCTCTCTGGAGTAGGGGGCAGTGTGGAACACGAACTGTTTAGTCGAAAGGAGAGGAAGAAGAGAGGGTGGGGCATTTAACACTGCTAACGCTTTCAAATCCTTTCTCAAAGTAGCTCATCACTGGGTTTCAGGCAATAATTAAAAACTTTCCTCTGTGGCCTGATAAGATTCTCTAATCTGGGCAAAAGTTGTGATTCATTTTAAAAGTGCTTTCATCAGTCATTTGAGGAGCCGCTAAACAGACTCTTGCTTTGCTGAATGTGTTGATAAGAAACAGCCCCTTTCTACTGTTAATTGGAGACAAAATTCTAAAATCATTTTTAATCTTTAGTCATAGAATTTTTCATAAGCTTTACAGAAGCTGTTGTCTAATATACAAACTCTTAACTCATAGGACTGAATAGTGATGGTAACTTTGTTGTTAACTGATTCTTCTGAGGTATTTTTCATCATTTTTGTTAGAATTTTATCACTAATCATAGCTCCCCATTGGGCGTCATTTTAATGTCTGTCATATGGGACTTCAAGCAAACTTGACAGGGAACAGCAGCAGGGAAGATGATCGGAGGAACTTCCGTTCATGTTTGGCTCATAGGAAGCACTGGGCTGGATGAAGCATCTAGTGGAAACCCTCTGATACTGAAAACAGTTCCTTAGGGAGATTTGCACCGAGTGATATCCAGAGTATTGCATGGAAGTTGTGGTATTGGAGACTACATTTTCCTTTCTGTATCTTAACTCTATGTGGCCTGGAGAATCTCAGAAGAGGACCATTATGTAGGGCTAGTGAAACAGAATACACATCTTCTGAGGCCTGTTAAAGTCTACTGTCTGCCCTAAATTTTCAACTTCATGAATAATCTGCTGAGTGTGTCAGTTTATAGTTGTCAAATCTTTATTTTTAAAAACATTTGCAAGGTTATGAGTTCAATTAAACTAATATATACATGTATACATTTACCAGTCATTATCTTTGTCCTAAAACTTACTTTAAAAATTCACCTTACTTCTGGTTCCAGTGTTTTGGGATTTACAAAATTGTTATACTCTCTATAGCAAAGCTTCTCTAGATTTCAATGGTTTCATCAAAAATTGAAGGTCCTGCTATAATTGATCTCTAAGGTCCAGCCCCAGAATTCTATTAATCTGTATGCAACTTTCATTTATTCTTTAAATAAGCGAATTCTCTCTGGCATAAGTATTTTATTGTGTTTCTTTCATTTGGGAATCAAGGATTTCTTTGTGTATGGTAAAATAATTTTAGGCATGAATGGTTAGACATATTTTTGGCCAGTAACACTTCATGTCTAAATTAAATTGGTCTTAAGACTGACCCTGAAAATAAAACAGATGTAGTCATTTAGAATGCTAAAGAACCTGAAGTGGAAGTCAGCTCTCTGGGCTCCTCTCTGTCTTTTATTTGTTAATGTTCATCTCTCTTTTCTGATATTTCAGTTCCTGGATTCCCAAGCACCTGGAATGCAGAATCCTTCCTTGCTTCCCCTCTCCCCACCCACTACCTGCCTGCATGCGCTGAGTTTATACTTAGACCAGGCAACTGATATTGTCTGAAGTTCTAGAGCCTGGAAAGCTGTTGTGTCTCTTGAGGATCAGGCATGGTGCAGAAACCATCAAACTGCCAAGACACATGGGTTGTAGTGATCAGCCTGCACCAGTGAGATCTGAACATAAACAAGACACTTCTAGGGGCAGGGCAGGCATTGGTAGCACAGGACTTGCCAGACCCGGCTTTTCTAATGTCACTGTCACTGTGAGAGTGTTTATGTTGATCTGTTGGAGAAGAGAACTAAAAAGTCAAATCGGTTTGATATTGTTAAATCTTATTAAAATCAGTTATAGCATAAAATGCAAGTGTTAAAAGTTTAGTTTGGCTGTCAAAAAATCACTTTTAATACTTCTGTGGCCTAATTCCAACTGTGATTTATACATTGAGCAGCAAAATAATAATTATGTCTAGTTTAGCATGACATATAAATTTTATTCTAAGTTTATTGATTCCAACATACAGTTTTATTTGTGATACTAGTCTTCATAAAATTTAGTCCCATACTTATGTAATAGGGTTTTTATGGCTGGTCTTAATATTGAGATTAAATATAGGATTTGTATGAATGATAGTGAATGTCTAGCTAGGAGCTTCTGGATATATACAACAAGATCCTGAGAAATATCGTGGAACACCAGGGCTTAGTTTTACTTTTTAAAAATAACATTTTTATTGTTTCTACATGTTTATCACAAAGTAAAGAAAATATGGAAGAAGTTAACACAAGTGTGTGTGTGTGCTGCCATTGTGGAGTTTTCCCAGATAACTATAATAAAGTAGTTATAACATCAGAATGTTATTACAAAAACTTAGTTTTCATGTAGGAGTTATATTTATATTAAAGATTTATATTAGTTACTTTTGTTGCTGTAACCAAATCATGACTAGGAACTTTGGAGAGTAAGGTCTTCTTTCCATTCAGTGTCAGGACACAGGACGTCCTGAAGGCATGGTGGCAGAAGTGGGTGAGACTGATCACACCCCCTCAGGAGTCAGGATGTAAATAGCTGACCAAAGTGACTCATTTCCCTGGCACATCTCCACCTCCTAAGATTTCTCCAACCTTTTAAAAGAGAGCTATCTGCTGCTATAGAATAAGTTCTAACCACATGAGTCTGGGGGGGCCTTTCACACTTGGAGGACAGTAGCCTAACACTTGTGCAATGCCATTATGTTTAGAAAAAATGTACGTGTTTTCATTTAAAACATCTTCTATTGCCTTAAATACAATAATCTGAGTCTTCGTTTTGGCTGAAGGAGCCTGACTTGATATTGATAATTGTTGACTAAATAGGGGGACTCTGTTGCAGTTTGGGGTCACTATTACATTTATTTAAAATAAGGCAGCCAGGAAGGTTGCTGCATTGATTTACTCTCTTAGTTGACAGAGTTCACTGGAATTTTTTGATAGTGTTTTGCCCACTGTAGAACTGCTCTTAAAATTGCAATCGGCACTCCTAACTCCTGCTCCCGCTCTATCAGCTAAGTTAATGAAATGTTTGAAACACTTCTGACATTTTAACAGTGTTCACAGCATTTCACCACCACACCACACCTCAAGGAATCATGCCTTTTGTTCATCTTTAAATGCAACTCTTTATCTGTTAAAATTTAATCCTGCTATTCTAATAATTCAGCCACATCTTCACCCTCAATTTCCAATTTCAATTTGTTGGTATTTCCTCTGCATCTATAATTACTTCCTCCACGGAAATGTCGGCTGTCTCAGAGTCATCCACGAGAGTTGAAATTAGTTTCTGTTGAACATTTTCAACTTTTCCAACAAGTCACAAATATTCACTTACGTGAAGGATGATGAATCATTTCCAGAAAGTTATCAGTTTCTTTACCCTGATTCCCAGACAAATTTCTATATATGGAAGTTATAGCTTTATGATTTTTGTATTTCTTTTATATTAATATCTGCAAGATAAAATTGATGCTTAACAACTTATGGCCACAGAATTTTAACAATGTGTTAGTAGAAGTAAAGATATCCCACTTGCCCCATAGGTTGAGAAAATGACATTTTGAGAGGAATCCTTCCTTTTTTCCCCCTAGTAACAGTTTCTAAAATGGGCATAGAAATTCAGATGCCATGCAGTAAACAAAATACCTTCTTTTAGGCTTCTTATATTCCATTTCTGGAGCATAGGCAGAATAAGTTTAAAGTAACTATTAAAAGTTTTTGGAGTAGAACGTAAGCGTTGGTTTCAAGTTAAGATTCAGCTACTTTGGCCTTTTATGAGCCTCAACACAACCCTTGAAGCTCTGAAAGCCTTAGCTTCTTTATCTATGAAAACTCGAGTTCCCATACACCCTGGAAATCTCCTGTTTTAGTATTGTTCATTTTGTTAGTTGTCTTAGCTAGAGCTGGATAGCTTCTTCGGCTTCTATTTCAGCACTTTCTGCTTCACCTTGAACTTTTATGTTACATACATGGATTTTTATTTTCTGTAAATTGCACAAACCAATCTCTGTTAGCTTTTAACTTTTCTCATGCTGCTTTCTCATGCTGACTTTTCTCTCAGGATTTGTAGAATTGAACAGAGTCAGGGCCTCTACTGGATTAGACTTCAACTGAATAGAGTATTACTGCTGGTGTGATCTTCCACCTAGGAACTCTCTAAAACTTTCTTACCAGTAACAGTCCTGTCTGTTTGGGGGCCTTGTGTATATATTCAGTGGAGTAGAAATTTCAGTTTCTTTCAAACACTTCTCATTCAGAAGTTTGCTGTCTCAACAGATGAAGTCTTCTGTCTTCCTCTGCTTTCTACATACTTTCCTTTCTGAGACTGATTCTAACTTTTCATCTAAAGTGAGAGTTAGCTGTGTCTCTTCCATTGAGTACTTGGGAACTACCTTAGGTTTATATATAATGCAAAAATAACAAATCTACTAAATTCAGCAGGTTAGATAGACCACACCTGTAATCCTAACACCTGGGATGACAGGACATGAGCATTTCTATGAGTTTTAAGCCAGGCTGTGCTCCATAATGAATTCCAGGCTGTACAGGACATTTTAAGATAGATTGACGATTGACTGCAGAGTGAGAGTATGCCTCAAAAAAAAAAAAAAAAAAAAAAAAGAAAGAAAGAAAAGAAAAAGAGAAAGAGACAGGGATGAATATGGCTTTCTCTTAAGTTTTCAGTGTTATGTTTTATGGTATTGTTATCCATATACAAAGCTACTATATGCATGTCTGATAGTTATCAGATACTAAGAAATGAGTATCAGTAATCCTCGCTCACTGTGTCCAATGATTAGTTATACAGTCTGGGAATGATGAGGAGGTGCATCCGGAGCCATAGCTTGAGCCACAAACTAGTTATTCTTCTCATAGGAGATGGTTTAGTTAGCTTCATAACAGCCACATCTACCCATAGACTTCTTCAAATATTATTGCTATCAATATTTATATTTCTAGTGGTCCACAACCCACTAATTAACCCTTATTTGTTAGTATATATAGAGAATAAAATTAAGTTATTGAATGGTGTTCTTCAGTGGGAAGATTTTCATTATATTCTTTGCTTACTTTTATGCCCATAAACAATTGTATTTTAAAGTGACATTATATTAAAAAGTATAATTTGGATAATTAAAGAATGCCTTATTTACTTATTTCAGAGCAATTTTTGTGCTTTTCCTTGACTATCAATCTCCTACAGAAACCTCTTGTTAGTTCTCAGGTACTGATGAGGGTGAGATGTCCCCAATGGATAAAATCCATAGTCTCCAGTGATTTTTTCAACAAGTCTAGATGATCATATACCTGCTCTGTGTTTTATTACTTCAACTCAACTGTGTAATGCTTGCTCACATTCCAAGGAATCAGGAATCATGGACTAGCTAGGAAGTGTACTGGGCTATAAATATCAAAGCTCATGCATCCTGATCAACTTTGTTTAGTTAAGTACCACAACTTCCACAAAATGCACTACAGTTGGGGATCTTCATACACATTAGCCTGTAAGAAACGTTTTATGTTCAAATCATATCAGAAGCATTTCTTGATGATTTAGTATAGACAGTAAAATATTTTCTTGGTCAGTGAATTCGTGGAAAGTTAGAGGGTATGCAATTATTGACTCTGTTGATTATACCATATTTGGAGTGACAGCAGAAAATAGCATCACAGCCACATTAGGTTTGTGATCATATATGGACATACGTGAAAACACATCTGTCTTTAACAGCAGCTAGACAATTGAGTAAAAAGGCTTATGTTAGAAATCATCACCTCTACATCTTTCATGTCTTGTATGGCAGCACTAACATCTGCAACACCTAAGGATGTGGTATTGTTTTATAAGAGAAGCAGGTGGAGATTATTGATCATAAGAGCCCTTATACCACAAATTACAGAATTCAGACAGTGCTTGGATAAATAGCCACAAAAAAGATCCAGGTTTCAAAGAATCTACTTTGAGATAAAAATAGAACCAATTTTACTCATCATCTGAATTCCACAGACCCTTCTCTAGTTGCACAACCAGTATGGCTTTTTAGGTCTCGGGGTTGAACCTCCAGTTTTGTATTTTCTAACTTCTGAATATCTGAATACTTCTATTTCTTTGGTGTAGTCACCTTGATAAATGACCTTCTATAAAAGACTTGGAGGAAGATTATTATTATGTACTGGTGGCTATGTGGTTATATATATGTATATATATATATATATAAAGTGTGGATCTATATCACAAGATCTAGAACTATTCTACTAGTACACCTCAAGCATGATTTTTATAGCTAGGCATATATTTAATTCCTAGGCATTTTAATAGTCAATTACTCACCACCAGAGATCCATTTAGGTTAAGGTCCTTTGGTCACAGTTCTGCCCGACTGCCTTATTGTGATAATTTCATGTAGTTTGCTTTTGATAATCAAACCCTGCAACTTCTCTCTAGTCATTAGTAATTAAAACTAGGGAGACACATTTTTCAACTTAATTTGTAACCACCATCTCTAGACAGATATTGGTGTTCCCTACACTAATCTCCTCATACAATGGTGAAGGAGACGTTCTCAGCATTAGCTTGAGAAATGACTTAAGTTGGGTAACCAGTTGTGTATGATATTTTTATATGATCCCTGCTCTCTAGTACTTTTTCTTGAGTTGATCAGGAACATGCACACTGTCTTCATTGTCTATAAACTGCTATGGATCCACACTTTAACTTTTTTCCAGGATTTTAAGTTATTTTATATGTGGAAAATTTCTGATCATATGCCAGAGTACAAAAAAGGGTGTTATTCTTATGAGTTAAGATCCCAGAAATGGAAAGGGTTCATGAGTTTCAATCTCTAACTGAGGAGAAGGTGATGGCTCAACTTTCTTAAGAGTGAAGCCCTGACAAACTCCAGTGGATGGCCTCCCACTTGTGTACTGGACAGTACAGAGCAGATTCAGTCAGTGAGTTACTTTTAAAAGATTTGATGTTAGAGGGAGGTGGAGATGGATATGGGAAGTGGAGGGGTGAATATGACCAAAATTCTTTGCATGAATTTTTTGACTTAAAGTATTATAGTAAACGATTATTGCATATACATTTGATATGTTGCATATTCCTCTTGACTACAGGACTTTGCTTTGATTTATGTATCAAATGTATCAATGAAAATTTTGTCATATTACTAATAGTTTAAAGACTTTTTAGAATAACCAATGTAAATAACTGTTCTTCCTCATTTATTTCACTGTTTTAAAAATAATTTTAATCCTACCTTACAGTCTAGCAAGTTTTTAAATACATTTTCCACAGTAGTCTTTTCAATACCTTAGTGTTAACAATTATATGTCCTTTCTTTGTCTTCATCAGTTCCTGTTTTTATATTTTTTTAATTAAATAAATGTCTCATTGGATATTTATAGTGACCAATATTTAAGTATTTTTTATATCATATATGATAAATTTCAGATGGAATGAATTATTTTATCTTTATTGTTTAATGATTATTTCTACTGATTGTCCAACACAGGTTTAGTAGTTCTATTATTTCTTATTTCTGTATAATAAATCGATGGCAAACTTATTGAAAGAATTAAAATATCATCCACTTATTATCTTATACCATCAGTGTTTCAGAAGTTTAATGACAGTGTTTAAACTTCCAATTAAAATATTATTCAAGGTGGAGATGCATCTGAAATTTTGAATTCATTTTGAAGGTTAAGTGGTAGATTTCAACTGTTTGTTGAAGGGACCATTTCTAACTTCCTTTAAAGATCTCCAGTAATTAGCACAGACCTATTAAATATAATCTTAAGATCACCTCCTCAGTGGTTCTTCAGCCTTGTTATATCATGCCTGGCATTGTCTGAAGTGACACTTACCATTTTCACAGACCCATATACATGAGAGAAAGACACAGAGTAGAGATCCTGAGAACCCTGTTGGAACTTTGTCTCAGGGATAGATTGTGAATTATCTCTATGAGTAGAGTGGATTAACTGCATAGCATAGTTTCCATCATTCTCTCCCTTTGTTTTCCCTCGCTCTTTATTATTGTTTTTAAATTTTGAGATAGTGTCTCATGTCACACAAGCTTGAACTCTTGACTCCTCTGCTTTAGCCTCCCAAGTGTTGGGTACTACAGGTATGTATGGCCAATACCTGCTTCTTCTTTGGAAACATTTTCTTCATTGTTTGCTTTCAAGACTGGGTCACATAGTGTAGCCCAAGCTGGCTTGATACTCACCATGTATCCCAGGCCATCCTTGAACTTGTGGCCATCCTTCTGTCGCACTCTCATAAGTGAGATAAAAAACCAACCAACCAACCGAAAAAAAAAAACAACCTAAATCTTTAATTTAGAATAATTTTAGACTCAAGGAAAATTAAATACCAAAGGAATATAAAAAGTTTCCATACAGTAGTAGCCATCTGGTTACTCATAAAGTTAATACTTAAATTAACTATGATATTGTAATCAAACAATGACATTTTACTTGAATTCTAGATTTCACAATTTTCTATTATTATCCTTCCTGTTTTAAGCTCTAGTTAAAATTACCATGTTGCATTTGGCCATAAGGAAGCTGTTCTAGAAGCTAAATATCATAGACTTAGAAACATTTTATCTGGTAGTTCCAAAGCATACTGCAATTGTGTTTAGGATATACGGGTGTGAAACTAATATTTGGGGTTCTGAGCAGTGTCACATTAGGGAAGCATTTTCTCTTGGTGGCTTTGACACTGAAAAGTGAATTCAGGTAAAAGAAAAATAGTAGTATTGGGTCATTGATGAGATGCTCAGCTGTGTCCTATGATGATTGAGAATCTGTCACTAACACAATAATCAAGACAGGTCATTGTGACCTGAACTAAAAATTCAAGATAACAAAGCATTTCACATCCTACAGAGCTCTTATCTCTAAACTGGTTTCTTTCATTATTAGAAGACACATACTTCATAGAGTTGCACATTTAAATAAGTGGCTAGGAAGTGCATTATCTTGGCATTGGACTGGATAGTCACTAAGGAAGCAAATTCCTGTCATAGGCTAAAAGATAAATTAATAGAAGATACTATACTCTTTACAGAGATATGGCCTGATTTCTCAATAAATATTAGTTGGTTTACACTGGAGACTTTTGTGTCCTCAGTAGGCAGGAGGGACATAACTTTTTAACACTTGTTCATCAAACAAATAAAAGCTTTAGAAAGGAAAAGTCTTCCTCTCTTGACCATAATTCCAGAGCCCAGACACCGATATTTGGGATTTAGAAGTTCCTTCTTTGCCTTCTTCATTCCCTGAATCAGCTGTGCAGATTTGACTTCCAAGCTGCCTTTCAAAGCTACTAAGTTATAGTAAAGGAAATTCAAATTTATACTTTTAACCTTATCGTATTTCCCTTTCATACCTTCCATACGCTGCTGGCTCCAGTTTTCTCCTCAGCAACAAGGAAATCGTTGTCTTGCTCCATCTTTTAACATTCATAAGAAATGTGGGGTTTCATTTGATATTCTGTGGAAGGCAGTGCTGCAAACCATCAGATATGTTGTATACACTTATTACATACAGTGTCTGGTAAAGGCACCTTTATTTCTTTGGGTTTGACTGAATTTCAAATGTCTACTTCCTTATCCATGTTTCCATATGTAACAGGAAGCAGTGGCGTTTTGACATCTCTAGGTTGAGACTGTAAGAGAGAGGTGATGGGGATGTTGTGTGGTGTCTGTTTTCTGTTTAATTTCACTTGTCACTGTCTCCTCTTTATTTCTGTTTTGCTATGTTGACTCTATTTCTGGCTTATTTGTTTTCTTAGTGAATTTAGAAAGCCACACTGCATTTTTATTGTATGAATGGTTATTCTTGACTTTTATGCCTTATTAAAAGTTTTTTATGTGTATTGGTAAATGCCAACTATGCAAAACATTCACTGTACAGCTGAAATTCAAACATAAGCAGTTTAATTCTATGGGGTTGATCTCAATTTATCAAGTTCTTAAATGTATATTTAATGTATATTTAAATGTTATTTCAACCACCTTCCTTTCAACCATTTTACCTTTACTTAGACCTTAAAAAGCAAGATGAAAATAAATTTAATTTAAAAATTCACAGAACAGTGTTTTGAATCGAGCTTGTGTACTCTTGGATCTGACCTGTTTTTGAGAGTATAGGCAGTTTATTTCACTAGCTTACTTGAATACTTAAGGACATATTAGGGAGTGTGTGTGTGTGTGTGTGTGTGTGTGTGTGTGTGTTAGAGAGAGAGAGAGAGAGAGAGAGAGAGAGAGAGAGAGAGAGAGAGAGAGAGAGAGAGAGAGAAAGAGAGAGAGAGAGATTACCTAAAAGTAAATAGTGGTGCATATGGAAGACAGTATTTTTTTCCCTACCAGGCAATGTCTGATGTTAGACTAAGGCAAGATAAAATATAGTGTGATGTTAAACATACATGTTCATGTCATTTAATTCCATGTGTCTTTCAAGGCTATCAATGAAGTGCAACTGTGTAAAATTTTACTAAGTTTGTTGAGATCCATAAGGCTGTTTTTGTGAAAATAAGATGTATCACATAAATCTTCACATCTTCTCCTTATTATAATAAAATACCAGCCAACAGAAATTCAGCTGAAATAATTCAAATTTACATTGAAATTTACTTCATTAAATGTTTATTTATAAACAAATAATGTAACTTACTTCAATTTCTAATCAAATTGAGTACTGAGCCAGATATCTTGGCACCAGGATTCTCAATAGAAACTGGGAATTATTGCTTACTTACAGATGTTAGCCATAGCAGGACAAGGTTCTAAAGCAATTTCTACAGTTATCAGCAAGGATTGTTAGCAGTTGAACAGTTTTACAATGAAGATTTGAGGAAGGAAGGTATACAATGTTTATGCTGATTTTATGTTGTCCATGAACAAGGAGTAGAATAATGCAAGAAAGTAGGCATGAGGCAAGAGGACAGGGTATTAGAACTAGAATGCTGCTGCTCAATTGGCTGTGGGGTGGTTTAGGAAATCCACTTGGAAGCAAGGCGTGATAACATCTATTTGCCTGTAACTATCAGAAGGTAAACATATCTTCAGAAATATGAATCTGTCCTATACTTGTTTCATCCAATAGCTATTAACTGATTTCCTTCATTTCTCCCTGCTCCCATTCTCTGGTTATTGGTACTCTTGAGCATATACCCAAAGGATGCTCCACCATACCACAAGGACACTTTTACAACTATGTTCATAGGAGTTTTACTCATAATAGCCAGAAACTGCAAACAACCTAGATACCCCTCAACTAAATAACAGAAAATGTGGTATATTTATACAATAGAGTATTACTCAACTGTTTGGCATTTGCAAATTTTCTGGAAATAGATTGGACTAGAAAACTGAGGGAGTTTTTTGGTCCCGGGCAGCCAGAGGCCCAGACCCACAGACCTGCCAGCCAGACCCATAGCCACCCGCCTCTGCTGCTCAGGCCCCAGAAATGACTCAGATGCTTATATTAACTTCATGCTGTTTGGCCTATGGCTCAGGCACATTGCTAGCTAGCTCTTACATCTTAAATCAACCCATTTCTATTGCTCTGTCTGCCATGTGGCCCATGGATCACCTGTGTTCCTTACATGTTGCTCCTTTGGGCTTCTGGCTCGGTCTGTCTGACTCCGCCCTGCTTCTCCTACCTATGCTCTGAATACTCCTCCTACTTTTGCTATGTTGCCTGTCATGGGCCAAAACAGCTCCTTTATTTAAAGATTGATATTCACAGCATACAGAAAGGCATTCCCACATCATAACCTAAACCCAGAAAGACAAACATGGTATGTACTTACTCATAAGTGGATATTAGACACAAAGCAAAGGAGTAACAAGCTACAACTTACAGACCCAGAGAAGATACATAACAAGGAAGGTTCAACGTGGGTGGGGGAATCTAAAAATCTCACTATAAAGGGGAAATAGAATGGACATTGCCAGTGGATGAGGGGAAGAACCTGGAAGAGGGAATGTGGGTGCGAATAGAAGGGATCAGAAGGGGGAAAGATGGAGGGAGAGAGTACTGGGAAAGACGACTGGAATCTAGTGTTAAATTTAAGATGTGTGAGAATTTTTCTTCTAGCAATGGTATTTAACAAAAAAATATTTCAAATGGTTCCTATTTATAGTTTCATGTGTATTCTTTTATTTTTATTATTTCAACATCTCCTTTTCCCTCTTAAAATAAAATACACTTCAGCTGGGACTTGGGGATTCTGTGAAGCACAATTGTAAAAAGAGTGAATTACAAAGTATGATAAGGATGTGCAAAACAATATGTAATCATCAGAGACTCTGCTAGATGAAGGCATTGTCTCTGCGATTCCACAATGAACAAGTAACAAAGATGACAAGCACTTCTGGCCTTAATCATGAAATTGATGCCAACCAACACTTACCAATCTCAAAGAACTCTAAGTGTTCTTAGATTTCGTCACATTGTTATAGAAGTGAAAATGAACCTAAATTTTGGTGTCTTTTATGTAAAGAACAACAGATGAGATAATCATTCTTTCCACACTACTTGCAAATTAAAACATAGTCACATTCTTTGTACTTATTACAATAGTTTTCTTCTTTTTCAGTCTTTGAGTTGTGATATTTTACCAGAATACAGCATCTACTTTTCCTTACTTATTCCTGGAACTGTGAATTTTTTAATACTTTTATTGAGAATCTTTTTTTGTCTACTTTTTCTTTAGTGAAGAGAGAAGCTATGTTTTTTTTCCCTATTCATTTTCTTTCTCAATATTTCTACTTTGTTTAGACTGAGTATATATTTATCTTTTTTTATTAATTTTTTTAGCATATCCACCACTTTTCCCCCTTTCTCTTCTCTTCCCAATCGTCCCCCAGCTTCTCACCACTCCATCCATTCATTCATTATTTAGAGAAGGTAAGAACTCTCGGGGTGAGTCAATACAGTCTGGTATATCCATTTGTGGTAGAACCAAGTCCCTCTGCCAGTATCTAGGCTAAGCAAGATGTTCCTCTGTAGGGTTAGGACTCTAAGTACATAAATATGCACACACCCTTATCTTTCTTTGCCATGCCATTTTCCTGACTTTTTTCTTTTGTATATTTTGCCTGACTACTTATGTCTTCTTTGATGAATTTACTTCTAGTCTTAGAGTTTCACATCATGCTTTTTTTTTTTTTTTAGAAAATTAGAAAATGTTAATAAATGCTAATTGGAAGGGTTCTGTTTCCATTAATCATATGGTGGCTTATTTAGATAACTGTAGAGCAAGAAGGAGGCAACTCATCTAAAAGAGTCCTAAATATATGAGCAAATAAATCCGGTTGAAGGTATTGTGGTTCTGCCTTGTTGGTGAAGACTTGCCGGGTACAGTATGAAAAGAATGACGACCAAGAGGATGTGAGGACACACTTGTTTCAGTTCGTCTCAGTACACGTGTCTGTTTGAAAGCAATGGCTGAGAGGTTGATAACTTCTGTAGAAGTGTTATCATTTCAAGTAACCACTAGGATGATATTAAAACTGGTACATAAGGGATGCACTCAAGCAAACTCACCTTCTCTTCCAGTGGAACCTGACAGGCCATTTCTTAGGAGTCAGGGAAAAAAAATAACAGAGCAAATCATAAAGCCTGACCTCAGCCAAACATCATTTATATGACAAAGACTGATAGGTATATTTTAGCTAAAAGAAGAGTTTACTGTGTGTCCTCCAAGGACTTTTATAAAGTCTGAGATACAATGTTGATACAGTTAAGAGAAAAAGAAATATGAAATAATTAAAATCAATAAAGAAAGTGGACTGGGATGTAGCTCAGTGGTAGAATACTCATCCAGATTGCACAAGGTCCTGATTAATTTCCTGACAAAAACACATCCAGTTCAAAAGAAAATAAATAATTAAAATGTTAATGCTAGGAAATGAAAATATTAATGATGTGAGGCACAAGTTTAAAATTATCCTGTTACTATATTTAAGACACTCATTTACAAGCTGATACATTTGATCCTGAAGAGATTAAAGACTAAAGGAAGAATTAAATAGAAATGTTAAACTAAATATTAACATAACTACAATGAACTATTCTGTATATGAATTTGATAGTAGATGATTAGATTAAAGTATAAAGAAGGAAGGTAAATCAGAGTAAATATTCAGACTGTAGGAAAGAAAGAACCAACATTGAAATACATGTTGTCATAACTAAGGTTTCTACTGCTGTAAAGATGCTCTATGATTATGGCAACTCTTATAAAAGAAAACACTTAATTGTGGTAGCTCTTGGACAGTTCAGTGGTTTAGTCCATTATGGTTATAGAAGGAAGCAAAGCAGCATACAGGCAGACACAGTGCTGGAGGAGCTGAGAATTCTGACATCTTGATTCATGGGCTATAAAGAAGTGGTCTGTCTCAATGGATGTAGCTTAAATTTATATGAAATCTCAAAGCCCACCTTCATAAAGACACACTTCCCCCAGTAAGATCATATCTACTCCAATAAAGCCACACCTAACAGCACTAATCCATTTGGGATCCATTTTCTTTCAAGCCACCACACGTGTAGAAGGCATATGACATTTAGTTATAATGCCTATGATTAGAGTTTTAATGAAATAGTTAGAGATCATGGGACAGGAACCTTGAAAGAGCTAATGGGTAAAATGGTTTCTACAATTGCCTGCTAAGAGTTAGTACAGGAAAGACTGGTGCAGTGAAATCTGCCAATTCTTTGACATTGTACTCATTATATAGAAGCAACCCTGTCTTCTTAAGATCACCAGTCAGTCTTGATAGAATAATATCACAATTTTTGATTATGTCTCTGAAATTGTGGCATGTTATACTCAATAATTGTCAGACTTATAATAAAATACAGGTTTAGGGACCTGGAGAGAAGGCTCAGTGAGTAAAGTGTTTGCCAGATAAGCAATAAGACCTGAGGCTGAATGTCTCACGAATTCTGTAAACTCAGAGCCAGATATCAGGAAAGGCTGGAATATCAAAGAGAGGAAAGACCACAGTCAAATCTCACCCAGCTGTCTTCCAGCTTCCTCAGCTTTGCTCCTTGTTACTTCTACTGCTTGAATCTGTCTTTCTATGCCTGCCTTAAATACCTTCTTCACCCAGTTGTTTCATATCCAGGTTAAGATTAAAGGTGTGAGCTACTACTATTTGAAAGTTAGTCTTGAACTCACAGAAACACAGAAAGATCTCCTCTGTCTCTGGAGTTATGGGATTAAAAGCCTGGCACCACCACTGCCTGTCTGGGAGCCAGGAACTTCGTCTATAAATCAAGGTGGCCTCAAACTCAGATCTGCTGGGATTGAAGGCATAGGTCATCATTCCCGGTGGGTGTAGGTCACCACTGCCAGTATTTCCCAGGCTGAGATTAAATGTGTAAATTACCAATCTGATCCTCCCGGAATGACTGTGGGCAGATCTCTTCTCTGATATTCTAGTCTGGTTTGATCAAATATATATATCACCACAGCTGAATACTACACACCATCTAAAATGATCCAGGATCAGTTTTGTATGTTGGTAATCTTTATACTAGGTAGGGTAATGGGAGAATAAGTTTAGGTGTATCCTAGTGACTTATTGGCCAGACCGTTTAGCAGGGACAGTATACTCCTGATTCAGTGTGAGACCGTATCTCATATTGTGCAGTGCAAATTCATAGAGGAGGACACCTGATGTCCACATCTGTCTTTTCATAAGCATTCATGGACAAGGACAAAATGGAATGTATCCACCTTTCACACACACACACATACACACAGAGTTGGGTTTATCGAAATCATAAACATGTCTCCTTGCATACCTAAGAGCTAAAGACTCTATACCAGCAAATCCAGCATTATAGAAACAAGAAATATAAATCATGAGTATTTTATTGAAATTGACATGGGGATGAGACATTCCTTCTGAGCTCAAAACCCCAACTTCTCTGGTCTATGTTTCAGGGACATAACATAAAATAGCTCTTATTTCATGCAAAAGTTAAAATCCAAAGGCATTGAGCAACTTTCTAAAACTAGTACTGTCAGCGAGTCCTAGAAGGAAGGTTCAAATTGATTAAATTTGTTTTCAGACTGCATCGCTCAATAGGGATTACAGAGGTGGACCAGGGTCACCAGAAAATTGATTTATTTATGTTTTCTGATATGAGGAAAACTTACCAGGGTCAAGAAACCTTAAGTGTTGTAGCATCAAAATTTAGAAAATGGTTTGATACCAAATAGTCCTCCCATAAATATCTGATGTTAGTGGCTGACTTAGCCAAATAGCTCAGGTAAGTTATCTGCCCTGGAAAATCTTTCTCATTAATTTTGTTGTACGTTTATTGATAATGAAAGTGTTGTTTGAATGCAATTGTTTGTTAAAGATCTCAAGTTTAGTTACACAGGACTCAATTACTTAGAGTAAAACACACACACACATACACACACACACACACACACACACACACACACACACACACACACACGACACACACACAAAACAAGAGGCTTTTTAACATAATCAGTTTGAAAATGAAAAAGTCTGGCTTGATAAACTTATTCTACATAATATTCATAAATCACAAATTATTTTGTACTCCATAAGTTTATATAATTATAAATTTACAATTTGCTCATAAGAATGTAATAATAACTAATAACTACCCATACAGTTATGAGGCAGAGAAAGAGATAAAAATTCATCAAAAGGAGGAGACTGGAGAGATGACTCAGTAGTTAGATCAGTTACTGCTCTTGCAGAAGATCTGGGTTCACTTTCCAACACCCATCTCAAGACTCACAGTCTTCTGCAACATCTATTTAAGGGATCTGATGTGATATTCTGACCACCGTTTGCACCATGCACCCATTTAATGCAAATACATACACATAAGCAAAACAATCATACACACTTTAAAAATATATATAAATGCATAATTAAACTTTTATAAAAATCCAATATGTAATTTGTTGTTTCAGCTTTATCACTGGCTCAGTTATTCTGGGTTGGCTTTATATGGTATTAATATAGAACTTAATGACTAGAATTTAAGCCAGTTCTCCTAGAGCAGGATTTATTATTGGACTTTGAAATGGGGACAGCAAGTTTTGATTTGACTTTAAGTGGAAACTCATGTCTAAATAACCAGACTGAAAGTTTCTCCTATTTGTGCTTATTTTATTAGGTCTGATATAATTTAAGAGTTTTTTCACCCTAATGTGCAAACTAAAATTCCCTAGGAAATATTATGAAGAACAGTTTTTAACTTGTTTACAGAATTATGGGCATCTATTTCTTTTAAATTTTCAAGATAATTCATGTAATTATAACGTAATTATAACAAAAGTTCAAAATAAAAGGGACAATTTATGACACTAAGGAAGCTATGGAGTAAATCATTATGGAAAATTATATAAATTTCTCAATGTAATGTTTTAACTGGAGAGAAGTTTATTTTTCTTAATGAATTCTCACTATAGTTATGATATAGAAAGATTCGAAACAGTGAAGAAAAGGTTGCTCCAACAGACAGCATCTTACAGTACGGTGCTAACACCATGACTCCAGGTGGTTAAAAACAATATCCTAAGATACCAAGAAAGCAAAAAAAAAAAAAAAAAGAAATTAATCTGTCTTTAATCTTGGAACAGGAACTCTCAAAAATATAAGGGGACAATATCACCTTTAGCTTGGACAAAATTTTCATTTTATTTATACTTACATGTGACTTATTTTGTTGTGTGTAACTTGCTACTCTGCATGTGTGTGTTTGAGAGAGGGGTGAGTTTATGGATGAATCTATCTTATGCCACTTCTGCTAGTTTGGCTGTGGATATACTTAACCTGAGGTACATCTTTGGCTCTTGTGGTCTTTTGTACAGAAGTAGCAAGGCATCAATGCAGAACTTTAGACTGTATTCCAGTGGAAATTTCAGAAACAGCACAGGGCTTCACACCATGCTCTTACAGTGAACACCTTTCTTGGTCTATGGAGAGGGAGGCATTTATAGCCCTCCATTCTAAGTTTGAATTTTCTTTGAACCATTAAACAGAAGGTCTTCAAAGTATAGATTTTAAAGGGATGATAGATCCTAAGAGAATGACCAGTGTGATGAGAAAAATATTTCCACTTGTCACATAGGTTTTCATCTTACTCTATAGGATTAGGAAAGATGAATTGAATGCTACTTTAGTTTTTCTTTTCTTTGCACAAGGATCAGTCAAGTATCTTTAGCAATTAATGCAAAATTTAATTTTATAATCCCAAATTAATGAATTCCTAAACTACTAATGGGAGCTTAAATTCAACATTTATCAAATAGTTTAAGTGTTTTAGAAATAAAAGCAACATCATTACTGGCGTAAAGTGTTAAAAAGTGGTGACTATCAGTTTATTTCTAGAACTATTTAGGCAGTCTTTGTTGCTGGAAGTCACAGAGATAGGAAATAGGAACATTCGGATTCCAAGGCTGACCCAGCAGAGTCAAGGGCCTCTGATGGAGGGAAAGCCATGATTGTTCTTATAGGTGCTGACCTCTTCCTACAGAGGGTTTCTGTGTATGAAGGCAGACCCCTTAATCTGTGTTTCCTTGGAATTTATGGATATATATATATATATATATATATATATATATATATATATATACACACACACACACACACACCCCTATCCTAGTGAGCAAAGAGTCACACAGATAAAATCTTTCAGACCTTTATTCCCCCTGCCCAAAGCAGACTCACTGTCTGCCCTCCTATGGTTACCTTTGCTATATGAAAATAGTAGTAACTCATTTGAAACTTCTCTCTGGCATCCAAGGTCAGCCACAGGCAAGATAATTCACTGACATGTCATAAAGTCACCTCTCCTACTAATAAGTGAGCTATCCTGAGCCAAATAACCCAAGAAAGCTTTCCAAGGCCTCCCTGCACCCGGATTCATTAACACAAGATCCTGTCTTGAAAGTTTAGAAATGCAAACTAAGCCTTCACTAAATCTCTCCTAAGGAAAGTACGTTAGCAGGTCAAAAAGCTGCAAGGTCCCCTTCATTGTTTACTCAGCCACCTAGCAACCCTGGTACTTAATCACCTTGTCAGGGAACTGGCCTTGTTGGCGTATGCATTCATGGTTGCATGCCCTGCCATGCCATCACCAATGTATCACGGAATGAGGTTGCTGTACCAATAATGAGATATTGAAAAGAATTGCTCTAAGTTTGATTCCTGAGAAGAGATTATAGTAGGTTTACTTCACTGGTGAAGAAGCACATCACCTGAAGCTCTGGGAGAAAATTCTTTCCGGGACTGGAACCTAGAAGGGTTTTGTTACTTTGTAGACCTGGTGACAAAAGAAAATTTACTGATGTGCCTTGGCATTAGGAAAAATAAAAAAAAAGTAAAGTCATGGAAACAGAGACAAAAATGAATGGCAATCAGCAACATATAGATTGTATTTGAATATAATGCTTATATAGGTCTGGAGAGGTGTCAAGGATTATCATGCTCCGGTGAAGTAGTAACAGGCTCATTTAAGGGAATAGTGTAGTGAACATATCTTCCTGCCTCAGCTGTTGATAATAGGCTGCCCGAGTTCTGTTGTTAAAGGTGTTTAACAGTATCTGAATAATAAGTCATTGCTGAGACCACACATAGGGCAGAGTTCCATGAAGTACTTGAAGCATTGATCTGGCTTGTTTTGTTCTGTTTGAGTGCTTTTATTCATAATATCTGTGTGTTGTGCTCATCTGGATGCATCCTGGTATCTAATTAATTGATATTTCATAATAGGAAAGTTGAGATCAACTGTATCATGAGTGAGTTTTGAAGGAGTGATAACTAAGGAGACCCTAGCAGAAATGAACCAGAACATAGTTACTGCTGTATCTTCTGAGAACTAATGTGTTCTGGATAAAGAAGTGTAGCAAAACAGAAAGATCCTGAAAGGAATAGCAGCAAGAGAAATTCCTGGCTTCTTGGCTTTCCTCAGGAGACCACTATATTGCAGCCATTAAAATTGTAGTTCTTAACCCCATTGGTGGTCAAAAACAGATATTCTGTATGTTGAATAGTTACTTCACAATTCATAACACTAACAAAATTTCAGTTATAAAGTAACAATGAAAAAATGTATGGTTGAGGGAGTCACCACAACATGAGAAACTGAAGAGTTACAACATTAGGTGGGTTGAGGACCACTGCCTCAAAACAGCATGTGTAAAAAGTAGAAAAGTTACAAACCGTGCCTTTAAAAGGGTCTTACTGTTCTGTTTTGCAGTTTGGGATCTTCTGTGAGAGCAGAAAGATTTTCTTAAGGAGTGTGTATATTAAGAACAAGAGACAAGAACGAGGGGGGGGGTAGGCAGAGAATCAAAGCAGCACAGGAATCTGACCCTGTACACTTGCTTCTACACACCGTCTTATTCTGCATTTTCTTTTTTTAGGACAATGCCTGCTTCTAGTTTCCACAACAGTGCTCACATGGCACATGACTTTGTGAGCTTCCTGACATTGCCATTCAGGTTCTCATGTATATGTACACTGTGGCTAAGCATATAAACTGGAAAGTTATACTATGGCTTTTATTCTGCTAGGTATTAGATTCAAGCAAATCATATAAATTTACTGTGCTTATGTTCTCTTTAATGTGAAATGGTGGTCAATAGAAACACATGCTTTATAGGTTGTACATAATTAGGGAGCACAGAAAAGTGCTAGTAACTTACAAACATGATTGATTCATTAGCCAATATCATTGCTGATTTCCTGAACCTTCTAGATTTCTGAAATTTCATGTTTTTCTCAAAGTATAAAATTTTCTATGAAAACTTTGTCAACTGCCACTTATTGTTGAACACATTTATTCATGCATTCATTGAAAACATACTATATGTCCAACACCCTTGAAATAGGCATGGCTCCACTACTGCATTCCTGGTCTTTCCCATGCTGGGATTAAAGGCATGAGTTACCACTCTCTGCTCTTCCTGGAATGACTGTGGGTAGATCTCTTCTCTGATATTCCAGACTGGTTTTATTAAATATGTAACATATCACCACATACCCTCTTTTGTGTCAAAAATAAAAAGAAGGTTATAACTAACATAAGAAAATCTATATACAATAGATACAATAATTATATGCAATATATACAAACAATAATTACATGAAGAATGTTGTCTGTTAATAATTGACAATTCAAAGAAAATATTTCATTAACTATTCTATTTTGGTGAGTGAGTCCAATGTATTATACCTAATCTCCATCTAACTTTCTATCTAACTTGTATTACTAACTAAACACTGATGTGGGAATGTCTTTCTATATGCTGTGAATAAAGGACTTTTTAGCAAAAGAAGCTGAGATGGTCCTTCAGGTTCCTGCTTTGCAAAGAAAACTGTCAGACATTCTTCAGGACACAAGGAGAAGTGACTGATGAACTATACCAGAATGGGCAGAATATTCCTTCAGATTTCCTGCTTCACTGAAATGAAAAGAGACTCTGGGCCTGTAGGCTGAAATGTATGCCCCAACTTTATAAAGGAACTTTGGGTGACTGTTGGGCAGATTGGTGTTATTTCTGTCATTTCTAAATTTTGGAAGTTGCTTACACTTTCTGTTAACTCCGGTAATATTATATCCTTTTGTGGTCTTTGATGTAGTTGAAGATTAAATAGTTATAGATATAGTTTTCTTAGTTATTTTAAAGGGTATATTGATTCACAAGGGTAAGGTAGATAATAGAGTATTTTCTTTAATTTTGTTAAATGCAAATAGACTAGATATTGTAACTATAATTCTTAATAGGTATTTTGTTATATGTAATTTTGATATCTTAAAATTGAAACCTTCCTTTTTGATTAGACAGAAATTGGGAGATGATGTGGGAATGTCTTTTCGTACACTATAAATATTAATTTTTAAATAAAGAAGCTCTTTTGACCCTTGATGAGTACCATAGGTAGGAAAAGAAGGGCAGAATCAAGACAGATAGAGTCAGATGCCCAAAGAAGAAACATATAAGGAACACAGGTGAGCCATGGTCCATGTGGCAGGACAGATTAATGGAAATGGGTTGAGTTAAAATGAAGGAGCTAGCTAGCAATGTGCCTAAGCCATAGGCCAAACAGCATGAAATTAATATAAGTGTTTGTGATATTCTTTGGGACTTTGGGATTGCTGGTCCAGATAAGCAGCAGTGGTGGTGGGTCTGAATCATGGAGCTAGATAGGCTAGAAACTCATTTGTTTTAATGAGGTTTCTTGGTCCTGGGCAGCCAGAGGCCCAGACCCACAGATCTGCAGCTCCAGATCCCTTAGCCACACGCCGCTGATCAGGCCCCCAAAATGACTCAGGTGCTTATATTAACTTCATGCTGTTTGGCCTATGGCTCAGGCACATTGCTGGCTTGCTCTTACATCTTAAATCAACCCATTTCTATTCATCTTTCCTGCCATGTAGTCTGTGGCTCACCTGTGCTCCTCACATACTTCTTCTTTGGCGTCTGGCTCAGTCTGTCTGATACCGCCCTGCTTCTCCTACCTATGCTCTGATTTCTCCTCCTACTTCTTCTATGGTGCCTGTCATGGCCCAAAACAGCTCCTTTATTTAAAGATCGATATTCACAGCATACAGAAAGACATTCCCACATCACCCATGGTAACAAAAAACTATATTTTGATGTCTCTCAAACTTACACACTTTAACTTCTGAGTTTCTTTTCTAAAACTGTCAGTAGAAAACAATAACTATCTCATCTTCAACTACCTTAGAGACCCAAGAAGTGAAATAATATTAACTAATTAAACAGCATGGACAAGCAAGCAACTTCCAAAAAATGTAAGAAATGAAACAGCTGGCTGCCTGGACAGTCACCCAAGGTTCTTCTGTAACACTGAAGCATCCATCTTTGGCCTAGAGGCCTAACATGTGTAACAAACTTCTCAGTGAAACAGGATATTCTGAAAGACTTTTCCACCTTACCTTGGCAAGATTCAGCATTTCTTTTTTTGCGTGTGTTTTTAGTTTGTCCATTTTAAATATCATAATGTCAGTAGTCAAGGCATGAGTACTTTCCTAACCAACGGCTAACTTTTGTCACAAAGATGGCCAATTCCATATGGAGTTTTTTTGATATCCATAATTTTCTTTAAAGTAGATTGGTGATGTCAGGAGCAGATGTCCCATTTTCATAAAAATAAGAACCTATGTTTTTAAATTATTTTAAATGTCATATTCTATGGATCTCTGATGAGTTTGAAGAAGACCTGTTCATCTAAAACATATTTGTTTAAAACTTGGAAACATACTTAATGACATAAGTTTGATTGTAACATCTAACTACTAATTTGCATTTCTTTTTATCATAATTAGTTGGTAATAATAACTTTAATGGACTAGCAATTTATATTACATTGTTAGATGAACTGTATAAATATAATACCTTGGACAAACAGAGATATATGTACAGTAACAAAATTAATCTCAACTATATATTAATATATACAATTTGTATGCAATATACAAAAAATCTAATCAAATGCAAAATATTTAAAGCTCGTAATTCCTTTAAAAAAGTAGATTCAATAATACATCCTTATATTCTAGCATATCTGTATCTCCTTCTTTATTTCTTTCTTTTTTCCTATTTTTCTTTTAAAACAAGAACCCTGAATCTAATCTCTCTTGTTTAGCTTTTTTTGTAATCCATAATCAGTAATTTTTAACCAGTTACCATGTATAATGACAATCATACATAACCCATTGGAAGATCAAAAACCACCTACCTAACCTCTTGGGAATGTGGGTGCCATGTTCTTAAATTTACTTCCTGTTGTCAAGGGTGATGGCATCTTTAGGGAATCCTAAAATGTTTTGTTAATTGTCATGTTCAAAAATAAGTGGCTATATCATTTGTTGACTAGTCTCTGCGTAACTGGAAAGTGCATGGTTTATTTCAAGTCTGTCTGAGTAGTCTGTGAATTGGGTTCATGTCAGTGAGTAGTTTGGGATTGCTGATCCAGAGCAGTTTGTCATCTAAATCTGACCTTTGTTGGTGCCTGTCAGCCTAGGCTTTGTCATAGTTCATGTGAAATCACTGTTATAGGACCCCATCTCCCTTTTAGATACTTCAAGTTCACAATTAGGCATTGCCATGGGTCACTGAAGAAATCTGAAAAGAGACTAAAACCCAACACAATGTAAGGAAGCTAAATAAAGCCTTTTTCTATAATTTTATATGAATATCAATATCATGATAAAAAGTTTATATATATAATCTTATAAATTTAATATAAACATTTATTCAACATATGATTAGTAACACTAGAATAGCCCTTTATTTTTAATTATTCTTCTGTCCCATATCAGGTGGTCCTTCTAACACGATACAGAGATTTAGTATTTTCCTTTAACAAGTATGCTTGGGTTTAGAGAAGGAGAGAGCCTCACTCCAATTCTAAAGCCAGCTTTAAATGATAATTAAACTGGGACTTCAACTTACAAATAAAGATATACGGAGGTTAAGCAATGCTATTTTACCCTGTATAGTATACTGGTACCGAAAGGTCTGATATGCTTTTGCTTGTAACTTTTTCTGGATAGCCTCCCTTCTGCTTTAGATGTCTAGATGTCTAAGGTATTTTAACTTCTTGAAGTTGGATATGTCTAGTTTTCTGTAAAAGCAAAAACAAAAACTGGCCCCAATCCTTTGTTTTTTTCTTACAATTTAAAGTGTTTTAATATGGGTGGATGAGCCATCAATTCTTATTTTCATGAAGTTTCTCTGGTTCTTTATTAATTCAGATGGTATCCATAACTTTTCTTTACCTATAGAAACAAAAGCAAAATCTCTTCCCCAACATAGCACATATCCTGGCTTCCATTCAGAGGTTAGTAAATCTTTGAAGTAACAGGCTAATTTAGTTCGGTTGTTTATCTATACCCCAATGCCTTTCAGCAGCTGTTGTTCCTTTGTCATTAGCATTGAGAAAATTCAAAGTTAATAAAGCATTGTGTAGTCTGTTTCTAGGGGTGTTTATTATTACTTTCTGTTTATTTGGCATATACTTTAGAGTTAGATTTGGTCTCTATATGACTGCTTGACCTGTAGGATTGTGTGGTATTCCTGCTACATTTTGTATTATAGCAAGTAAAATATTGTTTATTTTACTAGAGACATATGCCAGAGCATTGTCAGTCTTAATTTGTACAGGTATTCCCAGGATGGCTATAACTTCTAGCAAATGATTGATTACAGAATCAGCCTTTTCTGAACTCCAAGCAGTTTCCCATTGAAATCCTGAGAACATATCTACTGTAAGATGAACATATCTTAAAATCTTCCAAATTCTGCAAAGTGAAATACATCCATCTGCCAGATTTCATTTCTATGTATACCTTTAGGGTACATCCTGCTGGCAATGGAGTTTGGTTATAGAAGGAACAGGAGGGACATCTTTTTACAATTTTATTGGCTTGTTGTCAAGTGATAGAGAAATCTTTTTTTAAGCCTTTGTTATTAACATGATGTTTTTTTTTTTAAAACAAAAGTGAAACTCTGAGGTCTCTAGCACATTTTCTTTAATAATTTGTCAATTTCATCACCATCTTATGCTAAAGAACCTGGGAAACCCATGTATTGTACATAAGGGATGATTCCTAGTCCAGATTATTTCTTGTAACAGAATAATGAAGTTAGTTCTGACTCATCATTATTAAAATCAGCAGTTTCAATGAGTAAAACATTTTTGCTTTCTGCATACTGAGTCAGTGACTATATTAGGAGGTTTAGCAAAATCTATTAATACCATCATGATAGCATATAATTATGACTTTTGAACAGAATTATAAGAGCTTTGAGCCACTTTTATTATATTTTCTGATTTGTAACCTGCCTTTCCTGATTTGTTTGCATTGTTATAAAAGTATAAGCCCTCCAGAAATTGGATTATCCTGTACAGCATAAGGAAGAATCTAATTAGTTTTCTTTAGAAATTCAATTCTTTTGCTTTGAGGATATTTGTTGTTAATATCCCCCCAAAAGAAGATCTGTACACTGTTTACCAAGGTTGACTCTCTACCCATAATTGGTCAATTTCTTCTTTAGTTAAAGGTTCAACAGTTTCTGTAGAGTCCATTCCTGTCAATTGATGAAATCTTAATTTCCCTTGAAATATCAGTTCAGAAATCTTTTTCACATATGTCTTTAATTTATTACTTGGTTTATGTGGTATAAATATCAATTCCAATATAACATTTTTCCTTTGCATTAAAATTCCTGTAGGAGAATGCTTAGAGGGCAAGATAAGTAGAATGCAATTAAGGTCTGAATCCTCATGATCCACATGTGCCTCCTGTAATTTCTTTTCCACCAAAGTCAATTCTTTCTCAGCTTCAGGTGATAATTCTCTTAGACTATTTAAGTCATTGTCACCATTTAAGGCTTTGAACAAATTGTCCAGGTCATCATTTTTTATTCCAATAGTGAGTTGTAAGTTGGCAATGTCTCCTAGTAATTTTTGAAAATCATTAAGTGTCTTCCATTTATCTCTCCTGATTTGTGCCTTTTGGGGTCTAATTTTTAGTTGACCTATTTTGTCTCATAAATAATTAATGGAAGCTTCTCTTTGTATTTTTTTGAGTGGAAATTTATAATCCCCAAACAGGCCAAATTTTTTTATTTCCTCAAACATTTTTTATAAGGTATCAGTATTTGAATCAGCCAACAAGATGTTGTCCATGAAGTGATAAATTATAGATTGTGGGAATTTGTTACATATTTGTTCTCTTGGCTTTTGTACAAAATAATGGCACATAGTAGGGTGAGAATTATTATAAGTGGGCACTGTAAAGGCAAATGTTTTCTATGTCTTGTTCTTGTAAAGGAACCGTCTTTTAGATCAATAACTATAATAGGTCATTCTTTAGGTAATAGAGAAGGCAAAGGAATTCCAGACATTTGAGAGCCCATTGGCTGGATCACCTTGTTTATCACCCATAAATCTTCTACCATTCTCTACTTTCCAGATTTCTTTTTAATAATAAATACAGGAGAATTCCAAAGGCTGGTTGATTCTTCAATATGCTGAGCATTTAACTGCTCCTGTACCAGCTGCTCTAAGGCCTGCAATTTCTCTTTTGTTAAATAAAGGCCATTGATAAACCTATATAGGCTTCTCAGCTAGCCATTTTAAAAGTAGTACTGTGGATGTCTTTGAAAGATCACGTGCCTTGTTTCTATACAACCTGAATGTTTGTGACTGTTTTTCATAATACCTTCTAATATTTCTCCTGGAAACATGTGTTAGTTTATGTTTTATTTCTGTGTTTAGAGGAATGTTGACCTTTGTGTTCCACTGTTGTAGTAAATCTCATCCCCATAAATTTGTAGCAATGTTAGCCACATGTGGCTTTAATATTCCTCTCTGTCCCTCTGGTCCTATGTACTCAAGCCATCTAGCACTGTTTTACCTGGAATAATGACCCAGTTCCCAAAACTGAACTTACCCCCTGAAGGGGCCAACTTGGATGCCATGACTCTGATGAAATTATTAATATATCCACTCCTGTGTCCAATAAATCTTCAATAATAACATCATTTATTCATACTGTTAAGTGGCATTTGTTTATTAATAGAAGCTTGCAAAAATATTCACTTTATCATTTTCACTGACTTTTTATCCCTTTTCTATAGATTTCCTATCATTCAATGTAGTATGTCTTTTTGAAAACCCCCTTGGGGCATTTCCCAAATGCAGAAAGTTACCTTGTCTCTCCCTTGTTGACCTTCACTCATTAGTCCAATGTCTCCCTTTTTTTACACCTTCTACATACTCCGGCAGGGAGGGCATTCTCTTGGAATTATTCCTAACAAAAGCACCGTTTCTGGGAATGCCTTGTTTACAATCTCTTTTTATGTGATCTTGCCTTCCAGAATTGTAACAATTAACATTTTGACTTTTTCTTACACCTCCAAAAATAAGCTCTCCTATCCAGTTATCATCACAATAATAAGGTTTTATATTAAGTGTCTCATGAATCCTCCAAGGGTGATGTTCTTGCTTTTAACAGTCTAAGTATTTTTTCACATTGTGTATTAGCAGTCTCACAAACCAGCAATTCAATTATTATTTACATAGCTTCCGGTTCTGGTGCCATTCTGTTTACCACTGCAGTTAATCTCTGCAAATGTCTATTAAAGTTTCTTTTGGGCTTAGAATTACTTTTGTGAAGGATTCAGTTTTCTTTTCTATTTCTTCAATTTCATCCCAAACATTTAATGTTGCCATGCAGCATAAATCCAGAGTATGTTTATATGTTTATTGTATAAGGATTGCCTTTCAGTATCACTATAATCCCCTTCTCCAAGAAATTGGTCTTGGGAGACTTCTATGCCTCTGGTTCTGCTTCTTTGTTCTATTATTTTACCCTCCTCCTCTAATCATGTTTTCCTCTGTAAAAAAGGCCCAGCCTCCAAAACAGCTGTAACCATATCTAACCAGAACTTAAGGGTGATCTGATTACATGATGACCAACTGCCTAACATTTGTTTTACAAATGGTGAGTGTATACTTGTAATGACTGCTTCCTTGACTCTCCTTAATACTAAAATTTGTACATTTTTTTTTTTATCATTTTGCAATTTCTTTAATGTTACTGGATATATTAATGTTGGCTATTTGATAATCATAGGCTGTTTTGTGTAATCTTAGACAACATTGCTGAGATTGGTTCTTTATATTCCTCTATTTGGCTTTTAATATCTTTGTGTTCTCTCTTAACAAGCTTTTCTAATTTTTTTTTCTGCTCTGTTTTCAAGAGTTTTTTTTTTGGGGGGGGGGGGGAATTCATGCCCATGTAGGATGCCAAGTGTTGCATGAATTCCTGTTGTATTAAAAGAAACTCAGAGCCAGATATTGGGGAAAGGCTGAAATATCAAAGAGAGAAATCACTACAGTCAGATCTCACCTAGCTATTTTCCTGCTTCCTCAGCCTCGATCCTCATCACTTCTACTGTTTAACCTGTCTTCCTACGCCTGCCTTAAATACCTTCTTTGCCCAGTTGTTTCACATCCAGGTTAAGATTAAAGGTATGAGCTACTACTATTTGGTAGTTAGCCTTGAACTCACAGAAACACAGAAAGATTTCTGTATCTAGAGTTATGGAATTAAAGGCCTGGCACCACCACTGCCTTCCTGGGAGCCGGGAACTCTGTCTGTACACCAAGCTGCCCTCAAATTCAGATCTGCTGAGATTAAAGGCATAGGTCACCACTCCTGGTATTTTCCAGTGCTGTGATTAAAGGCATGAGTTAATACTCTCTGATCCTCCTGGAATGACTGTAGGTGGCTCTCTTCTCTGATATTCCAGATTTATTAAATATATAACATATCACCACATCTGTGTACAAGAGCTAATATTCTTTAGAGTTAGCAGGTCCTTACTGTGGATCCTCAGGAGTTTATGGAAGGGTGACAACAAGGTTCTTTAGGTAATCCTTGGGTTACAGAAACTGGGATAGCATCTTGAGTGGGATGGGAGCACCCTGAGAATAGTATGCAGAGCTCTACCTAGTCTTCATGCAGAAAGGGTAAAATTATGTTGAGGCTGGGAGTCTCTATCTCAGGGAGGATATAAGGATTGACTCCATGAAGACTAATGATGACAGGTTCAAGGTTATGGCATGCCTAGGGGTTGCTCTACAGGTAAGCTCTGAGGTACTCCATATGGTCCTCTTGTATCTTATATCAAGGTTGTGTCATAGATGGGTAGTGGTAATTGAGGGAGATGCATAGGACACTACCATTCTGATAGATAGATATGAAATTCTTACCCATACTGTTCAGTCTTGAAAGCATAGTCTTAAGTATAGACCTTGTCTCAGAAACTGCTCTGGCTGGAGCATGTACTTATAGAGAAGAAAACACAGAATGTATAGACCCTTTAAAGGGGCCACCTTCCCTTCATTCCTTTGGCCAGAGAAATTTAATTTTAGAAGAATTTGGAACACATTTTGATTGCAGGTATTTTTATATTGGAATGTAAAATGTAAAAAGAAATCATGGGGTGAACGCAGAGTGGTTTTTAATGAAGTAGATATATACATTTATCTAAAATGTATATATTCTGATGTTTCTCCCTCTAGTTCCTTCTTCCTTCCTCCCGTCCTTTTCTTCCTCCTTCTCTTCTTACTTACAAGTACTTTTGCTTCTGTTATACGCAGATTCTTTTATGTATCCATCTTTCTTACTGATATTTTAATGATTTTTTGTTATCAAGGATGCTTACTACTAGAGAAGTTATAATTAAAAAGTGATTTTTATCTACCATCATATATTTATCTTTCTGTTTGTCTGAATATATACATAAATATGAATATTATGTTTTCGTGGCAAACCTTTCTTTTACATGTCATTTTTTTATCTCCCTGTGTTAAGGCTTTTAATACCTAGGAATTTTTATATTTGTTTTCACAGTTCTTATAATAGGTCCACTCCAAGATTTTGAGCCATGGAATGTCAGAGAATTATTGCAGAATCCTTAAGGAAATGTCAAATTTGCATGATAACATCAATGACTTATTTTAGACAGCTTTAACTAATTTTGCTCTTCATTTTTCCAACTTAATATTTCCTGACATTTGGACCAGACAATGCCTGAATACAAATGCTTTATGTGCTCTTTAGTGGAGACACCTACTGCAAGATGATTATTAAAAGGGTTATGAATCATTTCTTTCTCTAAAATATTCAGTTCCTTAAGCTGATTGCTATTAGCTCTTCATCTTATTTTAATTAGAGGAAAACATGGCTGCTAAAAATCAGCCCAAGTTTCTATAAATAAAAGTATCCATCTTGCAGAGTTAAATTTTAATTAACCTTTAGCACACCAACTTTCCAGTAGAATTTTTCAGGGCTTGTGATCATTTACTTTGTGAAAAAGTCACAAAGACCGTCTTTATATGCCCATCATCAAAGTCTGAAGGAGAGAGAAAGAAAAATATGTAAGAGAAATCTCCTAGAATAAAAATTCCTTATTTATCAACTGTCACTTAAATATTTTTACCTAAAGAAAATTACTCTCAGTGTATCACAGTATGATGTGATGATGTTGCGGTGGGGATACAGGCAGAATACAATCTCACTTCTCTCATTTCAGATCTCATTCTAGCCACATGCCCCTCTTGACCTGCTCTGAGCATGTTAGGTTTCTTAGCAATAAATGACTGGAGGTAGAAACAACAGCTGTCCACTGTTTCCTTCTAATCATTATCCACAGGAAAAAGGTGGTTTCATGAGCTGTTTGTTGAAGAATCCATATTTGACAAAAATAAGCAGTTTCCGCTGATTGATTTTGTAGGTTGCCATGACTGTCTGTGGAAGAAATGTCAGTCAAAGCACAGAAAGACGGCTGGACTTGAATTTTCGTCAGTCTGTAGCTGCCAGGAAAATCAGTTTTCGGGAAAATGTTTCTAATTGTTATGCAGGCAATGAAAGCCATCAAACACAACCATAGCAACAGCGACCTCCATCAGAACCTGACCTTAATAAGCAAAAAGACCTGTTATTAACTCAGTTTCTATGGTTATAGTCAAAGTAAATGCGATTTTTTTTTAAATTAACAACTCCCACATCCCTCTGTGTTTATTACAGTCATCCAGCATCAACTACATTAACTTTCTAAATATACCTAAAACCAAATGGTGAAACACTCTAGTTTGCAAATAATACCCCAAGTCTACCGTGACTAATTTAGTGAGTCTCTTTTCAGGCTGAAAATACAAAGCTGTAATAGCTGCCAGTGAATGCTGGAAGCTCTTCAGATGTCACAGTCCTGGCTCAATGTTACTACTTCCTGTCTATTGTTTCTCTGCTTCTGAAACTCAGTTCCTTGCAGGAAAAATCTATGTATACAGCTTGTAAAGTTTACTAGCTATTGCTGTTGTGCAGATCAAGAAATGAGGCATCTGGGAAATGGTTAAAGCTAAGATTCCTGTGGAACCAGCACCGTTGATGGCAAAGCTGAGTAAGGGATTAGAGTGCTACACCAGGCAAAAAGGACAGTGAAGGATCTGCCGTGGGCCAGACTTGAGTGTTATAAGAAACTTCTGATGTGGGACCAACCCTCTATATTCTCCCAAATTCTACAATTATTTTTTGGTCACTCAAATTCTAATTGATAGGCAGCCTGTGGAATGGCTCAGAATGTTCCCTGCTTCTTCATATTTATAACTTTATATGATTTCTTATCTAAGAGAATAAGCTTAGAGCCAGTGTCTTATATATGATAAATAGAATGCATGAAGATGAACTGCATATTGTTTCTGTGATATGGTAGCAACAGAGATTCTCGATTGTCAACAAACTCTCTCTTGTTACACATTATTTTAAAGCTTCTCGCTAAACCACTTACTACTTGGTGTCAAATGCTCTATGAAGAGTTATACATAGTAAGACTCTATGGTGGACTCTGGCTAACAGTTCAATGGGAATTGAAACCAGTTTAGCAGCTATTAAGAAATGAATTACACATAGCATCAGAAATGTTCTTTCTCAGGAAATAGCTACAGTAAGAACTCCCATGTGGAGGAAGAGAAGGGTCATCTCAGAATGTAGGTGGGGACCTCTGGACCAAAGATAAAAAAACAAAACAAAAAAACCCAACAAAAACAAACAAACAAACAAAAACAAAACAAACAAACAAACAAAAAAAGGAAAACAGAGTAATAGAGATGAAGAATGGGAAGAAGTAAGTACATTTTATAAAAAGCTTGGTAAAGAACCTGGAAAAAAGACAAAAGCAAGCGTAACGCAGACATCATGTAAAAACAGAGTGGAAGGAATGCTCCACAGCCCAGACAAAGAAAACCTGGTTTTCAGAATGGAACATATTTCCAGAGCATCTGCTTCTCAAGGCTCACTGTAGAGCATATTCATTTAAATTGGAATATGATCCATGGAACCTTTGGTAGATATAACGGAGACCTTTGACTTCAAATGAACAATATTATACTATTGCAAGGCAAATTCAGAGTTGTGAATCACTATTTCCATATCGTATTTCATGTCCTATTATTCTTTATACTTTTTATTACATGGTAGAGTTCTTTTGCTTGGTTTATGCAGATATCACCGGAGATGATGTATGATGATGATGATGTGTGTGTGTTTGTGTGTGTGTACATAACATCTGAAACTATATATATTGTGATATGTAAAGACACTCACTGCAGCTATTTCCACTGATATCCTGTTGATCACTAGCTTTGTGTGAGAAATATATGTCATTCAGAATAGGAACATGTTTCTGCAGACACATTTCTGTAAGCTAGGCTGATAACATCTCATGACACTCTACAGTTGTCATCTAGACTGGGGTCCAGAGAATTCTAAAAATTTTACCAGAGACTGTTGAGAAGACTGTTTTAGAAGTATAATCATAAATAATCTTAGTCAGAAATAAATATACTTTCAAGATTTCTGAATTTGAGATTTTCTAGGAAGCCATGTTTTAACACTGTGTGTCTAAGGCCACTGAATTAGTTTGTTTGCCCATCAGACTGTGAGGCTCTCAGCATGCTCTACTACTGTGCTTCTCACACATATAGGGAACTGACACCTATAATCGGGGTCAATGTCTTTGCTGCTTTTTGCCCCAGCTATTGATCTATGTCTCCTGAAGAAAGAGCCTGGTGTGATGGATGCCCTTGCTGACTATAGTCTGCCTGTGGGAAGAGGCGAACTATTTGGAACGTTGTAAACTTTGACAGCGTGTTGTCATATTTTCTCTAGATTTTATTTGTTGAAAATTTTCAAAGCAACAGTTCAGTTGTCTCACATTCTTTCCAGAAGTGCGTCATCAGCACTGATCACCAGAGACATCCAGGGATTCATTTTAAATTTAGCTTTTGCCCCCAAAATCATAGTTGTTGAGACATAGTGCTATTTTCTGGGAATTGATAGTCACCATCCTAGCTGGAAAAAACAAACAAACAAACAAACAAACAAAAAAACCCACAAGCAATGGGGGCTCAGGAGAAGTATCATGAATCAAAAAGAATAGGAAGATAGTCATGTTGATAAAATGTTATGGGTGCAGTGAAAGAAAACAGGGAAGATTATATGGGATTTGGATGGACAAAACGCAAGAGAAAATGTTGCATTTATAATATAATCTCAAAAAAGGGAGACTTCTGCCTGGGAAGCAGATATAAGACATGTAATTTTAAACCCTCCCTCCATTCTGTCAAGTACAGTCTCCCAGTCTCATACCCAGGTCAACAGAAAAAGATGCATCCTTCATCCCCCCACCTTAACTCTGCCTTACTCCTCCTCCAACTCCAGCAGATACTCCCTGGGCACATATAGGCCACATTGAGCAGGGAAACAGGTAAGTTATTTGAAGATCTTCAACTCTCCTTCTGCTCATCCAAGTTAATCAACGTGCCTCATCTACAGCTTTTCAGAAGAACATGTGACTTATAAAGCCTCCTTCCTGAACTGTACCCATCTCTAATGGATCACATAGATCTTCACCTCCAAACTTCCCTTACCCAACAACTCATTGCTTTGTCCCAACCTCCAGCTACAGCAGACACTCACTAGAAATCAACAGGACATTTTGACCAGTGTCTTAGTTGGGCTTCTATTGCTCTGAAGAAAAATCATGAACACAGAACTCTTATAAAGGAAAACATTTAATTGAGCTGGTTCACTTATAGTTCAGAAGTTTAGTCCATTATTATCACGGCAGGGAACATGGAAGCAATCAGACAGACAGGTCTGGCTACACCTTGATCAGAAGGCAATAGGAAGTGAGCTCAGAGTGTGGGTGATATTTTGAGCGTAGGAAACCTCAAAGTTGCCCCTACAGTGACACACTTCCTCCAACAAGGCCGAACTTACTCCAACAAAGCCCTACCTTCTAACAGTACCACTCTCTGTGAACTAATGGAGGCCAATAACATTCAAATTACCACAGGCAGAGAAGCAAGTTGGCTAACATCTGGTCTTCACCACTTCCTCCGTTCCTTCATCTACCAGTCTTAGACACAGCTCTTTAGTAGATGTCTTGCTGTGCCCTTTCCTAATTCTCTGCCCCCATTCCCAGGGGGTTTAACTAAGCAGATCCAGGGGGAGTACTGTGTTTTCCTCCTCTCCTGAAGCACTTCAACAGCCCTTAGCCCTCATCCATTCCTAACAATCAGATCATAATGCTCAGAAACACATTTTTCCTTGAACTCCCAGTAGCCACACCTACGAAGATCCCAGAAGATTTTCCTACAGGTATCACACAACTACCACACGCTCCTAAGAACTAGAGAAAAAATAAAATCCAAGGAACAAAGCACTCACCCAACAAAGACCAGACTAGATATCAGCACCTAGAATTACAATCTTTTCAAGCTTAGGTGCCTAAGCTAGCATAAAAATAAAATCAATTAACAGCCTGGACAATATGTGTCCACTAGAGGCCAGCAACCCTACCACAGCAGGCCTGAGTGTTCCAATATAATTGAAGTGCAAATAAAAAGTCTTAAAATAGCCTTTATGATCATGATAGTGGTCCTTAAGAAGGAAATATATAAATTTCTTAAAGAAATCTATGAAACAAAGGGTGGCAGGAAAAGAACAAAATTGCCAAGGCCTGAAAATGAAATAGAATCAATGAAGAAAATTCAAACATAGAAATCTGGAAATGAAAAAATTAGGAACTGGAACAGGAACTTTGGAGGCAAGTCTTACCAACAGAACACATGAGATGTGAGCTTTATGGAGCTCCATGCTTATAGTAGTTTGAATGTAATTGGCATACATAAACCAATAGGGAGTAACATTATTAGGAAGTGTAGCTTTGTTTCAGTAGGTTTGACTTGGTGAAGGAAGTGTGTGACCCTCGGGTGGACTTTGGGGTTTCCTCTGACACACAGTTCACTTCCTCTTGCCTTCAGACATAGATGTAGATCTCTCAGCTCCTTCTACAGCACTCACATCTGCTTGTACATAACCATGATTTCTTCTCTAATAATAATGGCCTAAACCTCTGAAACTAACTCACTCAAATGTTTTCCTTTACAAGAGTTGCCATGATCATAGTGTCCTTCACAGCAATAGAAAACCTAACTGTGACTATGCCTAAGTACAGGTACATGTCTCACCTCTCTCCTCACATGCATATAATTAAACACACAAATCAATAAAAAGAAATGTAGATATTTTATATACATGAATGTTTTTCTGAAAGCTCATTGTGAGTTTTAATCTATTCATCTTTTTTTTTTTTTAATTCGGCTTCTGCAGAAAAGTAAAAATGGGAAAAGACAGCTCATTCATATATGGCATTATACATTCAAACCCTACCTGTAGCTCTAATACCCAAAGATATTAAAAAGCACACACTGAAAGGTTTGCCATAGAGATATGAAGGTATGGCTGGTGTAAACTCTCTTTGAATATTTTTAATATTACCAGTTTTCTTTGATGATAGTAATTGATCTCCCTTCTGTAAGATTTTGCTTCCTCTCTTTCCACACGACACTGATTTTTTATAAAATTTTTATATCAGGTGCCTTATATTATGCCTTGTCTCAAGAGAATTAGTTTTTAAAAGAATAACAAGATAGTTGTACAATTTCTAGCAAAGATTCCTGTAGAATGCTTTTTTGTTCTCCCCACCAGTCAGTGTCTACCAAAGAGACTTGCTATTTGCATGTCTGAAAGCATTTTTTTTCCTACTTTTATTCCTAAATTGAAAAACGTTTACGTTTGAAAATCACTTCCTTTCTGAATCTGCAGGTGCTTTTGGTGAAAAGCCTGATGGCAATTTTTATTACTTTTTTTGTGGGGGGGATAACACATTTTTAAAACTTTATATGAGTATTTTAAATATGGTATCCTAAATTAACATGAATATTTTATTTGGAATATTTAAAAATAAAACTAGTGGTGCTTATATCTGTATTAATAAACATTAGTGGTGCTTATACTTGTATTATTTCAAACCCGTGAGAGCACAGCCTGTTGTTCTGACACACTATACATTATACACTGTCTTCCCCTTACCTGGTTCTTGGGGCTTTTGGTTTAATACTCATAGCTCTTCACCTTTTCTTATACTTTCTAGCCTATGACATTGATCTTACTTCTAGTGTCCACAAGTGGTTTCCATTAACTAGCTCTTTTATCTTACTTCTAAGCACCATCTGCTCTTATTGCCCCAGAACTCATTTCATTAATGCCTTTGCAATTTAGTTTTGACTTTGAAATATGCTTGTAGTTGGTTTTTACTTTTGGGGGGCCAGCCACCCAGCTCCCAAATAAACCATACAGAGTGTTACTCTTTCTTTTGAATACATGGCCTTAGCTTGGTTTATTTATAGCCAGATTTTCTTAAATTATCTCATCTATCTTTTGCCTCTAGGTTTGTATCTTTCTTATCTGTATACCTTTCTTCCTGCCTTACTTTATTGCTGTTTGTGTAGCTGTAAGGCTGGCCCCATATATCTTCTTCTCCTTCTCCCTTTCTTGCTCCCCGAATCTTTTTCCCCCCCAGATTTCTACCCCTATTTATTCTCTCTGTCTGACAACCCTGCCTAGTTTCTCCTGCCTCGCTACTGGACTTTTAGCTCTTTTCCTTCTATTCTTTCCTTCCTTCCTTCCTTCCTTCCTTCCTTCCTTCCTTCCTTCCTTCCTTCCTTCCTTCCTTCCTTCCTTCCTTCCTTCCTTCCTTCCTTCCTTCCTTCCTTCCTTCCTTTCTTTCTTTCTTTCTTTCTTTCTTTCTTTCTTTCTTTCTTTCTTTCTGTCTTGGAACATGATTTGTAGTCAGGATGGCCTTGAACTCACAGAGATCCCCCTCCCTCTCCCTCTGGAGTGCTGCTGTTCAGCTCTTTATTAAACCAATCAGGTGTTTTAGACAGGCAGTTTACAGAGACAAACAAACGCAACATAAAAGAACATAACACATCTTTGCATCACTAAACAAATATTCCACAGCATAAACAAATGTAACACATCATTAACTAATATTCTACAAAATACGCTTGCACTTTATTATCTCTTATGAATTTACTCTTTTGCTTCTTTCTGACTTTGTTCTTGTGTTCTATAGATGTTTCATGATTCTTAATGATCAATTTTGTTTGATAAAAAGGACTGACTAGGAATTATGTGATTGCTGATATTTGCCAAGAGCATACCTGGCTCCCAATCTGACAAATCTTAAAAGGATCAAATATTGGTGCAGAGATGCCTTTATCTCTTATCTTATAATTTACAGATTTGTTTTCAGTCTTCTATTATTGGCTGCTACGATCTGCACAGACTTTTGACCTGAATTTAATTCCTAGAATCTACACAAAATATTTAAAAGCCAGACTTGGTATTGAATGCTGTTAATTTTAGTTTTAGGGAGGCAGAAATACACAAATCCCTGGGGTTCACTGGTCAGCTAGTACAGCTTTTTAGTGGATTGCAGGCTAGTGAGATATTCTTTTCTCCAAAACAATAAGTGAATGGTAACAAAAATATAAGACAAAAGATTGTCCTTTGACCTCCACACTCACATATACACAGTTGCTCTCAAATATGGACACATGTGTATGTCTATACAAATAGTAACAAGAAGAATATAATTCAACACAGTGCAAGTTGCATATAATAGGGCTACAGTTAATAGTCAGTAAAGAAAAGCCAAAACTTTCTTTAAATTTTAGAACAAAATAAGACTTCTCTCATTTTATTTTATTCAGCACAGCACTAGAAATCATTGACAAAGAAAGTAGGCAAGAGAAAGAAACAAAGGGTATTTAAAATGGAAATAAATAAATCAAATTGTCAGAATTTACAGATAGTATGGACAACTCCCCCCAATTCATTAGAACTAATAGAAAAATTTAACAAAATTACAGAGTATAAATAAGCATTAAAGACATAAACACAAATGGCCAATAAATAACTAAAAGTGATTAACACCCTTGTCTATCAGAAAAATTTAAATTAAAACTGCTTTAAAACTCTGTCCCACCTGAATCAGAGCTGCTTTCTCCAAGAAATCAAATGCTAACACATACTGGTGAGGACATGGAAAAATGACCCTTTATTCCCTGTTGGTAGCAATGTAACTTATGTAGACTAATACAAATTAGTAATGGAGCCACCCCCCATAAGCTGTAAAAATGGACTACTGCATATAACTGTACCACTTATGGACTGGTTAGGACTAAGTAAATGTATCACAGAGATATTACCACATTCTTATGGGTTCACTATTTGTAATAGCTAGGTAGAATCAGTTTAGATAGACATTAGCAGATAAATGAATAAAGAAAACGTGGTACAGAGTCAGTGAGATGGTTTAGTGATGAAAGCAATCACCAATAAGCCTGATTGGCTGAGTTTAATCCCTGGACTCTACACAGTAGAAGGAGAGAATCAACTTCTGCTAATTCTCCTTTGATTTGAACACACGAGCCAAGACATCTGAGCCACACGTATACACTCATATACTCAAAATAGTAGAAAAATGGAATACATATTTAAATTTAAAAGAAAATGTAGTACATTACACAATGAAATTTGAAGTGTAGATAAGATAGTGGCATTTCCATGAAGATGGATGCAACTGGAAATCTGTTAAATGAAGTAAGCCAAGCTCCATATTTTCTCTCATTTGCAGAACTTACACTCATAAAATGTACATATAAATGTATATATAAATGTGTGTATGTGTGTCTGTGTGTGTGTGTATGATATGTTTGTGTATGTGTGTGTTCTTAGGTCATGAAACTAGAGAGACTACCATTGAAATGAGTAAGATTTATTAAAATGAGTGAGAAATTGGGTAATAGAAGATGTATGTGATTGAGAGTAGAAGGGATACTAACCTGAGGGGGGAACTAGCTACAAAGGTAAGTGGGGTAGAGAAGGAGGACAGTTAAAGGGAATAAATCAGAGCAAAACACAATGTCACACATTTATGAAGATGATATGACGTTATACACTATGTCTGTATTCCAACTTAAAAATACAATAAAATAAACAGCTTATGACACAGCAATAGGAAAGTATCTCTGATACTTATCAGTAAATCAGTTCCATTCCCAGGGTCTACAAACAAGCCAAAATAAGTCCGAGTGAGTTTAACTGAAGGCCTGAAAGAGATCTATAATTAAACTATAAAAGACTAAAAGATTAGAAAAGTGGAAAAAACTTCATTTTTGTAATTTATGTGATCAAAATGTCTGCACTACTTATAATTTTAGATACAATACCATCCCTGTGTAAATGCCAGTGTTTCTCATATGACTAGAGAAAACTTCAAAAATTTGTATGGGAACACAGAAAATACTGAACATTGAAAGCAATTGTTCTCTCTCTCTCTCTTTCTCTCTCTCTCTCTCTCTCTCTCTCTCTCTCTCTCACACACACACACACACACACACACACACACACATGCACACACACTTTTTAAAAACATTATGATCAGGTTTTTCTCTCCATTAATCCCTTCCATATCATTGCTGATTCCCTACCCATCCAACTTAATGCTCTATCTCTCTCTTTTCAAAGTAGTCTCAATCAGAAAGAGCAGAGTCCTTACACAACTTTGCTTCAAAATATACTGTAAAAATATAATAACAAAACTATCTGGCAAGAAAAAAAATACAGACACACAGATTCATATAGTAGAATTGAGATTCCAGAAATAAACCCACAAATTACATTAATTCTTGACAATATTTCATGCTAAAACACTTATTTAAGAAAAGATAATCTTTCCAATGAATGGTATCAGAAAATTAAGTGCATATAGAAGTATAGTGAAAATAGACATGATAGCCAATTCACAATTGATCAAAATCTTAAACACAACATTGAAAACTCTGAATTTATTAGGAGAAAACAGGGTAAATGTTTCCCAACATTGGAACAGGCAAGGTTATATTTTGAACAAGAATTCAAAGATAGAAGAAACAAAAGAAAAAAACAGATAAACAGGAATACATGATCATTAAATCTTCCAAAGGGAAAAGTAATCTACTAAGAGACAGTTTAATAAGAAGAGAAAGTATTTTTAAACTTCTCATCTCTGAAGGGGTTTAGAAACTTAAAACTAAGTAGTATAAAAACAATCCAATTGAAAATAAAATATATAAATGACTAACAGATATATGGGAAAAATGGGCAGAATTATTAATCATCAGAGAAATGCAGTTAAAACCCCAGTGAATATTTATCCCCTAGCAAGGATGAGGAAAGACGGAACATAAATTATCACACCTGTTATGGAAAATGGTATAGTGGAGCTCACAATTTAAAACAGAGCTACCACATGAGAATTGGCTACAAACCCAAAGGAAGACAGTAACATTGTCAAAGAGACATCTACACACCCATATGATAGCCAAATTGTTAGCAACAGCCAGTGTTTGTCAACTGATGAATACTTAGAAAATGTGGCAAATATTTATAGTAGAGTAGTATTTAGCTTCAAAAAGAAGAAAATTCTCCCAGTTGATGACTAGCTGGAACTGGTATTAAGTTAAATACTCCAGACAAATACCACTCATCTGCAGACTATAAAACACTAATGTCTTAGAAACTAAGAATAAAGTGGTAGCTAGGGGTGGCTGGGAGCATTTGGAGAGAAAGGGATGAGGAGAATTAGAACAAGAATTGCTGTTATTCTTAGATAGCATAAAGGGGTTCTCTGGTATTTTTGAACAATGGGGTGACTATGATTAGTTAATATACTGTATATTTGAATGTTAAAAGAGTTTGAATTATTTTTTTCTATAGGGAAATGTTAGGAGTGCAGACCTATAATACCAGCTACTTAGGAGGCAGAGGTGGGGAGACTGCAAGATCATGATCAGTCTGGACCCTGCCTCAGAATTTTAAAGAGGACAATAGGGCTGAGATACAGCTCACTGTAAGGTACTCACCTAAGATGCAAAAGACTATGTAATAATTTTTCTGGGGGAAATGTAAACAAGTATCTACTCAGCCCAGATAGGGTCTGGGAAAAAGTGGTCTAAAGAAACGTTTTCACCTTCCATTAACTGGGTGAGCCAATGAGATTATTGGAGTAACACAGAATTATTGGTGAGAGGTGATTTATAGGAGTGTGAGTGACTCAAAGGCAGCCTGATACCCCAAGTGCTCACCCCAGTACAAGTGAAAACTCAGAAAAACTGCATCCCTTAAGTTCTTTGCCCGTCTTACAGGCAGTTCCACTGAAGAGTCTCCTCCTAGCAATTGTTTATTGCTTGTGTAACCTTTGGAAGGGACTTTGTGAATCTTACAACTTTCTAAATTTCTTTGGCCTTGTAAGTTAGTCTTTCTAAACTACCTACAGAAAGGAATATCTGATTTCAGAAGGAAAAACCAATACAACAGTGGCCCTGGGTTCAGTCTTAGTAATACAACCCCAAATTTTAACCTTAAATTAAATTTTAGTGAAAATATATATATATATATATATATATATATATATATATATATATATATATTTACCCTTATTTGAATATTAGAAAATATATCCACCTGTTGAATTACCACATAATATCTTATAGATGTACAATTTTATTTATTTTATTTTATATATTTGACTTTTTCTTGCATGTATGAATGCTTACTATGTTTGTGCCTGGTGCCCTGGGAATTAGAAGACAGTATTGATCCCCTAAAATTGGAGTTACCTATAGTTGTGAGTTACCATGTAGGTGCTGAAAAGTGCATAGGGTCCTCCAGAAGAGCCACAAGTTCTCTTTACTTATGAGCCATCTCTCTAGTCCCCAAGTGTTATAATTTTCATATATATCACTTATAATAAATTCAAATTTTGAATTCAAAAATTTCAAATAAAAAACAAATTTTTAAAAAGAAATAAGGTCACTCAAAATGTTAAAAGATATAACTTGTATAACATTTATTTTCATCTTATTTTGCTTTTAAACAATATATATTTTTTAATTAATTAATTTTTTTACCTAATTTTTTGGGGGGTGTGTAGAGTTTATCTATGTAACAGATTTGGCTGTCCTGGAACTCACCTTGTAGACAAGGCTGGCCTTGAACTCACAGAGATCTGCCTTCATTGGTCTCCCAAGTGCTGGGATTAAAGGTGTGCACTAACACTGCCTAACCTTAAAATTTTCATATTTTTGTCTTATTTTTTTCTCTTCCAGATCCTCTTTAATTCTCTTCCCACTAATTATGTTTATTCTCAAAAGAAACAAATTAACAACAACAAAGAACCAAAAAAACCAAACAATACACTCTTGTCCTTGGATAATCTACTTTTCTTGCCTTGTAGGTATAAAAATATGCCTACTAATTTACTGTAACAAAAGGTAGCTGCTTTCCAGTAAAGTTTCTCATCAATAACACAAAGGAGGCTGAGACTTGTGTTGTTTTCCCATCACAAACTAGCTGAAGCTATTGTGTTTTATTGTGTATTTGTGTATGAGTTTGTATTCAAAGAGTGTTACTTCCTATACACTCTGTATATTTGGTAAGGATGAGTAATTTGCTTTCACTGTTTCTTTGAAAAACCACTGGAGCCTATCTGAATGCTACATACCTTTACTCATGTGACTGCCACAAATGCTATTTTCAGAAGTTGACATCTAATCAAGGTTTAATAATGAAGTGAAACCTATCTGTAACTTTTCACAAAGGCTGTGGAGCTCAATATATAAAAAGAAGAAATATTCTGTCAGGAGAAAGGATGGTGTAAAATCCCACTCTTACAAATTTGACCCTTTTCCTTTCCAAACAAAACCCACGGCAATCTCACTAAAGAAAATATGAAAACCTCACACACAGGTAATGACAGATAGTGCTCAAACAGCCTGTGCATTTTGAAACTTCAAAACTCTACCAAGCTTACAAATATCTAGCTATTTTAGAAAAAATTCTTAATTATTCATAAAAAAATGTATCAAAATCTTTCAGCAACAAATAAAAAACTTTTCCTTAAGGCAAAAGAATAATCACCCTGATTCTTGCTTAACCACTGCTGGTTTTGCATTCAAAGATGATGGACCTAAGCCATCACCAGCTGGGAGGTGAGACCTGCTTTATCTTCAAGGAAGTGTCCTGGGAAAGGTAGGGATGAGAAGCTGTCTTCCATCCTGTGTTCAGGAGCACCACAGGTCAGTGATAGTCATTCTAGTTCTACTAATTCTTTACGTATAGCCATCAGGGAGACCATTAGTCTGAGGGTATCCGACATTTCTTTTTATCAGTTGTTTTCTTATATATACTATCAAATTTACAGAAGGCTTTCAAAAGTAGTATAAAGGACCAGGGAAATTTTGTAATCTATATTCAAATTCACCCATTGCTTTTATTTTGTCATTTTTTCTTCCTTTCTATATATTTTTATAATTCCTTTCTGGATTGTCTGAAGGTAAGTTGAAAGCTTAAGTTATTGTACCTAATCCTTTACTCTGCTTATCAGGCTTTCTTTTGGGGTACCACTCAGCTTCCAAATCATGACACAGAGACTTAATTAGTTTCAAATGCTTTGCCCGAGCTTAGCTCTTATTTCAATCTGTTTCTCATTATATTTTGTCTTTCTTTTTACCTTCCTTTCCTCCTGTATATCTTAATTTCACTGATTCTCATGGCTGGCTGGCTTCTGGCCCAGGCACATCCTCTCATTTTTCCTTATTCTCTTCTCCTTCTTCTTTTTTCTTCTTTCAAGTCTAGATTTCTCCTACTTATTCATTCTCTCAGCCTGCCAGCCTGGCCTCGCTATAGACTGTTCATTCAGCTTTTTATTAGATCACTGAGGTGCCTTAGGCAAACAAGGTAAAACAGTAAAATATTTTTACATAGTTAGATACACAGAACAGACAAATGTAACACATCCTTACATAATTAAAGAAAATAAAGCATAAATGAATTAACACACCATTCTACAGTTAAGGTAAAAATTTACAGGGTAAATAAATATAACACATCCTTACATCGTTAAAATGATATTCTAAAACATTTTCTTCTATTGGATTTTTTTTAAAAAAAAAAAACGGTTTTGAATTTTAACACAGTAAGACTGTATACAGTAAGAACAATTAACAAGCAAAGATTACATTTACAATATTCAGTTCATTTGTATTTGACAGATTCAGAGAAAAATACTGCATTATTTATTATCTTGGTGAATCTAAAGTTTTGTTCCCAATTTACCTTTTATTACAGAAAACTGTAATTATAACCATCTAGTCTTCGATTCCACCAAAGGCCCCAGAATGATAACATAGTACCTGAGTAAACAGGAAGTGTAATGCAAGCCACTTCCAAAGCTGTAGAATGACAGAGAAATCTGGCTGCCTAGACAGTCACTCAAGGTTCCTCTGCCATGTTAAAGTATCCAATCTGTAGCTTACAGGGCTAGAATATCTAGAAGACTCTTCTATGAAACAGGAATTTTTAAGCACTGTTCCACATTATTTGGGCAGTGAGTAGGATTAACAACAGGGGCCCGAATGGCAGTTCATTCTCTCATTGATATAGCTTTTTTTGAACATCCTTGCCAGCAAGTTTTTAGAAGGAAAACTTATTGAGAATAGTCAAGAACATTATCTGTAGTAGAGGCATTAGTTATCAAGAAGAAAAATGGTAGCTGGACACAAATTGGGGTGATTTTCTAATTAACTTACATTTTTCAATCTGTATCTTGTTTCTCATGGGAGTAAATCCCATTATAGAAACTTCCACCTTTTAAAAACATCAGGGGATGTATATCAAGACAGTTAGATGGGCTGCATAAGTCCCAATTGCACATAATGGGATCACATTTAGATTTTAAGAAGTCTCTCTCATAATATGGGGTGGTTTTTTGAGGTATCTATTACAAGTATGCCTTCATAAGTCAAGTCTATGGTTATAATTTTGATTCTAAAAATAACTTTTATCAGGTTGTACTGGGACATCATAAAATGATTGGGAAGACAGAGTTGGTTGACAATGTTCCTAAGGAATGGAAAGGATCACCAACAAAGGAAAGCTGAGCGCATTCATGCATCAAGCTAATGATGGATGAATTATTTTGGCGCACTCAAATGAATTCGTACTATAGGAAGAAGGAGCAAGTACTTCAAGGCTCAACATAGTTCCGATGATGAGGTACCATGAGAATCTCCTGTGGTAATCTTGTATAAATTTATACAGGGATCATTAGAAGAGGTCTTTAGGGTAAAACAAAGTACTCTTTTCAAGGACCATGTATTCTTTACTCACCATATTCTAGTTATCCGATCTATGACAGGAAGTCCCAAGCTCACATTAGTGGTAAATAAACTTGAGAATGCAGGAGAGTCAATAGCCACAGGTAAAAGAATGGGGAGCAATCGTACAAGCACCCATAAATTTTCACCCAAAGTGTGTGTGTGTGAAGTTACTACAGCAAGAAGAAAATACATTACTCATCTGGGTTATGCTCTTATGGCCAGAGTTTCTTGATCCATTGCTACACAAACATCTCTGGAGGGTACCCATATTGGTGTTGTGGCACCCTAGGGAAAAACACAAGCATATCCTCACCCTTGGTCAATAGGGGGAGCAGGTGACTGCCATTGGAGAGAAATGGAATCTCTCCACCTGACAAATGGCAGTGGGGGTATCCCTAGGGAAATATGCTTGGTGCTTGTATGTTGACCTCAATCTAGCTTCATCACAGCTGAGGAAATTAACATGAAAAAAGAATTTCTGCCAGAGCCAGGTTAGAATCTCTTTTAGCTTCTGGTGATATCTATGCCAAAAGTTCTATTTGTTCTTCCCACAATGGCTTGTCCTTGTGGGTTGTAAAGGATGCCTGTTGTGTGAGATATCTCTCAGAAGCCTAAGAATTTACTAACCTGTTGTGTCACATAAGCCATGTCCATTTTAATGGTCCAGGGCACTCCCATGACTAGCATGGCTTACTTAATTGTCTTTATAATGTTGGAAGCTTTTTTTTCAGACAATGTTAATGCCAACATGAACCCCGAACAAGTGTCAATTATTACATGTACATATTTCAAATTACCAAATGGAGCATAATGTGTCACATCCATCTGCCATATAGCATTAGGTATTAAGCCTTGTGGGTTGACCCCTGCCCTCTTTTGGGGACTTAGGGGGCAGGGGGCAGCGGTGCAGAAGTGGCACAGGCTCTGGATAGCTGTTTGCATGGATAAAGAGGCAACTCTAGGAGTAATTTATGTAAATTTTGAGGGGTAAATGAAACTACTGGTGCAAAACTCTAGCTTGTCTTTGCAAATCAATGTAGCTGTCAGTACAATGGTTATTTCATTTCCCTTGGCTAGTATCCACGGTAATTTGGAATGGGATTAATATGAGACAAGTACCCTGGCTCTGTTCTTTGGCTTAATACATCTTGTATTAGACCACAGTATTTACTTTAAATCCATATTCAAATACTTTTTAAATATTAACCACATACTGACTGAAAAAATATTAACAGGCTCATTTTGACATTCCGCTAAAGTTCTAAAAAGGGCTAACCATTCTCCCAATTTCACAGGACTAGGTTTTGGAATCATAAATGTCTCATTTGTTTTACCTTTTCTTTGAATTTCCATCATAATTTGTTTTATTGGCATCTAAGAAAGCTAGAGTTGCATGTGGATTCAAGGAGGGAAGTGAGTGAATGGGAATCTCAATTGGAAGCACTCAGGCAAAATCTTACTTTTTGGCAAACGAATGTCAATTGTGCCAGTAAATCCAGCAACCATTTTTTGGAAGAAAATGGAGTCAGCCCATAATTCCTGGGTATTCTGTAATATAAATGGAAGAGTAAGTTTATCTAGCTCTCTTCCATATGTTCTTTGAGCTAATATTCATGCTTTCAGTCCCATGTGAAACATTTGGTCAGATTTGGAAGTCAGAAGTACCTCTTGATGAATCAACAGGAAGGGGCCATACTGCCAAAGCACCCTAAAATTCTCTTAACTGTTCAGAGTATGATTCCTAGCAGGGGCAGCTAGGCCTACCTATGGAGATGTAAGCTGTCAGTGGATAATATGATAAGCATGTATTGTAATACACCCCTTGCTTCCAGAGTAAGCTCTGTGAAGAATGTGTGGGACTTTCTAGGACTGTTCTGGAATAGACAAGAAAGGTTTAAGCCAATTTACAGTCCCACCTAACTTATAGTTCTGTTAATGAAAATGTATCCTTATATCTAGCTTAAAGAATAGAGGACAAATATCCTTGGCAATAACAAATTCCAAAAAAGAAAAGGGAGACACTACCTGAACCTTATCTCAAGCCACTGTCAAGCTTAATGAGGCCAAATCCCGGAGCATTAATTTAACATGTTGTTGTAAAAAGGTTGAGTCAGGATATGCCAGTAATAGATCATCCATACAATGTACCAAGGTGATGTCTTTAGGGACATCGACCAGAGCTTGGGAAACATAAAGTTGGCCCATAGCTGGATTATTTTTTTATTCCTTGTGGCAAAACTGTCCATTGATACCTGTTAGTGGGCTCGTGTATATTAGGCTCCCATACTGTGGTAAAATGTCCTCTATCCTGAGGTGCCAGGGGAATTTGAAAAAAAAGCAGTCCTTAATGTCATAGCATGATGGAGGAATGGCACTGGGATGTGGAAGGCCAGCCTGTGGCAATCCATATTCTCCATCTGATCATTTGCTGCCCTTAGATGTTATAAAAGATGAAACTTCCTGACTTTTTGGGGGATAACAAAAATGGGAGTATTTTGCCTGATTCTAGAGGCCTTAATATGACCAGCCTTTTGCTGGTCAGCAACTAACTTTTAAAAATATAGATAATTTGGGTTCAATTATAAATGGCCATTGTCTTGGTCTGACAGCCAATTAATGGAAATAGGGCCAGACATTTTACCAGTTTCACACTTCAGGCTGACAGCGACCCTTAGAGTTGGGGTGCATGCAGGTTTTGTGTAATATAGTACAATCTGTAAGGCCCAATTTCTCATGAACTTCAATACAAGTGCCGTCAAGTTGTAAGGACTGTACCCATGTCCTGTAATATGTCTCACGGACACTATAGGGTGCAAGGCTCCTTTATTGCCACCCAAGCCTTTCCATTGACAGGACAGGTAGATAGTTTTGAATCTTGTTGTCTTCCTACTCCACCAATTGGAGGGACAGGCTTAAACTTCTAGTGCAGAAAAATGGAATGCTCCCATTTTTTTTTTTTTTTTTTTTTTTTTTTAGCATAGTAGCATCCATGCCTGTGTCTGACAGTCCCCTAATTGGATGGCCATTAAGAAATACAGTCATCATAGGTGAATGTGGAAAAATTGTCCATAAGACCTTTGGATTGGCAGATTATCATCTTATGGGTGGGGCTGAGTAGTGCCCCTTGCTGAGTTGAAAGGACCCGAAGCTGTCTCAGTCTGGGAACAGCAGTCTTTGGCCCAATGAAAACCTTTATCACCTCTAGGGCATTTGGTCTTAGGTTTTGCTCTAGTCAGTCTTGCCACACACCCACCATGACCCCAGCATGACGGCTGAGGCTGTCTGAGGAGCTTCCCTTGATTGTTTCTTACTCAAGAAAGTACTGACAGGGGCAGTGAGAGTATCAGTTGGACTCGTGGATGGATCAAAATCTCTGGTAGCTGTCTTGTTATCCACTTATGTGTTTCCTCATTTCAGACAGCAGCCATTGCATTTGGGTAGAAGCATTAAGCTCTTCCAATACTGATTGTTCAACAGCATTTATATGATAGGTCTTGGGTCTACTCTCTGCTCAACTACCTCATCTACCTGGGCAAGAAAATCACATTGGGTGTAGTGCAAGGTTTCTGGCCCAGACTTTTGGGCCTACCCTCAAGGTTTGGACCCACAGACCCACAGACCCACAGGCCCTCAGTCCCACGATCCCACAGAGACACACAGATGCTTATATTAATTATAGGCTTATCGGCCTAAGGCCAAGGCATATAACTTGCTAAATCTTTACTCTTAACCTAACCCATGATTCTCATCTTATTCATCCATGCAGCTCAGTACCTTTTCCCAGAGCGGCATAGTTGTCCTGTGCATCTTCTGGCTTCTCTGTGGCATTTTTGCTCTGTTCTTCCTGTTCCCAGTTTTCTTAGTCTGGTAACCCCCCTCACACTTCCTGTCTGCCTTTGGCCAATCAGCACTTTTTATTAAACTCATAAGTGAGACTATTATTTACAATGTAACATCAAATACACTACACACTGGGTGCCAAAAATCTTGGGGTTTGCCTGGTTTGGGGTCAGGAATCAGGGTTGCCTTCATGCTCAGAGTCCTGCTTTTTCCCTTTGGGGAAGGGTCAAAGTTAAAACAGAAACAACAACACAGCCTCCAGGGACAAGTTGAACCAAGCAAGTTCAATTTTTTTGTGGAGGGGAAGACTTTAAATACTTCCCCCATCTAGACTATCCTCCCACCCAGTGGAAAGGGCTTTGATTCACTGGTATCTGTGGCTATGGGTGGTGGTTTCTTGCTGGTCTAGAAGTGTTGTATCTGGACTCTGCCTTTCTCAAGGCCTTAGGCTCATACCCCAAGTTGGTTTATGTGGAAATGCTTAGAAGCACATGTTTTAAGGCACTACTTATCACCAGTTTGCACTGGCTGAGGCTGAGCTGGTCTCCAGATCCTTTAGAGGCTTGTACATTATACAATTATTGTTATCTGTAGTTAATAGCTACTACCTTTCTCATTAGTACCCTAATCTGTCTATTATCTATTTATTATCCATCATTTAACTATCTAGCTATCCTAGCATTTAGTCATGAATGAATTCTTTTTCCATCCATTACAATAAATGTTAATAAATATTGGTAGTTTAGTTTTTCCAGATTTGGCTGGTTGAGACTGTCTTGAATCTGACTTATGTCCACTTATTATTTTGCTTTAACTCATAACAAATGTTTTTAGGATTTTCTTGATTCTGCTTGCCCTTCTGTCAACTATTTCTTGGAGAAGTCCTGACTTCCATTAGTGGGAAATGTAATTTAGACATCAAGCTTTGGAATCCTTTCTGCTATTGTCACTAATATATTGTTTATTTTCTTCCTCTTGGTGAATAAAGACAGGAATACACATGATATGTGTATGAATGACCTGAGAGCTACTCATGGCTGTCAACTTGACTACATCTGAAATTAACCAAAACCTAATCAACTGGGGACCACTGTGTGGAATTTTTCTTAATAGAATTATTTGAAGTAGAGAGACCCAATTTTATTTCAGAGCTTTTGAGTTGGGAAGATACACATTTAATTCAGATCTTTTGAAGTGGGAAGATTCATTGTCAGTCTAGGTTATACTTTCTGCTTATGGCACACATGAAGAGCAAGGGAAATGGAAGCTTGCTGGCTTTGTCTACTTGCATTACAAGCCCCCAGACCTTAACAGGCCCCAGACTTTAGCACAACTGACACCACGATGGAAGTAACACTCAGACCTCGAAACTTAGCCCATAGGCAACAACATCTGCCAAAACAAGAACAGAGGTCTAATCCATCAAAGTCCACAGTTCTGAGAAAGCCCCTAAATATTCTAACCTTGCACCAATCTAGGATATGGGTTTTTTGTTTGTTTGTTTTGTGTGTGTGTGTGTGTGTGTGTGTGTGTGTGTGTGTGTGTGTGCGCGCACGCGCGTGTGCACAGGCTTCACTGAGGTCCCTAACTGATGGTATAGTTGCTGGCCTCCTAAAAAGATTTTCTGTTGGCTTGAATCTATGTCTGAGTGGTTTTTCTCTACTATATAACTTACAACACTTGCTCTTGCTCTCTCTGGAAAGTCCTTCCCTGACCTTAGAGCTTACTTTGGGATTCCAGTGTATGCTGAAGGCCAACTGAAGCATCCAGACTCATGGATGGAACGACTGAATTCTTAGACCTTTCATTTTTTGACCTCAGACAGATCAGTTCTATTCCTCTAGAAGCCATGACTAAAGCAAATGAGTTTTACTCTAATTGTTCTCTCTGTATTTACTCATTTGCTAATGCCAGATAACACAAAAGGGGAATTTCATGATAGATAAGCTGCATGAATCATGAGTTGAGGTATAATGGGGGTGTCTTAAATTATGTTTGGTTGCCCTACACAAAAGTGTCTGTAGTGGCATCTCATGGCACCAAGATCAGTGGGTTAATGGTTGCTGTGACCAGATGTTCTATAAAGTGGCCCTACTTTGACATTCTTTGGTCAGAGATTGCTTTGTTTTGCCTCTTTTGGAGCCTTAATGCCTCTTTTGGAGCCTTAATTCTACATTTCCTGACAATTCTGAAAAACTATAAGTTTTCTGGTAAACTCCAGTTATAGTGAAATTAGTGAAATTAGTTATAGTGAAATTAATTTCACTTGAATGAAGGTTCTATAATGATAATTAGAGCAGTCTTTTATTTGATTATTGGGGAAGTCCAGTTTAGGCACCCGCTCCACTATTGCTTGGAATCCTAGCCAGTGTTATCTTGTGGGTTCTTGAATGTTTCCTTAGTACCAGGTTTCTTCCTAACTCCACAATGGCTCCTTCTATCAAGATATCAATTTCTTTGTTCTCCGCCTCTGTTGCTCCTCCCACTCAACCATCTTCTTCTCTCATAATTTCTTTCCACCTCCCCTTGCCTACTCCCTGTTATTATCCCAATTTATCCAAGAGATCTTCTCTACTTCCCCTTCACAGGGGACCCCTGGATATCTCTCTTAAATTCCTCCTGTTACCTCAGGGATTGTGGGTTATAGTAGGGCTAGCTTTATGTCTAAAATCCATTTTTGAATGAGTACATACCCTGTCTATCTTTCTGAGTCTATGTTACCTCACTAAGGATGATACTCTCTAGATCTATCACCTTGCCTGCAAATTTCATGATTTTTTTTAATTTCTACTGAGAAGTACTCCATTGTGTAAATGTACCATAATTTTTTAATCTGTTCATCAGTTGAGGGACATCTAGGTTGTTCCCAGATTCTTGCTACTATGAATAATGTTGCTATAAACATAGTTGAGTTAAGCCCTTGGTGTAAGAATGTGTATCCTTTGAGCATATGCCCAATAGTGGTATTGCTGGATCATTGGACAGAATGATTCCCAGTTGTGTTTAAGGTTGTTTCCTTCTGTTTTTTTCTGTATTATCATGGTCAGGTTTTGCTATTATAGAACCACTAGATTCTGGTGGTGCCATATTATTCTTTATGCTGTTACATGTATTCTTGCACTGGAAATGCTTCCATTGCTTCCTCTGCTCAATGCAGGGTTTGTCTGTATCTCAGGGAGCTGATTTTGGTACACTCTGTTCTGGTTATGTCTGTGTCTTAGGAAGCCTTTCTTGGTTCAAGCTGGGCTTTCGGTCCACTCGGGGATGGTATATTTTCTGTCACAATGAGCTGTTCTTGATGTAATAAGAGATGCTGAGTCTGTGTCTCAGGGATCCAATCTTGGTCTCATATGAGATCCTATATGTGGTGGGGCAAATTGTGGATCTCATATACCCTCTTGATCCAATAGTTGTTGACAAACTATGGGTATCATGTGCTGAGGAACTTTGGGACTCAGGAAGCTACTCTTGATCCAATAGGTGCTAGGGGACTGTGGTTCTCAAACAGTCATTGAGGTCTCCAGATGATGGGTTGGATTTGGGGATGGAATTTGTAGTTGGGGGTGTCCAGTGAACTGGATATTACTGGGGGATTCTGGCTTGTAGGAGTTTTCCCTGCTGGCCTAAACTTAGAAAAGAAATATGTGTGGAGGGGCATATTCCAAGGGCCTGAGTCCTGAGACTAGGCTCTCTGCCTGGGTTTGGTGCATATCACATTATTTTAGTAACTTGTTCATGTGTATGTATTTTACAATTTCAGGACAGTGTACAGAACTAAAGTACTACCCTTCTCTATTACCAAAATATGACTTGAATGAAGTAAAAGATATTGGTTTTTCTATTTAAATTTTGTATAAAATAGAATATTTTACTAACATTATAAGTAACACTTTTAAAGGACATTCAATATTAAGATGGATTCACGGATAATGAGAAAAGGAGGAAGCGTTGGGAAAAGCAACTAGGCATAAATAAGACTAAATAGGGAACTAATTTTTTTTTTTTTGTGAAACAATGTAGCAGTTCTCCATGCATTTTTTTTTAAGGAATTACAATCTTAAAACTTATTAATGTCAGTCAATCGACTTAAAAGTTCAAGGACATATACTGATGTTATGTCACAGGTAACTGAATCAGATATGGAATCAATATTATGGCCTTGATGAGTGTGGAGGATGTGAAAAACTCCTGATTTTTATATAGCTCCTCAGGTCTATCTACTGTCAAGATTAAATCACTGTGTGATGAACTCTAACATCTGGGTCTCATAAGTGCTTGTCCCACAAAGAAATTACTATGCTGGATCTTTCGAATGAAAATTATCTTCCACTTTAATTGGGTAAATGACCTACCAGAAAAGACTAACAATATAACATAAAATAGAAACCAAACTAAAATAAATATAAAATATGAAACTATTCTCCCAAATAAAAGATTTTTTTTTATACACCCAATCAGCCAAGAGTCTCTGGAATGCTCCTCCAGTGCTGTATTTTAACACATTATACCTTTTCTGGGTATGTTTACTCTAAGATAGGACCAGACAAGGATGCTTCTCTGTAGATGTTTCTTTTGGTCACAGTTTCACTGACCAAAGACTTCAGCTAGCAGCATGAGGGACAGAGGCACAGCTCTCACTATCTGGGAAGCTGGTGCTCAGCACTTTCTCATTGTGCTGAGGGATGGGGGATGAAAGGTACATTGCTTCTGTCTGCAGTGCTGTTCTGGCTGGCTTCCATTTACAGTCTGTGTGATCTTGAAACAATCCATCTAATTGGGAATTACTCATTAAGCTTCTATCAAAAACCATTCTCCAGAAAAGGCCTCAAATTCCACCAAGATACTGGGACATTTTTCATTTAGGACCAGATTGTATGAATTGTTTTGGCAAGTCCTCAGTACTACTCTTGCTATATTGCCCCTGGCGCTTTTCACAAGTCCACTAAAATAGCCATTCAGGGAGAATTCCCAAGATAATTCAATATCCAGATATTACTTTAAAAATAGTATTTTTTTACAGTCATCATCCCAAGGTACCTTTCACTATAAATGTACTAATCTTTGTTTTTTAATATAGCAAATATAATGGGAAAGGGGGGGTGCGCTCCCCCCCCCATTGCCTAAAAATTCTCAATTTATAGCAAAAAGTTCAAGGTGACTTCTTTTCCTTTGAAGGCAGTGCCAGAACGCCATACTACAGCCATGGCTTCCAGGGTGGTACCAAGAGGCGGGGGGAGGAAAAACAAAAGCTTCTTTAACTACTGAGACATTAAATCCTCTTCTGCTTCAAGTGGATCCCCAAGCAATATGAGGTCAGAGAGGAGGGGGTCTCAAGTCTGTTTCCCATGGAGCACTTTAGCCCCAGAAGTAACTCCTCTAAGGAATCAGGTGAAAGGCCATTTGGCACAAGCCTTTGCTTTTACTCCAGCTGCCTGTGAAGAGCACGGTTGCCTGGCAACCAAGTCTCCGGCTCGCTTTGTGCCTACATCAGACTAGGAAATGTGGCTGTTTTGAAGCTATCTGTTGCAGAAACTTACACTGAAGTGCCTTTAGGTTTGGAAAACCATTTTTTTTTTAGTTTTTCACAGTAAAACTGCATTATCCTTTCCAATTTTCTTGCTTTGGGGGGAGAGACTATTTCGAATGTAGACTGCTATATTTCCACATAGGAAAATACCCAAACCTTGATTTCAAAATCAGAAGTAATTTACATTTTAAAAGAAGAGCTAATGAGCCCTGCAGCTGCACTTCATCTGTTGCTTTCTGGCAGCTTGATTTCATCCTTTTTCCCTTCTTTCTTTCATTTTTAGCCTCTTGCCCTTCCTTCCCTTCTGTGTTTTGTTCTGTCCTACATCTGTGTGTCTCTTTTCCTTCCTCAGACTGTAGTATGACGTATGTGTCCACATTCAGTTGGTTACTCACAAGTTGGAAAAATTACTTTGAAGTGAATCAAGCTTTTTCTAACAAGAACCTGCGTGGCGTTTTGGTTTCACCTTTGAAATACTTTTTTTTTTTTTTTTAATTGTTTTAACCTATGGAAAAAGGGGAGTTATAGGAAAATAACTGACAATGGATTCTTGTTTTTTTTTTTTGTTGTTGGTTTTTTTTTTTTTTTTTTTAAATATGGACTCTTCTTGTTTCTCAAAGAAAATATATGGTGAGTTTCCCAGTCTGTTCAATCTGCTTATATGTCAGCCTCCTAGGCGTGCTCTATTAACTTTGAAGTGACAGTTCTTCAAGTCACTTTGGGTCCTACACTAATGTAGAACATTCTCTTATGTACAGTATATCAATTCCAAAGGTATTTCCCTGCACATTGAACAGGGTGGAAAGTGGAGCCAGGAAGGCTAGTTGAAAGCCTTAACATTAGCATATGAAAAATAAGTTGGCAAAGAGGAGACTGGAAATCAGCCCCCTTCAGACTTTCCGAAACTGCCAGAAAGATGGCCCAGACAGAGAAGACCCAGTGTTTACAGTTTACACTAAAATATATAACACTGTGCAGAGATTTAGTGCTGAGTCGTGAGACTCATGCAGTTGTATGTATAACCACAGCTAACAGAGAGTTCTAGAAACGTTCATTGTGCCAAGAGCAAAAAACAGAGGTGCTTTGTTCACAAGGTCCTCTGAGTTGCTTAGGTTTTTTTCTTTGCTCTGGTCTGCTTACTATTGTGGTTTCAGTTGGGTGTCTCTGTCCACTTTTTTCTTAGGGTACAAGGACCTGGAACCGCTCTGAAGGTGCCCAGCAAATCCTGATATGTAAAACTAAGAGACAGACTTTCTCCTTTCTTTTATTTTTGGGTCTGGAAGTGATTCAGAAAGTAAATGAGAACAAAGTGACCTGGTTATGCTTTTATTAATTGTTTAGCTCTCTAGTGATGCTAGAGAAAAGACCTGATAATGGGGAGGGCAAAGAGGCAGCAATTCTTGGATGCTCCACCAAGATTGTCGTGTGCTGGCACTTTCTGGTGACCTTGCTATTCATTAATTACTAGGAAATAATTAACAAGCAGTACATATATGTACTTATTCTCCAAGGATTTGTGACTCTATGGAATTAAAGCTATTGAATCATTACCCAAAATACTTCTGCAGATAAAGTCATGTGTTGAAATTGGCATGTGGCAAGCTTTATTGATAATCACAGCAGCAAGCATCATCACCTATTTGAGCAGAAATGTAACTAAACATATACAGGTCTGGAACTCACAAGCAAAATATATACTCTCCCTTTTTAATGGCTGTAATAACTTCTCATTTTCTTTGTTGCATTAGGTTTCTATTGCTGTGATAAACACCATGGCCAAAAGCAACTTGGGTTGGAAAACACTTATTTGGCTTAAATGTTCTGATCACAGTAATTCATTGAGGAAAGTCATGGCAAGAACTTAAGCAGGGCAGGAACTGAATGAAGCAGAGGACATGAAAAAGCGCTACTCATTATTGGCTTGCTCTCAGGCTCATGCTTAAGTAAGTACCTTTCTTATACCTTCCTGGACTCCCCGCTCTGGAGTAGTACACCTCAAAGGGGGCTGGGCTCTTCAACATCCATCATTAGTCAAGAAAATGATCCAGAGACTTACCCACAGGCCAGTCTTAGGGAGGAAGCCTTTGTGGAACTTCTAGATGACTCTGGCTTGAGTCAAGTCAAGTAACATCAACAAAACCCCACACATCTATTAAAAGCATAGTAAAAATATTATTTTCTACCCTATAAAATCAAAGAACCATGCTATATAGTAGGCTAGAAAACAGAAGCCATGGATTTTAACATGACTTCCTATGAGCTTTATGCTTTGGGCGATTTCTCCAATCTTGGTCAAAATTCCCTCTCTTATAATGTTGTATTGTTGTGGTAGGCAGCCTTTGAGATACATTGTACTGTTAAAATTCTGTTACAGATTTGAAAAACCACGAAACCTGCCAGTGAGTGTTATTTAGGAAAGGAACAATATAGCTTAGGTTTAGCTGGTAGAGTTTTTCAATTAAAAACATATTTAAATTCTCTTCTATTTGCTAATTGAACTTTTTTTTAACTTAGATATGCAAGTTCAAATGTGTAGGTGCATTTGATTTTATAGCTAGGGGTTTAAAAGTGCACTTTTTTGGAATTATCCATGTTTTAATATAGCTGTGTAATATGTTTGTAAACTGTGGCATGATTTATTTTTATATTATTATATTTTATAATCTTTATACTCAGTTTACTCCTCTGTTACTGGGTAATTGCGCATCCTGCTCACTGGAACATTGTGAGACAATTAATCACAGAAAACGTCAGCAAATGATTGGAGTATTAACTTGTTCTTGATACATGCGAACTTGCAGCATCTTTCTGGTGCCAGCAGCTCTTCCAGGCTCTCACTGCTTTAATATTCATTGGGATAATAGGAGCTACTTCATTTAGAAATCTCTACTTTTCAAATCTATTCTCTATAACTTTTCCAGGTTTCTCTGTTCAGAGCATTTTTTTTCTTCTGTAAAACTTATCCAACAAGAGACTATAATGAATCCTGTACCTGGGAGAACTGAGTACAAATTTGCCTGGCAGTTAAGGCTTTTCTTAACATTGGTTCAATTCATCTTCCTAATTTTATCCCATTAGTTTCTCACATATATGAATATGCTAAACAGAGCCACACAAATATTCTGACAACATGAGCTAAACTTTTCTAGTGATGTTCTCAGAGGTAGAAGCTGTGATACGTGTTTACAGTGCTGTTTATATTCATGACCACACAGTAAGTAGCCAATAATCCTTGAACTACTTTTACTCATAATTGTTTTTTGCTTATAAGCATTTTCTTTCCATCATTCTTTTTAGAATGCTTCTCTCTTAAGATACCTTCTAAATATTAGAAGCTACCAGTTTACCTCATGTACTTCTAGTTAAAATTATCCTGTCTATGTTCTTGAGTTCACATTCTACTATAATTATAGTTAATTTTTTTTTCTGTCAGCATCCCATGCCCTAATCTGTGTCATTGAAGGCAGTGTGCTACGTCTGATTTAATTTTGTTGCAATCCCATCATTTTTGCTTTTATATTTTGTCAACGTGTAGTTGTTGATTGCATAAAAATGAGCAGAATAGTCTTACACTCTTTCTCACAGTAGTAAGTCTGTGGTGGTGGCTGGCTGCCCTGTTCCTGATTCTCCTTCTCTCTAGCAGCATCATGTACCATGAATGTGGTGGCTCCTGAAGTCTTCCCATTGGCTTATCATCATGTTATATTCATGCTGGCCAAATTCCTTTGCTGATTTTTTTTTTTTTTTTTTTTTTTTTTTTTTTTTTTTTTTTTTTTTTTTTAGCAGAAGTATGTTATCCTTACTTCAACAATGTATGTATGCTTTATTTTAGGTATTGTCTACATCCCTAAGTTCTTCATGAATCACTCCTGGACGTTCTCAGTCATGTTTCTTTCTTTCTCCATGAAAAAAGATGTTTATGTAATGAGTTAAATACTAGGCTGTATTTTTGGAGTGGGCTTTAGCAGACACTCCTGAAACTAGGTCTGAAGGATTTTGTGTCCACACTAAATTTATTCTGCCTTTGCCTTACGACTGAAGATGAAAACGGAAGCACGAGCAATTCTTGAGCATTTCTAAGGATACTTGCTCAACTATGTGCGTAGCAGTTTTATTTCTAATTGCCGGAACCTGGAAACAGCCTGGATGCTCCAGAACTAAACAGTGGATAAAGACAATGTGGTACATGTACACAATGGAGTATTATCCAGCTGTTAAAAACAATGACATCGGGAAATTTGAAGGCAAATGGATGGAATTAGTGAATGAGGAAGTCCAGACCCCAAAAGACAAACATGGTATGGTATGTACTCACTCAGAAGTGGATTTTAAGTATAAAGTAAAGATAACCATTATACAATCTACAGACCAAGAGAGGTTAGGTAACAAGGAGGGCCCAGTGGGATGTATGCATTTCCATGAGAAGAGGAAATAGAGGAGATCTCATGTTTGAGTGGAGGCTGGTGGGCATGGGTACTGGAAGAATCCACTTGAGGGATGTGCACAGCGCTGAGAGAGATCACTGAAAGAGTTGTTTTATGGCATCAGGTAGAAGCCTGATACAAAGGAAACTTTCACAAATCTATAAGAATGGCCCAAGAATGACTCCTGGCATCAGTGGATGTATAGCCTGAACTGGCCATCCCCTATGATGAGTTTGGTAACTACCCCAGTTGTCATCAGAGAGCCTTCATCCAGTGATTGATGAAGACAGATTCAGAAACCCTTGGCCAAACATTGGGCAGAGCTTGGAGAGTCCTGCCTGACTTGGAGAGCATAGGGACAAAGAATTGTAGGTGCAGGTGGGGAAGGTTAAGGTCATTGGAAGAAAACTAACAACAAAAAAAGGCTAGCCTGGCTCATGAGAACTCGCAGAGTGAACTAACAACCAGGGAGACTGCATGGGATTGACCTAGGCCTTCTGCATATATGTGATAGTTGTATAGCTTGGTCTATTTGTGGGACTCCTGGCAATGGGGGCAGGAGATGTCCCTGGTGCTTTGTCTGGCTCTCGGGAACCTATTACTCATGTTACATTGTCTTGCTCAGCTGGAATACAGAGGGAGATGCTTGGTTTTATGGCAGCTTGACATGCCATGCTTGCTGGTGTCCAGGGGAGGTCAGCCCCTCTGTGAGTAAATATGGAGTAGAAGTGGATTGAGGGGGGCAAAGGGAAGTTTGAGGAAGGGGGTAGAATGAGAGAGGAAGTGGGAGGCAGGGATGGAGGCAGCAGTCAGCGTGTAAAATCAGCTAAAGAAAAAAATAATTCTTGGATATCAGCAAGGTGTACTGCGCTGCTTTTCAAGTACCATAAACTTTTATTTTCTCACAAACGGAAGTATTTGACGATGCTCAGCTATAGCTGCTAGAAAGGAAACTAAACATGTGGATCCACTCAAGTCTTCAATCCTTAAAGGTTGGAATCCGTGGCTATGTGACTTCCAGGACTGACAAAAGGGTCAAATAAATCTTCAGCTTCCAAATTATCCAAGAAACTCCTTCCTTTTTCTAGACAAGGTTCCCCCACGTAACTCCTAGCATGGTTTGTTCCTGTCTCCCCAGTCTTCCAAGTCCTGAGATGGTAGATGTGGAGTACCACATGCAGCTCATCCAGGGAACTTCCTAAAGTATTTGTTGCTCAGGAAATGCCAGTGCATTGCCTTGGAGTGGGTCATCGCACTCTAAAAACCTAAAAAAGGTTTGCTTTAAAAATATTCTGAGCTAGACATTGGTAAGGTAACGGTAGTAATTATAATAATAGAACTTTATAATACATGGACCCATATTACATTGTCTACCACTTACTATTTACACACTCCATATTTTGAAACATTTTGTGACATACTTTGTCATTTGACTTTGACTACTACCTCATGACTTATAGATTAACCATCATTTTATCTTTACAAGAGGAACAAACAGGGCCAAGAGAAGCCACTCAGTTATAAATAGTCAAGAGAGTCTGGCTGAAAGCCCAGGATAAAATGATGTAAAAGGCTAGCCAGGGAGACTGCTGTCGTGCAGACTGGAGGAGAAGGATACACCAGGAGCAGACAGGAGAGCCGTAGAGGGCTAAATGGCACAGAGATTGAGAAGTCTCTGGATTGTATAGAACTTCACTGCTTTGCAGTGAAGAGTCAGGACTAAGGCGTTAGTGAGAGAAGTGAAGGACGGGTAGAATGTGCAGCACAGCGACGTCATTATTGAATGCATTTTCTAGGAACAATAGTAATCAAAACAGAGGAAAGGATGATTGTCATCGGGTGAACAATTATGTTTGTATTGTACAAATACAATAAATTTGTATTTATTTTTTTAAATAAAGCCATGAAAATATGAAGGGGGAATAAAAGAGAAGAAAGCGAGGCTATTCTGGTTGGAGGCGGATGAAATTCATGAGACAAAGGTGAGAAAAAGACTCGGAGAAGATACAATGAACACATTAGCGTTGACTCCAAACACGTTTCCATGCTAGCAGGGAATGGGAAGTTTGCACACCTGTGGGTACAGATGTGGTTATTCACTCAGTGTTGTGGACAAGAATATTCATAGGAATGTGGGATGCAGGACATCAGAGAAGAGATCTTGAGCTTGTCACAGGCAAAGGAAGGTGTCCAAGGCTGGCACCTGAGAGATGACAGAAAAACCTGCAAAGCCTTACAAACAAGACAGAGTGACAGCTGAGTCAATTGGAAGGTGAAAGACTCCACCCACACGATAAAATTCCTGAATGAGCTGAAAACAAAGGTTCAAAGAACCTAATATAGTTTTCACATATTGTAGTCATATGATTTTATGAAAATATCTTTTGCACTTAAAGCAACTAAGCCTTTCCTGGACCACACAGCAAGTTAGTAATATTCCTTGAGATCAGTTCAGAATTAACCTTCTCTCTTACTGGACACTTAGTAATTTAGATAACGATGTAAGCAACCTTATTCAGCTGTCATTTTAGAGTTAGTGAGCTCCCAACTGATCCCTTTGTTCATATACTCTCTCCTCTCTGCTCCTCCGGACTGGGATCTTGACCTGGGCATTCACTATTAGATATTTCTCTTTAATTAACTAGTCTGCATTCAGCCATATTGAGGAACTTCAAGGTAATAATGTACAGTTGGTGGGCTTTGAGGTTGGGATAGAAAGGCAAAAAGCAGTGGCTTGGTCTTGCTCAATTCCTAAGTTTTGTCTTAGAAATAGCTCCATATAAATATGCGCAGCCAGCACTTACTGTAAAATGAGAGGAAAGGTATCAAAGTAGAGGAGATTACAGGCCTCAACAGGAAACTTGACAGGCAAAATTCCATACAGAAGAGCTGGTTAGAAACAAAGCTGTCTTGGAATATAGGCAGGTTTTGAAAGTGAAGAGATGGGTGAGTCTCAATTCTCTGTTCCACATTAAAGTTGAATTAGACCCTGTCAGAGGTCCACATATTTGAAACCTACCGCCACAGCTATGGTTTGCTTTACTGGTTGTTCTGTGATTAATTATTCATCAATGGGTTTCCCTTGCCTTGAATTTTTCTTCTGTTAGTTCTTCCATCCTCAAAACCATCTGTTTATAAATGAGAACCCATTTTTTGTTTTTGTGTGTGTGTGTGTGTCTTGATACATAGAATCATATAGTTTGTATTACTTTTTCAATATTTTCTGACAGTTTTTGTGAAACAAAGGCACAATTGCACCTCTAAAATCCCTCTTCATTGGCAAAACGTTAGGCCTTAGTGTACTTAGTTATGAAACATACAGTAAACATATACACATGTGGAGGAAAAAAATTACAAGGAGCATTTGCCTCATTGAGGCCTATTTGTGACATTCTTAATCAAAAGCAATGGGTGTATTTCAGAAACAATCTTTTGAAAATAAAATGTCTGTGATATATTTTTCTATATCTGAAAACTGTGTATTTTTTATATCTTTACTAGTGGTTTTAGTTTAACTTGATACAGTGACACACTCTATCTCTGAACCCTGGCGTACATTTTTTTTTATTTCTGTCTCTATGAAGACCTGCTGGTTAATTTGTTTCTTCTCATTAGAGATTTTAGTGTGGAAATATTGCTTGGGGAAGGATCGAGAAGCTAAAAACTTGTTGAAGTCGATAATCTCACATGGACCATGCTTTCATGTACGAAAAATGACTTGCTGTCAAAATCGCCATGTAAATTGGATTCATGTGATAGAAGTTCATAGGATGATAAAACAAAAAGAAAACTTACTGGCTGCTTACAATTTGATTTCCCTAAGTCTGTGACCAATGTTTGCAGAGTCTTCAGCAATAATGTTGCCATAAAGGTACAGTGGGAAGCCAAGAGTAATGTCAAAGCCAAAGAGTAATGTTTGCACTTCTTAGTTGCAAAACATATGGATTATAGAAGAGCCATAATACAGGAGGAGGTTGGGGGAATAGTAACTAATACTGAAGATATTTGAGAAAATATAGTAAAACATTGTATTTTATAAGCTTCACACATATATGTATATATCCACATATACATGTATATGTATGGAGTTGTGGGATAATGCTCTTTCCAGAAGCCATATGTTACCAATAAAAATCCCAATTCTGGATTCGGGATGTATTTTCCTAAGTCAGAAGTGCCCCAGAGATCTCTTAAACAGTACAGGTTATTGTCATTTCTCTTGATTATTCACTGTAATTTGATGGGAAGACCATGTTGTTGAATACCTCTGAAAAGTTGGCTACAGGACTTATAAAATTAAGTTCAAACTGTCCAGCAAGCTACCCTCCTTCTTAGTAGCTTCCATGGTATTGGAAGATGCTGCTGGGCAGCTATGGGATAGGAAGTAGTTGTCATGTACAATTTTACTAAGCTGTGAACCCTATGAACTACAATAATTTTCAGATTTAGAATGACAAGTTATATATTCATGGGTGCAATAATGGCATTAATATTATGGGGGTAGACAACACTTTTTGATTGCTTTTCATGTTAATTCCACAAGACAGAACACATACTTGACACTTCAACCAAAATGTAGAGCTATAGTTCAGAGAAGGAAGAAACAGTTCTACAAAATGATTAGAAAAAGCTCATGGAAAACAAATAATTTAACCTGAACCTTAGAAAATGAATATGATGCACATAGTTGAATCAAAGATATAGAATATTTCAAGGAGAAAAAATATGATACAAATATGATACATAATAAGTAAATGATACATCATCTAGTAATAATGCTGTGGCTTAGACACAATTCCTTCCCAGAGGAATGCCATGTGCTGAAATACTGGCCCCATGTAGAGTACTAAGAGGTGAGTACTATGTCAGATAACAGAATAAGTTTATACCCTCATTGGGACATGAGTTAGAATTCCCCAAACTGGGCTCTTACAAAGCAAGGCCACCACACATATTTGAACTTTTCTGGATGTAACATTCTCCACGCTTTTTCACTATAAAATGCCACCCCCTTATGTTATGATGCAACATAGGCACATACAATTATCCACACTTGGGCTTTTTATTATATATAATTTTAAAGCAGTACACAATTTCTATCCTTTAAAATGCAATGTTAGGTATTTTACTCTAGCAATACAAAAGCCACTAAGCCAAAGCTATAGGGAAAGTAATAGCATAATACACGGTTTGAAAGACAAATGGACAGCATATTGTGGATGACACAAAACTGTAAACTCATCCGTCTAAAATTGCCTTTGTAAACATGGTAGAGGCATCAAAGTTGTCCACTGAGAAAGATACCGTGGTGAAAGTACTTGGGGGGGGGGGAATCAATTTGATATTAATGTAGACAATGTATCCAAGAAAAATATCCTAAATAAAATTTCAAATTTTTCCATTAATAAGGTTCAGATAATTATAGTTAAATAAAATATGAAGGAATATAATAGTACTGTAAAGGCCATGATACTATGGTATCAAATGCTGTGTACCCAAAGCAGAGCAGATGGCCAGGGTTTTGTTTATGGCTTTAAAATTTAGATGAGAGGTCACTATAACCATAGAATATAGCACCGAGTTAAGAATTAGAAAATGGCCTGGTGCTTTTCTATAATCTCAATATTCGAGGGGCTGAGGCAGGAGGATCACCATAGGTTCAAGGCCTAAGGCAAGCATGCTAACTAATCGGTGATTCCTGGGTCCAGCTAGGAATCTTTCGTCAATAGATAAAGTGTATAGCAATGGAATAGGACCCTCAGTGTCAACATCAGGCCTCACATGCACACATGTAAAATTTAAATTAAAAAAATTGAAATTAAATGAATGATTGGGTATGATTAGCCATAGTTCTTAAAATGTGAACAGACTCAAGAGAGAGACAGATTATGGAAATCATTAGTAAGAATCTAAGCTGGGTTGGATACGCATTAGGAGTTTAGAAGAGAGAAGTCATACCTTTAGTCATTAAAACAACTAGGGTAACAAAAAAAATTTATTAAGCAAATAAAATCAACCAATGCTGACTCTACTGATGTTAACATAAAAGAATACTTTTGCTTTAAAGAATATGTCCAATTTCAAATAATGTTTCTAGAAGAAATGTAATAGTCACATTCTTATTGTCAGAGTTCAACATAATTGTGAACCATTCATGGATGTGAACATTAGTATGAGAAGCAGAAAGTTGATAGAATGATAATGAACTTCAGTGAGAGAAAATTTACATGGCCTTTGTGAAAAGTTAATTCATAAATTTCTTTGTTTTAATATGTTATTGATTTTTTGAAATTTTCATACAATATATTTTGATATTTTCTTCTACTTCTCCCTCTGCTCCAAGATCCAGCCCTCTAAACTTCGGGTCCGTTTATTATGGATACTGTATTGAGTCCAAATTGTTCTGACCTTGGGCATGGCATCATTCACAGGAGCATGGTTGTCACACCAATAGTCACACCCTGAAAGAGAACTGATTCTTCCTTTATCAGAGGCCATCAATTGTTTATAGCTTTTCAGATAGGTGTGGGGCTTTCGAAGAGCATGATATTATATAGTACTTATACTGGGAATAACAGCTGCTGTGTTCATAAGTACAGTGTTCCTGTTATGTCTACAAGACATTGCCCCTTACAATACAATTTTTCTGTCTCCTTTTCCACAGTGTTTCCCAATCCTTCTCATTTTTGGCTTAGCAATGCATCTGAAACTCTCTGAATGTTGACAAGTTGTAATTTTCTAAACAACCTGTGGCACAAAGAAACTTCTTATGAGGTAGAAAAGCTGCAATAATATATGGGCATGGAGATATCTAGTTAGAGCCACTTTTGGTATTATGTGGCTTTACAAGAATAATAGTAGAGGGTTCATACCTGAGATGTGTGAGCTCCTTGACTGTAGGCTATTGGCCAGATTTGAAGTATCAAGTATGTGTTCTGTCTTGTGGAATTAACATGAAAAGCAATCAAAAAGTGTTGTCTACCCCCATAATATTAATGCCATTATTGCATGTCTACTTCAGAACACATCTAGGTAGTCAGATAAGAAATTTCAAATATTAGAAATAAATTTTAATTTCTTTTATATATGAAACACTTATTTGGTCTGCATGGGAATAAAAAGTATTTACAATAAAAATAAATAATAATTATGAAAGTATGAAATGATATCAAAATTCAATATTAATTTTCAAGGTAACATTTATTTCTGATACATGATAATTGAAACTCATTAGTTTTCAGACAATTCCAATGGTACATTTAGAATATTAATAGATAATATTGGGCTTGTAAAAACTATTTGTAACCATAAAACAGTGTTCAAAATAATTCACCCAGGGAATAGTTGCTCTCTAATTCTCATGCTGGTATACTCTAGGATTTATCACTTACTAAGCCTCAAACATAGCTTTATTTTATTTATTTTTTACTTTATGTGAGAAATAGAAAAGGTTAAAGATGTATTTGCTTGTAGACAAATCATTTATCCATTTCATTGCTTAAAATATTCATTGGACATTGGCTAGGCCCAGGAATCTAGAAACATGGTACATGATGGTAAACAAGCTAGATTAGAGACAAATTAAGGTCAGCATAAACCCTAGCTACATTGTTCTCATACTCACAGGTAAATGTAGTGCCGCCCCTGACCAAGGATGGAAGGGAGAAATGATGTGATTATATTGTAATCTCAAAAGGTAAAGTAAACAAAAATAATTAGAGAAGCAGAACTATAATCACATGAGAGGAAAGGAGCCTAGAACAAAGATAGGCATGAGACTATACAGTTTTAAGTATTTTGTTAAAATGGAAGACTTGCCATCCAATTATTTAGATGTTTCTCAAGGGTGGGCCTCCACTATGTGCCATCCTCTGTGCTATGTGACAAGGTCCACTGCTAACAGATGTCATCACTGTTCAGCAGCTAGTGTTTCTGTTTTCTGCACTAGCTTCTCTATGGTTTTGGTTTGTCCTTATGATTCTTTAGGAAAACATTCATACATATAAAATGAAACAAATACAAATATCCTTTTAAAAAGAAACATTTTATATTTTTAGAATCTATGTATTTTGGGTGTGGTTTAGCAAAAATGGAGTAATTCAACAGTGATGAAAGACTGTGTTTAGTGGGGAAAACTGATGTTACCAAATGGATAACTGCTCATTATGCTGTCTACCAACACTTTCCACATTTCTTTGGCAGTTTTGGAAATGCCACACAATTTAACTTATAATTCTAAAATTGCTTATGTGACAGAATGTCTCTTGTCCCAGACTCCTTGAAGGGAGAGAAAAACATGATCTCAGTAACTAACAGTTCTTAAAACATGACATATACTAAATATTCAATTAGGAAATTAATGAAGACCTTTTATTTATTTCAAACCACATTGAATGAAATATGTCTTATGCTGAAATTGTATCTTTTGCAGGTAAATTGTCAGTAAAACAGGTTAGTTTTTCATAGTATCTGAAATAAAGAAATATTTACTTTGAGCAGAAGTTTATTAACAGAGTACATAATGATATAATTAAACATAATGTTAATAATAGCAACAAAATATAGACTAATGTGAAATTATTACATTAAGTTTTCATTTAAGAAGATGTGTGCATAGTGACTCATGAAATGTTTCATTCAAGTGTAAATAATAGAATTTCTAAGAAACCTTAGTAATTATTAGAATAAATCATGCTTAAGGATAGTGAACTGGAAAGGCAGAAGTGCCTCCAACTTGCTAGTTTGATATTAAGAAGAAATCCTGTTTGACTAGTGTTCTTATTCTCTATGTTTTAATGCAATAACATACAGTTTTTAAAAAAGAAAAAAATAAGGACAGTAGTAAAGGGCCTAGCTGCTTAGTTTCCCAGCATATTTGGCACTTCAAGGATTTAAAAAAAAAAAAAAAAAAAAAAAAAAAAGGTAAGAAAATTCCTGCATGTGGATCAGTCACTGTCACTGCAGTCATGAAATGTAGGGGGCTACCAGTGCCTCCAATGATACCAGGATTTTAACTGTATAATTTACTCCCTCATTCTGCATGTGATTCTTATAGATTGTTTAAGAATAGTAAGTGACTCTTTAGAATACCGGATTAGTGTAAAACAAAGTAAAATTTGAAATAACTAGAAAACTAGATCTTTAAGTTAAAATTTATCCATCTACACTGATGGCCATAAAATAACCATGTATGAATTGCTAGGGTTTGTAAAGGTGTCACCAAAGAATATCATTCTCCAACACCCCGCCCCCCCATACTGCTGGCATTTGTCAGCTTGACAGAACCTAAAAGATAGTTGGGAAGGAATGTCAGCTGAGGAACTGCCTCTATCAACTTGGCTTGTGGTCATGTCTATGGGGCATTTTCTTGGTGATGATGTAGGAGGGTCCAAGATAAAGTTGATTATATAGGTCTAGGGTAGCCTGGGAGGTTGCATAGTAAGTTTGATTCCAGCCTGAGTTTCATAGCAGGACTCTGTATTATGCTTTTAATTACAAGTATCATAATAAAAAGTGGCAGTTATAAACAGAATGCCAGTAGGGATGGATTTAAATCTTGATTCACACTCTAGGTTAAATTACTACCCTTCCCTTGCAACAAAAAGAAATTTAAAAAATGTAAACCCTTTATCACAATGGTGAAATACATGCAAGATAGTCTAGGGCAATGGTGGCACAATGCCCATGGGAGTACCCAACCAATGTCTTATTTGACTTAAGATCCACTTCACTAGAGGGAACCCATACTTGATGTTGCTTAGGTGACTAAGAATATGAGACTAGGTAGCTTAGGAAATGAGGGTAAAACAAACCAATACTGGTCTAAAAGATGAAAAAAAAATGTACTGATAAAACAACTCCTAGTGGTATTCTGCCATACTCATAGATGAGTGACTTGCTTGGCCATCATCAGAAAATCTTTCTCGTGCAGCAGAAAGGAACAAATACAGAGACCTGTGTAGTATGAGTTTTCTGGCCCAGACTTTCGGACCTAGTCTCAAGGTTTAGATCAACAGATCCACAGACCCACAGACCCACAGAGACACACAGATGCATATGATAGTTTAAGGCTGTTTGGTCTAAGGCCCAGGCATATAACTTGCTAGCTCTCTACCCTTCATCTAACCCATGACTCATCCTGTTCAGCCATGGGGCTCGGTACCTTTTCTTAGAGCAGCATGGTTGTCCTCTGCTTCTTCTGGCTTCTCTCTGGCATTTCTGCTCTGTGCTTCCTGTTCTCAGAGTTTTTCTTAGTCTGGTAGCCCCACCCACACTTCCTGCCTGCCTTTGGCCAATCAGTGCTTTTTATTAAACGAGTGGGTGGGACAATTATTTACCATGAAACAACACAATACCCCTACATATCCCCTTTTCTCCTTTTAAAACAAAAAGAACTCCAAATCTAATATTCTTTCATCCCTTATCTATAACAATTTATAAACAACACTGTAAATAAACACAAACATCCATAATCCATGTTGTGGGAATTTGGGCCTCGTTCTCTAGGCTACTTCCTGCTGAATGGGGATGTTGACAATCTCATGGGAATCCAAAGAAAAATTTAGGATTATGTACAAGTCTTTAGTGGAGTAATCTGTAAGACTGGGTCGTCTCGGCCAGTCTCCTTGAAATTGTTCTAGATACAGAGCTCCGGAAACTTCAACAGAGGTTCTCTGAAATGCTGAATCATCTGGTCCATCCATTTCCATTGGAGATTTTTCAGGGGGTCTTCCTCTATCAAACTTTGTGTTTTTTATCCAGGAATAAATCCATATCCTCTCATTTTCTGTGGAAATAAAAAGAAAACTTCTTCTCCAAAGTAGCATATCGTTGGATTTCAATTTTAAAGTCAACTCATTTACAAAATATATAGTCTTAATCCAACAGCATTTATAATCAACTGTCTTTTAGCAGCTTTTATTGAGTCATTTTCAGTCAAGAAGCATAAAGATAAGACAATAATATACAGAATCCCTGTATTTTCCATCTTTACCTTGCTTGCTTATTTATTTATTTATTTATTTATTTATTTATTTATTCATTCATTCATTCATTCATTCATTCATTCATTCATTTATTTATTTATTTATTTATTTTACTCTACTTCTTTTTTAAGGGCTTTCTCTACTTTTTTTTCCTAAGTCTATGTATCTATATTTTCAACACACTCTAAACCACTTAGACTTTTTGCAAAAAAACTGTCTTTACTGTATATTTATTTCTTAACCTTTTTTGTCTCTGACCACACTTTTAATCTGCCACTGTCTCTGACCACACCTTTGCTTGGCTAGGGTGATTGACTCCACCCAGATTCTTCTATTTCTTTCTGATTCTGAACACACCTTTAATCTGCCAGGATTCAAGGTTGGTAGGATGGGTGGATGGCTCCACCTAGCTCCTAGTCTAATTTCATAGAATTTATCTTTTTAACACAGGTACTCTAGGAATTTTATGGTCCATATAATCACCAAGTAAAGCTTTGCCATCTGCTGCTCATTAACTCCATATAAGTATTAGGCAGCAGGGCCTCTTAAAAGACTCAAGCATTTTGCCTTTAAGGCTGAATGAGGAAGCTTCTCTTAAAAAAGCCAAACATCACTTTGCCTCCAGCAAAATGAACTGATCCAAGAAAACATCAACACTAAGAAGCCATCTTTGATTCTGTTCTTTTTTCTCCTTATGAACATAAACCTTAAATAAATCATTTATAACCTTTTCCATATATTGAGGGTCCTGTGAGACTTCAGGAACCAGCCATTTTATACCTTAAGCTGCACTCCAAAAGGCTGCCATTGTAGCTCAAGCCCACATGCTTCAGCAGGGTGTCTCTGTACCACGGCTCACATGGGAGACACAATTCAGAGGCTGCTTTGGGCTCTAGACCATTTTTTAAGCTTTCTGTGGCTTTCTGTGGGTATATTTGATCCACGTTGGACTGCCATTTGTAGTACGAGGATTCTGGCCTGGACTTTTGGGCCTAACCTCAAGGTTTAATACCCACAGACCCTCAGTCCCACAGTCTCACGGAGACATACAGATGCTTTCAATAGTTTTCAGCTGATCAGCCTAAGGCTCAGGCATATAACTTGCTAGCTCATTACCCTGAAACTAACCCATGACTTCTAATAGACTATTCAAAAACAGCTGCAAGATAGCTCTCTATGATTATCCTCCAGATTACACTTCTAATTAGAATTCCAGATGGAGTTAACCACTATTCTGAGAATGGTTATAAATGTATATAGTCAGTCCATTAAGATCTAACCATTGTTTTAGCTTTTACAGGATCCCAAAGAGATGCCATCACCCTTAAGTCAGCAGGAAGCAACCTTATGAAAGACTATGCCCCCTTTCCCAATAAGTTTTGTGTTCTGAAGGTTGTGGGTAATTATTATTATGTTAGAATAGTTATAAGTTAAAATTGGGTGGAGGACAGAACTATAATATAACATCAAAGATCTCTTTTGAAGAAGAAAAGAGGGATATAGATATGATAGATAAAGGTAGATTGTTCTACCTATACACCATTCTAGCTGAATGTATGGGCTAAGTTAAAGACAATTTGCACTGGCATAGGTATTTGTATATTGATACAAATGTGAAATCATTTTATATGTTGTATTGTGATAATTTGTACATTGGTACAAAGTTTAATCTGAAATTGCTTTATATAACCAAAGCAACTTGTACTTCGATATAAATCTGAATCTGTAATTATTATGTAAAATTGAATCTGTAATTGCTATATTTTATATATGCTTCTACCTCTGTTTAAAATATTCGCACATCATTGTCATGTACAATATGCAATTACTACCTTCATTTAACTATACTAGAAATAATGTATGATTGCACTAGTTATGATATATGCACAAGATGTTTTATATACCTCTGTTTAGATGATATATATGTATATACATGTCTAAAATGCTGTGGCCACTTTACATGGTAATATACCCCTGGCTAATGTTTGATAGTCATACTAAAAGTCATTGTTCAGGGATTGTACACCCTTTATATAGGTATTCTAATTTTTAGTACAGGGTTTATTCCTTAAGATGATAAAAACTGCAATGAACTTAAGGTACCATATCCCAGTCATCTCAGATACAGGTTAGAATATCATAGATAGACAGGAATCTTCAACCATTTCATAGACCCAGAGAATATGGCATTTAACATTTGAAATTCGGCCACGAGAGACACGATGACTCCTAGTGTCACTGCTCCTTTCCCGAGATGGTGTTGAGCATCAAGGATACTCCATTGGAGTTTGTCCTTTTGGCAGAGAATGGCCGGTTGAGTAAGGAACTGTCCTTACCTTGATTATTGACAGTACACACATGGTGTCCAAGCTGGAGGAACAAGCTGATGGATGGAGACTGACAAAACCTGCCTGGACAAGATAAGACTGTCCCTCCAAAATTGCCCTGCTTGTGAAAAGATCTGTCAGATACCATAGGCCTGTAGCCAATATGATAGATGCTCCAATGGAGCACAAAACCAGAGGTGATTGTCCAGGTAGCTGTGTTGCTGTCCTCTCCCAAATTTTGGAAGCCACTACTTCCATGTACTTCTGACTTTAAAGTGATATAACTTCCTTCTCAGGTCTTGAAGGAGTTGAAGAATAGGTATTTAAGGTTACTACCTCATAATAATTCCTATTGTACATAGTCTTAGTTTAGAACCTTCTTAGTTAGACAAAAGGGGGAGATGTAGTGGGATTCAGGTGTCAGCTGATAAGGTCCAAAGACGCTTATCGAGGGTCCTGGGCTCCTGGAGAAGGTGTGACCAACCTGGAGGGGGTGTTGCCTACCCCATTGAAAAGGGCTGCTGGGACATGGGGAGCTCTCTTCTTGGTTCCTGACTGTTGGAGAGACCAGATTGGAATCCATCATCCGTCCATTGCTCATCCATCACTCGGGTACTCCAGTCCCTGTTCAGGTGCCACTATAAGCTGTTACCTGTATCGTGAGTGTGTTGATTTATATTCTAATAAATATTAATCTTGGACTGGTGCCTTGTAAGTAAAACTCCGCCTACAGACCTATTACCAGACATTATATAGACAGTGAGAGATGTTAGAAAACTCAGCCCTACATGAGATGGATGTCTCCATCAATTTCCTTTCTACAGAGTTCGGGGAATCCCTCAGAAAAAGAAATAAAAAGAATAAAAGATCCAGAGGGCATGGAGGACAATAGGAAAGCAAGGCCCTGTATATCATCATGTGCATTGCTCATATGAACTCACAGAGCCTGAAGCAGCATGCACTGGGTCTGCATGGCTCTGCACCAGGTCCTCTGTGTATTCCTTGTAACTTCCAGTGTAGTGTTTTTTTGTGAGATTCCTGAGTGTGTGAACAAATGGGTCTTGGCTTCTTGTGCCTTTTCTTGGGCACCTCTTTTCTCTTTGTTTGTTTTGTTCAACATTAATGGGGTAGTTTTATTTATCTTGTATGTTGTTATATTGAAAATGGATGAATGAATAAATAAATGATTAAGAACTTTACTAGGGTAAATGTTAACAATGAAACTGTCATTTATACCTGCTGGGAGAGGGAGGGACAATTATTTTTCTCCAGTGAACTGAAATTGGGTATATTATGTTAAGGAGTACTTGATCATAATATAATGGACTCCATTGGGTTTTTTTTTATTGTTTTCATATGGTTGTTGTTTGGTGTTTTATTTTCAGCTTTACTTATTTTGTTCTCTTGCTTTGAGAGGATTGTGTTGTATTGTTTTTTAAAATTTTCTACTTATTTATAACTTTTTCCATATCTACCACTGTTTTTCTCTCTTTCCTCCTCCCAATCCTCCCTCAGCCTCCCCCTATGCCTTCCTCTCATTCATTCCACAAGGAGGACAAGGAATCCCAAGGTGAGACAATTCAGCCTGGCATATCTGGTTGAGGTAGGTCTGAGTCCCTTCCTCCGCTATCAAGGCTGAGTTAGGTGTTCCTCTGTAGGGAATGGGCTCTCAGAAGCCACTTCATGCACCAGAAATATACTCTGATCCTACAGCAAGAGGTTCCACAAACTGCTCATAGCATTTGACTGTCATCTACCTTCCGAGGGTTTAGTTCCCTACCATGTAGGTCCCTCAGTGATTATTTCAGAGCCAGTTTGCTCCCAAAAGCTCTGGTCAGCCATCTCTGTGGGTCTCCTCCTCGTGATCATGATCCCGTTGCTCATATACTCTCTCCCCAGTCTATCTTCAGCTGGACCGGGAATTTGACCTGGTGCTTAGCTGTGGATTTCTGCTTCTGTCTTTATCCATTGCTGGATGAAGGTTCTGTAATGACAATTAGGAGGGTCATTCATTTGATTATAGGGGAAGTCCTGTTTAGGTACCCTCTCCTGATGTGGGAATGCCTTTCTGTATGCTGTGAATCTCAATCTTTAAATAAAGGAGCTGTTTTGGGTCATGACAGGCACCATAGAAGAAGTAGGAGGAGGAATCAGAATAGGTAGGAGAAGCAGGGCAGAATCAGACAGACCAAGATGAAGCCCAAAGGAGCAACATGTAAGGAGCACAGGTGAGCTACGGGCCACGTGGCAGACAGATTAATAGAAATGGGTTGATTTAAGATGTAAGAGCTAGCTAGCAATGTGCCTGAGCCATAGACCAAACAGCATGAAGTTAATATAAGAATCTGAGTCATTTCTGGGGGCCTGAGTGGTGGCAGCAGGCTACTAAGTGGTCTCAGGCGGCAGGTCTGTGGGTCTCGGACCTCTGGCCACCTAGGACTAAGAAACCACCACTGCCACACTCTCCACTATTGTTTGACGTCCTAGCCAGGGTCATCTTGTGGGTTCTTGGAGGTTTCCATAGCATCAAAAGAGAGATACCATAGATGCAGAAGACAACTATGCTGCTCTGAGAAAAGGTACTGAGCTGCATGCCTGAACAGGATAAGAATCATGGGTTAGTTTAAGGGTAAAGAGTTAGCAAGTTATATGCCTGGGCCTTAGGTTGATCAGCCTAAAATTAAGTGCCTGTGTGTCTCTGTGGAACTGTGGGTCCAAACCTTGAGGCTAAGCCTGAAAGTCCGGGCCAGAATCTCTACATACTACAGACACTCTCTCTCTTTGCCTTTTGGTTAGTATGGATAAGTGTTTGTCTATCATGTTAACATTCTCAAAGAACCAGCTCTTTGATTCATTGATTCTTTGTATTATTCCATTTGTTTCAATTTTACTGATTTCAGCTCTGAGTTTGATTATTTCATACAGTCTATTGCTTCTAGGAGAAGTTGCTTCTAATTGTTCTAGAGCTTTCACCTGTGCTGATAAGTCTCTTGCATAAGATTTTTCTAGTTTTTTCATGTTGGCAGCTAGTACTATGATTTTTCTTTTAGCACTGCTTTCATTGTGGTCCTCAAGTTAGGGCATGTTGTGGATTCATTTTCATTCAATTCTAGGAAGTCTTTGATTTCTTTCTTTACTTCCTCCTTGACACAGAGGTGGTTCAAATGAGAGATGTTCAGTTTCCATCAATTTGTAGGCTGTTAGTCCAGGGCAGTCTGATGGGATACAAGGAGTTATTCCCATTTTTTTGTATCAAATAATATTTGCTTTATGACAGAATGTGTGGTGAATTTTCAGAAAAAATTTTATGAGGTGCTAAGAAAAAATTATATTCCTTTGTGTTTGGATGGAAAGTTCTGTTTATATTTATTAAGTTCATTTAAGTTATAATATCTCGTAGATCCCTTATTTCTCTGTTAAGTTTCTGTCTGGTAAACCTATCCATTGGTGAGTGGGGTATTGAAGACTCCCACTATTAATGTGTGGCATTTGATGTGAGGTTTAAGCTTTAGTAATGTTTCTTTTACATATGTGGGTACCCTTGTGTTGGACTCATAAGTGTTCAGGATTGAGACTTCATCTTGGTAGACTTTTCCTGAGATGAATAAGTAATGTCAGTCCTTATCTCTTTTGATTGATTTTAGTTTGAAGTCTATTTTGTTGTATATTAGGATGGCTTCACCTGCTTGTTTCTTAGGTATATTTGATTGGAAAGTCTTTTCCCAACTCTTTTCTCTGAGCCTGTGTCTGTCTTTGAAGTTGAGGTGTGTTTCTTATATGCAGCAGAAGGATGAATTCTGTTTTTGTATGAATCATGTTAGGTGTGTCTTTTTATAGGTTAATTGAGTCCATTGATATTAAGGAATATTAATGACCAGTGATTGTAATTTCCTGTTATTTTTGGTGGTAGTATATGTGTGTTTCCCTTTTTTTTTATTTTTCTTCTATGGAATTATCTATTGCTTGTAGGTTCATGGATGCATTTGGTTTCCATACATTGGAGTTTTCCCTCTAGTGCTTTCTGTATGACCAGATTTGTGGACAGGTATTATTTAAATCTGGTTTTGTCATAAAATATCTTGTTTTTTTCCATCTATGGTGATTGATAATTTTGCTGGGTATAGTAGTCTGGGCTGGAAGCTATGGTCTTTTAGTGCCTGTATAACATCTGACTAGGATCTTCTGGATTTCATTATTTCCACTGAGTAATTTAGTGTTATTCTGATGGGTCTGCCTTCATAAGTAACTTAGCCTTTTTTGCAGTTCTTGGTATTCTTTCTTTTTTTTCTGTTGGTTTAGTGGCTTATGTGGCAAGCAGAGTTCTTTTTAGGGAGGGTCTAGGCTTCTATTTTTTTATAGGCATTTCCTTCTTGAGGTTGGGAAAGGTTTCTTCTACCATTTTGTTAAATATATTTTCTATGCCTTTGAGCTAGTATTCTTCTCTTTCTTCTATTCCTATTATTCTCAGGTTTGGTCTTTTCATGGTGTCCCATATTTCCTGGATGCTTTGTGTTATGACTTTTTTGGTCTATAATACTGGGTGGTGTCTTGAGCATATATAAGAACTCAAATTCAGCCCCAACAGTGACACACTTCCTCCAACAAGACCACCCTTTCTCCACAAGGCCACACCTCCTAATAGTGTCACTTCTTTTGAGATTATGGGGCCAATTACATTCAAACTACCACAGGCAGGTTTAGGGGCTGTGACTTGATTGGAAGATCTATATTACTGGAGGCAGTCTCTAAGAATAAACTCCTAAGACTCTGCTTGTGGTTAAATTAAATTAAAAAGTAATGAACTGATTTTTGTTGGAAGCAATTTAAAGTCAGGATAGTATTGAATCATGCTTATTATTAAAGGCTGATATGAAGTTCTACACAAGAAAGAGCAAGCAGGCAGAAAGAGATGCTAAATGTAACATTTACAAAGAAAAAGAGAACCAAGAAGCTTAGTGTTGAAGTTAAGGCTTGTGCAGAATGAGATAAGAACATCACAGCCTGTAAGAAGAGGCCAGCTTACACTGGAATAAAGGCAGGGGTGTCCTGAGAGCAAGACTGTACCCAATTGATCATCCAGTTTGTGGAAGAAAGCCTAAGGCATTTCCTGCTCCTGGAAAACACTAGATAAAAGTTCTGCTGTTATCATGATTCGGGGAGTCCAGGGTCTATTCCAAATGACATATAAACTTGGCAGATAACTTCTACATGGTGCTGGTTTTAGAAGCATGAAGGACACATGAGTGAAAGGGCTGTATAGATTTCCTTCATTATTTCAGAGACCTGCTGAGGCCACACAGTGTGTGATGGAGGATTCCCTGCAAGAGAGGACAAGATACTCTGAAACTGGCAGTCCGTGGAGCTTTAAAAGCAAGACCTGGCTTGTCCCAAAATACTGCAGGTGCCAGAGCACTAGGATATCTTCCAAGCAGATCTACAGATGGAATGAAACCAGTCCAAGAGAGAGAAAAAAGCTGCAGGAGTGGAGCCTTCCAAGCCCTTTGATATCAGTCATGTAGATAAAAGATTTAGTGTTCATCCTGCTGGGTTTTACTTTTGCTTTTCTGTAGTATTTCTTTATTATGGCTCCATTCCTTCCTTTTGGAATGGTAATGTATATTTTATGGCATTATATGTTGGATTCTGTGACTTGCTTTTTGACTTTATAGGGAGTTACAATTTAAAGACTGTCCTGACTTGTAAATAGACCTTGCCCTTTGAACTTTTAAACAGTGTTGAAGCTGAAAGATTATGAGGATTTTTGAAGTTGAACTACATCAGTTTTACGAAATGACCATTACTCTAGGGTAGTGATTCCCAGCCTTCCTAATATTGTGAATCTTTAATACAGCTCCTTATGATGTGTTTATCACCAACTATAAATTTTATTTTTGCTGCTACTTCATAACTGTGATTTTTGCTACAGTTATAAATCAATGTAAATATATGGGATTATCTTAGGTTGTAATACACAAGAATATCATAGGTGACCCCTATAAAAGGGTCCTTCAAGTCTTTGGGGGTTGTGACTCACAGATTGAGAACCATTGCTATATAGTTTCCTGGTAATGTAATTTGATGGTGTCTCCTATAGGTCATGTATTTGAACACTTGTTTCTCAGTTGATGACATGTGAGGACAGGTTTAGATGGTATGACCTGTAGATGGAATGTCACTGGAGGTGGTTTGAGAATTTAAAGACTCCTTTTATTTTCAGTAACTTTTTGCTCTGTGTTCGAAGTTTAAGATGTGAGTTTTCAGCTTCCTTCCGCCATGTCTGCTGCTTGCTGCCATTTTCTGTTGTAACAGACTCATGTCCCTCTAGAATCATAAGCTCAAGTAAATCCTGCCCACTATAAATCCATTTGGCCACTGTGTTTTACTACAAAACCAAAAAAGTAACCACTATGGCTCACCAAGCAAAACAGGGACATAGTGGCTGCCCTGGAGTCCATTGGACTGCTGTGATGATTGGTTTTATAGGAATTATGTCTCTAAAGGAACACAGCTTTGATACAAAAGCTATCTGAATGCAGCATGAACTTCACAATGTGTTATGTCTGCCCAATTTACTGTAGCTTAAATACCTTTAGTAGAAAGTCCACTTGCTGCATGACTACTGAGTATCACAATGTGGCTTGGTTTACTTTACATATGCTTAATACACTTACAACAGCCTATTGTCCAACAAAAACATCTCAAAAAGGGCTATTTTATACTGAAGCACTGAAAGTCTTATTCAGTAAATGTTGTCAACACACTACACTGTAGATTGTGTGTCTTTCCTCTTGTGATTTCAGGGATAACTGGAACTTCACCTTGTTTGGCACTGCTCATATCAGGGGTATCACACTTCTAGCCAAGGAAAAGAACAAAATTAAAAATTTGTGTTTAAATTGAATTTATATCACTTTCATATCATTATAAATTTAAAAATTCCAAACCTACATTATCTAGTAGGTGGGAATCATCTGGACCTTGGCCTCTTTCTCATCTTGGTAACATTTAGTGACCCTCAGACAAAGCCAATCAAAGATCAGAAGGACGGGGAGTCAGATAGATGTCAGCAATCCAAAAGATCAGGAAAGATATGGAAGAAAATGAATCAGAATACTCTCTAACAATTATTAGCTTCTTTCAGTAGATAAGATTTATTTTACTTGCTGTGGAGACATTAAGTATATTTATTATCTATGGGTTCTTAAAGGGTATTCTTATCTCTAATCTACTCCTTATGTTTCTTTTAAAATCTAAGCTTAGAGAGGGCCTGGCAGGACTCCTCAGATGGGATGAGGGTTCCTGTCGATTGTTCCCTGATATTTTGTCTATTCAAGTTCTTATAAACTAGTTAGTGGAATTCAAATGAACACAAGCACATTACTCCATTCACTAGACACCTTGAAAGGCACATGAAATCAACCACTTCTTTTCCTTAAATGCTTTGTTATTCTTTCATCTTCCTCTAGTAAACAAACCCAAGATTTCTTACAGTCTCATTTCACAAAATCACTGAAGACATCTTTGGGTTCCAGAGGCCAAGAGGCTTCCATCCGACAAGCTCACTCCAAGTTCTTCAAAATATAAATGACTTCACCCTTTGATCCATTAGGTTTCTTCATCTCTCCCTCTTCCAGTCATCTGAATCTCCTGCAAAGGGGTAAAATCTCTGTGTGATGAGACTCCACAGGTGTTGGAAGGAGCAGATTTCCACAGACACATCCATCAACAAATTTTATTTTCTCTCTTTTTTATAAACTTATTTTATTTAAAATGAATTCTTTTCTCATATAATGTGTTCTTCTTATTCTTGCCCATCCCTCTACTCCTCTCAGGTCCTCCACAATTCCCCTTCATTCCAGACCTACTCCATTTCTACTTCTCTTTGTAAGAAATTGTCTTTTAAGAGATAACAACAAGCATGACAAAATAAAATCTAATAAGATGAAGCACAAATTGTCACGCTGAAGTTGGAGACAGCATCCAACAGGAGGAAATGAGTCCCAAGAGTAGGCAGAAGAGTTTGAACCCACTTACTCTCACAGTCAGGGTCCCATAAAAATATGTAGCTAAAAGCTGCAATATATATGCAGAGGACCTGGTACAAACCTATGTCAGCCCTGTGCTACTGCTTCAGTCTTTGTGAGGTCATATGCACTTTGCTTAGTTGATTCAGAGGGCTTTGTATTCCTAGTATCCTTCATCTCCTCTGGCTCTTACAATCTCCATGGGATTCTTTGAGCTCTGAGAGAAGGGATTTGATAGAGACCTACTATTTAGACTCGCTCTCCACGTAATATCTCACCTTGGTTCTCTATATCTGTTCTCATCTGCTGCCAAAGGAAGCCTCTCTGAAAATGATTGGATAAGACACTGTGATACTATGAGTATAACAGAATATCATTAGGAGTCATTTTATTGATACTTTTTTCTTTGGGTCAGTAATGTTTGGCCTTACACTAGGTCTGTGGGCTATCTAGTCTCTGGCTTTTAGATATGCTAGCAGTGTTCATTTGGGTTTCTTCTCATGGAAAGGACCTTAGGTCAAATCAGATGTTGGTTGGCATGCTGGCAGGTTTTGTGTGTTAACTAGACACAAGCTAGACTCATCAGAGAGGAAGAAGCCTCAGTTGAGAAAATGCTTCCATGAAATTCAGTTGTAAGACATTTTCTCATTTAGTAACCAGTGGGAGAGGACCTAGGCCAGTGTGGGTGGTACCTCCCCTGTGTTGGTGGCCCTGATTTCTATACAAAAGTCAGGCTGAGCAAGATAATAGAAGTAAGTCAGTAAGAAACACCACTTGATGGTCTTTGCATCAGCTCCTGCCTCCAGGATCCTGTCTTGTTTGAGTTTTTGTTCCACCGTACTTCAGTGGTAAATAACAATGTGGAAATGTAAGCTTAATAAAATCTTTCCTCCTTAATTTGCTTTATGATCATGATGTTTTATCGAAGCCAGAGAGACCCTAAGACAGTTGGATGTGAACACAAGTTCTACAACACCATTATCCTAGCATACTTTGGAAGCAGGAAGAAATGTAGGTCAAAGGCCTTGTGGCTGGGTTGGTGTCCACATTTCTCTTTAGGTAGCCTGCAGAATACCTTCTGATACCAAAGAGACTAGAATGTAGGAGTGAGGGCTCCATGTAAGCTACAGCTTGACTTCTACATGTTCAATAATTTATATGTTTGTTGTCCTCAGCAACGGAGTACACTGTCAGTGTGGAGTATGAATTTTCTGCCCTATCCAGCCTGTGGTTCAGACTCATAGACCCAGAGTCCCACAGAAACACACAGACACTTATATTAATTTTATGATGATTGGCCTAAGGTCCAAGCATATAATTTGCTAACTCTTTACTCTTAAACTGACCTATGATTCTTATCTTGTTCAGCCATGTGGTTCAGTACCTTTTCTCAGAGCAGCATAGTTGTCCTCTGCATCTGCTGGCCTCTCCACTGGTCTCTCCTGCATCTCTTGTTTCTGCTTTGCTCTTATTGTTCCTAGAGTTCTCTTAGTCTGGTAGCCCCACCCACAATTCCTGTCTGCCTTTGGCCAATCAGCATTTTGTTTTATTAAACTATTAGGAAGGACAATTATTTAGAATGTAACAACATAATCCCACTAAAGTTAGTGTGCAGAGAGCAACCCAACTACAGAGAGAAACCCAACTTAATTGAATGCAATACAGTCCCACAATTGGAAGCCTTACAGGGCAAGAAGAGATGGCCGGTTGAGATTTGGAATCCCCCATTAGTAGGAATCACATTAGGGTTATCTACAGAGATTCTAGGCAATTTCCCCTGCATTAAGTTTCCATGCCACAGACAAATCCTACTAATTCTATCTGTCTCTGCTGTACTCTATCTTTCCACCTCATCTCCCTCTCCCATAGCTGATTATCTCACTTCCATCTCTACCCAATCTCAATCAGTCCATAGAATTTATTTTATCCCCTCCCATGGAGATACAACAATCCCCCTTAGAGCCCTCCCCTATACCTAACCTTTCTGAGTCTATGACTTATAGCTTGGTTATACTTTATTTAAAAGCTAATATCCATTTATAAGTTAAAATATACTATATTGAACTATCTGAGTCTGGATCACATCACCCAGAATGATATTTTTCTAATTCTATCCATTTGCTTTGAAGTTTCATGATGTCTTTTTTTAAAAAGATAAATTAGTAATACGCCATCATATAAATATACCATATTTTTTAATCCATATTTTTTTTCTGTTAAGGGACATCTAGGTTGTTTGCAGTTTTTGGATATTATGAAAAGAACAGCAATGAACATGGCTGAGCAAGTGTCCTTGTGATAGAATAGAATGTCCTTTGGATATATGTCTGCAAGTGGTATATCTGGGTCTAGAGGTAGATTGAGGGACTGCCTTTTTACAGTGGCTGTAGAAGTCTGCACTCTGCTAGCGATGGAAGAGTGTTCCCCTTGCTCCCCATCCTCACCAGCATGAGCTGTCACTTGTGTAATTGATTATAGCCATTCTGACCAGTATAAGATGGATCCTCAAGCTACTTTTCTTAATGACTAAGGATGTGAACAATTCTTTATGTGTTTCTCAGCCATTTTGTTTTCCTGTACTGAAAATTCTCTATTTAGGTCTGTAACTCATTTTAGTCAGATTACTTGCTATTTTGATTCCTATTTTCTTGAGATTTTTATATATTTTAGATACTAAACATTCATAGAGGATATTTTCAGACTTGGTAGAATCCTTTCCCATTCCCTAGGTTATTGTTTTATCCTACTACAGTGTCCTTTGCCTTATAGAAGCTTTTTAGTCTCATAAGATTCCATTTATCAGAAAACCATCTCTTATGCTGATACATTTAAGACTATTTTATACTTTCTCCTTTGTCACATTTAGTGTATCTTTTTGTGTTGAGGTCTTTGATCTACTAGCACTGGAGTTTTGTGCAGGGTGATAAATATGGATTTATTTGTATGCTTTTACATGTATGCATTCAATTTGACTAGTCCTAATGTGTATTTGTAAAAAACAAAAAAATAGAAAATCATGTGCCCAGATGTGTTAGGATTTATGTCTAAGTCTTTAATTTTATTACATTGATTGATGTATCTATTTTAGGCCAATATCAGGCTGTTTTTTTTTTATCACTATACTTCTCTACTTCTCTAGTACAACTTGAAATGAGAAACGGTGATGCCTCAAGCAGTTCCTTTATATTTCATAATTATTTTTATCTCATTTCTTCCCTTTCTCTGTTTGTGTGTTTCCTTATGAGGTTGAGAATTGTTCCTTTAAGGTTTGTAAAAAAAAAAAAAAAAAAAAAAAAAGTGTGTTAGAATTTTGATGGGGATTGCCCTGAACCTGCAGATTGGTTTTGGTCCAGTGGCCATATTTATTATGTTAGTCCTACCTACTCACAAATACGAGAGGTCTTTCATTTGCTGATGTTATCTTTGATTTCTTTCTTCAAGGACTTTAACAAAGGTTTTTTAATCACACATTCCATGACTTGAATTTTTTATTTAACAAGATTTTCACTTACTTTTTAGTGCTATCCTAAGATATTTTATGTTATTTGAAGCTATTATGAAAGGTATTGTTTTCTAATTTGTTTCCCAGTCCACTTATCATTTGTATATTGGAGAGCTACTGATTAGTCTCTGAAGGTGTTTAGCAACTGTGGGAGTTCCCTGGTAGAATTTTGTTGTTGTTGCTTATATATAATATCATAACATCTATTAGTGGCCATACTTTGACTTTTCCTTTCCAACTTGTATAACCTTCAGTTGTTTTAGTTAAGACTTTAAGAATTATGTTGAATAGATATGGAGAGTGTGGAAAACCTTTTATTGTTTCTGATTTTAGTGAAATTGCATTAAGTTTCTCTCCATTGAATTTAATGTTGGCTAATGCTTGCTGTAACTTGCCTTTATTATGTTTAGGTATATCTTTTGTGTCCCTAATCTCTCCTGCACTTTTATCATAAAGGGGTGTTAGGTTTTGTCAAAGGCCTTTTCTGCATCTAATGAGATGATTAGTGTTTTTCTTTTAGTTTGTTTGTGTGGTAGATTATATTTACTGATTTTTATGTCATAAACCATCCCTGTATCTCTCAGATGAATCCTATTTGATAGTGGTGGAAGACATTTTTGATGTGTTCTTGAATTTGATTTTCAAGTATTTTACTGAGCACTTTGTCATACATGCCCATGAGAAAAAGTGGCCTGTAATTTTCATTCATTTTTTGTCGACACTTTATGTGGTCTTGGATATCAGTGTAACCGTGGCCTCATAAAATGAGTTGTGTAATGTTCCATTTGTTTCTATTTTGTGGAATAATTTGAAAAGTATTAACTCTTCTTTGAAAGTCTGGTAGAATTCTGTACTAACATCTAATAACCAACAACATTAGACTTTTAATGCCTCCTTATATTTCTCTTGGGGTTATAGATCTACCCAAATTGTTTATCTGATATTGATTTAACTGTGGTAATTGGTACTTATCAAGAAAATTATCCATTTCTTTTAAATTTTCCAATTTGGTGAAGTACAGGTTTTTAAAGTATGTACTTATAATTCTCCCAATTTCCTTGGTGTCTGCTGTTATGTTCATTTCTAATATTGTTAATAGGGGTACACTCATTCTGCCTTTTAGTTAATTTGAATAAACGTTTGTCTGTCTTGTTAATTTTCCAAACAACCAACTCTTTGTTTGATTGCTTCTCTGAATTTTTCTATTATTTCTATATTATTGCTTTCAGCCTCTTATTTGATTATTTTATTTTTTCAACTCCTTCTGGGTGTGATTATATCTTTTTATTCTAGAGATTTCAGGTGTGCTGTAAGTTACTGGTGTGATACATCTCCCAATTTTTATGTAGGCACTTATTGCTATGAACTTTCCTTACAGCACCCCTTTCATTATGTCCCATAATTTTGGGTATGTTGTATATTTATTTTCATTGAATTCTAGAAAGTCTTTAATTTCTTTCTTTACTTCTTTCTTGACCCATTTTCCATTCAGTAGAGAGTTGTTCATTTTCTATGAGTTTATGAGTTTTTGTTGTTGATATATAGCTTTAATCCATGGTGTTCTGATAAGATGCAGGGAGTTATTTTAATTTTGTTGTATCTATTAAAATTTGCTTTGTATCTAAGTGTGAGGTTAATTTTGGAGAACCTTCCATGAGGTGTATACTAGAAAGTATTTTCTGTATTTTGGGGTAAAATGTTATGTAAATATCTGTTGGGTTTATTAGATTTAGGAAATCTGTTTTAACTAGTATTTCTCTCTAGTTTTAGCCTGAATGACCCTTTAATTGGTGAGAGTGGGGCATTGATGTTTCCCATTATCAGAGTATGGTGGTCAATATTCGGTTTAAGTAACAGTAACATTTCTTTTATAAAAGTAATTGTCTTTGTTAAGATATTAAGAACTGAACTGTCATCTTGGTTGACTTTTTCTTTTGATGAGTATGTCATCATCTCTCCCATCTCATTTTAGTCTTGAATACAATAGAAGGATGGATCATGTTTTCACACCTATTTTCTTTGTTTTGTTTTATTGGGGGAATTGAGACCATTGATACTGAGAGATAAGATATCAATTAGAAATAATTGTTAATTCCTGTTGTCATCCTGTTGTCATTGTTGGTGGTGTGTGTATGCTTTCCTTCTTTAGATTTTGTTGGTGTGAGAGTATTATTTTCTTTGTTTTCATGGATATAGGAAACTTCTTTGGTTTGGAGTTTTTTTTTCCTAGCATCTTCTGTAGGGCTGAATTTTTGGGTATATATTTCTTATATTTGACTTTATCATAGGATTTATATACATACATATATATACATACATATTTATCATTATGTATCTATAGTGACTCTTGAGTCTTCCCTGAGATGTCAGGCGCATTTCTAATTGGCATGCCTTTGTTTGCTCTTGATATTATTCTTATGTTTGGTCTTTTTATGGTGTCCTTTTGTGTAAGGACGTTTTTACATTTAACATTTTTTGACTGATGTCTCTATTTCTATAATATATTAAATGTCTGAGAGGAAAATTTCTTGTATTGTGTTGGTCAGTATTGCCTCTTTAGTTCCTTTTTTCATTTATAAAATTTTCATTTTCAGAATTCTTTCACTTTTGGTTTTCTTTATTGGTTCTATTGTAATTCTAGTTTTCTTAAGCAGTTTTATTTATTTCCTTATGCTTTTATGCTTTTATAGATTTCTTTAACAAATTTACTCATCTTTAAGTGCCTCTATCATAGTCATAACATATGTTTTATAGTATTTTTCTTCTGCTTTAACTATATTGGAATATTCTGAGCCTTCTGCAATAGGAAAACAGGTTCCACATGTAGACATATTGCCTTGGCTGTTGTTGGTCATGATTTTTACACTGGCATACCATATCTAAGGACATTTTCCTTGGCACTTCTTAATCCTAACATTTGTACTGGAACCCAACTACTTTCTGTATAATTTTTTTTTTTATCATTTTTTGATTTCTTCCAGGTAACTGGATATAGTAATGCTGGCTGTTTGTTAACCTTTGGGTGTTTTGTGCAATCTTAGAAAACATTGCTGAGATTGGTTCTTTATGTTCCTCTGTTTTGGCTTGAATATCTTTGTGTTCTCTCTTAACAGGCTTTTCTAAGACTTTCTTATTGGCATTCACAATAATTGACTTTTTAAATGTTAAAACAGAAATAATCAAGCAAATAATATTTATAATAATCAATATAATAACATTATGAGGATTATCCCATCTACTCTATCTTTTCCTTTACTGGTTCCAATATCAATTCATCTAGAGTAAGATCACAGAAAGACCAAACACATTTCATAGCCTTAAGCAAATTCCTCTTTTTAAAAAAATCTGATTTACTCAACAATCTAATTGTCAGTGATGATTCAAATGACTGTGAAGTGGGGCAGCTACTTAGTGTGATAACAGCCCAAGAAGGGGTCCAAAAAGAGAAGAAAAATAAACTACAACCCACCAGAAGGAGACCACTGTCTGAAAAACTTACCCAGATGAACCTGAAAAGCAAAGATATGTAGCCAGCTCTGCCTAAACTTGAAGGCTAACTCAGAACAGAAAGTGTAGCCAGGCAGTAATTACTCCTCCGGCTACATGTTGCTCTAGCTGGCAAGCGGCTTTTTTGGAGGGGAAGAATTTGTGTCCCAAAGTTGGACGCCAAGTGTAACATTAATTCTAGGTGTTGTTAAATGAAAACTTAGAGCCAGATATTGGGGGAAAGCTGGGATATCAGAGAGAGCAAACAGACGACAGTCAAACCTCACCCAGGCAAGTTCTCAAGGTTAAAGCTATCTTCCAGCTTCCTCAACCTGGCTCCTAGTTGCTTCTACAGAGTAAGTCTCTATCATTCTATGCCTGCCTTCAATCCCTTCTTATCCTAGCTGTTTCACATGTGGGTTCAACTCTTCATCATATTCTAGAGTTATTATTAAATGTGTAAACTACTACTATTTGATAGTTAGGCCTTGAACTTGCAGAAACACAGAAAGATCTCTGTCTCTAGAGCTATTGGATTAAAAGCATAGGCCACCACTCCTGCCTGGTCTTTCCCCGTGCTGGAATTAAAAGTGTGAGTTATCACTCTCTGACCCTCCTAGCTTGACTATGAGTGAATCGGTTCTATGATATTCCAGGCTGGTTTTATTAAATATAAAATATATCACCACAACTGAGTTATTCTTTGCCTCTCTCCAGGGGAACCTCCATAGAGAGTGATAGACACATTCCTAAAAGAGTTATCATCTCTTCTTTAAAGAACACTGTGTAGCAATTATTTCTGGACTTGAAGAACTGAGCAAACAAAGGCATGTCTCCTAAAGTGAGTTAACTAAAATTTCATCTGGAGATTTTGAAATTAAGTGACGAGAACCTGATTTAATTGGAAATGGAATGGAAAAGGAAAACATGTTGAAAATTTGTTGAGTTATGAGTAACAAAATATCCACTACTTCTGTGATTGCCACACTTTCCATGCTCTAGACAACATATTTTCTTGGGATTTAAAAAACATGTGTTATTAAGACACTCCCAGTAACTTACATATTTTAAGAGGCTTTTTCTTTTGTTGCCACTAAGGATTGTTGACCTTCCACATGTTGCTTGTTTCAGTTTTTCATAACTCAGTCTATTCATATTGTTCTTTCTGTGTAGAACCCAATTCTCATACTCAGGTTTCAGGTCCTTCAAAAATATCTTTGAATTTCCAAGGCATGGTTTGATGTCTCAAGTCTAGCATATTCCTTGTACTTCCCTTTGACCTTTACAAATACTGAGTTCTTACCACTATGTACAGGTTTGCTTGTTCCTTTCTGGGATAGAGACAGAATGGGCAGCACTGATAATCCAACTCAGTGGCATATTCTGAGAAATCTATTCTTAATTTATGTTCCACTAATTCACATATGTATTTGCCAAAAGTGACTGGTCCAAGAAGAGAATTTACTTCTGTCTCTACTTAGAAGATACTCCAATAACACTTATTGTGATCCTTATGTTCCAGGTACAATCTGAACAATCTCTAAATTGAAATGATGTTATTTGTGGACTGTTTTTAAAGCCTTGTAATACAAAAATAAGAAAGTAAGATAAAATAGTGAGATACTTAGGGCTATGTCATGACTGGGATATGTGAAATTTTCTTTCTGTTGTTCAACATTACATTATTGATTTCTAAATAGTTGCACAGATATGCACTAATACTTAATGTTTTATGAATACATAAAAATAATTAGAGGTTCTAAAGCAGGTATTTCATTATAGGATTGAAAATTATTTAATAACAGAGAATTTTTGTTTCCCCGAGGGAAAAAAAAAACAGGTAAGATATAGAGCTATACAATATGCTGAGAATAAATATCTGTCCTAAACAGGAATGTGAACCAAAAGAAGAATTTTTTTACAAATAATAGAGTTTATAAATGTGTAAACGGTGATGAGATGCTTCCAAAATGAGAAGGTAAACACTTTAGAGGAGAGTGAAATGTGCTAATTTTCAAATTTCAAAGAAATTGTATTTCATAGAACATAAAATAACCGAAGCTCACAATGAAGGAGAAATTAGGTGAGCACACATAATGCCATGTGGAGACATGGAGAAGCATGGAAACTGAGTTTGACTATCAGAAACAGCAAACTGAGGAATATGTGGGGTGACAATTACTTCCTATCTTCAGTAAACACCACACAGTAGGAAGCATGACTCTTTCTCCATAGTATTCTTTATGCCATTTTGAAATAGAATATGTGAAAACATTTATTCTATTTTTTAAAGTAGAATTTTAAGTACCGCACCAGGAAGTTAGATTTAAAATATTCATAACCTAATTTATATTCTACTTCTCTATAAATTGTGACAGAATTTCCATGAAGCTCTAGAGACTGGATATTAGGTTGGAAAATGACTAAGATACCATATATTACTTTGAAACAGTGGTTCTCAACCTTCCCAATGATGTGATCTTTTAGTACAGTCTCTCATAGTGTGCTGACCACCCACCATAAGCTTATTTCACTGCTATTTCATAACTATAATTTCACTACTGTTATGAAATCATAATGTAAATATATGGTATGTGATTCTTGTGGGGTCACAGCCCCCAGGTTGAGAACCATTGCTGTAAAATCTTTGATGTTGATATACACAAACATTGAAAAGAGATGCTGTCTGGTCCGAAAGGGATTAGTGAAAATAAGCTGGAGGAGGAAGGTTAATAAAGGAGCCTTAGCCCCGCTATCTCAAACACCGCTTGAGAGCAGCAGGGGAACAGAATCACAGGACAGAAGCAGTGGCTTGGTGATATGAACAACTTGTTTTCAGCTCACTGACTAATCTTTCTGAAACTCATACAAAGCCTACTTTGTGCACTAACTACTTTTCTATCTGCAAAATATGGAGGTTCACAGAAAATGAACCACGGAAGAATGGTGGCCAGAAGAGTCTGAAGAGATCATATGACAAACTTGCTTTACATATCAAAGAAATAAAACTATAATCAGGCTGCCAAGAAAATGCCATACCTAATGTCTAATAAGAGTATATGGCTCACTGAAAGTCACTTAATTAGATCATGACAGAAACAGATCTTGAGATATTTTATAAAAACTAAAAAAAAAAAAAAAAAATAAAAATAGTTCTGTTCAATCATGCACTATCTTGTCCAGTTAGGAGCTTCTCAAAACAGGATGCCAAGCATAGATTCCATATTCTTGAATTTAATTTAAGCCTCCATGCCCTGAGTTTATCAGCACAGATTAGAATAAGAATTGAAAACACAAATGTTATAGGAACCAAACACAATATATATTAGCAAAAATAATAGATGGCTTTCATATTAAATAAATGCAAATCTTAATTTTCACAAATGTATTATTTTTATTTTTGCAAAGAAAAGTGGGACATATTGAAAATTTAAGGGTCACAACATGGTGATTTGACATATGTGTGTATGAAGTTACAACAATCAATTCCATTTCCTGAAATATTTTATTATTTTGTCTATTTTTAATTATAAAGATGTTGCAATGAACGTATAAGTGTGGATACTCTTTTCATATTATGCATCTGCATTGTCTATATCCATGTATCACTCTACATATATCTCTATTATCTTCCTTTTCTTTATTTATATATGTCATCTATTATCTATGCTTATATGACTTAGCAAGAATGTCATTACACTATATGAAATCAGTTCCACAGGAAGAAGAAAAATACTGAAACACACACACACACATACACATTTTCTCAAAGAATATACATGTAAAACATGAATTCTAGTTGTTATTAAGTGAAAACTCAATATTGGGGAAAAGCTGGAATATCAGAGAGAGGAAGCAGACCACAGTCAATTCTCACCCAGCCAACTTCTCAGGGTAAAATCTATCTTTCAGAATCTTCAGTCTAGCTGCTCACTTCCACAGAGTACCACACCATCTGCCTAAGCCTCCTTAAATACCTTCTTTGCCCAGGTGTTCTCCTTCTTGGCTCAACTCTGCATCATAATTCTGGAGTTAAGATTAAAAGTGTGAGCTACTACTGTTTGGTAGTTAGGCCTTGAACTCTCAGAAACACAGAAAGATCTGTCTCTGGAGTTATGGGATTAACAGTGTGGGTTACCCATGCTTGTCTTTCCCATGCTGGGATTAAAGACATGAGTTACCACTTTGTGACCATCCTGGCTTGATCTCTTCTCTGATATTCCAGATGATTTTATTAAATATAAAATATATCACCACACACATGCACACTGGAAATGGGACTTCCAGACTGGTGGTTCTCTTTCTGTTTTTGTAGCACCTTTATTCAGTTTCCCCAACGATTATAGCAATTTATGCAATTTATAGAGATCGAGTTTTCTTGCTAGTGTTTACTATTTCTATGTATGTATCTGTCTGTCTATCTATCTCTGTGTGTTATATATTTATATATGTATATACCCCTACCCCATCCCCATATTAACAGAAGTGAGGTAAAACCTCAATTTAGTTTTGATGGATTCTTTCTTGATGATCCAAGTTTCACATTAAATATAAAGTGACTGTCCATCCACCACAAAAATGCATGTGTTAGAGGCTTGGTTCTAGCTGTTCATGCTATTTGGAAGTGACATTACCAATTTGCTAGCCTATTATAATTAGCCTATAGTTCATTGCAGCAGAATGGACTATTCAAAGCAAGATTTAGCTAGAGGAGTTAGCACACTGAAGACATGCCTCTGGAGGGTGTGATTGTATCTGGAGGCACTACTCTATTAGCCATGAAATACATATCTTTGCTACACTCCCACCTTCACCCTGATGCTATATTTCAGTCCCATAAACAATGGTGTCAGCAAACCACAAATAAAAACCTTGAAGTGATGAGTCAAAATAAACCTTTTAACCCAGTCTTTCAGTCAGGTCTTTGTAAATTTATGATCATCTTTTCAATTAATTCTATTAATCACTTGAATATTACACTGGGATCTTTAGATAGGACACAAACACATATTTGTTGACGTGTGTATAAAATTATAACAAATTACAAAATATATATGGAGTTGAGGTGGATTTATTATAATGGCTTATAGCAGTGGTTCTCAGACTTTCTAATGCTGACTCCCAACCATACAGTTATTTTTATTTCTACTTATAACTTTAATTTTGCTACTATTATAAATTATATGACGAGTATATGATATGAAGAATAGCTGATTTGTGACACCTTTGGAAGGGTTGTTCTACCCCCAAAGGAGTATCAAGCCAGAGGTAGAAAACTGCTGGTTTACAGTCTTTGGTTCAGTTAATCCTACAATAGCTGTTCATCAGTGAAGGTCTAAGAATCCAGTAGCTGTTCAGTCTAAAGGCTGGATGTCTCAGCTGGTTTTTAGTATATTCTGGAATCCTGAAGAAGTAGGACACCTGTGAAGAATTTGATTTGTTAGTGAGGGCAAGAGCAAGCACATAGAAAGCAAACTTCCTTTTCCATAGGCTGTCAGAAGAGGGTGTGGCCCAGATTAAAGGTGGATCTCTCCACCAAAAAGATCTAGAGTAAATGTATATCTTTCTACTTCAAGAAATCTAGATTAAAAGTGGGTCTTAACACTTTAAATGAATTAAGGAAAATATCCCTTACAAGTATACCTAGTTTCTTTGGTTTTAGTTTATTTCAGATGTTGACAACCAGGATTATTCATCACAATTACACCCCTCATCAATTTGACACACTATTATATCTCCTTATGTCATGCTTAAATTCCAAATGAAATAATAACAAGGTCATATTTATATCCAACATAATATAACTATCCCATACAAATGCAAATGAATCAGGCCATAATTTGTGCCTAACATAATATAACTATCCTTAGTACAATTACAATTGCATTGTAAATTTAGGATAGGTGGCAATGTGCCTTGAGGAACTTACTTTTAATATCTCAAACTTAAAATAATCAGATATTCTCTTAATTAATGGTACATTTCATATAAAGAAATTGAGAAAGCAAGACACAAAAAATTGTACAAACACATTTTTAGCAAAATATGACAGAATCAAAATTAGTTATAATGTTTATTTGTGAAACTTTTCGTGTAGTTTGAGCTGGTATTTATAACTACCTTTGTCTATCTATTGTCAAATGTTCAATTTCCACTAAGTTCCAATAGCAGTCCAAGTGCTGTCTCTCAGAGGATGAAATACTTTGCAGATTATAGTAGAGTCTTGCTCCAGAATCACAAATATCTCTTCTGTGATTCACCTACAGGGGTTTCTCAAAGGCTCCAAACACCTCCTTATTTGATACTTCAAGTACAATCTAGTCTACTGGATCATATAGTTCAGGTGGTTAATCAGTTTGCACAAACAGCCTTGAGTAGTTAAAAAGCCTTCTCTTGTTCCATATCCTTTTCATAGCTGCCAGCTTTTGAGTCACTTGGTATACGGGCTGGAAAAACACATAAGTAATAAATGTGCAATCTCCAGAATCCAAATAGACCCACTAACACATTGTACTTCTTTCTTGTTTGGGAGGTACCAGGTCCTTCACCTAGAAGGAATATCTCTGCATGTCTAGCACCACTAGTTTCCTAAGAATTTCATTGAGGTAGAAGGCCCTTGTAATTTTACTTGATTTATTTCACATTCTCTGATGCTCATATGTGTTATCAACAAGTCCAAAGTGGTCTCTCCATCCTGTTCACTTGGTCCAGTTGGTGTAATATCATCAATATAGCAATCAAAAGTGATAGTCTGTAGAAGAGACAGGCAATAAATATCCTTTCTAACTAAATTATAATCCAGGGCTGGGACTTTGGAGTCTTTGGAGTAAAACTGTATAGGTATACTGCTAGCTTTACCAACTGATAGCAAATTACTTTGGTGGTCCTTATGAACAGATGCCAAGAAGAGGTTATTTTCTAGAGCAACATGTATAAGATGTGTTAATCTGCTTAAGTAAGGACAATACATCTGGTGCAACATTTGCAACTGGAGTCACTTATTCATTGAATTTTTGCTAGTCAAGTGTCATTTTCTACCATCCAACTGTCTTCGCTAACCAGATAGGAGACTTAAGAGTTGTTATGGGAATCACAACTCTTATATCTTTCAAGTCCTTGATACTGGTACTAATTTTTGTAACTCCTTCTGGGGTATTGTTTTTGATTTACTATTTTTTTCTTGCAAAAGCAACTATAAATATTTCCATGTAACTTTCCCAACCATAATATCTTTTACTCCACATATCAGAGAAGCAATGTGAGAATTCTGCCAACTTTTGGTCTTGCTGGGAGCAGGGAAGGGGTGTCTGTGTGAGCAAGGGGATAGATATTTCAAAGAAAGTTCCCGCAGTGATGGCTGGCTGGAGCTTTAGGGACTCACTCAATCAGGAGTGGTCACAGGAGATCCTTTGGGAAAAGAGAGCTGGGCACTCCAAGGGTAGGCGACTGTCAACACTGGCATGAGCAGTGTGTAGAGCCTCGACGGATGGGATCAGACTGTGTTCCTGTTCATGGACTGGCACCCTGGAGCCCATTCCCTGCAGAGGAACAACCAACTCATCATTGACTTTGGGATGAGTGGACCGGACTTGCCTGGAGTGGATGTTTAATGTTGAGCTTACTCACCTTGGGACTTCTTGCCCTTTTGGGGGAGTGGTGGGTGAATGGGAAGGGATGAGTCTAAAGGCTGACTGGGAGGAATTGGGAGGGGGGAAGGGAGGGGGATCAGAAGGATAACATAAATAAAAAATGCATTTTATTTTTTAAATAAAATAAAATAAATAAATTAAAAATTCTCCCAAAATAAATATGTCTATCCCATATACATTCTGGAACTAGGGAAGCAATCGCAGGATAATTTTAGGGACCCACTGAACCTACTGTGAGTCAAGCTTTAGGCAAAAGTCCATTAATCACCTGACCCCTGTAAGTACCTACTTTAACTGAAGAGCCAGAATGCTTCTTGGGGTCTCCTAGAATTAGCATCAACACAGAAGTGCTAAAATATAGGTTTAAAGAGTTGATTATTTTCTTTCCTTCAGGGTACAGTTACCTTTGTGAAAGACCACTGGAGCTTCTTGGAAAAGACTGTAAAAAAGAATTTTCTTAAGGTCCTCTCCAACAGTCTTGTTTGGAAGAAAATGGGCGACAAAGCTCTTTAAATGTGTTTGTGGCTCTCTCACCACTTTGTATATTACAGGCTTAGTGAAGAAGTTGTCTTGGGCCTTCCCATTGTTAGGATTAGGTCTATACAGTACACTTACTGTAACATTGTAATTTCCTGAGCTTTAAAATCCCTTCATCAACACTTAGCCAAGGAATATCAGGCATCTCCAGTTTCTCTTCTGTAGGCCTCCTTTTGACAAATTCTTCAGCCCACCATTCAAACAAACTTTTGAAAATTTTAGAAAAAAAACTGCTAGATTCCATATTTAAAATTCCTAGAATCTCCATTCTGTGGGTGCATATTAATAAACAGATCTTGTTTCATGTTTCTTTCACCATTTTCCCACACCCTTAAAATCCATTCCCACACATATTCCCCTGACTTCTGCTTAAATGAGTTAGTACACTAATTAACTACAGGTTTTTTCTCTCTCCTTCAACAGCCTGCATAGCTCAAATCTGGGATAGAGACAATTATTGATGGCCCTGATGGACATCAATATTTTATTGCCTGGCATCTCCTTCGAATAAAGTCACTGCTGGTTTAACATACAATAAAAAAATTAATTTCCTCAGCCAAATGTTGAAAAGGCAATATTTTCCAGGTGAAAATACATCTTCTGCTGAAGGTAAGACAAATCTTGAGAGTCTGAGGTTCTCAGCATCAATAAGTTCCTCCCACATATCTTTGAGAGGGACAGGGAAATGTCATGACAGCCTCCTAATAACTCAGTTAAAAAATAGATCTCAGTCCCTGCTTCTTGGAAGTGGACAGATAGTTTTTAAAGAAGACCCACAAATAAAGGAAAATCAATCTTCAGCATCTCTGACAGCAAGGACAAGGAGGCCTGATAGATGTAGTACCAGGTTTGAGCCATGGTCAAGAGCTCAAGGTTACAATTAAGTAAGAAGAAAGCCTGGGACTTGTTCAGTTCCACCTCCAAATGGAAAAGCTGTAGTCTTAAACAGTTTGTGACTGATGCTAGCAAATTAGAATGTACTAATATGATTGCCATTTGCTTAAGCCAATCATATCTGAAATGACTTAACTGTCCTAGGAGCTCCCTTTAACAGTGTGTAAAACCAACCTGTTAGCTTTTCTGGGGCGGGGGGCAGGGCTCATTGCCATTTTGTCTTTATGTAGGATGGTCGTACTTAGGATGCTGGAATTTTTTTCTAGGTAATAAATACTCTTGTTGATTGCATGCATGGATGATGGTCTTTTGTGGGACTTCTCTGGGACTCTAATAATTTCCATCCCAACAGAACCTCACTCTTTACTAATTAATGGCCTTACTTTAACCACTGACATTCTTTGAGTAGGAACTTGAATTTTCACTGTAATTCAATAAATAATAATAAAGCTTCAGTTTGATTTTCTGCACATGGACTATGTGGCTGATAAAGAGAAGATTCTCTTCTAGGAGACACTTAAAATCCTTTAGACTGTTTATGTACATCTTCAGCTCCTCAATTTTATCACTAGGTTTTTTGGTTCCTTGTTCTGTATTAAGGTGCTAGAAATTGAAAATTTTCATTGCTGATCTCATTTTATTCCTTTGTCAAGTTTTTTCCATACAAGTTGTCTAAAGTCTTATAGGCAGAGTCAGCAGTACCACTCTATCTCATGGTTGGTGAATCAGAATGATTAAATACATTTGTCTTCTTAAGTTTGTAAAATAGTGCACACTATGGGCTTTCAGTAATTTCCAAGCTTCTGTAAGAGGCCTTAGGAACAGGAGATGCTTTAATAACTGTAGAGCTTAGAAAATTGAAAAGCCTATACTATGCACTTAAAAAATTCATCCTTATATGTTTGTTGCTCTAGAACCACTTCTGATACCAAAATATTATTAGTCAGGTTCTTTCTAGAGGATATATGAGATTCATTAGAAAAGATTACAGGTTGTGGTCCAGGTAGTCCAACAATAATTTATTTTTCCAATGGAAGGTCCACAAATCTGGAAGTTGTTCAGTATGCAAGGCTGGATAATTCACCTGGTTTTCAGTATACACTGGAATCCCAAAGAAGTAGGCTTTAAGAACAGTGAAAGACTGGATTTAACAATGAAAGTGAGAGCAAGCAGGGAAAGGGAGTGTGGTTTGAGAGAAAATGGCTTCCAAAGGCACTAGTAGAACATGTGGCTTTGTTGTAGCTATGGCTTTTTTGGAGAAAGTGTGTCACTATGGAGGTGGGCTTTGAGGTCTCATGTATGCTCAAGATACCACCTAGTGTCTCAGTTCATTTTCTGTTGTCTTCTAATCAAGATGTAGTCAGCACCATATCTTCCTGTGCCATGATGATCATGGACTAAACCTCTGAAACTGTAAGCCACCACTCCAATTAAATGTTTTTTCTTCAAGAGTTGCGATGGTTATGTTGTCTTTTCAAAGCAATCAAAACACTATCTAATGCAGAGAGAAAGCTTCCTTTTTTATGTCCTTTATATAGGCTTCAAGCATAAGGTATAGTCCAAATTAAATGTAGACCTTCCTAACTCAAATAACCTGGAGAAAGCTGTATCTTTTCACCTAAAAAAATCCAGATTGAAAGTGGGTCTTCCTACTTGAAATGATTTAATTTTAAATAAATGAATGAATGAATGAATGAATGAATAAATAAATAAATAAATAAATAAATAAATAAGCCTCACAGGTGTACCCAGCTCTTTGAGTTTTATTTAATTCCAAATGTAGTCAAGTTGACAAACAAGAATGGCCATTACAACTTGCATGCTCTCTCCATTTAGCCACTGAACATTTTCATTACATATTGTTTTAATTAAATTGCACTAAATTCTTATATACTTGGAATCAAACCCTCCCCATATACCTGATTTACAAATACATTTCCTGATTTGATGCCTTTCCTGTTCATTATGTTAGTTGTTTACCGTACAGTGTATATTGGTTTGATAGTCTATTTGTTCAGTTTTGCTTTATGATTTGTGCTTTTTATTTCATTTAAAAGTCCATTCTGAGACTAATATCAATATTTTCTGTTTTTATTCCAAGAGTCATTTTTAGTTTAAGATACTGTATTTTGGTTTTTAATCAAGTTTGAATTAATTTTTGTGTGTGCGCAAAATTTAGGACTAACTATTAAAGAAGTCTTTTACTTTATCCTTTATAAAAAGTTTAATTGTCTATTTTTATTTATAATGACATTATATTCTGACAAAGCCAGCAATTTGGCAATAGTTTAATATACCTAACATTCAAAGTATCATAGCTGCACCTGAACTGCTTAATACATACTCAGACATTTATATTATATGGTTGGGAAAAATCACCCAACCTAAATTTATATTGCGAGAAAATTGTCACATATCTCAGAATTTATTGAATATTGTGTTGAAATAAATAGTGAGTACTAGAGAGAAGGCCTAATTGTTAAGAGCATTAAATATCCACATTTAGTTCTCAGTATCTACATTAAGCAGCTCACAACTCCAGCGCCACAGACTATGAAGCCCTTTTCTGGAGGCGGGGGGACTTGCAAGAAAGTGCACAGTCACACAGTGCACATAACTGAATTAAAATCAGTCTTAAAGAGAAATGCAGAACAGTGGCTCAGCAGTACTAGCTTTGGAGCAGTAAAGCACAGAGTCCAAAATTCAGTTTGTATGAAGTGTCTGCTGCTTACAAGCTAGAGTAACACTAAGAAGTTATGTCGGTTCATCATAAGTGATAGGTCAGCACTAGATCATCACTTGGGTTATATTTGTTGATTTCAACAGTCTCTGTTCTGGTCCACTGATCTCTCTCTCTATTTTATGCCAATACCACACTACTTTTACTGTTGTAGCTTCTTATTAGCTGTGAAGAAGGAAGTGGCTGCCTGAAGCTCAGAGTCTTTAGCTGTTAGTGTCCTTATGGCTCAGGAGGAATTTTAGGACTTTAAAAAACTTATACTTCATAGAAGTGCCACTACAGTTTTGATAAAAATTACATTTGACTCTAGAGAGAGTTCTTGGGTATATGTAGACTTTAACATACTATTTCTCATAATTCACGTATAAACTGAACATCATTTAATTTAGTGCTTCTCTTTAATTTCTTATCTCAGTACATTATAATTTTATAATTATTTATATTAAATCTTGTTAATACATATCTATTTTAATACATCTAATTATTATTTAATGGAATTACTTTCTTTTTAAACTAATGGGTATTAATGTACAGATATAATTTTCCAATGTCAAACTTGGATTCAACACTTTTATTGTTTTTAATTTTAATTTTTAATTCAATATTTAAATTTCTACATAATAAAATGGTGTCCTCGGTAATGACGAGAATTTCACTTTATCTTATTAGAGCTGCATATTGTTTCATTTTAATTTTTTCAATTTCTCTGGCTAAGACTCCATGTATCTACCATATTAGCTATAATTGGTAAGAGTGAGCACATATAATAAGTAGGACCCTAAGAAAGACATCTATGGATCACCTGAAAAGGAAAAATACATACGATCTCCTGAGTAAATTGGGAGCATATGGGGTGGGTAAGCAGAGGTGAGAGAAGAACATGAGGACATTGGATTTGGGAGGACAGAGCAGAAGAAAAACAAAATATCGTGACAGGTGAAGCCATTTTGGGTTTGGGGAGAGACTTGGTGCAAAAGAAACGCTTAGGAATCCGCAGGGGTAAGTCAGCTAAGACTCCAGGCAAGAGTGGGTTCCTGAACTGGACTTCCCCTGTAATCAATTGATGAGCACCCTAATTGTTGTCATAGAACCTTCATCCAGCACCTGATGGAAGCAGATGCAGAGATCCACAGCTAAGCACTGGGCTGATATCCCAGTCCAGTCTAAGAGAGACCAGAGGGATTATATGAATAAGGGGGTCAGGATCATGATGTGAAACCCACAAACAGCTGACCAGAGCTACTGGGAGTCACTGACTCTGGACTGATATCTTGGGAACCTGCATGGGACCAAACTAGGCCTTCTGAATGTGGGTGACAGTTGTGTGGCTTGGGCAGTTTGTGGGGCCACTGGCAGTGGAACCAGGATTTGTCCCTAGTGCATGAACTGGCTTTTTGGAGCTCATTTCCTATGGAGGGATACCTTGCTCAGCCTTGATACAGGAGGGAGGGGCTTGGTCATGTCTTGGCCTGATGTCCTAGACTTTGTTGACTCCCCATATGATGCCTTGTGTTCTTTGTGGCAATGGGTGGGGGTTAGTGGGAGCCTGGGACAGAGGGGAAACTGTAGTTGGTATGTTGAAAAAACAAAAACAAAAAAACTTTTAGATAAAAGAATGTCAAAAACCAAACCAAACCTAAATAAATAAATAAATAAATAAATAAATAAATAAATAAATGAATGAATGAATGAATGAATGAATGAATGAATGAATAAATAAATAATGAAAGCTACTCATTTTTTGTTCCTGAGCTTAGAGCTTTTCACCATTGACTATGAGTTTTCAACATATAGACTTTAGTGTGTTGAGGTATTTTTCTATATCTACATTAGAAGTATAACTATAGAAATGCTGAGATTATCTATTGAGTCTTGAAAGAAGAAACTTTGAATTTGTACTTTTAAATGGTGCTGTGTTTGTAAAAGACTATGTAGACTTTAAAAATTAGATTAAATGCACTTTATATTATGATACAGTCACAAGAGTGTGTAGGCCAGAGAGTACAGTGTAGTGCTTTACATGAAATGTTACCAGGCATTTGAATGATTGTTACCCAGTTAATGGATTTTTGCATAGGATCAGGGAGTCTGGACATGTTGGAGGGGGTTGTTAGTAAAAATCAGCTTTCAGAGTTTAAAGACTCACTCATTTTAAGTTTACTGTCTGTACTTCATGTTTGTAGTGTGATCCCTCTGCTTTCTACTCCAGCCACCATCTGTTGCTTGCAGCCGGGGTTTCCCACTACAAAGGAATTATATATCTCTGAGACTGTAGGCCACATAATTATTCTTTGCCACAAGTTGTCTTGATCATGGTATCTTATCAAAGGTATAGAAAGTAACTAAGACAGATACCTGAGGCAGTTTGCACAAACACATTTTTAGTAAGAAACAATACTGTATTTCAAACCATAGCATTCAAACCCAGGTGCTCTGATAATGTCTTGCTCTAAACAGAGCACTATATTGTTCAGGCTATTATGTTGAGTATAGACATATTTTGAATACGTGTGTGTGTGTGTGTGTGTGTGTGTGTGTGTGTGTGTGTGTGTATTTTAATATAAAATAACTGCAGCAAAACTTGAAAAAGCCATAAATAAAAGCCTCAGTGAGGTTTGTGAGAACATGATATTCTCTTAGTTCTCTCGAACTCTTTTGACATAATTTACATGCCACTTCAAATATTTTATTAGGTGGGATATATTCTTATTTTTTAACAGTAGCACACTTCATAGCTCAAACTTAAGCAGTAGCAGAAAATAACCACCCATCCTTATGTTTTTCAGAGATTACCTTACTGACAGCTCTGTATGTATGTGTCTATGAGTGTGTACATAGCCCAGTGTGTATATGTAGCCACATCAGAGGACAGCTTTTGAGAGTTGGTTCTCTCCTTCAGCTTTTTAGGAAGGCTTTCTTGTTTATGGTATGCTATGTACTTCAGGCTAGAAGGATGACCTATTTCTGACTAATTCTTTTACCTCTGCTTCCCATTCTGCTCTAAGATTGCAGATGCGAGACAGCATGTGCAGCTTTTGATGTAGCATCTATTATGTAGGTTCACATCGGAATATTAGGCTTGTACTACTAGTACTATTACCCACTGAGCTGTATCATCAGCCACCATTTCAGTTTTGAACATAAATGTAAAGTTTCAAAAAACCTTGCAGTGTTTAATTAAATAAAACTTGAAGTCAAACAGTGTCAGCACACACACAGTGGGACAACAGGTTGATGGCATGGTCTTCATCTCAAGACATATTATTGACTTGGTTATGATGTCTACCAACCATGTATCAAATATTCAGGTAAATGAGTCTATGGAAGACATTTCTAATTCAAACTAACACACACTACTTAATATAATAATAATAATAATAATAATAATAATAATAATAATAATAATAATAAAATTTGAGAATAGAAAGATGATTCAACCATGTTGAATTAAAAAGCTATAAATTAGAAAAATGGAGTATAATAGAGATTGGGAGTGCTGAGTTCAGTGCGAATGCTGATTACAACTCATACGGTGGTCAAATAAAGTTAGGAAGCTTGAAGATAAAAGTTTTGAGAGAAGTACAGACAATGAGGGCCTGGCTGGGAAAGTTTCAGAAGGAAGCTTGAGAGTCCCTCAAAAACTTTTACCAGAGCTTTTGATAACTATTTTGAACTGGGAACCTCTGAAGTGGAACATCAGCTGGGGCTGGAGAATCAGCTATATTTAATAAGAAACCAAAATATGGAAGTGGAAGCTTTTCTTATTCAGATAATCAATGCTAGTTATCTGAGGCTAAGTAATCAGCTGCAATTAAGGAGCTATCATTTAATGTGCTCATATGTAGATGTGTTTAGGATTGATAACTTGCATTTTGGGATAGCCTATTTTGGATCTCATTATTAGGGGAACCTAGTTCTGCCTCCCTGAGCAGTTATTTGTTTCATCCATGTTGTATGTCGATTCCCCTAGTCATTATTTAGGTGATACTATTGTTGAGATTTCATGAGTGCAGCTTCTTCTCATGTCTAGAAGATACTGACTATCCCAGCAGGTTTACTGGTCCTTTTATAATCTTTCTTCTCTGCTTTTCATTATATTCTCTGAGCTTTGGGTGTAAGAGATGTGCTGTAGATGTAAAGTTTACTCCACACTTATTTATACTCTGCATTTCTGACTAGCTGTGAATGTTTTTAGTAGTTTCTATCTGCTTCAAAAGAAGCCTTTTAAAAGGGGTGAGAACTACACTTATCTATGGGTACAATGATAAGTCTTTATATTTAGAATTTATATTAATGAAAAAGAACATAATCATTATAGTAGTTTCTCCACTGGGATCTACAATCTCTCTACCCATGGGTGTCTGACTAGTTTATAGTTACAGACATGAGTTCCCTCATGTTGAATGAAACTTAAATCTAATTTGACAGCTTTTGGTTATCCTCTAATATATTAAAATGCCATTATTTCACCTTTGGGCTATCATGCCAGGCCTGTTTCTGTTGTCATTTGTAGGCATCACGGCTGGATCAGAATATTATGGTTTTTTTCACTTGACAGTGTGCAGAGCGCCTTTTGATGCTATGAGTGTTAGTCCTTACAGAAGTACTATCCAGATAGACACAAGGCTGATTCTTCCAAGTTTGTGCCAGAAGCATGTGGTTTCCTCATATACTCTTAAGATCACACCACTTCTTGCCTCTTGGTGGCAAAAGGTGGCAGGTTTGGTTGGAGATATATCCTCAAACAGTATTTCTCAGTACTTTGCTGTTATAAGTTACTACTAGGCATTGGTGAACATACTGTCAAAGATCAGAACAATGTTGACACCTAGTTATCTATTGATACTTCAAGTTCCACTTCAAAAGCTACCTCCTCTAGGTATTCTGCTTTGCTTTGACTTCTACCAAGCTGGAAAGTTCTTTTTCTCACATTGAAATAGTTCTTCCCTGCAAACCCAAATCATGGGCGCTTGAAATGATAATTTTACATTAGCTATTCTCTCTTAGACTGTAGGTTCTTTTCTGTCTGGGAACTCACTCCAACAAAATATGTCACAAAAAACAAAACATAACAATAATCACATTTCTGATTCTAAGTAATAGAGTTATTTGAAAGGTTAGAAGTGAAAAAAATAGATGCAGCACTGAAGGAAGTCATGAAGGATAATTAGATCAACGTGAATGTGTCAAAGTTATTAGAGAATATCCAGGCACTGAAAGGCTCATGCCCCTGTTTTTAGTGATGCCTCCTATGGTGTCAGTTGGCTATATAAAGATAAAGTTGAATATCTCCTTTCCAGTCACTGGCTATCAGAAATTCCTTAAAGTAGACAATGAATAAAAGCTTCACCTTCTATTAATTAGAAGCGCTTGTCCACAGACATAGCTTCTGATGTTCTCAGTGAAGAGTGGAAGGGTTACATAGTCCAAATCAGTGGTCGGAACAATAAACATAGCTTTTACATGAAACAAATTTTCATGACTGAAGGCAGAATGTGCCTGCTGTTTAGCAATTGACATTCTCCAGACCAAGGAGAACTGGAAGAGAAGAAGCATGAGTTGCTTCCCAAATGCCTTGTGGATGCCAATCAGGGTGTTAGCAATTTGTTTCTTGTAAGAAAAGGAGAGAGAAATATTCCTCGGTTGACAGTGTGCATTCTGAATAAGAAAAAACTGCACAGTTGCTGACATGTGAGCTTTAAGCTTAAAATTAAAACAATGTCTCTAACTTCTGCCATGGGTGGTGTGGGGAAGGGAACAGAAAGAGAAAAGGGGGGTAAAACTGTGGTCAGTATGTAAAATAAATTAAAAATCAAAAAAGAAAAAGTCTAGAAAAAAATGAAGAAATAGTTACTTCATTTTGTTCTGTCTTTAGACTAAGGATTACATGTTAAATTAGTTATTCCCCAGAACCCTGAAATACAGAATATTTGGTAGATTCCAACTTGATCTGATATGGTAGATTCAGTTAGATAGCTCCCATTAACACCCAAAGGACAAAATAAATAGGTATACAGTGTGATACAATTTGCTAACATTTTATAATTTTAAAATGGGATCATTTAACATATATCCAGAGAATAATTAGTAACACAAACAAACTAATCCAATCTTAAGAAGGAAGGACATGCTGTTATTTGCATCAGGGATGGGGAGGTTTTAGTTAAATATGCCAGGCACAAAAGACAAATGCTGCATGAGTCCACTTATCTAAAAATAATAACTTTAAAACAGAAAGTAAAAAGTGGTTAGAATTCTGGGAAAGAAGGATGTGGGGGAAGGAAGATGCTGGTTAGAGGGTAAATGGTTTATTTATTTTTAATAGAAGAAGAGATTACGTGATGTTCTGTACATCATGGTGATGTCACCTAGAAATTATGTACTGTTTGACCAGCTAATTCCAAAATTATATACTATGATTACTTTTCAGAATTTCCAGTTTCAAAATGGTAAGTTGATAAGGAAAGGGATGTGTAATTTCCTTGTCTTAGTCTTCCTTTACTGTTATAAATATACCATGTACTATGTTTCTTAAAAGCATTTCTAAACTCTGTGTAAGTATCTCAAAAAGCACACTCTATAAGTACATGTAACAGTTTCTTTCAATACTACTATAAATTGGGGGGAAAAAAACAGGGGAAGCTGTTACTGATTTAATCTGTGACTGTTATTACAAAGAAAATGCTCACAATCTTGAACCTGATTTCTGAAGGTACCACTCAGGTACATTTGGCAAATGTGGTAAGGGAAGTATTTGTCCCACATAATCACTTCAACTTTAAATTGCATAAGTACACTTGCGTGGCAGCTCTTGAGTTTCCTTCTGTGTCACCAGCCATGCTTGCAGATGTTCAGTGCAAACACTAATTTCTTAGTGCAATATGAGGCAGCTTTATGAATGTCATAGGTTCAAAGGAAAAAAATGCAACATCAGTTTGATTAATATTTTGAGCTAATGCGAAAAGGATGATAGATTTAATCTGTTTCACTAAAATAACTCTGCCAGTGCACTGATGTGTGGGCACACAGGAAGAGGATTGATGTACTTGCAGAGGCAGGTTTGCCAGGAAGGTTAAGAGCGAGAGTCTGCAGTGTGACAATGCATATTATAATTCTAGCTTGACATTTATTAATGACTCTTTCCACATGATTTTATTGGAGATTAAACAGATATTACACAGAAAGTACTTGCTTCTGCATCACATTGTTGATATAAACTCACCAGAGTGGCTAAAATTAAAAAAAAAAAAAAAACATGAAATGACATTAAGTGTGAAGAGAAGAATATAAACATTTAGAATTTACATACTATTTGATTATTGTAGTAGAGCTATAATAAATAAATAAATTAATGCTATTCATATTGATAATAAGAAGATATGGCTGAACTCTTAGTAAATTGTATCATTTCATTTTTCCCAGCCTTGCTGGGGTCTTGGCACGACAAGTATCTATCTCACATACTGCATTCCAAAAAAAAATTTTGTAAATAAAATAAAAATTTGCAGCATATTGTATGTGTTTCCGTTTATGATTTACATTACTTTTAGAGACTCTAGTTCACCAGCCCTTTGGGGCATATGATTAAATCTACTTACCATAGTGGCACACGTCTTCATACACACAGAAGAGTCTGACCATCCTGGAATTTCTTCTCAGCAGGTAGTATACATTCATAAGAGAACATCCCGCTTGCAAATCGTATCACTCATAACAGAGACAAAGTTACTGCTAGAACAGCAAGAAGACATGGCAATTCATACAATATTGAGAGTACACTCACAACAGACTGCTGCTACAGACGATTCGCTTCCAGCTTAGTTTCAGTTGCATGAGTTACAGCCTGTAGTAGTACAGTTTCTTTGGCCCCGGGCGGCCAGAGATCTGAGACCCACAGACTTGCCGCCCGAGACCACTTAGTCGCCCAGCTGCCCACTTAGGCCCCCAGAAATGACTCAGATGCTTATATTAACTTCATGCTGTTTGATCTATGGCTCAGGCACATTGCTAGCTAGCTCTTACATCTTAAATCAACCCATTTCTATTAATCTGTCTGCCACGTGGCCCATGGCTCACCTGTGTTCCTTGCATGTTGCTCTTTGGGCTTTAGCTCAGTCTGCCTGACTCTGCCCTGCGTCTCTTACCTATGCTCTGATTTCTCTTCTTATTCTTTTCATGGTGCCTGTCATGGCCCAAAACAGCTCCTTTATTTAAAGATTGAGATTCACAGCATACATAAACACAGTCCCACATCAACAACCTATAACAATAGCAATATGCTTCCTTTTAGACACTGCTTTTATTCTGTCGTGTTCCTGACTAAGGGACAAATGCTGTGTGACTTTCCCTGGTAAAACATAGAGAATCATCTATTACCTGCAGAGAGGGTACCAATCAATGACTTTCCAAAGAAACAGTTGCACCAAAGTCCGCTTTTGTAAACCAATGAATTAAACTGGGTTTATGTGCAGGAGTATGGATGAGGAGGAACATGGTAGCTGATGGGCAGTTATGCCACTGAAGTCTCTCTCCCTCCAACAAATGTTAACAACTTTTGTATTTTCCAGTAACAACGGGACTTCATGTGATTTTTATACACTGTGAGTCTCATGAGCTCTCTCTCCTTCCATAAATGTTTTAGGGCTCAGCGTTGTAAGGGTTTAATCATGTGTGGAATCACAGTTGCTATGATTTTGAAACTGAAATGCAAGACCATGCGTATTATTATAACAATAATTCTGTAGTATTATTAAATACTTACCTTAAATCAGTGGTATATAGAAAATGAGGTGGGAAACTCTACCTCTGGGTGAGAGACAGGATCTCATTCTATCCTTGAGACAGATCAGAGGTATCTAACTCTCATTGGGGTTATTTGGGTAGGAGATAAACACAATTAACTACTATTTAGAATTTCAATATTGTAATTTTCTAATAATCATTTTTTTAACTTTCATCTTTTCTTCATTAAAACTAAGCTGTTAGAACTGGTCTTATCTGACCCTATGATTGATATCTGTCATATGTATTTTTCCTACTTTGAGCAGGGAGCTGTCAATCAAATTAGAACTCTCTCTTTGGCAACCAGCTTGACTGTCATCATGATAGCTGGCTGCTTTGAATATTTTTCATGGCTGCTGCTGAAGCAGAATTTATGCTTCAGGAGATCTTGCTCTAGTGACAATTTTTGCAGCTTATATCAGCTCCAGAAGAATTCACTTTGATACAACAAACAGATTCAACGATGGCCCTAAGACTTCTGAATAGACAGTTGGAACTAACTGGTCAAAGGAGGCCTCTGTTGCAAAGTTAGCCATGGTTCACACAGCCTTTTTCTAGATTTTGAAATCTGCATTTTTTTTTCCAGTGCCATCAAAGCAGACAGCAGATCACATATGACCAGCTTCTGGATGTGGCAGTAGGGCCTGGCTACTATATTTCTAAGGGCCCAGCCAGCCTTTTTCTTTATAGAGAACTTCAGGTTCTTCGGACTGGGGCAGCACCTTCAGAATACCTCCATTGATGACCATCTGAGTGTGAAAATCCATTCTTATGATAATGTGCCTATGCTGTAGTGAGAAGAAGTCAACACATTGAGTTTCTCTCTTTTCATGAACTCTACAAGCCTGGGCAGGGCCTTTGTCCATCATGTGACTGATGTACTCATCATAGCCTTTGGCTCGGTCCAAGAGTAGGATCCTTACTTTCCTAAAGCTGAGAACTGTTATCATTCTTTTTTATCTCTTACATCCTCCTGGAGGATGGTAAGTTGTGTAGGAAGGAAGTCTGTGCTCTGATGGAAGCTGGTTTTCTGGATAGAATCAAGCTTTATAGCTTCATTAGATTGGCCAGTGTGTGTGTATGTGTGGGTTTCTTGTTTAGTTTGTTTGTTGTTGTTCATGTTTTAAAGAAAGAAGGAAAGAGTGTGGAAGTGAGTGGGTATAAAAGTGAGGAAGAAATGGGAGAAGAGTAAGAGAAGGAAAAATGTGCTAATAATATATTGTATAATATTTTCAATTTAAAATATTAAACTTTTTTTATAATATAGGTGGTAAGAATGACATAAGAAAGTATGTTGATTGCCTTTTTCCCTGGACAGCTTTCAGGACTCTTTCTGGTAGGAGACCAACTTTCATGACCCTTTCTTCTGAAGGAGAAGACTTCCAGCTTGATTGTAATTTCATTCTTCCAAACGATTTGTTATGTGTGTCTTCAGAAAGGGGGTCTTAACTTTCAGTTCCTGACAGACAGCAAAGTCCACTGAAATGCCCAATATTCTTTTGGAGGTTATCTTGGACTCCCACAAAGAGCTAATTGAAAAGAGCATTCTATTGCTTGGTACTGGGACTTTTGTTAATTAATTAATCTATGGCTTTAGGGAAAGCATTATCACCCCAAGTGGAGCAACTTCATTTGAATATATTTAAATATAAGGAAGCACCAAATAATTTCATTCCCTATGGCTCTTACAAACACTGTTAAAGTGATTTATTTATCCTTCCTCTCTCTCTTTCCTTCTGTGTTATACTCTTTCCCCCTTTCTAGGTAATTTCCTTTCCCATTTTTTTAAAATTTTCCTTTCGATATGGCTTATATCCTGCTATTCTCCTTTCTGAAACTTCCTCTCTTTTCACCTTCAATGGTCCTTTGCAATTTCAATTATCTGTGGTTATTCCAAGTTATATACTCTCATCTAAAATTCCAGAACAAATTTCACAGAAATATTTGAGATATACACATGCAAAAATAAATAATTGTTTATTTGAAATTCAGTTTTAACTGTGATACAGTTTATTTGGCCAAACTCGTTGTGTTTAGTCAGATGAACATAGTTAAATTTCTGGGCTCTGAGATTTCTGAGCTCTACATTCTCTGAGAAGGGCTAGAAACACAACACAGGCAGCACTCAGAGTTTGCTTTCTTAATTCTCCGGTAAAATGAACAAGGTTCTTTGAGAAAATGACAGATTCTAGATTTGGGGTAGAGAAGCAAAATTAAACGTGGAGTGTGTTCTAGTATTAGTAAGTATAAGAAATTAAACTAAATAATCAAGCTAACTTAGGTAAACCAATATAATAAAAAGTAGGAAGGAAGACACATCAAAGTACTCTGCAGCCATGTTGAAAGAGCATAAAGAAGCCAGAGTTACAAAACTGAAGCATTAGAACAAACATTGGCAGTGGTGGTGAGAAAACAAGGAACACAAGGTGTGGCTTACGTGCATTCTGGTATACCGTAACAACTGGATAAAAGGAGCAATGTAGGAGACATGCAAACTTTACTTGAGGAGCTTCAATCAATACGTGTGCAGGCATGAAACAGAGAATGATTCACAGCACACTACCATAACAGTTACTATAGGCAAGGAACAGGTGCTGGTGAAAACCACTACAGGAAATAGTAAAGAACAGAAGACTACCTGACATCAACGCCACAGAACACTGATGGCTGTGAAAGTTACAGCATTCATTCATACATTCCGATAGCCTTTCCATGAAATAAGAAGTTTAAATTTCTTCCTTTTGTGGGGTACAGATTTACAGTTGTGTTCTCAACCAATAACGTGTAGAAAAGGAGAAAAATGATTCTTTATCTTAAAAGAATTAGAAAAATAGGAAAAAAAGAAATAAGAAAAACAAGATAAACTATTAGTATAACAGCTAGTAAGCCACTCAGAAACTGAATAAAATTAGAGGAGACAATATCATGTTTCTGGAGGTCTTCTAAAAACCCAGATACTACACAGCCTCTGAGCTACAATATTTTGACAACAAAAAACAAAGAAAATCGAATTTTCGGACATTCTACAAAATCCTTGGCCTTACTCTTCAGGGATGGTATGTTCATAAAGGTCAAGAAATAGTCAGGTTGGAGTACAGCAAGGGAATAGGATGTTTGGATTGAGGCTTGGAGCACAAAGAAATTTGGGAACAAATGTTTTATTTGAATAACTCTTAAACCTTATTCTTGGCAACTTGCAACCTATGAAGAAATTTAGCCCATTGCAGATTTTCCATAGTTTTATTATAACAGCAGCATATCTCCTTTGTACTATGTCTGATGGCATTGACATGGATAAGCTGAGTGATTATGCCTGGGGCCATTTGCCTGATAGATCTGAAATATTTAGTACCTGCCATTTTAGAGGAAAAGTTGGTAAAAGAAAACATATATCTGTTATTTTTGGTCAGTTTCACACAAGGATAAAATACATTTATAAAAAAGCTTTAACAAGCCATTTGATTTAAATCAACTGTGCAATTTTAGCTGCTGTTGTTCAACAGATTACTATTTGTAAAAATATTTTACGGGGTGTTTTCCATGCCCTATCACTAATTGAGCCTCTTAGCAGCCATGATTAACCCCACTTTACGTGTAAGAAAGCTTGTTGGTAGGTCAAATGCCCATGGAGGGTGGTGCAGAGTCTCTGCTGACTCTGGGTTTAAAGCATGAATCCAAAGTTCATATTGTACTTTTCTATCACAGGCATATATGTTGGGTCACCTCCAGAGATGACTTGGGTATAACTTATGAAATGTTGAGGGCACTAACTGTGTGACAGCTTCTGTGTCTCCCTCTAAGATTCCAGGATTCATGGAATGGCAGCCCTGCTATTCTTCCATCTCTAAATTTTGCTCGCACTCTCTCAAAGCTTTGCTAGGATTTATTACCCTATTAGATGCCTTTCTCATCACTATGATGAAACACCTGACAAGAATGGTTGAAAGGAGTTTTATTTTATCTAAAGTTTTTAGAGATTTCTGACCTCATTGATTTTGAGCCCATGATGAGGCGAAGCATCGTATTGGAAGTGGTGTGTAGAGATAGAAACTGTTCATTCTTTGGTGTCAAGAAATAAAGGGAATGATACATGAAGGGGCCAGAGATGATCTATCTATCCCCAAGAAAATGTTCCAAGTTATCTTCTTCTCTGCCTAGACCTCAGAACTTCCCAAGACATCACTGTCATCAGTTGCCTATTCAAGCACAATAATGGTCTGTACCTTCTTTTACCTGCTCACTTCAATGATGGCCACAGCAGGCATTTGTTTGGCTCTTCTCTGTCTGTTCCATGTCATTTCTGTTCCTTTCAGCCCCTCATACACCATCTGCATAGCAGCAGCAGCAGTGGGCCTTGGTAATCTTTGAGTTTTTATTAATTACTATACAGACATATCTTGACTTGAGAGCTGTGTGCAAGACATTTTATTTCAAATTATGCCATGTCAAGTTAACTTTGCTTCAGGCCATTAACATTTTTCTAAAATACCAGTTGCATAAGTTTGTGGGTTATTTGAATTTTTAATAAGTTCACTGTACTTATTGTTTCTAATTACTAAATATTACACATGAGTCAGAAACATCCCCTTTGAAAATGAACATTGGGAAGATGGACATAGAACCACATGCTATCATCTTAGAACTTGGGGAGTAGAGGCAAGAGAATCAGGAGTTTAAGACTATGCTTAGCTATATGACATGTTTGGTATTCTTAAAAAGAAAGAAAATCTAAACCCAGGGAGAGCAAATTTGCTTGATAATCACTCACATGGAACGGAATTCCTGAGTGTTGCAGTTTGCACTTCCTAAGAGTCAGGGAAAAAATCAACCTCCTCTTTTGGATACTTTACAGCTAGGAAGTCGGAAGCTTATAATTCATTTTAGTGGACAGCTTCTTCACTGTAAGCATGCAGATAAATGACTGACAAAATACCAAGCCTCAGTTAAGTTAACCGAACACAGTTAAGCATTCTTGCTATCCCGGCTAGGACTTATAGAGCAGAGAAAGATTTCCTTTGAGCCACACTTAGAATTCATCACAAGATCACGTTCAAACAGCAGATCTTTGATAACATTGCAAACTTTACATGAACTGTCTGTTCCCTGTTAAGAGAACACAATGCCTGTCAGGATTTGAAAAGTAAATCTTAAGTTTTAATAACTCCAAAGGTGTGCTGTAGTTGGGAAGGGACCGATGAGATACTCAAAGGAGCTATTTAAAAGGAATCTTATTACTTTCATATCAGAACAAATTTAAATAAAAGGCTGTCCATTTCATTATTGTTGAGAAGTGTATATTTTCAACCTCAGCATTTCTATGGCAACATCTCTATAGTGATACATCACTGTTTTAATTTGTGATGTGCACTATGCAAAGAGTATTTAATTTCTTACTTGCTAAGCAACTCCTAAGCCTGCTTATGAGTGGCAGCAGCATGCCTTATTTGGGAACTTCACATGACAGTTTCTTGGGCAGTGAAGAGATAAGTATTTGTTAAAGTGGTTTTATGGTTTATTTTTAAGGGCTAATCTCAAATTTTATATTGGATCTCTTCCACAAAAGATATCTAGACATAAATGATCTCTTCAAATTCCTTGCACTACTTTAGCTCATTAATCATTAAAAAATTTTCCACTTTTAAAGTACATAATATGTATGTATGTATGTATGTATGTATGTATGTATGTATTGGAACTGACTTTAGAGACAGAATCTTATGTAGTCCAGGCTTCAACTTATAATTGTAGCTGACATGAACTTGTGCTCCTGATTTTTATTTCTTGGTTTGCTAAGGAAGAAAATATATTCACCATCATACTTAGCAAAATTTGTGGTATCCTCTGGTCTGCAATGAAACTCAAACTATTTTCCTATCATTCTCACATTACTCTATGTAATTTTTAAAATATAAATATCCAATGCACCCCATGTCTTCTTGATTGAATCTAGTTTTATAATGAGAAACTTGTTTTATACATAGAAACATTGAGAGGTGCCAAACTTTTAGATGATATCAGTGGAAGATGGATAAGCATTGGTGTCATTGGTCTCAGAAAGGAGACATGTGTTCTCAATTCTCATAGGACTGTACTATTCCTTCAAGAGTGAGTTATAGAAGAACCATTCTGACCATAGAGCAGTTAGTTCTATGGCTTTTGTTTATCAGGACATGTAACCTTTCCTTTTGCATGACCTTTCACCATGACACCGTCTTCCTCAGGAGCTGAGTTAATGGTGCTCCCAAATGCTGACTTTTTCCTCCAAAATAAGCCTTTCTTCTTTCCAAAGTATTTATACTTAAGGACTCTTTTCTTGTAGGTACAGCAAACACTAAAATCTACCATAGTTTTCTTAAACATTTCTAGGCACTGAAACTGATATTCTGTAATTTCCATGCTGCTAAATATCATCTCCTGTAGGCTGCCCTAATGTCAGCTATAATCTTCCTATCTACCCTGATAGAACTAGTAGAGGGAATTCTTGCATTAATTTTTAACATTCACTAACTAGATTCTGTCACTTCTTGATTTGGTTTGAATTAGATATTTCTATGTCTACATAGAATTGCTTATCTTTGTTTTCTTATTAGCCTCTTATGAATATCAATCAAACATGGCATATCAAATTGCAGCAAGACTAGGCAATTTCTTCTCATATTAAAGTTAGACAAGACAACTCATTATGAGAAAAAGAGCCCCAAAGGCAGATAAAAATTCAGAGATAGTCCCTGCTCCCACTGTTAGGAATACTACTAGAGGACCAAGCTTCACAACTATAACATATAAGCAGAATGTCTATATCAGATCCATGCAGGCTCCTTGGTTGTTGATTAGGCCTCTATAAGCCCTTGTGAGCCCAGATTAGTTGATTCTGTGGGTTTTCTCATGCTATCCTTGACCCTTCTGGCTCCAACATCCTTCTACCTTCTACTTAAGAGATTCACCCAGTGACAGTTGGGCTGTGTACCAGTCTATGAGTATAACAGATTATCATTAGAAATTATTCATTGACTTTTTTTTTTTTGCCAGTCATATTTAGTTCTATCCTAGGTCTTTGGGCTGTCCTGCCTTTGGGTCTGTTTCCTCCAGGCATTTTCAGTGGTGGGCTCCCTCTCATGATATAAGTCTCATGCTGGATCATTGGTTGGCCACACTCACAATTTTTGTGCCACCTTTAACCCAGCATATCTTGTAGGTAGGACAAAGTTTTGTGGTAGGTTGAATTTTCAGGAAGGCAGAAGGTTTTGTGGCTAGGTTGTTGTCCCAATCCCTCCACTAGAAGTCTTGCCTAGTTACTAAAGACGGTCAGTTCAGGCTCCCCGATCACTCATTGTTAGGAGTCTTTGCCAGAGTCACTGGTAGAGATTCCTGGGAGTTTCCATTGCACTAGATCTCTAGCTCATGCCCCAGATTCCGTCCATCTCCAGTTGTCTTCTCCCATTACTTTATCTGTTTATTCTCCCAATCTGATTCCTCTTGTGCACCCCTTCATCAGCCTGCAGTGTCTGTTCTAGTTTCTTTTTCCAGTGAGGTTCATGTATCCCCACTTTGAGCCCTTCTTGTACTTAGCTTCTATGGGTTTGTGGGTTGTAGCTTGGCTATCTTTTAATTTGCAGTTAATGTCCTCATATAATTGAGTCTATACCACGTTTGTCTTTCTGGGTCTGGGTTACTTCACTCAGGATGATTTTTTTCTAGTTCCAAGCTTTGGCCTGCAAATTTCATGGTGTCATTGTTTTTAACAGCTTAGTAATACTGTGTTGGGTCGATGTACTAATTTATTCTTTCTTTGCTATTTTGTTTCTTTACTTCTTTTCTTCCTTATTTCTTTCTTCCTTCCTCTCTCCCTCCATCCCCTTCCTTCTTCTTCTCTCTCTCTCTCTTCTCTCTCTTTCTCTCTCCTTTCTTTCTTTCTTTCTTTCTTTCTTTCTTTCTTTCTTTCTTTCTTTCTTTCTTTCTTTCTTTCTTTCTTTCTTTCTTTCTTTCTTTCTTTCTTTCTTTCTCTATTTTTAGATATTTTATATAATTTATTTATTGATTTTACATCCTGGCTGTAGTCTCCCCCCTCCATCTCCCAGTCCAGCTCCATTTCACCTCCACCATTATCTTCAATTCACCCTCCCCTTGTTTCTGTTCAGAAAGGTGCAGGGCTCCCATGGGTATCAACAAAGCATGACATATAAAGTTGCAGTAATACTAAGCACCTTCCTCTGTTTTTCTGCTGAGCAAGGCAATCCATTCAATCATAGGTTCCTAAGAGTCTGCCAAAGCATTGGGAACAGCCCCTGCTTCCATTTTTAGGAGTCTCCAAAATAGACCAAGCTACATAACTATCACATACATGTAGAGGACTTAGGTGGGTTTCATGAAGGCTTCCTGGTTTGTGGTTCATACTGTACAAGTTCCTATGAGTTAATTTAGTTGTTTCTGTGGGTTTTCTTGCGATGTCCTTGACCTCTCTGGCACCTACAGTCCTTCCTCCCTCTTATTAGACTCTCTGATGACACTTGGGGACGTCACCGATCTGACCATGGGAAATGAAAATTTCAGGTTATATGTGCACTATTACTAGGAGTCATAGCTGGGGTCATCCTTGCAGATTCCTGATAGTTTTCCCTTTGTCAGTTTTCTACATGCCCTCCAAAGTCCTCCCCACTTTGCTGTTATCTCTGTTGATATTCTCCCCCTCCACCCACCCCAAACCTGATCTATCAACTCCCCGTCTTCACCCACATCCAGTCCACCCAGGACATCTCTTCTATTTTCCCTTCCCAGGGAGATCCATGCTTTCCATTGCCTCTCCAGCCCTACTTGTTACCTAGCCTTTCTGGGTATGTGGATTGTAGCATATTTATCTTTCACTTTCCAGTTATTATCTACTTATGAGCGAGAACATATCATGTTTGTCATTCTGGATCTGAGTTAACTCACTCAGAATGAATGTTTTTACTTCCACTCATTTGCTATCAAGTTTCTTGTTGTCATTGTTTTTAACAGCTGAGTAACAAGACATTCATAAATGTACCATGTTTTCTTTATTCAATGGTTGAGGGTTGTTTCCAGATTCTGGCTATTACAAATAAAGCTGCTATAAACATAGTTAAGCAGTGTCCTTGCGGTAGGATGTAATGTCCTTTGGGTATATGCCCAAGAGTGTTATAAGTGGGTGAGTCTTGAGTAAAATTTTCTAAGAAACCACCATATTTATTTTCAAAGTGGCTATACACTTAGCATGCCCACTAGCAAGGAGGCAAACTCCCTTTGCTCCACAATATCACCGGCAAGAGTTGACAATTGTGTTTTTGATCTTAAGCATCCCATAGCTATAAGATTAAACATCAGAGTCACTGTGATTTGTATTTCCCTGATCACAGGAGATATAAAACATTTCTTTAAGAACTTCTTAGGCATTTGGGATTTCTCTGTTGAGAATTCTGCTTAAATCTGTGCCTCATTTTTAAAAGGAGTATTTTATTTGTTGATGTCCATTTTTTGAGTTCCCATATATTTTGGAGGTCAGACGTGGGGTTGGTGGAGGTATTTTTCCCATTTGCAGGCTGCTGCTTTGTATGACTAATGGTTTCATACAGAAGTTTTTCAGTTTTATGAGATCCCATTTATTGATTGTTAATCTTAGGACTTGAACTATCACTTTTCTGTTCAGAAAACTGTCTCTTGTGCCAATGAGCTCAGGGATGTTTCCTAATTTCTCTTATGACAGATCAAGTGTGTCTGGTTTTATGTTGAAGTCTTTGATCTACTTGGGCTTGAGTTTTGCGTAGAGTGATAGAAATCTATTTGTATTCTTCTACATATGGGCATCTAGTTATGCCAGCACCATTTGTTGAAGACGTTTTTATTCCTTTGTACAGTTTTGCCTTTTTTGTTAAAAATCAGGTGGTCATAGGTGTGTGGATTTGCTTTTAGGTCTTCTATTTGATTCCATTGACCTACTTGCTTATTTTTATGCCTATACCATGCACATTTTTATTAACACAGCTCTGTAGTCGTGCTTGAAATCAGTGATGGTGATACCTCCAGAAGTTCTTTTATTATACAGAATTATTTTAGCCATTCTGGGGTGTTTTGCATTTTCATATAAAGTATTCTTATGTTAAGGTCTGTAAAGAATTATGTTGGAAATTTCATGGGAATTTAATCTGTAGATTGCTTATAGTAAGATGGACATTTTGACTATGTTAATCCTATGGATATGAGCATGGGAGAGCTTTTCATCTTTTATCTTTTGCAATTTCTTTCTCCAAGATTTGAAGTTCTTGTCATACAGGGTTTTTTTTGTTTGTTTGTTTGTTTGTTTTTTTTGTTTGTTTGTTTGTTTTAAGCTTCCTTGGTTAGAGTTACACCAAGGTATTTCATATTATTTGTGGCTTTTGTGAATGGTGTTGTTTTCCTGATTTCTTTTTCAGCCTGTTTATTGTCTGTAGATTGGAAGGCTACTGAGAGGATTTTTAGTTATTCTTACATGTGTTCATTTCACTAAAGTTGTTTATTAGCTGTAGGAGTTCCTTGGTGAAATATGTGGGGGTTACTTGTGCATATTATCATATCATTTGACTGGCATCTTGGGTCCCAGTCCCTAGAGAGGATCACCTAGCCCAGCCTTGACTTTGGGATGAGTGGATCCGACTTGCCTGGAGTGGATATGCCATGCTGAGCTGATCCATCTTGGGACTTCTTGCCCTTTGGAGGGAGGGGATGGGTGAAGCGGGAGGGGTGAGGCTGAAGGCTGAATGGGAGGGATTAGTGAGGAGGGAAGGGAGGGGGAGTAAATGGATAAAAATGACATTTTTTTAATAAAACAAATAAATTTAAAAAATAAAATTGTATTGCTTTGACTTCTTCCTTTCCAATTTGTATCCACGTGATGTCCCTTTGTTGTGTTATGGCTCTAGCTAGAGCTCCAAATACCATACTGAATAGATAGAAAGAGCATGGACAGCCTTGTCTTGTTTTGATTTGAGTAAAATTGCTTTGCATTTCTCTTCATTTAATTTGATGTTGGTTATAAGCTTTTTGTAAATTGCCTTTATTATGTTTAGGTTTGTCCCTTTTATTCCTTATATTTCCAAGACTTTTATGTTGAAGGGTGTTGAATTTTGTTAAAATCTTTTTCAGCATCTAATTATGGGTGTTCATATCAATTTGTTTATATGATGGATTAGACTGATTGATTTGTGTATGTTGAACCATCTCTCCATCTCTGGATGTAGCTTACTTGATGATGATGGATGATCTCTTCGATGTGTTCTTAGATTTGATTTGCAAGTATTTTATCTAGTATTTTTTCATCGGTACTTATTTGGTCTATAATTGTCTTTCTTAGTTGAATCTTACCTGCTTTGGGTATCATGGTAACTGTGGCTCCATAAAAAGAATTTGCCAGTATTCCTTCTGTTTCTATTTTGTGGAGTAATTTTAGGAGTATTAGTATTAGCCATTCTTTGAAGGTCTGGTAAAATTCTGTTATAAAACCTTCTGGACTGGCTTTTATTTTTGGTTGGGAGACTTTTAAAGACTCCTTATATTTACTTAGAGGTTATAGGTCTATTCCAATTGTCTATGTGAACTTGATTTGACTTTGATAAATGGTATTATAAACAAAATTATCAAATTCTTTTAGATTTTCCAGTTCTGTGGGATACAAATTTTTGAAATATGATCTTATGATTCTTTGGAATTTATCAAAGTCTGCTTTTATGTGTGTCCCTTTTCACTTCTGATTTTGTTAATTTAGATATTGTCTTTCCACCTTTTAGTTAGTCTGGATAAGTGTTTGCATATCTAACTGATTTTCTCAAAGATTCAATTTTATGTTTCATTGATTCTTTGTAATGTTTTTTTTGTTTCTAAATTTTTTATTCTAGTCCTAAGTTTGATTATTTCCTACTGTCTACTCTTGTTTATATTTGCTTCTTTTTGTTCTAAAGCTTTCAGGTATACTGTTAAGTTACTAGTATAAGATCTTTCTAATTTCTTTATGAAATCACTGAGTGCTATGGACTTTTCTCTTACCATTACTTTCATTGTGTTGATAAGTTTGGGTTACGTTGTGCATTCATTTTTATTGAATTCTAGGAAGTCTTTAATTATTTATTTCTGCCTTGACTCAGTGATAACCCAACTAAGAGTTATTCGGTTTCCATGATTTTGGTTTGTTGTTGTTAAAATCAAGCTTTAATCCAGTTTGGTCTATTAGGATTCAAGGGTTGTGTACTTTCAAATGAAATGTTATGTTCATACCTTTTAGATACACTTGCATCATAACATCTTTTAATTCCATTAATTCTGTTTAGTTTTGTCTGGGTAACCTGCCCATTGGTGAGAGTGGGGTGTTGAAGTCTTCCATTATCAATTTAGAGTTTATGTGTTATTCAAACATTAGTAATGTTACTTCTACAAATGTGGGTGCTCTTGTGTTTGGGGCATAGGTTTCAGAATTGAGATGACAGTTTGGTGAATTTTTCCTTTGATGAAAATAAAGTGTCCTCCTCCATCTTTGATTAAAAATGATTTTGGTGAAAAATCTATTTTATTAGATATTAAAATAGCTATCCTGGCTTGCTGCTTGTGGGATGTCTTCCTGTGAATACTATTGGCTAACAAATTGGCTGTTTTGGCTTATAGGAAGCCAGCCTAGATGCAGGTGGAAAATTCAAGTACATATAAAGGGGAAAGAGGGCAGAGTCACATGGAGATGCTACAAGCTGCACATTCTTCCACCCCCAAGAGAGAAAGATGTAAAAGTACAGGTAAGCTATCAGGCACATGGCAAAACATAGATTATTAGAAATGGGTTGCGTTAAGATGCGAAAGCTAGCTATAAATAAGCAAGAGCTATAAGCCAAATAGTTTGTAATTAATAAAAGCATCTGAGTCATTATTTGGGCCTAAGTGCTATGGAAGTGCAGTTCCAAAACTTGAGCTTGACTGGCCAGAAACTTCTGGCTATAGGTTCATTTTCTTGGAAAATATTTTTCCAACCTCACACTCTGAGGTAAAATCTCTCTGATCTTTAGGTGTTTTTCTCATGTACAGCAGCAGAAGGATGACACCTGTTTTTGCATTCACTCTGTTAGTCTGTGTCTCTTTACTGATGAGTTGAATCCACTGATATTGAGAGATAGCAATGACAAATGATTATTAATTCCTGTTATTTTGGTGGTGGTGATGGTGGTCTTGTGTGTGTGTATGTGTGTGTGTGTGTGTGTGTGTGTGTGTGTGTGTTTTCCTTCTTTTCTCTGGTGGGAAATTATTTATTTCTTGTGTTTTCATGGGTGCAGTTAACCTCTTGAGTTGGAGGTTTTCCTTCTAGTACTTCCTATAGGGCTGACGCAAATAGATAGTATTTAAATTTGACTTTGTCATAAATTATCTTGCTTTTTACATCTATGATGATTGGAAATTTTGCTTGGTCTAGTAGTCTGGGTTGGGATCTGTATCTCTTAGATTCTGCAGAATGTCTGTCCATGCCCTTCCAGTTTTTAATCTCCACTGAGAAGTCAGGTGTCATTATAATAGATCTGCCTGCATCTACTTTGCCTTTGTCCTTACAGTTTTTAATATTCTTTCTTTGTTCTGCAGGTTTAATGTTCTGATTATTATATATTGTGGGAACATTACCTTTGGTTCAATCTTTTTGGTGATCTGTAAGGTTCTTGTACATTTATAGGTATGTCCTTCATTAGGTTAGGGAAATTCTTCTATGAGCTTGTTGGAAATAATTTCATGATGTCCCAGATTTCCTGAATGTTTTGTGTCAGGAACTTTGTAGATTTAACATTTTTTTTGACTGATGTGTCAATTTCTTCTGTTGTAACTTATGCACCTGAGATTCTCTCTTCCACCTCTTATAATCTGTTGGTCATGTTTGTATCCATTGCTTCTGTTTGCTTATGTATGTTTTCTATCTCCTCCAGGATTCTCTGAGTTTGTGTTTTCTTTATGCTTCTTATTTCATTTTTAAGTATTGAGCAGGTTTATTCATTTTTTCTTCACCTAGATTTTGAAAGAGATTTATTAATTTCTTCTTTTAGAGCCTCTTTTTATCTTCATAAGATTTTTTTTTTAAAGGTAACTTTCATGTTCTTCAGCTGTGTTGGAATATCCAGAGCTTGCTGTAGAAGAATAGCCATGCTCTGGGTGTTGTTTATTATATTTTTAAGCTGGTCTCAAATCATCTGCATTTGGAGTAATTAGAGGTTTAGGTGCCAATTTCTGATTTTATCTTGTTGGATGAATGTTTTTACCTTCTGTTTCTATTTCCTCTCTGGTCTTCTGGCCTGAGTGACCTGTGGTTCTTGTGGCCAATGTGTTTTCAGATACGGTGTCTCTGCTGGTGTTTGCTGGACTAGGTGACCTCTAATGTTTTGGCTGCCCACACTGCCTCTGGGGTTCTGGGTTCTCGGTACTGGCCTGACCTCTGGGGTTCCATGTACAAGCTTGGCTTCAAGAAGAGCAGGAATCTTCTGTCAGAGTTGTGTATCAGAATATGGAGCAGGAGGTGGTGGCAACAGATAGTCAAGCTCTGGGGTTTCTAGTATTGGTGTGGCCTCCAGTACAGCACTGGCTGTAGTAGTGGGATTCTCTTGTTTTTTAATTTAATTTTATTTATGTAGTTTTTCTTTTCTCTTTTGAGTGCACATGTCCTTTTCATATATATTATGGCTTCCAATTTGGGCTTTTTATGAGATTCTTGAGTGTGTAAATGAGTAGATTTTTTTCTTATGCCTCTTTTGGGCTCTTTTTCCTTTTTCTCAAGTCCAATGTTAGTTTTTGTTTTATCTTATTATAATTTATATTTTATTTTATATTATATATACATATTTATTTATATATTTATATTTATCATATTATATTTTATTATTATCCCTTAAAATTCTATTTTCATCTAATGAGAGACAGAAAGGAGGTGGATACTTACGAGAGGAGGCTAAGAGAGTAAGTGGAAGGAATTATAGGAGCAGAATTATAATTATGGCACATTATGGAATAAAAATATATTTTCAATACATTTAAAAAATTGTTACATTTTAAAAATTAGTTTCCTATTCTTGAGAGAGTCTGTTTCTGAACTCAGCATTATATCTAATGATTTGCCTGTTTTTCATTAATATCATTGTATCATAGAAACTTATATTTATTTTATTGTAAGTTTACAGTAATTCTTAAATGGTGAATATTTTCAAGTTCATTCTTGTTTCTATACTCTTTTGCCTATTCTAATTTACTATATAATATGTTTCTTGATATTTATTAAATAGTTTAATGGCCTTTGTTGAGGTTTTAATAAATCTATAAATATATTTGTAATATTTGACATCTTATCAGTATTGATATTTCAAAGAATAAGTAGTGAATCTGTCCCAATATAGTTTTTTTAAGTATAGTTTCCAACAGTGTTTATAGTTTTCCAAAACAGAGTTTGTTTATATTTTGTTAGTTTTATATGGATGTGTGCCATTTGGAGGATCCTGTTATGGCTTATGTATATTAAAATATATAATACAAATTTTACAATGAATACTTACTCTCCTAACTTGATACAGATATTATATTAGAAGATTTTAAATTTCTTTGAAATTAGACCCTGAGTTACAGGCTTGTACAATCATACAAGTTTTATATGGCACCTGTACTGAAGCTAGTGCTCCCTGCACACTAGGTGAACACTGTTCTAACTGAGCTTTAGGATCAGCTAGTGCTCCCTGCACACTAGGTGAACACTGTTCTAACTGAGCTTTAGGATCAGCTAGTGCTCCCTGCACACTAGGTGAACACTGTTCTAACTGAGCTTTAGGATCAGCTAGTGCTCCCTGCATACTAGGTGAACACTGTTGTAACTGAGCTTTAGGATCAGCTAGTGCTCCCTGCACACTAGGTGAACACTGTTCTAACTGAGCTTTAGGATCAGCTAGTGCTCCCTGCACACTAGGTGAACACTGTTCTAACTGAGCTTTAGGATCAGCTAGTGCTCCCTGCACACTAGGTGAACACTGTTCTAACTGAGCTTTAGGATCAGCTAGTGCCCCCTGCACACTAGGTGAACACTGTTCTAACTGAGCTTTAGGAGCAGCTAGTGCCCCCTGCACACTAGGTGAACACTGTTCTAACTGAGCTTTAGGAGCAGCTAGTGCTCCCTGCACACTAGGTGAACACTGTTCTAACTGAGCTTTAGGATCAGCTAGTGCCCCCTGCACACTAGGTGAACACTGTTCTAACTGAACTTTAGGAGCAGCTAGTGCCCCCTGCACACTAGGTGAACACTGTTCTAACTGAGCTTTAGGATCAGCTAGTGCTCCCTGCACACTAGGTGAACACTGTTCTAACTGAGCTTTAGGATCAGCTAGTGCTCCCTGCACACTAGGTGAACACTGTTCTAACTGAGCTTTAGGATCAGCTAGTGCTCCCTGCACACTAGGTGAACACTGTTCTAACTGAGCTTTAGGATCAGCTAGTGCCCCCTGCACACTAGGTGAACACTGTTCTAACTGAGCTTTAGGATCAGCTAGTGCTCCCTGCACACTAGATGAACACTGTTCTAACTGAGCTTTAGGATCAGCTAGTGCTCCCTGCACACTAGGTGAACACTGTTCTAACTGAGCTTTAGGATCAGCTAGTGCTCCCTGCACACTAGGTGAACACTGTTCTAACTGAGCTTTAGGAGCAGCTAGTGCTCCCTGCACACTAGGTGAACACTGTTCTAACTGAGCTTTAAGATCAGTATGAAAACTTGCTCTTACTCTGACCACAAGAATTAGTGAAAATATAAATGCCTGATAAAGTTGTCCAAGTTTGAGAATTATAGACAAATTTGTTTTTATTTATGGTACTAGCTGGTAAAACCTCCACATTCAACCTTATTTATACTTTCTTTCAATCAATCAACCAGGTTGCTATGTTTTTCTGTTTAAAAATTGGGAAAATTCTACCAAAATTGAAGAATATTAGGAAATAGCTCATGATGATGTAATTCAGGAGTGGTGAAACTTGATTTCAACCCCTTGATATGTCTCAATTTTTCCACTACTCTCATGACAGTAAATAGCCTTTCTCACAGATGAAGTGATACATTAAAATCTCCCCCCAAAATTCAGTAAAATGTGTATTTTTGGATGTCTGTCCTGAAACCATCGGTCTAGTTTATCTTACATACAGAAGATATAATGAAAGTAAGCTTTATGCGCTATATGATGACATCCAGCTTTGTGTTCTGCTGCTAATGATGAATTCAGAAAGATCAGGACTGGTGGGCATCTGTTTTCCTGTGACATACTGATACTGTGTAACTCCTCAATACTCGTTGTTTCTGTTTGAAAATGCATATTGTTTTGTTAAACCTCACCCTCATTTTCCCTGACAGCATTCTCCTGTTTAGCAGTGAGTTTAAAACAGTTATAAATGGAACACTATCAGCTGTTTAACAAGTGGTACCAGGAAGCACATGTCTTGATCCAGAGCTAATCATGTGTTTGATGTCTACATAAGATGCCTTCATTCAGTTGTCCAGTGGTACAGCCACAAGTAGTATTGCTCTGTGATTTCTGACATTAGATTTTAAATGTGTTTCTATCAATATATTTTATCATTTTTATAGCTTAGTAGCATGAGAATGTGTGACCTTTATTGAAAAAGATGAAAGGGAGTTCAGTTCTCTTAAACTAATCTATTTTTATCAATTAAATGTAAAATAGCAGCGAAACTTTCAAATGTATTTTTGCAAAATGAACTGAGAACTTTGTGAACATAAAGCACTCTGTTTTGCAATGTGTAAGGTAGTGACTAGTAGAACTGAATTTATGAGTTGACATAACTAAATTTTGTTTTAATATCACTCATTCATTGTTTATTGTATGAATTTTAACATCTAAATATGGTTATTATTAAAACAATAAGACATTATTATTTGAACTAGGAAAAAATTATTTATAAAGAATGGGCCCAGAAAGATTCTTCACTGGGTAAGTCTAAGCCCATGACATGAAAGAGTGAACTGATTCTCACAAGTTATCACAAATGATACGTATATATGTATTTATATGTTTGTATATAAACATATGTATGCACTTGTACACAACACTACAAGATAAATAATGACTAATACTTATATATGTCTATATACTTATATAAACATATAAGTATATATACATATATTGTTTAAGTTTTTTAGTGTTAAATTGTATAACATCAAAGAATGTTCTTGACTATGTGGTAAAAAAGCTCAAAAGTTATCCACTTTCCACCTTAAATAAATTTCTTTGCCATAAATAAATTTATTTATTAAGCAAAGTGGAATATGCTGGTTCAAGAATTCCAATGGCAAATAACCCAGTTTTTAAAGAATTACTTTAGGTGTTCAGGAAATCCTGAGGTTGTATCTATTGGTGACTTTGAAAAAGTTGAAGTCAGATGAATTAAAAGACTGAGAGACTTAGGGGTATCAGAGAAATGTGTCATTTCTTACCCCCTAAATTTGTCAATTCATTCAGGGAAGGGTGTGACCACATATTAACTTCAAAGCCTGGTATAATCCTATCTAGTCTGAAAATCTGAATTTCACCATTTGCTAATGGTTGACTTCAAGAAAGTTAATGGATAATGTCCATAGTTTATTTTATATGGAAATGGTGTCAGAAATACTATGTGTTACATGTAGTTGTTGGAAGAATTAGAAGTGGCCCATGTTTATCTCTTAATAAGTGGTATATACTGTGTTGTAGTATTTATAGAGATATCTCTATAATTTTATACCTTATTTATCAAATATTCTTTATTCATCAAACATGTCGGCCCTTATCTTAAATTTTGTAAAGTATGGAACTGAGCAGTAATGAAGACATAAGAAATCAGACAGACATATCTAAGTCAGTTTCTATTAGCCTGGGTGTTCATCTTTATAAGTTTACAAATTTATCACCATTCAAAAATCCATTCTATTCCAAAGTATTTTGGAGATCTGGTATTGCCTCCTTAGTTTAAAAGAAGATACAATGACAAGCAGAGGGGCCAGTAGGACAAAGAATATTGTTTTATTCAACATATTTTTCATTGATTCTTTTATGATTTTATATAATGCACACCAATTTCACTAATTTTCCAACCCTGCCTATCTGCCCTTTACTCTTTTAGTGCCCTCTCAAAGGAAAATTAACAAAAAGATGGAAATAAAAATACAAATAATAATATTAATTAAAAAAACAAAATAAACAGAAAACACCAAACAAAACAAAACCATGACAAACAAAAATCAACAAACACATAAAGAGCAAAAAAAAAAAAAATCCATTTTGTTTCTCTGTCTTTCTTGTCTCTCCATTCATTTTGGTGGCGTTGGGAGCTGTCGTGTATTACCTACACACCCTTTCATCTAAGCAGTGTCACTTGCAATGTTCCCTGAGCAATGTATTGTTGGTCAAGTTCAAGGCATCAGCCTAGAGGCCTTGAACTTGAAACAATTGTTCTCCATTGCACAATCCTGTACATTAGCCAAAATGCTCCTACACATAAAAAAGCAAGTTCAGAGATATTACCATCATTGATTTCAAGCTCTACTATACAGCTACAGTAAAACAAACAAACAAGCAAAAACCACAAAACATGGTCTTGGCATACAAGATAGATAGGTGGATCAATTGAATCAAATCAAAGACACAAATGTAAATCTATAGATCTATGGGCCCCTGATTTTACACAAAAATGCCAAAATTATACAATGGAGCAAAGAAAGCATTTTCAACACAGAGTGCTGACATAATTGGATATCAGAATGTGAAAGAATGCAAATAGATCCATATTCATCATTTTGCACAAAACTTAAGTCCAAGTGGATAAAATAATTCAACATAAATCTAGATATTTGAGCTTGGTAGAAGAGAACATGAAAAATGGTCTTGAACACATTGGCACAGGAAGCAACTTCCTGTACAGGACACTAAGAACATAGACACTAAGATGAACACTTAATAAATGGGAACTCATGTATAGGACAAAATGGCAGCTTACAGAATGATAAAAGACCTCACCATCTGACAGAGGGATGATTTCAAGAAAGAAAGAAAGAAAAAGAGAGAAAGAAAGAAAGAAAGAAAGAAAGAAAGAAGGAAAGAGAAAGAGAGAGAGAGAAAGAAAGAAAGAAAAAAGAAAGGAAGGAAGGAAGAAAAAAGAAAGAAAGAAAGAGAGAGAAAGAAAGAGAGAAGGAAAGAGAGAGAGAAAGAAAGAAAGAAAGAAAGAAAGAAAGAAAGAAAGAAAGAAAGGAGTGAGCTCAAGAAACAAAGCATCAACAAACTAAACAATCCAATTAAAAATTGAGTACATATCTAAAGAGAGAATTCCTAGCTGAGAAATATCAAATGGTTGAGAAACACTTTAAAAAGTCAACATCTTTAGATACCAAGGAATTGTAAGTAATATCAATTCTGTGACCCCATCTTACACCTGTCAGAATGACAAAGAATAAAGCACAAGCCACATTTCATGATGGAGAGTATGTGGAAAAGGGGGAATGAACACTCTTCCATCACTGGTGAGAGCATAACTTGTACAACCACTTTTGGAAATTAATGTGGTGGTTTCTCAGAAAACTGGGAATTGATCTATTGCAATACCCATGATACTACTCTTAGGCACGCATAGCAAAGGATGCTTAAACATATCACAAGAACACTTCCCGATCTATGTTCATAGTAGCATTGTTTGTAATAGTCAGAACCTAGAAACAACCTAGGTGTCCCTCAACCAAGGAATGGATAAAGAAAATGTGTTACATTTACACAGTGGAAGATTAGTCAGCTGTTTAAAAACAATGACATCCTGAAATTTGAAGGCAAATAAACTGAACTAGAAGGAAATCATTCTAAGTGAGGTAACTTGGACCCAGAAAGATAGACATGTATGCACTCACTTATAAATGAATATTATTGGTAAAATAAAGGATAACTATTCTACAATCCACAGATCCAGAGAGACTAAGTAACAAAGGGTTCAAGGGGAATGCCTGGACCTTCCTGAGAAAGGAGAAATAGAAGAAATTTCATGAGTGGAATGCGGGGGGGGGGGGGCATGAGTGATAAGGTTAGGTGGGGGAAGGAGTGGGAAAGAACTGAAATAGACTACTGGAAAGGGGGGCATTTTGAAGTCAGGTAAAAACCCAGGAATCTCAAGGATGACCCTAGCTAAGGAGTTCTAGCAAGAGTAGATGTGTAGCCTGAACTGGTCATTTCCTATTATCAGGCAAGATTTCCAGTGAAGGGAGTACGAAACCAACCCAGTCACATAACCTTTGACCTACAGTTTGTCCTGCCTATAGGGTGTGCTGGGGTAAGGCTTATTTGAGCTCATGCTTCCAGAGGGATAGGACTCTGTCAGGGCAGGGAGACATGACAGCAAGTGATAGGCATAGTGGCAAGAGCAGGAATCTGAGGCTTCACATCTTGATCTGTTTGGTGGTTTGAAAGAAAATGGCCCCCAAGAGAATGGAACTAACGAGAAGTATGGTTTTAATGGAGTTAGTGTGACCTTGTTAGAGCATGTCACTGTGGGGGTGGGCTTTGAGGCCTGTTGTGCTAAAGCTTCCTTCAGTGTGACACTGAGTCTAGTCTATTTCCTTTTGTCTTATTATTAAGATGCAGCTAGCACCGTGTCTGCCTGCACACCACCATGTCCCACCATGATGGTATGGGACTAAACCTCTGAAATTGTAAGGTACAGCTGTCATTAAGTGTCTTCCTTTGTCTGCATTGCCATGATCATGCTGTCTCCTCATAGCATTAGAAACCACAACTAAGACAAACCACAAGAATAAGATAGAGCAAACTGGGAAATGTGTAAGGCTTTGACACCACAAAGCGTCCCCTCAGTCACATCTCCAGCAAGACCATTCCTTCTACGCCTCCCCCCAAATCACCATGATCTGTCACAAAGTATTAAGATATCCAAGTCTCACACATCATAACCATCTGCAAAAAGTTTTACGATAACTGAAACTCTGGAGGACTTTATATTGAAAGTGCTACAGATACGGCAAAGCAATACTCTCAGTGATAAAACATACCATTATTGTTTACTAATGTGAATGATAAAACACCGTCAGGTGGGGAAAGGTTCCTAATTGATAGGAGGTTTCTTAGTAGTATGGCAGAGAAGAAGTTGATTTTGCGAGACCTAGTTTTAAAAATGAGTCAATATAGACAGTAATAGACTGCGGTGGCATATCATTTTAACTAGACAAAGAAATGTTATATTTGTATATGCAGCAGAATATTACTTAAACTGTGTAAAAATATGTTGCTTTTATGATGCACTTGTTTGAAGGTCTAAGGATATATGCTTAATTATGTAAGGATGAGTTGTATGTTTTCCACTTGCCTGCCTAAGTCACCTGATTGGTTTAATGAAGAGCCGAACAGCCAATAGGTAGGCAGGAGAAAGGATAGGCGGGGCTGGCATGCACTGAGAATAAATAGGAGGAGAAATCTAGGCTTGAGAAAACGAAGAGAAGAAGACCAAGAGAAAGAGAGACTGAGGGCAGGCACCCGCCAGCCAGACAGGGAAGGACACAGAAGCAAGAAAATGAGAAAGTCCCGAGATAAAAAGATGACAAAGAAATAGGTTAATTAGAAGAGTTGAGCAAGGCTGAGCTGTGTCAGGAAGTGGAAACTGGTTAGTGGCCAAAAGAAACAGACTGGGACAAGAGACCTACTCTTCCATGAGAAAGCTGAAGGAATCTAAGCTCATGTAGGATTCCTCTGTAAAGATGCAGGCTAGTCTGTGCCCAGCCCCTCCATGCTCCTCAGCTGGGGTCAGCTGACAGGAAGCTGTTATCTCCTCTACAAGGTAAGGCAGACCGCTCAGAGGGCAGCTGGAGCAGACAGAGCTGCATGGGTGCAGACAGTGTTTGCTCACAAAAGTTTCAAGTTAAATGACTGGGAAAGCACCATCTCTGCTACTGCTGGATGACCTAAAAGGGACAGTGTAATGCTGAAGGTGGCAAGAGGTCTCTCAGGATCAAAGGTAAATATAAGCAAGTGGACCTTCAGAACCCACCCCACCCCTCCCCACTCCAGCATTCCCAATTGTAATTGGCAACAAGGGGAAACTCATACCATAAAATTCTAATAGAAAGTGGATTCCTATACAGAAGTCCCTAGCAGCAGGAAGTCGTTTGAATTACTGAAGGTAGACAACCTCCTGCAGAGCTGCAGAGCTGCAGAGCTGCATATTAAAACACAACACAACAAAAAACTAACACAAAAGCAACCAAAAAAGTGAGTGCCTGGGGGAAGCCACACTCCAAACTAGAAGGAAATACTCACTGTAGTTATGAAGTCTATCATTTTTTCTTCTTCCTTCCTTCCTTCCTTCCTTCCTTCCTTCCTTCCTTCCTTCCTTCCTTCCTTCCTTCCTTCCTTCCTTCCTTCCTTCCTTCCTTCCTTCCTTTCTTTCTTTCTCTTTTTAAGTTTATTATATTGTGTGTGTATTGGGGGGGAGTCGTGCACATGTGTCTCTCTGTGAATCTCTGTGTGATGTGTGTGCATGCATGTCTGTGTGTGCATGCATACGGTGCGTGTGTGTGTGTGGGGGGGGTGCACATGTGCTCAATGGGGAAAGTCAGGAAATACTGGAATCAGTTCTCTCCTCTCACCTGGGTTTCTAACCCAGTCCTCCAGGCAACAAGCAGTTTTGGATGCTGAGGCATGTCACCCTCCTTCACTTTTTTTTTTGAACTTTTGTTTTGCTCTTTTTCTTTAGACTTCAGTGTTGGTTCAATTGTTTGGTTTTAGCTTGTATCCTGTTTGAATGGACTTTTCCATCATTTCACTTTTCATCTGCTGTACCTGATTCACACCGTGTTCTTTACTGTCTCTCTCTCCTTTAACCTCCGTTCCTTACTCCGTATTTACAATTTACTCCTTATTTCTGTTTCTCTTCTTTCTTGTCTATCATTTCAATACTTAATTCGTAAGATTTTTAACTCCAAAATAACATATACACTGCATTTTTCCTAATCAATACCCTAACGATACTGTCTCTTAATCTCAGACGCAAGAGAAGTACAGAACTGTGTTCAATTCCAAGTTAGCATGGGGCGCTGTCACACAATATTGGTTGCAGTATGAGGGAATCATTTCTTTAAAAAACACTGTTTGAAGCTTCCCTTACAAATCAAACTTTCACCCAGCCTGTGCTCAAGGTAGCCATGCGCTTTAGAAATTCATCTAATACTATGTATTTCTTTTCCTCACATACTGTGTACTCAACATGTTCAGAATTAGCTGACCTTTAAGAAGGACATTGTCATCGATCTTACTCTGCTTTGGACTTCCAATGTAATTAACTTCTCCCATCTCAGCAGAATGCATAGCTTCAACGTACCTTGCTCACAATTTCCCCCTGGTGATCCACTCATGTCTCTGACTCTGGAAAAAAAAAAAAAAGTGTGTGACGATGGTAGGGGTTAGACCTTAGTTCATTCCTGGGGAACAGTGGGGAATTGAAACGATGTCCTTCCCCATGACAAAGTTGAAAACAACATATAGGTACGGAGGAACAAAATCTTATTGTTGGCTGATATGTGCTGTTCTGAGTTAATAGGGAAGTAATGATTTCTTCCCTAGTGAGACTCATAAATATTAAGAAGTGCTGGGCTGAGTTTCCAGTCCAGTCAAAGAGAGGGAGGAGGGATTATATGAGCAAAAGCACCAAGATCATGATGCACAAACCTGGAGACAGCTGACTGGAGCTACTGGGAGCTCACAGATTCTGGATTGAGAGCTGGGGAACCAGCATGGGACCAAAATAGGCCCTCTAAATGTGGATGACAATTGCTTGGCTTGGGTGGTTGGTGGGGTCTCTGGCAGCAGGACCAGGATTTATCCTTAGTGCCTGGATTGGCTTTTTGGAGCCCATTTCCTATATAAGAATATCTTGCTCAACCTTGATACAGTGGGGAAGAGCTTGGTCCTGCCAGACTTTTTTGACTCCTTATGGGAAGCCTTATCCTCTTTCAGCAGTGGTTAAAGGTTGGGGAGGGGGAAATGGGAGGAGGAGAGAGAGGGGAATGGTATGTAAAATGAAAAAAATCTTTTAAATAAAAAAAATGTAGAAAGTAGAGATGGGAATGGATCTATTACTGTTGGGAGGCCTTTCCTTTCAGATGTTACTGTCTATCATGGTCTGGCAGCTCATTCTAAGATTGACAATGCAAGGGACTCCCTCCCTAGTGATATTTCATGCTCTCTACTTACCCTTATCAGGAGACTGTCTCTAGGCTCAGAGAACTAAAATTTTCTGAATGCTGTCTCTAAGCCTGGATGCCTGATTTATCTCTAGTGTGATCCTTGGCACAGTTCCCCGCTAGAAGCTTTCCTCCTGCTTCACAAATGGTAACTAAGACTTGTACTTAGAGCTTTGCTATAGGACCTTATGTCCACATATAATGACTTATAATAGAAGCATTCTGCTTAATGCACATTAGAGGGTTCTTCAAGTACTGTACCCAAACCTACATATTTTTCATTGTCTGTAATAAAGTTAAGTTGTCTCACTAAACTCATCCCCCAGAGAGCTATCTACATCCTATCCACAGTTGTCCAAACCCTGGTCCCCACTTCTGCTCCCTCCACCCACATGGGCTAATGGCTAATGATCCCTGAGGAGGAGAACTGTATATCATGACTTAAACATAAAATACAGCAGCACCACCAACGAAATCAAACTGACCAGATGCAATTTAATACTAGCACTTGGGAGGATCTGTGTGACTCCAGGCCAGCTTTGTCTACATAGAGAGTTCTAGGACAGCCTGGGCTACACAGAGAGATCCTATATACAGCAAACTCCTCTCAATCATAACCATAAATGCAAATATGCCCAACATGCAACTTCAAAAAGATGGAGAAATAACTAGATTAAAAAACAGCTAAACAAATGCCAGAGACTGAGCAATAGATGAACAGTGACCCATACAAAACATAAAGGTAGAAATTAAAATGTTAACAATCAAATGAAAATAATACCACAACTTATCAGGTTCTCTAGGAGGTAGTTACTTAGGACTGTTCTACAGGGAAATTTATAGCTTTAAGTGTATAAATTTTAAAAAATCAAAGAGATGTCAAGTAAAGAGAATATTCTAGGAAAACAAGTTAACCTAAATGCAATGGACAGCCAGGAAAAAATTATGATTAGAGAAGAAATTAATGACTAAATATTAAAAATTATATACATAGAATCAGTCAATGAATGACTTTTAAAAAGAGAAATAAAATTACAAACCCTTAGCCAAACTATCCAGAGAAAGGTAGGAAAAGGTCCCAATTGTTCAAAATTTAAGATGGAAAATGTTTACTATTGAATCAAAATTTAGGCCATACTTTCAAAATCTATACTTCAAAAGCTGAAAAATCTAGAAGAAAAATAGAAATTTTTAAATAAATATGACCTATAAAACTTGAATCAAGATATAAACGACACAAAGTAGACCCTCTAAACATATCAAGGTCAAAACAGTAATCAAAGTTTTACCTTCAGAGAAAAGCGAGAACTAGATGGAGTTTCTGCTGAATTGGAGTGTACCTCCTGAGTGTACCAAAGAGTGGGTGTCTGATTCCTGTGCCTCCTCTTGGGCTCTTTTCCTTTGTTGGTTTGTCTTGACCAACTTTAAAATAATTGGCTTTAATATCTTACTATATTTTACTTTGTTATGTTTCGTTATTTTTATTTCTTAGTAGCTTGTTCTTATTTAAAGAGAAACAGAGGGGAGTCGATCTGGATGGGAGGGATGGGAGAGGGGAACTGGGAAAAGAAGAGGAAACTTTAATCAGGATTTATCATCTGAGAAAATAACATTTTCATTAAAGGGGAAAAGAAATTATATTCTCTTAATATAAGGAAAGTATGGTGATATAGAACACTAAACATTAGATATAAGAAAATTTCATTATAAAAGCAACCTTAGTAAATTAGAATTAAACTACAATATCTAAAAACACACATTAGTTTAAGAATAAAATTTGGCCTGATTGTGATGTTAGAGAGAATCCTGTTAAACTCTGTATAACTGATGAATCACCGAGTAGGTACCTTAGAGATATACGTTATCTGCTACCTGCTTTCCTGCACATAGCAGGCCCCATGTCCTAGCTCCCGGAAATGTTAGTCCACAGGATATACGTTATCTGCCCACTGCATTCTTTCACGTACCGACATTCCTGTACTATACTATCATTGCTCTATAATAATGTGCTACGCCATCTCCCATGGTTATGAATATTTATTAAGGTTGAAATAGCATCTTATTGATTGTTTGGATCATATCTCAGCTCCTGTGGAAAATAAACTGAAGACCATGCACGAAGCAAAATAAAACTTGAAGTGAAAAAAAAAAACACATAAGGTTTAGTAATATGGTATTTTATTAATTAAGATACCATCAAGAGAATGTTCTATTATTTATAAGAGATTATTTCATTTGTTTATTTGGGGAGAGTATGTTCTATAGCCTAGGCTGGCTTTGAAGTAGCGATGTAGCCAAGAATGACATTGAACTCTTAATGTTTCTATCTCTGCCTCAGAAGTGCTGGGCTTACAACCTGTGCTATCAAGATCTGCGCTAGAAGATATTTGATGGCAGTAATTGCTTACTTAAATATTGAATGAATATAATGTAGGCAAAGTTTAGTGGTCCACATGGAGGGAGAGAGAGAGAAGTGGGAGAAGGGAAGGAGGAGAGGCAGGAAGGAAGGGAGGGAGAGAAGCTGAGAGCCAAACATTGCTTTCTGTGACAGGATAGGCAGGAGTGTCACAGCCTGAGTTTCACATCTGTTGATGAACTGATGCTGACCTACTATCAATGATATGGCCTCTTTTGTTCTCTTGCTGCTACGGCTGCTTCTGTCATCACTGCAAACCTTCACAAACTAGAAGCAAGATGAAAGGTATTTCACAATACACATTCCTATCAGGGCACATTAACAGTGTGCTGACAGGGATCCAGTTGGTAAGAGATGTTGGAAGTGTCATTCATAGATTCCAGGTCCCTCAACACATATCATAATAGAGACATGTAAGGACAGGGGCTTAAAATAAGCATAAATAAGTGACACTATTGTCTAAAAGATGTGCCATTTTAACAAAAGTATATGGAAACGTTTATTCATTCATTCAACAAATATTTGTGGAATGCCTCCCAGGTCAGCGTCTCTTCCAGGTGTTGAGTACAGAGAAAAAAAGACAAAAAGAGCTTCTCAATGTATTTTTGAACTTTCAGCTCAGTGAAGACAGATGGGAAATACAATGACGAGGTAAATCTACAGTGTATTAAAATTTGGCAAATATAATAGAAAATGATGAGAGACTAAGAACAAGGGCAGAGAAGTCTAAAAAGAGAATCTGGATGCAATATGAACTGTTTCTTTCAATAATCTGCCAATTAAGTTAAAATGAAACATAATGGGGGTATAGAAGGATAATATTTGCTGGCAGAAGTAGTACTGGATCTCAAATTGGAAGAATCAAGATGGTTCTGGTGGCTGCAACAGCCTGTGTGTCATGCTCGGGGCTCTTGGCAACAGTTGTGTAGGTGTAGCCTCAGCCAGGACCTCATTCTCTCCTGTGAGTGAGTGCTCAGCCATGAGAAGGTAATGAAAAGGACCAATGAGGAGGCTGTGAGGAATGGTGTACAAGTGGCAGGGGCATGTGGTAAGCACCAGGAATGAGATCATCAAGAAATAAATTCTGGCTGCTGGGAATGCTGGGAAGCACCTACACAACCCTGTGGACTGGCCAAGACCCACAAAGGTCATACTGTGCCTGAAAGTATCAAGACAACATGAGACCAGACCAGGCCTGAACACACAGGGAAATGCAAAGACAATACTTTGGCCCATGCCTGGCTGGGGGCAGTGAGAAATGAGTAAATACATGGTGGGATGATGGTAGAGAAAGAAGTGAGAAAATAGGTGGTGCAAAAATGAAAGGTGATGTTTGTGTGCTATGAAGTGAGGAAAACAGGAGACACAAAGGTGGTTTTTGCTCTTGCTCCTTGGAAAAGGGTGAATTACACTTTATATCAATACGGTCAGTAACAAACCCAAGTGCTAGTGGGGACTATGCCTTCTTCCTCTGAGAAAACCTACCACTGTATGAGTTGTTGTGACTCTAAGATTTGTATCCTGGTCCAGGAAGAAGACCAGTACCTGAAGAATAAAGACCTCTAAGTGATTGGACATGTTTTGCTGCATTTACTTCTCATCATTGCTCTATCTGTTAATCTGTTTGGTTGTGGTGGCAGTTTAACCACGAGACTAGATATGTCCTGCTGTGTTTACATCTCGTTGTTGGTCTATCTGTTAATCTCTCTAGTTGGTTGTGGTAGTCGTTCAACCATGAGATTGGACAAATTTGTTAAATTAGTTTTATAATGCTACACCTAACTTTTGCCACAGATTTACTTCCTTTGGAAGCTTTGAGTTGGACAAACACTTGAAGACACCTGTATCTTATATCCTGCAGCATGAGACACTACGATGTGCAAGTATAGTGTGGAGAGACAGGAGAAGCAGAGCAGTTTGAGCCCTATGAAGATAGGCATATCTAGAGACACAAGGGTGCAGAAGAATCACCTGATATTAATAGCTTAAAGCCATCTGAGGCTATGATGAAGTACCAGCCCATTCTTCTGCTGAGGGGCATGTCTGAGTCTATGGTCATGCAACTGTAGGGGTCTATGTCACATCTTTGGCCCATGTTACACCAAAGACCATATAGATGTCCCTGGTCTAGGCTGTCTGGGATCATGTGATTTCTTTGATGATGAACAGTGATATGGAAGTGGAAGCCAAAATAAACACTTTTCTCCCCAACTTGCATTTTGGCTATAGTGTTTCATTATAGCAATAGAAAATCTAACTAAGATAGGTACTGTCTGAACCAACGGGCACTGCAGTACCTAAAGATCAATCTTTTAGTCCTTGTTTTAATTTAAAAAGAGAACCATACCCATTTGAGGAAACTCATCTGTGACACTACCTGAGGAGCCAGAACCTAGAGGGTATACAGCCCAGAGACCTGAAGTGATGCATAATGATATTTTGCAATACTCATAGATTGGTGCCTAGTCCGGTTGCCATCAGAGCAGCTTCATCCAGAAATTGGTATAAACAGATTCAGAGACTCACAACTAAATATCAACTAGAGGATGGAAAATCCTTCAGAAGAGAGAGAGAGAGAAAAAAAAAAAAAAAGGATTGTAGAAGCCAGAGAGGTCAAGGACAGACACAAACCCCACAGAATCAACTAACCTGGGCTCATAGATCTAGGCCTTCTGCATATATGTGACAGTTGTGTAGCTTAGTCTTCTAGTGAGACTCCTAACAGTAGAAATAGAGGCTGTCTCTGACTCTGTTGCCTGCTTTTTGAGCCCTTTCCACCTGTAGGATTGCCTCATCCAGCTGTAATAGGAAAGGAGGTGCCTACTTTCCCTTGATATTCCATGGATGGTTGATATTTATGAGAGGCCTGCTCTTCTTTGAAGAGAAACAGTAGTGGTTTGGGTGGGGGGAGGTGGCTAGGAGGAGCTGGAAAAGAGGATAAGGAGAAACTGTGATTGGAATGTAAAATTAACAAATATATAAAATGGCCAGCTAATACATTTTAATATCTATATCTATATCATTTACTTATGTATTTATATTGATTTTGTTTCTCTAGAGAACCTGACTAAAAGACACATAAAGATACCTGTATCATTAAGATGCCTAAATCAACTTTCTTATATTAATATACAAAGATAAACATACTGAGAAATCAAGAAAACAATCCTATTCACAATAGCCTCAAAGGAAAAAAGAAAAAAAAAAAAACCCAAAACACAATAAAGAAATCGGAGAAGAAACTAGAAGACAGAAAGAAATCCCATGATTATAGACGGGAAAGGAAAGTATGAGAAAATGGGCACTCTACTAAAAGCAACCTACAAATGCAATACACCTCCCCTCAAAAAGTTTTTCAACTAAATTCTCTACAGAAATATCTGAGAAGAATCATGTGAAACACCAGAAGGTCCTGGGAAACCAAGGCAGTTCTAAGAGAGAGATTTGCTATAGAAGTATGCTGTTCACCATACTTGATTTTGAATACTGTAGAGACATAGTAATGTAGTGCATGATTCTAACATAAAACCCACACATAAGTAAATGGAAGAGAGTACCTCAAAACTATATGAAATCTATGAAACTAGTCACTTGATTTTTAAAAAGCTAAAAATACATAGAGAAAAATGTAGCACCATCAAAGAGTAGTGCTGGGAAAACCAAATATCTGCATATACAAGAATGAAAATTGATCCTTATCCCTTACTCGAGTACTTATCTCAAATACTTCAGTATTAGACCAGAAACTCTGGGGCTTCTATAGGATAAAGGGAGTATAGCTCAAAATAAAGCTATAACTTCAGTCATTCACAAATAAGACTAACCAAGATACTGGAAATAGAACTTGGATGCTCTACATATCAGTATGTGCTCTAACTAGCAGGCAAACTCTCCAGCTCCTAGACACTCATGCTTATTTGCATGAATTAGTACTATCCTCATTATTTACCAGAGAAACTCCCTATTGTGGTGAGTACCAGTTAAGGCAGAAACACACAACTGGCTAAAGTGTCAAGCATGATGATGGTGCTCAGTAGTAAATGGGACATCTAACTTCAGTATCTCCTTGAAGACTCTGAGATCACTCCAGAAAAAGAGTTGGGAAGAATTTAAGAACCAAAATATGGATAGATGTGTTGCAAAAATATATCTTCTTGTCTCCTAGACATACCACATCCTCCACATACATGAACATAATGTATTCATAATCATCTATATAAGATCTGCATAAAATTCACCCCATGCACTTTTCTTTATGGAAAGAGAGGGGCTCACGAGGTCCCACTTGTCCCCAAGAACCTAGTGAAAGCAATGAGTGATGGAGCAGGAAGTGCAGAGACTTTCACTGATGTAGGCACTGAAGTCATCTATGTCCCAGTTAATGACCTTCTCACCCACACATTGGGGGAGCCACACACAAGCAGATAACACAGAAGTAGGAAGGGGACTAGTTTGGAATAAGAAGGACTTTATTGTAAGTGGTACTTGAGAGAGCAGATATTCTCCCTAGAAGGCAGAGTGCCAACTTAAGGAGCTTATCTATCTGAGACAAGGCAGGGATAAAACTCAGAAAACCCTACAAAAGAATATTAGCCAAGGGGTAACTGCTGGGTGTGCTTACGGGTACCATGTAATATAGTCACCTGTTCTGTCTTTAGGGGAGATTTATTGGGATCCTTTCATGGTTTCCACACATTATCCAATTCCTATTAGGCACCATATGTTCTTAGGAGAAATTTTGGATGATCATACCTGTGGTACTATATACTACCAGGAAAACCAGTGTTTCACTTTCTGTTATGTTTTTGTTTGCTTTCTTCTTTAGTCTTTTTAATAAAACAATTAAATAAGCTTAGATAGAATCTTGAAAACAATTTTACTAGAGTTTAAGAGGAAAAAAAGAACAAACAACAATAAGACAGGCGAGCTATAAGGTTTAGCAGCTACTCAGATAAGGAAAATGGACAAGAGAGAAGATCATGCTATTCGTAAGTAGTCACATGGGTGAAGTGTAGGCTGTAGAGGTAGCTTCAGGGAAAAAGACCAAGAAAACCATAGAAGAAAATGAAACGGTTATGCTTTTTGGAGTAGCTCAGCAAAGTGGGCTGGCTTACCAGAGCTATGTGGTGTCAGCTCCATAATCAACTGTACCAATGAAAAGAATTTTTGAAAAACAAATGCTTTACCTCTATGAAGATTATTATTACATCCATCTTCAGCAGATTTTATGTGTATCCGATTTTATCTGACATGGGTTGATGATTGACAGCCCTCCTGAGTTAACCCTTAAGTGATGAGTATGCAATAGTCCAATCTCTGGAGAAGATTAACATGCCTTGTTGATACTTAGGGTCAGCGTTTGTTTTCTTAGAAAAGTGTTCATCCTTAATGTCATCTAAAGAAACTAAAGCTAGCTGTCTATCAACAAGGTAGGGGAGGTATATATGGACTTGGGAGAAACTTGGTTAGAAAAAGTTAAAATGGCATGCCTGAAAATAGTCAACCATATATATATTGCTATTGTAAAAAATTATTTTTCCTATAAGCTTGATATAAAGTTATTGTGAATTTGGGCCCTAGTAGCCATGGCAACCAAAGCATGATAATACATCAGTAGTTAGATCTGTCATAACTTTTAACAAATATACTCACACTTCCTATTGTGCAGTGGGAAGGGTGGGTCAAGAGATCTTCATTTGAGATTCCAGCTATTGCACCTCTCTGTCTCCAAATGAAAGTGATCCTGAGAGATGCTAGAGTATGTAAGGAGTAAAAGGGGAGTTAAAAGTAGGGTTCTTTGATGTGGCTCCCATGAGGTTATCATCCATGATCAAGATCAAGCTCTTTTGAAAATCATTCCTGCTCCAACAGGCATCTACCCTTCACCTGTGCATCATGCAAAATCTCAACAGACTCTTTGGTGTCAGTTGGACTTCAGTGAAATTGGGCTTTGCTTCACTGTTAGTACTAATCTTGGATTAATGAACTCTTTTTTTTTTTCATATTCTCCCTAGCAAAAGTTAATGCAATAACTGTGAACTAACTGAGTCATAGTATTTACTTAAAATAATGGACAGTATAATCTTGAGGCTTCTAAAATAGATTAGTGCTAACATTTTTTGAGAAATAACTGAATATATAGTTGAATACCTGTAATGTATTTTTCTGAATGTTAGTATTATTTTTGCCAGGACTTCATTCTAGTGTCATACACAGAATGACAAAAACAATGTTTTTTACAAAGCATGAGTCATTATAACAAGGAAAAAAATAAACAAGCCCCGAAATCTCTCAACAAGGGCACAGAGAATAAAATTGGTAATAATGCATATAGGGAGGTTGATAGAGAATGTAAAACAGAAAAAAATTCAAATATCAAAATCTGTGTATGTTTTATACATAGGGCTCAATCCACAACAATCTTAAGTCTTGACGGTGCAGGTGACATTACAAGTATTGCACAGGTTTCTGAGGAGAAAATATTGTAGCTTTCCTGGAAATGTTTTAGTTATCTCTGCTTTCGTGGGGACAGTTGCTAGAGTGAAGCTGATGCCACTTCTCATTGTTTATTTGTTTCATGACTTTTGTTTGTGGTCATTTGTTCAATAGAGGAGTTTCCTGGCTTCGAAGAATGATGCTCATGGACTGGAGAGATGGCTCAGTCATTAAACACTAAGCCAAAAACTCTAAGTATTATAATGTCCAGATAGTTTTTGGTGAAGTTAGTCTACCTTGCTGCCAGCAAGCAAGACAGACAACCCATTCCAAGTATCAATCCAGGAAGTTCTCCAAGACATCATCTGAACACATATTACAAACCACTGAGAAGAATGAGATGTTTAATCAATGGTTCCCAACCTTCGTAATTCTGTGACCCTTTCATACAGTTGTGCCAACCTTTGACCATAAAATTATTTATTTGCTACTTCATAACTGTAATTTTCCTACCATCATAAATCATAATGTAAATATCTGATGTATAGAATATCTGATGTATGACCCCTAAAGAGTTCAAAACTGTGATTGAGAGCCACTAATTTATGTGATTTATATGTTTTAAAACACGTGTTAATACTTTTTTTATTTTGAGTACATTTAAGAATATGCTTGAGATGGTCATTGCCTACTTTGAGATTGGGTTTTTTTTAATCCTTCTGGACACTGAAATCAGAAAAGAAAATTAAGCATATTTAGCTAATCAGAACTAAAATGGGTGATGTGTTGCTTTTTCTCTCAAAGTAATTAAGAGCCACAGATAGTACAGATGATGTCTGGTGCAAGACTGTCCTTACGTGCCCTGCCTATTGCCCTGCCTATCTTTATCAGATAGGCAATGTGAAAACAGTGGTTACTAATCCTTTTCAGTATCTTCACAATATTTTCTGCATTGAACAATGGAATATGAAGCTCCATTTTAGAGGCAGACACACATCTCTGGAAGAACTATTGCTTCTCAGGGGTCTCTGAGGAGAACTCTAGGCATTAATATTTCCTTTTCATACAGTGGTGATAATTGGAGGACCAAGGAGATCATTCAAATATTTATTAACTACCTGCCCCTGATAGTGCCTAGACTCTCATCAGACTTACAGGAAGGCAGATCTTATCATCAAAGACCAGTACACTCAAAAGAAGAAGCAACACACAGTCTCATACATCTTTAATTGGAAAAACAAACCTTTCATATTTCCACTGGAGGTGATGGTATCTATGACACAGTAATATATTTTCTATTCAAATAAACAAGGAATGTTGAAATGTAGTGTTATTTGTGAAAGTTTTTCCACTTCAGGAAAAATGACTTTTGGCTTTATTAAGGTGTGGGTTTTACTGTGCTCACTGATTAGAATGACACTGGAACTGTTTAGAACCCACTGCTATCCTGCTTGAGCTGAACCTTAGTGACCCTATTCCACCATAGTCATTCTTCTTTGCTCATCTCAAACAACAATCCACAGACACAGTCATTAGACACAGAATGTGCTCATAAACCTGAAATAACAAAAAAGTAACAGTAAGAAAGACCTGCTTTTGCAATGTGATATTATAGGCTGTTTTATCCTGTGTTATGCATTTTATGGTTAGATTTACTTAAGGATTGGTAAGAATTTTACATTTAAAGCAAAACTCCTGTGTTCTAGGGAAACCTATTAATGGACTATTTCAGACTAGGAGGTGGGATTTTTACCTTTTCTCTCTAACTTTTAATCACTCAACTCATTTCACTCTTAGAGCTTCAGTAACAGGATGTTTCAAATGGGACTCAACACGCTTCCACATTATTTGAAGAGTGTTTTTAAATTGGGCATTAAGAATATGCTTCGAATCAGAGTTGAACACAAATGCATTAATAACGTATTCTTGCTGCATTTTTATATAAGTTGTTAATGTAGCAATATGTAGAATACTTGATGGTGATGTGATGCTTTATTAGCAGTAGCCAAGCACATGCTGAAAATCAATGGATCTTAGTGCTTAGATTTTAATAAACATCAGTGCTTAGATTGGTCTATTCTGATTGTAACTGTGGCTACCTATGTTTGATCCCAAATTTTCCAAATCAGGTTAATGAATAAACTGGTGATTATAAGCAAAATTATCATTTAACGTTGTTATATAGTTTAATTCTCTGGATTTCCAAATTCATGCATTTAATACAATAAAATTATTTTGCTCATAATCTTTACATTCATACTCTTCTCTTTCAGCCTTTTCCCATATGTTGGTCACATCTTTGAAGCTATCTAACCTGTGGGGATTTAATAAAATCTCCAGAAGTTTCAGAGATATAAGAGATACCTAACCACATTCAGTGTAGGAGATCAGAGAGTGGTGATTCACACCTTTAATCCTAGCACAGGGAGTATCCCAGGAGTGGTGACCTATGCCCTTAATCCAAACTGAGTTAGAGGTCATCTTGGTTTACAGAAGGAGTTCCAGGTTCTCAGACAGACAGTGGTGGGGCCACGCCAAGAGAAGCCAGGCTGAGGAAGCTGGAAGACAGCTGGGTAAGATCTGACTGTGGTGTTTACTCTCTCTAATATCTCTGACTTTCTCAGAGATCTATCCCTGAGTTTCATTTATTCATGCAAGACTAGCCTTTTTTGCAAGTTGATTCTGAGAAGCAGAAAAATAAACAACATACATAATTCTGAATCTTGTCATTTGACTTTTAAAAAGTATGTTTTTGCATAATTGTTTGGTATTGTGTATATGTATATACATACACATATGAAATCACTTAATCCAACTAATAGACTAAGGAATGGACTGATCAAAAGTCCTACCTACCTTTAGGTCATAAAATCTATCACTTATCATCATTATTTTTGTCTCTGTTTTAGGCTGTTTAATATTTCCATCTTATATAATCCTTATCCCTCTCCTACATAGGATAGAATAACTTCTTTTTAATCTGTAATAATACCTAAAGATATATTTGTAGAGTATGACTATAGCTCAAGAATAGACCACTGTGTAATAAAATCCAGATCCTGACTTCAATGTGACTATCCTGCAGTAACTAAATTTTTGGTAAGTCACACTGAATTTGGAATCACCCAGTACAAGGATTCTTAAGCATTTTATATTCACAAGTGGCTGTTTTTCCCTAAAAATTGTTATATTACTGAGTAAATTTATTTATGTATATACATGTACATTTAATGATAGCAAATCACAAATAAATATATTTACTATTTATTAAAGATTAAATAAAATTTATATACTAATGCATAGACTCGTATTTTTACAAAAAAAAAAAAAAAAACCCTTAAATCTAGGCTGAATGTTAGATACTATTCAGCACAGAATATCTTCATGTTTCTTCATACTGATCAGTACTTTAATTTTATAATTATTAGTGCTAGAATGCTACTTTGATAAATACGAAGTAAAAATTGAATTATGTTTGGGATTATTTCACAATATGTTATAAATTTGGTTCTAATCCTAAATCAAAATTTAGGATTTTGAACTTTTTATAAAACACCAATAAGTAATTCAAAAAACACCTTTAAAGCTAACTCAAACATGTTGGCACATTATAAACAAAACATATACTAGTTTGACACTTGAAGAATGATGGTTAAAAAAATGCTAAAAATCCTTTGTTTCTTCAAATTTAATGTAAATTTTTTAATTTAATTATGTTTCTACAAGAACAGAAAACTTTGCATGTAGAGTAAAAAATGTACTATAACCCTAAAGCAGATTCAAGGTATGTACCTAGGCAGCATTGTTGGCCTTGTATGGCATGATGACATGCTTAGTATTGTGTACCGATGTTCATAACAAAGGCTGCAGTGAAGTCACATAATGCAGCACAGGCCAAATGCCTGAGATCCGTTTTGTGTTCCATTTTGAATTAATTTTGGCAATCATGTTCAAGAACTAAAAACTTTGGTTATTGCAGTCAGATTTCAGATCCAGTGTATTGAGTTCTATACAATTTAGATTTTTGTTCTATTTTTTTTTCTGTTCATTATTTAATTCAGTTGCAACATTTGTTGGTTCTTCCATGCGTCATTCATCATGTTAAACAAATGACAATGACAATGTTTATTCTTGATAAGTTTGTCCTCCAGTGAGAGATCAACCTCTGGATAACTATAGCACAGAACACTAGGGACTATCAGAAGGACAGGGAGACAGGTGATACAATAGTAAAAAGCACCTTCCTATTCTGCAGTGATTCCACCATTGGGAAACTGCAAGCTTGAAAGAAATTGTTTTTATTCTGCAGTTCCCTTTGGTTTACATGGACTTGCTGAGAAGTGAGAGAAGTAAAATATAACATCTTATTCAAACTAATTCCTGATGCATGGTACATGGCTAGCCCATGCTTTGAACTTTGTGATTATTATAACTACCAGCCCAATTGTGGAAGGGAAGATGGTATTTGGGACAAGTGCAGATTCCTTTTGGGTAAATGAGAACAAAACTTTGAGCCGTGTAATTTGGTTTGGTATCTGGATTGGCCCCTAGAAAATGATATTTCTTCCACCCACTAAAACTCAAAATTGCTTAAAATTATATGAATGGATTTTATTAACTGTTTCCCCCACCCTTCAACTTATATTATACGTGGATACTTAAATGCATCCTCTCATAGATCTCAGAAATTTTTATTTAATGTTTTTAATTTTACTTAAAGAAATAAGATTATAAAATTACATAGAAATAGCACAAGTATTTATTACATAAAACTATCACAAAGCAAATACCTCTGGTTTTGCTTTTATTTTGCATCATTTGTTTTAATTAGAGTGCGTGGACTACAGATAGAACGTGATGTGGTTTCAACTGTCAAAATGGAACTTTTCCTTTTCATTCCTTTGGTGACATATTGAGCACAGGTTTTTGGTTTTATTTCTCAGTGACATTTAGGTACAAAATGATTCAATTTCTTGGTATGGGAAAGTCCACTTATACCTTTACCAAACAATGAAAGGTAGCAGACGTGAGTGAAGTCATGCCCCACCACAGAATAAACAGATAACATAGCAAATCTTCAATCTTCTTGTCAAAGATGAATAAAATACTTGAAAAATGGGGCATTCTGTAGAATCTATAAAATTTAATTTTCAGAGGTGTCAGTGTGATAGGAGCCAAAATAAGTCGAAAAACAGCAGAGACATGTGGTCATAAATACATTTTTTGTGACTAGAGTGCATCTCTAGATATATAGCATAACTTTGGTGTAGCTAAAACAGTTAAGTGAATTCTAAGGATGCCATTAATGAATCAATATTATTTGTCTGGTTAGTTTTTGTCACCTTGACACAAGCTAGGGGCATCTGGGAAGAGGGAACCTCAGTTAAGAAAATGCCCCATCAGAGTGCCTGTACCTGCGCCTGTGTAAGCTGGTCTGACTACATACCGCTGTTACAGATCTGTCACAATTGTCTTCTTTTTCTGCTCCATCTTTTTAGGACTTTGACAAAGTACTCATAAAGATCTCAGTAGAATTCCCTGACAAATGTAATGCACGCTCTAACTTCCATTCACAGGAACTCCACTCAAGTGTTTTAGAGGGTCTTGCCCATATCCTCCCAATCAAACCCACATCTGAGAAATCTCTCATTTCCTTGGAAACTTTAATAGCTCTGCCCTGTGATATTCTGACTTTTTGGCAAGCCATCAATTTTAAATTTATATAAATATATTTTATGTTGATATATTTTACTAAAATAAAAATTTTTGTTTGCCACATAAATAGAAATATGGTACTAATAATACAATGATTCTTTTGATTAATCAAGTAATTCCCTTATTTCTTGCCTCAATTCAAACTTCTGGGCATTTTAATGTTTTTGGTTACTAAAGTGACTTAGTTCTTTATTTATTGGTTTTAAATTTTAATATTTTTAAATTATGATGAAAAAACACAGTTATAATTCAAGTTTCTCCAATTTTACAACAATTCAAAGTTGTTTATTCAGATGGTAAAGCATAGCTTTTTTTTTTTTTTTAGTTTATCACTAATTTGCAAATCTCTAATATAAGGAACCCTGGTTTAGAATCTTTGGCAAGGACAAAGTAGCATCATGCTTCCTTTTACAACCTCTATGATCCTAAAGGCATGAAACTTTCCTTCACACTTAATCCTACTTGTGGTTACAGATAGTCTAATACTGATAATATCTATACAAGTGCTTTAGGCAATTCACATAGTTCCTCTTTTGTCATGTTATTCTAAAATCTAAATGCTTTTAAAAGAGATTTTGAGATGTGCCCCATTCCAGGTTATTTGTCTAACTATGCAAAGATGGGTTGCATTTGCTTAGCTAAGCAAAGATGTACTTGTCTATGCTGTGGGATATTTGTTTAACTATGTAAAGATGTGTTGCTGGTTTACCTTGTCTGCCTCAGGCAACTGATTTGTCTATGAAAATCTGAATGCCCTGTAGGGAGGGAGGAGATAAAGCTGTGACCTCAAAGCAGGGAGAATAATTAAAAGAAGGAATTTAGGCTGGAGGAGGGAGAAGGAAGAAGAGAGAACAGGGAGATATGCCCAAGGCAAGCCAGTCAGACACTGAAGAAGCAGAAATAGAGGATAAACAGAATGATAGAAAGGCAAAGAGCCCCAAGGTAAAACGTAGACAAATAAAAACAGGTCAAATTAGGTTAAAAGAGCTAATGGGACAAGCCTAAGACCTTGAAAAGCTGCTTCTTGATCCAAATTGTGCTTTTAATTGCCATGGAGGGGAGTTGATTGAGCATGCCAAGGTCTCCAAAGACCACATCTTCCTCCACCAAGTTCCTCAGATTCACATAGAGTTACAAATGCTTAAGTCTCACAGACACAAAATGGTTAGATAATGCCAAATGTGTCTCAGCAAAATTAGTCAAGTTTGAAGAAATTACACATGGACTTTAGGCTCACATAATAATACATGAATAGCAAATATAACACTGATCTCAACTGAAATATTCTCTGCTTACTATTTTTTTTTTCTGAGCCTCACATGGGCAAGTTTGTTCAAGATATGTAACTTCAAAACATATTCAAAACAGTAGGAAATCACGGGTTTTCTTCCGTCAACATTATTTGTGATTTCTGAGTTAAGAGTTCTAGGTTCTGCTCTAAAATGCACCTGCTATTTCCTTGACATCTACATCCTTTGCTTTGATTTTATATAACTTGTAACCAGGCTAGGCAGTAACACTCTAGGAGGAAAATGGAGAAAACCATTGTTTCCTGATGTAGTGATCTGAAGAACTTGAAAATACTATACTAATTGAACCATCTCTGAGTATACAGGAAAATGCTTCCTGACTTGCTGAGGATTACTTCCTGTGTCTTCAGGAAATGTGGTAGCCAGTTTCATCTGAATTAAAAGGATAGACCTAATTTTTTTTTTTTTTACACAAGCTATTTTAACTTTCAATTAAATTGCATTTGCATGTTCAGCAGGGAAATGCTTTTAAAGAGAACTTTCTAAAGTTAACATTTGTATATTCTGACTTATATGGGCCAAACTGACAATTAAGACACGCTTAGCCCTATGAAGCAACAGAAAATTTACATAATAATCAATCTAATACTCATTAGCATTCAAGGTAATAGTCATGCTCATTACAGAAAAATTAGAATTCACAATTGATTTAAAATTCATTTGAATCAATAATGGCAGTGTTTAAGGAACTAACTGATTCACAGAATAAGAAAGACATCATTGCTGAAAACTATCAGGTGAGCTCAGTTACAAAATGGAACACTTTTGGCTGACTTGAGTTTGATTATTTTTATATACAAATTAATATTCAAATTATATACATTACCAAAATTATGTCTATAGCATATGTTTACAGTACTGTAAACAAAAAAGAAAACTATTAATGATTGTATAAATGAAGTCAGTATCTTCAAGCTGATAGCTAAAAATAACTGAGTCACATAAAGCCACCAATCAAAGGGAAAACCACTGTTAGTGCTGTGCTCATTTCTCTTGGGAATTGATTTTCTCTCTTTATGCTTTGAAATTAGTGACTTAACAGTGGAAGAAAATAGGAAGAAAATGACTGCAGAAGGATCCTCGGGATTGATGCTGTGATCTTTGCAGATCTGTTAACAGATGTTTGCAATTCCCAGACTCTGGGACATCTATCTTCCTGGCCATTCAACTTTTCCTTTTGTTTATCGAGATCATGTCTCTTGCTTTGCTCACCTGAATTTTCTTTTCATGTATTAGTGTTGGTTTACAAATGTTTAAATAATATTATTAATTTAGACATGGTCTTCCCCTTAGATTAGCTCTTAAACCTGAGAAAACTTAAAATGTGGATAGAACTGTTTCTTTCCTGACACAATGCTCAGTGTGTTTTTTGTTGTTTCTTTTCAGTCAAGAATGCCTTAGTTTTCATAGGGGACAGATTCATTTTAAGACCCCAGTGTCATAAACCACAGATAGCACCCAACTCTACATGTACTATATTTGGCTACATTCATAATAATTACATTTTAACTTATATAAAAATAACATAATGAAAAGAAAAATGTAGCAATATAAACCAGCATGACTTATGTGAATGTGTTCTTGCTTTTATAACGAATCAGAAACATTAACATTTTCATACCTGGTTAACTGGGTCACAGAAACCATAGAAAACTATGAATAAAGGAATAGAATACTGTTCTACAATAGACCCTAGCAGACAGAGCCCCCAAGGGAAAAACCTTGGCCTCAAGCATGGTAGTAAGGAAGGTTGGTACCAAGAGTATGACTAATATCTTTAATTTTAGTTTAAAGCTACTTTTTCATTGTTTCTGGATAAAAGCTAACCCATCACTTATGTATCAGAGTAGAACTTTGATAGTTCTTGAAAACTTTGATTTTACTTCATATATGAGATTTACTGTATTTTACTTCTAAAATTAAGAATTTTTTGTTACTGTGTTCTTACCATACTTTATTATTAAATTAAAGTATTTTAGAGAAAATGTGATGTAATGCCTGTGTGTGTGTGTGTGTGTGTGTCTGCATATAGACATGTATGAGACAGACACACAGCAAGAAATCTCATCTGAAGACCTGAAGATGGGGCAATGTCCACATCTTAGAAAAATATATATAAACACACACACACACACACACACACACACACACACACACACACACACACACACATGCATGTATATAAACAAGCCATTTCTATATTGATATACACTTAGCATATAAATACCATTTGTAAAATTTAGAAGCATATTTTGTTTACATAACATCATTACACATGAAAATACACTGTATAATTTCTTTTTAAACATGCCATTTAACTACTTCCTTAATGTGCCTGATTAGTTTTCTATTCTGAGATTTTTAAATTTTTTTTATTATGAATTACACTACAGAAAATTACTATGGTACAATTTGTGGACATCTCCAATGTTTCAAATTGGATTCTGTAAATGTGGTTTAAATTAATAGTACACCCTTGTGTTCCTGCACAGGCTGCAAAATGGGTTAATGAAGCTGCTACAAAATGCATCTCTCTGAAACAGGAGCAAATATTATTTCCTTAGTACACTAGCCCGTGGTAGAGTTGTCAAGCTTTGCTGGTGTTCACACTATGGTTTCATACATATATTTTTTTACCATTATAAGATTAAAAAGTAGCCTTAATTTTTATAATTTTAGTATCATTGATAATAAGGCTGAATATATTCACATTTAATACATACTTGTGTTTAATCTGATGATTTGGTACTGTGTAGGCATGTTTTTCCTCTGTTTTCATAGTTGTAAAGGTTTTTGTATAAGTTCTCTATATTTATATCATATTCATATAATAAATACATTATAATGTAGTTTGCATATTAATAATGAAAACTCAGAATCATATAACTGATCTGGGAATGCCTTTCTATATGCTGTGAATAAAGGACTGTTTTGGTCGGTGACAGGCACCATAGGCAGGAATTGGAGTATAGGTAGGAGGAGGGCGGAGTCAGACAGAGAAATTGACTCAGCTGCCCAAAGAAGCAACATGTAAGGAACACAGGTGAGCCACGGGCCACATGGCAGGACAGATGAATGGATATGGGATCAATTAAGATGCAAGAACTAGCTAGCAATATGACTAAGCGATAGGCCAAACAGCATGAAGTTAATATAAGCATCTCAGTCATATTTGGGGAAAAGCAGCTGCTGGCAGATCTGGACTGTGGGAATAGTCATGTTACATGTAACTTCTGAAAAACTTTATCTAGTGAGTTACCAACTTTTTCCAAAAAGTATTAACTAGTTGTATTTTTGATTATGACAATAATCATATAATTTGCCTTATAATATTTGTCAAAATACCCAAATATTATTTTAAGACCTAAATTCACTAATTTTGAGTCAGATTTTGTTCATTTAATTTGATAAACTTTATTAATATCTTAACACTTGTCCAACATTTTCTTTTTATAAAATACCATTTGTTTTATTATTTAATTTTTTTCTTAATTATATTGGTTTGTTAGCATATCAAGTTATTTAGATTTCACTTCACATATATTGAATTCTTGCATTCTCTGCCTGGAAAGGTCGTCTTGGATATGGGGTTTAAGAGAACAGAGGAGGTTGTGTTCCTCATTCTCTGTAGTATTTCTCATCTCAGCTTCAATGCATAGAATAAAACAGTTGATGCTTAACGAAGTTTATTGAAAGAGTCATTGAAAATAAAAGTCAAGATTTCAAGAAGGGTAATGGTACTTGCAGAAGGTAATAAGAGTAGATGTAAAGAAAACAAACTCAGGGTAACGTGAGGCCATTTTACATATCTGCTCACTCTTCTCTACATCACATCCAGCATATTCATCTTAGTGACTGTAGTTTGCTTTTGTCTCTTGTCTAAATCAGGAAATGTAGGATTGTGTACTCAGCCTGTCTATGAAGAAAACATCTAGACCTCTTTTCTCTGTGAGTGTTATGTGAGGAGCCAGAACTCCACTTCCACCCATGCACCACACATGAACACATGTTATCCTCTTGTCCTGTGCTTGCTTTTCACAATTCTCTCACTTTGGGGAGCAATGGAATTACAGGGTGGTTTAGGAAATCAAATACAGTTGACTTGGAGTATTTAAGAAGTATTTAAAGAAGATCTTTAAAATGGGTTTTATAGAGGGAATCATACATTTTTTTAAGTCTTTGATTCTTCCTTCTTTCTTCCTTCCTTTCTTCTTCCCCTCTCCTTTCCCCTATCTCTCCCACCTCTTTTCTTTCTTTCTTTCTTTCTTTTTTTTTTTTTTTGAGATGGGATCTCTCTACATAGACTAGATTGTTATAAAACTCACTCTAGAAACCAGGCTGGCCTTGAAGTCACAGAGGTCCACCTGCATCGGCTGGCCAATTTTTGGTGTTAAGGGTCCGTGCCACCACAGTTGGCTCCCTTAACGTAATCCTGTGTGTTCTCAGAAGATAAACTTCATTTTCTTTTTTTCTTTTTTTTTTGAGTCATATCAAATATCTGTACATCACAGAACTTTTACCAGGAGAAAGATTTGTAATCAGGACCTCTTCCCCCTTTGCCATTTAGTTCTGTTCTTAAGCTTCTTTATAAATCTAAGCAGGGAGAGGGCAGAAGAACATCCTGTTAATTTCTTAGCCTGAAGTACCAATCTGTAGTCATTCCATCTACTTGTGCATTGGCAGTGCCTTATTTAAGGTGAACTGTGTGTGTCTCCTGAAAAAGCACACATAGAACACGATGCTTTGGACAATGTTCCTTGAGTCTGATTTACCAGATTTTTTTCAAACATAGGCATAATTTAGGAAAAAAAATTGAAAGAAATACTATGTAATTGGAATATGTTTTCTTTACAAACTCTCTTAACCCCATTTTTATTAAAGTTGTAAAGGCCAATCAGTGACAGCTCAATTTACATAGCAGCAAAATTTTCCTATATGGCAAACAGTTTGTGATTCATTTTCTTCCACTGTGCTTCATTTAATATAAATTCCTGATCACACACTGTGAGGCAGATGCTAAAGTAAAAGACATACACTTTGTAAGTCAGTCTTTAAAATGAGGTATACTTGCATATTTCAGGTAATCAGAAAATGATTACAAATGAAGTGGAAATAAAGATAGAAAAAGAACTTAAATCTACTTATTTAAGTTAACTCAGTCTCTATCTTTGTTTGCTTATTTGTTTATTTATTTATTCTGAGATAGGTCTTTACTAGGTAGTCTTGGCTCTCCTTGAATTTACTGTGAAGATAAGGTAGCAACTGATCTCTTCATGGCTCTGCCTCACACAAACTGGGCTTAAAAGTATATGCCACCTTACCCAACTCTCAACCTTAATCATTTTACACATACCTTTTCAGGTCAATTCAATGTTTGGATTCTTTGAAGGATTGCAATCTTCTCAGTTTGTCTTCCCAAGATAGTGTTTGTTTAGAAAAAAGTTCCAGAATAGTGGGGATGTGTGGTGATATATTATATCCTTAATATATCAGATCCACCCACAGTCAAGCCAGGAGGGTCAGAGAGTGGCAACTCGCACCTTTAATCCCAGCACAGGAAAGACCTGGAGTGGTGACCTATGCCTTTAATCCAATAACTCCAGAGACAGAGAATTTTCTGTGTTTCTGTAAGTTCAAGGCCTAACTACCAAATAGTAGTAGCTCACACCTTTAATCTTAACTCTAGAGTATGACTCAGGGTTGATCCTAGAAGTAAAGCAACTGAGTTAAGAAGGTATTCAAAGTAGGCATAGGAAGACAGAGATTTACTATGTACAAGTAACCAGGAGCAAGGCTGAGGAAATTGTTATGTACCTTTTACCTTGTGAAGTTTATTGGGTAAGGTTTGACTGTGGCCTCTTTCCTCTCTGATATTCCAGTTTTCCCCCCATATCTGGCTCTAAGTTTTCATTTAATAACAACTAGAATTTGTATTATACCTGGCACAAATTTCCCCCCAAAAGCTGATTGTCAACAAGAGAAATATGTGGCTGGAGGAGTAATTACTGCCTGGATAGACTTTTTGTTCTGAGTTAGCCTTCAAGCTTGGGCAGAACTGGCCACATATATTTCTTCTTTACTTTCATATCGGTTAGTTTTTCAGACAGTGGTCTACTTCTCCTGGTGGGTGGCAGGATTTTTTTTTTCTCTTTTTGGATCCCTCCTTGGACTGCTATCACCCTAGGTAGCCTTCCCACTTCACAGACATCTGAGGTATCACCAACAACATTTGGTGGGGAAATCAGATTTTTTAAAAAGGGGGGAATTTGTTTAAAGCAATGGAAAGAATTTGGTTTTTCTGTGATCTTACTCTAGATGATTTGATATTGGAACCAGTAAAGGAAAAGATAAATAAAGTAGATGGGACTATCCTTATGATGTTTATCATATTTTTAATTATGAATATTTTTGTTTGATTTATATTTTGTTATTTAAAAAGTTAATTAATGTGACTGCCAAGAAGAAAATCTTAGAGAAACCTATTAAGAGAGAATACAAAGATATTCAAACCTAAACAGAGAAATATAAGCAACCAATATCAGCAATGTCATCTAAGATTTTATAAAACAGCTGAAGGTTATCAGACAGCCAATAGTAATTAATATATCCAATAACCTTAAGGAAATCTTAAAATGATAAAAATTGTATAGAGGTTAATTGGACTCTGGTACAAGTGTCAGAATTAAGGAGAGTTAAGGAAGCCATTGTGACACATGGTATACACTCACCATTTATAAAACAAATGCTAAATTCCTGGTCATCATGTAGCCTGATCACCCCTAAGGACTAGTTAGATACGATTACTGCTGTTTTGGAGGTTTGGCCACTCTTACAATAGAAAACATGGTGGAATAAGGAGGCTAAACCAATAGAACAAAGAAGCAGTGCCAGAGACATAGAAGTCTCACAAGACCATCTTATTGAGTACGAAAATTTTGTTGACATAAAAGAGCAAACCTTATACAATGAACATACCGTGGATTTATGCTGCATGGCAGCCTTAAATGCATCAGATTGGATTTCAGAGATAGGAAATAAAAATGAATCCTTCATAAAAGTAATTCAAAGCCCCAAAGAAACTTTTGCAGACTTTTTGCAGAGATTAACTGTAACAGTAAATAGAATAGTACCAGATTCAGAAGCTAGGTAAAAAACAATTGAATTTCTGGCTTTGAGTGCTAATTCATAATGTAAAAGAATAATTAGACCATTAAAAGCAAGATCAGCACCCTTGGAGGATTGGATTCATGATACAAGTAATCTGGAGCCTTATGACTGTGATAATAGCTGAGTAGGAGAAGTTATTTCTAGGTATATAAGAAAAAGTCAAAATGTTAAATGTTAAAATTGTGGAAGACAAGGTCACATAAAAAGAGATTGTAAGTAAAGTGTTCCCATAAACAGTGCCTTTGTTAGAAATAATCTCAAGAGAACACTTCTCCCTTCTGGAATATACAGAAGGTGTGGCAAAGGAAGGCATTGGTTTAATGAATGCAGGTCAACAAGGGACAGACAAGGTAACTTTCTGCCTTCAGAAAATGCCCCAAGGGGGTTTTAAAACCACCATATCAAATCCAGTTCAATATTACCTTGCCATTGTGGAGATAACACCTTCCCAGAACAATTAAAGAAATTAAAACCTATTCTAAAAAGGCATACTACACTGAATGATAGAAGATCTATAGAAAAAGAAAAAAGGTCAGGAAAAAATTATAAAGCAAATATTTTGGCAAGCTCTATTACTGAACAAAGTTAAGAGTAGGAATAAATGATGTATTATCAAAGGTATATTGGACAGAGGAGCAGATGTATCAATAATTTCACCAGAGTTTTGGCATCCAAATTGGCCCCTTCAGGAGGTAAATGTTCAGTTTTTGGAAATTGGGTCATTATCCCAGGTAAAACAGAGTGCAAAATGGTTTGAGTTTATATGACCAGAAGGATAGAGAGGAATATTAAAGCCACATGTGGCTAATATTGTTATAAATTTATGAGAATGAGATTTACTACAACAATGAAATACACAGATTAACATTGCTTCAAACACAGAAATAAACCATAAACTAAGAGATGTCTCTGTGAGAACCATTAGAAGGTATTGAGAAAAAGTCATAAACCATTCAAGTTGTATAGAAACAAGGCACAACAGCTGTTAGCATTTCATAGACACCCACAGCACTACATTTAAAATGATTATCATATAGGCCTATATAGGTTCGTCAATGACCTCTAACAGAAGAGAAATTGCAGGCCTTAGAGCAGCTAATACAGGAGTAGTTAAATGCTCAGCATACTGAAGAATCAACCAGCCCTTGGAATTCTCCTACATTTATTATTTTTAAAAAATCTGGAAAGTGGATAATGGTAACAGATTTAATGGTAATAAAGAAGGTGATCTGGGAAATAGGTTCTCTACAGTCTGGGATTCATTTACCTTCTCATTTACCTAAAGAATGGCCTGTTATCATTATTGCTTTAAAAGAGTTTTCTTTACAATACCTCTGTAGAATCAAGACAAAGAAAAATTCATCTTTACAGTGTCCACTTATAATAATTCTCAACCTGAAAAGAGATAGCAGTGAAGGATCTTCCCTAAAGTAATGCTGAATAGCCCCACTCTGTGCCCATTTTTTGTACAAAACCATTAGAACAGACATGTAACAAATTTATACAATCTATAATGAATCATTACATGGATGACATTTTTTGGCTGATTCCAATATTGCTATCTTAGGAAAAAAATATTTGAAGAAGTAAAAAAAAAAATTGTCTGCTTAGGTATTACAAATTGTCCCTGAACAAATATACAGAGGAGATACTATTAATTATTTATGATTCAAAATAGGCCCACAAAGGATTAGACCCCAAAAGGTACAAATCAGGAGAGATAGATTGAAAACACTTAATGATTTTCAGAGATTGCTAGGAATTATCAATTACAAACAACTTTTGGAATAAATAATTATGAACTGGATAATTTGTTCAAAACTTTAAATAGTGACAAGGACTTAAATAATCCAGAGAATTGAGAGAACTGGCATTGGTAGAAAAATTACAGGATGGACATGTGGATTGTGTGGATCCAGACCTTAATTGCATTCTAGTTATCTTGCCTTCTAAGCATTCTCCTAAAGGAATTTTAATGGAAAGGGAAAATGTTAAATTGGAATGGATATTTCTACCACATAAACTGAGTAAGAAATTAAAGACATATGTGGAAAAGATTTCTGAACTTATTTTTAAAGGAAAATTAAGACTTTGTCAATTGACAGGAATGGACCCAGAAGAAATTGGGCCAATTATGGGCAGAAAGTTAACCTTGGCAAAGAGCCTACAGTATTTTTTTTAGAGCTATTAAGAACAAATATCATTGAAGCAAAATAATTGAATTTCTTAAAAAAACTAACTGGGTTCTTCTTCATGTTGTATGAGATAAACCAATTTCTGGAGCCCTACTTTTTTTAATTAATTTTTTTATTACTAACTTAACATATTACAACTAAAAAGTAAAATTGTAGCTTAAAAAGAAACTATTTTCTACATGAAGAAGTTTATTTTCTTAACCTTAACCCACGAAGGCTCCTCTGACTCTCTTTTCAACTAGGTCCTGATTTTTGAACCTCTGTGTTTAAAATTGAGTCCAAATTGAGTGTATTTGGACAGCCTCTACCCCATTTTGATCTCACCGTCTTTGTAATTTATTATTTTAGCCTGTACAAATTTCAGTGATTTTTTTTTTTGTTAAATCTCTTAAGCAATGAATTATCCTACTAGTGATGGTTAGGGTGAATTGTCAACTCAACAACACCTGAGATCACCTAGAAAACCATTCTATGAATATCAGTTATAAAATTATTTGGGTTGGATTAATCAAAGAGTATGTGAGCATTTATCTTAATTAGGTTGAGTTGGAAAACCCTATCCTAGAAGAGGATCTCACCATTTCCTGGCTTCTGGACCAAGAATGCATAAAAAATGAAGCTAGCAGAGCACAGGTGTATGTACATTAATACCTTCCTCCTGACTGTGACAAAATTGGAGTAGCTTTATTCAGCTACTGCTGTTTGACTTCCCAGCCATGATGAAGTGTTCTTCTTTTATTTTTATGCATGTATCCCCCTTCTCCCCCTCCCTTCCCTGCTCCCAGTCTCCCCCCCCCCCCCAGTCATCTTTCAGCCTACATTTTATACTGATGCAAACAAATCAGGAAAGGCAGGTTATAAATCAGACAATGTAAGTAAAGTGGCTAAAAGCCCTTATAATTCTGTTCAAATATCAGAATTGTATGATATCATGATGTTATTAATGGATTTTACTAAGCCTCTTAACTTAGTTATGGACTCTCAGTAAGTAGAAAGAGTTGCTTTATCTATTGAAACTGCTAATTTTATTAAGGATGAGTCAGAATTAACTTCATTATTAATTATGTTATAAAAATAATCAGGAATAGGAATTATCCCTTCTATATAACACACATTTAATCCCATATCAGTCTGCTAGATCCTTTAGCACAAGGTAATAATGAAATTGATAAATTATTAATAGGTAATATACATAGGCCTCATATTTTTATTAAAACACATCACATCAATAGCAAAGTATTAAAAAAAGTCTTTATCACTTGGCAGCAAGCCAAAGAAATTGTAAACCGATGTCCCACCTGTTCCTTCTATTACCAAATTCTATTGCCAGCAGAAAGTAACCCTAAAGGTATACGTAGAAATAAAATCTGGCAGATGTATATATTTCATTTTACAGAATTTGGAAAATTAAGATATGTACACCATATAATAGATACATTTTCAGGATTTCAATAGAACTGCTTTGAGTTCAGAAAAGGATGATTCTGTAATCACACATTTGCTAGAAGTTATGGCCATCATGGGAATACCTGTGCAAATTAAGACTGACAATGCTCTGGCATATGTCTCTAGTAAAATAAAACAATATTTTCTTATTATAACATAAAGCATATTACCACACAAACCTACAGAGCAAGCAGTCATAGAGAGATCAAACTAAACTCTAACAGATATATGCTAAATAAACAGAAAGGAATTACAGAGACCCCTAGAGATAGACTACATAATGTTTTATTAACTTTTAATTTTCTCAGTGCTAATGAGAAAGGAACAACAGCTGCTGAAAGGCATTGGACTATAGAAAAACAACTGAGCTAAAGCAGTGTGTTTACTTCAAAGATGTACTAACCTCTGAGTGGAAGCCAGGGTATGTGCTATGTTGGAGAAGGGGTTTTGCTTTTGTTTCCACAGGAGAAATTTCATGAAAATAATAATTGATGGGTTATCAACCCATATTACAATTCTTTAAGTTGTAAGAAAAACTAAAGTATTGCACTAGGTTTTTGTTCTTGTCTTTACAGAAAACTAGAAATATCCATCTTCTAGAAGTTAAAAGATCTTGGACTTCTAGATGGATATCCTACAGCAAAGGGAGGATATCCAGAAAAATTTACAAGCAAAACTATATCAGACCTATTGGTACCAATATTCTCTACAGGGTAAAATCCCATTACTTAACCTCTATATATCTTTATTTATAAGAGAAGTTGCAGTTCCAGCTTAATTATAATTTAAAGATGACTTTAGAGTTGGAGTGTGGCTCTCTCCTTCTCTAAAGCCAAGGATACTTGTTAAAGGAAAATATGAAATTTCTGTATCATATCAGAAGAACCACCTGATAAGGGACAGAAGATTAACAAAAAATAAGAGACTATTCTATTGTTACTAATCCTATGCCAAATAAATACTTATATATTTAGCTCCCTGTACATTGTGTTAGGTTTTAGTCTCTTATCAGCTTTCTTCAGTGATCCATGACAATGCTTAATTGCAAACTTGAAGTATCCTAAAGAAAGATGGGGCCCCACAATGATGATTTCACATAAACTAGACAAAGTCACTAGGCTGACAAACACCAACCAAAGATCAGATTTGGAATACAAATTTCTCAGGACAATTTTCAGGTGGCTCGATGAACCAGCTTCATAGACTAGCTAAGATTTGAGACAAGCCATATACTTTCCTGTTATGTAGAGACTGGACAAGAAATGTTATAGCTACTTATTTCAGGACTTGACAATTAATAAAAATTTTTTTTCGGGATCCCCAAAAGATGCCATAGCCCCCAGACAGCAGGAAGTAAAATAAGAACACAGCCTCCACATTGCCAAGAAGTGAGATTAGTGGTTTTTGGTCTTATAATAGGTTATAGATGATTGCCATTATTTAGGGTAACTGGTTAAAAATTGTTATTGGTTATGGTTAGAAAACAGCTAAACAAGAAAGATTAGATTCAGGATTCTTTTTTTTAAATAAATAAATAAATAAATAAATAAATAAATAAATAAATAAATAAATAAATAAATAAATAAATAAGGGGATATAGATATTATAGAATATAAGGGTAGTTTACTGAATCTACTTTTAAAAAGGAATTACTAGCTTTGAATATTTTACATTGGATTGGATTTTTTTGTATATTGTATAAATATTGTGTATATTGGTACAAAGTTGAGATTAATTTTTTTACTTTACATATATCTCTATGCTTGTTCAAGGTATACAGTTCATCTGGCAATGCAATACAAATTGCTTGTCCATTAATGTTATTACCAACTAATTATAATATAAAGAAATGCAAATTAGTAATTAGATATTACAATCAAACTTATAGTCATATTAGACATGTTTTCAAATTTTAAACAGATATATTTTAGATTAACAGATCTTCTTAAAACACTTCAGAGATCCATAGAATATGGCATTTAAGATATTTTAATAATATTGGTTCTTATTATGTTTATGATAATGCAACATCTGCTCCTGGAAGCACCAATCTACTTCAGAGAAGATTATGGACATCAAAGAAATTCCATATGAAGTTCACCTTCTTTGTGACAAAAGTTAGCCACTGGGCAAGAAAGTACTCTTGTCTTGACTGCTGATGTTCAAATGGACAAGCAGGACACACACACACACACACACACACACACACACACACACACACACACACAGACACAAATAGTTATCAAACCTTGCCAAGACAAGGTAGGAATGTCTTTGAGAATATCCTGCTTCACAGAGACGTGTTAGGCCTCTAGGCTGAAGATGGATGCTTTAGTGATACAGAAGAACCTTGGGTGACTGTCCAGGCAGCAAGCTATTTCATTTCTTTCAGTTTCTTGAAGTTGTTTGCTTGCCCGTGTTGTTTACTTTGTTAATATTATTTCCTTCTTGGGTCTCCTGAGGGAGTTGAAGATGAAATAGTGATAGTTTTTGTAGTGACAGTTTTAGAAAAGAAAGTCACTTAGAAGTTAAAGTGTATAAGTTTGAGAGACATCAAAATATGGTTAGATAGAAAGTGAATTAGGAATAATCCTTTGGACTCACCAAAACAAGATAAATAAAGAATATTTTATTTGAATTTTTCAGTTGTTAATGGACTGAACCTTACTCTTGTAATTATTGTTTGTACATATTATATATAATTATTGTACCTATTGTATATGGTTTTTCTTATGTTAGTTATAACATTCTTTTTATTTTTGACACAAAATGGATATGTGGTGTTATATTATATATTTAATAAAACCAGTCTGGAATGTTAGAGAACAGATCCACTCACAGTTAAGCCAGGAGGGTCAGAGAGTGGTAACTCAGGCCTTTAATCCCATAACTCCAGAGACAGAGATCTTCCTGTGTTTCTGTGAGTTCAAGGCCTAACTACCAAAGAATATTAGCTCACACTTTCCTTTAATCTTAACTCTGGAATATGATGCTGAGTTGATCCCAGAAGTAAAACAACTGGGCTAAGAAGGTATTTAAGTTAGGTGTAGGGAGACAGAAATTTATTCTGTAGAAGTGACAAGTGAGGCTGTGGGAGCTGGAAGATAGCTTTTACCTTGGGAAGCTGGCTGGCTGAGACTTGACTGTGGTCTGTTTCCTCTCTCTGATATTCCAGCTTTTCCCTGATACCTGGCTCTGAGTTTTTATTTAATAACAACTAGAATTTGTGCTACAGGGATGTTCCTTCTTGCCTTCTGTCCTCTAGTCTGGGCAGTGCTATTTCCCTTAATCGTATATATTATTAGACATAACACTGCATTTTACTGTGGCATTTTCTTACATGTGTGTGATGTATTCTGATTATATTCTTCCTTATGGCCAGTCCATGTATTCCTCTCATTCCCACTGATCATCTTCATTATGCCATCTTGTCCCTCTTCTATTTCTTGTCTTTTTTTCTTAGTGACCTAATGAGTTCTTTATGGTTGCTCAAAAAGTATGAATGAGGGGCTATTTACCTTGATTACCTTGTTAGTGGCTATGCCACTGAAGGATAATGTTTATCTATCCCCCAGAAATTACTGCCTTTCAATGCTCAGTGGAATGGGGCCTCATGTGCTCCTCTACATAATATACCATTAGCTATCTATAAACACTCTGGAAAATTGCTTGTAAGTCTACCTCCCCGGTTTGTTCAAAAATCCAGTTTTGTGAAGGTAATCATGGCTGCTGTTAGTTCAAGCGTGCACTACCATTGCGTTCCTGTTCTACCACGTGTTTCTCCGTCCTCTAGCTATTACAATTTTTCTTTTCTCCATTCTATTTTACGAGAGGGCGATGCATTTGTTCCACTTGTAGACAGGCACTCAACCTTTGATTATTATTTTTACTAGTGCTGTTGATTTGAAAAGAAACAAACAAACAAAAAAACTTCCTGGAAATAGCTGATAGAAGGCATTAACCTATAAGGGTAAATATAACTATTTAAAAATATTTTTACATTTATTTTTAAGGCTTTCATACACTAGTACTATATTTATATTATTTCTTCCCCCACATAACTTTTTCCTTTGTCTCTTCCACATATTTCTTTCAGATTCATAAACTTGTTTTCATTGTTTTACATTCATACACACACACACACACACACACACACACACACACACACACACACACACACACCTTCCTATGTAGTGGACTCAGTACCAATCAAAAAGTGGTTGTGTCCCCCATTACAGATGTGCCACTATCATACCAGAGGATATGTCATTTCTGCTGGTTTGTTGTGTGGCAGTTCAGAGTTGCGAATGCCTGTTGATGACAGTGCTCCTCCAAGAGCCTGTATAACTCCTTCTAATGCCACAAAAGGAAGCTAACACACTACCTAGTGTCAGGTTTTTGGTCACTCATGAGATGTGATAAATGAGTTACATCTTGTGGAGTAGATCTTCAGTTTAATCAGTATTGATTGCTTCACCTCATAAACTTCCTGCCACCATTGCACAAGCACATTTTGTGGGTAGAAGAGCATTGTGGACCAAAGAGCTTGTGGGGGATTTGATGTTAGTTTTCTCATTTGATAGCATGCAGGGCCCTTTCTTATAGTAAAGATCTTAAAACATAGAAAAACTAGCTCTATATAGGCACCAGCTTGAATTCTTCATTTTCAATATGTTGTGTAGGTGTTGTCTTCAGCAATGGGGGTCTTGCTGACAGTTTGTGGAGAGCAACCTATAGTTTTAGCAATGGCTTACAGGACTCCCTTGGCCAGCAACTTAATTAAATGTCATCCAGTCTTAGAACTGAAGGCTTCATTTGGTGAAAAGATATGGCCAGTTAGAACTGTCTTCCTCATCATTGGGTGATTTCACTTAGACCACATTTATGTGTGTATAGATTTTAGTTACATCCTACTTTACAATGCTTCCATATACCCCTCAAATGACAATTTTAGTTGTTTCTCCCTACATTCTCTCCTGTTTTCCTTTATCTTCCACTTGATTCTCATATTCCCCGACTGACATCCATTCATATTATCCATTTTATTTTCCTTTCCTTGGGAAATCTATCTGTCCTCCCTATTAATTTACTGTGTACCTTATATCTGTGGTTCTGCATATTGTAGCCTGGTTATCATTAATTTAAGAGTTAAAATCCACATATAATCAAGTACATGCCTTATATTTCTTTCTGGCTTCAAGATATCACACTTAGGATAATTTCTTTTTCTATTCCTATCCATTTACCTAAAACTTTTATGATTTTCCATTTTAATGGCAGAATAATAGTCCACTACATATATGTACAAATTTTCTTTATCCATTTTTTTCTTTGCTGTTGAAGGACCTCTAGGTGGTTTTTAGTTTTTAAGTATTATGAACAAATCAGCGATGACTATGATTGAGCAAGTGCCTTTGTGGTAGGAGGAGTAGTCTTCGGGTATATACCCAAAAGCAGTATAGCTGGGTTTTGAGATAGGTCAATTTCCATCTTCTCGAGGGAGCACCACACTGATTTCCATAGTGGCCGCAGCAGTTTCCACTTCTACCAGAAAGAGAAGAATGTTTCCTCATCACAAGGACCTGCTACTTGCTTTATTGATTATAGTCATCCTGACAGGTATAAAATGGAATGTCAAAGTAATTTTGACTTGTATTTCTCTGACGGCTAAGGATGCTGAACATTTCTTTAAGCGTTTCTCAGTCATTTGAAAGTTCTTTTATTCCAGATCGCTGGTTAGATCTATATCCTATTTTAAATTAGGTTATTTGATTTATCTAGATTTTTGAGTTTGTTGAATATTTTATATATTAGCCCTTTACAGATGTGTAGTTGATAAAAAATATTTTCTCACTCTATAGGCTGTCCCTTTGTCTGAATGACTATATATTCATCATGCAGAGATTTATCAGTTTCATGATATCTCCTTTAATAAGTATTGATCTTATTGTCTGTGGTAACATTATTTTGTTCAGAGAGTCTTTTCCTGTGCCAGTGACTTGCACTTGCTCTTCTAGCAGATTCCATGTATCTGGTTTTATGATGAGGTCTTTGATTCATTTGGACTTGAGTTTTGTACATGGGGATAAATATGAATCTGTTTAGATTCTTCTACATTTAACTTCCCTGCTAGAGCAGCACCATTTGTTGAAGATTCTGTCATTTTTTTCTTTCAGTGTGTATTTCTGGCGTATCTATCAAAAGACAGGACTATACACTATAATCTTTTCTGTTTGTATATCCACAGCTATGCTCTTTTGTAGGATCAGCTTCATCTTACCTGCTCTCCTGTTTGCACTGCTTTCAGAAGCTAAAAATGACTGAAAAGCATTTTATACACACATAGCTACAAGTTTCCCCCCACATCAGTTTTTAACACAGTTGTTTTCTGATTTATATGTGACTTGGTTCTATGACTATGTAAGAAATATATTGTTATGAGTTTTAAGACTTTTTTAAAGGCAAACTGGGAAAGTTGCAATTTTCCTTTATCTGGCTCTGTTTCATTTCACTGTAATGCATTTCCCACTGAGAGTGAGGTCAGAGGTGAGCACCAGCATAACTACAGAAGTCTTCCTGGGTTTCATAAACTTGTACTTTACAAATGGAGGGAGGATAGTTTATGTAGAATACAAAACAAAACAAACAAAAAAATTCACAGATGTCAGTTCAAGATTATAACCTAGTTACACACATCATATTCAGAAGATAATCTTTACTTGTCAGACTTAGAGTGAAATTATGGAAAATGACATTTGAAGATAATTTGGAATAAGATTCTGTAAAATGTAAGATACTTTTGGTGTCTTCTTCCTTGGTTTTTATTCTTAATTGAACCCAGTGTTACATTTTGATACCATAATGACTAAAGAATCTGTTTTATAATAGACAGTTAGCATCTATCCTTCTCCACCCACTCTAGCAGGTGAATCCATTAGCATAATTCACTTAGATTATTATCTTGAATGTTTATGGTTGGATATTTTTCTCACTTTTTAAAAACCAAAACATCAATATAACATCTAGAATTACTGCTTTAAAAGGTCAACTAGATCACCACTTTGTGTGTGTGTGTGTGTTCAAATCAATCTATGACTATTTTTCTTGGAAAAAAAATACTACAAATGCCTCCTTCAGTCTTTTCTGACATCTTTCTTTGAATACACTTCTGGCTTTGTGCCCTATCTACTCATCATTCTTTTTCTCATTTATTGGGCTGTCACCAAACTGGTTCTTCTGTGGTCCCCCACTCACACCCCAAGTCACTACTTAAGTGCATCAAGAAGATTCAATCTTTATTTACAAAACAAATCCCCAAATCCCCTAAATTTTTGGTGTGCTCCCTCATTTATCTCTAGCATACTTCAATTCCTCAGTTTAATGACGTAATCTCTGTTCTTTATGTTGATGTGGGAATGCCTTTCTGTATGCTGTGAATAGCAATCTTTAAATAAAGGAGCTGTTTTGGCCCATGACAGGCACCATAGAAAAAGTAGGAGGAGAAATCAGAGTAGGTAGGAGGAGCAGGGCAGAGTCAGACAGAAGGAGTCAGAAGCCCAAAGGAGCAACATGTAAGGAACACAGGTGAGCCACAGGCCCATGGCAGACAGATGAATGAGAATGGGTTGAGTTAAGATGTAAGAGCTAGCTAGCAATGTGCCTGAGCCATAGGCCAAACAGCATGAACTTAATACAAGCATCCGAGTCATTTTTGGGGCCTGAGCAGCAGTGGGCAGCTAAGAGGTCTGGGGCTGCGGGTCTATGGTCTGGGCCTCTGGCTGCCCGGGACCAAAGAAACCATAATGTAACACTATGTTCTTAGGTTCTTTAGGTTACTCATGTGAGTTTGCAATTTTCTTCCTAATATTTGCTATTATTTAACAATATTGAATATCTTATCATTTATAGCCTAGATTCCCCAGTAGACATTATATTCTTTAGGGATAGGTTATTAAAAAAAAAAAAAACTAAAACAAAATATTTAAGATGTTGATGAAATACTTGAAGTGGCCAAGGAGATTATTTGAAATTTGAATTATATCCAATATAATTAAAGATAAATTTTGTCTGAGATAACTAATCATGTTATAAAGCCATTATTAGTATCATGGTTCTGAAACATAATTATTTAGAGAAAAATGACCATGTTTTCAATAATATTTGGACTATATTAGAATCTAGCACTTTATATAGCTTTATCAAATAAAACAAATGAGCTGAGGTTTCCTAATAGTTCTAAAAGATCAATATTATTATAGAAAGTTTTGTTATTAAAATTATCATTTTCTTTCTTTTTTTTCTTTTTGCTATTTTTATTATTTATTTTTCTTTGACACAGGAACATTTTAACTAGCTAAAATTTTTATTTTTTAAGTTTTTCCTATACCCCCTTCTGCCCTTCCTCCCTCATGCTCCCCATACCCCATCCTGCATGGATGCATTCCCTAGGGAAGGCAAGGAATCCCAAGGTGAGTCAGTTAGGTCTGGCATATCCAGTTGAGGTAGGTCTGAGTGCCTCTCCCCAGTATCAAGGCTGAGTAAAGTGTTCCTCTACAGGGAATGAGCTCCAATATGTCAGTTCATGTACCAGGAAAAAAATTCTCGTTCTACTGCATGAGGCTCCACAAACTGCCCATGCCTTTTGACTATTTTCTACATTTGAAGGATTTAGCTCCTTTCCAGGAAGGTTCCTCAGTGATCATTTCAGAGTCAGTGAGCTCCCAATATCTTGGGTCAGCCTTTTCTGTGGGTCTCCTCTTCATGATCCTGATCCCTTTGCTTATGTACTCTCTTTAGCTGGACAGGGAACTCAACCTGGTCCTTAGCTATGGGTCTCTGCACCTGCCTTCATCAGTTGCTGGATGAAGGTTTTATAATGACAATTAGAATGATCATTCATTTGATTATAGGGGAAGTCCTGTTTAGGCACCTCCTCCACTATTGCTATCCAGGGACATCTTGTGGGTTCTTGGATGTTTCCTTAACACCAGGTTTCTCTCTAACCCACAATGGCTCCTTCTATCAATTATATTCTCTCTCTCTCTCTCTCTCTCTCTCTCTCTCTCTCTCTCTCTCTCTCTCTCTCCTCTCTCTCCTTCCCTCCTTCCCTCCCTCTCCCCCCCTCTGTTGTTCTTCCCACTCAACCATCTCCTTCTCTCATGATTTGTTCCCACCTCCTCTTGCTTCCTGTTATGATTCCACTTTACTCGAGAGATCTTTTCTATTTCCCCTTCCCAGAGGGATCCATGGGTGTCTCTCTTAAGTTCCTCCTGTTACCTAGCTACTCCATGTAGGGAAAAGTGGCCAGCCAAAGAAAACCATCCTGGCTCTGACATCAGTCAGTGAAAGAAAACCCACCCTGGCTCTGAGACCAGAGCCAGTGAAAGAAACACACCTTGGATTTTAGACCTAGCCAGTGAGATACTTTATCCTTGAACCCAGAACCAAAAAGAAATCTGCCCTGACTCTGAAACTAGCACCAAAGAAACATACTTTTGCCCTGGAATCAGAACCAGTGAAAAAAAATAATGTACCCTGACCCTGAAATTAGAGCCCCAAAGCCCAAAAGAGCCAGTGAAAGAAACGTTTTGTCCTGAAACCAAAACCAAATCCAGTTTTTAAAAAAGTAAAATCTGACCAATCCCCACTCTGGAAGTCTCCCTAGAAAACTTTGCTCCCCCAAGAAGCCCTATATGAATCCTGAGCCCACAGTCCTTCACCCCATTTCCCCACAGGGTGGCAGGGCGCTGAGGCAGCCACAGTCTCTTGGACGTTTCCCTCCCAATAACTGAGATCAGCTGAGGGAGTAAAGCTGTAACATTCTTGCCCACCAGGACCTTCCCTGGCTGGGCAGAGTTGTTGCATTCCCTGAACAGAGAGCAGCAGAGGGGAAGCAAAACTATAGCACTTCAACTGCCAAAGAAGCCCTTCCCAAAGAAGAGGAGTTGAGAGGTGGAGTTGTTACACTCTGGGAAACTAGAGCTGTTCACACTGGAGAAGTCTTCCTGAAGTAGGGCTGTAAACTGTTACTGTGGCCTGTGATGTTCATTGGCTCCTGACTGCCTGAGTACTTTCCATTGAGATGTAATACTCTGTGGTAATATATTGTATATTTAATAAAATCAATCTGGAATATCAGAGTACAGATCCAACCACAGTCAATCCAGAAGGGTCAGAGACTGGTAACTCACACCTTTAATCCCAGCACAGGAAAGACCAGGAGTGGTGACCTACACCTTCAAATCCCATAACTCCAGAGAAAGAGATCTTTCTGTGATTCTGTAAATTCAAGGCCTAACTACCAAACAGTAGTAGCTCACACCTTTAATCTTAACTCTAGAATTATGATGCAGAGTTGAACCCGGAAGTGAAAGAACTGCTGGGCAAAGAAGGTATATAAGGAGGTATAAGCAGGTTGGGAGAGAATCTGTAGAAGCGACAAGCCAGATTGAAGACTTTGGAAGACAGCTGGGTGAGAACTGACTGTGGTCTGTTTCCTCTCTCTGATATTCCAGCTTTCCCCCAATATTTGGATTTGAGTTTTCATTTAAAAATAACTAGAATTTGTGTTTCAACACTCAGTATTCACTCCTGACTGCCTGAATACTTTCCACTGGAACTGCAGTACTCAGGATGTTTAGGCTCCTGACTGCTGGGATCTTTTCATCGGCACACATACCTACACTTGGGGATTGGGCATTGCATTGTAGCCTGGTTATCCTTCGCCATAAATCTAAAAATCCATTTATGAGTGAATACATACCATGTCTATCTTTCTGGGTCTGTGTTACCTCACTTAGGGTGATACCCTCCAGATCTATTCCTTTGCCTGCAAATTTTAAGTTGTTACTATATGGCCTCAACTGAAGAATAGATTAAAAAATTGGGGTATATTTACATAATGGAGTACTACTCAGCAGTTAAAATGTTGTCATTTTCTTGATAGAAATAGGTTGAAATACTATATGCAATTAATGTGGGATACTAGGAGATAGAAACACTACTAAAGAATAAAGTGGCATGTGTTAAATGCATATCATTTCAGGTTATACTGATGTGTAAAGGCACAAATTTTGTCACCATTCACATTATGGTATCTGAGATATACTGATGTGTTCTCAATATAAATGACTTTATTCAATGAATAATATAAATAATATTTTATGGTGTGTGTGTGTAAGCATTGATATAATTGCTTACTCAAGAAGGCCAATGGTCTTAGAAGGAAACATACCACTATAGACTGTTAGTTGAACGTAGTCTTCTAAATATTTATTTATTAACATAGATTTGCGCTGTTCTTAGCATTGGTCAGAAAAGTTTCTATTAATGGTGGCAATAATCATTACTTGGAGCTGTAAATTAAATTTCTCTTTATGGTCGCAGAGATATCTTCACAACTGAAATGCTGTGCTATTTGTAGAGAAAAAGAATTGGAAAACAAAGTATGATTTATAGTTGTTTTGAATATAAATTAAAATGGGAAATAATACTTATAGCAGAACTCTGAACTGTTTCTCAATATAACACAAGTAGACATGAGTCTCAACTCAAGCAACTTGCTGTTACCTTATGCAAACATTTCCAGATTTGACAACTTAGCAGAAAGTTATTTCTTTAAAAAAAAAAGTTAATCTTCCTTGTCAACTTTACTAGGTTTAGAATAACCTAGGGACATATTTCTGGCCATGTTAAGGAAAGCATTTCCAGAGAAGTTTAAAAACAGGGAAAGACCCATCCTAAATGTGGGCAGCACATGTCATGGGCTAAAGTGTTAGACAGAATACAAAAGGAACAATGGAGAACATGAACTAAACACCAACATTCATCTTGCTCTGCCTCTTTCCTGTAGACACAGTATGATTGCCTCCTCACAGGCTTGCTGCCATGCTTTGCTGTTAGGATGGACTGTGTTCCTTCAACTGTGGATCCAAAGTAAGCCCTCCTTATGAAGTCTGTATATGAGCACACAGACTGGGTAACATCCTTTAAATTTTCCCAGAGAAGAGTTATCTATACTTAAATACACCTGTGCATCTATCTGTTTGCATGTCTATCTAAAATATTTACATAAGTTTTAAATTTAAAATATGCCTTATTTTATAAGGTCTGATTGACATTCAGAAGGTAAAAAATTACTAGCTCCATTTTATATTGATGGATAAAATTGAAGCAATATATCATGCCTTAGTAGATATAGTAAGATAATTTTTCTATTTAGATAATTTTTCTATTTAAATTGTTTATTTTACTACAAACAATATTTAAAATTTCATATTGTAACATATTTCATACTTCAGTAACAGATTTGAGGACACCATAACAGGATTATTAGACAGTTAAAATAAAGCACTTATTACAACTTATTGCTTTAGTCAGAATTAATAGTTACAAAAGGCCTTTAAATAGAAAAGGTCTCCAAGGTTTTGTGGTATATCTTCCAAGATGAATGCATGCCATTCACTCAATTATAAAAACACAATAGAGGTATAAAACAGACATTGTCATTGTAATATTTCAGGATATTGAATAAACATCAATAAAGTATTTTATAAGTACCTTATGGTTTTAGAATGTGTGTTATTTTAACCATTTGTGCTCAGGACATTAATATCTCTACGCCCATATCTAACTCTAGTACTGAGCTGACTTTCAAGGTTGGAATGAGCCCCAGGCTAAAGTTATCACATCTCCAAATTTTCTTGGTATTGCTTTTACAACAAAATTTAAAACATTTCCTTCTGATAGGGATTCTTCATTTTTTAATAAGACAGCATTTACTGTCATTTAAAAATGTCAAATGTTAATTTGAAGGAGATTGTGTTTCTTTCTAAAAGTCAAACTCTCTGCCTTTACGTGAGTTCTGGCTTTGGTGGCAGCTGCTCATCCTTATCCTTTGCTTCCCTTGTGTCATCCCACCCTCTGAACTAAGGGACGTTGCTAGTTTCTTCATAGTCTCATTTCAAACAAAGCTCATAGCACAATTTTTTGGTTGTACTCTGGTTATCATCTAAAATGTATTTTGTTTTGAAACACCAGAAATTAAGGATTCCATTATTTTTCAGTTTTTCTACCAACTTCTTCAGAACATAAAACTGTGCAATTCCTTATTTATGCTCAACAATATCTTTTAAATTATTTTTATACAATGTATTTTGATTAGATGTTCTCTTCTCCTCTAGCTCCTCCTCCCAGATCCACTTCTGGCTATCCACCAACATCATGTCCTTCTCTCTGTCCCAAACACACACACACACACACACACACACACACACACACACACACACACACAGACAGAAACAAACAGACACAGACATATACACATAGACACACACACATAGACACACAGACATACACACACACAGACACATCAAACACACAGACATACATACATACAGACAGACACATACATACACACAGACATACACACACAGACACAGACACGTACATACACACAGACATACACACACACAGACACATACATACACACAGACATACACACACAGACACAGACAGACAGACAGACAGACAGAAAGACACAAACAGATACATCACACACACAGACACACACAATGCACACTCTCACACACACAGACACATATACACACAGTCACATACACAGACACATACACATGCACACATACACACTCACAAACACACAGACATATACACACACAGTCATACACAGACACATACACACACACATACACACTCACACACACACAGACATATACACACACACAGTCACACACACAGACACACACACATACACACTCACAAACACACAGACACATATACACACAGACACACACACAGACACACACACAGACACATACACACACAGACACACACACATACACACACAGTCACACACACAGACACATACACATGCACACATACACACTCACACATACACACACACAGACACATACACACACTCACACACACAAACACATACACATACTCACACACACAGACACATATACACACTCACACACAGACACATACACATGCACACATACACACTCACAAACACACAGACACATACATACACACACAGACACACACACACACTGAGAAAGAGAGAGATCAAAATGAACAAACTAAAAACAACAAACAATAAAGCATAAATGCCAAAACACAACAAAAAACACACGATAAAACATGGAGTTCACTTTGTGTTTCAACTCCTCCTGGGCATGGGGTCTGCCTTGAAGTGTGCTTGACACATGTACCCAGTGACACCCCACTGGAGAAAACTGACTTTCCCCCTTTTCACTAGTTATCAGTTGCAAATACTTTCTTGGCTAGGGGTGGACATTTGTGCCTGCTTCCCCTTCTAAGTGCTGGAATTTGGCTGTTATGAACCTGTCATGGCTTTGTTTGTGCTATCACAGTTTATGGAATCATATGTGCGTTAATCCTTTCATGTCCAGAAGCAGAGAGTGGGAAACTCTGGAGCACTCAGCCGTGAATGGGATACCTTTATCAAAGCCCTTTTCTCCAGGTTTAGGTTTCTATGCAGAAGAGGGAGTATAAGAGAGAGAAGGTGGGGGGGTGGGGGTGACGACTTCAAAGGTATCTCTTTCAAAGTCATGCCTAATTGATAGTTAAGTGACTATCCTTGTCTTCTGCTCTTCTCTTTCTGCACCATTTTACATCTAAAATGTCAGTTTTTAAAAAATGGCATCACCTTACTTACTTACCAACATATCTGACTGATCTTTTTGTGAGTCCCCAAATTACCAAAGAATTATTAATCCCTATTTATTCCCTGGATCTATAAAATTAAAAGAATCTTTTTGCTCATAATGATGTTTCATTGTGTTTTTCTCCCATTTTCCTTTATACAGTTATGAGCCTTACAACAGACTTTAAAAAATTACACAGGAGTGGCCAAGTTAAGAGTTCACAGTGTGGATAGTGTGTCACCGAGAACATAGTATTCTGAAGTGGAAGTCTGAATATTCCCAAATAAGCCTGTCGAACACTGACAACGTGAAACAAGTAGACTTTTTCATGTGATCTCATCTGATTTGCCTCAGTCAAAAGGCAAGTATCTGGGAATACTGCATTAAATTAGTTTCAGGTTAAATTTCTAAGATGTATATGAAACCCAATTTGAGAGATAGGCATAGTTGTGCACACCAATAACCCTAACACTAAAAAAGATGAAGAGATTGTGATTAGAGCATTCCATGTATTAAGAGAATACCTTAAGTCTCAAATGTGCTTATATGTATATAGAAAAATATGTGCACATATATGTAAAATCAGGGGTCCTATCCTCTAGGTATTTATTAATGTGTGTGTCTATTTTGAAACAAAATCGTGGTTGCTTTCTGAAACATCACAAAGCAGCCATCCACTGTTCACGCTTTTCTCACCATTCTTTCTACCTCCCAACAGAACTGCCCATTAATCTGATTAACAACATTTTAGGGCACTTAAATCCAACCCTCTTATATTCTTCCTGCCAACCAATTCTAGAGGCTACAAACCACATGATAAGGTTTACGACATCAGAGGCCGTAAGCACCTCCAAGCACCAGTTTTCTATATTGCTTTTCTTATTACTGGGATTTGGATACCAGACAAGAAACTTAAGGAAGGAAGAAGACGATGGTGTATTTTGCACTCACAGTTCAAGTGTATAGTCCATTGTGGTGAGGAAGTCAGGGTAACAGACACTTGGGAGCAACTGCCTCACTACACACTACATGTACAGTCAGAAAGATTTTCAACCAGAGAGGTTCAGTCCGCTTTCTCAGCTTATGCCTCAGACCCATGCCTACCAAATAATGCCTCTACATCACGGTGGATATTTTCACACAATATTAAAATTCCTTCACAGACATGCTCAGAGTTTTTTTTCTAAAAAGATTAAAAAATCCCATCAAGTAGACAACGTTGATCAGTCATCACACTCATCCTGACAGAGAACAACATTCTGAACCCACGATAGCCTTTTGTTCTGCATCACAGTGAGAACATAAAGGAGGGCACTAGGCTGTCTTTATCATCTCCCAAGTTTGTTTTCCATCACAGGTGTTTCATCTGTTTACTTCAGTAGCAAGAAGTTAGGGAGATTTGCATTTACATCTGAGATGAATGGATACACAATAACCCTCACATTGGTTAGTGTACCCCTAGAGAGAGATCACAACTAGAGTGAGGGAGAGTCACATCTGATAAAAGAATGTGCCACTAACCCAAAGAATCTCTCTTCTCTCTGATAAAACATGTAGAACAAAGAAGAGTTGTTTTGTTGTCTTTTAAGAAACAGTGTTGCTCTTTTCTGCCTACTCCTACTCCCCTTTCATGAGTGTGGTCCAGAGTTTGAGATGTAAAGACAATACATCATCCAAAGTTCTCAGCTACTTCGCCTAATTCAGAGAAATGAATTGTGAAATCTTACCAAGAATGACATAAAGGCATATAAATGCTGCCCTCTTTGGGGAGTTAGCTCGGCAAACCTATTTCTAATACTGCACATAAAAATAAAAACGTCATTCTCCATGGTTCTCTGTGCAGCTTTACTTCCATTTATCAGCATTGTCTGTAAGCAGGAGAAGGTCTTGAAGATGAATATGTTAGGATTGTTTTATCGCTCAGTGTTAAAGACAATAAATCCTTCTTGCTCGAGTTTAGAGATTAAGCTACACCATGTTCAAGACAGACAAAAGGTAAGACAAAGCAATAAATATTCATCTCAGTCAGAATAAAAACTGAAAATAGTGCAAAATAATGAGAGATTTTCTGGTGCCCCTTTCTGTCTAAACAAAGCATATAAACAGGCAGTATAAAAAGGAGAAAAGAAAGAAAGAAAAGTTAAGATATGTATATAGCATATCAATTTTAAATAAAATTGTCCCATATTCCGATACTGAAAAGTTTTGTTAGTTGAAGACCAAAACCATAACCCTGGGTCTAATCACAAGTCTTTGTTCATTTTCTTTAAAACAAACAAACAAAACCCCACATTCTCTTAGAAGCATTTGCTGTGTTTCATAGCATAAAATGCATTTCCCCCCACTTGGGAGTAGAAGTGGTTTTGTGTGTTTCATATTTGGAAATATTAAATGAACTTGATAGTTTTTCATAGAATCCGAGTTCAGTTCCGAGAACTCATGCCAGGCAGCTCATAACTGCCGATTACAATGGTTCTTCCAGAGTATTTTATGACCTCTATAGATGTGCAGACACATAAACACAGACACATAGATACATAGATATATAGACACAGAAATGGACATTTGTACAAACACATATGCACTCGAAAAACAAATCTTTAAAAAGTTCCATTGACTTGTGTTTGAAATGTTAGAACCATGTTATTTTGGGGCAACATTTTATACAAAAAATTATTTCACTAGTCATGAAACCCATTCTTTCTGATTTTTGTACTATGTGCACTGAAATATGCTCTCCTTGAATTCATAGAGGGAAAGCAGATGCCTGTGATGTACAGTAACATTTTAAACCCACTAAGTAATAATTATTATGTAGATCAATATTTTTCAAATTAATCTCCATAAAGCAATGACTGGAAAACATGGTGGTAATGGATGAAATTTCTGCTTGTAAATTATGCTATGATTTTAAGATTCAGGAACACAAATAGCATGTTTTCTTTTATTTGTGGCTTTTTGTTTTCATGAGAAAGAGGAGAGGAGAGAGAGACAGGATGGGGAGAGAGAAAAGCATAGTTGATGGAACTAAAAGGCTACCACAAAAGAAAAGGGTGTCTTAAATGTGACAGGAGACCAGAAGGAAGGCTACAGGTACTCAGCCGATTACCAAAATTAAAATGTGTACCCCAACCCAGTCACAAAACCTTTGACCTACAATGCTTTCACACCTGGAAAATATGCTAGGGCAATGGTGGTACAATGCTTATGGGAATGGCCAACCAATGTCTGATTTTACTCAAGGTATACTCCATGGGATTGAACCCATATATAACACTGCTTGGGTGACCAAGAACCAAAGACTGGATAGCCCAGAGACCTAAGATAAAGCCAAACTTGTCAAAAAAAGTAGTAATAAAATGACTCCTAATAATATTCTGGTATAATCACAGAGAAGCATAGATCATTGCCTTTTTCTTCCATTATTAGATAAGTTTCCTCCTGGAGCAGGAGGGAACAAACAGAGACCCACAGCAAGACTTTATGCAGTGTGAGACATTGGAACCCAAAGGTATAAATGAGATGACCCCATTGCATCCTTCTCCTCAGAGCTTAGAGAACCCCATGGAAGAGGAGATGTTAAAAATATAAGAGCCAGAGGTGAAAGAGTACACCGGGAGAACGAGTCCCTCTGAATCAACTGAGAAAAGCTCATATGAACCCACAGAGCCTGAAGAAGCAGGCACAGGACTTACATAAGTCGCATCAGGTCACCTGTGCATATTAATGTATGCGCAGCTTTTAGTTTAGTGCTTATATGAAACTACTGACTCAATTAATGTGTAATCTGTGATTCTAGTGACTTCTCTCGGGCTCTTTTCTTTCTGTTGGTCTGTCTTGTCTAACTTTGGTGTGATGGCTTTTGTTTTATATTTATTATATTTTGTTATTTTCTCCTAGAAGCCTGTTCTTTACGAAATGAGAGAAAGGGAGTGGGTCCAGATTGGGGGGGGGGAGGGAGTGGGTCCAGATGGGAGGGGAGGGGGAGGTGCTGGGAGGAGCAGGAGGAGAAACTCTAACATGATGAGAAAGGAATGCATTTTCAATAAGAGGGTGGAATGTCTATCTTAATACACAGTAGAGTTTTTCATTTTCTTACATTCCACATGTGTCAGCACTATGTACTGAATTTTGCAGATTTAGACATTTCACCAGTAGACCAATGACATGGCTTAGTGGCTAAAGGCACTGACTACCTCAGTTCCATGCCTAGGATCTACATGGTGAAAACAGAAAACCAACTCTTGAAAGTCTTCCTCTAGCCTCCACTTACTTGGCACTGCAATAACTCTCATGTGACTCAAACAAAATAAAGAATGTAAAAGTAAAGTTCCCTTTACATACCTCTAACATTCCGCTGGTCTGAAGCCCGTCTTTACTGAGTCTTTTTTTTTTTTTTTTTTTTTTTTTTTTTCTGCTCTCTGCCTTATCACCATGAGTTTGTTACTTAGAGCAACAATGCATGGAAAGTTTGAAGCTTATGAAAAATCGGGTTTGACTTTAGACAATCTGGTGATAACACAGTTTAAGAGTTAAATTTCATTTTTGCCACAATTTTTCTGCTTTTCCAGACTTTCTATATACTCTTAAATAAATAAAATGTCTTGTTGACATACTATTACAATTTACGTAGACTTCTACCCTTTCTACATATAAACATTCACTGCCCAGATAATTACATATAATTTTCTGTGCAATTTAATGTATGTTTTTTTTTCCCCTGGTTGGTAGTACATGCATTATCTTCTTTTAATCACTTCTGTTTAGTGGAGAGAAATTGTTATTGCCATCAAAAGAGAAGGGCAATCAACAGCCTGTCTCATTTCTATTTTCCATGATTTTGTAAGAAAAGACTTAAATTCTCCTGGGATGGTAGTCCTCTATAAAATGCCAGCACTATTATAGACCAGGAAAATAAAGTACTTTCTTGGGGAGAAAGTGAAGGAAATTTGCAGGGGAGATTAAAAGGGAGCTAAAAATTTGGCAGAGAAAAAGAAGAAAACGAAAAAGCAGAAGAAATTAACATCTCAAGAAAGGTAACATGGCTCATAGCTACAAAACTGGTTGGGAATATATAACTTTTATTTGTGGGTTTTTTGGGTGCACTGTGTACATCAGAACTTAGTGCAGCAAGGCTTTAGATGGAATAGCCTTACATTAGATATTGCATACCTTTAATTCACATTCTACATATGTTTGAAAAGTGCAAGAAAAGTTTTTGTTAAGGAGGGAAGGGCTGCCAAACCATGCACTATGAATCTGTGATGTATGTGCTTCATTTCTGCAGATTTCACATACTTGCTAAGAGATGGAGCATGGCAAAAATTCAGCTGGTTTTCAGAATAACACCAGCCTGCCTTCTGCTGCTGATTCCCATGTCTTCTCATCATAGCATTGCATGCTTTTAACTCTAGTACATTATGATATAGAGAGGTAATTTATTTTCCTGTCTTTAGTTCAGTGACATATTGATAGTTCCTTTTGTGTAAGTAAATGTATAATGTGGTATTTAGATAACATGAAGATGAAAATATGGCCCACTTTCCTATAATTGAAGACCCTAAATTAATATTTGAAGTGGAATTAAATTCACAAAAGTTGTTAGGCTTTACAGGCGTAGGCAATGGGCATTTATCATTTTATCAGTAGGTACACAATGCTGAAACTGGAAAGACACAAGGGGAAAATGTTTTTGCCTACATGGCCAAGCCCAAACACGAGTGCAGAGTTAGAACACAGGGCAAACAAGCTGACAAGATACTTTTCTACATCTATGCTACTCTACCTGCTAGGCTACATTATCTCATACAATTTTCACTTCCTCACACTGAAAACTATACCTGCCCTATGTACTGTTCTTATCATTATCATCATCATTACCTAGAAAAGCATGTACATAAAGACCGTGACCTTATGTTTATGGTTTAAAGATGACACCATCATTACTCACTTGATCCTCACTGTGACAGAAAACACAGTCCAGATGTGTTTATTTGTTGTTGTTTTGTTATGAAATGGACTTGCCCAGTGTTACACTTCAGTATATTTTTTTCTCCTGGCTTACTCTCTATAGCCTTTATTTTTAAATATCACATTTACGATTAGGAAAGGGTTTTTTATTGTTGTTGTTAATCATTTGGTTTCTAAGCTTCTTGATTGGTAATTACATATAGGTTAACTGGTACATATTAGGTTAGACAGTATTTTGGTTGCCAGTGGAGGATGACAAAATTTAAGCAATTTAGGAGAACTATTTAAAAGGCATCTATGTGTATTCATCCATCTGTAGTTAGCCTATAAATACTTTCAATAATATCCATCTTTTGGTATTCAAACTTTTATATTTGTCCTTCCCACATTATATCATGGTTGGTCTGTGCAACTAACGAATTTGTAGTAGAATGTGTTATTAACTCCTGGAACTGAATAGTAAAGAACTATGTAGCTTCTCACTTTCTCTTTAAGATTATGCAATAGTCTGAAAGATCTGTCTGAAATGCCATGAAGGCCATTAAGTGTCACATTATAGAGTCTACGTTATGAAGATTTGAGCCTTCCAAGTAAGTTAATGAAGATCCAAGGCTTCTGGGAAAAACCAAAAACAAACATGTGAGTGGCCATCATGGAAAGAATCACTTGTCCCCATTTCATTCATCAGCCACTGTTCTTCCTCAGCTGACATCTTGTCTTCATTATGAGAGATTCCAGGTGAGAGCTTCCATTTAATGCACTCCCATATACTTAACTCTCATCAAATATAAATGTTACATTTCTTTTCTCTTTTAAAATGCAATGTATAGTGATAATTTATCAAGCAGAAACATGTACCATATAAAAAAATTGAGAAATCTCATGATAGACTTTGCTAAGCTAAGCTAAGGTATGTATTGATTCAAATATTCAAGGCTCTTGTCAGAACCAAATATCACCCCATCTCTTGATTCTGAATTTATTTTCTTTTCTTTATTCTTAGAATTCTCCATGTGATGAAAATAAAGATCCCTAGGTAATTCTGGCACACATTAATTTGCAATTTTTAATGTTATATGAAGAGTAAGATCTTCTATTCCATGCTACACTGATACATGAAGTGGTTTATGAAATACATGTGTTTTTCTTGTGGCAATCTGGAGCCTCATGTATGTTAGCCAAGCTCTTTACCAAGAACTATATCTCTAGGCCCTATTATTTTCTCTAAAGTAAATAGGTTTGAAAGCCATCTTCTTGACCTTATTAGTTATTACAAATGTCTAAGATTAAAATGTGTACTAACCTCATTCAGCTCATGTTATATTTTTAATTGTGTGTATTTATAAGGCACAGCGAGGCATCTTAGAAAATGCATACAGTATAAAATCATTTTTCAGGGTCAATTATCAAGAATATTTCTTCAAAGATCTGTCATTTCACTACGTCAAAATAGTTAAAATATTTTCTTCTCATATATAAATTTACCACATTTCATTCATTCATTCTTTCATTATTGGACAATGTAGTATGTTTCATACTTTGGCCATTGCAACTCTTGTTGAAATAAACACAGATGCTGTTACTTTTCAATAAAGTTTTACTCTTTTGGGGGAGGGAGAGGTATACCAGTACTCTAATTACTGGATAATAAGAGTCTTATCTCTAGGTTTTGGACAACATCTCCACTAATAGGCACATGTAGTTATATTCCTGTCAACAGTATGTGAGGGTGCATACAGCTACATTCCTATCGATGGTGTGTGGCAGTTTTTCTGCATATTTAGCAGCACTGGTTTGCTTTTGTCTTTTTGGTAATAATTATGTAGCTGTGGTGTGAAATATCTTACTAAGGTTTTGAAGTGCCTTTCACTGTGATTATCAACATTTTCTCAGAGACTTGCCAGCTGTTTATGTTTATTGTGTGCTTTTGAGAAATATCTATTCAGATTATTAATTTCAATATTAGTTGCTGTTGAGTCTTTTGAAAGTCTGATATAGACTGGATATAACCCCTTGTCAAATATACAATGTGTATATATTTTCTTCAAATTTGTGGCCTGTTCACTCTTTTGAATATGCATGTATATAATCTTGCTATCTATATTATCTTTTATACATGTGTGTAGTAGTGGAGTTCTCAGTCCCGGGTGGCCAGAGGTCCGAGACCCACAGACCTACCGCCCGAGACCGCTTAGCCGCCCACCATTCGCTCAGGTCCCAGAAATGACTCAGACGCTTATATTAACTTTATGCTGTTTGGCCTATGGCCTAGGCACATTGCTAGCTAGCTCTTACATCTTACATCAACCCATTTCTATTAATCTGTCTGCCACATACCCCGTGGCTCACCTGTGCACCTACATGTTGCTCCTGTGGGCTTCAGCTCGATCTGCCTCTGACTCCACCCTTCCTTTCCTACCTATTCTGATACCTCCTCCTACTTCTTCTATGGTGCCTGTCATGGCCCAAAACAGCTCCTTTATTTAAAGATTGAGATTCACAACGTACAGAAAGGCATTCCCACATCACATGCGTGTCATTTTCACTTGATAAATGTATTTTTTGTCCCCATTCTTGTGGAATTATATCACCCAAATTTAGCTTAGTCAACACTCTAGAAAATATTTTCCCTATTTTATAACTGTTTTATTTCTATAAATTTTACAAGCACCCTGATATATTGCATTTCTTTAGGCTTCAACACATTTTAGAGTAGAATTGCCAGGGTTTCTACAATGTACTGTTGTTCATGTAATGTGGTGAGATCTAGAATCTGCTCTAACTCTTCCACAACATTATACAAATTATTATCAACCAAAGACTTAAGCATATCATTCTTCAAAGAAGAAGCTGTAATAATTGTTAACTCACCAACCTTTAAAAAGTCCCAGCTCACCTTCAATGCTTGAAGATATTCAACACCTTTGTTGTAAGGCTTGGTGTAATGCAGATGTGAATGATTCACATGTCCTCTTTCCAACCTCTTCTAACTACCTTTACTCAATTCTCTGTCTAGGCCATCTGCATTCCTCCCATGAATCATAGCAATGGTTACCCATTTCCTCTCTAACCTCTAATTTAATGCCTAGGCTAAAGTTGACTTTTTGACATCTAAACCAAAACACATATTTTTTTCCTCATCAAAATTGTTTTAGTTAGGATTTCTCTTGTTATGAAGAGTCCCCATGACCACAACAACTTTTATAAAAGAAATAATGTAATTGAGGTGGCAGATTACAGTTCAGAGATTCAGCCCATTATCATCATGGTGGAGAGCATGACAGCTTGAGGCAGACCTGGTGCTGGTTACATCTTGATCAGAGGCAACAGGAAGTGCACTGTGACACTGGGACACATCTTCAGCATAGGAAACCTCAGAGCCCAACCTCATAGTGACACATGTCCTTCAACTAGGCCATATCTACTCCAACATATCTACACTTCTGAACAGTACCCCTCCCTAAGAGCTTATGGGGGCCAATTACATTGAAATTACTACAAGCCCTCTTCTATTTTAACCAGAATAAAATTGTATAACTACCACAGCTGATAAAATGACTCATGTTCTTCCTAATATGTCTACGATTATACCTCTGACCACTTTTCACCTCCTATTTCTCTTCTTGGGATATTAAACTTATTGATGTTTCTCAAACTTAACATGTTAAATTCTCATCCTAGGTCCATCTGACTTTTTACTTTGCTTTTTAAATGCTTCTATCTCACACTTGTGCACATTCTAATACCTTGTTCAGGTTTCTGCTCAAGAAACTAGGGATTGACTAATTTAATATATAAATAAGGTTACATAGTCTAATAACATTTAAATATTCACCATACAGCTTATTATTCAAGGTGATACAGCACCCTTAATAAAACAATACATTAAAAAGCAGTGATTAAAATGTGTTATTATATAACAAACATTACATAAACAATTTAAAAGTTTTCACTAAAAAACAATTGCATAATCCCCCCTTCCCTCTCCTCCCTCCAATTTCTCCAAATGTACCTCCTCACTTGCTCTATTTCAAAATTATTGTTTCTTTTTCTTTGAGTATATACCCATTGGTAAAATTAGATCTTTAAGACAAAAAGGATCTACAGGTAAACAAAAGCAGTCTATGGGAGAGAAAGTTAAACAACAGCTTAAAGTTTTTGGAAATTTACGAAACACTGAGGAGATCAGAAATATGTTTAACACGTCACATTAGGTAAATCTAATAACAAATCAAATAAAATCCTGGCTTAAAGGACAAAATAATTCTAAATATAATATCTGAGAAATTTTAAAAATTCATTACTTTTTGTGTGACCTTTAAAAATAAGGACCGCTATTCAGAAGTTACTGTAGGACAGTCCTTTTTGCAATATAATTCATCTGAACTTTGGTTGGTTATGATTTAAACAACTGGAGCACACTACAACGTGATTCTAACATGCACAGAATTTCTGACAAGGAAGTTCACACAGACTTAGGCTATGCTTCTCCTTTAGGTTTAGAATACATATGCATCTTCATAGAAGCCTGATGCATTTCCTTGCTCAGCATTGTATGCTTTGCAGGGAGATATGAATTTAGATAGCAGCAGAGTGGCATCCTCATACATATGAGACTGTGGCTGTACTTATTACTATTCACATAGCTACAGTGCAGTGCTGGGTTTCAGTTCTGCAATGGTTTTCAAGAACCTTGGCAAACTATGTAGCGTTCCTTGGGAGTGATGTGGTTCTAATGAGTCTTTTTGTAGTATGCCTTGAGTTAAAGTTTATCAAGGCAAAAGAACTAAAGATTTTGAGGGATTTTGTTATTGTCTTGCTTGCTTTTGTTTTGCTTTTTACTTTGTAATTTGCATCCAAACATTTTGTTGTTGCTGTTGTTGAATTAAAAAAAATTGACTTCTTTTTTTAATAGACTCCACTTCTCTTGGTTGATGTGGGAATGCCTTTCTGTATGCTGTGAATATCAATCTTTAAATAAAGGGCCATGACAGGCACCATAGAAGAAGTAAGAGGAGAAATCAGAGTATAGGTAGGAGAAGCAGGGCAGAGTCAGAGACAGATCCAAGCCACCAAAGGAGCAACATGTAAGGAACACAGGTGAGCCACGGGCCACGTGACAGACAGATTAATAGAAATGGGTTGATTTAAGATGTAAGAGCTAGCTAGCAATGTGCCTGAGCCATAGGCCAAACAGCATGAAGTTAATAGAAGCGTCAGAGTCATTTCTGGGTGCCTGAGCGGCGGTGGGCTACTAAGTGGTCTAGGGCGACAGGTCTGTGAGTCTCAGACCTCTAGCTGCCTGGGACGGAGAAACCCCATTGCTACACTTGGTACCTGCTAATACAACAGATAAGTTCTGACACAGAGAAATTCTTGCTCGGTTTTGGAATGTTTCTCATGATGGCTGCCTGTGTGTGTTTTTTACAAAGCAGCCCAGGTAGAAGGAAAATCTTTGGGCAGAGTTGAACTGGTAAGAAAATGTGTCAACTTTCAGATGCGAAAGCACCAGTTTAAACTCTCAGCCACCCTTCTTCCTAGCTCCATACCTGGGTGGTTATCAAATTTCTGTTATGACCTGAGAAAGTGACTGTGCTTGAAACCTAGCAGGTTTTTAACACATCAGGACAAACTGATTTCCTTCTGCCCATGACCATGCACATGTGTGCCATGACTCAGACTCACCTATTCTTAGCCTAGTATTTGTCAATGAACCCTTTTCCACCTTAGAAAATGTCTTTACCACAGTGCCCTGGGAATGTTGAAGGACCCATCTTTCTGGAACTTCACTCTTGATCTTATGGATCATGGTTGATAATTTCTCTTTCCTTGAGTAATTGTGAGTCTGAAAACTCTGGGCTGGGGGGAACTGGTGGTGTTTTCCTTCGTGGCCCTGTCTCCACTTCCTGGCTAGCACTAATAGTGTTAAATATTCATATGGGTAAAGCCTTGAACAGTCTTGAACAGAGACTGTCAGTCTTAGCCACTTAGGAAGCTGAAACAAGGGAGCACCCTGCTCAAACTCAGTGGTTCAAGCCTAGTTGTGTAATAGAGGAAAAGCCCCATGTGAGCAACAGACAACAGAGAAACTTTAGATAGGATTTTTTCTTTTAAGCCTTCAATAAGTGAAGATAAATGAAAAATCTAGTATAGTTTGCATATGCAGTTTTCATACAAAAACCTGTAGTTTTACCTGTAGACACAACTGATAGTAATAGCAAAATAGTGAAAATAAATAAATGATATCCTCTACTTACTATGAAAGCATCATTGTCTGTTAATATTAATTTTTAAAAAAGCTTTCAACGCTCAATAAAATGTCTTATAGGGCGGTATTTTTGTTTATTTGTTTTTCAAATCCAAATAACTTAAGAAAGTGAATCCCAGGAGTGTGTGCTGTGTCTCTGGCCTGTGTTATAAAAGATTAAATACTTTCATATGAGCCGAGTCTGATGTCTCTTTGTGGAGTAAAAAATATTTTGAAAAAAATCATTATTAATTTATGGTGAAAGACAACTATTAACTCTGTTTTTGTCTGTAGATGCCTCTGAGAAACAGAAAGGAAAATTACAAATGCATTTGGGAGCTGAAGACAGACTGCTCTTCTCCACACAAGATGGCTTTATGGAGGTTTCTAAGCATTATGTATTGGGAAAGGATTAATCTACTAGATGCTTTTGTCTTGACATCAGGGTCTCCTGTACAAAAAGAGCCATTGATCAGTGTTTTCTAGTGACCACTGTCATCAGCTCTGTCCAGTGGACTGCTCTGGATGACAAAGAAGCACATGACAGTCTTAGAAACAGAAGGTCTGTTGGGCGGGTAGAATGCTGCTAGGGGAAGAGTTTCTTAAAGAGCATATGGAAAATTTGGGGGAAAAGTCTGAAAATGTTCAGCTTTTGGTGACTCCTGCAAAGGTAGGAACATGAATGAAACCTGAGTAAGTTACTATTTGCCAAAGGACAAACACTCATTGTAGGAAGGCACCAGACTGTAGAGCATGCTAATACTACTTGGTATGCAGCAACACCCTGACATCTTCCAATGGCAGAGGAACCACTTCTGAATTTATTACATACATTAATTTGATTGCAGGGTGATATATTCGTTAGACAGATTATCACAGGTCTAATTGAAGGGCGGGCTTAAAGGCACCTGATTACTGATTTACATTTCATTTATTCCATCCCAATGTATTTGTATAGATAAATTAGATGTAATTTCCAAGTAATAAAACTTAAGTGGTGTAAAATTTCCAAGTTACTAGATGGAAAATGAATGAAGATACTTAACCACATCATTGATTCAGCTCTTCAAGGAGTATCAGTATTGTAAGCACACTCTAAAATTGGCATACTTACCGTTTCTGCCTTTGTTTTGTGAGGTCCACATACATTCTCAGAGTAAAAGACCATGATTTTTCAATTCAAAATAAATGTATCTTCATATAGCATCCAGGGTTAAGAAAACTAGCTAGATGGGAAGACTATATAGCGATAGGTAGATATTCACAGACTAGGACAACTATGGTGTGTATATGAGCCAAAGAAACTTTTTACTCTCTAATCTTTTTAGAACAATCAAGACCCTAAAATGTCAGTAGTTTGTGAAGACATTTTTAGGTATGTCAATTATTATTTACAATAGCATCAATGAACATCTGATCAAAATGCCACAGTATCAATAACATCTGGTAAAATACATATTTATTAATTCTAAGAAAATTATTGAACTTAGAATATAATGATATATTATTATGAAACTTAAATTCTATCCCAGTTGTTTTTGATATCACGAAGTGAGATATTTTTTGTATTAAGAAATAAGACATGAACAGAAGGCTGATATTCTGGGTTTAATATAGTCATTTTATTATGGCTCATTAATTAAGTATACTGCTTTTAATGGTTTGGCATTAATAGGTCTGAAGTAGTCTACTGGAATAGGGACAACTATTAGAATTCTGAACTATTAATTCATGAGGAGTGGCTGAGATAGAATGTGAAAGGAGGTCAGATGTGAAGCGCTCTGGTCATTGTTCCATGCTCTAGAAACTGGTCGCTCTAGAAAAGCATGTCACTCTCAGTAAAGTGAATGTGTGCAGGGGGAGTCTTTCTGGCATGTGCCCCATTGCTTTCTTAGGCAATTGTGTGTTTGTGTATTACATGGGGTTTGTATGTGTATGTGTAAGAGAGAGACATAGAGAGGGGAGAAAACAGGGGGGAGAGAGAGAGAGAGAGAGAGAGAGAGAGAGAGAGAGAGAGAGAGAGAGAGAGAGATTGAGAATTTGTGTGTGTAACCTGAGGCATCTTCAGAGGACTAGTTTCTTTTTTGTTATAGTTGGTGCTGGGATTCCAGATATACTGCAAGACTCGTGTTTCCCCTCTGATATCTGAGTGAAATGGGACTCTCCTAAGATTTGTTACAGGCATATTTTAAAGCCAAATTTCTCTTCCCTGCCAAAACCTCAAGGCTAAATGTGTGAGTGGCAACAGCCTAAGACTTCCTCTGTTTCCATCCTCCTTCACTGCCTGTTTCCAGTAATCTCTGCTTCTTGTGTTTGTTTATATCTAGTACAATCACATATCTTAACAATGTATTTGTTCATTTATAAACATTGTACTTTTATTTTTTTCTAACATATCACACTACTTACAAAAAAATTCATTCCTATATATTCCCACTTACATTTGTGCTACTTTATTTTATCGAGTTAATTCTGTTTTACAGGATGGCAACTGGCTTGTGATACATAATAGTAAGTTGAATAAATGTACCTGAAGGTGGGAAGCTGAGATAAGCCTAACCTTAAGTGTCTATAAAATCCAATTTTATTTATTGTTCTTTATAAAGTTACACTAAATTGTTTCCAGTTGAAAATGTTATAAATGAGATTAATCAGGGTTTCTAGCTAAGTGTAATTTAATATCCACCAAAGTTAACTTTTTCAAAAGCTGTAAGAAAAAAAAAAGAATAGAAAAGAAAAGCAGTTTGGGGTTAATACAATAAAGAAAATTTAATAATGTTGATGACTCACTTTTAAATTTTCTAATATACCATTGTATATTGTATTTCTACATAAAATAGAAATCAACCCATTGAAGGTTTGTCTTTGCTAGAAACACCTCTTTTCTCTGTATACTCATGAGGTGATATATATTTTACAATGATACATGCTACAGCATAAATCTCATATAAATCATAGTGGTAAAATTATAAATGTTTTCTAGATTTAAAACTGTGAAAACAAAAGTGACCCTCCTCCCAGTTGGCCAATCAGTTTAGCCTCTAGGCCTAGGAAATGTGGCACAGCTTGTGTACCCTAATCCCATCACAGCTTCAGTTTCAGACCAGGAAGCAGGACCCCTCTGAACAAGCCTGTCCACCAACACTCATTATAGGACACTCTAATCTATAAACCCTACTCTATTATTCAAACCCACCTAGCTGCTCAACCTCAGCAGCTTCCTGATACACAGACTCCATCTCAAGAGGTGAGTGACCTATCTCTGAGCCGGTGAATCAGCTCAGCATCTAGAACTGGTAAATGAGACACAACTCTTGCATCTAACCCCATCATGGCTCCAGTTTTAGGACAGCAAGCAGGACCCCTGTGGGCAAGCCTGCTCAACCCCAACTCTCATCAGACACTATAGCCTATAAGCCTCACTCCATCCCCTAAACTCATGTATCCCCTGGAGATCTTAACTGCTCCTTGAGATACCAATTCCACTGATTCCAATTTCATCAAGAGCTCCAAATGCACCAAGACCAATTATTGGATCAAGAACATCTCCCAGAAATACAGACAACACTTGTATTGATTAGAGAAAGACATGGGTAGACACCAGTCTAAGAATACATTCAACAACATGAAGAACAATATGGCATCACTAGAACCGAGAGGTATACAATGGTAAGACCTGAACATTCCAATATAGAAGTGAAAGAAAATGACCTTAAAATAACTTTATGAAGATTATAGAACACTTTAAAGAGAAAATAAAGAACTGTCATAAAGAAATACAAAAAAGAGAACAATACAAAGAATCAATGAATCAGAGTTGGTTCTTTGAGAAAGTTAAAATAGATAAACCCTTAACAAAACTAACCAAAAGGCAGAGAGAGAGAGAGAGAGAGAGAGAGAGAGAGAGAGAGAGAGAGAGAGAGAGAGAGAATCCAAATTAATAGAATCAGAAATGAAAAGAGACATAACAACAGACACCAAAGATATCCAGAGAATCATCATGTCATACATTGAAAATCTATATTCCACTAAAATGGAAAACCTAAAAGAAATGGACAGCTTTCTGGTCAGGTAGCACTTACCAAAATTAAATCAAGATTATATAAATGACCTAAACAGACCTATAACCCCAAAGGAATTGAAGCTGTTATTAAAAGTCTCCCAAGTAAAAAAGTCCAGGATCAGATGGTTTCAGTACAGAATTCTACCAGACATTCAAAGAAGAACTAACACAAATACTTCTCAAACTATTCTCTTCAGTAGGAACTAAAGGAACATTGCCAAACTCTTTCTATGAGGCCATAATCACCCTGATACCAAAGCCACTCAAAGATGAAACAAAGAGAATTACAACCAATCTCCCTCATGGATATCCATGAAAAAATACTTAATAAAATTTTGCCAGACTGAATCCAACAACATATCAAAAAATCATCCACTACCATCAAGTAGGCTTAATCCCAGAGATGCAGGAATGGTTCAACATATGAAAAACTGTGACTGTCATCCTTCATATAAACGACTGAATGAAAAAATCACATGATCATCTCACTAGATTATGAAAAGCTTTTGACAAAATCCAACACTCCTTCATGATAAAAGTCCTGGAGAGATCATGAATACAGAAAAAATATCTAAATATAATAAAGATGATACACAGCAAGTTAACAGCCAACATCAAACTAAATGGAGAAAAAACTCAAAGCAATTCCACTAAAGCCAGGAGCAAGACAAGGCTGTCATCTTTCTCCTTATCTATTCAATATTGTTCTCAAAGTTTTAGCTAAAGCATTAAGAAAACAAAAGGAGATTAAGTGGATACAAATTGGAAAGAAAGAAGTCAAACTATCTCTATTTGCAGATGATATGATTGTATACATAAGTGACCCCCAAAATCCTATCAGGGAACTCCTAAAGCTGATAGACACCTTCACCAACGTATCAGGGTACAGGAAACTCAAAAAATCAACATTCCTCCTATACACTAAGGATAAAAGGTCTGAAAATAAATAAAGGAAATATCACCCTTTATAATAGCTGCAAATAGCATTAAGTATCTTGGCATAACTCGAACCAAAGAAGCAGCAATCCTGTTTGACAAAAACTTTAAGTAACTGAAGAAAGAAATTGAAGAGGATATCAGAAAATGGAAAGATCTCCAATGTTCCTGGATAGGTAGAATCAACATAGTAAAAATGGCATTTTTTTTCCAAATTCAATCCCATTAAAATTCTCTAACACATTTTTTCTTTTACAAACCTTGAAATAACAATACTCAACTTCATATGGAATAACAGGAAACTCAGGATTGCTAAAAGAATTCTGCCCAATAAAAGAACTTCAGGAAGAATCACCACCACTGACTTGAAGCTATACTATAGAGATACAGTAATAAAAATGGCCTAGTACTGGCATTAAAATAGACTTGTGGATCAAAGGAATCAAACATTAACCCACATACCAATGAACACCTGAGTTTTGGCAGAGGCCAAAAATATTCAATGGAGAAAATATAGTATCTTCAACAAATGGTGTTGGTATAACTGGATGGTAGTATGTAGAAAAATGCAAATTGATCCATACCCATCACTCTGCACAAAACTCATATTTATGTGGATCAAACACCTCAACATAAACTCAGCTACACCGAACTTGGTAGAAAAGAAAGTGGGAAATACCCTCCAATGTATTGGCACAGGTGACTACTTCCTAAGTATAACACCAGTAGCACAAACACTAATAACAACAAATGGGACATTCTGAAACTGAAAAACTTTTGTCAGACAAAAGGCACAGTCAATAAGAAAAAAATGACAGCCTACAGAATAGGAAAAAATCTTCACCAACTCTACATTGGACAGAGGACTGATCTCAAATATTATAGAGAACTCAAGAAACTATAGGCCAAAAAAAAAAAAAAAATCTCCAAATAATCCAACTTAAAAATGGGATTCAGAGCTATAAAGGAAAATCTCAACAGAAGAATTTCAAATGGCAAAAAGACACTTAAAGAATTACTCAGCATCTTTAGCCATCAATGAAATGCAAATCAAAACTACCTGTCAGAATGGTTTAGATATAAAACATAGAAGACAGCCTATGCTATAGAGGATGCTGAGGAAAGGAAACACTCCTTCCTTGTTGGCAGGAGTGTAAACTCATACAGCCACTATGGAATGCAGTATGGCAGTTACTCAGAAAACTGGGAATCAATCTCCTCAATGATCCAGCAATACCACTATTGGACATATACTCAAAGGATGCACATTTGCACCCAAAACCATTAGCTCAGCTATATTCAGAGCAGCATTATTCATAATAGCTAGAACCTAGAAACAACTCATAAGTGGATTTTAGACAAAAAGCAAAGAATACCCAAGCAGAAAACTGAAACCCCTGAACAGCTTGGAATTAGAATTTAAGAAAGACATCCAGAAATTCTTCTAATTGAGAAGATCACCTTAGCAAATTGTGAACATAACAGGCTGCAACCAAGAAGAGGTGTGAACAAATCATGAGAAAAGGAGATAATTGAATGTGAGGAGCAGCAAAGAGCAAGAAAAAACACAGATAGATATCTTGATAGAAGAAACCAATGTGGGGTTGGAAAGAGACTGGGTCCTAGGGGAAACCTCCAAGAACTCACTGGATGTCCCTGGCTAGGTCTCCAACCTAAACAAAACTTCCCCTATGATCAAATGAATAACCACCCTAAGTGTCACAGAACCTACACCCAACAATGAATGGAGGTATAAGCATGGATCCATGGCTGAACACAGGGCTAAGCCCCCCCCCCCTCCAGCTGGAGAGCAGGGGAGAAAAATCTGTATGAGCAAGGGGATATGGATTATGAAGAGGAGTCCTACAGAGATGGCTGGCTGGGGCTCTGGGGAGCTCACTGAATCAAGAACAGCCATTGGGGAAACATGGGAAAAGGAGCTAGGCTCTCCAAGGGTAGGCAACTATAGATTGGCATGGGCAGTATGTGGAGCCTTGAGGAGTAGAATCAAACCTTGTTCTTATGTATTGGCTGGCACCTTGGAGCCCATTCCCTGCAGAGGAAATCAGACATGCATGGAGTGGATGTGCCAGACTGAGCTGACCCACCTTGGAACTTCTTGCCCTTTTGGGGGATTGGATGGGGAGGATAAGGATGGATAAGGCTGAAGGCTGACTGGGACAGATTGGGAGGAGGGAAAGGTAGGTGAGCAGGATGATACATGGAGAAAGAAGACCTTTTAAAACAACAAATAATTACTTTAAAAAGAAATAGAAAAAGACATGCAAAAATGGAAGAAATCAATAATAAATTCCATATAAAAGCCAAGAAAACAAAAAATTAGAACCCAACCAACCAACCAACCAACCGAACAAACAAACAAACAAACAAACAAACAAACAAACAAAAAACCAATCAAACAGTCAAAGGAAATAGTTCAAGACTTGAAAATTGAAATAGAAACCATAAAGAAGACACAAACCATAGTAATTCTGGAAATAAATCTGAGTAAAAAAACAGGAACTGCAGATACAAGCATAATTATAATAATCCAAGAGATTGAAGAGAAAATATTATGCAACTAAGATACAGTAGAGGAAAGGGATTTTTTTTTAATCTGTCAATGAAAACAATAAAGTGAAAAATAAAACTCATAACATAAAATGTTCAGAAAACTTGGGAGACCATAAGAAGACCAAATCTAGTAATAATAGGAATAGAAGAAGGGTACCAGCTTACAGACACAGAAAATATATTCAAAAAATTATAGAAGAAAACTTTCCCAGCCTAATGAATGAAATGTTTAAGAAGATTAAAGAAACTTACAGAACACCAAATAGACTAGACCCCTCACAAAATATGCTTGCCACATAATAATGAAAAAAACTAACCATACAGTGTAAAGAAAGAGTATTAAGAGATGCCAAGGAAAAATTCCAAGTAACTTATAAAGAGAGACCCATCAGAAAAACACTCGACTTCTCAATGAATGTACTCCAAGGGCCATATGTGATTCCCAGATGTACACTGGCCAAGAGGCCTTGGCTTTAGGGGAACCTGCTCTCCACTACAACCAGATTTAAACAATACCTATACACAAACTCTACCCTACAGAAAGCACTAGAAGAAAAATTTCAACCTAATTAAATTAGATGCAATAACAAAATCAATATTTAAACTCACAGTAGCAAATCCCAAAGAAGAGACACACAATACACTACCACCAAAAAAAATAACAGGAATTAACAATCACTGGTCATTAATAACCCTAAGTATCAATGGACTCAATTCCTTTATAAAATGACATAGAGTAATGGGATAGATATAAAACAGGATCCATCTTTCTGCTGTATATAAGAAACACATCTCAACTTCAAAGACAGACACTACCACAGTTAAAGAGTTAGAAAAAGACTTTCCAATAAAATGAACTTAAGAAGCAAGCTGGTGTAGCTATACTAACAGCTAACAAAATAAACCTCAAACTAAAATCAATCAAAACATATCTGGAAGGTCATTACATTTTCATCACAGGAAAAATTTATCATGATGAGATCTCAATTCTGAGCATTAATGCCCCAAATACAAGGGCTCCCACATATATAAAAGAAGCATTACTCAACCTTAAACCACACACCAAACCCCATTCACTAAAGTGGGAAAACCCCACCAGAACCAATGGACAGGTCTATCAGTCAGAAAATTAACAGAGAAATACAGGATCAAACATGATATGACTCAAATAGTCTTAATAAATATATACAAAACTTTCTAATCAAATAAAAAAGAACATAACTTTTTCTCAGTACCCCATAGAACCTTCTCTAAAATTGACCACATCCTTGGTCATAAATAAAACACGAATAGATATAAATAATTGAAATAACCCCTTGTATCCAATTGGATCACCATGGCGAAAAGTTAGAATTCAAAACAACACAAACTACAGAAATCCTACAAACCCATGGCAAATGAACAACTCTGAACTGGATCACTTCTGGGTCAAGAAAGAAATAAATAAATTAAAAAATTACTAGAATTCAATGAAAATGAATCCATAACATACTTAAATTTATGGAACACAATGAAAGCAGTGCCAAGATTAAATTCATAGCACTAAGTGCCTACATAGAGAATTTGGAGAAATTTCACACAAGCAACTTAATAGCACATAATGCAACTCTACAACAAAAAGAAGCAAACTCACACAGCAGGAGTAGAAGGCAGGAAATAATTGAACTTAGGACTGAAATCAATAAAATTAAAACAAAGACAGCAATAAAAGAATCAATGAAATGGAGTTAGTTCTTTGAGAAAATCAACAAGATAGACAAACCCTTATCAAAACTAATCTAAAGGCAGTGAGAAAATATTCAAGTGAACAAAATCAAAAATGAAAGGGGGATATAACAACATATATGGAAGAGATCTAGAGACTCATTAGGTCATACTTCAAAAATCTGTACTTCTCTAAATTGGGAAACCTAAGACACATGGACAGTTATTTGATTTCAGTCCTGAGTTCAATTATTTCCTGCCTTCTACTCCTTCTATCCTGAACAGATATCACTTATGAAAATTAAATCTAGACCAAATAAATAACTTAAATAGACCTATAACCCCTAGGGAAATTATAGGGGGGTTATGTTATTCCATTGTAAATAATTGTCCCTGCCTATGAGTTTAATAAAAAGTGCTGATTGACCAAAGGTAGACAGGAAGTGTGGGCGGGGCTACAAGACTAAGAAGACTCTAGGAACAGGCAGAACAGAGCAGAATGCCAGAGAGAAGCCAGAAGAACCAGAGGACAACTATGCTGCTCTGAGAAAAGGTACCAAGCCACATGGCTAAACAAGATAAGAGTCATGGGTTAGATTAAGGGTAAAGAGTTAGCAAGTTATATGCCTGGGCCTTAGACCAATCAGCCTAAAACTATTGTGAGCATCTGTGTGACTCTGTGGGTTTGTGGGTCTGTGGGCCTAAACCTCGAGACTAGGCCTGAAAATCCGGGACAGAGACAACATACTATGGGAAATAGAAGCACTTATTAAAATTCCTGTCTCCAAAATGTCTAGGGCCAGATGGTTTCAGTACAGAATTATACAAGAATTTCAGAGAATGACTAATATCAATACTCTTCAAATTATTTTATAAAATAGAAACAGAAGAAACATTGTCAAACTTTTTTTATGAGGTTACTGCCATCCAGATACCCAAATAAAGAAAAAGAATTACAGACCAATCATCCTCATGAACATTGATGCTAAAATATTGGCAAACATGAAACAAAAACATCAAAAATTCATCCACCATGATAAAGTATGCTTTATTCCAGAGATTCAGCAATAGTTTAACATACAACAATCTGTCAAGGTCATTTATCATATAAACAACCTGAAAGAAATAAACCACTTGATCATCTCATTAGATGTTAAAAGGCCTTTGACAATATTCAACACATCTTGGTAATAAAGGTCTCAGAAAGGTCAGGGACATAGGAAACATAACTAAACATAATAAAGGCATTATACAGCATGCTGACAGTCAACATCAAACTAAATCAAGAGAAACTCAAAGAGATCCCACTGAAATCAGGAACATGGCAAGGCTGTCCACTCTCCCTATATCTATTCAATATAGTACTCCAAGTTTTGGCTAGAACAATAAGACAGCAAAATGAAATCAAGGGAATACAAATTGACAATGAAAAAGTCAAACTTTTGCTATTTGCAGATAATATAATAATATACATAAGCAACCCCACTAATTTTACCAGTCAACTCCTACAGCTGATAAACACCTTCAGCAATGTGTCAGGACAGAAGATTAACTCAAACAAGTCAATAGCCCTCCTATAAACAAATAATAAAAGGACTGAGAAAGGAATTATGGAAATACCACCTTTTACAATAGCCTCAAATAATATAAAATATCTAGGGTAACGCTAATAAAGAAATGAAAGACCTGCATAGCAAAAACTTTAAGTCATTAAAGAAAGAAATTAAAGATATCAGAAAATGGAATTATCTCCTATGTTCCATAATGGGAAAGATTATCATAGTAAAAATGGCAGTCTTATCAAAAGCAATCTACAGATTCAATGCAATCTGCATCAAAACCTCAGCACAATTTTTTACAGACCTCAAGAGAACAATATTCTACTACATATTGAAAAACAAAAGAACCCAGAATTTCCAAAACAATACTGTTTGATTAAAGAGCTTCTGGAGGAATCACCATTCCTGATTTCAAATGCTTTTACTGAGCTAAGGAAATAAAAATATTTTAGCATCGACATAAAAACAGACATATAGATCAATGGGATCAAATTGAAGGACCTGACATTAATCCACACACCTATGAACACCTGAGTTTTGACAAAGAAGCCAAAAATATTCAATGGAAAAAAGATAGTATCTTCAACAAATGATGTTGTCATAACTAGATAGTAGTATGTAGAAGAATGCAAATAGATCCAAATTTATCACCCTGCACAAACTCAAATCTAAGTGGATTAAGGACCTCAACATAAACCCAGATACACTGAAAAGATAGAAAATAAAGTGGGAAATACCCTCCAATGCATTGGCCCAGGTGACCACTTTCTAACTATAACACCAGTAGCACAGACACTAAGAACAATTAATAAATAGGACCTCCTGAAACTTCTTAAAGACAAAGGACAAGGTTAATAAGATAAAATGACAGCCTACATAATGGAAAAAGATCTTCACCAATCCTACATCTGACTAAAGACTAATCTCTAAAATATATAAAGAACACAAGAAACTAAAGGTTAAAAAACCAAATAATTCAATAAAAAATGTGGGACAGACCTAAAGAGAAAATTTTCAACAGAAGAATTTCAAATGTTGGAAATACACTTGAATAGTTCAACCTCCTTATCTACCAAGGAAAGACAAAATCAAAACATCTCTGAAATACCATCTTATACCTTCCAGAATAGCTAAGACCAAATACACTGTTGACAACCTATGCTGGAGTAGACAGGGAAAAAGGGGAACAGTTGTCACTTGCTGGTGGGAATATAAACTTGTACAGTCACTTTGGAAATCAGTTTGGTGGTTTCTCAGCAACCTGAAAAATCAGTCTACCTCATGATCCAACAATACCACTCTTGGGCATATATCCAAAGGATGCACATTTATACTACAAGGATATTTGCTTAACTATGATCATAGCAGCATTATTCATAATAGGCAGAGCCTGGCAACAATATAAATGTTCCTCAACTGAAGAATGGATTTAAAAAAATGTGGTACATTTATACAATGGAGTGCTACTCAGTAGAAAAAAAATACATAAATTACATTCTATAATCCGTATGCAAATGGATGGAACTAAAAAAAACCATCCTGAGTGAGGTAACACAGGCATAGAAAGACAAGCATGGTATGTACTCACGTATAAGGTATTTTATACACAAAGCAAAGGATAACCAAGTTACAGTCCATAAACCCTGAGCATCTAGGTAACAAGGAGGACCCTAAGAGGGACATTAATAAATCCCTTTGAGAAAAGGAAATAGATAAGATCTCCTAAGTAAATTGTGACTATGGGGGAGAGGTAAGAATGGTAGAGAGAGAACATGAGGGAATGAGATGATTAAATTGAGGGGGGTACAGAGAGGGAGAACAAGAATATAGATACCTTGATAGAGGGAGCCATTGTGGGTTCAGGGAAATGGCTAAGTATCTACAAACATGTCCATAGCCAAGACTCTAAACTGGGGGAAGGAAGGGGGGAGTGCTTAAAGTGGCCTTTCCCTGTAATAAAATTGATGACCACCCTAATTGTTATCATAGAACAGATGCAGAGATCCACAGCTAAGCACTGGGTTGAGCTCCCAGTATAGCAAAAAGAGAGATGAGAGATTATATGAGCGAAGGGGACAAGATCATGATGAGGAAATCCACAGAGACAGCTGTCCGGAGCTATTGGGAGCTTACTAACTCTAAACTGACAGTTAGGAGACCTTCATGCAACTAAAGAAGGCTCAGCTAAATGGAGTGGGCAGTTTATGAATAAATAAAAATGAAACTGAGAAAATATAAGAACATTGCCTGAGACCTGCAAAAAATAAAAACTAAAAAAAAAACATTTAGAGTCCAAGCGTTGAAATGACCCAGTGGAGTAGCAATGTTTCCTAGAATCTAGAATACAAAATGTGTGGGAATACATTTTCATAGAGTTAAATACAAAATTTACAAACAACAAAAAAAATGTAGTAGATGGTTTGTATTTTCTTGAACCAAGTTTTTTTTTCCCCCAAAACTCTGCTGTTAGTCTACTGGGGGTACATAAACGGGGAGAGGGTAGAGGGAAGGGAGAAGGGATAAGAGAGAAGTGTGGGGAGAACAGAGATAGACACAAGATCAGTTAACTCAGACAGCATGTTCTGGTGGGGTGAGGTTATGCTCCCCTTCAAAGATTCACAATCTTTTATGTATCTACTTGCTGATATAGTTAATAAAAATGAAATGACAAAATGGGAATCTGTCTACATCAAGACACATCTACACCACTCCAGCATATACCCAAAGGATGCTTTATTCTGACATAAAGGCATCTGATCCACACTTCATTATAATACCCAGGAACTGAAAACAACCTAGATGCCCCTCAACAGTTGAGTAGATAAAAAAGTAGTACATTACAAAGATTATACTTTAGCCATTAGAAAGAATAAAATTATAAATTCACAGGTAAATGGATGGAAATAAAAGAAAAAAATCATCTTAGGAAACGTAGACAAATGTAGCCTGGATTTATTTAAATGTGGATTTTAGCTGTTAAGACAAAGGTAACCAAGCTACAATCTGCAGAAAACCAGATGTGATGCAAAGTGAAAACCTAGAGGAGGAGAAGACAGATGCACTAAGAAGGGGAAATAGAATAGATAATTACGAATAGATGGGGGACTGGAAGAGAGGATAAGGAAGGGAGAAGGAGGAAGGAGGGGAGCAATGGAAGGAATACAGAGAAAGAAAACTAAAACCAAGTAGTATTCAAAAAGAAGTGTAGAAATATAAAACAGTAGAACTCTACTAAAATACATGCATAGATGAAAGCAATTTAAATAAAGTTTTCAAATTCTGTATAAGACAGAGCCCCAGTTGGCCATCTCTTGTCACCAAATGAAGATTTCAGTACTGGGATTGGCCTATATTTAATTGAGTTGTTGTACAAAGGGGTCCCATGGAAATATTCAAATAGCCCAGGCTGTTGACAAGATTGTAGGTTGTTCTTCACAAACTGACAGCAAGTGCATTATTGAAGATGAGACAACACATTGAACATGGAAAAGTTGAACTGATGCTTACATAGAGTTACTGCCTCTATATAATGGTAGCTTTGGTATAGGAATATACTCTACATGCTACCAAAAGAGAAATGTAAACACCATGCCAGCTACAAACCCTTTATTTTTTCAATGCTCTCCTGCCTAAATATTAGGGCAACAGTGACCCAAAGTTTGTAGAGTTGACCCAATATCTGGCTTAACTAAGGGTCTGCTCCACAGCATGGAATCCATACTTAACACTGCCTGGATGACTGAGAACCTGAGTCTAGATAGCACAGGACCTAGGGTAAAACCAAATAATACTAGTTTAGAAGGGGAAAAAAAGAGAGAGAAAGAGAGAGAAGAGAAGGAGAATTCCATTTCCCAAGACACACATGGTAGAGTCAATAACTCTCTCCCTCAAGATGTTGTCTGACATCCATCCACACACATATACATGTGAACATACACACAGACTCACTCACTCTCTCTCTCTCTCTCTCTCTCTCTCTCTCTCTCTCTCTCTCTCTCTCTCTCTCTCATACACACACACACACACACACACCTCACAGCAAGACATAAAAACAAATAAAACTTTAATGGAAAAACTTAAAAAATATATGTATTGACGAATTTGTACAAATCAACCATCTAAGAATGAAGTTATTTCAAATAATTAAGAGAACATATATTGTAAGAAATATTTTGGACAAGTTGCATGCCACATTTTCCTTTAAAACAAATGTAGCAGCAACAGAAAAAAAAAATGTAATCATTAATGTTGTCCCTAGTGTTAAAAAAAAAAAAAACAACTAAATTTGTTTTGACATATTTAGATACACTTTGTTGCCTCACTCATTCTTATATATACAATGAAAAATAGATATAATGATGTGATATGTATACTATTGGCATCTGTGTTTTCACTGTTAAATCTTTATATTAATTGCAGAGTTCTATTACATAGCAACATGCTTTATAAAATTTCTCTCCATATTTTTATATAAATTGTTTTTCTATTTTCTGTCCTACATAATGAAGTAATTATTTTGATTCAAAGAGCTCTCTTGACAATACAAAATTTTCCTAAGTAATTTTATTGGATTACAATATAATATATGATAATATGATATATTATAATATAATGTGTCGTATAAGTACAAAAACACACTATAATGCCTAATGTGGAATATATATGTATATATATAATTATGTAGTAGATATGTTTTTCCATATGGTGGAAATATGCTTACAATTTCACAAAGAGTATTAAAATATTCTATTCTTACAAAAATGTTGTCATTCTTTATTTGATCTTTTTAGTTCCAAAATTGGAAGAGGGATAAGAGATCAAACAACTTTTCTTTTTTAATAGTAAGTCAAATTTTATTTATTTTTTATTTTAAAAACACATCTCATTTATTTATTAAATATTCTCAACAACCAAAATTTGACATCACTTCTCTTCTTCCAATTCCTCCCTGTCATCTTTGCCTGATCTCTCCAATTTATTTTCTGCCAGTTACTGTTCAGAAAAGGGCACGCTTCTCATGGACATCAACTCAACATAGCATATCAAGTTCATATTATTTCCCATTGTAATAAGGCTGGGCAACAACACCCAGTATGAAGAATAAGGTCCCAAAAAAACAACATAAGAGCCAGAGTCAGTCCCTACTCCCACTGTTAGAAGTTCTACAAGAAGACCAAGCTACACAACTGTCACTCAAATGCAGACCATCTAGGTCAGTCCCATGCTGGCTTCTTGATTGTTGCTTAAGTCTCTGTGAGTCTTTATGAGCCCAGGTTAGTGATTTTGTAATTGTTTTTTGTTATCCTTGACCCCTATGGCTCCTACAATCCATTTTCCTTCTCATTAGCAGGATTACCTAAGCTCTACCTAATATTTGGTCAGGTGTCTCCACATATATTGCCATTAGTTGTTCGATGAACCCTCTCTGAGGATGCTTGGGCTAGGTACCAATCTATGTGTACAGCAGAGTGTCATTAAGCACAATTAAATTGAGGTGAGTTATTTATTTATTTATTTATTTATTTTTATTATTATTACTATTATTATTATTATTATTACTATTTTGCCTGAGGTATTTGGTTCTATACTAGGTCTTTGGAATAGCCAGCCTCAGAGTCCTGGCCTTATAGATAGTGTCAGGGTATTCTCAGCTTCAGGATAAGGATCTTAGGATATACCCAGCTTTGGTTGGCCAGTCCTACAATGTCTGTGCTACCTTTAAGATAGCATAGGCAGGACAGAATGTGGTCAATGGTTATGTGGCTGGGCTGGTGTCCCAGTCTCTCCTCTGGAAATGTTGCCTGGTTACAGGAATTGGCCAGTTCACACTATGTATCCACTGTTTCTAGAAGTCTTAGCTGGGAGCATCCTCACAGATTCCAGGGAGTTTTCCTTGGAACATGTTTCTACCTGACACGAAAATGCCACCTTTTCCAGTGTCTCTTTCAGTACTCTAATCTCACCCTCCACTAGATCCCTCATGTTCCCATCCCCAATTGCCACAGCCCACTCACAATTAAAAAAACTCTTATATTTGTTCTTTTCAGAGAGATCCAAGCACCCCCTTGTTACCTAGCCTCTCTGGGTCTTTGGATTTTAGCATGGTTATCTTTAACTTTGCAGCTAAGATCTATTTATAAGTATAATTATTTATACTCTATTGTATAAATGTATCATGCTTTCATTATTAATCCCTTGGTTGAGGGATATCTAGGTGTTTCCAGGTTCTGGCTATGGCAAATAAAGCTGCTATGAACATGGTTGAGCAAGTGTCCTTGTAGTGTAATTTAGTATCCTGTGTGTATATGCCCCAAATTGGTATTGTTGGGTCTTGAAGTAAAGTTTTTTTTGAGAAACCATATTGATTTCCGAAGTGGCTGTACAAGTTTGCGCTCCCATCAGCAAGGCGAGGTGTTCCCCTTGCTCCACATTATGACCTGCATGAGTTGTCTCTTGTGTTTTTATTTTAGCCATTCTAACCAGGGGTAAGATTAAATCTCAGAGTTAACTTGATTTGTAGTCTCCTGAGACAAGCCTTTCAGTACCTTCTGCAGGGTTGGGTTTGTGGTTAGACGTTGCTTAAATTTGACTTTGTCTTGAAACATTTGTTTTCTTCATTGATCATTACTTAAAATTTTGGTGAGCATAGTTGTCTGGACTGGCATCCATAGTCTGCAAGACATCAGTTCAGACCCTTCTTCATTGTAGGGTCTCCACTGAGAAGGTGTATGTGATTCTAAGAGGTCTGCTTTTACGTGTTTCTTGATCTTTTTCCCTTGAAGCTTTTAATATTCTTTGTTCTGTATGTTCACTATTTTTATTATTATGGGGTGCATGAGCTTTTTTTCTGATCCAATCTTTTTGGTGTTTTGTATGCTTCTTGTACCTATAATAGGCATCTCCTTCTTTAGTTTAGAACTTGTCTTTCTATGATCTCGTTAAATATTTTCTCTGGATTTTTGAACTGGAATTCCTCTTCTTCTTCTACTCCCATTATTTCTAGGTTTGATCTTTTTCATAGTGTACCATGTTTCCTGTATGATTTGTGTTAGGAGTGTTTTATATTTAACATTTTCTTTTACTGATGAATCCGTGCCTTCTATTGACTCAATGCACAGGATTCTTTCTTACATTTTATATATTCATTCTATCTGTGATTCTTCTATTTGAGATCCCTATTTGCTTAACCAGGTTTTCCATTTCCAGAATTTCCTCACTTTGTGGGATTTTTTTTATGCTTCTGTTTTGATTTTCAGGCCTTGAATAGTTTCCTTCCCCTGTTTGTTGTATTTTTGTACAGTTTTCTTAACATTCTTTAATGATTCATTGGCTTCCTCTGATTTTTTTTGGTTGTCTTTTCATTGATTTCTTTAAGGAGTTTTTCCATTTCTTTTTCAAGGACTTTTTCTTTTTAAGTCATTTTAAAGAACTTCTGCCATCTTTATAAAGTTGTTTATAAGGTCTTTTCTTATGCTTCAGCTGCTTTGAAATGCTAATGTTTTGCTCTGGTAGGATAACTGGGCTCTGTTGCTGACATCTTGCCCAGGCTATTGTTGATTGTATTCTTACAGTAGCATGTAGGCATCTAACTTTGGAATGATTATAAATCTAGGTTCTGATCTCTCAGTTTTTCCTTTGCTGGCTTGGTGTTTTGTTTTTTTGTTTCTGTTTCCTTTTTGGTATCCTAGTAGTGACCTGAGCTTCTAGTGGCCTGCCTGACCTCTGATCTAGTAGGAAGTCTCTGTCCAAATGTGGAGCTGGGCTTGTGGTGGTTATTTGACCTTTGTTGTACTGGGGTCTCCATTATTCTGACTTGTGTGGCCTATTTTTCTGATTGTTGTCAGATGCTCCAGTCCTTCTGACTGGTGTCACCTTTACCTGAGATGCTGAAGACTATTACTCCGACTGATGTAGTCTGTACTGGAACTGTTGGAATTCTGCTGGAGTTGGGGGGCAAGGATCAGCAGGGGTGCAGGTGATAAACTGGGAGGTGAAGAGCCATGCTGAGGGATGGATTCTAGGGATCAGACTCTTGGGAGGTGGCAGCTCAGCTGGCAGGCAGTTCACTCACATGTACTTCTGACTGCACGCAATTTTTAAATTATCCATTGAGCTAAATGTGCTCCTTTCCCTACAGAAATTTACTATTAATTTAGGCTCATGTTCCTAATAGGTTGTATAGGCACATTATTGTGAAATAACTATGTTTTATGGATATGTTTAAAAGAAGATTGTGTAGAACTTTTGAGTAAGCCATTATACTTTTTTGTTGTTTTGGTTTGGCTTTGTCTTTTGAGATAAAGATTCACTATTATATAGCTCTACTTGTCCAGAAATTCTATATGTTTATAAGACTATCTTAGACTAACAGAGGTCCAGCCACCTCTTTCTCCGAATGTTAGAACTAAAGGTATTTATCCATGTTCCCAAACATGTGACATTCATCACACCTGACCTTACACTGTTAATTGTTTTGTGGAAAGTTTTTTTTTTTTTTTTTTTTTTTTTTTTTGAGCAATAAGCTAAGTTCTAAAGTGCTTGCTGATGTTGCAGATTATTACTATTATTACTTTGGAAAGAATTTTTGCTATGTGTACCTTTCAAGAAAATTTGTCTATTTCATCAAAATAAAACACTTAGTTGATGTAAATTTATTTATATTATCCCCTCAGAAGCTTACTGATGCCTCTGGAGTCTGGTCCCTAACTTCCCTTATTTCCAAGCTTCACATGTTTGAGATATTGTCTATGATCCTAATTATATTATTTTCAGCTTACATCATCTTGTGTTGCCACAAGTTCTGCCTTTGACCTTCCTAATCCCTATCAAATTTATGACTTCTTGTTCTTTAATTATCATCATTACATGTATATGTAACTATCTATACATAAGTAATAACTATTGCATTTTTAAACCCAGTGGTTATTACTGAGGCTAACCACTTGGAGCTAACCATTTGGATTGGGGATTCTATCAAGGGACTCATCCTTGTACAAAATTCTTTTATTTAGCAGCCATTAATTGTCTATAGACATTCAATCATAAGTGAGGCCTTTTGAATCTATCCACTCCATCCACATTTGGATGTCAACTGAAACTTCATTGTGGAGTTCTTGTTTAGGTGACAATTGGAGAACAATATATCACAATAGACGTTTTGGTTGCTGGCATTTAGAATCATCTGCCTCCTAATCTCCATGGTTTTCTGAGACTTAGATCTAGGTGTTATGTTGCAGAACTGTCAACTGGGGTTGACACTGTGAAGTTCATCATTTTATACATTTTGTTCACTTGTGGATTTCTGTAATAGTGTCTGTGTGCTGCAAAATAAAATTTATTTAGTGATTATGAGATAAGTCATCATTATATACAAGAATACATATTTATAATGCAGTTAAAAAATCTACTGATTTAGGAAAGTGGCAGTAATGGAGTCTACTCTAGGTCCATAATATCACTAGCCATGGGAAGTCCAATAGGTATACCAAATATTAATTCCATCCTACTTGTTAGGCCATATGTACAAGTAGGTGGCTGATGGTTATTTATAAGGTACTCATAATATATACCACTGTGGAACACCTCAGGTATATCTTGTGAAGCTGGTTCTTACTGTGGTTTGTAGGGTTACAGATGATTAGTAGTTTGTATAGCACCTTCAGATGTCATGAACTAGACCTAAGGCTTTCAGGTTAGTTTCTGTTTGATTTCTCCAATTTCTGTGTATGAAGTGTCTTTGGGAATAGAATTTTCAAGTTTTAGAAGTCAACAAAGAAGAAGTGCAATAACCTATATTGTTTTAGAATTCTTTAGGATTTTACTGACCAACAGCTTGAAGGCTGGAGTTTCTTCAATGCCCATCATTCTCTTGAAGTAGATTGTTGCTGCCAGGAGCAGATATGTCTCACTGTCCAAATGAATCTAAGTTCTTTAAATATTTTAAATGCCATATTCTATAGGTCTTTAAAGTGTGGGAATATTACCTAATTGAAATATATCTTTGTATATCTAAAAACCTAATTAACATGACTATAAGTATGATTATCATAGATGAAAACTATTAATCTGTATTTCTTTAATATATATTACAATTTTAAAGAAATTGCCTAAGCATAATATTTTAAACAAGAGTAGAAATATACATAGAGTATAGCAAAACTGACCTTAAGTTTGTACCAATAAACTAAAATCCATCAAAGTAAAGTATTTAAAACAAGTAATTAGTTTGTAAAGTAGATTCAATAATCTACCTTTTTTATCCTATCCTCTCTATATCTCCTTTTAATTTTTTAGAAAAATATTAACTATAACCAATAATCAAACTCTCTAAAGAAGATAAAAATCCATAATCTCTTTTGGGGGGAGTGTCGGCATAGTTTTCTAGGCTACTTCCTAGGGGCATTGGTAATCTCTGAGGGATCTTGAGGCTGGATCATTTTAGTCAGTAACCTTGAAGCTGATGTGGATGTTGGATCATCTGGGCCATCTCTTCCCATCAGAGATTTTTCAGGGAATTTTTGTTGGTTAAATCATATTCGTCTGATAGTAATCCACAGGTTCTCATCTTCTTTTCCAGAGCAACATTTCCTTAGACTCAAATTTTGAAATCAAGATACCTTTAAAATATATATTTTGGTTAAACTTAGCAGCCTTTAAAATAGAATATCTTTCTGTAGTTATCTCATTAACAGTTAAAAAACTTAAATGAAAACACAATAATAATAATAATAATAATAATACAGACTCCTTGTATATATTCCATTTCATATGGCTACTTATTTTATGTTATTTTTACTATCTCTTTAAAGACTATTTTAAAAAAAAACTTTATTTTGCTATATATCTGCCTATATTGCTTTCTCTCTCTTTCAAGCCTATGTACATTTTATACACATTGTAACCCATTTAGAGGTTTTCTCCATCTGAATCTGCTGTACTGTGTATCTTTAATCATTTTTTAACCAGGAGAGTTTTTACGTTGCTAAACTGTATGGCTAGGGCCCTTGGTTGCTGTCTTAACCCTGTTTGGTTGTTCAATATGGCACAGAGTCATGCTTATCTTTCTAATCCTGGGAAGCAGCATTAAGTAGCGTGGAGCTATTTTATTGAGCTCCAAGCCCTAGATGTGCTCTCAAACCTACAAGCAGTGGCTGGGAGAAACATTTTAGTACCATGGTCCATAACAGACACTGTGGGCATTGGCTATGCAGCTTAGATTCTGGCAGCTAGTAGCTGGCTACATCTTCTAGTCTGCTGTAGAGAGTCACTGTGCTGCTGCTGGTGTGAGACTGTGAGACTAGGAAGGCCAGTGTGGCTCCACTTCTGTACATTCAGAATCTTTTTCAAGCTTTTCACTGTTTGCTGGTGGGAGCCATTTGTTCTGGTGGTCTAACTGCATCCTGCTCTTTATGATGCCATAATCAGCATATCTGATATTATAAATTGCTGGCTAAAATGAACAGTAAGCAATTTCACTGTTAATTGCTGCTTAGAATTGATTATTTTCACCCCCAGTTTTTGATAATACTCAAAGTATATAAAGTACAAAATGTCTTTGCTTTTGGTGGTAGACATTTTAATAACTGTATAATTACTTCCTCAGCATATTTTTTCCAATTTATTGTTAAAAGCACTAGTTCATATTTTTATCTTAAGTTTTAAAAAATGCACTATAAACCAGTGCTAATGATTCTGAAAGGGTCTTTATAGTTTATCCAGATTTTTACCTCTCCTCAGAAGAAGTCTTTGGTATAATATTTAGCACATGATTTCAAAATCAGAGATCACATTATTTTCCCTGAATGTGTTAATAAGTGTTTTATTGTATCAATGATGTTACTCTTAAATCTTAACTGTACTGTTATTGTAAAATTTTAAGTTATTATATTAAGTGCTACATTAAAAACAAGTTAAAAGTCTCAGAGATTTGCCAATGATGTATAGAAACAAAGTACATTATGGCTGAGGGCCATAGCTGCCAAAGAAGTGAACCTATTCCTGGTTTGCAGGTCGTACTCATAAACATTAGATGATGCAGTCTCCAGAGATGCCTGGTTTTAGGGAAGTACCTTTCTTATAGGGCTCTATATTTCATGCCTTTCTTAGACACAACATGGAACTAAATTACATTTTCTTCTCTGTATTCTCCCATCTCTCTCCTTTTTAGAATTCACCCAGATTATCCTGATACCTAAGTCGACATGATTTATATAATTATGTTGACATATTTATTACTTTCATAATTGATATTATGAATATAAACCATTTTAGTTCATTTTCTTTTGCTAGAACTGCATAATCAAAACTAGAAATTTATTGAAGAATGTAGTTCTTTCCATCTCGTGGTCAGTGTAATACAGAAGCACAAGTATGGCACTGGCAACTGGTTGACATCTCATGAGCCTTCTTGAATCTTCTTAATGTTTTATGTTTAATAGGAGACACTAGTTGGGAAGGTGGTGGTGTGTTCACTCTGATCTCTTTCCCTTCCCTCCTTTCCCCTTTATCTCTCCACCTTCTTTCTCCTTCTTTTCTTATAAGACGTTAAGGCTATTTGGAAGCCAACATACGTGTGAGCAAGGTTACATTTACATACACCACTCACATATACACACCAAACATCAATTTACTACACTCACACATAAATGCCAAAACTGAATGTACATCACTTATATATGTATACATGCCCCAGCACCTCATCCCCTTTGTATTGGAAGGTTTTGGCTTCAACTTAATTGAGTGTCTAGTCTAGAAAGTATGAAACAGATTGAATATTATTACAGGCTATTGGAGTTCTCTCTTAATAGTTATATTGATTTCTAGTCAAAAATGCCTTTCAAATATTTATATTCAAGCCCATAAATTAGTGCTTCTTTCGGCTTTGTTCAGGGAAGTGTTTATTTGCAGCGAATAACTATGAGTGTGGAAAAAGTACAGAGAATAAGTGGATTTCAAGCGTCGAGCCCTAAATATTCCATTTATTTTATGCCTTCAAAGGCTCAGTGAATATGGAAGGCGGGTGGAAAGAATCGAAAAGCTAAAGGATGAGAAAAGGTGCCATGAAATGTTATCTTTCCGACACAACGTGGCTGATTCAATAATGAACCCACACCAGTTGTGGTTAGCTTACGAAGACCTACCTAAGATGGAGCCCACCCATCAACCCTGCCGCATGAAGAGGAGAGGCTCCTGAGCCCCCACCCCTGCCAAGTGAACTCAGCGTGGCTAATAATTACTGGAGGGCGTTATCATTTTCTTCACTGATAAACAGTCCATGCTCAAACAAATAATTACTCCTTTATACTTATTTATATAAACAAACATAATTAAATGCAGTGGTTTAAAAAAAAAACAAAAACCGAAGAGAAAGAAGCAAGCTACCTGTGAAAGCAGGAGGGGGAGGGGGCTTTTGAAGAGGAATTCAGGAGGAAAAGAAGGGTAAGGAGAGGGATAAGACGGGAATGAAAATCTATGATATGTGCATTATTTAAATAGAGTGTGCAATTTCCATGTTGGGCACAGAACATTAACTGGAATCACTGTGATTTTTTGGGTTCAGTGGTGCATTGGAAGAGAACTGTATTCAGTGTCTTGTGCCATTGAAACCATAGAAGAAACAGCAATGCCTTTTAGAAAGGAATGTCTCAAAGGGCTGACTTGGGATCTTATTTTCTGAAAGGTAAACTGACTTTGTTTTATAAAAAGAAGTAATATTTTACAAATCAGCTTTGTAAATGTTTTTTGGCCACTCATACACACACACACACACACACACACACACACACACACACACACACACACACACACATACAGAGTAACAAGCACTAGAGTGTAACACTTGCCTAGTATGAGAAACAGATTTAAAAAACACTATTTGAAACAATGTTGATTAAGAAAGATAATTATAATGTGTCAATTTTTAAATAAACAGCAGGTGTTGATACAGCAACAGCCATATAAGTGATTATGTTTCTAAGTAATAGACTACAAATGTTTTTGTGGCTGAGGAACTTACAGTTCGAATAATTAAAATCTGGACTTGTAAAGCTGCTTGTAAATTTGGGGCTTTAAATTTTGCATTGTGGAAGAATCTGGCAATGTCAAAGAAATACTGATCCTCTAATAATATCCATGTCTTCTTTTCCAGATTCTGCTGTGTTACTCTATGGCCACCAGGCTTCTGGAAATCAGGTTCATCACTCTACTAACTATGACAACATAATTTCTGTTGAATATATCCCCATTTCAAAAATGTTTTCATAGCATAAGATAGAAAAAATACAAAAACCATTACCTATCTGATAGACAGTTCTCAGTTTTTCTCAAACTGAATCTGTTACCAAAAGATTGTCAATATCTTTTAAAATAATAGTTACCAATATTACCAGTTCAAATTACATTTGGTGATTCCCAGAATTTCAAGTGTGTTTGTAGTTTTTTGTTTAATTGTTTTGGGGTATTTGATCACTGACTGTAGGTTCTCAAATATTCAGTATTTTTTTTCTTGACTCTCACAAACATCCAGCTACATTGTTTGTGATGAAACCATCTTTGTGGTCCACCTAAAGAACATAATAGTAATTGAATTAATAACACATAATACTTTACAAGAAAATGGTTTAAGAACGATTGGAAGTACTAAAGAAAAAAATATGGTGAAAAATATTTGAACTACTATTTATTACAGTTTTTGCCTGTATTAGTTTACTTAATGTGGTATTTTTTAAAATGTAGTATTTTTTATGGTGCTTAAGAATAACCAGTATCCGCATATGTGCTGGCCAAGTACTTTAAAATTGAACTGTGCTCCTATATTTATAAAAAAGAAAAAATGAAATGGTGTTCATCAGTCTTACAGTCAGATAAGGGAGATCTGAACACTGAAAATGAAAAGTCTGTCTCCAGAACGCAGATATTTTGGGCTTCCATATTGTGCTTATTTTTAGTTAAATAAATTTACTGTATCTTAACATACTTTGCATTTAGACACAAGAATGGATATGACATTTAATGCTAGTTATTTTAAAATGGTTTACATTATGATGAATATGTATTTTATGGTTTCCACATATTGTGCATTTGCTCATAATTTTCAAGAACTTTTGGTGCTGCAGTATAAATCTAAAACAAGGGAAACCGGCTCCAATAACATAATCTACTATACTATACACTTATCAGTTTGTATGCCAAGCTCTTTATATCCTCATATAGCATAAATATACCAATGCCTATTTTCAAGAACGTGCCTTAAAAATTGTGATGAAACCATCTTTGTGGTCCACCTAAAGAATGTAATAGTAATTTGAATTAATAACACATTATACTTTACAAGAAAATGGTTTAATAATGATTGGAAGTACTAATTTTAAGAGCTATTTTCAAGAACATGCCTTTAAAATTACAAAGCTTGTTTACTATATTCTCTCCCTAAAATTTTGCTTAGTTCTCCATTGGAGGGATTATCTGACTTGCTAACTAAATTCTTACTTCTATAAAAATGATAACTATCTTTACTGCTTCTTTGCTTTAGAATATTTTTAAAATATTTTATATTTAGAACATATCTTGAATAATAGCATAGATTTCTTTGAATGTGATGTTAAGGATACTAGGACTTCACCCGGAAATAGAATTGTTTGGAAAGTGGATTTTACATGAAATGTGTCAATGGAAGAACATGTCAATGGAAGGACTGCCTGGGAAGTGGGTGACATGGGAAAAGTCAATGGCAGAATGAGGAAGAAGCAAAGAAGAATCTAGAAATTTGTAAGAAAATCATATATAAAAGAAATGTTACCAAATGAGAAGTTTAGCAAGAAACAGACAAATCCATGAAGGATCCTAATAGGTATGTGAGATTTGAGGGGCAGGGCAGTGGGAGTTCTTGGATAGCCACACTCTAGTTGAATTTTTGCTGTCACTTGAATTTTGAAACTTTGAGGAATTGGTCCGTGTGGATAAAAGTTCATTGAAGTTATGTCAAGTTAATGAATCCAATGGCAACAAATAAGAATAAAAAGTATCATAGTTAAGAGATGTTTTATGATCCATGTAAAGAAAAAATGACTTTGTAATTTGCCCCAGTGGGAGAAAGGAGCTGTGTTGAAATTCTACAGTGGTAGTCACGTTATTAGATGATGAATGGAAACTGGAAGATAGAAGCAGGTGGCTGAAAAAGGATGTTCTCAGTGGATGCATTTTGAGATTGTAGTTGTTGTTGATTCTGTAGGCCTGAATTAGAAGACTGAGCTGCACTGTAGAGAACTAGAGAATGGAGAAAACACCAGGTCCTTAAAGTTACGATCAGGACAGAATGAGCTTGTCCTGATGCCCATGAAGAGTCTTATTGTTAATGGGCTTAATTGCAGTATGAAACCATTCAAAGAATGCTTAAACAAGCTCTATGTGTGCACTGGTTGTTGATGTTTGTGTAATCTGATAAATATATTATTAATTCAATATTAGCAAATCTAGATTTGCGTGTGAGTGAAAATAAATTCCGAGGAAATAATAAAAGTAACTGTTGTGCATTTGATTTGGATTGCTTTATTTTTAAATATTCACATTACAGGAATTCATTAGGCCCAAATAGAACATTTGCTATACATCTAATAGCTCCAGTGTCAAATCCATGAGGTATTTACATTGAATGTAGTAAATGTGACATAAGGAAGAAACATACATATAGGCTCAAAGTCTTTACACATTTACTTCTGCATTGAATTATTTATGTAGATTGTAAAAACAATTAATTGCTAAACAAAATTTCACAAAATTGTAGCACTAACATCAAATAGTTATAAGCCTGAAAAGTCATCAATGAGCAGGAATATAGATTGTAATGGCATAATTTTAGGGAAGAAAATTTTAAATGGCAACTCCAGTTTAATTTACAGAGAGTTCAATTTCTCCAAATAGCTGAAAGTACAGATTTCTTATGATATCTTGTCTTTCCTGGCTTATTAAAATATTTGCTTAGCTGCCACAAAGTGTTCTTATTTACAGGTAAATTCATTGGAGGAATTGCATGCAGAATCAAATGAAGAGACCTGATCAGATGTTTGCTGACTGTTACACACCTACAGTATCATGAACGACATAAGCATCCTTCCATACACCAACAATATCATGGAGCAGTGGTGCAGTCACTCTTTCACACTTGTGACATAATGACTTCGGTAGTCATCCTTTCTGAGACTGGACAGGCTGGCTGCTTGTCATTTGAATCAGTGATTTACCTTTGGACCACAGCAGGCCTCAGCTTCAGGATTTTGACTTGTATTAGTAACCAGAGTCAATTATCTTGGCATTATATTCACTTCATTGATGCTGTTAAAATTAGACTCCAGAAAAGCTGTCTTCTATGATCAAATAAATAAGCAGATAACTAGGGCTTCCATTGCTTTGATCACATACCAGTGAAATTATCTTCCAGCATTGTTAATGTTTATTCTGGTGATTTGACTTACAGAACGTTGTGTTCTACCCATGATGTGTTATGATAAATAAATGGGAGAGGTTGGTCTACACATATCCCCTGCTTGAAATTAGGTTTTTCAAAAACACAAGTATATTTATGAAATAAATCAGACCAAACAAACAAAATGCCTGGTCACCGTCTTCCCAGGATGGGATGAGTTTTATTTTCAAAGATGGCAGTAAATTATCAGCATGCAAAGGCATGTCTCTGTTGCCATGATTCATAGCGTTTCATCATTTTGCAAATTACTAGGAAACAAAAGATTTTGGTCTACCATTTCCCCATCTCTGCTGTTGCAATTGGCTGTGGTCTGGGTAGTCTGTTATTGTTCAAGTTGGTGTAATGCAGGTCTGACTTAGTGTTTCTCCCTTTTGCAGTTAGCATTGATTTGGCAGTGTTTCAAAAAAATCATAAGCTTGTTTTGATTATACAAAAAGCTGCCAGAAATTGTATTCAGGTAATGAAACTTGTAAAATGACTTTTTCACATCTTCATCCTCTGAAACATTAAGTTGCTATGCAGTCAGTTGTAAGATTTACCAGCAAATTATTTTACTTGCTGTGGTTAATTGCCAACAACTCCAAGAAAACATTTTCTACAAAAATTTATAACATTATAATGCCGAGTTGGAAGAAAAACAAAGGAGAACAGTATTGCACCTTTGTCTCAGGGACATTAAGACTCACATATCACTTCATAAATATTGAAAAAAGCCTCTTAAAAGGATGTGAACCATGCACACAGATTAAGACAAAGCTATCATGAAAAGTGGCAGTGGAAAAAACGCACCCCAAAGCTGCATGATTCATTACAGCATGCATATTTTTCACTTACAAACACAACCTTATTATTATAATATTTAACATTTTATTTCAAACATGCATTGGCTACTAAAATAATATTTTAAAGAAACACTGATGTTTGATATAAAATAATCATGTTTTTTTTCAGGTGTGGAAAAATACTCTACAAAAAAATAAGTAGAAAAGTGATTTCTGATTAATGTGTGATTTTTATCTATAAAACCCTAGATGATTAATTAGTGTGCTTACAACAACCCTATTGGATCTGCATCATATTAATATGCCCAGGGAAAGTTAGTAGCATTAAACAACTGGCATAATGCAATGCAATTCTATCAGAAATAACATGAACCTATGAACTGTACATTTGGCATTAGATTTCAGAGTATTTTAAATTTGCTTGAACATGACAATATATAGTGCAAATCACATTACAATAATAAAGCATAAATTGCTCTCAGAGTAGTTTATGGATTACTGATCCTTACAATTTCCATATTGGAAGAATTGGCACATTTTGTTTTAGTGTTATTGTGTTGATCCCATACCCTCAGTATACGTTTTTTCTTGATCCTTCCTTCTTTCTGTTTCATGTAAACCTGGGTCTAAATTTAGACTTGTTAGCTCTTTAGCTTGTGTTTTAAAAAAGCACTCCTTTATCCTATGGGGGTATACATACGCATGGAATATATCATGTTACTACTGAGAAGATAATTAAAATTTAAAAGCAGTGTTTTTATGAAAGAAAGTGAAGGAGTGTTACCTTTTACCCTCCCCCCATATATGCTTTAATTCTTAGGAACTCTATAAAACATCCTTAGCTATATTGTCACACTCTATTATTCATAACTCCTCTCACATGTGATTTTAAAGGATAGAAAAAAAGAAAAGGAAGAAAAAACAAAAGCAAAATTAATTTTAGAAACAGTGCATTTGAATCTGTGATAAATCTATTCTATATTTCTTAATGAATAGATGGCTTCCAGTTTTATGTAGACAATTAGGTAGTCTGAACTCTGGTCTTAACTTAGTCGTGGAAATACGTAATATCCTAACCTACGTGAGCGCACCTTTGAGATCTTACCCTGACAAGAATGTCACCTCTAGGATTGTCTCAACTATGGGTTGAAGGAAACTAATGGGGCCAGTTTGAGATAGGGAATGCATTTTAACTTGCATGTATTTCTTACATAACAGATAGTCCTGGGTCCTGAATGTTAATTGAGTCTTTGTGAGCCATTTTTTGCCAAGCCTGATTATCTAAGCATCTATACCCTCATTAATCAAAATGGAATTCATGCATGCATAAAAATGTTAACATGATTATCCAATTTTAGAAGATACAGAAATCATCTGTAACACTTCTTTTCTCATTGTCTATGTTTTTCACAATTAAAACTATAGTAGTCTCTTATTTAATGTCCATTAGATATTCAACTAATTAAAAATATTCAGTAAATCATTTTTTGAGGTTTTCTAATAAGATATAACAGTTCTAATATCTCTTATAGAAACAGAAGTAAAAATAATTAATATACTATTTTAAATATCACTCTTTTAACATGTGAAAATACTTCTTACGTATATCTTTTCGGGCCTTTCAAGTTAAAAATTATATGTATCTATGCATGGTTGAAATTGTTAATGTCAAAACTCTATTTATCATGCAACTCACAGAGTCTTAATCACAGCCTGACTAAATTATTTCATTTCTGCACTAGTGAAAAAATTGATGTCTGGTGGGTTAATGAGTTTATATTTTAACATTTTGACTTTTTCATTTTGTAAGCTTTAAGAAAGGTAAACTGAAGATGGGCACTCTTGCAAATTATCCTAAGCTGATTCTCTGCCTAAGCCAGGAGTTGGTGTGGAGTACTCAGTCAGATCGTTTGATATTTCTAAGAGTGATTGTCTCACCTGAAAATACTTTCTGAGAATATTTATGTTACTCTATCCTTGGACTTCAGTTGTCTGAACTGCTAACAAGCTATATTAATACTGATTTGTTGATTTCTCATAACAGTGAAGAAAAAGTAGGCATGCTTATTTTATTTTAAGAGATGGTATGTGTGCTTAGTGAGGCAAGCTATGTCTATCCATCACTGCCACCTTCTAGCACCCTCCCAGTACTTTCAGATGTTACTATATGTTTCCATAGTATGTTTGTGCATCTCTCTTCTGTTGAGTATTTATCCTTTGACTTGATTAAATTTTTAGCATTTTTTGAGAGCTGCCCACTTAGCATCAACTGACGCTAGAGCTGAGATTTTGATATCTGCTAGATTTCTCTTATTTTCTTTTAGAACTGAGGGTATATCTTAGTGGAAGAACACTCACACACATACACATAAATGCATGTGTATAACATTGCATATCAGCTTAGAGATGCATCCATTTGTTTTCAAAATAGGCTACCCCCATTATACATATACAGAACCTGATACTAACAGAGATGAAGAGCTCATACTGTCTACTCTTTTTTTGTGTGCTGAAAACTTAAAAAAAATGAATTAAATACTAAGGGAGAGAATGAAAGAAAAATCCCTCGGTTCAAGAGTTAGAAATGGTATTTTGCCGTAAATCATTGGATTGGATGAAGAAGAGTACAACCATACAAGATAAAATTAGGCGTGAGGAACATCTTGAGTTACGAAATACAATAATTTATATCAATATATCTAAGAAGATACTAAGTGAACTATAAAAATCAATATGTCATAACTGTATTGTTGGGATATATAATGATTTCTATCAGCATGGCACAGACCTCCAAAACCAGCAACATGTCAGAATTATTTAGGGAAGTTATTAAAAATATGGACATAGGGCGTCAATAACATATATCATAACAATCTTCAAATGATGTAAACAATGTTTATACTATTGATCTAGCAAGTCCACAAGGCAGATGTGAGTCTGAGAACCCCTGGCAGGCACAGGATAATTTTGTTCTAATAGCATGGCTTTTTCCTTTTTTGTTCTTTTTTACCTTTAGTTTCAGAGGTTCTATAACTACGGAACAGGGACCAGTTGTCAATATTATTAGTAGATGTCTGTTAAAAACTCTAGATCACATGGTTTGGGAAAAATGCTTTGGGTACTGCTTTAGAAATTAGTAATAGGTAATTTCCTGTTAAATTAAAATACATTCAAAGTATGTTAAATGAATGAACATTAATCAGTCATGGGTTAAAAGAGTAAAATTTCTCAATATGCACACACACTCTTATAGACTCAAACTGTTGGTGAACAACTGCCTGACATGCTTCCACTGGTTCCTGAATTTTGCATCAATAAATAGTTTTAAGTATTATAGTAAGAATTTTAATAGTGCATATATGGCTGATTTTATACTGGTATTCAAGTTCTCGGAGAAGAGTCTGTTACAAAAGACTGAAGAGGGAGATTCTAAAGGAGCAAGATTCCTTAATTGAACACTTGCTACATTGTAAGCTTTAGTTAAAAAGCAAGATTATGTTCTTTATATCATTCAAGTAACTATTTTTCATGCTTTAAATAAGTGTTTTTGTAGAGAAATAGAAAGAAATTCTATTTGGAATACTACTTCCAAAAATATTTTGTGATGAGCAAGGAAATTTAAAATTCAGATTTATGTACATATTAATTTGGGCCTTCCATTAAAGAGCAGTGGTGTTGAAGGAATTCTTTCTGACATAGTCATCCAGAGAGGTTAAGTGACTTTCTCAAGGCTACAATTTGTTTCAGTGATAGCTTAGGGTAGAATTACTTATATTTCCAGTTTAACAATGTATCTCTCATTTAGAAACTGTTAACTTCTTATGGATATGGATGAACTGAATATGAATTGCAAAGAAGGACCCTACTCACATAATAGCAGAGCTTGCCCATTTTAAAAGTGCCATAAAATGTCTAGAGGAGGTGCCCACAGTCGAAAATCACTGGACAGATTGATGTTTGAAGTATCTTCACAATACAGCAAACTCAATTAGCAAGGGATAAAGAATAAACTGTTTTCTCTTCTCACAGTTTGTTAATACATATTTGCCTAGAATGGTGCTTCATATTATATTCTTTTTCCATACCAAATTTTTTCTATTAGAAACAGTTGATATGTGACTAATATTAAAATAGAACACAAACAAGTTCCAAATCTATTTAATCTTTCTTAACATCTTTTGGGCTATTTTTTTAAAAATATATATACATATATATTTATATTTATGTATTAATACTCTGCATTTATGCCAATATGCCACAACAGTATTAGATCTTATTATAGATGGTTGTGAGCCACTCATGTGGTTGTGAGGACTGAACTTAGAACCTCTGGAAGAACAGCCAGTGCTCCTAACCACTGAAGCATTTCTCCAGGCTCTCTTTTGGTTTCTTAAAGCACAATAAAAAACTTATACTGTCCTCATTCTGTACTCAGGCAGCAAGCAATGTGAACAGAAAAGTTAATATAAAATTTATCTTCATTTAGCTGAAAGAAGCTGGTATTTTGGTTACATTAAAAGTATTCTTCATGTCCACTAACTTTATTGATGTAACAATTTACTAGGCATTTATTAGTAACCACTCCTTCATCAGTAACTACTTATCCTTCGGCTTCTAAAGTCAATTGTATTCAGTAGCTTGATTACAATTTTAATAGCCCCTCCCTTGAGACTATTGTTCAGGGAGGTGACAGACATGACCAAAGTAAAAAGATGGATAGCTAAACTTTATGACACATTAATCCACATCAAACTCTTTCTGGATCAGTAGCACCCATGGAGTCTATTCTGAAAATAGACAAGAAAAAAAAAATCTCAGTAATTTATGTTTTGTTCCTTCCTTATTTAATCTCTGATTAGAAGAAAGCATTTAAAGGCTCTGCAAATATTTCCTGAAGTGATCTGCCATGTTACACCCCTTTTGGGCTAAGCTCTACATATTCCATAGCTATGCTTTTCACAGTAAATATGAGCTTTGTAAGCTGTTGCTACTTTCCCACTAAGATTATTATTTTTTGTAGTTTCTACTTCATATCAAGTCATGGCTGTCCTAAAATATATGGCTGTCATTTTTTCTTCTTTCAATATGGATATGCATAGAAATTTATAATTCGGTACATGTTCTCATCAGTAAGGCCTAAAATAATTAATTACATATTCTTATTAATAAGGCCTGCAATAATTGACAAGTAAATTTTAAGAACATTGGTAGTAATGACATTCTTCATTTTTAATAAAAACTTGTTCTTTTTGAGTTATCATTTATTCCCAGGCATATTATCTGTCTTTATTATAATCAATAGCAAACCAAGTTGGTTGAATCAATCTATCTTTTACATGAGTTATCCTTTAAAATCTGTGAGTCACAGAATTTATTAAAATAGTGGTAAGTGGCATATCTATTCAGTGCTTATTTCTGACTTACACATAGCAAAGCTCATTCTTTTATGCCAGAGTTCAACTGAGGAAACATTAAATCAGAAAGAGTGCCAGCATTTAAAGTTTTGCTTACTATATATTCAAAAGTTGAAGTCACAGAATATATCATCCTAGATGATAACGCGATATTCACATTACAGGAATTGGGACATATTTGTACAATAAGGAAGAGATGAAGTGGAGACAAGCATGAGATGAATAGCAATAGGACTCTAAAGTTCTAATCTCTGTTGTCACTATATTCATATGCCTGTCTGTCAAGACATGCCAGAAATAAATAATGTTTTTATATCTAATTAACTCATAGATCAGAAGAACTGTTTAACTTATTAACATTGATGTAATTTCCTCTAGTTAAAAAGTTGACTTATTCATTGTTTACTTGAGATTCAGACACTCATTTTTAAGGCTCTCAATAGACAGATGCCCTAGAAGAATACTTGTTGCCTTGGCTTGGCCTATATTATTGGCATTTAATTATAGGCTCAGTCTAAGAATGAGCTCAAATGTATTGTCAACAGAAGAGACAACCGCCTTCAGATCTCTTATCATTCAGTTTAACAATGGTGGATGGAAACAACATTGAAAGCTTTCCAGCTTCTAGAAAAAATACTTTCTAAGTTTAGCATTGCATATTTAGGTACCTACATTTTATGGGTCAAAACATAATAAATAAATGTAAATATATGAAATTTAATTTTAAACAAAAAATATATGATAAAGCCTGTAGGACAGTATCTGTGTGTGTATGTGTGTGTGTGTGTGTATAATTTCTTTACATATATCAAACAATGTATGGACAGAATAAATAAAACTTGGGTCAAATGAGTAGGAAGAATTTGCAATTCAAACACATGTTGAACAACTATATAATTGAGTAAATTTACTAGTATCTTTTTTCACTAAATAAGCAATGACTCATACAATAGCTACTGAGAGTTGTTCAAAATGGAACTTATAGAAAATCCATGTCACAAGCCCCTTTAAGGCAGTGACAATATGTTCATTTCTGTGTTAGCTTAGTGATGACAACAGTATCTGTGTAATTATCTCTAAAAGAAAAATGAATGTAAGATCAAAGACTCTAATTCTGGAGTCCTTTTTTTTTGCTCAAATACTTCTCATGCCAAGGAAGCTTATTCTCTTACAGAGCTCATATTTCCTGCTTGTGGAACTAAAATTTATCTTCCCTATAATCTGTATATATAGAATGAGTGTAAGTTGTGTTGATTGAAACAGCTAATAAGACAATTATGAGCCACATTACAGGATTCAATCAGTTGTCATCGTAACATTATGCTTTTCTGTAGATTTTGTTCAGAAAATAACATGAGCATTAGGAATCCTTTGGAAAAAATGTTTTAGTAAGGGTCCTCATTCTCTCTTTTCTTTTTTTCTTCTAATTCATTGTATCTGCATATATCCCTCTGAATTTACAGAAGAGAAAGTTCACGGATAACATGCCCCCAAATTCAGTGCAATAATAAGTTTATATTGGTTTTAAAAAGCTCTGAATATCATAACAACATATGCTACATATGAATAATTTTTAAAATGGAAAAAGATACTTTTTAATTAATAGACATAGGCTAGAACTGTTTTTTAATTGAAACAAATAATAGTTACCCATGAGTTTTCAATACTGTTAATTAACTTATTTAATAAATACATATTTAAATCCTACTCTTTGTCAGCACTGACTTTTCCTTGAAAATTCTGACATTATATTGGACTCATTGATAATAATTTCATTTAAGTTTTTTTAAATAAAGATCCACTTGAAAGGTGGATCTTTCAAGTTCTATATCTATTATTACCAAGTGTGGAAAACTAAAACTTTTAAATATGAATGCACAGGAAAATATTCAAATAGCTTAAGTAGTTAAAATTATGTAAATGGTAAAATTTATATGCTTTATTTGTATTTTCAAATATAATTTTCTTTTTATGTGAGGAAATAATTATTTATTTTTACAGCAATGATTATGGTCAGGATATGAAGGGAACAATCAAAGCTTCTCTTAGTTGCTATTAGGCTTTAAAGTTATCACATAAGTTGTATGTCCCTAAATTCATGGATACATTAACTTAAGATATTGAGAGTCTGCATTTACAAAACAACTTAATAAAAAATGAATGTGAAGTCTAATAAAATTTCTGCTTCATACCTTTCTTATTTACTACATAAATAAGTCTGCCTTCACAAATGTGGTAACAGGTAAAAACCACATCAGTTACATATAATGTTCAACTCTGACATCAAAGAGGTTAAGAATTAAATAATACTCTAATCCTTCTTTGTTAACATATACAAGCTAGAATCTAGACATTATAATACTTGGTAAAAATCTTTCATATTTTAGGATATACATTTCAATTTCAAAAACATTAACAATCATGACTGACATAGAAACAATTGAATCATAAACTTACTTTACAGGCAACTATAAAATGTGGAAAAGAATGTTTACAAATGAGAGTGAAGAATAAATTAATTCCAGTCTTCATCATCACATATATACAGGATAATTTAAAACCAGATGGAGTGATTGCTAATTCAGAGCTCTTAAAATTTTCCATCAAAATATACATGCTACTCCATGGAGGGCAATAAAAATAAACCATCACACAAAAGCAAAGGGTCTCTCTTCATATCCTCACAACTTGAAAGATGTCACATTAGTATAATTCACTAACTGTGAAAATGATGGAAACTTTAGTTCCAAAACCATTTCTCTAAATTACCAACAGACTTATACTCTTGATGTCTTTTTACATGATCACAAGCCAGGCATGCATGCGATTCCCAGAATCGTGGAAGGTTGACAGTGAAATCCTTCCTCCAGTTAAAGTAACTAAGGTACAACTTATTGTTTTTGTCAACTTCCTTCAGATATTTTGCCAACTCACTGGGAGAGTTATAATCTTCCACATGAATGAATGAATCAGCTGGAATATAATTCTCATAGTTTTCCCTAGACGGTCCCAGGACAACAGGTACTGAGCCAGCCAAAAAGGCATTGTAGAGCTTTTCTGTGATGTAATCTTTGTGAATTGAGTTTTCAAAAGAAAGATAAAATTTACAAGTAGATATAGTGGGAATCAGGTTTTTATCATTCACATATTCTCCAAATGCTTGCCCATAGGTATGGATTTCAATACTTTTGCTGAGCTCATTATAATACTTGACCCTGGCATGCTCAGGGTTCCAGTTACTCACAACCCAGCACACCAACTTCTCTTTGCTTGGCACTTCAAACACAAAGGGATTTGTGCTCACCGTCAAGAAGCCATAAGGCACTTGAATATCTGAATCACGGCGATAAGTTAAAGTAAGGTTGAACAAATGCTCAATGCCACTCTTTTGGGGAGTATGAGTTGGTGACTCTAAGTTCATCCAAATCCATTTCTGAAACGGTGGCCTAGCCTGCTGAGGTAAGTTAGTCAGATCCCAGCTGATATCTCTGTGGTGTATCAGGACTGCATGGGATTTGTTGTACAGTGAGCGGTCTGTCGTGAGATGGCACCCTTGGATGTTGAACATCGCTTGGCAGGATGTAAGGTCAAAGGTCTGCCCAAATGGCCACACCCAAACCAGAATAGTAGTTTCATTAAAATAGTCAGTTTTTGTGGAGAAGAAATTCTTCATTTTCAGCACAGAACTGGCAGACTCCATCGGACTGAAGACCCAGCTGTTGGTGGGCTTGATATAAATCAGCAGACACGCCATGAAGCAAGCCAGGATAATGCAGACGATTAGAAATGGGCGGAGAATGCCTTTGGATGTTGATGTCATAATTTTTTCTGTGGGAAAGAGAAAGACAGTGGACGGTGAAGGTAGGAATAAAGGATGAAATTATAAATACAATTTAAGAGAAATACAACAACTGTTGTAATCACGAAATGAACAGGATCTTCCAATATAAAAGACACTACTGAGAAATGGGGTTCCGTTAGGCACAAAACTGCTTTAAATGGCAGTTTCTCAGAAGCTCTGGTCTAAAAAAGAGTAAATCACAATGCACTCTCAGTGCATATTCAAAGTTAAGCCTCAGACAGCTATTCTGATTTTGTTTGTAAAAACAAAACGACAAAGCAAAACACCTGACAAAACAGGTCGGCATCATTAGAGCCATGACTGAGCTATCAGGGAGTGTCCTCCATCAGACTTGTAAACATTCCCCAATTGACATATTTACTTGTTCACAACCATGCTTCAAAAACTTCCTTTTTAAGAAGGAAAAATCACAAAGTTGGGTGGGTAGAGAGGAGACTCTAGCAGGGGTTGGAGGAAGAGAAAGACTATGGTACAATATTCTGTATGAAATTCTCAAAAAACAAATAAAAGTTTAAAAAAGATAGCAACATACTTTTGCCATCAGAATGAAGTTAACAGAATGGTAAAATGTTTGAAAATTGATATCTGTTTCTGAGCAAAAGTTTATTTTTATTTTTATATATAAATGCATCAAGATGGTCATGTGATAAAAATGTAATCTTTGATATCCTTTTTTGGAAATAAGTACATTGATAAATCTACTGTTGTTTTTAGTTTTATTTATACATTTTATATTTATCTGTCAATTTTCAATAACTTTTTGGTGAACTCAGTAGTTAGCAGTATTTAATAATCAAGCACACTGTTGTAATTAGAACAAACTCTTAAATTGAGGTAATTAGTAATATCAGAACATCTGAAATACCAATAGAAAAATTAACCATGACAGAAAAGAAGATATCTAAGTTAAATATCAAAAAGGTAAATAATGACTGACGTTGTAGCTTAAAATTAAAATGTCTATTGAGTTACTATATATTGATACATTTAAAGGACTTGATTATTGTGGCTTGAGCCAGTTGAGAAGAACAAATATTGGCATAAGAAAAAAAATTCTATTGAAAATAAAATTTGTTAAAATAGAATTTATGAATAGCAACTGAAAGCAAGCAATAGGCCCAGACAGCACAAAAAGATTGAGACCAGTAATTCATTAAATAAGGATTGTTATCATATTTTTTAAAAAAATATTTTAGAAGCATAAAATTAAAGATAAGTGGTTTATTCATTATATAAATTCAATTACAATTTTGTTAACAAAATATATCAGAGAAGATATTTTAAAAGGTCAATTTAAGTCAAAAAACGTAGGTAAAATTTAGCAAAAACAGATTTGTAAACATAAAAGAATGCAATTGTAGAATAAGCTTATGGATAACCATTTACATGGGATCCTGGATTCATGGAGTCAACATACATTTCACTGTTTGAAGAAATCTTCCTGGAAGTCATCCTAAAGTACACTAACATGCTCTCCTGTGATATAAGATATAACCTAATCAGAGTTGCTCGGTCTATATGATCAAGTTACAGTGACAATGACTCCCATTCAATAATTGCCTATTCAGCGGGGACAGCTGTGGGTGTGTCTGGGCCATTTCTGCCAGTCCCCATAGAACTTCTTGTGGAAAAGGCCATTGTTGTCCCCTCTTTACCGTCGAGCAAATGGGGACAGCAATGCATATTATAGGTAAGTAGCTTAACCACTGAGTAGCTTTCTATAATCCACACCAAGCAAAATAATACATCAACAATCCATTCATACTGTACCATTATTTACCTCTTCACTTTGGATGCGGATCAATTTCTTATGAAACAATACCTCATACTTACACTGTGGTTATTACTGCAGACTAATCTAAAAAGTTGCACTCACTCACATACATCAACACATCTATCATCTGATACTATCATTTTACTAAGAAATAAACTGAGATACAAAATGACTAACAAGCAGCTTGCCCACGGTTGGTCAGCCAAGAAGGTGCAGAGCACACTTTCAGGTCAATGACTAAACAATGGGACAGTCATACAGTAGCCCCTACCATGCACAGAGAATGTCAAGTTTGTTTTTTAGAGCCAAGTTGACATTCTTTTGACAGGAACAGTTTCATTTCCTCCTCCTAACTGAAGTTCAGGTGAAAACCCATCATGTTTTGATCTATCATCAATCAAGCCAACCTACTTTTTAAGCCTCTAAGGAGAGTTGTGTTAATGTTCTTCCCAGTGAAAGCAATGAGTATGTAGAATAAGGAAAATTGTAGCCATAAATAAAGTTTTTGCAACCTATCAGTTATTCTGCAGTGTTGAAAAAGACAAGATTTAAAGAAATGAACAGAATCTTTGGTAAAAATAATGCTTGCTAAGGTTTGGGAAATATTGTCCCAATTGAGAAACTAATCCCATTTTCAATACTGTCCTAATCATATTTTTTTAAAAAAAAAATTGAAAGAAATTTAAAGAACAAAGTACTGTGATTTGCAAATGATAGACTTGTGTGCAGATATTGTGGGAAGAAATAAGAAGGTAAGGAAAAATGGAGGATTCTTCAGACCCTGGTGTTTCTACAGAAAGCTTCTATGCTGAGTTCTTTCAGGGTTTCTAAGTTAATCTTCATTCTTATCTACAATGAAAAAGGCACAGACTAAAATACAGAACAGAATTCCACAATTGCTCCAAACTCTATGATGGAATCAACTTTGTGGCTTGGAGCTTACTACTCTACTTTATCTGCAGGGAATGGCGGCTGTGTTTTGTTGTCGTGCTCACATTACACCTAAAGATGTAAAGCTGGAAGAGAGTACTCATTTCAGTAGGAGTTACTTAGTCAATATATTTTATTATCACTGTGTAGTCACAGTTTAAATTGTATGTGTGTGTGTATCTGTCTGTCTGTCTGCCTGCCTGGTTTCTGTGTGACACAACTTGTATATCCTTGATTAAAAGAAAAAAGTTGATCAATGCATACCAAATCCAAAAACCAGGAGTAAATTACTAAAAAATTGATGGGGAACTGGTAGTGGTTTGAATACATATAGTCCTCATAGACTCATGTTTTAATACGTGGGCCATAAAGAGTGACATTATGGGAAGTGTAGCCTTGTTGGAGGAACCTTGTCATTGTGAAGGTGGGCTTGAGATCTCATAAGTTCATGTATATGAGACAAGTTGATCAAGCTCATGGGAACTCTTAAACTTTAGACTGACAGCTGTGGAGCTTCCAAGGGACAGGATTAGGTCCTCTGCATTTGAGAGACAGTTGAGTATCTTGGTCTGTTTAAGGGGCCCCTGGCAGTGGGATCAGGATCTATCCCTGGTACATGAGCTGCTTTTTGGAACTCATTGCCTGTGGTGTAATGCTTTGCTCTGTATTGATACAAAGGGAAGGGGTTTGGCCTGACTCAACTGAATGTAGCATGCTTTGCTGATCCCCGTGGAAGGCCTTATGGTTTTGGAGGAGGAGATGGGTGTGGGTCAATGGCGGGAGGCTTAGAAGGAAGAAAATGCAGGAAGAGCGATGGTTGGAAGATCTGTGGTTGATATGTAAAATGAATACAATATTTCCTAAATAAAATAATAATAATAAAATAAAATACGGAAAAGATTGCCCTTAAAATTATACTTTCTGAAATAAAGCATACAAAGTATTAAAATTGAATATTTGTTTTTATCATTATTCTATAATAAGTCAGGAATTAGAGTTCTTAACCAAAACTTGCACAATAGTAGATTTTTTATTAGTTTTCTGTAGATTATTGTTATTTATAGTTAACTACATATCCACACAATTTTTTGTAAGTTTAAAATATAACTTTCTAATTATTATTAATAATATCTGGATAAATTATACAATAAATTTCTAATGTATAAAATTCCCGAATATCATTTAAACCTTTTATACCTTATGTAAACTTTTTTTTTTTTTAAGGAAAAAAGATTTATTTATTTACTATGTATTCAGTGTCTGCATGTATGCCTACAAGCTAGAAGAAGACACCAGATTTCATTACAGGTAGTTGTGAGCCACCACGTGGTTGTGGGGGATTGAATTTAGGATCTCTTGAAGAGCAGTGGGGGCTCTTAACCACTGAGCTACCTCTCCAGTCCCAGTTATTTACACTTCTTTAAGAAAAATTATTTTAAATATTTGCTGATTTTTAACTACATGGACAGAACTCATCTGCCCTTCCCACTCCCTCTGTGGTACAGTGCACTTAACAATTAAACCCTCATACCTCGGTACTCATACCCTCATCAGCATTCTGGTTTCCTATTGGCTAATTACTTCTGCGGGTCCCATGTTGGCTCTCTAGTGAGTTCTAGATTAAGGGAGCTATCTGGGCTCACCTTTCTTTGATATTCTTTGGTCTCAAGAGATCTACTGTAGCTGTCTAACAGGTTCACTTGTGCTACATTAATTATAATTGTTTTATTACTCGAAATAGACAAACAAGAACAAACAAATGAACAGAACAGCTTCCACCCTAAACAAACAGAAAAACCAATTACTAATCTCTAAACCAATTTTCTTATATTTCCCTCAAGACACAATGTATATATATTGAACCCTTCAAAAATACACAAATTATTGGGATTAAAATTTTGAAAAGTACAAAATATATTGTTAAAATTAGAATAAATTGAATCACTTTGTACAAATAAATGCACTGACTCCAAGTAGATCTTAGGAATTTGGCAGTGCTATCTAGTGTGAAACTATTTCATGTATGATGTACTCAGAGAACAACTCTCTTCCAATATTAATAGGATCTGCTAATAGCATCATACTGGTTTGTGATTACCCATAGTCCAAATAATAGAAGTTTTCAGGATTTTTTGGTTTGATTGGTTTTGATTATTTTGCTTACCTCACAACTTTTTCCTATACACTAAGAACACTTAGACATTTTAGATTAAAATAGCATTCTTTCGTAGTATACCAAATTATACTCTCCCTTACATGACAAAACTGTATCTATCCATCACTTCTCTTTTAAGGTCCTTTGGAACTTCAAATTGTCTTGAGCCTTTCTCATGGGCTTTACTGATTTTAGTTCCCACAGTTATCTATATATGACAAGGAGCTGTATAATTCTTGTCTTAGGAGAGATGCTGTTTACTTTTTGGCAAGAAGACACTGGTTGATTTCTGGAGTGCTCTTAAATTTGTGTTTCTGATCTGTCAAAGATACTTAAACATAATCTCTGGTGTTTCTCTGAGAAAGCCTTTGTTTTGCTTCTTTGGACTCTGGGGAACTTTTCCATTAAAGTGCTTCAGTAAGGACAGGGTCACCTGGCTTCCCTCAGGGTCACCAGGGCAAGTGCTTTTCCTGAAGCTTCTTCAGAACCATTTCCATAGGCATTTTGTGCTTAGGCAGCCTAATGAATGGCTTTCTTTACCCTCTCTCTTCCCTTTTTCTCTTCAGATATTTGTTGCTATTAGTGAACTTGCTTTCAGATGCCGTTTTTCAGGCACTATCAACTCCTTTATTTTGGGTGCGTTCTTTATTTATTGCCTTCGAATTTCTATTTCAGTTCAGAGATTAACCGCTTTAATTTTGATCTTTCATCTGCTCTCTCTCCTCTATCACTATTTCTTAATCACTCTCTTTATCCAATAAGAAGCTCCACTTACCAGCTTGAGCTACAGTCACAGCAATCAGATCTGACACAGAGCCCAAGTGTAGTCTGGTTCACACTCCTTAGGGAATGCTGGAGACAATATCAGGATTCCTTCATGACATTTCCCTCCTAAAATATGCTTTCTGGTGCCCCTGGAGACCAGCAGCCATTCAGAATGTGGCTGTCAGTACCAGCATTCATTATGATTACTGCAAGGTTTTAGAGCACTAATATTGTTCATGAAACACAAGGAAATATTACACACACACACACCACTCTCCCTTATTTTTCTTTGGGATACTCACATTTCTTCTTATTTTAAAGACAAAACTCCAAGGATAAGACAAAACCTAACTCACTCAATTCTCTTTGGCAGTCCTGTATCCATAACATCTACATCAGTCCCCCAAGTTTTATCTTCTAAGTATTTGTTGAATTATTTGATTATTTGTTATTTTTCTAAGTGAAACACCTGCCATTTATTCTGTGAAATACTGGCCTTGTTTTGCCGCTACCCATTTGGCATTGTGTTTTTAAATTTTTATTTTGAATGATTTCTAAAAACATAAAATTATATATATATATATATATGGTAACGAAATACCTACCATGTAATGTTTAATAAGTAATGTAATATTTTAATCATATTGAAATATTTATATTTATGAATGTTAAAAATGTCTTCTTTCAAAGATTTCTTCTTTTTCAAATGCCCAGTACATTGTTGACATATCTGTATGTATCACCATACTGTACCTGCACACATCACTGTATTTTACAAAAAGGTAACAGCTTTAAGCAACTTCTTTTATATATTCTTCAGTAACTTCTTAGCTGTAAATCAGCCTTTGCCCATTTTTCCCTCTTCTGCTCCTTCCTGTCTCTAGGTAGCCACTATGTGCCTGTCTTTTTCTAAAAGGTAGACATATTTATAGTCTGCATATAAGAGCACACATTACTTGTGTTTCTGCTGGGACTGACTTTGCCCCTTTGAATTTGTTTGCAGTATCTAGCACCTATGGTCTGTAAGGCCTGGTCCTTAGACCAGAAAGTTAACTTCTAGCATTTTGACATTCAGAAAATAGACACCAATGAGAAGTACAAATCAACCTCAGAAAGACCTGCCTAAGTCTTCAACCAATAGTGGAGGGAATGACTAAACAGGACTTCCCCTATAATCAAATGAATAACCACCCTAAGTGTCATCACAGAACCTACATCCAACAATAGAGGTGGAGGCAGAGATCCATGGCTAAGAACTGGGCCGAACTCTTGGTTTTGCTGATAGCAGGGAAGGAGAGTCTGTATGAGCAAGGGGATAGGAATTACGAAGAAAATTCTCACAGTGATGGCTAGCTGGAGCTCTGGGGAGATCACTGAATCAAGAACAGCCACTAGGGAGTCATTGGGGGAAGAGAAGCTAGGCCCTCCAAGTATGTGGAGCCTCAAAGGGTGGGATCCGACTGTGTTCCTGTGCATAGGCTGGCACCTTGGAGCCCATTCCCTGTAGAGGAACACCTAAGCCAGTCTTGATTTTGGGATGAGGAAATCGAACTTACTTGGAGTGGATGTGCCACCCTGAGCTGAACCACCTTGGGACTTCTTGCCTTTTGGAGGGAGGGGATAAGCAATGGGGAGGGCGAGGTTGAAGACTGACTTGGAGAAATTGGGAGGAGGGAAGGGGGAACAGGGGATACATGAATGAAAAAAGACATTTTTATAAATAAAAATAAATAAAGTTTCTCTCTGACCTCCTGATCACTTCCTGTCTCCTTCATCACATTTCTTCTTCCTTCAAGATAAGCTATATTAACCACAATTCCTTATCCTGGAGATAAGACATACTAGAAATCCTTCTAGAAACCATGCCATGCCTCCCTCCACCTGCATATTGCTCTCAGAATTGGCAGTCTTCTGTCTTTGATTTACCTTGCTGTTTAGAGGGTCAAAAGATCCTAATTTGAAAAAGGTCCTGTTATATAGTGAAGAAAAAGGCATGCTGCAGAGGCTAAAAGAATCCTAGTGCATTGGCCTTGCAAAGCTTTCTGTGTGGTTTAATCATTAGATCATAACCTCTGGCCCAATCATGTTTCTGATGATGCCCACATGCCATTAAACTTATACATAGAATGCTTATAAAATGGATATTTATATATTTACATTTTGGTTTCTCTTGTCTTATATGATCACCATTGGACAAGAGATTATGCGCTTCGCTGTTCACCATTATCCCCCGTGATATATACCATTACAGTATCACTTTGCATACAGTTAGAAAGGTAAATGTTTCCAATAAAGCACAAATATATGGAATTAAAAGCTGGAGTGAGGATCAACAATCTTTTTCAACCACTGCAGACAATACTGAAGTTCAAGGCCCCCTGCTGTAGAGTGACATCTTAAACCTCTAGTGAAGGATACATTTTTGGTTCAGGCTTCTTCATTCTAATAGCATTTAAAATTAAATTTAAAGTGGGTATAGATTCCATAGACAGCTCCTGATGATGGGGCTTTAACCTAATTCTTGCCAGTGTTGTATACATTGCGTGTCCTTTCTTGACCCTATATCACACTGGCTCTCACCTAGGGACCCTGCTCTCCTCTGCTTCTTAGTTACTGCTTTACATATATCAATTCCCAGTTCCACTCAAAGGTCCTTACAGAAGGGACTACTGTGACCTTCTCCAGCATATCTCATTAGAACTCTTAAGCACATGCTTTCTTATAGTACGTATGCTGTTTGCACTGCTTTATAGGAGCAAGTCTGCACATTTGTATATTTGATGTTGTTGCCTTATTCAGCTGAGAGTAGACTCATAGGGCAGAGATGTATATCACATATCACAAAGTATATCTTTGTTTTTAATATGTTTCATGGGTCATCAAATAGCTATTAACTATTCAGAGTGTTTATACTATGTAAGGTTCCAGGCTAAGTCTTTTATATAGGATGTTGTGCCCCCATTCAGCAGGAAGTAGCCTAGGGAATTAAGTCCACATTCCTCAAAAAATGGATTATGGATGTTTGTGTTTGTTTACATTGTGGGTTATAAGTCATTATAGGTAATGGAAAAAAAGGATATTTGAAAATATTGAAAATATTAGAAAAGGGGATAAAAAAATGATATTTGAAAATATTGAAAATATGAGAAAAGGGGGTATATATGGGATTATGTTACATTGTAAATAATTATCCCACCTACTAATTTAATAAAAATGGTGATTGGCTGAAGGCAGACAGGAAGTGTGGACAGAGCTACCAGACTGGGAAAACTCTGAAAACAGGAAGAATAGAGCAGAGATGCCACAGAGATGTCACAGATGCAGAGGGCAACTATGTTGCTCTGAGAAAAGGTACTGAGCCCCATGGCTGAATAGGAATCATGGGTCAGTTTAGGAGTAAACAGTTAGTAATTTGTATGCCTGGGCCCTCGGACAATTAGCATAAAATTAATGTAAGCATCTGTGAGTCTGCAGGTCCGCAGGTGTGCAGGTCTACAGGTCAGAACCTCAAGGCTAGGCCAGAAAGCCTGGGCCAGAAACTTCATACTACAGACATCAATGTAACCTAAGCAGGAACTTTGAATATAAAAATCCCATGCAGATTTTCAGTTTTCTGGATCAAAGGCTGTGCTTATTCTGGATGTCTTACTCACTTTTTTCCCCGTTTCCATCTCTTTAAACTATTAGAGCCTAATTTATGATTGAAGCAAATCTAATGCATTACTGTATGTTTACTATATGTTTTACAGCCACTATTATAGTGACCATTATAGTGGTTATTTTCAGTTTCTTTTTAATATAAATGTTATCAAAAATGCAATTTATGCAAAATATCTCTAGTTGGGTTATCGAGCTTCTCGACTCTGCCTTAACTTTAGCTTGGGTTCTCTTAATTTTTCTTTCTTTTTACTAAATTCAGTTCCCTACTCTTGAAATGCCTGACATCCTTGGTTACTGTGGTCCTTGCTTGGGCATTTATTGCTACTCTCTTTAAGCTCATTGAGCTCTTTGTTTATGGCCTTTTTAACTATTTCAGTTATTTGACTACACTTATGGTTGTTTTAAATTCCCTTTCCTGGAATTTCTCAAAGTAATTTTCATTAGATCTTTTTGTATTTTATTATTTAATTAACTCATTGATTTCACATCCTGACTGCCGTTTCCTCTTCCTTCTCTCCTCTGTTTCCTCCCCTGCTTACCAACATAAACCCATTCCTCCTCTGTTTCTCGTCAGTTTGGACTTCCAGTTTATGAAAACATATCTTTTTTTAATGTTCTCTTTAAGAGTAAGCTTTTTCCCGCTTATTTTTGCTCTCTTGACTTCCAGTGTTCTTAAATACTTACATTCTATGTTCATCTTTCACCTGAAACTTAGTAAGACTTTGCATATGAGAAATATTTCAAGTTTTTTAAATCATATGCTCATGATCTGGTATTACGAATGGCTGTTACACTTACTGTAAGAAAGCTACCCTAAGGAATTGACAAACACATCTAATACAAGTAATAAATATACAAATTCTGGTGAATAACTCATTCATTTAAGAATGTTCTGCTTAATAATGTTATATTTTATTCTTTCTTCCTTGGAAGATCTCATACTACCCCTGAAGCCTTACTAGCTACTTAATGCCTATGGTTATTCAGTTGAAACTCACATATCTCAAGCTTAAAATACAGTATCCATATAGAAGACAAAGCATGCAATATTTAACTTTTTGGATCTCAGTTACCTCACTAAGGATAACTAACTACTTTGGCTCCATCCATTTACCTAAAAAAATTTCAGAATTTCATTTTTCATGACAGCTGAATAATACTTCAATATGTGACTGCATCATATTTTCATTGTCCAGTCATCAGTGATGGACACCTAGGCTGTTTCCATTTTTTTGTTTAGATAAGGGCTGAAAAGAATTCTTCAATTTTGTCAAGTTATGTGCCCTACATACTCATGTGCTGAATATTTGATTTCCAGTCAAGACTATTTTGAAGAAGCTTAAGAATATAACTAAAGATTGTGTACATCTTGGAGGGCCAAAGGTAGAAGAAGAGGACCCTCAGCAGATAATATGGTGCTTGTTCCATTGAGCAATGGGAAATTTTCTTCTCACTTCATCTGAATTATACTTTCTTCCAAATGCACAAATACATTTTTTTAACATAATGCTTTCCCAACTATATGCCCATTACTTCATCATGTCAGGTTGGTAGCTAAATTTAATCACCAGATCAAAGTGTATGCAAGCCTAAATACTTGTTATGATCCATATAAAACATTTACAACTATTAGGGTTTAAAACACCAGGTTGAATTTTATTTAAATGTTAATCCTTTTAAACTTTATTTATCTATTTATTCTGGGTGGTTGACTGCTAATATATAAGGTGAGGGTAATCTTAAAAATGCATTTTCTCTCAATATTCTATCATTCTATCAGAGTTAAATATACATCTAAGTTAGGTATTCTAAAGTGTTTGCATACACATGTCACACACAGATGTGGGCTAATTACAATACTTAATGACTGGATTTGTATATTTATCAAGTTGACCATTAATTTTTCTCTGTTTATTTTTAAAAGATTATATTTGCCATATATTTCTTAAGAAACAACACATATGGCAACACTCTCAGTTGAAACAAAAGACAAAAATGGTATAGAAGGTAAAGAATCATGCTATGGCTTGCTTTCTGAAAAAAAAAATGACAGCGACATGGGCTAGGTGGAAAGGAGAATCGGGAAGTGGGGACATCTTGAAGAGGCATACTGTCTTTCTCTTTGATGAATTCCAGGGTTTTTCTCCTTCACTATAGCGTCTAAGAGACAAAAGGAGTGTTCTTTAGTTCTAAATAGTCCCCCAAAGAATTAAGAACAGTTTATAAGTGTGGTTCCAAGAAGGAAGACAATACTCAAACCCCATTTGGGGAGACAAGAATATGTTTGGATCAGTGGTCCATAGAAGATTTAGCCTTCCATCCAGAAACATTATGTAGGCAGCTGTTCTTTAGACTATGTGAATGATTTAAAATCTGGTAAGAAGAATGCATATATGTGAGATAGTCTATATTAATTTTAGAGGAATTTGTTGGTGGTGTGTGTTTTAGGTCATTCCTCTTGGACTTTAGAACAGGGAAGCATATAAAAGTCTTTGTATCAGCAAGTATTTCCAAGTCACTTATGGCAGTAAGCTTTTCTGTCTTCTCTACTTATTTCTAGGCTTCCTGACCCCTCCCCCCCATATTACTCTAGACACTCTTACATTTATCTATTTATTTATTTTTTTTTACCACAAAGCCATACATGGCAATCCGTCAATAGGTTCAATAAGCGATTGGTTACAGCCATCATTTTAAGTATTTTACAGATTGCTGCCAATGCACTAAGTAAAGGAGAAAAACAGATTCTCATTTCTCAGTAATTTCTTAGTGAGAGATGGTGAACATTGTAAAGAGGGTAAATGAGTAGATGAGGCAGCATCAACTCCAATGAATTCTACTATGAAAATTAGATATATTGTGTGTCTATATGTGTTTCTGTGTGTGTGTGTGTATGTGTGTGTGTGTGTGTGTGTGTGAGAGAGAGAGAGAGAGAGAGAGAGAGAGAGAGAGATCTATGTTCACATAAATAGCATGATATAGGATATTTAAGGCAAGACTTTGAGTCTGCTTTATAACATCTAAACAAGAAGCAACAGAGAGAAGCTGAAGGAAACGAGACAGTTGTATATATCTGTGCAAGTCTTTGTTCATTTTATCCAACAGACTGTACTTTTTATAGCCCCCTTTGCTACAACTCAAAGTCAGTCAAACTCCCCATATTCTGTGATTTCACTTCTAAATCCAGTGATTCATTTTAACATATTTTCATTAAAATGGAATCTTTCAATTAAAAACAATGTTTAAACAGCACTAGTTTTCACATCTAATTATGATTATAAGTCTTCTATTCTAAAATGAGAATTGTGTTCTTTATTTTGCTTTTTATTATGCCAGTCAGACAAATAATGTTGGCACAATAGTGATCCCGAGCTTTTAAAAAGACCAGGAATCAGAAAGCAGTCTGATAAGCATGTAGGAAAAAGAGTATCTAAGAAGATTAATGAGTTTTTTTCCATTTAAACATTTAAGACAGAGGAGTTCCATGTTTTTATTCTTTGAGAGAAAGCATTGGTTCCCTCTAACCCCCAGGGAACTCATAGCCTAGACTTTCACCTCCAACTAGAAACTTACTGTGGAGCCAACCACTCAGTTCCTCTCTTTGTCTTTGGTTGTCTAAACCTGCTATAGCTCAAAGCAGGCAGTTCTGAGGGAGAAAGGGAAGTCATTCCTATGCCAAACATAAAAGGCTGACTGTCCAGGCAGACTCTCAGACACCATCTCTGAGTTGCCTCTCTATGTGGGGAATCTGTTTATTTGTTCTCCTTCTCTCTCCTCCACCTGCCCTGTCTCACTCCCTCCCTCCCTTCTCATCCCTCCCTTTCTTTCTCTCTTCCTTCCTCTCCCCTGGATGTGTATACTTCACTTTCACTAATTTGGCTGAGTGCTGCAGCCTTACTTTCCCAGACTTCTTGTTCATCACAAAGGCAGAGAAAAAGAACCCTTTCCTGCAACACTACATGGCATTACCCTGGCAGCATATTGACTAAGGAATTGGTTCAGATTTTCTATACCTGAAAAGTTTCATGAAAAGAAAGTTGAGATTAACAGCTAAAATACCTTGAAAAATAGTGATAAAAGTATGATAAGAAACAAACCAAATAGTGGAACCCATCTGGGTATTGTGGTACATGCCTGTAACCCCAGCATTCTATGGAGGCTAAAACTGGAAAATTGCAAGCTTAAGGTGAGTTTTGACTACAGAGAGTTTGAGGTCAATGAGTGCTGTATGGTAAAACTCCATCTAAGAAAACCAAAATCCCCCAAAAAGGTGAAGTATCTGAGTTCTAGCTTTAGTTTGCTGCTGTGATGGGAAAAAAAAGTGACCAATATCAACTCAGAGGAAGAAAGTATAAATTTTGGCTCCTTGAGGGAAGACATTACAGGATGGATGTAAGCATAAACTTGAAGCAGAAATAGAATACTGCATTCTGTCTCACTGGCTTTTGCTTAGTACTTTCCTTATACAGGCCAGGAGCACCAGGCCAGGGAACTGTGACCCCCACAGGGGTTTGTCCCTCCTACAGCAAATTAACAAAACAACTTCAACAAATATGCCCAATCTGATCTAGGAAATCCCTTAGTTGAGACACCCTTCTCAGGTTACTCAGACTTGTTAGGGCAGCAAGCCACACTTCAGATAGAGAAGTGTTACTTTCATTTGAATGATTAGCCTGTATGCTTTGGGTTCGTTCTCTACCTTAAGCATTCAATGAACATTTGCCTTAAGCATTCAATAATCATTTACCTTAAGCATTCAATGAACATTTGCCTTAAGCATTCAACGATCATTCACCTTAAACATTCAATGATCATTTACCTTAAACATTCAATGATCATTTGCCTTAAGCATCCAATGATTATTTATTATTGTTAAACAATAGGACTGACTGTTTTCCTACTCCTCTTTGAAGACCATCTCTAAACATTGGTGGAGTTATGGAGAAGCACACTTCTAGGGCTTTGTCTTCAAACTGAACTGACCCACTTTGGGACTTCTTACACTTTGGCCCTGTTGGGTGGAGGGGATGGTGGGATGAATGGAGAGGGGGAGGCTGAAGGCTGACTGGGAGGGATTGGGAGGAGGGAAGAGAGGGGGAGCAGGGGATACATGGATAATAATATCATTTTTTATAAAAAAAATAATAAAATAGGCTTGAATAGCTAATTAGCCATGTGATGGTATATCAAACGCCAGAGAGAGCAAAACATCACTTGAAATGGTTTTTGGATTTACATACAATAATTAGCAGGCACTTCAGAAGGATTATGAAAGACACAAGTGTTCTGAATGTGAAGCCAACACTATTAGAAAGAACTAAACCTGGCTCTGCACACCTGAAGAATCTTTAGCTGGAGAGGTCTTTTACTACAGGCAGGAGGCTGCTGGCACTGCTTTGGATAAATGATATTTTCAAACTGCCTTCTAAATGCTTATGTTTATGCCCATAGGTGAGTGTTAAGCAAAGCTTTTATCATGGAAGTTTCTTACTGCAGTGGGCAGGGGTCAACGTGGAAACAGTAGAATGCAGGGATGAGAATGGTCTGTCATAAATGGGACGAGTGTTTCACCTCTCCACCAAGGCTCAGAGAACATGTGGAAGGGAGGGTAAGAAGAATACAAGAGTCAGAGGATGAGGAGATGTATGTCAAAATGATGTCTTCTGAGCATGGCATAACTGGTGTAAGTGAACTTTATCAGTTATAATTATGTGCCAAGACTTTTACTGGAAATGTGGGTGTTCGACTCTAGTTCCCATTTACATCCTGCTAAGAACTCTACCTCCAACCCTAAATTTAACTTAGTAAATTGACAGGCTCCAGCTATGGACTCCAGGCTGAATTTCTTTGGGCAGCATTTCAGCTATTTCTCTTGAGTTTTCTCTGACTGTAGAATATGGGCCAGTCTTGGAATCCTCCAAAATATTCACTCATGAGCAAAAAAAAAAGTGCTAGCCAGTTAACACCTGCTTCCTTAGCCTTCCTTCAAGCATCTGGGGACAGAGGGGCTTTTGTCTTTGATCCCCGGTTTCTTAAGGCCTGCTAGAGAGTGCTACAGGCTTGAGTGCTATGTAATTTGTGTGTTGGCCAGCTCAGTAACATATCGTTATTAGTTAGAAGTAGTTACCCATCCTTTCCTTATAGGATTCTATCCACTGCTACCCCGGCTAAAGCCAAGCCTGCTTTTCTGTGTTCAGACATTCCTTTGAGTTACAGAGATGATCACAAACTTTTCAGATCACTGTAATTTTCTTTCTATTTTCATTTGACTTGTAACAATCACCTCAGTGTTTTAGATATATTATAAAAATAGACAACTAGCAAAAGATTATTTGCCATCTAATAGCAATGACTCTTTTGCAATCATAGTTTTCTTGACTTTTGGTAATTCACAAAAACATTGCCTGAAACCATTATCATGAACATATCACAAAGTAATGATTACAAATGATAATAATATCACTACCTGTACATAGGAATAGACCTGTATGTATGTGTGAAAACATTTGGCTATAGTTTTAAAGTTCTACTTCTGTATAAATTATTCTTTCAAGAACGATGAAAAGACTTATTTGCATATAGAATAGCTCTGATGTGTTATGACGATTTATTTTCAGATCTGTGGTTAGTACAAATAACTGCTCTTAATATTAAAAATTACAGAATACTTTAAAATTTTGACATTCAGAACTTTCTACATTTACCAAGTAAAATCTTTCAACTCTCAGTGATCATATCTATTTGATCTTCTATGCACATTGTAAGCTATTTATATTTAATTCCCCTGAAACTCATTAATTCTGTGATATTTAGGTGTAAACTTGATTATCCTGCATGATTTCACATCACTGACTTATGAATAAGAGAAACTTCAAATGCAAAGTGTTTGTTATGCTGTAGACATACATTTTCTTCTCTTCAACACTGTAATTCCATTAGATACTCCAAACACTATTCAAATGGAAGTATTTCCGATATCAAACTTAGTTTGATCTTCAAATGAGTCCTATTTGTTTTCTGGATTGTTTTTTTTTTTTATCTCATTAAGCCAAAAGTATTTGTCTTACGATTTATGCAGAAGTAAACAGCCTTTCACAGGCTGATGCTAAAATATTGAAACTTGTTTTCAATGTATTTGATTGTTAGGAAAATGGTCTTCCAGTCATTTTTACCCGATGGCATTATTTTCCATTTTTGCTACAATAAAAATTTGATTTAAATTTCCTTATAAGATGAAATTAAAAACAATCTTGAAAACCAAAGGAGAAATCGTAGAGAACACACTGCATTTCAGAAGAGATGTGAATATGAGAGTGAGAAGTCTCATTTATAAACTTAGACACCTTAGAAAAGTTCTTCAGCTAAACACTCCAAATAGTTTCTGTTTAAAATGATTCTGCATATCTGCAATGAAATAGATGTAGATAAATAATAAATCCTCACTTTTACTTTGAGTAAAAATCTCAAGCAAAATGTAGAAATAAAGTCATATCAACAATAAAATGACCCTCTATAAACCTACTGAAAGAAACTGATTTAGTTCTATTTTGCATGAAGCAAGATGACACTTACTGGTAACTGAACAGGTACCTATACCTAAAAAATAGCATTATTTCCTCAGTTACTCAAGCAACCAGTCTTTCGTGATAATGACATTATGCTACTCTATTTTTCTGAGGATGGATTTACAACAGAAATCATCAAAGAACTCAACTTGAAGCTAACATACAAGCTATACACAGCTGTGTTTAGATCTCCAATGCATACATAAAATCCAAGCACAGTAGTATATATTTGTATCCCCAGTGATGATAAGGTAGAGTGCGGCGGATTGCCTGGAACATGATGACTAGAAAGTTATGTTGAAATAATGAACACCGTATTAATAAGTGTGGAGAGCAAAGCTCTGCCTGGCTCTGACCCAAGGTCACATCTCATGAAGAGAGTAACGTTCTGCCTAACTCTGACCCAAGGTCACATCTCGTGATTCACTGGCAATTAGCAGGATGAGGCCGATAGCAGATCTTATTTATAACTTCTTGCTGGGAGTGGAATGTTTCTTCTCCGAGTGTCCTTGTCTTCCCACACTACTCCTCTCATAATTTCAACTACCTCCCTCCTTCTGTAGCTGTAACTTTCTTTTCAAGGTTAGCAGCAAGAGTGATAACCAACCCCTTCACCCTATATATACTCAGTTCATTCTCTTAATAAACGGGGGCTTGAACAGATCTCTTGTCCTGCCCTCATACTTCGCGTCTTTCTTTGTCCTCCCCCTCATTCCCACCCCCCCCTCCAGGGTCTCTGTTGACTTTACCCGCAGGCCGGGGTAAATTAGCACCATGTGAAGTGAGAGATCTTGCTTCAAAAATAGAAGAATGACTGAAGAAGGCACTCAGCATTAACCTCTGGCCTCCACACACTCTTGTACATTTACATATACACCATATACACATATTGAAATAAAAATAAAATTTGTATATTCCTTTCATAGTTTCCATAATCACATTGGTTAGTTATTATTTAGTGAGTCCATAGTGAACACAAATAGGGCTACCCCACAGATGCCTCTGCTATGACTGTGAGATTCAATTATTTTTTCCATTAACTAGATATTATGAAAGCTTTCCTGGGAAGATTTGAAAGCTTGTTAATCATCCCAGATTGAAGCCAGTGACAAACCAAAGAAGCAGTCCCATGTAAGAAGTCTAGCACAGTGAACCAATGAACTTTCAGGAATTCTTTACAGGAGTATATGTAACTAAAACTGAATCATTGGAAAACTGAGAGACCACGTCTTCAACTATAAGCATGAAGCAGAGAGCACAAACCAGAATTAGGAGGTTAGGCTATATACCCTCAAAGCTTCCTTGTTAAAGGAAGTATACCACTGCGTATACTTCCTTTAACAAGGCTGTACCTTCTTAAGCTTCTCCAAAGTGTACTACCAACTGGAAACCACATATTTGAATAACATATGATGGACATTTCACATCCATGCCTGGTGTGCTGATACTATAACATTTAAAATTTATAAACTAGCGGTGCTATCAGTGGCAATCTTCTCCAGTAGACTGTATATTGCATACCAGTACAAAGAGAAATCACACAATGGGGATCTGCATTCTAGTAAATCCCCTTCTTGATTTTTCCATATCCTGTAGCCAAAGAAATCATGCCAGTAATGGAGTATTACCATATAGTTCAGGCATGCAACCAGTATCAAGGCATTTTCTAAATGGCTTGTGAGGTACTGGGAGTGACCCTGGTCATAAAGTATTAGAAAAGATTTCCAATCCTGGTACTGGAATTTTCAATCAACAACCTAATGACTCCTGAGAGTTGTATTTCTCACTTTCATAGGAAACATTCCTTTAAGGTTTTATAGATCTGCAAACCATTCAAGGCATGACATTACATACCTTTTCACAGAGGATCTCTGAAGGCAACCTATTGTCTACTCTAAATAAATGCCAATTATTCTTGTGGCTAAAAGATACTCTAAAACCACAGTGGGAATAGATTTCCCTACTTATATCAATTATTTTTATCAAAAACTACTTTAACACAGTAACATGGATGGGAAGCATTACTCCATCATTTCATTATCCAGAGCTTTTTTCCATGAGCTATTCTGCCCTCATTTTTAGTGCTGAGGTTCTTCAGCACCACTGTGCATCTTTCCAACCCTGATGGTCTTTGCACAGGGATCACAGGATGACAACCCAGAAAGAACAGGGTTTTGATTGAACATTCCATGCTTGTACTAGAGACTATTCTCCAGTTCAGACAACTCCTAATCAGCTTCTGATACTTGTTTCTCATTGAAAGGCTTCAGGCTGTAGGAATAATCTCCACACATGATATACTTGTGTGTGTGTGTGTGTGTGTGTGTGTGTGTGTGTGTGTGTGTGTGTGTGTGTGTGTGTAATTACAGCATTTGTCAACAACAAAGTCTGGAGGCTAGCTGTCCACACCTAGGACAAACTTAATTTTTTGAACTTGAACAGCTTTACCACTTATGACTTCCTGAACTCAATATTTAAGTTTCCATGAAAATATTCTTAATAACTACAGATTAACACAAATTTTATCACATTTGCCTTTGAATGACTTGGGAAGACTACTTGTAGCTTCTGCCACTTTCATGTTCCTTCTTGATTACCTCAGCAATTCAGCAAGATAATTTTCATGCTGTTCAAAATGATGTTGTTTCCCCCAACCTCTCATATCCTACCATGTATCCATGAGGCTCAGAAAAGCCATCAAAACCTTAAATAAGTCACTCACGCCCTGCCGAACCAACTTATTTCAGTTCTTCTGTAAACACGGTCCCAGTAACCTCTCTTATGGCCATTACGTAAATGATGCCTGAATCCTCTCTGTTGTCTTTCAGCTCAGAGTATTCAGAAGGGCCATGAATCAGTCAGTGATGTCCAAGTCCTTAATTTCTCATCTGGATCAGTCTGTTAGAAATAATTTCTTCCATTCAAGTCTTTCAACCTTTACCTCAAAAATAGATCATAAGTCTTATTATGGAGTTTTTCAACTCCCATGTCCCGTGGCCTCTGGAATCATCTATGAGAGGCTCTTTTATTGCTTGGTTAAATATCTTTCCCAACCCAATCAGATTAGATGTGCAGTATTCCTTGGTTGTCATAGTTTTTTATACTGAGCCATTATTAGAGACCCCTATACAACCACACTTACTCCCCACCATGCCCTCTCTGTCTTATGGGTTCTTACTTTCTCTGTATTAGACATCAGACCTGAGAAGTTTCTTTTATCACTTATATTATTTTTTTTTTTAATCTCCTCACTACCTGGGCTTTCTGTCCCATGGATTCTAATATTTGGGTTCCATTAAAGGGCCTTTGCATGAGTACTATTTTACAGTCTCCTTTGCTTGAATCCAGATAACACCAACACTTTTATCTCATTATTTTGTTCAGTTGTCCTGCTGAATCAGAGGTTAATGCAGTGGGTAGAATCTGGATGTCTTTTCTTGATTTTCCCCCTTTACATGGGCATTTTCTTTCTCGGAAGATACCTCAGCCTAAATTTCTTGTTTTATTGTCTTCAACAACAACAACAACAACAAAAAATGCAATTGATTCTGCAAGCTGTTCATGATGCAATCTTATGTTTAAGCCATCATATATACTCGCAAGCCATCAGCTATGGTACCTATCTCATTTTCCATGAATATATGCCTCTTCACCACCAATACATAAAGAAAAATGTCCCACCCTGTAATTCCCCTCAAAGACACACCAAATTCAAACACATTGGCCTTGATCATATATCTCAGCACCTATTGAAGGGAGCATGTATCTACCACTGTATCATTATGTTTTAGGATTGCCTTCACAGGAAGCTCTATACTCAGACAGCCTCAATTGCAGGTCAATTGCTCACATAGGTGACATTCAACTACAACTTCCAGTTAATCTTTGGTTCTATAGGTTGGAGTTTGGGTACTAACTGTACCATATAGCTTCTCCTAGGGAGACATGAACTAACACTAGATGGGGTACTGATGAGAGACAAAAGACCTAATTCCACCCATATGTAGCTTGAAGAATGAATATGTCCACTGTGGTTATTTTTAAGAGCATGAGTGACCAAAAGCTTGTGTGGTGACTCACACAAGCAGCATTTCTCAAACGGATGGTGCTATATGTATATGATCCTTCAGTGATTTCTAGAACCTTATGTCCTCTATACTAGTTCCCAGGTCTCTTTATTTTGTTTCGTTTCAATATGCATAGTGAATCCCAAGCACTAACCTGCTCACAGTGGTACTCACTCATTCATGCATTATACAAATCATTATCTTTGCCTGGAAGAGCCTTACACTCTGCCCCTATGCTCCCAGACACTGGACTAGATAGTGATGGGAATTAACAAGACTGTCATCCAATTCACAGACAAAACTCATTGTCACTAGGAACACCCCAAATTGAAGTTAGAATACTTATAAAAGGCTGGAGTTTGTCTTATACTCAAAACCTTTCTTTAACCTAGGCACTTTGCCTTATTCTGATGTCTATTTTACTGCCTTGCAAGTTAACTCATTCGACAACAGCAATATTACCAAACCTCTAAGACTACTTGGTGAACAGACACGAATGCTTTAACTTAATGTTCTTTAATACTTTATATAATATACACATTGAACTACAAAAAAAATGATATGCCTATTTTCATTTTCTTAATGATTGCTGTGGGAGAGTCTGGTTCAGTGTGGGTGGTTCCATCCCTGAGCAGGTGATCCTAAATATAAGAAAACAAGTTTAGGGGGCCACTGGGAACAAGCAAGGAGGCCTCATTTCTTCGAAGCCTCTCCTTTAGTTCCTGCATACCTTCCCTTGCCCTGTGTTCCTGTTCTGACATCCTTTCACAATTAACTGCAAAATGAAATAAACAATATGCTTTTTCCCCCTAGTTGCTTCTAGTAATGGTCCTTCTTGCAACAATAGAAAGAAAAGTGGGACAGAAATTCATGCCAAAGTGACTGTTGCTATGGCCATCTTGCCCACATAGATGTTGGAAGAATTGTCAAAGTTATTTGCAAATTTCATGCCACAACAAAATGTTGTTCTGGATCTGTAACTAGGAAATGAAAAGTATCTGGGGATGTTTCCTCAGGGTTAGCTCACAGAAGCTGTAGTTCCGACTGAGGCTCAGGATGTTTTACAGTCATCTAGTTGCTGATATTGATTACATGTAGGAGTCTCCCAGGTGGCAGTGCTTTTAATGGCATGGAATCTGTACGGTTGAACAAGTTATGAAGAGAAGCTGGGACTTGGCACCATAAAAGGTTAGAAGAGGCCACTGGTAAAGTGGAGCCTTGATTGCAGTGAAGACTTAGTATACTTAAGATGCCAGGACAGTGGGGTGATTACCCAAGGATGATAGCAGGTGTAGAATTGAGGAATCCTGGGATAAGAAACAGACTGTGATAAAACCAGAGAAAATGAGTTACTTAAGCCCTTCGGAGACCAAAATATCATGAATCTAAGATACCCGACATTTTGTTGCAGAGTTTAATTTTTACACTGCTTGAGTTTTATTTGTTTTGATTTTTATCATATTTGTGTCCTGTTTCATTCCTCTTAGAAGAATAAATATGACTTATTTTTCATTTTAGAGAGAGACTTCAAATGTTGAAAGTGACATTGGATACTTTAAAGAGACTGAAGTTTTAATGTGCTTGAAAGACCATAGAGCTTTTTAAAATTACACTGTCTTGTATTGTGAGATTAACAAGATCTTGGGAACAAACAAGAAGGTAAGGTGATATAGTGATGTATCTCAGTGTCAAGATGATGGGGCACCGAATTTCCTACTTACTATTAATTATTTTTTTTAACTTGGAAAATGCTAGGATAGTCTCAAAGTAGAGCCTGACATTAGGGTCACACCTATAATCACAGCAGTGGAAAGCAAACCATATGACTGAGGAATTTGAGGCCATCTTCAGCTACTGTAGCATTGACTTGTTACTGCAACAAAACGTCTACCGAAAGCAACTTAAAAAGGAACAGGTGAGATCGGAGAGATATATATCATCAGTTAAGAGCACTTAAGCCGTAGTAAAGGCCCTTGGTTCACTTCCCAGCACCAACATGGTACCCCACAACAATCTCTAACTCAGGACTTGACCCCCTCTTTCTGTCTCTGCAGGTACCAGATACACATGCATAAAAATGGAGAAAAATATTTAATACTAAAGAAATAAGAAAAATAAATGTGTGAAATGTTTCTGAAGAATGGTCTAATGTTTGTTTACAGTTTTATGGTACAGTTCTCAGTGGTGAAGAATCCAGCGTATTGAAAGCTTGAGGCAATTGGTCATCTTGTATAAATAGTCAGAAAGTAAAGAGACATGAATACCATTGTTCAATCCACTTTTTCCATTCATGCTGTCTTAGGCTTAGTCCACAGAATCATGCTACTTGAATTTATGTTGGGTCCTCTCATCTCCATGAACCTAATCGGAAAACCTGCCATCATCAGAGGCTTGTTACCATGGTGATTCTAAGTCATTCAGATAGACAAGATTAATCATCACAGATACAAAATAAGTTCACAGACATTCTGGACAATATGAGATCACAAAAAGTAATTCCTGAAGTTGACGCGTTAGTGTCATGGTTCATATCTGCAATTACATTGCTTAGGAGACTGAGCCAACATGACAGGAGTTTTGAAGATTAACTAGGAAGCAGAACCTTCTCAAATAACCAACACATTCACATGCAGAGAAGATGTCCTAAATTTTAACACAAAGAAAGAAAGTAAAGAAAAAAATAAAACAGAATTTTAAGAACTAGGGAACAGTTTTGGGAGTTTAAAACACATCATTAATTGGAATATGAGGTACATTAAGAAACATTATAAAATAAGCACTTTAATAATAAAAATTTAAATAATAGAAAAGAATTTTGGCATGTGAATATAAATCAAAACCAAAGATTTATGTCTACAATTTAAGACCAAGTAAAATACCCAAACATCTGCATTTAAGTGCATTATTTCCAAAGTACAAAAACAAGAATCAAAGACAGAGAAAAATGCCTTGAAAGAAGTTAACGGATACAGGAAGTAACTTAACATTCCTACATCAACCCTCTCCACTTTGAACTTGGAGGCTCAGATCTGAGCAGGTGCTTCACCTATACTCTGTCCCTGTGTTATTCATCCAGGCCACCCTTTCAGATGCAGATAAAAGCTGAATCTATAAGCTCTCTTGGTGACCTTGACTCTGTTCCTTCCACACACATGTTCCCTTTTTCAAGCCAGGCCTAGCTAGGTGCTACATTTGTGAAATCTTACTTTCTGCTGCTCATCCAAGGATCCTTCCAGGCATAAATTCAATTTGCATCATGGATTGCTAGGGAGATGCTAGAATCCAAATTTGAGTGTTCCCTTGCTGAATCTAACCCATGTCACTGGACATATGCTGCTCTCCTGATTCCAACATAACTGAGAGTAACATTTGAGCATTTTTTCAGAGGTTCCTCCTGATTCTTTACTACATTTTACCTCTCCAGTCCCAGGCCTAACTGTAAATTATATCAGAGTTCTTGGATTTTACCAAATAAATCACACACAAAACTTAAGAACTACACATCACATTCATTATTAGTGAGTTAGAATCATCCCACTTTCTCTAATCAGTAATCAAGACTTGGCATCTTGAAGACTGACCCAACAGGAAATCAATGATGTCCGCATATCAGGAAAACACACACACACACACACACACACACACACACACACACACACACACACACACACCGAAGTAAACTTCAACTGAGCAGTAAACTTCAACTGAGCAGAGTCAGGCTAGAATCTTACAACAGAAACATAACCAATCAATGAAATAAATTCACATACCCATGTCTTGCCAGAAAAAAAAAAAAAAAAAAAAAAAAAAAAACCATTATGAAAGACTAAGACAAGGGCTACAGATCCTGTGGAAATGCTCTCCAAGGGCATTATTGTATTAGTTACTTTTCTACTGTGATAAAACAACTTGATCCAAGGCAACTTATAAAAAAATATAAAAGAATTTAATTGGGTTTACAGTTCCATGGTGGCATGAATAGCAGAGAGCTCATATTTCTAAGTGCAAACAGGAGGCAGAGAGTGCTCACTAAGAATTGTGAGATGCTTTTTTAAACTCAAGCTCACCCCAGTGAAACACCTCCTTCAATAAGGCTACATCTCTTAATCCTCTCCAAACAGTTCCACCAACAGGTACCATTCAGATATATGAGCTTATGGGTACCATCCTCATTCAAACCAGCACAATTACATAGATGAAACTTACTTCCAACACAGAATTTAAAAGAACAATTATAATCAAAGTGTTCAAAGAAGACACATGCAAACATCTAGAAGAATTTATAAAAGGTTAATAAATGTAAGTACAAGAAAACACAAACATGGCTGAATAGAATTCCACAAACAAGACAAATTTTAATAAAAAGAATGCCAATCAAAATCAAGTTAAAATGAAGACAGACTACAAGATTAACAGAGCAATTAGAAATTTGGGGAAAAGCCTTTCCAGTAGAGTGATCATGGTAGAATATTAGAACTTGAAATAAAATAGAGAAATGGAACTAGTCAATGAGATAAAGTGACAATATTTTATAATGCAAATAAACATCAAACACATGGAAGAACTATATAGGAACTTTAGATGCCACAAGAAAGACAAAATCTAAATTATCAGAATACATAAAGAAAAGAATATCATGTTTATGGTATAGAACAGATCTTTAATAGGATCATATAAAAAATCTCCAAAAAACCAATAGAAAAAAATTTGTACAAGATTTTGAAATTAGTAGCTTTCAACAATTAGCATTTCTGAGAGTTTAATGTGCAAATTCTCCTACACTATTTTTGTTTGAATAAAGTTACAAAGACCTCAACTATTTTTAAAATATCATTACTTTTCTATAGTAAATTCCTAGCTAGAAATTTTAAAATATCAAATATAAACACCTCAAAATCTTGAAGTATTTCTTTCTTTGCCTCAGTGTACATACCACATGAAATGTGTGTGTGTTGTGTGTGTGTATTTTCTTGTAAAATACAAACCAAAGATAATACCCAAATTTCTATCAAGTTTATGAAAATATTCAACATCTTAACCTGTTACTTTATTTAGTGTTTATTTAATATATTCTGAGGAGTTCAAGTGCTGCAATTCTATCAGAGATTTTGGCAACTGATTTGGAAACACAGTAGTTGGAAATATGATGTCTCTCAAGCACAATAGAAACCCAAAGGTTGCTCATATAACAGAAATCCTATAAAAAATTTTTAAAAAAATCTATATCTAGTTGCTTTTTCAGCCAGTTGTGATTTTTATTCGTGTTCTCCACAAAAGGGTATCTCTCACTCAGATCCTTTGGGGAGAAAATTTAGTTGAAAGTCTTTGCCTTTTACTTCCTTTTCTTTTGTTCTAACAAAAAAAGTAAATGGGGAAGAGGGATAGAGGGTAGATCAAACCAACATTCTCTGACAGTTACTTTATTTAAAGGAATCATACCTCTGTAGATACAGACAGTCAAATTCTGAAAAAGGAATGGGTTCATTTATATCCCATAATCTAGCTTTGTGAAGGGATGAACTGAAAAGGTACAGGAAGGTCCTAAAGGCACAGGGGGAAAGATGAGCTAATACTGATAACACAAAGTATTGGAATGGATCACTGTGGTAAGAACTCAGGCTTGTTTGTACAATTCTCAGAGGTTTTGGAGGTTGGAAGAAAAGTCGTTTGGCCTAAAATCATATAAAGCATCATACTCTTCCTTGCTGTGTTATGAGATGTGAACGGACTCACTCTCACATCGTGTGTCTTAGTTAGATTTTCTACTGTTGCTATATAACACTATGATCAAATTGACAAGTTGGGGAGGAGAAGCTTTATTTGGCTTACATTTTTTTATAGCTGCCCACTATTGAAGAAAATCAGGACAGGAACTCAAACAAGACAGGATCCTAGAGGCAGATGCTAACGCAGAGGAAAAGAGGGGAGCTACTTATTAGCTTGCTTTTCATGGCTTTGCTCAGTCTGATTTCTTACAGGACCCAGAACCATAAGCCCAGAGATGCCACCACCCACCATAGGCTGAGGCCTCCTTCATGGATCACCTTACAGCTGGGTCTCATGCAGGCATTTCCTCAGCTGCGTCTCCTTCCTCTTTAATGACCCTAGCTTGATGTGGAAATGTCTTTCTGTATGCTCTGAATATCAATCTTTAAATAAAGGAGCTGTTTTGCCCCATGACAGGCACCATAGAAGAAGCAGGTGGTCTCCTTCCTCTTTAATGACCCTAGCTTGATGTGGAAATGTCTTTCTGTATGCTCTGAATATCAATCTTTAAATAAAGGAGCTGTTTTGCCCCATGACAGGCACCATAGAAGAAGCAGGTGGGGAATCAGAATAGGTAGGAAAGGAAGGGCGAAGTCAGAGACAGATGAGCCAGAGCCAAAGAAGAAACATGTAAGGAGCACAGGTGATCCATGGGCTATGTGGCAGACAGGTTAATGAAAATGGGTTGAGTTAAGATAGAGAACTAGCCAGCAATATTCCTAAGCTATAGGCCAAACAGCATGAAGTTAATATAAGCTTGAGTCATTTTGGGGGGACTAAGCAGCAGTGGGCGGCTAAGCAGTCTGGCACTGTAGTTCTGTGGGTCTGGACCTCTGGCTGCCCAGGCCCGAAAACCATGTTGTAATACTAGCTTGTATCAAATTGGTCCACAAAACCAGCCAGTACAACCAACCAGCAAATAATTATTTCCTTCTGTGAAATCGGTTCCACAAAATATTGAGTTAAGTCTGAAAAAGAAAGTTTGATTTTGCCCAATAGAAAAAAATAAAATAAAATGTAACCAGCTACAAAGACAATGAACTAAATTTATCTTTCTGGGACTTGGTTGCCTCACTCAGAATGATTGTTTCTCTCTATTCCTTTACCTGCAGATATTATTTTTCTTAAAACCTGAGAAATATTCTACTGTGCAATGTTTCATTATTCATTTATCAGTGTATTGGCATTTAGAATGTTACCTGTTTTTGTCTATTGTGCATTGAGCATCAATGAATATGGATAAGCAAGTGGGTCTGCAGTAAGATGCAGTGTCCTTTGGGTTTAAGACTGGCATAACTGGATCTTGTGGTAGATCTATTTTGAGGAAACTGCACACTAATTTCGATAGTATCTACAACACCTGGCTCTTCTTCCTGCAATAAATTAACGTTACTTTCCCCCCAGATCTTCAACAGCATGTGCTGTCATCTCTCCATATTAATCTTTGCCATTTTGCCTGGATTAAATAAAAGTAACAATAACTCAAAGTTATCTTAATCTGTATTTCTGTGATGGCTAACAACGTTGAGCTTTTTAAAAAGTGTTTCTCACCTCTTTATTATCCATATTTTTGAGAATGCTGTTTTGTTCTATACCCCATTTTAAATTAGGATATTTGTTTTCCTGTTGTTTAGGGATTTTTGTTGTGTATGTATTCTGGTACCAACCTTCTGCTGGATGAATAAATTTTAAAACTTTTCTCCCAATCTGAATGCTTTTACTTAGCTCAGACTATGGTCTTCTTTGTTGTAGCAAAGTTTTATAGCTTAATGAGCTCCTACTTATTAACTGATTATCTCAATGTCTATGCTACTTATGCCCTTCTCAGAAAGATTTTTCCTATTTGTTTTATAAGTAGATGGTAGTTTTGAACCTTTAGATGAGAGTGTTTCAGTTAGAATTACCACAGAGGTTAGTTAGCTTGTAAGGGACCAGGAAGGAGGAAGGTCTCTTCTAAGCAAGGTAAATTAAATATTTTGTTATAAATAGATGAAGGGGGGAGTGAAATAGGATCATTCGATGAGGGCTGTGTGGAAGGGCAGAACAAGGAAGAGAGTATGGGAAGAGAAATTAGCATTAAAGACCTTTGAAGAGCCACATGGAAACATTTTATCATAGGGAACATATATAGGAAATTTAAATGGAGTCTCTATGTATTGAAGGGAAAAATTGCCCCAATTATACAATTTATGCCACCAAATAAGATGTCCAATGCTAAGAATTACATTTTGAAAAGTCATTGGCCTAGAAATACATAGAGTACCTCAAGCATCACAAGCTATTGCCAAGGCTACTGCTTACTCTTCACAACATGATGGTAAAGTCCTATTGCTGAGTACACCATTTATCTATGTCATTGAACATAAAGAAATTGATCTGGTTCCCAACCAGAATCTTCATATCTACTACTGACTAACATTCATGGTTCTGGAAGGTACTGGGCAAAGATACCTAGTCATGAACACTGTAACCTAAAACAACCACCTGCCTTCAAGATTTACTGGTGCAATAGTGCTACAAACGTTATGGAGGTAACATTTGATGGGACTTAAGACCCACTCCATGAGATGGAATCTGTGCCTGTCACTAATAAAGTAGTCAAAAACTTGGGATTAGACAGTCCATGTGTTTTAGGAGAAAACCTACTTCTATTATTCTGTTTAATGAGTGTAACAATAAAATGACTCCTAAAGACATATCACTACACTAATTGGGCAATGTTCTAAGAGGGAGAGGCTTTGGAGCACTCATCCCTAAATGAGATGTCTTTATCAAACTGCTCACCCTATATGCCCAGGGATACATGTTGAAGAGGAGGTGGAAAGGTGTTCAAGAGCTATATGTGGTAGGGGACATAATGTTTTCCAGATACAACAAGATGATAAACATCTGAACTTAGAAAGACTGTGATACCATGGTCAGGACCTGCCCAAATTCAAAGCAGACCAAAAAGAGAGAGAGAGAGAGAGAGAGAGAGAGAGAGAGAGAGAGAGAGAGAGAGAGAGAGAGAGAGAGAGAGAGAGCAGGGGAAGGGACACAGGCTCTTACTACTAACCAAGAAAATATTTGCAATGGATACCTCCTGGTAGTGGCAAGCTCCTTTCTCTGCAGTGGGATGTCACACGCCCTGGCAGGCCTCACATCCAGGGCTAAAGTTGCCAACACAGAATGAACTCCAGGTCTCTTGTATATTTGTTTTATTTTGGTATTCATTTTGCCTAAATATATGTTTGTTTTTAATTTAATTTTGTTTATTTGGGGGAGAAAGAAAGAATATAACATTGAATGGGTAGGAGTTGGGGAGAATCTGACTAAAGTTGGGGGAGAGTATGATCAATGTTTATTGTTATTATTGTTAAAAATAATAAAAAACCAGAAAAACCTAATTATAGGAGACATTCTAGATCAGGAATAGAATACACTTTCCAGAAATACGTTAAAAATACATCTAATGACAGACAGACAGGGATAACATGTGAAATATTCACATGGACGCTTTAATCAGACATAAAAAACCGATTTATATCACTTGGAGGAGATAGATGACACTAGAAATAATCACATTAAGCAAAATATGTGAAGAAAGAAAAATACACTTTTTTCTTTTGATGTGAAGATAAGAAAATATATATGATATAAAGAAATAAGGAGGCTCCCAGGGCAAAGAGCTGCAAGAAGGAAGAGAGATATGGGATCAACATGAGGAATGTACAATGGTATGTATATAAAATAGTCTAACAAGATTATAAATTAATTAATTAATAAAATTAGAAATTAATTGCCTTAATATTCAGATATTTCACAATATAAAAAGTATAAACACCTAAATTTCTTTGAAAGGCTATCCATAACAAAATACTAGAGATTAGGTTGAGTAAACTACAAAATATAATTTTTCTCATGTTCTAGAGGATGTCAGTCAAAAATTAAGGTGTGGCCAAAGTAGACTTTCTCTTTCCCATATCTTCTGGTCTTACTGAAATGGTTTCTTAACTCTTTACATGGTCATGTCTTCCTCTAATTTTAACCACAATGTTTCTTCTTGAAAAGTTACTAGTCATATTATACTAGAACGCCTTAGTATTAGACTCATTTTAACTTGATCATGTAGTGAATAGTTTGTGCTGTAGAGAATGGGATTCTAGAAAATCATCAAAGAGATACAATTCAAACCACAATATGGCCTCTTCAAAAAGATAAGGAAAACTTTGTGAAATAAATAAATTGCTGAGACTTATGTTTTCTTCCCTCCAAATTCCTAATTCATTTTTTTTTTTATATTTCAGAGATAAAGTTAGTAATAAAGTTAGGTGCTATTGGGAAGTATTCTTTAATTGCCATAGTGTTCAGAAATTCTTTTTTTATTATTAAATAGGAGAGTCACAGAGATGTTAAGCGGGGGAAGTTGGACTCTGAGAAGCATGATAAAGTTAATGGAAAATACTTAGAGTTGTTATTTATGAGTAATATAAAGTGCTATTGTTATTAGAGTCAAGCATTAGACATGAGACTAAGGCATCTATCCCATGTTCTGCCCTTGCTGAACTGGAATCCAATGCTGAAGTGGGTTAGCCCATCCATCAGGAACACACTGATGAATGCAGAGACTCCCCCTCTCACATGAGTTATGGATTTAATCAATTCTTCTTTCTGTTGAGATAGGTTTATGGCATAATTTAGCAAAAGAAATATTTCTCCAAGAGGCAACAAGTGAAGATACAAATGCAGATAGAAATAATAACTTAGAAATGAAATGAGAGCAGGGATTCTGGTATTCATAACTTAAACTAGTAAGGCTCTGGAAAAAATTCAATATACGTAACAAAGAGAGATCTCAAGAAGCAGCCAGTGATTCAGATATACTACTATAACAAGCTACTGTTCTTTAGCATTTCTTAGCCATGATTCTAAAAGTGTGATGCAGAAAGATTAGGCAAACATCTGTATGAAAGTGTGTGTGTGCGTATACATACATGTACACCTCTGGGCAATCAGGGATGCCTTAGGAAGTGTCATTATCTGTAACTCTCTACCAAATGTGGAGCTAGGATGGTGACAAGAAAGCTCCATCAACCCTCCTGTGTCTGCTTCTCCCCTCAAGGAGCTAGCGTACACATGCACGGGATCATAACCAACTTTTTTGTGGACACAGGAACTTATGAGCAATGCTGTTACTCGCTGAGACATCTCTCCAGCCAAGATACAGAGAAGTTTATAGCAAAACTGATGCAATTGTACATTTGTTCATGAATTTGACCTGACTCCATTGACTTAGTTCTGAATGCCTGGCTTAGGAAGACACTTGTAAAATATCTATTGCTTTTTTAATTTGCAAAGTACTCTTAAAGAATATCACACTATTAGCAAGTAATAATGAATTCTGTTTCTCCAGATCCACCTTCCCCCCCCCCCAATCTCATCCCCAGCTCTGCAGCAAAACATCAGTGACAACCTCCCCTATTCCTTTCATCTCCTGGACCATGGACTAGGGTCAAGAAACCAGAGATTAGAGACAGACCACAATCCAGGACCAGACACAAACCAAGACCAGAAAACAAAGGTAACAGAAACCAGCAACCGAGAATGAGAGGCTACGGACCAGAGACCAGAAACCAGAAGCCAGATACCAGGAAACAAGGACCAGGGACAAAGGACCAGAGAAAGGAACATGACAACAGGGACCAAGGACCAGGGACAAGGAAACAGACTTGGGACTTCTTCCCCTTCTAGCCTTCTTCCTCACACTTTTGTTCAGATATAGACTGCAACCCTGTTGCATAAATTCTATATAGTTTTATAATAAAACCTGATGTGGGAATGTCTTCTGTATGCTGTGAATATCAATCTTTAAATAAAGGAGCTGTTTCGGCCCATAATAGGCACCATAGAAAAAGTAGGTAGGGAATCAGAATAGGTAGGAATGGAAGGCGGAGTCAGGGAGAGAACCAGCCAGTAGCTGAAGAAGAAATATGTGAGGAACACAGGTGAGCCACAGGCCACGTGGCAGATTCATGAGAATGGGTTGAGTTAATTAAGATGTAATAGCAAGCTAGCAATGTGCCTAAGTCATAGACCAAACAGCATGAAGTTAATGTAAGAGTCTGAGTCATTTTGGGGGCCTGAGCTGCTGCAGGTGGCTAGTCAGTCTTAGGATGCAAGTCTGTGGGTCTGGACCTCTGGTTGCACGGGGCCAAGAAACCTTACTGTTACAAAAACCCAGGGCTGGGTATTGGAAAAAGCTGAAATATCAGAGAGATGAGGAACAAACCACAGCCATTTCTTACCTAGCAAACTCCTCAGGCCAAACAGGGTAGGTTCTGTCTTCAAGAATCCTCACATTGACCTGGCTCACAGGCAAAAGGGCAACACTTTTACTTTCTCTTCTTTATATTTCTATACATACCTGCCCAGCTATCTTACTTCTGGGTTCACATTCCTAGAGCTAGGATTAAAGGTGTGTGCCATCATTGCCAGGCTATGTTTTGTCTTGAATATGCAGAGATCCTCTTTCCACCTCCCAAGAGCTGGATTAAAGGTGTGGGTCCCTACTCCATGACCTTTATGGCTTACTCAGTGGGTGGCTCTCTCCTCTGATATGTATGGCTATTTTTATTAAATATACCACCACACAACCTGAGCAGACACTAATCACTAATCCAAAGGTTACTCCTCCTAGGGCAACAAATAGGCTGTAGGTAGACCCCCCACCTCTCCTATTGCTCCTAAGAACCCATTCCCTCACCCATCTCACCCCCAGCTTTTTAGCAAAAAAACCTGCTGTGATTTCTCTTTTCTCTCTGAATTCATTCCCAATAAATCACAAAACCTTGTCATCCAATCATCCTTTTCCTGATTCAATCCAGTATCCTAGCATCCAACACCAACAGGCATTTTCTGTGAATATACTAGCTGAGCAAGCCAGGAAAACGGGCAACTCACAGACTTTACACTCTGAATATCCAGATGAATCAGAAACCAAGGAACAAAACACCCACCCAACAAAGTCAAATCCATGTAAGCTATAATCAAGCCAAACCCAGATGCATAGATGCCAGCATAAATATAATCAGTAACAGCCAGGGCAATATGTCCCTACTAGAGCCCAGCTGTCCTACACAGCAAGCCTCGAATATTCTAAGACAGCCTAAGGAAAAAAACAAACAAACCTTGAAACCAGTTATATGAGGATGATAGAGATCCTAAGAGCCAAGACCTAAAACTGGATATAGAATCAATAAAGAAAACATAAACTGAGGGAGCTCTGCAGATAAATATATATATGAATTCAAACAGAAACTATAGAGAAAAACTTCCCCAACAGAAGAGAGCAGATGGAAGAAAGAATCTCAAACATTGAAAGTATAATAGAAGAAATATATCTGTCAAAGGAAAATGCTAAATCCAAAATCTCCTGACACAAAACATCCAGGAAATTCTGGGCATGTTGGAAAGTCCAAAACTAAGAATAATAGGAACAGAGGAAAAAGAATCTCAATTCAAAGGCTCAGAAAAAAAATAATCTCTCTCATTTTATTTTTATTATTTTCTTCCGAGACATGGTTTCTCTATATAGCCCTGGCTTTCCTAGAAACCACTATATAAAAGAGGCTGGCCTGGAACTCAGAGATCCAACTGCCTCTGTCTCCCAAAAGTGTTGGAATTAAAGTATTGTACTACCACAAAACAGCCTGGCCAAAAAAATACTTTCAAATAAAATCATAAACAAACTTCTCTACTTAAGGAGATTCCTATCAAAGTACTGGAATGAGAAAAGAAAAACCTTTTATGCAATATTCATAACACTAAATATACAAAAGAGAGAATATCCAAGTAACATATAAAGTAAGACCTAATCGAGTTATACCTGACTTCTCAGTGAAGACTCTGAAAGTCAGAAGGGCCTGAACAGATGTGAAAAAGACTCTAAGAGATCACAGATGCCATTCCAGACTACTGTATCCAGAAACCCTTTCAATCACCATAGGGGGAAAAAAGATATTACATGATAAAGTTAACTTTAAAAAATATCTATCTGTTACATGAATTCTGGTAGCATTAAATGAAACTCAGAGCCAAATATTTGGGAAAAGCTGGAATATCAGAAAGACAAAACACACCACAGTTAAATCTCACCCAGCTATGTTCCAGCTTCCTCAGCCTTGCTCCTCCTCACTTCTAGTGACTAATCTGTTTTCCTATGCCTGCCTTAAATACCTTCTTCATCCAGTTGTTTCACATTCAGGTTAAGATTAAAGGCGTGAGCTACTACTATTTGGTAGTTAGCCTTGAACTCACAGAAACACAGAAAGAACTCTGTCTCTTGATTTATGGGATTAAAGGCATGAGTTTACCACTCTCTGACCCTCCTGGATTGACTGTGGGTAGATCTGTTTGCTGATATTCCAGAATGGTTTTAAAAAGAAGGTTACAAACAGCATAAGAAAAAACATATACAATAGGTATAACCATTTTATATACAATGTATAGAAGCATGAATTAAAACTAGATATTTACAACAGAAAGCTTCAAATTCATGGAAACTGAACAAATCTCTACTGAATGAAATTGTGTCAAAACAGAAATAAACGAATTGATGTCTTTCTAGAACAAAGGAAGTAAGCATACCCAAGATTAGTGGATGGCAAGCAATAGTCAAAATGAGTGCAGAAATCAATAAAAAACAAATGAAAAGAACAATGCTAATAATCAGTGAAACAAAGAGTTGGTTCTTTGAGAAAAGAAACAAGACATATCTAAAAAGCAGGGAGGGAATAGTCAAATTAAAAAAAAAAAAGAAAAAGAAATGGAAAGATGGACATAACAACAGATAATGTAGACATCTAGAAAATCATAAGGAAATACTATAAAACTTTTACTTAACTAGAACATATAAAAGAAATGGATAATTTTCTCAGTAGGTACCAATTCCCAAAGTCAAATCATGATTAGACAAATAATTTAAATAGAAGCAGTCATTGACAGTATCCTAACCAAAGTAACCAAGTACTTTTGGTGCAAAATTCTACCAGACTTTCAAAAAAGAGCAAAGACAAATACTCAAAATATTCCACAACACAACATGGAGACAAAAGAAACATTACTCAAGTTATTAGTGAGTCTACAGTTATCATGGTGCCCCAACCAAATAAAGACTCAAGAAAGAAAGATTGAAGAAAACAGAAAATTTTTTCTCACAAAATTAGATGCAAAAATATTCAATACAATTCTTTCAAAAGGAATTAAAAAACACATCAAAAATATCATCTGCCATGATCACGTAGACTTCATCACGGAGATTCAAGGATGGTTCAATATATGACAATCAGTAAATGTCATTTATCATATTAGCCCACTGAAATAAAAAAAAGATTCACCTGATCATCTCATTAGATGCAGAAAATGCCTTTGACAGAATCCAACACCCCTTCATGATAATCACCACATAGAGATTAGGGATACAGGGATATTCTCCAAGGCAATAGACACAATTTATAGCAAATAGTCAACATTAAATTCAGTGAAGAGAAGCTGAAAACAATTTCACTATAATCAGGAACAACACAAGGCTCCCTATTCTTTTCAGTATCTGTTCACTATGGCACCTGAAGTTGTAGCTTGAGCAACAAGATAGCAAGGAGCTCAAGGAGATACTAACTGAAAAGGAAGAAGTGAAAGTTATTTACAAATGATATAATAGTATTCATAAGTGACCTGAAAAATTCCATTTGGGAACACCTACAGCTGATAAACAATTTCAACAAAGAAGCTGCATACAAGATTAACAACAACAAAAAATCAGTTGCCTTTCTCTATATGAGTAACAAATGAACTGAGAAAAACATTAGGGAAATAACACCTTTAGGGAGCCTCACACCTTCACAATAGCCTCAAATAATGTAAAATATTTCGAGTTAACTCTATCCAAAAATATCGAAAGACTTATATGAGAAAAACTTCAAGTCTTTACAGAAAGAAATCCACAATGACATCAGCAGTTCAATAGATCCCTTATACTTATGTATTGTTAGGTTTAACATAGTAAAATTGGCCATCCTAATAAAAGCAATCTACAGATTCAATGTTAGCCCCATCAAAATTCCAACACAATTCTTTATAGACCCTGAAAGGACAATTATCAACTGTATAAGGAAAGCAAAATAAAGAAACTAAAACATGATAACAGCTAAAAAACAAAACAACAACAAAACCAATCGTGAACAATCAATGAAATGCTGGAGGTCTTACCATTTCCAATTTCACGTGGTAGTACAGAGGGATAGTAGTAATAATCACATAGTACTGGCATTAAAAGAGGTTGATCAATGGATCCACGTTGAAGATCCATACATAAATCAACACCCACACAGACACCTGATTTTTTTGAGAAAGAATTCAGAAATACACACTGGAAATCTACTGCATTTCTCAACAATCGTGCTGGGCCAAATCGATGATTTCATGTAGAAGAATACAAATAGATCTATACTTACCAATGTAAGGGAGGGGGGGGGCTTTCCAGATGGTGCACAACAGCTGTCACTACATGATAAATATGGACAGAGCATTGTAAAATCCCCAAGATGTTGACAGAGTTTCTGCCGGTTGTGATAAGATCTAAGTAAGTATCTGTTTGTTCCAGAAAAGCTTTGTCTGCCAGATTATGTGGTTACTGTGGTTACTTACACACCTGCAGGAGCCACAATCCTGACCCCCTACTTCCTGCCCTATAAAACCTTTCCTCATTTGTAAATCGGGGCCCATTGTTTCTGATACAATGGGTCCCCCCTCCCCCTGTGGAATAAAGTTGTTTTTTTTTCTTTTCTAAGACTGAGACCTAGGACTCTGCCTCAGCTTGTCTTGCTCTAACCTTAATACCAACTTGCATAAAACTTAAGTCTAAGACCTTAACCAAAAAACAAAACAAAAACAAAAATCAAACAAGAATGGATACAGTGAACATGATAGAAAAGAAAGTAGGAAATAGCCTTGAAATCATGGCTTAGGAGAAGACTTTCTGGTTAACAATAGCCCATGCATTAAGATCAACAGTTAATAAAAGGGAACTCATGAAACTGAAAAACTTCTGTAAGGCAAAGGACACCATCAGTGGGATAGAGTGGCAGTCTACAGAATGAGAAATGATGTTTCCAACTATACATTTAATAGAGGACTAATATCAAAAATATATTAAGAACTCCACAAACTCTATATTAAAAACCAAATAACCCAATTTAAAATTGTGGTAAAGGTCTAAACAGAGAATTTTCAGTAGAGGCAGCTTAAATGGCTGAGAATTACTTAAAGAAATGTGACATCCTAATCCATCAGGGAAATGCAAATCGAAGTTACTTTGAGATTCCATCTTATATGTCTCATAATAATAGCTCAGATCAAAAACACAAGTGACAGCTCATGCTCATGAAAATGAGGATTAAGGGCAACACTCCTCTATTGCTGGTGGGAGTGCAAACTTGTACAGCCACTCTAGAAGTCAGTGTGGCACTTCCTCTGAAAACTGGCAATTTATCTAATTCAAGATCCAGCTATATCACTCTTAGGCATATACCCAACGGATTATCCATCCTACCACAAGAACTTTTTTCTCAACCAAATTCATTGTGGCTTTCTTCATAATATCTAGAAATTGGAAAAAACCTAGATGCCTCTCAATAGAAGAACTGATTTTTAAAAAAAAAAGTGGTACATTTATCCAGTGGAGTATTAATCAGCTATTAAAAATGACAACATGAAATTTGTATGCAAATGGATGGTGTTAGGATTTCCAGCCATACCCTCTTTACTCATACACAGCATGGCATGCCATCAATATGCATGAACAAGGGTGATCATGTAAACTCTGAAAGCATGCATCCTTATAAGCAAAATTTCTGATCCTCCAGGCTCTCTCTGCACAATTTCTCCCTGGCCTAATTTACTTTACCCCCTTTCTGTTCTATGATAATAAGTTCTAAAAGTAGATGATTGGTATTGTTTTGTGATCCATTCTCGCATGCAATAACAACGCAGCAGATGGCTAGGAAAAAGAAAATCACCCTTAGTGAGGTAACCATGATCCCGAAAGATAAATATGGTATGTGTCCATTTATAAGTAAATATTAGTTATTATTTAAATGATAACAAAATTATAGTCTGTAGATCCACAGAGGTTTAATAAAGAGGAAGGGAATCTAAGGAGGAAATGTTGATTTATTTTGGAAGGGGGAAATATAAATAGATTTTATGGGTGGACTGGGGGCAGAGGTGGGGACTGGAAAGGAGGTATCAGGTTGAAGGTTGTAGGGGTGGAGGGCAGAAGTGTGGGAAGAGATTTCTGGAATTGGGGGTGGGTTCAGGAAGCTATGGAAATCTAGCACACTGGAAACATCCTGGTATCTTTGAAGGTGATTCTAATGGGGACTCACAGAAATGGATAATATGAAGTCTCAACAGACCATCTCTTGTTACCAGGTAAGGCTGCCATTAGGGGATGAGGGGCACTGTGTTTTATTCAATTGAGTTGTTGACCAAGGCCACACTAAGGAAATCCCCAAACAACTCAGGCTGTTGTGAAGTCAAAGGGTTGTTCTCTGCAAGCTGACAGCAGGGTGCCATTGATAAGGAAAATACCCACATTACTCACTGCACATGGAGAACTTGAGCCTTAAGTGGTGCCTACATGGAGCCTTTACTCTTACATTTTAGTCGCTTGGTGAATGACAGTATTCCACAGGCTACTGAAAGGCAAACATGGAAACCAACACAGCCACAAACCCTACAATTTGTCCTGCAAAATATGATAGGGCAATGGTGACACCGAACATATGGAAGTAGTTAACCAATATCTGATTTGACTTAAGGCTCACTCCATAAGAAGAAACCCATGCCCTGTACTGTGTGGGTAACCATTCTGCTTGTCTTAAAAAAAAAAAAAATCAATAAGTGACTCCTAACGATATTTTTGCTCTATGCATAGAGCAGTGCCTTATCTAATTATCATCAGAGACTCTTCCTCCAGAAGCAGATGGGAATAGATGCAGAGATCCACAGTGGACATTACTTGGAGAATCTAGATAGAACATCTCCATCAGACCCCTCTCTGAAAAGTGCAGGGAATGTGGCAGAAGAGAAGCCAGGAAGACTGTATAGAAGAGGAGATAGAGAACACCAGATGAACAAGAACCTCTGAGTCAGCTAAGCAAGACTCATATAAGCTCAGAGACTGAAGCAGACAGTACAGGGCCTACATGGGTCTGTACCAGGTCCTCTGTGTATATAGTAGAGACAGTAGCTTGGCATATTTATGGGATTCCTTTTGTAATTTCAAGCAAAGGGGTCATGGTGAAGTGAAGCCGGGTACTGTAAATGGGCAGAGCAAATCACACTGTGATGAAAGGGGCCACACTTTGAGTGGTCCAATTCATTGACCAGAGGTTGTTCACATGTGTGATAGTACAGAATGGGGAATGTATCCTGTCAATTACCTATGATAGTTAAGAACTTCAGCAAGTAACTTAGTTGAGAATCCATGTATAAGATGGTAAGAAAAAGATGGGCTTGTTTGATGGCACCCCACTTCCTCTTCTGACAATAATTAATGGCTTCTCGTTTCTTACCTAGAAATTTTGGGCTCATTAGTGCTGCTTCCAAATATATTTATGCAGTCCCCTCACTGCTGCCCAGATGTGTTTTGCACGCACTTTGTGAGGTAAAGCTCAGGTTTCATGTGTAGGTATAAAAATACATTTTATATTATGCTTTCCAGGTTTCAAAGGTACGTGCATTTTTAGCAACACTTCTGTAACATTTACATTTATAACTCCACCAATGGGATGACCAGTAAAACAAAATTACCCATACTTAGCATAATATGAAAATCATGCACAATGATATAGCAAGTCCTGCAAGATGACTTCACATGGTGGATCCAAACACTGTGAGTTGCAGAAGACAAGCCTTTAGGTCAGTCCTAATATAGCCTCTTCATCTTAAATGAGGTTTCTAGAGAGAAGATGGCTTTAGAGGGACATTCCATGAAGTCTAATACCCAGAATTATTTAGGACACATTCTATTGATTTATTTATTAAAGCTTATTTATTGAACATTTGTTTTATATCAAAATTAGGGCATGCAAAGAACAAAACAGACACTGCCTACCAAAGCTTTTTGGCCAGTGAGAGAGAGGCACACACTCAGTTCTACAAGTGGGACAAAGCTCTCCGGAAGCCAGTGTTAGTGCCAGATGCCTGCAGGAGGGATGCCCATCTGTAAAATCTAGGCCATTATTCAAATCTAAAATGCAAAGACAACTTGGCTGAATCTCTTGTCTTGTTTTGCAATATGAGCCTCTATCTAAGCAACCCAGTGAAAGGTCAGCTCCTAGAAGAGCCAATGGCTTGGATGTGCCAGGGCTTTAAGTGTAGGCTTCTTCACTGTTATGATTCACAATGTGCTAGAGATCTCCCACTAGGTGATCATGGGAATACTTTCACTGACAGTAAATCTGTGACTTTTTTAAACTCTATTTTTTTCCCTCTCACAGGCCTTGACACCCTCACATGTAAATGGACATGTGAATAAAGTGTCCTCTAGTTTCTCTTTTTAATATTTCTTTTTTTTTAATTTAAAGTTTTTTTTTTAACATACCCATCACTGAACTCCTCCCCTCCCCTCTTCTCATTCCCCCCCCCCCCAGTTTTCCCCCATCAGATTCCCCCATCCATTCCTCAGAGAGGGTAAGATCTCCCAGGGTAAGTCAATTTAGTCTGGCATACCTAGGTTGAGGTAGAATCAAGGCCCCCCCCTCCTCCCCCCCAGTAGCAAGGCTGTTGATAAGCAAGGTGTTGCTCTGTAGGGAACAGGCTCTAAGAAGTCAGTTCATGTTCAAGGAATAAATTCTGGTCCCATTGCTAGAAGCCCTATAAATTGCCCACATCATTTGACTGCCATCCACATTCAGGAGGCCTAGGTCGGAGTCAGAAAGCTCCCAATAGCTTAATATTTCTTAATTTCACCTCTCTACAATAGTTCCATATATATCTGTAAGTATCCCACTCTTTTTCCATCTCAAGCAGTAGAGATTAAGAGATTGTCTTATGAAAAGTAGCCGATTCTGGTGATTTAAAATATACTCTAAGCTCACAGCTATGTCTTTATTACATAACTCCTTTTATATTTATATCATTTATATTGGAAGGTTGCCCTCCGGAGAAAGAGAAAAGATAATATATTCTCTAGGCCCAAAATATCCCAGCTGGAATTCAAAACCTATGAGAGCTGTGAAATATGAATCTGTACAGTGTATTGCTCTGCTCAGAGCTTGCTCAGAGTTTGCTGAGAATTTAAGGGAACTTTGTTCTGCTTAAAGGAGTTTGGGAATGATTCTTCCAACCTTCTGAATGTGCACTCAAGCCATGAACAGAGGTAAAAGTAGGGAGACAGGGCTGATGGGAAAGGTAGTCTCAAAGTGTTTGCTCTTGGTTGACAACAGGCATTTTCAATTCACCTCAGGCAGCAAAGAAAAAGCATAAAGTAGAATTTCTTATATCTTCTTTGACAGACTATTTTCTTTGTTAAATAAGATTATCTGCTTTGAACAAAATAAATGTACTAGGGGATTCTATTATATGTAATTATGAAGATTGAGCCTATTAAATAGAAGTTAACCTCAGGCTAACAACACTGAAGATTAATGAGTGCATTTTAGCCTTAAGCCACATTGTTTTCACATTTCTTTATAGCCTACATTTAACATTTGTTTAAGTATCATTCCAGAATGACTTCAAAGTAAAAAAAAAAAAAAAGCTGTTATGAAGTCTATTAAGTCTAATAACTTAGGAAATCGTACCTTCAAAATATAAGTTAGCATTGTGCTGTCTTAGGGCAAACTTAATTACAGAATGACACTTGCTATGTTTTCCCTTTTGGAATTCAACTGGCATCGTTCAAACTTCAGTATGAATTAAGCAGGTTTATGAAATGTAAAGGAGAACACAGTGAGAATGTGGGAGCAGTGTTTGGCACCATGTAGGACTCTTGTACTTTTTTTTACAGTTATCTCTAGCAGGCCAGCTCTACCCAGCTCTTGTTTGCAGTGGTTTTAACTCTTCACGGACGGAGGATCCTCTAGAAAGAGGGAGTAGTCTCCCCGCAGTACCGCAGGAGAATGCTTAGTCTACTTACAGTGGCACATGTGTTTACTTTTATAACTTTTCTCTACTTTAAGGAGTAGTTTAAAGCAGTGTCTCTCTCAGTCCAAATACAACCAGAGCTACAAAATAAGTCTAAAACACAGTCCCTGTACTTATACTTGTAGTAAAATAAAATCCTCCAAACCATCTTCATGCATGATGATTGAAGTCCACATTAGGCTTCCAAAGCTGTGGCTTTCTAATGCCTACTGATCAGTATTTCTTTCTATACACAAAAATTCTCTTCCCCTTGCTCCTACAAACTCATCTTTCAGGTCATTCAAAATCTAATGGTACATGCTTTACACTATAATAAATTAGGATAAATATTATATTATGAGTTTGTGTGTATTTAAACTCAATAAAAATACAGGTTTAAATTTTCATTTACTTATATTTATATTTAAATGGCAACTTGTACATTTTTTTTTATTTTTAGATAGTCTTAATCCTTTCTAAAAGTTATATGCGTGGAACCTCATATACATTGAACAATATAAAATTTTTGCAACTTAAACTCCCACACCAACCCCATGCTTTGGAATATTTAACTGAATCCATAAGGCCAATGTAAATGTAGAAAACCCAAGGATAAATAGACTTCATTGTATGTTTTTTCCTATGTAATTTTAACTGAAGCATAAGTAGAAGGTTTGAAAGCTCCAGCTGTTTGAATTGGTTTGATGCCCTGTAAAGTACTCATTCATTTAAATACCCCCACCAAAACAGTGGAATTTGATGAATATTTGCTCATATTTGGTCTGGTATTAATGACAGCTGTTGACTATCTTCTGTCATCCAAAACACCCAGAGCTCTATGGAATTCATAAAATCAAAGAAGGCTGGAAACCAAAGGAGTTTAGTGATTCACCTGGGCTGAATTTTCTAGTCTGTGGATATAATCTGAGTCCCTGAATGGCTTGAGTTCAAGGTCATTTAATCATTCATTGCAGAACTGAGATTTCTACATCCCTAGCTCAGTAAATAGTGTGCTGCAACTAACAGTTAGAAAATAATTATAATTATTGCAGATTGCGAGACATTTGGAGTGTTGAAATTGGTTTCTAATGCAATGCTACCCTTCAATGAATTGCATTTTATTTTATTATTATTATTTAAAACAAATGTTTCATTTAAGGTGTTCTTTATATAGTAGAGTTTGAAACTACTTTTGCCTCCAGTGCTCTTAATCCCATGCACAGTACTAGTGTAGCTTTATCTTTGTGTGCAACAGTATTATATATACTTTCTCCTTTTTCTAGAATGTTGACAACATCTTGGACCCTTTATATCTTTTATCAACATGCCACAGTTATCTTCAAAGAACTTTTGAGGGTTAATTAAACAAGTGGATTCTACTCTGCTGAGCCATTCCCGAGTGATGCCAATTTTGCTTAGGACAATGATTGTTGGGTGTGGTAGTTTGAAGAGGAATGCTTTGTCATTGAGGAGTGACCATACTTGACAGGGATTAGAAGGTGTGGCCTTTTTGGAGTAGGTGTGTTACTCTGGGTGGGCTTCTGGGTTTCAAATGTGCAAACCAGGCCCAAGTTCTTTCTCTTTCTCTTTCTATCCAGCTGTAAACTCTCAGCCACCTATCCAGCACCATGTCTACCTGCATGCTGCCATGCTCCTGTGACAGTAATAGGCAAAACCTCTTAATAAGCAAGCCCCAATAAAATGCTTTCTTTTTTATGAGTTGTGTGGTCAAGAGATCTCTTTATAGTAATCAATCATCGACTACGACACTGGATGAACCAAATAATATCTTCCTCATTGCAATTAGCAAGAAAGTAAAAAGAGCAGAAATCGTTACAGTAGCTGCTACACATGGCAAGTTTCATACTTATCTGAAACATGAGAAGGCATATGTCTGTCTTTAGGCTTAAAGTGTATAAACACTAATACCTTTAATATTTTGTATTCCATCTTTTTTCTCTTTTTCTTTAGAATAAGCCTGATAATACTATGCATGTATGCAAGTTAGGAAAAAGGAGGGTGCTATTGTAATACAGGGCTTTGAAGAGGGCAGCATCACTTTTCATTTTTCCTTTTTATGTGAGTGGTAGTTGTGTCTGCACTGGCTATTATTGGGCCATGAATGCTTTGCTTTCTATTTAGTGTCTAGAAGAAAAGCATTTGTTGTAAGATTATTTAAATTTCCTTATGAAATAATAAGGGAGCTAAAATAAGCCTAATTAAATTTCTGCTATTCAAAGACATTAAAATTTCAGTTCCAAATTTAGTGCTGTATAATTAAGATTGCCAATTAATTAATAGCAATAAAACTGTCTGAACAGACTTGCGAGCATATTTAGCTGGCTTTGGATGCACTGTGAAATAAATTCAACTTTTGTATAGCATTATACAGTAAAATTTTTATCAAATTGGAATGCTGTTTCATGCTAATTTGGAAAAAAATTAAAAAAAACATATAATGCAAAATTAGAAACATTATTTAGGCTTATATTTTTAATAAAGTGATAGCTTATAACTAATTTGTTCTCTATAATTTAATTTTTCAAAATGGAGAAACAAGGAATATATATATATATTCTTCAAGTAATAATAATAATAATATATATGTTACTTGAAGAAAGTTAAATTGGTGTCAATTCCCAGGAAATCGATTCATTTATTTATGTTTATTATTGTTACTCCTTATTTTGTATACAAAACTTCTTTTCATGCACTATATTTAGGCACATTATTTCCCTCACCCAGTACCCAACACTTCTCAGGTCCTTTCTCTGCCCACCCAACTTTAAATTCTTTGTATTTATAACTGCTGTGGATGGGCATGATTATTTTTCAATGAAGTAACATTGTATCAATTATCCTCTGGGAAAGGTCCCACGATATTTAGTCAACACAAAACGGACTCCATCCATTATTTGTTTTTGTGAAATATGGGTGTTTATACTAGACTGCAAAGATATAATCCTTCATGGCATCCTTTTCAACTTGAAAATTTGTATGTCAAATGTACATTAGATATTTATATTAGATTTGGCATCTAAAATATATAACAAGAATGGTTTATAAACACAAACAAGTAAGAAAGAAAATCAAAGTTGCTTTTAGAATTATTATTTGAGCAGTCTTTCCCAACCCCGTGTGAGAGGTGCTCTGTAAGAACACATGGCATAGGAAAATACACGGCGCTACATGGTTCAGACAAGCTCATGCTATTTAGAAGCTCCCAGCTCATGGTGCTGGCCAGGTCATTCGTTCCTCTGTTGAAAGTCAGCCAGGGCTTCCTATCTGATTTGAATTCAGAATCATTACTATGACCCTGGCCTATATAATTCCTAAGTCCTACCCCTGCCATTCTTGTGATTTACATTTTTAATTCCAGCTTTCTCATTATTACCTCCACTGCCTCAGGACATTAGTAATTTGGTAAAGGTTTTCTGCAGATTCTATAAGGTCTTCCTTTTCATATCCTTAAAATCTGAACTTGACGCTCTTTTCAGTGAGTTTCTATGACCATTCTCTAAAAAGAATTTCACTCATACTTTGAATATAATTTTCATAGGTTTCTTTTCAATTTCCATAATGCCCAGTATACTATAGATCAGATTTGATACCATTAACCTTTTCTATTTCCACTATAACAGACTCAGTAAAATTAGGAAGCATTGTCTCCTGTATTCTCCTAGATGTCCCAAATTCTTCAAATACTGCCTGTTACACAATATGTGCAAATGGTATATGCCTGGATGCCTAATATATATAAAGCAAAAAGACATGGCTCTTAGAAACACAGAATAAGTCATTGATCAAAGCACACGTCTTAAGTCGTGGGACTCTGTGCTCAATTCCACTCTGAGTTCTTTCAGTTCATTTTATGTAAAATCGTTTTTTTGTAATTGTATGCATTACTGACAGTGCACTATTTTTTCTTTATATTCTTTCCATTTTAAAAAGAATATAGAAATGTATTATTTTCAAGAAATTATGAAAGTATATTTGTAATTGTTATAAATAAGCCCATGTTTAGAATGTATAGTATTTAATAATATGTCTTATATATGAAATTATTTTATCCCTTTGTACTTATCTGCCTCATACTTAGAAGCTCAATAATGGGAATATCAGTGATTCATCATGTTTTTAATCAATTTAATAAGCACATTTCTTTATTGCCTTCCAGAAAGACTTATTTAGCTTCTATAAGGAGTCTGTAGTTTTGCCAAGCAATAGTAGACCACATACAGGCTCAAATGCTTCTAATAACAACCAGTTGTAGGGTAAAGCTAATTGATTATATCTTTACTTCTAATTCAGCAATATAGTTTTTTTTTTCCAGTTGTTTCGATAAGGTATATCACTCTTTTTTCCCTATCAGCAGAAAAAGACATTATAGCCTTTCATAGCATTGATCACAAATCTTCCTGAATGAAAACCTGCTGTTCTTTATAGTAGAGAATATGGGAAGTCTTGAACAAATATCAATCATTCAAGTAACTGAGAAAAATAATCACTGAAAGAATTTAGAAATTAATTTCCTACATGAATTATACAATCAAAGGGTTCTCCCTGGTGTGTGTGTGTGGTGTGTGTATGTGTGTGTGTACATGTGCATGTGTGTGTGCGTACGTGTGTGTGTGTGTGTGTGCGCGCGCGTGCGTGTGCATGTGTGTGTGTGCGTACGTGTGAATAGCCCACCAGTTCATCTTGAGAACATACACCCGGGTGACTGTGCTGAATGAGAAGGATGCACAGGACACCCAGTGAGAAGATGAAGAGCAGGTGAATGACACAGTGTAGGTGTTTTTACTAAGGAAGACTGCTTAGGACACTGTTGGAGTTGGGCTTTCTGAGCCAGGTTTAGAAATAACAAGCACACAAACGTAAAACGAAGTAGATGCTTGGGAAAGTGTAGGAGATAAATTTGCTTAAGTAATTTACATGGTCATTCTTTCTTCTTCTTCTACCATAGCTAGTTTCTAGTGTGTGACAAGGCAATTCTGCCATTTTGTTCATAAAAAGATAATGTCCTGGTCCTTGTTCTAAAATCTCAGCTCAACAACCAAGATCATAGTTTTAAATTTTAAAATGACCTTGTTGGGCAAACACTGATAGCTCAAAAAAACAAGTAATGGCCTGGCCTTGTAGTTAATATAGAAACAGTCAGAATGTAGAATTCCTGAGGGTTTTGAATTGAAAAATGAAAAAAAGAGAAGCGAGTCAGGAGGAGGATGGAGGGAAGGAGAGAAAATGAAAGTAAGAGCGTAAAGAGAAAGGGTGTGCACTTTGTTCTGTTATAAGAAAAACCAAAACAATGGGTCTTCCCTGAAAACACTAATACCACAATAGTAAGAGCTTCTAAAGAATATGACTTGAGCAAAAGTCTTCAGAAAGAATTTAAATAATTATGATAAATATATACAAATAATGATAAATGCTCTAAGAGAACAAAATAAAGATGAATGAAATAAGGAATCTATCTAGGGCATGAAAATATAGACAGAATTAGTAAAAAAGTAAACTGGAATGATGTTAAAAAATTAAAACTTCTCATAAATAGAAAGCTTCACAAAAGAATGGATCATACAGAAAACAGATTCAGGAATAAAAGACAAGGTATATGAGTCAGATTGCTCACTAAAGATTAATTATAAATTTAAAAGAAAATGAACAGAAAACTGGAGAGCTCTGCAAACCCATGAAAATAACTAACCTTCAGATTATGAGAACAGTCTAAGACAAAGACCATAGCAAAGACATAGAGAACATTCTCCCTAAAACCGGAGGAGAAACTTTACCAAACACAAAAAGAAAAGACACAAATTTTGCTAGATACAAAAGGTTTAGAGAACAATATATAGTACCTAGATAAGACCAAGAATAAACCAAACCAACCAAACCAAAATCCAAACAAACAAATAAGATATAGTTAAAACAACAAATGCACAGAATAAACTATATAAAAAGGTGACAGAGAGGATGATTAAGCCACTAATAAATCCAGGCTCAACAGAACAATACTCAATTATTTTACTTAAACGTTTAAAGACCAAGAGCCTATAAAGTTATATTCAAGATTCTCAAACTGGAGAGATGGTTGAGTTGGTAAAAAGCTTTTGGCATTCTTCCCATTCAGTTTCCACCACCTACACGGAAGCTAACAACTCTCTCTAACTCTAGTTCCAGTTGCCCTTTTCTGACCTCTGGTGGCACTGTACGTATGCTTCACAAACATACCCATAGACAAAACACCCAAAGACGTAAAATAAAAATAATAAACTTTCCAAATTCTGAAAACAGTTGTCAACCCAGAATATTATATGCACCTAAATTAACTATTGCGATTAAGGAAAAATAAGAACTTCCCGTAATACTCTCCTCCCTGTCCTGTAGTATAATCTCTAGTATGAAATTTCCGGCCTGTCTGGCCTGTGTCCAGACCCTCAGACCCACAGTCCCACAGAAACACATAGATGCTTGTATTAATTTTACGTTGATTGACCTGGGGCCCAGGCATATCACTTGCTAACTCTTTACTCTTAAACTAACCCATGCTTCTTATCTTGTTCAGCCATGCAACTTGGTATCTTTTCTCAGAGAAGCATCTTGGCTTCTTTCCTCTGTGTCTGTTGATGTCTTTGGTGGAGTGTCTCTGGTGTCTCTGGCATCTCTATTCTGCTGTTCCTGTTCCCAGAGTTTTCTTATCCTAGTAACCCCACCCACACAACTTGTCTGTCTTCAGCCAATCAGCTTTTTATTAAACCAGTAGGAGGGATGAATATTCACAATGTACCAGAACATTGTCCCACTACCACAATCTCTCCAGTCTCAGTCCCTGTCCTATAATAGACTGCTTGCAGATGCCTTTTTCTTGGACCCTTACCTCAAATCAATTCAGTGGGGATTCCAACTCTTGGCACAGATTTAGGATTCTCATTGCCCTTTCATCCATGTTTCAATCGATTGCTCTTTAGCTTACTGCAGCAACTTACTTGCAAGATTCCTTCTTCTCACAACATTTACAATTCTCTGAGGAGCACTTCCCTTGGTGTGAACAGAATCTCTTTAGCTCTTTCCTGAAGTCCCTCTCAACCTTCTTTCCTAGTCCGCTTCTATTTCTCTCTGATGCCCACCAATGACAAGAAGTATCTCTACCAGGAAACCATTGCCACCATACTTTAAGATCTGGAGATGGCAACAGAATGGATCACCCTCCCAACAAAGAAAAGGTCAGCTACCAACATTTAGAATCACCTCACTCATCCTAACTCCAGATGCCTAGAGACAGTATGCCACCTTCAGAATCCAATAACTTTTGTAAGTAGCTGCCTCCCACCTCACGCTTAATATATCTGTCATACAAGACAAGGACTGAAAAATAATAATTATGAAAATCTTTCAGGATCTTAAAGAGGATATGAGTAAATCCCTCAATGAAGTCTCTTAAAACAAAACAGTTGGATAGAACAATGAAAACAGTCAAAGACATGAAAATAGAAAAAGAACCCAGAAACTGAAATAAATTTGGAAAGCAAAAACTTAGAAAGTCAAAGAAAAACCCAGGAGCAAGTCTCTCCAATAGAGTACAAGACAGAGAAGAGAGAATTTCAGGTCTTGGCAATAGGATAGAAATAATAGGTACCTCAATCTGGAAAAATGTAAAACTAAGAAAATTCAGGCACAAGGCATCCAGGAAATCTGTGGCACTGTGGAAAAAACTAAATCTATAAATAGTAGATTCTTGGTATGTCATATATTCATTTTCATTCAGCTCTGGGAAGACTCAACTTTCATTATTGATTCCCTCCTTTCGTAAATTATCATTCAATAGTGCATTGTTTAGTTTTAATGAGATTATTGATTATTTACTTTCTGCCATCTTTATTGCTGTTTATACTCAGCTTTGTTGCACTGTGGACATATAGGATGCAGGACATTATTTCAATTTTTATAAATGACACTTCCTTTGTATTCTAATATGTTATAAATTTAGGGGGAATTTTCACGGGCTGAGAAGACTATATATATATATATATATACATATATATATATATATATATATATATACATACACACATACATACATAAGTTCTACTTAATTGGTATTTTGTATTGAATGAAAACATAACATACTAAAAATCTATGAGACACAATTATGTTAATCATAAAAAGAAATTTATGGTACTAAGTGACTACATAAATTATTTGCAATATAAGTACATATAGGTGTATAACAATAATACCCAATTAATAAAAAATATAGATCAATCTAATAAACATGGATACAAGAATTAAAGACTCCTAGTTGCTCTGAGTGCTGAGAGCAGGTGACTATTGAAGGTTCAGCTATAAACAGAACATCTTTATCATGCACTCTGTGCTGGAGAGTTTTATGTTAACTTGACACAAACTAAATTCATTAAGAAAAATGTGAGTTTCCATAATATCATGATGTAAACAAGCTTTAGGAAATTTTCTTATTTAGTGATTGATGGTGAAAGGCCCAGCCCATGCAGCTGGTGTTATCCCTGGGCTGGTGGTCCTGAGTTCTGTAAGAAAGCAGGCTGAGCAAGCCAAGAGAAAAAAGCACCTCTCCATGGCCTCTACATCAGCTACTGCTTCTAGGTTCCTACCCTGTTGAGGTCCTGTCCTGACTTCCTTCAAAGTTGAATGGTGTTGTGAAAGTGTAAACAAAATAAATTCTTTCCTTGCAAGTTATTTGGTTCATGGTGTTTCTTCATAGCAATAATAACCCTAACTAAGACACCCACCAACTCCCAAAGGCACAGTGAACATTATGATCTGTGCAGGGAGAACCACTCTGAAATTCAGAGGCTGGGGGGAGTGCTGTATTCTCAATGAGAGTTGGCTGTTATGTTCACAAACACACAGCTGCTGTGGTTGCCACACATGATGTGTCCTTCTACATCCCAGCATGCATGAGGGAGGGATACCTGAGGCCTCACCCCTAAATGAGGAGTTTTTAGGAGATAATGGCTTCTTGGGGAGAAGAGTTATTTTATTTAGTGGCATAGCCAAAAGTAAGTTGTCCACATCTACACTCATGTAGGTAACCATCCTTAGAGTCAATAAATCATTTTAAACAAAAAACAATGAATGTAGGAGCGTACTTGTTGGGAAGAAAAGAGAGTCTAGAAGGGGGATGAAGGAGATAAGAGAGGGTAGTAGGGAATGAATATTATAAAATACATCATAAATAATTTATTAAGTTACCAACAATACAAATATTTTAAAAATAAAAAGAATTATCACTTAAATACTTGGAAACTAAGTATAGGAAAGTCCCCCCCCCCCCAAATCATCCATTATGATCAAGTCAGGGTCATCCCAGTGATACAGAAATGAAGAAACACACATAAATAATGTAATGTATCCTACCATACAAGCAGATTCAAGAACAGAAATTGTAGCGATATGTTAATAAAATCAGTCTGGAATACAGAGAACAGATCCACCCACAGTCAACCCAGGAGGATCAGAGAGTGGTAACTCACATCTTTAATCCCAGCACCAGGAAAGACCCAGGAGTGGTAACCTACTTGATGGCCCTGTCATTTCTTCTTGCATGAATTCTGGTTGTAATAAAGGAAACTCGGAGCCAGATATCATCAGCCAGGAAACACCACAGTCAAGTCTCCCCGAGCTGTCTTCCAGCTTCCTCAGCCTCACTCCTTCTGGCTTCTTATTGCCTTTATCTGTCTTTTTATGCCTACCTTAAATTTATGCCTACCTTCACCCAGTTATTTCACATCCAGGTTAAGATTAAAAGCATGGGCTAGTAGTATTTGGTAGTTAGCCTTGAACTCACAGAAACACAGAAAGATACCCTCTGTCTCTGGAGTTATGGTATTAAAGGCCTGGCTCCACCACTGCCTGCCTGGAAACCTGGGACTCCCTCTGTAAATCAAGCTGGCCTCAAACTCAGATCTTCTGGGATTAAGGATGTAGGTCACACAAAAGAATGAGACTCAGTGATAGATCTCTGAAGAAGTTGGAGATACTAGAGGGAATAAACACCACAGTCAAATCTTACCCAGCTGTCTTCTAGCTTCCTCAGCCTCAATTCTCTTGGAATGGCTTTTTCTGTGTTTGAATCCCCTCTTAAGCATTCTTTAGGTAATTAAGGCATGGCCCCACCACACCTGCTTGGGAGCCTGGAATTCCTTCTATAATCTGAAGTGACCTTAACTCAGTTAGGATTAAGGGTGTAGGTCACCACTCCCAGGATACTCCCTGTGCTCCCTGTGCTGGGATTAAAAGTTTGAATCACCACTCTGATTTTCCTAGAATGACTGTGGTTAGAGCTCTGGGACTTCTGGAGCTTTTACTAACCCCCCACATAAACTGTGGGTAGATTCCCTCTGATATCTCCAAAACTTCTGAAACTTTATTAAATCCGTACATATGCCTATAATCATTTTAATTCCTTGATATTGAATAACTAACTTTCCCATTGAAAATATAAAGGGTGGATGGAGATATTATTTAGTGGTACAATGGTTATTTAATATGCCAGAGGCCCTGGAATTGGACACACACTCACACACACACACACACACACACACACACACACACACACACACACACACAAACACACCAGTTGTTTTATCAAGTGGAAGAAAAGTATGTATCAAATTGACTTCTAAGCATTTGTGTTTACACCCATAGTTTACAAGTGTGATTAGCCTTAGCTAGTCATGGAGGAAGACACCCCTGGGGCCTCTTACTATAGGGAAATATAGAAAGACCATACAGAATGGTGATGGAGGTCTTCCAAATAAAAACACACGTGTAAGGAAGAATTTAGGCGTTGTACATGAGAGAAAAACAGACTTATCTTTAAATATTTGAAGAAAGACATCAAATTCATGGTTTCATTCCTTGCATTACCTCACAGCTTTGAATTACAAAGTTCATTATAAATATGTATAGGCAGATCTCAGAACTCAAAATCATACTCATTAACTGCTAGTATTCCTTACCTCTACTCTGGGCCTTTCAGCAACAAGCATAGCAGAGTAAAGAACAGCAGGTTTTACATTTCGGGTCACATCCACACACATTATATTTAGTGTCCATAAATTTTTATATCATAAATGGTCAATATTTTCTTTAATGTTGAATGATGAGCAAAAATAATTATATTGGCCTATAGACAGATGGAGTCTCTAATTTTAAGCAGTCTAAATTTTGGCATATAGGTTCTGACATTCTCTTATTGAAACTCTCCCCTGGAATAATGTGAGTGGTACTCATTCATTTCTAATTCCAAAGTAATATTTTCTGAGGTTATAACGCATGTCAATGCTCAGTTTTTTGGTTTTTTTCCCCCCCCCTTTGGTTTTGTTTCTCAAGCGGCAGAAAAAAACAAACTTATTAGCTTGAAACTCCATGTTAACCTTATTTTCTTTAGCTATTAATATTCTATAATAAATATTTAGCAGAATATGTCTAGAAAAGAGTCACAAACTATAATTTCTTCCAAACGACATCTCATTGACCATAAAGCAAACTTACTTTCTACTTGGAAAGCTGCTCATTTTGAAAATAGTTTCAACAAATTATTAGACATGCAAGCATACAAAACCAGGCAAACCAGAGCAATACAATTGTAGGTTGGCTATAGAGATCTTAAGCCAAGTGTTGGCAGTTACTGAAAATGTGTTATGCATGAGGCACTAAGTCCACTGTCTGAGTTATGTCTCAATTTTGACCACTACCTAAGGAAATTAGGAGGTTAATTTCATGTTTATCTTACTCAGGAAGATGAGCAGATAGTTGACTAGTAACTTTGCTCAGCATTCCTCATCAGCAAATTTTAGAGCTAAGACCAGAATCTAACATTTATTAGCTGTGGATTAAGAAACAACTATACGACTGATGACATCAGCAAAGGAAAATGTCAGCCATCGGTTGCTTATATGGTTGCAGTGATTCTAGACAATGCCACTTTTACTCACTAAGTTTGGCTGGATCTTTGTTTTAAATCAGCCACACAGAAGTAAAAAGATTTGCATTCATATATGAAAAAAATATTTTTTTATTTCTCTCTTTGGCTTTTTTGGCAATAATTTTCAATTTTTACTATGAGATACATTAAAATATATTTTATATTAATATGCAGGATGTCCGTGCACAATAGTAAAGAAGACCACACATATACTCACACTCTTAATAAAAGCACCCTAAACCAAACAAAAGGATCTTTCTGTATTTGCCTTGACTTTTATAATAAACAGAACATAGAATTTTGCTCAGAGCAATTTTGATTCACACTAATTTTAAGATTGCTCATCTTAAACTAATATAGACCTTTTAAGTTTTAGCAAAATTTAAAGTATCATAAGACACATCATAAAATATTTAATCATAAAGAAAATGGTTATGCCTAAATGAGTAAAACATACAAAACAAAAGCTCAAATGGCTTACAAAGGTCCTTGTGTTGCTAAGCTGCCAAGATATGTCCTTTCATTTTTATAGCTTTGCTGTGAACAAATCTTGAAGACACACTATATTATGTATTCTCTACAGCAGAATTGAGCTTGTATATTATCTAAATCTTGATTCTAATGGAATGAACACTTTACTACCAACAAAACTCTCTCTCTTTATGTGTGTATATATATATATATATATATATATATATATATATATATGGCTCTCTCTCTCTCTCTCTCTCTCCACACACACACACACACACACACACACACACACACACACACACACATTCAAGAGAAATATAGAAGGAAGTGTCACACAAAAGAATGAGACTCAGTGATAGATCTCTGAAAAAGATGGAGATACTAGAGGGAATAAACACCACAGTCAAATCTTACCCAGCTGTCTTCTAGCTTCCTCCACCTTGATTCCCTTGGAATGGCTTTCTCTGTGTTTGAATCCCCTCTAAAGTATTCTAAGGCGTGACCCCATCACACCTGCTTGGGAGCCTGGAATTCCTTCTATAATCTGAAGTGACCTTGACACAGGTAGGATTAAGGGTGTAGGTCACCACTCCCAGGATACTCCCTGTGCTGGGATTAAAGGCTTGAATCACCACTCTGATTTTCCTAGACTGACTGTGGTTAGAGCTCTGGGACTTCTGGAGCTTTTACTAACCCCCCACATAGACTGTGGGTAGATTCCCTCTGATATCTCCAAAATTTCTGAAACTTTATTAAATCCCCACAAGGAAGATTGGAGAGCAGCAGCTGAGATGTGACTTCTTACACGGCATTATAAATTGCTCAGTGTTTGAAAGCATGCTAAATTACACACACACACACGTACACACATACATATTTGTATATAGTTTTGTTTTTTTCCCAGTACTAGAAAACAAAATAAGAACCTTTTATGTGTCATACAAATGCATTACCAGCTTGCTATATGTCTAGCTCATGCCATTTCTGTGTTTTTCTGATACAGTTTCACTATGGAGCTCAGTATAACCTTGATATGAAGAACCTTCTACCTATATGTTGGAATTGCTAACTTTACAGGTATATACCACCATGTTCAGCTGCCTTATTTTTCTACATATGGTGAATTATTTAAACATCTAGAGTTTTCAGAAAACTGGGAATTAATCTCCCTAAGGATCCAGCAATAACACTATTGGGCATATACCCAAAGGATGCACTTTCGTACCCCAAAGGCATTATCTCAACTATGTTCATAGCGGTATTATTCACAATAACAAGAACCTGGAAACAAGTTAGATGCCCCTCAACTGAAGAATGGGTTAACAAACTGGGGTACATCTACACAATGGAGTACTAGTCATCAGTAAAAAATAATTTACATTCTAAAATTTTCAGGCAAATAGTTGGACTTGGAGAATATCCTCTTGAGCAAGGTATCACAAGTCCAGAAAGATAGACATGGGATGTACTCACTCATATTGGATTTTAGACAGAGTAAAAAATATACCCAAGCTGCCAACCACAACCCTTAACAGCTTGGAATTAGAAGGAAATTAAGAGAGACATCCAGAGATTCCCCTAAGAAGTGAAAATAGAGAAGATCACCTTAGCAAATTGAGGTCATAATGGGTTGTAACCAAGAAGACTAGAGAAAACATCTTGAAGGAATGAGATGGTTGGGTGAGAGGAGCAAAGAGGGAGATGGAGGGAGATGGATGTCTCCTTAGAGGAAGCCAATGAGGGATTGGAAAAAGACTGGGTGTTAGAGAAATGTCCAGGAACTCGCAGGATGTTCCTGTCCAAGTCTCCAAACAATGGTGCTTAAGTGGGACTTCTCCTATATTCGAATGAGTAAGCACCCTAGGTGTCATCACAGAACCTATACCCAACAGGGAATGGAGGTGGCGGTGGAGATCCATGGCTGACCACAGGGCAAAGCTCCTGGTCCAGCTGAGAGCAGGGGTGGAGAGTCTGTATGAGCAAGGAGATAGAGATTATGAGGAAGGTTCCCATGGTTATGGCGGGCTGGAGCTTTGGGGAGCTCACTGAATCAGGAATTGCCCTGGAGATCCCAGGATAGGCTGCTTGTGACTGGCATGAGCAGTGTCTGGAGTCGGGGTGAGATCAAACTGTGTTCCTGTTGGCAGCTTGGAGCCTTTCCCTATAGAGGAACACCCAACCCAGCACTGACTTTGGGATAAGTGAATTGGATATGCCTGGAGTGGATGTACCCTGCTGGGCTGGACTACCTTGGGACTTCTTGCCCTTTTGGGGGAGGGGGTGGGTATATGGGGGATGGGCGGGGCTGAGGGCTGTCTGGGAGGGATTGGGAGGAGCTCGGGAGGGAAGCAGGGGGATATATTTACGGAGATTACTTTTTCTAATGAAAATAAAATTGAAAAAAAAATTCTACCAAGGGAACATTTTTCTAAATCAGAAAGTATTGATCATCATTGAAAAATATTTAGTGCATAACAAAAATTGCTTCTATATTTTTTCTGAAATCATTTGTTGTAATGTTAGGGTGGGAAAATGTGTGGGATAGAATGGATTTGGTAAGAATGTCACAGGAAGATAGTCTTACTTAATGGTTCCTTTTGTCTCAGATTTCAGATAAAGAAGCAGGCAAATCTTTAACTTTAAACTAACTTTATTCTACATGAGGACTAGATTATAATACCTATGGAATTATACCCATGGTAATAATAAAACTAGCTCTAGTGATTTAGTGACCACTTTACCAATCAGTCTGGCACATTTGGGTCACCCCCTTTTCCCCCTATATAAACTCACTTTTTCAACTCTTCAGTTTATAGGGAATTGTTATACTTGTTTGAAAATATGGAATAATTCCTCGGCATAATAGAGAAGAAAAATGACTTCTGTCTGTTTCTGTAACATCTTCAATGCAATAGCACACTTGTCTCAATCTTAATTTCTTTGGAGAGTTGGGTGGGAATAAGTCCCCAAGGAAAGAGTGAGTGATCTTGTGAAAGTTAGACCATGTCAGGCATGCAGATGCAGAAACACCTGATCAGGAATCTAGATGCGGCAGGGCAGAAATGTCTTCTGCTAACCTCCTCAGAGAGAGAAACCTGCAGCAAATGTGGGAATCCTCATAATTGCTGAACAACGATGATGATGATCAGCAAGGATTCAAACACAGGGCTGTGTGAGGGAGTAAGGATGTGACGTCACTGCTCTTGCTGTCTGTATAGCTTTGCCCTTTGTGCTACAGCCACGTAAAATATAGATACAGAACAAGAGGAAAAGACAAGGAAAAGGAGGGGGATCAAGCCTCCTTCCCACAAGGTAGCTGGGTAAATATGAAGTAGCTGAAGTTGGAAAACTCAGTTGTGACATTTTCTATACTTTTTTCACATTTTAGTATAAATGGCATAGAACTGAAATTAAGAGGCAGCTATGATGATGCATTTGAAGAAAAGAGACCTAGTGACTCATACATATCATGTTGCTCTCAGCTCAACTTACCAAGTCACTGCATAATCAGTGACTAGGCACAACACTAACACATGGATAATGGTCTGCTGGAGTCATCCAAAGCAGCACACTTTAGGTTTCTTCACTTGAATTACAAAGAGAATTCCCCCTCCCGCCCCCACACACACAGTGTCAGAGATAAAACTAGAATGACAGGATATGATTACTTCTTTCTTCACAGTGCATTTGAAAATACCAGTGGCATGATCTAAAGTTGTATAAATTGCTCAAGAAAAATGAATAAAAGGTGGGTTGGATATTGATCATTGTATGAGCTGAAATGTCTGGGCTTACCTGGGCTTATTGATTGCATCGAATCTACATTACATTAGTGTCTAACAGCCAATACCTCATGAGGGTGTTTAAAGAGAAGAAGAGATGCCTATTTGATTTTCAAAAGTAATTCTAGATACATGAGTTTGTGTTATTGAGACAGTCAAGATCAATGATGGGCAGGCAAAGACAGCCGTTGGTGAAAATAATGAAACTTGAATTTTCCCATCAGGTTTGATGATTTTTCCATCTTATTTATTTAGAAACATCTCACTTTTTACATGATTAGAGCAGCTTGACTCCACTTGTATTTTCTGAGTGCTTCGGGCATGTGCACTTGTTTCAACCACCAAAAGCTGTAGAAAGGTTATGGCCGACATTGCTATGAAATAATTTATATTTCATTTCTTTCCTACTGTTTGAAGAATAGATATAAATTATCATACAAGCTGCCTCAGTAGCCATAAATCACAACTTGGAATTCATAAAGGAGAGTGAAAAATCACTTTCCATTTTCTGCCTTTTTATTCGCACTGGTGAGAGCTGATTCTTCTCTGTCCATTCTCTTCCAGGGGCCAATGTGTGGCAAGGAGATAACTCTTATTTAAAGTGCTTATAAAGCCTCTTTGCTTCTCTTTCTCCTCTTTCTTTTATTATTTTATTATTTTAGAGAAAGAAAAATCACAGTGTTTCTACTGGTGTCTTTAAACCTACTATTCTTGTGCTCCGGTCTCCCTAAAGCTGGAATGATGCTGCGCCTTCTCCTCCTCCTGCTCCTCTATGTCATCATTCTCCTCCATTTTTAACATTTTTATGTTAAACAACATAGCCTTTTTATCTTGCTGTTAATATCACAGATCCTGGGATAGTTCTATTGCATCATCTGCCTCCAAGTTTACTTCCTCAGTTTAAAGCCCAGGTAACGGCTTTACTGGAAAAATCTTATTTGAGGCAGGCTGAAGAAAGGTTTCTAGCCAAGTGCCTTCATACTGTTCATTTTCTAAAAAGTCCACCCTTAGTAATAACTTAAGGGCTCCTGATGACTCTTGCTTTATGTACTCCCCAGCATGCTACTAAATGGACGCTCAGAAGCGGAAGGTCAGTCTCTTCAGGGACTCTGCTGCCAAGATGACATCTTACAGATATGCCAAAGGCACTGGAGTAATGGCCTTCTACTGCCTTCTGATGGAGGCACCACCTTAGTTTTGCTAAATTTTACTGATTAGAATCAAGTATCATATAGTGGAGGAGATCATGCACTACACTGAATACTAGAGCAAAGGATTGTGGAGGGCTGTCTTAGGGACTGCCAGGCACAGCTCTCATCTCTCCTTTGTCAATTCTTATTCTCTCAGCCCCAGTTTTCACCTGCAGCAACAATAATGTTTTAAAAGTGTAAACATGTAACATTCTAAAATAAAAAAATTAATGACCTTTAATACCAGTTACAGACATCCATATTATGTAATATAATTGGTGTAAGTAGAGATAAATACGCCACTTTTGTCTGCCTGTGTGAAACCTAACCAGTAAAGCCCCTGTTCAGTAGATTTCAGAGGAAAACAAAGGCTGCTGAAAATTTTGATAAAAGTCAGTCATATAGAAATTTAGCAAATAATCTATTCTTATTTTGTTCATTTCCTGATAACCTAAATAAGGTTAAATTCACAAGTAATGAACAATTGCATTTTAGAGGAAATCTGAAAATAAAAAATTTATGTATGTTGGAACATCATTGCATCTCTGTAACGAAACCAGTATAACCATGGGAGGTATTATACTTAATGTATTCTTGAATTCAGATTGTAAGGAACTTACTGAAAAAATATAAATCTATGTCCACCAGAAAAGTTGGTCTGTAGTGTGCTTTCATACCCACCCCATCTGGTGTGTCTTCATCCCACTTAAGTATCGGGTGAGCCCTGATTTTATAACATTTGATGGGTAGGGTAACATCTTTAGAATTTTTAGATATTTGAAGTGCTTTGATATTAGCTCATCTTTGAAAGGTTTCATTCATTTTCTTTGGTCTGGGGTTTCTCTTTGTTAGGAGGCTTCTTATTACTGCTTCAAACTCATTGATCCAACTAGGGTAGGACATTCGGATGCAGACATTTATCCCGTTCTTGATTTTTCACGGATGTGGAAAATAAAGTTTTGGAATATCCCTAATGTTCTTTAGGATATCAGTGGAGTTTGCCGTGACCGTGTTATCCTTTCGTTCAAGTCCTTGTTAGTTTGTCCAGGAGTTTCCCTATCTTACTTACATTTTCAAAGAACCAACTCCTAGTGTGATTGCTTCTCTGTGTTATTCTTAGTCTCAGTATCGTTAGTTTATGCTTTGAAAGTTATAATTTCTTATCACCAACTGCTTTGGATTTAGTTTGTACTTGCTTTTCTAAGCTCTTGAGACAGGCACATCATTTGATCATTTATTGTTATTTCTTTGGATGTTTAAATGTAATTGTTCATAGATATCTACTTTCGTACTGGAGTAGACTTAGTTGTTTCACAAAGTTTTAGTTAGTTTTATTTTTTACTTACATTTAATTATGGATTTTTTTTTTGCTGTTGCTTTTGATTGTAGGAACTTAAAAAAAAAAGGGTCTTCCTGATGTCTACAATCGTCATTTAAGAATGTATCTTTCAGTCTCCTAATTTTTGTGCTGATTATTTTGCTGTTGATTGTAGTTTAACTTCATTATAATTAAGTCATTTAAAAGAAATAATTTCATAAAATTTCTTAAAAATTTGCTTTATAGCCAAGATGTCTTTCACAAAATTTCTACGGGCTATTGAAAACTTTATTCTCTTTCTATTTTGTGTAGTATGTAGTTGACCTAAGATGTGTTTTACTTCTAATGTTTCTTTCTTGGATAACTTTGGATCATTTACCTAAACCAGAAGTGGATTACTGAAGTATCCACTAGACTTGTTTCTGGACTTCTCTGACTTTTATGTTTATTACTACTTATTTTACAAAATTGAAAATTCACCAATTCCTCTGAAGTATATTTATATCCATTACATCTTCATGACGAATTACTATCCATATCAATATGTAAGCTATTTTTATATCATATATTAGAATGTCAATACCAGCTTGCCTTTGGCATCCATTCACTTGGTAAATGAAGCTCTTTTGACTTTCAGCTAGTAGGTATTAATGCCATGAGGTCTACTTTTTGATTGACAAAGGGCAATTAAATTTAGCTGTGTTCTTATTTATTTTTTGAATCCAGTTAGTCAGATTGTATCTTTCCTCTTAAGAATGATTTCTTCTAGTTTTGAGGTTAGAATTAGTGTATTTCCCCCTTACTTTTTCTCCCTCTTCCTTCAAATTCTCTCAAAATCCCTCTTTGCTTTCTTTCCATGTCCTCTTTTTTATTCATCGCTGTTACATGCCTAGATGCATATGTACATACACATCTAATCCTAAATACAATATGCCCAGTTTGTATAATGTTATTTGTTTCTATATTTCCAGAGTTGATCATTGCTATTGACTAACCAATTGGTAATCTTTTCCCTGGAGAAAAGTATTTCTTCTTTCTTATTTATTTATTTATTTATTTATTTATTTATTTATTTATTTATTTATTTATTTATTTACTTACTTACTTACTTACTTACTTACTTACTTACTTACTTATTTATTTATTTATTTATTTATTTATTTATTTATTTATTTATTTATTTATCATTTTATATACCAACCACAGTTGCTCCTTCCTAGCACTCAACCCTCAGCTTCCTCCCTTCCACCCACCACTCTTCAGAGAAGGTAAAGCCTCCAAGAGGGTCTTAATAAAGTCTGGCATATCAAGTTGAGGCAGGACCATGCCCATCCCCCTTGAATCAAGGCTGAGCAAGGTATACCTCTATAGGGAATAGACTCCAAAAAGCCAGTTCATGCGCTAGGGTTAAATCCCTGCCCCACTGCCAGAGTCCTCAAAAACTGCACAATCTACATAACATTCATCTACATTCTGAGGGTTTAATTTGGTCCCATGCAGCTTCCCTAGCTTTAAGTCCAGACTCAGTGAGCTCCCAATGGCTCTTTGATCAGCTCTCTCGGTGGGTTTCCTCATCATGATCTTGACCCATTTGCTCATATAAAGCCCCTTCCACTCCCCCCCCCTCGTTTCTCTTCGACTAAACTTGGAGCTTGCCCCAGTTCTTAGCTGTGGATAAAGGTTCAATGATAATAATTAGGGTGGTCATCTATTTGATTACAGAAGAAGGCCAGTTCAGGCACCCTCTCCACTATTGCTTGGAGACTTAGCTGGGGTCATGCTTATGAATTCCTGGGAATTTCCCTAGCATCAGGTTTCTTCCTAATCACCAAATAACTCCTTTTTTCAAGATATCTATTTCTCTGCTCTCCCTCTCTCTCCTTCTCCCAACTCAACCATTTAATTTCCTCATGTTCTCCTCCCACATCTCCTTATGACCTTCCCTCCCATGATACCAATTCACTTAGGAAATCTTACCTATTTCCCCTTTTCTGTGGAATCCATGGATGTTTCAGTTAAGATTTTTCTTGTTACCTAGATTTTCTGGGATTGTGGATTATGGCCTGGTTATCTTTTGCTTTATACTGAATATCTACTTATAAGTGAGTACATACCACATTTGTCTTTCTGGGTCTGGGTTAACTGACTCAGTATGTTTTTCTATTTTTCTAGTTTCATCCATTTGCCTGCAAATTTCAAGATGGATGTCATCTTTTTAGGAAAGTTATTCTTTGATTAAACTATTCTTTTTTTAAACATGTAGGTTGTTTTCAGGTGATGTCTATTATGAATAATGATGTTACAAACATAATTGAGCAAATGACTATTTCTATTCATATCCTTTAGTTGTATGTCATTCTTTTTGTGGAGTTGAGGCTTACTAGGTTTTTCCTCACTTACTTCAACATGTCTATTAGTGCCATCCTTGTTCAGCTCATTTTTAGGCAGTCATATTGGAGAGACTTTATGGGTGTAGCTTTTGATAATAATATAAGACACAGTCTCAGAGTAAGCTTCTCAATTAAAATCTTATAATTCCCTCTCTTAATATTTTGTGAGCCTTGGATGAAGGAGTTGTTTTCTAAATGTAGTCATTAGGACTGGGCTCTAAACTCTGCATCTTGATTGACTTGTTATGATTTTCTGTAGTCTCTGTTTTTTGCAAAGAGGCATATCCAAGATGGGGTGAGAACTACACTTAAATCTGAACATTAGGAGCTTTGAGCCTCCAATGAGAAATACCCCATGCAATATGATCTTTTCTGATTCAATTGATTTCTTGGGCTAAACCTTGGAAGATTCCAGGGCATAACTTGTTTTGTGAGAGCTAAGACCTTTTACATTTAAAATCATTGTTGGGGCTGTTTTTTTTTTTTTTTTTTTTTTTTTTTTTTTTTTTTTTTTTAATTACTGTTAATTTATTGGTCACTTTCTTGATTAGTTGGAATGTGTGTGAATGTGTGTGTGTGTGTATGTGTGTGTGTATATATGATTTGTGTGATCATGATATATATATGATGATTTGCTAGAGTGGAGGTTCTCAACCTTCCTTATGATATCACCCTTTAAAACAATTCCTCATGTTGCAGTGACCCACAACCATAAAATTATTTTCTTAATGCTTCATAACAATTATGTGGCTATTATTATGAACTGTAGTATAAATATCTGATACGTAGGATATCTCATTTGTCACCACTTAAAGGGGTCACAATTTACAGGTCGAAAACCACTTCTCTAGAAGAGCAGAATTGATAGAACACATGCATATTAAAGAAGGAATATTTGATAGTCTTACATGATACATACTGGGTATTCCAGCAATCAGTGCATACTGCAAAGAATGAATGAATGACAGGACTGAATGTCTTTTCAGATTTAATTTTGTGCTAAAGGCCTGGAGGATTGTTTAACAGACACATTGGGAGGAAAAATAAGCTGGACTTCAATGTCATGAAAGGATGACAAAAATCAGTAGCATCAACAAAGGTGCTGTGCTTACCAGCAAGGGCCAAGAGCAGGTAGGTGATAAGCAACAGTTATTCCCCAGGATCTCTTACTATGTGAACTAATTTTGAAAGATATCACCCACTTTAGGAAAAGGACTTTACTCCTTTATCTGTTCTTTCCAGGAAACACATTTATAGACTCACCATTTGATTCAGATTTGATTCATCTTTAGTTAGGTTGTCAGCAAACATTAAGTATCTTACTACTCTGTATGTATTAGGGGATGGCTGGCTTTCTTAGATGGGGATGATAGACTCCTTCTGAGTCCCCTTGGTATTCTCATGAATTTTTCCTCTGCTCCCATGATTTAGAACATTTTTCACCCTCTACTTTGATGATCGTGAACTGCCTTTGTTTGTGCTTGTCTTGAAATATCCTTATAGTATTCCTAGATAAGGCAATTTTGGATGGCATTTATGTTTTCAGGGCTTGAAATGTATTGACCACTGCATCTTTCTTTCAAGTGTTGCTAATGAGAGATATGATGCTCCCATGAATTTGCTGTTATTGGTGCATTGGGATTTTTTTCTTTTATTCTTTATTTTATTTTATTTTATTTTATTTTATTTTATTTTATTTTATTTTATTTTTGGCTTTTGGGTTTGGGGCTTTAGGTTTTGAAGACAGGGTTTCTTTGTGTAGTTCTGGCTGTCCTAGAACTCTCTCTATAGACCAGTTGGCCTCAAACTCAGAGGTCTACCTGCTTCTCCTTTCTAAGGAATTAAAGTCTGGCTGCTTTATGATCCTTAGTAATATTTCTTTGCTTTGTGTTGGTGCATTGACTGTCACATATCATGACTCTTTTCTTGTAATGTATTCTTAGATTTCTAAATGTTGTTTTGTTTGCTTGTTTTGCGGATGTCTCATTCATTCTGTTGATTGTTGCTAGCATTTCAGTCCTGATCTCAGAATTTATCTATCTGTCTGTGTTCTTTTTGTGCTCATTGATCATTTTTACCTATAAACTTTTGAAATCTTCACCCAGCGTTTTGTCTTCTGCATTGTCTTTGAACTTAGTAGTTGAGGAGTTAAGATCTTTTGGAGTAGCAAATTGCTTTTCCTCTTAGTGATAACTATGTTGTGAGCTGTCATGTGGATGTGGAATCCAGGTTCCCTGCAATAGTAGCAAGGATTCTTAACCAATGAGCCATCTCTCTGGCCAATGTTTTAGTTGTTAATATAGACTTTGACATTAAAACTACAAAAGTGTAAATAGTTTTCACAGGAAAGAAAACTACTATCATCTCAAGTGAATGCAAGCAGGATGTAATTATACAGCACTCTGAGGAGGTTTAATAGAAGCCTCTGAAAAAAGAACTTAGTCGTGAGGGAACATGGTTCCAGTAACTGCCAAGCATCATTAATAGTGAACAGGAAATGTACAAAACTGTGGTGATTGGTCCTGCTCAGAGTTCTGGATATGGGGTGATGGTCTGCTAGCTCTTCTCTTTCCAAGCTGCATATCCTTGGCTCGCATAGTGGGAATATTAGCTTTATAAGTTGTATGTTTCTGAAGGCTGAACCTACTTACTAACTTTCAGTGCAGGCCTAGCATGCACATTGACAGTGTTTATTTAAATATTATGCATTCTGTTACCATTGCCTTTTAGTTTGGCTTATTACTATTCTCAAATGAGAAAAAAAATAATTAACTTTGCCTAAGTGATAAAGAGCCAGGTAGCAACAGAAAGTGTTTGACATCGATTCACACGATCCCTTTAGTGATGAAACATGGAAGTAACACAAACAAAATTTATCTTTTAGTGGTTTCTCCTGTAAATAAAGGATGTGCTATACGTTTTCCATGCATAATTTCACTGTGACATACATATCTTCTGAAACAGGGTACTTGTAAAGTATGAATTAATTAGGCAGGGGCACGTCAAGTCAGCCAGTAAATAGAAAAGATAGGAACCATTTATTATTTTGAAATTCATACTTTCTTTCAAGGGTGACATTGGAGCGAGTCACGTGTTGATAGTGTAGTGATTAGTTCTCCAACAGCGACAGAGCAGGGCACACAACAGCGTGTGAGTTTAGCAGGGCCCATTTCACTGGGCTATTTCTCAAGTAGGAAAGAAAGAACACTTCTGGAAAATGCAATGAGAAGAGAAGAGTGAGGCTATTGTTTGCATTACAGAATAACAGAAGGTTGGAGGTAGGAAAAGAAAAGCCGACACTGAAGGAAGAAAATTGTACTTCAAAAGAAGAGGAGGGTCAGGATAAGGAGGAAGATCAAATAGAAACTGCAATACACAAGAAAGCAGAGGATGAGAACCCTGAGGAGATTCTCCTAGATGACTTAAGAAACGGACTGTTCCTCAGCACTTTTCATCATTGCCACCTTTCCAAGTTTTTGTCCGACTGAGAACAAAGTATCCTCATGTTCCTAGAACACAATTGATTTTTTGTTTTGTTTTGTTTTGTTTTGTTTTAGCTGTGGTAGCAAATTGTCACCTGCAGTAGTTTTAAAAATGCTTATTAGTCAATGACAGTCCTGTAAGTGATCAGAATGAATTTCTCATGCATATGAAGGATGGATGGTGGGACACCTCAGTGAGCACACATTTGCAAGTCAACCAGATAGAAAAATCACAAACTTCAAAAAGTCAGTTGATCCAAAGAGTACACTTCTGAGAGTTCATCAATCAATGGCATTTTCTGCTTAGGAACCATGTGTTTACAAGGGAAGTTCATAGAATTAATTTTTTCAAAGTCTGACAATCACTGCACATTACTTCTCCGCAGGAGCATGAAGAATTTTAGCAGCCAGCCCTCTTTTCTCTAATAACCATTATAATCTGTATATTCTCTCCATTTCTACATAAGTGAAAATTTCAGCATCATGCTTTTGCTTAAATTTAAAGGTTGATTTATATCCTTTTGGCAACAAAGAATTCTGTGGCTCATAATTATGTGTAATCATGAAAAAAAAAAGCAAAGAAAACATGCCCAAATAACTGTAAATTCCGGCATAGTGTGATTTTGAATGAAATATATTTGAATTGATTTTTAATAACTTTTTTGTTGTAGCAAAAGAAAATTGAGTATAAATTGTGATTTCTGCACTAGATAATCCTAATCAACCTTCCCGAATTCTATAAAAATTCTAATGTCTTAAAAATTATGAGAATTGCAGGGATGTTATGATTCCTTATTATTTAAGGTTCTTGACCCCACCCTGAAAATTTAGTTTCAAATTTCAAGCTTGCCTTATCCAACATAATTATTCTTCCCTCTGGTTGCCAAGACCTGACTTGGAAGTTGTCTCTCAACCTTTTTCTTCATTTTGTCCTGAACATGCCCATAAGACACAAACAAGGTTAGCAGATGATCCTAAAGTTTTGGAGAATAAGATCTCAACAGCACAGCAAAGAAGCTACCATAGAACACAGACCATCGTGTTCCTAAAACTCCTCTTACCTCACTAGCCCCTCTCATTTCCTGCTGAAGACAGCACATGTTCTCACTTTATTTCTTAAGATAGCACTCTGTCTACGTAGGCTCCAAGCATAAGTACAGCTTGGCATGGTGTTCCGTTACCCTAAAGCAACACTCTGGTTAACTTGGAAAGCAGTATTCCCAATCCAGACATATAAAATACACTATATTATGCTTTTTGAGGGGAGTGAGTTAATAACATTAATTTAAAGTTATAAAATTTAGATTAGCGTCCTGTTATTTTTGAAGTATAAAGATTATTGAAAATAAAGATTAATTTTTAAAGAGATAAATGGAAGTTATTATAATGTTACTCATCCCCTCTCTTGCTCCCTTCTCTACCCCACACTCTGCACAGCAACCTGAGTTTAAAATTTACCATTCAATTATTCCCTTTAACCTTTACATCAGGATGTTCTAGCTCCCTTCCTTGAAATCACCTTGCAATGTCTTTGGTAATTCCCTCACTACTGTAGATATTCTACATAAAACATACATTTCTGAAGATTTTATAATAGCATTTACAGATGAGGAAAAATATGGGGTATTGGTATTTTCTGGGTAAGAGTTACTTTGCTCAAAATAATTATTTCTACCTCTAGCAATTTACATGAACCTTTCATAATTTTACTTTTTCATAGTAGCTGAAAAATACTTAAGTATGTAATATACCATATTTTTTAATATTTATTATTAGTTTATGGACATTGAGTGTATTGCCATTTCTGTGAGTAGACAAGCAAAGAGCAGAGACAATCAGCTATCTGTTGTATGATATTTTGATAGAATTCTGAGAGTAAGTTTTTTTTTTGAATTAGAGGGTGGTTATAGCCACTAACTGACCAAATTAGCCATAGAGGTTTTGGAGGACTGAGAACAGATAGGGAGATAGGAAGTAGTAAGATAAGGCCTAGAGCGGACCTTAGCCCTTTGGGATAGTGAAACAGAAGAGATAGGAGGTCATTGGTTGCTTCTCTCCCACTTCTCAGACCGTTCAGGTTCTTATCCTAATATCTGACTCCCAAGATTTTATTGATAAAAAATTATCAGTCAGATGCATTAGACAACTCTAGAGTAAGAAAGTAGGATTTGAAGGGGTAATACTGAGGAGTAATATAATTAGATCATATGATAGATCTATTTTTAGTATTTTGAGGGACATCCACACTGATTTTTGGAGTAGCTGCTTCAATTGCCATTACTACTTCCAGTAAATAAATGCTCCTCTAACCCCACAATCAGAATTTATCATTTTTTTTTCTTTTCTTTAACCCTAACAAGTCTGACTGGGGTAACTGAAGAATTTTTAAAAAATTATCTGAAAACCTTCTACTTTTGAAGAGTCCTAAAATGTATGCAAATTATCTCTCTTTATATACGTATATGTGTGTATATATATACACATGCACATATAACATATACATAAAACAATTTATCATTTTGAAATTGTAATACAATTACACCACATCATGTTCCCCTTCTCTTTCATCAGTCTGTTACTCTCATGAACCCTATTGCTTACTCCCAAATTCATTGCCTCTTTTTAAATTTTTTCTATACACTTGCACACACACACACACACACACACACACACACACACACACAATTACACTATAGCAAGGCAAGAATGCTCCTATTAGATGCCAATTGATAATAAATAAGACCAGGTGCCAGGAATTGGCGACTTATTTTTAAGTCATTGCTTAGTAAGGTCCTATAGCTTCCCAAGCGCTTCAGGCTATTGCCATTACTCTCTTATAATACAGAACTTGACAGTAAGATTCTATTGTTGAAGATACCTGAATCATAGAACATGACTATATTAAGCTGATATGAACCTGAAAACTTCATCCCTCTTGGATATCTTTTATAGTTTTAGAAAGTACTATGCATGCTACCAGAGAATAGAAGTAATCATCAATGGTACCAAACTGAATCCTCTGACATACAATAACGACTGACATAGCAAGACATTCTCAGTGATGAAATAGAGGCCTGAATATCAGTGGAGTTACCATTTACTTTCCAATTAGGATTGAGCCCTGCTTCTCAAGATTAAAACTATTTTTGGCCCTAGAAGCTATGACTATCAGATTACAAATCCTAAAAGAGGATCTCTTTCTATTATTCTGCCAAGTGGACATAGTATTAAACATACTCCTTATGACTATTTGTTATAACAATAGATAAATATATTTTTGAATTCCCCTCTGAGAACTGTCTGTCTACAAATTAAAGAGAATCACAACTTGCGAAGGTGAAGAGAGTAAGGGACCACAGAATGTACAGCACTCAGTGGAATACATGCATACTACAACACCCTCCCAAAACTCAGGGAACATTGTGAAAACAGGGCCAAAAGAATATAAGATCCAATGATATAAGATGATTACAGGAGAGAAGTACCTTCTGGATGGAGCAGGGCATATGCACATACGAACTGACAGTGATTGTGAAAGCTTCCAAAAATCTGTGCAAGCCCAAGCAAAAGCAAACACCAGCATGAAGGAAGAAGTCTGACAAACATTCCCGTCTCTGGCTATAGGGCTAGTGATACTTGTTTGCTTCTGGGATAACGAGAGACAGTTTTCCCTAAGTGTGTATTCTCTGGTTATGTCAATCACCATGCTCTGATGAAATATCACACACCCAACAATACTTGGCAGCACAAATGGGTATGGATATTTTTTTTTCTTTCAAGTACATAAAGTTTGGTGGATTCTGATGGTGGTTGTAACTGGAAAGATTGAAGGTCTCAAAGACTAATAGAATTAAATAACAGATAAATAAAACATAAAGACATATTAAAATGATTAAAAGAAACAAAATCCTGAAGGATAAGTAGCTAGAAAATCCACATGACAAATATATAGTTTTAAGTAACTATGGTTTTAAAGAAAAGTGGAGAATATTTTATCTCTACTCATTTTAAATACTGCCAATATAAATATTCACCTACATTGCTTTCCACAGGAAGATTTGATGACTGTGAAGTGTATTTTTGTCTCTTTATAGGATAGCTACAGGAAAGCCATAGGCTCCTATAAAAATTTAAGACCAATTTGAAAGCAATAAAATATATTTTTGAATACTTTGTTGAATATTTTTAGTGCCTAGCTTTCCTCCAGTGTCCTCCCATCTCATAATTTCTGCACTGTAGTGATGACTATTTCCATTCATATCCACTTAAAAAACGTAGGAGAGAGATTGTGTCATATATGACTTACTCTGTTTTATTTCCCCTAATATATAGTAATTTACTTTTATAATTGCATTTTACATTTTAATTTACCTTTATAAAAGGTATTTAAAAAGCAAATGCAAAATCCCAAATGACTCAGTACAAACTGAATGAAAGTTAAGTCTTTAATTTATTGAGGACAAAGTTAATGCAAACAGGAACTTTTTATTAACCATGGGGAAGGGCAACCACAATGCTCTCTAGAATATAAATAAAAACTCACTGCATGTTCTGATATATTTAAGTATTTGTTTGACCTTTTGAACATTTTGTGAGTGTTCTTGCCAAACTCTCTAGGCTCTTCCCCAGCAACTGGACACAGGTAATCTACCTTTCTTGGACTCAACAGTAACTGGGATTGTATCTGTGTAATTGTGGTGGGACTATACTCTTGTATACTCTAAATATTTGTCACTGAAAATATGTAATTAGTAAAACTGCCAAAAGCTAGGATACAGGAAATATAAGCAGGGCCACCAGAAAAGAAGAATTATGGGAAGAGGAAGAGCAGAGGGGACACCTGTGGGGTGCAGAGGAAGTAAGATGAGACCAAGCCACGTGGCTAAACATAGATAAGAATCATGGGTCAGTATGAGTTAGAAAGTAATAAGGCTGAGCTATAGGTCAAACAGCTTGTGATTAATATGAGCCTTGGTCTGATTATTTGGGACTAAATGGCCACAGGACTTGCTGGGCGGAAACTTCTGACTACATATAACCATGTTTAGTATACTATTTTCTAGTTCCACCCATCTATCTATCTGTAAATTCCACGATTTCATTTTTCTTTGCAGATGAAAAGAATTCATTATCTATCATCCACTAAAGAACACTTAGGGTGTTTCCATTCACTATTCTTAAAAGTTATTCTAACTATAGAGGCGATGAACGTGGATAGAAAAGTCTATGTAATTTAGGGTATTGAGTCCTTTGGGTATATGCAAAGAAGGGGTGTAGCTGTATTTTATATATATAAATATCTTAATTCCATAATATCATCATATGGATATACATATATATATCCTAATTTCATCATATGGAAATATATAAGTAGATCTTTGTGGCTCTCCTAACAACATCATGTGTGTGTGTCTGTGAGTGTGTGTGTATGTATTTCCTAATTCCATTAGATAGAGATTAAATATATATATTTATGTTATGTATATCTTAATTTCATCATATGAATATATATATATATATATATCATAATTTCATCATGTGGACCACATTTATTTTTTGTATCAGCCTGAAGTGCTTGAGCATTACTTACTAAAACTCAGACTTACTGACTGGCTTTTTTCTTCCACTATGTCCCAGTGAATTTTCTCTCTCTCTCTCTTTCTCTGCCTCTTTCTCGGTGTCTCTCTGTTTGTCTCTCTCTCTCCATTTTCCCTTTTTTTTTTTTTTTTTTTTTTTTTTTTTTTTTTTTTTTTTACTTTTTAGCAATTAGTTTACTTTTTGTTTTACTTTTCAACATTGTCTTGAACTTCTCTTGTCCTGGACAGGAACTGGATTTCACTTTCTGTTGTCTGGCTGGCTTTTAGGAGTGAATGTTATTGAAAAGCTGAAATCCCAGTATGTGAAGTTCCTCTTGCTATGCAGTATCACTTCTTCTGGAAAGCATTCACAGATATAGCTAATGTGATATACGTGCATCTAGATGTGCACATGGCTTTGTCTCTGTATCTGTGTACTGAAATACAAGTAATGGTTTGCTTTATTTTTATGATGACAACATCATTATATCGATTCCCTCCTTTTACATTTTCTATTCGTAGAGACGCTTATTTCATCAATTATTATTATATGCACATTTTGCAAAGCAGCCATTGCTTTTTATGTATTTGTAATATCTTCCTCTCTCATGAAAACCAATGTTTCTTCTACTAATATCTTATTTACTCACATATTTTATTTAATACATAAAAACACTTTCAAAATTCCTGATCTATACTCTTTTGAGGAAAAAAAAATCAATAAGAATGGGATACATCTACTTCTCTTCATGTAGTTAACCCTACCTTATTCTCTTTGAATTTTGTACTGCCCAAATACTATTTTCCAAAATAATTTGATACCTTTCCTCTGCAGCCCTCAATTATATCTTTCCTTTGTAATGCAGTACAAAAGTTCTTATTTACCCTTTGCCTTGGAGACACATTCCATTCATTTTCTATTTGTATTATGTACAGCTCAACTTTGCATTTTAAAGTTTTGTGCCTTCTGTATAATTTCCCCAACAATTGAACCCCATGCAGAACAGTCTTACATTCCCACACTTTCCCACACAATCAGAAAATTACTTATAGCCAGATAACCATGAACTTGCTTCTTCCTGTCTCAGATTTGCCATTTTTTCCTGTATTTAGATACTTGATATCACACACTACTTAAACATGTGGGGATTCCTTGTTTTACTTGGCAAAAATGGATTTAAGATTTATACATGGGGGCCTGTATATAAAGCTTAGTGGTACAGTACTGGCCTAACAGGCACAGGCTTTGGATTCATTTCTCAGTAATGAAAAGAAAAGAGATATTTATTATAGTCCTGAAAGCAATAGCTCTTTTCTATAGCTGAAGAGTATGCTATTAATATTTCAGTTCATTTTTCAGTTTAGCAGTTAACTACAGTACTTGTTTATTTGATATGAGGTTGCACTATGCAGGTTAAGCTGACTTTGAACTTTCCACACTGTCCTCAGACATTTTATTTCACCTCCCCCTCTTGAGTTAAATAGTTATGGTCTTTTGTTACTGCAACCATGAAAATTTTGGTTATTTCAAAAATTTCAAGAATAGATATTGAGTTGCTATAAGTATTTACACATATTTTAAGTAATAATGAGTATTTTATTCACTTGGGTAAACACATAGAAATGGAATCATTTAGTCATACAATGTAATATGTGTATATAGATGAAAATGAATTTATGATAATTCCACCTTTGACCATGTTCTCAACTTGTAGGACATTGTCTCTTTGTAGGTCTAAGGACATCCTCACAGGGATCATTTAAGACCGTTTTAAAACATAGATATTTACATTAAGATTCATGATAATGTAAAATTACAGTTATGAATTCACAATAAAATTAATTTTATTGTTGGGGCTCACCATAACATGAGGACAGTGTTAGGAAGGTTGACAACCACTGGTGTAGAGGTTATTATAGAATCAGGATGATGAGTTATTCTATTTCCTGCTTTTCATCTGCTCATATTTCCCTTACAGCGGGTTCACTGGACTGTCCCTGTAGCCCAACATCTGTATTTGCTGTAGAAGAAAAGGATATACCCTTTCCTAGAGCAGCTGCCCCAGTTTCAATTCTCATAAGAATGAGTGAAAGTCTTCATGGCTCTAAATGCTTACTATTATTTTATAGTTCCAGATTTTATTTCTATTTATTTAATGGTATTAGCTGTATATAAATATAAGGTAAAATTCTGATATTGAATGCACTTTTACCTTGAGTAATTTGTATTGTTATTGTAGCGAGAGTTCTTTGTCATTTCTCTTAACACTGACATGAGCTATAAATCTGCAGCTTATTATTTTATTTCTTTGAGTCTTTGGAGACACATTTTTAAAATACTATATTTTATATTGAAGGCTGATTCTTCATCAGCCAAGGGCATATACATCAAAGAAAAAAATTTAAAACCCCCCAATTCTACTACAGATCATTGCTTGAAAATGTATAACTTCTTAGCCTGACTTTGTCATTAACTATGCAGATCTACTGATCTTCATCTTAAGTCAGAGATTTACGATGTAGCTTTCTTTCCACTCATGGGAATGCTAAGATTATTTGCTCCTACTATTTGCTCTAAAGTCAGCCTGTACAGCTCACTGAGTACCTGACTTGTAACAGCATTGGAGCTACAGCCCTATGAGACAGAACTGTGTTGGACTACACCTGTTAGCCGCTTGCTACTGTTAAGTAGTGGAATGTAATTGGTGGGACTGAAATTGAAGTCAAACACTATTGGTAGAACTGACCAAGTTATTTCAAAACTCATACTTTATTATTTTCATAGTCAAAGCACTTAGAATATGTGTAGGTAAACTGTGTTTCTTTGTCTACTTGTTTATTATAAATGTTTGATTTCCTCATATCGGTCAAGAATATACAACAAAAAAAAAGAAAGAAAAGAAAAGAAAAAGAAAGAAAGAAAGAAAGAAAGAAAGAAAGAAAGAAAGAAAGAAAGAAAGAAAGAAAGAAAGAAAGAAAGAAAGAAAGAAAGAAAGAAAGAAAGAAGTCTATAAAGACTTGAAGGCAAGTAGGCTGGCTTAGAAGTAAAATCACTTACCGCTGGCTTAGAAGTAAAATCACTTACCGCTCAAGCCGTATGCCTAATTCCAGTCCCAGAGCCATCCTCCCAAACACAAGCAAATAAACATGCAAACAAAGTAATCCTGATTCAGTGGCATAGATTTATAACTCTAGCACTGCAGTTCAAAACTGGAGGCTGCAGGCCAGCTATCCTGGAATTAGGAGCACATAGTAGCAACAAATCCTGTCTCAACAAGGAGGAATGCACAAACAGCCTCATGAAAGCTGTCCTCTGGCCTCTACGGCATGCTAAACAAGGCCTCATGCACATACATGCGCACATGCATGTATAAGTACCCACTAGATTTCAAAGCGTTAATGTGAAGAATTTTAAAACTGTCTGAAATCATTAACATGAGCATAGTGTTACCTTTACAAAAACTGTATTTTGATTATAAAGGCTAAAAACCACTTTGTTGAAATGTAGTCAGCCAGCCTCATTTCATAATTTTAATGCAACCATATGAAAAATTAAATTTCTATTATCATCTCCAACTCTCAAAATCTTATCATATATGCAGTCCTGCTTTTGTGCAGAAGACACAGGTCTCGGGACTTTCTACTGTATGAGGGAACATATTTATTAAGCTAACACAAGAGCTGCCCCGGAAAAGCCTGCGAGAATTAAGAGCCAAGCTCAGAATGTGGACCCGAGGCTTGCTGGGATGTTGAGTGTACCTGTTACCTTGAGAATGACATAAGTTTGATTAGAATAACAGAAGTGGTACAGTCCTAGGCTTACATTTTCTGAGATAAGACCTGGATCGCCTCTCTCTATCCATGTCTGTGTGTGAATTTACAGTCCCCTTAACCTTTTTTGCTTTTGTTTCTTTATTGAGAAACTTTTTATTTCTAATAAACACAAAAAATGAAACATTCTTTTGATTTTTATATTAGTATAACTTTTGCTGTGTTCAATGCAGATTAAGCACATATATTGTCGCAAACACTTATTTCCTTATGAATAAATATTCAAAATCCTATCTTTTAGGTTTTTAAAAATAGTAATACCATTTATTGTCTCATAAGCTTAATACATTTTTAAACAAAAACAGCACAGTAAACCACCTTACCTTGTCTTTCAGTCCTGTGAAATGAACAGTAAAAAGGACATATCACTTTTTCTCTTTTATAAATTGAATGTGTCCAATAAATGACTTTGTGGTATAACTATCATTTAGTCAATATTATTAAGCACATTTTCAATAGATACTTAACAGAGAAAAGTAAGTAAAATGTAAAAAAAAAAAAAAAAACCTTACAAGCTTAAAATTCCACTGCAAATTACATTTATCAAATACATTACATAACTTTTTAGAATATAGAAAACATTTTTTAAAAAAATAATGTTTATGTATTTCTTTCTAGGAACAAAGATACTTACAGAGTTTAGACATTTTTAAAAAATCACGTATCATTGAATGCCAGTTTATTACTTCCCATAACAATTACTTCCTGCTATAAATCTGAAATAGAATTAACTTGCAAAGCATCTACTTAGATCCAATAATCTAAATACATTATATTTTGAGAGAGATTTATCTTGTAATTTTCCAAAACAATATGCAATACCAAATACCTATTCCACACCACCATGCTGACTAGCAAAGGTGAACATATACTCACACTGCAGAGACCAGCATGGGAAGGAGATGGATGTTGAACTACTCCACTGTGGTATCAGATACTTGAATTGTCATATTCTAAATCTGTTGAAGGGTAAATAATCAAGGAGATTAGTTAAAGGCCCTGAGTGTGCTACACATACTGCTAAATAATCAAAAAATGGTAAGGGATCAGTTACCTCACCTTATAAAGATACATCTTTTCAAACAGTATTATTCTTTTACTTACTCTTAGTTTTCTTTTAGCTCTTAGATAAATACATCAAAACGTATAAAATACTAGCAGCAACTGGTATTTAAATAACTTTTAAAGAATCAGTTTTGTAAAATTCTAAAGAAGTAAGTAAATCTTGTTAACCAAATACATAGATTTCACACAATACACTTTTAGTATGTCCATTATTAATGGTATAAATTGTGTCCATGTGAAAACATATAAAATAAAACAAAGTTACTAAATTGTCTGAAAGTTTTTATTGTATGGGTGGCTAGTAAAATTCTGGTCAAATTTCTAGATGACTTACAGAAGCATCTTTCTTTTTCAAGCTATTTGTCAGCCAATCTACATATAAATAAATGGAACTGTTTCCATGTTTTCTTGAATTATTTTATTATGAATATAATTACAATTAATTAAAATATGGAAAGTTGACTCTTGAATTTACTCACACTACACAGTAACAAATATCTTTTTTAAAATTTACAGACATTTGGTCTGAAAGTAGGTTTTAACATCCCCTCTTCCTGCAGCTCTGGGATTACTAGTATGTGCCACTAAATTCATCAAGACAAACATCTTTATCTCGCAGAATACAAGTTAAATCAGGAAAAAATTCAGATTCCACCATAATACCTCCTTTAACTTCACTGCATAGATTTATGTAATATCTAAAATTGTTTAGTTATAGAATCAATAATTTGATTATACGTAGAGGCCACTAAAAATATTTTTAGGTGCCTTGCACATTTAAACACACACACTCACACACACTCACACACACACACAAACACACACACACACACACACACACACACACACACAAAGAACATCTTGTTCAAATGCCATGTTTCACAAAACCATAAAATTTGGACCACTAAAATTAGTGTATTTAAAGAAAAGTTTCTTCTGAGGAGAAATTTCTTATTGAGGAATTATACAAAGTCTTTGGTACGTATACTAAAGATAAAGAATTTGAATTTCTGTCAAATTTAGTGCTCTCTCTCCCAAGGCATGCCCTTTAATATTGGTTAAAACGTATTTTAAGAAAATACTCATCTGAAGAAATGTTCTTTCTTATTATAAAAATGAAATTTCACCTAAGTGTTGTTTTTTTGTAATGTACCAGAAAGTGGAGATGTGCTTCTTCAAGGTTTTCAATATTTATTGGGGTGTTGTGGGAGCCACATTCCAAGCAGTAGTCTTAGTGAAAGCTTGGTTTTCTTCACTTTTCAGCATAATGACAATTCAGTCCTCTCATGTGTGTTCAGAATTGGGATGTACTGAGGCTCACAGACAAATGCAGACCTGACATCACAAAGCCTTGCTTGTTACCTGTAGACTTCAATTGCACATGGCTTCCTGGGAATCATTTTAAAGTTTATTCTGCGGAGGTATCTACTTTCCATATTGTTAATGCCTCAGATTACAAAAGAATAATGGAAGTACCTTTTATAGTTGGAGAAATTTCTTCTGTAGACATGTATTACTGCATTTTTAAGGCTGCTGAAAGGGGAACCCACAAATCAACCTTTTATTTTCATGAAGGACACAATGTACTGCTTGTAATTCTTTACATAAAAGATATTAATAAAGAGGCGGGTTCAGTCTGGAAATGCTAGTCTCATTGAATGAGTTCTGTTTGAATTTAAAGGACCTGAACTCATAATTTAGAATGTCTAGGTTGAAAATTAGACACTATCAAGTATCTCAGGTCAGAAAGAAATAATGCATATTCAAAGACAGGAGAAAATGACTGTTTCTGAGTCTTCTGCAGTGATGGAAAGTGGGCTAGTTGGGCAGATTGCATCACATCATAGAACCTCAAAGTTCATTCTAAGGAGTTTAGATTTTTCTCAAAGCACCACGGGATAGAAAAAATTGGACTGGGGGACTATCACAGTCTGATTAAAATTAGAACCCATGGCCAGACAAAAGAACATTGTAATAGTTGTATGGATGCAGTTAAATTGTTGATACTGCTATCAGAAAGAAAATATTTGGATTTGTGAGATATTTTAAATTTGATTAATTTTATCATTTTCTTGAATCTGTAATTTCAAATTATTTTTATGTATGGGAATTTTGTTTACAAGTATATCTGTGCACTGTTCGTGTGTCTTTTGTCTATTGAGGCCAAGAACGTTTAGATTTCAGGTTCATATTCCATGAAACTAGAGTTACAAGGGTTTTTGAGCATCCACGAGGAAGCTGGAACTGAACATGAATCATTAGACGACCAGCCAGTACTCTTAACCACTGAGCCATCTTTCCAAAATCAGTTTATTAATTAATGTAAATGTATTTTTAAGATTTTTTTAGTGTGTATATGTGTACATGAGTATCTATGTGCATGTGTATATGCATGTGTGAGTCGCTGTGTATGTGTAAATGCAAATGTGCATATACCACAGCATGTATGTGAAGGCCAGAGAACAATTGATACGACTTGGTACTTTGCTTCTACCATGTGGTTTCTAGAGCTCAAAGTCGGTCATTGGAAGAGCACTTTTACCCTCCACAATAACTCATGAATCAAGATATTGATACATTAAAATATGTTACTTCTTTTAACATATAGTACTTGTTTGAGTAATAGAAAATGAATACTTGCACAGGACACTATAGTACATTTGAGTAAAATTTACCAAAGAACAAAAATAGATAATCTATTAGTTTTACATATTTTTTCAAGAGACTGAAAATCCACTAATCATAGCACTATATTACATTTAAATCATTTAAATAGAAAAATAGAAAAGGAAACATTACTTTGAAGGAAGAAAATTTCTGAAGACATTAAGCGATGTTTCTGGTACTATTTTAGGTACATTGGAAACTTCATTCTCTTAATAGAATCATGCCCCTTGAATCAAATCACTAGATATGATAAAAGTACAACAACTTTTAAACAAATAGTGATAATTACTTTTTGCCATTTAAACTAATAAATAATATTTGCTTCCAGAAAAGTTCATAGTGTCAAATTCTGTGACTGCATTTTAAATAAATTTTATGCCTTCACAATTACTCAACTGGGTCTTCAAGTCCACATTAATTCAACATGCACTCTTCTAAATGTCTTCTATGTAACTGAGAGCAGCTAGGTACTATGGATATTAGGGTTTTTAACACATTTTTCTTGCCCTTGAAAGGTTCATAGCTAAGAGAACGAGAGAAAGAATAATGATGAACTTTGGGGACACAAATGTAGCAGTCCTTCATTTTTCCTTTCAGGGATTTAATAAGAAACCAATTGTGCATAGTAAGGCTGAATGGTGACCCACAGTGCAGCATGGATAGAAACACATAGGAAGTACAAATGAGTATGGGACTGAAACACCATCTGACTTTAGTGGAACAGAGACATAGAAAGTGTAACAGAAGGCAGGAAAAGTGAACAAGGGGCTGGCTACTGGAGAGCTGTGTGTGTGTGTGTTTGTGTGTGTGTGTATGTGTGTGTGTGTGTGTGTGTGTGTGTGTGTGTGTGTGTGTGTGTGTGTGTGTGTGTGTGTGTGGAGGGGAATACAAAGTCTATAGTCCATATTTTCACACAGTCCTTTAAACAGCTCTGTCCATCAATGTTATTACCATATAAAGGGCATTACATATACAGAAGTAGCTCTGACAAGTGTCTTACTTAGCATTTCTATTGCTGCAAGGAGACAGCATGACCATGGCATCTCTTATTAAAAAACAAAAACAAACAACCATCCCACAAAAAGAACCATTTAATTGGGGCTGACTTACAGGTTTAGAGATATAGTCCATTATAGTCTATGATTGTCATGGTGGGAAGCACAGTGATGTACAGGCAGACATAGTACTAGAGAAAGAACCAAGAGTTCTACATCAGTTTGTCAGGCAGCAGGAAGAAAGACTGCATCTGAAAATCCAAACCCATTCCAGTGAGAAGCTTCCTCCAACAGGGCGACACCTCCTAATGGCACTACCTAAGCATTCCAATATAAATCTTTAGGGGCCATTCTTACTCAAACCACACATCAAATTCACATAAATAAGTGGTATAACTACAATATAATCCAAATGTTTATCCCAGAGAGCTACTCTTTACCTGCAGGTATGCTCCATGATCTACATGTGATGCCCTAAAGTAGTAGTTCTCAACCTGTGGGTTGTGCTTCATTGGGATCAAATGAGCCTCACACAGGAGTCACCTAAGACCACAGACAAACAGATATTTACATTACACTTTATAACCATAGCAAAATTAAAGCTCTGAAGCAGCAACAACAAAAACTCATCCTTGTCACCACAACATGAGAAATTATACAAAGGGCTGCAGTGCTAGGAAGCTTGTGAACCACTGTCCTAAAGGGTTCCTTCTGTGTGATGAACATGGAAAAAGAAACAAACAAAAAATAGAGAAATGTTGGTCTTCTTTAACATCCTCCCAAAATGCAAGGGCGTCCACATTTATAAAGTAAACTCTACTAAAGCATAACTCACCGATAGACTCTCATACATTAATAATGGGGGACTACAGTACCCCACTATCATCAATGAACAGGTAATACAGACAGTAACTACACAGAGACATGATGGTGCTAATAGATATTATGAACCAAAGGGACCTACCAGGAATCTACAGAAAATTTCACCCAAGCAATAAAATATACACCTTCTTCTCAGTACCTCAGAAACATTCTACAAAGCTCACCACACATGGGCTCACATAGCAAGTCTCAACAGATACATTAAAATAACCCCCTGCAACTTTTTTAGATAAACTAAAGCAGAATCAACAAAAACTATAGGCAGCCTATAAACTCCTAGAAACTCAACAGCTCTCTCCTAAATGACTTCTGATTCAAGCGAGAAATAACGAAAAATTAGACTTCCTACAATTCAATGAAAATGAATGCACAACATATGCAAACTTATGGGATAGAATGAAGGAAAGTTCATAGTACTAAGTGACTACATAAAGAAACTGGAGACATACTAGCAATTCAACAGCACACCCAAAAATCTAGAACAAAAAGAAGGAAGCAAAGAAAGGGAGGAGAGAATATATGAGCAAAGGAGTCAAGGTCATGATGAGAAAATCCATAAGAACAGCTGACCCGACCTATTGGGAGCTCACTGATTCTGAACTGACAGCTGGGGAATGGCATGGGACTGAACTAGGCCTCTGGAAGTGGATCACACCTGAATGGCATGGACATTTCATGAAGCTCCTGGCAGTGGGACCAGAATTTTTTCTTAGTACATGAATGGGTTTCTTGGAGCCCATTTTTTATAGAGGAAAACCTTGCTCAGCCTTCATATGGGGAGAGGGAAGAAGCTGTACTTGGTCCACCCTCAACTTGATGTAACAGAGGACATTAACTCACCCTGGGAGTCTGTACCCTCTCTGAGGAATGGATGAGGATGGGGCGGGGGAAGCAGGGGGAGGACAGGGAAGAGGGGAGGGAGAGAGAACAGTGCTAGGTATGTTTTTAAAAAACATTTAAATAAAAAAATGAGAAAAAAATAAAAACTAGAAAAAAATTTTTAAAAGGACAAAACAGGAGGATACAGAATCAAAAATATTTTTACCAACTTCACATCTGACAGAGGGCTAATATACAAAATATACAAAGAACTCAAGAAATTAGACAACAACAAACAAAATAATTCAATTTCAAAACAGGGGTTACCTATCTGAACAGAATGTTCAACAGAGGAATCTCAGATGGCTGAGAATTACTTAAAGAATGTTCAACATCCATTTGCATCAGGAAGATGCAGATCAAAACTACTTTGAGATTCCATCTTATAGCTGTCAGAATATCTAAAATAAAAAAACACAAGTGGAAGATCATTCTAGTGAAGATGTGGAGCAAGGAACACTCCTTCATTCCTGGTGGGAGTGCAAACTTGTACAAGCACTTTGGAAATCAATATGGTGGTTTCTCATAAAATTGGAATAGATCTACTACAAGACCCAGCTGTCCCACTTTTAGGCAGATACCCAAAGGAAGCTCCATCCTGCCATGAGGACACTTGCTCAACTATGTTCATTGCAAATTTATCCATAGTAATCAGAAACTGGCAAGAACCTAGATGATCCTCAAGCAAAGAACTGATTGTGAAGATGTGGAACATTTACACATGCAATGTGACTCGGCTATTAAATAAATAACATCACAAAATTTGCTGGAAGCTGGATCAAAAGAAAAAAAAAACAAACTGAGTGATGGAACACAAACTTAGAAAGACAAACATGGCATGTATGTATTCACTTGTAAGTGAATGTTAGCTGTTAAGTAGAGGATAATCTTGGTACACATCAGACACAGAGAAGCTGAGTAACAAGGAGTGCTTCTGGGGATGCATGAATCTCCTTGGGAAGGGGAAGCAGAATAGATTTAGTGTATAGACTGAGGGAAGGTAGTTAATGAAACGAGATGGATCAGGACAGGGTGGATGGACAGAGGGAGGGAGTACTGAGAGAGATGGCTGGAATTGGGGGGCATTTCAGGGAAAATGCAGAGAGGGTACAATGAAAACTCCCTGAAATCTATGAAATTGACCCTAGTGAAGTGTTTGGTAATGAGGGCTACAGATCCTGAAATGTCCACCTTTTATGATCTGGCAAAGCTCCTAGCAGTGGGACTGTGACATCAATTCAGATACAAAACTTTTGACCTACAATCAGCCCTGCCTACAAGATGTGCTGGGGTAATGGTGGTACAGTACTTGTAAAAGTGATCAACCAATGACTGGTTTGATTTGAGACACATAGCACTAGCAAAAGCCTATGCCTAACACTGCCTGGATGGCCAACAACCAGTGGCAGGCCAGCCCAGAGACCCAGGATAGAACCAAACATGAATGACAAAGGAAAGACAATAAAATGATTTCTAATGATTATGTTATTCCCACAGATGGGAGCCCAGCACAAATGTCATATGAGGAGCATCATTCAGCAACTGATAGGAGCAGAAACAGAGACTTACAGCAAAACACAAAGTAATGTCAGGGGATTCCCAGAGAAGGGAGAGGAGAGTATTAATGGAGCCAGAAAAATCAAGCACACTAAGAAAATGTGCAGCCTTCAGCAAACGTGGCCTAACAGTTACAATAAGACTGGGCACAAACCCTCATATGAAGGCTAGACAAGGCAACCTCAGTAGGAGGAAAATAGTCCCCAGCACAGGCAAGAGTCATACACCCTATCTCCCATTGTTAGTGGATATCCCTGAGAAGGCTTCTGGGGTTTTTTGTTTGTTTTTTTTTGTAAAGGGAAATGAAAGAGCATGGATCTGGGGACGAGATTGGGAGGAGTTGAAGAAAGGGAACTGTAGCCAGGTTGTAATGCATGAGAGAAGAATAGGAGATTAAAGAAACATACTCGAAGAAAGTAAACTGCTCCAGATTCCTGAAAACTTTAGAGAACGGGTTGACACTCTAGAACAAGTCATCCCTGAATGTGGCTGGATTATATATTTTGTTGCAGAAGATGAGAATTAGTAGCAATAATTAGGTTTCTAAATATCTGTGTCTTCAGGATGTAATATTTGCTTGAGTCACAGGTGAGTGATTGTTGCAAAAAAATATTTCAAATTGATTTGTCTGAACTTTCACATACAATTCAGTGTCAGCATGAACTTCAGCCTGGGATTTTGAAGGTGATAGGGACACTCTATTCTTTGAAGACGAACTCACAAGGAGAATTTATGAGAGTGATGGATAGTTTCCTATCAATTTAGAACAGTCATTTTGAAAGAGGGAAATCCATTTGAGAAGATATCTCCTTCAGATTTTTCTATGGGAAAACTGGTTGCTTATTTTATTAACTGATGATTCATGTAGGAGAACCCAGGTTATTGTGGATGGTTCCATCTTGGAGATAGCAGTCCTGGGCATTATAAGAAAGCTATCTGAGCAAGCCCTAAAAGAGCAGAATACTCCATAATGTTTCACAAGTTTCTCCTTCTAGGTCTCTGTCATTAGTGTTTGCTCTTCCTTCTCTCAAGGACGGACTCTAATGTGGATCTGTAAGCTAAATTAAACCTTTTCTTCTCCACATTTCTTTTGGTTATAACGTTTTCTCACAAAAATAGAAGCCCAAGCTAAAACAGAAATTTGTATTTGTACTAGACATGTGGTTCAGTTGTAACTAACATCTTTTTTTGTGTGTGTGGAGGATTGGGAAAGTATTTTGAAACTTTAGACTAGGAAAGCTGTGGACCTCTGAAAGGCTGTACTGTGGGAGCTTGGAAGATGAGAATGTTGAGAGCAAGCTAGAAAATAAGCATCATTCTTCCATAGGTTCTGCTTTTGTTTCCTAATCCAGGCTCCTGTCTTTCTTTCCTTCCCTGGTGTTCTCTTACATGGAACATTAAGCAGAAATATGTTCTTTCTTCTTCATGTTGCTTTTGGTCATAGTCTTTATCACAGCAGCCAAAACCTAAGACAATGAGATTCTCACCTCTGGGGTTTGCAGCATTCTACTAGCTTTTTTCAGAAGTACAACTTTTTTTTTTTTAGATCCAAGGATATAAATTTCTTCTGAAATAATAACATATTATGAATAAAATACAAGAGCTTACATGTCTAGGTCAGAAGGTATGGGGTGCGTGCTCTAATGGCAGATGATAAACAGTTTAGGTTCTCAGGCCAAGAAGAAAAAGATGAAGTTGTACTAAAGGAACTCATATAATTCTGTTATTAATACTCCACTTTCTTATAAATGTAGAATCTAATATGAACAATGGGCTAAGTAGAACAAATTCTCATTTACCCATCACTAATAAACAGTTTTAGTTTCAATTTCACTAATATAATCTAATAACAATTTAATTTTTGGCCATTGTGTCTTTGAGTTGAATTAATATGATTTAAGCACTCATTTGAGTTCTATGTCTTCAAGGAACTGCTTAAGCCCGTGAATAGGTTGAAAATCCTGATGCAATAGGCCTGGGAGGGGCAGATATGTCTATATTCCTGGACCTTCTGGGCTGGTGGTCAGGCTAAGCTGAAGTGGCCCCCACAATGATTGAAGTTCCCTTATGTTTTAGTTAGATGGTTCTTAAATTTCTGACTTTGGATATTAAAACTATCTCTAGTATAAGGGTTTGGAAACCGGAAGTAAGTACATTCAAAATTAGATAAAAATTATAATATTTGTATGCTCCAGGAGTCACTCACAGAAACTTTACTTCCTCGAACCAGGGCTTGGAAAAGGGGGCAGGGACAGACAGCTGTGACAGTCTAGGCTTTATCTTTCACTTCATCTGTAGTGACAACAACCACATAGTTAGCCCTCTGTTTTGTTATATCTATTTATTCATGAAAGTATAAACACTATATTGTAGGCTGGTACCCGATGAGGCCAACAGGCATAGAATACCCTTTAATTAAAATTATAGAAGCCACTATGTGGGCAATAGAACGTGACCCTGGGTCCTCATCAAGAACAGTAGACATCATGGAGTTATAAACCCTTATTCTTGTTTTGGCTTCTCTTTCATTTTTTTTTTTAAAAAGAATTTCATAAAGAATCTTTTCTTAAAAAAAGAATCTCATGCTGTGTTTCCGTTATTTCTCCCTCCCGCTCTTCTTTCTCCCCTTTCTCCAACTCAGTTTGTTTTCTATGTTCTCTATCAAATTCATGACCATTTTTTTTAACTCTTTGCTTAAAAAAACACCATGACCATAGCTATGTATGAAAAAAAAAAGCATTTATTTGGGGTGATTATAATTTCTGGAGTGAATCCATGATCCTCATGGTAGGAAGAATGGCAGCAGATGGGAAGGAATAGCACTGGAACTTACATCTGAACCACAAGTTGGAAGCAAATAAAGAAAGACTGGGCCTAGCAGGGACTTTGGGGATTTCAAAGCTCAACCTATGACACACATCAAGACCACACTTCCCAATTCTTCCCAAAATAGTTCTACCAACTGGGAACCAAGTATTCAAGGATATAAGCCCATGGAACAATTCTTTTTAACCACTTCCTCCTCTTCTTATTCTTGCTTTTATATTTCTAATGGAAATAGAATTGCATTACTTTCAGACTGCACCGATTCCCTTGGGATTCATATTCCAGCCTACAGCTCCAGAAGCAGATTTAAGCTTTAGTGAAGCACAGATCAGATCTAGGGACCAGATCTAGATCCAGCAGATATACTAGAGGCAGGCTGGTTCTAGGGACCCTTGTCAAGACACGGCCCGCTAATGTGGGATGTCTATCTGTATGCTATGAAATTACCATTGGCTAATAAAGGTACTGTCAAAACAGCCTATAGAAAAGGCTGCTTAAAGGCATAAATCCAAATGGAGATGAGGGAAAGGAGGGTAGAGCCAGACAAGAAGCAACTCAGCACTCTTGAAGCAAGATGTAAAAGTACAAGTAAGCCACAATTCATGTGGCAATCATAAATTAAGAGCTACAGGTTGAGTTAACTTGTAAGAACTTGTCCTTGAAGACTCTGAAGCATAGACCAAACAGTTTGTAATTAGTATAAGCCTTTTTGTGATTATTTGAGCTAAGCAGCTGTGGGTAGGTCCAGACCTTGGAGCTATGCTGCGCCCAGAAGGGTCAGAAAGTTTAGTCTATAGTCCACTGCTCACTTAACCTCTTTAAGCCTGTCCAATAACCCCAGACTAGGACCCCTACCCCTGGGTCCCCTTACTTTGTAAAAAGTTTTTGGTCTGGGCTAAAGAGATGGCTCAGAGGTTAAGAGCACTGACTCTCCAGAGGTTCTGAGTTCAATTCCCAGAAACTACATGGTGATTCACAAACATCTATAATGAGATCTGGTGCCCTCTACTGGTGCGAAGGCATATGTGCAAGTAGAACACTATTTATAATATGTAAATAAGTCTTTTTTTTCCTTCTTCTTTTTTTAAAGAAGTTTTGGTTTTACCAGAGGCTAGGCTGGATCTAGGAACTTCAGGCAAAACCCCTCCCACTGCCAATTAACACTTTTTAAAATCCACCTAATAAACCCAGACTACACTCCCTCCCTTGGGCTCTATATCCTACTCTACAATTTCTGAAGCGGACTTTGGCTTTACAGGAGCACAGGCAAGATCTAGGTACCCAAGCACACAGCTGTACCAGAGGCAAGGCTTGTTTAGGGGCCTCAAGTAAGACACCACCTACCACATACCTAGACCCCATAAGCCTGTCCAACAATTCAAACTGCACCCCCTTTTCAGGGCTTCATATCCTAGCTGACAACTTTTGAAGACTTCAGATTTGTCAGATGCCAGGCAAAATTTAAAGATCTGAAGCCAAATCTAGGGATAACAGAGCATACCTAGGGGAATTAGACTATACCCCCTTCTCTGGGCTTCATGTTTTGGTCTATAACTTTGTCAGAAGACTTTGGCTTTACCAGAGGCTCCAAAACTCCACAGGGAACACCCTACTAATCCTGAAGACTTTATAGTCATTAAAATCCTGGGGCACTTAGGCCAGAAGGCAAAAGGGAAAAGAAAAAACAAGTAATAAAATACCCATTAAACAAAACAAACAAAAGAATCAATACCTAGACCTACAATCATCCCAAATTCAGATGCCTAAGTGCCAGTGTAAGAACACATTCAAAAAGAGAAAGGGCAATATAGTGTCACCAGGGCCCAGCTACCCTATGGAAGCAAGTCCTGAACTATCCCATACAACTAAAGCATTAGGAAACAACCATAAAGTTACTCTAAATGATAGAGGTTCTTAAAGAGGATATAAAAAAAATCCTTAAAGAAACTGAAGAAAAGACAAACACAATATTGGATACAGTCAATAACTTTCTAAAATAATGACAAGAAAACCAAGAAAAAAAACCAAACAAACAGACAATGGAAACGCTTCAAGACCTAAAAATTAAAATAGAATCAATAAAGAAAACAAAAAATAGAAGGAATCCTGAAAATGAAAAATATGAATAGCAAACAGGAACTATAGGTACAAGCATCACCAATCAAAGCTGTACTAAGGGGAAAGTTCATAGCACTAAGTGCCTTCATGAAGAATTTGTAGAGATGTCATACTAGAAACGTAACAGCACACCTCAAAGCTGTAGAACAGAAAGAAGCACATACACCCAAGAGGAGTAGGCAGTAGGCAATAATCAAACTGAGGCCTGAAATCAATAAAGAAGAAGACATGACAACAGACACTGAGGAAATCCAGAGACTCATTAGGTCATACTTAAAATCCCAATTGCTCAAAATTTTAAAATTTTAAGTAAATGGGCAAATTTCTTGATAGATACCACTTACTAAAACTAATCAAGATCAGATAAACAATTTAAATAGACCTCTAAGTCCTAAGGAAATAGAAGCAGTCACTAAAAGTCTCCCGACTGAGCTTGACTAATCAGTGGACAAAGCTTCATGGAATGAATATGAAGCCTCTGAATGTAGATGACAGTCAAAAGGTGTGGGCAGTTTGTGGAGCCTCTTGCAGTAGGACCAGGGTCTATCCTGTGTCCATGCCTAGCAGGGAAAGACCTTTCTCAGCCTTGATACTTGGGAGAGGAACTCGGTCCTACCCCAACTGGATATGCCAGACAGAATTGACTCACCTTTGGATTCCTTTCCCTCTCTGTGGAGGGGGGTGGGGGGTGTGAGGAGAGGATCTGGGAGATGATTGAGCAAAGGGGTGGGGGAAGCAGTAGTGGTGGGTACAAAAAAGAATAAGAAAAATAATAGTCTCCCAACCAAAAATAGCTCAGAGCCAGACATTTCTAAAAAATAATTCTGTCAGACTTCCAAAGAAGAACTAAAACCAATATGCCTCAAGTTATTCCACAAAACAGAAACAGAAGGAACATTGATATGTGTGCCCACAGTCACACTGATACTCAAACCCCACAAAGACGTAAATGGAAATTATAGTGACTGATTTCCCTGCTAAATGTCTACATACAATGAGTACACTACTGGGAATTAATTTATGTCTCCTAAAAAAAAAAAAATGTGTTGAAATCTTCCTTCTTGGGTTTTATAAACAAGTATTAAGGTTCTTTGGAAATAAGGATTTTGTACCTGTAATCCAGTTAAAATTGCTTTGTTAGTAGCTTGATTATGACAGTCATTTAAGAAAACATTAATCTATATACCTTAAAATTACATAAGTTTCTTTACCAAGAATTCTTCACTGAGGCAACTCAGTGATACAGTATTTACTGAGCATGACTAGGGCCCCAGTGTTTCTCCAAAATGTAAAATAAAGGAAAAAAAAAAACAACAAAAAAAAACAGCCTCAGCAAAGCTAAGATGATGATGTGGTAACATTGGATTGTCATTGTTCATAAATTCACCATCTAATGTTCTTGTAAAGACTGATTTGGAGACATAGAAAAAGGACACATAGAAAAGAAATAGGAGGTATGCAAAATCTCAAGGATGCTTGGCAACTTTCAGAGGCCCATAAAAAGCAAAGCAGAGTGTTCTTAGAGGTTACTTCTGTCCAGAAGTATTATGAGACAATAGGGTTACTTTAATCCACTATGTTATGTACTAAGTTATTGAGGCAGACCTGGAAAATTAATGGATCCCTTGTGAATGTGATAAGAGTTTGAGTTAGGAGATTAATTTTGAAATAGTGGAATGTTGTAATGTTGAGTTCCTGCACATAAAATGGCAATTTAAATTATGTTTGCCTATTTATTAATGTCAGACTACAGAATGGTAAAAGAGCCTAATCAACTCTAGATCTGACCAAGGACTGATCTATAAAATATATAAAGATCTCAAGAAACTAGAAATTAAAAAAGCAAATTATCCAATTAAAAATAGAGCACAGAGGTAAATACAGAATTCTCAATAGAATCTCAAATGGCTGAAAGACACTTAGAATTGCATAGCATCTTTAGCCATCAGGGAAATGAAAATCAAAACCACTCTGAGATATCATCTTATACCTGTCAGAATGACTAAGATCAAAAACACTTATGACAGACTGTGCTGAAGGAAATGTAAAGTAAGGGGAATACTCTTCCATTGCTGGTGAGAGTGTAAACTTGTATAGTTACTTTGGAAATCAGTATGGCAGTTTCTCAGAAAACTGGGACTCAATCTACCTAATAATTAAGTAATATTATTCTTGGGTTTATACTGAAAAGATGCACATTTTTACCACAGGGGCATTTGCTCAACTATATTCATAGTAGTATTATTCATAATATCCAGAACCTGGAAACAACTTAGATTTTTCTCAACTCACAGGATGTCCCTGGTCAAGTCTTCAGACAATGGTCAAGGGGATTCCTGAGCAGGACCTCCCCTATGGTCAGGTGGGTGATCACCCTGGGTGCCACTGCAGAACCTACATTCAACAGGGAATAGATGTGAAGGCAGAGATCCATGGCTGAGCACTGGGCAGAGCTCCTGGTCCATTTGGGAGCAAGGGAGGGCTGTCTAGGTGAGCAAAGTGATGGGGATTGAGAGGAGAATTCCTGCAGTGATGGCTGGCTGGAGGTCTGGAAGTTTCACTGGAATAGGAGCAGCCACTAGAGATCCATTGGGAAAGTGAGCTGGGCCCTCCAAGGGTAGGCAACCGTTGACTGGAATGAGCAGTGTGTGGAGCCTAGAGGGGTGGGATTAGACTTTGTTCCTGTAAAAGGGCTGGCACCTTGGAGCGCATTCCCTGCAGAGGAACAGCTTTGACTTTGGGATGAATGGATTGGACTTGCCTGGAGTGGATGTATAGTGCTGAGCTGACCCAACTTGGAACTTCTTGCTCTTTTGGGGGAGGGGACTGGTTGATGTGGAGGGATGATGAAGCTGAAGGCTGACTGGGAGGGATTGGGAGGAGGGAAGGGAGGGGAAGCAAAGTCAAGGATGGCTGTATACAAAGATAAAAATGACATTTTTAAATAAAATAAATAAATAATTAAAAAGAAAAAAGTAGATTTTTTTTTAAAGTGGTATATTTTACTGTAGTACTACTCAGCAGAAAATAAGACAACCTGAAATTTGCAGGCATATGGATGGACATAGAAAAAACATTCTGAGTATGTAACACAGACCCAGAAAGACAAACATAGTATGACTCATTCATAAGTGAATTTTAGACATAAAGCAAAAGATAACCAGGCTACAATCTATAACCTCTGAACATCTAGGTAACAAGGAGGAACCTAAAAGAGACATTGATGGATCTCCTTGAAAAGGAGAAATAGATAAGCTCTTTTGAGTAAACTGGAACCATAGTGGGGGGGGGGTAAGAGGTGGTGGAAGAGAACATGAAGGAATGGGATGGTTGAGTTGGAGGACAGTCAGAGAGGAAGAACAATGGAATAGATATCCTTGGTAGAGCAAGCTATTGTGGGGTTAGAGAGAAATCTTGTGCTAGGGTTAAACCCAAGATCCCACAAAGATGACCCCAGCTAAGACTTCAAGCAATAGTGTAGAAGATGCCTTAACTGGCCTTCCCCTATAATTAAATTGATGGCTACTTTGTCATTATAGAACCTCATCCAGCAATTGTTCAAAGTAGATGCTGAGATCCACAGCTAAGCACTGGTTTGAGCTCCAAGTCCAATCAAAGAGAGAGAGAGATATTTTTATGAGCAAAGGATCAAGATAATGATAAGAAAACCCATAGATACAGATGACCTGAGCTATTGGGAGCTTATTGAATTTGAATTGGCACCTGGGTATCTACATGAGACCCCTCTCTCTGCATCCAGTCCCTCTGAATTTGGATGACAGTCTAATGCTGGTAGGCAGTTTGTGAGTCCTCTGGAGGTAGGACCAGAATTTGTTTCTAGTGGAAATTGGCTTCTTAGAGCCCATTGATTCCCTATAAAAGAACACCTTGCTCAGCCTCAATACTGGATGGAGAAGGTAGATCCTATCTCAACTGGATGTGCCAGACTGCATAAATTCACGCAGGCAGTCCTTACTTTCTCTAAGGGTTGGATGGGGGATGGGATAGGAGAAGTTGGAAGAGGGAAGGAAAGGGGAACAGTGGTGTGTATGTTTTTATTTTTATTTTCATATTATTATTTTTTATTAAAAATGTCCTTTTTTATCCATGTGTATTTTTGTAAAAGAATAACCATTAAAAATGACATCAGAATGTAAATGGAAATTTCATTGAAACTTTGGATTACTTTTGGTAACCTAGGTAGAAGGTCTTTGTATCATCTAGTGCTGTCTTTGAGTTTTCAATGTCTGGAAACTTCCATTAGAGAAATCTTTTACTTCCTTGATTACATTGATTCTTAGGTTTAAAGAAAAGAATTATGTTTGCTTAGACGATGGAATATGGTCAACAGGAAGAAAAGATATATTAAGGAAAGACATCTATATCTATCCTCATGCAGCTGCATGAGAGATGATAAGAAGATGATAAATAGATTTATGGATAGATAGGGTTGATGGACAGACAGATAGACATACAGGTAGATGAGGATTTGTAGTTGGTAGAATAAAAATGATAAATGATATACAGATGATAGATGGATAATAGATAAAGGATAGAGGGGATATAGATATAAATAAAATTTGTTATGACTGAACCTGAAGTCATTGTGTATGTCATCACCTGTAGTATTTCTCAAACATTCTGGTTTCCTCTTGCACCTTTCAAGCACTCAGATTGGTCTTGGCAGCGTAAGTCACCAGACCAAGCATAGGTAACCCATACATCTCTTCCTGTTATTTTTCAAGAAGAAATCTAGGTCCTGCCCTCTATTCTCTTGGCCTTGTTCACTGTTTGTACCATCAAAGTCACCTTTCAGTTGTCTCAAAGTGTGTTCCCATATGATGTCACTAGATTATGTGATAGGGCACACATTTCAGTGTGGCCATGTGGATGAGAAAAATGTAAACCTAACTATTTGTTTTGGTATTCTTTTGTGGATTACTGACCCAACTGTCTCTATCTATAGCGTTAAACGAATTGGCTTGGAACACATGTGATTATGGCAAGTGGAATAACACTACTCTAAATTAAAGATGATTATATCATCAGCATATCATCAGCATATCCTTTCTTAAGGATTCTATTTTTAATACTCTCTCTCTATCTCTATCTCTCTCTGTCTCTCTCTGTGTGTGTATGTGTGTATGCGTGTGTGTACAGTTGAACATAGAAGGGAGAATGGGGCAGGAGTCAAATCCTCTGAGGTTGGAGTTTTCACAGTTATGAACTGCTTGATCTGTGTGGTGGAACCAAACTAGTATTCCCTCTGGGAAAAGAACATACTAGCTTTTACTACTGAGCACTCTTCCTGCCCTCTAAATTACACATCTTGAGAAGTACCTGACCAGCAAATTCTTAATTTACAAAAAGTCTTAAGTATTTCTCAAACATTCTGGTTTGGCAATAACAGATACTAATATTTAAATAAAAGGAAGAATGAAATGAGCATCGGGTAATTTTCTCTATAAAACAGAAAGGGTCCTATTTTCTTGTTCTGATTAATGAATGGCTAGGCTCTGGTATCAAGCTTTAGTTAAGGTAAAATTTAATTAAGGTAAAATTAGTTAGTGCAAAGTTTCTGATTCATAGCTATTTCTTTGCACTGTCATTGAATGAGGTTATATGTGTCACACTTTGCACGTGCAGGCAAATTAAAAGCTGATCTTCATATAGAAACTTCTAGATACGCCTTTAAAGTTTATTATAAGCGAAAAGGACACATGAGAAAAATGGTCACAATACTGTAACTGGACATACCATAAAATCCATAAAATTTTAGGATGTTCCTTAAAATTTATTCTTGAAGATGGTGTGTGTTGTGTATGTGTGTGTGTGTGTGTGTTGTGTGTGTGTGTGTGTGTGCGTGCGTGCGTGCGTGCGTGTTTAGCATTTTTTAAATGTTCAGATTAAAATCAAATGTGGTTTATCTTTTCTGTTGTGAGCCTAGCTTTTGTGACTGAGACATTTTACCAAATCTATGCCGTTTAGACTCAGTAGTCTATGCTGAAGATGCTCAGAGTGTAAGAGTGAGAGATGGTGGATAATTCTAAAGAAACAGACTCTTTCAGACATAACAGGATTGATACACGTGTGACCTCACAGAAGCTCTGACAACACCCACAAGGCCTGTACTGTTCAAGCAGACAGAATTCCAATATTGAGATTTTGGGACAAAAAATCCTACCCATTACCAAGAAGCTAATTACAATTGATTATTGGGAAAAGAAAAAAAATCAGGATTCTCCAGTGGTATGTCATGTTACGTATCAGTCACACTCCAAGGCAGCGCTCCTCCCCCCCCCCCCCCCCCCAGTGTTACTGGCTTACATGGACTTCACAGTTTCTGGTTTGTTTGGGTATTTCCTTCTTTTTTATTATTTTCTTCTATTTTTAATATTAGAGTAAACTAACACACTTTCTTTGTATTTTCATCTTCTGAATCCTTCCATATGCATACCCCACTCTTCCAAATACATGTCTTTTTCTTTCCCATTAATTATTATTGCATGATTTTATGTAAATACTTATATTTCTAAATGTAACTTGTTCAGTCAATATAATGTTATTCAGATGTGTTTTTTCTTTTTAGTTTTATGCTTGTTTTACCTATTGATGCATGCTTTTTTTAGTTAGTTTTATTTTTCTCTTTTTTGAGTGAATGAGGGAGGGATGGAGGGAGGAAGGAAGGCGGGTAAGAAAGGATGGAAGCTGGAGTTGAGTGGGAAGGGGGGATCAATGAGAAACTGGGAAAGGGTAAGATTAAAATCAAACCACTTCAACTTTTATTTAAAGACTAAATCTCAATTCTGACTTGTAATAGGTTGCTCTGTTCCTTTCAGCCCCACTTGGACAGGCTCACACTGTGAATTCGGCTGGAACTATCACGCTTTACACCTTCTCTCTAGTCACTGATATTTCCCATAAGGCAGCTCTTCTTTCCAAACACAGACCATCTCATGGTTCCTCAAAGCTGTTGCTAAGGTCATTAAAAGAAGAGGATGGTCTTCAAAGTGCTCCCCTGCCCATGCTCTGGGTCTCCATCACTCTAGCCAAATCTCTGTTACACAAGGCTGTCCACGTGCTCCCCTGCCCATGCTCTGGGTCTCCATCACTCTAGCCAGATCTCTGTTACACAAGTCAGTCCACCATTCCACATTGTATCTTCAGACAGTTTTAGATCTTTGCTCTGTATTTTAGTCCTTAGTATTTTCTTTAATGCTTATGGAATTCTGCTAACCCTTTATTATACAATTCAAACCTCAATTTTCTTATTAAATTTTATCCATAAACCCTTTCTCCTTTCATATTTTTTTTATTGTGGCAACAGATTATCTGTAATTTAGCATCTATTATAATGCATTCTCCATATTACACTTCATCATTGTACCAAAAGGGTCTATAAGAGTGTAATAGATTTAAACAAAATCATCAGTTTCATAATTTTAATTAACAAATACTTAGTATATTACATGATAAAGCACAAGAAACATGGTCAACTCCCAAAACGGCTGTTCCTTTTATAAATAGACTTGCAATTTTCCTTGCAAATGTTTTCCCTGTAAATATAAATGGCTGAGTAAGAACAAGTAATTTTTCCTTTGCAATTGGATTATAAATAAATTCAATCCATTTACACTTAACATTAGCCTTTTGAAAACTCACAAATTCAAGAGGATTTATTGGTATTCTGCTGACCTTTTCTGTAGTAGGCTGAATAAGAATCTCAAAGGCTAGTTTAGAGTTCAATTAATAAATGTTCTATATAAAATTCAAGGACATTGTGTTCTCATTCCATTGAATTTTTCAGGTTGTCTTTGAAACTAATTACTCAATCTATGAGCAGGGACACTGGCTAATTATTGATAAACCTTTCCTTATAGGAATTTTGCTTAAAAACAAAAACAACAAAATAGAGGATCTGCCTCTGACCCTGAAAAGTAAGACATGAGTAACCTCAAGATATTTAAACTCAAAAAAAAAAAAAATGTGTGAGTATAAGGTGAGGACAGCTTCCATGTGAGAGTGTGCAGATAATCAGAAACAGCAGGATTTTACCAGTTTGTCATTTCATGTGATTTTAAGGGACGTACTCCAAGTATTAGTTCTTTCCTGTGAGTGTTAATGAGATACTGTTCCTGACATTTCATAAAGAAATGCAAAGGTGTTTTATAAAAGGAGAAAAAGAGAAGAAATCACAACAACTTGAAGTTCTGTTTATAAGGATGCAATTTTCTTTTGGTTACAAAACTGACACGGGCCATATGTTCCTGAAGCTAAAATAGTATTTTAAATGAGGCGCTGGCTTCCCTTCCTACCCCAGACTGTTGTGAGTCATTTTTAGCAATTTGCTTCCCACAAAAATTTCAGAGAAAGCTGAAACTTTTACAGAACTCCATATTTAAGGTGAGACTATGGGAATCTTTGTCACTCATTAACTTAGTAAGCATTTATTCAGTAACTTCTATGCATATATTGTGTGTGATAAGGAGATAAAGAAATCCCAAGCTACCTCATAAAGGACTTCTCAATATCTGATTCAGGTGAGACAGGTGGAAGTGTATGTCAAGGAACATTGTTGTAAAGACGATGCCTGCAGTTTTTACAGAAGTTTGTAGGCTACAGTGGAGAGGTATGCAACCAAATCTTTGAGAAACTGTTCATAGAAGAGAGTCTGCGTTTTATCTGAACCAACTGGAATTTAACAAGGTCTTTAAAGTAACTCCTAAGATATTTCTGTGGAAGCATGGAATGCACAAGGCAAGGAAGTATTTAGTACTTTACTTAATACTGACTTGGGACACTTGCTACCAAAGGAAAGTGCTTACTGGATCAGGATTAGTTTTTAGAAAGTTACAGATAGCTACTGAGGAACCTATCTTTGTGCTATTTAAAAGTAATTGATGTGGTCACATACAAGGCAGGCCAACTAATTTGTGGATGGCTTTAGCCACTACATAAAACAATATTCAAAGATTCTGAAAGACTAGAATAATTCATTAAAACATAATGGATGTAAATAATAATACAGAGTTACATTTGAAATCCACTGAGAAAAATAGAAAAATTAAAAGGTCCAGCTTAATAACTTTTGAGGGAAAATAACCTAGAGATTTAGCTGGATGAAAGATTGTTGTGAATCATGAGATAATTTTCTTTAGGATAGTAATGAAATTTTAAACTCTAAAAAGAACTATGCATTTTGCAGTGTGTGTGGGAAAAGCATCCAGGTACGTGGCTTTTCAAAGGCACTGCCTAGTAGAAGAGGGTGACCAGAATGTATGGACTTTGAAACTATACTTTACAAATACATTGAGCATATTGGTGCTTAAGAAAAGGAAAGACAGTAAGAGGCATTGAAAGTAGCTAGTTATTATTACACTCAATTATCAAATTCTGAGTCTCATCTTCAATATCTTTCTTACATGTTTATAACACATGCTGGGAACAGGAGCTGAGCTGGGTAAGTAGCGTAACTTCAAGTTCCTCAGGTTTTCATGTAGAGTTCTTTAACCTGAGCAGGTGCTTGGAAGATCTGGACTGCTCTGGAATAGTCATCGACATTTCTGTGTCTTTATTTGGAAGTGATTTTCTTAAATGCTATCTTTATTACAACATACATGTTAATTGTATGTATCAGTGGGTCAGAGTGTGATATTTTTATACATGCAGATACTAGCCTTTAAATACATTCACCTAACCAATGACTCTTAATTTCACATCCCTCATCTTCACAATGTGCTTGCCCTTCTCAAATAATGCCTTTACTACTTTGTCAAACACACACACACACACACACACACACACACACACACACACACACACACACACACACACACACGTTTTGCTTTAAGACAGGCTTTCACTTTGTAGCTCTGGCTGTCCTAGCACTCAGACCTTGAACTCACAGAGATCTGCCTGAGTCTGCCTCCCAAGTACTGGCATTAAACATGTGCACCTTCACTCCTGAATACATAGTTTTCTTTAGTGTCTACATTGGAGTGAAGGCACAAAATACTTGTCTTTATGTTTGACATATATCTTGAAAAACAATTTCTTTTCTTCCACTTATTTTCCTACATGTTGGAAGATTATTATTTTTTAATTGAAAAGCATTCCATTTGCAGATAGACCACATTTTTGATATATTAATTTTTTAATGGAGATCTATTTTGATTCTGTGTCTTAGCGAGTGTGAATAGTGCTTCAGTATATATGGGGAACATTTTTTGTCTTTTATTCCTTGAGGACATAAACTCAAAAATAGGATACCTGGAATAGCTAATTTAAGCTCCCTTGGCATTGTCTCTTTTACAAAACTTTCACATTTTTTTTTTACATAGCTGTTCTATCGCTTTATATTTTTCCCTTATCAATGATAGGTTATGATTTTCTTAGTAAGAGGAATGGCCGCAGCTCTGAATCTTTGAGATAGTAAGTTATAGAAGTTTGCGAGTAGAGAAAATAATTGAATTTATTTTTTATATAAACATGTTTGAGATGGAAACACGGAGGATTACGCAATAAATGAGTTTAAATATTTAAATATTTTAATGGTTTAGATGGAGTAAAATGGCTGAGGTAAATTTAAAAAGAAATCCTTGAAGTTAAACAACTTTACCCTTAGTTATTACTTAGACTAAAAATGTCAAATACGGTCTCGATTTTCTTAGTCTTTGCATTGTTTGTGGTTTTCATTTAGTAAGTTTCTTGGATTGATAACGTTTTATGTACAAAAGTTTGAATGCCAATTGAAATTTGAAATAGAAAACACACTTCAAATACAAGTGGTTAAATATACATAGTTTCATTGTGAAAATACATTTTATAATCTGTGGGTTATAGATAATAACCCACATACACACTTGTAGTGCCAGACAATAAGTTTGCCCTTTTAAAGATATAAAGTCATTTAATGTTCTGAAGATTTATTGCATGGGTACTGGTCTAATTCCCTGTTTTTTTTTTTTTTTTTTTTTTGTTATTTGTTTGTCTTTTTCAGCTGAAGAAGTTGAGATTCAAGTAAGCAAAGATGGATCACTATACCTCACCCCCAACTGCCTATAACCTGATAATAATTAAGCTGGCATTCAAATTAGGTAATCTAATGCAATGGTCAATGGGCTAAAACACATATGATCAACATGAATTGTCAACGTGATAACCACAAAGGACAGGGTGGGCTTCACTTCGGAAGCTATGGAGACTCAAAGATAGAGCTAACTAGAAATGGCATCTAAAATGGGTTCCAGAGACGTGCAAAGAAAAACTTTAGTATGCACAAAGCCTTAAGATGCAAGAGGAGAATAGAGTTTAATTTCCAAAGGATAGAGATTGACTCCCACAAATGCTGCAGATAGTTCAAGGAAACAGAACTGGGCCTTTTCTTTTTTTGGCATCATCAGTTTAGGAATGCTCGTAGTGAAGAGAGAGAGAAAAAACTGGCGAGTTGTGGGGTAAGCCTGACTGGAGTAAGTTTAAGACAGATTGAGGAAAGAACGCAAACAGGATGCATAAACATCTGAATGGAAGATGTTTCTTTTAAGAATTCAGAGGAATATTATCTTCTTTAGAGGAAAACAAGAATTAATAAAATAACAATCATTGCAATCTTAAATGAGATTTTTAACTAAAATAATTATTAAGAATTATGTATATACGTTACACATGCACACATATTTGTATATATATGAGGTGGGCGTGAGTGCAGATGCCTTTAAAATTCAAAAGAGGGTGTCATATCTGAAGCTGGAGCTAAAGATAGTTTTAAGTCACTTAATATAAATTTAGGGAACTAAACTTGGGTCCTCTGAAAGACCAGCAAGTGCTAAGCCATCTCTCCAGCTTGGATTTCTGATGCTTTAAGATGGGTTTAAATGTAGTTAGTGGTCACCAACAATGAGTATCAGTGATATTATTTTTACATTATTATTATGTTATTATTTATTTGGCTTTCTGCTGTGAAAGTAGAAGTTTGAAAGGAGCTAGGATGCTCCAAAGATGATATATTTGCATTGTTATATAAATATTAACTTACTGTATATTATAAAAAGTACTTATGTGTTCTCTCAAAGAAATAACTAGAACATAAAGAAAGGAAATGTGGCCCCAGAAGGCTGACTGGGAGGGACTGGGAGGAGGGAAGCAGGGGAATACATAGATAAAAATGTCATTTTTTAATTAAAAAGTAAAATAAAAAGAAATGTCTTCCTAAAATATAAATCTACATTAGAAGAAAACAGATAAAAATGAAACAGAAAAACATGAAAGAAGAAAAATAAGAGATTACAAAAGAAGAGTAAAGATAAGGAACATTTATAGCTTCCTCTTCCAAGAAACAGTTTCCAAGAATATGTTACATAAAAAAAAAATGCTGCTTAAATGTCATTCAGGAAGTGCTGAATTAAGCAGTGGAAAGGCTTCTTTTCTAAAGGTTGTCTCAGAACAGGATGAGTACATGGTATCGTCATTTCCAAAATATATTGACCTTGTAGTTTTCATAGCAGAGCACTACTTCTAAGGGGACACAGGATTAGAATAGGAAGATTCAACTAGCTTCCCCCAGATGTTCATCTATTTGACTTCAATACACAAGATGAGGGCTTTGCATCATACAGAAATGTGTTGTAATTGTGGCCCTATCATTAGGTAATGTTAAGGAAATGTCTAAACTCCTTTGTCCCACAGTTCATTTTTGTAAACACTGTAAAGCTGAGTCTAGAACTCATGCATAGGAAGGTAGAGTCCCAGATGCAATCATGTAGGTACAAGTCTTCCCTGCAGCTTCCCTGGCAAGGATGCCTGCCTTAAGAAAAAACAATAAAAACAATCTCCTTATACTGCATTTGTCACTGTGTTTTCTATATTCTTAATGCTCAAGAAGCAGTCATTGCACAGAATTGTCAATAATACAGAAAAGGATTAGCAAAGTTGTTTAACTCACTTTGTATTCAAAGTTTCTAAAATAAATACTGTCAAACTTTACATTTGTGGATTCTTACTCCACATCTTCCATGTTACTTTTTTCTTGGGAAAAGTGACTTTGTACTCAGAAATAATATAGTAAAAAAGAAAACCAATTTAATTCTACTTTGTGTTTCAGATACCTTTTGTATTCCATAGGCAACACCATTTATTAGCTTTCTGTGCAAGTTCCTAAGATATACTTACATATATTGTCAAGATCAGCAAATCCTTTATCACTGGACATGCTCTGTTCAACATCCATGGTCCTTACAGGTGCTATCAATCATAGAGTCCATCACCCATCACATCGTAATCACAGAGAAAGACTAAAGTCATTTTTGACTATACTTGTCATGTGAGATAAATAAATATAGATGTAGAGCATATAAGAGAAAGAACATGATCAAAATAAAAGATGAAATAGGGGGACTTTGTAAAAGTTCTCACAAATTTTATAAATATTTGGCATGTACCCTGACGGTGATTAGGATACTAGGCAAAGTATCAGTGCTCTTGTCTTCTGATTATATACAGAGACACATGAGGAGCAGGCAGATAGATGCTGATAACTTGTTCTATTGGAAGAAGAAGATAGCCCCGACATTTTTAAAAAAGATACAACATCTTTGTTTATTTTTAATTTCACAAATGTAGAACCAAATCTGCAGGTCATTCTGTGACAGGTACACTTAAAACTGATGTGAGAAATGAATCTGAGTTAGACAGTGTGTAGAGAACAAGTTTACTCATTTTATCTATGGTTAGTAGTACACTGTAAAGGAATTTTGAAAAAGATGTTGAGATTGTTTTAATCTAATAACTAGCTTAATGAATATTTCAATAAAATTTTACTGTTAAAATATATTAAAATTTCAGGATAGACTACCCAGTCCACCGTGTATTTTGCTTGCTATAATTTGGTGATATTTTATCAAATAATGTATTGTTTTCATGTTTATGTTTCAAGTTTGAAGACATAAAAGCCATATTTTCAAGTTTATGTTTATATTATAAATTAGAAAGTAATATAACTGGCATTTAATGTTTTCGACTCTTTCAAAACATTCTTACCCAAGAGATTTTTAGAAAATTTAATAAAACTTGCTCATGAAACTACCTAATCTTATTGAAAGTCCTTCACACAATTATTTATTTTAAAATGAGTTAACACAAGGAATGGCTGCACACTCGGCTAATCTTCATCAGTTGAGAACACGTGTGGTGTTTATAATTCTCTCCCTCCATTCACTGCTGTCTGCAAGTGTGTTCTAGATATTACAATAGCTCTTAGCTAATTATTTAAGAATTTTGGAAATAAACATCTCCAAGAACATTTTAACACTTGATTATGTCAAGACAATAATATTACATGTTATATTGTATAATATTGATCCCTTGTATAATTTTTCCAGTTAAACTCCAAATGAATTTAAAACTTTTTAAAACTTGGGATAATACTAGAAATTCAGGGTTTGCTATTGACTATCTAATTTGTTCTTCATTCTTTATAAACGTTCCTTTTGGATTTCTTTATTTTTCTTTGTGTCCCCAGAATAAAATCAAAGCTAATTTTAACATAATGTGGTATTTTATTATATGAAATACTGTGGCTCAGTTTCTGACTTTTCCATGATTACATTCAGTCTAAATATTGATGAATGAATAAATATGGAGCACTTTTCATTTTTAGTGAACTATATTATAAACAATGTAATATTAGGTTGTCTTCAACTTGTCTAAATGTTATTCAAACTCTGTAAGAAAGTGTTTATTTTAGAGTGAACCTGCTTTAAAATTTATCTTCTCTAGCTACATTTTAGTCACTGTTTTTCTTTGGACTGCTTTAAAAGTGATGTCACTTTCATATTTTTGTTAAGAATTGTATATTTATTATATTGTGTCATATTTTGTTTCATTATTTATTTTACTATAGACTTTGAATAGCTCTAAAACCCTATTAAAATAAATGTAATCAGTACAATTTAATCACTAAAATAAATGTAATCAAATAATTTAGACAGTTGCTGTACTTTTAGCCATTGTGCAGGAAATAGAATGAGCTATTATATATGTACTAGATGACATTGTTTAGTTTGAAGAGTAAAGTATAAACAAAACTCAGAAAGAATACATGTCACACACAAGAATTCTAGGGTTCTGGCTAAAACTCTCAGAAAAATGAATCATCTAGCTGGAAAACATTTACAGAAAATCTTTCAAAGCATCCAAATGACCACCTTATAGTCATTGTTTATAGTTTTTTGAGTATTAATTAGTACCCATGTGTAAAGAAACTACTGAGACAGAATAGTAAAAGAAGTAAAATTTCATCTCCAGATATTAGTAGGGCCATAGACTGCTAGTGTTAAAATCCCATAGTCCACCAAATATTGAAAAGATATTCAGAATAAAATAGGAAGAAATGGGAGTACTTGATTAAAGGTTGTCAAAGGAAAGGATCCGAATGTTTGTAATTTAACAAGGCTAAAGAAATTATTTACAGAGATATGCAATTATCTGTATGCAACACATTTAAAATACAAGAAAAATATAGTATCTAACAAGAATAGATAGAAGAATAGAGGAGAGACTAGAACATAAAGGACATTTTAAAATACTTTTTGAATTCTAGAGACAAAATTATCATTTATAAAATAAAAATATACTACAAGTGATTGGCCGTGTACCAGCTAATGCCAAAGGCAATGCGGGAAATTGAATATATGGCAACAGCAACGATATAATTTGAAACACCAAGAGAAACAATGAACCTCACATCATATAGCTCTGTAATAACTTCAAGACACTTGACACATATATATTAGAAGCTCCTAAAGTAGCAAGGGATAGAAAGGAGAGAGAAAACTTTGAGTAAGCAATGATAAAACATTACATATGGTAACAGTTATAAATGTACAGAAGAAAGTTTAAAAAACCCCATAGATAACGAATTAAAGGAAAACATATTAAAACATACAATAATTAACTTTTTTGAAAATGAAACAATAACATTTGAAAATCAGCCAGGAAAAAAACATATTATGGATAGAGCAAAATTATTAAAATAAAAACGGCATATGCCCAACTAGAAGCAAGGAAACAGATAACAGTGGGGGGTGCCTTTAATGTACTGAAACCCAGATGCTTTTCTCGTGAAAGCATCTTGAGCAGTGGAGACAAAGGAAAGACATCCACAGACACACAGAAACAGCAGTAGCAGATATATTAAAGGGAGACCTGCAGAAGGTCCTGAGAGAAAATATATAATTATATCAAAGAAAGAAGACTACAATAGTAAGTAGAGACAATGATATACATTTTATCTTTTCATTATGACACTTGTCCAAGAAATGTGATGTTTATATTAAAAATATACTGTTGTATTATAATATACTAATAAGTAAAATCTATGAAAATCTCTTGAAAGTTTATGGTATAAATCAAGTCCACTATGGCAATTTTGGATGCCATATGCAAAGTGGTATAGAATCACCTGAGGGTTGATTGCAATAAGGTTCAACAATAAGCAATAAGTCATGAAATAACAAAACCAACAATTGTATTAATCAAATAATAATAGAAATGATTTTTAAAATTTTTTCCTTTCTTTATTTCTCTTTTATCTTTGTATGCCTAAATGTGTGTTCCACTGTCAATATTCATGAGGGACAGATATAAGCCAAAACCTGTCAAGGAACATGTGTGTGAACTGCAGAGACCTAGTTCTACTCACAACATGGTCCTCATATCATCTTGTGCCGCCTAATATCTTACTGTAGCTGATTCTTATTCAGTAAGGATTGAAAGACAGTACAAGCAGGAGAAAATTCACCAAAAGAATGCAAAAATTCTTGGCAGAGAAGTCTCAAGATGCTCTCTTTTCTGAAATGAGGTTTTTGATATGGAAAAATAATAATATTGAGTTCCTATTTGCTATTAATCATTAAATTCTGGGAGGATTATATTGTATGTTATATAAAAGAAAAACACACAGCTCAGGAGAGAAAATGTAAGAGAATGTCTTGTTACCTTAAGATTGGGAAAAAAATTTTAAGTTACAAATAATTCATTTTAAAAAATGAGAAACTAGTTAATACATTACATCAAAATCATGGCTCTTAGTCACATCACAAAGTAAATTAATATCTGAGCATAAGAGGAGATTCTATTTTTACAAACCCAAAGACAAACTAATGTTTAAAATAGGAAAACGAACTAAAGCTTCATATCACAAATCAAAGAGCAGACCTATATAGCTATCAGATAAGTAGATGATGTTGGAATATCTTTCTGTATGCTGTGAATATCAATCTTTAAATAAAGGAGCTGTTTGGCCCATGACAGGCACCATGGAAGAAGTAGGTGGGGAATCAGAATGGGTAAGAAAGGAAGGGTAGAATCAGGGACAAACCGAGCCAGCAGCCCAAAGAAGAAATATGTAGGGAACACAGGTGAGCCACGGGCCACATGGCAGACAAAGTAATGAGAATGGGCTGAATTAAAATGAAAGAGCAAGCTAGCAATGTGCCTGAGGCTTAGGCCAAACAGCATGAAGTTAATATAAGCATCTGAATCATTTTGGAGGCCTAATCAGTGGCGGGTGGCTAAGTGGTCTGGGGCTGCAAATCTGTGGGTCCGGACCTCTGGTCGCCTAGGACCAGGAAATCCTATTGCAACAAGCAGACGTACTTGGAAGTGCAGAAAGTGTTGTGGTTTTCACAACGTAAAACTAGAAATTTAAGGATGCAAAAAATATCATTAGCAATTTAGGGAAAAGGGTGTCTTATACAATTTGAGATAATTTTAGGATGTCAACAGTAGGTGTGTAATTCATAAAAACATTTTAATGCTTTATTTATAGATCGCACATATGTGTTGTTCAAGAAACCCATTCAGGCCATAAATACATCCATGTTTGCGACACAGTAAAGTTTGTGCTTGTTAGAAATGATGTAACAATATCATCTGTCTCTAGGAGATAAAATAAATAATAAATGAACACAATCATGAGTTGTTATAAAGTAGTTGAAAACAATGGACACATTCTCATGTGTCTGTACATGTGAAATAGAGTAAAATCCTAGAAAACCCTGTTCTGATTTGTAAAGAACTTGAGCTTCTGATGTGACTCATCTAGTTAGCTGCAGCAGAATTTGCATCACTAGAGGCTTCTTGCTGAATTCACTTCATCCACTGGTGTTTGGCAGAGCTGGTTTATTTAATTGCTCCAAAAGACACAAAGGGTTTCTTTTAAACTTGTATTTTGATATGAATGGCTTTAAAGTTTGTTTCTCTCACAACTCACGTTAAACTCCCAACCTCCAATCTAATAATAGTTTTAGAAAACAAAGACTTTGTGTAGTACCTTGGGCCTCCACAAATGGAAATAGTGTCTTTAGAAGGGACCATGGAGTGGTAACCAGCTTCTCTTTCCTAATGGGATCTTTAAGCTCTCCAAATTATGGCTTTTCAAATCTGAGATATTACTTGGACTTTCCATACATCTGTGCTGTTTCTTTTGTTATATATTATATATTACACTTAAACAAAAGATTTGAGGAGTGTGCTCTGTTAAGTCTGGCTATACTCTTAAACAACCATTTGGAAAAATGATTCATTTATTAGCTGTCTGGGTAGAGAATGCTTGTAAAACTGAACACTGAGCACGTCAATACTTCATCCATCACAATGCCTCAGTAGAAACTAAAATTTTGACACAAATAGCACACAGCAAAATTTACAAGGAACATATATATTAAACATCAGAGAAAATGTTGTTGGAAAATAAAAGTATGCATTAGGAATCTTTGAAAAACAACTTTTCTGATTGGATAGAACTCCTAGTATCTACCCTGAGATTTTAAAATAATTTTTCTGATATACTGTTCAAATCATCTCTACCGAGCAATTGTGAGTTTAATGATTCCTTTAAAACTGCATCTTTCAGTAAAGTTTCTATAGATGATTCACAAGTGTCTCTAATTTTGTAAGTATCTGTGTATTAGCATGATTTGTCACAAACATATGCAGCTAAACAAAGTTTATATTCTGGAAAACTGAGTAACCTGTAAGGTAAATCATCACCTTGCAACTGTGATAAATTTAGTTTTGAATCTGTAAACATGTGTAAGAATGGTGAAGCCCAGTCCTGATGAATCTGAAACACTAGTCTGGCATCCAGGGATCATTGGAGAAGACAGGTTAAAAAATGTATGAAACCCAAAAGGAATAGGAAGTTTGCTGTGAGATTCTGTGTTATGCAAATGTCAAACCATGCCCATGAATTCTAATGAGCACTGCTGCCTTTTAAACACGACCCGAACAAGAGAAAAACCAATAGACATGCTAACATGAAGTGGGACATCTTGTGGGCCCTCAAGTCTTTACGACGAACTAGAAGCACCCAAGAAATGCTGAGAGCAGAAGAAATATTCTTGCTGATGACTGTACGCTCAGCAGAGGAAGATGATTTGAATAGAAAAGCATCAATGACAAATGGCCAGCAATGAAAACATAATACAAGTAACATTATAGCAACTAAACAGGGTTTTTAAAAAAATGTATTCAGAAATGTGGCACTGTGTGTGTGTGTGTGTGTGTGTGTGTGTGTGTGTGTGTGTGTGTGTGTGTGTGACAAATAATGAAAAAGAGGTCATAAATTTGAAACAGAGCAGCAAAGAGGTTACATGGGAGGTTTGGGGAGTTAAGAAAGAGAGAGGTGAAATGATAAAATTATGATCTCATAAATTAAAAATAATTAAAATAGGAAATGGAAGCATGAAAATGAATTGGAGTAAAATTGAAAGTAAAAGTTGAAACAACTCTTTCGGGATTTGGTATTTTACCCCAAATTGCTTCCTTTTGTCAGAGACCAATGTCTGTAGCTTGAAATAACATATAACATGGCTGAGATATGCCAGATGGTCTTTCCAGGAAAGTTAGGAACATCTTTCTTTTTCACAAAATTCTTTGGCAAATCAACTCAAAATTACTTTGCCTGTTAAAGGAAATAGAGAGAGGCCATCTTCCAAGCTTCAGAATTTTAGTGAAATTAAACTTCAGTCTGTTATTTTTAAAAGTAAGGATGCTAAGCACTTTTTGTTACATAAATGGTGCCAACTCTAACTTTGTACTTAGAATTAAGAACATAAAAATCTTCCGCTGAGTACCTTATTCAGTTAAAGGTATTTTCTTACAGGACTAATTTTTAAAATGGTTTTTATTAATTCTTAGAGAGTTTCAGATGCTGTATTTTGAACATTTTCATATACCTCTCAGTCTCTCCCAGATCCACTACTATTCCATACTCACTCTGTCCATTATGTCCTATGAGGGATGCCTACAGACCGTTGTATGTGATTAGGCACTGGAGCATGTTAGACCTACCAGTGGCCATTCAATTTAATAAAAACTAATTCTTTTTTTTTCTGAAAGCTATCAATTGTCAGTTTCTCACCACTGTACAAAATCAAAGCTATATGTACCAGTTTTGAGGCTAAGAACTTATGACTAAAGAGGCCATCGGCTCGAGGGAGAAACCTCCCAATATTACCCTGTGAGTGAAGCAAACTGAGTTCCAACTATTTCTCATTGTACCCACAGATTAGTACATCTCTAAAAGCTCATCTGAAAAGCCTACTTTTTCAATGGGTGGCAATTAATACTGACACCTACTCTGGCCAAGTGCAGAGAATAGTGTAAAGTGATGATATGTTTAAGTGACACCTATATCACATCCCCTTCCTCCCAAGGTGCTTGGATCAGTATGGAGAAAGGAGCTGAAAGAGTGTAAAAGTAGCTAGTAGATGGCTACGACAAAACAATTTTATTAGAAAGGGTTCTCTAGAATCACAGAACTTATAGAATGAATTGATGTCTCTGTCCCTGGCTTCATATATTTATAAATATACATATATAAGCATATACATATAGAGATATAAATATAGATACAGATATAGGAATGAGAATCTAGTAGTTGCTCAGTCACACCAGGCTGGATGTCTCAGCTGGTCTTCTGTATGTGCTGGAATCCTGAAAAGTAGGCTCTAAATGCCAGTCAAGGAATGGATGTGCTGGCAAGGGGAGGGTAAGCAAGTGAAGAATGAATGAACCCTTCCTTCTTCCAGAGTCTTTATAGAGACTTTTTAGCAGAAGGTATGGCCCAGTTTAAAGGTGTGTCTTCTCTCTCCAAGATTGGATTAAAAGTGTATGCCATCCAGCCTCAAGATTTGTATCAAAGGTATGTTGCCTTCCTGCCTCAAGATCTGGGTCACAAATGTGCCCCCTATTTCTGGACTGAAGTTCCTTTCAGATATTGTCAAAATGAGAACCAAGAATAGTCATCACAACAGTATTTTCTAGACACAATAATGTGGTAGCACTTATGAAAGCATAGAAATTGTGACAGAAAGTGTAAAACCTGTCTAGTATCAAGTCAGACACAATCCTATCACGATTGAACAAGGTGGGTAAGGCCTAGATTAGAAAATTGTCGGAGAAGTACATGTTTAGCAAGTATTTTAAAAAATACTAATGCTTACCTTTTCTCTGCTTTTAATGTGGTAAAAATTCAAGAAATAGTTCCTAAACAATATACATGTGAAAATAAAGCAGAAATTTAAAATCTAAAATACAAAATGGATTATTTAATATATCTCAAGTACTATTATCTTCATTTTCTGTGTGTGTGTGTTGTTTTGGGGTTTTTTTTTGTTTGTTTTTTGTTTTTTTTTGTTTTTTTTTTTTTTCCTAAGGCAGGATTTCTTTATGCAGTCCTGGCTATCCCGGAGCTTGCTCTGGCCTGAACTCAGAGATTCACCTGCTTCTGCTTCCTGAGTGCTAGGATTATGGATTTGCCTCACCCTCACCCAGGTACAGGCGATAATTTTCTAAGATGTTGAGAATCTTTCATTTTCCTTGAGGAGGATCCTACAAAAAAGCATCACGTCACTGAATGGTAGCTCAGTAATTAGAATTTAGTTCAGAATTGCAGAAACATAATACAAAAAGAGCTACTTTAGAACACAATGGAAACACAGGGAAGATTTGGCTGCCAAATACGGTTGTCAGTCCCGAAGTCAAGGCCACTCAAAATTCTGTAGATATGCTGGACATGTGGAGCTACACAGAGGAACTCAGTCTTGAAAGACAAAACAATCTGTAAAATAATGAAGAATGAGGCAGTAACTAATAATTTAAGTTTCCTTGTTCTAGTATATAGGTGGCTAGAAAATAATAGTATCACAAATATTTCAGTTTGTAAAGTGAATTCAACAATTTTTATTGCTGAGTGTTTCATGTGATAGGTGGGACTGGAGAGTTGGCAAAAGGATTAAGAGCTCCACTTGCTCTCACTGATGATCTGGGTTTGATTTCCAGTACCTACATAGCTGTTCACAACTATAGCTCCAGAGAACCTGATATCTTCATACAGGCACACATGCAGGCAAAGCACAATGCACATGACATATATAAGTAAATAAATAAACACATTATTTTAGAAAGGACAATGCCCAATCAATGTGATCACCTCAATAGCTCCACTTTCTATGGAGAAAAATCCAGTCTCTTGATCACTTTTATTTCCAGACAGTGCAATGCTTAATATATATATATATATATATATATATATATATATATTATGTGTGTGTGTGTGTGTGTGTGTGTGTATATGTGTGTATATACACACATATACACACACACACACACACACATAAATTTGGGGTAAAATCTCTTAAAGTATGTGGATATTTCTCCTTCAGTGAAGCCAGACAGTAATTTATATTCATTAAATATAATAGATTAATTCTTCAGCTAGCTTCAAGCCCTCAGGTAATTGGCCCCTGCCAACAAAACTATCTATCAAGTGGATCTGCTATTCTTGAGGTTTAGTAAAGATAACTTGACACTCTCGTTAAAACTTGCTTTCTTATAATTCAACTCAAAAAAGGCTTTTGATGTTTTTTGAAATCTCAACATTATTTTAGATATCACTTTGGGTTGCCAAGTTCAAAGACGCAAGCCGTCTTTTGGTAGTTTAGCTCTTAAAGAAAGGAGGTGGAGACCCTGGAGTTCTATTTCTGAGTATCAAGAGCTGTTATCCACCGAGAAACTGAGTGCCCTGAGTCACAGCTTTCCTCAGACCACTCGCCCATTATTTATAGTAAATAGATAGGTGGGTGACAGGCTGTGAGCAGCAAGGGTGGTGTGCCTGTCCTTTAGTGATGCATTGAAGAGGAAGAACAAAGAATGCTCTAGCAGCAGGATCCTTGGGGCTATAAATACTTGGTAAACTTACTGTAAAGCATGTAGGAGGAGAAGAGCAATTTTATCCACATATGTTTCTTAGTGCATGGAATACACACTAGAGGCCTTCCTCACTGACCTGCTGTCAAATCCCTTTATAGAACTCAGATGAAGAGAAACTCAAGGAACCAGCCAATGACACCCTGCACTGCATAAGCCTGTTACTTTAATAGTTTAAATTATTTAAATAAACTCTAAAATGTGAATATTTCTCAATAGTTTCAGTTATACATTTATATTACAAGAATATCACAGTCTATAGAATACCTAGTCTAGTAATTCTTTCCAAATGTAACCATTAAATTACTAAAAGTTAGGAAAATAAAAATATACATTGATTAAATATTTATATTGAAGGCAGGATGTGGGGGAGAGCAAGGGAAAAGACATCTTAATGAGGGGGGGGGTCCATTTTGGGATTAGGAATAAACATGGCACCAGGGAAACCCTCAGGAATGCACAATGATAACCCCAGTTAAGACTCCTGGCAATAGTTGTGAGGACATCTGGATATCTACTGTAATGAGACTGGAGACTACAGTAATTGTTATCAGAGATAGTCTATCCAAGTAACTGATGGAAACAGATGCAGAGATCCACAGCGTTACTGAAGAAAGGGAAGAGAGATTACACAAGTCAGGGGAGGCGGGAGGATGAGATGAGAAGTATGGGAGGAAGGCTTGGAGGAGAGGAGGAAGGGGAAACTGGACAGTAGTAAAATAAATGAAAAATGTTATTCAAATAAATAAAACAAAAGACTTCATCACGGAGGGGGAAATACCCCTTATTTTCTTATAGGTGCAAGCTATCAAAAAGAAATTGGGAAGAGTTCGAGATCCATACATTTCCCAAGTTTTTGGTATCAGGGTCTGTTCAGAAACACTTTTTATAGGGCGTCAATGTGAACAGGAAGTCTCAATGCCCTTCTTTTAAGCTACTAACAATCATTAACTTCAAAGTAGCCTTTTTAATCTCTCTTAAAATCTGCATATCAATAATAAAAAAATGGTTACAATGGCTTGTAGTATATTTTAAAATTTGGAAAGATAATCACCTCAACATTTGTCCCTTTAGAATTGTTTTAGCTATCCATGATCTTTTGTAGTTTCATAAAAATTTTACCACTTTTTCCTGTTTCTGTGAAGGCTTAGGGATTTGGTTGGAACTTCATTAAACTTGGAAATTGTTTTTTTTTTTTTTTTTTTTTTTTTTTTTTTTTTTTTTTTTTTTTTTTTCCGGTATGATGATCATTTTGACAATAGGAATTTAAACAACCCATGAGCATAGATGGTCTTTCCAATTATAAATGTCTCTCTCATTTGTTTAAAGATTTAAATTTTTAATTAAAGAAGTTTTCTACCTCCTTGCTTATATTTACTCCAAGATATGTCATTTGCTTTGAGGTTTTTATAAATAGGAGCATAACCATGATCACTATCTTATCATTTTTGGTAGCAATAGCCAGGAAATAGAATCAGTCTAAATGTCTTGCATCTGATGTATGAATAATGAACTATAATACATCTAACCAATGAAACCATATTGAGCTGTTAAAAAAATATAATCATGAAATTTTCAGATAAATTGGTGAAACTCGAAAATATTATAAAGAATTCGTTAACACCAACCATGAAGGGAAAAGGTAAATATTCTCTATGTTTTACAAATTTTAATTCCAACTCTTTAGATGTGATTATATAACCTGGATTAACTGCACCAAGCAGCAGAAGAAAAGAGACTCTGGTGAAGGAAGGACTAAAATGGATGTGAGTGGGGAAAACTGGGAGAGATCTTTAAGAAAATAGGAGGAAAATACAGGCCAGGAAAAAATAGATAACACTCAAGATGTTTTGTTTAAAAAGCCAAAAGAAAACAAATATAAATGCACAGATATGTGTATGGGCATGTGCTAATTGTGTGTGTGTTTGTGTTTGTGTGTGTACGTGTGCTTGTGCGTGTGTGTGTGTGTGTGGTTTTTGAATACATACCAGCATATGTATTAATACTGATTAAATAATACTGAGTAAAATCCCAGTGCCAGGGATGAGAAATTTCCCTTCGAGTTGTTAATTGAGGGATTTCAAAAGACCAAAAAACAACACAGATCTTTACCATCTCCATGGCTTGCCACCCCAAACTTATATTGCTAAAGAGATAACATTCACTTTGAACAGAGGACTAGGACGGATTTGCTGAATCTTACCTAAAGCTTCCTCTCCTAGGACTAGATTTCATAGAAGAGGACGGTGTCATGCTAGCTGCTAAAGAAAAAAGGAATTAATAGTCCTACCCAAATTTGATGTTTCTGAATCCAAATGGCAATTGGTCTAGAAAGATAGCTGAAAAGGTACAACCGTGGCGCTTAAATCTGTTCTGTAAGCAGCAGCTCTCTAATTGGATGCAATGCTCACTTAATAGGAGAGAATTCATGTTTAATACCATAAAACTAGCCAACTTGCTACCTCACTAGTTAGGTCAAAGAGTCTAGAAAAACTATTCCTATAACTTTCCTAGTATTATATTTTCTATCTAAGCATTCAATTTTATACCTTCAGGTGGCTTCAGCTTATGCCCTTCATCCCCTGAAGGAGACAGATACTATTGCAAAACGCCACAACTGATCAAAAATAAGAAAACCACTGACCATAGGATGTCCGTCCATAATTGATACATCCATAACAAACCCCCTACCTCTATGTACGTTTAAGTTTATGGAAGTGTTACTTATGATATAAGTCCTTCTAATTGTCTGTTGTCCATCTTTTATAAAATTATAACATTTGATTATTAAAACAAAATTTCACTTCTTCTGAAAGAATGTGTTTTCTATGTTGGCAATCAGATTGTTTTCAATGCCCAGATTTGAAGCCCCACTGTCTAAAATAACATACATGATATTGTCTGGGGTTTCTACAAGAGACAAGATGTAAAATTGTGATCTCACATATTTCACAAAGAAGAAAAGTGATACATTACTCAGATAAGTTTAGCTTTTCTAAGAATCATAATTAAATAAAAAATTACTCCCACGTAGATATTAATGAATAAGACTTCTTAAAAAATTCATATTCACAACTCAATAATAATCTCATTATGTTATACTTCGTAGGAATTTACTATGATTTTAAATAATTTTATCCTAACAAATGAATGAAAACAGGTTTCATCACATACAATTGACAGTCTCTGTGCATGCTCAGACACGGAGACACAGTGGCATATACTTTACATTAAAAATCAGTATTGAAAATACTCACTGACAAAAAAGAATAATGGTTGCAAAGAACTTCAAGGACTTTTCATAACTGCATTTGCTAATTGATGCAAAATTTACAATTGTAAAGTTTTATTATTATAAATTACATCTTATAAAATAATTTTAAGCTCTTATAAAAACATTTTAAGACAACAATCAAGAAAGAATGTACATTGTATATTATAATAGTGAAAATTTCTGTGGAGTGAGTTTTTGCTAATGCTGAAGCACTCCATGCTTTGGTTAACTAAGCTGGGAACACAGTTAGCAGGCCTTTCCCTCATTACAGAAGACAGTAGTTTATGCAGGAAAGAATTGCTTAAGGTGCTCTGCTGAAGAGTGATAGGTAGTAATTCAAGGGGAGAACTTTCTTGAGAGAACACCACTGGGACACTTAATTTTCTCCTCTTCCTCAGACCACTTTTCTATTCTTTTCCCTCCATTATCCTTCCAACCATGTATCCTTCTGGCTCTGCTATTGTGTTGTACAAAGATTCTAACCAATGGCCAGATTATGATGTTGTCCAACCAGTTGCTCTAGCATTCACCTCAGTTTTGATATTCAAACTTGCACTTTCCTTAATCTAACAAACATTATGTATGTGTGCATATCCCCCCACACACACTCTGTGCCTGTATGCATGCTACATTTACCTTCCCGTGTTTTTAAACAGTAGCTATCTATAGAGACATATAAAACATTACGTCTCAGAAGAGTCACTTCTGCATATTTGTAATTTCAGCACCTTAACACAGCAGCACTGATGTATGCTTTATGTATAAAAAATAATTATAATTTATCAAAACGTTAGAAAGTTTTAAACAGTACTCCTCATAATCAGAGTAATCAAAAGCATTACATGGTTATTTGTGCATCTCATGTTGAGTTATGTTAATTGGAATATGATATAAAATAATAATAATTGCAAAAACCATTACCTTGTCCAATTCAAAGAATAAAACCATAATTTTATACATAAAATTATATATTATGAAAATTTATAATGCTTCCAATATTCTGATAACACATATCAATACATTTAAATAAATGTCTTCTCTGTATTATCAATTTATTACTATAACATGATAAGATGGTATTTGAGAGTAAAACTTTAGAATTTTTAAGCATGTAATTAATATATAAAAATGATTTCCTCATGTCAGCTAATCAAGTGATACAAAATATTTCTTATTGCATTTTTCTTAAAGATTTATCTATTTTATTTTGTGTATATGGGTGTTTTGCCTGCATATACATATATATGAATCCCATACAGGAATGGTACTTTTGGAGGTCAAAGTAAAGCATTAAATCCCTGAAAATGAATTACAGCTGGTTGTGGACCAATTCACAGACACTGGGAATCAGTCCTAGCTCCTTTGCAAGAACAACAAATGCTTTCCCTTTGGACCCATCTTCCCTCCCCATGCTCAGTGTACTTTTATATACTAATGTTGTTTACTCATTAATAAAGTTAAATGGTGTGTCATCCGTGAGCTTTCATATTTCTAAATTAATGAGACTTATAATGTATTCATGAGATGTACGTGTTGAGATATTTCAAATTGATTTCTAGGATTTAATTATTTTGTTTTTGCTTAAAGTACTCTAATAATTTCACCTTTCTCAAAATGATCTTTTAAGATGTTCAATTTTTGTATGAGTTTTATAATTGTTTTTCTAATTTCCTAAAGATGAACCAATTTTAACTGAAAGTAAATTAAATATATTATCCGATTTCCTCATTCATAAACTTGTGTATTAATTCCACACAGGCAAGTAAATGTAACTCTTTAATTTTCTGTGCAGGTATTTTTCACTATTGTGTTCATTGTTATTCTGTTAAGTCTAATAATTTTCTATTATGACTTCAGCAGTTATTGTCTATGTTTAGAAAAGTCTTAGGTTATTAGCTGCTTGCACTCAAATAGTTTTTTTTTTTTTATTTGACTAAAAGCTTTGACATTATCTCCCATTAATTTTGGTAGGCTCTCCAGTGTTTACTTTCTTCATCTCATGAACAAAACTACCTGAATTTATTGCCATCATAGTATGAACAAAGGCATAAGAAGCTTCCTGGGCATGCAGCTCGCTCACTGTAAGGAACACTAACAATTCCACTGGTGAAGTAGCTTAGCTCTGCCACAGTTCCATTGACATAATGGCCATTGAATGTAAATTTAACACCAAACTATAGCATACCATTTATTGTCTACTTTCTTTAATTAAGGTAAGTATGAGCATGAGGAAAATGTACTCATTTGTTATCCGTTATCTCTAAATATCAAATTGTATGATTACTTCACTCATACATATTATTTATCGAATTACAATGAACATCTATTTTCATATGCTGGTAATGTAATTTGATCACTGTTTTTCTTACTAAGTTCTGTATTTTTATTATGATATCCTTATTTCCATATTCTTCCTTTATGAATCAAATATTTTCAGATACTATGATGGATTTTTTGAAATAATTACAATATTTCTTCTTTCCCTTATCTCCTTCCATACTCTCCCATACTCTTCCCTCCCCACTCTCCTAGAAATAACTGGAATCATTTTTACTAAAAGTTATTATATTGTATGTGTAGATATGTACATATATCTACCAAAATATAACCTGTCTAGTTCATATTTTGTTACTTGAATACAAATTATCAGGGCTGACCACTTGGTACTGGATAACCAATTGGTGTCTCTTTCTTGCCGAAGACCATCTCTCCCACTCCCTCAATTCCTCAGAGGCCTGTAGTTCTCTAGGTGGGATTTGGGCCTCATAGGTTTTTATCTGATACTTAAATGCTGGATGCTTTTAGAGGACCATTTTGTTTCCCATGTTTATCGTTTCCTGTATTTCTCTTTACTTGTTCTAATTTTACACAGCCTCAAACAGGACCTATCATTTGCTGACTTCCAAATTTCTATACTAGCCATACTCGTTTTCTAGAACTACAGCTTTAAAAGAGTTATTCATTAACTCTCTTTATTTTCAGGCATATGAACTATCAGAATGCAATGTCCTATGAATTAGAAGACGTTGTCTGACCTCCCAGAAGCAGAGTCAGAGAAAGTTATAAGCCTCCATGTGTTTGCTGAGAACAGAAACAGAGTCTTCTCCAAGAGAAATAAGTAATCTCAGTTGCTATCATCAGATCTCAAAACAAGACTTTTAAATAACTCTTATTTGGGTGTTTGTCTGCAACGTTTATTTTGAAAGAGGATTCATGGGGTTAAGTAGAAGCCTCAATATTTTAGAATAGAGTATTTGTTCCTCTTGCAAAGCATCTGGGAATGGCTCCCAGCACCCATATAGCAGTTGACAATGATCTGTAAATAAAGCATCAGGTGGTCTAACATTCTCTTCTAGCCTCCATGGGCACCAGGTATGGTGCGCGCACACACATGCAGGCAAATAGTTTATATATATATTTAATAAAATGTCTTTATTAAAGTTATTTTCATTATTATTTAAAATACTTCTAGCACTGCCATGATAATGACAACAATGATGTTTTCATGGTAGCAGTAATAAAAAATTGAACTGTGAACATTTACTTATAACATTAAATTGAAATATTTATCATAACATTTACAACGTATTTGCCAGTCATTAGTTGCTCTATCTAGTAATATTAAAGCAATATTAAATATCTTGCCTATAAGATAAGAAAATAAATACAGAGAATTTGAATAAATTTCCCAGGGGTTCTCCTAAACCAAATGGTCAAATTAGTTTTTCAGAATCACCACAAAGTTTTAAATCCATACCTCAATGTTTCCAAGCTAACAACCTTGAATCATTCTTTTCTATCATTAAATGATTGACCAATATCTGTCACTCTCACAAACATTCAATAATATTTTATTATACCTAATATACTTTCAATTTTTCAGAAAATCCTCATTCCAAAGTATAGCAAAAGTAAAATCCTTTTTTTTTTGTTATTTCCAGTATAACAAGGTCAAAGTATACTATTCCTTTGTTTAAAATCTTTCTCTAAATTACCATACCTTACACTATAAAATTCAAGATCCTCAGCATATTACACAAGATCTTTTATACTCTACATTAGTATGACATTTACAAATGTCCACCATCTTTTTCCCAATCCTGTTTAAAAATGGTCACAGTCATATTTAACTTTTATTTTGTACCCAAATATCAACACCCATATGTATACAAGGATGCATACATACCTGTATATATGTATTCATATCTCCATACATATATAATTATTTACCCTGAAATATCTATATATTTGTATAAATATATTCAGATCCACCATATTTTATTATAACAGTATATAATACCTCACTTAGGCAGTCTACAATGTGGTTCATTTTGAAAGAATAAACTAAGGAACACTAAAGACAAGAATACAAAGCTCCTAGTTATATTTTAGGAAGCATGTTATCCAGTGTCGTCAGCCAATCTCATATGCAATAATTGGGGAATGTAAGATTCAGGGCCTTATAAAAGTTACTTGCAGTCTATGGGTGAAGACTGTGGGAAAGCTTTACTATCATTTCTTCAATAATGGCATAAAACCATAGCTGACAACAGTGCCCACACATCTCAGTACATAGACACTCACAGCTATTCATGTGAGTTTTTAAAAAGATTTTCACATGATTTTTCTGCTTAATAGTTACTCAGCCTAGTTCTAAATTTGAGGAAGCTGGCCTGAGTCCTATAGTTTGAGGAAATTAGATGAATTCTGAATTCATCATCGTGGAAGAAAGGTGGAAAAGCACAGTTACAAAAATAGATTTTTAAAAATTACCTGTGAACTATGATTATTAGAATTGGCTTGGAGAAAAAAGGATTGTTTGTATTTAACAAAAATATATCACAGATTACGTTCAAAGATGACACTTTCCAGGTGTAAATTTTACAGAGCAATCAGTAAACACATTAGAATCATTAAGCTGATAGTAATAGATGTAAGGTTTCCCTCGGTTCTAGAATCTTCAATCATTTCTACACTAAAAACTACTACTCCCATGTGCTTCTAACTTTCAAGTGATACATTTTCCTTCTCAAGTCTTAGGGGGGTTAAAAAAATAAATATTTAAAGTTACTATCCTTTCATCCCTTAACAAAAACATTTAGGTGTTTGATTTCCACCATCCCAGATAAACAGTTTTAAAATAATTTATACACCCCACCATCTACCAATATTCTAAAAATATATGATATACTTTATATATTTTAGGTTTTAGTTATAATTTGTGCCTTTTCCTCTTCCAGATATTACCTCATAATAATTCCTACTATATACAGTCTTAGTTTAAAACCTTCTTAGTTAGACAAAACAGAGAGATGTGGTGGGATTCAGGTATCAGCTGATAAGGTCGAAAGACACTTATCCAGGGCCAGGGCTCCTGAAGGAGGAGCGGCCAGCCCCCCTCAAGAGGGGCTGCTGGGATCTTAAGCCCTGTTTGTTTCAGCCTTCTGGAGAGATGGGATCAACGTCCATTGCTCGTCCATCCGATCGCTCAAGTGTATTCCTAAGCTGTAGCCTGTTATCGCGAGTGTTAATTTGTTTTCCAATAAATATTTATCTTGTATTGGTATATTTTAAATAAAATTTACTGCCACACTATTTATTTACTAAATATACAATTGAATGTCAACCATTCTGAGTGAATTTTTAATTTGTTTTATTTTTGTTGTTATCATATAATTATATTGCCCCTTTCCTTCTTCCAATCGTACCACACATACCTCCTTGCTCTCTTTAAAATGCATGGATACTATTTCATTAATATATAAATATGAAAAAAATCAGGAAAAATAAAAAACTAGAACTAAATAAAATCAACTACCTTTCTTATTTTATTACTGTAAGATTTTTTTTATTGTGCTATACACAATATTTACTCAAAAATCAAGGCCATAAAACTCTAGATAATCAGCAATGACCCCCGTCATTTAGCTACACAAGAATCTGGCAGGTAAAAGCATCCAAATCGAAGTTTACTCTGCTTGGAAAAATGAAGCTTTCTCAGAACAGTTGCTTGATAAATGCTTCCTGCTTTACTTCTGTGTTTATTTTTGATAAATTGCCAGGCTGGCAATGACTTTGCCTTGACATTTCTCTTGCACTCAGCTGCCGTTATCTTATGACAACTGATTCCTTTTTGATTTTTATCTCACAACTCATAATTGTAGTTTTATGCCTGTCTTTCTTATAAATTTTGAAATTGATGTTATAAAATTCCAAACTTTCAGGACAAATATCTTATGAAAATGTGAGAATGGAGAAGAAACACTAAAGACCTTTTAGAAAACTGATATAGAAACCTTCCCTGCAGAAGCTTCCTAAAACATATATGCACACTATATAATATATTTTAAATAGTTGTGCTATATAAATTTGTAAAATCACTATATGTGTATGTGTATATATATGTGTATCTATATCTGTATTTATCTATATCTGTATCTCTTTCTCTATATATATTATTGGAATTGACTTGGAGAGAATTCTATTATATAGATATATTCATATATATACATATATACATATATGAATAAGATGTCATATGGTCTCTTCTCAAAGTCCTGGGATCAATGTGGAATAAGGCAGAAGTATAAGTGCCATGAGTGGTTGGTGACTTTAAGAAAACAGTGTTTTCTAGACACAGGAAAGCAGTTACAAATTTGAACTCAGAGTGGTTATGTCACCACAAAGCCTCTGCAAGTTCAAATCTACACCCAACAAACAGAAAGAGGGGTGAGCTCAATGTTCCACCCCTTGCTAAGGAGCTCTTTATTGGCAGATCAAAGGTGCTAGGAGGGGGCTATCCAACTTTATTCCAGGGCGTTATTCCACACTAGTCGACTACATTCCATTGAAAAACCATACATTCAAGAGTATAAGGACATTTCAGGTGGTCGTGGGGATCTGATGGTTTGAATGTAAAAAGAAAAAAGTAAACAATTAAACAAAAAGGAGTATAAGAGCCACACAAAATATCATCAACATATTTAAAAAGAAAGGACAAAGTCTGAGTGAGACGAGAAGGGAGGAGATTTTGGAGACCGTGGAGTATTTAGATGAAATGGATCAAAGCACACTGTGTGTAACGTGTAGAATAAAAAGAAAACAAAAGAAAAACTAGATGTATAACATCTCCACGGAATTGTATCTGTATTTATTTGTAGGAAAAATACAAATGACAAAAAATTAAAATAAGAATTTCTATGTAATCCAAATTATTTCACAAAAGACTTTATGTAATAAAATTCAAGAAAGCACAACAATAATTTCGTCATGAAAACACAGGTCATATCTCATTTTGTGAGGTGGTGAAGTCACATGGCCAGCTACATAGAGACCTGAGCATGTTGCCAGTAACTTGCCATCATTGGTTTCCTGTCATGAAAATGTTTTATTTTCTGCATCTTATATCTGTGGCCATTGGAGACATCCCCATATACACAAAGAAAAGGAAGAGAGGACACCTCCTAAGAGACCAATGTTTGCATAGATAGTACATTATAAAATATTTAAGTAGAACAGCTGGACAGTGGTTTGCACTAGCTATACCTACAATATCTGCAAAAGTTTATTTTTATTGTTTAATTTTGAAGATGAAACTAAGATTTATAATATACCCAAGGCTGCTTATCTAGACAAAAAGCAAATCAAAACTGAAGCAACCATATGACATTAGTGGTTCGGCTACACAAGCCTCATGTAAGGTTTTTCTTAAAATCATTATTCTAAAACAAAATGAAACACTTGTTTAGAAAGAGAGTATAGTTTTTTGGTGGTAGGAAGATCCCAAGGTCTCTGAGTGTCAAGCATGTGCTCTCCCACTGAGCTACAAAGCAGACCAAATTACAGTTTTCTTGATCCATCCCCCATATCTAGTGTAAAATTATGGGGTCTGGAATACTGTAGCCCAAGGGATTCTGCTAGAGCTGATATAAGATGATTCTTGGAGAAATACTGTTCTGGATCACAGAACTTAAACAATCGTAATATTTCCATTGCTTTGCCCATCACAGCACACAAATGGTATTTACTAGATGTTCACCTTTAGAATATGATCCATAACAGGAGCAAAATTACAGTTTTGAGATAAAAATGAGATAATTTTGTGTGGGGGGGTTTCACCACAACATGGAGAATTGTATTAAAGGGTTGCAGCATTAGGAAGGCTGAGAACCACTGATCTAGTGCAAGGGGTAAAGTGTGTGTGTGTGTGTGTGTGTGTGTGTGTGTGTGTGTGTGTGTGTGTGTGTGTGTGCAAGTGCCTGTGTATACATTCGCGTTAAGGTAAAAGATAAAAATGAGGCATGGTTTAGATGGGACCTTGCTCATAAACATGCCAAGAACAAGAAGAAATTAAAGTAATTAAAATTCAACTGACTTCTTAAAACAATTGGGCTATTCTTATGTTCGGGATAGTTTTAGAAAACAGAACATTTTGTGTTTTGGGAACCAAAGAAAAGTCACTCCAAAGTGATATCTATGGCCAACAGATTCTGCTAAGAAGTTGTGGCTCTAATGTTACTCTCCCTTTGCATGTGTCATCTCGATTATGCCCTCGTATGTAAGTTTTTTTCTATTAGGTATTGTCAATCAGTTTTGATTTTTGTCAATCATAATTAATACTTGGAGAAACATCACTTTCCATGCAACTCAGTAGTCCTACCCAGCACACAGGCAATGCCTCAGTAACATGCAGCTATGACATACCTGGATAAATATGAAGATATTTGTAAAAATATTAAGATGCATAATAGGTTCCTTATGACAGTCAGTAGGACAAAGCATATTCTCACTCTTGAGTGACCCTGAGAAAACTAAGGGAATGTTTCCACCCCAATGCCAGTATTTCTGGGACATTTACCATAAATTTGTACAGGTTGGTAGCAATTATGTCATTAAAAGTTTTAAATGAATCGTTAATAAACCTGACAACATAATCAGAAAATTCTAGTCTAACCAACTGAGTCATAGTTATTTCATTTGGAGAGTTTTCTAATAACTATAAATAATAAAATATTTTATATTTAGGTTTAATTATACAGATGTTTTTCCATTAAGTCAATTGTCAATTTGAATACATTGTCACCACCTTATGTCACATTCTTAATGAAACCGATTAGAGACTTTAACACATGTACTTGGGTGAAAAGCACCAATGTCATTGGCAAGATTTAGGGGGAAATTCTCTTTCCCAAAGTAAATTGATTGTACTTTTTTTTCTATAAATCTGAAAACAAAACCTTCAACATGATCTTTCTGGTGATTTTATCCCCTTGCATTCCTTTATTTTAACAGATGATTTTACTTGATGGCATGTGGAACACTATCATGGCAGTATCATGACTATTTTATAACTATGGCATAGTTAAATGTTAGAAAATTAAGTTATTTAATTCAGGTAGTCCATAAAAATGTTTAAGATCAATTTAATTCCCATGGGATAATGTCTCTGGCTACTAGATAGTCAGCAGTGCTTCTATAGCTCAACAGAGCATGTCTTCATTTTTTTTCCCCTTTGAGTCCAGTAAAATACTGTGCTGGGAAGATGCATATAATAAAATGAGGGCTAAAGGCTTTCTCTAGTTAAGTGTTATTAAGCAGTCAGCTCCTGAGAAGGCTGGATTACTCTATCTGTAATATATTGAAAAGACTCCAATGGAATTAAGAAGAATTAAAAGTTTAAGAACATAGATGGCTCCAGAAACTGATAGGTAAGATCTCAGAATCATCATAAAATAAATCACTATAATAACAACATAAAATGAATATCATAAAAGATCCAGAAATTTTTAGTTAAGAAACAGTTTAGTGGCCATTATTCTCTCCTTCCCTCCCTCCTCCTCACCTTTTCTCTCTTTCTTTCCATCTTTCTTTCTTTCTCTCTCTCTTTCTTTCTTTTTCTGTCTGTCTGTCTTTCTAGTAAATGAATAACAATATAAATAAAAATAAAAGTAGGAATACTGAAAATATCTAGAGAATAAGTAATGAATTCCAAAATCATAACACACAGTATGATTAGAAGAATTTACTCCTTCCAGAGAAAGCACAGATAAAATAAATTCTTTGGAGATTTATAGAATAATAGACAATAAGTTCATTCTGAAAATAAGACATTGTTACATACTAGAGTTATGCACAGTATAGAACCTATCTCAATGTTACCATTATAAAATGAATCATTATGTATAATAGGCAAATTTTAAAATCATAGATAAATATTGTTTGCCTTCTGTATTTCTACAACCAATAATGAGAGCTCATGAGGTTATTGTTAATGTTAATTTACATCAGACTGGAAATCAGACTGGAAATGTATTTTAACATGTGGTCACAGGGAAATGAATGTGTACATGTATAACACTCCAGTAAAATAAATAAATATAAATAAATAAATAAATAAATAAATAAATAAATAAATAAATAAAAGCAAGCAAAACACAAATAACAACACATTTATATTTTAAGCTCCATGGTCTGAAGTCAGACATTGATTTTCTAAAATTGAATTGCATTAGCTAACTGCATTTAATCTCTAGCTTTGTTAATTAAAAAAATGTGTTACATTCTAGGTAGATTTTATTATACACTGAAAGATAATAGCTTACTTAAATTGCTGTTTTCAAGCTATTCTGATATATTCACAATATTAGCAATACCAATATAAATTAATATTTCTATATTAAGTGCTATAAATATTGTGTGTTTTGAAATAAAATTAGACTCATTTTATGTGTTGCTGCTAAATGTTCTTTAGATGATGAAACAGTATTAAGGAAGCAGTCATGTTATGTATAATATTTTGGATTGTTCATTTATTGTATTAAGGAGTTCATTACTGCAGTTAGGGAAATTACTCTGCAAAGTCCTTGCTGTGCACCATATAAAAGGAGCTGAGTTCCATGTCCAATACCTACATACAAAATCCAGATACATCAGCAGCATGGGCCTTTAGTCCAGGCATTTAGAGAGGCAGACACAGGTAAATAAAGATACCTGGCTTGTCCATTTAATCTAACCTATAATCTCCAGGTCCAATGAGAAACCCTCTATCAAAAATTAATGTGAAGAGCAATTAAAGAATGTCCCAACATTGTACTCTGATCTCAACGTTATACATGCATTCTCACAAATACGACACACACGTGTATGTGGACACACACATCCTTATGTTTATATCTGTGGGAAAGGCCCCCTACATGTCTGTGTGTGTATTGTTCAGTTCCACCCTAAACACAGAGTGCTAATTCAGATCAGGCACTTTCCTTGTATACAGATAACTAATGACAATGAAGCTTTGACAGATTATGTTTCCGAATGAGATCTACCAAGAAAAATTAGATTATTTCTCTCTGCGTATCATAGATATATTGTGCTGCTTTGTATTCGTTCACTAGTAAATTTACCAGAAACACTATTTGAAATATTCACCTTTGACTAGGGGATAGCTTTATGGTAGAGCCTTTCTTAGCATGCTCTTAGCATGAATAAGGCTCTGGGCACACCCACTGCCCCAGACTGCAATAAACCAGTGAATAAAAGGACTTATAAAACATTCAAAACAGCCACCCTGAGAGGCCTATGCCAACAATGTTGTTGTGACATGAAATATTTTAGAGATGCCAATTTAAGAATTGTTTTTAGAGAGAAGATATGACTCAGAAGAAAATCAACCTCTTTGTTCTATATTTTCACTTTGAAATAAAGGAGGATAACTTTTTCTGTCCAGAGAAGATATCGCATAAAAAAACTGGAAGATTGTTCTAAAAATTAAATCCAAATGATGTCCTAGAAATAGGTCCTAAAGCAGCACTAGGTACTGATTCACCCAGCATGATTTTGGGAAAATGAGATAAATAGTTGCTTTAATTAAAATCTTCTGAACACACACACACACACACGCACACACACACACACGAGATTTTGAGAGTCCATCAAGCCTCACCACATCAGATAATGTGTTTCTGGGAAACCATTATCCTTAGGCTGGGTGTGTATCAGAGTGAAGGCCCTAGTTCAAAGTAAAACAATATTAGCTTGTTAGTAGGAGGCATGCAAATGTGGATGCCTGTGGCTAATCTTACATTTTCTTCTGGATACTACATGTGGGGTCAACACAGATTAAACAGAGAAATAAGACTAAAGAACACTGTTACAAAATAACTACTGGAATTCTCAAGGAATATTCTCAGTTGCATGTACTAAAAAGGTAACAGCTTATATTCAATTTAACAGAAAACACGAACTGCTTCAGATTGTTCCTCAGAAATTTCTGCAGTATGTCTCAACCCTCACTGTCTTCTATACACATTAGTTTTTATACTAAACGTCTACAAATACAAATGATTCTCACACCTAGACTTGATTTGACAAGAATATTGTAAAGTAATACACTGCTAAAGCCTATTCTATATATGCTAAAATATATTTCTAATTGTTCAAGGAAACCAAAAGACAATTAACATGGTTAAGTTATGCATAAGATTATTATTTGAAACAAATTTAAATAGTGGGATTTTTAAATATTTATGTCAGTACCAACTTTTCTACGCCTAAATTTATATTTCAAGTGCACAAAAATTTACTAAGCAAGCATTATCAATAGAAATAATATTATCATCATAAACTGAGCAAAGTGTACGAGTAAGAAAATAGTAAGAGGAAAAACCTTGCCAGGTTATTAATTTGTCTTTCCAAGTAACGGCATAGCTAATACTTAATGTGCATTATGAAAGGCTGTTGCTTCTTGGTCTCACTACATTAAACATTTATAAATTCATCACTTAGTCCTTAAAACATTCACTTATATTTTTTTTACATGAAATTATCATGCATTTAGATTTTACTCATTTAAAAAAGTTCCAGTGCATTAGGTCTTCAAAGAGATTTCCGAAGAGTTCAATTACTTCTTCTAACTGTGGCTTTTTCTGTGGCTTTGGAGAAGAGCCAGGTTCTCAGTCTTCACATTTTTACCCTTATTCTCTTCGAGCCCTTGTTCCAAGGGGAGTGAAAGAGATTTTTCTTTCATGGTTGCCTCAACAGGGAGAGTTCCTTTCGAGCTTTACAACAACCAAGCTTTTAAAAAAAAATAAACTGGCATCTTTACAATGCTGTAGTTTTTGCTCAGTGAGAAATCAAGCATTCTGAACAATGAATGCTTGTCTAAAGCAAGTATTCACAGGAGGTACTGCCTTCTGGGGACCGGGCAAAGCTTTTACCTATTGACAAGTGGGGGCAGCATAAGAAACGATGGTGCCCAACCCAAAATGTTTTGTGTTACCAGCTCAGAAGTAAGAAGATCAGTTACAACTTCCCCGCGTCTGACCCATGATAAAGAAGAAAAAAGAGTCGCAAAGAATAAGGTGGTGTTTAGTGCAGAGAATAATGTGAAGTGCTGTCAGTGTCTTTAATTTACAGATTTAGAAAATGTTCTGGGATGTGAGTGGGACTGGAGAACAGAACTTCAGTGAACTGTGAGGAAGTAAAAGCACAATATTGAGAAAGAATGTCTGTTGTATATGACAGTTAATTTAGATTTAGATTTCTGTTGAAGTCAGTTTATTTATTTATATTTTAAGTAACATGTTTGCTTTGAAATTGTCACAGATCTACAATATGTTTTGACCTTATCCACCTTACACTACTTCTCTTCAGCTGTTATTCACACATCAAACTTCCAAAGGTACTTGCACAGACTCCAAACGTATTCTCAATGACCAGTATGACCAGCACTCACATTATTCATTATTCCTTCTCAGGATTTGAACTATAAAAACCATGTAGAATGAACCGAAATGTGTTTTATTTTCCATTGGAAGATGATCCATTGTGTCCACTGCTCTGTGATTTGGTATGAGAGCAGTTTCTCATTATGAACCTGTTCTGGCTTCTTTTGGTTACAAGGATGGAAAACCATTGTGAAGAAACTGAACTGGGATACTTGTTTGGACTTGTGGGATATCTTGCCTGATTTCCATTTTCTCATCTGAGCCCCATCACCCACGCAGTATTCCTAGTAGCTAGAGAGAGAAACGACGGAGGAAGTAGGAGAGGAAGAGGGAAACAGAAATGGGACAAAGCAGGAGAAAGTGTATGTGTGCATAAGCACGGGGGCTCTCAGAGAGACACAGAAAGTTTCACAGTAAAGAATCTACCACGGTTGGAACCTCTCTCTGAGTTTAATTGTTGCCAATATGATGATGACTCTTAACAGGTGAAGGACCAGGAGGACTCCTTTCTCATTAACTGAATCCAGCATTACAAAACAGTCTGTGCACCAATGGCTGACCTATTACCTGCCCAGCCTGTTTTCTGGCACTTGAGGATAGACACAGTGTTCTTTTCGCTGACAAGCATTAATCTTGGAAACAGATGGTGACACACAGGTGTAGTAGGAGGTTTCTGGCCCGTATTTTCGGGCCTCAAGGTTTAAGCCTACAGACCCACAGACTTTCAGAGACACACAGATGTTTACAATAGTTTTAGGCTGATTGGCCTAAGGCCCAGGCATATAACTTGCTAACTCCTTACCCTTAATCTAACCCATGACTCTTGTTCAGCCATGTGCTTGGTACCTTTTCTCAGAGCAACATAGTTGTCCTCTGTTTCTTCTGACTTCTCTCTGGAATTCTGCTCTGTTCGGCTTGTTCCCAGAGACTTCTTAGTTCGGTAGCCCCACCTACAGTTCCTGTCTGCCTTTGGCCAATCAGCGTTTTTATTAAACTCATAGGCGGGGACAATTATTTACAATGGAACAACATAATCTCCCTACACACATGAACTAAGCCATGACCCTAGATAGCTTCTGATATTGTGTTGTTCACGGCAAGTGCAACATAAGGAAAATTGACAAGTATATAAATTGATAGATATGGTAATTATCTATATATACATTCTAAAATAGCTTGTTGTATACCTTAAATATATAAAATAAAAATCAATTAAAAACACAAATAATGTAATGTTAGGCTCTTGTCTCCAAAAGCATAAGTACATCAATTTCATAGATATTTCTTAAGCAGATTACTACAACCTGAGGAAAGAAAATATGAGCAAATTGTAACCAGTTATGCTCTTGAAAAGGAGGGAATTATTTCACGACCTCATGTGTATTTACATCATGTGCAATGCAAAAACTGGAGTGGACAGTTCCTTCTCTTAAGGTGTTTCCTGTTTACATGTAGCTGCGTGTACATGTAGATATTTTTTATTCCCCTCTCTTCTCCTGACATGACCTTTAATTTGCTCCTTCTTCCTTCTTACAAAGTTTACATTGTCTACGTTGTATGGTGCTTTCTCAAGTGTACCTTTCCTGCATACAGCATGGAATAATCAGAAGGTAACAATATGTAGCATCCTCTTCAAGACCATCACATTGCCTGAGCTTTTGTCTTTTCTTCAGATTTACTTTATAGCTGCTATGAATACATAACATGGCTCCACACTCTCTGTTTACATTGCTTTCACTTTCTATGCCATATTTTTAACAAAAAAATCACCCTTGTTAAGCAATTTAAATAAAACAGATTATAATCTAGCCTAAATTTAGAACTTTTAATATTAAGTTTATCTGTGAAATATCAGGAAAGCTAACACATAGTCTCAGCAACATGACTACCTGCATAAACCTCATATGGGTGACAGCAATAGATACATTAATATGGAAAGGGAAACCTCACTCTTCCCCATCTCCAGACAAAGTACTAGAAGCAGTTAGGAATGCTGAGGTTGGAAGGAACAGTATTCCCTGGGGAGGAACCCCCCCAACTGATTATTCAATATTAAATAGTAAGAAGGGCCTGAGATCATATACAAGCAACATTCCAAGTATAATACTATGATATAAGCAGGTTGAATACTTATTTAGGAAGACATATGTAAAAGCAATTTAAAAGAGTTCATAATTTTGAAAGAGAACAATGTGGGGCTCTATGAAAGTAGTTGATAGAAGAAATGTCGAAAATGAGATAATTGTATATGTTATCATAAAGTAAACTTATCAGACCAGCTTCTGTCAATTATTACTGCTTCTTGCAGGGCTGAGTATCTCATTCATGTTTTGGGGCATTCAGCTCACATTTTCTTTCCATTAATTTTTTCAGGGAATGTGTCTGAAGTGTTTGCTTTATTGAGACCCTTTCCTCCATTTCTCACTTTGCCTTACAAAGTAGTTTAATTCAACCCTCCTTAGCATCTCTGAACCTCTAGAAATAAAGGATATGGAAACTAAAACATTTCTTCAGTTACCAAAGCTTGTAAGAAAAAGTAAGTAAATTGATAAAGGCAACAAAACAGGCATTTTATCTAATTAATCGCTTCTCATTAATATCACGTACAATCAAGAACTACACACATTATAAGTATGTAATATAATTATTGCTCTATATGGCTATCTAGATGGTTATTTATAATTTAGGATTCCAAGTTTTAGAAAATTTTGCTTGTAATTAAGTGTTTTTCTCTGCTAAAGAAACCTTGAGAATTTAATCAGTAGGAGATATTAAACATGGCTTATAATTTAATGTGCTTTTACTAATCTAAACATCTAATATATTTTGTGAAAAAATGATAAATTAACTGTAAAACTGAGTATCCTTATGTGACTGCATCTGACACCTAAGACTTTGTCATAGAAGTGAATCAGGTTCTAATTGTCCTTCCTGCCTCATCAGTGAGAGTCAGATTTGCATGCATTTGAGAGACTTAAAGTAAACAAGACACTTAGTCTATTACATTTAAGAAAAATAAACTTGAAGTTAAAAAGAAAGAAACTTTGAGTAGGAAATTAATGTTTTCTTTTATAAATAAAGGAATGTATAGATTTTAATAGTAATGAAATATCAAGCAATAGTCGAAAACCAAGCAATGTATCTAAAACATGAATTCTCTTTAGGAAATTTGAGTTTTAAAAAGTATTATTTCTTAAAAACTTAGCTTCAAGCATAATCTTAAATATCTATAATGTCATTTGTAATTTATAATATTTTTCATTTCATTCATCATGAAATTTTCATTTGAAATGAGCTTAAGTGTCCTATATATCAAAAGAACATGATATTATCAGAGCTATATCATAATGTAAATTTTAATATTAAATATTCTATTATTAAATAAGCATAAATTAATATACTAAGTAAGCCACTCATGATTTATAAATCAGTTATGTTAAAATTATGTTATTTTGCCAAAAATGTTAAAATATACTTTTTAATAAGTTAAATTTTAATATATAAAATATAAAACAAAAGATTTTATAACATGAATTGTTATCACAATAAAAAGATCACAATGAAACATTGTAATTCTAATGAAAAGAGAAACAAAGCAAAAATTAGAATACGCTAAAGTAAAAATAGTATTCGCCCAGCGTGCGTTATATATTATGCATATATGTAAGGTAATTTCCATGTTGTTTTATTTTAACTAGTTTTTCCCCTTTAGGCTATATGATGTAGGAATTTCTTCAAAACATCAAATCCTTAGGGCCCTAGGACTATCTACTACACCCCAAGAGGTGAAGGTGGATAGGACTTGCCCACTACCTCCCTCTTTCTGCCTTTTGTTCTAAGATTTTGTGCACCTGGTTACTCCAACTATGAATCTATCTGTTGCATTGTATTCTAATATCCAACTTATTGCATTGTTTGTCCTTGTTTATAATTAGCATATTTATGGAGCTTGTTATTGTTATCATATAAAATATAAACCCTTTAAAGACATTTCTCTTTATTCTAGTAGCGTATGCATCTTGCAGAGTGTTGGGATCAATACTATTACTCAATAAGTGTAGGTTGATTGTAAAAATTAAGAAATGTAGTTGGAAAGACTCATATTGTATACCAGTGTCACTGACTGGTAAGAGCTGCTAGTCTGTATGGAGGTCAAGACTATTTCTGCCCCACCATATTTGTGATAACCTCAACAGTTTGCACAGGGGATGACAGAGAAAAGCCAATTCTGAGAGGTAACTGAGTAGTTTTTCCAGTTGGATGGCTGCACACATTAGTAACCTGCTGCAATTCTCTACAATATCCTATGTTTTACAGAATACTGTTAAACATTTCCAAATAGTAAAAAATAAAACTGATTTATTATTTATTAATTTTATATTCTGTGTCATATTATATCCAGTGCCACAGTTTTTGTAGAAGAATATTATAATATTAGAAATAAAAAAACACATAAAATTGATGTGACTGGTGTATTCAGTCAGATCCTGAGTCACTTTCCAAGAGAACTCCACAATTTCAGTAGGAAGCATATGATCTCCAGACTAGTGTTGAAATGCTGTTAGAAGTGTCTTTCAACTCAATTATCTCTCTCTCTCTTTGAATGAAAGCTGAATACTTTCTCCAGAGCCAGGAGAGATCTCCTTGACTGTTTGTGCAGTCATTGCTCTAAATGGCACTGTATAGAACAACTTTACACATTCTGAAAAATGAAAGTGGTAAAATGACCTAACAATCTGAAAATAAATGCGCCACTTTAAAATTTCTTTTTCTATTAGTAAAATGTCTAAAATCTGGAATAACCCTAAATACTTAAGTGTAGAATTAATTTTAAGTAAATGAAAACTAGTGAATTATTTGACAGTGTTTTTATTTACACACATAGACAATTATTCTTTCAAGCCCTGTAAAAGAATTGCTAATTTATCTGATTTGGTACATTTTTTTAAAAAAATTATTCCTTCACTCATTCATAGTATATTTTCAGTGACTGTGTAGCTTTGTGAGTGCTTGACTAACTCCTGACAGAGGAAAGAAATTAGAAAAGTGAAGATTCAAGATTATATCCAGGTTTTTACATTTATATTTTGATCACATTTAGTATTAACTTGCTCTTCAGTTTTTCATCTGTATTCATTTCCACATTACACCTTCAAGAGGAAAATATTTAATCATATTAGGTAGAGAACATCACCCTCAGACATCTGGCATCTGAGGCCAGTACTTATTTATCAGGTTCCTTCCACTGGGAAAATCTCCCTCCTCACCTCCTTCTTGGTCAAGTTTCCCTTCAGTCACAACATGACCAGGTTAGGGAGCAGGTAGGATTTGGGTGTCCATTTTTGTTACTGGGTATCTGTTTCAGTTCTGACTTAACCAGCTGGAAGTTGATGGAAAAAAATTGGTGTTTGACTAACAACAGAGACTACGAAGAACTTGGAAAGAGGTGATGTGTCTAAGAATATCAATGGGAAAACATGAGAAAATGAGCATTTAGGAACTCTGTAGAGGAAAAAAGAACACTGGACGAAAGGATTCAACAGTGGTCAGATCTTCCTTTTCGTGACTCTGCCCTGTGCAAGCATGCCTCCCAAAGCTCCCTGCAAAGTTGGCACTCCTTTTCCAGAGACGTCCAGTTGATCTGAATGTTTGCGCTTCTCTTTGAGAATACTAGTTAAAGAAAAAGTCATGTAGAAATGGAAAAATTAACTTTTCAATTAATTATTTTACCATGATTTTGCTTTAAAAACACCATATGGCAGTATCTATAGTAACAAAAAGTTAAAGTAAAAAAAAAAATCTGTTAATATTATATAACAAAATTAAAACAAGACAAGTCACAACCGTGCGGGTAATCCAAAGGTCATTGGAATGAATGCAGGTGGTTTTTCCAGAATCCACGGATGTTGGGCATGGAGCATTATGTTTGGCAATGGCCCTCCTGTGTTTTGGCCCAGTCTTGCTTTGCTTCACATATATTCTTTGTGTAATGGAATTTCATACTCGGTGCAATTTATGATAATTCGGGTTTCTATTGTTGTGGTAAAATACCCAAATCAATTGAAGAAGAATGAGTATACCTGACAGTTCCGTATCACATTTTATCTTGGAGGGATGTTAATACAGGAGTTTAGATGGGAAAGAGTCTGGAGCCAGGAACAGAAGCAGAAGACATGAAAGAACTCTGCTTACTGGCTTGCTCCCCAAGGAGAAAGCCCACTCCTTCCATTTGTTTTCTTTTGTATTACACTCTTACAGGGGTTGTACTAGCTACCCCAGATGGGCTGGGCCATCCCATATCAATCACTAATAAAGGAAATGGACCACAGACTTGCCCGCAAACCAGACTTTTGGGGGCATTTTCTCAACTGAGGTTCCCTCTTCGAAATGACTCTGGATTGTATCAAATAGGCAGCATGCCATTTCATATTAGAGTTGTGTGACTTGTTTTATTTATTAAGTTTTATTTTGTTCTATAAATTCTTACAGTTAAGAGACTGTCATGAGTCTGAGAAGAGACGATAGGCTTTTACACACTTGTGAAGTTTTATTAGCATTTTATAGACGAACTGACTACATTTTGTATTATGTAAGCCTTAGGAGCTAGAGAACAATCATTATAGTGAAAAGCGATATTTCTGGGTATTAAGTTGACAAGAGATAGACTGTGGATAATTTTCATTATCTACTTGACACCTAGAGGACCTGCTTCTGTACTTGTCTTTGAGATTGTTTCTAGAAAGGCTTAACTGATAAAGGAAGATCCATCCTGAACATGGGTGATAACATCGTATGAGCCATGGTGCTAGACTGAATCAAAGGGAAAGATTGGAAGGTAATGGTTGTTTAGGAGGGCATGCCCTGTATAGTCACTGATAAGTTGCACTTAATTTAATAAAAATCCTCCTATCTATGATAAAGAAGAACTAAACTCAATGAGCCTCACATACACAGGAAGACATGAAAGTAGATGGGGACATATTAAAAGGAGTCTTCAATGGGAAAAGAAGGGTAATGATCAAGTAATGCAGATGAGAATGACGAAAATTCACTTAAATGTGTTAAACTATCAAAAAAAGAAGTGATTAAGTACCCCCTCTCCCTCCCTCCCTCCCTCCTTTCCTCCCTCCCTCCCTCCTTCCCTCCCTCCCTCCCTCCCTCCCTCCCTCTCTCCGTCCCCCCCCCCCTCTCTCTCTCTCTCTCTCTCTCTCTCTCTCCCTCTCTCCCTCTCTTTCTCTCTCTCTCTCTCCCTTTCTCTTTCCTGACTAGGAACTGAATCACCTATGATTTACCTCCATGCTTTCTCTAGTATCAAACTTTACATCTCAAACTGCTAACCAAAATGAATCTGTATATTGCCTAAGTTACTTTTGAACAAGAATGTATTATTTATGTTATTTCATCACAACAATAAATGTAATTATTGTAACAAGATTAAGACACTAACAGAAATATGGCTACTATGTATGAATATATCATCCATAAATGAGTGAAAAGACTTTCAGATAATATTCATAAGTTTCTTATTGGGAAATAACACTAATAATCGTCTTTACTGGGAGTGGGTCACTGGTTAATGTTTGCCACACAAGCTCAAGAATAAGAGTTCAGATCTCCAGCATTCATGTAAACCAGGTTAGCGTTACAACCCACCTGTAATTCCAAACTGAAGGAAGCAGAAACGGGGTTACTTTAGCAAGCTAGCTGGCTAAACCAGTCTGATTTTTGAGCTCTGGGTTCAAATGAAAGACCTTGATTTATTTATCCAGGAAAGTTCTTAAGAAGATATTCAGTGTCAGCTGAAGGGCCTTGATATGCCTTTTACCTAACCCTCACATTCATCTACTCATAAAAATGAGCATGTGTATATACACATGTATGTCACACAAATATATACATTTAAAGAAAATCAGCTTCGGTATTGAAAAGAAGATAGGATTTTCCTTATGTGGAAGCTATTAGTCAAAGGTTTTTTTTTTTTTTGTGGAACTATTTATTGTCACATCCTATTGAGGTAAATTCAAAAAGACAGAGTAGACATGTTATGGTTGGATGACAGGTGTTTTGAAAACTGCTTCTTCATGTGTGATATTTGGGCTTTTAGCTCCTAGGACCCTGAGAGTGAAGCATAACAGCTACAAGTTTGCCTTTTTCTTCCCTGAACTCTCTGATTCATGACTGCTGAAAAAGGGTAGTATTAGCTGATACAAACTCCTGCCTCCAGGGATCAGGTGTCTCAGCTGTCACGTTTTTTCCTACCAGGAAGTACTGTATTCCTGTGAGCCTTGAGTCAAAATAAACACTTCTTTCCCTAGATGAATGTGGTGACTTGCTTCTGGAATCTCACCAGTGTGAAGATAAGCCAGAAGAATTAAACCATGTGGGAAAACAGCCTGGGCTAGACTACACAGTAAGCTCCACACCGTCATTCACTACAATGTGAAACTTTATCTCAAAGAATTTAAAATGTAAAAAATAAAGTAACTCCTTCTCTGAAGTAGCTTCTCTTAGGTATTTTGTTACAGTGGCAAGAAAGGAATTCATTCAACAGGTGCACATTTTCATCAGATTTGACATGAGTGATATAAAACAGCTTTAGTTTTTTTTGTTTTTTTTTTTTTCCTTCCCAAAAAATATCACTTAGTGATAGACTGGGGAAAAAAAATTCAGTTCCTAAAAATCCTTGAAAGCACTGGGCTAGATACTGAAGACAGCAGTTGTTCATGACCAGACCACTACATCAGCACCTGAACACAGATTGTATCTGTAATTGAGAAATGATGGAAAACAACTCACTGCTTCTGTTTAACTGTGAAGTTCAGATAATACAAAAATATCTTTGCCTAAGGTAGGGTGGAAAAAGCTTAGAAGCAGACTGTTGAGTATGTGACAAGTGCTCTTCTGGTTCACTTTCAAATTCTTAATAACACTGAAGAGGACAGGTATTTCTTACCATGACTACTCCTTATAGTCATGTGACTGCCTTTGTATAGTGTTCCAGCTGCCCCAGTGGAACCTCAATCCTACTGGACAAACTCCTGTCCAACAAGTTCCTTTATTTCTCAGATTCCCAATTTTTCAAATGAAGATCACAACATTCTGTTGAATGATACTGAGTCTATATGATACTAGCATAAATACACACACACACCAAACACACACACATGCACGTATTTTTAACTTGTCTATATTTAGAAGACTATAATGTCAAGAATTTCTCTCTTTACTCTTGTTTTGATACTATCAAAATTTCTTCTATTTTCAGAAACAAAAAATGAAGCAAAAACCAAACAATTCAAAAGCCAACAAAAGTAAAAACCATACAGTAAAGGTCAAAACAATAAAGTTTAAATTATGGTTCCACTAGTGTCTCAGTCCAAAGTTAAATTCACGATGCAAGCATCAGGGTCTTGGAGAGCTCACATCTGGTGTTTTTTTGTTTTTTAATTAAAATCAGCTCTTTTCTTTAGTTCCCTATGTAAGATTTTACTTTAGCTCATCACTTTATTTGAAACAAAATGGCCTTATATAAAATTGAGAAGAAAGAACAAAACATTTTTAGATGCCTAGGCTAATAAACAATACAATTCCTTGACTGGGATGATATATTTACATTGTACGTAAATATTTATATTATTATCCCTTTGAACAGTGAGTGACTATATTGATAGTTTTGAAAATCAGTTTTTAGATTTTCATGAGAATATATGTTACTAAGTCATGTAGTTTTTAGAAAGAGATTTTAGACTCATAGCTCTGGAATTGGGGTATAAGAGATCACACAAAACAAAGCAACAATAAAAACAAAACTGCCATATGTCCTCACAATAAGAAATGTATTTTCTGAGAACAATTGTCCCCTGCATAATTTTCTGTGCATCCCTTTTCAACTCACTGAGACCCACCAAACATTTTCTTTAAGAATATTCTTAGAGAAGGGACAGCTGGGGAAATGACTCAGAGGTTAAGAGCACTGATTGCTCTTCCAGAGGTTTGGAGCTCAATTCCCAGCTACTACACGGTGACTCACAGCCATCTATACTGAGATCTGGTTCCTTCTTCTAGCCTGCAAGAAAAACACTCTCTACATAATAAATAAATAAATCTTTAAAAAAGATATTCTTGGCATTATTGCCCATGGTCTTTGCACCATAATTGTTAGTAATTATCTAAGTCTTTCTATATCTGTTCTGTACTTTTCACATGGACTCACTCATAGTAAAACTATGAGGATTGCACTTTGGTTAAGTCTGACTTTTAGGAGAAAAACTTGGATGGCAGAAATATTAACCGGGAGTAAGTCTCCTAAATAGGAAAGGGCAGGCTGCTGCTAGTCCCTCCCACAGCTGGCTTGACTACATCTGCACCTCATCTACACTGGAAAACCAGACAATCATCGCTAGCAATGCACAATAACCTCACCCTGGTGGCTTCTTAAGACTACCTCATAGCAGAGGTCTAGAAATATTTTAGTAAGTGGCTGTGTAAATCAAATGGCAGTCTCCTTTTTGAACCTTAGTTTTTCAAGAATGCTTGGATCTTGTCTCAGGTGAAACATTTAGTATTAATTGAGTTGTAAGTCACCATGACAGTAAAAATTCACTATCTGTCATCCTTCTGCTAACTTTCATCTGTGAGAACACAGTTACCACCTCTTTTTCTATTGAATAGCATTTTATTCTCTTCTTATTTTCTTTGTCATTTTTTTCTATTTTCTACACATCCAATCTCCATTCTCAACCTATAAATACTACACCAAATTCATGTGGTAACCATTTAGTTGATTCCAATTTTAGGGCCATGTTTTTGACCGATATGTGTTTTTAAAACCCCAGTCTTTTCACTTAGTCACTGTGGTACACAGAGAACATGCTCCTCCTACGACATCTAGGTGGAAAGATCAAAAACCTATAAAAATTTTACCTATTAATATAAATGTCTCTTTATGGAATTAATGATATAGCATGGATTTTATATGGTATTAAAATAAAACCTCAGGGCCAGGTATTGGGGGAAAGCTGAAATATCAGAAAGACAGAGACAAACTATTGCCACTTCTTAGCCAGTCAACTCCTCAGACCTGTCTACAAGAATCCTCTGGACGCAAGGGTCTCTGTTCTCAGCCGACAAGAGAAGTGTCAGGTGAAACTTCTCTCACTCTACCCAATTATCTAACTTCCTGGTACAGTTTTCCTAGAGCTAGGATTCAAGGTGTATGCCCCCACTTCCCGGCTGTTACACCTTGAACTCACAGAGAACCAGGCTGATATCTACCTCTGAAGTAATGCAGTTAAAGGCTTGGATTGCCACTCCATGACCTTCATGGCTTGGGTGGGTGGCTCTGTCCTCTGATATCTAGACTATTTTCATTAAATATACACTATATCACTAAATATCCCCTTTGCATCAAAAATAAAAAAGGTTATAACTAACGTAAGAAAAACTGTACACAATAGGTACGATAACTATATACAGTGCATGCAAACAATAATTACATCAATAACATTCAATTCATTAGAAATTTACCAATTCAAAGAAAATATTTCATTATTTATCTTATTTTGATGAGTCCAAAGGATTTTACCTAATTCATTTTTTATTTAACTTAAATTACCAACTTAAAACTATCTTTGATGTCTCTCAAATTTATAAACTTTACCACTCTTTGTGAGTTTCATTTCTGAAATTTTAACTAGGAAAATTAGAAATATAACTAATCTTCAGCTTCCTAAGAGACCTTAGAAGGAATAATATTAACTAAGTAAATAAGAAGTGCAAACATGTGCCTTCCAAAAAATGAGAAAATGAAAGAAACAGCTGGCGGTTAGACCTTGAACTCCCAGAGGTCCAGAGGGATCTCTGCCTCCCAAATAATGGGGTTAAAGGCTTAGTCACCACGCCCTGATCTTCAAGATTTGTCTCTGTGTGTAGCATCATGCTCTGATATTAAAGACTATTTTTATTAAACATACAATACTTAATTTCACCTCTGGAGGACAACCAAGGCCAATAGCAATAGGCTGTATGTTTGGGGAGTCTCTTGGACAACCATGCTACAAGCTCAAACTTAGTCTTCTCGTGTCTAGTATTAGGGGTTTTGTTAGATGTATTTTAGCTCTTGAAAGAAGTCTTATCAGCCCATATGAGAAAAGTTCACTAAAACTGTGCATGTATATTTATCACAAAACTATGTGTATTGTATTGTTTTCTTTAAGTAGATAATAGTATGATTCACTATGACCTTTTCAGACATCTTCGTTTTTATTTTACTCTTCTGAAGAGGTCAACCTGCAATCACCAGGGCTTAGCACTGTTTAGTGGCCTATGGTGTTTACAGAAACCAATCGACCCATTTCCATTATTGGGAACTTTGCCCAAGCAGGTTTTGCGATGTAGGAAGAAGTTGACTCAGACCTTGCTTATGAGCTTCAGAGTTTACTGTAGGTCAAAAAGCAACCCCCACTATATAAGGATTTACCGGAGCTTCAATAAATGACATTCTTGGCTCAAGAGTGACCTGCGTGTCCAGGCAAGAGTACAAGTAGTGATAGCTGGTTCAGGCAAGGCTAGCTGAATTCCAGAAAGGCTAGCTGGCCCCAGGCTTTTTCTTCTATCCTACTCTGGCAACCCCTCTGAGTAATTGTCTGGCCACAACATAATTATGCAACATAGAAAAAAATCTTTAAAAAGAATTCCACATAGAAAATGCTAACCTTAATGTAGCCATCTGCCTATTTACATTTAGGGGATACTAAACAATTATATTCACGTTGAATTATGTTCATTTATGCGCGTAAAGCAAGTCATATAATTTTCAGAGTGCAATAGGGAAAAATTAAATGATACAGTATCCTTCATTTTGACTTTCTTAGTATAAGAACACTTCAGACACATATTTACCATACAGTAGGATTTATGCTGCCTAATTAGAGCACATCTAAACCCTCTTCTTAAAGAGAGAATGTTCATACACAAACAATATTTACTATATTGTGTTTTGTAGCATGGAACTGAGAAGTTGGGGGAAAGCTAAGAGAAATGTAAGAGGCAGGGAGACTGAGACGGTCAGTTAGATTTGGGGAAAGATTGGGTAATCCGAGAAAAGGAAGAACAGTGTTTCCAAACCTGGCTGTCTGTCCTCAGGATCAACTTTTGTTCTACTTTCCTCTTATTGCAGTAATAAGATCGCAGTCAAGTAGGCAAAAGTGGTCATGCTCACCACAAAGAAAGTGCTAAAATGTTGACCCACAAAACCTTCTACCTTCCAATGTTATGTTGTCTCTACCAACTCCAATCCAGATTAGAATACATTATTTTTTTTTTTTTGGCCTTCTATTCCCATACCCTATAGTTCAAAACCTAAAAATGTGATTCCAACACAGGTATCTCTTATAGACTTCCTCCTACCTCCTACCTTGTTGCTTTCATTTGGATTACTGTTTCTGGATTTACTTTCTTTAACCCTCTACTTGGGTCCCTAAGTAATAGGCATTATCTCACACAAAATAAAATTTAAGCTCAATCGCTATCACTTCAGTGTTTTAAGATATTATTATTACTGGTATCATGGCAATGTGACTTTTTTTCTCCACCTGTAACATTGTTCCCCAGAAACTCTCGACGTTCTGAAAACATGCCATGCTTTGTATTCCTGTGCCTTTCTGCATGTGCAATCCTAGCTGATAGGTAGGGCAAGTTTCATATCAAACAAAAAATTACCCTGTTGATTAAAAAATAAATGCATTCATTTTCATTTTCTCATCAGCATTCAGTATGTCAGAGTATTTCAAATAAAGTGTTCAGTTGTTTAAATGGTTCTTAAATGAATGGCCCATTTAAACAACTGTGTCCTTGAACTCTGACGAATATCAAGACAATAAGAAAAGTTAATTTTATGAACTGAATCACAGGACACTACTCAACATCTTGGACACTGTGAAACTAAAGCTTTTGTGCAGGTCATAGTTTATAGACTCAATGTAATATGAGATACATAGAATGTAATAGAAGTCAAATAAATATTAAAGGAAGAGAGAAAACAGAAAAGTCAGTAAGAATAACAAGGAAAAGGAGAGATTCTTTTAATTTAGTCGGCAATATGTGGTTTACTCACGTAATTTTACACTGAGTTCTTACACTATATTTTATAGAAATGCAAAAGGTAAACAATACTAATTCAGTAAATATATACATATACTTGCTGATCGCTTTATGGTAAAATTAAACTGTTTGTTCTGACACAGGAAAGACTGAGATAAACATGATTTCTGGCTTAGAGCTATTTAGTTATTTTAAATTTCTCCATTTAATTAATTAATTAATTAATTGGCAGGTGTGTGTGTTTGTATGTCCGTATGTGTGCATGTTCGTGTGCATGCATGCGTGTGTGTGTTTGTGTGTGTGTGCATATGTGTGTGTGCATGTGCATGTGCATGCATGTGTGTGTGTATATGTGTGTGTGTGCGTATGCAAGTGTGTGCATGTGCATGTGCATGCATGTGTGTGTGTATATGTGTGTGTGCGTATGCATGTGTGTGCATGTGCATGCGTGCATGCATGCATGCGCGCGCGTGCGCGCACGTGTGTGTGTGTGTGTGTGTGTGTGTGTGTGTGTGTGTGTGTGTGTGTGTCTGGGTGAGTAGGTGAGTGTGTCACTGTACCCTTATAGAGGTCAGAGGGCAGCTTTGGGAGTCACTATATCCTTTCACTGTGTATGATCCGGAAATAGAATCCAGAAGGTCAGGTTTAAACGCATGTTACCTTTTCCTGCTGAGTTTTGCTGCTGGCCTGGTAAACAGCAAGAAAATTACAATAAATTTTTCCAATTAAATATTACAAAAGTAACAGAACAAAATTGCACAGAAAAAAATGATAGAGAAGTATAGATACTTTTGACAAGAAGGTTGAACCCTTTATTAAGTGGAAGTAGCATTTGAGTTTAGAATTGGAGAAGTGAAAAGAACAGCAGACAGAGATGCCACCTACTTGATTTGGGGAAATATTGTTTTGTTAAAATGGAATTGATAAAAATAAGGGGAAATGCATGATATAAAATTAGGACAGAGTGATAGAAATATGACACAGAAGTAGTTGGGAGTTTTTCAAGTGCTAGACTGCTGGTAGGGATTAGCTAGTAAGTACAGGCATGCCTGTCAGGGCACAAGACCTAAGAACTTGCTGCAATTCCATGACCAGCATTAGTGTGTCTTCTTACCCTTGTTTCTCACTAATGGCACATGTAAGTCAATGGTGACTGGTTTAATTAAACAAACATTTCATGGGCATGATTTCAATGATTCAGACATAAAGCACATGTATGGTGGGATTTAGGTGTCAGCTGATAAGATCTGAGGATGCTTATCCAGGGTCCCAAGCCCCTGAAGGGGGAGTGGCCAACCCCATTAATAAGGGGCTGCTGGGACCCAGGGAAGGCCCTTCTCTTTTTTTTTCTTTGTCTTCCCTGTCTGGGAATCTAGCCAGGGTCTCAACAGTGAGAGCGCAGAATCTTAACCTGACTGCTGGAGAGACTGGTTTGGCATCCATCTTCCATTGCTCAGATGCTCCAGTCCCTGTTCAGGTGCCACTATAAGCTGTTACCTGTATCGTGAGTGTTGGTTTATATTCTAATAAATATTAATCTTGGACTGGTGCATTGTAAGTGAAACTTGGCCTACGAGTCTAGTGGTTAAGATTCTGCGCTTACTTTCAAGACCCGGGCTCGATTCCGAGACAGGGAACCCAAAGATAAAAAAGAGAGAAAAGAGAGAAGGGCCTTCCCAAGATGCCAGCAGCCTTTTATCAATGGGGTTGGCCACACCCCTTCAGGGGCCCGGGACCCTGGATAAGCATCCTAGGATCTTATCAGCTGACACCTGAATCCCACCATACACATGGCTTAGAGAATATTCAATGTAGGCAGAAAGCCAGCCACACTGGCATAATTGATGAACAACAATACAGGGAATGATGAGACGCTGAAGACTAATTATTCCAGGCTGATGATTTGGGGAGTTTTTTAAAAGATGAAACACCTAAGTTCTTAATTAACTATTCAGAACCAAAAAAAAAAAAAAAAGAGAGAGAGAGAAATGCCCTTTAAAGAAGAAATTCACAAGCAGAAGAGGAAGAGGAGGGGAGGAGGAAGAGACAATGACTCATTTTATACAGATTATGCAAAAAACCTTCTTGGTCAGTTTATTAGAGCTTAAAGTATGAACCAGGGACCAGTAGTAAATATTCAAGAAACAGAACAAGAAAGTAACTAAAGCATTGAGGAGCTATTCAAATGTTATCCTGATATTTAAATAGCATTGGTGGGTGTTGAGAATTGATAGACTCCCATAAGAATTGAATTTTAAATAGGTCACAGATAGCTGGTGGAAAAAGCTAGACCTTTTCTCCCCTGCTTCCATTTCAGTAGTCACTTACTGGAACAATGTCAAATCAGTTCTGAGTTCTTTTAAATACCCTTTAATCGTGATAGAACAATTTCTAACATCACTCACATTGTAGATTTCAACATTGCTTGAATTCATGTGTCCTAGATATGACAAGGATAGTCAGAAATGAATATCTGCAAACTTTCAGCCAGCATTTTCTTTCAGAAAATATTTGGTCTTCTTATTGTAGGCAATAATTTTGAATTAAATAAAAAAAAACTATAATTTTACCACCTTACATCTCAAATTTATGTTTCTTTTAAATGAAGTATCTAGTTGTATTTTACAGATCTTTCTATGCCCTACTGACCTTTGGTTGTGTTTAAAATCTTGTTCTCTGTTCTAGGCAGCAACTGTTGTAAGGATCCATGATTCGATGTATGTCTCAGGTGCCTGTGTTATCTTCAAGATGTCCATTGTCTGGAAAAGCCTCCCAGTGTTTGGAATTATAGCACAGCTTGAAGTTTTCACATGAGTCTGACAACTTGTGGCAGTAAATCTATCAGCTGACACCTAAATCCTACCACAACAAGTGCCTCCCACAGCACAGAAAAAAATTCTTTTGAGATCATACACGCTGTTACAAGACACAGAGAAGAATAAGAGGTGTACAGTTTGGGAGATTCCAAAATGCTTGACTTCAAATTACACTAGCAAGTATACACCAAAGATTGGGCAATTATTAAGCTTTAAAGAAGGTCAAATATTTGTCATTTGCTTGAAAAGGAATGGATCTGAAATGTTCATGTTAAATAAAATGAACTCTACTTAAGGAAAACAGACATTACAGCATTCTCCTTCATCTTCATAATCTAGATTTTTAAAAGACAAAGAAGTAAATGGGAAAGGGAGAGAGACCACAAAAAAGGGAAGAAAGTAAGAGGGTAGTAGTTATAATTATGGACATTAATAAGCACATATCTAATCTTATCAATTATACAACTAATATGTTAATAAAGTTTATTTGAAAAATACATGGTGGTTTTATTTTTTTTTACAAAATGATGTTTTAAGTACATTTTCTGGAGTAAGAATTCAAAGATATTTTCTTACCTTTCTAACTTTTTAATATTCAGTGAAGTGTTTTTAGCTTAATATGTGTAATATGTGTACTTGACTATACAGCTTTTATTCAAATAGAAAGAAGATGACCTGAGCTTTTAGATATAGTATGTATTCTGAAGCATAAATATTCTGGTTTAAAGCATTGAAATAAAATTTAAAACAAGGAATTAACGTGAAGGTTTTTAAATTTGATTTTTCTATTAGATATGGATTAAATTAGGATAAATCCTAAATTCTCCTAATTAAAGGCCATGTTCATGTACAAAATTGCAAGCTTTACCCTTCCTCTTTAGTTACATAATTCATCCTCATCTTCCTCTAGTACTTGAAACTGAACTCAGTTTTGAACATTCTAGGAAATGTTCTCAATAATGTAAACTTCTAGACCTGAGAATTTCCTTATGATTTGAACTCTGTTGCTCCTACTTTTATAGTCACAGTTCTTGCTTTCTCTACATTCTTCTATGTCAAGGACATTATTTACTCACAACATTATATATTTATGACACTTTACCAGTTTCTCATAAAATCTATGCCAAATAGCCTTTGATCCTTAAAGGACTTGGTTGTCTAAATGTGTTTATAGTCGCCTCTTGATCATTACTGTCATTTATTATGTTTTAAATTTACCTTTTCATAATTAAGCCTGAAATGCAGTTTAATAGTACTACAGATTTTTCTGCCTTGGGTCCCCCAAAGTGAAGGCAGTTCCAGGCTTTGTAATTAACCATTAATTTGACCCCATCTCAGCCCTTTGGGTCTTCAGCTCAGTCTTCAAAAATGGAATGAATTGAACAGAAGACACTTGACTTAAATCGTATGCTTCTCAGTCTAATAATTAAAACATACATTCCAGAAAAAATACACTTATGGCCACAAATATATATATATATTTATATATATATATATAAATATCCTGTAAACAAAAGAATTATAAAACCTCTGGTTAAATGTTTTGGAGATACAGAGCCCTACTTAAAGGCCAATGAACAAGATAGTTTTTAATGTATGGTTACGCAAATTTTTGCTACTTAAGGCATGGTCCTTAAAACATCACTTAACAGGAGTTTGTCCAAATTCTCATGTTCCACACAAAATTAATAAATCAGAATTTGTAGTCTAATAATATCTTGGTTAATTATTAAAGAGATCAAGTATGAGTTAGATATAAGGTTTGTTTAAAATTTACTTCAATTGAAAGAATATTAGGTGATGTTTGAAGATGTTCTTACTGTGTCTTCCTCCCAAGGTCCTAAGGAATAGGCATACCACAGAGATGGTGAAGCTGGATTTCTGGCTTTATAATGAAATAATGAGCCTAACAATGAAAAAATAATTAGAGGGAAAAAGTACTTCTTTCTAATGTGCTATGCTTGATCTAATCATAATCATGATTAATTTTGTATAACATTAGTGGAAGATATCACAATTAATGGTGATCTGATGAAATGGGAAGGAAAGTAAAAGAAACTCCAAAATTACTTTGGCATAATGACAGCCAGTGGTAAGGCCCTTATTTAATCACGCAGTGCAATCATGGCTATGCCGCCCCTGATTATTCTAACATATCAGATTAGGCACTGCTCTAGATGTGATTTAATTATTGTAACAAGTTTCAGAATATATTCAGTCTCTATAATCTATTATCGTTGCAGTATCATCTTAGAACCTTTCATAATTAAGGTAAATATTATTTTAAAAGAATATTCTAATATTAAATTAGGCTTCCACATTAAACTACTTAGTTCTTAGAATCTTTGTTCTGAAATGTAAATGTTCTGGCTCAGAACGTAGATGCCAAAAAAGAATTGTAAGTATTCATTCACAGATGTTAGACTGAAACTTTTTATAAGATCTGCCTAAAATTAATTTTTGAAGTTCTGAATAAATACATTAGTTTATGATAGTATGAGTACTTCTATTTCTAAAATTGCTTCTTTAAAATGTAAGAAGCTGAATGATTTAGAATTGTATTTCCCTCTACACACACACACACACAAACAATACACACACGACACTTAGACACTTAAACACATATACACACACATACAGGCACACACATATACACACAGACACACACATATACACACAGACGACAGACACACACATATACACACACAAACAATACACAAATGACACTTAGACACTTACACACATATACACACACATACAAGCACACACATATACACACACATATACACACAGACACACACACAGACACACACACACACACACACACGTTGAATAAAGAATAGGCAAACCTTGAGGTCTCATGGGAAAATGACTTGAGTGGCAAAGAGAAGGGAAATGGGAGGAAGAAAGCGATTTTTCAGGCAGAAACACCAGGTGACTACTGACCCAATGAAAGAAATAGAATAGAAGAAGGCATGGATTCCAGTATTCCTAGACTTCTCACGACACAGTAGTAGTGACTGGACAATGCTCCAAGCATTCGTGGGATGCCTTCTTTTTTCTTCTCTCTTTCCCTTCCTCTCTCTCTTTTCCTTCCTTGACTCTTTATCCCCACCCTCTTTTTGTGCCAGAGCTGTAGCATATTGTACTGTTCTGGAAACAGCAGGATTTCTTAGAGAAAAAAGTGAGTAAATAGCGTTTCCCAATAAATGTGTAGTGAGAAACTCTAGAGCAGTCAGTCTACTGGGTTATCTCTCAAGCCCCTCCCTCAAGGTTCGAGGAACCCTAAGGGAGAAGAAATAGAAAGAATGATAGAGCCGAGCCGGGTGGAGAACGCTGTGAAAATAAGGCCTTCTAAATAGAACAGAACTGACATGCGCATGACCTAACGGAGAATAAATATCGTGCACAGGGCCTTCACAGGTCTACACCAGATTGTGTCTCGGTGGGAAGAGGGGAGGTGGATACATGTCCCATCCCTGACCTCAAAGCTATCTCCAAGTGATACACTTGAATACAAAACAACAGAAAAATAGTCAATGAGAAAGTGCCCCCCAAGCCCAGTCCACACCCTACACACAAGTAAAACTTTTGCGTATAAAATACTAGTTTTCTAAAACAGGGTCTCACTGAGTATACCAACTATTCTTAAGGCCAGACCTTACAGTAGATGGATTAAACCAAAACAAAATCAATGGTATTTTTAGAGATGGCTTAGATTTTTTGTTGTTTTATTTTTTCTCTTAAGGCTTTGTCCCAGCATTTTCCCCCATACTCCAAAGGTCTTCTGCTTACATATTATCATTTTCAATTTTGTGTTTTATGGAATTTCTTTGTTGGCCGATCTATATCTCCTTTTCTGTACATGTTTCTTGTGCTTCTGCTTTTTCCTTGGCTCTGGATTGTTTTTATTTTATCATATTTTATTGCTATGTGAAAAAATCTATTTTCAATTTTTAAAGAACACACATTCTATGATTGATGGGTGCTCTACACCTTAAAATCTACTTCCTTGTTCAAACTCCAAGCAGTCAAACATCTTTTTGCTATTGCCATAATTCCACCAGGGAAACGAGTTTTTGGACTTATATGGTACATAAGACATAAAGACTAAATTATTTCACTTTGCAATATACAGTGAAGATTTCCCTGCAATCTTCGCTAGTGCATTTTTTATTACTGATTGATATTCCATGATAATTTATGTATTTATTCCCCTATGAAGAATATCTTGACTACCTTTAAGGTTTGGCAGTTATGAAGGAAGTAGAAAAAATTATTTATTTTCAGGATAAATATATAAACATTTGGTGGTTCACTGTTACAGAACTAAACTGCTCCATAGTAATAGTAACTAATGACACATTTCATTGGATTGCATCTCAAATTAATTCACGTCATTTGATTCATTTAATAATCAAGATCACTTATCTTACAATGAAAGCTCACATACAGATTAATTGCTGTTTGCTGAATGCGCCAGTAATTCAAGGAAATAATGTTAGAATGCCAGCCATGTTTATAACATAAATTGTATTTTACAGCTCATTTACATGTTGATTTATTATTTATTTTTCCTTGCCATTTTTCTGTACAGGTTGATATCATGTTGAAGATTATTTCTTATGTACAGCAGGGACTAAGTGGGTTTTAGTGCTGAATAGTGTCTAATCAAATGATTATTTTGTGTCATTTATGACGATCTACTGTTAATGCTCACAGTGATACACTGCTACTCCTTCCACATTTGGAGGTACAGTCATTCCACATTTGTTAAGAACTTTCCTTTGCCTGGTGCCTGATTGATATTGTAATGGAAAAGGCAAAGATAAGGTAGTTTCATGAACACTAAGGATGACGATGAATATATAGCAGATAACTGCCACTGATAGAGACCAAACAGTCTTTATTTTGTTTCGGCTTGTATGGTGTTATTTTCTGTTTCTGTGATTTTCACTCCTAAGTTAAAAGCTTTATGTTATTATCTACAGCAAATTTAGAATATTTTACTCTGGGACTCAGAGCATTTTAAGAAGCTAGGCATATTATAAGTATATATTGACATATATGTTATACTGAGTATACTGCTCAAGATATATATATTATATATGTGTGTGTTTATATACATACACATGTATGTATGATTCAACGTGAAGGTCTATATTGAATTATATATGTGTGTATTTTTGCACATTTGAATGTAATCGCATTTGTATATGTTTTTATTCACTGGAGAGTTTTCTGGATTTTATGCATCTGGATCTTATGCATCTGGATCTTATGTACATATGCATAAATAAGTTTACCTCTATTTGACTAAATTTGTGAGTATGTCAAGCATAAATGAGTAAGTATATTGCTGATAGTTATTTGTTAGGAAAGTATGCTTTCTGATATGCTCTATTTATATTCCTGATCTACTATAATAAGTCTTTTATACACTTCGGGAAAATAATTTTAAGAAGAAAGAAAACAGACTTTCACAGTCTTATTGAATTTGGATAATTTCCATGCTATGTGAGTAATTATAACAAGTATATTTGTGGACACTGTTGATTCAACTAAATGAAGAGTCATTCTTTTACATTCTTTTTACTCTATTTATAAGTAATTACAAACTGTTTCAAAAATGGCCATCCAATCTAGCCAATAAGTATTATACAATATAAATTCACTGTTTAGAAACTTTATTTGTGACCAAAACTTTTAAAAAATTAGTAGATAGTAAACTGAAAATTATATAATTACACTTATTCAGATATAAAATTCATATTACAAATCTTAGAGCAAAGCTTAAAAGTGCTACCGAAATGACTGATAATGTGAAGCTTAGATGCTTTTCTTTTATTTACAAAGCATTAGTTTTTAAACTTTCTTACTTTCATACCATAATGTCTAATTAATTGTGCAGAATTTTATCTCCTATTATAGAAAACAAGAAACCACGCGTGATTGTTCTTAGTAGACTTGATTCTTTCCCTGATTGACAACACAGAAACTTTTTAGGGGGGTATCAAACACTGTTGTGCTGAGTTTCACAATATGTAAATTTGACCAGAAGGCTTTCTACAGTTACTTTAATAATGTGTACTTTTTGTCTCTCCTCAGGTGGCCAATAGAAATAAAAACATATTATCTCAATGGGGTTCCCTTGATTCTCTGGTTACACAGCCTGCAACAGTCTGGATATTAGGACCTGAACATTGTAAGACGACATGAATGCAGGCAGTAATGAAGCAAAACCCAGCTTTCATAGCTGCTTAGCAGAGGTTTTCAATATAAAATAATGGTAAATTTTATTGCTTACTTTCATAATTAGAAAATTATATGAAAATTTTTCACTTATTTTACCATTAAAATTTTTACACACTCATATACTTTATATATATGTAACAAATATATTATATATATATTCTTTTCACTTAATTTTCTTAAAGAATACTATTTAAAGAAATACTATACCCTAATTTACTCAGCTCTCTACTACAGAGCACACAATACATTAAGTTCCATGTATGTCTTCCTTTTTACTGTCCTTCTTTCTAAAGCTCTTTACTTCACTAAAAATTTAAATATCCTATAAGCAGAAACATTTCATCTATTGATGAAAACAGTTTTTAAAAATGCAACCAAACAAGTGCACGAATACAATTGTATATAAAGAAAGAAGGCAATTGATTTCTCTATACTAACAAGGAGTAAATTATTCTTTCAAATGACATATAAGAAACCAAGTATGACTGCTCTGGGGTTTTGGGAAACAAGTCTGAGAAATTTTTATCCTGCACATTATCATATTACATGTTTTTTAAAGTATTCATTTTAAACACAGCAGTGTTTTTGAAGACTCAATGTGACTCACAACACGATGGTAAAGTGTAGTTACTTAGATCGGTGATGGCAGAGGTTAGAACAATGCAGAGTTAGTACACAAACTGAAAATTAAAGTATCTGAATATTCAAAGAGAGGATTGCAAAGTGGAAATCTATGATCTAAGTCTTGGTGAAGCAATTCTTTAGTTTGGATGCACGAGGGAGTTGTGGCTCACATACTAGTCATGATAAACTACAAGTATGAAATGTACCAGAAAACATTTATGCTTATGAAGATACCAGCGCATTTTTCTCATTCCGAGTTTCCCTCCTGACAGCATGAATTCAGCTTCAGCTTTCTATCTAAACCTGAGGAAATCACTTCTTAGTGTTTTGCTTCTAAGATCTGATTTTTTTCAAAAGTCATATAAATGTAATTGTGCAATGTGTATCATTTTGAGGAAAATTTTTCACTGAAGAATAATTAATTACTTTTCACTGCTGAAAATATAGCACCATGTTAGTACTTGATTTGTTATGTATTTAATAATTTATGGGCACTTAGGTTTGTGACCCTTTTTGCAAACTATGGATACACATATTCATTATAAGTCTTCACACACACGTTGTCATGATACGTTAGTAATCATTCCAAATGGTATTCCTGGACCATATGCATGTGTATATTTCAGTTTTATAAAGAAACATTTACATATTTTCAAGTGGAAATATCCATTATCAACTTCCATTCCATCAAGCAATGCAGCCTCTATATATACAAATCATTCTTGATAAGGACAACTGTTTGTTTGTTGATTTTTATTCTGGTGGATGGATGTAGAGTGGCATATTACTTTGATTTTCATTAATATTAAACGTCCTAATGAGTAAAAATGTTGACCATTTAATGAGACACTTCTTTATTAATGATATGTCTGTGTATTGAACCAAGTTTTCAAAAAACGTACACATGGTTTCACTGTGTTTTCCTCATAAGCAACTTGTGACAGTTTTTGCATATTCTGCATTTAATTATTCATCATGTGTCTTAAAAAGCAAAACTCTCTTAAAATTCAATCATATGCTCTATAACTAATAGTTATATAAAATTGATTGGTGACTTTTAACACTGTATTATTATTTATTTATTTTGATCTGTGATTAGGGAGACAAGAGAACCAAAATCTTCATACAGATTTTTGGATTTATCTTTTTAATTTGATATATTGCTTCCTGAATTAAGAAATTCTTTAACTGGACACACATAAAGTTTGGCAGTCATGTTATGAAATGCACTCACATGCACGTTTCATGTCTAATATTTACTGATGTTAATATAAAGACTTCTGTTTTATTTTTATTAAATATTATAAGCATCGTTACTTACTCTTCTATTTTAAGTAACCTCTGTTCCTAAATTTTATTCTTTTATAAATAACAATAAGGTCTTGATATGTTTTTGGTTTTAATGTTTAGTTAATAATTTTAAACATTTACTTTAACTACCTCTAATTTTTTATTCCAAATGTGGTTAATAGATAGTTTCTGTGGTAATGTTAATCTCAACATAAGATGTTTCCTATATACCATTCAACCCCATAAATTCATAACCTTTATACCAAATAAGAGGAGGACACATGTAACAATTGATTAATATTCCCTGAGACGTGATTGTCACCAAATAGTTTACAGTCTACATCAAGGGCTTCTCTTTTTTCTAATTCACTTGGCTAAATAGTGGTTGACTAGTGTCTGCTTTTAGTTCAGATCTTTAGCTTACCAACCTTACTCAGCAGCAAAACTAACTGCTTTTTATTTTTTCATCTTTTCTATTTCTCCGTTCACTTTTATTGATTCTGTCTTTATAATCCATTTCATTTTCTCCACCACTGGCAGAATAGTTATATGTCTTCAAAATATTTTTATTTAACCTTTTACAATAACTCAATAACTATAAGTAACATGCCACAAACTACATCAATGTAATATTATGCCACATTAGGTAAAATGCAAGAAATTTATATTTTTCAAAATCCAAGTGTAATAACATATACTTTATACTTAATTATATGTGTAAGCAGTTAGCTTTTACTTGGAGCTGGAACAACTTTAAAAAAATCCTTATTTTCACCTTGATTTCACTGTCCCTGGAGTTCTTCTTGTCTGTAGGAAAAAACAGGTTTCTGTCTGGATCTTATTTTTACCTAACAGAATACTTAATATACACACCATAGTACTCTTTTGTTATCAAATTTTCTTTTATTCAAATGCCATTAGTTAACTTTCTTTTTTTCCTTTGGGTCCACCCACCAGCCAGCTACAAAACAAATACAAAGAGACTTATTTTTGCTTATGAATGCCTGGCCTTAGCTTGGCTTGACTTTAGTCAGCTTTTCTAACTTAAATTTTCCTGTTTGCCTTTAACTGTTTTTTTGTCTCTGGACTTTTTACCTCTCTTTATTCTACAAACATGATTGTCTTCTTACTCCACAGATGGTTGTTTGGTTGTGTGCTTGGTATCTGGTGTCCTTCTCTCCTCCTTTTCTAGATTTCTTCTCTTATTTATTCTCTCTGCCTGAAAACCCCACCTATCCTTTCTCCTGTCTAGCTATTGGCTGTTGTAGACAGGCACAGGAACACAGCTTTACAGACTTGAACAAATGCAACATAAAAGAAAGCAACAAATCTTTGCATCGTCAAACAAATACTACACAACATTAGCAAACGTACCACATTTTAAACTAATATTCCACAACATTTGATTCCTTAGAATTATGATTTGATTACTATTTAGGGGAACTCATTGGGGAAAAAATCTAGTCTATTTTCTGTTTCTGTAAAGAACTGTCTTTTGTCTTTAGTGGTTTTGTCTGTTTGTTTGTTTTGTTCTTCTGTATCTTTTTTCTCTGGAACCTTGATTCCAGGTTTAATGGTTTGACACTGTCCTGGAGTTCGGGAAAATGCTTCTTAAATATTTGTTTATATGTTTTTTCCTCTTCTTCCTTTTTTCATCTTTTCTCTTCCACCTCCTCCTCTTCCCTCCCTCCCTTCCTCTCTCTTTTCCTCCCTCCCCACCTCCTACCTCCTTCTCCCCCCCCCCATTAGTCACCTTAGTGAATCCACATCACACACAGTCCAACTTCCATATTATCTCTAAGTCTGATTTTATGTTTTTAGACTCTGTTTATGCCTGGACACTGTTTATACATTTTATAGTCTAAGGCCATTTATTTGAGGCAGCAAGATATTCTAACCAGAAGGTGATCTTCCATGTACTAAAGAACCCATTACTTTGCTTTGAACTTAAAACAGAGGTTGGAAGAGGGGCTAGGGGAGTTCATGTAGAACCTGTATTAGTAGATGAACCTACTGTACACCTTATGTCTGTTGGTGATGTTTTTCCGGATCTCAGCCTGCTTTAACATATGTCACAAACAAATACCCAATTAAAATCAGGATGAGTAATTTCAAGTAGCCTTTCACTAGGGATTATTAGGGGTTTCATTATATCTCTATATATCTCATATCTGATTTTCAATTATTTGTCAAAGCTTTACCTCATGTATTGCTAGATGATATACATGATACTGATTTTATCATCATTTTTACTATGGTCAGATTCTACTCTGATCTTTTCCACACATATTAGGAATTGAAGACCCATTTCTTCATGGAAGAAACTTTATACAATCTGGACTTTTGTAATCCCAATGAACTAGTTAGTGTTTTATTGGATTCAAAAATGGGTTATGTTTGTTCTTTCTCCAGTTATTACTGGTAAGTGATGATTTACAATCTTCGCAGAATATTTTAATCAAGAAAGGCCCTCATTCAGCTATAACTTTTAATAAGTATGAAAAACACTGTACCATACCAGCTTAATAATAATGCAAAAGGAAAACTGCTTTATAAAGGCTTAATTTTTCACATAAATATGATTCCAGTTATATTTTAACTACTCATTATATGCTACTTTCTTTATTATTATATACCTACTAATCAAGCCCAAATTGCCTTAGTTGCTAATTACTTAACTGGAATAACTAAGTATCACTTCCTAATAGTTTAAGTAAAAATAAAATAATTTCATTTGACATATATTGAATAAGATTTTAGTGTTTCTCTGTGTTTTAGAAATTTATTAAATATACTTTAATTGTATAGTTTTAATACTCTAATGCTTTACACAAAACAAATAAGAGTCTTACAGATTCTACAAAATTTGACTTTACTTTCTTGACTATTAATTCTATGATACTTTGAGTCCTTTTGTGTAAAGTTACAGATTTATACTCTTTTCTCTATATATGGTGTTTCTGTGTTCTATGTGTTAGATAGATGTTTGCCTTTATAATGCTGTAAATGACTTTATCGCCTCTTCTTTCTATAATATTCGCACACTGCCAATTATGTTCAGCTGTTTATATTTTCACCAAAGTCTTTTATTATTATACTTACTGTTCAACCATTTCTGGTCCCCACAGATGCACACATTCTATCATGCTTATGTAGTACCCTGATAATCTTGTCAGTAATAAGACAATCTAGAACAAAATAATTACCAAGAAAATATTGTGAACATTATAAAGAGAAAATGCTTTCAATAAAAATTCAAGAACTTGCAATTTTCAACATTCCAAAATTGTGTAGAATTAAAAAAATAATAGCAGCGAGAATTGAAGTGACTAGACCATCAACTCATAGCAGCCAGTAAAAGAGAACAAGACCTAGAGGCCATCATCACCTCCACTCTCCCTCAGAAGTGTCCCTCAGGAGGTGCATGTTTCTGTTGTCATTATGTCTGTAGAGTACAAACGACCAATTCAAAACAGAAATTGAAAAATAGTTCCTAAGAGGAAGGAAAAGTCTTATGCAGATTCTAGAGTCAGTGCCTTAGTGATGGAGATTGGGGTGGTGTGAGCATGAGATGCTTCAGCAAAAACAATATACATAAGACAGAGACTACAGAGCAGGTCAAAGGGAGACGGAAAAGCATCCTCTTCTTCAGTTTCTTCTGACAAAGAAATATGCAACTGTGGAATTTCCAGCTTGGGATTTCAGAAAACTGCAATCAATCCTGGATGATATAAGTCTAATTACTCATTTGCTTAGTCACTTTAATCTCAATTTCTTAAAGTATATAAAATTAAATAAAACTTTAAAATGGAATTATGTTGTCACAAATAAAATAAGCAATTACATGTAAATAAATCTTACTTAAAAATGGCCCTTATGGTCCCAAGGCACTATTATAATTCTAATATTCTCAAAGAACATAATCTATTTGCTTTTACTATTTGGAATTCTTTCTAATTTCTAAAAATAATATATTAGAGAAATTTAAAGACTTGAGAGCATATAAACTATAAATGTTTTAGTGAGTTTTATTTATAAACTACACAGATAAAATATATATTTCTTATAGCCTGTGGTTGTGGCTTGAATTTGTACTTCCTTACACAGGAAAATGACATAATCTCTCTTTTATTCATGTAGAGTTAGAAGAAAATTATCTAAAATCTAATATTTCAGTTTAAATACAACATACTTGTCCTAATATGTTTAGTGATTCAGAAATTACAGGAATCCCATGTGCAAAAGCATCTTATCATTAGATGTACATATGGCATGTAATAGAAAAGGAGCCCAGCTAAAAGAAGCATTTATTTTTGTTATCACTGAGAGATAATTTCCCATGAGTCTTTCCTGTTTCTGCACTTCTTATGAATCACCAACTAGCTTGATTTCAACTGTTTTTAGAAGATGTTTGCTAAACAAATACTCCAGAAAGTTATAAATAGAATCTCCTTCTTGAATAAAAGGAGGTACATTTAATGTCTATTACAAAAGACTTTCATTTTTTAAGTTTTGCTTTTCTTGAAATGTATGGGCATGTGAGGGTATGTTTAGTGAAAAATAAGCAGGAGAAACCAGTACAAAAATGTTGCTACTATTTGCTACTTCTATGAATAACAAATCTTTCTCTATAACCTAGAAATATAAAATCTTCTGTGAGCACTTCTGAAACTATGACAAGTTTCTGAGCTACAGTACAAGAAAAGTTTACATTTCAGACTCCAGAGATGTTTACAGTGATAAAGATAAAATGCTGATACTGGTATCAGTCAAATTCTTAGTCCATGGAAGAATTGAGGTTGAGGACCTTGTTTCCCCCGACACACCAGGGGATGCAAGTAAATCTAAAGAAGTCGATAACCACATAGTGACCAATGTATGGTCTTCTGTATATTTTTGCCTTTTTCTGATAATAAATTAAGAAAATAATTTTAGTGTAATGAATAGATAATAAGTAAAATGCAGATGCCATAATGTCATCCCAATTGTTTTTAATTTTCCTATTAACAGAAACATGGCTTCCTCATAGAGGGATCAGTCTTGAATGTACTGCCCTATAACTAGTATCACTAAGAGTTGCCCTTGGTAGGCTTAGGGATCTGAGTCTTTCTGTCAGTAATTAAAATACATCCACTGTTAAGGGGAACTTTACCATGTCAATCACGAGAAACATGATTGTTTCCCATGAGAAGAAGAACCGTGGAAAAACATTACTTCGAAATATATTTGCTAAAATAAGATGGCAAGAAATACATTGTTTTATACCTGAATCCCACCTAAGCCTCTTGTATTATGACAACCATGGAGATTTTCATAAGTGACAATAAAGTTCTCAGAAATTGTTTGATTTGATTGTTCTCTCTCTCTCTCTCTCTCTCTCTCTCTCTCTCTCTCTCTCTCTCTCTCTGTGTGTGTGTGTGTGTGTGTGTGTGTGTGTGTGTGTAAACCTTTTCCAATATCAGTAACTTCAATCTTCTCATGGAGATTTTCTTAAGGGATTGGGGGGGAGGACCTTCGGAAATTGTGAATGTGTGACACATGTACACATGTACTAGTACAGGCTCTTCGTCTGTGTTCTCTTGAGTTAGAATTTAGATGAAAGTGACTCACTGGAAAATCAGAAAGATGAAAGGAATCTAAATTCCTGGGATCACTGGCACTATGTAGACATGATAATCTCTTTCAGCCACTGATATTGGCAAGAACTTAGATAGTATTTTCTAGGAAATGCAGGAAAGCTCATTAAATTAATCTTCTTTTAAGTGTATATTACCATGTGTAAGTATATTCAGGAATCTCAGTGAGGAGAGGGGTTGGATATGTTTGATATTGATGCTCAGATCTTTTTTTTTTTTTTTTTTTAACCTGTATCTTTAGAAAATAAAAGACTTGAGATTTAGCTTATGAATTTATACTGGAATCATAGCAAGAAAACACCATCTTGTGATAATATTTTGTGAATTTGTTTAACAGTGTTATACAGTAAAAATAACATTTTGTGCTTCATTGTTATTATCCTTTAAGTACCAAAAGACCATCAGAACTGGGCAAACACACATGTTACATGTGTTAACAGACACAAGTTGCTTCCATGATTTTGTTTTAAATTGCCATATGGTCCAATAGAAAATTCTTAAATATTATAGGAGAAGAAAAGACCACAGATGTGACTGTAGCCTTTTAGGGGCCATTGGCAGCAAGAGTGGCAATATCTTAACGTAGCAGCAGCTTTTCAGAGATAGTGAGAACGTTAATCAACTTTATTAGCACAGAATGGATTATCTCCCACTGAATTCAGCTGTTGGTCCCTCAGTCCCAGCTGTTTATGCAATTGAGTAGACTGCTCATGTTAAACTTCTGGTTGGGTCTTAGTCTCTGTCAGGGCCATCATTTTTTCTACTAAAGGATCCTAAGTGTAAAAGATCACATCACATTCGTGCAATAAGGTTACCAATATACTTTCCTGCATCTGTTCATACACACACACACACACACACACACACACACACACACACACACACACACATACACATACACACATACACACACACAAGTATATGTATATGTGTGTATGTACATATAGACACGTGTGACTCACACAAAAATCAAATTCATTCTTATTTCTTTTGGAAAACCAACAGCAAGCATAAAAGAAAATTATTCATGTGTATAAGATATTTTTCATGAAAAAATATTCACGTACTCTAAGAAGCTATTACAAACCATTATTTTGCAAAGCTACAATATTATAAATTTTGATAACTATGAAAAGAAACTTCCAGTCTATGGTCTACATTTTAAACCTCTCTAAATTATTTCTCATGAACACATACTAACATTCCAACTAAGTTCTATCTTTTTTTCCTAATATTCAGTTGTTACTATTCAATAAACTTATTTATCTTTAAGACAGAGATTTTAATTAAGTTTAAATATATTTTATTAAAGTCATTTGTAGAATCTTAAGTATTTAGGAATTATAACCAACATGTTGTCCCTTTCTTGTGAATGCTTGCTGAAAGTCAAAGTGATCAATTCTAAACTCTAATGAATGTATACAAATGAATTATATTTCTCTTGGAAAGTTACCTTATCACCTAATTAACTAATGTGTTTACTTTTAAGGATTATATATTTGCAGATATATTTATTTATAGTAACATATAATAAATATTTCTATTGTCAGTACTTTGTTGGCTTTGTATTTAAAAATAGGCAGCAATAAAATCAAATTAATTTCATATATAACCTTAATAATGGCATATCTCCTCCATAAATTTAATAAAATGAAGATTTGCATAAGTTGCGTTCTTTTACATTTTTCTTGGATCATCTGTTCAGATATACAGGGCTGCCTTCCTTTAAGGGAAGCTGGGCTCTCTCATCAATTCTTTTTATTTATAAGCTGCCTCTCTGGTTAAACTGCACTATGTTTGAAGTCAGAGCCTATGTCATAGTCTTTTATCTGTTTGTATTCATCACATCAGATTTCACAGTATAGTAAGGTTTCAGTTAGTGAAGGAAGAATTGTACTGCAAAGAAATTAGGTCATGGAAACCTTAGAAATACAATTTTCCTATTCGAAAAATTTGCATCTTAAAGGGCTCAAAGGCAAGTTACTTTAACAAGGAACTCTTAAAACCTGGTCCCTTATCTGTTGAGCCAACCACCATGTATGCTGATTCTCCCAACTACCTCCAATCCAGCCATATTTAGATAATGCAATATTGTTCCATGTGATAACTGAGTTATCTATATATTCATTCCTTTCCTTTGAGAAGATGACAATGATGATGAGCCATGTCTGAGAATGTAACTGGAAACATTATTTAGCTAGTAATAATAACAGCTCCTCACTGACACATTCTTTCCCTTTCCCATTGCTCCCCATTAGTGAAGAAAAATTTAGAGGTGCCAGGGTTTTCAGATGTGGTTTTGAACTTTGTGAAACAGATTTTTCTTCCCTGATTACCCAAGCTGCTCGGTCTATGGGAGAGAGGCATCAACGTGAAAAAGAAGCCCAGAGATATGCAAATTTTCTTTGTGGTGAAGTAAAGATTAAGTAAACATGCAGATGGAACTACAAGTTCAATTCTACTCCTTTCTTAAAGAAGCTAGATCTTGCTTTGAGAATACCTTCCAATCAACTGTTAATAAGAGTTAAAATGGAAAATACCTGTGGTATGCTTTTATTATAAAAGAAGCTTGCACTATATGAGTGCATAATTAATAATGAGAAAAATGGAAAAAAATACAAAATATTTTATGTAGCCTAGTTACTGTATAATTTTAAAATGTTTACCAAGACTTAACAATAAAGTGACAAATAAATGTCAAAATGTCTGATTCCTGTCAACTGTGGTGACTAAAGATTAAACCTTGAGGTGGACTCTGAAGATTATAGGTTAAGCATTTAGGTGGACATTCAAGGTTAAAGATTAAGCACTGAGGTGGACTTTGAAGCAGTCAGACCTTTTGTTGTGTTTAGCTTCGTGCTTTTTTTTTTTTTAAATGATAAAACCGAATTATCCTGTATTAGCAATGAGGCACTTCTTTTAACGCCATAGAAAGATAGATACCACAGGGATAGAGGAAACTTGGATTCTAATTCTGAATCTTTTACTATGGAACCTTGGGTAAATCACTAGTAAAATAATGGAAATGGAATGACGTTCAAATCCTCTAGTCGGTTATTTCATTTGTAATTGAAATATATTCTTCAATTAGACTCGAGTCGCACCACAAAATTTGAGTGTCTTTTGTTCGTGCCTTTGCTTTCTTGTTTTGAGTAAGCCACTCCTCATGTAGCCCAAACTGACCTTGAATTCATGACCTTCCTGCCCCAGCCTCCAGAGCACTGAAATTACAGGCACATGCCAAGAAAGCAGAGGAAATACTTAACTTACATAGGAATCATAATCACAGATCTTAGAAAATTGGGAAACTTTTGTTGAATCATGATGCTAGTTTTGAAATGACCATTCCGTTATTTCCTGAGAAGACTTGTTAAATATTATTGTATAGATTGACGCTAGGGAAAACAATAACAAAACATTATGAGTGCTTATATAAAGATTTGCTCTTTGTAGGGGGATTAAATACCTCCCTGATGCGAGGGCACGGCCATTGGGCCAGTGTAGGTTTAGGGTTCATCTATGAACTTCAAAGCTGTAACCTTAAGGCATGGTCTAAAAAGCTTAAAGTTCTTCTCCATGAGGACAGTGCTTTCTCTGCTTCTCTACTGCTTGGAAGGAAGCTCCATTCAGGATGAGTGAATGAATCCTTTCTCCATTTCCTGAATGTATACTGAATAAATATTGAACCTAATAATATATCTCCTTGTGATAATTATGTGGTGGCTTATTGATCTGGTCACATTTGGCATGAACAAGAAAATGCTGTACAATCTGGACATGCAGGACTCATAGAATAGTGACCTCTGAACTTTGGCAGAACAAGCCAAGATGGTTCTTCAGATTCCTGCTTTGCAGAGAAAATTGCCAGACATTCTGAAGGACACAGGGAGAAGTGGCTGACAAATTATGCCAAAATGGATGGAAAAGTCTTTCAAATTTCCTCCTTTAAAAAAAAGTCTGCCAGAGTCTCTAGGACTGTGGGCTGAAAAGGGGCGCTCCAATGTTACAAAGGAACTTTGGATGACTGTCCAGGTAGTCTGGCGTCATGTCTGTCATTTCTAGATTTTGGAAGTTGCTTGCACTTCCTGTTTACTTGGGTAATATTATATTCTTCTGTGGTCTTTGATGTAGTTGAAGATTAGATAGTTATAATTATAGTTTTCATTATTTACAATAAAATGTAAATTAGATGTGAAACTTTGGACTCACAAGGATGAGGAAGATGATAAAATATTTTCTTTAATTTTGCTAAATACAAATAGACTAGAAATTGTAACTGTAGTTTTTGCTTGATAGCTGTTTTGTTATATGTAATTTTGCTATGTTGAAATTGAAACCTTCCTTTTTGATTAGACAGAAAAGGGAAAGTGATGTGGGATGTCTTTCTGTATACTATGAATTATCATTGTATAATAAAGGAACTATTTTGTGTGATGGCAGGCCAGCTTACAGTCAGAAATCCAAGCACAGATAAAAGGAAAGAAGGGCAGAGTCACTTAGAGAAGCAATCCAGCTGCCCAAGAAGCAAGATGTTATAAAGTATAGGTAAGCCACCAGAAATGTGGCAAGACAGATTAATAGAAATAGGTTAAGATGTGAGTTCCCAGCAATAAGCCTGAGGCATACATGAAGCAGTTTGTAATTAATATAAACCTTTGTGTGATTATTTGGGACTGCTGGTCCTGACCTCCAGGCTGAAATTCCATATAACAGCTATTCACACTATTAGTTGCTGTTTGAACTCATAAAAATGTATGTTATAATATATAGACTACTGTGAATTAAATAAAGTGCAAATATATATAAAATTGAAAGAATTGTCAACTAACATAAATAAGCCAACACAAGACATTGCAAATTTATGTATTATTTTATACATTTATTGACCAAAGTTTTGGTTTTAAATTTGTCTAGAATTTAGTTCAATTAGACAATATTCATGAATTTGCCTTTGACTCTCAAATTTTAGTGGAAAAAAAATACTTCATTAGAGTGGAAAAATGTTGAATTTTTATTTCTGAAATTACGAAGGCTTGTGGGGAAACTTGCCTTAACAGGAGAGGGTAGAGCTAGCTATTAAGCATAGAGGCCAAGCAATGGTGGCACACACCTTTAATCTCAGCACTTGAGAGGAGGAAGTAGGAAGATCAGGAGTTCAAGGCGACTCTGTTCTACATGAAACTGAATCTGTCTTAAAGAGCAACAGAGGCAGGAGGTGATGGTGGTGGCTCACACTTTTAACCTCAGCACTAAGGAGATGGAGACAGGTATAGAAGGCTGGTGGAGAAAGGATCTCTAACCCATTTAGTCTGAGGATTCCTAGAGGCAGGATCTCGCCCCTTTCAGTGGCGTATAGGTCAAAAGGCTCCCTAGCGGTTAGTCATTTTCTTCTCTGATGTTTCAGCATTTACCCTGATATCTTTTATTATTAAGACTAATTAGGTTTTTATTATTAAGACCAATTAGGATTTGTGATACAAAGGCACCTAAAAACTCAAGTAGGAATACAGCTGTTACCTAAAGCACTACCATAATAAAAACTGGATATAATTATCCTCATTTAAGAATGGTTTCAAGCCACTCTTTACAGTTTCTCTTTTCCCTCCATCCTCCCTCTTCCTCTTTCTGCTGCACTCTGAGTAAAATGATTCACATGGAGCATTCGACTAATGATAGCTTGTTGATGAAACAGCTATTTCATTACACTATTGCTAATGTGTTTTTCCCAGACCAATATTATCTTAAACCTATCCTACTGGTGGCAAATAATTAATTGCATATTCTTTCTAACTATAGGAACTTTCAATCCAGGAGGGTCTTCAGGTCTTTCTAGGAATTCTTAGAAATCACTGCCATGCTTTATGACAAATTAGTTTGCATGTTCATAGATAATTCTGAGAAAATTTTAATATTGTGACATAAATTAGAATTATGTTAGAATACATTTATTTGAACTTATGTTTATCACGAAATCAAGGCAGTCAGCATTACTCATTGCTCTGCTTTGTTCAATTGTGATGTATCTTTGTAGTGAAGACTCATTTTTTACATATACAATGCACACGAATTACTCCATTATTACACAAAAGGCAAATATCTCCGGAGGGAAAATTCAAAGATCCTTTGATTCAGCTTCTAACTCACTTATTGTTCACAGGATATACCATACATAAACATCGGCAGCAATTGCAAACTTAAATAAGTGATTTCAAGTACTCTTCTTAGTTCAAACATTATGTGTCATTAAGCAATAGCCTTATTTTTAAAAACCAAGAGTAAAGATCATACTCATGGCCCCTGTGAGTTTTGCCAGCAGCTGAACACATTTACTGAAAACCACTGCTGGTCACTGTATTCCTACTCAGACTACACAAGACCAGGGTCTACAAAGAAAACAAAGCGAAATAGGTAAATGACTGATGAAGCAGAAGGTGGGATTTTTAAGGCAACCCGTAAACTTCCATCCTTAAACAAATTCCTCATGTAACTGGTTGACTTCTCTCTCTCTCTCTCTCTCTCTCTCTCTCTCTCTCTCTCTCTCTCTCTCTCTCTCTCTCTCTCTCTCTCTCTCTCTCTCTCTCAAGCGAGAATTGCCTCTTCAAAAAGAAAATAGAACACACATCCTCTCCATCAACTGCATAGGTGAGAATGGCGAGTCTAGTCTTTTTCCCCTGAAATTCTTATAGAAATATGAAGAAACTTATATTCACAGAGCCCATGTTTAAATAGAGTACCTTTCAAAGTTTCTTACATTTCTTTGAATACTCTTAACTGTATTCTTCAAACATTAACCCTATGTTCGGGAGTTCTGTGCAGCAAAATGCCACCTAATATTTTACAAGTTGTTTAAATGTAAATCGTAAGCTGTGTGGGGCCATATTTTAAGAGATACGTGCACAGGAATCTTGATACAAGTTGTGTTTAAATTGTATCTCTCTTTCATTAACCCCCTCAGTCAGAATCATTTACTGAACACAATGCCTTAATTTCACTCAAGCCAAAACTACCAACAGATGAGAAACCTATTCAGCACGAAAGGCTGCTGCACTCGGGAAGCTCATACAGAAGTCCCATGGGGGTGGCAAGAGACTAAACCACACCTGAGTACATGGAGCTCATCTGTACAACCACACCTGAGTACATGGAGCTCATCTGTACAAAGTTCCCATCTTAGGCACAAACATAAAAAGAAATAAGGGCTTGGCTTATTGAAATTTCCAAAAGGATTCCAACGGCTAACTTTGCAGCCACCCTGTCCTCCTTCAAGAAAGATTTGCTTAACCTCAAGAGTTGAAGAGCTTTGGGTGGTGTGACTGAGGGAGATTCACAATTGAGCTAAGTAGGTGTTCTGCTGCTCTAGATCTGGAAGGAAGACTCATTCAGGAAAAACAGGTAAAATAAGGTGCCTTTGCTTGGCTAACAAGCCCACAGACAGATGGAATCTAAACACGGTAAATAGTTCTGCACTTTGAAACAATGACAGAAAGTTTAGTCCCACAAGGTTTGCTGGTTTTGCCCATCTGTTTCCGTCTAGACCATCCCCTAAACAGTCCAGGTGCAGAGACACAATACACAGAAGGCGGGATCACCCCGAGTCAGTGTCATTTTGGAGGTAAGAGTCGGAGAAGCTTGCAGGCAAGCATCATAAGGAGACAATGAAGTCAGAATTCACTAAGACTATTCACTCTGAGAAGGAAGGGGGACAGCAAAACTGGTGGCTCCGGGGTCAGGCTTTGAGGGGAGGCCGGTCAGGGGAGGACCTAGTGGAGAAAGCTGGGTCCGTGCGACAGCGCGCGGCCCTTAAGGGAATTCAGAGGGACCTGGGGACAACCAGGACAGCAAGGACCCTGTCTGAAGTGAGGACAGGGGCTTTCTGCAGCGGGAGTGAGGGTAGCAGCTAAAGGGCTACAAGCTGCTATCTCTGGAAGAGATAGGGTTCAGGTTCCCTCCCAGCTGGTGGAGTTGAAAGCAAATGTCCCCGGAGACCTGTGCGAGACCCTGTGCCAGAACACCCAGCAGGTGGTTGGGGTGCCTCTCACCTCTAAGGATGTTCTATGGAAGGCTCAGCCCCGAGCTTGACGCTCCGGACTCTGGTACTCACCAATTCCATCCCGACGAGGGAAAGCGCCATCCAGGGCGCTTGAAGGTAGCGCAACGCGGGCTGGACGTGGGCTTGCAGCCTTAGTGGCGCTGTCCTAGAAGCCGAGCTGAAGTCGGGGGACAGCCAGCCTGCGAGAGCCGCGGCGGGGGCGTAGTGCACCGGGGGAGAGGAGAGTGGCGGCTCCCGAGCTGCAGCGCCCCGCGCACTCTCTGCCCATCTCCGGGGCTGCTGAGGCTGCTGCTGCCCGGAGCAGCCAGGCGAGGGGGAGGGGAGCAGGCACGCGGCAAGGAGGGAGAGCAAAGAAAGCCGGGAGGTGGGGGGAGGGATGCGCGAGGGGAGATGAAGACGATCACGGTGAGTTGGGGAGAGAAGGGAGGAGCATCGCAGCAGTGTACCCGTAATCGCCAGAGGGGCTCCGAGATGAGGCTGTAGGTCCTGCCCCAATCCCCTGTCGCTCCATGCTTCCCCCTTCGCGCCCTTTCCTTGGGCTCTTCTTCGGGTGGCTTTGGCTGGGAGTACCCACGCTCTGCCGTGGCTGCAGTTTCAGCAAGCTGCCGCTTGTGCTGAACCGGGAGGCTGCAGAGACAGAGCTCTGGTCTTCAGGCCTGTGGCACCTGTGCACACACACACAGCCCCTGGTTCTATTGCTGAGGCTCCCAGATGCAGACTCTCAGCCTGTCATCTTTCTCCAGTCTCCATTTCGGTCAAACTGTGATTCAGTACCCGCATCAACTGCATCTGTCGAGGTCTCTTTCGCTGTTTGTTTCCCTGGGCTCTATTTGGCACTGATTGTCCAGCCAGAAGGTGACAACAGGGAGCTCAGTATGGGCAACCTTCTCCAGTCCCTTGAATCTGCCTCCTGGTCATGTATGGAGGTGTTTGTTCTCCTCTGGGGTTCACCGGCTAAAGACGGGTGAAAAAAACAACAGTATTTGGACCAGATTCTCTTAGTGATTTGGGAAGGTTTGTAAATGCAAAGGGCAGGGCTGCAGTCAGTACAGGTTTTCCTCTTTTAGCCAACATTAAAAAATAAATACGTTGGTAGGTGGGTGGGTAAATGGGTAGATAGATAGATAGATAGATAGATAGATAGATAGATAGATAGATAGATAGATAGATAGATAAAGAGAGATAGAGAGATAGCAAAGAAAGGTTTTGCCTTCATTATCCCTTCTTCCATTTTACCGAGACAGTTTGTTTCCTTTTTGGGCTACAAATCAATCCTGGCTATGTATTCTTAAACTACAATGATTCAAATACTTATAGAAACTATCTTTAGTGCCTGCTTCTGTACTTCAAGAATTAGAAAATGAAGTCACACATTTAGTAAATACAATGACAAGCAGAGTAATATTCCTAGGAACCTTGATTTTCATAATCTTCAGTGTTTGCGGATAGGCAGGGAGCAAGTTGGTGATCTGTGTAAAGATACAGGTAAGAGAAATTTAATAAAACTTTCCTTAAATAATACAGGAAATGCCTTTGTACTCTTTAACAGAGCACTGGAGGAAGGAGGTTCTGATGTGTGTGTGCTCCTGTGTGTATGTCTAATTGCATGTATCTGAGAGACAAGTGCATTTGGGTGCCCAAGCTGCTTTTTAAAATATAATCTTTCATCTGTTAAAGGAACTTAGTCTCTAAAATAATCTAGATATTTTATTTTACATAATTATATCTTATATAGCAATTATACTCACATTAAAATAAACACACTCTCAATTGTTAATGCAGTGTGAAAATATTCTTAATGTAATGAACCAGGACCAAGTATTAATGAAAACTTTCTGTCTCCACTTTTTACATGAACAAAAATAAAGTAAAATTTTAGTGATACATTAATATTTGATAGTGTTCCTGCCTTGATGGACTCTTTTCTCTGGAGTATGCATACTAAGGAACATATTTGGTTTCTACCAAAGTGCAAGAGAAGCATCTATTCATAAGGGCCAACAGACCATACACTCCAGCTTCAAAAGGAACATGCAGTGCACCAGATAAATCCACCTCCTGTTAACCTCTTAAAGAACATGGAAAAAAATGAAGCTTAATACCCCAGTCAGTGCTTTCTTCTTACCAGGGGTGAATGGTAAAAATTGCAAATGGTATTTAGTCAAGGAGGTGGCTATGTACACTTAGCTAAAATACAGATTTCTTCATGTGTGGTTATATACTTCCTCATATCACCCTCCGTTTTAATTTTTATTGTAGTATTTCATATAACTTAATATAACTGAAGATTTTGCACACAATACAATATATTTTGTTATTAACTATTACCCATACTCTTCATGCCTTCCACAATCTATCCCTATTCACACATCAATTTCATATACTCAGATCTTACTTTTCATATCTGCTGTAGTTTGGATGCTTGTAGCCTCCATTGGCTCATATACTTGAAGAATTGGTCTACAGTTCTTGGAACTGTTAGCGAAAGATTCAGATTAGTTAAGGACTGGCATGCCTTGTTAGATAAAACCTCATTCCTAGTCCACTCTCTTCTCCTTGCCTATAGTCTGAGATATGAGTTATCAGATGTTCCTGCCATCATGGTTTTGCTTCACGATCATAAACTTCATCCCCTGGAACCACTATGTAAGTTAAACACTTTCTTTATAAGTTGCCTGGGTTATAGGTTATAGTGTTTTATCACAGCAATAGAAAAGTAACTAATATAATAACCCACCAAGACAGATTTGTATTCAGGAGTTTGAGGTCATCCACAGGAGTATGGTTAACCCACCAGGGACACACCCTTATAGAAAACAATCTGTTTCTCCTTCATCAGCTGATTGTCAGCTCCTCAGATATTGGAAGCTAATGCCTGGTGTGACTGGGAATGCTACACTACTAACAGGTCTTTGGTGAGGAACCTCAGCTACCCCGAGTTCATGAATGCAATGATCCTGTCATATCCTAAAGCTACTGTTTCTCCCAGGTCCTTCCAAATCCTGGATCAGTCTTAACGGGTCACAGTTATCACACTCCATCAGTGTCTTAATAAGATAATTTGCCTTTGAGATGTTTTAGTGATGTCTCCTCATACTTGGTTCATCTCTTTACAGTGGCAATACTCGTGTAGTACTTGGTTGTAAAGGGGAAAATAACGGAAGCTAAAAGTTCTTAAATCTAAGCAAAGAGAACACAACAAAACACCTTACAGTTTCACAGCAGCTTTCGTCCATAGCCATGCAACACACCAGAGACAGAAAGCAGAGACAAAAATAAAAGATGAAGGGCCATTCTTATTTCCTCGCCTGTGGACTTAGATTTCTATCTTTGAGGAATGAAAACTCTTACCTCTTCTATAGCATTTTCTCTTCCTCCTTTATATCCCCATTGCTGCGTGATGATATCATGAATTACAATAACAGGAAACTAAAATAAAAATCAGTCGATTGGTACTTTGAATTTACTTAATTGAAAACAAACTCACTTGAAAATTTCTGAAACTGTAAGACTCCAGGACCGAATCTATCAGTTATTAATGTACATGTGGTGGGAAGTATTTAGGGCAGTAAAGTCAATGCTGGGTTTATAGAACAGATACCAGATGAGCACTCTGTGGTTGGTCCTATATTAGGGTTACTTCAATAAAGGAAAATGCTAACTTTGTCCTTGTAAAGCTTGTTGTCCATTGATTCAACACAATATTTGATCAATAAAAAATATACGATAGTGACAATTATGGTATGCTTTAGGCCCAAAGAATTGACACAATAATTTTATAATAGTCATTAAGATGCATAAGACATAAATGAAGAAAGATTATTAGGCTCTGCTACAGTAAATTGATATATAATATGTAGGTGGATATTTCTTTAGGCTACCACCTCACAAATAGCAACAATGAGATTTATTCTTCATTATAAAAGATTGGCCAATAGCTGAGGCTTGTTTTTAACCAGCTCTTACAACTTAAATGAATCTGTTTCTACCAATTTACTTTCTGTCTTGTGAATATATTACCTTTACTATCCACACTGCTTCTCTGAGTCCTGGTCTCTCTCCTGACTCCTCCCTTCTTTTTCTTATCAGCTTTTTCTCTGCCCTGACAAGTCTGGCTACCTACTTGCTACTTAGCTTTTTACTAAACCAATCGCAGTAAAATATCTTCACACAGTACGAAGGAATAATCCACAAAGAGAAAAGAGGAAAGATGATTCATAAATAACAACAACAAAAACATAAGATTTTCACAGTATAGGAAAATCATAGTTTATAGGCAAGTGAACATCTTGTCAGCTTTAACTTTTTAATATTGGTATCTGTTTTCACTTGTGGTAATTCGAAGAATAATTTATCTCAGCTTATAGACCATTCTAAAAAGTACAGTGGAACTACGCTCTATGTTTGATAGCATTGGTAGCATGAACTAAGGCTGATGAGAAGATGATGCCAAAAGTAACATCTTTTCCTCTGTCCCACTGAAGAATATTAAAAAGAGCCAACAAGAGGGGAAAAGAAAAATCTCTGTCATTTCTATCTTTAACAACTCTGATAATATAATGCCTGTGATTCCTAAAACGTATAGATGAGCTGTCAATTCAATGTAGCTGTCACAGGGGAAGGCCCCAATGAGATTTCTCTAAGACTCTACCAACTAGCATGTATTTTAGAAAGTGAGAATTTCAACTGAAAACACAAAATTTATTTTTGCACACAATGAAAATTAATAAATGAATAAAATTTTAAAAGGATATGTAATGATCATAGAGGAACACTGATTGCAAATAGCTGTTTGTTCTTTTAGTATTTAGTAGCAACAATGAAAATCCTTTGGAAATCCTGGCATATCATTTCTGTCTCTCACTTTGATGAAAAATATGTGGACTTTATTAAATTTGAGTAGCTAAAAATGGACATGGTATTTAATAACAAAACAAGAAAATCTTTGAGAGGAGCCGAAATAAACCAGTGGTAGAAAATTTCAAACCGTACAAAAATCTTACTATGGAGAAGTTGAAAAATTATTTTAATATTCCAGCATGAATTTCTATAAAGGCACAGCAAAAGGATTGCCTCTGAGAGTGAAAACCACAGACATAAAATGCAAGATTTTGGAGTGAGATGAGGAAAAAACAGTAACTGGTGACATGTGGCTGGAGTTCAGAAGACAAGTGAGGAGAAAAGAAGCATTTCTAAGTTAGGACAGGAAACGGAAGAAATAGAGCAGGAAGTGGGCATCCACTGAGGCAGACGGTAAGAGTGAGAACAAAAATTTAAAAATAAAACAGGAAAAGATGAGGTGATGATATCAAGCTGATAGACACATCAGAGAATAAGAACTGAGAATGGAAATAAAAAATATTTAACAATATACTGAGAATACTTTCTGTAGCGTGAAAGGTTTCCATCTTCATTGGACAGAAACAAGGATTGCCAGAGAAATTCGTCTAGAATGATAAACTCCAACTACTAAAGAAAGCTAAATTTTTAGGCTTAAGTTGTCTTTTTTGTCCATGCTTTGTTTTATTTAATTGTGTTTCGAATACATTTCAACCACAGTTCCCCGCTCCAATCCTCACAATTCCCATCCCCCTCACCTCTCGTTCCCTAGATCCATTCGTCCTCTATATATTTTCATTAAAGAGCAGGCCTTCCAGGAATATCAACTGCATAGCAAGATACAATAAAAATAGGCACAACCTTTTTTTTTTTTTTTTTTTTTTTAAATCAAGGCTGCTAAGGCAACTCAGTAGCAGGGAAAAGGTCCCAAGAGCATCGACAACCCTCCTCCGACTCTTAGGAGTCCCACAGGAGCACCAAGTTGTGTAACCATAATGTATATGCAGGGAAGCTAGTGCAACCCCATTCGGGTCTGTGTTTGCTACTTCAGTCTCTGAGAGCACATACCAGTACTGCTTAGGTGGTGTCTGTGAACCTTATTTTCTTGGCATTCTCAACCCCTCTGTCAATTTTCCCTCCTCTTTTTCCGATGTTCCCTGAACTCCAAGAGGAGGGAACCAATGGAGATCTCCAATTTGGGCTTTCTCTCTGCCTAAGGTATGCATGTAGAGCTCTGCATTTGTTCCCATTCAGCTGCCAGCTGACAATTGGGCTAGATACTGCTCATGTTTGTCTTTCTGGGTCTGGGTTACTTCATTCAAGATTTTTTTTTTCTAGTTCTATACGTTTGCCTGCAAATTTCATGATATTTTTTTTTTTTCTAACAGCTGAGTAATGGTTCATTGTGTAAATATGCCACATTTTCTGTGTCTATTCTTTGATTGAGGGACATCAAGGTTGTTTTCAATTTCTGGCAATTATGAATAAATCCACAATAAACATAGTTGAGCAAGTTTCCTTGGGGTAAGACAGAACATCCTTTGTGTATATGCCCAATAGTGGTAGAGCTGTGTTTTGAGATACATCAATTCTCAGGTTTTTGAGAAACCATCTCATTGATTTTCATAGTAGTTGTACAAGTTTACATTCTCATGAGCATTGTCGGAGTGCTCCCCTTGCTTCACATCCTTGCTGTTCACGAGCTGTCACGTGTGCTATTGATCTTAACCATCCTGACAGGTGTAAGATGGACTCCCAAAGTAGTTTTGATTTGCATTTAATGAGATTTATTGATACTACTTTTAAAATTCTGTCAATTCCAATAATGAAGACGTCTTTTGACGTCAGTGGACAAAATCTGCATGAGGATTAAGAAAAGAATGCGAACTATAGTTTGTTTGCTTAAGTATGTTTAGCTAATACCCTCCTAATATAATGAATACAAGGCTTCTGAATTTGTGAAAATTCCAGGAATATTATTCTCAGTAACACACCTTTAAAAATCACTAAACTAGATACAAAATGCAGTTTTCTAAGATAAATGAAAAAAACATACTGGATCAGAAACTGATTGCTCAAGATAATAAATTGGAAGCATTTATTTATTGATCTAACTTTTTAAAAATATGAGAAATAAAGCAATAGACTAGAATGTAAGCTTCATTGATCCACATATTATGAAGTGATACATCTGAGCAAACTTTGAAGGAAAGGATGGGAGAGGATAGGGTATAAAGGCAGTGATCATTTGATTATTAGAAATTAAAAAACCACTTAGGGCAACAAAAAAGCAATCAAAATAATAGCTAAAGTATATATTAAAGGAGGAAGACAGGGAAGAATAAGAAAAAAATCTGTGTGCATACATGTTCCTAGTGATTATAGTGTGTGTGTGTGTGTGTATGTGCGCGCATGCACACACATACATTTGTGCATGCATGTATGTGTGCGTACATGCATGCATGCATGCATGTGTGAATCTATATGTAGGCTATAGGTCAATGTCATATTCTTCCTCAATCTCTCTTTACTTTATCTTAAGGGTCTCCTTCTGATGCTGAAGGTCATATGCTCAGAATGGTTACCCTTCATGTTTCCGGAATCCTCAGAGTTCGTTATCTGAAGATGCTGTGATCACAATCATGTGCGGCACAGGTATTTTGTTTGGATGCTATGAATCTGTACTGTGGTTCTCACATGAATGGCATAGTTACCTCCACATGTCCAAACTTTTCATGTTTATCATTGATTTTTCAGTAAACAAAGCTATGGAGTCTATAAAAATAAAAATTTGTTATTTTCAGTTTTCTCAATTATACTAAAACTCTGAATGAAGAAATTTTAAAGTAACAGTACAAAATAAAAACTTTTACAAATATAAAATATATATGTTAAGAAATAATATAAAATAAATTTTTAGTATAAAGAAAATTCATAGCTATAATGAATAAAAGCAGCATGAAAGAATATAGCACAATCAAGAGAAACTATATAATCAATACCAATAAATATGTGGATGTTTCTATAGTTATACACAATTGGAAAATGTCTATTTCTAGCTTTGATTTCAAAAAGGAGTTCTGTTTATTTCTCCAGTAAGTGAATTCAAAGATATTGTAAAAGAGAAGAATGGGCACACACACAAAAAATAAGCAAGAATTACAAACAACCAGGAACCAAAGCTTTACCTAGGCCAAATTATATTCAACAAATAGAATTTCAAGATAATAAAATAGGCACTTTTCTATTATAGACAAAACTAAAATTATGAATCTTTGTGTATGTCTTAGATAATATAACACTAACATTACTATATGAGAAATGATGGCATTTGGGGGATACAATGAAGCTTTTATTAATAGGAGTCTTAAAGCTTCTATTTGTGCCTATATTAACTGAAAATTAGAAAGAATGTTATAGATGAAATATTATATGTATGACAGTATTGCAAGCATCAGTACAAAAATTCTAGTTGAATGTCATAGATAAATCACAGTAGTATATGAATATATTATTTATCTGCTATTTTCAGAACGCAAGAATGTAAGGATTTATATATACATATATATATATATATATATATATATATATACATGCTTCACTATTTTTTATCTATAAAACAGAAAGAAAATATATTTTCTCAACTTACATGGCTTTTGAAGTACTACTGGTGCAACCGTCACATAGCAAATCTTTGTCCAGAAGGCTGGAATGGAGTAAGTCTCTGCTAGGCATCATCTATTCATATGATGTATAGCATCTATGCTATGATAGCATAATCAACCTTTTCACTCTTGAATAACAAATTCTTTCTCTAATTTTTGTTGTCTGAAGCGACCCTATAATGACACAAATTGCTACTTCATGTGGACAGTCAGGTTTAGGATTGACTGTTGAAATCATACATTATGTACATTCTGCAGTTTTATAACAATGTGTCCATAATGGTAGTATCATGCAGAATGGCTTCACTGTTCTGAAACGTCTCTGCACTTCATCTGTTCATCTCCTCTCCTTCCCAAAGCTTGACAGCCTGTCTATTTGCTGATTTTTCTAAGATGCCCAAACTTCTCCAAGCTGCTTTATATTTGAAATCATACAGGATGTGCTCTTTCAGACTGGTTTCTTTCTTTATTCATATAAACTAAATTTTATCCATTTCTTTTAATGGCTTAAATATAATCTGCCTCCCATTTAGTTCTTTATACACCACAGTTTGCTTAAACAGTTAATAGAAATTATGATTATATTAAAATTTTGGATTTATGACTGCATTAACAATAATATGTAATTGCTGTAGGGGCATTACTTATACCCTCCTCTGTTACTATTCAGTGTGATTAGAGATGATATGTTCAGAATATGCTTAGTGATATAAGAAACTCAAATGTTCTCTAAAATTGCCGGGCCATGGTAGCTGAAGGTGAATTGCTGAACTGACATCAGGCCAGGACAATGCGCTTGCCAGAAGTCACTTGATGATGGTTGCAGAGTTTTGGCAGTATATTGCCTGCACAGACCAACAAGTATTGTCTTGGCCAGATGTCATATCTTCATATTTATCTTTTAGGGAAAGATATAGTTAGTAACATATAAAAGGTTATTATTAGACCAGTTTTTTATTTAAAAAAAAAAAGGCAAGGCAGACATGGGTAGGCTGTTCATTTGCACAGTAGGTCCTTTATAATCAGAGCTGCAATAGTATCACAGGGCTTAGAGTAAAGACTCTGCACTCTGCTTCCCAAATAAGCTGAGTCCTTTGCTGATCTTCATTTCTATGTCCCTCGTTTCATCAACCCTGAAGTTTCTTAGACAGCAATGAATGGAAGCTCCCACATTCGTGTTTTTCTCTACATCCGTTCCAACAATTGCTGTTGCCACTATTGAATTTGAGAAATAACAAGTGCATGATATCTTCATTTTAATTTTTACTGCCTGATGACATACAATATAGAATATTTTCATATGCTTACTTCTTTTTGTACTGAGGCTCTTTTTAATTTATTTTTCTTCATTTTATTGTTTTTATTTATAAAAAATGTCTTTTTTATCCATGTATGCCCCGTTAACCCTCCCTTCCCTCCCCTGAATCCCTCCAAGTCTGCCTTCAGACTCCCCCTCCCTATCCACCCGTCCCCTCCTCAAAAACTTTTCATTTGTATATCTTCATTGTTGAACTACCTATGTCTTTATTCCATTTTTGAATATCATATTATTCTGCATTTTAAATAGTCATTGTATCTTAGATAGCAGTTCTCATCATTCAGTCCTTTTAAAATATATTCAGCCAATCTGTGGCTCAGCTTGCCATAGACTTAACATGTCTTTCACAGAAGAAATGGGTATTATCAATTATTTCTCTCAAGAATTATATCATTGTTGTAAAACAAATTGTGATAGTCAATGGCATCTATATTATCTCCTTGTGTTCTCTTCTAGAAATCTTAGACTGGCTGTATTACATCTATGCCCATGATTCTGTTTGAATTGCTTTGAATGAGATTTTTCACCTAATCTCTGTTATGATTGTACAGCCTGTGTCTAGATCCATTTTCCCCACTTGTGAATGTGAAACTCCAACAACATGTATTGAAAAACCCTGAATTCCTGTGCTCTATTTTATTAGCTGTTTCCCTGGTCAAAGGTCAGTTGATTAGGGGGCTATATTTCTACATTATTTGTTGCCATCTTACTACATAAATCTATTTGTCAGTTCTCCAATCCAACTCATGTAAACTTGATTATTATAGCTTCATAACTATTGGGTAGTTTGATCTTCTAAATTTGTTACTGTCCTTCAACAGTGTATTGAATATCTTGAATATATTGAATACTCTTGGCCCTTTACCTATTTGTCAATTTCACTTTCTACCTATCTGTGTTTATCTGTTTATTACTGGCATACCCATTTGAAATACACCCACACACCAAGAGGAGAGAGAGAGAGAGAGAGAGAGAGAGAGAGAGAGAGAGAGAGAGAGAGAGAGAGAGAGAGAGAGAGAGAGAGAGAGATGGCTTTTCAGTTTGAGCATCAGAATTCAGAAACTTGTGCATGCTAAATGTTAAACGATTTTCCTGTCCCAGAAAATAGTCAGATGATCTAAAATTGTGACTATGTTTCTAAATGTCCATAAGAGTAACTCCGTGTGTTAATTTTATTTTACTTTTAGTCCATGTTTCTTTTTTTATTTGAAGTAAATATCTTCCTTCATATATATCAATCCTAACACCATTCAAGTCCATCTCCACTATGAAGCTTTATTTGTCACCGCACCTAGCACAGCTTTTAATTACTTTCTGATGTAATAAAGTATTGTAAAAAGAATTATTTAATACTCATTGCACAAAATTATAGATTTTATTATGCCACGTTCACAAATCAGTCATATAGTTTACTTCTATCCACCCCTCACTCCTCTCCCCACATTACAATGGTCTTAACTTCCTGGTGTTAGCCATTAGGATGTGGTTCTGAAATGAATCTATAGAGGAAGTTGCATACCTGTAATATTTTGACAACACATTTTTTATTCAAGTTTTTTTATTCATTTTATATGTCAACCATAGATTCTTATCCCTCCTGCTCTCATCTAGCCTTCTCCCCATTGGTCCACCCCCATCCTCCCTCCAAAGAGGTAAGGCCTCCAAAGGGGAGTCATCAAAGCTGGAACGTTCACTCGAGGCTGATGAAGGATCTATGATGACAGTTAGGATGTTCACTATCAGGTTTCTGGCATAGGTTAGTTCAGGCACCCTTTCCACTATTGCCATCAGGCTAAGCTGGGGTGATCTTTGTGGATTCCTGGGATTTTCCTAGCACCAGGGTTCTCCCTAACCCCATTATCTCTCCCTTTATTAAGATATTTTTTATTGCTCTCTTTGTTCATTCCTCCTTCAGCTTGACCATCACTCCCTCAAGTTTTTATTCCCCATGCCCTACCCTCTGTTTCTAGTGTCCGTACTGGACTGCACTCCCACCAGCCGTGAAGGAGTGTTCCCCTTGCTCCACATCCTCTCCAGCATAGGTTTTCATCAGTGGTGTTCACCTTAGCCATTCTGACAGGTGTAAGATGGTGTCTCAGAGTCATTTTGTTCTACATTTCCCTGATGGCTAAAGATGCTGAACACTTCCTTAAATGTCTTTCAGCCATTTGAAATTCTTCCGGGGAGAATTCTGTTTCATTCTGCAGCCCATTCTTAAATTGGATTATTTGGTTTTTTGATGTCCAGTTTATTGAGTTCTTCATATATTTTGGAGATCAGCTCTCTGTCAGATATGGGGTTGGTAAAGATCTTTTCCTATTATGTATGTAGGCTGCCATTTTTGTCTTATTGACTGTGTCCTTTGCCTTACAGGAGCTTCTCATTTTCAGGAGGTCCCATTTATTAATCGTTACTCTCAATGTTTGTGCTATTGGTATTATGTTTAGAAGAATGGTCTCCTGCGTCAATGTGTACAAAGTACTTCATACTTTCTTTTCCATCATGTTCAGTGTAACTGGTTTATGTCAAGGTCTTTGATCCATTTGAACTTGAGTTTTGTACATGGTGATAGATATAGATCTATTTGCAACCTTTTACATGTTGATATATAGTCAAGGCAGCACCATTTGTTGAAGATGCTTTCTTTTTTCCATTGTACAGTTTTGGCTTCTTTGTCAAAAATCAGTCATTCTGTGAATAATGTCTGTGGAATAATGTCAGGGTCTTCAACTCAATTCCATTGGTCCACATGCTGGTTTTTATGTCAATACCAAGCTATTTTTATTACTATAGCTCTGTAGTAGAGCTTGAAGTCAGGGTAGGTGATATCTAGAGAATTTGCTTTATTGTACAACTTGTTGTCGGTTTTGGAGTGTTATTTAAGTGTTAGTAATGCTTTTACATATGTGAGTACACTTGTATTTTGGGAATAAATATTTGGGATTGAGACTTCATCCTGATAAAATTTCCCTCTGATTAATATGTAATTTTCTTCCTTATCTTTTTAATTAATTTTAGTTTGAAATATATTTTTGTTAGATATTAGGATAGTTACACCACCTTCTTTCTTCAGTTCATTTAATTAGAAAGTCTTTTCTCAACCCTTTACTCTGAGGTATTATCTGTCATTGAAGCTTAGGTGTGGTTCTTGTATGTAGCAGAATGGATCCTGTTTTCATGACCAATCTGTTAGCCTATGTCTTTTTTGACATTTTCTAAAATTTTAATTTTTTTTTTTACATACTAATCACAGTTCCCCTTCCCTCCCATTCTCACTCACCCACCCTTATCTTCCCCAGTCCCACCCTCCATCCACTCCTCAAAGAGGATAAAGCCTCCCACGGAGAACCAACAAAATCTGGGATGCCCCAACTTTATAAAGGAACTTTGGGTGGCTGTCCAGGTAGATAGGTGTCATCTCTGTCATTTCTAGATTTTAGAAGTTGCTTGCACTTCCTGTTTACTTGGGTAAATATATCCTTCTGTGGTCTTTGATGTAGTTGAAGATTAGATAGTTATAGGGACAGTTTTTCTTAGCCATTTGAAAGGTATATTGAAGGTATATGTGAAATTTTAGATTCATAAGGATAAGGTAGATGATAAGAGTATTTTCTTTAAGTTTGCTGAATACAAATAGACTAGATATTATAACTGTAATTCTTGCTTGATAGCTCTTTTGTTATATGTAATTTTGCTGTGTTAAAATTGAAGCCTTCCTTTTTTATTAGACAGAAAGGGGGAAGTGATGTGGGAATGCCTTTCTGTATGCTGTGAATATCAATCTTTAGATAAAGGAACTGTTTTGGCCCATGACAGGCATCATAGAAAAAGTAGAAGGAGGAATCAGAATAAGTAGGAGAAGCAGGGTGGAGTCAGAGACAAACTGAGTCAGAAGCCCAAAGGAGCAACATGTAAGGAACACAGGTAAGCCACGGGCCATGTGGCAGGAAAGATTAATAGAAATGGGGTGATTTAAGATGTAAGAGCAAGCTAGCAATGTGCCTGAGCCATAGACCAAACAGCATGAAGTTAATATAAGTGTCTGAGTCATTTCTGGGGGTCTGAACAACAGCGGGCAGCTAAGGGGTCTGGGGCTGCAGGTCTGTGGGTCTGGGCCTCTGGTTGCCTGGAACAGGGACCGAGAAAATACAATGTAACATACATCTATAAAAAGAGTTTCAATGGAATTGCCCTATAATTGGGGTAACAGCATCTTTACCAAACACTATAGTCTAACCAAAGCTGAAAGTCAGTCATGGTTTACTGTTTTTGAAAATGTGGCTCAGTGGGTTTCACAGATTACCCTAGACATTGCCAGCTTCTGCTACAGCTCTTGATTAAGTTGAAGGTAAGAATGTATTGCTAACAGATAACTGAGTCATAAACATTGAAATCATAAAGCTGAGAGAAGAGGTTTAGCTTGGCAAAAAATGGAAATGCTACAAAACTCAGTTTTCTTATCAGGTTCTTCTGTTTTCTATGCTGGTCTTGAACTCGCTGTGTGAACAAGAATCTTGATTTTCTCATTTTCTATCCAAGCAGCAATTGCTGATGTTACAGATATAATCTCCCATGCCCAGCTATGCAAATACCCTACCAAGTGCGCTAAGTCCCTGGCCTCCAGAATTATCTTCTTGAATAAAAATTCTTCAGCTTTATAAAGTATCTGGTTTATTTATAAGGCTATAAAAAGCTATTTTTTTCTAATTTTTGTTCTTTTGATTTTAAAAATTAAATTTTATTTTACATTATGCATGTTATGTATGTGTATGGGGTTTTGTGCATGTGAACACAGAGGGCAGAAAAATGTGTTAGATTCCTTAAAGCTGAAGTTACATACAGCTTATGAGGTGCTCAGTGTGAGTTCTGGGAACCAAACTTGGGTCTTCTGAAAGAGCAGTATCTGTTCCTAAATGTCAAATAATCTCTTCAAGCCAGCTGTTAATTTTTTGAGATTTTTCTATTGATATTTACTCTTTCATGTCTTAAGATTTACTCTTCTCCCCTTTAACCCAAGTCCTTCCTTACATTGCAAAGGTCATGGACATACCTAATGCCAAGAGTACAAAGAGTTCTGTCCAAATAATCTCTAAAAGGATACATAATTTAGCCAGTGATTGGCTTTATTAAACATCACCTACTAAGCAATACTAAGTATTAGACATTACTTTTCAGTAACAAGTGAAATACTTTCAGAAAGTGTGTAAGTATTAGAAATTAATACATTTATATTAGACATAGATCGATGTAGTGGGTATTTGCTCTACCCATGACCTTGGACTACCTCGCCCAATAGAGGTGGTCCTTCTTTAACCTCTTAAAATGGAAAGAGAGAAGGGAACACTCTCTGGCTTGGTGTGGAAGGTTTCCTGTGCTCTGTTCAGCAACCTTGTCTGGAACTTTCCCCATTATTCTCTTGGAGACAAAGTGGCAACAGTGTTACTTAATTAGTGTTTGTGAGTATATATTTCCAATTTTTATCTTAATATTCTAATTATTCATTAAACCAAGTCATGTGGATTGTTCATAACCTATAGATAGATGGATGGATGGATGGATGGATGGATGGATGGATGTGTGGGTGGATAGACGGATGGACAGACTGACAGAGACAGACAGACAGACAGACAGACAGACAGACAGATAGACAGATAGATAGATAGATAGATAGATAGATATAAATATTAAAACCAGACTGGAGGGATAAATAGATCTTATTAGAGGAGTAAATATAATAAATCACTATAAATGGAATGGAGGGCCTGTAATGTGAGGACCAAGTGGCAGGAGAAGGGGATGAGGGAAGAAAGATGAGGAGGGACAGCTAAAATTAAGGGTCATTTGAGGAACAGTACAGAAAGTTAATATAGTAAAATCTTCCTAAATTATATAGATATATGAAGGCAATCTAAATGAAATTGCCAAATTGGGAGCTACATAGTCCCAAATTATCACCTCTTATAACCAAATGAAGCTTTCAGTACTGGTATTGGGTTCCATATAATTGAATGGTTGGCTAAAGAGTCCTCTGAGAATTTCTAAACAATCCATGCTTTTGGCAAGACTACAGGCTGTTCTCTATAGACCGAAAGGCTCCATTGTTGAAGACAAGACATACACAGTCAGTGAACATGAAGAACTCAATCTGGTACCTGCATAGAGCTTTCATCTCTTATGTTCTAGTGTCTTTGGTACAGAAAGTACTCTGTACACTACCAAAAGACAAATGTAATTTGTCAACCACCAAGCCAACCACAAATCTTTATGGTCTCTAATGGTATCTTTCCTTGGTCAAAAAGAACCCTATAGAAAAGAATGTAGAAAAGTTTAAGAAAGAAACAGGATGAAGAATGAATAAGAAACAAGGCCCTCTAAATTGACATGAACAAAGTTCATATAAACTCAATGAAGTGGGGTCAGCATGCAGAAGTTCTTCATGGGTCTGCACCAGGTCTCTATGTATATATGATGGCTTCCAGTTTAGTGTTTTTATGGGATTCTTGGTAGTATGAACCAGTGAGTATCTGATTCTTATACTTACTTGTCTTGGGATGTTATCCTTCTGTTTGTGTTTTCATTTCAGTGTATTAATTTTTGTTATATGTTGTTACATTATATTTTATTATTAAAATAATAGAAAATGTTCATAATCAAAAAATAATTTCTAGTTTTTAACTAAAAGCAATATATATTTATGCATTTATATATTTATATAAAATATTAGATTTAGACTACAAACATAATAATGTCATACCATATTTTTAGAATTCAACTACTTTAGTTTTTTCTTAATTAAATTTATTTATTTATTTATTTATTTATTTATTTATTTATTTATTTATTTATTTATTTATTTATTTATTTAACATCCTGACCACAGTTTTCTCTCCCCTCTTCTTCATCCACTCCCTCCCTGACTTCCCTCCCAATACACTTCTCCTCTGTTCCTGTTCAGAAGGGGGCATGCCTCCCATGGTTTTGCACTATTTAAAGTGCATTTTAAACTAATGGTTTTACCCATCCGTGTTCAAATATACTCTTATAGACAAAGTGAAGCCATAGCAATTGGGATGCCCTAGTAAAAGGCTATCTTCATAAACCCTGCTCACAACTCTGCATTCCTACCAGTCAGTAGCTGCCTTATATTATAAGTAAACAATTTATTTTCTTAGATTGGCCAAACTCTGAGAAAAAGCAATTGTCAGTAATATTTTAATGTCTGCATCACCATTAAACAGCAGAGAAAGTTCTTCAAACACTTGTAGAATAAGAGTGAATGGACGAATTCTTGATACAGATAATTCAATGGTTTTTTCCAAACTCTGTAACTGTTTAAAGGTTATTTTAAACTGTTGAAAGTGATGTTTGAGTCCTTTTTCTCATCACTAGTCTATGAATTTTTATAAATCAATAAAAGTACTGGCTTCAAATGTAAGTTTTCCTTTGAGTGTTGTTTCTTGTCGACGTGACAACTAAGGAATAAGATGGTTAATGAGATGATGATGACACTCTAGCAATGACTTCTTTCATAACCAACAGCTGCCTGTGTGTCTGCCAAGATAAGTTACAAATTCCTAAGCAATGAAGTTTCTATAAATATTTTCCTCTCTAAATCAAGGAAATACTATCCATACCAGGTGAATGCCTGTATAATTTATATGTAAGAGAATTAAAATAAATGTTCTCCAAAGGCTTTCTCAAGTTATAAATATTTGTTATGTTCCTGTTATAAGTGATTGCACTTAAATCATTATTATGCACAGAATTTTGTGGAAAATAAAATTTATACAATATATTGAGGCAGCATTCATGAAGAATGTATTTTTTCCCTCTCTAGAAGACAAAAAACAAGAATTTCACAATGGTCTTGCTATTGAAAAGGGGGTAATTTAAAAAGATGAAATCTGTAGCATTACCCGGTGACTAAAGAGACTTCTCTGAGCTTGAAGTTCTGTGAAGGTCTCCGTCTCAGTCCATGGGAGGAGCTGTGTGATTTCCTGCTAGGCAGCCCCCAGAAGCAGAGCAGGAGATATCTCAGCCAAGTTCAACTTGTCAGCTTTCAGCCAGGTGCTTAAAAGAAAAAGTCAGGGCTCTGCTGTCTTCAAGGAGAGATAAGTGCTGGTCTGACTAAAATAAGGAGAAAGACACCTTAATGATAAGGACAAAGTTGATACTGCTATCAGAAAATATCACTAAAGTAAAAGAAGGTACATGTCAAAACATCACTTGCTAGTATACAAGAGTAGCTTGTACTTACAAGCCTAATGACATTTATTCTTTCTAACAACAATATCATTACTTTTACTTTCTACGCCCCCATATAATCATGTAATAATCAAGTTCATTTACCCAGGTATCAGAGAACATGACTCAGAGCAGTGACTCCTTGTCCTGTGTTTCAGAGGCACATTGATTACAAAATTTAAAATAATAATAATAATACTTATACCATGTAGATTGTTAGTAAGATGTTAAATATTTTATTCTTCTTAATGAGTTCTTCATAAAGAGGTAATTTGTCTTACAATGCCCAGGTGATCAATGCCACCATGAAAGTAAAGAAAACTGAACTAACTTGACTAAGATCACAAACAATTACCTTGCACATTCTCAAGATTCAACTCTGGAATGGTGGTTTTAAAACTCTGTACTCTTAACCATTTGTACAGCTTCTCAAAAAAAAAATAAATTATTGAGAGAAAATATTGTTTGTTTTTGGTTCAAATTTTTGAGTACATATTTCAAATTTGTAAAGAAATGTCTGAAGTGGAATTTCACAAATTCTTTCAAAAATTGAGTTGAATGAATATTTATTACAGCCAGAAATGAGTACATTTCTTCTGCTTTTCTTAATAATCTTCTTTGCCTGAAATAAATCTCATGAGGTTAAGAAATAATAGGAACTCTGAATTAATACTGTTATGAAATTTTAAAAGGAAAATTTCAATGAGTGTAACTCAATTTGGATTCTTTTAACTCAAAAAATAATTAAGCTTTATGAAATGTATGAGGTACCAATTATGATGGAACAATTCATGTGTTATGTTATTAGTAAAAAGAATGATAAGAATGGAATGACATCACCTTTATCAAAGTAGTTTATTGTGCCTCTTGACAGAAGATACAGAGTCCATTACAAACCAGGGTTCTGTTTTCCATCTTTACCTTCTGGGGTATGTTGGTATATACATTTTGCAGCTTCCTTTAAAAATTAAAGAGAAGATATATGGGTTTGTGAGAATATGGTCACCATGACTTCTGTGTAAGATCTCATGATCTCAGCTACATGTTCTATCTAGCAAGTAGAACCCACAGGAATAACGTATTAGAAGAAAGATAGATAGAGGTCAGAGAAGTAATGGAAAGTGGAAAATAGTGAAATATGTACCAGAGGTCAAAGTCACAGATATGAGGAATAAATTCTGAAAATCTGTTGCACATTAAGGTGATGATAGCTAACAATGTCTTATTGAATATTTAAAAAATATCTTAAAGAGAGGTGATGTGGGAATGTCTTTCTGTATGCTGTGAATATTAAGCTTTAAATAAAGGAGCTGTTTTGGCCCATGGAAGGCACCATAGAAAAAGTAGGAGGGGAAATCAGAGCATAGGTAGGAGAAGCAGCGTGGAGTCAGACAGATCGAGCCAGCCACCAAAGAAACACGTAAGGAACACAGGTGAGCCATGGGTCACATGGCAGACAGATTAATGAGAATGGGTTGAGTTGAGCTGTAAGCGCTATCAAGCAATGTGCCTGAGCCATAGGCCAAACAGTATGAACTTAAATTAAGCGTCCGAATCATTTTTTTGGGGGGGGGGACAAAGCATTTGTGGGAGGCTAAGGGGTCTGGGGCGCCAGGTCTGTGGGTCTGGACCTGTGGCTGCCCGGGACCAAGAAACCTCATTACAACAGAGAGGGTTTTGAATCAACATAATATTAAGTAAAAATATGGTGCTGAGCATGTACAATGTACGTATTCTGATTATCACACTGACTCTAGAGATATGAATAGTTTTAAATTTAAATAAAGGGGCTGGAGAGGTGGTTTAGAGGCTCAAAGCTCCAGCTATTCCACCAAAGGGTCTCAGTTCAATTTACATGATAAGTCCACTGTAAGGAGATCTGATGCCCACATCTAACCTAGACTGGAACAAGGTAGACAAGTAGACAAGTGTTGCACAGATATTTGCAGGCTAAACACACATATGCATAATAAATTATTTAAAAATAATGGAACATTTAAAGTCATATATGGAGGACAGATTAGAATGAGCTTTCTGTTCTTAGGGGAAACAAATAATGTGGTATACATAAGAAAATAGCTAGTACAGCAGTTCAGGTTGCTCACAGTCACTCAAGTAAATTAATTATTAGAGAATGAGGCTGAAGAATTGGGATGATGTCCCAACAGGAAGACTGTTTTTAAACATGATAGTTTATAATTTTATAATAATTCAAATGAGACAAGTGTATACACTTCAACTTATAGCATTCAGAGTATATGAGAAGATATAATCAGTTAAAGCAGAAGCCACTAAAAAAGCCCTAAGAGGGAGAAGCAAACCTCCAAATATATAGATTCCTAATATTCTAGGAAGCAAAGCACTTCATATGGAGAGAGAAAGCAGAATGTCAGCTAGTTGTGATAGCAGAAGCTAAAACCATCATATACATTGCTCCTTTTTCTATGGATTTTACTCTAAGTGAAGCAGAAAAAAATATGAGGCAGGTAGAATTGCATATCAAATTTTTGTTCACTTCCTTCGATCCTGTGGTTGGGCATTATGGGCAGTCATGAAACATCGTTTGACACTTGTTATGTAATGAACTACAATGATAATTATCAAAGTAAAATATTTGAAAAATCAAAAGTGATGACAGTGGAAAATTTGACCTGAGAATCAGTTTTTTTTCCTACATAGAACATAAAAGATAGAAGGCTGGATTCAGATTTGTAGCTATTTCTAGATTTATTTGATTTCATAACTTGATATATTTGCTGACTTTTGAGTCTAGAAAGCAGAATATCAAAGCAGAGGCTTATTCTCATTGCTTAAGATCTACTGGCATTGCTAGATTGTCAGTGCTAGGTCTTGAAATTGAGACTCCCCGACTATCCTTTCTGCTACATCTCCAATTTCCAATATGAATGTCTATTCTACATCTTCTTATCATTCTATCTAAGAAGCACATAGCTCATCTCAGCCACAGCTAAAGTAGAATTTTGTCTCATTTTTAATCATAACTCGAGTTTCACTTTTTTTTTTTAAATTTTGAAACTGTAGAACTTAAAGATAAGTCAAGACTTTCGGGACTAACACACAAAGAAGGAATGAGAATATAAACTACTTTGAAGTTCTGTCTTACTTTAGTCAGAATGGCCATCAGCAAGAGATGCATGGCAATAAATGCTGATGTAGACATAAGAAAGACGAGCCCTTGTTCACTGTTGGTAGAAGCATAAACTAGTCTATCCAGTGTATAAATCAGTGTGGAGATTCTTCAAAAAGCTATAATAGTGCTGTTCTGATAGCTTCACAGTTTAAAGCATACAGTGCTCTTTCAGGGGACAGGAATTCAATTATAAACATATATATCAAGTGGCTCTTACTTCAGCTGCAGGATATCCAACACTGTCTTCTGGTCTCCAAGCACACTGTACTCACATGCAAACCACCCCCTCACATCTTCACATAATTAAAATAGTAGTAGTAATAATAATTTTTTTAAGCTAGAAAAATCTATCACAATCAAGCTATTTTCATTTTTCCCATTACTGATCATAGACCTGACCCCAAAAGCTGTATTCTACTACAGAGATACTTTACTGTTCATGTTTGTCACTGTCGTATTCATGATAGCTAGGAAATAGATTCAATCTAATGGTCATAGAGATAACACAAATAAAACAAATGGGATACACCGATAGCCTCTCCATATCACCCCCAAAGTGATAATTCTGTGAAAGGAACAGTAGGAATTGTGGAATTGATAAGATGTAAGAAAGAGTAGTCAGTATATACAGTACACATGTGTGAAATAGTCAAACTATAACAGTAAAATATATAATAATACATATATATGCTATATATAATACTATAAATATTTATATATTTATAAATATACAAATATATAATACTATAAATATATATTTATAAATATATATATGTATAATATTTAGGAAGATCCCTAAAGATCATACAGAAACCTCCTATTCTACCAGAAGCCAGTCCATTATCCTGAAACACTGATCAGTTCAGAGGCTATAAACATAGTCAAACTTCAGCTACAAATATGTGTGACAACCCTTGATTGACCAAAGGAGAGTTAGGTCATACAACGTCTAGTACAGAGACCTCCTATTTAAACACAGGCCACTGCATCCAGAAGACCAGAGAGGAAACAGAAACCAATTAAGAAACAACCATCAAACAAAGACAAACCCATAATTGGCACCTAGACCTAAAATCATTCCAAATCCAGATGTCTAAGTGTCAGTGTAAAAACACAAACAATAACATATGGGACAATATATCACCACCAGAGCCCATTCACATTACTATAGCAAATACTAAATATTACAACATAGCTGCTGTATAGGAAAGTAACCTTGAAAATAACTTCATGAAGGTGAGAGAGATCATTAAAGAGAAAACTTTTAAAGATTACTTTAAAAATGTCAAGAAAGCCCAGAAAAAATAAACAGTTGAAGCAAATGAATAAAACTGTTGAAAACCTGAAAATATAAATAAAAGCGATAAAGAAAGCATGAGTAGAGAATTCTTGAAATGAAAAATCTAGGTAATTAAACAGAAACTACAGGTGCAAACATCACCAATAGAAAACAGAAGATGGAAGAAAGGATCTCAAGTGTTGAAGGCATAATAGGAGAAATTGGCCAGAGGAAATGTTAAATCTAAAAAAAATTCTTGACATGAAACATCCAGGATATCTGGGACACTATGAAAAGACCAAACCTAAGAATAGTAGGAATAAAGTGAAAGATTTCTACCTCAAAGGTCCAGACAATATTTTTAACAAAATTATAGAATAAATTTTCTTAAGCTAAAGAAGGATACGCCTATAAAGGTACAAGAAGCCTGCAAAATACCAAATAGATTAGAGAAAAAAAGACCCTGCCCCACACGATAATCAAAACTTTAAACACAGAGAACAAAGAAAGAATATTAAAGGATGCAAGAAATAAAGGTAAACCATGTAAAGGAAGACTATAGAATTATTCCTAACTTCCCAATGGAGACTCTACAAGCCAGAAGGGCCCGGACAGATATGCTACAGACTCTAAAAGACCAGAGATGACATTCCAAACTTCTATACCCATCAAAACTTTCAATTTCCATGGATGAAGAAAAGAAGATATTCCATGATAAAGTCAAATTTAAGCAATATCTGTTCATGAATCCAGTCTTGCAGAAGGTACTTGAAGGTAAACTCCAACCCAAAGAGTTTAGTTACACACACACAACACACCCCCCCAGCAATAATTTTACACCAGCAAAACTCAAAGAAGGAAAATACACACACACACACACACACACACACACACACACACACACACACTCCACCACCACCACCAACAACATCAAGAATAACAAATAAAACAAAATAATAGAAATTAACAATCATTGGTCATTGATATTTTTCTCAATATCATGGATTCAATTTCTCAATAAAAACATAATGTAACAAAAATTATAGGGAAACAAAAGATCCAACCTTTTACTGCATACAAGAAACATACTTAAACATCAAAGATATACATTATCTCAAAATAAAGCTTTGCAAAAAGATTTTTCAAGCAACTGGTCCTGCTATTAGATTCTTAAAGTATGCTGTAAGTATGTATTACTCTCATTGCTTAATAATAAAGCTGTCGGCCTATAGCAAGGCAAAATAATGTTAGGTAGAACAATCAAGCTGAAGACTGGGATGAAGGTCAGTCACGAAAGACAAGAGCAAACCACCAAAGAAGCAAGATGCCAAAGGACTGGTAAAGCTATGGGCCATGTAACAATACATAGATAAATAGAAATGGGTTAATTTAAAAGTAGAAGCTAGTTATAAATAAACTGAGCTATTGGTTGAGCATTTGGCAGAGGGGTAACTAGGCACTCTATGTAGCTTTTAGCATGGTCAGTAATTGTTTCTCTTTAGTTTCTTTTTAAAAATATTTTTACTTCTTAAGAAAATTTCTTTTACATACCCTCCACTGTTCCCCCTCACTCCCCTTCTTCCACTTGCCCCCACCCCCACCTCCCCTTCACCTCACTTCTCATCTGTTCCTCAAAGGGAGTAAGGCTTCCCTTGAGTAGTCAACCTAGGCTAATATACCAAGTTTACACAGAACCCATACCTTTTTCCCTGTATCAAGGCTGATAAAGGCATCCCACCATAGGGAGTAGGCTCTAAAACCCCAGTTTATGTAACCAGAATAATTCCAAAATTCCTGAATCCATAGACAGGAGGCCCACTAATAGCTTGATCAATGCAGTGTTCACCCTCATTCAGAGGGCTAGCTTGGTCCCATGCAGTCTGTCCAGTTGTAGTCCATGGTCCATGGGCTCCCATTAGCTTAGGTCAGCTGTCCCTGTAGTTTTTCTCCATTGTAGATTGAGCATTTTGTAATTAATACAAGTTTCTGTATGTTTATTTGGAACATGTGGTTGGGGCAGAAAAACTCTGACTTAATTTACATAATTTACATGGTTCCAAGTAGTAAGCTGGTATCTAACAAAATATGACTTCAAACCAAAATGAATATTTATCAAGAGATAGGAAAGACATTTCATATTCACCAATGGAAAAATCCACAAAGAAGATGTCTCAATTATCAGTATCTATTCAAGTGCAAGGGTACAGAAGTTTGAAAAGGAAGCACTACTAAAACTAACTTCACAAATCAACCTTCATATATCAATAGTGTAAGACTTCAGTATCCCACTCTCCACAACAGACAGATCATCTAGACAAAAACTGAACAGAGAAATAGGAGAGATAATAGGCATTAGTGGACCAAATAGATGTAACAGATACATAGAGATCATTACTCTCAAACTAAAAAAGAATACACTTTTTTCTAAGCACCTCACTGAAACATTCTCCAAAACTGACCACAAACTTTATAACAAAGCAGATCTCAACAGATACAAGAAAATAAAGTACCTACCTTAATCCTATCTGACCATCATGAATTAGAACTGTATTTATCAACAGAAACAATAGAAAGCCTACAAACTCATAGAAAGTGAACAACTCTCTATGAAATGACCACTGGGTTGACTAAGAGGTAAAGAAGGAAATTAAAGACTTCCCAAAATTCAACGAAAATAAATGTACAAGATATTCAAGCTTTTGTGGGAATGAAAGCAGTGCTAAGAGGAAAGTTCGTAGTTCACAGCATAGCCTCTTTATAGAGAAATTAGAGATATGTCACAATGACAATTTAACAGCAGCATACTTGAAAACTGTGAACAAAACAAGCAAATATGCCCAAGAGAAGTAGATGGCAGGAAATAGTCCCACTGAAGGCTGAAATCAATAAATTGTTAACAAAGAGATTAATACGAAGAATCAATGAAAGAAGAAGTTTTTTCTTTTTAGCAAATTAACAAGAAAAACAAACCGTTACCCAAACCAAATAGAAGTGAAAGAGAATATTCAAATTAACAAAATCAGAAACCAAAAATCAAAAGCAGACAACAATAAAATCCACAGATTCGTTAAGTCATACTTCAAAAACTTGTTCTTCACAAGATTAGAAAACGTAAAGTAGGCAAATTTCTTGATAGGTACCACTATATTAACTTAAATCAAGATCAGATGAAGAAGTTAAGTAGACCAATTATTCCTAAGGAAATAGAAGCAGTAATTAAGTACACCCCCCCAAAAAACCCCAGAGCTTAAAAGAAGAACTAATACAAATACTTCTCAAATTTTCCACAAAGCAGAAATAAATGGAACATTTCCAAATTAATTTTATGAGATCACAGTCACTCTGATATCCAAACCACACAAAGACTAAATAAAGAAAAATACAGACCAATATCCCTCATGATCATTGATGTAAAAACACTCAATAAAATATTTGCAAATAAAATCCAGAAAAACGTCAAAGAGGTTATCCATCATGAAAAAGTAGAATTCATTCCAGAGATGGAAGGATGTTTTAACATCTGAAAAATCTGTCAATGTAATTATATATATATGATTATCTTATTAGATGCTGAAAAGGGCTTTTATAAAATTCATTTCTCCTTCAATATTAAAAGAAAAATCAACAATACAAGTGACATAAACTAAGCGCAACAAAAACCATTTTCAAGTCTGTAGTCAACATCAAATTAAATAGACAAAAAGTCAAAGCTATTCCACTAAAATCAGTAACAAGACAAGGCTGCCCAGTGTCTCCATATATGTTCAATATAGTACTTGAGATTCTAGCTAGAGCAATAAAACAACTAAAGGAGACATTGGAGCAGACATTGGAAAGGAAGATGTCAAAGTGCTGCTATTTGCAGATGATATTATGGAATGCAGATGTCTCCTCAAAAATTTTTCCAGGGAACTCCAACAGCTCATAAACACATTCAGCAAAGTATCTGGATTCAAGATTAACTTAAAAAAATACTAACAATAAATGGAGTGGTAAAAATAACCAGAGAATTAATACCATTTACAGATTAATATAAAATATTTGTTCTAACTCTAACCAAGCAAGATAAAGACATGTATGACAAAAAATTCAAGTCTTTGAAGAATGAAATTTGAGATATTATCAGAGGATAGAAAAGATCTCCCATGCTTTTAGTAAAATTAATTTAGCAAAAATGGCATTCTTACCAAGTGCAATCTATAGATTCAATGTAATCTCTACCCCAAAACAGTTCTTTACAGACCTTGAAAGAACAGTACTTAGCTTCACATAGAAAAATAAAAGAACAAGGTAGCTAAACAATTACGTACAATAAAAGAACTTCAGGGAGATACCACTATCCCTGATGATTTCAAGCTCTATCTCAGAGCTATACTATTGAAAACTGCATGGTATTGGTACAAAAGGAGACACATGGATTAATGGAATTTAATTGAAGGCCTAAATATAAATCCATACACCTATGGGCACCTGACATTGCACTTCAAGATAAAGAAATAGGAAGAATAAAATTTTAATAGAATCTTTTGTTTTCTTTCTACATTGTTTCCTAATGTCCTAAAATTGCTCCCCTTTAATAAGTACTATAAAATAGAGCAAAATAAATCATAAATAAAGCATTATATTCTGTCACAAAATTAGAGTATATAAATGATTGCTAATTTAAAAGAAAACATTTAGAAGGTAAAGAGATTTCCAGTGCTTCTAACTGTTATAGACAAGGACACTGCTCCTTTTGGTCACTAAACTAACCTCAGTTTGATTATAAGCAAAACACAGAAACTGCTCCAGTGTCTCCACAGATCCTCTGTCTCTATAAACTTCTGTACTTATTTTTAATTTTAATTCTGTGTTTGGGTGTAGAACAAAGAAGTGGAATTCAGACATCATAGTCTTTTAAATTTGGAGACATAATGTTTGTTGCATCCATGCATTGATTCTGTATCCATCGGATTAATGAACACACATCCAATTATTCTTTCAACGGATGTGCCAAATTGAATTTATCAAATATCACCAAACTTATTCCATAGGAATAGGTGTTTAGATTAAGTCTTCTATTAAACAATTACAACCACTGGGATTATTATTAAGCACAGAGAATTATAAATTCTCCTTTTCCTGAGAAAATTTATAACAATGATTTTATTTGATTTTGGAGAATTTAGCACCATGTATTTTGATCATATTCCTTCCTCTTCCTCTACATCAAGATGCTCCTATACTTCCCAACCCATTCACTCAGGTTCAGGGTATCTTTCTTAAAAATAAACAAGCAAAACAAAACAACAACAGATAAAACATGGAATCTTTTTATTGTTGGTGTTCTATTGCTAGACTTAGGCCCTTCCCAGGAGTGTGACCCACATTCCACATGGCAACTCGTTGAAGGTAACCAGTAGCATTAAAGAATAACCTATAGCATTAACAATGGCCTCTAATATCTGAGTAGTCCACAAGACTCCATTGGACAACCAAAGTTGGAACCCATTTGTAATATGTGGTATTTATTTGGTAACTTGTAGTGTCTTTTGGGGGTATTGCTCAACCCATTATAGGGTAGCTCCATTTAAATCATATTAAGCTTCTGTAGTAGTAAGTTTCCATGTTACTTTTTCAAAAACGTTAGTTATCCCTATTTATATTTATTCATCTACTTGGCCCTCTCTCCAGTTAGCCACCAAATTTACTCTTTGTTCTAGTTTTCTCTCTATCTATTTATAACAGATTATTGTAATTTTCTTTTCTTCAATGATCTTTCCTCTCAAATTGCTCCTTACTAGCTATTTACATGTATTCTAATAGAGGAAGTCCTATTTAGGCACCCTTTCTACTATACCTTGAAGTCCTAGCTGGGGACATCTTGTGGGTTCTTGGAAGTTTACTTAGAACCAGGTTTCTTTCTAATCCCACAATGGCTCCTTCTATCAAGATATTCATTTGTTTTTTCTACCTCTCTATTGCTCCTCTTACTCAACCATCTCCTTCTCCCATGATGTCTCCACTTCTCTTTGATCACTCCTCATTCAAATTCCAATTTACTCAAGAGAACTTCTCTATTTCCCATTCTTGGATGCCTTGCTTAAGTTATTTCTGTTACCAAGCTGTTCAGGGGTTGGGGTTTGATGCCTGGATATTCTTTGTTTTTTGTCTAAAACCCACTGATAGTGAGTACATGCCATGTCTATCTTTCTGGGCCTGTGTTAGCTCACTCAGGATGATACTCTACAAATCCATCCACTTGCCTGTAAATTTCAGAATCATTTTTTTATTGATGAGTAGTATTTCATTGTTAAATGTACCACAAATTGTTAATCCATTCCACAGTTGAGGGGCATCTAGATTTATCCCAGGTTCTGACTATTATAAATGATGCTGCTATGAACATACTTGAGCTATTGTCTTTGGGGTAAGAGTGTGCATCCTTTGAGTATGTTCCCAATAGTGGTATTGCTGTATCATTGGTGATATTGATTCCTAGTCCTCTGAGGAAAGCACCATACTGCTTTCCAAAGTGGTTATACAAGTTTATGCTCCTACCAGCAATGGAGGAGTATTCTTCTTTTTCCATATCCCTCAAGGATAGGCCTGTCATCTGCATTTTGATCTTAACCATTCTGACAACTCTAAAATGGTATTTCAACGTTGTTTTAATTTGCATTTCTCTGTTGGTTAAAGATGTTGAACAATTTTTAAAGTACCTTTCAGACATTTGTAATTCTGTTGAAAATTCCTTTTGAGCTCTGAACCCCATTATTTAATGGAGTTATTTGGGATTTTTGACTCTAGTTTCTTGAATTCTCTATATATTTTAGAGATCAGTTCTCTGTCAGATGTAGGGTTAATGAAGATCTTTTCCCATTCTGTAGGCTGTCATTTTGTCTTATTGACTGTGTCCTTTGCCTTACAGAAGCTTCTCAGTTTCAGGAGGTTCCACTTATTGTTGTTCTTAGTGTCTGTGTTACTGGTGTTATATTTAGTAAGTGGTCACCTGTGCCAATGCCTTGGAGGGCATTTCCCAGTTTCTTTTCTATCAAGTTCAGTGTAGCTGGGTTTATGTTGAGGTCTTTGATCCACATGGATTTGAGTTTTGTGCAGGGCTATAGACATGGATCTATCTGGATTCTTCTGCATACTACCATCCAGTTATGCCAGCACATTTGTTGAAAATACTATCCTTTTTTTCCATTTAATATTTTTGGCCTCTTTGTCAACAATCAAGTGTTCATAGGTGTGTGGGTTAATTTCAGGGTCCTCAATCTGATTCTATTGATCCACAGGTCTGTTTTTATGCCAGTAACAGATTGTTTTTATTACTATAGCTCTACAGAGAAGCTTGAAGTCAGAGATGGTGATACCTCCTGAAATTCTTCTATTGAGTAAGATTGTTTTGACAGTCCTGGGTTTCCTGTAATTCCATACAAAGTTGAGTATTGTGCTTTCAAGGTCTGTAAAAAAAAATTGTGATAGGATTTTGATAGGGATTGCATTGAATCTGTAGAATGCTTTTGGTAAAATTGCCATTTTTACTATGTTGATCCTACCTTCCAGGAGCATAGAAGATCTTTCCACTATCTAACAGCCTCTTCAATTTCTTTCTTTAATGACATAAAGTTCTTGTCAAATAAGTCTGCCACTAATTTTGTTAGAGTTACTCCAAAATATTTAATGCTATTAGAAAGGTTGATGTTTCCCTGATTTTTATTTCACCCCTTTTATCGTTTGTTTATAGGAGGGCTATTGACTTTTTTTTAAAGTTAATCTTGTACCCTGCTACATTGCTGAAGGTATTTATCAGCTGTTAGAGTGCTCTGGCAGAATTTTGGGGGTCACTTATGTATACAATCATATGGTTTGAATTCTTTCCAATTTGTATCCCCTTAACCTCCTTTTGTTCTCTTATTGCTTGAACTAAAACTTCAAGAACCATATTGAATAGATAAGAGTAGAGAGGACAGCCTTGTCTTGTTCCTGATTTTAGTGGGATTGCTTTGGGTTTCTCTCAATTTAGTTTAATGTTGACTATTGGCTTGTTATAAAGTTCCTTTCCTACATTTAGGTATTTTCCCTGTATTTCTGATATCTCCAGGAAGTTTTATCATGAATCAGTTTTTTATTTTCTCAAAGGCATTCCAGAATCTAAGAAAATGATCATGTGGTTTTTTCTTCTTTCAGGTTGTTTATATGACGGATGAAATTCACAGTTTTTTGTATGTTAAACCATTCCTGCATCTCTTGGATGAAGCCTGCTTGATCATGGTGGATGATTTCTTTGATATGTTGTTGGATTCATTTTTGCCAGTAATTTATTTTATATTTTTGTATCAATGTTCATGAGGGAGATTGGTCTATAATTTTCTTTCTTTGTTGCATCTTTGAGTGGCTTGGATACAAGGGTAACTGTAGTTTTTAAAAAAAGTGTTTGCCAATGTTCCTTCAGTCTCCATTGCATGGAACAGTTTGAGGAATATTAGTATTAGCTCTTCTTTGAATGTCTGGTAGAAATCTGCAGTGACACAATCTGGCTCTTGCTGTGGGAGTATGTTCTAGTACAATGTAAACATTGTCCCTTCTACTGGTTTAATAAAAATCTCATTGGGCAGAGGAAGTGTGGGCAGGGCTACCAGACTAAGAAAACTCTGGGAACAGGAAGAGCAAAGCAGAAATGTCATAGAGATGTCAGAGAGATGCCAGAGAAGCCAGCAGATGCAGAGGACAACTATGCTTCTCTGAGAATAGGTACCAACCAACATGGCTGAGTAGGATAAGAATCATGAGTTAGTTTAAGAGCAAGAGTCAGCTAGCAATATGCCAGAGCCATAGACTGATCAGCATGAAATTAATACAAGTCTGTGTGTTTCTGTGTGACTGCAAGTCAAACAGGCCCAAAACTTCATACAACAGCTCCTGGGCTTTTTTTTTTGTTTTCCAAACTTGAGTCTACTTAGGTCATTTATCTGGTCTTAATTTAATTTTAGTAAACAGTACCTGTTGAGAAAGTTGTTCATTTCTTTTAGGTTTTCCAATTTAGTGGAGTATAGGTTTTCAAAGTATGAACTAAAGATTCTCTAGATTTCTGGGCTGTCTATTGTTATGTCCCCCTTTTCATTTCTTATTCTTTTAATTTGGATATTCTCTCTCTCTCTCTCTCTCTCTCTCTCTCTCTCTCTCTCTCTCTCTCTCTCTCTCTCTCTCTCTCTCTCTGTCTTTTGGTTAGTTTAAATAAAGGTTTGTCTATCTTGTTAACTTTCTCAACCAATTCTTTGATTCATTGATTCTTTATATTGTTCTCTTTATTTTAATTTTATTGATTTCAGCCTTGAATTTTATTTCCTGCCATCTACTTCTTCTAGATAAAATTGCTTCTATTTGTTCTAGAGCTCTCAGCTGTGCTGTTCGGTCTCTTGTGTGAGATTTCTCCAGCTTTTCATATAAGCACCTAGTGTTATGAATTTTCCTCTTCTCACTGCTTTATTTGTGTCCCATAATTTTGGAAATGTTGTGGATTCATTTTCATAGAATTCTAGAAACTCTTTGATTTCTTTCTTTACTTCTTTCTTGACCCCAAAGTGATTCAACTGAGAGATGTTCAGTTTCTATGAGTTTCTAGGCTTTCTGTGATTTTTGTTGTTGTTGAACTCTAACTTTAGACCATGGTGGTCTGATATGATACAAGGAATTATTCCCATTTTTTGTATCTATTGATGTTTGCATTATGACTGAGTATGTGGTCAGTTTTAGAGAAGGATCCATGGAGTGCCGACAAATATGTATATTCCTTTGTGTTTAGGTGGAAAGTTTTGTATATATACAAAGTCCATTTGGGTCATAACATCTGTTAGATCTCATATTTCTCTGTTGAGTTTCTGTCCAGTAGACCTATCCTGATAGTGGAGTATTGAGGTCTTCCACTATTGATGTGTGTGGTTTTATATGAGATTTAAGCTTCAGTAATTTTTTTTACATATGCAGGAGTGCTTGTGTTGGGAGCATAAGTGTTCAGGATCGAGACTTTATGTTGGTGGATTTTCCTGAGATGAATAAGTAATGTCCATCTTGGTCTCTTATGATTGATTTTAGTCTGAAATCTGTTTTACTAGATATTACTCTGAGCCAGTTTTTGAAGTTGGTATGTCCTTTGTATGCAGCAGAAATATGAATTCTGTTTTTGTATCCATTGTGTTACGGTGTGTCTTTTTATAGATGAATTGATCCATTAATATTAAGGGATATTAATGAGTAGTGATTGTTATTTTCTGTTACTTTTGATGGTAGTGTATGTTTTATTTTGGGAGGTTCTTCTGTAGAGTTATCTATTTGGGATTTCATGGGTGTGTCTACTTTCCTTAGATTGGAGTTTTCCCTCTAGTGTTTTCGTAAGGCCAGAATGTGGATAGGTTCTTTGTGGATAGTTTTTTCTTAAAATCTGGGTTAAACTCCAAGCATTCCCATTGTTGTGGCACTTGGAATGGCTAATAGGGCAGCATAGAGATAGAGTAGAGGCAGAAAGTTGGCTCTAAAGGTGTCCATGAACTCTCTGAGGTTCAGCCATGTGCCCTTGGGTCATCAGGGGGGAGTTACAAATATACAGTTTAATATGCAAGTGTTGTTTGGAATATCTTATTTAATTTAGTAATTTTCTACATTTAAGACTCTTTTCTTCTGTAGTGTAGGGGGATGCTTTCCAATGTGAGGGAGGCAGAGGCAGGAAAAGGTAGTTATGTCAGTTCAAGTTAAGGCTGGTCATATAACATAGCATGGCAAGTTCTAGGTCAACTAGGGCTACGTTGTGAGATGAAAAACAAGGAGAAGAAGGAGAAGGCAAAGGGAATGAGAAGAAGCAAAGGAGGAGGAGGGGGAGGGAGAGGAGGGGGAGGGAGAGGAGGGGGAGGGAGAGGAGGGGGAGGGAGAGGAGGGGAAGGGAGAGGAGAGGGAGGGAGGGGAGGAGAAGGGGGAGGGAGAGGAGAGGGAGGAAGGGGAGGGAGAGGAGGGGGAGGGAGAGGAGGGGGAGGAGGAGGAGAGGGAGGGAGAGGAGGGGGAGGGAGAAGAGGGGGAGGGAGAGGAGGGGGAGGGAGAGGAGGGGGAGGGAGAGGAGGGGGAGGGAGAGGAGAGGGAGGGAGAGGAGGGGGAGGAGGAGGAGAGGGAGGGAGAGGAGGGGGAGGGAGAAGAGGGGGAGGGAGAGGAGGGGGAGGGAGAGGAGGGGGAGGGAGAGGAGGGGGAGGGGGAGGAAGAAGACGAAAAATCTTTACTAAATTTAGCTCTAAAACTTGTATTTTATCTTTTACTCTCTTGTTTTTTATTTTTCTCTAGGAATATAAGGTCTTTAAACAAATAACACTTAAACTATGAAATGAAAATGCATCTTAAGTAAAACAAACTATACTCAAAAAGTATTATTTGTTTCATTGCACAGGTGGAATTTTAAAAACACATAAAAGTAACAGAAAAAAATTAAATCAAATGAGGGAAAGAGGAAGCAGGAGAAATAAATGAGGATGAGGGGACCAATATGATTAAATTATCTGTACATTAGAAATTTTTAAATAAAGCTTACTACTTGTATGTAACAATAACATTTTAAAATGATTTTAAATCTCCTAATGGACCTGGGCATATATGCTTTAGTCAGCAGTGTTGTGTGTTAGCATGAGGACTTGAGTTTAATCTCCAGAATCCACTATGGGATGTCAGATGTTGTGAAGTATGTATACACTTGTTATCCAGTTATGGAGAGGGGCAGCTAGGCTTATGTCAAGCTAGCCTAAGCAGTGAACCATAGACTCATGAGAAATCCTGCCTCAAAAATAAAGTTGAATTGCTCTTGAGGCATAACAGTCAAAGCTGAATTCCTGCCTTCATGGCTACAAATAGCTCCCACCCCTGTACACACCTTCTTAGTCACAAAAAAATGCTTAAGGTATTATCTTTTTATATTTATTTATATTTATATCTGTAAATCTGAAATGTACTTACAGTAAAACATATATATATTTACCTTTTAATACCTATATACCATATATCAGAATGTTGTTTTGATCTTTATTTCTTAATATTTACTAATAAATTTCATCTACAACTATTGTAAAGTTAATTCTGCATTCCAGATTCTTTATTTAGATCAATGTATTGGATTAAATTTCAATGTAATATATCTTTGTTTTTCCAATGTGTTCACATCACTGCTACATTTGAGACCTAATTTTCTAAAAAAGTATTTTTCATTATATAAACCAATTTGCTACTCTTATTGTAGGTGAATTTATTAATTTCTCAACATTTAGTTGCCAACTTTTGATTTTAGAAATTTTATTTTGACTGATTGCTTTGCAGCATACTCAGATTTTGTATACTTCATTTACCTCTTTAAAGAATTTTTCTACTACATTTACTCTGTTGTCTTCTCTGTATTTGAGATCCGCTTTTACATTTTTCCTTCATGTCATTGTCTGCCTCACTATCTGAACAACTTTGTTTCTCTTCAGGCATATCCATTTAAACATATTTTGCTACAGAATGTGAATGACACATTAATGCATTTCCATTTCTGACTATACTTTCTATTGCTGTTCTTCTCTCTTCCAAAAAGTTACTTTATTTGTGGATCTTAATTCTCTTGAAGTTGAATTGAAGAAAATCTGTAATTGTCAGTAGACTAGAGGTATATATTTTGCCTCTTGTTATACTTCATTAATTTGATATTTATTGTAGTCTCTTTCACAAAGACACTATCACCTGATTGTTATTGTTGACAAGAGCTAGTACTCTATAACTGGGTTATATCCTCAACTTCCAAGTTTCGTTTATAAATGTATCAATTTCTTACATATTAATATACATGTTCTTTGTGTTTGAAGTTTGCTTGATGAAAAAAAATACAATTGGCATCAACCATTTAACCCCAGCTATCTATCTGCAATAAATGTTATATTTGTTTACTAAGAAGAGAGAAAATTTTCTGTTTTATTAAAAATTGATTTTTTATACAATTCATTCTAATTATGTTTTCCCTTTCTCTTCCCATGTCCTCCTCACATCCCCACTCACCCAAATTCATATTCTTTTTCCCTTTCATTAGAAACCAAAGAGACATCAAAAAGCAATAAACTATAATAAAGTAAAAGCAAACAAAATATAAAAAGCTTCATTCTTAACTCACTAAAATTTCATTGCTTGCATTTTAAGTAGAGACTTACAGACATAGTAAGTTCACACTTCTCAAGGTAAGTTTCATTTGTCACCTTCTTTTTGTCAAGGAACATCTTTGACATCATTGAAATATATCTTTGGATCTATTTGAGTGAGTTTTCCAGAGAAGATTAACTGAAGGGTAAGAGATACTCTCAGTTCTTGGACCCAAGGATGAATGGAGAGAGATAAAGTGAACACTGTACCAAATACCAGTACACATCTCTTTCTGTTTCCAGACTACTGACCTGAAATCGCCCATGGCTTGACCATCAAGCTGCTGCCATGATGCAGTATGTCTCCTCCAGCCTGAGTCAAAACAATTCTCCCCTCCCTTAAATTTCTTCTGGTTTATTATTTGGTGATAACAGTGATAAAGGGGACCATTGCCATTCTAAATATACTTTCTGTTGCATTTCTCATCTGTATGTTATTTAGTTTTAAAAACTATTGACATTTCATTAAAATTTCCTTGAATAGTGCTTTTTAACAAGTAAGTGGTTGTAGTGGGATTATGTTATAACATTGTAAGTAATTGCCTCGCCTACTAGTTTAATAAAATTGCTGATTAGCTGAAAGTAGACAGGAAGTGTGGGCAGGGCTACCGTGCTAAGAAAATTCTGGGAACAGGAAGAACAGAGCATAAATGCCACAGATACCAGAGGAGTGAGTAGATGCAGAGGACAACTATGCTTCTCTTAGAAAAAGTACCGAGCTCCATAGCTGAGCAGGATAAGTATAATGGGTTAGTTTAAGAGCAAGAGCTAGCAAGTTATATGCTCAAGTCCCAGGTCAATCAGCATAAAATTAATGTAAGTGTCTATGTGTCTCTGCAGGTCTGTGTGTCTGTGGGTCTGAACCTGTAGGTTCAGAAATTCCAGGCCAGAAACTTAATACAGCAAGTGGTATAGAATATTTTATGCATGTAACAATTTTTCTCAAAATTTAATGTGTAATTAAAAACATTTTGTAATAAACTCACATAACCAAATACTTGTAAAATACTAGTTGTGGTATATTGAAATATTCTTTTTTAAAGACTCATGTATTTATGGATGAGTGCTTTTTCTGCATGTATGCCTTTGTGCAAGAAGAGGGCATCATATCCTACCATGTATGTTATGACCCACTGTGCATGTTCTGTGAATTGAACTAAAGACCTCTGAAAGAAGGGGCAGTACTCTTAACCTCTGGGCCATTTCACCAGCCCTCTACAGATACATCCTTAAATTTTGACTTATATAGAAAATTACTTAATTCAATTCAGCTCACCATTTTATTTAGAAGTGCACTAATTTTACTTTATTTGCCTAAGTCAATACAATTTCCTACTTGGTAATAAATTAGTCCTTATATCATGTTTTTTTGTTTAATAACAGGTACATACTTCAGAAAATACGCTTAATGCCTCCAAAGAAATGCAAGTACTTACAAATTAAGATAAAGCCACCAAGTAAGCTTGTGAAGAGCAAATATGGTTTTTGGTAACTGTAGTTGATCATATAGCTATACAAATCAAGCTAGTTTTAATCTAGCAAACCATAATTAAATATAGTTTTTAGAAAAAGAAATTAATTATAGCTTATGTTGATATATCATTTTTCATATTATACTATCATATGAAGTTAATTAGATTTAATGGTCATTACAAGTTCAACTGTCTATTGTACTTCATTTTTAAAATTCGTATTTCTTTACATTACATCTGAAGCAGTTTCTCCTTCTACTTCTTTTTCTCTCTCCTCACCTTTTATTCCCTCAAATCCACTGCTCCTCAATTTTCAAATATTAAACATCAGCACTCCCAAGAGTGTCATCCTAGCAAAATAAGTAATAATAAGATGAGGCACAAACTTTCTTGTCAAGGCAATCAATAGATTTCTGGACAAGGCAATCAATAGAAAGTAAAGAGTCCCAAAAGCAAGCAGAAGAGTCAGAGATCTTTCCCATCCCTACCATTAAGAGTCCCACAAGAACACCAAGCTATGCAGCCATAACATTTATGCAGGGGACCTAGTTCAGACACATGCAGTCTCTGTGACTGTCCCTGCAGTCTTTTGAGCCTTTATGAACCCTGCTTATTATAATTCTGTGGGCTATGTTTTCCTAGTGACCTTGATTCTGCTGGCTCCTACAACTCTTCCTCCAGCTCTTCTTCAAGGTTCCAGGAGCTCTGTCTAATGTTTGCCTGTGGGACTCCTCATCTGATCTCACCAGTTGCTGGCTGAAGTATGTCTGGTGATGGTTATGCTAGGTATCAATCTATGTGTCATTATATTTCATTATGTTCTTCTATAAAATTTCCAGCCACTCATGATTCAAAATAATGAAATAGGGCAGTCATGGGCCATGTAGCAAGACAGAATAATGTAAATGGGTTGAATTAAGATGAAAGAGCTAGCTAGCTACATGCCTGAGCCATAGGCTAAACAGCATAAAATTAATATAAGCATTGGAGTCATTTTTTTTTTTGGGGGGGGGGCGAGTGGCTGCAGGCAAATACAAACTGTGGGGCTAGTTGGGCCAGAAACCTCATGTTATGAGATAGTATCCCAACTTGGGGGTACAATATCCACAAAAAGGCTGAGAATGCTTAAAAAGGTTTCCAGAGCACAGAAATGGAGCCAAAAGCATCTTCCAAATTGTATCTCTGAAGTGAGTTGTAGTACAAAGTGACATGTGGGGTTGAGCTACAAAATGGCACCAGGCTTAAAGCAGGCAGTCAAAGCTTCACCAAATCTGGTTCCTGAAGTCTCACAGAAGACTCAGTATAAGCAACAAGCTGCCTATATTTATATTGAACAAAAAGGAAGCAGAATCAAAGATGGCTTCTTAGTAGCAGAATTTTCCTGAGTCAGCTCTGTTTGCTAGCAGTGAGTAGATGCAGCTCCTTTAAGAGGGGCTTCCTGACTCAGTGTTGGCAGAAAAATTGTGTGGTCTTTTGAGAGACCCTGCTGCCAACAGATAAAGTAGAATGAGCAGCAGGCAGTGGGTGGCATTCTCCTGGATTCCCTAAGATTCCCCTGAGTTTGGGTTTGGCTTGTAAAAAGTTCCACAGTATTTAATACTATTCTAAGAATTGGGAAAATAAGCATGGATCCAGTGCCTCCACCATGCTGAAAAACCTGAGTGGGCAGAGTCAGCAGGCAAAGCAGTGATGCATAATCTTGCATTTTAAAAGCTTTTCTAGTTAGAAAATGGTTAAGGATTGGTAATAAAACAGATTCAGATGAAAACCTCTAGAATGGGATACAATGTGTGTAAAATGTACATAGGCTTCAGAGAGAAAAGAGGGTAGAGAAAGTCCCTAAAAATAGAAATAGAGTCTACAAATATAACAAGCTAAGATGGAAAATACACAAAGAATCTGTATTGTGGTTATTATTGTATTTTCTCTTAATGTTTTTTTAACTTCTAATGATCTAACTACAGAAAGATAATTGATTGCAAAGGCTGCTAAGTTAAACAAACATATATATTTTAAAGGTATCTTGACTTTGAAATTGGTGTCTAAGGATTTATTGCTTTTGAAGAGTTCTACTTTTGTTTTCACAGAAGATGAGAACCTGTGGATTGCTCCCAGGCAATGACGGTTTTATCAACCAAGACCACCTGAAAATTCTCTGATGGGAGGAGATGGTCAGCTTCAAAGCTACAGCCTAAGATGGTCCAGGCTTAGGACTCCCATAAGATTACCAGAGCCCCTTAATTAGCAGGAAGTACTAATAGAAAGCTACACCCAAATTCCCAAAATATTGTTTATAAGTGTTATTATTATAAATGGTTAGTGGTCATAGTCAATCTCTTTCTAAGAAGAAAAAGGAGATATAGTACATGAATGATTTTTAAAAGATACATTGTTGAATTTATTTTGAATCAGAAGTCAGCTGTTAATCTCAAAATATTTTAAGTTGGTTGGATTTGGGTTTATTATTACAAATTTAAGGTCATTTTTGTTATTCTGTACATCTTTTTCTACTCTTGTTTATGGTATGATGTCTAAATAACTCATTTAAAATTGTAATATATAATTAACAAATGCAGATTAATAGTCATTATGATAACCAAACATATAGTCATGTTAGTTAGATTTTTAGGTATATAAAGATATATTTCAAATAGATACATAATCATCAAACAGTTAAGAGACCTACAGAATGTGGCATTCAAAATATTTAAAACTTTTCTGGATAGTGAGACAGGTCTGCTCCTGGCAGTACCAATCTACTTCAAGAGAATAATAGGTAGCAAAGAAACTTCACATGGAGTTTATTTTGTTTGTGGTAATGGTTAGCCACTGGACAAGAAAATGTTCTTATATTGACTGCTTGACAGTATACTGTACAAACTGAACATGCAGTACCTTTAGGAAAGTGACATTTGAACTTTGGCAGAACAAGCTGATACGGTCCTTCATGTTCCTGCTTCACAGAGAAACTGCCAGATATACTTCAGGATATAGGAAGAAGCAACTGACAAACTGTGCCAGAATGGGCAGAGAAGTCCTTCAGATTTCCTGCTTCACTGAAAGGTATTCCAGAGACTCTGGGCCAGTACATCGAAGACAAATGCTCCCATGTAACAAAGGAACTGTGGGTGACAGGCAGACAGATGCCATCTCTATCATTTCTATATTTTTGAAGTTGCTTGCACTTCCTGTTTATTTGGATAATACTATATCCTTCTATGGTCTTTGATGTAGTTGAAGACATAATAGTTTTTTTCTTAGTTATTTTTAAAAGGTATATGAGATGTGAAATTTTAGACTAACAAGTTTTTTTGTTGCATATGAATAGACTATTTATTGTAACTGTAATTCTTGCTTGATAGTTGTTTTGTTATATGTAATTTTGCTATGTTTAAATTGAAACCTTCCTTTTTGATTAGACAGAAAAGGGTAAGTGATGTAGTAATGTCTTTCTGTATGCTGTGAAATAAAAGAACTGTTCTGGCCTATACTGGGCACTATAGGTGGGAAAATAAGAGCATATGTAGGAGAGGGAGGGTGGGGTCGAATGAGACAGCCATCCAGCTGCTCATGATGCATATATGTAATGAAATAGGTGAGCCACAGGTCACATGGTAAGACAGAATAATGTAAATGGGTTGAATTAAGATGAAAGAGCTAGCTAGCTATATGTCTGAGACATAGGCCAAACAGCATAAAATTAAAAATAAAATAAAATAGAATTCCAAGATCCCAAGTAATGGATTTCTCCACTTATTATTTTTTTATTTAATTTGGTCAGTGAACTATATAAATTTGATACTGTAGTAAAATATTGAAAAGTAGTATAGCAGCCTTAACATTTTTCAGCTCTTAGTATTCATTGATGTCAGCCATGAGGTGATTCTCTAACATATCATAAAATCTTGGTGCTTTTCCACATTTCCATGAACAAAACAAAAAATATTGCTTGACACAATTAAATATAGTTAATCATGAATTTTTTTCATAGGAACAAATACATTTTAAAAATTTTTCAGCTTCTTTATAACAGAAAAAGAAACTATGTAAACTGCCAAGGGGGGCAAGCCATCAATAGACTTACGTAACTGCAAAACTTATAAATCATAACAATTACCTGTGAATATAATGGTGCAATAAATGAAATTCATGCATTGATGGTAACACTCAAAAAGAGAGAAATCATGCCTTCTCTTAGTAAAATGTCAAACTTCTCTGGGAAAATGGTGGGGTGAGGCTTAGTTGAGAACCTACTGCTAAGTCTACTCTGTCTTTGCTGGAACAGCATAATGTTTAATTACATTCGAAATCTTATCCTTATACCCACAGGTAAGTGTGACTAACATTCTTCACCAAAGAAGCTTCTGTATAAAGCAAATGGAGAACATTGCAAGAACCACAACTTCCTACAATGCAGAGATCTGCATGTCATAGTTCCTCAATCTATATAACTCAGGGAACACAACAAAAGAAGTAGCAGTATTGAAAATGCCAGAATATTGGAAATCTATATGTGATACAGTCTCTCATAGAAATAGCTTCATAAATGAAACCTGAATGATAGCAACATCAAGGGTGGAAGAGGGAAAATGTAAGAGGAAACATTTCCTGGGGACTGTCACTATCTAGAATTATACATTCTGAATGATATAACAAGTAAATGGTTTGAATGCAGACAGCTGCAGTTACAATATTGGCTTATTAATTCTTGATCATGACCCTATCCCTGAACAAGGAGCTATAAGTAAAACTGACTGTTGAGAGAGATAGAGTTAACCTTTCCCAGAGGTGAGCTTCTTAATTGATTGAACAATACAAAGTGATCATCCCCGAACCATGTACTCACAAATAATAAATGAACTCAGCGGGAACCACTTATTCTCTCTCCCTCTCCCTCTCCCCCTCCCTCTCCCTGTCCCCCTCCCCTCCCCCGTCCCTCCCTCCCTCCCTCTCTCTCTCTCTCTCTCTCTCTCTCTCTCTCTCTCTCTCTCTCTCTCTCTCACACACACACACACACACACACTCTCTTCCCCTCCCCCTCCCTCTTTCTTTCACACGCCGCGTGCGCACGCACACACACACTCACACACACACACAATATGTGTATAACAGTAATAATCAGGGAAGAAAACACTGTTAACTTTCCAGTGAGGGGGACCTGGAAGGAGTTGGGGGAAGAAAGTTTGGGAAGGCTGGAGGGAGGAAGGAGAAAGGAAAGGGAAAGAGATGTAATTACCAAGCACTTGGAGTTTAATAGCCTTCTTAAAAGCACCCACATTGTCAGCCCTATGACATATACACAAGTAAAATTATATGGGCTGATTGGGTTGTACGAGAGGTAGAAAGGGAAGGAGAAGAGATAAGATTACATTAAAATCTTAAAAATAAAAAGAAAATGTATAAAAAACTTAAAATCTTTAAAAAATAAACTATTACATGTTTCTTGTACTTTTTAATTTGTCTCTTTTTCTTCCTAATAGTTTTTTCCCTTTGTCCAATTCTTCAATTGTGGTCTGTTTGCTTTTGTTTTGTCTTATTTTATTATTATTATTATTATTCAGATGCCCAATTGTATTCTAATGGTGAGAAAGAATGAGGTATGGATTTGGGTGGGAAGAGGAGTTGCAGAGGATCTGAATCGGAGAGGAGTTGGAGTATATATTTACTGCATGAATTTTATTTGATATTATAAATAAAAACCTGTAGCCAGGTATTGGTGAAAATCTAAAATATTAGAGAGACATAGAAACAAGGCATAGCCACTTCTAACCTCGCCACTCCTGAGGCTGAAAAAGGTAGATCCCGTGTTCAGGAATCCTCAGACCAATGCCTTTTAGTCCTCAGTTGAGTGAAAAGCAGGTGATTGGAATAGTTCTTACCTTATCTTTCTTTCTCAGCCCAGCTGCCACCACCTTTGTTTGACCTTAAACTCCCCAAGATCCAGAAGATCTCTGCCTCCCAGATAAAGGGTGTGGGTCACCACTCCCTCACCTTTCAGGCTTGGCTCTCTCCTCTGACATATCGGGCTGTTTTTGTTAAATATATAATATAAAACCACATATGTTGTATGAGAAAAAAAACCCATTTTCCAAAAATAAATAAATAAAATGCATTTAAGATAACAAAACAGATAAAGAAACTATAGTGAATGTACATAAACACAACATATCCATATATTACAATTTTCTATGTATGTGTGAGAATTAAAGTCATGACTGTATTCCTATATATTGTCTATCTTTTAAAATTTCACAATTTATTGTTTTCAATAAGTCGTACGGGCTTATTTTGCTTATTTGAGACAGGGTCTCATTGCAAGCCTGCCTCTACTTCTCAAGTGATGGGGTTTCAACTGTGTGCTACTTTTCTTAATTTGTAATCATTTTAAATTATGATCAAAACTGGAATTTCAATTTAAATTTTTTTTTTCTGTGGGTGCTCTTCTGAGAGTTGAGTTTGGAATAATTCTGTTTCTACTGGGTGCCTGCTTTAATTAACTATATGCCTAAAATGGACTAAGGCTTGGCTTTGAATAGTTAGAGATATATTAAAATAAAAATTGTTTGTTTTCACAGAAACATCTGATCATTTACTTTGTTCAATTTAAGTAACTAAATTGTCATTACATACATAGGCAAAAGTACTCAGAATTATTTCATATTATTTTTTTCTACATCACAAATGAATCCCACAAAATATCTTAGTTGCTGTAATCCTGTGACTGGATACATCTTCTCACAATACTGAATAGAGCAAGAGTGTTTGTTCAGGGGACACAGTTGACAACTTCTAATTTGTCTTCCTGGCTTAATACTGTCTTTTGGAACCTGAAATCTGCAAAGTAGAATTACTATTTCCTAGCATAAATTGTCATGTTTCTCTTTTGCCTAGGAAACTTCAGTAGAGGATATGCATGCCCTAGTTTTCCTAGGAGAGTTCGAGTTCCTTCCCATTGTTCGGGAATAACTATTATTAGACTCTCTTTCAAAGGTGTCCTGGTTTGGATAACTCTTTGTTGGTTATTCTCCTTCACTGGCGTCTCTGCAATTCACATCAAATAAAGCCCACCCTCATCGTCAAGCTGTTCCTGCTTTAGGACTTCAGTATAACTTCTCTTTTGAGAATTTCAAGAACACTGATCTCCGTGTATTTCAAATAAGGTCAAACTGTTCCTCTCTTAATCCTTTCACTTGATTTTCCCCTCTACCGAGGATACTGTTCTATCAGACTTGTAGCCTTTTTCTTAGCAAAGTTATTTTCCTTTACATCAGCTTGATTTTCTGTTTTTAAAGGTATGTCATTTATTATTTTTACATCTTTTAATTTTAACTAAACTTATTTATTTTTTCTACTCAATATTTTACTAGTAGAGTCTGCACTCTACTTCACTACCATGCACACTTTAGCTGGTAATTTCTGTCCAAAGCTTAACCATAATCATGAAAAAGAAAACAATTTAAATATAGATTCCTCATGAATGTTTAAAGATTACATGAATTAGGTGTAAAGAATATAAATATGACCACCTTTACACTGAAGTTAACCACAGAGGAAAATTGTTACTATGATTGAAACAACTACTTCATGAATGGCTCTACACATTTAGATTATTAAGACACCAAATTTGTAATAAAAAAAATATTAAATTTTACAAATAGATCTGTTTTCCTGATTTTCACAATTTAATCTGAAGGCTTGTTTTGTTTTGAGTTTCTTTTTAATTTTTTTGTTTGTTTTCATTTATTCTTCTCTCATACAATACATCCTGATCATTTCTTCCCCTTCTTCTGCCCCTGCAAGGTTCCACCCATTTTAGAGGGATTATGCAATTACAATATAAATAATTGTCCTGTCTGCTGGCTTAATAAAATTGCTGTTTGGCTGAAGGCAGACAGGAAGAAAGGGTGGGGCTACCAGACTGGGAAAATCTCTAGAAACCCGAAGAGCAGAGCAAAGATACCAGAGAGACACCATGGGGACATTAAAATGATACACCAGCAGATGCAGAGGAAAGAAGTTGAAGGCTGCTCAGAGAAAAAGGTACCAATAAGAATCATGGGTTAGTTTAAGAGTAAAGAGTTAGAAGTAAAATGTCTGGGCCCCAGGTCAACCAGCATAAAATTAACGTAAGCTTCTGTGTACAGTAGGATAGTAGGTCAGAACCTCAAGGCTAGGCCAGAAAGGCTGGTTCAGAAACATAAAACTATAACTACCTCCCTTTTCGCCACAAATCCATTGTTCCTCCTAATTCTTTTTCATACCATATATTTTATCATGTTTTTCTCCTTCCCCAAATCTTCCCAGATATTACTCATCCAACTTTATGTTTTTTTCTATACTTAAAAAAAGAAGAAATATAGAACAGAAAAATAATAAGGAAAATCAAAACAAACAAATTTAGTTAAACAAAAATTGTCAAACAAAACAAAAAGCCTACACAACATCATAAAGTTTGGTATCTATAGAGAATGGGTTCCAAATCTCAGAACATGCACTAGGGATAAATCCCTGTCCCAATGCCAGAGGCCTCTCAAAAATGCCCAAGCCTCACAAATGTCATCCACATTCAGAGGGCATAGCTTGATCTGACGCAGGTCCTCCAGCTGTTAGTGCCAAGTCAGTAATCTCCTAGTATCTTCAGTCAGCTGTCTTTGTGGGTTTCCCAGTCATGATCTTGACTCCTTGGTTCATATAATTCCTCCTCCTTCTCTTTAACTAGACTGGGAGCTGATCCCACTGCTTTGCTGTGGATCTCTGCATCTGCTTCCATCAGTTGCTGGATGAAGGTTCTATGATGACAATTAGGGTGATCAGTTTAATTACAGGCACTGTCTTCACTATTGTTTGGAGTCTTAGCTGGCATCATTCTTGTGAATTCCTGGGGATTTTCCTAGTACCATGTTTTTCCTTAACCCCAAAATAGCTCCCTTTAACAAGATATCCAGCTCATGGCTCTCCCTCTCCGTCCCTCCTCCAACTCTACCATCCCGTTCCCTCATGTTCTCTTCCCATCTTTCATTACCCCCTCAATGCTTCCAGTATAGAGGAGAGTCTTGGTCCTGCCTCAACTTGATATGCCACACTTTGTTGACTCGCCATGGGAGATCTTACTTTCTCTGAGGAGTCTATGGAAGGGTAAAGAGGTGGAAAGCTGAGAGGTGACTGGGAGAAAGGGATGGAGAAGGAACTGTGGTTGGTATGAAAATAAAACAGTTTAAATAATAAAGTTTATTTTGAATCGGCCAACTATTCCTGGGCATGGGGCTTGTCCTGAAGTGGTGTTGACTCACCCAGACACACACCATCAACAAAATGATTTTCCTTTTCCTGGATGTATCAGTTTCAAAAAGCTTCTCATTTAGGGCTAGTTTCTGTTTATCCACTGTGTAAATGTAATGTTACTGGTAACCGTTATTTATTCTTTAATGCCTAATCTTTGGTTATATTATTTATTTTAACTTTCTTATAATTTATTCTTCGTGTCTGTCACATCGTGCAATTCAATACCATTTATTATCCCATCCTTTTTTTTTTTTTACCAGACCTCTGCTCTCACCACCTCCCACCAAAAATAAAACAAAATATAAGAGAAAAAAAGAAGAAAATGAATCTCATCATGAAAGCTATAAAGTGACTTGGTGAGTCACCCAGTAAACCCTTTTATCCATATATCTTTACTTGCAAATATTTATTGTAGAGTCATTGGTCTGGTTTAAGCTCTCCAGTTCTGTTAAACTATTGATGTTAGGCCCCCACTAGGACTCCTCTTGGATATACTATTGTTGCCTTGTGTTGTGAAGATCTGGCAGCTTTGTGTCTGCAGGATCAGCTCCTTCATGTGCTCCTGCAAGTCACAATAGGCTAGATATTGGGGTGGACCAACTTATAACTCTTGATTGTGGACCATGGTAGTGGTAGTTGGTTAGTCAACCAAACATTCGTGTGTTCTCATGGTTCCCACCTTCATGTTCTCATCATCAAAATGAGCTAACTCCTCTCCAATATTGCTCACAAAGGCCAGGACCAGTTCTGCTACTTTATAGTCCTCAGGGTCATCTCTTTAACACCTACAACAGGGCCCTCTCTACTGTGTTGCACAGGCAAGATGTAGGGGCATTTACCCAAGTGTTACAGCTGGTAAGAGGCAGGGTCATGGGGACAGCTCTTCTACTGTTGGTAGTGGGATCTCTTTCCCACCCTCACCATCAAACGGCAGATAGGATCCAGATTTTCCACTCTCACATTCTCAGAGGATTCAACTGTACCTCTGTCAGTAGGGTCAGTTCTACTGTGGTGTCTAGGCAAAATGCAGGGTCCACTTTCCTGAGTGCTACAGCTAGTAATGGGGAGGGTCAGCTCTCTCTCTTACCACAGGTGATAAAAAGCAAGGAGGGCTTTGGTTATAGTATAATTATGCTTCCCGTTAGTTACCAGTGCTAAGATCAAGTTAAATCATATATACTACTTTCAGACCTTTTTTCTCATATTTAATTTTTCTCCCATTTTATGAAATCAAAGTACTGTGAAAGAATAAGGGAGGGTGAACATAAGACCAAAATCCTGAATTTTAGAGAAGATTGGTTTCGGTTTTTAGATGCAGAGTTATCTAATCTTTCTTTAATGGCTTAATGAAATCTGAAAGAGTTTTCTGTGTGCCTTGCCAGTTAGAGGCCATATCTATACAAGTCCATAATGCTTGTGAGACAGTATCTATGAGAAAATATAAAAGATCTATCCCAATTAATTTAAAGTTGCCTCTTTTATCTTCTGTTCAGTTTTATTCTACACACATTTATAGAATCTATGTATTTTTAGCCTGGTGTTAGAAACTCAAAATGAAGAGAACTCTATTCCTGTCCCAAAAAATACCCATATTTATAAAACTTTACAGAACTCAGTGAACTACAATTTCATTAATAAAAACCACCTGAGCTCAATGAGTTTTGTTTCTAATTTTCGTTAAATCTATAATAAAGATAGATGATAGATAGATAGATAGATATAGATGAATATAGTTGTAGACATATAGATAAATACTAAATCCTGAAAGTTTCTTTTCTATAATTTCTCTTAGCTATGAACCTTAGGTGAACTTAGTGTTTGATCAATCTTTTTTGTTAACTATTATAACTTCAAGACAAAACGTAGTTTAAAAGAATGGAACTGTAAATCAAGAAACAATATTGCAAGATAGACAGAATTTCATGGGGAACCAAATCATAATCTTTCATAGTGACAGTATATACGGAGGCAAACATCCAAAAACAAAACAAAATAACAACTCCCCTCAAAAAACACAAGCAAACCAGCTAAAAAATAATGTTCATTGCTAGGATACATTTAGGTATCTTTTCTCCTTTTTTTCTCTCTCCTACATCTTTCTTCCTATTATAAAGTAGGCATAACATAAAATACATCATTTTTACCATATTTTATTGAGGGAATAGAAACAATTATTTGATTCTTGTGATATTACATACTACAATAAAACTACATTTTGACAGGTCCTCAGTATGTATATCTATTGGGCTTCAAACTCAGAGTAATTCACTCACCTCTACCTTTGAGTCCCAAGTACTAGGATTAAGGGCTTGGATATATGAAACTACAGAGAGTTTCCATTTCTCTTCACTGCAATTCTTCTGTGGTTATGCCAGTTATTTCACTTATATTTTTTTAACCTCTCCAAATTTATCAAATAATACTTGTTTTATACCAATTATATATACCAATTATATATCATTATAAAGAAAGAGATGGGAGAAGGGAGAGGGAGGGAAGGCAAGCAGGCAGATAGGCAGGCAGGAAGTCACTGCAAAGTATTACCTTTTTCTTTCTGATTCTGGTGACTCAATTTCAGTGACACTATGAGAAATCTTCATGAAGTATATCAAGGTAGAAAAGACAAATTATTAGATACTGATTTATTTAGTAAACCATTTAAAACACTGCCTACGCTACCTTTTTCCCCAAGCATGATTTCTCCTGCAATTTAAGGCAGAATAACCTGAAAAATAGCTGAAACAATGGGTCATTGCCATTAACACCCTCATCAGTCTGGCTGCCTCAGCCCAGGTCCTGGCTTTGGAGTTTGAAATGAGATAACAAATTGGACCTAACTGATTATATCCAGAGACCTTTTAGAAGCTGTGCAGGTTCCAACAGTGTCACCTTCCCTTCGCTCTCTGGTGTCTGCGTGCTTAATCCCATAGCTAGTGACCCCACACTAGTAAATATACCAAAACAAAACAAAACAAAACTGCAGAATTTAGCCCCTAATGGACTTCTATATAATACACCTCCTTCCTGTGCTCATGGGTTACCATGGAGAGAGGAGAGGGAGATTGCAAGATCCAGAGGTAGTGATGACTAAGAGAATGTGAACATTTGAATTTAAAAATTTGATTTGGTGAATAAAAATTTGTATCAAAAGATTAGAAAATTCAAGACAGGGAGAAATCTCATAAAGGACAAACTAACAGATACAGAGTTACTCTGTGTATCTCAGCCTGAATTCAAATGAAAGGGCTAGAAAGCCAAGGTCATTCACTTGAGTTACACTAAGGCTAAAACATTTATTTTCTTAATCAAATGTGATTGTAAGCTTGACTCCAGTAACATGATTTTGGACTTTCCAGCTTGATGTTGTGAGACAGACAAAACTAAGGGTTTAAGTGGAAATTTACACATTCTCATGGTAGCATGCATTCTCTATGTAGTGAGATTCCCAAAGTGAACTTCTGTCATATGTTAATATTTATACCACTCAAGTCAACTTTGACACAACATTAAATTCAAAATTTTTAAATTATTTGTATTTTAATGGCCATTTGCAATTCAAATAAATTTGTATTAGTTGAATTAGTGGAGTCCTAAAACAAATCACTTTATTTTCTAATGAGCTATGTTAAGATAGTTGAAGTAAATAAGTGGATTCTCAAAAATATAATCAACGATCTCATATTAGGTCTTCTGTGACTAGATGAATATTACTCCTTAATATATATATATACACACACACACACACATACATATATGATATTTTTCTTATCCACTTATTTGTTGATTAACATCTAGGCTGGCTCAATTTTTGCTCATATTTTAAAAGCTGCCTCAAAGTTGACTTTCTGATTCTATCTTCTGGACACTCCCAAACAGTCATTTCTGAATCAGTGGTTAATACAATTTATTAAATATTTGTAACATATTTTACTATTACATACTTGCATTCCCATTTCTCATAAAAGATTAAAGATTCTTCCAAGACAAGGCCATATAATATTTACTTTTGTATGATTCATATCTGAGGATTACTGTAAGGCTTTTGCCTGATAGAAGTCATATTTTTTTTTAATTTTCCATAGTGACTGTTTAGAATAATTCTTCATCCTTCAGGAAAGCTCCAGTTTGATAATGGCCACTGTGGCAGGATTAAAGTGTCAGATGATAAGGTCATAAGACACTTCCGGGACCCTGGAGGGGGTGTGGCCAAACCCATTGATAAGTGGCTGCTGGGACACGAGGAGCTCTCTTCCTGGTTCCTGGCTGCTGGCTGCTGGACAGACAGAATCGGAATCCACCGTGCTTCCATCGCGCTTTCATCGCTCCTCCATCGCTTGGATCCGCCAGTCCTTGTTCAGGTGCCACCATAAGCTGTTACTAATATTGTGAGTGTTAATTTATATTCTAATAAATATTAATTTGGACTGGCGCCTTGAAAGTAAAACTCCGTCTACATCTGGCGCCCAATGTCCTCGGCCCTGTGCCCTAAACTGTAAGAAGCCAGGGGACATACAGACTGTTCACTTGGGCTTAAAGCTCCCTCTTGCTAGCCGGGCACGGTTTCCAGCCAGCTGATCCAGTGTGTAGGCGGGGGGGTTTTCGTCTCATTGCCTGGGGGCAAGATTTCAGCGCAACACGCGAGATCAACTCAGTGTGCAGACGCTAGACTTCAGCTCAGTGTGCAGACGCTAGACTTCAGATCAGTGCGCAGACGCAAGACTTCCGTTCAGTGCGCAGGACCGGTTTTCAACTCGCCAGCCTACTACAGCATTTGGCTCTGCTTTCAGCCCCCTGCAGCACTCGGTTTTCAGCCCGCAGCTTTCTGCTGCTGAGAGTCTTTGCATCTACCATACAGTGGGTAGGAAATTGAACGAAACTGTGACACCTGTATACTAAACAGCGTAATTACATCTGAATTGACACAATGGCTGACTATTATTCTTTTGAAGAGTTTAGGTCATATTTTGCCATGGTGGTTGATAAATTTTTAAATGAATATCTTGAAGGATTCAATACCCCAGTCCTATTATTTTTTGGGTTATTTCTCTATTTTATTTTTCAAAATAAGAGGATGATGACAGAGTTGTCAAATGGAAACCAACAATTATTGTCCAGATTATGTATTATGGAACTATCGAACTCTACAGTGGCAGATGAGGTTAAACAGGTGCAAAATGTAAATCGACAGTTACTGTCCAAGGTATGTGATGTGGAACTGTCAAGCACTAAAATGGCAAAAAGGATGGATACTCTGGAAATTGGTTACAACAAGCTTTCAGATAAGGCTTCCTCTGTAGATAAGGATAACACTGTACAAAAGAAATATAGGCTCTATGTAAATTATGAAAACAAGAAACTTGTTGACTACATTAATGATGAGAACAAGAAAATCATTAATTATGTTAATGATGGGGATCGAAAAATTGCTGACTCAGTGAGGTCTTTGGAAGGACTGCTTCATCAGGACACTCAAGCTCTAGAAAAATCAATAGTATCTAAACTTCAAGAATGGAAACCAGTAGTATCCAAAATCCAGGAATGGGAACCTGTAGTATCCAAAATCCAGGAATGGGAACCCGTAATATCCAAAATTCAAGAATGGGAAGATCGCATTGCAATACTGGAAAAGGGTAGTGATGCATCTTATGCTCAGAACAGTTCAGGTCAACCCCCAATGGGATATTATGCTACTGGAGGTACTCTACCCAAAGTGGTAAACATAACAGGGCTACCCCCTTCCACACCACTATTGTTCCCAGCTGCTATTCAGGCAAAGATAACACCTGATGGATCCTCAGAATATGTAGAGTATAGCTATGAGCCAGTACATATGAGAGACATCAAGGATTTTAAAGAGGCAATATCAATGCACGGTATACACTCTACTTATGTGAAGCAGCTTCTAAATTCATGGTCAGCACAAAACCGGATTCTACCAACTGATTGGATGCAGCTAACAGCTGCTGTCTTGGACCAAAGTCAGAATTTACAGTGGAGAGGCTGGTTTAGAGAGGAGGCCAAGACCTTGGAACAACAAGGAAAAATTAGGGGTTTCTTTGCTTCTCAGGACCAAATCCTTGGTGAAGGCATGTTTGCTGATGTGAGGACTCAATCTACTTATGATGAGCATACTTTATTGCTATGACGTACTGCTGCACTGAATGCTTGGGAAAAGATTTTGGACCCAGGTCAAAAATCGAGCATTATACTAAGGTCAAACAAGGCTTAAAAGAGCCTTATACCGACTTTATACAGAGGCTCACCACAGCTGTTCATAGAGCAGTATCAGACCCAGAGGTTAGGAAGCAATTAATACTTTCTCTGGCCTTTGATAATGCTAATACAGAATGTAGAAGAATACTTATGCCTTTAAAGATCAGAGCTGCACCGATAGAAGAATGGATTCAATATGTAATAAATACTGAATGTCTCCATGGCAACGAGGAGAATTGGGTAGGCCAAGCTGTTGCTAATGTTAGGGTGAGGAACCAATACATCACTTGCTTCAACTGTGGTAAACAAGGCCATATAAGACGGAACTGTGCACAAGGTACTCTTGGAAAAAATACCCGATCTAGGTTTAATTCGAACAGAAGGCCATTGCCTTCTGGATTATGCAGAAGGTGTGGCAAGGGACGGCATTGGACCAATGAATGTAGATCTACCAGGGATAAAAAAGGCAACCCTCTACCATCGGGAAACGCCTTTCGGGGCTTCCCCTGGGAAGCCCCCCAAAATCAGACTCCAAATTCAAGGATGGTGAGATCATATCCGGTCATAGGAGAAGATCAGCATTCTCAGGACGAATAGAGCATCCAAAACCTGATCTAGAAAACCATATGCTATTAGATAATAATATAAATTCAAAAGAAAACTCAGAAATTCCAAAAAGAATCACAAAATGAATATTTTGGCAGACTTCGATAAATGAACATAGACCAAAATTGGGGATACGGATAGATAATATTTATATCCAGGGTTTAGTCGACACGGGGGATGATGTTTCGATCATAACCCCCCAATCATGGCACCCCAGATGGCCTTTACAGGCAGTAGATATCCAGTTTCTGGGTATTGGAACAATATCGCAAGTAAAACAGAGTGTGAGATGGCTTGAATGCATAGGACCAGAAGGTCAGAAAGGATGGTTGAAGCCATATATGGCTGATATAGCAGTGAATCTGTGGGGTCGCGACCTTCTAATGCAATGGAATACCCAGATTAATATCCCTCCTCGTTCTGATATCAACCGGAGACTCAATTATGTTTCCAGAAATGACGCTCTAAGGTACTACGGAAAAAATTCGCCAGCCATTCAGGTTGTACAAAAGAATTGCCTAATAACCACAGAACCTCAAAGGACACTCACAGCATTGCCTTTGAAATGGTTAACAGAAAAGCCTATTTGGGTTCAACAATGGCCTTTGACAAGAGAAAAACTTCAGGCTTTGGAACAGTTGGTACAGGAGCAGTTACAGGCTCAGCATATCGAAGAATCAACCAGTCCATGGAATTCTCCTGTTTTTGTTGTCAAGAAAAAATCTGGAAAATGGAGGATGGTAACGGATTTAAGAGCAATTAATAAGGTGATTCAACCTATGGGCTCCTTACAATCTGGTATTCCCCTGCCTTCTCTGCTACCTAAAGGATGGCCTATTGCAGTTATTGATTTGAAAGATTGTTTTTTTTACCATACCTTTACAGGAACAGGACAAAGAGAAATTCGCTTTTACAGTGCCTACTCTTAATAATTCAGGGCCAGCTAAGAGGTACCAATGGAGAGTCCTTCCCCAAGGAATGTTGAATAGTCCCACCTTATGTCAATATTTTGTACAACAACCACTAGAAATACTGCGCAAGCGCTTCCCTCAATCTATCATTTACCATTATATGGATGATATTTTGCTGGCAGACCCAAACCCAAAGACATTAGAAACATTGTTTGAAGAACTAAAGAAAATATTGCCTGATTGGGGACTACAAATTGCTCCGGAAAAAGTACAGAGGGGAGATTCTATCAATTATTTAGGATATAAAATAGGTTTACAAAAAATTAGGCCACAAAAGGTAAAATTAAATAGAGATAAATTGAAGACTCTTAACGATTTTCAAAAGTTACTAGGAGATATCGCTCATATACAGCCCATGATTGGTATAAAAAACTATGAGCTAGTTAATTTGTTCAAGACTTTGGACGGTGACAAGGATTTAAATAGTCCAAGAGAATTAACTGATGAGGCTGAGAAAGAATTAGCGTTGGTGGAAAAGAAACTTCAAGAAGCACATGTGGATCGTGTGGATCCAGACCTGGATTGCATACTTGTTATTTTACCCTCTATACAATCTCCAACAGGAATATTAATGCAAAGAGAAAGCATTATATTAGAATGGATATTTCTGCCACATAGGCCAAGCAAGAAGATGAAGACATATATCGAAAAAATTGCTGATCTGATTTTTAAAGGTAAATTAAGACTTCGCCAATTGACTGGAAAGGACCCTGCAGAAATTGTTGTGCCTTTGACTAATGAAGAAATTGAACGATTATGGGCAGACAGTGAACCTTGGCAAAAAGCTTGTAGTGACTTTTTAGGAGAGATTAATAATAAATATCCTCAAAACAAGAGAATTCAATTTATAAAGGAAACTAATTGGATCTTTCCTCATGTGGTACAGGATAAACCCATTTCTGGAGCCCTCACCTTTTATACTGATGCGAACAATTTAGGAAAGGCTGGCTACAAGTCTGAAGACTTAATTAAGGTGGCTCAGAGCCCTTATAACTCTGTTCAGAAGTCAGAACTATATGCAATTATTATGGTGTTGTTGGATTTCACAAAGCCTCTCAATGTAATTACTGATTCTCAATATGCAGAAAGAGTTGTTTTACATATTGAAACTGCTGACTTCATTCCTGATGATTCAGAATTGACCTTACTATTCATACAACTACAGGATATCATCAGAGGTAGGATACATCCTATGTACATAACACATATCAGGGCGCACACGGGTCTCCCAGGCCCTCTAGCGCAGGGTAATAATGAAATAGATCGGTTGCTGATAGGAAACGTGCTAGAGGCCACAGAATTTCATGAGAAACATCATGTCAACAGCAAAGGATTAAAAAAGAGTTTTTCCATCACTTGGAACGAAGCAAACGAAATAGTAAGGAATTGCAACACTTGCTCTTTCTATAACCAACCGTCTTTACCTGCTGGAAGTAATCCTAAAGGTACACAGAGAAATGAGATCTGGCAAATGGATGTGTTTCACTTCCCAGAATTCGGAAAGATGAAATATGTACATCATACTATCGATACTTACTCTGGAATGCAATGGGCAACTGCTCTGAGTTCTGAAAATGCTGATGCTGTACTAACTCACCTTTTGGAAGCCATGGCCATAATGGGAATTCCTACTCAGATTAAGACTGACAATGCTCCAGCTTATGTTTCCCGAAAAATGAAGATAATTTTTGGATACTATAATATAAAGCATATTACGGGGATACCACACAATCCCACAGGACAGGCAGTTGTGGAGAGATCTCACCGCACGTTGAAAGAGATGCTTTATAAGCAGAAGAAAGAAATGAGAAAACCCAGGGAGAGATTACACAGTTCCTTATTGACTTTAAATTTTCTTAACGCTGATGAAAAGGGAACATCAGCTGCTGAGAGACATTGGGTGATAGAGAAATCCTCTGAGTTAAATCAACCCATCTACTTCAAAGATGTGTTGACTTCTGAGTGGAAGCCAGGATATGTGCTTCGATGGGGTAGGGGTTTTGCTTTTGTTTCAACAGGCAAAGAAAAGATATGGGTACCGACAAAACTAATAAAAGTCCGCTTTGTAAAGGAGTCCCTTCCTGAGGAGGAGAAGTAATTGCTCACCCCTGATATGACAAATGGATACAAGGTAAGAAAAACACATTTAACAAACCTGGGGCAGGGTCTCAGTTTTGTCTTTACAGGAAAATGGATATAACTGCTTTTAAGACTAATTACTCATCTGCAATAGAAGACAGACTGATGATTAAGGAGTGTACATGACGGACTATGAGACCAACTAATACACATATGCACTACTGGGTAATATTTCAATATTTACTGCTTTGCATCTTGCATCTTCACCTCAAAAAAAAAAAAAAAAAGAAAAGGAAGGCGTGGTCCTGATTTGACTATTAATAGGGCTGGATTTGGATTGGGAACAAGTGGCTTCCTCCCTCTCTAAACCCAAGCATATTGATAAAGAAAATGTGAAGTATTCTGTCTCATATCAGAAAAGCCACCTGGTGTGAGACAGAAGACAGAATATTTAGGGACCAATATTATTGAGACTTCATCTTAAACCTCATTTCTCTCTGTTTCTGTAACTTTCAAACATCCTGTCTGCATACAATCTCCTGAAGTTATATAAGATATTAATATCTTTTTTAAGTATCAACAATGCTTAAGTTTTCCATTGTAAATAACATTTCCTCCTATCAGCTATCTACAAAGAATCTGGAACCGAGATGGGGCCCCCAACGCAGCAACTCCTACTAGTGAAACAAGAATAAAAGAGAGAGTAAGAGACAGGTAGACAGACAGACAGAGGCAAAATTAGAAAAATCAAGAACCTGGTGCGCACCAATCAATGATTGTTTTCAGAAAATAGACTATTCAAAAATGGCTGCAAGATAGCTCTCTATGATAATCTCCAGATCACACTTCTAATTAGAATTCCAGATGGAGTTAACCACTATTCTGAGAATGGTTATAAATGTATATAGTCAGTCCATTAAGATCTAACCATTGTTTTAGCCTTTACAGGATCCCAAAGAGATGCCATCGCCCTTAAGTCAGCAGGAAGCAACCTTATGAAAGACTACGCCCCCTTTCCCAATAAGTTTTGTGTTCTGAGGGTTGTGGGTAATTCTTATTCTGTTAGAATAGTTTTAAGTGAAAATTGGGTGGAGGACAGAAGTATAATATAGCATCAAAGATCTCTTCTGAAGAAGAGAAGGGGGATAGATACGATAGATAAAGGTAGATTGTTCTGCCTACCTATACACCATTTTAGCTAAATGTATGGGCTAAGTTAAAGACAATTTGCATTGGCATAGGTATTTGTATATTGATACAAATGTAAAATCATTTTATATGTTTAATTGTGATAATTTGTACATTTGTACAAAGTTCAATCTGAAATTGCTTTATATAACCAAAGCAACTTGTATTTCGTTATAAATCTGAATCTGTAACTATTATGTAAAATTGAATCTGTAATTGCTATGTTTTATATATGCTTCTATCTCTGTTTAAAATATTTGCACATCATTGTCATGTACACTATGCAATTACTACCTTCATTTAACTATACTTGATATAATATATGATTGCACTAGTTATGATATATGCACAAGATGTTTTATATACCTCTGTTTAGATGATATATATGTATATACATGTCTAAAATGCTGTGGCCACTTTACATGGTAATATACCCCTGGCTAATGTTTGATAGTCATACTAAAAGTCATTGTTCAGGGATTGTATACCTCTTATATAGGTATTCCAATTTTAGTACAGGGTTTAATCCTTAGGACAATAAAAACTACTGTCAACATTACTTAAGGTACCATATCCCAGTCATCTCAGATACAGGTTAGAATATCATAGATAGACAGAAATCTTCAACCATTTCATAGACCCAGAGAATATGGCATTTAACATTTGAAATTCAGCCATGAGAGGCACGACGACTCCTGGTGTCACTGCTCCTTTCCTGAGATGGTATGAGCATCGAGGATACTCCATTGGAGTTTGTCCTTTTGGCAGAGAATGGCCAGTTGAGTAAGGAACTGTCCTTACCTTGATTATTGACAGTACACACATGGTGTCCAAGCTGGAGGAACAAGTTGATGGATGGAGACTGACGAAACCTGCCTGGACAGGATAAGACAGTCCCTCCAAAATTGCCCTGCTTGTGAGAAGACCTGTCAGATACCATAGGCCTGTTGCCAATATGATAGATGCTCCAACGGCGCACCAAACCAGAGATGATTGTCCAGGTAGCTGTGTTGCTGTCCTCTCCCAAATTTTGGAAGCCACTACTTCCATATACTTCTGACTTTCAAGTGATATATCTTCTTTCTCAGGTCTTGAAGGGGTTGAAGAATAGGTATTTACGGTTACTAACTCATAATAATTCCTATTGTACATAGTCTTAGTTTAGAACCTTTTTATTTAGACAAAAGGGGGAGATGTGGCAGGATTAAAGTGTCAGATGATAAGGTCAGAAGACACTTCCGGGACCCTGGACGGGGTGTGGCCAACCCCATTGATAAGTGGCTGCTGGGACACGAGGAGCTCTCTTCCTGGTTCCTGGCTGCTGGCTGCTGGACAGACAGAATCGGAATCCATCGTGCTTCCATCGCGCTTTCATCGCTCCTCCATCGCTTGGATCCGCCAGTCCTTGTTCAGGTGCCACCATAAGCTGTTACTAATATTGTGAGTGTTAATTTATATTCTAATAAATATTAATTTGGACTGGCGCCTTGAAAGTAAAACTCCGTCTACAGGCCACTGGGACATATTGTGAGTTCTGTAATGCTGCAGTCCACAGTGACTTGAGCTCCTTTTTATGAATTCACTGTCAAATTTGTTATTTAAAAAATTCTCAGATAATACTCATTCTAAGTTTTGTGAGAACAAGTATTATCTACGTGGCTTATCAACCTGTCTCTAAAGTTTGCTCCACCTGGCAATTAATATCACTTAGTTAATTTACAAATCAATTGCCAAGTGGAGAGATACTGGGATCTGAGCTGATTCTACTTTCTTCAATTGTCTCTCACTTCTTGTATTGGTCATTTCCAGATTTTTCAAAACTATCTTATCTTATATAAAATGAAGCCAAAAATGCACTTCACAGAGTATGAAATGGTTAAGGAAGAAAATATTTCCAAAACTAAAAAACTGATAAGGGAAACCAAATATTAGCTATCTATTGTTTTTAAAAGGAATAGTATTGCAACATATGTAAATGATAAACATGTTGAACTGATTTTTCTGTGAAATTGAACCTGTTTATTTTTTCTTTTCTTCTTCTATCTTTATGAAACAGGGTTTCTCTGAGTTGCCCATTCTGCTGCTAAACTAGCACTGCAGATCACGCTGAACTCAACCTCAGGAACTCACAGAAATTCACCTGCTTCTGCCTCCTGAGTGCTGGGGCTAAAGGTCACCACCACCTGGCTTGAAATTGTGTCTCTCTTTTTATAACAACCTCTTGGTACATAATTTTTATCTCCTGAGATTGGAAATAAAAAATTATCATTGCTTTCTCCTCAAAATTAGTTAATAGAGTATGAAAGCTAAAGAAGACATTGACTAAATTAAGATGCCAAGCATCAATTTTGTTATTAACAGATCTAAATTGAAAAAATGTGTGCTTGGTAATAAACAAAGCTAGATTTATTAACCTTTAAATCAATGGCGAAATGTCTTAGATTATTTTAACATATCACACAACAACCTAAAGCAATATCCCTGTGAATTAGCTATTTTGCACAGATGGGTCACATGCAGAGCTAGTGATAAAGAACTAGCTTTTCTCCCAATTATTTTTATAGTCTCTTTGAAAAGTAGATTTATGTTTTAAAAAGCTAAAAATTAAAGTTTTCTGTGCTTTTCTGTTTGAAAAGACGGTTTTTATTGATTTGCAAAATGGTACTCATGTACTGTTGCTAAGACATTTGATGCTAATTGTTTCCATTTTCAATAGAGTCAATATCAAAGATATTCTGTGTTTTCTGAGACCAAATGTTGAATAGTTTAGGTTTTGGGTTTTTTTTTTTTTTAATCACAAATGAATCTAATCTTATTTTGGAAAATATATTAATCAAAATAAATGCAAATCCCTACTTTTCATCAATTTGAAAATCAACTCACATTCTTATTTCCAATTCCAATCATACCCAGCCATGTGATTGAGTAATTCTCTAGACCCCATGTAAGGATCTTCTGAGTACAAAACATCTCTTTGACTTAAAAATGATGTTTAAGAAAATAGTTCATTACAAATAAAAACAAAACAAAAACAGCTATTTCCTTATGACTCAATAGGCACCAAATAAAATCCCAAAGTATAAAGCGTTTAGTCTTGCTATCATCAAAGTTATTAAAATCTAATGTTAAAATATAACAGAATTTTGGGATCTCAGGTGCTGCATTCAGAAGTCTTTGTAGAACCACACTCCAATAGTGGCTAGAAAATGTTACATGGTAGGCTATGTATGGTTAGTATAGTTTAACCAATGAGACGAAGTAAATGCTAAACATGGGAAGAAACATTTAGAAATAGATAAAATATAATTGATAATTCTCCATTCAGAGAAGGAGATTAACCAACATTTAAAGATATCACATAAAACATTTTTAGTTTAGAAAAAAAAATGGATTTCTATATAGAAAGTAGACCAGAAAGCCAAGGATGTTGGTTTGAACTTGTAACCATCATCAGTATGCATATGGCCAAGACAGAAGAACTAGTTTAGGGGTCACTTGATGTGGGGATGTCTTTCTGTATGCTGTGAATATCAATCTTCAAATAAAGGAGCTGTTTTGGCCCATGGTAGGCACCATAGAAAAAGTAGGAGTGGAAATCAGAGCCTAGGTTGGAGAAGGGTGGAGTCAGAGTCAGGCGGAGCCAGCCTCTGAAAGAAAAAACATGTAAGGAACACAGGTGAGCTATGGGCCATGTGGCAGACAGATTAATGAGAATGGGTTGAGTTAAGATGAAAGAGCTAGCTAGCAATGTGCCTGAGCCCTAGGCCAAACAGCATGAAGTTAATATAAGTAACTGAATCATTTTGGGGGGCCAAAGCTAAAGGGTCTGGGGCTGCAGGTCTGTGGGTCTGGGTCTCTGGCCACCCAGGGGCTAGAAACCTCATTGTAACAGTCACTAAATGAAGCAACCTTGTAAATTTTGAGACAATCTGTTTGTATAATGAAACATTGTTCTTTAAATTGTATAAAATATATCATGGAGCTAAATGGGGCAAACAAAAAGTTCACATGTGTAAAAACAATATTATCACCTGAAAATGCTCAAAAAGAAATATTCCAGAAGGAAGATTCTAACTATCACTTTTCAACAGCTAAAATACAGTATTATATTAGGTACTGGAGGGAGGGGGGAAGAAAAGGGAAAAATAAATTAATCATATTAACACCCCTCTAGAAGTTAAAGATAAAGAAAGTTGAAGAATATACATACTAAAATACAAGTAAACACTGCAATATACTTTCTGGAACAATGTTATATATTGTTTAGAGATATGAGAATCATGTGAATAAATTCACTTTCTTCAAAGGCATATGTTGTGCCAGATAAAATCCTAAGAACATAAGGAGATAAATTCATATAACAATGAAATTGGAAAAACATTTGGGACACTGAAATCTTTGGGTGTGAATCAAAAAAGTTTTTAAAAAAGAGATTCAGTCCCATTGTTAACATCTCATTGCTCAAACTGAGAAGCAGGCTCACAAACATTCATTTGAAATGTTTTTTTTTTTTTGTAATTTTTGAAGAAAATAAATCTAAACAAAACTTTGAAGTAAATCTCAAATAATATAAAATAATAGCATTTTCTGTTTTATGTAAAGAAGATAATGTATAAATTTTATACATTTTCTTATAGCCTCTTTTGATGACAACTACCTTTATTACTTTTTTTCAAACTCTTTGTGGTCTCAACCAACTCTTTCTTCCAAATATCATGTTCTCTATTTTATCTATGTTGTGGTTGTTGAAGATAATTCTCTAAGTCCAATCAGTGCTAACCATACATCCAGGGGTGTGGAGACATCCATTTGGAACCTGGACAATCTATCAGCAGCATATTACAGTTAGTTCCTCTGGCAATGGTGAGACTTCAAGGGCCACTCTTTTAGCAATGATACAATTTTCAATGACTTGATCTTATGCAGAATATATACATTTCTCATATAGAATCAAATATATCAAATAAATGATTCAACAAACAGATAAAGAGTACTATGAGCTATTTGCCTCTTGCTTACAATGTTAAATTTTGTATTATTTTTAATACAAAGAAACTACAAATATAACTGAAGTACTGTGGAAACTTTCTGTTAAAAATATAAAATAAAATATGATAGAGAAACCACAAAAATGAGAAAACTAAGAAATTCTAATACTCAATTCAAAAGACCCTATTAGACGGATTACAGTAATAAGAAAGAACACATATTTTTGTAATATTGAGAATAAATGCATTGATAATGAAAATGAAGGCACATACCAACAAGATGTAATATGCTAGCAATTTTAATATTAGTCAAAAAAATTAGCCACTGGTATTAGTTGTGTGCTGGTAGTAATTGGTAATTTTCAATGTATGAAATAACCCTAAACTTTGGTTTCAAAAAATGAAGATCTTTGACTAGAACTTAAATTGGAAGCTGTGTTGCTGGTGGTGCTTTTCATGGTGTAAGGAAGTGAAATGCTGGTTACTATGAGAGTACTGTCACTGAAAGTCATGTTTAATTACTGTGGGAAGAATTTTCCATCCTGCTAGTCAGCTCCCAAATAACTACATGTAAAGTTTTTACTAATTATAAACAGTTGGCCAGTAGATTAGACTCGTTACTAACTTAAATTAGCCCATATTTTTAATCTAGGTACTAACATATGGTTCATTTTTTTTTCAAGGCATGTTTATCTTTCTTCTCACCCTGTATCTGGTGACTGCCCATCATGCCAGAAAGCTGTCTTCCTGTTGCAAGTCATGCCTAACCTGTCTCTGCCTAGCTATTGACCATTTAACTCTTTAGTAGACCATCTTCACATTCTACAAAATTTTTATTCCATATCAGTACCCCTTTTGTCTAATTAAAAAGATATATTTTTACTTTAATATAGCAAGACTATGCAAGGCTATATACAGCAAAAACAGTTATCAAGTAAAACTATAGTTACAATATGTAGTATGTGACTAATTTAGAGAAAATACTCTATTACATATACTATCTTTGTGAGTCTAAGGTTTTATACATTATTTACTTTTTATGATAACTAAAAGAAATAAACTATAAGTCTTACTATTTAATTTTTTACTCCATCAAAGACCCTAGAAAGATATATTTCCTAACCACAGGGACATCTGACTAAATGGACAGTCATCCATAGATCCTTTGCAACACTGGGGCATCTGACAGACATTTCTGAGATGCAGAGATTTTTGAAGGACTGTTCTACCACTTCTTGGCAAAATTCAAAAGTTGCTTTCTGTGTGTTCTGTTTGTCCATTTTGGACAGAAAACTATCAGCAGACAAGGCAAAGACAGTTTCTTTCCCAAATGGCTTTTGCCACAAAGAAAGCAATCTTACTGTAGAATGAATAATTCTTCTGTACACTGTAAATATGTATTACTCTTACTGGTAATAAGTCCAGGTGTGGACTGTACATATTATCAAATCCAAACAAACATGATTGTTTGATTTAAGTTTGAACATGTAAAATATATGTCACCAGACCTGTAGTTTTTTAGGTTTACTTCTTTATTTCTGTATTTGGTACTTTAGGGGTCTTCCCCAAACAAACTTGATTTTCTTCAACTCTACCTGAATCCACAAAATTTTGCTTTTGGTAGAAAGAAAAGCATAATGTCTTTCTCAAAGCAATATACATTTTGATTTTAATTTGAATTCAGGACACTTAAAAAATATATACGTTGGCTTAATCCAGAAGCCTCCAGACAACAGGAAGGAGTATAAAGAAAACAAAATCCACATTTTCCACAAAGTCTTTTCATAGTACATATATTTTCTAAAGTGTCCTGTAATTATTACATAAGCATATCAATGTAAAAAAAGAACAAACAGCAAATTACATGAGAACTAAAATCTAACATTATAATAAAATCATTTTTTAAACACAATATCCCTTTTCTTAACATTGGTGTTATAAGCCTTGTATTTGCAGGGAAACTAGAGAGGATGTTCCTATTTAAATTTGACTAAGTCAATGGATTAGAACTTATTGCCTACTACACATTATTCTATTAATCTTATACAGGAATATTTGATCTTTCTACAGAAATCTACTTCCTTGGTTCCTTGTTTATATTCTTCCTTTGATATCTGACATGGGACCAACATTCTTTCCCATCACTTCTGAAACACCCAGTTCTGTTCTTTATTTATTCTGTAATCAAGAAGTCTTGATCTGGCAAGCATTTCCAGGAAGTCAGGCAGTTGATTGAGTCAGAATATTTTTCTTTGTGTCTCTCTCATAAACTCTTATTTCAATGTGCTCTCTATCTTTCTTATTATCTCATAAGAATAATAAAAGAGCCTCAAGTTTCCTAAAGCTATTTACTTTATCTTGAGGAAGGCACAAAGACTTATTGTTAATTTTATGATCAACATCCTTTCCTTGTTTATACTAGCTCTATGTTTCTGGACAAGGAATTAAAAACCTAATGATTTGGTTATAATTTGTTAATTTTTAAATTTTCTCCAAGTTTTTCTTCTTAAATGATGTGTTCCAGGTTCTATGTCTCAGACTTATTAATACCACTTAAGTAATAAGTCCTATAGAAGACTCACTTTCATAGCTATTTGTCCTCAGAAATCGTCATAAATTTTATTCTTACCATGAGTTTTCATAAGAATTGTTACATTGTCCAAATTCTAGCCTTGATGAGGGGCCCTTAACAGCAAGGAACTCAAATATTAAGCAAAGCATGTCAAAGACATAATACAACAAATGTCACCAAGGACAGTATAAGGTCAGTCCAAGTTGTCTAAGCATTGTGATCTTTGTCAAGCAGTGGCTTCAAGATGCTGGACATTGCCTTCACACCCTGCCCCCCTTTTATAAGTTGTGAAGCACATAACTTCACTGTCAAGGTCCACCAAACTTTGGCTAGTTGTCTGATGATGACAGGGTCTAAAAAAACTAAAAGAAAAAAAATACAAAAATACTAATGCCTTAGTTAAAAAAATAAAGACCAAGTGTTGGTATATTTCATATATAGCATGCATGCAAGAGTCATTCAGTGACTTCCACAATGGAGGAGGAAGCATTAGGAACCTGAGCTATGTCAAAATTTTTCTGGTGAAGAATAGCCATATTCAGCAATTTTTATTCCAAGTACATGGTAAACGTGCTTGAACTTGACAGCAATCCCGTTCTGTATATGAAAGACTGGTCATACAAATTAATTTAAAATTAGAGTGACATTGCACACTAAATTATTGCACAAATTTTATTTAATATTGTAATAAAACCCAGAACCAGATATTGGGGAAAATCTGAAATATCAGAAAGACAGAGAACAAACCACAGCTAATTCTCACCCAGGCTACTCCTTAGGGTGATCAGAGTATGTCTTATCTCCATGAATCCTCAGACTGACTGGGAACCCAGGCAAAAGGGAAGAACTTGTCTTCTCCTGCCTTATATTTCTCTCTCTCTGCCTATCAATTTTAATTTTAAATTAAATTTTCTGTAGCTGATGTTAAAGGTTTGTGCTAAAATAGCCTGATTCTGTTTGGCCTTGAACTCACAGGGATCCAGAGAATCTCAGCCTCCCAAGTGATGGGATTAAAGGCATGGATCACCACTCTCTGACTTTCATGGCTTGGCTCTGTGGGTGGCTCTGTCCTCTAATAAAATAGACTAATTTTATTAAATATACAAATATATCACTGCATATTCCTTTTTCTGTCAAAAATAATAAAATGAATTTGATAAGTAAAAAACCCATATAAATTAGATACTGTAACTATTTACAACACACTAAAACAATAATCACATCAATAATGTCTAGTCCATTAACAATTGACAAATTCAAAGATAATATTCTGTTATTTATTCTACTCTGGTGAGTCCAAAAGAATGTAGCCATTTAAATTTTTAACTTGTATTACTAACTGAAAACTATTTTTTGAGGTCTCTCAAACTTATACACTTTAAACTCTCAGTGAGTTTGTTTTTTGAAAGTGTAACTAGAAAAACTATAAATATAACTATTTCTTCTTAAACTCCCCCCTCAGAGACATGAAAAAAATATTAACTAAGTAAACAGGAGGTGCAAGCAAGCAACTTCCAAAAAATGTGAAAAATGACAGAAACAGCTGGTTTCTAGACAGTGCCCCAAGATTCTTCTGCAGAGTTTAGGGCACCATCTTAAGCTTATGGGTTTAGCATCTCTGGCATATTTCTCTGTAAAGCAGGATACTCTTAAAGACCTTCCTTTTGTACTGACAAGATTTAGCAGTTCTTTCTTGTGTGTCCTGTTTGTCCATTTTGGATATCATATTGTCGGCAGTCAAGGAAAGAACCCTTTTTTGCCCAGTGGCTAACATATGCCACAAAGAAAGTCAATTCCATGGGAAGTTTCTTTGATGCTTGTCATCTTCTCTGAAGTAGGTTGCTGCTTCAAGGAGCAGACATGTCCTATTACCATAAAAATAAAAAGAACCTTTGTTATTAAAATATCTTAAATGCCATATTCTATAGTTCTCTGAAGTGTTTAATGATGATCTGTCTCTCTAAAATATATCTCTGTTTGTCCTTAAAAGCATATCTAATATGACTACAAGCTTGATTTTAATGACAACTACTAACAAACATTTCTTCAAATCTGAAATAATTGGTAATAATAATGTTCAAGAATTAGAAATTTTTATTATAATTTTAGATAAACTGTATAGGTATAATACCTTTAACAAGAGTAGAAATATATTTAGAGTAACAAAATTAATTTCAACTGTGTATCAATATATACAATTTTTATAAAATATGCAAAAATCCAATCTAATGTAAAATATTTAAAACTAGTAATTGCTTTCTAAAAGTTAATTCAATAATCTACCCTTATATTCTATCATGTTCAGATTTCCTTTTTTCTCAGAGTAGATTCAATAATCAACCCTTGTATTCTATCATATCAGTATTCCTGTTTATTTTTCTTTTTTAAACAAGAATATAATATCCTTTCTTCATCTTTTTTCTAACCATTAAAATTAACAATTACTAAGCAATCATTCTAAGTAATGATAATTACCCATAAACCATAAAAGACCAAAATGCCCAACACACTTCTTGGGAAGGTGGGAATCATGTTCTTAAATTTACTTCTTACCCTCTGGAGGCAATGGCATTTTTAGGGGATGCCAAAAAGGAAAAAAATGGGTTAATTATCAAGTTCTGGAATAAGTAGCTGTATCATTTGCTGTCCGGTCTCTTTAAAATGGAACGTTACAGCTTGCTTCAAATCCTGGCTAGAGTAGACTCTGAAGTGGTTTCATCTCAGGTAGCTACCTCAAAATAGTCCTGAGCAGTTTGTAGTTCAAAGCTTTTCTCTAGTTGGTGTTTGTCAGCCTAGTGGTATTGTCATAGTTTATGTAAAATTGTGGGACCCATCCTCCTTTTTGAGACTTCAGGATTGCAGTTAGGCATCATCATGACTCACTGAAAAAAAACTAAGAGACTCAAAGCCAAAACAATGTACAATAAAGAAGAAAAAGGTTTTTTTTTCTAGAATTAATTAATACTCTATATGAACACTAATAACAATAAAATGTCTAAAATACACATATACTTATTGTTATAAATTTTGACATAAAATGTATATAACATAAGATTAGGTGCAATATAATATTCTCTTAATTTTGGTTATTCTTATGTCCTATATTAGGTGTCTTTTCTGACACGATATAGAGATTTTGCATTTTCTTTTAACAAGTATGTTTGGGTTTAGATAAAGTAGAGAGCCACACTCCAAATTTTGCTTCAATTATCAACTGAACTGGAACCTCAACTATTTTGTATTTAAAGAAATATAGATGTTAGGCAGTGAGATTTTACTCTGTAAAACATTTTTGGAAAGTTGATCAATATGGGTGGCAATATAAACCTGCCTAGCCAAATCAGCTGTAGACATTGTAAAACTAGTTAAAATTCCTATTAAAACTGTAAATCATAAGATTAAGGCAGCGATAAAACCTTTAGGGTATAAGAAAGTAGAAGATATATAACCTAAGATTTGTAGTCTAGGATCATCATAACAAGGAGTAGAAATATTAACAGGCAGAAGGACATATGGTGGCTGTTTAATTAAAACATAAACATTATGGAGTAAAAAAAAGCAGTAATACAGTTGGTAATTATACAACCAAACAAGAAACCCTAAAGGCACCATGTCAGTCATGAAAAGCAGAAAGAAAACTTTGAGGTCCTTAAAGAATGATGGCAAAGGGCAAAGTGAGCTCTAGCCCAAGCATGGATAGATTTAGTAATAAGTCCAGATACATTCAGGGGGAGATACAATAAAACTTGATGAGTAGCAGCAAAACAAAACGAAAAATAAATCCTTTTGTAAAGAACATCTACAGAGAGAAGTAGTAACAAAATTGGCAAAAGCCAGTAGGGAAATGTCAAGCAAATATTGATCCTTTAATCTCTTTGAAATGTGTTGCATATGACAATTGAAATGTTTAAGTTTTATACAATGAACTATGTCCATGCCTAACAGTGACCTTTGAAGTTTCCAAAAGGAGGATGGGGTCCCACAATGATGAGTTCACCCAACTTATGATATTGCTACTATGCTGACAAATACCACCTAAGAATTGACTTTGGACTACAAATTACTCAGAACAATTTTGAGGCGGCTATCTGAGATGATCCAGCCTTATAGACTACTGTAGCTAGGACTTGAGACAAGCCTTGGATTCTCCCATGAAGTAGAGGCTGGAAAAAAATTGATATACCTAGCTCTTACATTACTTGACAATTAACCCCAATTTTTTTTTCAGGATTCCCACAGACAACAGAAAGTAATTTAAAAAATATGACATCCACATTTCGAAGAGATAGGATATGTAGTTTTTGGTTGTTCAGTGTGAAACAAATATTCATCATTGTTTGGGGGGGGCGGTAACAAGTTATTATGAGTAATGATCAGGGAAAGAACTAAACAATGGAGATTCAATTCAGGGTCCTTGTTCTGAAAAAAAGGGGGGGATATAGAAAAGATAGGACAAAAGGGTAGATTACTGAATGTACTCTGAAAGAAAGAGTAGGTATAGATGTGATATGATAAAAAAGTAGATTCAATAAAAAGTGGAAAATATAAGTATTATAGGATAATGTGGTAGATTATTGAATCTACTTCTAAAAAACAACTACTTGCCTTAATTATTTTACATTGATATGAGCCTTTGTATATTGACAAAAATTTAATATTTTTTGTTAAAACATACTGCACAATCATTTCTACTCTTGCTCAAGGTATTGCATCTGTATCTGTAGAACACATTTAGCAATGTAATGCAAGTTTCTAGCCCTTAAAAGTTATCGTTACTAACAAATTAGAATATAAAAATGCAAGTTAATAGTCATTATAATCAACAGTGTAGTCATATTAGAAATGTATTTTCAAGGTCAAGAGATATATTTAAATACAGAGGTTGTCTTCAAACAATTCAGAGATCTACAGAATGTGACATTTAAGATGTTTTAATAGCATAGATTCTTTTTCTTTCTTTCTCTTTAAAAAAAAATAATAAGATATTTCTACTCCTGGCAACACCAAATCATATTGGTGTTGCCAGGAGTAGAAATGATGGGTATTGAAGACACTCCATGTAGAGTTTACATTTTTGTGGCAAAAGTTAGCCACTGGCCAAGAAAGTGTCCTTGTATCAACTACTGACAAAATTGGACAAGCACAATATGATACAGAGGAAAGGGCTGCTGTACTTTGCTAAGACAAGGTAAGACAGCCCTTTGGAACATCCTGCTTCACATAAAAGTCTGTCAGATATTTTGGCCTGTGGCTAAAAATGGATGCCTCAATGTTAAAAAGAAATCTTAGGTAACTGAGCAGGCAGTCAGCTGTTTCTGTCATTTCTACATTTTTTCTTGGAAATCACTTGCTTGCACTTCTTGCTTATTCAGTTAATATTATTATCTTCTTGGATCTCTGTGTGATTTAAAGTCAAGATAGTTATAGTGTTTCTTGTTAGCAGATTTAGTAAAACAAGCTCACTTAAGTAGTGTAAATTATATAGGATTGAGAGACATCAAAAGATAGCTTGGGTAATGCAAATAAGACTAGAAAATGAATTAGATACCCTACTTTGAACTGGCCAAGATAGGATAGATAATGGTGTATTTTTTCTGAATTTGTTAAATGTTAATGGACTACACATTTTGAAATAATAATTGCCTATATACATTATATATAGTTATTGTACTTCCTGCATATAGTTTTTCCTATATTAGTTATAAACTTATTTTTTTATTTAAGACAAAAAGTGGAAATGTGTTTATATTTTGTTTGTGCTCTGAGAAATAAAGCTTTCCTGGAGACCCGAAGACAGAGATAGCCAATAATAACCACAGAGCTAGACAGTGGTCACATACACCTTTAATCTCAAAAATTGGGAGGAAAAAACAGAAAGTAATATGGTTGGGTACAGAGAGGAAATGATAATCTGGGCAGAGATAGGAGCTCAGCCCCATATTTTTTTCTTGAGGATTTGAAAGAGGAAAAAAATCTGTCTAGTGGCTGGCTCCTCTGAGGTTTCAATATTTTCCACTGAGAATGGGTTTTATTAAGAGCAGTTAAGATTTGTGCTGCAGCTTGAGGCTGGCCCCTCTTAAAGTTTACCAAGTGGAAAACAGGAGGCTGTGTGAAATTGCCTGCCTTGTTGACACAGACTCTGGAGTAGGTAGGGGATGTCCCACTTTTAATCTAGTTCTACAATCTTTCTGCCAGTGAAATTTCTTCTGGCACTTAGGACAGAAGAAAGCTGGGGGATTTATAATGCTCTAGGCCTCACATTAACAAGGAAGGACAGAACGGGTCCTCCTTCATTTTTATTAGGATATTATTGGACTATATGTCCTTTGTGACCACAGGAACGACAAGCTGTCCATGTCCTGTTTAAAAGAGGGGCCCTCTGAGGGATTAAGCAGTTGTTTCACCTTGGAGCACAGTAGCAATAGGGACACCAAAGAAGAAGAGGGAGGGGAATCAGCACAAGCCTTCAGATAACCAGATGTACTTCTGACAGGTTGTAACCATGTCGTACAGGCATTATTTGCCTTATCATAGGCCAGTTGCTTAAAAGTAATTTCAGCAGCCTGTTTCTGAGGTGTATGATTCTGGTTACAACATGAGTCGAGAAATAAATGATTCACAAGGTTCATTGCCTTTTTTGTTTTATATTAACTATCCTCTGGGAAGAAATATCTGAAGCAGAAAAATCTCTCTAAGCAGCAGTACCAAACCAGAAATTAAAAGCAAATCCTTTTAAAGGTATTTTTAGCTGTTGCCAGAGTCCAGCTCTGGATGAGGGCAAGGTCTGAAGATGGGTGGATGCTCCAGAGCTGTGGTGGAGAAATCAGACACAGGACACTTAGCTTTGTTTTAGGAGAAATGGACAGAAAGAGACCACATCTTTTCATAGCTTGTTCTGCTCTGACAACCTGTATCTCTCACAGGCTTTATTTATACACAAAATTATATCCTTACAAAATTTAATCATTGATTACAAATTCTTTTCATCCTACATACATTTTCTAAAGTCTTCCTCAATTACATAAGCATTCCAATGTAAAAGAAACAAAATGAGCAAGCAGCAAATTTTATGAGAAATAAAATCTAACTTTATGATAAAATCAATTCTTTTAATTCAATATTCTTTTTCTTAACATTGGTGTGTAAAGCCTTGAGGTTATATAAAAATTAGACAAGATGTCTCTATTTAAGTTTGACTAAATTAATAGTACAGAAGTTATTTTAAACAACCTCTTATTTTATTAATCTACTAGAAGGAATATTTGATCTTTCTACAGAAATCCAATTCCTTGGTCCCTTGTTTAAATTCTTTCATTTATATCTGACAGAAGACCACCATCCTTTCCCTTGACTTCTGAAATACTGTGTTCTGTTCCTTTATTATTTCCCAAATCAGAGAAGATTGGTCTGCCCAGGAAGTCAGGCAGTTCATTGAGTCAGAATGTTTCTCCGTGTGATTCCGTCATAAGTGCTGGTTTCAATCTGATATCTTTATTACAATCCGACAAAGAGTAAAAGAACTTCAGGTTCCTAAAGCTGTTTACTTTGCCTCCAGGAAGGTACAAAGGCTTGTCATTAATTTTATGAAAGAACTCAGTATATGTTAAATGTTTATTCTCAAGAAGTTTCTCTGAGGTTTATAATTTAGAATGTAATTATTTAAAATCATTTCCAAGTCTTGGATTTTGCCTTGGTTTGTATCTTAGATTCTTCGAAAGTTCTCTTGTTTATACTTAGACTAATACTAACACGGCTTCAAAGGAATCCTATCTTTATTTCCTGTTAAATTTTATTCATTATCTTCAGAGGCTATTTTATTTCACCATTGACTGATCACTGAAGTCAAACAAAACAAAACAAAACCCAGAAGCCACAAGCGCAATGGGGCCTAAATGCTTTCAAATCCATCCAGAAAGCAGACGGGCTCCAGAGAAAGCTCAGGTCATGCAGCAGCCTTGGAGGAGCATCTGGGTTTCGGATGACCACCTTTGGTGAATCACACTAAAGCGCGCAGCAGCACCAAGTGCAGTGAGCCGCAGACACCTCCATCTGTTTCTTAGACTGCGGTTTGCTTACCAGTGCTGCGACTTGAGACATCTGGCAGTTTGTCTGATACTCAATTTATCTTCTGGATGAGAAAAGGCAAGAGAGACAGTAAGGAATCCGCATCTTAGCATAAGCTGGGATAGTTTATGAAAAAACTGTTTTGTGTTCAGTCTTCCCATCAGGTCTGCTGGGTTGAAGAACGGATGAACGGAGATTAAGCTTCTATGGTACGAAAACGGGCTGGGAGGCTTCTACTGCTCTTATTTTTGTAAGTTTTCCATTAGATTTATAAGTAAAAATATACTGCGGTTTTTTAAAAATATTGTTTAAAATTTTTTTTTTTATCAGAATTGTTCAAAGTTGTTAATTTCTTTAAAGTTTCAGTGAAGTAGCAGCATACTCACAGGTTACATCTACTGTTTTTCTTAGTATGAGGAGATGAGATGGCTCAGAGGATAAAGGTCTTTGCCACTATATAACACAAATCTTACAAGCTGTGTCCTGTATAAGGGGGAAGGAGAGAATTAGTCCATGGTTACCTCTAACTTCTACTCACGTGCTGTGGCATATATGCATGTGCACCTCCATGACATGGTAATAATACTAAAAAAAAAAATTTAAAAATACTAAAGTTGGCAATTATCGAAATGCAAGCACCTACCACTGTGAAGTTTTACAGAATGTCGAAACTGGAAACTTCTTTTAGTTTTAATATTTTTTTAAAGATGTTTTCTGATTATTTTCTCTTCTCTTAATTGCTCTCCACCTCACCTGCTGTCCACATCCACTCCCTTTCTATCCCGGATTAGAAAAGAACAGAGATAATAGCACATCATAAGCAAATTACATATAAAAGTAAAACAAAATCACAAAATCATCACATCAAAGATGGACAAGGGAAATCAACAGAAGAAAAAAGGTCCAAGAGAAAGCAGGAGAAACAGAGACCCACACATTCATATTCTCAATGATCCCATTAAAATCTTAAACTGCAATAGGAGACAGACCTCACAGCCAGCTCAGGGCAAGGTGGGAGTCTCAGGACAGGCAGCTCAGTACTTCAGCGCTTCCTACCGGGTGGGCTCTAAATAGAACAGGCAGGGGATGTCTGGGGAGTCCCGTCTTCCTCCCAAGCCCCGGGCACTGGTGCCCTTAAAATAAATCCTAACTGGCTTAGGTGGTCCTCTCAAGCCTAGGCCACCAACCTGTATGATAATGGACTAAACCTCTGAACTGTAAACAAGCCACCCCAATTAAATATTTTCCATACAAGGGTTTTCATGGTCGTGGTGTCTCTTTGCAGCAATGAAAACCCCAGGACACAGTGTAACGAATGTGGATGAATCAGGAGAAAGAGACCTCAAAGCCAATACACACTTCAGCCAACAAGGCCTCACCTCCTAATAGTGCCACTCTCTTTGGTGACCATTTTCTTTCAAACCAGCATGCATGGTTGTTGTGGAATATGACTTTAATTAGGCAAAGATGTGCTACATTTGTTTATGCTGTGGATGTTACTTTAACTGTGTAAAGGTGTGTTACTTTAATTTATGATACATTTCTATAACTACATAAAGATGTGTTGCTGTTTTACTTTGCCTGCCAAAGGGACTTGACTGGTCTCATAAAAAGCTAAATGGCCAATAATTAGGCAGGAGAGGGATAGGCAGGTCTGGTGGCCAGAGGGAATAAGTAGAAGGAGAAATCAAGGCTTGAGAGAGACCAAGAGAACAAGGGAGAGAGAGAGAGAAATACAAGGTGAGAAGCCAGGCAGCTGCAGGAAGCCAGACACGAGAAGCCGTGAAAATAAGACACACAGAAGAAAGGAAGGTGGATAAAAAACCTCCAGGCAAAACACAGATAAAGAGAAGCAGGTTAAGTTATAAGAGCTGGCAAGAAATGAGCCTAAGTTAAGGTCCAGCATTCATAACAAATAATAAATCTCCATGTTATGATTTGACAGCTGATTGGTAGCCCAAAGGAAAACCCTTTTAAACATGAAGATACGAAAAGAAACTCATCTTAATGAGGAAATTGACTGTACCTGTTTTTAAATCAGAATATTGACTGAAAACAAAGTATGGTTGGCCAGGACTCAGAAATATTCTAGAGCGTACACACATGCACATAAGAAAGCAGAGATCTCTCATATTAATCTGCTAGCAGAATGGAAGTTACTGAAGCACTTTTAATCCAATAAAGACAGAAAATTTAAATAAAATATCATAGTGTTTCTGGACAATATCTGGAGACAAAATATTGACACATTTATTGTCCTTCTACAGTTTTTTTTGATTCTCATCATTGCCACAGCTTATTTTTAGTAGCTTATTTTTAGTCATAGCTTACTTACTAATCATAATATTGTTTCATGTTAATTGATGTTTTATGCTTGCTGTTTATACCAAATGTTTTTTGTTGTTATTTATATAGGATCGAGAATAGTATAATAGCATATGACAGACATTCTCTCACTATCTGCGATTAAAAAAAAAAAAATGTAGCCAACAATAGATTGTCTCTAAAGAAGTTCATCAAGAAAAGTAACTATTGTCTAGGCTCATCACCCAAAATGACTGTCAGATTCACTATATCACCAGTTAGGCACTGTAGTCAACTACTCAGAACACACAAAGTACTAAAAATGACCAAGTCAACTTAGGACATCTGCTCACAATCTTTTATTAACCTTATTGCTCCCCTTCTGTAGCCCTCTGCCCTGGGATTATATTCTTTGCCTACACTTCCCTGCAACTACTTTTTGTTTCCATCAAACCCTTGTCTATTTAAAATTATTGAGGAGAATGATGTTCAGAATATGAAGAAGGTAAACAAGTGTGCTCTACCCTGTCTATTGGAAAGGGGCATCCGAATATCCAAAATCTGGACATAATGCCTGGCCCACCAATATAGGGTTTTCAAAGTATCAGAAGTATTAGGGTGTTGTAATGAGGTTTCTTGGAAAATTCCAAATTTTAAATTTTGAAAGAGTTGGTGGCTGACTTTCAATCATTTCTATTTTGCTGTCATCTAACACATACTAAAACTAGCCACAATTCAAAAAAGCACATGAGACAGAACTTCATAAGAAACATTCTCTTTATCTAAACCACAAAATAACCATAAACCATAAATAACCATAAAAATACTGGGGTAATGGCTTATCTAGTTTTGTCTTCTCATTTGTCCTTACAGCTTCTACACAAAGGTAGGTGGTATAATAGCACTAGCACTATGGTCAGTGGTCAGCAGTTGCCAGACAGGACCTAACGCTATGAGAGTAGGGAAACCCTTCTGTGGGACTATGCTCTTATACACTATAAATATTTGCCACTCCTATTGGTTTTGTAAAATTCTGATTAGTCAAGTGGCTAGACAGGAAGTAGGGGTGGGGCAAGTGGACTATGAGAATTATGGAGAGCAGAAGAGCAGAGCAAGAGATGGCAGTTAGATACAGAGGAGGCAGGGTGAGAATGCTGCACTGAGCACAAAGATACCATGCCAGGTGTCTAAATATAAATAAAAATATGGGTTAACTTAAAGCATAAGCATTAGCAAGTAATAAGCTTGAGCCATAGACCAAACAGATTGTAATTAATATTAGCCTTTGTGTGATTATTTGAAATTAAGCAACTGTAGGACTCTGGGTCCAGACCTCCGAGTTAGGTTGGGCCAGAAACATCTGGCTAGAGAACCCTTCTAAGTGAGAAAAGCTCTGGTCTCAAAAACTTAAAGCAAGGTCTATTTGCTTTCCCCTTTTCTCTTTTCTCACTATTAGGTCCTGATTCAAATACACCTTTCAGGAAGTGCCTTGGAGATCTAAGAACTGTCTGGAGGAAATGACAGCATCAGATACAAAATGAGAAGGAATGGAAGGAGGTCAGTGGAAATCCTGTGGATTGTAACTGAATTCCTCAACTCCTTTCTAAAGTTTACATACAGGGATCAATCTCAATATATAAACACTGTAACAGAATTATTGGGGGGGGGTGAGCTATAAGAAGTCTCCAGTCGTTCTCAAACTGTCTTCTGATTACAACAAATGTGAGGCCCATCTGGTCAGGAGCATGGTTGTTTCAAGGTTTGGGTTAAAAGTGATGTAAGAAACCATAAAAGCCATTTAGAACATATATACTTACCTTAACTAGGTCAGATGACTTCTTACAAAATAAAAATTATATTCTCTTGTCAATAGACATAGGATCATAACATAATATTTTTTAAAAAATCTGAAAACATAAAGCATACAAAGAAGCCAGTTAATTTCAATCGCAAAGGAAATACCATCATTTGATGTCACAGAGAATCAAACCCAATAGTGTTCACCAAGCAGAGTCACCCCAAGAATGATCAAAAACGGTATTTTAGTTCTTTGAGTGGTCTTGTGATCAAAGAAAAATCATTTGTTGTAGTTTCATCAAACAAATTTTCTTTCTTATTATGCTCAGTAAATGGTGGTATTTTCACACATGGTACCCTTCCTTCTTTGTCAAGCCCTATTTCATACCACTACAAGGGCCAGAGTGATTTACATATGAAAATAAAAGGCACCTTGTCCTCCAGAGAGTTGCTACTATGACAAAAATCATTCTCCACTACAGTGAGTCACTCTTGAGTCATAATCTTTTTGATTTAGAATTTAGTAATTTTCCCTTAATATTAATTTAATAGTACAGAAATATGACTTCAAATTAAATAATAAAATGCTGAGAAACAAATTACTGGAGAATTGACTTATTTGCAATGACCCAAACGAAAATGTGTTCATCAGACTAAAAATAAATGTGATATAAAGCAGTTCGTAATCAAAGCTAGTTCATGTTATAAAATTATATATACATATATGCATATACATATACATGAGAAAATACTGATTAGAAAATCTTTTTTTTTCATCAAGTCAGTCATGTATCTTATTTGAAGTTATCAAATCTGACTAGTAAAATTGGTCTGGATTATCAGAGGATAGAATCACCCACAGCCAAGCCATGGAGGTCAGGAAGTGGTGACTCATGCCTTTAATCCCATCCTTCTAGAGACCGAGATCCAGAGTTTGAGGCCATCCTAGTCTACAAAACAAATTTTAGGACAGCCAGAAATGTTACTCACACACACACACAGACACACAGACACACACAGACACACAGACACACACACACACACACACACACACACACACAGAGAGAGAGAGAACTGTCTTGATAAAACAAAATGAAACAAAATAAGGCTGGAGAGATGACTCTGTCCTAAGGTTTGAGGCTATCTCTGAACAGAAAGCCTAACCAGCCAGGAAACTCTAGCAACGTGTAGCTCTAGCCTGTGCTGCTCTTTGCAAATACATGCTGCAAAAGTTGACTGCCAGATATAGCATGATTTTTATTTAGTATTATAATAAAGACTCAAAGTCAGATATTGGTGAAAAGCTGGAATATTAGAGAGAGGAAATCAACCACAGCCAATTCTCACCTGCCAATTTCTCGGGCCTCTTAAGGTAGGTCCTATCTTCACTGATAGTCAGCCTGACTGGTCACTCAGACAGAATGCCGAATTTTGGCCTTCTCCTGCCTTGTATTTCTTTACTCTACTCAGCTATTTTATTTCCTGGCTCAACTCTGTTTGGGCTAGGATTAAAGGTATGAGCTACCACTGCCTGGCTGTTAGGCCTTGTACTTACTCACCAAGATCCAGATGGACCTCATGAAAAGATTAAAGCCATGGGTCACCACTCCCTCCCTAACCTTCATAGCTTGGCTGTGAATTATTTTGTTATCTGATATTTCAGACAAATTTTATTAAATAGACAATATATCATCACAAGTCTTTCGTGGTACAAGGATCCAAATTTTGTTTTATGAAAAAATTCTCTTTTTAGTTCAAGTTGGCCAAGTATTAATGATCCCGTTCGTCCTTTAGACTTGGGAAGTAGCCCAGCAAATTAGTCTCATATGCCTCTGATTACAAGGTTTATTTATATATGTGTTTATTTGTATCTCACCCAGGAAGAAACAATTAGAGACGATGTGTCTGAGGAGCTATAGAAACTGCATACAGCTATTATAGTGACCGGATCAGGAAGGAGACTGCAGGAGATTGTGTGCATCTGATCAGAAGAGTGGAGGCTGACTCAGAACAGCAAAGGAAAATTCTACCCAAAAAAAGAAGATGATACCAATTTTTCCCAGTGCTGTGAGACAGTCCCCCAGTTCCCATTGTGCTGGTGTTTAAGTCTTTCTTTTATTTCCCCTTGCAAATCTGACCTGGAAAAGTTAATTGCTTCTCTTGGAGGAATGAACCATTTAGAGATTTAGAGTTTGCAAACGCATGCTCCTCTATCTCATTAAAGCCATCATGAATTCAATACAAAAAGCTGGAAATGATGGTGTGTTCCATGAATCCTAAATGATCTTATGATAAAAATCCAGAGCCAGATTTTGGAGCAAATGCTAAAAGATCAGAGAGGCAGAGGGAAAAGCCACTTCTCACATTTACTGAATTTTTAGGCCTAAAGGGGTATATCTTGTCTCCATAAATCCTCAGATTGAATAGAAAAAGTGGAGGGATACACAGAGGTGGGGAACTCCTGTCTCCTCCTGCCTTATATTCCTTTATTTACCCAGCCATATCACTTCCTATGTCAACCTTTCTAGTGCTGGGATTAAAGTATGTATGCCACCACTGCCTGGGTCTGGCCTTAAATTCACAGAGATCCAGATGGAACTCTGCTTCTCTTCTGGAAGCTAGGATTGAAGGAATGTGCCACCACTGCCTGACCTCTATAACTATCTCTGTGCCTGACTCTGTTTTCTGAGCTTCAGGCAATTTTTATTTGATACACAATATATCACCACAATAGTGCAACCTGTAATCCCAATGCTGGAAAGGCAGAGACATGTTAATTCCCTGAGATTCACTGGCTAGCTTCTCTAGCCTAGCTGGCAAGTACTTGGCTAGGATGTAGAATTGGTAATAATAATCACTTGCAACTGATATTAAAATGTTAATATTTATTAAACTGCTTATAGGAAAATTCACTGAAACAAAAAATTAAACAGATATGCAGTTGCAGAAAAGCTAGACTGGTCCAAATGGTTGAAGCAGGTCCAGTCGTTCCTCTAAGGGCAGGAGAGAGAAAATGAGGGACAGCTAGTGTGCACCTGGTCTTAAACTGGTCTGGCCATCTTCCATACAATGGGGTCTCAAGGCCCAAAGGCCATACCCCTAGGTGAAGGTGATAATGCCTGCTTTTCTCTATAGAAAAGAGACTTTATCTTCTAAAACAAACAGAACAAAACAAAGCAAAAAAAAAAAAAAAAAAAACAGAAAAGGTGGAGACATCTGAGGAATGATACCCAAGGTTGTTCTCTAGTCTACACATGATTGTGTACACAGGGGAATGTACAAGTGACATATGTATGCCTGCACATGCATGTATGAGTGTACACATATACAAGAATATGTTTAAAAATGATATAGTTCTTAATATTTCATGTAGTCTAAGTTACAGCTTTTCAACCATGTCTTCTACTGGTACACTACTAGTACATGGATTGAAATGAGTTGTAGGTATATTCAGCAAATGTATTTTAAAATCTTTGCTTATAAATTTATCAGAAAAAATGATATGTGCTTTAATTACTTATTTTATTTTTTTAACAAAAATTATCATTTTAAGATAGTGCAGATTTTCTTCCAACAATTTTTATTTTGGAAAATAAGTTAGACTTAAAGATTGGAAACATTATCTTTGCCATCATATCTCACTATTCCAACACTAACATTTTTGATGTGGGAATATCTTTCTGAATGCTGTATGCAACGTAGGTGGGGAAATGGAAGCATAGGTAGGGGAAGGAGGGTGGAGTCAGAAGAGATGCTATTCAGCTACGCACAAAGCAAGATGTAACAAAACAGGTAAACCATGGGCCACGTGGCAGACAGATTAATGAAAATGCATTGAATTAAGATGAAAGAGCTAGCTAGCAATATGGCTAAGCCATAGGCCAAAGAGCATGAAATTAATATAAGCATCTGTGTGTTTCTTTGGGACTTTGAGATTGCTAGTCTAGATAAGTGGCAGCAGACAGGTCTGTACTGTGGGACTGGGCTGGCCAGAAACCTCATGTTACACATTTGCTTCAAAATTACTTCCTTTCTCAAAAAAATTGTTTTTAGCGTAACAATACCAAAGTAGTTTTCAATCATTTTATAACTTGCCCAGGAAATATCTGCAGAAATACTTTATAACACACTTCTAAATAATTACTAAATTAAGGACTAAGAGATTTAGCAGTACTTTGAAATTGTCATACAATGTATGTATTTAAAATTCTATAATCTTTTTTAAAGTCCTTTTTATGGTAGACTCTAGAGTATAACGCTGTTTTGTAAGTTATGTCATTAGTTTCTTTGAAGACTGATCTATTTTCTCCTAACAATGAATTATTGGCTGATTCTAAATCTTTGGCATTTTAGAGTCATTTTATTCTTTGTTTTGTTGTTGCTTGTATCCAGACAAGTCAGTTTGGGTTACTAACTTTATCAATAACAGTGTATAGCTATTAGTGAACATTTCTTACTGTCTCACATAAGCTCCTTGCACCTGACCAGTGAATCCTAATGATTCTGAATTCCGCTGTGAAACCTCTTAATTATAAAAAACTATAGTTCCCAGGTAGCAATTAATTTATCTTCCTGCGTGTTGCAGTTCTACCTTTAAGAAGAAAAAATACTCTGCTTCCCTACAATCTTCCACACACTGTTCTTAGAATCTATTGTTAGTGCCTGATTAGTTTAATTGTTGCCAATAAAAGGGAAAATTGTTTATTTTTCTGTTCAACCATTACTTCAAGATATAGTAGCTACTCCACTCCAGAGAAGAATTTATCCCTATCTTCATTCTGCCCCACTGTTTTATGAATATCTGCATCATTATCTATTTTTATTCTTTGATTTGTCATATGTACATTATGCACAATATATGCACACTTAATAATAAATAACTTATTTACATTTATAAACACAAAGACTTCTTCTAAGACTCACTCACTCATTAGGTTTATAAAATATATAAACTATATGTTCCCACACAATCTATATACATACATATGTAAATACACAAATAAGTACGTATATGTATGTATGTTTTTTGAATTTTATGCTGTACTTTTAGTAAATGTATTGTGCTTACTGCTTGCTGGGTTGGAAATTGAAATTTATGCACTCCAAATCCTAATAGTTGAGTCATCTTGAATGGTCTTTCTGTACACTGTGAATATGTGTTATTTCTATTGGTTGATAAAGAAGATGTTTTGACCTCTGGTAATAAAAGCTTACAGTCAGACAAGAAATCCAGACAGAAATACAGAAGAAAAAGAGTGGAATCACGGAGACGCAGTTCAGCCACCTAAGAAGCAAGATGTAAAAGTGGCGGTAAGTCATCAGCCATGTGGCAATACATAGATAAATAGAAATATGTTAATTTAAGATGCAAGAGCTAACTAGTAATACTCTGAGCCATAGAACAAACATTTTGTAGTTATTATAAGCCTCTGTGTGTTCATTTGGGACCAAGCAGTTGTAGACTTAGGAAAACTTCTGGCCACGGCTGGGATTTTATACATGAACTACCACATACATTTTCAGCCATTGCAATGGCTGATCATGGTTGTCAACTTTATTAGTAACTAATTAAAACACAGGCAGCTGGCCATACTTGTGATGAAGTTTTCTTTGTCTGGTTATGTGAGTTAGGAGACCCATCCTAAATCTGGATCATTACATTTAGAAAAATTACTGTCAATCTGGATGATACCCTCAGGTTGTAGCTCTTACAGAAGATGGAAGAAGAAAGCAGTGCTTTTCTGTCTGATTGCCCTCACTCTTGCTGGTGAGCCCATCTGTCTAGAGCCATTTCTTCACTGGTTCCAACGGGAGCTGGCATTTGGCAGCTCTGTAGGACTTCCTTGGAGTTACAGCACCAGATTGTAACTTCTGAGACACCCAGTCTCATGAGACCAACAACTGGAGGAAAATTTCTCTTTCTGTTGGGAGATAATCATTGTTGGACTGCTTGGTCAACAGTCTGTAAATCTTTCTAACAGATATGTTACATATGGACAGATATATATTAGTTCATTCTTTCAGTTCTATTCCTTAGAGAACCCTGGTTAATACATCCATCCTTCCTTATTAATTTAATAATGTCCTTGAAACAAATTTTAATGAATCATCATTTTACAGTAGATCTGCATGTCAATGGAAAGTTATTTATCCATTCTAAATTTCTCCAAAGTTTCTTATTTCAATGTTCTTGTGTATTGTTTTGGGTTTGTAGTGTTAAACCTTAAAAGTAAAATTTCTGGATCAGACAATATATGTGCCTACCAAAATTTTGCATACCTCGTTTCTCAAACTCTGTGCAATAGATTTTTTTTATTCAAATATTTGATTTTCCAAAAACAGAATAAGTTAAAAGCGATATATTATATAGTTCAATTTGATTTTATATTATGGATTAATTAGAGTATATTTCTGTAGAAACATTTTTGTATGTGCTCATTTTTGTTTTTTGTTTTTTTTCCTTTTGGTCATTATCCTATGTTATTTTCCCTTTGACTATAAGGAATCCTCATTAAAGAAACTGAATTTTTTTCTGTTATGTATGTTGAAAATATTTTGTCTAACTTCCTTTAACTTGTCTAACTGTACTATACTTTTATTGAGATGCCTTTTTTGTATAAATTCTCCCCTAACTCTTCAGCTTTTTAAGTTATACAGCTTTGTTTCCCTTATTATTTTAAAGACATTGAACATAGTTTGTACTCTTAGAAGTGTGACTTTTCCAAAGCTACGTTCAGCATTAAAGTAAACTCTTCTCTCCCAGCAGCTATCAGTTGTTAATTACTTCTTAGGTGTGACTTTATGCCCACTTAACTGTTTCATATATTAGAATTTTGGTTTGAACTTGCTTAGGTCTTGTGCAGTCTGAATTGCTGTGAGTTTCTATAAGGAACTACTCAACTGTGTTCTGAAAACCATATTTCTTATAGCCACTCACCATTTCTCATACTTTCTCCTCCTCCTTTGCAATTGGAGGTATGTATGGTGTGTGTGTGTGTGTGTGTGTGTGTGTGTGTGTGTGTGTGTGTGTGTGTGTGTGTGTGTTTGTGTGAGTCTGTAATATAAAAGTCCCTTTTATGGCTGAGTATATCACAATCCCTTATTCTCTGAATATTTCCCAGTTGAGGTTGTCCACTGTGAAAAAAAAGCTTCTCTGATGAAGACTAAAACATATTCCATCTGTGTTTAACTAAAAATCATAACAGGCTTGTTGAATATCATTTCCATTGGACAGGAATAGCAGTAAATCCTCTCATAATGTCTATGACGTGTTTTTCTGCAGGTTCTTTGTCCTTATATCTGCACAAGATTAGAGATTCAGCCTGTGAAGCAGTTATTAAATCTAATCAGAATATGACTCCCCCCCTCCATGTCATTAACCCTACTATTTTACAAATGCCTCCTCACAGATATGTGATTATCATAACTTACAGAATTTATACCTGGGTAAGACTGATAATAACTTTTCTCACTTTCCAGCTCAAAAAAGCTAGACAGTAGACATAAAGCTTCCAAATCATTATCAGACTATTTTGCATGTTTTATGATCAAATGTGTAGTGCCTTCAGCCATAAGAGAATAATCGTAACACCACTGACAAACAACTATAATGTTTGATGGTTTATAGGACTTCACTGCCCAACAACTACAAAAAGACAACTGATCTCTGACATGGTGCTTTGAATTTTTTTAGCTTGAGATGTCTAGTAGTGGCAATGATGGATATTTTTGTTATATAACTGGTGATTTTAATCATAATTAGAAATGTCTCCAAATACATAAATTAAAAAAAAAACCAAATGTGCTTTTATTTAGACAACTGAACCAGTCAAGTGTTTTCAGATATGCATTGCTAAGAACAAACGATCCTTTTCTCTAAATGGCTATCCAGAATTTGTAAACTGTGTTTTGAAAATAACAGGTTTCCCCCACTTGGCTAGATGATATCTCACACAAGATACACCCAATTATTCTTCCCACTACATCTTTTCTAAAGTCTGTAGTGTTTTCAATCTGTTGATCACTCACCTGGATGTTATATGCTATTCTGATTACGAGGAACTGAAAATATTCTTTCTTTCATATAAACTTATTTTTGTTTGATTTATTTGAATTGACAGCTAAATTTAACTGGAAGGACAGAGATTTCCACTTTGTTCATTCATGAGTCTCCACGTACCTCTTTCTGTTATTAACATCCCCATTTTAATAGTGAGTTTGTTACAAATTATGAACCTGAACTGAGGCATCATGGTCATTCAGACTCCATGCTACACATTAAGATTCACACTTGGTTTTGTGCAATCTGTGTCCTTGCAAAAAATCGTTATGTATCTCTTATCATAGAATCAAAGGCTTTTATTTCTTAATCAAACATGCTTCGTGTACCCCTGTCTCTAACCTATGGTGAATACTGGTCCTTGTATTGCATTCACTGTTATGCTTTATTTCAGGGTGTCATTGTGTTGTCCTCAGACAGGCTGTAACTTGTTGTATTTGGCTTCTTGGACAAACTAGTGAACAGTCAGGCTTTCTCTATGTGTTTTATGATGTTATAACACATATTAAGATACAGAATAATATCGCATTATTTAATTTTTCAACATACTATTCATTTATCTTCCAAAGTACATCATTACTAATTCTGTTTTGACAATTATAACTATTTCTTTATATTTGAAACAGAGTGCTGCCTGTTTTACCTTGTGACATATTATTTCATGTATCATTTTTAGATAGGATTTAGGATTAACATTTTTAGCGTAGCTGATATTTTTTAAGATTGTATTTAATTCCTTTACATCTTGGACACAATTTGTATTTTTATATGAAATATTCTATTCACCAATAAGGAATAGGTTTCTATTGTTCAAGTATATTATGTTTACAATTTTACTATTTCCGTATACAATAAGTCCACTCATAAGTCCTCTTATTTTCTTAATTAACATGCAACTTTATTAAACATATTTATAGTTATTATTTGTGAAAATATTATTAGTATTTATGTCTTAATTTTAGAAATTTACTACTTATACTTTTGAAAGTGTTATTTCTATATTATTCACTGTGTTTTAAAATATTCAATTTTGTTATTAACTTTTATCTTTTGTCTCAAACAAGTTGATGTTTTTCCCAGTACTTCTTTATCTCATGTAAATCACCAAATTCAAGTTCACATTATTGCATTAATTAACTGCATAATAAGAAAATTATATTTCCTATTAATAATGTACATGGGAATAAAATATCTGAAATACACACACATATGTATATATATTTAGAAAACATTAATTGAATATGCTAATAAATTTTTAAGAGTTCCATTTAAATGTAACACATTTCTAATGAAATATCAATCTTCCAGCTACAGATCTACTAAGATGGACTGTGTGGATTCAGGGCAGGAGTAAGTGGAAATCATAGATCTTGTTTGTGTGCTGCTAGTATGATAATCTTTTGTTGATTGTTTATCTTATGCCCAGAACTACAACAAGCCTTAGAACCTGAGAATAAGTTTAGAGAGTCTTAATTTGTTATGTAATCTGTACTAAGCACACGTATTACATGCCTCATTAGCTGGGATGAGCTTTTCAAATACACTGTTTGGAATTTTTCAGTTATAATCAGTGGAATGGACTGGACGTCACTTTCTATTCCAACAGATTGTATCCTTACAAAGTAGGAACTAAAAACTGATACTTGAAGAATGTTCCTCAGCACTATTATCAAGACATATAAACCGTTTTGTCTGCTATGATATTACAACATATTTTTTCTCAGCTTAATTTCCCTTAAAAATAGAAGTGAATCATAGCCTTAGTTAGAGACTTTTGAGGTGACATTGAACCTCTGAAATGAATCTTTGTGATGGAATCTGAGAATAAAGTCATTCTTAAAAAGAGAGTAGAACTCAACTAAATTATTTCCAAAAACTGAGCTATCATTTTGAGATGCAGAAACAGGCATTTTGTGAATGTTCCCTGATATCATATACAGTCACCACTTGCATTGATAAAGGTAGCATGTGATAAAGATGATCACATTTCCAAAATATAAACCAATAAGATTAAAAATAAAGTTATTTCAACAATGGTGGTGGATTGGAGGAAAACCAGAAGAAATTAGGGACTCAAGTTGAGTAGCAGCTGGAATCAGGGACAGTCTAAAGGAGACCTCTTTTGGCCTTAAATCTTTATGAGATTCTTTTTGCCATATCATGAGAAATGCCACTGTACAAAAGTAATTTAAGTCAGTTTCTGTTTGGAAGGATTTATAGTGAGGTCAGCACTACTCTTAACATACTTTCTGTCACTCAATCATGCTGCTCTTGTTCATTCCCCAATAAATGCTTTATACACATGGTAAGGATTCCACGTTCTATGTCCAGCAAGGTGGTCAAGATACTTTACTCTCAATCAAGAAAAGAAAATAAAGTGTCAAATGACGTTTAGAAAATTTATTTAGCATGAAACTTGTACCTACATGCATACACTATTCCTGTGAAGACGAGGAGATGTAAGACTTTCTGGACCTGAAGTTGCACATGTTGTGAGACTTCATGCAGGTGCAGAGAACCTGGGTCTCTGCAAGAGCAGAATATTTGTAAATACTGATCTATCTCTCTACTCTCAATATATAAGCTTTTAAGAATTAATTATAACAATAAATAATTATAAAATGCCATATTTATTTTGTAAAATAGTGTGTCTTTTATAGGCATTTATAATATAATTACTGGATTAACTAAAGCTTTAGGCAGATGTGATGTGGCATTAAATTTAGACATGAAAAATAAGTAGAAGATAGTTAGATAAAATAATAAAGTTATTATTAAGAAGATAAGGAGGGGTTGAGGAGATGACTTATGGGGGCTTGCTCATGCTAACCTAGCTCCAAGTTCAGAGAAATAAGAGAGTAATAGAGCATCCTGTAGCCTCCACAATGTATTATTGCATGCAACTGCATACACATGTGCACATGTATTACACACGAATATATATACCACATATGTTCATATGTACATGTGCCAATATACTGTATATACACATACACACATGCTTATACCACACACATTGCACATATACTACACAGAGAGACTATATATATTTTTACACATACCCCTACAACATATGCAAAAGGTCAAGAATTTTGTGGGTGATAAAGATAACTAAACAAAAGATTTAAATAGGAATAAAGGAGGTACATTATTTTGAAATGTGACTATGCCTGAGTTATTAATGGAAAAAGATATATTTGAAGAAGAAATCGCAAGTCATGCACAATAATAATAACCAAGTGAAAAATTTACTCTAATTTCAATTTTAATTCAAAACTATAATTTTAAGACACTCTTAGAGATTAATATACTCTGAAATAAGCTCTCTTTCTTTTATACATAAAGGAGTCCTGATTTATCATCTGGAAAGTGGTGATGATATAAAAATAGGTCATTCTAGTAAGAATGATTTAAAATGGCAAAGAAATAAGAGGATTCCATATTTGACAGGCATGAAAATTTAGATGACTTACCCAAGATCCTATCTATCTTTATCATAACATAAGAATCCACAACAGCATGCCAATAGTCTGATAATCTTGACTTATGGCTTATGATACCCCTTGCTCATCACATGGCCCAGAAGTTTTGCATCAACGAACATGTGAAATTGTTCATGATTGCTGTACAATAGATTCACCCAGGAATTAACAAACCTCGTGGGATGAATACAAGAGTTCAGATATGCAGAATAGTTTCTATATTAAAATTACCTTAAAATTTTAAAGTTCCCATTTTATTCTTGGCCAATGTGTCATTGAGTCAGTGGAAGGAAAAAAGCCATTTGCTAATCTATCAGCTCTCAATATTTTATCTGAGAATTGAGGCAGTAATTTCTATTATATTTAAAACACTCAAAAATATCTTTCTATTGCTTTCTATTAATCAAATTATTGTTTCCTGATTTAAAAAAAGAAAGAGGTAAGTGTTATACTGCAGATTTCTCTAAGATTGCTATATTCTAGCCTCCAGAGGAATTCATTATGATAAAAATCAAGGGATTCAAAATTGGTTCCTGAAACTGATCGTATTTACTAGACCCAATCATTCCCAAGAGTATATAAGCAAAAGATTCCTTAGAGTCATTTCCAGACAAGCCACAGTGCAAAAAGACTCTCCTGAAAGCCGGAAAGAAGCAGAGATTTCTGGAACTGCCTACAACAGTGGTTTGTTATGACTTTTTAATACAGTTCTTCATGTTGCACTGACCCTAACCATAAAATCATTTTCATTACTACTTCATAACTGTCATTTTGCTACATTAACTTTGAATCACAAAGTAAATATCTATGTTTTTGGATGGTCTTAAATAACCCTTGTAAAAGGGTTATTCAATCCCAAAGGGATTATAACCCACAGTTTTAGAACCATCAGCCTAGAAAAAACAAAGGCCAGTTGAGCTTCATGAGGTTCAAATCATTGGAAAAAGATACTCTCTACCCTGTTGAGCTGCTTGCATGGGTGATAAAATGTACTCCAGGTGGCCCCTTGTGTATGAGCTGTCTGGGGTAGGCTTTAGTACTGCAGCTTTCTATGAGTTATTTCTGGTTCTACAAGTAATTACTCACTCATATTGTTGTAAATAACTGTAATAAAACTCATTGGTTACCAAATTGTTCTTTGCTGGTATTTATATTTTGATCTATTGTCATTTCCCTATCTGAGATAAGTAGGCATTTGTTCATGTCTGCTCAGGAATGGACCATTATACAACGTAATTGTCACTTAAACACTAAAGATGTGTTACATGGGACTGATTGAATGGGCCTGGCTATGGGTAGCAAGGCAGGCAACTGTGCCTGATCAGGATGAGGGGAAAACATCTTCCTATGTGATATGCAGTAGCATGTCTGTTTGATAAAGGGGTCCATCACATAATAGGTAGGTGTCTTGAAAACATTTAAAGATTTAGAAGAATTTTGTATACTTTGAGACTGGTGAACCAGGTTGAAGATTATCAAAAGCACTAATTGGGATTGGTTGCCTGGCATTGTTGCGAGTAGTAAGAAATGTATTTGAGACTAAGAGTGACTGTCTTATTCAGTGTTCTATTGCCATAGAGAGAAACCACAGCCACGGCCGTTCATATAAAGGAGAGCATGTATTTTGGGTGTGCTTACAATTTCAAAGGTTTAGTTCATTTTCATCATAGTGGCAGGCATAGTCACACAAATGTAGACATGGTGCATGGTACTGGAGAAGTAGCTGAGAGTTCTACATCTGGATCTGCAGGTAACAGGGAGAGAGAGAGCCCCTGGGTTTGGCTTGGCCCTTTGAAACTGCAAAGCCTGTCCCCAGTGACACACTTCCTGTTTCAAGGCCACACTCACTCCAACAAATAGGGCCACTATTAATTCAAATATATGAGCTTTTAGATACTATATTTATTCAAACCACCACACTCTACTCTTGGTCCCTGGGAATAATATAACTACTCATTTCTCCTTAAGGCAAAGGATTGCTTACACTAAGACAGCATGAAGAAAATCAGTCCCATGGCATTTCACATCCAGGGGAGCAACAGATGAAGCAGGGGTAAGCAGAAGTACATCCCCTCCTGCCCCTAGGTAGGGCAAAGCAGATTAAGTCAAGCCCACTGAGTTCATCACGGTGGAGAAATGTGAGGAGGCTTTGTGAAAGATCTCTAGAGTATGGAACAATAATGTCTCAAAGAGAAAGACTAGGATTACAAAGAGGTAATTAAGTGAGTACCTCCTAACCACACTCAAGCCTGTTCTGTGGAAGAAGCATCTGTTACAGAAGTATGGAGTCAAGACATATTAGACCTTGCTTATGGTTGAATCTGGAGTCTTCCTCATTGTGAACTTCTGAGCCTACCTGACAATTAGAACAGATGAAAACAGGCTTTTATATTGCTTCATCAAAGTTACTTGCACTACCCATTGTTCAGAAAAGGTTTGTTATGTAGATGACAGAAAGCTGGCTTTTCTTATGTAAATGGAACAATACTAGAGTGTTTTACAAGTTTAGAAAGCTATTGCAGAAAAGTGTTACTGTTCTTGAGGGAGTTAAGCATGAAAACTAATTTTGCTCACAGAGAATAAACAAAGGTATCTTGAATGGGAGAAGTGCATATTCACCAAAGCCATACTGTGTTTGATTAAAATTCTCAATACCAGTGATCCATCCATCTCTAGATGCTGTTGTCCAATGAGGTCCTAATGGTCTTCAAAATATAAAAGCTATTGCCATTAACGTTTTTTGCCTTTCAGAACTGAATGGTAAGACATTATAGCCATAGATATTGAAATTTTTGGTTGCAGAACTTGCAGAAATAAAGATAAAACTAGACCTATAGAAACACTCCCTGTGAGCTATCTCCTACTGTCAGAAGTTGTTAGTAATAATTCAGGGAAGAATAAATCACAAAATAATTTGGTCAGTTGTGAATCATGTATGCTTCATTTCTGAAGTGCCTGCAAAGATGTGCCAGCTAGTTCAATAGTGGTTATGGGTAGAGTCAATTTTCTGGTTGGAAATAACATTTACTCCACAAGGAGAAATTTACATCTGGCACTGGGAACTTTGACAAAAATCTATGGCTGTGAAGGTCATAGAACTCATTAGATAAGACATCAGTTTTGTGTACTAAATGTTTTCGATACTCCTGTAGAATTTCCTTTTACACACGGTGCTTGTGTTCATACATAAGTATGTTGTCAGCCTCAACTCAAAACCACTGGTGAAGGTCCTGAGAACAAGGGATTGTTTGCTCTGACATTATACCCAAATTCTTAGTCATAAATAGAAATCTATACTCACTTCCTCTAAGGCTCAGGGATCATTGTGGAAGTAGATATGGGGAAAAAACTGCTAAAGGAAAAGGTGGACTGTTGTATAACAGTTTTCTCTGAGCTGGAAATGTTTCATTTTCAAAAAAAGCTCATTAAGCAAGAAGCAAACAATTCAAAATACCTTCAGGAAGTCCCTGAAACAGTATTTATTAAGCTCCCTCTTCCTCAAGAGTATATAAAGCAAAGATTGCTGAAAGTCGCTCTGAGACAAACTTCATGAAGGACTCTCAAACAAGAGTCCCAAGAAAGAAGCAGAAACATGTGCCTTTGAGAAACATGTCAGGTGAAATGTTTGGAAAGGCTCAGACCAACTGTGCCATCTAAAAAATATTTTTCAACTTGTGCAATGTGCTCCAGGTTCCCAGATTTTGTGAGCTGTCACCCATGCTAGAGTAGGCTTTGGTGATGCAGCTGTCTTTGAGTCATTTCTGCTCCTATAAATAAGCCCTCTGCCATGTTTCTGTAACTTCAATAAAATTCACTTGTTGACCAAGTTGGATTTTGGTTGTATTCAAGCTTTGATCTATTGTCAGTTCCTTGTCTGGAGTGAGTAAATATTTTTTCATATTTCCCTAGGAATAGATTGTATGACATCACTCAGAGTGAACATGTGTGTGCATATTCTTAAAATATATATGTGCATGCATATAAAATTATATATATACATATATATGTTTATTTATGTAATATTCCAGTAATTAACACTATTAAGTGAAAGAACTTTTCATAAACTATTAATATCAACATTTTATATTTATCAGGACATATAAAGGCATGTAGGGAGGCTTCATGAGAGAGTACTAAAGAAATCTTTATTATGTAACACAAGAGTGGTGACAAATAAATAAGATACAGGATATATAGTAAAATTCACACAAGTCAGTTCCCAAAGAACAAAAAGATAAAATTCAAGAAAACTAAATATCATTACACTTCTATTACTGCAATTTACTTACCACATTCTCTGTAAAATAAAAATGCATTTGCTGACATACACCTTTACTCCCACAATTTAGGAGGTGGGCACAAGAGGATTGAAAGCTTATAGGCTATGCTATACTGGGATATCAAGATCAGTGTCTGCTACACAGTGAGATTTTATATAAAAACAATAACAATAATTAATAAACAAATAAGACCCAGATGCTAGATAGCCACATACCAAATGTAGTGCTGCAATGTGATTGGTGTGCAGAGTGACATGTGCTTTGCATGTTTATTAGCTGCACCTTCAGGATTATAGGTGTTTCAACATTCACATTTGTTTTTGTCTTTTCTTTTTTTAAGACCTGGGGATGGAGCTTAGGAGCTTCCTTATGCCACATAAGTCCTTTACAGCTGAACCGTACCCTCATCTCTCGAGTTTTAAATATTCATTAATTAGCAGCAAGAATTTTATTGCAGTTAAAGCAATGCAATCTATAATATTGCAAGATCTACATTTAAAACATTTATAGTGGAATTCACCATAAAATATTAATCTAAGTTTCTTCTGTATTTTATAGTCCTGTCTTCTAGAAGCATTTTCCTTCTAAATGGAGTGCACATACTTATCAATACATCATTGAGCAATTGTCGGAACAAAAACTACCAATGAGGAAAAAAATCTATCATTTTTATTACGGCACTTCTCACTAAATCAATTTTAGTGATAAGCCAAACTTATTTTTATGCTATCAATATTTTCCTATCTTTTAGGATCTCATATATGAAAATAAATTTTATTAAAATTTCTTTTTCTACTATTGATGGGTGATTTGTTTATATTACAGTTGTATTAAAATTTTAATGGAGAAAAATATCATGCAGTATATCAATGTGCTTATGAAGGCAATATGTAGAGCTAGAGCATTTCCAAGTGACCCAGTCTTCAAATGCTCCTAATTCAACTAGCAATGTTCACATGCTAGAACTTGCTTCAAAGTGACAATCTTCCATCTAAATACTAGCTAGCCTGACTCTGATTAGTTTTCCAGGTGGGAGATAGTATGGCATAGAGAAAGTACTTTACTGCTAAACTACATCGTCTGCCTGGATGGAACCACAGAAGCCAGAAAAGTTGAAGGCAACTATTGACATAGGGGAAAGATGGAGGTCTAGAGAGGGAGATACAAGACCATACATGATATGAAAGGGCAAATGGGAAAACAGGATGGGATGCAGACAAGATTTTATTAGGCGAGAAAGGAAGGAAGGTACCATAGATGGAGAGGCGTCTACCCTGCCTGACTTTTCTAATGGTTCCTGGTATGAGGGGAGTATCAGACTAAGAAATGTTCATAATGGAAAGAATTAAGACAGAGATGGACATGTAGCATTGGGAGGGCATTGAGTGAATACTCAGCTGTCTTCATTTTTATTTCCTCTTGGCTTTTTATACCAAGCAAAAGGGAGCAACAAGTACAGACAGTTGTAAACCGTTCTTGATTCTCAAACATAAGACACCTGATAGCCATACCTTTGGCCAAAGCCTATTTTATACCCCTGCAGGGTAAAATCAAGCTCATATTCTCTGACCTTGAGTCAAAATTGAAATAAGCCACAAGCTGGAATATTTGTGGCTCCCACAATTTTCCTCTTCTTAATATTTTTAAAAGCTCCTCTGTCCCGATCCCTGAGGTGATTATTTCTGTCTGACTTTGACCTCCAGCCTCTTGGAAAAATCTCAATTTGGGGTCAGAGTTTAACTTGATGCAGCTCCGAATCAACTTTTCATTGAAAGTCCAATGCTCAGCAATAAATATGCTCCTTATGGCTTTAATATCTCCTAGTAGAGGAGTAAAGGACAACCAAAGAATGGAACAGGTTTCTTAAATTGGTCAAAGATGTCTATGGCACTTTTATCTGCATTAAGTCTTTTTAAAATCCGAAATAAGGACTCATTGGTATCATATCAAATTCCCCTTAGATGAGCTCTAACTTTTTTCCAACCAGTAACATTTATCGTCATACCATAGCTCGTTAACATTAACAGGTTAGCACCAATAGTTCTAATATGAAACAATGGACACATATTGGTTGAATTACAATGCTTACAACTTACATCAAATGGCAAATTCTTAATAACACTATTTCCATTTCCTATTAGAAAGCATAAGGTATTTTACTCAAAAGGAAATCCCTTAATAGAACTATTTACAATTCTACTAACCAAGCATAGAGTATTAATGCCAGCTAACATTAATTGATTCAAGGCACAAGAAGATGCCTTTGCATTGACTTGTACAGTCCCCCAGCAGCAAAACTTTCATTCCATTTCTGCGGTCTGAAAAGCTACACGTATATTAAAGAAACCAGTTCTGATACCAGCCTTAACATATTTCCACGAAAGTTCAAGATCAGGGCCTGGTTTGCCAGCTCCTATGAAAGTCCTAGCATATTATTCAAGCCATAATTCTCAGTTTTGGGTTAACAAAAAAAAAAATGCACTGGTGTTAGTAAAGAATTTGAGGCGAAAGCTCTCAACTGCCTGGGATTCAAAGCAACCTCTCTGGAAGTTGCATTTCAAATGGCCTCCCTCTGCTGTGAGCTGCAGCTCAATGTCTCCTCAGTTCCATCCATCCAGCTTGGCACCAGGCTCCATTGTCTCCTCTTGTTCCTGGTGGCTCCAGCTGCAGGTGTGCCTGCTCTGGAGCCTGGATCTCTTACTAGGAGAGGTCATGTTGCTGCTGTCACTCCTGTGGTCTGGGTCCCGTGAGTCACCCCCTCCTCCAAAGAGCTCAGTTTCCTAATTGGTACTAAGACATCGTACCTTCGGCTGCCACATAGTGCATGGATCTAGAGGTCTCCGCAGCTGCCCTCTGCCCCCACAGGGCCAGGCCTCGGTGTCCTGCATTTTCTTTCTTCTTGCTACTTGGTGCACATTCATGGGCAGCCCAAGACTGGGTGACGGTTCAGGCCAGCTGGCTCAGTCCTCAGCAGCTGGGGCCACACACCACCTCTTTGCCTTCAGGGGCTCAGCCACCTGCATGGCGCCTAAAGTTTGCAGAACATAACCTCCAGTAAGATAATCTGGCTCTTAGGAACACCTCAGCTCCACCACGCGCTCTTGATCTCTGCGGACTGCAGTTTGCAAGTCTCAGCTATGTCAGGCAGGAACATTCGCTGTTCTTGGTGCTACTGTTTGGGGCTGAATGGCCCCTCAAGAGGTTGCTTGTTCCCTCCTTGTCAGCTGCATGTAAGGTTCTGAGCTAGGGAAACTAAATGCTTAGAAATAAGTAACCTAAAGTAGAGCCTGTGTAAATTTATAATTTACTCCAAATTATAATCACCACATCCATTTTTAATTATCCAAACACTCACTACACTTAGCAGTATCCAGTCACTGGATCTCCTGTATACGTAATGAAAGTATCATCTGCTATATACATTGGGCACCACCTGAGGCCTGCCTGAACTTATTGATGGTTCCTGGTATTGGGGAGTATTGGATTAAGAGATATCAGAGATAGAAAGAATTAAGACACAGACAAAAGCAGCACTGGGAGGGCATGGAGTGTATTCAGCCCCCCCCCCCAATTTTATTTCCCTTTGGTTTTTTTTTATACTAAGATAAGAGGAGGGACAAGTACGAAGAGGTGGAACCATTTCTTTAATTCTCGGACATAAAAAACCTGCTAACCTAACAATACCTATGGCCAAAACATCCTATTATGTAATTTTGTATGGTGTGTGTGTGGGGGGGGCGCAAGCTCAGATTCTTTGACCTCGAGGCAAAGTGGAAAAAAGCCATAAGCTGGAAAGATTGTGGGCTTCCACAGAGAGGAATAAAGAAGGAATAAATTGCAGTAGAATGAATAACAATGTCATAAATAAATGAATTATTGTATAAGTTTACTTAGAATTCATGTGTATGTATAGGGTTTCTGTGTGTGTGTGTGTGTGTGTGTGTGTGTGTGTGTGTGTATGCGCGCACGTGCACATGCATGTATGTTGCTCTGTTTTTGTACATGTATTTTAAATGAAGTTTTTCTGCCTGTCTATTGTTTAAAATACCATACATTTTGGATACAGGGTTTGGAGGAACCAGTTTGATTATTTCAGTATCCAAAGATGCTATGAATGATTCCAAAAAAGAAAATCAATCAACAGTCCTACCAAGCTGTAAGGTCTACAAACCTTAACAATGATGGCTTGGCAAGATATCCTCAAGAGAGTAATATTAGCGCTTTTATCTTGGAAGTAACCAACATAGCTATCAGTTTGTTGCTGTGACAGAACACCATGACAATGGCAATTTATAAAAGATGTCATTTACTTCAAAGCTTATAGTTCCAGAGGGTAGAAGATTTCATTAGTATCATGACAGCAAGCAAGTAAGGCAGGAAGCATGCAGGCATGGCTATAGAGTAGTAGCTGATAACTTACATCTGAACCAAAAGCGCTAGGCAGTAAGAAAGAAAACTAAATGGAAATGGCATAGGTTTTTGAAACATCAAAGCCCAGTTTCAGTGACACCTCTCCTCCAATAAGACCACACTCCCTAAAATGTTTAACCAACTGAAGGCTAAACATTCCACTATATGCACCTATGGGGCATTATCACTCAAACCACCACACTGAATCTTGGGTGAAAGAATTGTGTAGATGCGTCAGTTGGGGCTGGGGACATGATTAATTACTCCCTACATTTTGACAAGTTGTAGCTTTCTGTAATTGTCTCTGCTGTGTAAAGAATCGAAGCATCATAGAAACCAACATCTGTCTAATTGGACTTAAGGCCTGCTCAATAGGATGGAATCCATGCCTGGTTTTGTAAACCTAGACAACCACCTATGGCTGAAGCTGTTATGTGCCACAGATAAGCAGACATTTTCTAAACCAATATAATTTCTAACTGGATTCCAAATAATTTTTTCTTAGATCCACGAAGAAGTATAGCTCTAGCAATTAATAAAAGAAGGGTTTTGCTTTGTGTTTATTTTTGTTGTTTTTTTGTTTTGGTTTGTTTTGTTTTTTGCTTTTGTTTTTTTTCCAGCAGAATGGAAAAAGCAGAATAGGTGTCTGTAGTTTTCTCAGCCTCAGTTGACACATCTTACACTCAAGGCTCACGGAAAATCATGAAGATGAGGAAAGGTGGTAAGAGCCAGGGAACAAAAGTCTTCTGCACGTGTGTGTGTGTCTTCCAGACATGACAGACAAGCTCTACTCATGAATCTCTATAAGATGACAACCTAAACAAGTCTGGCATAATGTCACCACCAATCAATATGATAAGAAAAATTTCACAAAGGCCCACCTCTAAACAAGAAGCTTCAGGGACAAGTGGATCCCGAGACAGGGATAGTTAACTTTCCTCAGAAATGAGCCTCTTCTGAGTCGTTTGAACCAAAATGTTTAGTCTTAAACATATGTACTTAACAGCAACAGTAAACAGGTTGTGTTTGTACCTGGACTCATAATAATTGACAAAGTTTACAAATTTGAGAAAGATTTAAAGGGACACAGGTTGGAGAGAGTGTGGAGTAGAGATAGTATAAATTCACTATTCATGTATGAAATTCTCACAAAATTAAAAATTTAATTAAAAATCCAACAATCTTTTGGATCTCTGTGTAAACCATTTGTTCTCTAATTTTTCTGAAATTTTATTGCATACATTAAAGTCTCTGCTATCACAGAGTCTAGATGAGTGTGTGCCAGGTCCTCTGTGCCTATATTACAGCTATTAGTTTAATATTTTTATGAGTCCAAACTGTGAAAATGAGTGGGCCTCTAACTCTTTTGCCTGGTATTTGAACTCTTATCCTTTAGTTGGGTTATCATGCCAAAATTTGAATAATAGATTTTCTTCATCGTATTTTATTTTGTTGTGTTTGTTTCTTATCTCTTAGAAGCTTCTTCTTTCCTAACGAATGATAGAAAGGCAATGGATCCAGAGGGAAACAGAATGAAGGAACTTGGGGGAGTTGAGGATAGTAAACTACAAGCAGGTTATTCTGTATATTTAAAAAATGAATACATTTTCAAAAAAAAAAAAGACTCTGACATCAAAAACAAAACCAGAAAGGTTTCTTAAAACTTGAGAAAAAATCTACTTGTATCTGTCACCTAGGATACGCAGGCCATGCACCTGTGCATAGGCTCAGTGAGAAAATCTTCTTTGTCTATGTCCCTGACGTGCTACCTCTTATTTGCCTTCAGCCCTATTTCTTAAATTCCCTAGGCACAAACAAGTAATTACTTACTTGGTCTTTGGTTTTTTTTTTGTTTGTTTGTTTTTGTTTATTGTTGTTTACTTATTTCTAGATATGTTTTCAATTGTCAAAGAAAGGAATTTAAGTTCTTTTAACACTAGTTACCACAATCTTTAATCTTTTAAGTGTCCGTTCAGCAGAGAAATAATTGTTTTCTCCATTCGTCTCTCAAGAGTCTGTTTTCCATCTTTAGATTCCTTCACCCTTTCTTTGGACATGAACAGTGGGATAACATTTGATAACAGCTATTTGTATGGATGGCATTTTAGTCAATGTAGCTACATAAAATCTACAAGTGTCAGTCTGTAGGAAACCTAACTTGGATGAGTATATTTTCAAGTTTGTGTCCTTTGTAAGGGAGGTGCTATTTCTGAGAACAATAATCCAAATGGCACATCAAATCTAATTAAATTAACATAAGCCACTCAGTGCCGTCGAAAATATCAACACTAGCTTGCTGTTTTATCATGGTAGAAACTCTTTTCCAGCAATATGAGATCAGAGACATCTAAGTCTGGTACAAAATTTCTGATACAACAAAGGTTTGTTTCTTCCTGAAGCCTGTTTCTTTCTGGGTTTATTATTATTATTGTTATTTTCCTGAAACCTTCACTTTTGTGTGAGAAGTCCAAAATTTAAAATTTAGCTAACTCATTGTGTATTTTTTTTAAGTAAATAGTTATAATGTTCCAATGGGAAAAATAAAAAGGATTCCATCAAGGTGTTCTAAAAGGAGATGGAGGAAAAAGGGCATTTATACTCATCATATAAACAGCCTTCACAGAGTATACGCCAAAGGCTTCCTTTCCTTCCTAAATTGCTTTCCAAATAGGACATATTCTCAGTTTGATTTGATCAGAACTCTAGATTCTGGCATATCCATGTCTTCAAGCAATAGGGACCATGGTACTCAAAAGGCAGACTCTATCTCATTCTCTGCGCATATTTGGCATTCATTTCTGAATGGACCTAGATAAGACTCCATTAATGAGCTTTTTTTTTTTTTTTTTTTTTTTGCTATACTCTTCCAATCACATACAGGGGGTAATTTTTCAAGCCCATTTCTTCTCTTAATCCTAAGAAAGCCACAATGTGAGCAAAGGGATAAACAAGCTCTACCTAACTATTATCAACCTAAATTTTACAAAAAAAAAAAAAAAAAAAGATTATTTTTTTATCTTGATTATTCAGCCATTGACTCTCATAAGTAGCTTCCTTAAATCTTTGAATTAGTTTTGAAAAATAAAATGGCAAGGAATGATGATACATGGGTAAGACTCAGGAATGATTTAGATTTCAGCCACTAGGCCACCTAAGTCAGAGTTGCTATTGCTGTAATGAAATGTTATGCCAATTGCAACTTGGAGAGGGAAGCAAGGGATTTTAAAAAAAGATTTCTCTATCACTTTTCAAAAGCCAAAGAAATTGTTAAAAGGTGTCCCACCTGTTCTTTCTATAACCAAACTCCATTGCCAGCGGGGAGTAATCCTAAAGATATACGTAGAAATGAAATCTGGCAGATGGATGTATTTCATTTACAGAATTTGGGAAATTAAGATATGTGCATCATACAATAGATACATTTTCAGGATTTCAATGAGCAACTGCTTTGTGTTCAGAAAAGGCTGATTCTGTAGTCACATATTTGCTAGAAGTTACGGCCATCATGGGAATACCTGTACAAATTAAGACTGACAATGCTCCGGCATATGTCTCTAGTAAAATGAAACAATTTTTTGCTTATTATAGTGTAAAGCATATTACAGGAATACCACACAATCCTACAGGGCAAGCCCTCATAGAGAGATCAAATTGAACTCTAAAGGATATGCTAAATAAACAGAAAGGAATAACAAAGACTCCCAGAGATAGACTACATAATGCTTTATTAACTTTGAATTTTCTCAATGGTAATGAGAATGGAACTGTTGCAATAAGGCTTTCTTGGTCCTATGCAGCCAGAGGTCTAGACCCACAGACCTACAGCCCTAGACCCCTTAGCCTCCCACTGCTGTTTAGGCCCCCAGAAATGATTCAGATACTTATATTAAGTTCATGCTGTTTGGCCCATGACTTTGGCACATTGCTAGGTAGCTCTTTCATTTTAACTCAATCCATTTTCATCAATCTGTCTGTGGCCCATGGCTCACCTGAGTTCCTTACATGCTTCTTCTTGGGCAGCTCGGTCTGTCTGACTCTGCCTTGCTACTCCTACCTACGTTGTAATGTCCCCCTCCTACTTTTTTATGGTGCCTGTCATGGGCCAAAACAGCTCCTTTATTTAAAGATTGATATTCACAGCATACATTAGACATTCCCACATCAAGGAACAACAGCTGCTGAAAAGCATTAAACTATAGAAAAAACAGCTGAACTAAATCAGCCTGTTTACTTCAAAGATGTACTAACCTCTGAATGGAAGTCAGGATATGTGCTACGTTGGGGAAGGGGTTTTGCTTTTGTTTCCACAGGTGAAAAAAAGTTATGGATACCATCAAAATTAATAAAAACATGATTTGAACCAGAGAAACTTCATGAAAATAAGAAGTGATAGCTCATCCACCCATATTACAATTCTTTAAGTTTTAAGAAAAAACTAAGGGTTTGGGCAGGTTTTTGTTTTTGTCTTTACAGAAAGCTGGAAATACCCATCTTCAAGAAGTGAAAAGACCTTGGACATCTAGATATCTAAAGCAAAATGGAGTCTATCCAGGAAAATTTACAAGCAAAAGAATATCATAACTATTGGTACCAGTATACTTTATAGGGTAAAATCTCATTGCTTAACCCCTACACATTTTTTTGTAAGTTGAAGTCCTAGTTTAATTATAATTTAAAGTTGGCTTTAGAGTTAGAGTGTGGCTCTCTCCTTCTCTACACTCAAGCATACTTTGAAGGCACAAATCTCGCTTAAAATATACCAATCTAAGATTAATATTTATTGGTATATAAACCAATACTCAAGATACAAGTAACAGCTTATATAGGCACCTGAGAGATCAGGTTATCCATGCAATGGATAATGGGCACTGAATAAGTCTCTCAAGCAGTCAGGAACAAAACAGGCCCCCCAAGACCCCAGTAGCACCTCTTGAATGAGGCTGATCACTTCCCCTTCAGGAGCCCAGGACCCTGAATCTTCCGACCTTATCAAATGACACATGAATACCACCACATCTCCCTCTTTTCTAACTAAGAAAGTTCTAAACTAATATTATATACAATAGGAATTATTATGAGGTAATATCTAGGAGAGGATAAGGCACAAACTAAAGCAAAAACCTAACACGTATAAAGTACATCATACATTTCTAGAATATCGGTAGATGGTAGGGTGTATAAATTACTTCAAAACTTTTCATTTTGGATAGTGAAAATCCAACACATGAATGTTCCTCACTAAGGGATAATAGAGTAGTAATCTTAAATACCTATTCTTCAACCCCTTCAAGACCTGAGAAGGAAAAAATATCACCTGAAAGTCAGAAGCACATGAGAGTAGTAGAGTAGTAGCTTCCAAAATTTGGGAGAGGACAGCGACACAGATACCTAGACAATCACCTGTGGTTTTCTGCACTGTTGGAGCATCCATAATATTGGCTACAGGCCTATAGTATCTGACAGATGTTTTCACAAGCAGGACATTTTTGGAGGAACTGTCTTATCCTTTCCAGGGAGGTTTTGTCAGTCTCCATCCATTATCTTGTTCATCCAGCTTGGACATCGTGTGTGTGTTTACTGTCAGCAATCACGGTAAGGGTAGTTATTTACCCAACCGGCCATTCTCTACCAAAAGGACAAACTCCAAAGGAGTGTCCTTGATGCTAAACACCATCTCGGGGAAGGGACAGTGACACCAGGAGTTGTCGCTGTATCTGAGATGACTGTGACATGGCAACTTAAGTAATGTTGACTACAGTTTTTATCATCCTAAGAACCGAAACCTGTACTATAAAATTAGGTCACCTATAAAGGGGTATACAAACTCTGAGCAATGACTTTTAGTATGACTATCAAACATTAGCCAGAGGTATATATACCATGCAAAATGGTAACAGTATTTTAGATATGTATATACATATATATCATCCAAACAGAGGTATATAAAACATCTTGTGCATATATCATAACTAGTGCAATCATACATTATGTCTAGTATAGTTAAATAGAGGTAGCAATTGTATAGTGGACATGACAATAATGTGCAAATATTTTAAACAGAGGTAGAAGCATGTGTAAAATATAACAGTTACAGATTAAATTTTATATCAATGTACAAGTTCCTTTGGACATATAAAACAATTTAAGATTTAACTTTGTACCAATGTACAAATTGCCTCAATCAAACATATAAAATGATTTCACATTTGTATCAATATACAAATATCTATGCCAGTGCAAATTGTCTTTGGCTTATCCCATATATTTGGCTAAAAATTGTTTATAGTTAGATAGAACAATCTACATTTATCCATCCAATCTATTCCCTTTCTCTTCTTTAAAAGAGATCCCTGAGGCTATATTATTGTTCTGTCCCTAACCCAATTTTAACTTATAACTATTCCATCAGAATAATAATTACCCACAACCCTCAGAGGACAAAACTTATATGGAAAGGGGGTGCAGTTTTTCATAAGTTTGCTTCCTGCTGACTTAAGGGCAATGGCATCTCTTGGTATCCTGTAAAAGCTAAAACAATGGTTAGATCCTAATAGACTGACTACACATATTTATAACCATTCTCAGAATACTGGGTAAATCCATCTGGAATTCTTATTAAAAATGTGACCTGAAGGATAATCATAGAGAACTGTCTTGCAACCATTTTTGAATAATCTATTTTCTAAAAGCAATCATTGAGTGGTATACACCAGGTTCCTGATTTCTTTATTTCCACCTCTGTCTGTCTGTCTGTCTGCCTGTCTGTCTCTTTCTCTCTTTCTCATACTCTCCCTTTTATTCCTGTTTCACCAGTAGGAGTCATTGTGGTGAGGACACCATCTCAGTTCCAGATTCTTTGTAGATAGCTGATAGGAGAAAATGTTGCTTACAGTGGATAACTCAAGCATTATTGATACCCAAAGAAGATATTTACATTCTTCATGACTTCAGGATAAGATTATATGCAGACAGGATGTTGGAAGGTGCAGATACAGAGAGAAACAAGGTTAAAGTTGAAGTCACAATAATATTGGTCCCTAAACATTCTAACTGTCTTCTGTCCCACACCAGGTGGCTTTTCTAATATGAGACAGAATCTCTCACATTTTCTTTACCAATATGCTTGAGTTTAGAGAGGGAGAAAGTCACTTGCTCCTACTCCAAATTCAGCCCTATTTATAGTCAAATCAGGACCACAAAGTTTTGAAGAGTTATAGATGTAAGATGCAAAGCAGTGAGAATTAAGAGATTACCCAGTAGTGCATATTTGTATCAATTGGTCTCATAGTCTGTTGTTTATATTCCTTCATCATTGATCTCTCTTCCATTGCAGGTGATTAATCATTCAATACCCAGTCAATGTCTTAAACATAGTTGTATCCATTTTCCTGTAAAGACAAAATTGAGACCCTGCCCCAGGCATTTTAAATTTGTTTTCCTTACTATGTATCCATCATATCAGGGGTGAGCAATTACATCTCCTCCTCAGAAAAGGACTCCTTTCTGAAGCAGACCTTTATTAATTTTGTTGGTACCCATATCTTTTCTTTTCCTGTTGAAACAAAAGCAGAACCCCTACTCCATCAAAGCACATATCCCAGCTTCTACTCTGAAATCGACCCATCCCTGAAGTAGATGGGTTGGTCTATCTCAAAAGATTTATCCATTACCCAATGTCTCTCAGCAGCTGATGTTCCCTTTTCATCAGTGTTAAGAAAATTCAAAGTCAATAAGGCACTATGCAACCTCTCCCTGGGTTTTCTCATTTCTCTCTTCTGTTTATAAAGCATCTCTTTCAAAGTGTGGTGAGATCTCTCTACAACTGCCTGTCCTGTAGGATTGTGTGGTATCCTTGTAATATGCTTTATATTATAATATCCAAAAATCAGCTTTATTTTTGGAGAAATGTAAGCTGCAGCATTGTCAATCTTAATCTGAGAGGGAATTCCCATTATGGCCATGACTTTCAAAAGGTGAGTAAGTACAACATCAGCTTTTTCCAGTCACCCATAGCATTCCGGAGTAAGTATTGATGGTATGATATACATATTTCATCTTTCCGAATTCTGGAAAGTGAAACACATCCATTTGCCAGATCTTAGTTCTCTGTGTAGCTTTAGGATTACTTCCTGCAGGTAAATATGGTTTGTTATAGAAAAAGCAAGTGTTACAATTCTTCAGTATTTCTTTTGCCTGATGCCAAGAGATGGAAAAACTCTTTAGTCTTTTGCTATTAACATGATGTTTCTCATGAAATTCTGTGGTGTCTAGCACATTTCCTATTAACAACCAATCAATTTCATTGTTACCTTGCGCTAGAGGTCCTGGAAGACCCGTGTGTGCCCTGATATGTGTTATGTACATAGAATGTATGCTGTCTCTGATGATATCCAGTAGTTGTAGGAACAGTAAGATCAAATCTATATCATTAGGAATGAAGTCAGCAGTTTCAATATGTAAAACAACTCCTTCTGCACACTGAGAGTCAGTTATTACATTGAGAGGCTCTATAAAATTCAACAGCACCATAATAATTGCATATAGTTCTGACTTCAGAACAGAGTTGTAAGAGCTCTGATCCACCTTAACTAAGTTTTCCAATTTGTAACCAGCCTTTCCTAAGTTGTTTGAATTAGTATAAAATGTAGGAGCTTCAGAAATGGGTTTATCCTGTACCACATGAGGAAAGATCCAATTGGTTTCCTTTATAAATTGAATTCTCTTACTTTGAGGATATTTATTTTTAATCTCTCCTAAAAAATCACTACAAGCCTTTTGTCAAGGTTCACTGTCTGCCCATAATCAATCAATTTCTTCATTAGTCAAAGGCACAATTTCTGCAGGGTCCTTTCCAGCCAATTGGCAAAGTCTGAATTTACCTTTAAAAATCAGATCAGAAGTTTTTTTTGATAATATGTTTTCAGCTTCTTGCTTGGCCTATGTGGCAGAAATATTCATTCGAATATAATATTTTCTCTTTGCATTAAGATTCCTGTTGGATATTGTCTAGAGGGTAAAATAACCAGTATGCAATCTAGGTGTGGATCCACATGATCCACATGTGCTTCTTGAAGTTTCTTTTCCACCAACTCTAATTCTTTCTTAGCTTCATCAGAGAATTCTCTTGGACTATTTCGTCCTTTTCACCATCCAAAGTCTTGAACAAATTAACTAGTTCATAGTTTTTTATACCAATAATGGGCCATAGGTGAGCAATATCCCCTAGTAGCTTTTGAAAGTCATTAAGAGTCCTTAGTTAATCTCTATTCAATTTCACCTTTTGTGATCTAATTTTCTGTAAGCCTATTTTATATCCTAAATAATTGACAGAATCTCCCATCTGTACTTTCTCTGGGGCAATTTGTAGTCCCCAATCAGGCAATATTTTCTTCAGTTCTTTAAACAATGTTTCCAATGTATCTGGGTTTGGGTCTGCCAACAAGGTATCATCCATATAATGGTAAATGATAGATTGTGGGAAGTGCTTGTGTTTGTATATATTATATATAATTATTGTACCTATTGTGTATGGTTTTTCTTATGTTAGCTATAACCTTTTTTTTTTTTTTAATTTGACACAAAAGGGGACATATGGAGATATAATAAAACATTCAGAGATATCAGAGGCATCTACCCACAGTCAGTCTAGGAGAATCAGAGAGTGGTGATTCACATCTTTAATCCCAGCACAGGGAGTATTCCAGGAGTGTTGACCTACGCCCTTAATCCAAACTGAGTTAGATGTCATCTTAGTTTAAAGAAGGAGTTCCAGGCTCCCAGGCAGGCAGTGGTAGGGCCATGCCTTAATTGAGCTAAGAGAGTATTTAAGGCAGGTGTAGAAAGACAGAGCAGGCAGAAGCCAGAAGAGCCAGGCTGAGGAAGATGGAAGACATCTGGGTGAGATCTGACTGTGGTGTTTACTCTCTCTAATATCTCTGACTTTGCCTGAGAACTGGCCCTGGATTTCCTTTATTCATGCAACAGAAGCATGTGTTTTATCTTATATTTCCAGGAACAGAGGGAAAATGTCGCAGTAATTTAAGCTGGACCAGACTCTAGAGACAAGATCTGACACAGAGACCACAGAGGAGTTCTATTTATGGATTTGCTCCTGTGTCAACTTGCTTTTTTTATTGACCCAGGATACCACCTCAGTAATGGCTCTATTTATGGGATAGCTCTCTCTCTCCCAAGTCAACCACTGATGTGGGAATGCGTTTATATATATGCTGTGAATCTCAATCTTTAAATAAAAAGCTGTTTTGGGCCATGACATGCACCATAGAAGAAGTAGGAGGAGAAATCAGAGCATAGGTAGGAAAGGAAGGGTGGAGTCAGAAGCAGATCGAGCTGAAGCCCAAAGGAGCAACATGTAGGAGCACAGGTGAGCCACGGGCCACATGGCAGACGGATTAATAGAAATGGGCTGATTTAAGATGTAAGAGCTAGCTAGCAATGTGCCTGAGCCATAGGCCAAACAGCATGAAGTTAATATAAGCATCTGAGTCATTTCTGGGGACCTGAGTGGCGGGCGGCTAAGCGGTCTCAGGCGGCAGGTCTGTGTGTCTCTGGGCCTCTAGCTGCCCAGGACCAAGAAACACCACTACTACAAACCACTAATTAAGAAAATGCCCTACAGGCTTAGTCACAGTCATATGGAGGCATTTCTCAATAGATGTTTTCTTCTCTCAGGTGACTCTAATTAATGTGGCTTCAAAACTGTACAGCACGCAATCATTTTCCATAGAAATGTGATCACTTATAATAATATTTTGCGTATAGCAGATAGCACCTGTGGATGAGAAATGTCAATCTGAAATAAAATCATGTTTCATAATAAGAGGCATTACAGCTTGGGCCAGTCACCAGAGTCTGTTTTCAGGGGTACAGAAAGGTGGAGAGAAAAATGAGCTATAAAATCATTATGAGAAATATAATAAAAAATTATGACTAAGCTTTTTAAAACTATTTTCTTAGAAAATAATGATAAAAATTACTTTGTTGCTAAAGAGGAAGACAATAGGATATCATTAAATATTCCTGAAATATAATTAGGTTTTACAATAACCAAGGTAGTACATTAACTTTAGGGTCAATGGGAGGGCTCCATGTGTAGATGTGCTTGCTGCCAGTACTGACACCCTAAGCCCAGTCTCTAGAACCCACATGATCAAAGGACAGAACAGAACCCCATAAATTGTTTTTAGATATCCACACAGGTATATGACACTTGCAAACACACTAAATTTATATGGAAAAATAGAACATTAATTTACTTTAGACATGAATAAATAAAACCTCGTGGATTACTGAAAATTTGGAGTCTGAACTCTCTTTGTCTGACTTTGAACCTCAAGCAAGGAAACGCCTTATCACCCAGTAGCCACTGGTGTGGATATCAAACTCTGGACCTCTTCCCTTTCAATTCACCCAGAGGTATGAATCCATGTAGACTGGCATATGGTAGAATGGCCCTTTGTGGTGCTGTTGCTATTGCTTTGTTTGGTTTTATCATTTAAAGCAGAGTCTTATGTATCCGTGCTGTCCTCAATTTGTAAGGTAGCTTAGGCTGACTTTGAACTTTGATCTACTTTATCCACACCTCAAGTGCTATCATTACAGGCATACACAACAATACTTGCCTCACACACTGGTTTTTGTTATGAGTTATTAAAAACTTAAATTTCTTCTGGTAAAAGACTCAAATTAAATTTCTTTCTACTGGAAAAGGAAAACCATTTTTATCTCCATGAATAAATACAGTATCAATTGTACCTAAAACCAGGTATAAAAATAAGAGCTGAAAGTTAATCTTTAGTAAACAGATTCCATTTTCCTTTCGAACAACGTCACTGCTATATAAACTAAACTAGACCACAAACATGTGATAATCCTGCCCCAAGGCAATAGGGCTATAAAGACTAACAATAGAGTACTCTTTAAAAAAAAATTACAAACATGTTTCAAATTTGTTTGGCCATGAAGACAATATAAACTGCACCTATTTGGGGATTGAATTTTATGTTTGTCAGAGTGAAAATAAAGCAAACATGTATTATCCAAAACCTAAAAGCAGCTGTTTCTGGTCTGTGTTAGCAACTTTTGATTGTGTGCTTGTACCTTATAATTTGCACAGGATTAGGACCGGAACATGTGCCTCTCAGCAGAACATATGCTCAACAGGTTTCAGGAAATATATTCTATACTCCTATTTGAATTCTAAAACAGTCCTGCCTGTTAGAAAATAAAAGTAACTAGAAAATAAATTCCTAATATACTGACTCACCTCTGTGTGAACAATAATTGTCCACATAGAAACTGCTAATTAACACCAAAAACACTAGGAAGTTAATAACTGTTCTCTCTTAAAATTCTCATCCCAGTATTATAAACAGATAATTTACATCTTATGAATACATCTAAGACTTTAGGCTATGAGATGCTGTCCCCTCCGAGGTTATACCTAAACAGTTTTAGAGAGAGTTTAAGGCAGTGTGTCCTCCCTAGAGGACTTAGCATCAGCTACAGGACAGCTTCAAAACGCTCAGGTCCAATACCATCCTGAATCCTTTATTACTGCTATTTTAATTTTTAGAATTTCCTTATGAAGAAATAGGTTTCCATTTGGGTTTTTCACAGGTGCTTCATTTTGGTTGATCTCTCCAGTCCCAGCTCTCCTCTACCTTGTCTGGTTCCAGCTTCCACTTCCAGGCCCCCTTCCCTGCTGACCTCTAACTCTTAGTATTTCCCTTCCACTTCATTGTTTTTCTTCCTCTCCAGTCCCATAGGCCCCTTTTAATTAGTCAAGCTTCTTATACTTGATATCCAGAGGGAAACAGTTCCTAAGAGGTTCATTCATCTGTAAAATGCCAATTGGTTCCCTCATCATTTAAATTTCCTCTTAGGATATGTTAAGGCCGCCAGAGGGGTTCTCTCTTCAAGCTAATTTTTAAGTTGACCAAAAATGTTACTTGAGGTTGCTAGCTGCATATGCTCAATTATTTTTATATTTTTCACAAAGTACACAGGAAAGGTTGTGTATTGACTGCAGCTTTGTTTCTCACTTAAGATCACAGCTTTCATTTTTATGTACTGGAAGCTTTGCCAGATGAGGCCTTTAACCAACATTACCAAAATTGCCTGTCTGCCACCAACTTAAAGTTCAAATTCATTCAATTCTTGTAGAAGACATGTAACTTAATAATATGAAAAGGCATGTTCATCATATTATTAGTTTTTTCTTTTATCTTTAAGATTATAATTCCATCATTTTTCCTTTCCTCATTCTAAATTTTCCCAAAAAGTCTTCATCTACATTACTATCTTTCAAATTTATGGCTTCTTTTCTATTCATTATTGTTATATGAACACTCCCCCCCCACATCCGAAATGTAACCTGCTCAGTCTGTGTAATAGCATTGTATATATGTTTCAGGATTACGAGTTGGTGAGCTCTTCCCTAGGGAAGGCTATTTTATTCAATTGAACATTCTTTAGTTTGTGTATGGTTCTTTGTGTAGAGCTGAGGCCTCATGATCTCTCACCTGTCCACTTCGGCATGTCTATTGATGTCATCCTTATTCAGGAGTTGAGGGTCTATATTATTTCCAAGATTACTTAATTTTAGTTTAGTCTATTTTACTGGTCCTGAATTTTTATTTTTAAAGATTTTCATCACATGTAGTTATTTATTTGAATGTATGCTCATAGAAGAACATATTCTGGAACTGAGTTGTGGAAGTCAAAGATTGACTTGAAAAAGTGGGTTGTCTCCTACCCATGGACTCCAGCAATTGGACTCCAGTTTTCAGGCTTGGAAGCAAGGGCCTTCACACACTGAAACATCTCACAGGCTCAATTCATATTTAAAAGAGCATTTCAAGATAGAGAGAAGGTGTAGAATAATCTGCTATTAACAAATTATGGACCCATCTTTAAGGTTATCTACACTGAACGCTCACTATTTGGTTTAGAAAACAAAGGAAAATGTATTATGATTTATAACACTTAAATTATTCTGAATCCTAATCCATGATGACTTGCTAATATAATTTTAGAAGGCATTTGTTATTTTATTCTTTGAAAATTAAATGTGAAATAATTTTATGTTTCTAAGAATTTATTAATTTCTATATAAAAACAATAATGATGCATGTTATGTCATGAAAATAGAGCTTATGGCACATACTAACAGAATAGCTCATGAACTCTTGATATAGATGACAAATTGTGTTTTCTTATGACAATGATATGAGTAAGCATAATTTCATATAGCTAGCTACCATAAGGCATTATGGGAAAATCCTGATAATATCATAGAAAGTCGGGGAACAGACAGTAATTCAGTTGTTGTAAACATCACAAGCTAAGCAATCAAGAGCCTCCAGGGGGTTGAGAGTTGAGAGAAGTGCATCTGATGCATCACTCTGAAGAATAACCAAGTCATTTGCCAAACCTCCAACAGGAAGTGGGGTCCCAAGGACACCAAGTATTTGGAAACAAATGCCTTGGCCAGTTACATTTCACCTAATAATAAAATATTTATAAGCGAACACAAAGACAGACAATGTGAGTAGGTTTGACAAATTGAGTTATAAAGGAAATTTGATTGTCTATATGATGTTTATACACTTCAGGTCCTTGACCTCCACTGATTAAGTTTGCATAGGTAATAATGTGGTATATCATGTCATCTCTCTAGAGGTCATGGGACCTGGGAGAATAGAGCCATTAAATGAGATGAACTAAAATCTCTTGCAACAGACGGCTTTATTCAGAGCCTCAGACAATTTATTCTTTGAAAGTTAAGAAAGGTCATATGAGCAAAATTTTTATGAGTTCAAGATGTACATAATGGTAAGGACAAGCTGCATGTGGCAAAAACATATTTTTTCCAGAGAGAGGTTTAAAAGATAGTTTAAACATTTAATTGAATAACACAGGTAGTGATTTGGAGTAAACTCACTCCTATCTACTACACCTGGGAGAAACATGAAAATACATTCTAAGAACAACTCCATTTGAAAAAAAAAAAAAAACCACAAAAAAACCTAAGGTCACAAGATTTTTGGTTATTTTGGAGTATTCTCATGCACATCTGAAATTTTCCTCACAAGATGCTATTCCTGGACCATGCTCTCACAATGAGAAATGTGCTTGTGCTACTCTCTAAAATTCTCACAAATATGGAACTCTGAGGTGGTTACTTTTCAAGTACTTTTAAAAAGCTTTAGGCAAATAACTTGTAATACAAAAAAAAAATTAAGTTCTTCAGGCTTCTATTTTAAAAGCATTCATCATTAGTGATGTCTATCTACTTTTGATCCTGCATCTACCTTATTCACGGTGAGTTTAATCCACTCTCCTACGCTAAGAAAGGTGAAATATCTTATTTCTTTAATGAAAGTCACATCAACACAAGCCTTCTAATTTTCCATTGTATGTTATATAATTTCCAATCCTTACAAATTTCATTTAGTTTTAATATGTATTCTATTTATTCTTCTGTGTGTTTGTCTATGCATGCATCCATGTATGTTGTCTATGCATGCATCCATGTATGTTGTCTATGCATGCATCCACGTATGTTTATTCACATAAGAATGCTATAGGATGAGTGTGTTTCTCATTCCACAATGTGACTCATGGGAATCAAACTAGATTGTTGCAAGCCAAGCTTGGCAGCCACCATGTTTACCTGCTGAGCAATCTTACCGGTCTGATTCCCTTTATACATGAAATCTACAAATGTTAAATGCAAAGAAGCAGAAAATAGAACTGTGATCTATGGATTACAGTGGATGTGAAGTACAAAGGTATAAGCTAGCCAGAGGGGCAAACCTTTGGGTAGATAAGAGGAATGCATTTGTGGAATCCGTTGTATTGATTACAGTTAATAATACTACTTTACATTCTTGAAATTTATTAAGATAGTAGAGTTTAAGCTTGCTCGTCACACTCCAAGACGGTACCAAATGAAATAATGACATGACCATTTTGTACAAACCAGGAATTTCCAGAGAAAATGCAGCCCCACCAATGACATGACATGACATTGTGACAGAAGGATAAAGAATGAACTAGAGTCACTGATCCCTGGTCATGAAGAAAGAAGTAATGTGAGGGTAATACCAAGGAAGGCAAGAGAATAGTCAGACATGCTCAATCACTGATCAACTGGAACTGTCCTGTCTGTCTCTGTCTCATCTTTTTCTCATTCTGTCCCCACTCTGTTGTGGGTTCCCAACTCATATCTTAGATTTATGTCATGTTCACATTTTCATGAGTTGAGTCAATTTCTCAATTATTTATTAATTATTTAATCTTACAAAGTATGGTTGGTAGCAAAATGCCATATTCATTTGACAATTATTTGTAGTTACTATAACCTGTTAGTACAATGAATGCTTTTTAAACCTTTTAAATCCCCCCATTTTATTTGTTTTTCATCTGCCACATGGTGAGATTAGTAGTAATGTAGGAAGTTGGAGAAATGGCTCAGGAATTTAAGGCACACAACAAAAATTAATAATTTACATTATATACATTATGAGAACTCATCTATAGAGAAGGCATAGCACTGAGACAACAGAAGTGCATTTCTGAATGTCAAGCGTTGTGTCACTGAATATTGTTAATGTTTCATTTATTGTTGTTTGTAAATAAATTATGTAATTGTTTTTGAATTTCAGTGTTTGTTACTTAATATGTCTAATATGTATGTTATGAAGTTAACAAACTACAAAGATTATTCTCTCAAAATTCCATCTTTAGAATGCTGTTTTGTAGACCAATGCTTTAAATTATCCCTTGTAAAATAATGATACCTATTACTAGTATCAACAGCAAAATAGTAATGCAAGTCTTTATTGCTCTGAGACATTAGAGTTTATGGTGGATTTCAATAAAAATGCCGACTACCTAAGCTCCACTAGTTTGTCTAATTTTTTGTTTATTCCATTATTTTTTTCTCCATCCAAATCAATTGTCTTTTTAAGAAACCAGTATTATTGTTTGTAATAAATTAAGTAGAAAATTTGGACAGTCTTGAATGTGACTACTGTGATATTATAACTATACAAATATAGCTCATCTCTTTAAGGATTTCTTTAAATAATTCATCCTGACAGCATATACAAGTGTAGTTTGTACCGAAGTCTTTTCACTATTCTTTTGGAAAATGAATAATATCTTACTTGCAAAAAGATGAATAACATCTGGCACTTCACACTGTTCTAAGTTTGAAGGAATTTCCTGCTACTTGCATAAATCTTGGATTCAGGCACATGAATCTAATGAGTTATCTGAAGGCATAGAAAAGCCAGACTGCACTATTAACAACTTCTGAACAGCTGTGTTTTAACCACTACATGAGTTTATTTGGCTGTAACTGCATCTAGAAAGGCTCATCCATATACTGAACTGCAATATTGGCACTGAGTGCCATGGCCATGTATGTATATTCAAACATGTGCATGTCTAGTTTTAGAACATCAAAATATTAGCACTAGTACTGCCTTAAAAATATCACAAATATACAAACAAAAATAACCTGAAATTAAATATATAATTCAAGATCATATAAGTTCCAAATAAATTATAAATATATATTATACATTTATGTGTAATTATGAAATCTAGTGTGACTCAAATACAGAATAAGTAAGTAAAAATGTTCAAATGTGTGGGAATGCATTTGTGAGTGCTGTATCTTTAAATAAAGGAGCTGGTTTGGGCCATGGCAGGTACGTAGAATAGGTAGGAGGAGAAATCAGAGCTTAGGTAAGAAAAGCAGGGCGGAGTTAGAGGCAGACCGCGCGGAAGCCGCCGAAGGAGCAACATGTAAGGAACACGGGTGAGCTACGGGCTGGGCCCACGTGGCCCGCGGATTAATAGAAATGGGTTGATTTAAAATGTAAGAGCTAGCTAGCAATGTGCCTGAGCCATAGGCCAAACAGCCTGAAATAAATAAAGCATCTGAGTCGTTTCTGGAGACCCGGGCGGCGGGCAGATAAGCGGCGCCAGGCAGGTCTGTGGATCCGAGACCTCTGGGGCATGGGACCAGCGAACCTAATACAACAGATGGCGCATCCAACGTGGGCCGATTATCCACTTAGAGCCTGAGAAAGATTAAAAAGAGTTCTAGATCGCAGAAATTGAGCCAGGGCAGCCTCCAAATTGTGTGTGTGGAGCGGGTCTTTGTACAAACAAAGCATGGTCCGGGTCACACTCAAAATGGCGCCAGCAGCGGGCTGGTGACAGGCAGTGTGAGCTACAATCAGGCGGGTTCCTGAAAACTAACAAAAGACTCAGTAATGTGATTGATTTTAGATTTCTGCTTATTTTGAACAAAAGAGAAACAAATTTTCTTCATGGCAGCATTTTCTTAGGTGTGCTCTGTTTACGGTCCGTTTAAGAAAACTTAGTGATTCAGCCTAATTTGCAAAAACTGTGCTTCTTTTTGGAGAATGTATTTTAAAAGCTCTTAAGGTTAGAAGATGAATAAGGATTCACAATAAAACAGATTCAGATAAAAAGAAAACCTGTAAACAGGTTACAATGTTTGTAAAAGGTACATAGGCTTCAGAGAAAAAAGAAAGAGGTTAGGAAAAGTTTTTAAAGCGAGAAATAAAATAATAAAAAGATAATAAGCCACGTAAAGATGGAAAATAGACACAAAATCTGGATTTTGGTTGTTATTGTGTTTTCTTTTAATTTTTTAACTGTTAATGAGCTAACTGCAAAAAGACAATGGGTTGCAAATACCAAGGCTACTAAGTTAAACAAAAATGTATTTTTTAAAGGTATTTTGATTTCAAAATTTGTGTCTAAGGATTTATTGCTTCGGAAGAGTTCTGCTTTTGTTTCCACAGAAGATGAGAACCTGTGGATTGCTTCCAGGCAAATATGGTTTCATCAACCAAGACCCCCTGAAAAAACCTGATGAAAAGAGATAGCCGTATCAGCTTCAGAGCTGCAGACTGATTCAGCCTCAACAACCGTGAGACTTTCAACGCCCCTTAATCAGTAGGAAGTAGTAATAGAAAAACAATGCCCAAATTCCCCAAATATTATTTCTAGATGTTTGTTTTCATTATAAATGGTTAATGTCATAGTTAATCTCTTTCTAAGAAGAAAAAGAAAATATGGTATATAAATGATTTTTTAAAAATTAGATTATTGAATTTACTTAGATCAGGAAATCAGCTGTTAATCTCAAAATGCTTTACATTGGTATAGATTTTGGTTTATTGATACAAATTTAAGGTCAATTTTGTTATGCTGTATGTGTTTTTCTATTCTTGTTTAAGGTATGATGTTCATGTAACTGTTTTAAAATTGTAGTGTATAATTAAGAAATGAAGGTTAATAGTCACTTTTGATAATCAAACTTATAGTTAGGTTAGTTAGGATTTTTAGGTATACAAAGATATATTTCAATTAGATAGGTAATCTTCAAATACTTCTAAGACCTACAGAATATGGCATTTAAAATGTTTTAAGAGATTAGACTTTTCTAGACAGTGAGACAGGTCTGTTCCTGGCAGCACTAATTTACTTCAACAGGAAGATGGGCATTAAAGAAACTCCATATAAAATCTCATCTATTTGTGGTGATGGTGAGCCACTGGAGAACAAACTGTTTTTATATTGACTGCTTGACAGTATGCTGTTTAAACCAGACATGCAGGTTCCATAAGAAGATGACCTCTGAACTTTGGCAGAACAAGCCTAAATGGTCATTCAGGTTCCTGCTTTACAGAAAAAACTGTCAGACATTCTTCAGGACTCAAGGAGAAGCAACAGATGAACTGTGCCAGAATGGACAGAGCGGATTTCCTGCTTCACTGAAATGAAAAGAGACTCAAGGCCTATAGGCTGAAGACGGATGCCCCAACTTTATAAAGGAACTTTGGGTGACTGTCCAGGCAGATAGGTGTCATCTCTGTCCTTTCTAGATTTTAGAAGTCGTTTGCACTTCTGGTTTACTTGGGTAAATATTATATCCTTCTGTGGTCTTTGATGTAGTTGAAGATTAGATAGTTATATGTACAGTTTTTCTTAGTCATTTGAAAAGTATATTAGATATGAAACTTTAGATTCATAAAGATAAGGTAGATAAAATATTTTCTTTAATTTTGCTAAATACAAATAGACTAGATATTATAACTGTAATTCTTGCTTGATGGCTATTTTGTTATATGTAATTTTGCTATGTTAAAATTGAAACCTTCCTTTTTGATTAGAGAAAAAGGGGGAAATGTGGGAATGCATTTGTGAGTGCTGTATCTTTAAATAAAGGAGCTGGTTTGGGCCATGGCAGGTACGTAGAATAGGTAGGAGGAGAAATCAGAGCTTAGGTAAGAAAAGCAGGGCGGAGTTAGAGGCAGACCGCGCGGAAGCCGCCGAAGGAGCAACATGTAAGGAACACGGGTGAGCTACGGGCTGGGCCCACGTGGCCCGCGGATTAATAGAAATGGGTTGATTTAAAATGTAAGAGCTAGCTAGCAATGTGCCTGAGCCATAGGCCAAACAGCCTGAAATAAATAAAGCATCTGAGTCGTTTCTGGAGACCTGGGCGGCGGGCAGATAAGCGGCGCCAGGCAGGTCTGTGGATCCGAGACCTCTGGGGCATGGGACCAGCGAACCTAATACAACACAAATGTATAGTAAAAAACATACAATTTAAATATTTTATTATTCTATTAAGATTAGCAGCAAATTCTCAAAATATCAATATAAAATAAAACAATTTAACATGAAGTTGAATGTGAAACATTACTTTTAGAGAGAAAATTTTTATTTTATTTAAGCACATTAAGGTTTCCATGGCGTTGCCTAAGAATCTTTTTGAGAAGTCTTTTCCTCTAGATGATGAGGAATCTCTTTACAGCTCTCCAGCATAATGTTGCTAAATTTAGTGTGAGTATCCTGCAGGCTCAATCTCCCTGCTCAGCAGTCTTACAGATTCTGCCTCTTAAGTAGCTAGCAACACAAGCCTGTGCCATTGCACAATCATGCAGGGCACATGTGCAATAGAAGAAGAATTCATGTGTAACTCACAGAACATTTTAAGAAGATTTGCTTGGTGGCATAAGTCCTTGCTTGCTGAGAGTAGTCTTGGGCTTTGGCAAGTACATTTGGTGGCAGAATCTGAAGAAGCCATAATATAATGAAAACATTCAAAAATTCCAAAGTTGAAAGTCTTTGGTCTCACCCTGATTGATAGAGCATCTGAAGCAACAAAGTCAATGTCAGTAATGAGAAAGAGGAATACAGAGGAGCAGACATGAATTCTCAATGTTCTGTGTTTGTTTTTACATCTCCTTAAGACAAGAACACCCTGATAGAGGAACAATGAGTTCAAACTTAAAGCATTATAGCTGAGTTGTCATGGTGATATCACTGCATGTTCTCATCAGTAGGGCATATCTTTTTCTTCACCATGGTGCCCTGATTTATAAATTTGTTCATAAATTTAACAAAATTAATCATTTAAAAGATTCTCTATAAGTACAGTGTCAGTTGGAAAGAGAAGAACACTCATGGATGCCAGTGTTTGTACAAAGTTTGGACTCTCTTTCTCTTCACTTTTCCTTCTGAATGTTTCAACCTGACATAAGCTCCATGACCCACAATGTGTCTTTTCTAGTCCCACATCCCTTAGGACATAATTAAGTCAGGAGGAAATGAGAAACTCCTTGCTTCTATCACATGAGAATTTAGAAAATGGCTGCCTATAACCCAGGAAGCAGGATTTCATCAAACTGAATTTACTTCAACCCTGATCTTGTCTTTCCAGTCTTCAGAAAAGTTATAAATACAGTTTATATTGTTTACACAACTCTCAGATAGATATATTTTATTAGAATGACCTCAAAACTTTAAGACACAGTCCATGGGTGGGTCCAAGTATCATAAGAGCATTTACTGAGAACCTTGGGAAGAAGAATTATTTCCATTAGGGATTTCTTTCTACATTGATAGATATGTGAGGCTTAAAAGCTGTGCATGAGGGACAGTGTGGACTGTTGTTTGCTTAGTAGCCCAGTTAGAGTGTAGGAGTGTGCTATAGAAGATGGTCACATGACACAAACTTAGGCCCAAAAGAGATTAAAAAACAACAACAACAAACAAAAAAAAAAAAAAAAAAAAAAAAAAAAACAAAACCCAGCATACAGAAGTTTCAGTAAAGATGTGAGAGCTTAGATGGGATGAAGCAAGCATCCAAAAGCACAATGCAGGAGTCAGATGTGGTAGTATGAACATTTTTAAAATAGTATCAAGTAATTGTCAAAACTGAGGTGAGTTCCATAAAGAGAAGAATTGAGACTGGGGAGGTAAGGAGGCTATGTCTCAGGAGCATGGGACAAAGAAGCATGATGGCTTGCTAGTGAAGGTCTTCAGGGACACTTCAGTGTCCTTAGAAAGGTCTCACTGTATGTGTGTATAGCCCAGACTTTCCTGGAACTCATGTTTCTTCTTTGCTTGGAAATACTGGGACAACAAACATGGATTATTTCTTCAGCAAATTGTATTTTTTTGACATTTATTATAAATATTTATTTTCTAATATTTTGTTTCTTTAATCTCATACTTATAGATCATCCACTTTACATTTTGGATAATTTGTATGAATTGTTCCTATTAGTGATAATAACAAGCATCATTATGGTTCCCATTTCATGATAAAGACAAAGCTAAAACAAACCCATGAATTAAGATCAAGAAGGGAAGAAGAATACAGGAATGCTGTGTAAGGAGTGCTAGTAGAGGTAAAGGTTAGGTGTCAGACTTCAATCATATTTCTGTGGAATACCCCAGCCTGTCTTTACAAAGGGATGTTGAAAGAAGTACCTCAATAAAGTCAAATAGAGACTCTTTTGTGAAGTCAAGAAGGTCTCATCCTTGGTAACATTAACTCGAACTCATAAGGGGTTAAAATTTCTGTACATAGAAGTCTATCACAGAACAGAGTGTAGACATCAGTCCATGCTAAATGTTTACTCACAGATTTTACTTTGCATCAGGGATGAGTTTCACTGCAATAGTTGAAAAGGAAACACTGCAGGTGATAACTGGAGCAGGACACTAAAATGTGGCTGAGGGAACAAAATCAATGCATGAACAAGCAGGAAGGATTAATGGTCCTTGACATGGGGTCAGGAATAATGAAGCATGTGGCAGTCTCATTCCAAGTGTATAGGTATATTTTAGGGATCCCAAAAAGTTTTGGTTGAAATACAAATTATCAGAACCTTAAATCCATACTCCCCAATATCTTCTGTCTTATTCAGTGGTCATGGGTATACATTACACAATATGGAATAATATAAAAGCAAGATAATGAAGTGAATTAAATTACTCTTTATTAAATAAATTTCAAGAAAATTTACAGTCAAATTAACTTGGAGTATTTTTTGTTCCAAGTATTGATAATTTTGAATACTAAAGAGTTATCACAGTGTTGAGTAATTGGAATGTAGTTAACTGAACAATCACAACACATATGCTAATGGACAAGGACAGGGAAAGCCCTGAGTGTTTTAACCCTACACAAAGAAATGAAGGTAAGAAAGGTTGTAGGGTGTGTGTGTGTGTTTGTGTGTGTGTGTATATGTGTGTGTGTGTATGTGTGTGTGTACTGATAGTCTTCTTTGGGGAAAAGCACAATTAATTATGCAATACAATTGTCAAACCTTGAAAACAAACCTAAAATTAAGATTTTTACACACTGAGAAGTTACACATATATATTTTAAAATGCATGTATTTATACATGTAATAATAATTAATGAAAGTAGAAGCTATGAATATAAAAAAGATCAGAGAAGTGTATATGGGTAGGTCTGGGGGAAGGTAGAAAAGGGAAAAATGATGTGATTATATAATCTCATAAAAAAAGAAATAATAAAAATTGTTTATCAGAAAATCTAAATAAAAATAAATAAATAAGGTACATGGCATGATATTACACATCATAAATAGTACTGTGTTTTTCATATCAAAGAATTTTTTAACATAATTTGGGTTAGTAATAAATTAAAATTTAAGAAAATATTACAAATAAAAAACAAATTAAAAGCCCAAATCCCTGGTTTATGCTCAATGCATGTTTTAGTATATAAAGTATGTAGTCATATTAATATATATGCATATATATCAATAAATTATTTTCCAGAAGCTGTTAAAATTTTCACACAATTACAGTATATCAAAAGATAAAAGTCTAAAACCAGAAGCTTGGTGTTGAATATTCAGAAATTGTTTTGCCATTCTGAGATGGCAAATTGAGATTATAAGGACTCTTGCACATTACATTAATACCAAGTCTTTAAATTACTGAAGTATGAAGAACCAGAGAAGCACCTCCATTTTGAGCAAAAGTCTCTAAACTCCAGCTTGAAACAGTATGAGTTCTGCTGAAGTAAAAATACAGAACAAAGAGATAGCTTAGGGCTATCTGAGAGCAGCTAATTAACCACAGAATGTCCCAGTATGATAGCCTGGGCCATGTGATAGTCACAGAGTGTCCCAAAGCAGGAGATAGTCTAGGGAGGAGAGTTTGACAAACATCCTGCTAAGATAACAGAGGAAATCTGGAAAGTCCCCCCCCCCCCAATGAGCTAATCAGAATTATATCCATAGAAGACCCCAACTGATGTATAATGCCAGAGTCCTTGACACTGCTTGCATTTCAATAAACCTCGTTTGTTCATTACAGAGAATTTGTGTCTCTGGTGGTCATTTCCGTGATCTCCCTACCAGCACACAACAAAACTACACTCACCTGCAAGAAGTATTTTACAATTATCAAATGAATTTAACATACTAATTGAGATGTGAGGATTACAACAGGTAACTATAGTTTCATATATGAAACAGTAATTTCATAAAATTATAAAATGGGTGACCATTGCTAGCGCAGCGCTGACAAAGTTTGGCATGAATAGAAGTTGAAAAATTTTGATTTGTAGTCTATGAAGTAAGGAGCTTTCTAAATATCTTTTGGGAAGCTGGCCTATTAATCCTTCTCACTAAATTTGCAATATCTTAACCAATTGGACCTTATTTGAGGCATTAAAATGATTCTGATGACATTTGTATTTGATATTAAAATTTTGGCTACTTACAAAAGTAGAGACAAGCTTATCTTTGGTTTTACATGTTGCTGTTTTAACCTTCCTTGCTCATCTTTATCTCTGTATTTTACAGGTCTTTTCCATCATGAAGAACAGTTTAATAAGAAAAACAACCCTTAAAAATCATAGTCTCAAGATGGTAGAATGAATATGGTAATTTACTCCTGTCTGTGCTCTTCTTGTGTCCCTGCTGGTTGTAGGGTGAATCCTCATAGACTTTACGCATATGGTGTTTTCAAGACTGCGGAAGCAGAGCCCTCACACTGGTATGAATTCAAGAACTAGTGAGGAAAAAGCAACTTTAAAACACCTTTTTTTTGGCAGAGGAATGTGAGCATAGAGGAAAGAGGCTGTCTATTATGCTGGTTTGCCCAAGACAGTGGCAAGGAATTCCTTCCTTCCCTTAATCCTTAAATTGGCACTTAAATAGTCATAAACCTCCTGGTCTTCTATCATAGTACCCTTCCAAAACTTCTTATAATATTATTTCAGGAAGTAAAGCTTTTTTTTCTGTGGCTTGAAACTTCCCACTTTTTATCCATAGACACAACCAAGCAGCAAACTGTCTACAGTTCTCAATTCTCAGAGTTCTATGGGAGAGGAGCCTTTTACTCCTCTATGACGCTTCAATGAAAACAGACTGACCATAAAGATGTACTTCTTACAAGCATATCTGAAAACCTGTCACAATAGACTCTGACCAGCCATATTCCAGAAATGAAATTATCACTGAAAAGTTCACTTGAGGTATGATGACAAGCACCATCCTGTGGGTGATAGGTGCTTTTCCAGAAAATGCCACAGCACTCTTCACTCTATGGAAGTGTATGTCAAACTAGTTCATATTTGGGTCATAACTGACAAGAACTTAATTAAACAATATTCAAGGGATAGTAATTAAAAGGAATATTATGGTATAAATGAAACAAGAAAATACAATGTTATAAAACTGATCATTTTCAAAACTTATTCTGGAAATTTAATACCAAGGTATTACTAAATCAAAAAAAAATGTGTTGGAAAATTTAGTCTTACAGCAATCAATCTTCAAGACTATTGCAATAAAAGATGTAAGATCTCAACTCTGCTCAAACAATTAAGTAGCAGGAAAGGCCTTAAGAGTTGGCATCGATGGGTGAATTCTTAGTCAATAGCTCTTTGTTTATTGTTTTTATTCAAGTGTAAAATTCCTTAGAGTTTTCACAACAGGATGCATCTTGGACCATGGGGACCAGGGCACTATTTTCCTTTGAGAAGAGAGATAGGAATTATTAAAATGTCAAGAGAATTGAGAAAGATTTGCATCTATAAGGAAGAAACTGATGGTTGTTGGTGGTGTTTACAATTATACATTTTCAAAAGTAATTGTCCTCAGAAATGAAAGGTCCTAACACAGTATATATACATATATATATACAGTAGTATAAAATGTTCTTTAAGAGCTTGGATATCTGTGGGAACTGTTCCTGTGATGTTGAGACAGAAGATGCCTTCTATCAAGGCCCCTATGGAGGATCCTACAGAGACTATCTTGAGTCTGGTGAATTGTAACTTCAGAAGTCTTGTGATATAGTCTGTTGAAATTTAATCAGGTCATCCTTAAAGGACTTGAAATTGACAAAATCACATAGGTTCTTCAGAAGACCATTTTTGTTCCTTATAACCATTTAATCTTTGGAAAGAGCTTTGTATCAAAATGAACATTCTAAATGATTTTCATTTCAATGAAAGAAATTCTAAAGAAGTATGTCTCCTTAAAAAGTCAAGTGGAATTTTGAATTTCAGATCACACAGCACAGTTGTTATATTAAATCATATGTCTAAAATGATTTTCTAAACTTGTATTCAATAATTTAAAATGCAATTTAGTAAATAAATGTCTTTAAATTACATTCCCACAAACTCACACCTTGAAAACTCGGGGACAGGTGATCACTTTGGGGAACTGATTGAAATCCTGGGCTTCTGTGTTTTTTCAGATTTTGTTTACCAGCAGCCCTGGGCCTCTACTGTCAATGCAGAAAGACAGGTATTTCCAACCTCTAAATTGGCTTGGTGATGTGTTTTTTGATACAAATAATTTTCTAGATTGTTTGGGTTAGAAGAGGAGCCAACTCCCAGAAAGCTTTCCTCTATCTTTCTCCAAGCCACAGACCCAAAGGGACATCAATCCAACTAGTGTGGCCAATCCAGGGACACCTACCCACTCATAGAATGGAAAAAAGTAAAACAGGCTAGATGTACAGTGTGGTGATGTACACCCTGTCACTCCAGCATTCAGGAGGTTGAGTTTGGAGTTTGAAATAAAGCTGGCCTGGGATACAATTAGCTCTGGGACAGGATCATGACACAAAAGATGATCCTATAGACAGCTAGTTAAAGGGACAAGGAAGCTTGGATCTATGGTCCCTTTGCCTGCCCTCTGAGACCCAGAGGAAGAATACAGAGAGTAGGCCAGAGTAAGCAAGCTACAAAACACGCTATGTTGGTCTCCTGAGTTGGGCCAAGCACAGACTAATAAGCATCTGTGAAGAGGTGCACATGGGCAGAATACATGGCAAAGTCCTACAACTACCGGAGTCATGAAAAAAAGCACAAAAAAATGTGGGAACAGGAGCTCAACTGTATGCTCTAGATTTGCCTGACTCAAAGTCTCCCTGAACAGGATGACCGCAGAAGCTAGAAAGAAGGGTAGAGACCTGGTTGGGTGTTACCTAGAGAATCCACAGCAGTGGGGTACTGGTCTTCAGCCAGAAAGGGGCATCTCTGAGAATGGCTTCTTATCATGGAGGTTTTCTTTACCTGAACACATGTAGACAAAGAAAGGTGAGATGAAGCCATTTCCTCTCAGCCTCCTAGAGAACGTGGGTGATGCTGGCCTGGAAAGACCTTCAGCCACATTAGGTGTTGGAGAAGCCTAGGTACATGGTCAGCACAGAGAAAATCGCCAGGATTAGGAGATGCTAACTCATATCTAACAGCACCACAAGTGGGAGGTCAGGTCATTCACCACAGCTTGGAGGCTCCAGAATAGACTGTCATTGGACAGGAAGGGATATTTCTAATTCTCAGGCCATCATGCCTAGAATGATTCCATGTAGAGAGTGCCTATAAGAATTGGTGGCTGACTCAAAGTGATGGGAGAAGACTGGGCTCCTTACAAAGTTCTGTGGAAGCCACAGAATGGAGACAGATAGGAAGAAAAGATGCCATGGAAGTGCTCTACCCCAGGGCAAAGGACAGGATTTGAGTCTGAGCATTTTTTGTATTCACTGAATATTTGTATTTCTGAAAGCTGCCTTTTCACTCACCCTTCCTGAATTCTATGGACTCATTGATAATTGTTTACATATTTTATCTCACTGGAAATAGTGTAGATTTAATTAATTCTTTGTCATGTATAAAACAACAGAGTCTTTCCCATGTTTTCTAGGCCACGCCCTCAAGTAACTGCTTCCTTTGCTGATATGAAATCTATACTTCTCTACGAAACTGTTACTAATGTAAGGCCCCCTCCCTTTTGCTTGTTTTAGCAAATTTCTCTTACCCAAGAAGTAGTGCTAGCAACAGCACATTGCAAGGACAGTAAGCAAACTCGCCTAAGACATATTAACAGGACAGTAAAGATTAGCTTCTCTGATAAAAGAAGAACTGCAGTTAGGACTAAGACCAGGTGCCTGGGGTGGAGACAAAGGAATGTGGTCAGGAATGTGGTCAGTAGCCGTGGTCAGGAGCCAGACGCCAAACAGTCCCCAACCATAAACTGATTTCCCTGTGGGCTGTACATCTGCCCTTAAAACCTGCTCTTAAAACATATATCCTGGTGCTGCAGACACCAGCATCCCTGTAAAACTTAGTAATAAAAACTTTCACAGTGCATGTCAGCAGGACAGAGGGGGAAGGGAGGGGAAGCAGTTACTTAGCTATGTGATCAGGCCCAGCCAGATCAGGGGAGGAATTCCAGGAAGAGATAAGGGACAAAAGAAGAACAAACAGCAGGCCTGGGGGCAGGTGATAACCAGGATCTTTGGTCAGGCCAGATGGCAGCCTGGGGGCCCTTACCCCTCAATGGGTAATTTCATTCAAACCAGCCAATGAAAACCTTGTAACTTCGCTTCTGCTTCTGTGCGCATGCTTTTGCTCCCCTAACCCTATAAAAAGGCCCTGAACAGAGGGCTGGGCACGCAAGCCCCCCGAGTGGCTTGGCCCGCAGGTACCTGTGTTATTCAATAAACCTCATGCTGTTTGCAGTTGATCTGTGGCTCGGTCCTTCTTGGGTCATGGGGTCTTCTCCTGAGGAAAGGTCCGTTTCGGGGGTCCCTAACCCCTGGGGGTCTTTCACTAAGAAACTGTTACCAGGATGCTTGAGTATCAGAAATTCTACTAAATCCTTACCTGTCCCTGTCCTGTCAAATTTGTGCTCTTAACTCTTTCCGGGTTGGTTTGTTACACATAGTTTTCCAAAGTGGTTGGCACTGACTTTGGTCATGATGACTCATAAGAAGCTAGTTTGTTATTGTTGTTGTTGTGTGTGTGTTTCAAATAGAAATCCAGGTTACCCAGCACCTTTTGTTAAAGAGGTCTTGTTTTAGCCAAGGAATATTTTATTGTCTACCCCCAAATACTTAACTGCATGTATTTACACTTGGAACTCAACTCAGATTTATTAATCTGTATATCTCTTTTATGCCAGTAGTAGGCTATACTTGCTACTATGGCTGTAAATCAATGACATCATATGAGGCATGCTTATACTATCCAGGTTATTGTGTATTTCCAAGGTAATGTTTAAATTGCTTTTCTATTTCTGGAAAATATGGCATCATAATTTTATTGGGGATTGTGTCCAACCTGCAGATTGATATTCATGATGTAGATATTTTCACAATATCAAATCTTCCAACTTTAAGCATAGCATGACCTTTGACTTTTCTGTTGTCCTCTGTGATGCTTTATTGGTGGCCACTGACTTTTAGCCAGTCTGAATATGCAAGTTTTTTTTTTTCTAACCTTGGATTATGACTTGTTTTCTAGCTACAAAAATAAAGGCTGGCAATTATCATCTTCCAGTGCTTAAATTACATCATGGCATTTAACTGTCTGTAGAAAAAATTGCTACTTTGATGATGATCTTGCCTCCAAGTGTGTCTGTCCTGTGGTTATAATATTTTGTAATATGATGGACATGGTCCTGCTGTGGTCTCATTTAGTGTTCTAGAGGCTGGTTGTCAGGCATTATTTTTTCTTCAGATTTGGAAAAATTCTGTTATTATTTCATGAAAATATTTCATTCTTTACTTCAGCAAAAAGATGATTCTGTTTCTCTTAGGAACATGATTCATAAATTTCTCTCTTTGTGATGTCTTATACCTCTGCAAAATTCACTCTTCCTATCTAGTTTCTGTCTCAGTGACTCTACTTAGCTCCAAGCCTAGATCCATTTTATGTCTCTAGCTTTCCTCACAGCTTTTATTTCTTTACCTACTGAATCTTTGCTTACTAAATACCTTCATTTATTTTGAAATTTTGTTGCTATTGTTTATTTATATTTCAGAATTTATAACTATGTTAAGCTGAACTTTCACATCCACTGCCAATTTCCATATAAAATCAGAAAATCCAACTGTCTGTGTATCTTAGAAAACACATAAAAGTCTGTGTCCTCCTGGTTCTCTCCAAATACTTATAAACACTCCTTTGAATTCTTCATCTGCAATTTAATCTAAATCACTGTCATCAGAAGACATTCTTATTGGCTAGGTATTTGAAGGAGTCATGCTGCCATTAATTTATATTTTTTCTTTCTCTTTTTAAAACTAGAACTTATTTATCTGTGGATAGGACACAAATAGAAATGTTTCGAACAATTATTATTCTATCAGAAGACAATTTTACAGCATTAAAAATAAAATATGCTATGTGAAGCTGCAAGTACCCCTTTAATTGTAGATTAGAACTCATTACACCAGTGGCAATTACTGGCAAGTCCTAAGAATAGAATATAGCTTCCCTATGAAAGACTAGACACATCGTGGACAAGCACAAAAATAATCATATAAAATGATTACTTCATAAACCCTGATCATTGTTGGATTCTTGGTGGTAAAATCCTGTGATGAAGCTATGTATGTAAAGATACCATTTCCTGTGCAAATGAGTGAAACACAAAAGCATTATCAGACAAATGAATACTACTTAATCATGAGAAAATGGAGGGTAAATAGAATAAAACAAAATATGAATCAGATGAGGAGGGTATGGAATGAGGCAGTTAAGATTAAAAGTGAAATGGAAGAGAGCTGTAAGGAAGTGCAATCAGGTGACCTAAGAGAGCCCAGAGCTTGAGAGAAGAATCCTCAAGCAAGGCAACGCTGTCTTCCTTGGGAAATCAAGTACAGCAAATGTGAAAAAGGGAAGAATAGAGAAAAGGGACAAAGGGGGGAAAGGAAATAAGAGAGTGAGAGGGGTGGGGGGAAGGAAGAGAGAAAGAAGGAAATGGGGAGGCAGATGGACAGGTACTGACTAAATGGATCCATGGAAAAATACATTTTACCTAACATAAAGCACACTCAGCAAAGCACGGTGTCAATGCCGATGATTTAAATCCATAGTTTATTAAGAAACTTGACAATAGAAATAAAGATTTACCTACATGAGGGACCTCAAAATTCATCTTTTCAGCAACCTACATCGAATGGATCTTATTCAAGGTATACATACCATCCAATCCCCAACTTTGAGTTAATACTCAAATTCCTATATTTTGTAGCTAACAGAAATGTTACTGGCTATTTGAGGGCTTCCAGTTAAAATGAAGTAACAGCTGGAATAGCAGATCAGCTTTAGATAGCATCCCTTCTTGCTTCTTCATTAGGGGGTGTTGAGTGCTCCATTGCATACTACCAGTGCACTGTTCATTGAGTTAGTTTTCAGTTTCCAACCAGTATAATCACTACTGAAGATTCACAGTTGGATGAGCATGCTATACCTGGTGAAAGTGTGTGTCATCATACCTGGTATGAATATCACTTGGAAGGAGAATATCACAATTATGGTTTGGAGTGTTAGATTTCTGCACACCCTTTTCAATTATTTCTTGTGTTGTTACCAGTTTTTCTGCTGCTTGGAAGGACCAATATACACATGATCCTTTTATGAATATTAGAATCTCATCTTGTCAAAAAATCACTGGGTCTAAGCTGTTTAATGAGTTACAATCCTTTCCATTAGTAAGTAGGACTAATTAGAAGAGGTTTTCCAACTTAAAGGCAGATTGTGGCAGTAACAGCAGCATCAGGAAGGGCACTAATCTATAGGCACAAGCACAGATACTTAGAAGGGAGGTAGTTTGGCTCATCTTTTCTATTCAGTAAGACAATTAACAAAACATCATGGAGTTGTCTCCACACTGAAACCTTTGGTCTCATCATCCATGAGGACTTTGTCATTGTCTACAGTACAACATGTGGGCATCCCCTTTGAAACAAGACCTCAAACTAAATCTAAAGGTTGTTGGTTGTGCCCATAACAACTGTGTCTGTAGTATGAGGTTTCTGGCCTGGACTTTTGGGCCTAGCCTCAAGGTTTGGGCCCACAGACCCACAGACCTGAAGAGACACATAGATGCTTACAATAGTTTTAGGCTGATTGGCCTAAAGCCCAGGCATATAACTTGCTAACTCTTTACATTTAATCTAACCCATGACTCTTATCCTGTTCAGCCATGCAGCTAGGTACCTTTTCTCAGAGAAGCATAGTTGTCCTCTGCTTCTTCTGGCTTTTCACTGGCATTCTGCTCTGTTCTGTTCCCAGAGTTTTCTTACTCTGGTAGCCCCACCCACACTTCCTGTCTGCCTTTGGCCAATCAGTACTTTTTATTAAACCAGTGGGTGGGACAATTATTTACAATGGAACAACATAATCCTTGTTGCAATGGGGCTTTTTGGTCCCGGGTGGCCAGAGGTCCAGACCCTTAGACCTGTCCCATCAGACCCCTTAGCAGCCTGCTGCTGCTGCTCAGGCCTCCAGAAATGACTCAGATGCTTATATTAACTTTATGCTGTTTATTCTATGGTTCAGGCACATTGCTAGCTAGCTGTTACATCTTAAATCAACCCATTTCTATTAATCTGTCTCCCATGTGGCCCGTGGCTTACCTGTGCTCCTTTCATGTTGCTCCTTTGGGCTTCACCTCGGTCTGCCTGACTCCACCCTGCTTCTCCTACCTATGCTCTGATTTCTCCTCCTACTTCTTCTATGGTGCCTGTCATGGCCCAAAACAGCTCCTTTATTTAAAGATCGATATTCACAGCATACAGAAAGGCATTCCCACATCAAATCCTCCTATATGTGTCTTCATTGTAGCAGTTGGCATATCTTTCTTGACATTTTGACAGTATTGGACAGAGTTTCTAACCAACCAGGTTTGTTGTTTTCAATTGCCCCTCAGTAGCCTGGGGAAAACAAAACAAAACAAAACAAAACAAAACAAAACAAAAAACCCAACACCTGGGTTTAAAGCCAGACAGCAGAGCAGGAAGTCCAAGATCAGTGCCAGCATAATTTCTGAAAGTCCTTCCAGTGGAACATGCAGTGTCTCAGCAATAAGATCTTCTCATCTGGTCTACCATAAAGCCAGTGCCATTGACAGTTTAGTATGGTTCTTAGTGGTTTAATCTAGTTGGACTGGCTTAATCCACCCTGGACATGTTCAATCACTTTGGCCAGAGAAACTGCAATAAGGAGTTGGTCAGAGGATTCACTGCTGATACTGGAGTTTTTCTAGACCTGATTTCACTAGATGATTTTTGAGTATTTTGGTTTAATTTCTGTGGGATCTTGGAAATGGAATAGGCATGTGAGGAAGTTTAAAAACTGTGAAGGATAAATATCTGCTGCCAGTGTAGTGATAATTGAAAGGTTGATGCTGGACCCCATCACACTCCCAAGCACCCCTTGCTCTAATAGATCCTGGCTGCAGCTTCTCGAGGTGGCATTGTCACAAGCATGTTTCTGCCTTAGGTTCCCAGCATCAGTGCCACTCAGGAGCTGCCTTATGTCGTACTGAGCTAAAGGGAGGAGTTGTGGGTCTTGATTTTCTATTGTGCTCTCATAGGCTTCCAAAGCTTTGATAGCTCAGCTTCAATCATCTGAGTTTTATTCTCTGTTTGTTACAGGCTTGGAGCTAGAAGAAAGGCCAGGAATTCTGAAGGACTGTGGATGGGAACAGTTAATGACCTGTTTCCATCAATAGATGGATGTTAATCTGGAAGACCTCAATGTATGAATTGCAGAGATCTGGATTCTGCAGCAGATAAGGTATCTGGCATGGAGCTCGAAATTTCAGAGACACCTTCATCTTCATGGATATCTCCACTAGTGAAAAAGAGTCAAGGTAGAGTTGGCGCCCTAAATGAAATGTTCCTCCCCCTTCACAGCTCTACAGTAACCAGGATCCAGCATCAGTGGGGAAAGTATTCCTATGAGCTCTTCTTGTGCAGCATGGGCATCAGTCTATGTTAGGAAAATTTTGGTAGGACACAAGAGGACAGTGTAAGTCCAGCGAGATTAAAGCTTTTTGAGGCAGTGTGGGGAGCAAAATTACCTCCAGTTTGTAATAACGAGGGAGGTCTAAGACCTATGTTCTTCACATAGCCCAAGGAAAGGGGTCAGATTGATTCTTGGTACTGGATTGCATGACAGAGATTTGATGAATTGTCTAATTTTCTATGTGCCTGGAATTTCCAGAGGATCTGGATCAACACTTTCTCCAATCTAGACATTGCTCTTCTTTGTGCTGCTTTGTTTTGCCTGGTGTGATACTGCCTCACAACTGTGTCCTGGAACAGAAGTGACTGAAGGTAGGAAAACCATAGACAGCTTCTCATGCCACTGCCTCTGCCCTGTTTTGTGCAGATTTGGCTCTATGTAGTGTCTCTCTACATAGATCAGGCTGGCTTTGAAATCACAGAGATGGCCAGTCTCTGTCTCTGTGGGCTGGGATTATAGGTGTGTGCCAACATGAACAAGCCAGTCTTTACTCTGAGATTTTTTAAAAAATTATATATTGAGGATTTTATGAGTACTGAGTATGAGTAATTAGGTATAATTACCTCTTCCTCCTTCTAACTCCTCCTGGGCCCATCCCACTCCTTTTAGAATCCATGACCTCTTATTATTTATGTGCTTCTGTTACACACACACACACACACACACACACACACACACACACACACACACACACACACACACACACAGGTTTAGTCTGTTGATATCACTTCATGTTGCTAATTGCTTGTATGTGTTTAGGTCTGACCTCTTGGAATTTGCTAACCTATCAAGGAATCACCCAAGAAAAAGAATTATTCTCCCTCAGATTGTTATAGAGATGAAGCTTTTTGAGAATTTTTAAACATGCCGGCATACATTTGTGGTTGTACAGAGAATAATTTACTGTGGAGTGCCCAGCCCCAGTTGACAGTATCCAACAAATTCAGAGAACACTGCTAAAGACTGGACACATGGTTAAAGTCAGAGGAACAGAGCAGGACATCTGCTGGCAACAGTGTCTTTATTATATGATAGGCAGCCTAACCCAGAACAATGTCAACCATGTGGCTGCTTCAACAAGGCTTGCTAAATAACAATGTTTTGAGCCTTTTTATTTAAATCGGTGCTTCTCTGTAACATTCACTCCCAAACTTCCTTTATTTTTTCTTATGATCATCTTTGCAGTTTAACTGACCTCATTTCTATATTTTCTATCTTCCCATCTTTGTATCTTTTTAATCATCCCCCCAGTTGCTGTTGGTCTGTCTTTCATGTGACAACTTCAATATTTATTCCTCAGCAATAACAGTCTTTTCAGAGTGTGGTTCTCTCTTAGTTTCTTTTGCTTTCCCTTGTTATCCTATAGACTGAGTACTCTAAAATAGGACCATCATTTTCTTTCTGTATTTTTAATTTAGTATGCTTTGAGACAGGAACTCTGTACTTGATCTTGAACTGATCTTTATGCTTCCACCTCTTCATATGATGCTGACAAGAATGTGTCATCATACCTGGTATGAATATCACTTGGAAGGAGACTGTCACAATTATGGTTTGGAGTGTTAGATTTCTGCACACCCTTTTCATCTTTCTGTTTCTGTTGCATTTAATCCCCTCCAGACTGGGTTGATTTTATTTCCTATTCACTTCCCTCTTAAGACTCAATAATATAACAGAACATAGTGACATTGTTATCTCTCCAAGGTGGGAAAAAACACTGGGGTTAAACTAGCTGTCCAAAGTCACAACTTAGTATATACCAAAGCTAAATGTGACATTCAACATAAAATGTCTGTCAATAGTACCCAAATTATTTCAAGGATTTAAGAAGATACTAAAAGAAAATGTGATTTTAAAAAATCTTTTTAAGATTTCTTCCCTTACCTGACATTGTCAGGGGAGGAAATGACAGTAATCCTCAGTACAAGGGTTCAAGATGAATGGGCATCATTGTGTGATCTGCTGACAACCCACTCCTGTGTCTAGTATCATCCAGTGCTAACTGGTCACTTGACACAAGTGAGCTGTAGTGATCCAAATTTGTTTACTAGCAGCTCATCAGGAATCTCAAGGTATTACCAGTTGATGGCAGATTTGAGGGGAGAATGATAGCATAAATCAATGGCAAGGTAAGATTCCGAGCTAAAATATGAGACTGGGTGGAAATAATGTCAGGAGACCAACAGCTGCAATAAATGGCTGGGTAAAACTTGAAAGCCCCCGATGACAATCCTGCTTCCCTGGGTTATTCAGATAGGAAATCACGGCAGTACTTCTTATGTGGTTCACTGATTAAAACTGTTCATAATTTGAACATGATGTGTCATGTGCCCACGGAACATATACACACAGTATACATACAGATAATAATACTGGAAAGGAAAGAAAGTGACAACACAGTTGAGAAACTATTTCATCTGATCTGATTTTTGAGCTGTCAGCATTTGACCAGGACCAAAGGAAGCTATCAAAGGGTCCCTTTCTGACTGACTTGAAGGACAGGCTTGAGTGCACTGATTGTACCTTGTAAGACATAATGAACTTCAAGACTCTTCTTTTGGGGTTCTTCTCTAGGAGGTCTTCCTGAGGCTGTGCTGAGCCCAGGTTGAACTCACATCTCTCTTCTTTACTCTTCATTTCTTCACTGTAAAGTTTAATTCTTGGTGGTATCACCATAAACATCCAGAAGCAGTGGTCTTCAGCTGTCATTCCGATGCTCATCAAATGGATTCTGCCATTAGAAGTGTAAAACAGAGGGACTGAACAGGAGGCTGACGGCACATGTTCTGTCTTTCAATCTTTTGTTGCTGCTCTGACCATACTTTCCTACCCTGAATGTTTTGTTTTCCTGTGATAGGTTCTTGTTTTTGTTTTTTGTTTTTTTATTCTCTACAGCTCATGTTGATCAAGACCTCACTGTCTATCTCATTCTGGTTTCAGACACATGGGCATTCTTTCTGTTTTTGCTTTCCTTGTTAGATTGCCAACACTGAGTTATTGTTTCTTTCTGCTTTGTCTATTCTTATACAACTGAAGTGAGTATGGCAGTTACTGTAACTCCTTACCCCTTGAAAGAGCCTCTGTAGAATCTTGGGATTCTAGCATTCTCTACTATGATGAGGTCTGAGACCAAGATTATTAGAAAAGAGAAAAACTGCAGAAAGAAGACATTCATGAGCATAGAGTGTTGAGTCACATGAAGAACCAAATAGCTTGTTGGTTTATATGTGAAAAACAGCCAATTCCACATCTTACTGTTTCTTCACACAGTAGAAATTTTTTATGCATTTCAGGAAGATTAGGTAATTGGTATACTTTATTGTTTTTTTTTGTGCTGCTTCTCTATTTTATGTCACTGACTAGTAGGTTTTTAGACTATGGATTGTAACATGAGTCCAGACTGCTTTTATATAATTTCTTATTCCAACTCAAAAGCATGAACCAAGATGACATGTCTAGTACTCCTTATTAAAAATGACAGTGGAGGCAGTTAAGTTAGCCTCCAGCAATCACATGAGGTATTATAGATTTTATTCAGGACTTCTTTTTCACTGAGATATTGATGTAACATGCAGCTACATGTCCTACTCCACAGAACTATTCTTCCATGTAGGACATTTAATGCTGTGTAGTGCAGACAAAACTTATCAATAAGAGTGTTCATTTTCATATTGGGAATTGATTTCTGTGGCTTCTGACTTCATAAAAAGTTCTCCTTCCTTCCACTGTGGAGGGTATTTGTGCTATATGTACTAATGTAGGTTAGCTGTCAATGCCTTTGTTTATTTAAATAGTCTATGCCTTCCTTGCATTTAAAGTTTAAGATGAGATGTATTTATCTGCATGTGTGTGTTCTAGTTTGCTTCTTTCTGGTTGTGATAAAACACTTGGAAAAATAAAATTGGGGAAGGAAATTATATATTTTCTCTTATATTTATAGTCTATAATTATAGTCTATTGTCGAAAGAAGCCAGGACAGAAAATAAAGGCAGAACACTGAGGTTGGAACTGAAGCAGAGACCACATAATGATTGCTGTTTGCTTCTCCTGGTTTGCACAGCTACTATATTTATATCAATCCATAACAATTATTACTAATGATAATAACCACAGATATTTCAATAGGCTCATCTGGTGGATGTAGTTCCTGCACTGATGTTCCCTCTTTCTGGGTGCCTCTAGAATATGTCAAATTGACAAATATCTGCCAGAATTGGTTCCAGTAGTTTTTCTTTTAGCCAAAGTCAGTACAGTCTTTGTTCTGTCTCTTTAGTGTTTGAGGTAATCTTATTTGGAGGTACCTTTTGTCTGTTCTGGGTTTGGCCATCTTCAGGTTCTGTGACAATCATTAATACCAAGGACTAAAAAATGACAGAGGATGGAAAGAAGTTACTGATGTGTGGTGTATGATATCCAGTTCCCAGATATGCATAGACATGTTTTCACGAAAGTGTTAGGAAAATTAGTAGTTATGATTATTTTATTGGTGTAGTTTCCTTATAGTATCAGAAGCCTTGGTAATTTTGAATGACCCAAACAAGCATGTACTTTGGGGTTGTAAAATGCTAAAGTAAGAAAAGATTAGATATTTGAAAGCCAAGGGAATAGGCCCGCTCATCTATGTGCACTAGTATCTCCTCCCATCTGGAATTATCTTCCCTGGAGAAGGAGGGAGACTTGTGACTCAGAAGTAGATATAAATCCCAAATCCTGTATTGCTAAACTGCAAGATATACAGGAACTTCCTTTGGTTTATAGAAGCCCTAAACCACCACTGAAGAGACACCATACCAACAGAGCTGTCTGCAGGTAATTCTGGGAATACCAGTGATCTGGTTTTCCTCAGTTGTCAATTATGGTGTTAACCTCTAAACTATTGATTTTAATACTAGTAACCCATCACCTCTTCTCCCTTAAGTAATTCCATTAAAGTTACTAGTTCAAATCTGGACTTAGATGGAATCATTTCTGAGGTCCATTGTTGGTGTTCTATTTAGAGTGAGAAGTCCTTTGTTCTAGAAATACATATAACAATATTTGTGCTAGATTGCAGTTTAGGCACGAAATTCACAGAATGCCAAGTATGGTGATAATGAGCATCTAAAGGCATTAAATCTTTCAGAGTCATGGGATGTATATATGGTACAACAAGATAGGCTATAAAAGACTAATGATATATTTAATAACATCCCCAGAGCAAGCTGGGTATCCTTGTCTTTGTTATAGGTATTCTGGGAGTAATCATTGCATTCCTATCCCATGCCTTCTCTGCACCCATAAATGGCCAAGGGAAGGTACTATGACATTTTTTAACAATAGTGTTTCTTTAGTTTATCAGAGTTATAGAGAGGATTAAGCCAGGGAACTGGTGCCAAGCCTCATTTATCTCAGCTTCAGTCATGTAGAACAGCTTGAACTGCTATTACTAAATTTCTATGGGATGAAGAGAGCACAGTGGTACTATTCCATATCTAGAGTTAAAGCAGCACATAGAGAATGGTAAGACCAGAGACCACTGTAAGCTGTTTCTTTGTATCATTCCCTCATACCAAACCTTACTCTCTTAGGGATAATTTGGTACAGGTGGTAGAATCTTTTCATGTGGTCTTGTTATTTTCTAGATGAGTGGCTCTGGAGAGCAAATAGCCCTTGTTAGAATAGATGGACTTGGTCCTTCACAAATGCTGTTCACTCTATGCCAATAGATTCACTATAATTGTAGCTTCTGAGTGTCTTTTACATTTGGGACAGCATGTAGAAAAAAAAAACAATAAAAATAGCAGCTAAAGATTGAAAGACTATCTCCTAGTGGTTGGGAAAAAGTACTCCTAGAAGTTATCTGCCTGCTTAGTAAAATCCCAGTGCCAGAGGTATGCTATCTTCCTATGTCTCATTGGCCATCAAGAACACAGAGGTTTCCCAAATCTTAAAGTTTAGATCCTACTTCTCAGACACTGTATGTTCTACTTTCAGGATTCTGAGAAATCATCTTACCATGGGGACTTCTTATTCTCTTCTTTCAAAGACCCAGAAAGTTCATGTTAGGCCATTGAGGAGGAATTAAAACAAACAATCCTACTTGGTTGTGAACTCTCTGTCCTACACAATCAAAATGTCAAATAAGATATGATCACTGGTACAATGAAGAAATAGTTGTTAGGTGTACAACCAACAGCCTTTAGATTGGGTTTAAGGTCTGTTGCACACATTTGTACTGTGGTCAAGAACAAAATCCTGTCATTGATAAGGCCAAAGATCCCAGTCTGGAGACAACCCTATACCGTTTTGTTTATTGTTTTTCTGAATGGAAAAGATGGGCCTGTCTACCTCCCGTCTAAGTATCTGTAATTGTATCTAGCATAGATTAGTCTCCTTGTTGGTGCTGCTGTTACTGCTATAACCTGCCTTCAAGAGGTAGGACAACCTCTTTGAATTAATCCTACGTCCTGAACAAGGGGGCTGTAACTGGTTATGCAGCTAAGATCTAGTGATTATTTTGGTAAGATATGATTCTAATATTCAGAAAAGGATCATGTATAATAAGTCCCTCCAATGAACAGAAAAACTGTGGTAATAACAGATAAAAATATTGAATAGGTAAAGAAGGGGGTTAGAGTACTCTTATTTTTTCATTAGGTATAACATGATCATTCAACTCTGAATCTTCAGTAGTTTATTATTATTATTATTATTATTATTATTATTATTATTATTATTACTGCTTGAAGACTGAGAGAAGTATCTCAGTGAAATGGTGCATTGATTGGTAGATCTACGCAATGAAGCAGTTAATACCCCAATAGAGGAAGTAAGAGTGTTATTACTAAACCCAGATCTTAGATTTCAGCTATTACTTCATTTTGATGGCAGCCCCAATAGCCAGTGGTATTTTTGCTACAGAATATAAGAATTGGAGAGTTAACTCAAAGTTGAGAACTGATGCTATATTTTTCATAAGGTCTCTTTCATGGAGTAGGCTATTGCAAAAATAGAGTTTTTTGGGGGGGTCTCTCATGTTTCTATTAGTAAGGTCTCGCTGAAACCTTGTTAAGTTATATAATAAACTGTAGTACGAGGTTTCTGGCCCTGACTTTTGGGCCTAACCTCAAAGTTTAGACCCGCAGACCCACAGACCCGCACACACAGATGTTTTCAATAGTTTTAGGCTGATCTGTCTAAGGCCCAGGCATAAAACTTGCTAGCTCTCCACCCTTCATCCAACCCATGACTCTTATCTTGTTCATCTATGGGGCTTGGTATCTTTTCTCACAGCAGCATGGTTGTCCTATGCTTCTTCGGACTTCTCTCCAGCCCTCTGCTCTGTGCTTCCTGTTCTCAGAGTTTTCTTAGTCTGGTAGTCCCACCCACACTTCCTGTCTGCCTTTGGCCAATCAGTGCTTTTTATTAAACCAGTGGGTAGGATAATTATTTACAATGAAACAACACAAGCTAACAGGGTTCACAGCATGCTTTATCATGAGTACTTTTCTAATTTTACTAAACTCAGACTCTGCTTCCTAGTGAATTATTTCCTTTGTGGAAACCAAATATTCAGTTTTACATAAATAATGTCCCTAACATATTGAAGAGAGATCAGACTTCCGTAGGTGACAATGTAGAGTGGTATGTTCATCCCTTCCTCTATCAATGAGAGAAAGGTATGGTATTCTGTAGTAATGGGGTTTCTTGATCTCGGGTGGCCAGGGACCTGAACCTACAGACCTGCCGCACCAGACCCCTTAGCTACCCGCTGCCACTCAGGACCCCCAGAAATGACTCAGATGCTTATATTAACTTTATGCTGTTTGGCCTATGGCTCAGGCACATTGCTATTTAGCTCTTACATCTTAAATCAACCCATTTCTATTAATCTGTCTGCCATGTGGCCCGTGGCTCACCTGTACTCTTTCTTACTTGTTGCTCCTTGGGTGGCTTCAGCTCGGTCTGCTTCTGACTCTGCCCTGCTTCTCCTACCTATGCTATGTGGGAATGCCTTTCTGTATTCTGTGAATCTCAATCTTTAAATAAAGGAGCTGTTTTGGGCCATGACAGGCACCATAGAAGAAGTAGGAGAAGGAATCAGAATAGGTAGGAAAGGAAGGGCAGAGTCAGAGGCAGATCCAGCAAGCCGACAAAAGGAAGTGGTTCTATTAGGAGGTGTGGCCTTGTTGAAGTAGGTGTAACCTTTGAGGAAGTGTGTTACTATGGAGTCAGGCTTTTAGATCTCATATATGTTCAAGCCACAACCAGTGAATGGGAGCACTTTCTGTTGCCACTGCAAGGTGTAAAATTTTCAACTGCCTTTCCAGCATGATGTCTGTTTGCACACCATCATGTCCTGCCACAATGAAATGATTTCCTTTATAATAGTTGCTCTGATAATGCTGTTTCTTCTCATCAGACACCATAAGTAAGACATATCATAACATACTTAAGACATATCACAACATATCTGTGGAATACTCACTGATGATAAAGGCGTTCTCCACTGTAAACAAATATTTTTCAGAATTTTGTCTCCATTACCAACTCAGGAAAAAAGAATTATTTTTATAGTATTATTTTAAAGTTAGAGTTTTTCGCCTATATGCATTAACAGTTAAACCAAATGAGAGACAAAACAGCATAGCATAATATCTCTGTGATATAGCTTAATGTGTATGCTTTAAATATTGCGAGGATGAAACATGAGAAAATAAAAACTAATTAGAAAACAAATTCATCTCATGATAGTGTTTGCTTATGTGGTTATGATTTCTATTGCCAAAAACTGTAATTGACAATTATTTGCTTACTGACCTAATTAAACTATAAACAAGTGGTGCAAAAAAATGTAAATGATTCTTAGGAAAGCTCTGGGACCCTTTTCCTGGGCATTATTTTATGGTACTTGTCATATTGATTTTAGTGATAATTTTATGTCTTTAATAATGAAGAAACTGAGAATCATTCTTGCAGGAAGGATATATAGACTCTAAAATACAGCATAGTGATGGTTAACGTGTGTTCCTAAGAAAATAAGGGGACATGTAGAGCCAGATCTATTAATCAGAGATCCAAGAAATAGAGGATAGTTATAGTGAATGCAATGGAGATCATTAGACTGCAGTGCATAACTCTGGCTAGATAGTCCAGCAATGACTATATGCATGCTGGAGGGGATGATAGTTCTGTAGTTATGCAGTCAACAAAACTAGAAGCCTGGAAGATTCCTGAAGAATCTCTAGTCTACAAAGTCAAGGAGCAGCACTGGTTTTTCCTTGGATTTCTGTATATCTGGACCACCAATGAAAAATGACACCCATTCTGAGGAAAAGTCTTCTTGACTTAGTTATTTTTTTCTAAAATTCCTGGCATACCTGCTCAAAGACAAAACCCATGGGTTCCAGATCCATTGAAGTTGATAATTAAGATACCAGGCAGGCAGCCAACAATATTCTGAAACTATGTTTTAATGAATGAGTTTCTTGTTTCAACTCTTACAATTTCCACGTGTGTCTGTCTTAAGGTTCCTAGTCACCCCAGTATTATCTTTGAGGCTAACTGTCCTTGCCTACTTTAACTTTGTATCCCATCATCAGCAATCTGAAGTTTCTTCTCCTAACTTCTAACTATTGACATTTTCATTCCTATCATGGATATCTCTTCATATCACATGGCTAGTTAAATTTTGGTACAAATTTTTTGAATTCAAACTTTTTTAAGATCAGGAGAGAACCTTTGCCTCAGTCAACACTTAGAAGTCCATTCCCAAAAGAGGCTACATGTGATCCAGCTTTGGAGTCTATTATTGGTTTCTCTGTATTTGTATTCTCAGTCTCTCTCTCTCTCTCTCTCTCTCTCTCTCTCTCTCTCTCTCTCTCTCTCTCTCTCTCTCTCTCTCTCTCTCTGTGTGTGTGTGTATGTGTGTGTCTGAATGTCTACTTTGGAGCCTCTTTCTACCAATACTCTGCTCCTTCTCTTGCTATACTCTTGGTATATAGTGTAGTCTATTTTTTTAATAGTGGATGAACAATGTATCAATAATATGAAAACCAACTAATACATTCAAGGAATGTAATAAGATAGGTAAATTTGAAAGTTGTTTAATTATTCATAAACCTGACTATTCTTATATTTGTTAATAATTCATAGATCTATATTCTTAATAGCATCTGATGTATGAAGTTAAGCTTTGGCTATAAGATGAGTCAGAAGAGAACTTTCAAAACATTTAGGTCTTTAAAACTGACTAGTTTACAGATTTCAAAATTTGAATCATAAATTTTAAGCAATTTCAATCCAGGTGATTGACAGGTTCTTGCCTACTATTGTTGTACAAGAGATTTATAAAGCACATTTGTAGTATAGTCGAAACATTGACTTACATTTGTGATCGTCTTTATCATTTGATGATCATTGCCAAATGTTGTCATTTACTGTATTGGACATCATCGAGAAGCTTGGAGATGCTAAGATGGGTTCCCTATGAAAGCAAATCCCAGATCTTCTAGTGTTGTCCATTTCTCTACTGTAGAAACAGGCATTTCTTTTGGCAGTGACAGCTAGGAATGTGGCCCAACATAAAGCCCCCAAATCACTTAAAGTACTATAATTTTTTTGTGCTTTAGTTTTTTGTCATAATTTGATAGTAAAGTTTTCTAGCATGAAATTTATAAATGAAAAGGCTCTGTCAAAGGTTGGATATACATGGAAGCCTTGTTTTATTGATAGGCAAAGCCTGACAGTAATGTTAGTTTACTTTGTGCCTAATTGATTTATTTTAAGAACAGCTAATTACATTCTACAGTAAGTTCCTAACTTGGTATAATCTCTTATTGAAGAAAGTATGGTAGTAACAAGCTCATAGTCAAATCCATAATCAAAATGCAAAAGGCTAAGAGCATAGTCAAGAACCAGTGTAATTAAGACTTGCTCTCCAATATCCATCATCTAGAGTTAGCCTTCAGAAAAGAATTTATTTAACACGAAAAACTCCTCTACACCGTGTTAGGAATCATGGAATTTGAAATGAATTTAAAGTCATCACTCCAAGTACTTCACAGACTTCTACAGGTGGATTTGCTCTGGTTACGCCCTGTTGGCCTCCGTCTCAGCCAGCAGATGTCAGCACTGCATGCATTACGGACATTTAAGTTTTTATTAATTCTCCCCCTCCCCCCGCCCATGAAAGCCTTGTAAATAAAGGTATGGGCATCTAAAAAATAGGGAAACAAATAATAATACCATGTGATACAATAAACACAAGCAAATAAATCAGAATATGACAAACCAACCAAACAAAAAAGAGACAAAAACATACAAGGAATGTATGTATAGTTTTTGTTTGTTTGTTTGTTTGTTTGTTTTTGCTGGGTTTTTTTTTTTGTTTTTTGTTTATTTGTTTTCTGAAGGAGACAGGCAGGAAGTAGATCCAGATGGTGGTACTAGAAGTAATAGAGAAAGGAGGGACTTAGATCAGGATCAATTATATATAAAAAAATCTATTTTCAATAAAAGAAAAATTAAAAAGATCACAGCACACTAAGAAACTGGGTAAGGTCCATAGGCAAAACTGCCTTGTTTGTATTAAATGCATATGATACTTTCATGTGTACTTTCTAATTATAACTTTTGATAACTTGTGTCTAGATTGTTACATAGGTTCCTGTATTGTCTATTGTGTTTACATCTGTGGCTCTCACCTTCAGTATGAGTAAAAATAGAAGAGAGGTAGTGGCAGACTCTGGATGATCCCTCAGTTGTTGGGGTAGTAACATGTGACATCTTCAGCTGAAATCAAAATCATCGCTGATAAATCAGTGAACACCTGACAATGTTTGCCCTTTCACTCACCATACCATTTAATCTAGAGATATTCCTCATGTATGAAAATGTTATAAGTTACAACTTTATGCAATTCATTTTTATTATTGGCTTTACTAATCAAGAAATATAGATAAAAATTAATGAACATATTGATTGTTGTTACCGATCTGAGGGTTTCACGGAAATGTTTTAACATGAAAAACACTTATTAGGAATAAAAGTTCAAATGATAATTTCCTTCCCATGTAATCAGGTCACATTTACTTTACCCAGTGTAGAATTCTAATTTAGATTCTTTCTCTGCCTAATGTCTAGCTATGGGTTCTCTAGATCCACTTCTGTTTGGTGTCATAAACAGCCTCTATGATGGCAACTGGACTTGTCATCAGTCATATTTGTCTTTCTGGGTCTGGTTACCTCACTGAGAATGATTTTTTTTTTCAGACATCAAATACTGTATTTCATACATATGTAGAAAGTAGGCATCCTTGTCTTGTTTCTGATTTTAGTGAAATTATTTTGAGTTTCTCACAATTTACAATGATGATAGCTGTTGACTTGTTATAAGTCACTTTTATTATGCTATACTTTATCCCTAGTCTCTCCAGGACTTTTATCATCAAGGAGTATTCAATTTTATCAAAGTCCTCTTTTGCATCTAATGAGATGATCATGTTGTTTTAATGTTTAATCTGTTTGTGTGGTGGATTATGTTTATTGATTTACACATACTGAACTACTTGCTTGGGTTGAATACAACTTGATTACAGTAGTTGATCTTTATATGTGTTTTTGAATTAGTTTACTAGTATTTTATTAAAAATATTTACATTTTTTTATAAGAAATAATGGTTTATAATAAATTTTGATGGGCTGCCATGTAGTCTTTATATTAAAACAATAGAACATAAAAGCTTGATAAAAATACATATGGCAATGCTTCTTCTCCTTTTAATTTGTGTAATAACTTGATTAGTTTACTTCAAGCTCTTTTTTTGAAGGTTGTGATAAATACACCTGGTGCTGTTTTGTTGTTGTTGTTGTGAGATTTTTAAGTTTGGCTTTTATTTCATTAGGTCTATGAGTCTATTTAAATTGTCCATTTAATCTTGATTTACTTTTAGAGTTGTATATGTCAAAGAACGCATCCATTGCCTTTAGGTTTTCCAGTTTGGTGGAGTACAGGCTTTTAGATTGTGTCCTTACTATTCTCTGAATTTACATTGTTTCTACTGTGATATCTGTCTTGTCATCTAAAATTTTATTAGCTAATTTGTATTCTCTCTCTCTCTCTCTCTCACTCTCTCTCTCTCTCTCTCTCTCTCTCTCTCTCTCTCTCTCTGTCTGTCTCTCTGTCTCTCTGTCTTTTTGTTAATTTATCTATGGACTTCCCAATCTTGTTGAATTCTCAAACTCTTGCTTCATTTTATTGGATCTTTAGATTGTTTATTTGTTCATATTGTAATGAATTTAGTTCTAGTACAATGTTTATATTTTCCTGTATACTCTTCATGTGATTATTTCTTCTTATTTTTAAGTGTGCCACTTAGTTATTCATATAAAATCTCCATATCATTCTGGAGGAACTTCATGATGTGAAGTTGCCTCAGAACTATGTTCTTGTGTTCCATAGGCTTGAATATGTTGTCGTTTGATTGTCATTCATTTCTAAAACTTTTAAAAATTCCCTCTTGATTTCTGTCCTGATCAAATTTTTATTCAGTGTGAGTCATTTAGCTTCCACGAATCTATACGTTTTGTTGTTGGTATCCAGCTTTAATATATGGTGGCCAGACCAGGTAGGATAGAGTATGTTACTGCACTTTTAAAAAGTATCTGGTGAGAGTTGCTTGGTTTCCTAATATATGGTCAACTTTGGAGTAACCTCCAAGGACTGATGTGAAGAAAACTCTTTAGTGTTTTGCTGAAATATTTTGTATAGGTTTGTTATGGTCATTTGATTTATGAAATTATGTTTGTTTCTCTGTTCAGTTTTTGTCCAGATGGCCAGTCTGTTGGCAAAAGTACAATACTGAAGTCATGAACTTTTGTTATGTAAGAATTAATATGTGAGTTTAGCTCTAGTGGTGTTTCGTTTATGAAATTAGGTAACTCATGTTAGGTGCATAAATGCATAGAATTATAATATTCTCTTGATGGATTTTTCCTTTAGTAGTATGTTGTGCTCTTCTGATATAAATAGATATGGTATGTTTCTTGGATAGAGTCTGTTTCTGTATCCAATCTCTTAGTTCATGTCTTTTATTGCTAGCTGAGACTATTAATGTTGAAAGTTATTAGTGAAAAGTTTTTAACTCCAAATACTTTGTTTTGGTTTAAGGTTTCCATCTATGAATAACTGTTCTCAGATTGCTTACATCTTTTCCTCATTGGTGTAGTTAACCTTCTTTTCAGACTGAATTTTTCCTTTTAGTGTATTTTAAGGAACTGGGTTTGGTGAACAGAAATTTCTTAAATTTTTTCTAGTCATGAAACAATTTTGCTTTTCTAATTATTTTTTCTGATAGTTTTGATGGTGATAGTATTATGGGCTTGGCCCTGTAATATCTTAGAAGTAGAAGAACATCCATCTAGTCATTTCTGGATTACAGAATCTCCACTGAAAAGTCAGATATTTTTTGGAGGGCTTGTTTTTTGCTCTTTATGGATATTTCTTCTTTTGATCATGTTATGCTGCAAGGAATTTACCTGCTTGTTCTACTGTTTTGTGTTTCTTGAACCTTAATAGACATAACTTTCTTTACACTGAGAAAATTTCCTCTATGATTTTATTAATTTTTTTTCTTTCCCTTTGACCCAGGTTTCTGTTCCTTTTTCCTCTATACCTATAACTTATAGGTGTGTTCTTTTCATAGTATCCTGAATTTCTTACATTTTGTGATTTTTTTAATACTTAGTATTTTCCTTGATGGAGCTGTCCATTTCTTGTACTTTGTCTTCATGACCTGAAGTTTTATTTTCCGTTGCTCTTAATCGGTTGGTGGGGCTCATCTGTGAGACTTTTAATTCTATGGGAGCCCACAAAGATTCCTGCTTGTAGCTTGTTTCATTTTTATTCAAGGTCAGAGAATCTGAGCTTGCTCCCCACCCCCTCCCTACCCAGGCAAAGCTGAATAATACATGTTTGGGCAAAGGTGTGGCTATCAGGTTTGAGAACTGAAGAAGTGTTTACAACTGTCTGTATTTCATTTACCTCTTTGCTTGAATAAATTGCCCAGGAAAAATCAAATTGGGGCATCTGCGTGTTCAGTGCCCTCCTGACTCTTTACGTGTGATGTCTCGTTCTAATTCTTTTTGTCTCTGTAATTTCCAGTACACAGTCTCTTTCTCCAGGACTGTACTAAATGGCAGAACTGTCACTGGGATGATTCCAGTTTTATTTCAGTTTGGGATTTTTGTGTGTGATTCTATTTTTTGATAAATTCTACACTCATACCTGTCACTGTTTTCTCCTTTGGCTCCCGTGGGCAAAATGCACTAAGACTTGGAGCTCATCTGGAGAGAATAAAAGCAAAGACACTGAAAGACAGTGAGGAGGAGCTCCCCTACCTGAGGCTGTCCTAGTGTGGCAGGTTTTGATTCCTATTAGAGTCAGCATCTGTGGTTTCCTGATGTAGAAAAGATTTGGAATGGGTTAGACTGAAAGGCTAAAATTGATCATCAGGTAGAACTAGGGGAACTTTGAATCTGTGCCAAGAGGCTGCATCAAGTCTCTCATTTATTAATCACAGCTTTTATAAGTTCGCCTATCACTTATAATAATATTTATGACATAAATTTCTATTCATCTATAATTACTTAATGCCCATTTATATTCTTTTATTCTTTCTTCCTTTTTTCTTCTCTTTCTTCTCTGTTTGGAAAAGATTCTTCACCCATATGATGCATCACGATTGCAGGTTCTTTCCAGGCCATTTTTCCCAGAGTTCCCTCCCTGACCTCCCCCTTTCCCTACCTTCAGAAAATAGGCCTCCAAGAGGCTGCAATCAAACATGAAAAAACAACATACAATAAGACCAGGGAAAAGCTGTCACACCCACACTAAGGCTGGACAAGACAACTCCACAGGAGTAAAAAGTCCCAAGAGCAGGCAACTGAGTCAAAGATACAATGACTTTCACAGTAAGGAGTCCCACAAAACACATCAAGCTAGCAGCCACAACATATACACAGATGACCTGATGCAGACTCCATGATTGCCACTTCAGTCTCTGAGTCATGATCTCCTGGTACCCTCCATCTCATCTGACATATACAATCTTTCTGAACCCTCTTTCATGGGATCTCTGAGCTCCGAGGGAAGGGACTCAGTGGAGAATTCTAATTTAGATTCTTTCTCTGCGTAATGTCTAGCTATGGGTTCTCTAGATCCACTTCTGTCTGATGTCATAAACAGCCTCTATGATGGCAACTGGACTTGTCATCAGTCATATTTGCCTTTCTGGGTCTGATTGCCTCACTGAGAATGATTTTTTTTTCTAGATTTACTAATTTTCCTGCAAATTTCATTATGTCATATTTTGTAACAGCTGAGTAATAATCCATTGTGTAAATGCAGGGCATTTTCTGTGTCCATTCTTTGGCTGAGGTACATGTAGGTCATTTTTGGTTTGTGGCTATCCTAAATAAAGCTACTGTGAATAAGTATCCTTGTGGTAGTGTCAAGCATCTTTTGGGTATATGTCCAAGAGTGATATAGATGAATTTTGATTACAGATTTTCTGAGGAACCACCATATTTATTTCCATAATGGCTGTGCAAGTTTGTATTCCCACTAGCAGTGGAGAAGTATGCCCCTTGATTCACATCTTTGCCAGCATCAGCATCACCTTTATTGATCTTAGCCATTCTGACCATTATCAATATAATCTCAAAGAAGTTTGGATTTGCCTTTTCCTCGTGGCTAAAGATATTGAACATTTCAATAATTGCTTCTCTGCAATTTGAGATTCTTCTGGTTGAAAATATTCTGTGTAGATATGTACCCCACTTTAAAATTTGAATTATTAGGTTTCTAATCTTCTAAGTTCCTTATTTATTTTGAAAATTAGCCCTTTTTCAGATGTAAATCTTGAAAAACTTTTCCCAATCTGTAGATTACTGCTTTGTTTGATTGACAGGGACCTTAGCAGTTTCTTAAAGTCACATTTGTTAATCGTTGATCATGGTGCCTCTAGTATCAACGCACTGCTCAGAAAGTTTCTCCTTAGCCAGTGGGTTCAAGGCTAATCCCCAGTATCTCTTCTAATCAGGTTCTGTCTGGGTCTCCAATTACATAAATTCCATTGATCAATGTATCTGCTTTATTTTATTCCAGTACTATGCAGTTTTATTTTTCTTTAGCTCTGCGGTTCCACTATTCAACTTGATATCAGAAATGGTGATACCTATACCAATTCTTTTATTACTCAGGATTGTTTTATCTTTTCCAGTTTTTGTTTGTTTCCTCTCTTTGTCTCTCTGTCTCTCTGTATGTCTGACTGTCTGTCTCTCTCTCTCTTCCTCCCCCATCTCTCTCCCTCTCCCCCTCCCTGCTTTTTCATATAAAGTTGATAATTACCTATTCAAGGTCAATAGAGAATTGTGTTGGAGTTTTAATGGGATTGCACTGAATCTGTAAATTGCAGTTGATCGGATAGTATTTTTACTATGTCAAACACTGATCCATGACTACAGATCTTTCCATGTTCTGGCTTCTTCTTCAGTTTCCTTCTTCATTGACTTAATACATTGTCATACAAGTCCTTCAATTGTCTGATTAGAGTTACTCAAGATATTTTATATTATTTGAGGCTATTTTAAAAGGTATTGTTTTCCTCATTTCTTTTTTAATCCATTAGTCATTTGGATTTAGAAACACCTATGTTTGAGTTAACTTTGTATCCAGCCACTTTACTGAAAGTATTTATCAGCTGTATCAGCTCCCTAGTCAAATTTTAAGGACATTTGTGTACACTGTCACATTGTCTTCTAATGATGAGACTTGACTTCTTCCTTTCCAATCTTTATCCCCTGATCTCCTTCAGTTGTCTTACTCTATTAGCTAAAGTTTCAAGTACTATACTAAGTAGCTAAGGAGAAAGTGGACAGTCTTATCTTATTCCTGATTTTAGTGGAACTGCTTTGACATTATCTATATTTAATGTTATGTTTGCTATAGGCTTGCTAAAAATTAATTTTATTATATCCCTGTGTCCCTAATCTCTCATGGACTTTTATCAGGAAGGGCTATTGGATTTTGCCTAAAGTCTTTTATGCATCTAATGAAATTATCACGTGGTTATTGTTTTCTTTCAGTTTGTTTATAAGATAGATTGAATTTACTGATATTCTTATGTTGAAACACTCCTGCATCTCTGAGGTGAAGCCTAGGTGTTAATTTTCATGTGTTCTTGGATTACATTTGCAAGGATTTTTATTGAGTATTTTTACAACTCTGCTCATAAGGACAATTGGTTTGTATTTCCCTTTCTTTTTTTGTGTCTCAATGCATTCTGTGTATCAGAGTAATTGTGACCTTATACGCTGACTTGTCAATGTTTCTTTTGAAATAATTTGAGGAGTGTTGGTGTTAACTTCTTTGAAAATCTATTAGAATTCTTAACTAAAACTACATGGCCCTGAGAATTTTTTTAGGGGGGGGGGCATTGGGAGATTGTTAATGACTAGGGGTTATAGGTGTGTTTAAATAATTTATCTGATAGTTATTTAAATTATACACCATGATTAAGTAGGCTTCATCCCCAAGATTCAGGGATAGTTCAACATACAAATATCTGTCAATGTCATCCACCATATAAACAACTAGAAAGAAAAAAAAACAAGAACGGCATGACCATCTAATTAGATGGTAAATATCTTTTGACAAGATTCAATACTTCTTCATGATAAACATATTGGAGAGATTAGGGATCATACTTAAACTTATGGAACATACTTAAACAAAATAAAGACAATATACAGCAAGCCGATAGCCAACATCAAACTAGATGGAGAAAACTCAAAGCAATTACACTAAAATCAGGAACAAAACAAGGCTGTCCACTCAATTTAATAGAGTACTCAAACTTTTAGTGAGATTAATAAGACAGCAAAAGGAGATCAGGGGACCCAAACTGGAAAGGAAGAAGTCAAAGTATCCTTATTTGCAGATAATTTGATAGTATAAATACGTGACCACCAAAATTCTACCAGGGAACACCTACAGCTGATAAACACCTTCATCAATGTAGCAGGGTACAAATTAACTCAAAAAATCAATAGCTTTCTTATGCACAAATGACAAGAGGGCTGAAAAAGAAGTCAGGGAAACATCACACTTTATAATAACTGTAGATAACATTAAATATCTTGGGGTAACTCTAACCAAAGAAGTGACAGATCTGTTTGAGAAGAACTATAAATCACTGCAGAAATAAATTAAAGAAGATATTTAGAAATGGAAAGATCTCCCATGATCTTGGACAGAGAGATCAACATAGTAAAAATGGTAATCTTACCAAAATCAATCTACAGATTAATATAGTCCCCATCAAAATACTAACACAATTTTTCACTGACATAAAAAAAATACTCAACTTCATATGGAAAATCTAAAACCTAAAATTGCCTAAACAATCCTGTTTAATAAAAGAACATCTGGACGCATCACAATTCCTGACTTCAAGCTCTCCTATAAAGCTACAGAAATAAAGACAACTTGGTATTGGCATAAAAACAGTCATGTGGATAAAAGGAATCAAATTAAAGACCCTGACATTAATCCACACACCTATGGACATCTGATTTGTGCAAAAAATATACAATGGAAAAAAGAAAACATCATCACAACTTATGCTGCCATAACTGGATGGTGGTGGCATGTAGAAGAAGAATGCAAGTAGTTAATATCTACTACCCTGTATAAAACTCAAGTCCAAGTGAATCAAAGACATCAGCATAAACCCAGTTACACTAAACATGATAGAAAATAAAATGGGAAATACTCTTGAATGCATTGGCACAGGAGACGACTTCCTATATATAACACCAATAGCATAGACACTGAGAGCAACAATTAATAAATAGGACCCCCTGAAACTGAGAAGCTTCTATAAGGCAAAATATATGGTCATTACAAAAAAATGACAGCATACAGAATGAGAAAAGATCTTCACCAACACTACATCTGACAGAAGGCTGACCTGCAAAATATATAAAAGCTCAAGAAACTAGAGATTTAAAAAAATCCAATTTAAAAATGGGGTACAGAGTTAAATAAAGAAATCTCACTGGAATAATCTCTACTGGCTGAAAGACATTTAAAAATCTTCTCAATATCTTTAGCCATCAGAGAAATGAAAATCAAAAGAAATCTGAGACACCATCTTAAACTTGTCAGAATGTTGAAAATCAAAAACACTGATGACAGCCTATGCTGGAGGGGATATGGAGTAAGGGGAACATTCCTTCATTGCTGGTAGGAATGTAAACTTGAAGAGTCACCTTGGAAATCAGTATGGGGTTTAAAAAATACAAAGAAAACTGGGAATCAATCTACCTAATATCCGGGATTGCCACTTTGGGGCATATATCCAAAGGATACCCATTCTTACCACAACAACTTTTGTTCAACTATGTTGATAGCAGAATGATTCATAAAACACCTAGATGCCCCACAACTGGAGAATGGATCTTTTAAAATAAGGTACATTTACGCACTCAGCAGAAAAAAAAAATGTCATCATGAAATTTACAGGGAAATGAATGAAGCTAGAAAAAAATCATTTGATTGAGCTAACATAGACCCAGAAAGATAAACATGGTATGTACTCACTCATAAGTGAATTTTTGATGTAAAGCAAAAGATAACAAGACTATAATCCATAACCCTGGAGCAGCTAGGTAACAAGGAATAACCTAAGAGAGACATCCATTAATTAACCCTGGGAAGGGGAAATAGATAAGATCTTCTGAGTAAATTGAGACCATAGGCAAAATGATACAAGGAGGATGGGAAGCATATGAGGGATTAATAGTTGAGTTGGAGGTGAGACAGAGAGAAAGAACAATGAAATAGATATTTTGATACAGAGGGGCATTATGGAATTTGAGGAGAACATGGTGGTAGGGAAATACCCAAGAACCCACAAAGTTGACCCCTGCTAAGATTCCAAGCAATGGTGGAGAGGGTGCATAAACTGACCTCCTTCTCTAATCAAATTGATGACCATCCTCATTGTCATTATAGAACCTTCATCCAGGAATTGTTGGAAGCAGATGTAAAGATCCACAGTTAGCACTGGGTCAAGTTTCAGTCCCTCTGAATTGAGGGAGGAATGATTATGTGAGCAAAGGGGTCAAGATTATGATGAGGAAACTTACAGAGACAGATGACTCAAGCACTTGGGAGCTCACTGAATCTGAACTTGCAGCTGGGGAACTTGCATGGGACTGAACTAGGCCTTCTGAATGTGCATGACATTTGAATGGCATGGGTAATTTGTGGGGCCTCTTTCAGTAGGACCAGAATTTATTCCTGGTGCTTGAACTGGCTTCTTGGAGCCCACTCCTTACAGAGGAACACCTTGCTCAGCCTTAACACTGGATAGTAGGGGACAGGTCTTAACTAAACTGGATGTAATAGAGTGAACTCACTCACCCTGGTAGTCCTTACCCGCCCGATGAGTTTCAGAATTATCTAATGCTATTTTGTGTTGTTTACTTTCTATTTTAATTTCTTCCTTTCTTCCCTCCAAGATGGAACATTTCACTTCCCACTAGAACATCTTGAGATTTTACTCCCTTGTAAAATTATATAATAAAATACACTATTGTTTTAGCTTTTCTTACTTCATATGCATTAACAAGTAACCTTACAACATAAGGCTTTAACCTTGGTGGAAAGTGCTATACAACACCAATAATCTTTATGGATTTCTTTAAGAAAAAGAAATTATAAACACCTTCCCTTGCAACAATTTTTCCATGAATAGTGAGTTCATATTTGAACTATTTTTTTTATTTCTCTGTTTTTTTATAATCGTTCCTGAGAGTGTGAATCTGTGACTGCCTGCATGTTGTCATGTGTTTCTATCTGCCCTTTCATTTGGGTTCCTCTGTGAATGAACATCTCAGTATGTATCTAAGAAAGAGCTGTGAACAGCAAAGAAAGTATCATGTGGGGAAGGAATAAGGGTACTTGACAGAGATCATTAACATTGTCTTACAATGGATTAAACCAATGACTCTAATTACCCCAACTGACCCAGATAATATACAAACAAATACTTAAGCAATATCCATTTGTTGTTTCCAGTATCTATGGTAGATATCTTTTCCATAAGTTGTTTTAAACTTATTTATTATTTTTAGCATTTAATCCCATAACATGCATAAAATATGAGTTAATTGTGGGTAAGTGGCATGGAAAGGTAAATAATTTAAGATTATTCTTTAGCTTATATTGCAAAAGTTGATTGAATGAGAAATCTGAGGCAGAGTAAGGTTTTTGTTACATTGTTTTTGTAAAGGCAAAAAAAAAAAAAAAAAAGAAAAGAAAAAAGAAAAAAAACAAACAAAAACACCAAGCTGAGCACAAAGTAGGATATCCTTCTTAAATCTTAAGTGACTTCAAGATATATAATTAACTCTGACTATATGGAAAAGTTCCAGTATATTTAAATGTAAAGGATTCTTTAATAGTATTGTATCACCATAAGGGATAGTTTTGTGAGGTCATGATGTGACATCTAATCATAATATCCCTCATTTCTTAAGAAGAAATCATATTTCTTTTTGTGTCTAGGTATATTCACAGAAAAATTCTAAGGCATTACAGAAACATAAGTTTGGCTGGTTGGGAAACCCTTTTCTTTCCTGAAAAAAAAATTAATGAAGATTTCTTCAATTATGAAAACAGATTCAACACTCAAGAAACAATTACAAATTAAATTGTAATGGGCGGGCACCCCTAACTTTAGTGCCCTAGACACCCCAAGACCACGGCTAATGACCACTGTTAACTTACAAAAAAAAAAGAGAGTTTAATAAATGATATACCTGTACACACACATGTGCGGGCTCAAGGCACTGTGAAAGCCAAGAGCCTGGAATGCTTTCAGAGTAGAATTTTTATACCGCACTCTGGGTAGGGGAGGGGTTCATCTGGCTCATGAGATAGAAGTTGTAACAGTTCTCATGGTAGAGCTTTCCTGGGTGGCCCCACCCAGGTTGCTACATCAGGAATGCAATCCCAGGGCCTTATATTGGGTGGTCCCACTGGCTCGAGTGAAGTCCAGAAGATCAAGATGCTAACCAGGTAGGTCCCAAGAACTCAGGAAGTATATTCTGTGAGCAGTTGAGCAAGCTGCCATAAATCCTGTGAACAAAGCTTTTCCGAGAATCTGAGCCCTGAGCAAATTGCCATCTAATTTTGTGATACAATGGAGCCGAAATTCTGTTCTGAGCAAGCTGCCATTAGTGTGTTTGATACAATGTAACCGAAACTCTGTCAATCTTGGCTAGTTTCAGGGACTTCAGGAAGGGGATCGGGGAAACAATCAAACAGGATTTTTCTATCTTCACAAAATAAATAATAAAACTGAGAATTGTATATAATTTTACAATACCCAACCTGAAGAGATAGAAATCAATGACATTCTTAAGAGTGATTAAAATAAATTTTAAGGGAAGTTCAGCAAACTAAGAAAGGCTCCAAATAAGATAACTCAGTGTTTGAGGAAACACATACTTGTAGCATGCCCAAACAGGACCAAAAACCATGCCAAAAATAAATTATGAACTGCAGGGTAGATCCACAGTAATGAAATGTAGCTATTACAGATAGAGGTCAACAGTAGAATTGATAAATCACAAAATAGACTATAATCCCAAAGAAAAGTGTCCATTAGACAAGAAACAAAAGCAAACTAAGAAATAAACATGAGAAAGCAATACATCACATAGAATCATCACATCAGGCTCTTAATGCTCAGCCAAAATTGAGACAAAATGAGAGTAGAATTATATATTCACAAAGTTGAAATAAACATCCAATAAAAACTGATATAACTTAAACAGCTCTCCTTCAAAACTGAAGGGAAGAAAAACATTTTGTAGGCAAAAATAAACTAAAGGAGCAGACCATAATTTGAACTATTTTACAAACTAAGTGCTAAAAAAAAAAAGTGGTTGAATATTTGAATAAAATGATAATTAGGAATATGAAAACATATGTAAGTATAAAGATTACTGTTGTACCCTGATCCCAAGAACCACCTACCTCCCCTCCACCCCAGACTACCAGAGAGGTGAACTCCTTGAAATGCAAAAGCAAGGTTTATTGAAATGCAAGCTGTGACAAGAACCCCAGCCTGTGCAGGCAAGGCAGGGGCCAAAGTGGGTACCTGACCCTCTGCTAGCTGGGTTTTAAAGGCAAAAACTACAATGTTATACATCAATTAGAGGTCTTAGTACAAATACAATTCGGATTAGCTCATTTGTGTGTATGTGTGTGTGGGGGCAGACTATCTAGAATTCCTCTGTTATCTTAGCTAGCTATTTTTCAAAACTTCCAATACAGACTATCTCCTGGGGGACTATCAAATGCCCCTAGATGGTCTCAGGTGCTGTGACATTCCATGGTTAAGTACCTGCTATCAGCTGTTTTGGAATTTGTTCTCAGCAGAACTGAGGCCTTTTTCAAACTGGAATTCAGGGACTCTTGTTCAAAATGGAGGGGCTACTCTGGTTCTTCAATTATGACTGATAATAATTATATATTAAAATCTCTGTACTTGGTTATTGTAATTGTAACATACAAATAATTGTTAATTGTAACATGACATAAAGATAGTTACACTAAAATTAAGCTGAAATATTTTAAGCACATAACATAAAATAATGTAAATTGTGTCAGTAATGACAGAATATTGGATATTGCTCTGAAATGTAATTTTTATCTGGTTGAAGTTAGCTGGTATTGATGTGAAATAGATTTTATAATATTGAGATGCTTTATGTAAGCATCTTAGAAAATACAAAGTTTCTAGATTGATGAACAATAGAAAAAGAGAAACGAATTAATTATAAGATTGCCTAAAATTATCAGATCACAAAGGAATTAATTCTTCAAGGTAACATAAAGGAAAAAAGAAAATAAAAAATTAATAAAATTAAATATTCATGATCTTTGTTGTAAGTAATCAAGTAGAATACAAATGGATTAAGTTCTACAAATAAAAGCCACAGATTTCCTGAAGGAAAACAATAATGACAACAGTGATACCACAGGAGGCTCAAAATAAATTTTTATTTTAGCAGTAACATAATGCATAGGCTGAAATTAAAGGGCTGCAGAAACACATCCATAAAATGATAAGCAAAGGAAAGCAGGAGTAAAATACTTGTATCAGAAAAAACCCACTATATATAAAACTTTATAAAGAGACTCAATATATATATATATATATGTATATATATATAATATATTATATATATGATGACAATGTGTCAATTCATCAAGAAAATAAGATTATAAACACAACACAACTCTAGAAACTTCAATATTTAAAACAAATATTACCTAGCTGAGAAGATAAATGGGCAACAAATTTATAGTGAGAATTCAATACTGTACTGTACTCATAATTCTCTAATACCCTTCATATTCAGACATTTGGGAATACAGGTGTCACTTTAAGGAATGTTAATAATATTATTATCTGTGTAATCCTTGGCACAGCTTCATGTTAAAGAATAATGATTAATCTTAGAAGCTTTAGTAATCCATTGTTTCTAAAATCACACTGTCACCTTGTTTTTGTATTGATCTTGGTAAGTGTTGCAGTAAAATGTGTTTTTATGTAAGTTCTTATCCAATGTTAATGCAATTAATTTTAATATATATTGAATTTCTCTTAATGGAGCTTTCAACACAGGAGAATCATAAGTACTTGATCATATCTGCAGTAATATAGATTCAGCTTTAAACAAATATGTAGAGATGATACAGTCTCCCAAACTGTTTCACTAGCTTACCAGATTTTATTTCATAAATGAGATACTGTCATTTTTAGAGTATGTAATCTGAAAATGCTTCATAACTACACTTTTAATAAATACCATCTTAAAAAGTTATACACTGTAATATGAAAAATCAGTATTTGTATTTAATGTTAAACTAATATGCTATATTATGTTTTACTATATGTGCTTTAAATGAATGAAGTGAGACATCATTGATTTATAAAGCTAAAACTGCATGATAATTTCACTGTTTTATTCAGGTTCACTGAAATTCCTTTCTCTAAAGTTGTGAGACCTGTAAAATATTTTATAATGTCAAAGCCCAAAAGCTTAAGAAATACTCAATATGCAATTTAGTGATTAAAAGTGGTTGATAGCATGTGCCATTTTGTCCTCCATGACCACTGCATAGAACTAGCTATGTCATCAACATGGAAGTAGGTGGGTAGCATTAAATTTGAGAAAATATTATTTTAAGGTAGTTTATACATTGTTGGCAGACATTCTTTCCCTCAAGCTGCTCCCATGTAACTACACAGTAGCTTAATATTTTTTATAAATGATTGGCCAATAGCTTAGGATTTTAAATGGATAACTCTTATATTTATGCTAAGCCATAATTTTAATCTATGCTTTGTCACATATCTTGGTAACAATTTTCAGTACAGCATGACCATCATGCTCCTCTCTGTATCTGCTGGATATTCTAGACTCTGCCATTTTTCTTTCCAGCAGTCTAAATTTGGCTCTCCTGCCTAATTTTATTCTGTTCAGCTATTGTCCAGTCAAATTCTTTATTAAACCAATCACAGTGACATGTAGTCACAGAGTTTAAAGGAATGTTCCACAATATATGATTCATTAATGTATCACAAACTTATTTTGACTGTTGATTACTTTTGAAAATTTAAGTTTTTGTCCTTAGACAAGTATTTACCTCAGACTTAATTCATAGAGTTAACACAATTAGAAAACTGCTAGTGCTTTTTTTTTTCAAAAACTAACTTTCTTTATCATGAAGTGATTAGAAATATAGGGATTGTGACTTGACTTGGTATCCAGGCTTAGTCCAGAAACACTAAACATTTTGTCTTTTAAATTAAACTCTCCAAAGTCCTCTACAGACTGGTTGCTGTTAGCAAAAGTTGTCAGAGTACTAAAATAGTAGACGCAGGAAAAAATTCTCACTGCTCAAGATACAGTTTACACATTTGACAAGGATAGGCAAGGGAACAGACCAAGAAATTGTTGATCCAAATGCTAAGAGAGCATTTTGATTTTCTTTCTAATAAATTATATCATGATATTTAATAGATCTTTTGACTATAATCTAAATTGAACAGTTAAACAGGTCACCTATTATTCACTACAGATTTTTAGAGTAATAAACTAATGTTATAAAATTGCTGCTCTGGGGCCAGAAATTTATCATTTCCAGTATATGAAAGGGAAATTTTTACCAACAAGATAACAATTATTAAGGAAGAGTAATAAAGAAAAGATTCAATTCATTTAGGAATGCATAATGACTTACTCCATTATAAAGTTCTTGGGTTTCCATCTGTTTAAATGCTCAGGGGAACAGTTCCAGAATTTTCTTCTTTTGTTATCAGCTTTTTCTAGTAATTAAGGTCATGTGCTAATTTTATTTGTCCTCTAAAACAATGTCCCTAGATAGAGGATGATATTCTCTTAGATGCCATTTGCCTTGAAACTTTGGTACTTATCACTCATGAAAACAGAATTATCTGCAGAAGAAAAATGGCTATTCTAGAGAGATATGCCAAGCCTAAATCACTGTTAGTATTTCCAGTAGGGTCTGCATCTGGCAAGAATGACTGTTATTGGTATCATCAACATTTGAATACAAATAAGGACAGCTGAAGTTAGACCCTAAATGCTTATAGAGCTTGTCACTGAAAAAAAAAAAAAAGAGAGAGACATGTAGACTAAATTATAAAGGAGGAAACAAAATTTTAAAAAAATCTTTTCATGAATTATGATACTTCTAGCATGTAAAACTGTCTAAAGAAAAGTTCAGAATGTTTTAGAAGATACTAACTTTTTATCAGCTCCACTCAGTATCCATAGGAGTACATGAACACTGTGCCTTGGCATTCATAAAAGTGACAGGTAGGAAGAGAAAATAGAATTGGAATGCCCAGTTCTATAGCATGAGGAATATTTCTTCACCAAAGACATAAAAGATAAAATTGGTTTTCAACAACTGAATAAAGTGTTTTGCTCCAGTTCATGAGGCACTCATATTTCACAATTTACCCCATATCTAAAAGATCATGATTTTAGAAATCTTTGTATTCTCCATTTTGGAAGAATGATGTTATTTGTATGAAGCTATTCCCCTTACTAAGTCCCGAATATAAATATGACGAATCAGAACACTTAGTATCCTTTATTCCTCTCAGCCTTTGAGTCAAAAATATTATGAATTGTCCAGTGGATGGCCTATACCCATTGAATTTAATGGATATTACCAAAATGAGGACATCAATTTGGAAAGAGAAATGGGTATAAATCCTGAAGTAGTAAAGGGGAGTAGCAGGTGCTTAATATGATCAAATGCAATGTGTAATAAGCTGGAGAGATAGCGCATCTGTTAAAGGTTAGGCTCTCATCCAAAATACACTGTGTGCACATATGAACTCTCAAAGAATTAATAAAATGTATCACATGATTGTGAATTATTAAATATAAAGCTAAATCTTACTCATTTGAACTGAATTCTTTTGGTTATACTCTTTAATTTTTTGGATTAAATTATAACTTTATTCCTACAAAGTCTCTCATATACTTTTTGCTCTCTTTCAGATTCATTGCCTATTTTTCAATTATTACTACAAGCCTATATGTTATACACACATACACATTTTTTCCCTAAAATAGCCTTTTACTTGTATGAATGTATTAATGTTTGACCATTTAGTATGGGATAACCAATTGCTGTGTTCCTCCATAAGAAATATTATTTCTCATACTTTCAATATTCCATAGTTGACTATAGTTCCTTGTGTAGAGTTGAGGCCTTTTGACACATTATTTGGAGTTACTCTTGGTCCATTCATTTTGGGGCAATTAACTTAGTGAGATATTATGGATATAGCTTCTAACATTACTAGAAGATACAATCTCACAATTAACTCTCTGATCTCTTGGCTCTAGTTGCATACTTAATTTGCCCTTAAACAACATATAAAAATTATTTTTATAAATTTTTATGTAAATTGATTGAACAAAAGACTTTTTATGTGTAGAACTTTTATTAATATAGAAAATAATATCTATAATCTTTTGTAATTTCCACTAATAGAATTCAATTATCTAACAAAAATATGAAAATCACATTTATTTTCTTAGTTCTTTATACTTCTTACACAAATAATCTCTAATCATAAGTACTAGCAATTGGTTGTATTTAAAAATGAACTGGTTATTTTAAGGAAGTATGGGCATATAGCATTCTGATAACCAAATCAAATAGCAAAGTATAGCATAATAATCATGACTTTGTTACCCAAGAAGACACACATTTAAATAACAAATACAAATTTGCTTATTGGAAAAAAAAGTGAAATATAGACAGTAAGGAACAAAATCACTGTAAGAAGAAACACACCATCCTCAATGTTTCCTGATTGTTATCTCTTACAATGCTGTCCTCCAAAATATCCTCCTTATATGACAATTCCAGGTGTTATCAATCTCCCAAGAAATTCAGATGTCTGTCATGTTGGAAAGAACTTTTAAATCTCAAGATGTTAGGCACATCTTGGATTTAGATTTATCCTAAGACATCATTTATTTTCCTGTTTTCTTCAGGATATTTTCCAGAGTGAGAATTTATGTAAACCAATAAGACAATCTCTATTTAAACACTACTTCTTAATTTTTTCATCATAATCACAAACTAGGCCCTCTGAATATGGATAACAGTTGTTTTGTTTGGGTAGTTTGTGGAACTTCTGGCAGTGGTACTAAGATTTATTCCTAGGGCATGAACTAACTTTTTGGAGCTCATTTGTTGCAGGGGTGTGTGTGTGTGGGGGGGGGGGAGTTGGTCCTTCCTCAATTAGATATGACAGATTTTGTTGACTCCTGATGGGAGGGCCTTACTGTCTCCAGAAGTGGATGGGAGATGGATGTGTGGAAAAGGTGAGGGATGAGTGGGAAGAAGAAGGAAGGAATGGACGGAGGGAGGGAGAGACAGAGGGAGGTAGTGATGGAGGGAGGGAAGCAAAGAGAACTGTAATTGGTATGTAAAATGAAAAAAAATCTTTTAAATAAAAAATACTCAAAAAAAGTTTATACATATAACTCAAAGACTAATTGTGATAGGTCAGTCCCATGGAAAATACAATGTTGCATAAACTGGTTAGATCTACATTTACCTTTGTTGCTATATCATCCCTAAACAATTGTCTGTAAAGACTTAAAGATCTCTGTTTCATGTCTACATGTTTAATGTACTCATTTTCATCTTCAGTGATACTTTTTTTGCCAGTGTATATCAGAAGTGGCCAGAGAAGATGCTATTTAGGGAACATGAGGAATGTGTAACAAATAAGAAAAGTAATAGCCACGAAGGAGGGCTATATCCTCAGTGTGATGAAGCTCAGAGATGTGCTGTATGAAGGGTGACTATGGCAACAAGGGGACTGAGATGAGGGAACATGCAGGCTTTAAATATGAGGGATCTCTTTCCTTTTTCATAGCATTTGTTTTCAGAATTAAAACAGCCAAATTCTATGCTTCATTTGTTTCTGTCGGAAGGAAATAAGGACTTAGACCTGATAACAACCAAAGATTACCGAGGAACCAGCTAAAAGAAATGTGCCCAGTGTGACAGCCTGCTAGATTTGTCTCATGGGCCTTTTATTCAGCTTGTTTTAAGTGACCAGCAATCTGAACAGATCTGGCATCTGAGGCGTAATTCAGGGCAATGGCTATGAGAACAGGTGTCTGTGTTAGTGTTGGCTGAATTGCTGGCACGATTTGAAGCAATTTTGCACAGATGTTTCAGAGGATACAGACCTACCCCTTACTAATTACTCAGTCAACATAGCTGCCTCACTGCTTAGCCTGGTATCTTAGGACTCTGGATAGACAAATGAAAACTCTGATACACATTTCACTGAGATAAAAATGCACTTGGTTCAATATTAAACTTTTTAAGGGCAATATATTGTAATAGAGTGCTGAGTACATATGCATTTCTAATGTGTTAGTGTCCATAAACATTTAGAAGTGACATACATACACACACACACACACACACACACACACACACACACACACACACCAACAGTCCACCATAATTTACATATTCCCTTATGAATACTACCGAGACTGTGTTGGACAACAACACAATTAAATCAATAACATAAAGTTTAAATTGTTGGAGACATGTGATATTACTTGTTTTCATCCTGGTATGGAGATAGTTGATGGTTAAGATGAAAGTGATGAGCATGTTTCTCATTGATTTACCTTGTTCTGATGATTATCTCAACAATGTCATTTCTGGAACTGAATTGTGTTACCAGAGGCACAAAGATGTTAAAAAGGACAATGTGTAAAATAGAAAGGTATCAGGAGGACAGCTATTAAACATTTACAATCTGTTAGTGTATTAATGTACTTGACAGATTCTATTTTTAAGAGCTCTGCTGCTACTTTTCACTCTGACAATGCAGTTTCGGAGAAGTTAACTACATGGATTTTCATATTTCTGTAATGGTACAGAGCATCTAACTTACTTTCTCTTTGTCTCACTATCAGTTGCCTACTTGACCTATTTACTTTAATCAGTGATTTCTGTGAAGATATTGAGAAATGAATTCCATAAAATTTTACAGTCTTTAGAAATTTCTAGGAGTTGGTTTCTGATGTCTATTACATAGACTTAAATGCCTTTAACCTAAAATGAATGAACTGTAACCTCTGGATGCAGACCAATTTCTCATTGTGACTTTACTTCTTGTTGTTAACATGATTATATAATAATATAAAATGATGGGATATGATATTTGTTTAAGATTTATTCTAATAAGTCAAAGGATTATTTTTGTTCTCTAGTCCATGAAGAAGCTATAAACCTAATTTTATGCCGTATGGAGGAGACAAAATAATTACTGACCATCACATCCATATCTGAGAGCAGAACATTCTTTATCCTTTATTAATTGTTCTTTTACGGAAGAGAACAAATGTAAAACAGAAATAATTAGCAAAGGGGTCAGGATGTAATGACTAGGAAGGATGGTTTGAGAGAGGTATTTCTGGATTCTTCTATAGGACTCCAAGGTAGTTCCTTGGACACTCATAATTGGAAGGGATACAATGGGTAAAATTACTAGGAAGTCCTCAGGGGCCCTTGATCTTGAAAGTCAAGCCGTGTTTCAGCTTCTCTGAAAATTCTCTTCACAAACTGGTGATTGAATTCCTTTAGGGAGCAGAACCTGGTCATAGGGAAGCTTTCTACTTAGTACTATTTTGAACTTTTCAAATTGTAGACTCACTGATTGATATTGTAACTGTAATTCTTGCTTGATAACTATTTTTTATATGTAATTTTGCTATGTTAAAATTGAAACCTTCCTTTTTGATTAGACAGAAAGGGGGAAGTGATGTGCAACTGCCTTTCTGTATGCTGTGAATCTCAATCTTTAAATAAAGGAGCTGTTTTGGGCCATGACAGGCACCATAGAAGAAGTAGGAGGAGGAATCAGAATAGGTAGGAAAGGAAGGGCGGAGTCAGAGGCAGATCGAGTAAGCTGCGCAAGAAGAGACATGTAAGGAACAGAGGTGAGCCACGGGGCACGTGGCAGACAGATTAATAAAAATGGGTTGATTTAAGATGTAAGAGCAAGTTAGCAATGTGCCTGAGCCATAGGCCAAACAGCATAAAGTTAATATAAGCGTCTGAGTCATTTCTGGGGGCCTGAGCGGTGGGCGGCCAGGCGGCAAAGGGGTCTCAGGCGGCAGGTCTGTGGGTCTCCGAACTCTGGTCGCCCGAAACCAAAAAACTCCACTACTACAGGTATGTATTTAGCTAAGCCATTAGAGAATGCATTAATTTTTAAAATTTGTTCATGCACCTTGTAGTTTATTCTAAAATCTAGACTCACTAGAAAAACTGAAGGATCTCAAAATCTGTATGGCCAGTTTTCTAAGTTCAATCTTTATAGTTTTAAATTAACAAATTAAATTTTTTATGAAAACACCTTAAAAGGAAATATAGATTACATTGAATTTTAAAATATGAACTTCACAATTTCTTCTAGGAAGTATAAAAGAATAGACTAATTCCAAGCTCAATATACATGAGAAACAATGTCTTCATATGAAAAAAATCCAGCTGAGAGATCTAAAGGTGCTTGATTTAACTTCTACTATAATTTTATTGAAGTGTATACGCATAGCATGAAAGCTTTGTTGGGTAACAACTAAATGTTGGGGGCTGAAGCCACTTATAAAACTCTGTTTCAACTAATGGACCAGAACAACTTCTTCGGTCCTCTAGTTTACACTAGCATTCAATTCTTTACTTCACAATCCAGGAGAGAAATGTTTACACATTCTTTTTGTGAGGGCACTATTGCTAGCAAGTATGTAACTGTTTAACACAGTTACATATAATGTAACATCTTTAATATAAATATATGTAGTAAGAAGGGAGTTCTCATATGACACCAATATGACAGAAGAAGGACCCATGGGAAAGAAAATACTACATAAACCTTTGAGGACACGTCAGCAGTGCCTGAGAAAGAACTCAAGGTAAAAGCATTTTATACCATACTCTATACAAAGAGTATGTTCTTCTCAAAACAAGTTACATTAGCTCCTGACAGAGGCTCCTGTCGCTGGAGGCTATTTCTGTTTTGTTAACATTCTTGATTTTTAGAAATTAACAACTGCTATAGAAAGTAGGTGTAATCGCCCATAAAAGTGGTGAAAGAGAAGATTTATACTTAAATACATTGATTTTTAAGCTCAAATTGGATTTGCAATATTTATTGTCAGGTTCTCTGTGTATCGTCAGATGCTCTCGATACTTATTGTCTAAAGCCATGCCTCCATTACAAGAAGAGCGTAAAGCAAAGGACTCTTCACTTGGTTTTGCTTTGCCTTATTTTGCTTGGCAGCTTCCCTTATAAATGTGTCTCCTACCGTTTTAACTGCCTGAGGATCCATCTGCCAAGGTGGAAACACATTTTTATTGCTTGTTAATAGAGCTTGCTATGTCAGCACAAAATTAATAACCGCTTTGTTTTCATAACAAATACAGTTGGCCTTATGAAACAATTTAGCTTTTTTTTTTTCTTTTTACCTCCATAGTTCCCACATTATTGACATGTCTAACGTCTTTCCTTTTCATTAAAAACAAATGGAAGAAGTCTATATAATTATTTATGTGGAAACAGCTTATTATAGCAAGGCTCTATGGAGGTGCTATATTATTTGTATATATTCCACTCATCACCATGAAGTAACCTTCAGTTAATTCTTATGATTTGGTCATAGAGCTCTACATATAGAATCTAAAAATCAACACAGTACTGCCATCAGTAAGTGAGTATAACTTTTAAGTTATAGTATATATATACTATATACAATATATAGTATACAGATTGTCCTTCAGAACTACAGTCATCCCCATTAAAAACAAATAGCTCTTCACAGAGTTTAAGTTATATAGTTAGCAAAATGGTGGAAATGAAAGCAGGAAGAAATTTTTACATTTCACATATTTTCAGTAATAATATCAGTAAATATTTTTACACACAATTTTATGTCTGTCTTTCCATTACATCTTCCTTGATTTGCTGAATTTTAGACAATGTCCTAGATACGAAATTATAACAACAATTTGTAAGGGCAAGAAAATAATGAATTTTAATTATCTCCTAATTTTTAAGAAATATTATCAGTGTGCCCATTTTTTCTGTTGTTAATATGGTTTAGTAGGTACTAAATTAAATTTTAAAACTTGTCATTGGAGAAATGGCTTAACAGTTAAGAGCACACACAGTTCTTCAGCTTTTACAGAGGTGTCCATTCCAACATTAGGGGCTCAGGGCCCCATGAACTACAATTTAAGGACATCTGATGACATTTTTTTTCTGCCTCTGCACTTGCAGGCACATTCATGTGTAAATTCTTTCAGGAAAGTACTCATCCAATTGAATAAATAAAGTTTTTATAAAAGATTTTTTTTTTAAGATATGGTCAATCTATTTCTCCTAAAATAGATGAAGCATTTCTTCTAAGAGAAGTATCTTTAGATTAAAGAGGGTTATGTAATGGGAGGAGGACTTTTACCTCAGAATTTCCAGAAGGCCAGGAAAAAATAAGACAATAAACTTTCTAATCAGAAGAGTAGCTATGGCTACAGAGAATCCTGAGAACCCACTGTAAAATATAATGCCTTGAGAGAGACAATGGAAAGGTGTAAAGAAAAGTAGAATCTTTTCCAACATAATGTATGGTCCTTCAAATTTCTATAATTTACTTTGACAAACTATGAAGAAAATAGTTGAATTAAAGAAATGTCTTAAAAATAAATAATATGTAGAAAGTTCACAAAGAAAAGGAAACTATGACAAGAATTCCTAGAACTGTCATATTTTACTCAACTTAGAAGCTAAAAAAAAAAAAGGAAAAGAAAGAAAGAAAAAAGAAAGAAAAAAAAACTTGCTGGAAAGAGCTTCTTAGGAGAAAAACTCAAGAGTCCCGAGTTTATGATTCAATACATTTATAGGAAGTAGAGGGTCAGCGTTCCTTGCAGTGACCTTGCTAACCTCAGCTACAACAGGATGATACTATGGTGGAATGTGTGGTCACAGCAGGTTGCAGTTTAAAAAAGTTCCTCTCACTTCACTGAACACAAATCTTTCCTGCAAGTGCTATTTGTTTTCCAGAGGGACAGCTTATCTCTATTTTCAGAACTGTGATAACCAATCCTGCCCTTGACCTGAAAGCAAGAATGGCCTGTTTAATTGCAAGTTGATGGTTGTATAAAAATCTGTGAGAACAATTTGGAAAAGAAAGCAGTTATTCCTTGCTCACAAGAAACCAGAAATCCCATTGAGAAATGATAAGAAAATAGACAGCCTTCCTTCCTACAAATTTTTGATTTCTAATAATATTTTCTATGCACATTTCTATATCAGTTACTCTGATATATGACTGAAAGAAATGGCTCAAAAAATTGAATATATACAAATTGGACTCCTACTCATTGGATTCATAAATTAACAATCACCATATCCCTTTTTTCTTTGTCTTACTAAAAATCTGTAGGACTTCTAGATCATTGGATAATTATATTTATATCTGTCTTATAAAGGGATCAACTGAAGAACTTATGTAACTTGTCAACAATCTTGAGTTCAGGAGATTTTGGAATGAGTAGCAGTTGTAAAAATGATAGATAGAGAAGAATACGAAGTCCTCCTCATGTGAAGAGTAGAGGCCAGTGCTAAACTTGGCTGTCTATAATAAATTTCTGTCACATTAAGAATACAAACTAAGAAACTGGAGGTATGGCTCAGAGATTAATAGCAAGGGTTGCTCATCCAGAAGAACCAGGTTCAATTCTCAGCAACTACACAATATGGATCATAACAAGTGTTAATCTAGTAATTTGGAACCTGGTGCCCTTTCTGGAAGCTATGAAGGCCATCAAAATACATAAAAAAAAATCAATTAATTTATAAGAAGAAATAAAGATAACTCTAAATTGTGTTCAAAGTCATTTAATAAAGCAGGGAAGACCTAAATCACTTAAATTTGACACTTTTAGATAGATTTAGAAAACCACTCCACACATTTCCTTTGTGAGAATAACTCTAGGCATTAAAAATAATTCACAGGTTCAGAATTAGTGTTGCTTCTCCACTGTAACAAATTTTGAGTTCACCCACTGGATAGTCATTCTACTGACTTATTTTAGTATGAAGCATCAGCCAGAAGAGGGAAGAAGGGACTTTTATAGAGCACAATGTTTTCTTCATTATAGACAATGCAGACCATTCTAAGAGAGAAGTCACTGATCAACAGACTCAACTAAGAATACCCAATCCATAAGATAAAGAACTAGGCACTACAAGAAGACAGTTCAGGTGACCAAAGCAGAAGTAAGTATTAATTCCCCAGGACTATACAAACTGGATGAAGTTTGATACTAAGAGGCTGGGGCATCATACCATGAATCATAGGTCAAGATCTCTACTTTTTAAATATTTCTAGATTTCTTTGCCTTTCTCCATATTATCAAAAGCCAGAGAATGGGCTGGGGAGGAGTCTCTCCTAAAAATAAATACTTATTGGCCATTCTATTTCACTAAAGAATGCAAACCAGAAGAGAGCTATGTAATGTTTGTGAGCGTGTTATTGTAAAACAGGCTACTAGAAGACTGAATAATACCAAATGCTTATATATCATTGGAAACAAGAAAACTACATCATTGAGTTAGTACGAGAACTGTTCAGAAAGACTAGGAAAGAAAATATATAATGAGTTATAGGAGGTCCCAACATAATAACCTCAATAATTGTTACTTCCCTAAACAGTAGAATTTCTTTTTTGAAAGTCAGCTAGGAGTATCAGACTAGTGATTTCAGAGTAAATTCATGAATGTCAAACTACTTTAAGTATGACACAAAAGCATGTTTTAATATTTTATTTTTTTGGTTTAAATAATAAGATAATCATAGTCTTCTAATATCAGAAAATATAATATCTATGATTACAAAAATTTTAATTTTAGATTTCTAATTGGCTATTACCTAGCTATTTGGTGAAAAGTTATTCTGGGCATTTCTGTGAGGATGAACTTTTAATGGTGTTGGCTCTTTAATTGATTGAATAAAGTGAACTGCCTCATATATATAGGTGGGCAACCAACTAAAGGAATGATTAGGAGAACAATACTCTACTAGGTAGCATTCCTAATGGATTGTCACCTTCCACTTTTTTGGGTTTCTAGATTGTCTGTTTATATAGAAGAAACAAAAGTTGATTCTAAGTTTCCTAACAGTATTCCTAACAGTATATTATAGCAATAACTTAATTGCCCCAAATGTCATAAACTATTATTATGTAAAAATTTAAAGTCAGTTTTATCTGGGTGATGTAGAAATACATAAAAACATAACACAAAACTAAATGAATTTTTAGATTATATATGCCCAATAAGTACTACAGGTATTAAAGAATTTTTATGCAAAATAGTATATTGGATAATTCAAACACAATCTTGCTTCACTGATAGAATCTCTTGAGTAAATATTTTTAGGATTTTTCAATAATAATCTGTATATCACCTTTATTATATTTAGGTATTTTCCCTGTATTCCTGATCTCTCCGGGGCTTTTATCATGAAGGAGTGTTGAATTTTGTCAAAGACTTTTTCAGCTTCTAAGGTGATGCTCATGTGTTTTTAATTTTTTTTAGTTTGTTTATATGATGGATGATATTCACAGTTTTTTGTATGTTGAACCATCTCTGCATCTCTGGGATGAAGCCTACTTGATTGTGATGGATGATTTTTTTTTTTTTTTTGTTATGTTGCTGGATTGGGTTTGCCACAATTTTACTATTTTTGCACCAATGTTCATGAGTGAAAATTGGTCTGTGATTCTCTTTCTTTGTTGCATCTTTGAGTGCTTTGGGTATCAGGATGATTCTGGCCTTATAAAAAGAGTTTGCTAATGTTCTTTCAGTTTATACAGTATGAAACATTTTGAGGAGTATTGGTATTAGTTCTTCCATGAATGTCTGGTAGAATTCTGCAGTGAATCCATATGGTCCTGGGGTTTTTTTATTTGAGAGACTTTTAACAACAGCTTCGCTTTCCTTCTGTGTTATATGTTTGTTTAGGTCTTTAATCTGATCTTGATTTAATTTTGGTAAGTGGTGCCTGTCCAGAGAGCTATTTCTTTTAGGTTTTCTATTTTAGTGGAGTATTGATTTCAAATTTGAACTGCTAATTCTCTGGATTTTTCTGGGTGTCTGTTATGTCCCCCTTTTCATTTCTGATTCTGTTAATTTGAATATTCTTGCTCTGATGTTTGGTTATTTTGGATAAGAGTTTATCTATCTTGTCTATTTTCTCAAAAAACCAACTCCTTGATTCATTGATTCTTTGTATTGTTCTCTTTGTTTCTATTGTATTGATTTCAGCCCTAAGTTTGATTATTTCCTACCATCTACTCCTTCTAGGTAAATTTGCTTCTAATTGTTCTAAAGCCTTCAGCTCTGCTGTTAGGTCTCTTGTGTGACATTTTCCTACGTTTTTCATTTAGGCATCTAGTTCTATAAGTTTTCCTCTTAACATTGCTTTCATTGTGTCCAATAAGTTGCGTATGTTGTGAATTCATTTTCATTAAATTCTAGGAAGTCTTTGATTTCTTTCTTAATTTCTGATTTATAGACAAGCTTTATTAAATATATATTTCATCACATTTAAGAATAGAATTTGTATACGAAGGTAAATATTTATTTCAATGGAGATAACACTTTGGATTCTCTTATAAGATAGACTTGAGACAATTTAGCAAACATATAAAATAAAAACACACACAAAGAACAGGGCAAATAAATACATGTTGGTTATTTATGCACAAGGGGACATAGATAATGATATTGTACTACATGTTTCTAAGTAAATAGTTCTTTTTAATAATTTCACCAAATGATCAATATTTACAAAGACAGATATTTGTGCCAAGAAATCCTTAAAATTGCAAAGTAACAAAAACTGAAGTACTAAGCATAGGACTCTTGTTGTATGATATTTCTGGCCTGGACATTCCAGCCTAGCCTCAAGGTTCAGAACTGCAGGCCCACAGACTTGCAGAGACCTGCAGACACAAAGAGCCACACAGATGTTTACATTAATTTTATGCTGATTGACCTAGGGCCCAGGCATATAACTTACTAACTCTTACACATAAACTAACCCATGATTATTATCCTGTTCAGTCATGGGGCTCCGTACCTTTTCTCAGAGCAGCATAGGTATCCTCTGCATCTGTGACATCTTTGACATCTCTGTAGTATCTCTGCTCTGTTCTTCTTGTTCCCTGAGTTTTCCCAGTCTGGTAGCTCTACTCACACTTCTTGTCTGCCTTCAGCCAATCAGCATTTTTAATAAACTAATAGGTGGGACAATTATTTACAATGTAACACAATCCCCCTACACTCCTTTTCTCTTTTTAAATCAAGGACCCCAAATCTAATACCCATTTTCTTAATACTTATAATGACTTATAACCAACACTATAAACAAACACAAACATCCATAATCCATTTTTGGGGGAATGTAGGTGTCATTCTCTATGCTACTTCCTGCTAAATGGGGGAGGGGAGCTGGCCATCCCATGGAGACCCAAATAAAAATTTAGATTATGGACAAGTTCTTAGTGATGTAATCTCTAAGGCTAGGTCATCTCAGCCAATATTGTTGAAGTTGCTTCGGATGCAGAGCACAGAGGAAACTACAATACTCCTCCTTTTGAATATTTGGTCAGGGTAATACAGGCAACTCCCAAAGCAATACAGACTTTCAATGTTTTCCTTTGCTGCTTCTTAGAGTTGAGATGAGGCATCAATTGCTGAGGACAACATACACTTAAGACATGGAAGTCATATGACTCATGCTAATTCTAAGGTAAAATCTTCTTTAAAGTGGTCTAGTTCTCATGGATTCAAAGAGTACTATGCTACCTGCCAGGGCAGGGAAAAGATATCATAAACTTATCCTCAGCTGAAACACGTAGGAACTATAACAATGTTCAGCATGACAAGCTAGCTATGAAGATAAAATAAATGGCACTTACATGTTGATGGCAAACAACAATTCTCTACTGAGACTTAAGGCCCTCTCAACAAATAGAAATCATGACTGATAATGGAAACATAACTGGCCTAAGGCTCTGAAGTCACGGATCTCAGAAAATAGCCTACTACTATGACTTTGCTAGACGAGCACAGTTCACTCATGCATTCTAAATCATATCCTTATACCCACTGATAAACTTAGGTACCACCCCTCAGAAACAATGTTTCATTTTACAGCAAATGGAAACCACCAAAGAAAACCACATTTGTAAGCCGTACAGAGATCAACAGACCTTGGGGAGTCCCACTCCAACTGATGCATCTACATCACAACTCTCCCAGCTATTGTTCAGGTAACAATGAGAAAGATGGGACTCATAGACTCAAAAGACCAGAAAATCTTTTGTGAAACAGTCTCTCCTGGAAATCATGACATAAGATAAACCGAAACAACAGCAATATTGATGTACATGTAAAATTGAAGTAGATGGGCTTTCACAAGTTTCTGCCCCTACACAAAATTCTACAGATAACTAGTGAGTGCTGGGAGAGGAATTAGCTTTTCCCAGGATGTGGTTATAAATGATGGATAGTAGTTAATCACAATATATATATATATAAGGCACCTAAGTATTTCTGGGTTTATTATACTAACGGAGCCTAAAAGGTGCTTGAAGAAAAAAAAGTTTTATTTCAAACATCTTTTTAACAGAAAACTCAAAGAAAATGATTTGCAAAGAGATACAATTTTTCCTAGAGGTAACAGGTAATAAGTATTTCTTTAGGAATTGATTTGACTTCCACTTCAAACTAATGTGTGGTATATACAATGAGAGGACTAGTGATAGTTTTTAAAAACAACCTTCACTGCTCATAAGTTTATTTTTCATTTTTGTTTCTAAAAGTCCAATGGTAATTAAAAACTTTCATTAATTTTTTAAACTATTCTCTTATCTTTCTTTTAAAAAGTGGTTTTATTTTAATGACGTTTTAGGAAAAAGCACAATTAAGAGGATTTTATAATATGATATACTTATGAAGAAAATGTCATTCAATAATAAGCTCCTAAACATAAAGAAAACTACGAAAATTAACAAAATATGTTAAAAATAATTCTACTGACTTTTAAATTAGGAACATGCACAACTCTGGCAAGGCATAAACTTGAATAGTAGAGTCCTCATCTACATATATCAAGCCTTGGGTTCAGTCTCTAGTATTTAAAGGACATGACAAGTACACAGCAATGAAGACATAGAGGTGAAGTTAAGAACTTGCTATTCTGTCTCTTCCCCTTTCTGTAATTTGCTGTTACAATTTTTTGTTAGATTAAAAAGTTTGCTTTTTAGAAGGAACTATTTCATAGTTGGGTTTTTCCAAATAAATATTAAAGATAGTTGATTTCTGTTAAAAATTCTCCACCCTATATGTTAGTTTGAATATTTTGATAAACACCTTCAAATGTTTTATTCAAAGTGAGTATTTATTTTTATCCATTTTGAAGAATAAATATGCATCCTGTGCTCTTTCCATCTGCCTCAGCTCCTCGTAGACACAACCAGTCTGTGTTCAGTCAAAACTCTACGTTTACCTGACATTTCCCATCAGCCTATGCTATTTTATCTGATTCTGAAGAATGTTGATTTTATGCTATATACATGGAAGTGGGCAGAAATGTTACTAACATTTAGAACATCTAGATGCCGAATCTAAAATAAAGTCTAGAAATATCTTACAAGCCTCCCACATTGATTTGAAGAATCGAAGCATAAAGCTTGTGGACTTAAGAACTGCTAAACTAAAACATAAAGCTGAACGTCAAGAGAGTCATATTTTTTCTTACCAGTTTGCAGCACATGAATATATTTTTTAGTATGAAAGATGGAAAATAGAATTTTACAGTTGACATCATGAATTCAGCTCCGTAGTATGCATCTTATTAGGACAAGTTACTACTACCTTACACTTTTAGCATTCCTATCATATGCTGTTTCTTAGTCTAGTAGTAACCAGGTTTGTTCCTGGGATGAAAAACATAAATATTATCTAAGGTTTGTTAAAACATTTTTTTCTTCCATAGTGAAGAACTTTTAAAAAGCTACTTTATTGTATAAAGTGATTGCACACTTTTGTAGGTACAGTGCTATATTTCAACACATACATAATGTACAATAATCAAATAACAATGACTTTCTCTGCCACTTCTTTAAACATTCATAAATACTTATGTGAGAAGTTTCAAACTATACTGTTGTATTTTATTATGCATATAATAAATTGTCCTATTCTGTAGCTATTCTACTATGCTATAGAAAACTAGAATTTACTTCACATAACTACATTAATTAGTAATTATGCAACCTACATCTATATCTCTACTATTTATATTTCTTAAGTTCCAGTAACCATTATTCTACTTCATATATTCTCAGAAATCAAACATTGCTGTTACATATACGTATAGTTTCATAAGACAATTTTCTTTCTATATCTAGATTGTTTCACTTAAGATAACTCTCTCTTGTTCCATATTTGCTGTTGTGTAGGACAGGATTTCACTGAAATGTTATTACTGGATAGTATTATATTATATAAACAAAATATATAATATAATTACATAATAAAATATGTAATATAATTATATTATCTAAAATATATAATTATGCAAAAAATTCACCATATTATTTTCATTTTTCTCTTCATCTGTCAGTAATTATTTTAGTTAATATCATGTCTTTATTATTGTGACTAATGATGTAATAAACATGAGATTTCAGTATTTTTTCACTTATTTATTTAATTGCCTGTATGCTTAGTATTGAATTTTCTGAATCATGCAGTTGCTTTTATTTTTGGGTTTTTAAGGAAATTCCAGACTATATCTGATCTAACAGTTTGCATTACCACCAACAATGCATGAGTCTTCTTTCTCCCAAAATATGCACCTTTTTTGGTTGCATTCCAGATCTTTACAACCAGGAAAAAAGGAGAGAGTCATCGAAGAATTCTCAAGATGGTCCCAGAGAATATATTTAAAAAACAATCAATGCTCTGGCTCATTCTTTACATCCTATATCAATAGCCTGTTAATCAGAAATGATTGAAACTTTAACTAGTTTGTTAGAGACATTTGTAATTAAAAAAAGAAATAGATATCACGAACAGACTAAAAAGGAGTAAGATTAAGATAGTAAAATGTTTCCCTTTAAAGAAATATTTTGGATCTGACTGCTTAGCTACTGAATTCTACCAAATACTTGCACATGAAATTACAATCACCGCAAATTATGTCAAAGGTTAAAGGAGAGAGAACTCTTTCAATTCATTCTTTGAGGATACCATTACTTAGATGCCCAAATCAGACAAGGTTAACAGTAACAAACATGACAAGCTGTCATACATTATAAATTAGCTATGGAAATACTTAAAAAATGTCAATAAACCAAATCTGCTGATATTAAATCTGCATATTAAAAGGTTATGTATCATAATCAGGTAGGACACACCCCAGAAATGCAATAGTAAAATAAATGAAAATCTCCATCATCACACAAAATAAATCTGGAAATACTTTTTTATTTTTGCTCTCATTGCCCCAATTTTACAGATAGGGGACAGCAAAGCATGAAGACACTGAGTAAATTCTTCAGTGTCACCTAGCATATATAACGAGTGTGAACCTGGGTGATGGGGGCCTAAAAACAAGGTAGACTAAAGTTTCAAGACTAGTCAATTTTCCAACATAATATTTTTAATGATTATTTGAGAATCTCATACCTTATACCTTGATAACACTCACTTCTCAGTCTCTCCCATGCCCACCCCTCAGCTTTATGGCCTCTCATTTGTAAAAAAATTAAAATTAACATACACACTGAAGCATAGTCAAATTACCAGCAGCCATCCCCCTAAAGTAAACTGAGATCTTCCCCATCTACATCCCCGATTGAAGGTCTCGATTGTAGAGAATAACACTTCAGCATCCTTATCACATTTTTAAAAGGTTCTTATCAGTGGTTTTCTGTGTAGGATGTTACCTTTGCGAGGAGGGCAGAAAGTAACGGGTGGGGTAGGGGTTTTTACAGAAGCCTTCTATGTCTCTTTTTCTCAACTTTGAGTCTGGTATCATTCATACCACTAGAAATGTAGCTCTATTACCCTTTATAGACAGCAGGGAAACGTTCCTGGATTTCCATATGGTTTATGGACTTCTGCATTGTCCCTAGTGATATTACAGACCATAGATATCAAAATGGCCTTCCGACACAGCACAAGGTAAGGATACAATGAGAGCCCTAAGAGGTGGCATAGACCCAAGACATTGACATGACCTCTGAGACAAGGGCTACAGGCACCAATATGATTCTCAATGGCAGTCCAGTTGTTGTTCTACAACAGAAGGCCATGTTGATGTCCATGGACCTGTGCACCTGAGGCTATGTTCATAAATAGCTAGAACAACAGGCAATTGATTCTCTGAGGGTTAAGAAGAATCACATGAGTAAGGTGTTCAATTATAAGGGCAAGCCACATATGGCAATAAATGGTTCTTTCATAGAGTGATATGAATAACAACGGCTGAAATAAACTTACTCCTATCCACTATACCTGGAAGGAGCATGCAAACATTATAAGAACCGTTCTGTGTTTTGAAAAAGCTTAGGTCAGAAGACTCTTGTCTTGTTTTCTTGGAGTGTTCTCACAAGCAGTCAAAATTGTCACAGTACTTCATTCTTAAACTGTGTTCTAAGAGATAACATCTTTGGTGTTGGCATTTCATAATTATTGATAGTTTTGAGTTTAATTTTGTGATGTGCTAATGCAATGAAATTCATTCTTTTATTATGTCTAGAGAAATTGACTACTTACTGACTACTGGAATTATATAAATCATAAAAAATAAACTATTCATGTTAGGTAAATGTTTGTTAAGTATAATTGTCCAAATATGTATGTAGATTAGATTTATATTATCAGTCTCATTTCATAAGTGAGAATAAAAATTCCAAAAAGTAATTTGTCAAACATTACATAAATAAGAATCTATAAATCTAAGTCAACTTTATATCTTGTTTCTAAATTTAAGTTATTTTAATTAGATCATATGGACTTTTTAACCATAACTAATACTCCTATTCTCTAGAAATTTAATTTTCGAAGTTATCTTATAAAATAGTTATTCATTTGAAGTATATGTGATTCTGAAGAACATAGATGCTAAAATGCATTGACATAATTAAGTAAACTAAAAATGTCTTTTTTTCCCCAAATGTAGTGCTTCAGTTTTCATCGCAATATAAACTCTAAATCTTGAAGATATACTTTAACATACTTAAAACTTTGGTTTCTGAAATCATTGAAAGTAATACAGTACATATTCTTTAAATAAACTAAATGAATAGTTTCTACAATTACAAATAACAAATGAATAACAAAAATTTGTGAGGTACATGAAGTCTTAATGAAGTTATTTTATTTTCAGTGCTTTTTTTGGAAAGAGAGTTCTCTTGGTGGTTACACTGTACACAGGTGGTTGAATCCCAAGTGAAAAATAGAGATATACTATAGAATCAAAGTTTGATTTCCAGTCTGGAAAATAATTTAAATCTAATTCTAATCTTAAATCTAATCATTAATTAAATCTAATGAGGCTAGAATTTCAGACCGTGGGTAACAGATATTTGATATTCATACATACTGCAGCAATTACATTTTATATGGTCAGTTATAGCCGTATGGTTTATTTAACACAGCATGACTTGCCAAAGACCACTGAGTAAGCTGCTTGACTGAAAAATCTAAACTTTAAATTAGAGAATCATTTTAACAGCATCCATATAGAGAGAAACTGGGTCTTGAGAATCTCTTCTATTTTATTATATTTGATTAATTATAATATACTAGCACATTGTCTAGTGCAGAGATAGTGATATTAGAGAAACTATGGTAGACAAAGCCTAATATTTCATATGTGTAACTTACAAAGAAATAGCAGCATATAACAATAAAAAAATCAGGTGCATTGGGGTGAGGTAAGTTTAAAACAGATACAAAATAATACTAAAATCTAGATTGATAATAGTTCAGGAACTGGCATCCATTCACATGCAGTTCCTGAAGAAAAAGTATACTCAACAAAGTTAGATCAGTTTTCAAGAGTCTTTCATTTGCTGGGCTCTGCGGAAATCATAAGGCAGACTGTAAAGCTAAGTAAATAAAAATAGGCCAAATCAAGGAAGCTCAAAAATCTTTTCACCTGACATCCTCTCTAGATCCTAAATATCTAATCAAACTCCCATTTGAAATTAAGGCAAATAAGGAAAATAAAAAATTTTAAAAAGGTAGTGGCTATGTCAGTGGATCAGCAGGCTGTAATTGAGGTTCAAGATGTCAGCCCAGCAGGAGAAAAATGTGGGTGAATCTTGAATAGACAAGATCCTGAGACCACAGACTCTAGTATCTGGCATAGTGTGAATGGGCGTGGGAAGACTGCAATTGCTTTTAATATAGTCTTTTTTATCTCATGGATACATCCTATTCTGCTGAGCATTTTTACTGTGGATTATTATGAAGATGCTCTTTTAAAGCTATACTATCTAACCAATAATAATAACGTTAGTTTAAATAAAGTTTTGATGATTAAAAATATAAATGAGGAAGTGTCACACAGTGAGAACACATGCGTTTCTATTGTGGAGCCTTATAGACTGTGGCTTAATTTAATGAATAAGGAAACAACAATTGTGTCCCCAGAAGTCAGACTGGCTTGAATTCTTTTTAATCTTGGTACTGTGAGGTGTGTCCACAGGTTTTGGAGTGCATCATTGCTGAAACAAATCTTTGAAAATAACTAAATCAGATTAAAATGTTTATGTTAAGTAGCTTTGAAATAAAACCCCCAAAAAGACAATCACAAGTTTTACAAAAGCATACAGTTGATTGAGGGATTCTTTAAGGTCAGGAAACAAGATCAAAATAGACCATTTATCTTCTTGCTAAGACTGGATGGTGACCAAAGGTGATGATTAATTCCCATTTTTGCCATCAATCACTTAATATATATATATATAATATATATATATATAAAACAAACTATTGATGAATGGGTAAGTACACCAGATTTTTAAGGCAGAGATGGCTGCCTTTTCATATATAAAAGTTTAGATTTGTGACTCCTTTAAGATTTCTTACTAGATTATCTTTCAAGATAAGTAATAAAGTGAATATATTTTCATTTCTGTGGATACCTTCTCCCTGCTGGGCTTCAGCCCATGCTGGGGAAAAATCCAAACATTCTATTAGCCATATGCTCCAATGCTTTGCCACCCTCAGATTACCTAGCCAAATTAAAACAGATAATAGCCCATGCTTCATTGGCAAGGCCTTTACAAGCTTTTAACATACCTGGAAAATTTCTCATTCCACTGGCATTCCCTATAATCCTAAGGGCCAGGCCACTGTGGAAAGATTTAATCAAATACTCAATTATAAAAACAGAAGGGGGAGTTTCTACCCCTGCATGATCAATTAAAGAAGACATTATTAACTTAAAAAATAATTTAAATTTTTTTCAGAAATGATAAATATCTGTCCCCTTTTCAGAAACATTGGTCCTCATCAGTCACCTATTGCACAATTTGGGTTAAATGGTGGGACCTACTGCAGCCTGGAGAGGACCAGACCCACTCCTCTCTGCAGGAAAAGGCTAGGGATGTGTCTTCTCTCAAAATGAAAAAAGAGCCCGTCTGGATACCAGCTAGAGATCTAAAATATTTACCCCCAAAAGGGAATGATAATGATGATGGCTCCAAGGAGTGTCCCGCCTCTGAGGATAGTCTTTCTGCTCTTTTTTCCAGAAACAACTGAAAATGTGGATGTTGTCACTCATCCTGATGCTGATGTCAACTATTTTGCCTGGTGAGGAAGGGGTTCGGAAACCCACATGATACCATTAAACTCCTACAAGGACAAACGGGAAAACCCTGTGACTGTGGCAGAGGAACATATACTTTTCAGGCCCCTTCTGCACAGGCCATTAGTTCTATAGATTGTGGCACTAAAATGGCCCATAATTATATTGATATTTCTGGATTCTTGGTCTCTAGATCCAGTCACTGGATATGCATAGAGAAGCCAAAAATTATACACTAAGTAAATAACAGACCTTGCCCCTTCCAGATCTTCTACCCCACAATGCATTCCACCTGCTATAGCTCAGCCCAGATGTGTATTCTCACTGGCTCCAATAAAGCCTACTGGATGAGCGAAAGGGGTCGAGGTGGCCTTGGAGGCCTCAAACCTGGGGGAAGTGTGAGTAGGAGAGGCGATTCAAAATCTACTTCTTCCCCCTGTTCCAAGTTCCCTGGGCAGACTGTCTGCTGGGAATTGGCCTTTCCCATTGGTTATTCTGATGGTGGAGGAGTCTAAGATGAAGTCTGAAAACAACAGGTTCAACACAAAATAGAACAACTTGTCCTGGCTCTATATCCAGAGCTCATTTATCATCCTGTTACCCTTCCTAAAAACCTGGGTAACCTTGCACTTGACTCCCAACCTGAATCAAACAACTCCTTCCCTTGAGGAAAATTGTTGGTTTTGCCTTCAATCAGGGTGTCCCAGACCAGTAGCCATGTTTAGCAATACTACTTTTACTATGTCACTGATTTGTATAATTGTTCCTTCACCACACTTCCCATTACTGTCCAACGTCTCCCTTCATTCCCTTCTAATTCTTGCATGTTGGCTCTGCCCTCCCAGGGTGACTTCAGTATGTGGGCCATATTTCTCCCCCCTTTTGTGACCAAAATATGACCATACCTAATATTCAACAATGCTCACCTCCCGGGATGGTCCTCATGTGTGGAAGGTGATGGCCTATGATTTTTCTCCCTGTTAATTGGACAGGCCTTTGTGCCCCTGCCTTTTTCATCTTTGATATAGATATATTCCTGGAGATAAGGCTGTGTCTGTGCCATCTTTTGATTATATAGGGGAAGATCTAAATGGGCCATTCAGATGGTACCCCTTCTTGCTGGGCTGGGGATAACTGCTGGCATGGCCACAGGGGCCACAGGGACAGGCCTGTCCTCCTTCTACCTTTACAGAAAGTTGTCCCTTCCGTTAATTGGTGTTGTAAACGCCATCTCCAGCACTCTACTGGACTTACAATGTCAATTAGATTCCCTGGCAGAAGTAGTCCTTCAAAATAGGAGGGGATTAGATCTGCTAACTCAGAGAAAGAGGGTCTCTGTTTTTACTTGTAGGAAAAAATGCTGTTATATGCCAATAAATCTTGGATCTTCAGATATCTAATATGATAAAGAAACACCAAGAAGACCTAGGAAAGAGACAAAAAGATTTTGAAAACAATCCCCTGTGGACTGGCCTTCATGGATTCCTTGCCTATTTTCTTTCCCTAATTGGAACTTTCCTCCTTCTTACCATTGGTCCGTGTGTGATCAATAAGATCACACAATTTATCCTCAAAGATAGAGGCAATTAAGATCAATCAGGTCAATGTGCATAATCACAGGTTGGCCGCTCAGGAGTCTGATCCTGCATATGACTAGTTGTCCTTTTTACAAGCACTCCTTCTCTGTTCTACATTTGACCAATGATGGGTAAGTTCTCAGGTAAGCTGAGACAACCTAAGACAGGTTATGGAGCAAACCTGCCTCTTTGAGATCCGTGATACGTAATGACAGGTAAGATCTCCACGTGAGAGACAACCTAAGACAGAGGTCATGGCTTACAAAAACATAAGGGGGAGATGATGGGCCTCTCAGCAGGCCTTTAACAATGATTCTGGGCCCTGGTGTATCTTCCTGAGCCTGGCTTTAGTTTGGTGTCATGTCTTTGGCCATGACTTACACATATGAATAACTCAGCAAGCATAGCCCACCCACAGACCACCTCTGTCTAGTTACTGCTTGCCTGACATACTCTTATTGGCCCCAAATTCTCATCCATCTCCTCCAACCCAAGATTCTTACCTCCTCCTTACCTCAGCCTATATAAGCCCCTGCCAGATACAATAAAATGAGATCCTGCTTTGACAAGACTCCCAGCTCAGTGTGCTTCTCTCTGGTGGATAGAGAAGGTCTGGGCCATCAACACTCACCATCCTGCTCAGACCCAGGGAGTGACCAGCAGGACTGGTCCTTCCTCAGCCCTCATCTGTCAGCTAACCCAACACATTGTCACAAAAAACACAGTCTGCCAGTAAAAAAAAAAGTATCTTGCTTGCATATACACTTAATCTATAACAAGTTTCTTGGGTTCTTTGGATAATTCCTTTTCACCTGTAATACATAAGATGTTTAAACTGTTTAATCATGAAAATAATATGGAAATTACTGTTTTTACTTGTAATCATTCATTTGAAAAACAGAATGTAACCTTGCAATTCTTACATTGCTTGAAAGATTTTCCTAGGGTATATAAGCTGTAAGGGAAAGAATAGAGTTTAAGTGAGCTAGAAGAAAAACCTCAAGAATGACAAAAGAAGATCACCAGGGAAATAAAGAATAAAGAATGCATAAGAAGAATAAAGAAAAGGTCTGAAAGAAACCATCAAGAGAGTGTATGAGTGTCTTTCTTTTAACACCTTCAGATAAGAAGGTCATGGTATTGACTGACTCCATTAATTTCCTTTGATCCCTGTGCTGCTGGAGGCTGCCCTCCAGACAGTGTGAAAATAAATACATGTGTTGTAGTAGAAAAGGTAGAGAGAATTGTCATGAAAATCCAGCATAGGGTGTTGTAGTGGGTTCTCGGTGTTTCCTCTCTCTGATATTCCAGCTTTTTCATGATATCTGGCTCTGGGTTTTCATTTAATAACAACTAGAATTAGTGTTACAATGGAGTCTATAGGAATTTTATATGCTAAAATCTGAGGGGCATGCTGATCTTGTCCTGCCCTTCAATGACCCTAGTATATCTAGACTTCTCCCTAGCTGGATACTGCATCAGAAAAATTGGTTTCACCCCTCATTGGAGAGCTAGCCACTAAATTTGGGAAAGGTGGTCTCATCTCTCACCCGAAGAGCTGGCCCCAATAACATGAGCCTAGGAGAACCGTCTCTAACCTTGCCTGAGAAAGCCAGTCTCAATAGCTTGAACTGACTAGCTCAGCTACCACCCAGATGAACATCCTGGGCCTAGTGTTGGTCCATCCACCCTATCTATGACCAGCTGGAACGTGAGAAGAAATTGGTCCTGCAGAATAGCCACAGGATCAGCATGACTCAGAGAAGTAACAGGATATTCAAGAGGAGTTTTGGAGAAGGTCCAGTGATGATGGTGTGTCAGGCTTGAACCAGACCAATGACTCATTGCAAGGAACATTTGTAGATGGGGTTGATTGTACATAAGGGTCTTCTCCATGACACGCCATGGCTCCTAATGCCACTAGGATGAATGAAATGGGTGGAAGGACTGGAAAGACAGAAGAGTGTGATGGGTTTTCTGTTCATTTCGTTTTCGTTTTAGTTAACTTGGGGGAGGAATTGCTGAAGGGCTGAGGGTTCAATATGGAGAGACTGGAAGGCAAATGAATTGGGGTATATGATGTAAAATTTTCAAAGAATTAATAAAGAATTATGTCATATAAAAGTTAATAAATAAAAGAGTATTTAAAGGAAGACATTTTAGTTTATAAGACCTTATACTTGACGTATGGTCCATTATGCTATTTTGAAGGCTGAGCTAAAGGTATTCTGTTTAAATGGTCAGGATGATTTGTCTATAATTCCATTGTTTTGAACACTGAGGTACGAAGATTCAGAATTTAGAGCAGCCTGAGTTACATGTTGAGTGTCAGAGGAAACCAGGAGAGCTAATAGATCTTTATCTCAAAAGCAATTATTACAAAAAACACTAAATAATATGATTCATATCTATAAACTTGATAATTAAAAAATGAGACAGGATAATTTTCCATGAGTCACAAGTACAACATAGTGACTGCTAACCCAGTCTGAAACACAGCCTCAGATACTATCTTCAAGCCAAAACAAAAACACCCCCACCCTACCTAAAACAAAACACACTGTATTTTCTGGTGCATTTATTATGTTGGGGATACATGTTAGGAAGTACAAAATATGTTTCCCCCTAAACAACAGCATCCTCCTTTAACTTTCCACGGTATACTTTACCAATCCCTGGAGGAACTATGTAATAAACAGTATTATCAACAAACAAGAGAATTCATCTTGAGGCAATTGATGGCAAATCACCTACCTATAACCCCGTAACCCCTGCTGTGTCATTCCCTCCTAGGCTAATGAACTGAGAAATGTATGCTTTCATTTCCAAACTTTTAAAATAGTTCACTAAAGCACCATGTGAATTAAAATGAACCAGATACAATATAATTAAGCCATCCTGAATATCATTTCAAAGTTCTATGTTATCTAGTATTGTCCCTCATTATTTCCAAAGGGCAAAGATATCCAGTATTTGTATAACCAGAATCTAAAACCTCAGTTTTAGTGAAATCATTTCCTTTTAAAAGATGTCTCACTTAACCTTCAGTAACTTCTCTTTGAACAGTGTGATGATGTCACCCTGTTTTTCACATGTCCTCAGGCCAAAAGAGCACATTTCATCTTCAATGCCAGTAAGTCACTTTTTTCAGGAGAGTTAACATGTGTTAGACAAGTCTGCACATCTGTCCCATCTTGGAGAACTGAATGAATCAGGGGCTGATCTCTACTTAAGAAGGTGAAGGGTGAACTGACTTAAAATATTGAGTTGACCTTGTATTTGTAGCTATTTTAATAATCATCCATACTTACTTATTAATGACAAAAGAGATATAATTACTAAGAGAAATTTAGGAACAAGGAAGCATTCCACTTAAAATGTTGTTGACAAAATAATTTCTCAGGGGTCTTAGGGTTAAATGAATTTATCTTAATGGTTATTATTTAACCTCTATTTCAGCAAAATATTATTTCACTATATATTTATTAATGTGTAATTATTTATTTTACCAAGGATAGGCTATTTGTTTGATTTGTTCTTATTGTGACTGTAATAAACCATCCCATCAAAAGCATTTAAGAGACAAAGGTTTTTTGTTTTGTTTTTTGTTTTGTTTCTTTTTTTTGTCACAGGTCCAGAGGAGAGCATGGTCCGTAGCCTGTCCACATCCAGGAAGAAGCACGACATGAATGTTGATGCTCAGTTCATTGTCTCATCCTTTACTCGGTGCAATAGTACTGCTGCATTTGGGTTGTATCTTCCTAGTCAACTAACCTTTCTAGATAACTTCCCACAGGCATACCCAGTATTCCTTTTCTAGATGAGTCTTGACTCTGTCAAGTCAACAATAAATATAAACAATCACACTGTTTGTTATTCTTTCTCATAAAATTCTAATCAAATCTATTGCAAAAAATAAATACCTCTGGCCATCATTGTTTTAAGAACCTTAGAGTATTTGTTTCATTATTTATACATAAAATATGCATTGTAACTGATTATAATGATAAAATAGTGGAAAATTGTTTTCCAGATAAGCAGAGATTTACAGAAAATCAAACATGGGAAAATAAAAACAACAGGAGAAAGCAAATTGTTTTCCATTCCCATAGAAAACCAACAGCAATATCAAATAAAATTAAACACATCCCTCACCCCATGAAGAGTTTGAGAAAGTTTTGGGGGAAACAGAGTCTCCACTGGAAAATAATTTCTAGAGTTAATAAGAGAAGGAAGGGATAGAAAACAGGAAGACTGGGTGGAATTCTTAGACCACCACTTTCTTATCTGAAAAGTAAGGTCCCACTGTAGATGGCAACTACTTGTTGGATCAGACATGAAGCTAAAATATCTACCCTGCTGTCTTAAATTTTGCATACCTCTGAGCTTGTGGTAAAGTTGAGTAACACAATGAGAAAGAAATATTTATGATATCTTTTTATTACCCTAAAGAGGATATAAATAAATATAAATATATATAGGTATATGTGTATATATATGTATCACATTGCATATTTTATATACATATTCAAGATTATAAACATTGTACATTTTAGAGATATAAGGCAAGTTATTCAGTGTAATATAATAAGCCACAGACTAAATAAGGAAAATTAAAAGGAAAGCTTATGATGGGGAAACAGATAAATTCAGAAAGAATAAACACTGTTCATCATATGATCTTCAAAAGTACCAAAAACAAAGATTTTTTTTTCAACTTAACAAAGAACAGCTGTAGCAAATATCACTGTAATTGCCATCATAGATAATGAAGCAAGAGTGATTCTCTTCCAAAGATGGAGAATTAGGCACAATACAACTCTTACCAATGTAGTTCTAGATGTCTTAAACAGTGTATTAAGAGAGGAAGAGGGAATAAATGCCATAAAACACATACAAGAAGGAATAAAATTGATACTTGGAGGGAGGAAGGGAGATATGTGTATTGGAGCTTATCAGTCTCCCCTTGCTTCTTTTCATCCTACATGAGGCCCCAGAACTTTTAGTTGTGTAAACCACATATAACTTAATGCTCAGTTAAATTATCTCAAAGTATCTTCACAGACATATTCAGAATTTTATATTCTTTACAGCCAAAAGGCAATGAAGATTAATCACCACAAATTTATATAGACTATTCTAAAACATTTACAAAAGTCTACTAGATGTAACAAATAATAAAATTTAGTTAAAGCATGTGTGATTAGCATGCAAAAATACATATTTTGTTGTATGGACTAAATGCATTAATATTTAATTCCATGTCATTGATAATGAATAAGTGTCACATTGAGTAAATTAACAAATTTTTGCTTGGAATTGTTTAACCAAATGCAATTCTGATTTGAATTCTTTACTTCATTGCTCCTGGTATCTTCCAACTTGTATGTGTCTGTATTATGAGTCTGAATCTGTGCCTACCTGAAGGTTGTTTTGTGAATATGTCCATGACCCTGTGCCTGTTCCTGTGTGTGTGTGTGTGTTCTGTCTTTGTCTGTCCCTGAAAAAAAAAAAAAAGGCATTCACTCTATCTTTATTAAATAATGCATAAAGCATCATTTGGGAGGAGGGATGAAAGATACTTTACAGAAAGATTCAAAATTTTACAGGAGATTAAGTCACTGACTTCAACTCAAACCAATTGCCTCAGATAAACAACAGTATTACATACATTACCCAATACTCAAAAATATTCTATTTAATGTTTATAATGAATATTTGCTCACAAAAGTTGATTTCCATTCTGAATTTCCTGTTTTTAGAAAATGATACACATGCATTACTCTTTTTATTGCCATGGGACAGAACATACTTTAAGATTACATCTCTGTGTTAGTTTATATTCTGAATTCTGATTCCAAGGCAACTAAGGTTTTTTATTAACACTTTTTTCTTAAAAGCAAGTTAAAAACAGGCTGAATACACAGTAGGATAGCAGCCCTCAAGATGTATTATTATCTCTTGTTATAATGCCCCTGAAAAGTGTTGCCACACTGCATAATAACAATAAACACACACACCAAAACAGAAATACAATATTATTTATAATTACTCAAAATTTTTATAGGTTACATATGTGCGTGGTGGCACATTACTTTAGTCCAAGCACTGGTGAGATAGAGGCAGGCAGAACAGTATGAGTTCAAGGAAAGTTTATTCTACACTTTGAATTCCAGGAGAGCCAGGGCTATAGAGGTCTGGTCTCAAGATATGGAAAAAAGAACTTCTTAAATAATAAAAGAAATGACAAATGAAAAAACATAAAAAGGCTCATGCATTAGCTACTTTTCTTATTGATGTGATTAAATATGACCAATGTGAGTTAAGTAGATCCATCTGCAAAACTCTTGAAATCTCTTTTGACAAAGACCCATAATTCACATGATCTAATTCATGACAACAATGACCACAGTTCTCAGCTCATTTTTGTATTAGCTATTTCAGTTCCAGAAGCAGAGAGAGAACAGAGGTGAGACACCCTTGGTGACCAACTTCTTCCACCAAGGCTTCACCTTGTACAGTTTCACAATCTTCACAAAAAGTGTCACTATCTGAGGACACATGAGTCTACATGGGACATTTCATGTAAAAAATTTAAAAAAGTATAGCTAGCAACACATATACAAGACTTATATGATGAACACATCTCATTTGGAATCCTCATAAATGTCAGACACATAGAAAGGGAGAAATCTTTGAAGGAAGAGTAGACAGAATGCAGTTATATAAATGGAGAAAATGGGAATAATGGAATAGGAAAGAATAAATGGAGTGGGGAATAATAGCATGAGATCAGAGAGGGAATTTGAAATGAATTTTAAATACTTTTTGAAAAAGCCATATGAAAACTTATTACTGTATAATATACCTAAAACTGATAGATGGGGCTATAGATAAATAGCTATGTGATAGGTAGATAGATAGGCAGATAGACAGAAAGATAGATAGATAGGTAGATAGATAGATAGATAGATAGACAGACAGACAGACAGACAGACAGATAGATAGATAGATAGGCAAATAGATAGATAGATAGATAGATAGATAGATAGATAGATAGATAGATAGATAGATAGATAGATAGATAGATAGATAGAAGATAGATAGAAGATAGATAGACAGAAAGATAGGTAGACACACAAAGATCCTGATATTTTTATATCAATTTATGAATTACTTGAATATATATCTCTTGACACTGACACACCAACTGCCTATTTAGAGGATGATTTGGTATTATTAACCTTCTTACTCTGAGTCAAACTGAAAATTAGCATTTTATCAGTTGGCTAGGGAAGGCTTTCAAAGATTTAATAGTTATTTGTTTGTGAGCCATGCCTCATATTCACCAGTGGGAAGTACGATAAGCCTGCTGTGTCAATTAGTTTAATTGATGCGAACTTCAATTGGTCCCAAGGAGTGCTGTTTTCCTGAAGAGAGCCTATTGAAAGGATGTGTTAGAGAGACTTTCACAGTTGTGAGATCTTTTAAATCATCCTTAAATTATTTGACCCAGTTTGAAATATGGCCACTAGACTCTCGTAGATATTAAATCCTACATGTTTCCCTTAATACAGCGTCTTTGACATCAAGAAAAATATTTAGTGTTTTCCTGGAAATTTTCTTCTTCTGCTTTCACATAAAAATGGAAGTGTTTTATTTTAATCAATGCATAAATTATCAATCACTGCTTGAGAATGAAATTTAGTGTCAGAAGTCCATCCCAAGACTGTCTTTGCTATATCTTTACAGTTTCAAGGAGTGTATATTTATGTCTCTATGTACTTAGTGAATCCTTCACAGAGAAGCATAGATACTTTAAATACGTAATAATAAATAATTATAGTAAGTCTAAAATATATCACAAATGAAACAAAGTTTTGAGATATTAAGAAGATAGACATCTAATAGGCAAGTTTTAAATTCAAGATTAAACTGTGTTTTCTTCAAAATCACCAGCTCAACTAAAGCTTGGGTTAAGGTGGGAAAAATAATTGATATATTTGTTTTAGAAAAAAGACTGAATTAGAAGCTTGTATATTTTAGAATGACAGGACTCTTGTTATTTTTTTAAATGCATAAAACTTTAAAGAGCCTTCAAATATTCTTAGTCTTCTCTATCTTTCTTCCATTTTCTCATGACCAATATACTTGGAAAGCAATTAAAATTATGCCAAACATAGCTTAAATATGTGAGTTTTGAAAAATAATTACAGGTTGCTACACATTGTCCATAATCATGCATGAAAATGGTAGTTATATTGGTTCGCTGTCTGTTGCTATGATAAATGGCACTCCCAAAATCAAATTGGAGAGGAGAGGGTTTATATGGCTTATAAGTCTGAGTTACACTCTATCACAGAAGGAAGCTGAGGAAGGAGCTCAAGCAGGACCAGTAGGCAGAAACTAGAGCAGAAACCATAAAGATATGCTGCTTACTAATTTTTTTCTATCAATTGCTTGGCTTGATATCTTTTGTAACTCAGGACTATCTGCCTAGATACCACTCACTGTGGTACCACTCACAGTAAGGACCGACCTTCCTACATAAATCTATAATCAGAAAACTGTCCTACAGACATGCCTACAGATACATTTAGTAGAGATTGTATTAGCCAGGGTTCTCTAGAGAAACATAATTGATAGAATGAATCTATATACTAATAGAGGATTCATTAGAGATGCTTACAGGCTATGGTCAAACTAGTCCAACAATATGCTTCTTCTGATGTAAAGGCTAAGAAATCAGTAGCTGTTCAGTTTGGAGAGCTGACTATCTCACATGGTCTTCAATATTTCAAGGAATCCTAGATAAGTAATACCTCCATTGTAGAACAGATGAACTTGTTAGAGTAGAGAATAAGCAGGCAAAAGAAATAGATTTATTGTCCTGCGTCCTCTTCTGTAGGCTACTACCAGAAGATATAGCCCATATTTCTGGTAGGTCTTTTAACTTCCAACAATCCAGTCAGGAAAGTCCTTCATAGACATGCCCAGCTGCCTGAGCTGTACTTTATTCTGGATGTAGTCAGGTTGACAGCTAAGATTAGCCATCACAGGCAAAACCTCAACTGATGTTTTCCTCTTCCCAGATGACTCATTTCAGCATGGTAATAATAACTAACCAGCACAGCATGATTATACTCTGGCATATAATCTACATATTCATGAAGACTCATAACTACAAGAATTTCCCACACATAAAAAAGAGTATAATGAAACAATGGAAATATTTCTAAGAAAAGAGAACTAAAATCACAAAAAATGGAAATTAAAATAAAAAATCAGAATGTGTGATATAAAAGAGAAAGGAGAAATAGATAACTCAGACAAAGAAAATGTTAACTATAATAGAAAGAAATTCAGCCAAAAATTCATCCAAAAAATCTTTGTCATTATGATAAAGATGAAATGTATAAACAATACGTATAGAGAAAGAATAATAAACACATCAAAGGCACAGAAAATATTTTTAACAAAATTATAGAAGAAAAGTTCTCCAAATGTAACTATCAAGGTAGAAAAATACATACATAACCCAGAACAGAGAAAACCAGAAAAGAAACTACTTGGAATACATCATAATAAGTCACAAAATGTGAAAACGAAGATAGAATATTAAAATCTACAAGGAAAAAATACCAAGTATCATATAAACACAGGGCCATGAAAATAACATCTGCCTTCTCAGTGGAGACTCTAAAAGATAGAAGGGCTTGGATCATTTCCTACAAACTCTAAGAGATCACAGATGGCAACCAGGCCTACTATCAAAACTATCAATAACAATAGATGGAGAAAGAGCAATATACTGTGATAAAACTAAATTTAAAGAGTACCAATTCTCAAATCCAACTCTATAGAAGGTAAAAGAGAAGAAGCTTCAATCTGAAGTGCTTAAAAACACTCAAGAAAACAGAAGGAATGAATAATCTCAGACTAGTAACTGAAAGGAGGGCTGGGGAACCCACTCCATCACTAGGAAATAAAGGAACTGTACATTGATAACTGTCCACATTAATGGCCTTAGTTCACCAATATAATGAAACAGACTAATGGACTGAGTTAGAAAACAGGATCCAAATACTGACAGAGGGATCCCATTGCCATTGCCGAGGACAAAATCAGCACAGCTCATTGAATGTTGAGAGATGGAGCGGGTTCCTGCAAGGATACTTAACCTTTACATTCTAGCATTTTTGGTGTAGTAAGATACTCTGCAGGCTACCAAAGGAGAAACTGAAACACCAACCCAGTCACAAAACATTTGATCTACAATCAAGTCCTGCTGAAAGATATGCTAGTTTAGTGGTTCTCAAACTGTGATATTGACTCCTTTGGGGTCACATATCAGATGGCCTTAACATCAGATATTTGTATCATGAGTCATAATAATAGCAAAATTACAGTTCTGCATGCAGTTGTTGGTCACAACAAAATGGGGAACTGTGTTAAAGGGTCACAATACTGGGAAGGTTGAGAACCACTGTGCTAGTTCCATGGTGATGCAAAGCTTGTGGAAATAAGTTTACCACTGTTCAGTTTAACTTGAAGCCCATGCCAAAAGACAGAGTCCATGCCCTGCACTGCCTGGATAGATAGGAACTGGAAACTGGATAACCAGGAGACCTAGTATAGAACCAAATGCAAAAGGAAAAAAGAATGACATATTCCCTAATAATGTTCTGTTATATTCATAGATTGGTGCCTTGTCCAATCATCATTAGAGAGACTTCTACAGCAGCATGGGGAGTGAGTACAAAGACTGACAGGTAGATATTACACAGATACAGAGAATCTAAATTGAAGGCCTGCACCATGTCTTTTTAGATGCCAGTGAATTCCATGGAAGAAAAGTAGGGAAGTTTGTTTGAGTCAGACAGAATGAAGAACACCAGGAAATCATGGTCCACTGAACCAAATAAGCAGAGCTCATCTGGGCTCACAGAAATTGAAGTGGCCAGCACTGGCCCTGCACTGGTCAGTCTGGTGTTTTTGTGGAGCCTCTGACTCCACTGCCTGCTTTTAGAACTTCTTTCTTCCTATTGGGCTGGCTTACATGGCCATCATATTTGCCTTATTTATTGTATCTTGTTTTGTCCTGCTTAGTTGTTGTCCCTCAGAGCCTGCTGTTTTCTGAAGGAAAATGAGGAGAGGTGGAGATGAAGAAAGAAGTGGATGGAGGTAAACCGTGGTGGGATGTATTATATGTGAGAATAATGTAATTGACAAAAGAAAGAAAAAAATAAAAGGAAACAGGATCCTTCTTTCTGTTGCATGCTAGAAACAAACCTCACTATGAGAGGTACATCTGATCTCAGAGTAAAAGGATGGAAACGTGTCACAAGTAAATGTGATCCAAGCCTGCTCAGGCATATTAATGTCTGACAAAATAGACTTGAAATAAAAACTAATCAGAAGAGATGGGGAAGGAAATTACATAATCATCAAAATAAAAATCCACCAAAGCATATTTGAATTTTAAATATTTACACACGAATCTGAAGCACAGGCAGATTCATAAAAGGAAGCCTACCATAGCTAAAATGACATATTGACCCTGACACAGTGATAGTAGGTGACTTTAATATTCTAATCTTCCTAGTAAAATGGCATTCTAGAAAAAACTAAAACAAAATTAAATGAGTCTAACAGATATTTATAGAAAATTTCTCTCAAGCATCAAAGGATATACCTTACCAGCAGCTCCTGGTACTTACTTCACAACTTACCATGTTTGGACACAAAATAAGTCTTAACAAATACAAAAGTTGAGATAGCACCTTTTATTAAATCTGACTACCACAAATTAAAGATGGGTAACAGGAAAAGAGTAAGTTCACAAATTCATTACTGAAGAAAAATAGATCTAGACGTAAGAAAGACATTTAAAACTTTTATAATTAAATGAAAATGAAAACAAATTATACAAACCTACGCTACAAAATGAAGGCAGTGTTACCAAGCAAGTTCATAGAGCTAAGTGCCTACATTAACAAATTGGAGATATATTATCATGTTATAATCTGTATCATACTTATAATCTCTAGAACAGAAAGAAGAAAACACACTCAAAAGACAATATAACAAGAATCAGGGCTAAATATCAATAAAGTAAAAATGAATGAAGGAATAAAGAGAATTATGGAAACAATGGGCTGATTAAGATTGCTAAGCCCTTTGCCAAATTAACTAAAGCACAGAGAGAAAACCTAAATTAATAACATGAGAGTCTAGATAAAGAGATAAATCATTCCCAGTAAAATACAAGCAAGTAATTTAAAGAAAACCAAGAGAGAAAAACTTACAGATGAATTTAAGAAAATAGATATAAAAATTTCCAATAAAATACTTGAAAACTAAATACAAGAATATGTCAAAAAAAGATCACCCCCATGAACAAGTAAGATTCATCCCAGACAGATAGGGTTCAACATATGTATATCAATAAATGTAATTTACCACATAAATAGGTGAAAGACAAAAACCATTTGATCATTTCCTTGGATACAGAAAAAGCTTTTGACCAAATCCAACACTCCTTCATGATAAAAGTCCTAGAGAGATTTGGGATACAAAGGACATACCTACACATAATAAAGGGTAACATCAACTTAAATGTGTAGAAACTCAAAACAATTCCACTAAGATCAGGAACAAAACAAGGTTGTACTTTGTCTATGTACCTATTCAATCCAATATCTGAAGTCTTATCTGAATCAATGAAACCACAAGGAGATACAAATAGAGAAGGTAGAAGTGCAAGTACTTTTATTTTCAGATAATGTAGTAGTGTACATAGCTGACTTCCTAAGGTTGGGCTGTAGGCAAGGCTCTTGGACATTTTTTTAAATTAGTGGTTGATATGAGCGTCCACCCATAGTAAGTTAGAGCCATCCCAGAGCTGATGGCCTTGGGTTGTGTAAGGAAGCAGGATGGGTAAGCCAAAAGAACAAAATGGTAAATAGCACCCCACCATGACTTATGTACCAGCACATGCCTTCAGGTTCCTTCCATTTTAGAGTTTCTGCCTTGGGTTCTCTCAATATACTGTGATATGTTAGCCAAGAAAATTCATTCCTCCCCAAGATGTTTTGGTAATTATGTATAATCACAGCAATATAAACCATATTATAGTAACTAACCATTATCTGATTGGGTGTAAGGACAATTCCATGAGATGGAACTTGTGGTTGTTTGAAAGCAAATGGCCTCTAAAAGAACTAGCAATATTAGGAGGTGTGACTTTGTTGGAGTAGGTGTGGCATTTTTGGAGAAAGTGTGTCACTCTGGTGGCTGGCTTTGAGGTCTCATATATGCTCAAGCCATGTGCAGGGTCTGAGACCACTTCCCGTTGCCTATGAGTCAAGATCTGAGAAATCCTAGCTCTTTCTCTAGTGTCACGTCTGCCTGCCTGCTGCCTTTCTTCCCACCATGATGATTATGGACTATCTGATCTGTAAGGGAGGGACCACAATTAAAGAGTTACCATGATCAATTCTTATAAAGAAACCCTAACTAAGATAGAGCCTATGCCTGATTATGCTTGTATTAATAAGAAACTGAGACTAATAGGCTCTGGGCCTAGAGTAAAACCAAATACTATTATTTTACTAAAGAAATGCAGCAATAACATGGCTCTTTAGGATATTATGCTGTAGGATTAGATCAGCGTCTTGCTTGGTCTTCATCAGAGTTGCTTTCTTCTACTGTATGTATGAATATATATGGAGAGCCACAGATGGATAATGTGCAGAGTAAAGTTTATGTTGCAATATCCCCATCACGTCTCTCCCCTCAGGTGTCAGGGAAACTTGAAGAAAAAGGAGGAAGAAAGAGTGTGAGATCCTGTGGTGATAGAAGACACCAAAGGTACAATGCATTTAAAATATAACAGTACTGATGCACATATGAACTTTCAGAGATGGTGGCAGTGTGTTCCATTCAGGACAGATGATTTTGCACTAAGTGAGGAAAAGGACCCGGAACTCCCTTCCCTAACTTAAAAGCTATCTCCAATTGATAACCTCTCATGAAGAAAAAATTAGTTTTCTCCAATAGAGTCTCACTGGAGAAAGCTCACACTGAACAGCAGGCTTCATACCAAGCAGAAGACTAACTCATAATAAACTCTATATTTTAGTAGGTATTTTATCTTACAGTGTTTCATCTGGACATTTTTTAACCTTACCTGTTTTTGGCTTATATATTAGGGTTTCCAAATTAGTAATTCTGTGTTTTCCGTGAGTGTGCATGTCTCTGAAAGTGCATGTGCTGTCTGAGCCTTTTCTTTTTCCTATTTGTTTTCTTCTATTCTGATTTATTTTTTCTATGTTTGTTTTTCTAAAGAAAAAGTAAAAATATCATGGATATGGGTAGGGAGGTTGGGAGGATTTGGAAGCAGGTGAGGGAAGGGAAACTATATGAAATTATCCATAAGCAGCAAAATGAGTAATATGAGAAGGAACAAAAATCCTTTGAAAATAACTTTACTATCCACTGAAAGTTTATATATTGATATTATAAAGACAATAAAGTATGGCTTCTCTTTGAGAATCTCATTTTCACACGAGGGTATATAACTTTTTTTTCTTAGTGTGCCTCTTTATTCACCCTATGCTTAAGTCTGAATTAAAATTTCCTTTCAACAAACTCTGTATCATCTGGCTCATCCTAAAGTTTCTATCTGCAGAAAAATCAAGAATCTTGCTTTAACTAAGTTTTGTATTGCAAGTTTCCAACCAGCAACTCTGTTAACTAGCCCTGAATGTTGACCAAAGACCCCTTCTAATATAGACCATGAAATGCAAATTCATTTTAAATGAATGCCTTTAAAATTTCAAGTTGTTGTACACATACACAGTTAATGTTTTAAAAATATTATTATAATTTCTCTCCTTATGAAGATATTTAAAGCTTCAAATTTCCCTGAGTATCATCAGAGTTCTAACTGGCCATGAAATGTCTTCATTTATAAACTAAAGTCTTTATAATTAAGACTAAAAGAACGCTCTTGAATTGTGTTCACCCTTCCCACCCATCTCTAACATTCACATCTCTGTCAACACTGTTTTTCTTAGGAATGACTGTGCTATTGCCCTTATTCTTTCTGTAGTGATAAAAGCAGTAGCTTTTCAAATCATGACTCACCTCTCATCACCTCTCTATTCATTTATATTCTTTAGATTTTTCTCCCTGACATGTCAAGTATCAAACATTTCAACCCTAGCCAGTTTTAACCAACACTTGTTACCTTTGTGCTTAAACCAGAGCAGAGTTGAGATTGGTAGTTTTTGCCTATTTGCCTCTCTCCAGATTGTCACAGCCTTCCATTACAGCAGGAATCTTAAACATCTTTGCAGGCACTGGGCACACTATTATATTCTCAGCCATCTCTTCAATCATAACACTTTAATGCTTCCCTATGCATAATCCAATATTAGTCCAGATCTCCTCCCCTACCATAGTCATGATCTCATGATTTTACCCTAATGCTTACTATATCTGGTGACTGCCAAGATCTCCCCCTCGAAATTCAATTTACCTCTTTCTTTCTCTTCATCAGTTTCAATTCATTTAGTACTCAACCTCCATTATCCAAATAAGGATATACTTAATTCTATGACTTGTTTATGTTCATTGGATCTTTTAAATACTTCCTTTCTTATTACAAATAAATTGCTACATCAATTATAGTAGTTATTTTTCTTCATTTCTTGTATGCTCAGCTATTTTGCCTTTTGCCTACAGCCTCACAGATGACTATGTTTGGAATGAGTATAAAATCATGCTGACTGGCCAGTCTTTATAATATGATCATTACTCTCAAATTATTTCTCAGTGGTGCCCAATAATATTCTATTTTGCTATTTATAGCTGCACTCTCACTCACCTAGCAGATTATTTAACAGTTTCTTCTATTCTTACATTGCAAATCTCCTTAACCTTTCTTTTCTGTTGATCATTTACTTAACTAATTCAAGACTGACTACATAATTTGTGGGTCCTGAGGCAAAAATAAAGTGCAGAGCTTCTTGTGGGGAAAAAAAAGCAGATTAAGACACTAGCTTTTATTTCTGCATTCCATTTCAAAATAACATGATTTTGAATTTAGCATTTAATACTGGAATAAGTAAACAGAATATTTATACATCATGGAGTCAACAACATTTTAACCATTTTAGAATGCTAGTCTTGAGCACAAATATAAGAAATTAAAACTATATGTATAGTTACTAACATTACACAATTCATATTTCTACATAGGATGAATGTGTTGTGCTTTGTTCTTTCAAAAAAGTTAGACGTGCCTCATAACATAAACTCAACTATTATTTTGTCACCTCTTGGTTAGTACATATTTGAATTTTATTGAAAATATTTTTAAATAATATATTCTGATATGGTTTTTCCTCTGCCATTTCCTTCCAGATGGCTCCCAAATCCCCACCCATTGAACACCAGAACTCCTTTCTCACTCTTTAGAATAAACAAACAAACAAACAAACAGGCAAATAAAAAAAATCAATCAAACAAAACAGCACAAGATAAGAAACACACAGACACACATCAACTGCCCTACAAAGAAATTGGAAACCCTAATATAAACGCCCAAGCATGTCTGTTTAGTTTTAGTTTTTATTTGGATGATCTGTCTGTCTGTCTATTGGTAAGAGGAGGGTACTGAAGTCTACCACTATCAGTGTATGAGAGTCAAAATGTGATTTAAGCTGTTTTAGTCTTTATTTTATGATTGTGGGTGCCGTTGAACTTGGTACATAAGCATCCTGTTTGAGGGGTTTTCCTTTGATGGATATGTAGTGTGCTTCCCTACTTTTCGACTTAGTTTTAGCTTAAAGATATTAAAATGGCTGTGCCAGTGTGTTTCTTACTTCTGTTTGCTTGGAATTTCTCTTTCAACTCCTTTACCCTCAGGTAATGTCTCTACTTGATGTTAAGGTCTTTATTTAGGAGGCAGGAGAAGAATGAATTTTGTTTTCACATTTGTTTTGTCATTCTGTCTTTTATTTGGGAATTACGTGATGTGGGAATGCGTTTATGTATGCTGTGAATCTCAATCTTTAAATAAAGGAGCTGTTTTGAGCCATGGCACGCACCATAGAAAAAGTAGGAGGAGAAATCAGAGCTTAGGTAGGAGAAGCAGGGCGGAGTTAGAGGCAGATCGAGCCAGCCGCCCAAGGAGCAACATGTAAGGAGGCACGGGTGAGCTACGGGCCACGTGGCCAACAGATTAGTAGAAATGGGTTGATTTAAGATCTGAGAGCTAGCTAGCAATGTGCCTGAGCCATAGGCCAAACAGCATGAAGTTAATATAAGCGTCTGAGTCGCTTCTGGCGACCCGGGCGGCAGTGGGCAGCTAAGCGGTCCCGGGCGGCAGGTCTGTGGGGCTCAGATCTCTGGCGGCCGGGACCCGAGAAACCCTAGTACTACAATTACGGTTATTGAATTATGGAGATATCCTTGAGCAGTGCTGGTTGGTTCTAATTAGTTTACTGTTATGGTGTGCTCTTTTCTATCCGCTGGGTTGACACTATTTAAATTCTTCAGTTTTCTTAGGTGTGCTTTTCCTGTTCAGACTGAAGATTTCCTTCTAATGTCTTCTGTAGAACTAGACCTAAACTTGCTTTTCGTTGAATGTATTCTCCCCCATCTATGGTAACTGAAGTTTTGTTGGGTGTAGTAGTCTGGGCTAGAATATGTGAACACTTAAAGTTTGTAAAAAACATGCATCCATGTTCTTCTGGCTTATATCGTCTCCACTGAGAAGTCAGGCATTGTTCTAGGGCACATGCCTCTTATTTGGTATTTTTCCCATGCATCTTATTTTCTTTTAATCAAACATTTGGTATTTAGGTTATTATATGCCATGTGGAATTTATTTTCTGGTCCTATGTATTTAATGCTCTGTATGCTTCTTGTACCTTGGTTGGCACCTTCTTTTTTGGTTTGGAGAATTTTTTCCTAAAATTTTGTTAAAATTATTTTATGTGTCTTGGTCCTGAGTTTCTTCTCTTTCTTCTTCTATTCCTATTATTTGTATATTTGTTTTTCATGATGGCTCTGATTTCCTGGATATTTTGTACCTGAATGTTTTTGTTAGGTTTAATATTTTCTTCGATTAGGTTTCTATTTCACTTGTCTTGTCTTCATTGCCTGAGGTTCTCTCTTCCATGTTTTGTACTGTGTCAGTGAGGCTCACCTCTGACATTTGCTTGACTTACTAAGTCATTTTTCATTTTCAGTTAACTCTCTTGTGTGTGTGTGTGTGACATTCTAGTTCTAATTTACTGTCTTGAACTGTTTTCATTATTTTATCCCACCATTGCTTGAATTTTCACAGACTCCATTAAGTCAGTTATCCATATCATTTTTAAAGTCATTAAACACGTATATAATTGCTATTTTGCAGTCCTTGTGCTTCAGCTACTTTGAATTGTAGGGGTTGCTGTGATAGGGCTAATGGTTTTCTGATGGAGACATATTGTTTGGGCCATTAATGTTTATCTTTTTATCCTCGTGTCTTGGCAGCTGGAGTTAGAACAATTGAGGTGATTCTATCTGTTGACACGGGGTCTTCGATTTGTTAGGTGAGTGCTCCATTCCTTCGTGTTCATTGTCCTTCTGGATTTTAAGAACATGTGGTGGCTTCTGCTGGTCAGTGTATGGCAGAGAAGAATATATGTAGGTTAGGAGAAAAGGCTTGATTCCAGCCATGTATAACCACTAGGGGTCCCAGGGAGTATCTGAACATTGTGGCTTGCTAATAAGGAGGGGAAGACTAAGAGGAAATGGAACAATGGGTCTTCTAGTCTTCTCCTTTGATATTTATGTCTTTGCCACAGTGGTTTTGTCAGCCAAGACAAGAATGAGAGATGTGGGAGGATAGGGTGACTAAATCATGATGGTTTTAGCATCTGACTGGCTTTTTTGAGGTGAAAGCAAGAACTTGTACAATCAAAAGTTGAAACAGACTCTGGGCTTTGTCTGTCTCTGACCTTGCACAGCTCTGGATTTTTGTTTAAGTCTTATTGGGGTGGAAGGAATCTGCTGGAATTCTGTATACAGCGTGGCCCCAAGGCCGTGCTGATGAGCTGACAAAGAAGAGTGTGGAAGCATATATCTGCTCTGAGTATTTTCACAGTCCTTTTCCTCACCAAGCTCTATAAAATGCAAAGCCAAAGATAAAATTGTTAAGTATTACATCATGCAAACAACAGAGAATTGAATTCCTAGGCAGTTATTCAGCATAGGAAATTGTGCAGCTGCACAGTCTGCACATTCCTGTGCAATCTCCTGAGAGAGAGAAAAAAAATCAGATGAAGGCTTTTTATATCTACCAACACGTATGACCTTTGTGTGCATCTGTACTGTATCCTTAACTTCCAACCTAGTCTGGTGAACATTTTGTGTGCTTTATTGTTATTTCTGTTCTAGTTACTAAAATTAATCCACTCTTTCTTTCCAACTATTCAAAATACTGCTTTCTCTCTTTGCTTAGCCAGATCATTCCCATCAGCAAAGATATTATTTCTTTTAGTAAAAAATAAACCAAATAGCTCTCAGAGCTAACATTCAATCAAGCTTCTATGCTATTTATTGTCATATGGACTCTCCTTGGAGAAACGTTTTGCCATTAGTGGGCCTATATCTTTCTTTCTTTCTTTCTTTGAATTTTCTTCGTTTATACTCTGCCCTCCTTGCTACCTATGAGTTATCCATTGAGTCACACAGACTTTGTTTGGCTAATCTAAGAGGTCTGTTCCAGGCTAAATTCTTCCTCAATTTTATTTTATTTATCACAGCATTTGGCAATAGTGAGCTCTCCCCCTTATCTTTGTCTTTATTCAGTTTTGGATATTGTTACTTTTAGTTTTTGCCTTTGTTAGGCTACAGTATTGATATATTTTCAGTCATATGATATAGCACATATAGATATTGGCATGTTTAGAAACACTAATATTCAAATCATTAGGTCAGATCCTGTAAGATGACTCAGTAGGTAAAGGTTCTTGTTTCCAAAGCTGGCAACACGATTTCAGTCTCTGGGACCCATATGCTGAAAGGAGAGAACAGACTCCTACAAGTTTTATTCTGATCTCCAATCACACATATACACATACACACACACACACACACACACACACACACACACACACACACACACACACACACACACACGCATGCATGCACAGGAAAAAAAAAATAAATGTGACCTTAGTAAACTGAGTTAAGCAGATGTACCGTATAAAATAGTCTCATTCAATCAATAAGAAAACCCTTCGTTCTAAAGAAGAGAAATTCTGCTTCCAGACTACATTTACATGAGCTACAGCATCCTTTCATCCCCTCTCCCCTGGGTCTAGCCTCACTTTCAGGTTTTCTGTTTTCCAACTTCTTTAAAATATAAGGTAATTTCCTAACCTATGCTCCCCTTCTCTCCCTCTCTTCATCCCCATCTTCTTTCTCTTTCTGTAGCATACTCCAGCTTATATGGATTCCAAGAGAACAGAGACTGGCGCCTGGCTCTACTCTTGGCTCTCACACCACTGCAGCTGACTCTTCCCTGCTGTTTATTTTCTATTTGCCCAGTTTCTAAACCCTAGAGGACTACAGACTTTATTCTCGGCGTTCACTCCATTGCTATTGTCAGTCATTCTCTGGTGATCTCATCCTAGGATATTCCAAAAGCAGCATCTAAATGTTGGCAACTCTTAGTTTTTATTTCTACAGCAAAAGTTTCTTTTTTAAAACTTCAAATTTAGGTAGTTGCATTTTATGTTGCATCACCTACAAAGAATTTAAGTGAATGTATATCTTTCACTCTATTATGACTGCTTACTTAAAATGTACAAGGCCCTGTGTTTGATCAGTGCTACCACTGTACCGTGCTTGATTCAGAATGAGCTCCTGACACATGACTTCCCTTTAAAGAGTAGTGAATATTTCTTTGACATATCTAATTCCATGAATGAGTCTCCACATGATACTTCAGAGTGATCCTGGACTCCTTTCTTTCTATTAGATCAAGATGAACCATCTTTCTCCTTTTACTTTCAAAACGCGGCCTGTTTTACACAATTTATTAAATGTTAACCTTACTATGCTTCACCACCATGTTCTCAATCTGAGGAAATGTGTGGGGATATGTTTCGGATATAATAATAATAAAACAATCTGCGATATAAGAGTACAGATCCACCTTCTCTACTCTGTTTGTTTGGTTTTTCCAGATAGATCTTCTCAATCTTTTTATCTATGAAGTTTGGGTTCAATGAGCACAAAACTTTCCATGTTCTGTTCATTGCCATATCCTGAGGGACTGCCTGCCACACAGAGAACACTCAATAATTACATACGTAGTAAATGACACAAATGGGCTGGGGTAGTTTATTTGAAAACTATTTTTAGAACAGCTTAAGTTCACAATAAAATTAGGACAAAGTAGAGATTTTCTATAATACTCTATCTCTATACATGGCTACCTTCTGTCATTTGAATATTGTTTTTACAAAAGTATTTTTATTTCTCACAATTAATGAATTTATATTGACAAATAATCTTGTATTCATTATTCTTCCATATCTTCTCAGGCCTATTTTCTGTTATATCTTTTTCATAAATCTTTAAAAGTATTTACTTTGGGTTGTCTATATGTTTTTATGTTTTTACTGAAATATCATACATTTGGAATTGTACTGAATATGGTCCATTGGAGCTAGGTCTTTTATTTGGTAGCACTCATATAAATGTCTTCTAATCTTCTCACAGTCAGACAGATCATTATGTTTTAGCAGTAAATCACCTATTCCTAGGAATACCAGTCTATCATTCTCCAACTATGATCATTGTCTCAGTCTATTTATGATGCCATAACAAAACACCTTAAACTTTACAATATTTGACTTGGTGGCATTTAAACAGCAGAAAAATTTTGCAGTTTTGCCAAACAAATCTATGGTGTAGTTATTGGGTACTCTGAATCTAGTGGTATCTGTCTTCCTTCTCAAATTTGGTACTTTTTTGAGTCTTTGAATATGCTGCCAAACTCTCTGGTACCCTTTTAACAAAGGCACAAATACTTTTGTTGTCATTTTGAGACAGGGTCATTATACAGAGTTCTGGCTATCTTGAAACTCATGTGGAGTAGGCTGGCCTTATATGAGAAGGTCCACCTGTCTATGTCTCCAAAAGTCTGGTATTAAAGGCATCTGTCACTAGCAAGGTCACTTATCTTAGTTTTGTGAACTCAATTATCATAATATCATACTAATTTGTGATTACTTTTTAACATATATCCAATGGAGAACATATGGATTAAGGCCATAGTCTACATCTTGGCTGCTTTCAAGATTGAGCAATTAGAAACAAATCAACAACAAAACAAAACCCTGTTGCAACATCTTATGTTCACACATTTGTATAGGCTTACACTTTCAGCTCATTTGGATAAATTCCCAGAAGCATGATTATAGGATAGTACTGTCAAATTATGTTGATTTCTACAAGTAACTGACACACTGTTTGACAAAACACCTATGCCAAAGCAGTGTATAAGAATTCTGGCTCTATATTCTTACCTGAATTTACTGCTGATCATGTTTGGTACATTGGCTTCTCTAACACATATCAAGTATTATTTCACATTTTTAATTTTTCATTTTCTTGCTGAACTATAACAGATACCATTCACTATGATAATGTCTAACTTTATTTTTTAATAAAGTGTCTGTCTAGACTTTGAAAATTCTATTTTTAAAATTATGTTTTGTTCCTTTTAACTTTGGCATAGTGGCTGCACCTTATTCCAGTACTATTTCAGCCTGACCAGGCACTGAGGCTGCAGCCTGGTGGGAAATCTGTTCCACAGCCATTGGTTCTGCCAGCGCTGCAAAGTGTAGTTTTAACCAAGTCTCTATCATCTTTTAAAAGAAGACTAGAGATTAAAGTCTGGGGTGAAAACCTGCTAGGTCAGAGAGGTTGAATAACATCTAACTAACCTTCTTTCCTTCTTTGCATCTGCAAAAGCGAGCATCCTGCTGCTCTGCCAAACAACAAAAAACTACACCACTCTATTGTAGGAATTATTCAATGGCAATTGATTATGTAAAGGATTAATATTTATTAAGGGGTTTATATAAACACTCACGAAAACAAAATTGAACATTAGACAATTCTTAGAGAGCTGAACTGTATCACCCAGTAGAGGTTTCGATCCTCTCTCTGAGAATGCATGAATAGGAAGGGTAAGCAGCATGCAACTGGGCCCTCAATGAGGGCTGGCCATGCCCCATGGAGGGTCCTGAGATGTTGCACTAATAAAGGAAACTCAGAGCTAGATCTTAGGGAAAGGCTGAGATATCAGAGAGGAAACACCACAGTCAGATCTCACCCAGCTGTCTTCCAGCTTCCTCAGCCTGGCTCCTCCTGGCTTCTTCTGCCTGCTCTGTCTTTCTATGCCTGCCTTAAATACCTTCTTTGCTCAGTTATTTCACATCCTGGTTAATATTTAAGATTAAAGGCATGACACCACCACTACCTGCCTGGGAGCCTGTAAACTAAACTGACCTCAAACTCAGATTTGCTGGGATTACGGGTGTAGGTCACCACTCCCAGATATTCTTTGTGACTGGGATCCCTCTCATAACTCGGACTGCTTTTTTTTTAAATTTGAAATCTATTCCCACACTGAGACCCCAAAGCTATGCCTCTAGGTCTCCCTCAATAACCCCTGAATCCTACCACACCACTCCAAATCTCTTCCCATTACTTCTGGTACATCTCTATAACTCTTTCAAGCACCATCTGTGATGTATGATTACTATATATCAATTAATTGATAACTGAGCCTCCTGACCCTCAGTTAATTCTTTGTAATTAATGCAAATAAAAACTCAGCTTTCACAATGTGACTGAGTATTTCCTGGATATTTACCTCCTTTTGTCTATATAGGAAAGAAAGTTTTAACTTTAACACATCAAAACTATATACTATAAGAATAATTATTAAGTAAGAATTATATTCACAATTTCCAGTCTATTTGTATTTGACATATTCAGGGAAACTACTATATTATAAGTTCTATTTGGAAAGTCCAAAATTTGGTACCTCATTCACTTTCTATCATAGCTTGAATTACCAAACCAAAACTATTTTTTATGATCTCTAAAACATTTTTTAGATAAACAATTTAACATTTTGCCTCTCAAACTTATACACTTATACCTCCTTTGTGAATTTATTTTCTGAACTTGGTAATAAGAAAAACTTTACTTATCTGATCTTCAACTCTACCAGAGATCAGAGAAGGATAATATTACCTGATTAAACAGAATGTGCAAGGCAAAAAAATCATCCAAAACTATAGAAATGAGAGAAGTCTGGACAGTCACCCAAGACTCCTCTGATGTGGTTTTCATCTTCAGCCTACAAGCCTGGAACATCTGACAGACTTTTCTGTGAAGTAGGAATTTGGAAAGGCTTCTGATCTTGTCTTGACAAAGCTAGCTATCATTTTATATTTTGTCTTAACCCAATTTTAGCAGTGCACTGTCAGCAGTTGAGGTAAAGATAGTTTCTTGCCCAGTGACTGACTTTGCCACAATATAAACAAACTCCCTATGGCGATGGTTTAATACCTATCATCTTTTTTTTTTTTTTTTTTTTTTAAGTAAATTGGTGTTGGCTGGAGCAGACGTGTCTCACTGTGGTGAAAAGCCATAGGTTATTAGAACAACTTAAGTGCCATATTTTTTAGGTTTCTGAAATGGTTGAAGGTTACCCATCTACCTAAAACATATCTGCCATAACTACAAGTTTGATTATTCTAGATCACTGACTACTAACTTGTATTTCTTAATTATACATTACATTTTAGAAGAGCTCCCTAAATAAAATACCTTAAACAAGAGTAGAAACTGATATGCAATATAACAAGTTACCTTAAATTTGTATTAATATACGATAACATGTTAAAAAGAGTAAAACTTACGTAGAATGTTTTAACACAAATCAGCTTAATTTTTTTAACAATATATAAAAGTCAATACCAAAGTAAAATATTTGAAATTAATAGTTGATTTTTAAGTTCAAATATCTTCACTAATCTATCCTTTATCTTTTCCTTTTCATATCCCATTTTCTTTTTCAGAAAGAGACTCTTCTAAATCCAACCTCCCTTGCTTATCATGAACAGTACCAGTTTGCAACCAACTCCCCTAAATGATGGAATTTACATTCAGAACTCACTAAATGAACAGAAACCACCAACTCCACCTCTTGGGAATTTGGCATCATATTCTTAAAATTACTTCCTGATCTCTAGGGGCAATAGGATTTTTATGGAGCCCTGAGAAAATGGTCAAGTCCTAGGAAAACTAGCTGTAACACCGAGTGCCTAGTCTGTGTGTAATGGGACAGTGCAGGACCTCTTAAAAGTCCTGACTGGAGTAGTTGGTGAAAATGGGCCCTCTCAGCTCGCAGCTTTGAAGCTGCCCTAAACAGTTTGTAGTCTAGAACTGATTTTTTGGTGGTATGTGTAAGCCTCATGGCATTGCCACAGTCCAGGTAAAATCAGCGGCACTCCATCTTACTTTTGGAGACTTCAAAGACTGCTGTTAGGTCACAGTTCACTACAGAAAAGTTAAATATTTTATATGTCATATGCAGCAGATCTCAGAGAAGTTAAAAAACCACAATTTATTAAGTATACCATGGGCACAAAAACTTGATTCCTAGTTATCTGCTTCAGACTCAAGTCTAAAATTAGGTACAGGTATCTAGAAGAAGACTATTTCTAGAATTAGTACTCTGACTACTATGACAGAAAGCTTATGTGTGTGTGCATATGTGTGTGTGTGTGTGTGTGTGTGTGTGCATATCTTATAAATTTTGAGATAATATTTATACCTTAAGAAAAGTTGTAAAAAGTCAAAATAAGACCAAAGGATTATTAGATTAGTGATAATAGAATAGTTTCTTAATTTTTGTTTTATTTCTGTCATGTACCAGGTGGCTCTTCTGACATTAGACAGAAATTTGGGATTTTTCTTTCCCAATCATGCTTGGATTTAGAGAAGAAAAGATCCACACTCTGGCTACAAAGACAGCTTTAATTTTTAATTAAATTGGATCTACAAAAAGTATCATTTGCCTTTTATCAGCAGAACCAGATATTTAGGAAGATTTATGAAATTTTATTTATTGGAAAAGTGTTATACCATTAGGCCTATTTTACTCTTTCTTGGGACACTTTTTTGGATGGTGTATTTTTTTTGTGTCACATGTCTCTCATTGTCCATTGGTCTTCAAATTCCTTAGCTAGTGGTTTTATTTATTTTTTATTTATTTATTTATTTTGTTCTTCTGATAAAATACCAAAACCCTTCTCCAACCCTAACTTTGTGGGGTTCATTTTTTGACTGATTACCTTTGACAACACAATTTGTTTTTTGGCAACAGAAAAAGTATTATTTTTTAATAATAATTAAAAGATATTTTATTTTTTACCTGGTAAAGTGAAAGGCATTTGTTAGTTTTATAAGTTAGTTTGAAATTTATAGTTGCTTTTTAAGTTCAAGTATATTCACTAATTTACCTTTTATCCTGTCCTTTTCATATCCCATTTTCTTTTTCAGAAAGAGACTCTTCTAAATCCAACCTCCCTTGCTTATCATGAACAGTACCAATTGAATGACCAAGCTTTTGGTGAACCTCTCCTAATCAAGCAGTGTCTCCCATTCAATTCTAGCCTTTTCCAATCTTGATGTTATTCAAAGCTTTTGTTGTCCCGTGGAAAAGGCAAATCCTCTTCTCCAATGTAGCATATATCCTAGTTTCTATCTTGAGGTGAACACAACTTTAAAATATATGGGCTGATTCAGTTCAACAGTTTTTTTTTTTTTTCCATTTCTATTACCCAATGTTTTTCTGCAGCCATTGTTTCTTTTGTAGTGAAGTTGATCCCTAAAATTCTGATTATATATATCTATGTTGTGGTATATATATTTTCATTTCCCAAGCTCTGCAAAATGAAACAGTCATTTGCCAAATTTCGTTTCTTTTTTTCCTGTTTATTTCTTCTTTTATAAATTTTATTTTATTTTCATTTCTTCTTTTTTTAATTTTATTTTAATTTTAGAAAGTCATCTCCATCAATGTATCCCCCAGCTCCCTCTCTCTTCTCCCTCCCAATCCCTCCCAGTCAGCCTTCAGCCTCGCCCCTCCCCATCCACCCGTCCTTTCCGCCAAAAGGGTGAGAAGTCTCCAGGCATGTCTGATTCTTTGAGTATCTTTTGGGTTACTTCCTTCAGGTAATAGAATTTAGTTATACAAGAGAAGTGGGTAGAACATTTCTCTACATTTTTTTTTTGTCTTTTTGCCAATGATAGAAAAACCTTTCTTTAAACCTTTATTGTTATCATGATGTTGCTTATGACATTCTAAGACTTCTAGCATATTTCTTACTTATAGCTGATCAGTATCATCATTACTTTATTCTAGAGGGCCTAGTAGACCCGAAGGAAATCTGATGTGTCTTATTTTCTAAGGATGATTTCTATTTTTAATTTCTTGTTATAGTTAGATAAATAAAAACATCAATTTTTAATTTTGTGGAATAAGTTCAACTGTTTCAATGTGTTAAAGTGTTCTCTTTTATTAAGTATTCTTTGTATATTCTAGTTAAGGATATTCTTTAGCTGTGTATACAGGCAAAACTCTGTTCCTTTTCTTCATATCCTAGACAATGTGTGCCATAGAACATGTTTTATATTTATTAAGTCAAAGTTATCAATTGTTTAATTACGGTATTATACTTTTAGTGTTCTATTTAAGTCTGATCTAAGATTTGTTTTTCTCCTATGTTACCTCTAGGAGATTTGATTCTTTCCATCTTACATTTTTCTTACATGTAAAGCTTACATAAAATGTGATTTATTTTCAATTACTTTAAAGCTGGCAGGTCTAAGCTCATTTTACTTTATATGACCCCCATATTGTTGTGACACTATTTGTTGAAATGACTAGCTTTGCTCAGCAGGAGTGCAATATTCCCTGTCAACAACCATTTTAGTTTATGTCTGTGGGACTATTTCTGAGACTTATAGTCTGATTAATAAGATAGACAAGGGTGAATGTGGCATATTGAAAAAGACATTGATTTTATGTCTTGATGATGATATTTTAATTAATGCTTTATTGCCTCTTTGACTTTCAATCTGTTGCTCTGCTGTGTATCTCAGTGTGCGACTAGGAAGTCAGTCAAGGTCTAGCTGACTTAAGGTTTCTAATTCGGTTTTCCTTCCTGCAATGTTGTACAACTGTTCTACTGCATTCCTGTGTGTGTTCACATGAATATGTATGTAAGTATATATACATACATCTATATTGTAATATTAACTTTTAAAGAAGAACTATGCAGAATAAGTTCTGTTCATTTCTATAGCATAAACCTTTAAACTTCTTCCTGAAGCATAGCAATGACCATGATATATATATATCTGGTCAGAAGAAACCATGGAATCCCAGCAGGTGAAATCATGAGTATTATTTTGTCACATTTAGTGTGGATGATATCAACAGAAAATGTAGTAATTTATTGGAAATTTAGGGGTGATAAAAGTGTAACAATTTTCTTACTGTGAGGGTATGGAATACTTCCTCAGTCTAGTTAGAAGTTGTTCTTTAAATAAAAACATGAGTAATTCCCTATAACATTAAATCGCTTGTATAAATTAGGACTTTTCTTATCCAAATAGACTTATGGATAGTGATTCAGAGTGCAGGGGAATTTGTGGCATGGAGAAATATTTGTAGGTAGACACTTATGAGATCATAATTAATCCTTAGTTTCAATAATTTAAGCACTTTCCACTACAAAATCAGTGTTAACATCAACAATAAAACCTTTTTGCATATCTGAATTAAGACTGCAAAGCATTTAAAATGGAAATAGAAATCCTAACATTATCAAAATAATATCAATTATCTGAGCTTTTAATAAATTCTTGGAAAATACAAATAAGTTAACAGCTAAAAGGATGAGTAGGAAAGGACCATGAGTTTAGACAGTGTTAAGCAGGCAGAAGGAAGAAGGTGTTGTCAGGCCCTGTGGAGGATTCGCACAAACAGCGGAACTAGGAAGAAGAAAGCTAATCCTGTAATCTAAATTCTTATTCTCTTCTTTCTGTCCTCATGAAAAGCAAAAATCAAGTATTCCAAAAAAAATTTAAATTATTCAAATGTTTTTCTTAGAGATGGCTAAAAATTTTAATTTCTATGCAAAGTAAACAGCAAATCTTTCTCATTTTAGCTCTTGGTAAACTGTGCACCTTGATGAACAGTTTTCTACTTGGTGACTCATTCAAGTGGTATCTACATTTCAACACACACCAAAAAATTTATAAAGCTGATGTTGTGACTACCAGGCATATTCACAATATTAAAATAAACTCACATAAGCTAACTAAAGTAGCAATTCTATAAATTGGTTCTAAACTTTTATTGAATGAATTTAATTAATACACTATTCCATTTTACATAGTAACCTTGATATGCTCTGGAAGAGTTTAGGGAAAAACTAGTCTGATCAAATAATTTAACAATCTACCATTTTTTGTTATCTGTGTACATTTGTGTTGAGTACCTATCCTATTTTCTTTGTATTGTGATGATAAGCAGCATGATCAAAAACAGCATAAAATGGCAACTTAAAAAATATTCGCTTGTAATTAATGTTAGTTAATGTTGATAAATGACTCCAGGAATCCAGTACTATGGGGTGATACCTCAGCTCTAGTCAGAGAGCTCAGAGATTCATAACTAAAGATATTATGGATGGGACAGTCATATTTTGTGCATGGAAGGCATCTTAGTGAGAATGGTTATCCAGGTTACTACTCCTGCATCCTGCCCTACTCTTTGTTATGAACTTTCTTTATTGCTGAATAAGAGACAGAAAATTTTTAGTCTAAGTGCAAATTGTTATAAAATGTTCTTGGGTAGGATGAATTTCTAAACACATTCTTATCCTGCATCACTTCCCCAGCTTCAACTTATTTACAAACATGGTGAATCTATAGTTACTCGTAGCAAGTTCATAAGTACATTGTTAATTACAAATTATAGATTGCTTTGTGCTGAATTCTGCCTTTCTTTAAGTCACATGTTAGCTCCTAATACCAAATCATCAGAATGTGACTGTACTTAAAAGTTGTATCTTTAGTGAGATTAATATGATGGTTAAGGTGGACTATAGTCCTCTGTAACCAGTCCATTTTGATAAGAGATTAGGAAGTAGACATATGAAAAAGACCACATCATCTCCTAGGGAGAAGCTGACTATGTACAACCAAATATAGGTTAAGAAGAACTCCATATTAGTTAAATTACTATGATAATAAATTGTGACAGATTTACATTGATTTTATTACTCTCACCAACACCTTACTAAAATGTTGCCCAAAGAAAATAATTTGATATATACATCATAATTTCTTTACAATTTATTCTTCTCTCCACCTTCTGTTTCTTATTTATGCAAGTATGCACCTTAGATTATTTAGTTATCTCTTCTTCGTGATAGAAAACAGAAGTGAGTTGATTTAAATATTTGTTGTTTTCTATTGAAAAATTCTTTTTTTGTGGTTTACACAGGAGAGGTAGCATTTACTCTATCAAAAATATATCCTCTAGAAGCCAGATGTTGATAAGTACCTACTTTCCAAATATGACAAATGTTGTCCTCTTAGATAACATGAATGCCAAATTTAAGCACTTTTAAGATATTTTGAAAATCAATGCCAATTTTAAATCAAATACTTTTAAAACTAATTTGTTTTATATTTTTAAAGAAAAATATGGATTGAAAGGAAGGGAGGGGTCCTGGGGGATACAAACATAAAAATGACATTTAAAAGAAATAAAGTTAAAAAAGAAGTAAAGAAAGATACAACAAAACAAAACAAAACAAAAACCAAAACAAAACAAAACAAAATATCCTTGAGCAAACAGATTCAGGGGCTTCCAGGGAGCAGTAACCACAGAAGAAACTCACAGCTTAGAAGCAACTCTGGCATTTCTCGTGTTTCAAGACTGCTGCTTCCATCACAGCTCCATGCTGTGATGCTAAATATTGATAGATATGTGGCTCATATGGATGATTTACACTCATGATGAGAGTTTCCATAAAATAATCATATTTCTTGACATGAAAATTCTCTAGAGAGCTCTGCTTGTTCCTTCAAATCATCTCAGTGATAGGAAAGCTTCAGAGGTTAGAACTGGAAAGTTGGTGCTAGAATACATTATCTCAACTCAAATATGATTGTTCTCCTTGGCTTGATGATATGGAAAATAGTAATTATTAGTGACTTATTTTGTGGGATATTTACCTCGAAGCTCTACTACAGAATTTAGTTTGTAGACAATGATAAATATTAATAGTTAACAGTGTTGAATCTTACACTTTCTGATAGTTCCTAAATACTAAGTTGTCAACATCTAATAATCTCTGAATGAGGAAGTGGTTTGTTTTATTTAATTATCTTTTTGTTTTTATTTATCTATGAAAGTGTCTGTCTCTTACCTGCTGCTACACTGTTCATAGGATAAACAGTGAAATTCTTCTAGCCCATAACCAGTTCACAGAAATATCAGGAACCTAGAACACAATATGAAGCTTGGATTTTAAAGTAGTTATTTATTTAAAATGAAACATACCTGAAAATATTTGAGCAAAATTTTAATATTTTATTTAATAAAGTTTGGTGTGAATGCTTTTCTGTTAATGTATTGCTAGAAAGTGCTGTACTGCTTTGTTTATCTACATACTTATCATATACGAAGAAATAATTGTGCTGGTCCTAATTGGATGAGATAGTGCAATAGGTATGTTTTTATATACTCATTTCATGTTTGCTTTTGAAAATTTAACATTTAGAAAATTTCCTTTTGGTCTTGAATTTAATAATACATGTGAGGCCTATATAAAAATTTGACTTTAAAGATAAAATAATCAGTGTTTTCTCTATGCTCTACTAGGTGATCATTGCTTTACTTTCATAAAATTTGGTGGCATTTCATAGCAATGGTAATAAAATATCATGATATAGGTTTTTATGATTAGAAACAAATTAGTATTACACAATCACTGTCAGAATTGTTATTTTGTCCATCTCTTATATTGAACTTATATTTTCTAGCCATAAGTATAATGAAGATGGAGATATTAGTATATTAGAAAGCAATCCTTTTCAAAAGTTGGTCAAACAGTGAGTCTTATTAGAAAGTCAGAACATTGCTTGCAAATGAATTCAAATGCTAAAGCTACAGTTATAGTTAATCTGTACAAACATTCCTTTATGAAACATTGTTGTAGCTTGCATACGGGTCCATAGAAATGATATCATGATTTCAACAGAAACGTTACAAACATACTGATCATTAGAAAATTTTCTGAGGGTTAACTGATGCCTTTTCCTGACAACAAGGGTTTGTTGGCTAGTAAGAATAATTTTTTTTCTTTTGTTTTATGAGACAACGTTTCTTTGTGTAGCTTTGGAAGCTCACTGAAAGGCGTTCTGGAGACCAAGCTGGCCTGTATTTATTTATAGATATCTCACTGCCTCTGCCACACAGGCAGAGATAAATGCTAAGATAAATGGCATGCACCACCACTAGCCATAAAAAGTAAAAATTTTTTGGAGAATTTTACATTATTCTTATAATTTTTTTCTTGCAGCATTAGAATAATTAAAACATGTAGATCAAAAATATGAAGACTATAATGTAAAACAATTACATTTATTCACAGACCCAGACAATATAAAAATAATGAAAAATGAAATTTATATATAAGTAACCACAAACATACCAAAGTAGTGTAGCTGTTGTCACTGTTTACACATCAGAACTTCAGCAAGGGTCACAAAGAAGGAGAAAGCTGTAGGATACCAGCGGAGTATAGTACGAGGTTTCTGGCCCGGACTTTCAGGCCTAGCCTCAATGTTTAGGCCCGCAGACCTGCACTCTCGCAGTCTCACAGTCGCAAAGAGACACACAGATGCTTACAATAGTTTTAGGTTGATCTGCCTAAGGCCCAGGCATATAAATTGTTAACTCTTTACCCTTAATTTAACCCATGACTCTTATCCTGTTCAGCCATGCAGCTTGATACCTTTTCTCAGAGCAGCATAGTTGTCCTCTGCTTCTTCTGACTTCTCTCTGGCATTCTGCTCTGTTCGGCCTATTCCTAGAGTCTTCTCAGTCTGGTAGCCCCGCCCACACTTCCTGTCTGCCTTTGGCCAATCAGCGCTTTTTATTAAACTCATAGGCGGGGACAATTGTTTACAATGGAACAACATAAATCTTCCTAGAGTAGAGAGAATGTGCTCTGCAGTCTGAACACAGGAAAAGAAGAACTTAGTGAGAAAGGATCAGGAAATAAATCTGGGATCTTTTATACTGAGTACCTAAGAGCAAGTAATAAAGGGCTCTGCCAATTGCTTGTCATGAAAGATAGCAAAAGAGTAGAAAGTTAATACTTAACAGGGAAATAAGCCACTGAGAAATTTCATTGTTAATGTAGTAGATTAACAATATCTAAGAAGATAAGGTCAGCAAAGGTAAAAGAGCAGAGAAAGAATTATTTATTTATTAAAGACAACATGCCACTAGACCAATAGAAAAAGATCATTTCTTTTAGGATACCAAACTCTTCATACACCCATCTTTTATCCTCTTAATAATTTGTGGGATTGTTCAGTACACATAAATGTGAACCAAAGAAACAAATTAAATATTTATATGAAGTTGCAATAAGAAAGAAGTATAAAAAGTTCTTGAACAGCTAGTAATGAACTCTACTGAAAAGCCTTCATTAAAAGACACAAAGTAGAGAAAAATTATGATGCGGCAATCTTAAATAAGAATAACATACTTTAGGCACTAGAAATTCAAAATCTCAGAATGAAAATGGGCAATTGCCAGACAGATGTGAAATAGAAAGTAAAGGATGCAATCTTCTCAGAGAAAACTAAATTACAGTATACACAAGGGAGCAGAGCAAGGCCAAGACTAAAATAAGAATCAAAAAAAGAAAAGAGCCAAAGAAATTCAACTCAGATGAAAATACACACATTCAAATGGAAAAATATGCATTAAAAAGTTGAAAACAAAGGTAACCAGACTGGCTGACTCAAAAACTATCTAAAACTCTCATCGGGTTTTCACAAATATAGTTTCAAAAGGCTCTAAGAGTCTCAGCATAAATGTTATAATTATATACAGAGAAAATCATTTTGGGCCTGTGGTTATAACCTAGTCAATAAGCTGCTTGCCCTGTTGCTGGTCTCTAGCATTAAATGAACTGGGCATCTGTACACAATCCCCAGCAAATTCAGGATAACAAGAACTTCAAGTTCATCCTTGGCTGCACAAGAGTCTGAGGCCAGTTTGTACAATATGAGAAACTATTTCAAATAAAAATAAAATACTGGAAAAAGGCATTTTAAGTTTTACTTGAAAAAAAAACTCACTAAAAGTACTAATTAATTAATTCAATAATAAATTTGGATGCTATCCTTCAAATGTAAATTCTATGGGATAAATTTAGAGAACGAAATTGCAGTTACGAATCTAGAAAGCTAACTAACAGGGCAATTGCTAGTAAAAGGTAACTGAAGGTGCTAGTTCAGATACGTGAGTGTTGTGGGATAAACTCTTTGTATACTGTTAAGATGTGTCTTTGTAAAGGAGCCTTCTGATTGGTTTAAAAAAGAGCTGAATGTCAAATTGCTAAGCAGGAGGGGAGAGGCAGGATTTCTGGGGAGAGAGAGGAAGAGAGGAAGGAATCTGAGTGATACTTCAGGGATGTGCAGAGCAACTTGGGCATACAGTCACGCCACATGGCAGAACTTAGATTAATAGAAACAGATTAATTATGTCATAAGACCTAGTTGGGAAGAAGTCTAAGCTAAAGGCTATGCCTTTATAATTAATAATGTTTCAATATCATTATTGAGGAGCTGGTGGTCCCACAAAAAAAAAAGTCTAACTAAATTTGAGAAAGTTTGCCACACACAACAACACTGGAGTAGAAGAAAGGCCTTCCCAACTAAAAGGATTATTTCATGTTTATTGGTACAGTTAAAATAAGGCACACAGAGGAAACATAGCAAATAGGACGGCATCCTTGAAACGTCTCAATCTATTAGTAGAAATTCAAACCTCACCTCACATTTTATTTCCTGCCCTGTACCTGAGCCTGACTCCAATGTCACTATATACTTCAGGCTTGTCTTGGAGTTGGAACTCTTCTGCCTTGGCCTCCAGAACGCTAGGTTATAGCACCTGTTCACACTAGCCTGTTATCTCCCCTTCTTTAAAAGAAAACACGTTTAATTGTTTCAGAAGATGATATACTACAATTTAACACAAAATGATACACTGACAAGGAAATGATTCTTAAGGTCTCACAATAAAATATATAATAGATTAAAATAATGTCTAAAATGGTGCTAGGAGCTTCTGAATTTGAAGTTATTTAAGTTTGGCATCTAAAGCTGAAGAAGCAAGTCAGCACATAGAGGCCTTTGCTCATGTTGTAGATCATTTCCATTAGAAAATTCATAACTTGTAAAAATCGTGTTTCTGTGCAAATTTTAAAGTAAGTGGTTGCATATTTGTTTTGGACTTGGAATCAAAGTACTGGCTCATGTCAGAAGCTCTTTATAAAATATGATTAGAGAAGATATGCATTCTAAGACATTGCTTTAGAAAAGGTCATAACTCATGTCAGTAAATAAAAAGCACATAAATGATGGTTGGTTTTTATTTTCCTTTTCTATAGCATATTAAATTTTTATGGAAGATTGAATTTTGTTGGGTTAAAAAGTTAAGGGTTTTTTTTTGTTTTTTTTTTTTAACTAAGAAGTACCAAAATTAAATTCCTTATCTTCAACTGGTGACCCTGGTATCCTGGTAACCAGAAATATATAATAGTTTTTATTTTATTTTATTTTATTTTATTTTACATTTTTAGCCTTGGGGTTTTTTTTTCTTTTTATGTGTTTCAGACTGTCCATTTTTAGTCCCCTGAGTGCTGCCTTTACAGGAGCAAGACATTGCACCAGGAATGAAATGCCTTTGATTTTCAGGTACAGATGCAGCTCACATATGTGAATATGGTAAGTCAACTTTTCTGTAATGTGATGTTTTCTGTCAAGCATATAATAGAAAAAAACACATACTATTCAGCATTTTTCTCACAAATGAATTGTTAATGCTGTTTAACCAAGAGTTTTTGAAATATGAGTTTGCTGATAAATTTTAGAACAGTCTCTCTTACCAGTCTGCCCCCCTGGAAACAGGTTCAATGTCACAGTATCATGGAGCATCCTTCACAGCCCAATAATAAAGACCATTATTTCTTCCTTACATATAGATATTTGATGATTAAATGAAATCTCAACATTTTAAAGATATTCCTAGCATTTACAGTTGTAAGATTCACATAATCCCTCCTACCCTAATCCTGGACCATCAAATCACATTTTGTATGTATTCTTTTAAATTGATTCTTAGTTTTAAAAGTATAGTATTAAAGCATTCCGTACTTTAGTCCAGAGTTGTCTTAGTTGTTCAGGGTGTTATACTTAAACTAAATGATGTAGCTTCAAAAACAGATTATTTCTCTCAAGCCTGGGAAATAGAAAATTCAAGATCAATATGAGACAGAAAATAGAAGGAGAGAGAATGAGCTGACATGATGGTCAGAAGGAAGCCCTTATCCAGAAGCCACTGGACAAAAACAAGCTTGTTAGCTTTTTCTTTCCCAGTTTGCTTTGTTTTCTAAAGACAGAGAGAAGGAAGGAAGGGGGATGGGTGGGTGGGAAGAATCTGGGAGGAGCTGGGAGAAGGGAAACCATGATCATAATATATTTTATGAAAAATAGTATGTTCAGTTAAAAAAGTGGCAAAAATAAAATAACTTCTGCAACAGCTTCTTAACATTTCTACTGTATCAACAGGAGTTACCAGGAAAATAACAGAAATCTTGGTTATGGAAAATAGTGTACAAAGTTATTCATGCACTGTAAACATAGTATCTTGTAATTTTACATTATTGGGGTATAATTATACAAAGTAGTCTCCTTATAAACTTACTTATCAAAAAGAAAAATGGAAAATGTAAAAAAATAGTTTTATTAACAGTTTTTAAATATATGATATGACATGGCATATAATGGTTAATATTAAAATTTAGTTATGACTGTCCATTGCAAGTCTACCTCTAAAGTTTTCTTACTTTCTGCAGGCCTCTCATAGGGAAATCCAGACCCATGTTCTGAGATGTACTTTTTTCCCTCTGCACCTCTCACCTAGGCACCACATAGAATAATATTAAAAATATCTCTAATAAAGTTTCTGAATCTGTTCCATGATACTGAGTAGCCAGAAATACTTTTCATCTCTGATGCTATCAGTCCTGGTTTGGCCTGAGTCAAGATCCCTAACATATTAGAATTGCTAAAGCTGCTGAGGTCAATAGGGTAGATTTGTATCTCTATCTCATCACCACAGACAAAGGCACTAGAAAATCTAGTGTATGTTATATTTCCTTGGTTCAGTCAGTCATCTTTTTCTTATGTCCTCATAAGACAGAAGAAATATAATTGATTTCTAGGGTCCTCTTTACAATGGGATTTCATTCATGATCACTCTACTCTGAAGAGTTTCTGGCCAGGTGTCCTACATCTTTTGTCATTTCATTGGGGGCTAAGACTTCAATATCTAGGGATTTCATTTATTCCCTAACAAGATATTTGATTGATTGGTTGTAGATTTTGTGGCATTAAAACCTACAACCCCTTTTTTTGTTAAATGTTGTACTTGTTGACAATGTTCATTTGAAATGATTTCTAGATATCAATGATGTCCACCCATCATCTCCTTGAGATGAATACCCTTTACTTCTGCTGGGGCTTTACAAAAACCAACACTCTAAAACTCTTGATAGATTTAGCAGTAGTCATAAGAAAGTTAGCAACTAACAATTTCTCCCTAAAGTTTTTGTAAAGCTTGACCTAACTCTTCTAGCCCTGTGTGAATAGACTTGTGTTAGAACTTCAAGATATCTGTTTTGCTCTTTCTAAATTTTGTATCTGAGAAAATACTACATTCTTCAAAATTATTTTGTATTAATACTTTCTTCAATGAAAGCTTTCATTATTATTTTCATATGTAAATAAAAATATTTATCATAAATTTCCTAATGTGCCTTTAATGGTAGTAAAACCTTTACAGTTTAATTCTAAAATATTTGACTTAAGAGTGCTGTGTTATTAAGCTGTCTAAATATAAATGGCAATATCCCTGTATTATGTGGTTGGCATAAAAATAGATAACAGAGAAAACTGTAGTGGATTTATGATGTTACATTTAAATAACTGTCCTGCCTATGAGTTTAATAAAAAGTGCTGATTGGCCAAAGGCAAAGGCAAACAGGAAGTGTGGGCGGGGCTACCAGGCTAAGAAAATTCTGGGAACAGGCAGAACAGAGCAGAATGCCAGAAGAAGCTAGAAGAAGCAGAAGACAGCTATGCTGCTCTAAAGAAAGGTACTGAGTGACATGGCTGAACAGGATAAGAGTCATGTGTTAGATTAAGGGTAAAGAGTTATCAAGTTATATGCCTGGGCCTTAAGCTGATCAGCTTAAAATTAATGTTAGCATCTGTGTGTCTCTGCAGGTCTGGGGTTCTTCAGGCCTAAACCTTGAGGCTAGGCCTAAAAGTCTGGGCCAGAAACTTCATAGTACAGGAAACATCTATATTAAGGGGGGAGGGGGGGGAGAGAAAGCAGGGTCCATATAGAACTCATTTAGTAAAATTTGAGTTTTAAATATTTGAGAGTTCAGGAACAGCCCCCATTGTTGTGAAATAGTAAACAAAAGCAGCATTACTTCTATACTAGCTCCTATCTAGGGCTTTGACCTGGCTTGTTTTCTGTCGGTTAAATAATTAAAGATCATGAACAATTTTGAGCACAAAAGGTTGCAACAGGGAAAATCTCAGACACAGAAAACAAAATCAACAAATAGATATTAGCTTTTAATAGGGGGTGGGCAAATACAGAGAGTAGACACACAAAGACAAAGACCTTCTACAAGAGAGAGAAGTCTCTAGGAAGTCTAAAATCCAGTTTTCCTTTAAGGTTTGGGGTTTAACACCCCTTCAAAGTTGTGCACAAGCATCTACTTTACCCCAGATAGGGAACTGATGGCAGTCCAAAATAAGGTTTCCACCAAAATTCAACTTGGTTAACATTGCTTAGGTTAGAGTTATTTATAAGAATTTCAGAGAGAGACACTACCTGGAGAAGAGGAACTGACTCAAAGACACCGGCCACACCATAAGCTTACTCACGCATGAGCTCATAATATCTGGAAACTTGGTGATACTGCATGGGCAGCAGTCAGCTCAGCAAGTTGGAGAATATCTTTTCTAGGTATCTCTGTTTATCTGAAACTTTACAGACAACCCTCTCTACTGCTTATATGTTCTTGAGAGAACTTCAGGGATTCCCTGAAGCTAATAAACTGTTTACTTTCTGAGCTAGAAAGGTTTCACCGTAGTTAATGTTTTATAGCCTCTTAGACATTTGTTCTCAAGTTTGAATGACTCTTTCACAGGTGTTGTCTGAGAACATCAAAAAACATAAATATTTACATTATGGTCCATAAGAGTAACAAAATGACAGTTATGATTTATCATTGGAAGCAATTTTATGGTTGGGATGACACCACAACATGAAGAACTGACACAGAGTTAGGAAGGTTGAGAACCACTGCCTTGGAGCATCCTGTTAGTTCACCTGCCTGTGTCCTGATGAGCTTCCTTCTAAGATGCAAACTTCTCAGCTTACGGGATCTCATCTCAGTCCTACACCATACCCAGAATGCTCCATGTGCTCTGTGACTACACAAATATAAAATAGCAAAGGAAATATGAAATGGAATGAGAACTGTAGAGTAAAATTTCAAAGTAAGTTCATGATTAGAAATAAGAATTATAGGATAATCAGAAAAGGAAGGCATAATAGCTGGGGAATAATAATTAAAGAGAGGAGGCATGGACCTTCTTAGTTTCAGTGAACACATTTGTATGACTGGGCCTGTTCTATTCAGTTTCATTGACTAGTACCTGAGATATAGACAATATATATGATTATAAATTCTCCAATAAGATTTGCAGCATGTGTACTAATAAGTGACTGCCTACGGTAGTGGAATATAGGAAAGCAACAATAAAAAAAAAAGAACTCAAGACCTCAAGATACTTATAAACACCTGATGTAGTGAAAAGAAGCAGGATTGTTTCATTAAAAATAATTAGCTTTAAGTTAAAACTAAATAATACATTGAAACAGAAACCCCCCAGACTACAATAAAGGCTCCATCTCAGCAATTATGCTAGGCACATAAGGTAGTTTCAATTTAGTGTGCACCATGTGGAAAGCTAAATGAATGACATAGATGTGATTTGAGCATGAGGAATCAATACGCTTTCACATTGCTCTCTGGATACCACATGGATCATTATACAAATTCACAAAAAAGAAACAAAACTGGAAATTCTGTTCTATTGGGATTCATATGAAGTTGGTATAACAACTACTTTGAGCGAAAGCCTTAAAGTAATTCAAAGTACATTAATCCCTCCTGAGCCACACAAAGCTTTAGTTGATTTATCTTTAAACCACCAGAGCTTTCTTGATGCTTACAGAATATGCAACGCCAGTTTAGTTTACCACCTTACCAATTTTTATCAGTCATTTTAACATTTTAAAATTCACATTTTAACATTTTGAAACATGAATATGTTGTAATTCTAAAGTATTCTGGTTCTAGCAGAGATTAGGATCTCCATTAATAATTATCCTCCTTTACATCCTGCATCCCTAACACTCTCCAACATCATGCCATCAGTCTTCAAACAAAATGGGGGAATGACCCAAAGCAGAAAGATCTCTTAGCACTCATAAAAGAAATGGATAACACAAATCAATTCATAAACATCAGACCTGAATTACCTTAGTGGTGAAAAGGAGATTTGGACAACATAAATACCGAATACTTGACTAATTTATAGTTTAAAATGGAAAATAAAAATGCATGTACATGGTTATATGTGTGTGTTTATAAAAACGTGTATCTTCCTATACTGAAGACAAAAATTCCTTTAGCTCCGTAATTTCTGTTCAACAAATTTTCAATAAAATAAAAGATCAATCTTATTAACAATTTCTGATTCCTATTGAATATTACCTCGTGTAAGAGTAGATAAGAATGTAAGGAAGAAGAATAAAAAGAACTATTAATGGAATATATATATGACATGAAATCAAAAAGGGAGATTAAACATTATTTAAAGAGAATATGACAGTATCTACATTAGCTTTAATTTTTAAATAGGTTGGCTCTATTTCAGAGAAATAGAAGAATGCCCAAATTTACACAATTTAGTAGTAAAAACAACCAACTAGAGATTACAGTCTGACTATCTGAACATGAAATACAGTTTTTTTTTTGTACTCTAAACTTTTAACAACCACTATATTGGTGTGTGTGTGTGTGTGTGTGTGTGTGTGTGTGTGTGTGTGTGTGTGTGTGTGTGTTTGTGTGTGTCTATGAATACATACATGAATTTACTGCACATGAGCTTATTTAAATTAAACTAGTTAGCATTTTCTTTTACATATATAATGCTGAAAAAACGATAGGATAATATACAGTCCAAGTTTTACCTTTATTTAATCAAATATGATTAATAATGAAAAACACTTTCTCAGTCATAACTACAACTAGTAAAAAGCAAGAAAAATAATGATGGGCTCATTATTCTTTATAATGACCATATAAAGAATACTAAGAAATAATAATGGACCATAGATTTCATAATCATATAGGATTGATTCAAACAACTAATTTTCACCTCATCAATTGATAAGTCTCATCATTTTAAATTAATTACAAAAATACAGTCCACAATGCCACAATCACTCAGAAAACATTTTCCATGAATTATATTTTATCATTACAACATTAGTATGTAGATGTAGTTATATCTAGAAGAAATTTCTGTTTTCAAGATTATGAATGGCCATGACAAAAACTAATAACATCCAGAAGAAAATTATTCTGTCTTAACAACTAATGCCTTCAAGAACCTTGTCCATTCACTTGAATGTTAATAAATCAATTTTATACTTCAGTTACTTTCAAACAGATTTAGACGAGCTTACCAAATTAATGTTAATTTCCAGAAATGCCAACAATGTAGGGTAGACTGAGTTTAACCTGATTAATGCATTTTATTGGAGTAGTTTCCCACTAAGTATCTTAGCCCACCTCAGCTTGCAAATAATAACATTATAATGGATGCACCACTATCCCAAGCTTATATTGTTTTTTAATGTATTTCTTATTTTATTTGTTTATGTGTTTTGATTTCAAGTAGATATGTGTATCATTTGTATGCTCTTTAATGGTAGAAGCTATAAGAAGGTGTCAAATAACCTAGAAATGGAGTTAAAGGGAACTGTTAGCTGTCATCTGTCATCTGCATGCTAGAAATAAAACTGGGGTCCTATAAGAAGTCAGTAAGTACTTTTAATTATTTAATCTTCTCTATAGCCCCATTTGAGTTTATAATTTTAATACTGTTTCTATATGAAGTACAATCCTGATATTCTTTGGTTAAGCTGATTGTAGGATTTTGTTAGCTGCTCACTCTTCTAAATCTATACTTGAGTTTTCTCTACAGGAAGCATTTTCAAGCACAATAGTTAGATTCTAGAGTGCCTGCAAATATAAAGATTAAAAATTTGTTATGCAATTCTGATATGTACTTTAGAATCATTTTTTTCTAGTTTTTTGAAATCTATATGTTTTTCGGCAAGTGATTTTTTTATGTCAATGATTATAAGTTTAATGCCTGAAATATGAGCACTTACATTAAAATATAACTTAGTTTTCAATCACCTTTTCACATCATTTCTTAAAACTACAAGCATTATTGTGAATATATTATTCAAATGCACACACACATGTATATATATACATATGCATACCAGTTGAGTTATGTTTTGTATCAGGAACCCTTTAGAAGTTGAAATGCCATGGAAGATAAACACAAACAAAAATATCTTTCTGCATTGTATATTTGCATTAGTGAAATCTTTAAAATTGAAGATGGATATATCATATCTTATCTTTATGTCATATATTTAGGAAGTTGTTAATAATAACTGGAGTGATAGGATAAAATGAATATTATTCTTCTCAAAAAAAAGTGAAGGAACACACACACACGCACACACACACATTTTATCTGTGTCTAAACACTGGCCATCAGAACCTATGAGACTATGCTCTTGTAAGTTTTGCTTTGAATTAATTTTAGTAAGATTAAAGTAGATAGCAGAAATGCTAATAGAAAAATGTACAAGGCAGATTGTTCTGGCACTTACATAAAGGTATTGATTGTGTAATTTTCACAAAGAAGTTTATTGTTTAAGGAATAAGAGTTTACATAGTTTCTGACCTTCAGAAAGTATCATATGCAATTTTAGCAGTTTTAGAGCTGCAGTAATTTGAACTGAAGAAAAAGTGCCCTGATTGACATGAGAATAATGTAAACTTATTAATATATAGGTAGACCACAGAGCAGATACTCTATGGCTCTTAACTGGAATTCTATTTATACAAATTTCAGAACAGTAAACTCACTTTTATAAATGAAAATCTTTATAAAATATATATTTAATCTGATTTTTATGTAGTTTTACGTAGTTCAAAAACTGAACTTGTTTAAGAAACTGAAACTCAAAAACTGAAGATGTTTTAAGAAAACTATGTGTATTAGAAAGAAATAAGTAAATTATTACACTCTAGTATAAAGTTGAAAGACCTCTAAGGCTTTAAAATAGTTATCTATAATATTTGCAAAAATCATTTACAAATATTAGAATAATTACCAGTAAAATAAACAAGAGAGGATCCAAGTGATGGTGGTTAGAATCTTTAATGGTAGCACTTGAGTGGCGAACACGGGCAAATCTCTGTGAGTTTGAGTTGAGCCTGGTCTACAGAGTGAGTATCAGGACAGGCAGGACTGTTACATGGAGAAAGCCTGTTTCTAAAAATCAATGAAAAGAAAACAATAAAGAAAGGATTGAAGAAAGAAAAAAGAAAGAAGAAAGAAAAGAGGGAAGGAAGAACAGAAGGGAGGGAGGGAGGGAAGGAGGGGGGAGGGAGGGAGGGGGAGGGAGGGGGAGGGAGGGAGGGAAATGTGGAAGAACAGGGAACTGTGTTTCTGTCTACTCAGTTACAGAGTCACACCCACTTTACAGAGCCTCATGGACGGGGTGTTTTCAGTCAGGATTATGACTTAGAGGGTTTGAACAGCATTTCTCTTGTTCAGAGACTGCTACTCCAAGACTTCTACACCTTGCCAACATTAACTTACCTTAGCCTTTATGTCTTAGCACTATCCTCTTAGATTCTTTCATTTATTTGTATGATCAAATCTAAGCTTTGTTTTATTCCTTCATGGAAACCTAAGTCTTTTCCAAATCTTTATGAGAAACCATATTTTAGAAAGTTAGACATGAAACACAGTAAAATGAACAACAGTCATAATACTTAATATATGATAATCATAGTAAAATCAATGAAAGATTTTTAATGCAATTGGCTATTTATGATCAAGTGGTGTATATGCAGACCAAGAAATGTTTTAATTTTAGGAATCAATTTCTACAGTCAGAAAGTAAGAAATATACACAAAGAAATGAAGGTATACACATGAGAAATGACTATATAGATGAAGAAATAAACAATAAATGGAGGCCTAAAGAAAGACTTTTGAGGGAAATTTATATATTGTGTGAATATATATTTCTGAGTTTGTTGTAATAAGAAGTTTAATGGTTAATAGCTAGCCAAGAAGAGGCTAGGTGTGACTTCTTGGAATAGAGGAGACTCTGGGAAGAACAAAGCTGGAGTTGCCATCCAGACTCTGAAGAAGCAGGATAGGCAGTATGGAGAAAGATAATATCACAACCAAGACATTGATTAATGTAAATGGGTTAGTTTAAGTTATAAGAGTAGGTTGGAAAAAGCCTAAGCTATGACCAAGCTTTCATAATTAATAAAAGTCTCTATGTCATTATTTTTGGGCTGGCAGTTCGAACAAGAAAAATCCTATGACATTGGATCCAAACAGTGCTTACTCATTGAATGAACTAGTAATTTATTGTTGCTGAAAAGGTTCTTCATATGTATCCTGTCCTATGCTTTGAAGGACAGATTCAGAATTTTAAGAAAAGTAAACTGTTTCAGGTGCACATCAAAGTTATATTTATGCAGTTCACAGACATAACTTTCTCTGATGTTTTGGACTCAAAATAGGAATTTAAGACATTACAAAAGGAATGCATATCTTTCCTTAAGCACATTTGATCATATTATAGATTACATAATACATCTTTTGTCACTGTCACTCTAAGTTTATCTAAGAAAACAAAATATATAAAAGTTTAATATAGAACATTTATAAAATGTTTTATAAATAATATAAAGTAACAAAAACTCATCTGTGGAGAACCAAGCAGATATTTTTATTGAAATGTTAATAGACATACAGTATTGATAGGAGTGATATATATTTGCACTGTTCTTGCATCTTGTTTTCAGATGACAGGCTTAGTTTTCCAATAGTTTGCATATATTCAGACTTAGAAATAAATTAACATCTTACTCCCAAATGCAGCATTGCAAAGTAAGTGCATGTTTTCAGTTTCATTTTCCAACAAATTATGCATGTTTGGCAAAAATGGATTGAAGATCATCAAACTTTGAGGCATGAAACTTTACATTGTAAAGTTGAGGTACTTCTCTGAAAAGGGGGATTATATTTAGCTATGTAAACAAATAAAGCACTTTGTCATTAATGTTTCTTTGAAAAAGATGAGTGGGCAAAGTATGACTGTCATCTTGTACAAAAAGAGACTAAATTTAGGTTGACTTGTCATGTGAGGTGTCAAAAGTTATCATGAATGTTTAAAATGTTTCTAGTTTCTTACAGAAATAAAAAGCATAGGAGAGAAAATTTATGAATCTATTCAACTTCTATTGAATTTAAAATGTAGCGTGATCATTCTAAAACCCATGTTCTTGATGTTAATAGCACAGCCATGGTGATTGAATTATTTTCTGGCTTTATTTAGGAACATATGCATTGAATTAGGGACAATAGAGTTTAACTTAACCATGGTTTTATCCCAAATTTAGAACAGAATGTATGCAAGGCACAAGAATGGGTGCAAGGAACTGATGTCACTGATAGTAGGTTCAAATAGAGTTGGAGTCAGTATATGGCTTTGTGATGTATCTCCAGGTGTCAGTGCTGAGATGAAGAAATAAAATATGGTGATGTTTATCAAGTTGAGATTATGTTTTGTAAATTTGATTATGAGAATAAGCATCAGAGACTGAATTTGAAAGTACAAGGTTAATATAGAAAAAGGTATGAGAAACAAGAGAATGATACACATAGACAGGAAAATTACTAAGAGATGAATGATGACAGAATATTTTAGCAAAGAGTATCCTTTGTTCAAAGACTGAGAGAATTCATCTATATGTAGAATGGCTGCAGTCATTCAATTGCTTGCCATTTAAATATGAAACATTCAAGATAGACAAGAAAGAATATGATCTAAAAAATAAGGTGATATTAGTGGATTTATGATGTTACATTGTAAATAATTGTCCCACTTATGAGTTTAATAAAAAGCACTGATTGACCAAATGCAGACAGGAAGTGTGGGCAGGGCTACCAGACTAAAAAAAACTCTGGGAACAGAAAGAACAGAGCAGAAATGTCACAGAGACTCCAGAGTTGCCAGACAAGCCAGAAGATGCAGAGGACAACTATACTGCTCTGAGAAAAGGTACCGAGCCCCATGGCTAAACAGGATAGGAGTCATGGGTTAGTTTAAGGGTAAAGAGTTAGCAAGTTATATGCCTGGGCCTTAGGCTGATAAGCCTAAAATTAATGTAAGCGTATGTGTGTTTCTGTGGGACTGTGGGACTGCGGGTCTGCGGGTCCCAACCTTGAGGCTAGGCCGGAAATTCTGGGCCAGAAACCTAACACTGCAATGATAGAAGAATATGGACATTGGAAATGTTCTGGTAATGTTGGTGAGGAGAAGAGATGAAGAATGGCATGCCCTGGCAGTATTTTTAACTTTGTGAAGACAAACATTCCAGTACAGGTTGGTCATCTTTATACCAATGACTTTAATATCAAATTTTTTTTTACAGTTTTTTTTCTCCCTTTGTATGATTAAGAATTGTGTATCAGTGGAGGCTTTTTAAAATTATGACTTATAAACAAAAACATAAATTTCCTACATTTATTATGGAACACCATCTGGTGGGGTTTGGTATGTAGGTATGCTCTTACCCACCTCTTTTAAACAAATGCATAAATTCAGAAACACCTGGGTTTTATCTGAAACTGATCATGTGGAGAAATGCATTAACAGTCTCTTTAGAAATGACTTTCCCAAAATGTTGTGCCAAGAATATAATATAACTTAATTAGGAGCTTAGCTATTGTCAGCAAGTTTGTATATTGGAAACTAGATGTTTTAAATCACAGTGTTTCTCATTTAAGCATTGAATGGTTCTAGAGATAAGAAAGATTGCATTGCTCACATATTTCTCCAAAGCTGTCTTTGAGACAGGATTGTGACCTCCTTGGGGGACTGGCAGACTGAGGCTCTGGTAATTGCTAGGAATGAGAACATTATATGTGAGATAGCAATCTTCACAGAATGTTAGATAAGATAAAGAATAACTGAGGTCTTGAAAGGAGCTCTTAAGCAATGCAAGCTTATGTGTTTTCAAAATCTCATTTTAAAATCATCTGTGCTATTTTTCAGAACAAGGACTTTAACCACTTATTTATTTCAGTTAGTATTTCACAAACCATGGGAAAAATTCTATATTTTAGTTTTGAATATTAACATATAAAAACATCACCTTTTATGAAAAAATTAGTTGATATGAGAATAAGATTTTACTTAGTGGTAGAACATAAACAGCATGACCAAGACTCTGAGTTTCATTACCACAAGAAAAAGTTAAGTCAATGAAAGTTTTCCATTATACAAAGCATGAAAGTTTCTATTCACATATTAGAAAGTAAGCTATTAATATTTTTATTACATTAGAGATCATTGTATCATTTAAAAAGATATATTTCATGATAAATAAGGATACATGAATCTTTTTGTAACCTCAAATTTCTAAAGCTATTTTAAAATCCTCTTCTAACCCTTGTATGTTCATTATGATGAATATGTTTTCAAGTATTAGTTCTTAGGTGCCAAGATCATATAAACTTTGAGAATAGAATACAAAAATAACCACCTTAACCTCAAAAGTGGTAATATAGTGCTATGCATGTCCATTTCCCCTTTTATAAGGAAGGAAACCTAAGAGAACTAAAATGGAAAGGTTTCCTAGTGGGCCAAACTGAGGGACATTCAATTACTTGGCGGTGGTGATCATTAGATTAGATACATCCCATCACATCACAAGGGGGCAGAGGTTCCTCTAGAGACAAAGGTGCCTTAAAGCAATTTCATTTCTAATTATGTTTCTTGTGAGGTTTTGTTGTGTCTTGTTTGAAATAGAATGTAATCTACTTGAGAGGGAAAGAAATCAAGAGATTACTGTCACTTATCTTGTATAAAAAGGGTCCGGAGTTGGTCTAATCTGATGAGAATTATTTAGATAGCTTTTTTGCTCCATGTCATTAAGGGGGATGCTGATGGACAAATGTTATGGGATAAATTAATTTACTATATCATGGCAAGATAACATTTCTAGTAGCTCATTCATGTAAAAAAATTGTTTTATGCACTGTTTGGTGCATAGAGATGAGGGCACAATATTGAATTATAACCTTCATAAATTCTTTGTGATAAATAAAAATAAATATCTTCAATGTCTGTGTGATAAGTTCACTTATATTATATTGACAATGTTTCTGTTATTGCTTTATACTAATCATTAAACATTGGTAAACATATGTATTAATCATATACAATGAAACCAATTTAAGTGTGTCTTTGTAGAAGTTTCAGGCATTTTAAATATATTATGCATGCAAATATGTGTGTGCGTGTATATGAATATGTATATATTCTGAACATGTATGCTTATTAATAACCAATTTATATAATAAATTATTCATTAGTAATAATTATTTATTTTATGTATGATCTTTGTACTTTAAAATGGAAAAGGACTTGTGATTATAAAATACAACACATTTAGAAAGTAATAAAGTAGATGTGTTTGATACTTGTTTCCCTGTTTTCTTATCACAAGTAGTCATTGGAAGATTTTAGCTTTTGTCTTGATACTATCTTATATCTTTAAATATTAAAATTCATATTAGAAAATTACAAAAACTTATTCATGTTAAATTTCCAACAAAAATGACAAACAAATTGACTTATGGATTTAGGACTTTGCTTAGTCTGTTTAAGGCATGTCAAGCATGCAAGAAACCCTGGTGCATTCCCCAGTACCACATAGATTGAGTATATTGGTTTCTGCCTGGAGTCCCAGTATTTGGGAAGTAGAAGTAGGAGGACCAGAAAATCAACATAATCACTGGAAATACATTGATTTTGAGGCCATTCTAGGAACCTTAAGATTCTATGTCAAAGAAAGAATAAATAGAGAGTCAGGGGGCATGCCTTTACTCAGTTCTTCACACCCCCAAAAATGTACTTATCTGATTTCTGTCCATTAAACATTCATCAAAAATGTAAGTGGCTTAAATTGGTTTCAATATGTATAAATAACACATATGTTTATCAATATCTAATGATTAGTATAAAGCAATAATAGAAACATTTTGAATTATAATATAATTGAATTTATCATATATACATTGAAGGTATTTATATTTATTTACCACAAAGAATTTATGAAGGTTATAATCCAATATTATGTGTACATTGTAATGAGCATAATCTAGAGGTGCTGAAGTTCTATTGAATTCTTACTTCCGTTGGTGTGACATACAAGACCTGATTTCAGATCAGGTCTTTTAAACCAGTCTCAAGAATTCTTCAACCAGATAGTTCCCAAGATAATATCCTCTAAAGGGCAAATATCCTACGTGCAACAGATCAAAACATACCCTGCAAGCACATAACATTAATCTTCTGTCTTCATAAGATTTACTACCATCACTTTGACCACTTATGCTCAACATCAAGAGGATACAGGCAACTGAGGAATGCTGAGAGCAAAAATAAATAAATAAATAAATAAATAAATAAATAAATAAATAAATAGATGGATTAATGAATGAATGAATTAATTAATTAATTAATAAAATCTACCCTAGTATAGCAGAGCCTCTAATGCTTATCTAGTACCAACTGGACAACTCTGAGACCATAAGCATACAGGTAGTTTTGTAATGACTCAGTTTATATTTATAAGTCAATATGTATATATTTAGGATTATATAAAGGATATATATATAGATGTATACACACACATATATATACACATATACACACATATATGAAGATTTAAAGAAGAAAGTCTTAAACAATTTTATTTTGTAGCTATGTTCATGGGGACATTAGCCTATGGTTCTTTGTTTTGTTGGGATTTCTTGGGTTTTCATATTAGCATAATGCCAGATTCGTAAAAACTTTGGAAATGAGTCACACTCCTAGCTTTGCCACAGAATAGCTGCAGCAGCAGCTTTCCCTGCCCGACGGCCATCATCTTCTCTGGATTCGATAGCTCTTTCCTAGAGTCCCTATCCCAGCTAGTTTCTTTATCCCATCCCCAAACTCCAGCAGGCACACCCTACTCACCCATAGGCAAGACAGATCGACTGAGGAGATTTTCGCCTCTCGCTCTGTGCCTCCCTCCAGTCTCAACCCCCACAGTCTCTCTCCGACCTTATTTTTTCTGATCCTAATCACAAGGATCACCAACCTTTCCTCCTCTAACTCTTCCCAGTATTCCATCAACATCAGCAACCATTTCCTAGGGATGCACCAGCTAAACATGCCAGGGAAACAGTTAAACTAACTGCAGACTTTCACCATTCTTTTCTCTCTCTCTCCTCTGAACCTCTATCTCAGTAAAAGAAAAACTCTTGTGTTCTTTTTCTTCCTCTGCCCACATCACCTATGGATCCCACAGACCTTCCCCCCTAACTTCCACATTTCTTCTTCCTGCTTTATCTTATCCCCCAACTCCAGCAGGAACTCCATGCTAACCAATAGACTACTCCACTAAGTAAGCAAGTAGGCTGTATATTTACCTTGCATTTTCTGTGTCCCTTGAAGCACCATAGCCCAGGCTCATCCTGAGTGCCACATGTAGTGGGATTCAGGTGTCAGCTGACGCTTATCCAGGGTCCTGAACTCCTGAAGGGGGTGTGTCCAACCCAATTGATAAGGGGCTGCTGGGACCCTGGGAGGTCTGTTGTTCCTGGTTCCTGGCTGCTGGAAAAACCAGGTTGGAATCTGTCGTCCATCACTCAGATACTCCAGACCCTGTTCAGGCGCCACTATAAACTGTTACCTGTATCGTGAGTGTTGATTTATATTTTAATAAATATTAATCATGGACTGGCGCCTTGTAAGTAAAAGTCTTCATCTGGCGCCCAATGTGGGGCTCGAACCCACAACCCTGAGATTAAGAGTCTCATGCTCTACCGACTGAGCTAGGCTGAGCAGTCAGAAAACCGCACCTGCACGCTGAGCCGGCAGGCCAAGCGGGAGCCCCAGGGCAAGAGAGAAGGAGTTTTAAGCCCAGGCACTAGAGTGCAAGTTCCCAAAGCTGAACAGTCTGTATGTCCCCTGCCCTCTTACAGTGTTCAAAACACAAAGGGACTCCATATACCCGAGGGCACAGGCTGGTGTAGTAGGAGGTTTCTGGCCTGGTCTTTCGGGCCTAACCTCAAGGTTTTGGACCCACAGACCACAGAGACACGCAGAGGCTTTCTATAGTTTTAGGCTGATCGGCCTAAGGCCCAGGCATATCACTTGCTACCTCTCTACCCTTCACCTAACCCATGATTCATCCTGTTCAGCCATGCAGGTCGGTACCTTTTCTTAGAGCAGCATGGTTGTCCTCTGCTTCTTCTGGCTTCTCTCTGGCATTCTCCTCTGTGCTTCCTGTTCTCAAGAATTTTCTTAGTCTGGTAGCCCCACCCACACTTCCTGCCTGCCTTTGGCCAATCAGCGCTTTTTATTAAACCAGTGGGTGGGACAATTATTTACCATGAAACAACACAATCCCCCAAAAGGCCCAAGGACGTTGGGCGCCAATTGACTGGAAAGGACCCTGCAGAAATTGTTGTGCCTTTGACTAATGAAGAAATTGATCATTTATGGGCAGACAGTGAACCTAGATTTTGCTCAAGATAATGAATTTTAAAATGTGATATATTTATATAATGGAGTGTCACTCAGCTGTTAAACATAACATGAAATTTTTGAGCAAATGGATAGAACTAGAAAAATTGCTTTGTGTGAGGTAACTCGGGCCAAGAATGATAAATATGATTATGTATTCACTTATGTGTTTATATTAATATAAGTAATCACAATTTAACTTAAAGTATTTTATTGGGAGGCACATGTTTCACTGAGCATGCACATCCATATAGTGATCAATGAATAGCTTTGAGAAATGAGTACTTTCCTCTACCTTTACGTAACTACTAAGAATCAGACTCATATTGTCAGACTTGAAGAGCAAATGCCTTTATTTACTGAGCTAACTCACCAACCCCAAAATTTTAGTTCTTGTCTTGAAATCGAATTACTTCAGTAGACTCTGAAATTCCACACATATCAGAAATAGTCAGTTTAACTGCAGTCAAAATGGGAATAAATCTCAGTGCCCATTCTTACCCACCTTCCTGGAACCTTCCCATGGACAATGTTGTCTTAGCTGAAACTAGAGCATTCACAGAAAACTTAGCATACTGGAAGACCCAATTATTAACTTTCCTTTCACCACTATAATGGTACCAGTCTACCACCATTTTGCCAACATTACATAGTTTGTGAATATTTAGTTTCATAATTGAAAGAGATGACACACTTTGATTCTGAGAGGCAGAATGCAAATATTAATAATCTTTGTTGTCTTTCAACTTCCCACACCACAATACAAACCATAGTGACATATGTTCCTGCCAGTATATTAAAAGCCTACAAAAGCATCGTGGTGTCTCTTTCAATATTCTCACGCTGAGTATACTTAGAAATAGTCTATAGAACGCAGTGAAATGCAACTTGTAACATCAACTAATGTTCTCAAAGTTAGATTGTTTATAATTACCAGTTTAGTTTCTCAATTCCATTATTCTTTCCTGGATAAATTATATGATGTTGAGCACTTAGTTGATGTAATATGGCAATAAAATTGTCTTTATCATTTCTGGTACTTTTTGGTTCAACGTGATTGATCTAAGTTTTTTTTTTTTTTTTTTTTTTTTTTTTTTTTTTTTTTTTTTTTTTTTTTTTTTTTGGTTTTCTCTGACCATTGAAATAATACATATGTGTTTGTCAAATTTCACAGTGTTTATAAATTACCTATTCCTAAGGCCTATTGAAGTTGTGTGTAGTATGAGGTTTCTGGCCTTGACTTAATTGCCTTGCCTCAGGGTTTAGGTCCACAGACCTGCAGACCCACAGACCCGCAGTCCCATAGTCCCACAGAGACACACAGATGTTATCAATAGTTTTAGGCTGATTGACCTAAGGCCCAGGCATATTACTTGCTAGCTCTCTACCCTTCATCTAACCCATGTCTCTTGTTCAGCCATGGGGCTTGGTACCTTTCTTTAGAGCAGCATGGTTCTCCTCTGCTTCTTCCGGCTTCTCTCTGGCATTCTGCTCTGTGCTTCCTGTTCTCAAGAGTTTTCTTTGTCTGGTAGCCCCGCCCACACTTCCTGCCTGCCTTTGGCCAATCAGCACTTTTTATTAAACCAGTGGGTGGGACAATTATTTACCATGAAACAACACAATACCCCTACAGTTGTGAATACTTGTAAACTCTTTTGGAAGTTTGGTTAATACCCCTTTAATATAGTTTTCAAAAAGTATTACTGAGTATGCTATTTTTTAACAAATGACTTGTAGAAGGGAAGTGTAGAATTTGAGATAATAATAAGACACACAAGAAAACATGTATTTAAAAAACATATCTTATTAATTCAGTAATGTTTAAAAGAAACTTAATATGAAAATATGGTAAGAATATGATAAAAGAATTGTCTTACCGTGACCATAGTTTGTGTTAAGCTGACAAAAATCTAAGCAGCATAATGAACTCGGTCAACTTGACAACACACCATCATTATACCAATACATTTTCCCTTATGATTTATCCTCCGGGAATACTATCTCAATATGAATGCGTATAACTTTTACAATCTTGCTCTTTAAATTTTCAGCACTCTAAAAGCTAAAGTTCTCTTTTAAAATACAGTGTCCCTTTAAACGTACATATTCTCTCCACTGTAGTAGTCTCCTGTAATATTTCTTACTCCAAGAGAATAGAACCAGAACAAGGTCACAGTCAAAGCAAAACTCCAATAGTGTGAAGAGATCCATGTCAGACCATTGAGAATCAGAATCTTTTGGGCTTTGAAGGGCTCTGACTCTTCCCCTTCTCCAGCTCCACAGTGCATGTGACACTTGTCTCATAGCTAGAAGACCATGCCAGTCCATTTCTGTTACTGTCTTCGGTAGCATTCCACTGTCCTGGAATCTCCAATATGCTTGGTCCTCTAGAAGTGCTAAGCCTCATGTTCTCTTCCTGACTCTTTAAGTACTGAGATATGCTCTGCATTTAAGGCAAAAACATCGCCTCTGCCCCTTCTGACCTCTTACAGTGCCAAACCTCAGTGGTTCTTCAGGAAGACTTCAGTGCTGCAGCTTCCATGCTGCCACATAACCAGCAACATGTTCTAAACTCTTAATCATGACAAAGATTGGCTTCCACATTGAGATGTACCATAACCTTCTTCAGACCACATCTTCTGTATATTGGTCCTCAGGAAATACTCCCTAGAAGACTTCAGTCAGTGATGCTGGTCTCTTCTTAGCCAAATTTCAACAGCATCAATTGTTCCCTTAAAGATTTTACTTCTTTGGTGTTCTTCGCTTATTCATCACAAGATTCTTCAGCTTATGCTGATTTAAACCCACGTATTATCAAGTCAGTATAGACTCTATGATGTTGGTGCAAATTTTTGTATTAGTTTACTTTTAAAGTCAACATAATGAGGAAGCAGTTTATTTGGCTTACACTTCTATGTTACCATCTGCTACTGAAGGAGTTCAAGGAAGGAACTCAAGGCAGGAGATTCAAGGCAGGAAGTAAAGGAAAGGCCACAAAGAAATACTGCTTCCTAGTAGGTTTGAACCCCATTTCTCACTCAACTTGTTTGATACACACCCCAGTACCACCTGCCCATTGGTGGCACCACCCAAATTTGGCTACTTACTTCCACATCAATTCTTCATCAAGGAAATGCTCCCATAGATTCACCTACTGGCTCATGTGGTAGAGTCATTTTCTCAGCTGAGGCCACCTCATCCTCGGTAACCTAGTTTATGTCAAGTTGACAAAAATAAAAGCATGTACACACAGTAAACTAAAATTATAACTTTAATCCCAAACTTTATAATATTATGAAGTATGTAAAATTTATAACCAATCATTTTTATTAAAACATTATTAAACAGTCCCTCTGTTATGCATTGAGAACATAAAAATTAAACGAGTTTCTATAGAGGAGAAAGTTGTGCCATAATGATACTCAAATCAGAGCAATCAGTTTTAATTGACCACAAGTAGTTTATAATTACATGATAATAAGTTTGTCCTAGAAAGTTTAAAAAGATAGTAAAATACATTTTCAGTGGAGCACTTCTGTTTTGCTAATTATTACAGTTATTCATAAATACGAAAATGATTAGCCTTATAAATTGAATATCTTCCAGAGTTTGTTACCCACGAGAAATCAAGGATGCGTAACTGACTTCTTCTGCTATTGACATTGAATGGGAGACTTCTATTTTCACATAGTTTTGTACCCTAACTTTTGGCATATTTTAGAATAAGAATGACAGTCACTTTTCGAAATATATAAACCATATACAAGCTATGAAAAAAATTGAGAACCTAAATAAAGGTATTTTAATCATTATTAATCAAATAATTATTCAAGTTATAAATTTAAAGAAATACTTTGCTAATTGTAAACCTGTAGGTTAATGCTAAGGAAAGTACTAATTTCTGCTTTAGTGATCTTGGATGAGAGAGGTTTAGTCTGTATACCAGACACAGTGATACTGATTCAAAAAATATTGATGAATTTCCCACAATGGCATTATATAACAAAGGTATTCTTAGTAGAAGGAAGTCTTGAAAAATATCCACAATATAAAGGTAAGGAGAAATGCCATTATCATATTGAAAAATTAAGATATTCTGTAATTTCACACATAGCAAGAAATAAAATATTGAAGAACATAATTTTATATGATTTTTTGACAATTTTTACTTAAATATTTTTTTACATATCAACCCACTGTTCCCCTTCCCTCCCCTCCTTCCATTCACTGCCTAGCTTCTCCTGACTCTGCCCCCCACTCCTCAAAGAGAATAAAGAGAGTCAACGAGTCTGAGATGTCAGATTGAGGCAAGACCAAGCCCCCCACCCCCCATAAAGGCTGAGCAAGGTATCCCTCTATAGAGAATGGGTTCCAAAAGTTCAGTTTATGCACTAGGGATGTATCCTGGTACCATTTCAAGAGACCCCACCAACTGCTCAAGGCACACACCTGTCATCAATATTCAAAGGACGGACCTAGTTCTGTTCCAAGCAAATTCGCCAACTGTAAGTGAGACAGCCATGGATCCCCCTGGGACGGGAAATAGATAAGATTTCTCAGTAAATTTGGAGCTTATGGGGTATAAGTGTAAGTGGGAAGAGAACATGAGGAAACAGGAGGTAGAGTTGGGGTAGGGAGAGAGAGGGAGAAATAGATATCTTGACAGAGGAAACCATTTGTGCTAGGGAGAAACCGGGTGCTAGGAAATCTCTCAGCAAAACACAAGGATGAACCCAGCTAAGACTCTAAGCAATAGTGGAAAAGGCGTCTGAGCTGTCTGGCCTTCCTCTGTAATCATATCACTGACTATCCTAATTGATAACATAGAATCTTCGTCTAGCAACTGATGGAAGCCGGCGAAGAGATCCACAACTAAGTCCTGAGACCCTGGAGTCCAGTAGAAGAAATACAGGAGGGATTATATGAGCAAAGGGGGTAAAGATCATGATGAGGAAGAAAATGATTTGTGGTGTATATGTGCATACTTGAGAGAATTTTATCCATTCAGGGAGAGGAAGAGATTCTGTCATCTAGTGACATGAATGAAATTAAAATCATTAAGCCAAGAAACAACACACACACACACACACACACACACACACACACACACACACACACACACACACAAGCTCGCCCCAGAACAAAACAGATGCTCTATGGTCTCACTCATATGTAGAGTCAAAGGATATTTATCTCATAAGATATATGATTAGAATGGCAGTGCCAGGGACTGGAAAGAATATGAAGGACAAATGGGAAAAGATTCATATACAGCTACTGACTTTCAGTGAGACAGCTCTGATATGATACGGTAGCAGGTGAATTCCAGTGCCTGATATTCGTCCTAGATATGATGCATTTTCATATTGTCACCTTGAGGCTTTCTTGGGTCAATGATGTAAGCAATGGCACCTTTTGATTCTTCGGCCTCAGCATTCTAAGGGCATGCTTTTTGGCATACTCCTCTAGACAATATTAGTTTGCTAAGTTCATAGTGCCCTGCATATAACTTGAGTGAATAATCCAATCCCATAGCATTTTAAATTGTACTCAGTATTGTTAAAAAATATTTCAAACTAGGGTGTTGAACAATATCAAAAATTTATAAATATCGTTTCAAACTACCTAACCCTGTGCTCTTATGCATTTAATACAACAGTGTGTGCTCTATTCAGTTAAGTGGGATATTTGAAGTGTGTTAATCTATGTAATATTTACTGTCAAGGGCACTGTACAAAATGGAGCATTTCATTGTGATATTTCCACCAACTAGAAGACTCTGTAACTAGATACAATTGATAAAGACCTGGGGAAAGCCTATTTAATATAGGAGATGGAGGTGTGATGGAAGACACAATCTTTAGAGTACCTTGAGGAACTTAGTTTGTTATTCTAAATCTAATAAGACTTATATTAGTTGCTTTTCTATTAATAAGATGAAACTGTATGACCATGAGCTGCTTAAGGAAGACATGGTTTAATTCCTTGTAGGGTTCCAGAGGAATAAGAGACTAGCATAGGAGAAGGCATATCAGCAAGCAGCAGGGCATGGAGGTAGAGCTGAGAGACCACATCACCAACTCCGCTGGATCATTTTACTTGTCGTTTGAAGCAATACTATTTTTTAAAAAAAAAGTGCACAACAGTGAGGAAAGGAAAATGAATGAGGAGAAGAATTTGATGGCAGACACTTTATAATTCAACAGTGAGGTGCTATTTTCTTTTGATTTTAGATTGCAAATAGCACTTACTTAGCTAACCCAGAGCTTGCCTAGACAGTAGCCAGGTACAGACCTTAATGAAAACGCTATTGTCTTTGGCACGTTCTTTCCTGTTTCTTTGAGACAATGTTTCAAGTCTGGCCTCAGAGTTATTCTGACAATGACTTTTAACTTCTGATCTTCGCAGCTTCATGATGAGGGAGTCTTTGCAAAGTCCAAAGCCAATAGAGCAGTATCCAACCATAAGATCTGCCAGGAAATCTTTTTTTTTTTTTTTAAGGACTTCATTGTCCTTGTGAAGAGTGACCAAAATCAAATAGCATAGAAGCATATCCCTAGAATTGTGTTTCCTAAGTATATTTGAAAGACCAAACAGAATGCAGAATAGATTTGGTAAATGTATCTCTGCTTTCCAGTTGTGTCAATTATTTTTCTTTTACATATTTTGATAATGACTATCTTCTAAAAGCCTAGGTACCAACAATATGTTGTTAATTTTCCAACATTCAGAAAATCAAATTAGAAGACTCATAAAAATTCCCCAAGCTATAATTGAAACATTTGGAATTCATAAAATGAAATTGTGATGTCTCAATAAATCTGATGTACATTCACACTGCCTTTCAGTGGCTTTTGAATTGATGTTAGGCATTGTTTGAATGAAACAATTTTGTTGTTAATAGGACAATCTGCCTCTGAGGCAAAAAGAATTAAGCAGCATTTCATGTCTTTCCTCTACAAAAGAATTTATGTAGGAATAATAAAAAGTTACTCACATTAAAATATTGTCAGTTTTAATTCATATAAAATAAAAATTGTGTAATAATAGCATTTAATCACCTTTTAATGAAAGTTCTATGAAACTTTATTCCTGATCATAATTGTTAGAGAAAATATTTGTGTGGTTATATTTAAGATAACAACTCCTATACTATTATACTATTATACTATTATACTATTATACCAGTGAGAATATTAATTGAGAAAGTTTAAAAATTATATTATCAGTTGTGATGTTACCGTCATTTAATTAACCAAAACATCATTTTACTTTCCATAGTTTTTAAAGCACTTAAACCATAAATGTCACAATATTTAAAAATATATTTGATTGACAACAAATAAAAGTTTATTGTTATCTGATTCTCAGTATAATTTGAAACAGTTCAGAGTTGATTCAGCAAACAATAGACCGAATGTCTTAGCATAAGCTCATTCATGTATCGATTTTATCCAAAGTGAAACATTACCAGCTGGAGTAAGAAAGGAAATGTGGTAAGAAGTTTCTGGCCCAGCCTATCCCCAAGGTCTGGACCCCAGTCCACAGTCTCTTAGTCATATATCACAGGGAGACTTATAAAATTCAGAAGGGTCAAAATATTACAATATTCATTGGGTTATAAAAGTATGAAAAGTCTTGAGGGAGATTTTCCAATGAAGCTGAATGCAAGTTGGGCATAGGACTCTAGGGACCCAACTCTTGTGAGTCAGCACCTATGGTGGGGTGGGGTTTTCAGTGATAACACTAACACTGGATAATCTACATTCCTTGAATAACCCTAATAAAATCATTAGTCCCCAAGGCTAGACCTTGGATCATTTCTTTGGTTGTCAATAATGTTCCATCACATGGTGATACTAGTGTCCCAGATGACTGTGTTTCTCTAACCAAAAGATAATGTCTCTGTGTTACTAGTTTTAAAAGGTACTGAATTTGTGCTGCTGGGTTAACTTTCAGCAAAACTGGGATAACGTCCCTGTACTTGGCTGTGTCATGTCCCAAATAGTGTCTTTTTCCGAAAGTTTTATGAACAAACATATTCAAAATGAAGAATATTTCCATCGGAATGCCCTTTCTTTCATAAAAACAAAAACTAACAAACAAAAACCAGGTCATTCATTGCCTCTAAGATTGAGTTGAAGAAGTGTGAATTCTTGTGTTTTCTGGATGCTTTGCATGTATGACCTAAAATACGAGTAGAAATTGGGACATACATTAGATGCTATGCCTATTCATACTTTGTGAATAAGAAAACACACTCACAATAACAAAAAGTTTAAGAATTCACACAGACAACATAATTCCAAAGAAGTTCAATCTATATCACAAAGTTAGAACACATTAAAGAGTTGGTTCAAATTTTTTTATCCTTCTATTCATGAAAGTGTATTCATAAGAAATTTCTCTTCCAGCTTCCCCAAACGTTTGGTTTGCATTCAAACCTAATTTTAAATGCCTTCTTCATTGTCTTTTTTTTCTTAAAATGCATTTTATCTCAAAAGTTATATGTACATAACCATTAATTTTATTCCCCAAGGCCAATGAATGGGATACAACCCATGATTCAAATTTTCCAGCAATGGAGTGTGCTGTCATTTTCCTTCACTTGACAAGAAATTAAAACATTTGTTTTTATATGCTCTATAAATTATAAAAAACTTTGGTCAGGCACTGTGCTAAGTAATACAATATTGTAAAAATAAAAACAAGGCTTATGCAATAAACCTATTTAGCCGATGCAAGAACAAAGACATGAGCTTAATTACCACCATATCAATAAATGCTGAAGCTAATCCAAACAGAGCTCAATGGAGTCTGTGTCTATCCACACTTCCCAGGTAGAGATAACATAGCTGAGGAGATTTATTTGATGCAAAGATTGAAGGAATGATCAAGAGCTACATAATTAAAATGGAATGTGCACATAATATTTGAGATTGAGAAGAACTGGAGCAAAGAAACTTAGTGAAAATCACCAACTGGCATGAAGCAAAACCAATGTTGCTTGATGCTGTGTTCTATGGTCTTGCCTTATTAAGCTCTCAAGATCTACTCTCTCACTACTACATAGAATTGGTCACTGATACATTTCGATTGTGTCCAGAACAAATATGTGAATAAGTAAATAAAAATAAAAACTTTGAGGTCTTTATCCCTGCACTTGAGAATGAGATATTCTCTGGAAATGAGTCATAGATGCAATTAGGTCAAATGATGCTGTCCTGGAGCAGAGTAAGCCCTTGTTCTGTTTTGACAGATGCCCTTGCAAGAAGAAATTCATATGAAGACAAAGTCTCAGGGCTGCCTGCTACTTATAAGATTCAAAGCAAATTATGCAGCTGAGGACAAAGAAATGCCAGTGACTGCCCGTAAATTCTCAGAAGCTGCCAAAGGTTAGGTAGGTTCTCCCCAGATGTCCTAATACAAGATCCTCCCTGAAGACCTACTATTTCCTTCTATGCTCTCCATCTCTTGTAATGTTGAGATGTTATTCTGTGCTTATTTAAAAAACAGGTCACTACAAAAACACTAAAAACTCACATAAATATCAATGTCAACCCACAAACAACCTGATTTATCACTATTTTTTTCTCTCTCCTCTTCTGTATTACATGTCCACTGTAGTTCCCCCACCTTCCTCTCTCCTCACACTCCTTTCAACCCACGTCCTCTCTTCCCCGATCCACTTCTCTGCTTCGCTTCAGAAAAGAACAAGCCTTCCAGGGATATCAACCAAACAGGGCGTAAAAATTACAATTAGACTGGGAACACACCCTCACACAAAGGGTAGAAGGAAACGGGTCCCCTAAAGAGACAAAAGAGACAGAGACAATCTCTGTCCCTACTATTAGAGTTCTACAGGAACAGCATGCCATTGAGCCATAACATTAATGCAGAGGATCTAGATCAAACCCATACAGGATCGCTGTTCCTTCATTCAGTATCTGAGCCATTATGAGTCCTGGTTAATAGATTCTGTGGAGCATGTTCTTGTACTGTCCTTGGCCTATTTGCCTACTACAGTCCTTTCTCTCCTCTTCTGCAGGATTCCCTCAGCTCCATTTAATGTTTGGCTGTGGGCCTTTTCATCTTTGAATCTGTTCCCATCAGTTGCTGGATGAAGACTCTCTGAAGATGATTATGCTGGACTCCGGTCTATGAGTACAGCAGAGTATCATTAGGAATTATTTCATTGATTTTTTTGCCAGTCTTCATTGGTTCTATTCTAGATCTCAGGGATATCCATCCTCTGGCTCCTGACCCTCCAGACAGTGTCAGGCATGGCCTCCCTCCAGTAGCAAGGATCTCAAGATGGACCAGTCATTGGTCACTCCCTCAATTTCTGTGCCATCTTTATCCCAGTTTTGTTCATCCTTCATTAAGGAAACATGTCTTTGAAACACTAAGAAACCATTACAGAAACCCACAACCATTCAACATGCAGAGTTGTGGAGTCCCATACCAATAGATACAAGGAAATGCTGTGAGATGGTGTCAGCTAGAAATGTCTGAAGCTACAGTTGTCGAGTCTCACCTACATGACTATTCAAACATGAACTGAACAAGAACCAACAGACATGTCAAAGTGAGTTGGGAAAGCCTGTGGGGTCTCAACCTTAGAAACAACTACTGGGAAACACAGAAGCCTGACAGAAAGGAAAGCAGTTTTCTACAGGGAAAAGCACACCAATTATTTATAAATAACAAGTGGTCAACCCTAAAGTCATATAAACATTCATTCAATTAATAGTGTATAGGTGACAGAGAATTTTTAAAAGAAAATATCTATCATCTATCTATATGTCTATCTACCTTTTATTTATATGTCATCTATTATACATTATACACATCAATTCAAAAACATTTAATGAAAGTACTGGTAATGAATTTGAAAGTGAAAAAAGATGGGTCTATGGGAATATTTGAAGGAAGGAAATAGAGGAAAGAGGAAAATGTAATTATGCTATAATCTCAGAACTAAAATAAAAAATATCTCATATCAAATGAGAAAAGAACATTTCCTTTATGGTAGCCACACACTAAAAACTGAAATTTATTTTCAATAAGAGCATTACAATAAATTTTGGCATCAGCAATTTGTTCTCTCATATGCCATTAAATACGAGAGAGAAAATACAAATAAATTCAGTTAGCATACTGTTAGCACATCAAATTTCATTGCATAATGGACATTGCTTGCAAGAATGTGTAATTATCAAGCAAACCCTGTAATTACAAAATCAATCACTTGAAAAACAGCATAATCAAGACCTAGATAATAGAAACAAACTGCTGAAATACTTTTTAAATTTTGTCATTCAAAACTTGATGCCCTTTTCAAAGTATTATTATTGTTTCTCAGAAACAGATTACAAATTACAAAGTATATAGAGTGCATCTCACTCAAGCTCACTTCTCCTGCTGAGTATTATTGATACACTCGGGGTAAGAGATAGTATTAAAGAAGGGTATTTTTATTGTTGTAGAGATTTTCAATTCCCAGATAAAACTAGATGACAATCAACTGTTTAAAAAAAGAGCAATCACATTCAAGGTTACTTAATTTAAAAAAAAAAATGAGATGTATAGGAACCATACCTGTTTTCCTCTTTTCTATGTCAAGGACATAGATTTTATAAGAGTAAATGCATGTCAACATTAAACTGCAATTTTATGCATGCCATAAACATTTTCAATTAAGGGAACTTAGAAACATCACACATTATAATTACTTGTAAATGTAAGTTATAGTTCTTGATTATCTTTCATTCTCTGAAATGTTATATAAATAAATTTTATACTGATTCATTATATAATCCAAAATTAAACTGTTTCTCCAAACAAATAATAGTAATATGACCATCTTAAACTTTAAATTTTATTTCATAATTTCTATTCACTGTTGTAGTCCATTGTATATACAAACAATTTTACAAATGAAAGATGACTTTAGACTTTTTCGTTCAATGTCAATTGTAGATATTTTTTCTAATGTTATGCTTGTTGTTGGTACATGGAGTTCAAAATGCCTTTTTAAATTATTTCAATGGTAAAATGTGAATGCCTAAGATGGTATTCATGTAACCAGCTGCATGTAATCACATCAGTTACCTCTATTTATTTTTTTTTTTAAAAAAACTGTATTCTGAAAACAAAGTAGAAAATGCATGTCACTGAAAATTAGGACCTCAAGGTCTAATAATAAGTCCATGTCAACTTTCCCCTAGTATTACATTATTAGTGCTACATTTAAAGAAATAAGCAAAAATATAGAATGTTTTCAAAGCATATAACCTGGATCCAACTTTAAAAATGAAAGTACAGTAAAATTATATATTCCTCTGCTAAAGTCAGAGAGTGTTGAATAGAGTCGTGTAGTGGGATTATGTTACATTTTAAATAATTGTCCCGCCTACTAAACGCTGATTGGCCCAGAGACAGACAGGAAGCATTTATTGGTGGGGCTATCAGACTAAGAAAACTCTGGTAACAGACAGATATCACAGGGATGGCAGAGAGACCAACAGAGAAGCCAGCATATGTAGAGGACAACTATGCTTCTTTGAGAAAAGGTACACATGGCTGAATAAGATAAGAATCATGGGTTAGTTTAAGAGTAAAGAGTTAGCTAGCAATATTCCTTGGCCATAGGTCAAACAGCATAAAACTAATGTAAGCATCTATGTGTTTCAGTGGGACTGCAGGAAATACAAATCTGTGGGTCTAGATCACAGGCCAGACAGGCTAGAAACCTACTACTACATAGTCATACTTTAATAGCCTTCCAATTGAGTTGATGATGAGATATTATGTTTGGGGAATACAAAGAAAGCCAAGTCAGCACAAGAATTAGACAGGGTGATCTGTTACTTTTCAAATTTTCATGTAGTCATAGGTCATCTTTGACCCTTCTTAGAATCTGCCTTGGGCTGCAAACTCTTCACAGATAATTTAGAGTGCAAATGTACAGTGTGGACTCCTGGACTTGAACTAGACTTTTAAAAAAGAAATACATTAAAAATTCTGATCAAACTTTCTATCCCTAAAAAAGCTGATGATTTATTCTAATAATGCTTTGTCAAATAGTTGCATATTCATACACATTATTTAATAATATTGGCTTTGTGCCCCTCACCCAAATGGAAAAAATGAAAATGTTTTAGTATAAATTTCTACATATCTCAAACAACTAATATCCCTATTCCAATCTTTAGTAAATGCAAGCATGTATTTTTAATTATTGAGGAAATGTTCATACTTCTAATACCTCCCATTGACATCTTGTGATCTACAGTTCCTCACAGTTGGCTTCCTGACTTCCTCACATTAATTTATCAGTTGCATTCTATAGGGTCTTGCATATCGGATTTTCCCAATATGTATCTTCTTTTGTGGACCTAAACTCACATCCTAAAAGAAGAATTTCCTACTTATTTGAACCTGGCACTAATATTTGAGACTTCTTTCCATGAAATACCTTCTTATTTTTATAACCTCAGAGCAGACATTATGGTCATTCTCTTCTACTACATGTGCTAAGTGAAAATAATCTTGTTCATCTCCCTTGCACACAGAGTGTCTTTTGTACTGTTTCTTGTTTGGTTGGGTTTATTTTTCTTACTCCAAGATTTTAAATATACAACTAATATGTTGCTCCAACTGCCTTAAACCTTTCCTTTTGTAAAGTAATATGAGACACTAGATTATGGAACTACCATGTCCGTGGTACTGATATAAAAATGTTCTATTTCAGGTGCTATTAACATGTGACAATGGCCTATCTGAACAGGGTATTACTGTTGAAGGACCTTTCTTTGAGATTATGTTGTTTTATTCTGGGCCCAGCAAAACTATATATAAATCCTTCTAAAATTTGATGTTCCAAACTTTTCCTGATGAGTACTCCCTTCGCATTGTAAACTTAATTAGTTAATCTTAATCATTTATGATACAAACCTATCAAGATTTTTTGTAAAAAATGTATTTAAAAGTACATGTATTATTAAAATCGTATTTTATTTTAAGACATATACACATTTTATGTTATAAAGTATGTATAGGATGATTAACAGCTGTTAAAAATGTCCATTTCTAATGTATGGAAAGTATTTGCAGCAGTTGTAAATGCTTATATGAAACATCACAGCCTGATATTACTCTCTACTCTCTATATAGCAAAACTTAGAATCATTGTTTAGTAGGAACCATAAAAATGTAGTCTCTTGGTGTTAACTTCTGTAGCACTATATGTGAAATTGTCTTTAAAGATAAAACAATGCCAATAGTCTGAGTATCAGCTAATCAGAGCAGATTCAGGCTACAGGGCTGGTAGAGGATATAAGATCCCATCTTCTGGCCTACAAGACTCTTCTAGAGTCACCAAACAGTAATGAGTAATGTTCTCTGCTTGGGCAAAACAGTATAAGTACCTAGTAGATATGCAAGCCAGTAGTTTCCTCTGTTTTAACTATTAGTGTGGACTCTTTGGTGTATATAAGTAACAGGTGATGTGTTAGCTACTTTTCTGTTGCTGTGATGAAATGCCAGGACCAAGGCAACTGGTAGAAGAAAGAATTCAATTGAGCTTATGGTTCTAGAGGTAAGAGTCTATCATAACAAGGAGATATGGCAGCAAGTCGCAGTTGTGGAGAGAGGCAGACACAGGAGAAGCTGAAGATTCACATCACAACCACACGCTCAAAGCAGAGAAAGTGAACTTGGAATGATAGACAACTTTGAAACCTCAAATCCTCCCCAAGTGACATACTTTCTCCAGCAAGGTGATATCTCCTAAACCTACACAAACAATGCCACCAATGAAGCCAACTAGTCAAAAATCTGAAGCTATGGGGACATTCTCATATAATCATAGGTGAGCTCTACATATGTCACTAGCACTTCCTTTGAGAAAATCAATGGCTCTCTGTGGAGCAAGACAGTTATCATTCTCCCTTTAATCAGAGAAAATGGATAAAGAAAAGGTGAATTTTTTGTTTCCCTTTTGTGTGTGTAAACAGGGTTATTAATCAGAGTACTTGTATGTCCTAATTTGTTCAAGGAAGACAATGGAACTGTAGACAATTTACATAGCTTTTCGCTCTAGAGAAGGGAGTATTTGCATTGTACAGACTTCCGTGGCTGGATCTTGCAGCGCCATTCATAGTCTCTTGCAAAGAAAGCAGCTGTGGTTAAGTATAGGCAATGAGACTTTTGTGTAGTCTTTTTGACTCATTTTTTAATTGTGGTAAATATACATAAAGTAATTATTATATTACTTTATAAATTTTATAAATATAAATTATAAATATTTACACTTCTTAAGTTCATCCCTCAATTGCATTAAGATACTAATAGCTGGTCTAAATGGAGGATAGCAGAATAGCAGTTTATAGAAAAATGAAAATATATTAGGGGAGGTGAAGGAACACAGGGACGCTAGATTTTATCAGTGTATAATCAATACCTATACTGAACTACCATATAAAGCACCACTGATATAAACATTTGACACAAATTAGCAAAACACAAATTATATTTAAAAATTGAATGGATTCAGAATTATGTATACCACCATTACTATCAACCTCCATAGCAAAGAGCTAACTTTTCTTTCTCATACCTGACAAGTAAAATTATTCATTCCATTTTGTTCACTTACTATCACACTGGGGATTGAACACTAGAACTGACATGTGCCATACAATTCTAGTACTGAAATGCATCCCAGCCATGTCATGCTTTGTCCGTTGAAGGCTTTGACTCCCATGAAAGTAAAACAATGTAGTGCATGTCTTTCATTATGCTATAATCTTTTTAGTGGATGAATACAGGATTTCTTCCTTTAGAACATTAAATGTTAGACATATATATATATAAATTCTACTTATCCATTCATCCACCCATAAACAAATGAACTGTTTACATGTTCATGCTACATAGAAATATACATATAGATATACAAAAATGAAGCTGTTTTTAAATATTTTTATTGTTCTTGTATGTACTACTGTGTTTTATTTTTCTTCCTCATTTAAGCTCCTTGACCTTATTTTATCTTGTAAGAACAACACTTTATTTATGCTTTCTTTTGTTTGCTTCTTGAGACAGCGTCTTACATATAGTTCTGGTTGTCCTGGAACTCATTATGTTCTCACCAGGCTGGCCCCAGACTCACAGAAATCTGCCTGCCTCTACCTACTGAATGCTGGTATTAAAGGCATGAACCACTAAAAATTCTATATCTTAGATTATATATTTTATAATAACTTTTTATTTATAAGGTGTTTTTTACATTTATACTTACTTACAATTCCCCCTACCTCTCCCTCTTCCCAGTCTCTTCTAAGCATTCCCCCACATGCCACTCTTCTATCCACTCCTCAGAGAGGGTAAGGACTCCCAGGGGAAATCAGTACAGTCTGGAATATCAAATTGAGGCACAGACAACCCCTTTTCCCAGTATCAAGGCTGAACAAGGTATCCCTCTGTAGGAAATGGGCTCCAAGAAGCCAGTTATACATTACAAATAAATTCTTGTCCCACTGCCATAGGCCCCACATCTTGTACCCACCACACAACTGTCATCCACATTCAGAGGGCCTAGTTATGTCCCATGAAAGTTCCCCTGATGTTAATCCAGAACATCTGGAGGCATCACTATCCCTTACTTGAAGCTCTACTATAGAGCTATAGTAGTAAGAAAATATCTCGGTATTGGCATAAAAACAGACATGTAGATCAACGGAATAAAACTGAAGACCCTAACATTAATCCACAAACCTATGAACACATGACTATTTTTTTAGAAAAAAAGCCAAAAATATATAATGGAAAAAAGAAAACATCTTATCTTCAGCAAGTGGTGCTTGCATAACTGGATTGATGTGGGAAGAAGTAGTAATATCAAACTATGCCCAAATATTGTTTCTAAATGCTTGTTTTTATTATAAATTGTTAATGGTCATAGTGAATCTCTTTCTAAGAATAAAAAGGGGGATATAGAATATGAATGATTTTTTTTAAAAATTAGATTATTGAATTTATTTAGATCGGGAAATCAGCTGTTAATCTTAAAATGTTTTACATTGGTATGGATTTTGGTTTATTGATACAAATTTAAGGTCAATTTTATTATGATATATGTATTTTTCTACTCTTGTTTAAGGTGTGATGGTTATATAGCTGGTTTAGAATTGTAATGTATAATTAAGAAATTTATGGTAGTTATATTTTTAGATATACAAAGATATATTTCAATTAGGTAGGTAATCTTCAAATACTTTTAAGACCTACAGAATATGGCATTTAAAATGTTTTAAGAATTTAGACTTTTCTGGACAGTAAGACAGGTCTGCTCCAGGCAGCACCAATTTACTTCAAGAGAAAAATGAGCATTGAAGAAACTTCATATAGAGATTAGTTTCTTTGTGGCATCGGTTAGCCACTAGATATGAACCTGTTCTTATATTGACTGCTTGACAATATGTTGTTTAAACTGGACATGCAGGTTTCCTATGAAAGTGACCTCTGAATTTTGACAGAGCAAGCCAAGATGGTCCTTCAGATTCTGGCTTTGTAGGGAAAAGTGTCAGACATTCTTCAGGACTTGAGGAGAAGCGACTGATGAATGGGTAGAGCAGATTTCCTGCTTCACTGAAATGAAAAGAGACTCTTGGCCTATAGGCTGAAGATGGATGCCCCAACTTTATAAAGGAGCTTTGGGTGGCTGTCCAGGCAGATTGGTGTCATCTCTGTCCTTTCTAAATTTTAGAAGTCACCTGCACTTCCGGTTTACTTGGGTAAATATTATATCCTTATGTGGTCTTTGATGTAGTTGAAGATCAGATAGTTATAGGTATAGTTTTTGTTAGTCATTTAAAAGGTATATTGGATATTAAACTTTAGATTCACAATGATAAGGTAGATGATAGAGTATTTTCTTTAATTTTGTTAAATACAAATAGACTAGATATTGTAATTGTAATTCTTGCTTGATAGCTATTTTGTTATATGTAATTTTGCTATGTTAAAATTGAAACCTTCCCTTTTGATTAGACAGAAAGGGGGAGGTGATGTGGGAATGTCTTTCTGTATCCTGTGAATATCAATCTTTAAATAAAGGGGCGGTTTTGGCCCATGACAGGCACCATAGAAAAAGTAGGAGGAGAAATCAGAGCATAGGTAGGAGAAGTAGGGCACACAGTCAGACAGACCAAGCTGAAGCCCGAAGGAGCAACATGTAAGGAACACAGGTGAGCCACAGGCCACATGGCAGACAGATTAATGAGAATGGGTTGAGTTAAGATGTAAGAGCTAGCTAGCAATGTGCCTAAGCTATAGGCCAAACAGCATAAACTTAATATATGCGTCTGAATCATTTCTGGGGGCCTGAGCAGTGCCAGGCAGCTAGGGAGTCTGGGGCTGAAGGTCTGTGGGTCTGGACCTCTGGCTGCCAGGGACCCAGAAACCTCAATGCTACACTGGATGGTGGCATGTAGAAGAATGCAAATCTATATCATCATCCTGCATAAAACTCAAGTAGATAAAAAAAATTCAACATATATCCAGTCCCATTGAACCTGATTGAAAAGAGAGTAGGAAATAGCGTTGAATACATTGGCACAGGAGACCACTTCCTAAATATAACACCAGTGTCACAGACATTGAAAGCAGCAATTAATAAATTGGACCTCCTGAAACTGAGAAGCTTCTGTAAGGCAAATAAGGTCAATAAGACAAAATGACATCCTACAGAACAGGAAAAATGTCTTTATGGACTCGTAGCTGGTCTGGGCTTAAATCATTTTTAATTAAACTATAATCACCTCATTTCCTCCTCTGCCTCTTCATGCAAATCTTTCCCACGTCCTCATAACCCTTCCTATGTCCTCTCATTTCATGACCTCTTTTAGCTTATTATGTTTACATAACACTCACATACATACATAAATATAATAAAACTTGCTGCTTTCATGTACTGTTGCTTGGATGTGTATGGTGTCAGGACTGGAGACTTGGTACTAGACAGCCAGTCTAGGCCTCATCTCTAGGGAAGGCTAATTCTCTCTCTCAGTGTTTGTAGTTTCCTCTGGTTCTTTGTCTAAAGATGGGGCCCTAAGTGAATTGCCGCTTTCAGGAAAGAAAGTCTATTGGTTTCATATTTCAGGTCTTATTTAGTAAGCCATATTGTTAAGGGACTACAGTATTCTAGTACTGTAAAAGCTAATCTTCAGGGAATAATCTTTTAGCTTAGATTCATCCAGATCAAGTGCTGAGTCTTTTGTCTAAAGTATATGGAGTCTTCAGCAGCTGTGATTTACCTTCAACCTCTGGGAGGCAACTAATGGCAGCAGCAACCACCAGCCTGTATTTTTTTTTTTTTAGCAGTCTCTTGGACTCCTTTGAGCATCACCTAGTGGAGAGGTTCCTAACAGCAAATATTTCCTCAAAGAAATATTCTTTTTTGATTGTTTCTTAGTTTGTGGCTCTGGGACCTGGGAGGAACTAACAATAATTAACTTATGTCAATTCGTCTTGATCTATCAGATTCTAATATTCTCAAATACTGATAATTTACTATTGTGTAGTTTTCTATTATAACAATCCTATGTAGCTTCACCCGCATACACCTTTTCAACATATTTTTCGGTCACGGTATATAACACAATCATCACTTTATGTTCTATAACAACTTATCCTATGCCTAGTTACAGTGGGAAAGAAAATAGAATGAACAACTCTGCAAAAGAAAGAAAACATTTATATATAACACAGAGCTGTAAGAACATGTGTGGAAATGGAGAAATAGTAACTGTATTGGAAACCACGAACTGTGTATTGTTAGACTGCCAAAGAACATTCAGTTCACTTTTCTCCCATTGAAATTTCTGCTCAAGATACACAATTAAATAATGCTATGAAGCCTCTAGTATAATATTTCCTACTATTTCTGAGACAAAATAGCAACCCATAAACTGTAGCCCAGAGTTCTTGATCTCATTATGAGGACTAAGTACATACAAATTTTATTAATTTTGTTGTGATTGGCTCTTCTACTATATATCTGAACTCTTCACTGATGAAATAGTTTGATTTAATTAACTGATGTTTGAATGCTGGTTTCAAACAGCATTTTGTTCTGTTTCACATTGAGTAATACACACATACACACACACACACACACACACACACACTTATCTTTATAGAAACTATGTAAAATAATTAGGCAAAAGGCTCAATTAAATTGTATCTTTTATGACTTGCTTATCTTAGATATTACATTCTTTAGTATAATATAGTTATGATAATTATCGCAACAGAAGAATGACCTGGAAAAGATGTTTGAAAATCTCTGCTGACCTTTAAAACCACAGAGAATCAATATGTCTCAGCCAAACCCCTGATTCAAGTACATTTTTCTATTGAAAGGGAAGAAAATGTCATTACGTTTGGACTAGGTGCAATGGTGCATTCTAGCAGACTGACGTAGTAGGCCTAGTGATCTGTAAGTATGGAACGTTAGAGGCCAGGCTGGCCAACTTAATGAGACCATTACCTCTTAAAATAAAAACAGCCAAGGACAAACAAGCCATAAGAAAAAGAAAATGTCCAAAGTGCTTTACTAAATGAGAATGAAATCTATATAGAATGAAATTAATTGATAATCCTGAATATTTGAGGTTTATTTTAATTGCTATAATAAACTATTATTCATGGCTTACATTTTTATAATTCATTTTCTATTTGCCAAATACAATTGCAGATCCTTTATCTTCTTCAGTGGTTATACTTCAGAATTTCAAGTTAAGAAAGTCCTCAAATATTTACCATGAAAAGTGACTGATACTGCAGATACAAACAAAACACAGAGTAACCCCTGTGTAGAATATGCTTTAACTTAATAGGAAAGAAAAGATTATTCATGATACAGTTAATCCCTAGTGTATGATTCTATGTAGAATCTGACATTTTCAATGTCATTTGTTAGAAATGTGCAGTATTTCATACAGAAGATAAAATCATTCCCTAAGTCAGAAGACTTAGTACAGAAAGTACTGTTTTAAATACTGTTTAAAAATGAGACTATCACAGCATATTAAGATTAATGTAGGGGCAATACTATATAAAGCAAATGTATGACTATTTCTAGGTATGGTTGGACCAGGATGACAAATAACATAAAATAAGGTGGGTATGAGATTCACAGTCAGAATAAATACTTAAATGACCAATTGAGTGTTCCTATAAAATAAGGTGTTATAAAACACACACACACCATACACAAATAGCATATAACAATGATAAAACTGGCGTGTCATAATAAAATAATGTTTCCTGAAAATGTACTTAAGAAAATCAAAGTAAAATTATTTCTATTTTTAATAGTATAAATATTTTAATACATCATCAAAAAAGTGATACTTGTATCAAAGGATGGAACTCAGTGTAATACAGTAGCCTAGAAAGTTCAAGGCCTTTGGTTTTATCCCCAGTAACACACAAAGAAATAACATGTATTATGTTACTTCATTAAATTATGTGTGTGTGTGTGTGTATAGTTAGTGTAAGTTTATATAATAAAAGTATATTTTTAAAACAGAAATATAATCAATAATAGCACAATGTTACAATTAGTCTGCTAATGTTTGATGTTTTACTATATTATACATTATATGTGCAAACAATATACACTTCCTAAAGGTTGTAGAAAAAAGTTCCAATAACAAAAGTTATGGATAATATTTTATTAAATTAAACATAAACTAAGAACATTAGAAAAAATTTCATGGTTGAAACAAATGACATTGAACTTTGAAGGTACAAAAACAACATTCACAGAAAATTCAGAATCTGTCATCTTCTAGCTGCTCTGGCCTTGCAGTGCAGCATTTTAGAGTAAATATTTGTTTGTCCCCCTACAGCTTGAAGTTGGCCGATTACCTCACTTCTTATATCACAAACAATAATCTTTAATTATGATCTGTGTTAATGAATCCAGGTTCAAGTAAGTATAGGGAGTGAGGGCCTAGGTTCCTGGTGTTAGCTCCAGATAGTTCTCTTATCTGTAGGGGTGGTGAACTTAGGACAAATCAGTGTGTCATCTATCCATAGCTTTCTTTGGGTGCCTGAGAAATAGTTCAAAAGGAATACTTTGTCCTAGGGCTGACTCTATCCAGGTGTTTACTGGTAAAGATCATTGCAGGGAGATTAGCCATTGAGTCTGCTCTGGGCTAAAGAACAAAGACCTGAGTTTTGAGAAAAGAGATCTTGTCTGTGTGACTGTTTTCACACACATCTAGAAGTTATCCATGGGCCCCCAGATGTATGCGAGAAATTATGCCAATAAATGATCAAGAACACTGCTCTAGGTTCCTGAGAAATAAATTCCAAGAAAATAACAAAATAAGAAAGCTATAATCACACACAAGAAATCCTTTGCAGGTAACAGCTAACACATTCAAGGACAATTAACACCAAAACTACTTGAGTTTTGGCTTTACCCCCACCAGGGCCCTTGGCTCTCAAGGGTCAGCCTTGTTAGTGGCAACTGAACTCCCTATCAATTTCACATTTCTGCAGTTCCCATCAATTCAGATGTAGACTCTAATGCCAGTGGAGAAATAAACTTTCCAGCAAGCATGAGCTCAATCAAGGAAAGACAAAGTGTTCTCTTATTCTATGCCCACTATATGAACTGCCACCCAAAAGACTGGCTCAGATTTGGAGGTTATCTTTAAAAGATCTGGACTTATGGTGAAGAAAAATTTCACAGAGGTGTTAATTTATTGCAGATGCAGACAAGCTGACAACCAAGAATGGCCATCAAAGATACCAATGTGCTTAAACTATACGAAGGGTATTTTCTCTAATAAGTTATTGATTAGTTTTAGCATTACTTTTATCCCAAAATCCATTCATTTAAAAAAAATTCTATATACATACACACATCTATACATATACATATACACTCTGGGACAAACTCTCAGGAAAAGTATATACAAATATATAATGTGAATATTTTTTGTTATTTAGATCCTCCAAAGGATAGGAAGAAAGGCACAACATATGACCAACCATATAATATGCAAGTCTATTTTAACACAGGATCTACCTTGCCTGAAACTATTTTGTGTAAAAATCTTTATTGAAAAAATAGTGAGGAAGTGATTTTGATATTAAGCATCCATTTCCCTTGTGTTTTGTTTTCTTAAATTTTAAAAAGTCAGTAGTCTTTATTTTTTATTGTGAATAATAAAAAGTAAAAAAAAAAAAAAATCAAGACAAAAGTGTACAGGTAGAGGCTCAAGACCTGTGATTCCAAGCATTAACACCAGCATAGCTGCTCTCCCCAAATACTATAGGTTAAGATCTTGTTATTGTACTTAAGGAATTGTAAACTAACTGATTAACTTTCTTTAGGAAAGTAATTAATTCTCACCATTCTGGCTATACCTACTGAACTTCTAGGGAATTATAAATGACTCTAGGAGAAGCTCCTTCAGCTTTGCTATTTCAAGCCCTACATAGGAACTCAAGACACAGCAACTCTGATGCAGATGTTAACCAACTTCAGTTACTCTGGGATTACTTTCCACAGACTAAGGCAATAGCTTGGCCTTTATATCCAGTTTGATGGCAGTCATTTTTACACCCCTTGCTTTATTCTTGGAATTTCTAAATGTAGCATTGCATGGAAACCTGAACAGGTGTTTCCAATCTAAAGGAACAGGAGATGACTTACCAGTCCTACAGGATAGCTCAACCTCCAAGAAGGAGGTTGACAAATTGGCAGATGTCTCACCAGCAGCCTCTTGTGGCATACCCTTGGTGATTACAACAGAAGTATCTAAAAGGTTAATAGCTTCAACTTTCTCCTGAAAAACTGTAAATGAAATTACCTTGCTTTGGTTTTCCAGCTTTCTTATAATCTTAGTTCTTCTGTTGATAAATGGTAGTTTAAAAAAAAAAACGTAAAAATAAAAGTGCCTTATATAATTCTAATAATGCATTTTCAATATTGATGGTTTGAAAATCACCTTCAATTTTTACCTTATTACTTCCTCAATTCAGTAATACTGATTTTCTTTTTATGATCAAACAACTTTTTTTCTGTGTTTTTTCTGAAGCATGCATTTAATATATTGCGTCTATCTCTAGCTTATAGAGTTCATTCAGCTAAGTGATGTTACTTAAGAATTACTAAACAGATAAGGTGATCTTTGAAAAATTTTCTTAAAAGTTCCCTGTCCACAGAAAATTAAATATGACTATATTCCTTATTTCTCTTGTCTAACTTCCCTTGGATGCCGTTCATCAACACATCCACTCCACAAGTTTGTGCCTCTTGCCCTTGTTTTTTTGATGTTTTGTTTTGTTTTTCATTTTTTTTAGACAAGGTTTCTCTTATAGCACTGGTTGGCTTTGAACTGAGAGATCTTCCTATCTACACTAGATAGATATTATTTTTTCGAATTTCTAGTCCTATGTTTATTTATTTTGAAGACTGTCTACAGATGTGAAGAGTACTGATGTAAATTCTCATTAATGTTAACCTGGGCCACTAACAGTAATCAACAACTTCCTTATCTCTATAAAAGTCAAATTATTGATTATAAAAATCTATACAGTTTTGTAGTTGGAGTGCGCCGGAGACCCTTACAGCTTATTTTCTTTCAAGCAAAAATAGTAAAAAAGAAACATCACAAAAGTTGTCCTTCATTTTTTTCCAGAAAAAAATTCATTTGAAATCCATAGAGATCTGAAGTTTTGACATTTTCACTCTTAAGAAAGTATTCCCCGGATGCTGAAAGACAGAATCAGAAGGTAAAATAAAAGCAGACTTTTTTCATGCTACAAAACAGTATAAAACAACTTTTTGACTTTCATCTATTTTGATCGATTTGAAGCTTTGAAGAACTTCATCTGGCCCTAGCTCTTCAGAATCCCATCCTGTTTTTCAGTAACAATAAGCACTGATTTGAGGCCAGGTAGTGATGCTGAGGGACCTCTGAGATCATAGTCTGAAGACACACTAAGAGAGCGTATCACTGTGCTGATGTTGCATGACATTTAGAGATCAGAGTCAGAATATGAGAAAATGTTGGCTCAACTAAACCAAAACATTCTCAGTATTTACATTTGGTTTTTCTGTCTGTCGAAGGACAGAAAGTAGGAACTTATCTGCATGTGCTAAGCACAGAGATAAAGAAAGAAAAGACCAGAATGAAGTACAGTAGTCAGGACTTCCCGAGCGTAATGCAAATCACGGAAGGACACAACTTCCAGTCTGATACTGTGCCTACATGTGTAACAAACAGACCTTCCGATTAGAAAAGCCTGCTCCTGATCAACAGACAAAACAGAAGGCAGTGGTTCATGATAGCTCAGAGCAGCAACCTACTGTCTATGAGTAGATATTTATTCTTTTTGAAAAAATAAAATCTTCATACAAAATATTCTGATCACTGATGTGGGAATATCTTTCTGTATGCTGTGAATAACAATCTTTAAATAAAGGAGCTGTTTCAGCCCATGACAGGCACCATAGAAAAAGTAGGAGGAGAAATCAGATCATAGGCAGGAGCAGGGTGGAGTCAGACAGACCAGCCAGAAGCCCAAAGAAGCAACATGTAAGGAACACAGGTGAGACACGGGCCATGTGGCAGACAGATTAATGAGAATGGGTTGATTTAAGATGTAAGAGCAAGCTAGCAATGTGCCTGAGTCATAGACCAAACAGCACAAACTTAATATAAGCGCCTGAGTCATTTCTGTGGGTGTGAGCAGCAGCAGGCGGCTAAGGGGTCTGGGGTGGCAGGTCTGTGGGTCTGGGCCTCTGGCCATCTGGGACCAAGAAACCACATTGTATCAGATCACAGTTTCTCCTACCCAAACTCCTCTGAGATTGTTCCCAGTTCCCCTGAACCCAATTCCACACACCTTCTTTGTCTTTCTCATTCTACATCATACAACTAAAAATAAATAAATAAAAACAGAATAGGACAAAAAATCGAATAAAGAGGCAAAGAAGAAAAGACAAACACACACAGAGAAAATAGCAACAAAAATAAACCAAAATCAAAACAATGAATAACTCACAGGCACAGGAGGAGACACACACATACTCACATACATATTCACACACACTCACATACACACATTCACACACACACATTCACACACACAAATTCACATACACACATTCACACACACACTCACACACATTCACACACTTTCACACACACATTCATGTGTGGACACACACATTCACATACACTAACACACACATAAGAATCCTATAAAAACATAAAATTGGAAGCTATAAGATATAAGCAAAAGACCTCAAAGTTAAAATGGAAAGAAAGAAAATGGCAAAAAAAAATGCTTATGAGACATAATCTTCCAAGAACACCATGGAGTTTGTTTAGTGTCTGCTATCAACTGTTCAAAAATTTTTTCCCTGTCTTCTAAAGCTTTATCTTGGTTTGTTTTTATTTTTCCCCTCAACTTGTAGTCTTATGACTTAATATATCAAGTGTGGCTAATATACCCAGGGAGAGAATAATTCAGCATTCAGAATCTGAATCAGGGTGTCTTTTATTCAGGTGGTGTGTGGATGGAGGTAGTTTCTAAATATACAATAATCTATATTATGCCATGATTGAAAATTCATGCCATGAAAGATTCTGAACTATTTAGTTTTTCTAGATGAGTATAACTGTTGGAATACATTAAAAGTTGATTTGATAAATTGGTTTGTATGGTACTGTCTGGGCAGTCTCACACCATAGAGACCTGGAATCTACTATTTGCTAAGTTAATGAAGCTCAGTGTTTTAGCAGTTCAATCTGGTGCTGAAGACCTGGAAAATTCTTGGAAATGCTGGTCTTCAGTCTGTGTTGGAAGCTGAAGAAGCTTGACCTAGCATCAGTGAAGGAATCCAATAGGATGATGAATTTACTAAGAAAAAATAAAGGCAAACAGGCAAAAAGCACAGCTTTTTTTTCATATCCTTTCTTCTGTGTTGACACCAGAAGGTTCACCCACATTTAGTGCGGGTCTTCCCACTTCAAATCCCCTGATCAAAAACGTCCATCACAGGAATGCCCATAATTTTTAATTTTAATTATTCCAGACCATCACATTGACAACCAAGAGTAATCATTTCAAATCCATTCTCTATCAACTGGACATCCAATTACAATTTTTTGTGTCATGTTTAATTTCCAATTTGAAAAAAGAAATAGCAAGGTCAGAATTCCACATAACATGATAAAATTCCTACATACAGCTTGCGCGCCTCTCTCTCTCTCTCTCTCTCTCTCTCTCTCTCTCTCTCTCTCTCTCTCTCTGTGTGTGTGTGTGTGTGTGTGTGTGTGTGTGTGTGTGTACACATGGCAGGTTTAGGCACTTTTGAGCAAGACGTAAAGGTTTTGAGGACCCCTGTATGGGGTATGGCCAGCCCCCTTTGAAGACCAGTTCATGCTGCCTGCCCTTCATGTTTGCTCCCTGGTTATCAGAGGGAGGATTCATGGGACATTTCAACCCTCCAGGAATTGCCCTAAGTTTCAATCTTGTATCAGTGAGAGTTTCATATAGACTCCTTACTAAATATTAATCCTTTTATATAATCAATTGCCAGTGAATAATTCTTACTATATGTATGCGCGTGGAAAAATATTCTATAATTTAAACATAATGTATTTACAACACTTAACCAATGAAATTATTATAACTTATGCTATAATATATAATAAAAACATAAGAAAACAAACATCTGTTCTTGACATATGAATATATATACACCAACATGTTCTTAGAACAAAAACACATCAATTACAGTCATAATTTCTCTAGCTAGCCACATAGTCTTAGCTGGTATTATGACTACCTTCCTTCACTACCTGCTCGCATTTCTTCCACCATTAGAGAGAACCTAATGGGTTTTGGTATTTTCTTGGAGAAATCTCTATACATTCATTTCTGAAAGGTGAAGCCTACTTTATCCTATCTGAAGAGGTCTCTTGTGGTCTTACGGACATTAATTATAGAACACGGTAAAACCAAGGATGTTCCAAAGTATTTTCTCAAACTACAGGTATAATCCTTATTGCTACCATTATGGAGACACAGTCCAATTTATCCTTGGTACTCTGTATTAATGACCCCCTCCCCCGAATAACAGTCATTCTTCATGACTTAAAAGCATCAGGATTGTGAATGCGTAAAGGAAAAATGTTAGCTTCTTTTTCATTGGATTTTTGTTATGTTTCATGGCAGATACACTAACCACTATGGAACAGATACATCTAGACCAACAGCATAAATTCAAGGACACAAGAAACATAAATATTTCTAGTGGTTAAAGGGTGATGCTGGGCTATTATTTTCACCTTTTGGTTCTTGTACTTGTGAATTCTGCCTATAAGAGAAACAGTGTCATATACTGGATTCAGATTCAAAGCATAGTTGGCTTTCTATAGGACCCTTATATAGACTACCAGACTTTTTCTCTAGGTGGTCACCACAGGAAAAGATGCCATATTAGGAGCTCTGTGTTGGTCTCTAGGTTTGGCAAATTTGGCACTCCAGAGCATCTATATCTAGGTCAGCTTTGATGAGTGGGATGAAATGGCATGATTTTGGGACCATGCATAACCACATCTGTGCAACCATAATCACTTTGTTCATGGGCCCGTTTTAGAGTGATAAGAATGGACCATGATTCATATCTTCCGGTGTTTGCTGTAGTAGAAAGTAGAGTAACTGTCAAGAATGTTCTGAAAAACAATGAGCTCAATATTCCAGTTGGATGAAAGGGGGGGATACCTTGGTTACACAGGAGCGAGGTGGGCTGGTTGCTGACCACAGTGCCCAGTCTGAGTCTAGCTGCTTAAAGAAATGGTCATGTCCAATATAAATGGATCTCTTGGTTGCCTTTGGTGTCATGCTCTGTATCTTTCTTATTACAAAGATCCAAAAGGAGGAAGATTGCCTTCATAAATGGGTACTTTTAGTGGGATAGCAGTTTGTGGGATGGTTTTTACTAATATTTTTATTAATTGAGACTTTCATACGATGTATTTTGATCATATTCACCTGTCCCCTCTTTGGCTTAGAAATATTTATTAACTATCACAAACCTCCCAGAATCCTTGACCCAGGCATTGCACATAAAGAAGTATTTTAAGGAGATCATCACAGACGCACACAAAGAAACTGCAAAGACATTCATGGTGATGCTGTTCACAAAGGAGGGAAGTTTGAAAGAGCCCAGAAGTTCAGTCACATGAGAGAGGAGCTAAATACAGTTCAGTTCAGCTATTCCCACCTTCCTAGTGGCCTACTTCCCACATTCATGTCTTTTGTTTTGTGCTCTGATTTAACCAAGACTATGGGTGGCCGTAGGTTTGCATCTATTCACTGGAGCCTTGTAGGCTCATTGTAGTGGCTGGAATAAAATACCCGGATCAAAAGCAACTTTAAAAGGGAAAGCATTTATTCTGATTTTCATTTCCAGGGAATAGAGTCCACCATTGAGGGGACAGCAAAGCAACAGTCAGAGAAAGCCGGGTGGAGCAAATAGATGCTATTACATTTTCATACTCACAGAGGATACAGAAAGAGCAAATGAAAGTAGGTCCAGGCTATGAAACTCCAAAGTTTGCCCCACGTGATGTACTGAAGTGATGTAATTCCTTCAGCAAGGATTCAAATCCTAAAGATTTCATAACCTACTAAAAGAGCACTACTCATGGAAAAACATGACCCTATTAGGAACATTTCTCTAGCAGGCCACCATATGCAGCTTTGGATTTCTGTACTTAAATACACTCTCCTGTTGTCAATTTACTTCAACTCAACTTAGTTTAATGCTTATCTAGTGCTGCTCATCTCTGAGGTGCTATAGACCTAATTTTCCATGAGACGTTTTGTTTTAAGAACTTTTACACTCTACTACAGTACACTATCTTACCATTAATTTCTATAGATATGTAAAGGATTTTACTTTAGAAAAAGTAACATCCTTATAAATACATTTAAATATGGCTCTCCTAGTGAGAATTTTTTATTATTAAATTTCAATAGAATGAGAAATGAGGTTATTTTTAGCTACCTTTGTGAGCTATTGCAAATTTCAAAGTGGTGTGAGTAATACACCACCAGGTCCCTATAAAACTATTGGAAGAATAACTAAACGGGACTTAAATACTATTCCAAATTGCTCCCACCCAAATACAGAGTTCTTTTTTATACAACAGACAAAAACTTCTCCACAAGCCCATAGCCGCTCTTCCCCAGGAAAGGTCTGACCTGGAAGGAGCTTGTATGGATAGCCTCTAGACCATTATCTGGACATGTGACCATCTTTGCAACTGATGAATAGGAAACCAATTGAGTGTGCCCATAGCGTTGTATTGATGATTGCATTTTCAGCCTTGTTCAGCTCATCGTCTCACTCTCCTATAACAGTTCACATCAAAACTTAAAAGATCTTGGCTAGGTCATTTCTGTCAGCATAGATGAATCTCAAAGCACATCAGGCACATTACTTAGCTGTTTCTAAAGCAAAATATCTGTGATCATCAATGTATCAACTGTAGAAGTTCAGTTGGGCTCATGGTTTTGAAGTTTTAAGGACAATAAAATACGCTGTGTTACTGTGGGACCTGCTCTGAGGTAGGCTATCATGGTGAGTACTCATAGTGGAACAAAGCTTTGTGAGGGGTAGCCAGAAAGAAAAGTAAGAAGAAGGAGTCCAGATCCTAGTATCTCCTATAAGGTTGCATTCAAAGAAAATTAAATTCATCCCACCAGGTCATTTTTAGATGTTTTATCATCTGCCACAGTGTATCATAGACAGAGAACCAATCCTTTAACACATGAACTTCTGGGAGGCATTCAGAACCAAACATTATACACATTCTGACCAATCCGATCACATGTTATTTAGGACAGAATTACAAGAGAAGGAACTTGCAGAAGTATAGAAAGATCTTAAGGGCAATAGAGCATGAGTTCCATAGGACAATGAAGGTGGAATGGGTTCAGATGCAAATTATATCATTTTCTGGAAATTATTTCTTCATTGGTAAAAATAAAGCATCAAGACTAGTTGGATATAAAAATACTATACATTTTAAAGTGTTTTAACATTATTTTATGATGCACTTGTCCCATAATTTTAAAATATTGTTTGTAGCTAACTTATTAGATTCTAGCAAGTGAGATGTTATAGAGATAAAATATAATAATTATAACAAATACTGAAATGACAAGCAATTATACAACTACAGCAATTAATTTTATAAAAATTAAAAGCTTGTATTTTGCATATTTTAGAGCAAAGCACTGAATATCAATCTGTCATTTATCTAAATCTGTCTTATTATTTAAATGCATTACCATCCTCAGAATTTATTGTACCTTCTGAGAACCTGGTTTTATGGAATAAAATTATATATGTTTTGCCATTGTCAGGGAAAGGGAAATAAAGCCAGGCTGTCTATAAAGTCTGCTATGATAATGAGAATTATATAACTAACAATCTATCCTTCCAAAGAGATTACTGGATCAAAAACTCACCCCTGCTGGTCAAATATCAACAATGACTTCTCAGGACAAAAGGAAGAGGAGGTGAAAGACATGTTCTTTAGGAGTAAAATCACCTTTCAAACTTAAAGACAAATATGCTCAAAAGTAATAATAGAATTTGATCCAACTGGCTTGTTTGGGGGAAGAATTAAGAAGATCAAGGAGTTCTGGTTTATATTGTTTTGGACCTTTATTTCTCAGTTCCAAGAACAAAGACACAAACTAAATTGTGTGTATGTGTGTGTGTGTGTGTGTGTGTGTGTGTGTGTGTGTGTGTGTTCAATCAAACAATTATTAAAACCTATATTTAAGTCTCTACATAAGTGACCCACTGTACAGAAGTTTCAGTCATAATGCTTAGGTAAACATTTTCAAAACCTTGGCTCTGATCAACCTTGGAATACAAAACACAGAAAATTCAAAGTTCTTTGTGATTATGGCCATACTTTTGCTAAAAATATGACCAGTGTTATGTACAAGCTGGGGTTTTGTGTATATGCTGCTGGGAGATGAATAAAGTAAGTCATGGCAGATGAACTCTGTATGGATGATTATAGTTGGCTTCCTACCTGGGTTTTTTCTGTTAATCACATTCTACTCTCTACTCTTGTCTTAGAAAATACATTAAAGTTCAATATTTTGACAAATACATTAAGTGACAAAGAAGTAAAAGTTATCCACGGATGCTGGACAAAGAACTGGACTGAGAGAGGGAAACATGGGTGCTGAAGGATCCACTGAGTGCCCAAAGATGGGATGAACTAACTAGCACCATTTGGTAAAGGAATTACTGCTGCGGCAAGAAATGATTATGGAATTTTAGAAAGGTAAAAAGCAAGTTTGTATTTTATATGAGTCAGAAAATACAGTTAGAGTGATAATTTCTGTAAGCGCGGATGGTGGGTTGTGTGTGGGGGGAACCAAAGAGAAGCAATGAGCCGGGGTGTAACAGTGAGGTTTCTTGGTCCTGTGCGATCAGAGGTCCAGACCCACAGACCTGCAACCCCAGACCCCTTAGCCACCCACAGCTGCTCAGGCCCCCAAAATGACTCAGAAGCTTATATTAACTTTATGCTGTTTGGCCTATGGCTCAGGCACATTGGTAGCTAGTTCTCACATCTTAACTCAACCCATTTCCATTAATCTGTCTGCCACGTGGCCCATGGCTCACCTGTGTTTCTTACATGCTTCTTCTTGGGCAGCTGACTGTCAGTCGGTCTGACTGACTCTGCCCTGTTTTTCCTACCTATGCTGTGATTTCCCTTCCTACTTTTTCTATGGTGCCTGTCATGGACCAAAACAGTCCCTTTATTTAAAAGTTGATAATCACAGCATACAGAAAGGCATTCCCACATCACTGGGGGATTGCTCTAATAATCTAACCGAGACTGTGGAGGAAGGAATGAACTAAAGCAATGCTTCTTCTGAGGCCAAAAGAAAATAAGTTAGCTATAAATAAAAAATAAACTTTGTTTAGATTGAAGATGGAAGGTGACAATAGTAAACAAAATTAGGTCTCTCAATAAGGAAGCTTAGAAAGTTGGTGATTTTCTCAACACATATAGAAAAGTCAAGGTGAAATGTGAGCCAACATCCCTTGGACTTGCCTCCACATACTCAGATTTAAAAAACTCAACCAGTGCATTTGAAGCACATATTAGGATGGGCTTCAAAATGGGAAGTTTGGTATAACTACCTGTACCATTGCTTAAGCACTGTGTAGTTCTGTAACCATGCCTCTTCATTTTAGGTAGTCTCTCTACCACTCCAAATGTTGAGAATCTCTCTGAAAACAAGGGTTTTAATAGTTGTGTAAAGTTGTGATGATAAAGAGACTTGGTACACTCTATCTTATGGTCATCAAACTGAACAATCTGAGGTAGAATTTCATAGGAAACAAACAAAATATAATTTATAATCTTTTCAATGAAAATATATTAGCACTTTTCCAGTTATTATTACAATGTGGCAAATGCTTGAATTTTTTTCTAAAATTTTCAATGAATGATACCTATAAAATATATAAGGTACTTTAAGCATTTTTGGTCACACAAACAAAAGCCAAGGTGTACCCTCTATAACACATTAACTTAAATAAACACATACAGGAATGTCTACCTAGAGAAGTATGATGTCAGCAGAAAACTTTGATTTTCTACGAACCTCCTAAGAATAGTATCTTCTCATTTTTACATTTTGTTCTGGTTACAATTCTTCAATGCTGCCTGCAACATTGATGGTAGCGATCTAAAGATAAATAGACTCCCTGGTAGTTCTGAAAAATCATGAATGCATTTCATACAAATCCTGAATTAATTCATAGTTCTAGTCACTCCATTAGTATAACTTAAAAAGTAAACTTTTAATTATATTTAATATATTTTCATCTTACTAAGAATTCTCAAGAGAAACTATGGAAAATATTTTATGAACTAGCAACAGGTTCTCTCTTAATAATGATAGCTTCTGGGTTTTGTTTTTTGTGTGCTTCTCAATATTTTCTTATTTACTTCTCCTAACATTGATCAACAAAACCAAAAACTAAATACATATTCCAAATATTTTCCTTTTTCCAAATAACCTAATCTTACCTGTTTCAAACAGCAACTATCCCTTACCTAGAGTTCAATTTTAGTTCACTAAGCAACTCATTCATTCAGAATAATCTGTTTAAGATTTCAAAAAATGGAAATTGTGTGTATTACAACCTTTCAAAGACCCATGTTATACATGAAACAGTTAAATATTCTACACTGTGTCTCTCATAAAATTTGCTTGTCTCTCAACATGGCTAAGCTTACCCTTTCTCTATCAGAACTACTTTTTTCAAACATCATAGAATTATTCTAATCATTGTTACATTTCAAATGTGTTTGCTCTTTAGGGTCCGGGTATAGCTCTTCTTTCTATGCTGAATGCTACTGTCTTCCTATTTACATAATTGGCTGCTCTTTGAATTCTAGATCTCCATACTTGAACAGATTTTCTACTAACCAGCTTGAGAGACTATTTACTCTAAGGGCATATTTCACATCTTTATAGTGCCTGTTTGCTATTAGTCTGAGAGAATTCTCTTTGCTTTTTTTTATATTGTTACTATCACTTGCTTGTTTTAGCAAATGGCCAATCTCTCTATGACTTGATACTTTGGCTTTAACTGGTTACTATGAGGAACTGATTAAGCTCTATTTGTCTTATTTTCCCATATGGGAACCACATAAAAATAATTCATACCCATAAAGCTTTGAGATTAAATAGTTGGATACATTTTAAGCATATGATAAATCACATCAATCATTCTACATTATAAATTGGACCTCAAGACATGGTATTCCAGGAATAATAAGAAACCCGTGCAATTTGTATCTACTATTTATACTAAAAATTTTTTATTCTGTTTGAAATATTTATTTCTCTCATTTCAGTCATAAGGCAAAGTTTTATATATATATAAACTTATTATAAAAATTATGTATATAATGGGGATTTATTTTTAACTTTGCAAATTTAATTACCAGGAGATGAGAATATTAGACTATTCTGCAGCTTTCAAAGCCGTTTTCTATTAATGAAACTGTTCGTCTCTGACTTGGTCTACAGACATGTGTGGTAAAGAGAAATTCAATACACCAATTGATTGTTTGTTTGTTCATTTAGTCAATGTCTTTGTAACTCCAGAGCTGAAAAACAAGTTATTTTCTGTTGCAACCTGTGAACATTATAAACTATGACTTAATTGAAAATGCCAGTGTGGTCTGAATGACAACAGAGCATGCCTTGTGCCAGCATGAAGGTGCCTGTGTGGTGACTGAGACATTTTGTTAACAAAATACACTAGTTAGAAATCTTTATGCTTCAGTTTCTCAAGCATCTTTGTAGCTCCTTGTTGCTGGACAAGCTGCTGGGAAAGGAGCGTAGTATAGACACTCTCTTCACAACAAACAACTACCTGATGTGCATGAATTAAACCTTTGCCCCTCCCAGGCCAAGTGCCCTAGGCTCCCTAGTATGTGCAATCTATTGATTTTCTGGGCTATTTATGTCAGAATTAACAAGCTATTGATTCTGTCTTAGGTTAGAAACCCTGTTGAATCCTCAGCTTTGGGGTACAATAAAACACAACCTTATCTTCTCCTTGGGAAAAATACATTTTCATGCATTCTTCCTTCAAAATACTTTGTGTCTCTTGAGCTTTGATTATTTTAAATGTCAAGAATGCGTGGAAATTTTTAAAATATACTTTGGTTAAATTTCCTTTCATTCTGAGCTATAAATATAAAGTTCATCAATTTATTTCAATGGAGAAAGAAATGTAAGTCTGAATCTTCTCTACTTGTGACAGTTTTATTATTGTCTTTATTATTAGTGACATTATTACTAGCACTTAGCAGAGGAAAGTGTCAGAGACTAGGCCTTCCATTACATAATGATTCGTCCCTAACCAAGGAGCAATTCTGTTTTAGCCAAAATGATCACATACCATTCATATTTTCATGATACTCTTTTAGTTCAGAAGGCTAGCCAAATGAAAACATGCAGAAGATTAAGACAGAATGTGGTATTTAAGGACTTTAGCAATGAAGAGGGAAAATGTAATACAAAGATCTATGAATGGTGGGGGATGTTCCCTCAACTCTGTCCTCATTTCTGGAGTCTATACTGCATTTATTACTTGGATTTCCACATGCTTGAGACTACACAATGGTATGGGAGTTGAGCTGACAGGAAGGACAAGTGCATATGGGAAAGATTGGGTGGGAGTGAGCTTCATCGGGGTGGGGCTGGAGAGTGTGCCTTTTCTTGTTCTGTTATCCTGACTACTTTTTAGAATATGTCATCTTTGCAGCAAAAATTAAAACAAAGTAGAAGTAGGAAATGTGAAAGGAGTTGCAGGAATCATTCTTGAATGTAAAAATAGTCTACTACATCCCAGAAGGGAAAGCCCTAAAAGTTGCCCAAGGACAACCCAGAAATTTGTGTGCACATCAGACAGCAAAGAGCACACACTGCAAACAAAATCCATCATCATTTTATGTAGTTGACATCTAAATTTATTGCCTTCGCTATCACATTCCATAGTTTACTAGGTTTTTTATTGTTTGTAATGTTTCTGCTTCCCTGGTTCAGGGATCTGTGATACCTTCCAATATTGCTCTCTCTGAAATGAATCTGATGTTTTAAAATTTTTATTTTTTGAGAATTGTTTTCTACCAATTTCTACATTCAACTAATTTCATTTATCATCCCATCTCCAAGTAGATTCTACATATTTTATAAATTAAATAACTTTGTGGTCTCTTCTTTTTACTTCCACATTGTCACACAGAGGTAATAGTTGCCATAGTGTACATATTTAATAAATTTTTAATTGCACAGAGTAAGTTCTTTGCTGACTATTTAACTTCCAGATTAGTGGTATAAACCATTTTTGTTGGAGGTTGTTTTAAACACCAGAATCATAAACATATGCGATGTGTTCAGTTTTTTATACATTTTTAGACAGTATCTCATGTGGTACATGCTGGACTAAAACTAAATATGGTTGCCTATATAAGACCTACATAATAATAAAATATCTGTTGCCATCCCAGTGTAAATGGGTAAATTCTTACAAGGCCCCAGCCCCCACATGGAGAGTCACAAGCAATTACTGGCTACTAAGAGGGGGAGAATCCATCTTCTATATGAATGATCCCAGATTAGTTACCCAGTCCCAACATGGTCAGTCCTAAACCCACATATGTATGAACAACACCAAATGGATTTAGCAAGTTGAATTTGTGTGTGTGCATACGCATGTGTGTGTGTGTGTGTGTGTGTGTGTGTGTGTGTGTGCTCCTGTGTGTGTGCTCCTGTGTGTGTAAAGCAGTAATAATTAAAAATGATAATGTCATGAATTAAAAGGAGAGTGTGAAGGTCAGGAAAGGAGTTGTGAGGGGCAGAGAGATGGGAAGAAGTGATGTAAACACTGTACTCATTTGTGAAATTCTCAAAATGTAATAAATATGAGGCAATGAATACTTATAATTTTAACAAAACTAGCAGTGATTCTAAACCTTCAGCATATGGCAATGTGGATTTAAGTTCCTGAGGACTACCTTACATCATTAAACACAGACATTAAGCAATTACACTGTTCTACATTTTTGTTTAAAGAAGAATTTGCTATAAAAGATAGGTTCTGGGGACCATAATTTTTTTATTCTATCTTCTATTATTTAGAGTAATGTAATTTCAGTGGAGCAGTACAATTTTTCTTCTTAGTGTTTTTTACTCAACTTTGAAAAGTTATAGATTGTTTTCTCTAGATGTAGCATGGTTTACTGAAATTAGGATGGCATGAATATGAGGCTGCAAAGATGACTCAGCAATTAAGAGCATGTGCTCTATTGTAGAGGGTGCTGGTTGGTTTTCCACATCCAAGCAGCTCCTCACAATCCCCTGTACCTCCAACTCCAGGAGAATCCAATGCCTTTGGCCTCTGTGGGCACCTGGACTCACATATACAAACTGCATACATACAGGCATACACACGTTTGGAAGTCAAGTAAATCTTTAAAAATGAGAAAGACATCAATGTGAAGTCTAATTTTGTTTCATTCATTACTTTTAATGTGCTCATTAAGTTGTAGAAGGACTTTTCTTCACCAATCACTATTGAACAATAACATATAACACAATGTCTATAGCAAATATTGAAACTGGATGGCCAGCACTTAGCACTGTGCTTGATGCTATGTACATAAAAACCATTAACTATGCAGTTACAAAATGAGGTCATAATATGCTTCAAGTCAGATAACATCACAGATCAATCATGTGAAACTATGTCTATGGAAAGAAGACAGTGAGCTAGAGTTAAGATAGCAAATGTTTTATACAGGGGTAGAATAAAAGATTTTTTTCCCTTCATTTTAAAATTTATTTTAAAAGATTTTATTCCATAACTACCACTGCTTTCCCTCCCTCCCCTCCTCTCAGTTCCTTCCATTCCTCCCTCAGCTTTCCCCAACCCTGTCCCCCCATCTATTCCCCAAAGAAGACAAGGAGTCCCAAGGTGGGTCAGTTCAGTCTGGCATATCCAATTGAGGTAGGTCCAAGTCCCTCATCCCAGTATTACAGCTGGGTTAGGTGTTCCTCTGTAGGGACTGGGCTCTGAGATCATGCACAGGAACGTAGACTTTCCCGGCTAATCAAGTGAATGACTACCTTAATTGTCATTATAGAACCTTCATTCATCAATGGGTGGAGACAGAAGCAGAGATCCATAGCTACACAAGAGAGGGGGAGAGAGGGGGGGAGAGGGAGAGGGAGAGAGAGAGAGAGAAGAAGAGTGAGAGAAGAGAGAGAGAGAAGAGTGTGTATAAACAAAGGGATCAGGATCATGAGACCCACAGAGACAGCTTACCCAAGCTATTGGGTGCACACTGACTTAGAAATCAAAACAAAACAAAACAAAACAAAACAAACAAACAAACAAACAAACAAACAAAAACCCCGAGGAACCTTCAGGAAAGGAACTAAACCCTCCAAAAGGTAGATGACTGTCGACTGGCACGGCCATCATGTACAGCCTCATGGAGGAGAATCAGACTATGTTCCTATGCGTGAGAATAGAACCTTTAAAATGTAAACCCAAGAAATAGAAGAGCAGGGTCAATATCAGACTATGGGAGAACTGACAAGTCTCAAGGGGCTAGGAAGCAAAATTACCCTAAAGGATTTCTACAACAAAAAGGATAGGGTGGGGGGATCTTAGGACTTCTTTGATCACTTTTGGCTGGAGAAAATCCAAGACTACAAGCTCAATTTAAATGTTCAGTCATTGTATGTTGACACTGACAGCCACTTCCTGTTTTGTAGCCAGACAGCTTTATTTTCCTGCTTGTGGCAGTATATAATCCCTGCTTCCCGAGACTCACTGTGTAGTCTTTGAAGGCCCAGAACTCAATATCTTCCTCCCTCTGAATTCAGAGTGTTGGGTGTGGGAGATTGTGTTGTTTCATTGTAAATAATTGTACCACCCACTAGTTTAATAAAAAGCGCTGATTGGTCAAAGTCACACAGGAAGTGTGGGTGGTGCTACCAGACTAAGGAGTCTCTAGAAACAAGCAGAACAGAGCAGAATGCCAGAAAGAAGCCAGAAGAATCAGAGGACAACCATGCTGTTGTGAGAAAAGGTACTGAGACCCATGGCTGGACAGGATGAGTCATGGGTTAGATGAAGGGAAGAGAGCTAGCAAGTGATAGGCCTGAGCCTTAGGTGGATCAGCCTAACACTATTGTATGCATCTGTGTGTCTCTGCGGGCCTAAACCTTAAGGCTAGGCCTGAAAGTCCAGAACAGAAACCTCCTACTACAGTTGGAATTACAAGCAATATTTAAAAGGCTGGTCTACAAACTTCTTTAATAGCCACTCACATGGATTTTCTCATGATGGTTGGTTGCCTTATAGAACAAGTATACTCTGTAGGTTTAAATTTAAATGTCGCCCTACCAACTAGTGAGTTAAAAAAAAAAAAAAAAAGCTACATAATCTCTCTGGGCCTAGAAATCATTGTTTGTTAAGTGAAAATATAAACACCAATAGCTACCATGTTGTTAATATTCCGATCAAATTAAATAATATATATGAACATCTCAGAACACTATTTAGAAGTTATCAAAGACTCAATAATATTAGAATCTTATCATTATAAATAGCATAGGCCTATATAGCCTACCACTTTTTTAGATGCAAGAAATAGAAAGTTCCAGAATGTGTGGTTTGTGGCTTGTGGTTTTGTTGCCTAAGATGTTGCCATAATTCTAGATAAACTTACTATGTGAAGAGAATCCATACTTATCTCTGCTCTTTTCCAATTTCCTGAACAATAAAAATTTAATGATGACCGTATTGTTCAGAGTCTCATCCTTCCTAACAGTTCAAGCGTTCTTAGCTTATCACCTCTCAAAGAAACACTCCACAATCCCAGGCTTATTACTGACATTTCTACTTTAAAATACAGTCAGAAGATACACAAAAAGGTTGTAGAGTTGTTTTAAACAATTTGACTAAGCATGCTTTCTTTCTTTTAGAATGCAATTTATATTTAATTATGCAGTAACTTTAGCAGGACCTTTTAGACAATTACAGAATTCCAGTGCTGTTTCTATATTATTCAATGGTGATTTTTTATACACTGCCATAGCAATAATTTATTCATTCTGTAAATGCTTATTAAACATCCTACTTTGCATCTGGTTTATTTTCTTCCAAAAACTATATTACAATGTAAGTAATTCACAGACTTCATTGTCCAGTTTACAAGCTCACTAGGATAAGATTCTTACATTGTTTACATGGTTAAATCAGTATTTTTAACTTACTGTGATCTTCAACCATATACACGATACACATTCTCAGGTAGTAGCCCATAAGGATTATGGCTTGTGGCTTGCATTTTCCCCTGCAAAGCTGCATAGTAGGATACTTTGGCCAAAAGTAGGGCTACCTGGTGTTTGAGAATTGAAGAAGTGTTTACACCTGCCTTACTTGCCTCTCCCCTTTGCTTGGTATAAAAAGCCCAGGAGAAATAAAACCTGGGCAGCTGAGTGTTCATTCAGTGGCCTCCTGATTGTTATTATTCTTATCAGAATTTTAAAACAAAATAAGATTTAAATCCTCAAATTTTTACTTACAATGAAAAGAGTAAAATAGACCATCAGTTAATGGAGTTATGGCCCCTATTGTTGGAAAAAATGTTCCCATTTATCACTAAAAATAACCAAAATAACATGTAATTTCTTGGATTACTATTATTATTATTAGTGTAAAAAGACAAGTAATCTAGCTTTATATGCAACTATACTTATTCTGTGTGGGGGATATATTGATAACCTTAACATTAGAGATAAGACTAAATAAGTGATTTAATTAGGCCATGTATTTAAAAACCCACAGCTTTTTCCAATTACTTTTGCTCTAGGGTTGTGATTTTTAAAATATATTGGACTAGGTTATCAGAAAAGCACACATTTATTTAAATTATTTTGTAACGTTTTCTTTTCTTAAGAATTACGTGCACAGTTGCTCAGTAAATTTAATGCTCCAGAAAGTTGGTGTTACCTTTACTTCTATAGATTTACCAAAGCCATTCAAAGATATTGAAATGAAATTAATAAGGGGCAAAATCAGCATTATTCAGTGGAAAATTTCATATGCATGATCTTTTTAGCACTCTAGTGTGAAATGGGCATTGTTTTCCATTCATCTTCTTTAAAAGAAAAAAAAATGTCTTTGATAGTACATGGAAAGATTGACTCCTATATTTGGCCATAAGCTTGCCCAAGCATTCATCATGGTACCGCCTTCTGTTGGTGTAGCAATAGAATGATTTTGTTTCATTTGTGTTTCTCAAAGAGGTAGTCAGAAATTCATGTTCATATCCTTTCCGTGACAAAATAATGTGTCAATCAGGAGCCCCTTTATTCTAGTCAGTCTTAACTGTCAATTTTACACAGTCTAAAGTCATCTGTGAAGGAGGTCTTAGTTGATGGATTGTCCAGATTAGGATGGCCGGTAGGTATGTCATGGGGATTGTTTTGCTAACTGATGAAGACGTGTTCAGCCGACTTTGGCATCATTCCCTGAATCTATGTTCCTGGTTGTGTAAGGAAGTTACTTAATGAGCCTGTAAGTGAGGCATTAAGCAGAAGTATTCCTATGTGCTTTCTGCTGTGCTTTTTAGACTGTGAGTTAATTTCCTGTTTAGAGATAATACTATTTGACTACCAAGCATGCCTGCTTCCAGGTTCCTGCCTGAGGTCTAGCCTTTACTTCTCTCAATAATGGACTGTGCTATGCGTATATGAGAAAGAAAAAAAGCCAGGTAGTGGTGGCATATGCCTTTAATCCAAGCATTCAATTTAGAGGCAGAGGTAGTTGGATATCTATGAACTCAAAGCCAGCCTGGGTTACAAAGTACATTCCAGGACAGCCAAAGTCACACAGAGAAATCCTGTTCAGCAAAACAAACAAACCCGGAAAGCAAACAACAACAAATCAATGCTTCACCAACTTGACCAGACTTGCCTTGAACTCCTGCAGAAACCTGATTCAAAAGCATCCTAAAGAGAAAGGAGGGAATAAAAGGCTAGTCTCAGTCTGGCTGTGAACTGCTGGGATAAACTAGAATATCAAAACCTTGTATGTGCTAAATTACACCAAATAAGAGCTGCAGTAAATTAGGATGATTTTCTGGTTATACTCATCTTCATATATTACAGACATATTGCCATATGTTGTCAGATCCCTTTATTTTCATCATCTTTTAAATCAACTGCAAAGATTAATTCTAGAAAGTAGGCTCACTTGGAAACTTCTGACCTCACTGAATAAAAGCCAGGACTTTTCTATCATTATATATATTCACAATTTTAATTTTAAATTAACCTATGATTAGAAAAACTATTTTGATTCTAATGAGAAAATAGAGTGAATAAGATAACAGTTCTTTTCTCTCCACAGAAGTGAAAACCATGATGTCATGTGCAGGTAATACATATTCAGCCATTCCCCCCACCACACACACAGACACACACACACACACACACACACACACACACACACACACACACACACACACACACACATCATAGTGCACAATTCTTCCAACACAGTTCTCTCTGAGATTCATCTTTGACATGTCTCCTTTCAAAATTTTGTGATCATGAAAATAAAAGCTGCGTTAAAAAAGAAATAAAGTTGGTGATAATTAACCTTGCTTAATCATGATGACGAACATTGATTGTGAACTGTGGAGAGATCTGTCCCCACAGCTCTATTTGCCCTGTGGAGATTTAGGTTTGGCTGATATATTATGAGATGGTCTATAATCTCAACTTCATAAATTTGGATTCCTAATTGTCTTATTCTCAATCAGAAAAAAAGTTCACTTGAAGCTGCTGCATGGAGGGCTAGGCAGACACAGGAGGATCTCTCTGAATTCAAGGCCAGTATGGTCTATAGAGCTAGTTACAGGACAGCCAGAGCTACCCAGAGAAACCCTGTCTGAAAAAAAAAAGACTTGTGAAGCTATTATCTTTACTTTTCTATATTCTGTTCCATTATATCCCCCTATTTAATGTAATTTTAAAATAAATAGGAGCACTAAAGTTATGGAGGCAGAGGCAACTGGAAATGTGGCTCCTGTCTTCCCACTAAGATCAAGGGTTCAATATTGTTTTAAGATGTGAAAAATAAGCAAATTATAAATGTTTAACATAATTAAAAATAATTGAGTTTTTAATAATAATATAACATTATATGTTAATAAATCCATACATATTTGATACCCAACATTCTGGGATCAATAAAGTATTCAAAATGAGTCTTTCTCCAAGAGCTCAAAGTAGAGGTTTTTAGTTGGTGTTGTAAAATTTAAAAATACAATAATTTTTTGATTGAAGATGACTTAGGTTGATGTGAAAAGACTAATGTGTAGTGCGAAGGCCACAACAATCCCTGGGCCTGTCTGAGATAAAGACCGAGATTAAATTATGTCTCCTCACCACAAGGACCTTCCTTCACTGACCTCTTGACTGGGGTTTGGTTTCTTATTTTTATTTCTTTGGTTTTCATTTCTGCTAGTTATTTTTTCTATCTAACTTAATCATCAAATAATGGTTTAAAAATTAATACATTCAGACAGTAAAGTGTGCATAACTGAGAAGCTTTTAAATCCCATGGGTTAGGATACACCGGCTGTAATTGTCATATTAATTACGTCATCGATGTCTCTGGGCCAAGTGAGCTCAAGGTTTTCCTTCTGAAAGCATAATGTTGAGGGATAGAATCTTTTGATAGTTTCCTCTCTCATTCCACAGTTAGCTCGTGTACAGATCCATTTGTATGATTACTGAAACAACTAACAATCTGAAAAAAAACAGTGAACTTTCAAAACTTTATTTACTATTAGTCTGTAAAATCTGCCATGTCATTAACTAACTTTCAGCACCTGTCAAATCAACTAAAATGGGAATATTTTGCTCTATATTATTTCTACATTAAGGGGATACAGGATGCTATCTTCCATGAATTGGTGTGTTGGTTTAAAAAGTATGAATTCATATTGTCCCTCTATTTTGATTTACAATTACAGAATGAGTGCCAGAGTAGTGTGTGTGGGGGGTATGCCCTTTTAAAAACAGAAAAAAACTCTTAATATTACCCAATAGAGCGAAAACAGTGATAACAGATGAATGTGACAGCCTACAAGAGACATAACAAATAAGAAATCTCTCTAAAATTATTTTGCAAATTGGAAGTCACTCTTTCTACAGAAAACTGATGTTATTTCTGCTAACACTCTGATCCTGCCAGAGCTACAGTTAATACTGATGTTTCACTAACACATAAGAAATCTAAAAGTCTCTGTTAGTGAAAATATCAATCCTCTGTTTATAAGAGGTAAACAGCATGATTGTTAAAAGGCTTTGTATCATAGAGATTATTGTTTGAGTTTGGCACTGCTTTTATTATTAAGTAACTTGGGATTAGTTATTTTAATTAGCTATTTTTCAGCTTTAAATGAATAATAAGCTTTATCTGAGAAATTTCATTTATGGTCATGGTGGAATTATTGATATCAGACTTCCTTTCCTATACAATTACATTGATAAATGGGCAAGACATATGATGCCACTTCAGCAGAATATTGGATAATATAAATAGCAAAGTTTTTCCCCATTTGAATAGAAAAATATATCAAGGAGTATCATTTTTCTAACTCTCTGCCTGGAACTATATCCTAGGGTACTAAGCAAGAAGAGGAACTCATATAAAAATAGACTTTTAGATTTGCTATGAACTCAGAAAGCTAGTATGAGGGAAGTAAAAGTCGTTCAGACTTCCTAGAAAAACTTGAAGGGAGACAAAGATAAAGATTACAGGAGGGAGAAGTCCTCTTTCTTACAGAGCTACCACGTGGGGTAAGACTCTTGAGCCATGAAAGAATAACAAGCAGGATAGCAATACTTCCTTAAGCCACTGGTACAATATTCCCTCTGCCAACAGGGGAAATGCCTGGAGTAGAAATTTCTAATTGAACATTGAAAACAGTCAGTAGACATTCTAGAAAAAGATACCCCTTAACAGAATAGCAAAGCTAGCCCTAGAGGAAAACCTACTTAAAACTTGCCAATTTAGAGTGGTGCTTTCAAAATGACCATCAAAATGGGAGATAGTATAATAATTGTCATAAAAATATAAGAACCTAAGTTATATCCCAGCAGCTGCATGAGAAGTCAGTCTTGGTGGAACACTTGAATCCCTTTCACAAAAGTCAAGATGAGCAGATTATCTTATTACCAAGTGGTTTACATATTAAGCTAGTCACTGAGATGCAGGCAGATGAAAGACATATCTAAAAGAAAATGAAGTGGTCAGTAGCTGAAGAAAAACACCGAGGATGTCCTCTGGCTTCCACATGCACTTGAATATATATGTGCACTAACACACACACACACACACACACACACACACACACACACACGCACGCACGCACGCACGCACGCACGCACGCACACACACACACGCGCACACACACACACATATACATGCATATACAAATGTGTACTCAAACACATGATCAACAAATGTCAAGTATTAATTAAATAAAACATAGTAAAAACAATTAATCCCTGTCATCTATTCTACTGGATATGAATTACGATGATCAGTTTTCAAACTCAGTATGCTTTAACATAAAGTCAGATTTGTCATTCTTACAACCAAACACTATATTTCATAGGTTGAACTGTAGCAATGTAAACCATTTCCTTGGACTAAGAACAACCAGAAGAAGCAGACTTCAGTGAGTTTGTCCAGTCATCAGTAGGACATTGGGAATAACTCAAAGTTGTCTGGTTATTTATTCATGTGATTACTATATATATGAATGCTTCCAAGATCCACAGTAATTCATATATATATGAACATAATTCATATATGAACATAATTCATATATATTCAGATGTAAATATATAAGAAAAACATTTGTTGAATAGGTATATAGGCTTCAAGTAGATCAATAGCACTTTCTTTGACATACGCTGTACATTCATTTCTTTGCTAGATATTTGTTCACAGATCAGGATCTTATAATATTTCAGAAGCATAGTAAAGCAAAAACTACCACAAAATATACAGAATTTCATAAGAAAAATGAAAACAAAACTGAATAGTCATCAGCTATTAGGACTCACACAGGAACATTATTTTTTCTTATAAAAATGTATGAATTCTATTGTACAACTTTTGGGATATGTGGTTTTAGGTTCTCAGTCTGCATGCTACCCAATTTCAGAAGACACAAATTATTATATGTGTTCTGTTTAATACAGTCATGCCATTCTCTTGAGAAACTATCATCCACATAAAGGTAAATATTCTTTTTCTAAATTCCTTTATTTCCTTACTATTTGTGCTTAATTTACATTAACATTTTTCTTAGTTAACTAAAGTTCTTTCTCATATTGGTTCAGTAATTTTTTTCTGCTACAAGGTCAAGAATCTCAGCTTCATCTATGCAGAGGTCTCTGAAAATAGCTCTTTAAGCTCATCTGAAGACTAGCTAGACCTACAGAGTAAGTTGGAGGCCACCTTGTACTATAGAATAAAATCTCACAATAAAAGGAAAATAGATAAAATGGAGACAAGAAGAAAACATAGAACACATATGTGCAATCACGCAGGTTCCTGGGAAAATTATTGTCTGAATAAAACTTCTAAATAATTTTTTTGTACAGAACACAGCACAAAAAAAATTAGCCACATAACCTTATATGATGCTCCTAATTGTAACCAGTGCTTTACGGGGAGGAAAATACAGTAGCTTTGAAAATGATGAGACATTGGTTTCCAGTGGAAGGCAGGACACCACCAACAATGGCAGTGTGTTATAACAAGGACAAGTGTTAAGATGTGCTTCAGAGGGATAAGCACAACACTGAAGATCTTGGTAGTCAATAAAAGAAATGCCATTGTCATAGTTCCATCTCTATGGCTGTGATAAAATATCCTGACCAAAAAAATGCAACAACTTGGAGAAAAATAAAAGCTTAACATCATCTTACAATTCCATGTTAGAGAAGTAAGACGTAGACTTCATGTAGGTACTCATTACAGCCACAGTTAAAAGCATAGGGAAATGAAATTATATTTTCTCACTTCTTTGCTCAATGATGCTCTACTCTATTTTACTCTTACATATCCATGGACCACTGCCTAGGGAATGGTTCCACTCACATTAGGGTGTGTCTTCCCAAATTTTTAACTGAATTAATATAGTACTCTGCAGAGATAACCATGGGCCAAGCTCATATAGACAACACTTCACTAAATCCTAAACCCCATTGAGACTCTCTTCCTAGCAGACTCTACATTGTATCAAGTTAGTGATAAAAACTAAACATCATAGCCATCATTAACAGACCATATGCATATGTATATACATATATGCATGTATTTATATATGCATACAACAATAAACATGGATATGAAAATAATACAAGAACTTAAATGTATGGACATGAATCTAACATTAGATAAACAGAATTGAAGTGCTGAGATGGTACCAAGAAAAAGCTGATAGGAGTAAAAAAATGACATTTGTGCTAGCTTTATGTTGACACAAGCTAAAGGCATATCTGGGAAGAAGGAAATTTCAGCAAGAAAAATGCCTCCATAAGATTGTCAAGTAGGAAATCCTGTGGGAAATTTTCTTGATTGATGATAGAACTGGGAGATCCCAGCCTATTGTGGCTGGTGATATACCAGGGCTGGTAGTGCTGGGTGCTATAAGAATGCATGCTGAGCAAGCCATGAGGACCATGTCTGTAATCAGCACTCTTTCATGAAAGTGTTTGCTTCTGGGTTCCTACTCTGAAGTCTCTGGATAATAGTTTATAAGCTTATAAACTTATAAAATTGTGTTATTTTAAAATTTTATATAAAATTTTAAAATTTATAAAATTTTATTATTATAAGTTTATAAATTTATAAAATTTATAAATGTAAATGAAATATACCATTTCCTCACCAAGTTGTTCATAGTGTTTCAGCACATCAATTGAAAACTAAATCAGAACATAAAAAGAAAAGAAAAAAATAAAGAAGAGAATTATATTTTGTGTGAGTGATGGAATTAAGTGTGTCTTGAAAGTCATTTACTTATATGTAACATTAGACACTTAGAAAGGAGATTAATGAAGAAGTTGACAATAAGAAATAGAAAACACTATATAATTTGTAAGTAAAGCTACAATGTGGAGAATTTAATGAAAGATAAACTCTCAAAACAGAGTAGATATGGTAACAGAAGAGTGAGATTTTATGTGTTCATGAAGTGAGGAAGAAAAGCCTTTCAAAGGATGAAGAATAGGAGCTTGAGAGATGGCTCAGAGATTAAGAGAACTGCCTGGATTGGTCCCCAGTGCCCACTTGTTGTCATGTTACAAAAAAAAATAGAAAAAAGAACATAATGAAAAATATATTCAGTTAACCATTCAATTATGAGAAAAAAATTAAACATTTTATGGCATTCAAGGGTAGAAAGATGGCAATTGAAGTATTCGGAACAGAGTAATTAAATGGTCCAAGAAAATGTGTGTGAGAATTGAGCAAAATTGAAGTTTGTATGTTTTCCCCTGCGGAAGTTTGAAGATTTAACCATTTTCAGTTGATGGAGAGACTTAGCTCATGCAAAAGAAAGTATATTTGGATGATTGTGGAGACTGGAAAGATGTGTTAGGAGAGAAATGGACATGGAGCTGGACTGGCAATTTTTTTTGTCCAATGAAGAGGAGGAGCAAAGACAGCACTGAACAGTTGCTTTCAACATGCAGAGCAAACTAGAGTACAAGCCCATCTTCGAAAAGTGACTTGTCCTGATCAATGGTAGAGTAATGGGAAAGTTGTCCACAGTGACAACTGGAGAGTAGAAAAGCACATAGAGGACTCTTCTTCCAGCCCAGGCAGAGAGCCATGCCAAAACCTAGGTCCCAGGCACAACCTGTGACCCACCACACCTATCCATTGCTGCCCTAGATGTAGGCAAGCAAAGAAGACTACCAACTAACACTCCCCATCAGACCCTGGAATCTACAAGTCCCACTTCCTGAAGCCTACCCATCACCCTAAAACCTCTGGATCCCTGAGACACAGAATCTGCCAGTTCTGATTGGACCCCAGAAGAGCTCCCTGAGAAACAAGTCAGAAAGTATCTTTAACAAATGGTGCTGGCATAACTGGATGTAGGAGATTGCAAATATATACATATCTATTGTCATGCACAAAACTCAAGTCCAAGTGGATCCAAGACCTCAACATAAATCCAATTACACTGAACTTGGTAGAAGAGAAAGTGGGAAGTAGCCTTGAATGCGTTGGCACAGGAGACCACTTCCTAAATATAACATAAATAGCACAGACACTGAGAGCAACAATTAATAAATGGGATTTCCTGAAGCTGAGAAACTTCTGTAAGGCAAAGGATACAATCAATAAAACAAAATGACAGCTTAGAGAATGAGAGATCCTCACTAACTCCACACCTGACAAAGGCTTATCTCCAAAATATATAAAGAACTCAAGAAACTAGACATCAAAATACCAAACAATTCGATTTTAAAAATGGGCTACAGTGTCACCTTGGAAGTCAATATGGTGACTTCTCCAAAAACTGGGAATAATTCTACCTCAAGACCCAAAGGATTCTCAATCATACCACAAGAACACTTGCTCAACTATGTTCATAGTGGCATTATTCATAATAGACAGAAGCCAGAAACAACCTAGATGTACACAAGAATGGATACAGAAAATTTTCATAAATATTATTCAGCTGTTAAAAAAAACGACATAAAATTTTCAGGAAAATGGATGGAAATAGAAAATAGCCTGAATGAGGTAACCCAGACTCAGAACGACAAACAGTATGTATTCACTAATAAGTAGATGTAAAGCAAAGCATAACCAGACTACAACCCACAGGAGGATCTAGCTTACAAGAAGGACCCTAAAAAGGAAACATGGATATCCCTGGAAAGGGGAAATAGATGAGATCTCTTGAGTAAACTTGGAGCAAGTCAGGCAACAGAGGGAGATGTCCAATGAGAACAAAAGGATAAGAACAAGATGCTCCGGCCAGAACAGAGATAGAGTAGAAGAGCAATGAAAGAGATGTCTTAATCGAGGGAGAGATCATGGAGATAGAGAGAAACCTCGTACTAGGGAAGTTCCCAGAAATACACAAGAATGACCTCAGCTTAGACTAGTGGAGAGGGTGCCTGAGCTGGTCTACCTCGGTAATCAGATTGGTGAATACCCTGTCATCATAGAGCCTTCATCCAGTAAATGATGGAAGCAGATGCAGAGATCCACAGTCAGGCCAAGATCTGGGAGTCTATACAATGAGAGGAAAGGGGGATTATTTGAAGAAGTTTGGGGGGGGGCAGCAAGGTCATGATGGGAAAATCTACAGAGACAACTGAACCCAGCTAGCAAGAACTCATGAACTTCAATTAGACCAATAGCCGTAAAGCCTGTATTGGACTGAACTAGGCCCTCTGCATAAGGAAGGTAGTTGTGTAGCATGGTCTGTTTAAGAGTTCCCTGGTAGTGAGATCAGGATCTATCCCCGGTGCATAAACTGGCTTTTTGGATCCCATTACCTATGGAGGGACACCTTGTACAGCCTTAATGTAGTAGGGGTGGGCTTGCATCTGCTTGAACTGAATGTACCAGGCTTTGCTGATTCCCCAGTCCTTACCTTTTAGGAGGAGGTGATGGGGTAGGTGTGGGGCAGGAAGGAGAGGATGGGGGGCTAGAGAGAGAGCAGAAGGCAGGATGAGAAGAGGATCTGTAGTTGGTATATAAAATAAATTATTTTTTAAAATCTTTAAATTTAAAAAATGGGGGAAAAAGAAAAGCATACAGAGGGAATAATGATGTTGAATAGATTCAACAGGAAGGAAGCAATGAGAAGCTGAAATTGAGATTATTTTCAGATATATTTTGTCTGAATATGGTCAGACTAACAGAAGCAAACCCTAACACCATGAACTTGAAAGCTTTAGTGAGTGTTGCAACACTGGTGAACTCCACTGGGGAATGTGTAGGAAGGAACCAAATATGAGGCAAGTGACATTTGCAATATTTCTACTTTCTCTATATTTAGTTTCTTCTAAATTTTACTATTACCATTTGGTCAATAAACTCTATCAAAAACAAAGAGGCTATTTTAATTATGAAAACATTCTTTATATGTGAATTGTCTGACTGGTTTTTTATTATAAACATCAATTACAACTTTTAATAGGCTCAATATATACAGGCTGAGGAAAATTAATGTTTCTGATGAATATTTTAATATCTACTACAAAAATACAGATTAAAAGTATTAATTCTGATGTATCTTGTGTATCAGAGAATATAAAATTAACTGAAAATACAAAATGCCACAGTGCATGGAAACTGTTGCCATAAAAATAATGTTCATGAATATGCATTCAGAAGGTAGCAATAAAGCTATTCGCACAGAAGAGCACATTTTAAAGAGAGAAAAAAAATGGCAAATATCCCATTAAGAACAATAGCCTCTTATGCTTTTTAATACAGAGACACAAAATAGAACAAAATCACCACATAGAGGTCATGTTTGCATTATGATTCTAGTTGAATCCAACCTCATAAGTATTTTGTCAATAGGCTGAGGTAGAAAGAATGACATCAAGGAAAGCTTAGGCTATGAAATGAGACCCTGTTTCCATGAACAGACACATACACAACACACACACATACAGAGAGAGAGAGAGAGAGAGAGAGAGAGAGAGAGAGAGAGAGAGAGAGAGAGAGAGAGAGAGAGAGAGGATAGAGAGGGAGGGAGAGAGAGAGAGAGAATGAGAAGAAATAGACAATAAATAAAAATAGAAAAGTGCTGAAGAGCTCTTGTTCCATTACCTATCCTTTTTACTTATGAAAACACTGTAATTAAAATTCACAAGAGGCAGGCTGTACCACTGGAATCAGAACACTAGTATATAAGCCTCATGTTCACTGAGATAAGCATGCTCAGCAGGCCACTCATCCTTTACACTGAAGTTCAGCAGAGCAGTGTGTGATCCATTTATTCTCTTTATCTCATGTTCCCTCAGAAGCATTCACCCTATTGGGTAATTCAGAGAAAGAATACTAAATTTATCTAATTTATAAGTCTTACTTTGAGGTTTGAGCAAATAATATTGGACTGTTCTTTAAATGATTCTATCTCTTGAGATAAAGTTTGTATCTGTTTTTGTTGTGTTTTTTAATTTCAAGCTATAATTCCAGCATGCAGGAGACTGAGACAAAACAATGGTTGGGAGCTTAAGGCAACCTCTGATTATATAGTGAACCTCATGTCATCCTAGGAACAGAGCTAGAACCTGCCTTAAAGCCAGTTTTAAAAAATGTCATCCCCATGAATGTATGTCCCTTCTCCCCCTCCCCTCCCCCTACCAATCACTCCCAGCTAGCCCTCAGCCTAGGTCCTCCATCCCCACGCACCCATCCCTCCCCCAAAAGGACAAGAAGTCCCAAGGTGGGCCTGCCCAGCATGGCACATCCACTCCAGGCACATCCAATTCACTCATCCCAAAGTCAATACTGGACTGGGTGTACCTCTGTAGGGAATTGGGTCCAAGGTGCCAGCCTATGAACATGAACACAGTATTTCCTACCCCTCATGCCTCCACACACTCATGGCAGTCGAAAGCTGCCCACCTCCGTAGATTCCCAGCTCTGCTCCTGATGGATCTCCAGTGGCAATTCCGAATTCAGTGCGCTCCCCAGAGCTCCAGCCAGCAATAACCATGGGAACCTTCCTCAAAATCCGTGTTCACCTGCTCATACAGACTCTCCTCCCCTGCTCTAAGCTGGACCAGGAGCTCTAACAAGTGCTCAGCCATGGATCTCTGCCCCCACCTCCATTCCCTGTTGGATGTAGGTTATGCAGTGACACCTAGGGTGTTTACTCATTTGATTTTAGGGGACATCCCATTTAGTCACTCTCTCCACCATTGTTTGGAGATTTGACCAGGGACATCCTGCGAGTTCCTGGACAACGTTTTCCTAGCACCCAGTCTCTTTCCAACCCCACATTGGCTTCCTCTATCAAGATATCAATCTCCCTCCATCTCCCTCTTTGCTCCTTTCAAATTCAAGATTTGCTCCCAATTCTTCTTGGTTGCAACTGTTATGATTGCAATTTGCTAAGGTGATCTTCTCTATTTTCTCTTCTTAGGGGAATCACTACTGGATGTCTCTCTTACATTTCTCCTAATCCCAAGTGGTTCAGGGGTTGTGGTGGTTGACAGCTTTGGTATTCTTTGTTTTTTGTCTAAAATCCACTTACGAGTGAGTAAATCCAATGCCTCTCTTTCTGGGCTTATGATACCTTGCTCAGGAGGATATTCTCCAAGTCCATCCATTTGCCTGAAAATTTTAGGATGTCATTTTTTTTTTACTGCTGAGTAGTACTCCATTGTGTAGATGTACCACAGTTTGTTAATCCATTCTTCAGTTGAGGGGCATCTAGTTTGTTCCCAAGTTCTTGCGATAATGAATAATACTATGGTGAACATAGCTGAGCTAATGCCTTTGGGGTACAAATGTGCATCCTTTGGGTATATGCCCAATAGTGGTATTGCTGGATCCTTAGGGAGATTAATTCCAAGTTTTATGAGGAATAGCCATATTGCGTTCCAGAGTGGCTGTACAAGTTTACATTCCCACCAACAATGGAGCAGTGTTCCCCCCCTGTTGCTCATCCTCTCCAGCATAGGCTGTCATCTGTGTTTTTGATCTTAGCCATTCTGACAGGTATAAGGTCATATCTCAAAGTTGTTTCGATTTGCATCTCTCTGATGGCTAAAGATATTGAACAATTTTTTTAAGTGTCTTTCAGCCATTTGTAAGTCTTCTGTTGAGAATTCCCTTTTTAGCTCTGAACCTCATTTTTTAAATTGGGTTATTTAGTTTTCGGGGCTCTAGTTTCTTGAGTTCTCTATATATTTTGAGATCAGTCCTCTGTAGGGTTGGTGAAGATCTTTCCCATTCTGTAGGCCGTCATTTTATATTATTGACTGTGTCCTTTGCCTTACAAAAGTTTCTCAGTTTCAGGAGATCCCACTTATTGATTGTTGTTCTTAGGGTCTGTGCTAATGGTGTTAAATGTAGGAAGTGGTCACCTGTGCATTGGAGGGTATTTCTCACTTTCTTTTCTATCAAGTTCAGTGTAGCTGGGTTTATATTGAGGTCTTTGATCCACTTGGATTTGAGTTTTGATAGGTTTGCATCTATTTGCATTCTTCTACATACTCCCATGCAGTTATGTCAACATCACTTGTTGAAGATACTATATTTTTTCCATTGAATATCTTTGGCTTTTTTGTCAAAAATCATGTGCTCATGGGTGTGTGGGGTAATTTTGGGGTGTTCAATTCAATTTTATTGATCCACAAATCTGGTTTGTGCCAGTACCAGGCTGTTTTTTATTACTATGACTCTATAGTATAGCTTGAAATCAGGGATAATGATTCCTCCTAAAGTTCTTCTATTGAGCAGGATTGTTTTGGAAATCCTGGGTATCCTGTTATTTCATGTGAAGTTGGGTATTGTTCTTTCAATGTCTGTAAAAAAAAAATAGTGTTGGGATCTTAATGGGATTTCATTGAATCTGTAGATTGCTTTTGGTAAAATTGCCATTTTTACTATGTTGATCCTACCCAGGAGCATGGGAGATCTTTCCATTTTCTGATATCCTTTTCAATTCTTTTATTCAGTGGCTTAATGTTTTTGTCAAACAGGTCTTCTACTTCTTTGGTTAGAGTTACACCAAGATATTTAATGCTATTTGCAGCTGTTATGAAGGGTGATGTTTCCCTTATTTCTTTTTTAGCCCTCTTATCATTATGTTGCAAAAGCAAATGAACAATACCAAGATGGTACAATTTTTGTATATCGAGTTTTGAGAGCATAGCATAGAGTAGTTCTGCATCAGGGATCCTCATGAAATTACAGCTTCAGTTGGAGTCAGGGTCCAATCACTTGAAGACTTAGAAGTAGCTTAAAGATCTAATTCTAAGATTATTCATATTATTAGTTGGAAAGAATCCTTAGAATTGTCTAAGGGCTCTTGGTACAGGACTCAGTTGTTAATCACGCCATCCTTGAAGGGCAGTAGAAGAAAAGAAGGGTTGTTCCCATTACACTCAGAGAGAGAACATAGAGAAGATGTTTTTCTCACCGGAAGTCTCCCAGCTGTAAGTCACTGAGACCCTCTACCATTTTTGTACATTCCTTGTGTCTTGTCAGTCATAAACAAATTAGTAAGCACAGTTCACATTTTAAAAGTGAGTGTGATTAAGGTTCATAACTCAAGATAAGGAAAAGCAAAGAATTTGCAACCCTAATTTAAAACTCTAGCATATTCACACCGGAAACAGCTGTCAAAATATAACAATGATCTTCACAGTTGTCACCAGAAATCTGGGGTTACCAGGTGAATGAGATCAGGACAGAGACTTCCATCTGCTGGGTAGTCACTGTTCACTCTAAATTATGTTACCAAACATCATTGTTTTACCAAGAAACATCTACTCAAATGCATCATGACTTCCTCACCATTACACTGAATTTATTCTCACTAACATTTAAACTTCGATCCACTTTATACTCTCCTAAAAAAAAAAAAAAATGTTTCCTAAGTTTTCTTTTCCTATGATACATTTTAAATATTTCCTAAGCATTGCATCCATCCCTAATACTCCTCTATAAAACTCATTGTTAAACCCTGAATAAGCTTATATTTTCTCTTTGCCAGTTTGCTGTATTGGCAATGTTTGATGCTGAAAAAGCAAATTGACAGTTAAAAGCAGTAGCTGGTCTTGCAGAGATCACAGGTCTGATTCCCAGGACCCACATAGCAGCTTCCTAATAGCTATAATTCCAGTTTTAAAGGATCAAACCTTTTTTTCTGGCCTCTATAGGCACTTCATGCACACGATGCACATACATACATGAAGGCATAATACCTATAAGTACATATACATAAAGAATATCTTATTGTGTCTCCTAATCTACATGTACTTCCAGTCCTTTCATTTCAGATGTTGCCATGGTCACTAGCTTCATAAAAATTGAATCTCACAATCTCCCCTTCAGCTCCACCAGTTACTCTTTCACTTTCCCTAACAAAGGACAACTTCAGGATCCAATTTGGCCATTTCACAACCTGGAAATATTAGGGAGCCAATGCCCTGATGACAACTATTGGCCGGGAATCACAGCAATTGCCGTGTTCCAATTCTTTCTGCTCCATGGACAGAAAGCCCTGCCAAACAGCCATCATGACTGCACAGATCAAGGAATGCATCTGGGTTGCCACTAGTTGTGAAAAGCTGGTGTGTGGGCTTTCACAAGGCACACTGGGCTTTTCCTGCTTCTGTTGTTTCATTCTGTCTGTTCTGCTGCTTCCCTCTATCCCTAGATTATCTCAGGAAAATAAGCCATCTTTCTCCTGGCAATGACCCCAGCCTCTACCTTAAAGAAACACTTTGTAACACTCCCTGTAATGATCTTAGTCAGATTTCTCTTGCCTACTGCTGTGGGGATTTTTATTTTGTTCATACACTGGATTCATGTATGGGACTTTGAAATTCTCTAAAGTGTAAAGTTTGTGCTATCTATTTCTAGGCTTAATGCCTAGCAGTTTTCCACTTTGTAGGATTTCAAGATTCTCTTGAATGATATTCTTTAAATTATTTAAATCAAAGATAAAATGCATAGACCCAGTAACATCCTAATGATATGGTACAACATAAATTTCTGATCTACAAAAAATGTCTACCTGCCATCTGTAAGTAAACACAACCAGAAAAAAAAAAAATGAATATTTTAAACTGTTCTGAGTTCTGAGGCCTGTGAACTGCAGGGGACAAAATGCAAAGGTGGTTGCATTACAATTCCCAGGGTCCAAAACAAGAGAGAAAGTGAGGATTCACATTCAAAGACAGGAGAAGATGAACCTATTGGATCATTTTTTTGTTCTATTAGGTTCTTTGGTAGGCTGATCATGACTAAACCCAGTTGGTACAAAAGGATCTTGTTGCTCAAATGGCTTTTTCAAATTCTAATATTTGAAAATATTATCCTAGTCATTTCCTCAGTAAAGTCTCCCCAATGATTTTTCTATGACTAGGCTTCAAAAATCTTTTCATGATGGCCCATTTACCTTACCAGTATGTGTTCATGTTTTGTTCATACCCTTGTGTGACCTGAGATATCATTTTTTTGTAACTCAATAATATCCCATCATATATATGTAGTTTACTCTTCTCAGTTTTTAGAGAGCAGTGACTGGTTCTGTCCAACTTTTGGTGAATGTGAATTAAATTGTTATAGAAATTTGTATGTAAGCTTTTGAGTAGACTTATGTTTTAAGCCACTTGGTAAATACCCAGCAGTATACAGGTTATAATTATTGCCAGCTTTATTAAAAAAAAAAAAAAACTGCTATGTGTCTATACCATTTTTTCATTATGAATAAATAATAATTCATATGGCTTCTCTTTTACATCATTTAAAATAATCAATTTTGGGTGTATATAGAGAACGGTGAATGGGTTCAATTTAATTTGTATTGCCTTAACTATATTAAAGCTAATTTGAGTTTAATTAAAGGTACTTAACATAATTTATACACTTATTTGCTATCTATAAAAAGTAAAGTATTGATGCATTGTAATGAGTCATTTTATACCAACTTGACACAAGCTAAAGTGAGTCATCTTAGAGGAGGGGACCTCGCCTGAGAAAATGACTTCATAAGAGCAGATTGGAAGTAAGCTTGTAAGGCATTTTCTTAATTAGTGATTGATGAGAAGGGCCCAGCTCATTGTGGTGGGGGGTCATCCCTTGGCAGGTGGTCCAGGGTTCTACAAACAAAGCAGCCTGAGTAAGCCATGAGAAGCAAGCTGTTGAGCAGCACTCCTCCATGGATCTGCCTCAGCTCCTGGCTCCCAGTCCCTGCCCTGTTTGAGTTCCTGCTCTGACTTTGTTAGATGATCAGCAGTGATATGAACGTGTAAGGCAAAGAAAACTTTTCCTCCTCAACTTGCTTTTTGGTCATAGCGCTTTTTAGCAGCCAGAGAAACCATAGGACATGCATCTATCCAGGTTTTTTTAAATTACAAATTAATAAATTTATTGTCTTATCTTAAGAGTTTTTTGAACACTTAGTTATATATATTTTGTCAAATGCTTTGGTGTGTTGTGAAATTTTCCTTACTGTTTGTGATTAGCTTTTCATTTCTTTGATAAGATCTTTCACAGATCTTTCCTTTTTCAAAGGAAAAAAATTAACAAAGTGTTTTAAGTTTTGAATCTGAAACTTGATCACCAAAGTCGAAATCACATCAATTTTCTCAAGCACTTTTCTTCTGAAATGTTTGTAACATTTTAATTTATGTGTAGGATGTTTGTTTGTATGACAGTCATACATTAGTTTGATGGTATTCTTTTGTTTGCATTTCCCAGCTTCTTATCCCTACAGATTCAGCAAGCGAGAACTGAGCTATTCTCTGTCTGTCTAAACTCAGGTGATCGGGGCAAGATTAAAACTATATCAATTCCACTTTTTCAGTGCATCTGCCAGCTTCCAAGATCAATCTTCATCTTGGTAATGTTGGGCCCTGGAGTTCCCCTGTCATGTACTTCTCAGGCCTCAGAGTACAGTTATTCCTGGACCCTGAAGAAATTCAAGAATTCTATGATCTTATACTGATTTCTGTAACATCCTAGTGCATGTCAGGGGGACAGAGGGGTATAAGTTGGGGTGCACTGGACATGGCCACTCACAACCTTTTAATTACCTTAATATTTTCAACTTAATAACTTACTTTGGTTTGGGGCTAAATTTCTTGCCTTTAAAAATTAAGTTGGCTTTATCTTATGAATTGCAGCTGCTTTGTTCTTGTGCAAATTTTGCATTTGCAGCTGATATTAAGAGGAAAAAATGATAGAAGGCTCCCTGACAACCACAGCATGCTTATCAGAGATATAGGTGGGTGGGCATAGCTGACATTTTAAAATCAGATTTACTATAGAGCCAATTTTAAGGTCTAAACACTCTCCCTTGGTTTGGAATTTGGATTGTTAATTAAAAAGTCATTTATCTAAATTGCATTAAATTTCTCATAGTTCTAAAATGTGAATATCTGAAAACGATACTGACATTCTAAAGTCTGGGATGTGTAGGAATCTGTAATAAAGGTGTATTGTTTGCTATGCCCTTGGCCCAGATTTTCATAGGTGGAAATAACTGCATAAAATAGACCAAAAAAAGAGCCCACACTGTCATCTAAAAAAATGGGTGAATATTTGGTATGATATAATATCAAAATATTGGAAAATCCTTATTCTGAATTATTTGGCTATGATATCTGAAAACAGTAGGATGTTATGATGAATGAAAGCATTGATTCTGGCTTATAAGGATCATTGATCATTGGTTGGCTATATTAATTGTTCTGCATTCTATGCTCATTTTCCTAACTTGTCTTTAATTATTGTGGGCTTAATGCTTCTACTCACAAGAAAGAATCTTACTTGTTTTATTTGGTACCACCTTTATAAAAGGTAGCAGCCTCATTTAACCTGAACTTCTCACTATCTCTTCAAAGGAAGTATGTGGAAAGTCTGACTGTTGGCATTGATATCTTGGAAGGGACTCATTCTTAGAAGTATTTCCAAACTATATAGTATCTTTGATAAGCTTTTGGTGTCATATCTTTTGTCCTATAATTTCCTAGGTCTGTTTGACCTAAGTAAATTCTTCCAGTCTTTCCTGTGATATAACAGAGTGTTTTTGTTTATCTATTTTGCATTTTCGTTCACTGTCAGAGGGAAGAAAAAAGTGTACTCTGACCTAAAAAAGGTTAGGGAGCAGCGGCACACATACCTAGGCACTAACGTATCTTTAATTGGATTTAAGACCCACTCAACAAGACTGATATCATGCCTGTACTGGAAACCTATTCAAATCCCAGTGCTAGCGAAGTCACAGATCTTGGAGGAGACCCTATAACTGCCATTTTACTAAATCAGCACAATCTCTTACCATAATCTAAATATTTGTTCTTATATCCACAAATAAGTTGTAGTTCTCACCCGTAAGAAAGAAAATTTTATTTTCCAAAGATAGAGAGGATTAAAGGAAATCACAACTGATTAAAATGCTTAGTTGTGGAGCCGAGTACCAGTGGATATATCTACAATATAACCTCTACTCAGAAGCTTCAGGGACCATTGCAAACCAGACTAGGGGGTAGAAAGATTGTAACAACCAAAGGAACAGGGGTTTTATTATTTATTTGCCTGGGAGTGTCAGAAACTGTACCATAGATTCTCACCAACATGATTGCATGAAACTGTGCTAAACATGGAAAACACTAATATGTCAATGTGCTAATATAAATAAGGAAAATCATACCTCAACCACACAGACACAAAACAAATAGCAGTAAAGGCAAAGATACAAACAAATAAAACAATAAAAACAAAATGCCTATGAAGATTTCTAGGTCACACTTTTTAAAAGGATTAGTGACAATATGGAGAACCCAAGCAAACACACAAATAAAATTTTAAAAAAAAATAATACTAACTGAAGACTTAAAGAAAGAAAAATAGACGAAATGGTGACATTATAAGATCATAAAAGGAAGAAACCCTTCCTTTTTAAATACAAATGTCCTCAACATACTTCATAAAGAAGTATAGAAGCTGACTGGATTAAATTCAATGTCCAACTACTTCTTGTTTCCAAAAATAATTAAAATAAAAACTTCCTCTATGGCAAAACTGACCACTCACTTGGAGTCAAAGGATGGAGATAGTCTTAGAATTAGCAGTGAGTTGTTGAAGAAACCAAAGAAATTCCTAGCTCGGGCAATTGTAGGAGAAAATATTTTCAGCATGAATACCAACATTAAGAGTAAGAGTGGGTTCATGGGGCTGGGGAAGTTTTCCAGCAGGTATATTGCTTGATCATTGTTTGTACACCCAGAAGCCATGTAAAAATTGGGCATATTGGCATGCATTTGTAATTCCAGTTCTGGTTAGAGACATGTGTATCCTGGACACACACTGCCTCTTTTCTGGCTGAGTTTTGTAAGCATTAGGTACAATAAGACTCTGGCACAAAACAGAAGGTGGAGAGAGAGAGAGGCAGTTCTCTAACCCTGACTTCTAACATCCACACACCCATCCATAGAAACACACACATACACCACACATGCCCGCAAGCACACAAGTCAGAAATATTCCTAATAAATGATCCAGAGAAACATCTAAATCTTAACAAAGCAAGAGTAAGCCAAATGCAACCTCAGTAAATGCGAAGGGGAAATAGAGATTAGAAATTAGTGAATTTAAAGCTAAAGCTACATGATACAGATTCAATGGAAATGTTTCTTTTGTGAAGAGATAAATGAGATTTAAAAACTTTTAGTAAAACTCCCAAATGAAAAAGAAGGTCCAAATAATAAATCTTGAATTGAAAAGGAAATTCATAACAAAACATGATAAAATCCAAACAATCATAGGGAATATATCGAAAAAATATACATTTCATGAAACTGAAAAAGCTAGAAAAACCAATAAGACTCACAAACACAAACTACACACCAAATTAACTCAAGTTAATACGAACAGTTTAAAACCCATAGCAAGCAATGATTGAAACATTGTATTTCAAAGAAAAGTCAGGACCTTACAGACATGGTAATAAAGTCTACCAATTTTTAATGAAAATCTAGCACTAGTACATATCAAACCCATGCACAAAATACAAAGAAAGGGAATACAACCACCAAAAAAAAAAAAAAACCCAATAATTACAAAAACCAGATAAGGCCTCCATAAGGAACAATTTCCATGATGAACATAGACACATCTATCTCAGATGTGCAAAAGAAGAGAAAAAGGAGAGAAAGAATGCAAGCCTAAGTTTAAAAACACATTGAGATTATATTTCACGTCAATTTGTTCAGCAAACTCAAGTAGATAAAAGCAACACTACTATGATGCTAATTATCACTATGGTGCTAATGACCAACTTGAGAGAATCTAGAATTTTCAATAAAATTGAACTTGGCATATCTATGGCAGATTTTCTTGATTTAGTTCCCTGATGTGGGAAGATACATCTTGATGATGGATGAGATAATTTCCTTGATAGGGAACCCTGAACTGTATAAGACAGGTAAAAAGGAGCTGATCACTAGGAATTTTCCATTGCTGTTGGTTTTTGTACCAAAGATGTAATAACCTGCTTCAAGCTCCTATTGACTTGACTCTTTGCCAAGATGGACCCCATCTTGAACTAAGAGGCAAAATAAATTTTTTTCTTTTAATTTTTATCAGGCATTCTGTTATGGTAACCAGAAATAGAAGTAAAAGAACAATATATAAATACAAATAAAAACAGAAATCATATGATCTTTCCATTAGATATTCAAAATACATTTGACAAAAATGAATGTTACCTAATTATAAAATTATTGAGGAACTAGAAATATAAAAGGCATATTTAACATACTAAAGGTTGATGTGTCAAACCTGTAATTAATATTATACTACATGTAAAAAAAAAAAAAAACATATGGGGTCATTTCCTCGTAAAGAAGAAGTGAGACAGGTATGGCCATGCTTTCTACTCTTATTCAATGCAGTTCTTGAAATTTTATCCAAAGAAATAAGACAAGATAAAAAATTTAAATGATACAAACAGATTAGAGAGATGTCAAGTTATCCTTATTTGTAAATGATACTGCCCTAATCTTAACAAACTCCAAAGACTCTACTTGAAAACTGATATACATGATATACAATAAAGAAAATAAGACAACATCTTTTAAACTATTAGAAAAACTGAATTTCTACATGTAGATGAATGATCCTTATTACTCATTCTGTATAAAATTCTAAAAATATCAAAGATCTCAATGACTTTCTGAAAAGAGATTTCTAGAAAAGAATACATGGGAGGTATTTCAATATGTGGTATAAAATAGAACCTCCTGAAAACTGCTCCTATAGCACAGGAAATAATGCCCCCAATAGAATAATAGAATTTTATTAGTTTACGTAATTCAAGAGCTTGGAAAAGCAAAGGAAATACTAAATTAAAAGACCACATATAAAATAGAAACCATCTTTGTCAACTATACTTTAGAAGGTTGATTAATATGTGGATTATAAAACAACTACAAAATTTAAATACCCCACAAATGTCTATTCAACAAGCAGGCTAGTAATCCAAATAGTTTGCTAATGAAGAAGCACAAGTAGCCAATGACTGATAAAGTGTTCAACAACCTCACCCATCAGGTAAGAACTGTTATATAATACTGATACAAATTAAAGTTACTGAGAGAATGTTTAACATTGGAAACAATGACAACAGTAAAATACAAACAGTTCCCAAAATGTAGGGAAAAGGATTTTATGTGCTTCTGGTGGGAATGTAAACTAGTATGTTGTTTAACTTTGGCACAGTGGCTGCACCTCAGCCTACAGCTCTCAGCACGTAACTGCAACTCTGCAGATAACAGCCTGCTTTTCTAGCAGTGACCTGGCTGCCCTGGCTGCAGCCTGGCAAGAATTCTGCGCCTATAGGCCCAGCATTGTCCTTGCCATTAAATGTAGTTTTAACTAAACCTCTTTTTGTTGTTATCGTGGATAACATTTGAGCTCCAAAATCTCAGGTGAAAGCCTGCAAGGTCAGAGAGTCTGAGTAGCATCTAACTAATCCTCTCCTTGCTGTGCCCAAGGAAAACCTTGTAGGCGGAGCTTACCCACAAGGACACCAATACCAGATAGATATTTATTAGAATATAAACCAACACTCACGGTACAGGCAACAGATTACTGTAGCACCTGAACAGGGACCGAAGTCTGCAGACGGACGGACGACGTGAGCCTCCCTCCAGCAGCCAGGAACCAGGAAGAGAGCGTGTCGTATCCCGCAGACCCCTTTTCAATGGGGTTTTTTCCCCGCCCCCTTCAGGTCGGGGGGCCCGGTGCTCTGTATAAATGTCCCTTGACCTTGTCAGCTGACACCTGAATCCCACAACATCTCCCCCCTTTGTCTAACTAAGAAGGTTCTAAACTAAGATTATGTACAGTAGGAATTATTATGAGGTAGTATCTAGGAGAGGTCAAAGTATAATTGCTAATCAAAGCCTAACTTATATAAGGTATATCTAATAGTTCTAGAATATTGGTAGATAGTAGGGTGTATAGATTATTTTAAAGGGTTAATCTGGGAAAGTGAGAATCTAACACCTGAGTGTTCTTATCTAAGGGATACTAGGGTGTAAACCTTAAACATCTATTCTTCAACCTCTTCAAGACCTGAGAAGGAAGGTGAATTTGTCTGAAAGACAGAAGTACATGGAAGCAGCTACTTCCAAAATTTGGGAGAGGACAGCAACACAGCTACCTGGACAATCACCTCTGGATTTGTGCACCCTTAGAGCATCTATCGGATTGGCTATAGGCCTATGGCATCTGACAGATCTTTTCACAAGCAGAACAATTTTGAAGGGACTGTCTTATCTTGTCTAGGCAGGTTTTGTCAGTCTCCATCTATCAACTTGTTCATCCAGCTTGACATCATGTGTGTACTGTCAGCAATCAAGGTAAGGACAGTTCCTTACTCAACCGGCCATTTTTTGCCAAAAGGACCAACTCCAATGGAGTATCCTTGATGCTCAACACCATCTCGTGAAGGGAGCAGTGACACCAGGGAGTCGTCGTGTCTCTCGTGGCCAAATTTTAAATGTTAAATGCCATATTCTCTGGGTCTATGAAACGGTTGAAGATTCTTGTCCATCTATGATATTCTAACCTGTATCTGAAATGACTGGGATATGATACCTTAAATAGTGTTGACTGCAGATCTTATCGTCTTAAGGAATAAACCCTGTACTAAAAATTAGAATACCTATATAAGGGATGTACAATCTCTGAACAATGACCCTTAGTAGAACTATCGAGCATTAGCCAGGGGTATTTTACCAGGTAAAGTGTCCACAGCATTTTAGACATGTAAATACATATATATCATCTAAACAGAGGTATATAAAACATCTTGTGCATATATCATAACTAGTGCAATCATACATTATCTCTAGTATAGTTAGATGAAGGTAGTAATTGCATAGTATACATGACAATGATGTGCAAATATTTTAAACAAAGGAAGAAGCATACATAAAATATAGCAATTTTAGATTCAGCTTTACATAATAGTTACAGATTCAGATTTATATCGAAGTATAAGTTGCTTTGGTTACATAAAACAATCTCAGATTAAACTTTGTACCAATGTACAAATTATCACAATTAAACATATAAAATGATTTTGCATTAGTATCAATATACAGATATCTATGACAGTGCAAATTGTCTTTAGCTTAGCCCGTACATTCAGCTAAAATGAAGTATAGGTAGGTAGAACAGTCTACCTTTATCTATCCTATCTATTCCCCTTCTCCTCTACAAAAAAAAGATCTCTGATGCTATATTATAGTTTTGTCTTTTACCCAGTTTTTCCCACAACCTTTGGAGCATAAGACTTATTGGGAAAGGGGGCGTAGTCATTTATAAGGTTGCTTCCTGCTGACTTAAGGGCGATGGCATCTCTTTGGGATCCTGTAAAAGCTAAAACAATGGTTAGTTCTTAATGGACTGACCACATACATCTATAACCAATTTTAGGATAGTGGTTAACTCCATCTGGAAACTTAATTAGCAGTGTGATCTGAAGGATAATCATAAGGAGCTATCTTGCAGCTGTTTTTGAATAATCTATTTCTTGAAGGCAATTATTGGTTGGTGCGCACCAGGTTCTTGATTTTTCTATTTTTGTCTCTGCTGTCTGTCTATCTGTCTCTTATTCTCTCTCTCTCATACTCTTTCTTTTAGCCAAACCAGAAAAATCTGTGTGTGCCACTGCAAACCCCACCCTACTATATCCTGTGTTTCTCTCTCTCTCTCCCAGATGTCCTCTGAGGCTCTATGATTACTTTCTGTCTAGTTGCTACAGCAGCCTTCTGACACACGTTTATTTTTTTTTCTAATTATAGCAAATGTAAACTTGGGGTTTACAGTGTGATCAAATATCCCCCTCCAACACTAGTTAGTATACTTGTCATAAAAATCACTCTGAAGGCTCCACAATGAATTAAAAATAGAATTATATTATGACCCAAATATACGACTTTATGTTCTATCACAGAGATAATTCTGCATTCACTGCTGTACTATTTGCAATAACTAAGACATGGAACAAACCTAGTTACCCATAACCAGATGAATATAAATAAAAATGTGGTATGTATGCACAATGTATAAAAGATAAAATCATGATCGTCACTCTATTAAATAAAATATTGTCGACTCAGACAAACACGACTTTTTTCTCTCAGGCAGATTCTAGATTTAATTTATCAGGTGCCATGTACTCTGTATTGGTAGGTCATAGAACTATAAAGGATGCTAAATGGAGGGAAGAATTCTTAAAATGGGTAGAAATAACAAGAGTGTTGTAACAGTCTTTCTTAAACCACCAGCCCTCATGTCATGACACAGATGCTTATTAATAATGAAAGCTCAGCCTCTGATTTAGGCTTTTCCACAAGCTATTCTAAGTTCAATCAACTCACTTATATTAATATACATTTTGCCTCAAGGCTTTTTACCTCTCTTCCATGTTGCACATCCTTTTGCCTCTCTGTGTTCTCTGAAGTTTCTCCCATGCCTAGATTATCTTCCTTCTTACTCTGCCTAGAATGCCCACCTGTTCTTGTCTAGATACCGACAATTTAGCTCTTTATTAAGCCAATCAGAAGGTGCCTTGTCAAAAACATATCTTCACAGTGTATAGAAATATTATTTCACCACATTTCCCACTTTTTGTCTAAATAAAAACAAACTTTTAGTTCTGACATAATAAAACTATAAGCAATAAGAACAATCATCAAGTAAGGATTCTATTTACAATGTTTGGTCCATTTGTATTTGACCAGTTCAGAACAACTATTGTCTGCCCTAGCAAGCCCGAAGCTTTTTACCTAATCCTATTTTATCCTAAGTTGTATTACCAACCCAAAACTAATATTTTTAGGCCTCAAAACATTTTCTTAGATAAATAATTTAAGCTTTTATGTCTTCTCTGAATTTTGTAACAAGAAAACTGTAACTAAATATATAGTCGTCAATTCTATGTGAGACATGAGAAGTATATAATATTACCTGCCTTTCAAGCCACTTTCAAACCTACAGAAATGACAGAAAGAACTTATTGTATGGACAGACACCCGTGGTTCCTCTGCAACATTGGGTCATCCATCTTCAGTCTACAGATCTAAAATAACCTGGCAGACTTTTCTGTGAAGCAGACACTTTGAAGGACTGTTATATCTTGCTTGGGCACTTTCTTTTGTGTACTGTTTGTCCAATTTGGTCATCATGCTGTCAGCAGTTGAGGCAAGGGCAGTTTCTGGCATAGTGGCTAACTTTGCACAAAAAAAGCAAATGCCACACAGAGGTTCTTCAATGCCCATTATCTTTTGAAGTAGATTGATGCTTCCAGGAGCAAACATGTCTTGTCATGAAAAGCCTTATATTATTAAAGCATCTTAAATACCATATGTTGTAGATCTCTGAAGTGTTTGAAGACCTTTTATCTATCTAATATTATATATATATATATGTATATATATATATATCTTTGTTTGACCTTGAAAATAAACCTCACATTGCCACAAATTTAGTTGTTATAGATGAATAAATACTAGCCTATATTTCTAAATTATATTAGACAGTTTGTAATAATAATCTTTAAGGACTAGAATTTTATATTACCTTGAGATGCAAAGATACAATACCTTAAAAGAGAATAGAAATATATACCTTAAATAATGTATACCTTTAATATCAACTTTTAACAATATACAAGAATTCATATCAATGTAAAATATTTGAGACTGGTTGTTCTTTAAAAGTAGACTCAACAATCTACTCTTTTATCCCATAATATCTATACTATACCTCCCTTTGTTCAGAACAATATCCCCAAGTCTAATCTGCTTTGTTTAGCTTTCTACTTGACCTTTTGTAGCATTAGAGTTTCCTGGCCCTGAAAGCCAGAGGTCTAGACCCACAGACCTGCCACCCTAGACCCCTTACCATATTGTAACAACCTTGACCAATAACAATTTATAACCAATCCTCTTAAGTGATGACACATATCCATAAACCACTGAAGGACCAAAACCACACATCCCACCTCTTTGAAATGTAGGTGTTGTATTCTCTAGTATGCTTCCTGCTATCTGTGGGTGATGCTATATTTAGGGAAGCTGAGAAAATAGAGATAATGGTCAATTCCTGAGAATAATAGCCATAACATTTATTGTCCGGTCTCTGTGGGCAAAGCATAAGCCTTATTAACTAATATCTGCATTGTACACAAGCCAGCCATAGACAATTTTTTTCCTTTAAGTTTGAGCAGACAAAATGTACACCACTTATACTGTAGTTTTTCAAGGGAGTCTCCTCTGATCAAACCTGATCTCTAACAACCTTAAATAAATCCACAGCCTTTCATTTTCTGTAGAAGCAAAAGAATAATCTCTCACCGAATGGGTATAGTCTCAACTTCTATTTATAAATTTAAGGCATTCCTAAGGTTTCAAGGATAGTTTAATTCAGCAATCTCTCTTACAAGTCCATGTTTCTCAGCAGCTGTTGTACGCTCATCAGCAATCAAAAAAAAAAAAAAATCACCGTCAAAAAGACATTATACAACATCCAGGCTCTCTGTGTATTTTCCATCTTTAAATGGCCTATCCTTTTTAAAAATTATTTTATTCACTTTTTATTTTATTATTTTAAACTATTTTATATGACTATGTGTTCTCATTTTTTTTCTCTTTTACAAGCCTATGAACAGTTTTTAACTACACTGTAATTTGTTTAGAGAGTATTTTTTCCGTTTGGATCTGTCATTACTGAGTATCTACAACAGTCTCTGACCACATGAGATAGATCTTACCTGACTTGTCAGCTTCTGTGTGGCTCAGTTTGCACATGGTGCTGGTGGCTGGCTCCAGACTCTCTATGCCAAGAACCAATCCACTGAAGAGACTACAGGACTAGAAAGGCACATCTAGCTTTTCATAGTCTTCTCAGAACCTATGTTTGAATATTTAAGCTCCCACATTGAATACCACAAGTAGTAGACTGTCATGACACCGAGACTTATTATTAAGAGAACTATGCTGATAGCTTAGGCTTGTCCCACTATCTCTTATAACTTAAATTAACCCATTGATATTAATCTATATTTTTGCCATAGCTTTTTACCTCTCTTCTTTCTTGCAGAGGGTAATGAGGCACATAAAAGCAGAAAGATATCTATTGGGAAGAGAAGGAGATAAACTAGAGTTGAGATGGAGAAGTGAATTGGCAAGGTGGCAAGGTTAAGGAATAATTAATCATGTAAGAACAAACAATATTGAAGCCCATTGTTTTGCATGATAATCTTAAAAACTAGTTGTAAAAAACAAAGTGTTCTAATCTCTCTTCAAAGACCTGAGCTAGCTGCCTCAGAAGTTTTAGATGGTGCCATACCAAGAGCTTGCTTCAGGGGCCCTGTTAAGGTCCTCTAAAAGGTTTTCTGTTGCTAAGGATGTCAAGCCATCATTGAAAAAAAAAAAATAGGCATTGACATTATTATCTACTGCTGCTAATGAAAAATACAAAGTAGTTAAAACACTGATATCCATTTAAGGATTTAATAAAATTGGAAGCAATTTAAGTTATTTAACAACACTTGGTTCATTTTATATGCCCTGGGTTTTGGAGCTATGCTCAGTGGTACAAATTTAAACATATCCATATTAGCAAGTTCGATTGCTCTTTCTCACCAAAGCAAGTACCAACCAACATCTATTTCTTCAATGTCTACAGTAGAGTAGATTATCAACTTGGGCCATCTTGACACTCCACTGCACAATTATATTTTCTTAACTTGTTTTTCACTAACCAGGTAGACTTTACCAGTGGATGTCAGCTTGACTTTTGTATAATAATAGCATATTGGTATATGCTTTAAATGTTAATTATTAATCTCTATCTTCTTTGCTATATTAAGGTTAGCACTTCATTATAAAAATCCCATTCCCTAAGCTTTATAGCAAAACAGAAAATATTCTCTAAAGTCAGAGTAAGCCACTTAGCCATTCAGATTTTACATTGAAATGTACATTTATTTCTTATACATAAATGTATGTTTTATCCAAACATGAGCATGAGTAAGAAATTCTGAAAGACATGTTTCGTGTATTTTGTGTTTATTTCTTAGGATCATATAGAAGTTTATTCCAGGTCTACAGTTTCTAACCATGGCCAGTTACTCTTTCTTTGACAAAGCAGTTTAGATAGTACATATCCAAAAATCTGCTGTTTATGTGAGAGCCATGCTGAATCATACCTGCCATTTTTGCGAGTTGAGCTACTTGTGTGTACCCTCACTAATTTAGTCTTCTCACAGTAGAAAGCGCATTCAGCAGAAATTTGCTCAAGGGCTGTACTCAGTTAACCAATAAGTAACTTTAAAAGTTTAAGGAAGTAGCTTCAAAGTAGTAATATACTTTACATTTAAAACCTAAACTGTATCTTCCCTCTTTTTAAACATTTATTTTTTTTTTTAATTTTCTACGTATGAGCATGTCTGTGAAATCATATGCATTCAGAGCCTGCAGAGGCCATAAGAGGGCAGTAGATCCCTTGCAATTGGAGATAGACTGTTGTGAGCCAACATGTAAGTGCTAGGAATTTAGCTATAGATCCTCCGCCCCCTCATCCTCATCTGCTTTTTTCACTGCTGATGGAATTAATCCGAACAATTCATGGCTGTTTGAAAATATTGTCACGAGTCCTAATTCTTATCTAGCATTTTGATCAAACACCCTAGTCTGTTTATTATTATTTTTATATTATACTAAGTTCAAAATATGAGAGTTTGATAAAATAATTTCTAGAATATTTATTATTTTAAACTTCTCAAATTCTTAGAATTGAAATTTTAGTATCATAACACTGTTATCTAAACCTGAAACACATTCAGTTCAGAACATTCAATTAGCCAATTACATCTTTAGGGTTAGATATTTATTCATCTAAGAAATGAAAGACTTCTGAACCTTTATTAGCCTTTCTAGTATAACTCTGAGGAGTTATAGTTTGCTATATTCATATATAGTCATGAAAAAAATGAAGAATTTTCCACAGTGATGGTATAGTGAAAGGTAAATGTGTATGTCTGTATGCATATGTGCATATATAATGCTTCAAGATTTTCTAAGAGTTCTAGATGATGCAAAAAAAAGTTGTGAGGCAGAAGAATAAAAGAAGCAAACAAAATAAAATTTGGAAGTTGAAAAATAAAAGTACATGAGTTACTAATTTGGTTCATTCAAAAAAAGAAAACTGTATGTCAACAATAAAGAGTAAAGTGAAGGGGAGAAACAATATTTATAGAGTAGGCTATCCAAGATGCTCTTGTAAGAGCTGTTCTTGGAGATGTGGATCATCACCAAACTGTATGACCTGAGTGAGAGATTCTCAGAGTCTCAGGTGGATTCTTGAACATATACACACCTGTTCTACTCCCACGGCTGGGTAAAAGTTCTATATCCAGCTTGACAACAAATAAGCTTCTATGTTTCTAGATTAAATAAAACCATGGGTATCTGCTCTAGGGTGAAGCAGGATGAGTTCAATGTTGGGATTGATTGTAGATAAAAATCAAATAAGAACACTCACATGATTGATGATTCCCTGAAACCTTCTCACATGGCATTAAAGAATTTTTAGTTCTTTCCAGGATACCCTGATACCTAAAAGGTGTCTTTAAAATAAAAGATAGAATGCTAACGACACAGTAAGCATTTATTTAGAGGAAATTGATTCCAGATGAAAAAATTCTTCCAAGTGGCTAGGTTTAACTTTGTCAAAACATAAGGAATCATTGAAACATTGTCATTGAATCATGCACATACCTAATCTCTCTCTCCCTCTCTTTTCCTTCTCACCTCCACCTCTCTGTGTGTGTTTGTGTGTAAGAGAGTGTGTTTGTGTATGTGTGTGTGTGTGTTTCTGTAATGTTCTAAAAGCAAAATGGGATTAAAGAAATATATCAGCAAGTGGGTGCTTTGTTGTGTAAATATGAGACCTGACTTCAAATCTACAGCACTTTATGTAAAAAATTGGACATTGATCTGGTTTTTGGAGACATAATGATGTCTGGTTCATGCTGGCTTCTGGCCTGACTCCAGGTTCAGTGAATGACCATGATGAAAGATAATACAGTGGAAGACAACAGAGCAAGACATCCAGTATCCTCCTATGAACCTGGTGCATATGTATAACATAAATGCACACACACACACACACACACACACACACACACATACACACACACACACACACAAACACACCTACCACACCACACCACACGCCACATCACGCCATGCCATGCCACACCACACCACACCACACCGCACACACCACAAAGTGACTAAGTTACCAATAAGAGGAAAAATGGAGAGATGGAGAAGTATGAAGGGGGAAGGGTGAAAGATAAAAATAAGTATATAGCAAGGAAAGGAGCCTTATGTTCATCCTTCAGGTAAATAATGAATAAACTGGGCACCATTTCCCAAAATTAATGACCTCAAAAGAAAATTGTTCTATATTTTCTTGAGTCCTGGAAGCTATTTCATGAGTTTAATGTGGAGAAATCAATAGAGCCATGTAATGGAAGTGGTAAATTTCAGACTTAAGGGATATGCAATGAAATTCTAATCTAAAACTTTGCAATCAGCTTTTACTGAACTGACCCTTCTGCTGTGACTTATTTGGCTCTATGGCCTCATTTTGTTGCTCAATTTTATGAGCAAAATTCCCATTACATTGGCTCAAACATACTTATATCTTTCATCTTTGCTCCTTTGGCAATGAATGCCAATAAAATTTACTTTTAAATGTTATTATCTTTTCCCCCTTGTTTTATAGATTTTATGTGTATAGTCTGCATGTATGTCTATGAACCTGTTGTGCCATGACAATGGAGGCCAGAAGAAGGAGTCAAATCCCAAAAATAGAGTTACAGGTGGTTATGAGCTGACACGTGGGTGCTGGAAGTAAACCATGATCTCTGGAAGGAAAGCTAAGACTCCTCACCACTTAGTCATCTCCAAAACCCCTGGTTAAAAAGAAAAATTAAACAATTGTGTATCATGCATATTTCAGGGAGGCATTATGGGGTTAGAGAGAAACCCAGTGCTAGGGAAATTCCCAGGAATCCACAAAAATGACTCCAGCTAAGACTCCAAGCAATCGTAGAGAGAGAGCCTTAACTAGCCTTCTCCTGTAATCAGATTGGTGGCTAGCCTAATTGTCATCATAGAATCTTCATCCAGTTCTGATGCAGAGATTCACAGCTAAGAACTTGCAGAGCTCCTGGAGTCCACTTGAAGAGAGAGAGGAGAGATCTTACAAGCAAGGGGATCAAGATCATGATGGGGAAACACACAAAGACAGCTGACCTGAGCTACAGGGAGGTCACTGAATATGGGTTGACATCTGGGAAACTTGCATGGGACCAAGCTATGCCCCCTGAATGTGGGTGACAGCTGTATGGCTTGAACAGTTTGTGGGGCCTCTGGCAGTGAGACCAGGATTTATCCCTAGTGCATAAATTGGCATTTTGGAGCCTATTCCCTATGGAGAGATATCTTGCTCAGCCACGGGGAGGGGAGAGTGGTCCTATACTTGATTTTCCAGATTATGTTGACTTCCCATTGGAAGCCTTACCTTCTTTGAAGAGTGGATGGTGTTGGATGCAAGATAAATAGGAAGTGGAGAGCCATGAAAACAAGACCGAAGTCAAGCTTAGTACTGTCCATCCTGCCTCCAGAAAGAGCCCTGTCCAGGTCAAGGAATGTAACCACATATCTGGTAGGCAGTATTCCTATTTATTTACATAATTCTATTTCCTCATCATCACTGAAGGCTTTATCAAGGTCCTAGAATGTCCCTCCCTGGCTCTGGTGAAGGAGGCAAGCAGAAGAGGGAGGCGACACATATCAAAATATTCTAAAGAAAGAGAATATTCTAGAAAGGGAATCAGTTTATGTCTTTGTAGGGCTTCCTGATACTGCATTCCTATTCATAAGCAAGAGGGTGATGAATCTGCTGTAATTAATGGACTTCTTGTATCATAATTTTAAAGAGAGAAATGTGATTTCATCATACCCATGATGATGTTTTTTTTTTTTTTTCCTTGCTTCAACATTTTCTGCTTTATGGTAGTTGAGATGATTTTCACAGTTCAGTGAAGGATCCTTCATAAATTGCAAGTGCTAGTTTGAGAAAGCTGGCATTTGCGGATCCAGCTCCGTTTCTATAGAAACCACTTGTAGTTATAAGAACAACTCTTAGTGCCAATTTTTAATCTGAGAATTCAGGATAGAACTGCACTTTCAAAATGAAGACTGGGTGTGGAATATTGGAGCACATGCTAAGAAGAAGGCAATGAGTGAGTTTCCAGATCCATTCTAAAGTTCTATGGATGTTTCTATACAGGTGCATACTTTGGGCATAACATTCCTCTTTGATTTTTTTAGATGCCCAGGGATTTTATAAAAACCATTTTTAATGAGTTACTGATTTTCATTTGTTAAAGGGAATTCAAGAATGCCACTAACAAACAGAATCATTTTATGTTTGCAGTACAAATTGTGAGCTTATGGTAAATGAAAATAGACACATAGACTTATTCTCTTAAAAGCATAACAGCATTCCCATGATTAAATGAAGCACTGCCTGTGCTTACAATTATGCACAAAATGCAGGTATATGAGCCATTATAGACTCAGAATACATGCATAGGATTATTCTGTAACATTATTAAATACAAAAAAAGCAGTGGAAAACAAGAGAAACTTTGTCATTGTTTGTGACCTGTGTGGGTACAGTGTAAGGAGATAGGAGATATTATAGGTAGGAAGCAAAGAAAAGTGCTTTTAAAATGTTATGAAAAAATATTTCAATATATTTTATCTGGTAAATATTAAGGATAACCTTAAAGGATCACTGATATGGTAACAAATTTTCCAAAATTTTCTAATTATTTTTCTTTATTGAAAGTCCTACAATAAAAAGGAATCCGTTGATAACTTAGGAGAAAGAGATCCATAGCATATACTATTGTGATAGATCTCAGAGATAAATGATGAATTATTTTATACAAATCATGACATTTAGAAATAAACTGAATAGAAAAAAGCTCTGAAGTTCTATTTTTAAATTTTATTAAATTTTAGTGCTATAAATAGAACTGGAGGCTTTATGCATGATAGACAAGTACTCTAGTGTTGTACCATTGTAACACTCAGCTCTTTCAATTTCAAGACAGGGCCTCATTTACTGGAATGGCCTTGAACTCACTTAGTAACCAAAACAAGTCTTCACTCAACTAATGACTTTTTTACCTCAATTGTGTGAGTGTTTAGGATTATAGGCCTGTGCCACCAATCTCAAGAAATATCCTACTTTCTCCTGGAAGGGAAAAAAATGCATAGTTGTAGGGGTATTGTGTTGTTTCATGGTAAATAATTGTCCCACCCACTGGTTTAATAAAAAGAGCTGATTGGCCAAGGGCAGGCAGGAAGTGTAGGTGGGGCTACCAGACTAAGAAAATCTCTGAGAACAGAATGCCAGAAAAGGCACCAGAGAGAAGCCAGAGGAAGCCGAGGACAACTATGCTGCTCTAAAGAAAGGTACCAAGCCGCATGGCTGAACAAGAGACATGGGTTAGATGAAGTGTAGAGAGCTAGCAAGTGATATGCCTGGGCCTGAGGCTGATCAGCCAAAAACTAATGAAAGCGTCTGTGTGTCTCTGTAGGACTGTGGGACTAAGGGACTGCGGGTCTGAGGACCTAAACTTTGAGGTTAGGCCCGAAAGTCTGGGCCAGAAACCTCCTACTACACATAGTCTCACATATGCTATTATAAAAATAACAGTTATCCTTAAATTGTCATACCTGAGTGCATTAAAAGAAATTCTTCAACCTATCAGCATTTTAAGGGAAAATTCACTGTCTTTGTTGTCATAGCTTGTCTTACTGTTTATGCTTCACCCACTGCCACCCAGGACTCGTCTACACTTTGATTCACAATGAGGAAACAGGTACCTAATAGTTGAGGTAGATCCAAGTCCCTTTCCCCAGTACCAGGAATAAACTCTGGTTCAGCTGAAAGAAGCTCCACAAACTGCCCACACAGTTTGATTCTCACCAATATTCAGAGGGTTTTAGTTCCCTTCCATGAAGACTCCTCAGCTGTCATTTCAGAGTCAGTGAGCTCCCAATAGCTCTTCCTGATGACCCTGATCCCTTTGTTCATACGGTCTCTTCTTTTCAGGTGGATGGGAGTTTACCCGGTACTTATCTCTGTGTCAGCCTCCATCAATTGCTGGATGAAGGTCCTGTAACGTCAATTAAGGTGGTCATTTATTTGATTATAGGGCAAGTCATGTTTAGGCACTCTCTCTATTGTTTGGAGTCCTATCTGGGTTCATCTTCTAGGTTCTTGGATGTTTCTACCAGGTTTCTCTCTAACCTCACAATGGCTCCCGTTATCAGGATAAGTATTTTTTCCCCCTAAGTTTGCTCTCCCTCTCTGTTGCACCCACTACTCATCCATCCCGTTCTCTCTTGTTCTTTTCCCATTCACCTTGATCTTTCCCCCATATGATGCAAATTTACTCAGGAGACTGTCTCTATTTCTGCTTCCCAACATAATCCATTTGTATCTCTCTAAGTTCCTCCTTTACCTAGCTGATCTGGGATTCTTTGCTTTACATCTAAAATCTGCTTATGCCTATCTTTATGGGTCTCAGTTACCTCACTCAGGATAATACTCTCCAGATTCATCTATTTGCCTGAAAATCTTAGGATGTCATTATTTTTGTTTTTTTACTGCCAAGTAGATTCTCATTTTTTTTCATGAAAGCTAAAGAATATTTAGCAGATTGAAAACAGTCTATATAAATTTCTATGAGTTGCTCTTAGCTTACTGGAAGCAAGTAAAAATATTCTAAAATTCTCTGAAAGCTGTCAGCTTATACAGACGTCCCCCAACATTTGCTACCTGCCCTTATAAAAATTAACATACTATTTATAAAAGATTCCTTATTACTCAAAATCAAAGTACCTAAAAAAAATCACTTAAAATGTTTCTCCACTATTTTTTCTTGGTTAAGTTGACACTATGGAAATATCCCAGGTCTGACTCCATGCCTCAGGAACAACAGAAAAAATACTGATTCCCATAAGTGTTTGTACATTTCTGTACTGCTTTATTCAGGAGTTAGATGTCCACTGAATCCAGTTGAAGCTTTTCATATGTGCTTTGAACTGACCTCTTAGGATCAAATAATGTGTTGGGTTTCTCGCCCATGGAGGAAAATAATTCTCCTTTCTCAGCAGCCATTCACTACATCTTATTTAGTATTGAGTATGTTTCTTAAATATTTAGGCTACTCTCCATCCACAGTTCTGTGATGAAATTCAAGATACCATATTCTTTCTCTTTACCAATTATAACAACTCAACTCTTTTGTATTACCCACCTTGTTGCCCAATCCAAAGTGCTCTCTCAGAATAAAGTAAGTAGCTTCAGGAGACATACTACCATATATATTTCCTGTTTAACCTTCCTGTAAATATCTGATTCTGTATGATTCACCAACATATTCACTTCACAATACTATGAAGATCTCCTGCGTAGTGTCATCTTATCTTTCCCAATGCTCTTCGGTTAGTGAGATATTAGCTGAGAGACAAAATGGAATAAGAATTTTGACAGGTACAGTTAATACATATCAAACAGTACATTAGGTGTCATACACATTATTTTACTATGGAGACCTTTTTGTTTCTTTTACAGTCAAGGAAACCACATATATTAACTTATCAAAATACCATGACTCAGACAGGAACTACTTCAGCAAACTATATTTTTGAAAACAACAGGATTAGCATATATAGAACTGTTTTTCTACAGGCACCTTCCTTTGACACCCTCACAAAAAATATCAGAGTAAACAGTGTTCTAAAACTAAGTACTTTTCAGAAAGATAGGCATTTCGTATGGGCATAGTTATCTCAAATCAACACACTAAGATCATTATTTTGGTCCACATTGCTTGTGTTAGGGAAAGATTAAGAGGCATGTGTATGTGTGCCTGCATGTGTGTGTGTGGGGGGGGGGTCACAGAAGTGACCTTGTAGTGCTATTCTGGAAGTCAGAAGACAACTTACAGAAGTTAGTTCTCTCCTTTCTGCCAAATGGGTCTTTGTGACCAAACTCAGATCATTTGACCTATAACCAAGTGGCTTTACTCACTGCCTGTACATTTCTAAAAACATACGGACCCAAGGCTAATTTTAATGGACTGCACCTTGAAAGCCTGATTCACCTATTGACTACATCTTCTACCTGATATTTGCAGTGCACGAGGCACAGCAGGCTAAAGGTTAAATGAATATTGAACTACAGAAATAGTCATAAGATTCTTTACATATACAAAAGGGAGTGAGGGAAAGTTATTGGTATTCTTACTGTTATCAGCTTAATTTTTTAGCTTATTTTAAGTGTATTCTGTATATATTCCATGATAGAATGTGTCTAGTCAACTACTATAATACATAGACATCTTATTTTGTATCGGCTTACTAAAATATTAAAAATAAAAGTGATTGTATTTCAGTAATTTTACTTTAATGAGCCTTTTATAAAAAATACCAAGAAAGGAAGACTCTGTAAATAAAATAAAATAGACAAATAAAAAGCACAAATGTCATTACATACTTAAAAATGATCCAATTATGTTGACTTAGGATGAAAGTAATGATTGGGTGGAGAACCCTGTGGCTCTCTCCACAGACCTTGTCCCTCATATGCCCACCAAACAATGGCCCCTCCCCTAGAGCTGCTGCTGGTTCCAGATCCCTGCCAGTCAAAATTCTGCCCCTCCCTGGGTCTGTTCAAGGTCACACCTACAGGTTACTTAAAGCCACTTAACTAGGTGACTTCCTCCTTTCCTTTCCAGGGATTACCTAGGATTGCTTTGCTCTGTACCCATTAAACCTGAACTTTTTCTAATTTGGTACGATTTGGATTGTTGCACTGGTGAAGAGGCTTATCAAAGTGCAAAAAGCCTGTCAAGTAATATAAATTCCTGTAGCAATCCATTATTTAGGCTACTTTTAAGCACTCCTACACTCTGAGTTACTTACATAGCTCCTGTGCTCTCTCTATGTAGACTTTTGGTAACTTTAGTAAAGCTATTAAAATAACATTCACAGGCACCTTTTTAAAAAGACTATTATAAAAGCTACATAAATGGATTTTAAAATGTCTGATCTCATCTGTTAAGTTCCATGCCTTCCTGAAGAAGCTGATGTTAACTCATAATGTAAGACTCAATTTGCAAAATAAATTATGAACCTGGAAAAGCTGCTGGTCTTTATTACAAGATATCAAAAATATAAAACTTTACAAAATGCAGCAAAGGAAAAAAACACTATTATGTTTATTTTATATGTATTGGTATTTTTCCTGCATGTATTCAGTGTGCTGTGTGTGTGTGTGTGTGTGTGTGTGTGTGTGTGTGTGTGTGTGTGTGTTGCTCAGGCCAGAAAAGGGGGTTATATTCCTTGGAATTTTGAAGCGGGCAGTTATTAGTTGCCATGTAGGTGCTGGTTATGCAATCTGGGTCCTTTAGAAGAGTAATCAGTGCTCTTACTGTTGATATTTCTCTCCAGCCAATGAAAAACTTTTAAAAATCAATATATGTATTTCAGTAAACCTTGGGTGGAATATTAGCTTCACTGATGTGGGATGTCTTTATGTTGTGAATAAAGGGACTGTTTTGGCCTATGGCGGGCACCGTAGAAGTAGGCAGAAAATCAGGGCATAGACAGGGGAAGTAGAGCAGAGTCAAGGGAGACTCGATCCAGCTGCCCAAGAATCAACATGTAAGGTAAAATAGGTGAGCCAAGGGCCATGTGGCAGGACAGATTCGTGAAAATCGTTGAATTAAGATGAAAGGGTTAACTAGCAATATCCCTGAGCCATAGACCAAACAGCATGAAATTAATATAACGTCTGTGTGTTTCTGTGGGACTTTGGGATTGCTGGTCCAGATAAGTAGCAGTTGGCAGGTCCAAACTGTGGGGCTAGTCTGGGCCAGAAACTCTATTCTATACTTCTCCATAATTACCATCTTTGGTAATCAATATTTTGAATAGTAGAGAAAGTTGTTTCTTGTTGACGACAGATTCCATAAATACCACTCAGAATATTTGTAATTGACAAAATGATGATAACAGGCTGGGTAAGCCATTATCTTCAATGTTTAGGAACCACACAAGTTTTAAGAGCTTACTTAATGTCAAAATATGTATTCTCTACCCATCTGCTGAAACTGGAACATCCTTGTTTTTCATCCTCTCAACCAGCTGCTGATTTCGCTGCCTATTTGACTGAGAATGTGAAGAAACTGGAAACTCCATGCCAGGCCTCTGTGCAGTTCAATTACTTGCTGAGCAAGACAAACAATTTATTTTTAACAAAAAGGTAAGCTGAAGAGATTTTTGAGTATGTCATTGAAAAGTTTATGCAAGAGGTAGAAAAGCCTGGGATATGATCTCTTTAAAAGCATCATAGGCATTGAAGGTTGAAAATAAGTCTCTCCTGGCTTTCAAGGAGTGGATGACAATACTACTGAGTCTTAGGAAAAAGGGTTCTAGCAGCACCCCTGTAGGCTTGGAAGAGGAATGCACTAATCAGTATTATCTGAAAAACACCTGAAAAACAATTCATAAAGTAAATTTTAATTTGATTCATTGCTTTAGAACCATTAAAAGCAATACTTGTAAAACGGGATATCCTGACAGAATGATGAGGTATAGCAGAGCTTATCATATTACAGCCAGAAAACAGAAGGGCCATAGGGACAAAATACACCTTCCCTTGGGTGCCTACTTCCCCCGTGCAGGCTTTGCCTATTAATTTTTACCACTTTTTAATTCCATTAAGTTATAAATGCACACATAGATGAATTTGTTTTTGAAATCAGATCCCTTCCCACATGAACTAATGCCTTTCCCTAAACTCCACCTATGAGTATTGCTGTATTTGGAACTAAAGCCTTCAACATATCATCTTTTGGGGAGAATTCATATGGAAGTCATGCACTTCTCAGAAATCCTTAGTACTTGCCGATAACAGAAGTATTAGCATGTAAGATCTCAGCAGAAGATTCAATTAAGCCATATCTGGATACATGGGAATTCTAAAAAGATAAGCATACATTGCTTGAAGCTATTTAAACTGTTATCATTTGTTACTCATATATAAAAAAAGGAGAAAGCCATGAAACACACTCATTCTTTCTTCCAAGCTCTATATCCTTGTGCTCTGCCAGCCCTTCCTTCTCTGCAAAAGAACAGTCTATTTTCATCCAGAAGTGAGATCTTTCCCTGGGTTCTGAATCCCATTTCCTCCTTTCTGCTTGAAAGCATTTTACTCTCCATCACTCCACCACTAACTTACTCTTCTTCTGGTGAACAGGTCTTATCAGCAGACAAGATTTGTTTTCTCCTGACTTCATGCACCCTAGCCAAGTTTTCTTTTCTTTTCTTTTTTAATATTTCATGCTGTAATACTACTTCCCCAAACACAAATACAATAAAAAATTCAAATGAAAACTTTAGTCTGGTTACACTAAAAATAAAATAGAAAATTTTAATTGATGAATGTTCCAGAATCCATCTAAAAAAAAGTGCACAAAATTATCAAGATCACGTAAGAGCGAGAACCTGATAAGTGGTCATAGACTAGCTTTAAGCCATAATTGATCTCCTGAATAAGGGCATGGTGTAATATTGTTCCTGCAGATTGATAAATATCAAAAAGACAATTGAAAAATGCTGGTATCTGAATAAAATATTAGTGATTAATGTTGCCTTGTTAGTCTTAATTAATTTATCTCATAAGTCTTCACTCTGCCCTGGTATATGCCCAATTTCCTAGGACTTTTTGTCAGCACTGGGTTTTCATTATTGTTTCTATTGCTGTGATAAAACATCATTGACCAAAGCAACATGGGGAGAATGAACTTAATTTATCTACTAGAGCTTGTACTCCATTAGCCAGATGTCAGGGCAGGATAGAAGATAGGAATCTGGAGGCCATGCAGGAGATGAGTGCTGCTTACTGGTTTGCACACCACCATTTAATAAGCCTGTTTTCTTATACGGTCCAGTACTATCATCACCCTTAGTGGACTGGGCCCACTCACATCAATCAATGATTTTAAAAATGCCCTGAGGGGTTGCCTACTGGGCAAATCTCTCCCCAAATGGCTGTAGCTCATGGCAAGTTTACATGAAACTAGCAATCACAATTGATGCCTGTCAACTTGTCACACAAACACATTATTATTAAATTATACCCTTTCCTGGCTCAGTTGTTCCCAATGTGACATGTTTATATTTATATCACAGTAGAAGACAGTCTAAATTTTAGAAGTCATAGATTTTTAAATATTCAAATACATCAAATTCAAAACTATCTCTTTAGAAGTTAAAGGCCTATCTCTCTAAAGATGAAAAATTTCTCTAAAATTTCAAAGTCTTTTTCAAAGTTCAAAGAATCTCAAGTGTGGGCTCCAATAAAATCAAAATAAATAAATTAGATGCTTTCTTATTCTAAGAGGGACTAGCCATATTCAAATAAAAGAAGAAACAAATTCCAGCACTGTAAATAACTGTGTCCAATATCTGGGATTCATTCATGAAAGAGCTTGGGTATATCCATTCTCTGGCTCTGCTATTCAGAGCAAATTAACATAGTTTATTCCTCCGGTTCAGGCCAGCCCTTCTCCACAGTAGCTTCTGTACGTGGTGGTCATTCTATGGTACTAGCATCTCCAAAATGCTGAGGTCTCTACTGCAGCTAGGTAGCAACTTCACTAATGGACTCTCCTGGCGTCTCTCTGGGATTCTAATCCCCTACATGATGTCAGGCCTCAATTTCTTTCCCTTATCCCTTCAACACGGGGCTTGTACTTGAACTGAAACTGCCCCTTCTCCAATGGACTCCCCTGGTCTCTCCTGTTGACAAGCCTCATCTTGTTTCCATGATCCCTTCAGGCCTTCAAAATGAATCCCATCTGGGAAACTCTTTTACATTACCAAGTTGGGCTGCTAGCATGGGGTACAACTTTAGCCGCCTCTCTAACAAAGCTTGTGCTGATCATCAGGACACTCTTGCCAGAAAAATTTCCCTCAATGCTGCTCTCATCTTACAACTGATAATTCAATCCCAGCTTTCAAGAACACAGATTATTCAAATTAGTAAAAGGCCTCAATAGAATCTTTATGGAACTCCCAAAACTTCCCCCTGAAGCATCACAAGCCGTGCCTCTATCTGTGTTGCTCTTGGTGTTATCTCCCAAGTTCCTGCAATAGCTCATTAATTTCTGACCATTCAACAGCATTTTCAGCCATTAATTCCAAGCTCCTTTCCCAACCAGCCCTAAAATAACATGGTACCTTTACTTCCATTTAACAAATAAATTGAACACAGCATGTTCATTTCTAAGAGTTTTAAGTTTAAACATTATTTTTTGGAAGATATCTTGTTTACCAAATGTTTCCTAATACACACACACATACACACACGCACACACACATACACACACACACACACATACACACATACTTTTAACTTTTAAGAATTCACATTCCCCAATTCAGTGAGATGGTTAGTTTTTTTTTTAAGCCTGTCCTCAGGTTTAGTATATAACTGTCTGATAAATTCCCCCCTCCCTTTGCTGTTTAATAGAATTATGGTTCAGCCTTTAAATCAAGCCTCACATGAAGCATTTATCAAATATTTTCAACTGAAATAGCGGATAAAACACAGAGGAGGACAAAGGGTGAGGGGGAAAAAGGAGTTGAAGCTCTGATAGCATAATTAGAACACTAAAATTCTTCCTTGAATCTGTGTCTTGGAGAATTTATATTTAGCCAATAAACTTTTTTTTTTTTTTTTTTTTTTTTTTTTTTTTTTTTTTTTTTGATGAAGCTAATAGGAGTTGAATTTGAGCCCTGGAATGCAGACTGTTGTAATTGTCTCTGAGGACACATGACAAGCATAGGAACCTATCAGAGTCACAGAAATAGTCTGTGTCCCAGACATTCTGTCAATTCTACATGCATTATGGGCTAGGTTGTAATACTGCTTCCAGTATCCTACTTGAGAGGAAGCAGTTAAGATGCAGGCCAAGTCAACCCCTGAGAATTCCAATCTTGTCAACTTTACCCATTATGCTTTTTCCAGAGAAGCTCATTCTCTGATTTATCATTTGTGAACTGCTTGCCATTGTGTTCTAAGATCTCATTACACTTGTATGCAAATTTTTACCACAGACTGAGATTTCTTACAAATGGTTGTAATTGAGGCCTGAAGCCTTCTTACTGGGGACTAATTAAGATGAAGAATATTCTGAAGATCAAAACATAAAACAGAAGTATAACATAGTGCAGAATAGAAGGAAATGTGTAGTTTACTAGCGTTCTACCCTAAGAAGGCTTCTAACTCATGAATGGAGTAGTAGTTTTTCTGAATGTGCACAAGCGTGTACCAATATGTGAGGGAATCCAGGATTTCTTCTGGTGTTTCTGAAATACAGAGTCAGAACTGGGATACTGACCGTAATTTCAACTTAAACATGAAAAGCATAATGGATATATGCTTGAGTGATGCATTTCCAGGAGTTTGCTTTTGAGTAATAAAGAAAATTTTACAAATGATATATTAATTTTTTATAAGGACAAGCAGAAAATGTTGAACTATGAAGCCTTCTACAAAACCTGACAGATCTGAGAGAATTCTAGAACACGTTTACTTGCTTCCAAAAACTAAAGGCACCTCATACCAGCTGATATAGATTTTTTTTCTTTTCCCCCTGAAATAGGTTATTTTCTCATTCAATATAAATGGATTTTATTTTCCCTCACTCCATTCTCTCAGTTTCTCTTCACCTCCCCTTTCCTCTAGGATGCCTCTTTTTCTATCTCTCATTTCAAAAGAAAAGACTTCTAAAAGATAACCAAATATACAAAATAAAATGTAATAAAGTGTGAGAGATTATGTTGTTCTATTGTAAATAATTATCCCACCCACTGGTTTAATAAAAAGCGCTGATTGGCCAAAGGCAGACAGGAAGTGTGGGTGGGGCTACCAGACCAAAAAAACTCTGAGAACAGGAAGCACAGAACAGAAAGCCATAGAGAAGCCAGAAGAAGCAGAGGACAACTATGCTGCTGTGAGAAAAGGTACTGAGCCTCATGGCTGAACAGGATAAGAGACATGGGTTAGTTTAAGGGGTAAAGAGTTAGCAAGTTGTATGCCTGGGCCTTAGGCTGATCAGCCTAAAACTATTGGAAACATCTGTGTGTCTCTACGGGTTTGTGGGTCTGTGGGCCTAACTCTTGAGGCTAGGCCCGAGATTCCGGGCCAGAAACCTCTTACTACAATAAAGTGAAGTAAAAACTATCATATTGAAGTTGGACACTGCAACCCAACAGGACAAAAAGTGTCTGTGTAATAGGTACAAGAATCCAGAGATTCACTTGTTCTCACAGTCAGGAGTTCCATAAAAATGCTAAGCTCCTAAGTATAATAAATGTGCAGAGGACTTGGTGCAGGCATATGTAGGCCCTGTGCCTGCTGCTTCAGTCACTGTGCATTCTTAGGCACCCTGCCTAGTTGATTCCTTCCTAAAGACTTGACTCTCTTATGTCACCTCTTTTCCTTATACCGTTAGCCCTCCCTCTCCTTCTCCTTGTCCCTCCATTTCCTTCCACCTCAACCCCTTTCACTCCTGAAAGGAAGTCAGGCCTTCCTTGTGTAGTCAAAACAAGATGGCAACCAAGTTGAAGCGGGACCTATTCTGTGCTCCCAATATCACGGCTGAGTAAGGCATCACATTATGAGGAATGAGCTCAAAATGCCACTACATTTACCTGGGATAAGTCCTAGTCCCATTGCCTGAGGCCACACAAACAGATCAAGCCATAAAACTGTCATCCTCATGAAGACTATCTAGTTTGGTCCCAGGCGGTCTTTCCAGCTGTTAGTCCAGAGTTTGTGAGCTCCAACTAGCTCCAGTCAGCCATCTGTGGTTTTCTCCAACAAGTTCTTGACCCCTTGTAGAGGGGAGAAGATGGGGGTGGGAATATGATGGTGAGGGTTTGAGATGGCTGAGTTTAGAGAAGGATGGAGAGGCAGAGCAATGAAATGGATGGATGTCTTGATAGAATGATCCATTATGGGATTGGGGAGAAATCTGGTGCTAGAAAAAGACCCAGGAAGCCACAAGGATGTCCCCAGCTAATGCTTCTAGCAATGGTGGAGACACGTGCCTGAACTAGCCTTTCCCTGTAGTCAGATTGGTGACTATCTTGTCATCATAAACTTACATTTAATGACTGATGGAAACAGAGACCCACAGCTAAACCCTTGGCCAAGCTCCCCCATGACTCTTAAAATCTTGCCTCCTCTGCTATCTTCAGATTCCCTGAGCTCTGAGGGGAGGGATTTGATGGAGACCATCAGTTTAAACTCTCTCTCTCTCTCTTCAGGTATGAGTCTTTGCATCTGTTCCCATCTGCTGCCAGAGGTATCCTCTCTGATATTGACTGGATAAAGCTCTCATCTATGAGCACATAAGCCTATCATTAGGAATATATCTATAAATTTCTCTCTATGTGTGTCCATTTATATGTCAACACACATACACACACATATCAGTAGTGATTAGTTTTACCATATTTCTTCATGCAATCTAGTCTCTGTTTTTAGTTATTCAAGCCATGTAGAGTATGGGGATATGGGTTACTTCTTCTAGAGTGATCCTTACATTAAATCAGATATTGGTTGGCTGTTCCCACAAGTTCTATGCCACTGCTGTCCTAGTGTATTTTGATAGAAGGACAGACTGTAGGTAAAAGGTTTATGGCTGAGTTGGTGTTCATATTTCCCTTTAGGTAGCCTTTAGAGTACATTCAAGTATATTAGTTCTTTTGGATAAAAGACTAAGCTGTGGAGTTGAAGATTCAGTTTGGGCACCAACTTGACTTCTACATGTTCAAAGAGTTCTATGGGTGTTGTCCTTGGCAATAGGGCCCCTATTGTGAGAGCAACCCTTTGTCTCAGCAACAGCTTGAGTTGTTTGTAAATTTCCATAGGATCCCCCTTTGCCAACAATTCAATTAAATAAAAAACAGTCCAACCACTGGAAGCCTCACCTAGCAACAAGAGATGGCCAGTTTAGACCCATATTCCCTATTAACAGAAGTCCTCATTAGGATCCCCTTCACACATACCAGGAAGTGTCCACTGCATCATTTTCGTACTTCATCCCCAATTATCACCCAATTCCAGGCATTTCTCCCTGTATTGTATCCCTGCCCCTTGTCTCCTCTGACATCATATTTCACCTCACAACTACTCCTTTCTCCATTTTACTCCAATCTTCCCATAAAATTTCTTCAGTTTTTAACTGCTAACAAGATCCATGTGTTCCCTCAGACTTCCCCTCTCTATCTAACTTTTCTGGGTCTACAGATTTTAGCTTGGTTATCTTTTACTTAATGGCTATGTACACTTAAAGCAAATAATACCACATTCATATTTCTGAGTCTGAGTTACCTCGGGGTGATTTTTTTTTCTAATTCCATCCATTTCACTGCAGTTTTCCTGGTGTTATTTTTTTAACAGTTGAGTTGTTACTCCGTTGTGTAAATGTACATTTTCTTTATCATTTCATCAATTGAGGGTCACCTAATTGTTTTCAGTTTCTGGCTAATTTGAATAAAGCTGAGATGAACATGGTTGAATAAGAGTCTTTGTGTTAGGAAGACGTATCCGTTGGGTATATGCCTAAGAGTTGTGTAGCTGGATCCTGGTGTTCCCCAGTTTGCTGGAAAACTGCCTATTGATGGATATACATGTTTGCACTCCCACCAGCAATGGATGACTGTTCCTTTTGCTCCATGGCCTCACTAAGAATAAGTTACCACATGTTTTTTTCTTAGTCAGTCTGACTGGTATAAGATGGAATCTCAAAGCCATTTTGATCTTCATTTTCCTGACGTCCAACGACATTTTAGTTTTCTTTAAGTGCTTCTCAGAAATTTAAGTTTCTTTTATTTAGAAATTTCTGTTTAGATTTGAACACCATTATAAATTGGATTATTTGGCAGTTGGACATCTAGTTTAGTGAGTTCTTTATATATTTTGGATGCTAGTCCCCTATCTCATAATGGAATTAATATTTTTTTTCCATTTTGTGGACTGCTACTTTGTCCAAATGTCTGTGTTCTTTACCTTACAGAAGCTTCAGTTTCATGGGGTCCCATTTACTAATTGTTGATCTCAGTGCCTGAACTAATTGCATTCTGGTCTGGAAGTCTTCTTTTTTGCCAATGAGTTCTAAGATATCCTCTTTCTCTTCTACTAGCTTCAGTGTATCTGATTATATGTTGAGGTCTATCATACAATTGGTTTTGAGGTTTGTACAAAGTGATTAGTATGAATTTATTTGCATTCTTCTACATGCAGACATACAGTTTGACCAAGGAGTTATTTAAATTTTCTGGTATTTGTTTTGTGTCCAAGTATCTCTTCCATTTTGAAGAAAGTGTCTTAAAGTGCTGAGAAGGTTTTTTTTTTTTTTTGGATAAATGTTCTATAAATATCTGTTGGGTCCATTTAGTGTATAACAAATATATTGTATAGTGTATAGCAACTATATTTAGTGTATAACAGTATTTCTCTGTTTAGTTTTTGTCTAGATGACCTTTCTGTCATGATGGTGGATATTGAAGACTTCTAGTGTGTGAAGGTCAATATACAATTTAAACTGTAGTGATGTTTCTTTTACAAACTTGGGTGCCCTTGTGTTTGGTGCACAGATATTAAGAATTGAAATGTCATCTTGATACATGTTTCCTTTTAGGAATATGTCGTGCCCTTTCCTTTCTCTTTTGATTAGTGTTAAATGAATTTATTTTGTTAGATTTAAAAGTGGGTGCTCCAGCTTGCTTCTACTGTCCATTTGCTTGGAATATCTTTTTTTAAACTCTTAATTTACCTTGACGTACTATCTATTCTTCATGTTGAGGTATGTTTCTTGGCTTCAGCAGAAGGATGGATCCTGTTTTTGTGTCCATTATCTTAGTGTGTTTTCTTTTTCAATTGGGGAACTGAGATTGTTGATATTGATAAACATCAATCAATGACCAATGACTGTTGTATCCTCTTACTACTGTTCTTGTTGGTAGTTTGCATTCCAGTGGGTTTAAACAAACCTGTGTGTGTGTGTGTGTGTGTGTGTGTGTGTGTGTGTGTGTGTGTGTGTGTTTTCCTAGATTTCTTTAGGCAATCAATTTCCTCTGCAAAGCTTTCTGCCATCTTCTACAGATAATTTTAAGGTCTTCTTATACTACAACTGTATTGGAACATTCAGGGCCTACTATCAGGATAGCAAGACCCTGGTGGTACCATATTGCCCTGACTGTTTTTATTCTGGCATCTATGATTCTGGATTGGGGATGACTACAGGTTTGGTGTTTATTTCTCAGTTTTTCTCTGTTAAGTGAGTGTGTTATTGTTTGGTTTCTATTTCATCTCTATATTTTCAGGGTGTGGTATCTTTGTGTTGCCTGTTTTTCTTGCCTGCACAACTGCTGTGTTTATATGAAGTGTCTCCTGATGTTGAAGGCTAGAAAACTCAGATGAGTCTTGATTAGTCTTGAGATGGAAGTTAGAGGAGAAAATTAGCTAGGTGTATATACATACCTCATTAGTCTTCTCCAATGTTCTTTGGGAATCTAGTTTTAAGTTTTTACTCAATTGAGGGTCATGAGGCTTGGCATTGTTACAAGGTGTTTATATACAACCTGTAATCTAATATACACCTATCCTTGAAGTCTTGCAAGGAGATAAACAAGGATATGCATTTCATTTTAGCCCCACTTTTTCAATCTACTTTGAGTTTTTACCACCAGTCACTTCCTCCCTACAACTTTACCTGTCTATTTTTTCTTAGTCTTAGCCTACTTGGAGTTTTTCAGTACCCTTTATTTAGAAACATGCCATTGTTTCATTAGAATGCATAGGATTTAGAAACAAAAACAATTATAGGAAGATACGTTTTGAATCAAATATAAGAAGTCGATTCTATTAGATAATACACTGTTAGTTGATGGTCACAAAATTTCTTCTAAACTTGAAAAGTCAATATGAAAAATATGATTCATTCATTGAACAATTTTCACAGCTATAAGAGAAATTATGAACAATGATGTAGGTTTCTTGTTAATAGAGAATTTCTTCTGAATCATGTATGTGTGTGTATGGTGTATCTCTCTCTCTCTCTCTCTCTCTCTCTCTCTCTCTCTCTCTCTCTCTCTTTCTCTCTCTCTCTGTGTGTGTGTGTGTGTGTGTGTGTGTGTGTATTTCTGTGGCATCTGTGTGTATGTGCGTACATGCATCTACATGTATGCTCATATAAAGGTGGAGACACATGTAAATGTATTGTGTATGTGGTGGCCAGAAGTCAATGTCAAGTGTCTTCCCCTATATCTTACTGGTCTGAGAGCAGACTTCTTACTCAACCCAGAGCTCACTAATTCAACAAGACAAGCTGAATGGTAAGTGCAAGGGACTCTTCTTGTATCCAGCTCACCAGTGCTTAATGTTACAGGTACAACCATGCCTGGCTTTTACATGGTTCTGTGGACTAGAGTGAGTGCCTTACCAATAAGTCCATAAGTTGTATCCCTGCAGATTTTCATGATGATACTGTAACATAATATTTGTTTCAAATAAAACTGTAAACAATATATTGTTCACAATAATGCAGACTTTATTAAAGATGGCTAGATGATAGACTGTCGATAAGTAAATAGATGATGTAGATAACAGATGACAGTAAGTGGTAGAGTGCTCAATGATAATGTGATAAACACTTGTCCTGGGGTTTTGAGTATTTATTAATAGAAGAAGTCTTTATGCCAGAGAGTATAGTAGTGAATGAAATTTAGTGTCTGACACTACCTTTCTGTTTTCAATATGGTTATAGTTTGTTTTTTAATCAGGAAAGTATTATGTTCTAGTTCATGCAGGCTTCTTTTGATTACTTTCGCCCAATTAGATCTGATTGTGTCAGAATATTCATAAATAATCAAGATGAAGAGCTAGTGGGATAAAAATATACTAGTTCCACATAGGAAACTAAAGTTAGATGTAGTGCTTTAGGAATATAAAGCTGGACATACTGCTTAGAGCTTTATACTTCAAATAGTTTACAATTGCTGAATGGACTCATTAGCTAGAGCTCACCATTTGTCAGGAAGCTACAATATGTACTCAGAATTTGATGCTTTTCAAACATTTTAATGTGAGTAGAATACATTGGATGTCCTCTGTGGATGTTATTTAATACTAAATCATTTTTATTACTAATGATAAAAATGTGGAATGGGGAAACATTATTCCTATAAACTGTCATAAAATTCATTAGGGCAGACTTTCAGTGATAGTTCAATTGGCAAAATATTTGTTGCTTTGCATGCATGAGGACTCGAGTTTGAACCCCAGTAAAAAGATGCTGCACATGGATACACGTTTGAATTTCCAGTGCCAGGGAGGTAGGGGCTTACTTGAACAGTTCTAGATGGTGAGAGACTCAAAAACCATGTAGATGGCATCAGAGGAATGACAGATGAGCATGTTTGCTAGCCTTCTCATGAAAGCTCATGCACATATACCCACACACAAAAGGATACTTTCACAAACAAATGTGCTCTCCCTCACATATGAACTAAATTTAGTAAATCAATGATAAATTTAGTAATAGAGTACCAAGTAACAGTCACATATCTAATCATTCAGAATTTGTTTCTCTAATCTCTAGCTCTTCCATTGTTATTATTACTAAATGTGTTAACAATAATAGAAAACCTAAAATCTCCCAGCACGTGGTATTCTTCTAAATGTTGCTATTATCATTTTGAAAGAAAAACAAAGCATATATTCTTTAATGAATGAGCAAATGAATGACTTCGGATACACAATGAAGAATTGCATAGGAACAAAAGTAAGCCTAGATGAACAAGGTTTAACACACCTGTAATCCCAGACGTTAGTTGGGAGGTAGGGAAAATGATCATGAGTTTAGGCTATCTTCAACTAGTTTAGGGCCTACCTATACTGTGTAAGATCTTTACAAACAAATATCAAGCCAATAATCCAAACAATAATATAAATGGATCATAGGTGTCTACAAAATGAAAGGGGCTCTGCACTAATTTTTTTTTTCATTTTATTTATATGACCATTAAAATGTTAGGCTACAACTAAGAATACAAAGAGTTGTAGAAATGTGAAAGGTGCTCACAGAGGCTATTGGGATGAAGGACTTCTCATTGTGACACTGATAAAGTTCTTTATATTTCCTTGTATATTATGATTATGCTTTTCCCCTCTACCAACTCCTCCCAGATCCTCCCCACAAACCTGATCCCACACCCTTTTCCTACCTCTTCTTAAAAATAAGCAAAACAAATGAAAACAAAAGATAAGAAGCACACAGGCACACAAAACCTCACCAAAGGGGAAACCAAAGTACACTAACAAAATACCAATAGACAAGACACGCTTAAACAAAGAAAAACTAAACAGTAAGTCTACAAAAATACCATTGAGTTTGTTTTCTGTTGACCAACATCAAGGCCTACTGTGAAGTGTGATTTATATACCCACCAAGACTCCATTAGAGAAAGCTAGCTGCCCCGTTGCAAACTTAGCTTCTGAGTTAGAAATGTGAGCCCTTGTCTACTACTCCTCTCAGCACTGAGAACCCTCTAGTTTGAACTTCTGCAGGCCCCATGTGTGCTTCTACTGTCTGTGTGAGTTCATATATGCATCAGTCCTTTTGTATCTAAACGACACTGTTTCTTTCAAATAATCAATCCTTCCTGGTCCCTATAGTCTTCCTCCCCCCACCCCCCGTGTTCATATCCCCCCTTAAGAGGAGGGATTTGATGGACATATTCCATTTAGTACTGAGCTCCAAAATCTCTCAGTCTCTGAACATCGACCAGTTGTGGGGTCTCTGTGTTAATTCCCATAAGCAGTAAGAGGAAGCTTCTATAATGATGGCTTTATAAAGCACTGATCTTTGGGTATGTGTCAGAATGGCACCAGGGGTTATTACATTGATGTGTTTCTTTAAAAAAACAATAGTACTTTTTTTTTTTTCTCCCAGTACTCTGACTATCCAGTGTCATTATCTTGGCTATACCATCAGGATAAAACATGGGTTATATCCCAAGGTAGACCTTATATTCAATCCAAGAGTCATTGGATACTTCCACAATGTTTGTGTCATTATTGCATGAGCATGCCTTGTAGACAGAACGTTTTAGATCACAGGGGCTGGTTTCTGGGATGATCATTACCTTTCCCTTCTGTTAACATGTGGAGACCTTCTAGCATTATGAAACCTAACCAGTAGTGATGAAGCTTACAGGTCACTATGAGCTTGAATTCTCAATGTTATACAAGTCAATTATGTAGTGTCCTAATCCACAGAACTTACCATAAAATTGTGAAATTGTGGAAGTAACCAATAGAATTGACAATAGATTTTTTATGTTTGGGGGTTTAATTAGACCTCCCTAGCCAGCAGCTAAAAAGGAGGTAACACATTCCTGGCCCTAAACCTTTCATTTGTTGGCCTCTGATGACTAGTAGGGCCATTGCTGCCCCATTATAAAATAACTGTTTTAGTGGCTTTCTATTTGTATATATAAGCATTTAAAAAAGCTTATAATATACTAGATTTCCAAATGACATTTTGGTAAGGTTGTTAGTGTTATCTATTGCTACCATTTTCCTTCCTTCCCATCACCCACATCAATTTTATCTTCTCTGTTCCATTATTCTTCTTTTACATTTTGTACCACTGAGGACCAAATGTAACACCAACAAGTGTAACACCAACATGCAGTGTTTTCATTTCTGGGTCTAGGTTACCTCACTCCAAAATTTTGTTTCCAGCTCCATCTATTTAAGAGAAGATTGTATAGTTTTTTCTTTCTTAACAGCTAAATAGTAATCTATTACTTACAATTCACTTATCAGTTTAATGGCATCTAGGTTGTTCCTCAAACTATTGCAGCACTGGACATGAATTTGAATATATTTCTCAAAATGGTATAGTTGAATTCTATGATCAATATAGTTACATATTTTCTAAGATATCTCTACACTGACTTCCATAATGGCTATGCAAACATGATGTAGGATTGTCTTTCTGTATGCTGTGAGTATCAATCTTTAAATAAAAGAGCTGTTTTGGCCAATGACAGGCACCATAGATAAAGTAGGCGGGGGAATCAGAATAGGTAGGAAAGGAAGGGTGGAGTCAGATGAGACTGAGCCAGCAGCCAAAGGAGCAACATGTAAGAAACACAGGTGAGCCATGGGTCACGTAGCAGGACAGATTAATGGAAATGGGTTGAATTAAGATGAAATAGCTAGGTAGCAATGTGCCTAAGCCACAGGCCAAACAGCATGAACTTAATATAAGTGTCTGAATCATTTTGGGGGGTCTAAGCAGCAGTGGGCAGCTAAGGGGTCTGGGACCACAGGTCTGTGGGTCTGGATTTCTGGCCACCGGGGACCAAGAAACCTCACTGTAACACAAACATGCACACCCACCAGGAGTTAGTGAGTATTCTCTCTGTCCCAAATCCATGTCTACATTTGTTGTCATTCGGGATTTCTTTTTCCCATTTTGTTTTGAATTGCTTTAATCTTGTTTGTTTTGATTTTTGTTTTAGAAATTCTGGCTTAAGGTTAAAGTTAAATTTGATTTAAGGTTAAATCTTAGAGAAGATCTCTGTATGTCAAAGGATTTTGAACATTTAAAAGTGTGTTACTTGCCCGTTTGTATTTCTACTGAGAACTGACCGTTTGGTTCTATGCCTTTTTTATTTTCAGTTGGGTTGTTTTAACTTGATGTTTACTTTTTTGAGTCCTTGTCACATTCTAGATACTGCCCTCTATCAGCTATATAACTAGTAAAGACTGTTTCCCATTCTGTGGGCTTAATCTTATCATCAGTGATAGCTGTAACGCAAATTCTAGTTGCTATTAAATGAAAACTCAGAGCCAGATATCAGGAAAAGCTGGACTATCAGAGAGAGGAAGTAGACCACAGTCAAATCTCACCCAGCCAACTTCTCAAGGTAAGAGCTGTCTTTGAGCTTCCTCAGCCTGGCACCTCTTCACTTTTACAGAATGAACCGTTGTCTTCCTAGAGCTGCCTTAAATACCTTCTTAGCCCAGTTGCTTCACTTCTTGGTTCAATTCTGCATCATAGTCTAGAGTTAAGATTAAAGGTATGAACTACTACTATTTGGTAGTTAGGCCTTGAACTCACAGAAACAAACAGATCTCTGTGTCTGGAGTTATGGGATTAAAAGCATTGGTCATCACTCCCTGTCTTTCCCTTGCTGGATTAAAGGTGCAAATTATCACTCTCTGACCCTCCTGGACTGACTGTGGGTGGATCTGTTCTCTGTTATTAAGATTGGTTTTATTGTATATTTAATATATCACCACAGATGGTGCTATTTGCTATACAAAACCTGTAGTTTCATAAGTTTCTATTTAATGATTTTTGTACCTAAATATTGAGTTCCTGTTGTAATGTAGTTTCTTGGTCCCAGGCAGCCAGAGGTCCAAACCTACAGACCTGCAGCCCCAGACCTCTTAGCCGCCCTCAGCTTTTCAGGCCCCCCAAAATGACTCAGACGCTTATATTAACTTTATGCTGTTTGGTCTATGGCTCAGGCACATTGTTAGCTTACTCTTATATCTTAAATCAACCCATTTCTATTAATCTGTCTGCCACGTGGCCCGTGGCTCACCTGTGCTCCTTACATGTTGCTCTTTTGGGCTTCAGCTCCGTCTGCCTGACTCCACCCTGCTTCTCCTACCTATGTTCCAATTTCTCCTCCTACTTCCTCTATGGTGCCTGTCATGGCCCAAAACAGCTCCTTTATTTAAAGATTGATATTCACAGCATACAGAAAGGCATTCCCACATCAAGTTCCTGTTCAGAAAATTATTTATTTTGTTAATACATTAAATCAAATTCCCTACTTTCACTTTTATCTTCTTCTGTAAAAAGTAAGGTGACAATTTTGATTTTGAGTATGGATAATGTATAGATTGATTTTGGTAGAATAGTTATTCTCTTGATATTATTCCTATTATCCATCCCATGAGCATGCAAAAATTTTCCATCTTCTGCTATCTCCCTCAATCCTCAGTGGCTTACATTTTTCATTGTACAAGTCTTTCACTCCCTAGGTTCTATCTAGTCCATGATATTTTTTGAGATTGTTGTTAAGTTGTATTGTTTCCTTGATTTTTTTTTTTGGAGGGGGGGCATGTGCATCACGCATATATAGTGAGGTTATAATGCGTGCATTCTAACTTTGCTATCTCACTAATATATTGAATTCTTTTACGGACTGCAGAAGTCTCCTGGCAGTGCCTTCAGTGTACTCAATGGGAAATCACATCTTCTTCAAATAAAGATGTTTTAACCTTTCCTTTCCTATTTTATCTCCTCTAAACTCCTTTACTTCTCTTCTTGCTCTAGGGGAGACTTTTGAGTACTAAATTGAACAAGACAAGGGAAAGAGAGAGTGTATATTCTTGCTTTGTTGCTGCTTTTAGTGGAGATACATTGAAGTTTTCTGCATTTAGAATGATGTTGGCTTTGGACTTTCTTACAGTATCTTTATTGAGATATTACTCCTGTTTTCAGAATTTTTATCATGAATTGGTATTGGATTTTTTTCATTTATTTATTTTAAAGTAGGGTTTCTCTGTGTAGCCCTGGCTGTTTTAGAACTCTCTCTGTAGAGCAGGCTGGCACTGAACTCATAGAGACATGGATATTCACTTTTCTCTACATCCTGAGTGCTGGAATTAAAGTCACCACCAACTACCAGATGATGTTAAAATTTCAAAGGCCTTTTCTGTATCTAATAAATTGATAATGGAGTTTATGCCTATTGTAGTATGAGGTTTCTGGCCCGGACTTTCGGGCCTAACCTCAATGTTTAGGACCTACAGACCCGCAGTCCCACAGTCCTACAGAGACACACAGATGCTTTCATTAGTTTTTGGCTGATCAGCCTCAGGCCCAGGCTTATCACTTGCTAGCTCTCTACCCTTCATCTAACCCATGTCTCTTGTTCAGCCATGCGGCTTGGTACCTTTCTTTAGAGCAGCATAGTTGTCCTCGGCTTCCTCTGGCTTCTCTCTGGTACTCTTCTGGCACTCTGCTCTCAGAGATTTTCTTAGTCTGGTAGCCCCACCCACACTTCCTGCCTGCCTTTGGCCAATCAGCACTTTTTATTAAACCAGTTGGTGGCACAATTATTTACCATGAAACAACACATTATCCCTACATATCCCCTTTTCTCTTTAAAACAAAAGAAACTCCAATTCTAAAATTCTTTTCTCCCCTTATCTATAACAGCTTATAAGCAACACTGTAAATAAACACAAACATCCATAATCCATGTTTTGGGAATGTGGGCATCATTCTCTATGCTACTTCCTGCTGAATGGGGATGCCGACAATCTCATGGGAATCCAAAGAAAAATGTAGGATTATGGACAAGTCTTGAGTGGAGTAATCTCTAAGGCTGGGTTATCTCAGCCAGTCTCCTTGAAATTGTTTTGGATTCAGAGCTCTGGAACTTCAACAGAGGTGGTCTGAAATGCTGAATCATCTGGTCCATCCATTTCCATTGGAGATTTTTCAGGGGGTCTTCCTCTATCAAACTCTATGTTCTTTATCCAGGAAGAAATCCACAGTCTTTCATTTTCTGTGAAAATAAAAGGAAAACCTCTTCTCTAAAGTAGCGTATCTTTGGATTTCAATTTTAAAGTAAACTCATTTACAAAATATATACGTTGAATTACTCCAACAACATTTATAATCAACTGTCTTTTAGCAGCTTTTACTAAGTCATTTTCAGTCAAGAAGCTTAAAGATAAGACAATATCATACAGTATCCAGACACTCTTTGTATTTTCCAATTTACTTGGTTATTTATTTATTTATTTATTTATTTATTTATTTATTTATTTATTTATTTATTCTATTTCTTTAAGGGCTTTCTCTACCTCTTTTTTCTTTCTTTACGCCTATGTATATATATTTTCAAAACACTCTTTACCACTTAGACTTTTTTTTTTAAACTGTCTTTACTGTATATTTATTTCTTAACTTTTTCTGTCTCTGACCACACCTTTGCTTTTCTAGGGTGATTGACTCCACCCAGATTCTTCTATTTCTTTCTGTTTCTCAACACACCTTTAATCTGCCAGGATTAAAGGCTGGTATGATAGGTGGATGGCTCCACCCAGCTCCTAGTCTAATTTCATAGAATTTATCTTTTTAACCCAGGTACTCTGGGGAATTTTAGGTCATTTAGTTTGACCAAATCAAACTGCCATCTGCTGCTCATTAACTCTATTTAAGTATTAGGCAGCAGGGCCTTTTAAAAGACTCACAAGTATTTTGCCTTTAAGGCTGAATCAGGAAGCTTCTCTTAAAAAAGTCAAGCTTTAGTTTGCCTCAGAGCTGATCCATGAAAACATCGACACTAGAAAGCCATCTTTGATTCTGTTCCCTTTTTCTCCTTATGAAGGTAAACCTTAAATAAATCATTTATAACCTTTTGCTTATATTGAGGCTCCTGTGAGACCTGAGGAACCAGCCATTTTACACCTTAAGCTGCACTCCAAAAGCCCACCATTGTAGTTGAAGCCTATGTGCTTCAGCAGGGCATCTCTGTACCATGGCTCACATGGGAGACACAATTCAGAGGCTGCTTTGGGCTCTAGACCATTTTTTAAGCTTTCTATGGCTTTTTGTGGGTATATTTGCCCCATGTTGGGCGCCATTTGTAGTATGAGGTTTCTGGCCTGGACTTTCGGGCCTAACCTCAATGTTTAGGACCCGCAGACCCGCAGTCCCACAGTCCTACAGAGACACACAGATGCTTTCATTATTTACCATGAAGCAACACAATACCTCTACAGCCTATTGGTCTATTTATGTGGTGGGTAATATTTATTCATTTATGTATGTTAAACTTTCCCTGCATCCAAACCAGTTTCCCCTCCATCCACTCTTTCCAAGCTCCCTTCACCTCCTCTCTTTTCTAGATTCACTCCCGCTTTGTTTCCACTTCAGAATAGATAAGCCATCCCACAGACCACAGAAAACGGGAAGGGTGGGTGGTACAATAAGACAAGGGCGGAAAAAAGCCCTCATTTGGAGGCTAGACAAGGCAACCCCAATGAAAGAAGAGTTTCAAGATCAAGGAGTCAAAGAATCATCAGTTCCCCCTGAGGACTCCCACAAAAACACCAAACTAACAGCCATAACATACACAAAGGACCTGGTACAAAACCCATGTGCGGCCAGGGCTCGCCACTTTAGTCTCTGTGAACCCATGGAAGCCCTGCTTAGTTGATTCAGTGGACCATAGTTTCCTGGTGTTCATCTCCCCTCACTCACTTCAAAGCAGTGAAGAACATGACTGCCTTTCCTGACACGGTCGGTCTCATGTTAAACCAAACTTTGCTGACCAATCCCACAACACCATTGCTCTGGTATATCCAGCACATCTTGAAGAAAGGATAGATTACAGGTGCAGGGTTTTATGGCTGGACTGTTATATAGGTTTTTCTTTCTGTAGCCTGCATTATACATTCTCTCACCAAAAAGACTTGAATGTAGAGAAGGCTTCATTACTGCACAAGCTTGAACTCTATATTTTAAATGTGTTAACTTACATTTGGAAGTGTTTTGTTGAGAATTGTTGTGTATGTTTGTCAAAAATATTGACTGATAATTTCTTTTAAGACTGCATTTTTTTTAAGTCGGGCTAATACTAGATTTATAAAAGAAATTAGTTTTTTTTTTCCATCTTTCTTTGCAAACTATTTTGAGGATTACTGGTGCTATTCTTTTAAGCTTGGCAGAATTCAGATTTGCTTCCACCCACTCCGGTTTTGTTTTGATTTTTTGTTTTTTGGTTTTTTTGAAGAAAGACATTTAATTATTGCTTATATCTTATTGAATGTTAAGGGTTTATTTAAATTGTTTATTTCATCTTGATTTAACTTTGGTAGATTATATATAGTCGGAAAATTATTTCTTCTGGATTTTCCAGTTTAGTTAAATTTATATATTTAAAGCATGCTCTTAAGCTTCTGTGAATTTCCTCATTATCTGTTTTAATGCTTCCCTTGCTGGCTCCACTTGAGTTCATTTTAATTCCTTTTACTTTGATAAACTTGGCTAATAATTTGCCAATCTCCTATACTTCTCAAAGAACCAATTGTTCATTCTGGAGAAAAACTATCTGTAACAACAGACTCTATTTTAAAAGAAAAGAAGTTGTGAGAAAGAAATATGCAGAAAAGGATGAGTGGGGAAGAGACGTCAATGAATGAGGCAAAAAAGAAAACAATGATTAAAGGGAAAAATGGAATTTCTACAGTCAAAATTGAAGCTTGAATAACACGCACATATGCAAAGGTGCATACTGGGAGTTAGTAAATTACTACTAATAAATGGTCACCTGTGCAGCTAGTTCTATCTATATGTCTCCAATTCATGTCTTGAAATATTTTAGTCTTGAACATCCATTATCTTGGGTACATAATGTTTCCAAGGGGTAAATGTAAACACATTACTAGAATTCTTGGAAATCGTGGTACAACAAAAAAGAAATGTTTCAGCTGATATATGAATGCTTTTGTGGTTGTACAAGTAAAAGTTTGTAAAAAGTGTAAAATTCTTCAGGGCATCATTAAAGATGATCAATGTTGTCTGTGTTTTGTTAATAATTAATGATTTTAGAACCCTGAAGACAAAGGAGCAGCTGCCAACTAATAAAAGATGCCTTAATTAAAAAAATTTTGAGCATTCCATTAACGATAGAGATGGCTGAGAAACCTATATCATTAAAATCACATTTGCAGCAAATCAGATATTTGAATGAATGTTTTAGTCTATACACCAAATACTTATTGCCATAAGCGTTAAAGAATATTTAGCACTTTAAAATGCTTGTCTTGCTGAATTAGTGAGCTCTCGGTTGAGTGATCAGTCTGCTCTCACACCAGTAAGATATAGAGGAAGACACTTGGCATTGACCTCTGGCCACCACATGCACAATACATTTACATGTGTCTTCACCTTTATATGAGCATACATGTAGATGCATGTGCACATGCACACAGATGCCACAGACATACACACACGATGACATGATTCAAAAAAATTCTCTATTAGCAAGAAACCCACATCATTGTTCATAATTTCTCTTATAGCTGTGAAAATTGTTCAATGAATGAATCATATTTTTCATACTGACTTTTCAAGTTTAGAAGAAATTTTGTGACCATAAACTAACAGTGTATTATCTAATAGAATTGACTTTTTATATTTGATTGACTTATATATGATTCAAAATGTATCTTCCTATAATTTTATTTTTGTTTCTAAGTCCTATGCATTCTAATGAAACAATGACATGTTTATGAAAAAATAGACAGGTAAAGTTGTTGGGTGGAAGTGATTGGTGGTAATAGACTCAAAGTAGGTTGCAAAAGTGGGGCTAAAATGAAATCCATATCCTTGTTTATCTCCTTTCAAGGCTTCAAAAATAGGTGTATATTAGATTACAGGTTGTATATAAATACCTTGTAACAATACCATGCCTCATGATCCTCAGTTGAATAAAAACTTAAAACTAGCTTCCCAAAGGCAAAATTATAAAGAACATTAGAGAAGACTTATGAAAGATATAAAGCTAAAGTAGCTTATTTTAATTTCTGAAAGTACATCAGGTTAGTACTTGGGCTAGCTATACTAAATACAGAACCTTTTTTGCATTGTAAACTTGTCTTCTATTGTTATAGCTAAATTACCACTTTAAATGATCATTATTACATATTGATGTGTGGTTTTGTTTTTTTTTTTTTTAACACTGCACAGTAATCTCAAGCACGCATTAATGGCATGAATACTTAAGTGATAACCAACAGTTCTCTAATTTAAGACCCACTCAACAAGAGGATGATGCCAATATTGGACACCTAGCCAACTAGTTACTGCTATTGTTACTAAAGAATCTACAGCCACTAATTTATGATCTTTGCTTAGTTTTCACTTAATTCATTTTAAAAGCAAAAGATATACAATATGTAATACAAAATATGTAGCATACATTGAAATACAAGTATTATCATTTCATGGCAAGCCTTCCTTTGAATAAGGTATTTCTTTCAAAGCATCTTCTAGAGTCCATTTACTTTTATAGTTGAATTTTAACCAGTTTTATGTAATCTGTGCAACTTGAAATTTGTTGTATTTTAAAATAAAATCTAGAGCATGCACTTGAAAAATGCCATTATTTTCTAATTTTATTAAATTTTAGACTTGCTTTGCTTTTGGTTATTTTCTTTTTATATCATAATTTTAGTAGTAAATATAGAATACCAAAGTCCTCAATTGTTTGAAAAATGCTTTTCCCTTCGATAAATTAGAATAGCAATAGACCATAACTCATTTGACTAAATCTGAGTCTCTATAAATGTAGTAAATAAAAATGTGTATATTATAAAGAATTAAAAATAATTAAGCTCAAAAATACTTAGACTTTAAGTAGCTATATAACAAAATGGTTTTAAATTTAATTTTGAGTACATTTTTCTTTCAAAGGAATGCTCCAAGCCATAAAGACCTTTTGCCTCTACCTAAGTAAATTTTTATTCTGAAATGATATTTATATTAATACATTTTTGCAGGATTCAAATAAAGTGTTGCTTTTCCACATGAGAGTTAAGTGCCTAATTGTTAATTAAATATCCCAACATGGCTGTATTTATAAACAAAGTAAGGTAGTCCTATGTAGCACATGAGTCAAGAGAAACAAAAGCATATAAAAATAGGAAATTAAACTGCCACCATGGGCACATGAAATAACCTTGAGTACAGATACAACTCCTTTCCTCCTAATTCTATCCAACTGCTGGAATACATAAATCTAGAACAGTTGTGAGGCATAATGTTAACATACCAACATGCACTGTTTCTACATGGCAGTAATGAATTATCTAACAAATTAAGAAAGCAAGGCGGTTTATGACAGCTATGACATTTTGACAATTTTAAAGGACTCTAGCTGCAGCTCTTACGGAGCTTTGAAAGCACTCTTATTAAAGTGACTGTTGCCAGTTTACTTAGCTCGTGGCTAGGGGTGTGGTCATTCTTTTAAGGCTTGTTACTTCACTATCTTAGATTAGTTTTCATCAGAGGTAACAATTATACACAAGCAAAAATTACAAGAAATTTTTTAAAATTTTGTAATAATATTTAAAAATCTAAAAATCACATCTCTAGAATTAAACAAAATTAGGCAGTTATATACATATAAAGCAAAGTTAAGAATACATAACTTGTAAATGTTCCACCTCATACTGAATAAATATTGCCTTTTCTATATTAGTAAGAAATTAAGTAAAACATCACAAGTTAACAATAAAGTTTTCAGCTAAAAGGTTTTTAATGTTCTTATTAAACAAAATTAACATATAACAAAATAAATCATTTTCAAAACTGCACACATAAACAAGAGAAAATAAACAAGTTAACATATAACTAAGATAAACATCAATAAACACAAATAACTGTTATTAATATTAATTATTCCTTAAAAGGCAGAACAAGACCTGGTTCTATTCTACAATCTGAACAATTGAATGGGTTAATCCACAAAAGCAAGTATCTTATAAAAGAACTGGTTATAATCCAAACATTGCACGTTATATATCTTTACTAATTTAAAATATTCCCATTTTTAAAAAATACAAGCTAGATCATTTGCTTAAATTTACTTGTGACCATTACATTCCCAGCTGTGTGCCAGACAATAGAGGTAGCCATAAGGTACACCAGGGTGTGTGTTTGTCGGGGGGGGGGGGTGGGGGGTGGGGGGGTGGAACAGCTTTGAAGGCAGACCTCTAAAAACTATTAATAATTGCTAATATAGCCACTCCTCAGTACTAGTGTGGAACTGGTTCTAAGACCCAGCTATAAAAATATCTAAAAATGCTTAGATCCTTAGAAAAAGTGGAATAGTATTTGAGCATACTCTAGAATGATGCTCAGGTACCTTTAAGTCCTCTCAGCTTATTTATAATACCTAGAATAATGTAAATTGTGGTTATACTGTATGGCTTACAGGATGGAAACACCCTGCCTGAATATGCTTGTTGTATACAAGTGGATTGTTTTTCCTCACAAAATTTCTGATCTTAGTTGGTTAAATATTTGGTGTAGAAGTAACTCTGGTTATTTATATAATTATCAACTAAAAAGTCTTATGAAAAAAAAATACTTCAGTCATTGTTAGAAAGTGATTCTGTAAGAATTTAATTTTGACTTAAATTCTGACTGGCCACTAATGATGGAGGAGATGAACTGGAATCAGCAGGAGCAAAAGTGAGCTGTCTCAAGCTGGAGTTGACTGCCTGCTGACAATTGTTTGGCCTTATTTTTGTAGACTCTCCCCCAATCTCAGAATTATTTCATAAAATTCATTTTCTGTCATGGTGAACTCAAAAATGAGACATAAGAAATGAAGAAAACATATGCTATAAAATACTGTGTATTGATAATTCATTTTAATGTAGTAACAAAGAAAAAATCTCTAGGTTAGTTTCTGTTTATCTCAATGGAGAAGCTTAGTAATAATAACATTACAATATTATCCTTAAAATTTGTCCTGAAAAATACTGATTATTCTCATAATTCTGTAGGCCTAATAATTTTCAGATCAATAGAATTTTAATTTTATAATTGGGTACATCTCTTCAAAAAGATTTTTATTCCAAAAGCATTATTTAAAACATAAGCTTAAAAAATTTATTTGTGGGTGTCTGCAAACATTCATAAGTAACCATGAGACTAAATGTGATATGGGGTGGATGTCCATTTCAGAGAACCAGTGTGTATTGATCCGTGCCTTCTACCATTTTTGAGACAGGATCTTGTTTGCTGCTGTGTAGCAGGCTAGCTGGCTCACACACTTTAGACTCTCTCCCGTCTACACTGTCTAGCTCTCTGTGGGAGCAGTGGAATAGCACATGTATGCTACCAAGCTCATCTTTATGTGAGTTCTGGATATTCAGATCCAGATTCTCATGCCAGCACTGAGTTCTGGGTGTTCAGCTCCAGGTCCTCATGCTTGCAGTGAATCCTGGGTGTTCAGATCCATGTCTTCATGTTTGCATAGCAAGCACATTACTCACTCACCAGTCTCCCTTACCCTAAAAATGTTTCTTCTCTGCTATATATTATAGGATAACTTTCAGAAATAATCTGTATGTGAATGTCTTTATGCTCTGGAGATTGGTATGCATTATTGGATAACATGGCTCAACTTATGTTCTCAGTAGAACTAAAAAATAACATTTGTATAAAACTAGATAGACTGTTTTCTTATTATAATAAATAATGAATTTAGTAGATTTGAACTATTTTTTATTTTAAATAATTTATTTCTAGCATAAAAATTATCAATTTTTAACCACTTAACAACCATGGATCACTAACATTTTTTAACCCAATAAATACTGTAAAAGTGTATGACTTTCATATGATCACATAACTCAAAAGTATTGTGTTACTTTAAAAATGATTTTATCTATCTCTAGTTTAGAAGTAATAAGTAAATTTCCTATATTATTTATGATAAAATTAAATTAAAAGAAAAATAATATTAACATTATCCTTTCTTAGTTCAGTAATCTCTGATGAATATTTAATTTTAAGATATGAGAAAATGAGACCTAGAAAGACTGACAATATGCCCTAAAAAGAGTATCTGAATGCAATAACCTCATGGTGACTGAGAAATAATGGTTTTCCAAATAGCTGAGAAGCTGTTGCTGATATTTATTAGCTACTTCCTAACGTTTCCAGTCTTTAATTCAGCTCAGCAAACCAGAGGCATTAAACATGGAAAAGCACACCATAGACAGATGAGTTTTCAAATGATGACACAATGGATGCTCTGCACAAAGCCAGTTTTCAATAAAAACATAACTAACAGAATAGAAAAATACAATTTAATTGCCAGTAATTTAAACAAGTTTGGGCTCACAAAATACAACAACAAACAAAACAAAAAAAAAAAAAAAAAAAAACCCCAAAACTTGAGAAGTGTATTTGATTCACTAGGGGAAGGTAGACAGAATCTGAATACTAACACATTTCAAAGTCACTGAAAAGTTCAGAAATGAAACATATCCATCTACTGCCCTTTAGGTCTCTGTGTTCATGTTTACATATATATATGTATGTATGTATATAAATATATATATATGTCAGATGCACCTATCATGTACACACTCCTGTCTTTGGACCCAGAATACAAGTACTGCTTACCTGTATGCCTGTAGTTCAGATGCTTTATTTAATGCAAGCATTTTTTTTCGACTGTGAAACAAAAACCCAAAGGGACATCTCATTAAAACTTCAATTGCAGGCAGAAATTCAGAAAATTATACCATAAGCCATGTTACTGACACAACTTTTCTCATCAGATCTTTCCTTTGTCTGGTATTGGTCATTGTAGGACAAGTAATATCATCTTTTAAAAAGTAAAAATAAAATAATTGATAAAGGTAACAGTAGCAAGTGCACATTGATTTTGACAGTTTTTTTTCCATAACTCAAAACACAGGGCATTTACCAAAGCAATGCGATTTGAAAAATGGTAAGTGAGACATTATGAAGCAGGCAGCTGTTGATCCGATGTGTATGTCATTCTTTCCTTACTGTATCTTTCAGACCACTTTCGAGTTAGTTCTAGATAATAGCTTGGCTTATGAGGCCGGTAATCCAGGTACACTGTGTTAGTGGTTCTTTTGGGGACAGCCTTTTCAATTTGAGTTCCTTCATGCCACTCATTGAAAGAGGTGATGGAAATCAAACTGGGGTGAGTCTGCAGTGCAGCACTTAGAGCAACTTCATAATACTTCCCGTTGATGCGGTTCCTAGTGTTCTGAGCGTTCCATGGACGGATGTTTGTATCTATGTATCCTGGACCTACACTTGGGATAAATAGCAAATTGTTCTCATCACAAAATGATTTCAGATTATCCCAATTCTGATGTGATGAGCCATATGTAAAACCATTTGTGGCAAAATATGTATAAATTCCATCAAAACCACTTTGGAGAATATCATATTTATGCTTTTCTTCTACTAGAAGTGCAATAAACAATCCGTCATAAGGAGAACCACGCACACTCTGAGACCCTGAAGGCATTAACAGATTTGCCCAGGTTTGTGGCTTTGTGATATAGGAATCATAGACATAAAACATAGGCAGAAATTGTCCACTCCTTGTCTTGTACCTATAGAAGGCAGGATGGCTTCCATATCTACAATAGAGACACATTGAAAAGTGAGATGAACACTCAAAGAATATGTTACAATAAACTACATATCAAAACTGAAAATGATCTGTGAAGCTTAAGCACATTGTTCCCAATCTTCAGTGAGTCAGTTATGTAAGTATAATAATGCAAACATACTTTTCATTTTATACGTTATGAAACATTGTTATACTATCAAATAAGAGGTTAATTATCTCATGCCAGAGTTAACAAATGGTGATTAAAGCCATAAAAGTCTATTATGAGCTACATAAACAGAAAACCCTCTTTATAGTATCAGCGACAGGTGTCCCTTTGTTGCTGAGATGATTTTTTGTAAAATGAAATAACTCAGAAAGCCTTATAAGTAAAATACTTTATCAGAATAAAACTAATTTAAAAATTCTTTAGTCATTCTAGGTAGAAATGAAGACAGATATGCAAACATTGCTATAAAATTAGTTCACATTTCATCTGAACCTTCCTTTAAAAAGACAAAATGTATATTCATAAGATTTTCAAAACAGAAATGTAAAATAAGCATGAAAGAAAATCATAGTCTTTAAAGCATATAAAAAAATAGATAAAGTAACAACATTTATTCATGCAAAAAGTGAACTTTAAGAAACCTGAGAATTTTCTTCAGTTTACTTGTGGAAAAATTACCAGAAATGACAGATCACAAACTAACTCTCAGATATTATTTCAATGTATTTGTAACAGTAATTATCACCAGATCATACAGTGTAACCATAAACGTTGAAGAAACTCACTTGTCTATAATATACTTGACATTTTTATACATGTTTTGATCATCTCGATTGCTATATGGTTCTATGTGAAAAGCAACCTAAAAAAAAAGAAAGAAAAAGAAAAGTCAGTTAAAGAAAGCATTATTTATGAAAGTATATTTTTTATAATTAGTAAGTTGCCAATTCAAAAACATTAAGGTGAATTAAAATCTAGTGAGTCCAGTGGTTACCAAATAAATCTTAGTAGACATCACTTACTGAGCATTTCCACTACTACTAAGTAAAGCATTTCCTTTATTGCATTAGGTAGACACCAACTCCAGTTTCTAATAAAGAAGTTGGCATAGATACAGTAACTTTCCAATAGCCCCCAGTTTGTTGGATACAGTGTGTGGTAACTGTCCAACTAGGATACTATTTTTCATGACAGACTGCTAAAGGCTACTATTTTTTTTATATATATAAGATACAAAAATAAACTCTGTATTTAGACACAGCTTTCTGAAAGAAAGACAAAGGAACTCTAAAATGTTCAGGTTTCAAATTAGTATGGATATTTCCCCCTTAGGCATGTGACCACTACATTTACACTTAAATAGAAAAAACAAAATAGTCAATGAAATAATAGCTTAATATCATTAAAGGACATCTTGTGAACATATATTTATTTTTTAACCTTCAATGGGCTTATAAGAATATATTTACATATATTTAGAAAACAATATCTAAAAGCTTCACAGAGCATGGTAATGTTCATATTGCTACTGTTAAGGCCTGTATATGACTACTGTAATATTAGAAAGCACAAAATATCATACATACATTTAAATTTTCTGCCTACAAATATCAGTTGTACATAACCAAGTTTAATAAATCATGTCTAAAAAACAGCTTTGCTTTATATACTATCTATAACTACTAAGATATAAAGTACTTAAATGATAATCATAAAAATTATTCTTAAATTCACTGAGTTATTCATATCACACACATCTTACTAATCTAAAAAATACTGTCTGAACCACTTTTTAAGTGTGACATTGCCTGTTTGACTATAGTATTGCAGCTTAAAGCTTTTTTTTTTCAATTACCTAATAAAAGCAAAATGTATTTTCAGTAATTTTCAAGTTAAGTTAATTTTAAAGTCAGGCCATTTAGTAAATCAACCATTCTCTACTTATGAGATACAATGATGTAAGTTTGTGTCAGTAACAAACTCAGGTCAACAACAAATCCTTGCCAATTGCTTTCAAACATGCAGGCTATAAATGATCAGCTTCTTCCTCAAGTACAGATCAACATACTGCAGCAAATTCAAAGTCACATATTTAGAACTTCTCAACTAATTAATCTTATATTTTATTTTTAATTAATAACAGGATTTGATCACTTTTTCTCCCTTCCTTTCAGAAAAATCTATCACATTAACATTAAAATGAATTTAAAATGACAGAGTTTGCTAGATAAAATTAAATGTGTGCATTACTTTTAGAGAATAGGAATTATGTTATAAATACCATTTCACACTTCTGATTTTGTCTTTACCAAAAATCTTCTAACACTATAGCCAAAGTACTTTCTTCCTTCATTTCCTTAACACTGGACTTCACTAGATACCACCCTTTATGCCAAACGTGAGTGAGAAAAATTCCTCCTACACCTGCTATTGTCAAATCTGTTGTAATTTTTCTTTCTAATTTACTTGTGGCCTTTATTAGGCTGCAAATTCCATTAGTATGGACTACAAAATGTTTCTGTCTTTCCTGTTTCATCTTGAGATGGTTGTCTTTGAAGCCTCCTCCCTCGTGCCCCTTCCTCCCCCCACCTAAGATCATGGATGTGTGCAAACATGTCCAGCTCTCTTCTTACTACTGTTCCACATCACCTGGACGGCAAAAATCCATACTTTATACGAAGAAAGAAAATAGGGCTGTGCTCAACAGCGGCACAGTCTACCCATCAGCTCCACCACAATCCTATAAAAAGCTGTTTCAATGTTTTTTGCTTATAATGTTGCATAGAGAAGAGATAGTAAGCTGAACAGATCTAGCTCTGATCCTTCTAACTGTGGTTTAGGTACCCTCTGGATTGACAGTTACAAGTGCCTCAAATATATGCTCCAAAGAATAATATAAATATATATTTTAAAATTTATTTTTGAAAAATCAAGTTGCCAATTAAATTTAGATTTTACTGATTTATATTTGGGAAAAACTGTCAACATTTTCAAGTAGTAATACAAAAAAAGTCACTAATTCTTCTAACATGTTTATTAATTTAACTTCTTCATTTATAATTAAAAACACTCACTTAAAATGACTTTTAGTTTAAAATAATCAAAATTGCAGTATTTAGTAACTAATGTTCTTATGTAATCAAAACTAATGGGCTATAGCAAAAGATTAGCTGTAAGACAAAGCCATGACCTAGAAACTTTATTTAAAAAAAAATAATAACAAAAGTGAAGGAAACCCCTTTTTACATTCCAAATAGAAAGAATGTAAAGTGGACCCAACCAAAAGAAAAAAATTGAATTAATATAAGCATTAAGCTATTTTTAAAATAAGTTTGATAAATTGAAGAGCTATTGAGGGTACGTCATCAATCTTCAGCATTGGGGAAATGTGAACATTTACAAGAAGAGAATGGAGAACAGTAGTATTTTTATAAAAGTCTACGTCTTCCTGTCATTAAATATCAAATCTAAAGTACACAGAGAACAAGTTCGTTGCTTCTGTTTACAGAGACAATCAACGCAGAGTCGTACTTTCCTTTTCCATGAGGGCTTCCAGTACAGCTAAAAATAATCCATTTTCATGGATCATATCTTAACCACTTTACTTTTAAAAACCTTACTGAAGAAAAATGTCCAGTTCATTACCTCACACCACAGAATTGAGGCAAAGATTGAACAGATCCGGAGCCTTAGATTTTCTTGGCACAAAATAAATAAGTGACTTATTCAATCTCAGTTGTGGTTCCAGAACTTGAAGATTTGACTATCTGCAAACTCCAAATCCCAATGAGAACTTACTGGATAGCTCAGTGGCACATGTAATGTGGAAATTCCTATTCATAGTTCATTTGAGTGATATTATCCTTAAGACTTTCTTGTAGGCTACAGAAATATTCGTTATAATACACACACACACACACACACACACACACACACATATACACACACACATATACACACACACACTGCCAGGCTGTAATAGAAACTACAAAAGAAAATCCTTCCTCCCCTACTTTGGATTGATTAAAAAAAAAAAAAGGAGAAAAGTAAATTTCCAGAAGCAATGACTAAATAAATAAATGAATGAATAAATAAATACATAAATAAATAAATAAATAGATAGATAGATAGATTTTAGAGGATAGATCAACAAACTGCATTAAGTGGATAGTGGGAAATTACCCTCTGCCTCTAACTGCAGTTATCACATCCTATGTTAGAACAAAAAGGGAGAAGGTACAAGCAATTAAAGATATTGCTAGGAAGCGTAGAAAACAGTACATACCCATGTCTCCAAACTCCAACCCCAAGAGAGGAGACCCAGAGAAACTCAGAACCCTCATGAGAGTTCATCTCATCTAAAACTCTGTGGAATAAACAAAGTCATATTAAGACCACTAACACAGGCAGGCTGAGCCTCAGCAGGATGAAAATTGTTAGGTGCAAAGAGACCCAGGAATGGATGGTACAGGTAACAAGGAAATCCATGCAAGGTTAGTGCCACCAGCTGTCACATTTGGAAAAGGGGAAATGGTCTAGGCAGGAACATCCCACATCAAGAGTTGGAAGATATCTAAGAAAACCTGAACTTTGCCTTTTAAACCAAGGCAGAAATTCAGCCCCACAGGCAAACTTATGGATCACCACTGAACTGCAGATAAAGGTAAACAGCTTTCTTACCAGCAAAGGTAAATTAAGAAGACTTATTAGCCAGGAGAGGGCTTTTCTTGGTGCTTTAATCAAGAAAAAAAAATTAAACTGGTATTTTTATTTTAGTTATTTTTAAATCTTTATTCTTGCACAAACATTTGTTATAATTTTTATACTGCTCTGTAGATTTAGCACTATTTCCACTGTGTCTTCAAATATTTCTCTAGCTTCCAACCCATATACTTTCTCATTTCATTTTCTCTTCCCCACACCCTCCTCTACAGTCTCCTAAGGGCAATTTTGTAATGTCAATAATCTTTATGGTCTGTTTTCCCTAACACTTTACCAATTCCTCTCTTCTGTTTACTACTTTAAATGAATTTCTGGTCATATTTAATTTATTGTCTTTCTATACTGATGTTTAATAGACAATATCGTAGCAAACACTTACTATCTTTGTTCTTTTATTCCCTAATGGTCATTAAACTTAAAGGGAGATAGATTTGTTCAAGTATTACTGAGATTTCATAGTAGGTCTCCCTATCAGTAAAGTTTCTACTGAAATACTCTATTGGAGTTAAGCTGGGTATTATACTTGATGCCCTCTTGAGCATGTAAGCTACATTACAAGCTTAATGCATAAGATAGACAGGAGGGGAAGGCATTTTAACCCTGCTATAAACTAGTCTCAGGAGAAACTGGCAAAAAGATCTCAAATTTCAACACAAATAAATAAATAGATAGATAAAGGAGATGTAGCAAACATTCACAATGACCTAATCTCAGGTATTCAAATTTGTTAATTTGTTAATACAAAGAAACAATAACCATGAAAAGTAGAGACAACAAGACCCTCCCAAAATGACTGATTCCACAGTATTAAATTTTCTAAAAAGCGGGACAAGGACAAAATATCAGACAAGAATTCAAGAGAACGCTACAAAAAAAGACTGAGCAAATTCTAAATGAAAATGAGTAAGTTCCCGCAAGAATTCAACGAGAATGCAAATGAACACCTGGATAAAATATGAAAATCAATGCATAACATGAACAAAAATTTAAGTCAGACAAAGAAATACTTTTATAAGTCAAATAAAAATCTGGAAAAGCTTACTCAAAAATTCAGTGTTAAACTGTTGCTGAGGAAAACACTTGCCTAATTCACTGATCACGGAAACAAACACTGCACTGATAACACATTATTCACCTGAGTATTCATGGAACTGGAAGGTACTCTGCACATTACCAGTGGAGAAAGCTAAAAATCAATGGAGACAAACCCTGCAATCGACAATGGTTGCCATCTATCTGCAGGATACACTAGTACAATAGAGACCCAAGTATTGTGTGGCGATATATTGTATATTTAATAGAATTAGTCTGGAATATCAGATGATACAGTCATCTCTCTAGCCTTTTTTTAGTTTGTTCTTTTGTTTTCTTTTTGAAACAGGGTTTTCTGTGTAATAGTCCTGGCTCTCCTGGAACGTTGTAGACGAGAGTGACCTCAAACTCCCAGAAATTCTGCTGCCTCTACATCCTAAGTGCTGTTCCTAATGGTGTGTGCCACTGCTGCTCAGCTTGTTCAATATTGAGCTCACAGAGATCCAGAAGAATCTCTGCCTCTGGAGTGGTGGGATTATAGGTGTGGGTCACCAGTCTCTGATCTTCAGAGCTTAACTGTGGATAATCCTGTCCTCTGATATTCCAGGCTGATTTTATTAACAGTGTGTCTCTCTTACTGAATTTAAGGTGCACTCTAAGAGTTGGAACCCATGGCTGGCATTGCTTGGGTGGCTCAGAACCTGAGACTGCATAGGTCATGGGTCTAGAAGAAGACCAAGCACCATAAAAGACCAAGTTCAGCTATAAAGAGTATAGTAATAAAATGATTATCACAAGACTCTGCTATACCCACAGATCAGTGTTGCAGCCTTCATCAGAGAAGTGTAGATGGGAACTAACACACAGACCCACAACTTGATAATGTACAGAGAGTAAGAAATTTCTGAACACTCAACACTAAATTGAATATTTCATTAAATCTCGTTCCTAAGAGATCAGAAGCTCTGCAGAAGAGAAAGTGAATGAACAGTGAGAACTAGAGAGGATGGATGACTCCAAGGAAACATTGTCTTCCAGACATAATAGGTACGGTACATGTATGAATTCACAGTCTATGGCGCCACACATAGGGCCTGCACAGGTTCAAGCACACTGGGTTCCACTGCTGAATGGTGTTAGTGGATGTGAGTTCCCATGCCTATCCAAGAAGTTATCTCCACTTGCAAAGGAAAAAAAAAATAGTTATCTCATTGGGTATATTAACCATGCTTCAGGCTGGCCCCAGGCCCAGCAGCACATGGCCAATAAAAAACAAACTCAAAGCTACTTTTATAGACTTTTCATCTCATATTGTTCTACTGGGGCAATATCTGCCTTATTGGTCATTGTGATTTTTGTGTTTATGTCTGTGCAGAAGTTTCTTGGTTCTTGGTTTTCTTTTTCTTTTGTGTGTTTGTTTTTTAAAGAGAGAGAAAGGATCTCTTACAGAGATCACATAAACCAAAAGGCCTTAAATAGTTTATATGTGGCCCATTTTTAAAAAATGTGTGTCAATCTATTATGTGAATTTTGACATAAAAATAAAAGAAGAACAAAAAAGAATTCAGTGGAAATCCTTCTGATAAATGGATCAGAGAAAACACAGATGATCAAGGCTTGAAGACAACATAGATATGCGTAGGCATCAATGAAGATAAAACATAAAGAAAGTGAGATATATGGGATATAATTAAAAGATGAATTTACAAATCAATGACATAGAAGGTAAAAAAATACAAAAACTTGTATTCAATAAAATTTCAAATTTCCTCAATCTAGAAAAAGATGCAAGTATTTAGAATTTCAAACAGACAAGACAAGAAAAAAAATCTGTCATTTAACATTACTAAATATATAGAACGAAAAATGAGTGTTGAAATGACATACAAAATACTTTAGGGCAGAGTTCCAAATATATGCTCATATACTTTAGATAACTTTGAACTAGTAGGTACATTTCTAGGAACATATGGCCTCGTAAAATTAAAGCAAGAGGATATAAATATTATTAACACATCTAACTATGCACATAATAAGATTGAAGGCATACCTAAAATTCTCCCAATTATTTTTTAAATGCCCAACCCCTGATGTACTCACTGCAAAAATCTACCAGACTTTAAAGATCTAGTCCTATTGTTTCTCAGGTTATTCCATAAAATAGAAAGGCAAAGTCCATTTTATGAATCTAGTATCACACAGATATTCATACCAAAGACTAATAAAGAAAGCCTGTACTGAAAAATAAAATAAAGCAAAGCAAAAAGACAGTCACGAACAACTGAGAAACAATTGTTCAAAATGTTGAACTAACGACAATACTCTTCTGTAGCAGAATTATGTTACACTGTAAATAACTGTTCCGCCTGCTGGTTTAATAAAAACACTGATTGGCTGAAGGCAGACAGGAAGTGTGGGCGGGGCTACCAGACGGAGAAAAACACTGAAAACAAAAAGAGCAAAGACATCAAAAAAAAAAAAAAAAAATGCCAGAGAGATGCTAATAAATTAAGGGGAAAAAAAGTTAAAATGCTGCTGAGAAAGGATACCAAGCCGCCTGGCTAAACAAGATAAAAGTCATGGGTTAGTTTAAGAGCAAGAGCTAGCTAACAATATGCCAGAGCCATAAGCTGATCAGCATAAAAATAATACAAGCGTCTGTGTGTTTCTGTGAGACTGTGGGTCTGCAGGTCTAGACTACAGGCCAGACAGGCCAAAAACTTACTACACTCTTCCATTCTTCCTTATCCCCAGTACTTGACTGTAACTTACTACTACAAACGTGAGTTGTAGAATTTAGAGAAATCAAGCTGGTACTAACCTTGATGCTTCGTCCCTACTAGACAGCTTTAATAGCGCTGGAAGTTGCTATTCACACTACTGGTTTACATAAGAATCTCATTCAGCTATGAGCCCTTGAACTACAATATTAATCAGCCTGAAAACATATAACCACTGGTGAAATAGTAGCATGAAAGAACCAACCATCATTTGATTTAAGCCCACTATTTAAGATTAAACCCACACCTAGAACCTTTATGAAGCTAAGAACTTCTGGCTCAATAGATTATGAGCCCTAGAGGAGAGCATGGAAAAAGTATTAAGCCAAACTCCTGATGACTTATTGCTATGCCCATAGATTATTTTGTCTCTACACCCTCTGATATTTTTATTTCTGTAGTATATGGTAAACTGGTCAAGGTGCAGAGAATAAGATGCTGCAAAATTCTAAACACTGCATAGGATGTCTATATCACACATCTCTTCACTAGGATAAAGAATCAATAAAGATTCTAAGAATTAGAACACAGAATTGCTATAAGAAAATATTTTATGGATAAAACAGGGTAGCTACATAGATAAACTTACTACAAGTATAACAACACTCATGAGAACTACTGTAACTCAAGCCAGATAGAATCTCATCATGGAGAGGGTAGCTGGAGACCAAGTCCTACTCCTAGCTGAAGAACTACTGGCAGGAACAGCTCCTGGGAGAGGCCCAGTCAGTTTTAAGAGTATAGGCTATATTAAGCCAATCAAACTCCAGTGGAAGGCCAAACATCTAACAACTTATGGACAGCACAAAATTCATTGGGTAAACATATATAGAGAAAGAAGACACAAAGTTGTGTGGGCAGGGAAATGGAGTAGATCTGATAGAAGATAGAATCAATATTAACAAAATGCACTTTACAAAATTCTCAAAGAATTGACTTAAAATTTCAAAACTGAAAAACATTTAGATAAAAATTTATTTTCTATCTACTTTATAGAGATGAAAAGTTATATACTTAAATAATGTGGGATGTCTTTCTGTATGCTGTGAATATGTTGCTACCAATGGTTAATAAAAAAGCTGTTTTGGCCTACGCTAGGAGAGCTTACAGGAAGGTGGGAAATCCAAGCACAGAGGGAAGGAGAAAAAGGGTGGAGCCAGGGCAGATACCGCCAGCTGCCTGGAGAAGCAAGATGTGAAAATACTAGTAAGCCACCAGCCACATGGCCATATATAGATTAACAGAAATAGGTTGAGCTAAGTTATAAGAGCTAGTTGGTAATGAGCCCGAGGCATAGTCAAAACAGTAATTAATTAAACATCTGAGCAATTATTTTATTAGCAACTGCAGATCTTGGGTGGGAGAGATCTTTCTAGACTATGGGCCTTGAAGGGACAGAAAAACTTCTGGCTACAGTTAAACATACTAGTTTCCAATATTTAGAGGAGATTTAGATATTAATTTCACTAATTTCTATATTCTGTTGACAAAAGAACCGGCCAACCCTTTCTTTTCCTAATAAGCACATAGGAAAGGCCAAAGTGGTGCATGTCTTTAATCACAGCACTTGAGAGGCAGAGGCAGGAGGATTACTGTGAGCTCCATATCAACCTGCTCTACAGAACACAATCCAAACAAGTCAGTGCTACAAAGTGAGTCATTGTTTAAAAAAAAACAATACAAAATGTAAGAGGGATATAAAACATGTTTATAAAAAACAGTAAAGAGTATCTTATGATTGGATTAGTTTTACAATGTAAATTATTAAAACAAACTTTTATGAAGTAGAATTATTTTAAAACATTTCTCCATATATGAAATTTTAATTAAAATGAGTACATAAAATAGTACTATGATCAAGGGGATATGAGAATTAACAATCATACATACATAGAGTTTGAAAACAAATTAAATACCTTTAGATTATATTTATGAGCTTTATCCAAAATAGTTGGAACCAAGTGATCAGTGGCTTCTCCGTTCTCATCTTTTGAATCAGGTGGGTACCAAGAAAGGGCCAGTACTCCTAATAGAAAAGCATTACAAAGAACAAAAAGCAAGAAGGCATTATCAAGAATGACTGCAGGTGTCAAAAACTGGAAATATGAATTCCAAGAATATTCAAAAGGGTATTAAAGTTATTTGGTTACTTTATCTAATATTTATGAGCTATTTTTAGCAGTTGATATCCTTAAAAAATAAGATACTACATAACCATTTTATATACTGTCTCCTATAGGCCACAACAATGTTCTCCAGTTATTCACATTCACACATTCATATGCAGTATTTACCGTTTGATGGACAGTATCATCATATTATTGTTAACTAATGGCCATGGGTTTTATTAGGGTCAAGCAGTTCTGAACCAAATTGATTTACTACAAATACTAGTCTCCCAACTATTTACCCCTCCGCCCTTCTGTTTACCCCAGCAGTAACTGATTTTAAATGCTCTACAATTCACATTTATAAAATGCCGTACAGCTTAAATCATAGAGTATACAGCTCTCAAAAACTGGACATATTTGCTTTACTTGCATTTTAGGTGCTGTATGCCAGTTTTTTACTGCTGCATATTTGTTGTGTGGATGTTTATTCACCTACCTATTAAAGGACATAATAATAAACGCTTTTAATTTTTGGCAACTTCAATAAAACCTCTGTAATCACCCTTTTGCTAGGGATTTTATATTTTTAAACACATAAATATCATTTAACAGAAGACTTAATAGAGGCAAAATGGTTGAAGTTCTTCCACATAGTAACTACTTATTTTTATACTAAAAAATTACATTACAGGTATTGGAAATACCAGACTATAGAGAAATCATTAACTACAGAGAAAATATTTAAGACAAACACTTAAAGCCTTCAAATATAAATAAAGAAATGTGGGGCAGTACAGAGACAGCATGAATATCTCAAAAATGAACAATTTTTTAATAAAGGGAAATAAATAATAATGTTACGTAAAGGAAAGATTATAAAAACTAAGAAATCAAATCAGTCAAAACTTCATTGTAAGGGCAGGGCTAATCCAGTGTCACCATCAGCTGAAGGATTTTTGGCAATTTGAAGACTGTTGATGAAGCAAGAGTCAGTTTTATACAGGGATGTGGTCCCTACGAGGTGACCCATGTTCCAGTAAGTGGTGGTAGCTGAGGGGCAGAGGAAGACTTAGAGGGGAGCAAAGGGGGACTAGATTTGTCCCCTTAGAGTAAATGCATGGATGAAATTCTTAGAGAGTAAAGAAAAACTGCTGGAGAGCTAGATTTGAACACTTACATTGTTTTTATAGTCCTAATATATAGAGAAGAATTCTAGCTAGAGAAACATGGTGGTCCTTTCATTAAAGCTAATGGGGGAAAGGCCATTTTTGTCCATTATCCATGAAATAGCAAAAAAGAAAAAACATACACCAGAACGAAGAGCTAATAGTGAGCAGGGATCCAGGAAAGGATGGTGACCGAGGAAGAGGCTGCACCTGGATAAGAATGTCAGTGAAATCAAAGGTTGGGAGAAACCTGATCACGATTTAAGCAGCCCTGTAGCTCAGCCTGCAACAGCATCAAGAGCAACAATAAACATTTTCTAACCATAGAGCCTAGGGAAGAAATGTTCTTTTCACAAAAAGCAACGAAAATAAACATACATTAAAAAAAAAAAAACAGCATATGTCAACAAGCTACAAACAAAGCATATGAACACTGTAAGGAATGCATCCTTCCACATAATTCAAACCAGGATTCTATTTGTAATAATCATGCAATAATTTCTGACTGCTATTGATCTAGTAGCAGAGCAACATCAGACGCGGACAAGAAAGGGCATAAAGATAAAGACCTACTCCAGAAATGAGATGGCACTAGCGGGGTGACGGAGCTGTAATGAAGGGGAGCACAGCAGTAAGTTTCCCGAGTGTGACTGGAAGGAGTGAAGAAGTGGTTCTGGGAAGCAGCAGTCTGCAGCCTGGCTTCCGGCGCCCACGTGTCCCTGCTGTTCTTAAGCAGATATTTAGGGAAGCCAGCATCAGCTTTCTCAACAGCAAAGACAAAGCAAAGTCACCCAGAAAGCATCTTCTCCCTGAGCTCAAACACATTTCAAAGAATAATGAATAAAATATAAGCAAACACAATAAAATTCATGTAAGGAAAAATAGCATCCAGCTTTACTAATTGAACTCCAAAGACAACAGGCCTAGCTATGAGGAACCCTCAGACACTGGCTCTAGAGATGCTACATTTCTCAGGCATCGCATTATATGCTGTCAGTGATAAGATCTTACGATTAAAGACATGTACCCAGAAATCACACAAAGGGCAGAGAAAGATGAGGAGCACTGGTGACATTAGAATGACTGATCACCGTCCAGCAGTTAACTTAAAGCTATCTACTGCAATGCTACAGCAATTTTCAAAATAAATAAGAAGAAACTGTATGTAGTAGGCCAAAAGAGACTGCAGGATGGAATAATTCGCACATTCAGTGTCAGATAAGGCATATAAAAGATGAAGAAAAGACCATAAACAGGACAAGTGGAAACACAAAATGGAACATTTAAAACCATAATGCATTAAATAAAAATAAAATTGACACAGAAATTGAAAGGCATACTTAAAAAATAAAACCGAATTGTATGCTACAGAAAGGAAGAAACAGTTGAAATATCCAACACATGGCTGTAGAAGCAAACACCTCCAATCATATAACAAAATATAATCACTAATAAAAATGACTAAAACATTCTTAACAGGTGAATCACAAAATACTGTGTTATGCAAATTAAGACAAGCAACAGGATAGCTAATTCATTTCACTCTTGTCAAGGATTGAGACAATCCTAACTTCACAGTGACAGAGGACAGATACAGTGGCTGGAGTAGGGTCATGATCAGCACTGATCAGGGCAACCATGAGGACAATTTTAGGGTGGGTCGGGGAGGGGGAAGGTCCTGCTGCTCTGAGCTCAGGACCCTTTCCCCACAGCTTTCCAAACGCTACAAGTGCAGACATGCTCCACCATGCAGAGCTCAGGGATAGCGGGGCTGCCTAGCACACATGAAGTCATCAGCTCAATTTTGTACTGCAAAGAAACAAAACAGAACAGAAAACCAGACAGCCACAAGGAAAACAAAGGAAAGACCAGGACACAGATGCAGTTTAATCCAGGGGTACGAGTTAAGACTGTTAATTAGTAAAAGTATGAGAACTGATTAGCAATTTTATTTATATATGTAAATAAAATAAACTAATTACCAACCAATTGAGGCTGAGGACATTTGTCTCATGTGAGTTTCTAGGACAGCAGGGTCCCGGGAGCTGTAACTTCCTAACTCGGGATAAAAGTTGGAGCCAATGTCATCTGGAGGTACGTGTCTCCCCTGTGGATAGTTCTTGGCTATTCTAGGGTCCCAATGCTCCAGGACTGGATGATTCCAGTGTATATATTTGCCATCAAATTGTGGGTTTCCATACCAACTGTAATAAAATACATGCAAGAAATAATTCAGAGGAGGCAGCTCTTCTGGGTTCACTTCAGAGGCTTTGGGTGGCCGCATAGTCATGCCAACAGCTTTGAAATTCTCGGTATTTGTTTCCATGTTGACTTCATCACTCTTTTGGAAGGCAGCTTTGTTCCCCAAGGGGGCATTTGGTGGATGAAGTTCTGGAAGAAGGTCAAGTCCAAAAGGAGTCCCAAAGGATGCTGTGCTTGGCCTCAGCATCTTTAAGCCCATCATCAGAGAGAATATAAATAGAATAAAAAGTGACAAAATGATGCAAGTCTTTCTTCGAAATTTTGCCATGATGACATACTTTCAACTCCAAAATAGTGAAAGTTTTGCTGTAATTCATTGGAAAAAAAATAAAAGATCATTAGTGATATCTACATGTTTTCTACAGTATTTAAAATGAAAACTAAAATCCAGTGACTACATTAAAAATAAGTTACAATAAACCACCAAATACTGTTAAATAAAAGAGCATGAACACAGAGAGAGAGAGAGAGAGAGAGAGAGAGAGAGAGAGAGAGAGAGAGAGAGAGAGAGAGAGAAACAGTTCCCAATTTGGAAATAGCACTATGTACATGCCAATAATATTTAGTCAGGTGAAATTCAGGAATCTGTTTAACAAACTGAAATACATTTTTCATCATGCGAATAAATTGTGTGTAATCAGGATATGTAAAGTCAATAATTCACATATATTTGAACTAATTTTAAGATGGTAGTTAATGTAAGAAAATACTTGAGTCTTTTAAGTAAAAACATTAACGTCCAGAAATAAAGTTAAAAAAAAAAAATCCTTAAACTGAAATAATAATAAGTATTACAGGAAGGGAATAACTACACACTTTCAACTTTATTTGGGAATGAAATAAAATCAGATAGAACTTTCTAATGACAATAGAAAAAAATAAAAGTTATCTATTCTGGCAACAAGGATTCATCACTTAATGACTGTGCCCCCCCCCCACCCCAACACTACCGCAAAAAAATCCGTCCCTCGGCTCTCCTGAGCTCACACACCAGTCAGAAACTTAATCCCTAATTTAACATTGTTGACTAAGTGGCAGTTGATGGCTCCATCTACCACATTATTTTTTAATTTTTATTAATAGTTTAATCTTAGACTGTGTTAGGTTTCCTGATGGCCCTTTCAAGTAGACCTGTTTTTAATGGATCTCTTCTTCCTTCTTGTCCCAGACCCTGTTCCTCCCCTCTCTAGTTTCTTTCACAATGCTACCTATGTCTTACTGCCCTTACGTCCTTCAGCACCTGTCCATTCTTGAATTTGCCTTTGAGTGTCCACAGCCTATGGCACGCTCTTGCACCTTCTTATATACATACATAAAAACTAACCCTAAAGATCTGTGTATGAGAGAGAACATGTGATTTCTGATTTGAGTTACATCATTTAATATCATTTCCAGATACCATAGTTTTCCTGTGAATTTCATTTTCCTTAAAGGCCTAACAAAATTCAATTGTATTCATAGACTGTGTAAGGGATGCATCCCTCGGCTCTCCTGAGCTCACACACTAGACAGCATCCCTCCCGAGACAGCTAACCCTGCAAGTCTTGACATTCTAGTACCAGAGCTGTGAGAACACATTTCTCTTTAATCTAAACTGTCTAGTTTTCTGAACCTTTTCATAGCAACACATAATGGACAAATGTACAAAGCAATAGGAAAGAATCCTGTTAAAGTTTGATGGGACATAGGCTAGCCACATATTGGTGAGCATTTCATCAAAACATACTTAGTTCATAAAATGGAAAACATAACAGTAGACAAACTACCAAACATTATTTTGAACAAGTGATCAAAATTAATTTGGGGCATATTTCACAATGGTTTTCTACAGAGGAAATACTAAGAATGAATCAGTACTGCTGTGGAGTTTTCTTAAAAAATTAACCTCATGAAAAATCTTATAAATGTATACTAAGGACATATACAAGGAGAAACACGCACAAATATTTGTACGCCATATATACACATACTCATTCATTACACATATTATGTTCTCTATAGCTGAGTTCTACATCCACAGTTCAAGTGAGCACAGATGTCTACTGCCAAAGAAATTTACACCTATACCAAACATATACAGATTTTTTTCTTGTCTTTACACTCTAAACAACATAGAATGTTGACTATTTAGACAACACTGAAAGTAAATTTTATCATCTAGAGATTATAAATATGCAAAGATGTAGGTTATATTCAATATCTCATATAAATGAGTCCCCACGAACTTTGCAATCTCCTCCACTTGCTTAGAAAATAGCTGTATGCATATATAATAACACAGTGTAATTATACACAATTATTATGATTGAAACTGTAGAAAAATTAAATAAACTGAATTATTTATACTATTTTGGCAACAGTTTTAATATTGAAAACATTTTTTAAAAAGAAAAAAAAAAACAAAGAATTTCACTAGACAAGTATGGCATGACTATGAAATTTTAACATAACCTCTGCTTATCTCTGGGAAGGAACAGTTCTATATAGTGTGCTTCAGGCTCACTACTGCATAATGCCAGGAAGTGAAACCTCTGTTGTGAGAATAAGACAGGCTTATTCATCAGCAATGGAACAACACAACCACTTTGGCTTGCTACTATAACTTGCTGTCCTGAAATTTCCAAGCTATTGCTGTAATAACATTTTTTTCCTTCCCTTTGATTAAAGACTGTGATAATTTTGACCAGACAGAAAGCAGGAAAAAATTATTTTGGAATATAATCTTGACTGTATTAATCAAACACAAAATAGAAATACAGTTAATACTATATTTACACAATGGAGTATTATGCAGCAGTAAAAAAAAATGTCTAGAAATTCTCAGGCAAATAAATTTAACTAGCAAAAATAAAAAAAATCACCCAGTGAGGTAACCCAGACCCAGAAAGACGAACAGGGTATGTACTCACTCATAAATGGATATTAGACATAAAGCAAAGGATAACCAAGCTACAATCCACAACCCCAAAAGAGACAGGTAACAAAGAGGAACCCAAGAGAGAAATCCATGGTTCTCCTGGGGAGGGGAAATGAAAAGATATATTGAGTAAATTGTGGGGGGGGGGGGGTAAGGAAAGGTGGTAAGAGAACATGAGGAGAAAAAATGGTAGATCTGGAGGGGGACAGAGAAGGAGAATAGCAAAAAACCATTTGGGGGCTAGGAAGAAACCAGGTACTAGGGAAACTCCCAGGAATCACAGCTCAGACTCCAAGAAATAGTAGAGAGTGGGCCTGTCCTGCCCCTGTAATCAAATCAATGACCACCCTGTTATCAGAGAACCTTCCTTCAGCAACTGATAGAAGCAGATGCAGAGATCCACAGCTAAGCACTGGGCTGAGCTCCCAGTCCAGTCAAAGAGAGGGAGAAGGGACTATATGAACAAATGGGTCAAGATCATGATGGGGGAGTCCACAGAGACAGCAGACCCAAGCTACTGGAGTCTCTGGAATGATACCTGGGCAGAATTAGGTCTTCTGGATGTGGATAAAAATTTTATGGCTTAAGCAGTTTGAGGGACTTCTGGCCGTGGGTCCAGGATTTATCCCTAGTATATATGTGAACAGGCTCTTTCTTTATAGAGGGATACCTTACTCAGCTTGATCCTGCCTTTGGTATGCCAGATTTGAGGATTCCCCATGGGGGGGGGGGGGGGGCGCTTATCCTCTTTGAGGAGTGGATGGTGGGGTGAGCTGGAGGAAGCTGGGGGATGAGTGGGAGGAGGGGAGGAAAGAGGAAATGTGGTTGGTTTGTAAAACCAAAACAAACAAAAAAAATCACAAACTTTTAAATAAAAAAGTCCCCCCAAAAGAAAGAAAATACACTCAAAGCATGTACAGCTGTAATCTCTTCTTCGGTCTTCTAAAATTAGAACTATATTTCATAAAGAATTAATCAGTTGCACTGGATGCTGAACACACATGCGCGCGCGCACACACACACACACACACACACACACACACACACACACACAGAGAGAGAGAGAGAGAGAGAGAGAGAGAGAGAGAGAGAGAGAGAGAGAGAATGAACAAGAGCTATTAAATTTAGAACTAAAAAATTAATTTCAGAAATGCTGACTTAGTGGGCTAATGAAATACACTAGTCAGAATATATAACAGAAAAACAACTGACTTCAGAATTTGAAAAACACAGTAATAATCCACTTGTGAGACCCTGGATAACTCAGACTTTATTAAAAGTGTTATATTTTTGTTTTTTGATGAAATCTGTTATGTGGACAGTGCAAGATAATGTTGCCAAAAGTAAATGAGGAAAGAAACATAAAAAGAACACCAAGGATATGTTTGTGTGTGTTGTGTGTGTGAGTGTGCACGTGTGACTTCTTGTTCATTTATTAGGTCCATCAGTTACCAAAATTTACATTTATGGACACTGCCTATGTTCTTCCCTGTTTTTCTTGCCTATAAATTCAATTTCTTATGGTGTACCTTTACTTACTTTATTCTTTACAAATGACTGTTATATCATTGCAAACAACCTCTGTCTTTAGAGATCACCTCAATCACTGTGTTTGTAAGTCTGAGCTCTGCCCCTGCTAGGTATCTTTCTTAGTGCTGAAATATGCTATTAAGGTAGCAGGGGGAGGAAAGATATCAGAGGTCTTAGTGCTAAACCCTTCATGTTATAAAATTGACCTGACAAATATGACTACTGGTGCAAGCGTAGCAAGACTGTTCATGAGAGTACCCAATTACTCTCTGGATTAGATTCAAAGCCTGCTCAACAGGGAGAAATCCATGCCTGCTAACTGTAAATATGGTCAAAACCATGGCTAGGGAAGCATTAAATCCGAGAGAATGTACTGATGATTTTGTAAATGGTCATATGGCCAAATTTCTTCTAAATATTTTTATACACATGGATTTGTGATGCTCTTAGCCAGAGAGACTTCCTACTGCCGTTGATATTGGTTAATGAAGAGATTCATTCCTGATCCAATTGCTTAGAATAAAAGAATGGCAGCCTCCATTATCTCCTGCCCTACAACACTGGAACAGGGAACACTGCTGGAAAAGAACACAGAGAGAGAGATGGAGAGGAATGCTCTGAAAGTTGTTATCTACACATGACCTGGTTGATGCATATATGAACTACTAGCATCTCTGCTGAACCAGAGAATTAAAAATTCCAGCATAGAGCAATGCACTCAAGGTCCAAATCTAGCTGAGGACTCCTAATACTTGATAACTGAGTTCCATTTTCTTGGGGGCATGGCCACCCCTACACTGCTCATACCAGAATGCAATACCCATGTGTTTTTGTGCAGCACTAAGTAAAATACTTTATTAATCAATTTTGAAGGACAAAAAACTGGGAGACAGGATGGCAAAATTCTGAGATGTTGGAGTGGGGAATATGGAGTAGGAAACATTAAGATACATGTGGGGATATTAGGCAGAAGATACCATAGCTCACACTGTTAGTCCCAGTACTTGGGAAGCAGAGGCAAGAGAATCTCTGTGAGTTCAAAGCCAGCCTGGTCTTCAAAGCAAGTTGCAGGACAGCCAGGACTATTACACAGAAAACTCTGTCTGGAAAAGAAAAGACAGGAAGAGGTGGATCTGTCCTCTGATATCTCCGACTGTTTTTATTATATTTGAAAATATCCCCACAGATACATTATATACACACATAAAAAATTCAGATTAAGCAAAAATTATTTAATTTTTTTGAGCTTTGTAGTTACATTAAATCCAAGTTCTTATCTTTTCTTTATCTAGCCTAGTATTCCATACTTCTCTTCTCTACTGAATTATTCTCAAGCATAGGATTCTTATTTGAATGAAGCCTTATTTCACATCTTAGAATGTACCACTAAGTAATTATGAGCCATGAGCAAATTATTCATGATGATAATGATAGATGGGTGACATGAAAACGCTCCAGAAGAAGCATATATTAGCTGCATGTGGTTCTTTAGTTCCAGAAAATGTGAAACAGAGGCTACCAAACCTCCATGAATTTCCAGGCCACTCTGGAACTTTCAAGACAGCCAAGGATATATAGTGAGGCACCGCCTCAAAATAAATAAATTAAATAAATAAATCAGTCTGCTTCAAGATAAAAATAATAATGAAACCAACCCAGCATATGAAACTGGGCATGTAGTTCAGTAGTTAGAACATATACCTAGCATGAACAATTCCTTGGATTCTAGGTTTGACCCTTAGCCCTGCAGAAAAACAAAAACAGCGAATGCCTTAATTTCTCTAAAATAACATTCAAGGTTCAGGACTACACAGAGATCTGCCTTCTCCTCTGATGCCTCTCCTAGACTCCTGAGTAGAAAACTCTATTGAGGCCACACTGATCTTCTTTAATGTTGGTATTGCTGCTGTACACTGCATTAAACTATAGGTATACAAGTTTCCTAGTCTCTAGGAATACTCTAGTAAATCTCAACAAATGTTATAAACACTAATCATTATTAAGCTTACTTACGTTTTGGCCCTCCTGTTTCAGACACTAGCACGTGTCTGGGCAGTATATCTGTAACATTTTCTATTGTACATATACAAACCAGATCTTTGTAGAGTCTATAATAAGCAACACTGTAAGAGGGAACATTCTATCTTAATATCTGTGAGAACAAAACACAACCCTCTGAAGAAACAGGCAAAGGAACTATTTACCTAGTGTTGACTAAAGAAGGCTTTCAGGAGTCCCTTGTGAGGAAAATAAACAAAAGGTCTCTCTACAAGTCAGCTACTGCTGTAGAGGCTCTCAGAGCAGGAAGCTCAAGGAACAGACCACAAACAATGTGTCCTCATCACAGGGCAGTTTGCATGGCCCAGAGTTACACACTGGTTCTTCTGAAACATGCTATCTTTATGTTTGCTGCTTTCAACCTTTTAAAATAACACTTAATGTGGACGTCTAATGATTTTCAATAAAAAGTAGTATATACTTGATCAGTTAAGAGATCTAAATGCTTATTTTAAAAGTATTTGCTCATATCACATAACTCAGAAAAGTCAGTTTCCATTTTAAAATAATCAATTAAATTATAAAGATTCCTCTTCTTATTCTTTTGTGCCCATACTGTTTTATTCTAATTTTATGTTAGAGGAAGTACCTAGAAATAGATAAAAACCAACGTTCAGAACACACTTCTGAAACTTTCAGAAGCTTGCCCAGGTCAGTTTTACTGCAAACACGGGTAATCTTTTGTTTAGAAGTACAGTCAGGCATACTCTGTCTTCCATTTTTATCTTCACAAACATCTAGAAAGCAGAACTTCGTGTTTCAGGTGATGGAACTGAGTAGGTGAGTTTTTCTATGCTCTTGGGCTACCTGCCAAACAGTCAAGTAACCTGCTACTGTGTATATTGCAAAGGCAAAATGGAGCTTTGGAACTTGGGTTTCTGGCTCCTGCCTGTGTGGCCTCAAGTGTAGAAAGCATACTGCAATTATTTTTGCACCATGGACGCTGACTTCGAAGAAATAACCAATAATTGTTCCCTCCTCCTTGAACTGTGGTCCACACTTAATGCGAAGGCACCTCCTGATGGCATACTAGTTACTTATTATAGGAATAGGAGCAGCAGCTTCGTGTGTTACACAGTCTAAAAGCAATAAAATTCAGTTCACAAGGTGCAGGAATGTATTGCATGAAAGTGATTTACAAACCTGAATTAGTTTTACCAAAAACCACCTTAATTTTCCTTCAAGCTGCCACCTGCACACTATGCTCTCAACAGACCACCCTTTAACCTCATTTCTCATTTGTATTTCTAAGCTCACACACGTCTACATTATTGCTCATGTAAGCCTCCTTTTATAATTAGTTTCTAGTTCTTCTCCATCTTCCACTCTATCATCCTTTACACAACAAAAGTTTTAATCGCTTGTACTCTCAACTTGTTTCTCGGCAAATGGAACAACAGAACCGAGCCAAGCGTGTTAAAGTGGAACAAAACAAAGACCCCGGAGGGCGGACTTGTCCAGGCGCCTTCCGGGGTGCAAACTCGGCTGGGAGGCGAGCGCCGAGGCCGCGGGGCCTCCAGACCCACGCGAAGGTTCGGGGTTCAAGGTGGAGCCAAGGGGAACAGCCTCGGGGCAAACTTCCACCCTGTGGGCTGCAGGGCTGCCGTCGAGGCCCGGCTCGGATGCGTTGCTGACACTAACCTAGCGGGAACCAGCACAGAGGACCGCCACCCGGCCGAGCCGGTCCGGATTCCCGGGCACCCGGGACGCAAGGTCAAAGGGCGCGGCAGGAAGGAGGCCTGCGATTGGCTGGCGGGCATGCGCGCCCGCGCTAGCCGGGGAGTGTGTGTGGGCCGCAGCCGAGGGATCCCGCAGCTACTCACCTTGGTCTGGGGCCGGGCCACCAGCGGGGACACGCGGATCCGGGGAAGGAGCCCTGAGCCCTGCCACAGCTGATCCGTCAGGCCACGGCCGCCTAGTCCCGCCTCCCGGAGGACAGCGAGGGCGCGGCTCCAAGGGGCGGGGCTCCCGGGGGCGGGGCTCTAGGGGGCGGGGCTTTGGGCCTAAGCGGGTCTCCAAGCGGGTCCCAGAGACTAGCAGGGTTATAGAGGAGGCAGCTGGAAAAGTTATCTCAGGCTGAATGCCTATCATTTCTCCAAGGAGAAATGAGAGATTTCTTAAACGTTAGACTTTGAGGTTAAGCCGTGAAAATGGTCAAGTGTATTTTGTTTTTCACTTTTAAAAAATGTATTCAAGTGTTGCTTATATTTATAATGCATCGGATATTTCCAAAATTTCTAAGTTGAAAATGTGTTTTAATTTATAAATGGGTCTTTATTTGCAAGCCAAGATAAGACAAAGATGATATGTGAAAATTTATGATCTACTAGGAATCATGTGTGTACAGTTACAATAGAAATAAAGAATAAGTCAGTTGCAGAAAACCAAGAATATTTGTTGCACAGGCTACAGCTGGAGTTTTCATCTTACATCAGCCTCAGACACCAAGAGGATTCTGTGTTTTGTTTTGGTTACATGGTAACAAGGAAGCCTTGACTTAAAGACTGGAACTTGCAAGTGTGAGGATGTGGACGGTATTATAAAGTCCCCTTAAAAAAAAACTACTGGATTTTTAAAGATAGAGAGAGAGAGGGTGTGTGTGTGTGTGTGTGTGTGTGTGTGTGTGTGTGTGTGTGTGTGTGTGTGTGTGTGTCTTATTTAAAGAATAATTTTTTTAAATATGCCCTAGTACTTACTTCAAAAGCTTAATACCAAAAGATCCTTGTATTTCTATTGCCATTAAGCAGTATTTTGTGTTTTTCATTGTGTTAGTCTTTTGAAAATAGAATTTTGAAATAGGTAGCTTCCTAAAAATCCTGTCTCCCTGGCTTTGCATTGTTATATAAGTGAAATATGCTCTGGTTTTTATGTTAATATTTTTGCTATGTATTTATGTTCTGAAATTCATAAACATACAAATAAATTTAACATCAACTAGTTTGCTTCATCATTGTAAAAACTGACTTTTAGGGCATGGTTGGTGAGATGACTCGACAATTAAGAGCACTTACTGCTCTTCTAGAAGGCCTAGGTTCAATTCCCATGTGGCAGCTCAGAATTGTTTGTAACTTCAAGTTCCAGGGGACCTGACACCCTCACATAAACATACATGCAGGCAAAACCAAAATAAAAATAAATTAATCATTGTTTTAAAACTTTTTATTTTTGACTGAAAATGTTATCTAATTGAAGCTCCTTTAATTTGTATGCTCCCATTCTCTATCATAGAAATATGCATTTAAATCTCTATGGCCATTAAGCCTTCTGGAAAATGCCTATTCTCAGTTTAGCTTTATTTTATTTTGGATTATTTTTAAAAATTAATTTATATGTGAATAAATAAATTTACCATATGGGTTACAAATACCTTCACTTCATTGTGTTTGTTTTTGTGGTATCTTGTTAATCACTAAAGCTTAGTATACTGCTTTCTGCATTTAAGAATATTGTAATTGCATAACCTTGCATTTACACCAGACATCAGAATTTATAGCAAAACTTTAATTGTGCTGTGGTAACATTAGGAACAATATAAAAATGTTGTTAGTAGGTTCATTCAACAAGATATAGAAAATCATCCTATTGTATCATTTTCAAAATAACCACAAACCATTTTCCTTTGCTTCTAAAACTTTGTAAGTGTAGTTATAAGATATATTAGACATAAATAAACGAACAACATGGATAATAACTAATGAACACTTATTACTAAGCTATATGTATCTATAAATTTCTACAACTTAATTTTCTTTATTAATGTTGTTTGAATTATGTTATCTAAGATTGGGTCTTGATATTTGATGTCTTTCTGTATGATGTGAATATACTTTATTACCACTTGTTAATAAAGAAGCTGCTTTGACCTATGGCAAGGCAGCTTAGAGGCAGGAGGGAAATCCAAGCAAAGATACTGGAGAAGAAGGTCAGAGTCAACAAAGATGCTGTAAGCATCTCCCCAAGGAAGTAAGTTGTAATGCAGCACTGGTAAAGCCACAGAACATGTGAGAATACATAGATTAATAGAAATGGGTTAAGTTAAGTTATAAGCACTGAGCCTTAGGTCAAACAGTTTGTAATTAATATAAACCTCTGAGCAATTATTTTATCAATGCCTGTGAGACAGATAGGAGAGATTTCTTCAAACCATGTGCCAGGATGGCTACAGGATCTTTATTAATTTTTACAAGTTTTGGAATAAAGCAACCAAGGTTCATTAAGAGATTTTGTTTGGATATTGATTGTGTTTTAATGAAATTTCAGAATTAAATTTATAGATTTTTGTACTTTAGAGAAATAACTTCTGTGAAAGTGTGTTTATAGATTTATATTTGTGTCTGGTATGTTCTGTAATGCTTTTTAATTCATGCTATTAAGGTTTTGCAGGCTTTTATTACATAGATTCTTCACATTTATTGCAAAAATTGAACATAAGTCTCTTTAAATTACATATTATATAGTGCAGTGCTGTGGTCAATGGTAAAATGTATGAGACCTTGAGATTAGTTTCAAACACTGCAAAATGAAATTCCAGCAGATTATTAGCAGTATTAGCACAAGAGGGCATTGATGTTTTGTGAGCCTCACTCATGTCCATAGGATGTGCTCATGTTATGTGTGTTTGCCATACTTTCTGATATCCAATCTATGTAGTGAGTTAATTTATAAATGTGATTTTTTTCCACTTTAAATCATCTTTTCATTTTTAACAAACATTGACATGACCTTTAATGCAATTTCTTATGTCCCAGTACAACATTGTTACACTATTCCTGGGTTAATATAATACCGTTAAAATTTTAGCATGAATTTTGAAGTATGATGTGGGCTTTCCATTACATAGTTTATTACTTCTAAACAATCAGTTTACAAAGTATCCTATTCCTAATTTTTTAATGGCAATACGCAGTTGATCACATTAATTTTTAATATCTATTGACATAGGCTCAGTTTCCTAATCTAATAAATTTATAGATACTAACAGATTTTTCTGATGTTGAATGCAAGGGACAGACTTTATTTTATAAATGTCTATATGCATGCCCACTTTAAAACAGTCATTTATTACTGTAAGAGTAAATCAATTAAAATAGATTCACACTGCATTACCCTGTGTTTGTAAGATTTAAGCAATATAGTGTTTTAAAGTGAGTTGGTATTGTAAATAATATCATATTCTGCAACTCTGATTACTCAGTTCCTCCCCCAATGTATTTAAGAAGTTTGATATGGATGGAGAGAGCCAAGATTGCCAGAATTTTCTTCCATATCAGTTTTTAATTGATTTTGTGTATATTATACATTTGTGTTTCTTGTATCCCTGGTGTTTTCTTTTATTATAATATATGAAACATTCTTATATGCCAGATTTTTAACGTATTTCAAATATGTGGTGATCATAGTTACTGCAAAGTCTAATTTTAACTTTTATGTAATTTTAAATAGTACAGAATTTTGTTGGTACATTTATAAATATTAATTAGATATGTGTCTAAAATGAACAAGTAACTAGTAAATTGATAGCTAATGCAAGTTCTTTTATAGAAAATTATATGTGTGTGTATATATATGTAAACACGTACAGAATATCTATGAGGGCGTGTTTATTGTGATTATTGTGACTCTTGTTTATTGTCTTTCCTTTGGCCCATTTTCCTTTTGTCATCACATATTTTATAAATTAAAACGATAGTACTGAAGAATATGTCATACATTTAACAGGTGAATTAGTTTAGGAAAACAGAGTCATACATGCATTAATTTATGTGTAATGCATCAACATAGTCATTCCTTGAGAAAGCCAATGAAACAATTCATACATTTTCCTCATAAATTCTTTGCATTAAGTGGTCAAATGCCATAACACAGCAACCCACAGGAACTTCTGATTTTACTGTCATTTCATGACTATAAAGGTTTTCACATCATAAGGTTCCTGTGGGTTTTACTTACCTTAAACACTAGTGTTAGTAATGAATTCCTTCTGATTCCTACACCCATACAAATGCTTGCATTGTCAGCCATTATTTTTCCTCCCTGTTTCAACAAGTCCTATCTGTCACCTGAATACCACACGGCTCCTCACTCCCCTGCTTTTTACAAATCTGGCCACAAAGTGTCATTTGATACCTTTAAGCATTTTTCCTCCTCTCATCTGAAAAGCAAACTCCCAGATCCCAGGAAAACATGTGAACTGAAGTCCAGTGGGCAGGTGACGCCTAGTATTTTACACAACGACAATAATCCCAGCAGAGCTTCAAACAAGAATACACTTTGGTCCTTCCTCTTCCTCAATAGAGTTGATCTGCTCTTAATAACTAAACTCCCTCTGCGCGTTCTGCCTTCTTCAGAATTCTACTTTTTGTTGTTGTTGACAAAATCTTGGTGACTGCCTATGTCTAACCTGTTAACGAGTACATCTTTAGTTTTCCCAGAGTAGAAGCCACTTAGGTCATTCTTCCTAATAAATAGCAACCACAGCAAAACAGAACAAAACAAAAAGGATAAATCACCAAGGAAAAGATAGTTTTTTAACCACAGAATGCTCCTCGATACCCCTGTCTAGCTCTCCTTTGTCCAAGTGCATCCTATTATACTTTTTGCTACCTTTAATCCCAATTTCACTCACAGCTTTGCCACTATCTTTTTGTTCTGTTCTTTATAACATTTTTTGCTTTATACATGTTTGATTAGAGAGGTCTATGATATACTTTGCCGTGTATGACACTAAGAGTCCCTAATTAGAGTCCCACACTTTCTGATGGATGACAGTAGGCCTCTTTCAGCCATTTTAGTCCTTTCTTGTCTGGACAAGGCAGTCTAGAGGAAAGAGCAATATACTTGCCACAGGGAATCTAATTTAATACCAATAATATCACCAACACAATTGGTGATGGAATCAAAGAAGATAGAGAGAGAGAGAGAGAGAGAGAGAGAGAGAGAGAGAGAGAGAGAGATAGATAGATAGATAGATAGATAGATACTGTGAAGCTCCATGAGTACATGTATAAAAACTGATTTATGGCTCCTTCTCCAAAAACCAGGTCCTAGCAAGTGCTTATCACAGGGTGATCAGTGATTTCCAGATATATCCAACTCATCATCTCTTGAGCTTATAATAGCTCCATTTTCAAAGGGGGACATTTCCCAGATGATTGCTAACCTTCAGAGGCTCTGTCAGGAGCTCTTAACAAAGGGACATTGTTATGTGTCTGAGTGGTTTGCCTACATGTGTGGCTGTAGCAGGGTGTAAGCACTAGAGGCCACAGCAAGCTTCCTGGATGCTGAGGCTTCTTTATCGGACAGTCCAATCCACCCAACCTCATCTCTCTGTCCGTGTGTCTGTCTGTTTGTTGGTTATTCATTCCTTCACATTCCTAGTGAGGCCACGTTCCTGGGAGTGATGCAATTAATTGGCAGATGGTGTCCAAACAAGGACAGAGACCTTGGACACTATGTCTGGGGAACTCTTGCTGGTCAGATAAGGGAATAAACTTGGGAGATGCTTCTGAGATGGGTAAAGAAAGGAATTGGGAGAAAGGAAAAAATGCACGGAAAGAGGGGCAAATAAAGACAGAAGAAGAGAAGGAATGGGAAACAAAGGGACAGAGGGAGCAGAGTTTAAAACATTAGGCGGGAGCATGGGACGAGGAGAATCTAGAGACCGGTAGTTCTATGCTTGCGCTTTGGGGAACCTCAGAAGCGGTCTGAGGGTACTGCAGCTTTATAGGGTTCCGGGCGTGCTGAGGTGGAATGCCCTTGACTTTTAGCGAAGGCGGTGTGAATTTGGCTACTTGGTGGGTGCTGAGAACTGAACCTGAGTCTTTTGTAAGAGATACAAGTGTTGGCAATTAATGGACAATCTTACCAGCTCCTAAAGAACTGCTTTGAATGAGAAAAATAATATATTTCAATGTGTTAATAGTGAGTGCATTTATATAACCAGGGACTTCATTGATACTTATTCTGGTTGTTTTAGTTGTTTTTGGTTTGTAGATACTGTTACCCAGAGAAACAGGCATACCTCAATTTTATTCCCTAAAGGAGTTCTCTTTTCTCTTAGGATCTCCATTCAAACAAAACTAAAATTCAAAGCTTCACCACAGAAAATAATCTCAAAAGGAATCAGTATGAATTAAAGTTGCAATTGTAGAGACATTTTTAATATAAATTGTAAGAAAAGAAAGTAAAACCCAAAGAAAGACTAATACATACCCACCTATGAATATAGGCTTCTCAAGAGAGTCTGCAGTGTCTTTACATAATGTGGGATATCCTCTTATATGCTGTGAATATGCTTTATTCTTAGTTAATACACTGTTTTGGCTTCCGGCAAGGCAGCTTAGAGGCAGGCAGGAAATCTAAGAAGTGTGGAGTCAAAGGGAGATGCTTCAGGTGGCCGCCCAAGAAGCAAGATGTGAAACTACTAGTAAGCCACTAGCCAAGGCAGATTAATAGAAATTGGAGTTAAATTAGAAGAGCTAGTTGGTAATGAGTCTGATGAGCCAAAGGCAAAAAGTTTGTAATTAACATAATCCTTTGTGTTGTTATCTGGGGCAAAGCAGTTGCAGGTGGGTCTGGACCTTGGGGATAGGCAGGATGGGCACGGTCAGAAACTTCTAACTGTATTTATGAACAGTATATGTATGGTTTTGTGGCTTTCAAGTTTTATATCTAATATATGTGAAGGCCCTTTCTACTTTTTAACATAGTGCAAAGAATGTTGGCTACCGCAGGTTATATAGAAGAACTTTCTTCTCTACATGGGATTGTATGGTAGATTTATGGGAGGTATTGCTTATATCTGGAGCTGGGAATGAGAAAGAAGTGCTAGAATTTCAAGTGTATACATCATTTTGGCCCTGAGTAAGCATAAGATTTCTTTTGGAAAAGCATATATTGTCTCCATGGGCAATTTGGGATTTATTAATGCTGTAAAAAGGTTTTGCTGTTCTCAGGAGGAAAAGCTTGAAAGAGAAACCATTATCCTCTCAACATGCTTTCCAGCTTATTCCACCAAAAATCCCTATCCTTCTGTCCTACCTCAAAATGAATTAATATGTTAACTTTGTGATGAATGGTTTCTTCTGATTATGTATATTATTATTTGGGTACACCAACTGTTAGACTTTATTAGATTAGAGTAAATGTCTGTATTCTAAGAGCTTGCCATCCTCACAGAACTGTAGATTAACTGTGTATTGTTATTAATTATCCATCTATCAATGCTTTGATTATTTAATTATATTTATTTATGTTTATATGTTCAAAAGGCTTATTATCTTGGAAGACAGATGCTTCTTCATTTGTGTGTATATTTTATGGCATGTAGGATAGTTTCTTGTGCATAGTAAGTCTTTAGAAATTTTTGATTAAATGAATGCATCTAGTTATCCCGAAGTTTACTCTTTATTGCCTAAGTAAGGAACGAATTACTATGTGTAAATGTGTGTGTGCCCTACTTAATTTTAACTGTCAAGCCAACCCAGCCTAGAGTCACACAGGGTCCCAACTGAGATATTTCTCAGATCAAAATGACCTGTAGGAATGCCTGTAGGTAATTGTCATTACTGTTAATTGCTGTGGGAGGTCCCAGGCCACTGCGGGTTGCACAGTTCCCTGGGCAGGTGGTCTTGGGCTTATAGCACAGCTAGTGAAGCATGGATCTGTGAGGCGGTAGCCAGAGTTCTTACTTGTCTTCTGCTTTGAGTTCCTGCTCCAACCTTCAATGATGACTGTTGGGACCTGGAAATGTAAGCCAAAAAAATCCTTTCCTCCACGCAATCATTTAACAGGCCAAGGTGTGTTATTACAGAAACAGAAAGGTAACTCAAACTGAAATTGGTTCCTGAAATAGGGTGTTTTTATGATTACCCAACCCTGTGTCTTTTTTATACCTTTTTTGCTTTGGTTAGATGATTATGGAATGTTTTAAAACTTTGAACTGGGAAAGCCATCTAATGCTCAGAGCTAAATGATATTCTGTAAGAACTTAGATGATCAGAATTCTGGGAAAAATAGACACAATAGAAGATTGAGCTATGGGGTTTTAGAGGCAAACAAAGACTTTATGGTCATTTAGGATAGTGGCCATTTTTGCTAAAGATTAATAATCTGTGTTTATCAGCTGGGGCTGAAAAATGATATGTGATTAATAAGGGTACTGGACACTGGTTCTAAATTGCGACTGATTCTGAGGAACCGCAGAAAGGCATATGATACTACAATTAAAGTGTAACTATGGATTTCAGGTGATTGATAACCTGAAGTGGCTAATGTCTCACTTACAAAGGGATCATTAGATTCCTGAACTCGTGATCATTTCTCAAGTCCTAGAATGCATAGTTTGAACAGATATACTTAAAAGTTGATAAATTCCCATATTGGTTTTGTAATAAGTCCAGCAAGGGCTATTATTCTTGCAACAGCCAAGGAAGGCGTTGGAGTTGTCTTTGCCAGGGAGAATAGAGAACCAAAACCACTATAGCACATATAAAGGAATTGGATTTTCTTGCTTCTTCCACAAGGTATTATAGTGTACACTATATTAACAACATTATGGTGATTGGGCCAAAAGAGCAGGAGTCAGTAGCTACTTTGAACTTCTTTCATGAAAGCATCATTGAATGAAACCTATGCTTCACTGGGACAGTAGTAATGTGATTCCTCAAAATCAGTGAACAGAGTTAATCTGAGAGGGAGAGGGCAGGTTGCATTTAAATCTTGCCCAAATTCGGCAAACGGTACATATGAGCTGTCAAGTGGTATTGGCTTTGATGGCACAAAGGGGTGCCCTATAGCAAGATCTGAGTCTTTGTGTAATGGTTAGGAAAGGACATTGGTGAAGGTGCAGCCTTTGACTTGTGGAAGCCTCAGGATGTTGGAAATGTCAAGAATGAACAAGCAAATGCATAGTAGTATAACTTTATGTCTCATGGTAAACATAGATTTAAAACTATGTATCATGGGACAAGGGAGGACTCTTGCTGATGGCAACAAATGGAACAAAATAGAATTGTATTTATGTTTTAAAAGCACATAGTAATGAAACACATCATACTGTATATTAAATTTATGTGTATATATTTGTGTGTGTTGCAGACTGTCTAGGTGTATGTACTATGAATCACACATGTGTAGAAGCCAGAGATCAACTTTGGATGTCATTCCTCAGGTGCTATCTATCTTTCTTTTTGAAGAATAATCTCCCATTGGCTTGGAACTTGATGAGTAAATTAGGCTGGATGGCCAGTAAGCCTAAGGCAGGCTATCTTCACACAGTAGTGGTATTACAAATTTACATTTTCCCATCTGGCCTTTTTTTTTTTTTTTTTCTTTTTAATGTTCTAAACATCAAACTGTACTTTTCATACAACAACATTAAAGTTGGCAAGCACTTTACCAACTAAGCTCCTTTTCCAGCCTCTTTGTGTGCTGACTTAGAAGAGTAATGGAAAATATTCAGTAATAAAGGACATTTTAAAAATATAATCAAATAAAAACAATAAGTTAATTTATATTTTGGTGATTTATTTATAATTTTTCAAAAAAATATTCTAGCATAATACTTTTAAATACCTTAAAATATATTAAAAATATATTAAAAAGTAAGCAGAAAAAAAGCTTTACCATAGTTTTAGAAAGAGAAATATTCAGAAGATTGAAGTAATCTTTGCTTTAGGAGCAATAACTCTAAATTATGCACAAACTAAACATGTACTTAGACATTTTGAATAACATAGGAATGCCTAATATTTCTGTATGTATAAAGAGTTTAGAAAGAGATGTCAAGAAACACATAAATTCAGTAACAATGACAAATTCTCATATGCAGTGTTGCATGTCCTACGAAAACCTGACTGCTTAAGTCTCAAAGCGTAAGTTAAATTTACTCAAATAAACAATATTTGTAATGACCCTTAGGTTATAAATATGGTATGATATTTTTCCTAAACGAGAATTGAAGTGACATATAAAATCGAGATTCAATGTAAATGGAATGATTAGTTTTGCCCATTCTCATTCTGCCTTTTGTGCTGTTTTCATAATAAAATGCCTTTGCTTCCATGATATGAGATAATAGGTTTCAGTTTCTTCCTTCAGGTCCTACCACTCCAACAGGAAACGGAATGGACAATTTACAGTCCAGGTGGACCAGCACACAAAGAGCATTTTTAGGGGGGTCTCTTGGGGACAGCACAGCTGTTGTTTGCTCTTATTCCCCAGAACCAGTTTTGCTTTAATGTCATTTCTTGTATTCCAATAATTAATTATATTAATACACAAAAGAAGCACTTTTAAAAGATAATAGCATGTTTCGAGATTAATCTTTAACAAAGTATATTGTTTAAAGATACAAATTACTTCAGTTTTATCAACATACATATTATGTTTATAATCTCTATGATTACATTTTCTATCTTGATAAAACAATTTAAAAAATAGATAACATTAACTTGTAGGAAAATAACAGGAGGGTGGACACGATTACTTCACAGGGTAAATTTGCTTGCCATCAGCCTGACTACCTGAAGCTTAGAGACCAAATGGTAGAAGGAAAGAATTCACGAAAGTTGCCCTATGATCTCGACACATTCACCATGATGCACACATACAACATACAGAAAACCACTAACGTTATAAAGGGGAAACAATGGGAATTTTTAAAAGAGACATATTTTCATGGAAGCCACTAGAATTAAAATAGTCTATTTTAGGGTGGCATGCCTTTAATCCTAGCTCTTGGGAGGCAGAGGTAGGCAGATCTCTGTAATACCCAGGCCGGGCTGACATACATAGCAAGTTCTAGGACACGCAGAGTTATATAGAGATACCATGTCTGAAACAAACAAACAAAAGTCTTTCTTTGGAGGATTTACCAGTCAGGTAGATTAATGTCACAGAATAGGGAACACAAAAATTGATTTCTTAGCTCCTGTGACCAAGTGATAAATGTGGCATTTCAGCTCACTGGGGAAAACACAGATTCCAAAATAAATCATAGTAGTTCAATAGAGTACTGACTATGGAAAAGAAAATGTAGTTAATATCTGGTTTAAGTTTTTTTAAATCACTTTAATCAGATAGCTAAACAATATACTCTCAGTGCAAACCGAAAGAGAACCAGAAATCTGTTCATAAGTATATAGTTAAAATGTATCAAGTGTCTCTGTAATTAGAGTGTGAAGCTATAAGAAACTATTCATTTTTAAAATTTATTTAAATGTTTTTCACTTTACATATCAACTACAGTTTTCCCTCCCTCCCCTCCTCCCATTTACCACTCAGCTCCTCCCCCTTCCACTCCTCAGAGAGGATAAGGCTTCCCCTGGGAAGTCAACAAAGTCTGGCATATCAAGTTGAGACAGGGCCAAGCCCCTCCTCCCTTGTATCAAGGCCCAGCAAGGCTGAGCAAGGCATCTCTCTACAGGGAATGGGCTTCAAACATTTAGTCCATGCACTAGGACTGAATCCTGGCCCCACTGCCAGAGGCCACACAAACTGCCCAAACCACACAACTGTCATGAACATTCAGAAGACCTAGTTCCCTTCCATTCAGACTTCCCAGCTGTCCGTCCAGAGTCAATTAGCTCCCAGTAGCTCCAGTCAGGTGTCTCTGTGGGTTTCCTCATCATGATATTGACCACTTTGCTCATCTAATTCCTCCTTGCTCTCTTTCACTTGACTGGAGCTTGGCCCAGTGACTAGCTGTGGACCTCTGCATCTGATTCCATCAGTTGCTGGATGAAGTTTCTATGATGACAATTAGGGTGGTCATCAATTTGATTACAGATGAAGGCCAGTTTAGGAACTCTCTTTACTACTGCTTGGAGTCTTAGCTGGGTTGATCCTGGGAATTTCTCTAGTACCAGGCTTCTCCTTAACCGTCAAATAAACTCTTTCTAATGAAAATATTCTTACTTTGGGGTTTTACTCAGTGAGAGAGTACTTTTGTGTTGGATTTATGATATTACATTGTAAATAATTGTCCCGCCTATGAGTTTAATAAAAAGTGTTGATTGGCCAAAGGCAGACAGGAAGTGTGGGCAGGGCTACCAGACTAAGAAAACTCTGGGAACGGAAGAACAGAGCAGAATGCCAGAGAGAAGGCAGAGGAAGCAGAGGACAACTATGCTGCCCTGAGAAAAGGTACCAAGCCACATGGCTGAACAGGAGAAGAGTCATGAATTAGATTAAGAGCAAGAGCTAGTAAGTTATATGTCTGGGCCTTAGGCCGATCAGCCTAAAACTATTATTGTAAGCATCTGTGTGTCTCTGAGTGTCTGTGGATGTGCGGGTCTAAACCTTGAGACTAGGCCCAAAATTCTGGCAACAGAAACCTCCTACTACATACTTCCTCAGCACATGCAAGGCACTTGATTTGACCCTGTGTGCAATAGACAAATTAACTATTTTTAAAGTTTTTAATAAATCAATAAACAATCTATTAGGATTCTTTAAATGTGTCAAAATTCCTTAAAGAATTTAAATTAAACTCAAATGGCTAACATGCATTTAAAATGATAAATTTGTAATCAACTTCATGAGCATATAGACAAAGGAATCACTCAAGGCTGAGTCAATGAAGGCCCCATGTTGGGACGGTGTTCTGATGTCACAGCTTCATACTCAGAATAATTTTTGAACCAAGAATGTTGTTTCATCTTGCATTTAAATCTGCAAATGTAGTAACCAGCGCCACTCTTTGATATAGAATGTGAAATACAAATTAATACCTTATGTAAAAGGACTAAAATGCTTATGTTATAGCATGAATAGTATAGATAAAGTAAATCATGCAACTATTGTTAGACACTTTGGCATCAGTTATCAAAATTTAAAACCAATACATTTCATATTGAACTTTTATGTTTTTTCTAGGTATTTATTAAACCCATATGTAAACTTAAGGGTATTAATGATAGTATTGTTCATAGTGGCAAAAGTATAACTATGAGCTATAAAAATTGATTATGAGTTGAAAGGTACATTTATGAATTATTATGAAACTGTGTATTATCCTTAAATATGAATACTACATGTCATTTCACCTGAATATACACATAAAATGTAAAGATATATACTGATATAAAAAGACATCTACAATTGATTTTTAAGTAAACAGCTTATCAGCTTGTAGGAAATTTCACACACACACACACACAAACACACACACACACATGTCTAGCAAGGAAAATATGGAAATATTTTTGGACGGTATTACAGAAAGTTTTCAGTTTGATTATATTTTCACATAGTTGTTAACAATAAACTTTTGCTCATCTCAGTATCATAAAGAGATAAATTATTTGAAATGTAATTAGAATATACAAAATAAGTGTAATTTTGATTTAAAAAGTTTTGCAAATATGAAGAACACTAAAATGTCATATTACTACACATGTGCAAGCTCTATAAATCAGAATAGGAAATGGGAAGAAGAGGCATACTGATACCACAATAAAGCATGGAATTGGCAATGCTAGCTACTTAGAAGGGTAATGCAGTAGGATCACAATTTCAAGGCCAGCCTGGATAACTTACCAAGACCCTGTTTTAAATGTATTTATTTTATTTATGTGTATGTATGTGTGTGTGTGCAGTGTATGACTATGCAACATGAGTAGAGAAGCCCATGAAAGTGGTTATGAGCCTCCTGATTAGGTAAGAGAAACATACTTGAGTTTTTGAAACATAAACAAGTGCTTTGACTGGCTGACCCATACTTTTGGTCCAAGGCTGTTTTAAAATATAACAAAGAGGGACTCTCAAAATGGCTGACTGCTAAGAGCACTTGCTTCTCTCCAATAGACCTTTTTGCATCCATATGGTGGCTCATAGCCACCTGAAACTTCAGTCTCAGGAGATCTGATGTCCTCTTCTGGTTTTCCCAAGAGCTTATGCACATAGGGTAAAGGCAAATGTGCAGTCAAACACCCAAACACATAAAGGAAAGAAGTACAACTCTAAACAAAAGCAATTAAAACCTTATACAAAGAAGAGTGTGGTTTGGTAGAATACTAGTCTAAGATTCACAGGATAATGGGTTCAATCCTCAGCATTAGGAAAAATAAATCTAGTATAGATACTTAAAAATATAGGCTAAGATTTTCTATTGAGAATCATTAAGACTATAGAATATATAAAAATTTTGACAAACATAAAGAGTATGTCAGATAGTATTTGACCATAGGATAGAAATATTAGGCACTATCTCCGGAACTAGAGTGAAGAATAACACTAACTGTGAGAGATAACTTATTTCAAACTTAATTAAAAAGAGAGGAAATTGCACCACAGTTAATGAACTGCACAAGATTTTAGTCTTACATCTAAAAAAAGACACACAAAATATAGCTGAATCCAGATGATAGATTACAGTTACTGAGTCAATTCTTGTGTTGATTAAAATAAATACATAATCTCCAATAAATTACTTCCTGATACCCCTTTAAGATACTTTTCTTGAAACAGATTCTAAATGGAAAAAAATAAGAGCCACTTAAACTAGGTACAGTATCACCTGCAGCTTGACTTGCTGAAGTAGATGATTAAAGACACTTTAGTCAAGTGATGTAAAGCATCACATTTCTGTCATCATCTTTGATTGGAAGGGGTTCTTGGAGATAACCTAGCAAGACATGACAATCATATGGAAAGATATTACAATGCATATTTTATCTGTATAATTGATCTACTATTTTTATGCTAAATTAACACAATGCACAATTGCTAATGACATAGTTTTATATACTGAGACCAGTGCATCCCTCAAAACTCATTAGAGAAGCCTCCTTTTGCAGATAGCAATAACACAGAGACCCACAGCTACAGAAAAAAGAAGAATGTGAGAAACTTTGGAATGCTCTTCCAAAGTGTATTTTTTATTAAGTTTCTCTCCCTTAAGTCTCAACAATCTATGCAGAAGAGGTGGAAAGAATGTAAGAGTCAGTGGTGGTGGATGACTCCAAGAAAACAACATTTTTCAGGACATAACCATGCATATATAAACTGATAGATGTTCATTTGCAAATAGTATTTTCTGAGAGAGCAAAAATCACATTTCTTCAATGAAGTGTCACTGCATATATGGACCACACTCCAGGTTAGGGGTCTGCTCAAGAGTAGTTGGACAACACAAATCAGAGTCTAAGGCATGAGTAAAAGAGGGAGAGGTTAAAAGAGATGGAAAACCTAAAGTTGGGGTCAGTTCAAGATGATTTGGGTGGAGTTGGGGGAGAATATTATCAAAATATATTATGTTATGTTCTCAAAGAGTAAATGAAAACATTCAGAGAAATGGTAACATCTGATTTAATTATTATATTATCCATAAACCATACTATCCTTTTATATACCATAATTTAATCCTATTACAGGTTCAAAGATTTTTTTCTTAAAAAAATTGTTTTCATTTTATATATATGAGTGCTTTGCCACCATGCATTTGTGTGTATCACATGTATGTCTGGTTTTCATGGACTCCAAAAGAGAAAACTGGATCCTCTGAATCTGAAGAAAAGACAGTTGTGAGCTTCCTGTGGATGCTCAGAACAGAACCCAGGTCTTCTGCGAGAGCAACAGGTACTCTTCACCACTGATTTATATCTTCAGGCACATCCATTTTTAATAAAAAGAAATGTCTTCAATAGCTTCCGTGTATCCTTACAATGGAGACACTGTTAAAATAGTCTCCTGCTGAGCACAGTCTTTTTTGTTCACTGAATTGCAATCCACCTCAGCCACTTGTCTATCTGAGGAAATTATTGGTAAGTTCTCATGAAGTAATTTATATTTGCAGAGCACATAGGGTTGCATGATCTATGATTTTTCATGTGTCTACAGAATGACTTTAAAAGGCTTCCAGATGAAAAGATAAGAACGTAATGCCTTCAGAAATCTGAAAGCAGGTCAGTCAGAAGGGAGCAGAATAAATTATAGTAGCTGGGAGTGAAGCTAGAAGGTGAGACTGAGTCGGAGCACAAGGTCAAGTGATAGGGTAGGTTAGAGATGTCCAAGGCCCTGAATTACACCCCCAGCACTGTAAAATAGAAAAGGGAAAAGTAAAGGAAGGGGAGAGGAGGGGAGGGGAGAGGAAAGGAGAGGAAGGGGCAGGGAGGGGAGCAGAGGGGAGAGGGGAGAGGAAGGGAGAGTAGAGGGAAAGAGAAAGGGAGGGGAAGAAATATAAGAGAGTAACCACGTCGTCTTGGCTGTCTTCTGTAAAAGCCACAGTCTACATAGGGGAAAGTCAGGCATTATTATTTCCTTCTTGATAAATAATGATAACGATAATAATACTGATAATGACTTGCCTTGGAATATCACAGTGAAATTCACCAGAACAGACTTAAATTATATTTTCTTAAATGTAAACCCACCTTAATTATTGACAGATTGTGGGAATGGCAAGAAAGAGAAATCACAAACTTTTTGGTATAGACTGTAAATAAAATATTGTAACTTGTTAATTTTATATCAGTTTGACACAAGCTAGAGCTGTCAGAGTAGAGGGAGTCTCAGTTGAGAAAATGTCCCTGTAGACTGAGTTGTAGACAATCCTAAAGTGCATTTTTTAAATAATTGATTGATGTGTAAGGGCCCTGATCATTATGGGTGGTGCCTTATCTATAATGGTGGTCCTAGATTCACAGGCTGAGTGAGTTGCAAGGAGTAAGCCAGTAAACAATACTCCTCCATGGCCTCTGCATCAGCTCCTACCTTCAGGTTCCTGCATTGTTTGAGTTCCTGTCATGACTCCCTTCAGTGATGAATTGTGATGTGAAAAGAAAGGCAAATAAGTGTTTTCCTGCCCAATTTGCTTTTTGGCCATGATGTTTCTCACAGCAAAAATAACCCTAAGATAATACCTATACGGCATTTTTTCAACCTAGATAAGTTATGGAAAGTAGAGGTTTAACTAATGGTAATAGAATTTTGAGCATGGGCTAAGTTTAACCAGTGTGTTGAATTAGAACTTACTCCCAGGAGTTATAAGATGAGCATTTGGGAACATAGAATAAACACCCACACCCGTAAGGAAATAGAACACTATCAGAAGGTACCCACTGAGAGTGGCATATTTTCCTTCCCTGAAAGGAAACAGAAAGATAGGCAGGCTATTCTGAAGACGCTTATCAGGAAAACAATCTTTGGTTTCAGGGGGTGATTGTCCTTGTTACAGGAGAAGTGTCACCCTAGAGGATCTAAGGTGCTAGGCTGGTAACTAAGAGAGAGACTTCAACCCACAGAGGAACAAGCAGTGTTTGGTCTCCAGAACTCACCTGGGAGGGGGGAAAAAAAAACTAATACACTTTTTGTTTCAAAGCCATAGCAGTAGGCAAAAGTGCTTAATAATGTCAGAGTTTTGGCTAGAAGTGATTAAGCCAGGATTTTCTTAGGACCTGATGGCCTTTTTGTGGATATATAGGAAGCATTGCCAATGAGAAAACAGCAGAAGATATATATATCTGACTCTATTTTGTCCTATTAAAGACAAACAATTAAGCTTTAAGGTTATTAATCTTTTGCTTTGCCACAGTCAATAGCAATGAAATTGCTATTGGGGTTTTGTGTAGAGATGGAGGGTCACACTAAGAGACGGCTGTGGTTGTCAGAGTCACAGAGCACTGTATTCAAGGTACTTTCATATTCCTTTCATTTTATCTATGGGAAAGAGACAAAGAATAATCTCAATGATCAAGAAAAAAATTTATTTATCAAAGGGCTGAACAGACAAAATATAAATGTTTCTGCTTATGAGAAAATTTGATTGAGCCACTGCACAACCATAAAGCCTGAAGTATAAAATTGAATGAGCTAAGGTTCTTTGGAATTAGATATTTTGTGAATTCCCTTCAATGATGTAAATACAACTATTATGATTAGGTAAATGATGAATGGGTATATTGATAGATGATAAATAAAAACAACAGCATTTAAGCTACATGACGTTTGGAAAAAGTTCACTATTAGAAATGTGATACATGTCTCTTGTGACTTCTACTTTATGTTCTCAGTGAATTTAAAAATAAGCACTCTATTTCAAAAATAAATTTTTGAGGTGAAATATAAATTAATTGTCAAGTAAAGGATATTTATTAAACAGAAGTGAGAAAGTAAAATTATAATAGGACACTGCATAAATGTTACTAAAAACCTTTAAAAAAATCCTGCTAAGAAATTAAAGAATAATGAATATATATTGATAGTTATTTAAACTCGTGTAGTAGCAGATGAATTAAATATTGACAGTGGTTTTGAAACAAAATCCAAAATAAAATTTTAAATAGAATATAATATATATATAAAGCATAATTATAAGGCAATCAAGAACGCTCAACAAAAAGGCCTTTTTTCTTTTTTTTTTTTTTTTTTTTTTTTTTTTTTTGAGAAAACTAAAGATCTGAATTTTTCCCAAAACCTACATTGTGGATAGTGAGCGTCTTCTCCCTCACATTGCTTTCTGATCTCCACCTGGGTGCAGTCATGTGCACAAGAATGAACACACACTATTTAGATCGAAAAGGATGCAAAAGATAATAAGAATCTGGTTCTTGGATTCCAATAATAATAAATTTCTAATCTCCAACCAAGATGTTATCAACGATGAAAGGAGCAAAGCTAAATGACCATGACCTTCTAATTCTATTAGGTGTGATAGTAATGTTTAAACTTGTGAAACTGATCACTGTAAAGCACTTTTAATTAACTAGAGCCCACAGTGCTTAAACCACTAAGTCCTTTTACCAGCTCCCATCTTTAACATTAGAAAGTAAGATTCATAAAAAAAGGGAGCAAATAAAACTATAGTTCATTAAGAACCAGACATAAAAAAAAGAATACCAAGAACCTTTCAAAAATAATTTTAAATGGAACAAATAAATGAACAAACTATTAGAGTAAATTAATTGTAATTATTCTGTCCCAATAAAGAGACAAAGCAGGTCTAATATGCTGTTTGCTTTGGAAGCATAGCTAAGGGAATATGACCCTGAAGAGCCAGGAGTGGAAGAAAGGACAAGTGAATTTGGCAGAGACAAAAGAAATTCTATACATTGAAATTAGTTATAAGAGATAATGATAAATTTATTGAGAAAATACAGCAAATAGATCATTATAAAATCAGAAAAAATAGTTTACATAAAATACGTTTTTCTGAAGATTCTAGAGGTATAACCCTTAAAACATATCTCAAAATCTCTATAAATTATGGCCTAAAATTTCACAATTAAAACTAAAAATATAGAGAGAGTGGTAGAAGATGGCTCAGTGATTAATAGCACGTGTTGCTCTTCCAGGGAACCAGGTCCAGTTCCCAGTACTCATGTCAGGTAACTAACAACTTCCTGTAACTGCAGTTTCTGGAGATCTGACATCTCTGGCCTTCTTGGACACTGTATTCATGCAGCACATAAAGCACATGTGTGTGATTGTGCACTCACACACAAATTGTAAACCCTTCCTTAAAAATGAAGCTTTAAAACTATATCTCCCAGATTTTATAAAACTGTATGTGAACAAAGTAAAAAACAAAAGGCTATATGATGGTCAAAATTATAATTGCATAATGAAGAAGCTACATATAGTCTAAACAAAATTCATAATCTGTATCTTTTAAAAGTCAAGGGATCATTTGGAAAATGAGGACATGTAAATGCCACAAAAGTTAAATTAATTAATAAAAACTAAATCCGTATGTGCTATGCTGTTTTAACACAAGTTGAAAATTAATTATTTGGAAATAAACAATGCATGGCTCATTAACATGGATCAAGAGATTACTGAGTGTTTAGCAAGCTGTATAAATGAAAAAGCCTCCTGAAATACTTGATAGAAACTTTGTATGAACCTCTAACTTAAAAGTGGGGCTTGGGATATATTAGCAATTGGTAGACAGTAATGAAGGCTAAAGCAGTTCACCTGTCATGCTTATGAGAAAACACACCACCAAGAACAGATTTTATCCTGGAAAATAAATAGATATAAGAACCATCAAAATGCCTATATATGTAGTAGGAATATGTAACACTCTACAGCCAAGGCATGAGCTGGGAAGTCATTTCCTTAAACACTTGTCAACTCTAGGTTTTATTATTTTGAAAATGTTTTTTCAGTCAGGAGATAGAAGAGAAACATCACCGAGAAGGCTCATTCTTCAAACATTTGGCATTCAGGGCCACGCAGGAAAAGCTGGCCTGAGAGAGCAGCTTTGGGAAAACACAGGTAAGAAGAGCCTTATTGTGTTTTGTTTAGCCAGGGCAAGCAGGTTTAGGATTGCCCAGTTTTAATACCTTCATTAAACAGGCAGCTCTGGGCTAAAGGAGCCATCCCTAGGCGTCTAGAACTTGACTCCAAAGTGGAAGCCTTATTGAGGGTGATGCAATATGAGATTTACGTGTTGTTTCTGTACATGTGAAAAAGCACACTACTGAGATGCTTATTTTCTATCGTTTGCAAATGGCTTGCCTTATAACCAATAGACAGATGCTCTGAAACATTGTTAGATTCCTAGGTAAGAAAAAGAACATTGACCTAGCTGCTGCAAATGCTGTCAGCTGACTTAGAAGAAGAGGTTCCTCCATTGAATCCCCCTCGCTTACTATAGGAGCCTCCAGTTAGTGGCTGATCTCTGTAGAGCAAAGTTTGGTAACCTTGGTGCTACTGACACTTTGGAAGGGATAGCTTGTTGTTGCAAGGTGCAATTAAATTAGGTAAACTGAAAGATTCTTTCCAGCATTCCTGGCCTCAGTCGGCACTCTATTAGCAACCACCTTGAGTCCCGGAGACACATCATCTCCCAAAATGAAACTCTTATATTCATCTTCAATCCTGGCAACATATGCCCCCACCGCACACACACAGACACACACCACACACACACACAAACACACACACACACACACACACACACACACACACACACACACACACCAACAAAACTTCAGAGATGAAGCTATCTCATAATGTTACCCATGCCCCTAGGTAAATGCACCTCCAGCCAAGGAGCACTGCCAAGCCTGCAATGGTATAAATTCACTTTTATGTACACAGGCAAATTTCAGATCAATGCATCTAGTCTGAGTCTCTTGCCTAAGGATCATGGACGTAACCTTTTTCCAAAAGACTTTATTTGCTTGTACTTTAGCCTTTGAACTCTAGATACAATTGCTTTTTCAAATGCCATCATTCCTCAATGAACTTTGCAACTCTGAGATACTGTTTGTATTAGTTAGTTTCCATCAGTTACAAAGGGAGTATCAATTGAGGACTTGTCTTCATTTATCTGGATTGTGGAACTTTTTTGATTAATGATTAATGTGGGAGAGCACAGCCTACTGTGGGCACTGATATGGAACAGATGCACAGTGCTGGCATCTCTAATATTCTGAGTCTTCAGTGAAATTTAGGCAACACCTTCACCAATGGTTTCCTGGACTCTTTTTTAGGAGATTCCAGGAGTGAATAAAAAAGCAAGCAGAACAAGGCATGAAAAGGAAGCCAGTAGAATACTGTTCCTCTATGGCCTCTGCTTCTGACTCCAGGTTCTTGCTTTAGGTTCTTGCCTTGGATTCACTGGATAATAGATTGTAATTTTAAAGCTTAAACAGATTATTTTTGCAGCTTTTTTTGTTCAGGAAGTTTATCACCTCATCAGTAAAATAACAAGGTCAAAATTGATAAGAGACTGGGGATTTGCTGTGATGAATCCAACCGTATTGTTGTTTTGAGGACTGTGAAAGACTGTTGGCATTGTGAGCTAGAAAATGATAATTCGTTCTTAGGATATATTGAGTTGTTATGAGACCTTAAAACATAGGAATATTGAGAGACGTACAGGCAATGGAGGACTGGATTGTGATATTTCAGAGGAAAGCAAAAACTTAATATCAGGGCTATTCATATAATACTTTACATTAAGGATCTGTAGATGTAAGGCAATTGATACTGGCTATCTAGGGTTGAAAAAACAGCTGTAATTAAGAGACAAACATCACTGTGGTAAAATTTCTGAGAAGTGTTTCTCATGTTGAACACACAGATGTCATTCCAGAAGAGGCCAAGATTATATCTCAAGTTGACCGATGGACCTGGTAACGTGTAATGAGTGTCTACCATGTGATTTGGGTTTCACACCATGAAAGGTGAAAGACTGATGAGATCTTTGAGAGAAGCTGAGATTTGTTAATATGTGGCAGGGTCGAATTCCCTAAAGAATGTCATCCATAATCAGAAAGCCTAGTTCAGTCCCAAGGATGCTTCCCAGATGTCAGTCCAGCATTAGTGAGCTTCCAGTAGCTCCAGTAACCTGTCTCTGTGAGTTTCCCCATCATGATCTTGACCTTTTTGCTCATATAATCCCTTCTTCCTCTCTTTGATTGGACCGGGAGCTCTATCCAGCCTTAGCTGTGGATCTCTATACCTGCTTCCATCAGCTGCTGGAAGAAAGTTCTATGATAACAATGATGGTGGTCACTAATTTGATTACAGGGAAAGGCCAAGTGTAAACTTGTACAGTCTTTGTAAATAAGTATTGTGGTTTTTCAGAAAACTGAAAATTAATCTCTTATGATCCATCACTACCACTCTTGGGTATATAATTAAAGGACACACATTCATACTAAAAGGATGTTTGCTTAATTGTGCTCATAGCAGCATTGTTCATAATAGCCAGAAACTGAAAACAGCCTAGATACACCTCAACCAAAGAAGGGGTGAAAAAAAGTGGTATATTTATACAGTGGAATAGTATGCAGAAATAAACATGACATCTTTAAATGTGTAGGCAAATTGATGAAACTATAATAAAAATTCATCCTGAGTGAGGTAATCCAAACCCAGAAAGACAAACATGATATGTATTCACTCATATGTAGATATTATAAAGCAAAGGATAACCAATCTACAATCACAACCCTAAAGAAGCTAGGGAACAAGAAGGACCTAGTCCATGGATCCCCTTGGGAAAGAAAAAAAAGATAGGATCTCCTGAGTAAATTTGAAGCATGGGGTGGGTGTAAGCTGAAGTGGGAAGAAAACATGAGGGAAGGGATGGTAAATTGTGGGGAGGAACAGAGGAGAATAATAAAATAGATATCTTGACAGAGGGGGCCTTTTGGAGTTAGTGAGAAACTTAGTTCTAGGGAAATTCCAGGAACTCACAGGGAGGATCCCAGATAAGATCCTGTTTTCAACCCATTCTGATACCCTGTCTTTTTAATATTCAAATTTAGTTCATTGATTTTAAGGAATATTAATGAGCAGTGATTGTTAATTTCTGTTATTTGGTGGCACCGTGTGTGTGTGTGTGTGTGTGTGTGTGTGTGTGTGTGTGTGTGTGTGTGTGTGTGTGTGTGTGTTTCTCTTCTTTGGGACTTTCTGGTGTGGGATTATCAATTACCTGTGCTTTTCTAGGTGCATCTAACTTCCTTAGGTTGTCATTTTCCTGCTAATGCTTTCTGTAGGGCTGGATATGTGGATAGGTATTGTTTAAACCTCTTTTTTTCTGGGAATATTTCATTTACTCTGTGTATGGTGATTGAAAATTTTGCTGGGTATAGTAGTCTGTGCTGACATCCATGGTCTATTAATGTCTGTATAACATTTGTCTGGGATCTTCTGACTTTCAGAGTTTCCATTGAGAAGTAGTGTTATTTTGATGGGTCTACCTTTATAAGTTACTTACCCTTTTCCTTTGTGGCTCTTAATATTCCTGCTTTATGCTGTATGTTTAGTGATTTAATTATTATGTGGTGAGGGGACAATTTGGGGAGGTCTAGTATATTTGGTGTTGTGTAAGCTTCTTATATCTTTATTGGCATTTCTTTTTTTAGTTGGAAAAATTTCTTCTGTGATTTTGTTGAATATATTTTCTGTGCCTTTAAACTGGTCATCTTTTCTTCTTCTCCTCCTCCTCCTCCTCCTCCTCCTCCTCCTCCTCCTCCTCCTCCTCCTTCTTCTTCTTCTATTCCCTTTATTCTTAGGGTTGGTCTTTTCATCATGTCCCAGATTACCTGGATGTTTTATATTCTAACTTTTCTGGCTTTAATGATTTCTTTAACTGACGAATCTATTTCCACTATTGTATTTTCCACAGCAGAGATTCTCTCTTCCTTCTCTTGCATTCTGATTGTTATGCTGCATCTGTAGCTCCTGTTCATTTATTCAGACTTTCTATTTCCTTTTCCAATTCCCTCAGTTTGTGTTTTCTTTATTACCTCTGTTATAATTTTCAGTTTTGAACTGTCTCCTTCATCTGTTTGATTGTTTTTATTTTTTGGTTTTCTTGGCTTTATTTAAGAATTTTGTTGATTTCATTAAATTTTTTGTCTTTTTTCTCAATTTCTTTGGGGAAATTTATTTTCCTCTTTAAATGCCTCTACCATCTTCATAAAGTTATTTTTAAGGTCAGTTTCTTCTGCGTCTTCTATGTTGGGTGTTTGGTGCTGTACCCATGTCATGGACCCTCAAAGACCACCAGGGAGCTGGATTCCATGAAAACACATGAGGGTCAGTTAATTCTTTAAAGAGGTTCAGACAAACCAGGCCAAAACCATTTGTTCTGGCACAGTGGAGAAATTCAACCCCGAGTTCAAAGGTTTTTAAAGAAAAGCGTATAAGTGGGGCGCTATGCATCTTTGCATTTCAGGATTTGGTAAAGGGTCTGGGGGACAGTAATTCTTGGAAACTATTGCCTAAATTTTCAGCACAAACCTAAGTTTTGAATCTATTGACTGTCAGCTGAGTTCCTGACTTTTGTTTCCCCTAAATCCTTCTTAGACCTGCGCCCTGTGCTCAGACACTAAAGAGTATTTCCCTGAAAAAAAAAAATTGGTAAAGGTAAATCTACTCCTTCACATTTGGGCCCTGCAGTTGTAAAACTGCTAGGTTCTGGTTGCACTGGTGTCTCTTCCTCCAATCTTTTATGTTGCAGGAGCATCTGTTGTAATAGGATAATGAGTGGGTTTGGGGATGGACTCGTGTTTCTTTAGGACCAAGTTCATAGAATGAAGATGATATGTTTTCTTGCATTTCTCCAAACAGAAAAATTAACTTTTCTTTCCTTGGGATTTACCCAGCTTTTTCTATCATCCCTCTTTTCATCTTTTCTTTTGCAGAAATACTGGTCTGACAGATTCTGACACAATACATTTCCTCTGCAAGTACTTGCTATTCAAACTGTGTTTGTGCATATCCCAATTACATGCTGGAACAAGTTGTAGTACATTATGAGAAAAGAAATCCGAAGCATACATATGTTTTCAACTCTTTTTGCACAAATGTAAAAACAACTATTTTCAGACCAGGAGATAGATAATACATTTAATTGTTTTTTTTTTTTTTTAACAACATATGTAATAAGTTTGGAAGTCTTCACTAATGAAAGACATAATATTAGTAAAAATACCTGTGCAGATGTCAACATTAAAGATAAATATCAGGAAATCGATGTCCTTATTAAATGAATCTATCAATTAACATGAATTTATTTTGAATTTAATGTTTGTTGCCACACAAAGTCTGTTAATAATAAATGCTAGATTTAGCAAAAGGAATTGAAGCAATAATTACTTCTCTACTTAATCCAATCCAGAAAAACATGATAACAATAATATGCAAATTATCACTCCATCCCTGATAGATCAGCAAACTCTGTTATCTCTCAGACCCAGCTCTCTTTACAGATTGCTCTCTTTATATCTTGATACCTATAGTCTCAAGACAATTGTAACAGTAAAAAAAATAGTAAATAGAGCTGGAAAATAGTAACAAGTCTCTGAAAATAAAAAAGTTTAGTAAAACATTGAAACATTACTTAACATTTCAAAGATGAGCTCTATTGTCAATCTAACTCTTAGGTCATGCCGTGTTGGGACACTCTCAACGGGAATTCAGGCTAACTACAGTGTCTAGGAAGGTAAGAAAAGCAAAGGGAGCCTTAGTCCTGCCTAGCACACAGACCTACATCCTTTGTGTTCCGTGCCTTTCTTTGTGTTCTCTTTTAAGGTCGCTACTTGTAGAGAATTTCATGCTTTTTTTAGAACCACATTTTACCCAGAATTCAGTGTGTTGCATGTAAATGAAGAAGGCAAGAGGGTGTACAGAGGTTTAAAAGCTCATAAAACTGGAACATTTTCTAAATGAACGTAATGATGCTTCGAGCATGCTTCCCCTGCAGTGAAATCCCTGAAGCAGTTGGAGCTGGCTCTAGCTACAGCAAACCATATATTTTCTCCACTACTTCCTGCTTTTTTCAGAAGAGTTTGTCAAAGCCTCAGGGGGGCCATTGGTTGGCTATCCTCAAAACTAATTACCTGCCTTCCACATTTGTGTATTTTAGTTTCTTTTCCTGCTCAAATTTAATTCCTATCTATGTGACTAAGGAAAGGGTTCTTTTCATTTCTAAACCCAGAGAATTACTCTGATGGTAAATGAACAGGCATAGCTGTGAGTACCTGCAGGCCTTGATGACGGAGGCAGGAGGATTGTGAAAGGTTGAGGCCAGCCAGGACTATACAGAGAGTCACGAGAGTCTGAGAATGAGATTAGATCCTATCCACTCCCACTCCCCCTAAAAAAAAAAAGAAAAAATAAAGATAAAGGAAGGACGGGAGGGGGTGAGACGGAGGGAGGGAGAGAGAGAGAGAGGACGAGAGAGAGGAAGAGAGAGCTTGATCATACATAAAAGCTGAGGAAAATCCGCTTTCTTCCACCAATGTGTTTTCATGATCAAGTATTTTACATAATTCTGCCAATTCCATGCTAAGGGAAGTCAGGAGGGTCCGGGGAAACAACCCCCATCCTTTCCCCTCTGGAATTCCTGTAAATTCCCTCAGCCTTCATACAACCGCTCCTAGGGGAAGTGCAGAACCAAGACTTCTGAATAACAACTCTACTTTCTCTTGGCAACTGCTCTGCAGTAGACTACCTCCATCACTATTTTAATCATTTTAAGTTACAGACTGTTTTCTGTCAAAAAAAAAAGATATTTTAAGTCATGGCAAAAATTAAACCAATAATTCTGAAAAGAATTGTGACTGGTTTACTTACAAGAACCAACCTATTCTTTAAAGAACCATTCAGGGTTTTTGGTTTTTGGTTTTTGTCATCCATATTCTTCTAGGTTTCAGATGTGATAAATCTACATGTCAATCTTTCACTTATAAATTACTGTATATTTTCTTTCTTTCGTTTCTTTACTTTTTTAATTGTCCAATCAGTCTTCTCACTAAACTCACTAACCTCAACATTGTTAAGCCAGTATGAAATCAGTAATTAATTCAAAGTTTATTAACAAAAGATTTTAACCCTCCAAGTAAAAATTCTATATCCTGTCTGGAAACCAAAAACAACAATGACAAAAATCAAAATATCCTTCCTCAGTTTTGCACATGGTTTCCTTGTTTCAAATGCATTTCTGATTTGTCCCCAAAGGACTCTCTGTATTATTGCCTTTAACTCCACTGAATTAGTGTGTAACAGCAGATAAGTAGGGAAACAGAATGTAACACATCACAGATACCTCTTTTGCTCCCATTAGAATGGAAATGTTCAATGGATTCAATCAGACACTGTGGCCATGCTGCTTGTTGTGCTGTGAATAGACTCCAGCCAAGCCTTCTTTACTATAGTCAAAAACAAGAAAACTTGCCTTCATGGCTGGATGTTTTTCCCATTAAAATAGCTATTTACTTTTTCTTGTTTTTGTGAAAACTGCTTGTGCAAGTACTTTAGGCAATTTCCAAATGTTTCTTTAATTTAATTAGATTTTAAAGGCACCCAGAATAGCAACGCTCCAGGAAATAATTTGAATTTAGGACACACTTTGAAACAACTCCTGTACTGAAACTTCATGTTTAAAGTTGTAAAATGGTCTTAACAACTGGAATATAATAATTTGGCTCACACTGCCCAGGTCTGCTGTCATGCCCTGCTTATTATTATTATTGTCACCATCCCCCGGTTCCAAATATCTCAACATTTATATAAATGACTTGATTTCAAAGGCTTGCTTTTATATGGGATATGTAGCTTACAATATAAACTTTCAGAATGCATTACAATACTGACAGTGATCTTAATATTTTAACAATACTTTAACAATGCTTAAAATTTGCCTGCTATCCTGCTGACTGACTTGGTGAACCAATGAGTTTTATGGGGGTATGTATAGGAAAATGGGTTTCTTATAGGTTACAAATAGGAACAGGAATGGCTCAAGGACAGCTGCATCACCAAAGCCCACCCCAGCATTGGTGACAGCTCACAAATGTTGTGAGCCTGGAACGCACTGCACAGCCTACAAGCAGCTCAACAGGGCAGAGATTGTCCTTTGCAGGTGATTTAGTTGGTCTGTGACTCTTCCTGAAGCTCAGCTGGTTTGGTTTCCTCTAAGCGTTTGGCTGGTTTCTGCTCTTGCCGGTGGCTGGACTTTTCTGCGTCTCTTCTTTGCAGTCTGACTTATCTGAGAAAGATTCTCAGTAGTCTTCATGGTTCACATAGCCTTAAGGAGGAAAGGATCTAATGAGTCCGGCCAGTTTCCGGGACTTCCAGAAGTTATTTTGAATTATTTATTTTCTGTCTTAATGAGCCTCCCAACAGGATGCCACACAACACTATCCCATCTTTATTAGTCAAGATATAACTCTCTCCATTTCACCTACCCCCTCTCCCTCTCTGTTAAAATTACTTACTTTTGTGTTTCTATCATCTATTTTCCAAAATAAGGTTAAATGTAAGTGCTGCTTTATCTTATTTACCTAACACAAGACCTTGTATAGCATGATAGGTAAAAGTTATATCACTGAGCCTTATCACCAGATTTGGTTGAATTTGATAATACTTCTCCTAGTGATCACACTATGTGTCTGTGTAGTTTTAATATTCACATTTATAAGACCACAGCAGATGTTGGGAGAACCAAGCTGTTTACATACAAACTTGGAATTTCAGCTTCTATTAAGAAATACACATACTTTACAACTAGAAAGATGGCTCATCAATTAAATGTGCTTCCTGCTCTTCTAGAGGACACACATTGAAATTCCATCACTCACATTGGGTAGCTCGAAATTACCTATAACTCCAGCTTGGGAAGATCTGACATCCTTCTGGTCTCTGCAGGTACTCACACATGTGATAAAAATAATGAAATCTTTTAAAGCACACAGTTCTACTTTGCGCCATCAATATACAATCCCTTTATTTATAATACATATTTTGGAGCAGACATGTGCTATCTGTTTTGTCGTGGGTCATTATACATAAGCAACTCATTTCTATTATTTTGATGCTCAGTTTTAATGTCATAAATTATGAGACAGGTGTGAATGTAATAATGTACTCTTGAGGTAAAACTGTAAAGCTACATTGCTAGCATTTCATGCTAAAAGCAAATTGCTTCTTATGGTCATCTTGGACAGGTTTAGAGAAAAAGGCATTTGTTAGATCAGTAGCTGTATACTATCCATGTACCAGGAAATGTTTTATCTGATCAACTAAGAAGGACACCACATTTGGTACATCCGCTACCAAGTAAAGTTATGACTTGAGTAAGTTTCCTATAGAAAACTGTCATCATCCATGGTCTATCTGTCTTCTGCACAAGCCAAATAGGAGAGTTGAAGGGAGCTACACTGGCGACTACAGTCCTGGAATAACTAAAGTCTTTAATGGCAGCACTGATTCCTATGATTCTTCAGGGATTCAACTTTGTCCAAAGATGTTAAAAGGAACTTGCTAACATCATTGTTTTTCCACAAATATCCAAAGTTTCTATAAAGAGTTACTAGCTTCCCTACGCCCCCCAACAGGGAACTAAAAATATCAAATGCTTCTAAAGAAAATGCTTAATAAGTTCTATAAATAGTTTGCAACATGGGCTTCCAATGCTCTCCATGCTATCCGCTGAGTCTTTAGGGGAATGGATGTAGGTTCTATCCAGTTGGAAAATCAGCTCTGGATATCTCCAAGTCCACTAGAAAAATTCGTTCTTATGATTATGCTTTCCCAGAACCACTACTTGTCCCCTGTGCTGTGGTATGGAAGTCCAGACAAATACGAGAAAGGAAAAGCATGTAACAGCCTTGCAATAGGAGACTTTGGGAAAAGTTTGAGTTTATTTGGAGAGGGATGAGAAATTACTGATAGGTAATGAGGAGGAGAATGAAATTATTGAACACCTTTAAATGGGAAGAGAGGGTATATTCTCATAATAGCTTCTAGACCACATCTACTTGAAGCATATCCTCCATCTTGAAGGGTAATCTCTGAATTTACTTGAGTTGAGGCACTTGATAGATCACAAAACAATAATTTGGGGCAAGGTTGGGGGGAAATGTAGGAAAGAAATCATCCTTAAATAAGGAAGGATTTCTAAATTTACAAAAATAATCTAAATTTTGAAATTATAAAAACATATCCTGTCATTTTACAGCTTTGGAATAATTAACATAATTTGTTTAATTTCTTAAAACAGTTTGATAATATTGGGATTAAAATTTTTATAGAAAGTCATATCTTATTTAGATTTTAATATGTATTTTCTTTGCATTTTATAATTTAAAATTGATTTTGCTATTGAATATGAATATATTTAGTCTAACATAAAAATTTGCTATTATATAATGTTATTGATTTTTCAGTTTATAATAATAAAAATATTCTCTGCTTTGACTATAATTTTTATTAGAAACTAAATCTTACTTTACTAATGTCAGCCTGAAGCCAACTAAAATCTGGTGAAATAGTAAACTTTATTCAGAGCCTCAGTCAATTTATAACCTGAAGATTGCTTACAAAAGGTCATCTGAGTGAAGTTCTCATGAGGTCAAGTTGTATATGAAGAACCAGAGAAGCCCTCCATTTTTGTGCAAATCTCTTAACTCCAGTTTGAGACAGGCCCACCTGAGTTCTACTGGGACCAAAGTTCAGACAGGAGATGGCCTAGGGGCTATCTGATAGCAGCTAATTAACCATGGAATGCCTCAGTATGGCAGATAGCCTGAGTCCATTCAATAGACACAGAATGGCCCAACTCAGAAGGTAGTCTAGGGAGGAGTATTTGACAAACACCTGGCTAAGATAACAGAGGAAATCTAGAAAACCCCCAAAACAAGCTAATCAGAATTGTATCCATGGTAAAACCCCTAAATGATGTATAACCTTGTGGTTTTGCCTTTAAAAATCCAGCTTGCAGAGGGGCAGGTTCCTCCTCTGGCCACTGCCACGCTGGTGAGCTGGACAGAGGCCTTTGTTGCAACTTGAATTTTTTAATAAACCTTGCTTTTGCATTTCAGAGAGTTTGTGTCTCTGGTGGTCTCTTTGTGGGTCTCACGACCACAGCACAGTAGTATATACTCAATAGGACAATTTGCCCTTGGCAAAAAGAGACATATAAACAAATAACAATAGCCAATAGTAATGAATAATCTGAATTGAAATTACTTCTATGTACTACATATGGGAGTGGCAAAAAAGCACACAACCAGAACAATTTTCTGTTTGTGAAGAAACTGAAGTCACAAGATTCTTGTCAGTTTTCTTGGAGTATTCTCACAAGCTCTTTGATTTTCCCTTCCATGACTCCGTTGCCAACTGTGTTTTAACAAACTAACACACTCAAAGGAAGTCTGTGTTTTAATTTTTTAAATGTTCTTTATATTGCGTTCAGCAAGTAGACTCAATTAACCTCGAATTATTTGTATCAATATAAAATGATGCCAAAGATATATTTATTTATGGATTTTATTTGGACATTATTTCATTAAAATCTGAAACCCTGTATCTCATAAGGAAGGTATTTTTGCAGTGCAAAGGTTAAAGGCTGTAAAATGTCAGCAGAGCAAAACGAAGAAACGGGAAGCCAGAGGTGGGAAGGGAGACAATGTTGCTGAAAGCATTTTCTTCAAACATTTTGTATGTGCATTTTCAGACACATTTATATAATTTTATGTGACTATGAACTGGGTGGTCATTTTTTTTTCCAACAGAAAGTAAGCATTGTAAATTACCTCAAAAGAAATATAATCTTTTCTAAATAACATTTATTTACAGGCTATGTTAAATACAATTTTGAGGAAATTAAATAGTTATAATTTGTTCACAAACATATGTAATAGGATCAAAGACATACAAAATGTTTGACCTCTCACCAATAAGCAAATCTCTCAAAATACACACAATGTACTTTGTAGAGACTCTGTGTTAAATAGAAACTAGGGAACTATATTTGAGATACACAGAAAGAATCTACGAAATGTTTATATCATTGATAGCAATAAAGGGGGAACAACTTGTGTGGATAGCGAGCTCTAACGGGAAAGGAGCCTGGAGCACTTTTTAGCACTGGAGTGAGTCAGCAGAAAAGCTCTGCAGGACACTGGGGAGGTGTTTATTAATCAATGGAATGTGTGTTTACTAAATGCCAATGATGAAGATCATGACATTTCCCTGTGCATGCTAATTCTTGTCCATGCGATGTTAAGTTTTTGACTTCCACATGAACTGAGACAGAGGGCGTCTTCTTGTTACATTTCCAAGGGGTGCTTCCCAGGTCTTTAAGGAACTTATTCTTAGGATGTTATAGTAGCATTTGCATACATTTCTAGAGGAAGAGAAAATTTTAACTATTGTAAGTCTACGAAGTCAGTGCTCTAAGAAGAGAAGCAAGAGGCCTTTAGTCAATTAGAAACTTGCTTAAAGTTTAGCCAAGCTTAGTGTGACATCAAGAGTGTTTCAGGAGTACAAAAACTATTAAGAGGCAGAATGCTAGGAATTTTGTCATGAAACAGCCTCTCCTAGAAATGGCTACCCAATGAAGACTGGGGGAAGGGTAATATCAACAAACACGATAATGTAGAAAGCAGAAAACGTCATGGCATCCACCCCTAGACAAAGGACTAAATGCAACATAAAGAAGCTTGGGAGAGGACAAATGAACCTCTCCCAGGCATGTATACCCTCATTGGTTATCCAATGCAAGGTGGCCAGCCCTAAAACCATAGACACAAATAACTAAAGGTGGACTCAGCAGATTACATGTTTGTATCTATTCATATACAATCATATATATGTATTAATGTAACAATACTAACCAAAAAGAGCCTATCTGGAAATTAGGGGCAGTGGGAAGTTGAAAACAGTATATTTGGGAGAGGAAGGAGATAGGAAGAGAAAGGGAGAAGTAATGAAATTCTGTTTTAGTGTGAAATAAATTTTCTGTAAAAATGGGCTTCAGAGGCTAGGAATGTAACTTTCTGACAGAGTATATCTTTTTTCCCTATTCAAAAAGTAATTCAATTGCCTTTATAGAGTTTTTGTAGTTAGAAACTTTTTATAGAATTGGGGGGGGGGGGGGCTGGCATTCCCAAAATACTCAAGTGTATTGACTTTGTTGAAGAAAGCAGGTAAAATGATAGAAGGGCAGTGGGGGTTCTAGCTTTTTATCAAATGCAATGTGACCCATTTGGTTAGCTTTTTTATTCGTAAAATATCTATAGCTAATTAGGTAGAGCTAGATTTTGAAGTGATTTAAAAACAATGATACATCAAGTAATCCTATATAATTCTCCTATTTATATATAGCAATATACAAAAGGAGGCATTTACTCTTAAAGGGAGTATGAGATTCAGGACTTTCTGTTAGAGACCTAGCTGTGACATTGAACAACTGTGTGGCCTTTCAAAAATGAGTTTTTCTTGTAAAGTGAAGAAAATGACAAGTACCTTGCATGATTTCTAAGACAGAACAAGATATTACTGTAAAATTAACATAGAGGCCTTCATATAGAGACTGATGTCAAATACCAGTTACCTCCACATATCACAGATTTGTGTGATACAATTTAGATTAGAAAATAAATTACTTTTCTGATAGAAAAAAAAGCTAGCCCTATCAAATGCGAAAATTTGTTCTATAAGACAGAAAGTTTAGAGCAAAGTCTCTAGTTTTCAGTTTGGGAATTTTATTCTTTAGTGTACTAGTGATCTGAATTGAATGTCCCAGACAGAGTTCCTTGGTTCTCAAACAGATATAATAATGGAAAAAGCCTATCCTCCCAAGGGTGATTTTAGCATAACCCAAAAGAGAATTTATTTAAAGCACAGGAAATGAAATGAAGGAACTTCTGTTATTGACTATGTGCAGTAGGTGGTAAATCACATTTTGTGATATTGTGGAAGTCAGTGTGTGAGGAGATCAAAGACCTCTGGAGAAATTTGTCCAGAGAAACTCTATAAAGATGATTGAATTACTTGTTTAAATTGGAAAATAAAAAGGATATATAATTGAAAGAAATCAATATTTCTATGGGAAAAGAGAACTTTATTACACCTCAGCAGACTGTCTATAACAAAAAAGTTTAATACGTTCTTAATAATAAATATTGGACAAGTGCTTTATTGCAACATACTCAAGATATAGAGAATAACAACACGGTCAAGGCAAAAATGGGCCAGTCTAGCGTTTGAAATCAGGATCTTTATCCACATTTAGAAATTAATCTGGGGATAAAGCTACGTTGGAGTGATTAGCTAGCAAGTATGAAGTCTGGAGATTCAATCCTTAGAGCATACAGAGGTGAGAGCTCATACACACACACACACACACACACACACACACACACACACACACACACATACACACACACACACACATGCACACGCACACGCATGCACACACACACACACATGAACATGTACACACATGCACTGAGTGCATAAAAATTTACTGTCACATGTAAATTTTACTAGAACTGGCTTATGTAATTTGTAGGTTTTGAAAAATGAACAAGTATCACTTAACTATTAAAGAAAATCAATCTAAGTATTATAAAATTTTCTTCATAATTTAAAAATTTAAGCCTGAAAAAAAGATAATTCTGTAATCTAAGAAAAATTTTTGATTAGTAATTCATGCTTTTAATCTCTGTACCATGTCAATTCTTTACGTTTTTAACTGGAATCTAAAACTTGGGATCAAAGATGTGAGCCATTCCTTCTAATTTCTAGCTGATTTTGTCTGGCCCTGCATGACATAAGTTTATTTGTGCATGTATCATATTTTGCTAGATATGATTTTCTCTTGCCAGAGACTCTATTTCTTTTGAGAAATGATAAGGTAATAAGTCAAGTGACATAACTTGTGTGTTTTGAAGGAACTCTACGGCTTTGAAGTACAAGCATAAAAAAAAAATGAGCACTCAATTGTCACTTAGAAGAAACGTAGGGGCAATAAATCCATTATTCAAGGAGGTGATATGTGAAATGAAGTTTGATGATGAGGTAGAGATTATGATGGAGAGAAATGGGGAAAGGCAGTACAAGTAGAGGAAACCAGAATTTGCAAAACAATGGATACTGTCTCTCCAGTTTCTGGGTAAGTGTATGTGAAGGAGGAAGTGATGTAGTTAAACTAAAACAAAGTAAGACATATTTAAAAAATGAAGTTTAATATTTGCATGGGTATTCAGAAGGAGGCAAGCTTGTTTTAAATTAGACAGAAATAGATGATAACAGGAGAGAGGACAATGTACATGACTGTGAACTGTACTCACACGACCCTTAAAATATTTCAGAGTAGTGAAGTCATAAAACAGTTTAAAGTTTGAATGTAGGGATCCTGACAGTGAAGGCTGATTAATATTCCAGGGCTAAACATCTGACTATTTTATTTATTCTTGTATTGAGGTAGTGCATCATTAAGTAAATTGACCTGGAATTCAGAGTTTTGCTTGCTTCTGACTCCAGAGTTTAGGAATTAATTGTGTGCAGCACCAAGCCTAGCACATCTCTCCAACATTAATTATTTTTTTAAAAAAAAAACAATTGTTAATATAGTAATGCTAAACTCTTGAAGGTAAGTATATAAACAGCTAAAGCATTTACTTCTTAATGTAAACAATATTTTCTAGTTTTAGTGTGATTCCAGATTTGAGGTGGGATGGTGACTCATGAAATATGGATACATTTTAATGAGTTGCAATATTTATTTGGCAGTAAGATAGTCACTGGTAGTAAGTACAGTGACATAAGTACCTTCAGGTAATCTTGCTTAGCAATTGTCAAGTATATATTTTCTTTTATCTGGTCTTGCATATGCATGTCTGATTTTCATAAATGAAATTTAAGGTGTGAGGATAACCTTGGCACCCTTTAGCACGCCTGTTACAGCTTTGGTCTTATAGAGACCCAATCTCACTGCCAACTTACAGGCTTCCTCACTCTGTGCTGCCTACAGATGATAGAAACAGCACTTTGCATTTTATCTAGCTTCTTTGTTGTTTCAAAGGGAAGGGAATTTGATAGGTGAGCTAAAAAAATATCTAGTTATCTAATAAGTCCTCATCATATAAAGTTAATATCAAATTATTTCTTGTCATTTTTCCCATATGATTGTAAGTAAATATTTTCAAAAGAAAATATTTAAGTTTTACCAATAGGTACATATCTAATATTTTATATACAGGGAAAAGAAACACTATCATTGTTATCGTGTATATGTGTACTATGGTAATATGTTCCTCCAAAGGGTTCATTTTACTTGGCCTACTTCACAAGCCTTTTTATATTTTCTTACCAGTAGCTAAAAATTATTAATTATATATTTTAAATGTTACTGGAGCTATTGAGATATTTAATTTCTACAATCATACTCAATATCTATAAAGTAAATATTAATTTGGGATTATAAACCAGTTTCCTAAAATACCTTTTTATCTTGATGGTCATCATAATTAGATTATACGTTATTACAACATCTTATAATAGAGGAGATATTAATGGTATGCTTGCAATATGAACCACTTGCTCATATTGCAGGAAGTAGTATTATGTTAAGATAGTTTTTGAGCAATAAATAATGATTTTTATTATAATACAGTTTTCCTATTCTTCTTAACAAAATCATCCTTACCAATATGCCATATATTTGTAATGACAGCAATAGTCACTGAAGTGCCCAGTAAGTTGATAATTCTTGCTGTTGTATAGGGTTAGTTACACAATAGCTATGGGAGAATGGTAGAATTGATGCAGGTTTGCATACATTAATGAAAACGCAAGGTATTTACATTGCCACAGGCCATAATTTTTTTAATATATAATCCTCTTTTATTGCTCAGTAGCCATTAACTGCATCACAAGCCATGGGAGGTTTAGGAGGTTCTTGATGCATTAATGGGTATCTTTATGATTTGGGTTCATAAACTTCTGATGCACTTTCTTAAAACATACCAATAAAGCATTATAGAAAATCAGGTTGTCAAGGATGGTGGTAACTGAAATCTTGAAGATGTATGTGAATAGTCAGCTTTCTCATGTTCCTGGGTGTGGATACAAACTGCTATGTTTTGGATATTCTGAGAATACTCAGTCTACTGAAAGCAGTCAGTGGTGTTTTTCTATGTCTGATACAACAGGGGTTTCAGAGGATATTGTTTTAAACATTGGATTTTCTCATGCGACGAACAGGACTACAAATAGAGAGAGCTGGTGGAAATAAGCACAACTGCTTCTGTGACATCCTTGATCAAAACATATCTTCTATTGTCTTTGGGGAAGACAGTGCAGTTTAGCGCTTTAGGGACTTCATTTAGTATATCATTTAAAACCTGAAAAAGGGAAGATATCCCTTACATTAAACTACGGTCATTAAAGATAGGGCCTTAGATGCTTCCTCCATATCGTTTCTACTTATCCATTTAGTCAAAGACTGGAGGACGACTGAACTCCCTTCTATGAACTACTTGGAGCTTGATTAGGATGTTGATTCTTTAATCTCCTCTAATTATAGCCTATTATATTGTTGATCTCCCCACTTTGTGTACCACTAGCTACTTTTCACAAAGAGCTTCTTTTCAGCTATCCTAGGATATTCTTTAAACAAGTCACATGATTGTAAATCTTTCTTTAGAGAAAAGGCAAAATATCCTAGCTATTTACTTGGTGTTCACTGGTTTTCTAAGTTTATATTGAATAAATTAAAAATATTGAATCAACACGTTTTTCTTTGTTTTTTAGCACTGTCCAGCAATATAATGGTTTTAAACTCATTCAGATTGGATAAAAGGAGGTGTATCTCATGGGATTCATTATGGGCAACTGCCACCAGTAACAAAGTAATTGTTTTCTTCCCAGCTGGTGAGAATTAGACAATAAATCTTTGAGAAAATACAGTAAGCCTACTTTCTTTCCAACCCTTGCCTTGATATTCACCTGGAAGGGACTTGCCTATTTTGCTATTAAAAATGTAGTTTTAGTTGCCATCTTCAGATTTAATTCAAATTCTGCATTTTGTCAATTTCCTAGGAGATTCATCTGTATGCCATAGTCACTCAGGCATTCATTTCTCATTAGAATCTCCCCGAAACTATTCTGGTCAGTTTCCTATAACACAGGGATTTGACTTCAAGGCCTGAAAGCTGAATGTACTTTTGAAATCTTTATCTAGTATCACTGCTTTGATGAAGAGTGTGATCACACTAGCAAGCAAATTCAGATAGGCTTTGGTGTAAAATACTTAAACTTTAGGAGCTCTGGTATCTGCCACTAACTATGGTGAATAATGCTTGCTATGAAACAATTACATCTGCCCTGATGTACAGATGCACAGTATTTTGTCAATATAACATAAAAATATAGCATATCAGCTACAAAACATAATTGAGTATTATTTATATAATTAATCTACTTAATTATACTTAAGTATAATTAATAATGATATGCCAGTTATATGCAAATACTTCACATTTTTATGGGGTTTGGGAAATCTTTGTATTATCTTTGTGTTTTAGTGGAAGAGGAGAACACTGCAGAACACATTCAGAGTGGACACGCAGTGGAACTGGATTGTTTTCTGTGGATGGAAGGAGGTATAAGACACTCAATGTAAGAGGCAGAGCGGTTCCATTTCACAGGCAGCTTAGTTCAGCAGTTGTCCTACTATGCAACTATATGTAAAAGAGGAGGCTTTTTTTGTGTCCACACCTGCTTGGTTATTATGGTTGCCACAGATAAGAGTACAGATATGTAGTTTTTCTCAACACATGGAGCCTAAAACCTCTGCTTTCCATAAAGATTTTATATCACAAATACAATGTATAAACAATACCTCTAGGCCAAATCACAATTCCCCACATAAAGGCAAATGTTGTGCTCCATAAAACAAATGAAGAAGGAAAATATACTCATTTATATCACATTCTATTTCCAAGGAAAAAAATCATCTGAGAATCTAAGTGTTTCTGGAAGAGGTTTTAATATGAAGGCTTGATGATAGCTTTCCACTCACAAAAGTTTTATATTTTCACTATACCTAAAATATAATATATCTTCCACAGACTCATTTACAAGTGGCTTAGTTATCAATCGATGAGCTTTGGGAAAACATATCTGTTACAGTGAGATTTCTTGGTCCCGGTGGCCAGAGGTCCAGATCCACAGACCTGCCGCTGCTCAGGCCCCCAGAAATGATTCAGACGCTTATATTAACTTCATGCTATTTAGCCTATGGCTCAGGCACATCGCTAGCTAGCTCTTACATTTTAAATCAACCCATTTCTATTAATCTGTCGGCCACGTGTCCTGTGGCTCACCTGTGTTCCTTACATGTGGCTCCTTTGGGCTTCTGGCTTGGTCTCTCTGACTCCGCCCTGCTTCTCCTACCTATGTTATGATTTCCCCTCCTACTTTTTCTGTGGTACCTGCCATGGGCCAAAACAGCTTCTTTATTTAAAGATTGATATTAACAGCATACATAAAGACATTCCCACATCACATATCTGATGCCATTCTTATACTAATAGTATGGTGGATCACAAGAACATGAATACTAGTAAGCATACTCTAACTTTGCAGACTTGTAACCCAGATGATAAAAATCTCAAGCCCCAGTCAAGCACCATTCCAGAGCTAAAGCTGGGAATTCCATAGTAGTAATAAAGCTTCAAGCCATCACAAGGCTCAACACTTATTTATTTATTTATTTTTTGAAATTCTCAAACATGAGTGCGGATTTGCATTATTTGTACGTTTATAATTTATCCTGACCCCTACCCCTGACCAGCACCTTCTGTAAACTCTTACTTTTTCTCAAATTTATTACCTCTTCTCCTTTAATTATTGTTTTACACACACACACACACACACATACACACACACACACACACACACACACACACGCACGCACACATACTTATATACTTATATACACGGGTATATAAATGTAACCTTCTAAGTCCATTTAATGTTGTTCAAAAGATGTATCCTTAAGGATGGCTACTTGGAACTGGCTAATCTATCATCATATTTGTCCATTGGGTAAATTAATACCCCCTCTCTCAGAAGTCATTATTATTTGAGCTCCTTTATGGAGCCTTATTTTAATACAGCAGAAATTCCTCCATTATGCCTCAACTAGACCCATCTTTGGTTTAACTTAAATCTGACCCAAATTTTTATCCCCACTGTGAAAAGTCTTTTAAGAAAGTACCCATACCAGTTCTAACTACTTGGGGTCAAAATGCCTCAGCTAACTGCATATTTTTGGCTTCTCTTAAACTACTTGCTTACTTAATATTATGCCAACCAGGATCTAGTGTAGTGGGATTCAGGCATTATTTAGAGAAACTTTAGTAGCTCCTGAGAACAGGACACCTGGGGAGCATAGCCAGAATTAATTGGGACCCAGGCAACAATGAGCTCTATCCCTATTTTGTTCCTGTGTTTTCAGAGAGCAGCCCAGAAGCCCAGCATAGGACAGTTCTTCTCTCCAAGAATTGTCTTAAGGTTCAATTGGTATTGTGAGTGTTTATATACCCTTCAATAAATATTAATCCTTTACATGATATATTGCAAGTGAATATTTCTGTAATATCTGGTATCTATATGAGTTTAATTTTACAAGATAGCCCCTGGGCCTGGTGGGGCTAGATGAGCTGTGGCTTTGGCAGACCCTGGTGGTGGGAGGTACCCTGCAGTTTCTGCAGTTTCACAGTTTCCACTCTTGGCCTGTACTGTCCATCAGTGGCTTGATGGCTGCTAAACATGGCTGTGCCACCACCCACCAAACCTTGTCCATGCAGTATACCATGTCAGCCACATGCCTAACGATACTCACTCACCCACCCACGCCCATTGCTCATTCTGTTAAAAAGGGATACCAGTGACTTTTAACGCAGGCTCATAATACATTGTTCTGATTTTATGAGAAATTACCTCCTATAAGATTATTTTCATAGAAAGCCAGACAGTGAACCTCCACATTGACCACACTGGGCATGACTGCAACATCTGCTGCCCAAACTTTACCATTACATCTAGTCTGAGGTAATTGTATATTACAATTGAAGACAAAACAACTTACCAAGTATTTAGAAACTTACTGTTACCATCAAGAATTTATTTCATGAGTATATTTTTGAGGGCTTCACTCTCCCAGTCCTGTTACTTTTTGGCTTAATTCTATATTTCATTAAAAAATGACCTGATACCCATTCTAAGTATGAGACTTTAATTTGTATGCTGGAAGATTTGAAGTCTAGGAATGTACAACTGGAAATTGGTTATGACAAACTTTGAGATAGAAGAACTTCTTCCTTGACATAAATATTAAGACCATACAAGAGAAGTGTAGATGTTATGTTATGTTAATGATGAAAATAAGAAAAACATTTATTCCCTGAAATACTATGCTAATGATGAGAATAGAAAAATTGCTGATTCTATATTGTCATTAGAAAGATTGGCTATTCAACAAACTCAGACACTAGAAAAAAGAATGGTTTCTAAGCTTCAGGAATGGGAGGACCATGTTGCAAAAATGGAGAAGTATATTAAGACACTGTCAACCCAGAACAATGAAGAACAACCTTCAATGAAATATCATGGTGATGAGGAGGTTCTGCCTTAAGTAGTGAATATGAAAGGGATACCTCCTTCTTCCACACTATTATTTCTGGCTATGATTTAGAAAAAGAATACATATGGCAAACTTCCAGAATTTATAGAGTACAATTATGAGCCAATCCATATGAGAGATATAAAGGACATTAAAGAAGCCATATTACTCCATGGAATCCACTCTAGGTATGTAAAACAAATTTTAAATGCATCGTCAACAAAAAATAGAATAACTCCTAATGACTGGATGCAGTTACCAACTGCCATATTGAACTATAGCCAACATTGACAATGAAGATATTAGTTTAGGAAAGAAGCTATGGCCATTGAGCTTTAGGCAAATATCAAGGGCCTTGACATTCTCAAGACCAATTCCTTGATGAATGCTCATTTACTGATGTGAAGGTTCAGACTACTTATGATGAACATACATTTCTTCTATGCCATACAGCTGCTTTGAATGCTTGGGAAGAATTATTTTTCACCCAGAACAGAAAATTGAACTGTATACCAAAGTCAGGAAAGGCTTAAAAGAACATTATACTGACTTTCTGCAGAGGCTTACCAAAGCTGTACATAGAGTAGTATTCAAAGCTGAAGTTAGGAAGCAATTAATACCTTTTTTATGATTTTTACCATGTTAATCTGGAATGTAAGAGAATGCTTATGCTACTAAAGAACAGATCCATACAAATAGAGGAATAGCTTCAGTATGCAGTCAATGATGAATATCTCCATAGCCACACAGAGAATTGGGTAGGCCAAGACATTGCCACTGTTTCGACAAGGAATCAAGGTAACCATTGCTTTAATTGTGGTAAACCAGGCCATATAAAAAGGAAGTGTATGCAAGGCATTTCTGGGAATAATGTCCCTCTTAAGGATGATTCAAACAGAAAGTCCCTACCGTGTGTGTTATGCAGATGTGGCAAAGTCCTACATTGGACTAATGAATGTAGATCTTTAAGAGAAAAACAAGGCAACCCATTACCATCAGGAAATGTCTCTTGGAGCTTTCTCCAAGAGGACCCCCAAAAATTAGATATTGAAGTCAAGGTGGGTTCAATTATAACTAGTCACTGTGGAGGAACAGCCTCCTCAGGATGAGTAGAAAATCCAACGCCTAATGTGGAGAACCACACAGCATTGAATAATATAACAACTATAAGGGAGAAATTGAAAGTTCTAAGAAAAACATCAAAACAAATATTTTGGCAGACTTCCAAAAATGAACAAAAACTGAAATTGAAAATATGAATAGATAATAATTATATCCAAGGCTTAGTCGACATGGGAGCAGATGTTTCAATCATAATCCAAGTTCATAGCATCCAAGATGGTCTGTAAAGGAGACAGATGTTCAATTTCTAGGTATTGGAACAATATCTCAGGAAAAACAAAATGTAAGATGGCTTGAATGCATAGGAATAGAAAAACAGAAAGGAAGGTTGAAGCCATATATGGATAATATAGCAGTGAATCTATGGAGTTATAAACTTCTAAAACAATGGAATACCCAGATAAAAATCCTCCAGGCTCAGATTTCAACCAATTAAATTTTTAAAAACAATATTTTAAGGTACTATAAAAATAGTTACCAGCCATTCAGGCTATGAGAAAACATAGCTCAATAGCTGCTGAACCTATAAAGACACTCACAATGCTACCTTTAAAATGGTTTACCAAAAAGCCTATTTCAGTTGAGCAATGGCCCTTAATGAAGGAGAAACTATAGGTTTTAGAACAACTGGTAGAGGAGTAATTACATGCTCAGCATATTGAAGGATCAAGCAGCCCATGGAATTCTCCTGTATTTGTTGTCAAAAGGAAATCTGAAAAAATGGAGAATGATGACAGATCTAAGAGCAATAAGTAAGGCGATTCAACAAATGGGCTCTTTACAATCTGGTATTCCCTTGCCTTTCCTGTTACCTAAGCGATGGCCTATTATAGTTATTGATTTGGATTACTGTTTCTTTACCATACCTCTACAAGAACAGGACAAAGGAAAAAAATGCCTTTACAGTGCCTACATTTAATAATTCACATCCAGTAAAGAGATATCAATGGTGGGTCCTCCTACAAGGAATATTGAATAGTACCACTTTATGCCAGTATTTTGTACAGCAGCCATTAGAAGCGATACACAAACAATTCCTATAATCTATCATTTACCATTATATGGATGATATCTTGTTGGCAGACCCAAACATAGATATATTATAGAGGATGTTTGAAGAAATGAAAATTTTGCCTGATTGAGGACTATGAATTATCCCCAAATATACAGAGGAGATGTTTATTAATTATTTAGGATATAAAATAGGCCTACAGAAAATTAGATCCTAAAAGGTGCAACTGAGGAGAGATAGATTGAGGAACTCTTAATGATTTTCAAAAGCTTCTAGGAGATATTTCTCATATATGACTCATTATTGTATAAAAATATGAATTTTTAATTTATTCAAAACCTTAGTGATAAGGACTTAAATAGTCCCAGATAATTTTCTGATGAAGCTGAGAGACAATTAGCTTTAGTGGAAAAGAAATTACAAGAAGCACACATGAATTGTGTGTGTCCAGACCTCAGTTTCATTCTCTATTTTATTCTCTTAGTATTCTCCTACAGGAGTCATAATGCAATGAGAAAATATTATATTCAAATGGATATTTCTGCCGCACTGGCATAGTCAAAAGTTAAAAACATACGTGGAAATTTTTCTGATTTGATTTTTAAAGGAAAATTATAACTTTGTCAGTTGATAGGAAAGGACCCAGAAGAAATTGTTATACTTTTAACCAATGAAGACATTGATCAGTTATAAGCAGACAATGAACCCTGGCAAAATGCCAGCACTAATTTTTTTGGGGGGGGTGGTAGTGAGGAATAACAAATATCCCCAAAGCAAAAGAATCCAATTTACAATGGAACTAACTGGATCTTCTCGTGTATGGTATGGGGTAAACCAATTTCTGGAGCATCTACACTTTATACTGATGCAAACAAATCAAGAAAAGCTGCTTCCAAATCAGTAAATTTAAGTAAAGTGGCTCAAAGCCCTTATAATTCTGTTCAGAAGTCAGAACTATATGATATTATTATGGTATTAATGGACTTTACAGAACCTCTTAACATAGCAACTAAATCTCAGTATGCAGAAAGAATTGTTTTACATACTGAAATTGCTGATTTTATTCCTCATGAAACAGAATTAACCTTATTGTTTGTACAACAACAGGATATCATTAGAAATAAAATTCACCATATATATAATTTACATATATATACATATATATATATATATGTGATATGTCACATATAAGATTCTACCTGGGTCTGCCCAGTCCTCTAGCACAAGATAATGATAAAATTGATTGGTTATTAATATTATTGGTTATTTGTATTAAATAATATTGGAGGCTTCAGAATTTCATAAGAGACATCATGTTAATAGCAAAGAATTAAAAAAGAGCTTTCCCAACACTTGGCATTAGAGCAAGGAAATTCTACAGAATAGTCCTACTTGCTCTTTCTATAACCAATCATCTTTACCTGCTGGAAGTAATCCTAAAGACACAGAAATGAAATCTGGAAAATTGATGTATTTCACTTTGCAGAATTTGGAAAGATGAAATATTTACCTCATACCATCAATACTTACTCAGGAAAACAATGGGCAACTGCTCTTAGTTCTGAAAAGGCTAATACTGTAATTGCACCTCTTTTGGAAGTCATAGCCATAAAGGGAATTGCTGTTCAAATTAAGGCTGACAATGCTCCAGCACATGTTTCCCAGAAAAATGAAGCAAATTTTTGGATATTATAATATAAATTGCATTACAGGAATACAGCTGCAGAGAGACATTGGGTAACAGAAAAAACTTCTGAGATAAAACAATATATCTACTTCAAGGATGTGCTAACCTCAGAATGGAAGCCAGAATATGTGCTTTGGTAGGGAAGGGGTTTTGCTTTTGTTTCCATAGAAGAAAAAATATGGGTACTAACAAAATTGATAAAAGATCCCATTCAAAAAGGATGTACCTCCTTAAAGGGAGAAGTAATTGCACATCCACCAATATGACAATTGGATACATGGTAAGGAAAACTCCTTAACAAGACTGGGGCAGGGTTTTATTTTTGTCTTTAGAGATGAATATATAAAACCATCTTCAAGAAATTAAAAGGATCCTGGATGCTTAGATGCCTAAAGCTGAAAGGAGGTCAATTATGAAAGGATTACAGGCAAAAGAATATAAGGCCAATTGGTATCAATATGCACTACAGGTAAATTCACAATTCTCATTGCTTAACATCTGTATCTCTTTTTTAAAAAAATGTGGTCCGTATTAGATTATAAATCAAGCTGGCTTTGAAGTTGGAGTAAGTGGCTTTCTCCTTCTCTAAACCCAAGCATATTGGTAAAAGAAAATTTAAAAGATTCTGTCTCATATCAGAAACTCCTACTTGTGTGGGACAAAAGATAGCCAGAATATCTAGGGACTAATATTATTTTAATTTTATCTCTAATCCTATTTCTCTGTGTATTTCTTCCTTCTTAATCCTAAAACCTTCTCTGTGTACCATTTTCTCCTGAAGATGTAAATTTTTTATTTGATATTAATGATGTTTAGTGTTTAGGTTTTCCACTGTAAACAACAATTTCTCCTGCCAGCAGTCTCCAAAGCATCTTAAAAGAGGATGGGGCCCCACCACAATGATTCTACCTGGTCAGAAAAAAAACCAAAACAAACAAAGAAAACTGGTGTATACCACTCAGTGATTGCGTTTGAAATATAGACTGTTCAGGACAGTTGTAAGATAGCTTTCTATGATTATCTTTCATGTCACATTTTTAACAAGAATTCCAGATGGACTTACTTGGTACTCTGAGAATGGTTATAGATGTTTATAGTCAGTCTGTTAGGACCTAACCACTGCCTTAGTTTTTACAGGATCCCACAGAAATGCCTCTGCTCACAAGTCCGTAGGAAGCAGCCTCATGAAAAACTATGTCCTTCCTCCAGTAAGTTTGTCTTTTAAGGGTTATGGATAATCATCACTCTGACAGGGTGGCTCTAATTTAAATTTTGGTTGAGGGCAGAACAATAATATACACTCGGGAATCCCTTTTAAAGAAGAGAAAGAAGGATAGAGAGGATAGACCTAGATTATTGTATATACCTGTAAAGAATTACTAGCCAAATATAAGCCAAAGACAATTTGCACTTATATAGATGCTTGCATATTGATGCAAACATGAAATTATTTTATGTGTTTGATTGGGATAATTTATATATATATACAAATTTAAATCTGAAATTGTTTTATGTCTAAGGTAATTTGTATATTGATACAAAATTGAGTCTATAATTGCCATATTTTGCAATGCTTCTATCTCCGTTTAAAATATTTTGCACATTGATACATATTAAACATTATTGCCATTCCCACTATGCAATTACTACCTCTGTTTAATTATAATATCCATAATATATAATATTAGTCATAATTATATAAGATGTTTTGTATACTCTGTTTAGATATTTTGTATAATGAGATATATTTAATATGCTGTTGTCATTTTACACAATACATGTATCTTTGGTTAATGTTTATGATTGTGTTACTTGAAGTCATTATTCAGAAACCATACATCCATTTATAGATAGGCTAATTTTCCAAAGAAAGCTTGATGACCATTACTTAGATTTTCAATGTAATAGTTATGTTGTTAGGTTTCCCATTTATACACTAGAATATATCAGACAGACAGGAGTCTTCAACCACTTCATAGACCAGGAGAATATGGCATTTAATGTTTTGTTATTCAGAATTCGGCCATGAGAGACACGACAACTCCTGGCATCACTGTTCCTTTCCTGATATGGTGTTGGGCATCAAGGACACTCCATTAGAAGTTTGTCTTGCAAAGAACTGCTTTTGCCTCTACTGCTGTCAGCACACATGCTGTCCAATCCAGACAACCAGGATGGATAGAGACTGCCAAAACCCACCTGGACAAGATAAAATGGTTTCTCCAAAAATGCCCTGCTTCTGAAAATATCTGTCAGATATCATAGGCCTGTAGCCAAAATTATGGATGCTCCAACTGCACAGAAAAGCCATAGGTGACTGTCCATGCAGCTGATGGTCACTGTCATCTCCTAAATCTTGGATGCTACTATTTTGTGCTTCCTTCTCAGGTCTTGATGGGGTTGAAGACTAGACAGTTAAGGTTACTACCATCTCATCTCTTAGCAAAGAACATTCAGGTGTTGGATTATTATTCAAGATGAACAGTTTTGAAGTAATCCCTATACATTGCCACTAGACATTTAAGATATGCCTTATGTTTATTATTTGTCATTTGTAGTTGGCCTTGCTGATGTTACTGCCTTTCCCTCTCCCTAGAAATTACCTTAAGATGATTCCTAATCTATATAGTCTTATACTTAGTTTACAATGTTATTAATTAGACAAAAGGGAGATATGTAGTGGGATTCAGGTATTACTTAGGGAAACCTCAGTAGCTCCTGAGAATTAAGACCCTTACAGGGCACGGCCAGAATCAGTTAGGACAGGAGGAACTCTGAGTTCCATCCCTGTTTTGTTCCTGTGCTCTTGGAGAATAGAGCAACATCCCAGGGTGGGACAGTTCCTCTCTCCAAGAATTGTCCTAAGGTTCAATTTGGTATCATGAGTGTTCATATATGCCTTGATAAACATTCATCCTTTTATGATATATTGCAGATGAATATTTCTGCAATAATCTAACTTTTCTGTGTTCTTTGGCTTTCAAAGCTCTTTGTAAAATACATTTAAAGGTGCTCTGTGAGAAGTATTTCTCCCCCAAGAATGCACTGGCAATCTTAATCCAGACTCTCATGTCTGACTTTGTTCCTGATAAATGGTGTTTGGGTCTATACTATGTAATATTATGAAAGTTCCCCAACCAAAATGGCAGTTCAGTTGATATCGCCATTGTTCTCTTGTCATTTAGGTGGCCATATTGGCTCCTAATGTTAATCTTGAGTTTTGGGAATCAGCCTACTAGTATTGTCGTAGCCTTGTAGTTTGAGAAACAGATTTTAGTGTATCAGCTTCCAGATGGGCAGAACTCTCTACTAGTACTATTAAGCTCTGTTCTGAGCACCTTAGAACCCAAAAACTTTTAAGACTTTAAGAGCTTTTCTGCAGAGACCTTTGTAGTAGCTGTTCTCTGAAGCCCTTCTTTAATTTGGGGCTGGGGTTTACCCTCAGTCTCAGACTTCTGTAACCCTTCACTTTTTGAAGTCTTGGCTCATTTTGGTTCTTTGCTTCCTGTATCCTTAGCTCTCCACCATCTTGCCTAGTGACCACTTCACCAGCTCCTAGTCTCAGTAATCCTTAGTCTCTCTTCCTGGCTTCCCTTTCTGACCCTTGCATTGCTTTCCAGCCAATGTTTCTGTGTATGCCTGGTCCTGAGAGCCCGAGGAGTGGCTATTACCAGTTTGCCTGTCTCTCTCGGTGATAAAGATCGTAGCAGATGATGGAATACATGTAACATGTTTCACTAGAGTTTCAACAGCAGCACTGGTGATTCTAGAAAAGGAAGAAGAGGGCTGCTGATGTAGCCAGCTGCATATACAAATGGCTCTTTGCTGATCAAAATATTTTTCCTTGAACATTCAGTCTTTCAGACTTTTCAGGAAGAACTGAAATGTCATTTTTTTTTTCTATCACAGACAATGATGATGAGCATTCTCCATAATTGCTTTCAGGACAGCAATACAGGCATTATAAGACACTGTGGGATTACACAGACTTTCCATAGTTAGGGTAATCTAAAGATCACCTGCAGTTCTCTTGACAGAATTGAGGTTTATTTGGAACTGCTATAAGGTGTCTGTTTGCCTTGTCTGAAAAACCTATTCCAAACAGCACCCCTGGCTTTATCAGCCGCTGTTATTTGCAAAAGTTCCTGTGATTGAAATAAAGTATCTTCTCAGAGTTTGCAGCTGGCATTGAATTTCCTTTCAGTGTCACTGAGTAGATCAAAGACTCTTTTTACAACTGTGCTGTTTAATTCTTATTGCCAACCTGACAGAAACATGCTTCTGGGTGTGTCGATGTTTGCAGAAACATTTGCCTGAGGAGATCTGGGCTGTGCCATCCCATGGACTCTGATCCTGGGATAAATTACTAGGAAAAAGTGAGTTAATTACAGGTGTTCTCTGGGAACTTCCTGATAGCTGCAATCAAGCAACTGACCACCTACATCTGAATATTTCAGTCCCTTAAAGAATTTTTAAAATTAAGTGTCCTTTTATGATAAGTTCCTAATAGTGCTTAACCTCTATGTCAATATCCTTAGGAAGGGTTTTATTCCATTGATTTGTGTAAGACTTACAAAATTACTACCCATGGATTCAATTGTTATGTATATTTTTTAAATGAGAGATTATATTACCCAGGAATGTTACTAATATATATATATTATATATTAGAATATATATTTACATTTATAAATCATTTACTTATTCCTTTATAGTAATAACTATGCAGAAAAAAAATTATCAAAGTTTATTTGTAGAATGCAGGTCTGGAACTAAAGAAACAACCGATTTCTAGAAATATAAATTTTGATTTCAAATTTTCTAGATGAAAGGCAAAAATATTTTTCTATTTTTATAATACAAGATAATACTAAAAATTATATAAAAAATATGATCTTCAAAATATGTATATTTTATAGAGGAAAAAAATGTGCCATAGATATGCTTCCATTAACTAAAACTATATGCCTTTTAGATTTTGTTACATTCATACCAATTTAATAATCTTTGTAAAAGTTTAATTATTGTTAATTATTAATTTTATTGTTTTCCAATAAAGTTAAGGCTCTCTACCATGATAAAATGCCATGAAGAAGAGGATTATTTCATTTTAAAACTCGGAAGTCGCATTTTTTTGCTGAGGAAAGTCAGGGCAGAATCTCAGTGCAGGAACCTAGAGAAGGGAGCTGATACCTAGGCCATGGACGAAATGATACTGACTTTCCTGTTCAGCCTGCTTTCTCATGCACCTCAGTATAACCTGCCCAGGGCTGGCACTATTCAAAATGTGCTAGACTTGCCTACAGCCAAACTCATAGAGGCAACAACTTCATTGAGAATTCCTCAAATTTACCTTGCTGAGACAAATAACTATTTTATGTATACATGCTTTATATTAATTTTTCTAAAGTCAGTTCCTATTTTTATATGCTGGTGGAATGAGCCTTTAATCTACTTGACTGAAATTATTTGTCTTTATATATATCATCCAAAATTCTACTCTGGAGCATAATTTAAGAAAGATTATGGGACAGGGTTTGAATTATTTTAACAAAGAGGAAAATAAAGATTGAGTGGCTTAAAATAAAGTTTCAAATTTAGAGAAATATAGATCATCTTAATAACAGTAATTTGATGTTTTTGGAAGGCATTAGTAATGAAGAGAAGACCTCTGCATGCAATGACCAAAGTTATGAAAATCCTAGTTATATTAAAACATCATCAATGAAAAGTAGATGAATTAACTATATATTTATTTTTGAAAATAATATAAATATTATAAAGTAAAACATCTAAACATTTTAGTTTTAAAATTATACTCATTAAACAGCTGAGATATGGGGCAGAAGAATGGTTCACCTTTCTGTGAGATATATATGTATATGTATATATATACACACATATATATATTTAAATTTGTATATATATATATATATACGAATTATCAGGATATAAAGCATGTGTTTTGTTGAATGAATATTTCTTGGTGTGTTTTAAATGAGTAAATGTTTGGTATAGGGAAATTAAGGAGCTTGTAGCATTTATCATGGGTCAATAACCTGTAAGCTGACAACAAAAGAATGCCCAGTTAGTGAATTGTGGCGTGTGAGAGTAACTTCCATGTTCTGTTTATACCTTCTTTGGGTAGCTGGTGGTGGTTCAAGTTTCTGACTTCTCTTATCTGATTCCTCCTTGGTTACTCTGCTGCTTAAAAACAAGAGCCAAAACAATGTGCAAGAGTGAGGGAATTTAGAGCATTCAGTCTTGAGTAAGACGTCTTCATCAAAACCCTCTCCTCAAGGCTCAGAACTTTCTGGAAGAAAAGGAAGAAGTTTTGTAAGAGTCAGAAGTAGTAGATGACTCCAAGGAAACTGTCTTCTATCCATAAGAAGACTGATGCACATTTGAGCTTACAGAGCCTATGACAGCATTCACAAGGCCTTCACAGATTCAAACCAGGCAAGATTCAGGCACCGGGGAGAGGAGAGAACACAAAATGCTACCACTAGGCAAGGCTGTGTACAATTAAAACCTCCTGAGAAAGAGGAAAATCTATTTTGTCTGATGGACTGATAGTGGGACTACCAAACACATTGCAGGGAAGCCTCATGCCCTGAGGAATTGGCCATCACGGAATGGTATTCAGTTGTTTGCCCTTTGGTTCATTTTCATTGTATACTTTTGGGTTTGGTTTGGTTTTTGTCTTATTTGTCTTTTGCTTATTTTGTTTTAATTTTAAATTTTTGAATGAGAACAAGAAAGAATATAAAGTTGGGTTGGTGTGGAGGTAATGAGCATTTAGGCGACGTTGGGGAGGGAAGAGACTCTGATTAAAATACATTTTAAATTAAAAATTTTCCAAGTCAAATGAATAAGAAAGTACGGATAAGATTCACACTGGTTACCCTCCTCTGGTAAGAGCAAGATGAAGAATAGACATAAAGGATCAAATATCCATTAAACACTAATGAGTGAGTGACAATAATGTCCATTTAATTGTTCATAATAAACAACAGAATTTGAAGGGGAAACATTAAATTTATGTCTTTAAATTGACTCGTTACTTAGTGTCACTGATAATAGTCATGAAACTCTGTTCTATGAAGTAGAATTTTTCCTCAAAATATTACATTTTATAATTGCGATTATATCCTACACACACACACACACACACACACACACACACACACACACACACACACACACACACACACACACACACTAGGTTTTTGAGACAGGATTCCTCTGTGTAGCTCTGGCTCTTTTGAAACTTGCTTTGTAGATCAGGCTGGCCTTCAACTCACTGAGAGTTGTCTTGCTCTACCTCCTGAGTTCTGAAATTAAAGGTTTGCACCACCGTGCCCAGCTTACCTTACATATTGTTGCTTAATATTTCTTGTATTATTTCTGATGGGATTTCCCACTAATGTTCCATATCTTATAATTTTCAAAGTCAAACATCTCATCTCTCTAATAAAATGGAATGTATAAAATAATTTTTAAGAGAAAAATACAGTTTGTTTACATCTTATAATTATTCTGTCCTTCGGATAATACAAAACATATTATAATGTGTTTATTCACTTGCTATTTAAATATAATGAAGTCATATGCATTTGTACTATAAAATACAAATTTTTAAAAGAATATTTTGATATATTTATTTGATACATCTCAAATGAAAGTTTATTCACATAATCATAAAGTGAAATTCCAAACATCCTCTGATGAAGACATTTTTGTTGACCTTTATTTCAGTATATTCAACTATTAAAAGGTTGCTCATTATTCATATCTAATTTAAACTTTATACATATGTATACATATATGTACACACACACACACACACACACACACACACACACACACACACACACACGGTAATTTCTTTATGAGAAATCACAGGAAGAAAACAGCTTCATAGGACATAGAGAAATGTAGACATTTTAAGTAATATTTACTAGCAAACTGCCTTCTCATGTCATTTATTCTTTACATTATTTCTGATGGAACTGTTTTCAGTACACTATCATCTCCAATATTACAAATACTGTGATTGACATATAACAAATCTTCCCTGGGAAGGGAAATAGATTTTTGGGTAGATTGGAGGTGGGTCATGATTGGAACACAGAGATCAGGTAAGGGGATGGAGTAAGAGAGAATACTGGGAGATATGATTGTAATTGGGGTACCATTTCAGTACATTAGAATCTCTCAGGAATCTATGAGGTTGACCCTAGCTAAGACTCTTAGTAATGGAGGATATGAGCAAACCAGGCCTCACACAGGATCACAGAGACTGAACCGACTGCACCAGTCTAGCCTAACTCCTCTGCATATTTGTTATGGTTGTGTTGCTTAGTGTTCTTGTGAGACTCCCCAGAGTGGAAACAGGGGCCCTCTATGAGTCTTTCGCCTAATTGGGGGATTTTTTTTCTTCCAATGGAGTGCCTCATTCAGCTTTAATGTGTGGGGATGAAATTTTATACACCATGTTTGTTTGATATCCTAAGGATGCTTGTTCTTTTTTTTTTTTTTTTAAGGAATAGAAGGAAGAGTATATTATTGAGATTTTGTAGCAATTTTAACATCTTTGAAATGAATCTCTATTTTACTTTTTTGATACAAATTTTGTTCCCTGTCTTTACTCTCTTCATTTGTATTATTTACTCATTTTATTGCTTTTGTTTTAATTCTGATTTTGAAACAGTATTTCATTAAGAATCTTAGGCAAGCCTTGAGCTTATGATGACTCTCCTGAGTCAGATTCAACTTTGAGTTCTGGTATTAAATACACATCTCACCATATCCAGCTCTGATCTTCTTTGACAGATGCTCACTGATAATAAAATTAGAAATTGCTTTAGTAAGATGGTCAAGAGGTTCTTGTAATCCTCAACTTAAGGTTTGTAAGGGTTATTATTGCTCTGATGAAATGCCAAAACCGATTCAACTTGGAGAGAAAGGGGTTCATTTGGCTAACGCCGCCACATCACTGTTTATCATCTAAGGAAGAACTCAAAAGGGGCAGAAACCTGGAGGCAAGAATTGATGTTGAAGCTGTGGAGGGGAGCTGCTTACTGGGCTTTCTCATCATCGCTTACTCAGCCTGCTTTCATACCGAACCCAGAATTACCATCCCAGGAATGTACCACCTGCAATGGGCTGGGCCTTCCCACATCAATTACTAATTAAGAACATTAGCTTTACTCCAGGCTTCCCTTTAGTCAGATTTTAGGAAGGCAATTTCTTAATTGAGGTTAGCTGCTCTCACATGATTTTAGTTTGTGTCAAGTTGGCACAAAACTGTCCAGCACAGAGTTTTTCTGTATGAAGAATTGGAGAGGGCAAATCTATAGTATAATGAAATGTGGATATTTTACCACACAGACTCAGGGATAGTGTTGTGGTGGTTAGACCAGTGTATAGTGAGTTTCTACCTTTTCTTTGGCTTTGGGAAGAGATATTCATGTAGAATATCTATTATTGAACTATTATAGATTATCTAATAGATCTGGGAACAGCTTGAGACTCTGATCAGTGTGCAAAAAAAGTACAAGAGTCAAGGAGAGAGAAAATGAGTTAGTTGACAGAGATGTCTCCAGTTTTGTCATTCTTTTTATGACGCCAATGGGAGTGCTTGTCCTGTGCTGGATTCTTTAAAATACATGGAAACATTTGAAAAATGTTTTGGGGGTGTCTAAAGTATGTGCTGTTATAAATCTTAAATCCATAATAAACCAATTCCTTGGTAGTTGGCTATCATGGTTTTTCCATTTAATAAAAAAGCCAGAGTAGAACGTATGATCTTACGATAAATAATTCTCATCTAACTATTGGTCTCACTTTCTACAAGCATTGGCAGCTGGATGGATGATGCCCGTATGTTTCAATGACTTCTAATTTTTGACGTCTTTAGTATATATGCTTTCTTCCTACTGGAACTAACTCTAACTTTCATCTGCTATAAACTATTTGTATTAAAAAAATTTCTGGAAGAAATATTTATTTGGATAGCATGTAGTATTGTTTTTTGAGTATGCAATTAAGTAGACAATCTGAAATCCAGGCTGTAGAGATCCTTTTGCACAGTATCAGCTGGATCAGTCTGTAAACTACACCATTATACACGCTAATGCTATTCTAAAATCAAACTTCAAATCAGTCTTATTGATTTAGTATATTTTCATTATTTAAATCCTGTAGCACCAATGATTAGCAATTATGTGTCAAGCATGGCACCATCTAATTCAATTCAGAAACCAAAGGATACAATTGCCACATTTACAGGAGAACCCTAAAATCTAAAGTCAAAATGTTTCATCTAAAATAACTAACACAAACAATAAAACAGGTAGTCTTTTTCTAATATCCACACTATGCACCATGCCCTGTGCTGCCTCTCGGGAAGGAGAGATAGCAAAGCAACCCTTTTAAATGACAATCAATTGCAATCATGAAGCACATGAAGAATTTTTAGATTGTGATGACTGGGAGTTTCTTCTAAGAAATTAAGCCTGATGAATAATTAAAACATTAATTTCCCTTTTCTATATATTAGTATCAATGGCTTAGGAGCTGTCTTTGTACATTTTGAAAATTGTGCTTATTATTTTACTAAAAATCTTGTCCTTGGTTAAAAACAAATACTCTAGGTTGTTTCCTTTCAGTTTATATAGAATTTTGGTTATATCTGACTCTACCTTTAAGAAATGCAAGAGGCTTGAGTGGCACCTTAAGTATAACCATCTGGTGAATGATTTTCTGGAATCCATTTATAGAATCAATTTAGAGCTGAGCACACTATAATTTTGAAGTGTTTTCATTCCTGGAAAATGATAATTTTATTTTTGATATTTATGCATGAAATGGTTTATGATTGTGTGGTTCCATTAGTAAATATACTCCTTCCATTCCTCCAACATTTATCACAAGTAAATATGTCTATCATCTTGGTATTTCTTTTATTCAATAATTATGATGATTGCTATTGATTTTATTAATGCATCAGCATTCTAACTTAATGTTCAGAAAATTACATTTAAAATGTAAGTGGTTAAAATTGAGAAATACTTATAAGAGGTCTACTTGTTAGAGCATTGTGCTCTTACTAAGATATATTTTAGCTTTGTATAATGCTTCAAAACTTGGTAAATAACTAAGGTGAGGAAATTAATTCAAGCCAAGGTATAAGCTTCACTTTATTATGTTCCAATCTTATTCTTTACAGCTTTCAGACATCTGTTTTCAGAGCCAATCATTGATTCCATGCTCATTTCTGGATTCCAGCACTGAACCTGTCACAGTGACACTTTTTGGTTGCTTGATATATTTCCTTCTCTTCTGGAAGTTACATAATAAATTGGTGGCTTCTAGTCATATCCTTCTCTTTTCATATTACAGTATATTAAAACAGCAAAGATGATAATGTCCTGATGAATCATGTATCCCTACAAAGTAATGCTGCATTTTAATGCATAACTCTTAGGAATAAAAGTAATCTTTATAAAATAAAAGCAAATTTATAAATGCTTTTAATTAGCTTATCTTAAAATGATAGCGCTGGGTATTTTATGCTGTCTTTACTACATATATGACCATGAATGATAAGGAGATTATAAAGTAAGAGCTGTGGTGATGTCAAGCAGGTATAGATGTCATGTGGGTGACTCAGAGATACCTTGTACACAACATTTAAAAAACATGGAAACTTCAGAGAAAGAAACTAAACCCTCCAAAGGTATATGACTGTCAAATGGCGTGGGGAGTTTGTGGAGCCTCTCACAGTAGGATCAGAATATGTTCCTGGTGCCTGAACTGACATCTCAGAGCCCATTTGCTACAAAGGAACACCTGACTCAGCCTTAATACTGAGATGAGGGACTTGGACCTACCTTAACTGGATATGTCAGACCTAACTGACTCACCTTAGGACTCCTTGCCTTCCTTGGTGAAGGGACAGGGGATGGGATGGTGAGGGAGACTGAAGGAGGACTGAGAGGGACTGGGAGGAGAGAAGGGAGGGAGAGCAGTAGTATACGGGGGAAAAAACCTTTTTAAATAAATAAAAGAAAGTGAAAAATAAAAAGAGACATGAAAATAGTTACTACTAATAATACAACATGTTTCAATGCCAGAGGTAATCATGGACATGAATGAGAACATCCTATTCAATATTTTAAATAGCATATGATCAACACTGGTGAATACTTCTTTTTATCTAACTTCCAAATGACATCTTTATTAAAGCCTCACTACATAGACTTGGTATTCCTAATATGTAAATATTTAATAACTCTTTATTGATTAAACCTAATTCCTATCTCTCTAACAATTATGGTTAAGACAGAAAACATGCATTCAAAAAATGTGAGGTAAGTATGATGGGTAATATAAGTTATATTACATTTTAACATGAAATTTGGCATGAGTAAGTTTCGGGAGCTCAAGCCAACGCAGGAAATGGTAACTGCAAAGAAACCAACCTGTTAATTACCTTGATTTTCATCATCATTTAGTCAGTGTTTGACTGTGCATACCAAAGAAGCACATTAAATATATAAACCTTTTAGTAACAGATTAATTAGATAAAAATAAATGCATAAAGTAGAAATCCTGTAGTGCATTTGGTATCAGACAGTAAGTCAAAGGGCAGGCTTCATCTTCAAGGGTGTGACAGCACATTGATTTGCAGCAGTTCAGACAAGACACAGGGCCGGGGCAATTCTAAGGTATCAAGCCAATTGTACTTTTCTGAAAGAAGCTGCTAGGAATGTGCGGAAAGTGTTGAAAAGGGGTCAATAAGGCAGAAAAACAAGGGCTGAAATAAGAAACTGCATTTGCAGTAGGGCTGGAATCAACAGGAGACATGAGGGGAAGGTACCAAGGAAAACTTTTACAGCTTTCCAAACTAATTTCCTCACCGTACTTCACTTATGCTTAGAGGAAAACTTTGTGTCTCATACATGTGTGTGGACACATCACATGGTCCTTTTATCTTTTGAACTTTTATGTTTTTATGCATCCACTAAAATACTAATAACGGGTTCTATATAGTATGAAAATTTTAAAACAGTGGAGTGAATCCCAAGAAACACTGAGGTTTAATAGGAGTTTCAAAAAGTAGAAAATAGAAGATATAAAAATCTTGAAGAAAAATTTTTATAAATATAAATAGAACCTAAATATCATTTCTGGGAGATATTTAATTTTCAGTAACATTTTTTACATTTCTTAAAGTTCCATTTTGTAAGAAAATTTGCTTAGGTACAAAATAAAGTCTTATCAGTTTTGGACCTGTTTAACTTGCAAATTGTCATCTTTTTCTTATTGAAATAGGTATCTATAAATATCTTAAGTCTCATTTATAATTCCTGTACTGATTATACATTTTGTAGACATTTTTATTAACTCCCTTTTATCTTTTCTTGATTCCTAAACCAGTCTTAATTAATTAATCTCTTTCTTATCTTTTTCAATGTGTATAATGGTAATGAAGTCATTGATTATGAAAAATAATTTAAATTATTTTTGCATTTTTATATAATAAATGAACTTGATATCCTCACCTAGAATTGAGCTTGTGTGTGATATGTTTTGGAGACAAGATGAGCTTTGAAAACGGAAATAGCCAATTACGTATGACTGCATTGCCAGCTGTTCTGTAGTGATACTTTTGTCATAAGCCAAGTCCTCCAACACAAGTGACTTTACTTGGGTACTCCCTGTGCTGGACCATAAATACCTAACTATCACTTACACCACACAGTCACGTCTCTTGAACTTTTGCTTTATATTATACTTATCTCCACTTATAACACACTTAGATATTTATACACACAAATACAAGATGAGCAAATAGAAAATATTTTTTATATTCAAAACTCTGAGCCTTCCATTTTATTTCAATGGCTTGTTTGCCCATTTATTTAATTTCTGTCAGTGACATTTTGCTCTTATTTTTTACTGGAGAAATGTGGCAAATCTTTTGGCTATTCAATTCCAAAATCTTGATGCTATTTCTCATATTTTGAAATCAAATTTTCTAATTTTTAATAATATGTTGAACATCTTTATATAAATTACAAAATTTAAAATGCCCTGGGTAAATCTGCATATTTTTTTGCTTTCTTTGGAGTTGTTACCTCTAGAATTAATTTAACTTTCTTTATATGTTTTTATCTCTCTTCTTTTAATCTTAAAATTGTCTTCAGAATAATGTAGGAATAGTAATTTTGAATTTGTCATATCTGCATTTTAAGGGAAATTATTCAACATTTTCACTTCACCTTATATTATGTTACATGAATTAAACATGATTGGATGGGCTGGAGAGATGGTTCAGCAGCAAAGGCAGTAGCTATTCTTATAAGAGAACTTGTTTTAATTCCCATCATCAACATGGTGGCTCACATGTAATGTCTATAACTCCAGCAACAGAGAATCTGACACCCTCTTTGGGTATCTGTGAGTATTGTAAACTTGCAGGCCAAACACACATACAAATAAATAAAGTAATAAAAATGACTGAACATTCTTTAAATAGTTAACAAATGTTCTGTGTACTGTGAATATTTGCCTTTCTATTTTTAAAATATATATTTTCATTTTACATTCAGGTAAAAATAACATTTTTACTTTTCTTCATTTTCTGTGAGTTTTTGATAATCTCAGCCTGAATATTTCTAAATATTTCATCAAACATTATATCTTTTCGTCATTTGTGTGATTTAGTCTTGAAGACCTAGCAGTTTATAGTTGTTGCTTATTTTCTATGCATTTTGGGCCAACATATCATTGCCTCTTTTGCAAATGTATGTCTTCTTTGCTACTTTTATTGTTATTGGTATAAGATTATACATACTATTTCTCGAAATGTACTTTCTAGAAAAAAATATTTCCATGTGTTTTTTATTTCCAGTGTATGCATGTATATACATATGTACAACAAGTTTTTAGAATGAATCTTAGCTAGGAATAGAGAAAACCTCCCTTTGTGAGTTTTATGAATATAAAATGTTTCCCATAGGCATGTTTTTGGCCACCTGTTCTCCAGTGGTGGTACTGTCCTGAGGGTACTTTTTTTTTTAATGGTGGTGGGTCACTGGATTGGTTCTTTGAAGATTGTAACCTAGCCCTGCCTCTATCACATTGTTTCTTGAGATGCTTAAAAATGTGAACAGGCACCTCATATTCCTGACCATTGGGCTGAACCTTCTGGCCATCGTATTTTCCCTTCTATAAAGTGTGCATGTGCCCTCTAAACTCTAAACTCTGAGTCTAAATAAATCCTATTCTCTCAGGTTATGTGTCTCAAACATTTAGGCACAGTAAAGCAAATAGTGATTGACATAGGGTGATACATTGGAAGTTCAGAAGCATAGGAATTCACAATATACTTTCTTATGAATGTGACATAGAACTAATATTAGATATTGAGGAAAGAATAACTCTGGGGACATTTTTAACTTTCTTTAATGTGTCGTGATATATTGTATACTTAATAAAAAATAGTCTGGAATATCAGGGGATAGAGCCACTTATAGAATGCCAAGCCATGAATGTCACTGAGTGCTGATTCACTTTAATCCCATCACCTGGGAGGCAGAGACCAGTCTGGATCTCTGTGAGTTCAAGGTCTAATGGAGCCAGGTAGTGGTGTCACACACCTTTTATTTCTAGCTCTAAGAAAGCTGAATGAGGAAATACGATAGTTGAGTGCAGGGAGGGAAGTGAAGAGTTCAGTTTCCCCTGACACTTCCCTTTTTGGCTGAGGATGGAGAGGTTGAAATCAGAGGATTCCAGAAGACAGGTTTGAAGAGTTGGCTGGGTGAGAGTTGGCTGTGGTTTATTCCCTATCTCTTTGATATTTCAGATTTTCCCTAATGTTGGCTTTGGGTTCTTATTATGATACCAAATAGAACTTGCACAATATTAATTCTACTCTGTAAGTGAAATAAAGTTTTCATATTTAAACTCACAATGTTAGAAATCTAACAGGTATCTGTTTCTCCCTCTCAAAAATAAAAATATTTAATGTTTTAAAAATATGTTTTATAATTATTTTGTAAGCAGAAATAGGTCATATCCAGTAAAAATAGATTTTATATTTAGTTGTTAAAGAAAAAACTATAAGATAAAATTAAATATTATCTTTCCTCGGTATATAACAATGTAGCTAAATTTTATATGACTATGGTAAAAGAATTATAAATCAGTTTTAGAGTTGAAAATTGATTACATCAGTTAATGAGAACATTAAATATACGAAGCTTTTATATATTACTTACTTATCTACAATTTAAGTGTAATAGGGTGAACATAAACATGCAATTACAATGACAAGTTCAGATTGTAAGATCACAGAGGCGAAGGAGAGGACCCACTACTGTAAATAAAGAAGAAAGTCATCCTCTAATATTGGCTTTCTACTCATGACATACTAGAAAATTTCTCACATGATATTAGGTCAGAAATCCTCCAGATATTAGGTTGGAAATCTATCAGATTGATTTGTCCAAGGTAGATCATGTGCTTGGCCAAATACGAAGGCATCACCATCACAATGGCACGTTCTCAGCATCTGGGCTTTTACACAGGATCTTTTGGCATTGGAAATTTCCATGACAGAGCAGGACAAGTGAACGTCTCCTTTATTATTCCTCCAGCAGGATTTATATTGTACTGCATGAATCACAGACTGGAAGGGGAATGAGGAATGCTGAGGAATGCTGGTATTGCTTAACTGTTAGAAGCTTCTTACTTCCTATTCCCATTACTCAGTTTTCCCCATGCTCCCTGCTTTCTATTGTATCATGCTATGCACCCTCTGAATGCCTTTACATTCTCAGTTCTTTTACCCCAACCTTCCTAATGGTGGAATTACAGGCATTCACCATCAGACACTACCACATCTATCTACTCATTTATCTTACATTTTTGAAATATTTTTACTTTATTCCCTACCTACCCACAATAAAATTTATACTCTCTTCATGTGAATATTTTAGGCATATCTTTACTTGATAAATCTGTGTTGATAATCAACAAATATGACTTGAGTAAATGAAATAAGTAAAGGCAAATGGGAGAATAAGATTTGTAGTTGCTTCTGAAATGTGGGTGAATATGGATGTAGGTACCTTTCTTCCTAATTTTTCCTACATACCAAAGCCTTGATAGTTTTCAAATTCAAGATTTATTTTGTTGTAAATATGTGAATAAATATAGATATATACATATATCTGTATGTGAATGCATGTTTATAATACATTCCTAAATATCAAAACAAAATGCTTATTCTGTGTACTATTACTTATATGTATGTTTTCAAGGCTGACCATTTGGTGTTAGGTAATCAGTGGGTGTGCTCTTCCCTGGGGAAGACTATTTCTGCTGCTCTAAGTGTTTTGTAAAGGTAAACTTTTCAAAGCAAGGAAGGCCTACATTGCTGTAGTTTAGGCACTCAATAAAGGATATGAAACACCATGTATGTACTGTTAGCTCTGCAGAAAGAATTTTAGATTTGGAGATGAAATAAACAGTATGTAATTCTTGGTGAGATTCTGAGGCTTCCAAAAGCATTAATCAATGGTGACATGAGAAGCTTAATTATAGATTACAAAATAAAACCTAAGCTGGTGGGAAGCAACAGTTTTTGAAAAATTGTCTTCACTCATTTTTTAAGCATTTCTGAAAATGACTCATCTGTGGTTGGAGGTTTCTGGCCCTGACTTTTGGGCCTAGTCTTAAGGTTTAGGCCCACAGACCTGCAGACCCACAGACCTGCAGACTCGCAGACTCGCAGAGACAGACACATACAGATGCATAAGATAGTTTTAGGCTGATCGGTCTACGGCCCAGGCATATAACTTGCTAGCTCTCTACCCTTAAACTAACCCATGTCTCGTGTTCAGCCATGCGACTCGGTACCTTTTCTTAGAGCAGCATAGTTGTCCTCGGCTTCTTCCGGCTTCTCTCTGGCATTCCCTCTGGCATTCTGCTCTGTGCTTCCTGTTCTCAAGAGTTTTCTTAGTCTGGTAGCCCTGTCCACACTTCCTGCCTGCCTTTGGCCAATCAGCGCTTTTTATTAAACCAGTGGGTGGGACAATTATTTACCATGAAACAACACAATCCCCTACACTCATCTTGACCTTATTTTCTACCCTACTACTATGCATGAGACTCTCTTTAAATATATCGGATAGGTCTTTCCCCACTCTGGATGAAGGCCAGAAGCTGACTTCATGTTTTTCCTCACTGGCCATTTTATTTTTTGAGTCTGCATCTTTCATTGAGCTTGCTGATAATCTACTGGCTGGCAATGGACTCCAGGATTCTTTCTGTCTCTTCTTTCCCAGCAGGTGATTACAAGACCTGCCAACTCACCTGGCTTTTTACATGAGTGCTGAGGATTGAACTCAATTCCCCTTTTTATACAGTGTGGTTTGAAAGAAAATGGCCCCCAAAGGGAGTGGCACTATTAGAAGGTTAGGCATTATTAGAGTAGGTGTGGTGTCATTGGAAAAACTGTCACCGTGGAGGCTGACTTTGAGGTGTCATTTATGTACAAGCCATTCCCACTATCTTAGACCACTTCCTGTTGCTTGTGAGTCAAGATGTAAGAAGCACCATATCTCCCTGCATGCTGCCTTGCCTCCTATTATGACAATAATGGGTTAAACCTCTGAACGGTAATTAGGCCAGCACAACTAAATGTTTGTGTTTATAAGAGTTCACAGCATTTGAAATCAGAATTAAGACACCCAGCAAGTTCTTTCCAAATGGAACCAACTGTCTAGCCTCATTCTTTCGTCATGTACAGTTTTTTCAAGTTTTCTCTCATTTTTTTTATTTAAAAGTTTTTTTTACACACCCCTTGTTTCCCCTCCCTCTCTTCTTCCTAGTCATCTCCCTGCTTTCCCCATGCCATCCCCATCAATTCCTCAGAGAGGGTAAGGACTCCAAGAGGAGTTAATGCAGTCTGTTATATAAAGTTGAGGTAGGACCACCCCCCCCCACCAAGTATGAATGCTGATCAAGGTGTTTCTCTGTAGGGAATGGGCTCCACGAAGCCAGTTCATGTACTAGGAGTAAATTTTAGTCCCACTGCCAGAGGACACACAAAATGCCCAAGCCATGCAGGTGTCATCCATTTTCAGGGGGCCTAATTCAGTCCATGCAGGTTCCCCAGCTGTCAGTTCAGAATCAGTGAGCTCCCAATAGGTCCAGTCAGCTGTCTCCATGGGTTTTCTAATCACGATCTTGACTCTTGCTCATATAATTCCTCCTCCTTCTCTTCACCTGAACTGGGAGCTCGACCCAGTGCTTGACTGTGGATCTCTGCATCTACTTCCATCAGTTGCTGGATGAAGGCTCTATAATGACAATTAGGGTGATTTTCTCAGTTTGTTTAGACCTTTTCTCCCAATAGAATTTGTGAGAGTTTCAGGGTGACATGAGACTAGCATTCTTTTATAAGCACAAGTATGGTAGGGGCTGTATAGTAATGCTTTTCTTCTAAACTATACTGTTCGATTTGGCCTAGACGCTATAAGTGACTACTGAGCAATAGCTGCATAGCTAATATGAATTCAAATGTGTGCTAAATTAAAAATAAATATATAGTATTTAGCATTGAGGAGGTAAAATAATAAAACACATCATATTAAGTTCTAATATTTATTGTATTTAGTAAAATAATCATTTTAATTAAGGTCATACATTTTTAATAAGACAAATGTAATGTTTATTTAATGCTCTTAAATGTTTAAATAATATTTTCATTTATTATGTTAACAAATACAATATAAAACCAATTTAATTTAATTTGAATATTTTTCTTTTAATATATATTTATTATTTAGAATATGTTTATTATGAAATTTTGTGTGTGCAGATATATCTTAATTTTACTGTTTTATTACTTTCTCCTATGAAACCTAGCCCCTGCTGCTATTCATCACAAGCAATTCTCCTGCCTTTAAGTCAGTTTCTTTTTATTGTGCTTTTTGAAAATATTTTTATTTTTGTAACATTAACTTAACCTGTTTACTGACAATCATACATGTGCACCATGTGTGCTAATTACTCTAACTCTTCTCCATTAGCTCTTATAGTTACCTCTTCCTCCTCTTCCCTACAAATTCATTACAACATTCATGTCTTTTTGTTTGATTTTGTAACTTATTACTTTAACCAAGGTAATGTGTGGTCTTTGCCTTGGCACCATCATTGAAGCCTGGTGGGGCCTTATTGCTAAGTTTAACTCCTGCATGTGATTGAAGATATGGCCTTTTTTTTTTTTTCTTCTGAGTCTGTATTATTTCAAATATAATAGATGATTTCTGGTTTCATTTGTTTTGCTGTGATTTACAAAATTTTATCCTTTGTTTCTATCTAATAATATTTTATTTTCTTTATTTATGCTTTGTGAATTTCATATTCACAAACTCCTTCCAGATCCAGGACCCTCTTTACCTTCCCAACATTTATTGTCTCTCTCTTGGTTTAATGCATAGAGTCCAATTTGTGTTTTCATATACCCTTGAATGTGTGGTCATCCACTGGATCATGGTCAACCTTAAAAAAACTAACAATTAAGAAAAAATTCCTTTAAGGAAACTGACTCACCCCTCCCAGCAGGTACCAAATACCAATATTTTCTCAGCTAGAAAGATGCTGTTCCCATCTCTGCTTTCCATGCTGGGATTTGGTCTTGCCTGAGTGGGTATATGGCCATGTCGGAGAAAGTGTGTCTCTGTGAGTGTGGGCTTTATGCTTCCTATGCTCCGGATACCACCCAGTCTCTCAGTCTACTTCCCTTTACCTGCAAGATGATGCACTCTCAGCTCCAGCAGCACATCTACCTGCACACTACCTTGGTCCCTGTAATGACAAGAATGAGCTGAACCTCTAAAACTATAAGTGAGCTTCCACAGTTAAATGTTTTACATTATAAGAGTTGCTGTGCTCATGGTGTCTCTTCACAGCAATTAAAACCCTAACTAAAACAATATGTATGCTAATATATAGACTTAAATGTATGATACCTTTTTATTATGCTCATTGTATGATTCTTTAAGCTCTTAAGTGTGGACATACTCACTGTTTCTTTATCCTCATACCTCCTTGTTGTGTGTTTCATCTCCCTCTCCCCTTTCTAATTTGAAGCCTCCCTATTTTCTAGTTCCTCCCTTAAGACATTTGTACCTTTCTGTTTCCTCCTCTATTGCTACTTTCCCACTGCGATCCCTAAATAGGTTCCTTTTTATCTGGCTAGGTTATGCAGTTCCTACATGATATAACTTCACATTTGAAGACTGCAATGAGAAAGGACGTGCAATGCTTACCTTTCTGAGTCTGTATTACTTTTCTCAACTTGATACTTTCCAGTTCCATATACTCTCTGGAAAATTCCATTTTTTATAGATGAATACTATTCCATAATGAATTTACACCACATTTTTAATATCCATTGAACAGCTGAATGACAATTAGATTGTCTCAATTTCTTAGCTATCATAAATAGACCAGGCATCAACATGGCTGAGTAAGTATCTGTGGAGTAGGATGTTTAGTCCTTAAGGCATATACCAAGTGATAATATAATTGGTTCATACAGAAAGTTTATTTTAGCTTTCTGAAAATTTGCTACACTACACTGATTTAGATTGGCTACACCAATTTCAAATTCCAGTAACAGTGAATGAGGGTTCTTCTTTCCCCAAATCCTCTTTGTCTTAATGTAATTTTAATTGGAATAAGATGAAACATCAAAGTTCTTTTAATTTGCAATTTTCTACTGCTAGTGATGATGGATACTTTTGAAATAATTCTTAGCCATTTTTTTTTTCTTTTGAGGACACTCTGTTTAGGTCTCAGGTACATTTTTAATAGATCATTTGAAAATCTTTTTTTTAGTTAATTATGTATTTTGCAAATTAATTCTCTGTCAGATGTACATCTAGAAACTATAAGTCTGTGGGATTCCTTTTCAATCAGCTGATGTTTAACTGCTCAGAAGCCTTTTAGTTTTATGAAGTCCCACTTGTCAGTTGGCCTTACTTTTTGAACAAAGGGAAAATTGCTTTCCTATACCTATATGTAGGGTACTTCCTAAATTTTCTTCTAGAAGTTTCAATGTTTCATCTTTCACAGTGAGGACTTTATACATTTCAAGCTATTTTTTGAAAAAAAGAGATAGATATGAATCCCATTCCATTCTTCAGCACGAGGGTTTCTAAGCACCATTCCTAAGCATCAGTTTCTAAGCACCATTCCTAAGCATCAGTTTCTAAGCACCATGCTTTCTTTGTCCTGCCTATATTTTCAGCATTGTTGTCGAAGCTACTTCTATTTGTGTCTGAGTCTTTAATTTTATTCCTTTGAACAAAATGTTTATTTTGGATGCCTGTACAATATGTATTTTATTATTAATATGAGTTTGTATAGAGATTTAGATACATCAGTCCTCCAGCATTATTCTTTTTGATCTGAATTGATTTGGACATTTAGTCTTTTGTGGTTCAAAAGATTATTCAGGTTTTTTTCTTCTTTCTATCTCTGTGAAGAATGAAATGGTGATTTTGATTGACAAGTCATTGAGTTTGTAAATAGCTTTTGATAAAAATGACAATCCATGGACATGAGCTATCTTTCTATCTTCTAGTTTTTTCCTCATATTTCTTCAGAAGTTTATTTGTGGCGTAACTTAATTGTTTTGTTGGCTATTTTCATTTCTAGCATATTATTTTTCTTGAAATTATTTTGAATGGGAGTGTGTCATGTTCTATTTCACTATATGTTTGGTATTCTGTATAGAAAAACTACTGATTTATGCAAATTGACTCTATATCTTGTCCCATTACCAAATTTGTTCACCAATTTTTAGAAGTTTTTCTATAGAAATCTGGAAGCTCTGATGCATATATAGTATGATATCATCTGCATGGTTATGTTTTGATTCCTTTTCCTATTCATATTCCTAAATTTTCTCCTCTCAGTGTGTTGCATCTACTAATAACTCAAACACAATATGCAAAAGGACTGAAGATAGACAGTTCCTGTCTTCAGGAGAATAGCTTCAAGATTTTCTCTATAAATTAGGATAGTGGTGCCTGTGAGCTTCTCATATGTATTGAGTTATCTTCAATCTAATTCTATTTTCACTAGAACCTTTACCATGAAGTCATATTAGATTTTATCAAAGCCTTTTTTGGTGTCTTTGAGATGATGATGTGATTTTTGTCTTAGGTCCATTTATAGGTTTGACTTTATTTATTGTCTTGTGTATGATAAAACATCCCTACATTTTTATGGATGAAACCAACTTGGTCATGCTTTGGAATCTTTTTGGTATATTCTGTTTGAAGTATTCTATTGAGCATTTATCTACACTCCACACGGTTTGGGGGTTTTGCTACATCCTTACCTGGTTTGGCTATTAGAGTAATGCTGTTTTAATTTTAGTCTATTTTGACAGATAGTAGGATAGTGATACCTGATTTCTTCGTTGTTCCTTTTGATTATGATACTTTGCTAATCTTTCCATCTACCTTTCTTTAAAGCTCTGTTTTTTGTATACAACTGAGAGATGGATTGTGTTCCTTAATTCATATAATCTGTCTTTTGACTGGAGAATTGAGGCATTACTTAAAGTTATCACAAAAATGTATTTATTGCACCATGGTGTTGCTGATTTTTTGTTTTGTTATTTTTGTTCTCACTGATACTTCTGTTTTAGGAATATGTCTTCATATTTCTTTTACAGGCTCTTGACTACGCTAATTTTTCCCTTCAGCCAGAATAATTATTTTTGTGTCTTCTTTACATGTGGTTTGTTAAATATAAGTTATTTTGGGGTGTCTATAATGTGGAAATCTTTTTATTTATTCTCTAAATATAGCATATAGTTTTGCTGGTTTTAATCTAGGTTGACATCTTGGTCTTTTAGGACTTGGAAGGCATCACTCCAGGTTCTTTTGACTTTCAGCATTTCCACTGAGAAGCAGCTGTTATTCTGATGTGATTTATATTATATATGTCTCATATCTTTCCTCTTGCAGATTTCAATACAGATTCTTTGTTCTATATTCTTAATGTTTTAACTCAGATATGCCATGTGTTTTTATTTTCTGGTCTTGTCTATTTGGTGTTCTGTACATTTATTTCATCTGTATGGCCATCTCTTTAGTTTGGAGAGGTTTTCATTTGTGATCTTAAAAATATGGCCTGTGAGACTGACCTGAAATTGTCCCTCACCTATGCCTATTATCCGTAGATTTTGAAGGTGACCCATATTTTCTATAAGATCTATTCCTTTATTTAATTTTCTTATGCTCTTTTCTTATATGATGTAGAATATCTAACTTTGAATTTTCATACTCCATCCTCTGCTTGATTTATCCTACCTTTAAGGGTTTCCTTTGAATTTTCTCTTTGGGTTTTTCATTTGAACCTTCATTTTAGCTCAAGTCTTCTTCAATGTTTATCTATATATTTGTTCAATTCCTGAATTGTCTTTGTTATTTCAATCACACCTATGTTTTCTAGGATATTGCTCTGGCATTTATTTCTCTTCATTTTTATCTCTTTAATGTTATTAAGCCTTTTCTTTGTATCTTCTTTAAACTCCTTGAATGCATTCATGCAATTAATGACTGTTGTTTAAATTCTTTTTCCCTAAGTAATTCTCATTGGCAAACATTTATACAAGGCTAGTATCTTTAACTTGATACTTTAGATGGTTTGTATTTTTTATTTGATTTAGGCGAAAAGACTTCTGTTATTTCTATGTACGGTATAGATAGTAAATGTTGAAGAGAAGATATGATGTGTGACTGGGCTGGGCCCAGAGATTGGAAGAGGCATAGGTAAAATCAATTCAGGTAGACAGAACAAAATAAGCTGGTGCACTGGATGTGTGTCCTAGTCCAAGATTATAGATAATAGATAAATTGATCATTTATCTATTGATTAGTCAATCTACATATCTATTATTCCTCTTTCAATCATTAACATCTATCTATCTATCTATCTATCTATCTATCTATCTATCTATCTATCTATCTATCTATTCATCCATCCTTCCATCCATCCATCCACACATCTTGCTGAATCTATTTAGTGTTGCTTGTATGTACTACATTTCACAGCAGATGACTTGGTATTGGATAACCAATTAAGTTGCCTCAGGAAAGACTGACTGATTCTCCTTCTCTCAACATTCATTAGTTCCCTGTTGTTTGACTTAGGATGGAGCCCTGTGAGATTTCCATGTTTAATATTAGTATATGCATTTGTTTTGTCACTCTTCAGGTGTTCTTTAGTCACATTTGTTGAAGTGCCATAATTGTTGTTTCTTTGTCATTTCCAGGAGACACATTCTCTTTCTGGTCCTCTGATATTATTCCGTTCCTTAAAAGCTTCTGTACCCTAAGAAAAACTTGACATTTCTTAATATCTATAATATTATAGTGCTTAAACTTATATGTATGAAATTAGATAACTTTTACATAAAAGTATCAATTAAGAAAATTGTGTTCAATTTTATGATAAAAGTCAATATTTAGTTGGCCTATTACAATCCTGATCAATAAATAGAACTTTGGGAGGCATCACCACTCCTGAGTTCAAATTCTACTATGGAGTAATAAATACAGCGTGGTACTGGCATAGAAATAGACTTGTGGATCAATGGTGTTGAATCGAAGAACCTGACATTAATCCACACACCTATGAACACCAGATTTTTGACAAAGAGACCAAAAATATACAATGGAAAAAAGATTTCATTTTTGACAAATGGTTGGTATAAGTGCATTGTATCATGTAAAAACATGCAAAAGAGATCCATATCTATCACCCTGCACAAAACTGAAATCCAAGTGAGTCAAAGACCTTAACATAAACCAAATTATACTGAACATGATAGAAGTGGAAAATAACCTTGAATGCATTGGCACAGGTGACCACATTCTAAATATAATACCGGTAATACAGTCATTGAGTGTAACAATCAATACACAGAACCTTCTGAAACCTAGGAGCTTCTGTAAGGCAAAGAACACAATCAATAAGACAAAGCAACAGCTTAAAGAATGGGAAAAGATCTTCACCAACCCTACATCTGACAGAAGACTGATCTCTAAAACATATAGACAATTCAAGAAACTAAAGATCAAAAAAACCAAAGAAGCCAATTGTAAAATGGGTTACAGAGCTAAATAGGGATTCTCAACAGAAAAACTGCCAAATGGCTGAAAGACACTTTAAAAAATGGCTCAACATCCTTAGCCATCAGAAAAAATGCAAATCAAAACAACTCTGAGATAACATCTTACACCTGTCAGAATGGCCAAGATCAAAAACACAGATGACAACCTATGCTGGAGGGGATGTGGAGCAAGGGGAACACTCCTCCATTGTTGGTGGGAGTGTAACCTTATACATCCATTTTGAAAATGAGTATGGTGGTTCCTCAGAATCAACTTACCCAATGATCCAGCAATATCACTGTTGGGCATATAAACAAGGGATGCACACTCTTACCCCAAGGGCATTAGCTCAACTATCCTCATAGAATCATTATTTGCAAGCTAGAACCTGGAAACAACCTAGATGCTCCTCAATTGAAGAATGGATTGAAAAAATATGGTACATTTACACAATGGAGTACTACTCAGCGGAAAAAAAAATGACGTCCTAAAATTTGCAAGCAAATGGATCAGTCTGGAGAGCATCATCCTGATAGAGGTAACACAGAACCAGTAATGGTGTGTACTCACTAATAGATACATTTTACATATAAAGCAGAAAATAGTCAGGGTACAATTCACATGCCCTCCTCCACTGCCCCAATCAGCAAGGTAACAAGAGAGAGTGAAGAGAAACATTCAACACCCATAGATCCCCTGGAAAGGGGAAGTAAAGATCTCCTGAGAAAATTGTGATCATATAAGGGGAGGGGGTGAGAGTAGCAATAGAGAAGGAAAGCAAAGAAGTGCATTTCCCAATAAAGGCAGCCATTGTGTGGTTAGAGAAAAATTGTTTACAAGGGAACCTCCAAGAGCTCACAAGATGATCCCAGCTAGGATTTCAAGTAAGAGTGGAAAGGGTCTCTTTCCCTATTGTCATATAAATGACTGCCCTAAATGCCATTAGAGAACCTTCATCCAGTAGCTTATGGAGGCAGATGCAGAGATTTAAAGCTAAACACCAGGCTGAGCTACTGGTCCAGCTGAAGAGAGGGAGGAGAGAGGCATGAGCAGAGGGATCAGAATCATGATGGGAAGACCCATGGAGTAGGCAGTCCCGCGCTGTTGGGAGTTTTAAAACTCTGAAATAGCAGCTGAATAACCTTCATGAAACAGATCTGCACCCTCTGAATGTAGATGACAGTTGAAAGACATGGGCAGTTTCTGAAGCCTCTGTCAATCAGACCAAATCTGTCCTGGGTCCATGAAGCAGCTTCTAGAAGCCCATGCCTAGTGGAGAGACAGCTTTCTCAGCCTTGATACCTGCCTCAACTGGATATGCAGACCACCGTATTGACTCACCTTGGGATTCCTTGCCTTTTCTAGGGAGTGAAGTGAGGGGAGGCTGGGGGAAGACTGGGAGAAGGGATGGGAGCCTGAGCAGTAGTGGGTATGGGGAAAACTTTTTTAAAATAAAATTTTTAAAAAAAATATTTATATTGATTTTCCTTTGAAAGAAATCATTTGAAAAAAATTTATAAATTAGTCATAGGTCAAATACATTTCTCATGTGAACCAATGCAAAAAAATAACAACAACAAAAAAACCCCAAAAAACTATGAACTGACTAGAATAAATACTCCTTTATATAGATTGAGGGTGGATAGGAAGACTGACTTTAATAGGGCCATTCAAACAGGCGAAGAAAGTAATCAATAAAAACAGCAGTCTGCATTTCCAATCTGTGGAGATATGCTTCAAATATAATAAAAAACAGTCAGAGATATCAGAGGACAGATCCACCTCTTCCAGTCTTTAGTTGTTTGTGTTTTGTTTTTTTCAGATAGACTTTTCTGTGTAACAGTCTGGCTGTCCTGGAACTTGCTTTGAAGACCTGGTTGGCTTTGAACTTACAGATATTCTCATGCATCTGCTTCCCAAGTGCTGGGACTAACGTGTGTGCCACAGCTTCTTCTGCTTTCTTTGTTTTTCTATGTCTGCCTTAAATACTTTCTTTGCTCAGTTAAGACAAGGCCCCACCACTGCCAGCCTGGGAGCCTGGAACTCCTTCTGTAAACTAAGGTGACCTGAACTCAGGTTGGATTAAGGGTTTAGTCACCAATCCCTGGAAATTCCCTGTGCTGGGATTAAAGGTGTGAGTTACCACTGTGTGATCCTGCTATACTGACTGTGGGTAGATCCCTCTGATATCTCTGACTGTTTTTATTACATTTGAAACATATCTCTACTCCAATCCAAAGACAAATATTTTGTATGTCAGGGATCATCACTATTCCACTCTCTTTAATTGGTAAATATTGTTGATTGAGTTCAATACTCACTCAATTTATGCTTTAGTTTTATTTCTTCATCTATCCAAACACTTAGTAAAAATATCAAAAGTTCTATATTTGGTCATATTATTCATTGCAGAGGCACTGGATTCAAGAAAGACAAAGGAACACTGATTAAGCCAGTGTTTCCTAAACTATGTTCTATTTAGTATTTTGGTTTGTTACTTTTGTTAAAGTAAAATCTATTTTATCTCGAGGAAATAAAGAACAGTGTGTAACTTTTTCTGTTGTAGTACTATTTGATTTCTCAGAATTGATATTCTAGCATGGATCACGTATCTTGGCAACATGCTAAAATAAATTATGTATTAAATTTTTGTTCTTTTGTAAATTATTCTGTGGTGTTTCATAGAGCATTTTCATCCTTGAAGGCTTAAAATTGCTAAAATAAAGTAATGGCAAAAATTTAATGGTATGCTTTTTTTTTATTTAAATAAAGTTTCCTCAATGAAGGTACTACATGTTAATCCCAAATGCCATTTAAAAAATTAATTTCTAAGTCTCTAGAAAATTAAGTAATAAAGACTATGGCTATGCAGATGTGCAGTTATATTTTTCACATTAATGAATGTACCAAAGTATGCTAGAAACATATATTAAGTTTGTAAAATATGATAAAAATTTAGTTAACAGACTGCTCAGTGAGTGCATTTAATCTGACACGTCACGACACTCCAAATGAGAAAATGCACAGTACATTTAACCTCAAGAGCTGAAACCTACAAATGAGTTTCTATGCACTGGCAGCTACAGGAAAAATGCTTTGCTACTTCTTTGCCAACCTGTGTCCTCTTTCAAAATGAAGACATGAGATTTTTTTTTCTATGCATTTTGTTATATATGTATATGGTCTAAACTAAGAGATAAACCAGAAGTTAAGAATGAGCACTGCTCTTGTAGAGGAATCATTTTCAGGTCCCAGCTCCCATAGTGAGTGTCTAAAAAGCCTCTATCGCTCCAGCTTCAGCTTCAGGAGGGTCCAGTCCTATTGACCTGTTTAGCACCTTTAGTTGTGTGTATGTACATACACAGACACACATGCAAAGCATAATTAAAAGCAATAAAATAAAATAGAACAATGAATTTTAAAAGGACTAAACTCAAGATGTTATAATGATCTTTGACAAATAAGCATCCGCAGGGGAAAAGGTGATTAAAAAAAAAAAAAAAAAAAAAAACCCTAAAACTACATTAACTGTTTATCAAATCCAAAATTTAGTTCTTTAAATGACCAATTAAGGTTAAAGAAAAGTCCTTAGAAAATAACAGTGGTTAAAAAAGAAATAACCTGCAAAATAAAACCAAAATTATGAGAACATTGTAAATTAAAAGGTATCACTAAATCTCAAAGCTTAAAAAATTGTCCTTAAAATTATAAGCTAATACTCATAGGTCAGTGCCTTGCTCAGTATCATCAGAGATGGTAACAGCGTCTGAAACAGATGGGAACAAACATAAGACCCACAGCCAGGTATTATGCAAAGAGTGAGAGAGCTTGGAACACTCAGCTCTAAAGGGCGCATCTCCATCATGTTCCCTGGGGTTCATGAAATCCACAGAAGAGGAGCCAGAAGAATTTTTAAGAACCAGAGAGTTTGGAGAACACCAAATCTAAATCAACACGATCAATTCATGAAATGAAACCACGGAGACTGAGGAAATATACAAAGCGTGAGTGGGTCTGCAGCACTGGCTAGGGTGGAAAGAAGAGGATACACCTCTCTATCCCTACCAAGAAACTATCTCTAATTGGTAAACATTTGTAAATGAAAATTTAGTTTTCTCCAAGAAAGTCTCACAGAAGAAACAAACTATTCTTAAGGGTAGATCGTGTGCCCAGCAGTATACATCCAACAAAAATGAACTTAACAGCATCTTTGAAGATTCTTCACCAAGTTTTCTTTTATTTCCTCTTTCCTTCCTTCCTTCCTTCCTTCCTTCCTTCCTTCCTTGCTTCCTTCCTTCCTTCCTTCCTTCCTTCCTTCCTCCCTCCCTCCCTCCCTCCCTCCCTCCCTCCCTCCCTCCTTCCCTCCCTCCCTCCCTCCCTCCCTCCCTCCCTCCCTCCCTCCCCCCCTCTTTCTTTCTGACAATACAATGTGGTCTTATTTATTATCCACCCAGTGTTTATCTGTGGATCTCTGCATCTGCTCTCATCAGTTGCTGGATGGTGAAGTTGCTGTGATAACAATTAAGATGCTCATCATTTTGGTTACAGGCACTCTCCCCTCTTCATTATTGCTTCCAGTCTAAGCTGGGATCATCCTGTGAATTCCAGGGGCTTTCCCTAGCACCAGATTTCTTCCTAACTCCCGAATGGCTTCTTCTGTTAAAATACCTATTTCATTGTTCTTCTCTGTCCCTCCCTCAACTCTACTATCCTGTTACCTTATGTTTTTTCCATCTTCTCATAACCCTCCCCCATGCTTCTAATTACTCAGAAGATCTTATCTCTTTTCCCTTCCAAGGGAGATTTATGGATGACTCTTTTAGAGTCCTCCTTATTACCTTGCTTCTATGGGGTTTGGGTTACACTTTGCTTTATGTCTGCTTGTGAGTGAGTACATGCTGTGTTGTCTTTCCTGGTCTGGGTTATCTCAGTCAGGGTGATTTTTTCTAGTTCCATCCATTTGCCTACCAAGAGTATCTTCCTTTTCCTTTTTAAGAATATTTTATCTTATTACCTTTAATTTTTATTTTATTTAAAGTTTTCTTTTTTTCTTGACAAGTGTTTTGCATGTATATTATGGCTTCCAATTAAATATTTTAAATGGGATCCCTGACTGTGTAAATGAGTGGGTCTCTGTTTCTTTTGACTCTCTTCTCTCTGTTTGTTTTGGCCACTCTGATGTGTTAATTTTGTTTGTTTAATTATGTTATATACTTTTTTCCTTGTTTATTCAGAAAAATGAAAAAGTTGGGTATATGGTAGTGATTGCACATCATCATAAATTCACTTCGTTGTACCAGACTGTACAAGTAACAAAAGAAAATTTTACCTTGTATATAATTTAGCACATCCACACAGAAGAAATGTTCAGAGCCAATGAAATGTGCTTTAAAACAGGTAATAAAGGGCAATAAACATTGCTAAAAATAAATTTCAACAGAATTTTGTTGGGTTAGAATTAGTGAATAGAATTAGTGGTTTAGGCGTTTTGAAGATGAAATTGTGTATGTACAGATAGAAAGAAATTCCTTCTTATTTCTGAAGAGCTGTGGTAATACATGTGTGGGGATGTTTATTGTAAGACTGTTAATAACCATAAAACAGAAATAAAACCATAAAATTAAAGAAATAAATTGTTATTTTTTTTTGTCCCACTGCAGTGCTAGAGATCAATTCCAGGGTCTTTTAAATTTTTATTTAAAAGATATTTTTATTTTACATAGCAATCAAGGTTCCCTTTCTTTCCCATGCTCTTATTTACCCATGGCTTCCCCCTCCCCACTCCCATCTACTCCTCAGAGATAGTAAAGACTCTCACAGAGAGCAAAAAAAAAAAAAATCTGATGTATCAAGTTGAGGCAGGACCAAGGCTCTCTCCTCTGTGTCAAGGCTGAAAAAAAGTGTCCTGCTATAGGAAATGAGCTCTAAAAAGCCGGTTTATGCACAAAGGATAAATCCTGGGCCCACTGCCAGAGGGCCTGCACACTGCCCAAGTCACTTTTATCCGCCACACTTTTATCCGCCACGCTCAGAGGACCTAGTTCTCTCCCATGCAGGTTCCCTAGCCGTTTGTCCAGGGACGGTGAGCTCCTGGGAGCTCTTGTCAGCTGTCTCTGTGGGTCTCCTCATCGTGATCTTGACCCCTTTGTTCATGTAATGCCTCCTCACTCTCTTCAATTTGACTGAGAGTTCTTAGTTGTGCTTAGCTGTTGATCTCTGCATCTGCTTCCACCAGTTGCTAGATGGAGGTTCTATCAATTGGGATGCTCATTGATTTGATTACAAAAAGGGCAGTTCAAGTACCCTATATATTATTGCTGGAGTCCTCCTGTGGATTACTAGGAATATCCCTAGCACCAAATTTCTCCCTAACCACAAAAAGGCTCCCTATATCAAGATATGTTCCTTTGCTCTCCCCCTCTAACTTTTTCCTGACTCAATCTTTCTGTTCCTACTGTGTTCTCATCTCACCTCCCCTTGTGCCCTCTCTACCCCTATGATCCCAATTTACTCAGGAGTTCTTATATATTTCCCCTTTCCAGTGGGATTCATTAATGGCTCCATTAGGATTCTTCGTTTTTAGCAAGCTTCTCTGGGGTTGTGGATTGTTTCCTGACTATCTTTTGCTTTATGTTTAATGTCTATTATGAGTGAGTACATACTGTGTATGCCTTTCTAGGTCTGGGTTACCTGCAAATTTCATGATGAGGGATGAGAGCTATAATTGTCTGTGATGATGGAGATGGTTTAGGAAAGCAGTACTTACTAACTGTAGCTCTTTCATATTCTGTGAGATTTCAAATTTCTGTGAGATCTTCCTTTTTCGTGTTAGTATGTATAACAGTGGTATCACTGTTATAAAAAATATTCACATATTTTTTAGGTAAACCGTATTTTTTAGATTTTGTGAATATAGCTTCACTATCATGACTAGAAGATACAATCTTACATCAGAGTTTATGATCACCTGACATTTACCATATTCATACCCTCTCTTGTACAATGTTCTTTAAGCCTTAGGCATAGAGTTAGCATTTTGGACATATCAACTGGGACTGTATTATTTATCAGTTGTGGAATTCTTTAATGATCTTCATCTGCTGCAAGTACAGGTTTCTTTGATGATGGATAAGGGCTATAATTGTGAGTACAATGATGAACATTTACAATGCAATTGGGAATTAAACTGGTTTAGGAAAGTGATAGTTCTTTTCTAAAATGCATAACCTCACTGGCCAATGTAGTTAGTTGATGAGGTTTATAGCAGTATTGAGTTAACACAAATAGAAGAGGTGACAATTGTGATCATGGAATATAAGAAAACTAGCTGACTTTGATTGTGAATTCATTGATATTTTTTTTGTAAGGTAAGCTCCAGAAAGTCATAGCTTTAATTTGGGGGTCTGTCATAAGGTATTGAATAGTAACACTTGCTAATGTATTTGTTTGTATGTAGACTATCTCAGTCTGTGTTACAGAAAAATATTTCATAATTTGGGAAGTGTATATTTTTTAAAAGAAGTCATCAATTAAATTTTTGTAGAAGCTGCATGTAACTCATTCCATTTTCCAGTTAAGAAGTAATCTAATAAAGGTTAAAAAACTTTCTGAAGTATGCATACCCAGGCATTTTAGTGGCACATAAATTTTAGCAGACTTAAACTAGATTACTCTGACTCTAAATTCTGGACTGTTTCTGCTGCTTTTACTGAACACTAAACACACCGATGTTAGATCATACACTGACTGTGATGCCAGAATACCATTACAGGGAACAGCTGATGAGTGGCAAATCATATTCTAATGTATGCTATTGGTTTTCACAGCTTTCTCTTATATTTCTGGCTTGCTGCTTTTGATTCATCAAACACAGGTAGTGGGATGGATCTGGCAACAATCCCTGTAATGAAATTCTTGGGCTCATAGGCTCTTCTGCACAGCTGCTGGATGGTTGCCACACTCTGATGGCTCTATAGGCAGCAAAACTGGAATGATTCTTTCCCTTCTTGCCTCCCTTCTGATTTTGTATTAATTTATTCTCTCCTATATTATATCCCGACTGCAGTTTCCCCTCCCTCATCTACTCTTAGCCTCTCCCCTCCCTCCCCCATCCATCCACTCATTCTCAGTTTCCCTTCTGAAAGGGGCAAGTGGCCTCTCAGGGTCATCAACCAAATGTGGCATATCAAGCGCGGTAAGACTAGACATCTCCTCTCTTACTAAGGTTGACGAGACAAACTAGTAGCAGGAAAAGAGCCTTCAAAGCTCTTTCCTCCTTTCTTGAAACAACAGTTTCTGGTCCCTAGTTTTTGCTTTTAGTATTTCTCTTCCACTATTATATAGGAGAACTCTCCCCCCCCCCCCATTCTCTCTCTCTCTCTCTCTCCCTCTTTCAGTAACCAGAGTAGTTAAGTAATTATTTTAGGTCAAATTTTACTATGATAAAAACTAAAAGTTTTAACATTTTTCTATCGTTATAAGGAAAGTCTGACTATGTAGCTTTGGCTACATGGAACTCACTGTGTAATCCAGGCTGGCCTTGAATTTGCAACTGCCCTATGACTGCTATCTCTCATTTTCTGGAATTACAGCTGCCTACATCAATAGTCTGTTGTTGAAGATGTTAATGTTCACACGTAAAATTTACTGGCTTAATACATTTTCTTGGCTTCAATTAGTCTATCTTTGATTGAAGTCAATTCTGCTTTATAATGGAGATTTGTCATTATCTAAATTAACCAATAGTACTTTATGTATTCATGTAAAGGTTCCCTACAGATTTTTCATTTTTATACTAAATATTAGAATGTCAGATTATATGAAAATGAATTATACCAATAATAAATATAAATGCTCCACTAACGTCTTTCTACTTAAAGAACTTTTGTGTTGTTAAAATAAACCTTGAGAATGTGCTAGAATGTCTGCTATTTCCGAATGTTACTGTTTCTTTTGCTTTTCTTCTTTCCTTGGCTTCTTTCCTTCTTTCTTTTTCCTTATATATTTTTAAGGGGAGTAGAATCAGAAGAATTGTCAGATTAATTGATTATTTTTTTCTCATTATTGTTATTAACCTTTGTTCAGCATACTATACAGTCTTGGTTGCTACAATTTATGAATATAGCTGTTAGTTTCTCCAGCCTTTTAAAAGTTTGTATCAGAAGTTTACAACAATTAAGAGCTCTGGTCTTCAATTTGTAACACAGTCAACAGTCATCAGGTTAATGAGACGGATACATCAAAACCTTGATGTTTTCAGGAGAATCATGTTAAGAAAGTAATTAGGGAGATAGTAATCATATGTTGCTCAGGCTTAAATATAATTGTAATTAAATATTTTAAATTGAACATCTTACACAACACTGTGCAATTGTTATTCAGTTGGAAGCCTGTGGTTTATAATGAAAACAACTACTAAAGAAGATTGTTTAATTGTATGCATTCTTCCAGAAAGATGCATTTGGAATATATAATTTTATGTGATAGATAATTTTTATCTATTTTCATTATCAAGAAATCATTCTAAAAATGATGCTTTTATGAAAAGAATCTCCTAGCTTTTCAAAATTATTTTAAATTAGAATGCAAATATGAAGAAATTTCCATTTTTCTTGTCATGACAGTTGTACATTTACTTTGATTTCATATCCAGAGATATGTTAGAAATGACTCAAACTGTATGAGTGAAAATCACCCTGGGGTGATTTTTTTAAATCTTTTAAAAGATTATGTGTTCTTATTACACATCACTCCTTTCTCATTAAGAAAGTAGCTATGAAAAGAAATTTACAGTCTATAACAAAAGAAAACAGAAGTTAGAGGCCTGTCTATAAACTTCTATAAAAAGAATCCCTGGAACATGAAGGTAACAATTTTATCTGTGTGTCTTGGGTAATTCTTTTAAGTTGTGAGGCTGGGAATCATAGCTGTAGTTTGTGAGATAACATTTGTTCCACAGGACAGGGACTGATACATTTTGTTAAAGGCTACGATATTGACGGAGTTATGTTTGGGAATTTCATAAACTTATAATTGGAAATGTTTAATAAGCATTTAAATTTATTAGGTCTATTTATTCATAAATCCACCAGTCTACTTAATAAAAATTTATGTGATAGTAAATGTTAACTATTCTTCATACAAAACACAGACACATCAGTCTTCCTTAATCTAACAGTCCACAGGGAAATAAATCAAGCATATGATACTAAATAGTTATGACTTGCGTGTATGATATGAGTGCCAAAGACAAGATACTGTGGAGAGAACTAATAGAAAAATGTAATCTTCTTGAGATTTGGTTATCATTCTGTCCTTGAGCAAGTAAGTGTCACTTAAATTGAAAGGTAAGGGATTGTCAGGTGATAAAATCAGGGCATAAGGTACTGAAAAAAAAAAAAGTTTTAAGAAAAGAGATAATTGTGAAGGAACAGAGTGACAAATGAACATAGGACACTTTAAAATTATAAGCAGGGGATTGGAGGCCAATGTTTTGCCACTCAAAACATCCATGATGCAAAAATAGAAATTAATTTGTGTTAATAAAAGGTATGATATTTCTGGAAGAAAATATTTGACAGCATTCAACCTTTAGTAGTATTTCCAGTAAGTGAGTAATTAAAAAAATTCAATAAACTTCCAGGAAAATGAATGTCTTTTTATGAGTAGAAATAAGTAACTTGGCCTGAGACTTCCACACAGTGATGCTCAGAGCCAGCATGAAGGAAAGAGTGTGGCCATTGCAACACGTTATGAGATATTTACAGGGAGTGTCAAGAGAACCTTAAAGCAACTCAAGGATAAAAACAGAACTGGGTGAGAACATACTCAAGTAAGTGCCACAGTGAAAGACATTTATTCACATGTTTCAAATCTGTTTCTATCTTTAGTCATGATACAACATAGTTGTCCAAAGCACAAGAATAAATTTTAGAGATGAATTCTTGCTGATAAAATTAGATACAAGTTCTGATCTTGAAATCTGATGTTCATATTTTAATCTTCATATTTCTTGGGACAATAACCTTCATTAGCCCATTATATTTATCACAAATTTGACTTAAATCTAAATACATTCAACTTTGTAGTGGGAAGGCAGAGTACAGTGGGAAGAGCAGAAATACAGGAATTGGTGGGTTTGTACTCAAACTCCATGATCCTTACCAGGAGCCAGATACTCTCCTGGCTTAGTCATTTCTTTAATTTTCAGAGGTAAGTCAATAATACCCAAGCCATAGGTCAAGCTGAGACTTTGTAAATAAGTGGACATGAAGTTGTTGGCATGGTATCAGTGGGAGTTACATCATGTTCTTAGTTCCTAAGCCCTGTATTTAATTTATTTCAAAACTTAATATCTAGATCTTCATACATGTTTTGCCCTTAATTTTAATAGAAAAATCATAATATTTTACTTTTAAATTAAGAAATGAGTATATACATGTATATTGATGAGAGATAAAAATTTTAACAGTCCCATTGCATATTATTTGGAGTTTATTGTTTTTCTGCAATTGATTATTTTTTTTATAAACTTGTGATCAAATATTATTAAACTTAATACATGAACACTAAGGGGTTTCCTCCTCTCTCTTTCCCTCCCTCCTTTCCTTCCTCCCATCTCTCTTTCTATTTGACAGTGTAGGGGATTAAGTCCAAACCTTGCAAATGCTATGAAAATTCTAATTACTGAGTGGTGTCTCTAGACAAAGACTATCTTATATGAAGTTAACCGTTAACTTCAGAGGTATTTAACACTGGAACAGTCAGCTTTTGTGAAGTTTTACTTCTATCTGTTCTATGGAGAATGTGTCGTCACGGGCAAGTTTGTCATTTGAGCAAATAGACTATTGGGTGTTTAATATATTTTAACAATCATCTTTATATTTTGTTTGTACATAATTTTTTTTCATGATTTCAGACACTTTAGAATAGTTTATACTGAAGTTACCAACACTTCTCCCTATAGTAGGCACTCAGTGTATCTTTAAGAAATGAATCAATGTATATATTAGTGTATGCACAGAGTCTTAAACAGAACAAGCTTTATGTGTTTGTATATATTTGGAGCATGGCGCAGAGCTTAGGACTACTTGTTACTTTTCCAGAAGATACAATTTAGGTTTCTAGCACCCCTTCCGAAGCTTATAGATACATCTCTAAGGAATCTGATACCCTCTTCTGATCATATGGGACATATGTGTGTATGTATATATGTGTATATATATATTCCATATATATGGAAAATATTCATACAGACATAATATACCTAAATAAAAAAATCCTTAATTTTTTTGTTCATTAAATAATTTCCACATGGTATTTCCAAATTGGTGTGACTTTATTGATGTAAATTTAAAAAAAAATATTTTGAACATATATATCATAAAATTTAATAAATGCTTTACATTGGTTCTGTTTAATCATTCTGAAGAATAGGTTTAAATACTTTAGTGAGTGATTTAATTACATTATAGATAAGCAGCTCATAGGTACTGTAGATGATATAACAAAGATAGAGAGGCTTATGGAGTTTGTAAATGGGATGGTTATAGTACTTAGGGTACCCATTTCTGGAGCTCCATCAGTTATACCACATCGTGAAAACAGTGGCGTTAATTAAATGTCTGATGTGTGATACACATGTATTTATTATGTATGTGTGTGTTTTCTCTCATTTTTCTTTACACAATTCATAAGATAATTACAAGTTAATAATAATAGTTAATGGCACCTGCTTTTATGAACAGAGTAACGAGATATTAGGAAATTAAATATTTACCCTTGGGCTGTACAAGTCATTACAGGAAAAATTCGAATAGAAGCTTCTGCTTCAGTACTCTGGATAACTATTATGTGAGCTGCCAGTGGGTTTGATGACTTTGGCTTGCCATTCCAAACATTCTATATCATTTTCTACGTTCTCTATCCTGCTATTGACAGGGGCAAAAAAGATAGAACCAAGTGGCACTGTCTTCAGACACTGGAGATGTTTTGGCTAAAGAGAGGTTATAGCAAGAAATGTGACAGAAAAAATACCACTATCTATTGTACATTCAATAATTATCTTTCTCATGTTCTTGCAGAATAGAAGTGCAAAATGTTGTCACTGTTCCTTGCTCCCTTCCTTTTTTATTTTTCTTTTTATTTCTTTGTTATTGATGTTTAGTTGAACCCTCTAAATTTTATCTAAATAGTCTCTTTATTACATGCTAATCAGAATTTTCACTTTCTGTGTTTCTGTTCTTTCTTATCAGAATCTTACCTGCTAACTTCTACAATAAAACACTGGATTATTACTTCCAAACATATGGCATCACACCATATGTTTATATTTATTTTTCTAAGTGTATAATAAGCACAGTTGTGCTGAATACAGAGACAGTTGCTTAGTTGATTAATTGCCTATTGACTACAGAACATTGAGGCTATTAATTTAAGTAATATCTCAGAGTGATATGTGGTTTCATTTAGTTTTTATAATTGTGGTATTGAAAAAAAAGATGAATCTTCCAAAGTGGAAGTTCTTCAAAAGGGGCATAAAAAAATCACGGTGACATTGCATAATGTATAATCTCTAGAAAACTTCAAAGTTACTCTACAGACTTTGTGTGAATGAAATGTGCATTTTTGGCAAAGGACATCATGAGGGCCAGAAATTGATTATAGTGGCTCTTTATCTTTATCCTCTGAGATACCCCAAAAAATCTGTGGTGGAGGACTTGTTAAAATGGAAACACTCTGGAGCACACAGAAACTCAGTTCTACTTTACCTGGGGAGCTGTCTTGAGCCCAGGAATATGGACATACTGTAAATATTTCAGTTCTGCTTCCTTTGCTATTTATTGAGTTAAACTGTTCTTTGCCAGCTTGTGTGAGTGTTCCCGCTGAATTCACATGCAGCAGAAACTGCAACCTCAGATCGAGCAGACAAAATGCCAATCCATGCAATACAAGATTATTCCACTCTTTTAATAAGTAACTCAAGGACCGGATAATATTTGCACAAAGATTATCTAATTTCAAACAGTGTTTCCTGATGATTCTTGAGAAACAGAGTAAGAAGACAGAGTTTATGGTTCAAAGTGGCTACTATGACTCACATCTTGGTGTTGTACCAAGAGCATGCATGCTTGGCTAGAACTACTTAGTTTTAAAAAGTACACATTAGTATGTTTTGTGCAGTCATAAAACCAGGTTTTTCCTTAAAGAGAAAACAACTTAGATCTAAGGAGGACACATGTATCTGTGGCATCATGCTTTGTGGAAGCATAGATGCCTCTTATCTGACTGAATATGATAGCTTACAAATGATAGACAACATTCCATCTAGCATAGCTTCATGTTTGGCAGTCAAATATAAAGAAAATACAGAATATAGAATATTGAACCTAGTATAATAAGGGTTCTGTTTACTGAAGTTGTACACAGGAAAGAGTTGCTCATGCTAGAAGGTTTGAGACTGTAATATGAATAAAATTTATACACCGTTAAAGATACTGGGACTTATTTGTCATATTGTAGTTAGAATCCTATGAATACAGACCTTGAAGGTAGCATTTTTATGTAAATATCTCCATGAAAAAATAATAATGATAAAAAATGATAATAAATCCCATGGTACTTGTAAAATATTAAAAGCATTATAAAATGTAACAGAAGATAAAGTGTTTATTATTTTTCTTTCTATTCAAATTTTATTTAGTCTTCAAGAATGAATTAAATCATGGGAATTAAACAACTGTTAAAATAAAAGACAGGAGAATATTTTGTCATTGATAAAAATCAACTTATTAGAACTAAGATGAATATCTAGGAAACTGGGAAATAAATGGTCAATGAACAATTATCAATCACATTTCTTTACTATAGAAACAGCAGTGCTTCTTATTTATTCAATTACAATAACAATAACATAAGATCAAAGATAACAGAAGACATAAATGGAATGAGCCTTATGTTTTAAAACTATAAAGAAAGAAGTTTTAAAATAACCAAACCATTGAAATCTTCAGTGTTTATGGATAAATGACTCAAAAATCTAAAGTGTCCTGATTTAATTTCAGAGTTATTGGAACATCTCAACATACTAAGAAATATTAACAATCCTTTCCTGAAATGTATTACTTTCATGAGAGAAAAGAAAGTACCTATGGCTTATTGATATTTACTATGAGCTAAAATAACTATGAAATTATATACAATATTAAAATAGATTTTATTTTTGTATTATAAATATATAAACATAAAATATACAGTTATTGTACATAAGTATGGCTTCATCCAATAAAGAAAATGTGGAAAGCCAGAAACATAAAATCTGGCAGAGACAGTGCTGAGGATCCAGAGACCCTCAGCTTTATGGTTCTACAAACTGGAATCTTGAGTTGACTATGTAGGATGAGTGCTAAAAATAACTTCAGCATTGTTAGCCTTCAGAGAAACGCAAAGGTAAGCTGCTTTACAATTTCTTTGTTCCCTAGTCAGAGTGGTTATCATAGGAAAGCAAGTAAAAAATGCTGCCATGGATGTGGAAGAGGAGTCCTTATCACCACTGATGGGAGTTCAAAGTTACTCAGACATTACCGAAATCATAATGGAGGCTTTGGAAAAAATAAAAGTAAATCTCTGACCCACTTATACCCCTTCTGAACACATACCCAATTCTCATCTCATCACAGAGACACTTACAGATCTTATACATTTATTGCTATAATCTACTCAAAATAGGAAGGCATTCAGGCTAGCTTATATGCTATGGACATGTGGACGGTATAGGTCATGCAATTAGAAAGGGGATCAGACGAGGGGGATAAGAGTTCTTACAGGAGGGTTAGAGAGAAAATAGAAAGATAACAATGGGGGTTGGGGAGATTGCTAAATACATAAAGTTTTTACTGTGCAAATTTGAGGACCTGAGTTCAAAGCCAGACACAGTAGTGCAACTCTGTAATACCAGTGTTCCTTCAGCAAGATGGAATCAGAGGCAGGAACATTTAGAGAAATTCCCAGGCCAGCTAGCCTGATAAATTCAGTGACTAATGAGAAACTTACCTTAATCAAAGTACATGAGAGGGTTTGCTCTTGGACCTCACTCAAACTCACACAACTAACATAAAAGAAACATTTGCTTGTCTAGACTACAGACAATAGGAGATTGGCTTATATTAATATAATACACATGTGCAATTTGTGATCAATTGTGTTTTAAAATTTTTTTTTGTATATATCAAGGATGACCACTTATTGTAAATGGAAGTGATGTGTACTCATTTACAGCTTTTCAACACTTTCTGCCACTTAGTCAATTATATAAAAGATGTAATATATGTAGGTGGGTGGCAAAGAATCGTTCCAAAGCTACTTACTTTATTGTTCAGGACTCATGACTTTCATGAAGTCCAGGGTTACTTTGCATTTTCTCGATGTAAAAATATTTGATGTTGTTCAGAATGGTATTTGTTGGCATTTTCTCTTTATAAAACTTTCAGTACTGCTTAAGGTTTCTATTTCCTCCCATTTTTGTGAAATCCCTTTCCTTTAGTTGGCATTTTCAGAAGAATCATAGGAAAGCAATGGATGCATCATAGTCAACACTCAGAAGCCAGAAAGAGCAGTAGCAAGGAATGGAATTTCCTAAACAAAAAGTAAATGAAATAAAAACAAAACCAAAACCTACTGGTTGCACAGTGAAAAGGAATGACACGTATTAACCAATGAAGTCTTGATGCAAAACAGGCTGCAGGCCAATCCTTATTTTAAAGTAGGATTACAGGAGTACATACGTGCCTGGCATTCAAAATGTGTAATGTCTTGTGTATGCATATCCGAGGGAAACATAATTCTATCGAAGTTATTCTAAAGTACAACTGTTATCATTTTAAATATCATTGACAAATGTTGTCAACACTTAGATTTCTTTTACAAGTTTTAAACTATTATATTTCTAATAATGATTCTTCTTTGAAAGGTTACTGCATTTGGATCATATCTGCCCACCACCTCCATCCAACTGTTTCCTAGTGCCCCTTCCCCTCCCAACTTAATGTTCTCATTTTCATATTAACAATAATCCCCTGAGTCCGGTTAGCATTGTCATATGAGTATGGCTGTGCACCCAAGTCCTCAAAAGAGAGTGACTCTGGCTAGCTCAGCAGCCATCGACTGTCAACAGCTCCACTGATAAGAGCAAGGCCTCATAAACACCCCACACGTCAGTTCTGACTCCTTTTTCTGTCTTCGTTGCTAACTTTTTGTTGACTCTTTATAGATTTCCAAGCATGCATCCCAATACCATTCCTCTCTACTTTCTCTTGATTTCACCCTCTGCTCTTGCAATTTCCCGTAAAACAAAATAAAATTTAAAAGTAAAACCAAGAATCAAACACCAAAAAGAGAAAGAGAAGGGAAAAACGAAACAAACCCCACAGAAACAAAAAAGAATCTCTTCATGAAAACTGGTGTGGCAAAGTGAGACACACAGTATACCTTTTAATCCACACATCTGTACTTGTAAGTGTTCATTGCAGTGAGTCATTGGCCTGACTCATGGATTCTGGCTTCTGCTACACTTTTGATACAGTCCTCTCACTGGAACTGCTCTTGGATATCCTATTGTTGCCCTGTGGCATGGAGGTGAACTAATTCATAACCCTGGTTCTGGGCCTTGGTGTTAGCTAGGTGGGCCATCCCACCCGAGTCCCCTCATCTTCACTACCTGATTGGGCTCTCGAGCACCAACCCAGAAGCTCACACAATGAGGGAGACATGAAGGGGGGGGGCAGTTCTGTTCTTGGACCCTCGGGTCTGGGTCATCCATACTCACACCACGAGGAGCAGCTCTGTTGTATTAGGTTTTCTCGGGTCCCAGACAGCCAGAGGTCCCAGACCCACAGACCTGCCCGGGACTGCTTATCTGCGCACCGCCGCCTAGGCCCCTAGAAACGACTCAGACGCTTCTATTTACTTCATGCTGTTTGGCCTATGGCTCAGGCACATTGTTAGCTAGCTCTTACATCTTAAATCAACCCATTTCTATTAATCTGTGGGCCACGTGGCGGCCCGTAGCTCACCCGTGTCCCTTACATGTCGGTTCTTTCGGCGGCTTCAGCTCGGTCTGCCTGACTCCACCCTGCTTCTCCCACCTAAGCTCTGACTCTCCTCCCACCTATTCTACGGTACCTGCCATGGCCCAAACCAGCTCCTTTATTTAAAGATACAGCACACACAAATGCATTCCCACACAGCTCTACTGTTTTGCCCAGCTGAGAGCCTGCCCTTCCCATTACTGTACTAGCTCTTCCCTTCTCATGCCTCGCCTTCCCCAGGCTGGCTCCCCTGCCTGCAGAAGGTGGTAAGGGTAGTGGAGGGGGTATATTTTCCTCACCCTTACCATCACATGACATACAAGGGAGTGGTTTGGGGCAGCTCTCCCCCACTCACATCCACTAGATCGGTTCACCTGCACTTCCTGCCAACATGGTCAGCTCTAGTGTGCTGGCCAGTGGAGGTGGAGGGCCTCTCTCCCAAGTGCTGCTGCTGCTGAGGACCAGTGCCAACTCTACCACCCTTATGATGACTTCAGGGCCAGTTCTTCCACCAGCAACAGGCAACGGCAACAAGGGGCAGGAGAGGGGTGAGGTCGTCTCTGCCTTGTCCACTCCACCATACGGCAGATGAAGGGTTTGGCCAGATCTCCTATGCAAGTTTGCAGACAGGATCACCTGCGCCATGGTCAACTCTATTGTACTGCCCGGGGCAGGTGAAGGGCCTTCTCTCCTGGGTGTGGCAGCTGGTAAGGGGCAGGGCTAGTTCTCCCTAAGGTTGTAGCCAGTAAGTGGTGAGGCCTACTCTTGGTTGTCTTATCCTCGCTGCTTTTGGTGGTAATAGGAGTCACAGACATTAACACAGACTACAGCATCAGCAAGGCCACAGAACCAGACGTGGCCCAGGCCCAGAGGACACCATAGCCCTGGGATGATAAGCAGGCCATCTATGTGAGTTATTCCTCACTGTACTCACATCTTCAAATCTGTCTCTCTCCCCAACACATCATTTTTCTGTCCCTCCTCTCTCTGTTTCTCTGTCTCTCTCCCATTTCCTCATCCTCTACTCATGTACCATAATGGTACTCTGTTCTTGTATTAAGTCTGGGCAAAGCAATCCAATATGAGAAATAGGGTCCCAATAGCCAGCGAAAGACTTAGAGACAGCTCCTGCTCCCATTTTTAGGTGTCCTGCAAAAACTCCAAGCTCCAGGACTATCCCATACATGCAGTAGCTCAAGATCAGTCTCATGCAGGCTTCCTGGTTATCAGTTCAAATTTTGTGAGCTTCTATGAGGCCCAGGGTTCTGAGGATTATCTTGTGATGTCCTTGACCCTTCTAGCTTTTATAATCCTTTCTTCCTGTCTTTGGGATTCCCTGAGCTCTACCTGGTATGTGGCTGTGTGTCTATGCATCTGTTTTCATCAGTTGCTGCCTGAAGCCTCTCTGATGATAATTGGGCTAGGCACTGATCTATGGGGATAGCAGAATATTGTAATACATCATTACATTGACTTTTATATTTATTGTTCTTCAGTCACGTTTGGTTCTATCCTAGGTCTCTGGGCCATCCACTCTCTGAGTCCTGGTGCTCCAAGCAGTGTCAGGGGTAGGCTTACTTTCCAGGCATGGGTTCCAGGCTAGGCCAGTCATTTGCTGGCTCCTCCTATATACTCTGTACCAACCTTATACCAGCACACTCCATAGGCAGGACAGACTGTAAGTCAAAGATTATATAGCATGTTGCAGCCCATAGACCCAGTGTGGCTACGTGACAAAGAGGGCTCAAGGTAGGACTCTCAGATTTCCCTGAGGTCTCATGGATGGACTGGGGGTTATTGGAGGTAGGGATAGGAAAAAGAGGGATTAGATTTGATGAGTACTGAAAGAGAGAGAACCATAAAAAGAGAGAATTTCCGGGCCAGGTAGGAGCCTGGTGCAAGGGAAATTACCAGGAACCTACAAGGATTTCTCCAGCTAAGACACCTCAATACAGGATACACAGCCTGTATACCGTCTCCCAAGATAAGGCAAGACTTCCAGCAGAGGGATTGAGACACCATGCTGAGGTGCCTGTCTTATGGCTTGATCTTGTGCATGTCTTATGCAGATGCATGAAACAGCCATGTCATTATCTTCTTCTTTTTTCTTTCTTCTTTTTAATTTTGGTTTTGTTTTTTTGAAACAGGATTTCACTGTAGGTCTGACTATTCTAGAACTGGCTTTTTAGAATAGGCTGACCTCAGGGAAATCTGCCTTCCCAGTGCTGGAATTCAAAGCCTGTGCCACCACAGCCCAATGTCATTACATTTTTTAACAATATAAATATATTTAATAAAACTCCCAGTTTATTCCAGTATATGTTTTTCTGTAATTTTAATTTCACAAATTTATAATCATGTTTAAGTAAATCAGTGTTAGCAAAATTAATTAGTAAATGTTGGCAAATCAACAACATATGTGCCAGTATATATTTAACTATACTTATATTAAATTTAAGATAAATAAAACATTTTAATATTAAGTGTTGGTATATTTTATGTGTAACAAATAATAAAATTGTATAGCAAAAAGAAACCTATAATCACTCCTATTATAAAATGTACATTATTGATAATTTATGGCTTAAAGTATCTAGATACAAGTTTGAGAAATATTGACTGAGCAAGGCTGCACAGGACTTTAAGGCAAAGGCTGGTCGAACTTGATTTTATGATCAGCCTGGTATACATAGTGAGTTCCAAAACAGCCAGGACTATTTGGAAAGGCCCTTTCACAAAAAAAAAAAAAAATAAATAAATAAATAAAATAGAAAAAAAATTGTGATAAATTTAATGATATTGTAGGTTGAAATATTTAAAATATTTTTAAAAATGGTTTTCAGTAGATTTGTTAGGACTTGTCACTAACGGCTATAAAATGTAATCATAAATACTAATAATGTTACAGCAGTTGTGGGCTCCCAAGGTGGGTGCTGCTAACCAAATCTGGATCGTGTGACAATATTCTGAACAAAGGAGGCATGTCTCAAGCCTCCCACATATCTTAATGAATATCAATGCTAAGCTTCATGACATGCATTGTTAAAACTAAAACCGTGTCAGAGGAAACAAAACGTGTTCCTATGTTAGCATGCATGTGTTCAGACCAGAGAGCAACTTGTAGTAAGCGGTTTTCTGTGTCCACAGTATGAAAATTGGTGGTGACTGAATTCAGGACTGGTGTCAAGCACCCTTCCCTTCCCAGCTGAGTTATTTTACTAGTCATCTGTTGGTATTTTCTGGAGTCCAATTTAGTAGACATTATGATACTTTGACCATTCAACTATAGATCAGTTATTTCTATTTTTTTTGTAAAAATATCCATATCATCGCACCATCTATATTGTAATGAAAGTAGTATTAATTGCTATATATGGAGAGTTTCCTTAAGAATTTGAATTTCTTGGAGGGTGCTGCCTCATTGTGGAGATATTAAGAACTACTGATGTTTGATAAGCAATTTTTATTTTATTATTTTATTTTTAATTTGCTATGTCTGCATGTGTGTGTTTGAGGGGAGTACATACACTTGAGTGCAGGTGTATTAGTGGGGGTACTCATTCCCGGGCGGGAAGAGGTCTGAGACCCACAGACCCCTTAGCCACCCACCCGCTCAGGCCCCGAGAAATGACTCAGACGCTTATATTAACTTCATGCTGTTTGGCCTATGGCTCAGGCACATTGGTAGCTTAGCTCTTATATCTTAAATCAACTCATTTTCATTAATCTGTCTATCATCTGGCCCGTGGCTCACCTGTGTTTTTACATGTTGCTCCTTGGGCGGCTTCAGCTCGATCTGCTTCTGACTCCACCCTTCCTTCCCTACCTATTTTGATTCCTCCTACTTCTTCTATGGTGCCTGTCATGGCCCAAAACAGCTCCTTTATTTAAAGATTGAGATTTACAGCATACAGAAAGGCATTCCCACATCACTTCCCCCTTTCTGTCTAATCAAAAAGGAAGGTTTCAATTTTAACAAAGCAAAATTACATATAACAAAATAGCTATCAAGCAAGAATTATAGTTACAATTTCTAGTCTATTTGTTTTTTAGCAACATTAAAGAAAATACTGTATCATCTACCTTATCTTTATGAATCTAAAGTTTTATATGCAATATACCTTTCAAATGACTAAGAAAAACTATACCTATAACTATCTAATCTTCAACTACATCAAAGACCACAGAAGGATATATTTACCCAAATAAACCAGAAGTACAAGCGACTTCTAAAAGCTAGAAAGGACAGAGATGACACCTATCTGCCTGGACAGTCACCCAAAGTTCCTTTATAAAGTTGGGGCATCCATCTTCAGCCTACAGGCCCAGAGTCTCTTTTCATTTTAGTGAAGCAAGAAATTTGCTCTGCCCATTTTGGCACAGTTCATCAGTTGCTTCTCCTTGAGTCCTGAATAATGTCTGAGAGTTTTCTCTGTAAAGCAGGAACCTGAATGACCATCTTGGCTTGTTCTGCCAAAGTTCGGAGGTCATCTTCCTATGGAACCTGCATGTCCAGTTTAAACGCATACTGTCAAGCAGTCAATATAAGAACAGGTCCTTGTCCAGTGGCTAACCATTGCCACAAAGAGAGTAGACTCCATATGGAGTTTCTTAGATGCCCATTTTTCTCTTGAAGTATATTTGTGCTGCCAGGAGCAGATCTGTCTCACTGTCTAGAAAAGTCTAAGTTCTTAAAACATTTTAAATGCCATATTCTGTAGGTCTTAGAAGTATTTGAAGATTACCTACCTAATTGAAATATATCTTTGTATGCCTAAAAAATTTTAACTAACCTAACTATAAGTTTGATTATCAAAGGTGACTATTAACCTTCATTTTTTAATTATACATTACAATTTTAAATCAGTTACATGAACATCATACCTTAAACAAGAATAGAAAAACACATACAGCATAACAAAATTGACCTTAAATTTGTATCAATAAACCAAAATCTATACCAATGTAAAACATTCTGAGATTAATAGCTGATTTCCTGATTTAAGTAAATTCAATAATCTAATTTTTAAAAAATCATTCATATACCATATCCCCTTTTTTTTCTTAGAAAGAGATTAACTATGATTATTAACCATTTATAATGAAAACAAACATCTAGAAACAATATTTGGGGAATTTGGGCATTGAAAGTCTCACTGTTGTTGAGGCTGGATCAGTCTGCAGCTCTAAAGCTGATATGGCTATCTCTTCCCATCAGGTTTTTTTCAGGGGGTCTTGGTTGATGAAACCATGTTTGCCTGGAAGCAATCCAGATACTCCATTGGAGTTTGTCCTTTTGGCAGAGAATGGCCAGTTGGGTAAAGAACTGCCCTTACCTCAACTGCTGGCAGTACACACACGATGTCCAATCTGGATGAACAGGATTATGGATGGAGACTGATGAAACCTACCTAGACAGGATAAGACAGTCCCTCCAAAAATGCCCTGCTTCTGAAAATATCTGTCAGATATCATAGGCCTATAGCCAAAATGATGGATGCTCCAACGGCGCAGAAAACCATAGGTGATTGTCCAGGTAGCTGTGTTGTTATCCTCTCCCAAATTTTGGAAGCTACTACTCTTATGTTCTTCCGACTTTCAGGTAATATATTTTCCTTCTCAGGTTTTGAGGGGGTTGAAGAATGGGTATGTAAGGTTATCACCCTATTATCCCTTAGATAAGAACACACAGGTGTTAAATTTTCACTTTCCCAGATTAACCTTTTGAAGTAATTTTTATACCCTACTATCTACTAATATTCTAGAACTATTTGATGTACCTTATATAGGTTAGGTTTTTATTAGAATTTGTACTTTATCCTCTCCTAGATACTACCTCATAGTAATTCCTACTGTACATAGTCTTAGTTTAGAACCTTCTCAGTTAGACAAACAGGGAGATGTTGTGGGATTCAGGTGTCAGCTGATAAGGTCAAAAGACACTTATCCAGGTTCCCGGGCCCCTGAAGGGGGCATGGAAACCCCATTGAAAAGGGGCTTCTGGAACACGAGATGCTCTCTTCCTGGTTCCTGGTTGTTGGGGAGACAGGATCAGAATCCATCGTCTGTCCATCACTCTTCCACCGCTCCAGACTCTAGTCCCTGTTCAGGTGGTACTATAAACTGTTACCTGTACAGTGAGTGTTGGTTTATATTTTAATAAATATCTATCCTGAATTGGTGCCTTCTGAGTACATTCCGCCTACATGCAGGTGCTTATGAAAGCCTGAGGCATTAGTCAACCACTGAAGCTGAGTTACTGGCAATTGTTAGCTGTTCAACATGAGGGCTGAGAATTGAACACAGGTCCTCTGCAAGAGCAGTAAGCATTCTTCACTGCAATGCCAACTCCTAAGAATGTCCTTAACAAATTATATATATATGTGTGTGTGTGTGTGTGTGTGTGTGTGTGTGTGTGTGTGTGTGTGTGCCCTGTACCCACTTTTGAGCAAGAGTTTATTTTAGTCAATGTTGTGTCCAACACATATCTGTCTTCATCTTCACCCAATAAAGTTGCCTTGTTTTACATTGTTTATTTGCTTTGTTCTTAACTACTTTGCCTTGGATATAATAGTAATCTAATTCTAAATTAGATTTAATTAAGACATAACATTTTGTGTCTACTGGCTATTAAATTTTGCATTCTTTATTTATTATAAATAAAGAACAGCCGAAGTACAAGCTGTTCTTAGCCTGTGTGAAGAGAGATTTCCTGGTTTAATGTGTTTACCTGATCATTTTAGTTTTATTGTAATGGTCAAATTATTGGATAAAATAATTCATAAAATTTTCAACATCTGCAGTGGTTCAACAACTAAACACGTGGTAGTAATGCTTATTCTTATAGATCTGAATGTTATTTCAATTTAGGCTATTTGATTGATGAGAATGGATTAAGAAAACTTTAGGACATTTTGAATATTTCCTAGTAGTGTATTCCTTCCAGGCACATAAATCTCACTTTTAACACTTCCCTTTTGTGACTCAAATGTATGTTTCAATTCGGTATGTTAAGATTTTTAACCGTGGTCCCACAAAAGAAGAATATGATACAAGGAAAAATGTTGCTCATCTTAAAAGATCAAGCTATCTTTAAAAAGTTAGAGAAAAGTAAACCATGATAAATAAACTATTAATACAAACACCTCTTACTGCTGTATTAGAGATTTATTGGGAAAGGCCGCTATATAAGTTACATATTGGCCGTGATTAAACACTCATCTCTTGCTGAACTGTTAGCTAAATAAATTTGTACATTTTTATTCTAACACATTATATTCTCATAGCATAAACCTACATTTCTCATAAATTCGTACATTTTTCAGTTTGAAATATTCTCTTACTAGCAAGAACTTCATTTCTTTAGATGACAGAATTTATGGAATAATTAAATATCCCCTGAAATTTAAGCAAATCATGTTTTATATGTCTATGTTAAAATAGAATAACGAAAATATCAGAGATTATCAATGAACATGAGCTTGAATATTTTGTAAGCAAAAATGGGAGATTCAATTTTGGATAGTTTTATCAACTGTGGAAATAATGTGTATCATGGTAATTAAAGAATAATTGAGCACTGAGATTTAAAAACACTGTAATGTTTATTATTACTTAAGCAATGTTTTGAGTTATTTAGAAACACCTGTCAACTTAATCCCTAAAATCACCTTCTGAAAGAGGTCTTGTTATTATATCTGTATCCTTGATGAAGAATTCATCAGTAAGATTTAAACACCTGCTCTTATGTTGACTCTGTTCTCGAGTGAAAAGAATATCAGTGTTGATTTGCTAACTATTAGTGCCTTTGGAGGACTGGAAAATACGGCCTGAAAGTCTATTTAATACATATGAAAATACCACTGCTAAAGGTTGGGCTGCTAGGAAACAGCACATCATGGTCAACGTGAAGATCTAGAAAGGAAGGTAATGGTAGACAGAGATCATTTTAAATTTCCACTGTTCTTTACATGTGTAACTTACTACTAAATACAGTACTGCAGTCAAAGCTTGAACAAACTGTACCTTTGACCCTTTCTCTGAGTTCCCTCTCCCATACTTCTCAGCCCTTGCGGTCTTGTTTTACCAGGGGGATATTTCCCCTTGGTGTTATATTGGGCCTGACATTTTTCCCAGTCAAGTAGACGCATCTCTGTCAGGGTTTGTGCCTCATAAAGGAACTGAAGACCTTTGGCCACTGACAAGCTGTTTCTTGGGTACGGTGGCTGTGGCAGATAACAGTTATCAGGAGAGAAGGCATTTGGGAGGGATTCAGAGAATGTGGTAGATCAAAGTGAGGACGCGCTGGGGTAATGTGACTTATATTCTTATCCACAGTGTTTCCCTGTAGCTGGGAGAGTTCCAACATTAAAAAGAGAATTGTCAGCTGTTTTATTAAGTGCAGCAAGAATGGTCGTGGCAAGAATAATGACCAGTGTGGGATGCAAGTACAACTGAATTAGGTGTGGATGTTGGGTAGGCCAAGATGAAATACATCTAAAATAACACAGAAATGATAGTTATGAGGATATAGCTATTTAAATCTTAAAAGATATCTAGATAAGATTTTTTTTAATTTTATTCATCAAAGTCAAAGCTATTGTAGAAAATATGCCAGATGATCTTGGGGAACAGTTTGTGTATCAAGTCTTTAAAATCAAATAAGTATATGCCTTATATGCTGCAAAATTAAATACCTGGGGGAATATGAAGGCTCAGAAATTCATGCTAATAATTATAATAGTTAATAAAACTAATTGGGTGACCAAATTTCATCTGTTTGAGTTCTATAGTGGCTTTATCAGTTTGCACTCCCGCCCGCGATAGATGAGAGTTCTCCTTTCTCCATATCTCTTTACCAACTTTAATCTTTGTCATTCCGACTGGAGTATGATGGAATCTCATAGTTCCAACTTGCATTTTCCTGATGGTTAAGGATATTAAACATCTTAAAAATGTTTCTCAGCTATTTGTGTTTCTTCTTTTGAGAAGTTTATTTTTACACCCCATTTTAAATTGGTGTTGAGACCTCAGAACAGGCCCATAACCAGAAGTAGTTGGCCAACAGAAAAGGACTGCATGCTTTTTGGTGTGTGCATCATTTTTTTTTTTTTTGTATATTTTGCCTCATTGGTTACTCTGTGTGTGTTTTGTTTTACACTTTTTTGAGAGACACAGAGAGAGAGAGATAATGAGAGAGAGCGCTCATAGACTGAGTAGTTAGAAAGTTAAGGATGATCTTGGATAAATTGGGAGAGAAAATGTTATGATCAAAATATATTGTATGCAAACATAAATAAAATTAAAAACAAAGTAAAAATAAAACAAATTGGGAATGATTGAGAGAGAAGCTTCAATGGACTTTGAATTCCAAGGAATCACATTAGACAGTGTAACTAACCAGCTCTTCCTTTGCTGTGTGGGTGGGAGGAGTCTCCCAAGAATAAACACGGGTACTGGGAAGACCCAGAGATACCCTCAAAAGCACCATAAAGTAAAGGTATTTCTCAGTTTTCAGTTTTTAAAGATTTGTTTACTTTATAAGTGTTTGTAAATTACAATATTTCATTCCTGGTGTCTGTAGAGGCCTGAAGAGGCCTCCCGGGTTCCTAGACCTAAATTTGCAAACGGTTTTGAGCTACCATGTACCTACAGGGAACAGAAGCCAGGTCATTTGCAAGAGTAGAAAATGCTCTGAACCACTGAGCTGTGACTCCAGCACCAGAAAACTGGATGATAGCTGGACCGTAACAGATTCAGAAGTGTTTCAACTTAGGGGAAGAAACCTAGAAACAAAATAAAAAGGACAAAAATTAGAGAGTTGAGAAGAGTGAGATCCTGAACTTAGCTAAAGAATCACAAATACTAATGAGGAAAAGGTGTGTCCACAGGGTAACATAACGAATTTAAATTTCAGAATGATAAGTAACGTTAGTATCTTGCCAATTATGTAGTAAAGAGGTAATGAAACATTTTCAAAAATAAGATGACAGGGTTCTGCTGTGACAGAGTACCTGATATCCGATTTATTTCTAAAGTGCTTCATTAAACGCTAAAACTATTAGCTAAAGTAGAGTGTCAGGAACTCAAAGGACTTAGAAATCAATTGAGTAAATCTAACTTAACTTTTATTACTTGATTGAGGAAAGTATGGATTGGTTCAGAAATATCGTTTCAGTGCTGGAAATATCATAGATACACAAAATAGCATATTTCATTCTAACCGTGGGGGCGGTCTTTTAAAAAAATCTGTCCTTGTCATGCTATCAAGCAGATATCTTCTACTGAGAATATTTTTTTAAGGCTGTACTTTGGAGTTGCTGCCAGATTACATACAGCACAGGTACACTTATACAATAGCATGATTACAGATTCCAGACCACAAAACAGGGCCATCACATTATTAAACCACTAAGTAAAGACAACATTTTTATAAATACATTTATATATCAAAACAAGAAATAGAGCCCAGAGTACAGGGATGTCAGATTTCTGTTTTGGGATGTGAAGAATGGTTTATGAAAAACTGTGAGGTGGAAAGCACAGGAGACTTTTAGGGACATGTATTCAAACTGCTGCATGGGAGTTTGAAATGCATTTCCTCAAAATAGTACTGTTTTAGACAGTGTCCAGGCATTTAGCAGACAACTTAGTTGACTCTGTAGATTTTATGACTTCCTCTAACATTATCAAGCCATCTTCTGAGTGTAGCACCAGGTGAGAGACTTGCCCATGACTGTGATTGTTCTGTTTACCTATGATGCCTCAATCCCTCAGTGGAAGGTTGTTCCCAGACTCAGGATTCTCTGCTTTGCTATTACAGTCCTGTTGGGACATCCTATAATGCTCACCAGTAGAAGCAGATGAACGTTTTTGTTCTTGTGCTCTGATATCCAACACAGTAATATGATCCGCGTCACTAACAAACAGAGCTGATTCTAAAATGCAGGACTGTTTTATTTCTGTTCTTGTCCCCTCTCCTTGGTGCTTACCAGGGGAAGAACACACTATTTTAATAACCATAAAGTAGTGAGGAAAGTACTTTAAGACTTTAACTGGCTACATGAGAGGTAGACTTGAAAATTTAAAATCTGTGATATTTTCCTAAAAATAAAACACATTTCAAATTGTTGTGTATGTGTGAAGCCAACTTAGAAAAGGGAGAAATGAGTCCATTTATAATCATTTAGTACTCAATGGCCATTGTAGATTAAGGAAAACAATATCAAATTTACTATATTAAAATTATCCTAGACTATCTCACATAAAATTACTGTATTCTCAAAATAACTGGCAAAAATAGGAGTGTTTAAATGTATCTCAGTTTTAATTGTGACCATTATGTCCTCTTTGAATTAACTTTTAAGAAAGAACTATTAAATAAGTTTAGCTAGAAGATAGTCAAAAGTGAAATGCCAGGATAAAAGAACTAAAGACTATTCCACTCATAGCCAAGTCCAAAATTGCAAGAATGGAGGACAGCTGTGTTCTGGCCTATCAGAAAACCAAGTCAAAAAACAGCTGGGTTGACTCACCCCAAACTGAACATCAGATGCTATTTTTCTGCAGGTAAGAAAGTTTAGGTGAAAGAGCGTGTCTTTCCCAACCCTGGCTCATCATATGCAATAAAGCAGGAGAAGTCTAGGACAGGAAATTGGTCTACTTCTTTGGTCACAGAACCTCCTACCTTTCTTAGAAATTAATTCACAGAGACTAATTTAAATGTGTAATTTGTTAAACTATTACTTTTAAGGCCTCAAGTTTTTCCCCATTCCCCACTCATAAATAATATGGCTATATGTATGAAAAATAGCAACCATTATGAAACTTGGGATCTTGTTTTAACTGATTTTTTTGTGAAAATTAGCTAAACTGTGTATAAAGGAAAACCAAGGATATCTTTACATGTGCTGAAATAAAAGCAATTAGTGTCTTGTATAATAAGGAAAAACATCTTTATTAATTGCTTCTCATTATAGAAATGAGTTTATTAATAGAAGATATATTTTCTCCTTGTGTCATAGTTGTGGAAATTATGGTTATATATTTATTTATTTTGATAATGTTGCTCACTTCCACAACTATCATCAAGCTAAATCTAGAAGTACTATGTTCTAATTACATTTCTAAGTGGTTATGTTGTTAATTATGCTTTTGGTTGTAAGAAAAATCCAGCTAACAATGGATGAAGGAAATAAGAGCTTGTTTGTTTCTATCAGTGACTTCTGTATATGCTGTCCCTGAGCACTGGCTTTAAGTTCCCATACATCTGGCTCATTCTTCTCTTTCTTCACACAATGGTGCCAGCAGCATTTGTTACTACTGGCCTATAACTTGAACTACTTGGGCAGCTGATATAAGATGACCCTATGTTTAAGGACTTTCTAAAACAAGTACTCCCAAGTCTCCATTGAATTTTATTCTGCTTATTAACTTTTATAATTATTACTAATATGTTTTTAATGTATGAGAACAACTTGCTAATGGCACATAAAGCAAGTTATTAAGCATTACATCTTTTTATACTTACTTATTCTCACTAGTAGGGTAAGTCTTAAATAAGGATAGACCTAGTTTCCCTCTACTGACTGAAGGATTAATTTACAATGTGCAGCTCTTTATATATGCAGAGATCCAGAGGAGAAATGTTATGTCATCATTATTGCTGTAATTTTTTGCCTAAGGTAAGATGTGTGTTTAAAGTATTACTTTTTTGGCTTTTAAATTATTCAGCTTCATGATTTAATTTTTGATGTATATTTTTAAATGATAAGCGTTAAATTATATTACAAATGAACTATAAAGTAAGTGTGCTATTATTACTCACATATTGAATCTTACTGTTTTTCATACCTTTGTTACTAAAATAGCATATTCTTCTTAAGATTCTCTCATATATTATATCCCAACTGTCATTTCCCTTCCCCACAGCTCTACCCTCTCTCCCAGATCCACCTCCCCTCAGAAAAGAACATACCTCTCAGGGGCATCAACCCAACAGGGCATAATATGCTACTATAAGACCAGGCATATACTATCAAATTAAGGTTGATGAGGCAATCCAGTAGGAGGAAAACGCTCCTGTAATTACGTAAAAGTCAGAGACCACCCCCATTTCCACTGCTAGAAGTCACACAAAAACACCAAGCTACTCAGCCAGAACATACACAGAGAGGACTTACGTCACACCACTATAGGCTCCCTGATTTCTGCAAGCCCCATGGGTCCTGGTCAATTGATATTATGGGTCATGTTCTCTTTGTTCCTCTGCTCTGTCCTCCTCCTCCTCTGCAGGACTCTCAGAGCTCCACCTAAAGTTTGGTTGTGGGACTCTGCCTCTGCTCCCATCTGTTGCTGGATGAAGTCTCTATTCTCTTTGATGAGGATTCGGCTAGGTTATGTCTGGTTTCAGAACACTCTGAAGGCAGGGCAGGTTGTAGGCTGAAGGTTTTGTTGCTGGGTTGGTGTCCTGATCCCTCTACTAGAGGCCTTTGCTCATTACAAGAGATGTCTAGTTCAGGCTCCATGCACCCCATTACTCAAAGCCTTTCGTAGGTATACTCATTTAATACATTCCACGGAGTATCCCTTGCTATCCCTAGCACTAGGTATTCACTTCACTTCTTAAATACCCCATTTCCAATTCCTTCCCCCCAACCACCATCTCCTTACCCCTCACCCACCCACTCCTGTCATTTCTGAAATCAGTGAAAGCTGGTCTATTTCCCCTTCTCAGGGAGATCCTTGCATCCCCTTTAAGTTCTCCTTGTTACTTGGTTTCTCTGAGTTTCTAGACGTAAGCATGATAATCTTTTACTGCACAGCTAATATTCACTTAGAGTGAGTATATACCAGTTTCATCTTTCAGGGTCTAGGTTACCTCACTTGGGATGGTTTTCTAAAGTTCTATCCATTTGCCTGCAAATTTCATGATGTTATTTTTTTTTAAAACATCTGATAGGAGGGAGTATACTCTAAGTATATTCCCAGGAGTGGTATAGCTGGGTCTTGAGGTAGATTGATCCCCAAATGTCTGAGAAAATACCATAGTGATTTCCAAAGTGGCTACACAAGTTTCACTTCTACTAGCAATTCCCACTGCTGTGGTCATTTGAGTTTTCAATCTTAGCTATTCTGAAAGATGTAAGATGGAATCTCGAAGTATTTTATATTTGCATTTTATTGGTAGCCAAGCCAAACTGGTTTCCGGTTTTTATTAAGAGCAATTAGGACTTGTACTGCAGCTAACAACATTAAACATTTCTTTGAGTGTTTCTTACATATTTGAGTTTCCTCTGTTCATAATTTTGTTTAGATCTGTATCCCACTTTTAAACATGATTATTTGGTTTGCTGATGTCTAGTTTCTTGAGCTCTTACTATATTTTGGATATTAGCCTATGTTCAGAAGTAGAGCTGGGGAAAATGGTTTCCATTCTGTAGGCTGCCTTTTTGTCCTATTGGCTGTGTCCTTTCACTTACAGAGGTTTTTCAGTTTTATCAGGTCCCCTTTATTAATGGCTGGTATTGTGCTTGCATTAATGGTGTTCTGTTCTGGAAGTTGTCTCCTGTACCAATGCATTTAAACCACTTTCTTTTTTTTATTAAGTTCAGCATAAATGATTTTATATTGAGGTCTTTGGACTAGAGTTTCCTGCAGTTTGATATATATGTATATATTTACATTCTTCAACATGCCAACTTCTGGTTAGACTCACACCATTTATTGAAGATGCTTTTCCCCCATTGTATATTTCTGGCTTATTTTTCAAAAATGAAGTGTCCTTAGGCATGTATATTTACTTCTGTCTTTTATTTGATTACATTGATCCACCTGTTTGTTTTTATGTTAATGCCATAAAGTTTGTATTACTATAGCTGGAAATCAGGGGTGGTGATATCTCCAGAAGTTCTTTTGTTTAATAAGATTGTTTTGGCCAACCTTGGCTAATGCAGGTACTAAGATCAATAATTAATAAATAAAACTGAGAAGTTTATGCAGGTTAAAGGGCATTGTTATTCTGACAAAAAGGCAGCCTAAAAGATGACAAAAAAATTGAATCAACTCCACAATCAGTGTGATGCTTCCACGGGGTGATGGACATCCATATCCCTCAAGATCCATCTGAACCATACTTGGGTTTGTACTCAAAGGATGCTTTATCCTACCATAGACACATTTTATGTTTGTTCATAATAGCCAGAATTGGAAATAATCTAGATGTCCCTAAACAGAAGAAATGGTCAAGAAAATGTGGTACATTTAAACAATTATTTTTCAGTTTGTAAAAATAACATCATGAAATATATGGCAAATGGTAGAACTAGAGAAAACCATCCTCAGTGAGCTAACACTGACCCAGTGAAATTAATATGGTATGTACTTGCTTATGAACATTTGCCTTAAAATAATGATAACCAAGCTACAGTCCATAAACCCAGAGAGGTTAGACATAGAGAATGAAACTGGGAGTGTGACAAGTAGGTTGCTCTGGGAAGTGGAAAGAGAATAAATCTTATGAATGGACCAGAGCCAGTGAGGTCATAGTGGGATGGGAATAAGAGAATCCAATGAGAATGGGGCAGAGTCGGGATTGAGGGAAGGAATGAGTGGAGAGACAGATAGAATAGAGGGGCATTTGATGGGTGGTATGGAAACAGTGTGGTAGAAACATTCTGTCATATATGGAGGCAATCTTAATAAAGTAGTCAAGTAATGAAGGAGATGGAACCCCAACACGAAGCTACTGGGACTGAGCTTCATCCAATTGAGTTGTTGGTCAAAAGGGTCACATGAAAATCCCTAAATAACACAGCCTGTTGCCGAGACAATAGGTTTCTCTGCACAAATTGACAGCAATGTCCCACTGCTGAAGACAACACACATAAACTCACTACCATGGAGGAGTCAAGCTGGTGCTTATATTAAAATCTTTACCCACATTTTCAAGCGCCTATGATGTGGAAAGGTACACTACAGGCTAACAAAAGAGAAAAAAATATTGTAGGTGGAGTTTTACTTACAAGGCACCAGTCCAAGATTAGTATTTATTAAAATATAAATCAACACTCACGATACAGGTAACAGCTTATAGTGGTGCCTGAAAAGAGACTGGAGTATCTGAGCAATGAACGATGGATTCCAAACCGGTCTCTCCAACAGCCAAGAACCAGGAACAACAGACCTCCCTGGGTCCCAGCAGCCCCTTATCAATGGAGTTGTCCACACCCCCTCCAGGTTGGCCACACCCCCTCCAGGGGAGCCCAGGACCCTGGATAAGCATCTTCGGACCTCATCAGCTGACACCTGAATCCTACCACACAATATCCATAGTCACACACCTATGGTTATGTACTATGCTCCTCTCTTACCCAGGATCCCAGAAGACTAAAATTTTATCTTTCTGAAAATACTCTTTTTTAAATGTATGGATCTGTTTTCAAATGGGAGTGATCCCTAAATTCTAATTTTAAGAATATGTGACTTTAATATCTTAGTTTGTTTATTTCCCAGAAGAATGCATTCCACCACAGACTAGGTACAGCCATATTCTATTAGGACCCATAATTAGAAATGAAATTGCTTCCACACAGTTGTGTCTGTGGCAGAAGCATCATACCTTGAGTTGTGTGCTTGAGTGGATGCAGCCTAATTATCAGTTCTTAACTGAAGATGAGTTCTGAAGCTCCAGCTGTGAAGGGGACTGCATTTCATGTGTTTTATTTTTCTCACCAATGAGGCAAGTGCAGCATAAACCTGTGAGACACAAAAGTGAGACCAGAGATCCAACACTTCCTGTGGCTTTATTAAGCAGAATGTTATAAAAGCAAACACATCCCCATTGCAAAGTCAAGGAAATGGAGCTTATAAAAGTGTCATATTCTGGGCAATAGAACCAGCTTGTTATCAGAATATAAAATCATAAATTTCTGTGAATTATAGTGTGCTGGGAAACACTAAATGCTTAAGTGTAATTTGACTTTTCTTTTATAAATGGAGTTCTCTCTTAGAGCATCATTAATAAGTATACTTACTGTGACGATAAATAGAGAAGCATTATCAAGAAGGGTTTTTTAATTTTTTAAATAAAAAATATAACCAGAAAAAATAATTTTTGAGACAGTGTATTTTATTTGTGTCACATACAATGTGTCTAAAAGCAAGTATTTTAAGTCATGACCGAATGTAGTCAGCACAAATGAATCTTTCCTAATTCTACACCCAGCCTCAGATGCTTAAAATATTAAAAAGCAGATAGCAGTCACATTCATTTGGAACCTGTTAGCTTTTGGTCAGTTTGACATAAGCCGGGGGGGGGGGGAGGATCTTAATTGAAGGAATCTCCTTAATGATTGATATAGAAAGGCCCAGCCTAATGCACATGGTGGCAGTCCTGGGCAGGTGGTCCTGGGTATGTAAGAAAGCAGACTGAGCAAGCACTGGAAAGGAAGTTAACAAGTGGGATTCCTCCATGATGTCCGCTATCATTTCTGCCTTGAGATTCTAAACTTCAGTTCCTGGTCGTATCCCCCCTTGTCCTTCCCAAGTTTATTTTCATCTCCATCGGGTTGCTTTAATCACAGAAACAGAAATCAAACTAGGACCCAGGTTTTGCATTGAGTTTCTACTTTGTTCATTGATAAGTGCCAAATTCTAAGAATGTTGATCTATGAATTCAAACAAGAATCATCCCTTGATAAACAAAGAATAAGAACTACTAGGCTTGGTCAGTTTTTGTATAATGTCTGGTTTGTGGGATGTATACTCCTATTTATAATACACAAAACTTTTACATATCTGATCATCCTCTAAGCATTGTATTGCCAATGCATCACGTGGCTTCATTTGGAAAACAGAAGCATGCAATCAGGAACTGGCAGAGAATTTCACTAATACCAGTTTAATGCTTTCATGGAGCAGAAATCAAACATTAATTTTAGCTGCCTTGCTTAATATTTGCCTGCTTTATTTCTCCATAAAATTATTGCATATTCACTCTAATAAATTTTCTTTTAGCAGGTTATTGATTCGATTTCTAACCTTTGGGAACTGCACTCCTGTTTTAGCATAATATATTTCAGCTGAGCTATACATTAATGCCATCACTGATCATCTGTAAAATCCTTTATGGATAATTTATATTTTTTTCTTGATGTGGTCATAGAGTAATTTATTGAAAGAAAAATCTATAGAATAATTATGAAACAACATGGGTGACCTTTTCTCATTTTAAACTTTCTGTATTGATGTCAGTTAAATGCATCATTTTCTTGATGGTTAAACTTCAAGGTATCAGTGCTTTGGCTGAAAGCATAAAAAGGAATAATACCATTTACATTTTTTTAAAGAACTAATTGTGGTTTATCACAAAATAGATCTGAAGCTTGGAGGAGGTAATGATTGATAAACCTAATTGTTATTTATTCATAGCTAAGCTCCAAATAAAACTATTCTAAAGGCTTCTTTTGATTTTAAAAATTAAGTCAGTTCTGAAGAATAGCAATGTTGACTTACTTAATTTTATATTCAAAAACTGACCCTGATGTAACTATTCTCCTAATTCATGTGGACAATGCTACTGTGAATGCAGCCCAAAGAGAAGACTTTATTAAACTACTCACCTGATCATCTGTCAGGGATTTTTATGTAGGTAGGTGAGGCCAGTATTAGACAAGAATCAGTTACAAAGGAAGCAATGTTCTAAAGCTCATGAATAAACTCAAAACTCAAATTAAAAGTAGTTGTTGAGCAGTAATAATATGGTGCAAGAAAAAAAAACCCAAAAAACAAAACCAACAACAAAAATCACCTAAAACATAAGGGGTTGTCTTGGTTCAGCCTCTATCCTGCTGGTAAAACTGTGTAAGCAGAGCCTTATACTACTTAGTTTTGAACATCTAAAAAATACAGCTGAAAGAAGAATGTGCTGCTGTAGCAAATGGTGCAACAGAGAGAATGCAGAAATCCACTGAACTAGGTTCTACTTTTTCTCAGGATGTGTTTATCATTTCACACTGTAAATTGAATTGAAAGAGTCACAATAGGAATTGGACTCTAGAAGATAGGTAGATGAAGAATGACATTCCCTGAATGTAGACTATGCTTTCTAGCCAGGTGTGGAGGCACATGCCTTTAATTGCAGAATTTAGTAGGTGACAGAGTTGTATCTTGGTCAGTTTGTGGTCACTCTGGTCCACATAGTGAGTTCCAGGACAGACAAAGCTATATATAATAAGATCTTGTCCACAAAACAAACAAGCAAACAAAGAGCAAGGAAAATCATGTATAGAATCAATAGCAGAGAGAAAAATGTTTGATAGTTCACATAGCCATCTGCTGAGGAAGATAAAAATTCTTAGCCATTGAAACATCCATGTCCACATTCATTGAGAGTTAATCATTTGAGAGAGTTAAAATGTACAGGGTACAAAAAAGTGTGAGAATAAGATGAGAATATTATTTTTAAAAATGTTAAGCCAGCTGTATACTAAGAAATATGAAATAGTTCAAATATTTCAATGGAATAGAGAAAAAAATAAAAACCAGGTAAGAGGACATCTCTATTTATAGGAGTAGACAGAAGGATTGGATCTCAGTTGCAAGAGCTGGTAGAAGTCTCAAAAAGACTGTTCTAGTTGTTACCAACAGTGGCTAATGCTCATGAAGAATTTTAAAATGCAAATTTATTTTGGGTTAAAGAACAAATTATGGGATTAACATTTTACATCATGCAACAGGATTTAAATACCATCTGATAAGGATACTGGGCACTTAGATTAAGAAATGTAATACCAAGAAATTACCAAGGTTTTTGGATCTATAAATTTCCTCCTTTATACACTTTTTGTCATCCTTCATTTTTGAAGCTCTTCAAAACTGCTAAAGCCAGGGAAGACTTGGGTGTGATTTAGCAGCGAAGTATACATGAAGATTAAAAATAAAAACACAGATAAGCTTCCTTCTTCAGCAGATGGAAACAAATACAATGACCTACAGCGGGGCATTACGCAGAGAGACCCCTCCCCTCAGGTCTCAGGAAACACTGCCCAGAGAAAGGAAGAAGAAATCTAAGAAGCAAAGGGTGTGTGGGACACCAGGAAAACAAGTCTTTCTAAATCAACAGGATGTGTGCAAACATGAACTCACAGATCTCTTCCACAGGGTCTGAGAGCTGAAAGGACCAAGTGGATTTATGCCCCCACATCTAACTTAGAAGTTATCTCCAATTAATAACCACTTGAAAATAAAAATTTAGTTTTGAAATAATAAAAAATCCTGTTTGACTCTTTGCCACCTGAATTGTCCAACTCACCCCCCCCCCTCCTTGCCCCCTTCCTGAGGTCCCTGAAACTAGCTGAGGCTGACAGAATTTCGGTCCCTGTGTGATGGAAAATTGAGCAGATGGCTGTTTGCTCAAAGACTCAGGTTCTTGGACTTCCTGTGTGACTAATAATTGATCAGATAGCTGTTTGCTCAAAGACTCAGGCTCTCAGAACTCTCGGATAAAGCTTTGTTCACAGGATTTATGGCAGCTTTCTCAACTGCTCAAGATATACTTCCTGAGTTCTGGATACCCACCTGGTCAGCAGCTTGACTGTAATATGTGGGCCCCCCTAGAGCGGGTGCCCCTAGAGCACCCCAAGATACCCCAAGACCACGGCTAATGACTACTGTTAACTTTAAAGAAAAAGAGTTTAATGAATATGAATATGAATACTGGTACACATATATGTGTGGGCTCCAGGCACAGTATAGAAACCTAGAGCCCTCAATATTTTCGGGGCAGAATTCTTATACCCCACTCTGGGTAGGGGAGGGGGTATGGGCGGGCTAGGTGTGATAACAGGGCGGGGCCAAAGGTCAGCTTAGGACAGAGTTTAGGAATGCAGTCAGGCAAGCTATTTCCTGTGAAACAATAGGGTTTGGGGCAAACAGGAGACTGGGGCAAGCAGGGAACCACCTGGAGATATTCATTTCCTGGAGCAATGGTCCCAATGGGCAATTGTGCAAGCTTCAGAAAGTTCCTGCCTTGGCAAACTGTTAACAGTTCTCATGGTAGGGCTTTCCTGGGTGGCCCCACCGAGGTTGCTACATCAGGAATGAGGAATGTGGTCTTGCCAGGTTGCTAAGAATGCAGTCCCAGTCAGGCAATGGGGGAAGTGCATACTGTGAACAAAGCTTTTCTGAGAAACAGCCATCTCAACCTTGGCTAGTTTCAGGGACCTCAGGAAGGGGTCGAGGGGGAGAGAGTTACAGGATTTTTCTTCTGGACTTCACTCCAGATAAGGCCCTGGGACCACATTCCTGATATAACAACCTGGGTGGGGCCACCCAGGAAAGCCCTACCATGAGAATTGTTAATCATGCGCTGTTTTACCGAGGCAGGAACTTTCTGAAGCTTGCACAATGTGCCCTGTTCCAGGAAATGAATGTCTTCAGATGGTCCTATTGTTTCACAGGAAATACACTTGCCTGCCTGTTTGCCTTCCTGCATTCCTAAGCTGACCTTTGGCCCCGTCCTGTTATTGCACCTAGCCCACCCATACCCCCTCCCCTACCCAAAGTGTGGTATTAGAATTCTACCTTGAAAGCATTCGAGGCTCTTGGCTTCTACAGTGCCTGGAGCCCACACATATGTGTCTACTGGTATATCATTCATTCATTAAACTCCCTTTTTCTTTAAAGTTAACAGTGGTCATTATCCGTGGTCTTGGGGTATCTAGGGGCACTAAAGTTAGGGGCGCCCGCCCATTACATAGTTTCAATGCAAACACCCAAATGAACAGTCCTTGTTTTAACTGTATTTAGAGATTTATTGAGTTTTCAATTTCTATGTATTCTAGCTTCAGCTAGAATTTCATTTTGAAACTCATTTTGCATAGACTTTAGACAAAACAAGAATGAATATTATATTTGGTTGTAGGGCCCCGAGCAGCTTGCCAGACAGACAGCATGCCCTTGCTGGCACCTGGTGGTTGCAGGAAGGGCCCAAGAGCATACACCATCCAGGGAAAAGCCAGCACCTAAGATAAAATACCTGACATTCTAAACATTCCCTTCCTGGGTAGGGGAAATTTACAATAGAATGCTTAGTTTTCAGGTACTGGTAAACCTTAAAGACTACTAACACAGGATTCAAATCCCTAGGATTCAAAGCAGCCAATGAATTTGTAACAGGTACCCATAGCCTGAGCATGAACCAATACCAAAACTGTAAACTCAAATGTCTGAAGCCCATAGAGACCCTACCCCTCATAAAAATCCTTGCCTCTGTTGCTCACGGCTGCTCCTACTACCTGTGTCTCATTAGAAAACAAACAGCATTCTAAGGGATTAAAGTATAAATATGATATACTATAATATGAAGAAAACTAACATATCAGAATATACAAAACAAAGAAACAGAAGGAAAGAGTGTGAAAAAAGAAAATCCAAGAGACAGCCTCCTTTGCACACTCAGTAATCCCATAAACTACTAAACTGAAAGTTGTAATGTGTATACAAAAAAAGTATGGCAAAACAAGAGAAGATTAAAAATAAAAAAGAAATAAAATCAAAATTAAAAATACTAAAATAATGATTTTAAAGGAAAAGCCCTGATATTGTTCTTCCCAGTCTCAATGACCCCCAGAAAGATCCCCAGAATCAAACCAGCTTTTAAGATACAAATGCAAAGACAGATTCATTCAGCTGCAGCAGAGCCCCAGCTTCTAACAGTCACACAGCCCTGCCAGAGGAGAAGGCCCCTCCTCTTTGCTAGGCAGGACTTTTTAAGGCACAGACCATAGGAAGGTCATTATTAGCCTAGGAGGTAGGGGGCTACTTTCTATTGGCTGGGGCCTAGAGGAATTTTCTCTACTATCACTATCTCATCCATCAGGTGGACAACTGCCGGCTGATTGGTTGTTTTAGGGTGTGTTGGGAGGGATACATTTTAGCTGGGACTGATGTAGCCTGATTACTCAGGAATATGCCTGACCTTGGAGGTTTAGAAACCTCACAGAATGGGGAACTAAAAACTTCTCAGTTCCCAGAATAGCTCCACACCTCAAGATGGAGGAACTTTGATTCTCACAATACATTTTAAGTAAAATCCTCCAGAGATGCCTTGAAATTGCTTTGTTGTGACCATCTACTGCTTGGCAAGCAGCCTGCCCCTAAGGGTATTTTGTTTCTTCAGTGAGAATCCTTTAGAGGGAATTAAATTTTCATTTTTGGGTGGTTATTAATTGGAAATAACTTCTGAGTTAGGTACTTCAGCTAAGGAACTTCATTTGTTACAGAAATGTAGAGGCCTTGTGCATGTTCAGTCTCTATGATTTCATGTTTGCACAGATTCTGTTGGGTCAGAAGAATTTGTTTTCTTGGTGTTCTACATACCCTCTGGCTCTGACATTCTGAGATTCTGTCCCCATTTTTTGTTTGTTTTTTTTGTTTGTTTTTTTGACAGTGTTCTTTGAGCCATGAGGGTTGAGAAACTCAATAAATCTTATTAAAAAATCTATACAGACTGTTAATTAAAATGTTCATATATTGATGTTTATATTCTGAAGCTTTAAAAGCACATCTTGCCCAATGAAAAAGAAGTCACATTTTTCCAATAATTCTGCCTTTTAAAATGTTGTTTAATTTCTAAGTCTGAGTTGATTCTAACACACTTGTAGAAAATTGCTATCACTCACAAGTTGGTATGAAGCAACAGCTGTCAAATTGGATTTAAGTCCCATTCAAGAGGATTAATTCTTTATGGTACTAGCCAGCTCACTGTGAGGTCACTGACCTTAGAAAACAGTTTATTATCACCATTTTGTTAAACTAACATAATTCTTTACTCCATTTTAAATCTTATTTTTGTACCTACAGTTACGTGTAACTACCACTCCATCAACCCCACCCCCCCCCCTTCAAATAGAACCTATCACAGAAAACCAAATCTGGATGCAATGCCAAGACCAATGTATTTAGGGGGACCCCAGTCCCAGTAGATAAATCTACGTCACAGCCTCTGTATCCTTTAACTCAGGGAGCATTATGAAAAGTTGGTTGGAAGACTGTAAGAACCAGAAGAATACCAGGAAGCCTGCTATGAAACAATGTCTTTTAGAAATGGCTGCATAAATAGGAATAAAAACAATAGCAAAACCAATGAATTTATTGTCATGTAAGGGGAAAATATTATATTTCTAAAAACTACACAAAGAACAGGCACCTAATGACCACTGGAAGAACAAAACTGGCCTCTCCTAATGTAGGTTGAATGTGAGTTTGTATACTGTCAGTCTGGAAACCATATGTATAACATCAATAAAAATGAACTCAGCATATATGGAAACATATATTATATGAATATATATGCATATATGTATATGAATCTATATGCACAAATATATGTACATATATAAATAAATATTTTATATCTACACATATGTGTATATATGTATACACATTAATAAATATATATGTGCAGATATATGCCCTTTGATTTCTAATTCTAGAAATTGACAATTGTCAATTGTCAGTCTAGAAACCGTATATATGTCAATAAAAATGGATCCAGCATACACATATGTGTATATATATACCTATAAATATATAAATATACATTTATTTATTCAACACATCTATATGTATATCTACATACACATGAATTTATCTACACATGTTATATTAATCATAGAAAGGGGGTTATAAATTTGAGAGTATGGGGGACATTGTTGCACAAATTCTAATTGATCTTATAGTAAAAACCAAGAGCCAGATCTTGGGGCAAATCCTAAAAGATCAGAGAGACAAAGAAACAAGCCACAACCACTTTTTACCCCAACAACTCCTCAACAAAATGGGAAGAAACTGTCTCCATGAACCTCAGATTGAATAGAGGACGTGAAGGGAAGCACAAGGGTGAACACCTGTATCAGCCCCACCTTATATTGCTTTCTCTGCCCAGCCATACAACTTCCTGTTTCAACCTTTCCAGTACTGGGATTAAAGGTGTGTGCGACCGCTGCCTGGCTCCATTTGGCTTTGAACTCACAGAAATTCAGATAAATCTCTGCCTTTGCCTCTCAAGTGTTAAGACTAGGGGCCTGTGCCACTACCCCCTGACTTCTATAGCTAACTCTGTGGCTGGTTCTGTCCTCTGATCGCCATGCAATTTTTATTTGATACACAATATATCACCACAGGACATGAAAGAGATTTGAGGGTAGGTAGCTGTGAAGGGATAAATTAAAATCATTAATAATAATTACATATTTAAAATTACTACCAATATAAATTAAACATTGAAAATTTGGCCTCATTATTTTATATATAAAATGCTTTGGAAATCAGAATATGTTAAAATATTGAATACAGTAATTTAAAATAAACAGTTCTTTTCTAAATATTTTAAATCAACTAGTTTCTACTGAAGCGCATGCTGTTTATCAGCCATCTCATTCTTTCGTTATATATTAGGAATGGCTGCTTTGCTTAATAAAATGTGCCACAGACATACTTGCTAAGCTGAACACCTCTTTCTCCAGTAGTAGTGGCATGATAGAAATACATTTCAGAGCTGAGATAGGTAGTTTAGCTTACCCTGCTTTTATTTGCCTATGTATGCCAGCCACAGCTCAGTATTCTCTAAGGAGAGCAGGCAGCAGGAAATCTAATTTAAAAGTGTAAGCTGTGATCAGTGAAGGCTTAATTCAGGCGTTTATGGACTCACTGCTGGTGATCAGCTCTAAGGAGTACATCTCATCAAGTGCATTATGGCTACATCATTCACTGTGAGGGTAGTTATGGGCCTGTCAGCATTTCTATTTAAACTGCTATTTTCTGTTATTTATGATTTGACCATTAAGACTTGCCAGGGCTTGAAAAAACAGCTTATGAAGATTTGGGTCAAGAGCACACTGAATAATTTTTATTTTTGATCAATTGAAACAGTAAAGTTTTCTGATAGGAAAAAAAAAATTAGAGATCTGAATTAGACCCTCGTCTCGAAAGGGAAGGAACAGGTCTCAGTCAAAGGCTCTTATGTGGCAAATACACTGTTAATTCTGAACACACACTTCGAAGAGGGAGAAAACCAGAAGAAATCAAGTTTTACATAAGCAGGGAATATCTAATAAGTACATACTCTGAAGCTTGCTAACAAAATGCAAGATACATATAATAAAATACTCTTTGTTTAATAAAAGACTGCTGTAATGTATGAAACGAGGTTAGCATAAAGAACAAGGAACTTCGGATTTTTCTGCTCATTTCCAATAAACAATTATTCTGTTCAATAGCCTTGCATACCACTAAAGGGAGCGTCCACTACAAATTTATATTTGTTCATTTAAAAATACCTGCAAACACAGACAAAATATTCTTTTTTAAAAAAAAAAAAGATTTATTTACTTACTATGAATAGTTTTCTGCTTGCATGTATGCTTGCAGGCCAGAAGAGGGCATCTTATCTCCTTATAGATGTGAGCCACCATGTAGAATAAAATATTGTTTAATGAGAATAGATAAGGAAACAAATATTCAAATATTGAAGCTCAGTCAGAATCAAGACATCTTGGGATATATCTCAGTTAACAAAGCACTTGTCAGGTTCACATGACAAACAGAGTGTAATACCCAGAATGCACATAAGAAGAAAACAGTGGTGGCGCATATTTATACTCCTAATGTTGGAAAGGAATAAATATGTGGGTCTTTGTCCAGTCTAGCCAGTGAATTACCAACCCAATTATAAACCCTGTCTCAAAAGTAGATAGTTCCTGTGGAACCACATCCAAGGTCGAACCCTCCACACATACAGAGAAAAATCACAGGCGTATGCACACATACAGCAGAGAGAAAGTAAAGGGGAGGGAGGGAAATATTGAGGGGGAGGTAGGAGAGAGGAAGGGAGAGATATTCAGAAAACAACCCCTTTAAAAGATAGTGTTATTTGTTGCAATAATAGTAGAGTCCATGGTTCTTACATTAGAAAAAAAAATCTCTAAATATAGTGACCACAAATTTTGTTGAATTCCCAAATATTTACTGAAAAAAACAAAAAAAGGAGAGGCAGGTGGCATTATTTTGTCTTTTGGAGGAAGTACAAGGTTAATGTGTGGAGAGATGTCAGAATAATAAGGCTTAATCATGTTATTTCTTAATTCTTTCTACGGTCCAATTACATGCTTGTTTTTAGATTTTCTTGATGTCAAACTTGCTAAATAATTTGTGTCCCCAATTTGAGGCTTCTTAGCTTTTTGAGACTGGAAATTTATAGTTTTAGAAAATTCCAAATGTGCTAATTCATAGTAACAGGTAACTCAATTCCATAAAATTATAGAATTTGATTCATTTCTGTGATTTTCCTAAAATTCCACTTTTTTCAACATATAAAGTCAAATTTTCATAGTCAAATACAGGTGAGATTTACTTAAGCCTATCTTTGTAATAATTTTTCCTCATTTCCTTTAATGTTTTATTATAATCCTTACTATTAATTTCTTTAACATACAAAACTTGAAGACTTCTTTTGATTCAAATATTTGGGTTTCTATTCTTTGATTAAAATGATTCACATTAAGTAGAAATTATAACATCAAATGCAATGAGTTACTAAGATATATTTTTCAAGTCTAGAAAAATAAGCATGCTATTTCTAAGGGAATTGTGTTGCGTTATCTCCACAGGGGTCTTTGTTGGCCTTCAGCAGCTATGATTGTGACTCTGAATGAGGTAATAGATTTACGGCAGTTATTCCAGCTTTCACATATAGTAAAGGATTATTGTGCCACCCAGAGGAATACAGAGAACATTTCCAGTAGTTCATAAAGAAAAAAAAAAAAAAGTCAGATTCTTTGTCAGTACATGGCTTTTTAGTTGGCCAGATCTGGACCTGAAGGAACAAGTTATACAAAATTTATTTAAACTAGTAACAACACACTCTTAAAAGACTCTTGTCTAAATATACTTTTCACAATAATAAATGAATGTTTCTGAAATGATTAATCATAGCATCCTTGTTAATTTAGTAGGGGGAAGATAGGGCGATGGTGATTACCACATTTCTATAAAAGCACACACTCTTGCCACTTTGTAAAAGTGAAGCTGCTGTAGAGGACTTACATTGGTAGTTTAAACTATGCCATAACATTGTGAAATGAGGTCTGAGTGGGAGACGGGAACAAAGACGGTGATAGGAGACCTTGTGCCGACATAAGCTGTACATATGCAGGAAGAGAATAGCGGAAGTGCTGGTCATTGGAATCAAACAGAATGAATACAGAATAGTAAGAAAAAAAGCAATGAGAAGAATAAATTTGAGGATGAGAAAACAGTGTCTGAGGTTCGCTAACCTTGGTAATTGGAGGATATCTGCAAAAGGGGGAAAGTCTAGAAAGCATTAAAATTTACCAGTTAATGGAAGGATTGGGTACAGAGTTAATGTAAGTAGAATTCTAGCAGATGACAAATACCTCTGGCCATCCCTACAGTAACTCATTTCATTAATTCTGATCTTTAGCTTGTAACAGATATCATGCTTGGTTTGATACAAACGTATAAAACAGGAGGATTATGATCTCATGAAGTTTGTGTTCTAAGAGCATATAATTCCATCTGAGAATGGAAAGTATTCTGTAATGATCCACGTCATAAAATACATATGTGTAGTATCTTATCAATTCAAATGTTGTGACTCTAACTTCAAATGTGATGGCAATAAGGTAACAACAAAGGGACAATGGATGTCTCTTAAAAGAACAGATACCAGAAATGTTTGCCCTGAATGTACTTTTGGCCATGTCAAAATAACAATGCAGCATTTCTCTGCAAACCCGAGTTCTCACTGGGCTCCTAATCCAGAGCCATTTCATCAATTGTTAAAAATCTATTTGAATTACTGTCTCCATAAATGTGAAAAATAACTGTATGTTGTATAAGTCATACAGATTATGAAAATCTGTTACAACTTTCAAAAGTGAATGAAAAAGTCACTGAACTATCACAAATATGTTTCTATAATAGTCATTTGAAATAATGTTTGAATTCTCTTACTGTATGTAAAATAAGATCAGTGAGAATAAAATCTCCATAAGGAAAATGCAAAATATCTGTTGTACCAGATTCTTTCAAAAGAATGAGAAAAGAAACACACAAAAAATACAACTTAAAGGAAGGCTACCTAAAATATGTAAAAAAAAATTTAATATTAAAGAAAAATACAAATATAAAACAACAACTCAGAGATTGTAGTATTGTAAAGGAAAATTGGTTGAACTCTGTACCACCCCTTTCTGATAAACAAAGAGTGCGCTTAAAGTTCCAGGATTGATTAACTCTTTATGGCTGCTCACCACCCCCTCTTGAATGCTCTTAAAGTTCCAGGAAATGTACTCCCCACTCAGTCCTTGGAAAAACCACAAAATATACACTCACAGAACATCTGCTTATCAGCTTTTTGCATGAAGCAATACTCATGACCTATACCTGAACTCCCTTGTCCAAACACCCTACCAAAGCTTTGTTCAACTTCAGCTCCGGGCTCTTTGTTCCCGCGTGTTCAGTGAGCCCCATCATGCTTGGTAAAATCCCCTTGTTTGTTGCATGAGAGAACGTCTCTTGGAGTCCTCCTTTTTGCAGCAGATTTCACAACCCTTACAGTATATACATGCAATGCCAGAATTTGGTAGGGGGAAGCAGGAGAACCCTAAATTAATTTTAGCCTTAGCTATAGGGTAAATTCAATTCCATCCTTGGCTATATGAGGAGAGATTGTTAGAAAGAAGGAATAAAATATCAGGTCTAGAGAATATTGTTCAATTCTAAAAATAAATTACATAGCTAGTATTGATTAAAATATGGATAAAAACATCAATGTATACTACCAATCAAGAAGCTGATCTATAAAGTCCATGAATCTTGGATAAGGTAGTTAAAAGATCAGTTAAGAAAGAAGGAAGGGTAACAAAAGGACAAAGATCTTTGGGCAGTAAGAATGCTTGCAGTATTTTATAATTGTAGATTCATGCTATGGAACATTTGTCCAAAATCATAGACTGCATAGTGTGATGCCTGCACCACCTGAATGGACCACCTAATCTCAGGCAAGGGTTTGGAGATTAAGAAAGACAAGAAATGTGAGTCACTCTTGAACGAAAAATGTCTTTTATTGAAGCTCAGGTGAAGCCTTATATAGCAAGGTTGTTTTTCTCACCTTGAGTAACTTTTGCTGCTCACAGGCAACACCTGGCCTGGGTCAACTTCTTTGTTCTCTGCTGACTTCCTGATTTCCTAACCTCAGCACCTGCTGGGGCAGTGTTCTAATAATGCAATAAATTAACTGGCTCCAGTAAAAACCACAGGCCAATAAATTATGCTAAGCCCTGGGGACTGCAGGCCGACCTCCACAACATAATACCACAAGTATACCCTAATGCAGATGCTGGTGATAATACGTTGTAAGTCCCTGAGTGCTCAAGACAATAATGGACACAGCTATTTATGTCTAGATGTAAATGATAATACTCTCCTCTTAATTTCATTTTTAAAAAGCCTATATCTTTACTAAGATTGAAAGAAAACTCCAGGAAATAAATATTTCTAACTGACCAGTCAGCTAGAGAGGGTGTTTACAGTGTATTGAAGTTCTCAAGTATCAGACATCACATGAGCTGCTTCAGTATCCAAACACATGTTTCCAAACTTTGTGTTTATTAAAAATTTCTCCTGGTTATAACTAGTATGACTAGTGTTCTCAGCTGTAGCTCTAATATATGGCCTCATTTTTACACCATTAAAAGTTCAATTCTGCTCTTAGGATACATTTGTCTTCATGCTGCCGCTATGCCCATTCATGTCTGGTGCATGGTCTCTGTAGAACTAGATGCTCTGTTATTTAGTTGGGTGAGGCAGACAATGTGTGTTAGCTGTAGGCAAACAGTATGAAATTAATATAAGCATCTGAATCATTTTGGGAGCCTAACCAGTGGTGGGTGTCTAAAGGGTCTGGGATGGCAGGTCTATGGGTCTGTGTAGCAGGAATGAATGAGACTCAGGGATAGATCTCTGAAGAAATTGGAGATACTAGAGGGAATAAACACCACAGTCAGAGCTTCCAAGTTCCTCAGCTGTCTTCCAGGTTCCTCAGCCTCGCTTCCCTTGGAATGGCCCCTCTGTGTTTCTATCCTGTCTTAAGTACTCTTTTGGTAATTAAGGCTTGGGAGCCTGGATTTCCTTATATAATCTGAAGTGACCTTGACTCAGTTGGGATTAAGGGCGTAGGTCACGACTCCCAGGATACTCCCTGTGCTGGGATTAAAGGTTTGAATCACCATTCTCTGATTTTCCTAGACTGACTGTGGTTAGAGCTCTGGGACTTCTGGAGCTTTTACTAACCCCCCACATAGACTGTGGGTAGATTCCCTCTGATATCTCCAAAATTTTGAAACTTTTATTGAGTCCCCACAGGTCTGTACTGGAAGGAGCCAAAATCCTTATTGTAACAGATGTTGTCCCTGGACAGGTCTATGAGAGTTTTTCCAGGAAGCACTTATTGATTGGAGAAGGGTTTCCCCTAGTGGGAGTGGTACCTTTTAGCAGTGACCCAGATAAAAACAAGTTAGTGATAACAGCCACAGTGCTTATAGGCCTACATTTGCTTCTTGCTAGAGTATGGTTATCTATAGATAATATACAACTGCTGCAACTATCTGATAGCAAAACAAATTTCATCATTTTCCAAGTGAATTGAAGAATAAAAACTCTTCAAAAGTCTTCTAGGACTTCAACATTAGAGGTCAAGTTACATATATGTATATGTTTATTATAATATTTGTGTAAAATATCTCATTGGACTATGCATATATTAAAACTTATATAATTATACATATTAATATAAGTATCTATTTTATGCCATTTATACTTTAGTACAGATGATAATTTTATAGCATGAAAATTATTACTAAAATTTACTTTTATAATTAATGTGTGCATTTATGTTTATACTGTGCAAGTCAGACCACCACTGCAGTAGTGGCACAAATGTCACAGAAATATAAAACCATTTTCTGACTGGACTTAAGGCCTGCTCTGCAAGATGAAGTCCATACCTGGCACCATTACTTGGAACAAGAGCTGGTATAAATCCAAATCATAGTTCCAGAGGGAGAACTTACTACTATACTCTGCAAGGTGGGCATATATTAATACATCCCTAATGATGTGATCTCCAAAGATTAGTTCATCTCTCACCCTTATCAGAGGTAGTAAGTAGTAACACAGAGACTTCCTCCTGGAAAAAGTAAAGAAAATAAAGAGTTACAGAATCTTTATCTGTAAATGGTGTGCTTCTATCACACCTCTCTTCCCAAGGTTCAAAGATCATTGTGGGAAAGAGGGCATAAAGAAAGGAAAAACCAGACATGGTACATGACTTGATGATATAACCATTTCCAGACAAAACAGGCAATTGTACATATTAACTGAGCAGTTTTAACAGCATGCAAAAGATCTATGAACACCCAATCCAGACAAAATCCTACCTTATAAAAGGAAAAAAGCCACCAAATGCTACCCTTAGCTAAGGAGCTATTGGCAATTGATAGTGGCTGGGAGAATGTTTTCCTTAAGAATGTGGCTTTTGGGTTAGTACAAAATAAATACCACATATCAAATATTGTAATAGTATAAGACAGCACAAATTACAGTGATTTTTTTTAATACACAAAGTTGCCTTTTAAAATTTACTACTGTAAAAGAATAATGGATATGGGCAGAATTGGAATAGCGAATTATATACTGTCAAACTAGATGGACCAAGTTCTTAAATAACTAATTCAGAAACTAACGCTTCAAATGCAAACAGAACAATGTTATAAAAGTTGGGAAGTAGATATGTAGGTGGGTGAAAGCTTAAATCAACACATTGACACATTGGGAACATCTTTACCTTTTTAATTTTTTTAAATGTCCCACTTGGAAAATGTATCTTCTTAGTGAAGCAATTTTCTTTCTTGGAATTTTGTTTTAAAGTAAAAGAAAAGAAATAAAAAAGAGATTGTTGTGGGATTCAGGTGTCAGCTGACAAGGTCAAGGGACATTTATACAGAGCACCGGGCCCCCCCCCCCCCGACCTGAAGGGGGCGGGGAAAAAAGCCCCATTGAAAAGGGTCTGCGGGATACGACACGCTCTCTTCCTGGTTCCTGGCTGCTGGAGGGAGGCTCATGTTGTCCGTCCATCTGCAGACTCTGGTCCCTGTTCAGGTGCTATTATACTCTGTTGCCTGTACCGTGAGTGTTGGTTTATATTCTAATAAATATCTATCTGGTATTGGTGTCCTTGTGGGTAAGTTACGCCTACATCTGGCGCCCAACTTCCCGGCGGACCCGCGGGCGGGCGGGTCGGGGCTGCTTCAGAGGCCTCTCATCCAGCGCACCCGGGCTGTCTGCGTCTGCTGCGCAGGCGATCGGTAACTTCACCCCTCCCCCAGCGCGCGGCTCGCTGCCTAGCTAAACGGCTGACCCGAGCTGCGCAGTCGGTAACTCCGCCCCTAGCTGTACCGCTGCTCAGTTCATTTTAACTGAGTTTGAACTGCCGCTGCACGCGCGCCCTTCCCCCAACCTGGCTGGCTGGGTTTGACCCAAAAACTGCAGATTCAAGCAGCAGCTCCGCCCCTAACCCCTGTAACCTGGGACAATTGTGAATTACTCCTGTAGGTGAACAAAGATAACTAAAACCATTCTATCTTGTAATTAACATCCTGTCTTGACTTGTGAGAATTTGTTTTTTCCAAAGATTCTATTCTGTCTGCTGAGACCCTTTAACACCTAGGATCTGTGAATAGCGTGCTGAGTGTTTCTACATCGGCCATACAGCAGGGCACTAAACGTTATTGTGACACCTTCTGACCACACAGCATCATTGCACCTGGATTGAGGTAATGGCTGACAACTATTCTTTTGAGGAATTCGGTATATATTTTTCCACGATGGTTGACAAGTTTTTAAATGAGTATCTTGAGGTATTCAATACCCCAGTTTTACTACTTTTTGGTCTCTTTCTGTATGTTGTGTTCCACAATAGACGGGTGATGACTGAGGTCACGAATTCAAACATTCAATTACAGTCCAAACTTGGTATTATAGAATTATCAAACGCTACACTGTCAGATGACGTTAAGCAGATGCAAAACTTAAATCGGCAGCTGTTGTCCAACGTATGTAAATTACAGCTCTCAAACTCTGCTATGTCAAAGACGATAGATACTCTACAAATTGATTACAACAAGCTTTCTCATTATGACAGCACTATACGAGAACAATATAAACTCTACGTAACTGATGAGAACAAGAAACTTGTTGACCACATTAATAAAGTGGACGAGAAAATCATAAATTATGTTAATGATGTAGATCTCAAAATTGCTAACTCGGTGAGGTCTTTAGAAGGATCACTTCATCAAGAAAGTCAAGCTTTGAGACAGATGGTATCCGAAATACAAGAATTTGTACCTGCAATGTCCAAATTCCAGGAATGGGAATCCGTAGTGTCCAAAATCCAAGAATGGGAACCCATTATATCCAAAATGGAAGAATGTGGTGACCATATTGCAACACTACAAAAGGGCAATGATACATCTTATGCTCAGAACAGTTCAGGTCAACCCCCAATGGGGTGTTATGGTACTGGAAATACTTTACATAAAGTTGTAAACATCACGGGGATACCTCCTTCACCACCACTATTGTTCCCAGCTACTATTCAGACCAAGATGGCACCAGGGGGTTCCTCGGAATATGTAGAGTATAGTTATGAGCCACTACATATGAAAGACATCAAAGATTTTAAAGAGGCAATATCCATGTATGGTATTCACTCTACTTATGTAAAGCAGCTCCTGAATTCATGGTCTGCAAAAAACTGAATCCTCCCCCTCGATTGGATGCAGCTAACGGCTGCTGTCTTGGACCAGAGTCAAAATTTGCAGTGGAGAAGCTGGTTTAGAGAAGAAGCCAGGACCTTAGAACACCAAGGAAGAATTAGGGGTTTCTTTGCTTCTCAGGACCAAATCCTTGGTGAAGGAATGTTTGCTGACGTGAAGACTCAGACTACTTATGACGAACATACTTTATTGCTATGCCGTACGGCCGCACTTAATGCATGGGAAAAGATTTTAGACTCAGGTCAAAAAGTTGAGCATTATGCTAAGGTCAAACAAGGTTTAAAAGAGCCTTATACTGACTTTCTACACAGGCTTACCACGGCTGTAAATAGAGCAATATCAGATCCAGAAGCTAGAAAGCAAATAATACTTTCTCTGGCCTTTGATCATGCTAATCCAGAATGTAGAAGAATGCTTCTGCCTTTAAAAATCAGAGCCGCACCTCTAGAAGAATGGATTCAATATACAATCAATGCTGAACCTCTCCATAGCAATGAAGACAATTGGGTAGACCAAGCCATTGATAAGGTAAGGAAGAGGAACCAAGGAATCACTTGTTTCAACTGTGGTAGACAAGGCCATGTAAGACGAAACTGTACACAAGGTACTTTTAGAAACAATGCCCGATCTAGGTTTAATTCGAACAGAAGGCCATTGCCTTCTGGATTATGCAGAAGATGTGGCAAGGGACGGCATTGGACCAATGAATGTAGATCTACCAGAGATAAAGAAGGCAACCCTCTGCCATCGGGAAACGCCTTTCGGGGCTTCCCCCGGGAAGCCCCCCAAAATCAGACTCCAAATTCGAGGATGGTGAGATCATATCTGGTCGTAGTAGAAGACCAGCATTCTCAAGACGAATAGAACACCCAATACCTGATCTTGAAAAACATACGATATCAGATGATAACATAAATTCAAAAGAAGATTCAGAAACTCCAAAGAAAATTACGAAACGGATATTTTGGCAGACTTCGATAAATGAACAAAGACCAAAATTGGGTGTACTGATAGACAATATTTATATCCAGGGTTTAGTCGACACGGGGGCTGATGTTTCGATCATAACCCCACGGTCCTGGCATCCGAGATGGCCTTTACAAACAGTAGATATCCAATTTCTGGGTATTGGAACAATATCTCAGGTGAAACAGAGTGTGAGGTGGCTTGAATGCATAGGACCAGAAGGTCAGAAAGGACGGTTAAAGCCATATATGGCTGATATAGCAGTGAATCTGTGGGGTCGCGACCTCCTAATGCAATGGAATACCCAGATTAAAATCCCTCCTGGTTATGATGTCAGCCGGAGGCTCAACTATGTTTCCAAAAATGACAAAAATTCACCAGCCATTCAAGTTGTACAAAAGAATCGCCCTCTTAATAAGACACTCACAGCACTGCCTTTGAAATGGTTAACGGAAAAGCCTATTTGGGTTCAACAATGGCCTTTGACAAAAGAAAAACTTCAGGCGTTGGAACAGTTGGTACAGGAGCAGTTACAGGCTCAGCATATTGAAGAATCAACCAGTCCGTGGAATTCTCCTGTTTTTGTTGTCAAGAAGAAATCTGGAAAATGGAGGATGGTGACAGATTTAAGAGCAATTAATAAGGTGATTCAACCTATGGGCTCCTTACAATCTGGTATTCCCATGCCTTCTCTGCTACCTAAAGGATGGCCTATTACAGTTATTGACTTGAAAGATTGCTTTTTTACCATACCTTTACAGGAACAAGACAAAGAGAAATTTGCTTTTACAGTGCCTACTCTTAATAATTCAGGGCCAGCTAAGAGGTACCAATGGAGAGTCCTGCCCCAAGGAATGTTAAATAGTCCCACCTTATGCCAATATTTTGTACAACAACCACTAGAAATACTGCGCAAGCGCTTCCCACAATCTATCATTTACCATTATATGGATGATATTTTGTTGGCAGACCCAAACCCGCAGACATTAGAAACATTGTTTGAAGAGCTACAGAAAGTATTGCCTAATTGGGGACTGCAAATTGCTCCAGAAAAAGTACAGAGGGGAGATTCTATCAATTATTTAGGATATAAGATAGGTTTACAAAAAATTAGACCACAAAAGGTAAAATTAAATAGAGATAAATTGAAGACTCTTAACGATTTTCAAAAGCTACTAGGAGATATTGCTCATATACGGCCCATGATTGGTATAAAGAACTATGAACTAGTTAATTTATTCAAGACTTTAGAAGGTGACAAGGGTTTAAATAGTCCAAGAAAACTATCTGATGAGGCTGAGAAAGAATTAGAGTTGGTAGAAAGAAAACTTCAAGAAACACATGTGGATCGTGTGGATCCAGACTTGGAATGCATACTTGTTATTTTACCCTCAAGACAATCTCCAACAGGAATCTTAATGCAAAGAGAAAGCATCATATTAGAATGGATATTTCTGCCACATAGGCCAAGCAAAAAGATGAAGACATATATCGAAAAAATTGCTGATCTGATTTTTAAAGGTAAATTGAGACTCCGCCAATTGACTGGAAAGGACCCTGCAGAAATTGTTGTGCCTCTGACTAATGAAGAAATTGAACGATTATGGGCAGACAGTGAACCTTGGCAAAAGGCTTGCAGTGACTTTTTAGGAGAAATTATAATAAATATCCCCAAAACAAGAGAATTCAATTTATAAAGGAAACTAATTGGATCTTTCCTCGTGTAGTACAAGATGAACCAATTTCTGGAGCCCCTATATTTTATACAGATGCAAACAATTTAGGGAAGGCTGGCTACAAGTCTGAAAACCTAACTAAAGTGGCTCAGAGCCCTTATAACTCTGTTCAAAAGTCGGAACTATATGCGATTATTATGGTGTTGGATTTCACAGAACCTTTTAACTTAATTACTGACTCTCAATACGCAGAAAGAGTTGTTTCACATATTGAAACTGCTGACTTCATTCACGATGATACAGACTTGACCTTACTATTCATACAACTACAAGATATCATCAGAGGTAGTATACATCCTATGTACATAACACATATCAGGGCACACACGGGCCTCCCAGGCCCTCTAGCACAGGGTAATGAGGAAATAGATCGGTTGCTAATAGGGAGCGTGCTAAAGGCCACAGAATTTCATGAAAAGCATCATGTTAACAGCAAAGGGCTGAAGAAGAGTTTTCCCATCACTTGGATTGAAGCAAAGGAAATAGTAAAAAAATGTGACACTTGCTCTTTCTATAACCAACCATCTTTACCTGCAGGAACTAATCCTAAGGGTACACACGGAAATGAGATATGGCAAATGGATGTGTTTCACTTTCCAGAATTCGGAAAGATGAAATATGTACATCATACTATTGACACCTATTCTGGAATGCAATGGGCGACTGCCCTGAGTTCTGAAAATGCTGATGCTGTACTTACTCACCTTTTGGAAGCCATGGCCATATTGGGAATTCCCACTCAGATTAAGACTGACAATGCTCCAGCTTACGTCTCCCGAAAAATGAAGATAATTTTTGCATACTATGATATAAAGCATATTACAGGGATACCACACAATCCTACAGGACAGGCAGTCGTGGAGAGATCTCACCACACATTAAAAGAGATGCTTTATAAACAAAAGAAAGAAATTAAAAAACCCAGAGAGAGGTTGCATAGTGCCTTATTGACTTTAAATTTTCTTAATGCTGATGAAAAGGGAACTTCAGCTGCTGAGAGACATTGGGTAGTAGAAAAATCTTCTGAGTTAAATCAACCCATTTACTTCAAAGATGTGTTGACTTCCGAATGGAAGCCAGGGTATGTGCTTCGATGGGGTAGGGGTTTTGCTCTTGTTTCAACAGGGACAGAAAAGATATGGGTACCAACAAAACTAATAAAAGCCCGCTTCGAAAAGGAGTCTCTTCCTGAACAAGAAAAGTAACTGCTCATCCCTGACATGACAAACGGATGCGTGGTAAGGAAAACACACTTAACAAACCTGGGGCAGGGTCTCTCAGTTTTGTCTTTACAGGAAAATGGATACAACTATTTTTACGGCATTGACTAAACATTGAATAATTACTCACCTGCAATAGAAGACAGACTGAGGATTAAGGGATGTACAAGACGGACTACGAGACCAACTGATACACACATGCAATACTGGGTAATTCCTCAATTTTTACTGCTTTACATCTTGCATCTACATCTCAAAAAAAAAAAAAAAAAGGTCCTGATTTGACTATTAATAAGGCTGGATTTGGATTGGGAACTTGTGGCTTTCTCCCTCTCTAAACCCAAGCATATTGGTAAAGGAATATGAAAAATTCTGTCTCACATCATAAAAGCCACCTGGTGTGAGACAGAAGCCAAAATATTTAGGGACCAATATTACTGTGACTTCATCTTAAACCTTGTTCCTCCCTGTTTCTGTACCTCTCAAACATCTCATTCTTTCTGCTTCCAGTCTCCTAAAGTATGCTTAAGTTTTCCACTGTAAATAACATTTCCTCCTATCAGCTATCTACAAAGAATCTGGAACCGAGATGGGGCCTCCACCGGAACAACTCCTGCTAGAAAAACAAAAATAAAAGAAAGAGTATGAGAGAGAGAGAATAAGAGACAGATAGACAGACAGCAGAGACAAAAATAGAAAAATCAAGAACCTGGTGCGCACCAACCAATAATTGCCTTCAAAAAATAGATTATTCAAAAACAGCTGCAAGATAGCTCCTTATGATTATCCTTCAGATCACACTGCTAATTAAGTTTCCAGATGGAGTTAACCACTATCCTAAAATTGGTTATAGATGTATGTGGTCAGTCCATTAAGAACTAACCATTGTTTTAGCTTTTACAGGATCCCAAAGAGATGCCATCGCCCTTAAGTCAGCAGGAAGCAACCTTATAAACGACTACGCCCCCTTTCCCAATAAGTCTTATGCTCCAAAGGTTGTGGGAAAAACTGGGTAAAAGACAAAACTATAATATAGCATCAGAGATCTTTTTTTTGTAGAAGAGAAGGGGAATAGATAGGATAGATAAAGGTAGACTGTTCTACCTACCTATACTTCATTTTAGCTGAATGTACGGGCTAAGCTAAAGACAATTTGCACTGTCATAGATATCTGTATATTGATACTAATGCAAAATCATTTTATATGTTTAATTGTGATAATTTGTACATTGGTACAAAGTTTAATCTGAGATTGTTTTATGTAACCAAAGCAACTTGTACTTCGATATAAATCTGAATCTGTAACTATTATGTAAAGCTGAATCTAAAATTGCTATATTTTATGTATGCTCATACCTTTGTTTAAAATATTTGCACATCATTGTCATGTATACTATGCAATTACTACCTTCATCTAACTATACTAGAGATAATGTATGATTGCACTAGTTATGATATATGCACAAGATGTTTTATATACCTCTGTTTAGATGATATATATGTATTTACATGTCTAAAATGCTGTGGACACTTTACCTGGTAAAATACCCCTGGCTAATGCTCGATAGTTCTACTAAGGGTCATTGTTCAGAGATTGTACATCCCTTATATAGGTATTCTAATTTTTAGTACAGGGTTTATTCCTTAAGAGGATAAGATCTGCAGTCAACACTATTTAAGGTATCATATCCCAGTCATTTCAGATACAGGTTAGAATATCATAGATGGACAAGAATCTTCAACCGTTTCATAGACCTAGAGAATATGGCATTTAACATTTAAAATTTGGCCACGAGAGACACGACGACTCCTGGTGTCACTGCTCCCTTCACGAGATGTTGTTGAGCATCAAGAATACTCCATTGGAGTTGGTCCTTTTGGCAAAAAATGGCCATTTGAGTAAGGAACTGTCCTTACCTTGATTGCTGACAGTACACACATGATGTCAAGCTGGATGAACAAGTTGATAGATGGAGACTGACGAAACCTGCCTAGACAGGATAAGACAGTCCCTTCAAAATTGTTCTGCTTGTGAAAAGATCTGTCAGATGCCATAGGCCTATAGCCAATCCGATAGATGCTCTAACGGTGCACAAATCCAGAGGTGATTGTCCAGGTAGCTGTGTTGCTGTCCTCTCCCAAATTTTGGAAGTAGCTGCTTCCATGTACTTCTGTCTTTCAGACAAATTCACCTTCCTTCTCAGGTCTTGAAGAGGTTGAAGAATAGATGTTTAAGGTTTACACCCTAGTATCCCTTAGATAAGAACACTCAGGTGTTAGATTCTCACTTTCCCAGATTAACCCTTTAAAATAATCTATACACCCTACTATCTACCAATATTCTAGAACTATTAGATATACCTTATATAAGTTAGGATTTGATTAGCAATTATACTTTGACCTCTCCTAGATACTACCTCATAATAATTCCTACTGTACATAATCTTAGTTTAGAACCTTCTTAGTTAGACAAAGGGGGGAGATGTTGTGGGATTCAGGTGTCAGCTGACAAGGTCAAGGGACATTTATACAGAGCACTGGGCTCCCCCGACCTGAAGGGGGCGGGGAAAAAAGCCCCATTGAAAAGGGTCTGCGGGATACGACACGCTCTCTTCCTGGTTCCTGGCTGCTGGAGGGAGGCTCACGTCGTCCGTCCGTCTGCAGACTCTGGTCCCTGTTCAGGTGCTATTATACTCTGTTGCCTGTACCGTGAGTGTTGGTTTATATTCTAATAAATATCTATCTGGTATTGGTGTCCTTGTGGGTAAGTTACGCCTACAAGAGATCATACCAGAAAAGAAATGAGCTGCTGCTCAAGGGAGGGTGAGGTTTTTTTGTTTGTTTGTTTGTTTGTTTGTTTTTTGTGGGGTTTGTTGCTATTTTTCTGTTTTTATTAGTGCATGGCTTATTAAAGACAGCTTGTCATTATGGTATTTTTATGCGTTTAGCCTGTATTTAATCCTATTACATCCGCACCCTTCCCATCACCCTCTGCTCTTTTCTTATTTCTTAACAGTCTCTTTCTATTATCACATTTTAACATCAATACTTTTCCAAAGAAAATTACCATCTAACCTTAAATTCGGGGCAAACATTGTCCAAAACAAAGAAAGAAACATCTCCCTTTCTTTCTAATGAAGTAATCACTGATTAAAGTAACATCATTTATTTCTCGATAGTATTCATTCCATAGCAAATCCCTGGTACATGAGTGCTCCAATAAATCTTCTAATATAAGCAATCCCCCTCTTTCTAAGATACAAACATTTCTCAGTTCTTTTCCCCTGTGAGTTTACAATGAAGTAATAAATTTATACAGTCACAAACGCGCTTCCTTTCCACCTTGTGAATGGGGTGCTGACTTCAAAAGTAAATTCTACTTAATCGAAAGAAAATTCTATGCTTATTTTTTTTTTAATATAAACATGTTTTTGTCAGAGTCCAGTCAGCAAATGTACTTTTAAAGGATATTTCTCGGAATGATTTGAGTATTTTAACAATTTAAAAATTAAAATACTTAACTTTTTATTTTATTATTCTCCATCACACACTCACACATACACACACAGACACACATACACATACACACACTTTACAAACAAAATACATACCCTTTTGTATTTATTTGAACTGATACATTTTCCCTTGATGTCCTATTGTCCTGATATTAATTCAAGAATCATAAAAGGGTATTATGTTGTGAAGAGGTGGCTGCTATTCATTACTGAATATTATTTAGCTGTTCAGATTGAATCTTTAGTAAATATAATTTTCAAGTTCCAGAGAAAGCTCAGACTTTTCTTACTTAACTTCTAGAAATGTACAGTTTGAATCTTTCAGTCTGAAACAAATTTTATTCATACAAAAGACAAGCTTCTATTTCTACTGGAAAAATCTAAAGGAAGCAATTGTGTTGTCTTATCAAAATTGAATTTACAAAAGATTACACTGACATTGCCTTAATTTTTAGATCCTAGTAGCTTAGAATATCAATAAGCATCAATATCCTGGTGGAAATGATTATAGATTTTTTATGGATGCCGAGTTTTAACTTGAATATGTATGCTTTATCTTTCACCAGTCACTTTGCAAGCATTTATGAGCTTAGCTACAGCCCTTGTAAATTTCACAGAACTGAGAAGTGGAAGCTCTTCAGTGACATCAGCAAGGTAGAGGTATATCCAACTGCAAATAGCAACCCATGATGCCCAGCCAAATGAAGTACACATTGGCTTTCATTTAGTTTGTTCAGTGAATGCTGGCCGCTGGGAGTCTGTACCAGGATGTCTTCAGATGTGAATTTTTTTTGGTGAGCTCATAGACTAAATGGGCAAAGTATTATATTTATTAAGAATTTTTTTTCTCAAACAATTAGTTAAAAAGATTTAATAAGAGCATTGTTTTTACCTGGGCTCACAGTGTTAGAATAAGAATGATCTAGGTATAGCTCTGTGGTTTGATTCTTAGCAAATAGAATTTCTCAAGAGTTATTTATTGAAGAAAAACATATACTCAGGGCACCAAGACATGTTAAAGGTAATTTGTCTCACAGCTCACACGCTTGGTTATTATGCTTCATTAGTTCATTAGTTTTTTTTTTTTTTGTTTGTTTGTTTTTGGTCAGTAACTCAGCTACTGATCCACAGACATCTACGCACATCGATAAGTAGTTTTCCCTCCCAACTGTCAATATATTTGTTCACCGTGCATCTGAACAGGCGATAACAGTTTTGCATTGACTGACAAGATCTCTTAAAAGCTCTTTGTGACGGAAGATTGACAAAACTCATTACTTTTTCTTATTTATAGTTGAATACTTTGGTGAGAAAAGGAAAAGAAAGCTAGCTTTGGCTGTCTGTAACAAAAATATAAATATAACATTGGCAATAGTTATTTACAAAAAGCACAGTCTTACATAAAAGGCCATGAGAAGAAGTCTAGCATATAGTCACATCTTAGATTCCTTTTATATAACCAGACTCCTCTCGTTGGTCCATTTTGTACCTTGTAAAAGACACGCAAAATCTACTGAGTTAAGTGGATATTCCAATGCACTTATAGTTATTTGTCTAATTGTAACTTTTGTTTGGTTTATACTTTCTGAACATAGTAACAGTAATGATTAATACATTATTTGCCTTTTTTTCGGTGCATGTGAAATCCACGCTTCATCTCTCTTTAAAATACTGATCTTACTCTCATAACCTGTCTCATCACTTCCCTTTACTACCATTTTAAAGATCAAGCTAAGCTATAAAGACACGTACTTCATAAACTTTTGTGATCTCCACAGTCCCTAAATTTTCACTACTCTTTAACACCACGCTCCATTCTTAATAGTTTTCAGGAAAATACTGCATTTGTGTATTTATATTTTGTGCATATTTCTAGATTTTTATGTAACAGAAAATATTTTATGGGTATGTATGCAAAATTGAAACAGCTTATTTGAATGAGGAGTCAAGAGCACTTAAAAACTAGGAAATGTTTCTTCTCATACACGAAGACCAAAATAGATAACAAAACTGTGGAATGTTCCGGTTTGGGGAAGGACCAAGGTTAATGGTTTAAGGCAGGCAAAGGCAGACATTGTGGTACTTGATAGAAGTAATGGGTCAGGATGAGGTCTCTTGAAGATAGCTTTTACTCTGAGAAGTTGGCTCTGTGAGACTTGACTGTGGTCTGTTTTCTGATATTCCAGCTTTTTCTCCAGAATATGGCTCTGAGTTTTCATTAAATACCAACAAGAATTCGTGTTTCACTGTGTGCCTTCCTGTCTGCCCTTCTTGTCATTTGTCTCTGTGTAGTATATTCTGCCTTTCATGAGTGTCAGCTCCAGCAGGCCACAGGGGAAGCAGAGAATGGTCAAGAATGATCCAATGTTCTGAAGGGTAAGGAATAACAAGTCAATATTGACTTCATAAATATATGTAACATATGTACATATATCACATAAATCAAAAATTTCTGGTAATATACTTAAAATTTTTGATGGCATCTGTCTTTTTCAAACATTCAATTTTCAAATTATACAGGATTATATATAAGATTTTTTATTTTATCATCACTAATATATCTTTGCAGTTTGGCCCTATTGATCACATCACAATACACTGCTGTATTCCTTCATAGCATGTTGAGTCCATAAAATAAAGTTTTGAATCATGCTGCTCATTTTCTGATTGTACATTTGTTTATATCAGTATGTTCTACCTTATGTAAGGTTATGCATGTATTTGTAATTTTACTTTTTTCCAAATGTTTTGTTTGATTCCTGGTCAATTTTAATTTAATTACTTCAATTTATTTAACATGGTAAACATTTTTTTTTATTCTTTAGGACTTTCATACAAATGTACAATGATTTTGGTCCTTCTCCTTCCTCCTACTAATATCTGTTTTCTTCCCAACTATCCCCCTTCCTACTTTAAAGATGTTTCTATGTGTATTATCCATTGGGTTTAAGTGGGGTTCCTGCATGAGCAAGAGTGGAAATATTTTTTAAGTTAAATAAAAACAAACTAATAAAATAAAATAAGACAAGGAACAATAAACTATATATTTAAGCTGCTGGATATGGATGGAAGATAGACATTGCATAAACTTGAGGAGCAAATCCACCGGTGTTTGTCAGAACATTTCATTGTGCTTAGTGACAGTCCTGTGCACTACAAGGAAAATGCACTGTGATTATATTTTAGTGCACTATTCTGCCTCAAATCACAACCTTGTTTTTAAGTGCCAAGTTTTGTCCCTCCACAGCTCCTTCCTGCAGTCCTGGAGAAGGAATGCCTTGTTAATCCCCAAAAGACTCTGTAATGTATATCATAATAGCCATCTTTTACACTAGATGGTAAAATTCATGAGAATTTGAAGCGTTAGGTGATCTTTTCGACTTCCTTTTTCTAACTGCCAAGGGGGAGAACATTTTGGGGTTTGCTACAATAAATTTATGTATTTTCGGGTCTCCTCTATACCCTTAAATTTATTCTCTGTAGAGACCAAGAACCTCTGAGATACATAGAGAGAATAGGACCTTGCTATTTTCTTTAAAGTGAGAAATTGAGAAGATGAACAAGGGTTTAATGACATTGGGAGCCATATTGATACTTTTGAAAAATCTGAAATATTTTTCATAAAGTGATCTACAATTTAAAACTGTTTACTTTTATTCATCAGTAGATTTATATTCAATGTTCGTGGCAGTAATTCTGCACAAATTACAGCAAAGACTTTTCGCTTGCATCATATTAGAAGCTATATATGATTTGTATGCTTCATTAGTGATGTGTGACTAGCAGATCTATCAGTTATAAACACCTTTTTTGCTAATTAGTGTCTGTTGAGCGATCCTGTGAGAGGCTCTGAATACTAACTTTGGATTTTACACAGTGCAACAAAAATAACATTGTCTGATTCAGTAGTTATAAAACAGTGATTTGTGGGGATGAATACTCAATAATTCCTAAATTGTTATCTTTGTTTATTTCACATTTTTTACTATTTCAAAACTAGATTTCTTTCTTACATTTGTGGTCTGATAATGGTTTTCATTTCCTCTAATCCTCTCAAATCTTACCTTCCTTCCCTTCCATTTTCTCTCATTATAAAACAAATGGGCTTCTAAAGCATACTGGTAAAATGACATAAAATACTGTATAAGGTTAAACAAAATAACACATAACACAAAACAAACAGAAAGAAAAATCTCAAGAGACAAACAAGAAATGGAGACTTACTCATTTCCACTCAAGAATGCCATAAAAAAACTAAATTGAAAACCATAGCATATACACAAAGTACCCATAGGATATACAAAGAGAGAAGACATTTATCTCATATTTATCTTATATATATAATATGTATATATATAAAGATTATATATATAATCTATATATGTGTATATATATATCTTAACTGTGTTTGTTTACACACAGATGCACACACATACATATATAATGAAAATTAACCATAGAGAGCTATTCTTTAATGAAGATTTTCTGACCTGACAATGTATAAGAAGGAACCTCCAAAGATGCAACTAATTTGTTTTCTGTTCTCTATCTACTGATGGGCATGCAGCCTACCTTAAGAAGTAGTTTGTATTTAATCTTAACCATTCTGACAGGTGTAAGATGGAATCTCAGAGATGTATTGATTTGCATTTCCCTGATGGCTAAGGATGATAAACATTTATTCAAGTATTTCTCTCCCATTTGATACTCTTTTGCTTATAATTCTCTCTTTAGGTCAGTACCTCACTTTGAAATTGGAATATTTGGTTTTGTGGATGTCAAGATTCTTTATATGTTTTAGAGATAAACCTTCTGTTGGATGGGACAGTGACCAAGATCCTTTTCTATTATATAGGCTGTCATATGTCCTTTTTTTTTTTTTTTTTGCTTTATAGACATTCTTCAGTTTTAGAAGTTACCATTTATCGACTGCCAGTCTAAGTGTCTGTGCTATTGGTGTTCTATTTAGACAGTTTCTCCTGTGCCAACACATTTGAGACTGTTCCCCAGTTTCTCTTCTGTTAGGTTCATTGTAACTGAATTTATGGTAAAGCCTTTGACCCACTTGGATTTGAGTTTTGTATAGGGTATTAGATATGGGTCTATTTGCATTCTTCTATATGCGGACATCCAATTATGCCATCACCAGTTGTAGAAGATGCTCCCTCCCCCTTAATATATCTTGGCTTCTTTGTCAAAAAACAAATGAACCAATATGAGGTCTGTCTGGGTCTTTGATTTGATTCTATTGAGAAATGTCTATAATTTTATTCCAATACCATGTAATTTTTTTATAACACCTCTGTAGTATATCTTGAGATCAGGGCTGGTGATATTTTTTTCAGTTCTTTTATTGTACAGGATTGTGTGAGCCATTCTGAGTTTTTTTTGTTTTTCCATATGAAGTTTTGTTCTATCAAGGTGTGCAAAGAATGTGAAGCAAGAGGAATACTTTTTCTGCTGCTGTTGAGAATGCAAATTTGCATAGGTGATTTGAAAATCAATATATTTTCTCAAAAATTCAGAATCATTCTATTTCAAGACCTGATGATACCATTCTTGGTCATATACCCAAAGAATGGATAAATCTGCCACAAGAACACTTGCTCAACTATGTTCATAGCAACCTTATTTGTAATAACCAGAACCTGAAAACATCCTACATGCCCCTCAGTTGAAGAATAGATAACAAAAATGTAGTACATTTATACAATGGAGTATTACTCAACCGTTAAGAAAAATGGCATCATGAAATTTAAAGGCCAATTGATGAAACCTGGAAGAAAGCAATCTTGATTGAGGTAACCTAGACCCAGAAAGACAAACATGGTATATACTCACTAAAGTGTATATTAGCTGTAAAGTATAGAATAACAGTACTGTAACTCACAGATCCAGAGGGCCTAGGTAACAAGGAAGTCCCAAAGCATAATGTGTGAATCTCTCAGAGGGGAAGTAGAAATAGAGTAGATCTCATGGTTTGACTTGGGGTGGGTGGGCTTCAAGGGTGTTCAGAAGGGGAGAGTGATGAGAAAGATGACTGGAAAGGAGAACTTTATGAAGCCAGGTAGAAGCTGATGCAAAGGAAACTTCCAGGAGTCTAAACTATGACCCAAGCTACGATTTCCTGGCAGCAATGGATGTATAGCCTGGATCCCTTGTGATATCTGTGATAGCCCTGGTTGTTAGAGGAGAACATCCATCTAGTGACTGATGGAGACAGGTTAAGAGAACCACAGTCCAACACTGGGTCTACTTGGTCAAGGTGGACGATCCTTTTGTTGTGTTCTTAGATTTTGTTTACAAATATTTTGTTGGGTATTTTGCATCTATGTTTATAAGGTAAATTATTCTATAATTTTCTTTGTTATTGGGTCTTTATAGGGTTTGGGTAGCATATTAAGCGTAGTTTGTTGTTTTTTTTTTTTTTTTTTTTTTTAAATCAATTGGGTAATGTTTCTTAGGTTTCTTTCTTATGGTATGATTTAAGGAGTGCTGACATTAGCTCTCTTTAAAATTCGGATATAATTCTGTGCTAAGACCAACTGGCCCTGTAACCTGGCTTCTTAGTCCTCTAGTTACTTCTTCCCTTTCACTCGGGGTTTTTAGTCTTTTTATATTGCTTCTCTGGTCCTGATTTTACCTTGGTAATCAAGGAAATTATTCATTTGTTTTAGATTTTCCAATCTTTTGTAGTAAACTTCTTGAAAGTATGATTCTCTAGATTTCCTTGGTGTCAATTGTTATATTCTATTTTTATTCCCAGTTTTGTTTATTTGAATATTCTCTCCCCAGCTTTAGTTTAGCTAAGGGTTTGCCAGGATCTTTCATTTTCTCAAAGAACCAATTCATTGTTTTCATGATTCGTTTTGTCATTCTTGTTTTTGTTTCTATTTTATTGATTTCAGAGCTGAGTTTGATTATTCTTGCCATCTACCCCTTTTGGCTGTGACTTTTGTCTTCTACTTCTAGAGCTTCCCGGTTTGATGTTAATTCACTAGTATAAAATCTTTTCTTTTTTTTTTTTTTTTTTTTTATTAAACAGACATGTAGTACAATGAACTTTGCCTTTTAGAACCACCTTCAATGTTTCTCCTAAGATTTGATGTGTTGTGCTTACTTTTTTTAGTCAGTTATAAAACATCTTTAATTTCCTTCACAATATCTGCCTTGGCTCACTTTTTGTCCCATTCAGATGTGAGTTTTTCAGTTTTTATGACTTCTCACCTTTCTGATGTTTCTGTTGTTGATGATATCAATATCAGAAGTGATCAGGTAGGATTTCAATTTTCTTTTGTCTCTTAATGCTTACTTTGCGTCCTTATTATGTAGGGTCAATTTTGGAGAAAGATCCATGTGGTGCTGAGGAAAAAAAAAGTATATTCTTTTGTGTTTGGCTGAAATAATTTTTAAACATTTGTTGGATCAATTTTGTGTTCCTTATCATGTGCCTTAGCTCCAGCATTTCTCTGGTGATTTGGTCTGCACGGCCCGTCTATTGATAAAAGTAGTGGTATTTTCCCACTATCAGTGTGTGAGGGTCAATGTGTCATTAAAAATGTAATAGTTGGTTTTTTGTTTGTTAGTTTTTGTTATTGTAGGTTTTTTTTGTAACCTTTTGTTTAGTACATAGACATTACGAATTCCAACGTTTCTTGGTGAATTTTTTTTTCATGAGTCTACAGTGTTCTCTTTCCTGATTAGCTTTGGTTTGAACTCTATTTTGTTAGATAGTAAACTGGTTATGGCATTTTGCTTCTTAAGTTTATTTTCTTTGAGTATCTTGTCTATCCCTTTACCTTGAGGTAATATCTATCCTTGATGTTAAAGTGTGTTCCTTAGATGAAGCATAAGGATAGTTCCTGTTTTCACATCTATTCTGTCAAACTGTATCGTTTTATTTAGGAATTTGGTGCATTAATACTGGGAGATATAAAGGAGTGACATTGCTTGATTCTTGTTATTTTTGTTGTTGTATGGTGTTGATGGTGGTGGTGGGGGTGGGGCGTGTGTATGTGTGTGTTCCCTCTCTTTTTTATTTGCATGTCTGAGATTATGGATTCTGTATTTTGTTGGTTGTGGTTAACCTTTGAAGTTGGGGTTTCCTTCTAGTGCCTTTTATGTGGCTCGATTTGTAGGTAAACACTATTCATAATTGGTTTATAATGGAACGCCATATTTTTCCCATCTATTGTAAATTAAATATTTTCTGGGGATAGTATTTGGTATGGTTTCTTTGGACATTTACAGTTTGTAGAACATCTTACTGACTAGAAATAGCTTTTGAGTTCCATTGGAAAATCAGGCATTATTCTAATTTGTTTACATTTAATATTTTCTTTGAATGAGGTATCCTTTTTTATTTAAAGTTTTTAAAAATATACCTACCACTATTATCTCCCCCTCTTCTCTTCCAAGTCATCCCCAGCTTCTCTCAACAAATACCCCCACTCACTCCTCTGAGATGATTAAGTCTCCCAGGGTGAGTCACTGCATGACTGCAAATCTATTTGAATCAGGATCAAGGTCCGCCCCCCCCCCCCCATGTCAAGGCTGAGCATGGTGGTCATCTCTATAAAATAAGTTTTAAAAAGCCAGTTTATGAGCTAGGAATAAATTCTGATACCACTGCCATCAGTATCAGAAGCTTCCCAAGCCATTTGACAGTCACCCACATTCAGAGGGTCTAGTTTCAGTCCCATGCAAGTTTCCCAGCTGCCAGTGTAGAGTCAGTGAGTTCCCAGTAACTTGGTTAATCTATCTCTGTGGATTTTCTCATAATGATATTGACCTTTTTGCTCATATAATCTCTCCTTCCTCTCTTTGACTGGACCGGGAGCTTGACCCAGTGCTTAGTTATGGATCTCTGCATCTGCTTCCATCATTTTCTGGACAACTAGGTTGGTCACCAAATTGATTACAGGGGAAGGCCAGTTTAGGCACCCTTTCCACTAGTACTTGGAGTCTTAGCTTGGGTCATATTTGTAAGAATTAATCTAACTAACGATCCTGCAGTTTCAGTATTGGGCATACCCAAAGGATGCACACTCTTACCACAAGGATATTTGCTTAACTATGTTCATAGCAGTATTATTAGTAATAGCCAGAACCTGGGAACAAACTAGATGCCCCTCAACTGAAGAATGGATTTAAAAAATAATGTTGTACATTTACACAATAGCGTACTATTCTGCAGTTAAAACAATGACATCTTCATATTTGCAGACAAATGGATAAACTAGAAGAAATTATCCTGAGTGAGGTAACACACACCCAGAAAAGACAAACATGGTATGTATTCACTTATAAGTGAATTTTAGACATAAAGCAAAGGATACACAGGTTACAATCTACAACTCCTGAACAGCTAGTTAACAAGGAGGAACCTAAGAGAAACATCAATGGGTCCCCTTGAGAAAGAAAAATAAATATGATCTCCTGAGTAAATTGGAACCATATGGGTGGAAGGGGTAAGTAGAGGGGGTCGGGGAACCCAGGATATTGAGTTGAAGCAGAGACAGAGAAAGAGAACAGAAAAATAGATATCTTGATAGAGGGAGCCATTGAGGAGTTAGAGAGATATTCATTTTCTCTATGTTTTCAATACCCAAGATTCTCTCTTTGATCTCTTGTGTTTTTGTTTGTGAGACTTGCCTTGGTGACTCTTGTTCTGATTCTTAAATTTTTTCCCCATTTCCCTCAGTTTTGATTTCCTTGGTTGATTCTATTTCTACGTTCAGGTCTTGAACCTTTTTATTCTTATTTTTACACTGCTTGTTTGTATTTTCATAGATTTGTTTAAGGGGTTCATTAAATCCCTATTTAGAGATTTCTATCATAGTCGGAAAGACTACTTTAAGGTCTTATTCTTGTATTTCAGATAGAGTCTCAAGAGGACAGAGAGTACAGTACAGGTTTCCTGGTAGGAGTTATTATCATCTTGAAATAATATCTCATTTCCCTCTACCCTTCTTTATGTAGCAATGAAATTATGGATCATTAATTTTCAATATATTATAACCTCTCATCTCTGATGCTCACCTTGCCTAAATCACCCAGAAGGTCCTCTTTAAACTTTCTACTTGCTTTCTTTAAGTGCTCATAATATTTTTATTACTTTGGTTTGTGGCACATTTTTTTTCCTGCTTTAATTCATGCAAAGCTCAAATCTATATCTATATTAGAATGTTTAGTTGTTTTTGGAGTTTCACTGTGCCAAGACCTTAGGTAATCAGACATAAATACTGTAGTCAAATCATAAATTTGTACACAAATCCTAACTGCAAGCATGATTTCTTAAGTCCTGCTTTATCATTTATCAATTTAATATTTCTATGTGTCAATGTATTTGGATGGAGAAATGTCATGAAGTTATTTTTTTTTTTTTGACCCTGAACAGAAGCTGCACTGGAAATAACAATTTGAAAAGTGTAGGTCTCAGTTTGTCAAAGATAATACACTTTCAATTAATAGGTACAGGATTCTATCATTCCCTTTAAGTTCAGTTTTTTTTCCTTGATAACCACATTAAGTAAAATTTTCTTGAGCCATAATTGACATAATCAGGGCTTGCCAAAGAATTAGAAAAAGCTGATGGAAGAGCTGAGAGTGAAAGAATAAAAAAACAAGTGAGAGACAGTGTACATTAGAAAGAAGAAGAGCTAGACACTGAGAGAGAAATATATATACACACACATATATATGCACATACATCGTAAGGAGCTAACAAAATATTTTATGATTATGGACATTAAGCTAGATATCAGGAAGTTACTGGTATAATTTGAATTTACATTTGAACTCCCAAGAACCAGAGGAGATAATACAGGTCCAATTCCAAAGTCAGAGACCATTGTCTTATGTAAAGTGGGCAGACAAGAAGTGAAAAACTGAGTTCTTTCTTTTTTTGTGAACTTAGGTCCTCCTGGGTTATAATGAGATCAACTAGTAGGGTAGTTATCCTGGTTTCATTTCTCTTGCTGGTTTGATATACTTGAACAAAAGAAAGTTAATGGAAAAAGAGGTGCTTTTCATTAGCAATACAAAACTATGGTTTATTATTGTGGGGAAGTCATGGTAGGAAAGTATCTTAGTAAATGTTCTGTTGTTATGAAAAAACACCATGATCTTGACAAGTCTTATAAAGAAAAACGTTGATTTGTGGTTGGCTTACAGCTTCAGAAATTTAGTCCATTATCATCACAGTGGGAACCATGGCAACCTGCAAGGAGACATGGTACTGAAGGAGTAGCTGGTAGACATGATAGGCAGGTAGTAGAAAGAAGGGACAATGGACCTGGTTTGAGCATTTATATAATAAATAGTGTAAACCCCTAAGCCAACACTCAGTGACACACTTCTCCAACAAGGTCAGCCCTACTCCACAAAGTCCATATGTCCTAATCACTGTCAAATAACATCACTCTATAAGCACCAAACATTTAAATATATGAGCCTGTTGAAGCCATTCCTATTAGAACACCACAGAAACTCATGTAGGGAGTCACATGACATCATCCATAGTCAAGAGCAGAGAGAGATGAATGCTCCCTGTTAGATCTTCTCAGTCACATACTTAGTGATGCACAAAATAAAAACACACTGACCAGACACAACCACATGAACAGGTTCACAAGACAGCCTTCAGATAGGTACAGTTGCAGACTCATAAACAAACAGGCAGAACGAACAGAACAGGGAGAGTGAGGTAGAAAATTACAATCTATGCTCTTTCCTGGTTAGAAGGCAAAAGAAGAAAAGAAGGCCGGCACTAATGGGGACTGTTCAATAGCATTTCTAGGAGATAATACTGGAAAAAAACCAGTATGACTCAGATATACAGCTTGCCCCACTTTGACATGAAACACATTCTTTGCTTATTCATTTCCTTTTAAAATCTTTTGGTAATTTAATATATGAACACTCCATTTGCATCATTTCCTCCCTCCTTTATTGCCCTTTACTTCTCCAACATCTACCAATTCCTTCTAGAACTCATGGGCTCTTATTCTTTTTTATACTCCTGAATTCATTCAGTGCTGCTCATATGTTTTTACATTTAAATCTGACTCTTTGGATTTGAAGACTTATAAGGAGAAGACTGACGTCTCCTCTCTTAGTAGTTGTTAATTTCCTATAGCTATTCACCCAGGGTCACACCCATATGTCAGCTTCTTGCCATTCATGTTGCCATGTCAATATGTGTTGTCATTATTCAGGTATAGTTTAGTAAACCCGATTGTTGAGATTTTATGAGTCTAGCTTCCCTGCCATTTCAGAGAGGTGTTATATTACACTTTATCCTCTGGCTCTTACAATCGTTATGCTCTCTTTCCTTTGGTGGTTCCTTAGCCTTAACTGTAGTACTCAGGTTGTAGAAGTGTCAACGGATGCTGAGCATTACATGATCAGTTGTCTAGACTTTGACTAGTTGTGGCTTTCCGTAATGGTGTCTTTTTCCTGCAAAGAAAACCTTTTGTAAGGAGGCACAAGAGTTTTCATTGTAGAATCTTTTCCTCCTTGATGCTTTATTTTTAATAGAGAAATGATTATTTCACAATTCCAGCCCAGTAAGTGCAGTAAAGTTACAGCTGTAGGACTTTGAGACAGTTGATCGTATTGCATCCAGTCTAGAAGCAAACACTAAAGAATGCAACCTCATGGTTTATTTTAATGCCGCTTATCCTTCGTCTTGCACTGGAATAAAAACTTAATTCTTGATCTGAACAAGTAATAAATAGAAATTTTGCAGCTTACTTTTGTGTGAACTGTAGAAGCACAAAATAAGATTTAATATACTCTCTGAGAGAATGTCATCTGGAAAGGTAGCAAGATAGGTTTAGGCATAAAAAGTACAGATAACAAAAATTGGAGAGCAATGATACAATAAATTTTGCACAGGCAATGAAAGGCTGGAAGAGGAAGATTAAAGAAAGGTTCTGCATGCATGCCCCATGAGGCTCTAATTTTATCTAATTCTCTAGATATCAGCTTTGCATTATATAGAGATTTGCTCAAAATGTAACTCTCTATTATTATCACAAAGTACTTGGGCAAGAATTGATAAAGTCCTAAATCTCTTCTCTCAGACCATAAATTAAGTAATTCCCTGTTAAAATTTTGCTGCTATCCCCAAAATATATCTTCCCTATAAAGAAGTTTTATTTGCTTGCCGGCTGATTTGGCATTTTTTTATTTGCCTTTTGAATAAATAAGGAAGTTTATGACAAATATTTTCATAATGACTAAGAACTAAAGCTGTGTGTAAGGAACTAAAACAGATCAGAGTTGCAGAAGATTGTTTTTGTTCTTGACTTGATAGATCTTGTATAAAAACAAATAACATTTTCCAAACAATGACACTACTGTGGACTGAATTGTGTACCCTTCAAATTTTAAATGCTGTAGATTTTACTCTATTTGAAGCTAGACAATAAAAGTCCTACTTTGTTCTTTTTATTCAAGATGCTGTTGACTGGCTATACATTTTGTGTTTTTAAATAAACTTAAAATTAAATTTTTTTATTAAATAATGGCAGTGCAATTCAATAGGAATTGTGTTGACTCCTTCTGTAGGATAAATATTTGCTTTAACCTTTGAAAGAATATATTTTATAGATTTTCTTTAAACATTTTTTCCCATATCTAGCACTGCTCCTTCTCCTTTCCCTCCTCCCAGCTTCCCTATCGCCCGCCCCCCACATCTGTTCCCCAAGGAAGACACGGAGTTCCAAGGTGGGTCAATTCAGTCTCCCATATCCAGCTGAGGTAAGTCCAAGACCCTTATCCCAGGATTAAGGCTGGGTTATGTGTTTCTCTATAGGGAATGGGCTCCATGATATCAGTTCACTCATCATGCTGTTTGGCCTATGGCTCAGGCACATTGCCAGCTTGCTCTTACATCTTAACCCATTTCCATTAATCTGTCTGCCACATGGCCCGTGGCTCACCTGAGCCATAGGCCAAACAGCATGAACTTAATATAAGAGTCTTAGTCATTTCTGGGGGCCTGAGCAGGGGCCGGCTAAGCGGTCTGGCTTGGCGGGTCTGTGGGTCTGGACCTCTGGCCACCCGGGACTGAGAAACCTAATTACAACAATCTCTCTCATGAACATTGATGCAAAAATATTCAATAAAATACTGGCTGTTTCACCAAAGAATGAGACTCAGCTATAGATCTCTGAAGAAGTTGGAGATACTAGAGGGAATAAACACCACAGTCAAATCTTACCCAGCTGTCTTCTAGCTTCCTCAGCCTGGCTTCCCTTAGAAAAATGCTTCCCTCTGGGTTTCAATCCTGTCTTAAGTACTCTTTCAGTAATTAAGGTGTGGCCCCACCACACCTGCTTGGGAGCATAGAATTCCTTCTATAATCTGAAGTGACCTTGACTCAGTTGGGATTAAGGGTGTAGGTCACCACTCCCAGGATACTCCCTGTGCTGGGATTAAAGGTTTGAATCACCATTCTGATTTTCTTAGACTGACTGTGGTTAGAGCTCTGGGACTTCTGGAGCCCCCAATGTAGACTGTGGGTAGATTCCCTCTGATATCTCCAAAACTTCTGAAACTTTATTAAATCTCCACATATCCCCTTTTGTGTCAAATTAAGAAAAAGAAGGTGATAGCTAACATAAGAAAAAAAAATATATAATAGGTACAATAATTATATACAATATATACAAACAATAAATGAGTAATGTTCAGTCCATTAACAATTGACAATTCCAAGAAACTATTTCATTAATTATCCTATTTTGATGAGTCCAAAGGATTATACATAATTCATTTTCTTTCTAAAAGCTATTATTTTGATGTCTCTAAAATATATAAGCTTTAACTTCAAAGTTTCTTTTCTAAAACTGTCATTAGAAAACTGTAACTATAACTATCTCATCTTTAACTACCTCAGAGACCCAAGAAGGGAATAATATTTACCCAAGTAACTAGGAAGTGCAAGCAACTTCCAAAAACTAGAAATGACAGAGATGATACCTATCTGCCTGGACAGTCACCCAAAGTTCCTTTATAACGTTGGGGCATTCATCTTCAGCCTACAGGCCCAGACTCTCTTTTCATTTCAGTCTATTTGGTGTAGTTCAGTCATCCTTGTGTCCTGTAGATTGAAGACTCGCTTCAAAGTTCTTTTCAACTTTCCCTTGCGGTACTTGTTGGTTATTGGTCTTGTGCCGGTATTTAGCTTTAGATGGAGTTTACCACCACTTTGGACTGCATTCCCAAGCAACCCAACTCCAGGAAGATCCAGGCCTAGCATGCCAGGGGTCGCTACCACCTCATACCATCCACAGGCCATCTCTGACAGTTTTCTCTGAAAAACAGAAACCTGAAGGATCATCTCAGCTTGTTCTGTCAAAGTTCAAAGGTCACTTTCTGTGGGAACCTGCACGTCCAGTTCAAATAGCACACTGTCAAGCAGTCAATTCAGGGACAGGTTCTTGTCCAATGACTAACCGTTGCAACAAGGAAAGTAGATTCCATATGGAGTTTCTTCAATGCCCCTTTTTCTCTTGAAGTATATTGGGGCTGCCAGGAGCAGACCTGTCTCACTGTCCAGAAAAGTCTTTAAGTTCTAAAAATACTTTAAATGTCATAGTCTATGGATCTCTGAAATTTTTGGAGAAGACCTGCTTATCTAAAATATATTTGTTTGACCTTGAAAACATATCTAAATGACTATGTCTGAATGTAATGTCTAACTACTGACTTGCATTGCTTTATATTCTAATTAATTGGAAATAAAAACTTTCATGGACTAGCAATTTGGATTACAATGTTAGATAAACTGATTAAGTATACTACCTGAATCAAGCATAGAAATATTTGTACAATGACACAATTAATCTCAAAATGCACAATTTGTTTACAGAAAACCAATGCAATGTAAAATATTTAAAGCTAGCAAATCCTTTTAAAAGAAGATTCCATAATCTATCCTTATATCCTATATATCTGTATCCCCTTTTTCTTTATTTTTTTAAATAAACACAAATATTCAATCTAATCATTCTTGTTTAACTTTTTTCTAACCATAACCATGAACAATTTTTAACCAATTAACCTAACCAATGACAATCATCCATAATCGATTGAACAACCAACACCAAACCACCCTACAACTTGGGAACCAAAACCAACCCATCCCACTACTTGGGAGTGTGGGCTCTGTGTTCTTAAGTTTAGTTCCTGCTGACTGGGGGTGATGGCATCTTTTGGGGATCCTTAAAAGAAAAGTTTTGTTAAATGTCAAGTCCTGAAATAAGTAGCTGTGTCATTTGTTGTCCAGTCTCTGCATAACAACTGGCAAACCAAATTCAACAACATATCAAAAAAAAAAAAAAAATCCACCATTATCAAGTAGGCTTCAACCCAAAAATGCAGGGATCATTCAACATATGAAAAACTTTTATGTAATCCACCATATAAACAACCTAAAAAAACAAAAACAAAAGCATGTGATCATCTCCTTAGATGTTGAAAAAGCCTTTGACAAAATCTAACAATCCTTCATAATAAAAGTTTTGGAGAGATCAGGAATGTAGGAAAAATACCTAAACATAGTAAAGGCAATATATAGCAAGCTGACAGTCAATATCAAACTAAATGAAGAGAAACTCAAAGCAATCCCACTAAAATCAGGAACAAGACTAGGCTGTCCTTTTTCCTCACATCTATTCAATTTAGTTCTGGACGTTGTAGCTAAAACAATAACAAAAGGAGATTAAGGGGATACAAATTGGGAGGAAAGAAGTCAGACTATCTCTATTTGCAGATGTCATGATAGTATACATAAGTGACCCCCAAAATCCTACCAGGGAACTGCTACAGCTGATAAACACCTTCAGCAATGGAACAGTGTATAAGATTAACTCAAAAAAAAAAAAATCAATAGCCCTCCTATACACCAACTATAAAAGGGCTAAAAAATAAATCATGGAAATATCACCCTTTATAACAGCTGCAAATAGCATTCAATATTATGGAGTAACTCTAACCAAAGAAGTGGCAGACCTTTTTGACAAGAACTTTAAGTCATTGAAGAAACAAATTGAAATGAATATCAGAAAATGGAAAGACCTCCCATGCTCCTGGATAGGTAGGATCAATTTAGAAAAAATGGCAATCTTAGCAAAAGTAATCTACAGATTCATGCAATTCCCATTAAAACCCCAACACAATTTTTTATATAGACCTTGACAGAACAGTACTCAACTTCATATGAAATAAAAAAAAACCCACAGAATTGCCAAAACAATACTACTAAATAATAGAATTTTAGGAGTCATCACCATCACTGACTTTAAGCTATACCATAGAGCTAAAATAATAAAGGCAACCTGGTATTGTCACAAAAAGAGACTTGTGGATCAATGGAATTGAATCAAAGGCCCTGACCTTAATCCACACACCTATGAACACCTGATTTTTGACAAAGAGGCCAAAAATATACAATGGAAAAAAGATAGATGGTATCTTAAACAAATGGTGCTGTCATAACTGGATGGTAGTCTGTAGAAGAGTGCAAATAGATCCATGTCTATCACCCTGCACAAAACTCAAATCCAAGTGGATCAAAGACCTCAACATAATCCCAGTTACACTGAACTTGATAGAAAAATAGTGGGAAATACCCTCCAATGCACTGGCAGGTGACCACTTCCTAAAAACAATACATATGTTTTTAAGATTATTTTAAAACATACTATATGAAGATGATGGTTTTGTGAGACAGGTGATGTAAATGGGGTAGACGTTTCTGAAAAGGATTTTTCAGAAGGTGCATGCTGAGTGCTAGTCATGGTGCTTGTCTTGTTTGACTCTTTTTGCTTTTTTTTTTTTTTTTTTTTTTTTTTTACCCCTTTACTGTTCTGTAAACCAATCGTGTGTGACTTTCCAAATATTTCTCATATTAAAATAAGCAGGACATTTTAATGACAAAAAAATAAAAGTTGCTTCACCAAAGCTTATAGGGGTTTGTTTTTCAGTCATCAGGAACCCCCTCCCATCTCGGTATTCATATTAAAATAAGTACATATTTCACACAAGCACTTGAAGATACGTTTTAGGATGGTGTGCCCATTTATCAGCTGCTGCAACAAATTGCTTCTAAACTTAAGGACTAGATGTAATCAAAAGTTATCATTTACAGTTTTCAAGATTAGCAGACCACAAAGGCTCTTATATGCCTACAATGAAAATGCTAGTTGGTGCCATTTCCCTACTAGAAACTTCAGAGATCTGTTTCCATCTCTGGGTAGACACTGCTTGCTCGTAGCTGCGTCCTATCTATTCACAAAACTGTAACAGAGCTTCATTTTCTTTTTCTTTCTCTCAAGTCTCTATTGTGCCTAGAATTTTTATGGTGACCAAAGAGAATTCTGTGCTTTAGAGGGTAGAAAACTCCTTGCTCCTAGAGTTTCAGTCTGAATTTCCTTTTTTTAAATCCTGTAATTGGACTTACGTAAGAAAAAAGTTCAACCAACGATCAAGTTACATTTAAATAACCACAGAAATACATTATCAACATATCTTATGAGAATGTGAAATTGGAGATGGTTATATGTCTAACACTGATTCTGATTTTGTGGTTTCTTCTCTAGAAGAAATTAACAATAGATTTTACATTGTGTATGCAATTTCTTTATATGCATTCAATGAGTTAACTAATTTGTATTTGAGTTCACTTTGCCTTATTTTTCAAAAAGAAAAGTAAGTTATTCTGGGGTTAGGTGTGTGCTATCAAGACATTCTCAAACCATTCAAAATATTTTGAAGCCTATTGCAATGAACTTGAAAGTGAACTCGTGTTTTATTACAGGGTAACGACTGCCCTCTAGTGGTTTCTGGATTATTGCAAATACAAGGAAAACAATCTCATAAATTTTGCAAATTAAAAAGAAAATGTCTTAGGGCCAATATACCAAAATATATTATAAAAACAACATGTACAACTCTGAAACATGTCTAAAAATATCTCCACTATAACAGTCATTATCATTTTTTTTTAATAAACCAGTTATATTTACTAAAGCTTAAATGACAATTGAGAATTCTGGGCTTCGCTTCTGTGTCACTTGTCAACACTCTACCGATATTGGGGCTAACGAAGGAGAGGAGGTGGGTCTCCACACTGGCTTAGGCCAGGTCAAACGGACGTAACCCGATGTTCACTGGATTAGACTTATTTTATCCATTTTTTAAAATCTTAAACCAGAGGTGTGACATTTTAAATTGTCCACCACAAAGTGATGAAATAGGTGGATAACACTGTGAGTGAATATTACTAATTTGAAAATGTCAGCTTAGACTGGCTGTGGCAGCTTGTTACTAGAGTCTCAGTAGGATAATTGCAAGTTTGAATTAACTGTGCTCTGCTAGAGATAATATAAAATTTTAAAATAAATTAATTACATAATTTAAATTGTAATTTATTTTGTTGAACCTATGTTAACATAAATGACTCTTACTATGGAGGAGCAATGAATTTAACTTTCAATTTAAATTCTTAAATGAATTCTAAGAGGTTTGAGATGAAAGATCTCATTCACAAATTCATTATATATTTAATTTTTAAAAAGAGAATGAAAGTGTGAGACTTTAGCAGAGGTTGATTTTATTCATAGTATGGACTCAGTATATGTGAAAGACTATATGAATGGGAATTTTAGAAACTTGTAAGTACTTAACCTTAATATAACACATACCCACACAGACAGACACACACACACACAAATTCAAAGAATAGAAATTTTAGAAAATTAATAATTGTCATTAGGTTTATATTTCATCAGATTCACATTTTCTGCATGAATGACAACCCCCAACTATTGTAACCCTAAAGTTCTTCTGCTTGAAGACGCTCCTGAGTCAGAAATGTTTCTGTAGCTCAGCTGCTCCGAGTATACACTCCCAGGAACAACTCACTCCCTGTTGTACTGTTGATAGGACTCTCAAGAATGTTCTGAGTTTTGTTGTAGTGGTCAGCTGACCTATTGTTTTGAGAGGAAATGTCACAATTCAGAAGAACATGTCATACAAAATAAAAGTGTCTTCACACTGCTGAGTCTTTCCTTTGCTGTATAGAACTTTCTAAATTTTATATAACCCTACTTATCAGTCCTTGGCATTATTTCTGGTATTAAAAGACACTAAAATAAAAGCAAATAAAAATGCTCATACCTATAATTGAAGTGTTTTATTGTTTTCAAACTTTCATATCTTATATTTAAGTCTTTGATCTATTCTGAACTGACATCTTTTTGTGCAGAGTGTTTTATTATTTGTAGGTAGTATTCTTTTGTACATTAAAGATTCCTTCAGGAAACATCTACAGCAGATAAACGCTGTCTGTGAAGTAGTAGTACGATACAAAAATCTGCCCAGAGAAATCAGTAGCCTTTTATGTACATGTGGAAAATTAACAATACAGCACCATCATGACCGAACATCTAAGATACGTCCTGTGATAACTATAAAACTTTAAAACGCTGGAGAGAAACATTGAAGACCTCAGAACATGCAAAGATTTCCATGTTCACACGGAAATTAGGATTAGTTTTGTGAAAATGGCTATCCTGCCAAAAGGAATTATGGATTCTTTGCATCCTCATAAAAATTCAAACAGAATTATTCACTGAAATTGAACAAAACATCTTAAACTTCATGCAGAAACACACACACAGTGGAATATCTAAAATAGTTTTGAATAATAACAGAAATACTGGGAGTATTGTACTCTTTGATTTCAAGCTGCATTACAGAGCTTTAATAATAAAAATGGCATGGTATTCACATAAAAGTAGACATGGTGATCAATGGTATTCACATAAAAGTAGACATGGTGATCAATGGAACCCAAAGGAAGATGCAGAGAAAATTCCACACAACAATGGTCATGTAATTTGTTGATTTAAAAAAAGCAAAAACAAAAACAAAATATACATTTGAAAATAGTCATCTTCACCAAATGGTGCTAGTCTAGCTAGAGAGCCTCATTTGGAAAAGTGAAATTGATCCTTACCACCCTGTACAAAACAACCCCAAATACTGAAGAACCCCACTATATGATTAATATCGTAAATCAAATGAAAGAGGAAGTAGGAATGGACTTGCATTCATTGGCACAGGAAATAACTTTCGCAACAGGTGTTAAGAGTGAAAGATAATGAGACCCTGTGAAGATAAAAAGCTTCTGTCCAGTACAGAGCACAATCTTTTGGAAGAGTAGCAACCTACAGCATAGGAAAAGTTTTTTAACTAATTGTACATGAGAGGGAAGGTTTGTATCTGGAATATGTAAAGCACTGGAAATAAAACTGAGCATCAAGAAAGCAACATATAACCTAATTAAAATATGTCACATAGAACTAAATAAAAATTACCAAAATATAAAACAGATATGACTGAGGAAGACACAAAAAGGTGTCCATCAGAGAAATAGAAGGAAAAGCTACTGTTAGAGTTCATCTTACCTCCGTCAGAATGCCCAAGATTGATAAAACAGGACAGCACAGGCTGGTGAGCACGTGAAAAAGGGGAACCACTTAATCATTGCTGACTGGGATGCAAACTGGCATAGCCACCCTGGGAATCAGTGTAGAGGTCCCTCAAAACTCTAAAATTTAATCCACATCAAGATCTAGCTACACCAGTATGGGGGGGGGATATATTAAAAAGGCTCTACATTTTGTTACAGAGGTACTTCCTCATAGCTGCTCTATTGATGATAGGGCGAGATGGAAACAGACTAGATGTCCTTCAACTGTTGAATGGTAGTGAAAATATGGTTTATTTATACAATGAAATTATCGTTTATTTCTTAAGAAAAGCAAAATTATGAAATTTTCAGTATATGGATGGTACTGTAAATATTGATCTTGAGAGAGACATCCCAGAAACAAAATGAAAAATATTGCATGCTTTTTCTTTTATGTGGATACTAGCTTTAAAGATTCATACACATGCATTTCAAGTAGAATAATTACAGAGCCCAAATATCCAGTAAGGCACCAGGTCATGGAAGATCTTCCAAGGTAGAAGAAATAAAATATGGTGTCCTAAGATATAAAGGGAGAACTAGACGGGTGGATTAAATTGTGAGAAGGATGAGAGGATGGGCAAAGGAGAAAACTAACATAAATGGAAACCTACTAGTACAGAATCTTATATGTATGTATATAATTTATATTTTTAGCTCATATATGTGTATGATATAAATGTTTATAATTTACATTAAATTCTTTATATATTAATTAGCACTAGGAATGTGTGTGTAGATATATAGTATACATATATACATATATATACATATATATGTGCATGTGTGTGTTTGTGTATGTGTGTGTGTATGCATCTATAGAATTTAAATGGAGTCACTATATAAGGGCTAGAGAGTGCCCAGGCTACACACAATACCAAGTAAAACCAACAGTGTTGGAACTGTTGATTACATCTTGTTGAATCATTGCCAAGAAAGTCCCATAGTGCCTCCCTTCAAACATCAGTCTATTTCCAGGGTTATTGGATACCCTCTATAATTTGAAAGTAAGGCTCAATTCCTTAAGAATCCACTTATTACATCACCAACCATAAAAACTGAGCTTGTCTCCAACTACAAACTTCAGCCCTATTGACCAGTAATCATGGTGCTGGAAGGTACTTTGCATGGTACCAGAAGAGAAAAGTAGCCATCACAAGATATATTGGTGTAGTATGGGGGTATTATGGGAGTAACCAACCACTTCCTGATTGCCTTTAAAGACCACTCCATCTGATGGAATTCATATTTCACACTACTAAAGTGGACAAGAACCTGAAGCTAGACAGATCATGCACCCTAGGGGAAAATTACAAATATTATTTTATTAAAGAAACACAAGAAAAGACTCCTAATACAATATTGTTAAATGTAGAGTTCTCTGCAGACATCAGGACCAGTAGAATAATAATCTGTGTGAGGCAAGAAGGAAATCTGCTTCAACTCAACTCAGTATCCAGTGGTGTTTAAAACATCTTAAGTCTGACACTGGATAGTTCATTTTAGCCATAATTCAGCCCAGAAATATTTGCAAGGGGAGGGGGAATTTCCTTATGATAGCTACTTCAATCATGTGTGTGCAACAAAGCTTAAGACATGATTGCATTGAAACTCTTTAGAAAGTAATATGGCTTCTTCCATAACATGAGTTCTATTACCCAGAAATAATAGTCAAGGGTTTAAGAAGAATGACTGAGATAAACATGAAATCCTGGTGAAATAAAATGTAGCCTGGCCCTAAGGCTAACACAGTCTTTAAGGCTGTTCACTACATCTACTCCCAGACTTTCGGGCAGAAATAGATTATACATATTTTTTTTGAAGAAACAACCCTGCATATTTAACATTGCTGGTTTTGTCTAGTACGTATTTTGGGGCACAAGGTCTTTGTGCCCTCTACAGTTATAAATATTAATCAATGCATCACTTAGCCTTCATCAGGGAAGTTTCTTGCCGTAGCTGGTGATTAACACAAAGGCTCAGACCTGGGCAATGTATTGAGAGTGAGAGACTTTGGAGAAATAAGTTCTAAGTGGGATGTCTTTATCAGTGCTCCTCAAGAGTCAGAGGTTTAAAGAGGAGAGGGAACATCAAAGCACTAGGAGCCAGAGGTGCTGACTGACTGCAAGGAGACTGTCCTTCAGACATAACAGAAACACACATGAACCCTAGAGATTTTGACAGTAGGGATAAGACTTACAAAACTGAATACTGAAAAAATCCCAGCATAGAGAAAGATACGTTAACCCAAAGTTCTACTCCTACTGGGAAAACTGTTTACCACTTATACCTAGTGGGAAAGGAAAAAAAAATACTCAAAAAACAAAAAAAAAAAAACAAAACAAAACAAAAAAAAACAGGTCTCTCCAATGGCGTGACACTGGGTATATCATTCACACCCCAGGGCAGGCCCCATGATTCCCAGAAGTGCTTGAACAACATAAAATGTACTCTAATTTTGCGTGTTCTTTGACTTTTTTGTATTGTTTTCTTTGTGAATTGATTTTTCTTACTAGTTTTTCTGGTCTTTTTAGGTTTTTATTTTTATTTTGTATTTCTGTGCATGTATATGTGTGTGTGTGTATGTGTGTGTGTGTGTGTGTGTGTGTGTGTGTGAGAGAGAGAGAGAGAGAGAGAGAGAGAGAGAGAGAGAGAGAGAGAGAGAGAGAGAGATACACAGAGGGAGACAGAGAGAGGAAATAGAGCATGAAGTTAAGTAGGTGGAGAGTGAGAGATCTGGGAAGAGTTGAGAGAGCAGAAAATATAATAAAAATATCAAATAAAAATATTTTAAAAATAAAAAGCATAGGTTGAAAAGAAAGGGAATTTAATTTCATTTTTCTACATATAGAAATTCACTTTCAGCAATACAATATCAAAAGGGCTGTATTTTTCTACAATGTTTTTGCAAGCTTTCTCAAAAATTAGGTGATTATCACTGTCAGGGGTTAATTTAAAGATTATTGCTTTCTATATTTCTTTTGGTTTACAGGTATGTCTTGTGCAGTGTCACACAACTTCTTTAAATATGGGATCGTAACATAAGGGGAGATCTGGTGTTGCTATACCACAAGCATCACTCTGCCTGCTAAGGATTGCTTTAACTTTACAAGGTCTTTTGTGGTTTTGTTACATATTTTAGGATATATATTTTATGGTTATATGGGAAATATCTTTTGGATTTTGATCTGAATTGTATTTTAACATTTGTAGATCACTTTCAGTTATATAAACTGTTTGTACAACATCTATTCCGTTATCTACAAGCCTGGGAGATATTTTATCTTATAGTGTTCACTTTCTTTCCTTAGAGACTCAATTGAATCAATGGTCTCCTCTTTCACTTTAACTAAGTTTCCTTCTAGGTAATTTATTTTATTCATTTGTTATTTTACTTATTGAAGCAATTTTTATAAGAATTAAGTAAGCATAAGAAAAAAAAATAAAGAGTAGTGATGTGAGAATATCTTTCCATAGGCTTGAATGAAGGACTATTTTGGCAATGGCAGGCACCATAGGAGTAGGCAGGGGAATTGGAGCATAGGTAAGAAAAGGAGGGTAGAGTCAGATAGAGAGATCAATCCAGACACCCAAGAAAGCAACATGTTAGAAACACGGTGAGCCACGGGCCACATGGCAGACAGATTAATGAGAATGGGTTGAATTAAGATGAAAGACTTAGCTGGCAATGTGTCTAAGCCATAGGCCCAACAGCATAAGCATCTGAGTCATTTTGGGGGGAAAGCAGTTGCAGGTGGGTTCGGGTTGTGGGCCTAGTCTGGCCAGAAACTTCCTGTTATAGGGCAGAGGAAATTAAAGAATGAAGACTCATTTGATCTCAATAGCCAAAACCGGATTTATTGGTCAAAGCGGTAGCATTCTGAAAGAAATTGTGAGCAGTTTTTGTATGGAAAAGAGTAGGGCATGACTTTGCCTCACCCAGAGATTGTTTAAACAACAATAACAACAAAGGAAGCCCTTTGAAATTCCAGGGAAGGACATAAATTGGATTACCTATTTTACAGTTTTCAGGATCAGCATATGTGTGTGTGTGTATGTATGTGTGTCTGTGTATGTATGTGTGTGTGTGTGTGTATGTGTGAGTGGGGGGCATGTCACCTGCTTTTCCAGAACTTTATGGGTGCCAAATTTCCTGTATCCTTGGGTCTACTCTATGAACCTAGTTTTCTTTGGGAAGATTCCTTTATTTCAGATCTTTCATATATAAAGGACGGGGTGTAGTGTTTCGTCTAGCCATTTACTGCTGGTTAGAGTGGGTGTCATTTTGAGGTTCATGTCTCTAAGAGGAATTCTAAGGAAAAGTCATTGCTATTTTATTATTATTATTATTATTATTATTATTATTATTATTATTATTATTATTATTATTATTTTATCTGGCATGGACAAAGTGACTGCAGTGTTTCAATCCAGAAATAACTTCTGTATTTTTTTATGGACAAAGAACAGGATAAAATTATAAGGATGAGCAGAATAAGAAATAAGGGAATGCATAAGGGGAGTTGGGAGAATTGGAGAGAACTAAGAGCCCATCTAGAGGAGGGGACTTTCAGTGAAATTTCTGTGTCTAGACACTAAGTTTTTGGGTCCATCTTGAACCAGTTTGATCTGTTGGTCTAGAAGCAGCACAGTTCCTGTCAGAGGGCACATGTCCCTCTGTTAAAAGAGTGACGAGGTCTAGTTTTATGCAGTTTTGAAGAAATGTGGATGCTGAAGAGTTTAGTTGATCCCCCAAAGGTATCAAACTCATCTTAAATTTCTTTAAAACTTTCTGAAAATTTGTGTGACAAAGAGATTAACTGATGCAAAGAAGCCCTCAGCCCTGCTATTTCTGTACCAAGTCATGAAAGAATTCTCATAATGGCAAAAAAAAAAAAAAAAAAAAAAATTAGATGAGTTGAGTGGGCCATTAGCTAGAAGGCATGTAAAAATGAAAAGGTGACTGTGTTCTTAGCTAAGTAACAGGTGACAGCAGTGTTAGGTTAGAACATAGAGGGGAAGCTGAGCATTTGGAAGGATTTCCCTAGAGTGAGGAAACTAGGTCTTTTCTTCATCTCCAGCAATATTGACAACCAAAAGAAGATTCAATTGAGAGCGGGGAGGCCAGTGAGGCAGACAGTGCAATCAAGGCCGGGAATGAAGTGTTTGGATCATCTTCAGGAGCAAAATTGGTGTGGTGGACTGAATAAGAATGACCTGTGTATGCTCAAATACTTGATCCTCAGTTGGTGACGTTCTTTTGGACCAGTTATGAGGAGGTTTTCCACTGGGCTGGGCTTTAAGGTTTCAAAAGCCCACACCATTGCCAGTTAGTTTTCTCTCAACATCACAATTAGTATAAGTTTTGTTTTGCTAGGTAAAATATAATCTATATTTAGCTAGACCATGTAACAGAGCCGTGTAAGAAGATAATGGTAACTCTGTAATCCCATATGTTTCATCAAACTTGTGTATAAGGAGCACTGCCTGGAAGTTTTATTAAAGAAGTCACTAAAGTCAGCAATGTACTATCAATTAGATAGCCTTCAGATGGGATGGAAAACCTAAAAAACTTAATGTGTGTGTGTGTGTGTGTGTGTGTGTGTGTGTGTGTGTGTGTGTGTGTAAGAGAAAAAGAGAAATGAGAGAGAGAAAGAAACAGAGAGCAAGCTTATGATTTTCCTGTAGGTAAAAGTTGCCTGTAACTATCACTACATGGGATTCAGGAGCCACTCCAACCAGGGAAGCAGTTAAGCTAACAGCAGATCTTCAGCATTCTTCCACCTCCACAAAATCTAATTCCCCAGTTTTTTTCTAAGCTCTTTAGTAGACTACTTGCTACAGGTTTTATTCCTACAGGTCACCATGTCCGTCAGACCAAATAGATCTTCCCCTTTAAACTTCCTTCCCCAAACTTAATGCTTTACCCCTGACCCCAACTCCAACAGGCATTCCTTTAGAACTTGCTACTAACAGGTAACAGGCAGAGAAGCAGTAGGCTAATGGCAGATCTTCATAACCCTCTTCATTCCTCTACAATTAACCCCTCAGTTACATCTCCAGTCTTGTAGCAGATCACTTGTTCTAATTTTTCCTCATTTTCTGCACCAGGAGACTTAGTAGACCCTGGCAAAACACCGTGCTTTCTTCCATCTTGTGGAATGCCTCAGCTCCTTCCTCTTAGTTTATCCCCATTCCAAATCCTAGAAACACATTTTACATGAACCCCCAGTGGCCACACCTATCAAGATGCCAGAAGAATATCCTACCAGGAATCACTCAGTTACAATACCCTTCACAGACAGCAAAATGGAATGAGTTAAATAGCTCAAGTCATCAAAGTGGAAATGGAATCAACAAAGAAAAACTCAAACTCTGAAATCTGGAAAAAGAAATAGAAATTGAACAGAAACCTCAAAAAAAAAAATACTTGATGGACAGAATACAAGAAACAAGGAACATCTCAGATACTAAAGACATGATAGAGGAAATAAATATTTTGGTCTAAGAAAATGTTAAATATAGAGAAATGCTTTAACAAGACATCCAGAAAATCTGTCATACTAACATATCCAGTCTACAAAATGAGCTAGAAGGAAACCCCCAGTGTAAATAGGATAAGCACATCCAAAAATGTATAAGGAATAAATAAAGAACAGCAATCCAAAAGAAGATAGAAATGCATACACAAACATATGCATAACACCATCACCTCTAACAGGAGAACCACAACAAAATAACAGAAATTAACAAACATTGCACATTTATATTTCTCTATATCAATGGTTTCAATTCTCTAATAAAAAGACATTGACAAAGTGAAAGAATGCAAAACAGGACCCATCCTTTTGATGCATCCAAGAAACACACCTTCACATCAAGGGTGGACATCACTTCAGGGCAAAAAGATGGAAAAATTATTCCAATAAAATGGACCTAAGAATCAATTTGAAATAGTAATTTTAATATCTAACAAAATAGACTTCATACCTAAACTAATCAAAAGAAATAGGAAAGGATGCTACATACTTCTCAAAGGACAAATACAAAGAGAATACTGATTTTTAACATTTAGGCACTAAATATAAAGGCAAATAAGTTTGTAAAAGGAATACTACTTAATCTTAATTTACACATTGACCCTCACACAATGATAGTGGGAGACTTCAATACCCCCACTCTTTTCATTAGAGAGGTTATGATATAAAAAATTAAACAGAGAAATGCTGGAACTAACTCACACTATAAACCAAGTAGACCTAACAGATATTTACAGAACATTCCACATGAACAACAAAGAAAATATTATCAGATAGTACCTCTGAATTTTTTCCAAAACTGACCAAATATTTAAACATAAAGTAAATATTCACAAATTCAAGAACATCAAAATAACACTCTGCCACTTATTTGACCACTTGAGATTAAGGCTAGATATCAATAACAGAGAAAATAGAAACTGAAAAATTCCCTGTTAAATAAAAAAAATGAGTCAAGACAGAAATTAAAAAATATTACTTTCCATAATTGATTAAAAATTAATATGCCACTTACTCTAACCTTATGGGGCAAAAGTCTGCTTTAATAGGCAAATTCACAGTAACAAATATCTACATGAAAACCTGGAAAGATCTTAACAGCACACCTCAAAGTTCTAGAACAAAAAGACCTCACACCCTATAGGAATACTTGGCAAGAAATAATCAAACTCAATACTTAAATCAATAAGATAGAAAAAAATTACAAATCAACAAAATCAATAGTTGGATCATTGACAAAATCAATAATAGTGCTAAACCCTTATTTATCCAATTTATTTATTTAATTATTTATCCAACTAAAAGGCAAAGAGAACTTAGAAACGAAAAGGGAGATAAGGTAACAGATTAAAATCCAAATAATTATAAAGGATGTGCATTAAGACCCTTTTCTCCACAAAATAAAAAAAAAAATTCCATCAAGAGGGGTATATTTTGCATACATACTGCTTACTAAAGTTAGTTAACAAGCAAATTAAGCAGATTTAACCCCTAGTGAAATAGAATTAGTAATTTAAAATTTCCCAATCAAAAGAGTGCAAGTCAGATGGTTATAGGACAGAATTTTACCATACTTCCAAAGAACTATTGTCAATACTCCTCAAATTAGTCCACAAAATAGAAACAGAAGAAACATTGCCAAGTTAATTTTGTGAGGCTGTGATTACCCTGATAGCTAAACCACACAAAGACCCAACAAAGAAAGACTGTTACAAGCTAATTTCTCTTATTGACATAGATGCTATTTTGCTGCCAGAGGGTATGTTGACATGTATGACCTGTGCTACCATTAGGAATAAATTTGAGGTCCATGTTCTGTGCTTCTGATGTCGGCCATGTGAATGTCTGTGGTCTATGCTGTTGCACCAGGAAATTCCTACAGCTGAAAAACTTTCAGTAAAATAGCTAGCTACAAAATTAGCTCACAATCATCAATAATCTTCTTACATATAAATGACAAACGGACTGGGAAAGAAACCAGGGAAGCAATGCCTTTCACAACAGCCTCAAATAATACAAAATGTCTATGTATAACTTTAATCAAGCAAGTAAAAGACTTGTATGATAGACATTCAAGACATTAAAAAAAAGTGGAAGAAGATATTGGAAATGGAAAAATCTCCTATGCTCATGTACCAGTTGAATTAATACAGTAAAAATGTCATCCTACCAGAAACAATCAGCAGATTCTATCAAATACCCATCAAATTTCAACACAGATTATGAATGAACAATCTTTAGCTTTATTTGGAAGCATAAAACAAAGCCAAAGGGATTGCTGAAGTAATCACCATCCCTGAGTTCTAGTTGTACTACAGGGCTATAGTAATAAAAACGCACGATACAGCTACAAAAACAGACATGCTGATCAATGGAAATGAATAGAAGATTCAGATATAAATTTGCATACTTATAAACATCTTGTATTTTTTAATAAAGAAGCCATAAATACACAGAGAGGAAAAAGCGGCACCTTCAAAAAGTGGTGCTCATCAAACTCGATGGCTAATTGTAGAAGGATCCAAATGAATCCATACTTAATAACCTTTATAAAACTCAACTGTAAATGCATCAAATGCTTCAACATAATATACGATACACTGAATATGATAGAGGAGGATCTGAGAAAGAGCCATGAGTGTGTTGGCACAGGAAGACTTTCTGATCAGTATATGTTAGCACAGATGCTAAGATCAATTAATAAATCAAATAAACAATAAGTAAATTAATAGTAGAACCTTATGAAACTGACAGCCTTTGCATGGCAAAGGGTACCATAATTTGGACAAAGTGGCAACAAACAGAATGGGATTTTTTTTTCTTTTTCTTTTGGTTTTTTTTTTTTTTACCAACTACATATTGATGGAGGGATAATACCTACTATATATTTGAGACAGTGTTTTCTGTGTAACAGTCATGGCTGTCCTGGAACTTGCTTTGAAGACCAGACTGGCTTTGAACTGTCAGAGATAATCTTGCCTTTGCTTCCCAAGTGCTGGGAGTAACAGTATGTGCCACGCCTTCTACTGAAAAAAACAAACAAAGACTGGAAGAGGTGGCTGGCTCTGTCATCTGATATTCCAGACTGATTTTTATTAAATTTGAGAGACATCTCCATATACACACACACACACACACACACACATGTGTGTGTGTGTGTGTGTGTGTGTGTGTGTATATAAATAGAACTAGATATCAAGAAAAAATTAACCAAATTTAAAAAATAAGGTAAAGATTTAAACAGAAAATTTTCAAAGAAGGAATCTCAAGTGGTTGAGAAACACTTTATTCAACATCCTTAGCCATAGGGAAATGCAAATCAAAACTTTGAGATTTCATTTTAGATCTATCTATATGGCTAAAATCAATAAGAACAAGTGACAGAGATACCTTGATCAAGTAGGTGGTTTTCCCAGGGTGAGGCTCATCCATTGCACTTTGGGGTGTGTTGACCCCTGCGATTTGCCCAAAGCGGGAAATTCGACTGCATGATTTGTGGTAGTGGGAGACTGCCTTCACAGCCTGCTGGCTTGGTCTAGTAGTTAAGATTCTACGCTCTCACTATTGCGGCCTGGGTTCGAATCGAGAGAGAGAACGGGCTTCCTAAGAGATCCCAGCAGCCTTCTATCAATGGGGTTGGCCCCACCCCCTTCAGGGGCCCGGGATCCTGGGTATCAGCTGACACCTGAATCCCACCACAGCTCATGCTGGCAAGGATATGGAGTGAGAGGAACACTCATCCATTCCTGGTAGGAGTTCAGATTTGTACAGACCACTACAGATATCTGTGTGCCTGTTGCTCAGGAAGATAGGAATTGATCTTTTATATGATCCAGCTCTTGAGCTTGAAACTAAACGAAGCTTCTTCCTTCCACTGAGACCTCTTCTCAACCATGTTCATTGCTGATCTATTTGTAATATCTTGAGATTGGAAACAAACTAGTGGCCCTTTTGCTGAAAAATGAGTAAAGAAATTATGGCACATGTATATATCATATATATATATATATCACTCAGCTGTTAAAATATGAAATAATAGGTTTGGAGAGATGACTGAGAGATTGAGTACTAGTTGTTCTTTCAGAGGAACTGGGTCAATTCCTGACACACACAGGTCAGTGCACACATGCCTATAGCTCTACTTACAGGATCTAAAACTCCAACACAGACACATATGGAGGCAAAACACCAATGCACATAAAATTAAAAAAATGAAATCATGAAATTCACAGGGAAATAAATATAAGTAAAAAGAATCATCTTGAGTGAGGTAACTCAGATTCAGAAAGACGAATATGACGTGTATTTGTTTATATGAGGGTATTATATGTTAAGTCAACAAGAACTGAGCTAAAAGTTATGAAACAACAGAGGTTAGATGTGCAGTAATAAATCCAGGAGGGCAGATAGAACTCCTTATGAAAGGGAAATTGGATAGGTAGTTATTGGTGGTTTGACTATGGACTGGGACAGGAGGATCAAGTTGGGAGGGAATGGGGGAGAGACAGCTAAAATCAAGAGTCCGTTGAGGGATAAAATGAAAAAAACCTAACACAACAGAATCTTTCTAAAATATACATAAATGAAGGGAATCTAAATCAAATTATCCAGTAATTTGGAGACAGAGCTTCCAGTGGACATCATTTGTCACCAAACGAAGCTTATTAAAGCAGAGTTAGGTTATATCTAATTGAGTTGTTTGCCAAAGGTGTCCATGGGAATCTCCCAACAGCTCAAAGCATTGCCAGGACTATAATCTGTTCTCCACAAACTAAGGACATAAGTCTATTGCTGAAGACAACACCTATATAACTAGTTGAACATGGAGAAGTTGGGTTGGTGCCTAAATAAAGCCTTCATCCCTACCTGCTAGCATTATTGGTATAGGAATGCATTCTGTAGGGTTGCAAAGGAAAGATGTAAACCTCAGTCTAATGCCAGTGGCATCTACACTCCAGAAAAACCTCACTGTATCCAGGGAGATAATCCATGTGAGATAAAGAAAGAAACTTGAGTCTGTTTTATTATGTTCCTGGCCTGGACTTTCTGGTTTAGCCTTGAGGTTCAGTCTCACAGACCCACAGACCTGCAGACCCGAAGACCTGCAAACCTATAGGCACACAAAGGCTTACATTAATTTTATGCTGATTGACCTGGGACTGAGGTATATAACTTGCTAGCTCTTTACCCTTAAACTAACCCAAGATTCTTATCCTGTTCAACCATGCGGCTTGGAACCTTTTCTCAGAGCAGTATAGGTGTCCTCTGCATCTGCTTCTCTGGTGTCTCTATGGCATCTTCTGTTCCCAGAGTTTTCCCAGGCTGGTAGCTTTACCAACACTTCCTGTCTGCCTTCAGCCAATCAGCATTTTTATTAATCTGGTAGGTGGGACAATTATTTACAATATAATAACACAATCCCATTACATGAATCAGCACTACTTTTTAAAGTACTAGGTCAAAATGTCCCAAATCTGACCTCAGGGTTTATTTTTCTTACACATTTAAGGACAGTAAAACTTTAGAAAGAGGTTTCCATATGACAATTATCACAACAGACCTTTAAGCATAGCTACATTAAAAGTCTGTAGAAAGTAGCAAAGCAATTGTTACCTTTACAATGAGAATGAGTTTAAGCCCCCAAACAGTGCTTAGGGCAAGGACTTAAGGAAGGAGGACTTATAATAAACATAAAGATAGAGTCTATTAGTGGAAGCTTCAAAGTACATGGGAACTCTTTCATAAGCAAGGATTAGGCCTAACCCATGCCCTGGATATTGGGAAATTCAGGAAGGCTGGCTCCATAGTATAGTGAAAAGATCACTGGGTGATATACAACTCCAGACTTTCATGTGACCAGGCATCAATTGTTTCCCTGGAAAAGGTCATCAAATGCTTTCCTTTATCTGTGCCTACTAAAATCCAGTCACAAACCCTTAGATCTATAATGGTGTCCTTCCTTCAAGATTTGCTAGTGTAAAGAAGGCACAAGACTTGTGGGAATAATTAGCCTATAGTTGATTAAGATCCACTCTACAAAATTAAAAACTGCCCTGAGCACTGAGCGCTGAATGGTTGGCCAAGAACCTAATGCTATATAGCCCAGATATCCAGGATAAAACCACTGCTCCAGAAAAATGGGAATAAAACAAATTCTAATTACATTCTGGTATACATATAAATCAGTGTTTGTCTCAGCCATCATCATAGACACTTCTGTGGTGGGGTTCAGGTGTCAGCTGATAAAGTCCGAAGATGCCTAGCCAGGATCCTGGGCTCTGGAAGGGGGAGTGGCCAACCCTATTCAGAAGGGGCTGCTGGGATCTTTGAAGGCCCTGCTTCCTGGTTCCAGACTGTTGGAGAGACTGGTTCGGCATCCATCAACATCCATGGTCCACTGCATGGATAATCCAGTCTCTCAGGCATCTACCTAAACTGTAACCTGTATTGTGAGTGTTGGCATATATTTTAACAAATATTAAGATTAGATTGGTGTATCTAAGAGAATTTCCGCTTACACACTTCCTCCTGCAGAAGACAAGAATAAATACAGAGATCCACAGCCAGTACACTCACATCTAAAAGGAACAACTGTATCACACTCTCTGTGGGGGGGCCCTGTGGAAGAGGAGGCAGAAAGAGTGTAAGAGCCAGGGAGAGTGAGGGACAGCAAGAAAACAAGGCCCTTTCAACCAACATGGTCAAAGGACATATGGAGGCACATAGACCCAGGCAGCAGGCAATTCTGCATCTGATGGTGTCCTGTGTCTGAAAGGAAAAGTGGACGGATGCCATTCTTAACCCAGAAGCTCACTTTACTGATAACCACTTGGAAATGAAAGTTCACTCCCCATCAAGGGAGTCTCCCTGGGGAAACAAACTACTTTTAAGGACACACCAAACACTCAGCTGTTAATGGAATTCAAAGGCATTTTTGGTGCTTAGTCTCATAAGATCCTATCAGAGTTTTTCCTTTTTTCTTCTGATTACTTTTTATAGAATACAGTATAATATAATACAAATATAATTTTTTCTCCCTTTTTGCCCTATAGGCACTTTGCACACATGTTATGGCTTCCACATAGTGTTTTCATGGGATTCCTGAGTGTATGAATGAGTTAGTCTCTGTTTCTTTGTTTCCTTTCTTTGGCTATTTTACTTCTCTTTTTTGTTTGTTCTGTTTGATCTACTTAGATATATTAGCTTTTGTTTTATTTTTTTCATATTTTATTATTGTTCCCTCAAGTCTGTTTTCTAATGAGAGACAGAAAAGGGATGGATCTCATTGAGAGGGTCAAGAGAAGGAACTGGGAGGAGTAGAGGGAAGGCAAGCTGTAATTAGAATATATTATCTGAGAAGAAAATTATATTTTCTATTAAAGATGGAAGATAAGGCACAATGGGATGCCCAGTCTTGTGCAGAACAAAAGCGGAACACACAGTTCAGAACTTAAATTTGTAGCTCTCCCGATCTTGCTTTCAGCAACTAACATACTTTCAGTGCTTCAAGTGCTGGCTTTATCATTTGTAAAGCAGCTACAAAGACCCCCCATTTGTGTGAGAATCTTTTATAAACAATGAAATATAAGCTGCTGACCACAGGGAGGAAATAACCTGCATTGGAAGGAAGAGGACATTTTTTTTCTTTTACCAAAGGCTGGCTACATGATGGCTTAACGCCGTGGAGTTTGGGGTTTGATTCTTCTTGTCTCATGCAGAGGTAAGTAAAACTTCAGAATATCTCAGATAGCAGTCTGAATAAGGATAATTAGAAAAAAAGTGCCTAGTCTGTGGATCACGGAGTTCTGGGCAGGTTAATAGGGAAGGAAGATTCTGAGGTGAAGTACAAAGGGGAGAAATAGAAAAGGAAGTTAGGGTTTCCCTTCATCTCACTTAAGTCTCCATTATATTTCTCAAAAACATAAATAGAAATCATTGAAAGCATTCATGGTGATTTTCTTTCTTTCTTTCTTTAACTTGAAACGAGCTATTGAATTGAGAGATCCTCTTTGTAATTTATGAAGCATAAATTCAATTTAAGTTCCTGAAATACAGAGAATATTAAACATATACAACAACAAACAGACATCTAAAAGACCTCAAAAGGTGATGCATTCTGAAATGCCTTTTTCTGTAACTCATAGGTGAAAGCAAAATCCAGGGCATTTAGGGTGCCATAGGCAGAAAGGAAAGAGACCAGTATGAAGCAAAGAGTCTTGAAGGGTGGAGGGTAGGAGAACACTAGCTCAGCTGAGTAAAGTGAGTCTGGAGATGCCACACTCTCTTTTAGGGAAAGATCATTTAGTGCCTGAGGGCAGAGCCCAGGTCTAAGAAGAATCTAGGAGAAAAAACCTCAGGAATGCACCTGACAACCAATAGATTCAAGACATTTTTTTTTCCCACCTAAAGTTTAACTAATAGTTTCCAAAAATCACTCTATCCCCTATCCCTTTACCCAATGCTGAAATGCTAAGACTTAAAAAAAAAAGAAAAAAAAAAAACCACTTATGTAATTTTTTTCCTTTAAAAACCCTCCTACTCCTGAGCTCGAGGCCCCTAATTCCTCTGCTGCATCAGAAAAAAAAAAAAAAATGGTTTCAGCTCAGGTTCGTTCAAACCTGTCCAAAAGAATAAACTGACCCTTGTGTGTTTGCATTGAATCCAGTGCCCTTGTGGTCTTTGGGGGTCCCTCGACATGGGGACCATACAGTTTCTTGCCCAGACAAGCCGATCCTGCCTTAGCCATTGTAGCTGCCTACTGGCTGGACACTGTCCAGCACCTGGAAATTTATCTTTTGAGTTCCAGTAATCTTTGTTGATCAATATGCAGCCATGAGCTTCTGCAAATCTCAAAGTGTTAGCGCCCTTTGTTGTTAGGCCAATATTGGAGGCATTTAGCTTAGAAATCTCCATTTTTTAAAGCTAGTAAATATACTATGAAACAACATGTCAAAATTAAAACAAAACAGAAAAACTAAAGCCAGAACCAAAAACACACTCCTTGGTATTCTGTCGTCACCTTCTTCGTCTAATCTAAAAGGGAGTCTGATGATCCCTGAGGGTTCTGTGGGATCAGAAAGTTTTATGTTTGCTGCTATTTTTGTTTACATTATGTGATAACATTAACCAGACTGGTAGTGAAGTAATACGTCATTCTTCTTTATTATATCATTATCTAGTATAACAGCAAACCACATCATGGCACGCTGCTTGTGGTGAGCTCAGCTCCATGATAAAGTGAACTCATGAGCTGTTATGATATCCATTCATCTTGCTTTTTATGTGCAAATAGTCATCTCATTTATTCCTTAAAGTTTAATATAAGATGAGGGTACAATGCCACTTCATATTCTCTTCTTTTATGAAGAAACACCTATTTTAAACAAGCCCAGCTGTCATTGTCTTTTATAAGTAGCCACAACCAGTTTTATAAAGTTGTCACTTGGTTGGCACAGAAGACTATATAATAGCACCTTAAATAAAATAAAGCTTTATCTAGCCTACATACAAAGGACAATAAACATATTAACATTGCCTGCATGCATACTGTCAAACCAAGAGGCTATGCACATTTAAAGTAAACTGTATAGAAAACAAAGTTAGTCTGTATTGTACATGGGACTCTCCTGTATATGCTATCATAGCTCTGTTTTGGTTTTGAATAAGTGTATGTCCAGATATAACAAAACATCCTTAAATCTATGTTTATGATCTCTCCTAAAAGGCAACTAAGAAAGCCATGTTAAAACTATTATAGTGGTATTATTAGCTGAGAGACTTCTAGGAAGAAAATTATCTGATCTTTCAATGGATGAGAATCCATTTAACTGCTTTATTTTAAATATTTCTATATCATGAGATAGTAAAAACATGATTTACCCGTTATCTATTTTTGAGGTCATAATGTCTTTAAGGTTCAGTCATTTAGCAGTTCTTTGCTTTGTCACAGAGTCAGGGACCCAGACTGACACAAGATGTTTTTTTAAGGACATTTTGAGATGAGTATGCTTAAGTCTTATGTGTGAGTATCAAATTCCATTTTCAGAGCCAACTTCTCAGTGAACTACACAGAACACGATAACTTCCCTACTGTATAGGTTGGGAATGAGAATGGCTCCTGTATTTGGGAATTTAGTGCTCAATTGGTGGAACTTTCTGGGAAGGATTAGGAGGTGTGGCTTTGTTGGAGGAAGTGTGCTCTAGTGGAGCTTTGAGGTTTCAAAATACTCAAAATGATTCCCAGACTCGCTTTACTATGAGTCAAGATATGAGCACTCAGCTGTTTCCTCACTGTGCCATCGAGGACTCTAACTCTCTGAAAATATAAACAAATACTTTTTAAATGAAGATATATTGGTCACGATGTTTTCATCACAGCCTTAGAGATATATGTATCTAAGACACCAATGTAATATGTATTTAAGAGTTATGTATTTATTTGTGAAACATTATTTAATACCAGTGTATTATTGAGGAACCCATGGAAGATTATCGTTTTTAATGTCCAGGATCACATGACAGTGAAAGCACCACTCATCAGAATCTTTGGTACGTCTAAAGCAGTTCTTGGAGGAAAGTTTTGAATGTTCATATTGAAGAAATAATAAATATATAAAATAAATGACCTAATGGTACAGTTCACCATCTTAAAAAATAAAAGAACAGTCCTGTGGTAGTTTGGACAGTAAAGGCCTCCATTGACTCATATGTGTGAATACATAGACTCCATTTTGTGGAACTATTTCAGAGGGATTAGAAAGTATAGCCATGTTGAAAGAGATGTGTCACTAATGGCAGGATTTGAGGTTTCAAAAGCCTAGTTAGTTCTCTCTACCTCTGGCTTGCTTCTGCTTCTGTGGTACCCATGACTACCAGCTACTGCTCCTCACTATGATGATCACAGACTCACTCACTAAAACTTTAAGCCTCAAATGAGCATTTTTCAGTATATTGCTGTGGTCATGATATCTTCACAGCAATAGAAAAGCAAGAAGGACAAATCAAAAACTCAAATCAGCAAATGGTAAATAATAGCAACAATCCTCAGGACATAGTTAATAAAATATAAACTGAAAGAGTGGGATGTATAATTGAACAAAAAGATCTTTAAAAACAAGTAAGATTAATATACCTATAATAATAACTGGAGAAATTGGCGTCTCTTGTGAGTTCTTAATTTTACTAATAATGGGGTTTAAAAAATACTCAGTTTTATTTGAGGTTAAGAGAAAATCTATGGTTTAGGGAAGTTGTGCAAACTCTTGATATCTGCCTGGAGGAGAGAGAGAGAAAAGAGAAAGAAAAATGTCAGATTTTATAAGTTACTCAAAAAAGCCATTAGTTTCAGCCAACAAGTGGTGTTATAAGTGTGTGGGCTGGGTAGACAGGTCAACTGAGAAAACCAAAAGTGTTAGGGAAGCATTGGCCAATATTTGAAATAAAATTATAGAATGAAGAAAACAGAAGTTTCACTTTTCTAATTGGAATTCAGAAAGAGAGACAAACTAACATGAAGCTCTCTCTAAGTGGCTTTAAGCTTCAGTACTAAAAAGAGAGACTTCTGGAAAGGGAAGATGAATTATTTTATTAAAATAATATTTTACTCCTTTCCTATTACAAAGATTGGAATATCATGTCTTCACCTAGGGTTAGAGAGATTTAAGATTTTATTCTTGTGACCCAGAGCCTTAATACAGTCTTAAAGCTTTCATTGTTTCATATGATAATAAATAATGTGCGTCCCAAAGGCTTTACTTTCTTTTATAGCCTTTCTCTCTCTCTTTCTCTGTGTGTGTGTGTAAATAAGTGAAGTCCAAAGACCACAAGGAAAGGATTTATAGCTGTCTAGCTACAGAACTTAGTTACTAGCTAAACTAACCAAAACCGAGAGGAGACCACAATTAATAAAATTAGAAGTGACGAAGTTAAGGTTATTACAGTTTCTAATGAACCAAGTAAAATATTTAAGGAGTACTTTGAATATACTAAAAGTAACTGGAAGAAAAAAATCATAAACTTCTAAGCCTTGTTTTACCTTACAACATTAAACAAAAAATAACATCAATACTTCATTTCAGACCTGGGTTTTTTTCTTCCTGGGACACCTGAGAAACTAGGGAATTTCACTCTAGCGCAGTTTCCAAACTTAAAGAAACCATCATGTAGGAAACTAGTCATGGCTCCTTTGGCTTTCCTCTAGGCCTCATATTTATCTAGTCTCAATATGCCCTTGACAAATAAAACCACTGCCTCAATTGAGGATGCTCAAGCCTACTAAAGGACTGGGAGTTAGACAGACTCCCTGATGGACAGGCAGACAAGGAAAGAGAGGGTATGACTAGGTATTAAGGAAGGTGAACTTCCAAGATAGTTCCCTTCTTTCTCACCCTCCTGATTACAGATGAAAGCCTAGCAGCTTAAAACAAAGGTCTTGAAGGGTTGTTGTTGGTTTTTTTTTTTTCTTCTGCCAGTAGGCCCCAGCTGATGGACTGGACCCCAAATTCAGAATATGTTTATAGAACAGTTATGGAACTGTTAGTCAGCCTGACTTCCTTCAAACTGAACAGCCTTAAATTAGGAGATAAGACCCTTCAGTGACATTAAAATGTAGAAGCCCTCAAGTAAAGGCCAGATTCATTTTCAGGATTCTCTCACTATGCTTTGCTGAAGGTCTTTCTCTCTGGGTTCTTGTTGTATATCTGTACTTCTCATGCCAAATGAAATTCTCTCTTCAACTGAAGATTCTATCTGGTTTTATAGAAGTGCTCCACAGCTCCTTGTCATGCTAGAAAAATTCCCTGCCTTTTATCTGGCAGAGAAAACATAGTCCAGAATCCCTAGACAATAATACCACTATCTTGCACTGCCCCCAAAACAATCCTTCAACGAATGACAAATTGTAGTACTAGGTTTCTGGCCTAACCTCAAGGTTTAGGACCCACAGACCCGCAGACCCGCAGATGTTTATAATAGTTTTTGGCTGATCAGCCTCAGGCCCAGGCATATCACTTGCTAACTCTGTACCCTTCATCTAACCCATTATTCTTCCTGTTCAGCCATGCGGCTCGGTACCTTTCTTTAGAGCAGCATAGTTGTCCTCTGCTTCTTCTGGGTTCTCTCTGGCATTCTGCTCTGGACTTCCTGTTCTCAGAGTTTTTAGTCTGGTAGCCCCGCCCACACTTCCTGCCTGCCTTTGGCCAATCAGCGCTTTTTATTAAACCAGTGGGTGGGACAACTACCATGAAACAACACAATACCCCTACAACAAATGGTCAGAGGTTTCATATCCTTAAGCCTTCTTATTTCTTTGTTCCATCCTTACATTTGTCCCCCCATTTCTGAAAATCAGGATTTTTAGCTAGATCTCCAACACTTAATTCACAAGGCATCTCTCAGATACTGTTCAGGCCCCTTTTCATCAAACCTCTTTAGGGGGTTTTTCCCACTCTGACTCTATACTCATACCCTCACTTCCTCACACCCTATGTCTACAACATACCCACTAGTGTCCTCTTTCCCTCTCTTGGCCCCAGAAGGCTGGTCTCTCTATGCCTTACAGCCAAACTTTTGCTCAACAGATATTTTTTTGTTTGACACAATTGAGATCTGGAATTTTTCTCTAATGGGAAACAGTATAAATCCTGCCCAGAACAAGAGGATAGTTCCGATTCCTCAGCTTAGCTGTACTTTTATCTCAAGTTTAACACAATAAAATTCTATTTCTGCTATGGTGCCCAGAGCCAACGGAACAAAGGTTGTGACAAAAGGATCAGAGCAAAGCAGAGAATGTTCACCTTTCCAAAGGTCCCACATGCTTATTTGACTCCTAACAAGTCTGGACAACCTTGTCAACTATGGAAGGCAGGGTCCTATTGCACAAGTGACAAAGAGGCATGGGGCCAGTTTTGCATTAAGGTAGAGCTCCTTATCTTTGCTGTTAGGGACTGCAGACATAAGCTATGCTTGGCTCTACCAATTGCTATTTCTAAATAGTATTTCCATTATTTCCTAAATTCTTTATGATTACTGCTTTGTAAATCTCTCATTCTTCACAGACTACTCATATTGTGCACCCTGGGATTTATGTTTTCCTATGATATGGGAATTCTACAGGCTGGACAGATTATCTTATCCTTTAAGGACTACTCAGATTGTACACCTTGGGATGTATGATTTTTGGGTAGGGAGTATGTTTGTGTTTGGTTCTCCAAGGTAACCCAGGAGTGTAGGAAGCAACCATACATAGCACTGAAGCTGGGATGGATGGAGAGCCATATTCATTGTTTAAAAGTTTCAAGTCTTCTTCAGTATTAAACCCTCTGATGGAGGGGATGTCACCAAAGATATTATTAACTCCCCCACCCCAGAACTTTAGAATTCTGGAAGGGTTCTACTATAGCTCCAGAATTATATGTACCCTTTGGCTTCAGGCTAAAAGCTCCCAAATTCCTGATTAATTTTAATTTGATGAAATCTGTTCCTGGTGCCTCAGGGTGGGATTATCTATCCTTATTAGCATCAAAGTCTGGTTAAACAGAAGAGTTTTCTTTTAACATTCAATACATTGAAGTCAGAATATAGTAATACTAAATGTTAGATATGGAGAGAGGAGATGGAAACATAGTTAGGGGAGAAAAGAACATTTCCAATCAAAGTGAGAAAAATGCTTAAACAAAATTGGATGAGTATATGAAGAGAGTCAACAACTACAGATATAACTTTCTCCTCCTCATCATCATCCCACTGAATGAATACCTAATATTCTAGTTGGGCAGGTCAACTACCTTGTTGAAAGATGATCCTCCAGAGAGAGAGTGGCTTAAGCGGTGCTAAAGAGATAGGAGGAATAATAATCCCTTTAATGAGGTGATGTGCTTCTCCGAAAACTCCCCTCTCCTAGAACAGCTGGACTGAGCTGCCGTGGGGTTCTGTTAGATCAGCCAAACTCTCTGAGTACTGAGTTTAAATGGTTTAACTTTTTCTCTTGTCTTCCTGTGTGTCTCTTTCTTTTGGACAGTGATGGCTGCCTAATTATGCTTCTCTAGTACTTAGGACATTTTTATTTCTTTTCTCTGAAGCTATCTCCCTCAGCCTCCAAGCTTCACCTTGATCCACTCACTATACCTGGCAGAGGAGATACCATGATGACTATGTATCTCCACAGGCATCATGGCTTCCTCTTAGCAGGTGCAGAGACTTACTGCCCTGACCTGATGTTTCTCTTTTTGAGTTTCCTTTTGATTATTGTGTCTTCTTGTTTGTTTGTTTCTAGTTCTTTGATTAAAGAGCCTAAGAGCTCCAGAAGATCCTCAGTTTTCCTAGAAACATGTGGCTACTTTGTAAGGACTCACTCTAATTTCCAATGACATTTATAATGTCCCATCCAAAAGCAGCATCTTGCCACCTTCAACCTTCACCTGTCAGTATCCTGTTCTCTCTGTACAACTGGTCAATAAGTTATAATACGTTAGGGACTGTCCAACACAAACACAAATCTAAGGTCTTTTCATTTAGAAAAGTTCCCCCCCCCCCAAACTCACCATTTCTCCCACTGCCTCCCCTTCTCCCAGTCCTCCCTCAGATTCCCCCACCCCATCTCCCCAGTCATTCCCTAGGGAGAACAAGGGCTCCCAAGGTGAATCATTTTGGTCTGGCATATTCAGTTGAGGTAGGTCCAAGTCCTTCCCTTTAGTATCGAGGATGAGTAAGTTGTTCCTCTGTAGGGAATGGGATCCAAGAAGCCAGTTCATGAACCAGCAAAATAATCTTACTGCAAGAGGCTCCACAAACTGCCCAAGCTGTTTGACTGCCAAATACATTCAGAGGGCTTAGTATTTTCCCCATGAAGATTTCTCAGCTGTTATTTCAGAGTCAGTGAGTACCCAAAAGCTGGTGTCAGCCATCTCTGTGGGTCTCCCCCTCTTGATAATGATCGCTTTGCTCATATACACTTTCCTAGCTCTCTTCAGCTAGACAGAGAGCTCTGCCTGGTGTTTAGCTATGGATCTCTGCTTCTGTCTCCATTAACTGCTAAATTAAGGTTCAATAATGACTACTAGGGTGGTCATTTATTTGATTATACGGAAGGCCTGTTTAAGCACCCTCTCCACTATTGCTTGAAGTCCTAGCTGGGATCACTTTGTGAGTACTTGGGTGTTTCCTTAGCACCAGGTTTTTCTCTAACCCCAGAATGGCTCCCTTTTAATACAATCAGAATTCTCATTAGTGTCTTAAATTTGCTTCAATTAATTTTAGTCTTAATCACTATTTATTAAATGAAAATTAAATATATGCTAGTTAATAATAACTCAAGAAAAGAGAATATTTGCCTGATTCTATTTTCAAATATTTTGTTAAAAGTTTATTAAGGTAGATCCACATAATAGAAGTGTTAAAAAAGAAAGTCATACTATTAAAAAATTGAGTTTGCTACAAGTTTGCGAAATATCAAATGAACAAAGATTATATTTTTATAGAAATTTTGATCTTTTAAAATCTATAATGCTATTAACAGTGCAAAGTTTATAGTTATTTCCATATTTTTGCTATCTTAAAACAAAATTTTCAAATGAAGAATATATATAATATGAATGCTTAAAATCATTAAAGTTTGAAAATGTTTTGTCTATTGAACAATATTCAACATTTTAAACATTTATTGTGTGTGTTTGTGCACTTGTGTGTGTGTGGTGTGTATGTGTGTGTGTGTGAGAGACACAGAGAGAGAGAGAGTGAGTGTGTTGCTGAGCTCGTATGGAGGTCAGAGTACAGCTCGTGGGAGTAGGCTCCCTCCTTTCACTATATGGATTCTAGGGATCAAACTCAAGTCACAGACATCTGTGGCCTGTCACTCTGAAGAGCACCATCACTCCAAATCAACATGCCTCCTTCAAGTGGTCAGAGGGAGCTCTTGAGCCTCAGGTTGGAAACAGGAGGTAAGTAGAGGGTCACATGTTTGGGGAAAAGAAAAAAGAAAAAGAAAAAAAAAAAACCTGGAAGATTCCTGAGGGCCTCTATCTGTTAAATAGTCGCTGGGGGTCGAGAATCTGATCAGACAAATTTCACAAAAGCAGATAGATGTTTGAATTATGAAGTTTCCTGCAAGCTGATGAGATCTCCCAGGCTGCAGGTTTTCAGGCATCATAACCCATTCAGGGTGTGTTTTCTGGTGCTGGAGTTGCTTTTGAGTTAGATGGATTCTTGTGAGTTAGCCCTCACTCCTACCCCTGTTGGCGACCTTAATACAAAACTCAGATTCACCGAGAAGGGCACTAGTACAGTTGTTGCTTTGGTCTATTGCAGGCCCCTTTTATGGGACTAGTGACTATTTTGTGCCTCCCCAGAAAAGTCTGCCTAACAAAGTAGATTTGATAACAGGGCCTTTACCTGCCGAGCCACTTGCTGCCCCATCTGAATAATATTTTGAAGAATCAATGATTAAAATCCTTTATAGAATAAAATTTTTATGGTTCTCAAAAATTTGCAATTTCACCTACACACTGACCGAGGAGAAGTGTAAATATATATATTACACACACATGGGTGCAAATATCACAATTTGAGTGTCCTAGTCAAAGTGCAGTATAATCTGTCCCTGATTTTAGGTTAATGAGTAGCAATCACTGAAGGAAACTGAATATTCTATCAGTGTAAATTTGTGTATTTTAGAATCCCTAATCTATCAATGCATGCTTAATTGTCATTTGAACTGTCCTAATCAAAAACTCTGTCCTTCAGGGTGCTAGAAGCTCCTCAATATTGTCGTTGAAAGTTATAAAGAGTACATTTGTAAGTTGTTATTGAGGATGTTTGTGGTATGTTCTCATTGTCAGTTGAGATTTAAAACACGATCTAGCAAGAAAGATTTTACAAGTTTCTATACAGGAGTATGACCAAGCCAGGCTCTTCACATGCAAGGAGTTTAATTTTGGTATGGAAATCTGTTTGGTTTGGATTTTTAAATAACACTCTGACAAAGGTTTTGCTCATTTTATCCTAAGTACTTTGTCATTTCCAAATCAGAAAGGGATTTCTATGTAATTCACTCGCAGGGTTAGTGAAAGACAGAGAGTGAGTTATTAATTACTTTCATAAACTTTTTTTTTGGTGTTTTATTTATAATTAATGGTTGTATCCTTCAGATTGAGAATACATCTTTAAATTATTATGGCATCATCATACCAGCTGGTACTGGGGCTGTGGGAGAGAAAATGTTCAAATTCCACTTCCTCTGACTCTTAGAGCCTACAAATATTCACTAATAATTGTTAAGCAGCTGAATTGGCCCTTCATCCAAGACAGAAATGAAGAGAATCTTGAAGGAACTTAAAAAATCACTAACGTTTGGGAACACAAGACAACTCTTCTTGTGTATTTCCCTACCTGTGGTAACCCCACAAGCACAGGTCCTGATTGTGGTTTGACTGGAAAACAGGAAACATGGAATGCTTACGAGGCTACTGAAGATCGCCTCTCTGTTTTCAAAAAACAAATATCACAGAGGAAAACAAAGCCTAATGTTTTTTTTTGTTTGTTTGTTTGTTTATTTTGTTTTCTTTTTACCAGATTTTGAGCTTAACCAATCACACACAGGTGTGGACAGGTTGTGACTCTAGAAAGAGTTTTGCAGAGGAGGTTGAAACTGGATTGTTCTTTGGTTCCTACAGTTATTAACACTGCTGCCCTGAGGAGTCACTTTTAGGGTGTGCTAGAATTTCAGCTCTTTTATCTCTTTAATTTTATTATTCTAGAAATTTGTCCTTTCTTTCAGGTGTATTTTATTCAGTGTTGTAAGTTTCTGCACATCTATTGTTGCTTATCCAATTCTGATTGCAAGTTTTCCTTAGTTTGTTACTAAACGCACTAATCAAAACTCAGTCTTCAGTCTATCAGGCCTTTTAGTAATATTCCATGCAATCGTTTACTGCTGTGGCAGGGTACATCTTTCTCCTGGTTTATATGGAGCTCAGTTTATTTCACTGAATTTTCTTGCCCCCTAAGCCTCTGGCTGCTGGAAACAAACAAAGGAACAAAAGCTACCTCCTGCTTCATACTTCCAAGCCTGTTCCTCATTTTGTTTTTTCTGTCTGAATTGTTGCAATTTCAGTTTCTAAACCCTTCATGTAATTTTTTTTCTTTCTTCCAGATCTCATATTTAATCTTTACATATGTTTTGCTAGACCCAGATTTCAAATTATGTGTGGAATTTGACTGTTGTTCTCTGGAATGAAATCTCTTTTGTCCTGTTAACACACGTTTTCCTAATTTTCATGTTATTAAGCCCATGTTTTTTGTTTCGTTTTTATTTGTTGTTGTTGTTTTGCTTTGTTTCTTAGTTTTGTTTTTCCAAGAGTTTCTCTGTGTACGTTTGGAGCCTGTTCTGGAACTCATTCAGTAGACCAGGCTGGCCACAGACTTACAAGAATGGAACCCATAGACTCAAATGTCTGAATGCTTAGCCCATAGGGAATATCACTATCAGGAGGTGTGGTCTTGTTGGTGGAAGTGTCATACTGTGGAGGTTGGCTTTAAGGTCTCTTATATGCTCAAGCTACTTCCGAAGAGGCACACAGTCTGCTTCTGCTACCTGCTGATCAAGATGTAGAACTCTGAGCGCCTTTTTCAGCACCACATCTGTCTCCATGTTTTGCACCACGAGAATGATAGAAGAGATCTCTGAAACTGTAAGCCATCCCCAATTAGTTGTTTTCCTTTGTAAGAGTTGTCATGATCTCGGTGTCTCTTCACAGCAATAACAACCCAAAGACAGGAATTAAAATCTTTCTGGAGCCATAAACATATAAATTTCCTTGATGATGGTTTTCTTACAGAATTTGAAAAGGGACATACCTATCTAGCTCCCTTTGAAATGCAGAAGAGCTCTCATTCCAAAGGTGTAGATCACTAATACTGAGCCAGATAGAAGTGAGCATGGACCAGAAACAGAAATTCAGCTTTCTCTGAACCACATTTGTTTGTTATAGAAGTGGTTACATAAACTAATTAAAACCCTCTCTTTTTTCTTATTTTTTTCTATTAGATATTGTTATCTTTTTATTTGTGTGTGTGTGTGTGTGTGTGTGTGTTTGTTTGTTTGTTTGTTTACTTGTGTGTGGTTGCCCCAACCATGATATATGTGGGGAAGTCAGAGGACATTGTAGAAGTTGTTTTCTCATGTAGGTTTAGGGCGTGCGTCACAGGTACACTGGGTGGCAAGGGCCTTAGTCACTGACCCCTCTCCTAGGCTTTCAATTCAATTCTTAAAATGGCACTCAAGAAAGCATCTGTTTATGACTTGGGCTATCTTTACTTACACAAGCAACATTTAAGGAGATTCAGGGTCATTGAAACATCTGTTACCAATATTTCATGCTTGGTTTTTCATGATGCATAAAACTCCTCATATGTTTCTGTCTGAACTTTGATGGTATTGATATTTCAATTATTAACATTTGCACACAGTGAAGAATGATGTTTACCTCTGCACTCTAAATTTGCTGGGCCTGGATGTATTTTACAGCACAGTGTTTGTGGGATATTTGAAAACACTGCTTGAATTAGTATTAAGATTCTGTTAAGCAAAATGCTTTGATAATTTCTCTTAGACCATCCTTAGTTTTATATATCTAGAAACACAGACCTAAGATAAGAATTATTATATAATTTATTTATAAAGTTTGACCAAGTAATTTTTAGACAGTGATTATTTTTAAACTTAAATATATATCTTGTCTCTTGTATGACAGTTATATGAGCTGAGTTATTTCAAAAAAATGATTATTCCTTTGTACAGTCTTAGAAATTTTTCCTTGCTTATAATTTTTTTCCCCTTGCTGGCAGTTTAGATGTTTTTTTTTTTTTTTGTTAAACAACTTCAAAGATGTATTTGCTACTGAGCTCCATATGTGGAATTGTCATTCTGAGATTGTGGCAATAGAGGCCAGTAAAGCACTAGGCTTTGAGATTTCCCAAGAACTCAGCATGGTGTTGGCTAGGAAAATCCCCGCACTGCAAGCACATGTTTAATTCAGCTTTAGTAATATATCAAAATAATTGATTCTCATAAAGAAGATGAAATGAAAGAGGTTTTTAGAAAAAGAAGTGTTTGGCACAGGAACATATATGAACTCTGAGCATATGGTTAAAATTTAAACTTTCTGTTTCTAGTGAGTTTTTACTGTTTTATAATAGAGACATTGGGGAAATACATATTTAAAAATTTACTTCTCAATTTTTACTGTAACCTTTCAATATCAGTAGTAATGAATCTAGCCACCTCCATGAATCCCTTTTATAGCCACATGATGAAATGTGTGCAGTTCATTTACTCTACATTTTTATGAGCCTGAGTATAATCAATTAGAGAAGGAACCTGTGCTCAGTTCACGAACACTTCTTTGACTACTGCATAGAGCTGCCTCCCAGAGAATAATTCTGATTAAATTTCTTTAGTGTTTTAGGCAGATGAAGAAGAAAAGATCTTATGGGATTTTTTTCACAGTAATTCATAACAACATAATACAAACCTATTCACAGTTGACAAAATAAGTATTGCCCCAAATATTGAAAATTAGTTAATTAAATCATCTTTGGAAACTGCAAATCTATTTTTATCTCAAAATGCTAGCCAGGTCAATGGAATACCTTTAAAGTATAATGTCTGAGTTAAAATGTCTTAGGTAAAAAAAAAAAAAAAATGTAAGAGAAAAAAAATCTGTTCAACACATGGTAGATCTCTTTGCAAGGGCAAAAAGGACTCACTCACCCTTCCAAAATGGAACTTTAACATGCTGTCCACATGCATTACAGGACTGATGTTTCCTATCTTGCTGACAAATCTAACATAACAAATTAAAGCTCTTACACCTTAATTTTCTTGAATTATTTTACGCCACAATAGGAGCGAGGGGATGAGAATCAGACTGCACCGTCTGACAACTTTTGGAGTTGGAAACCGCATGTTGCAATGCTGCCTTACTCAAACACAATAAGGTAAATGCGGCTTTGTTTCTTTAAAAATTTTTGGTTCTAATCACAATAAATGGGGGACATTACTTAGCATATTTGACCACATTTATGTTAGAATGAGAATTAATTAATTTGAATGCATTGACTGTTTCACACAGTATTTAAAATATCTTAGCTAATATCCACTTACCATAGTAAAGTGAAATACTAGAAACAGGGGCTGTTGTAATCACTTGCCATGAAAATACCATCATGATGTAGATTGTTCACACTGGATGCAACTAGATGTTATCTACCTCTCCTAGTTTTTATTTGTCTAATTCTTCATTAGATTAAGAAGTTAGCTTTAGATCAACTTAAAGTGCTTAAAAATCACATCATACAGTTCATTCAAAACATTATATGTTCACTCTGGGTCTTGACAGTGACTCTGAACAAAAAATCTCAGTTGTGAATGACTGCATCCTACTGTGGTGGTGAATGCGAATCAGAACCAGGTGGAGTATATGCACATCATATAGTCCATGATTTTCTCTATTCTAGATAAATAGAGAGCATTTACTTACAAAGTCAGCCTGACTTCATTTTAGTCACAAACAAAATCCTCACGCATTTCATGACAGAAAAATATTATTTAAATAGACTCTCAGAGGACTTAGAATAAAATTCACTCAAGGTGACTATATTGTCTGTCTTGATTCATAAGAATATTTGTATACATATAAATTGAGCAAGAGAGAATAGTGGAATAGAATCTAGGGCTTTTATACAGTAGAGTGTTCATTGATGTTTTATTCCTTGTGTCTTTACCCTGAGTGTAAGGTTTTATACACAAAGATAGTCTAGATTAGTGACTTTTCCATTTATTGATCAAATAGATTTGCTTGGTAGTATTCACAGCAGTTATGAGTATGTATGTATATAGTATATATGGCAGATACTAACAGTGAATCAGTCAGTATTAAATTATTGTTCACACAAATTATCTTAAAAATCTAAGAACAATTCTTAATGGTAGATTATTTTATTTAAAGAAGAAAATATGGCATTTGTAAATTTTACATGAGTTGAAAAAGACACCCCATTAAAAGATGAACTTGAGATTTCATCCCACGGATAAGGCCTAATTAGAGTATCTTGAACTGCCTCCTATCATTTTTTTCATATTTTCTTTTAGTTTATAGATAGTGGGTAATATAGTACAAAGTAATGTTTTTAGTGTGATATTTTATTATTTTTAAATAATACATTTTTTCCCTTTTGACCTAGAGGTGAAGGACAAGCACTTTTGAACTGGAAATGATCTGTGCTCCTGAGAACATCAGTAGGATGAAGAGTTAAACAAAGCTGTAATTCAACATTTTCATGTATTTGGAACCAAGATCAATAAAGAACTTGTTAAGTGTTTCACTAGAGGCATTAATAGGGCTGTTATTATTGAGCAGTTCTTCCTTAGTAACGCACAGCATGGTAATAACTTAACGATATGGAAGATATTCCTAATAGAATAATAATTTCAGCTAGTAAGTCAGAGTAGAAGCTAACTTTTATAATGAGCATGGTCAGGTCATTTGTGGAAATATTTAAAAGAAGTTAAGCAGAAGTCTGTATTATTAGGATTACTAGAATTCTAGAAGGTTTTGGTTATAAAAAAGAAAGTAATGTACTTGTATATTTAAGCAACATAGAGTCTCTGTAGCAGTTCCATCACCTTTGCTGTTGGGCAGACACTCTCACACCTCAGGAACTTTGCTCAGACTTCATCCTGTCCTAGAGGTCACCTGACTACGTTGCTTAATGGTGACCCTTTCTCCCCAATTTCCATAGCCTTCTGGCATTCTAGTCCCAAATCTAGAAAGTCCCAAATTGTTTTCTTTTTTCAGAGCATGGGTTCCAGATTTTAGGAATATATAAATTCTAGTAAATATTGAAAATTTCAGAAAAATGATTAGCGCAGCATAACATGTTCATGAGCTGAATGTTTTCCAACACGCTTCCTGTCTCTAAGAAGCAGCACCTGCAGTAGTCCTCACCTCTAACCTACTCTTAAAACATCAGGTCAGTCATTTTCCTGTTAATGTGATGATATGTCTCTGGGCTAGTTGTAGTTTTAGAAATTATGATAAGTTCTGTTCATAAGACAGTAACCTATGGAAAAGCAGTAAAGAAAAACATTCTCTGATGCAATGCCATGCATCTTAAAATCTTTTTCTTCTACTCTTTTTGCTATTATACCCTCTATTTGATACATAGCTTAATGCAATTGTATTTTACATGACTTTGAACACAATGTTGAATTATCATGGGATTCCTAGTACTCTCACTTAAAACCATTAACTCAAAATGCAAAAATTTTATACTTAAAGTGTTTTTCTTTAAATCCAGCATTTCAGGAAATAATATGTTTATGGTGTTTTTTGAAAATATAATTATTGGATTAAACATAGTTCTTCAAGATTATACCTCATCATTATCTCAGAATACACATGAACACTGTCAGCACATGAATGTAATAAGAAAAACAATGATGAAAACTCTAAATGTCAGAGACTGGTACATGATTAAGTCACTTTGTTACTGTGTTTTTAATAACATGATTCACATGTGTTTGTATCAAATAAACACAGAAACCTAACTTAAACTGTTAATGGTAAGGAGGCAATACTACGGCCATTGGTACTCTAGTATAAACTCAATTTAATACACAGAATTAGTTGTTCAATATCAAGACCTTAATAACAGTATGGATATTGTACAGGGTAAGCTAAGAAGAATGTTTATCTTCAGATGACATAATCTAAGAAACAGAGAGTCAGGCATTCTTTGGAAACTGATTAGCCATTAAGGTGACCCCAGTTAAGATTTCTGTGGAAGCAGCTAGCCACTCTGAGAAATCCTGAGTCATGTTATAAAACAACTTATTTGGAGTAGAATATAAAAACTCAAGTTTGATTGCTTTGCCATCTACAATAATATTCTGGGTGGTAAAAGAATTCCAACTGTGAATTTGACAGGAGTCATCACAGGTAAACTCCAGTCATAGAAAGATGTACTTACTGATAGGCCTTCTCGAGGTACTGTCTGGAAGACATTGGACTTAGCCTTATTGCAGGGAACTCTAATGTTTTGCTGGATGGGAAGCCTTTTCCATGGGTCTCCACAAACCAAGAGCCATCTCCAAGTGGAAGAATTTTTTTCCATGCTGTAGTCCACTGCTTTGTTATTGACACTCACATGCTTGATGACACCATTAAGATCAATTATGAAGAAGTCCCTAAGTACCGCATTAGCACCTTCCAAGAGTACTATATGGTTTCAGATTATTTCCTTAGTTAAATACAACAACATTGTAATGTTTATGCTGCTCAAATTGCCATTACATCTTGGTGTACTGATCTATGCAAGGTGGCTAATGTGAAAACCCACCAAAACTGTAGTTCACATAGTAAAACTCATTGAGTGCACCACAGAAAGCAACAATTTCTGTAGAAAACACAAACAGGACATCAAAAGACCAGAACAAAAACATCTCCTTAAAGTCACCAGCTTTTATTTCTTTGGTATCCCCACTGACAATGGACCATTAAACTGGGGCACATGCTGTGTGAGAGCAAGAGCGTGGAATGAGGAACTCTTGCAAAGGGGGCAGATGTTTCTTGGTCACAGACAGACTGGACTATGTTTGTCAAGTAGGTTTGTCTAGAAGAAGTAGATCTGATGACTGCAGAAGTAGAAATGCTCTGATAAACAGCGCTCATGTACTATGCATCCGGGGCTTGGAAAATCTCTCCAAGGATGCCAACTTCTGTATGTGCAGGAGCTTCAGGGGGCAGAGATGCTGGCTGACAGGCCATTTATTTATATTTATTTATTTATTTATTTATTTATTTATTTATTTATTTATTTATTTATTTACTTACTTACTTACTTACTTACTTACTTACTTATTATCTATCTATCTATCTATCTATCTATCTATCTATCTATCTATCTATCTATCTATCTATTTAGAGACAGGGTTTCTTTTTATAGTAGCCCTGACTGTCCTACAAACTACTTTGTAGGACTTAATTTTTAGTATTTATTCTATTTTATTTTTATTTTATTAATGTAACTTCTCTCATGCATGTCTTTTTACCATGTGTGAGCCTGGTGCCCGAGGAAGTCAGGAAGTCAGAGAGGGCATCAAATCCATTGGGCCTTGAGTTAAAGGTAGTTGTGAGTGGTTATGTGGGTGCTAGGAATTAGTTCTAGTTCCTTGGGGGGGGGGAATGTAAAAGTGCTTTTTAACTCCCATCTCCCAAACTCCAAACTCCAGAATTTTCACTTTTAGAACCAACATTATCTGGAAGGAGAGATGGCTCTGACACCAGAATCTGTATCTGGTGGCTTCCAGCCATCTACAACTCCAAGAGATCCTCCACCCTGTTTTTGCCTCTGCAGGAACCTGTGCTCACATACCCATGTGATTCTTGAAATGTGTTCCGTGATCATTATAATCCTTGGTGATCTTTACTTCTTTCCACTGAGGAATTCTTTTACATATAATCTTCCATTGTGTTGTAATGTAATGATAGCTCCCAATTTATTATGTGCCCATATCTTTATTTAAGTGTAAGTGTCCTCAAAATCACTGCAAGAGACCTAAAGCTACAGTAGGATTTTTATTTATAGCAATCAACCTTAAACTTACATATTTTTTGTTTGACATGATTTATGTCTTTATCCCAGCACTTCAAAGGCAGAGGCAGCCATATCCTTGTGAGTTCAAGGACAGCCTGGTCTACAAGGCATTTCAGGGCAGTCAGGACTGCTACACAAAGAAACCCTGTCTCCAAAAAAGAGTTGTGGAAAATATGCATTCCTTGAGAGGGTGAAAAATATGATATGTTTATGTAAAGCTACTTGGAAAATGCTTTTATAGAAGTGCTTAACATGGCCTGGTTAAGAAGGACCCATTCCATCTGTGCATGACCTGTTTGTACAACAATGTCATATTAACAAAGCAATTACATTGGCCTGGGCGATTCATGGGACAAATTAAGGCATTGAATAAAGTGTTATTGTAGTCATTACCCTTCATTGTGAACATTTCCACAGCATTATGTAAGCACTATACAACATAAAGTTAATAGGGAAATGGCATTAACCACATTGCAACTTGGTTACTATTTATGCAGACAGGTTTCCTTTGGTGTTATGAGAAGCCAAATGAGCATAAGATTTTATTGAAACCTTTACTACAGAGTAATAATTTCCTCATGTTGTGTTTAGGATTCATGCCCAATCCCCTGGGTCACTAATTTAGAATGATTGCATTTGCTAACATGTTCCAAATACTATCTTCCTAGTCCTTTTAAAATGCATGGATTTTATAGAAGCTACAATCTTGATTATATTTATATAAACAGATTGTTTTAATTAAAACACATTTTTATCACGCACATGCAACACTAGATGGCACTAAGAATAATTTGACAGGAGTAATGGGAAATCATTTTTTATTAATTTAAATATGCCCACATATCAAGTTTCCTGAGTCCTGTTTCAAACATCCACTATGAATAGTAATTGTGTTGAGATTTCAAAATGTTACACATAAATATTCTTTCATAGAGAATTTATGAAAGATGCAGTACGCATCTTACTACATAGAGCAATCTCTTTTCTTATTTTTATTTGAATTGTCCATACGTTAATTTTCAGCATCCTGAATTTAGTAATATTACTTGTAGTACAGGTGAATCTGCAATGTTTAAAAATAGACAAACTCTTTCTTTGAAGAATGGAAGTTGAAAGCTGGAGAACAAGTAATAATAAAGGTTTTGATTTTTTAAATCCATTTTTAGAAAAGCCGAAAGATACAGAGTTAATTTGAATGAAGATCTGAAGGAACACAAAGTTGCCAGAGGAAAACACTTGTGCAAAGATTTGGTATTTATTTCAAACAACCAAAAATAAGTATTTATGTGCACAAAATAATTTATATGATATATGATATGATAGCAATTCATTCATATGTGAATTTTTAATCTTTCATTGTTACTTTTATAATTGTTGTTGGTTCGGTCTGACTTTTAATTTCACAGAAAAAAATAACATTCTGTAAGAGGCTGGTGTCTGTGAGTTATTAACTTGTGGTTAGCCAATAACAAAAACCATATTGTTTTTCATTTTTATCCTAAAAAATGTCCAAAATTTTCTTAAATTAAAATCTGATGATTTTCCTTTTTCTACTCTGTGAGGCAAAGGAATTAGATAGTAAGTGCTATAAAAGGTAGGAAGTTAGGGGAGGGATTCAAATTGCTCCTCTCTGCCGATGATAGGATTTTATGTGTTAAAACCCTAAAGGCTTCATAGAAGACTGTTAAAGGATGAATCTAATAAACTTTAGGGTATAAAATCAACATAAAATTATCAAGATATCTGTATATGAAGCCTAAACTGCCGAGGGTAAAATGAGAAAGCAATACGACTCTCAACAATTACAAAAATGAAAATATCTTGAAATAATTTCAACAGACAGAATGTTGAATAATCTCTGCAATGAAAATTACAAAATACTGGTTCATGAGATCGAAGACAAAAACCAGATATTTCCCATGATCGCTCACTGAACAGAAGAAATACTGTTGAATAGTCATAATAATCAAATCAATCTACAGGTTTGATATTATTCTTCACAATATCAGTGACATTCTGTTTATTCTCAAGTTTAGTTTGAAAAGTAATATGTGTCCAAGTGTTGTTCTCATGCACACCGTTTTGGTCTTTTCTACCCTGTCTCCTTCTCCCCTGCAGTCACCACGCTGTACCTTCTCTTCCAGCAACACCTCCCTCTACCTTGTATTGTTTCCCACATGTCCAATCTTAGAGACTCCATGTTTCCAGTAATGCGGCCTTCATTTTATTTTGCTGGTTCTTTTCAATTTTCTCTCAACTTGACATGAAAGTTAAGGAGTTAAAGTCTTGGATCTACTTGTGAGAGGAAATATAAGATTTGTCTTTCTGTGTTCATGTAAATATTCTTAAAATAATGTCTAATTCTATCAGTGACATTTGTTCAGACAGAGATGAGCATTTCAAAATGAATCTGAAACAACCGAAGACTCCAAAAAGGTAAAGTAAATTTGAGAGCAAATAGCAAACTGCGTCCCTCTTTCTCTTTTGCCTTGTTTGACACACACACATATTTCTTTCCTTTCTTTCCCCTGTTTTTCCCCATTACTCTTTTCTCTCCTCCTTATTGTCTTTTCTCATGCAGATTCTTTTTGCTTTATTCTTTCCCTTCTACTCTCTTAACTTTAAGATATGTTTTTTTTTTAGTCATTATTTCTCTCACTGCTGTTTCTGTATCTATTAGATATCAAAACAGCAAGGTCTCTGTCTCCATCTCTCTCTCCGCAGCTGTTTTCTTCTTAACTCTCTACTTGTTATGTAGAATTTTTCTCACAAGCTGACAATTTCACATATACGTACAATGCATTTTGATTTTATCCAATTCAAATTTTCAACTAGGATTCTTCTGGCCCCATTTCCTATACCTCCCTCTCTAGCTGCATGTAACTTTTTCCTATTTTAATTAGTTCTGTGGGTATCTCATACAACATATTTTGATTGTATACATCCCTCACAATTTTTACCCAGGTCTATCTGCCTTTCCCACCTCCCCCAACACTGTGTTCTGTGAAAACAAATGAACAAACCCCAAACAAAAATTGCCAAGTGATGTTTATGTTGTTCATACATGCTTGGATGTGTGGTCACTCTATCACAGGCTATACTTTAAGAATATTAGCATTCCTTCTCCTAGCAACTATCAGTCTTCTAGGGCCCCTGAGCTGCTGGTGGAACTTCATGCCCATATTCTCTCTCCATGCTAGGGCTTTGTCTGGTTGACTTTTCTCAGATCTTTTGTATTTTATCACATATGAAGTGAGTTATTTGATACCTTCCTACTATGCCCACCCTTTCTTTGCAGTCATTATTGCCTCTTACTCTTAAAATATTTATGTTTTTTTCCCTGTCTCTTATCCTTGTGAGAAGAGCGTGTGAATAAAGATATCTCATTTAGCACCAATTCAATAATTTCTCATTTTCTGAATATTGACCAGTTGTGGATCTCTTTTGCCATCTGGAAGTTTCTCTGATAATGGCTGAGATATTCACAAATTTATGAGCTTCAGTCAAACCAGTAGGTGTTAGTTTAAAAGATATACCCATTTAGGAAAGAAATAGTGGTAATTTGCCCCAAGGATCTATGATCTGTCTAGCTACATGCTCTTGGATCTGATAATGGTGCCTGATATAACTTTCATATGTGAATCATGCCTTAAAACAAAGCATAAAGTGTTTGGTTATTCCCGTGATAGTCATACCACTGTTATAATAGCTGGCATATTTTACGATGCAGTTGTTATTGTATTTCCCAGTGTTCACTGCTGGGTGAGACTGTAAATTACTTTCATCATTTGATACTATACATAGCACTTCATAGCATCATGAAAGCTAGCCAGCAAGGTTGGCACTTCCATGTTATTACTAACTTGATTTCCATGTTCTATGAGTCAAATGTATGGTATCTTTAGTAGTGGGATATTAATGTCAAGTTATAGAGGTTAACTTACAGCATTGGAAACACCATGTATTCTTAAGGCTCTTTGGAACTTCATTGGCAAATAACTCCAAATGATAACCCATTCCTGGTACTGAAACATTGTGTTAGTCTACTTTGCTTTGTAGGAGTGTTGTCCAAATAATCCAACAAATAATTGAGCCTTAAAATTGAACTGAAGTAATATAAATGGGCCATATGAATTTATGAAAATATTCTAAACATCCATAAATATTAAAAAGATGTAAGTTAAACTTATAGTGAGAATCAACCTGATTACCAACAGAATGGCTATTTACTTCTAAAAACTGAGAAACAAAGAATGATAGAGAGAATCTGGTAAAAGAAAACTCTATTAATTGCTAGTAGAAATGCAAATTAGTCTACATTCTGGAAACTAAAGAGAAGGTTTCTCAAAAAAAGCAAGACTAGAATCATCATATTATCCCACTATAGTTCCACAGAGATACCTTTATATCCATGATTTCAGAGCAGTCTCCCAATAACCAAGTAGCAAATTTGGAAAAGTGTTTATTAATAAAAAAAATGAATAAAGAATTATACATAGGAAAATGTTTCTGAAAGATAAAAATGAAGTTTCATTTTTATGAAATCTCTAATTATATTGGTAAGTAAGTCAGTCTCACAAAGAAAAGCATCACATTTTCTTGTGTGTAATTTAAGGTTAAAAGATAATACAAGGGAGATTATTGGGGCTTTATAGGGGAAGGAAAAATCAGGAACAGATTGAAAAAGTACTATCAAAGGAAGGCAATATGAATTTTATTTCTGTATAGAACTGCTGTAATAAAACTGTTACTTCTTTAAAATGAGACAAAACAACTGGGTTGATTTTGAACAAACTTTGATGTGTTAATAAATATTGCTAATTTATATCAATCATCTATCAAACTTGTCATTACTCTCAGGAGTAATCTTCATTTAGCAACTGATGGAAGCAAGTGCAGAGATCCACAGCTAAGAATTGGGTCTAGTTTTCAGTCTAGCACACGAGAGGGAGGAGAGATTATATGAGCAAAAGGGTCGTGATTAAGATTAGGAAACCCACAGAGACTGCTGACCTGAGTGATAGGGAGCTCAATGACTCTAGACTGACATCTGGAGATCCTTCATGAGACTGAATAGACCCTCTGAATGTGGATGACAGTTGTGTGGCTTTCTGGAGCCTGTTTGCTCAGCTTTGATACTGGAAGGAGTGGCTTGGTCCTGCCTCAACTTGATATACAAGCCTTCATTGACTCTCTTGAGGAGTCATTACCCTCTCTGAGGAGTGGATGGGCGATGGGGTGGGAGAAAGCTGGGGGGGGGGGTTACTGAGAAAAGGGGAGGGAGGGCAAACAGTGGTTGGCATGTTTAAAAAAACCTCTAAATACAATAATTAAAGCAAAAAGCTACAAAAGAATCTCAGCTCTTATTACTGCAGTATAGAAAGTTGTGCTCACGCAGAAGAGAGGGTGACTACTCTGTCCTTTGTTTTCAGGGACGATAATTTTTATGAAGCAGCATCCAACACATTGTGAGAGGAGAGACTCTTTCTAACAAAACCAGGATAAGAGATCACTTCTTGAAGTACAGCGAATGTATTTAGAGGGGGAAGAAAGGATTTGAATCATCAAATAAAAAAAAATTACTCATGATGGCTCTGAACATAGACTCGGTATATCTTCCCATTGGCTGCCAGTCTCAGTGGATTTCACATTCTCAGATGCTGTCACTGTTTCCATGATGAACTCTTCTTAAGAACTTCCACCACTAGCTTTTGTTATTCAGCCATGATCCTTTTTGGTGGTTTATCTTGATTATATAGTTTTAATATTTGATAATAAATAGGTATTATTTTAGGCATGCACCGAACGTATTTCTTCTACAGCCCAAGTAACTATGAGAGAAAGCATATTTGTCTTGTTTTGTTTCTTAAATTGCTTGCACGTTCCTTGGCTTATGTGATCTCCTATCTTAAGTACCTGACTGCTGTAGTTCTTGACACTGAACCCAATATAATAACTGCATTTTAATGCTCAGTGCCCTATAATACTAATATAATATTAAATTATATTCCTTAGCTGTTATCACTGTTTTTATTCGAGGGTTTGAGATTAATTGTAACATTTGTAATGAAATATTTGCAGTGATTCATGGTTCAGATATCAGCATCTGACATATAGCTATATTGTTATATTTCTGTTGAACTTATTTGAAGCCATATAATATATGTATAGCTTAGTAATCAGTGTTATGAATCGTTTAATTTAATAGCAGGGTTGGAGATATAGTTCAGTTGGTAAAGTGTTTGCCAAAAGCAGGATAACATGTGTCAAATTGCTGAAACCAAGCAAGAAAAGAAAAACATGACGTTGGATACTGGTAGATCAAATTCTGGTGAGGTGAATACAGGCTGATCCCTGAGCATCACTGGCTACATAGTTTAGCCTTTGTAGAGAGTTCCAGGAAGTGAGATATCTTGTCTCAAGGAAGGAAAAAGATAGAGGACTGCTCCTGAGAAATGACACATGAGACTGATCTTCCTTAAACCATACACACAAGCACGTGCCCAAGCACACATATTCATGTGCTTTAAATTTTTACTGTTGAGATTAAAGGCTTGTGGGTCTCCTCTGCCTGATCTCTGTGGCTAACTCTGTGGTTGGCTCTGTCCTCTGATCTTCAGGCAAACTTTATCTGTGTAGAGTATATACAGTATATGACCACCTTGTGTAGTTGGTTCTGTCTTTACCACCAGCGAATGTCAGAGATGAAAGGTAGGTTGCCAACCTGAGCACAAACACCTCCCGATGCTGAGTCATCTCATCATTGAAATCCCATTCTTGAGAAAGTACTTATCACTGATGTGGAAATGCATTTATGTGTGCTGTATCTTTAAATAAAAGTGCTGTGTTGGGTCATGGCGGGCACCATAAAAGAAGTGGGAGGAGTTTGGGTAGGAGAAACAGGGCGGAGTGAGGGAGATTGAGCCAGCTGCGTAGAGAACAACATGTAAAGAACACGGGTGAGCTACGGGCCGGGCCCACGTGGGCCACAGATTAATAGAAATGGGTTGATTTAAGATGTAAGAGCTAGCTAACAATGTGCCTGAGCCATAGGCCAAACAGCATAAAGTTAATATAAGCCTCTGAGTCGTTTCTGGGGGCCTAGGCGGCGGTGCGCAGATAAGCGGTCCAGCAGCAGCTGTGGGTCCCGGATCTCTGGCTGTCTGGGACCCGAGAAAACTTACTACAACAGATGGCGCATCCAACGTGGGCCGATTATCCACTTAAAGCCTGAGAAAGATTAGAAAGGGTTCTAGATCGCAGAAACTGAGCAAAAGCAGCTTCCAAATTGTGTATGTAAATCGGGTCTTTGTACAAAGAAAGCATGATCCGGGTCACATTCAAAATGGCGCCGGCGGGCTGTCGGCAGTCAGTGTAAGCTGCAGCTGCAACCAGTCTCACAGAAGACTAAGTAGCATGTGATCGATTTTAGATTTCTGCCTATTTTGAACAAAAAAGAAACAAAGACGGTTTCTTACGAGACCAACTGATACACACATGCACTACTGGGTAATTTCTCAATTTTTACTGCTTTACATCTTGCATCTACATCTCAAAAAAAAATGGTCCTGATTTGACTATTAATAAGGCTGGATTTGGATTGGGAACTTGTGGCTTTCTCCCTCTCTAAACCCAAGCATATTGGTAAAGGAATATGAAAAATTCTGTCTCACATCATAAAAGCCACCTGGTGTGAGACAGAAGGCAAAATATTTAGGGACAAATATTACTGTGACTTCATCTTAAACCTTGTTCCTCCCTGTTTCTGTACCTCTCAAACATCTCATTCTGTCTGCTTCCAGTCTCCTAAAGTCATGAAAGATATAAATATCTTTTGAATATCGACAATGCTTAAGTTTTCCACTGTAAATAACATTTCCTCCTATCAGCTATCTACAAAGAATCTGGAACCGAGATGGGGCCTCCACCGGAACAACTCCTGCTAGAAAAACAAAAATAAAAGAAAGAGTATGAGAGAGAGAGAATAAGAGACAGATAGACAGACAGCAGAGACAAAAATAGAAAAATCAAGAACCTGTAGCGCACCAATCAATAATTGCTTTCAAAAAATAGATTATTCAAATACAGCTGCAAGATAGCTCCTTATGATTATCCTTCAGATCACACTGCTAATTAAGTTTCCAGATGGAGTTAACCACTATCCTAAAAATGGTTCTAGATATATGTGGTCAGTCCATTAAGAACTAACCATTGTTTTAGCTTTTACAGGATCCCAAAGAGATGCCATCGCCCTTAAGTCAGCAGGAAGCAACCTTATAAACGACTACGCCCCCTTTCCCAATAAGTTTTATGCTCCAAAGGTTGTGGGTAAAACTGGGTAAAAGACAAAACTATAATATAACATCAGAGATCTTTTTTTGAAGAAGAGAGGGGGAATAGATAGGATAGATAAAGGTAGACTGTTCTACCTACCTATACTTCATTTTAGCTGAATGTATGGGCTAAGCTAAAGACAATTTGCACTGTCATAGATATCTGTATATTGATACTAATGCAAAATCATTTTATATGTTTAATTGTGATAATTTGTACATTGGTACAAAGTTTAATCTGAGATTGTTTTATGTAACCAAAGCAACTTGTACTCCGATATAAATCTGAATCTGTAACTATTATGTAAAGCTGAATTTGAAATTGCTATATTTTATGTATGCTTCTACCTTTGTTTAAAATATTTGCACATCATTGTCATGTATACTATGCAATTACTACCTTCATTTAACTATACTAGATATAATGTATGATTGCACTAGTTATGATATATGCACAAGATGTTTTATATACCTCTGTTTAGATGATATATATGTATTTACATGTCTAAAATGCTGTGGACACTTTACCTGGTAAAATACCCCTGGCTAATGTTCGATAGTTCTACTAAGGGTCATTGTTCAGAGATTGTACACCCCTTATATAGGTATTCTAATTTTTAGTACAGGGTTTATTCCTTAAGACGATAAGATCTGCAGTCAACACTATTTAAGGTATCATATCCCAGTCATGTCAGATACAGGTTAGAATATCATAGATGAACAAGAATCTTCAACCGTTTCATAGACCCAGAGAATATGGCATTTAACATTTAAAATTCGGCCACGAGAGACACGACGACTCCTGGTGTCACTGCTCCCTTCTCGAGATGGTGTTGAGCATCGAAGATACTCCTTTGGAGTTGGTCCTTTTGTCAAAAAATGGCCGGCTGAGTAAGGAACTGTCCTTACCTTGATTGCTGACAGTACACACATGATGTCAAGCTAGATGAACAAGTTGATAGATGGAGACTGACGAAACCTGCCTAGACAGGATAAGACAGTCCCATCAAAATTGTTCTGCTTGTGAAAAGATCTGTCAGATGCCATAGGCCTATAGCCAATCCAATAGATGCTCCAACGGTGCACAAATCCAGAGGTGATTGTCCAGGTAGCTGTGTTGCTGTCCTCTCCCAAATTTTGGAAGTAGCTGCTTCCATGTACTTCTGTCTTTCAGACAAATTCACCTTCCTTCTCAGGTCTTGAAGAGGTTGAAGAATAGATGTTTAAGGTTTTCACCCTAGTATCCCTTAGATAAGAAAACTCGGGTGTTAGATTCTCACTTTCCCAGATTAACCCTTTAAAATAATCTATATACCCTACTATCTACCAATATTCCAGAACTATTAGATGTACCTTATATAAGTTAGGCTTTGATTAGCAATTGTACTTTAACCTCTCCTAGATACTACCTCATAATAATTCCTACTGTACATAGTCTTAGTTTAGAACCTTCTTAGTTAGAAAAAGGGGGGAGATGTTGTGGGATTCAGGTGTCAGCTGATGGGGTCCAAGGAAGCTTATCCAGAATCCCGGGCTCCTGGAGGGGGTGTGGCGAAACCCATTGATAAGGGGCTGCTGGGACGCTGGGAGGCTCTCTTCCTGGTTCCTGGCTGCTGGAGGGAGGATCCCATCGTCCGTCCGTCTGCAGACTCCGGTTCCTATTCAGGTGCTACTGTAATCTATTACCTGTACCGTGAGTGTTGGTTTATATTTTAATAAATATCTATCTGATATTGGTGTCCTTGTGGGTAAACTCCGCCTACATATCACAACATCACTGTTGCATTTGACGGACTTGGAAAACAGCAAATATCATATCAATATAGTAAGATCCATGGCTACTGGTATGCTTTATTCTGGGAAATGAAGCAGAGACATTTCTCACTTCCTCCAGCAGTCTGATTCCCTGTGACCACATCAGCTTTCTACATTGATTTATTATTTTTAATTATGAATATATGTGTGTGCCTTCAAGAACCACCTTCCAGTCTTCACATTGGCTTTCTACTGTCAGCTGATCTTATCCAAAATGATTTGATGCTCTAAAAGCTCTAATTAGTTGGTTTACATATTATATAGGTGAATCATAGATAATTGTGCTCTAGGACTTTCTATTGCTTTAATAGAGAGGGATGTTTTGCTGCCTGCAGAGCAAGCTTTGGGGGAAGCTTTGGATATTTAATTTGCTGAGAGAAAGTGACATTTAAACTAATTTACACAGTATTTTTGTTTATTTTTTGGGAAATTGAGTGAACTTTTATCTGAAACAGCATCTTTCTTCAGAATCTCCTAATATTGATGTGCCTGAACAATTGCTTCCCACAGAATCAGAGCTGGCCCATGACCTGTTTTAATTAACAGAATGGAGATGTGCATGTGTGGAGCTCTCAAGGAGTGTAAAAAATGGCATTTGGCCTTTTTTTTTTTTTTTTAACATGCTGTGAGATTTATCACCAATCACAGCTCTAAGTGTGTGGAGTAAGTTATGGTTATTTGAATAAGACACTGAAATAAAAGTCTGCTTCTTTAATTATTAGATTGATATACAGCATAATTAACTAAGTGGTAGTAATAAAGTTACAAAGCCATGCAATAATTCATTTTGTGTTCATGCACCATGTCCAATTTTTCCATTCTAACCTTTAACCTACACATCATCTTTCACATTATTAATTTGTACAAACAAATGCAAATTTTGTTGTATTTTTAATTACCTAAGGGATTGGGCATGATTACTCATGCAACAATATTAATAACATTTAGGTTCGGAACACACTTGCTGAAAAAGAATAAAATATTCACACAAATATTGTAAAATAACAATGAGTATTTCAAAATAGATACCTGAAAAAATTGCTCATTTGTACTAGCTTATGTATTAAGTCATATAATTTGTATGCATAAAAGATCATAGAATTAAAAATAATATTAAAAAGAAAATAACCTATGGTACTTATGTAACTATTTTGGGGACATTTATGTGTGGGTGTCTCCTGATGACTGTTCTGTCCACCTGTGACTGGTGAGCAGATGATCTGATAGTGCCAATTATCTGCTCACTTGATTATTTAATGGACAGAGCTCACAAGGTAGCACTTAGTGAGCAGACAACTTGATAGCTATTATCTGCAATATGGTACTTTTATTTATATCTATTCACATAATAACTGAGTGGAAGACATATAACTAAAGCAAAAACATTTATAAAAAGATTATACTGACTTTATTATCATCATTATATAATAAGATAACTAGGGAGGTCAGATCCAATTTTTCTGGCAATGTTTATCTTTTTCTTTTAGTCTAACAGACCAATACGTTAGGAACTGTTTTGCTCTAATTTTTCTGAATAATGATTCAGACTCTTTTGGAAAATAATTATGAAGCTTAGATTGTTGGGTACAGGAGTTTAAACCCATAGCCTTATACATGCTAAATAGAGCATTCTACTACTAGTCTATATCACTTTCTGATTTTTAAGACGAAGTCGCACCATAAACCCCAGACTAAACCAATATTCACCATTTCCTTGCCTTGCCTCCCATGTACTAGATTTCAGGCCTGCATTAAAACAACCAGTGCTAATGCAAATATTTTTCTAATATTTTTGTGAGTTATATTACTTTAACGAATGTGTTCATACAAGCATTTTCTCCACATCAATTAGTTATACATATTTAAAATACTTAACAGTAATTACAAAGACTAAAGGGCTTTTTGTGATATTACATATTTACACCTACTTGGTTGTCTTCTCTCAAATTTCCCTTCCTATGTGTAATCAAATGTTTTCTGAAAAAATATCTGCAAAAATGACTAAGGAAAATAGATATATTTTATAAGTGTTACCTTGTATTCCCCAAAGTAACCAAGCATTTGCATTAGTAATTTTATGTGACATTTTGTAATTTTTCAGTCTGAAATTCTTTGTAAACTTTGGAAGGAATTGTAACTTATAATAATTTTGATCCATAATACCAATAATTTCTAGTGATCATAATTGGGAAACTATCTCAATTCACACCTGACATCGCTCTATAGAAAATCTAATTGACTGTAGCAAAATAAATTCTTTTTGATTTTCTTAATTTTGGTGGTTTCTATTTGGAGATGGATAGTGTTAAAAACTGCCGCCAAGACTATATTACTGTTCTGCTGGGGCTTTAAAACTTATTAGATTTGGACCTAACCTTATCAAATGAGCTTCTAACTAATGATTATACTCTAAAGACCACTTTTACACTAATTGGCTTTCCCTGTTTAATTGTTTTACAAAATTGATAATTTAGTAGAAATATAATAAGCCTCTAATATTTTAGATAATTTGGCCCCTCGTGGTCTTTAGAGGGTTCTTACTTAACAGAAAATTAGAATGCACATTGTGAAATTTCGGTCTTCCTTTCAGCATGACTTATAAAGGCTGCATAACTACACAAGGAGGTTTACATAATGCTGAGATCTTATACTGAGTATTTAAGTTTTTTCTTTAAACTTGAACACATAAGAACACTAATTCAAGAAACTATTCTTGGAGGGTGTCAAATACTATTATAATTTTGAAAGACTTAAAAACAAAATTATTTTTTTCTAATTGACACAAATATTACATTTTTTCATATTAAGCTAAATTCTAATGTCACAATAGGGTAATTTTATTCAGGATGCTACAGTTTAAAAAAGAAAAAAAGGTATAAACAAACACTTTGGAAAAGCTTATGCATACCACGCCCCTTCCTGCCTTGGCTCTGAGTTGTTTTCTTAGAATCTCATGAAGCAGCTGTTAAGCAAGCAATAAAACCACTCACTGCATAGACATAATAACTTTCCCCATTAGTATGTAGGCCCCATAAGGACAAAGTTCCTATCCACTTTGTAGGGGTTCTCAGGGCTGCCCTCTGTCTTGGTGAAATGTGCTTTCCTGGAATATCTGGAGAAGAAGAATTACAGTAGGCGAACACAGCAATAGAAACTGTGACAAATATTTCATGGCTATTGCTCTTTGGAAATACACAGTTGTTTTATTATGATAGAAAATAAGAACAGAAATGATCAACCCACAACTTTGGAAAGTGGCCAATAGCAAGATGTTTTATGCTATTATTTTTTAGGAACTAAAGACTGTTTAGTTAGTAATATAATGAAAAATATTTGTGTGCTCAGCATTTTCTATCTCTTTATTGAAATGTTAAAAAAAAAAAAGAGAAAAAGAAAAAAAAAAAACTTTCCTTGCTGTATGGAGACAGAGGAGAGTGACTGTTGAGGTGATGTGTATGCAGGAAGCGAGAACGTGAGACAATGACAAATTGAGGTTCTGAAAATCACATTTTCTTTTGTTTAATCATACACAGTAATAATTATTACACAATGCTTCCAGAAGAACAGCTTCAATTTACAAAAAGAACTTAACTATTAAAAGTAGTCATTGACTTTACAATAAATTATCACCCTATATATACTTTTTGTCAATATTTCATGTTTGCAAATTTCCTCTAAAGTTTAAATTTAAATTTTCTTTCTTTCATAATTAATTCTTTCAAAATGCTCAATTATGAGTAGTAAGCTTAGTTTCCAAATAATTTAAAGTAGCCACAAATTACTAAAAAGCAATAATCTAATGATGTGAACAGATTTATGGATATGATTTAGATGTAGATTTGAATATTGCACAGTGTGTTTCACAGGGCATATCCCCCAAGATGCACCATCTAATCACAGAGCCCAACAAATGCTATCAATAACAGAGAAAGTGAAGTTAATTACAGGTTCCTATTCAGCGTCCCTCTGACACTAGTGGCCCATTATAATGAATCATTCTTCAAATTGAGAGGAGATTGACAGAAATTTTATCAACTTTTCAGTCCCCATGTCTTTTCTGTGCAATAAGTGCCTGCTGTACACTGGGAAAGTGATTAAATAGCAATTTCATGGAAACCTGGGAATAATGTTTAAACGACTAATGAGACACTATTTTTACTGCCGAGGTACTGTGGCTGCCCCATGAGTCAGAAGAACGCCTGTCATTCTAATTAGTCATCATTTGCCCAGGTTTTTATTTTTTTCTCCTTCTCTCGCTTTAGGTCCCTAATTGGGTATTTAGGAACTTTAAACTTAGTATCTCAGTGGGAGGAATGTTCTTACAAAATCAGTAGAATTTCCATGTCACCATTCTTTTGAGCTTTCACATCAGAGGTAACACCAATTTTGTTTGAAAAACATCATTTATAATAAATCCATCTGCTACTTATTATATTAACAATATACAACTTGCTTTATTGAAATTATTTTCAAGATATCAAAAAGGTGTCTTTTCTATAAAATTATGATTATCATTTTATATTCTATGTAATATATTCACACATGTAAACATGCACATATGAACATAATGATTATTCCAGGTGTTTTATTTACTACGGGAGTGCTATATGGTACTTGTAGTTTCAAATAGAAACAGGCTTTTTGAAGAACCAATGTTTCTTTTACATAAATGTCATCCTAATAATTAATAAATATTCTAATATTAGAAAATTTTTGATAAAAGGTTTCTCAAGCTTAGCATTTTCATGAATACTATGAAAATAGAGGCTTGAGAGTGATTTCATAGGGTGGGTGTCTACAACCTGCCTAGAAAGACAGAGCTTCACTTACAAGTGTTTAATAAGTTGAGAGGATATTGACAGAAAATCCATCAATTTTTCATGAAAAGTGACAAGCCAAAGAAACCCACGTTGGCTCTGAATCAAGAACCAGTGAAGGAAACACCTTCTGGATCTGGGACTCAAGCTAGTAAAAGAAACATTTTATTCTTGAACCCAGAATCTAAGAAACAGGCCCTGACTCTGGAACCAGTTCCAAAGAAACACACTCTGTCCATAGAATCAGAATCAGTAGGAGAAAGATGCTCTGGCCTTAGAATTGAAGCCAAAAACCTAAAAAAGAAGTGAAAGAAAAAGTTTTGTCCTGATATCAAAGTCATCCATGCCTCGGACCAAGAAAACATACCAATCCCCTGAGCAAGAAAAACTAATCAAGCCCTCAGCAGAAAATCTCCCTGGAGAAACTCTGCCCTTCGATATGGATCAAACCCCTCTGATCAACTGTGGGCTGTCCTTTCCACCCTGATAGAAGCAGACACTCTCCTGGACTCATCCTTTACAAATAAATCTCTTTTTTGGAAGAGTCTTCGGTGAAGATGTTCATTCGCTTGAGAAAACCAGAATTTTGCTGAGACCTACCTTACAAGACTGAATAAGGTGGAACAGAAAAAAAAGGAAAACTTTTCACCAGAGCCAGAGGAGATTGCACGGATTTCCCCTTAAGCAGAGTGAAATAGATGAAGCAATGTCTTGGGCTGGGGAGAAGAAGCAGAGCTCCTGCCAGGAAGGCCCTTTAGGGGGAAGCAAAGCTGGTTGTAGGGCCTCTCCAGGAGAGGAACAGGATTGATCTATCCTTCAGGGAGCCAATTTCCCATGCACCCCAGCTTCAAGTATAGCCTGGCTTGTCAAATAATCAGGATATTTTCCTCTCCAGATCAGACCTGTCCTACTGTATCTCACTGGAGTATAGAAAATGCCAACAGTGGAACAGCCAAGCCCTTGATAAAGTCTAGAAGAAGATAGTATTAATAAATTATACAAAATTATTCTCCTCCATTTTTGAGCCTCATTGTTGATCAACAAATTAATGTGTTTGTAAGGATGTTCTTCCAACCTCCATTTTCTCTTCTACCCATAAGGAAAATTACACTGGATGAAAACATTAGAACTAAGACTAGGACTAGCTTTATACTTCCTCAAAACAAAACAAAAAACAAAACAAACAAACAAACAAGTCTGTAAGAAGGTAAAGGAAGCCAAACATTAGTGAAACCTTGTGAAACTTTAAATTGGGATTTTTTTTTTGTTCCCACCCTTCTTGCCTGTGTCTCATTCTTTCTGTTTTCACAACGTAGACACGGGTATCGACAGTAAAACTATTTATGCTATGCTCTGCTCTGCAGGAAGAGGAGCTGTGAGTTTATTCACAGAGCAGACTTGTTTCAGCATCATTTTCATATTAAAGATGACCTCATTTTATTTTTTTTCAAAGAGAAATCTAACTCTAAATATACCCAGTAAGAGAACATGTGAATCGTTTACTTTAAATAGCATAAAATTAAATTCATATTGAATTTAATATGCAAAATTATACTAAATTATAGAAATAAGTATACCTATTGCTATCTACTTAAACTTTCAGTGAAAGCAATAAATAATTATACAAATCTATTTTAATTATCATTAAAAGATTGGTCTTTAATTTCTCTTTTTGAAATGATACAAAAAAGTTCAGAAACAAAGAAAATAGTATCTGTTTAAAGGAATACATCTGTGAATTAAATAATAATAATTGGAAATTCAAAGATAATATTTAAAATAAAAATGTACATATAAATATATTAGACCCTCTACTTCCATTGGATTTTACTAAATATTTGTTTAGTGGTATTTCATGCCATAAAACATATTAATCCTGTATCAGGACACCCTGGTAAAGGCTGATATAAATATAAGCCATCCATTTTCAAATTTTCCTCTTGGGTTCTAATCATTTTCCTGGTTGGACACATATAAGAGAATATCAAATGCGTTTCTATCTATGTATGTGAGTGCGAATACACACATGCGAATACACACATACAAACAAAGCTTTATTAACTTGTGTAAACTTTGTGTGCTGCTACATTTTCTTCATTTCATCACAATCATCATTGGGAAATTAAATAAGACCGCAAAAATGAATGCTTTAATATAATTAGTTATCTTCCCAATGGTTTTTATATCACCCATGCATCAATGGAGTGATCTACTGAACTGCTGAATGTTCAGATATAGACCTGTAGTTTACCACAAAAATCACATTTCACTTGAGTGATCTCTTTATCGTTAGATACATTTTATATGACTATGTTTATTTATACATTTTTCTGTGTGTAAATATATGAACAAGATCAGGTCAGAGCTATTTAGGACACATGCATGTGTGCATGCATGGCAAATATATTTCACAGATTTTCACAACATTAATTTGAAGGTGAAAAAACATTGACAATTTGAAGCGATCATGTAATTTCAGTGTTTGGAGTTTCATGATTTTTTGAATGAATCAAACTCAAAATAAGCATGCATTCTAGAAGTTTTCATAAATAGACAATAATGGTGAGATTTTTGTTCTTGTCATTTGTCCTGTGCATATGTTAACCATCTTTTCTTAAAATTTGCAAGGATGCTTTTGCTTTAAGCTTTACAGACTTTCTAGATTTTACGATTTCTCAGTATACAAACTCAATTAACTGAATCAAATCTACTTTGTGAAGAATTGCTTGAGGCAAAAATTATATTTTTACTGTGGTGATTTACTTATTAACTGAGTTGATAAGAAGGAGATATTTTCAAAGTTAACATAATTTCAACTTACAAATAACATGTGGACTTGGCTGTTTACAATTTCATAAAGTAACTGAACATCCTCAATAGAATATACAAATTTCATGTACTATTTATAGATGAAAGGTTAATATTTTTTATGAATATTTAATGAAAGTTTGGTAAATCATTAAAAATATACTGACATAAAAGATATGTATGTGTAACTAAAATATCAGCTTCATGTAACTATCAATTCCATGTGTTCTATATGTTTTTCTACATATATTCATTATTTCACAATTTGTGCAATACAGATAAAAATAAAGGAAACATAGATCAAAGAATTAAAAATATTTAAAGATTAGAATATGTTTTGAACAGAGGAAATAATTCTTACTCTGTAACTTTTTATTTGTTATTTTGGGTATAAAAACTGTTTTCTTGAAGCAATAAATATTTTATAAAATTAACTACTCACAAGTAATAAAAGTAGGTACATGTGTGGACTCTGAGAGCTGATCATTGCTCAGTGTTCCAACCCAGCTTCTCTATTTGTCTGCATAGTATTGGAAAATGCAATCAAAATGCCCTAATCACTTTGCATTCTTATGCTTACTAGAAAGTGCACAGTATATTATAAACAGATGTTCAGCTTAGCAGGAAGTCTCATTAAAGACACGGAATCCTGACCTATTCCAGAAAATGTAAAGCATCTGGCATGTTCAAAATAGAACTGCTCCCATCTATCCATCCATGGAATGGTACTCCTGTGGGCTCAGATACTGTGACTCACTTTTCTAGGGATGACTTAACTCATTTTTTTTTCCTCATGAGAAATAACTTGGTAGAAATGTCAGTGAAAATACATAAAGTGAAGAAAATAGCATCATGTGTTAATACCAGTGCTGGCAAGAGTTTTTGCTTTATTTCAATTTTAGGATCATGACTGACATTATTAGGACACTGTCTTTTATTTCAGGCCTGCTTCTCAGAGAATCAGGGGAATTTAAAATAACCACTTATGCTGGTTTTCTTATTTTTCTCAAATGTACAATTCTCTTCAGAGTACAATTAGAAATTATTTAACCTGGGTTTTCAAAATGTCACTTAAGCATTCATTCATAAAATTATAGGTTGTTTTTTCCTGCCATGTTTTTTAATAAGTCTCAGACATTTGAAATTTTTAACATTTTGTGACTCTCTCCTACTACTCAAGAATTTCTACTCTATTGCCTTGTGATAAACTTTTTCATTTGAAGAGGCTGTATGTTTTGTCTATGGAATATATTTTTTTTTAACTTAGATAAAGAGAGCAACACCAGATTCCAACCAAATTCATATGCTACATCTTTGAATTGAAAAGGGCTACTTTAAAAACGTTGTGCAGCTCTTGGAGCTCATTACTGAGAAGTCTCATTCCCTACACCGTGCAGGTCATGTCATATGCATGATATATACTCCACACTCTCTTACTGGAGGGTGACTACTAGTACTTAGTCAGTCTCCCAGTGGGGTGCCTCAGGAATCCCAGTCTGTTGCTGGAAGCTCAGGACATTCCTAGGAGCCTCTGTTTGATATACAGGAATGAACGCTTGGAAACACTGATACCACTATCTGGAAAGGAATCATCCGTAGCAACAAGAAAAGAGGAAATTAGCTCATATTGGAAGAGAAAATTCCAAGCAAGCAAAATGTCAAATAAATTTCATTTTAAAAACACCTCTGAAAAATAAAAATAAAATAAAATAAAATAAATAACAAGACTGCTAGCAGCAAGTGCAGCCCCCAACTGGAGTTGAATACCAATAAAGATAATTAGGACAATCCCACAGGTGGTTCTAATTATACCAACTTAATTTTAAGAACAACCAAATACTCCTCTTAAAAGATGTCACTTGAGTCTTAGATGCAGAAGTTGTGTTGTAGAAGCATCTTTAGGGATTGGAAGCCTCATGACCAGTAGTTTTCTGCATCTTTCTGTAATGGTGTATCTGTTGCAAATAATATTTCTTTGATGAGAGAAGGGAGTCCTGGTCTAAGTAGTGAGAAAACTGAGCTGACAAGATTCTCTCCCACTTTATGAACTTTTCTTCATTCAGTTGGCTGGTTCCTTCCTCATACTGCAGAAGACTTTTGGTTTTATGAGGTCCCATCTGTCAGTTGTCCTTAATTCCTAGGTAAATGGATTCCTAGTCAGGAACTCTTTTCCAAAGCCAACATAGGTTACTGAGCCTTCTTCTGGCAGCTTCAGTGTTTCATTTTTCACCTTTAGTTCTCTGTTATACTCAGAGAGTTGAGTTTTATGCAAGATGATAGATACAGATCCAATATCATTCTTTTACATGTGGACATGCAATTTTCCATACACCATTTGTTGAAGAAAATATCTTTTCTTCAGTGTCTATTTTTGTTAATTTTGTCTAAATTTTTGATAATTTTGTCTAGTATTGGATGGTCAAGATTTATGCGCACCCATGCATGGGTCTTCCATTTTGCTGCATTGGTCCACATACCTAATTTTGTGCCAGCACTGTACTGTTTTCACTATTATGGTTCTGTAATATATTTTAAGGTGACTGACAATCCCTCCATTACTGTTCTTTGTTTTCAGGTTTTAAAATTTTATTAGAGGTTTTTTACCCCTGTTAGATTTATTCCTATATACTTATTTTCTTTAATGCTAATGTGAATGTAGATGTAATTATGTCTCTTGGTGAGCTTTTGTAAATTGGCTTTATACCATGCTGCATTCCTTGAATTCTTGATTACTTCTAGAAGTTTTGTAATAGAATTAAGAGGATTTCTAATTTAAGAACAATTTGACTTATATTTTCCTACTTTTACCACTTTAATTTTATTCTCATGTCTTAGTGCTCAGGCTAGTGATTCCAAAATTATATTGGGAATGAATGAGGCTAATGTACATCCAAGTGTTGCTCCTGATTTTAAGTATGATATTGGGTGTGAGGTTGTTATGCATTACATTTTATATTTAAAAGCATAATATCTATTTTTAATCTCTCTGGTCCTTTCATATTGAAGTGATGTTAAATTTTTTCAAGGATTTTTTGTTCATGTATTGAAATTATCACAAAAGTTTAGTCTTTATATCCACTTACATGATTTATCACATTTAAAGACTTGGATGTATTAAAATATTCCTGGATTCCTGGTATAAAACCTCCTTGGTCATGATTCATGATCTTTTTGACATATGCAAGGGCATTGCAAAAATTTTATTCAAAAATTTAAAATGTTTGTTAATCAGAGATATTGCTGCATATATGGATGTGTGTGAACATACATACATGCTCACACATACTTAGCAAAATTTAAATGTAATGAAATTTCTGAAATTGTTTAAAATGCATCTACTTTTCACATAGAGGTTCACAGTGTTATTGTAACACAGGTAAGACACTTCATACCTAGCAGGAAGACCACCATCATCAATGACTTTATTTGTCAAACTCCAAAATCTTCATTTCTACTCAGCATATATGATTGCCAATATCAAGGAAGAAAAAACCTGAAAGAATTATGAACACTGTCCTCATTGGTTGTGCTTTTGAAATGTCACGAAATCTATGTGTTTTAAAACATATTGACCCAGGCTTACTAAATACATACTTCTTCACTACAAATAGAATGATAGAACAGGCTTTACATGTGACCATTCTCTCAGCTAACAACTGGGATGGAAAAAGCAGAGAATAGCTCCCATGAGACACGTAACATGTTTTAACAAATATGTACTTCACTTGGGCCTTTTAATTCTAGTTTAGAAAAGAACAAGGAAAATCTTGTACTGTAGATAGTAATTTTTGGATAACTATAGGTTGGTTGAAATTAATAAAAATAAAACTACTGATGATTAAAAATAATGCAATATCCATTAGCTCAATACTTGGAATATCAAGGTTAGAAGAGATGATTCAGTGGATAAGAGCGCTAGCTAGTCTTATAGAAGGCCCAGATTTGAGCTGCAACATCCACATGGTCCCTTACACCTGTCTGTAATTCCAATTTCAGTGTATCCAATGCCTTGTCCTGGCCTCTTCTTTAAACAGGCATGCACATGTAGACAAAAAAACAATACTACTAATATTAATAATAATAAATTTATAGAAATTATCTTAAAAATTTTTGAAATAACTGAGAAAAGTGAATATTATTTTCTAAGTGTGATTGACTTGTGACATGTTCATGAAGCTGGTGCTAGAAAGGACAAATAGAAAATTTCCTATTTCTATCCCACTTTAATTGAAATGTCCCATATTTCAATGAGCAAATGCAAGTGAACAAGCCATTATTTTTCTCCGGTACACTTTTGCCACTTTAAATACAGAAAACACTAGAAAACTCTGTAGTCTATCAAAAAGAATGAATAAACCATGAAGCTGCGGGATAATTTTGTACACTTTTCAGAAAACTCATTTCTGAATGCAATCTAGACCTCGGAAAGTGTTACAGTGCCAGAGAGATTGTTCTGTTTAGAATACTTACAATATCCTAACTGAGCATTTTACGATGAATTGTCTTCCCCAGTTTTGGAAGAATAAGTTGGACTCCTTTTATATACAACCTTCTATCAGACAAAATTTTGAGTTTTGCAAATGTAAATAGGATAGCGGTTCTTGGTGATAAAGCCAAAAGCGCAAACTCACAGAACAGCTTAAAGAGTTTACTTAGACTGCGTATTTTTCTTCCTGTCTCCTAGATTCAAAAACCAAATATTACCACTGGATTTTGTGTGTGTGTGTGTGTGTGTGTGTGTGTGTGTGTGTGTGTGTGTGTGTGTACATTGTATTTGTATGTGGTGATGTGGGAACAGCCACAGAATAATTTATGTTATTATTTAATACAATTCACCCATTTAAATATATGCATTTTGCTTACTGTTTACTTGATTTAGCTAATCGAAACGGTTTCAACAGAACCAACATGCTTTTACTAATTCCTTAAATCATATATAGGTATTCAAATCATATTACCTACCTACCTACCTACTTATCTACCTACCTACCTACCTACCTACCTACCTACATATCGATCTATCTATCTATATATCTATCTATCTATCTATCATCTATCTATCTATCTATCTATCTATCTATCTATCTATCTATCTATCTATCATCTATCTATCTATCTATCTATCTATCTATCTATCTATCTATCATCTATCTATCTATCTATCTATCTATCTATCTATCTATCTATCACCTACCTATCATCTATTATCTCCTTGTCTATAGTCTCTTTCTATTGCTCCTCCCCCTCAAACATTTTATAATTTACACAAAAGTACTCATCCTTTTAAATTTCCTCCTTGAATTTTTCATAAATCTCTTGTATAATAATGCTAAAAGTACTTTTTTAGCTTCACTTTTTAAAGTAGCATATCATTTTGTCCTTCTCATACCTGCATCTTCCATGTCTATAGGAGTCTATTTTGTCAGACCAAAGTAACCGTCATTCAGTCTAATTCTGTATTTGTTGTTTCTCTGTGAGGCCCAAGTTGAAGGTCACACTTTTTAGTGGGTTTTCAGTTCCATTTCTATTCATAAATAATGTGCTACATTGAGATATATTTCAAAGAATGTGGCACAGAATAAAAAGGTAGATGGCAAGGGCAGATGAAAAGCTGAAGCCACATTTTCAGGAACAAAAGAGAAGAGTTGATTAATATTTGACAAAAATATGAAAGAGAGTGAAAAGATTATAGTTTAAGTGAAAGTTAAAAGTACATATAAATGGGAAAGTATCGAAAACAAGCTTTGTAACATCAGAACGTTCCACACAAGCTTGCCAAAGAGGGAAGAAACCAACACTTCCACATATCTGTGACACCTATGACCGTGATAGTGATCAGCGTGTCTAGATAGCCTATAGGGTTCAATAGTGATATAACTGGAAGGTAAGCTACAGCTCTCTAATTGAATATAAGACCTTCTCTAAAAACAGTAAAATCGTGGCTGGTATTGGCAACCTCGTCAAATACACAGGGCTACTGATGCCCTGTGTATTTGGCATTTTGAAAAAGAACCTATAACCACCACTTTACTTAATCACCATAATCTCTAGCTGCCTTATAAATATTTGTTCTTATTTTCACAGATGAGTGCAATATTTATCCCTCCTTAAGTAAAATTCTCCTGTCAACATAATGACAATCAATACACATGCATAGCTGTGTAACTCACTCTCAGTGAATATAGCTGCAGTACAACTATTTTGCATAAGGTTTGGAAATAACTATGAAAAAGGGGCCAAAAAGATTGTAAGAGTCAGAGGAAGAGGGAGCTTTCCATGAGACTGTGTCTTGTAAGAATGTCAGTAGCTATATTGAAAAACTTCACTGCCATGACTGCCCAAACATGAGCTAGACCAGAACAAAAGTAGCTGGCATGCTGAAGTGGATATGGAAGCCCAGGAGGCCTTAACCCTTTACAAAGTCTATAGGCAAATAACCAGCCCTGTGAGTGGGAGTAATGTCTTCCTCTGCGACAGGGCACATTGATTGATTGTTCCATATTGTTTGGTCATCCCTGAAAACATATACATATGTATGTAAACAATATTATATAGAATGAAAATATTGCACTTATGAATTGGGAATATATATACATATATATATATATACATATGCATTCAATACATGTATGCATATTTATGAGTTCATATATATGCATATATCTATAGAGACAACCTGTGCACTGTCCTTATTTCATTGAGGAAGAAGAAGTGAAAAGATTGATGAAATCAATCAGGACATGTGCTCTGAGATAGTGTCTTTTGTGTATGTCAGTGAATCTATATACATGATAACTCTATATGTCTGGACAATATTGACAGAATGACATGCTAGCATAAGTGGGAGAAATTTCACAATGCTCCACACATAGACCAAGGGCTATAGAAAGATCACTAGCTGTTGAGAGAGAAAAAAATGAATCTTCTACAGTAACAAGCTTCCAGATAGGTTATCCAATATTAATGTTCAACATTAAACTCACTATATAAAAACAGCAACATATAGATTCAGTAACACACACACATATATATGTAAAATATGTATGTCTAGATATCAAATGTGAAGACATAGGAGAAGTTGGTGTAGAAGAAGTAGGGAGATGATATATGTATGTCATTTATAGATGTAATTTTGAAAAATATATAAATTAAAAATTATGGATTCAAGAAAATATTAGACTTTTAATGAATGAAAACAGCCCCAACATTTCTATATTTTTATTTCCTTAATTGTTTCATGTTAATGACTCTTCTAAATTTGAAGAATACAAAAAATTTATTATAGAATGCTAAACCTATAGAACTGTCTAAAGACTGAGACAATTGGATTACTATAAAACCTCTAAAAAATGAAAGAGAAAAAAAATTAAATGTGAGGTTAAACTAAAATTATCTACAAGTATGAAATTACCATAATACTATGAACCCTTTTATTCTCAATATTAATTTAAAAATAATAAATGAAAATATTTCTTAAAATAGATAGTGTATGTACAAGCACATACATAACTTAATGACAGTTTTGCAAACAGACCCAAAATTGTAAAGCATGATATAGGGGTATATTACTTAGAAACTCAAAGACCCTGGGCATGATGCTGTCAGAGGCCCACACAGACAAATAAAAATTAGAAAGTTTTATGATTCCCTGTAGTAGTGGGGTTTCTGGGTCCTGGGTGGCCAGAGACCCAGACCCTGCCATGCCAGACCTCTTAGCAGCCCAGCTGCTCGCTCAGGCCCCCAGAAATGACTTAGACACTTATATTAACTTCATGCTGTTTGGCCTATGGCTCAGGCACATTGTTAGCTAGCTCTTATATCTTAACTCAACCCATTTCTATTAATCTGTCTGCCATGTGGCCCGTGGCTCACCTGTGCTCCTTACATGTTACTCCTTTGAGCTTCAGCTCAGTCTGCCTCTGACTCCATCCTTCCTTTCCTACCTATTCTGATTCCTCCTCCTGCTTCTTCAATGGTGCCTGTCATGGCCCAAAACAGCTTTTCTTATTTAAAGATTGAGATTCACAGCATACAGAAAGGCATTCCCACATCAGTTCCCCATACCAGCAGTATTCTTCCCTAAATGATCATACTGTGTGTCATTCAGTAAATCTGAATTGTGGTCATTACTCTGATCACGATATTTATGAAAAGTACTGTGTTTCTAATGTATAAAATGGCATTAAATCCCCTTTGCCATGATATAGTCTCTCTATTCTATTTTGTAGTCTGTTACCAGTGTCCTATAGATCTTATGTGTACTACATGCTAAAGTTTCTGTCCACAGATATTAACTACTGTCCTTCCACCATACCTGACAGTATAGCTCTGGTTCTTGGCTACCTCCTTCCTGCACATATGATACTCTGGTCCTGTCACTGGGCTTCTCACAAAGGGTCTCCTTCTCAGAAAGGTGCCAGTGATACAGAATTAATGTATAATATTGTAAATACTGCTTACAAGGCAAAGAACATTGATAATGAGAATAAAGAAGTTAACTTTCTAAAGAACAAGAAAATTACTTGTAAGAAGGCTGATTCAGCCTTTGGTTCAGCAATTAATTTTTTAAAGACAGAAGTGTCACCAAGCCCACGAGGTCAGGGGACTAAGCATTCTTCATTTGAGCTCAATAAAAAAGAAATGATGGAAAACAAAAGCTTCAGAGCATAGACCTTCTCAGTAAAGTATACCCCTTTGATCTCTTGACTAGTATTTAGAAAGCTGTAAGTTCACAAGAGCACCGGGTAACTAAAACAGATCCTTGGCTTGCAACACTTGGCATAAATATGTAGTTTTACAGAGAAATTGATAAAATACCTTTGAATTGTGTTTCTCTGCCTGAAAAATGTTTTTATATGAACACTGCATAATGATGCTGTATTTTAAGTTTTCTGCTGGAGTACACATTCTCAAAACACTCAAAGTTGTTAGAAAATATTTAGAAGTGCTTCACCCACAGAACACTTTAGAAGTCTAATTCACTGCACTGGTGATACAACTGATTTCCAAGTATAAAATTATGAAGACACAAATTATTTACAATATATTTTGGTGCTTTGAATGATTGACTGAAGTAACATAAATTATATCACTTATCGCATCGTATATGACACATTAAGAATAATAATGTGTACAATCAGGTTTATACTTAAAACACTTAAAACTTATTCTAATATGAATAATTTTCTAAACAGTAGTTCAAATGTATTTTTTTGCATTTTTTTGCTTATACAATATGTTTACTAAATATGTTATAAAATAATTAGGATTTCTGTTATTACATAGATAATTTGTTAATTCTTGGTTTTAAATTTGTCAACATTTTAACTCTGTACTATGCTTAAGAAAGTTGATTTCTTTTATTGTTTTATATACTTTAAGCATGTAATATTTATTATTTTAAATTTTTTCCTAAAATGTTAGTAGAAATGTTATTTAAAGTATAAGATGAAGGGTTTTATACTTAATGATTAAACGTAAAGAAAATAATATCAATTAAAATTTTTTATTATTATTAATCCTTTGAGAGATTTTCCCAGTGCTTTTCAATATCACCTCTCTTTCCCAAATTCTTCAGATTCAGCCCTCTTCTCTACTCATCAAACTTTGTTCTTAAAACAAACAACATCTAAACCATTGTGTGTTGCCTAGAGGACTACAATCCTGGAGAAAATTATCTTTCCTTTCCCAGTTCCACCACCTGTCATTCATTCCATGGTTAGCAGTGGGATTTCATGTCCAAATGCAACCTCCACCCCAGGGATTTACAAAGGTCTTGCATACGCTGGAGCAATGCCTATGAGTTCCTGTATCCAGTTTCTCTGCTATGTCTAGAAGACATTGTTTAGCCACCCACCTCCTCTGACTCCTAAACTCATTTAATTCCTTCCTTTGCAACTATCTCTAAGGCTTGAAAGAAAGAAGTACAGTAAATATCTTCCACTTATTGCTGAACATTTTGAAGTCTTTATTCTCTGAATCTAGGCCAATTGTGAGTATCGGTGTTACTATCTACTATGAATAGAAGCTTCTGGATTTTTTCAGCTATTTCCTCTGAAATGTGTTCCCCTTAAGGGAGAGGTTGGCTTACAGACTCAGTAAGCAAATGAAACGTGCCATTAAGAAAATCCAAAAAATTAAAAAATTCACAAAATTCCTTCTCAGATTTAAAAGGTAATGCACAGTTGATGGGTAAGAGAGTCTTGAGAGCTGACTGTGAAGCTGGGCTGGAAGCCTCAGAGACAAAGCTTTGTGAGTCATCAACACTGTTGGGGAGAACAAGTTGTAATGCAGCTGCCACTGAGTCACCCATCTCTTCTGATGAACCCTTCAACAATATTGTTGCAAGTAACCCCAAGAAACTTGTTGGTTCACAGACCTGTGTTACATTGTGGTTTCTTGGCCCTGGACGGCCAAAGGTCCAGATTCACAGACCTGCAGCCCCAGACCTCTTAGCCACCCACTGCTGTTCAGGCCCCCAGAAATGACTCAGATGCTATAATATTAACTTCATGCTGTTTGGCCTATGGCTCAGGCACATTGCTAGCTAGCTCTTACATCTTAAATCAACCCATTCTCATTAATCTGTCTGTCACTTGGTCTGTGGCTCACCTGTGTTCCTTGCATGTTGCTCCTTTGGGCTTCTGGCTCCTTCTCCTCTGACTCTGCCCTGCTCCTTCTACCTATTCTGATTCCTCCTCCTACTTTTTCTATGGTGCTTGTCATGGGCCAAAACAGCGCCTTTATTTAAAGATTGCTATTCACAGCATATAGTAAGGCATTCCCACATCAGACCCGAATGAAATAATTTCTTTGGCCTGCCGTCTGTCTCTCATTGAGGTAGAAAAAACACCTTAAAACCATTGTCAATGTGATATTTTGATCCCATGGGAAGAATACAACTTTAGGCTATGTCTTTCTGTGTTTCTGATCTTGGTTCACTGAAATGAGAAGACTCTGAATGTGTGAAGTACTATTCCATTGGCTGGTATCATAGATATATACTGAGAAAGGATGCTGAGTACAAATGATCATCTCTCGGCTTCGGCTTCCTATGAGGGCTATGGAAACAGCTACCTCAAGCTCCTGATATCACATTGTCCTTACCTTATTCCTGCTTTAGTAGGAGGTTTGTGTTCCGGACTTTTGGGCCTAGGCTCAAGGTTTAGGCCCCCACACCCACAAAGACACACAGATGTTTACAATAGTTTTAGGCTGTTTGGCCTAAGGCCCAGGCATATAACTTGCTAACTCTTTACCCTTAATCTAACCCATGACTCTTATCCTGTTCAGCCATGCAGCTCGGTATCTTTTCTCAGAGCAGCATAGTTATCCTCTTCTACTTCTGCTTTCTCTGTGTTATTTCTGCTTTGTTCTTCTTGTTCCCAGAGTTTTCTTAGTTGGTAGCCCTGCCCACACTTCCTGTCTGCCTTTGGCCAATCAGTGCTTTTTATTAAACTCATAGGTGGGGACACTTATTTACAATGGAACAACATAATCTCCCTACACCTGCTACCCTCAAATCACAAGCCAAAATAAACCTTTCCTTTATCATTTGTCCTCAGGTAATTTTCACAGAAGCAAGAAAAGTAACCCCAACATTTATCTACAAAAAGTCATGTAACACCATTATTCAGGAGAAGTTACTAAAACTGAAGGTCAAAATGTAAGATCCAGGTCCCATGAGGAATACACCACGGACTTTGCAGAATGAAATCCAATGGCTCTGCAGGAAACTCTAAGCCTTGCTATTTACAAATAACAATTCTAATAAAAGGTATTTTACTGAGCATCTTGGAAGAAGAAAAAAGAAATCCTCAACTCTTATATATCAATTCATGATGACTCAAAAATCTTGTTTTCAGAAAATACAATGAGCAATTGAAAATCCATAAAATTAGTAAGAAGAAGTAGATATTCAGACTCAGCTTGCTGTGGTGGTCAGGACATCAATTAAATCTGAAAGAAGATAAATTCAGTATATATTTACATAGACAGGATTCTAAGTAGTGATATTTACAATGTATTGAGAATTTAGTAAATACCTCTCCTTACAGTCACTTAGCAATTACTAACATTTCAGTGAGATATCTTTGAGGAAACTGAGCATAAACAATAGTTTCCTGGTGCAGTTTGCATGTAATAGGTACATTGTCTCTAGGGTGTGATGTGAGAAGTGATGGAATTTAAAAGAGCAGTTCCAGACTGAGGGTCAAAGAATTCTCGAAAAGGACTATAGGAGCTCTCATGGGATCTCTGAGGTCCTTTGAAAACAAATGTTACTTGGTGAATCTGACCTGTGATGACTTTCTGGATGCATGTTTTTAATGCTTACACTACCCTCTTCTCTTACTGTCATTCAGGATGTCATCTGCCATGTGAACTTCATCAGAGTCTAACCAATAAATATAGCCTTTTTGAACCAAATGAACATTTTTTTTGACAAGGTCTCATTTTGTTGGTCTGGTTCACTCTTACATAGTCCTGATCAAGAAATCAAAATGACCACCTGCCTTAGTTTTGGGCTCATTTTAATTTGAAGCATGGAACACTATGTTAACCTTGTCTCTATTCTTTTTCTACTTTGAAGCCTTTGTTCCTACCATGAAAAAAAAAAAAAAGATAAACTTCTGCTTTGCTACATTGCCTTTCCATCATAAAGTCTCATTATTCAGGAATTCGTAGAGTGGGCATATTTTGTAGACTATAACTACACCTAAATTAACTATTATAAATAATTTTTATTTCATAAGGTTAGGTGAGTCATTCTTAGTTGGTTTTTGTTATCCAAATTAGAATACATTTCCAGGTATTACTTACTATACATGGAAATAGAGAAGAATAGAAAAGGACAAAGTACAATTACATGGGAAGACAAACTTTATGTCAGTACCCATTTGCCTCTCCTGAATACAGGGTGGAAACTTGGGCACCACCGGTAAAGCTAACATGGCTGAAAAAAAAGTAAAAATTTTAAATTAACTAAAACAGAGATAAAACTGTCTTTACTTAGGGGACAAATCATGCATAACCTTGAATTTTTAGAATTTCTTTCTTATTTCTTAAGTCTAAATGAATGAAGTCCCCTGCAGGCCACCTTACAGCTATGTTTACAAAAGGACATTTTAAAATTTTTATTTACTGGTGTTTAATCTATGCTTGCTGAGAAATGTCTTTAAAAGGTGAAAGGGACTCATAGCAACCTTTGTAGCTTGAGAGACTAAATTCTATGTATAAACATTACAAAGAGAGTTCATCATATTCTCCCCATCTCCACACTTCGGTGATTTATTTGTTCTCTAATATCTTTGTTTTCATTAATCCTGTGATAAAATTTAGTGGAAGTGTGTCATGATATCTCATTGATAGAGGAAAATGGAGGTGTTTCTAAAACTGGGCAGTCTGGAGCAATTGTGAATTTCTTTACCATTCTTCAAATATCATCCTTGATGTTTATACCATGAGGTGATTAATGAGAAGAGAAAAGTTAGGTTTATAATTTTGGAATAATTTTTTCTTGCTTGACTATTTGAAAATTAAAAAAAATCCCATTAGAATGAATCATATTATATTTAAAACTTGTGTCTCATAAGAGGAATATTTATACAAGAAATTTATCTTTTATGTAGTACTTGGAATTGTAAGTATTCCCTTTACAGATTTGATATTTATATATAAGATTCATTTATGCATAACATTTATATTCATTATTCACTAACAATTTCAGACTTATAAATGTATTAATAATAATTGCATTTGCTTTTATAATGTCTTATGCAAAATGTAGGCAATTATCTAAGAAGCATTGCCTGTTCTGGTCACTGTAGGAGACATAATCTCTGGCATGTAGGTGCTCTGAAGCCCAAAACACCCATTGTAGTAACACTGGCCAGTATTAACTATAGTCGCTATTGTGTTCACTACAGTTATGTTAGAGTCATCAATAATGGGAATACATCAATTCAAATTGGTGTTTTTAATATTAACTGAATATTTCACTTTCTTAAGAAAAAATCTTTTATTGTTTATTTTATTGTAGTAATTAGGGCAAGAACTATGATCCAGTCTCAAGAACCCATGAGATTTTCAATGCCCCATAATCAGCAGGAAGTAGTAATGGAAAACTACACCCAAATTCCCAAAATATTGTTTATAAGTGTTCTTTTTCATTATAAATGATTAATGGCCATAGTTAATCTCTTTCTAAGAAGAAAAAGGGGATATGGTATTTGAATGATTTTTAAAAAATTAGATTATTGAATTTACTTAGATCAAGAAATCAGCTGTTAATCTCAAAATAATTATAGTGGTATGGATTTTGGTTTATTGATACAAATTTAAGGTCAATTATTTTATGATGTATGTATTTTTCTACTCTTTTTAAGATATGATGTTTATGTAACTGATTTAAAGCTGTAATGTATAATTAAGAAATGCATGTTAGTTAGATTTTTAGGTATACAAAGATACAATTCAATTAGATAGGTAATCTTCAAACACTTCTAAGACCTACAGAATATGGCATTTAAATGTTTAAGAACTTTGACTTTTCTGGACAGTGAGACAGATATACTCCTGGCAGCACCAATTTACTTCAAGAGAAAAATGGGCATTGAAGAAACTCCATATAGACATTAGTTTCTTTGTGGCATCAGTTTGCCACTGGACATGAACCTGTTCTTATATTGACTGCTGGACAGTATGCTGTTTAAACTGGACATGCAGGTTCCATAGAAAGGTGACCTCTGAACTTTGGCAGAACAAGCTGAGTTAGGATTAAGGGCATAGGTTACCACTCTCAGGATACTTCCTGTTCTGGGATTAAAGGTGTGATCACCACTCTCTGATTCTCTTAGACTGACTGTGGTTAGAGCTCAGGAACTTCTGAAGCTTTTATTACATCCCCACATAGACTGTGGGTAGATTCCCTCTGATATCTCCGAAACTTCTGAAGCTTTTGTTGAATCCCCACAGATAGGGAAACCCATGGGGTAGGTAGAATTATATGCTGTTGAGAGCTTGTAGACTCTAAAATAACAGCTGATAACTCTCATGGAATGGATCTGGACCCTCTGAATGTAGATGAAAGTCAAAATTCACGGGCATTTTCTGGAGCCTCTTGCAATTTGACCAGAATCTATCTTGGGTCCATGAATTGGCATCTTGAAGCCTATTCATTGTAGAAAACTCCTTTCTTAGCCTTGATACATGGAGGAGGGACTTGGTCCTACCTCATTTGACTCACCTTGGGATTCCTGCCCTCTCTGGGGAGTAAATAGAGGACAGTAGTAGAGAGAGGTTGAGGGAAGACTGAAAGAAGAGATGGGAGGGGAAGTAGTGATGGGTATAGGAAAACATTTATTTTAAATATATAATTGAGACCTAATAATCCCTTCACATGCCTCTAATTTAGGGGAGTTGTTCAATGATTCTGAGTGCATAAAAAACATTTTTAGCAGCATCTGGGTCTATGGAACACATGCCCCATTTACTTCACAGAGTCTGTCCAGAAACTTGGTGTACAACTGCCCAGGTCCTTGAGTAACCTGAATTACCAAAAGTTACCTGTTAGTATTTCTGGCTACTACTTTTAATCCTCCCAATAAAGTTTTGTGAAACAAGCATCCAATACCCTCTTATCTTTAAAGAGATTCAAATATATTGACAAGTTCCTGTGGCTTCTCCAAACATGGTAAGTTTGAATTTTCCAATGTTATAAGTCACTGGTTTAGAACAGAACATAAACCATGAATGGAGAAATAGGAGGGTTTCTTCTCTCTGTCCTGACCTGTGCATACTTGGGGAAAGTACTCCCTCACCATCCCCAGGAGCAACCAGATGCTTAGATCAGACCATGAAAAGACCACAGTTTCAGGGACTTCTTTCTCATTTTTGCATGCACTCTGAGGCCTTGTGGTAGGCTGAAAGAAAATTGATTTTTATAGGTATACAGGGAGTGGTATAGATGGTATAGCCTTGTTGGAGGAAGTGTCATGGTAGGAGTGAGCTTTGAGATTACTAGTGCTCAAGACAGGCCCACTGCCACTCTTTCTGCTGTTCACTGATCTAAATGTCAGCTACGTCTCCAGTACTGTGCCTGCCTGTGTGCCATCATGCTTCCTGCCATTATGACAGAAGGCTAAACCTCTGAACCTGAAAGCAAGCTCCCATTGACTATTTCCTTAGAAGAGTTTCCTGGGTCAAGGGTTTGCCTCACAAGAATAGAATCTCTAACTAAGAAGGGACTTTATCTCTCCCCCACACAGAGAAGAGTACTAGTACCTTCTCACTGTGAGTCAGAGTCAAGACACTAGGTTTGGAGTGTTTGTTTGTGTAACCTGCTAGGCCGAAGTTCAGGTGCACAATGAGGGCAGGAGTATTCTAGCATTAGGAAAGACCAGTGGTTATTATAGCAATCTGTAGAAACCTAATACAATATATTGTAATATTATTAATACTTTCTCTCTATATACATATATACACATAAAACATTTTATATACATAATTGAAATGACATTGCCTAGTAATGTCAAAACAGAACCCTAACTGATTATCTTTTGACAACAAATGAAGCTTACACTACCAGGATTGGGTAGCATATAATTTAGTTGATGGTAAGGATTTGCTTTATGATTTCTATTGCTGTGTGGAGACCATGACCAGGGAAACTCTTATAAAGGAAAACATACATCTGAGTTTGGCTTACAGTTCAGAATTTTATTTCATTCGTAATATGGTGGGAAGTATGGCAGCACACTGACACAGTTCAGAAGAGAAATCCAGGAGTTCTATATTCAGGTAGGCAGGGAGAGATACTCAGCCTGGCATGAGCTTCTGAAACCTCAAAGCCCACCCCCAGTGACACATTTTTTAACTACCCTATCCCTACTATAACAAAGCCACTAGTGATGAGCCTATAGGAATGATTTTCATTATAACAACCACACATGGAAATCCTTAAACAACTTAATCTGTTTCTAAGAATACAGGTTGTCCTCTATAAGCTTGTGACAAGTCAGAATTTGCTGAAAATAATACCTACATAACTTATTGCATATAGAAAAATTGATGCTGGGGCCCACGTAGAGCCACCTATGTTCTCTCTTCTTTGGTACAAGAAGGCATATTGTATGCTACCAAGGAGAAATGTAAATACCATTCCAACATGAAACCTTTTGATCTATAATGATGTCTTGTCAGCAGGATATGATAATCAATGTTGGCATGAATCTTGTGAGAGTAATAACCAGTATCTAATTTTACTTAAGACCCACTCCATGAGATGGAACCCATAAATGACAATGCTTGGGTGACCAAGTCCCTGAGACTAGATACCTCAGGATCTCACAGAAAAACAAAAACTTCTAATGTTCTGCTCTACTCATAAATCAGTGCCTACTCAATCATGATTAGAGAAGCTTCCTCCTGTATCAGATGGGAAAAATACAGAGATCCACTCATACCAGAAAGGGATAGCTTTATTATGTCATTTGCCTCAGGGCTCAGGGAAGAGAGCAGAATGAGTACAAGAGCAAGGGAGAATAGAAAACTGAAGAAAATATGGTCCTCTAAACCGCCATGACAAACATATAAACACATGCAGACACTGAGGCAGCACGTGGCCTGCAGGATTCTACAGCTGTTGGGATCCTGAAAGAAGTGGACACATGCCCTGTCTAACCCCAAAACAATCTGATATTGGTAGGCAGTTGCTGATAAAAATTTAGTTTCCTTCGAATGAGATTCCCTGAGGAAACAAACATAGGTAGGCTCCATGCCCAGCAAAAGATGGCCAACAGAAAATAAAATTGTCAGGAATAATTTTGGGATTCCAGAGTATGAAAATGAATGGGTCTCTCATTTTTACTGTCTTCTCTTAGGATCTTTTCTTTCTGTTCTTGCTGTGTCCAATGCTGATGCATTAGTTTTATTTCATCATATTATTTTTCATTTTTATACTTCTTTAGAAGAATGTTTACTTCCTAACGAGAGACAGAATAGGCAAGGAGGCAGGACACAACTGAGAGAAATAGAGGGATCAGAAACTGTATCCAGGATGTATTATGTGTGTGTTAAAATCCAGTTTTAGACTTTGTTTTACTGGTTCTTTGTGGATATTAGACCATGCATCCTGATCCAATTCATCTCCTCAGCTCATCGTATGTGCCGTCTGTTCCTGCAACCCCCCTCACAAAATAATATAAAACTAAAAAGAAAAATAACAAAACAACTTAACATATAGAAAAGGACAACAATAATAAAATAATCTTTTCATAGCAGCTGTAAATCGGCACAGTGAGCCACAGAGTGTAACAGTGAATCCGTACATCTTTACTTGTAAATTTTCATTGTAATAGGTCATCGGTCCATTCAAGGACTTGGACTTCTGATATACCCCCAATATGATATGGGGCCCAGGTTCATTAGAAGAGTGGTACTTGAATCATTCAAGTCAGATGGAGTCTGAGTATTCTAAGTTAGTTGATTTTTTAAGTCTTTCTTTCTGTCATGAAATATCTTCTGTGAAAACATTTGCTACACTTGTCTATTTAGTTCTGTTTTCTGTATACATGGGATTTTCTCATATCTTCCAAACTCTTTGATATATGTCTCAAGAAAATTAATTCCCAAGCTAAAGATCCAAATAGTCAGTTATATCATAGCTTTGCCGTTTCTTGATACTGATTTATTTTGACTCACAGTTAAAAATGAGTATTTCCACACCAATTACAGTAATCAAGATTATCACTCAGAGACATACTCAGAGTCTAATAACCTTTATCCATGTGACTATAGGCCTCTGGTCTTGATGATTCTAGACCTCTGAAGTTCAAAGTTGATACTAACCTTCACACTTCCTTTTTATAAAATGCCATGATACATATGTACAAATGTTAGGATCATACTTAATATGAAATTATAGAAAAAATTAAATAGCAGTAACATTTCTTGGCAGTAAATCTCTACAACAATAGAGAACTTCAATTGCACTTATGTGGATTTAAATTTCCAAGGTCCATAAACCCATTCTGTCTAAGGTCATTGCCAAGGATCTGAAATCAGGAGTGGTATATTTAACCTATTTATGTAGCAAATATTTATAGTTTAACATATTATCTGAAAAACATTGCAAATTTTTTATAATTATACTTTTTAGCTTTCTGAGATGTACTTTAAAATTGTTTGCTCTATAAATAAGTAATTTGATTTTTTTTAAAGAGGCACCTTGTTATTTTTATGTGAAATTTTGTTCAATTCACAGCTGATTTTCTCTTGCTATTTTACAAGTTCTTTGAAAAAAATACTTGAACTATTTTGTCGTCTAGATATTTTCCTAAGAGAAGGAAGCACACAATTGTCTCAATGAAAAAATAATGTGAGTGTGGAGCTTCACATGCAATATGAATGTAAAATATTCATTGCTTATAGAATTAACAGAGTGTATTTGATTTTTAAAAAAGAAATCCTCCAGGAGGAGTTGCCTGACTCACATATACCCATCTTCCTAAGGAGAAAACAGATTATCCTTCTCATGCAAAGTGCCTCATAGTTTCAAATTGCATATTAAGTTCGATGCATCCAGTAAACAGATAACTCTTTGCTAATAATTTATAGTTCAAATACAGTTTATCATTGTTTATCTATAACATTTTAATTTCCAATGTTACTTAAAGTTGCATTTCCACATATAATTATGAATTATAAGTCTTTCTATATGATTATTGGATATTTAACTATGTAAAATTATATGTAATATATATAATACCCATTTATCATGGGTGTGGTATATGTATGCATACATGTGTAGATAGAAATGAATCTTTATATTTTATCTCTTTTTCTTCAAATGAAGTAACTACTTTGTTATACATTTGAATGTCACAACAAACCCTAGCAATTGTTTCCTGGATCTGAGCCACAATTAAAATAATTTTTTTTCTCTCTGAAAAGAGTATCTTAGTTTAGTAATTTCTACTTTTGGGAAATATTTGAATATTATTAGACTATAGAATTATTTTGATTTTGATATTACTAGATTCTATATTGGTTTACCATCACCTGACTTCTGATTATTCATGTGTCAAACACAGAAATCTATTGATAGTGAGTAATCAGCTCTGAGAGAAATGTCTGAAAATTTTCTTGGAACTATTTCAGAATTATTTTAAGGTGTGCTTAAGCTCTGATAGTCTTTGTCCACAGTTCTGCTAAGCCGTATGGTCATCTGTATTATTTTATTCTCTAAAACTACACAGTGGAAAGAATATTGACTTACAAAATCACATGGTAACCATGTCTACTTCTTTTACTTTTATTTTTGTCTTTAAAAAAAAGATTCAATTAGCAAAACTGGATTTTTATATGTGTGTGCTAAGTATCTGAACAAAGTATTATAAGGAGTTATTTCATAATATCCTTATTTTACCATTGTTTTAAAAGAAGCCAGACAGGTTTTTATTTAGTGTACTCTTTACCCCTATATCTAATAAGTTATAAGAATAATGTTTAAGTGAAAGAGAATTGACTCCTTGGGGGTAATAGAGAGGCTTTCTGGGAAATGTTCAAATTAAGGTCAAACTTAGTGCAAAGCCTTTTTAACTGAGAGTTCCCATAAACTTTTCTTTTTCACCAAGTAAATAAACCACAAATTGATTATTTATTTATTCCATATAAAATGAGACTAAGACCTAATCTAGTAGTGCTCATTAATTTTACCATGAATGTTAAAGTTTTAATTAACATAATGATGATATCTCTTTTCCATATAAGATGTAAATTCCAAAATGAGATTCATCAAAGAAGCAACTTTTAATCTGAAACTAAAAGCAAAGGTATAGTTACTCATATGTTCCTGATTTTTGTGGTTCTGCACAAACACATAGCATATAGCTCCCCTTTTGAGGACAGTGAAACCTTAATAAACAATCATGTATTCACACTTAGTTCATTACCAGATTATGAATGCAAATAGAATATAACTTGGCTAGTGCTCTTGTGTGGAAGAAAGTATATGTATATATATATATATATATATATGTATATATATGTACATATATGTATATGAGCAAATTCTTACATCTAAATATGTTTGATGACGATAAATAGAATTATGTTGATACTGGGGCATCATAAAGGGCTAGAAGAACGTCATAATGTTTATAGAAATAGCCTAGTATGGAACATTGAAATTCAAGCATGTGTGTGAGGTCTTGCATACTGGCTAAGTATAAACACCTGCCACAAAGACTGACTGAATTTGATCCCTGGGACTCGAAATGTCAAAGGAAACAACTCCCACAAACTCTGAAACAATCATATTTGCACTCACGCATACATGCATGTGCTCAAGAGTGAATCTTAGCATCTAAACTGCAGATTGGTTTGTTTAGTTAAAAGTACCAACAGAACCCAGAATACTAGAAAGGAAATACCTTTAAGAAATTCATAAAAATATTATAGACTTGAGAATAATAGAAAAAAATGATGTAAAGGGAAGGGAAAAATAATGGTGACAGATATTTAAGTGAAAAATGTGTGTGCGGGGGGGGGGGGGTTAGGGCAGAAGAAAAAAAATAAGAAATCAATAGCTGCCAACCAAAATTATTGAAAAAGAGATTTAAATTATATTATTTAATCAATCACATGTGTGTGTGTGTGTGTGTGTGTGTGTGTGTGTGTGTGTGTGTGTGTACTCAATTAGAATTACCATATACAAACAGGCTCACCCCAGAAGTTATAGGTTGTTATTCTTATGTGATACCTCCATTCAAGATACTGTGTGTCCATCTCTTCTCATCAGAGATGTTTCAGGGAGTCTTCTTTGATTAAATTATAGCAGCCTGGAAGCAATCCATAGGTTCTCATTTTCTGTGGAAACAAATGCAGAATTTCTTTTCCAAAGCAACGTATTCTCAGACCCAAGTTTTAAATCAAAATACCTTTAAAATATTATGTTGGTTTAACTTCGCAGCCTGTACAATCAAATGTCTTTCTGCAGTTAGCTCACTAACAATTAAAAAATAAAAAATAACCCACAATAATAGACATAATCCATACTCTTTTTATTTTCCATCTTTAAGTGGCTTATTATATTTTATTACTCTATTTCTCTTTTTAAAAGACTTTCTCTATCCGTTTACTTTTTTCTCTCAAGCCTACATTTATTTTACACACATTGTAAACCATTTAGATGTTTTCTCCATCTAAATCTATTTTATTACATATCTTTAATCATAGCTTTAACTGTGTGGCTAGGATTAAAGACTTGGCTAAAACAACTGACTCCACCAGCTTTTTAGCCTAGCTTCATAGAGCATTTAGATTCGTAGCAGAGATACTGGCAGGAGTCATGTTTACCATCCCAACTCTGAGGAACTTTGAGGGTCCACATTGCTACCACGTCGAGCATCACTATCTCATGAACTTCATTTAAGTATTTGGCAGCAGGATCTCTTAGAAGAACCATACAATTGGTTTGTTTGTTTGTTTTTGCCCATTATATTTGTAGTATGAGGTTTCTGGCTCAGACTTTCGGGCCTAACCTCAAGGTCTAGGCCCACAGACCCACAGACCCACTGTCCCACAGTCCCATAGAGACACACAGAAACTTTCATTAGTTTTTGGCTGATCAGCCTCAGGCCCAGGCATATCACTTGCTAGCTCTCTACCCTTCATCTATCCCATGTCTCTTGTTCAGCCATGTGGCTCGGTACCTTTCTTTAGAGTGGCATGGTTGTCCTCTGCCTCCTGTGGCTTCTCTCTGGTGCTCTCTGGTGTTCTCTTCTGGCATTCTGTTCTCAGAGTTTTTAGTCTGGTAGCCCCACCTACACTTCCTGCCTGCCTTTGGCTAATCAGCTCTTTTTATCAAATCAGTGGTTGGGACAATTATTTAAAAAGTAACAACACAACCTCCCACAATATTGAGTCAGGACGCCCCTCTTAAAGTAGCCTTGCCTCTGCTTGGTGTCAGAAAGAGAGCCCTACCAGATAATGCTGATACCAAGAAGTCATACTTGACTCTGTTTTCTTTCTGTCTATAAGAGCAGTAACCTTAAATCCATCATATGCAGCTCATGCTTATACCAAGGCTCCTCCTGTGAGACTTTGGAATCAGCCTTGTTACAGCCCAGGCTGCACATAGCAAACCTGTCATTTTGTAACTAAATCCAAAATGCTACTCTGTACCATGGCCCACTTGAGAGACATAACCAGGAAGCTATTTTTGTCTTTGTTTTGTGTTTTAGAACCTGTTTTAAGATTTCTTGAACCTTATGTGGGTATATGTGCCCCACTTTATAATGCCATTTGTAGCCAGAAATTTCAGGCCTGTCTTTCACTAAGTCCAGACCTGCAACTTCTTAGGCCCAAATCATCACACGAAGGCTTATATTAGAAAGAGTTTGTCCTATGGCTCAGGCTTATTACTAGTGATCCCCTTCATCTGAACTTAACCCATTTCTATTAATCTGTGTATTGCCATATGGCTCAGCAGTTTTTAAATCTTGTTCTCTTGGGTGGTCACTTGCAACATCTTCCTTAACTCCTCTCTCCTTCTCCTTTGTATATTTTTGGAATTTTCACCTGCGTCTAAGAGGCTTAGCTATAGACCAAAAAAAATATTATTATCCAGTGGTAATTCACCACATATAGGAAGACATCTCACATCACTTCCCCTTTTTCTGTCTAATCAAAAAGGAAGGTTTCAATTTCAGCATAGCAAAATTACATATAACAAAACAATTATCAAGCAAGAATTTATAGCTAGTCTATTTGTATTTAGCAAAATCAAAGAAAATATTCTATCATCTACTTTATTCTTATGGGCTCAAAGTTTTTTAAATAATTTTTCTGCTTTTATAACTGAGAAAAACTTTCTGATCTTGAACTCCATCAAAGACCACAGAAGGATAAAATGTTAACTGAGTAAACTAGAAGTTAATTGCAAGCAAGCTCTAAATTTTAGAAATAATAGGACCAAAATTTCTTTGGAACATAGGAACATCACTCCTCAGGCTACAGCCTTAGAATCTCTGGCATAGCTTTTAATGAAGCAAATAATTTGAAGAACTTGTCCATCCACTTTGGCATAGTTCATCAGTCACTGTCCCTGTGTCCTGAATAATTCTTGAATTTTTTTTCTATGCAGCAGGAACCTGAATGGTCATTGGCTTATTGTCACTTTCCTATGGGTCCTGCATGTACCGTTTACGCAGCATACTGCCAAACAGTCAATACAAAAACAATCTCTTGCACAGTGACTACCTTTTGCCAGAAAGAAAGTAAACCCACAGGGAGGTTTTTTTGTGTTCATAGTCCTCTTGAAGTCGATTTCTGCTTCAAGGATAAAAACTGTCTCACTCTTTAGAAAAGTCTAAGTTCTTTAAACATTTTAAATGCCATATTCTTTTAGTTCTTTAAAGCTTTTGAAGATTAACTAATTAAAAATTTAAATATATAACTATATATGTATGTGTGTATATATATCTAAAATGATATAACATGACTATAAGTTTACTTATTATAGATGACTATTAAACTGTATTTCTTAATTAAAAATTACAATTTTAAATGAATTACATAAACCTTAATGGTGGAAATATTCATACAATATAAGAAAATTAATCTTAAATTTGTTTCAGTAAGCCAAAATTCATTCAATATAAAGTATTTTGAGATTACAAGCTGTGTTTTAAAGTAGATTCAATAATGATTCTTTTTTTATTATTTCTATATCAATACTGTTCCCAGAGATACCAAAACAATTATTCTTGGTTGTTCATGATGGTAATTATTTATATATAATGTGATGGTAAGGTTATTACTGAAGATAACATACACATGTGTTACAAGACATGAAGAAATCAATTTGGAACTGCCCAGAAACATTCATTTATGGCTAGCTTTCATGGTATTTCAAGGTCCTGAGGGAAAAATTCATCAACAGTCTCATCCATCTGTGAACCCTATGATCTATAGTAATGACAAAGAAAAGCAAGATATGTACATAGCATCTGTCCTCTAAAGTAAGGTATATATAGCCATAGGTTAGCCCAGCTTGAAAATCTTATGAACAATGTTTCTTTGTGCAGTAAAGGTTAACACAGAAGTTCAAAACTAATCAAAGTACAGAAAAACAAATGTCAGAGTAGTTTTTTTTGCCACAAGTGCCGTATATCACATTTGTTTTATTTTCTAAGTTTCAAATAACATCATGGAAGTGAAATCAAAGATTTTATAAAAGACAGATGTTGGGATATATCAGAGAGAAATGATGTCTTTGAATATTACTCGACAGCTATATCCATGAACTCATATAATATGTGGTGGAGTTCACAAGATTTTCACCATGTTAAGTTAGTAAACATTGAAAAGCACACCAGAAAATGGAAAGATCTCCCATGCTCCAGGATAGGTAGGCTCAACATAGTAAAAAATATCAATTTTACCAAAAACAATCTACAGATTCAATGCAAACCCCATCAAAATCCCAACACAATAAGTAGGACCTCCTAAAACTGAGAAGATTCTGTAAACCAAAGGATATTGTCAATAAGAAAAAATGACAGCCTACGTACGGAATTGGAAAAGATCTTCACCAACCCAATATCTGACAGAGGACTGATCTCTAAAATATAAAGAGAACTCAAGAAACTAGAGCCTAAATGTTATAACAAGGTTTCTCAGTCCTGGGCGGCCAAGGGCCAGACCCACAGACTTGCAGCCCTATACCCATTAACCACCTGCCGCTGATGCTCAGGCCCCCAGAAATGACTCAGATGCTTATATTAACTTCATGCTGTTTGGCCTATGGCTCAGGCACATAGCTAGCTTGCTCTTACATCTTGACTCAACCCATCTCCATTAATGTGTCTGCCACATCGCCTGTGGCTCACCTGTGTTCCTCACATGTTGTTCCTTTGGGCTTCTGGCTCAATCTGTCTGACTCCTCCCTGCTTCTCCTACCTACACTCTGATTTCTCCTCCTACTTTTTCTATGGTGTCATGGGCCAAAACAGCTCCTTTATTTAAAGATTGATATTCACAGCATACAGAAAGACATTCCCATATCACCTCCCCCTTTCTGTCTAATCAAAAAGGAAGGTTTCAATTTTAACAGAGCAAAATTACATATAACAAAATAGCTACCAGCAAGATTTACAGTTACAATATCTAGTCTATTTGTATTTAACAAAATTAAGGAAAATACTCTATCATCTACTTTATCATTGTGAATCTAAAGTTTCATATGAAATATACCTTAAAATAACCAAGAAAAACTATACCTATAACTATCCAATCTTCAACTACATCAAAGACTACAGAAGGATATATTTACTCAAGGAAACCGAAAGTACAAGCAACTTCCAAAATCTAGAAATGACAGAGATGACACCTATCTGCCTGTACAGTCACCCAAAGTTCTTTTATAAAGTTGGGGCACCCATCTTCAGCCTACAGGCCCAGAGACTCTTTTCATTTCCGTGAAGCAGGAAATTTGCTCTGCCCATTTATCAGTTGTTTCTCCATGAGTCCTGAAGAATGTCTGACAGTTTTCTCTGCAAAGAAGAAACCTGAAGGAAACCTCTCAGCTTGTTCTACCAAAGTTCAGAGGTCATCTTCTTATGGAACCTGCATGTCCAATTTAAACAGCATACTGTCCAGCTGTCAATATAAGAACAGGTTCATGTCCAGTGGCAAACTGATGCCACAAAGAAACTAATGTCTATATGGAGATTCTTCAATGATCATTTTTCTCTTGAAGTTAATTGGTGCTGCCAGGAGCAAACTTGTCTCACTGTCCAGAAAAGTCTAAGTTCTTAAAACATTTTAAATGCCATATTCTGTAGGTCTTAGAATTGTTTGAAGATTACCTATCTAATTGAAATGTATATCTTTGTATACCTAATAATATAATTAACATGCATTTCTTAATTATACATTACAATTTTAAATCAGTTACATAAACATATCTTAAACAAGGGTAGAAAAATACATACAGCATAAGAGAATTGACCTTAAAATTTGTATCAATAAACCAAAATCCATACCAATGTAAAACATTTTGAGATTAACAGCTGACTTTCTGATCTAAGTAAATTCAATATCCTAATTTTTAAAAAATCATTCATATACCATATCTACTTTTTCTTCTTAGAAAGAGATTAATTATGACCATTAACCATATTTAATGAAAACAAATATTTATAAGCAATATTTTGAGAATTTGAGTGTAGTTTTCCATTACTACTTTCTGCTGATTTAGGGGCATTGAAAATCTCACAGGTTGTTGAGACTGGATCATAGTCTGCAGCCCTGAAGCTGATACAACCATCTCTTCCCATCAGAGGTTTTTTTCATGGGGTCTTGGTTGATGAAACCATATTTGCCTGGAAGCAATCCACAGGTTCTCATCTTCTGTAGAAACAAAAGCAGAACTATTCCAAAGCAATAAATCCTTAGACACAAATTTCAAAATCAAAATACCTTTAAAATATATATTCTCATTTAACTTAGTAGCCCTTGCATTTTCAATCTATTGTCTTCCTGCATTAGCTCATTAACAGTTAAAAACTTAAAAGAAAACACAATAACAACCAAAATCCAAATTTTGTGTCTATTTTCCATCTTTACATGGCTTATTATATTTTTATTACTCTATTTCTCTTTTTAAAGACTTTCTCTACCTTCTTTGTTTTCTCTGTGAAGCCTATGTACCCTTTACACACATTGTAACCCATTTACAGGTTTTTTTTTTTATTTCAACTGAATCAGTTTTATTGTGAATCCTTAATCATCTTCCAACTAGAAGAGCTTTTTAAAATACTTGCACTCTCTTAAAAAGCCACATACTTTTTGCAGGTAAAGCTGAATCAGTAAGTTCTCTTAAAGGGAACGCATCTCTGTTTGTGGCCAGCAAACAGAGCAGACCCAAGAAAATGCTGCTACTAAGAAACTGTCTTTGATTTATTTTTGTTCATAATAAACAGAAACCTTAAATCAATCACATGCTATGGAGTCTTCTGTGAGACATCAGGAACCAGCCTAGTTGCAGCTTACACTGCCTGCCACCAGTCTGCCAGCACAATTTGGAACGTAGCCCTAATGCCGCACTTTCTCTGTACAATGACCCACTTCAAATACACAATTTGGAAGCTCCTTTGGCTCAGTTTCTGTGATCTAGAACCCTTTCTAATCATTCTCCGGCTTTCAGTGGATATTTGACCCACATTGGGAAAACATCTATAGTAATTAGGTTTCTCAGTCCCAGGCAGCCAGAGGTCCGGACCCACAGACCTGCAGCCCCAGACCCATTAGCCACACACCGCTGCTCAGACCCCCAAAAATGACCCAGACATTTAAATAAAGTTCATGCTGTTTGGCCTATGGCTCAGGCACATTGCTAGCTTGCTCTTTCATCTTAAATCAACCCATTCCCATTAATCTGTCTGCCACGTGGCCCATGGCTCACCTGTGTTCCTTACATGTTGCTTCTTTGGGCTTCTGGCTCAGTCTGTCTGACTCTGCCCTGCTTCTCCTACCTGTGCTCTGATTTCTCCTCCTACTTTTTCTATGGTGCCTGTCATGGCCCAAAACAGCTCCTTTATTTAAAGATTGATATTGACAGCCTACAGAAAGGCATTACCACATCACCTAAAAACCTAAATAACCCAATTAAGAAAATGAGATTCCAAGCAAAAAGAGGAAACCTCAACAGATGAATTACAAATGGCTAAAGGAACTTTAAAAAATTGCTCAACATCTTTAGCCATCAGAGAAATGCAAATCAAAAGAGACTATACCTGTCACAATGGCTAAGATCAAAACCACAGATGACAGCCTATGCTGAAGAGGATGCAGAGCAAGGGGAACATTCCTTCATTGCTGGTGGGAGTGTAAACTTGTACTGCCACTCTGGAATGAAGTATGGCAGTTGCTTAGAAAACTGGGAATCAATCTCACCAGGGATCCTGTAATAGCACTATTAGGAATATACCTTAAAGGATGCACCTTTGTTCCCCAAAGGTGTTAGATCAACTATGTTCATAGTAGCATTGCTCATAATAGCGAGAAACTGGAAACAACCTAGATGCCTCTCAACTGAAGAATGAATGGATTAACGAACTCTGGTACATCTATACAATGGTATACAACTCAGCAGAAAAAAATGACAATCTCCTAAAATTTGTTGGCAAATGAGTGTGTTTGGAGAATATCCTCTGGAGATAGGTATCACAATACCAGAAAGATAGGCATGGGATATCCCCACTATTACGTGGATTATAGACATAAACAAAGAATACTCAAGTCTTAAACCACAATTCCTAAATAGCTTGAGATTTGAAGGAACTTAAGAGAGATAGACATCTAGGAATTCCCTTAGGAAGAGAAAATAGAAGTCTCCTTAGCAAATTGGGATCATAATGGGTAGCAACCAAGAAAAGCTAAGAACAAATTATGAGAGATGGAGATGGTTAAGTGAGAGGAGCAATAAAAAAGGAGAAAAAAAGAGATGGATATCTCCATAGAGGAAGCCAATGTGGGCAGAAAAAAGGCTGGATGCTAGGCAAACCTCCAAGAACTCACAGGATGTCCCTGGCTAGGTCTCCAACTAATAGTGGAGTAGGTCCCTAAACAGGACTTCACCAAAATCAAATGAATGACCATCCTAAGTGTCATCACAGAACCTACATCCAGTAATAAATAGAGGTGAAGGCAGAGATCCATGGCGAAGCACTGGGCCAAGCTCCTGGTCCAGCTGAAATCGGGGAGGAGAGTCTGTATGAGCAAAGGGATAGGAATTATGAGGAAAATTCCCACAGAGATGGCTGGCTGGAGCTCTGTGTGTGTGGGGGGGGGGAGCTCACTGAATCAAGAATAGCCATTGGAGATTCATCAGGAAAAGGAGCTAGGGCCTCCAATGGTAGGCAACTGTAGAATGGCATTAGTAGTATGTGGAGCCCCAAGGGATAGGATCAGACTTTGGTCCTGAGCATGGTATGGCACCTTGGAGCCCATTCCCTGCAGAGGAACAGCTAATCCAGTCTTAACTTTACCATGAGAAAATCCGACTTTCCTGGAGTGGGTGTGCCAAGCTGAGCTGACCCACCTTGGGACTTCTTGCCCTTTTTGTTATAGGAATGGGAAGGGGAAGGTTGAATGCTATCTAGGATGGATTGGGAGGAGGAAAGGGAGGGTGAGCAGGAGAATAAATGGATGTAAATGAATTTTTTTTAATAAATAAAAAATAAGTTAAAACATCCATTTTAAAATTTGTACTGTAAAACTTAATTAAAATAATTGGCTGTGTGTTTATGATATATAACCTCTATTTTGTTGAAGTATGTTTCCAGTAGTTCTAATCATTTTAGAAATTTTATCATAAAACATACAATAATACCATTAAAATCAGGAATGAGACAGAGATGTCTATCACTTCACCCATAACAATAAAACAACACATGCCAATTAAAGAATATAAGAAGAAAAAGAAGTCAAATTAGTTTCACTGTGTAGCTTTGACTGTCCTGGATTTCTGTAGATCAGGCTTATTTCAAACCCAGTGATCTGCCAGCTTCTGTCTCCTAAGTACTTGGATTAAAGGCATGTGGTACCCCACCTGGCAACAATTTCCTACTTCAAATATTCTAGAAATGATCATCCCTTTGGTAAAAGCGGCAGGCTATGAAAAAATTTAAAATTTAGTATCTTTCTATATAACAATAGCAAGTATGCTAAGAAACAGATCATGGTAATATTCCTACTGATGATAGTCTAGAAAAAATAACTAGATATAAATCTAACCACAGAGCTGTAAGACCTCTACAGTATTAATCAACTCTCCAAAAAGCATTAAGATAGACTTCAGAAGATGAAAAAACTTCCCATTTTAATATATTTGGATAATTAATTTAGTGAAAATGTCTGTCTCACCAGAAGAAATTAAGGAACTCAATGTAATCTCAGGGAAAAATCCCATGAGACATCCCAAAGGACTAAATATCCTGTATAACAAACACTTGCACTGTTTATTGCTGCTTTGTTCACTAGATTTAGGAAATGGGAGCAATTTTAATATTTTTTCAAGAACTGAATAGATAAATGTCATAATATACACACTGGAATTCTTTTCAGATGCAAATAAATAAACTAGGAATAGTATACTTTGGGAATTGACCTATAAAGTCAAATATATGTCACATGATTTTTATTATTTGTGAATCCTATTCTAAACATATAGATAACCTAAAATGATTTCTGAAACCTGGAAAGTAAATAGTGACTATGAGAGGCCATCACAGGAGCTCCAGAGAGGGGATAGCTTTTATAAACTGAGAATGAAGGTGGAGGCGGAGATCCAAGACTGAGTACCTACTGGGCAGTGCTCCTGGTCCAGCTGAGAACAGGGGAGGAGAGTCTGATGAGCAGGGGGAGAGAGTCTGATGAACAGGGGGATAGGGATTATAAGCAAGGCTCCCATGATGATGGCCGGCTGGAGCTCTGGGGAGCTCACTAAATTGAAAATTGCCAGTAGAGATGCATAGGGAGGAGGAGGTGGGCCATCCCAGGGGTGGGTGGCTTTCAACTGCCATGAGTGTATGGAGTCACTAGGGGTGGGACCAGACTGTGTTCCTCTTCATGCACTGGCACCTTGGAGCCCATTCTTTATAGAGGAACACCCAACCCAGCATTGACTTTGGGAGGAGTGAATTGGATGTGCCTGCAGTGGATGTGCCATACTGGGATGGTCCACCTTGGGATTTCTTGCCCTCTTTGGGGTGGGGATAGGTCGATGGGGAGAGGTGAGGCTGAGGGCTGGCTGAGAGGGATTGGGAGGGGGAGGAGAGGGGGAACGGGGAATACATTGATGAAGAAGACATTTTTTAATGAAAATTTTATATATATAACTGGGAAATGAGGAATATGAAGCAGGGACTTAACTGAAAAGGAGGTAAGTAGGGTAATACATAGAAAGAGGTTCACATAAATGACACTAACAATGTTCATAAAAAGTATGAAAACTTTATTTTATATTTATATATAAAACAGATGTAATCTCACTGTGTGCGAACGTATGCATATATGTGATGTGGGAATGCCTTTCTGTATGCGGTGGATCTCAATCTTCAAATAAAGGAGCTGTTTTGGGCCATGACAGGCACCATAGAAGAAGTAGGAGGAAGAATCAGAATAGATAGGAAAGGAAGGGCGGAGTCAGACACAGACCGAGCTGAAGCCCACAGGAGCAACATGTAAGAGCACAGGTGAGCCATGGGCCACATGGCAGACAGATTAATAGAAATGGGTTGATTTAAGATGTAAGAGCTAGCTAGCAAAGTGCCTGAGCCATAGGACAAACATCATGAAGTTAATATAAGCGTCTGAGTCATTTCTGGGACCTGAGCGGGTGGTGGGTTCCTAAGCAATCTCGGGTGGCAGGTCTGTGGGTCTGGACCTCTGGCTGCCCGAGACCTAAAAACTCCACTACTACATATATGAACAAAGTTGTACCACTGATCTTCTGTTGCTTCACTCAAGAACCATATAATAACAAAACCTACAGTACTATACATGTGAAAACTGCCCATCTAATTGTTCATGCTATTGAGGAGACCTCCAAAATAATACAGGCTATTGCCATTGTTCTTTGGTTGCCCAGGATATGAAGATATGACCCTCTTGGTGAAGAAACATCATACTTTATAGGAAGGTCCTGAAAGAATCCAGCAGAAACTGACCTGCAACCTCCTCCCTGCAATCTAATTCTCATAATAGCTGAATGTGATGTGCAAACTTTCAATAGATAAATGCAATCTGTAGTCCTATATTGCTATAAAGGCTGCAAATAAAAAAAAATGCCAGTATTGTAAAATGTTCTTTGTGTAAAATGACAGCACTTATATCTTGGAGACAACCAACAGTTATCAATTTGACCTAAGACCTGTTCATAAAGTGGAAATTCATGTCTGTTATTTTAAGTCTAACCAAATACCTGTGGATTATTTAATCATGGACCTTACTTTTGCCACTTGTATTTCTAGCTGAATTTTGATCATGTATGTTTAACAACTGGTCAATGTAGCTCTTAACATTTATCAATTAAAATTTTCTTCAGCAGATATAGACCAATACAGAAATCAACGAAGGGTCCAAGTATAGAGAGCAGTTGTCTGAGTCCCCCTTCCAGTCCATTTTCATTACCTATAGTTTAGTGTTCTTGATGATTAATTTGCATTCTCTCAGTTCTTTCCATCCCCTCCTTTCATCATTGCCTTTTAGAAAATCTCCATTTCTTTGTGACTCTCTCTGACTCACATAAATCTTCACTATTAGGTCTATTGTTGGGAACCAAATAGGGGATCTTCGTTATTATTCTTGTTTTCTACTATGATATCCTAATACTGATCCTTAGTTCTGATCTAGCTGTTCTCCTAACTAACTCCTTTCTCACTGGAATTCAGATGCTTGGTGATGATGCAACATTCTCTGAGTTTGCTGATTTCATCATTTTTTCCCTAGCCAATCTCTATTCTTTCATGACTCCCTGCCACTTTATAGAACCCCTATCTTCTAGGGACCCCCTCATACCATCACATTTTCTGAGACTCAGAGTGATGTACCCCTGACCCAAAGAATGTAGCACCCACACAACAAAGACAGCAGATGTCTCCATCAAGAAACACATAAAATATTATAATTCTAGATGCATAGATCCTAGGAGAAAACCACAAATACCAACAATAAATCAAGAAAGCATACCTCCCCAGGAAGCCAGAAACTACCTTTTAATAGACTGTGAGAAAAGCCATTTAGCTAAAGAATGAAACATGGACTTTAACATAGCAATTATGAATATGTTCAAAGACCTTAAAAACAAACAAATGCCACAATAAAGACAATGGAAACATAAACATTTGAATAAAAAAATAAAAGCAATTCTAGACAGGAAAGGATTCAACAAAAAATATCATCACTAAAGAAAATTCAATCTGAAATATAACTGGAAATTAAAAAAAACTCAGAATGTCAAAAATACTAGAGGTAAGGCATTTAGATGAATGGAAGAGAAAACTTCAGGTCTTGAAGATAAGATAGAAGAATGGATATCTCAGCCAAAGAAAATATTAAATCAGGAAAGCTCCACAAACAGAACATTCAGGAAATGTGGGACAATATGAATAGACCAAACCTACCAATAACATTATAGTGAAAGAAAATAAAACAGGAAAATGGAAAAGAAAATACTTTTAACACAACCATGATAAATGTTTAATATGTTATAAGAAGCATATAGAAAATAAAAAGACAGTATTATAAAAAGAAAACACCCAAAGTACATAATAATAAAAAACAAACATATAGAAGAACACAAAAAAATATTAAAAGCTTCATGAGAAAAAGACCAAAAAAAAAAAGTCATATACAGTAGAATAACACTTGACTTTTATCTGAGACTCTGAAAACTAGAAGTACAAATATGGATGTCTTATAAGTTCTGAGATACAACATATGTCAGCCCAAACTATAATTCACAGCAAAACTATCCTATCAATCACAATACACAAGGGAAAAATCTCATCATAAAAACAATTTCATGGTATTCTTTCTCAAAAACACAGCTCCACAAAAGGTACAAAAAGTAAAATTTCAGTCTGAGAGAAGTTTAACTAAAACCAAAAGAATCTATGAAATAACCCCAGAATCTCTCTCTGGTAGTCCAAGGCACAAAGAAAATTTCTATAGGAGCCAAGGTACAAAGATGACTGTGAAGTCAGTGTGGAGCTGACTAGAAGATCCTCAGACCATCTGGGCAACCAGCAAATGACACTTTCCAGACTATTTGCTTGCCTGCAAGATGTATAGTGTGCTCAAGGTCTCTGTCCTTTGTGAGATATCTATGCTGGCATAGGTTTTGGAGATGCAGCTGTCTTTGAGTTATTTTTTTTTCTACTGCAAGTAACCCCTCATCCATATTTCTGTAACCCAAATAAAACTCAGTGTTTCACCAATTTGGACTTCGGTAGTTTCTGTACTTTTGCATGTGGTGGGCTCCCTATTTGGGGTGGGGTAGATATGTGTGTTGTATCTTCTCAGAAAAAGTCCTCTCAATTTCCCCAATAGAAAAGAATAGATGAATGCATTGAATAAAAAACAGTACCCATTATACTTCTGCATCCAAGAAACATACCTTACCATCAAAGACAGGCATCACCTTAAGGCTAAATGATAGGAAAATCATTCCAAGCAAATGCAATCAAGAATCAAACAGGCACAGATATTTTGATATTTGTAGAAAACCAACTTCAAATTGTAACTAATCAGAAAAGTTGCAGAAAAATACTACATATTCATCAAAAAAATCACAACAGGGATTTAGAATTATAGAATATAAAAATAATTATAATCTTAAACATTTATGACCAAACACAAGCTCACCCAAGTTTTTAAAAATATCTAGAAATAATTAAAATGACAATAATTATACAAATGCCATATAATTAAAATAGTGCAGGATTGAAAATAGAAAGAACAAAGAATCAAAAACCAAAAGGCAATATGAGTACTAACAGGTTGTAAGAATGTCAATTACTTTATTAACACAAAATATTCAATGTTAGGCTAAAAAGTAAATTTTGTCTGGATACACTTAAGAAAAAATGAAGAGTACAATCACTCATCTAAAGAAAATGTGTACCTAAACATATTTTGCAGTGCATATTTAGTATCCAATTTGCTATATTTTTAGTGAGTAAATAAATATAAAATTCTTATGATAAGATACTAATTTTGAAAGTTATCACTTTATATTAACACCAGCTTTAATTTATCAAATTATACAATAGTTGGTTTTTTTTAACTTATCAATTACCATAACATTGCATTATAGAAAAATCCATTAAAAGTAAATGAAGTAGCTAACACTATATGCTAATTATATTTTCTGAAGAATTTGACAATATATTGGTTGATATAAAAGTTAGGACACAGAGTAAATATGTAATTCATTGGTATATTTATGGTGATGTGACAAAGAGGCAGAAAGAGATTGAGTGAGGGGAGAGTTCGAGAGGGAAAGAGAGAAAAAAGGGCTTTTGGATCATCAGAATAAGCTTATTATTTTGATTTACATATAGAAAAGATATATGCAAATAAAGTTTAAATTTAAATTGGACAAATTTTCTGGGCATAATTTACTGTGTAACCCGAACTGGAGTTTACATCTTCAGTAACTGAAAAATTATATTTTAAAGAAATTCCAAGGATGATCATTTAAATTCTTATTAAGAACCAAGTAATAAATCTTATCATATGACTGTATGATATCAACACTGAAAATAACTGATTAGATAAATTAAATAACATGTTCATAAATGAGATAAATGGTGTAAAAAAGGTGATTCTTTACAAATTAATCTAGAGATTTAGTACTACTCAAAACAATTATACAGCAAATATTTTGTTTTTAATTTGTTTGTTTTACAATTAATAAACTTATAGAAATAGTTGTTAGGTTACTACAGAGAGAAGTTTGTTAGGCTATGATCATTCAGAGTTTATACTATGTGTATACATATACTTGGAAAGCTTAGTCCAAATCTACTCTAATGATAACTATATAATTAAGTATTAAATTTTATAGTAACTGATGCACAATTTTGAAACCTCATACATAGGTTTTCCCATGCAGTAACATAGTAGGTATTTTTAGTAGAACATCAAATGCTTTACATATATTATGACAACTAATTAAGTACCTTTACTAATACCAGTTACAAATTAAAAGACAAGTAAAAAGACAGAGGACTTCATCTGTGTTCTGTTGCGCTAGAAAGATACCATGACCACACAAACTTTTACAAAAGAAAGCAATTAATTGTTTATTACAGTTTAAATATTTTAGTTCATTTTCATTGTCACAGAGAGTGTATTAGCACTAGAGTGAGTTCCATTACACTTCCTGGTATCTCCTCAAGCTGTGTATTTTCTATTTTTTCTTGCTCTTTTACATTATAAATAGGCACAAGAATGAACTCAAAAACCACACAACCGAGTCAGCACTAGATTGTCCTGAAATATTCTTTATTAATGTCACCAATTAAAACCCTTTGACTGATCCGCAGATATATTTTGAGGGACAAGGCCTGAAAGTATTCACATTCTTCTCCAGTATATCACAATAAAGGTCTTGAGGTCTCTCACTAATAATTTCCTCTCTAAAACCTCCTGAGCAGGACCATCATAATCTTATTGCCAAGAAGAAGCATGGTCATCCCTGTCACAGCAGTATTCCACTCCCTGGCATCAACTTTTTTTCTAAGTCAGTGTTTTATTGTTATGAAAAGGCATCATTATCACTGCAACTCCCATAAAAGAAAACACTTCATTGAGATTTGCTTATTGTTTTAGAGGATTAGTTCATTGTCATCATGGCTGGGACTGGTATGAATGTAGGTTTGGTACAGATGAAATAGCTAAGAGATCTACATCCAGATCAACAGGCAGCAGGAAGAGAGAGACACTGGACCTGGCATAGGCTTTTGACATCTTAAAACCCACTTCCACGGACACTTTTCCTCCAACAAGACCAAGTGCTCATAACAAATTCACACCTTCTAATCATCTGAAATATTGCCGTTCCCTAAAAATTTAAATATATGGGGCCCATTTTTTTTTTACTCAAACCATTAAAATGAAGAAATCACTGAAGCTTATTCTTATAATTTTAGAGATACAAACTACAATCATCTCTGAATAGAAAAAAAAATCTCTGTTAAATGTTTTTGCTACATTTCAACCATCTGCTGGACAAACACCTAAATGAACCACAGCCCCAGCTTTACAAATTGAGAAGCTTTTCCCTCCTGTCTGTCCTCTGCAATCTCTTGGCCATGTGAAAAATCTTTACTTATCTTTTAGTTTGTTGCATACAGTGCCTTTAATTTATTTTATGCCATTTACTCACTCTAGTGACCTTGACATTACACTTTTCTTTAAATATACATCTCATTTTATTATGAGCTGATTATATTTTATCTATTTGACACTTATCTACTTCACTGGATTATGAGCCTCTTGAGCAATGATACAAAGCCACATCAGTTTCTGTCAGAAGAGGGCACCAACACTGCAAAAGATAATTATAATTGGACTATGTTTACCCACATGCTTTGATTAGGTCCTTATAGAAGGAAAGTAATGCCATATAAACTTATAATTTTTAAAGTTTACTGCAGAAAATTGATGGGTGACAGTATTTATCCTATGATCAGAAACTATTATTTTTCCTAGATAACTGAATACTTAAAATGTTGCTTTTCTAAAGACTGAATTATAATTTGTACATCATAAAGTGGTACCTATGGTCCAAATGGTATAATTCCTGAGTGTTTATATATATATCATACTTAATTCATTAGGCATCTTATATTAAATATGTGATCTACCCTGTGGCTTCTGTCATAAAAAAATGATTGTAGACATAAATCAATGTGTGACATCATAATTTTATTTAAATGAGACATTTTACATGCACTTCACAGTATGTCTAGTCAAAACTACATTCCTTAAGTGAATTCCTTTCTTCCATTTATCATTCCACTGTTCATTCACAATGACAACAAAATGAAGGCCTATTACTTGAATGTACATGAAAAGGAGCAACCATTACAACATAGCCAAAATGCTATTCTGTATTATTTAAGTTACAATACACACAAAAAAATAACTTAAAACTTTACATTTGAAGTTATAATGTTTATGCCTCAGGCTTCTCTTCCAATCTAACTTCATTTAATAAAACTTTTTTTTTTCTTTTTACACAGAGACCCTAAATGAAATTTGTTGAGGGGGTTAAAGTTAGTTATAAAATTTCATTTTATAAGATGAGATGAAATCATAAAGTTTTATACTTTTCAAATATCCATTTGAAAATGTACATTATAAGAACTTTTCCACAGGTGACTCTACTGTGATCTGCTATTAGGTTTAGATTTTTTTTTTTTAATGAGAAAATACATTTTGGTCAGACTTACCTACCCCTATTCTTCTTTATTGTTCCACTAACATTTTATTCTACTTGACTTTTAAAAAGAAAACTGATTTGAAATTGTAAATAGATGTGTTAACCTATGTGATTTTATGTATACTTTTGTATAGTAGCCTGCAGGAAACTAAAAGGGCATTAGATTCAAACTGCATTTAGAGATGGTTGTAAGCTGCCACATATGTGGCAAGTGTCCATCTAAGTTCTAGGATCTACAGTAGAAATATTAAATGTTCTTTACTATAGATCCAAACCTCCAGGCCCTTGGGGTTTTTCATTTCATTTTAATTTTATTTTTTGAGGTTACAGTTTAATGACTACATTTCATCTGTCTCTTTCCAAGACTTCTTATCCGCACCTCTCTACTTTCCTTCAAATAAGTCATGGCCTCTGGAGCATGAAGGTTTCTTGGTCCTGGGCTGCCAGAGGCCCAGACCCACAGGCCTGCAACGCCAGACCCCTTAGCTGCCCGCTGCTGCTCAGGCCCCCCATAATGATTCAGACACTTATATTAAGTTCATGCTGTTTGGCCTATGGCTCAGGCACATTGCTAGCTAGCTCTTACATCTTAACTAAACCCATTTCTATTCATCTTTCTTGCCATGTGGCCTGTGGCTCACCTGTGTTCCTTACATGTTGTTCCTTTGGGCTTCTGGCTTAGTCTGTCTGACTCCACCCTGCTTCTCTTACCTATGCTCTGATTTCTGCTCCTACTTTTTCTATGGTACCTGTCATGGGCCAAAACAGCTTCTTTATTTAAAGATTGATATCCATAGCATACAGAAAGACATTCCCTCATCAGGCCTTGTAGTGGTGAGGTTTTTTGGTTTTGTTTTGCCAGAGGCCCAGACCCTGCCACACCAGATCTCTTAGCCATCCTGTTGTTTAGGCCCCCATAAATGACTCAGACACTTATATGAACTTTATGCTGTTTGGCCTATGGCTCAGGCACATTGCTATCTAGCTCTTACATCTTAAATCAACCCATTTCTATTAATCTGTCTGCCACGTGGCCCATGGCTCACCTGTGCTCCTTACATGTTGCTCTTTGGGCAGCTTGCTCGATCTCCCTGACTCCGTCCTGCGTCTCTTACCTATGCTCTGATTTCTCTTCTTATTCTTTTCATGGTGCCTGCCATGGCCTAAAACAGCTCCTTTATTTAAAGATTGAGATTCACAGCATACAGAAAGGCATTCCCACATCAAGGCCTCTTTTTTCTGCTAATGGTTGTTTGTCACTAGGACTAACAACTTTGCATTTTGGTTTGCTAAAGTTTTCTTAATGAAGCATCGTAATTACACGTACCTGTAGTTATAAGTAAAAGATGGCTCAGCCATGAAAGGCTAGGCTCACAACCAAAAATATAAATGATCAAATATTTAGAAGACAACTAGAAATTATGCTAGTGTAAAGAAGTGGCAGTTGTAGATGCTTCTCCAAGATTCATGACTTCACTGACCCTGGGTAGTTGTTAATGTTCCAAGTACAAGGCATGATTTTCATTTTGTAGTCTAGATCCTATTTCTAATTAGAGATCTGTTGGTTATCACCAAGGTGCATGTGCCACTATTGCACCGTTAGCATCATTGGGCCATGTTGGCTGTTTATAGGTACCATAGGTGGGTAAAATTAATGGTTGCTTTCAAGTCCTTTGAAATGATGGTAAAGTTTAAATCATCCTGAAAAATAACCTGAATATTTAAAATAGTCACATGGAATTGAAGGCAAAATGGATAGGAGGTATTTCACTAGGTCCCACCCCTAAGTGAAGACCCCTAAGTGAAGAACTGTATTAATCAATGGCCTCTGAGAGAGGGGAAGAAACAATTTTCCCAAAGAATAAACAACCGACAGGTTATTCAATCCATAATGATCAGCCTTAAACAAATTTACATATGAACAAAACTAAATTGATTAAATGTAGATGGTTAAAGAATAAGACATCCTGAATTTGATGGAAAGTTGGAAAAAGCCATGAAAAGGACGATAATAAAAATAAATAAAATGTATGAAAGAATCCGTAGTGTGGAAGTTGAAAAGAAATTCACCCTAAACTGGCTTTAACTTTCAACTGTAGTGATAATATTGATTGTAACATGTTTTTCTTTATTTCTTTTTTGACATATTATATAGTACTAGCAGGTCTGGATTTTTTTTTTAATGTAGTCAACACTGTCTCAATCTCATGGTAGACCCTTTGCCTAGTTCATGGCACTCATCTAGCCTTACCTTATCACATGATCAGATTACAAGAATGAGTCTTGGAGTCTATACAATGTTTTGAAGTTCAATCTCTGTGATCAGTATCACACCTCATCACTTTTATCTTTTTATTTAGTTATGTCATAATTATTTTAAACTTACTTTAGAGCTATCTAACTCCCTTTACTTAGTTTTAGAGCTATCTAGTTCCCTATACTTACCTATTCATCTGTATGTGTTATTCACATGTAGCCATTATCTGTTTCTGGTATTTATCTACTTTTTAATTTCTGTGTATTCATATTTTTTTCTAAATATTTCTTTAAATTCTTTAAAGGAGCTTATTTATCTTTGTACTTGCATCAAATTTTAGTGTGTTATTATATGGTATATATTTGGCTCGTGTTACAAAATGAGAAATAAATTTCAGAGGAATAAAACTAGAAATATTTTAATGATATGCTCACTCACTTATCGATTGCTTAGCACACTGAAGATATGGGCTCAAAACTGGAAATATTTCCTTTTATACTTTTACATCTTGAATTCTGAAGAATAGATATCCAAACTGAACACTTGATTACAAACATTCTTTTGCTTTTGCAGAACTGAATGCCAGTAGCAGACAACCTCTGTGGTTAATTAAATGATTTTTACAAGACTAGCAGCTTTTATCTTCAGTCTCTTATATAGTAGGGAAGTGCTGCTTGTATTGTTTCTTTCCTTTTTTTATATTTCTCAATTAATTCAAAGTCAGGCATTTTACAGTCATTTGCACATCCAAAAAAGACTTGCCGGTTTCTATGCATACATATATATACATATTGGCCAACTATATGATGACATTAGCTTTCATGCAGTGATTGCTATTGAGAAAACTCTTCAGTGTCTTTATAACACTGAGCTAAGATCTTTGTCTTTTACTGAAGTAGACATGATAGGGTAAGTGCAGTGAAGGCATTGGCAATGACAGAATATGAAAAATTCTGGGTGAGGAGCCCCAAAATAGTCTCATGATGTTGAATGACATATGGAATATCATTTGATGTAGGATATCAGCAGAAAATGCATAAATATTATGACATGTGTGAAGAAGTTTTGACTGACAGTGAAATTTTTTTAGATGGTGACATAGAATTAAAACTATCGACAAATGGCTTTCAGCCTGACGGAAGAGACTAAGTACATGTTTAGGAGTGAAAACAAGAAGATGTAGGAAGGAAAGAGCCAAAAATCTAACTCATGGCAAGATAAAAGTTTTATATGGTTGAAATACCAGAATTTCATTCATATAATTGTGCAGTAGAAAGTACATTAAGCCTGGAAATGGCACAGATAATCTGTACCTTCAAAATATCAGCATATTATCTAAACATGTAATATTTATTTCTATTAGACTGACAGTTACAGAAATAAATACATTTATGTATGTAATTCAAAGCATATACTTAGCACATGTAATAACATTATTGTCATGGTAAATAAGGTGTGCTTCACTTTTGCTGTTATTTGCTCTCCTGTACTATTACACTTAATTATAGTGCCTATTGTAAGAATAAATTCCATAATGATCACCAATGTGAAAACTACTTATAGGAAGGATGTTATTAGATACACAGTCTATTGAAATGCAAGAATATTAGTCACAAAAGTGAAATTGATAAGGCATGAGTTATAGAGTGTAAGAATGGACCCATGTGGAAAAATTTTAGACAATAGAATGTATATGAGTTTTCATTTGAAAATGTGTCATTGTGATAAAGGTAGAATAAGAATTTCAATAATAAGAAGCCTTTAAATAACACTTCTAATTAGCTGTTTATAGAGATAATTATATTGTATGAGATAATAAATATAGGTATTACTGCATCATGTTGGCACTTTCATATTATCTTTGCTTATGGATCCTCAAATATATAACTTTTATATTTATTGAGAATTCAAAAACTTTAAGGAAAACAAAAGGTTAAATGGTTTTTAATATAAGTTTAATCACGTATTATCCTAACAGATATTCCCAAGTTTTACTGGGTTTGCACATTAATGATTCCTTGATAACTATGTCACTTTCCAAGTAACATCCTGGTGAGCCTGATTATCTTCTATGGTGCAACTTCTGGGCTAAGATTCTTTGCTATTGTAGGTAGACCCATCTTTTATATATTAATGTTCTTTTGGATGCATTCTGTTTATTACATACCTAGAAAAGAATATATATATATTCTTATACAATATATATGTATATATGTGCATTGATATGCCCACAGTATCAGCCTATTCCTGTCTCTTTTATTGAGTTAGTCAGCTAGTCATTCTCTAATAATAACAATTGATATGGTAGCTAAAAGAACATGAATTTATTGTCTAATATGGGAGAAATTTAGAATTCTAATAATAAGGCCTCAGTGGGTTTTTTTTTTCTATTTAAGGTCTGGAAAGGTTCTATCTATATCATGCTCATGGCTTCTGATGTCTTACTGTCTGGCTTTGGCATTCCTTGACTTACATGATTTCACTGCATTCCTCATTATACTGACTGCATTCTCCCAATGTCTATGTCCCAATTTTCCTCTTTTTCTAAGAGCTAAGTTGGTTTTTTTTCCAGTTATTTTGGATTTGAGCCACAACCTCATTCAGTATGACTCTATTTTAACTAATTCTATGTGTAATAAAGCCATGTTCCAAAACAATTTCGAAGTATGAGCTAACCAGAGGTAGGGCTCCAATATTTTAATACTTAATACATAAGAAGAGAAAGTATAGAGTGCTAAGTCCATGGATTTGAAATATCTAGGATTAGATTGATGGATAAATTTTTATAAAAATCAAACACAGTGGAAGAAAAAGAGAACACTAGAGCCACAGCAATTGGGTTGTGAACAACACACGAGTGAAAAGGAAACAGATTCTCAATGATACAAGAGATGAGAATTGAAAGAGAAATCTGATGAGAGGGATGGTGTGGTAGAGTCAAGGGCACAGAGAATTGTGCTTGAAGACTGTTTGCTAAACAGTAGTCTCTAGTGCCAAGTACTGAAGCTACTGTGCAAATTTTACCAGGTTTGTGTTCACTACTTTCTTTGTATAATGAGAACGTTCGCATTCAGAGAACAATAGCTTGCCCAATATCTTTTAATATGCTACTGTCAGAACTAGAATTGGCAGCAAGAACTCACAAGTCAGAAGTAAGCCAAGTTTCAGGCTTTCTTGTCTATATATACCACCTGTCTGTTTTTGCTGGAAGAAAGTGTGAGAGAACACACATTTGTCTCTATAGGATTTTCAACTTGTGAAATGTTTTGAATTGCTTATTCAATCTTTCTGTTATTACTTTTGAGCCAAAAAGTTTTTTTCTGATATTCTGTGGGACAATTCAGTATCTATAAATTAGAGAAACAAAATTCTGACATGGCTTTTATGTCTAGAAAGTAGTATGACATATAACTAGAAACAGTGCCAGACTGGGCATTTAATCATTCTAGGAACCAAATATTTCTGAATTGTGTGAAGTAAGCACTCCTCTGAACACCATGGGCCTCCATCTCACCATGAATTTAGTAGAGTGGAGAAAGAGTGAATGTGTATGACTATCCTTGATGTGATCTCTCTTGCTCAGTTTTCATAATCCTAAAAAGAACATGAACTGAAAGCCTAGGTGATCAGAGTAATATTATCCTAGGAAACGTATAGGTCATGACAATTTAATGTACTTTTACATTTGATTGACTTAATAACAAAATTTCCTCTAGAATGTGTGTATATGTGTAGTAAATTCATATTGATTGACTGGTTGTGAAATTAAATGCTTTTTGTATTATTTCATCAAGCAGAGTAAAAGTAGTGGCTCTAAGTAACCAGAGGAATCAACTGATGCATCAATTCTGGTCTTACTAAAGGAAACTCAGAGCCAGATATTGGAGAAAGGCTGGAATATCAAAGAGAGGAAACACCACAGTTAGATATCACTCAGCTGTCTTCCAGCTTCCACAGACTCGCTCCTTGCCACTTCTACAGAATGAATCTGTCTTTCTTTGCCTGCCTTAAATACTTTATTTGCCCATTTGTTTCACATTCAGGTTAAGATTAAAAGTGTGAGTTATTAATGTTTGGTAGTTAGGCTTTGAACTCACAGTAACACAGAAAGATCACTATCTCTGGATTTATGGTATGAAAGGCCTGGCACCACCACTGACTGTCTGGGAGCCTAGAACACTATCTATAAACCAAGCTGGCCTCAATCTTAGATCTGCTGAAATTAAAGGCATAGGTCATCACTCCCAATCAGGCATAGGTTACCACTACTTTCTTTCCTCATGCTGAGATAAAGATGCAAGTTACTACTCTCTGACCTTCCTGGACTGATTGTGAGTAGAACTCTTCCCTGATATTCCAGACTGGTTTCACTACATATATAACATATTACCACAATCAACCTTATTAAGCAAGTATTTATGTGAAGACAAATGTTTTCTCTGTTCTTGCTCCATCATAAGTAGACACTGGGTATTTTGCAATATGGCAGACATATTACTTGCAATTTCAGAAATTATTTGGAAATTTGCTTGAAGTTCAATTTTCATTGCTTATTATTATGAGTATAAAGTTGTGTACTCTTCTCTGCAAATATTACTTCTGTATCTAGCAGCATTTTATAGCTGATTAATTTTCTTTGGTTATGAAGGAAGTCTCCTGGACTTTACTCTCTCCCTTCCATCATGTTTATTGATGTATTTCTAGTTTAAATTATTTGTGTGTATGCATATTAGTGGGATGTCATGGGTGTAGTTTCTCTGACATTTCTAGTAAATTCTCATGTTAAATTTCCTGCTCCTTTGACTCTTACAATCAATCATCCCATCCCCTTTTCTGCAATAATCTCCAAGACTTTGAAATGACTTCTATTGTAGGCATATCCATTAGGACATACTTGATATCCCTTGGAGGTGCTTCACATGACAATATCAATAGCCTATAGTGTTTGAAAGAGTCTCTTAGATAGTCTTGGTCAACATCCCAAAGAGGACTTCCCTGCTTGGTGTTGGGTTTGTGTTAGATAGGCTATGACTATTGTCAGAACATTGTAAATGTACATGGAAATATTCAAGCAAATCCTAAATGTGTGTATATTCACATGCTTGTCTATATTAGAGATTATTTTTAAATAGTCATCTAATATATTTTTTGAAGCTTTTCAGTTATCATTGTTATTATAGCCTCCTCCCTTCTTCTACTGTATTTATTTCTTTTTCCCTCCATAATTAACTCCCCTTATTTTTGCTGCTTCCTGTCAAGACACATACCTTCTGTTCTCATCTCTATTGCTCTACACACAAACAATCCTTCTTTTGTTCTTACTGGTTCATTTATTCCATGTTTTATACATATATCTGAAGAGTTGAAGCTAGAAATTTTAGGTGAGAAAGAACATATGATTTTTTAATTTCTGTATCTGAGCTATCTCATTAATTAAAATATTTTCTAATTGTATCTATCTATTTGAAAATTGTTTTATTTCTTTCTTCTTTACAGGCTACTAGTATTCCATAGTGTATGTGTACCACATTTTCATTATAAATTTATTAGTGGAAAAACCTTCAAGTTGTTTCAATTTATAGCAACTGTAAATAGAGTGGCTATCTATGCACATGACCAACATAATATCCATCAAATATGTCAAGTTCTGTATTCAAATGTCAGGAATTGATGTATCTTGGTCATATACAAATTTATTCTAGTTCTTGAGGGTTCTCCATTGGCCATGTATCAATCTTTTAAAAATGAAAAAGCTGCAAAAACGTTTGATGTGAATGTTATAATTATCCTGTTAAGGTATGGAAAGAATGCCAGTAAAAAGAATATAGATAACTTTCATTGGGATTTTTTCTATAATGACGTTTAGTGGCAATATTTCATAGTTAGCCTTTAAAAGTGGAGATGATTTTAACTTTTTTCTGATAGTAAAATGATGGAATATTCCTAAAGTTTCAGGACTTGGAAGACTTTAAGTAAGGATCTTAGAGTTTGATAGAATTCTGTATTACATAATGATATCCTATCTTCCCCTAAAATATTTAGGGAAGTGCAAAGAATTACATTTTTAAAGTTCTGTGCATTTTTATGTTTAAAGAATTAATTTACAATGTGTTAAGACCTGTATTTCAACTATTTAAAAACAGAAAATAAATTTTAAGATATTTCTGTATTGAAGATGGGAGAGATGGCTAGGAGGCTCACATCGAATACTGCTGTTCCCTTAACCTCTGGCTTTATAACTTAACACCTTCTTTAACTTCAGCTGCAGAGAATCCAATGCCTTCATCTCTACTCCATGGACACCTGCATTCACTGACACTTATGAGTACACACGTATATAAACATAATTAAAAATAATAAAGTAAATCTTTAATAAATTAATCTAATGTTTCATTTTTAATAATACATATATTCTACAACTTATTGTACCACTTATTTGGTGACATTTTAACTGAAGAAAAATATATTAGATATTAGTATACACTTGATATTTTTTCATAAACTACTATAATAAAAGAGGCAGTGTCTTTCATTGTTCAAATAAAAACCAAATTAGATATTAACACAACAGAATTATAAGTTACATATAAAAATGGATGTTTGAAAAAGCTCTAAGGACTCTAGAATAAAAATAACTATTATGTGATGATGTTTAACATGTGGATTCTGTAAAGATGAAAAATAATTTCGAAGAAAACAATTTGGAGTTCTGGATCTTGCTTTGCTTAGTCCAGTAGTGGAATCAAGAAATTTATGGCATAGTTTTGACCTAGTTGAATTATTAATGTTTACTTTTGTGCACTGGAAAATTTCCAAGGATGCAATTTAGGCAAGAAGATGTCTTTCCTGAAGATTCAGATAAGAGATACTACCAACCCTCAAGCATAGGACAGAATTTTAAAGGTGATTGTTGTAAAAAAATGTTCAAACCACAATACTCCACTGCCCTATTTAACAGCCTTACTTGGAGGACAAAAAAAAAAAAAAAAACCCAAAAAAACAGCTCTGTGCAGATTTTCCCTTTAAGTTTTACATGTATATTTGTCAGGATTCTCTAAGAAAGAAAAATGATAGAAAGATCAGTACACACACACACACACACACACACACACACACACATTTACTCCTAAGTATTTTATAGTGCCATTTATATATATATATATATATATATATATATATATATATATATATATATATATATATATATATATATATATATATATATATATATATATATATATATATATATATACTCTGTCCTGAACTCACTCTGTAGACCAGGCTAGCAGCAAACTCACAGAGGTTTGCTTACCTCTGCCTCCTGAATGCTGGGGCTAAAGGTGTGTGCCACCACCACCCAGCTTCCATATATGCTTTCCCTTGTCAAATCAAAGGAGAATGACTTTCGAGTCTTCACAAGCAAGGAAAACATGAAACATGTGTAACATGAATTCTAGTTGTTATTGGATGAAAACTCAGAGCCAGATATTGGGAAAAGCTGGAATATCAGAGAGAGGAAACAGACCACAGTCAAATATCACCCAGTCAACTTCTCAAGGTAAAAGCTATCTTCCAGCTTCCTCAGCCTTGCTCCTTGCCACTTCCACAGAATAAGTCTGTCTACCTACTCCTGCCTTAAATACCTTCTTCACCCAGTTGTTTCACTTTCAGGTTCAGCTCTGCATCATAATCCTCAAGTTAGGATTAAAGGTGTGAGCTACTACTGTTTGGAAGTTAGACCTTACGGGATTAAAAACATAGGTCACCACTCTGGATCTTTCTCATGCTAGCATTAAAGGTGTGAGTTACCACTCTCTGACCCTCCTGGCTTGACTGTGGGTGGATATGTTCTCTGATAACCCAGGCTGGTTATTATTAAGTCTATAACATACCACCACAAAGATGTCACATTACTAGCAGGATAATGATGGACTCTTTCTATAGATGAGGCAAATACTAAACACATTGCAGAGGAGTCAATTTTCTTAGGATGGTACATCCACCCTTGCATTTCATGAGACTCTTAAATAACTGAGGGGATAAATGTGATTATTCTGTTTTGCCTCATCCAAGTATTTTCACATCATAAGTAATGAAAGCTTATACACAACAAAAATGTAGTCTATTTGTTACTCCAATATCTCAGCATTACTTCAGTCACAGGTAAACTAGAAACTTGTTTGTCTATGAAATGGATAATAAAGATTGTTCCAGTATCATTGACGTCCAGAAACAGAATGTATACTTACAATTTTTTTCTGTGTAAGAACTGTGTTAGCCAAGAATAAAATAGTAAGAAAGAAATAACAAAGTGAACTTGACAAAGCTATGCAAGGACTGTCAGTGATAAGCAATGCAGAGAAGAACTTATATATGCAGTATGATAGAAAAAAATATGTTATGTAAAAGGAATACCTTAAACCCTGTTGGGGGGGGGGAAGTTGGCAAGAAAAGTCACAATGATATCCAAATACTAGTTTCTCCTTTAGCTATTGGAGAAACTGTGGGCCTTAAGTATTCATCATAGTATTTTACAATAATAGAAATGACTGGAGATGGAAAGGTTTGTTGAAAGAATAAAATTTTCTCAGTTAAAATTTATAAGTAAATCAAATAGGGAAGCACAATTTTTTTTACATTTTTAAAAATCATATTTTTATTTAAATTTTTTTCCCATATATACCACTCCTTCCCCACCCTTCTCTTCTCCCAGTCTTCCCTCAACTTTTCCCCACCCCATCCCACATCCATTCCCCAAGGAGGGCAAGGAATCTCAAGGTGAGTCAGTTCATTTGGCATATCTAGTTGAGACAGGCCCAAATCCCGCATCTAAGCTGAGTTAGATGTTCTTCTATAAGGAATGGGCTCTGAGATGTCAGTTCATTTACCAGGAACATACTCTGTTCCTACTGCAAGAGGCTCCACAAACTGCCCACACCATTTGACAGTCGTCTACCTTTGGAAGGTTTAGTTCCTTTCCGTGAAGGTTCCTCAGTGATTATTTCTGAGTCTGTGAGCTCCCAATAGTTTGGCTGTTTCTGTGGGTCTCCTCTTCATGATCCTAATTCCTTAGCTCATATAGTTTTGATTCTCTCTCTCTTCATCTGGACTGGGATCTTGACCTGGTGCTTAGCTATGGATCTCTGGGAAGCTATGATATTTAAAAAGTAAAGAACATTCAGGCTTGGGTGTTAGATGACAAATGAAGGCAGGATGGAACTGTAGTTATGGTTAGAGTTAGGACTGCAAAGTCTTCAGCTTGCTTCTATGGACAGAGGAGATATGAGGAGAACAAAGGCATTCTTGGCAATATTTAGTTCTGTTTGCTTTTTGAAAATACTGATGTCAAATAGTGAGAACCAAAATTTTCAGCTTTGTCTAGAGCAAAAATTCGTGTTGCTGTCAATTATTAAGTTACCTAGAGATAGGAAATTAACCAAATACACAATATCATTTTACTATTTGCTATAGCATATCATGTGTGGTATGAGTTGAAATTCATGACTATCTATGCATTTAGTTTTAAAGAGAGAGGGACAATGTTTTAGCAGTAAGATAATGAAGAAAAGGATGAAAAGGACTTAGGAAAAAGAAATATAAGAAGAAGAATGTATTTTTATGATTTTAAGTTACTGACAAATAGACAAATAATCATGCTTTCCTTGGGAAAAATCATAAAGTCAAAAAGACAATGAGAGAAACTGAAGACAGTAAAAGTTTATCGTAGTCCGTGAGCGACAGAGACGAATAGAGGATGCAGAGGGAAGACGGGTTCCAGGTTCCAGGGATAAGACCATGGCAGTACCACCAGCCATTTGGCTTAGGGTGTGAAGTATCCACAGAGTGTGCAAAGTTTTCTATAGCAATAACTTGAAGAAAGCACAGGAACTCAGTTCTGAGGCTCTCTTTGACAGAGATAATACATGTAATGAGATACTGTGGTTGTTTGCATATATCATATTTAAAATGAATGTGGAGATTCCAAGCAGTAGCTATTTTAGTTTGTAATATCTCTGAAAATAACCAACATAGTAAAACAGGGTTAAGACTTGATAGCTATGCAAGTCACTTCAACACTTACAAGGCATAATTATGCTTGTATGATACATTTATTTTCTTAGAGTCATTAAAATGACTTTTTAGTAATTCTCAGAAAATGTATGCAAGGTTCTGTATAGTATTCCTGTCACAGGACAAGTTTAGCTACTGAGTAAAAATGAATACCTTTTAACTAGGAAATATATCCCTAAATGTGTAACTGTCTTTAGTTTCACATTTGTCATTAGACAAATATTGGGTAAGAGACTTTTGAAGTTTGAGTGGCCCTTAATGAACCCTATGATACTATAGTATGTCTGTCTCAACTTTTATTAGCACGACAGAATGTGAGATTTCTATAGTCACTATTTCAAGCAGTATAGCTCTTTTTTGTGATGCTTATAACTGAGTAAAAAACTTAGTTCTGTGATTTAAATGAAAATACTCTTTTTTTGTGATGATAATACTCTTGAATGTAGTAAAAAGTTTCTGACCTATCCATTCTGGTCCAGCTCTGAGGTTCTGATTCGCCTGCAGTCCTGCTGCCACTTAGCCCCCAATAATGACTCAGATGCTTATATTAATGACATGTTGTACAGTCTATGGCTCAGGCTTATTGATAGCTAGCTCTCAATATTAACTCAACCCATTCCTATTAATTTCTCTTGCCACATGGTCATAGTTCATGGCTTACCTGTATTCTATTACATATTGCTTTTTGGGTGTCTGGATGGAGTCTCTCCTGACTCCACACTCCTTCCCCTGCATTTATACTTAGATTTTCTGCCTGCTTCTAAGCTGTTCTTCCATAGGCCAAAACAATTCCTTTATTAGCCAATGATATTCACAGTATGCACAAAGACATTCCACATCACTTGAATTAATTGTTAAAATGTGTATTTACTTATTTCATGTATGTGGTACTTTCTTTGTCTGTGTTCATGTGGGTGTATAATGAACATGGAGGTCAGAAAAGGATGGCAGATTTTCTTAAAACTGGACCTACATATGGTTGTGAGCCTCAAGGTCGGTGACAGAAACTAAAACCAGGACCACTATGATTGATGCTAATCATCAGTGCAGTCTCTGATAATGCTTGAAATTTTATAATTCAGCATCACCCTGTGGACCTGTGTCTTACTCACTGTTCTATTCTGTGATAATATGCCATAACCAAAGCAAGTCTTAGCATATCAAGCATTTGATTGGGGTCTTGCTAACAGTTTCAGAGGTGAGGCTATTATCACAATGACAAGGAGCATGACAGCATGCCCGCAAGTATGGCACTAGAGGTTACATCCTGATCCATATGCAGTAATCAGGTAGAGAAAGTGAGCCTGATGTGGGATTTTGACACCTTAAAGCCTACCCCCAGCAGCATAACAATTCCAATAAGGCCATACCTTCTAATTATTCAAAATAGTTCACAATCTGAAGAACTAGCATTCAAATATATAAATCTAAGGATAGACATTCTCACTGAAACCACCACAATTTGATAGAATCATTAAAATACTCTTAAAGCATTATTTGAATATACACCAAATAACAAATATTTATAAAATAATACAACATATAACATGTAAATGAATGCATTCTGTTGATTTAAAACAAACGATGGAAAATGCAACTAACTGTTCCTGCACATATATAGGAACATACTTGAGATGTGCTTAGCATGATAATCAGAAAGATAAACATCCTCTTTCTATGAATCTCCTGTGTCACAGTATAGCATTCCACTTATAAGACAGATAAGTAATAGTAATGGATTTTGTGGTTCAGTGAAGATATGTGAGTCGTAAAAAACTGAGATTATTCATTTCATGTCAATCTTTTCTGTATGCCAAGATAGATTACCTGAAATATTTCAATGTCTTAACTATATGCATTCCATAATATTAATGGGACCTTAACATTTTTATTGCATATTCTATAAGGGCTCTTAATGTAATAGAAAAATTGGCTCTATGTTTGGTTCTTTATTCTTAAGCCAGCTGTATATGGTTCCATTTTTGTGCATTCATATGCTTTTAGCGCAGTAAGCTGCCAAACTTCACTGGCTTTTTTACATGTTGCCTGTTCTATATTTATTATTCTCCACAGAGTTTTCAAATTTAAAAAATCCACAGATGCTTTCTCTGTCTAGGCTCATTTATGTAGATTTGTGTAACAGTAAATATGTCTACTGACCTACGCGACACTTCTCTCAGCTCTGGTAAACTCTTGATGTTTTATTTTCATCTTTCCCACTTAGATATTTTTTTAGCATAATCATTTCATTCCGTGATGTTTGTAAATAATTCTTGATTGTGGTAGGATCATGGGCGCTAAGACTTGGGCTCTTATTTGTATGGATTTTCGTGTCTTCAGAGCACCCATTTGTTTTTTTGTTTTATTGTTGTTTTTTTGGAAAAAAGTTAACATCTCTGTTGGATAAGAAAGTCAGTAATTTTAAAGTTTATGTTTAACATTACTTGTCTAGACAGAATATTAATTTTAGAGACCCAGTTGGGCATTTTCTTAATTATGCTTGCAAGTAATATCTTTACTGTGAAATTGTTTTCTTGGACTTTGGCCAACAATATACTCAGAAAATTGAAATATTTTTCAAAAAGAAAAATAGTAGGTAAATTTATGACTTCTGTTAAATTTCATATTTTCCTTCTTGACATACCCCAAGAATTCAAATTTTAATATAAAATATAGCTGTGAGTTGTCAGCTGTAGCCTTGAAAGTAAAGGTATAAGAATATTACTTTTACAAGTAGGTTAAGACGGTTATCTTATATATTTGTCTCAATTTCTCTCTGTGCAAAATTATTGTTTTGATTTACTGTTATGCCTATAGACACTATTTTAGTATACTACTACACATGAAATATTGTCTCTTTACATGGCACCAAAATAGAAGGTTTGATTTTGAGGTTCAGTGAGTAACATGGAGAATTCCATTTTCATTGTACATGATGCTGCCATTTCTTTATATAGTAAATCTTATGTGTCTGTGGATGATGATTCCTGAACTGTGGTGCAACTGAACACTTATCACATCTATTGTCAGAGGGTAACTCAGCAAATTAATCCACCTAGGATGTTTGTTATGATAAATTGTGTGATAATTCACCACAACACTATTTGACCACAGTTTTTATCTGTCAAAAATAATAGTTGATGAGGATTCCAATGCCAGTGAGGACATCAGTTTCTCTGGGCTTGAATAGATGTGATTTGTTTATTATCTCAGAGACTGACATGACTAAATACTTTGAATTATAGTTGAAGTTTTAAAAAATATTTTTCAACATAGTCACTTGTCTAAAGAAATATTTTCCTTTTAAAATAAAAAAAGAGAGAGAGATGGATATTTCCATAGAGGAAGCCTATGCGGGTTGGAAAGAGACCAAACTTTCAAGAACTCACAAGATGTCCCTGGCTAGGTCTCTAAGCAATAGTATAGGGGTTGCCTAAACAGGATTTCCCCTATAATCAAATGAATAACCAGCCTAAGTGCCATCACAGAACCTACATCCAACAATGAATAAAGGTGGAGGCAGAGATCAGTGGTTGAGCACTGGGCCAAGCTCCTGGTCCAGCTGAGATCAGGGGAGAAGAGTCTGTATGAGCAATGGGATAGGGATTATGAAGAAAATTCCACAGTGATGGCTGACTGGAGCTCTGGGGAGATCACTGAATCAAGAATAGCCGCTGGAGATCTATCGGGAAAAAGGAGCTAGACCCTCCAAGGGCAGGCAACTGTCGATTGACGTGGGCAATATATGAAGCCTCGAGGGGTGGAATCAGACTATGTTCCTGTGTGTGTGTGTTGACACCTTGGAGCCCATTCCCTGCACAGGAACATGCCATGCTGAGCTGACCCACCTTGGGACTTCTTGCCCTTTGGGGCGAGGGAGTGGGGACACGGGGAGAGGGAGGCTGAAGGCTGATTATGCAGGATTGGGAGTAGGTATGGGAAGGGGCAGGAGGATACGTGGATAAAGAAGACAGTTTAATAAAAAAATAATAAAATGAAGAAAAAACAGTTATATTAATAATTAATAAATTTTAATAGTAACTCTGATTACCTATTTCATCTTTATTCTTCCTTTGTTCTTTTCTCTCTCCCTGTCATAGTATTTTGTCTTTCTGCAACCAGAAAATGATCCATAGTACTAATAAGAACTGAGATCTCACCGTTTAAATTAATAATAAAAGGGTTACAAACCTGATTAAAATTATATGAAAATTTATTGGAATTATTTCAAACACTTTTTCTGGTTCTTTTATTAAATGGTGACATGACTATTGTTCTTGTAATATTTAGTTTCCTTCTAAAAACAAATACATCAATTAAATGAGGTTTTATAGCTTTCAGATCGTTAACTTTTAGTTGCATTCTCAACGGCTGTTGAACATTTTAAAAGTTTTATTGATGCAAAGTGAAACTCTCTTATACACTCTGATTATTTTTTTAGCCTACCAAGCTTTAAAATATTATTCTTAATTTTTTCTTTAATTTTATGTCTAGGAAAGCCTTTAATTCCTCTTATGTCCATTATTTTCACACCAATCCATTCTTTATCATGTTTAAAATATGAAAGACAAAGCATAATGTTGTTCAAGTTGCCTATAGTTGTATTTTTTAGGAATATAAATTTCAAATACTAAAAATAATATCATATCAAGCTTTCATATTTAGTGTTTAGGTGAAATATTAGTGAGAAATAGTAAAATTATTTAACTTTAAATTCACAGAATAATAAATTATTAAAGTATGTAAACTATTGGTTTTAAGTGCTAACAAAAATAGCTGAAATAAAGAATGTGGTGTTCTATTTATCTTGAAAATTGAAAGACTACTGTCTTGATATAAATTAAACGATTGTTCTAGCAAGATTATTCAGTGAATGAATTTGCTTTCTGTCAATCTAGATGAACTTAACTACTTCCCTGGCACTTCTATGATAAAGGAGAAAACTGATTTTTCCAAGTTGTTCTCTAAACATTTATGAGGGAGGTGTGTCCTCCCTCAAATAAATATAAAATATAAACAAAGATAAAATGTAAAATATGATTTGTTCTTTCAATATCACCACTTAAAAAATTAATTCTTGCATTTCATATGTAGATGGCCCCATTCTACCTTGAAAGAAAAGAATGAACCTGGTATCATGACAGTAACTGAATAAACCAGACTCATTAAGTAAGAGTTATATGTGAAAATAACAGGACCGTTAGAAGGAGGAAGAGGTTCAGAACAGAGATATTAGGAGTTATCACACACACACATACACACACACACACACACACACACACACACACACACACACACACACACACACACAAACATGCACGCATATACACAAAGCTTCCCTCCACATGCACACATGCATAGGTACATTGTGAAATATTTAAATTTAAATATTGTACAAATTTAAATCAGGTTACATACATCTATAGCCTCAGATGTTTAGCCTTTAATTATGCTGTAAACCTCCAAAATCCCTTTGTCTGATTTCCTGAAATGTTAATAGTTATTATTACAGTGTTAATGTAAATGTTATTTTTTATTACATTATAACTAATGGTCTTTATTCTACTTTGAACACTAAAACTTCTTCCTAACTCCAAAGTAAGATTCACTCCTAATTTTTTTCTTTAAGGGAAATTTTATTTAGGAATGAAAGTCTGTCTGTATTTCCAATTATTTCTGAGTAGTCACTCACTGGCTGTGGTTGAGTCTACTCTAATCTACCTCTGTCTTCCACAAAAGGTTCTACAACATTTAATATACTGCAAGGTCTCTTCTATCCAAAGAACACTATGTAGAACAATGAATTTATCCTGGTTTCCTGGATGATGACTGATTGGGAAAGCCAAGACCAAGCAGTTTGACACTGTAGATTGTGGGCAAATCTATCCACAACACTCATTTGTTCTCTGTACCAGGATTTAGAGTACTCTGCATTAAAGATGTTCTGTCTTCTGGGTTACATAAGTATCATCACAACAGCTTTGGGGATCAGCAGTTGCATTGGCACGTTCTGTTCAGCATCAGTATTAATCATCTATGAACTGTCCTCAGTGATTGGTGGCAATTAGGAAGTGAGCGTCAGAACACTGCTGTTTCATTGTTAGGGGCAGATGGACCCTGGCACAGGAACATCGGCTGGAACATTTAGAACCATTATGTTTTTTAAACTCATGAAATATCACAGACTTCAGTTTTTATATTTCACCATCTCTTAAATAGGAGCTCATTTACATCAAGCCTATTATATGAAAGTCTAATCAATGCATTGAGTAGTATTACCATGAATTAACAAATTCCATTCAGTTTAGAAATATTTTTATTTATATGTAAATCAAATTGTGTGAATTTAACTTTTTTAATTTTTGGGAGACATAGTTTCCTTAACTTTTATTATTGGAATTTATTATTTGATATGAGGCCTGTGATTATATATGTGTGTGTGTGTGTGTGTGTGTGTGTGTGTGTGTGTGTGTGCATATATATATGGGAGTATGTGATATATACATATATGCATTTATTTTCTTTGTTTGACCAAATTTCAGCTCTTGCCATTAGTACTCCCTATATGAGTTGTTACAGGGGAACCTGAGAAATAACACAATAATTGGTTTCAATAGAGAGGTTTGAATATCTTTTATAATGTGACCCCTATATAATTTGTTCTTATTAGAATTATCATCCAGCTTGCTTTAGAGTGAATTTGAAGGACTGTATTAAACAAACAACTAATGATTGAGTTCTAAGTTTGTTGTAAATTTTGAAAATATGCCTAGGAAAGATGCCTTACCAGATATGTACTCCATATTGGCTGAAAATAACAGATTTCCCATTTCACTTACTGTGACCTCAGTTATTACTCTATATTGGGAAGGCATATATTTTTGATGCCTGTTTGTGTGTGTGTGTGTATGTGTGTATGTGTGCATGCATAATGTATATAAATGTGTGTTTATATATGTGTACATGCATATAGCACGTATATGTGTGCATACATGTGTGCTGTATTCTAGTGTATGTTTGTGCACATGTGTGTGTCTATGTCTGTACATTTGACCATGCAACAGTCTCTCTCTCATTGTGTGTGTGTGTGTGAGATGTGTTTTCTATTTTTGGTGTTCCTAAAGTATGTAAAAGTGAATCTACTTTTATTTATAAGAATGGCTAATTTACAAAAACAGAAATAAAATTTTTCCCTAGAGAAAATGGAGGACAGAAAGTCTTATGTAACATGGTGTTCTATAAGCTGCAGCCTTTGCAGGCATACCCTAGTTGTTTAATATTTACTTTTCACTAAACAGCCAGTATTGAATTTTTATGACATAGAGTGCTTCTTACTATATGAACACACTTGGATTATTATGACAAAGCTGGCAACATTTATATTTGTAGACTTTTATAAGTAAATAGTAATACTTGTATACTGGTGAGTTCCTGGCAACCTTTGAACACAGGTAATCTTACTCAGTAGCACAGAGAATACCCTTTGCTTTTTTCATAGTATTTTGTCTCAGAGTCTCGAGCAGGCTGTGTTTTTACTTCAATAATGTTGTCCCTTTGTCTATTAAACTCAAATTCCAAAACTAACTTCCTAGACTGTTTTTGTTTAAATTTATCATTGATATTTTTTCCTGTGGTTTGTCTTCACTTATATCAATTATTTTGACATGATTGAAAGCCAAATTAGCTTCTGATCATTTTTTCTGTCAGTACTAAATAGCTCGTTTTCACTGTAGTACTTCAATACTCATAGTCCACTTCCACATGAATTATAAGTAGAAGTGTGTGTGACTGGTTGAGTTAAGCCATTTGTGTTCTTATTTACATTGAATATGTACTGTCATTTACATCAAAACTGAAACCTTCATTTATGTTAATAGCATTATCTAGGCACTTTAATTTGACTTAGTATGATTATAAATTTTTAGGATTTTGTTATATTTACTGTGGAAGGCTTATGCCTGCCTGTATTTTAAAGTTTGTCATATCTACATTGTTCTCACTAATTGCTTACACTTTGTTGCAAAAACAAAATTTCTCTTTATCACTTCTCAGTGATATTAACACCTCCTACTTCTTCCTAAATAACAAAGCTGTAACACCACCACTTTCCACCTGCGGTAAGAAAACTTACTTTGTTGAACAAAAAGCTGAGTTCTCACTTAAATCCGCATTATTAGAAAGCTTGAGGTCAGTATGAACTTAGCATTGCTTTAATTTATAATCATTGCATCAATTTGTTTTTATAACTGGTGTTATGTAACCACACCAATGCCTATTGCCAGAGTAAGCACCAGAACCACTAGTGGGTGTTTCAAAATGGTACACATAACCAAGAGCTTTGCATTTTCTTACTTTGAAGATTTGGCATATCCTGTCATATCTGTTCAAACATTGGAGAAGAATGAGTCTAGTTTTAATTTAGAAGTGTGTTTCTCCATAGGCAGGTTAAACAGAAAAGTGGTCTGTGGAATCATGCTTTCAGCACTCTCTAGAATTCTAAGAGACATGTGAGCAGACATGTTTAGAGAGGTTTTTTTTTTTTATCATACTAGGAATTAATTTGCATCACGTTTCTAAACATGACCACCCCAGTGTGCTGTTGAAAATACAGACTCCCTGGTGGATAAAGTTAAACCATGTAGCAAAATACACAACGTTAAAGGGCATCAAAGATGTTGAGAACAATTTGTAATTGTAGACTTTCAATTAATGAAGGTCTCTTCCTTGTGAGTTCATTGTAAACAATGTCATCTCTGGACATCTGCAATGACCTGGTCTCAAAAAGGGAAGTTTCACTGCTTTGTACTAATAGAAGGATAATGATATATTTTATTAGTTTGGTCTTCTGACAAGCTCAGCTTATGGGAAGAATGCAACCATGTGTAGTAAGTAACTTCAGTAGGCTTGCTGAACTTTGCAAACTTACTTAAAGGATTTTGAGTGATTTTTTTGTAATTATTTCCTTTTTTCTATAATTTGATTTCACAGTCCTTGAGCATGCACTCTGGAGGTGACAAAGTTAAAATTTTTTAAAAAGATCTTTTAATGGATATTACAAGTAAACTCAATTGTCTACCATTTCTTATTTTTGATGACTAAAAAGTAAAATAATCACTTATAGAACAAGCGTAAAATACATATCTATAATGTAGTATCTCAAGGCGATGATATACCATGTGCATAGTTTAACTCAATTGAGCATACACCACTCCTTGCTTTGAGTACTTATTGCTATGATCTGTATGACTTTTGAGATTTTCTTTATTCATGCCATGGGAATGAAGACATGACAGACACATATGCAAAGAAGCTGGAATTTTGTTTCTTATGCTTTCTGATGAAGACAACACCAGCAGCCCAGAAAATTCAGTATTTTTATTATTAGCTAATCTTAATAGAGTTCTCTATAGGGGAACATTTTTTGGTTACAGTCATCCCAGATGGGAAAGGTTATGGTTGATATTTTCTAAACCCACTGTCAACCTTTGTGCTCAGACCAGGAAACTGACCAAAGGTAGGTTTGCCATCGACTTCTGTTTGACATAGTCATTGTGATGTCAACAATATGCTTTCACTCAGTACATCAATGTACCCTAAAACTTATACTGGCTTTCAATATCTAAATGAATAGAGAGATATACCATCATCATAAATTTAAAGGTTTACCAAAGCAAATTGATAGTTCTTTCCAAAATTTTATAAACTTTTCATAATTCTGTCAATAATAAACAAAGATTCAAAGTAGTGAGAAAAGTTACACATATGTTAAAATTGATATGTTAGGGCCTATTATTTAGTACATTTATTTTCTTTGAAAAAATATAAATATTTTACATGCATTATCAATCTTTCTCTCTATATATACATATATAATATCAATAGACAATATAGTTTATGATGTTATATGAATACATATTCATAAAATTTTACCTTAAGACTAAATTTAAAATTTATCTGGCATGTTTAATTTTGGTTCATACTTGGAACAATGTGAAAAAAAAAAGCTGGTTCTACATGATCTGAGAAATATAATTTGCTTACTGGTCTATATCAGCTCTGCTTTGTTTCTTATTTTGTATTTTGTTTTTCTTTGCCTTCTTAACTGTATAAAAGTTATGTTCTTTCTCCTTTTCATCTTTACAATCTGGTGCTGAGCATTGCAGTGAACCATCCTGAAGGAAGCTGAAGGTTTATGAAGTAAGAAAGGAGATATAGAAGACAAAGCAAGCATGAATGACTGAAGTCCTGAGTGAATGTATATTTTTACCTGACCAAGGCCTGTTGAAGGTTCTGAGACAAATTTGGTTGGTCTATAGTAAGTTGATAAACCTTTAACCATATGGGCAAGACTGAGGAAGCATGCCAAAGCTTTCCTTGGGTGCCTGAGTCTGAGTGTTTATAAACAGTTGATCAATGCATGCAAACACTAGCAAGTGCAGCTTCTTTCTTCTGGACGGTTACAGCTTTAGACTACTGACCTACAGAGACCTCCTACTGAGGCTAGCTACCCTCTTTCCCCTGTGCTGAACCTAGCAGACATACTGACATTCTTGGTTGTCATAGTAATACTTAGCTTTCTTGTGAAAAAAAAAAAAAAAGAAAAAATAAGCTTCTATCCTCTAGGGACTTCTTACAAAAACATTCTTGTAGCTCTGCATATCTAGGTAATAATCTACATATACAGGTGATATCATTTCTCCAATATTTCTAGACTCAACACAAGCTCTTGTACCCTCATCTTTCTGATTTAAGTTATCTTCTCCCCACTCGATTACATGTTTAAGTTTCTTGCTAAAAACAAATGTCAGGGCTTAATTTTAATTGACTTATTTTGTTGTGGTGGTTGAGGCAAGGTCTAACTCCATATTCTAGGGTGACCTGCTACTTTGTCATATAGCTCAGACTTACTCTTGATTAGATGTGATGGGACTTAGTCTGCTAAGTGCTGTAATTGCTGGTGCTAAGCATCATTACTGGCAGTCCATGTGGTCCTATTAGATCCTGTTCTGATTGTAACACTAAGTTCCTCTTCTGTTTCTGACACCAGATTTTTGTTCCAGTGATATTATTCTTTTATTATTATTATTATTATTATTATTATTATCGAATCTTAAAATATTTTAATCAACTTCAGGCACTGACATTTGATAAAATTCTCTAGAATGTACTTTGTGCTTCTAATTAAATTCTAGACTCCACTGTTATTTGATTCTTCAAACACAGATTCAAATTACTTTAATTAAACCCACAAAATTCTGCTTATTCTTGTATAGGCGATTTCAAAAAAGATTTTCCATGTGTTCTTGCATCATTGCATTTATGCATCAATTCCTTTATAACATTAAAGTCTTCTTTCCTACTAAAATAAAAGCTTCATTACTCAGAGGTTGTGTTCATAGTTTGAACACTGTATACCTAGCACTTGTCATAAAACCTCTTAAATATTAAGTTTTTAATAATTTTTTGTTGAGCCAATAATTGCATCAAGTGTATGAGCAACAGAAATAAACTTTTCCTCCTTTCAGTGTCTCAAAAGTAGCAAATAATGATGCATCAGAGACATGTGTTGCATGATATAAAGCCAAAATTATACAACATTTAAGGTTTCTGAATTTGTTGTAGCAAATTAATGTGACCTCATTATAAATTGCTTGGAGCTATTCATTTACAAAATAATGTTACCAATGTGAAACCAAAGCATTGGGAAGTGATTCCAATTTTAGAAAAGAACATTTCGAATGAGAACATTAACATTTACAAAGACATTCATTTTCAATTTTAGCGATATGACTAAGAGGCAGTATGTGCACTACTTTGTGTGTGAAGGTGTAGTCAGTTGGCTCTGCTTATGTACTGAAGTGAGTATCTAATTTGCTAAAAAAAATGTTGAATCCATTTGTTCTCATTTTCCTAAGCCCAGGATATGCTGAAACAGAATTAAGATCCACTTAATGACATTCTGACTTCTGCTAAATTCATTATATAAAATTTTATTGGAACATCTATATCAGGTGGTACAACCTAATTGGGGAGTGAAGGTTCTTTGAGTCCTAAATAATTAAAAGCATTTATTCAGGTAATAAATCAAGTTTGCATCTTGGGAATCTTATTCTAAGTCTTATATGTGGGAGTGCTTAGCCATGATTTTTTTTTGTAATTTTTTAATAAAAAGATGTGTTTATTATCCATGTATCTCCCTGTTCCCCCTCCCTTCTCTCCTCCCAATCCTTCCCAGTTAGCCTTTAGCCTCTGACCTTCCAATCTACCCATCCCCTCCCCTAAAAGGGCAAGAAGTCCCAAGGTGGGTCAGCTCAGCATGACACACTCTCTCCAGGTAAGCTTAATTTCCTCATCCCAAAGTCAAGACTAAGTTAGATATTCCTGTGCAGGGAGTGAGCTCCAAGGTGCCAGCCCATGAACAAGAACACAGTCTGATTCCACCCATCGAGGCTCCACATACTGTCCATACCAACTAAAAGTTGTCTACCCTTGAAGGGCCTGTCTTCTTTTCCCAATGGATCTCCAGTGGCTGTTCTTGATTCAGTGAGCTCCCCAGAGCTCTTCTTTATGAGAATCACTGAAACCACATTTTGAAGTTCTTGGCCAAAGTTAAACATCATTTTCTAGACTTTATTTCTTCAACATTTTTGTGTTTTCCATATTAAAATTTTAATATTGGTTTTCTCTGTCAAAGATACTTGTGAAGTTTTATCATTTTATTCATTTTTGGAGGTCTTTTATAATAAGAAGTTTGATGGCAGGGTGTTTTTGAGAATATATGTGTGTTTCTGTAATTAAATAAAATCATTCTAGAAAATTGCAAGTATTTGACAATATTTGAAAGACATATTTGTGAAATGAAAAAGGCAGATTAAAGTTTAAACTTTAATATGAGATTCTGAATGACATTATTTCATATATTTCAGTGATGTAGAAGACTAAAAAATACATAATTTATTCTCTGAATTTAATTTTTTATTTAAAGGTTTTTTATAACCTACCCACTACTGTTCCCTCTTCCTGTCCTCCTTTCAGTCATCCTCAAGCATCCATCCACCCATCTCCTCATCCATTCTTCAGAATGGGTAAGGACTCCCAGGGTGAGGCTATGTATTCTGGCATATTCAGTTGAGGTAGGATAGAGCACCTACCCCAGTATCAAGGCTAAGCAAGGTGTTTCTCTACAGACATTCTTGGAATGGAATCCAGTTCATGCGTTAGGTTATTCTGGTCTCACTGTCAGAGACCCCACAGACTGCGCACGCTATTTGACTGTCTGATATCCACATTCAGAAGGCTTAGCTCAGTTTCATGCAGGTTCTCCAGGCGTCTCTGTATTTTAATGGGTACTTACAAGCTGCCCACTTTTCTGTCTTTGGTTTTGAAGTGTTTGGTGTCAGGAATAACGGGTGAAAAGGCAGTGAAGAGCCATGTCTGGTAGTTATGGGAATGTTGTAGACCCCAAAGTGTCCATTACTTTTGTTTGCTCATTGAGATTATAGTACCTTTACAATATTTCTCCTTCCTTTCTCCCCAAACTTCCTGTATAATGACATGTTACTTGTATATGTGTTTCCAGAGATGACTCCTTGGTATAAGTTAAGGAACTGATATATTCTTCTCAGGAGAAATCTATTTCTCCTTTACCCAGCTTGCTGCTGCTTAAATAGGTATGAAACCTCCCAGGCTATTTCCTATAACTTTGACATGTCCACTGGTGTCATCCTTGTTCACCTTCCCCTATGATTTCTATGAACCACAATAACAGCCAGTAAGTAAGCAATAATGTACAGTAGTGGCGTTCAGTTTTTGTTGGTAGCCAATAGCTCTCTAATTGGGCTTAAGATTTAGTCAACAAGAGGCAAATCTTGTGTGGCACTTAAAACTTTGCTAGCTAATCTGTGCTAGTGAAGTCAATGAAATTTTAGGAGAATATATAAACATTAACTTACAAAACCAGCATAATCACAAAAATAATCTAAATATTTGTTCTTTACCCAGATAAGTGCTGTCTTTATTCTTCTTCAAGTAGATATCTCTTTTCAACAGATGAAGACTATTAAATAAACCCACAACCAATCAAAATGTGGAATTGTTGAGCCACTCAGTGTGGATGCATCTACAAAACTCTCCCACAGAGCTTATCTTTTTAAGGAAGAAAGTTTTTTTTTTTTTTTTTTAGTTTGCTTTGATTAAATATGAGAAAAGGCTTTGAATCTTTTCTTACAAGTTGAAAGATTAGTTGAGCTTCTAAACATAATCTAACTATGTAATAGAGTTAAAAATAAGTGACTTCTCTATGATGTTGTCAAGTTAGAATAGAGTTGGCAAAATAAAATAATGATTCACTGGTTTAGAGCTATTCTCATAAAGTTTCCGTAGTAAAGTGAATTATGATAACTTTAGTTATCATTTATTGATCTTTGAAATACAGCTGCCCAGGTTAAGCCTCTTCGAGATTGACATTGTAAAAATTTTAAATATTTTTTAAAATTTCAATTGCAAAATTCTGTAGGAAATAGTTTTTTTTTTATTTCCAAATTATATGCATTCTATAGTTGATCTTTAGAAGGTTTCGTTAAGGTAAGATGTCATAAAAGTGAAAAAATGCTAATAGCACTTAGTTAATGGTCTTGATAACTCTTTGTTGGATGGATAGAAAATTAAAGTGAATAATAAAATGGACTTATGAGTGTGGAGGGGAAAATCTATTTGCTATATTTATAATTTATTTATTGATATGTAACGTATAAGTTGATATTTCACTGTCTACAGTGTTTAGACAATGTAACATAAGAAAGTTGAATGCTTCATTCAGTGAATAAATGAAATGGATTTTAATACAAACCCATGAAATAGCTAACTTTGAGTTTCCATCATGGAATTCTAGGATCAACCAAGTTTCATGTGATTATAATTTTAAAAGAGTTTGAGAAAAGTCTAATAAAAAAATCTAGCAAGGAAATGATCAAAAAAGTCTTTACATCTAACCAAAATCAATTTCAAAAGCTTTCTGAATCAAATTTGCGTTTTAATTAGATTCAGATTGACTATCATATTGAAGATAAAGCCTATATGTTTCCAATCTAGTGTTATGAAAATAAAGGCAATTTCTCTACTAAATTGTAGATTATATATAAATATATTGCATGTACAATATACACTATGTTTGTATATAATTTCTACAAGATTTCAGGCTATTACCCATTTTGCTCATCATTAATATTTTTATATGATTATTTTCTATACTTATTTACTTGAACACAAATTTCTCTTTAAAAGTTTTAAGTGAGGAGTTGATGAGATGGTTCAGTGGTTAAAAACACTTGATGGTCTTGCAGAGGCTTAAATTTTGGTCCTCAACATCTATGTGGTAGTTCACAACCATAACTAATTCCAGGGGATCTGAGGTCCTCTTCTGATCTCTGTTTATAACAGGCATGAACTTGATGCTCATATACACATACTGGGAAAACATGCATAGACATAAAATAAAATGAATGTATTTTAAAAATACTTAAATAAAATGAAAAACAATTACTTCTGCCCTTACTTTATTTTATAGTATGGTGTAACAAATAAACCTTTTTCATATCATGTTTGCTTCTTCTCTTACTTCCCCTTATTCTTTTTTTAAGTTTCAGTTCTATTGGCTGTACTGTAACTGACTCAAAACCACATAAAGGACTTGGCAAATGGCATGGGTGACAAAGCACTTGCTTTCCAAACAGGAGAAACTGAGTTTTATTGCTAGCAACCATGTGGAAAGTTGGGCATGTTTTGTCAGCCACTAATAATACCAGTGCTGGGACGACAAGTTAGGGGGATACCTGGAGTTCACTGGCTAGACAACACAGCCTAACAACACCCGCACACAGTGAGAGGTCCTATTTCAACCAAGTCACTGACTAATTAGCTAACCAAGGGGTATCGGTGAAAAGCCTCATCAGTTCCAGGTGCTTACCCTTAAGGCTGATTAGTTGAATTTCTTCCCTAGGAGCAATGTGATGGGATGATAGAACCCACATGTATTTCCTGTCCCTAACGTAAACATGCAAAATAGAAAAAATAATGTGAAAAAAAAATTAACCACAACAACAGCAGAAACCAAATGATAAAGCAGCATTGCCTGTGGTGGAACTCCATGTTGATACTTGCATATGTACATACTCATTTGCAAAAGCACATGTAATAAGATATTTATAAATTCAAACATACACAAAATAAAATGTCATGTAAAATTATATGAGTGGAGATTTGTTTTAATATATGCAAATACGATACTTATTAACTAAAAGTTGTTTTTAGTAAGATGGTTCATTAGTTAAAAGTATTTGCTTCTAATGCTTACTACTTGAGGTCCATCTCTGAAAAACATGGCAGAAAGAGAGAACCCACATGTATTTATTGGCATCAATATTTATCAAATATAGGCTTTTCATCATGGACTTATTTTTAAATCTCAAACGTTCTCTTATTTTTAGTGAAAACATGGCTGCTTCATTTATAAGTAATATGAAATAGCAATACATTGTATTTAACCAGTTATTCTCATGTGCACAGTATATCAGAAAATCTTTCTCCTAACTGTGTCTTAGTACCTACTGGAATGCCTATGCTCCTCTCTCCCTGGGCTACAATATTCACTAACCAGCATTCTCCTCTCAACTTTTTTTGAGATTGGCTGTTTTGGATTAAAATTCAAGGTCACCTGGTAGTAATATTTCTATGCTTCTATCATTTACCACATTAACCTCATGTTCTACCTGTTCTGACACAAATGTCAGAATCACTTGAATGTATTATGAACGGATGACATTCCACTGTCTGTATTTTCTTTGTCTTTTCATGAGAAGATGGAAATAGACTTTCCATTTATTGGGCACTGTGAGCCATGCAGTACACAGAGTGGATATATCCTCTCAAGAAAGTTCAATATCTTTGGACATATGTCTAGCAGTTTGATTGATGAATCATATGTTAATTTTACTTTCTAAAATATTGCTATCATGTTTTTATAATGGATGCCAAACAACAATATACAGATAAAACAAAGAGAAATTTTAACCTGTTTGGCAACAAGTTTTAACAGTATATATATACATATAAAAACAATATATATGTATTTATATTGTATAATAACCACTTAATGAATCCTGGGGATACCTAATTGAATTGTATTTCCCTGGAGACTGATGACTTTGTGATTTTTTTCATATTCTTATTGATTGTGTGTTGCTATGGAGTTTTGCTGTGGTTATTGTTTTGTAGATGTTACCTAGTTAGGTGAATTGTACAGGTTGCCATCATGTTGTTTGCTTATTTTATCTTTTTTTCATTTTGTTATTATGTGTTGCTCTTGATTTCTTGAATCCCCTATATGCTCTCAATCTGTATTACTGCACACTGGACAAATACAAAATTAGTTTTCTTTGTTATTTTGACATTTTTGTTAAATAGGTCTTTCCCATTTGATTACTTACTGTGTAAGAACTTTAAATATTACACATGATTCTAACATTTTGTCGTCTTCAAGACTATGTCATTTTGTTCATAGGAACTCTATAAAAAACTATTTAAATTATTTTTAAGAATGAATACAGTCAGGGAAAATAAATTCCTATATAGGAAACATTTGCCAAATTGGATAGGTCAGTTTAAAAATCTCTGGAAGAGTTTATTTTCTATTAAGAAATAAATTTGAGAGAATAGTTTGTTAACTTTTTTATTCCATTTGTAACACATACTGGGCCATAGGGAGGGATGATCATCTCTGTATGGTTTCTGAAATCTGTTTTCAGTTTCTATACCCTCTAGCATAGCAACATTAAATCTTGTCTTGTACAGTGGTTTCCTTGGCAATAGCTGTATTTTATTGTTGATTTGTTTTTGTTTGCTAATTCAGTGGTCCAGTGGGGACAAGTTCACTGGCTGCCTGAGGCTGGTGGCCTTTCCATTTTGTTACCCCCTAACTTTGGGGTAACATAACTGAGTCACGACAGCTAACACCTCTCCATAGATTCTATATGAAGTTAACTTTGAATTTTCCTGTGGATTCTATTCAAGATCCCAATAAATCAGAACAATGTACAGAGTGAAATGTTGACTTGAGATTTAATTCAGAACAATACAAACTGTTGATTTTATTAAGAAGTTTATGTGTTTATTTTTACAATTTCAAATCCAACATTGATGTTAATTGGCAATTATAATTCCATAGGCAGATTCTCTTTCATATGGTTATATTTTCTCACAAAGGAGTGTGTTAACCACCAAGAGAACATTGCAAGATTCTTCAAACATATTATGAAATTAAAAAACTTTGAATTACAACATATTTATCGCTATATGATACAATATTGATTAGTACATTATAACCATTTCATCAAAGATCAATGCTGATATTTATGTGCATAGAAATGTTTTGGTTATATAGAAGAGATGGATTTGTTCCTTGTTATATGCACACAAGTTATTGCACTGACTTTTAAAAGCTACTATTCTAACTTAATCATCATGTCATGAAATGTGTCATCAAGAGAAAACTCTTTCGTCTAGTCAACTAGTATTTTGCTTCACCATGGACTGGTTAGTGATGTAATTTGGAATACATATCATAATTATTTCCTGTTTGCCTGTAACAGTTTCAACTTAAATAAAAAAAAAACAAGACAAAACAAAATATTTTAAAGATAACCAATAAGAAATTGGTTAATTTCTGGATATTTTTCTTTTGTTTTTCTTATTTTCTCTTTTAATTCTAGTTATATTATCATGCCTAAAATACATTTCATGTATTTCAGGCAGCTGCAGATAATATGGTGTTCACATTTTAATGAAGTTTGGCCATGAGGAGCCTGAAAAAGTTCTCTCAAAAAGGATATTTCAGTTGATTTGAGATGGAATTTAGCACTTTGGAAGACCCTATGTTCTATTGATAATGTGTCAGTTCTTGAATTATCCTGACTAGGTATTTTTTGAAAAATACTCTGCTTCCCCTTCAGTCTTATTTTTAAATATATTTTATGAAGTATGCACAGTGTACATTATAAATAATTATATAAGCAAATCTTGACTTCATTCATTGCAACTCACTATTTATTATTTGTAAATTTGAAAAATTTACAGAAAATATAGTTTTTGTTGCTTCTGTTGCTACTAAAAATAGTGGTTTTCAGTTATTTAGATTGAGATACGCTCTCTTTTACTCAAGTTGTCCTCAAATTCACAGTGTATTCCGGGCTAATACTAAATTTCTATTTTGCTTCTATTTTTCGATTAGAAGCATGTGACATTGTTCTTGATGTTGAAGTTATTTCTTAAATAAATATTGTAGTATAATATCTAACACACACATCCTTAATGTTATAGCCAATTTAAATTCAGGGCCTTAGAATATTTATTTAGTACCTTTTACATTAAACAAGCTTTCTTTTTTCTATATATGTGTTAAGAATTCCCATTCTCAAAACCTTTAGAAACTGGTAGGATTTAATACAAAATAGCTACCCATTTTTGTATCTTAGTTTGTGTGTTCACATATCAAACCTCACACAAATATGTGACAGCACTGAGGTGCCATTTAGGGCACATAATTTTCTTTTGCATACCCTTAGTCTGATCCTCAGTACTGTAAGTGAAAGAAATAAAAACAAGCTAATAACCCAAGCTCCTCCCCACCTCATCCCCAACGATGTTGCTGCTTAAACACTTACATTATGTTTCATTGCTTATTAATCAGAATAACTGAAGAATAATTGTCATTCAAACCTGAGCATACTTGATGAGTGCTCTTTGATGTATTTGGATATATATGAACATTTGCATCACCATCAACACAAACAGCATAATCAACATAATATCTTTTGTTTTAGTATATGTTCCTCTGGAATACATAATCATAAAACATGCTTTAAAGTCAGCTTGAACATTTCCTTGCTTTATGCCACCAGTCGTGAACACAGTTGCACTTGTTCCTTGGTTCAGTTTTATAAATCTCTTTTAATTGATCTAATTGTAAGTGTCGGTGTAAAATATCAGTTTTTAAATTTATAGCTACAAAATGGGATATACTCAAAGGTCTGCGTTTTCTCAGCTTAGCTCCCCATTATTTCCTTTTGTCCTTAGGGAGTCTTTATTTCTTTTACTTTGACTTTTAGTGCATCCTTCCATCTTGAGTTTAATCCATTCTTTTGTTACTAATATTTGAATGTTGTCTTCTGTTGATACTAAGGCAGCTTCACAGTTTTTATTTCTGTGTCTGCCTTTACACTAAATATCCCTCCAACTTTTCTCTATTGGTTATGGGTTGTTAGTTTTCTAATATAAGAAACAATGAAATTGGTTGCTAATTTTGTCTTGCTTGCGTCCCTTCTCTTCCCCAGAATCTGACTGGAAGCAAGTCAATTTAATTCACAGTTAATAGCTACTGGGTGTCAGCAAGCAGAGTTCATTTCTTATTCCATTTAGTTTGATAATGTTATTTAGGACCACTTTTGAATTAACCGCATTCCCTACATATTCTCCATTTTTTTCCCATTCATTTCCTAGAAATCATGGCTTTGAAATATTATTTCCTGAGTACGCCATATGTTCATCTTTGAAACATATTTATTGAATACATCATCTAACTTTGATTTTGAATTTAATAAAATGGCTATAACTTAATATTTCTTTCCATGCAATGTTTCAAATTCCAGAAGATTTTTAAACTGATTGTAGAGTGTAGAAGTTGCTAATATCCATCCAGGAATTTAGGCAGCAGAGTCAAAACTAAAATAAGCTAGCCTGTGATAATTGAACAATTGTCTGGCTTTATGGGGGTGTAACTCTTTTAGAAAATTGACCATATGGCAGACTCAAGTATTTACCTCTGTAAACCCTTTCCTAGTTCACAAAATTTATCTTTCGTACTTCAATAGACACAACTATGGATGAATTTGCTTCTTGTTGTTTCTATATCATCTATATATAACATTTATAGACAGTCAAAAACTCTTGCAAAATGCTTCTATATTAGAATGCTTGTCACATGATCTTCATCCTCTATCATCTTAAGGGATTATACATAGACATTGTTTAAGTTTGTTATAGTTTTTACACAGAATGCCATTTTATTTAGTAGGATTTACCTTAAAATAATTCATAAGATGAAAACAAGAACCACAAAATTAAAATTTTCCTTGTATCTGAATAAAACTATATGACATACTGAATAGTTTACAGTCATCTACTTCTTATACAATACAACATTTTTTTTTCATGACTGGAACAAATTGCTTTTTATTATGAAAATAAACCACATAAATATTGTCTTTAATCTTGGTAAAATATATAATGGATTCATCACCCTTTCAGTAGAAATGGGTTACTTATTACCTCCTTAGCACTAAAGAGAGAGATAATAATTCCCTATTTTTTTAGCCATAGCATTTAGCCAGGATAGTTAGGATTAAGTAGAAATATGGTTTGTACTTTGACTTGTATGAAATTTTCCACCCACGTACTTCTCATCATGTTAGGAATACGATAAAATACATTTAAATAAACAAAAGCTCAAACCTTTTGATTCCTTCTAGTATACAAAATGAGTCCCGTACTCACACACTACAAATACAGAAAAGCAAACCTTTCTCAGAGAAAATTTGAAAGCAATCCAAAGCAGGAAACATAAAATCCAAGATACCTGCCTACATTTAAATATCACTATAAAAATTTTTATTTTAGCATAATAATATACTCTAAAAATGCAGAATATAGCATCACTCTCAATTGCCAATTGTACATCTGTTAGAATAATATTGTGTTAGAAAGAAAAACATCAGACCATGTTTTGTCTTTCACAGCATTGTATTTCTTCCCGAGAATGCAAAGATTTTATGAAATCTTTGATCATAGTGCAAACATTACTTTGCTAATCTCAAAGTTATACAGTAGATTTTGGAAAACTAAATTATGTGCAAATACATATGTAATATTCTTTATATTTGTGATAAATTGTGTTACACTTGGTTGAAATATGCAGCAGCTTTGCTATAATAAGAATTATTTTAAAAGACATAATGAAAATACACTCTTAAAAATCTTTTCGATATGTATTTAGTGTCAGAATGTATGTTACTATTTTATGGAGTCACAAATATGGAGGAAGCTTGTGTGTCACCAGTGTATAGTTTCCTGAGTGACACATCATAACCCTAGCTAAGAGGTGCAATATTGATTCTTATCTCTGTCAAAACTCATCATATAGGTCTATCAAATTCATTGAAGGATGTTAAAAAATGTGTTACAGATTTCTCTTGTATATAAAATGTGAGCAATTTTAATTAGTAGTAGTTCATATCCTTGCATTTTTATTAAAGCACGTGCCTAGGCAACTCTGAGATTAACAGTAAACTTTCTAATGTATATGTTAGAAATTCCGTCAGTTTATTTGAATATTTAAGGTCAACAAAATAATACAATAGTTAGTTGAGAAAAGAATCTCATATTCACTTCTGTTTGTGATGTAGTCAAGACAATGGACACAACAAAAATATATATTATTCTCTCCAATTATTTTTATCAGAGTAAGGAGAGGTGAATGTTTTATGATTTAGTAATATTTCAGTGGAAGTTAGTTCTGAGCAGGGCAATAATTGACCTCACCTGCTTCAAAACATGTTCGATGTATATCTAATCAAAATGGTTGAGTAGATGTTTTGAGATTTCAGTGAGGCTGTAGCTATATTTTAGAATACAAGGTGGTGCTGTTTCATTTCAGAATCAACACTGCTGTGAAAAATAATAAGTACTGCTAGAACACAGACATCAAATCTTATAAAGAGTATAAATACAGTCAATGCTATACCTTCACATGCCAGTTATGATTTTGTTCAATGTAAAAGTAGATAAGTTATATCTGTATACAGTGCTCAATGTAAATTCTAACTCCATAAATTATTCAATGAAGAATGAAATATTCATTCTTCATAGTTTGTAAGCCTCTGTAGCCAACAGTGTTGGAAGACGCTGCGAAGGTCCTGCTCTTAAAGGAACAAAAATATGTGCCTTTGAAGAATGAAACCAAGGGATTATTCCTAGTTCTTTTAAGTTTTTTTTTTTTTTTTTTTTTTTTTTTTTTTTTTTTTTTTTTTTTTTTTTTTTTTTTTTTTTTTTTTTTTTTTTTTTTTTTTTCTGCTGACAACATTTTCCTAGCCGTGAAATGAAAATCTAGCTTCTCTTTCCACTGTATTCCCACTGACCCATGGTACTATTAAGGAGCAAATGTGCCACTGCCTTCATATCTGCACAGCAATCCATCGCTATTGCCAGCAGAATATATTTACCTGCTGCAAATCAGGATGCTGATTTTCATCTTACTTTACTTTGTGCTTATTGTTCTAGAAAATCGGGGTGAGTACTTGGGTTCTGCTTTCTATAGCATCATTTCTCTCTCACATCAGCAGCTTTCATTACCTCTCTACCTCGTTTTGAATTCAGCTTAAGCAGATACTCAATGCTAACACTTTCTCGGTAGTGTTTGAAAGAATTGTGTATTAGCTCTGTAAAAAAGAATAAGGTATTTAAAAAACAAATATGTTTATTAGAAATTGATACCACAGAGAAGTTGAGTTGTTTTATCTGAGTTGATATACTTGGCAGATCTCCTATAACACTCATGTCTTGTATCAATATATTCAATGTATTTATCTTATACATTGTTTAGCATATTTTGATGCTTTAAATACATTTCAAAAATAAGAATTAGTGATAATCTACTCTTCTTCTTTGAGACAGAATCTCACACAGCTCAAATTGGAGCTGAGAATGACCTGAAACTTCTGATCTCCCTCCTACCTACCTTCTGGGAGAGCACGTGTGAATCTTTGTGCCGAGACTAACTTACATTTTTTGAGTATAATTTTTCTTGTTTTAAAACTGTAAGATGAAAATAAGTTTATTATACATAAGTTAGGCATGAAGAGATTTATTTTGGTAATTCTTTGTAGTTGACATTATGAGAAGAATAAATACTAGACTTACTGATGATAGCATATTATTCAATACCATAGATTGTAGAAATGTCATAAATATACTATAGAAGTTGAGTTTATGCCTGTAATATTTAAATTAATGGAGTGAATGAAAAGTAGTTCATGTAGCAACAAAAATGCAATCATGAAAACATTTAACATATTCAATGAAAACTATTATCAAATACTATCCTCCTGAAAGTGACCATATGTCCTTTGATATCTCCTGTTTCTTGAGATCTAATGTCTAGACTTGAGATACACATGTTTATGATTTCTTCTTTGAGAAATTTACATAATATTTTCGAAGGTATTATTGTTTTGAGATTGAAGGTTTGCCTGACTTGAAATTAATAGATAAAATATTGTTATTCTGTAGTATGGGGAAAATAAGACTGCATAAAATCAATAAAATAGGGACAATAATTATATATTCATGTTGAAAACTATCTATCAGAAAACAATAAATTTTATATTAATTTAACAACAGAAGAGATGTTAAAAAATTAATATATCCCATGAACTTCATGCACATGTTTCTTCATCATGGGCTGAGCTATATGACAGGGAATTGAGATTGTGGAGTTCATGGTGAGGCTAGGAATTTCTTGCTTTGTTTTTAGATCTCTCTCGCTCTCCATTTTTTTTCTAGACAGCATTTCTGTTTATGACATCTCTGGGTTTTCCAGAACTCACTTTGTAGACCATACTTGCCTCAAACTCAGATTCACTTGCCTTCCAAGTACTGTGGATAAAGGAGTGTGTCACCATGACTGGCTTTTAGACTTCTATTTTATATGTATGAGTGTTTACTTTCATGTGTGTAATGGTACCAAGTTTTTGCTCAATTCCTATGGTGGCAAGGATAGGATTAGATCATGTGAAAATGGAAATATATATCTTTGTGAGATATCTGCATGTACTGGGAACAGAATGAGTGAGCATCTTGAGTAGACAGTGAACAAGTACCTTACCCACTGCTCCAATATTCACCTTATGCTTTTAAAGTATCCAGGTTTTTTATTTTTTATAGTTAATAAAATTCAATTTTAAACTTAAACTTACCCTTGATATAAATGATGAAATAATGAGCTGTCACTAGAAAATATTAATAGGCCTGTTAACATGATTGCCTGAGACATCTAGTTGATTAAACCCTCTCTTTGTTTCAGAACTGAACAAGGCCCTATTGCCCAGATAAACATCTGCACAACTCACTAAATGTGGAGAAGTCTAGCTGGTGCCCGCACTGAGCCTTCACCCTCATTTTCTATTTTCTGTGGTGTACAAAGCTACTCTGCAGGCTATCAAAAGAGAAATGTAAACAGTCACTCAACCACAAAACCTTTGAACTTCAATGTCCTCATGGCAATTAAAGCACAGAACTTATGGGAGAGGCCAACTGATGTCTGACTTGACTTAAGTCTCTCTTCATTAGGTGGAACCCCTACAGGGCACTGCTTGGATGACCAAGAACCAAAGAGTAGATATCCCAGAGACCTAGGGTGAGACCAAACACTACTGTTCTGAAAAACAAATGTGTCAAAAGATGGCTCCTAATGATAATCTGCTATACTCATAAACTAGTGTTGTTCTTTCGTCACCAGAGAAGCTTGTGCAGCAGATGAAAACAAATTAAAGACCTACATCAAGATATTATATTAAAAAGTTGTTTCCATTAAAGCCCAGAGTTCATGGAATCCTTCCAGCAGAGAAAGTAGAAAGGATGTAATATCCAGTGGTTAGAGCAAACATTGGGAGCACATGGCCCTCTGAATCTGCCAACTAAGAGCATAGATGTGCTCACAGAGGCTGAAGCCGCAAGTAGAGGAACTATATAGGTTTGCACCAATACCATTTCATATATACTATAGTTTTTTAGCTTAGTATTTTTATGGAACTCCTTAATGTGTAAATGAATGCATCTCTGATTATCTTGCCTGTTCTTAAGACTATCCCTTTTGTTGGGCCGTTCAACCTCAATATGGTAGAGTCTTGGAAGACTGGGGAAACCAATAAATGGGGTCTTTGCTAATGTTGGATGTCTGGGAACTCACATTCTCATTATACTTGCTGCTGTCCAAATATGAAGGATTAATCAGGAGTCCTTGACCCAGAGGAGCCTCTCAACTGTAGATGTCAAATAATCAGAAGTTTAGATATACAATTCTAGTGAAATAGCTTAGGGCTAAGAGATTGACAGAAAGTCTAATATAAGCAGTATGTGGTTGGAAGTGACCACTAGTTACTTATCATTTCAAATTTGTGAGGTCTTTTCTTTGGCATCAGAATACATTTTCCTTTGAGTATTTCAAGTTGACTTAATCTGCATCATTAAATAATTAACTGTGATGGGGCCAAATGGCCTCTGCTTAGTAATCCTTCTCATTTTCTCTTACATTTGACACAGCATTACAGACTAATACATTTTAACTTTGACATTTTTTCCAGAAATATATAAATTAAACAGCTGTATGAATTGTTTATTCTATGTTATTATTTTTGTGGTTCTATGTGTTCAATCCTGCTATGTAGGATTATTCACATATGTTCATATTCAGACTAGATAAAAATGCAAAACTGTATTTGAAATATTTTCAAGCTAATTTAAAGACATAATACATTTAATAAATATAGTAATAACAATAAATAATAGTCAATAAATAACAAATTTATGTTTGTATACAACTCACTGTCAATATTCCAAATTGATGGATGTTTATTCAAATAAGTATTTATTGGCTATGTTAATTATGAAAATTAAATATGAAGCTAATTCTTAACTTTATATCAATTGGAAGAGATAGAAAAATGTCTATTGATCCAGGTTTAGGAAATTAATTTACCAATTAAAGCATAAATTCCAGTGTTCTTCTGCTATTTCAATTGTCATTCTCTATACCATCTATCTATCTATCTATCTATCTATCTATCTATCTATCTATCTATCATCTATCTATCATCTATCTATCTTTCTGTCTTTCTGATGATTGATTATAATGCAGTTCTTAGATTGACTCACTAATTGGAGAAATGGGAATAGTGATAGTATCAATAAAATATATTTTTTGTTTGTGTAATTAGTAGCTCACTTGTAGACGGAGTTTACCCACAAGAACACCAATACTAGAAAAATATTTATTAGAATATAATCCAGAACTCACGGTACAGGTAACCAAGTACAGTAGGGACCGAAGTCTGCAGACGGACGGACGAAGGGGTCCTTCCTCCAGCAGCCAGGAACCAGGAAGAGAGCCTGTCGTATCCGCAGTCCCTTTTTAATGGGGCTTTTCCCCCGCCCCCTTCAGGTCGGGGGGCCCGGTGCTCTGTATAAATGTCCCTTGACCTTGTCAGCTGACACCTGAATCCCACAACATCTCCCCCCTTTGTCTAACTAAGAAGGTTCTAAACTAAGATTATATACAGTAAGAATTATTATGAGGTAGCATCTAGGAGAGGTCAAAGTATAATTGCTAATCAAAGCCTAACTTATATAAGGTATATCTAATAGTTTTAGAATATTGGTAGATAGTAGGGTGTATAGATTATTTTAAAGGGTTAATCTGGGAAAGTGAGAATCTAACACCTGAGTGTTCTTATCTAAGGGATACTAGGGTGGAAACCTTAAACATCTATTCTTCAACCTCTTCAAGACCTGAGAAGGAAGGTAAATTTGTCTGAAAGACAGAAGTACATGGAAGCAGCTACTTCCAAAATTTGGGAGAGGACAGCAACACAGCTACCTGGACAATCACCTCTGGATTTGTGCACCGTTAGAGCATCTATCGGATTGGCTATAGGCCTATGGTATCTGACAGATCTTTTTACAAGCAGAACAGTTTTGAAGGGACTGTCTTATCCTGTCTAGGCAGGTTTCGTCAGTCTCCATCTCAATTTGTTCATCCAGCTTGACATCATGTGTGTACTGTCAGCAATCAAGGTAAGGACAGTTCCTTACTCAACCGGCCATTTTTTGCCAAAAGGACCAACTCCAATGGAGTATCCTTGATGCTCAACACCATCTCGTGAAGGGAGCAGTGACACCAGGAGTCGTCGTGTCTCTCGTGGCCAAATTTTAAATGTTAAATGCCATATTCTCTGGGTCTATGAAACGGTTGAAGATTCTTGTCCATCTATGATATTCTAACCTGTATCTGAAATGACTGGGATATGATACCTTAAATAGTGTTGACGGCAGATCTTATCGTCTTAAGGAATAAACCCTGTACTAAAAATTAGAATACTTATATAAGGGATGTACAATCTCTGAACAATGACCCTTAGTAGAACTATCGAGCATTAGCCAGGGGTATTTTACCAGGTAAAGTGTCCACAGCATTTTAGACATGTAAATACATATATATCATCTAAACAGAGGTATATAAAACATCTTGTGCATATATCATAACTAGTGCAATCATACATTATATCTAGTATAGTTAAATGAAGGTAGTAATTGCATAGTATACATGGCAATGATGTGCAAATATTTTAAACAAAGGTATGAGCATACATAAAATATAGCAATTTTAGATTCAGCTTTACATAATAGTTACAGATTCAGATTTATATCGAAGTACAAGTTGCTTTGGTTACATAAAACAATCTCAGATTAAACTTTGTACCAATGTACAAATTATCACAATTAAACATATAAAATGATTTTGCATTAGTATCAATATACAGATATCTATGACAGTGCAAATTGTCTTTAGCTTAGCCCATACATTCAGCTAAAATGAAGTATAGGTAGGTAGAACAGTCTACCTTTATCTATCCTATCTATTCCCCCTCTCTTCTAAAAAAAAAGATCTCTGATGCTATATTATAGTTTTGTCTTTTACCCAGTTTTACCCACAACCTTTGGAGCATAAAACTTATTGGGAAAGGGGGCGTAGTCGTTTATAAGGTTGCTTCCTGCTGACTTAAGGGCGATGGCATCTCCTTGGGATCCTGTAAAAGCTAAAACAATGGTTAGTTCTTAATGGACTGACCACATACATCTATAACCATTTTTAGGATAGTGGTTAACTCCATCTGGAAACTTAATTAGCAGTGTGATCTGAAGGATAATCATAAGGAGCTATCTTGCAGCTGTTTTTGAATAATCTATTTCTTGAAAACAATTATTGATTGGTGCGCACCAGGTTCCTGATTTTTCTATTTTTGTCTCTGCTGTCTGTCTATCTGTCTCTTATTCTCTCTCTCTCATATTCTTTCTTCTATTTTTGTTTTTGTAGCAGGAGTTGTTCCGGTGGAGGCCCCATCTCGGTTTCAGATTCTTTGTAGATAGCTGATAGGAGGAAATGTTATTTACAGTGGAAAACTTAAGCATTGTAGAAATTTAAAAGATATTTATATCTTTCATGACCTTAGGAGACTGGAAGCAGACAGAATGAGATGTTTGAGAGGTACAGAAACAGGGAGGAACAAGGTTTAAGATGAAGTCACAGTAATATTGGTCCCTAAATATTATGCCTTCTGTCTCACACCAGGTGGCTTTTATGATGTGAGACAGAATTTTTCATATTTCTTTACCAATATGCTTGGGTTTAGAGAGGGAGAAAGCCACTAGTTCCCAATCCAAATCCAGCCTTATTAATAGTCAAATCAGGACCTTTTTTTTTTTTTTTTTTTTTTTTTTTTTTTTTTTTTTTTTTTTTTTTTCTTTTTTTTTGAGATGTAGATGTAAGATGTAAAGCAGTAAAAATTGAGAAATTACCCAGTAGTGCACATGTGTATCAGTTGGTCTCGTAGTCCGTCTTGTACAGTCTTTAATCATCAGTCTGTCTTTTATTGCAGGTGAGTAATTATTCAATGTTTAGACAATGCCGTAAAAATAGTTGTATCCATTTTCCTGTAAAGACAAAACTGAGAGACCCTGCCCCAGGTTTGTTAAGTGTGTTTTCCTTACCACGCATCCGTTTGTCATGTCAGGGATGAGCAGTTACTTTTCTTGTTCAGGAAGAGACTCCTTTTCGAAGCGGGCTTTTATTAGTTTTGTTGGTACCCATATCTTTTCTGTCCCTGTTGAAACAAGAGCAAAACCCCTACCCCACCGAAGCGCATACCCTGGCTTCCATTTGGAAGTCAACACATCTTTGAAGTAAATGGGTTGATTTAACTCAGAAGATTTTTCTACTACCCAATGTCTCTCAGCAGCTGAAGTTCCCTTTTCATCAGCATTAAGAAAATTTAAAGTCAATAAGGCACTATGCAACCTCTCTCTGGGCTTTTTCATTTCTTTCTTTTGTTTATAAAGCATCTCTTTTAATGTGCGGTGAGATCTCTCCACGACTGCCTGTCCTGTAGGATTTTGTGGTATCCCTGTAATATGCTTTATATCATAGTATGCAAAAATTATCTTCATTTTTCGGGAGACATAAGCTGGAGCATTGTCAGTCTTAATCTGAGTGGGAATTCCCAATACGGCCATGGCTTCCAAAAGGTGAGTAAGTACAGCATCAGCATTTTCTGAACTCAGGGCAGTCGCCCATTGCATTCCAGAATAGGTGTCAATAGTATGATGTACATATTTCATCTTTCCGAATTCTGGAAAGTGAAACACATCCATTTGCCATATCTCATTTCCGTGTGTACCCTTAGGATTAGTTCCTGCAGGTAAAGATGGTTGGTTATAGAAAGAGCAAGTGTCACATTTTTTTAGTATTTCCTTTGCTTCAATCCAAGTGATGGGAAAACTTTTCTTCAGCCCTTTGCTGTTAACATGATGCTTTTCATGAAATTCTGTGGCCTTTAGCACGCTTCCTATTAGCAACCGATCTATTTCCTCATTACCCTGCGCTAGAGGGCCTGGGAGGCCCGTGTGTGCCCTGATATGTGTTATGTACATAGGATGTATCCTACCTCTGATGATATCTTGTAGTTGTATGAATAGTAAGGTCAAGTCCGTATCATCAGGAATGAAGTCAGCAGTTTCAATATGTGAAACAACTCTTTCTGCATATTGAGAGTCAGTAATTAAGTTAAGAGGCTCTGTGAAATCCAACAACACCATAATGATCGCGTATAGTTCTGACTTTTGAACAGAGTTATAAGGGCTCTGAGCCACTTTAGTTAGGTTTTCAGACTTGTAGCCAGCCTTCCCTAAATTGTTTGCATCTGTATAAAATATAGGGGCTCCAGAAATTGGTTCATCTTGTACTACACGAGGAAAGATCCAATTAGTTTCCTTTATAAATTGAATTCTCTTGTTTTGGGGATATTTATTATTAATTTCTCCTAAAAAGTCACTGCAAGCCTTTTGCCAAGGTTCACTGTCTGCCCATAATCGTTCAATTTCTTCATTAGTCAGAGGCACAACAATTTCTGCAGGGTCCATTCCAGTCAATTGGCGGAGTCTCAATTTACCTTTAAAAATCAGATCAGCAATTTTTTCGATATATGTCTTCATCTTTTTGCTTGGCCTATGTGGCAGAAATATCCATTCTAATATGATGCTTTCTCTTTGCATTAAGATTCCTGTTGGAGATTGTCTTGAGGGTAAAATAACAAGTATGCATTCCAAGTCTGGATCCACACGATCCACATGTGTTTCCTGAAGTTTTCTTTCTACCAACTCTAATTCTTTCTCAGCTTCATCAGATAGTTTTCTTGGACTATTTAAACCCTTGTCACCTTCTAAAGTCTTGAATAAATTAACTAGTTCATAGTTTTTTATACCAATCATGGGCCGTATATGAGCAATATCTCCTAGTAGCTTTTGAAAATCGTTAAGAGTCTTCAATTTATCTCTATTTAATTTTACCTTTTGTGGTCTAATTTTTTGTAAACCTATCTTATATCCTAAATAATTGATAGAATCTCCCCTCTGTACTTTTTCTGGAGCAATTTGCAGTCCCCAATTAGGCAATACTTTCTGTAGTTCTTCAAACAATGTTTCTAATGTCTGTGGGTTTGGGTCTGCCAACAAAATATCATCCATATAATGGTAAATGATAGATTGTGGGAAGCGCTTGCGTAGTATTTCTAGTGGTTGTTGTACAAAATATTGGCATAAAGTGGGACTATTTAACATTCCTTGGGGCAGGACTCTCCATTGGTACCTCTTAGCTGGCCCTGAATTATTAAGAGTAGGCACTGTAAAAGCAAATTTCTCTTTGTCCTGTTCCTGTAAAGGTATGGTAAAAAAGCAATCTTTTAAGTCAATAACTGTAATAGGCCATCCTTTAGGTAGCAGAGAAGGCAGGGGAATACCAGATTGTAAGGAGCCCATAGGTTGAATCACCTTATTAATTGCTCTTAAATCTGTCACCATCCTCCATTTTCCAGATTTCTTCTTGACAACAAAAACAGGAGAATTCCACGGACTGGTTGATTCTTCAATATGCTGAGCCTGTAACTGCTCCTGTACCAACTGTTCTAACGCCTGAAGTTTTTCCTTTGTCAAAGGCCATTGTTGAACCCAAATAGGCTTTTCCGTTAACCATTTCAAAGGCAGTGCTGTGAGTGTCTTATTAAGAGGGCGATTCTTTTGTACAACTTGAATGGCTGGTGAATTTTTGTCATTTTTGGAAACATAGTTGATCCTTTGGCTGACATCATAACCAGGAGGGATTTTAATCTGGGTATTCCATTGCATTAGGAGGTCGCGACCCCACAGATTCACTGCTATATCAGCCATATATGGCTTTAACCGTCCTTTCTGACCTTCTGGTCCTATGCATTCAAGCCACCTCACACTCTGTTTCACCTGAGATATTGTTCCAATACCCAGAAATTGGATATCTAATGTCTGTAAAGGCCATCTCGGATGCCAGGACTGTGGGGTTATGATCGAAACATCAGCCCCCGTGTCGACTAAACCCTGGATATAAATATTGTCTATCAGTACACCCAATTTTGGTCTTTGTTCATTTATCGAAGTCTGCCAAAATATCCGTTTCGTAATTTTCTTTGGAGTTTCTGAATCTTCTTTTGAATTTATGTTATCATCTGATATCGTATGTTTTTCAAGATCAGGTATTGGGTGTTCTATTCGTCTTGAGGATGCTGGTCTTCTACTACGACCGGATATGATCTCACCATCCTCGAATTTGGAGTCTGATTTTGGGGGGCTTCCCGGGGGAAGCCCCGAAAGGCGTTTCCCGATGGCAGAGGGTTGCCTTCTTTATCTCTGGTAGATCTACATTCATTGGTCCAATGTCGTCCCTTGCCACATCTTCTGCATAATCCAGAAGGCAATGGCCTTCTGTTCGAATTAAACCTAGATCGGGCCTCGTTTCCAAGAGTACTTTGTGTACAGTTTCGTCTTACATGGCCTTGTCTACCACAGTTGAAACAAGTGATTCCTTGGTTCCTCTTCCTTACCTTATCAATGGTTTGGTCTACCCAATTGTCTTCATTACTATGGAGAGGTTCAGCATTGATTGTATATTGAATCCATTCTTCTAGAGGTGCGGCTCTGATTTTTAAAGGCAGAAGCATTCTTCTACATTCTGGATTAGCATGATCAAAGGCCAGAGAAAGTATTATTTGCTTTCTAGCTTCTGGATCTGATATTGCTCTATTTACAGCCGTGGTAAGCCTGTGTAGAAAGTCAGTATAAGGCTCTTTTAAACCTTGTTTGACCTTAGCATAATGCTCAACTTTTTGACCTGAGTCTAAAATCTTTTCCCATGCATTAAGTGCGGCCGTACGGCATAGCAATAAAGTATGTTCGTCATAAGTAGTCTGAGTCTTCACGTCAGCAAACATTCCTTCACCAAGGATTTGGTCCTGAGAAGCAAAGAAACCCCTAATTCTTCCTTGGTGTTCTAAGGTCCTGGCTTCTTCTCTAAACCAGCTTCTCCACTGCAAATTTTGACTCTGGTCCAAGACAGCAGCCGTTAGCTGCATCCAATCGAGGGGGAGGATTCGGTTTTTTGCAGACCATGAATTCAGGAGCTGCTTTACATAAGTAGAGTGAATACCATACATGGATATTGCCTCTTTAAAATCTTTGATGTCTTTCATATGTAGTGGCTCATAACTATACTCTACATATTCTGAGGAACCCCCTGGTGCCATCTTGGTCTGAATAGTAGCTGGGAATAATAGTGGTGGTGAAGGAGGTATCCCCGTGATGTTTACAACTTTATGTAAAGTATTTCCAGTACCATAACACCCCATTGGGGGTTGACCTGAACTGTTCTGAGCATCAGATGTATCATTGCCCTTTTGTAGTGTTGCAATATGGTCTCCACATTCTTCCATTTTGGATATAATGGGTTCCCATTTTTGGATTTTGGACACTACGGATTCCCATTCTTGGAATTTGGACAGTGCAGGTACAAATTCTTGTATTTCGGATACCATCTGTCTCAAAGTTTGACTTTCTTGATGAAGTGATCCTTGTAAAGACTTCACCGAGTTAGCAATTTTGAGATCTACATCATTAGCATAATTAATGATTTTCTCGTCCACTTTGTTAATGTGGTCAACAAGTTTCTTGTTCTCATCAGTTACGTAGAGTTTATATTGTTCTAGGTCTAAAGACCTCGCCGAGTTAGCAATTTTCAGATCTACATCATTAACATAATTAATGATTTTTTCATCCAGTTTATTAATGTGGTCAATAAGTTTCTTGTTTTCATCAGTTACGTAGAGTTTATATTGTTCTAGTACAGTGTTATCATTATGTGAAAGCTTGTTGTAACCAGTTTGTAGCATATCCATCGTTTTAGACATAGCAGAGTCTAATTCACATATCCTGGACAACAGCTGCTGATTGAAGGTCTGCATCTGCTTAACGTCATCTGACAGTGTAGCGTTTGATGATTCTATAATACCAAGTTTGGATGGTAATTGAAAGTTCAGATTCGTGACCTCAGTCATCACCCTTCTATTGTGGAACACAACATACAGAAACAGACCAAGAAATAGTAAAACTGGGGTACTGAATACCTCAAGATACTCATTTAAAAACTTGTCAACCATCGTGGAAAAATATATACCAAATTCCTCAAAAGAATAGTTGTCAGCCATTACCTCAATCCAGGTGCAATGACGCTGTGTGGTCAGAAGGTGTCACAATAACGTTTAGTGCCCTGCTGTATGGCCGCTGTAGAGACACTCAGCACGCTATTCACAGATCCTAGGTGTTAAAGGGTCTCAGCAAACAAAATAGAATCTTTGGAAAAAACAAAATCTCACAAGTCAAGACAGGATGTTAATTACAAGATAGAATGGTTTTAGTTATCTTTGTTCACCTACAGGAGTAATTCACAATTGTCCCAGGTTACAGGGTTTAGGGGCGGAGCTGCTGCTTGAATCTGCAGTTTTTGGGTCAAACTCAGCCAGCCAGGTTGGGGGAAGGGCGCTCGTGCAGCCGCAGTTCAAACTCAATTAAAATGAACTGAGCAGCGGTACAGCTAGGGGCGGAAGCAAGCAGCCCGGGTCTCAGCCGTTTAGCTAGGCAGAGAGCCGCGCGCTGGGGGAGGGTTGAAGTTATCGATCGCGTGCGCAGCAGGCAGACAGCCCGGGTCAGCCTTTAAGCTAGGCAGCAGAGCCACAGCCGCGCGACTGGTTGAAAGGCAGAGATACCGACCGCGCGCGCGCGCGCGCAGCGGTTAGACAGACCGACCGCTTACAGCGGAGCCGCAGCCGCGCGACTGGTCGAGGGGCGGGGCTACAGACCGTGCGCTGAAACAGACCGGGAGCCTCGGAAACTGATGGCGTAAGCCGTTTGGAGGTCACCGCTCAAAACCAAATCTGCACGGGGCTGGATAAGCCCTGCCCACACTCAAAACCTGACCTGAGTGTGATTTAAACCCGTCCCGTGGGCCCGCCCGTGGGTCCGGGACGTGAGTCCGGCACGTTTGGGCGCCAGATGTAGACGGAGTTTACCCACAAGAACACCAATACTAGAAAAATATTTATTAGAATATAATCCAGAACTCACGGTACAGGTAACCAAGTACAGTAGGGACCGAAGTCTGCAGACGGACGGACGAAGGGGTCCTTCCTCCAGCAGCCAGGAACCAGGAAGAGAGCCTGTCGTATCCGCAGTCCCTTTTTAATGGGGCTTTTCCCCCGCCCCCTTCAGGTCGGGGGGCCCGGTGCTCTGTATAAATGTCCCTTGACCTTGTCAGCTGACACCTGAATCCCACAACACTCACTGAAAAATGAAAAGGGAAGATCCTTACAAACAACCATTATTTATCAACTTAATAAAAATGCCTTGTTTGCAGCAGAATACTGATATAACTCATTTTAGCACTGTTGAATTGTTTTATTTTTTCACTTTACTATTTTTTATTTAAAAATGTCATTTTTATCCATGTATCCCCCTGATCCCCCTCCCTTCCCTCCTCCCAGTCCCTACCAGTCAGCCTTCATCCTCACCCCTCCGCATCCACCCATCCTCTCCCCACAAAGGGCAAGAAGTCCCAAGGTGGGTCAGCTCAGTGTGGCACATCCACTCCAGGAAAGTTTGATGTCCTCATCCCAAAGTCAAGGCTGGGTTAGGCAGTCCTCTGTAGGGAATGGACTCCAAGGTGCCAGCCCCCACACAGGAACACAGTCTGACCTCACTCACTCCTCGAGGTTCCACATACTACCCATGCCAATTGACAGTTTCTTACTCTTGGAGGGCCTTTCTCCTTTTCCGGATGGATCTCGAGTGGCTGTTCTTCATTCAGTGAGCTCCCCGGAGCTCCAGTTAGCCATCATTGTGGGACTTTTCCTCATAATCTCTATCCTATTGCTCGTACAGACGCTCCTCCCCTACTCTCAGCTATACCAGGAGTTCAGCTCAGAGCTCAGCCATGGATCTCTGCCTCCATATCTCTTCATTTTTGGTTGTAGGTTCTGTGATGACACTTAGGGGGATTATTCATTTGATTATAGGGGAAGTCCTGTTTTTAGGCACTCCCCTCATTATTGGTCAGAGATCTAGCCAGGGACATCCTGTGAGTTCTTGGAGGTTTGCCTAGCACCTGGTCTCTTTCCAACCCTACATTGGATATAACCATCTCTTTATATTTTCCCTCTTTGTTGCTTCTCCCACTCAGACTTTTCCTTATCTTATGTTTCTTCCCACCTCTTCTTGGTTGTAGTCTGTTATTCTCCAAATATGCTAAGGTGTTCTCTATTTTCTCTTCCTAGAGGAATCCCTGGATGTCTCTCTTAAGTTCCTTCTATTCAGTGGTTATGGTTTGAAGCTTGGGTATTCTTTGCTTTTGGTCTAAAGTCCACTTATGAGTGAATACATTGTGTGGCTATCTTTCTGGGCTTGTGATACCTAGCTCAGGAAGATATTCTCCAAATGTATCTATTAACCTGCAAAATGTCTTTTTTTCCTGCTGAGTAGTACTCCATTGTGTAGATGTTCCAGTTTGTTAATCCATTCTTTATCTGAGAGGCATCTAGGTTGTTTCCATGTTCTTGCTATTATGAATAATGCTGTTATGAACATAGTTGAGTTAATGCCTTTGGGATACGAATGGGCATCCTTTGGGTATATGCCCAATAGTGATATTGCTGAATCCTTGGGGAGATTGATTCCCAGTTTTCTAAGTTAACTGCCATATTGCATTCCAGAGTGGCTGCACAAGTTTACTTTCCCACCAACAATGGAGGAGTGTTCCCCTTGCTCCTCATCCTCTCCAGCATAGGCTGTCATCTGTGTATTTGATCTTAACCATTCTGAGAGGTGTAACATGGTATCTCAAAGTTATTTTTATTTGCATTTCTCTGATGGCTAAAGATGTTGAGCAATTTTTTAAATACCTTTCAGTCATTTGTAATTCTTCTGTTGAGAATTCCCTTTTTAGCTCTGAACATCATTTTTTTAAAAATTGGTTAATTTAGGTTTTTGGGTTCTAGTTTCTTGAGTTCTCTATATATTTTACAGTCTAGTGCTATGTCAGATGTAGGGTTGGTGAAGATTGGTTGACTTGTTCATGATACACTATTCTGTGGTACTACTCCTACTGTTATGCACCACTAGTGTAGGTAAGATCCAGAATAGAGTGTTACAATGAGGTTTCTTGGTCCCAGGCGGCCAGAGATCCAGACTCACAGACATGCCTCCCCAGACCCCTTAGCTTCCCGCAGCTGATCAGACCCCCAGAAATGACTCAGATGCTTATATTAATTTCATGCTGTTTGGTCTATGGGTTAGGCACATTGCTAGCTAGCTCTTACATCTTAACTCAACCCTTTCTCATTAATCTGTCTGCCATGTGGCCCGTGGCTCACCTGTGTTCCTCACATGTTTCTTCTTTGGCATCTGAATGGGTCTGTCTGACTCCGCCCTGTTTCTCCCACCTATGCTGTGATTTCCCCTTCTACTTTTTCTATGGTGCCTGTCATGAACCAAAACAGCTCCTTTATTTAAAGATTGATATGCACAGCACACAGAAGGACATTCCCACCTCAATAGTGTCTTAGTTACTAAATGTATAGATGACTGTCTTACTTCTTGTACAATGAGTTAGAAACAGCTGTAAACTTGAAGATAGCCATATTTATTTTTTGATGAAGGGAATTTAAATTTTCTGTCCTATGTGAAATGCACCATAGATTCTAACTTTAAGTGCTAGTGTGTCAATATTCTGTATTTATTACACGGACTCACAGTAAAACCAAAAGACCACAAACAATAAAACTAACAGAAAACATCTTCTGGCTGAGATCTATGTCCTTGGTTGGATGAACAGCTATAAAACATGCATAACTGTCACAATAATTTGTTTTGAAATCTGTATATGGAATAGAGTATTTCCATGTTTCTTGTGACTTTGTTCCCTTACTTGTAAAATCATTGAAAGTCTTTGATTGTTTTAGTAATGATTAAATCATTCTTAATTAAAAATTTAATGGTTCATAAAGTAAAATAAAATTACATGGTTTTCTTAATCATTTTGATACCATGTGCTTTTAACTATGATATTCTCATCAAATTTTAAATACTTGCTCAGATTTTTAACTATTACGACCATAAAAGCTCATGAAGTTCTACATGAAACAAGCCAACTTTTAAAAATACGTTCCTTGGGCTCCCAGAAACGTAAAATCTTAAGCTGACTTAGAAGCCAAGAATCTAGAAGTACCAATAAGGATCCTGCATCCTCAGTTCTTTTAGGAGTTGTAGTTCTGTGTGTCTGGAATGTGAGCCCTGAGATTTAATTTATGATTGCCATGTGTAATGTATTTCATGTACACGTTTATTCTTTTTGCTCCAGTTTAAATTTTATAGACTATCATGTACTATATTTGAACTCATTTTTACACTAAACCCTTTGGCAAGCTCACTTAAGTATTTAAGGAATTGCCTGTCTATTTAAGAACTTGGCTTAAAATAACAAAGGGGCAAATGGTAGAAAGATGGCAAAGTCTGCTTTTGGATAACCAGCCAACAAGCATAAAATAGGCATGCACACACGTTAAATTGAAAGCTAAAATAAGTTATGCTTAATTATAAACTATATGAATAATTAATTTACACTAAATCATAGGTCTTATGGAGTACTCTAGTCTGCGGGGCAGAGATGTGTTTTGTCTGTTCAATGCAGGGGAAGAGTGCTGATTCAGGACAAGATTTTACTTTAGAAGCCTTCTTGCTAACATTACCCTATTATAGAACACCCTTAACATTTGTCTGTTTTTTTGGACATGAATTTGTCAAATGAAAGTATTTTCATAAAAATGGATCACTAAATTTGTCTGTATTTCCTTGAATTCCTTAGGTTATAGTCATATGGAATGGTGCAATGCTGATAGCCACAGTTATGTCACCAGGCAGTTAAGTTCATGACAGAAATAGGACTTGATATGTGAAAAACTTTACAGCTAACACCACTGCACACTTCCAGACACAGTATTATCCTTCACCATAGCTGACAGTAATAGTTCTGTTTTTCCAATACCACTTTTCATTTGTTCAATGAAAACACTAATTAAACATTTGAAGTATGATAGGATTCTGAACACTTACCATTAGTGAAGGACCAACACTCTATGTCAGGTCTCCACAGTTCATAGCCCTGCCTTGTCACGTGATCTGCTGGATTCCCAGACTCTGTGCTTTCCCAAGAATATGTTTATAGGACTTTATGCTTTATGTAATAAAGAATAACCTGTGTGGTATTTTGTCTTCTGAATGTACTGTCAACATTCAGATACACAATATGTGATCAGATAATGCCACATGGTTTTACACCACTATCATCACATGGACATGAATTTTTCTTAAGTCAATGTCTGAACAAAAGCCAATTGTAATACTTATGGATAAAATTTAGTTTTTTGTTTTTAAATCTGATAGGGATTTGAAGAAACCAAAAGGAAATAATGAAGTTAAAAACGGTGCCACTAAAATCCTCCCACATATCAGAGTAGTAAAGGCTGTTTCTGAGGATCAAATGTTTCTTGAAACTAGAAAGACAAAGGTCTATCAGATGAAAGCTGGAAATACAAAGAATCCATATATGAAAATTCATAGATAAAAAGAAATGAATTTTCCCCAAACATTGTTTCCACATTTATATCAATATCTTCACTGTGCACTACTACCTGAGCAAGCTGGTTCATATCCTGGAAAACACACTATGAAGAGTTCTTTTCCTCCTATTGTGTAGGGAGGGGATAATGGGGATAACATTGAAAGACTGACTAGAACAAAATTTCTGAAAATCAGGTGTATACCACAGAGGATGGTTAAGTGTTTTTCCTAATAGTAAACTTTGTAGAGAAGAGAAAAGATTGCATTTCACGCTGGGCTTGATCGAAATAAGACTAAATGACAGGATTTCAAAGGTAGCCATTTTCTTTGGACACTGATATTATTTTATGGTATTTAGTACATGCACGCAATAAATATATAACATAGATTTATATAGAGAGAACAAGTATCTTATTAATGAGAATGGAATGCACTTATCACTGTTAGACAAGATAAAATAATAAATTTTGAAAAACATTGTACAATATTAGTTAAATTTTCTTCTTTATTTAGAAACAAGAAGCCATTTAAAATCTCAGAGATATAAATAAAAACTCTAAGCAGACTAAGTTCAGAAGTATAAATGAAATACAAAATATCTCACTAAAACAATATTATACATATCATATATCATATATATTACCTTTGATTATCACAGGTTTCAATCAAGATCAGTGAGGTACAGTGCTCTATAAGATCTTCAATGTAAAATATGGAATTTTCAGGAGTCAAGTGAATGAAAATATTCTTAAAATATTAAGACATATCTTAGAAATATATTTTATGTAGAAAAAATTCTTGTTATGTTGACATTTCAAATAGATTTAAATGTATGAAATTTCTAGTTGAGAGGTAAGCTTAGCTTTGTAATAGTAGAAACTTGAAGTTACTTTAAGCTAAAGACACTAGCAAACCAGGATTTTTCCCCCATGTGTTTCTAGGGATCAAACCTATGATCCTGAGGCTTTTAGGCAATTACTCTGCCATTGAATTACATCTTCAGCTTATTTTACTACTACTGTTCTAATATGGAGCTTCAACCAAGCACTTATTCCTGGATACTATGAATAAAGTAATTATATTGAAAAGAACCTCGGAATTAAACTAACAAGCAAACGTTTTTAATTTCTGCCAAAGAATTTTTACTTTATCTTATTATTTTTTACTTACATATAAGTGAATTCAGGTGGATTCCTAGCATATTTTATTAATTTACATAAATTAGTAGATATACTCAGCAATTATATTCAGCAGCATTCATATACATGTTTGAGAAAAAAAAACACTTAGATCTAATGAGTAATTTAGGCAAAGAGTTGAAAATACAAATATTGAATTAGTTCAGGACAACATCTCTGCTAATATGATGGATCCTTCCCATTTTTATTTTCATATGAAGCATTTTAGAAATAAGCTAAATAAATCAGAAGACTCCTAGACTAAGCTGGTGTGGGAGTTCAGAAGTAACTTATTCGTCTAGCATCTGGGAGGGGACTGGCTTCACATGCCAGCACTACCAAAAAAGGTAATAAACATGAGCTTTCATTTTCTCTTCTTCTTGATCTCTTCACTCTGTTTTGCTGTCAGCTCACAAGTGAACTTTTCAATCCCCTTTGTAGGACTGGGTAATAAGAGAACATCACTGATCGCTTATTTTTCACTGGGTACATTTGCATCCATCTACTTCTGGGTTGCACAGAGTTACTGGCAAGACTCTCACTCTATTTAACATAAGCTTAAAGTCTTTCTCAATATCAACATATCTTTTTTCAAATAAAAATGTTTTGAACTAAAATATAATTACATTACAGTTTCCTCTTCTCCAATCCTCACATGCCTCCCTTTCATATACTTTCAAATTCATATCTTTTTCTTTAAATATTTACGTGTATGCATTATAAGCATATACTCATCTTATTTAATAGAATTAAAATATAGTAATGGACCCCAAGATCCCAGTAGCCCATTATGAATGGGGTTGGCCACTCTCTTTCAGGAGCCCGGGACCTTGGATAAGTGTCTTTGGACTTTATCAGCTGACACTTGAATCTCACCACAGTAAAATATAATTTTTAAATTATACAACACTATATAAATATAATATTTTCATTACACATATAAATTATATACCAATATAAACAAGATATATGTGAACAAGTACATAAATTTTTTGCTTATATGCATATGTTTTTAGGAATGACAACTGAATATTAGATTACTAAATAGAATTCTCATTCTCTGATGAGTACTAATTCTTTCTCTCTGCATGGTGAGTTGTGGTTTTCTGCAATCCTTTCTGTCTTCTGCAAAAAGCAGCACCTTTGTTGAGGAGCGCTACATTTATCAACTCCATGGATACTGACCCAGTCATGTTCATCATGGTTCTACTCATATAGCCAGGAAAGGAAAACAGCCTAAATCCATAATCATTTTACCTTTACCTAAATATGCAAACATAAAAAGTTAATTGTAGTGACACTGCTCCCAATCAAGAGTCATAGATCATCTGATAAAAAACCCAAATATAAAACCTGAGAACTTTCCTTTGAAGTGTTAGTCAGGAAAGTCCAAGGGACTCCCAGAACAATGTAGGCTATTGTTAATACTTTTGGATGCCTCCCGTAAATATTCTAAATATTTATCCTTATGTTTTCCTGCTTAAAAACTACAAAACCAAGATTTGTATATCTCAGCACTCAGTATTTCCTGAGTAAGAACTCATCATTCTGTAAAGTCTGAGAAAAAAATTTTAACACAGAAGAACTTTCAGCCTTCAGTGAAGTTTCTTTATTTTTAATTTTCTTGTTTCATTTAGAGCCTATGACATGTAGTAAAATGTCTTATTAGGAAGCCCAAATGATTATCTTAAAGTTATTGCAGCTTGAAGTTAACTTTAGTCCACTTATAGTTAATATTTGAATGAACATTCTTAATATTTCAACAGTCTGCCTTATATGCCCATCCCATCTAAAAAGTCTCTGTATATCATGTTATTGCCTTAGAATGGATAAAAGACTAGTTTTTAATTTGGTCAGATTAAATCAGCTCATCTTAGAATTTTAGAGACTTCCATTTTAAAGTGTGAATTTTATCAAGAAAAGATAAAATAATATTAGTTTTTTAAGGAAAGGGTAGAAAACAGTGACACTGAAAATATAAGTCTTTCTCAGCAAGATCACATTCACTTCCTCAGAAGTTACATTGTTTCATGAATCTTTATAAAATGTTTTCAGAAACAAAATATGAATGTCACCAGACTTTGGCTTGTTCATGTTGATACTGGCTCAAATAATACTTCAGTTCTTTAATTTAGTTGAGTTTTATTTAGTGTCAAGTACCAAAATTCCTTTCTTACCTAACAGAAATCTAGGAGAAAGTAGATGACACAGGTCTTTTAATTTTATCTATGGACTTATCCTCAGGTTCTAGATGGTCATCAAAGACAATGACCATAGTTTCTATGGTTTTGACAGTCTTGTGTATTTTTTTTTCAATCAACAAGTTAGGAAGATTCCTATGCTTGATGGTGTCTATTTTCTTTATAAAGTCCATTAATTTTATGGGAGCATAATCACCCTATGTGTCATAATTCCTTTGAAAATATACAGAGACTGGAGAGATGACCCACTGGTTAAAAATATTTGCAGCTCTTACAGATGACTCAAGTTCTAATCCCAAGCCCCCAATGGACAGTTGACTTTATATAATTCCAGTTCCAAAGGATCCAACATACATTCTGGCTTCTCTGAGAACCTGTGCATATATAGTAGACACATATACATATAAATAAGAATATCACAGTTTGAATATATTACATATGTGCTTTTCTGAAAGTTTCTAAGGTAATGTTTTCCTATGAATCTTTAAAGAAAACCTGGCTTATTTCTCTTTTTTCCCTCCCTTGTAAACATATCGTCCATTTTTCTCATTGCTTTGTAGCACTCATTTCCATGGTTTTAGGGGATATTATAGAACTATAATAACAAAAATAAAAAGTATTGTATTAGGAAAACACTTTTATGTACATCAATGGGATGTAATAGACCTCACAGAGATCTGCCTTCCTCTGCCTAAGAGTCCTGGGATTTATTATAGGCAAGTGCAACCACTGCCTGCAACACCTCCCCCCCCCCCTTTGCTAGTTTTGTAGAGGAGAGAAAGAAGGTGTGGAGTTGGAGTTGGATGGTTATGAAGATGGGGAGCATTGGGATGAGATTAGGGAGGGGAAACTGATCAGAAAATAATGTCTAGGGAAAAATCTATTTTTAATTTTTAAAATGTGATTGACATCCTTGATAATCAGAGTACTAGAAGTTAAAATAACTGAGATTTCTTGACACCCAACAAGAATGCAACTGACAATAAATGTAAGGGAAGATGGAGGTAAGGGGAACACTCAGTCACTATCGGAGGGCTTACAAATTGATACAACCACCCTAGGAATCAGTATGCTGATATGAGTCAACTGTACCATTTCTTGACATGTACTCAAAAGATTGGATATCCGTTTACAGAGGCACTTGCTCAGCTTTTTATACTAGGTTGGAAATGGAAACAACAAGCTGATGGGTAATGACATTATGGTACACATACACAGTAAAATCCTATTCGCTGTAAAGACACTTGTCTCAGACATCCTTCTATCTCTTGGCTTCTTGGCTTCTATATCTCTTTGTCAACTTGATACTTCTGAGCAAAATAATAGCCTAAGTGTCAATATTGTTCATTTGTAAAAAAAAAATCAGTGTCTAAGTGAAATTCTAGATAAACAACTCAAACTTTTCTCCTGAATTTTCCATCTAGTTCGAATTAGAGTGGTTTTCTTTAAATGGGTAGTCATATGTTAATACTCATGAATATTTTATACTTAACAAGAATTGTGTTCAAAATCTATATCAGTAGCTAACTCACAAATGGAGAGTTTCACTAGAATATTTTGAATAATAATATACAGTACTATTTAATACTCCAACATATAGAATTTCTTGAGAACATATATTAGAAAAGACATGTTACAAAAAATTAAAAATTCAGAAAAAATATTACAAAATGAATTTGCTGCTATTTGAAATTTGTATAGTATAGTTTTCACATCAAAGACATTATACCAGGGACTGCACAGGTGATGGTTCCCAGGAATCTACTGTCAAGATTGCCTGCCATTTTAGGGATTGTCCCTATACAGAACACATTTACCACCTACAGAAATGTCATTTTTTCCTCTGAAAAACCGTGATTGGAAATTGGGCCTGCTTTTTTTCTTAATTCTTTTAGTATAGGGACTTTTTAGTTCTTTTCCAGGACTTATTAATTTACTTTTACCTTTTTTTCATGCTTCAAAATTAAAGGTGGGGATTTATTTATTGCTTGACTTATGCAATAACTATTTTTTCATATATTGTATAGCTTAATATTTATTATTTTTATAAAATATCTAATTCTGAATTGTGAGTTGATAGAGGGAAGTTTATTTAAAAGCATAAGCATCACACACCTAGAGACACATTGCTAAACCATAAGAGACAGCAATGAACACGTTGCTAACCTCTCATCATTTCTGAAACTAAGTCAAGGTTTGAAGAAACTTAGAAAGTTTGCAAAGATGTATAGAAAACAATAAAAGCATCTAATTTTCTAAGAGCAGGTGGAATATTTATAGCTAACATATACAGTAGGTAATATAAGGCAGAGACTGTAAGAAAATTGGACTGCTTCAACTGTGCAAACCTTTGAGAATAGATAAAATGTTTTAACGTGCTTCTCCTATTGAAATTTTGGACAGACTCGAAGATGACTCTGTTCCATGCTGAGAGCTCTTAGGGCAAAGCCATATGCTATTGCTCGTACAGCATCCTCCCAGATTAAGCTAGGGATTGAGGCTCAGAGTAAGGAAGCATGGTGCTATGCTTATGCTTGTAAGCCATATGAAATTTTATTCTTTGAGAGTAGAAATCTTTATATTCTTAACAAAAAAGCAGGCAGTCCTCCAGCCTTCAAGGCATTCCTGTCAACAGCAAGAAGACAAAGAGGCTGATGCTACTGCTGTCACCCTCATGCATATTCCTTCAATTGCTTAATCAAAACCTTATGTTTTATACAAATTACATATGTGAAAATGTTTCAGAGTGCTTTGCTTCCCCCCTGGATGACTGCATGATGATTGAGTTAGAGCTTTACGTAGTAATCTTGCCTCATTTAAATCAAGTAAATCAGAAAAAATTATCCATGTTTTAAGCAAAGTTGAACACAATGCTGTAAGTCTAACATCATTTCCACTTTAGTTACTTGGATGTTCCAACAGCATCAATTTACTTTCAAATTCCAAGGCTTTCAGATGGACTCCTTCATTCCTTTTATTATGAAAGTTACATACATTTTTGCGATACTAACAACAATTTTTTAGGATTTTAAATATTATGCAGTTATAAAAATATATTTTATAGTTACTTTTAAATATGTTGGATTATCTATTACTTGTGGTTTTGTGGGTATATGCTGGAATTTTGGATGTTAAACATTATAGTTTTTATCAGCATCTTAGCATTTGGAAGCTCACAAATTTACTGAAAGAAGAGATTATTATCTTTTTTCTCATCTACAAATATTAGTTTCTTTTGTTTCTCTGGATGCTCAAGTTTCTTAATTCACATTCTTATTCACTTGCTGTTGTTGGAATAATTCTAACATATTCCAGGAAGAATACATGGATAACATTGAGCAGCATTTGCCCATAAGTGCATGTATTTTAGCCAAAGTTTATTTCATAGGCTGGTAGTTCTCAGAGAAAGTTAATCTGTGGTTCATGTGTAACAGTTTTCATTAATGGCTGAGAAAATCTGACATAAAGATTACCTTGTATTAAAGCTCAATGTACTTTTTTAGTTTATGGTTAATAATATATTTTAAGCAGATGAGAGAACAAAGGTATTTAAACAGTGTTAGTTTTTCATAACTGGCAGTAACAACTGAAGATATTCTTTTAAGTCATTTGATATTCAAACATGCTGGTCATTTCAAAATATTTATTTTGTTGTTTATGCATGTATAATTTAAATGGTTTGATTTTATTTTCAGTCTCTACCATTGACCAAATGTTGTATAGAACTTAAATATTAATCAGATGTACTTATTTGCATCCACTATGTATTAAAATAATTGAAAATAAAACATTTACAATGGCAAATTTGGAAGATGAATTTCAGTGTGAAAGCTAATTTTCAATATCTTTTAAAACGAGCACTTTGAAGTTTTAGTATTTTAATAAATTTTCACAAATAATGAAGAAATCTGTCTAACAAATAAGGCTGCTAACCACAAAACAGTCTGCTGGAAAATCATCAAATGACAGAGACCTCATTACCTCATAAGGAGTTTCACCTTATCAATAGATAGTTCAAACACTGGAAATTGATACTTGGTGTTAAACTTTTCTTAGAACATATTTTGCATGCAAAGGCTATAAGGTCATAAAAGTTATGGCTACATTACTTCCTCTTGGTACCATTACATATATTGCCAGACATGAGGTCAAACAATTACAAAACAGGGTGAAGAGATGGGGCATTGAGAATTTTAAGATTTGTTGACTAGAGGATGGGATGTCTACTCAGCAAGTAGAATTTCCTTAATAGCAAAATAATAGGGTATGTGTATTAGACTTTGGGTGACCCAAGGTCACTGCCAGTAGATCTTACACAGACCAGCAGCTTATAAACTGTCAGATAACTGTTCAATCTTAGGATCCTTTTGTCTTTGCTCTTGTATTCTACATAGATAGAAATGGCTTAAGGAGTCCTCAGCTAGTGTGATGCTTTAGTACTTATCAGCAAAGATCATTGTGGTCTGGAGATGCCTCCTCTCATTTACTGTTTTAAGAAGGGTTTTGTTCACTTCCCTGGACTTTCACTGTGTATGCTTGCTGTGATCATTTTCGTTGTTTTAACTCTAATACGGAAGACAAAATGAAGTATATGAAACTTGTAACTGAGGGAAAGAAAAGTTTTATTAGCTCTTGTCTTCTTAATCTTGCCTCAGTTGGAGACAAATCAGCTGTTCCTTGTTTTGGTGGGGAAGATAGCATGATTGACTTAGAGTCAGGTATATTAGTTCGGACAGTTGTTGAAACAAAACAGTATGTAGTTACATATACTATGCAAACAATACCGTAAGTTTTATTATTTTTAAAGTTTTATGGAATTTTTAGGAAGGAAATTGGAAGTTAATAAGTTTTGCTGAATAATTTAGAGGCAGATGTATTCAATAACTACTGTAATTACTTTAAGTCTTAGCTTGCTAAGGGCTGTATCTTAATATCTTCTACAATAAAATGTTTATTTCATTTTACACCATAAACAGAGTTCTACCGGATTATTACTCATCAAATATATAAAATGAAATGACCACAAAAAGGCTAACTTTGTGAAGGTGCATTTGTAATTATTTGGTTTTAAAAGTTCACAATAGTAAGCAAAGTGGAGAAGTTAATGGCTCCCATTTGTAAATAGATGGCATTATTTATTGTAACACTCAATTATCTCTGGTCCATGGATTGTTCAATTATGCAAGCCCTCATCTACCAAAATAAATACTCATTAAGGTGAGCATCTATGCCAAAAATATAATTTTTCTGTGATTTAGTTTTCATGTGCATAGTAAACCCTGAAGAAATGGGTGAGTAGAATCAATAAAGTCTCAGATTGCAGACATAATTTGACAAATTAGATGCCCATTTAGGAGTAATAAAGTGAATTGTTTAGAAAAAATTTATAAAATTGTCTTGTAGAGACATTTCTCAAGTTGAACATAGTTAGGAGAAATATTACATTGGTTTCAAAATTCTATTTTTATAGAAAGTCAGAAATGGTCAAAGATGAAAACAATGAGGGTCACTGCAGTCCTAAGTTACAGCAATAAATAGCATACATGCCACCTCTGACTTTCTCAGACTCATTGCAGAGAAGCAAGTTCGTGCATCTCATTCGAACTTCAAAGCTGCCTTTTCCTTTTTATGTTTAAACCAAAGCTTTCAAGAATGGAGGCCAGGCTTTCTTTACAATTTAAAATTCAAAGAGCACCACTTTGAAATTTAATAGAGCAGTGTTTGCTAAAGTAAACATTTTAGTCACAGTGAGGGCAGATGCCTCTGCATCCGCAGCCTTTCTGTAGATACTAAAGCAGTGCTTCAGAATATGGGCATGGCGTTTCCCTGATGGACATCCAAAAAGATAACATATTTTACGGTATGCAGTCTCTCACTTCTCCAAAGGAAATACACCTTTAGCATTAAAGCAATTTCATGATTTTAAAAGTTCCCCAACACTTTAAAAGTACACTGAACACTGAGAATGAGCTCTGATTCTTATGAGGAGCCTGAAGTTCCACAGTCTACAGAAACAAGCCTAGAGAAAGGCCTGGGAGGTAGGAAAAGAATTGGGTGAGACAAGCATTCATGGTGTCAATGTGCAGTGTGAGAAGCCTTTTGTACAATTTAAAAATGGGCTGGTAACTCTGCTCAGTGAACAGCCTGTTTCTTTTAAAATGCATACCAAATCCAATTATGGAAAAAGAACACAGAAACTTCTTTTCTTATTGAGAGCTAAACCAGTGTACTAAACCATGTAATTTTCCCGCTAATCCTAGAACAGAGACAAATACATGATTCAAGGATTTTTCTTCATGCATCAATGGTTATATGTTGATGAACATCTTTTTTAGCCTTGTGAAATATTACATTTTATTTTGTTTTGTTTTTTAAATTATTTTTTTATTCAGAATACATTTGAATCAACAAATTGCCAAGTGGGTAGTAGAACGTGAAATTAGAGTCATTTAGAAAATAAAAATTTGAAATAAATTGTTATTCTTATAAAAGTTTACATTTCTGAATTTATGTTGTCATGTGTATAATGTATTCTCATTATTATGTATTTATAAATGAATATTTAGAAATTGCATGTATGAGTTATACCTATATAAAAGTATGATGAAAAACATGAAATTTCATAAAAACTTGATTTTTGCAATACAAAAATTAATTTTTTAGTTTACATTATGCTAAAATAAATATATGTTTTAATTTATGTTCTAATACTTTTAAAATATATTATTGATGTTGCATATACTTTACTTGATTATTTTTACCTGAATAAACACTGGAGATTTAGTTTCAGCTTTAGTAAAATAAAAGTAACTTTTGTATTAACAACATATTTCTACCTTCTTAATTACAAGTATACATAGATCATTTGTTTTATCTCTTTTCAGGACAAGCTATTTTTAAACATTATCTACTTACTGGTAGGGACTTCTCCTAAATGAAATAAGAGTACACAAAGAAAAAATTAAACCAAGTAAGCCGTCATTTTCATAAGGAGACACACTCCAGGAATTCTGTTTGTTGTGGTATCAGTTGAATATGTTTCCCCTCTGGCACGGTAATTATAGCATTGCAGTTTTCTGGCAACAAATGGCTTCTGGGGGGTCACCAAATGTCTCTGATTCACTGCAGCATTTAATCTTCCATCAAAGCTGTTGACTGCATCATGTAAGCTGAATGCCAGAAACATTATCTTTTAAATCATGCCTAGCTGCTAATTAATGGATGTATAACTGTTGAACAGCCAAGTCTATATAGAGCCATCACAGACACCCTGCGCATAAGTAAAATAGAGTTCCGATGAGCCATAAAACTATTACTATACTGTGTATTTGTTCTGATTGCACATGAGAAATATAAAGCTATCTGACACTTAAAACATATTATTTGCCCTCAGGCTGCTTAACAATATCTTATTATGTCACAGGACACTCCTCCAATCCATCTTATGACACACTTGTATGTCTATATTTTAGAAACAAAACACAGGACCAAGATTTGATATTTAGTACCAAGATCTGACATAGTATCATTGTGAGAAAAATAACACCATATGTTCTTCACCTTTCTTTTTAAAATAAAGTAAAAACTACTTTCAGTTTCTAGGTTTTCTATAGCTTGTCTAATGTAATGTGATACAATAATAGAAAATTTAGAGCAGATTTTTGTTGTATAGGTAGGTTCTAAGTAGGACTGTGGGTTGGCAAATCCTTTAGTCCTAATGACAGTAATACACTCTGAACAAAAGATTTTTAGCACTTACCTTTGGTGTGTAGACAAGAGAGAATACAAGTACATACCAGGGCTCACGGAGCTTGTTTAGAGGTTCACGAATGGCTAAGAGCAGAGTTCAAAGTGAAATATCAAACTGAGAACTGACCGAAATGGAATATCTATGAAATAAAGTACTGTGATGCATTATTCTCCCATTAATCTTATCTTTACGGGAAATAAAAGCATATCTGCAAGTTTTCAAGTCACAGAGAAAAAAGTCTAAAATAAAACATTAGGAAAAGGACCTTGAGGTCACACATGTCAATGCAGACAATGTAAAGAATGGAATGGCTATAACTTCACACATTGGGACAAAAATATTAATTGCCCTATTATTTTAAGTTTTTTTTTTTTTTTAAAAAAATTAGCCAGTTTTAGGAAGGTACAATTAAAGCAACAGCATAGACAGGTGAACTACGTCACTCTGCTTTCTGAGGTATGAAGAACTGGTTTATATCATTGAATATACACTAAAATTTTATCCCCGGAACTTTATTACTTTTATTCTGAGAAAGTTTGCTTAATTCTCAGAAACTTAGCTTAATATATCTTCAAATAAAACTATTCAATTATTTTAGACATAGTACAAATATGTGGATTCTAAATAGCAACAAAAGAATAACTTCAAATTAAATGTTTCAAAAGTAGTTGTGCCTAAAGAGATGGTTGCCAAGTAACTTACTTGATTGCTCCTCATTTTTTCTACTGAAAAGAAATCTTCCTAACATTTACTCATCAGAGCACTCTTAGAATTCAATGATAAGATATTTGGAAAATGCTCAATACAATATAAATAGCACCAAAGATTATGGTTATCTTTCTTTCTCTTGTTTTTTACTCCAAGATTCTGAGTATTTTTTTTTCTCTTGAAAAGTAAGAGACATCCACAGTTGACATCCCTAAACACTTTGTTAGGAAGTTATTTCTTCCAAGCAGTAAACATTATCAGCCTTGATAAATGTAGCTTTTGATTATCATTCCAAATTTATTTTAATTATGCAACATTTTAGCCAATGTTGAGGAAAACACAAAAATTAACCCCCCTCAAAATATAGAAGCCCAAGAAAACTACTGTAAAGTTGTTACAATAAAAAAAATTATTTAATTTAAACACTAAACATCTTAGAGTATCAATTTATGAGGTAGAAAAAAGTTTCTGATGGTGTAGCTACTGTCTGCAAGGAGAACTGTCCCCTCCTAGAGAGAAAAAGAATACTAATAAAACTCCATACGTTAAAAAGATTTACAAGTCTCAGAAAACACCTGAAATTAGAAAGTTTGTAATGCTTAGAAAGTTACTGGAAACACAAGACCATTTGCTAAATTATTTTTTTTTAGCACAGTCTGCAATCTCTGAAGGGAAGAATATTAGAGGGAGCTGAGAGGTATAGCAATACAGTTTCCACACTCCATTTTCTTTCAGGTCTGGGCTTCTCAGCTATGAAATAGCATGAGTCAGCCATGCTTCTGTAAATCATTCATCACTCAATCACATGTAATTAACACCAACAAGCTTATTGATTCTCTAAGATGGATTGGTCAGATTGTTTCTTTGTTGCCAGTGCTCTAATTGGGATGCATAAACATTTGCTTATGTATCTCCAGGGAAATCTCAAAATTATCGTACTTCCAGCAATTCTAAGTACTATCTATACCTCACCATGCTAAGCACCACTAGAGGAAATATAAGAAAATCATTGTGGATTGTAGCTTCTTTGCTTTATGTTTAACATCCACTTTTGAGTGAGTACATACTGTGTTTGTCTTTCTGGGTTTGGGTTACCTCACTCTGGATATTCATTCTATTTGCCTAAAAATTTGGATGTCTTTGTTTTTAATACTGAGTAATACTTCATTGTATAAATGTACCACATTTTCTTTATCCGTTCTCCAGTCGAAGGGTTTCTAGATAGTTTTCAAGTTCTGGCTATGACAAAGTTGCTAGGAACATAGTTGAAATAGGTAACAAGAAGGACTCTAAAAGAGACATGTAGTAGGAGGCGTCTCTTAAAAAAGCCAAGCCTCAGTTTGCCTCCAGCAAACAGAGCTGATTCAAGAAAACATCATCACTCAGAAGCCATCTTTGATTCTTTCCCCTTTGGTCCTTATGAACAGAAACCTTAAAGACATTATTTAAAACTTTTTTGCTTATATTGAGGCTCCTATGAGACTTCAGGAACAAGCCATTTTACACCTTAAGCTACACTCCAAAAGCCTGCCATTGAAGCTCAAGCCCACATACCTCACCAGGGCGTCTCTGTACCACAGCTCATGTGAGAGATGCAACTCAGAAGCTGCTTTGGGCTCTAGACCATTTTTTTAAGCTTTCTATGGCTTTATGTGGGGTATATTTTACCCATGTTGGACTGCCATTTATAGTATGAGATTTCTGGCTCAAACTTTTTGGCTAGCCTCAAGGTTTAGGCCCGCAGACCCACAGAACCGCACAGACACTCAGATGCTTACAATAGTTTTAGGCTGATCTGCCTAAGGCCCAGGCATATAATTTGCTAACTCTTAACCCTTAATCTAACCCATGACTCGTATCCTGTTCAGCCATGTGGCTTGGTACCTTTTCTCAGAGCAGCATAGTTGTCCTCTGATTCCTCCGGCTTCTCTCTGGCATTCTGCTCTGTTCTGCCTGTTCCTAGAGATTTCTTAGTCTGGTAGCCCCGCCCACACTTCCTGTCTGCCTTTGGCCAATCAGTGCTTTTTATTAAACACATAGGCGGGGACAATTATTTACAATGGAACAACATAATCTCCCTACAGAGACATGCTTGGATCTTATTAGGAAGTTGAAATAGAGAAGATCTTCTGAGTAAATTGGAAGCCTTTGTGTGGGAGGTAGGGAAAGGGAGGTTGGAGGATAACATGAGGAAACAGGATGGTTGAGCTGAAAGACAGGGGGGAGCAAGGAATGAGATATCTTGATAGAGGGATCCTTTATGGGCTTAGGAAGAAAACCTGGTCCTAGGGAAATTTCCAGGAATCTACCAGTAGGGCACCAGCTAAGATTCTAAGCAAGATTGGAAATATTGCCTGAACTGGCCTTCCCCTGCAATCATATTGGTGACTACCTTAATTGTCATCAAAGGACCATTATCCAGAAACTGATGGAAGCAGATGCAGAGATCTATAGCTAAACACTACATGTAGTTCATGGAGTCCAATTGTAGAAAGAAAGGTGTATATGAGCAAAGGGGTGAAGATCATGATGGGGAAATGCAGAGACATTTGAACTGAGCTAATGAGAGCTCACTGACTCTAGCCTGATATCTGGGGAGCCTGCACAGGAGTGAACTAAGTGCTCTGATTGTGGGTGACAGTTGTATGTTTTGGGCGATCTGTGGAGCCAGTGGCAGTGGGACAGGGATTTATCCATGGTACATAAACTGGTATTTTAGAGCCTATTCCCTTGGTTGGATGCCTTGCTTAGCCTTGAAACAAGGGGGAGGGACTTGGTCCTTCATCAACTTGATATGTCAGACTTAGTTGACTCCTCTTGGTGGCCTTACCTTATCTGAGGATTGGGAAAGGGGGTGGAAAGGGGAGAGTGAACAGGAGGATAGAGAAGGAGAACTGGTTGGTGTGTAAAAAGGAAAAAAAAACTTTTAAGCAAAAAAGATAATAAAAAATAAATGATTGTGAAAAAAGAGTCTGAAAATATGGTGACACATTATGCCTGAGTAGTGACTGCGTTTGGTTGATTGCACACATTTGTATACATGAGGACATAAATATACATCATTTGCACTAAGACATTGCTCAGGGTTATCATCTATATTATTTAGGCTAGCTGGACAGCAGCCTTTAACATAGTTATGGGCAATTGAAACAGGCCATTGTAGTTGAAATTAATAATAATTAAATATGAGAAAGGATCTTAACAGTGTTTGAAAATGTGCAAACAAGCAAATAAAAAAAGAAATGGATAGTAAAACCAATTTATAGAATTCTTAAACTGGGATATATATTACTGATTATCCAAAGATCGTTGATTTTCATGGAAAATCTGCTTACATGTATAATTCTATGAACTTTTTATTGTTAGAGTATGCTTTCTCCCATTGAGTAAATCAAATGAAATCTTAATTCTTCCAAAGTAAAATTTTTGTTCCCACAAAAATGATTTTATTCCTGCTCTCATATCTGTAGCAAAATCATCCACCTTCCCTCTGCTTCTTTAAGGTTATGGTTTGCTCATGAGACAGATTCAGCTTTCCCCTTTCTTCTCACTTCCCAGCAGCTTTCTGAACAATAAATCAAGTCATCATTCCCAAGTTACTCTCAAACTCTCTTGTTAACACTGTAGAGTCATTTCCGTTTGCACACTATATTGGCAGAGAATCTACACAATGATTACTATTTGGGCTCATCACTGTAGCTTACAGAGAGAAAATCAATCTTGTGATGGCATCACTTAGCTTTCTTGCATGCTTATTAAAATGCTTTAGCTTTGTTGAAGTTTGAATAACACTCAGGAGTCATATTATTTTTAACATAAAAAGTCTAGTTAACTTTTTGGTGGAATTGGTATTCAATATCTCCTTGCATAATTTTAGGTTTGGGCATCTTAATTTTTAAAACAGAAATGAAATTCTGAACCCATTCATCTAAACCTTATTCCAGTTAGCCAAGAGATGTTGAATCTTATCTTTCCTCCCGTTTAATGTAATATTGCTGTAGTGCGATGAAGTGCCATACGTGTGTGATAAAGAACAATTAGTTGGTTGTTATAGCATTTATTTTCTCTGGTAATTTATCTTTAGAAATTATAGGCACACAGAACTACATAGTTCTTTTAAATTACATAGTCATTGAATACCTACTTTGTAACCAAAATCTATTTGCCATTAAAAATGGTCAATGTTGTTCAGATTTCAAATATCAACAAATCTAAGCCACTGTCATTTCTAAAATTAAAAAATGCAGTGTAAGAAATAAAGGAAAAAAATACATTATCTTCTCTATGTTCTAAGCATCATAATAGAAGATGAACCAGAGAGACTGTAGAAGTGGGATGATGGGAAAGAACATTGTGAGTATGGCATAGACATGACAGTTGATGATGTACCCATCTCCCCAGGAGTTGCACACAAACCCACCGATGATGGAGAGGGACCAGTAACACAAATAAAGTAAGCAGGAGAGGAGAAAAGTGTTGAGAGAAGTAGAGGTGACTGTGATCCCAATGCATTCTCTACTCATGTGCAACTGCCACAGAAGAACTGGTTTTAAATGAAGTCCGTTATTATGCACCATTACTATATGCTAACATACAGATATAAAAATAGAAGTTGTGTTTTTTCACAGAACTGATGTCAGAGGAATGAATAAGGACTGCATGGGAAAAAGGAAAGAAAAAGATTTCCATGAAAAACTAAAATATAATAAAAAGAGCTTTTAGCCAAAAAAATTTAAATTTCCTTTCGTAGACCACCTGCAGTGTGTCACCTTGTCATAACAGGAAATCTGCAGACTCCTCTGTTTATCTCCAGACATCCAAAAGAGTATTTCTGGATGAGGCTGGGCAACTTATACTTGTGCTGTTTCCTTGGTGATGATTATGCATGGAAATGTTTGGAAACTAATATTTTGTGGTATGTGAAATCACTGAGTACTATTTTCACATTGAGTCCACGCTGTTCTAAAGATGAGGCTGACCATCAAGTGCAAGGCTGGGAGCATTGAACCACATACTCTTTTGGGTTTGGACATTGGGAATATAAGCTACGAAAGCTGTCCTGCAAGATGGTGCTTGGAAGGGCCATAATATTATGTTGGAAAATAAACATGCTGAAAATATGAACAGCATAATTGGTGTAAAAATTCACAAGATTTTTAGAGGACTATGGAAATTCAACACATCAGCACCCATGATACTATGAGGAAGTTGGTAAGGGAACTGATGGCTTTTCAAATCTATCACTGGAGAAACAAACTGAAAAACAGAGGAGATATATTGGAAAATATGGGTTGTTAAAGCTTCAAAAATGATGGTCAATATTTAGTTATGATGCACCAAGTTACCATATTTTGTATAAAAGAATTTGAAGCAAAACTGTGCCTCAGTGGAGAAAATTAATCCAAAGTTTGACTTGTGTAGTGTCAAATTATTAGGACAATTTTTAGAATGTAATTCATCAATTAATTAGGAATATTGTCTGAAAACTGGAAAACTTCATTTGTATCTAGTCACATGGTAGTGTTCTATTATAGTCTAAAATCATTGAGGTTTTCCATAATTTTTAAATCAGGTAAATAGAAAGAGACGTCTTTAGCTCATGGAGGATACAGAAATGAGCAAAAGCACAATAGACCTCCTGGAAGACCACTATGGAGAAATAGCAGAGAGAACAAAGAGAAATAGAAGTAAATATGGCAATAAAATTTTAAAAAGGGATAAAAGCAAAAGAGCCAAGTTGGGAAAAACTAAATAGAAAAATAGTATCATCAAAAGAACATGTTATACAGTAAGAATAAAGAATAATATTTTATTTTGTTTTTTATTTTCTCTTGATGGCTTATTGTTTATTATTGAGTTGGTTATGTTTTCTATTTACTTTTTTTAAAATGAAAAAATATGGTGTTTTGTTTTGTGTGTTTGTTTTTTCAATATATTTGGAACATGGTTGTCTCTCTCCCATCTCTTCCAACTTATATAGGGAAAATTAATTTTCTCCATTTAAGTTTCACTGGGAATACACTTTAGATAGACCACAAAACAAACAATACATTTTTAATAGAATTTTTGTCTCCTATTGCATTGTTTGTGGATTTTATGGTTGCTGTTTTATTTTGTTTTACTTGTATATCTTGGTTTCTGAGTCTGCATTATTGTGGCTTTTGTATGTGTGTGAGAGAGTATAGGAGTGTGTTTGTTTGTGTGTGTTTTTTTTCAGAGAGAGAGAGGGAGAAATGGAGTTCAGTGACTAACAGGGTTGAGAAGAGGGAAAGATCTGGGAGGAGTTGGGAGAAGAACAATATTTTGAAACAACATTTTAAATCACAGGATTAATTCTAAATTATTCTCCCTTGAACAAATTGTCTTAAAATGAAATCTATTTAAACATGAATGCAGCTCATTCTTTTTTAATATCTCTCTGATATTAGGTTAATGTTTTTATTTGTAATAATAGTTTTTCAATGCTAATCTTCACATTTTTTTTTCTTACATGAGTGAATTAGTAGTAGCACTAAACCATGGCTATGTCCTCAGGATGGTTTCTTTTGACACTGGGTAGGTTTTAGCTCTTGCTCTTTGAAGCAAATGAGGAAAATATTGTCACTGTTTCTGTTAATTGGAGGAGCAGAACTAATGCCATCTTAGACAACAGGCCACCATCTTGAGACAACTGGTGATGGGGGGCTGAACTCAAGCCTGAAGAAAACAGTGGAATAATAGGGTTAGAAAATATACCCTGTAATTGTCAAAAACAAGATACAGGAATACAGGCAGTAAAAACTTACAGAGACCAGATGTTCCTATAGATACCTCATATCCACTCAGAACGTAACAGTTTCCCTGCAGACATTCCCGACAATCTGTTAACAGTCACTTACACTGACTTCTCATAGCCCTATCCTATGTAAACCCTTTGTAAAAAGAGCTTGGGAATTTCCTCTCTTATCTTTCAGCACAAGGGGTATTGGAAGAGGTCCCTGCCTTGGCCTGAATAAAAAAATCTTTTGTTCTTGCATCAGAGTTGGCTCCATGGTGGTCTGCTTGAGGGTCCTGAGATGCAGGCATAGCATTAATCTTTCATAAACATCCCTTCCCCACCTTCCTTATTCTTTTCTCTTTTTCTCTTGTCCTCTGTTTCATGTCTTAATTTTGTATTCTATGCCCTGAGTGCTAAGAATTTGGTCTTGAAGTGTCTTTTGTCCATACCAGTCCTTTCACTATATTCTCATTTCTCTAAATCACATGTAGCTGGAGGAAATCTGCATACTAATGGTGAGAATCCTAGGTGACACTCCTGTGATAAATTTATCTCTATTTCATTATTAATTTGTCACTCAGTAAAACAAGTTAGTGAAAATTAGTGAAGAAGAGACCTGATTACAGAGATGAGAGAAAAAAGCATTTTAAACAAGATCTTTCAAGTAAGATGGTATTTTGGATAAAATGGTTCCTTGATGCTTTCTGTGTGGGCATGGCTCTGTGATGTTGTCCTGATTCTTCCTGCCCTTCATTACACTATCCAAGAATCACACTATGCAAACAATGTGGACTGATGCTAAATATATTAAAGGAATTCACGCATAGCATAAGTGGAAAATAAACTATATTTGTAGATGTGTAGATCAGTTGTAAGATGAATTGGGTTTTCAGAGCAGTAACTACAGTCTTGATTCTATTAAGAACAGATTATGTCAAAGGTTCAATTTAAATAAATTTCTGATTTTTTAAAAAAGAATTTCAATGGAATCACAATGTGAGCATAAAATAAATCTGGAATATTATCTGGCTGTTTGTATAGTATGAAATTATTCTTTGTGGGAAATGCTGTTAAACATTTCCACATACAATTCAGACTGTCATATATCCTGAGTGCAGACAATATTGGGGTCTTTTATTTTTCACAATGACATGCAAATCACACTGTACAGTATGCACTTTTAGTTGGTTCACTTATGATAATTTATTTCTATTTGTTAAGCATGCTGGACTGCATAGTTATTCTTACTCAAGTATAAACTTGCTGAAACAATATTTTCTAAGTCAAGAGTTATTGCACAAAAGTGACCTGTGCTCTCAGCCCCCTGAAGATTTGGTCTATGAACTTTCTTTTCAGCAGAAAAAATATTAAAATGCTTAATGCCCTGTTCACTAAATCTGCTTCTTCTGTGATTTCAGAGCATGAGCATTTTATAACTCTGTCTTTTGGGCTTACTTCTTCTGAGACTTTTCTAGTTTGATTCACATATTGCATGTTAGTTTATACATGCCCTGAACTCTGTAACTCAAATATTTCCCCTATAATCTTTAGTTCTGATCTCAAATTTCCTCAAGGATAAAAAGTTCATTTATAATCTCTGTTATTCATTCAAAATCTAATAGACAACTTATTTGTTCCTGGCTCTGGGATCTAGCAAGAAATCATGTAATCTCTAGTGAGGCAAGGCAGTATAGCAACCCTTGCAATTGTGCTACAGTTGACATGTTCTCTCACAGCCTAAGGAAGGATGGCATTGTCTGAAACTATGGCTGGAATCTGACCTCCATTTATGACCTGTAAAATACAATACATATTGGTATACTTATAAAAGTGTTTGCTTAAAAATTTGTGCATATAAATACATATGCACAGATGCACACAAATGCATTCTGAAAATATGCTATTTGTAATTAATACAGTCAAAACTCCAGTAAATATTATGTTAATATATATAATATAATTGCCATTACCTACTAGTGCTATGATAGAAAATTTGTGGTTCTAAAGGAAAAAAAGTACTATGGACAGACAATTCAGGCATCTAAATGATTACTTTCTTTTTCTTCTTGTTGACTCATTGTCAGAAAGCATATTTGTTAGCAATATTTGTTGTTTTTCTTTTGTTTATTCATTGACATAATTATCTTTTTATTTTTGAGATTACAGTATCTTTTTATACTTTCTCCCATCCCTTATTCCCCAAACTTTCCATTGTATTCTCTTTTTTTCCTTTTATCCTTCCTTTCTTCCTTCTGTTTCTTTCTCTTTTTCTTTCTCTCATTCTTATTCATTGGTTATTTTTTCATTTATTTCTGTGACATGGATATATAAAGTTCTAAGTACACATATTCAAAAGCATTACATGTTTAGCCTTTATCATATTTCTTGTATGCATATTATATCGACTGCCTCATGTGTATTTCTAGTAAATACGTATATTATTTAAGTAAAATTTTGAGTGGAAAAAGATAGCTTTCAGTGCATCACAACATCTGAAATTTGAAAATTTATAAAAAACTAAGAGTAATTATTATTCCAACAGTGTTAACTTGAAAACAAATGGGTCAGCAAGATGGCTGAACAAGTGGACTCTCAGTCAAGCCTGAAAACCAGAGTTCTTTTCCTAGAAACTACACAATGAAGGTAAGCACCAGTTGTTAGAAGTTCTCATCAGACCTCTTATGTGTGTGCTGTGGTATAAACAGACAGCATACAGCCATATTTCCACACCCAATTAAAGCAATACAATGTCCTTAGGGGTAAGAATGTGCATACTTTGGTACACTCCCAAGGGTAATATAGTTGATTCATTGGGTAGATTAATTCCCAGTTTTCCAAGTAACCACCATACTACTTCCCAAAGTGGCTGTACAAGTTTACACTCCCACCAATAATGGAGAAGTTTTCCCTTTGCTCCTCATCCTCTCCAGAGTAGGCTATCATCTGAGTTTTTTATCTTAGCATTTCTGAGAGGTGTGAGGTGGTATCTTAAAGTTGTTTTCATTTACATTTCTCTGATGCCTAAGGATATTGACCAGTTCTTTAGGTGTCTTTCAGCCATTTGAGATTTTTCTATTGAGAATTCTCTTTTTAGCTCTATACCCTATTTTTTTTAATTGGGTTATCTGATCTCTAGTGTCTTGAGTTCCTTATAAATTTTAGAGATCAGCCATCGGTCAGATATAGGGTTGATGCAGATCCTATCCTATTCTGTAGGCTCTTGTTTTGTCTTATTGACCATATCCTTTGCCTTACAGAAGTTTCTCAGTTTCAGGAGATACCATTTACTATTTGTTGCTCTGTGCTACTGATGTTATATTTAGGAAGTAGTCTCCTGTGCCACTGCGTTCAAGACTGTTTCCGCTTTCTTTTATATCAGGCTTAGTGTAACTTGGTTTATATTGTAGTCTTTCATCCACTTGGACTTGAGTTTGGGGGAGAGTGATAGCTGTGGATCTATTTGCATTTTTCTATATGCCACCATCCAGTTATGTGAGCAACACTTGCTAAAGACACTTTCTTAATTCCACTTATATTTCTTGCTACTTTGTCTAAAATCAGGTATTCATATGTGTGTGGATTAATGTCAGGATCTTCAATTCCATTGATTCACATGTTTGTTTTTATTCCATTAGAATTTTTTTTTAGTGTAATTTTATAGTAGACCTGAGAGTCAGAAATGATGATGCCTCCAGAAATTCTTTTATTAATTGGATTGTTCTGGCTATCCTGTATTTTTTGTTTCTCCATATGAAGTTGAGTATTGTTTTTTCAAGATCTATGAAGAAATGTGTTAGAATTTTGATGGGGAATGCATTGAATCTGTAAGATTCAATATACTGGTAAGATTGCCGTTTTTACTATGTTGGTCCTACCTATCCAAGAGCATGGGAGATCTTTCTATTTTCTGATATCTTCTTCACGTTCTTAGTTAACTACTTAAAATTATTGTCATGCAGGTCTTTCACTTTTTGATTAGAGTTACCCTGAAATATTTGATGTTATTTGCAACTATTATAAAGGGTGATATTTCCCTGATTTCTTTTTTAAGCCCCTTTATCATTTGTGTGTAGAAGGGCTAATTGAGTTTTTTTTTTTTTTTTTTTAGTTAATCTTGTATCCTGCCACATTGCTTAAGTCATTTATCAGCTGTGGAAGTTCTCTTGTAGAATTTTTGGGGTCATTTATATCTACTAACTATTATATCATCTACAAATAGAGAAAGTTTGACTTCCTCCTTTTTAATTTGTAATCCCTTGATCTCTTTTTACTGTCTTATTGCTCTTGCTAAAACTTCAAGTAGTACACTGATTAGATATGAGGATAGTAGACAGCCTTATCGTATTCCTGATTTTAGTGGAATTGCATTGAATTTCATTTTTTTTTTAGTTTGATATTGGCTATCATCTTGCTATATTTTGCTTTTATTATGTTTAGCTATGTTCCTTGGACATTTGCTCAACTATGTTCATAGCAACATTATTTGTAAGATCAGAACCTGGAAATAACATAGATGCTAGTCAACTAAAGAATGGATTTTTTTTTAAAAAAAAAAATGTGGTATAGTTACACAATAGTTAAAAAAAATGACATCCTGAATTGTCAGGCAAATGGATGGATCTAGACAAAGATCATCTTGTTTAAGGTAATAGAGACCCACAAAGACAATCTAGGTATTCAATGACTCATAAGTTGATTTTAGAAGCAAAACTAAGAATAACCAGGCTACAACTGATAACCGATAAACAGTGTGGTAACAAAGAGAAGTTTTGGACCATCCTGGAAAGAGGAATCAAAGGAAATCTCTCGAGTAAATTAGGACCATAACTGAGAGGTGTTGAGGAGAGGTGGAAGAGAATATCAGAGAATTAAATTGTTGAGTTAGGGAAAGTACAGAGAGAGAGAGAGAGAGAGAGAGAGAGAGAGAGAGAGAGAGAGAGAGAGAGAGAACAATGAAACAGATATCTTGAAAGAGGGAGACATTATTGTGTTAGAGAGAAACCTGGTTCTATGGAAATATCCAAAAACTCACGAAGATGACCCCAGCTAAAACTCCAAGCAATAGTGAAGGAAGTGCCTAAACTGACATTCCCCTATAATCTAATTGATATCCACCCTATTTGTCATTATAGAGTCTTCATCCAACAACTTATAGAAGAGATGCAAAGATCCACAGCTAAGCCAGGAGTAGAGAGAGAGAGAAGAAATTGTACAAGTAAACTGATCAAGATTATGATAAGGAAAACCACAGAAACCTGACCTACTGGGAGCTCACTGATTCTGAACTGTCAGCAGGGAAACTTCCTAGTTAATAGGCCTTCTGAATGTGGATGACAACTGCATGGTGTGGGCATTTTATAAGGCCTTTGGCATTGGGACTAGAATTTATTTATAGTACATAAACTGGCTTCTTGGAGTCCATTCACTGCAGAAGAACACTTTGCTCAGCTTTGATATAGGAGGAGGGACTTTGTCCTGCTTAAACTTGACACAACTGAATGCAACAGTTCATCCTGAGTGTCCTTACCTCCCTGAGGAATGGATAAAGGGATGGGGTGGGGAGAAGAAGAGGGATGGATAGGGGGAGGGGAGGGAGAGGAAACTTGGTGGGTATGTTAAATAAAACTTTTGAATAAAATATGAGAAAAATGAAATGCATATATATCAAAATACCCCTTTAACTAAAATCATTATTAGATATAATAATTTAAAACTCTGACTTCAGTAGCCAATTAATATATTGGAGAGGATGTGAATAGCACAATTCTTATGCATATTCAGTTTTCTTACCAGACAAGTAATTATAGCCAAGTTCAATTTTTTACTGTACACCAAGGATAGAATGGTAATAAATTCTCCATAGTAATAAATCTTCATACAGGGATAACTTTCATTTGCTGAATTTATTTACTGAATTTGGTAATATTTTGCAGGCAATCCCAAAAGTCTTAACAGAATTTTTGTTTGTTGTTTTAATTATTTTAAATTCAGTTTTAGAATGTTAGAAGCCCTTGATACCTCTTTTTTTCTTCCTTCCAAAGACATTGTTTCTAACTTTCAACCATCTTAAAATTATTTCTGTGGTACATTCTAGACTCAAACTAAGAGGTCCATCCATCTATGCCTCCTGAGTTCTGAGAGTAGAGCATGAACCCCCAAGCCCAGCTACATTTAATTGAGATGTTGGCCAAAGAAGCTCTAAGGGAATTTCTAAACAACCCAAGATGTTGCCAAGACAACAGATTACTGTCCACAATCTGACAGCAAAGTCCCATTGCTTAAAACAATATCTACAGAGCTAATAAAACATAGAGATGGGGAGATAGTACCACATAGATCCTTTACTCTATTTTTTCTAGTATCATTGATACAGGAAGGTACTCTGCAGCATATCAAATGAAAATATAAGCACTATACAAGCCACAACATTTTGGAGTTTTATTGTGTACTGTTGCCAAGATATGTTAGAGCAATGATGTCACAAAAATTAACTTAAGACCCATTCTATGAGATGGAACCCATATGCCTCCTCTTTTGATGGGTTCCTGAGCTCAGAGGGAAAGAATTTAATTGTGACTTCCTATGTAGTGATGAGTGTTCTAAGGTCTCCCATTATTTGCTTAATGTCTGGCTATAGAGTTCTATGTTTCTTCTAATCTTTTGCAGGAGGAACCTTCCCGGATAATGTATGGGTAACACACTGATATATGAGTGTAACAGACTATCATTAGTTGCCATTTTATTACTGTCTAGTATCTGTAAAATAAAACTACAAAGAAATATGATCTTTTTAAAAATCAATTTGCAACTTTGTTCTGAGTGTAGTTTATCTAATGTGATTACGTTACAGAAAATTCATTATTAAAGAAAAGCCAGTTTGTTACTGATTTGTCCCTGTGGCTTGTAACCTATTTTTTCAATTTTAGCAGTGCTATGTTGTTTCCCCCAGATTCCTTTCTTTTTCCTTGTTCTCTCTTACTTCTAAAAATTTTTTATTGTGTTTAAATATCTCATTGAGTTTAATTTCTGCATAATCAATGTGATTAGGATTCTTCACATCAGTTAACATGTTTGCAAAATATAAACAGTATTCTTTCCTAAGGAGATGGTCTCAGAAATGAGAGAACACATTTAAATATTAGCCAGTGTCTATTTTTCTTAAATATCACTTTTGGATATATATTAAGTCAAACCTGTCTTTCTCGAAACACTTCCTGATTCACAGGTAAACAGCAGGTTGTATATGGCATCCTTTCTTACGTTCTCTGTACAGGTGAGATTCCGCGTTCCTCTTGTCATTTCACATCTACTTTCCCCTAATTTGCATTTTCTTGCAAGATCTTCAAGTTAAAAACCTATGTTTATTCATCACATATCTCCTCCCTGCTTATTGTACCCTCTGAAAATAATTCCTAGATTAAAAAAAGACAAATGTATTCAAAGCAAAGTGAGAAATCTGCATAGAAGAATTGGCTATGAAAAAACCAAATGGTACTCTTTCCTGTCCAGTTTTTAAATATTTCCACATAGCATTTTTGTTTACTCCATTTTGCTCCATATGTTATATGTAATCACTTTTTAAAAGTTTTCATAATGATAAGGAATCACTTCTAGTGTATCAATTTGAAATAGCTAAAATTTTCCTATGTAGTGTCAGTCATGACTCTCCCACTATCTGGGACTTCTTGGTTTAAGTTTACACTTTCCCTAACATTACAAGGTTTAGAAAATCCTATAAGAGTATTGGATGTATGCCTTAATTATGAGAAATAGCAATTTTGGAATGAAATTTTTGAATTGTTTAAAAATTTCATTGTTATAAAACTGGAAATAATATATGTATAAAAATGATAGCAGTCTCACACTGAGTACAATAATACTTAGATGTGAAGATGTGCTCTTTTGTGATTTTACTTTTAAAAACATATGTAGATATCTATACATATCTTTTGAAATGTTGAAAAGAATAGTACTTTCTAATGTTTATCAAACCACTTTTAAAGTGTTGAATATATAACTGTTTCTTTTTTCTTTATGTTCTGTATTTGTAGCTTTAAGAAATGCTTTAAATATCTAAATGGATAGTGTAAGTCAATTCCCCCTCCAAAAAACATAAAGAATTGATCTTTGGGGAAAGAACTATTTTACATGGTAGGTATAGCCTTTCATCAACCCTTGAAATAAAAGAAAAGACTTTGAGTTATTAACAATTATATATGAATGAATCATATCTGATTTGGAGGATGATTCTCAAGTTCTCAGTTATCTTGGGGCAGTGTGGACTAGTCTGTGGCACACTGAAAGTGTGTTATAGTTTCCTTCTTTGTGTGCTAGGTGAATTTCAACATTTTAACTCTGAATAAATTTGCTCCATATTACTTTTTGTTCAAATTGTGTCTACCATCTTCAAGGAATAAGCATAGTAAAATGTGGGAGGAGGAATGTGTATGCTACACTGTTTCTGAAAGGCCGGGGTTTTCACCTCCAATTTACATTTCAAATGCAGATAAACTGAGCCTGAGACTAAAGAGACCAGAGAATGATCTGACATTTGTTAATACACTAATAGTCTTATCAGGCACTTTGGAAAATAGAATATGATGAAATAAATAAACCAAATATAAATGGAAATTGAGTAAATATGAAATCATTTCTATGTAGGAGATGAGCGTAAAAATAAACTTCTGAAGAGGTAGAGGTCTGAAAAAGTATATGTATAAAGAATGCCCCTTCAGACTGACCTAGACCCTCTGCATATATGTTACCGTTGTACAGCTTGGTCTTCTTGTGAGACTCCAACAGAAAGAGCAGGGACTGTTTCAGACTCTCTTGTAGGCTTTTAAGACCCTATTCCTCATGCTAGGTTGGGTTTCCCAGCTTTAATAAGAGGAACAGTACCTAGTCTTTCTGAAACTTGATATGCCCATGTTTGATTGATGACCATGGAAGGCCTGCCTTTTCTCATTTGATTTGGAGGAGGAGTGGATGGGAAGGAGAGTGACTGGGAAAAGAGGAGGGAGGGAAAACTGTGGTTGGGATGTAAATAATTATAATAGTAATAATAATAATGATATAATAAATGACCCACTCAAAGTGTGAATTAACATTAGTTGATAATTATAACGTTATAGAGTATTTGGAAGATTTTTAAGAAATTATGAACCACATTTTAACTTGGTAAGAACAGTGACACCAAGATATTTAAGCTAGCAATAAGCAATGTGGAGAAACACAAATCTATATAGTTCGCAATGAAGTATTTATTAAAATCAGGAGATTTATTGTGAACTATGTCTATGATTTAAAACTAGCTGTTAACTTAAGTAACCATACTATCTTTCAATATTATCAAATATGTACATACAAAATGACTACATTGCCATTATAATAAGCAAGGTGAAGTTGTAGGAAGACGAAAATAGTACAGCTAATATTGGCATTATGTTTTACTATGACCAGAAATGATGACATAAGGAATGTAAGTACGGATAAGTCACTACTATGCTAGTGGACTGGAAGCCTGAGGTAATGACTTTGCACAATGACTTCACTCCATTGCGGATGGATTTTGTCTCTTAATGCTCCTTTTGTTGGGAGCTTCATTGTTGTGTGACAGTAGCACTAAAAGTTTTATAATTTTAAAGAAAATAAAGCCATATTGTGAGATCCTTAAAGCACAGGGTTCCTCTATTTAGAGGGGACTGAAGTAGATTTTATGAGATCCTGATAGCATTCTTCTGAGCCAATTGCTACTGAAAGACTGAGCCTGCTGTCATTCAGCTCATGAGTCTCCTCTGTCTAGTGTACACAAATGCCATTTTCCCAAAGATTCTCAGTGTTGGACTGTACCCTTGTGCATCTAAAACAACCAGGTAAGTAAACTCTCTTATGAAGCTATCTAACCCTAGGTATTAATGGCAGTAAAAGTCAGAACAAATTTATAAAACAATACAATTTGATATTTCAAGATATATGTCTGAATATATTATTTTAACTAGCCAAGCATTTCATTTACTCTATTTGATAACTTTTAAATGCATTGGAAACAAATCATTCAAGATTTAGCATCATAAAAATAATCCTGAAAGTTTATTTTTTATTTTATTAATTTGATCAGGTATCTGTATAGATTAAACTAACCATTTGGTCAAGGTTGTACCTGGATAAAATTAATGTGTATATCATGGCTACCATCTCCCTGAAACCTAGAATTTCTCAAAGAAGTCATCCAGGTTGTTTGTCGGCTTCAATCTCTTGTTATTGAAAACTGAAATTCATATATTCTTTGGGCTTATCTAACTTGAGTCAAATTAATACACTAGAGACCATGTTCAGGTCCTAATCAAATGTAATGAGGGCATCTTTCCATTCTAAGTTATTGCGGTAATATATAATAAAAAGAACCATGTTATCATTTTACTTATGCTCCAAACAGTGACCTTATCAAGAAAGTCACTATTGTACCTTATTCCCACATTCAATGAGAGGTATATAAAGGCATTTTAGGGGGCTACATAATAGACAGACTGAAATATTTTTCTTGCATGGTCTCTTTTAACTGAGGAATTTTTTATGTAATTTTGAACATATAAACAGATAAAATATTAATAGCTGTATAAATCAAACATGTACTAGTAACAAACGATAATATACTTATTTAGTTTCTTTAGTATACATGTAAAAAGCAGTTTAAAATACTAGTGAGGTTGGTGTATACTTTTTACACACAGTATTAAACATAACTTGAATATGTCATAATGTAGGACACAGTATCATCAATGTTTTTAGTATTGATCAATATCTTGGTTTAATTTCAATGATGATATTTATTTTTCACATAAGTAAGTAGTAAAATGAAAAAAATGTGAGGAAAATATAGTAAAAATGGAAGAAGTGTACCTAATGTTATTTCAGAACTTGTTGGTAATCTTGTCCCAATCCCAAACCAAAATTTAACTACATTTATGCAACTTAAGTCAATAATTCAAGCACTGAGTTTTACAATAAAATATCTTAACACAATACAACCCAAATTTGTGGTAATTTGATCCTCACATGCTAAGGAATGTCAGTATGAAAATACTCCCTGTGTTTTCTGTAAAGAGGTCAGTATGTTTCCGTAAGAACAGAAAACAGTGTGCATACTGAAAACAGAGGCGCTCACAGCAAAGAGTCATTTTCGATCTGAGTTAAGGTTTTTCAGGAATTTTGTCAGTGTTGCATAGAATGTTGATATAAAGTGTCAGGTATGTTCACATGAAGGTCATATAGTGCAAACATGTCTGAAAACAGACAGGAACACTTTATATTCGTCCAAGGCTGGATATTTTTAAATAAAGTTTTGGTCACTAAGCATACAGAAAAACTTTACTACTGTGTATTTTGTGAATAGTGCATTTGGTTATATGATTTCATGTTGTAGAATATTTGTTTAACTATTCGAAGATGTGGTGCATTTGTTTAACTGTGTAAATGTATTGCATTTGTTTATATTTGGAATATTCGTTTAACTATGTAATGATGGGCTGCATTTGTTTAACTATCTAGCCTGCCTAAGAAGACACCTGATGAGTCTAATAAAATAAAAAGTTAAATTAAAAAATATAGGATGTATAGGCTGGACTCGAATCCTAGGGGTGGGTTAGTAGGAGGCAGAATTTAGGCCTGAGTGAAGAGAGAGAGAGACACCGGGGAAATTCCAGAGACTAGACACACAGATATGGAGGATGCAGGAAAGGAGGTCAGTCGTACAGAATGAGAAAATAAAAAAAAAAAAAAGAAAAAAAAGAAAGAAAAAACTTAGAAAACTGGAAACACATTAAGTTAAAAGAGCCAGTGGGACAGTGGGCCAAGCCTAAGCTAAAGCTGAGCATTCATAATTAATAAGTCTCTGTATCTTTGTTTGGGAGGTAGTTGGAGGCCCAAAGAAACTGTCAACTACAATTGGAATCCAGTGTGAGGTCCAAATTCCATATAGGATCTGAGAAAGCTGAAAAAACAAAACCCCCAAAATACTCAAACAGGAAAACACAGATATGGCTTTTTTAAGAGGAGCTGAGCACCTTGAGCAGCTGGCACTCTAAGTAGAAACAAAAGCTAAGTAAAAACACCCACCACAGTGTGGGCACCACCTTCCTAGAGCTGGCATAGTTGAAAGAACCTCTTAATTAAATCCACCTCCCAGTTTAATGAGGCTCTCAACCAGTCTTAACGCTTGGCTCTTGTGGACCTGAGGAGGGGCTGGAGCAAATTATCAGAACTGCATGGTGGAAAGCCTCGGTGTTGCTTCAAAATTTAAGGTTTGGCTCACATGATCAGACAATACTGCAGGTGCACAGTAAAACAGGTCTAGACAGAAAAAACTTAAAATAGTTTACAGTGTCTGAGGGTGCTTAAGAAAAGAAAATGAGGATAGATAGTTATACGGAAAAGTAAATAATTTAAAAATACTTAAGGATAATCATTAAAGAGTAAAGAAATATAAAAGGAAAAGGCCACATAAAGATAGAAAATGCACAGGGCATCTGGATTCTGTATAAATCATTGTTCGATTTGTCTATTGAGTGCTGAGGAACAACCAGTAACTGCTAACAGACATGGGATTGTAAAAAAAACAAAATAAAAATCTGATGAGTCAAAACAGCCTAAATATTTTTAGCAATTTCTTGACTTTAAAATGCATTTCAGAAAACAGATTGCATTGCCAGAGAGTTTATCCATTTTCCCCCACTGTAAATGAAAGGCTGTGTATTTATTTAAAATTAATAGAGAGCAGATTTAATTGTGAGAGACCCCCATGGAAATTGTAGCTACAAATACAAAGAAATAAACCTAGAAAAACTATCAGAGAGGTGACCATATATGCTCATCCCTTGACTTGGGAAGAGCTCTCAGACCGGATGAACATGAAAAATCTTGTTTGTTACAGAGTCCTCATAGCTTATTATTAAATACTATATTTTCATGTGACATGGATAGGGGTTTGCTTATACAGTCAAAAAATGTACAAAGTTGACCGATTCCATTTTTCCACTCAAATATAAAACTAAATATCATCTTTGGATGAATTGGTGATGTAGTCACTCAAAGTGCCTCTCTTGAGTTCTGCTTTCAGAACAACTCAAGGTTGCTAACTGAGACAGTGTTGCTTCACAGAATTTTCTAGCCAGGACTTCAGACAAACTTTTCGTTTCCCATTACATGCAGACTAGACAACAAATGTAATAGCTAGTTTTCTCAGGACTTGACCATTGTCCTAATTTTCTTTGGGTCCCCAAGACAGTAAGAAACAGTCTAGAGAATACAACACTCACATTGTAAAGAAGTGGGGTGGTGGTTTTTGGTCATTCAGTGGGTTAAGGATATTTGTCATTTAATGGAGATACAGAAATATAGAATAAAAAGACAACTGTATACCTCAAATAATTTATATTGGTATGTATTTTGTATAATGATACAAATTTAAGGTTATTTTTGTTATACTGTATATATACATATGTATATAGATATATACATATATTTCTACTCTTGTTTAAGGCATTGTATCTATATATTTAATTTTAAAATGTAATATAATGTTCTAGTTGTTGAAAGCTTTTGCAAACTGTCTATGATAATTAAGCAATGCAGGTTAGTAGGTTCTCTTCTATAACAATCAGACCTGTATTAGGGCTAGGTATGTTTTTAAGGTTGAACATGATTTTTAGATAGATGGTTAATCTTCAAGTGCTCCAGAGACCTTCAGAATATATCATTTAAGATGTTTAATAACCTAAGAATTTTTATAACAGTGAGACATATCTGCTTCTTGTCACCAAACAATGATGGGCACTGAAGAGCCTTCAAATGGAGTATGCCTTTATTGTATCGAAGCTAGCCATATGGGCAAGAAGCTGCCCTTGTCTTGAGTGATGACAGTGTACGGTTCAAACTGAATGTTCAATACATACACAAAAAAGAACTGCCGAAGTTTGCCAAGACGAGGTGGGACAGTCCTTCAAAATTCTTGCTTCACAGAAGTTTGTAAGATATTCTAGGCCTGTAGGCTGAGGAATAATTTGCCATTTTCAGAGGGACTTTGAGTGACTTTCCATGCAGCCAGATGTCTTTGTCATTTCTAGAGTCCCTAGACTCTACACTCCCAGTTTACTCAGGTAGTATATCTTTTTGAGACATTGATGAGAATGAAGATGGTATAGTTATAATTACAGTTTTCCTTATTACCAAATTAAGAAAAGAAAGTCATCAAATGAGGAATAACATGAATAAGACTGCGAGATATAAAAGATTAAATTTTTTATCTAAGAAAATGTTTGTGGTTTAAAAAGGTAGTTTGGGGTTAGTAGCACAAGTTAGGACAGAAAGTAAACTACGTGTATAATTTTAGATTCTCCAAATAGGATAGATAATAAAATATTATCTCTGAATTTGCTAAATGAAAATAGACTGGGTATTATAAATGTAAATCTAACTTGATAATTGTACTTATTGTATATAGTTTTACTTGCTAAAGCTAAAATCTTCATTTTATTTAGACAAAAAGGCAAATTTTGTAGAATATTTGTCTAACTATGCAAAGATGTGTTTCATTTGTTTAATTATATAAGGATATGTTACTATTCTACTTTGCCTGCCTATGGTTCCTGTTTGGTCAATAAAATTCTGAAAGGCCAATAGTGAGGCAGGAAGTATAGGTGAAACTACTCAGCAGGGATAATAAATAGAAAGAGGAATTTAGTTTGAATGGGGAGAGAAAGAGAGAGACCATGGAGATGGCAGTGGCCAGCCAGGCAGACATAGAAAAGCAGGAAAGTAGGACATACATAGTGAAGAAAAGGTAAAAAGCTATGAGGCATAATATAGATGAATAGAAGCACATTAAACTAAGTTAAAAGAGCTAGTGAGACAAGCCTAAGCTAAAGCCAAGCATTCATAATTAATGATAAGTCTCCACATCTTTATTTGGGAGTTGGTTGGTGGCCCAAAGAAAATTCCAATTAAAATTTCATGTGAGTTTTTATCTACAGTTTTAAGCAGCTGAGTGCATAGTGGCCAGTCTTTTTAGGGTGGCATGAGAATTCTGTCTAACAATGTAGTTTATTTGGTCCTGGTAGCTTGTGGTCACAAAAATGAATCAATGGTCTCTCACACATGTGTTTCTCTTAAGGATTATCTGCTGTAGTGATACATTGTTTACCAAATAAAGATTGTTTGAAGATCAGAGGACTGAGCTGGCTACAGAGTGATCCATAGAGATCTAGCAGCAGGTGGTTTCATACACTTTTACTCCTTGCCCTTGAGAGGCAGAGGCAAGGATCCCTCTGCGTCTCTGTATTTAAGGCCACACTGGGCTACATAATATTAATCCAGTTTAAGAGAGAAAAAAGTCAGGCAGTGGTAGCACACACCTTTAATGCCAGCACTTAGGATCACAAACCTTTAATCCCAGCACTAGAAAGGTTTAAACAGAAAGCAACATGGCTGAGTAGAGAGAGGAATTTAAGGCAAGAGGAAATAGGATTTGAGTCTCCAACCTTGTGTTTCCCTTCCCTTTTCAATGAAGACTCAGAGGGAATCAGTATGAGGATTCATGGAGAGAGGACCTTCCTTTTCAGCCTGAGGATTCAATAGTGGAGAGAAGTTTGTCTAGTGGCTTGAACCCAGCTTATCTGAGCTTTTAGCAATTACATCAATATCTGGCTATGGGTTTTTATTATTAGGCCAATTAGGATTTGTGCATTAATCTGCACCTTGCAATATCAGAGATTCACACAAAATTTATTTTTGTAAAAAAAAAATTAAGCATAAATATCTAATATGTAAGTCTACTGTTTGTATATGAAAACATGTATATTTATGATGTATATTATAGATATTGATATTTTATCCCTTCTAAGTAAAATATAGAGGGGTTTTTTATATATAATATTCTGGCTAAGGTTTTCCTGCTGTATACTCCTCCCAGTTCCTCCCCACCTTTCTTGACATGAAGTGGATGTTAATTAGAGTCAGATATTGGTTGATTACTCTTATGAGATTTGCTATCATAATAAGCATTTGTCATAATATATCTCAAAGAACTCCTTTAAAGTAAAATATATTTATGGTTTGTTACGAGTAAGTACTTGTACGAAGACTGTTGATTTTCTTGTAGACATAGGGCCAAGTGAGCACTGAGACGATTGACCATGTCTTACTACGTTGTCAACCAGAATTTAGTAGCAAATTCTATGTACACTGCTGAGCCTATTTTGGATCATCAAGCATTGTAGTGCTCTAGAAACCATGCAAAACAAAACATCAAAAATTACCCTAGAGAACTGTTTTAAAAATAATAAAGAGTCATTATTGAATGCAATTTTTATTCTGGGAGTGCTTTTATATGTAGCAAGAGTAGTTAAAATATGAGCAAATGTAAGAGAAGCATAGGGAGGCAGTTCCTGATAGAAGAAATAAAGAGTAAACATGGGTGATTAACGAGGACATAAATATTGGATAGTATAAACAGTAGTGAGATAGCAGCTATTAAATGAATGGAGACAAGCAAATCAGCAACACTGATTTTATTGTGTTATGAAACAAGCAAGTTAGTAAATCTACTATAGTACTACAGTTTATAATTACTAAAAGTAAAACACAGACACACATACACACAATGAGAGCACATGGTTATTTCAGGGGGATTTAAAGGTTTCCTAAATGTTTAAGATCTACCCAACCCACTAGACAATCACTAGAAAAAGAGTGTAAAGATTGTTAAGCTTTTTGAGGTTGCTAAAGTGGGTTGTGTCTTTACTCAGAGAATCAGATTATCTTGGAATCAAACCTAGAGAAATATTTTCACCAATGACTGATACCTTCTTTTTACTAGAGGAAAGTACATAGATAAATTTATGATATGAAAGCAATTTTTCTTCTTATTAAATGTATGACTACTTTTAAGTTCTATTAAATATGATTATATAGAGGAGATAAAATAAATACCAGTAATATAAAATTGTTATACAATATATCTGAAGTGAGTATATATGGAAGATGTTGATGATTTGTTGTAGCGAGGTTTCTTGGTACCTGGCGGCCAGAGGCCCAGACCAACAGACCTGCGCACCAGACCCATTAGCTGCCAGCTGCTGCTGCTCAGGCCCACAGAAATTATTCAGACGCTTATATTAACTTTATGCTATTTGGCCTATGGCTCAGGCACATTGCTACCTAGTTCTTACATCATAAATCAACCCATTTCTATTAATCTGTCTGCCATGTGGCCCGTGGCTCACCTGTGTTCCTTACATGTTGCCCCTTGTGCAGTTTGCTTGATCTGCCCCTAACTCTGCCCTTCTTTTCCTACCTATTCTGATTCCTCTGCCTACTTTTTCTATGGTGCCTGTCAAGGGCCAAAACAGCTCCTTTATTTAAAGACTGAGATTCACAGCGTACAGAAAGGCATTTCCACATCAATGATTTAAGAATTTTGAAAATATTTTTAAAACAGTTATTTTTTAAGAAAAAATATAGAGAGGCATGGAATATATTTCTTTTAAAATATTTTTAAATATTTAAATATTTTTAAATAATATATTGTAGATTTAAAATGTATTCTATTGTAAATAATTTCCTTTTTATCTAGACCTCATGAATATCTGAAGTTTCATAATAGTTTCAAAAATTTCCATCCGTTTCCTTATCAGAATCATGGATTCTGTTGCATTAGCATGACCAAATGATGGATGTGAAATGTCTTTAATAAAGAGTTATGTCTCAAATAATTTGAATTTAAATATCATTTTTTTTACTTTCTATAGACATTCACAACTTGCTACAGACATATTATTGTCAAATTTAATTGTCAACCTCACAAAAGATGTAATGATCTGCTAGTCAAAATTCTGTTGTGTTAACTTTTATTTGTTATCTTTAGTTTCAAGCACAATTGTAATGGATTTAGATCCTGTATACCACATGCCTCCCTACTCCAATCTTCTCTTCAACACTATATTTTATAAATACAATTTTTCCAGATTATTCCCAGGAATCATTGGGAGATGCTTCACATTAACATTCTGAGTTATACAAGCAACATTCTGCCTTTCCAAGAATATCATTTCCTTACCCTCTCCATATGTATCTTCTTGACTATAATAATACTTCCAGTATATCAATACTCTATCAATATTAGTATCATCTATTTTCATATACTGACTTCTCTGTTTAATTTTAAAGTTATTGCACTTATTATTTTTTTCATTTTTAATTTATTTAAAAAGTTTTAGAAGACATCCTATTGCTGCATACAAGAAACACACCTTAACTTCAAAGACAGACTCAGGTTCAGAATAAAGGGTTGGGAAAAGAGTTTCCAATCAAATGGTCCTAATAAACAAGCTGCTGTAGCCATCCTAATACTAGCAAAATAGACTTTAAACTAAAATCAATCAAAAGAGACCAAGAAAGACATTACTCATCTAAGGAAAAATCCACCAAGATGATCTCTCAATCCTGAATATTTATGCCCCAAACACAAAGGCAACTACATTTGTAAAACAAACACTAATAAAGCTTAAACCTCACATCAAACCCCACACACTAATACTTCAATACCCCACTTTCACCTTTGGAAAGTCAGCCAGACAGAAATGCAACAGAGAAATAAGGGATATAGCAGATACTGTGACCCAAATAGACTTTATTTATGTATATTGTACATTAAATTATTTTCCACTAGCATATAAGCATGTACTATTTAATTAATGTACTAATACATAATATGTTAATTCAACTTTAATAGTACTTAAACATGAATATTAAGCAAGTATATACAACGTATGTATTAGGACATTTATGCTTTATCAACATTTATATATACTATTACATGTCTATTATCTACTACATTAAGTTAATGCTTTTAAGACATATCTGTGTTATCTTACATACACCATTTTAGTCATAAACTCTTCTTTTCCATATGACTATCCCCTTCCATATTTGGTCTCTTTATCTACCATCCTCCGTGAAACCAACAACCCGCCCACCTACCTCTCTTCTCGCTCCGGGCCCATTTTAACTTGGGGGTCGCTAATGTGAAACTTTATCAGACATCTGGTTCTTACTTCAGGGCCATCAATTGGTTCATCGTCCATACGTTCCCCTTAAATAAGACATCTCGATGGTACAGGTCTAATCAGCCCATGCCCGACATAACTGTGGTGTCATACATTTGGTATTTTTATTTTTGGGGGTGCTTAACTCAGCATAGCCGTCAAGGCATGAAAGGTCAACATATCATCAAGGGTAACTCTCTAGTTAAGGGTCATTAATCCCCATAACCCAATCACCTTAAGCATATATAATTAATGCTAGTTGGACATATAACTTAATTTGCTATTGATTTACTCTCCTCAAACCCCCTTTCCCCCACCCATATTTTGCAAGCCTAATTTCCTCAACAAACCCCCAAAACAAGGTTTTGGCTACAAAAATCTCGTCCGTATTCTAGTAATACACCAAATTTGACTTAATTTTTAGTATTAGGCAAAAAACCAATTTAAGCCTGGTCAACTTTCAAATACCTTTTTGTACTGTAATTTTCGATTAAATCTAAAAACATTAATACAGTCAGTGTAGCTTATAATTAAAGCAAAGCACTGAAAATGCTTAGATGGATTATCATCCCGTAGATACACAGGTTTGGTCCTGGCCTTATACTTAGTTGGAGGTAATATTACACATGCAAAGCTCCCTATACCAGTGTCAAATCCCTCAGAATTTTAATAATTCCAAGGAGAGGGCATCAAGTACATCTTATAGCTAAAGACGCCTTGCCTAGCCACGCCCCCTATATATATATACATATACATATATACATATATACATATATATATATATATATATATATATATATATATATATACAAACCTTCCACCCACAAAAAACAGAATATACATAGTTCTCAGCACCCCATGGAACTTTCTCTAAAATTGACTGCATACTCAGACATAAAGCAACTAAAAGTAGATTTAAAAAAATGAGAATAACCCCCTGTATCATATCAGACCACCATGGTCTAAATCAACAACAACAAAATCACAGAAAGCCTACAAATTCATATACGCTGAACATCTTCACCTCTGGGTAAAGAAAGAAACTAAGAAAAAAAATCAAAGACTATCTAGAATTTAATGAAAATGAATCTATAACACACCCAAACTTAAGGGACACAGTGAAAGCAGTGATAAGAGGAAAACTCATAGCTCTAGATGCCTATATGAAAAAACTAGAGAGATCTCACACAAGAGACCTAACAGCACAGCTGAAGGCTTTAGAACAATTAGAAGCAAACTCACCTGGAAGGAGTATGTGGCAGGAAATAATCAAACTTAGGGCTGAAATCAATAGAAAAAAAGAGAACAATACAAAGAATCAATGAATCAAGGAGTTGTTCTTTGAGAACCTCAACAAGATAGATAAACCCTTATCCAATCTAAACAAGAAGAGAGAGACAACACCCAAATTAACAGAATCAAAAATGAAAAGGAAGACATAACAACAGAAACTCAGGAAATCCAGAGAATTATCGGGTCATACATTGAAAATCTATACTCCACTAAGATGGAAAACAGAAAGGAAACGGACAGTTTTCTGGACTGGTACCACTTACCAAATTTTAACGATGATCAGATTAAAGACCGAAACAGACCTATAAGCCCAAAGGAAATTGAAACTGTTATTAAAAGTCTCCTAAGTAAAAAAATGCCCTGGACCAGATGATTTCGGTGCAGAGTTCTACCAGACATTCAAAGAAGAACTAATACCAATACTCCTTAATTGTTCCATAAAGTAGAAACTGAAGAAACATTGCCAAACTCTTTTTATGAGCTCACAATCACCTTGATTCCAAAGCCAGGCAAATATGCAACAAAGAAAGAAAATTACAGACCAATCTTTTTCATGAGCATTGGTATAAAAATACTCAGTAAAATTATTGCAAAACAAAGCCAACAACATATAAAAAAAATCATCCAACACGATCAAGTAGGTTTCATCCTAAAGATGCAGGGATGGTTTAACATATGAAAAACTTTGAATGTCATCCATCATACAAACAAACTGAAAGAAAAAAACCACATGGTCATGTCATTAGATGCAGAAAAAGCCTTTGACAAAATCCAACACTCCTTCATGATAAAAGTCCTGGAGAGATCAGGAATATAGGAAAAATATTCGAATATAATAAAGGCAATATACAGCAAGCCAACAGCCAACATAAAGCTACATGGAGATGCTCCAAGCAATTCCCCTTAAAATCAGGAACAAGACAAGGCTGTCCTCTCTCTTCCTTTTCATTAATGTTTTCAAATTTTTTGCTAAAGCAATAGGAGAACAATAGGAGATTACGGGGATACAAGTTGGAAAAGAAGTCAAACTATCTCTATTTTCAGATGATAAGATCATATACATAAGTGACCCCAAACTTCTACCAGGGAACTCCTACAGCTGATAAACACTGTCAACAAGGTTGCAGGGTACAAGATTAATTTTTAAAAAATCAATATCCCTCCTATGTGCTAAGGATAAAAGGGCAGAAAAAGAAATAAGGGAAACATCACCTCCTTTATAAGAGCTGAAAATAGCATTATATATCTTGGTGTAATTCAAACCAAAGAAGTAGCAGACCTGTTTGAAAAAAAAAAAAAAAACTTTAAGTCACTGAAGAAATAAATTGAAAAAGATATCAAAAAATGGAAAGATCTCCCATGCTCCTGGATAGGTAGGATCAACATAGTAAAAGATGAGATTTTTACTAAAAGCAATCTGTAGATTCAGTGCAATCCCTATAAAAATCCCTACACATTTTTTTTTACAGACCTTGAAAGAACAATACTCAACTTCCTATGGAATTACCAGGAAAAATGGGATCGCCAAAACAATTCTGCTCAATGAAAGAACTTCGGGAGGAATCACCATCCCTGACTTCGAGCTATACTATAGAGCTTCAGTAATGAAAACACGCTGGTACTGGATAAAAAAAAAGACTTGTGGATCAATAAAATCAATGATATATGACATTCACAGATTTTTTTGTATGCTTTTTTGTATCTTTGGGATGAAGCCTACTTGATCAGGGTGGATAATTTATTAGATATACTGTTGAATTCAGTTTGCCTGTATTTTATTGAGGACTTTTGTATCAATGTTCATGAAGGAGATTAGTTTGTAATTCTCTTTCTTTATTGTATCTTTGAGTGGCTTGCATATCAAAGTGATTGTGGCCTCAGAAAAAGAGTTCAGCATTGTTCCTTCAGTTTCTATTGTATGGACCATTTTTAGGAGTATTTGTATTAGTTCTTATTTGAATGTTTGTCAGAATTTTTACATTATTGCACTGAAACCATCTGGACCTGGGCTTTTTTACCCCCCTTAGGAATCTTTTAACAACAGCTTCAAAATTTCCCTGAGGATGATAGGTCTACTTAGGTCATTTATCTAGTATTGATTTAATTTTGGTAAGTGGTACCTGTCTAGAATGTTGTCCATTTCTTTAAGGTTTTCCATTTTAGTATAGTATAGATTTTCAAAGTATGAACTAATAATTCTCTGGATTTCCTTGATGTCTGTTCTTATGTCCCCCCTTTCATTTCTGATTCTGTTAATTTGCATACTCTCTATCTCTCTGCCTATTGGTTGGTTTGGATAAAAGTTTATCTATCTTGTTTACTTTCTTAAAGAACCAACTGTGATTCATTGATTGTTTTTTTTTTTTTTTTTTGCATTATTCTCCTTGTTTCTATCGTATTGATTTCTGCTCAAAGTTTGATTATTTCCTGCTGTCTTCTCCTTCTAGGTGAGTTTACTTCTAATTGTTCTAAAGCGTTTCAGCTGTGTTATTGTCAATTATGTGAGATTTCTCTAGGCTTTACATGTAGCCATTTGGTGCTATGAATATTTAGGTTATTTTTATATTTTTACATGTACTAATAATGTTTTCTCAAATCAAAATTTTGGGTTGATGATTGAATTAAATTCTTTTCATAATTCTATTTTAATCGGTACTATTTAAACAATTCTCTGAATGGTAACCCAATGTGTGTACATTCTGTGTATTTCTTTTTTTGTATAAAGAGTAAGGCAAAGAGAAAATTCTTTGCTAGTATAGGAGTAAAGATATATCTTTGTCATTGTATCGTCTTACATATATTATTTCTAACCTTATCAGTAAGTGACTATAATAGAAAGATTTTTTAAAATCTGGTCCTAAGAATTATTTATTAATTAAATAAATAAATGAATTTCTTATACATTTTTAGACCTTGCTTATGAGCCACGTAACATCATAGCATTTTATGGCATAATTGATAATTAAAAAACTATATTCTTTGAAAATTTTTATACACATGAGATTTTTTTGTTTGGAATTATTCTTCCATTTAAAATAATGGTAAAATAATTATTAGTTGCTTTAGATATCTATCCTTATCACTTTTATACACACATGTATGCATATATTTTAAAACATATCGGTATATAAATTTCAAAGTTTAAATTAAATATTTATATTCTCACATATCTAAAGGAATATTCCTATCATTAATTAAAACTATGGCTTTTGACAGAATTTTTCTCTTTCATCTTTGTAAAGAATTATCTTTATTACTCAAAAATCTTTGTATACTTTCCTCTAGTATCAACTACCTCATTGTATATTTAATATTGATAAAACAATTCTAATTTTTATTGAGCATTTTATTTAAGAAACAGTCTAAATTTACAAACTTTTTTCTGTGTTCATACTATATGTATATTTTAAGATTATGCTATAATATATTGTGGATAGTCATATAATTTTGCGTATTTCTTAACTTTACCTTTAGCTGGTACTATTTTATTGTTAATGACAAAATCTTACCTAAATTTTATTTTGCATTGTTAAAGTAGACTTATAATAGCTTTTCTGTCTTCTTTCTAATTTTATTTTAAAATTACCTAAACTTAAAACCTCTTTATTATATAGGATGCCTAAAGATATTGCTTCACTTATTAAGAATATTTTATTAATTCTTATTATCTGTTTTTATTATCATTGATTTGATTGAATTAATTTCAACCCTGATATTGCAAGTGAATGAGTTTCCCAATTTGATTTTGGCAAATATTCTATTAATTTTCTGGCCTTAAGATGTTTTTTGTAATATCTTAAAAATATTTGAGCTATACATCTTATATTCAATGTTTAAAAGGTAAAATCAATCCACAAGATACATCTTCTGCTGTGTTACATGCCTCACTGTGATTACAAATGACATCCATTCATATTTACTCTTAGTTCTTACAAGAAAGCTATTCCTTATTCACCTTTACAGTAATATTAAAGTCTTTTTATGATGTGTCAATATATATGAGTTTACAGATTCAACTCCCACATAATTTTAAAAAGAACTTTGGTTCTTATATACCTATAAGAAATACATATATATGATCTCAAATCTACCAGAACCCCACATTGTCATACTTCAAGCAGATATGAACTGTCAGTGTTTTTACTGTGACATTACGATTTCCTCTTAAGAGAATTTAGAGAGGCTTATTGGTAATGAAGGAAAGGGGATTTAATCATTATGCTTTATCATTCCTGCAGTCCTAGGACTTTAGCTTTCCAAATGGAAAATTTAAAGATAAAAAATTAAATAATAGCTAATTTGTTTCCCCAAAAAAGGAATCTACCCGTACTTCATTTTACATGTGTCATCTAAATGTCATATGATTTTATTCAATAATAAACTACTTTTCTCTAGCACAATGTTATATGAAATTACACAAAATGCATTTAAATTCCTACAATATGATTTCAACCTAGAGAACTATGAAATAGCAACAGACTTTGAATAAATAATAGGAAAATATCATCTTTGTTCTCCCTATAGAGGTACAACATTCAGCACAGACACTTCATTTTACTACTGGACATAGAATATTTATAAAACAGGAGTGCTCAGATTCCACTAAGAATCCAGTGGCATCCACGGTAAAACAATGCCTAGTGTGCTCACTTTGTCAATAATATTGAGACGGGATTTATCACTGTTTTTATTCTCAAATTGAAAGGAAAGAATAGAAACGTGAATTCACTTTTAATCCTTTAAAACTTCTTCCTAGCAAAGAAAACAATCTTTTAACTAGGTTGTAATGACTTTCACTCACAACCGTGCAGTAGGAATAGAACAGAAATTAGACATTAAAAAAAAAATCCCTTTCAACTTTTGAGCACTATTTAGAAGTGAAAGTTTTATTCTGAATTTGAAATTTGCCAAGGTCTGTGGCTGAGTTTCAGACACCACTTCCCTTGTTGGCAGAGATGATTTGGAAATCAGAAGTCTGCACACTTGTGATATTTCCAGGCTTAGAGTGTCAAAAAGACAAGATGGCATATGGTGAAGAAAAAGGGATTTCTCACATTCGGGAACACATTTCAACTTCCAAAACATAAAAATAAATAAGTGCTTTTTCAAATTCATAAAAGAAATAATGAGAGATTCTCCAAAATATTATAGACATACCAAAGTTAAGCAGCAAGATGCTTGAGTCTGTCACTTCCAGAAGCTCTCGCTAAGTGGAGAAGTTCAGATTTCTGGATTGTCATGTTAACTTTGGCATAAAGATGACTTCTTTGGCAAGGATGACAGTAATCCCCCTCAAGGAAAAAAATATAGTCTAATTAAAGTATACAGTTTGATGTTTTCATATGAACTTTTTCGTGGGAAGTTTCTCCAGTACCCACTAGCTAACTTATTCAAGTATATCAGTTATATTGAAGGAACTTGTTCAGTTGACCTGAGATCTGCCAGATGGGATCTCTAATTCTATTGTCCATTTACTAAAGTTCTTTGTCTGCAATGTCTATTCTTAAAGTGAATGCTGGAGCATTCTCGAATCAGCTATTGTTAGTAAATGTGTTGGTCTTTGAGCACATCAATACTTCACATGTCAGAGGAGCAGAAAGTCATTACAACCTGGATTGATGCATTTTCTAATTTCTTCCTGATAAAATTTGACAAAAGAAAAATGTAAAAGACTAATGATGAAAGCTAAGTAGGTTTCTCAGTCAGTAAAGCATTTACTTTGCAAGAAGGAGAAACTGGGTAAGAAATCAGTACACACACACACACACACACACACACACACACACACACAACTATTGTGGTGGCAAATGGGGGACTGTACCAGACTGGGGTAGCAGAAGAGTAGAATCCTTGGACAATAGTTAGGCATTTCTACCCAAGTGGTGAACTCCATGTTTATATGTTTGTGTTCAGAGAGATGTTATGTCTCAAAACTGAAGAGGAATGTGATAAAGAAATTTTGAACATTGACCTCCAGACTTCACAAATATATTGCACGTGCACTCGCATGCACACACACACACACACACACACACACACACACACACACACACACAAATACACAAAGAGAAAGAGAGAGTGCAACATATATGTACTCCAGTTATCAAAAAGAAATTAAGCTGTATGGATTTAAGTATTGTTTTATTTATGGTTATATCTTGTTGTTTTTGCTGGGGTGCCCTTGAAACAGAGTCTTACATAACACAGGCTGGCTCTGCACTATTCCATGTGGTTCTAATTTTTAATGCATAAAATTAATGTTAGAATAATATATCATATAGATAACACATAGAACAAACTGATGTTTTTGAGAAAACAATATCTTATCAAGATGTATTCTAACATGAGCTATCCTATCTTCTGAAATTTTTAATTCCAGAACTATACAGAACAATGAATTATATCATTTTATTTGAAAAAATTACCCAAATCTTTTCCTTCATAGTACATATCTGAGATGTTATTTTGACCTATGAAATAAAAATCTGAAAAGAATAAAACTGTTACCAATACCTATAGCAATAAAACCTATCAAATATAGTCTATCCATGCTGACTGTGCCTTTCTATGATGATGTATAAATTTCCAAGTGCTCATAGTTAACAAAGTACATGCTTATTTTACTTAGATACTTACATTATGCTATAAATAGACTATATTTTTAAGAGATGACTCTTCAGCTAGTTCTGATTATTAAATGATAACAATGTGTGAGACATTTCCCTTCTTTATAAATATTTCAAAACGACCAGTTTTAAAATAACTTAACATTATTTAAATTTCTTATTCTTATTACATGAAATAAACAGATCTCTCTTCATTTTTTGCTTGTTTTAAATTAAATTAATTCATTTAATTTTCATCTCATCCACAGTTTCCCATCCCATATCGTCCCTCTACCTCCCCTCTGCATCTTCAATTCACTCTTCCTCTATTTCTGCTCAGAAAGAGGCAGGCCTCTCATTGGCATCAACAAAGCATCTTTTGGATATATGCCCAAGAGTGGTATGGATAGATCTTAAGGTATATAAATTTCCTTGAGTTCTATTAGATAAGTTTTCCATATTTCAGTAGAAATGGTTCTGAAGATAATAGTAATTTAAGTGTCTCATTATTAATATGAAGTGCAAAACATTTTAATTACTAAATATGAAAGTTGAAATAAAATATTTTAAATGCACATAACACTATGCATTTTACCTAGCTGTGTGGTCTACGAACCTCAGCAATTTGGAGCATAGCAAGATATCTCCAGAGTTGAAATAGTGGCACTTATTTTTCTGAACAGCCAACAGACATTATATAGGACCTAGAGCCCATTTAATAGGAGTTAGTTAGTACCTGCAACTGTAAATCTGACCTTTAGCTATAGAGGTCCTACTACTGCCATTATTCTACTCCAGTATAATGACTAATTGTATTGTAAATATCCTTAAACAGTGTAGCTCAAACTTTACTGATTTATTATAATAATATTATTATATAATAATATAATAATAATTATTAATATATATTATATATAATATATTAATATATATAAATATATAATAATTATATTATTATTATTATTATTATTATTATTACAGAAAGCCACAACTAGCCCTCATACAGAAAATAATTGACCGTGAGAAGAACCTATTGACTCATCTACTATATATCCTCTTAGGCTAAGGCTCAAGGATCGTCCCCAATGGAGTGTGTGTCCAAATTATAAGGGGCAGAGTACCATATATTCTACTGTGTGATTGTGTTTTCTGTTTATGACATGGAGTCTATATTCACAAAACTTCAACAAGACTTGAACAATGACAACAGCAATTGTCGATATGGATGGGGAAAATCACTAAGGCCTCATCCTTAGATGGGGTTCCATAAGCAATTAATGGCTGAGAGAGAAGGAAATAAATTATTTCTCATGGTGACACCTAATTGGTTATCCAATATAAAATAATCAGCAATAAACATAGAAAAAGAACTGTAAATAGACTAAGCAGATTATATAAACATACAACAAAACTAAAGAACAATGGTTATGAATTTTAGAGAGACTGGTAAGGAGGATATAGGAGGATTTGGAGAGGTAGAAAGATGCAAACAGTGGAGTCATGTATGACATCAAAATTAAATAAATGAATGCATGGTGTTTAAAACCAAATACTTGATATGTACAAATCCTAAAAGTATAATACTTCAATATTTTATTTTTAGAAATGTAGACTTATTTCTAATATGTCTATAAATATTCATGAATTTTACAGAGTGTATGATACATGCAATTATAGATATTTTATGTATATTTATAAGGAAAATCAATTTAATTTCACAATTTTACTGTTATTATTTTCTAATGTTAAACTTAAGCCTAGATGGATTTCTAAGTCTGAAAACCTGACTCTGAATCTCAGAACCCATGTAAATGTGTGATCACATGTATCTGCAATCCTAAAGCTGGGGCAGGGTCCTAGACACAGAATCTCTGGAGTAAGTGTACACTCATACTTACATAGACACCCAGACACTACTCACACACTCAGTTTTAAGATAATGTTAAATTTGTTTTAATCTTTAAGTAGGTATTGAATGTATTGATATCTTTGCTATGTGTCATTGTCTCATTTACTTCCATGGATGCTTATAACCTCAGGGTTAACTCATCAAAAATAGAATTCTGACTCAACAACGCAAACAGTTTTGGAGATTTATTATGCTCATGACTTGAGTGAAGCCCACACTCAAACGCCATGTGGTTTAAATACTACTTGATCTTGCTTACTCGGTTGTGATGCTTCAAATCTGATCATTTTACTAAACTCTGAAGTTGCATATCTAACTCCACTTGGCAATCTAGTAAGCACAAAACTCCAAAAATATCAAAACACAACAAAAAATTTAAACAATGTCCTTATACATGTTTATGTTATGAATAAATATCTACATAAACATAAACAAAGCTCTGTAGTGGTGGCGCAGCCTTTAACCCCCGCTCTTCAGTCAGACACAGGAGGGATCTCTGTGAGTTCGAGGCCAGCTTGTTCTACAGAGTGAGTTCCAGGACGAACAGGGCTGTTACACAGAGAAACTCTGTCATGAAAAACCAAATAAAATAAAATGAATAAAATCTAAACATTTATCATAATACATCATTTATGAATGTTTAATGGATTTTTACATGATTCACAAATTTTGCCTTAATTTTATAAACAGAAGGATAGTATTAAAGTCATATTTCTTTCTTTAAAATATATGAGCCCCTATAAATTTCACAATGGAAGTCATTAACCACTTGCTATATCATCTGAATCTCCAATAAGCTTATTTCCTCTATCTTTTTAACCTTTTTCCTTCAACTCAGTGAGTGCATTTTTAATAACAGGCAGTAAGCTGTGGTGGAGCTATTGAAGGATAAACAAGGAGGCAAACATGAAGGGTGTGCAGATGATATAGAACAACCACACATGGATTTGAGAAAAATGGCATTAGTATGTCACAGCATTATCTTAGGCAGTCTTTCCGAGAGTTTCCCTTTAAAATGTCACTACGTTTTCACTGCCTCTCCTAGCAATAGAGTTCAGTTCCGGTGGTTTTAAACTTATATCCTCACTCCAATTTCAAAATAACTCTGTGAAATCACATTAATCATTAGCATATAAGTATCTTGTCATGTTTCTCAAAGTTTTAATTTGCTAATATAATTTTCCTAAGATGACAAAACATTTATTTTTGAATAACATACTTTTTCTCCTAATATTTGAATGTGACTACATGTGTGTCATAGCAGAGTATTGACTAGACCACAGACAACAATGTTCAATAACAAGGATTTATGATGATTCCAATGCTGAGCACATGTGATTCATTTAAATAAAACGTCTACTAACCGTGGATGCTATGTATTCATTCCCCATGAGAGATTAACATAAAGTCATCATAGACCTAACTCTTTTGTCTTCATCAGTGACGCTCCATGGGTTATTAGGCTTTATAGCATTTGAGACATTAGACAAGGGGAAGACAACCTTCTCTCAAGAAAGATTTGTTTCTCAATTTTGTTGCATGATAATAATAAAGTTGAGTTCTAACTAGCAAGAAAAGTAGAAAATGGAGGAAAGGGGCAGGGGGAGGAGGAGAAAGAAATATAGAAAGACATGAATTATGTAGATGCTGATCTCTAATCATATCATTAGGGTGTCAATGAAAGAAATTTATATAAACCAGGAGAAATATTACATAGAGTTTTCTAAATGATAATTGAGTTAAATCATGACATATTTTTTACTAAAACCAATGTTGATAACATACACTAAAGTGAGTGGGGTCAATCCTAATTGGGGTATTTATAACATAAGCTTAGGAACCATGTCAGAAGATGGGGAGGAAATATTTCAGTAGCTAGAGGTAGTGAGTTCATTTTTATACTCTTGACAAGACAAGGCTGTTGTATTTATTAATGTTTGAACACTTTTTAAAATCAAAGAATAGCATCACTTATTCAAGAATATGACAGGAAAATAGCTTTAGATTATTTTTGAATAATTTAGTCCAATGTAATAATTATTTTATTCTTTATCTGAATATGAAGCAGAAAGAAATTTGGCTTTTCATACAAGCTTGATTGGTAAATGACAATACAACTCTTCCTATAACATGACCTAACATGGATTGTAAGCCATTATTTCACAGAAAACAAAATTTCTCACATTTTTCTTCATATTTAATCATCATATTTTCTTACAAGTTTTGTCCCTTTTTTATGTAGAAATTATTTGTCAACATCATCTTTCATTAGAAAAAGATAGCATCATACATTACATTATACCATTTTTGACTAAATGTTTCTCAATAAAATAATTATATAATTAATTTCAAATCTCAAGTGAGTTTTTAATAGCATATAACTAACAAATTACACGCTAATATACAGAAGTAATCTAGTAAATATTGCTGAGGCAATATGTAAACAAACTGTTAGTGAGCCATCAATTTGTTTTCTATGTCTCAATAAGAAAATTAAAGACATATTTTTCAATTTAGTTCCATATGAAAATTTTATAATAATCGCTTTTCAAACATTTACCTAATTAAATTTCCTAAACTGACGTTTGGAGAAAGTAACTGTATATATTAAGGATTAATATTGTAAATAAAATCTTTCTAAGACAATCATCCAGGCATTTAGTGGTTGAGCCCAACACAAACAAACAAAACAAAACAAAAAACAATAGCAATAGAAAAAAAAAAACCAACTTTGACTAGTTAACTTCTGGAATTAAGGAAATTTTATCCTATCGTAGACAAGCCAAAATCGTTACATGCTGTGTGGATTCATACAAGTATGGATTCATGTGTGTGTGTGTGTGTGTGTGTGTGTGTGTGTGTGTGTGTGTATCTATGTTAGGAAAAAAGATAGAGATACAAAAACAGAGACAGACAGAGATAGGGAAAGAAGAAGGGAAGAGGAATGTCGAAGCATTATACAAGAAAGGACAGAAATATTCTGTATATATTTTTCACAGTTTTTTCCAATTTTTATGAAAATCTAGACATATATGGGAAGAGAAGACCTCAACTGAAATTTCATTTTCATAATATTGGCCTGTGATTATCCCTGTCGCATAGTTTCTTGATTGCTGATTGGTGTTGAAGTGTACAACCTGCCAATGGTTGTGGCTTTTTTGGCAGGTTGACTTGATTTGAAGAAAGGTAGCTTGGCAAGCTTTTGGAGGTGAGTCAATAAACATAATTTTTCAGGTTTGTCTCTGTTTAAGTTCTTGCCTCTAGTTCTTGTTTGTGTCTCCACCCTAGTTTTCATTAGTGTATAAGCCATGCACATCATTTTTCTATCAAGTTGTACTGGGTCATGCTATTAGCAATGATATGCAAACTAAAACAGTTACAGGAAGCCAGAAACAAAATCAGTAAAAAAAAAAAAAAAGTTTATAATTTTTATTGAAATTCTCCCCAAAATGTAAGAATCTAATTAACTTTTTTTAGTAACAAAAGAAAGATATGATGAGTTTAGATTGATAATAAAATTGACAATAATTGTTAGGTTTCAAAATTGAAAGAATATTCATAACATTTTCAGTATTAGAAAGTATTATGTAACTTCTGATTGTAGAAGCTTACTGAAAGAATCAGCAAAATCAGAATTGAGTTGTATATAGCTGAAAATTTAATATTTGCAGACATTTGTTAAAAGTATGGCAAGGGTTAGAAACATAAAGGAAGTGCTACTGAGTTAAAGAGATAAGGTACTGTCAACTGCTGGATTAGCTGTTGGAGGAAGAGCAATTATGTGAGCACTCAAGACTTGAAGAGTGCAGTCACACACTGAACTACATACTCCTGTGAAGGTTCAGTGACACTGTATGCAAAACATGCGACTGTCCAAAATTCTGTAACAGGTATGAGGATGAAGAGATGTCTGAGTTAGAATAAGCAAGGAAACAAGAGAAAACTTTTCCTTTCCTGTTTTCTTCCTCTTGTGCCTTTAAAGATTTGTAAACCTCAGTTTGCAAGAAAACCTGGAAAAGAATGAGAGCTGAAGGTTAAATGATGTTCAAAAAGTTTCCAACTAGCTAAAATATCACATTTTGTCACATTAATTTATCATATACTAAATCATTTCTCATTTTATTGGAATTTCTATAACACACCATTAGTTATATGCTACTTTGTACATTGCCAATAGTGTATGTACAAGTCCTTTGAGGCTTATATAAATTTAGTTTTGTTTGAGTGAAAAACATACAACTTATAACTTTTTTATCATACAGTAGTTTCATAATAAATCTATGTTTCTTTGGCTGCAGTAGATTAAGCTAACACTATATATTTTGTTTCAATTTTTAATCTTCCATTAAAGATGAGAATGATATCTCTAATCCTGCTATGCTGGTAATGGCTCATTAGTCACAGGAAAAATAGACAGCCTTATGGAGAATGGTTCTAACAAAATTCATCATGGCCTCTAAAAAAACAACACAGACCATATATTCTATTAGCCTTATGTCAGGAGCTTGATCATTAAAAGTGAAGGATGGTGTGTTAATGAATTTATACAAAGACAGTTCTCAGATTCACATATTTCAAATTAACATCAATCAGTCAGTTATACATTTGATATTGACTTATTTCTCACACTGTCCTTGAGCAAGCTGGAAACATACAAATGAAGAAGATTCAGAATTATGATGGATCTGCAGATTCCTAATTTACATCCTAATAAATGCTTTGTCTTAGATGCTGAAAAACACAACTTTAATTAAAATCACAAACTCTAAAGAAGTGTGATTATAAGCACACTAAGCAGTTATAAAAACAACAACACAAACTAATAAAAATAATCCTAAGGTAGCAAAATATGAAGGCACTGGCAGGATTCCATGACTCATTAAACACTGCACTTACCTAAGGTAAATGGACAGGTTTTAAGAAATAATTGATAAAAATAATTTTTAAAATGCATGTAACAACAGTAGCATGTTATAAATGTATCTTTAATACTATGAGATAGATAACTTTTATTATTTTCTATTTTTTATATCTGTTCAGTAAAAGGTGCAGTATTTTAAATATAATTACTTAAAGTTTTTAAAAGGCAAGAATAGTTACTAGATACTGTTGTATTTATCTTCTGTCTGTTTTGATAATAAGATAAAATATAATTAATTAATGCCAATTTTGGCAGTTTTTATTAAGGAGCAACTTCAGTTATAGCTAAAGATGTGATGTATTTTAACATTTTAACTCAACCAAGAGAAGTGTGCTTTAAATTTTTCAATCACTACATTTGATGTACTTTAAATATAAAATTTAAAAAAATGACAAGCACTCAAATCGCACCTTCATATCAATATTTGTTATTTCCATTAAGCAGTAGACAATTTGTCGTCTTGGGCTTTCTTTCCATATAGATACTATGAGTGTCTGAGTGTAAAAAGGAGGAGATTACTTGAGTGCTGTGTCCTGATCATAAGAACTCTACCAGTAGATGCCATATTTCTGTGAATTTTAACACTAACTTATGCTGTGCCAAGCAAAGTTTAATCCTGAATGGGCAGAAGTCTTCCTAGTAGATTTTTGGGAATGGAAGAGGAAGGTTTCCTGAAAACTTTTTGATTTACTATGAAGCTTATCAATTAACTGATTTTTCTTTGTATCATTGTTTGCTCATGACAATAAAATCAGTTAACCTAACGTGAGTCAGAAGAATGTTGACATGTCTTGCATTGGTAGCTAGCTCCATGGTGTGTCTGTATATGTTAAGAGCTCAGCACAACATGACTCCTTGAACTGACACCTTCTGCACCACCCAGTATTTTCTCATGCTGTATTCTGCTCTATTATCTTTTTTAAATTCCCTATCATGCTTTTTATTTATTTAATTTTTCAACTTTGGCTAAAAAAAAATGGCTATTTAAAAAACCTGATGTTTATGTGGTAATACAAGTGGCAAGTGATGGAATTTTGGAATGGCTGGTAGCTTGACTCGCTATTATGAAGTAAGGCTGGGGATGTTGTAGGCACCTGTGAAGTTACAGTTACCATTCCGAATGAAACAGAAACTCACAAAGACAAGACAAATACTTATTTGCTCTAAAATTTCAAAACCTCAATTGATTCTCTGTTTGCTAAACCTTTTTTTTTTTTTTTTTTTTTTTTTTGTACAACTAATTCATTGGCATAAAGGGGAAGTAAAACTAAGTAAAAGCTTCACTTGCTAATTGATTTTTCTGAATTAATTATTTGTATATTTTCTTTTGAAAATGTAATGCACACATTATTTTGTATGCCAGAAATTCTGTCAAGAGTTGTACTGCATTTGAGTATATTTAAAAACATAACATATGTACATTGATTTCTTGACATTTAAATCATGTCATGGAAACAGACCATACCATACTAGTTAGGCTGGTTGCAACAAAATGAAAGAAACTATAATATATAAAGTTGATGCTATGTGTCTTACTGGAGAGTGGTCACAAATTTTGGGGGAATGCAGTAATAGCTGTCAATTGTCTGTGTAATGAAATTTCTAATCCTTTCAGTGACCCTAAAAGTTTTACATTTCTTTCTCTCTCCCTTGCGTAGCAATCATAGAAAATGGTGAAAATAAACGAAAATCTAACATAATTCCTTAGAAATTCATTGATCTTCCATGTGGTTTGAGAAGGATGCAGACAGATATAATCAAAATAGTTAGCATTTGTGAAATCCTACTCTATGAGAGGCAGTTCCTTATAAATCATGCATTTGAATTATATGCACACTTTACATTAATCTTCCATTTCCTGTGTTATACTATAAAATAATAGCATTTTTCTCTTCCCACACCTTAGTATCTCTTCCCATTCATTTCAATTCAAATGTGTTTACTGGGTTCTGCAAGAAAACAAATTTCCACTGTTTTGAGCAGTCAAAGCATCCTCATGGAAATGCCATACTTTTCTTTGAACTTGAATGCTGCTAAAAGTAAATAAGAAATTCTATCATAAAATACAAGGCTATACATTTAATATTGATAGAAAATAAAATATGGAACTTTGTAAGTCCCATAAAACCTCAGTTTAATTTGAACATAGTCTTTGGAATATAATGTAGTTATGAATATATTTGTTATAATAGGTTTTTTGGCCCTAAGCACTAAAGGTCTCAGACCCACAGACCTGTAATCTTAGATTGTTTAGCTGTCTGTTGTTCTTTTTCTTTCCTTTTTCTTTCTTTCTTTCTTTTTTTTTTTAGATGACTTAGACACTTATTTTAACTTTATGTTGTTTGGTCTATGGCTTAGGCATATTGTTAGTTAGATTTTTTTAAACTTATTTTTATTAATCTGTCTGCCAGGTGGCCTGTGGCTCACTTGTGTTTCTTACATGTTTTTTTTGGGGGGGGGGGCATCTGGCTTGGTCTGTTTTGAGTCCGCCCTTTCTTTCCTACCTATTCTGATTCCCCACCTACTTCTTCTATGGTGCCTGTCATGGGCCAAAACAGTTCCTTTATTTAAAGATTGATATTCACAGCATACAGAAAGACATTCCCACATCACCTCCCACTTTCTGTCTTATTAAAAAAAGGAAAGTTTTAATTTCAACAAAGTAAAATTACATATAACAAAACAGCTATCAAACAAAAATTATTGTTATAAAATTTTGTCTATTTGTATTTAACAAAATTAAAGAAAATATTTTTTTATTTATTTTATGTTGTGAATCTGGTTTTGTATTTAATATATATTTTTTAAAATAACTAAGAAAAACTATATCTATAACTATTTAATATTTAACTACATCAAAGACCACAGAAGGATATATTTATTCAAGTCAACCAGAAGTGTAAGCAACTTTTAAAATCTAGAAATGACAGAGATGACATTTGTTTGGACAGTCACCCAAAGTTTTTTTTAACAAAGTTGGGGCATCTATCTTTAGCCTACAGGCCCAGAGTCTCTTCTTATGTCAGTGTAACAGGAAAACTGCTCTATTAATTTCCTCTAAAGAATCTAATGGCACACTAATGCAATTAGTCCTATACATTAAGAAAAAGAAATAAAAAAAAACATTCTGTCTCAGTTCAAACAAATTGTATGGTTATTTAAGTTACCTTGCAAGATTTTATATTTTGTTTTCATCAGTATTGTGTTGTTTTTAATGAATTTGAAGATTTTCAATTCCTCAAAAATGAAAGAGAAAATTAAACTTAAATATCTTGTTATTGTTTTTCATACTAGGGCTTATACTTTATTTGATTTACTAATGATACTTGCTTTTTAGTTATGTCTCTATGCTGCAGTGGTTACAAGACCTTTGAAGTTCTATGTGCTGCAGAAATGTATCACTTGGAGAATACAAGTATTAGGTTTGAAACAAAGGGAATTTATTTATGTAGACTCTGATGGTATTATTGCTTAATTATCTTTAGACAGTCATCAGTTTTAGAAAAAAAAAAAGAGGGGCCATGAAAGACTAAATGTAAATGGTCCAAATCTTAATGAACAGTCATTTACAAACCATTACATTTTCATATAATTACTAAATATAATTTTGATTCTTCCTTGGAGAGTCACAACAATTCACTCCTAAAATTTTCATAACAAAAAAGATGAATTAAATGAAAGAAATCTACATAGCCAGTTGTCTGATATTAAATTGAAAGGGAAGATAGCTGATTGACAGGTGTTAAGAAAGTCTAAGATTACTTCTTTTGTGATGAAAATAATTCTTTTTCTTTTTTTTTTATTTCTTTAAAAGATTTTTTTAACATATCCACCAACGTTCCTCCTCCTTTCACTTTTCCCTGTCATCCAACAGCTTCTCCCCACCTATCCAACTATCCATTCATCAGAGAGGGTAAGGCTCCCAGAGTGAGCCAATGCAATCTGGCATACCCAGTTGAGGTAGGACCAAGTCCCTCATTCCTGTAGGCTGAGCAAGGTGTTTCACTGTAGGGAATGAGCTCTGAAAGCCAGTTTATGCTCTAGCTCTTCTATGAAATTCTGGTAGAATTCAGAGATGGAATCATCTAGCATGGCCTTCTGGGGATGGGGTGGGGTTGTTATGATAATTGCTTCTATTTCCTTAAGGGTTCTAGGTCTGTTCAAATTGTTTATTTGATTTTGATTTAATTTTGGTGAATGAAACTTATCCAAAATACTATTCTTTTTATTTATTTATTTTTAGTTTTCTTGAGTACAGGCTTTTTAAGTATGACCTAATAATTCTCCAAATTTCCTCTGTGTCTGTTGTTATGTCCCCCCTTTTATTTCTGATTTTGTTAGCTTGTATATCCTATGATTTTTCATTAGATTGGATAAGGGTTTGTCTATCTTGTTTATTTCCTCGAAGAACCAATGCTTTTTTTCAATGATTCTTTGTATTATTCTCTTTGTTTCAATTTTATTGGTTTTGAGCCCTGAATTTGATTATTTCCTGCGTTCAACTCCTTTTGGACAAGTTTATTTCTTTTTGTTCTAAAGTTTTCAGGTGTGATGTTAACTCACCTGTGTGTAATTTCTCCATATATGTAGGCACTAGGGTGATTGAAAGTTTTGCTGCGTATAGCAGTCTGGTCTGGCACCCATGATCTCTTAGTATCTGCATAACATCTGTCAAGGATGTTCTGACTCCATAGATTCCATTGAGAAGTCAGGTATTATTTTGATGGGTCTGTCTTTATAAATTCTTGGCTTTTTTTTTTGCAGATTTTAATATTTTTTCTTTATTCTGTATGTTTAGTGTTTTGATTATTTCATGGTGTGTGAACTCTTTGGGGAGTTCTAGTCTATTGGGTATTCTATAAGTTTCTTGTGTCTTCATGGACATTTCATATTTAGGTTGTGAAAGTTTTCTTCTATGATTCTGTTGAATATATTTTCTGTGAGTTTGAGCTGGTATTATTCTTCTATTCTTATTATTCTAAGGTTTGGTCTTTTTATGACATCCCAAATTTCCTGAACATTTTGTGTTATGGTATTTTTTACTTTAGTGTATTTTTTTGATTGAGGAATTTATTTACTCTGTTGCATATTCCATGCCAGAGATTCTTTCTTATATCTCTGGCATTCTGTCTTTTATGATATCTGTAGTTCCAGTTTGTTTACTCAGATTTTTCATTTCAAGAATTTCCTTGTCTTGTGTCTTTTTATTATTCCTATTTCAGTTTTTAAGTTTTAACTTCTTTGTTTCATCTGTTTAATTGTTTTTTTGGTTGTTGTTGTTTTCTTATATTTATTTAAGGAGTTTATTGATTTCTTCCCACTCTGGTTTTTTTTTTTCTCTATTTTAAGGGTGTTTTTCATTTTCTTTTTAAAGGCTTCTGGCTTCATTGTGAAGTTATTTTATATATTGTTTTATCTGCTTCTTCTATATTGGAATGTTCGGATCTTGCTGTTGTAGAAGGTTCTAGTGGTGCCACATTGTTCTTTATGTTGTTGAATCCTTTTTGCACTGACATCTACACATCTCTTATTCCAATTGGTACAAGAGTTGTCTGTGTCTCAGGGAGGTGTTCTTGGTCCAATAGGTGCTTTTGGTGTAATTAAATATCCTGGCAAAAATAGAGCCAATAGAGTCTATGTCTTGGGGAGAATTTGAGATCTTCAGGGGATAGATAGATAGATAGAGGGGGTCTAATAAGCTACAGGTTTCAATGAAGGACAATGATAGTCAGGTTTGCCTGAAGGGGTCCTGCTTATTTACCTTCAGATGGAGCTGTGATGGGTTTGGGGGACACGGATTGTGTTTGCCTAGATTGAAGGCTGGCCTGGCTGGCTGGCTGAGAGAAGGGAAACTCACCTCTTGTGATGGGTTTCTCCATATTCGGTGTCTTAGTGCAGTGATAAGGTTGAGAGATTGGTGAGTTTGGGGACTGGAGTGGAATTAGGCTACAGGGTCTGAGTAGAGGCAGTGATATTCATGCTTTCCTGCAGGGGTCATGTTTGCCTACCTGTAGCTGGGGCTGTGATGGGTTTGGGGGACAGGGATTGTGCCTTGTTGCCCAGACCAAGAGGCTGGCCTTTATGGCTAGCAGGAATGAAGAAAACACACCTCTTCTGATGGGATTCTGTAGAGTCTGTGTCTCAGTAATCCTTTTTTTTTTTTTTTTTTTTTTTTTTTTTTTTTTTTTTTTTTTATGTTCCAATGATGCAATGATGGTTTGGACTCACTGGTCTTTTCCCACTTTTCATCCATTCAATTCTACTTCATACCTTCTTTTTGTCTCATCTTATAAAGCTATCAAACAGCAACAACAGCAAAACCCAAAAAGAATAGAAATGGGGAGACCATAAAAATAAAGTATCAGAACCTATTATATACAAACAGAAGACCAGTAAGGTAGAAATACAAGAAAAAAATATTTCCAAAAATCCCATTAAGTGTGTTTTGTGGTGACTATCTACTGCTAGGGCATGGTACCTGCCCTTAAAGATGGCTTATTTACTCAGTAAGACACCTTTGGAGAAGATTAATTTTTCCACTGCAAGTGGATGTCAATTTGAGTTGGTTTCTCTGCTAAGGATAGGGATTCATGTTCACTTCTCCCAGAAACACTGGAACCCCATTTGGCATGGACCTTTATAGGTACTGTGCATACTGTCACAATGTCTGTGAGTTCATATGTTCGTCATCTCTGTTGTGTTGGAAGATATTATTCTCTTGTATTCATCAATCTCCTGTGGCTCTTATAATCTCTCTGCCTATTCTTTCTCATGATTCCCTGAATACTGAGGGTAATGCATATGACAATGACTTTTATGACTGAATGTTCCAAGGTGTCTCTTTCTCTGAATATTGTTCTGTTGTAGGTCTCTATATTAGCTCCCACATACTGCAGGAGAACATTTTATAATGATGGCTAAGAAAGACCTTGATCTATAACAGAATTTCTTTAAGAGTCTATTTATTGCTGTGTTCCTTTAGAAGAATAGTAGTATTTGGGTTTCCTATAGGTCAATGGCCTATAAAATCTTCAGTTCTTGTCTATTCAGGCCTGGGTTTTATATCATATAGTGGGCCTTAAATCCAATCAGATTGTGGGTGGTTAGTCCTACAATATTTGTACCAAGAAAAGACCAGCATATTATTTAGGTAGGTCACCATTATAGATTGATGGTAACATTTTTCCTCTAGTAGCATGCAGAGTATTTTCCAGTATCATGAATACTAGTCAGTAATATAAACACTCAATGTAGACACCAGCTGAACACCTCTATGTTAATTGATAAAGAATAAAAATTCTGTAACTTGAGATGAGAATGTGTGGGAGGATCCCATTGAAGCCCAAAACTGAAAGAGATTGTCAAGGGTTTATCTCACCTGTGGAAGTAGTCTTTCTACCCTCAGCAGATGTTTTTTGCACCCCTATCCTATGAAATTTTGTCTCTTTTGACTGACAACATTATTTCTTCTTTGTTTGCTAAAAGTGTAGTGACTCTATGAAGGAAATTTCAGGCATAACAATACTATTGCCGTCTAGGCCCACCTATAGTTGACACTTCCTACAAAGAGACTTAAAGCTATACAGACACCTAGAATGGAGCAAGACAGTCTAACCCATGAGATAGTAGACAACATTGTTAAGAACTAATGAGTTTCATAATTCATTGAAACGAAGTGTTTGGAATATGTGTAGAAGTGGTTCAAAAACAAGGGAAGTATAAGGATGAATATTTTAATGGTCTGTAAAAGGACTTTAAATTTGTCAAAACCTAAAGTTACTGAAGCCTTTCATATTACTGAAGAATTTTCTGGGAACTAGGAGAATATTGAGAGTCTATGACATAAACTGTTTTGCTCTTGAACTACTTCTGCTTCTAAAACCTGAGTTAATCAGGGTTTATCAGAGAAAGAAAACTCATAGAAAGAATTTATTTTCCCCTTTTCTTTCTTCTCTCTCTCTCTTTCTCTCACCCTCTCTCTTTCTCTCACTCTCTCTCTCTCTCACCCTCTCTCTCTCTCTCTCTCTCTCTCTCTCTCTCTCTCTCTCTCTCTCTCTCTCTCGTGTGTGTGTGTGTGTGTGTGTGTGTGTGTGTGTGTGTGTATGTTTGTATGTGTGTATGTGTGTCTATATATACAGACACATGCATATAGGGAACTTATTAGAATTACCTACAGTCTGTGGTTCAGCTTATCCAACAATGGCTGTCTATAAATGAAAGGTCTAAAAATCCAGTAGTAGCTCAATCCATGATGCTGTATATCTCTGTTTGTCTCCATTGTACAATAGAATCCTATAGAGGTAGATTGTAATACCAATGAAGAAATAAACTTGATAGCAAGAGTGAGAGAGCAAGCATCAGAATGATAATTTCATTCTTTCATGGTTTTTATATGGTTTGGCCATCGAAGGTATGATCCAGATTAAAGGTATTTTTTTCCCAACTAAAAGAAGTGGATTAGTAGTTGTCTTTCCACTTAAAATGTTTTAATTATGAAAAAAAAATCTCTCACAGGTGTGCTGAGAAATTTTAGTTTTAATCAATTCCAGATGTGGTCAAGGTGGCTACCAAGAATAACCGTCATAATAATCAACATTCTATTTACATGGGATTCACTGAAATCACATAGACACCAAAGCAGTCAGTGAATTATTCCCCTATCATGAGACAGTCACTGGCTATATAAGTAAAGATAGCATTTCCTATGTCAGTTGATATCAGGTCATATCAGAAACAAAGTAGACTTATGAATTTTGACATAACATTACATGATAAAGTATTAAGTTATTAAACTTTAGGCATGCCCATCTGTTTTATTTTCTGACACCTTTATAAAACATACTTACTTATTCCACTGTTCATTTATTTTAATATTTGTCTTCTGCAATGAATGGAGATAATATGTGATGGGAGACAGTTGGGTCACACACATATTTAGAATACATTTTATTTGTGTCTTCTAAAAAATTTGTGTAAATGAGTAACACCAACATAAGATTTTGGTATTTCTTGTTGATTTTGACAAAAAGTACTCACACACACTCAATATTTTTTGTAAACACGAAAGTAAAAATCTCTTATTATAATTTGGTATAGATACTTTTTAAGGGATATTCCTGTAATATTTTTAATACTAAATCACATGTAATAAAAATCTAATTTATCTTACTAAATGCAATTCAAATAAGATGTCTTCCAAAAGGTAATCATTTATCACTCAATAGGCAGAAAGAATTATTTCTAGATATCTCTTTTTGGTAGATTAGCAAAAAGAAAACAACATTGCTTCTGCAGAATAAGCAACTGGAGGATTTCTTGTAGTCAGCATTTAAAGGTGACTTCATATCTGCTGTGAGACGTTTTCCTCTGGAAAGAGAGCATATGGTATTCTCACTTCACTCTTTGCTTACTTTACAATTCATTCATAGAAAAATTAGAGGCTGAACAGCAGCGTAATTTCATACTTGATGCTTGCTCTTTTTGTCTAAAGAACTTACATCAAAAGTGACACTGGTGCAATGGGATTTTATTTTTGCCTTAACAGAGCAAAGATGTTGCTGATTATACAAAACTTAAAATGAAAATACCAAGATAACACATTTAAAAGATCCAGGACTTAAAAAAAAAAGTACACAAGCAATAATTTGCAATGCCTTAGACTATGCTTCAGGATATGAAAGCCTTAAACTCCCATGTGGGTCTGAGTTTCAATGTAGAAATAGTTTTTCTTTTTTTTTTTTTCTCACCAGTACTTTACTTGTAAATAGCATATATTTGTGTTTGAAGCTGTGCTATACTTTTTGGTTTATTTCATTTCAGAATGACTGTGTATTAATCAATCTTCTTTGCCACTTTCACTTACATTATACTTTAAGTACAGAAAATATTTTATAAGTGGTAAATTTAATGTTTTATATCAAAGTGAAGAACCTATGTTTCTTTTCAAATGTTATGTGTTTCCAAGTCAGTGAAACTGAAAGAAAAATAAAATACTTCACGTATTCTTTAGACCACATAGCAAAAACTTATTGCCCATTGAACTCAATACTTTTGATGATTATAAAAGCAGACATGTAAAACAATAATAAAAAGTAATGCAACTGAAATTAACATACATAAATCAGTGAGCAGTGGGAAGATCAGGAGCATCTAGTCATGTCCTAGACAGCATAAGCTTGCTGAGATTGAGTGAGTGATGAAAAAGAAGTCATCACAGCTTTTGCATCTCAAATGACAATACTATTTAAAAATTAATGCTAATTATTATATCATATTTTAGCTAAAAGTTTGTCTTTGATTTTGTGTACTTTAGTTTCTAGATTTTTAAGAGGAAAAGTAAGATAATAATTGTGATCCAATTTTAATTAAAATTATAACAATATTTTGGAAATGATTGCAATGTGAAATTAGGTTGATGAATCTGTAATTAAAACACCTAATGCAATGAATTATTATACACATTCAATCTCATGTCATTGACACACATTAAAGATAAATAGTCATTACTCCTCAATATATTGCTCTAATATCCCAATGAAGAGAAATAGACGATATGCTAAAATCAAAGAAACACACTGTGGTAGCTGATTAACTGGGATTAAAAGTAGTGGGTATAGAGAAAGACAGAAGAAAGAAAAAATAAAGACAAAGGTGGAAAGACAGACACACAGTGATTGAGTGTTTTTTAAACTCTGATGACAAAATCCACAGTGTTACAAACTTCAATGCTTTTTCTGCTTCTCTTGAATAGAACAGAGCCAAATCTTAATAGAGATTGCTGTTTAAAATTCTAGAATGAAAAGTCTTTATGTAAGAAGAATCCACTACAACTACTTTAGTAAGTCAGAATAATTCCTAACTTCATTTTAAATATAGTCCTTATACCTACAAATAAGTACTAATCATACTACTTACCAAAGAAACTTCTATTTACAAGAGGTGTAGACAATGATAGAAAACTACAGCTCATCAAAGTACAGAGAAGGACATTTATAGAGGTTTGTGTACATGTATGTGTGTGTAACAATAAAAATAAGAGTAAAAGAGACCATAACATTGAGGAGTTGGGAGCATACATGAGAGGAGTATGAAGAAAAGACAAGGGAGTGAACTGTGTGAATACAAGATATTAAATGAAAATAAACACAATTCTAATTAACTATTGAACATTTAAAAATTTTAACATAGATTGTTCACTAAGTTGTAGTCATTATTTTATGTTTCAGAACAACCATAGTAGAAAGACCATACAGGAAGAAATATGTCTGACAAGAACAAATGTTTGAGTTTGAGAGATGACCCAGTGCTTCAGAACACTGGCGGTTCTTCTAGAATTATTGAGTTCAAATCCCAGAACTCACATGGTGGCTCCAGACCACCTACAATGGGATCTAATGCCTTTTTCTGATGCCCACTTTTGTCCTGTAGGCATACAAGTAATAAAAGTAATAAAAGCACTTACATATATAAATTAAAAAGAAATAAATATTTGCTTTTAGTCCCAACACTTGAGAAGCAGAGACAAGTGATCCTGTTTGAACCATAAAAACAAAAATGAAATATTCAAAATGACTGTAGTGTGAAAAGGGGAGACTATAGTAAGTAGTTTCTGGCCCAAACTAACCCCAAGATCTAGACCCACAGTCCCAAAGTCCCAAAGAAACTCACAGATGCTCACACATTAATTTCATGCTGACTGGCCTAGGGCCCAGGCATATAACTTGCTAACTCTCAACTTTTAAACTGACCTGTGATTCTTATCTTGATTAGCAATGTGCCTTGGTACCTTTTGTCAGAACAGCATTTTTGAATCCTTTCCTTTTCATCTGCTGGCGTCTCTGTCTGACTCTTCCTCTTCCCAGAGTTTTCTTAGTCTGATAGTCCCACCTACACTTTTTGTCTGTTTTCTGGCCAATCAGAGTTTTATTGAGTCAGTAGGACAAATATTTACAATGTACCAGAACATAATCTCACAGCTGGAGAGGGTAGTTAACTTTCACCAAACAAGAACTTAAATAACGTGTCAGAATAATAAAAATACATATCAATAAAGTTATGTAACAATTATGTTACTGAACTATTAAAACAAATTAAGGTCATTTGGGGATTTGCATGATAACCTTTAGCCTATAATTCAGTAAGGCAATATGTAGTTCAGACACTAGAAGCTCCATTTGGTTAGAAGAGATGGCCAGTAGATTTTTTTTTCTTCCACATTATTTGAAGACTTCTTTAGGATCACATTCATATATTATAAGAAGTATCCACTGTGCTAGGTTTCCATACTGCTTTTCAATGCTCTTCAATTCTAGCAGTCTCTCCCCTCATTTCCTCCCTTAATTCCACCTCCCCTCCCCTTTCATACCTGATCTGTTTGTTCTCAAACACCTCACTTCTGGCTCCAGTCCAACCATAAAATCTATTTTATTGTTTCTTTCACACCAACGAGAATTATGTGTCCCCCTAATTCTTTGCATGTATGCCTAATATCTCTGTATTCTAGCTTGATTATCATTTATTCAATGGCCATTATCTAGATTTAAGCAAATACATACCATGTTTATCTTTCTGGGTATGTGTTACTTCAGTTGGGATTATTTTTCCTACTTTAATTGATTTGCCTGCAAATTTATTGATGTCTTCTTTTTAAGAGCTATAAAGCACACTGTCATATAATTATATTACATATTTATTTATCCAACTGTCTGTTGAGGGACATCTAAGCCTTATCAAATAATTCAGGCTGTAGCCAAAACAATAGCCTTCTCTCAAAAAACTGGACAGTAACCCTCATTGCTGAAGAAACACCAGCACAACTTTTTGAACATGGAGATGTTGAGCTGATGACTACATAGATCCTTCAGTCTTATGTTCTGGTGTCTATGACATGGAAGCTCTGTAGGCTACCAAAGGAAAGTAAGAAAGCATAAGCCCAGTCAGAAAACTTTTGACCTATGATCTGTCCTGCCTGTAAAATATGTGAAGGCAATGGTCATACGAAATTGTGGAAGTAACCAGCCTGTGTCTTCTTTAAATTAAGTCTCACTCCAAAGAAAAAATTCATACTTAGGCAGTCAAGAACAGGAGTCTAGTGGTCCAAGAAATCTGAGGTAAAACTAACTATGACTAGTCTGAAAGAAAATAAAATGACTCCTAATGATATATTCATAAATAAGTTCCTCTTTCATCTAAGACTCTTAATTTTGCAGAAGGTGATAGGAAGTACAGAGACCCACACTCAGATGTTACACATAGAGGGAGAGACCTTGGAACACACAGGAAAACCCAAGATGTCTGCATCAAATCTCTCACCCTTACAGCTCAGAGAACATCAGTGAAACGGGAACAAAGAGAATGGAGGAAACACAAAAATGGAGGACACAAGGAGCTTCTATACAACTGAGCAAAAGTATTTTGTGAACTCCTAGTCAGGGGGCCTACATTAGTCTGCACCAAATCTCAGGCATCAATACTGTAAATCTCAGTTTGGTACTTTTGTGGGACCTCTGAGTATGAAAACGAGTGGGTCTCTGATTCTGGTGCCTTCTGTTGGTGCTTGCTCTTTTATTTTTCTGTTGTCCTGTCTCGTCTAACTTCAATATATTAGCTTTCGTTTTCTCTCATTATATTTAATTTAATTCTGTTTTGTTATCTCCTAGAAGCTGCTCTTTCCTAATGCGATAAATAAGGGAAGTGGATCTGGATGGAAAACGATGTGGGGAGAAACTGGGAGGCTTATAAAACGTGGAAGCTGTATCTAGATCACATTATAGGAGAATAAGCCATTTTTAATAAAAGAAAAATCATATCGAGATCACTGGAGACATGACGCAATATGTTAGGTCTGATACTGGTCATGCAGAGGACTCCATTTTTCCCCAGCACCCATATTAGGCGATTCATAATCACTTATAACTACATGTCTGACCGACATGAGCACCTGCACTCATGTGTACACAATCACACACAATATGCACATGTAAACACGAATAAAAAAATTGTAAATTTTTGAAAGAACCCCATAGAGGAATAAATTGCCAGCAGTGGCTGATCACATACATGAACTGTGAAGAGACAGTATCGCAAAAGGCTGGGTACCAAACTCAGCTGCTATAGAAGGAAGGCATTAGCTCTCACTTCAAATTCAGAAGGGAAAAAGGAAAAAAGCATTAACGTAATAGAAAGTCACACTAAGTGAACGGAAATAAATATTATCATAGATAAAATGCTGCTATGAAATAAATAAACAAATTTGAAAATATTAAGGGCCTATACCAGGTTTTATATAAAATTTAAGCAAGATACTGCACATTTAGAAGGGTCTACTGGGAATTTTACTTTAGAGGTATCAAAGGACATTTTCAAGCAAGTGGAAAACTTTTTACTTAGATAAATCTCTGAAAAAATGGAATGCATTTACAAACCTCCAGGAAAAAATATGCAAAAATACAATTAATTTTTAACACATGTTAAGAGGTAATTTATATATAGAAATGCAGAAGACACTGGCGTTAGATACAGAGAAGCACATGGAAAAGTGTTCTGAAGTTCATCTGAGGTACTCCTTACTACTCCCAACCTGCAGGCAAGAATTTGCTTTGAAACTTTATAGTTAATATCAGCATTTGAACAACAGTAAGCATATGAATAGTGATGAGCAAATGAACAGTTACTAATAATGATAAATGACAAGCACTGAATCACTCAGTTATATACACCAGAGCTTGAATACGGTTACAGCAAATAATGAAAGTAATGCACTGAATAATATTTTTTAAATGGAGAAAACTATACAAATAAAAAGGAGAAAACCAACAGTGTTGAATTCCTCTTACTTTCAAATATAGTCATTTTGATAAGGAAAATTTAAATTTGGAATAAAATGTAATTTTAGGTCATTGCCATCGATTGCAAGGTTTTTTTTTTTCTGAATTCAAAAATTATTTCAGGCATTACAATTTTGTCTTTAAAGAAGATTGAATGTTTTTGGTAGTTCAAATAAATTGCATTTTTTTAATCCTTAATGCTCAAGGTAATGTATATCATGACTTTAAATAAAATACACAGTTTAAGGAAAGTAATGTTTAATATATAAAACAAATTACTACTACACCTGCCTAGAAACAAAACAGAGTCTGAGTCTCTTTCAAAATAAGAGCATTACATTTCTAATAGGTGTTAAAAATGTAATCTTCATGTAATTTTGTTTTCACCTTCAAATAAAGCACGTGTTACCATCTAAATACTATAAAATAGTTCTGCTCAACAAAATAGAACCTTACATTATACTAATATTTGAATAGCATAAATTTATCTTTTGACTCCAGGTGGTAAATCAACAGGCACTGGCCTGAGCACAAAAAGAAAAAAAAAAAAAGACTTTTCCTATTGAATTTTTGAGTCTAATATATTGTTTTAAATAGTCCTACATCATACAAATATCTATGAAAGAATTTATATCAAATATTTAATTTCAGGCAAAAGCAGAAATCTGTGCACTTGATATAATTGTAACACGGATGCTTTTGATTTTTCCATACTTTAAAAAATTTTCCATATCAATTTCCTAAAAGTCTATTTCTATATTTATTAAAATCCATATGGTATATAAATCCCTTATGGTTTTTGGCATATTGCTTAAGAACTACTTCTGAAAAAGAAAGGTAAATATTCCAGCCTCTTCATCTAACGGGAAAAATTCCTGATAGTGAAATTTTGTATCTTGCCAGCTACTGTAATGATCTTTGACTTATTGCTAACATCAACACTCCATTTCTAGTTATCTGTATAAAAGCCAACACTGATAAATCTGTATTTTAATTATCTTCAATAAATATTTTAAAAAGACATTTATTTAGTGACTCTTTTCTTGAAATTCTACTTTTAAAATTCACATGATATCTTTCTCTGAACACTTTGACATCTGTTCTTGGTAAGATAGTTATTTTTAAAAACTAATTTTAAGAAAATTCCCTTCCTGGATATTCAGTGGATAAGTTTTACTGGTTATTATTAACACTCCTAAGAGCAATGGGAAATAGTAGCAAAAAAAAATGTATCTATGGAGGTCTTCGAAATTTTCCCTATTATTTAAATTGTTAGGAATGCAGTTGACTAAACCAACTGAAGTAGTGCACTTTTAGATGGAATGAAATACCAGTCTACCCTAAGGCATTAGTTCTTTTAACTTCCAGTGCTGTATCATTGCCCTGATCCCTGATTTCCCTTCCTATGTCATTTTCTGACAGCATTTCTGTGTCATCCTGGGCATTGGATACAATAAGAAGATATAGTATGTGTTATCGCTTATTTCACATCTTATTTTGATTATTTGCTGTTGGAGTCAAATCTACAAGGATTTTGAGGTTGTAACTATGCTTTTGAAGTAATCTTACATCTATTTTAAACATGTGAAGTATTGACATTTTATATGTTTTGACTATGTTTGCAACGTTGTCATGTTCAGCTCCTCTCACTAATATTCTAGAATGCAGAAACCTACACTGTAAACAATGAGCTTTTTACATGGCAGCTAAGTATTAGGAGAGAATTTCCCATAGTTTTATGGAACTTAGGAGTATAGCTACATGATAGAAACCGGAAAGCTGTCTACTTGTCAAAATATTACCTTTTTAAAATGCATGTATTAAAATATATTTTGAACAGTGTTTTCAAATTTTGAAATAAATACAGAACATTAGGTAAGTTGTATTATTACTAATATAAATATATCTAAAATATGTTATAAAGCATGGCCAAAATTTAATTGATATACTCCAAAACTAAATTTAAAGGTATAATCCAAATTTTATCTGACAACCTAATATTAAAATGTGTTCTTTTTACACAAATTTCACACACACATGCACACATGCACATACACACATACACACATATACACATACACACATAAACACTCACAGATACATACACACACATACACACACATTCATACACACATATACACATACACACATAAACACACACACATACAAATACACACACTCACACACACTGAATGCTTCATGCAATATTTAAAAGGATAAATTAAAAAGTAGTTTTTACATTTTATTGTGAGAAAATGTTTTTATTTTATATGTATATGACTGTGTTGCACATTAATGCACATGCATGCCCCCACCACAAGGTGTAAGATATCCAGTAATCTTTATATTGTATAGCACACTACTAGAATGAAAACAAAGCCATAGAGATATGGAATCACTACAGATAAGAGAAATGGCAGAAAACTATTCATTGGAAAGTTTAAAATTTATAGAAAAGACACTTAAGCCCAACATTAAACTCTTTTGAAAATACATCTGTTTCAAATTAATTTCTATGTATTTTTTAAAAATATTGCTTGACTAATTTGCCAACTCATGGTTAAACATATTGGTAAACTTTTATTAGAGTTGGACTTTCTCAAAAGCTTTGAGTTTTGTGAAATATTTTCAGCCAAGTTCTTTTATGCTCATGCCAAGTAATTTTTGATTGCTTTATAAGCTGTATATTTTAAATTAAGTGAATACATACAATTTAGATATTTTTTGCCATAAACTCAGCCAGATGACTCAAAAACAAGAAGCTGATTGCTGAAATTTTTAAAAAGCTAAGAAATAGGTTTTCTTCTTTGTAAAGAGTAAGCGAACCTGAATATTCCAGGTTGTAGGTTACAATGGACTACATTATTCTGATTGGAATTATTATTAGGCTGAACCTCATTGAAGTTATTGTAGTGCTTTATTAATTGATCAAATCTAATGATACTCCATTTACATTAAGTAATTTTATGTCTCAGATCATATAAATCCATTAGATTACTGATGCCTGTGTATTGCATGAATTCTACTTGGTCTAATAATAAAAAACCAGAACCAGATATTGGGTAAAAGCTGAAAATTCAGAGAGACATAGGAACAAATCAAGTCACTTCTCACCCAGCCAACTACTCAGACCTGATTCCATGAATCCTCCAAATGAAAGCCTCTGAGTCCTCAGCCTATAGAGGAGGGAACTGTAGGCAAAGCGTGAACTCTTGTCTCTTTCAAATTTATCTTTCTGTGCCCAGCACTTAATGATTCAACTTTCCTCTTGCTAGGAATAAAGGTGTGTGTATGCTTCCCAAGAACTGGGAGCATAGGCATAGAGACCCAAGTACTGGGATTGAAGGTGTGTGTCACCACCACTTGGCTTTGTTTGGCCTTGAACTCACAGAGGAATCTCTGCCTCCTGAGTGTTGGGATTAATAGCATGGGTCACCACTCCCTGACCTTCATATTTAAATCTGTAGCTTGATTCTGTCCTCTGATTTTCAGACAAACTTTGTTAAATACACAATATATCACCATGCATACGTATTCAGAATATTTAGATACACATGCACACAGAGATAAAGAGAGAGAGACAGAGAGAGAAAGTGTAGTATGAGGTTTCTATTCCAGACTTTCAGGCCTAGCCTCAAGGTTTAAACCCCCAGACCCACTGACCCGCAGAGACACACAGATGCTTACAATAGTTTTAGGCTGTTTGGCCTAAGGCTCAGGCATATAACTTGCTAACTCTTTACCCTTAATCTAACCCATGACTCTTATCCTGTTCAGCCATGTGGCTCGGTACCTTTACTCAGAGCAACATAGTTGTCCTCTGCATCTTCTGGCTTCTCTCTGGCATTCTGATCTGTTGCCTGTTCCCAGAGTTTTCTTAGTCTGGTAGTCTTGCCCACACTTCCTGTCTGCCTTTGATCAATCAGTGCTTTTTATTAAACTCATAGGCCCAGACAGTTATTTACAGTGGAATAACATAATCCCCCTACAAGAAAGAGAGTGAGAAAGAAAGATAAATAATATACAGTTCCAACATTTGAAAATATTGAATGTTGATATGGTAGTGTATTTTTTATAATATGTTTAGCATGTATATTAGACTCTGAAATTCTTTTGAAATCAGAGATATAGATGCTGTTAAGAGACACAAAGAAATTAAGCTTATTGTATACAGTTTTTATCCATTTTTAACTCTTAAGAAGAAAATTATTCCCAGCCAAGACAATCTTTCTTTACAGCTGAGTAGTCACAACATTGCGAAGGGGTTATTTTTACTGCTGTATCTGTTCCTTAGCATAACACTCACCATTCTATCTGCTCTGTTTCAGATTCAGCTGTGCTGTCACTGGGATGTTCCTTTTTCCTATCTCCATGACTTTGAAGATCTGGTGGACTTTATCATACTGTTCATTGTTACTTCCTGTAATTTCTTTTCTCATTCAAATTGTGTGTCATAAGTTTTTCATCAATAAAGTATAATAATTGACCTGCAAAGATTGATATGCTCATTTCCCACTCTATTCAAGGTTAGAGGAAAGTGTGTGTGTGTGTGTGTGTGTGTGTGTGTGTGTGTGTGTGTGTGTGTTATTTGTGATCATCTATGGTATAAATATTCAGTCTTGTAATATGAAATATTTTTCTATCCTGACAAACTCTCGAAATATCAAGGGATTTATAAAAGAATGATAAAAAATCACAAGTTATGTGACCTAAATATTTGAGTTAATGTGAAGCTTATGGATAGGAAATATGATTCTTACTATTGATCATCAGCCATACTGAATTAAAAAAGTGCCATGCTGTGCCTGGGAACATCTTCTAGAAGAACGCTTTTAAAGGGTTTACCTGAAGAGGAAATATGGATGGTATCATCTACATAAACTGTTTCTGGCTTGAATAAACAGAATATTTTATTAGCAATTAACATGCATCCTGTTCTATTTTCTGACTGTAGACACAATGTGACCAACTCACTCATATGTACGCATGGTGGCCATACATTCTCCACCATGTTGGTCTGTGTCTGTCATTAAAATTATCACAAGTTTCTTTTTTATGTATTAGACTAAAACAAGTAGAAAAATAACAAATATTGTTAATAAGAATGTCCTTGATTTGTTTTTTTTTGTTTTGTTTTGTTAATTTGATACTTGCTACAGGCATCTGGAAAGAGGGAGCCCCAATAGAGAAAATGCCACTCAATTTGCCTTTTTCAAGTCTATGAGAAACTATCTTGGTTAATTATTCATGTGGTTGGTCAAGTCCACTGTGTGTGTATTACATTTTATCCATGGAACAGTGTCTTTGTTCTTATTACAGTTATAGAAATGAAACCAGGACAAAGGGGTATAGTTGATCCTATAATAACTCTGAGTATGAAATTTGTAGATCACTAATTGGTTTTCTGGGTAACTGTGAAAGAGTTTGGAGCTGTGGGCTAAAAGAGCTATACAATCTGTTATCAGAATATAATGAGCCATTTTAGTTAGTGAAAAATAAATAGTTGGTTCCTAGGTCATGATGTATTAGATGTTATCTCAGGACTAAGTCAAGAACAAGCTGAGAGGCTACTCACCTTATATTATTAGACAGAATCTGGCTTAATTCTGTCCTGTGCTATAAACAGAATGAATCTTAATTTAGAAGTAGCAGAGTAATTTTTATGATGGAAGTAATTTGTAAAAGTATTGCTTTCAGACTGAAATGTAAATACTAGTATCTGATGTGAGAATGCCTTTCTGTATGCTGTGAATATCAATCTTTAAATAAAGGAGCTGTTTTGGCCCATGACAGACACCATAGAAAAAGTAGGAGGAGAAATCACAGCATAGGTAAGAGAAGTAGGATAGAGTCAGACAGACTGGGCCAGCCACCCAAGAAGAAACATGTAAAGAACACAGGTGAGCCATGGGCCACATGGCAGACAGAGTAATAGAAATGGGTTGATTTAAGATGTAAGAGCAAGCTAGCAATGTGCCTGGGCCATAGGTCCAACAGTATGAAGTTAATGTAAGAGTCTAAATCATTTTGTGGGCCTGAGCAGTGGTGGGCGGCAAAGGGGTCTGTGGGTCTGAGCCTTTGGCCGCCCGGGACCAAGAAACCCCACTACAACAAGTATCTTCTGTTACACAGATTCTACACTTATGGTAAACTTATCATTCATAAAAATATAAAGTTTTGGTTAGAAGTAAGAACAAGTTTTAAATGTTTGGATAAGAGGTAGTAAAATGTGTCTATAATTGTTCATGAGATAAACATAATCAAAGAGAAGGTTTGTTAACTATGCTGAAATGTAACCTTTTATAAAAAAGACTCAACTTCTTGTCATAAGACACCACCTTTTGAAAATTAAAATTTATTTGAACATAGAGTCTAAAGAGAAAATACCGCATAAGAGTTCCCCTGCTTCTAAAGAACCACAGGTCACTGCTTCCCTAAAAATCACATAGAGGTTGATGCAACCTAAGTCTAAGAAAGAGTCTACATCACGAAGTGGCAACAAGGGTTGTCAGCTTTTATCTGTGTCCTTTTAGCTTTATAGGAATAATAGAGGCAAGTCTAATAAAGCTATAGAGTCTGGATTAGGGTTTGATTCCTCACAAAGACCTGTAGAGCTGTTTTATGAAACTGGAATGATAAAAAAGAGCTGTATGAGGACCATGGAATATCAGAGACTCCAGGACTGTAGGATATCTATCATTGAACTCTGCAGACACAGAGCTAAGCGGGCCCCCTCCCCCCAAAAGAGATTTTTTTTTTTCTGTGTGTAAGATGATGGAGCTGGAGTCGTGGAGTCACAAGTCCTTTGGAGTTCCAGTGACATTTATGCCTGCACAAATGCCTCATATTCAGTGACACAATTTGGTGTTTGCTTGGTTGAGCTTTCACCTTGTTTTGGTCAATGCTTTTCATGATGTACCTTAGTTTCTCCCTTTCAAAACTAGAGGTTTATTCTCTGTCATTTTATGGAGGACATATACAACATGAGCTGACAAGTAAGGAATTGCCTTGAGCTTCAGAATAAGCTTTTGACTTTGACTACTAGTGATGTATATATTCTTAAGGCATTGGAGACATTTGGACATAAACTAAAAGTATTTGTTTTGCTTTATGGGATGTAAATGAAAGGGACTCAGTGATAGAACTCTATCGTTTAAGGTGGTATATTTGGGTGTCAGATTGGCTACAGGTAGAAATGTAGTCATTAATCTTGACTGCCAAATTACAGAGTTAAGAATGAACACAGAAGCACAATCTGAGTATGCCTCCAACAAGAGTGTTTCCAGAAATCTCTAACTGAAAATAAAGGACTCACCCCAAATGTGGACTTTAATGAGCTGGCTTCTTAGATTGAAGAAGAGGAAAATGATGTGAGCATCATGATTCATATCTTCCTGTGTCTTGACATTGGTTATAACATCACTTTCTTCCTTCTTCTTCTACCTCTGTGCCTTTTTTTAACATGATGGACTGAATTCTCAAATTGTGAGAAAAAACAAGCCCATTTAGCCTCGAGTGATTTCTGTCCTTTCTTATGAGTACTTGATCACAGCAATGAAAGTCATACTTAATTTAGAGAGATATTTCAACTATTCTTCCTGGGGCATTTATTCTAATTATTTAGTAGTCTCTTAACCTTACACAGAAGAACTTTTGTGGTACAATATTATTTATACCATATACTTTTAAAAAGCCACAATTCAAAGTTATAGAGAATAAAGGATAATTATTTTTAATCTAAAAATACTTGAAATTTTATTATATCTATAGGTTCTTAGGTATTAGTCAAAGACCAGAGTGTTGCACAAACAAAAGAAACTCAGAGCCAGATATCTGGGAAATGCTGAGATATCAAAGAGAGGAAACACCACAATCAAATCTCACCAAGCTGTCTTCTAGCTTCCTCAGCCTCACTCCTCGTGGCTTCTTAGGCCTGAATCTGTCTTTCTATATTTGCCTTAAATATAATCTTTGCCCAGTTGTTTCACATCCAGGATAAGATTAAAGGCATGGGATACTACTATTTGGTAGTTAGTTTGAACTCACAGAAATACAGAAAGATCTCCTCTGACTCTGGAGTTACTGGATTAAAGGCCTGGCACCACCACTGTCTGCTTGGGAGTATGGAACTAACTCTGTAAACCAAGATGGCCTCAAAGTAAGATCTGCTGGGATTAAGGGTGTAGGTCACCACTCTTAGTCAGGTGTAAGTCAATACTCCTGGATATTCCCCATGCTGGGATTAAAGGTGTAAATCACCACTCTCTGATCCTCCTGGATTGAATGTGGGTAGACCTCTCTAATATTTCTGACTGGATTTTATTAAATATGAAACACATCCCTACACCAGAAAGATGACATGGAATGGGCAGATGCTTTGAAAGTGAATAGAAAGGTAAAGAGTTGACATGTTAATTTACAAACTTAAACTCCCCAAACTGCATTCGAATTAGCCAAAGGGTATTTATGTTACTTTATGTAGGCAGAAGTTTTCTGATCCACCTGGGCCCAAAGTCTAGACAAATTTATCCTATCCGAGGTCCTTTATCCAACTATAAAATAATTATTCAGAGGCTTATATTAATTACAAACTTTGGTTTGTGGCTCAGGCTCATTACCAACTGCTTTTACAACTTAACCAATTTCTATTAACCTATGTATTACCACATATTTTGTGGCTTTACCTGTGTTCAATTACATCTTGCTTCTTAGGTGGAAATGTTCAGTGTTGCTTTGCCCAGCCTCTGTCCTTCTTTATATTTTCTTGGATTTTCTGCCTGCCTCTAACCTTCCTTGCCATAGGCTAAAATATCTACTTTATTAAAATTGTAATAAAGCATATTTACACCTTACTGAAAGATATCCCACATCACTTCCCCTTTTCTGTCTATTCAAAAAGAATAGTTTCAATTTTAATGTAGTAAAATTACATACAACAAAATTGTTATCAAGGAAGAGTTACAGCTATAATGTCTTGTCTAATGTATGTAGCAAAATGAAGGAAAATATTCTACCATATGACCCATTTTTGTAAGTCTAATGATTTATATGTAATTCACCTTTTGTCATAACTAATGAAAACTATACTTATATGTGGGAATACATTTGTGCGTACTGTATCTTTAAATAAAGGAGCTGGTTTGGGCTATGGCAGGTACTGTAAAATAGGGGGAGGAGAAATCAGTTTAGGTAGGAGAAGCAGGGCGGAGTCAAAGGCAGACCGCGCGGAAGCCACCGAAAGAGCAACATGTAAGCACGGGTGAGCTGCGGGCCCCCACGTGGCCCGCAGATTAATAGAAATGGGTTGATTTAAGATATGAGAGCTAGCTAGCAATGTGCCTGAGCCATAGGCCAAACAGCATAGACTTAATATAAGCCTCTGAGTTATTTTTGGGGACCCGGGCGGCGGCGGGCGGATAAACGGTCTCGGGCGGCAGGGCTGTGGGTCCCAGATCTCTGGCTGCCCCGGAACCCGCGAACTCTCTACAACAGATGGCGCCCAACGTGGGGCTCGAACCCACGACCCTGAGATTAAGAGTCTCATGCTCTACCGACTGAGCTAGGATGTAGGCGGAGTTTACCCACAAGAACACCAATACTAGAAAAATATTTATTAAAATATAACTCACGGTACCAGCAACAGATTACAATAGCACCTGAACAGGAACTGGAGTCTGCAGACGGACAGACGATGGAATCCCCTCTCGCAGCCCGGAACCAGGAAGAGAGCGTGTCGTATCCGCAGACCCTTTTTAATGGGGCTTTTCCCCCGCCCCCTTCAGGTCGGGGGGCCCGGTGCTCTGTATAAATGTCCCTTGACCTTGTCAGCTGACACCTGAATCCCACAACATCTCCCCCTTTTGTCTAACTAAGAAGGTTCTAAACTAAGATTATATACAGTAAGAATTATTATGAGGTAGCATCTAGGAGAGGTCAAAGTATAATTGCTAATCAAAGCCTAACTTATATAAGGTATATCTCGCTGGGGCCTCCGCTGGCGCCGGCTGAAACAGACCGGGAGCCTCGGAAACTGATGGCGTAAGCCGTTTGGAGGTCACCGCTCAAAACCAAATCTGCACGGGGCTGGATAAGCCCTGCCCACACTCAAAACCTGACCTGAGTGTGATTTAAACCCGTCCCGTAGGCGGAGTTTACCCACAAGAACACCAATACTAGAAAAATATTTATTAAAATATAACTCACGGTACCAGCAACAGATTACAATAGCACCTGAACAGGAACTGGAGTCTGCAGACGGACGGACGATGGAAATCCCCTCTCGCAGCCCGGAACCAGGAAGAGAGCGTGTCGTATCCGCAGACCCTTTTTAATGGGGCTTTTCCCCCGCCCCCTTCAGGTCGGGGGGCCCGGTGCTCTGTATAAATGTCCCTTGACCTTGTCAGCTGACACCTGAATCCCACAACACTTATAACTATCTAGTCTTCAACTCCATCAAAGACCACAGAAAGATATAATATTTCCCAAGTAAACAGGAAGTGAATTGTTAGCAACTTTATTGTCAAAATGACATAGAAATTTGGTTGCCTATATAGTCACTTAAATTATCTTTGGACTTTTGGGATATCCATTGTCAGCCTACAGGCCTAGAGTTTCTGGCATGCTTTTCAGTGAAACAAGAAATTTGAAGGAATATTCTGCCCATTTTTATAAGGTTAATCAGTTCTGTGTCTCATTGAATGTCTGACCATTTTTTTCTTTGAAACAGAAATCTGAAAGACTATTTAGGCTTGTTCTGCAAAAGTCCAGTTGTCATATTTCTGTGGATTTGTATGTCTGGTTTATTCAGCATACTGTCAAGCAGTCAAAACAAAAGCAGTTTTTTTGCCCTGTGGCTAATTTTTTTTCTATAAAGAAAGTAAACACCAAACTGCATCCAGAATAGCTTCAAATATCCTGGCTGAGGATATTCAGCCTTACAGACTAATTCACTTAGGACTTGCCCATAGTCCTAAATTTTCTTTGGCTCCCCATGGGGTTACCAGAGCCACCTATAAACATGAGTTATTCTAAAAAAAACATGCTCACATTCACAGAAAAGGATTATGGATGTTTGTCTGTGTTTAGAGTATTGGTTACAAGTTGTTATGAATAATATTCAGAAAAAAAGCTAAGCAAAAGTAGATTATATTTTTGTTTTAAAAAGAAAAAAAGGGTAAAATGTGAAATAATGCTCTTGTACACTGTAAAAGTATGTTACTCATATTGGTTTAATAAAACACTGATTGGCCAATAGGTAGGCAAGAATTATATAGATGGGGATAACAGACTAAGAAAATTCTGATAACAGGAAAGGTAGATCAGGAGACGTCAGCCTGATATAGAGGAAGCAAGATGAGAATGTTGCAATGAGAAAATATACAAAGCCACATTGATAAGCTTTTTTGTTCTAGATAACAATAATAGGCTAACTTAAAGCGTAAGAGTTAGCAAGTAATCAGCCTGAGCCATAAAAACTATGAGTAAAATGATATAGTCCCTATTTATTAAATTGTATGTAATAAATTACAGAAGTAAGGTTGAAACGTATTTCAAATGAAAGACATAGACAAGTATATGGCCAGAGTGTATTGCATTAATTTGTCTTATTTGTTTATTTATTTACTTATTTACTTGAAGAAAGTATCTTCTTAGGTTGTCCAGGACGCTCTCAACACTTTGGCCTCAAGCAAACCCCTTAACTCTATCTTCTGAAGAACACGGACTAACAGTGTGTGTTTCCATAGTCACCTAGTTGTTCTACAGTTTTATGTTGTAGCACTAGAGGAAACTATAGATTGCGGGCCCACTGAGTAGTTCAGTGTTGACTGTCCAGCAAGGTTTAATGGATATCAGAAATACAGTTTTTTTGTCTTATGAAAATACACAGCATAGAACAAACAGTATATCTTCAGATCACATTGGTGGTTTTTTAATAGTCACAACATAATTCCATGTCCTGAATATTATCTCATTTGAAAAGATCACTTAGCTAGTGGGTTACTTTGTAATTTACAACACATTGTATTGAAATTTCAAGAAATGTTACCAAATTGTTCATGTCATTATTATTCAAAGAAACACTTACGCTTTGCTTTTTCTTCCCTTTGAATATCTGGCATCCCTAGCATAAAGATTTTTTTTAACCTCTTTCATAATAGAATAGTAATACTAACCTTGAAAAGAAACCAGAATAATTTTAAAATATGATTCTTCTTGTATGAAATCAGTGCAGTTATTAAGTAGACTAAGATAAAAACAAACCCTGTGTTTTAAAACAATTTGTTTGACAGTGAGGTATTCAGACACTGACCATTTATGAACTTTCTTGGGTGTATAATTTATATAGATAGGTTGGTTTCCACAATAACTTTCTATGCAAATGATTTGTAACCACTAATCCTACTGTATTCCATTAGCAGTCCATTTTAAAAATTATAAACATTGTACATTCTTACATTTCCTGAATTGATTTACATATGTTTTGTTATCTGAACTTCCTTTATGTTATCTTTAGTTTTAGAAGCTTTACATACAGGAAACAGATATTCTGAGAGCTGAAGTGATGTGACCCAATTAAGTATTAAAGGAATAGGAAACGCTCAAACAAAACCAGTTTTCTCTAGTTACACCAGTAGTTTTTAACCTGCCTTGCTATTCAATCAGATTAGCAGGACTCCTTCATATTTCATTTTAAAATTTAGTTTGTCTTTTTAATATATCGCTGTGGGACAAAGTTTTAGTAAAAACCTAAATGGCAAAGAAAATTTTTTCAAGTTTAAATTCTTATTAGAAAATTTTACTCGTGAACTGGAACAGATTTAACACAGGATGTAAACTCTGACTCTTCTTTGAAGGAAACTCTCTTAGTTCTAACCATCCTAAGCCTTGTAACTTTTCATTTAGCATGATGTAACTCTTCTGCATTTATTTTCACCCAAGTCCTAAATGGGTATGCATTTTTCTTGCCTTTTACTCATAGTTCATGGTTTTAATTATAGCTTTCGTCACCTCCTTTGGCTTCTAACTGTCATTCTTTTGCAAGACTCTTTTTAGAATCACTGGTCATTGATGGCTATGTTGCAAATACTTTATTTCAGGCCTACACTTTCTTTTCCCTTTGTGCTAATAATAAGCCCTTCACTTCTAACTTGCTACTTAGGGGAAAAATCAGTAGAGTTAATTATATTCCCCGCATAATGTAATTCTGAACTCCCTGGGACAAAAATAGCATTAGAATTTTCTATAATTTTATGTTTGCTCTCTCATTACTTCTGAGATTTAAACAGATTTAGTTTAGGTGACCTGAAGTTCAAGGTTTTCCTAAGTGAACTGAATGAATTATCTCCGCTTTCCATTTAGCAGTGATGTTTATAAACTGAGAAGCGGGGGAAGTGACATCCTTCTAAGGGTAGGGAGCCAGGCAAGCTGCTGTCAGCATACATGCATGCTTGTTGGTTTGTTTTGTATGTTTTCGCTGATTCTTTGTTCATGAAAGTCAAATCGAAAAATAATCACAAAATAGTCCTAGAGTATCTTGAGCTCATCGAAGGTTTTCATTTTGATGAGAGGATATAGAAATAAAATACAAGTATTTCTTAAGAAAATGAAAGGTTCCCCCCTATATATTACCTACATGTTCATGTATAATAATAAAATTCGATTTTGCATTTGGTGTTGCAAATTCTTCTAGATTTATGAATGGCTATATTATATAACAGAACAACAACTTACCTTAGAATCAAATTAGAGGACCTGACTTTTGACTTCATATGAGAATATAAAATTACATATCTATATCACTACAGGTGTGATTATAAAGACTAAATATGGTAATTTACATTTTAGTCACTTATTAAAACCAGTGCTTATTCCTAGAAAGGTTTTTTTTTTTAATGGATTAGAGTGGTTTTTTTTTAGACTACTATTTAAAATTGATCAAGCCTTGGAATTATGCAGAAGACAGTTCCTTAAAATCCTAAGGTCTCTTAGAACTCTTTTTTTCTGCTCACTCTTCAGTCAATATGCAGCTTGCCTGTGATGGAGGCAGGCTCTCGTGTCTGCGTCAGGTATGTCTGTAGTGTTTGAGGTCTTCTTGCTAGTGCTCACACTGTATAATTTCTTCTGACAGTACCATGTGCTGTCTCCTGTACTGTTACTGTCCCCTTTCACAGTTAAAAATGATGGCCAAGAATGTTTTTTTTTTCAAACAATCTGCTCATAAAAGTCACCTTCTCTTCCTTCTGCAGCATCCGAAGAATGCTTTTATAGAATTTCACACCATGCTGAGGTAGCAGATTCCATTATTTTTTTATGAACTGCATCTTAAAGAAGCAGGCTGGAATCCATTCATCAGATACAAAATAGAACATTATTATTAATATCAGTTTGATAAATTCTGTAAAGTGTCATGTTTAAGAGCTTTTTCTTTCCCTCCTGCTTTCTCTGCAGGAACTCAAAAATAAGAAAACAAGAAAATCTGGCACCAATCATAACTAAAATAAAAATCTTTCTTTATGACAATCTTCATCTGTGTTCTACTTGTGAACCCCACTTATCTCTGGTTTGTTCCCTTAGTCATAGAATCAAATGCCTTGACAGTTGTGCATCTTTTCACCTTCAGTCAAAGGCATTTGAATGTTGCATGAATAGAAGCATGCTGACTACCTTACTTCCTAATCCTGATACATATTTTCAGATTTGTAAAGATCATCTAAGTGATGAATAATCAGACTTATTCCTCCATGAGGCTATGACTACTTAGCAATATTTGACCATATCAAACTCTGCCGTACAATTGTAAGCAAATATCATAAAAAACCTAGAAGTCAATATAGACTTGATAGGTACCTATATAATAAACATAAATAATGACATTGTTGTTATTAGTTTAGTCATTATTTTTAATGTACTTTAGTATGTAGATAGAAAATAGTTTCCAATTTTTAGAACTCAGATTAGGAAAATAAATATATCAGTATATTCAGGCCACATACTTGCAACTGTAGCTGTTGAATATTTAAAATTGCATCACCGATCTACAATCTAGAAATTGTGCATTGATCCATTGCTTGTTAGGAAACACTGAACAGTTTCTAGAGAAACAAAGACATTTTCCTACTTCATACAATTGAATTAGGACTATATCAAGGAGACACCCTTTGCAGTCAAGTAGTTATTTCCTAATTGTTCAAGAATTACTGCAATATCTTTGAAATAAAGACACACAGGATTCTATTCTATCATCTCTCATACAAATGTTGAAATTAAAGATGAGCTTAGATGAGAGATGATATTTTCATATTAAATAAATGTGGCTCTTCCACTAGATTATCATATCTGTGGTTGTCCCACTGAGCTGTAAATTATTCTCATTATTTTATCATGTACTTCAATTTCTGTTGTCCTGGTAACAAACTATAATTGCCTTTTTAATATTTATGTGTTTTATTCAAATGTTCCTTTTTAACTAAAGGAAAAATGAGCTCTTTAACAAGTTGAAGGGCATCTTAATTTTAATCTCTATAAAACTTAATTTATTTTTTTTTGCCTTTGTCTTCATTTAGCTTAGTAAATTGAACTGAAACGAGTTTAGAAATGAACACAATTCTTAAATATTTGAATACAGTTCTGATACCTAAGCATAGAAGTTTTCATATTTATTTAAAAAATAATATAAATAAATATAAAATTAAAATTTACTACATCACATTAAATACCATTAATGCTTTAGGTATGTTCATTTGGTCAAAGAATATTTATGAAGAAAGTGAATTCCAACCACTTCATAATGTCCATTTCAGGTTGTAATTGAAAAGAGGTCCATTTTGTTATACTAAACTGTGTATCACAAAAATTGACTATTTTAGAGATTCTTGATAACTTTTTAATCTGAGAAAAATATTATACAAGTTCAGATGAATTTTTAACAACTATATTAAAACATTACTTTCCTATAATAACGTGTTTTTCACTATGTAAATATAATTTGAAGAATTACATGAATATCTTGTGATATTACACCAAATGATGCTGTGGTACACCACATCTTATCTTGGCTGGCATCCTAATTTGAGAAAAAAAATAAAAGAAATATACTACTTAGCTTAGAGAAAAGCATATTTTGAAAACAGAAGTTAGTTTTCAAAATGGAATCTATTATATGAGCTGGATAAGTTAAAAAGTACTCTAAATTTTAAGCAATATAATCCTGTTTTATTCAACCTGTGTATATTAATTATTTCTTAGATGATGACGAGTCAGTGTACTTTAGAAAATATGTATGACAATGAAAATGAATAATAAAAATATCATTTAAAAATGAATTATTATGACAAATAAAAAGGTTGAATAGCATTATTAATAGACATTCTTATGTTTAGAAAAAATCAGTTTAGCTCTAGTTTGCACATGATGAAAAGGGAGCATTGATCCAGTTAAACTTTTTATCCACTCCACATGATTACATTGTCTAGGGAACTTATGAAAAAAAACATCTGTCACATAACCTACAAACTCACAGAGAAACTTGGTGGTTTTTGTAAAGTGAATCTAGGTAAAACAAAATTATTCATGTTTTAGTCTATTTTAGTCTAAACTGAACTATGCAGACATTTCTGGAATGCCTGTATGCCTTCCACTATGAGCATAAAGTACAAATTATGTCTCAATCTTTAAGTAAAGCAGCTTGAAGATTTGGGGGGGGGGTTATAGAATAATTTTATGATACATTTATGTGGTAGCTAAGCCTTCACAAACTTTACTGCTCAGAAAGAAAAATGTATTAGAATGTTGACACATGGGTGTGGGTGTGAGGGAGAGATAACACCCTGAATTCTAGAACAATACACCATTCATTTTAGTAACTTTCTTATTGGTGCAGAATCTAAACTTCTATTAAAGTAGTCTAGATGCTTGATTAAGATTCAAAGGAGTACAACTCATTGAATTAGCAATTGTATGGGTTTTTCAGGAATTTTCTTGAGGCTCTCTTGGCCAATAATTTATTAAATACAACCCACTCCCACTAGTGAAAGCCTTGTTTGGTGACAAGAAAGGGCAGGTTGAGAATCCATATGTCCCATTATTAGATTATTATGTATTTTAGAAAGTTTCTATTGTGCTGGGTTTTCATATCATTCCTCAAGTGCTCCTTTCAGAAACTGACAACAGGACCCCATTGAGAGCAATATCCACATAACACAGAGGAATTGAGCTGGAGCCTAAATGGAGGCTTCACTCCTCAGTTCTAATCTCTTAGGTGTGGGAAGGTACTCTGCAGAATACTGTAAAAGAAATGTGTACACATACCCAGCTGCAAAACCTTTGGCTTACAATCCACTTTGTTGCAAAATATTAGGGCAACGGTAGGACAAAATTATTCTGATTTGAGTTAATGCCTACTCCTTGAGATAGAGCTCTAATACAGCATGACTAGGGCAACCAAGGAAAAAACACTAGATAGTTCAGAGACCTTGGGTAAAAGCACACCCTACTGATCTTAAAAATTAGTATCACCAAAATGTTTGCTTGATTTCTGAAATATTCATAAATTAGTCAGTCATTATCAAAGAAGCTTTCTCAAGCAGCAGATGGAAAGATATACAGAGTACCATAGCCAGACATTACTGGATAAAGAGTCTTCATGGGATGCCCCTATCCAATCCTTCCTCACAGAGCTCAAGGAACCACATGAAAGAGGATGGAGAAAGAACATAATTGTCAGAGGGGATGAAGGACATCAGGAGAATAAAGCCTTCTAAATGTGCTGAGCAAAGCTCCTATGAACTCACACAGACCTAAGCGGCAAGTATAGGGCCTGCCTGGCTCTGCACCAAGTCCTCTGTCTACAAATTATTATAGATAGCTTTTAGCTTATTATTATTAAGTACAATGAATAGGTCTTCTATGCCTGTGTTTGAGGTTATTTTCCTTAACATAGGTTGCCTTGTGAGGCATCAATATGAATTTTTTCATTAGTTTAATTTTCTGTTATTTTATCATATTTTTTTTTTCTATCTCTTAGAAAGCTGTATGTGTCTAACGACAGCTAGAGAGCGGATCAGGAAGGAAAGGGGGGAGGAGAGGTTTGGGAAAGTAGAGGGAGGAAAAATATCAAGATACAGTTTATGAGAACAGAATCCATTTTAAATAAAAGAGCTAAGCCTAAAAATAAAGGAAAACAAAAATGATTAAAAGGAGGTGTCATGGAAAGTCAGCCATTCTGTCCAACAGCAAGTTGGGCAGAGCGATTTAAAGTTATGAGGCATGGTCTTCTCAGAAGATAAGTGGCACCTTAAAAACTGCGGACCTGGGTTATCTCTTGGGTGGTCAGAGCAGTTGCAGAGAAGCTGGGCCTGCAGATTGGTTCCATCATCCTTGGACGAAGGCAGGATGACAGCCACTGAATCAGCCATGCCTTCTTTGCTCTGTTATATGTGATGGAGTATACGTTATAGATTTCGTTCCAAAATAAACCATATAGAGCCCCATACTTCCTTGTGACACTTTAGGTGGGCCTGCCAGGATTGCTCTCTAGCCTACCACAGGAGACATACAAGAAGGAAAAACCAAATCAAATGTGTTAAAATACCAAGATAGTGTGGAGAGATAAAGGAAAGGAGATAGAGAGGAAGCAAACACACACACACACACACACACACACACACACACACAGAGAGAGAGAGAGAGAGAGAGAGAGAGAGAGACAGAGAGAGACAGAGACAGAGACAGAGAGACAGAGACAGACAGAGATAGAGAAAGATACAGAGAGAGACAAATATGCAGAAACAGAAAGAGGGATGGAGAATTGATAATAATCTTAAGACTCCAAGTAACCAAAACAACTTGCTGAAAAAACAGAGTAGTTAGTCAATACAATATACAGTTTTTTTGTAATAACAGGTTGCCTTAAGTCTCTCCAGCTCTGTTCGTGGATATATACTGATAGATGGTACAAATGAGTGACCTTAATCTAATAATAGAATTGTTGTTAAGGTATTGGTGAAACACGCCATTAAATTACATGAAAACACAAGATATTTATTGTGTTTCGGGGCTTTCAGGATGTTTTCCTCACATGCAAATTAATGTTCAGAATCTAATCAAATGTAGGATATAATTAGGGAATATTTAAAGAACTTACATCTGTGAGTATTAAATACAGATAAATATCTAGATACATAGGACCTACTAAATAAAAGACAGAGCTATAAAATATTGAAACAGATTGATGACAATCAAAAATACTGAATAGTGATTTTAAAAGCATCGGATCGGTGGAAATGTTAGAATCTGAGAAATGAGCAAGAAATATACAACAGTAACATATTATACACTCATCTTTAAAAATGAACAGAAAGAAACACTATAAAATTCATTCTACAAAGGTCAGTATAACCCAGACACTAAAATAAAATATTAACAGACCAAAAAAAAAAAAAAAAAGAAAACCTAAGAGGATCTTTCTTATGAATACAAGTGGAAAATATCTCAACAGTTTTGTAAGTAAGACCAGGACTCCCACAAAATGTTAGGCTTGGCATGGCAATTCATCCACAATTACATCTCTAAGTGATCACTCTTTAAAGGAAACTTAGAAAGAAGGGACTCCCAGAGCTAGCTGCCTGGCAAGTCTAGGTATTTGGGTGAGCCCTTGGTTTGATTTATAAATTCTGCCTCACAATGAATGTCTAGAAAATGGAATAGTCTATCATCAACATCTTCCTCTATATCCATAACGCACACACATACACACACAGACAAACACATCTATACAAACCTCGGCCTATAAATGCAAACATACATACATATATATTTACACACATGCATACATATGAATTATACACACATATATATGATAGAAGAAAAATATTTTTAAATCTCAATAAAAAGCTTGTAAATGAATTTTATAAACCCATTATAAAAATAATGCATTACAATTAAAATGGTATTATACCAAAGATGCAAGGTTCATTCAACATATTAAAATCAATACTGACCTAAAACCAGAAATTATGCAATCATATCAAAAAATTTAGATAGGCGTTAAACAATACTTTATAATAAAAATTTTGAAGAAATGATGCATAGATGGTATATGTCTACCATAAAGGCTATAAATGACAAATTCATAGCTAAATGAGAAAAAAATATGCTCTAAAATCTGGAATGGAAGAGGATGACTATTCTCAGTGTAGAGCTCAAAGTCAATGTAGTGTTATAACTGACTGATGAAAGAACAATATAGGAGTAGCAATAATTTGAAACAAAGAATTAGAATTACATTTTTTAAAATGACATTTTTTTTTATTACAGGATCCAATTGACTCTACCAGAAATCTCTTAAATATTTTAAATCCAATAAACACTTTCATTGAAGTTACACATTTAGAAAAATCAACATACAAAATGCATAGTTTTACTATAGCAATAATAAGCATGGTATAATGCTTATTATATTATATATTATTATATTATATCATAAGAAAATGGCTCATTCACAATTGATTAAAAATCTCAAGTAATGAACCTGATAGCTATAATCACAAATTGGATTTTTTTTTCATGTAATTGACTCAAGAGCAATGTGTCTGTTTTGTATGTTAGGATAATCATTTACTGGAAGCAGTAAATATAGACTGGAACAATATTATGAATTTAATTTCCACTAATTCTGAAGGGACATACAGATATTGTAAATGAACAATGAGTTTGTAGTACTCTGTTATCTGGATTTTTTTAGGTCAGCCAGAATCCATAACTTAGTTGTAAAACTTTTTTGAAGAATTCTATATTATTCCTTATTTCTTCCTCATGTAATACTTTCTGTTCTATTCAATAAATACAAAACAGAGACGTTTGTTAGGGACAGGTGCGGATTATACATAGACCTGTAGACAAATTCAAAAGCCCATATTCTGGCAGAGACATTCTCAAACTCACAACAGATGGAGATGATGAAAGGCAAAGGGAAAGCAAGGAGAGAGGGATAATTTTGGTTCCTCTTGGTCAAATGACACCATTGGAGAACTACTTTGATTTTTTTTTTTTTTAAAGAAGTCATCAACGCATTATAGGTGAATATGAATTAATTTTGAATGGGGTCGATCCAAAGTGTTTAGGTGATTCTTTTGAGGAATCTCTAATGCACTCAGAGTGAAAGATATCTTATTACCTATCCCCAAACTATACCACAGAGAATATAGTTCTGGCACAAAATTGGAAGGTAGACTAAGAGAAGGTAATAATATATCCATCTTTGGAAACATCATTTTTGGCAAAGAAGTAAAAAGTAAATACTTTAAAAATATATATAGTGTTAGAAAAACTAGGCATCTACCTAATTAAAAATGAAATTTGATAATTTCTTTCTGTACAATACAATCAAAGAAATAAAGTTTAAGAATCTTAATTAACAACAAGATATGCTAAAGGAACACAAGGAGAAGACCAAGTTGTAGATATGGGTAACAACTTTCAGATAGAACTCTAATCCACAAAATATAGCACACTGGGATGACCAATTGATTGCATTGTGTTGGAAAGCTTCTGCAAATTAGAGAATATTATTAACACAATATGCAGGAAATCTTAGGAATAAAATAAAAGATTTACCAGCCAGAAGTTAATATATGTACATATATGTATATGTATATATATATATATATTAGTATTCCATTTTTCATTTAAAAAGTTTTTCACATACCCACTGCTGTTTCCCCTCCTATACTCCCAGTCCTCTCCTAGCATCCCCCACTCCATCACCCTATCAATTCTCCAAGAATGGCAAGAAATCCCAAGATGAGTCAGTTCAGTCTGGCATGCCCAGTTGAAGAAGAACAAGTCTCTTCCCCCAGCATCAAGACTGGGTAAGGTATTCCTCAGTAAGAAATGGACTCACAGACATTAGTTCCTGTACCAGGAATAAATTCTGGTCCTACTGCAAGAGGTTCTACAAACCGCTCATGCTGTTAACTTTCTGTCTACATTTGGAAGGTTTGGATCTGTTCTATAATGATTCCTCAGTTGTCATTTTAGAATCAGTGAGCTCCCAGCAGCTCAAGTCAGCCATCTCTATGGAGGCTGAAGTAGAGATGGAGGAGAGATTATAAGAACAAAGGGATCAGGATAGAGAAGAGGAGACCCAATATATATTTTATAGAAGTTCAAAAATTATCCCCCCATAAAAACCAGACCAAAGCAAAACCAAAGTCAAACTATGGATAAACATACAGGCCAGTAGTCTGAAGGGACAACTCATACACCCACAAAAAGGACATACACACAGCCAATACTTATTTTCATGTTTATTATTTTAAGGGCATTTTATTAACTATAGTCAATAAATCTTTTGAATTTATTTCCCCTAACTTCAGGTTTATACTCTTTGACATCCATCTCTTACCCCTTCCAATGTAACTTCTATAACCCCATGCTACCCTTTGTTTCTAAAAGGTTTTAGATTAAATTCTAGCTATTTCACTTAGTATAATGTCCCCCAGGTGAATCCACACTCTTGAGAATAACAAAGTTTCTTTGTTTTAATTATTAGAATAATATTCTATTAGGTATATAAGCCATTCTTTTTCTTTTATTAAAATATTTATTTTTTTTGGAAATTTTGCACCATGAGCCCAAATCATACATACATCTCAATATTCCCAGAAACACTCATACGTGTGACCTCACCTCCCAAAGTAAACAGAAGAGGAAAAAGAAGAAATACAATTCCAATTTTTGTTGCTCATATATTCACTGGAACATGGTCAAACTCCAGGTGTATATCCCCTTAAGGGAAACTGAGTCCTTCCACAACCTGACCTCCACTGAAAGCCTCAATTGTGGAGAACTACACTTCAGCATCCTTACCACAGTTTTTAAGAGATCAAAAGATTTTTTTTTAAAGTAAGGCCAAGCAAGGAGATACATTTCTTTAAATTTCTTTAATTTCAGTACCTACAAACAAAGAAAATGATAATTTCAAAGATAGTCTGGTATATGTACTGAGTTCCAGGTAAGTAGTGCTACATAAAAAGACCCCATCTCATATATATATTGTATGTATATATATATATGCATATATATCTCATATATATATGATGTATATTGTATGTATATATATGTGTATATATATATATATATCTCATATATATATATGATGTATATTGAAACAGACTTCTCATGTTTCAGGAGACAGTAGAAGGAAAATTCATTTACAATAAGTTATTCTCTGATATTTACATATGTGCCATGACACACAAGTCCCTCAAATAAATAAATGCAATAACCTCTTTAAAGGAGAAAATTACAAGCATGCCTTAAAATATATAACAAGTCCTTAGATTATAGATGCCCCACTAATTAGTGGTTTTCTAATTTTGCTTTTTTAATTTAAGAAATGTTTTGTATTAATTTTACACACCAACCACAGATCTCACCTCTCATCTCTTCTCCTGCTCCCCCCAAACTTCCTCCACAGCCTACCCCCTTCCAAGTTTAAGATTTTAGCTAAATTAATTTTTATTAATGTATTTTTTAATTTGCATTGTTATTTTGTCTGCGTGAATGTCTATATGAAGGTGTCAGAACTTGAAACTGCAGACAGTTATTCGCTGTTATATGGGTGCTGAGAATTGACCCTGGTTCCTCTAGAACAATCAGTATGTTCTTAACCACTGGGTTAGCTCTCCAGCCACATCACTGAATACAAGGAGAAACTGAGCTAGAAACAAGAATTCACTTCTCTTCTTTTTAAGGATGGATGTCATGTGACCACCTGCCTCATGCTCCCATTCCCATGGCTTTCCCAATACTATGTACTATGACTTCTCAAACTGTGCACCAAAATAAAACTTCCTTGGTTTCCTTTTGACAAAAAAAAATGCATCTATTAGGAGTAGATAAAGAAGTCTATTTGCCTGTGTCCCTGAAACTTCAATTTTTCTGGCCCCTTATAAACTGTCTTCCCTGTTCTCAGAGCTCAGACCCACAGTGTGTACTTACATGGGACCAAGTATAGGTAAGATGGTTTCTCAGTAAGGACGTGGAAAAATCCCATTTAAATTCTTTTTCTATAGAAGAATAGATGGAAACTGCGAAGAATACAAAAGAATTATTAAGGAAAGATTGTGAAAAATATTGGAAAAGTACAGTGATGTAAAATTTATGTTATTTAATTTTCTAGAATGTGGAATAATATTTCATCTGTATATTTTCTTACAATAACACTTCTGGTTGTTGATCTTAGTTTAAGTAAAACCAAACAAAACACAAAAGAGTGTTAGAAGGAAGAAAAGGAAATAAAGCAGAAAAGAGAAAAATGATGGAAGAAAGGAAGGAAGGAGAGAAGAAAAATAAGAGAGACAGAAACAATTGATAGCATTTTTATAAATCACCAGTGTCCAGAAGTTTCTATTAGACTATGCCACTTTATCCCAGGCTGCTACTAAACATTTCACACTTGTCCTGCCACTGAAGCCTCACAGCAACACTGCTCAGTAGACCTTGAAATTAGCGAGTGAGAGGGAGGACTGACAGCCAGTCAGATCATGACCAACAAATCTTGCAACTAAAAGAAGCTTTTCCCTTCACAAGAGAAATAAGGTTGGGGGAAATATTAAAGTAGGAGTTGTCTCAGTTTCATGGTAAATGGCTCTATGTGACTCATGACAGCCTGAAATTGAAAGCAAAAAGAAAAAAAAATCTGTATTTCAGAAAATGGCTTTTTTCTCAGGTAAAGAAACTGGATCAGAAGTTTAGTGCATAAACCAACAGCCTTCTATTTTTAATTCCTGTGTCTTGAATTTAAGCTATTTCATACAAGATACTATGCTAAAGTATTGTACTTAATTCATTACTTTTTTATAGGTTTCAAATTTAATTAAGTCTTATTCATAGGTCTACATTTTTATATCTTATTTTTCCATAGCTTATTAAAAATAAAATCAGGTGTAAATACATTTCCTTGAATAAACTTTTAATCTTACATATACAATATTTTCGTGAAACAACTTTTTGTGATAGAATGAGCTGAAGAATTATCTTTTTAAGCAAAGATAAGATGTTCCACCAAAATATAAAGATTTAGCTTCTCTGCAATTAAAAAAAAACAATGAGTGAGCATTAAGAATGTGTATGTTACACTGGAAATCAAAGCAAAAATGAGGAGCCCCCAATATCTATCACATGAACAACTATAACAAAGCTTCATACATTTAATTTGCAGTTTATATTCCCAGATGCTGCTAACAATGTTGCAATGATATCATCATCAGGAGCACATGATATCAAAATAGGTTTTAAAACTATAAATATGATTAGTCCACTGGTTTATTCATCCTCTTCACAAAGATTTATATTTAAAAGTCTGAAAGATGTTTAGAAAAGCTAATGCACATTTATCAATTTTATCAGAAGATTTAAGAATACCCCTCATAACCATTAATATAATAGATGGGTCATGAACCGAGATTGTCATATCTAAATCTGGTACCTGATATAAACGTTTATGCAGAGTGAGAAGTCAATGTCAAGGAGCTGGTCAATTTTATCCCATAGAAAGTTTCTTTTCCAGGCTTGCAAATGGCTGCATTCATACTGTATTTGTGATGAAAAGATGAGAGTAAGTACAAGATGATGTTCAACAAGATGATGAGCACAACATGCACAGGTTCACTAGCACTTCTTAAGAGAATACTGAATATGGAGATGAAGCTCTACTTTTATAACCTCACCTGACTCTCAGTATCAAGACTGATATCTTATTGCTAGCAAATTCTGACTGACACTTAAGGTCTGTACTAGTGATGGTTCTATAGAGAAATAGGACTGTTAGAACACACACACACACACACACACACACACACACACACACACACACACACACACATGCACACACACACACACACACACACACACACACACACATACACACAAACGCACATGATTTATTGGAGTAGATTAATGCCTGAATTCTGGTTAATATGTCAATTGCTGTTGTCCAACAGAGAGCAAAAGAACCTAATAGCTGCCCGGTCCAGGAGGCTGAATATCTCTGGTGATCTTCATTCAGTGTATGTGAGAATTCTGAAGAAGTAGGCTTGATATCAGTGAAGAAATAAACTTTTCACTGAGAGTGAGGGGAAGTATGCAAAGAGCAGGAGCTTTCTTCCTTCATGTCCTTTATATAGGCTGCTACCAGAAGGTGTAAAATAACAGAATAAGTTTTAGTTAAACATAGAAGTAATCAAGTTAAAAATCAAAAATAGCCAAAAGATTTTGACATGAAAAATTGGGAAAGACAAAAATCACTTAGACCACATCACAGAGATGGCAACATAAGAACTTCTTTGTGTGTATTAAAATGTTAGAAAAGAATGAGAATATTTAGAATATATTTTTAATGAAAATTTTAAAAAACAATGCCTGATAGTTAACTAAGTTTAACTCTTAAGAATCACGTTAAGTGTGGGTCCCTAATTCTGAATGTACTGCTCAGATAAAACAGCATTGCTCACAATAACACTGGACTCAGGTGATGTAAGATGGATATGACATGAAATCCTCTTTTTGTATACTAAATTGTATGGCTCTAAAAATACTATTCAAGTTGCCAAGGGAGAAAATAATTACAAAGTACTACTCAGGCACAATACAAATGGACCATTACAATACCAGCATGGGAAGATAATGCATAAAGATTGAGTAAGTGGTGTTCATATGTTTGCGACAACCAGTAGCTGTATAATTTGATGCAAGGCCCAATAAACTGGAGGAAAATCGTGTCTTTTACTGGAAAACTTTCCACCCTTCTGGGAATACAGTTTGGACTTTAGAAAACAAGATACCACCACTCTGCTACACAAGCACAATTCATAAATATAAGGTAAACCTTATATACAGGGTAAATCCTTATAGCCACAGATGAGCTACCATTTCTCATCAAAGAAGTCTCTATAGCCACTAAAGTTTGTCACAGGAAACCACAATGCTGAGCAATATAAAAATCAAAAATTCATGGAAAGCCAGTTCTCAAAAAAATACCACTACATCTCAGTTCTTACATCTATGACTTGAGAACACCACAGGAGACTTTAAGGGTCAAAATATCAAGAAGTCTGTGTAAAACAGTCTTTTCTAGAAATGGCTACATCAACATGATGGGTAAGATGGCAATGCCAATAGAAATATTAGCATAAAGGAGTAAAACTTCATAGGGCCCTACCCTTAGACAGAGCCTGCTTGCTGGAAGGAGATTGAACATCATCCAGGATTAGGTTCCTTACTGGTTGTCATCCTTAAAACTATGCTCATACAAGTAGAAAAGTCATACAGATTTTATGAGTAGCTGGAGAGTAGCTGGGAGAGCCTGGAGAAGAAAAATTGATGCAATTCTATTTCAGTCAAAATCAAACAAAAATTAAATGCAAGAGTAAGAAATTTATTTAAAAATTTTCCATATGAATGTTTCATAGGATATGACTAAAACGTTCCAAACCTATCATTCAATTATGTAACTTAGTGTAGGCGGAGTTTACCCACAAGAACACCAATACTAGAAAAATATTTATTAAAATATAATCTAGAACTCACGGTACCAGCAACAGATTACAATAGCACCTGAACAGGAACTGGAGTCTGCAGACGGACGGACGATGGAATCCCCTCTCGCAGCCCGGAACCAGGAAGAGAGTGTGTCGTATCCGCAGACCCTTTTTAATCGGGCTTTTCCCCCGCCCCCTTCAGGTCGGGGGGCCCGGTGCTCTGTATAAATGTCCCTTGACCTTGTCAGCTGACACCTGAATCCCACAACATCTCCCCCCTTTGTCTAACTAAGAAGGTTCTAAACTAAGATTATATACAGTAAGAATTATTATGAGGTAGCATCTAGAAGAGGTCAAAGTATAATTGCTAATCAAAGCCTAACTTATATAAGGTATATCTAATAGTTTTAGAATATTGGTAGATAGTAGGGTGTATAGATTATTTTAAAGGGTTAATCTGGGAAAGTGAGAATCTAACACCTGAGTGTTCTTATCTAAGGGATACTAGGGTGGAAACCTTAAACATCTATTCTTCAACCTCTTCAAGACCTGAGAAGGAAGGTAAATTTGTCTGAAAGACAGAAATACATGGAAGCAGCTACTTCCAAAATTTGGGAGAGGACAGCAACACAGCTACCTGGACAATCACCTCTGGATTTGTGCACCGTTAGAGCATCTATCGGATTGGCTATAGGCCTATGGCATCTGACAGATCTTTTTACAAGCAGAACAATTGGGGCCAGATGTAGGCGGAGTTTACCCACAAGAACACCAATACTAGAAAAATATTTATTAAAATATAATCTAGAACTCACGGTACCAGCAACAGATTACAATAGCACCTGAACAGGAACTGGAGTCTGCAGACGGACGGACGATGGAATCCCCTCTCGCAGCCCGGAACCAGGAAGAGAGTGTGTCGTATCCGCAGACCCTTTTTAATCGGGCTTTTCCCCCGCCCCCTTCAGGTCGGGGGGCCCGGTGCTCTGTATAAATGTCCCTTGACCTTGTCAGCTGACACCTGAATCCCACAACAACTTAGGTTATATTATTTGTATATGAAACCCTCATTTTGACAAAAAATTTAATATACAACATTTTCTTATTAGGAAATTTATACATTCTGGCCTTAAATCTGAGATACTTCCAGTAGCAGGAAGATTAAGAATATAATATAAATCACAAGTTTAAAAATTAAAAAAAAATCCTCCTGATGTTAGTGTAAGGAAGATAAGACACATTAAATAAAATGTAAGGGGAGGAGGAATAACAGCAATAGCACATTAAAAATAAAGATATGTCTTCTGTGTGTATACCCATAACTTAAGAAAAATTAAAAAGAAAACTGCACTTGCAATACACACAGTATTTTTAAGACAAAGAGAAAGAGAAACAATATGATGTGCTAAACTATCCTGCTGAAAATAGATCAAAACAACTCTATAGGACTCTTTCCATGAGTGAAGGGGACTCCATGGAAGAAAATGTCCAATAATCAGAAAAGAATATCGGAGAAATACAAATAGAAATCGTATCATTTCTGTTTTCATCATGCCATGACAACAGCAATAAATGATACTTGATACTCACTGGTGTTATATGAACAGCTAACATTTCATAAGTTGTTGGCATGCGATAAGATGAAGATCATCATATAATAACTCCATCATTTACTACTCAGTCAATACCTAGACATTCTTGTGCAAGTGCTATAGAAAATTGTAGCCATACTTGCACAACAGCATTATTGAGAATAGAAAAAAAGATAGAGTACACAAATTCTTATTGTGACTAGGAAAGCAGTAATAACTCACAGATTTCTATGTGAAGTTGGGGTTAGGAATCAGTGAAAATGGAGTCATTGGTCAAGATGAAGTAATCTTACAAGTCAATGGTACACTGTAACTTACACCTGATTTTCCTGTGTTGTTCAAATGGTGTCAAGTTATTGAAATTAGAAGTATTTACCTTGGCAATGACACCAATGGGGTTTCAACATTGAAACAAAGAGAAAAGACAATGAGAGGTAGATATAGATAGATAGATAGATAGATAGATAGATAGATAGATAGATAGATAGACAGATAGACAGACAGAGACAGAGAGAGGGGGAACTATAAAATTGTGGAGGCCAAAATGCATAATAAGTACAAAAGGAAGTCTAAATACGTAGTGAATTATCGCACCTTCTGCTTCTGCCCATCATGCAGTAGTAACTTCTGTCACAGGTTCCTGCTACAATGATGTTGTCTTCACCACAGACACAGAATCAGCAAAGCCAACATATGGTCCTGTCCTTTTATTGAGTAACTGAAAATAGGCTTGTATACTATGATTATCATACCAGGCATAGTAAAATAAGAACAAATACGTTAAACTAACTAAGAACTTCAAGCAACAAAAGGGGGGAGGATGTATGTGGTCAGTTTGAACGGCTTATTGATTATATGCTGTGATTTTCATTATTGCTTCCTGATACATCATACACAATATATTTTTCCATAAGGCCTTAAAAATTAGAGCAATTTAAATTTGAATATAACTTTGAATTACACCTACACAATGATGTCATGTCTAGATAAAAGTGATACTAAGTTGAGAGTATCCTAAATCTGAAATGTGTTTTGATACATTTATCCTATAAAACCACAGCTGGGAAATGCAGGACTGTGATCCTGAGCCTAGGTGAAAGCTTTAGCTCATAGTAGTAACTCCCTGGCATCACATGTCATTCCATACCAAACAGCCATACCAATAGCCACAAAAAGGATTAAAACTCAGAATTCAGATATAGATTACATTCTATTGAATATATATTAGTTTGGCATAATCATAAACTCAAAAATATTTAGCCAAATAATCAAAAATCAATTACACTCTGCAGTATAGTTTTTACCAATTAAAATAGTTCTTTTTCAAACACTGTAACTTACAACTGATTTTCCTGTGTTGCTCAAATGGTGTCAAGTTATTGAAATTAGAAGTATCTAGCTTGGCAGTGGACACCAATGGGGTTTCAACATTGAAGCAAAGAGAAAAGACAAGGAGAGGTAGATATAGATAGATGGATAGATAGATAGATAGATAGATAGATAGATAGATAGATAGATAGATAGATGATAGATAGATAGATAGATAGATAGATAGATAGATAGATAGATAGATAGATAGATAGACAGAGACAGAGAGAGGGGGAACTATAAAATTGTGGAGGCCAAAATGCATAAATAAGTACAAAAGGAAGTCTAAATACGTAGTGAATTATCGCCCCTTCTGCTTCTGCCCATCATGCAGTAGTAACTTCTGTCACAGGTTCCTGCTACAATGATGTTGTCTTCACCACAGACACAGAATCAGCAAAGCCAACATATGGTCCTTGGAACATATGAGCCTGTCTTCTCTTTGTTTACAAAGGCAGTTGTCACAGTACAGAACATCTAACAAGTACAATTATATATTATCAATTTTTAGCTCCTTTATTTAATCTCCAAAGTGACTGCATCAGAAAATATTTAAAGGCTTACCATCCATGATTACTTCAAACTTTATTACCCTATTGGTTCAATATATGTAACGGTGATATGTTTCTATATTTACTGTAATCAGATTTTCTCTGCATCAATCCTATCAAGTAAAAGTATTATAGTTTATACCTGATTGAATAAAATACTGAAAGCAAGAAACGTTTAATAACAATTAGGACTTTTTTTTTTCAAGAAAAACCTTTACATTGCAAATTTAACTATCTTCTGACTTGTGTGTCATGGGCAATCATTAGATTTCTATGGATCATATGCACTCAGAAAATGAGAGTAAATCTTGATTTAAATAGAGTGACTTGAAGTCATATGCCAAATGTTTCCCCTGAAACCATGCAAAGAGAAAAAACAAAACAAAACACCAGACATATTGTATGCATCAAAATGTAAGCATGGGCAGTTCAATGCAGTTAGGGCCTCCTGGCTTTAAACTTGAGCGTTTTAGGTACCTGTACACTAACCCTAATCTCATTTTGTACCAGAATCTGATCTTCCTCTGGTTCTATCTAGCAGTCTCCCTGTCTCCAGAAGTATCACTTCACCATCTACCAACTCTAAGATCAATTCTATCTCAGTCCTTGTACTACATAATCCCTAAAAATCAATGTGACTGTTCCGATCCTTCTCAATACAGTAAAACCAATTGCTGTGTTGGACATTAAAGGACACTATTTTTAACTTCAAAAGACATATGCTTTGTAAAATATTTAGTCTCTAGAATAAAAATAGTTTAAAAAATAACTATTTACTTGATATTTTTAACTAGAAAAACAGTCACCATTTAATTTTCTTCTAAAAGATTCAAAAGCTGTAAAAATACAGAAGCAAAAGCACTTCCTTTCATTATTATTGTATATGTCTTATTTCTATTTCCATGGAAACAGAATACAAGTTGCAGCTAGAGGCCAGAAGTAGATTAGAAATCTTTCTTCAGACTTTGTTCGCTGTCTCCCGAGGTGATAGACTTTGCTAGTATTTTATGAGGAGAAAGGAAAAGACCTCCACAATTCAATGCTGTTTGTCAAATTCTTCAATAAATGAACAAGTACAAGGATTTATTTCTTTCTTTCCAGAAGAGATGTTTGAATATGTGGGTATGCTTTCACGGGAAATAAAGGTAGAACACAGACAATAATTTTTAATTTAACTGTTACATTTTATTTTTAATGTATGTAAATATGAGCAGGTTCAAAATATACAGAATATATATAAAACAGAATATTATACATGTGTTTACACACACACACACACACATATATATATATATAGATATATATATCAAACAGTTAATCCTAGAGTTGTGACCTCATTGCTTCCTAACATCAGCATGAATATATGCAGAAAACGAAATGTAATGTTGAAAATGTGTCTTCTAAGATAATATACATGGCCTTTAAATTTAAGCTCAGAACTTAGCATTAATGATGACCTCACCTCTTGACCATAGCACTATGATTTCAAAGCTTTCTTGTCAGTACTATGAAATCATTTAAGGATGGCTTCAGTGTTTCAGTAAGGTTTTTTTTTTTAATTTTTATTTAAAAATTTTTACATACTAACCAGATTTGCACTTCCCTCTCTACCTCCTGCTCACTCCCCAGATTTTCTCCTAACCCTCTCCACCTTTCACACCTCAAAGAGGATAAAGCCTCCCCTGGGAGTCAACAAAGTCTTGGATATCAGGTTGGAGCAGGACAAACCCTCCCTCCTGTATCAAGACTAAACAGGGTATCCCTCTATAGGAAATGGGTTCCAAAAAGCTATTTCATGCACCAGGAATAAATCTTTTTCCCACTTTCAGAGGTCTCTTCAACTGTTCAAGACACACAGCTGTCATCCATATTGAGAGGGCCTAGTTCAGTCCCATGCACGTTGCCCAGGTGTCAGTTCAGAATCAGTGAGTTCCCAGTAGCTCAAGTCAGCTGTCTCAGGGTTTCTCCATTATGACATTGACCTCTTTGCTCATATAATCTTTCCTCCTTGTCTTCAACTGGACTCCAGAACCTCAGCCCAGAGTTTAGCTGTGGATCTCTACATCTGCTTTTATTAGTCTCTAGATGAAGGTTCTATGATGAAGGCTCTATGGAAACAGTTATGGTAATCATAAATTTGATTTCAGGGGAAGGTCAGTTCAGGTACCCGTTCCACTATTGTTTGGAGTCAGGGGTAATGACATAAGACTAAAGAATTTGTGTAAACAGGATGATTAAGATGGAGAACAGACAAGGAGGGATACAACAAAATAGATATTTGGTTATAGTTCTTATACTAACTGAATAAGACATCTTAAATTTAAGTATAAGTATAGTATAAACTATACATTTTCATTTATTTCAATATTCTATGATTTAATAACAAAAGTAATTACATTAAAATAGAGTCTTTTTGCTATTTGTGGGAGTAAAAGTTGGTTTAAATATACTTAACATTTTTTATATCTCAATATATAACAACACATTTATTACTAATGAAAAATTTTCATAGAAACAGTATTTAGTATCTCATTAATTTTGGACTACATCCTAGAAATTTTTTGAAATTAAAATCATATTCTGGGATGCTTTTAGAATTGTGAGAAACAATTTTAACTAAATTTTAAATTATAGAAACGATTCTGGTACAGGTATATGGATTATACAACAAAAGTTTGGGTACTAGTCTTTAGAGTCTGATGTAACAAACTAAAACTTTATCTAATGCACTATGAAAATATATAAAGTTGTTAGAGCTACAAATATTCAGCCTTTGCTTTGCCTCAATGTTATTTATTCTGATACACTCATCCTTCAAGTTTCATGTTTGGATCTTACCATGTTGGTACAATTGATATTGTATAACTACCTAGCCAGTGCATTACTTTAATAAAACAAATTTTATCAGCCAGGAGGAGAGAGAGAGAGAGAGAGAGAGAGAGAGAGAGAGAGAGAGAGAGAGAGAGAGAGAGAGAGAGAGAGAGAGAGAGAGAGAGAGAGGGAGAGAGAGAGAGAGAGAATCAAATATATAAAGCATTTAGCTTCAGGAGCAACTGAAAATCTTAAAAAGAACCCATAAAATGTGAAGCCAATGCAAAGGTTTTGAAGGAGAGTGGAGTGTGTCTCTGTTTGGGCACCATGCATTCATATTAGCATGGAGAATGATGGAGAATGCAGAAAAACGTTAGTGTTGCTTCAGGATAGGTGTCCTATGAGCTAGACAGTTGTATTAGGAAGATAGAATGGCATTCCAATTTATTGGTTGCCTTTTGTGAGTATTAAGCAGCATTGGTTCCCATGAGGCACTAATTGCTATTTTAAATGGAGAGTATTGAAAAATTAACTCTGTTTGCATATGTCTATTATCAGGAAAAGTTGTAAACCCATGTGGAATTAAAGGCTAAAATATTGATAGAATTAGGATCGTATATAATAGATATAGTAAAAAGTAAACTGAGTCTAATCTAACGATAACACTGATGGTGTGTAGTTGGTTTGTTGTGGTTCTTGTTGCTGATTTGTTGTTACTCTTTGCTCTTTGGGAGCCTGCATCCCAGCTCCCAAACAAATACACAGAGAATTAGTCTTACCTGTGAATGCCCATTTTTAGCTTGGTTTATTTCTAGCCAGCTTTTCTTAACTTTAATTTTCCCATCTACCCTTTGTCTCTGGGCCATTTCATTTCTTTACTCTATGCCCTTTTTTCTCCTCTTGCTCTTTGCTGGCTGTGCGGTTGGGGAGCTGGAACCTGCCATCCTTCTCTTCTTTTTCTTTCTCCCCCTCACTCTTATTATGCTATTTATTCTCTCTGTACACCATCAGTGACTATTTCTTTTTCCTGTCTAGCTCTTTATTAGCTCTAACAATCAGCTCTTTATTAGAAGAATCAGGTGTATTAGACAAAGTACCACAGTCTTAAGTGTGTTGAGCAAATGAAACATATATGAATGCAACACATCTTTTCATTATTAAACAAAAAATACTTCACAACATAAAAAATGTAACACATCTTCAACTAGTATCTGACATGAATGGTGGATATGCTTATGAGGAAGACAGAATCAAACAGGAGGACAAGGCATCATGGCAAAGCAAAAATATATAAATTTCCCTGGTAGTGTTTGTACAGTCCTTTATGCCTATCACCCAAAGGCAGAGGCAGGAGGATCTCTGTGAGTGAGTTTGAGACCAGCCTAGTATATGAAGCAATTTCCCAGACAGCCAGAGCTATACAGAGAAACTCTTGTTTTTGAAAAACTATAAAACCAAAAGTATGTAATTTTATTTCACTAATGAAGGTTTAAATTAATGTATGGTAGGAAGAGTGGAGCAGTGGGGCAGTAACAAAAGTATTGCAATGAAGACAACTGATTAATTATTTTTAGATTTTTTATTGCCTAAAATATAAAAATGTTCCTAATATACCTCATACGCATACTCTCTCTGTATATATATATATATATATATATATATACATATATAGTGAGAGATAGATATAGATATATAAAACAGTATAAACATTTAATTAGTCACAGTTATCAACAGATGATATAGAAATTAAAAAATATATTTGGAAAATTTAACATAATTATCCATAAGGGAAATGACAACTAAAATTATTTTCAGATTTCATTACAGCAGAGTCAAAATAATTAAAATTTGATTAATAAAATAATAAAAGTTAATGAGCATGCAGAAAAAGAACACTTTATTCATTGCTTGCAGTAGTTCAAACTTCAGAACAGTTTAGAATTTCTTAAAAAAGCTAAAAATAAAATTATTGGAAATCCAGATGAAACACATGGTCATTGTTGTAGTTTGAATGAGAATGCCAACTCAGAGGTGTAATCCTTGGTCTCAGTTAGTAGAATTATTTGGGAAGGAATAAGCGGTGTAGCCAGTATTTTAATCACTGTTCTATTACTGTAAATGGACACCATGAACACAGCAAATCTATTAGAGAAAGCATTTAATTGAAGGCTTGGTACACTTTCAGAGGCTAAGTTAATTATCAGCGTGGAAAAATTCATGGCAGAAGGCTAGGCAGGCATAGTGCCTGAGAGGTAACTGAGAGTTTCTTTGTGATCCTTAGGAGGAGAAAAGGCACAGGAGTTGGCATGGGATTTTGAATTCTCAAAGCCTACCCTCCAGACACACTTCCTCGAGCAAAAAATCATGACCTTATCCTTCTAATCATTTCAAATAGTTGCAGGCCCTTGTCACTAAGCATCCATGTCTATGAATATGTTGGGAGCCTGCTGTGAGATAATGCTTTTGTACCTGTAAACATTTGTCACTCATTTTGGTTTAATAAAACACTGATTGGCCTGTCGCCAGGCAGGAGAGATAGCTGAGAAAACCAGACTAGAAGAACACTGGAAAAAGTAAAGACAGAGAAGCAAACGTTATCAAGACACAGAGGAAGCAACATGAGAATATTGAACTGAGAAATGGTACCAAACCATGTGGTTAAACATAGATAAGAATTATGGGTTAATTTAAGTATAAGAGCTAGTTAGTAATGTGCTTGAGCTATAGGCCCACCATTTGCTATATTATTAAGTCTCCAGGTCAATTATTTGGGGAGCTTCTGCTTGGTATTTGGAAGTTGTTGGTGGGACAGAAACTTGAGATGACATGGGATATTCCTATTCAAACAACCACAGTCAGGTTGAGATACATGTAAGCTCTTACCAACTTCTCCAGCACCAAGCCTGTCTGTCTACTGCCACACCCATCACCATGATGATAATGGCATAATGCTCTGTAACAAAACAGCAGCCCCTTATTAAGTGATTTATTATATTGGTTGTATTGGCTATGATATCTCTTCAGAACAACAGAATAGTGGCTAAGACAGGAAAATACACAAATGTGTCTATACACTACTGCTTTATTCACAATAAACAATAAATTGGCATGACCTAGATTTACACATATTTGTGAATGGATGATAAAAATAAATTACTTTTGCAAAATAAAATATTATCAAACCATTAATAAATAAAATTATGAAATAAATAAAATTATGGACCTGAACATAGACATTCTTGGTAAACTAACTCTGGTCCACAAAACAAGCACATATTTTCTTTTATTTGTAGATGTTATCTGAATGCTTGGATGGGAATGTATGAATCTTCAGACATGTGTATTTCATATACTATAACCATAGATGTCAAGAAATTAGTATGAGGTCATGTGGAGATTTTCAAGGAATAAGGGATAGAATGAAGTAGTATAAAGGCCTAAAAGGTTAAATGGGAAGGAAGGGTTCAGGGCTGAAGGTGGTGGGTAGGTCAGGGTGAGGGAATTTATACAAGGAATGATTAACAGTAAGCATCAAAAATGTCATATAGAAACTTACTATTGTGGATATATATATATATATGTACACATGTATACATATACATAAATATGTATATATATTCTTATATATATTCACATGTATATATTCTTATATGTATATACATTCATATATATATATATTTGACTGCATAAACACAAATTTTATATACATATGAATATACAGAGAGAGAGAGAATGTCATATAACTGGGTAACTAATGCCTCTACTATATACCAGAGGCTGACAAATGAAAAACCCAGCACTAGGAAAGGGTTACCTCATTTAGATTAATGGCCTGTGATCTCTGATAGACCTTCAAACACCACAGAATGTTGCTCATGATATAGCATATTTTTTCAGAAGTTGATGGTAAGACCCTTATGCTTAATACATAATTTCACATAATTAATAATAGAACACAGAAAACCAAACTGGTATTGTCTTAGAAATTTTACAGTTGCTAGATAGCTTTCCACACTGCTGTAAGGTGCTGTGCATCGTAGCATGAAAGAAAAGCATTGCACACATTTTACCTAGTATTATAATAATAAACCCAGAGCCAGATATTGGGGAAAAGTTAAAATATTAGAGAAAAAGGGAACAAACGGCAGCCAATTTTCACCCAACCAACTCTTTAGACCAATCCCCAGAATACTCCAACATCTCCATCCTCAGGCAAAAGGGGAAGTGACAGGGGAAGCTGAACTCCGTCCTCTCCCTCCACCCAACTATTTTACTTCTTTATTCAATTTTCCCAGAGCTAGGATTAGCGGTCTGTGCTACAATACCTGGCTCTGTTAGGCCCTAAACTCACAGAGGTCCAGACAGATCTCTACTTCCAGAGTGATGGGATTAATGACACAGATCACCACTCCCTGACCTTTCTGGCTTGGCTTTGTGAGTGGCTCTGTCCTCTGATATTCCAAACTATTTTAATTAAATATAGAATATATCAACACAGAAAAGTAATTATCAGTATTACTTGACTATAGAAACAGCAACCTATAATAACGACTGAATTGTCAAGACACTTTCACTTGCCCAATAATGCCATGACTCTCATGAAAATAACTGGTCCCCATCAGTCCTGTTTTGAGTCCAGAACCATAAAGTAAGGCATCATTATCTGACTTAGAATTTCTGCTACACAGTCATAGTTAAACATAAGAAAAGAAATTTACCACAAGCCTACAGCTAACATCAACTTAAATGGATAGAAACTCAAAGTAATTCTATCAAAATCAAAAGCAAGAAAAGATTTTTCTCTTTATATATGTCTATTTAATATATTACTTGAAGTACTAGCTATAACAATAAGACAATTAATGGAGATCAAGGGGATACAAATTAGAAAAAAATCAAAGTATTGATATTCAAACATGATATCCTGGCATACATAAGGAACATAATATGTCTATTAATGAAGTCTTAAAGATGAGGAAAAAAAAACCTTCACTAATTAGTTGGATACAAGATTATCTCAAAAAATTAGTACTATTCTCATATTCAGATTGCAAATAGACCAAGAAAGAGATCACAGAAGCAACATCCTTTATAATAGCCAAAAATAACGTGAAATATCTTGGGTAAATCTAACCAAGAAAGTGAAAGACCTGTATGTCAATTACTTTTTCATGACTCTGAAGAATGAAAGGAAGATATCAGAAGAGGGATATCTTTCCCAGGATCATGGATCAGTAAGAATGGCATAGTAAAATTTTCAATTTACCAAAAGAAATCTATAAGTTTAATGCAATCTTCATAAAAATTCCAATACAATTCTTTACAGTGTTTTAAAGAGTAATACTCAACCTTATATGGAAAAAAATTCAAGGATAGCAAAAACAATCTTATGCAATAAGAGGACTTTTCGGGGTATCACCATCTCCAATTTTAAGCTCTATTACAGAACTGTAGTAATAAAAACCATATAAAACAGACAGGTAGAACAATGTATATTAGTACATGACTGATATATAAATCCACACACCTATGTAAATATGATCTCTAATAAAGAAGCCACAAATATTCAATGAAAAAAAAAATGGAAGCATCTTCGACGAGTGTTGCTGGTCTAACTGGGTGTCAGCCTGTGGAAGAGCACAAATAGGTCAATATCTAACACTCTACACAGAGCTCAAGTCCCAGTGGAACAATGACTTCAGCATAAAACTAGATGCACTAGACCTTATAAAAGAGAAAGTGGGGAAAACCCTTGAGCCCAAAGGCAAAGGAGAACACTGTTAATATAGACACTAAAATTTATGACTAATAAATGAGACCTCATAAAACTAAAAATAACTTCAATAAGTCAAAGGAGCCATCAATAGGATAAAAGAGCAGTCTACATAATGGGAAATTATTTTCAACAATCCTACTTCCGATAGAGAGCTAATATCCAATTATATTAAGAACTCAAGAAATAAGACATCAAGAAATAAAATAATCCAACTAAAAATTGGGTATATATCAAAAGATAGTTCTCTATAGAGGACTCTCAAATGGCTAAGAAACACACACACAAAATATTCAACATCTTTAGCCATTAGAGAAATTCCAAATAAAATGAATCTGAGATTCCATCTTACACCTGTCAGAATGGATAAGATAAAAAACACAAGTGGTAGTTCATGTTGGCAAGGATGTGGAGCAAGGGGAACACTCCTTCCTATTTGGTGGGAATGCAAACTTTACAGCCACTATGAAAATCAATAAGATGCTTTCTCTGAAAATTGGAAATCTACCTACAGACCCTGTTATGCCACTTCTGCTTATCTACCCAAGGAACACTCCACTTTATCACAAGGACACTTTCTAAACTATGTTCACAGCAGATTTCTTAATAATAGCCAGGTACTGGAAACAACGTGGGTGTTCCTCAAATGAAGAATGGATAACGATAAAGTGATGCATTTACACAATGGAGTGTTACTCAGATGTTAAAAAAAATCATTAATTTTGCAGGCAAACGGATGAAACTAGAAAAAAGTTAATCCAGAGTGAGATAACTCAAACCTAGAAAGACAAATAATGTATGTGCTCTCTTATAAGTAGACATTATCTGTAAAGTAAAGGATAATAATACTATAATCTACAGACACAGAGAGGTTAATTAATGAGGAGAGCTCAAGGGGGAGATGTGGTGCGTGGATCTCCCTGGAAGGAGAAATAAATTTCACATATTGACTCTGGACTTGTGGGGATAAAAACAGGAGTTAACAAGTTGAATTTGTATAAAGAAGGAGAATATTATAGACTACTGGAATTTGGGAGCATTTCCTGGAGGAGGCAGACACTGAGCACAATGGGAACTCCCATGAATCTATGAGGGTCGCTCTTGGAAAAATGTCTAGTAATGAGGTATACAGCCATCTTCTATAACAAGGCAAGACTGCCAGTGGAGGGATTGGTGACACAAATCCAGGCACAAAACCTTCAACCTACACTTTGTCCTGCCTGCAAGATATGCTTGCATTAAGGGGATACATAACTTATGTGAGTAGCCAACAGAAGACCGGTCAAATATTCAACCCATACCATGTGAAGGAATCCACCCCTGACCCTGTTTGAAGGGCCAGTAGCCTGAGGCAGAACAGCCTAGAGATCTATTATAAAACCAAACACAACAGAAAAAAAGTGTCAGTGAAATTATTCCTGATGATACTCTGATACACTCTTAGACTAGAGCCTAGCATAATTATCATCAAAGATCATCGTCATCATCCAGCAATGGATGGGAGCAGATATAGAAACTGACAGAAAACATTAGGCAGAACTACGAGTATCCTGCAGAAGAGGAGGAGGAGGAAAAAGAAGGCTTACAGGAGCCAGAGGGATCACGAACACCACTAGAAAATGCCCACAGAACTAACTATAGTGACTCACAGAGCCAGAATCAACCATTTGGGGAGCTTGAATGGGTTTGGCCTAGGTCCTCTGAATATATGTTCTGCTGACGTAGCTTGGTGCTCTTGTGGGACTCCTAACAGTAAAAACAGGAACTGTCTCTTCTGCCTGCTTTTGAGATGCCTTTCCTCCTATAGGGTAGCCTCATCTAGCCTTAATATGAGGGAAGATACCTAATCTTATCACCAGTAGCCATGGCAGGTTTGGTTTATCTTCCTGGGAGGCCAGTCTCTTTCTGAAGAGAAAGGAGGAGTGGATCTGGGGAGAGGAAGTGCAGTGGAGGGAATGGGCAGGAAGAGGAAGTGAAAACTCCAATAGCGATGGAATGTCCATGATAAAAATAAAGAAAAAGAAGGGGACTGAAAGGGAAACCAGAGCAACAGACTGAACCAATGATGCAAAAATGAATAAAATACCCATTACAATTATAAAATATATATAAACAAGACGCCTTGGAAAAATAAGTGTCAGAGTAGTAGTTTTTACAATACTGAATGAAAAAAGATTGTTTTTCTGAATGTGGTTGCAAATATGTAAATCCAAGTATTTATGTAAAAAAAAAAGCAACAAAACTGAAATGGAAAAAACATAAAATATATACTGCTTAAAACTACCTTTGTACTATAATTCAATGGTATTTGTATATACGACAATTTTGTAAAAAAGTATATGATTTTCCTAATGTTCACTTGGGATATTAATGCTTAATTTTCATTTTTCTATTTTTCACATATTCTATAATAGTAACTTCAATTAAATCAATGTATTATAGAGATTGGGTTCTTTGTGGTTTGTTTTGTTTTTGAGGCTCATGGTGTTTGCCATGCTTTTCTGTATTGAACATGCTTGAGAAACATCATAGCTCAGGATGAAGTTGTGGACATTAGTTAGGCTTCAGTGAGTGGTGAAGACCAGATGAATCATCCATGAATCAGAATTTAAAATTATCTGCAAAAAGCTAATTAACAAGTACAGAAATGATAAACTCTATCTTGCTTTTGTAATATACATTTTGAGAAATATATATACATACATGTTTATTAATATATTTATAAACATATATACTAAAATATATAAATATATATACTAAAATATCATACTGTGTAGCTTTGCTACTGACCTATTTGTCACAATTAAGTGAAACTCTTCATTATTGTGTAAGTCATCAGTAATCTTTTGAAAAATAATTATGTTGAATGAAACATAAAATGATGAAATGATAGGGTGACATTTTGTGATGCATGTGTATGTTGAATAACATTCAAATTATAACTTCTATTATTTACACCTTAGTTTTGTTAAAGTGTTTGAAAAATCTCTTTTGCTAGATTTTTAAGATGTAAATTTTTATTTGTTATTACATGATGCTAATACCAAACTTTCCTATTCCTGTTTAAATATAATACACAATACACTCTTCAATCTTCAACTACTCCAATGCTTACTTCTGATAGTTCAGAATTTTAGTGTCCACCAATCAGTATGGTCATCTGATATATTTTTATGCTTGATTTATTTTGCTTAATTTAGTGGTCTACATTTCCATTGATCATGCCACAAATGACAGGATTCTATTACTTTTATGGGTTATTAATAGCATCTTAGGTCCAGAATATGTGATTTATGCATACAACAGTTGATTACTGTTCTAGTCTTCATTACTATGAATATCGGTGCTATGGACATCGGTGCCATTCTCCTACAGAATGTTACATTTTTAGAAATACATCTATATATTTTTAACTTTGAGAAATCCACACCGATTTGCACAATGTGTAAAATGACTTTTATTCCCACCAGCAGTATTAAAGATTTATTTTTATTTATGTTTTTGAGAGCACTTATCATCTAAAATCTTTTATATATATATCAATTTTTACTGGAGTGACATAATCGCTAACCACGGATTTAAATTGTAATCATGTGACCCTAAGAGATGAGGAATATCTATTCAAACCTTTTCCATTTGCATGTATTTATTTGAGAATTCTTTAATTAGGCCTATTGCCTCTATTGCCTACTTCAATTTTGATTGCTTTGAATTTTTTCTTTGACACTGGAATTTTTGTTTGTATATAATCCTAGACATTATAACCCCTTCCTCAATGCAGTTTCTGAGTATTTCTTAGGCTGTCTTTCACTCTATGGATGGCTTCTGACGGTAGTTAGAAGTATTTTAATCTGCTGTAATCCAATTTAATTTGTTTCTCATTTGTTTTTTATGCTGTCAAGGTCTTAACCAAAAGTATCTTTATTTATTCATCAATATTGTTCAGATGATTATCCCAAGTTTGAGAATCACTTAAGTAAAATGCAAAAATAAAGAATCAGAGGTTGGAAGTAGTGAACAAAACAGTGTCTTGAGGAGAGATATGACTTCTACACAGGAAGCCGCATAGATCAAACTTACGATCCAGCAAAAGAAAAATGGCAGAGAAATGGGTTGAACCAGCAAGAAATACTGCACTGAATATTATTGCAGTCAGAGAGATAAATTGAACTCAGTTACACTTAAACCAAACTTTACTTTTAAGCCTCACAGGGAGCTAGAAGAAAACAACTAAATGTCCTCTATGAATTTGATCAGCTCTCATGACCTTTATCAAAGACAGGCAGGTATGGAGAAAAGGGTATTTTCTCTGTTGGTAGATACCATCAAAGGAATAATGTGCTCATCTTGCACAGCCCTCGGCTGTAGCAGAATTAATCACAACAAATGAAAGAAAGAAATAACAACTAAATGTAAAATAAATGTTCTAAAAAAGATTAGTTTGTCAACTTGACAGAGACGGGCCACCTTGCAAGAGGGAACTGAGTTTTATCACTTGAAGAATTGTATTAGATTGGCCTAAGGATAGTTTTTTGACTCATAATAAATATGTAGAAGGGCCTCCCACTGGAAATATGGTTCTGGGGTGTATAATAAAGTCATACTGAGCAAGTCAGTAAGAAGTTTTGTTCCATGGAGTCTGCTTCAGATCCTGCCTCCGGTTTCCTTTCTTGATTATTTCTCTTGATGATTGGCTAAGATTAGCCATTTCTATTCCCATGTTGCTTTTGGGCAAGATGTTCCTCAGAGCAACAGTAATGCAGCTAGAGCCGAGGCCAGTAACCCATAGTAGAGACAAATTTCTTTCATCTTCGATCAAACATAGGGGCTAGGTTGAAATCATCTGCACTAAGAACATAGTTCCCTAAGTTGATTAATAATTTGGTTGCAATGTCTTGTTCAGTATTTCTCATTAGTTCTCTCAAAGGGAGTCTTAAAGTAGGTTCTTTCAGTCCTCCAGAATTTTAAATATCTGTGCTTATAATCTTCCTTCCGCTGTGCATCAGTATCATTTTCTTTTCCCAAATCATCAGTTTTGTTATTAGTGAGTCTAGCATCAATGTTTCCTTTATCTCCGTAATTATTAGTTGATTTTGGTATGAATTTTTTAAATGAAATTAACTCTATTCCTTTTCTGTTACTTCATTGTGAGGTACTTACTTTCTCCTAGGGGATAAAACTCTCAAATGTAAATAGCCATGTTTACCTCTCTTCAGTGAAAAGAAAAAGAACCTATAAGTGCAACCACACCCTTTCTCAATAATGAGTTCTGAGTTTCCCTAAAACCCAAAACGAGGTTGTATGTTTTTCTGTCTTCTGATCATAAAATCAATATGGATTAATATTCCTTTGATCTGAGAATTCTTATAAAATCATATTTTTCTACATCTCATTTTAAAATCAGTTTTTGACAGGACAAAATTAACTGCCTGAGGGGACAAAAGCAGCACAAAAGATTTTATCCCTTGTTCCTTAAAGTGCTAGATTATGGATTTTTCAGAAGGAGATGGATGAGGAATTGGCATGAAAATTTAAGCAATGTTCAGCATTTAGTGTTTTTTTTAACACTCTCTATAGTACAGTCTTCAGATTCTCGGTGTGGGGTAGGTATCAGGAACCAGGCTTTGTGTTTATCACTGATTTAAATGTAAGGTCTTCAGGCATCACATTTCTAATTGCTCTAAGTGTAAGGTATTGTTCCTGTTGGTACTAGGTAAGGTGTCATGGTAATACACCCAGGTAGTTATGTTTCCACTTGCAAAGCTGCATGGGAACAAATAAATGTTGAGATATTAAAGCTGGTATTGGTGTTAGTGGAGCAGACTTGTAATAAAAGTGTTGTCATTGCAGTGAACAGAAAAATATCTTTTAGAGTAAAAGCAAATGAATCAAAGTGCCCAGAAATTTATACAGCAATATTTATGTACAAGTTTAAATGTGCCATCATTTTTATTTTACAGTTATATGACTGAGATGCCCTGGGCAAGACAAGCCATTTGATTTTCTTAGAGTGAAGATAAATGTGTTAAATTCTACATTTTCATACACTGACTCCCTTTTAACCCACATGACACCATAAATAAGACTTTTCTGGCTTATGTTCTTCTCATTGGTATTAAACCTAAAAAATAAAATAAAAACCCTATGTCTTGTTGAGTGGATCTTTAGAAAGCATTTGAAGAATAGGTGTCCAATCAGTCCACAAGGGAGGACTGAGTTTCTCAAGAATTGCCACTGTAGTATTTTGGAAATTATCTGTGACTGACGTATAAGTGAGGCTCTGTAGAAGACAAGACCACCTGGGACTGACAAAGTCCATTTGTTTGCTTTTTGCACAAAACCCAGGTGATACTTTGCTTTGTCTGTAGCACTAATGTATCAACTAAAGCATTAGTTGTCAAATTTATATGACTAGTTTATTGTTAAACAGAATGTATGTTGGTGTTTGAAATAAGATCTATCTATCTATCTATCTATCTATCTATCTATCTATCTATCTATCTATCTACTATCTATCCATCCATCCATCCATCCATCCATCCATCTATCTATCTATCTATCTATCTATCAATCTCTCTCTCTCTCTATATATATATATATTTATATACATATCTTATATCAGTTATTGTTAGGTATTGCACTGTTCTGATGAGCCATTCTTGTGAAAAAGAAACCCAGAAGAGATGAGTAAATGATATAAATGATCAGGAGCATCCTGTCAAGGGTACCCAGAGAAAAGACAAAAGGAACTTTTCAGACTGAAGCAAGATAGGGGATAGGAGCAAACTACTTCAAATCAGAATGTATTTTGAATGATTTTTTTTTATAAGTAACATGCTTGAGTTAAGCTTAAGTATAAATAAATTTGTTTCTTTTGTGAATTCCTAAAGACATAAATAGATACATAAAATACAAATGATTTCCACCTATATACACCATATTTTTATAATATCATATGACAGTATTAGTAATCTTTTTTTTTAAAAAAAAATACGTAGCTTACAACCTAGGAAAGGGTTGCAATGTTTGTTTTTTTTTTTCCTCAAAAACAATTCTTTCAAATGAGATATAGGGGAATGAAAAGAATTGCAGCAGGGTGATGGTAGTGCATGCCTTTAATCCAAGAACTTGGAGAGAGAGGCAGGTGGAACTCAAGAGTTTGAGGCCTGCCTTGTCTACAGAGTGAGTTTCAAGACAGAGCTACACAGAGAAATCCTGTATTAAAAAGCTCCCTCCCCCAAGAAAAATAAGAAGAATTTCAAATTGGAAATATCTGTAAGAAGCAAATAGTGTTCTAAAATCTTAGGCTAGTGAAGATTAAAACAAAAGACAGCTAAAGGGATCATAGGAGCCACGGGAGCTGCTTTAAGGAAGAGCAAAATCGTATTATTGCCAGAGGCCAAGACAGTTGGTATCTGGAGAGACATGGAAGAAGAGACACACAAAAACATCAAAAAGCAGTTACATGAATAGGCTTTGGCTTCAACAAATTTGAATGTAACCAAACAGTCTAGGAGCAGAGAGGCATTGTTTTGTGCAGAGTGTGTGTTTATGCCACCTGCAGGGAAGCAATCTTATATTTCTGTTACTTCACTTCACTTTCCAGTCTCAAATCAAGTTAACAAATAAGCAACTAAATCACATACCTTTTCCTTGGATAGAGGATACTTGAAAATGATCACTAGCCAGTAGGCATGACCCAGCATTTTTTAATATAAAATGTAAATCAACTTCAAAGTATCAATCTGTTGGAAACATTAACGACTTGTTGGAAGTCATTATTTTAGACACTTTATACTGAATCACATGGATTTTTCATTATAAACACCTTGAAAATGTCAAAATGTGATTCTTGTCAGAATCATGAATGCCACCTATAGTAATGAATTGTACAGCATGGATACAGAGTTATAAATACTCTTTGCTAAACTTGTTTTTGATAATACTGATATAGAATGAAGGAATTCCTGCTATGTGTTACTTAAAGTTTTTCACTGAAAACTCAATAATAAAATCATAGGAAATATAGAAATGTTTTTTCAAAATTAAAAAAAAACTCTAGTAACTGAAAAAATTCAGATATGCTTTCAAAATACACAAGAGAAAGGGACAGGTGGATTAAATTTGCTTTTTTTCATTATTATATTTCAATACTATGTGCATGATCATGCCAAAGCACTCAGAGATAAGTCAGTGTATTACGGAACACCAACATTTATAACAAAAAGAAATTATCAGGTCAGTATGACATTGTTATACTTATCTGAAAACTGTTGAGAATTATAGAAGATGGAAAAATATTAGTATTTATTTGCAAGTACATAGGCATTGTTGTCTGAATACATGCACACATACATACATACCCCCCATATACCATATATTACACATTATAGTATATGTTTTATGTGTGTGTTTATGTGTGACCAATATAGGCCTTGTTGCTACTACATAAACCCTCATAATGAAGGAAAAAATCCATATTCTAGAATAATTTGATTATACTGACAAAAGTACTTGTTAAATAAATTAATATTTTTAGAGAAAGAAAGGCTTAGTTATGCCACAGTATTCATAAGTATTTTATTATACCTACTTACTGCACTATTAATGTTTTAAGGATAACACAAACTTTTCCACTTATCACACAATTAAGAAATATTTCAGTGGTCATTTCTAGATATTAATATTTCTATGATAAGAAGAGAATATTGAAATAACATTTAAGAATATGATACAATGACCAGTCACGAAAACTGAGCCAACCACAGCTCCTCATTTCTACCTCACTTTCCTCCTTCATTCCCAGTTCCTAGTTTTATGCCCAGGTCTGTAGCAGACTCCCTGTTGTGGTCTCTTTTTACTTTTGCCCCAGGAATAAGCATATGTTGGAGAAATTCTGCTTCTCTCCCTCCTGTGGAACCCCTTATATCTCCAAAACTAATCAATTCCTTTCCAAAATTTTCAGCTCCCTGTGTGTAAAAAAAAATTCTATCTAGAATCTCTACTGACTCCAATTAACTGGATCAGCTTTCTTGGCTTAGAGGAAACAAAACACACCAGGGAATACAGATTCCCACATTAACCTTAACAATGGGACATGTAACATGGATGTGTCTCCCTTTCATGGGGAGTGGTTTAATGGGGTTGTTGTATTGCCAAGGATGGCCTCAACCACATGCTCGAATGACTTTTTCCTCAGGACCATAGTTCGTTAATGTTAATAAAAAGAAAACTATAAACTTGTTTACAAACTAGATTTAATTGTAATATTTCAGATTAAATAAATAATTATTAATGAATAATATATAATACTCATTTTACAAGCCACATATAAAAATAATGATAAAAATATCTATATTATATACCCATATAACATATCTATATGCTTTTATGGACATTTTTGTAAATTAAATAAAAATTCAAAGAAACAACATATTACACAAAAATATTCATAGAGGTAATTGGTAAATTTTCCAAGTTAAATTGAAATAATTTGTATTGAAAAGTGTGTTCCAACCAATTGCTTAAAAAAACATGCTCACTTTACACATGCATACAAAACTTGATTGTTACATTGTGATGTGGTAAAATGAGAAATATTTTATTAATTAATTATTAATATAATTATATATACAAATTAAATAATACAAAATGGATCTCCATGTATCAAATATAATATGGTAAATGATATAAGAATGGCCAAACCATAACCACATTAAGTCAAATAAAGACTGACAAAATCTATAAACAGTTTGTAGCCATTAATGCCTCAGCAATCCCCCAAAAGGCAAATCCCGGCTTAAGCTGTGCAAGTCCCCACACCTCCAGCACTTTGGCAGAAATTCTCATTTGTTTTAGACAGGATGAATGAAGTCAGAACAGCATTATCACTCCTCTGAGCCGAGGGAGGAAAAATAGTTCATAAAGCACCTGAAGGGCTGGCATAGATGGTCTATGATGTCAACACCCAGACGGAGGGAGTGAAGAAACAATTGGACTGTGCTGAATTTACTTTTGAGTCTTTAACCGAGAGCTGGTCTGAACATGTTCCAAGAGAAACTCAAATCCTGTGTGTTGAAATGGGAAGAGAAATATTTTGACCATTTGAGGTTTCTGAGAGTTCTGAACCAGTGAGAATGGAAACTGATGCTGTAGGCTTTTGGCTAAGATAGTAAGAATTATACACATTAGAAGGAAGTGGCATTTCTTAAGTAAGGTTTGCTTTAAAATAGCAAAAAAATAATTTAAAATATATTAAATAAGACTCACAAAGAAGGTAGATATGGAAAGGTCATCCTATAAAGCCAGAGGAATTAGGTATAAAATGTATGGTTTCTGTGGTGATATGCTATATATTTAATAAAACCAGTCTAGAATATCAGAGAACAGATACACCCACAGTCAACCCAGGAGAGTCAGAGAGTGGAAGCTCACACCTTTAATCCCAGCACCGGTAGGGGGTACTGGAACATGGGCAGGGAGTGGTGATCTACACTTTAACCCCATAAATCTAGAGACAGAGATTTTTCTGTGTTTCTGTGAGTTCAAGGCCTAACTACCAAATAGTAGTAGCTCACACCTTTAATCTTAACCTGGATGTGAAACAACTGGGCAAAGAAGGTATTTAAGACAGATTATTATTCTATAGAAGTGACAAAGAGCAAGGCTGAGGAAGCTGGAAGATAGCTTGGCTGGGTGAGATTTGACTATGGCCTGCTTCTCTATATATAATATTCTAGCTTTCACCCAATATCTGGATCTGAGTTTCATTAAATATCAGTTAGAATTCATAAAATAGGTTTCAGTAGATCCAACCTCTCTGTTACAAATAAACCAAAAAAAGATTAAAATTATTAGCTAGTAATAAGTACCAGTGTAGAGGTAAATCCAATACATTTCAAAGAAAATTCGAATACATTCTGATGTATAGAACATAGATTTGTAATGTGAAGCATAATGCCAAAATACATATACCATCAGTAAATAAACTATAGTGTGACATGTGTACATGTTGGATAAATAGAAAACAAAGTGTTTCTGGGTAGAACACAATTTTAAATTAGCAAATTCTTAAGCAACCAGAAAAATATAGAGGTAAATAGGTTCAAAACTCAAAAAAATATGAAATCAATTAGTAAATATGTCAATATATCAAATAAATAAAAATATCCACACAAAACATTTGTTAATTGAAAAATAATCACTAGAAAATTTAAAAATTGAATAGTTACAGTAGATCAGTGAACTTAAAAAGACTAACAGAAATGATTCACTTGAAAGAGAGAGAAACTATTAAGTAGAAAGGAAATTAACTGAGAGACTATAGGACACAGTTAAACAGTTGGAAGTATTTATAATTAAAATCTTCCTGAGGAGAGAAATAGGAAGTATGATTAATAATATCCAAAATATTTTCTAAACTTGATAAATTTTAGTTTACTGATCAATACTGAATGAACATAAAATTCAAAAACTTAATACCTTACATACTAACATCATATATATGAAAGAAATATTAAAGCAGATAAAACACAAAATGTATATACTGATAATAACACAACATATGTTGAACAAAATAGAAGATCAAAGGAAATGGCAAAAAAAAAAAAATTCCTCAGCAAAACACCCAACAGAATAGTAGCAGTTTAAACAAAAGTATACACTATTAAAATGTGCTTATATGTGTTTATAGTAATATATTCAAGCATTGATTATATGACTCTGAGTAAATATTAAGTGAGCTTTTTGCTCTCACTGTGCAGCACCTTGGGTCAGCTTACTTCAGTTACAATGCACAGGGCCACACTAAACAATGGAAAGGAGAATTCAAATAGATACCATGCCCAGCTTCACAAGGTTAGAAACAACAAAGTCTGAATGTATGGACATTTTCTGAGCAAACTAAAATTCAATTAAAAGACAACCTAAATTTTTATGGTTAAACTGATATATTCATAAATCCTGGATACATCCAGTAAAAAAAAAATTGTGAAGGAGACAAATTGATTTAAATAAACGAAAACAAAAGAACAAAATTTCATATTTGTAGAACATACCTACAATGATAGCTTATTAAAAATATTGACATTATCCAATTATATTGGGAAATAGAAGGATCAAATAATTGTGATTTACTTTATAAGCTGAGAAACTCGAAAACAATAAATTCAAAATATGTCATATTTAAATGTGAAATATAGAATGTAAAAAACATAATGCACATCTCTGAGGTAATCTTAAAAATAATAGAAAATGTTAAGAATATTTTCTGCTTACAAAATATGCTAGTGCAATGATAGCACAGAAATTGTGGAAGCACCCTAACAATGCCAAATCTGATTTAAGGTCTACTCCATGAGATGTGACCCATACCCAACCTGTTTAGGTGAACAAGAATCAGAGACTGGATAGCTCAAAGACATAAGGTAAAACCAAATACTACTGGGAAGAAGAAGAAGACGACGACGAAGAAGAAGAAATGACTCTTAGAGATATTCTGCTATGCTTGTAGATTGTTGCCCTATTCAGCCCTCATCAGAGAAACTTCCTTCTGCATATGGGAACAAATACAGAGACCCACAGATAGACATTGTGCCAGAGACAGAAACCTTGGAATACACAGTTCTAAATGGGATGCCTCCATCAAACCCCATAATCAAAGCTTATGGTACCCTGAAGAAAAGAAGTAAGAAAGAGTAAAATCCAGAGTAGATTATGACATCAGGAGAACAAAGCCCCCTTATTCAACTAATCAAGGTTCACATAAACTCATAGATATGGAAGCAGCAAGAATAGAGCCAACATAGGTCTATACCAGTCTTCTGTGTATATATTATACTTTTCTGCTTAATATTTTTGTAGGACACTTGAGAATGAATATGTGAGTTTCTGATTCTCATCCTTATTCTTGTGGCTCTTTTTATTCTGTTGGGCAACCATGTTGTCAACCTTGTTGACAATTGATGTGATAGTTTTTGTTTTATTATATTTTATTTTGTCATAATTGGTTGCTATCTATTAGAAGCCTATTCTTTGCTAATGAGAAACAAAAAAATAAGAGTGTATCCAGAGGGAAGAGAATGTGGAAAATTAACGGGAAGAAGAGTACTGGAAAACTGTAATTGAGATATATTGTATAAGAACGGATTCTGTTTTCAATAAATGTAAAAATAATTCAAAACGAGAATATAATAATAAAATTTGGTAAACTTTTCTCCTGTGTATTTAGTCTCTTGTTTATTTAGAACAATTTTCTAAAGTGTTAGGAAATAATATATGAACTCATAAATATAATATCAATATCTTACTCCCAGATAATGGATAGCTAACTTGATTAAAGATAATAACCATTCCCACAGCTAGAAGACAAATAAAGGAAAAATACTGGATGTTGAAGCATGTCATGTAAGGATGAGGCAGCTTCCCCTGGAACAAAATGGAGCTCCTCATCACTGCTTTTCTGGACATTTGGAAGAGGCCCTCACTGGCTCACTAGAACTTTTCACTTGGCTCCAGACTTCCAGTCACCTAATAGACTAAGTCTTTTTCCTTCAGGCATCCACTCAGCTTCAGCCACCTCCTGTCTCTCCACACTATGGCTGTGCTCTCACTCTCTATACTCCGTGCTATTTCTCTCCTCTCTTTGGGAAGCCTTTTCCTTCTGTCTTCACCATGTCACATTGAAACTGTTTATCTACTATCTCACATGGAATTCCTCTGGCTGATCTTTCATTCACCCAAATAATTTAGGACATTCTTATGATAATTACTTCTTACCTGAGACACTTCATTCATAACTATAAGGTGTGCATACATGTGTGTATTATAAATATGTATATAATAAACTAAATTATTTAGGTATACATAAAATATAATTATGTGAATATAGCTAGTTAATGAGAGTTAATGAGTTTTTAATCAAGTGCTTATACTACTAAATATTTTACACTATATTCATATGCTATACATTTTATATAATATTATTTATATATACATATATATTGTATAAAAACTATAAAGTCAGCTGTGTTAAATAATTTACCGGAGGCTGAAAATGTATTGACTTAAAGGTACAACTTTAAAAGTTAGATTATTTATATTTTATGAACAAAGAATCAATCTAGCTAAAGACAGAAAGTAGATACAACTCAGATGGTTTATGCATGATGACTTTCCACCAGGCATGAATGTTGTGGGTAGAATATAAAATACTTGGGAAGAATTTTGGACATTTTTTTGATTAATGAGAAGCTTAGTCTTTACATATACAGTGTATATACATATACACATAACACAATATCTTTCATTCATAATAAATGAGAAGACACACTGTCAATTTATAGATTACAGAATGAACATAATTTTCTATTGATGTGAGGTCTGTCTTTGGAGCTTTGGCTGTGTATATATGTATATACATGTATATACATATACATGACTCTACCTTCAATGCTATATCCTTAGTACATTTATATATATGCATATATGATATAATATATATCTATATACATCTATATACATAATCTATACATATATATATCTACATACAGAATATGTCATATTTGGCACAGAGAGATTAATTATGAGAATGGCAAAATGACAGGAGGACAGGTATTATTTACCAAATTTCAGGGAAAGTCTCTTCCATCGTTTGGACACAAAGTCAAATCCCATCAGTTTCAACTTGAAATATTTCTGACCATGTTTATTATATAAACCAGTTGATTTATTTATCAGTGTTTCATTAAAAGCAGGAGAGTGTTTTTATTGTTCTTATGTATCTGAACTTCAAAAGATAGATGTAAGCATTTTTATGTATTATACAGCATGAAATGTTTGCTGCATGAAACATACTGCTATAAATTTAAAAAGATTTCTTTACATTGGAATTAATGTGCTACTCAGGACTAGAAAATTTCCACCTAGTGAGTTTTGGGTGACACTTAAATGGTCACAGAAGTTTTGTGGCACAAAGACAAAATGCAATCATTAGAAAATCATGCTAATAGTGAGTGGAAGAGTATGGATTATGTGGTGATTGTGATCTATGCTGTCTTCTAAGCGCCTTACATCAGTTAACACAATATCTTTCATTCATAATAAATGAGGAGACACACTGGCAATTTATAGATTACGGAATGAACATAATCTTCTATTGATGTCAGGTCTGTCTTGGGAGCTTTGGCTGTTAATCAGTGTGAATGCTGCATGATGAAATTTTACCTTTAGAAAGCAATGCTGGTATAACAGATCATATATTACTGTAAATAATATAAAATATTAAAATGCTCAACATTATTAAATATAAGATTATAATATTATCAGAAAATTTTGCTATATATAATATAAAATATATTATAAATATAATGCATATAATTTTAAATATGAAAAAGAGGACAATACATTTGCTACAAGTGAATTAAGAGTGAAGATGTGGCCAGAAAACCAAGTCGTCTGCTCACATACTTTCTCCAAACTCTGTTTCCCTAAACCTAATACTTCAATCTTATCCCTGGAGCTGGAAAAAGAAAGCACCAGCTAAAGCCTCACTTTGTTCCCTGTCCACATATCCTGTGGAACCCACAGACCACCCCTCCTGAACTCCCTACTCCACTCATGGCTGTATCCCAGTGCTCAACTAAAAGAGATTCCCTCTGCCTAACCACAGGTCATACCTAACAACAACAACAAAAGCCAGGTGAACTGTCTGCAGATCTTCTCCACTATCTCTGTTTTCCTAGACTCAGTTCCTCGGTCTCCTCTCTGATAAAGCAATAGATCATCAGCTACAGCCTCCCTTCCCCATCTGCCCTGTCTCTTATGGATGCCATAGACATTTCCTCCTGAACTTCATCCTCCTACTCATTCCTGCATTCAGGGCTTCAATACCAGCAACCATTCACTGTGAACACACCAGCCAAGCACATCAATAAAAGAGGCAATACAAGCCATTACCTCTTTGAAAATTCATAGAAGAAAAACAGAGACCAAAAAACAGGACACCCACCAAAGAAAAAAACAAACAAACAAACAAAAATCGGCACCTTGGCCTATAATCACTCCAAGGTGCCTAGATTCCCGCATAAGAATACAATCAATCACAGATAATAAATCTCTGTGGAGTCCCCTTTTGTTTACAGTCCATTGGCCATTAGTTAGCAAGGACAAAGGGACAGAAGGGACAACAGAAAGCTCTGTACATGGCCTGTGAACAAAGCAGAGACATCTTCTTGGAGACAGTTCAGTGAGGCAGCTCAACTTTATTCAGAATGTAGGGAAAATATGAAATGGGCAGCAGCTAATTTGCATTAGGAGGCATGCTGCTATCATATAGCTGGACTAGTGGCAGCACTGCCCTATGAAAATAGCTAGAGCATGTTAGTTAATTACCTTGTGGGCAACAGGAGAAGAACATTTCCAGGGAACTGTGTTAAGGGTCATCTTTGAAATAAGTTAGGCATATGTGCCTAGAGACATCCTCTATATAATGTTAGGTAGAGATAAGAAAGCCCCTACTGGGGCAGGGAAGAGGGTCCTCCATATTATGCCAAGTCTGGGGAGAGTTGCTAAGCTATGGTAGACTGCAACCTCTGACCAATATGGCCTACTAAAACTTCTACCTGTTTTATAATGCAGAGGAGTCATTGTAAGCCTAGAAGATACTGCCATCTACCTTGACAACAGTAATAGGTAATATGTCTTGGCTATTCCATAGGTATGCTAACAGAGCTAGTGGTCCTGAATATTGCAACATAGCAGAAGCACAATAAAAATATCTTAAAAACTAAGTATATGAAGATGATAATTATACAGAGATGACTGAAATTTGGGAGCACTTGAGGGGTAGTGTGAAAATATAATGCAGTGGTCGCCTCTGAAATCTATGAGGGTGGTCCTACAGAGGACTCCTAACAATCAGGATGTAGACTATCAACTAGACATCTCTTGTATCCAGGCAAAGTTTCCAGTGGTGGTGATGAGTTTTGTTTTGTTGAGTTGTTCACAGAGGGTATCCTGTGGAGATTCAACCCAGGCTAATGTTAGGACAGAGTTGTTCTTCATAATCTTACCACTGACCAACACCCCACCCCCAACCCTGCAGACCCCACCGATGAAAACATTCACATAGCTCATTGAATGTGAAGAAGTCAAGTTGGGTAATGTCCTCAGGAACCCTTAATCCCTATATTCTATATATATTCTAGTACTATGCAGGATACCTAAAGAGAATTACAGATACCAAATCAAACACAAAACCTTTGACCAACAACCAGTCAGACTGCAAGGTGTGCTGGGAAAATAGAAATTGTGGAAAACACCAACTAATGTTTGATTTAACTTGAGGCCCACTCCAGGAGAGGGAATCCATGCCAACACTGCTTGGATGGTCAAGAACCAGAGACTAGGCAGCTCAGAGCCCTGGTATAGAACCAAATATAACTGATCTTTAAAAAAAAAAAAAAAGTCAATGAAATAATTTCTAATAATATTCTGTTATACTCCTAGATCAGTGCCTCGTCCAGTCATTGTCAGATAGGTTTCCAATGACACAGATAAGAGCAGATGCAAAGACCCACAGACGGACATTATGCTGAAAGGGTCTAAATTAAAAGTCTCTATCCTGTCCTTCTCTGTGGAGTTTGGGAAACTGTGTGGAAAGGGGGTGAAAATATTTGTAAATCAGAGGGGAGGGTGAATACTATGAGTACATAGCACACTGAATCAACTAAGCAGGGTGCAGATGGGCTCACAGGGACCAAAAATATAAGCACAGAGCCTGCATGGGTCTGTGCCAGGTCCTCTGCATATAAGTAGTGGATGTTAGCTTATTTGTGGGATTTTTAACTGTAGCAGTGAGTCTCTCTCTGACTCTTTTGACTGTTCGGGGACCTTTCCTTCTGGTTGGGTTTTCTTTTCCAGCTTCAGTGAAGGTTTTTTGTCTCAGCTTGCTGAAATGTGGACGGAGGCGGTCATGTGTGGTTGCTGTTTCTTGGCAGCCTGCTCTTTTCTCATGGGAGACAGAGTGAGAATGAATACAGGGGAAGTGGGAGGTGGAAGGAGAGCTGGAATGTTTAGAGGGAATTGTTGCAATGAGGTTCCTTGGTCCCAGGCAGCCAGAGGTTCAGACTCACAGACCTATCGCCCCAGACCCCTTAGCCACCCACCGCTGATCAGGCCCCCAGAAATGACTCATATGCTTATATTAAGTTCATGCTGTTTGGCCTATGGCTCAGGCACATTAGTAGCTAGTTCTCTCAACCCATTTCCATTAATCTGTCTGCCACGTGGCCCTTGGCTCACCTGTGTTCCTTACAAGCTTCTTCTTTGGTGGCTGGGCCAATCTGTCTGGCTCCGCCCTTCCTTTCCTATCTATTCTGATTCCCCACCTACTTCCTCTATGGTGCCTGTCATGGGCCAAAACAGCCCCTTTATTTAAAGATTGATATTTCCACATCAGGGAATGAAAACTGTGATAGAAGTATATTGCATGAAAGAACAGCTTTTTTCAATAAATAAGTAAATGAATAAAAATATTGTGAAATAATATTTTTTGTATACTGTAAAGATATGTTACTTCTGTGGGATTAATAAAAATATGAACAGCCAATAACTAGGCAAGAAGGGTCCAGTTGCAAGGAATCACCAGCAAGAGACAGAAATGTAGGAAAACAACATAAGTAGATTGCAAAGGCAAAAAACACAACGTATAATGTAAATTAATAGAAATGGGTTAATTTCAGTTATAATAGCTAGTTAGAACAATCTAGCTATCTGCCAAAATTTCATAGTTGATAAATCTCATGTCATGATTTGGAAGCTGACAAGGGAAACAGAAAATTATACCAACAAAAACTTTAAAAATATGCAGTCTTAGTAATAATTCAATTGTATTCCCTTTTCCTTCTTCCAATTCAATCCTCTCCTTCTAAATCTTTCAGACTTCCCTCACTCTAAAATGGATAGTCTCTTTAATTTTGATGATGAAATTTATACATATTTAACAATGTGAAGAAATATTTAAATACTACTCCTATATAAGCCCCCCCCAATCAAATAAATGATTATGTGATGACCACTATAGCATCCACGAGAACTGGGAAACTATTTTATAATAAAAATACACAGGCAAAAAATAAGTCATATCTTATGCATTTCCAAATTCTAGATTAAACTCATTCATTTCCTGCATAGAAATGATTATGAGAATGCTTATCATGCACGTGATTGTGCCTGTTCTAACCTGCTGCATTTGAAAAGTAAAATAAAATAAAAAGTTCAATATTGTGATCCTTAATTCCACTACCTCCTTTATTAGTTTCACAGAACAGTTTTGGTTAAATAATAATAATAATAATAATAATAATAATAATAATAATAATAATAATAATAATAATGATACTTTGTGATTTAAATACTATTTGCAAAAATTATTACAATTGTAAGTTTGTTTATAAAGGTCTCCATTTTGCCACAAGAGCAAAACCCTTTTAAGATAGATTTGTAGATTATTTAAATTTTACAATATTTTTTCTAGTGTGAAGGATGAGCAAACATTTCCGAATGTATATGTTACCATTCAGTCTGAGTAAGGAGTTGTATGTTACTACATAGTATGTTGCTATAGAAAACTATGCATAATCCATTTCTAAAAAACAACAGGGAAGTTTACACTGTGAAATGATAAGTGTAGCAATGATCCCAGTCATCTTATTAGGCACGTATCTGCTCAGCACTGTAAATGGTCTGTGATTGTTAAAGTGGAACGTGCCTCTGCAGCAATCTGTGTTCCACCTGGGTGCCAGGCTTTCAGGTGATGAAAAGGAAAACATTATAATGAGCAGAGCTATTACTTCCCTTTGCCTGCGGGTGGAACCAAAACATTTGTTTTGAATCACCAATTTTCTATTGTTCATGTGGGCATTTGTTTCTGTAGTGTTTTGTTTTCCAATCACTTTTGCAAGTTTTTATTGAAATGCCAGACCTCATTATCCTGGAGCAATACCCTTATGTGTCTTCATGACGACACTTGAGTGTGAAATATTCAGAAAATTATGTTAATTGAAATGCATTTTCTTTGCTTTTAGTTCCCCATAATTGGTAGGTATTGGCCTTTTCTTACAGATCTTAAGATTCTGGGCTGTAGAGTAGCTTTCTTCTCTCTCTTAAATCATATCTATTGCGCAGAATCTCACGGTGCTGACTGAGTAACATGGACTTTTTAAAGGGAGAAGTCATCGAATGGGGTAGAAAAATCCACTTTTTAATTTGTCAAACATAAAACTAAAAGCAAAATATTACTCAACCTAGAATACTAAATATGTTCCATAAACTCAGGAGGAAGGAAATGATACAATTCCAGTTGCCACAAGACATCATTTCCTTTTCAATAAACACTTTAAATTCCTGGTCTTTCTAAGTTTGACAGAAATAAATTAGAAAAAGAAAATGTGACTTTTAGGGAAGAGCTTTCAGATGCCACTTCGACAAAGTGGAAAAGGTGCAACAAATCTATTAGGCGCTAAAAAATATGTAGTGAATAGTCATAAAATCTTTTAATGATATAACAAAAGCATATATAATCATAAAATTCATTGCAAAAGCTATTTTAAGAAACTTCTTTGGAAAAGTAATTTCTACTAAACGGTAAGCATGCTTCTGAATTGTAAACTTTTCAGACATTTATGTAATAGTATTAAAGGAGGGAATTAACTAATTCACTGGAGTAAGAGAGTTAATGACTGTGCAAAGGAGAAAATTGATGTGACTTTAAGACGAAACTCAAAATGAGAGCGAACAGATTGTAAGAGCACTACACTGGAAAATTAACATCGGAAAGGAAAGGGTCTCATACAATGTGACAAGACTAGATGTGGCATGGTATTGGAAACTATGGAATAAATTATAGAAAATACTATGGCTCTCTAGGTGAAACAGAGTGTTGGTCATTCGATTGGCTTCAACGAAGAATGAAGACCCAATTCCTAGCCAGCATGGTTCAGAACACTGCACACATTATTTCTCAACCTTGAGCTCCTTGTACAAATAAATTACAAGCAAACCAGCCTCGGCTGCCTCACTAAACCATCTCCCAGTTGATCAGAACAAACAGATTCAAAGTCAGCTATGAACCCATTTTAGCTCCCCATACAGGTTTTCTGCTTAACCTTATGATTTGCATGTGTGTATATGTATACTTCGGAGATCTAGAATATAAATTCTGTTCTATCAGGTGTAATATTCATCATTTTTACATGGAATGGTGAAAGCAAGAATAATGAAGTGAAGGAAACATTACTAATAAATTATTACTTTTGGTGTAAAAATATTTTAAAGATAACAAAGTTAACAGCTTTCAAGTATTAATATAATTGTTTATTCTCTTCAATAATATTTTATTTCTAACTCATGTGACTTTCTAAAAAAGAAATTTCATAAGAGCCTCTAAAGCAAAAGAGGGTAGACAGTTAAACATTAAGAATTACATTAGCTTGAAAGCAAACTTGTGAAAAAAACCAGTTGTCTAGATTATGTCTTTCAAAGTGGAGTTTGTATTCTTATGTAAGACTACTCTGACATAAGAAATATAGCAATATTTTGGTGGTGGTGACATCTTTAAGCTCAGCACTTGAGAGACAAAGGCAGGCAGATCTCTGTGTTCAAGGCCAGTCTAGTCTACATAGTGAGTTCCAAAACAGCCAGACCTATACAGAGTAACCGTGTCTCAATAAATAAGTAAAAAAGGAAGGAAGAAATTAAGTAGAAAGAAATATGGGATGAAATACAATATGAATGCCTTATGATATAAACAATGAGGACCAAACATTTGAATTAACAAAATGATGAGATTACTTGCATGTGCCCCTGGCTAGTTCAATTTACCTCAACCATGTATGAAACATTAAATAATCCAGACACTTTTTGTAATTACTTTACAATACATCATCTCATCTGCAATTCAAATAAATACTAAGTGCTTGCAGAAAGAACAAAACCCCTTCGTAAAATGGAGGCAAACTGATAAATAGAGTATATGTTAACAAGTACAGAAAATATAATGCTTTAGTAATGCACTGTGCTTAATTCAGTTGACATATCGGCACAATGAGGGTTTTTGATAAAATTTCATATATTTAAAGTAATTTACTTAGAAATTAAAGAGAAACATTTTAATCATGCATAAAAACTGGAGCATCTTTAATGATGGTTCATCTAAAGCTTTTATTAATGCTCACCATATATCAAATTTCAAAATATTATTGATACACACTTTCTATCAAATTTAAGTTGAACTTAATGCATCATTCATTTCAAACAGTTTTCCCCTGTGCTAAACCCTTCCAGAATTTGTCCATTCAGTTTTCTGAGATGCACAGCATCACTGTTTGCAGTACTAACTCTGCTGTGCAGGAGAATCCACAGCACCCTTTTCTTAAGTAAGCACTCATTTACTGTCCTTAATTATCCCAGGCTAAGAAAATAACTTAAGAGATTTATAAATAAACAGGGGTTTGGCTATGAGGAATTTCTAACAACAAACATAAAATGAATTATTTTCAAGTCAAATTTAAGAAAATGTTGCAATCCATGTTTGAAGATTAATTTAGTTGTAGAGTATAAAAGAGAACTTTGTTACTGTTCTAAGTAATCAATTTTTAAAATTTAAGAAGAGTTAATTGAATAAAGAATCTAATACAATTAGAATTAAAAATTAACAGAAACTTTAAATACCATTTAAACATGATTTTTTATTTTCGCATGATAAAGGCTTAGTATTGATTATCTAACAAGTTTTCAGGCCTACAGGTATTACTTAATTAATTTCAGCAAAGTGGATTATGATTAAAATATAAATTTTAAATATTTGATATAATAGATATGTATTATATTAGCACATGACTTTTTCAAATTTCTATTGGTAAAAATGACTCATTGTTTTTAAAGATATTCTTTTCTTTGTTACATTAAATGAGTGTTACCAATCATTTTTCAAAGATTTTTAAATAATTAATAAACTGCTTAGCTGAATAGCTGATGCTTTCAACTGCCTATTTATTTATTATTTACTGACTTATTTACTCTGAATCACAGGGCAAGTAAACCAACATTTGAACATTATAAATAATGTAACTCTTTTATGAATGCTGTAATAAAACAGATTTATTTAATACAGGATGGCAAAAATCTAAGTAGTTTGTGTCATTTGTTGCCCACAAGTGGGACTTCTTACATGCTCTAATATCTGGTCCTTTAAGCATAAATCATGCTTTCAAAGTAAGCAAACTCAATATGGAATTTAATCAGGGGCAACAGTTAACCCCTTGTTCAAGTGTACAAAATGTTCTACAGTATGGATAAACTTTCAAATTATTTTGTGTAATTCAGCTTGAAAATTTGAGCCCAATTGGTTTCCATTTCATTTTTGCAATGCTGTCATTTGTAAAAGATTCTGAGGAAACTCTCTTGTCCAGGAAGACTAGACTTCAAGCTATGATTTGGAAACAGTCATTCTCAGTATTACTTTATGATGAGACAATCCTGACAGCTCAATTGGACAGAATAAGGAGGATAATACTCCTTTGAGTGAGTGGCTGTGCAGAACTCCAGATAAAAAGAAAGCTCGGGAGAATATCCTTCTCAATGACAAATTGAACTCATGTGCTGAGACTGTCGCTTCTCAAATGTCATATTTTGCAAATCTCATGTTTCTCCTACTTATTTTCCTTTACCTAAGCAATATCTGAGCTGTGCTTTGCCAGGAGCTAAACTAAGGTGAGAAAAGTTAGAGAAAGGGTCAGCTTTTGCTGCAGTCTTGAACTCGCTTCTCATGCCTGCATAAATCTACAGGAGAGATGCAGCCTGTCAGGGCAGGTGGTACTGCTGTTGTGACTCAGTCTGGCTACAATCCTTTCCTGTTGGTGTGTGTTAGAGTAATTAAAATGACGTCATCCAACGGAAGACAGAAACTCTGAAACACACACACTCTAATAGACATCTTAAATATTGTGACTAATTCAGTTGCTCTCAAAACAATAGGGTCTGGACTAAATCATATTGAAATGTGATGGACCATATAGTGTCTCAGAGCATGAAGAAAATGATTTAAATGAAAAGGATAAAAATACATTCATAATGTAAATTTTATCTCTCTAAACAAACACAATTTTCATAATTGATTCTTATCCATGCTAACACATAGACATGTTAAAATATATACATGTTTTCTTTTATAAAGTTATCAAACAAATATGATATTTATCTCTTGAAAAAATGCTCTCCTACATTTTACTTTACCATTGGTGGGGAAAAAAAGTTGAAGAGTAAGAGTCTTCTGATGGTCCCACAGTTATAACCTACACTGGATTCAGATATATGACCAAGGCAATCTTGCCTAATGTCTACATATTTAACAACTTTCCATGTAGAAGTTAACCAGTGAGAATTTCAGGAGTGATATGAGATCAAATGAAAACTCAGATAGACAGAGTTCAAGTTAGAGATCGTTGAAACTGGAAAGAAATAAATCAGTCTGGAAAGGTATGGTAGAAGACTGTTATTTGGGGGTATATTAATCACTGAGAAGAAAGAGCTTTTAGTGTCTGTGCGCTGGGTTGTCATGGAAAGTCTATGCTTTATGTTTGATATGTTTGGATACCTACGGCACATAGATTTGAATTTAGACTTTCGCAAATACTGGATATAAATACGAATTTGTGTTGATCCATCAATGACCTAGATTGCCCCAAATAGAATTTCTTTTGGATAAAAAATCCATGAAAATTGGTATGCAAATTAAAGCAAAACACTGTAAGGGAAAAACACCTTCCAGTTTTTAACCTTAATCTCTAATCCACATCCTCAGTGGTGTAGCTGTGGAAAAATAAAGATAATGACAGTATATTTGCTATGGTGACTGTAAGCACCCAAGCTTGTCCTCAAATTAATGCTTTTGTCACAGTTCTCCACCTCTGTAATCAAGATACACTTATGGAATTGATCGAAATAAACAGTCATGCTCTCAAATGTGTCCCCAAATTATCCTTAGTGGTAAATGTAACAACAAAGCAGCAAGGAAATTGCCTTGTTCAAGAACTGTATGGTATTTACAGATAAATCTTGGAGGTAAAAAGATATTGTGAGGTCTGATATCTTCTCTTTTTTTTTTAATACTGTATTCTTAAAAAGGAGAAAACACATGTACTTTTTATCTGCTTCAGGGAACACTCACAGTTTTATTATCTATATTTTTCTCTGTGCTCCCTGACTGCTCACACTGCTGGAGTGCCTGGCATTGGGGACAAAAAAGCAATGTACCGTGGTCAAGAGTAACTCTCATCATAGTCTCACTCTGAGCAGGCTCTTTGCCCAAAGTCCTAATTCAAGTGATAGGAAAGAGCTCTCCAGAGGTTCTAACAGAGAGCAATTGCAAATGTGTAGCCCACAGAATCATTTCCACTTGCTTTGAAGAATACTTAGGGAAGGTTTTCATTCCACTGTTCTTTTTTGTTAGGTGCTTCGGTTCTATAAGGAACATGAAGCAAAACACAGCAGTGTTTGCCCAAGAGACCAATTGAAAGTGTGATAGATAATTGTGTTATGTTCTTAACAATATTTTCTAAGGATAAGCAACCACACAGTGGCTGGACAAAAAAAAAAAAAAATTCCTCCTCTTAATTGTAATAAATAAAACAATTCACCCTTCTTGTGTTTTTATGTAGAAAGTGTTTTGCATGATAAAAGTGATGTCAGATTTTTTTCTGCTTTTATGCTGTACCTAATTTAATGTATGTATCATTAATGTAATATGAATTTATATAAAGGTTATATTTTATTATATGTAATTAATAAAATATATAGCATGTATTTATTATATATTTTCAATATATTATGGATATATTATACACCCACATATATATCATATATCTCCTTCAAACTATCAATGTTATGAGCTCTTGTTTCACTAATGTTTTTGCATATATATGTATATGTATTGGCATATACATACTCCTAATTAGATGTTTAAATTAAAATTTTCATTATTTTTAATATATTATTATGTGTATATGGTAGAGGTAGGCATGTAAATAGCTCTAGCATATCTATGGAGTTTAGAGAAAGATTTGGGTACTTCAAATCTGTAATTTCATTGTGTGATTCTTTGGGATTGAACTTAGGTTTTCAGATTTGACAGCTAGCAGTTAATCTGCTGAGCCATCTAATAGGCTCATCATTTCTCATTTTCGATGTATAATAAAACTAAATGTGCTTTAAGGCAATTATGTCCATATTCTTCTCATAATTTTTATAGCCTGTTTTTTGTTCCTAGTTTCTGACTATGCTCAATATATTCATGTGTGTATTGTAGACATATTTTCAAACTTTCGATGGTTACATCATTTTTAATCACTGTACAATGTGAAAACTCACTTATGCCCACTATTATCTGTCATACAATTGAATAGGTGCACACAATTTTAATTCTGATTATAAGCTTTTAATTTTTAATAAATTTAATGGGAAAGTGTTTTAAGTTAGTGATATAGTAGTAACTCAATATTTTCTCCTCTTATTTATGTTATTCTGAAATATTTTTCATAGACTCAAAATTAGAATAGAGTGAATCCAAAACCATGAGTCTATGACATTGGCATGTTTTGTTATGTTCTAGCTTCCAAGTCTTTTCTTGGAAGATTTTCCCCAGTACTCTTCTGTCATTGATTAATTATTTTATACTTTGATTTTTCAATTGGACTTTTACATTTTAACGCAGGTTCTTTAACTGAAAAAAATGAAGTACAGTAAATGTATTATCCCTTTCTGATCAGTTCCAGTAGAGTAAATCCTCAGCTCTCATCTGGCTTTTCCTGTCTTCCATGTAATTAATTATAATCTTAACTCTGATGTTTTAATGCTGTACATAGTTCACCCTTTTAAAATACTGTTTTATCTCACACTTTATCAATGGGTTTTCCTGTTTTTCTGTTCTTGATAGAGAGATGTAATTCAAGCTATAGTAATATGCCCTGAGAAACTGTAAAATCTCTGCCTTTTTCTGAAAAGCATATTTGTACTTCATTTCTCTTGAGTGATAATGTGAATAAACACAGTTTCATGTACACTACTGTTCTCTGGGGATTTTAATAATACCTTGAATGGTCAGTGCGTAAAGAAGAACCTGAGAATTTATGTTTTCTCACCTCTTTGCTCATTGTGATTTTCTCCTCCATTAAATTCCAGTTTTACCCACAGGTCTCCATTTTGAGATACCTTTTCATAGGCTTGCCTAACTGTGCTTGCCACACTCACACCCAAGTTCATGCTTTCCAGATATCAACTTCATAATTTCCTTTCTTTTCACTTGAATACCAAAGTCCTAATGTAGTAGGAGGTTTCTGGCCCAGACTTTCGGGCCTACCCTCAAGGTTTAGGCCCACAGACCCCCAGACGCACAGACGCACAGAGACACACAGATGCATACAATAGTTTTATGCTGATCAGCCTATGGCCCAGGCATGTCACTTGCTAGCTCTTTACCCTTAAACTAACCCATGTTTCTAATCTTGTTCAGCCATGTGGCTGGGTACCTTTTCTTAGAGCAGCATAGTTGTCCTATGTTTCTTCCGGCTTCTCTCTGGCGTTCTGCTCTGTTCTTCCAGTTCCCAGAGTTTTCTTAGTCTGGTAGCCCCGCCCACACTTCCTGCCTGCCTTTGGCCAATCAGTGCTTTTTATTAAACCAGTGGGTGGGACAATTATTTACAATGAAGCAACACAATCCCCCTATATCCTAATGTAGGTGTAGGTTTCTGGCTGACACTGAAACATATATTAACTACAAATGTCAGCCAATAGATCAACCTTATTACTAGCTACCTTTTACAACTTATATTAACCCATTTCTATTAATATACATATTTCCAAATGGCTCCTGGATTCACCTGTTCTCTTGTATGTCTTCCTCCTTCTGCTGTTTTGGTAACTCCTCTTGTCTCCACTTTTCTTTATGCCAGCATCCTAGTTTGGTTATCCTGTCTGTACTTCCTGATTGACTACAGGTCCATCAGTATTTTTGAAACCAATTAGAGTTACAAATTGTAGTAGTGGGTTTCGGGTCCCGGGTGCCAGAGGTCCAGGACCCACAGACTTGCCCGCCTGAGACTGCTTAGGAACCCACCGCTGCCCAGGCCCCCAGAAACGACTCAGACGCTTTTATTAACTTTATGCTGTTTGGCCTATGGCTCAGGCACATTGCTAGCTAGCTCTTACATCTTAAATCAACCCATTTCTATTAATCTGTTGGCCACGTGGCTCGTGGCTCACCCGTGTCTCCTTACATGTTGTTCCTTCGGCAGCTTCAGCTCGGTCTGCCTCTAACTCCGCCCTGCTTCTCCTACCTAAACTGATTTCTCCTCCCACTTCTTCTATGGTGCCCGCCATGACCCAAAACAGCTCCTTTATTTAAAGATTGAGATTCACAGCATAAAGAAGGGCATTCCCACATCAACAAATCTTTACACTGTACAAGAGGATTATTCCACAGCATCCTAATGATAATAATTCAATTTCATTGTTTTTTATCACACATGTATACATCATACATCACAAAGATGATAATAATAAATATCAATAATATACTTTTGAAAAGCTGCAAATTAATGGTTGAATGAAATAAATGAGGAAAATTTATTAAATAAAAATTGAATTCAGTAAAGAGATGGAAATAGTTATTTTTTAAAAAGCACAAACTAAAATTAAGCTGAAATTTAAAATTAAGTGATCCTAGTGTAAAGTTTATTGAAAATCTTTATAAACAGAATGTATACTGAACAAGGCAGAATAACATTGCTTGAAAATAAAATAGAAAAAATATGGTCCAATAAATGAAATCAATACAATTAAAAATAAAACTCATAAACAGAATATGCAGAAACAATGGAAACTCAAAAAGACTAAATCTGTGAATTTCGTGATTAAATTAAAAAAAAAAAAGATTTCCTGCACAAAAACTTAGAAAATATTTTCAGTATAATTACTAAAGAAAATTATTCAAATATAGAAAACAGGATTTACAACCAGAAGTAGAAACAATGTTTGGTAGACAAAAACAGAAAAGACTCTTCACATGGAAAATTATAGTTTAAAAACTTAACTACTATTAAGCACAAGTTATATACAATGGCGGTTTAGCAGAACAATAACTGATTTCTTTAAAAATGAAAAGAGGTTGCTTCATGTTAAGTCTACAAATATCCCAGACTGCTTTTCCTGGCAAGAAGAAGATGTTTAGGTGGAGTCTTATAAATAAGACTCCAGTCTCTCTAGAAATGAGTCTAACAATTAACAAATGTGATTTCATGACTCATCAAACTTCTTTAAATCTTAGCCAAACAGTGAAGAAGCAGAAAACATCTGGAAATTATAAATCCATCTGCTAAAGAGGGGGCCAAGAGAATGGAGAAAACCCCCTGATAGAAAATTAATATCTGAAATATATAATAAGCTAAAAATATCTCAAAACAATAAAAAAAAACCCGTAAGTTAAATTACTATGAGGTTCTGTTTTATCCCTGAATAACTGTACTCAAGAAATAAAGAAACAATAAATATTGATTATGGAACAAAGAGGAACTCAATACAAGGTTTGTAGAGTATAAACTGGTATAGAGATTATGAAAAATAGTGTCATATTTATATAGTAAAAACATTAAGAGTCATGGATACTATTATTGCATAGCTATTCTACTTCTAAGCATACTTAAAGTTTTCTGTATCCTACTAGAGATATTTTCTCAGCCATGTTCTTTAGTGCTCTATTCCTATCTAGAATATTCTAACTACAGACACACACACAAAAAAAGAACTAGAAAGTTGCCATGTACTGTTGCTGTAATAGAGTTTAATATATAAAATAAAAGTAGAGCAGGGTGTGCAAATGCTTATGCATAACCAAGGGTAAAAGATAAGGTGAAGGTGGTGGAGTAAATATAAATTAAGGTGCATACAAAACCTATGTAGGCTAATAAAACTTTTAAGCCAAAAAGCTAGAACACTTGCAAACCAAATTTTGCTTTTTCTAAAGTCCAAGGGCTATTTTAAAAAATGTGTCAACTTTAGAAAACCTCCTTATGAATGACTAGCTAGGGAGAATCTAGATGCCCTTTAAAAAAAAAAAACAAAAAACAAAACAAAACAAAACAAAAAAACCTGACTGTCTTGTTTACTAGAACTAACTGGTAAGATTCTGTTTCTGAGGAAACCACACATTTTCAATGCAAGAGAAATGCAAAGCAAACTAGAGTTGAAAGCTATCTTCTGGCTTCCAATTTTTTGTTTATTATTTTCCTCTATTTAAGGTAGTTCTTCATTTCTTCTTTAATTTCCTTTTGAAAGGCTTCTATTATCTTCATAAAGTTATTTTTAAGGTTGTTTTTCTCTGCTTCTATATTGGAACGTTCAGGTCTTGCTGTTGCAGAACGGCTAGGTTCCGGTGGTGCCATATTGTTCTTTATTTTGCTTAATTTACTTTTGCACTGGAGTCTACCCATCTCGTTCTCCAATCAGTGCAAGGGCTGTCTGTGTTTCAGGGAGCTGTTTTTGGCCCCAATAGGTTCTGTTGATACAATCTGAGTTCTTGGTGAAATCTCAGCCAATGGAGTGTGTTTCTCGGGGTGGGGGGAGGATAGATGCGTTTGGGAAAAGGTGTGGGGCTTAGAGGCTACAGGGTCTGATGAGAGGTGGTGGTGGGCAGGGCTGCAAGTCCTTGCTTGCTTGTCTGCAGCTGGAACTGCAATGAGTTTTGAGCGTACAAATTGAATTCTTTATGAGGACTAGAGACTGGGCTGGGTGGCCAGCTGGAAAAAGGTAACTCACCTCTTTTGATGTATTTCTCTGTAGTCTGTGTCTCAGGAAGGCGCTGAGATTAGGGGGATTTTAGTCTGGCTTCTATGGTCCTGAAAGGTGCTATACAAGCTGATGGAATGTATATATTGCCAGGCAAAATGTGTTCACCTATATAATTATGGCAGACTGTTATAGGATTATTCAAACATTATCTGATTATATTTGAGTCCTGCTCTATGGGAGGGAAAACAGGCAATCCTAGGGGGGAAAAATAAAGTCATGGTTGAAGAGCTCTTAAAGCTCAAGTGGAAACTTATTCTTTGGAGTACTATGGCCCCAGACTTCTTTTTAAACATTTGTATTTATTTTTGTAGACAAATCCTTTTCTTGGTGTTAATCAAAGAATATTTTTATGTAGTGAACAGAAATTAATACAGACACTCAAGGCGGCAATAGATGGTGAAAATATTTGATGATTTCCACAATGAAGAGAATATTCCAAAACAATACTTGTAAGGTTTAGGTAATCTTGGAGAAGTGTAGGCAAAAATCAATATAAGAAAAACTACCTTCAGGTCAAAATGCAGGTATTTTAGTTGTGATCCAACAGCTGCTAAGATTATCTCCATTTGGATTTCACAAGACTGGGTTTGATATCATAGCACAGAGAACAAAAATCTGGGACCCTAACTCTCTCTTTCGAAATATTGCCAAATATTTGATCCTGTTGGAGGGACATCCATTGTCATCAATTATGTACTGATAGATGAGACACAGAAAGATCCTTATTTTGTTACCTAATAAGTAACAACAACAACAAAAAAACCCAAAGAGATATAAACATTCATGAAAATGATTTTTTAAGGGGTAGGTTGACAGGGAGTTAGGAGGGAGACAGGTAAAGGTGACTGTTGAGTGCCCTGGCCCATGGGGTCTAACAGTGTGGACTACGGAAGGGGTGGACAAATCAAGGGACAAGAAACACGAAGAATAAGAGTAAGGCAGTATTGTGGTCAAGCTCTGAAACTTTATTCTTCTTAGTAGTACATATAGTCCTTTAGGAGGAAGGGTAAGTCAAAGATTAAACCATGAGGAATTTACACAGCTACAGGCTATTCTACCAACAAGATGTATTGTCTATCTAATCTAAACTATTGTTCAACCTCAAGAAGGTTACCTAATTCGTGGGAGGGGACTCACCTAACAGCAGGGTAACAACAGAGGAGGCCACCTGGCTTCTATGGAGGAATTCTTCTAGGGAAAAGGAAGCTTAATATGCTGGTCCCAAAATGCATCACCACTGCTAAGGTTTTCCTGGTTTGTTAAGAGTAACCAGAAATATGTGTGTGTGTGTGTGTGTGTGTGTGTGTGTGTGTGTGTGTGTGTGTGTGTGTGTGTATGTGAGACACTATGAGAAAATATTTAAGAACTGATTTTGGCGGTTTTACCTTCTTCCTAGTAAATTTACATTTCAGTACATGGCAAACAATGGCAATTCAAAGAGTTTTTCCTCTAAGGATTAATGGGAGGCCTGTCCTGTTCAACACTCACCAGACTAAAGCAGTATCTGTCTCCCATTCTTGGAACTTAGAAAGAAATAGCACATCCAAGAAAGAGTCAAGAGTAGAGTTCAAGTCAATCTTCCAAAGAAAACTTGTGGTTTTTCAGGGCTAGGATGCTGGCACAGTCTTTGTTTAACTAAACAACCCCTGATTATTGCTTATGATCTTAGATTACCTTTTTTAAAAATTATTATTTAAAAATATGTAAGTTTAAATATATTTTAATATATGTTTATTATAGTCTTCCTCCCTACAATTCCTCTCAGATCCTGTCACCCTCCCTTCAAATCTTAAGTTCTTTCTAAAAACAAAAAACAAAAAGAAAAACCCACTACAAGAACAAAACTTCCAAAACCAAGAAAACAAACTCTTACCCTTTGCTAATAAAATGCCAAACTGTAACCAAATAAAAGCACATTCAAAAAAAACCTCTGGAATCCATTATATGTTGGCCAACTACTCCTGAACATAAAATCTGTCATACAGTGGCTGATATACCTAGTTTTATTCCATTACAGAAAACTAATCTGTCTTCTTCCAGTAGGTATAAATGACATTTCAACTTCACATTCAATGAATGTTTTCGGCTAGGTTTACATTCATCCCTTTTTTAAACATAACAAAATAAAATATAATAAGATAAAATAAAAGTTATCACAACTGAGTTGGACAAGACAAACCAACTGAAGGAAAGGAGCTCAATAAAAGGCACAAAAATCAGAGACCCACTCCTGCCAACACTCAGGCATCCCACGAAATCACCAAACTGGAGGACATAGTATAAGCTCGAGGGACCCTGAGCAGACATATGGAGGCTCCAAAAATGCTGCTTTTGTCTCTGTGTTTATTTGAACTAGGTTCATCTTGATTTAGAGGGCCTGTTTTGTGTTTTTCTATTTTAAACAGTTTTTTTATACTTTGTTAATTTCTTAGAAACTTGTCTGAAATTCACTATCCCAAGATGGAAACCCTTCTTTTTCCTATTTTCCAGAAAATCATTTCACTCTACTTTTTACATATTAGTTGCTCTGTTTTTCTTAACTTTTTATTTTAACCTTTTAACATTGAATTATTTGAAAACATAATATAATTGAATCGATTTCTCTTTCTATTTCTTCTTCCAAACTATTCCACATCCCTCCAACTTTCTTTGAAATCCATAACTTCTCTGTTCTCATTCTTTTTCCCCCTGGTTTCATAAAGAAAACACATGAGAATTGATCCTTATTGCTTACTGGGTAAATGGCCAGCTTTGCATTCTGAAGCAACATGCCTCGCTGGCCAGGATGCACTGTTAAGCACCATCACCCTTACCTCTGATGGTCTGTGATGAGTGATGTGAAGAGCAGATAAAAGCAAAGCAACTGCTTTGTGGCATTTGCTTTTATTACTGTAAATGATATCATGTGTTTGCATTTACTTGAAAGTTGATCAAATGTAATAGGAGACAGTGTTGACAGATACTGAGGAAGTGTTAACCTCTCCTTTCATCTTTTCCTGCTTATATGTGTCTTATACCATACCCGGGCTTCTTAGAGAGTTTTATTAGCTGATAGGTGAAATGTTGTACAAAATGCTCACATAAAGAATTCCATTGTTATAAAGAATTGCCTGTAATTGCATAAATGATATGTCCAAACTGTTGGTTCATATATGGTAACACCACACACATTAGTTTGATCAAATGCTTTTTTACTGGAATGCATTGTTAAAATTAATTTGTTTTAATGCATATTGAATTAATATTAACTAATTGATTGCAGATATGTAAACTGGTTCATACTGTGTGCAAAATCCTTCAAAATATCTAAAATTTGCTCATGTGAATTTAGATTTCAAGGTGTTTTTAAAATCTTGACATTAAAACTACTTTAAAAGAATGCCCTATTTTTTGTTTCTTATATATTTTTTAATACTAAATGGGTTTTATATATAACAAGTACTTGTAGGCCTGCTTTCAAAAACATCAAAAGATTGTGTTTTACCATACATGGCTAGTAAAGGGAATCTTTTCACTGTGTAAAGAATTACCTATCCCAAATATATTCTATTGCTGGATAAAATGGGATAAGCTTTGAAATTATTAAACTAGTGTCTTACCACTATTACCTTACAACTACATTTCTGATGTCAAAGAAATGTAAGGCAGGAGAAGTCAATTTGGCAATTTTAGGAAAGGAAGGCAGAAGAAATACCTGTCTTGAAAGTATTTTGCCTTTTCCTTTTCCCATCTTTCTCTTAACTCCAGAAAGGATGAAGGAGGCTGTTTGGGAACTTATGGAAGAAGAAATTTTAGAGAAATTAAAAATAAAATACATACCTTAATCAAGGAATAAAAAAGAACTAGGGCATTGAGATGGTAATTAAAGATATGGGGAATTGCTAAATACAGACACAGAAGCATGACAGCCACAATCAAACTGGAACCAAGCAAGAAAACAAAAACTCAAAGTTAATAGCAAAACTGAGAAGACAGGGTATCTAGGAATTCTTCTGTGTCAAAGTTATGTGAGGTTCTTTGCTTCATTTTCCTAGAAAACTATTTCTGATGAAAGCATTCAGATTGAGAATGAGTAATTATCCAAAAACTTATTCCAAATACACTAAGAAATAAGTCAGTTTTGTTTCCATCACTACTTCGTAGGGAGAAGAAAATAGTAAGTTTAAAGTTGTGATCATTTATTATTTATCATCACCTTATTGCAGAAGACAGTTGGATTTGCCATTGTAACATTAGATTCAAGTTTCTAGTAATGACATTTAAATTTTCATTTGATATGCACTACAATTAAAATTAGTTGCAAACAGCTATGGAGGCATCTTCTATAGATACACACAATTCTTATTTCATCATAAATAATTAAATGCTTATATTATTTCCAGGAACCTTTTATCTAATGCTTACCTTTCAAAACAACAACAACAAAATGCAGCCTTTGCTGGTGAGTTACTGTGAGAGCTCTACAATGACCTGAGGTAATCATGAGAGAACCAGTAAAGTACTCCAGGTACAGTGTCTAACACATGTGGGCTACGTATGGGCTCTCTGAGCAACCTGAGAGTTTTATAGAATTAGAAATCTTCCCAAGGCTCCATTGGGAAATACGGTGCTGCAGGTTATGTCAATGTAGGACATATTGGACAGCAAGTAGATCTACTTAGCAGTAGAGGGAGAAGTTATTTGTCTTCCAGAATTACTTATAAAATTATGATTATTGATTATTTGTTATGTTATTTAAATATGTAACAGACTCCTTGGATTTCATAGAACTTTAGAAAAATGGATATATAATTTAAAATTAAGAATTCCATGTTTCAGAGTGTTACTATTTCCAGGTTATGTTTTCTAGAAATTGCCCATGCCCTTGTGAATGGCCAAACACTCATTGCATATGGGCTTTACTAACTGTATTCTAAAGATAGTTAATAACTGAAATAAAAATTAAAAAGAGGATACAAATCTAAAATGAAGATGAGGTGGATCTTACAGGGAGGAGAGTCATGGGAAGATGGTGGTGTGTGGATATGGTCAATATACATTGTATAAATTGTGGTACTTAAAAATGAAGCTACTATTTTAAAAGATCTATTAAAACTTACCATATACTAATTAGTAAATAAAATAATTCTATCTAAAAGCAAAAGACAGACATGCATCATCTTAAGAAGCTTTGGTGTCTGTAAGGTAATTGCTCAAACAAACAGGATTGGCAGCATACAGGAGGAAGGGGGAGTGAGGTAACTCCATTTAAGGCCTGTTATGAAGTTCTGAATTCTGAATTCTGTCTTCCCCAGAACTTGGGGGCCTATATAATGTGCTTATGTCCTTAAGTAATCAGAGCTAGGAAACTGCTTCCCTGTCATTAGAGTTTTTAAGTTATTGTGACCACACTGCATTGTCTGTCTCCGAGGCAAGCTGATTTATGAAACAAGATAATCAGAGAGATCTTATACATTAACCTTTGGGGTACAGACAATTGAACAGACTGCAGAAAGTCTGGCAATAATGTGGTTCTTCCACATCATCCACACAGTCTTAATGCTTTTCTGTTTCCTCATTATGAGTGATGATGAATAAGTTTGGGGGCTTTTTATCAGCAGACAATGGAATGTAACTACCTGTCAGTTAAAATTTTATTATACATGTAATTGACCTTTCACTTTGACAGTCATACAGGATTTTTACCCATAAGATATATAGTAAGAAAAAATACTCTAAAGATCTTGTATGGTCTTTCGATATAATTTTGAAGAGATATAAACACAGACAACTGAAAGCTGAATTTAATTTTAAATCTTTCCTAATTCTTTTTCCAGGTAAAGATTACTTCTATTTACACACTTCAACCTTTTTATATGAAGCTGGATTATATAGAGAAACTGAGAACAAAACCAGCCACCATACAGAGAAGGAAAATGAAATACAACAATTATGTACATATATCACATCCTCCCCCTTTTTTGAGACTTTCTAAATTCAACATATTTTTTTTCAAGCAATATATTCTGATTATGAATCCCTTCCTCATATCTGCCAGATCCTCCCCCACTTACATACCCACTAAAATCCATATTTTTAGGTCTCTCTCCTTAGAAAGAAATGGGTATCTAAAAAAGAAAGAATGTAAAGTGACAAAAAAAATGAGACAAAGTAAATAAAAAAAAAAAAAAAACAAACCTGAATACAAAAAAATAAGCGAATGCACAGAAAAGCAAAGAACCTGAGAAAGACATATAGATGCAGAGGCACACACATTATCTATCACAGAAAGCTCACAAACACAAGACCAGAAGCCATAATACATAATCCGAGGGCCTTTAGGGTAAGAACAAAGAAGAGAAAATGTTCAAAGGATGCATTATGTATGAGAGAGAAAACTCCAAATAGCATTGATTGGGTTTGTTTTGTTTGGGAAGTCTATTGCTGTGCTCAGGCCTTACCCTTAGAGTGGTTGTTGTACCCAGGAGTACCCAGGAGACTTCCTTGGAGAACCAGTGTTTTGTTTTGTTTTTGTTTTTTTTTGTTTGTTTGTTTTGTTTTTTTTTGTTTTTTTTGTTTTTTTGGTTTTTTTTTATGAGTTGTTATTATTTGGAGATCACTTTAGCATTAAAAATGGGGGCTAATGTCCACTTTCACTCTCAGAGAAGGACGCCATCTGTTCCAGACCTGTGAAGGCTTTGTGTATTCTGTCACAGTGTTCACCTGCGTTAGTCCTGCAGTTTTTAGATTGCTTTTCATTGGTGCTCCCCTTCCATTCTACCGCTTACTATATTTCTGCCTCTTTTCCACATTCCCTAAAGGGAAGGAATTAGTGGAGACGTACCATTTATGACCAAAAGTTCTAATGTCTCTTACTCCCTGCATGTCTCCAGCTGTCAGGCTCTTCAGAGGACAACTTCTCTAATGAGAACTGATAAAGACACTAGTCAACACATTGGTTTAAAAGATTGTCCTCGGGAGTCATTTTGTTGCTACTCTCTTTTAGGAGGACAGTACTATTTGGTTTCCTCTAGATCCCTGGGATATTTCATTTCAAGCAGTATTGAATATGGATTACCTCTCATATAGTGGGTCTTAAATTCAATCTGATACTGGTTGGTTTCTTAGACATGTTTTGTGCTGCTATTGTGCTATTGCTTTCTATATGCAGGTCATCATTGCAGCCCCAAAGGTTTGTAGTTGGGTTAGTATTTACCATTCTTCTTCTTTGGTAACATGCAGAGTACTTTTCAGCACTTGGACCAAGATTTAGTGAGGGTGAAGGCTGTAGGTAGGCACAAAATTGACTTTGTGTACAAAGAATTGTGAAGGTATTATTTTCAGCAATACAACCTTACCATCAGTTTGTAGAGAGTAACCAGTAGCCGTGGTAACAGCTTTGGTTGTTTAGAGAGTTTCCATGGGGCCCCTATGGAAACAACTCTATTAGATGTAATTATTCCAATAATGACAGGTCTAGATTAAGAATCTGACACCTTGGAAACCATGTTCAGTATTGTTTTCATTTACACTTAAAGTACATTTGAACAATCACATTTACCAACTGTGCTATAGATGAGCAAAACTATGATAAATTACTATATTCATTGTGAGGTAGATGATTTCTTTCTGTAGTCACTTGCCTGTGAATATAGTTGACATTTTATTTGTTTATTTTCTTCAGAACTTTACCTGAGTTTTAACAATAGGTGGAGAAGAGCTTATCTTTATCTACCTAGAGAAAAATGCTTTCCTATGTACAGAGAAGAAATATCTCTACTAAAGAATTATCCTCTGTATAGAGAATTACTTTCCTCTATCTGGAGAAAAGCCTTTCTCTATTCACCTAGAGAAAAGCTTTTCTGCATTCACCTAGAGTCTTCCTCTATCCACCTAGAGCAGAAACTTCTTATATGCATGTAGAGATGTAGATACTTAGTAACAACCCATACAAGCTTCTTCCATTTGAGAGGAACTTTCCTGTATTGGTTGAGAGGACTTTTTTCTTAAATCAAGAAAGAGATTTTCCTTATCAAGTGTCTAATGAAAACAAATAAAAACCATATCACATCATTTTCAAACCACATAATCTTAAAAGTAGGTAAACAAAGTGGTCAGCCATGAAATCGTATACATACAAGTAACATTATATGAAAAATATTATATACATATATACAATTACATTAGGCTTTATTAATTTGAATATATATGTATATAACAATTTTTAAATGAGGCCAGAGACAACGAATTGGGAAGCAAATTGGCTTTATATTAGAGGATTAAAAAGAGGAAAGATAAAATATGTATCAATTTCAAAATTTATAAAAAACAATTGAATTACTGGGAATATTCTAGGGCATACTGTATAAATCAAAATGTGGAAAGTGACTTAAGCCGCACAATGACAGAAAACAATTTTTTTCTTTAAAATTACCTTTAAAAGAAACCATTACCCTTTGTATTAGTCCCCTGAAGTGGATCTTTCCCACACTCTTCCATTAATTACATCATCACCCCCAAGATCCACAATTTCCTCTTTATATTTTACTCTCTGGCCTTTAAAATCTGATGTTTATTCACTTCCTGTCACTTCCTGTGCCTTATTTTTCTTCTTAATGAAAATTTGTGGCTTTTCTGCCTTATTCTAACCTCTTACTCTTCCTTCTTGGCTTTCAAAAGAATATACTGGTTTTCTGTCTCCCTTTGTGAGTAAGATGCCACTGAACATGTGCTCTTTCTGTAATACATAATAATTCATGACTGGGACAATTATCTCACAGAAAATATTTTCCCAGGAATTAACTCTCTTCACACACTAAATGCTTCCACTCACAGTAAATTTTCAATAATGGAAAAAAGAAAAGACTGTACATAAAATAACGTAAGACTAAGACCAGAGAATCCTTGTTTCAACAGTCTTACATTACCAGGTATAATATATCATGTTGTATTTTGATTTTTAATGCTTTTCTATAGAGGTGACACATACAGTCTTCCTTTTATTACTTTGTCAAGATTACAACATATGCATGCACATAAATTTGAATATAATCATATGAGAACTATTGATCTAATCTTAGACCTGGTGTCAATTACAACATCTAGGATAGAGGACCTGTTATATTTTGTGGAAGAGAATCCTGAGATAACTTGGTGTGTCCTAGCTTTATAAATATTGGAACTCTCTTTATTGGGTTTGGACAGAACCTAATGATATGCTTCTCCAGTGCTCTTAGTGGTATATAGTAAGTGCTAAAGTAAAAAGTTTTGTTATTTCGTATATTAATAGGTTGCATCTTAATTAGCCAAAAGGGAGACAATTTTGAGTAGGTGCAACTTAATAATACAACTTGAGATAGGCACTGACTAAGCCTTTTCTGAAAGAAACCAAGTAAGCTGATACGATCTATAGAAAGACTGAAAAAGGTTCTTCTCTTCTAGGTTTCTAAAAATCAACAGAATTGTACACTCTTTGTACACTTACAAAGACATTACTACACACCCATCTAATTCAAAGTTAAAATCTGAAGACACTAATGTGTTAAATTATAAATGCATGTTGTTTAAGCCACTAACATATTGGTAATTTAGTGAGGTATAATAAAAAGTAAAGAACATTTCCATGTAAAAATGCACTTTTCTACTATATAAATATTTTACATATGTACAATTGAATAGACTATATACTGTACAGATTACCTCCAATATATATTTTATAGTCTTTTATTTTGATACATCAGTGTGTTTGTGGGTCAAACACAGTAAGTTTTGAATATTCTGATGATGGGAATCTATGTTTTCACTGGACAAATGATTATAAATGAGAAATAATTAAAATTTAGGTGCATCACTGAATTTGAGGCTGCTTTCCCTGTCTCTAAGAACAGGAAAGTTCAGTAGTTGCGAAAATAATGTTTAAGTCACATCTCAGGATTGTTATTATTTATTCTTCTGCGGATTTTAAATTTAAGAAAGGTCTTTCTGAGGTCTGCCATGATCCACATATACGAACATACTCTTAAATTCTCAGTGAATTTTAATATCTTATCCTCAATATTAACCATGATGGATAGAAGTCTGCTGAATGGGAAGGACTGGAAGGTACTACGAATCTTAATTATAATTGTTTACAGTTGGCTCTGAGATGCAGTATGTAAGTAACAGGATAAAAGATAAGAACAAAATGATTTTCTTTTCTATTTGGGCAATCAGCAAGATCATATTGTTTACTGCTTTCCCTTTTTCTTTTAGAGATTAATATTTCTTTTATGTGTATGTGTTTTCTGGTCTGTGATTCTGTCTTGTGCACACATTTGATAAGAAGCCTGCAAGAGGGATTTTATACTCTAGAAATTTACAGGAAGTTGGAAGCTGTCACATGAGCTCTGAGACCTGAACTTACTTTTAACCACTGAGCCATCACTATAGCCTCCAGCCTTCACCTTTGACGTTTAGTCATACATGTAGGCTCTGAGAGAGATTTATGCACAATTGTACTGTCTTTGCACATGATTAAACAAGGATCCTCACACCTGAGTCAAGGTACAAGGATGAAAGGGATAATCCTTTTACTTTCATGGTATGCATTTTCCCTCTGTGAATATAGTATTCCCAATAGCAGTGTTCCCAGTCTATTGCCATTTACTAGAAAGGTTTAACTTGAGAGGGAAAGCAATAGTAACTCTATCATCTAACATTTAGTTTTATGAATCTAATTTCATCTTTAAATGCACATAAATTTTGACTTATATATTCAATATTAATAGGTAAAAAGTTAATCTATGTGTCTTGGCTTTAACAAAAAAAATTACATTTTAACAAGACAAGAGAAAAAGGCAACTACCATAACTGGAATATAGAACTTCTTGCTTTCAGTCATTTGTATAAAGAAATGCAATGTGAGGCCACATTGATGATTATTTTTCTATGTTTAACTATTAATCTCATTGAAAAATAATTCTAATAACACAGAACATTTTTGATTAAATTTTTCTCATTTATTATTAAAAGTTTTGAAAATTGGAGTATAGTTTTTCATTTAAGGTCATTACACTGCTTTTGAGCTAAGTAAAATTGGCTTAATTGTGGATGCTATATGTAATTAATATTGAGCTCATACTGTAAGGGTCAGATGAAGCTGAATCACTTCACTTAGTTTTATCATAGTTAAAACTACATTATATGCCATATAATTTCTAATAAAATGTAGTATGAACTGAAAGTCATTTTTAGTTTTAATAGAACTACTCTTTCCCCCTCAATTTAATAGACACCTTAATCTCTAGGTCATTGTTTGAAAACGAAGCATCCTAACAAAGCTTTAGGCTTTTCCCCCAAAGAATAATGGAGTGACCTAAGAAAAGGTACATTTAATTTTCTATTGCTGCACAAAACATGTTGTCTCTAAAAAGCAGGCAACAATTTTGTAGCTGGCAACTGCCCCTGATAATATTTCAAATAATATTTGAAAATACAGTATCTTGTCTATAGTTTAAAAACTGCATCTTAATAAGATTTGATTATATTTGTGAATATTTATTCATTCATGCATTTATTTTTAATTGCTTTAGTTGATACATAATAAATGAAGAAACTTATGAGATACTGAGGCGTATTCTCATATGACGATACATTTTTAAGATCTGGAAATAGGCATATTCATTGCTTCAAATATGTGTGCCTGAAGAATGTTGAAAAGCCTTTCTTCTGGGTGTTTTAAAATATCCCCAATATTCTAAAGTCTTAACTACTTATCAACATATAGGACACAAAAGTAGATGTTAAAGAATATTGCCAATGCTCTAATTCTGGTAAACAGCAGCACAAAGAACCTGCGTAGAGGAGCATAGTCTCAGGCCTGTGATGCCAAAGCATACTTCTGTGTTATGAAGTAGAGTATAAGCTGATATTTCAAATTAGAATAATTTTCTTAAGTCATAGAACTCTTTGGAGTCTACAAGGGATCCCACCTATCACGTCTATGAAGCAATAAAAAGCTTTAATGCCAATAAACAGTGAGATGCATCATTTTTCTCTTTGCTCTTCGGATCTTTTTACGATGCTGCTCCAGGTTAAGGTGACTACACACCCAGTTGGACTGGTATAGAATGCCGTAAGGGTCACAAAGAGAGGGATGCTGACCTCTTTGACATATTGTTACACCTAAAATAGCACGGAAGTCATTCTTACGCAATAATAAGCGTGAAGGATTCAAAGAGACCCATGGACTGTCTGGACACGTGTTCTCTTTCAAATTAATGTAAATTGAGTACTCCTGAGAGGAGATAAAGGGAAAGAATAAATTCGCCATGGATTTTGTATTCACATTCAATAAATTTTACAATAAAAAGCCATTTTTCTGTATGGTAATGAAGTTAACGCCTCTGTCCCAAGTTGTGGAATAATGACATCATTGTGATGTTGTGATAATGTGCCAGGCTGATGGACAATGATGCAAAATGAAGCATGTCATATATTTAAGTATCATAATAACTGATGCTTTAATACATTATATATTTAATGCATCATAGAGGAAATTATGTGATAATATATTTTACTAAAGAGTTTAGCAGAGGGAGTAAAACTCAATTAATGCCATAGTCATTAACGTTTAATCTCATTTATCATTTATTGCTTGTAATTGCACAGTTTCTTAACCTTTTCCTTCACTCATATTCATAATTCTACCGAGTCTTACATCTGTCATGGCCAGTACTTCTCTGAGATATTCCTATAGTTAAATCCTTCATTCAATGAAGAGGAGTGTTTTTTCTTCATAATTGCCTCTATTAAGTTAAAAAGAAACATGAACTGGTAGGGACTCAGATTTTTCCCAATGTAAAATACTAGCAATTAGAGATAGTATAATGAGATGAAGTTTAAAATATACAGAGGCAGTATAGTGCATGTGACACGATTGTCACCTGTACTTATGGAATAGGCAAGACACAAGAGGTAAAGGACAAATATTAAGAATTTGGGGGAACTTCGAATTGTTTGTTCTTCCTTTCAAGGTGCTCATTTTAAAGTTGGAAATAGAATGAAAAGTGAGAAACACAATCACATAAGAGTAAGACGATTGCATTATTGTATTGTTCTAGTACTTTTATGGAGAAAGTTTTGTCTTCCTATATTCAGTATATAAACAACAATTGCTATTATAAATTATTTTGAAGCAGACAATCATTAAAAATACAGGCTCCACAAGAAGTTCAGAGCTTGTAATATAACTCAAACAGAAAGCAGTTGTCGAAGTATTTTAAAGTCCTTGGTCCAATGTACAGTATTGTCCAGGAAAAGAAAGCAGATTAAGTAAAAAGACCAAACTCATTGATAACCACAATCATATAAAGGATCAAATTTTGCTCTCAAAAATTATTTTAGTTTATGCTAAAATAAAGACTATGAATATGGTTTCCTTTTTGTGTTCTTTTAGTCCTTTTCAGCAGCCAACTTCTTGTGGTTGAAGTAATCTTATTGAGATGTTCTTCTTAATTTCCTTCTGATGCAAAAATAATAGTTCCTATTATCACATGCTCATATTTTGGATGACAAGTCCTTAGAAAGACTAGGAATTTTTGTGAAGTCTCAGGATATGTCTGCAAATTTATTCAAAGATTTTTTTTATTCTTAATATTTTAAAACTACCAGTTTCAATTAATAGTTAACAGAAAAGTAGCCAGAAATTTCTAGATATACTCTGATTATTTTTCCTAGTATATTGAATGTATGATATATACTTTCCATAGCTGTAGGTCTTATAAGGTATTATCACATTGTGCTATTTTCCCTCTGAAATTATTTCTACCATCTGGTTTTCAATTGGAATAGGCAATTTAATTTTTAATTTATTTTATTATAAATATAATCTAATTGTCTAACTTACTCTTTCTTTACTCGGTTCCATGTCTTTTTCCTACAAAGGATCACATGACACAAATTATTCATTCTAAACTGATGGCCCCATTTTCTTTGATGATTTTTGTCACACATGAGATGTTCTGAGGCTGTTTAGTGTCGGATGTATGTATTTGATTTCAGGGCTTACAACTAGATGTTGGATGACCAATTAAGGGAAGATCCCTTCCTAAGACTAATTCTTCTTCTCCTAGAACTCATTAGCTGCATGTGGTCCTTTGTCTAGTGTTGGGATCTCTTGAGATTTTTTTCCTCCATGTTACACGTCTATGGGTGTCATTTTTCAAGTCTTGTGAAGGCAGCTGTATTCTGGTACGACTGTGGCTGTACTTTTTCTGTCATTTAAAGTATATACAGCCTCACAACAGTCTTTTCAGATTTCTGGTTCTTAAGATAATTCTGACCTTTTAGGCAATGTTCAGAAATTGTAATGTAGATAAATTTTGAGGTTAGGCACCAAATAATCAATTTATTTCTAAATTATACCAACTTTTGGACTTCTGTGATGATCTCTGTCTTATGCAAAAGGAAGTTTCTTTGATGAGGGATAGGAGCTACACTTATATGTGTTTAGAAAGATAATTTTGAAATAGTTTTAAGAAATAATTTTAAGAATCCTACTGCTCTATTAAAATGACGGTAGAGGGTTCTTCTTTAAGAGCCAAACTGTTATACTTACAGATAGACTTATGACAACAGGTATATTTTTTCTTCTTTTGATCAGGACTTAACTATTATTAGCTACCTGTTTGCTACCAGCAAAGTATCAGTGCCATTATTAGTTATTTTCTGGTTATTGGTTATTAATATGGTTCTCAGATGCCACAATTTTATTGGAATATTAATTGCTTTCCAGCATAGATTAAAACATTATCAGTCAGTTAATCAACTTACTGATAGAAACAAAGAGGAAAAAATGTGATGATGGAGACAAATGGGTACAGTCAGGTGTTATGAAGTCTAGACAATAGACAATAAGTTTTAAAGTCAAGCCCTGTAGCTAGACTACAACAAATGGCATCCAACGTAGGTCATCGATCCAGATTCTCACGAGAAAGTTCTAAAAATATATTTTAAATGTACAGAAAGAGAGACACACTTGGCTTCCTAGTCTTAGTTTCAGAACCACGTCTTTTGGCAGGAACCTGGGAAATGCAGCCAGAGCCAGCTACCATAAGGTGATCAGCCTGGCCAATTTACACAGTTTCTCTCAAGGGCTGTGGTACAGAGAGGCTTCTCCCAGCTGCTGCTTTCAAGTTGGAGCACAACTGTGGGCTTAAAAACACAGCTCCATAATGTAATGCCTCCCAGAACTGGGTAGGTAACCATGATTCTGATACTTCTTCCATGTTGAAACACCAAGCAGGACAGAGCCAGCATCAAAGCTGTGCTTTATAGTTTAGCATTTTAAAAACAATCCTGGTAAGAAAATGATTAGAAATAGAGATTTAGATGGAGAAAACTTCTAAATAGGTAACAATGTCTGTAAACAAAACAAAACAAAACAAAAAACACACTTAGACTGGAAGAGAAAAGAAAAGGGGTAGAGACAATCCTTTAAAAAGAGAAATAGAGTAATAAAAATATAATAAGATGGAAAGTACACAGTTTTGATTATGTTTATTATTGTTTTTTCTTTTAATTTCTTAACTGTTAATTCGCTAACTGCAGAAAGACATTTGATTGTAAAAGCTGCTAACTAAATGATCATATATATTTTAAAGGTAACTTGACTTTGAAATTTGGGTCTAATAATATTTTGCTTTGGAAAGGAGGTTATACTTTTGTGCCACAGAAGATGAGAACATGTGGATTGCTTCCAGGCAAATATTGTTCGATCAATGAAGAAACCCTAAAAAAATAATCTCTGAAGGGAAGAGATTGCCACATCAGTTTCAAGACTGTAAACTAAGATAATCCAGTTTCAGGATGCCCATAAGATTGTCAGCACCCCCAAACAGCAGAAAGTAGTTTATGGAAAGCTATGTCAAATTTCCAAAATATTGAGTATAAATACGTGTCTTTTATTATAAAAACATAGTCATAGTCAATGGTCATAGTCATGGTCATAGCAAATCTCCGAATAAGGAAAATGGTGAGAAATGCTATAGAAATTATTTTTACAAAGGGAGATTGCTGAATCTACTTTAATCTAAAAAATAACTGTTAGTCAAAATACCAATGTAATGACATCGGTATGGTTTTTGTTTTATTTATATAAATTTAATTTTGCTGTACTATATGTATATTTCTACTCCTGTTTAAGATATTATGCTTATGTCACTCTTTTAAAATTATAATATATAATCTAAAATGTAGAGTACTAGTCATCTGTGATAACCAAACTTATAGTCAGGTTAGTTAGGTATTTTTAAGTATACAAAGATATATTTCAATTAAACACATAATTTTTAACTCTTCAAAGACCTAAAAAATATAGTATTTAAATATTTAAGAACTTAGACTTTTCTGAAGAGTGAGACAGGTCTGGTACTGGCATCACAAATCTATTTCAAGAGGATGATGGGTATCGAAAAACTCCATTTGGAGTTTACCTTCTTAGGGCAAAAAGTTAGCCATTAGACAAAAACTATTCTTGCCTCAACTTCCTGGCCGGATGCTGTATAAACTGGACATGCAGGATCCATAGTAAAATAACCTCTGAACTTTGTCAAAACAAGCTAAAATAGTCCTTAAGATTCCTATTTCAGAGAAAACTGCCAGACATTCTACAGGATACAGGGAGAAGCAACTGAAAAATTATGCCAAAATGGTTGGAATAGGTCTTCAAATTTCCTTCCTCAAAAAGAAATCTGACAGAGACTCTAGGCCTGTAGACTGAATTTGGACGTCTAAACATTACAAAGGAACTTTTTGTGACTGTCCAGGGAGCTAGACGTCATTTCTGTCATTTCTAGAGTTTGGAAGTTGCTTGTACTTCCTGTTTACTCTGAGAATATTATGTCCTTCTATGGTCTTTAATGCAGTTGAGATTAGATAGTTATAACTATAGTTTTCTTTATAATAAAAGGTAAATTATATATGAAACTGAACTCTCAAGGATAAGATAGATGATAGAATGTTTTTTTTTTAATTTTACTAAATACAGACTAGAAATTGTAACTATAATTCATGCTTGATAGCTGTCTTGTTATATGCAATTTTTCTATGTTAATAGTGAAATCTTCCTTTTTGATTAGACAGTAAAGGGGAAGTGATGTGGGGTGTCTGGATAATAGAAGCAGGTGAAAAAGTTCAAGTATAGATACAGGGGAAGGAGGTCAGAGTCTTGGGAGACACAATCCAGCCACTCAAGAAACAATATTCAGTGAAGTATAAATAAGCCACATGCCATGTGACAAGACACAGATTTATAGAAATGGGTGGGCTAAGATTCAAGAGCTACCTAGCAATAAGCCTGAGTCCAAACATTTTGTAATTAATATAAGCGTCTGGGTCATTATTTGGTGCTAAGTGATTGTGGGACTTCAGGTCCAGACCTTAGACAACATGTGCCATAAATTTCTGGTTACAAAACCCAGCTTAAAGTTTCTAGATCCTATATGGAATGGTATGGTGTCCTCAGAAATAAGACTTTACCTCATACTTTGGGATGCAATCAAGGGCAATCATAACAGCCTAAATTGTTTTCAGAGTCTCCTGGTGTTATTCAAGGGGAAATAGAAAAAGTAGAGAAGGGAGATTAATTGAGAAGGGGATAAAGAAGTCAATATAGAAGATTAATGAAAAGGAGACCAACAATGAAAGATATATAAAAGAGCTTTAAAGATTTCTATTATTTTATATGCCAAAAATTATATATAAGGTATTATATAACACACACATACAAACTTATATATACACATATACATGCAAAACTCACACATGCATATTTATCTCTATGAATATTGATAAAAGTACATACATAAATATAAAACTTATATAATTTAGGGTTGACAATACTTACCCTAAGAGACAGAGCATTTACTATTACAGTTAGTTGCCTTAAAAACTTTGGAGCTAATCCTCTATTGTTGAAGCTATTATGTTATTTATAAACAGGATTCAGATAACTCAGGCTAAATTTTACCTGAAGCTTCTCCCTAAGGCTTCATAGTACCTAAAGGTGCTATGGGCATTGTTAACAATAAAAGCAATCAATATTCCTACTCACTATGACTCCTATAAACCACAATGACTAGCTCAGCAAAATATCCAAATAGATACAACATTGTTACTCATAAATTTGCTGTAACAAACAACTGCTTAATTAGACTTAAGAACTGCATAACAGAGGAGAAATCATGTTTTATATTGGAAAGCCAACTAGGTACCTAAGTATATTGTGGTCATCGATATTAAAATAAACATATTTTACATACTTTAGTCAATCAAAATAATTTGCAATTGCATTTTAAGTGTTTACTCTAATACTAGCAATTTTATATAGATCTCATAACTCATCATACTTTTTCTTATAAGAGGGGCATCTAAATGCAGAAAACTATAACTACCTATGTACATCTGCAATACAACTCCTTCCTTTAAGGCTCAGGGTACATGGCAGATAATGGACAGAGTGATTGTAAGAGTCAGAAACTCAGGAATCCTGTTGTGAGGTTATCTCTCTTCTAGATGATATAAAATCTATACCATGATACCTCAATAATATAGCAACCTAAGCAAAACCTAATAATAACAACTCTAGTCATGATGATAGTGTGGTAAGAAGAACTCCATGTATTCACAGAACCCCATGGCTAAACAAAAATCTCTAACCAAATATTGATTTCTGAAACAGGGAGAATTAGTCTTTCCAGGGATAAGCTAACAAAGTTATTTATCAAATGCTAAGGAGATAATCATAAAATATATACACAAAGGAAACACTTAAGAGACTTAGCAGGTTATATATACACTATATATATATATATATATATATATATATATATATATATATGGAGAGAGAGAGAGAGAGAGAGAGAGAGAGAGAGAGAGAGAGAGAGAGAGAGAGAGAAATAAGAGCCACACAAGTTATAAGATAGAGCAAGAGAGGAAATTGGGAAGGCCTTGAATAAAGGGAAATGTGGAAATTATGTAATCAAATTTTACTTTAAAAATATGCATGAGAACCATTCTTAAACTTTATTGTTATTGTAATATCAGTCACTGAAAAACACAGACATTAATTATTTACTTGAAATATCAATACAAGTATTCATGCTTCCTTCACTGTGTACTTGTTGGTTACACTGGACATGTATCACTTCTACCAGCATTATATATATATATACTTTCATTAGGAATTTAATCACGAAGATTTATATCCTTGGCTCTCCTGTCATTCAGATGTAAGAGCTTGTGATTCCATGTCTACTTAAAGCTTAAATATTCTAGCTCTCTTATGTGTTTACATTCGAAGAGGAAACTTATTAAGAAAATAAATGAGTATAGAATCCAATATTAGACCTAGATAGTATATAATTTCAGAAATCAATGTTTCAAATGTTATGGAATGTATCTGAGGAATATTATCATAAGTGAATAACACATTTTAACCTCTTAGTATTTTAACTGGAAAAATTGCAAACCTCTCTTTTTTTTTACCAGATCACAATCATTAATTTGAAAGTAATCGTACACTCAAAAATCTGAAGCAGAATCATTTACTTTTCTCCCAAACAATAATTAAACAGTAAACATATCAATGGCTTGCTTCAGTTTTCTGTCAGTAATTACATTATTTCCCCAGATTTTATTGAGTACTTATTGCAGTAAGGCAAGAAGTCGGCAGCAAGTATGCAGTGATGAGCTTACTTGGCGACTTTCCTCAGACAGCTGTGTTATGCCCGAGAATGACTTGTCTCAGAAATTGATGCATTTATTGAAGGGGGATTTTTAGATATTCCATAACTATGACGTGCAGGTACAGAGGTATAGAACTCTGGCACCATTTTGGTTTGAAGTTATTTGTTCTGGTGTACTCATAATCAAAATAATCAAATTGATATATTTGATCAGTTAATGTGGTGTGTGCCCTCCAAAAGTGCTCATTCTTCTGAAGCATTTGTCTTTTTTAAGCAAAGAGATGTTAAAGATAATTAAACTTCTGAGATGCATGATTCAGATTTATTATTTTTTTATCTGCTTTTATGGGAAAATCTTCCCCTTAGTCTTTCTACTCCCAATTTTTCCATCTTTTATTCAGAACTATACTAGACATTTTACAATGCACTGTACATCGTAGTACAAACATGGTTCACTGTAACAGCCAAATGGTATCATCTATAATCCTGCTTAGAATTCTGTTTGTTTTCTTTTTTTCAACTTGATATAAGTGTGAATCATCTAAAATGATGAAACTTTAATTGGAAATAAAAACTTTCCATTATATTTACTGATGATTGACATGGAAGGGCCAAATGTCCTGTTAAGAGGGCATTCTTGGAAAGGTGTTCTTGGGGTACAAAGAAAGCAGACAGAGTAAGCTAGTAGGAGCAAGACAGTTGGAATCATTCATTTACACTTTCTGCTTGAGTTTCTCTGTCTACCTTACCCCCTCGAAGTTCATGATTCAACTTTCCTCAGTATGGACTATAAACTGTAAGATAAAATAAACCTTTTCCTTTTTAAATTGCTTTTGGTCATGTTGTTTATGAAAGCAATAGAAAGTTAACTACAACATATTGCCTCTCCCAATAAAAGCATATCAATTGAAAGATAAAACATATACTTGTATAAAAATAGCTCTAGAAGTTTAATATCAGCTGAATTTGATTGCAGAATGTGAAATGTAACGTCATCTAATCAATCATATATATGAACGTATTTATAGATTAAATATTTTATTTGTATGTATATCGTTTTATTTAAAAAGAAAGAAAATTATTGCTACCTTAGAATAATGGAAATTTAAGTAGGTAAAAATAACAATTAAGAACACAATCTGAATTATAATTCTAAACTCTAATGATTGTACATAGTTTTGTTAATTACAGAGTTTTCCCCTTTGTTCCGTGAAGTTGATTAAAATCACTTGTAGACATGAGAATGCTCACACAATCAAATGCAAGTGTTATATTTTAATTATCCACACCTGCAAACATTCAAAGAAAAATACCCTACTGACTTTTTCAAGTGTCATAAATAAGTACGGAATTGTGTTCAGTCTAAACTTTAAAATAGATCTAAGAAACTTTATTCTCTTATGAGATAAGGAAACAAAATATTTTCTAGTAACGGCTTCCGTAAAAAGTCCAGTTCTCATCAGTATCTTTTTAGGTTTATTTTTCTATGATTATATTCCCTTAAAGTTGACAAGTAGCTCATTTCTAGGATGATAATCTTCATCTTCTTGGCAGTATATATTGTTATTTGCTTACGTGCAACTAATGTTTTTATAATTATTTATATTTTTTGGGCTCTCAATGTAATTCTATTATCTTCTAGACAAGATGACCAGATGTGTTGTCACGTCTGTGAGTTTTGATGTTAAGCTGTTGTCAGAGGCTTCAGGTATAATATATGACATACAACAGGTCACAAATTGTCATGATGGCTTATCTTGCCCACTTGCTGTGGAGTTTTAAAATTTATACTCTTTTCAGGACCAGATATTAATTTAAACTTAGTAGAACTTATTTTTAGAATATAATAAATTCCAAAATTCTGTAGGTCAAAGGTATATATGTGCCTTGAAAATGGTTAGAATGATGCAAAAGATGAGAATAAATTATTGTTGTCTTATGAACATTTTCTTATCTTACTGAAGTTCAGATACTCTTTTGCTACTAAAAGTCACCTTTTTAGGTGTGGCTATATGTTTCCCCTTTTAAACTTTATTTGTTTATATGAACCTAAAAAATAACTAATAAATTTGGCTACAGTAAGGAGAGGGTAGTTTGCTGTGTCTACCACAATGACACCATTTCATTCATCTTTATACTTCCGCAGTGCTGTTTCCTGTAGTGGATTGCTATGTTCATTTATTAGGACAGCAGTCTATTTCGTCCCTTCCTTGGGATGGTAGACCAATCCTGCTCCAGTAGATTTGAGATTAAGATTCTTAGGATCCTAAGCCACAAGCTTTGAAATTTTCACCTTCTGTGTATTTCTTATCTAAACTTAAGTACAATATGTATCTCGATTATTTTTCTGTTGTTCTTCCACAATAACCTTGTATTCCAAAAGTGAAATATGGAACCCAGAGTTATTCTGGTTTATGGTTTCAGGGGAGTGAAGTAAGCCATAGGAATACTGTCCGATGAGAAGGATGAGAGATAAAGATGCAATTATGAAAGCATGAAGACATGATTAAATGAACATAGAGCAAGGTTTCTCTTGCTCAAGGTTTCTCTCAGAGCCCATCCCTGGGTGCCTACTTCCTATAGCAAAGCTGTGCCTCCTAACCTTCCCCAAACAGTTCTATCACTCGAGAAATAATTGTCCCATTATTGGAGCCTATAAAGGACATTTTTTATTTAAATCATAATATTCAACATCTTGGCCACTATAAGCCTCATATCCATATTAACGCAAACTGTACTTAATCCAGCTTTTAAAATCCCAAAGTCTTTTATCATAATTTTATTAAATATTATAATTTTGTTAAGTATATATCACTACATATTCCCTTTTGTGTCAAAAATAAAGTATTTAACTAATATGAGAAAAAGCATATACAATGGGTACATAACTATCTATAATATATACAAGCAATAATTATATCAATAATATCCAGTCCAGAAACCATTGACACATGCAAAGAAAATATTACATTATTTATACTATTTTGGTGAGTCCAATGGATTGCATCTAATTCACTTTTTATCTAACTTGGGTTACTAACTGAAAACTATCTTTTGATGTTTCTCAAACTTATATACCTTAACCTCTAAGTGAGTTTCTTTTCTAAAACAGTCACTAGAAAACTATAGTTATCTCATCTTCAAATCCCTCAAACCCAAGAAGGAAATAATATTAACTAAGATAACAGAATGTGCAAGCTTTAACTTCCAAAATATGTGAAAAATGAAACAGACGATTTCTTGGAAAGTCACCCAAGGTTCCTCTGCAGTGTTGAGGTATCCATCTTAGGCTTACAGGCCCAGCATATCTGACAGACTTCTCTGTAAAGCAGGATATTCTTAAAGACCTTCCTATCTTGTCCTGGCAAGGTCCAGCAGTATCCAGTGTCAACATTGTTTAAAAATTCAAAGCCTTTCTGAAAGATCCAAAGTTATCTGTTATCTTTTAATTGAAATACTCTGAAATCAAAAAGCAAATTACACACTTTAAACTTATAATGGTATAGTATATACATTACCATTTCAAAAGGGAAGAATGAGGGCATCATTAGCAAACAGTAAACCAAAGCAAGACTGAAGTCTAGAATGGCAAAGGCCAAATATTGTACTTCTGTGTCTAGTAACAAGAGGATTAGATGGCTCTGCCCTTCTCACCTTCTTACCTAAATCTCTCTCTTAGGTTGACACCACTTCCTATATGATGATCTCCTGAACAGATATCTCATGGCTCTGTCATTTTCAGCATTGCAAAGTCCACTCTTTACTTTCTCTGTTTCACGCAGCAGATTCTTAGGGCATCCACAGGAAGGTAACTTCGGTTTGGCCTATGGAATGGAGGTTCCTGATAACATTCCACAGACTCACTGTTTCAATGTTTAGACATTTCCTTCACCAAGTAAAAGCCATTGCTTTTACATTTAGCCTCAGTTATGTCTGTAGGACATAGACAGAAGATAGCCAGGTTATTTGCCAAAATATGACGGGAATGTCCTCTAGGCAATATTGTTATCCCATGCATCCTTTTAAACTGGATACCTACAAATCCTCATTTTTCTCAGTACTCTGTCTTCCATGTTCCTACCTGAACATCCTTCATCATTTAATTACAAAATTTAACAGCTTTACAGCTCAAGAGTCCCAAGGTCTCCCACATTAAAAAACGTAATAATATCAAACCGCAACAAAAGCAAAAGAAATGATCCACTGTCCTTTAGTTCTTCACAACTGCCTGCTCCATACTATCCATTTCCATTGGCTATTTCACTCTTCCTGTGTGAAAATACCATGACCAAAAGCAAATTATTAGGAGAAAAGTTTATATTGCTTATGGCTCTGCAGGAATAAAAGTCCTTAGTGGCAAGGAGGCATAACACTAGGATCTGGAAGGTAAAAATTCAAATCTTTAGCCTCAAGAACAAAGCAGAGAGTCCAAACTAGAATGAGAATTGGTCTGTAAGGTTAGTAATTCATGCTAGTGACTTACGTTTTTCCAGCATAGTTGTATGTACCAGTACAGCACCACATATTGGGGCCAAGTATTTAAATACCAAAGTCTATGGGTGAAAATTGTCATTTAATCCAATACAATTCACTTAACCAGAAATCCAAAAAAAAACAAAAAACAAAAAAAGCAAATAGAAGCAACATAAATATAAACATCATTCTGTTTAATCTCATAAACATCCTATAAAACTTCTTCAGATATAGTTGACACTTACAGGAAGTACGTGTAAACAACAAAATGTGTCTGAGTCTCTCGGTCTGAAGATTTGGTGTGGCAGTTATCATAGCATAGTAATAAATACCAAGACCACATCAATAAAGCCATATATATCAACAAGTCAAATACTTTTTAAAAACACAATCCTGGTAAATTGTAACCAGAAGTGTACCTAATGGCTCTCAGGAAGCATAACACCATCAATCAGTAGCAACATTTTGCTGGTCACACTGCCACAAGTTGATTAAAAGTTAAGAAATTAAAATGATAACAGATTTCCTGGAAGCCTGTCAAGGACTGACTGATGAGACCTGTCTGTTTCAACTCTCTCCTCTGAGTCATTATTTACAACATCTTCCCAGGAACTTCTACTAGTCCTCAATTGTTAGCCATGACAAATCATGTTTGCCACTGTTGAACTCACCATCTTCGATTTAACATCATCTACTTTTATCTTTTGGTCCCTTTCTTTATAAAATGGCATAACAGGACAGAGTTTTTTATATTCAACTGTGTCCCCTAATCCCCCTCTATACCTTTCTCTCTTTCTCTCTCATCTATCGTCTATTTATCTGTTGTTCCACCAGAACCCTACAGTAATCCAAAAACTCACCAAGGATTTTCTGGAATGACTGGAGAAGGATCACAGCCTTATTGTATTATTTAAATTTAATTACTTTTTAGTTATTACTTTATCTGCATATCATATCAGAAAGACAAGAGAGTTAAAGAGTTTTATGAATACATTATATTTGAGTCTTATTCTAATACCTAAAAGAATGTCAGAGATATTGGGGTTACACAGGCAGAGTTGTTGGGTTACATAAGAATACATAAAACAGGGTTCCTTAGTACAAAAGGAATAAAAGCTATCTCAAAATTAAGGAGAAATATCATATCAGACAGTGCTAAACAAAGTAGAGCTATGTAGATAGATAGCCACTCTGAGGCAGAGGTGAAATGAAGTATGTGGGATGCATGAATATTTTAACAGTTAAAATTGACTACTAGAAAAAATATAATTCTGTTGAATCAACAAATGTTCAATTTTTAATAACATGAAAAAGTTCATTGAAATGTTTAATTTCTCCTTAAATGTCTCTCAGATTTTGTGCTATGATTGTACTTGTAATATATTCTTGTCTATTTACATGGTGGCAATAGAAATATGTGGGGGGTTTTGTTTTGTCCTGTTTTCAATGAGAGGAAATAAAACCTGACCATATACATGGGGTTATTTTCTAATACATACGTCAGTGTTATTTGTCTTCATACCATCCAAAAGCAAGGAAAGCCTGCAAAATTTAGGATTACTTAAGTAGTATGACTTAAGATTTGTATGGGGCTCTTCTTTGCTCAGACATTACATCTGTGCTACTGTGTATTTCTGTGTTCCCTAAGTAAATGAGACAATGTTTTTTGCCTTAGTTCCTTTGATATTGAAGTCGTTTTTGGCTGATATTTTGAATATCACATGCATGAAACACATGCAATAGTATGAGTATGTTTCAGGCCTTTGCCATCCCCTGCTTTCCAGCAACATACCAGTTTCTCAGTTAAGGTTGGGGAGAAAAAGCAGTCTGGCTACTTCATAATGCTTTAGCTCTCACTTTTCTTGCACACAATACTGTTCCTGGGGGTCTAACCAAGGGCCTTGTACAGACTGGCCCTGTAGCATAGTATCACAGCAACAAATGATAATAATTGTCACTTTAAATTTGTCTCTTTTAATTATCTAGGTAAAAAAAAAATCTGGACTAGTATGTAGGGGGAGGTGTTAGAAGGGATAAATAGACTAGACTTAAAAATTCCCACCCTAAGACTGAGCAGCACAATTCTTTGGGTTGCGGTCCATGAGTAAATAAAGGAGAGAATAAGGTGAGTTTTATTTCTCTGCTTCTTGAGTGTGTGTACAGTGTTCCATAGCCTGAAGTTCCTGATCTTATGATCCAACTCTCCCATGATTTGTAGCGTTGGCATATAAATAATAATAAATGTTTTATAATATGATAATCACCATTTTGATTTGTATCTGTATATATCTAAAAACTTTGGGACCAATATTGCATAGAAACATTTTACTATTTATATTTTGAAATTTTTATGCATATCTACCATTCATTAATCACCAAACCTTGCAAGTTCTATATGCTACTTCTATTAAGTGACATATGAACTTCAGGTATTCTAGAAGTCTTTAACATATTTCTGTACTAAAGACCAGGCACTATTGTGGCAAGACATTTTTGGCTGGGCCTAGTGCAAAGATCTGGACCAGTAGTCTCAAATAATCACACAAAGTCTTATATTAATTACGTGCTGCTTGGCCTGTGGTTCAGGCATATTGCTAGCTAACTCTTGTATCTTAACTCATTTTCATTAATTTCTCTTGTCACATGGCCAGTGACTTACCTTTTTCTTTACATTTTGCTTCTTGAGCAACCGGACTCTCTTGTGACTCTGCCCTCCTTCCTCTGTATGTAAGCTTGTATTTCTTGCCTGCTTTTATGATGCCTTCCCATAGGTCAAAACAGACCCTTTATTATCCAGTGATATTCACAGCATATAGAATAAGGGTGGAGTTAGAGAGAAACATGGTCCAGCCACCCCCCAAAAATAATACAGGACATAAACAATAAATAATCCAAGGGCCACATGGCAAACAGAATAATAAAAAATAAGTTAAATTAAGATACAAGAGCTAGTACAATATGTCTAAGGCATAGACTGAACAGTATATAACTAATATAAGCATCTGAGTCATTTTTTAGGGGCCTAAGCAGTGGTGGATGGGCAAGTCCAGACCTTAAGACTAGGCCAGGCCAAAAATTCATATCGCACACTGTCACCTTGACCTAAATCTTTTTTGGTGAATTTAGAAGTAAGTGTTTCTTTTGGTACCATTGTCCCAGATTAGTGATTTCTAACCCACAATGTCTTCTGTTCCAGGTCTCCAGTTATTATGACTTTACTTGTCTCTGATTCCTTATGAAGATATTTCATAATCTATTCATTTCTAGCAGGTATTAATAGAAATTAAACAGCAAACACAAATGTACATATCACAAATGATTATGCCATATGGCATTTATTGGTTTTAACCTCTTTCTTGTTGTTTTAGCAATAATCATCTGAATTCTAACTATGCTTGAGCATACCTTACACCATCATGAGATAGCATGTAAATTATTATTGTAATAAAAGTTAAATAAAAAGTGTTGGTGAGAAGCATCAGCAGTAAATACACTGGGATGTACAAGTCTAGAGATTGAATTCATTTCCCATAATGTACATAAATATAGAAATCAAAACTCATTCTCTAATTTTCTCATATAAGGCATATCACAAGCCTATTTTGACACACTTGCCTACTCCTACACATGGAGACATAATAATAATAATAATAATAATAATAATAATAATAATAATAATATAAACACCTAAGATGTAAATTGATTATTTTAAATAATTTTTACCTTGCTAAAGAAATGACAATAATCAAAAATAGACAGTAGACACAAGCAACTGAAATTTAATGAAAGTTCTGACACTTCTTACCTTTTAAATACTCTCTTTGAAATTATGTGCGTAAGGATATGTTTGGTGTGGAACTGCATACAAGTAAAGCAGTAGCCAATAGGCCAAATAAAGTTTTTAATCCTGAAGAGCTCTAGTTACTGGTTATTACAGGCTCACATGTGGGTGCTGGGAGCTGAACTTGGTTTCTCTAAAATGGCAGTAGGCACTACTAAAGGATAAGCTATCTCTTCTACTGTAATTTACTTGATTTTTGACTCAGAGATGAACTTTCTCATGTTTCAAAAACAATAAAGCCTATCAATAAAGATAAATATTTAGTTAATGGTTGCAAAAGAGCTGGGGTTGTCAAAAATGCCCAAAGAGTGGAACAAGACTTTCGCAGGTGTTGAAAATATTCTATTTCTTAATTGCAGTAATTTGACAAAGCTCATTAAACTGTATTTGTGTAAAGAGGCAAATCTTGCCCTCTGTAAATATTCTCAACATAAACCTCATTTAGAATGAATGGAAGCATCTGACAATCGTCCAATCTGACGAATGGAAGCAATTCTAAATAGGTAACAGTTTTCATCATTATTGTCGCTTAGATCACTCACGTGTGGGTAACATTCTGCTAGGGCATGCCAAGGCACATTACAGGAAGAGATCTTACTGGAAGTTTATCTATAGTCTGGCAAATCCATGAGTACTGAAAATTATACAGTGTGAACAGAGGCTTAAGGAAGGTAGATGTGGAAACTGAAGAAAAACACAGAAAGTTAGACTGGTAAACAGTTTCACTCCTTAGTTACATGAGTGATGTATGGATTTTCTGTTGCCCATCCTTGAGAAACAAGCCTCTCTTAATCAAGTCGAGTCTTCACTGAATTATCCTGTTAGGCTAATACTACAGTCAGAAGTTCAGTTTCTCTCTGGCTTGACAGCAAAAGAAAAACAACACCAATGCTGCACTCAGCTTCTTAGAATCCACCTGAAGTTTGCAATCGCAATGCTATGTAATATCCTAAGGACATGTGTGATTCTGTGCTTTTGATAATTTTGTGTGAAATCAATATGTTTACTGAGGGGTCCGATTCAATAAAAGCAAAAGCCTTATAGTAGTCTTCCAACAAACTAATAGAGCTTGGGGCTGTTTACATGCTATCAACCCAACCTAAGGACATATGATAGGTAGAAAAACAAGCAAGCTAGACAGTTCAATAGATACTTCCATGAAATGTCTAAGTTGTGCAATCTTTGTGAAAATATGGGTATTCATCACTCATCAAGAGGGAGTCTTTGGGAGTTGCTTGAATATAAGAAATCCATTTAATCTGAGTAGCTCTGAGAGTGTGTTTGCACTTAAACCTGCTTATTTCCTTATTCAGTTCTCTTTGATGAATTATTTAATCTCAACCTGTGACTTCCTCTTCTGGTAACTTCTGCCTTCTAGTGGGTAGGATCAAATCTTATTTGTCAATAAAATAGTCAAATATAAGTGTTTTGGTATCAATACTTTCATTTACTTTAGTTCAGATAAGAAAAACATATCTAAGTCCCCAAACTTGAAGAACCAAGCCTTCATCTTTTAATACGATGGCTTTTCTGGAAAGCTTGTTTGTTTCTTTTGTCTTTTTTTTTGTTTGAATCTTAAATTCTTTTTATTTATTTTATTTTACTTTTTATTCTTACAGGTACAACTTGTACTGTTAAATCATTGGTGCATTGGTTTTTATGGGTAGAAAACATTATACATTATACTAATTCATATTATTTGTGTTGCTCCTGTGTTCCAGAGCTTGCTTTAATCATTTTCCCTTTCTTTAATAAAACTGGTTTAAGAACTAGTACAACCTTTATGTTCCTTTGAAAAAAATATGACACTGATTTTACAACTGTAGGCCAGATGTTCAAACCAAACAGGTAAAAGCTGTCTAAAGATTCTATTTTTACCTATATAAATGGTTTTCAAAATCTAAAATTAAATCAAAGTGAGTGTATTTAATTGCTAACTTTATGACTATTAACATTTTATTTTTTGCATGATCTGCAATTATTTGTAGCCTTAGTATTATTTAGTATTCTTATTTAGTATTTAGAGTTTATTTATGTAGCATTATAATTGCTTAGTATATTTCACACATAGTATAAGATTATTTAACTATGTTGAAAGTCCCACACACTAAGGAAAATAATGCCCACATTTACTGTTTGCAGAAGAAGAACGTGAACCACAGAATTCTGTACCTCCTGTCCTTATTAAATGGCAGTGTCAAGGTTTATGCAACACCTGTACATGAACAACCTGACAGCATAACTGGTATATCAGTGAAAAGTGGACAGAATTGCTTACCTACTGCTGTTCTTTTACAGCATGCATTGGAGGCACAACTCTGCAATCAGATTTATGCATTCATTGTTAAGAAACAGTACAGCATGTTAGGTGCTATAAAACTGGGAGCAATTACATAATTTTCATAAATGTTATGTTCGGGCTGCTATGGATTACTGGGTAAAAACAGTTGCTGTGTAGCATAAGGATCTGAGTTTGAGTCACCAGTACCAATATAACCAACCAGGGATTTCTGCATGTGTCTTTGGTGAGGTTAGGTAGAGAAAGAGAAAGGACCCAGACTATGATCTTACCATCAAGCCAGGCTTGCTACTAAAGCAAGCTAAGGACTTCATGACAGACCCTATCTCTGGTAATAAGCTGGATGGTAGTAGTGCCAGATACTCTACATCTTCCTCTGTCCTGTGAATGCATGCAATGATACAATCAGGTGCATTTACATGCATACTCAGGTGAATGCAGCATACCAAACACATACAGATGCATCGTACACACACCATAAGTACACACACACACACATATGCACACACACCTCACATACACATGTACCACACACACTACAAAAACATAAAACACACACTATACACATACATATTCAATACAATACATACCACATACATACAGACACAGAAATACACACGCACGTGCACACTCCTCACATATACATGCACCACACACACCCAAATACATATATATACACATCACACATATATATGTACCACAATACATATCATATTCATACATATGAACCAAAGCACACACATATGCAAATGTACAATTTTATGTCTAATAATTTCATATTATTTTCAAAGTTTTGGCAGAAATAAATTTGTGTCCCTCATTCTGTCACTCTGCACAGTGTTACCTGTTTCCTTCTGTAACTTCACCTTCCTTTTCTATTATATTAGATTCAAATATTGCTAAAGGGATATCGACTCTTGGAGGCTTATTATTTTTCCTACTCCAATGCCCTCCAGGGTGCTGCAGAACAATTTCTGCCACCTCGTCATTACTGCAGAGGTCATTTCTGACTGAAGCTAAAAACACTCGTGCAATCCAACACACACACACATACACACACACACACACACACACACACACTCACATTCATTCACTATTCTTATTTTAAAGTAGACAATATTATGTAAAGAATGTAGACTTCAAAATTTTTCAATAAAGTGAGACAAGATAGACTTGTCATACTGAATGTTATCAGTCGTTTCTACCTTGACATGAATTCTAAACTCCTTTGCTCCTTGCCCCTTCTTTGTTGACATACTGCCTGGCAGATGATTCCCACAAATGTTTCAGAAATGCCCATTTGCCTAGTCCAGATGTTCCATTTCCATTTTTTTGTTTAGAGGAAAAAAGCATTGTTACCAATAATTAAGCAGCACATTTTAGGTAGTTTTAGATTTTCTTTAGATTTTAGTAATAAGATAATATATTAAATTGATTCCAAGTTTATCAAATTTGCCTAATATGAAAAGACTGTGGTGTGTATTGAAAATGAAACAAAGTAATCTCCTCTTTCCTTCACTCGGCCTATATTTTTACGTTGCTGATTGGAAATTTTAATAATGTTAATATCTACATAAAATTAAATTGTATTAAATGTGATAATATAATCTGTAACTTTACTGACATATAGTAAAAATTTACAAAAACTCTGAAGAATATATGCTACTTCAGACATTTCTTAAAGTGTTATCACACTACTTTTCTGGCGTCTCTGCTTTTTGCTTAGTCCTGCTGTTTAGTAGTTGCTGTATTTGCAGCCACTAAATTGTTCTAAAATAAATGTAGCTTCTATTGGGCTAAGAGTTTGTGTTTTATTTTCTCTCTTCCTACAGCAAGAGTGTACATGACAAGTCCAGACACAGAAAATAGTTATTGTCCTTTAGAACTTATGTACCCAGAGAAAGTCAAAAATTCTGTTTTGTACATCTGTTTATCTTTCTTATTATTTCCGAAGACTCATAGTTTCAGTAAAAAAATGTGAGGAGTAGATTATTGTGGTTTTTATAATGTTAATATGTAAGGAAGAATCTCAATTCTAGGAGAGCAAAACAGAAAATTCTGAAGCAGGGAGACAATAATTAGTATTAGGTCATTGGCACAAATTTTCATCGAAACATTAATTTGGGAAAGTTACGCAATGACAAGGTCTGTCTTGTGAATATAATTTAAAACATTAAGCAAATCGACTACAATAGAAGGTATATTGCTCTATCCTTGTAGTGCAGGCATAGGAAATAATGGGCTTGGAGAGTTTGCCTCAGTTTGAGACTGCCACAAAGTGAATGCTCAGTTAACCTCAGATCGTATTTTCATCATTACAAGAACAATGTGTTACAAAGCTAAATACAAGGATAGTACACAAGTGACAATTATCCAATGATAACTAAATTACATCTTAATATTTTTATATACCAAAGGGGACAGAAATTATTTAAAATATTGAAGCAGTGGGGAACAAGAAATAATGCACTTTACACAGATGAAATTTTTAAATAATCAGCTCTCTTCACAGGTCTGTAATTTCATTAGGCCTGCATACCAAATTATTGATTTCAATCCTTATCACTCTACCATAAATTTTTCAAATCTTTTGCAGGCCCATGAGGAAATCAAATGGGTGTAAATCACTAAATGATAGCAATAGTACATCATTGAAGTATGTAGAGGATGTTCTATCTCTACTGTATCTGCATAAGTTCCTACTGCTAGTATCTTCAGTGAAAAGAAAAGCAGAGTAGACACCAATCTACTCAACAGTTTTAGAGGCGATTGTATTAAAGAATGATTCAAGAGCCAATTGCATGAACTATTTTAATACTAGGAAGGTAACCATAATCACAACTTGTTAAAGGGTTCCTTTCATGTGACATGTGGAATTAAATAAGAGATTTTGTCTGAAATGTATTATTGGTTAGTTTTTGTGGTTTGCTTTCTTATCCTGAGCATAAATTAACAAAGATTCCTTCTTGTAGCACTCAGACAATGAATATATACACTTAGTTTGCATGAAGTGATGAATATTTTCCACACTAAGCAAAGTAGAGTAAAACTGAATAGACATCTTATGGTCAGAAACAATATGCTTTACTTATGAGGAAAAAAGGGGGATAAAAGAAAAATCAAATGATTACTTTAAATTGATATGATTCTTGGCTTAGATGTAAACAAAAATAGTAGAGGTCTTCACATCCATTTTCTCTTACATCCAGGGTATGTGTAACATATACTTTGAAGAAGGATTTTGTACTCAGGGGTGGTAGGATGTTTTATTAATTTTCTATAGGAATTTTACTTTTAAAAAGGTATTATGATTTATTTGAAAACAGAAATTCAAAATTCTCCAAATATATTAACAATAAGAATTTTAGTTGCATTAATTTTAAAAAGTGAGAGTATCCAGAAAATAGTTTAATGCTGGCTAGTGCCAACAACTAAACATTCATGTTATAGAATAGTATTATTTTAAAATAAGAAAAGTAGGCCACAGAGAAGACATGGTAAACATGAGCAAGAAAAATATCTTTAAATATTTGACATATTGGGGACAAGGTACTTTTGATGGATCATTGTCTTAGCTTGTTTTCTGACCCACATGGTACCTCGTATCAATCAGAGATGAAGTTTTCTGACTAAGCCTTCATTTTTGTATTCCTTGCTAGTAATCTGTCAATGGCAAGAAAAGCCTGGATATCTTCATTGCTCATACTGATCAGTTTGTAACTCTTTTGCATACTCAAACAATTTAAATACAAATTTAAAACCACAAGTAGGTATTTGAATAGAGTTGTCTGGATATGAGTCTGTGTTGTATTTAAACATTAACTACTGTAAGACTAAATCTTTAAAAATAAATCCAGCATATAATGTCACAAAGAAAGATCATTAAGGAACTTTGATGCAAGCCAGATATCAAATAGTTCCCATGTTAAGCATTTTTGTTTTGTTCAGAAAACTTGGATCAATGCTCTTCTTATTCATGTGGATCTAATGATGTAATGTGACTATGGTATTTTATATATTCTACTCTAAACATTGACAAATGCAAATCTGTGATGTAAAAATAATTCAGATAATGACAGAATGGCAGCAAGTTATTAAGTACTCTATTTAAGAAAATATAACTATGCATATATTTGTAAACATTGAGGTAGAACATTTCAAAAATATAGCTAGATATTTAATATTAACTACTAATCTTGACTCAATAAAATTCCTATGTGAATTTCTTTTTAAAAATATAAATTAAACAGTATAAACTCAGAACATTTATTATTTATTGCAAATTATATTTATTTTTGATTGTTTGAAATCCTATAAATAATATGTGGATTACCTTTAAATACTTCTTTTCCTGTAGACAAATTTTAAATGTAAAATCCAACAAAGAGAATCCTGAAGGATGAGTCTTCTGTTTCTTGTTTCATAGTTTCCTTTAATTTTATCCTGAAAGGCCAGAATTGTATTTATTATACATGACCTGACAAGACCTGACATGATAACATCTGTAATGGTTTTTTTTTTTATTCCATTTCCTGCCTTGCATTAGATACAATATAAATCTTTTACATAAAACATCAAAAGTGCTTTATTCTGACAATTAAAATATAAGAAACAAAGCACTTCCAGAATGAAAACTGATCAGATTTCCAACTAGCAGTCTCTGTTTATTTTATCTACCTGAAATATTTGCATCTCTAGAGTAAGTAGTTTTGCTAATCGGTTTACATCTCCAAGCTGGCTCATGTTCCTTAAATATTTATACAGTCTTAATGTACATCATGCTGGTTTTATTAATTTTAACCCCAAAGCCTCTCCTACCAATTACTACTTAATGACTATATTGCTTTCTCTCTTGATCGCCTTTGTTCTTTGCTAAGATATTAAAAGGGAGTGGGAGGGAAACATGAGGCTTAAAAATCAAAAGGCTAAAAAATTGCTACTCTCAGAGATCCACCGGGTGTCTCTGGCTCTACTGTGTTCCTCTGGCAAAATTTCTAGGTCAGGTTTGGATTTGTTCTTTTCTTAATCCAAATTCATATTATTTTTTAGCTTTATGAAATCAAATAAATAAAGATATTTTTCAATCAATGGAGTTCGTATTAGGCTTGATGTCACTTGATAAAAAGTACATCAAAGACATTGAATCACCCTACATCTTTCAAATGATCAGTAAAGGAAAACATGCCTTTTGGCAAGCTCAGTAAAATCATTCAGTCAAAAAAAAAATTAAAGTATGCCTCTCATGAAACACATTTAGTATTTCATGTTATGAAAGGTGCTTGTGAAAGAGATTAATTTCAAAGTCTATATTATGTTTCCTTATTTTTAATACTTGCCTGAGATAATAATATTTGAGGATATAAAATAAAACAAACACACATAAATACACAGGTATGCATATATGTATGTATGTAAATAAAAATATTCTCTGTCTAATGACTTCTAAAATAGTCTTCAGTGCTAATGAATGTGATTATTTACCTAAATCTTTACTTATGTCACTGACTCCCAAAAGCATTTCAGTACAAATATGAATACATTTGTGTACTGAAAATAAAATCATGTATTCTTTTATTTAGTTTTTTGTAACTGAAAGAGTTTGATTTATAAAAGTACATCTGAAATAAATATTAATTTATTATTATATGTAGCTTACTAATCTGGATGTGTATCTATTTTATTTATAGCCAAAACATTTATCTATATTCCTCCATTTTCTGTAATAGAAGTCTTATGCAAATATTTATACATAGACTACATTGACATGGCATCCAAGATACCTCATAAACCAGCAGAGCATTCAGAAACAGAAAGAGCTATACGACTATATTTGTTCATAATTAAAATTGTTTTACCTGCTCAGTTTAGCTGCCTTGCTAGGTGTTATGCTATCCGTAATAAAAGTAATTAAGAATATTTAGTTGTCTTTAAAATAAATGATGCTCATTGAACTTCTGATTATCTCAATTTCTAATATTCATGCCAGCCTTGTAGTGCTTAGCATCTCTAATAAAAGGCAAACAACACAACTTCGTCTGAATGAAAAAAAAAATCAAGTATTTAGTCTGCATGAAGAAATAAAATTTTTACTTAAATATTTTTTACACAATATAAAAAGTTATTTTCAAAACTCTCAGTACCTTGTACCTAGCATTTATATTTTAACATATAGATCTTTCACAATTGCCTTTTTACATAAATTTGATATAAATTCATCTGTTCAGCATACACTCATGTATTTGTTGCTAATTTTAGTGAATATAAAGTTCACACATTTTCTACTTATCCTGATAAACTAACTAGTGGCTTGATATTCACATAGATTTAATGTAAGCAAAAAGTTCTTCTTCTTTTTTCTTTTTTTGGTCTTTTAAAGATATGTAAGTAGACATTATGGTCACCATTCTGTGTTTTCAAAAACACTCCATTCATTTGTCCAGTCTCAACTTGAATTTTATTTTATAACAATTTTAACTCATATGACCCACCAATTTTTTTATTTCCTCACTGTTTCAGTTATGACTCTTCACTATGTCTTAGAGGATAACCACCTACTTATCCTTCTAACACACCAAATTTTCTTTCAATTTAGCATATTCACTTCTTGAGGCATTGTATTCTAGCCCTCTACATGATCATTTTCTCTTTGATAACCTCAGATTAAAACTATCAGATTTCAGGACTATATCCTGACCACTGAGATTGCCTGCCATTCTAAAAATTCAGACAGCGCATTATGACACAGTTCCTACTCTCTTTGGAAAATTGACTCATGGTTCTTGTCTCTCCACATGATGTAGACTCAACTTGTAAAAAACTGAACATGGCGTTCATATAAAGCTGCTTACTGTGTTTAGTAAGACAATGTTTTGCCCATGGTAGCTATTTCCCAGTCATTGCCTATTTGTACCGGGCATCCCATTAAGTATATCTGCTGAGCAGAAATTGCAGGGACCCTATGGAAATTTGATCTTGTCTATTGAATTGAAAATCGAGCATTTCCCCATTCTAGAAAATCCCTCCAGCCATAATTATGTACCAGTGTTTTTTTTTTCTTCTTTTTGTTTTTGTCTTTCATTGTCTTAAGGATTCAAATATCTGAAAGCTACCGAGTCCTAATTAACCCTGTATATTAGAATGTACTACATTAGACAACTCCTATATTGTTCCTCACTGTGTTAGCATTAGATTTCACACACACGCACACGACAAGCACACACATTGATTGAAAGATGTAGTGCGATCTTACTTTCTTGGACATTTTTTACTTTTTTTTGCAGAACAGATATCATCAATATAACAAATGTTTCTAGTGTTTGTTTTGACAGAAGAAAAAATATATTATAAAAATTTAAGTATATTTTAAATTAAATACTAATACTTTTAATTTTTGGTAGGATTGCATTATATCATTCACCTATTTTATATTCTGGAGTTCAGCTGTATACACAGAACGTCATTGCTTGAACTTTTTCTCTTTATACATAGACATTTTTATAAAATATTCATAAGAAATTGTTGACTGTAGAACTGTGGCAATTCTCTTGAGTGATCCTGGGAGTTTTTCAGTCAATGAGCTCCATGTGGCTCTGGCAGCATGGGCTACGCTCCATAAATCAGACTAAAACCATTTTATGCTACTTTCTAAAATTACTGCTATCAACAAAACCCATGAGCCTGAATTACTTAATCTATGCAGATGTTGTTAACTGCATTAATTATTTAATTCTGGCAATAAAACAGCAGTTGCATTTGCCTTAATACAGACAGTCCATTCACAGGGTTCATTTTTGAAAGAATATGTAATAATGTGACCACTAGATGGGAGTAGAAAACCTTCCAAGCAATGCACGGTTTGAAGCTGGAAGTCCCTAAACTTAGATGTAAGGTAATTCTAGGTTACTGTATCACATTTCTAACCAAAGCTCAAAAAGCATCCTTTGTTATCTATTGGAGGTTACATTGAGATGGAGTTGCTATGTCAAGAACCGAAATGATCTGAAAAGATTTTCCTCTTCAGAGCCAGGACTGTCGTCTATATGAACTCAAGTTGAGTAAAACAACAAAAAATTTTATGCCTTTATTAACACAGAAGCAACTTTAGATCATAGTTAAGAAATCAGTAGTTTGATGAATTAAATTATCCATTATGAAATACAGCAGAGGTTTAAAAATAATTACATAAACTAGACTTGAAGGAGAGGAATCGATTAAGCTCCTGTTGTCTTAAGAATGATGGTTAATTGGATAGTTCATGCACATGTGTTGAGTAACAAACTCCTCCAATCAAACACAGGTATAAAGAAAAATGAATGTTTTTAACTGGGATAGATATGGCACTGAGCCTTGACAGGTCAATGAAGTTATAATTGGTTCTAATTACCACGTTTCAAGCTGTTAATGATTTTGTTGATGTTAATCTGTATCTAAATCAAGAACAAAGGTAAAAATAAAGGAAATAAAAACAAAATATATGATTCTTTCCTCTTGATTAACATCTCCAAAGTTCAGATTTTTCTCTACTGAAGCAGGAAAAAAAATAGAAAAATAGTGTTCCTCTTACTCTGTAATATATTTTTTTTCTCAAGAAAAAAAGGAAAATATGTCATTGTAATAGCCAGGCTCATTTTATTTGCTCTTATCACTCATAGCAACACAGACAATGAGGTCATCCATATGAGGCAAAGGCACCATTGTCTGCTGAAAACCCAGACTTGGTAATCTGCTTTTATTCTTCAAAGCTTTCTGATTACTGCAATTCAGTGCTCATATTTAGGTCAGCTTTGATTTTTACCATAGTGTGCTTTACTGGTTTTTAACAGTTAGTTATACATATGATTTATATATAAATTCATCCTCTAAAGTTTCTCCTAATCATAAGCTTGAGAAACTTTTCAAAATTTAATCTCAGTCTACATTTGCTATATTGAATCTTTTAAATATATTTTCCTAATTTAGGATACAGAAGACTATTGCCATTCAATTATATTTTTACAAATGTAAATTTCATTCCAATTTTAATATTCTTCTAAAATTAAACAATATAATTTTTAAAAGATCTCAAAGAAAAATGTAAAAATATGTTTTATGGCAATTTTGTGAATTTCAATAATAAAGTAAATGTTAAATATGTCTCTTATGCTATTAGGTTGTATTAATGTGTCTGTCAAATTATGAGCAAGAAGAGTTTCCTTTGTAACTGTAGATAATAAATGCAGTTTTTAGAGTGTTCTGAGTTTGTGTGTCTTTTAGGAAATTACAATTGTATAGCAAAAATTTACAGTAAAATTAACATTCGTTCTTTAACATATTTTAAAGTAAACACTTTAATTTAATTTATGTAAAGGTTAAAATGCATATGAAGTCAACTTCGACTTTTAAATGCTCATTTTATGTAGTGACAAAGAGTTTTAAGAGGATTATCAACTGATTTCAGAAAAAGAAGGCCACTGTTATGAGACGAGTCAAAAAATTAAATTAATAATTAGATGTGATTAATAACCATATGCAAGTAAGTCTTAAAAATAGATTAATACAAAGAAATTTTAAACCACAATTTAAACATTTCAGTAAGAGAAGCAAAAAGAAATAACTGTTACTAAAAGGTGATTGTTATGTCAGCCTTTAGCTTTAAATAAAATACAAATATTTTCATATGTATTTACATTTATTTAAATTTTTTAGTTTTAATATTTTAATGATGTAAACTGACAAATTATTAAATTAATAGTATTGGATGTATTTAAGTCATATGAAAATAATTGATTAAATATAATTTATATGTTTTCTATTATAATATATGTAATCTTAAATGATCTTAGTATTTTAGATGCTAATAAGAACATGTTTTGGCATATACCTATATATAATATTACCCAGTTACTTGTTAATGAGCACTTCTTTGTTAAAAATTTCAAGAGTCATGTATATATTTTTATGTATCTGGATAATTTTGGAATATATGTATTAATTTATGAAAATTAACCTTTGCATTCATATAAAATTTGTGATGTTAATAGAAGCTATCTAAATCTTCTCATTTATCATAAATTAATTCTTGATAGCTAATTGCAAAATTCCCAAAATATCTAAAATAACTTAAAGGAATGAGTATTAGGTAGCCAGGGTTTTCTTTACCTTTTGCTTTTTCTAGTGTCCATTCTGAAAGAAAAAAATAATATATATATATATGTACTACGTGTGGAGAGAGCAAGCATTCTTTGGTTTAAATAAAAAACAATCATATTTGTTTGAACACATCTAAAACTAAATTGAATGAAATTGAGGGATGCAAGCTTGCTCATTTTTTCTTTTATTTTACATACCTTATGTTTCCTTGGCTTAACATTATTACTGCCTGAAAACACATTAAATACTGAAGCCCTAGGCAAGTGCTGTGGTCCCACCCTGCCCCTGCTAAGATGTCCTTCATCTGCAAGTCTCCCAGCCTGAGTTAGGCATTCAGCAGATTCCTCTCTCCTGTCAGCTGCCTCTCCTACACCCACTTTTGTCCAAGTCTTCCTCCTCCTTCTCCTCCTCCTCCTCCTCCTCCTCCTCCTCCTCCTCCTCCTCCTCCTCCTCTTCCTTCTCCTCCTCCATGTAAACCACAGAAATGTTATAGGAATTGATGCAATTACTTTTGTAAAAGCATATTTTCCACCAGTAGAGATGTTCTAAGTACAATGGGATGACAGAAAGGAAAATATCTTTCGAATGGAGAAACTGAAAATATGTGTGAGGGATAAACTGGGACATCCCTGTGCACGCAGAGAACAGTGAGTTTGCATATCTGGCATTATGCACCCAGGACTGCCGCCCTGGAGAGCCCTTTCATGACTGAGAGACAGCGCTGCCTGGGGGTTTATACAAGCTCCATAGCTAAAATGGTTTCATTACCTCATGGGTTGTTTGTGCTTAAAATCAGCCTGTGTATTCCCACTTATAATATAACCAACATAATACAGATAGAACAGGCTTTGTTTGTGCATTCGATGCTGGCACTGCTGGTAGGAAATATAAATTTAATAGGAATTACATATAGATGATGGCATATTTATATATTTAAAGCTGACGGACCAAGTTTCCTTTTGGTACATTTCCCAACAGAAAATTTATATGGGTTTTTATTCTTAAGGTGGATGGGTGAAATAAAAACAGAGAAAGTAGAAAATGAAGAATATATATATTATACTCATATATGTATATCTCAAGCAGATATACCTATCAAGCCATTTTGTTTTGCACAGTCATGATAACATTCGAAGCTACTGTTGTTAAACAAACAGCATAGATTAAGATTTTTCTCTGGCCTTCAAAACAGAACAGCTAATTTTTCATGAATCTGGAATTTAAACAATGAAACATATTGCATTATATTTTGAGACCACATTTAGCACATCTCACAGAAGAATCTTAGTTCTAATTTCACAGAGCTGGTGAACAAGAACATGGAGTTTACAGAAAAGGCTGAGAATAAGGGGCAGTGAAACCATGGCTTCAGCCCTTCCAGAGAAAGAATGACAAGTTGTTATAAACAATCTGATTTGATTTAGGAATTGTTCAAGCTTGCTTAACATAAACTTCATCTTAATTGCAGAATAATCATCCACAGGAAGTGGTTTTATGATCAATACATAAGTTTTAAAATCTTGGACTTCCTGTAACAGGGGTTCAAACCCTAGCCTGCTTCGCTCTTTGGTGGTGACTGAGTTAAGTACCGTGCACATGTATGAGCAGATATGTTACAGATGAAGCATCCTAAGAGAGAGTCTTGGTTTCACTGTGTGAAGTTCCCCGTGCATTTTTCCTAAGAACAGAGTGTGTGGCTCATGAATGACTTCAGCTTCTGGGAACCTTGCCAAAAACCTAGGGAAACCGAGAGTGTGGCTTTACTCTAAAGGAGATTAAACTCCCTATTTAAAAGCTCCCTACACTCCACCATTGTAAGGGTTACACTCATTACTTTTTCCATGTTAGACGGTGAGTTAATACACATACATGTCTAAATGCAATATCTTAATTCTCGTTTCCTTCTGTGCCTCAGCGTTGGTGGACTTGCTACCACGTGCAGTATTCAGGGTTGGGGATTTACAATAGCACACACAAGAAGCTATTGTAGAGGAAATAGTACGCACCCTGGACAGACAGTAAAAGGCAACTGACCACAATCGTTATCGCAGCAAGAATGTTAAAATGAAAATATTTTAAATTACGAGATAATAAGATTAATTTTCCCTTGTGTCCTTTAATTAATTTTCTAGATTCACAGGGAGGTTTCTTACTAGCAGGATTTGTAAAAGGGACTGGGAAAAAGGATAAAAATGCCAGACATTCACCAATATCTCCTCATCTACTTTGTATCATCATTACACACTTCAAAGATATAAATTAAAATAGTCGTTTAATTAATGAAAACAACTTTTAATAACATCCGCAATCTATAATGGAAAGTGGCATATATATGTATATATTTAACAAATATATACTTCATTTGACAAATGAATAACTAAACATGAAAGCACAGTTTATTTGAAAAGGTTTAAATTTTTATCTATGAGCTTATATGTGATGAGATATGTGGTTTGAAGGGTAACAGAAACAACTGATTTCTGCTACTGTGGACATTTTCCTACTAATGCCTAGGTGGTCTATTAAAGACACTGCTATAATTTAATCAGTAAGACATTACATATGTCTGCATAAAATAAATATTATATAAGCTTCAATGTTCTTATTTGTATTTTTAGATAAATCAGTTTTGTCTTCAGCCCAGGAACAACACCTAACTTACAATCATCATGAATACTCAAAGACACAGTGGAGTACGGTCATCTGAAAAACCATAATACTCTAAAAATTTAAGATTTTTTTTTCTAGTTGTGGTATTTATGCTATAGTTAGCTGTTTTGAAGATACTGAAATACAAAAGGAAAAACATATAAAATGAGCACTCTACAAAGATGCCAAATGGATAATTCAATTGGAAAACAAGTTGTGGTTAAGCCACGTTTGGCACTGGAGATGTTACTCAGAATTGGTGATGTAACTAGACCCTGCAGATAGCTAGCTTTGTGACTTAAAAACGCTCTCTTGAACATGGATTCTGCATCCTTTATGCTCTTTGCTTTAAAGAGAACATTGACTTGGTACACATCCAATTGCAGTGCTCAAAGGAAGACAGCTTTATTTTTCTTACTGACCTTTCATTTCTATGCAAAAACTGAAGGTGAAATTATTTAAAGCTTGGAGACATAATTATGTACACAGAGAAGACAAAACCTGCAAGCTGTATTCTCATCAGAAATATTAGTAAACACACATTGTAAGATGGAAGAAATAACTATCATAAGTTGTCCTTTACACAACATGTGTATTTAAAGATACATACATATACCTATGCACATGCACAGACACACACACACACACACACTCACACAAATACAGGAGATAGAGATTCTTAAGAAAAAATAATTTTAATATTAAATAGCAAATAGGGACATTTTAGAATTATATCCAAAAAAAACTTCCAAATATAATGAAAGGAATAAAGATAAATTAGAAACAAAATATATGTGAAGCATAGAGCTGATGAAAAACTTATAGGTAAAATTAGATCAGTCAAAAGAGAAATGGTAGAAGCTTCTACCTAAAAATAAGAAAATGATTTATTTAGAAGCACAATCTAAGATATCAAATAGATTATTAAAATTAAATCTGATACCATGCTTTCTCAATTTAAATAAAAAATCATAAATCAATTGAAACCAAGAACTTGGACTCTGGTAGCATTGTTGACTTGAATTAATAAAACATATTTCTAAAATTAGTCAAAATGTGGGAAAGAAAGACATAGATATGTTGGTGTCATGGAAGCCTGTGCTGTTTTATTCGCTGTAGTTCAAAAAAAGAAAAAGGATATAGCTCAGAATGACCTTTGCAGCAGCATCAAAATCCAACTGAAAATTTCTATGAACAGTAGACTGTATAAATGAATTGTGACACATAGATAGATAAACAAATGGGAAATATACACAATATCATAAATGAAATTCAGTGGTAGCATGCAAGTAACATGGAACACATTGTTGCATAAATCCTAATTAGTATTAATAAAAACCCGGAGCCAGATATCAGGGTAAGTGCTGAAAGATCAGAGAAGGCAGGCAGCCACCAGAGAGTTCTCATCTATACTGGTTCCTCAGGCCAAAAAGACTGAACTCCTTCCTGTCTCCTTCTGCCTATGTTCCCTTCTCCTAGCAGTCACATCACTTCCTGTCTCCTTCTGCCTATGTTCCCTTCTCCTAGCAGTCACATCACTTCCTGTCTCCTTCTGCCTATGTTCCCTTCTCCTAGCAGTCACATCACTTCCTGTCTCCTTCTGCCTATGTTCCCTTCTCCTAGCAGTCACATCACTTCCTGTCTCCTTCAGCCTATGTTCCCTTCTCCTAGCAGTCACATCACTTCCTGTCTCCTTCTGCCTATGTTCCCTTCTCCTAGCAGTCACATCACTTCCTGTCTCAACCTCCTCAGTGCTGGGATTAAAGGCTTTTGTGTTTCCAAGTGAGAGCAAAGGTATAAAAAGATCCCAAGTGCTGTGATTAAAGGTGTGTGTCACCAGTGCCTGGTCTCCATGGCTAACTAGTTGCTGTTTTTGTCCTCTGATCTTTGTCAAGTTTTATTTTAGAGCATGCACAAAATAACACTATAACAAATTATAGAAAGATATGTATAGTTTAATCAATTTATATAAAAATAAAAAAAACATTAAAAATGGTCAGGTAAAAGTAAGCTGGTAACAGTCATAGATCTAAGTAAACAGATGAAAAAGAGAAAAGACTTTCTTCTCATTGAACTCAGAACAGTGTCTGAAAATATAACTGGGGCTAGGGCAGGGTGGGTGGTTCAATACCTAACACAGACAATAAACAACACATAGAATTGAGTGGACGAAAATGCATTCAGAGCATTTCTGAAGTAATGAAAACATTTAAGTGGGATTATTGGAGAAATATTTAATGTTAAAAGGTTTATTTGAGTATGAATTTAAAATTATTTCCATATTTTAACATTTAGTAAATGTTTTTCATGAGACAGGAAAAAAAGAAAAGCTTTGTTTAGTAGTCATGTAGTAGTTTCTGCTGAAAGCATTATTGGTAACTCTTGTAGTGTGTAGTAGTATGGTAGCTTGAGCATCTCCGAGATGTCTGTTGGTTTGTTTTCCCTGAGATGGGTTCTGAAACCATGCCACTGCTATTTGCAGACAAAGATAAGAGGAAATTGTTTTGAGATATTGGTGCTATTTCTATCTAGGGCATCCTGAAGGCTGAGAGCATCATTCCAACATGATGTGTGCCATCCTCAGAGTCTGAAATAACAGTTTCATAGCCTTTAGTTTTAAAAGGAAAGAAAGCCCATGAAAAGTAGCAACTTTGAAGAGGTCTGGTTATTTCATTAGATGACAAGGGTCCGTTATTACTGGGCTCTTATGTAACTTACTTATTTTTAGAATATTGATCATGATAGTATCGTTGTAATAACGCAGCATTGTTCACCAATTGAAAATTACAGTCAGAATTTTCTATTACTATTACTATGTTTCATAATTTCCAGTACTTATTTTATTCACAAAGCTTTACACAATTTTTGCTACAAATTAAATTGTATTGTACTGTTATCCACTTTTAAGAGAAAAATCATATTAGAAAAAATATTTCTGAGTGTAAAACAGTAGTTACTTACATCAGGGAGGGACATGGAGTGGACAGGAAGACACATACTATTCACTAAATTCGAACCATATTGTGGCATGAATTTGGTGTGCTACCTGATATATTAGCAAGTATGTACTATACAAAGTTAGAGGTTTCTCTGTTATCGTCCATAAACCATACAGTGCACGTTGATTACATCTTTAACAGCCTATCTTGCCTCCTTCCTCCTTTCTTGTTTCCTTCTGTATTGACATTCTTCCTTTTACTTTAGTGTCTTTCCCCTCAGTTATGCATATTCCATCTGCCTTTCTCGGTCTTTCTTAGTCTTGCTATCATGAACTACAGTTCTGATTTCTCGCAAATGTCATGAGTTCATTCTTCTTCATGGCTAGGTAGTATGTTTAATTTTTAAGTTCAGTGTGCCAATTAAAATGTCTTTAAATATGCATAAAACAGAGTCAAATTAACAGAAACTAAAACCTATAAAACAATATTTAAGTTACTATTTTTAAACAGAATCTAATGTTGATTTTCACAAATCATATTATGGGGAATTTTATGTTGTTTATACTAATTATATATTAATAATGAAGCACTTTAAAATATACGGAGGTGTCTGCTTTTCTAGAAGGTGTAAAAGAAACATGTAGAAATAAAAAAATTATTTTTATTTTTATTAAGCACCTAGTCATGTCAGAATGAGAAATAAGAAAGAAATAAAACCATAAACTTTAGATGAAAGTTTATGTTATAAACAATTTTATTTATTGGTATATGTAAAATTTAAACAGAATTTGGAACTATCTAAACTCAAATAAAATTAAAACTAATGATTCAAGTCACATATTTTATATTCAGGCATATTTCCTACACACACAATTAAATTTTAATTCAATGTCATGTATTGTACAAATATGTTCACATGTTTGTGTAGGGAGGCACAGCTAGTCTTTTTCAATGTTTGACATCACTCAGAATAAAAGAACAAGGCTATCTTAAGAAGCAATTACAGTAGTAGAGGATAGGCAATCTACCTAACATAGGATAACATTTGGGTTTGAACCCAGTGCTTCAGGAAATCTTGAGGAAGACATATAGCAGACAAAAATATAAAAAATGTAAAGATTGAAAGAAAGGAAACAGTTAAAGGAGATATAACAAGATTCATTAATCCTCAAACTGACCACAACCTAAGACATCATTTTAAACTAAAGAGATATTATTTCTCACTTAGTACTTTTAAAGAAACTGTAAAAAACAAAAACAAAAACAAAATATCACCATCAATGATTCCTTCACTGCTAAAAACAAATAAATTCAGGCCCAACATGGTGGTGCATGTCTTTAATCCAAGGACTAAGGGCAGAGGGGGGGGGGTATCTTAAAAGGCTGTCCTAACTATTACTATTATATAGAACATTAGGTTTGGACACTGAAATTATCATATACAGTATCAGCTCCATTTCACCAATAATGTTCCAGGCCCAAGGGCTCACCACATTTCCTAATCTTTGCCAAGACTGAGTCTTAATATTGGTCTCTCATTGTTTTCCTTGTGTTTCAGAAGTTTTGCTGATACCTCTTGCTGGTTTTTCTCTGTCTCAATCTACCTTCTTTTCTTTCTGTTTCTATATGTCTTCTGAAATTGTTAACGTTTTCAATTTACTGTTCTAAAAAATTAACAATTTTTGTGCCATATTGAAGGTTTGCCATATCTACATGTGTACTGATGCATGGTGGCACCTGGATTGTCTAGTTATCTCTTTCAAGTTAGGGATGGTTATCACCAACTCTAGTCATTTTAAAAAATGTTCTATGTGCTTTTAATCTTTATGTTCTGTATGTATTATAAAATAACTCAGTTTTATCAGTCTGTATAAAAAATGTAATTGATTCAAGAATGACTCCAATCTATGTACAGAACGCTCATGAGAGGATAGAAGAAAGTAAGAACAGGAATCAGTTGGATTTTTGAAGCCCTTTGCTCCCCAGGTAATACTGAAAAACATCTGGGATGAAAGCCAGAGACTCTTTGACAACAGTGGACAATGGTGCTATTGTGTAACTTTTTCAAAAAAAAATGCAACCAAACATGTTTGCCTCAGGAAGGGCACCAATGGCTGTAGGTATTTCATCGAAGTCCAACATGGTGAATCACCAATTCAGGATTGGGGTTTATTACAGTAGTTTCTTTCAAAATGTTTTTAATATCAGACTTTGTGAATCCATTCACAAGTATACTAATTTATATAATTTCCTACCCTGATTTTCCCTGTATAACTCATTCACACACACACACACACACACACACACACACACACACACACACACATACACACACACATGTATATATACCTATAATCATTATTTATTTGTACAAATATATATATATATGATATACAGATAAATCATTCTAGGAATGATTATTGTTCCCATAATACATTTGAGTTTAGGGGGTTAGAGCTAACTATTTAGAACTGCATAACTTATCAGGTGGTTTGGCATGGAGATAATTCAATTACTTTTCCTTCAGCAGTCAATTATTGTCTTTAACTTTATACCTTAGTGTGGAATATTGTAAAATTTATCCCCATACATATTGGCTTGTTGACTGGTGTAGTACTGCACAGGTCATGTGCAGACACATGGATTGTTGGGAGTTGAAGGGTATAGCATTAGTTTTCCATGTTGATGACACTATTTCACTGCATTCATTCTTGGTTCTTACTCTTGTCTCTCTTGAGCCTTAGGTGTAAGTCTTGTGTTGTAGATGTCTCAGTTGAAACTGAACACTCTGTGATCATTTATTTTTTTACTATTTCTGTCTAATACAAATAAATCTTCTTTGATGAAAGGTAAGAGCTGCATTTACCTATTGCTATAAAGTTAAGTATTTAGAATATCATTAAAAGCATTATTAATTTACAAAATTGCTTGTAATATTTTATCTTCTGGAATCTATGATGTCTTCAGCTGTTACAACATGGTTTCTGAACCAGGGCAGCCAGAGGTCCCTATCCACAGACCTGCAGCCCCAGACCCCTTAGCTGCCTGCTGCTGCTTAGGGCTTCCAAAATGATTCAGATGCTTATATTAAGTTTATGCTGTTTGGCCTATGGCTCAGGTGCATTGCTAGCTAGTTCTCTCATCTTAACTCAACCCATTTTCACTAATCTGTCTACCATGTGGCCTGTGGCTCACCTGTGTTCCTCACATGAATTTTCGTTTATGGCTGGCTTGATCTGCCCTGACTCCGCCCTTCCTTTCCTACCTATTCTGATCCCCCATCTACTTTTTCTCTGATGCTTGCCATGGGCCAAAACAGTTCCTTTATTTAAAGATTGATATTCACAGCATACAGAAAGACATTCCCACATAACCTCCCCCTTTCTGTCTAATCAAAAAGGAAGGTTTCAATTTTAACATAGCAAAATTGCATATAACAAAATAGCTATCAAACAAGAATTACAGTTATAATATCTAGTCTATTTGTATGGAACAAAATGAAAGAAAATACTCCATTATCTATCTAATCTTTATGAATCTAACATTTCATATCAAATATATCTTTCAAATGACTAATAAAAACTATACCTATAACTATCTAATCTTCAACTATATCAAAGACCACAGAAGGATATATTTACCCAAATAAACTGGAAATACAAGCAACTTCCAAAATCTAGAAATGACAGAGATGGCACCTATCTGCCTGGAAAGTCACTGAAAGTTACTTTATAAAGTTGGGGCATCTATCTTCAGCCTACAGGCCCAAGTCTCTTTTCATTTCAGTGAAGCAGGGAATCTGCTCTGCCCATTCATCAGTTGCTTCTCCTCAAGTCTTGAAGAATGTCTGACAGTTTTCTCTTCAAAGCAGGAATCTGAATGACCATCTCGGCTTGTTCTGCCAAAGTTCAGAGGTCAGCTTCCTATGGAACTTGTATGTCCAGTTTAAACAGTATACTGTCAAGCAGTCAATATAAGAATGGGTTCATGTCCAGTGGCTAACCAATGCTACAAAGAAACTAATTTCTATATAGAGTTTCTTCAATGCCCATTTTTCTCTTGAAGTAAATTGGTGCTGCCAGAGGCAGACCTGTCTCACTGTCCAGATAAGTCTAAGTTCTTAAAACATTTTAAATGTCATATTCTGTAGTTCTTAAAAGTCTTTGAAGATTACCTATCTCATTGAATTTTATCTTTGTATATCTAAAAACCTAACTAACATGCATTTCTTAATTATTCATTACAATTTTAAATCAGTTACATAAACATCATATCTTTAACAAGAGTAGAAAAACACAGCATAAGAGAAATGACCTTAAATTTGTATTAATAAACCAAAATCCATACCAATGTAAAACAGTTAGAGATGAATAGCTTATTTCTTGATCTAAGTAAATTTAATAATCTATTTTTTAAAAAAAATCATTTATATGAACAATTTTGAGGTAATTTATACACCCTACCATCTACCAATAGTCTAAAAATGTTTGATGTACTTTGTATGTGTTATGTTTTGGTTGTAATTTGTACCTTATCCTCTCCTAGATACTATCTCATAATAATTCCTATTGTATATAATCATAGTTTAGAACCTTCTTAGTTAGACAAAAGGGGGAGATATAGTGGGATTCAAGTGTCAGCTGATAAGGTTGGAAGACACTTATCCAGGGTCCCAGACTCCTGAAGGTGGAGTGTCCAGCCCCTATCAAGAGGGGCTGCTGGTATCTTGGGTCCCCGGTTTTGTTCCTGGCTGCTGGAGAAACTGGTTTGGCATCCGTAGTCCATAGTGTTGATAATCGGATCTCTCAGGGGCCTATATAAGCTGTTACCTCTATCGTGAGTTTGGTTCATACTCCAATAAATATTAATCTTGGATTGGTATAATTTAAAAGAGATTTTCACCTTTATTCAGCCATGGTAGGTCTTGGCTTCATTTACAGAAACCATTAGTTCCCTCCTCTTGTGTAGACATTATGTCTAATTAGATAACTGTTTGTTACCCAGAGATATAAAAGTCACCAATGCACTGAGAATATTTTCACAAGCTGCTTAGTTTTGTTCACAGACTCAACAGGTGATTAGGACTATTGATAATCTTTCTTGAAATCTTACATAGCAGTGAAGGGTTTCTTATAGAAGCTTGAATAACTCAAAGAGAGTTGTGTTACCAACAGAGTCAACACAGCCTAGGTAAATACTCAGGAGCCCTGAATTCCTAAAGCTGCCTATAAATTATACGGAGAGCTCTGAAGTCAGGCCAGAGAGACTTTGCTTTTCAGCAGTTCTTCCTTAGATAAGTTTCAGAAGAAGCTGTGTGTGAATCTCACATGTTCATTTTTCTGGGGACTTGTGAGGCTTCTCTACTTTCTGAGTCTCATGAGTTTCTGTTCTTCCTTCTGGTGATAATATTTTAATCAGTAGGAAATTGCAACAAAACAGTTGTTTCTCATATCTGTGCCACATTGGGAGACTGCCTCCTTTGAAGCAAATCCTTTTCTGTCTTGAATAGAGAAATCTGTTTTGCAATATTAGTGCCAACCTAAACCCAAATGGAAATAAACAAAATAACTCATGCCTGAGGATGAGATAAACACTTTATATACCTGAAAATTTCTGCCTGTCAAGGCAGTTATTTATAGACCTTTTTTTTCTGGATTTAAATGAATAGATAGGAAGTGAACTATTTTTTAAGAAGGCAAATTTCGTGTGCTACAATGGGAAAACTCGAAGCCACTTAAAACTTGATTTGAAGTACTGATCTTCCGTTACTACATTTAAACCAACTCACTGAGTAAAAAGTTCAACAGACTAGTTGTAACTATTCATAAGGCAAAATATGGATGAACAAAATATAGACAGCCTTTAAACTGGCCACAAAGCTAAAGAGCAAGCTAAAGACAGGATATGTTCAATTCACTATTTGTTGCAAGATCAAAGCTAATAAGGAAGCTGAAAGTTACTGAGAACCATTAGCTATTGCTTCTTTCTGACTTAGACATTTTCTGAGTTCTAGGACACACTGATCAACTCTTTCAATGTTAAAACAACCTACTCTCAGGTTACCTGTCTGTCTTGGTTAGTCTCAAATGACATAGTCCTGAACTCATGCTCTTAGTGGACGGAAATCCTACACATTTCCCATTAAATACAAGAAACATAGAAAGCCTGGGAACCCCGTCTCTCTTTTTCCCTGATGTACCTGCCTTATGTCTGTAAGTTTTCTAACTTCTTTCTGACTCTTTTGCAGTCTTTCTACTTAAAATGTAACTTCCCTGCCTCCCTCCAGCTCCTTCCCTTTAAGTTCCTAACACTGTTGCTCAGGGGATTTTCCCTGTCTCTACCTCAAACTTTTTTTTTTTCCTTGTGTTCTATTTTTGTGTCTCTGCTTTGAAATTCCTTTTGTAACAATATGACAAAAGTATATTGGACAAGAAAAGAGACTTTTCTTGTCCAAGTGACAAATTCTAGTCTAAAGTTTCTCAATCTAGACAACTTCATGTGTCACCTTTCCAGTTACAGTGTCACTCCCTTGGTGAAGGCATTGTGTCAGTTTTTAATACTATAATGTGATATTTACCAAGGATTCTGAGTTGGTTAATTACTGTGAATCTTTACAAATTTGAAATACCTTATTGTACAAGAAAATATTTATTTTTCATTGGTAAACAACTCCAGCATTTTCCATAGGTCAGAAATAATTGTTTCATCTAGAATTTAGCTTCTATATACACATACAATATTTAAAAATTGCTTTTCAGTTATATCAAAGTCAGCCTTTACTTGACTGTGGTTAGAATATCATGTGTTTCTGCACATATTTACAAAAGCCTAAGGTCTCTATTGAGGCTGAAGACACTTGATAAGTTGTCACTGCTCTGATTAACAGTTTGTCATTCAACTATGAATTAGAATTATCCCCACTTTCATCTAAAGATAATTAATAAAATAAAAATGATCACATAACTCATTAGAAATTGAAAGTTTTCTATAAATCACAGTGCAATAAAAGACAGTTATATTTTGAAAGATTTACAATAAACACAGTTATACTCTGAAAACATTTTAAGAATTAGTGGCATGGGGCAAGAGAAAAAGTTGGTTGAATTACTTTTATATTTGCAAATTTGCAGGGATTTTTTTTTCTCTTGCACAAAGTTTTTAGAGAAAATACAATCCTAGAAAACAGCTTTTAGGTCTTCAAGTCAACAAAAGAACAGTGTGTCTAAGATTTCTTCACTTCTCATGGTCATTAAAAAAGAAGACACAGGACTTTTAAAATGATTGTTCAAGAAATAGCTTACATAATTTTACACCATTTGTAGACACCTTTATGTAATTCTTCAAATGAGTTGCCCTATTTTGAGTGAATTTTCAGAAAATCTACATTCCTTAGTTTATTAAGTTATAATGAATCAAAGTCTATGAAAATGATTGGTCCTATAAAAATGTGGTAGGAACCTCCTCTCTCTTTTGCCCTCTGCTTTAGGATATTATCAAGGTAGTAATTTGCTTCATCAACTAAGACAAATGTACCTTATAGCATTTAACACGAGGTAGAATGACGATTCCATTGCACAGATCCAACTTATTAATACTGAAGGTTATTAATGGCAATAGCTGCCGTAATATCAATGGTTAAACATCATATGATTTACTGTTATTAATTTTTTTTTTAATTTTGGGAGCCATTTATTACCTGAATACAAAGATTATTCCTTTAGTGTAAAATACAAAATCTGAAGGTAGATAATAATGCTTCTATAAGTACCTGCTATTTCAGTAAAAATATCTGAGTTCATGAATATGTGTACACCTGAGGAACTAGGAGTTAGAAAGAGTCCATGGAAAGCAGACAGCTGTAAAGAGAAGCCATGACAAACAAGGTAAAAATTAGGAACTCCCATGATGGCTAGCTCCTTTCCTACCCTTCTGACCTAAGACAACAATGTGGCAGCTTAAAACAAAAGCTTTGTAAATTTTCTTCTTCCACCTGCTGATAGATTGACTGAACAAATTCAAGGCCTGATCAAGAAATGTAACAGAACAGTTGCAGACCAGTCAACTATCTTAATTTTATTCGAGCTGACCAGTCATAAACTAGACTTTAAAACTTCAGCCCCTGAGAAGAGACTGGATTTTTCTGCTTCCTAGCCTCCGTCTGCATTGTGAAGTGTGTCTCTCCCGTCGTCCCTCCCTCCCTCATCCCATTGTGTTTCTGCTGTATGCCTTACCTCACCACCGAGTCTTTCTTCAAGTGCAGATTTTGTATCCTCCTGTTTGTGGTGCTCAGGATTTCCCTGCTGCTGCCTGTCACTCTTGAGATCTTTCTGTCCTTTTTTAAAATTTTTGATTTAAAAGTTTTCTCTTCCTCTCTCTAAATACTCCCATATACCCCTTGGTTCTTCTTCAAATTCTTGGTTCCTTTTCCACTAAATGTTATTGCATACATAGTGATATATATATATATATATATATATATATATATATATATATATATATATATATATATATATATATAGTGTTCGGCCCAAATAATATTACTTGCATGTAAGTTAAAGCTAACATTTAGTACTGTGCAATCAGTTGGTGTGCTATTTAATCTTTTAACTGGCAAAAAAAACAAGCCTGACTAAGACTTCTAGATTGTATATCTATTGATATTTTCTTTTCAACATGATGTAAACATAATGTTCTTATAGAAATAAAATTGTCAAAGACTATTATACCATGAGGTATCATCAATTTTGGCACAATACTGAAATAAATTGTCTTATAAGAAATTCACTCAAGAAAAAATTATTAAAAATAAGCTTCTGTGCGTTTAGGATGTTTTATTTTTTAAAATTTATGAAGCATAAATTAAAAATAAAAGTGAAGCCCAATTTCCATGATTTTGTGTAAAAGTCATGAATTTTATAGTACGTGAAAAAAATAAGCGTATTCTGAGGCATGACATTCAGGGACTGTGCTATAGAGAGATTTCAATTATCTTTAAACATTCTTTAAATAAAAATTATGTACTTGTCCCATTTAAGCTGAGCATTCTTCAGTTTCTTATTTTCTGTACCTTACTTAGTTTTGAGTTGAGTAAGTCCCCCTCTGTTATGTAACAGTTTCCTCTGAAATCAAAACCTTCCATTTTGGAGGGAAACTGCTTCAAACATAGGAAATAAAATGAGAGACCAAAGTTCCTCCATCTTAGAGTCAGCAGCCATGTTAGCAAACAGATCAAGGAAAGCTCAGGCTAAATCCCCCTTCAGTTCAGAGAAACTTAGAAAAGATGTTATTCAAAAGGACATCTGGGCCAGAGCCTTAGCCTAACTGCAGAATGTTCCAATCTTGCCCTGGGGCCAGTCAATGCAAATCCACATACCACCCTGACTCACCCTGACCATGTTAAGCAACTGCAGAATGTCCCAATCCAGCCCTGGGACCAGTCAGTAGAAACCCAATCTTGACCCATCCTAACCATAAGCCAAGTTAACTCTTTTTCCTTATTTTTACTCAAGTTCATGTTTTTTGCCTATAAAAGATACATGTATTCTCAACTGGGGATCTCTGGCCTCTTGTACCAAGTGAGTGGGTGGACAAGTTCCCTGCCTGGCTTGTATTGTGTACTCAATAAACCTTGCATTTGCATTTCAGATTCCTTGGATGCTCATGATCTCTCTGGAGGTTGTTCTCTGGGCAGAATATAAAATGGTAAATGAAATAATAGAATATTTTAAGGCAGGATGTTTTCAGAGAGGTCGAACAACACGACATTTTAGGGGAGGTAAAGCATTCTATCGTTAAGGAAAGTTCATTAATCTTCTTGAGCAAACAATTTACCTGCTTTAGGAAGTCACTGAAGCTGACTAGGATCATAAAGTTCTTCACTCAATCAAGTATACATAAGCAAAAAGGACTGCTGATACATTATCAGGTTAACTGAGCTTCCTGGAAGAGGATCAGATGATGTTTATTGAACAACCATCAGAGAGATCACTGGAGTCTAAGAAAATGGAAATGCAAACCCAAAGTTTATTGAATGCACAGAGATAAAAGAAAGCAGCTCTATGAACAAACATTGAAGAAACCAGATGTAGGAACAAAGTATAGGTCAATATAGCTGCCTAAATGAGGCTTCAGTCAACTGAACTCAAGGAATAGGATGCTTTCAAATATGTTGAGCTGCTTCCGAGCTGTAAAGTCTGCTCTGGGTTTTCAGTTATTACATACTGACACCCGTGGTGTGGTATGAAAATTGGTGATGCAGCTGTCTTTGAGTCATTTTAGTTTGTAAGTAGTCTCTGAACCATCTTCTTATAACTCCAATAAAATTCAATACTTTTATTTGGTAATATCTGTGTATAGATTTGTGCCAAAAATTTGAGCAAATTACTAAATTCCTTGCCATAAACAAGAAAGATCCAAACAAACAAACAAACAAACAAACAAACAAACAAAACCAGAGAAGAAATAAAGATACAATTTAATCTAATTAGTCTCAATCCAGTTACAAAATTCTACTGTGAAATGAAAACAAAATGATAAACATTTTAAAACATTTGATAAAAATAATCTAAATAAATTGTTATATGCTACACTAAAATACAGTTTAGATCCATTTAAATTTTCATACATTCATAAAATTAATTTTATAAGTCACCGTATCTCAATTGCAGGTCTCAATGTTGTCCTTAGACTACTGGCCCTCTCACTGTTAATGTCTCGGGTGCCAGCGCTTCACTACTCTCTACTGACCACTTGTCCAATATCCTGTTTGGGAACAAGAGACAGGTCCTATCAATCTCTTCTCAGCAACTCCTAAAATTTGTTACCAACAGCCTTTTTCACTACTATACCATTTCACCCTCCCCAATCATCCATGTTTCTAAAATGTCTCAATTTTAATATCTACCTCGATATCCCATGGAAGGCTAGTCTAGTGTAATAAGAGTCTTGAAAACTGTATTTTCCCCAGTGAAATCAGACTCTATTTTCTATTGGCAATTATACCCCAACTGATCTTAAATAGTCAATCTTAATTCAACTGGTTCCGCTCAAAAAGTCATCTCCCCAAGGCTGCCTTCTGGCCTATTATGGTGTGTATAGTCTGGCCACTGCCTTACCTGAAACAGTTGTGGCCAGAGATGCTTTGTCCTCAGGACTCAGGACTTGAACAGCAAATCACAACTTTCTACTGACTGCAATGACAGCTTACTCCTCTGGCCTAAGTCTTCCTCCAAAATTGCTGAGCCTTAGATCTCTTAACAGGCAAAGAAATGAAAGACTCGATTTCCAGTGAGGAGTGTTGCTATTATGACAATGAATCCGGGGTGGTAAATAAAATGTTTTTAAACTAGCCAGCCTTTCTGAGCAGATGCTAGAAAGGGTTTTAACTACATACAGCTCTTGTTCCAGTCTAGCCTCATTAGTTAGGTCAGGCCTTTTATTGGATCTCCTGTAGTCATTTTTTAAAATATATTTCCCCTCTATTTCTCAACTGCCTTTTCTCTTTCTTAGCCAAACAAATTAGATAATCAATAACAAATATTGGAAATTTAAAATTTTAAAACTTTTAAATGAATTCTTCCTCAGGTGTAACAAATCTCTCATAACCAAAGATAACATTGTTATCTATCCTATTAATACATCATCTGAGAATGGAAATAGTTTCTTGATGGTCTCTGAGAAGATTCCTGGCTTCTGCAAATGCCCTTCTGCATATTATATGACTTATATAAGGCAACTATAGATCTATGGTTTCAAGGTTCCTTCCAGTTTTTTGAGCCAGAGCTTATTTAAATTTGTACTTCTAAACCTCTTACTCTTTCTACCTTTTCCCACTCTGACAATTAATGACTCCTTCTTTGATCAATAGTTAAAAGTATTCAGAAGAATGATACCCATTTACCCAAAAACCAACAACCCAATAATAAAACAAAAGAGTAGCAATGAAGGGCTCTAACAGGCACAAATATGGCAAACATAGTAACCCTGACAGGTTTTTCTTTCCCTCATCCCCATTCCCTTTGGTAAACTGTTAGATTGTCTTACTCAGGTACTACTACATCCTTAAAGCTAATTAAGTATTTGGCTACTTTCTTATAAATGATTTATTCCTGAGGCTGATCACTAAGGTGCAACTTTCAATTACTAAGTTTTAGTAATCAATATGTATATATGTATGTATGTATGTATGTATGTATGTATGTATGTATGTATGTATGTATATGTATATACCCATTGGGATATCTTGATCAACATGTCCCATCAGAGTTTACCTTCTTATTCTAGCTCATTCTTACACAGATTTCACTTTGCTTTCTTTATTAAAAACTCATATAAAGCTATTTGCTGCTGTTTCTGCCCTATTCAGATTTGGCTATTTTCTCTTTGCTTTGATTAATACAAGACCTCTTTGTGTTGGCAACTGGTTTTCGGGTCTGGTCTGTGCCTAATCCAGGGTTCAGAATGATCCACTACAGGGGCACAAGTTCCTGCTTGAATCTCTTCTTCAGAGATTTGAAGATTTTTACTGAAAAGATCTTTCACTTCATGTGCTAGATTTATTTCAAAGTAATTTATTACCTTGATAATATGGTAAATGGAAATGTGATTATTGCATGAACTATGAATACATATTATTTAGTATATAATAAAAATTTGGAGCCAGATATTGAGGAAAAGCTGGAATGTCAGAATCAAACCATATCCAGCCATCAAATGCCTCAGTCCTGTTTTTAGGAATCCTCCAACGGAATGCCTTCGAGTCCTCAGCCAAAAAGGAAGAAAGGTATCTGGAAAGCTGAAAATCCCTCTTCTCTTGCTTCCTCCAGCTCTCTTTATGCTTCCATTTTCCACATTCCAAAAATTAGGATTAAAGTGTGGGTTGCCATACCCTAACCTGACTTAGTTCTGTGACTTACTCTAATATTTCAGAGAAATTTTATTAAATATATATCACCACATATCTATCCTCTTTTGTGTCAAAAATAAAAAGGTTATAAAGTAATAAAATAAAAACTACATATGAGAGATAAAATAATTTTATATAACATATACAAGCAATAATTATATTAGTAATGTCCAGTCCAAGAATCATTAATAAATTCAAAGAAAATATTCCATTATTTATCCTATTTTTGTGAGTCCAAAGGATTGTACCTAATTAATTTCTATCTAAATTGTTTTACTAGCTGAAAACTATCTTTTGATATTCCTCAAACTTATATACTTTAACCTCTTAGTGAGTTTTTTTTCTAAAACTGTCACTAGAAAACTATAACTATCTCATCTTCAACTCCCTCAGAGACTCATGAAGGAAATAATATTAACTAAGTAAACTGGATGAGCAAGTCAGCAACATCCAAAACATGCGCAAAATGAAACTTCTGGCTGCCTGGACAGTCACCCAAGGTTCCTCTGCAGCATTGGAACATCCATTTTTGGCCTACCAGGCTAGAATATGGTAAAAACTTCTCTGTGAAATAGGATACTTTTAAAGACCTTTTTATGGCAAGATTTGGCTATTGTTTTTTGTGTGTCCTACTTGCCTATTTTGAACATCATATTGTCAGCAGTTAAGGCAAGGACACTCACCATTTTGCCCAGTAGCTAACTTCTGCCATAAAGAAGGTCAGCTCCATATGGACTTTATGATGCCCACAATCTTCTCTAAAGTATATTGGCACTGAAGTAGCAGATCTCTCATTGTTATAAAAATAATAAGAACATATGCTTTAAAATATCTTAAATGCCATAGTCCATAGATCTCTGAAGTGTTTGAATATGACCTCTCTATCTAAAATATATTATTGTTTAACTTTAAAAACATATCAATAAGTTTGATTATAATGTCCAACTACTAACTTGCATTTATTTATATCTTAATCAGTTAGTAATAATAACTATAAAGGACTAGAAATTTGTATTACATGCTTAAATAAACTGAATTGGTGCAATACCTTGAATAAGCATAGAAATATAAGTAAAGTAATAAAATTAATTTCAACTTTATATCAAATACACAAGTTGGCACAATATACAAAAATCCAATTCAATGTAAAATACTTAAAACTAGGAATTGCTTCTTATAAGTAGATTCAATAATCTACTCTTATACCATATCATGACTATATTCCCTTCTTCTCAGAGTAGAATTAACATTATACCCTTTTATCCTATCATATCCACCTCCTGTTTTTTTCTTTCCTGTTTTTAAACAAGAAAACTGAATCTAATCTCTCCTTCTCAGATTTTATTATAAACATAACCCATAAAAATAGGTAACCAAACACCATAAACAATGACAATTATTCATAAGCCAATGATAAACCAAAAACCACCTCCCACACCTCTTGGAAATATGGACATCATTTTTAAAAATTTACTTTTTGCTCTTTGAGGGCAATAGCATCTTTAGGAGATCATTAAAAGAAAAAAATTGTTAATGGTCAAATCCTGTAATAATTAGCATTATCATTTGTTGTCCAGTCTCCGTATGATGGGAAAGTGCAAGACATGTCTCAAGTCCTGGCTAGAGTAGTCTGTGAAGCTGGTTCACCTCAAAATTACCTTCAGCAGTTTATAGTCCAAATCTGACATTTGGTTGGTGTTTGTTAGTATAGTAGTCTAGTGCCATTGTCGTGAAATTTTCCTTATGGGGCTACATCTTCCTTTTAAAGACTTTAAAGGTCAAGGTTAGACAATATCAATCTTTACAGCAGAAAACTGGTAACAGATTCAAACCCTTAATAATATATAGGAAGCTAGATAAAGCCTTTTTCTAGAATTGATTATTACTTTATATGAACATAGATATTATGACAAAAGTTTAACATATATATGTATAATCTTATACATTTAGTTATAAATATTCATATAAAATTAGTAGCATTAGTAGTTCCTAATTTTAGTTGTTTTTCTGTTTCATATCAGGTAGTTCTTCTCATATGATACAGAAATTTTGTGTTTTCCCTTAACAAGCATGCTTGGGTTTAGAAAAGGAAAGAGCCACACTCCAACTCCTCAAACAGCTTTAATTTATAATTGTACTGGGGCTCCAACTTTTTTAGTTTCATCTAAAGAGATAGTTGTTAAGCAGTGAGATATTACCCTGCAGAGTATATTGGTAGAATAGGTCTGATATTCCTTTGCTTGTAAATACTGTGTAGATAACAGCCCCCTCTGCCTTAGACATATAAATAAACAAGGACTTTTGACTTCTTAAAGATGGGTATTTCTAGTTATCTGTAAAGACAAAAACAAAACCCTGCCCCAATCCATCCTTGTTTGGTAAGATTTTTTTTTCAACATAAAGAGTAGTCACTCGAGTGGATGAGCTATCATTTTTCCTTATCAAGAAGTTTTTCCCGTGTAAATCAAGTTTTTATAAATTTTGATTGTAGCCATAGCTTTTTGTCTCTTGTGGAAACAAAAGCAAAATTCCTTCACAAACATAGCACATATCTGGCTTTCATTCTGAGGTCAACATATCTTTAAGTGGACAGGCTAATTTAGTTCATCTTTTTAATAGTCTGTAGTGATGTGGGAATACATTTGTGTGTGCTGTATCTTTAAATAAAAGTGCTGTGTTGGGTCATGGCGGGCACCATAGAAGAAGTGGGAGGAGTTTGGGTAGGAGAAGCAGGGCGGAGTTAGAGGCAGACCAAGCTGAAGCCGCCCGAAAGAGCAGCATGTAAAGAGGCACGGGTGAGCCACGCGGGCCACGTGGCCCGCAGATTAATAGAAATGGGTTGATTTAAGATGTAAGAGCTAGCTAGCAATGTGCCTGAGCCATAGGCCAAACAGCATGAAGTAAATAGAAGCGTCTGAGTCGTTTCTGGGGACCCGGGCAGCGGCGGGCAGATAAGCGGCGCCGGGCAGGTCTGTGGGTCCGGGATCTCTGGTTGCCCGGGACCCGCGAACTCTCTACAACAGATGGCGCCCAACGTGGGGCGATTATCCACTTAGAGCCTGAGAAAGATTAGAAAGGGTTCTAGATCGCAGAAACTGAGCAAAGGCAGCTTCCAAATTGTGTATGTGAATCAGGTCTTTGTACAAAGAAAGCATGGTCCGTCCGGGTCACATTCAAAATGGCGCCGGCGAGCTGTCGGCAGTCAGTGTGAGCTGCAGCTGCAACCAGTCTCACAGAAGACTAAATAGCATGTGATTGATTTTAGATTTCTGCTTATTTTGAACAAAAGAGAAACAAATTTTCTTCGTGGCAGCATTTTCTTAGGTGTGCTCTGTTTACGGTCCGTTTAAGAAAACTTAGTGATTCAGCCTAATTTGCAAAAACTGTGCTTCTTTTTGGAGAATGTATTTTAAAAGCTCTTAAGGTTAGAAGATGATTAAGGATTCACAATAAAACAGATTCAGATAAAAAGAAAAACCTGTAAACGGGTTACAATGTTTGTAAAAGGTACATAGGCTTCAGAGAGAAAATAAAGAGGTTAGAAAAAGTTTTTAAAGCGAGAAATAAAGTAATAAAAATACAATAAGCCACGTAAAGATGGAAAATAGACACAAAATCTGGATTTTGGTTGTTATTGTGTTTTCTTTTAATTTTTTAACTGTTAATGAGCTAACTGCAAAAAGACAATGGATTGCAAAGGCTACTAAGTTAAACAAGAATGTATATTTTAAAGGTATTTTGATTTTGAAATTTGTGTCTAAGGATTTATTGCTTTGGAAGAGTTCTGTTTCTGTTTCCACAGATGAGAACCTGTGGATTGCTTCCAGGCAAATATGGTTTCATCAACCAAGACCCCCTGAAAAAACCTCTGATGAAAAGAGATGGCCAGATCAGCTTCACAGCTACAGATTATGACCCAGTCTCAATAATCCGTGAGATTTTCAACGCCCCTTAATCAGCAAGAAATAGTAATAGATAACTTCGCCCAAATTCCCCAAATATTGTTTCTAAATGTTTGTTTTCATTATAAATGGTTAATGGTCATAGTCAATCTCTTTCTAAGAAGAAACGGGGGATATGGTATGTGAATGCTTTTTTAAAAAATTTAGATTATTAAATTTACAGGTAATCAGCTGTTAATCTCAAACTGCTTTATATTGGTATAGATTTTGGTTTATTGATACAAATTTAAAGTCAATTTTATTATGCTGTATGTGTTTTTCTATTCTTGTTTAAGGTATGATGTTCATGTAACTATTTTAAAATTGTAGTGTATAATTAAGAAATAAAGGTTAATAGTCACTTTTGATAATCAAACTTATAGTTAGGTTAGTTAGGATTTTTAGGTATACAAAGATATATTTCAATTAAATAGATAATCTTCAAATACTTCTAAGACCTACAGAATATGGCATTTAAAATGTTTTAAGAGCTTAGACTTTTCTGGACAGTGAGACAGGTCTGTTCCTGGCAGCACTAATTTACTTCAACAGGAAGATGGGCATTGAAGAAACTCCATATAGAGTCTCATCTATTTGTGGTAATGGTAAGCCACTAGAGAAGAAACTGTTTTTATATTGACTGCTTGACAGTATGCTGTTTAAACTGGACATGCATGTTCCATAAAAAGATGACCTCTGAACTTTGGCAGAATAAGCCTAGATGGTCATTCAGGTTCCTGCTTTACAGAGAAAACTGTCAGACATTCTTCAGGACTCAAGGAGAAGCAACGGATGAACTGTGCCAGAATGGGCAGAGCAGATTTCCTGCTTCACTGAAATGAAAAGAGACTCCAGGCCTATAGGCTGAAGATGGTTGCCCCAACTTTATAAAAGAACTTTGGGTGACTGTCCAGGCAGATAGGTGTCATCTCTGTCCTTTCTAGATTTTAGAAGTCGTTTGCACTTCTGGTTTACTTGGATAAATATTATATCCTTCTGTGGTCTTTGATGTAGTTGAAGATTAGATAGTTATATGTACAGTTTTTCTTAGTCATTTAAAAGATATATTAGATATAAAACTTTAGATTCATAAAGATAAGGTAGATGATAGAATATTTTCTTTAATTTTGCTAAATACAAATAGACTAAATATTGTAACTGTAATTCTTGCTTGATAGCTATTTTGTTATATATAATTTTGCTATGTTAAAACTGAAACCTTCCTTCTTGATTAGAGAGAAAGGGGGAAGTGATGTGGGAATACATTTGTGTGTGCTGTATCTTTAAATAAAAGTGCTGTGTTGGGTCATGGCGGGCACCATAGAAGAAGTGGGAGGAGTTTGGGTAGGAGAAGCAGGGCGGAGTTAGAGGCAGACTGAGCTGAAGCCGCCGAAAGAGCAGCATGTAAAGAGGCACGGGTGAGCCACGCGGGCCACGTGGCCCGCAGATTAATAGAAATGGGTTGATTTAAGATGTAAGAGCTAGCTAGCAATGTGCCTGAGCCATAGGCCAAACAGCATGAAGTAAATAAAAGCGTCTGAGTTGTTTCTGAGGACCCGGGCGGCGGCGGGTGGATAAGCGGTCCCGGCGGCAGCTGTGGGTCCTGGATCTCTGGCTGCCCGGGACCCGAGAAAACCCACTACAACACTGTAGTAATATACCTCTGGCCTGTCCAACCCATGATCCAAACCTGCAAACCCATTGTCCCACAGAAACACTCAGAAGCTTATATTAAATATATTCTTCTTGGTCTTCGGCTCAGGCATCTTGCATCTTAATTCAACCCATTTCCATTAATCTGTCCTGCCATTTGGCTTATGGCTTACCTATATTTTTATATCTTGCTTCTTAGGTGTCTGGATCCCATCTTTCTTGACTCTACCTTCCTTTTACTTTGTCTGTACTTGGATTTCCCGCCTCCTTCTAAGATGTCTAACCAGTTCCTTTATTTACCCATAATTACCAATAATATTCACAGCATTAAAAAAAGACATTCCAGACAGTAGTCCAATGCTTTTCTGCATCTGTTGTTCCTTTCTCATTAGCAGTGAGAAATTTCAAAGTTAATAAATCATTATGTAGTCTATTTCTGGAGGGGGGTGTTACTCCTTTCTGCTTATTTGGCATATCCTTTAAAGTTTGATTAGATTTCTTTAACATTCCTTGCCTTGTATGAGTATGTGCTATACTTGTAATATACTTTATAGTATAATAAGCAAAAAAAAAATGTTTCATTTTACTAGAGACATATGCTGTAGGACTACCAGTCTTAATTTGTACAGGTATTCAAATGATGGCCATAACTTATAGTAAATGTTTGATTATAGAGCCAGCCTTTTCTTAACTCAAAGCAGTTGCACATTTAAATCCTGAAAGCGTATCTATTCTATGATGTTCATATTTTAATTTTCCGTATTCTGTAAAATTAAACACATCCATTTGCCAAATTTCATTTCTATATATACCTTTAGGATTACCGGCTGTTAGTAACAATGTTTGGTTATAGAAAGAAGAAACATCTTTTTACAATTTCTGTATTTTTTTGCAATTGATGGAGATTTTTTTTTTAAAAAGTTACTATTGATGTAATGTTTTTAAATGAAACTCTGAGGCATCTACCACATTTTCTTCTACTAATTTATTCATTTTATTATTACCTTGTACAAGCGGGCCTGACAGACCTGTATGGAATGGGATGTGTGTTATATAGAAGGAATGATGACTATTCCAGATTATTTTTTATATGGATTAAATAATGAAGTTAGTTCTGACTCATCAGGAATGTCAGTAATTTTAGCGTATAAAACAATTCTTTCTGCATACTTAAAGTCAGTGTCTATATTAAGAGGGTCTGTAAAATCCATTAATACCATTATGATATCATATAATTTTGACTTCTGAACAAATTAAAAGGGGTTTGAGCCAATTTATTTAAATTTTCTGATATGTAACCTGCCTTTTCTAAGCTGTTTGCTTCACTATAAAATGTAGGTGATCCAAAAATTGGTGTATCCTGTACAATATGAGGAAGAATCCACTTAGTTCTCCTTATAAATTGAAGTTTTTTGCTTTGTTGATATCTGTTGTTAATCTCCCCCCAAAATAACTGCAAACTCTTTGCAAAGATTCAGTTTCTTGCCATAATTAATCAATTTTCTTATTAAAGGTACAAAAATTTCTTCTGGGTCCTTTCCTGTCAATAGACAAAGTATTATTTTTTCTTTAAAAATGAAATCAGAAATCTTTTTCACATGTGTTTTCATTTCTTATTCAGTTTATGTAGTAGAAATATTTATTTCAATATAATATTCTCCCTTTGTATTGAAATTCTTGTAGGAGAAAGATGAGAGGGTAAAATAACCAGAGTGCAATAAAAGTCTGGGTTTAGATGATCCACTTGATCATCCTGTACATTTTTTTCTATCAAAGGCAAAATTCTCTCTCAGCTTCAGCTGACAACTCTCTTTTACAATTTAAGTCCTTGTCACCATCTAAGATTTGAACAAATTATCTAGTTCATGGTTTTTCATTCCAATGGTGGTTTATAATTTGAAAATGTTTTCTAGCAATCTTTGAGAATCATTAAGAGTCCAGAATTTATCTATCCTGATTCATAACTTTGGAGTCTAATATTTTGGCCTATTTTGTATCCTAAATAATGAATAGACTCTCCTCTTTGAATTTTTTTTTCAAGAAAAACTTGTAATCCATAATTAGTTATTTTAGTTATTTTTTCACTTCTTTAAACATTCTCACTAATGTATCTATGCTTGAGTCAGCCAAATATATATTGTCCATGTAGTGGTAAATGTTGAACATTTAACTCTTTGTACCAGTTGTTCTAAGGCCTACAATTTCTCTTTTGTTAAAAGCCATTGCTGAATCCATACAGGCTTATATGTTAACCATTTTAAAGGTAGTGCTGTGGATGCCTTTGAAAGATTAGGAGATGTTGCTTTTGTTTTCATATAACTGGAATTGCTGATGACTGTTTTTCATAATACCTTCCAATATTTTTCCAAAAAACGTATGCTAGTTTATTTATGGTTTATTTCTGAGATTGGAGAAATGTTAATCTGAGTATTTCATTATTGCAATAAATCTCACCCCTATAAATTTATAGCAGTGTTAGCTACATATGACTTTAATTTTCCTCTCTTTCCTTCTGGCCCTATATATTTAAGCTATCTTAAACACTGTTTTACCTGGAATAACGCCTCAGTTCCTCCAAACTGAACATTTTCTTCCTGAATGGGCTAATTTGAATGCTAAGATTTTGATAAAATTGTTATATTTGCCTCCGTGGCTACCAAACCTTCAATGACAATCTTAACTGTATTTTAAATTTTGATCCTTGTTTATTTTTAAAAGTTTGCCTAAATATTCTCTTTATGGTTAATCCAATTTTTTTATTTTTTCCCATTGTTGTTCTATTGTCCAGAACAGTATGGTTTTATAGAATAGGCTTTAGGTTCTTTAATTGCTCTGGGGAGGCAATCCCTCCATGATAGTAGAATAAGCCTAAAGTGGATTTGATTTGAGAGCCTGAAAAAGCCCCCTCAGGGAATTTTCCAAAAGTAAAATGTAATTTTACTTATACCTTGTCGACCTGCACTCATTGGCCCAATGACTGCCTTTGCCATACATTCTGCATATTCCAGAAGGGAATGGCATTGTCTGAGTTATTCTTAACATAGTCATTGTTTCTGGAATGCCTTGTTCATAGTCTCTTTTTACTGCCTATGCTTCCTGAATTGCTATGAAACAGGGGTTTGATGACCTGAAGAGCTGTGACAGAACCAGAGACACCTGGAAAAGAAAGAAATTTAAATGATGCCCAATGATTTGAAAAAATGTGCTGTTTAAGAACTTCTGTGTTCTTTTTGTCCTGACATGAAGAATCAAAAGACAATGTTGATATTGGTACAGAAATCCTGCTGTGCAATGCTCTTATAAAGCACATTTTATGGTTTGAAATGGTAAGTTCTAATGGTAATTTCGGTGGAATTTTTATTTGAGAGCTAACTACTGAATAGTTTTAATAATAATTGAAAAAATTTTATAGTAAATTCATTAAATAGAAAAGAGAAAAGACAAACTGGCCAAGTTCTATGACCAAGCAAGACTTCCAATAGAGAAACTGAGATACCAACTCAGTCTCATAACCTTTAAATTACAGTCTGTTCTGCTTTTAAGATATTCTTGGGGATGAGAGGGCTAGTCATTGAGGGAGTGGCCAATCTATACCTGTTCCAGCCTGACACCCATGCCATGAGGATAAATTCACCCCTGGCATGGCCTGGAGCACAGGATCTAAAGGATAGATAGACTAGAAATATAGAATAAAATCATACGTGACTAGAAAAAGTAAAAAAGAGAGAGAGAGAAAGAGAGAGAGGGAGAGAAAGGGGTGAATATATTTGACAAGCATTGTTCATGGTGTGATGGTGTAAAGAAGTACAAAATACAGTTGACTGACTATCAAAGATTCAGAAGTAAACCAATGTATGAAAAAGTTTCAAAAACTTATGTTTTAGAGTAATTATATATACATTAAAATGCCATGACCTTTGATTTACATACCTACCATCCATGAAAATACAATTTGAATTGCCTACAGAATGTAAAATTTAAAGCTTCTGTTAAACAAACAGGACAAAATATGTAAAATATAAAGTTCAGAAAAGTGAGTTTTTAGATTCAATGTAAAGGCAGTAAATAAATGGAAGCTCAATAAAATTAATATTTGTTCTTCAAAAGGCCCTAAAGACAATGACAAGACAAATTTACTTATACCAAACTAATTTCCTTTCTCTCTAGCAAAGGAAACAAATTGTGTCTAGAGAAAAAAATAGTGCTTGAAAAATGGAAGAAAATCACTCAGCTAACAATGGGAACTCTGCAGACATTGTAAAGTGGCATTGTAACTGAACAGCAAAACTCCCAAATAAGCAGATGTTTACTGGGAAACCATCCTAATAGATACATATTTTAATAATAAAGCAAAAGTGCTTGTAATAAACATTATGTACACGAAAACCTCCTCAATGAGAAGTCACAAGGGAAATGAAAATTCAAAGCATTATGAGAGATCATCTCCTTCCAGTTATAATAGTATATCAAATAACGTAAAAGAAAATACTGGATACTAATAAGGGAAGGGATACATATAAAGCCTATATAGGTTACATTAGGCATTGTGGACAAGAACATCTGCTTTCTTCCAAATAAAAACAAAAGTGTCATGTAATACTGTAAACTCAAATCTGAGGGAGCCAGTAAGTCAGCATTTTGAAAAGATTCCCCAACTAACAGCCTTACTTAATTCACAACTACTCACACTTGCCAGGATGGGGAGCTGGTGAAATGACTGTGATCTGATGGATAGTGAATGCTGTATTTAAATTGGGTAATAATATTCATCCCTAAACATAGAGGTGACCTATAAAAATATGAAATGGACATTCATCAAATGTATGGACAGCAGAGAAAATATGTTACTCCTTACTGTCAAGCATGTCTTTCCAATATGAAGTGATGGACTCACCACAGAGCACTTGGGAGGAACAGCTAGAGAATGGTCCTCAGTGTCATATGTCAATTCAAAAATTAAAACTATGTAAAAATAACACACATCTTTGTAATTTTAAAATTACATAGTAATACTTATCTGGAAAGAGAGTACTATACTCAGGAAGGTGTTTTACTTATGGAAAATCTTATCTATTTCACTCCAAATGTGCTGACCATTAAATCTTCCTCAAATGAGAAAACACAACTTCAAGAATATCTAGTACTGTGGGGAGGTATTTGAGCTTTACCCTGAAAGAAATTTGTTGATCTATTATTGATGTTTGCAGGTAGTGGGGCACAAACACAAAGTATCCATTTGAAAAACAATGTATTAATACATTTTAATTTACAACTAGATGATTGATCTATCAACTACACAAAAATACTGCAGACAATTTTTTAAAAAAACTATAAACTAGCCCCCTGGCTGCGTGCTGAGAAGTGTTTCATTTCTTGGTTTTAAAAATAACAGAATTAAATTTAGTGTATAAAAAGAAATTCTGGTACCCTGGGTGAAATAAATTTGGAGTATTTTCACCATTTTATTAAAATTCAGGATATGCTATAGAAATGATAGATAAGGTGATTAGTTCTGTGATAGGAAACACACACTCATTAGAAGGAATATAAACTGCACACACTGTGAAAATGACTAAATTACTAAGGTTTAAAATTGTAGATGGTTTGAGCACCTGAAAGTATTCAGGATGATTTGCTTTTCATAGCAATCAGCATGTAGCAAGAGGGTCTTTTTTCTTTTTACTTATTTTTTTAAACATAAAAATGTTTGATGGAAGCAAGATTAAAGTTTATTCTGAAATTGTACTCCAGTATTTTGTTTATCATTTCTTGAAACTAGAACTCATTCTGCAAACTCTGGGCAGTAACTTGTGCTTTTAATTAAAAAAAAAATATTTGTACACATATATTTCTCTTTTAACATAAAAATGATGTGCATCACACTACAAAATATAAGAATCCCAGAGTAGCATAGATGCATTTGTAGTTAGATTTACTTTTATGTGATGTAGAAATGAGAGTTAGTCAGTACTTATGGTGACTTCTTCACAACTGCCAGTACAAATTCACTGGCTCAGATGCCCTCTGAACTTATGCAGGTACCTGCACTCACATATCCACAATCCTCAAGTAGACATAAAAATATACACTGTATTTATAATTTGTGGACAGTCATGCATTTTGTCTCCCATTTCTCTAGCATTTTATGCATTATGTTAGCATTACAGAGCTTATAAAGCTTCTCCTTTTTTACTGCTGAAGTCTACTATCAGCTGAATGTGATAAAAAGTATCAAAATTTAATTTACAATATCATAGCATCTTTTATGTTTCTTATATCAGAAAAAAAATGAAAATGAAATGTAAACTGTTCAGAAAATTTTGTACTGGTCTGCCACGGATAACAAAATCTTAAATATGCTTCTAAGATTAATGCATGTTAGGGCAGCATAGTTTATTATTTGCTTTCAATATCATGAACAGTTTGAAAAGAGTTCTCGGCTGTGCTTTGTTTACTTGACCAATTCCTATAAATGATAGAAAACTTCTTCAGATTGAATGGATTTAAGATGAATTAATTTAATATCTGGATTTTTCAGCAAATGTATTAATAACTTTTATTTGTTGTATTTCTGGTCAAAGTATATATATTGGAACGACTATATCAAATGATATAGGCCTTTAAAATCTACTATACTTTTATGCTGAAAAGTGTGTGTGTATGTTTGTGTATATATATGTATGTGTCTGTCCGTATGTTTGTGTGTATGCATCTATATATATTTATGTATATATAGGTGTTTGCCTGAGTGTATGTGGTGGGATTTAGGTGTCAGCTGATAAGATCTGAGGATGCTTATCCAGGGTCCTGGGCTCTTGAAGGGGGAGAGGCCAATCCCATTGATAAGGGGCTTCTGGGACCCTGGGAAGGCCAGTTTCCTGGTTTTTGACTGCTGGAGAGACCGGTTTGGCATCCATTGTCCATCGCTCAGATACTCCAGTCCCTATGCAGGCGCCAATATAAGCTGTCACCTGTATCGTGAGTGTTGGTTTATATTTTAATAAATATTAATCTTGGATTGGTGCATTTTAAGAGAAACTCCGCCTACAAGTGTATGTGTGTGTATGTTTGTGTGCGTGTATGTATTTGTGTGCATGTATGCGTTTGCATGTGTATGTATGTGTGTATGTGTCTAATTTAGTATTTCTATCACCGTGATGAAGCATCATAACCAAAATACCAGTTAGGAAGGAAAAAGTTTATTAGTATTACACTTCTAAATTTCTATTCATCACTGAAAAATGTCAGGACTCAAATAGGTCAGGATCCTGGAGGCAGAAACAGATGCAGAGGTCATGGAGTAGTGCTGCTTACTGGCTTGTCTCTCCTCCTGTCTTACTCAGCCTACCTTCTTATAGAACCCAGGACCACCAGCCCAGGATGGCACCACCCACCAAGCAAATATTGCTAGGTTCTTTTTGTTCTCTCTGCCTCATTGATTTGAGACAAGACCCTTAATGAGTAGAAGCTCACTATTTCAGCTTGGATGCCTGACCAAGGAACTCTGACTTCACCTATCTGTGCCCCTCTAATATCTGGTGATAACTGTCCTGTACAGTCATGCCTACTTAGTTACATGGGTTCTGGAGATTAGAACTCAGGTCCTTGTGCTAATAGAATAAATATTCTTATGTCTTATCAGTGTTTACGTACCTAGTAAATATTTTAAAAATAGAAAAATTGAAAACACAATCCTGTTTTTTATACTGCTGACAACTTATGTCTTGTTATTTTGCTTTAAAAGTGACTAACAAAAATGTACTAACAGCTTGCTGTATCCGCATGACTTTCCACTATGATCAACTGTGACCCCGAATATGTTCTTATTTTTGTTGATTTTGTTAGCATTTTGTCATAGCAATTACTAAAGTAAGAAATGAAGCAGTTATTTTATTCCCAAAATGGGAGGTCCACATAATACTGTTTAAGTAGAATTAACAATACCATACTGCTTCTACCTAAGGGAAAAAACTAGGCCTCACCTCACACTAATGAAATATAAATCACAAAAATAAATTCTACATTTTTAGAGTGTACATTTTGAATAGCCAATAATCATTCATTCACAGATATTATAAATTTTGTATATCAGGTAGTAAAGAAAATAATATGCTTAAAATTATAAATATACTTTTATAATGGCATTCATCAATTCAGAGATGTTTTATTAAAATAGCTTAAATTTCCTATAGCATATTGTGTAGTAGTGGGTGTTCTTGGTCCCGGGCGGCCAGAGGTCTGAGACCCACAGACTTGCTGCCTGAGACCATTTAGCCACCCAGCCACCCAGGCCCCCAGAAATGACTCAAATGCTTATATTAACTTCATACTGTTTGGCCTATGGCTCAGGCACATTGCTAGCTAGCTCTTATATCTTAAATCAACCCATTTCTATTAATCTGTCTGCCACGTGGCCCATGGCTCACCTGTGTTCCTTACATGTTGCTCCTTGGGCAGCTTGCTTGATCTGTCTGACTCCGCCCCACTTCTCCAACCTATGCTCTGATTCCTCCTCCAACTTCTTCTATGGTGCCTGTCATGGCCCAAAACAGCTCCTTTATTTAAAGATTGATATTCACAGCATACATAAATGCATTCCCACATCAACACTGTGCAAATCCCAACTTTCCTAGTCTATGTATTTTCTAGTAAGTAAATAAAGTTACTTTTGAAGGTTATTATTCAATCCTATGTTTGCATTTTACTAGGTAATGAATGAACTAGTTGGTTTCTGTGTGTCCTCTAAATATGTCACTTATCAGATTCCCTGACTGATCCCACCAGGGCTGTGATTTTTCTTATTGCACTGTGTCAATCCTGATTCCTATCTATGATTAATAGGATTACTTTTTTAAGTTTAGCTTAAAACTAATAAGGAGAAAGTGACAGATGAAATACATAATATTTGTATGCACTCACATAGCTGTCTAACAATGTCTACTTGGGTTAAAGATTTACATGAGCTCAATATTTCCAAATACATTGATTTTAAAATAAGAACTTTTTTCTGTCTTTTTAAATATTTTATGCTCTAAGCAATCTATGTGTATATTCCGTGCTAACAGTACTCAAAAAATTCATCAAGAAATGTTTTATTTTTCCACCTCTGGTTGCTGTCCAAATATAACATTTTCATCTGGCTTAGTTATTCTGCTTCTTCCCTCTTGTTTGTTTAAGTAAGAAGCATGTACTTTTCAGAGCCTAGTGTTCAGCAGGAATCATTTATTCACAATGAATGATTTTAAACACAACCCAAGTGCCTACATCTACACAACCCCATACATTTGTATAATAATTTGTCTTTAATTAGATTTATTCTGTTAATATGCATAGAGTGTCTTAATCAAAATATGTAGTTTTTCATCATTTTTTCTAGTTTGTATGCTGTTAATTTTGTTTCAGAATTAATAATTTTATTGGATTAATTTGGCTTAGTTTTTTATGTACTTATCATTTACTTTTACAGTAGCTTCTCAGCTATAATAATAAAAGTCCTTTCAATGCATTCACACATTATTATATCAATATCATGTCCTTGCTAAAAATAAATCTCTCAACTGTTTTTAATCTGTTTCATTTTTACCTGGTAAACATTGTTATACTGGGAACTACTTTCCTAATTCTATGGGGTTGTTAATACTTGAGGAGTAGATAACAATGGAAGTAAAGGAGTGTGGTTTGCATCAACCCATTTTTCCTGCAGAGCCTGGCTCATGGTGAACAGCATAGAAGAAATCTAGAAGTCACTGATGCTCATAGTGAGTGAGGCATTCATTTGCACAGACATTTCTTCCTATGTCCTACATGCACATGTTGGCTGAAGTGCTAATTATTTTTTAGTATGTGGCATGCTCTACAGTCACTCTTTCAAAGCTCAGCTTATTGAAATCTGTGTGTCACTGTGTTAAGTGCCCAACATTTGACTCTTATGATTTCCTCTCTAGGCTTCCACTTAGATGGTAAAGAGTAGGCTTTTATTTCACTAAGTAGACGAAAGATATCTAAGGATGCTTGTTATATATATAGCATTTATATATGCATGTTTTTGTATATATATCATGCCATTTATATTTGTATAGATTTTATAAATGTCTGCTGTTAGAGTTACCTATTACCAATCATTACATAGAATTTAAGGTGTGTTATGGTTATAATCACCCTCCTTCCAAATGTATTTGTTGAAACCTTATGCTAATGTGTGTAAGTCAGAAATTGAATCTTCAAGAGACAGATTTATTCTTCAGACCAGAGTCAATGTGAGTGGAATTTACAATGATAATTTATAAATTATTAACTTGTTAGACGGAGGAATGCATAGAGTATTTGCAATGTGCACCTCTGATACTGCCTATGAGGATGCTTCCAGAGAAATGCACAAGGAAGTCTAGAAAATAAAGGAAAAGGCTCACTTTGTATATAGGTGATAGTGTCCAAGTGATTCAGACTATAACAGAGATCAGATGAAACAGACACTCTGTAGTAGAAGGTTTCTGGCCCGGACTTTTGGGCCTAAACTCAAGGTCTAGGCCCACAGACACACAGACCCACAGACCTACAGACTCGCAGACACACAGATGCTTTCAACAGTTTTTGGCTAATTGGCCTAAGGACCAGGCATATCACTTGCTAATTTTGTATCCTTCATCTAACCCATGATTCTTCCTGTTCAGCCATGCAGCTCAGTTTCTTTAGAGCAGCATAGTTGTCCTCTGCTTCTTCCAGCTTCTCTCTGGCATTCTGCTCTGTACTTCCTGTTTTCAAGAGTTTTCTTAGTCTGGTAGCCCACCCACACTTCCTGCCTACCTTTGCCAATCAGCGCTTTTTATTAAACCAGTGGGTGGGACAATTATTTACCATGAAACAACACAATCCCCTACAACACTCTTCTTCCTGGAGGATGTCTCATTGTTTCTGATTTTTTCCATGGATGCCTGACTCAACTAACTTCTCCAGCCCTTCTGTATGTTCTCACATTAGTGAATCTTCAAAAAGCTTCCCATCTTAAGAGTAAGACTGCTCATGCCATTACTCCCTTCCTTCTTCCGAATCTTCCAACTTCCCAGGGGGAAACTGTTGGAGTCTCAGATTCTTCAGTGTACTTAAAACCATCATTGGAATATGCAGGCTCATTGTGGAATGTAGTCTGTTTCTCAAAATAAACCCAGTTACTATAGGATCAGTGCACTTATAAGAACAAAATCAAACAAGAGAAAAGAGCCCTTTGTATTATCTGAGGGCTCAGGAAGAAAGTATTATCCATGCAGCTGAAATTCAGTCTTCATCAGATACCGAAGCTGTTGGGTTTGGACACAGAAACACCTCAGCCTCTAAATGGAAAATGCCTTCCTAATGTGGCTAAGCCAGTTAGTATAGCATATTCTTACAGTAGCCTTCATGACTGTGCTGAGAGCTTTAAGATGTACCCATTTTTCTTGGTCTCCTGCTATTTCAGTGTTTTGATAAGTACCATTTTCATTTTTGCTTCTGATATTTGGATGTCCTATCTTCTTTCATTTTCTATTGGCCATGTTGGTTTCAACCCATTAAAAAGAGAAAACCATCATTGACATATTAGTGGTACTGAATATATAAAAGAAAGTAATCTAGTGTTTTAGTAATCATATTTTTGTTGTTCAGAATAAGACATTACTTGACAATGTCACTCCTTCCCAAATAAACCATTTCATCTCTAATGCTCATGTAGCTACAAATACAGCAAAAACAATAAACACAAGTTATCATCTAGACAATGGTATAAAATCTGATATTGCAAAAAAAAATTTTTTTTTTTAAAAAGTGCATTCACCTGGTTAACATCCTTAAAAGTGCATCATACTGATTAACTACCATAGTTACTGGATTATATCTACAGTCCTTTAGGTTGTTTTTAGTGATGCATTCTTTTGTCATTTATCTTTTGTTAAAGATCCAGTGGAGATGACTTTGGAGGAGAAGCACGGAAATGAGCTGGGAGTAAATATTCTTTAATTGTCTCCTTGCCAGAATTCTTACTCCAGAGGTGTTTGTACAAGATGCAATTCGTAGTACTGAAAAGAAAAAAGGTAAATAAATGAATAATATGTAAAGTATGGCCTTGAACTTTATTATATTTCAGATTAAGCTCAGCCTAATAGAGGCATTTTCTTGAAGGTGATGTTTGCTCTTAAATGATATAATGTTTGATAAACAGTTTGCCCATGGGGTTTTCTGGCTCAGACATACTATTTTGGCTACAAGTTTGGACATCTCACAGAGAATAAAACTATAACAAAAACAAACTAAGTCAAATAAGTCATCTGACATTCTAAGCTTACTTTGTACTTCAGTTCAGGGGAGATCTACAAGTCAGTTCTAAATTCAGACAAAAAGATAGTAATAAAGAAAAAAGTGAATCATACTTAATGTGGTTTACACAACCTTGCACAATTTATTCACTTAGAAGCAACACAATATATTAAATCTGATTTAAGCTCCCCTGAGGAGAAACTCTCAGTTTCATTGTCACTACACAATCCAGAGTGCCATAGTGACACATTTCTACTTCCACCACAGTAAATTCTTTATGGTGCTTTGTCAGCACCATGAAGAAACTTTTAACCTGTCTGCTTTTGATCATGAAGTCATCCCACTCAAACCTCTTTGTACATGCTTTTTTTCTTCACGGAGGAGAGAATTGGGTCTCTCCTTAGATCAGGGCTGTGAAGAATGGGAGAGAAATTTGTAATTTGTAAACACACCAATTGTAAAATATTTTTCAATTTTGGAACTAATATGATATGATCCTTCAATTTGGAAACTACTCATGTTCTAATGTAAAGATGCTAATATAAATTTAGAGCCTAACTTTTTCATCAAAAATACTCAAAATGTATGTTATTGTTCTTAATGGTATATATTAATGTTTTGATAGTCAAAATTTATATCTTTTTTAAAATTTAATTTATATTTACATGTCATGCTTCTGACTATTTAGAAACTTTTTTAATGGGCCAGAGACATGACTTGGTAGCTCAGGTTAGCTCCTGTCAAAGGGAAGACTTGAATCCAATCTTTGAGACTTTAGTTTGTGATAGAAAAATAAATGATTCCTGAAAGCTGCCTCTGACTTTTGTAACACATGTGTATAACCACAAATGTATATATTCATATGCATGAGTCCAAATACACAACCATACACACTCACATTGACATAAATTAGGGAGAGACAGACAGACAGAAAGTCAGAGGAAAGGAAGAAGCAGGGGGGGAGTGCGGCTAGGGAGAGAGCCAGGATGGGTCAAAAGGGTGAATAAAAGAGGGGTGAGTAAATAAATGCAATAAAATTATTCAAAAAGAAAAAAGTTCTATGTAAGTAAAACTTCCTTTAGTAGTGATTTCTGTTACTTTTTAAATGGATACTTTGTGAGGAAATATTATTCTTTTATCTAATAGTATATTTTTTTCTTACATATAAACTAGTTTTTCTTCCCTCCCTTCTTCCTAGTTATCCCCCATCTTTGCCCCATTCTATCCCTCCATCTTTTCCTTAGAGAGGATAAGGAGGTGAGTCAATATAGCCTGGTGTATCCCTTGAGGCAGGACCAAGTTCCTTCTCCCAGTGTCAAAGCTGATCAATGTGTTCCTCTGGAGGGAATGGGCTCCATGAAGCCAGTTCACACATTATGAATAAATTTTGGTCCCACTGCCAGAGGACCCATAAACTTCCCATGAAATTTGACAGTTGTCCATATTCAGAGGAGTAATTTAGTCCCATGCAGCTTCCCCGCTGTCAGTCCAGAGTCAGTGAGCTTCCAATAGCTCAGGTCAACATTCTCTGTGGGTTTTCTATAATGTTCTAAAGCTCTTTGCTTATATAATCTCTCACCCCTCTCTTAAACTGGGCTAAATATCCCCTGGGTAAGCTGGAACCGTAGGGGAAGAGTGGATAAGGGGAAGTGGGAAGAGAATATGAGGGAATGGGGTGGTTGAGTTGGAGAAGGACACATAACAATGAAATAGATATGTTGATAGATGGAGCCATTGTGGAGTTAGAGAGGAACCTACTGCTGAGGAAATAGCCAAGGAACCAGAAACACGACTCCAGCTAAAACTCTAAGCATATTGAGTGATGACCACCCTAATTGTCATTGTAGAACCTTCACCCAGAAACTGATGAAAGCAGATGCAAAGATCAGTAGGTAAGGACATATTTTAATGTGATTTCAGTACATTTATTATGCTATATATTTGTGTTTAGAAATGTGAGTATCCATGTGTTTGAATTTTATATTTTATGCAAACATTTGCATGGTTAAATGCATACAATGTTTATTATGCAAAATAACCAGTAAGTATTCTCTACACCCACCTTGGTATTTGAGAATGCATTTTACATGGATGCTGGGAATTAAAATTCAGGACTTCGAATTACCCAGAGAGCATTTTACTGACTGAGTAATCATCTCAATCCCACAGTTGTATTTTTTACTAGATTCATTCATTTGTTTCTGTGGTCTTAATGCCTCATCTTCTCTTCATCTAACCTCATGTTTATAGGTTCCTTCATTGAATTGTGAGGAAGTAAACAACTACATTTTTATAATATTAGGATGTATAATTTGTATTTTCAAAAGTCATTTTTTCTAGTAATAGAGCTTAATTATAATTCTGTAGTAATAGTTTTCAAGAACTACTGCATTTCCTCTAAATCAAAATAATTGTTTTAAGCTATACTATATTTCTATTTTTGGAATAAAACCTTAATTTAAATCCAGAGTCGCACAAATAATTGTAGTTGACATATATAATCGGTATATATAAAGCTAGGTTTAAATAAATATAGATATAGATGACAGATAGCTAGATAGATATAGACAGATATAGGTAGGCTAAAGTGACCAATAAAACAATATTTCTTGAAATAGAATACACTTAATCACTTGATCTCCATATGCCAAGCATTCATAATTTAAAATAGCCAATATTTTATTGGAATCTTGCAAAGATTCCAATATTTTACAGTTCCATTTGGGAAGTTCACCTGTCCATAAGTCAATACTATGTAGAAATTTCTGTTCTTCATAATGCAGCAATGAGTTAGTTTTTATTACAAGGTGTCACTTTACTGTTACATGTTGTGCAATGATTAATTTCTTATGTTAAAAAAGATGTTGTTCTTTAGTTACTAACCAGAAATTGACCCAGTTATTTGGTAAATATGCTGCAAATGTGGATAATGTGTGCAATCAGTTGATGCTGAGTATAGAAAGTTACCCTCAACAATATGAGTAGATCCTATTTAACCAACTAATTTGTAAGGAAGACAGGTTTCCTGGAGAAAATCAAACCTTCCTCCCACTGCAACAGTAATATCTTCCAGATTTCCATAAATTATCTTCTCTAAAGACTCCAGCCTTGTCAGCTTCACAACTGTCAGAACCAACTATTTAAAAACTGTATCTATAATATATAGCTGCATAGAGAGTTCTGTTTATTTATTCTCTTCTCCAGAGACTCTTAACTGCCATAGTTAATCAGAACAAATTTTAAAATCTCATGAAAATTTGCCAGCAATGTACAATGAGATAGTTATCATAGAATACTTCTACTAAAAGTGAGGCACCAAAGAAAACATAAAAAAACCTTTGGTCAAATTGTGCCAGTCTTAGCTCTAGGATCTGACAATCTATGCCCAAATTCTTACTCTTAGGCAGGTTACTGGCTCCTCAGAGTCCGACTCTCCATCCTTCTAATGGCATTGTCAGTGGTTCTTTCTGCATGGACTGTTGTAAAGATTTAATGAGTTCCTGATTAGAAAACAGCGCAATGCCTTGCTTACATCTAAAGAAAACTCAGCAAATCTAATGGGCAATTATTTTTTTTTTAGTTTTTTAAACAAAATTATACCAATTGTAGTAGCAAAGTAAACCATGCTAATACTCTTATTATAAAGATTTGCTTGACACACATTTGAGAAAATGTCAAACACTTGAATTAAACTGGTGAGTGATAAAGTTATATATAGAAAATAAACAAAAATATATTTTGTTTGAAAGAAATTCAAATGAAAAGAGCTTCAAAACCTGAACTGGAAATTTGGGTAAATATTACTTTTTAAAGAAACAGTTCTTGATATGCTAATGAATGGTGTTGATATGCCAGTGAACCAACCCTAAGCTTTAGGACCTGATAGTGCGAAGCTACAACACAACATAATGAAAGAAAAATTAGAAATATGGGTATGCTTACCCTTACAGCTCTAGCCTCTGTGATATTTACCATTGGCAAGAAAACTTGAATTTATGTATGACCCTGGCTTCAATGGCCATTAAACTTCCAGGACCCTTGCTTGGCCAGTCAGTGCTAGCTTCTGGTCAACACACTCAAGGATTTCCTGAACCTCCATCAGTGCCAACCTCCCAGCCCTCCGAACTGAAGGACTTCATGACAAACTTCCCAAGAGTCCTCACCAGATAAGACTCCCAGTATAACCTGGCAGCATCATTCGCACCACACAATTGTTCTCTGCTTGTTTAAGTTTTATACTAACATCATATAAGAGAGGGTGTTTTGTGAATAAGAGAAGCTTAATTGAAAAACAAAAAGAAAATAAATAGAACAGAGTTTACAAAGTTCTTCATGAAAAACGAGATGAGAGAAAATGACCTATTAAGGTGAGGGGAAACGTTTCACCTTTAGAATGCTTGGATTATAATATATTTGTATATTTTGGTTTAATATATTGGAGCTGGTAACCCAAATAAGTGAGAAAACTGACATTTAGTTTCTTCTCATGCAAGTTTCTCATCCGTTTTAAAAAGTTTGTCTTTTTCTATTCCTCCTCCTCCTCTGCCTCCTCCTCCTTGTCTACCTTCTTTAGCTCCTCCTCTTCCTCCTTTTTTTGTCTTCTTTTTCAGCAACAGGAAACTTGGTTGTGGGAAGCAGGATAGTAATTCAAGATGTGTGAATGGATGACAAGTGATAGTCACTCTCTATCTAGCATAAAGAGCATGTATTTTTCTTGAAACACTGAGGAAAAGGATCTATGTATAGCTGTTGATAACAAAATTAGTAAGAAAGGCATGAAGTAGAAATTGACCTTTCATTCTCTTAGAAAACTAGGAGAAAACTAGAAAATTCTACTAGTGCTGTAGAATAATGCTTTTGTACGCTCTAAAGATTTGTCACTCACAGTGGTTTAATAAAATGCTGATTGGCTAGTGGTCAGGCAGAAAGCATAGGAGGGATGTCCAGATTAGGAGGATTTTGGAAGAGAAGATGCAGAGAAGCAATTGCCAGCCATCCACAGAGGAAGAAGGATTAGAGTGGCTCATTGTAAGGATTTTGTCATTTATATTTGTTTAATAAAACACTGGTTGGCCAATGGCCAGGAATGAAGTATTGGTGGGGTGATCAGATTATGAAAATTTTGAGAAAAAGAATGGCAGAAAAGCAGTCATCAGCCAACTACAGAGGAATCAGGATTTGAATGCTTTACTTATAAAATGGTGCCAAGCCACATCACTAAACATAGATAAGAATTATGGGTTAATTTAAGCATAAAAGCTGATTATTAATATGCCAAACATTTTATATAAAATTAAACTTCCAAGTCAATAATTTGGGAATTAGCTATTGGGTATTTGGAAGCTGTTGTTTGAACAGAAAACTTTAGCTACAGGTGAGTGTTGCTATATGCATTATAGATGGTATATGATAAAGCCACCATGGTCTAAAGTTAGAGTTCAACAACAATGAAAATTACAAAAAGCCTACAAACTCATGGAATCTGAACATCTCTCAATTGAAAAACATCTGGCCCAAGGAAAAAGTAAAAAAAAAAAAAGAAATCAAAGACTTCCTAGAATTCAATGTAAATGAATCTATAATACACCCAAACTTATGGGACACAATGAAAGCAGTGCTAAAAGGAAAATTCATAGCACTAAATGTCTACATAAAAAAACCTAAAGAAATGTCACACAAGAGACTTAACAGCACAGCTGAAAGCTTTAAAACAATTAGAAGCAAAATACCTAGTTAAAGTAGTCGGCAGGAAACAAACTCGGGGCTGAAATCAGTAAAATTGAAAATAAACAGAACAATACAAAGAATCAATAAATCAGAGAGCTGCTTCTATGAGAAAGTTAACAAGATAGACAAACCCTTATTCAAACTAACCAAAAGACACACAGAGAGAATCTAAATTAACAGAATCAGAAATGAAAAGGAGAATGTAACAACAGACACCCCAGAAATCCAGAGAATCATTAGGTCATACTCCAAAAATCTATGCTTCACTAAACTGTAAAATGTACAAGAAATAGACAGCTTTCTACACAGGTACCACTTACCAAAATTAAATCAAAACCAGATAAATGACCTAAACCGACCTATAACCCCCAAATTGTCCTCAAATTGTTCCCTACAATAGAAACTGAAGGGACATTGCCATACTCTTTTTATGAGACTACAGTCACCTATGAGATCTAAGTCACTCACAGATACAAGCAAGAATTACAGACCAATATCCCTTATCTCACTGATGCAAAAATAACCAATAAAGTCTGGCAAACATAATCCAACAACATATGAAAAAAAAATCATCTACCATGATTAAGTAGGCTTCATCCAAGAGGTACAGGAATGGTTGAACATTAAAAAAAAAAAAAAATGTCAATGCCATTCATTATATAAAAAACCTGAAAGAAAAAAAAACACATAATCATTCCATAAATGCTGAAAAGGCTTTGACAAAATCCAACATCCCTTCATGGTAGAAGTGCTGGACACATAAGGAACACAGGGAAAAATATCTAAACATAATAATGGTAATATGAAGCAAGCCAACAGCCTACAACAAACTAAATAGGAAGAATCTCAAAATAATCCCACTAAAATCAGGAACAAGAATGGCTTCTTCTTCCCCCTTATCTATTCGATATAGTTTTGACTAAAGCAATAAGAGAACAAAAGGAGATTAAAGGCATAAAAATTGAACAAGAAATCAAACTATCTCTATTTGCAGGTGATATAATTGCATACATTAGTGACCCCCAAAATTTTACCAGGGAACTCTTACAGGAGATCAACACCTTCAGCAATGTAGCAGGGTATGAGATTAAGTAAAATAATAATAATAATAATAATAATAATAATAATAATAATAATAATAGCCCTTCTACGCAAATGATAAAAGGGTGGAAAAAGAAATCAGGGAAAATCACCTTTTATAATAGCTGCAATAGCACTCAATATCTTGGGGTAACAATAACCAAATAAGTGAAAGACTTGTTTGACAAGAACTTTAAGAAATTGAAGAAAGAATTTAAAGAATATATCAGGAAATGTAAAGATCTCCCATGCACCTGGATAGATAGGATCAACATAGTAAAAATGGCAATCTTACCAAAACAATCTATAGATTCAATACAATCTCCATCAAAATCCCAACACAATTTTTTACAGATCTTCAAGGAACAGTACTCAACTTCATATTGAATAACAAGAAACCCAAGATTGGCAAAACAATACTTTTCAATAGAGAACTTCAGGAGGCATCATCATTCCTGACTTCAAGCTATACCATAGAGCTACAGTGATAATAAACAGCCTGGTACTAGCATAAAAACAGACTTGTGAATGAATGGAATCAAATCAAAGATCCCAACCTTAATTCACACACTGATGAATGCCTGATTTTTGACAAAGAGACTTAAAATATACAATGGGAAAAAATAGTATCTTCAATAAATGGTGTTGGCATAACTTGGTAGTAGTTTGTAAAATAATGCAAATAGATCTATATCTATCTATTACCCTGCACAAAACTGATATCTAAGTGGATTAAATACCTCAACATAAACCCAGCTACACTGAAGTTGATAGAAAAGAAGTTGGGAAATACCTTCATACACTTTGGCCAGGTGACTACTTTCTAAGTATAACACCAGCAGCACAGACACTCAGAACAACAATTAATAAATGAGAACTATTTAAATTGATAAGTTTCTGAAAGGCAAAAGACATGATCAATAAGACAAAATGACAGCTTACAGAATGGGAAAGGATCTTTACCAACCCTACATTTGACAAAGGATTGATCTCTAAAATTCATAGAGGACTCATGAAACTAGACGCTGAAATACCAATTATTCCAATTAAAAATGGTGTTCAGAGCTAAAAAAGGAATTCTCAACAGAAGAATTTCCAATGGAAGAAAGGTCCTTAAAGAATTGCTCAGCATCTTTAACCATCAGAGAAATATTCCTTTTATGAGTAATTTAACTTTGTACAGTTGAGTGAAGACCAACTTCTGAACATATTTTGACCATAATCCTTTACTTGTTATATTAGACATATAATATATGCCTCATTATATAAAGCTGAGTATTTTAAGAGTCATTATATATTGACAAAATGTTAAAAAATTTGCAAGAGTGAGAAGGGGAAAAATAGAAAGAAAATAATTAACATCCTCATTGCCTTGAATAAATTATAAACTTATTTGCAGAAAAATGTGATTATCTACTGCTAATATTATAATTTCTGGAGGAGTTAAAAACAATTCCTCTAATATGAATGTCCCTTGGTAAGAATTCTTGTGAGATATGTCTATTTGATTATTATTTACTAGAAATCCCAGTGTCTAACATATTTGAATGCTGGTTATTAGATGACAGTCGCTTGAAGGTTACCCCACAACTTTTCGATGTCTTTCTTTTAACTTTTATAAACTCCAACCAAATTGATAATAACTGCTGAGATGCAACATTAGTATATTCAAAGGAGGTAGCACCAACTTTTTTTCTTGGGGCACACAAGTCTAATGTAGTGAAGAAAGTCAATGAAAATCACAAGGCACAGCAGCTCAGCAAGGGTTTTGGAGTTCAAGCACATAAACATATTTATTTATTTACTTATTAAATTATTATCTATTAAATCTTTTATTGCATTTATCTAATTGGGGGATAGCAGAAATTAGGAGTCTCCTTTCACCAGATGAGCCTCAAGATCGAACTCGGTCTCCTTAAAAGTTGACTCTCCTCTCTGGATCATCTCACTAACCCATCTCTAGCACTTTGCATTGGCCTAGAAAGTGGTGGTTACATGTGACACTATAAAAGACCAGACAATATATGTTTATTCTTTTCTCCCCGTTTTGTTTTTTCTTTCTTCTTTATTTCCATATATTTGTTGATTTGTACATGTCAATCATGTACTTAATCTTAATCACTCCCTGTTACTGTCTCTGTCCCTCCCCCGCTGTCTTCTCTGTACTGCTTTTCACAGGTCTATCAGAATAGAAGATATTCTTTTTTTAACTTTAGATAGCAATTAATAGAGATCCACTAATTGTCAAGGTATAAATAGTGAGAGATTATGACATGCAAATGTGACGTCTTGTTATAACTTTTTCTTTCCAAATTCAGAGATTATCGTTGAAGATGGTACAAAGCATTGTAATAGTTGAAGATAGTAGATGAATACAAGACAAATATATCTGTGCCATAACAGGGTAGTTGTCCATATGGATTCACAGTAGCTTTCATCAGCAGGCACAAGACCTCCACAAATAGAAGCCAAACAAATTCCCAGCATGGAGAGGAGAAGTAGGCATTAAATGCTATTTCTAGCCAAAGAGCTGAGTGAAATTTATAGCTGCTGAAAAGCGGAGAGTTTGTTTTCTTTAAAGATATAGGTTCTGGCAAATTTACTGGCTCCTGGCAGTTTTATAACTAAGACTATATGGGCAAAGTAAACTGTACTTGGTGAGTTTAAATTTTCTAAAAGGGAACACAAATTTGGAAGAATAGAGAACGGAATTGTGTCTGAAATGTATTCGGAATAAATGAACAAAACACATTTTATAGCTTTCTTAAAAAATCTCATACAAGTAAGGGTAAAGTTTAAAGCATGAGTGAAGGAAACAGTAAATGTTAATAGAATAGAACAACTGGTGCAGAGAAATACAAGTAAAGGATCAAGGGAAACAGTTAAAAACAGCAAGTAAAAAAATACTCGATATATATTGTGCAATAACGGAAAAGCTTTGTTGCGATAGTTTCATTGATATTTTGTTCAAAGTCAAAGTGGTTTTTTTTTTTTTTTGACAGCCATTAGGATAGCAAAGCCTTGTCTTATGATGTCAGAATGATTCATTACTATGACAAAAGGAATTTTTCCAGTTATGGATTTTAAGGTGAGCCAATAATCTATTGTGAAAAACCAAGTACAAATTTAAATAAGTTATATTTTAGACTCACTATAAAATTTTCCTTAAATGTCGAACAACATTTTGAACCAAGGAAAAGAGAACATAATTTTTTGAACTACAAAACAGATAAAACTTCAGTTTGATAAAAAATGATTTATTAAAACTAAAAATTCACTAGTTATTAAATGCTAAAATATAAATACTCAAGGTTGTAAACTCATCATAAATTAATTTGTTAGGCCTCTTATTAAATACTTCTCTACAGAACCAATTCTTATCTATGTTCATGCTTTTGTTTATAATTCCTAACACTGAAATATGGAGATAAATGCTTATCTTAAAAAAACAGTTTAAAATTAACATAAACCTTTTGTGATTATTTGCGACTAATAGATGTGGAACTAGCCATATGGGACAGAAAATTCTAACAATATTCTCACATTCTTGAAGGCTTAAGTTATTAGTTTGTTTGTATTTTATTTTTCTCTTTTTTGTTATTTTATTTATTTATTTTCTTCATTTTATTACTATTTAATTTAAAAATGTATTTTTTATAGATATATTCTACTGCCCTCCCTCCCTCCCTCCTCCAAATCCCTCCCCATTAGCCCATGAGTACATTGCTATTAAGGGATATTAATAACTGGTAATTGTTAATTCCTGTTATTTTTGGTGGTAGTGTGTGTGTATCTCTTCTTTGGGCTTTGCTTCTGTGTGATTATCTATTGCTTGTGGCTTTGTTGGTATTTCTAGCTTTGTTATGTTGTAGTTTAACTTCTAATGCGTTCTGTGGGACTGGATTTGTAGATAGATATTGTTAAATCTGCTTTTGTCATGGAATATCTTGTTTACTCCATCTGTTGTGATGGATACTTTTGCTTAGTATAGTGGTCTGGCCTGGCATCCAGTGATTTGGGATGTATTTCTGTAATCTGTAAATGATCATTGGATAATAAAAGGACTATTTGGCCTATGGTTCAGGCATATTATCAGCTAGGACTTGCATCTTAACTCATTTCTATTCATCTATTTTTTGCCATGTGGCTAGTGGCTTATCTTAATTCCTTTACATCTGCTTCTCTTAGAGGCAGCTCACAGCATCTATCTATGTCTCTGCCCTCCTTCCCCTTTATCTATATTCAGATTTCCCACCTGCTTCTATGATGCCTGTTGTAGGCCAAAACAGGACTGTTTGTTTGCTTTTTCTTGGTTCTCTAGTCTTTATTTAAGAAATTCATTGTTTTCTTCCATTTTTTTTTTTTGCTTGTATTTTCCTCTATTTTAATTTAAGGGAGTTTCTCGTTTCTTTAATTTCCTCTTTAAAGGCTTCTATCATCTTTATAAAGATATTTTTAAGGTCATTTTACTCTTCTTCTTCTATATTGGAATATCCAGATCTTCCTGTTACAGAAACACTAGATTCTAGTGGTGCCATATTGTTCTTCATGTTGTTGAATGAATATTTGCATTGGCGTCTACCCATTTTTTTCCCACTGATTATTGCAAGTGTCGTCTGTGTTTCAGTTAGCAGTTCTTGGTGCTCTCGGTGTAGTTGGAGTTCTTGGTGAACGCAGAGGCAGTGGAATCTGTATCTCAGGGATAAATTATGATCTGCAGCTACAGCTTTTGTGAAGGAGCTCTCCAGAGGCTGTGTTTTAGGGAGCAGCTGGAGCTGGAGCTCTTCTGGTGGAGCTCTCAAGAGGTTGTGTCTCAAAAAACTGCTGAGGTTGAGGGAATGTGTGGTTTTGAGGAAAGTTTTTGGGCTTATGAGATAGAGGGTCCAATGAGGGGTGTTGATAGGTTTGCATGCAGGAGTCCTGCTCGCTTACCTGTATCTGGAACTGAGATTGGTTAGGGTGCATACATTGTGCTCTGTTGGGCAGACCTTGGGCTGTTCTAGCTGGCCTTTTTGGCCAGCTGGGAGAAGGGTAACTCACCTGTTCTGCTGGGGCTTTCCAAAAGCTGTGTCTCAGGAAGCAGATGAGGTTGGGGGATGGATGATTTGGGGCAATGCATGGAGGTTTATAGGGTAGAAGCTCCAATGAAGGCTGTACTTAGGCTTGCAGGAAGGGGTTCCACTTGCTTGCCTGCAGCTTTGGATCCACACTTTGTGCCCTGTTACCCAGACCTAGGACCCAGACCTAGGAGTTGTTCTAGCTGGCCTTGAGGTCAGTTAATATTTTATTTTTTAAAACTTTTCAAAATTATTTTGGTTCAATACTTGGGAAAACAAATAACATTCTTAATAATTAGTACAGATATATAAGCCTCTTAATAAAGTTTTAAAATACAGGTATAAATTATTTTCATTTTAAAATATAACTTTTTCTTTTAACTGATCTATTCCTTTAGGTAAAGCAAACGTTTATTTCTTAATATTTTTGTTTTTATTTTGTTTGTGCATTCATTTTTTTTTTTTGGTTGGGATTTGGGGGAGATTAACATAGCAAAATGAAGGCCAACAAACAAACAATAAACAAAGTAGCACAAAGAAGGGTGTTGTGATTAGCTCCCTAGTGAAGTCATATTTTAGTGGGAAACTTTATTTTCATCTCAAATTTGTCACCTTCCCAGACTGTAGCAATTGTAAATTTTCCTAGATCTCTCTGCAATTACACAATATCAGTACCACTGATAACGTGTTCAGACACCATTTTGGTAAATATATTATTTGTAGTCTTTATTTCCTGAAAGTCAAAAATATTGCGAAGAGTGAAAATAAAAACAAATAAGAACAGTTTGAGTTAACCTCAGCTTACGAATGTATTTATAGCTTGGAGAACAGTTTAGTAGGAGTAGCCAGTGTATGGTGATCCTGAGTAAAATATCTAGTTTCACTAAAACTAAACGAACAAAAACATAAGCACATAGCGTGCACAGCCAAAGAGCAGGGTTCTCCTTTCAATTTGCAAGGCCATGTATTGATTTGAATGAGCTGCTCCCACAGTCTTGGGACTTTGAATGCTTGGTCCCATTTGTTGGCTCTTTCAAATGGATTAGGTGGTGTGGCTTTCCTAAAGAAGCATGTCATGTCACCTGGTTAGGAGAATGTGGTAGTTTCAAATGACTTGTGCCATTTTCTATGGCTCTCTTCTTCCTGTTTGTGGTTTGAGATGTGAGCTCTCAAATGCTTCCATGCCATACCTACTTGGTTTATACTACATTGTTATGTTTCCATTTTGATAATGATAGATTATTTTTATCTATCTAGAAACACAGTTTCTAATAAACCCTTCCATCTGAAAGTGCCTTGGTCTTGATATCTTATCATACTGATAAATGACTAATAAGGCAGAGTTTGATATTTTGAAAAAATGTTGTAATTATAAACTATAAAATATGTGCTCTCTTTCTATGTATGTACAAGTGTGTGTGTGTGTGTGTGTGTGTGTGTGTGTGTGTATGTGTGTGCATGTGTGTGTGTTGTGATATGTGTGTGTGGTGTGTATATGTTCAGACATATACTAAAAAGGCACTAATGATGTACTTCCTTATACATTATTGAAGGGATTTTGAGGAGTCCTGTCATTATAAATCTTCACCATAGTTCATATATAAAAATGAATCAAAACTCTTCTATAATTTGAATTACCATGAAGAGAAGAATCTATCATTTTTATTCAGTTGAAAAATTGGGACTGATTGGCACATGTCAGAATGCAAAGAAATCCAACTGAGAGTAAGCTGTCAGCAGCATAGCAGGGAATTTTGGTGATAGCTGATATTTGTGTATGTGTGTAGACAGGGAGAGAAGAGAGCTGACTAGATGATGATGACATTACACCACATATTCTGCTCTTGAGGAAAAATAACATTTAAATAGTAAACCCTTGCCCTACTTATATTTGTTCATAAACTTTTATTTCTCTCTCCAGAAAAAATGGAAAGAATGTACAGTTCCCTATTCTTTCAGAACAACTTTGATTAAAGAATAAAAAAATTAAATTTTAGATGGTTTAAATTTTAATTATTAAAGTCTCTGTGTAATATTTGCAATATTGAAATATTATTAAATCTTTTTATCTTTATCTAATTTTTGAGTCTTTTTATCCTTTTAGGATCCACTGTTATTCATTTTTGCAACACTATATTAATACTATGCTCCTACTTCATTAAATTTTCAATCATAGTTTTAAAAAGACATATAGACATATAATATTATATAGGGAGAACATTTAGTTATATAAATAAAACAGAATTTTTAAGGCCATTCCCTCTCCTAGAGATCTATTTGCTTCACAATGACAATCAAGCTGTATTGACTAAAGATTGTTGCCAATTAGATAGTACTCAAAAATTTACACATTTATAGAACATTAACATTTTACCAGCTCAAAAAGTATGCTTTGAAATAATTTTTTATTAAGGAGCAATGTAAGAAAAACATGTGCTTACAGATACACTTTTAGCAAACATATACAGCTACTTTGATATTTAAAATAAACTCTCGAGTATTTGGAACATTTTTACTTTTTAATAATTAGTTTAAATTATGAAGCAAGAAAGTTATGTTGTAATTTTCCTCTGTTGTTAAAAAGAATGAGATTAAAAATGAAAGCAGGAGAACAATTTAAGAGATGATTCAAAATAACAAGCAACCTCAGCACACTTTTGTCAGTATTTTCATCACGAAAATAAATGTTCTAGATATCAGTTAGTAGCTTAACATTTGCATACGTGGATTCATAGAGTTTATAGGTTATGATCCCTCTTCTAGGTAAATAGCTGATCTTTCATTGTGTAACTCTTATAAAGTCATTTGCTATAGGTAAATAAAATAATGCTTTATCATGAAGGAAAAAATTTCACTCATTTATTAACCAATCAGTTGTTACTATAGTTTCTTATTTGTATTTATTAATTTGGTCCTTAAATGACTATTCTAGTGTTTTATTATTACAAGTTATGCAGTTGTTCATCCGACCGATGTGCCCTCGTTTCCCAAACCAATGTTGCTGTCTTGAAGTGGGAACTAAATTCTCCATCTGTCTCCCTGTTTCATTTCTTATTTAGAATCTAGGCATTACTAATGCTGAAACATTTCTAAATTGTATAATGGTTAATCACTTTGGCTTCATACTTAATATTCTCAGTTCTATTCATAATCTTACTTGGTATATACTTTAATATAGAGTGTTTTTAAGTAGTAGTTAGATATTCAAGTCAATTTAGAAGCAAGGAAATGTTATCTGAAGAAGTGTAATAACTTCTGCACTGCTGCTTCTTAGAATCAGTGCATGACCTGCTTGCAGTTACTTGTCCTTCATATGGACGTTTATATTTTTTGAATAATTTTAATAGTACTTAGCGCCAAATAATTCCTCTGTACAAGTGCCTTTCATGATTTATTCTACTGCCATGAATTTATGCTTCTATGTAGACTTGCTAAAGCAGAGATTAAGTCATTAAGGAAAGAATTTGTCATTTTCAACAGTGAAAAACTCTGACATTTGAATTAAAAGGAAAGCAGCAGGTCAAATATAGGCCACAGAACAGGCCTGATGAAGTGCTCCTGTTCAGCTTTCTTTTAAGATATTAGTAGAATGATGTTCCGTTATATCTAAGCTTTCTCACATTTGCTTTTGCATATAAAAAGAAAAATACCTAGACTACAGCTTTTATAGTTAGTGATTATTCCCATTATGTTGTTTGTTAAGACAGATTCGGAAAGTATTAACATATTTCAATACTTTGCATCCACCACTTTTTTCCTTTAAGTATTCATCCTTTTGGAGACATATGGTTTTATTTCCCTCCCTCTTATCACCTATTTACTCTACCTCCCCAATTTTCTTGTTTTTTCATTCCTGGGTATCACACAGTTACCTTTCTAGTTTCAATATCTGTAAATTTAATATAATGCCTCTACTCGGTAAAATATGATCTTCTTTGACCTTTAAGAACTACAAGGTTGACAAGATGATTTAGTGGATAAAGATTACTGCTTCATAGTCTACTGACTTGAATATAATTCCCGAACCCTACAAGGTAGAAAAAACATTCTGGCAACTTGTCCTGCTCTCTGCTCTACATGCACACCATGGATTATGCGCGCACACACACACACACACACACACACACACATACATACATACAAATAAATAGATAAAATAAATTTTATATAAAATTTATTAATCAGCTGTACATGCTAGTCATTGATAAACACTAATCCATATTTTATCTAAACTTACCTTAATTATAAATTTTACCCATGATATATAGCAAAATGATCAGAAATTAAATGGTGCTTGAAGATTAGGATCACATGTTGGCATGACTCCTTCTTAAGCAATTTAATTGAGCACAGAAAATCTTTCATTTAATTTACACTTCCTTACTTATAAAGGTTTGTCAAACTGTACAGGCTTTAGGGAGCCAAAAACCCTGAGATCTATTCTTGCCTAGAATGGACATTAATTTCATGATTAGTTTTCCAGTTGTCTTTAAAACATGTTTCTCCATTTTCAAATTCTGGCATATTTACTTCTCATAGTGTGCATCTGTGCTCTGGAACACAATCTGAGCATTCCAAGTATTTGGCCTGGAGATGTGTCAGTGGCGTCAATTTCACAGTTGTCATTTTTAAGTCTCAAAATAAAGGGCCGAAGCATGTTGTATTCAGAAACTATAGGTAACATCTGTGAAGCAGGAATGCCAGAGCGTCAGACTGACACAAGCGGAGATAAGGACTGTGACAATGGACCAAACAATGAGGGCCAAAATACCCCATCATCAATTATGGACACGTGTGAGATTGTAAATCAAACCCTACAGATTCTGTTAGCCTTCCTTTATTAGTATCTGAAATGTGAAAAAATTTAGGTGTGCATTTCAATTAGTAAGGCAACAGATCTGTTTGTAGTATTAATTGAGGTCAGTGCCCCTTATAATTCATCTGGGAAAATCAAAGCTTTCCTTAATTTTCTCATGTCAAATATGTAAAACAGTACTGACTGAAAATAAAGAACCCATAGGGCAGCAAAAAGAAAAGGCCAAGGTTCTGTCTCTAAAAAAACAGGAGTAATCAGGTCTGAATGGGCTGTCTATCTAAAGCCCTGAGTCTCATTAAGCTTCCCCAGTGGAGAGAGTCTGCGTATTCCAGGGTTGATCTCTATGTGGAGTGGGAAAAAGAAGTGGCTAAAAATCACATAAACTCATACTGATATCACAGGTCCCTGATTCTGGGTATTTTGCTAGGCATATCGTATGCTTTTATGAATTCTTCTTGATGAAAGGACCAGTTGTGTAAACAGCCGTAAAGCAATTTAAATAAAGAATATATTGATAACCTATTTCAGAAATTTGTTATATTTCTTGTAAAGCTGGAACTTTTTCTTCCATTTTGGGCTTAGATGAGTCTTACCATTCATATCTTAAATGGTGACACTGTTAGTGTCATTCTGAGAAAGATGTCTTTCAATACTCTAAAACTAGTCATCATATATGTAGAAATTTAATCTTTTCTAGAGATACACTACAATAATAGCACATAGATTTCCCATTCTAAATTATTTTTGAGATTTTGTGACCTCCAAAGCATTTTTAGTATCTCTACATGTGCAAAATAGTCTTCATGAAATACTGTGAGAACAGATGATGACGGTGTTTCCAATCATATAGTTTATAGTTAAAAATAAGTACCAGAAAAATAAGATATATAAAATTGTTATAAAGTTAATGCTATTACTCTTTCCTTATGCAGATGAAAATTAGGTGCATGAAGGTTAAGGGATGAATATTTCATGTATAAATCTTTTTGTTACTCTTTCACTGTGGGTTGCAAGACTAGGCAAAGTAGCAATAAATGAAAAATCAACATGAATGTACAACAATTTCATTCTGGTATTTTTCTCATTCAGAATCATTTTTTTACTTCATCTCATTTACTACATAAACTGAGAATTTCTATTGCATGCAATATAGCAGGGAAGATGTTTTGCAAGTCTGCCTACAGTGAACAATTATGTGCCCAATAAATAGTTTACAAATGTATTCAAAATATCTGCAGATATAAAAATGGAAGTAAAATCAGAAAGCCTGAGCACATACCACATAGAGTTTGCTGTCCAGACCTGAGCTGCCTGAACCCTATAACAAATATAGGAACTATAGATAAAAACAAGACCAATTTTTGATCCCAACAAATCTAACGAGTTGTAAATGAAGCTTCATAATGCTGAACACTCAAGAACAATTATCCTTAATATAATTCTATTCATAACAGACTTTTGGGAATGGTTGGTTAATATAATATAATGCAAACTTGTACAACTTCTTTGTTAAACATTTATAATTAGCTTGAAGTTGATATTTGTGTGTTCTTATATTCAATCATTTGTTCCTTAGAGGAGTATATTTTTTTTATAAAATATTTCAGTATACTCAAAAGTGGTGAGATTCATTTAAGTGAAAAAAGCATCATTAAATATCATAAACATGACATTGAGTTAAGCATACCATACAGACACACCCACTACAATTTTATTCATACAAAATCATGCTCCATAAAAGTGTAGCAATTCACAGTTTAGGAAGTTAGAAATTGCTAAGAAAAACTGACATAGTATATTTTGATTGCTGCAGTAAGCTTTTAGGTTTCTTTAATCCTTCTTTTATGTCTCTAAAAAATAGAGGTGATTATTTAACTATCGCTCTTCAAATTATAGATATCTGTTTTTAGTAAAAATATCAAATATATGTCATGATAAATAAAAAAGAAAGAAATTGGGGATAGTAAAGCCATTGTATAGAAAAGAAAGTGAAAACAATAAAAATTTTGAGGCAGATTGACACCATACATGTATCAACATTCTCCAATATAGGACACCCCCCCCCCATTTCTCACCTGGCTTAGTAACCAGCAGTTTCAGAATCAAGACTTCTGATGTCCCATGTGAGTGAGATTACATGCTACTTGTTTTTCCATGTTTGCTCTTTTCCCTTAACACAAATGCACTTCATTTACATTCTTTTTTTTAAAAAAAAAAGTTTAATTGAAAATTCAAACAGAATAGTAGTTATTCATAAGTTGTAACCTTAATATTCTTGTGTTGAAATTCCAATGTTTAGAACTCAAATCTAAAATGACTATTGATGGATAATATAATGCTTACAGTCAAAAATGTGACATTCAATGTCTAGGATATTTTCATCTGTCCAAAAATCATGGATTTATAGAAAACTTAGTATTTAGTTCTCACTTTTAACAAGAAATTTGTTTTTAAAAAAATCATTTACATTCTTGATATGTTCTTTTAAAATTTCACATTGCATTATATATGAATATCTCATTTTCTTTATCTTCTTTTAAGCTGATGGGTACAGATTGTTTTCAATTCTTGACTACAGCAGAGGGATTTAGTCAACATAGCATGCATCTCTTCTACATATTCATTTCATTTTTCCCGAATGTATGCAGCCTCAGAATTATGAGATTATGTGATAGCTGTATTTTATTTTTATTTTATTCTCTCTATATAATATACATTAATTTCACACTATATGTCAACACACATAGTCTTATTTAGATATAATATAATTGTACTATACATATAAATTATATGTAAATTTACTTTTTGCCAAACTGGGATCAAACTCAAGGACTTTTTAAAACTAGTATAGCAGTATCACAGAACTAGGTTATCAGTCAAAATTGTTTGAGAAAATTCTATACTCTTTTTTTTTAATTATAATTTAAAAATCACCAGTCATATATTTATAGCAATTTATTTAATCCATAGATAATTTTCTTAGTAGGGGCATTAAAAATACACCCATGCTTTCAAAATGAGAATGAACTGTTTTTTTACAATTATTTATTTCCAATCTCATAGGTATTTGAGTTAAGTGCCTCTGTGTGTGTGTAAATATGAGTATATGAATATGAGTATCTGTTTGTATGTCTGTATATATATCTGTGTATTTGTGTGTGTGTGTGTGTATTGTGTACCCACAGTGTGGAAATCAGAGGGTAATTTTGAGGAGTTGGTTCTCTCCTTCCACCATATAAACTCAGAACTGTAGGATTTGGAAGCTATAACATTAGCATGCTGAGCCATCCTATTGACCTTTGAATTTTTTAGGCACTCAAATGGAAAAGGGGAAGAGTTTAGCATGCTTAAAAGTTTGATTTAAACATAATTTTAAACATAAAATTATTTTTTTAAATAATAGAATGTGGAATAAAGGTGCTTCCTGATAAATTTTCTTCAAATTATCTTATGCAGTTTTATTACTGAAGACAGAAAATACTTTGCCTCAGAGAAATGAGAGAGAAAATGAAGGAGAAACACCTTTAGGATTATGACAATGGGAGGACTGGGGTTTTAGGCATTTGGGAGTGATTTAAGCTCTGATGAGCATTTCTATTCTCGATGTCTCCTGCTGAATGACTAGAGAAAAGATACATAAAAACCATCTTAAAAGATATGCCATTTTAAACAAGATCTACACTCTGTTCCTGTGGCTGTGACTGTGTCATAGATATTTGACTCAATTTTTCTTTTCATTTCTGAAGTCAGTCTTAGTATCAAATGAGCAAAGTAAATAAACAGAAAAAGAACTCCATGGTTTCAACCCAAGTAGCCACTTAAAAGCAGAGGGCACACCTCAGCATCGTTTCTTTCACAGCTTCCCTTCCCATCATTAGCTGGTGCCAGTGGATTAAGCAGAGATCCAGATAATAAGACTATAAAGTCTTCCTTTCTCCAGTTGAAACCATGGAGTTCTTTTTTTTTCTGTTTATTTACTTTGCCAATTTGATCCTCTAGCCTTAGGCCATATCTACTATCTCTTTCTATATTGGTAACAATCTAACTCTATTCATTTGTTTAATGATTTTAAAAAAGAGCAAGAGACTGTCTACATTTACCCTTTGAGATACAGAGAACAAGAAGAACTAAGCAAAACATAACCATGATTCTTGTTTAAGACCTTGGTTGGTGACTTATTGAAGATGGAAACAGCCTTGTGACTTGGCTGCCCTCTTAATTAATGATGTCCTTATGATTTTATCAGCATGTGACTTAACCTCCATCATGGTTTTGACATCACGGTGGCAATGACATTCCCACTTCACTACTATGCTGAATAGTTTTATGTCAACTTAGCCCAAGCTAGTACCATAAGTGTTGCCAGAGATGCAACCCATCCCTCTGGAGATGCCCAGAAAATCAGGAGTGAACTCTAAGGATTTGGATAGTGAGGGAGTTAAAATTTTAGAGTTTGATTTTGCTTTGATTTTATTTTTCTTGTACCTTGGTGTTTCCCTTTTGAAACAAGGACATCCTTAACTTATTTTTGATTTTCCACAAGCCAATGGTTGAGTGAATTTATAAGATATTTCATTTGAAAATTGATTATGACTTTTTAAAAGAGGATGAATTTTAAAGTGTTTGTAAAGACCATAATTTTTCAAATTTTCTAAAATGTTTTATATTGTTATATTTATATTAGTGTGTGATGTTGGGAATGAACAAAGGAAAATGTTATGGCTTAACAGTGATGTGTTTATGTGTCCCGTTGACAAGTGGTCAATTGTGCTAAATATTTTTACCTTAACCTGACACAAGTTAGAGTTATCTAAAATTAGGGACCTTCAACTTAGGATAGTTTTCCACAAGATCTGGACATAGGGCGTTTTCTTAATTAGTATTGATGGGTGAGAGCCCGGCTCATTGTGAGTAGTTCATGCCTGGGCAAATGGTCCAGTTTTAAGGAAGGAGAAAGGCAATAAACTGAATTCCTCTATGGCCTGGACATTAGCTCTTATCTCTAGGTTTCTGCCCTGACTGTTACATTGCTCTTGATAATAAACTATTGTATTGAACACTGAGTGGATATGCACTTTACTTGCCAAGTTTTGTTTTTTTTCATGGTGTTTCATCACAGCACCAGTAACCTTAATTAAGATTACAACCATTTTACTTTATGCAAGCACAAGACATGAATCAAAACAAATGATGGCACCAATAAAACTTCTTGATAACACTGAGCTCTCAGGGGATCAACAAAACAACAGACCTTCCGGTACTACTAGTATTCAGTCATGACTCAATTCTCTGTTCCTTTTTTTTTTTTTTTAAAATTTCTTAATATTCCCCTTTCTTGATTCTTGGGGTACTGTAAAGATGGATCACCTGAAGGAGATTTGAAAATAGGCACAATGATAAGGTCAGTACATTTTTATATCAAACTAAGGTGGTAATATTAGACCTTCATGATGTATTTTGCTTGTTTTATTTCTTTTAAAAATTTTGCACACTGTTTTTCCTGTTATATTTCCTACTACTTAAGTGTTTCCCTAGCACTGTGCCTTCAATACTAGCCAGTTTTTAAAGGGAGCTATCAGAAAGTGAAATGATTAGTCTTGGAAAGCTCATGTGAATTCACAACAGCTCAGAAAAATCTTGGGAAAACACAGATCCAAAGTTGAACCCAATGGATAGATGGCCAGATGTTAGGCCAGCTGCTACCAGCACCAGCTACAACAACTGGAGGCAAAGACAAATCAGCCTGCTAGATAGGAAGCTAGAGATGCAGGATGTGCTGGCTCCTAAAGCCTGCTCTTTCTGCCTGGCGTCTCCAAGCCTGATTTTCTCTAACTGAGATGTAATATTCGCTACTTTCTGGAGTCTTTTTATCACCATGTTACTTGTCTGCTTGTTTCTGCTCCTACTGAGCCCTGAGTATTCCTGTTTTGGGTATTAGCCAGTATTTAGTTACATGTACAGATTAAGGATAAAGAGGTTGTGTTATTTCATTCTGACTTTTAACTTTAGAGTCAGTTTAACAGGGCTTCCATAGCTTAGATTTGCTGGATGTTGTAAGCATCAACATGATGATTTTGTCCTGTGTTTTGTTGCCTTTTTTTATCTACTGCTTCCATTTACTCAAAACCAAAAATAGTTATAAAAATAGCTCTGTAAGAGATCACTACAACTCAGCTTGTTTGTTATTGATAAAGATTAAGGTGGCTGAAATTTTTTTATCTGAATTGGAAATAAAACAATTAGAAGACTGAACCATAAGTTACAAATATTCGGTATGTGAAATATCAGACTTTATATACATGATATTAAAATGACTAAGGTCAATGTTTAATGCACTAAAGTTTAACCTCTGCTTAAATGTATGTCTCCTCAAGATTATTTTAAAATATTTGGGTTTTCTTCATCTGTATCTAAACACTTCATATTAATTAAAATTTTCAAACTGGTTTCATTGACCTGAGTATTGAGAAACTATATTTTGAGCTTAATACTAATATCACCAAGAGGATTACAAGGGAAAAATACGTCCCCTTCCACTTCAATATTAACAATGTCCTGAGGAACTATGAGGCATCTTTCCATATGTCCTGTAACTGTGAGAAGGCACCTATTTGATTCTTCAGGAAATACATGGAGACCCCTATTGCTGCTTGGGGGACCAATCTCTAGGCAGTCTAGGCCTCAAAAGGAATCCATGAGGTTGGTGTGTACCTTATCAGTACTGTTTATCTGAGTGGTTAGGGAAAGGACACTCTCACATCCTCCTGATGGTTCTTCGGACCATTTCTTTATTCTTTTTGCATTTTCTATTCTTTATTTTCTTGGTTGTTTCCATCTCTCACTCTTGTTTTCCTTCCAACTCATTTTATCTCTCTCATTTTTGATATTTTCCTTCTAGTTCATTTGAACTCTCCCCTTATTCTTTTTCTCACAGCTTATACACCCCAGCAGAATTTTTTAGGCAATATAAAAATTTCAATGAGGTTACATTCTGTTTTTTAAGTGAATCATTACAAGGAATATGAAACAAACAATAAAAAGAACCCAGCATGTTTCCCATCTCCCTAACATGATTAAACTCCCAAGAACCCACATTTTTCAATTACAAAGAAAGCACTAATTACTTTATTACTTATCTTTTGATAGTAATCTTATAAGGAATCTTAAAGCAATCACAATCCTGAACATTCATATATTAAAAGGAGTCAGTTTTACTTTAAATATTTAGGATACATATTCAGCCATCAGTAGTTATTTATATTAAGAGATCAAAGGCAAATTTGGTACAAGAAATTAATCATCACATTTCTCATCACCAATCCTAGTAAGAAAATTGCATCAACTAATACTATTTGGGAAGCTTTGTTCTTGTTCCCTGAACTTAAAGAGGTCTGTATCCAACTATGAGTCTTTCTAAAACTTTAGATTATCTTCTTGGGTTTTTTACCTCCAAGATACTTGACAAGAACATCTTAGTCTCACTTTAGTTACTTTTAAAGCTTTGTTTTAGCTTTGATGTACTCCAAAACCTGTGAACACATCTCCCAACATGAAGGTTAAAAGAATTTAACATAGCTGATCTAAGTTGAACCAGTTGATTTTCTTAATCATTAACTAAAGCCACAGTCTATAAGGCTCCGCAATAGACACTCATGTTTTGTACCAGTGTAACACTTTCTTGTTCATATTTTAATCATCAAATCTCTATTTAAACTAACATTATCATTTTCATTTATACAATACAGCTTAGGAAAAAAATATCTTCACAATTATTAATTAGTAAAAATGTCGAGTAGAACAGGAGGTTTCCATGAGATAATATACTACATTACAGGCAATGGGAATCTCCCGACCCTCATGCCAGATACCAGAGAAAGATAGCAGCAGCAAACATGTAAAGGTACAGTAGAAGCAAAAGACATTCTGAGGTCTGGGTCCTGGGGGCTTGCCTCGATTCACCCACCAAGGTGTTACCTTCTGGTGAGCTGACACTGTAAAGTCAATGGCCATCATCAGCTTCTCTGACATGGCCACTGGCAGACACCTTATCCAGGGAGCTGTAAGCAGTGCCTAGTACATAGAGAAGAGAGTCAACACTGAGAGCAATTTCCTCTCTAATTTCAAGAAAATTTATGTTCAAGCAAGGGCTTTTGAATTGTCATTTCATATGTGGGTCAACTGATAAAAGGAAAGACATAACAAATGAGAGATTGCTCTGTAACTTAAGTAGCCTCTGAAGATTAGATCCTCAACTCGCCTTACCAGAAAAAAAAAATTAGCTCTCCATGGTATTCAGAAATAAAATACTAATATATTTCTTCAATATTCCATGGAATCACACTCAGCAGATTTTATAACATGTACATACGTTGCTATTTATGTAACCATTTATCACTAAGTATTTTACTCATGATAAGAAATTTGCCACTTTGACATGTACCCTCAGAGCATGGCTCACTGAAGCACCTATCTAAAGTCAGAGAGACAGGATCACTTTAGTTCTAACTTAAAATTATATAATTTTTAATTACTTTCCTTTTCCTAACTAGAAGGCATTTGGGAGGAACCTCACAATGATTCTTGTCACTCCACAGCTATCAAAAGTCCTTAGGGCAGATCCTGGGTTTGTCACTCTGGAGACCAGTCCATGGCAAGGAAAATGCAAGGAAAAACCAACTGATGCATGTACACATGAATCATCAAGAGACTGTAATAGATGTTATTTCAATGTATTTAAAGTGCTTTCTGTTCTTCATTCTTCAGTTTTTCTGTTTAGGAGGTGTAATGTAAATAACTCTAATTCTCCCATAATGTAATCTCCATTCTGTAATCTCTTTCCTTACACAAGTCAAGGTCTTTTTTACCTCCCTAGGCCTCATGATTACCTAAATAAAGTGAAAATACACTTTTGTGTTTTAGACTGACTTTAAGAATACTCTGACTGCCATAGTTGATGACACCACCGAGCTAGTAGAAGCTTTATTTGTCTTTGCCTCAATTTTATAATGGCAATGAGTGTCTTTATTTCATGAGAAAATTGTGGTAAGATTAACAGAAAAAAAAAAAATAAACTTATAAAGTGGCTACACTAGAATAAAAGACTCCAAGGTAAAGAAACCAGTATCTCTCCTGGGCTGAATGACTCAAATATTTTGGGGACTCTTGCCACCCTCCCCTTTCTCTGAAGCCAGAGACTCCAAACGTGTTTTGTGGGGAAAGAATTTGATCTCTTATTTGCTTTCTAAATAATCCCAGTGTTGTCTTTGAAGGAGAAAGAATAATAAAATGACAATAAAGGACTGTTAGAAAAACACTCCTTGTGGAAAGACTAGAAATCCTGACTGGCAAGAAAGTCTCATATTCCAGTTGAGCCAGTTCAATCCCTTAGTTGAGTGAGAACTCATAAAAGGTGGGTTTATGGTAAGACATGCTCAATCAATCACTTACTATCATGATAATTTAAAATTATTAGAGACTTCAAAAAGTAAACAAATACGAGCTAAGTTTGAAAAAGCATGTGTAATAAAGAGGAATGGAATTTTGAGTAATCTTTGTCTATCAAAGATAATAAGCCCCACAAGGGTCTGTATTACTTGAAATCTTTTCTTCCTTTAGTGTCAGAATGTGAAGTTCAACCCTGTCCTGTGCAATGAGTCCTCTACACCATCAGCTTCGTGCATAAAAGACAGAGGTCATCTGGTCTGAAAGTAGTTATCATCCTGAGTTTGGTTTTGGCACAACGTTTATTGGGGGAACAAAGCCTTGACAAATAACTATCCATTTAATTACTATTCATTTATATATGTAGGTCTTTGTGAAGCACTGATTTTCAGCAGCTGGTAATCAAATGCTTTACTTTAGTATTTTGAACAGCAGTGTATGAAATTCGTGGATTATTTCTGGAAGTACATCCATCATACCAATATGGGTAATTCTTTGTTATCTATAAACATCGAGATTTCTGCCTAGTGATTTTTTCCTCATTTTCCCTTAAAAATCTACTTTCTTTTTTGGAGATCTGGCAAAATGTTTTTTTATAGTATCATGTAAATGAAACTTTTAAGTCTCTAACTTACCCTGGAAGCAATTTTGAGACTGTTATTTTGTTTCATGTTATTGTTATTTGAAACAATATAATTAGTTTCAACAGGACTGTGAACCCTTATAATAGATGTGAACCATATCGTATGCAATGAGTGGTAATCCACAAATTATACATGATCCATCCTAAAGTTGGAACTTAACTTTGAACTTTTTGAACTTTTTGCATACTTGATATACTTGATTTATCTCATGCACTTTTAAAATAAGGTTGCAATTAATACTACTTTTAAAACAAAATACAGGGCAGATGCTTCTATTTACAGAAATATAATGAAAGTTATAAGAAAGTACAAAAGAACATTATGTTATGCAAAAATACAATTTAGAAAAAAAGTAGTGAGCAATATATTCTTCATATTTTTCTTTTCTTTTTTTTGGAATTTGAATTATTTAAATTATTCATATATTACCTTCTGACCTGTCTTTTCCTCCTTCATTGCTCCCAGCCCCTTGTTACCACCTCTCCTCAGCTTGAGACCAATTTCCATCCCAATTCACGAAAGAAAATAGGAGGTCTCTAGGACTAGCAGCCAAACAGCGTCAGGGAGCCTCTATGAGTCTGAGCTAGGTCCTCTGCATATGTGACATGGTTTTTTAGCTTGGTGTTCTTGTGGGACTCCTAACAGTGGGAGGAAGGGTTGTCTGTGACTCTCTTGCCTGCTCTTGGGACCCTTTACCTCCTATTGGGTGGCCTAATCAAATCTTGATACTTGAGTATGTGCCTCCTCTTACTATGCCAGGCTCAGTTGTATTTTTCAAATGCCAAGGATTTCCAAAAGTCTCCAAGAATTATTTATTTTATTTTGTTAAATGCCTTCATCTCCTTTACTATCTAACAAATTCTTATGCATATATCAAGAATCTGCTTTCTTTAAATTTTATCCAGTTTCTCAAGTGAATTTAGTTTTTTTCCCACCTTCATACTAAGTTTTCTAACCTGTCTCTATATCAAAATTGTAATGACTCTTTACAGTCCTGAAAAACTATACCAGTATAATAAGACTCCTGAAAAAGTGACCTCATTTTATGTTTATAAATAACTCCAGAGTTTGAAAAATCAATGTGCTATTTCCACACTTTATGGGATTATTTTGGGTAAATTAAGTTAGAATGGTATTGTATATCCTTTATATATAATACTCAGGTTAAATAATCAATCACAAACACATGTAACTGTATACAAAGCTTAAATATGTATCTCCAAAAGATAAAACCATTTTACCATTTAACAAATCTATTTTTCATGACTAGTATAAAATGTAGCAATGTATAATTTTTATCAAAAATGTTTCATAAATTTTCTCAATTCTTAATACTCTTTAATTTTGTTTCTATATTTCAAATTATGATTGATAAATATCTTAATTTTACTTTCATAATCCCCCAAATCTTGTTTTGCTTTCATAAGAAACCAGGATTTTCACCTATAGAATTTTGTGCACTGTGGGTACATTTTATTGCATGTTGCAATGATGGCATATAATATATTGCTTTTTAAATTTTATAATTCCTATAAATTTTGTTATTAAATCAAAGGAAAGGATACATAGGATGTAAGTATCTACCTACAATTTTATGTTAAATAAAACGAATATTGTGGTTATCAACATGTGGATTAAAAAGAGAGTTATATAATTGAAAAAACAGTGCACCTTATTCAAAAGGATCATTACCATCATCTTATTACCCAAAGCATGTAGAATCTCACAGATCCAGATAAAATTACACCAAAAATATTATACTATCTCTAAAACTTTAAAGAAAAAAATTTATTTCGGCAATAATTTTATCACTTAATAGAACAGAAGGAAGCTCTTTACATGACTCAAAAACACAATAGTTTTGTTCATTTAGTAGTATATATTTTAAGTGGAAAATATTTTCCAATAATTTTATAATGTTACTTATTTTTTTAAGGATTCATTTATTTTATTGTATGTGTGTGTATATTTTGCCTGAATGTGTATACACATACCATACACATGACTGGTTCCCATGTAAGTCAGAAGGAGGCATGGGATCACCTAGGACAGTAGTTATGGATAATTATGAGTTACCATATAGGTGCTAAGAACTCAAGCCAAGACAGCTGAAAGAGCAACAAGTGTTCTTAACTAATAGGCCATCTCTCCAACTTTATTGTTTATTCTACGACTAAAATTTCTAGCAAATACAATTGAAAAAAGGTTGTCATGGTTAGGGATTTTATTGTTGCAAAGGGACATTGTAGCCATGAAAACTCTTGTAAATAAAATAGATTTATTTCAGGTAACTTATATTTTCAGAGGTTTTGGCCATTTCATCATGGTGCAACATGATGGTGTACAGGCAGACATGGTCTTGGAGATGGAGCTGAGATTCTTACATCTTGATCTGTAAGCAACAGGAAGTGTACTGAGTATCACCCTGAGTGAAGCTCTTGCAAAAGAGACATCAGTGTATACCCCCACAGTGATATACTTTCTCCAAAAAGACCACAACTATTCCAGCAAAGCTACCCTCTTTGATAATGCCTTTCCTTATGAATTTGTGAGGGACAATTACATTCAAAGTATAACAAAGAGGATGAATTTATTTTGTTACATGGTTTCAGAGTGTAGAGTACAAGGTTCCTTGGCTTATGCATGCCAGAAATGCATGCACAAGAGATTCTTTACATCATTGCACTCAGAAAGTTTATTCAAAGGATTGATACTGGAGGGCAGATACAGCAGTCACAGACAATCCACTTGTAACTTAGATTCTCTTTTTAGATCTCTCCCGATGAATAGTTTACAAACTCCCAGTATGATGTTACAAGCTTAGGGAAAAGTATTCTAGTATATGAGCTTGTTGGGAGCACCCACATTCTAATCATATCATTCTGTTTCTGGCAACCAAAGAACCATTTCCATATTACAATTAAAAACACATCCAAATGGAGCAAGAGAAAAGGCTTTCCCCAGCAGACATCTATACTCCTACTGATCAGCTCTACATTGCAACATAATTTTCCTTTTCATAAATATCAAAATAAATTTTACCCATTGTCCTTTCTGGGGTTATATGAAAGGATTCTTGTCCTGTCACACAGGGCTCAATTTCACATTTTCCTTACTTTCATTGGAAGCTTCTTAGACCCTGCAATGCTTACAATCTGCAGAGGAAGAAATGCACAGACTAAGCAAAGCTGCCAGGATGTGCTATATCTGTGGCCCCATGAGCTACATGTGTGCAAAGCTTCAATGGCCTCTTAATCTCTAGGTGACTGAATCAGCAAAAATATCCTCTCAGGAAACCTTGAAATATTTCAGTAATGCAAGTTCGCTTCACAGAGAAAATCTTTTAAATAGATTTATAATTTTATATGTTGGAGCCTAAAGTTGGTGAAAATATGATAAATTTTAGAATATTATGATTCTTTTTTTACTGAGTACTTGAATTCGCTTATCTTAATTTTAATAATTTATTTGACAAATGCATGATCATTGTTCATAGACATCAACTCAACCTGCTTTTAAAATAACAATTAAAAAGGCTTTTTCTGATGTGTTATATTTTGTAACAGTCTTTATTTCATGAATTCTAGTTGGTAATTAATGAAAACCCAAAGCCAAATGTTAGCAAAAAACTGGATTGTCAGAGAGAAGAAAGACACCACAGTGAATTCTCTCCCAGCCAACTTCATACAATGAATTGGGTAAATTCTGTCTTGTATAGTCCTCCACCTGGCTGGACACTCCTACAGAATACCTGAATGTCTGCTTACACCTGCCTCAATTATCTTCTCCATGAAATTGGTTTTTCCCCCCCTGGGTTCAACTCTGCATTACAATTGAACAGTTATGATTAGAGATATGAGCTACTACTCTTTGGTTGTTAGGCTGTGAACTCACTCACAGAAATAAAGTTCTCTGTTTCCTGAGCAATGGGATTAAAGGTGTGAGTCACCATTGTCAACCCTGTGCTGGAATTAAAGGCAGGAGTTACCACACTCTCATGGCCTGACTGTGGGTGATTCTGTTCTCTGATATTCCAGGCTGATTTTATTAAAAATAAAATATATCTTCACAAATCTTTCCTAACCATCTGACCCAAAGTAGCTAGCATGCTATATCATGAATGCTAGGCTATCTTAAAACTTTTGGTTTCAATTTAATTAGTTCATTTTAAAAAAAAATAACTTCACTCAACATCCAAATAGACAAAAGCTATAAAATTTCACAACCAGAATGTAACATGAGTGGTGTCTAGGACATTCCCAATATATTTTGACTTTCAAGTTGAACTTTCATAGTTCTAGCCTTTAATGTTCATATCCCTGTTGTCATTCTGCTCTCCTGGGCTTCTACCAGAATGCCGTATTACTTATGGAAATATAGGATGCCTTTCACTTTCATTTCCAAAAGCTTCTCCTGAACCATTTCCAAGGAGCATAAAGATCACATGTACAAACTTAAACATATCAATGAGAAGGGCTTACTTTGTGTCACACTTCAGAGTGTTTAGTCCATGGTTATTTTTAGCCTTAATTGCTTAAGGTAGAATGTGCTGTAGATGAGCTTCTCAAGAGATACTGATAGTGGGAGTGACAGGTGCCTAGAACAGCCTTCAAAAAAATGCTCTAGTAATCTACTTCTGCAGGCCAGGTCAGAACCTTAACCTTTCACAACTTCTCTGTGGAGTGTCACCAGTTGGGGACAAAAGTTTAAAAAAATAAGATAAACCCATAGGGACATTTATTATTTATAGCATTACAATATTTAAACCTATGTTTTAAAGTTATATTTAGTAATTGCTTTATATAAAAAATCTTTTGTTTTGTGTATATGGGTATGTGTGGTGCATGTTCACTTGAGAATGTATATTTGCATGTGTGTTGATTTGGATCTATATGACTACACATAGACATGTTTATGTGTACATGCAGAGGAAAGATGATGACGTAAGGTATCTTCCTGTTTAACTCCGCCTTACAGATTAGGCAGAGTCTATCACTTGAATCCATAGGTCACTATTTTTTTCTTTATTGTTTTGTTTCTTTCTTTGTCTAGCTCAACTGCTTGTTCCTAGGGGCCTTGTCTCTTCTAATGTTCTGGAATTACAGAAAACATTAGGTAACCAACACATTAGGTAGGCATAATATTAGAGAAGTAAAGTTGTGTCCACAAGGACAGAATAGAAATGCTTTCACCCATTTATCAATACTCTCAACCAGCACACATTCACACACACACACACACACACACACACACACACACACACACACACACACACACACATGAAAATAATATGTTTGAGTCACTTTACACCATCTCATAAAGTTCCATTGCTAAAAAATAGTTATTATTTTCTGTTTCTATTTTCACATATAGTCACTATATGAAATATGATAGAAAATATATAACTAATTGCTTATCTTTCTTATATGTCAAATTCAGGGACTATATTTTGCAGTATTTGTTATTCAACAAACACATTCAAGGCACTCATTGTGCCATTAAGCCTAATTACTAGCAATTCTTACAATGTCTGTATTTAAAAATGAAATCTTACATTTAAAAAATCTAGCAATTAATTTACAAATTCTAAAATATGTTTAAAGAAATAAAATGTCTGTATTGAAATATAATTTATGGTAGACATGATACAATTGAAAGGCCAAGAATAATTTCTAATACAAGATATTTGTATATTTTCTTGTTCATTGAGTGGAAAATATTCTTCTGGTTATGCTTAAAGGCAATCTAATAACATCAATTTGTAATTGTTAAATGTTTTAATGCCTAGTCTCTTGGTGAATCTCTTTTCTACCTCTCTATTTAGGAGAAATGATATAGTATTGAACTGTAGCTCTCTAGCTTGCTGTATTATATCAATATAGTACTAAATTTCTGAAACACCAATTTTTTAAACTAATTTATTACAGTTTTAATCTGTGGAGATCAGCAAGTATTTTAAGGCAGGGCTCACTGAGTTCCACATAATATTTTACATTTGACTGTTTAGCAATGCACAAAGACTACTATCATAAGTGAAGATGTCAACAAGAATAAGCAAAGTAACTAAAAAACAGTCATTCAAAATTAATATTTTAACATAACAAAATTCTTAATAAGGACTCTAAGTAAGATCATGATAATTCTGTATATATTGCAAATATTAGTATGGATTAATCATAAATTGTTATCTTATGCTGTTTGTGTGGAAAGATGTTACATACTGGACACTGGATATGCAAGGCATAAGTTCCACTAGTGAATTTCATCGCTACCCCTTACATCTCTTTTAAAAAATGATATATCTTCTAAGCTGAGTTTATATAAGGTCTTTAGAAACAACAAAATCTAACATTAATGAACAACTGAAGGGATAACACTGTGATTTTGATAAATATGTAATTCATTTGTGATGTGGGAATGCGTTTCTGTATGCTGTGAATCTCAATCTTTAAATAAAGGAGCTGTTTTGGGCCATGGCAGGCACCATAGAAGAAGTAGGAGGAGTAATCAGAGCATAGGTAGGAGAAGCAGGGCAGAGTCAGACAGATTGAGCTGAAGCCCCAAAGGAGCAACATGTAAGGAGCACAGGTGAGCCACGGGCCACGTGGCAGACAGATTAATGGAAATGGGTTGATTTAAGATATAAGAGCTAGCTAGCAATGTGCCTGGGCCATAGGCCAAACAGCATGAAGTTAATATAAGTATCTGAGTCATTTCTGGGGACCTGAGCAGCGACTAAGTGGTCTTGGGTGGCAGGTCTGTGGGTCCAGGTCCCTGGCCGCCCGAGATCAAGAAACCCTACTACCACACATTTGTATCAAACATCCTAATATAAATTGATTGTTGGACTGGGAAATAGTATATATGTGAAAATTCTGCAACACGTTAGTAAATGATGTGATATGGAAGTTATGAAGATGATTAGACTAAAAATAAATAAAATAAAACTTAGAAAAAATATTTATCGAAGCTATATATTAGTTGTTGACAGTACAGACCACTGTACATAACAGTATTCTGCCCTGAAATTTAAAATATTTTTATTTTATTTATCTTCAGATGATCCTATAGAGTTGAACAATCCCACCATTGATCCTAAGGTAAAATGTCCAATCTTCTTTCTCAGACTAAAGACATACTTTTAACTGTGAGCATTTGCAAAATGATAAAAGTCCCATACTTCTAACATATAATAATACAGAGAATCAATTTGATTCTAAGGAGGAAATTTAAAGTATATAGTAAGAAAAGACTGAAGGAAAACAGCAACAATACAGAAACCCAGCAGGTTGAGCATCAAATCCTATAGCTTCTTGTCCAGCATATAATGAAAGTTTTGGAATCATCTCAGTGTCAAAATGTTTGAGCAGTCTTTCCTCTCTAGGTTCAAATCCTTCAGCCCCCATGAAGTCTTTCTCAATGTGCCATATTTCATGATTGCTGATTTCTTCAGTAGACATCACATGATCAACATCTCTTTCTTCCTTCATTTTCCATTGCAATTCAGGATTCATATTTACATCTTTCTGCAATGATCTCTCACAGCCTTCTCACAGGAACATTGATCTTGACCTACAGTTCTTGGCCTCAGAAAAAATATTTGCAACTTTGATAGTGTTATGGATTAATATGAATATATTATACCTTTGATGAAATAGTACCATGCCGATGAAAATACCAGTTCTGAGCACCACTTCATTTTCTCCCATCTGCCTGATATGCTGACTTCAATTAATCATGTTTTTGGCATTTTATGCTTAGTTCTCCTTCAAATGAATTTTTATTTTCATAGGATGGAGCCTTTTATAGCTAGGGTCCTGTTTTAAGTCACATTTCATATTGCATTTTGCAGAGTACTAGATTTCTGTTTTGGGAAAAATGTCTTACACTTCCAACCTATAGATACACAAGATCAATCCAAAATGAAGGAAAGGAAACATATTGAGAAAATAGTGGACTAACGCAGGACCAAAAACAAAACAAAACAAAACAAAAAACCCACAATATGACAACAACAACAACAAAACAGCCCAATTGTGCAAACTTTTAACTCTGTATTTCCATGTCTGATATCAAAATGTTCTTCAGATCTCACACTGGTTTTAGCTTCATTGACAGCAACAAACTTCTATCTCTTGGGTTGGTTACACTCCCTTTTAGCAGATTTCCTTGATACGTGTTCCGGGACTCTAGCATCACCAACAGCTTGAGGTCTCCAAGACAATTCAGGCCTCAACTTTGCAGTTTCTCATAATATCTTCTAGACCTCCATTCAGAGATAGTCTGCCACACAGAGGCTTTGGAAGCTTTCCTTGGCAATCAAGTGAAATTCCACAACACCTTTCTTCTATCCTTCTCTTGTCTCTGTCTCATGAGTGCTGGGATTAAAAGCAGGACCCTGTGGCTGAATCTGCCAAGTTCTGCCACTCACCGAGGTGGGAACATGGACCCTTTGTTCATTTACATCCTCACATGCTTTTTGTTTTTCATAGTTTCTTTCTCTGCCTAGGTTTGGCAGCCCTGGAACATTCTCTATAGACAAGGCTAACTTGAACTCAAAGATTCACTTGTCTCTGTCTCCTGAGTACTGGGATTAAAATCGGATATACACCACCATGCTGCCACTGGAGCTGTTCTTTATTTTCTTTACACAAGTTGGAAGTTTAGATGGGTGGATGTTTGTCCTGAGGTCCTACTCCCTTTATTCTCTCTCTCTCTCTCTCTCTCTCTCTCTCTCTCTCTCTCTCTCTCTCTCTCTCTCAAAATCTGTTTACCTCCTTGGACACAGGACTTAGCTTTGTTCTACTCCTAGGTGGCATGTTTTCTACACCAATTGTACATTCTGTACTCTTTCTCAACTTGCTCCCATTCATTATAGATCTTCATCAGAGTGAACATTAATAACAGCATGATAGTACCACAATGTCTTGAGATTTTCTTTGTCAATGAAATTAACCCCAAACTCTTTACATTAGCCTCAGGTAGACATTTTGGACAAAGGTAAAATGCAACTATATTTTTCACCAATATGTCACAAGACTGGTCTATAGCATTTTCATTTTTCTAACATTTTTTTTTTCCTCAGAAACATTTGCCCCCATGGTACAAGTCACACTCAGCACCACTATCTATCATGTTCCTACTAGGATGGCCTATTAAGCCCAATTAAAGAGTTCGTTCAAATGCTTTTCGAATTCAAAGTCTCACAGCCCACAGTCCCTCAAAGAAAACTTGGTATAGTCTATCTATCATCTAAATAGCCCAGTTCCTGATACTAACTTCTGTCTTTGTTAGGGTTCATATTGCTGGGAAGAGACACTGTGATCACGACAACTCTTATAGAGTTAAACATTTATTTGGACTGGCTTACAGTTTCAGAAGTATTGCTTATTACCTTCGTGGTGGGAAACATGGTGGTATGCATTTGGACAGAGTGCAGAAGAAGTAGCTGAGAATGTTACATATTGATTCACAAGGAACTGGCTGAGAACTCAAAGGCCACCCCCACAGTGACAGAGTTCCTCTAATAAGATCATACTTATTGCCTATGCCTTCTAAGGTATTGAATATTCCTTATGAGTCAAGTATTCAAACACATGAGTTCTTGGGAGCCATTGATATTCAAACCACTGCAATTCATTATTAATTTTTTATTAGCCTCATTCAAGTTCTTAGAACATTGACAGAAGAAATATTTCCACAGTATAATGTACATGACCTCTAGTCTAGTTCCTTGTAGAATTTTTTCCCTTCTGAAATAATATAATATAATATAATATAATATAATATAATATAATATAATATAATATAATATAATATAATATAATATAATATAATTTTCCTTAGTATTCTGGTCTTCCAAACTTACTTAGGAATGCGCATTAAACTTTAATTATAGAATTCTAGGGATTCTCTAGCCCAAATTTTGAAACTCCCCCCATACTCTTCACACACGCCAGCTCTAAATGTCATATAAACCAATAGTCAATCTTTTAATCAAACTATTTTTCCACTTTATACCAATTTATATAATAACTTGCTTTTTTTGTATGACAAAATATCTTGACAAAAGTAACCTAAAGGAGAAAAGGGTTTTTTTATCTAAAGTTCAAGAATACCGTTTATCCTAGTGGGAATGCCATGACAGTGAGATGGAAGGGTAGCTGGTCACCTTGCTTCTGTTCTCAAGAATGACAATGGAGGCTAATATCATTTTCATTTGGTTTCTCTGTTAATTCTGATGCCTCTGCTATTGGTTATTGCCACCCAACATCACTGGATAAGGTCATTCTGACCTTCACATTAAAACTTTCTGGAAACCTGCATTGACACACATAGAAATAAGTTTTTATGGTAATTATAAGTCTAGTCAAATTGATAAGGAAAATTAATTCTAAAGATATCAGTGTTGAAATAACTGCAAATAATAAAAATGTTTGTATCATTAATTTCGTTCCTAAATATCAATCTTTTCTACATAATTTCTATGAAATCACCCATGACTTTAAATATATTTATATTTGTGTATTAACTTTGTTTTTATTTATTCTTCTCCTTTGTGCATATAAGTGTAAATGTTTATGAATTCGATTATCTCATCTCTATCTAAATAAAGACCCAAACAGTTATTAGTTAGTATATTTTATTTATTTAATTACATATTTAAATATATTTAATTACTGCAAGCAAAATAATAACATTCCACTTGCTAATTTCTATATTTGATATTGATATTTTTATATTTTAAATCTATTTATTTAAAATTACATATATTACATATAAGTATATATATATTATACATATAATTTAAAAGAAAATATTTCTTCTTGGTTGACAATATTTTTTCTAATTACCAAAGATTCCCTAGGACAACGCCCAACACTAGGCATGAAATACCCCTCTTTACATGTTGGTCAATATTGCCCAAGAGACTCCCCAAACATTGTGGTTATTAATGTTGGCCTTGGTAATCTACCAGTGGTGACAGGTAAGTCCCTCTTGCTAAAGGCAACATGAAATTTAGACATATGATCCAGAAGATTCAAGCTGGAGTTTACTTGATGCTACAAGAATGTACCATGTAATCTTCCAAAAGAGAAATCAACCACTCAGCTATGATGCCTATGAACCACAACAATGACTGGCATGGCAACATATCCCTAAGCATGCAGCAGTGGTTTACCCTGGTGGTAACCAACAATTTTTTAATTTTGATTTAGGAGCTGTAGCCAGATGTTTCTAGCCTGGCCTAATCCCAAGATCTGGACCAACAGTCCTACAGCTGCTTAGTATCAAAGAAACACACAGAAACATATATTAATTACAAGCTGTTTGGTCTATGGCTCAGGCTTATTACCTCCTAACTCTATACTCTAAGTTAACCCATATTTCTGTTTATGTTTAGCAATGTGGCTTGGTACCTTTTTGCTCAGTTCAACATTTTCATGCAGCTTCTTCTGCATGTTATTGTCATCTCCCGCTCTGCTCTTCTGCCTCTAGTTGCCCCACCTCTATTTCCTGTCTGGCTACTTGGCCAATCAGTGTTTTATTCGAACAATATTTAAGATGACAAATATTTACAGTGTACAAAGCATAATTCCACAGAAAAGAGCAGGACAAAAAGATAGAAAACATGTCTTGCCCTAGAAACCTAGTTAGCTATCCAAGGCTAGTGAAGTCATGGATCTTGAAGAAGTATCCAAAACCACCATTTAACAAATGTGAATAATCTCTAACTGAATTCTAAATATTTGTTCTTATAATAACAGTAATCTATAGATCTTACCTCTCATCAACTTTTTTCTCTCTTAATAAGAGAGCTCATTGTAGAAAACTATAAAAGATCAAACTGCCAAGAAGTGACCATGTGATACCTCATCCCAACTGATAATATCGACAACACAACTCCTAAACCTAAGTATCAGAGATTAAGGAGGAAAAAGGTGGAAATTTTGTAGCTAAATCACTAGGAAGTTTCCTATGAGATTGCATATCCTATAAATGTCAGAGAAACTATAGCTATGAAGTCTCATTTACATAAATGTCTAAAAAAGACATGAACATGGGTGACACTATCAATTATGCTAATATAAAAGAAAGAAATATCATGAAGCCTCAATCCTAACATCATGAAGCGTCAATCCCAAACAAGGAACTAAAGATAGCTAAGAAATGCTGAAAGCATGAGGAATAGTCTTACCAAAGGATAAGGTCCCCTTTGGTGATCCAATACCAAAAGGTCAGTCCAGCCCTTATACAGTACTTATAAGAAACAAACAATATTTATGTTTAAGATTACCACACACACACACACACACACACACACACACACACACACAGAGATTGTATCATTAGCTAAAGAAATAGAGGCCATTATTTTGAGAAAGATATGAGGGGCTATATGGGAAGGAAGAAAGGAAAAGGGAAGTTGATATAATTATATTTTTATATTTTTATCGGTTCTTTGGGAATTTTACATTGTGTACTCTGATCACACTCACGTTCCTATCCTTCCATGTCCACACCCTCACCCTTGTCACCTGCTCTCCCCCCAAAATAAAATAAAATAAAAATAGAAAAAAACCTCCACACAGTTCAACTTGTGTTATTTGTGTAATCACTAGAGTCTGGTCAAAATCTCAGTGGCTTGCTCCTTAAACTGAACTGAGACATTCTCCTCTTACATCCTTGCCAGAAACCATCAATTGTGGAGAGTTATTCTCCAGTGTCCTTACTTTTTAAAAGTTCTCTTTAGTGGTTTCCTGTTTATTATTTTATTTTTTAGGAGCATTGGATGGGTATTGTCTCAGAAGTCTTTTAAACCCCCCCCCCCCCTTTTTTAGCTACGTATCTGGAGTTATCAATATCACTACAAAAGTAACTTCTTTTCTACTTAGTGGAAACACGGATCATGGGCTTTCATGTGGCTTCTAGCAATATCACAGACTGAGAACACAGCTGTAGTAAGAACATGGATTCAGACAAGGCCCTTGTAGACATCCCAGACAATGGGCATCAATATGGCGTCAGGTAGCAATGGATGGCAGTAACATCAATATGCCACCTTGCTGACCCTGTGGCAGCGTGGGGCATTGATAATAACCTGTATTTGGGATGGAGCACAGACCATAGATATCTTCATTGTCTATGTTCATAATCCAGGCTCTGAATATCAATATGGACCCCAATGAGAGTAGGACCCCAGCACCAGGCCTGGCCCCAGAGTAGCATGGCCCACACGCGTCATTTCAAGAAAGTAAAAGCAAAACAAATTATTAAAACAATTGTTCTCTACATATTAAGTGTGAAATATATAGAAACTATTTTTATTTCTCTAGATCAATGCCTGCTAATGTTCTCCAGTATAGGTCACCTGATTTCCTCTATGTGACCATTCTATTTCTTTAATACATCCTAGATATTAATATTTTATCATTAAAATTTTATAAAGAAATTGGAACTATAACATTTTGAACTATTAAAAACTCTACTTAGAATAGGTTGCATTACTCCGTAACATAAGGAAAAAAACGTGAACAATATATTTCATTGACTACTGACTTTAGGCAATTCTTTTGGGACAATAAGGAGAGAGGAGGGTGTAAGCTTCATAGATAAAATGAATTAATGACAAGATTATCAGTCATTTGAAAGATAACCCCAAGCACCATGGACATGGTAAACTATTAAATAAAAAATTATAGCACCTGCCATGGCAAAGCTAATGGTGCATACCCTGAAAAAGTAGAAATGGCTTTAGGTGGTGCTATTTAGACCGTCCGTACCTAGAATGTTCAGTTTTCCTTTCAGAATAAATTGATTAACTAGAAAATCCTCAATTAAATGGAGGGAGTCCTTAACCTTAGTAATGAATGAGTCCCAAGTTGCAGCTCTAATGTTGTAAGTCCTGAGTTTATCTTTGTTTCTAGCCATTCGCCTCTAAATCAAGATTAAAAAGCAAATCAACATGAACTCAAATAAAAAAGGGAGGGCATTTAATCACCCTGCTAGCTTCAAATGATTATTGATTCATGGAGGTGATGTCTAATTTTTTTAGAAAATCCATTTTAGCAATGACTACTGCTTCAGTTTTATCTATGACAACAGAGGTTATTAACAGTGGAAATTCCAAGAGAAGTATACAAATTTAAGCCATTAATATCATATCTTACCATTTTATTAGGACATGTCTTTTACATCTGCTTTTAACTTGTAACAGTATCATATTATTAATTTAGGAATAGTTGTTTCAAGGTTCAATTATTATCTACAGTCCTTTTGGGAACAAACAAACCAAAATACTGAGATGCTGATAGATAAGTAACAGAGTAGAAAATACTGAACATTTTTAATTCTAGACGCATAAGACTCAGGTATTTCTAGAGATGTGACATTAATTTATTGCCTATTTTTCTCCAAGCTTGTTTCATTCATTAAATACACTTACAATCTCTGATTTGCAAATATAGTGAAAATAAATTTCAAAGAATGGTTGAAATAAATACAGATTGGAATGTGCTTATGATGCAGATAACTAGATTTAAAATAATGCTCTGTAGAAATTGTTATGGTTATACCAGTTGAGAGCCTTGCTTCTTTGAGCATATTTCTGTATTTGTGGTTGCTCAGTGGAATCAAGTAGAAGAAAATGGTATATAGGTATATATCATAATATTATTGGTGATGCTACACAGCTTGAACATTATCTAATTTTCTACACTATAACCTAGAATAGACTTGTTTCTCACTAAATGGGAATACAAAAAAGCAAGTGGATGATTTGAAAGTGGAAAGAACTGTTTGATTTGGTACAGCTGTCCATGGTGGTTAATACATTTAAATAAAATAACTCATGACGCTCAGCAATAAGACCAATATAAGAACAGTAGTAATGGAAAATTATAAACTCAGTCTTAATAAACATAGTATGGATTTTTAATTTGTTTAAAATATAAATTTATAATTAGAATAGAAAATGATAAAATAGCATTCAAAATTTGTATCATTACAACCCAAAGTATGCAGAGGAAAAGGTCTCCTAAATAGCATTAACTGTCAACTTGACTCAGCCTTGCATCATCTAAAGAATATACACGTGATTGAGCAATTGACTTTCTCAGGTTTGTATGTTGACATGTTTATTAAAAATCACCTTGATTATTTTAACTTATTTTGGAGAGTCCGGGTTACTGTGGATAGTATCATTTCTAAGAAGATTGTAATAACACAGGAAAATACAATGGCCTTTTATAACAATGGAAGGATTCTGTACCCAATTTCATAAATAAAAATGACAATTTTAATGCTGTTTTTTCAAATTATTGCAATCACAAAATATACCCACATAACGTCTCTTCTTACCATTTTGATTATTTTATCATTTATTTTAAGAATAAACATAACATTTTCCTCTTTTCCTTTTATTTCTCCAAACCCTTCATTCTCTCAAACTCACTTTCAAATCACAGCTTCTCTTTCCTGGATTGTTATTATTGTATATAACTTTTAAAAAGGTATAAAAATGATGGAATTCATTAGAATACATTTATATGTGTACATCATTGTGCTTTGTTCATTTTCCTTCTCCATCCCCTTCACTTCTCTCTCTCTCTGGTTGATTCTTTTTCCACCTAAATTAGACCTCATTCCTGTTCTCATGTCACACACTCCACTACTCTCCTTTTTCCTTCTAAGATTTTGCTTTCCATTCTCACAATCTCACTTCTATATTTAGGGTCCTGGCAAATACGTACACACATGCAAAATTACATGCATAATCATGCTAGCTAAAATACATAATTTATATACAAAAAAACCACATTGTATTTATTTTTCTGAATGAGTTTGCTTCATCTAACATAAGGGTATACATTTTCATATAATATCTTATTTTTATAATTATATGTCAATTCCAAAATATTTCAAAATACAGCTTTTATTTATTTATTCTTTTCTCATACAAGACATGCTGAGAGAAACTCTGACCCCCTCCTTTTTACTTTATCACAATTGCAATGAACTGTTCAGGTAACAACATATAAAGCTCACATGCAATTTTCTCTGTATCAGGACTTGTAAAAAAAAGTTAAGCATGTTGCGGCCTCAGGCCTTTAAAATTCAATGTTAGTTGACAAAAATACTCAGTTTTCAATCTCTCTCTCTCTCTCACACACACACACACACATGCACATGCATACACACACACACATTATAAACTATTGTGTATGTATATATAATAGTTGAAACATTTTATTTTCATTAATATTGTAATAATAACAGTTGTCCTTATGTATAAGAAACATTTTTCTTGTTCCTTTCATTTATGCTTCTGTTTATTTGTGTGGTGTTAATGACTTCCAATGTCTTTATGTGACTTTACAGATGGATTTCATTGGGAGTAGCAAGGAAATAAAGAGAGAGAGAGAGAGAGAGAGAGAGAGAGAGAGAGAGAGAGAGAGAGAGAGAGAGAGAGAGAGAGAGAGAGAGAGAGAGACTAGGATCTCAGACCTAGAGAAATCTCAGCATTCCAAAACTCAGCATGCTTATCACATAGAGTTGAAGAGAATGACAGGGTGTTGGTACACAGCTAAACAGTAAAATAGGGTATTACATACTGGAGACAGAGTTATTACTACACAGCTGAATAACAGAGGCAAATTTAGCCAGACTCAGTGGGGGCAGTCCCTGCAGGAAAGCAGTCTTACAGTTGTAAATATCTAGAGGCAGAAAGCTGTGGTGACATTTTCTGCACACACCATCTGGTCCTTGGACCAGAAAAGAGGCTTTGCCATTTTTCTTAACCTCACCAAAAGTGGTGAGTTTTACCACTCTCCCATGTTTCTAAGACTATGGCCCTTGTTATAACTCTGTGGAAGTCACCCATTCAGGACTTTACTCATTTAGAACTTCCCGTGCTCCTCAAAATGGCTTAATCACTAAAAGTGATTTATTGAACATAAAGTATCCAATAAAATTAAAGTTACGGATGGTTTGAAATAGACATATCCCAGGCAATCTCCAGCACTTAAATCCTCGGTTCCCAAATAATGGCAGTGTTTAGGAGGTTTAAGAGATGTGACCTGTATTATTGGAGGGGAATTTTGAGAGTATACAGACTCATAGCATTTCTAATTTGCTTGCTCTGCTTTGTATTTGTGGTTAAAGAATTGAGCTCCCAGCCTCCTGATCCTGCTACTGAATCCCTTCTCCCTAATCATGCCACTAACTTTAACCACTTGGAACTGAAAGCCCTAAGAAGCTCTTCCTTCTCCACAAAGTCTTGGACATGGAATTTTATGACAGAAATAGAAAAGTAAATAATACAAGGCCATGTAAATTTTGTAATTAATTTTGCCGTGTGAATTCAAAGTGAGTTTAAAAATATATTTTAGCTGTAGGAATATTTTCAAAGTGTTACGAAAATACTTAAGAATAATCAAGATATGCGTATGAACTTTCTGTTGACAGGTTTCTATTATCTGTCAGAGTCTATCCTTTCAATCCTTTGGTACTTTCCTTCCTTCACTTTTTCTTCCTTTTTAATAACCCTTTCCCTCTGTTCTTTTCCCTTTACTTCTCTCTTAATTAGTAGACTGTTGACAATTATAAATTTCTGAAGTTTGATTGGATTGTTTCATCTGATGATAATATGAAGGAGATATATGTCTTAAAGTTTCTTTTAAAAGCTGTAGGCCTTTATCTTTTTATATACATCTCAAGGCTATAAAGTGAGGGGTTAAAACAAATGAATCCATCATAACACACATGCTCTTATATGTTGACCTTCCTAGTGCAATCATTCGGTAATGTACACATATAATAATCTTTGTATTTATATTCCATTTATGCATTATACATTATATTCTGCAAATCTTCTATAAAAGACATGCTGTATTTTTTTCAGCTCTTGATGATATAAATTTGGCTTTTCACTTCTTACAATTTTAAAGAAATATTTTATGAGTACCAAATACAAATTTCTTGATAGATACCTACTATTTTAATTCTACGTATCATAGAAGAAAATCAAGTAGATCTTGTGGTACACATATCTTTATAAATTCTGGTTCCATTTTGGTACTTTCATCATTAAAATATTAATGTCCCAGGTGTTCTGTATTCTTGTGACACAATTATATATTCAGTTTAATCCTGTCATTGTAATGGATATGTAGCTACATTTTGTTATGGTTTGTTTTTTGTTTTTTGTTTTTTTTTGCTGATAATTAGTGAATAATGTGTAGCATTTTTGCATGTGAATACTATCATATTCCTGTCAGTGGCATATGTACTATACATTTAGTAATTCTTGAAATTTCTCTACTCTTGCTTTACAACTTGTATATTGTAGGCAAATTTTTCTGTTATACCAGCCACTCCTCAAATTCCACACAGAGGCTTTCAAATAAACATAAATGCTCAGCTGACAGCTTAGGTTTGTTGCTATCTCTTTTAGCTTAAATTTATTACACAAATCCTAATTGTTCATATAATAAAAACCCAGAGCCAGATATTGGGGAAAAGCTAAAAGATCAGAGAAGCGGAGGAACAGGCTACAACCACTTCTCATCTAGCCAACTCTTCAAGCTTAAAGGGGTAGATCCTGTCTCCAAGAATCCTCAGACTGAACAGGGAAGCAAAGGCAACCACAAGGCTGAAGTGGAAGGGGGGTGAACTTCTGCCTCCTCCCACCCTATATTTCTTCTCCTCACCAGCCACATAAATTTTTTTTTTCTAAAACTTTCTAGTGCTGAGATTAAAGGTGTTTGTATTTCCCAAGTTAAAAAAGCACAAAAGCACAATCATGGGATCCCAAGTACTGGGGTTAAAGGTGTGTGCCCCACTTTTTGGTGTTCTCTCTCTCTCTTTCTCTCTCTCTCTCTCTCTCTCTCTCTCTCTCTAACTCTCTCGCTCCCTATCTCTCTCTCTCTTTTTCTCTCTCTCCCTCTCTCCCTCCCTCTCCCCTCTCTCTTTCTTTCTCTCTCTGGACTACATTAGTCAGTCCTGTGTAGTCCAGGCTGGTCTTGAACTCACAGGGATCTATCTGGATCTCTGCCTCCCTAATGCCAAGATTAAAAGTGTGTGTCACCACTGCCTGTATTCTACAGATACCTCTGTGGCTGGCTCTGTCTTCTCATCTTCATACAAACTCTGTTTCTTTAGAGCCTACACAATATTTCATCATATAAATTTTAGCCATTTCTAGTAAACTATGTGCTACTCTGATGTTTGTTTACCTATGAAGCTCCCATGTTGCTTCTTCCATGTATGGCTTATAACCCCTCCCTTCTTCTTCCCAGTATTCTCCCAGTTTGGCTCCCCTGTGTAACCTTTTCCTGCCTAACATTGGCCAATTAGCACTTTATTAAACCAGTAAGAGTAATGCATGCATATTTACAATGTACAAAAGGATTATTCCAAAGCAGTTCCCCCTTTTTCATTTAATTCTAAAGTAAGTTTTTAAAGTTAACATAGTAAAATTACATATAATAAAAATAGCCATCAAGTAAGAATTACAGTTACAATATTTATTCCATTTGCACTTAGTAAATTTAGAGAAGATACTTTATTATCTATCTTGTCTTTCTGAGTCTAAAGATTTATACCAAATTTACTTTTTATTATAACTAAGAAAATCTATAAAAATATTTACTCTTTACCTCCATCCAGTACCCCAGAAAGATGTAATATTATCTAAGAACTGGGACATCTGACTGCCTGTACAGTCACCCGAAGTTTTTCTGTAATGTTGCAGCAACTATTTTTGGCCTACAGGCCTAATATATCAGATAGACTATACTCAGAAATTTCCAGCTTGGCCAAATTCAAGGTCTGGGACTAGCCACAACTGCATAGTCCTAAATAATCACACAAAATTCTATGTTATACAAACTGTTTGACTTTTGGCTCATTACCAACTAACTCTTACAACTTAAATCAACCTACTTTTAATAATCTATGTAATGCTACGTGGTTCTGTGGTTTTACCTGTGTTCCAGTTCATCTTGCCCATGTGCGGCAGCTGCCTGCCACTTTTCTTTGACTCTGCCCTTCTTGGACTGCCACCGACTTCTAAACTGTTCTGCCATAGGCCAAATAGGCTAGTTATTAACAAATAACAAATAATAAAGCATATTCACAGTGCAAAGAAAGATGTTCCACATCACTAGACATCTCTGAGAAGCAGAGAATTTTTTTTTATTGTCAGAAATATTTAATCAGTGGTTTTTACTTCATTTATATATATATATTTAAAAAAAAGTCTTTTCTTTTTATTTTTTCAATCCATGAAGAAGCAGGGAATTTTGAAGGACTGCCCTGCCTTGTCTTAGCAAGTTTGGAAGTTACTTTCTTTATCTGCATGCTGATCCAGTTTAGATGGTAGACTGAGATAACTGAGGCGGGGCAGATTCTTTGCCTGGTGGCTATCTTTTGTCACAGACAAAGACAATGTCATGTGGTTTTTCATCAATGCTCATCATGAAGCAAATTGCTGCTGTTAGGTACAAGCATGTCTCACTATCATAAAATCCTTATGTTATTAAAACATTTTAAATGGCATATTCTGTCTATCATTAGAGTGTTTGAAGACATACATCTATCTAAATATATCTGCTTAACTTGGAAAACATACCTAATATAATTACAAGTGTGGTTATTATAGATGACTAACTACTAACCTGCATTTCTCAATTACACATTACTTTTGTAATCTGCTGAAACACAAAACCCCAAACAAGAGTAGAAACATACATATTGTATAATAAAAATAACTTTAAATTTGATCAACAAACCAAAATCCATACTAATGTAAAATATTGTAGTATTAATGAAGAACCAGAGAAGCGCCTCCATTTCTAAGCAAAAGTTTCCTAACCCCAGTTTGAAATAGGCCTGCCTGAGTTCTGCTGGGAGCAAAGTACAAACAGGAGATGGGAAAGGAGTTATCTGAAAACAGCTAATTAACCACTGAAAGTCCCAGTAAGAGAGGCAGCCTGGGGCCATTCAATAGCCAGGAAATGTCCCAATCTAGGAGGTAGTCTAGGGAGGAATGTTTTGACAAACAGCTGGCTTAGATAACAGAGAAAATCTGGAAAGTGCCCCAAAATGAGCTAATCATAATTGTATCCATACTAAGACCCCATAGTTGATGTATATATAACCTTGTGGTTTTTGCCTTAAAAATGCAGCTTGCAGAAGGGCAGGTATCTCCCCCAGCCACTGCCACATCAGTGATTTGGACTGAGGTCCTTGTTGCAACTTGCCTTTTTCAATAAACCTTGCTTTTGCATTCTGAAGAGTTTGTGTCTCTGGTGGTCTCTTTGGCAATCTTGAAACCAGGGCACAACAATTAACAGTTAATTTTTCACTTAAAGTAGATTCAATAACCGATTGCTTTCCATCACGTCTATAGTATATCCTCTGTTTTCCTTTAAGAAGAGATCTTTTAATTTAACTTTTGTGCTATGCTTTTTTCCTGATAATGTGCAATGAAAGCTTGCAGCCAACCCCCTAAAATTATGATAAACTCTCCTAACCCATCTTTTAGAAATTTGCACTTTGGTTTTTCTACACTACTTCCTGTTGTTTTAGGGTGATAAAAATCTTTTGGGGAAACTTGATAAAAATTAAGACAATGATTAAGTCTTGGATGGAGCAGTCTGTGAGGCTGGACCATCTCAACCAGCTGCTCTGGATTCAGGACTCTGAAGAAACTAAAACAGAGGTACTCTGAGAAGTTAAATCTCCTGACTCCTTTGTTTTAATTGGTGTCTGATCTCCATGTTCTGAATATGTATAAACTTCCAAAGATCACATAGATACTTGTATTAAAACTAGTATAGACTGTGTGTTGTACATAAGTTAGAGAAATTTAGGTTATATGTTTTATACTTGAGTAGTCTCCCTCTCTCTCTCTCTCTCTCTCTCTCTCTCTCTCTCTCTCTCTCTCTCTCTCTGTGTGTGTGTGTGTGTGTGTGTGTGTGTGTGTGTGTGTGTGCATCTTACAGTTTTGTTAGGTTTATATTTTTTATTTCGATAGCCAGTATTATTAAGTGGTCTTCTTTGATCAAAACAGATAATTTTCAAACTTGAATGAATCTATAGCCTTTTACTTTTTTTGTGGGAATAGAAATGCAACTTCTGGCCCAAAGCAACACACCTTTTGACTTTCATTCTGAAGTCAAGACATTTTAAAAGTATAAAGGTCAGCTTATACCGAGTCCTTTCTGGATCTCGGTGAAACCTCCATTTACCGAGTGGGTTTCGGTTATGACCTCCACTTACCGCGTCCGGTTTCTTTGTGGTCCGAGTTTCGTCTCAGGCGAGGAGCGTCAAGATTAATTAAGTCTACACTCAGGAGTCGTTTAGGTTCCATCATTCAGGCTCTCTCTGACACTGAGAGACCTGAGCTTTATTCTTCAGTACATCTTATATCTTAGACCTGTCTGTCCCTTAGCCATGCTTCTCTCCTGCCACTGCATCTCGCCTAGCTTTTTCCCCTCTAGCTTCCCGCCATGCTGGATTCCTTCTGCCCCTTCCACTCACACTGACTCTAACCCATGCTTGTCCCCAGCTTCTGCCTCTTCTGCCGCTTCTGCCTGTGTGTCTCTCCTCGTGTCTCTTTTGTCTCAGCTCTCAGTCACCTTAACTCTCTTACACACCCTGCCTCCTCATCCAGGCACGCCCAAGGTCATAGAGGATCCCAAGAGACTAGCACTCAGCAGGTGGCAGCGATAAGGAGATTTGTAGTTCCTTTTTCCCCCTGTAAACAAGGTTTTAGTCCTTAGGGGAAGAGGATGGGCCATAAGGCCCAGAATGGCACTTATTCGGGAGACAACATCTCACTCCCCTTTATTAAAAAAGAAATATAGAGAAGGAAACCCCTGTCTTAGGTTCGACCCCTAGCCCCTGCTATAGAACCCGTCATTGGATGTGCCAACTCCTGTCTTAGGTAGATATAGCAGGCGGGGAAGTTGCCCGTCTTTGGGTGAGTCCTTCTAACATTGATATGCATATCTGAGCATCAGTCAGGAGTTACAAGGCCAGAAGCCTGTTTTGTTATTTTCTGCTGATGACTTTGCTGCTTTTGCAGCGTATTAGAATGAAAAGACAGCATGCCAACCTTTGAGGCAAAATATTAAGAAGGGATATAAATCCAGACCATTGGGAAGCCACTAGTCAGGGTATTCTATAAGCCACTAGTCTCAAGGGGTATAAAGGTATATACTAACTGCAAGGTGTAATCTAAAGATTGCATTCTAGGAACCCCAAAAGCACTGGTTTAACAATATGCAACTGCTGACTTAACATTTTCTATCTTACTTGAGGTAACACAAATATCAGAATATCCAAAGTTACACAATAGCAATTATTACATATGCAAAATGTCAATAGGGCAGTTTGTTGGTTGAGGGATAAATCTTAAAATGTATTTGTCCATTTAAGTCTCTGGAATTTCAAAGGCAGTCACCACTCTGGCTGATAGCTGGTTCAGCAAGGATGCAGCTCTGGCTGTCTGGCTCAATGCATTTTCCGAGGCTGTAGCTCCAAAAGCAGCAGGGTGACTGTGTAGTTATTCGAGTTTCTCTTTTGCATCTGGGAGATGGATCTTGGTCTGACGAAACGCCACTGGCATCACTGCAGCTGGAACTCGTACCAACAGGGCACTGGGATGTTCTTTACTCCAATCAGTTGCTTAAGCTGAAATTTAGAGCTGAACAGTTTAAGAGAAACCCTTCCCACCCTCCAGGGTTTGAATCTGTGTGAAGTGACCAAGAGGTATGGGGTAGCTTAAAAATGAGTGCTGGCATTCTACTTAGCAGTGCTATTAAAAGCAACTGCCTCAATCATATGTTATGAAAGCTTTTTGTATGGGCACCGTATTGGCAGCCGTGTCAGTGGCCTAAATTGAAGGCAAAAACAGTAGAAAACAAAGGGCTTTTTTTTTTTTTTTTTTTAAAAAAAACTTACTTATTTACTGGCCTCACCAGAAGCTTCAGGAACCACAATCTTTTCATGTTGAACAGGACATACACACCTCTCAGATATCCAGATTGGCTTTTCAGCACCTGGAGGATAAACACAGACAACCCACCCCCAACTCTGGCCAGCGAGTGCTGGCAGTTGCCATTGTCCAGAGGATGCATTGTGGCTGATGCCTTAACGTTTGAGCATTGAGATGAAACTTTTTGTGTAATTGTAGAGCCAAAATTATTTGGGTAGCTTTTTCTGCCCATGCATTGCCTTTGGTCAGTGGTCTAGGCAAGCCAGAATGTTCTCTAATGTGTCCTACAAACACAGATTGTTTTCTGGACCATATCAAAATCTGTAAGCTTTGTAACTGGGTAACAATTTTTGATGATTCTCCCACATGAGGGGCCACTTCTAGTTGGGGCATAATATTAGCCATATAGACACTATCAGTATAAATATTAAAGGTCTCTGCAGGATATAATTGAAAGGCAAGTATCATAGCAGTAATTTATATCAACTGAGCAGAGGCCTGAGGCACTACTACGCTTCTATATGATCGCCATCTACAACTACTGCTTTTCCAGTCTTGGAGCCATCAGTGAAAAGTAGACGTGCCCCAGCTATAGGTTGAGTCTTTATTATCTTGGGAAAGATAAAAGGGCATAATTTAAAACTCTGAATGATTTTATGTTTAGGATAAGCTTGAACTATCTGTCTTTTAAAGGTGCACAAAAACAAACACCAGGAATCATCATTTTGAATCAAATTAGCAACCATTACTTGGGTATAGGGCAAAACTATTATATCTGCATCTTTGGCAAATAAAGCCCGCCCCAAGCATCTACCCTTCCATAACAATTGAACTATTAATTCAGGATAAGGAATAACTGTGCGCCCAGGTGATGCAGAAAGATGTACCCAATAAATGGGACCCTTTTGCCAAAAAACACTAGTAGGTGTAAAATTAGAAGCCAAGACTAAAAATTGCAAAGGCTGTTTATGTATTGACATATCTTGTAATGCCTGTTCTATTTTAGTAAGGGCTTTTTTGGCCTCAGGAGTTAAAATCTGGGTAGATGTGGGTTCAGCATCTCCCTTTAGAAGTTTAAAAAGAGGCTTAAGTTCTCTTAAACGGACCCGGCAGCCATTGACTTGCTCAGTCACAAGTTCTCTTAAAGGGACCGCGTTTTTATACGCAGCCATTGACTTGCTCAATTCGCGGCTAAGTTCTTAAAGGGACCGCGTTTTTATTCGCGGCTAGCAAACAGAGACGCTGTTTGGCCTGTGTCTCAGGCACATTGCTTGCTAGGTCTTACATCTTAAATCAACCTATCTCTATTAATTTGTCTGCCACGTGGCACGTGGCTTATCTGTTCTTTTTTATGTTTTTTTTTTTTCTCTTTTTTTTTTTTTTTTTTTTTTTTTTAAAAACTTACTTCAGCTGGATCTCTCAATGTCTTTTATAAACTTTAAGGCTCCCCCTGTCAAGAACCATGTACTAAACTCCCTTATCCGAGTGCGGTCCGTCCTTTATTTAAATTCTTTGTTACCTTAGTAACTCTGGAAGTTCGGAACCAACCGAACTTGCGCCTACTCCTGGGTTTATCCCAGACACTCTCCGGTCTCTGTACCGGTGGCCTCGTCCGCTTGTCCCTCTTTATCTGAGTGCGGTTCGAGCTTTTATTTAAATTCTCTGTTTCCTTAGTAACTCTCCAAGTTCGGAACCAGCCGGAACTTGCTAGGTTGAGTTTCTCATATTTCTATATTTCTATTTATATTTCTTTTCTATTAGGCGCCTAATCCTGGGTACTTCCCAGATTCCCTCCCCCGGTCTCTGTACCGGTGAGTCTTGTACGCTTAAATCCTACTTTCCTGGACCTCAGTGGGACCTCCATTTACCGAGTCCTTTCTGGATCTCGGTGAAACCTCCATTTACCGAGTGGGTTTCGGTTATGACCTCCACTTACCGCGTCCGGTTTCTTTGTGGTCCGAGTTTCGTCTCAGGCGAGGAGCGTCAAGATTAATTAAGTCTACACTCAGGAGTCGTTTAGGTTCCATCATTCAGGCTCTCTCTGACACTGAGAGACCTGAGCTTTATTCTTCAGTACATCTTATATCTTAGACCTGTCTGTCCCTTAGCCATGCTTCTCTCCTGCCACTGCATCTCGCCTAGCTTTTTCCCCTCTAGCTTCCCGCCATGCTGGATTCCTTCTGCCCCTTCCACTCACACTGACTCTAACCCATGCTTGTCCCCAGCTTCTGCCTCTTCTGCCGCTTCTGCCTGTGTGTCTCTCCTCGTGTCTCTTTTGTCTCAGCTCTCAGTCACCTTAACTCTCTTACACACCCTGCCTCCTCATCCAGGCACGCCCAAGGTCATAGAGGATCCCAAGAGACTAGCACTCAGCAGGTGGCAGCGATAAGGAGATTTGTAGTTCCTTTTTCCCCCTGTAAACAAGGTTTTAGTCCTTAGGGGAAGAGGATGGGCCATAAGGCCCAGAATGGCACTTATTCGGGAGACAACAAGCTTATCCAGTAGCATTCATAATACAATGTCTATTAACAGCTATCATTCATCCATCAGCAATTAAAAAATTTAAAGACAAATAGCATATAGGAGCCAGACTCCCTGTATATTTTTCATCTTTACATAGTTTTTTTCCTTTACATTAGTTTACTCTTTCTTTAAAGACTTTATTTTTAAATAATTTTCTATACCATGTTGTTTTCTTTCCAAAGCCTATATATACTTTTAAAAACTGTAACCTATTTAGAGTTTTTTTTTTTCTATTTTTATTTGTTTTTGCTGAGCATTTTCAATGTTATCTGACTGCTATGTCAACCACCAGAGTGGCTCAGTTAGGTATGTGATGCTATTGTATGAAAGCTGGTTGTTGGTTCCACCCTGCAGACATTTACAGGGAGATGTATCTCTGTACTGTGGCTGGCATGGGACTGTGATACCAGGAAACAATGTCTGGCATCATTCTTGTGTGTTTTGAAATTTTTCTTAACTTTTCTCAGGTGTTATGTGGATTAGGTAGTTAGACTTTGGATGACATTTGTAAGTGGACATTCATGTCCTGCCAGTCAGCTCCACAAATAACCAAACGATTTATTATTAATTGCAAATGCTTGACTAGTAGTTTAGCCTTGTTACTAACTAACTCTTTTAACTTAAATTAACCCATTTCTATTTTAATCCACGTGTTGCTCTGAGGTTCATTTACTTCATCTATCAAATTTCTATGTTGCTTTGTCCATGTCTGGTTTGTGACTCTGCCTTTTTTCCCCAGTGTTCTCCTAGTTTGATTCTCCTGCCTAACCTCTTCCTGTCTATCAGTGGCCAGTGAGTTATTCCTTTATTAAACCAATGAAAGCAATACATACTCACAATGTACATAAGGATTATTCCACAGCAGAATATTTTATAGACAAGAAATAAAATGAATAATTTACAAGTGCTTTGCTCTCACTGTGTGACTGGCTTTTATGTTCTCTTTAGTTTTTTTTGTTTTTTTTTTTTAATTTTACTGACTGATAATTGATCTCATTTTTGGTAAATTATACTTTGTGGGTTTTGTCTAATAAATGTGACTTTCTATACTTTAAAACACTTTTCCCCCTTGTGGTTTGAGAGATGCCTCAGTGGTTAAGAGTACTTGCTGCTCTTCCTGAGGTACTGGGTTCAATTCTTCTCAAGCTTTCCATGATGACTCATAACTCTAACTCCCATTACTGAGGACTTAATGGTTGCATTATGTCTTCATAGACACCAGAAACAAACATGGTGCATATACATTCACACACACACACACACACACACACACACACAAACAAACAAGACACCCACCCCCACATTTTCTGCTATTTTGTTTAAAAATGTGAAGATTTAATACTTTTCTCTCTAGCCTCATAAATGCTGGCAAAAATGCACGAGACTGTGTCGCACGAAAGAATGAGACTCAGAGATAGATCTCTGAAGAAATTGGTGATATTAGAGGGAATAAACACCACAGTCAAATCTTACCCAGCTGTCTTCTAGCTTCCTCAGCCTCGATTTCCTTGGAATGTCTTTCTCTGTGTTTGAATCCCAATTTAAGTATTCTTTAGGTAATTAAGGCGTGGCCCCACCACACCTGCTTGGGAGCCTGGAATTCCTTCTATAAACTGAAGTGACCTTGACTCAATTGGGATTAAGGGTGTAGGTCACCACTCCCAGAATACTTGCTGTGCTGGGATTAAAGGTTTGAATCACCACTCTGATTTTCCTAGACTGACTGTGGTTAGAGCTCTGGGACTTCTGGATCTTTTACTAACCCCCACATAGACTGTGGGTAGATTCCCTCTGATATCTCCAAAACTTCTGAAACTTTATTAAATCCCCACAAGACTGTCAATTCAGAAACAAAATTCCTGTTATTCATTAGGCAGCAGGCATAAGCAGGAACAAGTTTCTCTCATGTCAGCTATGATACAATGAGAAATTGAGGCATCTCAGTAGGCCATGCTTTACTTGAGTTGACTGATATAAACAGCCTTTACTGGAGTCTATGCATATATTTCCATCTATTATCCACAGAATGTAAACTTGGGTTAATAATAGAGTTAAATTTTCTTATCTCTCACATCTTGGATATCAAGGTCCTTCAATGTCTGAGTTTCAAAATCTTCAAGAGCTATACTTCATTTAGTCTTTCTATTAAGGCTTTTATTGTCAAATTTAGATGATTTTCCACAGTTTATGATTATATATTCAAAATAATCTGAGTTTTATTGTGTGTGTGTGTGTGTGTGTGTGTGTGTGTGTGTGTGTGTGTGTGTGTATTGTTCATCAGCAACTTTGAACCCTTGATGATAATTATCTTATAAATGCATTCTATTCTGGTTATAATTTCTAAGAAATACTAGTTTATTGTTCTTTTATTTTATTTAATTCAATCAAATTTAATGAGGATGTATTAATAAGAATGATAAAACTGGGCATCCATGGGTGTTCATAGCAATTGCATTTACATGAAATATGATATATGTTGCAACAAAGCTACTTTTTCGTGTCAAGTCACACCCACTCTCTCTATGTGATGGTCAAACAAGCTACAGTACCATATCAGAGAGTCAGTCAGAGCACTTATTCCAAAGCACCAGAACAAAAACTTTAAAATTAAGACTACATTTAATCACTCACTAGGAAATTTAACTTTGTTATTATTTCAGTAGCTTATTTAATATAACAATATAAAGTGCATAGTTGATTTTTTTTTAAGTTTTGCCAAATGAAGAAAATCTTGCATAGTTAAGAGTTCCATGAGATCTCATTTAAAATGATCAGTATACATTGTTTCAGAATGTAGAAGAAATCATGAAACACCACCTTCTGATTAAGACACAGATCTCCTGGTCATAATTAATCAACTAGTGCTTCTTTGTTTTGTCAGATCCCATTGTACTTTACATTTTCTCTATGTTTTACAAATATTGACATTTGCATGGCAAGAAAAAGAACCCTGAAGAACAAGCTGAGAACACGAGATCCATAAATGCTAGCCAATACTGTGTTACATGATTAAATGGAGCAATTATGAAGGAGCAAGTCAGTGCTAGCAGGCCATTGCACATTGTCAGGTAACTCACTGTCAGACTCACTGTCTGCTGATCCTTGTCTCAGCATTCCACTGTTGATTCACTGCAGTGATGAAACATTTTATACTTATAAATCCTCATCAATGCACCTAGGCATTCCATCTATCCTGTTTGACAGTTTAATAGAAATTACTTATTTAGCTGTAATAAATATTGTATACATTGTATTTTAATGAACTTCTTTTATAATGTATTTAATTTTTATGTTTTATTTAATTGACATAACAAGCACTTGATAATTCTAGAACTGCTGTTTATATTTAAGATATACTATGTTATTTTAATTTGCTTTTCAAAGACTGCACAGCATTGAGTTAATCCATAAATTCTTACCAGAATAATTGCCAAAAAAGTGAGCTAAGCAAGAATTATACCAAAGAACATGCCAAAATGGATGGAGAAAAGCCCACAAGACCTCAAGCCTATACAGAGGACTATAGAAACTTTGGAAAGCTGAGACAGGATATGTTCTCTTCCCCAGAAGATAGAACACTAATTGGTTTTTCAGTGCCAACTGGTCAGCCCTAAAACTTTACCTATAAGTAGCATTACATGGATTGAAGAGGTTATATTTAAAACATATGTAAATACATAAACCATGCAATACCAGTACGAAGGAAGACATTAATTTGAACAAGAGTGGGAGATGAGGAGGAGGAAAGAAAGGGATGGGAGAAATGTAATTAAATTATAATTTCAAAGTAAAAGATTTCTGTTTGTTCAAATCAACACATCTTTTAGATGACCTTCATAGTTTAAAGGTAGGAAGGAAATAATTTTGACCACTTAATATGTCTCCAATATTTGTAAACCATTCAGTGGAATCTTTTAAAATCAGAAGGAAAGTCAGAGAGTGATGAGGAGACACAAAGAAGCAGACTTAGAAAAGAAAAAAGGATGGAGATATGATCCACTGATGCTCCCCAATACAGAAAGGTGAGATATATTCTACAACATGCATGATGTTCTACATAATGGTGTTTCAACATATTGTGTGACTAAGAGAAAGAGCAACAAACTGATAGAATGATATGTATATATCTAGCTAGACATTTATCTTGTTTATCAAGGGAGCCCAAAATCGCACCTGTACCTACGTGTTTGACACACAGGTGGTACCGTCTACATTACAAGAGTGTCTGCCAGCCTAAAGACTCTTTGTTGTAATGAGTGTAAGCCATTGTGATTATAGGCACATAAAACTAAAAAAATCATTTTTTTGTAGTCCTTCTCACTTCCATCTGTTAGGCTGCTACTTTTCAGGTGTAATTTAGACAGGCAGATGTGCAATCTGGGAATCAATCCAAGCTCACTTTAGTTTATCCCACTTTAAGGAAAGAAAACCATCGAAATAATATCTTCTGAAAACCATTTTGTCTCTGTTTGTGTTCTGTTCAATCTGCGATTGTATTTTAGTCTCTAATCACAACATGGAAGATGTGGGTCTAGAAGCGTTAACACTGGGCTGTTCTTTCCTCATACCAGACAGTGACACCATTGCTTCCAGTCTTTCTCCAAAGAACTATCTTCAGCTCTGACTGTGTGACTCTGGATAATAGCAAAGACCAAAGAGAAAAAAATTACATTTACATAAAATTCCCCAAAATCTGTCCCTTAAGATAACCCAATGGCAACCACAGACAAATCATTTGCATAATTAACATAATAAAAAAGTTTAGGGCTCTTTTACTGACCAGACACTATTGGAATGATTAAATAGCTATCATTAAAAGGATCATTGCAGAAACTGCCAGACAATGGAAACAGATTAAAGTTTTATTTGTTTATGATCTGGAGAATTAACCGGGATAGTCACTCATTCATTAGTAACAAAATTAATGGAAGATTCCTAGTGTCCCAGAAGACAAACACCGAGCTCACAAAGATCACAAAATAATTGGGTAGGATGAGCAAATGATTTCATTCAACAAGCTAGGAATAGATATATATCAGAGAAGAGTTGAGTCAAATATTTACAAATTGTTAAGATTCTTTAACATCTAGGCTACAATATGAAGTGGTAATTTATATACTGCTTAGCTTAGTTTTATATTATTACTCATTAGCTATTCATGTTTATGAAAAAAGGAGTAGCTATTGTTCCTTTTTTTCTTTTAAAAACAGCATTTATTTATTTTATTTGAATATATGTGTGTCTGAGTGTGTCTGTGTTCATATGGAAGAGCTAGTGGAGGTCAGAAGACGTCATATGCCCTGAAACTAGAATTAAAGACGCTTTGAGCCACTGTGTGAATAAATGCTGGGTCATCTGTAAGAGAAGTAAGTGTTCATAACTGCTGAAAAATTTTTCCAAAGTATTTCTATTTCTTTAACAACTTCCATATTCCAAATTAATTACATTTGTCTTCAAAATTGAACACTGTACCCACCTACGCAAAATACAGGTGTTCAGCAAATGTAGTTACAATTTAAAGTCTTATTTTTAAGGACCTTGTTATCACTGATTAATTATGGTTGAATTACTGAAAATGGAGGCCAATTCATGTTTGGAGAGAACAATTTAATGTTTTTAAGTGTTGAAACAAATGATGTCAAGAGGTATGAAAGAGAACACCATTTCATATGGGATATACAAATAGAAATACACAAAGATTAATGGTAAATAATGGATGCTAGTGAGGAAGTTGCCCAATTTATTTCTGGTATTCTAGATTTTCATCAGACATGTTTTGGAAACATAGAATGTAGAATTAATTTTGGCACTTTTGATCTATTTTTTAATAACCCAGAGGTCTAGAATATTTTTTCACCATGAAAATAAGACAGAAGTCACCTACAGAAATAAAACAATTTTTCAGAAGTACTGTGAACCCAATATTGTTGTTGTTATTATTATTATTATTATTATTATTATCATTATTATTACCATTAATAATTATCATTTTAATTTGTACATATGTGAGTGTATGGTTTATATGCAGGTACCCAAAGAGATCAGAGGGTGCCAGATTGTCCAGAGCTGGAGTTAGAAGCAGTTTGAACAGCAAGTGCTCTTAACTTCTAAGCCATATCTCCACCCAATACCAAGTGTCCCTGCCCCTTAGCTCTTATCTGTATAATTAGCTACTAATAAAATCTCTTGTGCTAACCACAGAAAATAATTTCAAGACTTTTATGCATACTCCATTGCACCAAATCAAATAATTCTAACAAATTTTATTAGGATATTTTGATGTTTCTTATGACAGCTCTTAATAAACATATTTAATAATATAAATAAAGATCAACCAGAAACTTTTCTCCATGGTTAAGCGCAGTGGGTGCTCTTTATGGGACCAATGTATGGTACTCAGAACCTACATGCTATCTAACAACAATATATAACTCTAGTTCATCTTCAGCACTGAGAATGACTCAGAAATTCTAAGTTCCAGGAAAGTTCTTCAGGAATCGATGGCAATTTGGCTAGCCTATCAGTAATCTGAAGTTTAATACTCGTGATACCTTAAGGAGAGGCTTTGTGACACCCAAAGATTCTACTTTTGTAGAATTGTAAATATTTTTACTTTTTGAAGTTTTAGTGTTAAATGATAATTTTAGTTATTCTTTGAGATTTTAAATCTGTATAATTATATTCATATTGTTAGACATCATATAATTGTTACCATATTTATTCCTTCCAAATTTTCCCAGATTTTTCCCCATTTTGCTACATATATATATGTGTGTGTGTGTGTGTGTGTGTGTGTGTGTGTGTGTGTGTGTGTGTGTGTGTGTGTATACACACACACACACACACACACATACATATATGTATATATGTATGTATGTATATCTAGCTTTTGTGGGCTAACTTCTCCTGAATGTATGATCTACCTTGGAGTATGGTTAATATGCAAGGTTTAAAATCCTTCAAAGAAAATTGACTTACCTTGTGTCAGAGCAGCAGTAAAATACAAAAATTCCTCAGGGAAAGGTAGAACGTTTCTTGACCATTCCCACTTTTTAATTTTATGAAGCTTTTATAAAGCCTGTGCAGGTATTGTGTACACGGTCATGATGTGGAATTTCTTTCAACACAGTGAATTATCATTGGATAACTAAAAGAACTGTTTTGCCTATGATAAGACATCTTAGAAGCAGATGACAAGAAATCTAAGCATAGATAAAGGAGGAAGGGGCAGAGTCATACAGAGATGCAGTAAGCTGCTGCAAAGGAGGAAGATGTAAAGGAATTCATGCAAGCTACAGGCCATGTGGCAAGACAGATTAATAGAAGTGGGTTGAGTTAAGATACAAGAGCAGTATGCCTGAGCCATAAGCCAAGCAACATGTAATTAAGGTGAGCATTTGTATATTTGAGGCTAAACAACATCAGGTTTGTAGGTTCAAACCTCAGTGTTGTGGGATGTCTATATGCCATGAACAAAAGACTGTTTTGGCCATGGCAGGCTCTGTAGAAGTAGGCAGTGGAATTAGAGCATCAGTAGAAGAAGAAGTACTGAGTCAGACAGAGAGACGAGCCAGTCACCCAAGACTCAGCATGTAAGGTAACACAAGTGAGCCATGGGCCATATGGCAGGATAGATTAATGGTTATGAGTTGAATTAAAATGAAAGAGATAGCTAGTTTTATGCATAAGCTAGTTATATGCATAAGCCATAGGCCAAACAGGATGAACTTAATACAAGCACCTGTGTGTTTCTTTGGGACTTCAGGATTGCTGAAGACAAGCTGCAGTGGGCAGGTCTGGACCCTGGGGCTAGTCTGGACAGAAACCTGTTACAGATGGCATGCCAAAGTGACCTGAATACTCACAAAAAGCCTGAGAAAGCTTTAAAGGGTTCTAGAGAACAGAATCAGAGCCAAAAGTGGCTTCTGAATTGTGTCTCTGAAGTGGGTCATGGTGGAGTGATTCTGTGACACCCGGGCCACAGACAAAATGGCTGACTTGCTGCAGACGGCATAAGCTGGAATAAGGCCAGTTCCTGACGTCTCATAGAAGACTCGATATAAACAAAAACCCACATGTGATTGATTTACAATTTCTGTTTATATTGAACAAAAAGGGAATAGAGTCAAAGACAGCTTCTTGGTAGCAGCATTTTCTTGGGTCCGTTCTGCTGTTTGCTGACATTCCTCTTTTAAGAGCAGCTTCCTGACTCAGTGTTACCTTTAAGAGGCCCTGCTGGCAAATGCTTAAGTGTACTGAGCAGCTGTGGGCAATGCTCTACTTGATAGTGTGGACCCTAAGATTCCCCGGAGTTGGGGTGCTAAAAAGTTTCACAATATTTAATACTGTCTCAGAATTGGGAAGGTAAGCATAGCTCTAACACCTCAGTACGTTAAAAGCTGCCGCAGGCAAAGCAGAGTCAGCAACTGAAGCAGTGCTTTAGTGTCTAGCATTTTAAAAGCTTTTCTGGTTAAAAAGTTGATTAGTGGTACACAATAAAACAGATTCAGATGGAAAAAAATCTTAATGGGTTAGAATATCTGTTTTGTTATATGTAATTTTGCTTTGTTGAAACTGAAATCTTCCTTCTTAATCAGACAGAAAAGGCGAAGTGATGTGAGATGTTTATATGCTGTGAATGAAGGACTGCTTTGGCTGTGGCAGGCCTTGTAGATGGGAGCATAGGTAGGAGAAAGAGGATGGAGCCATAGAGGTGAACCAGCCACCCAAGATTCAGCATGTAAGGTAACACAGGTGAGCCACGGCCATGTGGCAGGACAGATTAACGGAAATGGGTTGAATAAGGTTAAAGAGGTAGCTATCAATGTGCCTGAGATACAGGGCAAACAGTATGAAATTAATATAAGCATGTGAGTCATTTGGAGGGGCTTGAGTAGCAGCTGGCGGCTAGAAGCCTGGGTTTGCAGGTCTGTGGGTCTGGACCTCTGGCCAGACAGAGCCAGAAACCTCTTGGTACACCTCAGAGCAAGACCAAGCCAGGAAATGTATACCACAAATGCCACTGAAAGATGGGTCAAATACACCCACATAAAGCCTCCTAGAACACAGAAATAGAACCAAAAATAGCTTCTGAGTTGTGTCTCTCAAGTGAGCCATGAAACAGAGACACCTTGGTGTGGCAAGTCAGCTTAAGCTAAAAATACTAGGCATTTGGATTGCAGCTCAAACTGAAGAAAGGCTGGTTTCTGAAGTCTTACAGGAACATTGGTGCACAGGCTGCTTATGACAGATTTAAGTTACTGCTTTTACTGGCAAAAAGGAAACCAAGTCAAGGAAAGCTTCTAAGTAGCAGCAGCATTTTCTTGGGAGAGCTCTGTTTGCTGGCAGTAAACAGCAGCATGCCTCATTTAATAGATGCTTCCTGACTCAGTGTTAGAGGTAAAATACTTGTGAGTGTTTTAAAAGACCCTGCTGCCAAATACTTAAAAGGAGTTCATGAGCAGAGCAGTGTGGGTCGTGGTGCTCTATTTGATGACAATGTAGTTCATAAAATTCCCCAGAGTGCTAATTGTTGCTCCTGCCAGTAACTCTGCTAAAAAGCTAAATTCTCTATGAAGCTAGATTAGGAGCTGGGTAGAGCCAGCCAGCTACTCTAGCCAAGCCTTTGATTCTAGCCATACCTTGGCAGATTATTGGTGTCATCAGAAACAGAAAAAATAAGATATAAGAGATATAAAGTAAGGACAAATTAAAAAAACAAGCAAACCTCTAAAATGGTTTACCATGTATTTAAAAATATACATAGATTTTAGAGAGAAAAGAAAAAGAAATTAGGATAAGAAAAGTCCCTAAAAATAAGAGTAAAACAATAATAATTAGCCATTAAAGATGGAAATTACAAAAAATGTCTATACACTATATGTTATTGTCTTATTTTAAATTTTTTTGACTGAAAGGGTCAGGGTAAAGCTGTTAAAAGACATTTGATTATAAATGCTGCTGGATTAATCCAACCTATATTCTTTGTAAATAAGTTGACTTTAAAATTTAAAGTAAAAGATATGGAACTTTGGAGAAGAAGTTTAATTTTTATTTCCATAAAAAACGAGAGGCTATTAATTTATTCCCAATTATATAAGGTTAGAACAAGGAAGACCCCTTGAAATATCTCTGATGACAAGAGATGGCCACATCAGCTTCAAGGGTGCCTACTGAGATGATCTAGGCTCAGGATTCACATAAGATTTCCAATGCCACCATAATCAGTAGGAAATAATAATAAAAAGCTATACCCAAATTTCCATAATATTGTTTATAAATATTTGTTTAAATTATAAATGACTAATGGTCATAGTGAATATTTTTCTAGAAAAAAATGAGATATGATATAAAAATGATAAAAAGATAGATTATTGAATCTACTTTGATTCAAAACAACAGTTAATCTCAAAATATTTTACGTTGGTATGGTTTTTTCTTTAGTGATACAAATTTATGGTCAATTTTGTAATACTGTATAAATGTTTCAAATTTTTAATGGTATTATATTTATGCAATTCCTTTGAATATAATATATAATTAATAAATGCAGATTAATAATGTCATATTAGTTAGAATTTTTAGACATATAAAGATATATTTTAGTTGTATAGGTAATATTCAAATACTCTAAAACTTACAGAATATGGAAGTTAAAATACTTTAAGAATTTAGACTTTTATGGACAGTGAGACATGTCTACTCCTGGAAGCATCAGTGAACTACAAGAGGATGATGGACATTAAGGAGACTTCAGGTGAAGTTTACTTTCTTTGTGGGAAAAGTTAGACCCTGGTCAAGAAACTGTTCTTGCTTTAACTGCCTGACAGTATGCTGTATGAACTGGACATGCGGGACCCAGAAAAAAGTGATCTCTGAATTTTGGAAGAACAAGCAGAGATAGTCTTGCTTTACCGAGAAGTTGGATATACATTCTGCAGTACACAAGGAGAAGCAACTGATGAACTATGCCAGAATGGGTAGAGCAGTCCTTCAGATTTCATACTTCACTGAAAGATATGCCAGAGACTCTAAGCCTGTAAACTGAAAAGGGGTGCCCAAATGTTACAAAGTAACTATGTTTGGCTATCTGGACAGCCAGATGTCATCTCTGACATTTTCATAATTTGAAACTTACTTGCAATGCACTTTCTGTTTATTCCGACAATAGTTTTTTCTTCTGTGGTCTTTGATGTAGATGAAGATTAGATAGTTATAATTATAGCTTTACTTAGTTATAATAAAAGGTAAATTTAGATGTGAAACTTTGGACTCACAAGAATAAGGTAGCTGATAGAATGTTTTCTTTAATTTTGCTAAATACAAATAAAGTAGATATTGAACTTTATTTAATTCTTGCTTGATATTTGTTTTGTTATATGTAGTTTTGCTATGTTTTATTCCTGGTACATGTACTGGCTTCTCAGAACCCACTCCCTACAGAGGAACACCTAACTCAGTCTTGGTACTGGAGGGAGTACCTTGGTCCTTCCTCAACTGAATATGCCAGACCAAACTGACTCACCATGGGAGTTCTTGTACTCTCTGGTGAATGGTTGGAGGAATAAGGAGGGGGGAAGATGGAGAAGGACTTGAAGGAGGAGAGGAAGCAGAACCAATGTTACGTATGAGAAAAAAATTTAATGAAAAACAATTGTAAAAATGATGCTAGGAAGTTGAAGAGAACATAGGAGCACTGAGGTAGGGCCAGATCTATTTGTGGTAAATATTCCAAAAACACTCAAAGGATGAGTAAAAATATTTTAAACTTCTTTGTTTCTTTGTTTCTTTCTTTGTTTCTGTTTCTTTGTTTCTTTGTTTGTTTGTTTCTTTCTTTCTTTCTCTCTTTCTTTTCTTTTTCTTTCTTTCTTTCTTTCTTTCTTTCTTTCTTTCTTTCTTTCTTTCTTTCTTTCTTTCTTTCTTTCTTTCTTCTCTCTCTCTCTCTTTCCCAAACACACACACACACACACACACACACACACACACACACACACAGACACATATACACAAACACACAAAGCTGATTATTATCTTAATAACAATAGGAAGAAAAGAGCTATTTACTGGAAGCCTGCTTCAAATATTTCTACAATAGGCGTCAGTCAGGGAAATGGAAATAGTTTTAGTTTTGGTTAATTTCTATATAAATTTATTTTTTGCACTATGACATATATCAGTCGCAGCATATGTTTAACCAATGCATATAGAAATGTCTAAGACAGTCAATTACAGACTTTGTAAGAAGCAATTCAAGCTTCTTAAACTTATAGTCATCTTCTTTGTATTTATGTAATCTTTAGTGATTGAATTTACTACACAGTGCTTCTTTTTTTCTTTTGCACACATGTGAGACAGCTAGTGTTACCTTTGGTATTTGCAAAGCCCTTTTCCTCACCACTGTAGTGGTAACCATGATCTGTCTCCCATTTGCTCAATCCATTTACCGTGCAAACCCTAATACTTGGCATAGATTGTGGGAAAAGACTCCTTTTAGTCATAAGCTGATAAAATTAGAGCTAAGCATCATTGAATTTTTCTTTAGGATATTTTGCAATACCTAGTTGGTTTGAATTTAGTTGTATTCTGCTGGATTATGTTCATTTAATTAATTTCATAATTTGTAATTGGAATCTGTAATAAGGCAAATAACTGGATTGATCTACCATTACCCATATCCACACATTCTTCTAGGACTCTCTGAAACATTTTCTGTATTTTTAAAAATATAACTATTTAGATGTGCAATTGTTTTGTGGAATTATTTAATGATAGGAAATGTATCACTGTGACCTACGTAAAATGGTACTCTGAGTATAGTAATTAGAAAAGTAACATGATTAAGTAAAAAGAGAGGAAATATGCTAAGTGTGACAATATGGATTGTTTAAGAGTGAACATAATTTAAAAATGAATTTTCCCTTGAATTTGCATCATTTTTAATTATCCATAACAATTGATCTACGAAAGACTGGTTCTTTATTTGCTATAAATTATTAAAGGGCTCAATATACCTCAACCATAAACCAAACAACATAAACTTAATATAAATGTTTAAATCATTTCTAAAAACCTAATAAACTATAAACAACTAAAAAGTCTAAAACTACAAGTCTATAAGTCTAAACCTCTAGCTTCCCAAGGCCAAAAAAGCTTATTATTGTAGCTCCTGATGTTATAAGTTCCCCACATGCAAAAGATATATAACAATTAAGAGTTATTGGTAGAGGGAATCACAATGTCACATCCCATTTTTAACTATTAATAGGCAGTTAGTGTTTGCTTGAGGACAGAATGGGGAAGAGCTCATTAGTTGTGTTCTTATAACTCACCCCTATTAAACTCATTAGTTTATCAATCTAGATGTCATTTAAATCCTTTCTTTGGTCTGTTGTCTATGTACCATCTAGGATAAATGGTCATTTTGTTTGTACCCCCAGGAAAAATTGACAGAAAAATTATTTTGTAAGCATTATATTGTTAATATGTTTTCATTAGTCAAATAATTTGTGTGAATCAATTTAAAACAAGTCCTCGCCCATCCAAAGTAAAATTGGTATTTTGAAATGATATCAGCAACATTTATTTATTTCAACACTATTCACAATAGTCAGATTGTGAAAACATAAGTGTTTATCAAATGATGAATAGATGGCAAAATGATACTACACACAGACAAACAGGATAGTATTCATTCATGAAAATGGAATTAACCCTGGCTTTTGCAAAAATAGACATGGGACTGTAGGCCATTATTTGAAGTAAAATTAGCTAGACATAGAAATACAAGTACCACTTGATCTTACTCCTGAGAAATCTAAGGCACTCAGCCTCATATGCATTGAAAGTAAAATGGTGGTTACCCGAGGCTGGGATGAATAAATAAAGTGGAGATGTGGAAAAATCAACCAATATATGCTGTTTCAGTGAGAGGTAAGACTTTCTCAGTGCTGTTGCCATGGAGTGTGATCGTGGTATGATAAAAATACACTGTACATTTTTAAAACAGGAAGAAAGAATTTTGAATAACTTTTACAATGACAGAATAAAAAGTGTTACAGTAGAAAACTTCTTGAGCCTCATTTAAGTACCATACAATATAAACATGTATGGAACTTTATATGTCACATAAACATGAATACATTTTTTTAGAATTTTTATATAAATATAGTATTAGCATCATTTATCTCTTCTCTGTGAGAGATTGTGTTGTTTCATTGTAAATAATTGTCCCACCCACTGGTTTAATAAAAAGCGCTGATTGGCCAAAGGCAGACAGAAAGTGTTGGCTGAGCTACCAGACTAAGAAAATTCTGAGAACAGGAAGCACAGAGTAGAATGCCAGAAGAAGCAGAGGACAACTATGCTGCTTAAGAAAAGGTACCCAGCTGCATGGCTGAACAGGATAAGAGTCATGGGTTAGATTAAGGGTAAAGAGTTAGCATGTTGTATGCCTGGGCCTTAGGCCAATCAGCCTAAAACTACTGTAAGCATCTGTGTGTCTCTGTGGGACTGTGGAACTGTGGGTCTGTGGGTCCTAAACCTTGAGGTTAGGCCCAAAAGTATGGGACAGAAACCTCATACTACACTTCTCCTCCCTCCAATTCTTTCCATATCCACACCACTCTTTCTAAAATTCATGGCCCATTTTTTTAAAATTATTGTTGTTACATGAATAGACTAGAAACACACACACACACACACACACACACACACACACACACACACACACACACAGAGAGAGAGAGAGAGAGAGAGAGAGAGAGAGAGAGAGAGAGAGAGAGAGAGAGAGACTCAGCTGGGTCTTTCAGAATACTTGGTAGGTTTATGTATTTGGAGCTAACCACTAAGAACTGGATAATCTATTCTGGTGCTCATCTCTGTAGAAGACTAATTCTCTATCTTTAAAGAGTCATTAATTGCTTTTATCTTTTCACCTTTGCTAGAGTTCCCCTATCCATGTTGTGAGAACAGTTAGTTTTCTTTCTTTCTTTCTTTTTTTTTTTTTTTTTGTTCTTGTTAGGCAACTGTATTGTTAAATTTTCAAGACTACTGTTGTTTACAAAAAAAAAAAAAAAAGCATTTCACAGACTTCCTGGTCCTCTGGTTTTTATTTATTTTTATTTGTATTGTTTTTACCTTCTTCAAGATGTTTCAAGTGCTCAAAGCATAGTTACTTCAACTATGTAGTTTTCTCTTCAATTTCTTGGAGGCACTCCAACACAATGACAATAGCAATGAAGCTATTTGGGAGATTCTTGTAGTCCCCTGATCAGTAATTCAAAGGAACATTTTACACACCTACATAAAAATGTATGATTTAATTAAAATCATCCAAATTAACATTGGGTAAACAAAACTTTCCATGTAATTGAGTAACAATCTTTGCCTTCATTTCCTTAATGCTAACATTGGTGGCCAGGAGTCAGTAGAAGTTTATACAACACATATAGGTAACATTTAAATCATCTGATTCAGTTAAAAGACCAGTATAAACTTACCACTCTTAATTTTTTCTTCTATTAATATCTGTTCCAGATTCTACCTCACACGGTTCTGTTGTTCATCTGTGTTACAGGATGTTACCACCCTCGCTCCTGTAAGACATTTTCCTTTGCAGTGGGACTCAGTTCGTAAGATGTCTCTCTAAGGAAATTCTCCCACCTGTGCTTCTCCATTGTGCTAATGGAGATGATCATGCTGGTCCCTCGGCACTCACTTCCGTAACTGGGAATATTAGAAATACAAACAACACTGCAAACTGCATTTTAAGACATTCTTAAATATGAAATAATTAGAAGCTTTATCCATCCAGGCTCTAGTTCCCAAATTTACCATGAGAAAAATTTAAGCATAGTTAAAAAGGATGCATCTGACAGATATTGGCAGTGCTAATTTTTGTGCACCTGTCTTAAAAAAAAACTTGTAAAAATTAAAGAAAATTGCCTTTCATGTGGGTTTTGTTGGATTTTATAATTTTAAAATCATTTTGGATATTGTATTCATTGAGCACTCCTTAAATATATTATAATTTACTCTGTATCAATGTTAAACATGTCAATAATTTGCTTGATCATATTCAGCCCGTTATGAGCCCTTATTCTTCCTCACTGTTCCTAACTTTCACTCCTTCTCAAGATATATTCTCCTTTCCCAGCTTTTGATGTGTGTGTATGTGTGTGTATGTGTGCGTATGTGTGCGTATGTGTCTGTCTTTCTGTCTGTGTCTGTTTCTCTTCAGGTGTCTGTGTGTGTATGTGCGTGTATGTGTGCGTATGTGTCTGTCTTTCTGTCTGTGTCTGTTTCTCTTCAGGTGTCTGTGTGAGTATCTGTGTGTGTATGTGCGTGTGTATGTGTGTGTATGTGTCTGTCTTTCTGTCTGTGTCTGTTTCTCTTCAGGTGTCTGTGTGTGTATGTGCGTGTGTATGTGTGTGTATCTGTCTGTGTCTATTCCTCTGTGGGTGTTGTGTGAGTGCCTGTTTGTGTGTGTGCATATGTGTTATTTGTCAGTCTGTGTATGTCTCTGTTTATATTCCACTGAGTACTGAGAACTGCTCGCATATACATGAGTAAGAGATCAAAGGAATGTGTAGAAAGAGTGTTTAGTTAATTTATCAGGAGCAATATTGGCAAAAAGAAAAAAAAATGACTTCACCATTCAGCAAACAGTAACTGCCAATGAATATTTAGAAACAAAGAGGGCTTTAGGATTTTCTTCTACATACAAGATGAAATGTTGAAGGCCTTTCTTACAATAAAGTTTTCTGGCCCCAGGTGGCCAGAGGTCCAGACCCACAGCCCCACAGCCTCAGACCCCTTAGTCACCCACCACTGATTATGCCCCCAGAAATGATCAGACACTTATATTAACTTCATGCTGTTTGGCCTATAGCTCAGGCACATTGCTAGCTAGCTCTTTCATCCTAACTCAACACATTCTCATTAAAATGTCTGCCAAGTGGACCGTGGCTCACCTCTGTTCCTTACCTGCTTCTTCTTGGGCGGCTGGCTAGGTCTGTCAGACCCTGCCCTGCTTCTCCTACCTATGTTGTGATTTCCCCTCCTACTTTTTCTATGGTGCCTGTCAGAGGCCAAAACAGCTCCTTTATTTAAAGATTGATATTCACAGCATACAGAAAGACTTTCCCACATCAGGCCTTATTTTGTTCAAGTCTTATGTAGATAATCACAGCTGCTTTGAATTCATGATTAAAGGGCAACGAAATGTCCACGAAACAGCATTTCACAGCACTACCTCTTATCCTCAGACATCTAAACCATCATTTCTACTATTTTTCCCCTGATTCTAGACTTGAAGGGTGTAATATAGATGTGCAGTTTTGGACTGAACAGTCATGAGTCATTTATTCTTATCTCTTTAATCAGCTTTGTTCCTCTTCTACACACACACATACACACACACACACACCCACACCCCCCCCCCCACACACGCACAAATGAATTTTTAATTAATTTAAGATTCCCACTACAGTTTCCTCTCCTTCTCTCCCCCATTCCCTTCCCCATCTTCCTTCTACTCTCTCCATTCACTCTTCCTTGTCTCCATTCAGAAAAATAAGGCCCCTCATAGGAGTCAACAAAGTATGGCATATCAAGTTGAGGCAGCACCAAGCTTCCCCCTTGCTGCATCAAGGCTGAGCGAGGTATCCCACCATAGGGAATAAGCTCCAAAAAGCCAGCTCATGCACCAGGCACAAGTCATGGTCCCACTGCTAGGGGCTCCACAAACATATAAAGTTACAAAACTGTCACCAACATGCACAGAGTCTAGCTTAGACCCATGCAGGCTTCCTAGACGACAGTATGTAAATTCTGAGCTCTCAGGAGCTAGGTCAGCTGTCTCTGGAAGTTTTTTCACCATTATCTTGACCCCTCTTTGCTCATATAATCCTTTATTCTTTTCTTCTACTGAACTCCTGGAGCTTGGCCAAGTATTGGGCTGTGGATCAATGCATGTGCTTCCCTCAGTTACTGGATTAAGGTTCTATAATGACTATTAGGGTAGTCACCAATCTGACAGGAGAAAAACACTTCTGGCACCCTCTCCCCTCTATCTAAGAGCCTTAGTTGGGGTCATCTTTGTAAATTACTAGGAGTTTTCCTAGCATTGTTTCTCTGTGATCCCATAATGGCCCCTTTATCAAGATATCTCTTTCATTTCATCTCTCTCTCTCTCTCCCTCTCCCTCTCCCTCTCCCTCTCCCTCTCCCTCCCTCCCTCCCTCCCTCCCTCCCTCCCTCCCTCCCTCCCTCTCTCTCTCTCTCTCTCTCTCTCTCTCTCTCTCTCTCTCTCTCTCTCTCTCTCTCTCTCTTTCTCTCTTCCGCCCCCAACTCGATCAGCCTAATACCTCATGATCTGATTCTTCATACACTCCCTTCTACCACATCCTCCCACCTTCCCAGCCTCAGAGTGTATTTTGATTTACTGGTTACTACGATGATAACGGGAGTGCACAGGTAGAAAAGACTACCAGTGCATTTTCCCAGGCATCAGCTTATATATAGCATCCAGGGTATGAGAAAGAGCCAACCAAAAAAGATACTTGAAATTCAGTTCCACCTTGATAACTCAGTCTTCGAACAACACGGTAGGGAACATGGTGGCAGTTAGACCAGCAGAGAGAGCCCTAGGTCAAGAGCTGAAAGTTCACATGTGAGACGCCTGAGGAGGAATTTTGAAATTTCAAATATGCACAGAGACACACTACCTGCGACAAAGCTATGAATCATACAATAAGGCCACACCTCCTAATCCTCCTATACAGTCCACAAACTGGGAAACAAACATTTAAATGTGTGAGCATACTGCAGCTATTCATGTCCAAACTAACACCAGTGCTTATTATGTAATTATACTGGATATCTGAAGTCAGTGATCAAATTGGTTTTGGTGCTCTGGGGTCTCTGTTGCCAACGACACATGGGGAAACATCTCATATTTAACACTGGGATTTAATACCCCATGCTTCTGGAAACAACATTACCCATTCATCATTTGAAAATAAATAATAATTTATACAAGGTACTAGATTAGCATATAGCATTTCAGTTTATATGCCATTTTAAAACTTATTTTTAATACAGTTTTATAACCTCAGATCCTATGGTATGATAACTATAGATATGCTTGTTTGTTCAAAAGTGCTGTGCTAGGTGTCAGATTTAATGATTCTATAAATTTAAAAATATATTTTTCTATTCTGTGAAAACCATTACAGCAATTTTCAAACTTCTTTTATTTCCATAGATTTACTTATAGACGACCATCCTTTGCTGAAACTGCAACTCCATACTGTGATATGGGTGACATGGATGTTTTTGTAAGAGTCCTTCTATACACAGAAATGAATTTCTTATGTTTATGTGTTATATTTTCAAAGTATTCATTAAGTTTTTCTTTTATTTATGGGATAGGCTTTCAGATCCTTGGTTGAATTTATTTCTAATTTTGTTAGTTACTCTTCATTGCTATGATTAAAACAGTCATGACCAAAAGGGACTTATGAAATAAACAGCTCATTTCTGCTCATTGTTCTAGAGGGAGAGTACATATTGTTAAGGAAGACACTGCAGCAGGCAATAGGAAGAGAGACATAGAGATCATGTCTTCACTCACCTTTAGGCTGCAGAAAATAAGCTAGAAGTAGGGTAAAGTTATATACTTTTAAAGAATGGCCCAGTGACATATTTCCTTCAGAAAGACTGCACCTCAAAAAAATAATGGTTCTATAATGTCACTAAACAGTGCCACCAACATGGAGCCATTCATGCAAATACAAAAGACTAAAAAAAGCATTTCTCATTCAAGCCATTTCACTGAATATGTTTTGTATATGTGTGTGTTCTTTATCTTTTAGGTAAATACTTATCATTAAATATAGATGTTAAAGATAACAATAGGTTGATTTTAGTGGACTGTCATACATGGGCTTATTTTATAAAGTTATATGACTTTTATATAGTTTTTAAAGGAATAATATGGAATGATTATTTATATTATCAAGGGATTTCATATTTATAGTACATATTATTGCATGTATTTTTCTTTAGTAGAATTACAATTATTAGCATGTATGTCCTCAAAAAGTTGTATTTAGATGATAATGCGTGGCTCTCATTGTGAACAGTCTTTTCAGAATATTTATCTCTATTTACCAGTGTAGTGGTTTCAAAGAACATGGTCCCCAAAGGGTGTATCATTGTTAGGAGTACTGACTTTGGGAATAGGTGTGTTCTTGTTATAGAAAGTGTGTTATTTTAGGACTTGAGACCTCTTTTGCTAAAGCTATCTTCAACATGTTACTGAGTCCACTTTCTGTTGTCTGCTGATCAAGATCTAGTCAGCACATCTGGACACATGACATCATTTCCAATCCTGATGATAATGGACTAAACCTCAGAAACTGTAAGCAAGCCACCTCATTTAAATGTTTTGCTTTATGAGAATTGGTGTAGTTATGATGTCTCTTTACAGCAATAGAAATCTTAACTAAGATGATCAGGGATATTGTTCTTTAACTTCATTTTCTTGCATTTTTTTTTTACCTAGCCTTATTATTAGACTTTTGATGGCTTCTTAAAATGGATTTAGATGACTACAAAAATTTGATGTATATTCTAGTTGTGGAGTTCAAGTTATCCTATTTGTTCTTTACGCTATTCTTTGGTTATTTGGTATTTTTGCAGTTCAATAAAATGTTTACGGTATTTTTAGTTCAATGAAAAATTCTTTGGAGTTTTGAATGGTATTGAATATGTAGATCTATCGTAGTATATATATTTTAAATTGTGAGTTCTTAAACCCAAGAACTCAAGCATCATCTCATTGCTTTGTGAACCTACCATGTAATAGATGAAGACTTTACTCTAGATCTGAGGCTAGCCCTGTATGTCATCTGAGGCTAAGACAATAACAGCAATTCCAGGACTGCAAAAGATTGTTCTCTCCAACAGGTAAAAGGCCTCAGAGAGTGTAGATTTTGCCTTCAAAAGAAGTCCTGCTTCTTTATCTGTGTCTCAGTCATAGTATTCAACTCAACTTTGTACCATGAAACAGCAATGTATAATTCATTTAAGAAGTGACAATATTTTGTTGCATTAGAAGAGTTTACAAAATATAGGTAATTAAACATATAAATAATTTGTATTTATAAATATTAACTAATTTAATAACATTTTCTAAAATGATTTTGTTGATATGTAAAAATAACAAATTAAGAATTTTATTTTCATATAAATAAATAAGAAAAATACCAATTATTATTATTGCTTATTTCCATTGTTTTTGCAAACTTAATTATTTGAAAAATAAAAAAAATATTTTATACTTTGTACAAGATGATCTTCTAAGTGTGGCTTCCCATGTCCTTGTAAAACTGCAAAAAACACAGGTGCTTGATTTTACTGAGTTCTCATTTATTGGAATCCATAAAAATGAGATTGTTTGCATTCACAGGAAATAACTTAGAAAATAGTCTATTCATATTGAAATCAACTCCTGACTAGAGTTTTTGTGTGAGTAAAGAATGTCTATTCTGTAATGATTGACATCCATATAGCCTCATACAGCACAAGACTGGATTAGGCAGCTATGCAGCCCTATTAACGCCCTTAATTCCAATGTCACATTTGATATTAGAATTTAAGTAGAGCATGCATTCAAATAAATGTATTAAACACATAATTTATTTTTCTCTATTTAGTATGAAGATATTTTATAGTATCTTAAGAATTTTTTCATTTCATTAGGCAAATAATACATTTAGATTTTTAAAATAATATCTGAGTACAAGGTAATCATGTGATTATAAAAATATTTATTAATATATTTATTAAAGTATCTCCTAATTAAAAAATTAGTCATACAAAAATATATCAGTTGAATTACTAATTAAAATAAAAAGTGTTTTGAAACAAAGACTGCGTCTATTTTGTAGAATCAAGTGTTGAGCAGTTTCGTCTTCTCCTCCATGTATTTGAAACTGTAAGCATGTCTCAGTTTGCTCATTTTAATTATGTATTTATATACATATGTAAATATAAAAATATATGTAAATATACACTGCTACCCATCTTTACACTATGTGTGTGTGTACGTATTTTTATTATGGCTTTTTGAAACAGAGCTTCTCTGTGTAGCCCTGGTTGTTCAGGAACTTGACTTGTAGATCTGCCAGGATCAAACTCACAGAGATCTATCTGCTTTTGCCTCCACAGTACTGGGATTAAAGTCATGCACCATTACCACCTGGTTCTATATATTTTACTATATGTAGGTTATAATTTTCTTAAGTTATACATCTGGCCTCTTCCATCAACTCATTCCAAATGGGGAAAATTATATGATAACATTATGTGTTAATAGCCTAAGATGTAGCTTGACATGTATAAAATGCTCCCCCCCCACATACACATTTAAATTCAGTCAGATAGTAGTTGATTATGTTTCTGACATCTGTGTCAGTATCCAACAGTCTTCTTAGATTGTCAGGCTAATCATTATTGAATCCAGTGAAGTTAATGCAGGTATAATTGATGATTATTTTTGTCTGAGAGTAGTAGTGTACCACCCAGAAAACTATCCAGTAGGGATAAATGTTCCAGGTGCATAAAAGTTTGATTTCTTAGCATTGTATAGCTAAAGTACATGGTATTTTTAGAAAATGCTTTTACTGACAAGTTCTGGAAAGTAACCAATATCAAAGACAATAGCCTGTTTGGATATTTGAGAAATTGTATATGCTACAACCTCTCAAAAAGCAATTTATTTCTTGCCTCTGGGCTTTTGACTTTTTAGCCTCTGGTGTCTATTAGGGCCATTGTTGTCCTATTATATGCTAACTAAATCTTAACACATTTGACACACACATATATATGTGTGTGTGTGTGTGTGTGTGTGTGTGTGTGTGTGTGTGTGTGTATTATATTTTCAGAAGCGTCTACAATAGTATGTTTCCATATGACTCTTTCTTTTGAGCTGTGGCACCCACATGGTAGCTGATAACCATCTGTAACTCTAGTTTCAGGAGATTTAACATCCTCTTCTAACCTAGACATACACATGTTAAGAGATATGCATATAAAAGAATCACACACTGAAAGTAAAGTAAATGTAAAAATTCTTTTTAAAAATGATTATTAAGAAAAATATTCAAGCATAGAATTTGAAAGAATCTATTATTTATAATCAATGTAAGAATATATTAGTATAGCAATTAAAGAGGGTATGAGTAATTCAAAACATAATGTTTTTTTAGATTTATTATGTATTTTAATTATGTGTACCTCAGTGTGTGGATAGACATAAAGGCCAGAAGAGTGTATTGGATTACACACAGAGTTACATGCAATCATGAACCACATGATATTAGGGCTGGGATTTAAACTCAGATTCTTTGAAAGATATCACACATTCTTAAATACTAACTTTTCTGTTCAGCTCCAGTAAAACCTCTAAGTGTGATATTATCATTACAGGATATCCATTTAGAAGAAATTAGTTTAGTTTGTCAAAGAAATGTCTATTATCAACTTTTGTGGATCTGTGCAGATCTGTCTGAGAGACTTGAAGGCCTTAAGGAACAGAGCATACTACAGTCTAATAAAGGAATAATACAAGAAAATGGATAAGTTGGATTGATGTACTAAGCACCACTGGAATCACCAGGACCTTGAGAAAGTAGGATAGATTCCTTCCCAGAGTACTTGGCAACTCTATGCTTTGTATACAATTGATATTTTATTTCAGCTTCTGGAATTGGGAAGAACCCATCTCTACCATTTTAACCTCTGGTTTATTGTGCTTTGTTATAACATCCTTATATCTACCTTGAGTAGGTAGCAAATGTTTTTGGAAGTGGGCTATGGGTAAAAACTGGTGTGTCTACTGTGCCACATCGGACAAGCATAATGCTCTCATGATAGATACTTGCGTACTTAGATAAATTAAATAGCAGAGAAAAGCATGCTTTGTAAACATTATAAAGCATTAAAACAACACATTAAAAAGCATGAAACAGCTGAGTTTATCCACCTTGGGACTTCTTGCTCTTTTGAGGGAAGGGATGGGGGGATGTGGAGGCAAGAGTCAGTCAGGACTGGGAGGCATTGGGAGGAGGGAAGTAAGGGGGATACACAGATAAAAAATACTTTTATTATAAAAAATAATAAAATGGAAAAAAAAGAAAAACATAAAACAAACTAACTTAATTGTTCAGGCTAGTTTTAATGTTCTAAATTTGAAAATTCAGTCATTTGACTGCTAATTGTCAGCTTGGCTAATATCTCTTTTCAAAATAGCCCTTCTTTGAGCATCGACTGACATGTTCTATTATAAAAAGCATATAAAAACTCAGACAAATATGAAGCCTTATCAGCCTTTATAAGCTCTTCCTAGTATATGCTACATTTTTTTCTATTTTCTCAAGATTCTTTACCTGCTCAGAGAAAATATCTCACCATTTTACTTCATAATACACTGATTATACACTGATTACAATTAACTTTTAAGTTTCTAAAGGATAGGGACTATCTCTCAAATAACCCAAGTCTCCTAGAATATCTGCCTAAATAGTAGTTTTTGATTTTTTCCTTGTCAGAGGAAAAATAAACAGTATTTCTTACACAAAACAGAATTTAATAGCATCTTATTCTATGAAAAAAATTTACTGACACTTTTTAGTTCAGTCTGAAGTATATAGATATTTTACTAGAAAAGCACTGACATGGGCATTTGAAAAAAATTTAATTTGATAAACTAACACATGGAATTTATTGAAAGCACTTTGAACTAATATTTGAGTAAAATAAAATAAGAAAAAGAACCGACTAATTTGAGAGGGGGCATGATAGAGGTGGGAGAAAGGCCTTGGGAGGGGAAAAAGGGACTAGAGGAACTGGTAAAATCTTATTTTAATTAAAAATGAACTCTATATGTGAAGAAATAAAATACAAAATATCTGTGAAAATGAGATCTTCCAATGTTTTGCCTATGGGCTGAATATTTTCTAAGGTCTTCATTTTCATTGAATTTCTTAAATTTCTACTATGGGTTTCCCAATACCACCTTTCCCACTTTGTGACTGGTAGAAAAAAAACAAGAACAGGACTGGATAAAGTTGACATGTAACCTTTGCTGATTTCATGGAATCCTTGGCTAGAGTTAGTTAAAGATTTGCACATTAATGATTGCGCAGAGATGAGGAGCCATTTGAGATTCTCATTCATCCAAACTCAGCTGTGTTCCATTTCCAAGGGTAACTGAGAGTTGAATGAATCATGAAATGACAATGTCCCATCTGTGTATGTGAAACGGTTCCGGTGGATGCGAGTTAATATACCGAGCTCCAATCTATAGCTGACTATATCATCAGTACTTTTGTGGTGAAAATGCTTTTTCTGAATGTTTTAATGATGAAAATGATAAACTGATAATGTAGATACTGTATTCAACTCACACTGGATAAGAAAGTAATTTTAAATAATAGTTAATTGAAGAATGAGATAGATAATTATCAAGTTGATACAGTCAGAAGTCTATATTATACTTAATAATGGAAGTCTGGGCACATACTATCAAAAATAAGTTATTGACTATTTTAACACCTTGGTTCTGATGGCATTTATTTTCTAATCTCATTAAATGACATTAAGAATTTGCTTTTAAAATACTTTTATGGACTCGTTTGACTTCTCATTAGTATTAATAACATGAACTAATTGTGTTATCCCTCCCTGTTATCCTCTTGTTAAATATGAAATAAAATATTATTCCATTAAGTGAACTGTGAAGGCAAAGCATTTGGATTACAGCAATACAATCATTAATTTTTTTGTATTTACTCTATTGGATTGCCTAGTAATAAGCTAAATGTGATTGACTTAGGTTATAAGAAATTAGAAGTCTGAATGAAGTAAAAAAATAAGAATTTTACAAACACTTATTCTCTTATTTATGGATGAACTAAAATTTTATTTTACTTTCAGAATGAATGCTTTATTCATGAAACATTTGTATGGAACCTGTGGACATAAACAGCAAGTTTTCTTCCAGAGATATGATTAAAACCAGTAAAAAAAAATTAAAGATTTTTGAATATTTTCCAAATTCTAGTATATTGAAAGGATATTTTTAATTTTATGCATAATTTGGTTTTCATAATATTTCTATGTTATGTACTAAGGAATATGCTTTTCTCATGAAAACTCATTCATTACCAGTAGTATTATTTTTCTCAATAAAATCTCAAAAACTAAGCAGAATGAACTTTCATTTTTAAACTGTGCTCTAAAATTATGATAAATTTATTTACAGTTTAAACATTGTAGATTTTTATTTTATTTATTGTCTCAAGAAGAAAGAAACACATCATCTCTACTTTTCTTCTCTAATTATTTCTCACATATTCAGAGCCACCCTCACCATATCAAATGCTACCTGCTGACTTAGATCATCCTGCTCTTTTCAATGGACCAATATGGCCTGATATTCTTTCCCAACTCATACTTCGTCATCTTTCTGACTTCTGCTCACCAAAAGTTCCCTGAATTTGGTTCTCTGATCCCGTAGACCCAAGAAAATCTTACTGATCCCTATGCTAACCAAGCACACTACTCTTCTTCCTATTTTCTGATTCTGAGATAGCCACTTTCTGTGCAAGCCATGTAGTTACTTCCTGCTTTCTGAACTCTCCACTCACCAGCTACTTAACTTTCTCTGTGTTTTATGTCTCTTCTCAAAATCAGATCATATTAGGATTCTTTCTGTGGACACTCCATTCTCTGAAACTTTTTTCGACTTGCCATAATTTATTATTTACCAAAGCACTCAGATGCTTTTGGATGTTGATTTTTTTCAGTCATAGCATAAATACACCAAGAAAACAGGAACTTTGTCAATTTTTGTCCACTTCTGTATTCGTAATACCTAATATGCAAACATAATATCCACTGAACAAGCTCTTCTAAGTGGATGAATGGATAAACGCTTGACTTGTCTCCTTAGGTTTCTCTTGACCTTGGATGAACATTCCAAGCTGACATTCTCCAAACATTCTAATTAAACACATGGGCAATTTTATTTAAACATGAATTCCGACTTTTTAAACAAATTTTATTTGTAATCTAGCTGATACTCTAGACGTTTTACATTGGTGTTTATTTTTCTATAAGACATACCTTACTCAGATATTTTACCTCACAGTGTATTTTTATTCCTTTCCTCAACAAGTATTTGAATTAGTCTTTTCTTAGCTGTTTTTGCAAATAAATTGAGCTTTTATTTGCATTTGTTTATAACATTTCTGAGAGCATAAGTTTCATGATCATGTTTTAGATGGAAAATTGAGTCAATATTGAGGCCATGACTTTTAATTTTACTAATATACCTGTTTAGAAAAATTTCATCATGTTAGTTTAATGTTCATTAAAAATACATTGCACATAATGTTGCCTTTCAAAATTTTTGAAACACCAACATGTGAATGAAATGATAGAGTATAATACCAGAGCAGCATTCAATATTGTTCTCATGTAAAATTCAGAAACATTAAGCACATTTAAAAACTGTAACTATTATATTATTCAGTCTGTATGTAGCAAATGATATGAAGAGAAAACTCTTAAGAGAATACAAACCAAAACCAAACATGTCGACTTGCTCAGTCTACTTATATATTAGGGAAATACACAACAAATATAAGCATACATACACACACATGTATATTTATGCACAGGTGTGTATATACGTATATGAGCAACAATTAGTTAAGTAAGAGGCCATGCATTTGAAGAAGAACAAGGAAGTGTATCTGGGGGGAACAAAATAAAAGAGGAAAATGATCTAATTATATAATCTCAAAAAATAGAAGAGATAATTAAAAAACAATTAAAAGTAATGATAAAATACAATAAAATAAATTTGTTCCACAGTTTTTCTGATATCTGCCTGTGTGTATCTGTGTGTTTCACAAATGTTGTTCAAAGGAACTCTTACATATTTACTATTAGTGGGCATTTAAATTACTAAAGCTATTATTGAAAACAAATTCATCAAAACAGATTCATCAAAAAAAAAGCTACCTCTTGACAAATTATTCAGTACTTTTGTGTTCTATGTTGATATATCTTTAATTTTTTAATGTACTGTAGGTTTTTTAAATATATGTTATATCTGATATATGCTATTTCTGAGAATTAGACACGTTAGAGGAAATAAATACTGAGTGGACAACTTGAAAAGGCATTTATTGATATGTTTTAAACCTCAAATGTAATGGGGACCCCAAAATTGTGCTGAGTGGCATGGAGTAGGAGATCTTTTCGAGAGAGCTGCAGGTATGAAGTGAAGCTGGCCTAAGAGAGAAGCTACACAGAGCTGGGGAAATGGGGCTGCCCAAGCCCCTTGGAAATCACAAGATGAGACCCAAATGAAGAACTTCAAGCTTCAGGATTTGGTACTCACTTTGCTGACGTTTGGTTTTGTTTTGATATAATTGTTTTGTGGTGCCCGCTTCTTCCTTTTAAGGTAATTAACTCTGTAACTTGTATTTTATTTTATGGGAGCTGACTGACTGTTGAATAATTTTGTAGTTTTTAAGTGTCAGAATTTTTAGACTTGGAACTTTTAAGACATGAGTTTAACATGAGAATGTGAAGAGAGTTAGAAAGTATGTTTTAAGTTTCTTTCTCTTTGCTCATGCAATTTTTTCAGCAGGACCAGTAGATTAGCTTGGTGCTTACTTACGGAGACCCAAGGAGTTAGGTAGGCTGTGTGGTGCTGTTGGGAGCTCTCAGACTCTGAAATAACAGATGTCAAACCTTCATGGGACAGATTTGCACCCTCTGAATGTAGATGACAGTCGAAAGATGTGGGCAGTTTGTGGAGCCTCTTGCACTTGGACCAGAGTCTATCCTGGGTCCATGAACTGACTCCTCGAAGCCCGTGCCTACTAGGGGGTGGGGAACACCTTTCTCAATCTTGATACTTACATAAGGGACTTGGTCCTATCTCAGCTGGATATGCCAGACTAAACTACCTCATCTTGGGATTCCTTGTCCTTTCTGGGGAGTGAACAGGGGTGAGGGGTGAGGGGAGAGTCTGGGGGAGGACTGGGAGAAGGGGCAGGAGAGGGGGGAAAAAAAGAAAAAAAATAATGAAAAAGAAAACAAAGCAAAAAAGACGTGTGTGTGTGTGTGTGTGTGTGTGTGTGTGTGTGTTTGTGTGTGTGTGTGCCTGCTTTCTCTCAGTTTAGGGGTTTTAATGATTGCTTTTCAAAAAATTTTTCAAAAATATTCACTAAACCCTAAATATTCTGCCTGCGTATGTTGATACTCTAAGGTTCGACTCATCTTCTTGTGTACGCATTGGTTCTGTTTTAATTTTCTGTCACTTCGGCTTTATTCCTATATACATTCCATTTTTCAACAGCTATTTACAGAAGACTTAACTGTGTCAAAAATGCTTACGGTACATGAGATGTAAGTGAACCAAAACTATTGTCTATTTAATAAAGGAAATAAGTATTAAGGAAAGAAGGTGAAATAGGATGAGGGAAAATTTGAGAGAAATGTGGAGACTAGAGTGGGAAATAGGAAGCCAGAGGTAACTAACCGTCCGCCCATGTGAAGGATGTGTGGGGACGTAAGGAAGAAGAGGAACGCAAATAAACTATTGTAAAGAGGCATAGGTGGGGTTTCCTTTGATTTGTTTTATGTATTATATGTATATTTTATGTATATATTGTCTGTTTCTCACAAAGTTTCTCCAGCAAGATAAGCTAGACTGTTGGACTGTGAATTGGTGGCTAAGTCACGAAGCTGAAAGAATTCCAGCTCTAAATGACAAATCTGATAGTTTGTTAGTGGAGAATACTTGGCTTTTAAGCAGGTACCCATAAATAAAGGCAATTTGTAATTACTAGGATCTTTCCTAAGGCCAAGCTCACTTTTATTCCAATGTATTTTCTCAATGGGTCAAGACTGAGGGAACAGAGTCAAGTGAGAATTAAGGACTAGTTTCAGCATTGTAAGAAAAATGATAAGGGATCAGGTACAAAGGAGAGAAAGTTGCTTAATATTCAAATAATTTTAGCACATTGAATTTAATTGCACTTGATTTTTATGAAACTATTTTTTACGCAGTTGTCTGTGCATGTAAAGTGAAGAATTCCAATACATAATTGTATTGTGACATTTTCAACATGGGTGAAAATGTATGGTAACTGAGATACTGATGTAAAATTTCGGAAGGTTGAAAAGGATAGAACAAATGAAGAAAATACAAAAAGGGGTTTAGAAAGAAGGAAGAAAGAATGAGAGGAGAGTCAAAGAGAAATAACTAGATAATTCTGTGATCCTGTAACCTGAAGAAAATACCAGCTTTATCCATTTAGTGGTAGTAAGAAATCCAAGGATCCACAGGAAATTAAAAAGGGAAATCTCCAAGCTAATCTTCAGTGTTTAATTTTGAAAATTAAAAAAAATGAGAAAATATAGGATCTCACTATTTGATAGTAAAGTTGTAAAGAATAATTCAGAAATGTTCAGGCAGGTAAATTCCCTCAAAGAGAAGCCTGCAATCTACAGAGAGCTGACAAATGAAATTGTGTGTGTGATGAGGATTCTCCCACATATGGTTCTGTGCTCATTTCACTGGAGCAGAAATAAGAGCTCTAGTTTCTTAGCAATGAAAAAAACCATAGAAATTGACCCATCATCTAGAAGTGTGACAGTGCCTTGTACTGCCATGTAAAAGTCTGTTCATTTGCTAGGAATAAAAATTAAAGATACTTATAATTGTTCTGAATTTCATTTTCCTTTGCAAGAAGAAAGGCTTCATATACTTTACTAAATTAAATAATCTTGAGATTTTTTTACAGAAAATAAACAATGCAAAAATATTTCTATAATTGCTTTTTAATTCCTTGGATTATTGGAGTATGGATGTCACAAGAATAATGTATATTTAACATTGAAAATGGAAAGCATACAAACACCCATGGAAACACAAATCAATGTTATATATTTTTAAATATAAGTATTTTAAGACTGGTAATATTACAGATTTCCAAATGCTTTCATGCATTTTCAATGAAATGTCTGAGAGACCACACCCTTTGATGTGGCTCATAGTCCTGTCTCTCTTTTACAGATAGATTTAAAACCAAACACCTCAGATCCATCTACTATAACCTTCCAATATTCAACCTGGATTACTATGAGACTCTCAGAAAACAATTTTTTTGTTTCTATATCTGCTTTCAAAATGGCTCATTGCCAATAAAAGTGATTTTTACCAGGTTATTTGTTACCCAAAGATTCATCCTCAGGTTGTATCCCTGACTTTTCTCTTTCTTGTAAATGTTTTGGTGTTTATCTCCAACTGACCTGATGGAACAATATTACATGGAGGCTATAGAACAGGCTCCCTCCCAATTTATAGAATAATAATATTTCAGAAGAGACATTAACATATAACTGGTGTTCACTTGCTGAAAAGAATTGGTGTGATTGACCATTTCAGGCACCCACAAGCCTTTTTGCTAATACATGAAGTTACTTAGTCCTTCATTTTGCTTACCTTATAAGATATGCTTTGCTAAGAAGTCAAGTCATGCCGATGAAATATGTCCTATTAAATATCTTGAACTCAGTGCTGTTCTAAATTATAACTTGTATTGGTGATCTATCATTAACAGCTTGTTCATATTCAGATGATGAATTCTGTCCATATGTATTTATCTCTGGAGACATGGGAGATCGATGGATAAGTTGTACTTCTAATCACGGAGCAAGTATAAGATAATAGAAAATTATGAAATGGGCCAGGTTTTTGGTTGGTGTCCATATTCTGGTATGACCTTGTGTTCCTTTCTCAGAAAGTAATGCACAGTCCGTCTGATACTTTAGGGCTATTCTTCTTAATGCCAGTTTCTAGTTTATGTTTATCTCTATTTCTACCTCCCTTTATGAGGCTGAACATAAATACATATATAAATAGGTATAAAACATGTATTAAACTTATCCCCAGATGGCCATATATACCTCCTTTCAATCTCATTAATTTCCTATTTCTGATGGATATTACTTAATTTTGGCAGGAAACTCTCTTTTTTCTTTTTGGTAAGGAAGCATACATGTCAGGCAATGTTGACTAAAAAGCTGAGATGTAACTGGAAAGCATGGTAGCTTTCTCTTTAGAGGAGGAGACAAGCATGTCAGTAGTGTTAATGTGACTAGTAATGTTCATAGAAAAGAAAAAGCCATGTGGGGTCTATCTTTTTAACGTGTAAATTTACATTAATAAATATAATAAGTAGAATATGAGATTTCACTGATTGAATCTTATGATTTCCTAACATTAATGTTGGAATATATTGCCATAACATAGCAGATTCTCAGTGAAATTCAGTAAATGTCTGATTTAAATCTCCAGTGAGAAGACAGGATGCAAACAAAGTGGCTGACATTTAACCTGTACAGTAAGAAGCAAACCAATAATAGATTTTCCTGAAAGAGTAAAGAAAAGGACACGTAATGATTACTCTGGAATCTTAAAAAGGAGAACATGTTGGTTTGTATTTATTGTCAACTTCACAAAGACCTAAAGTCACCATAGTGGAAAACTCTGGGCATGTTTAAGATGGTTTCCAAGATTAGAGTAAATGAGTTGGGAAGACCAATCCTCACTTTTAAATCAGTGGTTCTCAACCAGTAGGTCACTACCCCTTCATAAACCTGCTATCTCCAAATATAATTTACATTGTAATCCAAAGCAGTAGAAAAATTATAAAGTAGCTACAAAAATAAACTTTTTCTTTGTATGTCCTCACTACAAGAGGACTTATATTAAAGGGTCAAAGAAATAGGAAGGTTGAATACCACAGATCCATTGGGGGAGGGAGAGCAAACAAGCTCAGTATTGATGGGAATGTCTTTCTTTACGCTGTGAATATCAGTCTTTAAATAAAGGAGCTGTTTTGGCCCAAGACAGGTACCATAGAAGAAGTAGGTGGGGAACCAGAACAGATAGGAAAGGAAAGGTGGAGTCAGAGACAGATTGACCCAGAAGCCCAAAGGAGCAACATGTAAGGAACACAGGTGAGCCATTGGCCACGTGACAGACAGATTAATGAAAATGGGTTGAGTTAAGATGAAAGAGCAAGCTAGCAATGTGCTTGAGCCATGGGCCAAACAGCATGAAATTAATATAAGTGTCTAACTCATTTTGGGGGGCCTAAGCAGCAGCAGGTGGCTAAGGGATCTGGGGCTGCAGGTCTGTGGGTCTAGACCTTGGCCAGACTGGGTCAGAAACCATATTGTAACAGAGTATAGCATTTTTCACTGTGTTTCTTGATGCAGTGTGATAGCGAGATGTAATATCCTTGCTGTGAAGTGTAAACTAAGCAATCCTGTAATACTATGTTCAGTTGATACTCCTGTAAGGCTGCTCTTTTACTGAGGGCAACAGAAAAATGGCTCTGGGGATAACGGATTTGGGGGAGGGAGTGGAAGAATAGATGACTGTAATCGAGATGCATTTATAAAAATAAATAAAAAGAAAAGATAAAATAAAAACTTTTTCTTGAGCTGCTTCTGTTCGGTGAGCACAAAGGTGGCAGCAGAGATGATGGGTGGTAACAGTTTTTCTGGGACTGTAGTTCATGGAGCTGCTTATAGAAAGTTTGTTTTTAACCTAAAATTAATACCTATGAAGAAGAGAGGAGAAAGCTGGACTTTTACTGTAATGGCTATTTATAGGTATGATAAAGAGGTGGGAATATAAAATGAGGAGTTGATAGATACTAATGGCATAGGAAACCAGGTGACAAAGGAGAATTACTTTTATAAAGTGGGTAAATGAAGCCATAAAACTTTGTATTTCATAAATTCTGTATAACACAATTTGAGATATCTCTCAAGAAGTAACAATATCTTACTAGGAAGACAAGTGTCCCATGAAGATGATTAATTAATATCATAAGGCTAAAAATGTCAAAAATCCACACTGATGCCTTGGGCTTTTCCACTAAATTCTGAGTCCTTTCACTTTTGTGATAATAATTGAAATTCTAGAGAAGATTAATCATTAAAATTATAATGTGAATTTGGGACCATGCAGAAACATACAGTGAGGACATAGAAATGTTAAAATGGCAGTAGCCTTTTTTGATAATTCGTATTGTAAGCTTGAAAGACTAATAGCAAATTCATTTATACTCATTTTTGTGGGGGATATTTTTGACAGAATAATAAGGAATTTAAAGCTGTTTTCATACTAAACTGAAGGGTAAAAGAAAATAGTTTAATGTATATTTTACAGATGGCTCATTTATATCCATAATCCATGTAGTGCTATCATGTGCTGCTTGATGGTAGAGGATCTTCAAATATATGCTTAGAGGAATCTGTGCAACATAATTGGTGATTTTTAGAAGTTCAGAAAGAGTTGTTATGGTTTATTTGGAGATATCACATAGTTTACTGAGGTTTCCTGGGCTTGTTGACATCCCAGTACTTTGTGAATGAGGCCCTTTTTATTCTTCCTTCATTTGCTTAGCTCTTTACCTAATTGATTTTCTGTGCTAATCCACTAAAGGTCTGAAGAAGGCAGTGCCCCAGGTGTGACAGATGAAATAAGGTGCTTTTAGGCATTGCTTTTATCTTCCATGTCTAATGTGTTGGTTACAGCTGTGCAGTTTAACAGCAAAATCGATACATCATTTACTGCCAGTACCTGGAGGAATTTGGAAACTCTTCACTATTTTAACTATTAGATTTTCTCTGAAGTTTTATTTAATACTTACTTACTTGTTTGCTTTCTGCTCCTGAATGCCACAAGAAGTTGTTTTATCTTACCAGCTCTTTTAGGCATTGTTATTACCACTAGCTAGTTAAGTAACTTTTCTTTGGATTTTGGAACATCTGCCAATTAAATTAATCTTAGAAAGTGTAAAATAAATGCTTAAAAAATCTTTCTGATTTTGTTCAAATCATTTCTGAGCTTAAGCATTTAGCATATGTTCCACTGCAAATGGAAGCATTGCATTGTGCATGAAAAGCAGAATATATTGGGGCACTTGGGCAATTCTTCATGGAAATGGATGTTTTTATTGCCAGTTTACTATTTCGCATTGGCAATGTCATGATATTAAAAAAAACATGTTTTACTTCAACAGAACATTTACTCTGTCCAATATTTCCCCATCCGTTCTTCCCATTCTCTCTCTGTCTCTCTCTCTCTCTTTCTCTCTCTCTCTCTCTCTCTCTCTCTCTCTCTCTCTCTCTCCATACACACATATATGTAAATCACACACTCATATATATATATATATATATATATATATATATATATATATAATATTTTGAGTGTTTCTGTTTGTTCTATAATTTGTGTTTCTCTAGTCATTTGGTTCTTGCTGGTTTTCCCTTTTGTGCCTCTAGTACAAGCATCTAAAATGTCTGAGATGCTCTGTTTCTCTCTCCCTCCATCCTCCCTATAAATCAACGTACCCAGACGAATGAGTGCAGCTCCTGCTGTTCTGAAATTCCACAGAGAATTTACCAAGTGTTTTTAACCCATAATGAACTCTGAAGGACAAAAGTTTGGATTTATTTAATAATACATCTAACAGTTTTTTCATGTAAATTCTTGACAATATTTAGTATAGAAAAGTTGCTTTTTATTAAGGATTATTTTACCAAATTATGCTTTATCTTTTAAAAATGAGTCTACAAGATCACTTAAAATGATTAAGGAACATAAAAATTTAAGTTATATATATGTGTGTGTATACATATACATATATATGTATATATATGATAGATAGAAAAATAGCTATAAAGATGCTACCTTTAACTTGAATTTCCCCTGTATGCAGCTGTCATGTTTGTTCAAAGTGAAGACCCTGAAGCAGTGTAAACTTGAGTAATATTAGTTTTATTTTCTGCACAGTGTTATTTGTATTTTAAGTTCCATGCCTTTAGTGAAGTATGATTTTTTTCCTCTCTGGGAATATGTTAATTTTTTATATAAAAAGGTATTTTTATCCATGTATCCCCCTGCTTTCTTTCCCTTCCCTGCTCCCAAACCCTCCCAGTCTGCCTTTAGCCTCTCCTCATCCACCCATTCCCTCTCCCCAAAGGACTACAAGTTCCAAAGTGGGTCAGCTCAGCGTGGCACAAGCACTCCAGGTAAGACCGATTTCCTCATCCCAATATCAAGACTTGGTTAGGCGTTCCTCTGCAGGGAATAGGTTCCAAGGTGTCATCCTACACACAGAACACAGTCTGATCCCACTCCTCGAGGATCCACATACTGTCCATGCTAATGGACAGTTTCCTGCCCTTGGAGGGCATAGTACCTTTTCCCAATTGTTATCCAGTGGCTGTTCTTGAATCAGTGAACTCCACAGAGCTTCAGTCCCATCACTGTGGGAATTTTCCTCATATCATACAGACTCTCCTACCCTGCTCTCAGCTGGACCTGAACCTTGGCCCAGTGCTCAGCCATAGATCTCTGCCTCCACCCCTATTCATTGTTGATGTAGGTTCTGTGATGACACTTATGGTGGTTATTCTTTTGATTATAGAGAAGGTTCTGTGTAGGTACCCCCCCCCCCCCCACACACACTAATCAGGTGTTCATAGGTGTGTTGGTTAGTGTCAGGGTCTTTAATTCAATTCTATTGATCCATAAGACTGTTTTAAAGCCAGTTACAGGCTGTTTTTATTACTGTAGCTCTATAGTATAGCTTAAAGTCTGGGATGGTGATTTCTTCTGACATTCTTTTATTGAGCAGGGTTGTTTGTGCCATTCCGGATTTCCTGTTTTTCCATGTGAAGCTGAGTATTGTTCTTTCAAGGTCTGTAAAGAATTGTGTTGTGATTGCATTAAATTTGTATATTGCTTTTGGTAAAATTGTCACTTATAGTATGTTGATCACACCCGTCTAGGAGCACGGGAGATCTTTCCATTTTCTGATATCCTCTTCAATTTTTTTTTTCATTGACTTAAAGTTTTGTCAAACAGGTCTGCTACTTCTTCGGTTAGAGTTATGCCAAGATATTTAATATCATTTGCAGCTATTGTAAAGGGAGAGATTTCCCTTAATTCTTTTTAATCCCCTTTATCCTTAGTTAGTGTTAAATTTTAACTCATGGGCAAACTTCAGTTTTATTTGCTTTAAGGCCAAATAAAAAGCTATTTTCACAATGAAATGAATTTTCTATTGAAATGGTAGAACTAAATTTTTTATTTACTATTAATTTCACATATAAGAAATTAGGTAATTTGTTTTATTTCTGAAAGGACTATTTATTCTACCTATATGTTTATGTCTGCATTTTTTCACATATTAGATTTAAAGATAAAACAAAATTCAAAAAGAAATTAGGGGGAAGAGGATTATGGGTCTAAGAGAACATTCAACTCTAATACTTACATAGTTGAATGTGAAAAGGGCTTCACAGTACTTCATGTTTTAGCCAAATAAGCAAGTAAGAAAAATTTCTATTTATATGAAGATCTATTATTGGAAATATTTCCTTACGTGCAGCTAAGATGGCCCAAAACAGTGTCAAGCTGTGCTTCCATTTTTATTCCAAGCAGCAAACTCAAATTGCTGTACCCAAGTTTCTTTAATCCACTTAATAGACTGAAGTGGGAAACTAGCCAATTTTTTAATGTATTATTTTGCCAAACATTGAATCACCAATTGTCTGAATATATGGATAGAAACATGAATTGTCTGTGGTTTATTTATCAAGAAATGTGGAAATAATCTCCTAGGAAGCAAAAGCAAACTCAGAAAATCCTTAATACTATAAGACTAAAACAGTCTTTCTCTATTTCCAAAAATACTTTTATTCAAGGTAATAGATATGCATTTTGTCTATCTACATATGTATAAATAACATATATATATGTTAGATATATTATATTAGATATCACATATATAATTTCATCAGTACTTTTGAGAGCTGCTAGTATTTGATAATAGGGAACTAACTGGGGAATCTATAGATGAAAAGGAAATGATCACTATGTACTAAGAAGTTAAAACATAAGATTGGAATGTATTTATGTGTATAAGCAGAATTAAAACATTAAAAAAAATCAGATAAGAGGCTTTTCCTAGTTAGGGTTACTATTGATTAATAAATCTCTGTGGCCAAAGTGACTTGAGAAGGACAAGGCTTCATTTGCCTTACACATCCATATTATATTTCATCATTGAAGGAAGCCATTACCAGAACTCAAACAGGGCAGGAACATGGGGCCAGGAGCTGATACAGAGAACATGAAGTGGTACTGCTTATTGACATAATCCTCATGGTTTTCTCAGAGTAACTTGTTACAGAACCCATGACCATCAGCATAGGGAGACACCATCCACATTAGTTTAACCTTCCCACATTATTCACAGGTTTGCTTACAGTCCAATCTTATACAGTAATTTTCTCACTGAGACTCCTTCCTCTTTAATGATCCTACCTTGTGTCATTAAAGTAAAACTAGCTAATGTAAGACTCAATAGAACATAGTCTGAAAACTGGAATTCTCAGCTACTAGGGAATCCACAATCATTTCCTTAATAATTTTTGTTTTTTTTGGGGGGGCTCAGAGTTAGAGGGCAGATATGGAAGAATTGCAAAATTAGTAAAATTGGGGTGCATGTTGTGAAATATCCAAAAATACAATAAAATAATCTACTATAAATGATTCTGGTACAAAGATAAATCATACTTTTTTCATTGAGGCATTACTATTTAAACATTTTTCAATCATTAAATTCAAAAGTTTATGCTATACTAAAGAAATAAAGAATAAGTCTCTCAAATAAATTGAGTCCAGTTTATTTTGGAAAACTGCTCTTGGGTGTTGTATTTAACCTGGTATGTTCAATGAACCAGAGGTCACGTCATTAAATAAAACTGGTTTTCTCTCTTCCAGTAGCTACCAAATGCCATTAGCTCCCCATGGGTCTGGGCTTCCTGCTTTCCACTCTACTCTGGTCCAGCTAGAGTTTGTGTAGGTCTTATGCATGCTGTCATGGTGTCTGGAATTTCGATAAGCAAGTACTCTCTTTTATCATTCCATTTTCAGACATTATCACCTCTAGCTCTTAAAATCTTTCCACCTGTAATTTCTTGAAGTCCTTGAGCTTTGAGGGGAAGGATACGATACAGACATTCCATTGAGGGTTAAGCATCTTTAAGTCCCTTATTCTCTGCATGTTTACAAATTGTAGGTTTTTGTGTTGAATGCCATACACTGAAAGACACTTCCCTGATGACAGTGAGAGATAGACTGATCTATTAATATAGCAATAGGAGTAGTATGGGGATATTTTCAAATATAATAAAAACAGTTGGAGATATCAAAGGACAGAACCACCTCCTCCTGTCTTGTTTTGTTTTGTTTTGTTTTGTTTTTCCAGACAGATTTTCTGTGTTACAGCTCTGGCTGTCCTGGAACTTAATTTAAAGATTAGGCTGGCTTTGAGCTCACAGAGATCTTCTTGCCTCTGCTTCCCAAGTGCTGGGACTAACAGTGTAAGATATGGCTTAAAGGCTTTCTTTGCTCAGTTAAGGCATGGCACCACCACTGCCTTCTTGAGAGCCTGGAACTCCTTCCATAAACTAAAATGACCTTAAACTCAGATTTGCTGGGATTAAGGGCATAGGTCACCACTCATGGATATTCCCTGTGCTGGGATTAAAGGTGTGAGTTACCACTGTCTGATCCACCTAGACTGACTGTGGGTAGATCCCTCTGATATCTCCGATTGTTTTTATTATATTTGAAAATATCCCCACAGAGTAGTTTTAATATATTCATTTAGTGGAACAATAGTAATCAATTTTTCCCTAAGGCCTATGACCTATCTAGCCACAGGTTCTTGGCCTCATTAACAGTGCCAGGCTGGGTTCCATCTCGTAAAGTGGGTCTTAAAGCATAAAGTGGTTTGTTTCTCCTATAACAGTTTTGTCATCATTTTTTTTTTTTTTTTTTTTTTTTTTACTTTGCAAGATTCACAACAGGGTGAGACTAATGGTTACTTCTCTCTGGTAGCATGCCTAACATCTTGATAACTATGAAAACTAACCAGTAGGGATGAAACTTTCACGTTAATATCAGCTTGAATTATCTATGTTCTATGACTGAAGTATGTGTTATCATCAGCAATAAGGTCTTACCGTCAACTTTGGTGGGTAAAGAAGAACAATGGCAATAGCCTGAAATGTTTTGGCATCATTGGACCTCACTGTCTAACAACTCAAAATTTAAAGAGGTAAGCCATTACTGGTGATGGAGATTTATTTGGTAGAATATGACATCTAGTTTGGCATTATTTCCCTTTCTTCTAGTTTGGATGAGGATGGCCCCTTTAGGCACATATATTTAAATGTTGGGTCCCCAGTAGGTAGAACTGTTTGGAAAGCATTAAAAGGTGTGGTCTTGCTGGAGGAGATAAGTCACTAGTTGTGGGCTTTGAGATCTCTAAAGCCAAATCATCCCCAGTTAGCTTGCATTCTCTCTCTCTTTCTCTCTTTCTCTGTCTTTCTCTGCTTCAAGCTTGTGGGTCAGAATTTAGAGCTCCAGATACTGCTCCAGCACCATGCCTGCCTGCATGTATGTCATATTATCCAGCATTCCTCAGTTATATGCTCTTATGGTAATGTTGTTCTTTGATATCTGAGTTTATGTTTATGAGACTTATATTTTTACGCTATACCCTGATCCAATTATGCCCATGTCTTAGCACTGCTTTTATAATATTTTATAATGTATTTAAAATAAAATGTCAGTAATTCATTAAACTTCTTATGTTATGATATCTTAAAATGATTATAAATAAATAATAAATGTGGGAAGAATATATACCTTGTGTGTGTGTGTGTGTGTGTGTGTGTGTGTGTGTGTGTGTGTGTATTTAGTCTATACATATGTGTTTACTTATGTGGGTATTCATTGAATACAGACAATATGCTAAAAGTTGATATTGAGAGATGTCTATCACATATTTTGAAACAAGGTCGTCTTTGAATTTGGAGCTTGCATTTAAACTACCCTGACTTGACAGCCAGCCCTCAGGACCACCTTTGTCCTACCTTACAGCACTAAGCCTACATACATGTCATATAATATCTAGTTGTTTCATGGGTGTTGACAATTCAAATATTCTTATTCTTATTTGTCTAGAATGTCAACCACCACAACCACATTTTGATGTAACATCTCTTTTTTTGAAATTATGTTTATTAAATTAATCTTTAATCAAATTTTGGTGCTTCAGAGGTATTTTCAATGTTTTTTTGTGTTTTTTACTTAGCCACATTTTACAAGAAAAAAAATTGTAATAATACATTGAAAACATGGGATATTGGCATGTTATAAAAACTTAAATTCCTTGTGAGTAAACATAGGACATGGAGATTTGCTTTGGTTAAATTATTCCATCCCCAAATTTTATGTAGTAAACAGTGCTTTAAGAATCTGTGGTATCTGCAGAATTGAAGATACCCAGAATGCTTTTAGTGGAAGTATTATAGATAAATTGACTTCTCATGCCCAACATTGCTCATATAGAGGTAGAAGCCATTGGATGTAGAATATAGGTACAAATTCGAAGGCAAGATAGGTAATCAGTTTATACATTTGGTCATATTTTAATTGAAAACATATATCAATATTTTATTTGCTATTATATAATGGATCATTCTGATAAAATTTCACTGAAGATGAGTTAAGGATGGTAACTTGGGAAACCGGACTATTTCCTCTCTGAAACAAGCATGGTTCTTTGTGTTGAACAACCATCCAAATAATGTCATTTGAGATAGTGCTTCAAGACTACCCTACAATGTAAATCACTCATCAACATATATGTAGGAACACTAATTCTGTTAAAGGGCTTATAATTAATAAATAAAACAAGTATTAAAAATACAAATAATATAATAACAAAAGTATCCAGGTTCTTGGAAATTAACTAAATGTATTCCCAAAAACACACAGGATTTTTTTTTCTTTTTACTCTTTCTTCATTCAAAACTTTCTGATATCTTTCTCCTATCTTTCTAATTCATGGCCCACTCTTTCCTTAAGTCTTTCATTATAATTATATTTCTTTCTTCTATTTCTTCACTCAAAAGTGTCCAAAATAACTAGTATATCTTTCAAATTCATGGCCATTTTTCCCATTAATCACTACTACATGTGTATTTGCATATACATATGGTTTTATAAATATAGCAAATATTGCTTGTGTGTATGTTTTCAGAGCTGACCATTTGGTATTGGATAACCAATTAATGTATCAAATTTGGTATCACTATCTACACTTAAGTTACTACCACATTTAAGTACATAAGCAGAAAACATACTTGAGAGGGCACTCTTTAAATCTTTAATTTCTCTAAAATGATTGAACTAAAAGATCACAATGGAAGTAAAAGGTAATAGAAGCTGCATGCAGTTGTAATAACTTTGAAAATTATACAAATTATGTAATTTTGATCTAAGTATTTTAAGTAGCTATCACACACACACATCTATCTATCTATCTATCTATCTATCTATCTATCTATCTATCTATCTATCTATCTATCTATATATATATATATATATATATATATATATATATATAACTAGACATCAAACCCAGGGTATTATGCATACTAGGCTAATAATCTATAACTGAGTTGTCTGCAAACTTAATCTGCTTTTATTATTCCAAACATGGTGCACATGCAAGTATGAATTCATCTTTTTCTAACAATAAGAGAATCCAGACTATTAACTTTCTAAATTCCACTTGATTACAACAAATCAGGTGATCTATGTCTAAACAGTATTAATGAAGCATATGTTGTATTATTGTGACAATGAAAAATGTGAGATATTCAATTTCTTTAATTGATAGAGAACAAGTCTTATGATATTGGAATACAAGAAAAAATGGTGAGAAAAAAATGATTTCCTAACTGCTTTGTGGGTTGCCTCATGATGCTCAGATTTACAACCTCTTGAGACAAATCAATGAATAATTGTACATAAATCTATGCTAGAAAATATGTAGGTACATTAGTCTTTACAGTATGGAAAAAAGGTATGAGTTTACCTTGTTCCTATCACCCTGATCTGTATAGGCTATTTTGTTTCTGTGAGTACTGAGCCCTTCCAATATTTTGCATTTCCAGTGTATGTGAGACCCCATGAAAATAGAAAGAATCAAATGATGAGAAGTACTGGCTGGAGTCATTGATCTTGCAATAAATGTCTTATCATTAAGGTAAAATTACCAGGTTGCAGACCATTTAAGTTAGGGTTCCAACAACAGAATTGTAGACTTATACAGTCATCTGAGTGTTATCAAAGCAGAAAGTAATGCTTTAACTGTGTCTTTTGTCTAGTTTTATTTTATATACATTTCTCTTTTCCATGATGTGGAAATTAATAAGTCTAGAAAATTTTTACAATACTATTTTAGGAAAATAAAAGCAATTGTCAAATGCAGTGGGGTCAACCTTATATTACAGTGCACATTATTAATGAATTCCTTTAGTATGAAAGATTAAGGAAATGGAAGCCACTATCATATTGTCCCCCTTTTATTTTTTGATATACAAGCTATAACTTTTTCACTCACTTAAGAGGCAGAAAACAGAAATAAATGGAGTTCATATGGGATTTTTCAGTACAAGTCAAAGTCATTTCCTGTATATTTAAATTAATTACCAAGTCTCTGCTATTCTCTCCTTTATTCTGTGAAAGTTAGTCACATCAACAGGAATTCAAACTGATGAAAATAGGTAGTTTATCCAAGGCTAGTTAAGATAAAATAGCAAATCTTAAGGTGATGAGTGGCAAATTATACAGGTAGGTGTTAAAAGTATTTATATTGTAAAAGTAGCCCCATTGTTTTTCATAATCTAGTTTGGAAGTTATTGACCCCTAGAAGCACAAAGAAAACAGTATCTGGATATTTTTAAATATTTTTCAAATGCTCAGCTCAGCAAATACATTAACTTAAAATAAAGAATAGGACTTCTAAGATATGATATGTCAAGTAGTTTAATCTTTTTATGGTTTTAAAATGTTATGGGGCATGGAAAACTTCAGGTTGCTTATTCACCTTTGATTCTCTTTTAGAATAAGGCCAGATTTGGTTCTATCTACCCAAGGGCTTTCAGAATAAATTCAAACTACTTAATTGTGAATCATACGATAAGTTTTGAATATTGCATATCTAAGTCAAAGATAAAGTTTTAAGACACTAAAATTTTCTAGAGTATATAAAATAGCACTATTTATTGAAGCCTCCCAAGTAATTAGGCATATGATATATATTTATTATTTTATGCTTTCAACTAGCTTTTAAGTTGTACTTTATTGAATATCATCAAAATATATTATTTCATTTGCTTTTTACAACAGATTTTTAAGCATCATATTACACTATGCCTAGACGCTTTGAAACAGTTGTGATGCTACAGTTCAAAGGAAGTATTATTTTAGTCATGGGCGAACTGTCGCTTATGTATACAGCCCAGAGCTCTCTCATTCTTTATGATGTAGTGCCAAAGAAGTATAATTCAGGTCATTACCTCCAGTGTATTTTCAGGAAAGAGAAATGCATTATATTAAATTAAAAGTGGACAGATGAGAGCTTTTTCTACACAGTATAGCAAAGCTATGAATTTGCAATATTACTGACAAATTTAAAACTCTTTTATGGGTCATTGGAAATTGTTTGCAAATGACCACATTGTGATTTCCAAACAGACATTTAAAATATTGTCTGAGAAAAAAAAAAAACAGAAAAAAAAACCTTGGAACCCTGAATTAGGAAGAATACCTTTGAAAAGCCATAGTTTTTCTTATGTGTATAAAACCGAAATTTTTATCTATTGTTTATTGAATAAAGTATCATAAAACAGTCATTACAGTCACAATTTTTAAATTGTTATTTCTAAACAGCCAAGATGTAATAGGCTCATTTTCTAACCTTTTGGAAACATCAGGATCATAAACAAGTTGTCATTGTACTCACAATCATCAGAAGTAAGAGAAGAAGAAACGGATTGTACCTATAAATGAAAAAAAAAATTCAAGGCTTGTTCTCCTAACAAGAACTTTTAGATATCTATGGTTGAGGAGAAAATGACTGTTTTTAGCACCTAAGCAAAATCATGAACTATAATCTTTGAAGAAAAAAAAAACAAATGATAGGTATTATATATTAGCTCTAATATTCCTTCTGGGAAATTTTCTCAATTAAAAGAAAGGAAAGTGGATTTCCCAGTATAGTTAAAAACCTCATAGACATCTTTAAATTTACCTTTACTTTTGACAATATAAATTCATAAACATGTTGAGCATTGAGCATACAGATTGAACTTGGATAATACTGACCATAGACTAAATGTGAAGATGAGAGAGCTCTCTTATTCATACAAGCCTGGTTACATCATTTGCTCTTCTTCTAATCAGTTCTAATTAATAGTGAATTTATGAGCCATTGGCACAGATTGTAAATATTACTAATCAGTGGTATTGATAAACTTGTACAAAGCTGCAAGACATTTTAGGATGATGTTATGAAAAATGAAAAAGGGCAAACAATCATAACAAAAGTAATGCAGTTATCAGAGAAATTATAAGTAACATTTTAATATACTTGTCAAATGAATATCTAACATATTTTAATATTATTTACATTTAGCATTCTACAATATGACCTCATTCTGTAATACATGGAAACATTAATGGCCACACATAATAAAAAAAGTATGTCAAGTTAATATTTAGTTAACACAAGTCTATAAAATAAAATTCTCTACTATACTTATATTAAATTTTATTATACTACATTATTTAATATAAAACTAATACAAAGAGAATAAAAAATAGAAATGTTAGTATAAGAAAAAATATAATTACAAAGTTAAAATGTTGAATAGAATTGGTTGTAAATTAGATATTTCAAAACAATAATAAATTTATATTCATGATAATATAATTTTTAAAATTTCACAGCTTATTTGCTATGGAGTGGGGAAAATTAAATCTTACTAAATGAATAAACACTAATCAGAAAAGTAGAATAAGAGATAGAATAAACTTCAGGAACACAAACAATTAAACAATTACATAAAATAATGACAATGACACATGTAATATATATTTTCTATATAAATGATTAGTTTAAATGCTGCTGGTATATGTATATCAGTTGCATATGTGAAAATCAGTTTAACTATATAAACACAAAAGATTAAGAGTGAAAAAAATAGAAAAATAAATACCTTTCTAAATGACTCAAAGTGTATGTGCCATAACTATATTAATTTATGTTTAACCGAGTTCAAGAAAAGAAAAAAAAATATTAAGGATTAAGAAATTAAAAAGAGTGAATAAAGGGGGAAAACAATGTGCTTTAAGATGAACCTAATGAAAATAGCCAAAATAAAGAGAAACATTGGTTTAATTGCAGCAAAATGTATAAGTGTACTGTTAAACTTGGGAATATTAACATATTTCGACTAGAAATGACCAGATCTAAAAGACAGATATAGAAAGCAAAAAAAGACACAAAGAGATAAAAAATAGAAAAGGATAAATGCTTACAATAAATGTAACTTATATGGTAATTTCTTTTATACTTGGCAAATGAAAATCTAACATATTTTAATAGCACATATATTTATTATTCTACACTATAATAATACTATGTACTCCATGCAAGCATGAATAGCCACATATAAGAATAACAAAGCTAATATTAAAATATCAACATTATTTTTCAATTTGGTATTATTGTTGACCTGGATTTTCACCCTTCTAAAATTACATTCACTAGTAAGAGCAGAGTATACTACTCATCAGACCCTGTTTTATGAGACTATCATTATGCTAACAGTAAAGGTTAAAAAATATACACACATGCACACAATCACAGTCACAAATATGAATGCTCAAATTATGAAACATTATATAATCTCATCTAACCATGTAAAAGTTCAAAATTAAAAAGCAATCCAATTATTGTAAGTGCATTTATCTAAAGATACGAGTAAAAGAAATGGGAAAATCATACTTTCACGTAAGTAAACATTATAGACACATTAAAATTTTTTAGTAAACCAGACAAAAATATCAATGATACCTTTTATTCACCACCAGAATAAAGATCTATTTCTTTAACTTTATACTATATATCCAATGATTACACAACTGTGAGTACAGATGATGATATTCTCATTCATCACTTCTCTCCGATGTCAAATGCAAATTTTCATACAAATTTTCACAAATTCAATAAACAACACATAAGAGATAAATATATGAGAATGAAAATGCTAAACTGAATTTTCAAAGATGATATAATCTACACAGAAAAAGCAAATAATTTTCAAATACACTTAAACTAATAAACAGCTGAAATAAAGTTATAGGGTATAATGTAGTCACAGAAAGACTGATAGTTCTGCTAAATAACAAAACTGTAAAATTTAAGTTTTTAAGTACAATTGAATTTATAATAGCATATCAAAGATGATGTATTCAGCAAATCAAAGTAATGTAAATAAATGAAACTTTACAAAATCTAAGAAATACCACAAAATAAGTAAAAATCATATGACTAAACGGATATTCTAACTCATGATTAATACGATTTGATATCATGAATGTTTACATTTATACCAACAATGTATTATTCAATTAGAAAAAGTTAATATTGTGAGCATATCACCTAATTTTGAAGTATTTAAGGAGATCAAGAATTTCTAATTACAGAAGAAGTTAAACAAATTCAGAACACAGACACTATTAGATGTAAAGATTTACTATAAAGTCAAGTGTTCAAACAATGAGAGATGCTCTAATTATACACAAGTAGACCAATAGAATTAAGACATATTGTGAGTTTTATTTAGAGTGTAAGAGTGGATGACCAAAGATATTCTTTACAAAAGTCTTTCCAAGGAAGAGGTTCGTACTAAGTATTCATCACTGGAAAATAAATAACAATATAGACACATATAATACACTACACACACACACACACACACACACACACACACACACACATACACAACACACACACACATATACACACACCACCTCCAACCGAACAAGGATATATATATATATGAAACAGAAAATTATAATATTCCCTAGGGTCCAAAATTTATATGACATTTACTAGAAATGCCTTTTAACATAACACCAAAGGCACAAATCACATAAGAAAGAATTGAGAAACTGGACCTTATAAAATAAAACTTATACATTGCTTTAATTTTTCAAAAAATATATAATTGTAATCATAGCTTTATGAGTTTTTTGTTATAAGTGTAGTATATAAACTATAGTGGTAATAACAGGAAAGTACAAATATAAGAAAATGACCTGTTTTCTATGGGCCACCACCAACTTGAGAGTCATAGTTTAGACATTGAGTTTAGTTAAACCATCATTAGTACAAGTTCAAATCTCTTGAGAACACTGTCAGTTTATCTAGTAATTTTCCATTTATTTTTCCTCATTATATTCATCACTACACTATGCTAATAATAAATTTCCATGAAATTATCTCTGAACAAACAAAGAGCAAATGTGCAAATGTGTAAAATTGATAGAATCTTTGTTAGCATCTTACCTTTATGTCTAACCAACATGAGGTTTTCTGTAGTATGAAGTTCTGGCTCAGACTTTCGGGCCAAGCCTCAAGGTTTAGAGCTGCAGAGAGACACAGATGCTTACAATATTTTTAGGCTGATTGGTCTAAGGCCCAGGCATATAACTTGCTAACTCATTATCCTTAATCTAACCCATGACTCTTTCCCTATTCAGCCATGCAGCTCGGTACCTTTTCTTAGAGCAATATAGTTGTCTTCTGCTTCTTCTGGCTTCTCTCTGACATTCTGCTCTGTTCTTCCTGTTCTCAGAGTTTTCTGAGTCTGGTAGCCCCGCCCACACTTCCTGCCTGCCTTTGGCCAATCAGCAATTTTTATTAAACCAGTAGGTGGGACAATTATTTACAATGGAACAACATAATCCCCCTACCATTTTCAAAGACAAGACTTCAGGTCAAATAACAGGCACCCATTATAAGGAAAGAAGAAAAAAGGAATGGAGACCTGCTTAGCTTGTACAGACCATCTGAAGAGATAATTCTAGAACTTGCTTTTGGTTAGTTCTTTAAAAACTTTTAGTTTGCTCATAAGGAAGGTCAATTCAATTGTAATAGAAAGCAAATGTGTATAAATATATTTTCTCTGATGTCTTTTTAAATTTGTTTCAAGTATGTGAAACAGTATGCTACACAGAAAAAACATACTGCTCAAATATATACTAACTATTAAAAATTATAGCTCTTGATAAAATCCCCAATAAATTATGATAATAAAGTTAAATTACAACTCAAATACTCAGTCCTTTATCTGGACACATTTTGAAACCATTGCATTACTTTAAAGGGTGCTATTTATAACATTTCTTAAAATCAACGTAGAAAACACTGAATTCTAAAATCAATAATACTGTTATCAAACATTTTCAATGGAATAAGTTTTTTAAGGTTAGTAAAGCCACAATAATAAAGAGCAAGTCATTAGACTGTGTTAAATAGAACTAAATTTCCATGTGTTCAGCAATAGATTAGTTTTTATAGGCGAAATTTTTTTGACTTTAAGTTGAATAAAATTAAAAACAAAATCCATTAGTGCTAATTACAATAATGGAAGATTAGAGAGGCTATAGAACCAAATTACTGAAGCTTAGTCATTTAAGGAGCTATAGTACATATTATATAACTTTATTAAAGCATTTTGATTGAGAGAGTCTATTGGAAGCTTTTCCAAAATCCCTTACAATAATTTTCTGAGTGTCATTAATTATTTTTAAATTGTCTTATCTAATGGACAGTTGTTCTAGCAACTATTTTCCACATACTGCACAATGTCTCATATTTGTACATTTAGGTGCAATAATGAGCCTGTTTTTTTTCAGCATATCCTAAATTGTGTCATATATGTATTGTAGCTCTTTCTGTTTAGGAGTGGATAATGGGATATCATCAATATAGTGAATAATATAAGCCTGTAGAAAGGTTTGTCTCACATATTCAAAAACCTTTCTGATGTAGTATTGACACATAGTCAGGGAGTATTCCTCTCCATGAGGTATTATAACCCTTGATATTTGAGCTGAGATTTTTTTTTATGAATGAGTAAATGAAGAGAAAAGTAAAAATTCACCTTAATATCAGAATGAATAAGTATAGTATAAAAGCAATATTTTGAATTAAAAATGTATAAATGCCTTTATTAATTTGCTATAGTAAATTTTGATACCTGGACTTCCCTCTTATTAAAATAATGACACACAAGTTCAACATAAGACAAAGTCTTTTTAGGTTTCTGCCCAACTATGCTCACCTCCTTATATGAGAGTTTCCACTCTATTTTCTCATAGAGTACTTTGGATCCCTGTGTGGGGGCCTCTTGTCACTACTCTAGAGGCAGTGGAACCTGGGAAAATGGAGTTGATGATGATGCAGACTACAGATTCATACAATATCCTACTTGTTTTAGAGTCTCAGAAAATTTATACTCAGGATAAGAAAGGCTATATTTTAAAATGCTCCTAAGATCATGCTGTAAACAATCACAAGGACAAGATACACATGGCACAAACAATTTTTCCATAAAGAATAGAAAAGATAGTCTAAACCTGTAATTTAATAACAGCAGCAAGCAATAATGTATAATCAAGAATAAATTTACTTATCTACTTTACTGGGGATAAGCACAAAAAAAAAACACACACACACACACATTCTAAGAATAATTCTGTGGTTTGAGGAAACTGATGTAATAAGACTCTGTGTTGTTTCCTTAGAGGGTTATCATAAGCACTCAGAATTGTCCTCACATGACTCCACTTCTGGTCAGTATTCTGACAAGTGGTTAAGAGCGCTTGATGCTCACGACTATTTGCCACATTTGTTCTAGAGTGAATGAATGATAGGTTTTGGCATTCATACTTAGTAGAATTCATTCAAAGTAGTGCAAATATTTTATTATATTAGTGACTTTAAAATGTGGAGGAAAGGAAAGAGTAGCAATCTTTAGATTACTGAGGATCCCAATAAAAGAAAGAAGGTGATGAACTAGAAAACTGAATGAATGCCTTCTATGTTAAGTGGGTAAATACTTGTTAACATTTGCTACAAAAATTAGTACATTATACAATAGTTATGTGTACTAGTATCTCAATGTAATGATAATGACTAAAAAATTATGGATTAATTATATCCATGCAAAGGTTTGAGAATTACATACTAAATAGGAAAAAATGCACAATGAATGACAGTCTTAAAGTACCATTGTACACACTTACTCAGTTTTAAAGAAAGTTTGGAACTTAGTGACACAATTGGACATAATGAATCTATTGATTAATTGACTAGAATTGAAAACCCATAAATAATTCTTCATATATATTATTATCTATGTTTTAACAAAGGAGACAAAATAAACATGGATGCTGGATATTAGTCATGTGTAAAAAAATAAAATAAAACTAGCTCCACATCTATCACTCCACACAGAACTCAACTACAAATTGATCAAGGACCTCAATCTAAAACCAAATACCTTGAATTTTATAGAAGAGAAAGAGATTATTTTGAACTCACTGATACAAGAATTTCTGAAGTAGGATACCAAAAGAACTGATACAGGAAATGGAATGGAATCTATTAATTGGAATTCATATCTTGCCTGCTTAAATGTCCAAGAAACTAAGACTTGATGGATGGTGGGTTCTAAAGGAAAATATAGAACCACTATATTGCTCAAGGAGCATAGCAATAAAATGACTCATATTGACAAATTGCTATATCCGTAGATTAGGACTTTACTCTGTCCTCCTCAGAGAGGCTTCATCCTTCAGTTTATGACAATTAACACAGAGACTTATAGCTGGAGAGAGTTAGAGACCCGAAGTAATTAATTCTTAGTTATACTTCTTTATTAAAACCCTCTCTTCAAGACTGAGTTATCTGTGTGGAAATGGAGACAGAAAAATTTTAAAAGGCAGACATGGTGGATGACTCCAAGAAAAGAGTCTCTTTCAGGTGAGGAGAGAGGAAGGACATTAACTCCCTCCATTAGCTAAAAAGTTAATTCTAGGAAAACTTGCTAAGACTAAGGAATATGAACTATAAAACTCTGGAGATTTGAACATTGAATCTCCAACTGTTCCATCTGTCTAACCTCTGCTTCCAGTTTAGACCTCAGACTGCTTACCTTAATATATACATCACAGATGCAGTTTATTCATAAGAATATTTGGAAAATATAAGCCATAATTAAGATTGTTCATATAAACATTTTGTTATACTTTTGTTTTTGTTGTTTCCTTGGTTTTGTTTTATTTTGTTTGTTTTATATGTGGGAATGAGACACTTTTAATATTTTTGTTTATTCTTAATTTTTTAAAATTACAAGTCATTACATTCTTTGTAATGTATTAATGGAGGAAGCAAAAATAACTCCCAGTCTAAGGTTCTTGTTCATACACAAAGGCCATATTCTTAATAATAAATGAGCATCAGTAAAAAGAATTATAATACAAATACTTTGAGAACAAAAGAAAATAAAACATTCTTGACATTTACAAAATACACTTTTTAATATTGAGGGATATTTCCTCTCGGGAACCAAAAAAATTAGTGGCTTCCTTTAATTCCAAATTCATGTTAGGACTTTTCATAAGCTGAGATAATATCTAGTGTTTATTTTCTAATATTGATTAATTACATGTGCCCTGAAATTATCATAACTAAACATCATCCAACTCAAAATATTTATAAATATAAAATTAATTTTACAGTTTGTATGACATAATTAATATTTTTCAGTTATATTAAAATATTTTATTTCAAGAGTGAATTGGTATTACTAATTCAACATGATATTCTCATTGAAAATCTTTAGGATTTAACAGGAATTCATCACACAATTATCAAAATTGGCCAGAACTGAGCTATCATAAATGATGTAAAATGGTGTAAAACAGCAAAGGCACTGGTGAGAGCATTCAGAACAGCACTTATGATTGAAAAGTTCTCCAAACTCAAAAAGTTGTCTAGGAAACTTGTCAGTGTCTATTCTGTTTAAAGTTGAAAATAAACTAAATAACAGATCAAGCACATAATTTATATAAAATGTAATACTTCATGATTAATTATTATATTTAAAGGGAAAATGACCTTTAAATAATGAAATTCATTGTTTTACTAATTTTTCATATGTTTTTATTTTCTGAAGATGTTACATTTCTTGTTCTTTTTCCTTGAGACTGAAGCTCATCCTATAAAATATCATGTGGCCTTGAACCCAGCCACAATACTTTAGCCTGTTGCAAAAAAACAACAGAAATTCTGAGTTTATTTTTCTGGTCACATGTCCAGAAAGAAAGAGAGAGAGAAAGAGAGAGGGGGGTATTTAATTAATTAGATTTATGTCCATAGAGATGAATCTGGAGATTTTACAGTATGGTGAATAGATTTGATCTCCTCATGTGAGTTAAGAAAGTTATGTAATATTGTGAAATAATTAATCTTTTTCTATTATAGCTCTGTTGTTGTGTTCTGAGGCTCTTTCAATATTGCCCTCCTTAATAGCATTTCTAACATACTATACTGGGAAACCCTATGGAAATGCAATTCTTTTCTGTTCTTAGAAGGTAAAAGAAAAACAATAATAAGCAGTAAAGCACATCTAGGATATATTTAGTGCAGCAGAGCTGAAGCAGAGCAACTTTCTATACTGCTTCTGAATCACCATCTTCTGTAAGTGTGAAGGATGCTTAGAAGTCATATAGAAACCTCTGCAAGTGTTCCTCCAGCTTGAGGAAAAAGCAAATGGAGTGTTGATGGCATTAAAGCTGGTATAGAAGACATTTTAATGACAGTGTAATCAAAGATTGCACACCAGCTGTCACAAACCAAAGAAGCCATAGTAATTGGGTGACCAGAAGGCTTTCCAAAATAAGCTTCTTCAAATACTCTACTAAAACTGTCACCAAAGAATTGTTGACATTTTAAGTTTTTTTCTTAAATTGGGAGTTATTTTACAATTTTAGTTTTTTTTTCTTTGTAGAACATTGGAATTCAAAGCTTTACCACCCTTGACTATAGTGACTCATCAGATACAGATTCGATGAAAATAGAAAATGTATATATAATGAATATTCATTATTGTAATAAGGCCATTTAATGGCAAATATGGAAATAATTCATTAACTTTACTCCACATATCATCATAGATATAGTTTGCATATTTAAAGTTAATATTTAATTCTCTAACTTAATGTGTAAGATTTTATTTCTTGATTGGCTTCTAAGTAAGTAATTGTGTACATTAATTAAATCTGTTAAGTAAGTTTAAAAACAGGCTCAGAAGGTAAAGATATTTGCTACTGAGCTAGTCAGCCAGAGTTCCATCTCTGAATACCACATAATAGGAAATGAAAAATCAAACGAAACACTTGACAAAGGTTTCCTTTGATCTTCACATATGATTCATAGAACACACACTACACACACACACATACACCACACACACACACACACCACACACACACACACACACACACACACACACACACACACACACACACACAAATTATATTCTAGCATTTATTTCATTGTTATGTGTAATTGATAACTCTTCTGATGGCTCTCTTTTCAGTAGTGTACAAGTGGATGATCACTGTGCATTGAACCTATATATTTTCCTCTTCCTGGTTAATATCATAGGTTCACAGTAATAACAGTTCATTTCACAGGCAACTGAAAGTGTTTTAAGCACATTCTACAGATTTGGACTGGCTTCTCATAGCAGCCTAGGTAATTAAGATGTAAAGAGAGACTACAAAGGAACGAATCTTCCAGATTTCATAATGAATAGCAATTGCACCTGTTTAATTTTGCTATTGTTGATATGCTTTTTTATTTTAAATCATACATGATATTTTACTGTGGTTTAGTTTTTCTGTAGTGATAAATGAGATGGGACCTCTTAGGTATTCAGCATCCATTTGTATACAAATTTCTGTTCACATTCTTTAACATTTTTTTAAAAAAATAAACAGCCTTTTTAATTTTAAATTTGTGAAGTTTTTTTTTTTTGTTTTGTTTTGTTTTTTTTTTAAGCTGCATCTTTTGCAGCAAGCAATATTTATAGGTGCTGTTTGTCTACCTGGCCCTTATTTGTTCCTGTTTTATTGTTACTCAAATAGAACATTCTGTTTATTGTAAGCTTTAAAATAAAGTTGGATTTATTTTCTGGGTTGATTAAAGAAGATTTCTTCCCCATGACAATAGGGTAGTCACCAATCTGATTACAGCAAAGGCTAGTTCAGGCACCCTCTCTCTTTGCTAGGTGTCTTAGCTGTGAGTTATCCTTGTAGAATCCTAGGAGTTTCCTTGGTATTATGTTTCTCCCTAACCTCAAAATGTCATCCCTATCAATATATCTTTTTCATTACTCTCTGCCTCTGTCTCATCTGCGACCTACCCAATAAGATCCCTCATGGTCCCTCCCCACTTCTAATACCCACCCCCAATTTACTCAGAAGATTTTATCTATTTTCCCTTCTCAGGGAAATCTGTCTGTCCCTTTTTGGGCCCTCTTTGTTTCCTATTTGCTCTGGGGCTGTACAATGCAGCCTGGTTTTTATTTTCATTTACCTTACAGATAATACATACTTATGAGGAGTACATATTGTGTTCTAATTCTGGGTGTAGGTTACTTTGTTCAAGATGATTTTTTAATCTATTTCTATCCGTTTTCCTGCAAATTTCATTATATTGCTGTCTTTTTACTACTGAGTACTACTCCATTGTGTAAATATTCCACATTTTCATTATCCATTTTTGGTTGAGGGGCATCTAGGTTGTTTCCAAGTTTTGCCTATTAAGAATAATGCTGCTATGACCATACTTGAGCAAGTGTCCTTGTAATATGATGGAGGATCCTTTGCTCCAGAAGCCTTGATCCAGTAATTGATGGAAGCATTTGTGGAGATTCACAGTCAAGCCCTGGGCCAAGTTCCCAGAGTCCAGTTCACGAGAGAGGAATTATTGTTCCAGCTAGGGAAGTCAAGATCATGATGGGGAAACCCACAGAAACAGTTGACCAGAACTTTTTGGAGCTCACAGAACCAACAGCAAGGAGTCCGACAGGGAACAGACCTAGGTCCTCTGTATATTGATGATATTTCTGTAGCTTGGTCTGTGTGTGGGACTCCTAGCAGTGGGATCATCACCTGTCCCCTGGTGGATGATCTTGCTTTGGGGAACCTATGTTCCATTCTGATGTGCCACACCCAGCCATTATGCAGAGGGAGGAGTTTGCTCCTGCCTCAACTTGATATGCCATGCTTTCCTGACTCTAATGGGAGGCCTACCCCCTTCTGAATAGAGTGGGAAGGAGAGTAGAAGGGAGGTTGGTGGAGGGAACAGAAGAGGAGGGAAGAAAAACTGTGGTATATATATATATATATATAAATAATAAAATAATAAAATAAATAAATAAATAGAAAATAAAGATTTTTTTCTATATCAGTATTTATAATTTGACTTCATTTTTTCCCATCTTGAATTTATGGTTTATGTCTATGATATATTTAGGTAGATAATTACATGTAAGATATTAGGTGTAGCAACTGGAAAATATTTACCGTCCTCTCTTCCTCTTTATTTTCTGAGCCTTGATGTAGGCTTGTAAATATCATTTTCAAGGCTTAGTCTTCTGCTTTTTCATCATTGTCAAATACTTGGTATGTATTTTGTTGACTCTCTTACTGTCTTTGGATATTATTGTTGTCAGGGGAAACCATGAACACAGAAACTTTTAGAAAAGCAAATATGTAATTGAGGGTGGATTACTTAGAGTTTCAGAGGTGAAAAGCATGGTGGCATGCAAGCAGGCATGGTGCAGAAGTAGATGAGACTCCTACATCGTGCAAGCAACAGGAAGCTGACTGAAACACTGAAAAGTACCCTGGGTATAGGAAAAATCAAAGCCTACCCTGAAAGTGAAATGTTTTCTCCAACAAGGTCATACCTACCCTCCAAAAACCACACCTCCTAATAGTGCCACTCTTTATGATATGGGGGCCAATTGCATTTAAGCTACCACATTCTACTTCTTGTCACCCATAAGTTTGTAACAACATCAGAATGCTAGATGCATTTAGTCAAATTTTAAAATTCTTTATATTCTATAATAGTCCCAATAGTGTTTAAAAGTTTAAAGTTTCTTCTGAAATACAGGTAGTCTTAATTATAATCTCCTGTAAAATCAAAATAAAATAAAATAAATCATTAGATACTTTCAAAATAAAATATATATGACCATTCTAAAACAAAGAAGAAAGCATTGTGAGAAAATACTAGATCAAAGAAAGACTAAAAACCAGCTGTGAAAACACTCAACTTTGCATTCTGTGCCTGATATTAAATGGTTCTTCTAATCATCAAAGTGTTCAGTTTTGTTGATTGCAACACACTTCTCACACTTCTTTCTCTTAGGCTAGTGCTACACTTTGATAGCAGCTCTCCTCAGAACGTGTCTTATGACTCTGATACCTCTATAATTTTTGATTGTCCAAAGCAATCCATGTTTTGACTTCACAGTTTCACATGGAGGAGGCAAAGGAAGTCGAGCAAGGATACATGGATAAAACAGACATTTTAAGTAAAGAAATAATAAAATGAAGAAAAAAGAATGGTCCCTCTACTAGGCCTCCATTCAGGGACATCTCTGATACATGCTTAACCTCACTGATCTTATTACATAACTCTTTTCCATAATTCTTAACTCTAAAACCAGAACTGGGTGGCCAAAGCAGCCAAGTTCTGCTGCATACTGGGGCAAAAATGTTTCTCCTTCCTTCAATTGTATCTTCACCAGCTTTCTGTCCTTCGTGTCCTAAGCTTGGCTATTTTGATACTAAATCTCTATTCTAGGCTGGCCTCCATCTAAGAGATGTGCAAGCTCTACTTTCCCAGTGCTTGGATTAAAGATGTGCCACATCATACTCGGCTCTAGGCCTTTTTTTTTGTTGCATGAATGAAGGAAACTCAGGGCCAAATCTCTGGAAAAGGTGGAGATATCAGAGAAGAAACACTGGTCAAATCTCACCAGCTGTCTTCCAGCTTCCTCAGCCTCACTCCTCCTGGTTCTTCTGCCTGCTCCATCTTCCTATGCCTGCCTTAAATACCTTCTCAGTTAAGGCATGGCACGGCCACTGCCTGCTTGGGAGCCTGGAATTCCTTCTGTAAACTAGATGACCTCAAACCCAGATTTGATTGGATTAAGGGAGTAGGTCAACACTCTCGGATATTCCCTGTGCTGGGATTAAAGGTCTGATTCTCCTAGACATTTAATTTGGTAGCAATAAAATCAGCTGTTTCAATGTGTAGACTAACTCTTTCTGTATACTGAGAGTCAGTGACTATGTTAAGAGGTTCGATAAAATCCATTAATACCATATAATAATTCTGACTTTTGAACAGAATCATAAGGGCTTCGAGCCACTTTAGTTATATGTTCCAATTTGTAACCTGCCTTTCCTGATTTGTTTGCATCAGTATAAAATGTAGGCATTCCAGAAATTGGTTTATCTTGTACAATACGAGGAAGAATCCAATTAGTTTTCTTTAGAAATTCAATTCTTTTGCTTTGAGGATATTGGTTTTTAATATCTCCCAGAAGATTAATTCAGGCTCTTTGCCAAGGTTCACTTTCTACCCATAATTGGTCAATTTCTTCTTTATTTAAAGGTACAACAGTTTCTTCTGGGTCCATTCCTGTCAATTGACATAATCTTAATTTTCTTTAAAAATGAGTTCAGAAATCATTTCCACATTTCTTTAATTTCTTCCTTGTTTAATATGGAAGAAATATCCACTCCAATATAACATTTTTCCTTTGCATTAACATTCTTGTAGGAGAATTCTTAGAGGGTAAAATAACTAGAATGCAATTAAGGTCTGGATCCATATGTACATCCGGTAATTTTTTTCCCACCAAAGTCAATTCTTTCTCAGCTTCAGGTGATAGTTCTCTCAGATTATTTAAGTCCTTCTCATCATTTAAGGTTTTGAACAAGTTATCCAGTTCATCATTTTTAATTCCAATAGTGGGTCATAAGTTGTCAATGTCTCCTAGTGGTCTTTGAAAATCATTAAATGTTTTCAATCTGTCTCTCCTGATTTGTACCTTTTGGGCTCTAATTTTCTATTGGCCTATTTTGTAACCTAAATAATTAATGCAACCCCCTCTTTGTATTTTTTTCTGGGGCAATTTGTAATCCCCAAGCAGGCAATTTTTTTTCACTTCTTCAAATTTTTTTCTAAGGTATCAATATTTGAATCGGCCAACAAGATATCATCCATGTATTGATAAATTATAGATTGTGGGAATTTGTTGCACACTTGTTCTACTGGCTTTTGTACAAAATATGGCCATAGTGTGGGGCTATTCAGCATTCCTTGAGGGAGGACCCTCCATAAGTATCTGAGATTTATTGTAAGTGGTTACTGTAAAGGTAAATTTTTCTTTGTCTTGTTATTGTAAAGGTATTGTGAATAAACAGTCTTTTAAATAAATAACTATAATAGACCTTTCTTTAGGAAATGGAGAATGCAAAGGAATCCCAAACTATAGAGAGTCCATTGACTGGATCACCTTGTTTATTGCCCATAGGTCTGTTACCATTCTCCACTTTCCAGATTTCTTTTTAATAACAAATACAGGAGAATTCCAAAGGCTGGTTGATTCTTCTATATGCTGAGCATTTAACTGTCCTACACCAGTTGCTGTAAGGCCTGCAATTTCTCTTTTGTTAGAGGCCATTGATGAACTTATATAGGCTTCTATGTTAGCCATTTTAGAGGTAGTGCTGTGGGTAGTTTTGAAAGATAAGCAGCTGTTTTGCCTTGTTTCTGTATAACCTGAATGGTCTTTGACTGTTTCTCATAATACCTTCTATTGTTTTTCCAGAACCATGTACTAGTTTATGGCTTATTTCTGTGTTTGGAGCAATATTAATCTGTGAGTTCCATTCTTATAGTAAATCTCATCCCCATAAATTTATCTCAATGTCAGCCACATATGGCTTTAACATTCCTCTCTATACTTCTGGCCCTACACACTCAAGACATCTTACACTCTGTTTTACCTGGGATATCGACTCTATATCCCAAAAATGAACATTTACATTCTGAAGGTATGCCATGATTTGTGAAATGGATGCCATGATTCTGGTGAAATTATACATCTGTCCCTATGTCAAATTGCCTTCAATAATAACATCATTTATATGTACTTTTAATTTTGGCCTTTGTTCATTGTTAGAAGCTTGCCAAATTGTTCACTTTATAATTTTTCTTGACTTTTTTATTTTTCTATAGATTTTCTATTATCCAGTGTAGTATGTCTTTTTAAAATAAGTTTTAATTTTTTTAATTGTTCTGGGAAGATGTTTCCTCCACAACGGCAGGGTAAGATTGGATCACATTTGATATGAGGGCTTTTGAAAACCGCCCTGGGGCATTTCCCAAAGGGAGAAAGTTGTCTTGTCTGTCCCTTGTTGATCTGCACTCAATAGTCCAATGCCTTCTTTATCTACACATTCTACATACTCCAGAAGTGAGGGGCATTCTCTTGGCATTATTCCTAACAAAAGTACTATTTCTGGGAATGCCTTGTTTACAGACTCTTTTTTATGTGACCTTGCCTTCCACAATTGTAACATTTAACATTTTGACTTTTTCTTATACCTCTAGAAATAAGCTCTGCTATCCAGTTATTATCACTGTCATAAGACTGTAGATTGTCTCATAAATCCAATCCTCTAATGGTGCTGACCTTGCTTTCAGTGGTCTAAGTATTTTTCTACATTGCACATTAGCATTTTCCAAAGCAGGGATTTAGTTATTATTTGCCTGGCTTCTGAGTCAGGTACCATTCTGTTTACTGCTGCAGTTAATCTGTGCAAAAAGTCTGTAAAAGTTTCTGTTGAGCTTTGAATTACTTTTGTGAATGATTCACTTTTCTTCAATCCAGTCCCAGCATTTAAAGCTGCCATGCTGCATAAATCCAGAGTATGTTCATTGTATAAAGACTGCCTTTCAATATCAGCATAGTTTGCCTCTCCAAGAAGTTGGTCTTGGGAAACTTCTATGCCTCTGGCCCTGCTTCTACGTTCTATTGTTTTAGCTTCCTCCCTCCACCATGATTTCCACTCTATAAGTGGTTCTGCCTCTAACACAGCTGTAACTATATCTAACCAATCTTTAGGGGTGATCCGGTTACAGCATGACCAGGAGTTCAACATCTGTTTTACAGATGGTGAGTGTATCCCATCATCCCATATGTTACAATTGCTTCTTTTTCTCTCCTTAATTCTAGCATTTCTACTGGGGCCCAACTAGCTTCTGTATCATCTTTGTCATTCTCATTTTTTTAAAAGGTTACTGGTAAATTAATGTTGCCTCTTTTTGTCTAATTTTAGATGACCTTGTTAAAATTGGTTCTTCATATACCTCTGTTTGAATTTGAACATCTTTGTGTTCTCTCTCAACAGACTTTTTAAGACCTTTTCCTTCGCATTTATATTAATTAACTTTTTCAGTGATAAAATAGAAATCAAATAAAAAATATTCATAATAAACATTATTATAAATTTTAAGATAGTCCCATCTACCTTATTTATCTTTTCCTTCACTGGCTGTAATATCAAATCATCTAGTGAAAGATCACAAAAGGACCAAGCACTCTCCATTGCTTTAAACAAATTCTTCCTTTAAAACATTTGATTTACTCACCAATTTTTGTCTATAATGATTCAATTGATTGTGAAGTAGGGCAGCTACTCACTATGATAGCAGCCCAAGGAGAGGTCCAAAAAGAAAAAAAGAAACATCCCACTAGGAGAAAGAGGCTACTATCTGAAAAAATTACCCAAATGAAAATGAAATGGAAACACGTGTGGTGTGGCTGGTCTGCCTAAGAGTGGAGGTTAACTCATACCAGAAAGCCTAGCCATCCAGCAATTACTCCTCTGGTCAAGTGTTGCTCTTGCCAGCAAGTGCCATGTTTTTAGGCATAGGGAAGGGAGGAATTCATGTCCCAATGTTGAATGCCAAGTGTTGTACAGATAAAGGAAACTCAGGGCCAGATCTCTGGGAAAGACGGAGATATCAAAGAAAAAATACCACAGTCAAATCTCATCCAGATGTCTTCCAGCTTCCTCAGCCTCACTCCTCCTGGCTTCTTCTTCCTGCTCAATCTTTCTATGCCTTAAATACCTTCTCAGTTAAGGCATGGCACCACCATTGTCTGCATGGGAGCCTAGAACTCCTTCTGTAAACTAAGGTGACCTCAAACCCAAATTGATTGGATTAAGGGGATAGGTCACAACTCCCAGATGTTCCCTGTGCTTGGATTAAAGGTGTGAGTTACCAATGTCTGACTGTGGGTAGATCCCTCTGATATCTCTGACTGTTTTTAATATATTTGAAACATATCCCCACATATGCCCTTTTGTGTGAAATTTAAAAAAAGTAATAGTTAACATAAGAAAAACCATATACTATGAGTACAATAATTATATATATATAAACAATAAATGAGTAATGTCCAGTCCACTAACAATTGACAATTCAAAGAAAATATTTTATTAATTATCCACAGAAGATGACTGAGACCCTGGTTGATAGTCTTAGTATAGGAAAACTCAAAGTCCATCCCCACAGTCACACTCTTCCTCCAACCAGCCACACTTACTCCAACAGAGCCACACCTCCTAAAATTTTATAATCTCTATGAGATTATGCAGGCTAACTATATTGAAACTACTATACTCAGATTCATTCAAAAACACATATATCTTTCTACCAACATCTCCAACTTCAAAACTACACCTTTATGTTAACCATTAAAATTAGCTAATAAAATAAAACTGTTTTATTCCTTCTTATCAAATGCCATAAATATTTTCTCTTTAAATTTTCTATAAACTTTATAAATACATTAAGAAAAAATATTTATATTTTGCTTTGTATAGATTTATTTGTGAATATTTATAAAGCAGTGTTTTTTTTTCATTTCCATGAACAAAGTGTGCATATTTTTAGTTCTTATTTGAATTAATTTGATATTTAAGTTAATTTGTTTCTGTTATAAAGTCTTTACTATGCAGATGTTACACACTTTTTGATAGATTTTTGTATCATGTCCACTCTTTCTTTATTGCCCTCCTATTTCTTTATTTATGTCAAGTTAAAAATATTTATCGTTACATTTGTTTCTTAGCATATTCACACATACACTAAATAAATGAAGTTTGCAGTTATCCCAGTGGCTATATAAACATAAAAAGATTGAGTTCATTTCCTCCAGTTATCAGTTTGATTGGGAAAAACATGTTTCAAGGCAAAATAGCTAATCCAAATTTGGGGAAATTTGTTAATCACAAATATAGAGAAAATAGCTGGCTGGCTTTTTTGCTAAATTTTACAAGGCTTTGCAATTTGTTGACCAATAGCATGTCATTCTTTCAGAAATATTTCTACACATTATTTAATTTTTTTTCAGTTGCAAATTGTGACAGAAGACATCTTTTGTTATCATTTATGGTTGGCATTTTTCTCTTGCTTTAAAGTAAAGTGCTGAGAAACATATGCGACAGAGAGACAAGAATTATACTGACACAAAGCAAGAGTTTGAAAGGACTGAAAAGCTTCTGTAAGGTAACATACACTGTCAATAGAACAAAACAGTACCCTACAAAATAGAAAAAGATCTTCATCAACCCCGCATCTGATAGAGGGCTAGTGTTCAAAATATAAAGAACTCAAAATAAGACATCAAAAACTCAATAATCCAACTACAAATTTAGTACAAATATAAACAGAATTCTCAATAGAAGAATTTCAAATGTCCAATGAGGTGATATATTGAATACTTAATAAAAATAGTCTCTGGAATATCAGAGGACAGAGCTACCCTCAGTTACAATGGTAGCACATGCCCTTAGTCCAAGCACTTGGGAGGCAGAAGCAGGAGATTCTCAGTGATGGAGGCCAGTCTATTCTACAGAGTGAGTTTCAGGACAGCCAGGACAGTTACACAGAAAATCCCATCTGAAAAAACAATAACAATAACCACAACAACAAAACAAACAAAAACTAAAGACTGGAAAAAGATGACTTTGTCCCCTGATATTCCAGAATATTTTTATTTTATATACAATATATCACTATAGGCCAGGATACAATTAAAAAAATGTTCATCATTCTTACCCTTCAGGGATGTATGATTCCAAATGATTCTCAGACCTCATTTACACTATTCAGAATGGTGAAGATAAAAATGCCTATAAGAGTTTATGCTGGAAAAATATGAAGGAAGAGGAACACTCTGCCACTGATTTTGAGAGTGGCAACATATACAGACTCTTTGAAACTAGATATAATGATTTCTCTGATAATTCAAATCAATCTACCTCAAGACCTCATTGATACCCATCTCAGGTAAATATCCCAAAGATGCTCAATTAAATAATAATGACACTTTCTCAATTATGTTAAAAATAGCTTTGTTTGTAATATATTATCCAAAACATGGAAACAACACAAATGCCTCTCAACCAATAAATGGATAAACAATGTGATATGTTTACACAGGTATTAAAAACAATGACATGAGGAGATTTGAGAGCAAAAGATGGAACCAGAATAAATAAACCTGAGTGAGGAACCCAGACCCAAAGAAAGGCAAACATGATATATACTCACTCATAAGTGGGTATCAGCTGTAAGCTAAAGGATAATCACACTATAATCCATAGCTCTAGAGAGGCTAGGTAACATTGAGGATCAAAAGACATGGAAATATTTTAAATGATTTTATTACCAATACTTTTTCAATAAGAAACTTCAAATTCACATGATTTTTTTTATTAGTTTTAAGCTAATCTTATACACTATTTTAAAACAAAGTAGTAATATTTTCTCAACAAATTAGTCCTTTTCTAATTAGGAAAATGCCCTACAGTCATGATAGATCATATGGAAGTCATGTTTTTAATTGTGAGTCCTTCTTCACAAATTATTCTATTGAGTCAAGTTAATAGAAAACTAGCCAACATAAGCCTCAAGCACATAGTATTTTACACAAACCATGGACCAGTAAACCATAGCCATACTTCTAACTAGTCTTTTGCAGAAAAATTCTAAACATGGATGGCATAATCCTGCATTGACAATGTTCTAATTAGGTTATAAGACAGAGAAACAAGTTCAAAACTAAGTGAAAATTTCTTTCATTGAATTGATCCATTCTTTAGTTGAGGATAAAACTGTCATATAAAGTCTTATTTGATTATGTACACTGTGTACCATATACCAAGTATATGTGCCTACTGGTGGCATAGGGGTGGATATGTTATGATTGCTACCAGTTGCTTTCTAATTGGACATAAAGCTGACTTCAAATAAAAAAATTCATATTTGATATTTTATCCAGGGAAATTCTCACAGTTGGACATTAACAGAACTTCATGGCAAAGTATTACTTTTTTATTCTTTTGTTTAACAGATGTCATATATCTGTCAAGTTGCTTTGTAAACATTTATTTACATTTACATCAATAAATTGTTGATGGTGTAACTCTGACCAAGGGGAAAATATCTGTCTGTCTGTCTGTCTATCTATCTATCTATCTATCTATCTGTCTGTCTGTCTGTCTGTCTGTCTATCTATCTTTCTATCTATCTATCTCTATCTATCTATCTATCTATCTATCTATCTATCTATCTATCTATCTATCATCTATCTATCATCTATCTGTCTGTCTATCTATCATCTATCTGTCTGTCTATCTATCTATCTGTCATCTATCTATCTATCTATCTATCTATCTATCTATCTATCTATCTATCTATCTATATTTGCTGAAGACATTGGTTATCAGGAAGTGTCATTTTCAGTTAAGCTCTTGAGACTAAAATACTACTGCTGAGTTTGTAGACAAATTCTCAAAGATGGAGTAAGAGCTACAGGAAGGGGTAGACTTTTATGTATCTGTTTATTCGAATTGTTAGAAGACTTTCCAGATGCTATAACATATAGCACAGTCTTCTCCAAGAGATCAGGCCTCAGTATCAGTTTCCTGAGACTGAGGAAACCATGAACAAAGGACAATCAGTCTCCAACTCCCTAAACAGGAAGAATCAGGAGGCCTGGTCCTGCATGAACCAGCCCCCACAGTCAGCACATACTAGGACAGCCAGTTTCCACAGTCAATAAGCTCAAGATGATAACAATAAAAGCAAAGCCTTGGACTTGTCTAAGCTTACTCACTCCCCCAAAGCTCCATTCTTAACCGCCCCCTGACTAGACCTAACCTATGAGAATGTACTAATATGACTGCAACTCATTTAAGACAGTTATATCTGAAAAGACCTAACTGCCCTAGGGATCTCCCTTAGATATGCTTAAAAGGATCCCAGACATCCCTCTCAGAGTCATGCCATTTTGCTTTTGTGTATGATGGCTGCCTCCCAGAATGCTGGAATCTTTCTCAAGATAATAAATGATCTTGCAGAAGATATGGTTTTTGTGGGACTTCTCCAAAACCCTAAAAAATTCCCAGTGGTGGGAATATTTTAAAAAATTAAAAATAAATAAAAATAAAGATACAATATAGACAATAAATTCATCACTCAAAGAAAAAGGTTACTATTTCTAACACAAAATATCCAGGGAATTTGGAAACTGTAAATATATCAAATGTAATAATAATAGGAGTAGAAGAGGAAGAATTTCTGCTCAAAGGCAAAGAATATTTTATATAATTATGGAACCTACCTATGAAGATACAAGAAACTTACAGAACGCAAAATAGACTACACTAAAAGAAAGTTTTCTCAATAAATAATAATCAAAACCCTAAACATACAGAATAAAGAAAGAATATTAAAAGCTGCAAAAAAAAAAGAAACAAGTAACAGACTCTAAAAGCCACAGGATTCTGGAAAGATATCTAGAAGACTCTAAGGAACTATGGAAGTCATTCCAGTTTACTATACTCAGCAAAACTTTCAATCACCATAGACTGATAAAATAAGATTTTCCATGACAAAGTTAAACCTAATCAAATCTCGAAAGCTAACTCTACAAATGGTACCAAAAGAAAAACTTTAACCCAAGGAAGTTAGCTACACCACAAAAACACAAGCAACAGATAATGTTCTGCCAGAGAAACACAGACACAGACACAGACACAGACACACACACACACACACACACACACACACACACACACACACACACACACACAGAGCAATGCCATAGCTACCACCACCACCACCACCACAGCAACAAAAGTAAAAACAAATAATGGGAATTAACAATCACCTCTCATTATTATCTCTCACTATCTTGAACTCAATTTGCCAATAAAAAGATATAGGCTGGCAAAATGAATACTAAACTGGGATTCATTCTCCTGTTACGTACAAGAAACACATCTCAATATAAAAGTCATACATTTCTTCAATTAAAAGGTTTTTTTTTTTTTAAAAAAAAAAAAAGAAAAAAAGACTTTCCAGTTAAACAAACAGATGCAAGCTGGAGTAGCTATCTTCATATCTAATAAGGTAGACTTCAAACCAATATTATTCAAAAGAGATAAAGCAGGACATTTTATATATATCCTAGGAAACATCCACAAAGATTATGTCTCAATTCCAAGCATCCGTGCCCAAACTACAGATTATCCAGACAGAATTTTAAAACAAAAATGATAAAATTAACAAATGTTTTGATTCAAATGGACCTAATAGATAGATAAAGAACAATTTTTCCAAACACCAAAGTGTAAATATACACATGGAATATTCTGCAAAACTGACCCCATACTTTGTCATAAAGTAAATGTTAACAAATTAAATAAAATGAAATAAACACAGGTATAGTATCACATTACCAGGGATAAAAGTTGAATTCAACAACACAAACTATAGAAAGCATATAAACTAGTGGAAGCTGAACAACGCTCAAGAAAATTAACAATGGATTAAGAAAGAAATAGAGAAATTAAAGATTTTCTAAAATTCAATTGAAATAAATGTACAATATAGCCAAACTTAGAGGACACAATGAAAATGTGCTGTAAGGAAAGCTAAAAGCACAATCTACCTTAACAAATAAAAAATTTGGAGCAATTTTATACCAACTACTTAACAGCATATCTGAAATCTCTAGAACAAAAAGAACCAAGTACAGAACCAAGTACACCCAAGAGGAACATATCTCAAGAAAATTTCCTTAATAAATATTGAAGTTAAAGTACTCAAAATATTGGCAATCTGAATTCAAAAATGCATTAAAAAGGTCATCATGATCAATTAAACTTTATTTACAGATACAGGGATGATTCCACATATAAAATCTGTCAATGTAACCCACCATATCAGCACATTGAAAGAATAAAACTGCATGATCATCTCATTAAGTGCTGAAAAACACTTGTCAAAACCACTATTCCTTCATGATAAAATTTTTGGAGAGGTCAAGGATATAAAGAACATACACAAATATAATAAAAGCAATATACAATAAGCTGATGGTCAATATCAATTTAAATGTAGAGTAACTCAATGGAATTCCACCAAAATCAGAAACCAGATATGGTTATCTACTCTCTCCAAAGCTTTTCAATATAGAACCCAAAGTTCTAGCCAGGGCAAAAAGACAATCAAAAGAGTTCAAGTGATACACCAGGGAAAGAAGTCAAAGTATCTCTATTTGCAGATGACACCGCAGTGTACTTGTTAAGTGTTATTATTCATGATATGACAAATAAAGCTTGCTTAGAGTCAGGGGGCAGTGCTAATCAATAGTTAACCATAGAGGTCTGAACAGAAAGCGGAGGAAGTAAAAAGGCAGGGTGGAGATAGGATTCCACTCTTTTGGTTAGAGAAACTAGAGAGGTTGGAGGGCACTATGGTTGTTCCCATTATTTTTTGATCTTTTAGGTTTTTGCTCTTATATCTGACTCCTGGTTTTTATTGATAAGATTAATTAGATTCACACATATGATATTTCAATGTCAGACCTAAATTTTCACTTAAAACTAGACAAAACTTTAAAAAGGATTCAAGAAACACAATATTGGTGTCAAGCACAACTTCTTGGTAGCTGCATTTTCTCCACTTGGCTCTGATTGTTAACAGTGAGTAGAGAGAGGCAAGGCTCCTTTAAGAGATGGCTGTCTGGCTCTCTGCTTGCTTCAACAACTGGTTGCTTTTTTTTTAATTAAAAAATGTTTTCTTATACCCAGAACTGTTCTCCCTTCATCCTCTCTTCCCAGTCCTCACTTTCCCCCACTCCATCCATTTCCTTATCAATTCCTCAGAGAGGGTAAGGATATCCACGGTATGTCAATGCAGTTTGGTGTATCCAGTTGTGTTAAGACTAAGCCCCTCCCCTTACTATTAAGGAAGAGAAAGGTGTTCCTGTATAGGAAATGGGCCACAAGAAGCCAGTTCATACACCAGAAATAAATTCTGTTCCCACTGCCAGAGGCCCCCAAACTGCCCATACTAATTGTCTACCTACTTTCAGAGGGCTTAGGTCTGAACCATATAGGCTTCCCAGGTGTCATTTCAGAGTCAGTGAGCTCCCAAAAATTGCAGATCAGCTATCACTGTGGGTTTCCTGATCTTGATCTTTACCCCTTTGTTCATATAACCTCTCCTCCCTCTCTTCAGCTGGATTGGAAGCTTAGTACTTAGCTATGGATCTCTGCATCTGCTTCAGTCAGTTGCTAGATGAAGGTTCTATGATGACAATTACATGGTCATCCATTTGATTAAAGAGGAAGACAGTTTAGACACCCTCTCCACTATTGCTTGGACTCCTAGCCAGGGATCATCTTTGTGAGTTCTTGATTATTTCCCTAACACCAGAATTTTCTCTAACCCAACAATGGCTCCTTCTATAAACATATCTATTTCATTGTTCTCCTTCTCTGTCCCTCCTTTAACTCAACCATCCTTTTTGCTCATGTTCTATTTCCTTCCGACCTTGTCCTGTCCCGTCTGTGGTCCCAAGTGACTCAAGTGATCTTTTCTATTTTCCTTTTTCAGTGAGATCCATTGATGTCTCTCTTAAATTCCTTCTTCTACCTACTGTAGACCCAGGTTGAGAGACCCTCAAAGATTACCAGGGAGCTGGTTACCAATGTAAATACAGATGGATAAATTTATTATTTTGGACAGGTTTCAACCTGAACTGAAACCCCATGTTTTAACACAACAGAGGGAATTCAACCTTGTACTCAGGAGTGAAAGAATTTTTAATGAAAAAACACATAAGTGGAGTGTTATGCATCTTGGCATTTAAAATTGGGTAAGGGGTTTGAGGTACAGTAATTCTTAAAACTATTGGCAAAACTTTCAACACAAAGCAAAGTTTTGAGTTTACTGGCTGCACTTTCAGCATGAAACCAAGTTTTGAATCTATTGTCTGTTAGGTGAGTTCCTGAGTTTTTTTTTGTAGATTCTTCTTAGACCTGGGTCCTGCCATCAGGCACTAGAAGTTCTAGAAAAATGGTCTTCCCCTGAGATAAAGTTTTATAAAGATAAATCTATACCTTCACACTAGCTGCTCAGGGGTTGTGGATTTTAGCCTACAAAATTAGAAAAGAGTTTCAATAACCCTACATCTGATAGAGGACTATTTTCTAAAATATATAAAGAACTTTAGAAACTAAATGTCAAATAATACAATTTAAAAATGAGTTACAGAGCTATATAGGGAATTCTCAAAAGAATATCCAGTGACTGAAAGATACTTAAGAATTGCTCATCATCCTTTGACCTCAGCAAAATGCAAATCAAAATGTCTTACACCTGTCAGAATGGCTAAGATCAAAAACACTGATGACAACCTAGGCTGGAGAGGATGCAGAGTAGGGGGAGAACTCCTCCATTGGTGGTAGAATTTTAAACATGCACAGTCACTTTGGAAATCAGTATAGTTGTTTCTTAGAAAACTGAGAATTAATCTACCCAATGATCCTACAATACCACTTGTTGACATATACCCAAAGAATGCATATTTTTGCCACAAGGACATTAGCTCAACACGTTCATAGCAGTATTATTCCTAATAGCTAGAAATAGGAACAACCTAGATGCTCCTTAAATAAATATTGGATTAAAAAATTGTGGCATATTTACACAATGGAGTACTCAGCATAAAAAAAAATGACCTTCTAATATATTTGCAAGCAAATGGATGGATCAAGAGCATATTAACCTGAAAGAACTAACACAGACCCAGAAAGGTAAACATGGTATGTGTTCCCTCATAATGGATGACTCTTTTAAGGGGTCCTTTTGCCAAACACTTTTAGGGAAGATAAAGCCAGGGTTCAATGTAAAATTTTGAAGCCAGAAACACAGAGAATGTAGAGAAATACTGCCTACTGGCAAGCATTTTATGACTTCTCATCATATTTTCTTTCATAACCCAAGACAACCTATCATGAGTGGTACTACCCAAGGTGGTTTGGGCTGTTCAACATCAATCTTAATTAAGAAATGCCCCACAGATATATCCAAAGAACAATCAAATGGAGGCAATTATTTAAGGTTCCACTTTTTTTCTAGTAACTCTAGTTTGTGCCAAGTTGACAAATTTCACAAATATAAACACTAACACATATTCACATAGTAGTTAATAGAATAGTACACACACATAGGTACACACATAGATACTCACACACAAACATACAAACAGAATTTAACAGTATACAAATAAATCCTTAATGGAATAAATAGAAATATGGACTTTCCAGTTTTAGCTAAGTAGTGGATGATATCAGAAAAAGGCAGGTAAATAGTATATTCAGGGTCTGAATCATCTGAGAATAAAAAAGTTTATGGAAAACTACGTAAATAAATATACCAATCTGACCCATATATATATTTCAAATATACATGGTGTAAGGTGGTATAAGACACAAAATGACATCTGACGGTCATACAACAGCATTAAGTAGTTTTACAATAATTGGAATTATCCAAATTATATTAATTTAAGTATAGTCTAGCATACATTAATGACAGAAGTAATGCCTTGTTCTGATTGCTTGAAAGCATTACTTTTCCATACATGCTTTTCTGTTGCATGCAATGGGAGATGTATTAAACTTCTGACAGTACCAGTCAGATTGGTAAATATATGAAACCACCTGAAGGTTTTGCATTAACTCACTCAATCTACGTATAGATAAAACTAAATTTGATGATGTAAAGATGCTGATTTTATTTGTTTCTTACACACTTTTTATGTTTAAAACAATGAAATAGATAAATGAAACTTAATATTTAGCCTCTACCCAACTGCAAATATATTGATTTATCTGTTAAAAATATATCAGAGATCAGAAGAATGAAAAGTTGGAATTTTAAACACAAGTTATCTCTGAAGTTGGAGAGAGACAACAGATAAAATTAAAAATAGAAAATGTTCAGGGGCTTTATTGTACTACAAAGTTCACATTTCCAATTTCAACAGTTTGCAAATGAATTCTTAAAAATTTTCAGCACATATCACAGGGTTAAAATATACTAAATATAATGAAAATATAATTTTATTATGTATTTAATAGTTTATTGTTACTTATTTAATTATTAATATGTGTTCTTATAAAAATTGAAGTAAAGTTTATTTCAAACTTAAATTTGCAATAAAATAAAAACAAAAACCAGTAAGCTGAGTCCTAGCAAAAGGAAGCATTCTACAACATTCTACAATCAACCATGTAATACCAAACTTATATGGAGAACCCTTCATATTACTTTGGGGAAGATTAATTAATTCACTAACTTTGGAAAGTTGTGGGAGATTGTGTTGTTTCATTTTAAATAATTATCCCACCCACTGGTTTAATAAAAAGTGTTGATTGGCCGAAGGCAGGCAGGAAGTGTGGGCAGGGCTAACAGACCACGAAAACTCTTGAGAACAGGAAGCACAGAGCAGAATGCCAGAGAGAAGCTGGAAGAAGCAGAGGACAACTATGCTCCTCTAAGAAAAGGTACCCAGCTGCGTGGCTGAACAAGAGTCATGGGTTAGATGAAGGGTAGAGAGCTAAAACAAGTTATATGCCTGGGTCTTCGACCGATCAGCCTAAAACTATCATATGCATCTATGTGTCTCTGTCTCTGAGAGTCTGCGAATCTGTGGGTCTGCGGGTCTGCGGGTCTGCGGGTCTGAGGGTCTGTGGGTCCTTGAGGATAGACCCAAGAGTTCGGGCCAGAAACCTCCTACTACAGAAAGTGCTTTTTCATTTCATAATGAAAAGATTAGTTTTCTCAGACACTTTTATCCAGAGCTTATGGGATTATTGTATACCCAGCTACATCATTGTTTCTTTGCTAACTTAAAAAAATTAGAATTCTATAATTCTAAATTGAGTACTGTATTTACATCTTTTCTAACCATCTCTTAAAACCCTATCTCCTCCTCCTAACTTTATCTCAAATTCCTGATTTTTTTATTTAATTTTTTTTATCAATAATACACATAAAACCACTTACATATTAATATAACATGCAGAGTCTGTTTTCTGTTTCTTAAGTATGTATATGTGTTTAGGCTTGATGGCTTGGATTGTTTAGCCTATTATGCCCCTTGTCCCTGGAGAAGATTGACTTTTCACTCTCTCAATAGCCATTAATTAACTGTTGCTCCTCATCTAGGGTAGAGCCTTAAGAGATTCCCCCCAAGTGCCCTGACATGTCAACTGCTGTTGACAGTGGCAACAACTTATTTTCGTAACCATGATGTGTTTTCATGCAAACAAATTCCCTGTTAAACATAAAAGACACCATTTCATGGCAGACACCCTGGTTCTCTGGCTTTGACAATCATTCTTTCCCTTTCCAGATATTCTTTGAGCCTCTGGTATATGCAATGTGTTTCAAATTGTGCTTTTTTTTTTTTTTCTTTTTGCTAACTGATGTAAACTGTTTTCTGTATTATGACCACTTGTAAATTTCTGCAGTGGCTTCCTTTTGCTGGATAAAGAATCATCATTGGTGAGAGGTAATATTTACACGTTTCTGTCCTAGGCCATTTGTCCCTCCGGCCACTGCATTGATCAGGGATTATGTTGAGTTTGAACTCAGAGTTCCAAACAGAACTTCAAATATAGGACCAGAGAGAATCCAAACTTTAAACCAAAAGTCTCCCCCAAAATGAAAAGCAAGCATCATTCTTGTGCTCCACAACCTACACTATGATAGGTTGATATGATAGTTAATAGTGATATATGATAATAGGATCATACCTCTCTTTAAATATCATTATTTGAATGTTTTTAAAACTAGTAGAAATGCAGAGATAGGTAAAATGTAACACACTTCTAAACAGTGTTACAAATAATTTTTAAAATTTGCTTGTCACTGCAAAACATGATTGTGAGTGACTCTTTGCTTTGGCAACCTACTATTCCTGCTGTTGGTCATTATATAATTGAAATATAAATGTGAATAGACTACAAGATATATGTTAAAAATAACAGATCTGAATCTTTGGGTACTTAACAGGACCATTGAAAATACTATAGCATATTTCACTATCAAACTATGCTTTAATATACCTTACTAATATATTCTTTAAATTTCCTACTTTGGGTAGATAAGATAGCTCAAGGGTAAAGTTGCTTGCCAGAAAGCCTAATGACCTAAATTCAATCCATTAAACCCACATCAGGGGACAAAAGAATCCCAAATTGTTCTCTGACTTCACAAGTATACCATGACACAAGAGAAATTCTCCATTCTCATATATACACAGAGAGGAGATATACACAGAAGTGTAACTAAAAAAAAAAAAAAAAAACTGACCTGATCACTATTTCTTAATATCAGTTTTCTTTTCTTTTGTCTGTTTCTGTATAAAATGGAATAAAAATATTAAAAGAAAAAATATTTGGTAAGAAGTATGCTGATAATAGGAGTTGGATTCATTGGTTTCTAGTAAACATAATTTTTATTTTTGTCTTCCAATAACACTTTCATAATCAGAGTCAATAAGATGCCCAACAATTGTAAGGAGACATGTGCCACTACATCTGATTAGGTGCAGTTTCTTAATCTTTCTCTCCCAGGTGAATCCACACCAACCACATGAAGGCTCTTTATTTGATCTCATCTTGAAATCATGCTTTTAGGAAGAGGTGGGAAATGTTATTTTTAAAGTATCAAAATGACGGTAATTTTATAAAATAATTATCATTGTCCATATTTTGACAAGTATATTCTTTTCTACATTATTATCTTTTACCCCATTGGAATTATTTTGCTACTTGATGAAACCAAAATTATTGCCCAACAGTTTTACAAACTTTAAACTCAATACTATTAATGATGTTTTATTGCTTTATTGTGGTATTTCTTTGCAGAATATGATTAGGATATTCAACTAGGCATTTTCATATCTGTGATCTCAACTTTATATTGATATCAGGTATAGTACTTTTCAGAGCTTGTGTTTGGGTAATATCTTACAAGGTAATCACATTTTAATAGAATTGTTCTAAATTATATTAAAAATAAGAGCAATAAATCATGATCAATATGTTGCAAAAATTATATGGGCTTTCTTATTGAGAAATGATCATGTTCATTATTGCTCATAATTTAAAGTTATTGCTAATGTAATACTACAAATAAACATTCAAAGTCTAAGCAAAACAGCATGGTAAATCAGTTACTGTGTGTATATCATATGTAAGTTTTGGTCATACCCAGAACAATAAATTATTAAACAACAGAAAGCAGATATCTATGATGTAATATATTCTTTCTTATTTTATTAGACTGTTATTTGAATTAAATCATAATTCATAGTTTACATTTTTCTAAAATTGTGTCTCATATTGTGTATCTTTAAAATTAAGTAATGGATACATAAAACATTTTTTTTTCTTTTGAGACAAGGTCTCCTTATATGAATCTGGCTTTCCTGGAACTTGTTAGATAATTCGTGCTGGACTCAAACTCACAGTGATCTGATGGTCTGTCTCCTGAGTGTTGAGATTAAAAGTGTATGACATTATGCCCTTTGAATCCCAAGTCTGTGCAAACAATCTGTGGAACCAGATATGACCCTTCAACCAGGAAGAGCTTTCAACACAATGGAAGCTCCAGCTGTGGGGTCTGTGTTGTGTTCACTCCTAATTTAGAGTGCTTTATGAAGGCTTCATGGTTGTGTGGCTGTTCCTCGTGCATTGGCTCTGTATTCATTATTCTCACCAACTTCCATTAAACTGATGCTCTGCAGGCTTACACTGCATTATGAATTGCTTTTTGAAACTATCCATTGCATTTTGAAATAATTTATATGAGTATGTTTTATTTTGAACAAATAATCCCATTTCTTATTATATTCATAATCAAGCTAAGTCTACTTTCATACTAAAAATTGGAATTTATATAATTTTCTCTGGACCAGAAGACAGCCCAGTAACTGTCAAAAAAATCTTTATCCAGAAAGTAATAACTTAATTTTTGTGTAGCTTGAGGGGTGGGGGTTGCAAAGGGAGTATGAGAAGTTCATTATTATCCATCAGAAAAAATAGGGCCATGCTAAGAAGAAAGCAGTATCTTTCCTACTGGGATTTCTCTTGGACTACATGATTTGCATGAAGGGCACCACATCAAACACAGTGGGTGCCCTTTTTCAAATATTAATGTGAAGCTTGTTTTAAGTTCTCTCCTGACTTTGTGCCACCTTCTATCAAAGGAACTTAAAAGTAGGACTTGGGGGTGGGAGAACTCTTCCAACTGTTTTAGTACTTAGGAGAATTCTTTATGCATTTGATCATTGTGCTTCAGATTAGTAATAATTTCATACATATGCACATTTTAAAAATGCATATTGCCTAAAGTACCAGTCTTTCATATGTTTTATTTCTGTGTGTTATGTTTAAATATTTCAAACCAAGAGTTAAGGGATTGATAGAAAAATTTACATGCAGCAACAATAAAACTAGAACTGATAGTTATATATATTATTGTGGTTAGAGGATTCTTAGATATTGCTATAGATTAAAAATTCTGAGTTATTTAAGCAGAATCTTTTAATATCCTACCTTCTGGCATGATTAAAACAAGTCAAATTTGGAGACTAGTACGGAGATGAGTTAATCAAGAGGCAGATGTACATAAAGTATGGTACAAGCTGTTGTAGGCAACTATTTTGTTATTTTGCTGTCTGTAAACCTAGATTTGTCTCTGTATATGTTAGGGTTAGGGTTAGGGCATATGCAGGTATATGTATATGTGGCTCAAACTTGATCACGCTATTTTTTGTTTAATAGTTTAGTGCTTCAGCCTAATAAGTCATATCTGGATACATTTGGGGCCTTTAATTTTAAGAATTTAAGAAATAAAATTTAAAATATTTATAGTATGTTGTTAATGTATTCAAAAACTATATCTTAAACTTTAAAGTGTACATGATAGTTTGTTTGTGCTGAGGATGAACTTAAGAGTATGATTCTCTTAAGAAAAGATTGATCAGTTTGCCCAGTCCTTTGATCCTAATGCTTTTAACATTTGGATGCTGTGAGTCCTGTTCAGTTTTTCCTTCCTTTATCTTTCTTAAATGTAAAATAGACAAAGAAAAATAGTCCATATTAACATTAAAATATGCCATATTAATAAAGCAGATATGCTAAAACTAAGCTAGAATCAGATTTCATTCAATAATGAAACAATTATTGGGAAAAATACTCAAGATCTTGTGATGATATACCATAGTAAACCTCTTTATCATGTATTTTAGAAAATTTCCTCTTTTTTACTGAACTTATCTTAAATACTTAAATATGCTACATCTTAAAAAAAACCTATATACACGCATTCACAAAAGAAAACCTTAAAAAATCACGCATCTTTTTTTTTTTTCTTGCTTATATACCAGTTAAAAAGGCAGCCTTCTACATGCCAGAATACTCTTTCCAGAAACTGGTCACACTAAGACCTTGATATACAGATTCCTGTATTTAGATTAGCAGACAAAATATGTTATTGTTCTTTAAATTATCTATGTCACACTATTTTGTTATTGAGGCCCAAGCAAAATAATTTGTTGTCGTACCTTCTACTCTACAAAATTATATTGAGTAGTAAACATATATACCATGTATATTATTGATATTAAAAAAATTTGAGTTATACAAAATGCATGTAAAGTAAAATTAGCAGAATATTGTGTGGGTTTTGTTTCTGTTATGATAATCTACCATGACCAAAATTTTCTTAGGCAAGAAATGAAGTTGTTTCAAATTATAATTCCAGGTTATGGTCCATCACTCAGGGAAATTTATGGCAGTAACTTCAAGCAGATCACATCATAACTAAATTCAAAAGAAGTGAGCAACAAAGAAATATATGCTCATTTTCTTATTTACTTGCGTTCAGCTCAATATCATCATTCTTACATAGTTCACAAATCCCTGTCCACAGAATGATATTACCACAGTGGAATGGGTCTTCTACATCATGTTATAATCAACACAATTTCCATACACATGCATAACGATCTACCAAAAAAAGCAGAAAAAACACCATGAAGATAATCTTCCCAATGATTCCAGGTTGTATTTTCAAAAATTAAAGCAACAAAGTTATGTCGAATATTTTGCTCAGGTGGATTGTTGTTCATAACTTATAATAAATATATTATGTAAGATAGATGTGCTTTTGAAAAAAGAGATGTACAAGTTTCTTAATTTGGTGTTTATCATCATGATATTTTAAAGTTTCTGCTTTTGAGATACTCTATTTATATGGTTTCTATCTTCACTTTCCTTCCACGTAAACCTCCCCACTCTCCTTTAAATTTATAGTGTGTTTTCCATTTATTGTTATTGTATACATATATGAATGTATTCATAAATATCAATGCTCAATCAATTTAATGTTACTTATGTGTGTGTTTTCAGGGTTGATCTTTAGACACTGAATAACTAATTGTCCTTTTTCCTTGGAAGACCACCTCTTTCATTCCAATGATTGCTCAGCTACTTGTAGCTCTATTAGTAGGCATAGTGCTTCTGCAACAGTTCCTAATCCACTTTAAAATGTCCACTGATGTTGGCCTTGGTCAGATCATGATATGTATAAAGTTCTTGAGACTTTATAAGTATGGCTTCTGACATTATTAGGTAACAGAATCTCATAACAATCTCCCTGATCCTCTGACTCTGTCAGTCTCTCTACCTCCTATTAGCAATGTTCTGAGCTGTAAGAGTGGGAGAGTTTTGATGAAATATCCATTTAATCAAATAGAACAGAGCTTCATAACTTTGCATTTTTATTAGTTGTCTATGTCTGTTGCAAAGAGAACTTTCAGTGATAAGGGGAGAAGCCAACAGTTACCTGTGGGTTTACATATGATTGCTAGGGGTTATGCTGCTTTAGTAAATTAGTGGTTGTAGATTCTCCTACCACAATCATAATTTCATTAGCATTGAGTAGTTATCTAGGAAATCATTGAGTACCAGGCATGATATCAGTCTTTTTGAGTGTGTCATAAATTCAATTAGAGTTGTTATTTACTGTCAAGGTTGTCAGTGCTACTGCACCATTAGATACAGTGTGTCTCTGAGCTCCCAATTGTTGTACCCTTGTTTAGGGACACTCAAAGACCACCAGGGATCTGGATTCTGATGTAAACACAAGAGGGTCAGTTAATTCTTTTGGACAGGTTCAAACAAACCGGGGTTGAAACTCTTCGTTCTGGCACAGCAGAGGAATTCAGACCTAAGCTCAGGGATGAGTGGGTTTTTAAAGAAAACATGCATAAGTGGAGTGTTATACATCTTGGCATTTCAGGATTGTGTAAAGGGGTGTGGAGTACAATAACTATTGCATAAACTTTTGGCTTAAACCCAAGTTTTGAATCTATTGGCTGTCAAGTGCAATCCTGAGAACTCATAGGATGTCCCTGACAAAGTCTCCAAACAATAGTGGAGGAGGTGCCTAAATAGGACTTTTCCTATAGTCAAATGAGTAAACATCATACCTATCATCACAGAACCTAGATTCAACAATGAATAGAGGTAGAGGCAGAGATCCATGGCTGAACACTGGGTTGAGTTCCTGGTCTAGCTGAGAACAGGAAAGGAGAGTTTGTATGAACAAAGGGATAGGGATTATGAGAAAATTTCTCACAGTGATGGCTAGCTAGAGCTCTGGGGAACTCAATGAATCAAGAATAGCCATTGGAGATCTGTCGGGAAAAGGAGCTAGACTCTCCAAGAGTAGCACCTGTTGATTGGCATGGGTAGTATGTGGAGCCTCAAAGAGTAGGATCAGACTGGTTTGTGATCATGGGCTGGCACTTTGGAGCCCATTCCACGAAGATGATCACCTAACCCAGTCTTGATTTTGGGATGAGGAGATTGGATTGGCCTGGAGTGGATTGCTACACTGAGCTGACCGACCTTGGGACTTCTTGCCCTTGTCAGAGAGGGGATGGGGGGGATAGGGAATGGGTAGGCTGAAGGCTGACTAGGAGGGATTGGGAGGAGGGAGGTAGGGGGAGCAGGGAGATACATAAATATATGTGGGTATTCAATAAACGTTTCAGAAATTTTGGAGATATCAGAGGGAATCTACCCACAATCTATGTGAGGGGTTAGTAAAAACTCCAGAAGTCCCAGAGCTCTAACCACAGTCAGTCTAGGAAAATCAGAGAGTGGTGATTAAAACCTTCAATCCCAGCACAGGGAGTATCCTGGGAGTGGTGACCTACACCCTTAATCCCAACTGAGTCAAGGTCACTTCAGATGATTATAGAAGGAATTCCAGGCTCCCAAGCAGGCAGTGGTGGGGCCACACTTTAATTTATGAAAGGGTACTTAAGACAGGATAGAGAAACAGAGGGGAGCCATTCCAAGGGAAGCAAGGAGGCTGAGGAAGCTGGAAGACAGCTGGGTAAGATCTGACTGTGGTGTTTATTCCCTCTAATATCTCTAACTTCTTCAGAGATCTATCCCCGAGTCTCATTCATTCATGTGATAATTGGTGTCCAACTTTGGGGCACAAATTTGTCTCCTCTCTACCCAAAGAGCTGCACTTGCTGGCCAAAACAACATGTGGCCAGAGGAGTAATTACTAGGGGCTAGGCTTTCTGTTCCAGGTTAGCTTCCAGCCTTAGGCAGACTGGCCATACATGTTTCTGTTTCACACTCATCTGGATAAGTCTTTCAGACAGTGGCCTCTTTCTCCTGGTGGGCTGTTTCTTTTTCCTTTCTGAACTCCTCCTTGGGTTGCTATCACACTAGGTAGCTGACCCACTTCACAATTATCAATGGACAATAACTGTAAGTAACTCAATTAAAAAAAAAAAAGAGGGAATTTGTTAAAAGCAATGGAGAGTGATTGGTCATACTGTAACCTCTTGTTAGATGATTTGATATTAAAACCAGTAAAGGAAAACATAAATGGAAATATAATGTTTATCATACTATTTACTATGAATATTTATTGTTTGATATCACAGAAAATGGTGACTAATGTAAATCCAAAGAAAAATGTCTTTAAAAAGCCTGTTGAGAGAAAACACAAAGATGCTCAAACTCAAACAGAGGAATATGAAGAACCAAATTCAGCAAGGTCATCTAAAATTATACAAAAGCAGGCAACATTAGTATACCCAGTAACCTTTTAAAAAATGAAGGATGATAAAGATGAAAGAGAAGCTAGCTGGGCTCCAGTAAAAATATTAGAATTATGGAGAGTAAAGGAAGCAATTGTATCATATGGGATGCATTCACCATTTGTTAAGCAAATGCTGAACTCCTGGTCATGGTATAACCGGGTCATCCCTAAAGATTGGTCAGATATGGTTACAGCCATTCTTGAGGCAGGGACTCTCATGCAATGGAAGTCATGGTGGAGGGAGGAGGCTAAAACAATAGAACAAAGAAACAGTGCTAGAGGCATAGAAGTCTCCCAAGACCAGCTTCTTGGGGAGGGACATTATGCTGATATTGACAGGCAGTCATTATACAGTGACCATCTTCTGGATTTATGTCGCATGGCAGCATTAAATGCCTGGGACCAGATTGAAGAAATAGGGGAAAAAGTGAAACATTTACAAAAATAATTCAAAGTCCCAAAGAAACTTTTACAGACTTTTTGCACAGATTAACTCCAGCAGTAAACAGAGGCTCAGAGGCCATGCAAATAATCATTGAATCACTGGCTTTTGAGAATGGCAATGCACAATGTAGAAAAATACTTAGACCTTTAAAAGCAAGGTCAGCACCTTTGGAGGATTAGATTTGTGAGACAATTAATATGGAGACTTATGAGAGTGATGATAACTAAGTAGGAGGGCTTATTTCAAGAGGTATAAGAAAAAATCAAATGTTAAATGTTATAATTGTGGAAGGGAAGATCACATAAAAAGAGGTTGTAAACAAGGCATTCCCAGAAACAATGCTTTTGGTAGGAATAATCCCAAGAGAACCCCCCTCCCTTCTGGAATATGTAGAAGGCGTGGAAAGGAAGACATTGGACTAATGAATGCAGGTCAACAAGAGATAGACAAGGGAACTTTCTGCCCTTGGGAAATGCTTCAAGGGGGCTTTCAAAACCCCCCAGGTCAGGTAACTTTCTGCCATCGGGGAAATGCCTCAAGAGGGCTTTCAAAAGCCCCCCGTATCAAGTCCAATCCAGTCTTACCTTGCCATTGTGGAGGAAACACCTTCCCAGTACAATTAAAAAGGTTAAAACCTATTTTAAAAAAACACACTACATGGAATGATAGAAAATTTGCAGAAAAAGAAAAAATTCAGGAAAAAATATGAAGCAAATATTTTGGCAAACTTCTAGCAATGAGCAATGGCCAAAATTAAAAGTACAAATAAATGATGTTATTATTGAAGGCTTATTGGACAAGGGCATGGATGTATCCATAATTTCACCAGAGTCATGGCATCCAAGTTAGCCTCTTTAGGAGGTAAATGTTCAGATTTGGGGTATTGGGTCGATATCCCAGGTAAAACAGAGTGCAAGATGATGGTTTGAATGTATAGGACCAGAAGGACAGAGAGGAATATTAAAGTCATATGTGGCTGACATTGTTATAAATTTATGGGGAAGAGATTTACTGCAACAGTGGAACATGCAGATTAATATTCCTCCAAATACAGAAATAAGCTATGACCTAGCACATGGTTACATCAGAAGATATTATGAGAAACAGTCACAGACCATTCAGGTTATAGAGAAACAACACAAAACAGCTGCTGATCTTTCAAAAACATCCACAGTAATACCTCTAAAATGGATAACAGAGAAGCCTATATTGGTTCACCAATGGCCTCTAACAAAGGAGAAATTACAGGTCTTAGAGCAGCTGGTACAGAAACAGTTAAATGCTCAGCATATAGAAGAATCAACCAGCCTGTGGAATTCTCCTGTATTTGTTATTAAGAAGAAATCTGGAAAGTGGAGAATGGTAACAGACCTAAGGACAATAAACAAGGTGATCCAGTCAATGAGCTCTCTACAATCTAGGATTCCTTCACATCCTCTGTTACTTAAATAGTGGACTATTATAGTTATTGATTTAAAAGACTGTTTTTTTACAATACCTTTACAAGAGCAAGACAAAGAAAAATTTGCCTTTACAGTGCCCACTTATAATAATTCTCAGCCTGTAAAGAGATTCCAGTGCAGGGTCCTCCCTCAGGGAATGCTGAATAGTCCTACTCTGTGCCAGTATTTTGTGCAAAAGCCAAAAGCACAAATACTCAAGAAATTCCCACAATCTATAATTTATCATTACATGGACGACATCTTGTTGACCGATTCAAATATTGATAAGTTGGAAAAACTTTTTGAAGAAGTGAAAAGAGTTTTGCCTGCTTGGGGATTACAAATTGCCCCAGAAAAAAATACAAAGAGGGGATTCCATTAATTATTTAGGATATAAAATATGCCAACAAAAAATTAGACCCCAAAAGGTACAGATCAGGAGAGATAAAGACACTTAATGATTTTCAAAGACTACTAGGAGACATTGCCAACTTATGACCAATTATTGGAAATAAAAATGACAAACTAAATAATCTCTTCAAAATGTTAAATGATGACAAGGACTTAAAAAGTCCAAGAGAGTTGTCACCTGAATCTGAAAAAGAACTGGCTTTGGTGAAAAAGAAATTACAAGAGGCACATGTGGATCCTGTGGATCCAGACCTCAATTGCATTCTAGTTATCTTGCCTTCTAAGCATTCTCCTACAGGAATTTTAATGCAAAGGGAAAATGTTATATTGGAATGGATATGTCTTCCACATAAACCAAGCAAGAAGTTAAAGACATATGTAGAAAAGATTTCTGAACTTATTTTTAAAGGAAAATTAAGACTTTGTCAATACACAGAAATGGACCCAGCAGAAATTGTTGAACCTTTAACTAATGAAGAAATTGACCAATTTTGGGTAGAAAGTGAACCTTGGCAAAGAGCCTGCAGTAATTTTTTGGGAGATATCCTAAAAGCAAAAGAATTGAATTTATAAAGAAAACTAATTGGATTCTCCCTTGTATTGTATGAGATAAACCAATTTCCGGAGCTCCTACATTTTATACCGATGCAAACAAATCAGGAAAGGCTCGTTACAAATTAGAACATATAAGTAAAGTGACTCAAAGTCCTTATAATTCTGTTCAAAAGTCAGAATTATATGCCATCGTGATGGTGTTAATGGACTTTACAGAACCACTTAACATAGTCACTGACTCTCAGTATGCAGAGAGACTTGTTCTACACATTGAAATATCTGATTTTATTAATGAAGAATCAGAATTAACTTCATTATTTATTCAGTTACAAGGAATAATCAGGACTAGAAATCATCCCTTCTATATAACACATATTCGATCCCATACAGGTCTGCCAGGTCCTTTAGCACAAGGTAATGATGAAATTGATAAATTATCAATAGGAAATGTACTAGAGGGTTGAGAATTTCATAAAAAGCATCACGTTAATTGCAAAGTATTAAAAAAGATTTCTATATCACTTGGCAACAAGCCAAAGAAATTGTAAAAAGGTGTCCCACCTGTTCTTTCTATAACCAAACTCCATTGCCAGCAGGAACTAATCCTAAAGGTATACATAGAAATGAAATCTGGCAGATGGATGTATTTCATTTTAAAGAATTTGGGAAATTAAGATATGTCCATCATACAATAGATACATTTTCAGGATTTCAATGGGCAACTGCCTTGAGTTCAGAAAAGGCTGATTCTGTAATCACACATTTGCTAGAAGTTATGGCCATCATGGGAATACCTGTACAAATAAAGACTGATAATGTTCCAGCATATGTCTCTACTAAAATGAAACAATTTTTTGCTTATTATAATATAAAGCATATTACAGGAAAACCACACAACTCTACAGGGCAAGCAGTTATAGATAGATCAAATGGAACTCTAAAGGATATGTTAAATAAACAAAAAGGAATCACAAAGACCCCCAGAGATAGACTACATAATGCTTTATTAACTTTGAATTTTTCAATGCTAATGACAAAGGAACAACAGCTGCTGAAAGGCATTGGACCATAGAAAAAACAGCTGAACTAAATCAGCCTGTTTATTTCAAAGATGTATTAACCTCTGAATGGAAGCCAGGGTATGTGCTAGGTTGGGGAAGGGGTTTTGCTTTTATTTATACAGGTGAGGAAAAGATATGGATACCATTAAAATTAATAAAGACTCGAACTGAACCAGAGACACTTCATGAAAATAAGAATTGATAGTCCATCTACCCATACAACAATTCTTTCAGTTGTAAGAAAAAACAAAGGGCTGGGGCAGGTTTCTGTTTTTGTCTTTACAGGAAACTTGAAATACTCATCTTCAAGAAGTTAAAAGGCCTTGAACATCTAGACATCTAAAGCAAAAAAGAGGCTATCTAGGAAAATTTGCAAACAAAAGAATGTGGTAACTGTTGGTACCAGTATACTTGATAGGGTAAAATCTCATTACTTAACCTTTACAAATTTTTTTTTATTAGTTAAAGTCTCATTTTAATTATAATTTAAATCTGGTTTTAGAGTTGGATTATGGCTCTCTCTTTCTCTAAACTCAAGCATACTTGTTAAAGGAAAATAAAAAAAAAATCTCTGTATCATATCAGAAGAACCACCTGATATGGGACAGAAGAATAACAAAAAGTAAGGGACTATTCTATTGTTACTAATCATATGTTGAATAAATTGTTATATGTTTAGTTTCCTGTATATTGTGTTGGTTTTTAGTCTCTTATCAGTTTTCTGCAGTGAACCAGGACAAGGCCTAATTGTGAACTTGAAGTATCCAAAAGGAAGATGGGGCCCCACAACGATGGTTTCACATGAACTCTGACAAAGCCACTAGGCTGATAAACACCAATCAAAGATCAGATTTGGACTACAAACTGTTCAGGACAATATTGTGTTAGCTCGCTGAGATGAACCAGCTTCACAGACTACTATGGCCAGGACTTGCGACTTGTGCTTTCCTGTTATGCAGAGACTGGACAACAAATGACACAGCTACTTATTTCAGGACTTGACATTTAAAAAATTTTTCTTTTCAGGATCCCCATTTCTTTTCATCACCCCCAGTCAGCAGGAAGTGAACTTAAGAACATAGCGCCCACACTCACAAGTGGTGGGGTGGCTTGGTGTTGGTTATTCAATGGGTCATGAATGATTGTCATTTTTTAGGTTAATTGGTAAAAAATTGTTAATTGTTATGGTAAGAAAAAAGTTAAACAAGAATGATTAGATTCAAGATTTGTGTTTAAAAAAATAGAAATAAAAAGGGGATACAGATATATAGGATATAATGGAATCTTCTTTTAAAAGTATTTACTACCTTTAAATATTTTACATTGCATTGGTTTTCTTTATATAAATTGTGTATATTGAGATTAATTTTGTCATTGTACAAATATTTCTATGCTTGTTTCAGGTAGTATAATTAATCAGTTTATCTAACATTGTAATCCAAATTGCTAGTCCATGAATTTTTTTATTTCCAATTAATTAGAATATAAAGCAATGCAAGTCAGTAGTTAGACATTACATTCAGACATAGTCATGTTAGAAATGTTTTCAAGGTCAAACAAATATATTTTAGATAAACAGGTCTTCTTCAAAAACTTCAGAGATCCTTAGAATATGGCATTTAAAATATTTTTATAACTAAAAGACTTTTCTGGACAGTGAGACAGGTCTGCTCCTGGCAGCCCCAATCTACTTTAAGAGAAAAAAGGGCATTGAAGAAATTTCATATGGAGTCTACTTTCCCTGTGGAAATGGTTAGTCATTGGACAAGAACCTGTCCCTGCATTGACTGCTTGACAGTGTGATATTTGAACTGGACATACAGGTTCCCTCAGAAAGTGACCTTTGAGCTTTGACATAACAAGCTGAGATGATCCTTCAGGTTCCTGTTTTTCAGAGAAAACTGTCAGAGATGGCCCGTGAATGGTGTGAGGCCAGTATAGGCCCCTGGCATGCTGGGCCTGGATCTTCCTAGAGTTGGGTTGCTTGAGAATGCAGTCCAAAGCGGTGGTAAACTCCATCTAAGGCTAAATACTGGCACGAGACCGAGAACCAACAAGTAACACAAAGGAAAATTGAAAAGAACTTTGAAGAGAGACTTCAGTCTTCAGGACACAAGAAGAAGTGACTGAACTACACCAAAATGGACAGAGCAGATTTCCTGCTTCATTGAGATGAAAAGAGACTCTGGACCTGTAGGTTGAACATGGATGCTCCAACTTTATAAAGGAACTTTGGGTGACTGTCCAGGCAGATGGGTGTCATCTCTGTCATTTCTAGTTTTTGGAAGTTGTTTGCACTTCCTAGTTATTTGGGTAAATATTATTTCTTTCTTGAGTCTCTGAGGTTGAAAATGAGATAGTTATAGTTTTCTAATGACAGTTTTAGAAAAGAATTTGAAGTTAAAGTTTATAAGTTTAAGAAACATCAAAATAATAGCTTTTAGTTAGAAAGGAAATGAATTAGGTATAACCCTTTGGACTCATCAAAATAAGATAATAAAATATTTTCTTAGAATTGTCAATTGTTAATGGACTGGACATTATTAATTTATTGTTTGTATATATTGTATATAATTATTGTACATATTGTATATTGTTTTTCTTATGCTAGCTATCACCTTCTTTTTTAAAATTTGACACAAAAGGGGATATGTTGGGATTTAATAAAGTTTCAGAAGTTTTGGAGACATCAGAGGGAATCTACCCACAATCTATGTGAGGGGTTAGTAAAAGCTCTAGAAGTCCCAGAGCTCTAACCACAGTCAGTCTAGGAAAATCAGAGAATGGCGATTAAAACCTTTAATCCCAGCACAGGGAGTATCCTGGGAGTGGTGACCTACACCCTTAATCCCAACTGAGTCAAGGTCACTTCAGATGATTATAGAAGGAATTCCAGGCTCCCAAGCAGGCAGTGGTGGGGCCACACTTTAATTTATGAAAGGGTACTTAAGATAGGATAGAGAAACAGAGGGGAGCCATTCCAAGGGAAGCAAGGAGGCTGAGGAAGCTGGAAGACAGCTGTGTAAGATCTGACTGTTGTGTTTATTTCCTCTAATATCTCTAACTTCTTCAGAGATCTATCCCTGAGTCTCATTCATTTGTGCAACAAATAAAAAGTCATTTATTAATAAAAAAATGGAAAAAATCTGTTAATTTAAAAATAAATTAAAATATAAATATAGGAGACAATTTAATAAATTTTCAATAAGAAATTAAACAACTTGTTCACGAAAACCACTTTTTTTCTGTTCTTTGATGCTTCTAGGCAATAAAATTAGAACTTAAAATAATGAATGAAATTATAAATAATTAAACTGAAAATTAATGTCATAGTTAGTAAGAAACAGAATCATCTACAGAGAAGTTGCAATTTCATATTTTTAGGTTGTAAATGTGTTTCATTGTCATGAAGATATCAATAAATTCACATATAAACCAAATAAATTACTTTCAATCACTGGCTAATGAAATCAATAAAAAATATACTACTTAAGGACATCATAAAATATATATTCTTATGCTTCAAAAGTAAAATTTAAATATAACCCTGTTCATACATGTGTATAATTTATTCTCTAATTCTAATAATAAATTTAAAGGTGTTGCAGTAGAGACAGCTACATGCAATCTGTTAACAGCACAACAGAAGGAAAACAATGAAGATATGCAAAATAAACAAATCACCAAAAGAAGCTGAGATTGGACTTTGGTACGAGTAGAATAACCTATCATAACACATCTATATCAGTAAGATGAAGGGAGAATTGTGGCAGCATGTGACCAGAGGAGAATATGTGTCTGGGCAACCTATTGTGTTTTATGTGCTTTAATATACACGTCAAAAAAAGTCAACCAAACAATGCTCTAGGGTGAACATGCAATCTGACCATGACATTGAAGTGAGAACAAGAAACATACCTGACCGTTAGGACAGTTTAAGATGACATCATTTAGGTCAAGAGAAATCAGAGTTGAATTTAGACTAATTAGAATATTGACAATGATATGGGCTGATACAAAACTTTGCCGGGAACTACCATACGGGTCCTATATTCTATGTTCAGAAGCATGGAATTAGGCAGAGAATCAGTGGCCTCAGAAGCAATTTATTTAAACAAACAAATAAAAATAAAGAAACTTACGAAGAAAGAAAAATGGATGGATCGGAAAGAAGTTAGTTGTTTAAACAGGCCAGTGTTTATAGGTTGGACTTCTATGTCTCATATGACTTCTGGCTTATTCACATATTGTGAGTTTTGTGGCATATGTTATGTGTGTTGCATGTAGGTGTATATCCAACTCAACACATTTTTTATCTTGTTTGAATGTTTTTATTACCCATAAGTGTATGTTTTAGTATTTCAAGAAGCCAATTTTATCATCACACATACTGGAAGGAATCCTGAGCCTGGACTAGGGTCCTGCCATTTCTACTTGGTAAAGAAAGGGTTTCCAGACTCTGCAAACTTGCTGATTTAATATGCTTATTCTTTAAATCTGTTCTACAACCTGATAAAAATCACAAGGAGAAATTGAAAAGCATCACATTGACAGTTTAAAGTACAGTGTAAACAACCCCTAGCAATCACAATCTTAGAATGTTACTAACAGAAAGAAAACCACTGCAAAGAGTAGCTATTGCAACATTTAGAAAATGAAAATGTTTCTGGAAGGGAAGATTGAGGTCATGGTCTCTGCACTATGTCATTTCCTTAGCATTAGACAGTGTGAAATAGGAAATGGAGGTGATACTTATGTTTTCTAAGTACAGAAAAATTCAGGCATGTAAAGAAGTAGGAAACAGAGTTAAGACCAGAGGATGTAAAGACTCTAATTGTGGTAAGATTCTAGAAGAGCCTGTAGACAGTTCTGATAACCTATGGTTACTGATTCAGTAAAACAAACAAAGAATGAAAAAAATCAGACTAGAGTCAGTTTTAATATAAATGTTATAATTTAGGTTCTCAAGTTCTCTAAATAATAAAATAAATTTGTATTTAGTATTGTTTTCTTCAATAGCCTTATGTTTTAAAATCAAGGTTTTAAGACTATTGTGTCCTAGGTTAGTATGCTTTATTGAGTTAATTCTTTTCTAAAATTTGAAAAAATCTAAAGATATATTTATTTTTATATATTTAACACTTCATAATGATCTGTTACTCCTAAACAATGAATTTCTATGTGCAGAAAATTGAAATTAGGCTTATGTCTTTCACTTTGTACAAAATTCAATTTAAAAGAGATACAGTGGTGGAACTGGATTGCATTCACTCACTTGTTGACCAAAGGGGCCCTGTGGAGTTACCTAAACAACAGGGGATCCCTCTCTGAAAACTCAATGTTGTCCCCATTGCCAAGAACAACATTCATATAGCTCACTGAATATAAAAATGTTAAGCCCATACCTTACTTTTACATTCTAGTCTCTTTGGTCATGGACGATATTCTGAAAACTTACAAAACGGAAAGCAGGGCTCCAAAGCCAGCCACAAAACCTTTTATCTGCAATCAGTCCTCACAGTAGTATGCACTGGGTTAATGATATCACAGAACTTTGTGGAAGTGACCAACCAATATTTGGTTTAAATTGAGGCCCATTTCATAAGAGGAAGTCCATGGCCTGCAATTCCTGATGGCCAGAACCCAGTAGATGGATAGCCTAGAGACTGAGGGTAGAACTAAGCACAACTTCCCCCTCCAAATAAAAACACTGAAATGATTTCTAATGATATTCTGTCATGCTCATAGTCAGTTGTAATCAGAGAAGCTTCCTCAGACAGCAGGTCAGAGCTGAGAGTATGTGGAGAGACTTATAACCAGCTATTTTGTATAGAATCTAAGTTATAAAACCTCATGGAAGTGGGTAAAAAAAAAATTATTGTAGGAGTAAGAGGGGGTGAGGACACAAGGAGAACATGGTCTACCAAATCACCAAAGCAAGGATCAAATAGGTTCACAGAGTGAAATGGCAAACATCAGACCTGCTTGAATATGCACCAAGTCCTCTGGGATATATTATGACCTAATGATGTATCTTTGATCTTGTCTGTTCTGGGGACTCTTTCTCCCCTATTGGGTTGCCTTGTTCAGGCTTTATAGAAGGGCTTTTGCCTTAACTTATTGTTTGGTTGACTTTGGTTCTTGTCTGAGAAAGAACCCGTTTGTAAACCTGGTATTTTCTGAGGGGAAACGGAGGGAAAGTGGATCTATAGGAGAAGGGAGATTGTAGGGAGATGGGAGGAGTGGAGTGTTGTGGGATATTTGTACACTTAGTGAATGTGTATTAAAAATCTGAATGGCCAATAGTTAGACAGGGGACTTTGGGAAAGAGAGAACTCTGGGAAGAAGAAAGGAGGAGATGCCAATGAGATTGAGACATGGAGGGAGTCAGACATACAAAATGAAAAAAAATTAAAAACCCACAGAGTAAAATGTAGATTAGTAGAATTGAGTTAATTTATTAAGAGGTAGCTAGGACTAAGCCTAAGTCATAGGCTGAGCTTTTATAATTAATGATAAATCTCTGTCATTATTTGGCATCTGACTGGTGGACAAAAAGAAAGATTGTTACAATAGAGGGAGAAGATGCTGTGATCAACATGTATTGTATTAGAGAAGAATCTATTTTTTAAAAAAGCAATTAAAATGGGCATTAATTTAAAACCTGAAAACCAAAACTTCTACAAGAAAACCAAGAAGGTACAATACAAGATATTGGGGTAGGCAATAGCTTTGTAAATAAAACACCAACAACGCAGAAACAATCCTAAAATTTAAGAAATATGATTACAAGAAAAAAAAAGATTTTGTAAAGGAAAGAAAACAATCATTAGAGCAAATAGATAAAAAGATAGTTCATAGAATGGGAGGAAACTGACATACACACTTCCAAAAGGGAGAAAATATCCTGAATTTATAAATAGTTGCAGAAATTAAACACTATGAAAATAAAACTTCCAGACAACAAATGGGCAAATAAACTGAATAGACAGTTTTCAAAAGGAAAACATAAATTAGCAGTAACTAGCTTGAAAAGTGTTTAATATCACTAGTTATCAAAAAATGCAGTTCAAATCAATTTGAAAATTTATTTCATCCCACCAGAATGAACAAATCTAAGAACAACTGATAGAGAAAACATGGAAGGGAAAGAAGAATTACTCATTGTTGGTGGTGATTCAAATTATTGTAACTACTAATTATTTTTCAGATTTCTCAAAAGATTAAAAAAGTACTATATGACCCTTTCAATTCTACTCCCAGGAATATACCCTGTGAACAGCATAACCTATCACAGTGTTATAGGTGTATACACATACTTGTTCCTGATTTATTTACTATATCTAAGAATTACAATAAGTACAAGTTGTTCATCCATGGTCGAAGGCATAATGAAAATCTGCTATATATAAAAAATAGAATCTCGAAAATCAATGAAATTAAAAAAATTTCCAAACATTTTGAACTTGAAAGTACAAACGGACTTAAATAGTGTGAACATTAATTGAGGTCAACTTATCTCAAAGAAAGAAAAAAGAAAGAAAGAAAAGAAGGAAAGAAAGTGTATAAGACAAAGAGATGGAGGAAGTTGTAGAGGGATAGAGGGAGAAAGGAGTGAAGGAAGAAGGAAGGAAGTAAAGAAGAACAACCACACGTTCTCCATTATATTTGGAATTTAGCCAATAATAAATGTATATATGTAACAAATTGGTGATGTAGATACCTAATAACATGTAGGAAAAAAAGGTATTTATTAAAGGCTAAATAATAGGGAATAAGACCGAATGCAAGTGATGGACATAATTATAAAACTGGATATAAAGTTAATCATTTATCTTGTCTAATTCTGTCTTGGGATTTTTAATTTCTTCTGGTTCATAAGTACATAGAATTATACTCAATATCTTGAGTCTAAAATCCAATGTGAAGTTCCAGATTCAAAAGTTTATTGAACTATATAGAAGTTCATTAAATGCATAAACTTTATGTTTGTTTAATTTGGGTTTAGGATATATTTTTATTTGGAAGGTTTTTTTTTTTTTTTAAATAAAGGGAGTACTGTATTGTTTCTTGCAGAATATAGCCTCTCATTTATCAACCCTATAACACTGAGATATTTATGTCACTAAAATTGTATTTGGCTATATTATTCTTGATTGCTACCTTTGTGCTTTGTTTTATTTCAGACAGATAGATCAGGAAGGCAAGAGTGATGTCTAACATGATGCAATTACACCTGGGACACGAATATCACATTGTCACCTGCTAAAAACTACTGGATTAGAAAACATTTGGACAGGTTTTAATGCTTCCTATAGTATTGGAAATTTAGGCATGGGGTTAGCAGCTTTATTATGTGACAATGTCTTCATGAATATATGCAGATAGAAAAGACTTACTGATCCACTTGGAACATTTCCTGAAATGAGGTTACTTAAATATGAGGTGTGTGTGTGTGTGTGTGTGTGTGTGTGTGTGTGTGTGTGTGTGTATTACCATCAACTTAGGAGTGAGATTCGACTGTTGAGTAGAATGTTGTGTTTGAATTATTTTCATCTTCTGTTGAAAGGCACATCCTGGGGCTAACGCCTTAGAAATTTTATCTAGAAATGTATCTTTAGGTACTACTCAATTTAGAATATTTAAGACATGTGAATAAGCTTTTCTTCTATAACTGCTAAAAGTTACCACATGTAGTTAATTTAGTCAGAACCTCCCAGGAAAACATTTATCTTGTCTTCTCCTAGTCACTAAATAAATAAATAAATAAATGCTTCATATGTAATACCTTATCTAAGTTTGAATTGTTCTATAAACAAAATAAATTCAATATGAAAATAGTCATGTAAATTGGTATTTGTGAAAACCTCTGGGAGAAAAAAAAAGACAATTAAAATAGAGTGGGACTTTGTGTTTTATTTTGTATTAGTAGAATGTGTTATGCCAGGTATGTGCCTTAGAACTAGAAAATGAAGAAAACTGAATTTAACGTATTCACAATAAATTTTCTAAATGAATAGTTAGACTGTAAAATAAGAGTCAAAATATCAAAGCATTTCTGGAGAAATTTAATCATCAGCACAGGTGAGTCACAGAGTTGGAAAATTGTTACAAAGACAAAGGGCAATCAACAATCCTGTCAATAAAGAAGGTAGGAAACACAAGTGAATTGATTTCTTGTCCACGAAACAATATGGTAGTGACCAAGGAACTAAAGATGTGGCTTTGAAATGAATCATGAAATAGAGTGTGACTTTCAAATGCTAATTGCCATACTAAGGAATGAAGAGAGTATAATCATCAAATTTAACAAATATAAATTATTTCTTTATCTCTCTTTTTGTTATATACTTATTCCATGAATTTAGATCCAGTTTGGAAAAACTACAGAACAATTGACTTGGCAGTTGTGGCTTAGGAACATCTCTCTTTAAAGCACATGTCCTGTTCAGTCAGGATTGCTTATGATTTTCATTGAATTCTTTGGCATTCGATACAAGAACCATTGCCCTCTCTACTAATGGACCTCAGAACCATTTGGAAAAGCAGTTTGATTTGCACAAGCTCCAGGTAAAAATTAATGGATGCTTTTATCCTATAAAAAGCAATGACAGGTGGTAGACAATCTGAAATGATTCAATTCAGCCAAATTTTTAAAATCTATTTTTCATGTGGTACATCAGAATGATTTTGTTTTGACATATATTGGCTTCTAAAGCAGATTATTTAAAAAAACTGCAACAAATGTTATTATAAAATATTAAAGCTATATTTTGAAATTGAAGGCCACAAACCATTGTAGTATTTTTATTGTTGTCAAATCTAAAAATTACAAATATTAATTTTAAGGGAATACATATTTTTATAAACTTCTGGCATTCAAATGCCTCTTGTTTACAGAATATCTCCTAAAATTGTGTAATGTACCGTCTCAAAAGCTCAAGTGCAAAATGAAAAACTATATTACTCTGCAAATTCGCCTTCTGAATAATATTATTTTCAAAGTTAAAAGCAATCTCATTGTTTGATTGTTGGTATTGTCAGCCTGACTGAAGAATTGCCTAGTGATGGCCCATGAGAATCATCAATGATTACATTTATTAATGTACAGAGATCTGTCAATCTGGGTGACATCATTCACTGAGTTGTACCATAAACTTTATAACATGGAGTTAGAGAGCTGAGTTTGTGCATGCATGAGTAATTGCTTCATTTCTGATTGTGGTTGTGATGTGATCACCAGATTCAAGGTCTGCTGCCTGGCTTCCCCATCCAAAAGATTATAGCTAGAATTGTAAGCTGAAATGAGTTCTTTGGTTTTTTGAGTTGATTTTGTAGGGTTTTTTTTTTTTTATCACAGAAACAGGAGGAAAAATATGACATTGACTAACTACATTAAGCAAATAACCCAAATAACAAACAATAAATAGATTGTATCAAAAATATAAAAAAATCAATATTTGTATTTTTATAAAATCAGGCATATCCCATCATCTCAACAAGAGAGAGCATGAGACAAAATGCTACCTAAATTTAATCTTGCTTGGGTTATATGAAATGTCTCTGAGCCCCATTCAGCATTTTATCACCAAGTATTCTCTTGCATTGCTGCCAAACAGCAACAGGATATTTCTGTAACCTAAAAGAAGTTGTGATACTTCTGTTGACCATAGTTTATAAATAAAATGTACAAAAGACATTCTTTCATATTAAGATTTTGAAGATATATAGTTGGCTCAATAATTGAAAAAGTACATTTTAATTATGTCTGTTAAGTCCTGTTCTATCATTAAGAATTATTTATGTGACATGTAAAGATGAATAGATTGATTTAAGAACAGAAACAAACAAAACAAAAACAGTGAGTCTTTGTAACATGACACGGGGATATGGTTATTAAAAATATAACCATGACTACTACTCATAACTTCAAATATCTTTGATTAAAATAGTTTTATTTTTCTAGCTTACACAGTTTCAAAACTTGTAGCATTAGTTTAGATAAACTTTAACTGAAATTTTAGTTTAAAAATGTATTTTTTTCTAGAATTCTCTATCAAAAATTGTATTATACTTCTGTATAACACTTATGTTTATGAAAATCTTATAAGTAATTATATAAAATGTTTACCTGTGGAAATGTTAATCATCACATTAATTGCAGAGAATAGCATGGACATCACTCAAGGAACAAAAAGAAATCTACTGAATGACATAATTATCTCACTTCTAGTTATAAAAATCAAAGGATATTCTATTGGTGCATTTAAGAGAGATATGTGCACCCTTCTTAGTTGTTACATTGTATACATTGGATAGATTTGGACAAAATCAAGATATCCTCTCAATGAATCAGTGTATAAATAATATATATTATATGTTGACTACAAAGTAATATTTAGTCGTGAAAATCAAACATCTCATTATTTGCTTGAAGATTAATGGCAATGGAGAATATTCTGAATGAAAAATTCAGAAAAGCAAACACAGGTTTGTTACAATTCCCCTAGAGACACTAACATATATTCTACTAACACAGTGTAATAATTCATATCTGTAATTATAGCTGTTGCAAATAGAGATGAGAATTTCTTTAGCCCTGGAGTTTAAAAACCAGCCTGAATAACAAATTTGCATGCCATTCTGCAAAAATAAGTTTCCATTCTGTATAGTAATACTTAAAAGGGCTGAAGGGAAAGATAAAAAATAGGTGATGAGAAATAAATACTATTTTAAATGTAATAAGTTAAATTGACTAAGACATTGGCTCAGCTACAGTTCTCAACATATAAATAAATAAGTAAAAGAAATTAAAGCCTCCAATGATAAAGCTAAAATACAGATGCAAATATTAGTTACTCTTATTTGATCCCTGTATACTGAAGCATGAACCTAATTAGTCTTATCAATAAAAACTAGGAGTCAGAAATCAAGTTAAAATATGAAAGAACAGAGAAGCAAAGGAGTAACTAGCAGGGACTTCTTACATCTCTGGATCCTCCACTGAAAGGAGTAAGATTATGTTTCCACCAACCTTATTATATTCCTGTCTCCACCTCCTGAGTACTGGGATTAAAGGACTGTATAGCTTCTATGGTTAATTAGTGGTTAACTCTGCCCTTTGATCTTCAGGAAAGCTTTATTTGTCAGAAACAGAAACAAAATAATACATAACAGCATACATTACCCCATAATACGTTCAATTAGTATGTTAGTCAATTAAAAAAATCTGGAGATTTGAAATTAAGAACATTTATTTTGAAACATGAGTACTTAAGTTTGATTTTCCAGAATCAGTGTTAATTAGCCAGACATGCCTTTATATATAACTATAATTCTATTCTGTAGATGATGAATACAAGTGAATCCTGAAATCTTGCTGACCATTCAGCCTAGCAAAGATATTGGTTAAGCAAAAGTTCCATTTTAAAAGAATAAATAAGTCAGAGCACAATAAAGCATGACTTCCTTTATTGTAATTATGTGCCCTAAGTCTGTTTCCAGTTTCAGGTCACATTATTTTACTGTCCTTACCCCCAACCAGTTTAACACATTTCCTAAGCCCTGTATAGTTTCCTTGCATTTGTATATACTTTTACGTACATCAAATTTCTTATAGGGTCAGGTGGTGATGCACACCATTAATCACAACACTTGAAAGGCAGAGGGTGGCAGATCATGAGTTCAAAATCAGGCTGTTTTACAAAATGAGATCCAGTACAGCCAGGGCTAAAGAGAAAAACCCTGTCTCTAAAAGAATCAAAAATAGAAAACAATTTTTACATGAAAATAGAAACTATGATCTTTATATGAGGGAAAAGGTTCAGTGTTGGTATTTCAGAGACTGAGTCATCACCTAACATATATTGTTCAATAGTAAACATGAATTCATCAAATTTCCTGAGAAATTTATACATTTGTGTTCTTTATGGTTATATAAAATTCAGTTGTTATCTATTTGTCAATTGATCATCACATGAAAAAGACATAAACTGGTACCAGGTATGTGAGATATTGCTGTTAAACCCTTACAAGGTTGTTTTGGGAAGGATTATGAAAGGACTTCAGAATCTGGGGTCAGCAAAGTCACTGAGTATAAAGAGCTAAATGGGCTGTTCTGTAGGTGCTTGGAAATGAAGATTGTTATCATGTGACTTTCCATCTGGTAATAGTTATTTTACAAAATTTAATAAACATAGTTTCATTTGAATATATTTATGATGGTAGCAGCTTTTAATAGATTATTCCTATAATTATATATAGAGACTTTCATTATTTCTTCTGGCTACTTTATATCTCCACGGATAATAGAATTAAATCACCCACTAGTTTCTACTGTTGTATATTCTAGGATAATTCTAAATGACTATCTTTCCTTTATGATAAGATATACATCTTAGATGCAACAACTAGATGAATCTATCATTGTAGTGCATGCTATTTGCATATTTTGACTAAAGAATTGAAGTAGCTTACATTTAACACTATTATTTAAAGATATATGAGCATTAATTACAGTCATTTTTATAAATGTTCAGTGTTTAATGGTTTCTATTTCTTCCATGTTTAACAATTACTCAAGACTGGTTATATCATTTTATCATGTTCTATGGCTTCATGGATGTATTTGATTTTCTCCTTAATCTGAAAGATTCCTTTAAGTATCTTGACTGTAGCTGAACTATGACTATGAGTCTTTTATCTTACTTTTATATTGGAAAATTTCTTTATAATGGAGAACGGATATCTCTACTAGCTATAGTAGTCTGGCTTTGGGGGAGTTTTTCAGAGTGTATTTTTGTTGCATTTTCCTATTTCTTCAGGCTCAGATATTTTTCTTATTCTCCCCTTGATCCATTATGAAGGTTATAGTTTCCACAGAGCTTTTCCATAGGACTTGCCGTGTGTCGCATCTCCAATATTTTAATATTGTTTACCATCAAGATTTGTATCACTCTACTGTAGCTCTTCATATTTTAATGATTTCCTCATTTTATTTAGATGTTTGTGTTTATTCTCTTGGTATTCATTGAGTGGTTCACATCCTTCTTTAATATCTTTGAATATACTTGGAGTTGATCTTTTTATGGTATTTTACTTAATTTATTCTCAATAGGATACACTACCATGAGATTAATAATTTTTGAGTTATGGTGTTACTTTGAATTTTCATGTTTTTATATTGCTGTTATGGGATTTAGATATCTAACTTTATATTCTTGGCTGGATATTATTTATTAACTCTATTATTATAATTGAACTATTTGTAATATTCAAGTGGGGTGGAATTGTGTTGGAGTTGCCATGTGTAGTCCAGTTGTTATACTCTATAATTAGTTCTAGAGCTCAGGGAACTTGAGGCACACTCTGATTATTCCCAGTATAGAATATTAGTTGTAAGAATCATTACAATTGCTCGACATCCTCACTATGTAATTTTTACACTAGTCAATTACTGCAGAGGCCCCTGACTTCAGTGGCTTAGAGTTAGTTTCTGTTATACATGCAAGCAATCAGGCATTGAAATTCTCAGTTCAATCACTGATGGTCTCTTGGGTGTGCTGGTCTCAGGATTTCCTGTGTGGAAGGGAGTGATTGAGAGCCCTTGGCTCCATCAGCAGTCCCCAATGATGGTGCTTGTGTGATGGAAAGTTGTAAGTCATTTTCTTATAGTTTTCATAAACTTCTGCTGGTCTTTGTACTTTTGTCTTCAACTTTTATGCTTCTAAAATTTTATACTTATAATTTAAAATAGTCTTAAATTTAAAAATATTTTTTTGTATTTTTTCTGCTTCCACAAGTTATTCAGGATCTCTTTCTCCTCCCGACCAATGCAACTTTATGTCTTCTAAAAAAAAAATAACCCAAATAAAATTACCACCACACAAAAGCACAGCAAGAAAACTATGGAGTCTATTATATATTTGTCAACTATTCATGAGTATGAGGCTTATGTTGAAAAAAGGATTTTTTTATCTGACAAGAAGTACAAGTATCAGTTCAGTTGTTAATCATTAACTTAGTGGCTAAGTCTTCATTCATTCATTTCAAAAAATACAACAAAATAAAGTATAATAAGATTAAAAGAAAACCTATCACATCAAAGTTAGAAAAGTCAGACAAAAGAAGATAAAGAGACCAAAAGAAGGCACAAGAATCAGAGGTTCGCTTGTTTGCAAACACAGAAATCCTATTAAAAACACTAACCTGGAAGCCATAATCTATGTACAGAGGTCTTGGTGCAGACACATGCATATCCTGTGCATGAAGCTGCAATCTCTGCACGTTTCTTTAAGTTTTGAACATGTTGACTTAGAGGGCCTTGTTTATAAGGTATTCTTTATCCGTTCTGTCTCATACAAAATTTCTGCATCCTCTTCTGTGTGATTTCCTGAGGTCTGAAGAGAGACATATGATGGAGAAAAATGAGTGTTTCAACATTTCTAATTCTCTGTATGATACACAGCTGTAGGTCTCTATGATTTTTCCTCTCTACTGAAGGAGCAAGCTTCTCTGATGCTGGCTGAACAAGGCACTAAAGTATGAGTATAGCACAATATCATGAGGAGTCACTTTATTACTTTTTTAAGATCAACTCCAAGATACCATCTTACACCTGTCAGAATGGCAGCCTATGTGGAAGGGGATGTGGAGCAAGAAAAACAGTCCTCTATTGTTGGTGGGAGTATAAATTTGTACAGCCAAGATGGAAATCAGTATGGTGGTCCTCAGCAAACTGGGAATCAGTCTACCCAATGATCCAGGAATACCTCTGTTGGGCATATATCCAAAGGGCATTAGCTCAACTTTATCCATAGAAACATTATTCATAATAGCTATAACCTGGAAGCAACCTAGATTCCTCTGAATTGTAGAATGGGTTAAACAATTATGGTACATTTACATAATTGAGTACTACTCTGTAGTTAAAAACCAGTGGCTTCCTAAAATTTGCAGGCAAATGCATGGATAGAGTATAATACGGAGTGAGGTAACAGAGGCCCATAAAGATAGATATGGTATATACTCACTCATAAATAGATTTTAGACATAAAAGAGAGAATAAGTAGGTTACAAAGTACAACTCCTGAACAGTTGGGTAACAGGAGGAACTTAAGAGAGACATTCGAGAAGGAGAAATAGAGAGGATCTTTTGAGTTAGTTGGGATCATAACATGGGGGTAGTAAGGAGAGGTGGGAACAAATGATAAGAAGAGGAGATCATTGAGTGGGAGGAGCAACAGAAAGAGAAAACAAAGTAATGGATATCTTGATAAAGGGACCCATTGTGGTTTAGAAAGAAACCTGGTGCTAAGAAACCTCCAAGGCCCCACAAGATGTTTCTGGCTAGGACTCCAAACAATAGTGAAGGGGGTGCACAAACACTACTTTCCCTATGATCAAATGAATGTCCACCCTAAGTGTCATTTTAGAACCTTTATCCAACAATGGATAGAGGCAAAAGCAGAGATTCAAAGCTAAACACCAGGTCAAGCTCCTGGTCTAGCTGAAGGGAGAGAAGAAAGAGAGTTTATGTGCAAAGGGATCAGGATCATGAGGAGGACACCCACAGAGACAGTTGATCTGAGCTATCGGGAGCTCACTGACTCTGAAGTAAAAGCTGAGCAATCTTCATGGATAGGAACTAAACATTCCAAACATAGACAACAGTCACATAGCATGGGGAGCTTGTGGGGACTCATGTATAGGACCAGAGTATATTCCTGGTACATGAATTGATATCATAGAGCACCATTCCCTACAGAGGAACACCTAACTCAGCCTCATTACTGGGATGAGGGACTCGGACCTACTTCAACTGTATATGCCAGACTGAACTATCCACCTTGGGAGTCTTTGCTTTCCGTGGGGAGTGCATGGTGGGATGGGTTGGGAGTTTGAGGGAGGAGTGGGAGAAGGGAAGGGATGGGGAGTAGTGGTAGATATAGAAAAAAGATTTAAATAAAAGGCTATGATATATTTTATTTACTTCTAAAGTCATAATTTAATCACCTATAATGTTTTAATTTTTCAAATGCAGCAGCATTTTACATATCACTTAACTAAATAGCCTTTTGGACAATTATAATTTTATGTTAAACTGTATTGTTAAAATGTTATATTATCATTTTTTTATATTTTTGCCACTTTGTGTTAAGTCACTGAATGAATAACCATGACAATCTATAATTGTAGTAATACCCATTTTTTGGTTACTGACATGGAATTTTCATAAATATCCTTTTTGAATATTTCTATTGATCCTCTCTCTCTCTCTCTCTCTCTCTCTCTCTCTCTCTCTATATATATATATATATATATATATATATATATATATATATATATATATATATATATATATATATATATATAAGTATCCTTGATGCATACTTAGAAAACCTAACATAATTGGCAATGAATGACAATTAAATAAATAAATGTATTAGGTTAAATTCAATGATTAAAGTTTTCAAAATGGCTGTACCTTTACAATATACAAGTCTTCCAGTCTTCCCATCCCTTTTAGCACTTGGACTTGTCTTAATTTGTTCATGATCATTTTGATTGTTGTTTAACGGTAGCTAGATGTGCTGCTTATCTTATTGATTTGGAACAACAATGAGATTGTTGTATTCTAGTATTTATTGATTTGTTCAAAGATGTTTGGTATTTTTAAACTGGATATTACTTCTAATAATTATTCTTATTAATTGTCCTAGTTTAAAAGTTTTTGAATATATTAGTGCCAATATTCTTAAATTATCTTAAATATTTTGGAGATATTAATATCTTCTGTAAATCTCCTTTACTTTCTACTGTCAAATATATGAGTGAGATAGAGTTATTTTTGTATAACAGGATGAGAATCTTTTTTGGATAGGGCAAAATAGCACGAAGAGCAGAATTTACTAAAATCCACCAGTAAGTCGTTTTTTTCCAAATACATTTAAAAAACATTAATACTTATTTTGTTGTACAGTTTTTGTCAGCTTTCTGAAAACAAGGGTTATCACCCTGTCTCATCACAAAAGCTACTTCCAACTATGAACAGAGGTGGAGGCAGAGATCTAAGGCTGAGCACTGGACCTAGCTCCTGGTCCAGCTGAGAGCCAGGGAGGAGGTCTGTATTAGCAAGGGGATGGGATTATGAGCATTCCCACTGACATGGTTAGCTGGAGCTCTAGGAAGCTCACTAAATCAAGAACAGCCACTGGGGAACCATCAGGAAAAGGAGATATGCCCTCCAAGGCTAGGCAACTGTTGATTGGCATGGGCAGTATGTGAAGCCTTGAGGTGTGGGATAGACTGTGTTCCTGTGCATGGGCTGGCACCTTGGAGCAAATTCCCTGTAGAGGAACACCCAACCCAACATAACTTTGGGATGAGTAAATCAGACTTGCCTGGAGTGGATGTGCCACATTGAGCTGACCCACCTTGGGACTTGTTGCCTTTTGGGGGTAGGGGATGGGTGGATGGGGAAAGGTCAACCTGAAGGCTGACTGGGAGGATTTGGGAGGAGGGAAGGGAGGGGGAACAGGGGATTCATGGGAAAAAAGACTTTTTCTAAAATAAATAATAAATAATTTAAGAAAAAAAAAGAGGGAACTACAAATATGAAAATGCCTCCATTCATCATCATTGGGCTGTAGGCATTTGTGGGGGGAATTTTTTGATCAGTGACTGATGTGGGAGGGCCCAGCCCAGTATGAATGATACAATCAAATACAGATGGTTCTGGTTTGAATTACAAAACTGGCTGAGGAATTCTTGTGGAGAAAGCCAATAAAGAACATTCTTCATTGGCCTCTGCTTCAGTTTGCCTTTCATGGTCCTTCTTTAAGTTCTTGACAAATTTCCACACATAATAGACTAAAAGTATAAATGGACATAGACTTTTTCCTATCCAAACAATTATGGTGATTTTTCAACAACACAAAACTTACTAGGACAATTATGAATATGTGACTGTGCATGCTGTACCTAACATTTTTGTGTTAAACATTTCTATTTCAGCGTATACTCACAGATGACATGCAGCATGGTATACTATATATTAGAGACATTTTATACCTAATATTATATATCTGAAAAATTTTATAACTATAAATTAATTATAAGACAAAAAGTCAATGCAAATACTACTTTTTTTCTCTTTTGACACAAATAACCAATTTATATGTACTCACAATATCTGTTAAAAATTCTTTTGCTTTTTAGACTTTTATGGAATAGAACTTCATGTAAATACATATGCACACACATACACAGAGAGAGATAGAGAGAACAGAAAGAGAAGAGAAAACAGAGACAGAAAAGAGAAAATGAGAAAAAAAAACAATGAATATTTTGGGTTACAGGTGAAAGATTATGAACAAAAATAGATTCATATATATTTTGATCTAGTTTTTGGACTATATTAAATGATGGATAATTTATTAATATATAATGTGGTATCTATAAAGCTCAAATATTATGTTTGTTAGTTCTCTATGAGATACATTAAAAGTGTATTTTATTTTCAACAGTTTACAAGAAATTTTATTTGTTTGGAGAATTTAATATATTAATACTGCCTGTACATTATTTCCAGCCATCTTTCTCTTTCCAACTACTTCCATAGCATAGCCCCCCAAATAGATTAAAATTATTGACTTCTTTATTTATTATTAGAATTTGTGCTCACATGTACATATGAATACATGTGTTACGTTTGCTTGACTACAACATGCTCAGGCTTTTTATTATTTTTTTCTATGCATAGCCTTGGAGTGCATCTCTTGTTATTGGATAGCCTATTAGGAGGAATTGATTACCTTTAGCTCTTCATTTAGAAATAAAGTCTTGTGAGATTCTTTTCATCCACATTAGGATGACAAAAAGTATTGTTATTGTACTGATATTTTTGTCTTCATTTTGTAATTTTTTATTAAAAATTTCTTTTTTATTCATGTATTCCCTGCTCCCCTTCTTTCCTCCCAATCCCTCCAAATTAGCCTTCAGCCTCCCTCCTTAACTTCCCCCCATCCTCTCCCCCTAAAGGGCAAAAAGTTCCAAGGTTGTACTGGTATTTTTAAGGCTACTACATTATTAATATTTCATAGGTATAGCTCTCTCTCGTGCTCTCTCTCTTACACAAACACACATATATGAACACACAAACACATACATACATACAAACAACCACATATACACGCACACAATATTATAATCTTGAAAGAAAATCCTGGCTCCAGTTTTTACAATATTTCCACTTTCTCTCTCATATTCTCTGTAACTTAGGCTTAGAGTTTTTGTTGTGTATTAGTCAATTAGAAATGGGCAATACATAGGCAGTGATTTTCTGCATTTGAACAGTTGTGCATTTTTGTTATCATCTCAATCTGGTGCAAAAATAATACTTCATTATAAAGGAGGTGAGTGAGTGTTGCACTGTGGCCATAAGGATAGGTGTGTAGTGGGAATGAAATTAGCATCAGAGAATGACCATAGTAGGTTCTTCTCTAGTGTATATGACTTCACCAGCCACAGGACATTGGATAGATTTACAATACCAGAAAGAAATCCCTCCCTTAAGTCCAGCCTGTTAGCTATTGATTACTCCCAAGAGATAAGTGCCACTATTACTCACTGAATTTTTTCTTGACCTGATCATTATTATTGTGGTTTATAAACTTTACAAATGTGGAAGACTTTTAAATGATTTTTTCTTTCATATTTTTGAAAAGTATTATGTGATACGTCAAGAGCTAGGCTCCAGGAAAAACAAATATTTAAGACTTTTAAATGATTTTTTTCTTTCATATTGCTGAAAAGTATTATGTGATACCTCAAGAGCTGGTCTCCAGGGATGAGGCTTTTATTGTTTTTCCGGCCTAATTCCTCAAAGTGCTGTGTCTGTGTATCTGTTATCCTCAGCAGTAGAGTTATGTTTTCAGCTTAAGAGCAATGACAATAACGTAAACTTTAAATTTCTGAGGAAAGAGATTAAGAAAGGCTAAAGTATGCTAATACTCCAGGTTTGTAGATTTGTAGAGTAACTAGTGTGAAAAAAGACCATGCCTCCTAAACAGTTTACAGATTTAATCAGTGACAATCAGAATCCTTATGATGTTATTTACAGAAATGGCAAGAAAAATACTAAAATTATATGTAATACAACAGTTTTTACTTAAACAAATGAATTTAGAGCAAAACAATGCTGGTGAAATCATCACATTTAAAGATATTTTACACAGTTATAATGATTAAAACCAGCATTTTACTGGGAAAAAATGGGTATGTAGGCCAATGGAACAAAGCAGAAGATGCAAATGTAAATACACCCAATTACAACCATCCTACATTGGCCATGCTGCTAAAAGTACACACTAGAAAATGGCAGTTTCTTGAACAAGTGGCATTAAGATATACTTATTTCAAATCCTAACAAAACAAATGCAGTTAGCACCATATCTATAATACTACACAGTAAATCTAACTCTGATTATATCAAATTCCTCAGTGTAAAGCCTGAGAAATGGCTACATAAACACATAAGCAGTATTCTAAATAAAAATATGATTCTAGACGGGATTTCATTAGCTTAGTAAATAAGTGCTAAAATTATCAAATGGAACTTTATAAAATTGAAATAGTTTATGTACATCAAGTGGAGAAATTAATAGAATAAATAGGAGACTGTAGAGTGAGAAAGATTTTTGCCAACTGTGTTTCTAGAAAATTAAGATCCAGAATATACAATAAATTTATTCATAAAAACTTGAGAAAACAAAAAACCTCAATTAATAGTTTTACAGGGATATCAAAAAAGCATTTACAAAACTTTAAAAAAGTCTCAGAAACATTTCAAACATTGTCTAACATCCTTCTAAATTAGGAGAATGCAAATTAAAAAATATCTCAAATTTTATCTCCCCCAGACAGAATGGCTAAGATCAAGAAAAGAACTGATGGCAAATGTTGGTAGAAATGTGAAAAAAAAAAAGAGAGAGAATCCTCAATGAAAACTGATACAAGCACTTTGGAAATCAATGTGAAATTTTTTTAAAGGACCTAAAAAGTATATCTACCAAATAAACCAGCTATACTTACCACTCCTAGGCATATTCCTAAAGAATACAATATCCTATTCTACATACATTTAGGAATGTTTATGGTTCTCTATTTACAGTAGATAGAAAAAGGAAACACCAGAAATTATTTTAGTTGATGAAACATGCTTAAAACATTATATATATTTCCCAGTCATTGTCCCCATCCATTCCTCAGAGAGGGTAAGGACTTCCAGAATGAGTTAATACAGTCTTGAATATTCAGCTTAGGAAGGACCAAGCCTCCCCCTTCTCTAGTAGCAGGGCTAAATAAAGTGTTTCTTTGTAGGCATTTAGCTTCAAGAAGGCAGTTCATACTTTAGAAATAAATTCTTGTAAGATGTCAGGAAAAGAAGAATATTAGTAGATATGTTAAAAAATTAAATTAAAAGATGTCAAAAAATAAGGTATAGATGTACAGTAATTCTTCTAAGCTGTAAGGATAAGTGAAGTCATGAAATTTACAGATAAAATGATGTGTCTAGAAATTACTATATTAAATAAAGTTACCCAGGTTTTATAAGCCCCAAACTGCCATGTCCTAACTTATATGTGGATCTACATAGCAGAGCTTTAAATGTAAAGATATAATAGTAGAACTGCAGAAAACAACATGTAAGGATGACAGGTAGGTAGAGAAGGAGCAGTAGAGGAAATGGTAGTAGAAGAAGGGAGACATAGGAAAAAAATGGTGTGGGGGCTCTTGTGAAGGGCCAGAGAAGAATAAATGTAGGATAAGTTACATTCCACAACTCTACATAAAGAGCTGTAGACCACGAAGATACACTGAGAGAATATGTCTTCTCTAGGGAAAACTTGGTTAACCAATACCAAGTTTTCAGTGCTGAAATCATATGAATAGTAAAGTAAGATTATAAAGATGGAAGAGTGTGTGTACGATTGTATATAAAACAACAAAGAAAAAGGGAAATAAATTTGAAAGATGGGTTTATATATGAGATTTCTTGGAGGTTGAAAACTAAAGGAATAAAATAACCTGTTTTAATTTCAAAAATAGAATACATAAAAATGCAAGCATTTTTGAAATTTTCTCATAACAGACAATAATACTAAGACATTTTTAAAGCAACAAACACAGTACACATAATGAAAATACATATATAGTATAAAATTATGTATATATATGTGTATAAATAACTTAAATAAAATAGTGAGATCTTGGTGATAAAGTTCCCCATCAGAACTATAAACCTTTTAACAAAACTCAAGTGCCAGGAATGGAAGATCTTTCTTTTGGCTGTTGATCAGGGAAACCCAAGAGCCTCCTAAAACAATAAGGAACTTAATTAAAGGAACTATTTGTGAGATATTTTTAAGTTAATGATTAAAATTTTTTCCTGTTCTGTTTAGTGAGTCTAAGATTAAAGCTTCAAAATGTTAGCATGCAAATTGAATATTCGTATAATTCTAAGAGTATAAATAATATTATTAGCCTTATGTCAAAAATCTAAACCACAAAACTGAGCATATGAGGATCAAATTTTCAATTTGACCATTATTCTGTTATAGTATGAACTATATTTAAATATTATGGGTTGCAATGGGGTTTTTGGTCCCACAGACCTGCATGCCAGCCACCCACTGCTGCTGCTCAGGCCCCCAGAAATGACTCAGATGCTAATATTAACTTTATGCTGTTTGGCCTATGGCTCAGGCACATTGCTAGCTAGGAGCAGACCTGTCTCACTGTCCAGAAACGTCTAAGCTTTTTAAACATTTTAAATGCCATATTCTGTACATCTTAGAAATGTTTGAAGATTACTTCTCTAATTGAATTATATCTTTGTATACCTAAAAATCTAACTAACATGCATTTCTTAATTATACATTACAATTTTAAATCGGTTACATAAACATCATATCTTAAACAAGAGTAGAAAAATACATACAGAATAAGATAATTGACCTTAAATTTGTATCAATAAAGCAAAATCCATACCAATGTAAAACATTTTGAGGTTAACAGCTGTTTTCTTGATCTAAGTAAATTCAATAAACTAACTTTAAAAAAAATCATTCATATACCATATCCCCTTTTCTTTCTTAGAAAGAGATTAACTATGACCAATAACCAGTTATAACGAAAAAACATTTATAAACAATATTTGGGGAATTGGGGCATAGTTTTCCATTACTACTTCCTGCTGATTAAGGGGCATTGAAAATCTCACGAGTTCTTGAGACTGGATCATAATCTGTAGCCCTGAATCTGATATGGCCATCTCTTCCCATCAGGTTTTTTTCAGGGGGTCTTGGTTGATGAAACCATATTTGCCTGGAAGTAATCCACAGGTTCTCATCTTCTGTGGAAACAAAAGCAGAACTCTTCCAAAGCAATAAATCCTTAGACACAAATTTCAAAATCAAAATACCTTTAAAATATATATTCTTGTTTAACTTAGTAGCCTTTGCATTTGCAATCCATTGTCTTTCTGCAGTAAGCTCATTAACAGTTAAAAAATTAAAACACAATAACAACCAAAATCTAGATTTTGTGTCTATTTTCCGTTTTTACATGGCTTATTATATTTTTATTACTCTATTTCTCTTTTTAAAGACTTTATCTTCTCTCTTTTCTCTCTGATGACTATGTACCTTTTACACACATTGTAACCCGTTTACAGGTTTTCTTTTCATCTGAATCTGTTTTATTGTGAATCCTTAATCATCTTCTAACTAGAAGAGCTTTTTAAAATACTCTCACTATCTTGCCACATAGTTTTTGCAGATACAGCTGAATCAGTAAGTTCTCTTAAAGGGACCTTGTCTCTGTTTGTGGATGGCAAACAGAGCACACCCAAGAAAATGCTGCTAATAAGAAACCGTCTTTGTTTTTTTTTTGTTTGTTTGTTTGTTGTTTTTTTTTGTTCAAAATAAACAGAAATCTAAAATCAATCACATGCTACTGAGTCTTCTGTGAGATTTCAGGAACCTGCCTGATTGCAACTTAAGCTGCCTGCCGCCAGTCCATGTCTGCCGGTGCCATTCTGAATGTGACCCGGATGCCACGCTTTCTTTGTACAATGACCTGCTTCAGATACACAATTTTGAAGCTGCTTTTGCTCAGTTTCTGCTAAAACCCTTTTTAAAATTTCTCAGACATTAAGTGGATATTCGGTCCATGTTGGACACCATCTGTTCTGTGGGTCTGGGCCTCTGGCCGCCCAGAACCAAGAAACCCCATTGCAACACTTATGTTTACATAAAATGGTGAATAATAACATAATATGGAAATCAAATTCATTTTAAATAGTATTAAAAGCTAGCAGTACCCACAATTTTTATTCAAGTAATATTAAAATGCTAGTAATAATATATCAAATATATACAAAAAATGTGCAGTTGTTTGTCAAATGTTATCTTGATTTACAGGAATTTTTTAAAACAACCTTGGTAGCTTACAATTTAAGAATATGATATAAAATTTGTTAGCTATAGTTTAGAAAATGTTAGAGGAAAGCTTCTTTAATACTGATAATCTAGAACAGATAATCCTATTATTTATGTGATTTCACATTTATTCATTGGTTGTGTAACTTGTTAAAAGCAACCTATTGAGTATCAAACTAATATAACAGCTAATGCATTTTGGCTGTTTTCTGTTGTCACCAGCAAAGATCAATCTCAGATATTATATCCATACCGATAAGGAATACAACAACTCTGTAGAACCTTCATAGTATATATCCAGATGGGATAGAGTAATTATTTCCTTCAGACTGTTTCTAATACTCCAATAGAAATATTAGAAAGATTTCTGGATTTGGTATTTTTCCATTTGAGAATAGTGGTTTGACTAGTGTAGAATGTTTTAGGATTGATTTTTAAAGAATTTTTTAAATAAGACAACATTTTTTTTAAGTAAAAGACAACTATTTACATGAAATAAAATGCTGATGTAACTGGTTATCTGTGACTGTTTTTTTACAGTTTTTTAAGAATTTGAAACTGCCCTAATTAAATTCCCTTGTATTATTTAGTTTACTTTTGTTTAGTTTATTACTTTCTTATATTTAGTAAAATGTAAATATTACTATTTAAGATCACAGGAAATGTTAATCACACTTGTGTATCATTTTTTTATAATTTAAATATACATTATTATATTTTATATATAATTATTGCATATGTGAGCATTGGTATATGCATGTTAATCCAGGAATATACAGGCTAGAATGCATTGGATATCTTGGGGCTAGAGTTACAGATAATTATGAGTGTTTTAGCTATGGAGCCTAATACTGCAATAAAACACTGTGGGAGATTATGTTGTTACATTGCAAATAATTGTCCCACCCACTTGTTTAATAAAAAGCACTGATTGGCCAAAGGCAGGCAGGAAGTGTGGGCAGGGATACCTGACTAAGAAAACTCTGAGAACAGGAAGCACAGAGCAGAACGCCAGAGAGAAGCCGAAAGAATCAGAGGACAACCATGCTGCTGTAAGAAAAGGTACCAAGCCTCATGCTAAACAGGTTAAGAGTCATGGGTTAGATTAAGGATACAGAGTTAGCAAGTTATATGCCTGGGCCTTAGGTCAATCAGCGGAAAACTATTGAAAGAATCTATGTCTCTGTGGGTCTGTAAGTCTGAGAGCCTAAAACTTGAGACTAGGCCTGAAAGTCCAGGCCAGAAACCTCCTACTACAAAACTCCAAGTGGAAAACATAAGTTGGGTAGTAAAGGGTTTAATTAGCTTATACTTACACATCATTGTTCATTACTGATGGAAGTCAAGACAAGAATTAAAGGAAGGCAGAAACCTAGGGTTAAGAACAGATGCTGAGGACATAGAAAAATGCTGTTTACTGTCTTGCTCCTCATATCTTGTTCAACCAACCTTCTTATTAAAACCTAGGACCACCAGCCTAGAAGTGGCACGATCCACAGTGGGCTTAGCTAACCCACATCAACCAATCATTTAAAAGATGCCTCCCAGGGTTGCCTACATCTGATTTTATGAAGAAAAATTCTCAGCTGAGGCTCCTTCCTCTCTGATGATTCTAGTTATTGTGCAAGTTGACATAAAACTAGATAAGACAGCAAGCCAACTGAGACCCTGTTGAACTACGTGATGAAATTGATGCTAAGAATTAAACTTAGATACTCCACATCAATAATATATGCCATTACTTGTTAAGATATTTCTAGATTCCTTGTGATCCTATTTATAATCTAATAGAAATTTTTGAGGATATGATGATTTGCCTCTCTTCTGGGTAAGAAGGATATATGTATCCATTACACCTTGATTTATTCTTAAAATTTGTTTGAAATCAAATAATGTATCTAAATTAAAGTTTTAAAACAAAATTCTTACAATATGGAACAATTAAGAGAATAAAGAAATATGCCATTTTTATGGTTGCTATTATGCTTCATTTAAACACATAAATGAAGATCTTTAAAAAAGATCAAAAAGACAAACTCACTTTTTTAAATGTTCAGAAATGTCCCAGCCCTGAGAAAAAGCATTTGGAAGTTCACCTCCACTCAACTCTGCACCAAATCCAGGTCAGCACTGAAAATCTCTGAAGGCCAGAATCCACACTAAAACCATGTCACTGGACACTTCCAGCTCTAAATACCAACACCATTCCCCAACCCACACCATCGCCTGGCAAAGCAACAAGCAGAAACATAAAAGCTCTCTACACACATCAGACTAAGAGATCCTCTGCACACATCAGACTAACACAAATCCTCTGTACACATTAGACTAAGAGATCAAGAGACTAGAAGACTAAGAGAGTTGTCAGTTCCTTTTGGATCAAGAACAGCTACTTGAGACCTTTAGTTTCTCAGCATCTACTGGATCAAAAGTGGCCACTGGAGACCCACAGTGGATCAGCACCAACTGGGCTAAGAGGGATCACTGTGACACAGAATACACTACTTCTAAGTGGACTAAGAACTCAGATTGGATCAATAGAGGATTTCTGAGAAACAGAAACACCCAGAGCAAATTGCACCTTAATAAGGTCCCCAAGATACAGACAAATCTTTCAGTGAACCGAGGAAGCAATAGGCAGACACCAATGCAAAAATACATTTTATGACATAAAGAATAACATGGAATTATCAAAATCTTGTGGCTCCCCAACAACTATACCTGAGCATGGCAATGAAGAAGAAGGTGGAGGAGGAGGAGGAGGAGGAGAAGGACTATAAAAACTTTATGAAGATGATAGAAGTCCTAAAACATGATATAAAAATTTCCTTAAGGAAATAAACAAAAAGACAAAAAAAAATTGGAAGAGATCAACAAATCCCTGAAAGGAAGAATTCCAAGAAAAACATAAAAAAATCAGGTGAAGAAAACATTTCAGGACTTAAAAACTGAAATAGAAGCAATAAAGAAGGCACAAACCGAGGCAAAGCTGGAAATAGAGAACATGAAGAAAGAAACAGAAATACAGATGCAAGTATAAACAACAGAATGCAAGAGATGAAAGAGGGAATCCCTGGAGTGGAAGACTCAATAGTGGAAATAGATATGTTAGTCCAAGAAAACACTAAAACCAAGTTAGACAGGAAAGGATATAATTTTGCTTACATTTGTTTCCCCATCATAGCAATAAATTCACAGTAAGAGAAATTTGAACAAGCCCCTTGTCCACACCATCATAACTAAAAAGAAAGGAATGTATTCATGCTTCTTCACTGGCTTTCTTGCTTTTTCACATATTATTTCATTCCTATAGAGTTTAAGCTAGGTAAGTGTGCTTCCCATTGTAGGCTTGGTTTTTATCAACAAATAAACAAGCCTTACAATCATGTTCACAGGCTAATCTCCAGCAGATAATCACCCATAGAAACTCTTTTCTCAGAATATCATAGATTATAGAAAGTTGAAAATTAAAGCCAGCATCCACAATATCTAATCTGGAAACAAGGGAAATAGAATAAAAAGCTATGAATGAAAAGTGGGGATGGGCTGTAACACAGAGTAACAGAGGAGGGAGAAGGGTGGGGAAAGGTATTCATGGACAGAGAGCTAAAGGAAAGTGACAGTTGATGAGGATGCTGGAATATATATATATATATATGGAATATATATACATATATGAGAAGATTCCTAAATAAGTACTTATATGAAGGTGATATATAAATTAAATCACCACATAATGGGAGAAACAGCCAAAAGTGGCCATCTCTTGTTACCAAATGAAAATAATTGCGAGGTATTCCATAAAGACACTGAAATGGCCACTTTGAAGATGGAAAAGGAAAACATTTATTCCAAAATATCAAGGCTGTCTCCCCAGAAATCAGAAGGAAGCAAGAGAGGGTAACATCAGGAGAATTATAAGGAAAATTGGTATCTGAGAGAAGGGGAGTCTGGGAGTGAGATGGAGTCTTTGAAATGTAGATAAATACTTTGGAACCTGGAGGCTAGAATAGACCTTGATATGCTAATAGGCTCTATAGGCCTGCTTAAAGGAGAGAATTACATGTCCCCTTTTTTCAAAGAAAGGAAGTGAATTCTTTTGGCAAGAAGAAACAATGTTCACAAGCTTCTGAGTAATACTGACTTTTCCTAACCTCCAGAAATTCTCTAATACTCCAGGTTGAGTCAGTTTCTGGATATTTGAAATGCCTTTTGAAAGTAGAAAATTGGTGTTTCCTTTGGACCTGACAGAAGTTTCCAGCAAAAGGATTGGTCACATCTATTTATGTTGTTAGCCAAAGAGGTTTCATGGAGCACCCCAAACAACACAGGTTGTATTCAAGACTATTGGTTGTTCTCCACAAACTGACTGCCAGTCTCCATTACTGAAGACAGGACCTATATAATTCAGAGAAGTATGTTGCAATGGTGCAGTTTCTAGGTCCCGGGTGGCCAGAGATCTGAGACCCACAGACCTGCCGCCCAAGACTGCTTAGCCACCCAGCTGCCCGCCACTCAGACCCCCAGAAATGACTCAGCTGCTTATATTAACTTTATGCTGTTTGGCCTATGGTTCAGGCACATTGCTAACTAGCGCTTACATCTTAAATCAACCCATTTCTATTAATCTGTCTGCCATGTGGCCAGTGGCTCACCTGGGTTCCTTACATGTTGATCCTTGGGCGGCTTGCTTGATCTGCCTCTGATCCCGCCCTGCTTCTCCTACCTACTCTGATTCCTCCTCCTACTTCTTCTATGGTGCCTGTCATGGCCCAAAACAGCTCCTTTATTTAAATAATGAGATTCACAGCATACAGAAAGGCATTCCCACATCACTTCCCTCTTTCTGTCTAATCAAAAAGGAACATAGCAAAATTACATATAACAAAATAGCTATCAAGCAAGAATTACAGTTACAATATCTAGTCTATTTGTATTTAACAAAATTAAAGAAAATATTCTATCATCTACCTTATCTTTATGAATCTAAAGTTTCATATCTAATATACCTTTCAAATGAATAAGAAAAACTGTACCTATAACTATCTAATCTTCAACTACATCAAAGACCACAGAAGGATATATTTACCCAAGTAAACCAGACGTGCAAGCGACTTCCAAAATCTAGAAGGGATAGAGATGACACCTATCTGCCTGGACAGTCACCCAAAGTTCTTTTATAAAGTTGGGGCATCCATCTTCAGCCTACAGGCCCAGAGTCTCTTTTCATTTCAGTGAAGCAGGAAATCTGCTCTGCCCATTCTGTCCCAGATTAACCTTTTGCAGTAATTTATACACCCTACCATCTACCAATATTCTAGAAATATATGATGTACCTTATATAGGTTAGGTTTTGATTGGAATTTGTACTTTATCCTCTCCTAGATACTACCTCATAATAATTCTCATTGTACATAGTCTTAGTTTAGAACCTTCTTAATTAGACAAAAGGAGGAGATGTAGTGGGATTCAGGTGTCAGCTGATAAGGTCCTAAGATGCTTATCCAGGGTCCCGAGCTCCTGGAGAGTATGTGGCCAACCTGGAGGGGGTATGGCCAACCCCATTGACAAGGGGCTTCTGGGACATGAGGGTCCACTTGCTGGTTCCTGGCTGTTGGAGAGACAAGATCGGAATCCATCATCTGTCCATCGCTCTTCCACCATTCCAGACTCCAGTCCCTGTTCAGGTGCTACTATAAACTTACCTGTACCATGAGTGTTGGTTTATATTTTAATAAATATCTATCCTGCACTGGTGCCTTATAAGTAAACTTCGCCTACAGAAGTATATCTTTTCAAACATAGTTCCTTTACCACAAGTTCTAAAATGCTTGGTACATATGGATGCTCTCCATGCCTCCAAATGAGAAATGTAAACACAAGCCCAACCACAAACTCTTTAACTACAATGGCATCTCCCTTTATTAGATTTTCTATTGATGTGAAGAGATACAATGACCATGGCAACTCTTATGGAGAAATTATTTAAATGAAGAGGCTTACTTATAGTTTCAGAGGTTCATTTCATTATCATCATAATAGAGAACATAATGGCACATAGGAAGACATGGGGCTGGAGAAATAGTTGAGAGTACTACATCATAAAGGCAATGGGGAGTTATTGAGACACTGGGTGGTATCATAAGAACAGGAAATGTCAAAGTCCATCCCCAAAGTGACACACTTCCTCCAATAATGTCATACCCAGTAACAAAGTCACATTCCTAATTGTGCCAATCTCTATGACATTATGGGGGCCAATTACATTTAAACTACCACAGTGCCCTACTTTTTACATATTCTAGTGCTATAATAACACAAAACTTGTTGAAATAACCAATATCTGATTTGATTTAAGGTCTATGCCACAAAAAGAAACCTGTAGTGGAGAGTATTTGGTGAAAAGGAACCAGAAAACATTGCCCAAGGACCTAAAGTAAAACCTAATACTACTCTCTCCCAAAACAAAAAAGCAAAAACACAAAAACCTCCAGAGAAATAAAAATAAGATGAATCCTAATGATAGTCTACTATACTCATAAATCAATGCTCAACCATTAGCAGAGAAAGTTCTTCTGAAGCAGATAAGAACAAATACAGAGATACACAGTCAAATATTATACAAATAATGAATGATTTGGAAGCATTCAGCCCTAAGTGGGATAGTCCCTTAAGCCCAGGGAGCCATGTGAAAGAGGAGGCAGAAAAACTGTAAGTCAGAGGGAATGGAAAAATTCAAGACAGCAAGGCCCTATCAGTCAACATGATCAAAGGATGATGACAAAGAGGCTGAGGTTATCATGTCCCTGTCCTGTATAAGCCTTCATGAGATGGGTCCCTGGAGCTGAAATGAGACATGGCTCCATCTCTAACCCAGAAACTACCTTCAACTGATAACCACTTACAAATGAAAATTTGTTTTTCTCCATGGGACTCTCACTGGAAAAACCAAGTACTCTTAAGGTACATGCTTAGTTGTAGATGATCTACAGAAAATGTGCTCAAGGGCATCTTTGGAGGTTCCTTGTCTCACAATGCTATGTTAGAACATCTCCTACTCTTTTTCATTTTTAAAATTACATTTTATTACTTTTAACTTTTATTTATAATTTCCTTCATATATATCTATATCTTTACTTCTCTTTTTGTACCTTCGGGTCCTTTGTGTATCTTCTGTGGCCTTCAACTTAGTGTTTTGATGGCATTCATGATGGTGCCTTCTCCTGCACCCCTTTCCTTCTGTTTTGTCCAGTCTCATTAAATTTAATTTGCTATATTATTATCCCCTTAGTAGCCTTTTTTTTCCTAATTAGAGACAAAAATGAAGTAGTGTGGATGGAAATGGGAGTGGGAGAAACGGAGGAGTAAAAGAAGCAGAAATGAATCAGAATATATTATGTGAGGAAAATTTATTTCCAGTAAAAGGGAAAACCATTGATGGTTTATCTCTCCAAGAGAACTTTCAAGTCACAGTGCAGAAAGAATCTAAAAATATGAACTGTTCTCTTTCTAAGAGTGACATTTAGGAAATAGAAAAGAAATATGTTTATTGACTGAAAAAAGTATAAATTTAGTTTTAAAGTTTTGAACTAAGCCTCCTAACTTTTCTTGTTCTATTCTAGGAGCTTATAAAAGGTTTTCATGGAGAAAATGAAGTGAAGGAAATGTACATTTGTGAAAACACAGGCCTTAGGACCAGTTACATTGGCCAAGTTATAAAAGTTCTGAAGTGTGATAATCAGAAATAATAGCAAAAATCAAATTTCCAAAAAGTTAGAGCCTCAGAATTTTCTTTCAAATATTAAATTATTTTCTTATTGAGTAATAAGAGTTTTATTTATAATTTTAGTATATGTATGAATAGAAAAAGTATATTTGTAAATAGGCTTTACAAACTAAGAATGCAAATAAAATATTATATAATAAATTAATATTTAATTGTGAAGACTATGGACATTAGAAGCTGATAACCTAGTTTTGTAACCTGTATGTCATATCCTTAACTTGTCAAAATTTTAAATAAGATACTTTTTGATGCAGGAAGTACTTCATAAAAAAAGAAGAGGATATTTTTAAAAAACATAAGCCATGATATAATCAGAGTCTCTTCAATGATACTTTTCCTTCTTTGTGGAAAGAGTTGGCAGTATAGTCAATGATCACTTGCAGATGGATCAGGCGCCTCTGTCATGTCATGTGTCATTCTGGTGTCTCTACCAAACATGGTGTCCACTAATTGGCCCGTGTTCCATCTTTGGGCATCATGTTGTTGTTATTTTTGAATTTTATTGATACATTTTACAAGCAACTTTAAACAACCACATATCTTCTTGCTTCTTACTTAATTGGTGTTATTACTTCACCCAGACTTCTCAATAGGTACCCTGTTAGCAAAGAGGACAAAAGGATTTTTCTGACTCAAAGGAGATCTAAACAAAAAGTGACACATAATCTGAGCAGTACCAGATAAATAGATTCATCTAGGCAGCAAACACTGACAGAATTTTTTAAAAAAATCTGTAGAGAGATAAAATGAAATAGATGGTTGCCATATGCCCACTTCTCTTTGCATACTGTATATGAAAAGTTAATTTCAGATGACAAAGCCATGTGTAATCATACCCACAGTCTATGCATGGCTTAAAGAAGCTAATGCACTCAGAGAAATCTTGTTTTAAGAAAAGAGTAAATTTCCTATGAGGATGCATATTCCATTATAATGACAAAGAATGCTTCAGATTTAAAATGATGGTTGTCAAATAAACCTGTCATGTAAGATAAGCATTTTGTTTGACTCTTTGCCTTGACTTCCTAACTGGCTCCAAAACAAAGAAACAGGGAAAGAAGAGATTGACAAGGACCTATTTCCCCTGCACTGGACTGCATATTTTTTCTTTCTGTTTTGATTTTCTCTGTGAATATAGGTGAGTTAATTTGTTACAATTGGACACAAGTTGCTACTGCAGTAAAATTCAAAGTCAAAACTGTGCATACTAAGTATCATTTAGTTTCTGTAACTAAAGAGAAGGCATTTAAAAAATATGAAATATCACATAAATGTCAACAAATAATTTGAGTAAGATTACTTGCTACATAGAATGAGTCTTTTTACATTCTTTTTCTAATACCAAAGTGTAAAGGAATGTGCTATGAGACAATTTGTGGTGGTGAAATTCTCATCTTCGCATCTTTGATATTGTTGCTCATCGTGAATCCTACTAAAGGCTTCCATTTGAATTTTATACTAAAATCTTCCACAAGGCATATTTTACTAAAAAACTGATCAATATTTTAAGGTATATTTTCTACAGACTTTTGGGATAGAACAAGACAGTGCAGAGGATCATCCATCTTATATTCTTGTTGAGAAACTTTCATATTTAACTAGAATTTGATTTCCCTGATGGAAAATACCATCAAAATTTACCCAGCTATATTCTAAATTCTAAATATTTACTTCAGTACCTAAATATGCTCAAGATAACTTATCATAGGTTCTGTAAAACTGCTGACTTCTGCAAAGCCCCACCCTGTCTTCTCCATTCTTACCTGCAGACCCATATAGAACAAGCGCATTATATTTCTGTCTCTTTGCCTTCATCCTTTGAATATGTTGAAGGATAGAGCCTTGCACTTTTTGTTTTCTCCATTGTCTCTGATTCTTACATTCTTTCTGATTCCTCTTCCACAGGGTTCCTTGAACCTAAGGGGGCCATCACATTAAGGTTGGATGTTTCCAAGTCATTCATTATCTATATAAGATCTTGCTGTGGGTCTCATATTTGTTCCTATCTGCTTCAGAAGGAAGTTCTTTGATGATGGATGAACAACGCACTGATCTATGAGTATAGCAGACTACCATTAGAAGTCATCATATAGCTATTTGTTTGGGTGATTTTGTTTTTGTTTTTTGAAAGAATATTATGGGTTTTACTTTAGGTTCCTGGGCTATGTAATCTCTGGTTCTTTTTTACCAAGCACTATCCAATATGGATTTCATCTTGTAGCATAGATCTTAAATAAAAGCCGATATTATATGTTGAAATTTTTTTTAAAAAAGTTCAAAACACTTATGAAAACGGTTTGAAGAGATCAGACATACAAGATATGTAAACATAATAAATACAATATATAGGAAGCTGACAGACAACTTCAAAATAAATTGTGAGAAATTCAAAGCAATCCTACTAAAATCAGAAACAAGACAAGGCTGTCTTCTGTCTTCCACATCTATTTAATATAGTACTTGAAGTTGTAGCCAGAACAATAAGAGAAGAAAACCAGATCAAGGGGATACAAATTGGAAAGGAAGAAGTCAAACTTCTGCTATTTGCAAATAGTATGATAATATACACTAGTGATCCAAAAATTTCTACCAGTGAACTCCTACAGCTTTTAAACACCTGCAACAATATGACAAGATACAAAATTAACTTGAAGAAAATCAATAGCCCTCTTATACAAAAATGAAAAAGAAATCAGCAGAAAACCACCTTTACAAAAGTTGCAAATAACATTAAATATCTTGGGGTAACACTAACAACATAAGTGAAAGACTTAGGTCGTTAAGTCTTTTAAGCAAAGCCTTTTAGTCATTCAAGAAAGAAACTGAAGAACCTATTAGAAAATGGGAAGATCTCCCATTCTCTTTGATAGGTAGGATCAATATAGTAAAAGTGGTAATCTTATGAAAAGAAAAGGCAATATATAGATTTAATGCATTCCCCATCAAAATACCAACACAATTCTTCACAGACCTTGAATAAACAATACTAAATTTCATGAAAATAAACAGGATTTTCAAAACAATCCAGTTCAATAAAAGAACTTCTAAAGTCATCACCATCCCTGATTTCAAGCTCTACTATAGAGCTTAGGTAGTAAACACAGACATGTGGATCAATGAAATGTAATGCTCTTACATTAATCCACAAACTTATAAACACCTGATTTTTGGCAAATAAGCAAAAAATATACAATGGAGAAAAGAAATCATCTTAAATAATTGGTGCTGGTATAACTGGATTGTAACATGTAAAAAATATATTTAAAAAAATCATGTCTATCACCATGCACAAAACTCAAATCCAAGTGGATCAAAGACTTCAATATTAACCCAGTTATGCTGAACCTGATGAAAAAGAAAGTGAGAAATAACCTTGAATGCACTGACACAAGATACCACTTGTAAATTATAACACCAGTAACTCAGGTACTAAGAACTCCAATTAATAAATGGGACCTCTTGAAACTGAGAAACATCTGAAAGGCAAAGGGCCTGGTCAATAAGACAAAGACAGCTTTCAGAATGGGAAAAGATCTTCACCAACCCCACATTCAAACAGAGGGTTGATCTCTAAAATATACAAAGAACTCAAGAAACTAGAGCTCAGAAACCAAATCATCCAACTAAAACAATGGGATACAGAGGTAAATAAATAATTCTCTACAGAAAAAAAAAGAACCCTAAAATCACTAAAAAAACACCAAAGAATTTTGCAATATTCTTAGCAATCAAGATATATCATCATACATCTGTCAGAATGGTTAAGATCAAACAAAATACCGATGGCAACCTATGCTGGGGAGATATGGAGTAAGGGGAACACTCCTTCCTTGCTGTTGGGAATGTAAACTTATATAGCCACTTTGGAATTCTGTATGATAATTTCTCAGAAAACTGGAAATTAGTTTACCCAATGATCCAGCAATACCACTCTTGGGCATAGACCCAAAAGATGCACATTCTTACCCCAATGGCATTATAGCTCAACTATGTTCATATTAGTCTTATCTGTAATAACCAGAACCTGGAAGTGACCTAATTGACACTCAACTAAAGAATGGATTAAAATGGTGTGGTACATTTGTACAATGGAATACATTCAATAATAAAACAAAATTTAAAAAAAAAAAGTCATCTGGAAATTTGCAGGCAGATGGATAGAACTAAAATTAAAAAAATCATTCTGAGTTAGGTAATATAGACCCAGAAATACAACTTCTAAGCTGATTTCTGAATACGAATGGCAGTTGAATGGGGTGGGCAATTTATGGGATCTCTGGCAGTGGGGCCAAAATATATTCCTAGTGCATAAACTGGATTTTGTATACCATTCCCTACAGAAGAACAACTTGGTCAACCTTGATACTAAGGGAAGGGGCTTGATCCTATCTCAACTGGATATGCCAGACTGCATTGACTCACCTAGGATGTCCTTACCTTCTCTGAGGAATGAATGGCAAGGATGGGGTAGAAGGAAGCTGAATGATGACTGGGAAGAGGGAAGGGAGGTAGAACAGTGGTGGGTATGTTAAAAAATTTTATATAATAAAAAATAAAAAATAACTTTATTTAAAATAACCACTAACAGAAAAGTGCACACAACTTAGCATGAACTGAAAACTTCTCCAGTTCACAAAGGAGCATGTACTCTATCATCTTCCACAGTCTTGGCTTGATGTTTCCTAGTTTATTAATCCTCTGTTATTTATATTTGAGCTTTCTCTGTGTATTTCTTATTTTTCTTTCCTACTCATGGTTTACTCTCTATATATGTGTTGCTTAAGAATGTGCAACTGAATTTTATGAGTTATATATAAATATTAATAGTGTATAAATTGCATGTAAATATTAATTATACATAATAAATATACACTATATAAATCATATGTAAATACAAATATAAATGTTAGAAAGAACAAAAAGACCATCTCCAAGTATCTCCAGTCCACATGATCTCATAAATCATGAGTCTTTTATAAATATGCCAGGTTTTACTGCATTATAGTGTAACTTGATATAGAATAAATGACATTAAGAATAAACTCTTGTTGTAAGAGCCTGAGGGGTTAAGGACACGGCAGAAAGCACACAGATTTAACTAACCTGGATTCATATGGGCTCACAGAGCCTGAGCTAACAACCAGTGGGCCTACATGGTAATGACATAGGTTCTCCTTACAGTTGTGTAATTTGGTCTTTTGGGGGGACCCTAATAGTCAGACCAGTGACTGTCTCTGAATCTGTTGCCTGATTTTCCGACTCTTTTCTCCGATTTAGTTGCTTGTCCAGACTTAAAAGGAGAGCAGAAGCCAAGTCTTACTGCAACTTGATATGTCAAGGCTGGTTGATATCCATGGAAGTCCTTCCATTTTCTGAATCAAAACAGAGGTGGGGTGCTCATACTAGAAGGAGAGGAGGGAAGACTATAATCAGGATTTAAAAACTAATTAGCTACTTGATTAATTTAAAAAATAGAATGATATTTAGTCATAGAATTTAATTGTTCAGTTCTGATATTAAGTTTCTGTTGTAAGACAGAACTTACAAAAATAGAGGAATATTTATGAACAAAATCATCTTTACTGTCTTTTAAATGAGAAGAGACCAAACTGGAAATGACATAAGTAGCCTTATGGGATGATGTTTTCAAAGGCCACTTAGAGCAGAAAAGGAGGTAGGTAGGCTATCTGTAGAGATCCACCCACCTATTTTCCAGCTCCTCCAAAAATCAACCCTTTTGTCTATTACTTCCCTGTTTTTTCTATTATATCAAATAGATCTTCCATTCCAAAATTTCCTTCTGTGAAGCATTGCTTTATTTCACTCCTCAATCTGCCAGGAACTTATTGGTCACTCACAGGTCTTGCCAGGGAAGCAAGTACACTAACAGCAAACCTTTACCTATTTTCTGCTCCCCCAAGTCCAGTTTCCCAAACTTATAAAAAAAACTATGTAGCAGACCACAATGTACAGACTCTGTTCTGTTGTCTGTCCCCATCTCCAGGGGATCACAGGATCTTCCTCTTCAAACTTGCCTCCCTTGACTTATTGTGCTATCCCAGCTTTCAGCTTCAACAGAAACACCCTAGGAAGCCTCTGCCCACTCAAACTGGAGAGAACTGAAACTGTAAACCAAATGGACCTAATGGCTACTTACACAACATTCACTCAAACACAGAAGAATAAATCTTCTTATCAGCACCTCATAGATCTTTCTCCAAAACTGACAATGTATTTGCACACAAAGAGAGGCTAAATAGACAAATGAAAATCGAAATAACACCCTGCATCCTCTGTGACAATCATGGATTAAAGCTGGTTATGGACTAAACAGAAACAGCAGAAAGGTTACAAACTCTTGGAAATGAAACAGCTCATTAATGAACAAAATAACGAGTCAAGTCCAAAATTGAGAAAAATGTGAAAGACTTTCTGGAATGCAATAAAAATTAATTCAAAATATAATGAAACTTATGTGATTAAATGAAGGCAGTTCATTGCAATCCACTGACAGCTACAATTATCCTGAACAATTAAAGATCTTTTGGAGTCTTACCATACCTAATTTCAAATGTCATTGGAGAGTTCTATACTAAAAAAAAAAAAAAAAAAAAAAAAAATTGACATTAAAAAACCCACATTGGACAAATTGAGTTTAATTTAAAACCTCAAAATGAATCCACATACCTAAGGACACCTGATATTTAAGAAAGAAGCTAGAATATTTAAGAAAGAAGCTAGAAATTCATACAAAAAAAAAAGAATTTTCAACAAAAGTTAAACATCAAAAAGAATCCAAGTATATCAGTAGTAACAGATCTGCATAAAACTCAACTCCAATTGGATCAAAGATTTCAAACATAAAGTCAGATATACTGATCCCAAAGAAGAGAAAAATGGAGAATAGCTATGAACTCATTGGAATTCTGAAATCCTGACAATAATATCAACAACTAATAAGTAGGACCTCATGAAATTTATGTTTGGCCAAGAAGTTTGTCATTGAGACAAAATAGTATCCTACAAAATTGATAGAGGGATAATATTCAAAACATAGATAGAACTAATAAACTATCAAAAAATAAGACAATTTTTGAAGATTTAGATTCAAAATCTAAACAGAAAATTCTCAGAAGAAATATAAATAACTGAAAAACACTTAAATTTTCAACAACCTTAACCATTACGTAAATGTAAATCAAACTATTTTAAGGTTTTTATCTCATCCCTGTCAGATTGTCTAAGATCAATAAATCAAGTGACACGTCATGCTGCTGACAATGTAGACTAAGTGGAATTTCCACCCATTGCTGTTGACAGTACAAACTTGTATGGTCACTGTAGTTATCAGTGAGGTGCTTCCTTAAAAAGGTGAGACTCAATATACCTCAAGATGCAACTATATACTCTTGGACATATACCCCCAAACAGTTCACTCTACCACAGAGACACTTACTCAACACTGTTCATCATTGTTACATTCATAATACCAAGATACTGAAAATAACCTGGAGTTCCTTCAAAGGAATAGGGATTAAGAAAATGTTGTGTATTTATACATTAGAATACTACTCAGCCATTAAAAATAATAAAACTTGCTTGTAAATGTATAAAACTAGAAAAATTCTGAGTGAGATAACCCTGACAAATATAGAAATATATGGCATGCATTCATTTATATGTGGCTATTATCTGTTAAGTCAATAAAACCTAAGCTATAATGTCTAGGTATAAAGTAGAGCACATGGTGAGAAAGATAGCTCATATTAGAAAAGGAAAATAGAGTAGTGATGTAGGCTGTCCATATGCTGTGAATAAAGGACTGTTCTGGCCGTGGCAGGCACCATAGAAGAAATAGGCTGAGAAATCAGAGCAGAGGTAGGGGAAGGAGGGTGGAGTCAAGTGAGACTTGACCAGCCACTCATGATGAAAGATGTAACAAGTGAAATAGGAAAGCCACGGGCCATGTGGCAAGACAGAAAAATGGAAATGGGTTGAATTATGATGAAAGAACTAGCTAGCAATATGCCTGAGACATAGGCCAAGCGGAATAAAATTAATATAAGCATTTGAATCATTTTGGTGGGGGGGGAACAGCTGCAGGCAAGTACAAACAGTGGAGCTAGTGAAGGCTAGAAACCTCTCTCTACAGAGTAGACAATTATGGATAGTTTATATATGTATGTGTATACATGTTTATTTAATTATCATTTATTTTTATTTGGGTGTATGTATGTATTCAGTATTTTTCTTTATGTGAACTACATGTTTGAAGGTATCCCTGGGATAAGAAGAAAGTGTCAGATCCCCTGGAACTGGAGTTACAGGTAATTTTGAGTTATGTGATATAGGTGATGGAGAATAAATCATGGTACTGTGGATGAGGAACAAGCACTTGGAATTCATTAGCCATCTCTCCAGGTATATAAAACAATCATTTAAATTGATAGAAGTGATAATTATGTTTTGAGAAAATGAAAAGGAAAGTTTCTGATGTGAAACTATGAAGAAGTGGATTACTTAGAAATAGAAGTTTTTCAGCAGTTTAGACTGATTATTGATCCAGAAATGATTACCAGGTGTGGTTTACAGATGACACTGTCGACACAATTGTGTCAGAGTTTCAGAAGCAGATCTTGCTAATATTTCACTGACATGCACATAAATTTAACTCAGCAATATTTGGATCGACTGTCTTTTATTCTTAGTGTTTGCTTTTACAAATAGCACAAGAACATGTTAATCAGCTTTCTATTGATTGGAACCATTAGTTGAAATGCTAATAACAACCTAGCAGGGTAGCAATTGTTAAAGTGTTTAGCCAAATCAAACAGAGGAAATACTCAAATACTTATTAAAAATGAGCTTTTGCCTTAGTCTGTCTTAGAATCTATATGTATGAATAGTTTTTTAAAATTTTATTTGAATTTACTTTTTGAGAAGAAAAACGTAAGCTATATTATTAAATTGGTTAATGTACTCACATATAATAATAAAAATGATAGTGTCAAGGTATGCAATTTGAAAAAGAGATATTGTGAAAAATTAATTGTTTTTGAGAAGAAACATTCAGTAAACTGAATACCTCTTTTTGAGCTATAATCTTTGGAACAAAATAAAATTTGTTCTGAACTTCACCTTTCAGTTTATCTAATTTCTGTGTTTTTCCCTGTGATCACTCACAGAGGATCAGTTTCATCTTCTTTCTGTCCACGGTACATACACTCTAATACCCCAACTGTGATGATGAACTAAATTGATACTCAACCATGACAGAAGTCATATATAATGTTCTTGAAAATATCCAGCACACTAAATTGTATGATAAAGAGAGCTTTGTTTCTGTCTCTGATAACAAGGATAAAATATTATATAGCAACAGCAAAAGTGGCAGTGAAAATATATTGTCAATAATGGTAAATGTACAGTCAAAGTTTTATACTGCCCCTCAAAATCCATACCATAATATCCTATTCAGCTGCTCAAGGTCACAGCAGTTCTGTACTGATATTTTGTGTTATTGATGCTATTAACCTCTCTGTTAACATCTGACATCTAGAGGTCATACCTTCATGTCCCACCTCCATGTGTCTGTTGGGTACTAAAATAGCTGAATATATTTCTCAGGTTTATGAAGTTAGGAGATACTGGATAATGTGGGCTGATATTACAAGAGTATGTGAATGTCAGAATATTTTTTTGAAGAATTAAAGGTGATCCCTTATGTTCCAGTATGGAAAAAGAGCACAAACAAAGTGACATAAAAGGGATTTTGTTTTTATATGAGTGGCTTGTATGAGAAATGTCATTCAGATGAACCGAGGTTAAAAAGTACATGGTTTTGTTTAAAAGACCCATTCTGGGAAGTAGAGTTCTCATTCAGCCTTTTCTTTTTTTCTTCATTTCATTTTACTTTATTTGTATGCATAAATAGATAGATAGATAGATAGATAGATAGATAGATAGATAGATAGATAAATGTCTTTTTATCCACGTATCCCCTCCTCTTTCCCTTCCCTCCTCCCAGTCCCTCCCATCATCCTTTACATCTCCTATCCCGGGAAAGGGTAAGAAGTCCCAATTTGGGTCAGCTCAGTGTGGCACATCCACTCAGGCAAGTCCTATTTTTTCATTCCAACATCAAGACTGGGTTAGTGTTCCTCTTCAGGGAATGGACTCCAAGGTAACAGGCTGTGCACAGGAACACAGTCTGATCCCACCACTGAAGGCTCCATATACTGCCCATGCCAATGGACAGTTGCCTAGCCTTAAAGGGCCTAGCTCCTTTTCCATATGGATCTCCAGTGTCTGTTCTTAATTCAAGGAGCTCCCCAGAGTTCCAGATAGCCATCACTATGTGAATTTTCCTCATAGTCTCTATCCCCTTGTTCACTCAGCCTTTTCTTGTGCTAACTAATATATACTGTTCAAAATTGTATCTTCTGCCCTTAGAGTTGTTAAATCTTAAGATCTGGTTGGAGACCATTGGTACTCACCTGAGAGGAACCTTCTGATAGCAGAAAATGGGGAGGAGCTATACAGACTAACATCAGCAGAGGGTTTTATGAAGATGCTGATGAGCAACTGTACAGACTGCCATCAATAGAAAGTATTATGAAGATGCTTGTGAACAGCTGTACATACATATAAAAGCCCCAGAGTTCACAACAGAGTATGTTGTGAACTCTGGGGCTTTTATTTGACTTTACAGTTGCACATATAACAGGATAATGACACTCCTAAAACATTTGAACACTTCATCTACAAAAAAAAAAAAAAAAAGGTTTATTTTTGTTGGTTTGTATATTTTGTGGTTTGGATATGGTTTCAAGAAAAATTATTCAACACTGAATACGCAAAACGTGTCTCATCCCTGGCTAATTCTTCTTCTATCAGAAGTAATTAGTTTTCTGTAGTTTTTTGGCATCTGTGAAATTTCCCCTTTCACATTAACAAATTCATCAATATTATTAAGCAACAAAAACAGACTGAACAGGTTGAATTTATATATGTGTGTATATATATTCATATATTTGTATATGTGCATGTTAGTATGTAACACTAATATAGAAAAAACTCACAGAATGTGGCAGCATACACAAGATCCGCCCTTGTTCAAATAACATAATAAAATGATAGTAGTATAAAGGGAAAATAGACACAAAATCTCACATTTTACCAAAAAGTTATTTCCAAATGTCAAATGCTGGAAAAATTCAGGTTTTTAAATGAACTCATGCTCAGGAGCAGTTGGCCAATATCAATGACTCCATGATTTTCTGTTGTTGTTTACATTTTTATTTTGCTCTTTTGGTATTTTTTTGTATTATTGATTTTCTAATTTAATTTGCCTGTTAATTTTTTTGTTTCTGTTTTTATGCCCCTTTTATTAATATATAAAGAGAAATAATAAGCAAAAATAACCTGAAGGTGTGTGACTAGGAAGGTGGAGAGAGTCTGACAGGAAATGAGAGAGGCGAAGAATACTCAAAATTTATCAGATAATTTTCTTTTTCAGTTTAAGAAATGTATAATTAGTTACTGTTTTTTCATCATGTTTTTGTAGGAAATTATGTTGTTTCATGGTAAATAATTGACCCACTGGTTTAATAAAAGCACTGATTGGCCAAAGGCAGGCAGGAAGTGTGGGCGGGGCTACCAGACTAAAAAAACAGCGCATGGCTGAACAGGAAGAATCATGGGTTAGATGAAGGGTAGAGAGCTAGCAAGTTGTATGCCTGGGCCTTAGGCCAATCAGCCTAAAAATATAGTAAGAATCTGTGTGTCTCTGAGGATCTGCGGGTCTGTGGGTGATATACAAGATACTTGAGGCTAGGCCCAAAAGTCTGGGCCAGAAACATCATACTACAAATGGCAGCCCAACGTGGGTAAAATTACCCACAAAAAGCCATAGAAAGCTTAAAAAACAGACTAGAGTACTGGAACTGAAGCCCAAAGCAGCTTCTGAGTTGTGTCTCTGAAGAGGCCCGCAGTAAAGAGACTGAGTGGTATATGGGATTAAATTATAAAATGCTGTGTTTGCTACATGCAATTTAAGGTGAACAAGGCTAGTTCCTGAGTCTAGATGTAAGCAACGAGCTCTATAAGGTGGATTTAAAGTTTCTATTAATAAGGACAAAAAGAGAATAGAATCAACAATGGCTTCTTAGTGTTGATGATGTTTTCATGGATTAGCTCTCTTTGCTGGAGGCAAACTGAGGCTTGGCTTTTTTAAGAGAAGCTTCCTGATTCAGCCTTAGAGGCAAAACACCTGTGAGTTTTTTAAGAGGCCCTGCTGCCTAATATTTAAATGGAGTTAATGAGCAGCAGATGGCAAAGCTTTACTTAATAATTATATGGACCCTAAAATTGTCAGAGTCCCTGGGTTAAAAAGATAAATTCTATGAAGTTAGAATAGGAGCTGGGTGGAGCCATCCACCCATCCTACCAACCTTGAAATTTGGCAGATTAAAGGTGTGTTCAGAAATTGAAAGAAATATAAGAATCTTTGGCAGATTAAAGGTGTGTTCAGAAACTGAAAGAAATAGAAGAATCTGGGTGGAGTCAATCACTGTAGCCAAGCAAAGGTATGGTCAGAGACAGAAAAAGATAAGAAATAAATATACAGTAAAGACAGTTTCTTGTAAAAAAGTCTAAGTTGTTTAGAGTGTGTTGAAAATATAGATACATAGGGTTAGAGAAAGAAAAAAAAGGTAGAGAAAGCTCTTAAAAAAGAAATAGAGTAAAATAAATAAGTGAATGAATGAATGAATGAATGAATAAATAAATAAATAAGCCACGTAAAGATGGAACATTACAAAGAATGTCTGGATACTGTATATTATTGTCTTATCTTTAAGCTTCTTGACTGAAAATGACTTAGTAAAAGCTGCTAAAAGACAGCTGATTATAAATGCTGTTGGAGTAATTCAACCTATATATTTTGTAAATGAGTTTACTTTAAAATTGAAATGCAAAGATATGCTACTTTGGAGAAGAAGTTTTTCTTTTATTTTCACAGAAAATGAAAGACTGTGGATTTATTTCTGGATAAAGAACATAAAGTTTGATAGAGGAAGACCCCCTAAAAAATCTCCAATGGAAATGGATGGACCAGATGATTTGACATTTCAGAGCACTTCTGTTGAAGTTTCCCGAGCTCTGTATCCAGGACAATTTTAAGGAGACTGGCTGAGATGACCCAGTCTTACAGACTACTCCACTAAAGATTTGTGCATAATCCTAATTTTTTCTTTGGATTCCCTTGAGATTGCCAACGCCCCATTCAGCAGGAAGTAGCCTAGAGAATGATGCCCATATTCCCAAAACATGGATTATGGATGTTTGTGTTTATTTACAGTGTTGTTTATAAGTTGCTATAGATAAGGGGGGAAAAGAATACTAGATTTGGAGTTGTTTTTGTTTTAAAAAGAGAAAAAGGGATATGTAGGGGATTGTGTTGTTTCATGGTAAATAACTGTCCCACCCACTGGTTTAATAAAAAGAGCTGATTGGCCAAAGGCAGGCAGGAGGTGTGGGCGGGGCTACCAGACTAAGAAAACTCTTGAGAACAGAATGCCAGGCAGAACACCAGAGAGAAGCTGGAAGAAGCAGAGGACAACTATGCTGCTTTAAAATAAGGTACCCAGCCACATGGCTGAACAGGAAGAATCATGGGTTATATGAAGGGTAGAGAGCTAGCAAGTTGTATGCCTGGGCCTTAGGCCAATCAGCCTAAAACTACTGTAAGCATCTGTGAGTCTCTGCTGGTCTGTGGGCTGTGGGTCTAAACCTTGAGGTTAGGCCTGAAAGGTTGGACCAGAAACCTCATACTACATGTTTTTATTTTTTTTCTGGCTGCTTTTGTCCTTTATCCTTTTTTGAGAGAGAAAAAGGGAGGATAAAGAGAATGAATATGACATGAAGTTGTGTGGGGAGGGAGGTAGAAGGATCCAGGAGAGGTTGATGAATGGGAAGAAATATGAACAAAATATAACGTGTGAAAAATTTATATAAAAATTTAAAAGTTATGTTAACCAACCGAGAGGAAAATTCAGAATACAGCAGACTGGATTTGGAGAAAAACAAAAATCATGAGGGACTTTACGGCCGAAATCACATATGTGACTCTGGGTCAGTCTAAAGCCATATCTTTAAGAAGTGATCCAGAAGATATAATAAGATCACAAAATGACTCAGTTAAAAATAAATAAATATATAAATAAAAATAAAACAGTGAACAAGCCATATCTTACTTATCTCACTGCTAGTTTTGGAACAGGAAAAATTATTTCTTTAGATGAAAATAGCTGCTTCGATAAGCCATTTGTTTTAAAGTTATGAATTTTAAAGAAAAATTATTAAAAAGTAAGTGCATATAGTTTAATTACACTAATGCATTCACAAATTTGTGTGATTCCCACAGACACCAAGTTGCAAAATATGTCCATCACACTTCAGTCAGGACAACCCTGCATATTCATGCTTTAAGATTCCCCCCTCTCCTCTTCCTCGTCAATTATCAGTTTGCCTTGTGTATAAAATAGACATTTTGGAAATATATGTGTGGAATCCTTTAATTTTTTTGCTTTTCCCATTTTAATGTGCATCCTATTCAACATGTCTAATAATAACTATGTACTTAACTAGCCCATTCCATCAGTAATAATATGGTTTATTGGGAATGGCATATTAATTTGTATACATGAGTTAGAAATATTTAGGACTTTAAAGTTAAAAAGTTAAATTCTGATTAAAAAAAAAAAAAACAAATTGTAATCTGAAGTTTCTGTGTCCCACCCAGCCAGCCCTTCAGCCAATCAGTCCTAAATAGACAAACAGAGGTTTACGTGTATGCTGTTTGGTCAATGGCTCAGGTTTATTTCTTGATAACTCTTATACTTTAGGTTAACCCATATTTCTCCCAATGTTTTGCTCCACGGCTTGGGACCTTTTCTCAGAGCAGCATTCTTGTATATTTCCCTCTGCATTTGTTGGCATCTGTGTCTCCTCTTTCTCTTCTCTGAGTTTACTTCATCTGATAGCCCCAACCATACTTCCTGTCTGCCTTCTGGCCAATCAGCATTTTATTGAACCAACAGGAGTGACAAATATTTGCCATGTACAAGGACATAATCCCACAGCACCAAATTCAAATTATTTTCAACTAATTATGACAAATATGTAATAGTTAAAGAGTAAAGTAAAAATTTATGTTTACCAGCAGATATAGTGTTGTTTCTTTTTCGCTTATTTTAAATTTTGTGATATGGTTCCACTATGTAGATCACTGAGATTAAACCAGGGATTTTCTAGTCTCAGTTTCCTGACTGCTGGGATTAATAGCAAGTGCGACTGTAGGTGTCACTCTATAATTCTTTTTTATTTGGTGATTTTTACATTTCTTACCAAAGTTGTTCATTCTTGCTATTTATGCACTTTAAAAGAACTTATGTTATAAATTTTTATTTTTGAAATTGTAGCTTAATTACATTTTACCCTTCCAATATTTTCTCTCCAAAATTACACCGTTATTCAAATTTCTGGCCTTTTTTTTCACTATACATACGCACACAAATAAGCATACATAATATAAATACCCATAGTATATAATATATGCATATGTATATAAAATCCTAAATGTAACTGTAATACTGTATGTATGTATGTTTTCAGGGCTAATTGTTTGGCACTTAACAACCACTCTGTGTTCTTCACTGAAGAAGGCTACCTATCATCTTCCCAGAATTCTTCAGTTTTCTGTAGTTCCTTGTGTAGAGTAGAGGTCTCCTGGATTTTTTTCTATATCTAGTTTGGCATTTGCTTTGGCATCATTCATGTTTTGCTCACATTTGGGCAATTGTGTTAGTGAGATTTTTTTTATGGGTGCAACTTCTGTTATTAGTAGGAGAATCTCACAGCAAACTTTCTAATCCTCTGGCTCATATAGTCTTTCTGCTACTTCTTTCACAATGTTCCCTAAGCCTTAGATGTGGGAAAATTTTGTAGATGTATTCATTAGGGCTGGGGTCTATAACTCTGCATTATGATTCTTTGTAGTTTTCTATAGTGATTTCCCTTGTTACAAACAGAAGATTCCTTTACTGTGAATGAGGACTGCACTTACTGCTGGTGTAGGACAAAGGTTTATTGATCATTGTGGCCAGAAATTATGCTCTTTTAGTAAACTAACAGTAGTTTACTTCTTCTAGTAAACCATGAATTGACTTATACTGGCAAAGTAGGTTTTCAGTAAATGAGATAGTTTCTTCTTACTGAGGGAGTCTTAAGTTTAAATAGAAAGCTGCTTGTTACTGTCAACGTATGTGCACCATTACCCTACCATAAGAGGTATTGCACCATACTAGTTATTGATTTTTTTGGAAGCATCATATCTAGTTAAAACCCTCAATATCCTCTCTCCTTTAAAAGAATGAATAGCACTTTCTGATACCACAAGTTAGACCTCAAAATTTTCCAAGGAATATCAAGATCATCCAGGATTGTTAAAAATTCTCTACATACCCATATTATCAAGTGCACCAGAATGTAATGTTATTCACTCATCCCAAAATTAAATAAGTAACTCTTTTCAAAAATTTACCTGTCATTTGATTTAATAGCTTTCTGAACAGCTTATTTGACAAAAATGACTTAACTGACTATAATTAAAGCCCTCCCCCTTTCCTTGCAGTGTTAGGAATTGTTTTAGAGTGTAATTTTGTAATTTAGTTGTTATGGCTAGTCTTTGTTGATATGTGGGCTTAATGTTTGAATATAAGTTAATATAATTAGAAAGGTTAGGTTTTTTTAAATAAGGGTTAATAACAGTTTGATAAGTGGTGTTTGTATTTTTAAATGTTAATTGTTTAATAAAGTTAACATTAGTATTTGCATTGTTAAAAATATGTTTTGTTGTTGTTAAAAGTCAGTGAATAAAATTAGTAAAAGGTTTATTTGGTTTTAGTTTAATGGAGATAAGTGTAGAACTTATGCTTTTTTTACCCCAATGGGCAGTTTTTTTTATGTCTTGGTTGTAGTTGTTTGAATTTGTATAAAGAGTATTGTATTATATTGTATTTATGTATCATTGTGAGTAAAATTGTGCTTAGTAATTAGTATGTTTAAGGTTTATTTATTTTTTGTTGTTTGATTATGTTTGACTGTTTATAAATTTTTATAAATTTAGACTTACTAAGTTTATTAAGTAATATTTTTAGTAAGTGTGGTTTTAGTTAAAGTCTGTCAATTAGTAGGAGTTAGATAATATTTTTTATAGATTTTATGATCATTGTGGTATCGGGTGTAGAAGTTTTGTATTGAGCAATAGTAGATTTTAGTTTAATAATTTTAAAGTCAAATTTTTGAGGAGTGTGTTAGGGAACTTTCTGAGTATTTGTTGTTTTGTGACAGGGAAGGTGTTTGACTTAGTTTGAATTCATTTTGTAGACATTTTTATTTTATTTGGAAGAAGTGATGACTGAGAGCGTGGGGTTGTCTGAAGTTTAAATTTTTCTTAGGTTTTTTTTTTTTTAAGATGTTTTAGGTAGGAAATAAGTTGATTTTTTTTAAGTTTTATTTGTTTTTTTAATAAATTTTATTTTATTTTTTAATTTTTGTTTGGGATTCAGTATAGGATAAACAGTGAGGGCTGTGTAGGAGGAGGTCACATTGGATTGTGTTATTTGGCCTTTTTTTAGATTAATTAAATTAATATCTTTTATTAGAGTGTTTTTATTGAATTTTAAGGATCATTTATTAGTTTTTTGGTTTTTTATCAAGATATTTTTGATTATTAGTTTTTTATATTTGAGTTTTAGTATTTATATTTTTATTATTGTTAAAAAACATTAAGTCATTTGTTTTCTTGGATTTTTTATTTTTATTTTTAAATAAGGCAGGGGAGGCATTTTCTGTTCTCTTTAAAATTCTCTTCCCGTCATTAAGGACACTCACCATGACTGAATCAATGTGTCGTTGGTTTAATATTTTATTAATCAAACTTTAATAAGAATATGCTGTAACAGAGAAGTGTTTTGGCCCAAATGTATGATAATAATCTTTAAGAGCATTTTTGACACATCTTTAACATTTTTTATCTAGCATTTTTTTAACTGGAAACTACGGACAGACCTTTTGTATAAAATGAAAAAATTTAGTCTACTGGTTTTTTGTTATCTGTATTATTTTTCTTTAATGTCTGTGTTAGCCTATTAATTGTTTTTGCTGATTTATTTTTAGATTCCACTTAAAAAAAACTGTCTCTTAAGCTTATTGAAAATGACAGGCAATCATTTTTTCAGCATATGTTCTAAATGGTACTTACCATCATATGCCAGCCACCAAACAATGTCTTTACTGAGAGTCCCTCATACTTCTAGCCTCACATTGGGTGCCATTTGTGCCAGCCCATGAGATCAGTCAACAAAGTGTCTAAAACAGAGAGAGACAAAAATTAGACAGAGACACAAAAAATAGAGACATGACTAAAAAGTCTGCTCAAGTCTCAGAGTTTATTATACTTTGATATAATATATATACATTTCAAAGAGGCAGCCCCCTGCCTACCGGCTGCATCACTGTTTAAATAAACAGCCATCCCATTGGATAAACTACAAAAAAAATAATAACAACAATAATAATATAACTAAATACAAAAATTAGTCATTATACAAAAAAAAAAACAAAATATACATCATAATATAATGAACAAGACCACAAAAAGCCACAAAATATATCATTCATACTTAAAAAAAACCCTTCTAATTAAAAAAACAGTTCAACAAGCTAAAAAATAAATAATAAATTCAAATAATTCAAATTCAAATAAAGTTTTTCTCACACTTATAAGTCTCCACACTTATATTCTTCAAGTACTTTGGCTCTTTGGACATTTTTATCATAAGTTATTATAAAATGCATTCAAGGGTACTCTTTAAATATTTATTTACTTACTCACATTTTTTAAACTTTTTATTCCATTTTCTTGAATAATACTGAATATATGAGTAACAAAGCTAAAATACTTCTTTACAAATAAGCCGTTAATAGACAAGTATATCAAATCTTCAATATTTATTATATAAAATATTGATGAGCAGTTTTTGTGTTATTTAGTAATTCAAAAACAATGGAGTCCATTTAGAAGATGTTTACATGACTGAAACCAAGCATCAGGGCTATCTTAGCTAACGAAGTAATAGCAATCAGAACATATTGAATAGTCTCACTGGGAAGGCACACTAAACAATTAAGCCAATGTGCTCTTATGTTTAGTAAAGCAGTTCTAATAATTTAGTCTTATGTAAAGATATTTTTGTTACTAGGATAAAAATTTGAATTTTATTTTTTTAACATAAAGCCTGAAATTATAGCAAATGTCAGATACCTTCTACTTGAGTGGGTATTTTTTCCTATAATAGATATTGCTGGCTTGCTGGGAATATCCCAAGCTTAAATGGGTCCTCCATGCTGAGCTGCCTTCAGGAGTGTCTTCACTGGCTTATAGATTGATCTCTCCCCTCTACATCTGTAACTCTTTATACTCTTAACTTTGCCCCTAACTTTTCCAGCCTCTTATGCCATTGGTTACTCATTTTATGTTTTTCTATACTCATAGCAGGAAAATTCTTGATGTTAAACTTCTGTTGAAATTTCCTTGAATACTTCTCACTCAAAAAGTATTCTGCAAAATTCATTTTGATCATTTTTTTTTATTGAACCATGATCTTTTATTTTTCTTATCCTTAGGGCTCTTTACTTAGCATTCTTTAATTTATCCACATTCTGACCATCAAATACATTTGTAGGAAAGCTAAACTAAATCAAGAAATGCTTTACAACCCATATTAGATAAACTCATTTTTTTTTGTTTCTGGGAACAATAATGATAATTTATTTCTCACTAAGAATAATGGGGCATACAAGAAGAATTTTCATATCTTCAGCATTAATAAACATAGTATAAAGTAAGTACATGACTTATCAGCATATCCAACACAATTCAAGTGTTACCAAATTGAACATGTATATAGTTTCCACAATTGGGATTATCCTCTAGAACACTCCATGATTCCAATCACTCCCTTTCATATATGTATGTATAATCTTAGCCTTGCTGCTATGTTCACAACTGATCTAGACATGTGTGTATTTAAGGAAATGCCTACAGGGTGGCAGCAGATAATGGAGCCCTGAAAGTTTTACTCGGAGTCCTGTAGATCTGCTTTGGCAGATGAGCACCTATGTGCGTGCATGCACACACACACACACACACACACACACACACACACACACACAAACATATACACACACACATATACACACACATTAATGATAATGAAAAATGTAAAAATCAACAAAAGTTAAGCATTTCAATTTTTAGTAATGTTAAAAGAACCACATAGTGTTGATATGCTAACAACATTTAACATACTAATAGCATTTCCACATATTGTGAATTACATACTGATTTTTTTATTATAAAAATAAATTTCAATGTGAAATTTCAGGTTTGAAAATTGATCGGTGATATATTTCATCTCCATACTTGTTCTTTCTCATTTTACCTAACCTCTAAGCAAGATTTAAAGAAAGTCAATCCTGTCTCCCATCAAAATAATATCTAATATCTTTTTTTTCTGGCTGAAAGGGTAGATTTCCTAGAGAATACTTTTGCTTCTTTTATTGTAATAGACACTTATCAGATCTACTGAGTGTCCCTGGACCATTTATCTTGAAATCTGTATTAATTCCTGGCATAGGAAATGTCCAGAATTCCCAAATGTATTAATAAGACAAGGAACATGACAGTTGGTATCTAGGCTTGAAATTTTCTATTACTCTTTGGCTATTTATTTTGCCCCTTGGCCCTAAGTATAAGGACTTAATTGTGACTTGTACAACTGAAAAATCAAGCACAAGATGTTTTTTGCATATATTCTCATTCACATAGTTGCTGGAAATTGTGATTTTTATACACATATTTTATGGTATAGAACTTTCTTTATAAAGAATCCTTTACGTTTGTCTATTCAAATTTGCTCCAATGTATACGAAACCTAAAAAAAATCCTAAAATTTTTTTCTCAGTTGTTTCTATCATCCTAAAGGCAAATCTGTAGACATATTTGTGTACTGAATTAAAACTATCCCTGGGGTTAAACCAGAGACAGATGGCAGCCAGGTTGTACCTGTCAAAAGTCGCTATTGAGAAAGCATCGATGTAGGCAAATGTATTAATGCTCTTTATTGTTAATGTTTGCTGTGTGACCTTCCCATTATCAGATATGTGTGCCTCTCCTTACTGATGCCTTCATCCATCTCCCTAATGGCCCTGCCTCTGTAGCAGTTTCTAGCTTGAACTATCCATCACTGCACATAGATGTGCTCTTTGGCTGACGTGCCTTCATTTCAGCTGAATGTGGAATAGAAACAATACATGTTTGAGCACATTTCTCATTTTTCATATTATACATGGTTTAATACTAGTGCAGATCTAAAATTCAAAATATAAACTTTCCCTCCTTCAGAGTTATAAAAAAGTTATTTTCTTAGCTAACTAAGAAGTGAAAGAACAGATTATTGTTGAAATGCATTATTATGTACTTGAACATATATTTCATTTTAATAGTACAAATCACATGAGGAAATAAAACTAAATTAAATTTTATTAATTGTGAACTATGATAATCAGAATAATTTTATCTGTGCACTTGTTTATCTCCTTCCAGTCACTTATTCTTTGTTTGATGGCATTCCTTAGAGTGAATTCACTCCCTTTATTCTCTTTGTATTATCTCAGTAATTTTTCTCCTCCCTGGGGATGTGTTTCATAAAAACAAAAATGGAATCCGACTTGCTTTGCTATGATATTTCTTTTCTGACAAACCCAAGCTGACTGATCTAATTGCATCAAATTATATATTCATCTCTTTAAAACATACAACTGAGTTCAAGAAGGCTTTTGATTGTGTTACTATAAGGTGATTGAATCATGAATGGTGACTATTTTAGAGCTAGACATACCTACCACCAAACATGGCAACCTAAGTTCAGCATGGTAAAAGGAGATTGTTGTGGGATTCAGGTGTTAGCTGATACATTTGGAAGGCACATGTCCAGAGGCTCAGGTTCCTAATAGAGATATTGCCAGCCCTGTGCAAAAGGGGCTGTTAGGATCTTGGGTGCCCCATTTCTTCCTGTCTTCTTGAGAGATTAGATCAACATCCATCACGAGAGCATCCGATCACTCAAGTATCTTCCTAAAGTATAATCTGTTATTGTGAGTGTGTGCTAAATTACGTTCCAATAAATATTAATCCCGTATTTGGTATATTGCAAGTGAGATTTATTGTGAGATCTGGTACCCAACATGGGGCTTGGCATCTAGCCTGCTGGTATATTGGACTGGGGAGTTTATCCATACCCTAAGCACTGCCAGAAGCAGAGGACAGGCAGAATGTTCAGCCTTGGGAGCCTGCACTCCCATGTATGGGCTGAAAGCTCCACACTCCTTCTTCTAACTCCTATTTATCATTCCTGTAGCCCTTAGGCCACAGCTCTGTCACCCAGCAGAATGGTGGATGGTGAGTGCACTTAATCTGAGCCCAGCTCAGGCCACAGTCTAACCTCACTTGCCTGACATGTCCACGTAGCCCATGGCACTGAGCAGAGGGGCTGCTGTGCTGCAGTGGAACTGTGATTCCCGCTGCTGCCTCTGAGCCAGGCCTGTGCCCGACTTCTACACACTGAGCCATGATCCCAGCTGCTGCCATCTCACGGGTGCAGACTCTGTTATACTGTCCTGCCTTAATCATGTGAGACTCTGCCTTTTCTAAGGTTCATATTCAGCTTGTGTGCCTGCTGGAACCTTTTAAGGGTCTGTAGACACATAGGGTCTGTAGGTAGCCTCCTGCTGCTAAGAGTCCCTGCATCCGCCATATTGCTGTTGAACGAAGCATTGAACACTATTGCAACACCTGTTGACCAAACATCCTCATTACAACTAAATTGAGGTAATGGCTGAAAATTATTCAGGTCATACTCTTACATGGTGATTAAACATTTCTCAAATGAATGTCTTGAAGGCTTCAAGGTCCCAGTCCTACTATTTTTTGGTTTATTTCTATATTTTATGTTTCAAATGACACGACCCAATAAGTTCTTGGTGACCATAATGAAAAAGGTAAAATCTAAAATCAACAATTGATGTCTAAAATATGTGATAAGAAAATTTCAAACACTAAAATGACAGATGAGGTTAAAGTAAAACCTAAAAACCAACAATTGATGTAAGATATAAGATGTGGGAATGCGTTTATGTATGCTGTGAATCTCAATCTTTAAATAAAGGAGCTGTTTTGGGTCATGGCAGGCACCATAGAAGAAGTGGGAGGAGAATTCAGAGTTTAGGTAGGAGAAGCAGGGCGGAGTCAGAGGGAGATGGAGCCAGCCGCCCAAGGAGCAACATGTAAGGAGCACGGGTGAGCTACGGGCCACGTGGCCAACAGATTAATAGAAATGGGTTGATTTAAGATATAAGAGCTAGCTAGCAATGTGCCAGAGCCATAGGCCAAACAGCATGAAGTTAATATAAGTGTCTGAGTCATTTCTGGAGACCTGGGCGGCTGGGCGGCTAAGCGGTCTCGGGCGGCAGGTCTGTGGGTCTCGGATCTCTGGCCAACCGGGACCCGAGAAACCTCACTACAACAGATATATAATATAAAGATTTCAAACACTAAAAGGGCAGATAAGGTTAATTTTCTAAAAATTAGTTACAAGCTTTCACATAAGGCTTTCTCTTCAGATCTAGATATAAATACACAAAAATATAGGCTTTACACAAATGATGAAAACAAAAAACTCATTAATGACATTAATGATAAAGACAAAAAACCATTAATTATGTTAAATATGTAGATCAAAAAATTACTGATTCTATGAAGTCCTTAAAAAGACTACTTCATCAAAAAAAAATCAAGCTCTAAAAAAAATCAATCATATCCAAACTACAAAAATAAAAGTCAATAATATCCAAGCTTCAAAAATAAGAAGACCATATTGCAATACTAAAAAAAAAAAGAAGTGGTAATGCATTTTCTGCTCAAAACAATTCAAGTCAACCCCTGATAAAATATTATGATAATAAAGACGCTCTACCTAAGGTGATAAACATAACAAGACTACCATCTTCTCCACCAATATTGTTCTTGGCTACTCTTCAGTCAAAGAAAACATATAGAGAGTCCCCAAAATTTATAAAATATATGCATATAAAATATTTCAAAGATTTTAAAGAGGCTTCACAGAGTGTACTCTACTTACATAAAACAGTTACTAAATTCATGGTCACCAAAATCCCAGATACTGCCTAATGATTAAATACTCACTGCTACCATATTAGACTATAGCCAAAATTTACAATAAAAAGAAAATTAGTTTAAAAAAGAGGCTAGGGCTTTAAAGCAGCAGAAAAAATAATTTTTCATTTCTCAAGACCAAATTTTTGGTAAAAACATGTCTACTGATGTAAAGGCTCAGACTACTTACAATAAACATACATTGTTGATGTGCCATACTCCTATATTAAATGCTTAAAATGATTATTTTAAACCCTAATCAAAAAATTAAGCCTTATACTAAAGTCAGACAAGGCTTAAAAAAGACTTATACTAACTTTCTACAGAGATTTACCAAGGTTATACATAAAACAATATCAAATCCAAAAGTTAAAAAGCAGTATTTATGTTTTCTGGCCTTTGATCATGCTAATCTACACTATAAAAAATGCTATGCCTTTAAAAGTCAGATCTACACCAATAAAAAAATAGATTCAACTTACAATCAGTGCTATGACAAAAAAAATAAATAGGCCAAGTTATTGCTAATATTAAAATAAAAAAACAAGTCATCACTTACTTTAACTGCAATAAAACAGGCCATATAAGACAAAACTATACACAAGACACTTCTAAAAATAATATCCATTTTAAATATGACTCAAAAAGCCATTGCCTTCTAAATTATACAGAAAGTATAATAAAAGATGACATTAGACCAACAAATTTGAATCTACCAGAGATAAAAAGAATCAACCCTCTACCATCAAAAAACGCTTCTTGGGGCTTCTCCCGGGAAATTTCAAAACCAAAACAATCATACCCACTCACAATAAAAAAAAAAAATCAGCATTCTCAAAACAAATTAAAAAATCCAATGCCTAATCTAAAAGATCATATGACATTAAATAATAAAATAAATTCAAAAAATAAAAGTTCTAAAACCCCACAAAACAAATATTTGACAAACTTCCATATATAAAGAAAATCCAAAATTAAAAATACTGATAAATAATATCTATATCCAAAATTTAAGCAACACTAAAACTGATGTTTCGATCATAACCCAACAATCATGACCCTAGATGGCCTTTACAGACAATAAAAATCCAATTTCTAAATATTAAAATAATATCTCAAATAATACAAAATATAAAATGGATCAAATACATAAGACCAAAAGGTCAAAAAAAGACAGTCAAAGCCATATAATATAAACATCTAAATCATTTTGGGGGGCCTGAGCAACAAAATGCAGCTAAATGGTCTGATGCAGCAGGTTTGTGGGTCTAGACCTCTGGCCAGATGTGGCCAGAAACCTTATTATAACTGGAGATAACCAACTTGTACAGTTTATTCTAAAACTTTGACTTGTGTGAACTGAAGTACATGTGTACCCACATACATCAAAAGTAAACAAATACATTTTAAAATATAAAAACTATATCAAAGGAATAGTACAATTATGTAAATAGCACTACAATGTTTTTGAGATTCTAAGTGAAATGACTATATATCAACAGTTTTAGAAGGTTCAACTTATAAGTTCTTATCTTCAGACACATATATTTGGTTCTAAGCATCAACTGATATTATGTGAAAAAATGAAAGTTACTGTCTTGACATACTCAGTGCTGGTCCAGATTTGATAAATACTTTATGTTAGGCCAGAGGCCATTTTAATATATTTCTTGACAGTGTCTAAGAAAATCAAGTGATTCAGAGAACTATGGAGAAGAATTCTTTAGCCAAAACCACAGGCAGAATGACAGTGATAACCCTGCTTTATATATTATAGATAATCTGTGTCTTTAATTGGTTTCAAACAGGATTCATGCTACTAGGTTTAACCATAGAAAGTTTATTAACATGGTCCAAGAAAGTAGATAATAACCAAACTTAATGTCAGCAAACTTACAGAAGGAAGACACATAGGAAAAAAAAAAAACACTGGGAAGAGGGAAGGTTATAAAACAGTGTGATAAGAAGTAGGAGAGCCAGGGGAATAATATGTCTAAGATTCAATATATATCCAAGGATTCTAAATCATCTCCACAAAGAAGATTAATAATAACACATACTATTATGCTTTAATATTTATATTTTATTTAGGCATGGTTATTTAGAAAAGTAGTAGACACATCATAGACCAAGACATAATAATTTTTATTTAAATGATTAATAAACAACTTATATCCAACTAAAATACTTTTATAATTCTAACTGATATAAACAAATTATAAATGTTAATTAAAGCTAATTTTATTAGAAATTAAGGACATGGAATTTAAATATATAACATCATTTTAGAAATGCTAGCTTAGCAAAAAGTAGCATTAAATATTGACTAACAATAAAAATATGGGGCTAAGGTCCCTCTGATATACTTCTAATAAATTTTTCATAAGCATAAGTCAAGTAGGATTCTGCAAATACTTCAGTATGCCTGTTGTGATGACCATGTACTTGAAAAGAAGAAAAACTGAAATGAATTATATGATGCTGGACTATTAAAAATGTTTTACTAGTATTTTTTGTCATATTTGTATGACCATATGTTTTAAAACACCTATAATTTTAATTCATTAATACATGCTCTAATCTATTTACACATAAAATTTAATGTACAATGCTACTTATCAAAATGATATGCATTATTTTATAAAAAAATTAGTAAGATAAAAGTTTAATTATTTATCAGAAATTTAACTCTTTACTTTCATAAATAAGACAGACCACTCAGTTGATTGTACAAGTTCTGTAGTAGAAATATTTTTTATAATTTTGAATTTCTATGATACACACACATATATATATGTATATATATATATATATACATAGATAGATATTTAACAAATATGTATCAATGCTAGAAATGAGTCCCTAAATGTTAAGAATTTGACCTTTAAAGAGTTTAGAAATTTAATTGCAAGTTAGCACTGAATTTGTGAACATAAATTTGAAATTATATATTAACAGGTTTTTTTCTGATATCACACCTCTCAAGTTTGATCAGATATGATGGGTGAATTACACAAACACTGAAATTCTACATTAGAGTTTTTTTAAACTGTAATGTGCACAATTTGAGTTTGGATATTTACTGACAAACTTATAATTCTCATTTTTTTTCAACTTACATGAAAGTAACAAAACTCTGTAATTGGCCATGGAAACCAAATGTGTTCCAATACATACTTTATATATGCTTCTATAGTTATTTTTATTATGACTGTCACCCATCAAGCAGCATCACAGAGCTGAATTTTTCATATAATCTGAGGGGAAAAAATCCATCATTACTGAAAGGCATGGTGACAGAGTACTCCAAAACAGTGGGAGCAGACAGCAGTGCAGCTCCCTACTTAATGATATCTTGTTGGAATAGGAAGTAGAAAAAAAAAAAAAAAACTAGAACTACTCCAAGCTATAAACCTCAAAAATATTCAGTGACTTTCCCGTTTGATCGCGTCTCCCCAACTATTAAGGATCCTACATCCTCTTAACGTCATTAGCTTAAGACAAGCATCTAACACATGGTCCAGAAGAGCCATTTTGTAATCAAAATGAAATTCACTAGCCCTGATTTCCTTTATAACATACACAGCCCTCAAGGTTTTAGCAATAGGGCACAAAATGTGTCCCCAAACCTATTACATCTTCAGATACAGGGTCCCTGAATGCAAGCCTAACTATCAATACCCCTGATCAGATCCTCTACCCCATAAGTCCCAAACTATTCCCACAAACCTATCCATCCCCCAACCTCAGCTGCTTCCTGAGACTCAACCTCTAAAAAGCCCCATCACAAGAGTGGCTTCCTGACACACAGGCCCCAGAGAATTCTACTACAAGAGATCCAGCTACAGATCTCATTTGTTCCTTGAGACACATTCTTCATTGCCTTTAATTTCTCCAAGAGCTCCAATTGCTATAAGAACATCTAGTGGACCAAAAACAGCCCCCTGAAATGCAAACAATGCTTGCACCAATCAGAAGAATAAATAAGTAGATGGAAGTGCAAAAATCCATTCAACAACATAAAGAATAACACAGCACCACTAGAACCTAAGGGTTCTACAACAGCAAGATCTGAACATTTAATATGAAAGAAGAAGAGGAAAACAACCTTAAAATATCTTTATAAGGATGACAGAAGCCTTTAAAAAGGAAATTAGAAAGAAATGAAAAAATTCACTTAAGGAAATGGAGGAAAGGACAAGCAAAAATTCAGGCAAGAACAGCTAATCTCTTAAAGAAAGATTAGAGAATCAAGAAAAAAACAAACAGGTGAAGGAAACAGTGCAAGATTTAAAAACTGAAATAGATACAATAAAGAAGACACAAATTGAGGGAATGATGGAAATGAAACATCTGAGCAAATCAACAGGAACTGTAGATGCAAACAGAACTAACAGAATGCGAAAGATGGAAGAGAAAAGCCCTGATGCTGAAGATATGATAGAGGAAATAGATTTGTCAGTCAAAGAAAATTAGTTAAAGAAACATAACGCATAATGTCCAGGAAGCCCCAGACACCATGAAAAGAACTGTAGGGGGATTGTGTTGTTCCATTGTAAATAATTATCCCCACCTACGAGTTTAATAAAAAGCACTGATTGGCAAAAGGCAGACAGGAAGTGTGGGTGGGGCTACCAGACTAAGAAGACTAGGAACAGGCAGAGCAGCAGAATGCCAGAGAAATCCAGAAGATGCAGAGGACAACTATGCTGCTCTGAGAAAAGGTACTGAGCCACATTGCTGAACAGGATGAGAATTGTGGGTTAGATTAAGGGTAAAGAGTTGGCAAGTTATATGCCTGGGCCTTAGGCCGATCAGCCTAAAACTATTGTAAGTATCTGTGTGTTTCTTCAGGTCTGTGGGACTGCAGGTCTGCAGGCCTAAACTTTGAGGCAAGGCCCAAAGGTCCGGACCAGAAACCTCCTACTATAAACAACAAACCTAAGAATAATAACACTAGAAGTTGAAGAATGCCAGCTCAAAGGCACAGAAATGATATTCAACAAAATCATAAAAGAAAACTTTTCCAACCTAAAAAAGAAAATGACTATGAAGATACAATAAGCTTACAGAACATCAAAGAGCCTATACTTCCCAAAAGTCTGCTTGCCACATAATAGTCATTGTACTAAACATACTGAATAAAGAAAAAAATTATTAAGAGCTGCAAAATAAAAAGACAAAGATACTTACAAATGCAGACCCACTAGAATAACACCCAATGTCTCAGTGGAGTCTATGAAAGCTAGAGGGTCCTGGACAGATGTTATAAGGACACTGAGAAACCACAGATGCCAGAACAAACTACTAAATCTAGCAACAATCTCAATCACTATAGATAGAGTAAACAAGATATTTCATGACAAAACTAGATTTAAGCAATATCTATGCTAAAATCCAGCCATACAGAAAGCACTAGAAGGAAAACAACAAACTAAAGAAGTTAGATATATCCACAAAGCCACAAGCAATAGATAATTGTACATAAGGAAACTCAAAGAAGAGAGAAACACACACACACATACACACGCATACATGCGCACACACATACATACATGCACACACACGCATATTCACACGCACACTCACATCTGCATGCACAGTCACCAAAATATCAGGAATTAACAATCACTGCTCACTAAAACATCAATATCCCTTATTATCAATGGCATTAATTCACCTATAAAAAGACACAAGGTAATACAATGGATATGAAAACAAAATTTATCTCATGACGGAAAATGCCATCATCTACCTTAAAAGTCACTATAGTCATTTACTGCCTAGTTTTTTTTTTTTTTTTGTGGTATTTTTTTTTTTTTTTTTTTTTTTTTTTTTTTTTTTTTTTAAATGGGAGGCTCAACCCACTATGCTAAGTGTCAGCCTTAGGCAAGTGGCCTACATTGTATCTGAATACAGTCCGAACAAGTCATGGAGAGAACCCCACTAAGAACTTCATGATATCTACTTCAGTTATTGCTTGAAGGATTCTGCAAGGAAGTTCACCCTTGTTTTCCTTCAGTGATAAAACTATAATACATCAGCTAAATGAATCCTCTTTCCCAAATGGCTTGTGGTCAGTGATTTATGGCAGCAACACTGAAGGACATTAGAACAATCACTAACAACCTCCAAATGTTTACAAATTACAAAGCAAAAGTTATCCTTAGAATCAAGATACATTTTAAGTGTAAGCTTCTACAAATATCCTAATGTACATCCTCTGAATGTACAACATTGAGACAAGGTAAATATTTCCACTTCTAAAAGTACAAAATGAGAATAAGGAAATATTGGACCAAATTAATACTAATCAATAAGGTCAAACACCAACCCTTAAACACAATGTATTTAATTTAAGGCTGATAATGGTTCAAATCACATTGCAATGAAATTTAATAGTCCTAATAGCCCTAATGACACAACTCCCTTGTCTATGGCACACATAGTTTCACTTTTGAACAAGTTATTTTTAATAATTTCTTTTGTGTCACAGATATAGATAATGTAAACCCACTATAAAGTGTGTAGTCTGATAGATTTTTGAAACATCCATTCATGTATTCATGGACTCTTCATTCTTGAATAAGGTACACTAGCAAACCGAGATCCAAGTGGGTGGCACCACATTATGTTGCCAATCGAAGACTTACCTTGGCCTTTCTTGGACCAAACCTGAATTGGCTTCTGAATGTCTTTGCAGCTAAATCTATAGAAACACTCTTTCTCCAAGGTAACTTTCATACATGTATTCTTTGTTTAAGCTTTTTCTTTCAAATAAGTTTCCATTTTTGAATGCTAAAGTCAACTTCTCAGGGAATCTTTCCTAACATCTTATCGTGAAGTCCCAGATTTTTCTGCATAGTATTAATTACCTGAAAGTTATAAAGTCTTTGTGAAACCTCTCCTGTCTAATTTTAGTAGCATTGTTGTTTAAATTCTGGTAAAATACATTAGGATATCTAATATTAGTGAAATTTAAATAAATGACATGATTTAATACTTTTTGTTATTTATGTAGTGTGATCCTACTAGTAAGTAGATATGCAGAAATTCAAACAGAGGCCTTCTTTTCCACAAAGCCACTGTTTTTCAAAATACTACTTTTGTATGTTTGGAAAAATGCAGACCTAGAGGAAATATATAATAACTTCACATTATTTTGCATGATGTTTTAAAAACCATTATGAAACAGAGTATTTCTATCCTGTTGTATTTCATAAGATAATTTGATATTTGCCTTTGTTCTAGTAATTTATAGAGTGTGAGCTCAAGAATTAAGCCATGAAATATTCACAACTATATTTCCCCACTTCACTGGTTTCTACCAATTCCTACTTACGTGGATTTTACATATCCATCATGATAATTCAATGTACTGAAAAACATTGAACAAAATATTTTAATGTAGAATATAGCTTATAAATATTTGCTTGCTAGGTAGCACAATGAAACAAGTCTTTTTCATAACAGGTTTCTTATTATTTGGTTTATGAACTTTGCTTGTATACCCTTTAGTTATTCATGCATGCTTAATGGCTTATTCTATCAATTCTGCTTGAAGGTTAATCTAATGTCTGTATTAGGTGAATATATTGTAACAAGAGAAATCTATGCATGTGGACTATAAAATAAGAACAAAATTATTCAAGCAAGTAAAAATGATCATTTATTTTTATATTAGTATTTTACAGTATAGTAGAGATCTTGAAATAGTATATGAAATGTTTAATAGAGGAGGTTTAAATCTATAATACTGGGTATCAGAGCCAGATATTGGGGGAAAAACTGAAATATCAAAGAGTGAGAAAAAGAAAAACAGGCAGTTCTCTACCAGTCAACATTCCAGGCCTGTCTTTCTGAACCCTCCACTCCTGCCTCTCCATCCCAGCCATAAAAAAAAGCATCTGGGAAGCTGAACTCCTCCATTCTCTCTATCCACTGAGATATCGTTCTTCCAGTTTAACTTTTTATAGTTGCAATTAAAAGTGTGTACCATCATTGCCTGGCTCTCTTCGGCCTTGAGCTCACAGAGATCCAGATAGATCTATGCCTCTGGAGTGTAGGTCCAATAGCTATATACAGTATATAAAGAAATAATTATTAATAATGTCCAGTTCATTAACAACTGACTACAGCTGATTATAGTATGAGTATATTATCATTAGACATATAGATTTTACTTGGTATAAATAACTTTATATAAAGTGGAATTGGTGAAAAATGTGTGTACAAGTATAGGTGTACGCTTATGTATGTGTTTGAGTCTTTTAATATATATATACACACATATATATGGTCATGTAAGTTTTTATTCATATATAGATACACATATCATTAATATATATATAAAACTAAATACCAAAGCACCATTATTTTGTTTAATATTAATAAATATTAAGACTTGATTTCAAGATACAAGCACTTTCTGACTTTCCAAGGAGTTATTAGCATAAAGAATATTCTTAAGAAGATATATATTTGGTAATTCACCCAATGTTTATCAAACGCTGTTCAAAATAAACATTTTGCTATAGCAACAGCTTGAATTGAATAGGGAAAGACACCAGCACTCACAAAAAAAAATGAGCACAAACAGAAGTACATGTTGAACAATGTGATTTATCTGGTATTTTAGGCAAAATTAAGGGTTCTGGAAATGAACCTAATGCACACATCATTGAAAAATTGTCTTTGGTTATTTACACGATGAGTTACCATCTAGTCCTTCTTCTCCTGAACTGCCAGTCCCTTGTCTAAGCTCTCATTTTCATGTACATCCAATAGCATTTTCCTAGTTTTGGAAATTTGTATGTTTTTTCTTCTCATTTAGTCCTTTTTGCTCTTTCTGTCACCTCCTTCTATTTTCTTGTGAGATCATTTTTCTTGGTTCTGAATTTTAAGTCATGTTATTTTAAATTATTTTGAGCTCTTTTTCAGATGTCTCCAGAGACTTCTTAGAACAAGTGTATACCTTCTATGTACATTTTGCCTCTTTGTTATCATTGTCTCTTCTTAAACTATTAAACAGGAGAGTGAAAAAAATAAGCCTGTGTGAGAGACTACAATGGAAAACATAGGTTTGAAGGGAATGACGCTTTTCTTCTTATGCTAAAATGAGTCACTCTAGACCTGCTTGCTTAGCTGGCTACTCAGTATTCCTATATAGATGCATGACAATGCAAATTCCCCTGCATTAAAATTTCAGCAAATATCATACTTTCACTTTCATTTTGGATCTTTATTGACCATCACGATCTTTTACTTTTCTCAGTTTTCATTATAATCTAATGAACCCTATTACATTCATTTCTACACATGGGAGAACACTCAATTTATACAGACTAAAATATTAGGCACTTACCTTAGAGCCCATTTTGATTCACATTCCATAATCTGTGTACTTTAGTCACGATTCTATTGCTGTGAAGACACATATTTCTAAGGTCATCTTTAGAGATTTGATTTAATTGGGATATTCCTTATAGTTTCAGAGGTTAAGTTTATTATCATAGTAGAGAGCATGTCCTCATGCATGCCAGTGCTGAGGCAGTAGCTAAAATGTACAACTTGTTCTGTAAACCATGAGAGAGGCACTAGGCCTGGTGTGAGCTTCTGAAACATCAAAGCCCAACTCCAATGATAATTTGTCTACAAGTCCGTGTCTCCTAATCCTTTTAATCCTTTGAAATAGTTCCACTACCTGATAAATAAGCATTTTAATACAAAAGCCAGTGTAGACCATTTTTATTTATTAAACCCTCATGCTCTGCATCACTGGGCTGTATTTCTTTTAATTTTACTTCTTGGCTTGTAGAAGAATCTCCTTTGGTCTTTGCTCTCTTTTTATAACCATCTTGGCCTAGACATTTTACATATTAAAATAGTAATTTAAAATTATTATTCTCTGTCCTCTTCTTAGTACATAAAGTTTATAACATTTTTAAATTATAATTACTATCAGTATCCTCTTTTAAAATCTTTTAATTCTTCTTTTTTTGGCTATAGGCTTTTTCTGATTTTGGTTATTAGCTTGCCAAGTATTGTTAAGCGCTCCCCCCCCTTCCCCCAACACAACACAGAGTTGTAAAGTACTCGGTGCTTCCCACTGTGCCTCAGGGAAATATACTCCAGTACTGAGATAGTGGTGTTCATTTTAATATATATGGTACTGATTGTTATCTATGTCTCTGTTGTCAATAATATAAAACCTTGTTGAAAATACATTCTATCTATAGAAAGTGTTATACTTCATGAATCTCTCTACATATTTTTTTCTAGTACTTTCTCTCCTGGAGTCTTTGTATCTATAGCTTTTCTTACCACTATCAATTACTAAAGTCTACTGAACGAGTACTCTTCTCATGTGAACCTTTCCACTTCCTGTTGAACAAACTTAAATTTTGTCAGAGGTTCATAATGTTAGATCTTTCCTTCCATACTTTTGATGTGTTTCCAACTAAATTTTTTGAAATGCCAAAGTCTGTGTATAAAAAGGTGGAAATGTTAAGAATGAAAATTTTGATTCCTTGGGTATGAGCCAGGCCTTTGGAGTTTGCATCTTGGTTGGCTCTGTATTCATTCCTGCCTAAATGAACATTGAGGTATTCTTCCAAAATACAAAGGCATAGAGTGAAAAAATAGTACTGAAAATATATCTTATGATATTGTTTTATTTCCTAGTTTTTCCATCTATTTCTAGGACAATGATTTGCCTTAGGTCAGGTGACTTTTGCAGTAAAGTACAAGAAATGTGCCACATATTGTTAATATCCAGAATCTCTGTTTTTCTTCTCTTTCTCTGTGCCATTATACATTACAAAATACACACATACTATTTTAATGCTATATTTAAATATTATTTTAAATATTTTTCACTTAGTTAATTGCAACAGCCATTCAAATTAAAAATTAAGCATATAAAATATGTTATTTCTCAGAAATTGAGACGTTTATAATTCTGTGATATTCTTGTTAAAGAAAAATAGTTACATATAAAGTCTAAAGCAATATTTATTCCTAAAATATAATATCCTATGGTTAAAGAAGCAGTGTTAACTAAGCAGTTAAAAATATTTATTGCTATTAGCCTGGGGCTTTTTATAAAACTATTTTTAAAATTTCCTTTTTTTAAATAAAATTTTCTCTACTCACTGTTTTCCAAAAAATCATCTACATCAGATCTAAAAAATGTTTGAATGCAGACACTATGTCATTGTGACACAAAATATTTAAACAATAGTAAGTGGTTCTCTGGCTTTTATTGTGACCTTTTTTTTTTTTTACATATATTAATATATGGTGCTACGTGGCTTACTATCTTTTCTCAATAAGGAATTCTCATCTTGTTTTCTTTGCATCAGGCTGGCAAATTCTGACTCTACCCTTCTTCTTTCCATAATTGTCCTGCTCTGGTTAGTATACCTCCTGCACATCTAATGGCCAATCAGCATTTTATTAAACAAATTCAAATGACTAATCTTTAAAGAATTGAAGAACATTATGCCAAAGCAATAACAGTCAGTCATGAACATGGCTTCTCTCTCATGCTTTGGGTCTCATGTTAGATGTCAAATATTTGTCACTTTCTCGGTTTCTGAACCATTTTGCCTCAGTACATCTTGAAGGAAGGAAAGACTGTAGGTCAAAGTTCAGTGGAATTGTTGGTCTCTCAGTTTCATCACTGGAAGCTTTACCTGCTTACATAAGAAGGGTAGCTCAGGCTCTCTATCCTTCATTACTAAGAGTCTCCACTAGATATACCCTCATATATTTCAAGAAGTTTCCACTGCACTGGGTTTTCCCATCACTCTCAAAAATGTTCCTCAAATTCCATTCATCTCTTTCTGTATTTGTTCCTTTGTCCCTCCCTTACTAAGAGATTTTCCTGTTTCTATCCTTGCCTTTTCTGAGTCTGTCCACAAATTTTACTTTATTTTTCATTCCCAGAGAGATCTATCAATCTCACAGAATTGAAAATAGAAGTCTTGGAGCCTGCATTTGTCTTCAGTTGGTCTGCTGTTACACAGTAGGGCCATTAGCTTGGTGTTTTGTGGGATTCATTACAATGTTAGTGACATGTTTTGGTTTTTTTTTTTTTTTAGTTATTTAGGAACCCTTTTTATTTACTCAGTTGCCTGGTCCAGCCTCAAAAAGTGAGTATTATTAGTTTTACTGTATCTTGCTGTGGTATGCTTGGCTGACCTAATTTAGAAGCTTGATCTTTCTGAAAGGAAATAGAAGGGTAGAGAATCTTAGGAAAGGGGTAGTGGAGGTGAGATGGGAAGATTGGAATGAGGAAAATGTGTGGTCAATATGTATTGCATGAGAGAAGAATATATTTTTAAAAATATTCTGGAAAAAAACACATACATTTTGGTTTATGGTTTTAAAAAGTTTAATTCATAATCACCTGATTAAGTTATTTCTTAAATTGGGCTCAAATAATTCAACTTGCAGATAAATAGTGAGAGTTAGTCTGGAAGCATAAAGAATTAGGGATAGAGATCTCAAATTACCCCCATAAGCATGATCTCAATAACCTTTTCCTACCACTAATTCCACTTCTCAAAGACTACAAAATACCAAGTAATGCTATAGTCTTTACCCTATAGCCTTTAGGGGGCTATTTCTTGTCCAAACGACAGCCCCCCCATATAATTATAATAAGTTAAATTAGGCAAATATTTGGTTTCCTAAGATAAATTTTATCCCTAAAACCACACAGAAGCTTACATTTGTAACTCACACAAGAGTTTAAATCTTGTCTTGTTATTGTTGGAAACAAGGATCTGTTGTATTTGCTTCATTAGTTATGGTGTCTTCTCTTTTTAAAATGCAAATATAAAACAATGGATTACAATTCTCATGAGAGCTTAATTGAAGTGATAGCAATGACTTGTACAAATGTTCTTTGCTTACCTAAACAGTTTTATGGAGAGTGTCATAATAGAGCTAATCATAATAAACTGTATTAATAAAATGATAGCAGGATGCACTTTACTATATGTTGACCCAAGAAGCTCAGTGAGAGTGACGAGTCACTTTGCCAGCACAGTCACACAATACAGTACTTGTTCACACACAGCATTTTCCCTGAAGGGATGATTTAGCTTCAGAATTGCTGAACTGTTAGTTTAGGTCTTTAGATTTAGTTTCCATTTTCTTACTTTCTTAACTATACAAAGAATACTGGATTCTGCTCTGATTTTATTTCAATTATATAAAAATGCTATTTATGTCCTTCTACTTTAAAGACACCCAAAGGCTACTTGGTCTATATTTGCAAACTGACATGTAAACCTAGTTGTTCAGAAATAAATGAGAAAACAAATAAAATACGTAGGATGGATGCAAACATATAAACAGATATAATGCATTTTGATTATTGAATTAAAAATATGGGAAATTTTGTCATCTTAAATTTAGCTTCATTCTGAACAAAACTTATTTGACATAAAAAGATGTATGTTGAGACTTTTTATTTATCTTTCTTCTCTCTTCTTTTTTCATTCTTGCCACCTTCCTTTCTTCTGCCCCCACCTTTTCTCCTCCTCTGCTTTTTTAACATTTCCCCCCTGAAGTAAGATATAATCAACACTGACATTCAGGTGAAACACTACCTACAAGTTGAATACAAAGGATTACAATATATTAAGTTAGAAAAGGTCCTTTAGAAAAAGTATAATCAAGATTAGAACTAGTTCCTGAAATCAGTGAGATTAGTACAAAACCGTATCATTTTCGTTCAACTCTGATATCATACAATGCATTAATTTAGCTAAAAAAATAAGCCCAGAGAAAATAATTAGATTCGTAAAGTTACAAAAATTCTTAAATAAGAATGTATTCATTTCATATTTTTAAATATGTAGAATTTCTTTTCAAATATTTTCAAATGTTAAGGCATATCATAAAATATATACATTTTAGCAGCAAATAATACTAATTTACTAATGTTCAAGCTTAGAAAATCAATTTATAACAATAAATGTCTTTAGCTTTAATGAATATAAATATGAGAGTTAAGGTAGAAAAACATGATATCATAAGATATTTAAGTATGATTATAGTATCAAGTTCTTTTTGGTACTTTAAATGAAAAAGCTATTTTCAAAACAAATAGCCTACAATTATCGTATTCTAGGAACTATTTAGGAACATGGCGCAGTGCCTATATTTCTGATTAATGAGCTTTGCATACATATGTTGATTAAAATTTATTTTTGCTAATTAGAAAATTGAAACACAAGTAAGTTAAATAGTACATTCAAACAATTTTTCCAGTGAAAATCTGTGTTTATAAAATCATTCCTAAATTACAATGCAAATAAAACTGTAAAATGTGTTATATAATAATACATTATATATATTTATGTGTATATGTATATATACACATATATGTGTGTACATAATCCACAGACAGAAATTTATTAAGAATTTGATGTGCTCAATGTCTAGAATCTTGTGAAGGAAAAATATACAAATTAATTTAAAATTATGTTTATCTACTCAAATCTTAATACTAGTGATTCTCTTGCCATAACTTACACAGAAGCATGTATGCTAGGCCAATTGATTTCTGACACCATCTTTTTAAAAATGAATTAACATATCTAACATTTTATATGCAAAATAATTCATCATTGATCTGTAGAAAAATGTTATATTTAAATATTTGTGTATTGTTACAATATTTATAATGACTTTAATAAGTTCAAATTTTCAAATTATAAAGCTAAAAGGGCAAATTATAGTAGTAGTCACCTTTACATATTATAAATTTTTATCATTAAATTCTTTTTTAAGGTGATCAATAGATCTTTTCCTAAATTAATAACATGGAAAATTTTATTCATTATTCTTTATTGTTGTGATATGTTATAAAACCAGTCTGGTATATTAGAGAAGAAATATACTGCAGTCACTCCAGGAGCATCAGAGAGTGGTTACTCACATCTTTAATCTCAGCATGCAGAAAGACTGGGAGTCGTTACCTATACCCAACTGGACATGGCGACCTATGACTTTAATCCCAGCAGATCTGAGTTTGAGGCCAACTTGGTTTACAGAAGGAGTTCCAGGATCCCAGGCTGGCAGTGTTGGTACCAGGCCTCTAATCCCATTCCTCTAGAGACAGAGATCTTTCTGTGTTTATGTGAGTTGAAGGCTATCAAATAATAGAAGCTCACACATTTAGTCTTATCCTAGATATAAAACAGCTGGACAAAGAAGATATTTAAGGCAGGCATAGGAAGACAGATGAAGCAGTAGAAGCTACAAGAAGCAAGGTTGAGGAAGCTGGAAGACAGCTGGGTGAGATTTGACTGCGGTGTTTCCTCTCTTTGATATTTCAGCCATTCCCAGAGATCTGGGTCTGAATTTCCTTTATTACAACCAGAATTCATGCAACAGTTTGGATCCAACTTTGGGGCATGAATCATCACACCCCTCCCCCCAAAAAAGCTACTTGCTGGCCAGAGCAACATATGGCTAGAGGAGTAATTTCCAGCTGTCCAGGCTTTCTGTTCTGAGTTAAGCTCCAGTCTTAGACAGACTTGTTTCTTTTTCACTTTCATCTGGGTAAGCTTTTCAGACAGTAGCCACTTTCTCCTGGGGTGGTGGGGGGTTATGGGATTTTTTTCCCTTTTCAGACCCGTCCTTGGGCTGCTATCACACTAAGTAGCTGCCCCACTTCATTAGACTGGTGAGTAGATCAGACCTTTTTTTTAAAGGAGGAATTCATTTAAGACAATGGAGGGTATTTGGTCTTTCTGTGATCTTTAGATGATTTGACATTAGAAACAGTAAAGGAAAAGATAAAGCAGATGAAACAGTCATAATGTTTATCATATTGCTTATTATAAATAGTTTTGTTCGATTTCTTTTCTATCATTTGAAAAGTCAATTAATGTGAATGCCAAGAAAAAAGTCTTTAAAAAGCCTGTTAAGAGAGAACACAAAGATAATCAAATCCAAACAGAGGAATATAAAGAACCAATCTCAGCAATGTCGTCTAAGGTTACATAAAACAGCCTATCAAACAGCCAACATTAATATAACCAATAACTTTTAAAAATCACAAAATGATAAATATAGAACAGAAACTAGTTGAGCTCTAGTACAAATACTAGAATTAAGTTGAATCAAAACAGCAATTGTGACAATGGTCAGCAAATGCACTCACCATTTGCAGAAAAAATGCTAAACAATTGTCATCATATAACTAGATCACCTGTAAGGACTGGTTAGACATGGTTACTGCTGTTTTAGAGGCTAGACCACTTTTACAATCGAAAACATGGTGGAAGGAGGAGCCAAAAACAATAGAACAAAGAAGCAGACCAACTTCTTGGGGGAGGAGATTATGATGATATTGAAAGGCAGTCTTTATGCAACAAACATATTCTGGCATTAGGCTGCATGGCAGCATTAAATACCTGGGATCATATTGAAGAAATAGGAAAAAAAATTAATCCTCATAAAAGTAATTCATAAAAGAAACTTTTACAGACTTTTTGCAGAGATTAACTGCAGCAGTAAGCAAAATGTTCCCAGATTCAAAAGCTAGGCAAATAGTAATTTAAGCACGGGCTTTTGAGACTGCTAATATACAATGTAAAAGAATACTTAGACTTTTATAAACAAAGTTAGCACCCTTGGAGGATTGGATTCATGAGATAATTAATCTAGAGTCTAGATAATAATTAGGTAGAAGAGGTTATTTCCAGAGGTATAAGAAAAAGTCAAAAATGTTAAAAGTCAGAATTATATGCTATCATGATGATTTTACTGAATTTTACTTAACCTTTTAACACAGTTACAGACTCTCAGTATGCAGAAAGATTTTTTTTTTACACATTGAAACTGATGATTGTATTAATCATGAGTCAGAATTAACTTCATTGTTTATTCTGTTACAAGATATAATCAGACCTAGACATTACCCCTTCTATATAACACTCATTCAATCTCATATGGGTCTGCCAGGTTCTTTAGCACAAGATAATGATGAAATTGATAAATTATTAATTCAAAATGTGTTAGAAGCCTCAGAGTTTCAGGAAAATCATCATATCAATATCAAAGGATTAAAAAAAGATTTCTCTATCTCTTGGCGATAAGCCAAAGAAATTGTAAAAAGATGCCCTACCTGTTCCTTCTATAACCAAACTCCATTGCCAGCAGGATTAATCCTAAAGGTATACATAGAAATAAAATCTTGCAGATGGATGTATTTCATTTTACAGAATTTGGAAAATTAAAATACATCATACAATAGATTCATTTTCAGGATTTCAATGGGCAACTGCTTTGAGTTCAGAAAAGTCTGATTCTGTAATTACACATTTGCTGGAAGTTATGACCATCATAGGAATAACTGTACAAATTAAGACTGACAATGCTCCACCATATGTCTCTAGTAAAATGAAACATTTTTTTGCTCATTATAATATAAATCATATTATATCAATACCACAGAATCCTACATTACAAGCAGTAGTAGAGAGATGAAATCTAACTCTAAAGGATATACTAAATAAAAAGAAAGGAATAACAAAGATCCCCAGAGATAGACTACATAATGCTTTATTAACTTTGAATTTTCTCAATGCTAATGAGAAAGGAACAACAGCTGCTGATTGACATTGGATTATAGGAAAAAAAAAATAGCTGAGCTAAATCAGCCTGTTTACTTCAAAGGTATACTGACCTTAGAATGGAAGACAGGATATGTACTATATTGGGGAAGAAGTTTTTCTTTTGATTCCAAAGCTGAAGAACAGTTATGGATACCTTCAAAATTAATAAATACTCAACGTGAACCAGAGAAACTTTATGAAAATAAGAACTGATAGACCATCTACCCATATTACAATTCTTGAAGTTGTAAGAAAAACAAAGAGTTGGGTCAGGTTTTTGTTTTTGTCTTTACAGAAAACAAGAAATTTCAGAAGTTAAAAGTCCTTGGACATCTGGATGTCTAAAACATAAGGGAATGTTATTCAGAAAATTTACAAGCAAAGGAATATTGAATCTATTGGTACCTGTATACTCTATAGGGTAAATATCATTGTTTAACTTTTATATATCTTTATTTGTAAGAGAAGTTGAAGTCACAGTTTAATTATAATCAAAGCTGGCTTTTGAGTTGGAGTGTGGCTCTCTCCTTCTCTAAACCCAAGGATTAAAGGAAAATTCAAAATCTCTCTATCATATCTGAAGAGCCACCTAATATGGAACAGAAGAACAACTAAAAATAAGGGACTATTCTGTTGTTACAAATCCTATACTTAATCAATAGTTATATATTTAGCTTCTTGTACATTGTGTTGGGTTTTGGTCTCTTATAAGTTTTCTGCAGTGATCCATGACAATGCCTAATTGTGAATTTGAAGTATCCAAAAGGAAGATGAGGCCCCACAAGGATGATTTCACATGGACTCTGACAAAGCCATTAGGCTGACAAACAGTAACCAAAGATCAGATTTGAACTACAAACTGCTCAGGACAATTTCGAGGCAACTCGCTGAGATGAAACAGCTTCACGGACTAGTATAGCCAGGACTTGAGACAAGCCGTTCACTTTCCTGTTATGAAAGACTGGACAACAAATGATATAGCTACTTATTTCAGTATTTGACAATTAGCAAAGCTTTTCAGGATCCCCTAAAGATGACATCACCCCCAAACAGCAGGAAGTAAATTTAAGAATTTGGCACTCACATTCCCAAGAGGAGGGATGGGTGGGTTTTGTTCTTTAAATGGGTAATGAATTATTGTCATTGTTTAGGGTAGTTTGTTAAAAAAAAATTTATTGGTTATAGTTTAAAAAAATCTAAACAAGAATTCAGGGTTCTTGTTTAAAAAATGAAAGTAAGAAAGAATAAAGGGGATACAGATATAATAGGATATAAAGGTATATTGTTGAATCTACTTTTTAAAAGGAATTACTAGCTTTAAATATTTTATATTGGCTTTGATTTTTTGTATGTTGTACACAAATTGTGTATATTAAGATTAATTTTGTTACTGTACATACATCTCTATGCTTGTTCAAGGTATTAAACAGTTCATCTAACCATGTAATACAAATTGCTAGTCCTTGGATCTATTTGGAAGTAGAAAAATTAAGTGACTTTGCTAAACACTACAAACAGACAGAGAAAGCACAAGTCAAAAACAGATATGGCTCTTAACTCTCAGATTCAGTTCCCAAGGCCGAGTGTGGATTAGTTTCCTATTGTCCCTAAGGTTCAGCAACTCAAAATATTACCCCTTGCTTTTATCAAACACTAGGAAACACTTTACACCCAAATCATATGAATGAGTATCTTGCTAAATTGAGAACATGATCAAATAAACTAAGTATACATGCATATATAAGCATGTGTTTTCAGTTTCCCACCATTTCAGCTAATAGATTTTACAATTGACTTTAAAATCACACGTCAGTTATACTAAATCACTTTAAACTCAATTAGCACCACTAAGTTTCAGAAAATCAGTGGGAAAAGTATATAAAACTAATTCCACTCTATAAATTGGGTTCCTATGTGTATTGTCAGTGTCATCATTTTTCATTTATAATATCTTCTATAAAGAAGTTTATTTTAGATATTAGTAAAACAAACGTTGTTCTTCTTTAGGGGTATAATCAATGCATCGTTTCTGAGATACAGTGGAACATTTTCTCATTTGTCATGTTTTTCTTTTCATATTCATACTTTAAATTAGTAGTACTGCTCTGACTGTATAAAGGCTTGGGTATATTCTTTGGTAATGGATGCTACAAAACAGAGTTATTTTCAACCTAGCTTGGGAGTATACACAACTACTTTATTATTGTCAGGTGTGCGTGTATATATATATATATATATATATATACATATATATGTATACATATACATATATATATAATTTAACATATTATATATAATGTTTTTACATTTCATATGTTTAAAACTAAAAATAAACAACTTGATATGGGTGAAATATACACAAATATTCTAGTGTAGAATTCTAGTGAGTTTTTGCTTTAAATAGATGCCATGACCGTGGCAACTCTTATAAAGAAAACACTTAATTGGGCATTATTGTCATTGTAGGACACATGACAACATGTATGAAGCCATAGTGCTAGGGACATTGATGAGAGTTTTACATCTACATCTGAATCAGCATGGAGCAGAAGGAGAGATGGACACTAAGCCTGAGTTTCTGAAACCCCAAAGTCTAACAAGACCACACATCCATTAATGTCACTCCCTGTGAGTCTATGAGGGACATTCTCATTCAAAGACACGTTTTAAATTAGGAAGAAAGAAACAAACAGACAAAAAGAAAAGAAAGACTATGCATAGATATGCACACTTTCAAATGTAGAGTACTAGAGGAATGAGTAATTTGTTGTTAAAAAATTATGTTTGAGAAAATTCTGGCTTCTCCCTTCTCATCATAGGAATGGTAGAGTTACCCTCAGTCCCATAATCTCGGTATGATTCATAAGAGCATTAAATTTTAAAAGTCATCTTGATTCAGGGAGTTGCTGATTCAATCATCACTTGCACATCACTTGTATTTAATTTAGCCTTTGATTGGGAAATTATTGAAACCTTTCTGATATTCATGGTCTATGTCATCACCAACTTTTACTGTCATATAAAATGTAATTGGTACCACATGAAGATATTATCTGGAAAAATAGGATTTTTTCAGAAAAATATACTATTTTTAGGAGTTATAATGAAGTGTTGCTCAAATAAATACAAAAGCAGAAAAGAATAATTAACAGTTAACAGGATATAAATCACAATAAAGAACCAAGCAGGGCTTCCTTTTGCCTCATCGCTGGGCAGTAACATGTAGTTGGTAGAAATAAACAAGGAATAAACATTTATTTCATTTGAATCTTCACAAGGATCATTCAGTTTTTATCTTACATTTTGCTTTCATTTTTCTATAGACTAGTTTCAGAGATTAGTTAATTCACCATGAAGATAGAAATTTATATTGCATTCTCCAGAAAGCTCTGAATCCCATAATCATGCTGTTGTTATTTAGAATGATAAAGAGTAGAGTATAAGACATCTGAGAAAATTATTTTTAAAAGTTCTTAATACAGAAAAGCTATGGTTTTTAGTTTCTTTTTTTAAAAGAACATATTTTAAAATGTTTGCAGTTACACGTGGAAAAGGGAGATGTTTATTAAAAATTATATCAAACCGAAGAAGGTGAATTGAGCATATAAACAATGAACATGTCATACTCAGGTGAAAATGAAAATATCAAGGTAGATCTAAAGTATGCGTTCAAACTGAAAACACTTAGAGCAAACATGGAAGAGAGAAAACTACCTCTGCACAGCCTGATAGTTACAAAGGCAAACAGAAGAGGAGTGTAAGCCTGATAAGAGAGTAGAGTGGGCATGATTAGATCAATTCTATTAAAAGCTGTGAAAGACAATAAATGATTCAGGAAAAGTAATCTACATTCACGTTTGTTCAGTATCCCACCGGAGAACTTTGTCAAAATCTTTTGACAAGCTAATTAAAAACAGACAGTTATGCAGCATTTGATGTTTACCATTGTGAAATGAAGCAACCCATCTTCAAATGCCTGTATTCAAATTTCCCCTACTATCTTGTCATGTTGACCTTTATTGTACAGTATCCTGAATAAACTACATATTCATCAAGACTGCTTTGATGTCACTGTGAAAACCAAATGTCACCTGGAAAGAATGTTTAACCAGTGTTTAGCCCAAGGAAGAAAATGTTCATTGAGTGTTGAATATGTACTATACTTTTTATAAGCATTGAAGGAAAATCATAAATAAATACTTCCTACCTTTGAGAAGATAATGATGTATAAGAACGTGTAGTCTGAGTTTTTCATTGTTGTAAATTTTTCAAATGCTTTTTCTGAGGTAAAAAGATTAATTTTCTTCAGAAAAAGTATGTTTTTTTATTTTTATTTATTTATTTATCTATTTATCTATTTATTTATTTACTTATTCATTTATTCATTTATTTATTTATTTATTTATTTATTTATTTATTTATTTATTTATTTATTTATTTATTTATTTATTTATTTATTTATTTATTTATTTATTTATTTTACAATTCTCAGTTTCTCTCAGAAATATATGTTCAGAACCACTGCACCTGTAAAAGGTTTTTAAAATAGAGACAGAATAGGGGGAAATGTTAATTTTGTTTTGTTGCTGCTTTTAATACATGCTGTAGAAATGCCCTGCAGTGGTTCTATACCATAAGCTGATGCCTTGAGGCAAGTACAGTTTATATGTTCCCTAGTGTTTGGAAAATTGGTAGAAACTGAAGTGAAGTGTTCTTTATGCCCATTCTGTTCTTTAGGGCTAGTTTTACTTTAACAAAGTCATATCTAGAGATTCAAAGTAGGTCACCCTTTCTAGCAGTCCAGTGCCCACTAGGGCTCACAGAGATGCCAGCAAGTATGGCCAGCCAAGCTGTGCCTTTTAGAAAGTTACATTTTTAGGATTTGAATACTCTTAAAAAAATCTTGTGCATAAACAAATTGTTAACAAAATGTGTCACAATAATCTGTATAATGTGCTAGGCTAGTAAGTGCTTTGAGATAGCTAGGAAAAGATAAAAACTTATTAAACACTGTCTCAGAATATTTTGTTAGGGTGAGAATTGATGGGGAAGGGTCTACTGCTTAGAACTGTGTCTATGTCTTATCTATAGATTAAAGAGGATAAAGCCACTGTAAGTAGTAGTATCACATCATCAGTGTTATATTCTTTTTGTTGTTTATGTTGTAATACACTACAGGAAAGCACTCTCTGTGGTTAGCTTCCAAAGCTAAGCACTCTGTAGTCAGAAGTTTGTCTATCCTACCAGGTCAGTCCCTCAGTCACTGATAAAATAATTACTCAGAGACTTAATATTAATTAAAAGCTGTAAGGCCTATGCCTCAGGCTTATTACTTGTTAACTCTTGCCTTTTAATTTAACCCATAATTCTTATCTGTATTAGCCACATTCCTTTTACAACATTCTCATTTCCCCCCCTCTGCATCTGCCTGGCATCTCTTCTGTCTTTCCTCTTCCTAGAATTCTCCTAGTCTGGTTGCCTCACCTATATTTTCTGCCTGGCTATTAGCCAATTTGCTCTAGTCTGGTTGCCCCACCTATATTTCCTGCCTGGATACAAACCAATCAGCATTTTACTAAGTTAATATCAGTGACCAATCTTTCAGTGTAAAAAAGCATTATCCCACAACAGCACTTGGCAAACATGGACTCAAATGTGTTCTCACTGTTATGATTATTATGAAGCTGATGTACCAGCTGCTTACACTTTGCAGATATCAAAGTAACATGGTCATTTAAATTAATCTATGAAGAGCTGAAATTTCTAACTAGTCCATTACTATTTGTACCTAGGCTTTTAACGTAATGAAGTGGAGATGTGCTGGTAAGTAGTGATATTGAGATAGATTCCATTATGGTTTATTGTTTTTACCCAAAGTGAAATATGTAAATAATTTAATAAGCTTTAAAATAAAACACCTGAAAGCTTATTCTTATTGAATATAACTATTTTTGATTTGCTTCCTAAATAATAATCCTTAAAAAGAAGAATCTGCTTATTCTTTTCCTGTTGCTAAAGATAGGACACAGGTACCTTTAATTCTGGGTAAATATGGTACTGCTAAGGTCCTCAAACTCTCCTCTCATTCTTCTAAAATATATTTATTTAACATTTGATACTTTTAGGTATCGGTCAATTGCCAGAAGCTTAATGTAAGTGGAACTTCATACTTTTATGAGTGTCATCTGACCTTGGCTGGCCTGGGTTTTGGTGTATGCTATCAAAACCACTGTGAGTTCATAAGTGGTCATTATTTTTAACTTTGTGATAAATTCTGCTTGTAAAAGAGATGTGAATTCCTGCCTTTATGCAATATTCCTTTGTTCTCATCCACTTCTGCTACCTTTTAATGGCATTTAATCATTTTCTTCAATTAGTATTCATATGACAGCCTTCTGCGTAAATCTGTTGTCTGGGTGAGCTACAAAGATTGCCTTTTCATTCCTATACAACTTTTACCTTTCTGCAATGTTGTTAATGGCCACATTCCATTTTCTTTGATGTGCAGGTATATTCCATTAATCTTGTGTCGATATCCTTTCAAAACTATAATTTCTTTGCAATATATTAAAGCTCATAGTTCCTATGTCAAGGTTTTTTTATTGTGCATGTATCTCCCCTTGCCTTGACACATCATTCTGAACTCTTTAATTAATAATTTTTTATTTAAAAAGTTTTTTTTTTTAATATTTACCATTACTCCTCCTCTCTTACCTAATCACAGTCCCTCAACCTTCCCCCATCCATTCCCCTAGGAGGACAAGGAATCCTAAGGTGGGTCTGAGTCCCTCATATCAGCGTTAAGGCTGGATTAGATGTTCCTCTGTAGGCAATGGGCTCCGAGATGCCAATTCATGCACCAGGAACATAGTCTGATCCTACTGCAAAAGACTCCACAAACTGCCCATGCCATTTGACAGTCATCTACATGTGGAAGGTTTAGTTTCTTTCCCTGAAGATTCCTTCGCAATTGTTTCAATCAGTGAACTCACAATAGCTTGAGTCTGCTGTTTCTTTGGGTCTTCTCCTCATGACCCTGATCCCTCTGTTCTCTCTTCTCTTCTCCTGTCCCTCTCCATCTCTCTTACCAGATGGAAAAGGGAGCTTGACCTGGTGGTTAGCTATGGATTTCTGCTTCTGCCTCTGTTCATTGCTATATGGAGGTTCTATAATGACAATTAGGGTGGTTATTCATTTGATTATAGGGGAAGTTCTGTTTAGGAACCCCCCCCCTCCATTATTGGTTAGAGTCCTATCCAGGGACATCTTGTGAGTTATTGGAGGTTTCCTTAGCACTGAGTTTCTTTCTAACCCCACATTGGCTCTCTCTATCAAGATATCCACTTTTTTTGTTTTCACTCTCTGTTGCTCCTCTCACTCAACCATCTCTCATGATTTGTTCTAACCTCTCCTTGCTCACTTACCATTATGATTTCAGTTTACTCAGAACATCTCTATTTTCTCTTCTGAGGGGGATCCCTGGATGTCTCTCTTAAGTTCCTCCTATTACCTAGTTGTTCATGGGTTGTGATTTGCAGTCTGGAAATTCTTTGCATTATATCTAAATTCTACTTATGAGTGAGTAAATACTCTGTTTATCTTTCTAGGCTTGTCTTACCTCAATCAGGATAATACTTTCCAATTCCACCCCCATTTGCCTACAAATTTTAGGATGTCATTTTTTAAACTGCTGTGAAGAACACAATTGAATAAATGTACTAAAAATTTTAATCCATTCTTCAGTTGAGGGGTATCTAGATTGTTTCCAGAACCTTGCTATTACAAATAATTCTTCTATGAACATAGTAGAGCTAATGTCCTTGGAGTAAGAATGTGCATCCTTTGAGTACATACCCAAGAGTGATATTTCTGAATCACTGGGGAGAGTAATTCCCAGTTTTCTGAATAACTGCCATTTTTGACAAAGAGACCAAAGATATACAATGGAAAAAAGATAGTATCGTCAGCAAATGATACTGGTATAACTGAATGGTAGTACGTAGAAGAATGAAAATAGATTTATATAAATATATATATATCACCCTGCACAAAACACAAGTCAAAGTGGATCAAAGTCTCAATATAAACCCATTTACACTAAACTTTGTAGAAAAGGAAGTGGGAAATACCCTTGAATGCATTTATTACTTCCTAAAAGTGATGCTATTTTTAATAAGAGCAACAATTATTAATAAATAGGACCTTCTGAAATTTAAAAGCTTCTGTAAGGCAAAAGGTATGGTCAATAGACAAAACAACAGCCTTCGGATTGAGAAAAAATACTTTACATCTGACAGATAGTTTATCTCTAAAATATATAGAGAATTCAAGAAATTAGAGACCAAAATCCAAATAACCCAATTTAAAGATGGAGTTTGGAGCCAAAAAGGGAATTCTTAGCAGAAAAAAATTCAAATGGCTGGAAGACACTTAATGAATTGTTCAACATCCTTAGCCATCAGAGAAATGTAATTCAAAACAACTCTGAGATACCATTTACACCTGTCAGAATGGCTAAGATAAAAAACACAGATGACAGCCTGTGCTGGATGGAATGTGGAGCAAGGGGAACATTTCTCCATTGCTGGTGGGAGTTTAAACTTGTACAGCCACTTTAGAAAACAGTGTGGTGGACCTCTTTAATTTATTATATCAGACAATCTTCTTACTACGAGACAGGAAAACAACTCACATCTCATTTCAGTCTGGTCCTTCACCTTAAAAATACTTTCCTATGAATAGTCCAGCTTTCATTCCCATCATGGAGTCTGCTGAAAACAGCTTCTGGTTTTAACAATTGCATAGAATATTTAAAATATGAAATATAAGATATCTTACACACATATAAATCTTCATAAACATATATTTTATATTTCTATATTCTCCCTAATTTATACACAGCTACAAAACACATGATTTGTGTTTCAGGGATAAGTCGTACAAGAACATTGTGTCTCCAGGATGAAGAAGAGTGAGCTAAGACTGTAAAGACATCAAGGTGCTGGAGTTCAGAGAAATTATCAACTGCTAAGAGCTATTTAGAAGCACAACTCAACTTAAAATTCAATCTTGTTTCAAAATATGTGAACAATCAAACTCAAGCTGAAATTAGAACAATAATAAGGAACATGAACACTGAAGTTTTCCCATTCTAACATAGCTTATATTGCAACATCAACTAAGCAAATTATTTCAATTTGTATAACCAAAGCTAAAAGTAGCACAAAAAATAAATGAGTTTAAATGATCTATCTAGCACATCTATCTTGTGACAGATACTGCCATCACTCACTGGGAAGCTCCACGAGCTTTCTGCTACCTCGAATGATGACAAAAAATAAACCCTATACCTAATGCATAATTTTGTGATAAAACACCACACCAGGGCAACTTATAATTTCTTGGGCTTTATATTTCAAGAAGGATAACAGTCTGTATTGTCATAGAAGGCAAGAACTTACAACATGAACTCCAAGGTGAAAGCAGAGAGGAACCATGGAATGGAACATGGCTTCTAGACCTTAAAGACTGCTTCAGTGACATACTTCATTCATCATGGTAATACTTTCTAAACAAATATAAGTTTGTATGAGAAAACTCCAGAAATCATACACAAAAATGTTTGCAAATTTATTTATTTATTTATTTATTCAATCATTTACTTGATTAAAGTGAAAAAGATGAAGCAAAAGGCCTCATGTATATGAGGCATCTGCTTTACTTCTGAGTCACATTCCCAAACTAAGGAAGATTCATTAATAGAGTGTTAAAATGAGGTAGTAATAGAATAGATATGCTGCATACTAAAGGTCAAGCAAATATAAAAGATACATTATGGTTATCTTTATATAATTTTATATATAACGCAAAATTATAGTCACAAAAATGAAAAGCCGATGGAGTTAGGGGAGCAGAGAACTCTGGGAACAGGAAGGGTGGAGTCAGGAGTTGCAAGCCAGACATAGAGAAAGGAAGATGAGAATGCCTAACTGAGAAAAGTTACCAAGCCACTTATTGGTTAATTTAAGTCTAAGATCTAGTTAATAGTAGCCTGAGCTACAAACAAAGCACTTATAATTATAATTAATATTAGCCTTCTGTGTTTATTTGGGACTGAAGGGCTTGGGTGCTGGGATGGATAGAAACATCTGCCTACAGTTATCTTATATGCACACTAGCTCCGAGTACTTCAGAAAGTTCTCTCTCCTTGGGCAATTGAGGATTACAGTTAGAGTCATTTTGTTTTACAGCTCATATAAGCACACTAATATAAACTTAAAACATAACTTTAGCCTTCACATTAAAAATAAATCTTAGAATCCTAGTTTTCATATATTCATAACAGATGTTAGTCTTTCAAATTCTATATTATTTGTGTGTTAAATATCAGAAGACATAATAGAACAAAAAACCCATCCATCTAAAAGGATTGCTCTGTGACTCAATGTAAGTTATCTGAATAAAAATAATTTAATTTTAAAATGAAATGAATCTAAATCTAGAAATGATCTTCCCTTGACATAGATCTTAAGAAAAAAAAATGTTACAATATTTTTCCCAGGAAGCAGTAAAACAAATGAAGAAAAAGGGAGAAGTGGGAAAGAATGTAAAACCTCAAATTTCTCAATAGCTATAAAACTGCAAATGGCTTCAGGTTATTATGGAGGAATTGTAGATCTTCATGAACCTGACCTACTTACCTCTGTTGTTTTCTTATTGCCTTGGTGCTATTCCTAGTCTGTCTTGTTTCAGAGGTTTGAAGGATGAAAGTCTTACAGACACAAGTTTTGTCAGTTTCTGTATTCTTTTTCCTTTTCGCAAACAATGCAGTATGGAATTAGACTTTGAATGAAAGACCTGAATGGCATTCCAGAAGCTGAAACTGGCCCTCAGTCTGTTCTCAACAGAATGCTTTTACATCCAACTGCTCATACATTAAATTCTCTCCACAATCCAAATCACGAATAGTCAATCTAAAATTCAGTTTCGTAATTACTACAATTGAAACTTTTCTTCTTAGAAAACTCAGTGGAAGTGAAGGCAAAAAGATTATAATATCCATAGGGGATGGAGGGCATCACGGAAACAATGACTTCTAAACACAATAAGATGCACTTATGAGTTTACAAAGTGAGTGTACAGCATGCAAAAGGGTTACACAGACCTGGCATAAACAGGGTTCCATAACTGATAGAGAAAGTAGACACAAGCTTCTATCCATGAATCAGAAACTATCTCCCATTGACAACTACTCACTGCAGAAAAGTTAATTTTCCCCAAAGGAGTTTTACAGTATACTCTAACCACTCTTAGGCTAAGCCTCACGTCCAGAAGTAAACAGTCAACACAGAAAACCTCATTGATATTTTGAAGTATTTCTGACTCATAATACATTCGTGTTGTTACATAGTGCATTGTCTGAGCATTTTCTTTACCTTACAGAATATTTTTACTAACATATTATTGTTTCTAATTGTTTGTTTATATTAAACTTTTATATGTACAGACTTGTGTGCTTTTACAACAATGTTTATGTACATTTTTGGCTCTTTTTACTGTTATTTGTTGCTTGCTTTTTATTTTGTTTGTTGTTTTAGATGCCTGGTTTATTTTTAAAAAATCAAAAAAAGCCCCCCCTTTTTTTTTTTACATAAAAGAAAGAATGGATTTAAATGAGTGAGTGAGGAAGCTGAGAGAACATGGGAAGAGTTGAGGAAGGAAAATCTTTGATCATTATATATTTTATGAAAAAACATATTTACAGTTTTAAAAAATAGAAAGTAAAATAAAGAAAAGAACACACGGGGGGTTAGTGGTAATAAGATCTCATGACTAGGATGACACCTCTCTGCTTGTGAGCAGCTCTCCCAGTGTTGTGAGATTTTGTATGTAAAAGTACTCTAGAAGAGGGTCTGCTTACCGTACTCCTGCTCTACTGGCACAATTTATTTTGTAAATTATTTGAGACAGATAATGTAGCCATGAATCCATGGGGGGGTGTCATACAGTTCATCTATTTATATGTGTTAAAAATGATTATTACCTGAATATGTAACCTAAAATTGTTACATCCCCTCTAATCTTTAAGAACCCAAACCAAAAAATAAGCAAGATATTCGCACAATCATATGGCCCACTGCTCAACTCCTTGCTATTCTTTTTGTTGTTGTGTTTTGTTTATCTGTTTAAAAATTATATGTACATATATATATTAATTTAAAATGTCATCCTCATTCTTACACCTATTTTGAAGCCACTTTAGTGTTCACACATCATACTTTTGTCATTTACCATTTTGTACTACTCTTTGCTCTTTGCCAAAGTAGTCATATTTTTTTTTTTTTTTTTTTTACATACTCCAAGACCCAAAGCCTTCATCCTAGAAATCCTTGAAAAGGGAATAGTACTTATCGCTGATGACTGGACCATTAAATACCTCCCGTTTACTCTTCTCTGTAACTATTTTCCCCCAAATTTTCTTTTTTTCTCCTCCTTCAGAGAATTTGGATGGCAATAGCTATATTGTGGCTTGGATTTTGATTGCTGAAGCAAATAATGTTTCTGTATCAGATTACTATTGATTTCCTCACAGCAATTTATTGTATATAAGCCAAGTCATCCAGCACTACATGTGAAGGAAAACATTATCATATGTAAATTATTACACAGATTTGCTTACATTTTTTTAATGTAGTCATAGTACACCTTACCAGTAAAAAAGTGACTATAATGAAATTTATAAAACTTTTCTATTTTTCAAATCTTCGAGATTAAATTAAGTGTATTAGAAACCCTTAAATTAAAACATTTTCAGAAATATATAGTCTACTCTCAATAATAAAGCCAAACAAATATCTTTTTAGTGATCATACAAGGAACCATATGTGGCTATAAAATTTTATATTGCTATAAATTATTATTTATATGTCATAAAGAGTTAAAATTATCTTGGTAGATTTATAATTAATATATATTAAATTTTTAATATGATTAAAAACACATCCCAATCTTTAAAATGGGTACTATTACTAATAATAGTTTATTCCTACTAGTAATTGGAATGTGATTTACACATAGAACTTTATATTTAATTATATAATAATCTTTACAGAAAATGTTTTTGTAACTATCTTTCTCAGACACTTGGAAAAAAAGAATTACAAGTGTAGAAACTTAGCCATGTTTGTGCATAAAAATGATAAGGTAGAATGCAATGCATGATATTGAGGCTTTACAAAACTAGTTTCTTTCCTTCCTACTAGTGCTAAATATTAGACCTTCACAGAAGCCTACTGTTTGGTGGGTAGTAGAGACCCCCACTGGTGATGTTATGGAATTAAACTGAAAACCTGTTGATTACAGCTTCTTCTAACAATGTCAGAAAAATGCAAACATTACAAGCATGTGTTGTCTAGTTCACATTGTTAGGTTCAAAGGGAGTCAAATGGTTATGCAAATATGTAACAAAGTAGTATCCTACCACATCTAGAAGAGAGATGATTGAATTCTTATATGTTTGTGTTCTGCTGCACAGGTTGAAATTTCTGCAGTAATGGGTCACAGTTTGAACCATGGTAGACATTTCTGTGTTGTACTACAATAGTTAGGAGGGAAAGTGATGTGAGTTGACAAGATTTCAGAAGTGCCCCTGAGGAGAAAGGCATAGCAACACTTGACCTCTTTTTCTTCCTGTCAAAAATTATCTAAGGCTACACTTATAAAAGTAAGACTCCCCCAGGGATACTTTTTAATAGCATTAAACTCTTAAATCTGATCATTATTTTACAATTCTCTCTTGTGTCTTACCTTCTGTTAGGCATAAGTCATTCAGCATTCGACCAATGTTTTGGAACATGAAATGTTCTGTTTGCACTTTTTCTTTCTACATTATATATCATTGAGTTAATGAAATGAAGTGATTTATAGGGCCATGAGCCAGAAGTTATTAATTATTTTTATATGAAGATATGTTATATTTATTACTGAGGCAGATTATGACATGCCAGATGTAGCTGAGACAAAAAAAGCATTATGTAATTTAAAATTTGTTTTAAATAACAGCCTCTGAGAAAGAGTATGGAAGTAAGTAAGGTGGATAGAGGTGAATAGTCCTCTGCCTTGTCCCAATTAAATATTAGTTCTTTACATTTTCTGTCATTGCATGGAGATACTTGCTAGCCCATAGTGCAAGCAGGCATTTTGAGCTGCAAACATGAGACAGATAAAGGAACTAGGGTGGGCTATAAACATCATTAAACTATACTTTTATGAATTTGTATTTCCTTTTTATCTTTTTTTTTTATTTAAAAAGATTTGTCCTGTACCCAGCGTTGATCCCCCTCCTCCCCTCCTCACAGTCCTCCCTAAGCCTCCCCCTAAAGTGTAATTTGAACATAGTCCACCCAAACTCCTCTCATTCACAGCCTCTATAACCTGCCATTCTTTCCAACCCAAATTTAATTTCCTTACCGATGTTTTGTTGGTCTTTCTTTTGTTTTGTTTTGGTTACAGATGTATTCCAGTTTGACTTGTGCAGCTGTTTTTGGTGTCAGAACCACTGCTGGTTGCACCCAACCAAGCAGGAGTGACATCATTAAAAAAAAAAGAGAGAGAGAGAGACTCTTCTTCTCCCATGTCTTTAACTAAGATTTAGCTAAATTCTTTGTAATCCTATTATGTAATATAAAAGATAATTGAGTTACTACATCTATACATAAAAATCTCTTAATGTAATCTTATGAAATTTTTGTTATTTCAAATAAACAATCATTATTTTAATTTCTACAAGCAATTCTAGAAAGTATATAGTTAGAATATGTAAAACATTATGTATAATAATAACCAAAGAAATTTTCAATAGTTTGACTTATCAACATGGTTGTCAAATATAACTTGCTATTATTTCATAGAAGGGTAGTTCCAGGAAGCTACTAATGAAGAGATGTGCTTACATTGACTTCAAGAGAATTCAAGAGCTAGAGATTCATCCTCATCAACCACTTTTGAGTTCTGAGTAAAAGAACATGAACATCAGACTCAAACTCAAAACTACTTTGGAATATATTATTGTATTCTAGTAAATTAAAATCCTAGGGCTACAGAGATTGCTCAGTATTGGAGAATGTTCCTTCTCTTCTGGAGAAGCCAAGCTAAGTTCTCCAAAGTCACATAAGGTGCTCCCAACTGCCTAAACTCCAGCTTTTCAGAATCTGATGCCTCCTATGTTGGTTTGGATAAGAATATACCACATAGGTTCATATGTTGAAAGTTTGGTAACCATTTGGTAGAACTGTTTAAGAAGGATTAAGAGGTGTAGTCTTGTTGAAGAAGGTGTATCACTAGGGGGTGAGCTTGAAAGATTAAGAAGCCCATATCATTCTCAATTGTCAATTCTTTGTTTTTGTTTGCCTGTTTGTCTGTTTCTGACTTGGTCTGTCTGTCTGTCTGTCTTTTTAGCTATCTCTCTGCTTCCTCACTATGGATCAGAAATAAGCCAAGCTACTCCTCTAGCACTGTGTCAGACCCCACACTTCTAACCACAGTGTTAATGGAATAAAACTGAAATAGTTGGCAAACTTCCAGTGATGCTTTTGTTTTATAAATTATCTTGGTCATAGTGTCTCTTCATAACAATAAGAGGCTAACTCAAACAGCTTCTTGCTTCCTCAGGTAACCAAACATGCATTATAAACACAATACACACATATAAAAATTAAATTAAAAGGTAAAAAGTAATTCATAGTTTTAAAAAAATTAGTGCTACCATTTATCTCTGTTACTTTGTTGTTTCCAGATTGTCTTTTTTTTTTTTTTTTTAACATATTTCCTATTAGGGAGGCTTCTTTCTACATCTTATCAAGATTGCAAAAACCCTCCTCTGATTATTCAGAGAAGAAAATATGTCATTAATACAGGAGGCCAAGCAAAACAACAAACCTTTAAAATTACTATCATTGCTGCCTTAGAGAATTACCTGGCTATGTTGATTTTCTACCAAGAGAAAATTTTGTAAGTGGAAAATGGACTTTTATGAGCAAGTCACCAAAGGTCTTTTAATTTTTTTTATACTATAAAGGAATGTCACAAACTAGTCTTTATCTTCAAATTATCTCTCTAAGGATGTCTATACAGTAAGGAATTATAGACACTTAAAGTTAATGTCTCCTAAAGAAAGACAGTATTATAATTGATGTCCTTTTTTTCTCTTGTACTTGTGATCAGCTATACCAAAAATATGATGGTACTACTCATAAGCATATCTAAGAATTAATACTGTATTTTCTACGGGCCACTCTTTACAATGATTTATGTGTATGTTGCCAACAGGGTAGGTAGAGGTTGGTAGTATTTTTAGTATTTATCTATCTTGTCTTTAAATTACTCTCTTGCCACTTTGTAACCCATTTAAGAAAATGCAAAAAGAATTTCTTTTTTTAATCCGGAGTTCCATACTAGTTGTTATAAACATTAATATTCAGTAGGATGGTAACATGCTACCAACTAGCAACTGCTGTTTTTTCTTTCTTTCTTTCTTTCTTTCTTTCTTTCTTTCTTTCTTTCTTTCTTTCTTTCTTTCTTTCTTTTTTCTTTTTTCTTTTTTCTTTCTTTCTTTCTTTCTTTCTTTCTTTCTTTCTTTCTTTCTTTCTTTCTCTCTCTCTCTCCTTCCTTCCTTCCTTCCTTCCTTCCTTCCTTCCTTCCTTCCTTCCTTCCTTCCTTCCTTCCTTCCTTTCTTTCTTTCTTTCTTTCTTTCTTTCTTTCTTTCTTTCTTTCTTTCTTTCTTTCTTTCTTTCTTTCTTTCTTTCTTTCTTTCTTTCGTCGATGTTCTTGCAGCCATAGGCTTTTTGTCAGTTTTCCAGTATTATGCATGTATTCCTCCAATGAAGTATTCCTCAAATCCAACTAGAATGTAGTTGGTTATATAGAAATCATTTCACCTGTATTGTGCCATGGACATGTCTTGGTTAGTGGGTTGGTATTGAATCACACATATCATAATAGTTATATGAGATTGGTGATGAGCTCTGTATATTTTCTCTAAAATTTCTGAACAGGAGCAGTTAATAAGGGTGTTTAGTTGCATCTTGATACCTCTGTGTCCTAAAACCAAAGTTTGCACTGTTTTCAGAATTTCTCTATTTGGCAACCAAGAGAAAATGGTCATAGCATGTATTCTTGGTAGTTTCCAGGACCTCTTTAACCAACAACATGTAGGGAGATATGTAATGCTTGAGAGCCTATTATTTATGAAACTCTCCCAGAGATGTGTCCAGAAATGTGTCTTTTATGTCATTCTAAGTATACTCAACGTATCTTGATTAATAATACAATTGTCTCACTATTCTTTCTGATTTAATGACATAAAGTGAACATATAATATCAGATTATTATATTAGTTATAAACCTAAGCTTTAATCAATTAAACTTATAACTAAAAAAATCATATGCTTTATGTACTATAAGTAATTTTAATAAAGTATCTTAAATCCCATGATAAAATACTACAAAATCTAAAGCTTCTTCTATTTCTTTACAAATTTCTCAGATGCATAAAATTACCTAAAAATATACCATGATAGTTTAACGTGTTATGTCCCAGATCAAAAACAAAACTGATATTGGCATGGTATAACATTATATACAAATAGACCTATTGGCAGTGAAGTGTTCCTGGGTATTAGATGAAGATGTGCCTACTGGTAGTTTTCCATTTTTTAATAGGTGAGCTGACACTCATGCACATATGATCAGCAGTAAGTGAAATTAATAGAATAATGTTTGATTTGTTTTTTAAATACATGAAGTTAAGAGAAAGAGGTATTGCAGGGTATAGAGCAGGAGCTAGAGAGGGAAACAGGGGGCATAGTGATCATGTTTTGTTGAATACATGTATAAAACTGAATACATGTAAAAATTCTTTTAAAATTTCTCAGATCAATTACAAATATGTGTTGCATTAAATATTAATAAAAATCAATCAAAGAGCAACATAAAATCCTTAGCCATATATAAGCTACATCAAAAAAACAAGATGTCATAAACCATCAGAGGATATTGGGGAAGAAAACAGCTGGATGCAAATGTCTACTTTGATAGGAAGAAGACATAAACATTTAAAAGTAAATTCTTACTTCAATTTAAATAGGGAAAGTATTTGAGCAGAAAATTTACTAATTATTATGTTAGATAGAAAAAACTCCTAATAATAGATGAGTTGAGTCATATAGTTAGAAAATAAGAAATTAAAAGAAGAAATGACATAACCATTATTATTTTGACTCCAGTATAAAATAGCAACAATAAAGAATATAAATCAATGTCTTCCAAGGTAGGGAGGCCCAATTCATTATTGGGGAGAACACATTACATAAGTTTCTGAACTAATAAAGCTATCATAAAAAGATTAGTGTTTTTTTTTTCTTTTTTCCCAACAGTGAGTTGGAAATGCACATCTGAAAAGCAAGCAAATAAAAATAAGCAGAAGTAATCTGTTCACATCTACAGAAAAACCGTGTGAAGCAAAGGTCTATCCTATGAGTTTTTTAACTCAAGATATTTTATTCTTACATAAAAGAGTACATTGGGGAAAAGCCTTTATTAGGTATTAGAATGGTCATATCCATATTATATATAAACATTAGACATTCCAAATTTCAAATACTGTTGAAATCTAAGAAATCACAGAATATTATCAAAGCACTTTGGTCAATATCACTTTCTAGTAATTGTATTGGCATTTAGAAATGTATTAGTGACCATTCTACAGTTGTGAAGAAAATACCATGACAGAAGAAACTTTTAGAACAGAGAATATTTGATATATGTGTTTTTAGAGGTTTAGAATCAGTGATAGTGCAGAACAAGTACAGTGGCAAAGGAAGGATGCCAAGCCTCATGTTGTAAACCACCAACATGAAGCAGAGGAACACTGTGAATGTCACCGTTATTCAACACCTAATAACATACCTGCAGTACCACACTTCCTCTATCAAGGCCACAGCTTCAAAACAAGAGCACCAACTGGGAAACGCATGCTCAAATGTCTGAGATTGTGGGGACATCTCATGGGTATACAAGAATCTCACAGGCTATAATTTTATGCTGAGGATAAGATTTACATTAAAACATAAAATTTTCAATGCAATTCATGAAAAGAGAAAGATAACAAACAATTCAGAAATATTACAGTGAAGAGGCTCATCAGCCCTTAAAATTATATAGAATATTAGTATTACAGAATTTCTCCACAAACTCAAGTAACAAGCACATATTCAAACTGTCTGCCTATCTAAAAAGCACATGTAAGCTTCACTGAACTGTAACTTATCTCAGTGTAAGAATAAAACATCACTACATGGTTTAGTTATAAAAATTAAATATACAATATGAAAACTTGCAAACTGAAGAATTTAAAGCAGTGTTACAAAAAGTAAATATCTTAGTCTATATTCTACCACTCTGAATAGACACCACCAAGGCAAGTATTATAAGATAAAACATTTGACTGGGACTTGCTTACAATGTCAGAGGTTTATTCCAGTATCTTCATGATAGTGGGAATATGGCAGCGTGCAAGCATATGTAGGGAGACTTAGCTGAAAGTTTCACAACTGTATCTGCAGGAAGCAGGAAGAGAAATACACTGGGCCTACCTAGCTTTGCTTTTTAATTTCAAAGAATGTCCTCAGTGACACACTTCCTCCAACAATGCCACTCCTACTCCAACAAGGCCACACCTCCTCTTTATTCTCAAATGGTGCTACTTCCTGAGGACTAAGCATTCAACTAGATAAGCCTAGGGGACCATTCTTATTCAAACCACATCAAATTATGGACAAAATTCAAAGTATTAGAGAGAACATGAGGATTAAAAGCAATATCTAATAATAAGCAGTGGTTTTATGCAGTACTTTGTTTCAAAATTACATAGTTTTAGTATGTGTGCATATGCTTTATATTAATTGTAATTATAGAATTCTTAGATTTTGACAATATATTTTACTTAAGTATGAATAAATATTAATGTTAAGGTAATTATACATTAGATACTTTCTGTTATTTACATTTCAAATTTATACCATATTCTAAGTTAGACATCTTGAAAAAATACTGTGATAAATTTTATTTTGCCTCATGGTATCTGCCACATAATTAGTAAAATATTTTAGTTCAGATTGCTCTTCTCAAGTGACAGTTTTGGAGGGAGTGGTGCAATATGTATAGAAAAGCAGGTGACTCAAAATATTCTAATAAGATTAGATTCAGTGAGACAGGTGAAAGAAAATTGCTAGCCATGAAGTCAAATGGGCAATGGAAAAATAGCAAAGTGGGCAGTCAATTAATTTATAATATTAAGCGTTGACTAGTAATCTTAGGACCTAGTATATGAAAAGCAGAGCAGCATAGCAGCTTGTGACGGCTATGGGAAATGCAATTACTGCTTCAAGGAAGTAATTCCTTCCATATTGTAACATGTGATTTCATAAAACACTAATGAATGCTAAGGTCTTAATTTTTTTCCCATTGCTATGATAAAATACCCTGACAAACTGTTTATTTTGCTTATAATTCGGGGTTATAGTCTATCATTATGAAGAATTCAAAGCAACAGAAATTTGAAGCATCTAATTACATTACACATACAGTCAAGAAAAAATGAGCAAAGAATTACTGAAAGAATTCTAGTACTAAGCTCACTTTCTCTATTCTGATATAAACCATGGCTCCTTATCAAAAGAATAGTCTATCTCACACTGTGTTCATCTTCACACCAATTAAGGAAACTACTCACAGTCATGTTTGTAAGACACTTTAATTCAGACAACCTCTTACTAAAATGTTCTGCTCTAGTGATTTTACGGTGGGTCCAAATGGCAAACAATTTTTCTTATGGTAACTTCACCACCAGTCCATTTACCATGCAAGCATATTACTTTGTATCCAAATCTTCCACCATTTGATAATAAAAAAACATAGTATTATACATAATACTGTTTTGAAAACTATATTTAAAACTATCTATAGTCTTTACAAATTCCAGCATTTTAAGACTATATGTTGTATAAAATAAAAAAGTTACATATATCCAAAATATGATTGCACAGAGTTAAGATTCTTAAGCAAAAATGTAAAAATCCCATTGTTCAAACCAAAGCGAAGCCAAAATCCAGCAGGAACTCAAACAAATTTTCGAGTTTCATTGTTCCAGCTGTAACTCAAAATTTAAAAGGATGGATGTGGAATGACTGAAATAGCTCCCTGCCATTCTATTTAAAAAATTATTGTGACATTATTCTCCTGATTTATTTCAAGACATGTATGTTATTGATATTCAAAAAACAATGGAGTTTTGTTTTGAGATTGTGTTAAATACTTTTGGTTTGCTTTTATGACTAATGATATATTTCTTTTTTAATTTATTATTTTTATTATTTTTTATTTATTTTTTTCCCATATCTGCCACTATTTCCACTCACTCACTTACTCCCAGCCTCTCCCCACCACATTTTCCCAATATTCCACAGAGAAGACAAGGAATCTCAAGGAGAATCAATTCAGCCTGGCATATCCAGTTGAGGTAGGACTGAGTTTCTTCCCAAAATAACAAGACGGAGAAAGGTGTTCTTCAGCAGAGTATGGGCTCTGAGAAGCCAGTTAATGCACCAGGTCTGACTGCAAGAGGCTCCAGAAACTATTCATGAAGTTCTGCTCTTATGTACATTTTCAGATTTTGATCCATTTCATGAATGTTTGTCAGCTGCAAAGTCTGAGAGCTCCCAATAGCACAGGTCAGCCTACCCTGTGGGTCTCCTCATGAATCTGATCCTTTTACTCATGTGATCTCTCCTCCCGCTCTTCATCTTCATCAGTAGCTTGACATTTGTTTAGCTATGGATGTCTGCTTCTGCCTCCATCAATTGTAGAATGAAGGTTCTATAATGGCGATTATGGCAGTCGTTCAATTAATAGAGATGGGTCAGTTTAGACATCCTCTCCACTATTGCCTGAAATCCTAGCCAGGGTTATCTTGTTGGTTCTTGTGTTCCTTAGGACTAAGTTTCTATCTAACCCCACAATGGCCTCCTCTATGAAAATATCTACCTCTTTCATTGAGTCATTTCAGAATAATGGAAGGTTAGCTCAGATCAGAAAACATAGAAAATTCCATTTCTACTTCTCTGTTTGTATCTCTTTCTTCTCAGCATTTAAAGCCAGTCTGAAATAATTTTCAGTTGACTTTTCTCTTCCTCAATTAAATGACCAATATGAACCTGTATGTCCCAAAGAAACAAAATAGTCAGACTAGATATTAAATGGGGAATGAAAATAAGAGAGGCAAAAAATTATAGATCAGTAAGGTAATTGAAAGAAGGCCATGTAGAAGCTGTAAGATGAGAAATAGTTTGCAAATCACACAAACCTTTAGTTTTTTCTTTCTTTTCTCTTTGTGTATATGAACACATCATATACACATGGTCTAAAATTTCCCTTTGTTTACATGGAAGATAATTTATAGAGAAGTTTTGATTCATCTGAATAATAAACACTATGACTTACAATAAGAACTGCACAGCTATGACCCTCATAATTTATCTCAGAATCTTGTGAATTCTATCAGTTCAGGTACTCACAAGGAGCAAACACAATGGTCTGAAGTCAAGAATACCAAGTAATCCATACTAAACATAGTGGAAAAAAATAAAAATGTCATTTGAAAAACTTTAAAAAATATTAAATACAATGAATGACTTAAATATGTACAAAGACATTCAGTAAAATAGAAAATAGAGACAAAAATAACCAAATACTTTCAGTCTGTCTGGTACCAAGCTCTGTAAATGCGGCTGCGTACAGAGACAAAATAATCGTAAAAAGAGGCTTTCAGGATGAGGCCCCATTGTCGGAATGCCTCAGGATCTTCAACTTTTTTATTAGAATGTATATTTTCATTATTCATAATAAAGTAGAACTTTTTTAAAAAGCAAGCTGAGATAAAATCAGTCACTTAGAGCAGGCGGTGAAGGTAAAAGAACAGAGAACAAGCATGTAAAGAGCCTTTCAAAATCATAAATATGTGATAGCCTACATATTGTATTCATACATGCATCTATTTGGCTTAGATGGCTTTTACACATTTTATTCAACATTGAAATTCACTTCTTAAAAAAATCTCTGCAGTTACCTTTTCTTATTCACCATATCTTAAATTATAGATTTTCTAAAAATCTGTATGCTCTGTGAGTTCTGTAGCAGCCACCATTGACAACTGCCTGTCATGTTTTCAGAGTTCTAAGCAAGATTCTCAGTAGCAAAGGTGTGCTGAAACCATCCTTGACGATTAACAAATACAAAAATAAAAGTATCTACACATGTGAATTTTTTATTTTCAGCAGACCAAAGCACATTGCAAATAAACACATTATTAATTTAATTTTTTTACTGATATGGAAGAAAACCTACTTGATGTAGGCTAAAGTCATCTAAATTATTCTGCCTAACTTTGACCAACATGTATGAAGTATGACTTTGAATGGAACATGGGATCCCAGTAACGGCTCTTTCCGAACCCTACCATCGAGTGGTGATTGAACTCCAGATGAAGACCACTTAATGCATCCATTTGTAGTACCACTTGGCAGGGAAAGCATTCTGTTTTGCCTTAAATTATTTTCATTAATAAGTAAATATCTGCAGGTGAAATGTAATGATATAAAACGAAGGAAAAAAACATTCAGTGAAGAAAAGAGAAGTGATCAGTGCTGTACTTGCTGCCTTGCAGACAGTGGATGGCCAAGGGCTTCATCATAAAGCCTAGCACTCTTCTCCAAGATCCTTTTCTTAAAGTTTCCTTGGAGTATTTTCAAATTCTGAAACTGTTGTTCACTAACAGAGAGAGATTAGATTGTTGTAACATGTAACTCATTCAGACACCATATCAAAATACCATACTGTTTATGGTTTACTGAAGGTAGTCTGTTTTAATTTAATCTATTAATCATTTGCATTTCACACAAAACCTAAAATATGTGGTATAAATTTATTTCTAATTATTTGTGTTTTAAATGAATGAAAGTCTCTCTTAATCTTTCATTCTTTCTTTCATTCTTGTTTGCTTGCTTCTTTTTTGCTTTCTTTCTCATTCTGTTCCCAGTTTCTCCCCCTCCTCTCCTTCCAGTCCTTTTTTCCCACACCAGCCCTCTATTTCTACCCCCCCCCCCAGTTCACTCCTCTGTTTTTGTGCCAGAAAAGATAAGTGTCCCATGGTTATCAACAAAACATGACAAATAAAGTCGCAGTAATACTAAGCATCTGCCCCGTATCCTGTCCCACTGTTAGAAATCCCACAGAGTACCAAGCTATAAAAATGTAAAGTATTTACAGAGTGCCTAAGTGAGTCCCTTGCAGGCACCTTGGCAGTCAGTTCAGTCTCTGTGAACTTTTATGCACCCAGGTTATTTGATTCTGTGGGTTCTTGTATGGTATTCTTGAGCTTTCTGAGTTCAACAGTCTATTCACTTTGTCAGATAATTCAGACTTCTGCCTAATGTTTGGCTCTGCGTCTCTGTGTCTATTTCCATCTTGATACCTCTCTGATGGTAACTGGCCTGGGCACCAATCTATGAGCATAGTAGAATAAGATTAGGCATTATTACATTGGTATTTTTCTTTCAGTCATGTTTGATTCTATCCTAGGTTTCTGGGTCATCCAGCTTGCAGGTTCTAATACTTCAGACAATGTAAGGCAGGAGTGGTCTTGATCTTTTGGAATGGGTTTTAGCCTAAACCAATCATTGTTTGAACACTCCAGAATCTACATAATTACTACAGATAAGAATCCTAGAAATTATAGCTATGTAGCCTGAAAATGCCATCTCCAAGTCAAGCCACACTTAAAGTGGAGGAATGGGAAACCAACCCAGCCACATAACCTTCAACCTACAGTTTGTCTTACCTATGGGATGTGCTGAAGAAAGTGGTCAACTAAGGATCAAGTCTAATGAGATATTCTACTCTTTAAGGACATGCAATTCTTGTGGTTTAGACACTTAAACAGAGTTTCTAATCTGAACCATTTGAAGCTTGTTGAAATCTTCCTCCAACATTCTTCACACATTCAATATAACAGTGTTATTAAAATATACAAAATGAATAAATTGTTCATCACTGCTTGAATTTTCTTTGATGATTTGGATTAATCTAGAAATAATTTATATTGGAGATATTTCAAATTAATAGAGTATATATTTCTAAATAACAGCATATAGTAAATAATACTCTGATTTATTGGCATCTGTTATTAAAGAATTCCCTTTCCAATGATTCTTTGATTCTGTTTATTGGAATAAACCTTTCTGTTGGATTGTTGTACCAAGGGCTTGTTGATTTTCCTCATTATCTCAAATAACCAGTTTTTAGATTAATGTTTTTGAGAACAACACTGCAATATTCTATTTATGAGATAGAGCACTTATATTTCTGTGCCCTGTTTACCTTGTTTAACATGTTTTTAAATTCAATGCATATTTCTTCTAACAATAGGATTTTATTGGTTTTTTGGCCAAATAAATGGTTTATTGGGAATATTTTTTTTTTACTCATTTATCACTTGGAACATCTAGGCAATGTTCATTCTTCTACTGCTCTGAATATTGCTATGTATATGTCTGAAACATGAATTGTTGAATTATTATTTAATTCTTTTATAATTTTAGGAGCTTGGTTTTCTTTGTAGAATACTTTGTGTGAGTTTTTCATAATTGCTTACAAACATTACATTATTTATTTCTCAAAAAACAACTTGAGAGAATTTAATAATTATCTCATTAAAAAATGAATGAGCATTTCTGCACCATGGTTTTTCTTTAAAATATTAATACCATACCAGAAAACATTCCCACAACACAAAGGTATCAAACCACAAGGCTAAGCATACATATGAATTGTGGGTTAATTTAAGGGTAGGAGCTAGTTAGTAAGAAGCCTGAGCCAAAGAGTTTAGAATTAATATATGCCTGTGAGTAATTATTGTATAAGCAGGTATAGGACCTCTGACAGGAGAGATTTGTTTGAACATTGAGGCTAGAAAGACTGAGAAACATCTGACTACAATCTATTGTCAGAGAAGTATGTTGTGGAATATTGGTTGAAGATGTGTTGAGTTTGTTTATGCTGTGGAATATATGTTTACTGATGTAAAATGCGCTGCCATTTTGATGTTGCATTTAACTCTGTGAAGCTGCGTTACTTCCAGACATGAAGTACCCAGTCATTCCAATAAAGAGCTGAATGGTCAGTAAGGGAGGAGAAAGGATGGGCAGGTCTTGGAGACAGAGAGGATAAATAGGAGGAGGGATCTGGGGAGAGACGTTTGGGGAATGAGAAAAGAAGGGGGGAGAGAGTATATCAGGGGCCAGCCCCCCCAGCTACACAGTAGCCATAGAGGAAGAGACGAAAGCTTTGTAGAACAGAGAAAACCAAAAGCCCAGAGCAAAAGTTAGATGGAAAAAAAAAATGTAAGTAAAGAAAAGCTGGCTAGAAATAAGCCAAGTTGAGGCTGGGTGATGGGTCTCCAAAATATTAAAGAGGAAAAACCAACAACAGCAGAAGTAGTATGGAAATTTTTTTCTTTTACTTCTCTGATTGCTTTGGCATTTTCTTTGTCACATTTTCTGCATAGGATTACTTAGTTCGGGACTATCTGATGTCACTTTAGTTCTGCTTCTTTTGTCCTGCTTCATTACAACAAATCCCCCTTTACCACACACTTTCACCAAGGAGATTTATCTCTTATGTTTTAATTTTTAGTGGCTTTGAGGTAAATTGCTAAAATTTATAAGAAATTTCCATAATTTGTAAGAATGAGGACTTACATTAATGTTTTTACATGTGGAAGTTAAGTTTACCCAGAAATATTTACTAAAGATTGTACTTAATTCAAATAATACTCAAGAGAAATAATTGAAATATACAGGAATGAAGGGAGCATTGCAAATTACCTCAAGTTTAAAAATATAAATACATTAAAATAAAAATTAATATACTAGCATTAAAAGCAGAACTTTCTTACCTACCTGAAAGTGCTTCAACTATATGACTGATGTAATGTTAACACAGATATTGTATAAACATTATACATGTATGTACACATGTACACCCCATTACTCTTTTCTATATAAATGTTGTGAATGTTCTCTAAAGGTTTATTAATTATGGATAAAACAAAATTTGAGAAATGTATAAATCAAAATAGATGAGCCTATTCTATTACATATGTTTACATATAAATTATGTCTTTCATTTAAAAATATTATTATTCTACATATTTAGTTTTAAATAATATTATAAAAGACAGTAAATATAAAGTGGCCTGAATTTTCTCATATGTATGAGTATGTAATATCTGAGGAAAAGTTATCATAATATACATGGTGTAAATGTTAAAATGGAATAAATATTACCATAATAGCTTTCTAATTTTTCACTTGTTAAAAAGCTGTGGAGAATATGCCAATCAGTCTCATGTATTTTAATACTTGGTCAACAGTTGATGAAGCTGTTTGAGTAAGTTTAAGAGGAACAGATTTACTGAGAACAGTACATCTCTGGGGGTGGGCTTTAAGTTTGAAAAAAGTTCTTCCCAGACACTGCTGCTTTCTGTTTTCTGTTTGTGGAGCTCACCTTCAGCTCCAGCTAACGTGTTTGTCTAGTGCTGTCCTTACCCACTTTGATGGTGATAGACTATTATTCCTTAATATAAGTCTAAATAAACAACTTCTTTATGGTTTGTGATTAGAGCAGTAAAAAAATAACAAGTCAAGTTTGAAAACATAATACAAGTTTGATCATCAGAATTCATGGAAACGTTTACATGATGTTCTGCACTTGTATTTCCCGTGCTGAGGAGAACAAAAGAGTAGATCCCTGGGACTCACTGGCTAGCTTACTATGTTTAAGTGTAAAAATTTAAAAAAAGATTGAGGATGCCTAAGGAATACCATCTGAATGTCATATTTGTGGTCCACAGCATACACCATACACATTTGTACATGGACTTAGACATGTATGAATATAAATACATATATACACACAAGCACATAAACTTTATGCTAGACAAACTTAGTCTACATCATAGTAATGCGTCTTTTGGTCCTCATGAGCCTTCAGTGTACATTGGAGAGCAACTTTTGATATTGTTTCAAAAGGAGAAAATATGATATGCTTTTGAATATAACAATAAGCTAGGGAGGATCATCAAAGCGTATCAAGATGATATTCATTCTATTGGCATATAGATTCATGGAGAAAGAGCTGATGACAGCATCCATGCTCATAGCTGGTTTTACATTGGCATTTCTAAGTAATATGAAAGAGGCAGAGACCAAAGTAGTAAAGAAGAACAAAGAAGGTTCTCATGAAGATCTAAAAATAAATCCCCAAATGCTAGTAGAAATGTGCATATGAACCGACTCCTCTGCTCTTCAGTTTTCTTAGGGATTTCTCTTCTTTTGTGATCAAAAAGTCAAACTTATTCAGGAGAACTTCTCTAAATGCTGTCTTCTGAATAAAACATGTGTGTTGCATTCATGATTCACAGAAACTGCATAAGATCAAGCACACAGAACTTCAAAATGGGTTGGAGAGCCCTCAAGGCCTCACCTCTAACTGAATAGATATTGGCAGTTGATGGCTGCTGTAGGGGAAAAAATCATTTTTCTTTGAAGATTTGAAAACCCTTATATTGTCCATTCTCCAGTATAGAACAGCACACTCACATGCATACAAACAGTGCTAACTGGACATTTAAAAAATATTTAAGGAAATAAAGTTGAGTGGGACAAATTTTGGCATGATATGGGAAATGGAGGGAAAATAGAAAGTGGAAATGATCATAGCTGCATGCTTGAATGACTTTACAAATAAGAAATTTGAAAAGTGGTTATACTGATAATATGAATAAAAACTTAACTACAAGTATGGAGGCATGCATGCTATTTAGCAAAATTAATTTCCATTCATAAAATATGTAAATCAGATAGGTTTAGGTTATAGTAACCTGGGTTACTTATATAATATAACAATAAAACCATCTAAGAATGATACTCTCAGATAAAAAAAAATCTGTCACATTTATAAACAAAAGTTTCATTTTTAAATAATAAAGACAAAAAATCAGGATATCATTTGCAAAACAAAAGTTTTTAAAAATGTAAATGAATTGATATGAGATGGAATTGTAGTATTGTGAAATAGAATAGTGTATGATTTATAGTAATATTAGCATTGTTAATAAAATTGATATCTAAAAAAATCACAGTATCATGACCAGATAATTAAAAATACAGCTTTAAAAACCAATTTTATATTAACAAAATTAATTCCACAAATTAAAACAGAGTTACAAAACTTGTATAAAAAAATTAGAGCATTCTGAGAAAAATTCATTTATGAATCAGATCATTATACACCTTTTAGCTAGAATCCAGAAAGAACAGGTAACAAAAACCTTAGGCAATAATGCATAAAATAGACAGCATAGAGTTTAAAAGATTCTAAAATACAGTGGTAATGTGCTCAGAAATCCTATCCTAAAACCAATGGATCATTTATTTTTTATTACATATGTATATATTTGTGAGAATATATATGCATAAGCAGAATGATAGACTTACTCCACTAAAATATATTTGTCAATACCTAGAATAACAACTGTACATCACACACATATATATTTTACACTTACATGTTGTAGTTAATGAAATAAAATTTTACATGAGTAAATCAGGTTTTCTAAATTTATATGATATTATATATGTCTGATGTCAGGGACAAAACTTAATATTCCCAGGACCCAGACAACATTAAAAATGTATGTGACTATGAATCATGATATATCCAGCAATAATATTTTTTCAAATTTTTATTTATTATTAATATTATATTTTACTCATATATACTGCATTTTGTTCATAGCACACTTTACTTTCTGCTCAGACTGGTCTCAGAACATTCTCATATTACCTTCATTTAATATTCTTTTTCTTTAACTCTCTGAATCCAATTAGAATTGCCAGCATGTACATAGGTGTGGGGTAGTTCCTAGATGGATGAGTTCCTACAGTACATACCCCAAAGAAAAGTGTATCTTTATCTCTCAGAATATTTATCATCTGCCAATAATCTTTCAGCTCGTAGTAGGAACTCATGAAGTCCTGTATCAATTGTTACTGCATATGTCTTGTATTGGTGACCAGAGCCTATGTCAGTTCATGAGTCAACTAGCCATGTTATATCTAGAAGATAACATTTTAGAGTACTTCTCCTTATTTTTTAGCTCTTAAACCCTTTCTGCCCTTCATCATGTTTCCTGAACCTTGGGTGAGAGATTGGTATAGTGACCAACATAAGGGTGGAGTATGAACAATGACTCATTCCTATCACTGTTACCAGTTAAGTGTCTTCATCAACTAGCATCCACTCCAAAAGGAAGCTTCTATACAATGTGGGAATGTCTTTATGTACGCTGTGAATGTCAATCTTTAAATAAAGGAGCTGTTTTGGTCCATGACAGGCACCATAGAAAAAGTAGGAGGAGAAATCAGAGCATAGGTAGGAGAAGCAGGGCGGAGGCAGGCAGATCGAGCTGAAGCCCAAAGGAGCAACATGTAAGGAACACAGATGAGCCACGGGCCACGTGGCAGACAGATTAATAGAAATGGGTTTAGTTAAGATATAAGAGCTAGCTAGCAATGTGCCTGAGCCATAGACCAAACAGCATGAAGTTAATATAAGTATGTAAGTCATTTCTAGGGGCCTGAGCAGCAGCGGTGGGCGGCTATGGGTCTGGGCCTCTGGCTGCCCAGGACCAAGAAACCTCAATGCTACATCTATATCTAAGATTGACAACAGTAGAGATCTATAATATAAATATAAATATTTAGATGAAAGTTTAACAGTATTTTCATTTAGCAAAACAAACATAATAGATTTATTATTAAAACCCATAACTTCCCTAAGACATGGAATTTTGACCAGGTTGAACATTATTCAGACTTTTGGGGGAAAGTAGATTCAGATGCTATCATTTTATTCATTTCTATTGCTGTGCTATAGACAATGACCAAAATTAACTTGAGGAAGAAAGGGTTTGTTTCACCAAACATTTCCAGGAACTTGTCCATCAGAAATGAATTCAGGGTAGGGACTCATCAGGAATCTGTCAGCAGAAACTAAAGCATGCACCATAAGGAAGGCTTCTTACTGATGTGGGAATGTCTTTCTGTGTGCTGTGAATATCAATTTTTAAAATAAAGGAGCTGTTTTGGCCCATGACAGGCACCATAGAAAAAATAGGAGGGAAAAGCACAGCATAGGCAGAAGAAGCAGGGCAGAGTCAGACAGACTGAGCCAGCCGCCCTAGAAGAAGCATGTAAGGAACACAGGTGAGCCATGAGCCACGTGGCAGACATTAATGAGAATGGTTTGAGTTAAGATGTAAGACCTAGCAATCAATGTGCCAGAGCCATAGGCCAAACAGCATGAAGTTAATATAAGCGTCTGAGTCATTTTGGGGGCCTGAGCAGTAACAGCCAAGGGGTCAGGGGTGGCAGGTCTGTGGGTTTGGACTTCTGGCCGCCCGGGGCCAAGAAACTTAATTGTAACATCTTACTGTCTTGCTCTCTATAGCTTCCACAGCATAATTTCTTATATTACCAGGACCAGCTGTTAAGGGATGTAACGTCTCAGGTGGATCACCCCTACTCTATCAATTAGTAATCAAGAAAATCTTAATAAAACTTACTACATAAAATTTGATGGAGAGGTTTTCTTAGTTGAGGTATCTCTTCTCAGATAACTTTGTTTTGCATCATGCTGTCAAAAACCTTGTTATCACATCTTAACTATCTATGTTCCCTGTATGTTTTCATTTTAAAGGTACTTTTCTACTTTATGATATTTATTCAATAAACAATACACAACTTATCAAAGTACAGGTTAGTTCATCTGGGAGCATAAGTATTCTCTAATAAGGCAAATTGAAACTACGATGTAACATCAACCTATAAATGAATATGTAGCTATATTTTTATATGCTCTTGTGTTGATCCCTAAAATAAAAAGATGTCATGAGAAAAAGATGGAGAAATTAATCAATATGTTAAAAAAGAGAAGGTAATAGAATTCTTGTGATTAAGAAGTCAGAAAGTACACAAATGTAGAAAATAAGGAAGTCAACCAAATGGATCAGAAAGCATGAAGGGAGAGTAATGGATGGGCGTTTAATGAGAACAAAGAGAGCAAAGAAGGTGAATGAGAATAAGAAAAAAATGTAGAATAAAGATGCCATGTTGGAATTTACAAAATATAATGAAAGTGTTATGTTGTAATTTATTACATTTTAAGGTGATTTAAAAAAAATAAAGATGTCATGGACTTTCTCAACAGCGAGATACACCTCACAACATTGTCCCTTGGCAGCAGGCACTTTCTCATTTCTATACCGTTAGTTTGCTTTGGCCTTTTCAAGGACTTCATGTAAAATGACTCGGTATATAGCTATTTCTGCAAAATCTATGTATTTTTCTATTTTTTCACCTTTAAACAGTTTACATTTTGATTTAATAAAATAATTTGATGATATTATTTTTCCCCAATAATCTTTTTCCATATCATACCTTGATTTTTTTTTTCAGTTCCAACCTTGTCTTGCATTCAATGACTACCTACTTTCTTTAGTTGGGTAAAATGTTCTACTGCATGATGAACTACAGCAATTCTGGACATCATGGATAAAATCTCTTTTTGTGACTCAATTTGGGCTTCTGATTTTATTTCTTCTAGATCAGTGGTTCTCTCTTAGCCTTTCTAATGCTGCAACCATTACAATTCATAATGTTGTAGCAACCTCAAACCCTAAAAAAATTATTTTCATTGCTACCTTACAAGTATAATATTGCTGCTGTTATAAGCAGTATTGCAAATATCTGTGTTCTACAATGGTTTTTAGGTGACCCTGTAAAAGGGTCATTAGAACCCCAAAGGGTTATGAACTAAAGGTTTAGAACTGCTATCCTAGACCACTACATATTGCACAAATTCTATTTGATATACAGTAAAAACCTAGAGGCATATATTGGAGAAAGCTAAAATATGAGAGAGACAAGGAACATGCAACAGCCAATTCTCACCCAGCCAACTTCTCAGGACAAATTTTCTGAACTTTCAGACTGCAAGTCTTCCTATCCTTAGCCCAAAAAGGAAGTGACAAATGAGGCTGAACCACTACCTCCTCACAGCCTACCCAGCTATCTCACTTCCTGTTTCAGCGTTTTTAGTGTTCTGATTAAAGTTGTGTGCTACACCTGCCTGACTCACAGATCTTTGAATTATTGGTGATGAGATTAAAGAGGTATGTCACCTACTCCCAACCTTCATGACTTGGCTGTGTGGTTACTATATCCTCTAATATTTTAGGCTATTTTATCAAATGCACAATATATTGCTACATATCCACTTCTCTGAACAGAATTAAAAAAGGATATAACTAATACAAAAATTGTATATGGTAAGTATCATAATTATATATGATATATTGTAAACAATAATAACATTAATAATATCAAGTCCATTAATGATTGACAAATTCAAAGAAATATTTCATTATTTGCCTTATTTTGGTGATTCCAAAGATTGTACCTAACACTTTATGCCTCTTGTTGAGTTTCTTTTATAAAACTATAATTAGAAAAACTATACATATAAATATCTCATCTTCATTTCTCTTGGAGACATAAGAAGAAAATAATATTAACTAAGTAAATAAGAGGTGCAGGCAAGCTATTCCAAAAACTGTAAAAAATGACAAAAACAGCTAGCTGCCTAGAGAGTCACCCAAGGTTCTCCTATAGCTTTGGGGCATTTATCTTTGGCCTACAGGTCTACCATATTGGACAGATTCATATGTGAAGTAATATACTCTTAAAGACCTTCCAACCTTGTTTTGGCAAGATTTGACAGTCTTTCTAGTGTGTCCTGCTTGTCCATTTTGGATAGAATACTGTCAGCAGTCATGACAAGAGCATTTTCTCCCCAGTGGCTAACATTGGCTACAAAAATTAAATTCCATAGGGAGTTTCTTTGATGCCTATCATCTTCTCTGAAGTAGATTGGTGCTGCACTGAGCATACATGTCTCATTTTCATAATAATACAAAGAAACTGCTATTAAAATATTTTTTATTTGTTTTTTATATTTTGTTTTAAAATATATTTTCTTATATTCACTACAGCTCCCTCTCCGAATGAGCCCTTCTTCTACTCCTCCTCTACACCCCTCACCCCTCCTGTTCACTCTTCAGGGAAGACAAAGAATCCCAAGGTGAATTAATTTGGTCTGGCATATCCAGTTGAGGTTGGATTACATCCCTCCTGCAATCTGTGAGTCTGAGAAAGTTTTTCATGTAGTCATGGGTTTTGAGAAGCCAGTTAATGGACTCCAGATAGACTCTTGTCCTACTGCAGGAAGCTCCAGAAACTGACCGTGCCTTTTGACAGTCATCTACATTCAGAGGTTTTAAGTTAACATTTTATTATTAAAATAGCTTAAATATTAAATTCTATAGATTTCTTAAGTATTTAAAGATGACTTGTTTTTATAAAATATATCTCTGTTTGGCATCAAAAATGTATTTAATTTGACTATAAGTTTGGTTATAATAACTAACTACTAACTTGTGTATTTTATCTAATTAGCTAGTTATAATAATTTTCAAAAGCTATTAATTTTTGCCGCATTGTTAGATGAGCTGCATAGGTGCAACAGCTTTAACAAGATAATAAATATATGTAGAGTAACAAAGTTAATCTTAACTCTGTATCAATATAAACAATTTTCATGCATTATAAAAAATCCGATACAATGTAATTTATTGAAAACTATTACTTGCTTTTTGAAATTTAAATAGATTTTAAAAATCAATCATATCGTATCATATCTATATCCAGTTTATTCTCAGAATAGGTTCAATAATGCACCCTCTTATCCTATCATATCTGTATCTACTTTTTCATTTTTTTTTTGTAAACATGAACCCTGAATGTATTCTTTATTGTTCAGCTTATTTCCTAAATCTTACCAAATAAATTTGTAACCAACCATTCTAAATAATGACAGTTATCCATAAACCATTGAAAGACCAAAATCCACCAACACCACCTCTTGGGAATGTGGGAGTTGCATTCTTAAATGTACTTCTTATTGTCTAGGAACAATGGATTCTTTAGAGAATCCTGAAAAGAAAAATGTTGTTTAATTGTTCAAGTCCTGGGATAGGTAGCTGTATTATTTCATGTCTAGTCTCTGCATAATGTAAAATTCAGTGCTTGTCTCAATTCTTGGTTATTGTAGTCTTTGAAATGGGTTTATCTCAGCTAGCTATCTCCAAAATGTCCTGAGAAGTTTGGAGTCCAAAGCCAATTTCTGGTTGGTGTTTGTCAGCCTAATGGCATTTTTAGAGTCTATGGAAAATCATTGTTGTGGGGCACCATAATCGTTTTGGGGACTTTAAATGCTGCAGTTAAGCATCATCATGACTCACTGAAAAAAAAAATGATAAGAGACTCAAAGCTAAAACAATGTACAGGAAGGTAGATAAAACAATTTTTCTACAATTAGTTACACTTTATATGATCATTACTAGCATGAAAAAAATGTTTAAAATATACATATTATTATATAAATTTTGATATAATCCCAAAAGTTTATAAAATTAGTAGTAAGAGAGTTCTCCAACCAATAGTGGAAGGGGTACCTAAATAGGACTTCTGCTATAATCAAATAAATGACCACCTTAAGTCTCATCACAGAACCTATATCCAACAATGAATAGAGGTGGAGGCAGAGATCCATGGCTGAACACTAGGTCAAGATCCATTTTTGTGATAGCTAGCTGAGATGCACCAGTTTCAAAGACTACTATAGGCAAGACTTGATAGCTGAGTTTAGGTGAGAGTAAGGGAGGAGAGTCTGTATGAGCAAGGAGATAGGTATTATGAGAAAAATGGCTGGCTGAAGCTCTGGGGAGCTCACTGAATCAAGAACAGCCAGCAGGGAAACCATCAGGAAAAGGAGATAGGCCCTCCAAGGGTAGGCCTATTGGCACAGGCAGCATGTAAAGCTTGAGGGGTGGAATCAGACTGTGTTCCTATGTGGGGGCTGGCACCTAGGAGCCCATTCCCTGCAGAGGAACACCTAAGTGAGTCTTGATTTGGAGATGAGGATCTCGGACTTACCTGGAGTGAATGTGCTAAGCTGAACTGACCCACCTTGGGACTTCTTGCCCATTTTGGTGAAGGGATAGGGATGAGGAGGGGGGAGGCTGACTGGGAGAGATATGGAGGAGTGAAGGGAGAGGGAGGAGGAGATATATTGATAAAAAAAGACATTTTTAATAAAAAAGCATTAAACAAACATAAAAATGAAAGTTCGACAGAAGTTTGTAAAAAAGACAGAGATTTTGCATTTTCTTTAACAACCATGCTTGGGTTTAGAGAAGGAGAGAACCACACTCTAATTCCAAAGCCAGCCTTAATTTATAACTGATCTGGGACTTGAACTTTTTTAGAAGCAAGGGAATATAGAGGTTAGGCAGTGAGATTTAACACTGTTAAGAATACTGGCAACAATAGACCTAAATTTCTTTTCTTGGATTTTTTTTTTCTGAATAGCCTTCTATTCTGAAATAAACAACCAGATGTTCAAGGTCTTTTTACCTCTTAAAGATGGGTATTTCTGTAAAAACAAAAACAGAACCCTTCCCCAACCCTTGTTTTTTTAAATTTGTCTAAAGTATTATCCCATTGGTAGATGAGCCAACATTTATCCTTAACAAGAAATATCTCCTCTTTGAATAGAGTTTTTACTAATTTTGATGATATCTATAGCTTTTCTTTACCTGCAGAAACAAATGAAAAACCATTTCCCAATTTTATCCTTGGGGAGGCTACCTTTCTACTCATCATTAATTTTATTTATGGTTTCTCTGATTATTTTTGTTCTTTCTTCTACAGTTGTTCTATCATCCAGAGAAGTATGCTTTAAAAAAATAGGCTTGAGGTCCGTTAGTTGCTCTGAGATGACGGATAACTTTATTTAATATGAGAACCTGTGAGAGGTTTCTGAGGATGTTTCCCAAAAACAAAATGTTACCTTGTCTGTTCCTTTTTGACCTACATTGGGTAGTCTAAGTCCTTCCTTTGCCTTATCTACTGAATACTCCAGAAGGATGGAACATTCTGGTGGGGTCATTCTTATCTAAATTATTATTTCCAGGAATGCCTTGTTTGTAGTTCTTTTTTTTAGGTGACCTTGTTTTCCACATTGTAACATTTGATATTTTTACATTTTTAAACCTTTACATTTTTCACATTTAAATGTGAAATTCCACATTAATTGTATCCCAAATCCAATCCTCCAAGGGTGTTAATGTCACCATTAATGGCCTAATTATTGTTTTTTACATTTGAGGAGTTAACATTTTCAAAAGCCAAAAATTCAATTATTATTTACCTAGGTTCTTCTACTTACCACTGAAGTCAATCATCCAAACATAAATGAAAATGCTTATTTCATAGCACACCTTGGAACTTTCTCTAAAACTGACCACATACTAGATCATAAAGCAAATATCAAAAGATAAAAAATATGGGAATAACTCTTTGTATCATATCAGATCACATGGTCTAAAGTTAGAGTTCAACATCAAAAATCACAGAAAGACTACAGATTCATGGAAATTGAACATCTTTCAACTGAACCACATCTGGGTCAAGGAAGACATTAAAAAGAAATCAAATACTTGCTAAAATCCACTGAAAATGAATCTAAAACATACAGAAACTTATGGGACACAATGAAAGCAGTGCTAAGAGGGAAATTCATAGCACTAGATGGCTATATGAAAAATCTAGAGAAATCTTACACAAGAAACCTAACAACACAGCTGAAGGCTTTAGAACAATTAAAAGAAAACTCACCTGGAAACAACAGAGGGCAGGAAATAATCAAACTTAATGCTGAAATCAATACAATAGAAACAAAGAAAACAATACAAATAATCAATGATTCAAAGAGTTGATAAAGTTAACAAGATATATAACCTACAATCCAAACTAATGAAAAGACAGAGACAGAGTATCCAAATTAACAGAATCAGAAATGAAAAGAGGTTCATTTTAGTAGGAGGTTCCTGGCCAGGACTTTTGGGCCATATCTCAACATTAAGACTCACAGACTCACAGACCCTCAGAGACACACAGATGCTTATGATAGTTTTAGGCTGATCAGCCTAAGGCCCAGGCATATAACTTGTTAGCTCTCTACCCTTCATCTAACCCATGACTCTTATCCTGTTCAGCCATGGGGCTCGGTACCTTTTCTCACAGCAGCATAGCTGTCCTCTGCTTCTTCTGGCTTCTCTCTGGCATTCTGCTCTGTTCTGCCTGTTCCTAGAGATTTTCTTAGTCTGGTAGCCCTGCCTACACTCCCTGCCTGCCTTTGGCCAATCAGTGCTTTTTATTAAACCAGTGGGTGGGACAATTATTTACAATGTAACCACATAATCTACCACATATCCTCTTTTCTCTTTTTAAAACAAAAAACTCCAAATCTAATATTCTTTCCCCCCTTATCTATAACAACTTATAAACAACACTGTAAATAAACACAAATATCCATAATCCATGTTTTGGGAATGTGGGCATTGTTCTCTAGGCTACTTCCTGCTGAATGGGGATGCTGACAATCCCATAGGAATCCAAAGAAAAATGTAGGATTATGGACAAGTCTTTAGTAGAATAATCTGTTAGACTGGGTCATCTCAGCCAGTCTCCTTGAAATTGTTCTGGATACAGAGCTCAGGAAACTTCAACAGAAATGCTCTGAAATGCTGAATCATCTGGGCCATCAATTCCACTGGAGATTTTTCTGTGGTTGGCTCTCTCCCCTGATATATCAGATTATTTTTTATTAGTATATCAAAGGGGGAAAATATCTTTATAAATAACTTCCAAATCATTCTTGCACAGTGCTTACATATTTTAAACTTTTATCAGTGAATATGAATGAGAGATTGATATGCTATAGTTTCTTGCTTGAACTGATGTTTTCAGTGTTTTAAATTAAAGTTTTCAGGTTGAGGTCTAGTTATTTCTTTGAGGCAAAATTTGTATTTTTTAAAATCTTATGTACAGATTGACCATGTACCTATATTCTTTAAATACTTTCTGCTACCTATTTTTGGAATTATTTATTTTCATTTATAACATTTAAAATGTAAATTTATGCCAGTTTATATGACATATTTTATATTTGTATTATATAACATTATGTTTATGATATAATTTATAATAATAACTATGATATTAACTTCACAGTGTATTACAGTGTTATTCAAGATTATGATGTCAATACACTCAAAAGGAAAATAATAAGTAAATTTAAAACTTAAAGTATGACTTCACAATCATTCAAGCATTGTAATAATATTGTCAATGTAAGGCTTGAGAAATATAGAAAAGCATGTTAAATCTGTAACCTGATCCATGCAGTGTAATAAAGTTCATTGGATGCAGTATCAATACATAAATGCTACATATTATTTAATGTACTGCAATACCATGACCTGTTGCAACAGCATATATACAACACTGAAAAGTACATTCATGGGCATTTGTTTATGACCAGAAAGAATTAAAAATCTGCAAATGGATATTAGAGAAAGTAAAAATAGACCTGCAATGTTAAGAAATTTAAAGTTTTAATATTGTTGATATCTAGCCAAACAGATTTATAATTGAAATTAATCTTATTATTATAAGTATTCGGTAACCTATTTGATTTTTTTTAAGTTCAACAAGTTAAAATACTTTATTCATCCTTGAGAAACAAGATGAGCAAACACAAGTAATTCAAACAATTAGGAACATCTCCACAGATGTCATTCTGTCACTGTGGCTGATAGTGAGAAAAACTTGTCTTTTCCCCAGGTTTTACTGCTTTGGTTTCATCATTCATTCTCAGATACATTTGTGAAATAACATTGATTCTAGTAGTTAATGTTGGTGGTTATTTAGTTTTATAGATTCATGTTGCAACTTTCTCCTAAAAAAACAATGTTTGTATTTCTCCTTTATTATTATATGGTCTTCCTTATTTCTTTTCTTTTCCATTTTGGTTTTGGAGATAAGAGTTTTGTGTAGTCATGGCTGTTCTGAAATTTTCCCCGTAGACTAGCCTGGGCTCAAAATGACAGAGATTCAACTGCCTATATATACACTCTCAGTGTTGGGATTAAAGGCTTACACCACCGCTGCCCAAATTAACATATTTTCTGAAAAGATACTTTAGCATGGATTAAATTGGCTCTCAGTGCTTTATTTCTAAATTAATATGTTTAAAAGTAAAAAAAATATAAATTTTATGTTTTCTATTTTTAGAAGGCTAGATTATATGAAAATTAACATAACTGATTTATTTTAAGTCTTTTTTTTTTTTTGCAGCCAAGAACTTACCAATTTTTAAAAACAGTGACAGGACCCCAGACCTTATTTGTAAAAGAGCAATTTCAATACTGGGTAAATATTGTTTCTAGGTGTATCTGGTAGACAATTCTGTAAACATTGGGATTGAAAGAGGCATACTGTATAGAGAAAATCATTTGGAGCAGTGTGGATAGATGTCAGGTCATTTATAAAACTAAAGAAAATGAAATGGTAATTAAGCTAACATTGTACTCTGCTTGAGCTGGTATATTAACTTACCTTGTCTATGGATATAAATGTTACTGATCCAGTGAAAATTGGACCTACAGTATAATTCTACTCAGGACAAAACATTTTAAATTTGGAATGGAATTCTCTTGCCAGGCTTCTTTGACTTTCCGCTTTCAGAAAGTAAAAGACATATTAAACTCTATAACAGCCTCAAGTTAATCAACTTTATGCTTATCTACATGTCTATTCACCTATTCATTATCTATTTATCCATCTATCATCCATCCACATCTACCCATCTACTGACATCTGCATGTATCCATGTATGAATGTACCACCCATTCAACATCTGTCTATATATCTATGTCATAGTAATTTTCTTTTTAATGTAGAACAACTAATAATGCACATATTTTGAAGGTGTTTGAGAATTCTGGGGCTTCATAGCACATGTTCACTAAGTTTAACAACTGTCTTTGTATTTATATTTCACAGTTTTCATATTCACACACACACTCACACACACACACACACACACACTCACACACACACTTATTTATAAATATATAGAGTTTCATACTGAACCTAGAGCTCATTAGTTCAAGTAGCCTGGCGGGTCTACAAGGCCTCCAAGGATTTTCCAGTTTTTGACGGCCCAGAGCTGGGATTATAGATGCATCTGGTCACAATAGGCTTTTCTCTTCGGTGTTGGATACTGAGCTTAGGCACTTCTGTTTGGATATCAAGCACTTGAACAAGTGAGCAATCTCCATAACCCTTCAAAACTGGATTTCTAAAGCATTTTTAGCATTATACATTCAAAGATTTAGATTTCAGAAAACATGTATTCTCATTGAAAATATAATCACATATTAAATGTTTAAGACTATTAATTAAGCATATGTCAAGCAAACACAATTTAAAAATGATTAAAATACATGCTAGTCATTGATAAGAATTGAAATATTACATTTTATGCAATTCTACATAGAAAGAGTAGATGTTTCAAAATGTTCCTTTAGAGCTTATATATTTAAATGTTTGGTAGGTCTGTTTGGAATGGATAAAGCAATGTGGCCTTGTTAGAGATAGTGTGTCATTGGAGGTGACCTTTACTTTCAAAAGCCCATCACCATTCCCAATTAGCCATTTTTCTCTCTACTTGATACATATGAATCTGATGTAAGCTCTTATCTACTGCTCAAGCACTGTGCCTGCCTATCTGCTGCCATGTTTCCATCCATGATCTCATGGACTCAACTACACTTTGGAACAATGAGTCTCTACTTTAAATGATTTATTTTTTAAGTTGCCTTGGTTATGTCATTTGTTTTCACAGAAACAGACAAGTAACTAAGACATAATGTAAGACTAAAGGATGAATTATTAATTTAGCTTATACTAAAAGATGATTTCTAAAGCCCAGTGTAGATTTTGAAGAGGAAATTTAGCTCTTTTGAGACTAATTATATACCGATAAGAAAATGTTATATACAATATTTCTTTAAAATTCTATCATACTATTATTTAACTAAAATGTACTTTTTTAAAAAAAAATCTCTTTTTTATTTTACCCAATATCTATTTTTAACTTCCCAATATTTACAGCATCTCCTTATAACTTGAGAAATTGTAAAGGCAGCTCATGGGCCTCTTTCATTGTTAGACTACCACAACCTCTAGGCTGAGTTGTAGTCTTTCAAATTCATGACTTTGCATTGTTATACCAGGGAAGCTAATAGCTTTGGAAAAGATCATGTAACATATTTCATTTGTATAATCATTTAAGTTGAGCAAGTGATGTAAATAATCAGTGGCCTGTTTAACCAGCTCTGGAGAAACTTCTTCTTGAAGTCAAATGTAATAAGCAAAAATACACAATTGGACAATAGACAGAAAGTGACAGATTTTGGAATTCTCAGTTTTCAATGATATGTTCTCATCAAACTTTCTATTCCATGCTAAGGGACCTGTGCAGAGAAACACAGAAATATTGTAAGGGCATGGATCTACTCCATATAAATTGTGTTCTCAGATATTTCAGACTGACATATGAACTCATGAAGACCGTGATCTATGTACTTAGAAGAACATCACAAGTACCTGTTTTATTGCTGTGTTACTTTAGCAGAACAATAGTATCTAGTTTTCTCCTAGGACCATATCTTATCCAGTTTAAGTTTTTGACAAACCTAAGTGTAGGCATACAAAAGTTTATGCCACTATTGCATTAGTACATCTTACTGGCATGTCACTCTTGTGTATGACAGGGTTTATATCTGGCTTGATTATTACCTCCTTCGGTAGCATGTAAAGTAACACTATTCAGTAGGGCTGAAAGCTCCACTTAGGCACCACTTCAACTAGGAATCCCATGTTTGATTAGACATATAACTGTTGTCTGCACTAATAGGGCCTTACCAGCAATTTATGAAGAGCAAAATAACAATTTCATTCTTTTTATCACCCAAATAATTTTCTACTGTGTGAATGTTTCATATTTGCATTATTCACTAATCAATAGTGTCTGCATATCAAGAAGAGAACAGCAAAAAGCATTGATTAGCAAATATCTGTGCATTAATATCAATGAAGGCCTAGTTGAGAGACCATTGCATAAAGCTGCTAAGTTGAAGCCTTGAGAACATAAGATGTTAGAGATCCATTGCCATAACATATCTGGCTGGGAGAGCCTTTTAACAGAGATTGGAAACAGCATAAGAGAAAGAAGTGTGAAGTCAAAAAAAAAAAAAAAAAAAAAAAACACAGTTGTAGAACTGAAGAATACTTTGTCATCAGATATGGAGATGCAGAGTTTGAAGCTTTTCCAGCTGGTTTTCAGTTTTTCTTTGGTCCGGTAGGGACACTCCTCACATATGGTTTTATTTAGGTGCTGAGGCAGTTTCCATAACCCATTTCTTTTATCCTTAACTCTAAAGCAAAGTTATGTGGCCAAAGCTGCAAGTTCTCGTGCTTACCTGAGTTGGAACATGGCAGCTTCACTCAATTATATCTTCACCAGCTAAGCTTGGCTCTCCTGTAACTTGCCATGTAGACAAAGCTGGCCTCCAAACTGAGATAAGCCCATCTCTGCTTAAGCAGTTCTAGAATTAATGGTGTGCCCTACCACATACACCTATAAATATTTCTTTTCACAAGTTAAAATTTAGCAGAGTAGAATCTCACCTTGGGGTCACCACTCTCTTAACTCAGTTTCTTAATTTATCTCCTTGAATATAGGATTTGGTGCCATTACACTTCCTGGTGCACACTTTTCTCCTCAAAATTTATATTTTGTAATTTAACTTGCTTAGCTTTACTCTCATTATAAATCTTCATTAAAGGTGCTACAAAGTCTGTATTAGACTGTTTTGATTTTTTTTTTTTTTGCCAGTAGAATTAATCAAAAACTCTTTATTTGAATATCAGGCAGACTTTTTGGACAGGGCAAAAGGCAAGCATGTTCTTTACTGAAATATCACAAGAAAAATTTGTATAAAACATACTAATATTCTCTTTCATAACCTTTTGAACAAAACCCCTATAGTTTTAAAATCACACTCAGTACTACTGTATTCCAAACTATCAGGGTGGCTCATTAAGCAGCACGTAAAGCATTCAACTGCTTTTCAAATCCACAGTCCCAAGGTCCATATTCCTTCAAACAAAAGCATGATCAAATCTTATTATTGCCATACCCCAGTCCCTGATGTCAATTTATGTGTTGGAGTTTTTATTAGTGAAGAGACACGTGAACATCACAATTCTTAAATAGAAAAAGAGGAATTGAGGTGGCAGTAGACAATTTTAGAGGTTCGGTCCATTTTCATTACATTCAAACTACTACACTTGAATTTCCTTTTTCCTTATCAAGGACTTCAAGCACTAAATTGAACAAGAATGGCAAAAGTAGACATTATTTTTTTTTTATTGATTCTAGTGGAAATTGTTTTTTTTTTTTTTCTATTGAAGTAGACACCAGCTGTGGGATCTGTTTAATTTGCATTTATTATGTTGTAGTACATTCCTCTTGTTCCTAATATTTCAAGCACTCTTATAATGAAAAGATGTTACATTTTGTTGAAGGTGTCTTCCTCATCTAAATAAATGGCTCTGTGCTTTCGTCTTATAGTCTGTGGATAACATTTATCAGTATGCCTATGCTGAATCATCCATGTAACTTTGGGATGAAGCCAACTTGATCATGCTACATATTTTTGACATATTTTGGATTAAGGTTCCAAGTATTTTTTTTTGAGAATTATGCATTTATATATTTATATTCATGGAGATATCACTCTGTAATTTTTCTTTTTTCCTTCCTTTTTTTGTTTTGGTTGGGTCTTTATATGATTTAGCTTGGTATCAGGGTGTTCTAGTTAAAGTTTCTATTGCTCTAATGCATGACCAAAAATCAGTATTGGGGGGATGTTTAAGGTATGCTTTAACAAATAAAGCTTGCCTGAAGATCAGAGAGCAAAGCCATAGAAGCCAGGAAGTGGTAGGTAGCACACATCTTTATTCCTAGTACTTGGGATTTCATGTCTTTGCTCTTAGCTCTTGAGAGGCAAACATGCCTTTAATCCCAGGAAGGTTGAACTCAAAAGTGATATGCCTGGGTAGAGAAAGAAATTCAGTGCAGAGAAGAGAGACAGACACTCAGTCCTTTGTAGCAGGAGGATTCAGTAGAGGTAAAAAGTCTTATTAGTTGTTGTCTCTTTTGTCTTTGCAATCTTCAGGCAAGCTTTATTTGTCAGAATATACACGAAATATCACCACAGAGTAGAAAAAGAAAGTGTTAATCTTGTTTTCATTTACACATTATAGACTTTTGTAGAAGTAAGTCAGGACAGGAACTCAAACAGAGCAGGAACCTAGTGGCAGAAGCTGACACAGTAGCCATGGAGCTTTATTGCTTACTGACTTGTTCTACCTATATTTTTGGTTTTGTGATTTTTGTTCTCTCTCTCAGAACAACAGTCATGGGTAACACCAGTCACAACAAGGTCTTCATTTCTCAGATAACTTAAAGTTTGTTTAAGTTTTCTTAAAACTATCTAGTACAATTGTCCTCTTGTCAACTTGACAAAGTCGTCACTGTTAAGCCAGTCTTTGCTTTGTTCTTAATCCCTAAGATCACACAATAATAAACATCAAACACAACAATTTACAAACATAAAATGTCCCACAGTCTTTACCTCTTAAATAGTATAAAATACAGTCTCACTAAAATTCCAAAGTCTCCTATAAAACCTAAGTTTTCTGTAAAAATCGAATCTTTCTACTGTGGCTCGTGTAAAATCCAAAATAACTTAAATACTCACTTATTCCAAGAAGAAAGTACATGGTCACAGTCATAATCTGATCAAATAAGAATTAAAATCCCACAACATAAATAACTCAATATACAGTATTGGGAGGTACTCATGATCTTCTGGGTTCCTCCAAATGACTTGATTCACTTTTGTGGCGCCATCCTATTCAGCATACATATATTTTTTTTTTTTCTAGGCCCCTCTGAGTCCACTCCTCTGTTGATGCTTTCCTTGGTGGTCATCACATGGTACTGATTTCTCCATAATACTGATGTCTTCTGATGCAACCAAGCTGTACTTTTACTAGAAGTCTCTCCTAGGTTCTGTTCAGTACTCTATCTCTGCCACACAGTGCTAAGCCTCAGCTGCCCTATGACCCCTTTATAATGTCAAAATCACTACTATCAGAGTGACTATCATATTCATGTTCTGTGGCCAGCACAAGGTACAAACCTGACCACATGTGGCACAAAGTTTCTCTATGCTATCTCTCAGAAAACACTTTCAAATAATTTTACCTCAACAATCTCAACAATGCTGATTTCTTCCTAATACCAGATTCTTTAACCAAGCTGACCAATAACTATTGTCCCAGCAAAAAAAAAAAAAAAAAAAAAAAAAAAAAAAAAAAAAAAAAGTTATAGTTTGGCATTTCTGGTCTGACCAGACATTACAAAATTTTCATAACAATGGTGTAGAAGTATCTTTGTGTCCCTGTGAAACTTCACAAGCTAGACTTTCTTCACCTACACAGCATGCAATGTCACTCAATGACTTTTCTTTCCCAAAGTTCCAAAGTGTTTCCCACATTGTTCCCTAGAACAACATGACCAGGTTTGTTAGATAAATACCCTATTCCAGTTAGCAACTTCTGTCTTAGGATTTCCACTAGTGTTATGAAATACCATAGCCAAATGCAAACTGAGGGGGAGATTATTTGGTTAATATTTCCCCATCATTGTCCTTCATAGAATGGCATCAGGGCAGGATTAAGGAGAAACTCAAACAGAGCAGGGACCTGGAGGCAGAAGCTAATATAATAGTCATGGAGAGGTATTACTTACTTACCAACTTTCTCCCCATGGCCTTATCAGTTTGTTTTGTTTTATAAAACCCAGGACAACCAGTCCAGGAATGTATGTTGTATGTTTATTTGTATGTTTTATAAAACCCAGGACAACCAGTCCAGGAACGTCACCATCCACAGTGGGCTGCACTGTCTTTCATTCATCACTCATTAAAAAAAATATCCTACAGACTTGCCTACAGCCAGAGCTTATGGAAACATTTTCTTAACTGGTACCCTCTTTTGAGATCCTCTAGTTTGCTTCGATATAACCTAAAACTATCCGGCACACAGGGTAATAATGGCTTTGTGATATAAGTCAGAAAGATACCTTTACTTTTTTGCAGAATATCTTAGGAGCCTTTGTGTTCATTCTTCTTTGAAGTTCTGGTACAGTGCTACCAAAGTTAAAGCAAAGTCAAATCATAATCTGAACATAAATTAAATGGATGCATTATCTAACAGATTCCTAATCAAGTTTTGTATTTTGATCATATGTCGGTATATTGGTCTTAAGCTCACTTAAGATATACTATATATGTTTCAAAGTTGTCATACATTCAATATAACAGATTATACTATTGAAAAAGAAGCAAACAAGGAATTGCACCTATCATTTTCTCTTTTTCAATACTTGTTGAAAGAAAAAAAACCAATGGCAGAATCCAACCTCCCTTCCTGTTTTTTATATTTGATCTTTCACTTACTTCATTTCAGGTGAATTTTCCCAAAACTGTCATTTCAACACAAACTCTGAAGTATCTGACATAAAAGGTTATGCCCAAATCTATCCACTGATCATATACAATATTTAATTAATGTTGTTCTCAATATGATTCCAAATAGTTTAATGAGGGCAGCCCTTTCCATTGATGAAAAGAATGTCTTTTGATATACCAGGCACAGTTCAATTAAAAAAACAGAACTTTTCTATGATATACTCCTTTATTTCTCCATATGATCTAGTAATTACATTCATACCTGCTTCTTTGAAGCAATTCAGGCTTAGGAAGATGTGTCTATGACTGCATAGTGCTGGACTATAAGGGACTAGTCTACAGAAACCCACAATCTGTGAATGAAAGCGTAATTTTGTGTTATTCAGAAACATGCTGACTTCTTTAATGTAAGTCATACATTTTATACAGTTCCTATTCTATTCTATTCATATGTTATAATGACAATATCCTTACATAGCACATAAATAGATTTGTTAGCCCTCTGAAACTGACAGAATTAATCAAAAAGAGCACATTTAAAATAATATTTCCAGTTATTTTTCTTAATGATATTGTGTGATAATGATAGTCAAGATAGGGTGCTTCTATCTGGCTTTACTCTCTAATATTGTCATATTTATTTCTACCTTAGTGAAAGTTAATAATAAAGGCCCTAATATTTCCATTTTTGTATTCTATATATTCTATATATTTTATACACACACACACCAAAACAGAATTATTATAATTAGCAATAAAAAGAAAAATCTCTAACAATACTTATCAGTAATAGATTGATAATCTGTGTTGTATTGATAAAGCATAAAACACTACCAAATAAGTATGAACTCAATTGACTGAAATAAGTGTTTTTATAATCATATAATATAAATGTCCGCGTTAGGAAATATGCATATTTTTGTGTGCTACATCAAAAGGTAAATCAAGTGCAAGAAACTACAGAAGTGATAAAAGTGCTTGTTTTTATCTGAACCATACAAGGTAAGAATTTTCAAGATATAAATAGATGTGTTTATTTAGGTAATCTACATTGCAAGAAACAAAAAAAAATTCCAAGATATATTAATATATATGTACATATATATATATATATATTTCTTAGCACAAAGAAATATATTCTTTCTACTTTGTTAAAGTTAAGACAAAGTAAAATATTAGAAAAAAATAAATATATATGTTGATTAATTTTCCACTGTAATACTAATACAAACTTCTAGTTAAAAATTGTACTTGTCACTGCTCTTATGCACCTTTATGTCATTTTTCCCCATCAAGGCTAATATTTGTTTTTAGGCAAGAAAATCAGTGTAGATGATAAAATAATTATATATCCTAAATTGCAGATCAGAATGCATCATCTTTGATATTTATTTTATCACATTCCAATCTGTTAACAAAATGAATTTTATTGCGTTAAATAACTTTCTAGGCACAGTAGAAAACAAAATGTTTTGATTGATCCGATATAGCACTTAGAAACTAGAGGTTAATATAGTTGATGCAATTTTGTCATGTTCATACAACCCCAGGAAATCAAATATGCATATTAGTCTTTGACCTGAGGGTTAAATTTAATTATCTACTTGATTGGATTTGAAATCATCTAAGAAATCCACCTTTGTGTGAGTCTGTGAGGACTTACGTGAAAAGATTAATTGAACAGGGAAGACAATCATTTGGAGTAGGCAGTTTCTTTATCATTATTTCAGGTATATGAACATCTTAAGGAAGCTCCATTGCTGCTTTTGTCTGCCTACATTTTTTCCTTGTTCATGAATGTTTCCATTTGTTGCTAATGCTGGTTCTGCAAGCTTAGCTTCTCTGACCTTCCAATGCCTGCGGTGCACTAGTGGCACTATAGGAATCTATTATGCATTAAGCATTAGAATGGAATATTTGGCAGCCAGAATCCTGGACTAAGTAGTTACCAGGTTCCCAGGCATTTTGAAACACAGGTAGTTATTGTGGGAGTGTGAAGTCTAGATAATATAAACAAATTTAACATATTTTCTTAACAATATATATTCATTATATTGGTTTTGTTTATCTGGTGAATTCTAGTTCTTTATTGCAAGTATAACAATTTATATGAAAATTCTGTGTGAGTAAGTTTATGTTACATAAATGATTTATGGGAGTTCATAAGAGATAATGTATTTCATGTTCTCATTTTTATTTTTAAATCATTGTTTGGATTATTCATACAATCACTTTGAACTGGCAAATAATATCTTCTGTAATTTTTCTATCAGGTTTATTTTTCAAATTATTTTGACTGCTTTATCAGCATGAAAATATATGAATTACTAGGACACTAAGTCATGTTTTGATACATTAATCTACTGTATTATGATTTAAAAAAAAACAAAATATACTTTTGAAGTTAGACATTTACCATGTTTACTAATAAACCATTCAAAATCCTCTTGTCTGTATTTTGAAATGTTTCATGTATTATTTTTAACTTTAATCATCCTACTGTGAGAAAGAGTACAAAGATACCCATTCTGACTTTTTAAAAAATTGTGTTTATTATTTAATTAAAGTATAATTACTTCATCACCCATTCTGCTACCATACACATTCCCACCATTTCTACTTTCTTTCCAAGACTATGGCTGTCTCTTCTTTAACTGTTGCTGTTACATTTTTGTATCAGGAAACAGACACATGAATGCAACCTGCTGAGTTCATTCAATGTCCATTTATATATATATTTCTAATATTGACAACTTGGTATGAGGCAACCAAAGTGGGAGCTCATCCTTGGGATGACTAATTCTTTATCTTTTAATTGTTTGTGTAGCTCTCCATCTCAGGGAGAGGCTCCATGGAAGTTTCCTACCATTTTCGAAGTTAAATAGTGTGGTGTATTAGAATAGGTCCATAGGGTCAAGGAAATTACCTCACATGAGCTGCCAAAGCATGTGCACTATATACTTCCTGATGAGCCAACCTGAAGTCTGCTTGAGGGCCTAGAAACAACCACTGCCTAATGTCCATAATTGAGTGGAGTCTATCTGAGGGCCTTGCATCCAATGAGGGCTGAATGCACAACATCACCAGATCAGGACATCAGGACACAGCCTAGGTGCTGGGGGGGGGGGGGTATGTCAGGCTCTCTCCATTGTTGAGTAAAGGAGTTAGTCCTTTCTTTGCTTTATACCTTACTCCCAGTGCCTTTGTTAGTTTACTCCGTGACTTTTCACATCATCCCCTGAGCAAATCCTTAGGACCCAGCAACATTGGTGGAATGGCTGAAGTTTTGTTTAGACAGCCATGATATTGATATTTAATGGATGCAGCTTCTCTGCAATATCTAAGAGGCTCAGTCTTACCAAAGACTCCCTTGTCCCGGATTTCTTTCAATCTTATCATCATTTCCTGTGATGTCACCTGCGTATTAGGCAAACAAGATTTACTGTAGATATATTAATTGGGAATGTGCACTTCACAGTCAATTTTTATTTTATTTTGTTTTGACTGATTATGGCTTTTTGCGATGATCTTCTGCTGTAGACAAAACTTTGTTGAGCAGAGGTAAGGTCTATAATTTTCTGTAGGTATGAGAATGAGTAATTAGGTTGTAGTTAACAATTATACTGGTTTGGGAAGTGGCTATAGAAGTGTCTCCTCTTTGAACCACAAACTCAAATATTTAGAGTTTGAGGCATGATTTCCCCTCCTATTAATTAAAATTTGGATGACTGCTGATTAACCAAAAGTGTAACTGGCATTATTGTGCATTTATGGATATTCTGAATGCTAGAAATTGCTTTACTTGATAGGCAACCTATCATCAATGTAGGGCCATAATTGATTACTTCTCTTAGTAGCTTCCACATGAACTTTCAGTACTATGAACGCTGGTCCTCAGAAAGAAGTTTTTGTAGGCAGTTCCATCTCAAAACTTCCGCATGTCCAAATCTTTTCAAGCTGTGAACAACCTTTCCTCATTTATCTTCTCATAACCTTGGGAAACAACATTCTGGACACTTAATCATAAGAGAAACTTTATTTTTATTTTACATTAAGAGAGTAACAAAAACATTTTTCTTTTTCTTTGTTTAGTTTGCTTCAGTTCATATGATCTTCCATCATTTGAAAGTGTAAGGATGAAATTCCACGCCTTTTGTGGTCAAATCATTTTCCATAGTGTTAATATATAAACCATATTCTTCAACTGTCCTAAAAGTGATGACAGATTATTTTAATTCCTTATATTTTTAATAGTGTTGCTGGCACATGGAAGGTCAAGTGTTGTTTGACAGATAAATGTGTTCTATATGGATGTACACCTACTTGGTGAATTGCTAAATCATAAGATAATATATATTTTGTTTTTAAAAAGACTTGTTTTCTATATAGGTAATGTTTTTTGTGCACCCAAACAAATAATCTGCAAGTGTTCTCTTTAGTCTATTAGCAATTATTAATAGAAAGAGATGAGTTCATTTTTGACTTGTTCACTAGTGATTTGTAATACAACATGTTTTTCAAATACTTGATGACTATGCGTTTTCTTTGAGGCATCTACTTAGATCTGCATGATATTTTTAGTTGTGAGTTTCCTTTTTTCAATTATTAAGGTTTTGGCATTTTTCATATGTCTTTGATTTTAGCTTTGTCTGATGTATATTTCATTTTTAATAATATTTTCATTAATTCTTTTATAATTAAATACAATATATTTTTTATTATTTGCGCACTCCACCCATCTTCTTCTCACATCTACTTATTCAACCAGTTACATGCTCTACTTTATTTGTATGTCTATTTTTTAAGTCCAGGAGTCAGGTTTGAGTTGCTCAAATAGACTTTTTTATGCTGAGCCTGTCATGAAGTACGATTGATATACAAACTCTTAAACTATTAAAGAAATTTAACATAATTGGCCAAAAGCTTTAAATTCCAATTGCTCCTAAGCTAAGTATATGATTTTGTGTGCATTTATTCACTCTCATATTTTATTATATCTGGATTCAGCTTTCACAGGTCTTGTCAATGCTGTCATAATTTCTGTGAGTTCATATGTTCAACTTCTCTGTTGTTTCAAAAACATCACTGGATCATTTAAAGTAATCATTTCTGGTTCTTACAGTCTTTCTGACTCCTTTTCTGTTAATATTCCTCAGCATTGAGAGGAGAAGTGTGATTAAAAAACAGCTGTTTTATAACATTTTCAACTGAGGAAATACCTCCCATCATGGAGGAAAACTTTTCCACATATAACATATACAAAGAACACAATAGTTTAAGATACAGTGTTTGGGTAGTCTGAGGAGAGGTGAAACACTTTGTTTTATAGAAACTCGCCTCTAAGAGTTAAAGTAAACCCATCAAAATAGTTTCTGGATGTTCCTAAAACGGACTAGATTTACTAGGCTTATTTCTCCAAAAAAAATTTGTAACCTAAATAGTTCTGAGATTGACTTTCAGGGAGTCAAGCAGCCTAAAAGGGGCAGTTACTAGCCAATCAGATTGAAAGAAACAGAGAACACTCAAAAACTGCCTGGAAGAGGTTCAGACCAACTAAGCTATATGGAAAGGACATTATGCAGTCTGTTGATCTGCCTACAAACTGTTCAGTGTGCTCTAAATTCACAACTTTTATAAGATGTAATTCATACTGTGTTGGAAGTTGGAAACACAGCTGTCTTTGGGTCATTTCAGATCCTGTAAGTAACCCCTCACCCATATTCTTGTAATTAACTTCAAGAAAACACATTGGTTTATGAAACTGGACATAGGTCCAATGGTTATTTTGGACAGCCATTTGTTCCATGTATAGATGAGTATGCATGTATATGTTGAATCTCCCAAGGTAAAATCTTTCACACTACAATAGTTTATTTAGGTTTGAGTACTCAGAGTCTCATTTTCTGTACAATTTCTAACAGTGAGTTCCTGGATTAATTGCAACCAACATCCATACACTTCCACAATGTGTGTTTAGAGATGCACTGATTTAGGGTTATAGCAGTAAGTCATTTATTGTTCCTTGTATTTTCTCCAATCCTGGAACTCACGTAATCCTCTTTACCTAATTACTCCACTTTCTGTTTTTTATAGCACTATTTTCTGTAACCATTTCACTGAAATATCCCCTTTTCCTATATATCCCCTTGATAATTCCCTAAGTGGTTTGAGTTCTGCAAATGAAACACAGATATGTAAAGTTTAAAGTGTAACATCCACATCTGAAAGAATACATGTGGTGTTTGCCTTTTCACCTTACTCAGAACAAATTTACCAAGTGCTGTCTATTTATCTTTGAATTATTTAATTTTTCTTAAGAGATTAATAATATTCAATTGTATAGATATGCCATGTTTTTGTAAATTATTCATTAGTTGGTAGATATTCTGTTTTTTATTTCCTGATTACTATGAATAAAAAAACAATGAGAATAATTGAGCAAATATCTCTGCGGTAAGGCACCGAATCCTTTTGGTACATCTTCAAGAGGAATACAAGAGGTTGTGCTATAGCATTTTGAGGAAAATATTCACTATCTTGTTAAGTGTTTGCATTAGCTTGCCCTCATGCCAACAGTGAATATGTGCTGCCCTTTCCTAACATCCTTTTAATTTCCTACTCTCATTTTATTTGTCTTGGTTTTTTTTTTATCTTGGGGTAAAATAAAATATTAAAGTGATTTTGATTAGCATTTTATTGAGGGCTAAAAATCTTGAATCGTCTTTAAATCGTATTCATTTGTCCTCCAACTTGTAGAAATTTGCTTAGTGGTTCCAGGTACCATTTTTAACTGGGTTATTTGTTTTGATGGTGTTTACATTTTTCTGTGTTTTAAATATTCTAGATGCTTGCCCTCAATTAGATGTATATCTGCTAAATACTTTTTCCCTCTTTACTCACATGATGGCAGTTTTTGCTATACATATATCTTTTGATTTCATGAGGTTCCATTTTTTAATTATTGAGTTTCATGTCTGCACTACTAGATTCCTTAAGTAAAGTTCTTCCTTTTATTCTAAAGTTCAAGCCAATTTTCTCCCATCTTCTTTAACATACTATGGCATTGGGCTTTATGCAGGTTATTTTATGCCTTGTGTGTTAAGGTTATTCATTTTGTTTTAGTTTTTAAAATGAGAGCTTAACATCTAGTTTTACCTAGTGTTTATAATTTTCCTAGAAATTAGTTTTTAACCTTATAATACTGCTAGGTGTGTTGTTTCATGCTGTGAGTGAGATTTAAGTGCATTCAGAAAATGGTGGGTTATACCCACCCTATTCATTCCATTATTGTACCAGTGAGCATGTTTTTCCTGTATAGTCATTATTATAGTCCAAAGAGTTCATTTGACATTATTCTTGTTGACTCTTCTAGTAGCTCACATAGCAATTTCCAGAACTATTAACAGTGGCCAGTAGGGATGCAGGTTTCATGACCCTACCACATTGCCATATTTTATGACTCCAACCTGTAGTTTTTTTAGCCAACAATGTTCTGGAGGGTAACAAATAACAATATCAAAAGCTCATATTTTGAGAAAGAGAGAAAAATCTTTGGGAGTGATCACCATAAGAAAAGCTTGTGTAACCCTGGAACCCAAAACCTCAAAACCATTAGAAGATTTTAGCTGTTGGGAAAATAGGAAGTTTTCATAGACTGTTAATGTTCTTGGAAGTTACTGTTTTCTAGTGAAAGAGCTCACACCAAAATCTACTTGGTAAGTAAAAATTAGTCTTTACAATAATTTTGAAAATACACAAAAGTAGGGTAACTAGGGAAGTGAGAATTGTGTAAAAGTTTAGGGAAAATTGTGAATTTGTTGAAAACACATATAAAACTTTCAAAGAATTAGTAATACCCTTAAAAAATACAGACGTAATATTTTACATGTAGCACATTATTTGACCAGCACTATTTGTATAAGACTTGGTTCTTTCTACAGTTTTTATTTTTGGACTCTTTGTCAAAGAGTTAGTGACAAAAAAAAAAAAAAAAAGAAAAGAAAATCACACTGATAAAAAGACAGCATCTTCAACCAATGGGTGCTTGTTAATCTTACTGTCCGCATGTAGAATAATGAAAAGAACCAAACATATCACTGTGCACAAAAATCAATTGCAAATAGGTCAAAAATCACAGCATCAAACTAGATATGATGACTCTGATGGGAGAAAAAGAGGGGCGTGCCTTTGATCTCATTGGCACAGAAGACTTCCTGTACAGCACAGCAGCACTGGTGGAAGGAGTGTCAACAATTAATAAATAGGACCCCACAAAAAGCTTCTTTAAAGTTAGAACACCATTATTTGGACCAAAAGGGGCAGCCTATAGAATATGATTTTTTTTTTTTTTACCAATTCCCCAATTAATTGAGGACTAAGAAAAATATATAGTGAACTAAAAAACAAAAACAAAACAGTATTTAAAAAGAGAGTCTAATTTAAAAACTGAGATACATATCTAAATAGAGCATTTTAAACAGACAAAGCTCAAATGACCCAGAATGCTTAAAGAAATGATCAACGTCTTTAGACATCAGGCCAGTGCAAATCAAAGCTACTTTGAGATTCCGTCTTATACATGTCACAATGGCTAAGATCAATAATACAAGTGACAACTCATTCTCATGACAGTATGGAATAAGAGGAGACTGCCTAATTTGTTGGAAATATAAACTTTACAACCACTATGGAAATCAATATGACAGTTACTGAGAAAACTGGGAATCAATTTACTTTACTATACCACTCTAAGGCATATCCTGAAAGGAATTCATCTTACCATAAGGGTACATTTTCAAACATTTTCATTGCTGCTATGTTCTACTTCTAACATTAGAAAATTGAAAATATTCTAAATTTATCTCAACAGAAGAATGGATACAGAAAGTGTGATAATTTTACACAATGACGAATTACTCAGTAGTTAAAAATATGACATTATAAAATTTGCAGGCAAATGGATGGAACTAGAAAAAACATTATTCCTTGTCAAGTAGCAGAGAACCAGAGATATAAATATAGCATATATTTACCTATATATAGATATTAGCCATTAAATAAATAATAAACAACCTGTAATCTATAGACCCAGAGGGACTAGGTATAGAGGTAAAGAATGGGGTGGCTCATGAATCTCCCTCGTAAGGAGAAATAGAATAGATTTGGGGTGAAGTGTGAGCAGGGATTGGAACAGGATGATCAGGTGGAAAATATAAGGAGATAAAGTGTCAAAGAAGTGAATACAGTGAGAAACAGCTGGAACTTAGAGGCATTTGAAGGATGGTATAAAAATCTAATACAGCAAAAACTTCCTAAAAAAACATGAAGGCAATCCTAATGAAGTTCCCTAATAATGAGGAATACAGAGTCTCAACAAGTGCTCTCTTGTTACCAAATGAGGCTTCCAGTACCCAGTTTTGTTTGCATTCAGTTGATTTGCTTGTGAAGAGAGTACTGTGAATATCTGCAAGAAACACAGAATTTTGCCAAGTCAATGTGCTGCACTCATTCATATGCTTATTTAAGTCCTTGAACACATTTACAAAATTATATGGTCTGTTTGCCTTATGCATCAGTGAAGTTGTTTTATTCAGGTATGTAACTATGTGGTACTGCTGTGCATGCATATTGTATTGGAGATTCATATTTGTTTTAATTTTATGATATAATATATGAATTCTGAATATATGTAGCCTTGTTGTAGATGATGTGGCTGTTGAGCAGATGAGTGGACTAGTGGATCATATTTGTACCTAACGTTTTTGTGAGACTCTAACCAATCATGGAGCTAAGTGGTGATTAGATGAATGATATTCAGGTGAGAATTCATTTTTTCTTTATGTCCTCTAATTGGGTTTCCATGTTGGATTCCTCATGGTACTGGTTCAGCCTGGTAGATAGAGTGGTTTATAGGCAGAGAGGTGTGTTTAGCAACTCTGGTGGTTCTTACGTGATCATTACATTCAATTACTTATTTGTTAGGGTATAATGTTTAAAATTACCTATTTCTGTTTTATCCAGATACTAGAGAATACTTTTCTTATTTTAAGCTGTATCCTGGTTGTCTTCATTGTATTAACAGAAGAAGCAATGGTAACTAAAATTTTCTGTTTTAGAAACAATGTACATGTTAATTACTGATCCACTGAAAAATTTTATACTATATATAGCAAACAATAAAGAAACAGATAAAACACATACGTCTTATTTAGAAAGCTATTGTTGGTTGTGAAATAAGAATTGTGTCTAAGAAATAGAAAGCCTGCATTTATTTATCTTACTTTAGACTAAGATAGATTAGGTCACTGGACAAGATAAATGTATGCAACATTTATATATAGTGTGTGCTAATTTCTTCATAAACTCATTCTAATTATAACTGGCACTTCTGAGCCTAATACAGAGGGCAGCTGAGGAGACACTCAAATGTTAGCTGAAGTAATCTGGGACTCCAACGTAAGTGACTGGCAACAGTTTAATAAGCCCAGAAAGAACACATATACAAACCATATGCTTAATTTGAAATATTTCACATCAAAAGACTCCTTTTATTCTTGTCACTGTATAACTAGTTTTAACAGTCTTGAAATTGGATTACAGACTTTCCTTATATCAAGAGACATGAGAACAGAGATTCTGACCATGTGGCTGCCTCTAGCTATAGCCCTTTTCCTGCCATAGATGATTTATCAGGCTCTGCATAGAAAGAGTCAAGACATTTATGATCTGTGTTTAGAAAGGGTAGTTTGGAATAGTTTAAGTGAGAGAAACCTTTATTTTTGGAAAACTTGACTCTTTATATATTTTCTCTGCTTTCCAGCTGGCTAGTGCCTTTGCTATGCTCCAAATCAGGTGCCTGTCTACATGAAAGCCAACATTTCAGAATTAGATAGAGATAAAATTTTACTATTTTGTATTATTAAATGTCAAATCTCTACTAAAGACAGGAGCAATTTAGGTTAAAAATGCATGTGTAAATTAGTCAGGATTTGTGTGTGTGTGTGTGTGTGTGTGTGTGTGTGTGTGTGTGTGTGTGTGTGTGTGTGTGTGTGTGAAGTAAAAAAATAGAGATGTTGTTGTAAATCATATTGCTAAAGTGTCATATTATTCTCAAGTCTCATGTGGTTTCCTTTAACAGAGAAGTCAACCCTGTTATGCAGCAGTATTTTACAATTGTTATTTACAAACACTTATTGTTTAAGAGCTTGTAGAAGTGAGAGTCTTTGAAGGCTTAAGTATTTACATACATTCATAAAATGACACTTTCATTATCGATTAGAGTCTAAGGAAAGCTTTGTCGTTTTCTCCATTGAAAAAAATTACATAAGTAATGAATAATAATTACAGTGTTTCTGGAATTTTAAATTCTAACTTTACTAAACATAAATTCTATTTAAGTCTTTTACATAGTACAAAAGTCCTGGGACTCAGGTCGCCGTGTATTCAGATTTTTATTTGGGTAAATTTTTAAATATTGGTACATTTTGATTACATTATGTAGAACTGACAATTTATAGTAAGTAACTTATGGGGCTGAGGATTATTAAATAAATATGTACATCTTATAGTTTTAGGAAATCACTTGGCATATAATACCTTGAGCCAATCGTAATAAGCACTTAATACACTATTTAGTAAAGGTTACTTAATGTTGCTAATATTAAAGTAAAGCCACATCACAACGTATGCACAAACAATCTCAATGATAATGTCCACATAATGAAATTAATAATTGTCAATAATAAATTATCCTTTCCAGTTCATCAGAGATTTTAAGTGACAGAACATGAAAACATGCTAGCATCCCGAGTCTCTCAAAAAGCAAACATCTTCATTTCTCTTCAGGTCAAATCTAAATATGTGTTTTGAGTCAATAATTACTGAGATTCTATAACCAAAGATTAAAAATACAATGAACTGCCTAAATACTTTCAAAGGATGGGTAAGTTAATGATTTAAATATAATGGGTTAAAGCTGACAAGTCAGAGAAATGTTAGGTGGAGTTCTTTCTGTGAACAAGAATATAATATATAACACTCTGTTCCCCAGTCAAGATCAGAGAAGTAGAATCCAATTTAGTCTGACACAATTTTAACTAAAATCACTAAAAGCAATGTCTACTAATATTTGTAGACTAAGCAGATTTTTTGTTATAATTAACCAAAGATATTTGACACAGAGACCTATAGTTACTGATAAACATATCAAATTTACTTATACTTCCCATCTGAACTACCAAAAAAATATCAAGTAAGTTTATTTTTGTAGTATTAGCAAATTTCAGTAATATTAGAAAATTAATTCAGCAATACCTTAAATATGATTTATAATATATTGTAGTACGAGGTTTCTGGCCTGGACTATTGGGCCTAACCTCAAGGTTTAGGACACACAGACCCGCAGTCCCACAGTCCCACAGAGACACACAGATGCTTTCAATAGTTTTTAGGCTGATCGGTATAAGGCCCAGGCATATAACTTGCTAACTCTGTACCCTTAATCTAACCCATGAAATCTATCCTGTTCAGCCATGTGGCTCGGTACCTTTTCTCAGAGAAGCACAGTTGTCCTCTGCTTCTTCTGGCTTCTCTCTGGCATTCTGCTCTGTCTCCCTGTTCCCAGAGTTTTCCTAGTCTGTTAGCCCTGCCCATACTTCCTGCCTGCCTTTGGCCAATCAGCGCTTTTTATTAAACCAGTGAGTGGGACAATTATTTACCATGAAACAACACAATCCCCTACAATATAGTTTTATGCCATCAAAATTTTGGTTTTCAAGTTTTATTTTTTTGAAAATCTATTAGGAAAAAACCCAGAATATACAAATCCTGAGATCTTTTAAAATAATCTCATTGCCTTGCCCTCAGTAGAGAAGTACAATTTATGCAACTGCTTAAACTAAATATTAATATAATAGATATTCTGGTATATTATTTTACATTTTATTATTTCAAATTATGACATTATTGCATTTAAGAGACTATAGGTGGAAAAGAAGGAACATGCAGAGGGATAACTAACACTAAAGGACTTAAAGTATATTAAAATTCTGCAAGTTTCCTAAAATATGTGCATATATAAAAGTACTATACTTTTATCATGTATTAGGGGGACATATTGCAAGAAAGTTTGATATACTACAAAATAAAATTCCAAATATCATTAATGGTTTGCAATATTTTGTTTTGTTGGCAAAAAAAACTGCCATGGATCTCATTCCCACAAACATTAAAGACTAATGGCAATGTTTTTGGTTATGCTTTATAATCTGATCATAATGATCCATTGCTAAAATAACTACATACTTAAAGAACATGAAGAAATCAATCAGGCAATCACCTGGAAGATCTTTCCTACTAAAACATGCATACTTCTAGAGGGTGCTGTACACTGTCTACCAAAGTGAAAAGTAATTATCAATCTCACACAGCTAAGAATTATGCAGGCCATAAGAGAGCTATGTGAAAAATATGCATGAACCCCACAGGAAAGCCTACTGCTATTATTCTGCTAAATGAGCATAGTAATACAATGACTCCTAATGGCAAATTATTATAGCTATAAACCAGTGACTTTCTTTAAACTTTCATCAGAAAAGGCTTTTCTTTTAGAGGAGAAGGTAACTAACTAACACAAAGACTCACAGTAAACAATGTGTAGATAGTGAGAAAATGTACAGCACTTATCAATAAGTGGAATGCCTTTATAATACCTCTTTTCTCAAGCACAAGTAACTATATGGGAAGAGGCAGAAATGTTAATTCAACCCTAGTTAAGAATCTATGTGCAATTGATAGCTTTTATGAGAAGTAAAAATCAATTTAGTCTATGGAATGATACTGGGAATATTAGCCATACCTCAGTGAGGCCCACTGTGTAGAACAATATAAATTGGATTGTGTGTGTGTGTGTGTGTGTGTGTGTGTGTGTGTGTGTGTGTGTGTGTGTGTGTGTGTGTGTGTATGCATATTCATTAACTATTTATTTTTACTTAAAAGGGTGTGTCAAATATTTTGTTATATTTTTATCTCCCTCAACACTTCACAGATATTCCCCATTTCCTTAGCCAGTCAATTTCATCCTCTGTGTGTGTGTCTCAAAAACTACAAAAAAAAAAATAGAAATTAGATAAAACTGCCAAAATAAAACAAATGAATAAAATATAGAGTTTGTTTTGTATTGGTTATCTCCTTCTAGGCATATGACATGACTTGCAGCTTGGTTGATATATACAGTGACATTGTGACTTCATTAGAAAGAAGCAATTTTCCTTTTGCCAGCAAGTATGAATTGTAAATAATCTTTAGTTAGGAGTAGGACACTGTGTTTACTTTCCCTCTCAATACTGGGGCTCCATTTGTCTTGAAATTGTGAAGGTGATACACATTTCCACCTTCTCTCTGAATTCATGTGGGCTTTGGTGTTTTCAATAGATATGATACAATTTGAATAACAACTATGGTTTATAGCTAGTAAAGTACAAGGAAGAAAAATGGGATCTTCCAAGGAAAGGGAAATAGAATATGGTATTATGGAAAGATAGAGAGAAACTACAATAAGATTAAATGGGTAGGGAATGGGACAGCAAGGTAAAAAAGGAAAATAGAGGATAGACAAATAAAACTAAAACCTTTTTGGAAAAAATATATGGAAATCTACCACTATAAAAGCTTTGTATACATATGTGGAATTTAAATTGAGTCACTATATGGTGAACAGACAATGCCTTGAGTATGTAGCATAGAGAAAAAAATTAAAACTCCAGAGCCAGAAATGGGTAACAACTTGTTCAGTCATTGGCCAAAGAGATCACATGAACCTCCTTCAGTGCTCATAGGCTATTGCAAAGACCATTGGTGGTTCTTTACAACATGACGTTACAGCTCTATTGTTCATTTGGAAAGCAGTGTCAACCCAGGTGGCATAATTTTGTTTCATATGTGTAAGTATATATGTGAGCATATGTGTATATGTGTTTGTGTATGTATATGTGTGTATTAACTATTATTATTATTGTTTATTAGTATCTTGTGTGTAATTTTACTTAATTTTAGTTCCATATAAAGTAATATGATTTACTGAGCCTTCACACAATTTTGATATTGTTTCAATCACCTCTTCTCCTTCTCTATGTCCCTCCTAGTTCTCCAAAGATAGAACTCCTTTATTTTTTAATTTCCTGTCATATTACCTTCAAATCTTGCTTTCCCTCATCCAAAGGTCCATAACAAATATAACCCCTTTATACTTTCCTGGTTTTATTTTATTTGCGTTCTATATAGTATATACTCAGATATGAAAAGTTGAATCCTAGATATAAAAGAACATAAAACATTTGTCTTTTTGGTCTGAAATATCTACCTAAAATAATCTTTTCTATGATTATTAATTTATCTGCTGAATAGCATTCTACAGTGTTTATTTCCCATGTTCTTACCATCCATTCATTAGTTTAAGAATATTGTATTTGTTTTCATTCCCTTGCTATGACATTTATGAGTAAGTGTCATGTGGCATCATTTTGAAATGCACAAAGAGCTAGCATAGTTTGAAAATAATATAGTTTTTGAAGATGCATAATACTGTTTTCCATAGTGGCTACATAGGTTTTCATTTCCATTAAAAAATAATGACAGAATAAAAGTTCCCTTTTCTCCACAACCTTGTCACCGTGTCTTGTCAGTTGTCTTGTTGACTTTAGTCATCATTACTGTGGGCACTGCAATCTCTAAGTTTTTTTAACATTTAATTTTTTGTGACTAAAGATTATAAAATATGAATTATTGGTTAGCCATTTTGTTACCTGTATTGAGAATTCTCTATTTAGATTTTTAAGCATTTTTCAGGGACTGTGTTTCTTGACTCTGAGTTCTATATTCTGGATGTTAATCCTGTCAGATGTTCTTGTGGCAACTTTTTTTTTTATAAGTCTGTAGAATTCTCCTTTATTTAATTGATTGTTTCTTAATATACATGAAATGATTTTAGTTTCAAGATGTTTTCTGGTTTAATAATATTTCCTAACTCCCTAGCAAATAGAAGCATATTCAGAAAAGTAATTTTCTATACCTGTGTCTCATCAGTTATTGCATATGTTTTCCTCTATAAATCTTAGTATGATATGTTTCAAATGGAAATTTTTGATCTACTTGGATCTCATTTCTGAACAAGGTGATACATATGTGTCTAATTTCATTCTTTTATACTAAGATATCCAATTTTTCAGAACTGTTTATTGAAGATGATGTGTTTTCTCCCGTGTGTATTTTTGCCTTATTTTAGACATTCAATGACTGTAGTGTGGTGGGATTCAGGTGTCAGCTGATAAGGTCCAAAGATGCCTATCCAGTGTCCTGAGTTTCAGAAGGGCGAGTGGCCAACCCTGTCCATAAATGGTGTTGAGCATCAAGGACACTCCTTTTGAGTTTGTCCTTTTGGCAGAGAATGGTCAATTGGGTAAAGAACTGCCCTTTACATTGATTGCTGACAGTACACACATGATGTCCAAGCTGGATGAACAAGTTGATGGATGGAGACTGACGAAACTTGCCTGGACAGGATAAGACAGTCCCTCCAAAACTGCTCTGCTTGTGAAAAGATCTGTCAGATATCATAGGCCTGTAGCCAATATGATGAATGCTTCATTGGCCAACAAAACCATAGGTGATTGTCTAGGTAGCTGTGTTGCTGTACTCTCCCAAATTTTGGAAGCCACTACTTCCATGTGCTTCTGACTTTCAAATGATACATTTTCCTTTTCAGGTCTTGAAGGGGTTGAAGAATAGGTATTTAAGGTTACTACCCTATTATCCCTTAGCAAGGAACATTCAGCTGTTGGATTTTCACTTTCCCAGATGAACATTTTTGAAGTAATTTATACACCCTACCATCTACCAATATTCTAGAAATATATGATGTACTTTATATATGTTAGATTTTGGTTGTAGTTTGTGCCTTATCCTTTCCTAGATATTACCTCATAATAATTCCTATTGTATATAGTCTTAGTTTAGAACCTTCTTAGTTAGACAAAAGGGGGGGATGTGGTGGGATTCAGGAGTCAGCTGATAAGGTCCAAAGATGCCTATCCAGGGCCCCAGGCTCCAGAAGAGGGAGTGGCCAACCCTACTTATAAATAAGGGGCTACTGGGATCTTGGGAAGCCCCATTTCCTGGTTCCAGGCTGCTGGAGAGACTATTTGGGCATTGATAGTTCAACGCCTGGATAATCCAGTCTATCAGGTGTCTATATAAGCTGTTACCTGTATCATGAGTGTTGGCTTGGAGTGGTGTAATTTAAGAGAATTTCTGCCATTGGTCTAGTGGTTAAGATTCTACTCTCTCACCGTTGCAGCCCAGGTTTGATTCCCGGTCAAGGAACAAAAGCAAAACAAAACAAAACCAAAAAAAAAAACAAAAACAAAAAACAGAGAGAGACAGACAGAGAGAGAGAGAGAGAGAGAGAGAGAGAGAGAGAGAGAGAGAGAGAGAAAGAGCAGGGCCCAAGATCCCAACAGCTTTTTATGAAAAGGGTTGGCCACTCCCCCTTCCTGAGCCTGGGACCCTGGATAGGCCTCTTTGGACCTTATCAGTTGACCCCTGAATCCCACCACACTGTAGTTTCCTGTACACATGTTTAATTTTTCTATTTTATTCCTTGGTTTACATGTCTGTTGTAGTGCCAGTACTAAAAACCCCTATTGCTAAACACACATTTTTAAAACAGCATTCAGCTTACTGTAACTGGATCTAATCTGAAAGCCTCTTTACTGGTAGTCTGGCTTTTATAATTCCAGAAAGTTCTAAATAGGTTTCCTCATGAAGGAAACAATTAATATTCCTACTTCTCTGTGAGATCTATGAACCATGATGACAAGAATGGCAAGGCATTTGTAAAGATTTAATAGTGGCATTTTTTTTTTATCACATTGGTGACAAATAAAAGCCAGCTTTCTCTCTCTCTCTCTCTCTCTCTCTCTCTCTCTCTCTCTCTCTCTCTCTCTCTCTCTCTCTCCCTATGAGCCCATTCCACAGTATGAAAATCATGCCCAGTACTTGAAATGTAGCCAAATACTTGGGATTAGTGTGCTCATGGTACTTAGAAGAAAATCTTTTAATGCCACTTTGCTAGACAAGAATAATTTCTTAACTTATGCTAAACTTTATCTTTATACCCACAGATTAGTGCAGATTGGTGTTGATACAACTTCTCATCAAAAAAGCTTCTCTCCAGAGCAAGTGAAGACCATTAAAGAAATCAATCCATAGATAAGTCTTAAGGATCAATAGCCTATCTCCAATAGATTATCATCATAGCTACTACATCAATGGCTCCAGCGTCCTTGGAGAGGAGGTGGCAAAAAGACTATGAGATCAGATACCAGTGATTCTGCTTTGTGTCATTTCTCAAAGAGGTTCCACACAGAAGACTTGGAAAATGTCTATGTCAATAAATATGATAACACAGAAGGGAGGATATATCACAGGGTCCCATCTCTAGACACAGATCTATTGTTTGCCTGAAAAGGGAAAATTAACCTCTTTCACAGTTGATCTCCCTAAATTCTAAAAGTGGTCATCCTGGAAAAAGATATACAGTAAAACAAAGGCAGATTGAGTATATGGTATTCATGACTATATGCATATGCTGTATAATAAAGAGAGGTTTTCAATTTGTTAGAGATACATTAGAGGGATTGAGGAGATAAAATAGAAAAAAATGGGAAGGTATAGACAAAGGAAAAAAAGGGAAAGTGACTGCTTTAATATTTTAATTGAACTTATAAATGTTATTAATTAATTTAAATTACCAAAGCAAGTATTGACATTGTTTGAAAATAAATTTTATAATTCTAATTTAGCCCACATACATTATTGATTTTACTTTGAATATTCATGTTGTTTATTTTTGTGCTACTTTAAATAGGAATAAGTATGAAAAAGTCAAAGAAACATAAAATAAGATTGCATACCCTAAATCATTTGAATTGTAGATTGCTTCATATTATATAAAATGGTGATTATAATATCCAATAATATATTGTATGCTAAAAAAATCCCCCCTCATGGGCTTTAAATGTTATTATATAAAGTAAATATGTGAACAAAGGATATCTGATTTACCATGATTTAATTACTTCAAAAGCAATTCATACTTTTAGACATGGTAAATAGTAATTAATATTTGGTGTTGTCTTAGTTATTGCTGTACTATAATGAAAAGACACCATAGCCAAGGTAACTCTCATGAAGGAAAACATTTAAGTAGAACCCTGCTTATAATTTCAGTATTAAGTCCATTGTCATCATGGTGGACAACATGGCAGAGCAGAGCTACACATATGGTGATGGAAATGTTGGTAAAAGGTATATCCTAATCTAAAGCCAGGAGAGGGAAGAGGAAGAAGAAGACAGGGAGAGGGGCAAAAGAGAGAGAGAGAGAGAGAGAGAGAGAGAGAGAGAGAGAGAGAGAGAGAGGAGTAGAGTCTGTTCCTGGGATGAGATTTGAAACCTAAAAGCACAATCCCAATGAGACACTTTATCCAAAGTGTCCACATGCCTTAATTATTCTAATTTTTTCAAATAGCACTATTCCTTGGTGACAAAGCATTCAAATATATGAGCCTATAGGGGACCACTCTTATTTGAAATACCACATTCCACTCCCTTCTCCCTTTGGCTTGTAGCCATAGTCATAATGCAAATATGCATTCAGTACAACTTCAAAAGTCCCTATAGTCGGCCACAACTTCAACACTGTTTAAAAGTCAAAAGTTTAAAATTTCTTCTGAGACTCGTGGCATTCTCTTAAGTGTATCTCTCTATATTATCAAAATTAAAAAGTAGATAAGTACTTCCAACACAGAATATACAATACAATTCCAAAAGGAAAGAGATTATAGCGAGAAAACTCTGAACCAAAGCAAGACTGAAAACCAACAGAACAAACGCCAAAACCTGAATTTCCGGATGTCAAAGCACTCATCAAATCTCTACTTTTAGCTTCGTTAATTGCAACTACTCTCTTTTGGGCTAATTTCACACAGAGTTTGCAGCATTTCTTGGCAGGAATTCTATGACTATGCATTTCCAATGTGGGACCTCGAACACAATCAAGGCTTAACCTTCAGAGATTCACACAATGGCCTCTCTTGGACTCCATTTGGGGATACCTCTGGCACATACCTTACTTCTCCACACTTTCCTTAGGTGCTGAGGCTGATTGTAAACCCCCTTTTTGTATTCTTGCTTCTAACGTGAGAACCACATGGCTAAAACTGCCAAGTTCTGCTATTTAGTGGGGCTGGAACATGGTCCCCTTCATCAATTACATTTTCATTTTCAACCTTCTTCTCTGGATTTTTTTTTTATTTGTTCATTGCTTAAGCTTTTCTTTACTCTCTTTTCACAAAATGAAAGCTTAACATATTTTCCTGTGTCTATCGCTCCCTTTATTTTATTAAGTATCAGGATTTTCTTTAAAGTTTTAAATCCTTGAGAACTAGACTTAACTCTATTATGATTTTGGGTGCTTCTTTTCTCCTTAAACTGTACATATTGTATTTCTCTTTTGTCCAGCTTTTTCCTTTTCATTGTATATCTGCCTAAAAGTGTTAAAAAAATGACACAATCGATACTAAATTGAGATTATAATCCCAAAACCCAATACTAAAAACTCTTATCTAAAAACTCTTGAATTTAGCCTTAGCCTCAGGCATTTTTTGAGGATGAGAGTAAAACAGCAGTCACTTTTTTTTTTTTTTGGCAAAAATCACAATAATGTTCTATAAGTCACTTAGAAATATTCTTACCTTCTTAAAATTTTTGATCTGGCCCCCCACAATTTTGATCACTGTAAGCCCCACTGACTTTCATTAATGGAGTGGCCCATTATCCTCTTCTTAAAATGTTCAGGCACTTTCCATGCCCAAAGTTCCAAATCTTACATATTCCTTCCAAAAGCAGCATAATCAGGTATGTAACAGCAATACCTCAGTCTCTGAGAGCAACCCCTGTCTTCATTAACGCTACGTTACTGTGAGGAGAAACCATGTTCAAGGTAACTCATAAGGAGAGATCTTTGAAATCTCAAAGCCTACTCCAAGTGCCATGCTTCCTTCAGCAGTGTCATATCTGCTAATCATTTAACGTTTTTCAGACTGTGACCCTCTTTAGTGACTAGGCATTCAAATATATGCATTATTTGAAAAAGCATTATTATTCAAACTACCACACACATGCTGCTCATTATTTTTTTTTAACTAGAAACTGGATAGAATCTTTAGGGAGAGTAACCACCATTAACAAAATGCTTCTTTAAGATTGTCTGTGAACAAATACTGTGTGATTTTCTTGATGAAGGATTGATTGTCTTTGCAGGCTCAGAAATTCATGGGCTGTGTCACTATTTTGGTCACGGGTTGAATAAAACTACAAAAAGAAAAAGCTATGGAGATCAAACTGGTAAGGAATTTTTATCCATGGCTTCTGCCTTAGTTCCTGCCTTTAGATCCCTGCCTTGATATGCTGCCCTTAATTCTGTTCATAATTGATGATGAGGATGGATTAGCCAAATAAGTTATTTCTTCCTAAATTGCTTTTGCTTATGCTGTTTTTCACATAGCAACAGAAATCAAACTGGATCAGAAAATGGTATCACGACTGTGGAATTTATTGATTAATTTAACCATATTGTTATAGGTTTATTATGAAGGATTTGGTGCTTTGTCTTAGAAAAGCAGTTGAGCATTATAAACAGAGTTTAACAGGCTGTTCTGGCATGAGCCTGGGATATTGCACTGAAAACGAAATGTACAATGTTGGATTAGGTTTTGCAGTGTCAGAAAAAATGTAAAGACTTTTTCAGTACCATGTATGTGATCTTTTAAGTTAATATTATATGGTTTCCTGTCATTTGTGGATGAAGAATTAACCATGATCAAAAAAAAAAAAAAAAAAAACAAAAACAAAACAAAAAAAGAAAAAACAAAAAACCAAAAACATTAAGGTGAACCTTTTAGTTTCCGTGGGTAATCAATGATAGTTAGCTGTTGCAAAAGAATAAGGGGTGATTAAAAGAGACCAACGTCATTAAGGAATTAGGGGTTAGCATTAAGATTAGGGTTGAGAAAAATCACAAGTAGTTTTTTAAAAGTTTCAAAATAATAGCTTACTTGACAATGGCAACTTTGAGACCCGAGGTTCTAGAGCAATGTTCTTCAGGTTCTAAATGGCCATAGATGTCAACACATATAATTTAAGCTAGGAAATTATCAGTCAATCCTGAAGAAGTAGGGAAAGCTTGCCTGCATAAAACACACTCTAAAAGCATCCATGTCGACCAGAACAGGCCAAGAAAGAACGTTGAAGGGAACATAAGAGACCGAAATAAAAAAGTAGAATGACAAACGAAGTTAAACTTGAGACAAAATGGGGGTAAGAGCAGAAATAGCCATAAGAACAAAATGACAGGAATCCAAAGATATCTCTAATAACTTTTACTTTAAGTTTTGAATTCATATTTTCCATTTTACCCCTTAAAATCCTCTTATATACCCCTTCTTGCTTTATTTTACATTAACGGATTTTATTTATTTATTAACTTTTTGTTACATGTATAAATATATATATACAGATATCCATATATAACACACACACACATATATATATATATATATATATATATATATATATATATATATATTTGAGAATACAACCTACTCTAAGTCTCAATAATAACTTTTAAATACAATGACCCAGTTGCCAAATCAAGAGACACATGTTCACTGAGTAGATAAGAAAAGAAACACATCTTATTTTTATGCACAAGAAACACACTTTACTGTCAAGAGCAGGAATCACATTACAGTAAAAATGTGAAAAGCATTACAAGCAAGGATAAACAAAAAATTCAATGTCACCAGCCTAATATCAGTTATAACAGGTTCTAATAAAAAATCAATTAAAAGAGATAAAGAAGGACACTTCATTCTGATAAAGGGAACAAAGAAAATATAATGACCTTAAGCACATATTCATTGAAACCAAATGCACTAAAATCTTGTGTAACCAATTTGAATATCAAGACACAAATGACCCCAGCTCCAAAGAGTAGAGAATTTCAATATGCTGTCCTTCCCAATAGAGAGGTCATTTGGATAAAAATTGAAAATAGAAGTTGAGAAATAAATAGCACCATACATCAAAAGCACATCACAAATACTCACTCAAATTATGTATATTATACTCAGCTGGCCATGAAAGTTTCTTCAAAACAGACTATATGTTGGGGCACAAAATAAATATCATCAAATAAAAAAAATTAAAACTCTTGTGCATTTTATATTAATGTAATAAAATACAATTTAAGATCCTTGACAAAAAGTTTCTAGTAGTTACTCAAACACATGAAGACTGAATAACACATAATTCAAGGCTACATATGCCAAAGAAAATTAACAATAATTAAAAAACATTAAAACTAAATGAAACAAAAAGAAATACAATAAAATATTTAGACCACATTAAAAAGCAGTCCTAATGGGGACATTTAAAGTGCTCTTAAAAAAAAAAAATGAGTGACTTAACAAAGCAATTCAAAAATTTAGAAAAGTGTGGACAAACAAAATTTGGTAAAAGTAAAGTAATACCAAAAATTTAATTTAAAATTAAAAAAATAACAAACAATAGAAACAAAACAAACAATATAAAGAATTATGAGTGAAAGAGTAGTTTCTTTAGTGTAAAATAAACATGGTCAAATTTTCAATCCAATTAATTGAAAGAATTATAAGGAATAAAAATTGGAAGAATAGTATCATATTTTCAAAGACCTAAAAAATTTTAAATTATTAAAAATATAAACAGAAAAAGCATTTCACCTTCTTTCTATTAAACTATTATCACTCTTAAACTATGTCATGGGCCACTGACATAATTAGAGCAGATGACTGTAATAAGAGGCTTCTGGCTGGTCCCAGACCTGCAGCCCAGACCCACCTAAAGCTGCCCCCCTGCCCCCCAAGTGACTCAGATGCTTCTTTTAATTACATTCTGTTCGGTCTATGGCTCGGGCATATTGCTAGGTAGCTCCTGCATCTTAATTCAACCCGTTTCCATTAAACTGTCTGCCGCATGGCCTGTGGCTCACCTGTGTTACTTTTACATGTTGATTGTTAGGCTAGATGGTGTGTCTCTTGACTCTGCTCTCCTTCCCCTATCTATGCTCAGATTTCCCCACCTACTTCTAAGATGTCTGCCATAGGCCAAGACAGTTCCTTTATTATCTAATAATTTCACAGCATACAGAAAGACATCCCACATCAGATGATAGTAATTCTGGCCAAACCACAAGATGAATAATTCTGTGATAGAGGAATCCTGTTTTAAGTAAGGCTTACAGGATCAAAGACTCAGTACACTAGTTACTTCTGGGTCTGTGAGTTTCTTATTTGTTACTACGTGTTTTCCCTAAAAACAGTCATGGGTATTCCAACACTGCCTGTGAGTTTATCTCATGAATGTTTATTGGGCGGGCACACACACACACACACACACACACACACACACACATACACATTTGTTGATGGTCAGGAACATCATTCTTTTTAAGCTGCATAATTTTGGTGAATAAAAATAATACTAAACTATTTGTTTATAGTTCAAGCTGTCAGAGGAAAATTACAGTATTCTTCTCTACAAAGACAGCTTTTTACAGGCACATATAAAATTATCCATACAGTTAGCTGATGAAGGATGTCTCTATATGCTGTAAATCACTATTGGATATTCCTTGGACTGTTTTGGCCTATAGCAAGGCACCTTTGAATCAGTAGGAAACCTGAACATAGATAAAGGGAAAAGAGAAGCTACAAATTTCTTCTCAAGAGAATAAGATGTAATAGAACAAACATAGGTAAAGTTACTAGCCACATGGCAGGACATAGATTAACATACATTAGTTAAGTTTTAAAAGCTAGATGATAATGAACTTAGGCCACAAGACAAACAGTTTGTAATTCCTATAAGACTTTATGAGATTAACTGAGACTGCTGGTCTGAATATCTGGGCTAGGTCAGGTAAAAAAGTTCATAATACAGATAACATTCCAAAAGTGGCACAATTGACATAAACCTCAGAAAGCTTTAAAAAGATTCTAAAATGAAGCCAAAAACAGCTTCTTAGGAGTATCTCTCAAGTGTATGAAGAAGGTACAGAGTCGCATCCGGGCTTGCATAACAAAATGGTGGGTTTGCTGTGTGCAGCCTGAGCTGCAACATGGTGTGTTCCTGCAATCTCTCAGAAGCACAAGTTGCATTTAACAGACTTAAAGTTTTTGTTCTTAGAGACCTAAAGAAAACAGAGTCAAAACAGCTTCTTGTAGCAGCATTTTCATGAGAAGGCTCTTTTTGCTAGCAGCTAGCAGAGGCATTGCTGCTTTAAGAGATACTTCCCAACTCAGCATTAGAAACAAAAACATGTGATTCTTTTAAAAGGCAATGCTGCTGAACACTTAAATGGTGTTTATGAGCAGAGGTACTGTGTTTTATCTGGTAGCAGTGTGGATCTTAAAATTCCCCAAAGATAGGATAATAAATGTGGTCCATAACTCTGCCATGATGGTAGGCTCTCACACACCAAGGAGCTGGGTAGAGCTGTGTGGAGTCTGCCACCTTTAATTCTTTAATCTTAACCACACCTTAGCAGATTAAAACTGTCATTAGAAACTGAAAAGGAATAGAGATATATAGTAAAAAGAGATTCAGACAAGAGAAAAACAAAAAACAAATAAAAAAAACCCACTAAAAGGTTTATATCATGTATTTAAAAATATCTGTAGGCTTGGGAGAGAAAACAGAAAAGAGAGTAGAGAAAGCCCTCAAGAAAAGAAATAAAGTGTGTGTGTGTGTGTGTGTGTGTGTGTGTGTGTGTGTGTGTGTGTGTGTGTGTGTACCACGCTAAAGTAGAAAATACACAGAGTCTAGATGCCATATGTTGTGTGTGAATTGTTTAATGACTTGAAGAAGCAAGAGCTACTGCAGTAATTCTCAACTGCAATATATTATATACAGCATCAATATTTATTAGATGGTACTTTAACACTCACAGGTATAAAATAAACCTTAGTGTGATTTTTGAATTAGGATTGTCTTGCGATGGATTCTGATCCGATCTCCAAGAAGGCAGGAACCAAACAGGCCGCTCAAGATTCCAGAAGACCTTTACAACAGGGCTGGCCACACCCCATTCAAGCTTGCAGAACTCCAGAGAGTTCTCCCAATCTTGTCAGCTAACACCTGAATTCCACCGCCTCCCTCTCTTTTGTCTAACTAAGGTTCTAAACTAAGAATATACACATAGGAATTATTATAAGGTAATACTCAGGGAGGAAAAGACAAAACACAAGCATGGTCAAACTACAACTAAACTCAGCATATATAATATATATCATATATTTTTAGAATAATGGTAAATGGTGAGATACATAAATTACTTTAAAACTGTTTATCTGGAATAGGAAAAATCTAACACCTGAATGTTTTTTGTTAAGAGATGATAGGGTAATAACTTAATCTATTTTTTAACCCTATGAAGACCTGAAAAGAAAAAAAATATATTACCTGAAAGTCTGAAGCACATGAGAGTAATTTTTAAAATTTCGGAGAGGGCAGCGACATTTAGCTATTTGGACAATCACCTATGGTTTTTTTGTGTCTTTGGAGTGTCTATTATTTTGGTTACAGGCCTATGATATCTGACAGGTCTTTTTAGAAGCAGGGCATTTTTGAGAGACTGTTTTATCTTGTTTAGGCAGATTTTGTCAGTCTTTATCTAGATTGGACGTCATGTGTACTGTCAGCAGCCGAGGTAAGGGCAGTTCGTTGCCCAACTAGCCATTTTATGCCAAAAGAACAAACTCTAAAGTAAATAAATTATATGCAAGATCAATATTAATTAGAGGACATTTTAATACTCAGAGATATAAATTAAAACTTAGTATGATTATTAAAATTAAGATTGTCACCTAATAGATGGTGATCCGATCTCCAAAATACAAAACCAAACAGTCCACTCAAGATCCCAGTAGCCCTTTTCATCAGGACTGGCCACACCCTGTACAAACTCCCACAACTACAGAGACAGGCCTCCAGCCTTGTAAGCTAAGCCTAAGTTCCACCACAAAGATCTGCTAAGAGGAATTTGATTATAAATGGTGCTGAATTAATCCAACCTATATATTTTATAAATTCATTGACATCTAAATTGAAGTAAAAAAATGTTACTTTGGGGACGTTTTTTGTTGTTGTTGTTTTCATTTCCACAGAAAATGAGAGGCTGTGGATTCATTCTGCATTAAGAAAAGAACAGAGGATGTGAGGACAATCTGGCTGTGACATCTGTCACCCCGTTGATAGCCAGGACTGATTTGGCTGATCTGGCTGGCTGGGTATGTATCCTCTTCCTACCTTACTGCTTTATGTATTTCCCTCCCAAAGCTGCTCACTTGGTCAAAGAGGAGAACCTTTCCCAAATAGGAGAAGACTGGTCTTCAGCCAACTGTACAGGAGTAGCTGTGCTCTCCTGCTAGAACCTCCAAACAAGCTCTCAAGAAAAATCAGGTTTGAATGAGGAAGACTCCCTAAAAAGTCTCCTATGGCAATGGATAGCCCAGATAATTGAGCATTCTCTGAGCTCTGCACACAGAATAGCTTCAAGGAGTCCGGCTGAGATGATCCAGCCTCACAAACTCCACTAAGGACTTGTTCATAATACTAAATTTCTTTGTGTCCCCATAAAATTACCTGTTCTCCTAATCAGCAGGAAGTAGTCTAGAGAATAATGCCCATATTTCCAAAAAAAAACCTATGGATTATAGATGTTAATCTTTGTTTACAGTGTTGATTACATGTCGTTATAGATAATGGTGAGAAAAAAAAAAAAACTATACAAGGGAAATTAGCTTGGGGTTCCTGTTTCAAATAGAAAAAAATGGGGAAATGCTATGGAACTATGCTCTTGTACATTGTAAATATTTGTCCCTCTTACTAGTTTAATAAAATGCTGACTAACCATAAGGCAGACAGGAAGTATGGGCTGGTCTACCAGATTATTAAAACTCTGGGAGGAAAATGAGCAGAGCAGAGATATCAGGCAGATGCAGTGAAAAGATGACAAAAATGCTCTGATAAAATGTACTAAGCCACTGCCAATCATGGGTTAGTTTAAGAGTAAGTGTTAGCAAGCAGTATGCCTGAGCCCTAGACCAAACAACATGTAATTAATGTAAGACTCTGTGTCATTTGGGGGGTGGGCGGGTTTGAGAGTGTAGTTCCAAACCTCAAACTTAGGCTGAGCCAGAAACTTATGACTAGAGTTAGCCTTATTTCAGAATATGGGAATGGTTCAGTATACACATGTAAGTGATACAGGCACACACACACACACACACACACACACACACACACATGTAAATGACATATAATTGTACCTAAAGACAAAAATCACATAATCATCTCAGCAGACATAGAAAAGGCATTTGACAAAAATTGAACATGTCTTTGTGTTATACAATCTTAGAACAGAAATACAGAAAATTAACCTCATCATAATGAAGGCTTTGCATAACAAACTAAGAGCTAATATCACAATAAATGGGAAAAACATAAACAATAACCAACTAAAAAACAATTAAAATTTGGGAAGAAGTTAAGAGTACACATTTTTCTGAATCTTTCAATATATAGAGCTTAACTTTCAGAAATATGACAAGAGAAAAAAATTTAAAGGGATGCAAATAGAATAAAATGTCGCATTCTCTTATATTCTTATGGTAAGATTAAACATAAATGATCTAAAAGGTCCATCACAACACTTCTAAAAATTAGTAACACTTTCAGTAAAGTGACAGGATAAAAAATGAACTTAAGAACAGTAGTCTTTATTAGTAACAAGAAAACTTAGAAAGAAATTATGGAGCCAGGCAATGGTGACACATGTTTTTCTGGAGGCAGAAGAAGGTGGATTTTTGTGCTTGAGGCCATCATGGTCTACAGAAAATGTTTCAAGACAATCGGGACTTTTACAGAAAGAATATGTTTATGGAAACAATTTTGTTAACAATATCTTCAAATGATAAAATTATTATCAGTAAAGCTAAGCAAAGAGGTTAATATCTCTACAATAGAATCTAAATCTCAGAGGAGAAAGATTAATAAAAAACAAGGGAAAATGTAAAAGTCTTCCATGCTAATGAATTGGTAAAATTAATTCTATGAAAATATCTCCATACCAATTTAATTAAGGCTTTACTAGTCCAAACTACCATGATAATTATTACAGAAATATTAAAAGAAATTTTTAAATTTCATATGACTCACAAATGTTTCTGAATAGGCAAAGAAACTCTAAGCAAAATAAACAATGAAGCAATGATTATCATACCTGTTTCAAGGGTATGTTATAGAGCCAAAGTAATAAAAAAAAAATGACATAGAACTCTCAGGAAAATAGACATGTTTGTCAACTGAACAAGTCACATAACCTAAACAGGACTGTACAAAATTCCAGGCTTCTTGTATTTGCAGGTATAGATAATACATTTTGATGTTGATTGCATTAACAACCGATGATGGAAACATTGTATGTTTGCTTGTAAAAGAATGATATCATAGATATTTCTGTCACCCTGAACAAACCTACTCCAGATGAATCAAAGATATTAATGTAAAAGCTGAAGTGCTAAAGTTTTTAGAAAGAACTTAGGCAATGCCCTAAAAAGTATAGCTGAATGAATGGACTTTCTGAATAGGGTGTCATTTTTTTTTTTTTTTCAAAATTTAGGCTAACGATTGCTTGATTGAATATAACAAAACCACAAAGGTTCTGTAAAGCAAAGGAAAAAATCCACTGAGGGAAGAGATAAGTGACAGAGTAAAATAAAGCTGTCAACTATCCATCTAATGGGGGATTAATAGCAAGGTCATACAAAGGACTAAATAGAGAAACAGAAAAGAAATAATCCATTTTATAAATTGGCTGTGTACCTTGACTTCCATCATCATTGATCTTTGAATTGTGCCTAGTTTTAGTTTTCTATTATGTTATCTATGTCTTGTAAAAAGAAGCCTTTTGATGATGAGTGATAGTTGCATTTATCTGTGAGTATAAATATTACATTTGGAATGTAATAATGATATTAGTCTAGCAAAGTGACTGTAATGGATTATTTTCTAAGTTCCATAATCTTGGAATCCAATAACAGGTATGATTTTCTTCTATTGAGTATGCTTTAAGCCTAATTAGACAGCTACTGATTGCCACAGATGTATAAGTGTCACTGTTTTGTATTTATATGCACACCTTATCACACTGACATTTGTCATAATTCATAGTTATTGTAGTTATATAGGGCTGTTAAATTGCTTTTCTCCCTTGATTAATTGCATAATATTTTCTGAAAGCACAAAAAATAGACTGTAGAAAGAGACTTCTGGGTCTGAAATGTAGAATAACAGGAAGTCTGCTAAGTCTGCTGTTAAAAAATCTGTCTTAGATTTGGCTGTATAGACAAGGCTTGAACATTGGCAATAACAATGGGCATCTTAACATAAAATAGAAAAATTATCGGTGGGTCCCACTGCCATTCTAGGCAACTATTGGCTGCTGGAAAGAGCATCAGCCTTTCAAAAAGATGAGTTCTCTTATTGGTTTTTCAGTGCAGAGTTATCAACCTTAAAACCTATGCATTATACTACAAAAATCGCCCAGGCCAGACATGGAATAACTTCTAACAAGTTGTTGCTAAGGAGAATAAAAGATTCTTAAAATGCCTTATTATACTGACCTTGGATCCTTTCCAGAATTTGAAGACAGAACCCATTTTTGAAGACACACACTTTTAAGACGCAGATCTTTAAGGAATAAATCTGGAAACAACCCAGAAGCCTCTTTCCTGGACAAATCATAGTCAGAAGGTACTATGTAAGCTGCTATTGAAGGAAAAGTATAGACATACCCATCATCAACACTTACAAATCAAATCATATCAATGAGCAGTCTGGCATTTTATCAAAGAAGTATTTCACCTTCTTGGTTATAGTTATCACAGTATGTTTTATTTGAAGCAGATGTTACATGTGTGGAATTTCTTTCTCATTCTGTCATTTGTATACTAAAGCTTTATCCATTTGCTTTTAGTTAATTTTATATCCATCTACTTTTCTATGTGTTTATGAACTATAGGATTTTCTCAGTGCAATTTTTAAGACCATTTAGTAAACCATCATATCATCTGAATATACATGTACTTTGACTCTTTTCCGTTCAATTGTTATCTCTTTGATCCCTTTTAGTCATCATATCGTTGTAGCTAAGTACTAATCAAATAGGCATGGAAAGTGGACAGCTCTGTCTTGTTACTTATTTCCTGTGAGGTTATGCTCTAGAGCACTGTGAATATTTGTAGCCTTAATTATTGATTTAATAAACCATTATTGGCCAGAACCTAGGTGGGCAGAAAATATAGACAGGGTGACCAGACAAGGAGAATTCTGGGGAAAAAAAAGAAATGAGACACTAGCAAGAGAGTGCTGCACTGAGAAAAGGTACCACGCCACATGGCTATGCATAGATAGAAATAACGGGCTCACTTAAAGCATAAGAGTTTGAAAGTAATAAGCCTGAGGTATAAACCACACAGCTTGTAATTAATTTAAGCCTTTGTGTAATAATTTGAGACTAAATGGCTGTGAAACCGATTGGGCAGAGCAGAGCAACTTTTGACTACATTGACTTTAGTATAATTTCTTTAAATTTCTCTTTATTAAGTGGATGTTGGCTTTGGGCTTGTTGTAACCTGTCTTTATTATGTTGAGATGTGTTTTTTGCATCCTTAATCTCTTCAAGAGGTTTATTTCTAAGACGTATTAAATTTCCTGCAGTTAATGAGATAATCGTGTTCATTTTTTTTGTCTTTCAGTTTGTTTATATGATAGATTATACTTATCTGTTGACATAGGGTGAACCATCCTGTATCTCGATGAGAAAGCCTACTTAATCATGGTTGATGGTCATTTTCATGTGTTCTTGCATTCAACTTTCAAGTATTTTATTGAAAATGCTTACATCTATTTCTGTAAGGAAAATTTGTCTGTAATTATCTTTGGTGTTTCTTTATGTGGTTTTGGTATACAGCTAATTGTTGTCTTATACAACCAATTGTGCAATGCTTCTGTTTAAATTTTGTAAAATAATTTGAGGAGTTTTGGGATTAACTCTTCTTTGGATGTTTTATATGACTCAATGTGAAAACCATCTTGTCTTTGACTCATTTCAGTTTGGAGAATTTTATTTACTTCTATTTCACTATGGGTTCTTTGTTGGTTTAAGTTGCTTGTGTGATATTGAGTTAACTTTGTAAGTGGTAGATATTGAGGAATCATCTATTTTATTTACAGAAATACTATATTTTAGTTTTATTTTTTCATTTTATTAAAAATAGTTTCTGTTTTCATATACTGTATCATAATTTAGTTCCTCCTTCCTCTATTCCACCCAGCTCCACCCCATCTCATTCTCATGCAAAAATGCCAATGCTTCTATTTCTCATTAGAACTCAAAGATGCTTCTATAGACAAATAATAAAATTATATGAGATAAAATAAAATATAATATATTAAGACAAAAATTAATACATTGCAATTGGTCAAAACAAACAAAACACACACACATACATACACACACACACAAACACACACACACTCACATACAAGAGCCCAAAATTACATACAAGAAAGAGACCCAGAGACCCACTACTTCTTAAACTCAAGAATACCCTAAGAATTAGAAGCCATATTATACGTTCAAGGATCTATGGGGCAAACATACAAATGCATATTTTATTTATATTATAAATAAAAAATAAAAGTTCAATAAGGCAATTTTTAAAATCTTTGAATTTAAAAATTCTAAGAAAATCTTTGACATAACATTTTTATATTTTTTAAAGTAAAAATCACTTTACTCAACTTTTCTGTCATTGTGATCCTTTGGAATAAACATAGGCAATTAGAGTGATAAACTCTGGAGATTGAAAGGGCACTTTATAGCAGAATCAGACCTATACTGGTCACTTGGGTTCTTTATGTTACTTGTCTCTTATTAAATATTCTTCTAATTTATAAGTTTTGTGTTTTATATTTAAGATTTTTTTCTTGATTCATTTTGTATATCAACCACAGTTTTTCCTATTTCTCCTCCAGATCCATCCCAGCCTCTCTACTCAACCCACCCAAGACCCATCTCCTCTACCAAAAACATAAGGTCTCCTCTCATGGAGAATCAGCAAAGCATGAAATGCTAAGTTGAGTGAGGACCTGTTGGTGTGTGCCTGGTTTGGGGTCAGGAGTTGGGGTTGCCTCTATGCTCAGGGTTCTATTTCCTTTTGTGGGAAGAGGCTAAGATGGCACAGAGGGAAAGACACAGCCTCCAGGAACAAGTTGAAATAATCATGTTCAATTTTATTGTAGAGGAGAAAAATCTTGAATACCTTTTCCCCAGACCTTCCCCCAGTCAGAATAAAGGGCTTCAATCTGCAGCTGTGCACAGTGGACTCTATGTGATCTAGAATGTTGTATCTAGACTCCACCCGTAGTTTGGCTTATTCGAAAATGATTAAGATCATGTGTTTCAAATTACTAGTTGTCACCAATTTGCACTGGCTGAGGGTCAGGATGGTCTCCAAGCCCCTTAGAAGCCCATACATTCTACAAGGACCCAGCCCTCCACTTTGCATAAATGCTGATGAAGGCATCTCATCATAGGTAATGAGCTCCAAAAAGCCAGCTCATGCACTAGGAATAGATCCTGATTTCACTGTCGGGAACCCCTCAAAAAGTCCAAGCTACACAGCTTTGCTCCACATGCAGAGGGGTTAGTTCAGTCCCATGCAGGCTCCACAGCTTTTAGTCTTAAGTTCCACTTCTTTGGTTCAATTATCTTTGTAGATTTCCACATCATGATCTTACTCCCCTTTGCTCATATAATTCCTATTTTCTCTCTTCAACTAGACTCCGGGAGCTTGGTCTGGTGCTTGGCTGTGGATCTCTGCATCTGCTTACATCACTTACTAGATGAAGGCTCTATGATCACAGTTGGGGCACAGTTATGGCTTCCTCTATAATCAGATTGGTGAATACTCTAACTTTTATCAGCTTAACATTTTGAGGCAAGGGATCACCAAAGATGCCCATGAGTTCATTTTCTTTTTGCTATCTATTCCTGGGTATACAACATACTCTGAACAATTTGATTTCCCAGTGACACTGTTTTGTAAGAAATGATTTTTATTTTTATTTTCAGGTAATTATTAATTGAAAATTCCTTCTGTGTTAGGCATGGCAGCATATGTCCTTTTAGCTGTAGGGATTCTGCTGACATAGACACTTGTAGGCCCCATATATGTTTGTTCAGTTTCTGTGAGTTCATATATAAATTCTTTATGTAGATATATAGAGCCTTGTTTAATGTTTTCCAACACCTCTGGCTTTTATATTGCTTGCACCTTTTATTTTTTAGAGCTATGCATTTGAAGTTCTCTTATTCTCTGTATAATATTGTGGTGTAAAATTTGTTCCCATCTGCTGCAGGAGGGAGCCTCTCTGATAGTGTCTGAGCAGAGCACTGATCTATCCGTGTAGACTAATGTCATTAGGAGTAAATTTATTGCCACAATTCTTCCTTCCTCTCTCCTTTGTCTTTTTCAGAACAGTTGGATTTTTGTTTAACCTAAGTCCTTGAGAAGGATGTCTCAGGTTCTTAGACACCCCAAACTCTCAAATATGGGCTTTTGTTAAATCTGATATTGGGTGTTTGTTTACTCCCACAAGTTTGCACCTTTGATTAAGTACTACAATTTGTGGGCAGGGCACCATTATAGATAAAAGAGTTTGTCATTAGATGGTTTCTGCTTTAGGAAAGTGCAGAGTACCTTTCCGTAATACAGATGCTAGAACGGATCATCTAAGATTATGTAGGCAACAGCTTGACATTGGAGTACAAGTTTTTAAAGCATATTCTTCAGATCTACTAGACTTCCTACATGTCTATTGTTATGTCCCCTTTTTATATTCTAACTATGATAATTAAGATAGTTTCTCTAATATTTTAGTTAATTTGGATAAATATTGGTCAGTCTTAGTGATTTTTTTCAAAGAATCAATCTTTTTTCTCTGATTCTAGGTATTTTTTTTTCCTGTTTGTTTCTTTGTTTCTATTGTATTGATTTGAGCCCTGAGTTTTACTATTTTCCCAACCACTTTGGGTCTGTTTTCCTCTTTCTGTTTATTGCTTTCAGCTGTACTATCAGGCCACTATTATTATAAGTTCATTCCAAAAATTGTATGTAGTCACCGAGTGTTCTGAACTCATTTTTATTCAATTCTATAAAGTCTCTATTTTGACCCATTTTTCATTTACATGTGAGTTGTGAGGATTCTATGAGTTTGTAAGCTCTGTGTTATTTCAGTTGTTATTAATATTGAGCCTTAATCTGTGTTGGTCAGAGATGAGAAAGGGTGTTAATTCAATTGTCTTAAGTTACTGAAACGTGCATTGCATCTGACTAGGTGGTCAACTTTTGAGAAAGTCCCATGGCATACTAAAAAGAATAATGTTATATTATGGGATGTGCCATTTTTTTCTGAATTAAAATTTTATACATTTTTGGGAATAATAGTGTTGGTTGGTATCTGTGGCTTCTTAGCATCTACTTCACATGTGCCAAGTTCTACTGGCTTTTAGAGTCTCCATTGAGAACTACAGCGTTATTCCAATAGGTTTTCCTTCATATGTTACTTGGTCTTTTCTCACGCAGCTTATAATATAAAAACAAATAATCCCTTCTTTGTTCCATATGTTTGATTGTTATTATTTCTCAGAGAAATTTCTTTTGGTACAGTCAATTTGGTGTTTTGTGTGCAAATTGTACCTTGGTAGGTTTCTCCTTTTGTAGATTTGGGGAATTATCTTATATGGTTCTGCTAAAAATATTTTCTGGATCTTTGACATGGGTTTTGTCTTCTTCCTCTATTCTTATTATTCTTAGATTCAGTCTTTTCATTGTACACTAGATTTGCTGGCTGTCCTGTGCCAGAACCTCTTTCGATCTAACATTTCCACTGACAGAAGTATTCATTTTTCCTATCATGTCTCCAGTGCCTGAGATTCTTTCTCCCATCGCTTGTATCCTGTTGATGAGGTTTGTTTCTTAAGTTTCTGTTTGAGTTCCTACATTTTTCAGTTTCTGGTTATCCTCAGTTTTATTACCTCTGTTTCCACTTTCAGACTGTTGAGGAGTGAGTTAAAGCAAGAAGTGAGGGTTGGAGAGATTGGAGGAGGAGATCTATGCGATGTCCTGGATATAGGAGCAGGGAAGAAGTGTAGGCCACAATAGGTTGTCTGCTACAGAATGGGCTTTGGGACTGGGGGATTTGATTTAGAGTACATAATGGAGAAGCAGAGATCTACAGTTAACCTTTCTTCCTCTTTACTAGAAGAACACTTGTTTTTACTTCTTACATGTTAGATAATTTAATTTTAAGAAAAAAATCACAAACTTTCAAATAACTGGTCGTTCTCTTAAAATAGTATGTCAATAATAAGCACTGACCATCATGGATGCAAATTTAAGTTGAAAAGCATCAGTGTGTTCGAAAATGCTGATGTTCATACATGACTGTTTAAGTTGTAAAAATATATGGCCTTTACTTAATCTATGTTACCATAAAACTGCCAGCAAATTTTAATTTTGTATTAAAAACAGATTTTCCTTTGTACAGAATACCACAATCACAATTTCCCATCAATCCACTCCTCCTCCTTCCTCTCTCCTCCATAATCCCTCCCCTTCCATTGTCTTTTCAGAAAAGTTCACTCATTCAAAAGATGAAAGCCAAACAAAACAAACACAAGATATGATAATACAATGCCCTGAGACTTTCCTCCACCTGTGTTTCCTTGTCGGGCCTCAATATGAGGGCTTTTGTTCAGTATGATTTAAAGGTAAATAGTAATCCAGGTTTCCAATGAATAAGTCCATGTTTCATTAGCTAACTGGACACATTTTTATCCTATCTAAACCTTCAACAAACAGAAACGGCACTATGAGAACTTAAAAACACAGAACAAAGCTCAGACCCTGGAATCCTGACAAACCTAAGTGGAAGAGGCACTATTATTCACTGTGGTACATTAAGCACATGATTATGTGCAGCAGTTACATCATTATTTTAATAGCACAGTGTTTTAATTAGTTTAACTATATTCTCTTCATTGAAAAATATAGTGGCAGATTGTCTGGTGACAGTTCATTTTTCCTGATTATACTTTTAATACTGCTTTATTGATTCCATAGAGAGTAGTTTCATCTTTGGAATTACACATCACTCATTCTTTAAGATCACATTTCTAGTGAGAAATACCACAAAAATGTACTGATATCACTTTGACCTCTGTTATATGTTTTGAAACTTCTGGACTCTTTGTAAAACACAGCTTGAACATTCGTAACTCTAATGAATTGGTGAGTTCAGGAAGAGCAACAGGATAAGTGTGATTCTGAGCAAGAAGACATCTTACATGTATTTGTATTTGATTTTTCAACTGTGAGCTTGTGTTAGTTCGCCATGTGTATGTACATCAAATATGGCAAACTTGGAAGCTTCCTATTTTTTTATTTAGTTCTCTTGGATATAAATCAATTTGTCCCCTTCATATTAGCTCTGTTTCTTCAGGAACTGGTTCTTTGAAAACGCAAATCTAAATAATATAATTATGCTAATGTTCTTTCTTCAGATTGAATTGTTATGTGACTTAGGGATGTGTATGCTGTTTATTTCTCATCCTGGCCATGCTTAGGCTTCTATCCATGAGTCTCTCATGGATGAAATAAATGATATTTCAACCATTTCTTGAACTTACATTTTAAAATATGTAAATGTTACTGTGGTAGAAACAGTTGCCATTGTAGGTAGGTAAGATAGAAATTTTACAACAAATATGTTTATAAATTCCATCCTGTTATAAAATGTCCTTATACTATAGAAAGTAATTACAAATTTTAAAAGAAAGGTCTTTCACTTATCTGTGTTTTGGACAATCAACAGAGGCCATCCTCAGATCATATGAACGTTAGTAATATTTCAAATTCATTTTCTTCAATGTACTCTAACCTTCTAGATCTATTTATTGTATCTTACGTGCCAGTGTTTTCCCTGCATTCATGTTTGTGTACCATGTACCTGCTTTGCAAAAACAGAGACTGAAAAAAAAAAATAAACTGATGATTCTCCTGAAACTGAATATATAAACTGAGGTCCTCCTCAAGAGAAAGTGCTTTCAAATGCGGAGTCACCTCTTTCAGCCTTTCCTGTTTATTTTGGGGCATGAGGGTAAACTGTATTCTTTCAGTTTCTATGCCTCATAGGGCAACCATCTGTATTTCTCTCTGTTTTCTAATGGAAATAGATTCTTGTCTCATGCAATATATACAAACAACACTTTTCCCTCCTTCCATAACTCCCAGATTTCCTTCCTCCTCAGATCCACCCATCCTGTTTCCCTTCCTAATCGGAAAGCTTCCGTAAGACAACAAAGCGCAACGAAACAATATTCAGTAAGACAAGGTGAAAGCTCACATCCCGGTCCATGGACTGGTGTCTCTGATTCGTTTGGTTTGCCTTGTCCAGCCTGGATATGAGGGCTTTCGCCTTGATTTATTGAATTTCGTTTTGAAATGGCTTCTTGAAGTCCATCCCTAGCGGGAAAACATCTCAGCCTTGACACTCCCTACCTCTACTGGATAGGCCAGAAGGAATGGACTCACCTTAGGATTCTTTGCCTTCTCTGGGGAGCAAAGGAGAGTAGGGAGCAAGGGGGGAAGGGAGAGGCACAGGAGGACTGACTGAGAGAAGAGGGGCCTGGAGAGGGAGCAGTGGGGTAAGGGAAAAATATTTTAAAAAACTTGACCCCCCCAAAAAAGATTCTGAATTCTATAAAAATTAGCATAGAATGGCTTCTCAAACTTGCCTGGAGATGATGAGCCACACTGAGTTGACCTGCCTTGGGACTCCTTGCCCTTTTCGGGAAGGGGATGGGGGTGGCGGGGGAGAGGGGAGAGGCTGAAGGCTGCCTGGGAGGGATTGGGAGGAGGGAAGGGAGGGGGATACATGGATGAAAAAGACTTTTTTTATTTTTAAAAAAAGGAAAAAAGTATATATATATATTATATATGTATATATAAAATGTTTCTTTCCTTGAATAAAAATCTCTATACCTTTCAAAAGCAAAAAGAATGATAGACACACCCACTCCTGTTAGGAGTCCCACAAAAACACCAAGGTAACAGCAGAGGACCTGATGCAGATCCACTTAGCTCCCTCTCCACACACCCCGACCCTGTCCTTGCCTCTCGTATTTTGTTAACCCACAAGAGCAGTGGGATCCGGTGGGCATGGGACATGGAGGGAGAAAGTCCAGAATTGGAGGATTAGAGGGAGGGGCAGTGAGCAAAGGTACTGTGGTGGAAACTTCCTGAAGTATGTCCGGGTGATCCTAGTGAGAATTTCTAGTGATGGAGCCTGAGCTGGCCATCTTCTGTAGTCAGGAAAAGCTGTCCGTAGTGGAATGTGGGTGCATTTGTTTGAATTTTGGCCAAGTGGGTGCCTTGAGGACCCATAAACTAAAGTGAGGGCAGAGGGTGGCTCTGTACACTACAGTAGGGCACCATTGTTGTGAAGAACCTCCACAAAGTCATTAAATGTACAAATACCAAGTTGCTGCCACCATGAATCCTTTATCCCTTCGTCCTAGGCTCTTAGGTGTGGGAACTCTGCAGGCTACAGATAAAGAAACCTGAACACCAACCTTGGAAAAAACAAAAAAACAACAACAAAAAACCTCGACCTAACCTACAATCTGTTCTGCCTAGAAGATGTGCTGAGGCAATGGTGGTACAGAGGTTGTAGCAACAGCTAAATTTACTTTGGGGTTCACGCCAGGTGAAGGAGCTCATGTCAATATAGGCTCCCGTGCTTGAATAGACAGAAATGGAGACCTGACAATCCAGAGACCTAGGGTTGAAACAAACATGACTTCTGACAAATAATTAATTAATTAAAAATGAAAAATAAAGTCAATGAAATGATACCTAGTGATATTCTCCTACACTCATAGATTAATGACACGGTCTGTCATCATCAGAGAGGCTTCTTCCTGCAGCAGATGGTAGGAAGTGCAGAGACCCCCTAGCCAGACAAGCAGAGAGAGAATCTGAATTTGTGGTTCCCACCAGGCCTCTCCTCTCTGAGCTCTGAGAACCTGGTGGGAGTCAGAGGGGATGTTGAAGCCACCAGCAGAGCATGGCCCACGGAATTAATTGCAGGTCTGTATTAAATAGAAAACTTCTTCCTATTATCATAGATACACTTGTTAGGCCTGTTTATCGATGAATCCGTGGCTGTATCACTATTGGTAAATGTCTGCACTTAGTTGCTTCTTATTGACTTACTTGAGATTACTTTACTTCCTTGAAAAGAAGTGTTTGTGTTCAGGGTTTTGTTAATCAAAGAAAAACGATTCAATGCCACTTTTAAATTTTCAGCGTCACTGGTCACTAACATTCAAGCCCAGGGATAATGATTTTCTCTCTAAATATTGTCTCATCTCAACCTTTTCCACTGACAAAATTTTCTCAGCAGTTTTGTGCATACTTTTCAAGCTCTTGTTGGCGAGACAACCTTTCCTGGACCCCAGTTTCTGATGTCCTCCTATCTCTACAGATTTATTTACTTACAGATCTTTTCAGGTGCTGGACTTTACCCTATCAACTCTTTGCTTATAATACTACCTACCTTTAACATCTCCAACATTCATCCTTCTTGGATAGCGTATGGCCAAGTGTGATTTTCGTATGTGATGACTAAAAGAAATTAAAAGTATAATAGAAATGGACTTTATCTCAGCGGTAGGACATTTGCTTAGGAGGATCATAGTTTGATTCCTAATGTTTCAAAAAGAGATGGATTGGTTAAGTAATAAATAAATAACAGTTAATATACGCAGGAATATATTCACACTAACGCCCAGCTTTGCACGGGTTATTATTTGAGACTTACTCTTTCTTGCTTTGATCTGAAACTTGAAACTATCATAATTTATCATATCTTTGCTTTGTTGTAAATACATCATGCCTTTGATTCAGTGTGAGTTTTGAATTGCGTTCTGATTAACTCACCACAACAATTTAAGTACTAAGCCTTTACATCCGACCCAGGCAATTGTAAAGCCTAAGTTCCCCTGCTCTCATCTTTCCTCCCAAGTCACCATGTGCCCTGAGAACAATTAAACATGCAAGAGGTCAGACAGCCATCCCTCCAGAGCATATCTTATTTGTGTTTTCAATGCTCTTCCAAACAAGCCCTTAAAATAAAACTGCTTTAATGTAGCCTAAATACAGATGGATCTTTTCTCATAAATTTTCTTCTGCTGCCAAACCACATTCCCTTATTTCAGACAAGCAGGACTACTTTCTGGGTACCGAAGCTTGATTTTTTTTTTTTCCTTCAAATAGTTATCTGAAGGAGTCATTTGTTTTCTCATTTACCAAAATAAGAAAGGCATTTATTATGCATCTTTTGAAAAAATAGATTCCAATAATTTGTGAATACTTAACTTTCATTGACTCACTTAAATTTCTAAATGATATGTCAGTAGACATGACATTTTACCTATAATTATTAAAAATTTAGTGGAATCTTTTCTTAATATTTTCTTTTGAAAAGAAAAATAGAAGATACAATTACCCTTGAACCTCCCAATTTTTGCAATATAAATATAAAGTCAGAATATGGTTTATTGTATAGGATAAAAGGTATTAATTTTCAGAGTCCTAGGACTTTCATTGAGTAGAACAAAATAGTTCTCAACATGGCAGAATGCAGATAAATTTTATTCTCTAAAATAATGGAAATAGAGTGTGTTAGCAAGGGATCTGTGGATAAAATACCATGTTATTTCCTGCTAAAATAATAGTTTGTGCATTTCCCAATAGTATTATATTTAATGAAAACTGGCTGATGCCTGAGTTACAAATAACATATTTGATGATTCAATGCTTACCATTACTAGTTCAATATTTGAGAAGAAATGTATGGTTATATTATTTTATGAAAGAACAGAAGATTTAAAAAAAATATCAAGACTTACAGAGAATAAGTATATTAAGGAGGAGAGAATGGGTGATTATATTAGGATCATTTAACAATATTCCATTGAACATATTGAGATTCCCCCTTGACATAACTATAAAGTTGGTTCCTGCTGAGTTTATCACTATACATCATTCTTGTATCTAGAGGGAGAGATAGTTAATAGTTTTATATCCCTCTTGCTGTGTTGGGATCATATGTCTTCTCAATCAAATAGCTCAGATAATTACTAATTCTAATAAAGACTCAAGATTGACAACATTTTTAGAATTGAGTTATTTCCAATATATTAAAAATTCAACGTTTCCTGCAAACTGATTAGTAGAGGTTGTCTTAGTATCTACCACATGATTTGTAGATATTGACAGACTGGCCCAGTCACAGATGTCTACTTCTTTTCTCTTTGCCTTAAAATTGTAGAAGTTTAATAGAACTTCAATTTTTGCTTTCCAGCTCTCTCACCTATGAAGCAGAAGTACTGGTACCAGAATGAGAGAAAAAATTTATAGTATAAAGCAGTATATACATTCATAAAATAATATCACCATATATTTCTTCTCAAATATTAAACTAGTAATGGTAAGCATTGAATCATCAAATATGTTACTTCTGTAACTCAGGCATCATCCAGGTTTCATTTATATAGTAAATATATAATAATATATATTAAAGAGTAAAATAGCAACCACCTTGGTATATCCAGCTTGCCATATCTATTTGTTTCTAATGATGTGTGCTTAAGAACTATGTGATATACAATCTTTTCTATGTGCTTTTAAAGAAGTAATGAGCATGTTAATAATTTGAGCTCCTGATCTCCATAAGACTTCTTCCTACATCCTTATTTTTTTAAACCCATCCTCTATATTTTCATTCCTTATCCCACTGCATCTCCATACTCATTTAAAACTTCAGCTCTCACTATTCTGCACCCTTCTTCTGTAAATATGTGCTCCTATCATATTGTATTTTTCTCTTGACTTAAGTGACAGACACAGATTCTCAGTCAGATTCCTTTGCACATACCAGTTTAGTTGGCTTCATAAAGTCTTTCATTTTTTTCCAGCAACAAATCTCCATTATGTGTTTGAAACTTTCTATACCTGATAATCCTCCTGCAATTTCTTGTCACTTATAGTGAATTATTTCCTTTACCCTATTTCTAAATTCCTCAATTTTTATTTATTCTGCACACTAAAGATTTTAATTTTATAATGTATATGGAGGAGAACATGGCATTCTTTTTGGGTAACTTCACTCAAAATATTTTTTCCACTTCTATCCATTTACTTACAAGCTTCGTGATTTAATTAGCTTTCATTACTACCAACAGTGGCCATATTTGCTATCATTTATTTCCCTTATAATAATTATATATATATATATATATATATATATATATATATATATATATATATATATAATTCAGAGAGAAGTAATATGGAATGTTAAAATCATTTTAATTTGTACTTCTCCTGATCTCTAAGAAGTTTAAACAAATTTCATAATTTTTATGAGCCATTTTTATTTCTTCTTTTAAAAGCTGTTCTTGTTTGGTTACCAGGTTACTATTGTTTTAATTATACCTCTCTCTCTCTCTCTCTCTCTCTCTCTCTCTCTCTCTCTCGTGTGTGTGTCTCTGTGTGTGTGTGTGTGTGTGTTTGACTGTCTGTCTCCTGTCTATCTCTCTGCCTGCTTGTCTCTGTTTTTCTCTTTAACAAATTCCCACTGGCTGGCCTGGAAATCACCATACAGCTCACACTGATCTCACATCAACAGAGGTTGCTTTCTCTGCTTCCCAAGTCCTAAGATTAAAAGAAAGTACCATCATGAATACCTAGTTTTTTTAGTTCTTATTGCAAAGATTAATTCAAAGTTCTGAGGTAAAAAATTATGAGTCTTTAACTGTTGATGAGACATCTGCATCAATGTTTCAATCACTACCAGGATTCATAGAAAATCGAAAAAAAAATGCAAGTTGGATGATGTGGAGAAGAGATGTACAGTACTGCTCTATGGACATCACACGGCTGCTGCCCCCATGGATTCTGAGCAATGATGTTCTTCTGTGTAAGATTTTTATTATATCAATTTCAAAATGCATCAGTAAAGGATTTCTGAGATCCCACTCATTTACAGTTGATGTTTGTTAGAGAAAGGGAGTCAATTTTTTTTTTTTTTGAAAAATGAACACTGATGTGTAGCTAAGTGCAGCAATAGAAGCTGCAGTCATGTGTACAAGGTCAGCAAATTAAACCCTGTGGGTTAAATAAATTAAAAAATAAATAAAATATACAAAGTTGGGAAGACTATTCCATAGATGGCACCTGAAGAAGATTTGAGAGGATATTGAGAGGTATGGTCAATTTACATTACATAGATGGATAAAATATTTGATTCATAAAAAATGACTTAGGATTTTTATATTTCATAAGTTACAAGTTATTTTAAATACATTATGAGAAGACCTATGATGTGAATTTCAGAAATATTAAGTATCAATTTAGTTATCAATTCAAATAAAAATCTAGACAATTTTGGTTGATAAGATGACTCAGTGGGTAAAAGTGGTTGCCACCCAGCCCAAAGGCCAGAACACATTTGTTGAAACTTAAGAGAAAAAGCATTACCACCTATCTCAAGTTGTCCTTAGACAACCACTTGCACACTATGCATGCTTGTGCACATGAACATATGGATGTACATGGAAATGCATAGGCATACATGCAAAATCATGCTATCAATCAATTTGAATAAAAATATCTTAATGAATCAATGTTTATGTAAAACAATTGAGTGAATATGTGACTTTATCATTGTTCAAGCCAAATTTCCAGAAACATGATATTATGGGATATGATCAAGTAACTTATTACTACATTAATTGTAATACTTATTCCAGAGGATAAAATTTAGAAATATAATACTTTTTTTATTAAATACCATAGCAATATAATTCTCTGTGAAAACTTTTACCTTATTATTTGTGGTGGGAGAATATAGATGTAAGTATTTTTAAACTGTGCATGTATTCAATGAATTGCTAGATGTTGAGTGATGTAATCTTATACTATTTGCACTGTGATATAAAATTATATCCAGAAGTTATGTACAGTGCTCACCTTCTTTTTAAAGCTACCCCTCACTCCATTTCCTGCATGCTTAAGTCCCCAATGCTATACAATTTATTAATAGTCTACACATATCTTCCTAAATATAGATGTTTGCAATAATAAATACACTGTAATTATTATGTAAATTGTCTGTCCTCCATTGTTTAGGAAATGATGACATGGGAATGTTTAAGAAATGATGGCTGTGTATGTTCAGTAGAGATTAAATTTATTGTCTTCTTGTTTTCCAACATGGTTAGTTGCATCTGTGGATATGAAACTGCCAATGTAGAAGACTGATTATATTTTCCTTAATAATTAATAGCAACTGCCACTGAATAGCATATTAAGTTTGGTTATAAATTTATTGTGTATTTTAACTAATTTTAATGATTCTGAAATAATAAAACAAATCAAACATACAATAAACATTTGGGACAAGATTGACATAAAATATGATGACTCTTAGCCTTATTTTTTTTCTCTTCTCCCATTCCAAGTAATTCTTTATCTCTTTTGTTTACAAATTAAGTAATGCATCCTATTTTGAATGCTACAGTCTTATTTTCTTTTTTGTGCTTTGGTTTACATCATTACCCACTTACTGACACTATTGGACAAGTAGTACAAACTAATCCTGATAAAGGAAAATGAATCCGAACAAAACCAACATTCCTATTCTTTTACTCAGAGAGACAAAATACTTAAAAGCACATACTAAATATATTATGATGCTGATATTTATCTTTCTCTTTTAAGATCATTTTTGACAAATTACCTGTAAATAAGCAGATTTAGAGCGGTTGAGTATAACAGTAAAAAACCCTGAATGCTCACGTGTGTGTAAACAGAAAGTACTGCAATATGACTCTAGATTATCGTTCGATATTCAGTGAGGTCAATAAAGATTTCAGTAGAGCTCATTACATGAAAACTACCTTAGAGTGATGTAGTCTGTGCTGAGACTCGGATAGTGACAGCATGAGATCCTGGGTAAATTCTGCTCTAACTGCAAAAATAACTAAAAGTAATCACAGAAGTGCAGGTAAATTATGGTTTCAGCCTATGCCTTTAGAATATGTTATTATTTATATAAATTTCAGGCTGGTATATTCTGATTGTTTTTGTGCAACATGGAGGTATGATAGTGATTTCCAAAAAAAGATTAAATCAATGCCCTAGTTACACGTAAATTCTGAATAGAATACAGAATATTGTGAAAAGTTTTCAGTAAAATGTTCTAAAACTGTGATTTATGACTTCTGAGGTAATACCTAATTTTTACTAAAAACTGTAGAAATTCAAAAATATTGTGATTATTGATATATATATATATATGTATATATATATATACATAAAATGAGGACCTGAGTCACATATAAAATTTAAAATAATATATATGCCCTACAGATCTTAAAACTCATGAATAAATAAAATGTCATCAAAAGGAAGATCAGATTGTCTGCCAACTATTGGTATTCAGCCATTTTTTGGCTTACATTTGGAAATCTAGAAGCTTAAACTTAAAAATTAATGTGATTTTTCTGCTTTTATTATTATAGTGTAGAGGTCACAATGTGTTAAAGATCAAGTACCACTGCATTCTGTGACAGTGTTAGGTTGATGCAGAGAAATGCAAATCAAAAGCACTCTAAGATACCACCATACACATGTCAGAATGGCTAAGATCAAAAACACTAACAACAAACTATGCTATAGTGAATGTGGAACAAGGGGGCACTCTCATCCATTGATGGTAGGGGTGAAAATTTATACAGTCACTTTGGAAATCAATAGGGTAGTTCCTCAGAAAACTGAGAATCAAGCTACTCAATGATCCAGCAATACCACTCTTGTGCATATACCCAAAGGGTGCATATTTAAACTAAAAGGACATTTGTTCAACTCTGTTCCTAGCAGCATTATTTTTATTAGCCTAAAACTGAAAACAATCCAGATACACTGCAACCAAAAAATAAATTAAATAAGGTAATGCATTTGAACAAGAGTATTTATGCATCAGTAAAAATAAATAAATAATGACATCTTCAAATTTGCAGGCAAATAGATTGAAGTCGAAAAACCAAAACCCAGACACAGAATGACAAACACAGTATGTACTATTCACTCTTTAGTAGATAATGGATGTAAAAAAATCCACAACTCCAGAGAAGCTAGCTAACACGGAGGACTCTAAGAGAGACATTCATGAATCCTCCTTAGGGGAAATAGATAAGCTTTCCTGAGTAAATTGGGAGCAGGTGGAAGGGGATAAGAGGATGTGTGAAGTGAGAACATGAGGGAACAGGACAGATGAGCTTGGGAAGTGACAGAGAAGGAGAGCAATAAATAGGTATCTCGATAGAGAGAGCCATTTGGGGCTTAGTGAGAAACTTGGGGCTAGGAAAAATTCCAGGAATCCACCCAATTGACCCAAGTTTAGACTACAAGCAATAGTGAGAGCCTACACATACTGGCATTTCTCTGTAAGCCTATTGATGACTACTCTAGTCGTCATAGAATCTTTATCCTGCAAATGGTGGAAGCAAATGCAGAGATCTAATGCTAAGCACTCAGCTGAGCTCCAGTCCAGTAAAAGAGAAGAAGGGGGGATTATATGATCAAAGGAGTCGAGTTCATGATGGGAAAAACCACAGAGATAGATGACCTGAGCTCCTGGGAGCATCTGACTCTGGACTGACAGCTGGGAATCCTGCTTGAACTGAGACTAGACCCTCTGAATGTGGATGACAGTTGGGTGGCTTGGGCAGTTTGTGGGACCTCTCTAGCGGTGGGTCCAGGTTTATCCCTACTGCATGAAGGGACTCTTTAAAGTCCATTTCCTATGGAAAGAAATACTTGCTCAGTCTTGATGCCAGAGTGGTGAGGGCTTGATATGTTAGACTTTGTTGACCCTTGAGAGAGGCTTTATCTTCTCTGAGTGTCTAGGATTGTGGGGGAAAACTGCGTGGGGCTGACTGGGAGGAATGGAGGGAAGGTGAACTGTGGTTGATACACAAAATAAAAAGAAAATTTAAGGAAAAACTATACTCCAAGAAAAAAAATGAAATTTTTTTTTAATTTGGTGTACTATATGTCAATTGTTGTTTGTTTTGATAATAAATTTAAGTTTGTTATAATGATGTTTGTATTTTATCCTTAAATTTAACAGGATACTCAAGAAAATATAACAGTGAAAAATTAATATTTAAAATGTGATTTGATTATTATAAATTTTTGTTCAGTTATTTTCTTATGATTTTTAGATTAAAAGAATGTAAAATTTTAACCACAGTGCAATTTCAATAATCAAATGAGTTCTTATGTTCTGGAAATTGGGTAGTTAAGGCAAGCGTTCTTAGACAAAGCATATGCAGCAGTCTTTCAGAAGAAAGATATCATCTCACACTCGTGGCCTTTAAATATCAAACTTTCATAGCTGTGGTTTCCACATCACATATTGGAGATATATATCTATCCATCATTTGTATATTGAGTCACTGTGGCCATTTATATAAGTGAATTCATGTCACTTTAATAAATCTAAATTATAAAGTATAATCAGGCAATAGAACTGCTCATAAATATATCCAGTTGACAGAAATGTTTGTAAGTAAAGTTTTATCAGAGCATAGTGATTTATATTTATGTATATTAACTATGAAAGATTTTGTCTTCACAATAGCTGAATTGAGTGATTACAATAGCATAAAAAATCCAGTATTTATTATTTTGTCATCTCTAAATTGAAATAAAAGTATTTCAATTTATATTCATTTACATTCAGCATCATTGAGAGGAATTGCCTTGCAGAAAACAAGAGACATTAATTAACCTTCCAAAAATAACATAGAACAATGCTTAGTATTCTTAAAATTTTTAATTCAAAATTATGTAAAATATAAAAATATTTATAATTTTATGTGTGTGTGTGTGTGTGTGTGTGAGAGAGAGAGAGAGAGAGAGAGAGAGAGAGAGAGAGAGAGAGAGAGAGAGAGACATATACCTGATCCTGATACTACTAATATCATCAAATACTTTTCCAAGTAAGATAAAATATTTTATATAGTTTGATATATACTTTGTTTATCATACAAGACAGAGAGTAAATGTACATTTTAAGCCTACTTAAAACATGTTGATCTCAATTCAAGATATTTCATTATTTGGTTAATATTCTTTTACTAAAACATTGCATTTCATTATCAGTTGACTAATTACTGCTTATCCTTTTAACATTTTCTTCATGAATTATTTGATTTAACTTTTCCAATTATGCAAATTCAGAGAATTCTCCAAGACAAGAGTAAAGCATATTATTCTCAGCAAAGATGCATGGATTATTTCACTCAGAAAAGATTCTCTTCCCACCATAAGGCTATACTGGCGTTTTACTAGCTACTAATTTGTTCATGGTCTAAATTTTAATATAACATTTTGGTATGTTATATAATGAATTTGTGTTATATAGTCTGTCTTTCCTCTCATCAAACAGGTTATATTTTCCTGTTTCCAAAGGATGACACTGAATAATATTTATTATAATTTTGTTTTTATTAGAACTAATTTCCACATTGGTTTTCAGCATTTGTCTAATGTTTTACATTCACCATGTGCATTATTTTCTCTTGTTGTGCAAAATATCTTATTTTTCAACATAACCAGCTTTTGTTCTTTATCTAAAATAAGTAATGAGAAATGAGTACCTGTTTCTCACGATGAAAGACAAGTAGAGGGGCCAGTGTCTATCGATGTGTGTTTAGCTTAAGGCAGAAATTCTCACTTTCAAGAGTTGCATGAGAATTGAATATGACAAAACTATTCCAAATCTCTAATTTCTTGTCATGTAGTAAGCACTTGACATGTGTTACCTTTCTGTACCATTCCTTACATTTGGTGGGGAGGGGAGACTTTAAGATTTCTAATGTACTATTTACCAGATAGCATGTAAACTTGTTACTCTGATTATCTAGTGTATCAGTTTGTTGTTATAAAGACAATGACAGATGTTAGTCTCACCTGATGAAGCTACTACGTTGTTACATTTGCATATACCTTTAAGTGAGTTAGCTAGAAGAAACATTTAACCCCTCAGACATGAGGTAGGAAAGCCATCCTGTATATTCAAGAGGAGAATAAAGCTGATTATGCCCAAGTTACTCCAAGCTATGCATAAAAGGCTCCAGGTGACTGGAGTGTGGTTGTTAGGCGGATGATCATGAGAGCCCTTTAGAATCATCCATATCAATTTACTTGTAAACAGTGTCTTCTTTCTTGCTTACTATGAGCTGTCAATTCTAGAATTTTTAGAACTTTTATTCACTTGAATAGTTACTCTGACAGACTCTTCTGCGAAAAATACAGTAGTGATTTAAAAGTTTTAGGTAATTACAACCTATGGTCCAGAAGCACTGAGAAGTAATTTACAGTGAGTGACTAGCTGCTTGCACAAAAACGTCTGTGGCTCACTGCTTGTCTGATACATCAATTATTTCACAGTAATTATAGACTAAAGCAGATATTGATTTTGTAGATATCAAAACTCTACCCCTGGCTGCAAGTACCAGTAAAATGGTTTTATTTTATTTTTTGTTTTTAGTATTTTAAATGACATATAATTTGGCTTAATGGATTGTACTTAAGCAAGGATATATGTTCATATATTTTAAGGTGATAGTTAAATCCATCATATGTGTAATTTTTATACATATTTAAACTTTTCCTTGTAAGAGGCTTTCTTTCGATTGGCATATAGAAAAGAAGGAATATTAGAGTAGGAAGATTGGCTCATTATGAAAATAAACAGCTATTGTTCTTCTCTTACAGCCTAAGAACTCCAAATATATTTAGTTTACTATTCTGATTATTAAAAAGTGTGTGATTATACAATATTCACAATTATGTAAAATATTAAAATACTGGGTGCTAACAAATGAGTATATGTCACAAAATTTTGACATTAAATATTTTCTTTCTAGGTACATCATGAAAAATTCATGAGAATATATTTAATGTTTCATTTGAACATGATCAAAGATATTTGATAGACTTTAAAACTAATGTTTTAATAATCATTGTGATCATTCTTTTCTGGAAAACTATGTCTTGGCATTAGAAATTCAGGACATGCTTTTTCTTTCCTTAATAGAAACAATACCCCATCTTTATTTCAAACAAGAGACACTTCTAAGACATTACAAATTACAGAAATAAGAAATGCTCATTTGCTTTCATAGGCTGAGTCAATCACATATGCTATATAAAAGGAAGTTGAGTACAGATAGTTCAAATGCTCAAACCAATGAGTGAATTTTTTTCTATTTCTTGTTTCTTTTAGTGGTCTCTTGTTTCCATCAGTGAAGAGCTCTGTGTAAATAATGATGTGCTTGGGTTTCTATATTGTTCAGATTTGAGCTTCTAGTCTGGACCGATCTTGCAGAAAATAAACTCTTTGAAAATGCTGGCCTTGTTAATCAAAATGTCTCACTTTCTTTATGATTTACGTTTATAAAGAGCAATAAGTTTGCAGTCAAATACTCAGAAGACTCATCTATTGACTTCATTAGATCCATTCTCATTCCATCAAACCAATACAATAGTAAGAGTATTTACTAGCTTAATATTGACATTTCACTGTATTTTGACTAATTAAACAATATAGAAATAAAGATTATACTTTTATTCTCTTCCTTAATTACTTAAAATGCACCATATAATTATATAATTAATATCTTAAAATAATATTTGTGATGGTTAATTTTACATAAACTTGATACAAGCTAGAGGCATCATGAAAGAGGAAAATTCAATTTAATAAAAACACCCCAAGAGATGGACCTGTGGGCAAACTTGTACTGAATTAACTTTTATGTTTATTATGAGACTTAACAAATTTTATTTATGTGACAAAATATTTTCCCATATTTTTCCTTACCCCCGACTCTCCCATATACTCCTCTTTGATCTCTTTAAAATTCCTTGTCTCTTTTTATTTTAATTAAATTTTGTGCATATGTGTACTCTTATAGATCTTTTTATATATGTATGTATACACACACACACACACACACACACACACACACACACACACACACATATATATATATATATATATATATTTCTCAGTCTGTATAATCTTATATGTAAGTACATTTTCATGGAGAAACATTTAGTATTGGAAACCGGTTGATGTGCTTTTCCCTAGGGAAGACACTCAGAATTCTATTAGTTGCTTATAGTTCATTGGGTAGCATTGAGGATTCATGGTATTTCCCCATCCACTTTGACATGTCAATTGTTGTTCACATTCAGATCTTGTTTAAGCAGTCATATTGGTGATAATCCATAGGTATAGCTTTTGACATTCCTACAAAGACACTTTCTCAGATAATATCTGGAACTCATGTTTTCACCCTCACTTGGCAATGTTCCTTGAGTCATTGACAAAAACGTTGTTTTGTAGATATATTTGTAATGACTGTATTCCATGCCTCTACATTTTGATTGTCTTTGATTTTCTTTATTTACTCCCTCTGTTAATTGCCAAGAGAAGTTTCCTTAATGAGAGGTAAGGACCATAACTGTCTGTTGGTCTAAGGACAAGCATTTATAGATAGGGATATTGGTTTTGGAAAAAGATGGTCACAACAGATGTATGACTTTACTAGCATTGCTTACTTTCCAGTACTGGTCATAATTCCCATTTTCATGAATGGGTTTTGAATCCAAGTGGAAAATCGTTGTTTACTGCCAAGGTATGTGTGAGTGCCAGTACTGTGCCCTTAGGGTTTTCATGCCATTCTGGCGGTTCATTGGTACCAAAGCTGGGTGTGATTGCTGTTTGTTTCCTTCTGTGTAAGTTTGTATAGCACCTTCTACTATGAGAGTTACTACTCAGGGAGGAGGCATTCCTGTCCCCAACATTGGAACCACTTGGCTTGTATCTAAATAACATAGTCTCTTTAGCAAAAGGAGACTTACATTCTATGTTTGGAAGAAAACCAAGAGTAATTGCAATTGCCTGTACTGTTCCTTTTAATGAAGTTCACAGGTAAATGAATGTGTCCAGAATAAAAATATCTTGAGTGTGATAATCCTTTCCACAAGATTAAACTAAAAAAATTTATCCCTCACAAATATATCTAGAATTTGCATTTTAGTTTATTCAAGATGTAGACATGTTGACAAACAACAATATCTACCATAGAAATTTATGGAGATTAGATGTCAGGGATTAGTGGTCTTATAAAAACAAAGCAAAACAAAAAAGCCCAAAAAACAGGCGATTTTTTTTTTCTGTTTCTATTTTCTAACATAATTTGAAGAGTTTTGGCACTAATTATTTTTGAAGGTCTGCTACACCAGAGGTAAAATCAGGTGATACTGAGCCGTTTTGGTCTGGGATAATTTTATTGACAGCTTCTTTCCTAGTAGTTTTAATAGTAACTTTTAATCACTTACTTATCTATCTATCTATCTATCTATCTATCTATCTATCTATCTATCTGTCTGTCTGTCTGTCTGTCTGTTTGTCTGTCTGTCTGTCTGTCTGTTTGTTTGGTGTGAGTCTAGGGTCACCCCATATTTAAAGCACAACAATGAAATAAAGAAAATTTCAGACCAATTTTCATCATGAATATTGATGCAGAAATACTCAATAAAATATTGGTAATCCAAATCCAGGAACATCTCAAAATAGTGATCTACCATGAAACTTCATCTCAAGGATGAAAATATGGTTCAACATAAGAAAAAAAAAAGTTTTCAATGTTATTCACCGGACAAACAAACAAATGACAAAGATGAAGAAGAAAAGAAAGGAAAGAAAAGAAAAGAAGCACTTTAAGGTAAATGTCTTGATGTGCTCAGGCATAAAGAAACATATGTTAACATAATAAAGGGAATATACAGCAGCTGAGAGCCAACTAAATAAAGAGACACACAAAATGACCCCACTAAATTCAGGAACAAGATAAGGCTGGCCACTATTTACATATCAACTTAGTATAGTACTAGAGGTTCTACCTAGATCAACAAAACAACAAAAGGATATCAAGAAGGTACAATTTGAAAAGAAAGAGAGCATTTTTTCCTATTTGCAAGTGATAAAATAGTATGCATAAATAACCCCCCTAATTCTACCAGGCAACTCCTTCAGCTAATAGACACCTTCAGCAATGTGGCAGGATACAAATTAACACACACACACACACACACACACACACACACACACACACACACACACACACACACACACAATCAAGTCCTTCTATACAAAAGTAATAAATGAGCTGAAAAAGAAATCAGAGAAACATCTCTTTACATTGGCCACAAATAACATGAGATACCTTTAATAAAAACGAGTGAAAGACCTGGATGACAAGAACTTTAAGTCTTTGAAAAATGTAATTGCTTATATCAGGAAATGGTACGATCTTCCATGTTCTTGGATAGACAAACTCAACATAGTAAAATTGTCAATCTTACAAAGAACAAGCTAGAGATTTATTACAATCCTCATCAAAATCCAAAATCAATTTTTCGCAGACTTCAAAAGAATAATACTCAACTTAATACGGAAAAAGAAAAAAAATATCCAGGATTGTTTAAAAAATTCTCTATAATAATAAACCTTTGGAAGTATCACCATTTCTGCCTTCAAGCTCTACTATAGAGATTTAGTGACAAAAACAGCTTAGTAATGAAATAAAACAGAAATGTGGAACAATGCAATCAAATTTAAGACCCTGACATTACTTTACACAACTATAAACACATTTTCAAAAACTAAATAATCCAAATAATGAAGCGCCTTCAATAAATACTGCTGGCATAACTGGATGGTGGCATGAAGTATGTAAGTATATGTAAGGAGACCCATATCTATCAACCTGCACAAAACTCAAGTAGAAGTAAATAAAAGGTCGCTACATAAATCCATTTATACTGAAGTTTATAGAAGAAAAAGTGGGAATAGCCTTGAGGTCATCGGCCCGGTAAACCACTTCCTAAATATAGCACCAGAAGCACAGACATTGAGAACAACAATTTGTAAGTGAGACCTCCTGAAACTGAGGATCTCATGTAAGGAAAAAACACATGGTCAATAAGACAAGATAGCAGCCTAGAGAACAGGAGAAAAAAAATTTAAACCCTACCTTTGACTGTGAGTTGATCTCTAAAACATATAAAGTACTCAAGGAAATTGACAACATACCAAATGTTCAATTAAAAATTGTGTGCAGATCTAAACAATAAATTCTCAACAGAATAATATCAAATGGCCGAAAGACACTTAAAAATTTTCTCAACATCTTTAGCCATCAGAGAAATGCAAATCAAAACAACTCTGAGATGCCGTCATACAGAAGTTAGAATGGCAAAGATTTAAAACACTTTGACAGCCTATGCTGAAGGGGAAATAAGGGGAAAACTCCATTGTAGGTAAGTGTAAATTTGTACAGTCACTATGGAAATCAGTATGGTGTTTTCTCAGAAAACTGAGAATCACTCTACATCATGATCCAACAGTACCACTCTTAGATATATACCCAAAAGATGAACATTCAGACCACAGTGACATTTGCTCATCTATATTTATAGCAGCATTATTTGTAATAACCAGAACCTGGAAAAACTTAGATGTCCCTCAACTGAAGAATGGATTAAAAGAATGTGGTACATTTACACAATGGAGTATTACTCAGCATTTTAAAAAATGGCATCCTAAACTTTGGAGGCAAATGGATGGACCTAGGAAAAACATTCTCAGTGTGGCAACCCAGATCTAAAAAGACAAATATGATATGTACACACTCTTAAGTGGATATTAGACATAAAGCAAAGCATTACCAAGTCACAATTCACAATTCCTTAAGAATTAAGGAATTCCTTAAGTTAAGTAACAAGAAGAAACCTGAGAGAGAGATGTCCATGGATCGCCCTGTGAAAAGGAAATAGAAAAAAAAATCTACTGAATAATTTTAAGCACTGTGAGAGTAAGGGGTGGTGGAAAATAAACGTGGGAATAGGAAAGGTAGAATTGAGGGAAGAACAAAGAGAGAGAGGAACAAAATAAATACCTTGATAGACGAGGTCATTTTGGGGTTAGGGAAAAACCTGATCTAGGGAAATTCTGAGAAATTGACAAGATGACCCCAGCTAAGACTCCAAGCAATAGTGGAGAGAGTGCCTGAACTGGCCTTCCCAATTAATCATATGAATGACCATTCTAATTGTCATCATAGAACCTTCATCCAGCAACTGGTGGGGGCAGATGCAGAGACCCACAGCTAAGTACTAGGCTGATCGCCAAGTCTAAAAAAAAAGGAGTAATTATTTGAGCAAAGGGGTCAAAATAATGGTGGGAATTCCCACAGAGACAGCTGACGTGAGCTAATGGGAACTCACTAACTCTGGACTGACAGCCGTGGAAACTGCATGGGACCAAACTAAGCCCTCTGAAAGTAGATGACAATTGTTTGGTTGAAGCAGTTGGTGGGTCCTCTGGAAGTGGGACTATAAAAGCTAGTGTATAAACTAGCTTTTTGGAGCCCCTTCCCTGAAGAGAATATTTTGCTCTTCCTTGGTACTAGAGGAAGGACTTGATTCTGCTTCAACTTGATATGCCATACTTTATTGACTTTAGAAGGCCTTATCCTCTCTCAGGGGTATACAGGGTGTAGTGATGTTTAGGGAAGCCTGGGGTTGAGTGAGGAGGGTGGAGGAAAAAACTCTGGTTGGTATATAAAATAAAAATACTTAAAAAAAATAAAATTGGACAAATCTTTTGCTAAATCCAAAAAGCACAACTAGACAATTATAATAGACATCATTTAAGAATAAAAGGACAGAAAAAGATAACCAAAGCAAATGGACAGAATAAAGAAACCAATACAGCTTTTTTATTATCTGATGAGTTAGGCTACAAACCAATCAGAGTAAATAGATGAGGACATTTCATATTTATCAAAGTAATAATAATCCAGCAAGAGGATATGACAATTATAAACATCTAAGCTCATAACAGAGGCCACCAAAGTATATAAAATAAAACAATGCATAACCAAGTCACAATCCACAATTCCTTAGAAGTTAAGTAATAAGAAGAAATCTGAGAGAGAAATGTCCATGGATCGCCCTGTGAAAAGGAAGTAGGAAAAAATCTACTGAGTAATTTTAAAGCATTGTGAGAGTAAGGGGTGCTGGAAAGAAAACTTGGGAGTAGGAAAGGTAGCTTAATCTGATATTGACCATCATACCATGAATGGGGGTGACTTAAATCTTCTTCTTCTACCAATAGGTAGACTATCAAGAAAAAAAAACTAAAAATCTAAAATGTAGAAATGTTATAGCTAAATATTGTTGAAACCCAAATGGACCTAAGAGATATTTACAAAACTTTTCAATCAAACACCAGTGAATTTGTCTTTTTAGCATCTCACAGAACTTTCTCCAAAATTATCCACATAATGGGCACAAAGCAAGTCTTAATAGTTTCAATATATGCAAGAAAATTAAAATAACACTTGTTCTTTATCTAAATATGATGGGTGCAAACTGAATTTGATTTTTCTTTACAGCAGTTAGTATTCTATAGAGTATATATACCATGTTTTTATTATGCACCCATCAACTGCAAGAATTTTATATATTAAAAAAGTTGCTAGATTCTATGAACATATCAGTGAACATAGATAAAATAATATATGTAAAGTAGGATGCCTAATCCTTACATGTATGCCAGAGTGATATCTCCGAGTCATACTATAAATTAGTTTTCTTAGCAATTCTTTATGATGATTTTCATAATGCCATCACTATTTGGCAATCATACCAACAGTGAATGAATGTTCTATTTTCTCCATGTCCTATAATACTCTACAAACTAGTTGCTCTTTGCTTTGTTGATTTTTGGTACCATCACTTAGATGAAATTTCAAATTTGTTTTGATGATTTGCATTGTACTAATTGTCTGTGACTTTAAATATTCTGCGATATTTTTCTTAGCCATTGATTTTCTACCTTCTGAAACTCTCTGTTTGGGTATCAGGCCCAATTTTTGATTGGGATATGTGGGATTTTTAGATTCTTTAGTATAATTTGGACATTAAACCTCAGTCAGATGAGACAACTGATAAATACTCTGTCTATTCTGTGGGCTTCTACTTCACTTGGTTGATTTTTTGATTTATCTGTGCAAAAGTTTTTAAGTGTAATGAAGTCATCCTTGATAATTGATGGCCTCAGTACTTGGGCAAATAGATTTACAATTTAAAAATTGGTTTTTTTATACCTATATCATATAGGGTACTGTGGAGAAATATTTTATATTTAGTAAAATTAGCCTGGAATATCAGAGACGTGAGGGTCAGAGAGTGGTGACTCATGCTTTTAACCCCAGCAGAGGGGTAGCAAAATGGTAACTCATGCCTTTAACTTCATAACTCAGGAAAACAGATCTTTCAGTGTTTCTGTGAGCTCAAGGCCTAACAACCAAACAGTAGTAGTTCACACCTTTAATTCTAACTGGAGAATTTATGATGCAGAGATGAACCCAGAAGTGAAACAACCTTGGCAAAGAAGCTATTTAAGGCAGGCGTAGGCAGACATTGGGGATTCTGTAGAAGCAACAAGCCTGGCTGAGGACTCTTGAAGATAGATTTAACCCTGAGAAGTTGGTTGGGTGAGAATTGACTGTGGTCTGTTTCCTCTCTCTCATATTCTAGGCTGATTCAATTAAATATAAAATATATCACCACAGGAGTTTCAAAGTTTACATGTAAGTCTTAGATCCATTTAAGTTGGTTTTTGTTTGGATTAGTATTGTGTGTGTGTGTGTGTGTGTGTGTGTGTGTGTGTGTGTGTGTGTGTGTGTGTGTGTGTGTGTGTATGTTAATTACAAGATGATAAAGCCTAGTTTAATTTCATCTATCTGAAAGTATAATTTTGAATGATGATTGATATTTGTAGCAATTTTGATTAATGGTGAATGTTTAGGTCACAGTGCTTTATATAGCAACAGAAATTCTTTCTAACACAATGTATTTTGATAGTTAATATAACTTTGTATGTCTGATTATGAATTTATAAAAAAATCAATTTATATATTTTAGTAAGAAATTCATGGAAAATTCCAGAAAATACTGAGTGGAATTAATAAGATTTACTGTGTGTGTTAAAAACTTTGCAAATTAGATAAAGACTTATAAGTATTTATTTTACTAATTTTGGAAGTTTATAGATTATAAGCATTTATTTTACTAAATTTTAAAATAAATTTAATTAATTAAAATTAGTTTTATACTATATTTCTTGTAGCCTTAACAACATTGACTACACCACCAAAAATTACACCTTAAGCATGTACTTTATGGTATAATTCTACAAAAAAAGTGTTTCATAAACAAATAAGGGCAAGAATAAATGAAATGAGTAGTAACATTTTAGTGGTTAGGCCTAATTGCAATTACTCTTTCTGTCTTTTAATTTAATTACAAATTATATTTTAAAATTCTTAACACATGATAGCCACAAAGTACAAATAATAGTGTGAGTTGAATTATAACCTAATTTTAACTCATTGGTGTTATTAATCTTGGAAGATAATTTTCTCTCTAATCTCTGCATTTTTATTTTATTAAAAGATGGTTCTCTTTAGATATACTATCCACTAATGAATCAACACAAGTCTGATATCACTGTTTTGTTTAACATTTGCTTCTGTTTATAGTTTGAAGGATTTAGAATTACATTTCTATAGACATTGATAAAAAAAGACCTTGCAATTGTAAGTTTTCAGTGATCATTTATAGAATAAACCTGTTAGTTCAATAAATAATTGCTTTATAAAATTAAGCTATGTTCCCAACACAGAAAATTGTTTTTAAGACATAACCTCATTGTATTTTCAAGTGTATTTTATTTGGAAATGCACATATGAGAGTGCAATCAAAATAATATGAGTTCATACTCATAAGAGTGAATTTTATTTATGAGACAAGTGTTCATATAAAAAGAAACTAGTACAAAAATACCTCTTGAATACACTTACCAAAGAAAACAGTTATGTGTTTTGAATGAAGAAATCCCAGGATTGGAAGAATTAATCAGGAGCTTAGAAGAAATATACACAAAGATATCCCCAGTAGTTATTTTCCAAACCTGTTTTCAGGCCTGTGACATATATACAAAAAAAAACAAAACAAAAAAAAAAAAAACAAAAAAAAACATTGCTATTGTTTAATTAACTAGAATTTTGATACTTTATATATGAGTTTTAGAAAGCTAGTATAATTATAACTGTTACATTATAATAAATTGTTTTAAATTATAAGGTTGTTATACTATGGATTGTACCAGTTGTCCAACAGAAGCATTGTACTTGGTGATGGGCATTTACTACATTAGTTTTAATATTGATCTTGCCACTTGCCTATAAATTTTAAGCTGTGTTTCATCATTATTTTTGAAACACATACTTATGTGAACTTCATTTTACAGCAGTTAAAAGAGGCCTAGTTATGATAACAGTTTTTTATATTCTTATAAATCAAATATAAATGGAAGTTTTACCAAAATTGAGAGTTTTAAATTAATCAACAAGAAGAAGCATTGATATTTATTTATTGTGATCCCATTTAAAATATTCATGAGGGATTTTTTATTTGCTGTTTTTTGCTATGATACATTAAGTGAAGAAAACAGAAACATTAATCATCTTTTTATTCTGAGCATCTGATATGTATATAAGAAGGAACCTTTTGTTAATTACCATTAAGGAGAACTAAGAACACCAGTGTATTTGAAGACAAAACTTTGTGTGCCACCATGTCTACCCAAAAATTGCTTTTCTTTTTTTTTTATTTATTTATTTATTTATTTATTTATTTATTTATTTATTTATTTATTTATTTATTTATTTATTTATGTTCTTTTTATCTATGTATTCTCCTGTTTCCCCTCCCTCCCTCCTCCCAATCCCTTCCAGTCAGCCCTCAGTCTTGCCCCTCCACATCCATCCATCCTCTCCCTCTAAAGGGCAAGAAGTCCCAAGGTGGATCCGGTCAACATAGCTCATCAACTCCAGGCAAGACTTCTGTATTCTATGTGAGTATTCACTGTTAGTCTGTACATTATTTGTTCAATGTGTGATGCTCTGCCTTGCAATTTACAGAACACACCTACAACTCAGTAAAAATTTTGTCAAATCAATGAGCATACTGGATAAGTCAAAAATACTAAGATTTTTTGAGCCTTAAAGTGATTCTTGAAATTAACAGGGGAAAGCAAGTACTAGAGGGGATTGTCTAATGTGCATATCACACTCATCCTGCCCTATATTTTTGTAGTTCTTATGTCTTATTATCATGATTTGTAGGAATCTACAGTTAAATTATTTTCTTGAATTTCAGTTTGTTAAATTTTTGTTGAATAAAAATATGGCTGATGATTTTAAGTCCAAGTCACATGTAGAAAACAGAGTACCAATAATCTAACTGACCTCAGGCTGTTACATATTTAGAATTTTTGAAGGAATCATTTTGCAAAGTAAAACTTTTATTATTTCTGAAGCTAATTGAATTTAAAGAACAAAATCATAGTGAAACTACTATTGATACTCTCAAATACCTTCCAGAACTTCGCAATAATACTTTAATAATAAATACAGTGCATCTATTTAATAACACATTATAGAGAAATAAAGTTCATACTCACCTGGAAGTTTCACTCAAAATTCTAGCTTCCATAGTGGCAAGATATATGCATTTTTTAGTAAAAAAATATATAATCACCATTAGCTATAAGTATTGTGAACTACAGCAATGACTGGCCTGACATTATATCTATTGATTCAATAGTGGTGTGCGTGTGAGAGTAGCCATTCACTTCCTAATTAGATCAAAAGCACATTCCATGAAATAAAACCCATAACTGTCATTGTTAAAGGGGCCAGTCCCTATGGCTAGATAGATCACCAGTGGCCTTAGGAACAATCTCAGTAACATTATTCTGGTAAATGGACATAGTATTAAATGTTTTCTAATTGACTATTGCTGTTTTCATGTATCAAATTTCTATCAACCCTCATTAGAGAAACTTCTCTTTATAATAAATGGCAATTAATACAAAGATCCTCAACTGATCAAGGTACAAAATATAAGGGATTGTGGAGAGCTTATTGCTAAATAGAGCACTTATTATACTCCTCATCCCAAGTGCATAAGAATCTTGTTAAAAAATGAGGAAGATTTTAAAACCCAGATGTGGTAGATACCACCAAGAGCACACTATTTTGTTTATATAAAAGGAAAATTGCGCAAGTGAACTCATAACAGCATTCCAAGGCCTGCCTGACTTGCTACAGTTCCTGGTGTGATGGGGCAATATTAGGGTTAAAAAGCAGTAAGACAGAAATCGAAAAGTAGCATTGAGAGGACACTTAGTAAATACTCAGCTGCCCGGATTTTTTCCCCTTTGGCTTTTTACACCAATCAAAAAGGAGGGCAATTACAGACAGGTATAAACACTTCTTCAGTTCTCAAACATTAGATACCTTGGGCTAAAGCATCCTATTATGCACCCTTGCAGGGGAAAAACAAACCCAGAATTCCCTCACCTTGAGTCAAAATGGAAATAAGCCATTAGCAGGAATCTTTGTGAGCTCACACAACAGTATGAACAAGGCACATAGAGCTCAAACTAAACTAAATCCTATTATTAAAGGAAGAAGGTGTGAGTAAAATCTTACATCTATCTCAGGCGCTATAGGTACTTGGTAGCTAGTAAAAAACTAAGAATCAATTTTTTTTCTTTTAATATGAGGACGTATTGTACATCGAACACATGCAAGAACAGAACCCACTCCCAAGACTATCTGAGAAACTTTGTAAACAGCCCTTCATGTAGGAGGAGAAGAAAATGAAAAGGAGAATTAGCTGTTACTGCTGTCTCCTCAATTTTGATAGGAACAGATGAAACATTGGAGAGTGTAGGGAGACAAAGAGAGAAAGCCAAAAGGTGATACACACAGAAGAGAGAGAGAGAGAGAGAGAGAGAGAGAGAGAGAGAGAGAGAGAGAGAGAGAGAGAGAGAGAGAGAGAGAGAAACTGTACCTCGCACTTAGATTATGGCAGCATAATAACAAATATCATTTCAGCAGAAGTCCAAGGCAATCAAATTCAAACTACCACGACATCTAGAATCCCTACACACACAAGATTGTGGAAGCAGAGTTCTAACCTACTGCATAAAATTCACAGAAGCAATAAAATATATACTTATTTACATGTCAAATTAAAATAATATATGGGAATATAGTCTATGGTACTCAGTTTCCCTGTGGCCAGACATAGGAAGATACTTTTACTGCTTTCGTAAATGCTGAAGCACATTATGTGTCATCAGAGATCGGGGCATCTTAGCTCAGCTTGGAAACACAACAGAGAAAACTCTTTTCTTAGCACTTGAGTAGTTGCACAACACACAGCTTGTTTGAATGACAAATATCTATACTAGTCTTGGAAGTTTATACAACCTAGATGATACACCTTGCAAATATGCCACAAGATACACTTCATGTCTGTAATAAAGAGAGAAATATTTTTCTTTTTTCTCTAATTAAGAAAATTGGGAAATTCACTGATAGGAAAATTTATCTATACTTTATTTAACTTTTGAATGAAATAACACCTTTTATAGTTAGAAAGTAGTACTTTTATCTATGCTTTTAGAAATGACTATTTACATTTACATAAGTACACTTGGTATACTCTTCCCTGGGGAAGACCATGCCCATTGTTGTGCATAAGTATTTAGAAATATATATCCAAATACTTGTCTAAAAACAATTAATAAAATAATCATGAATTTGAAAGGTAGAAAGAAACAGTATATAGTAAGGTTTGGAGAAAGGAAATGGGTAAATGAAGCATATGTATTCTTAACGTAATAAAAACCAAAGAAAAATATATAAAAAAAATTATCAAAGTGGAATGACATCTCACATCAGATAGCTATCAATATAATGAAGCAGTCTAAAGCTAATATATAGGAATAACTTAGGAGGTAATAATAGTAAATATAAGTGACAAAATGCCTTTACTGACAAAATAAGATTATCCAAAATATATAATATTTTGCTTTAGAAAATAACGACAAATGAAAAAACCAGCTTCACAGAAAGTAAGCGAGTTTTAGATTTGACCTCAATTCTATTACTCAGTTCCACTTGTGACCAAAGATATGCAAGTCGTAACTTAAAGAAATTGTTAAATGCTTAACCATTATGAATTGAAACAGTTAGAAAATGCTTCAATAAATCTACAGTGTTAAAATAAACCTAAATGGAATGAAGTTATATTTTTCTTTAATAAACATGAACAAGATGTGCAGTTCATTGGGGTAATTCATCACGCAGTAGATAATCCATTAACATGTCTCAAAGAAAGCAACAGTCACTAATTCATTTTCAGAAAATTAAGTGGTAAATGTACAGTGACTAGAGTTCTCTATCGCTGTTCTTTCTTTTTTTATATTAGTTCTTTAGAATATTTATTTGTAGTTTGACCATGTTCACCCTCCTCTCTCAAACTCTTCCCAGGTCTCTCTCTCTCTCTCAGTTCCATTAACACACAACTGTGTGTCTTTTTGTCCCTTACCAATGCCCGTTTGCATTGTCCATGTATTCCTGAATGTGTAATCTTCTATTAGAGCACATTAGACATATTAAAAGAACACTCTTTCAAAAATTAACCTCTCATCCCCCTAAAGCTAAGAACTGCAAGTGAATTCAGATAAAAATGGAAATCCTAATTTAGACTCCTTCTCCATACTGGAGTTTGGTTTTGCTTAGGTTTGCATGGGTCTTGTGAGCAGTGCTTCAGTGAATATGACTCCAAATGTATAACTGTCCTACTGCATCCAGAACACACTATTTCTTTATGGTGATGCAGAACTTCTTCCTTTACGATTTCCTTCCCTCTTCTGCAATGATGCCTTCCAAAGATGAAGTTTGGAATATGAATGAGCTTTCTGCATTCTTTTATTTGTTCCACCTTGGCCAGTTGTGGACCTTCTTGTTGATCGTCATGTATTGCAAGAAGAGATTCTCCGTTGAGAGTTAATGCATGCCTTAATAGATGTGTATAATGATGTCATTAGTAGTTAAATGAATGCTATGTAAATAGTATTATGTTTCTTTCTGAAGGTCTATGATAGGTCTAAACATAGGTTCTTAGAAGGATAATGGTGCCAGATATAAGTTTCGTTTTGTAGAATAGCCTTTATAAAAGTTCATAAAGTTATTGCATACACTAATGGAAATGATAGCATTATTTTAAAAGTGGGCTAGGTCTTTCCTAGTGAATCATTATTGTATCCATCAATAATTATGCTTCTTCTCTTGTAATTTCCACAGCAACTTACAGTACTAAAAAGCTAACCAGTAAGATTCATGCAATGGAAAATTATGTATTTATGAAAATTTAGAACAATATATATATGTATATATGTGTGTACAAAAATGTAAAACAATGTGTAAAAATAGTTTTTAATATTATTAAAACATATCTATTTTAATAGAAATAGTACATACATGCAAGCAACTTTAAAGGTTATAATAATAAACATCCACAATATGGAGTGTAGAAAAGTTTTATTTTGCTTTATTTTTTCTCTCTCTCTATATGTATATCTTCACTTTCAAGGAATAATGAATTATTCTGAAACAAAGCCACTAGAAAAGCAATTTTTCTTTCTCTATTGTAATATATACAGACACATATATAATTTTAATATATTATAAACAATATTTTATATAATATATATTATGTTATGAATTATATATAAGAACATATGTGTCTGAATATAAATATAAAGAAATATATTATTGCTTTTTGAACTTCATCCTTTTACATAGAAAATGACAATATGATCACATGTGAGTTCTCATTTAAGAGATGTGAAAATATTATTTTGAAAGTAGAAAACATGGACTCTTAAGTTTTTTAAAAACTAATCTAGTAGTTTTTAAAATAACCCTTAATATTCTACATTCTGATATAATCATTCAAAAGAAGTAATTCTATTTAAAACAAATTTATGTGATAAAATATTTAGAATATTTTTACTGTGAAATCTTGAGTATGTAAAAATCTATATAAGGTAGAACCAATAAGTTCATATAAGCTCAACAAGTCTTCATTTATAACTCTTATCTTTATTGTAGTACACTTTCAAAGGGAGCAATAAGAATCAAAGTATTACTAATATTTTGAAGTACAAACTTTATCTTCTTCATTTTTTCTGTATTTTAAAATTTTAGTAGCTTTTTTTCTGATCTGTCATTCATGACCTTACATTGGTTGTACATGCACGTTCTTGTCCCTCAAAGATCTTATTGAAACTTGAATTTTTTACAATTATCTTATGTGGGTGACCTTAAAGGCAGCTTTTTATACAACTGGGTGCTTTAGGAAGTGTCTCCAATATGGAACATCCCTGCTTATGTACCTGATGTCTGCCTCTATGAGTAACAATATACTTCAACTATACATTAAGTAACAATATGCTTCAACTATACAAGTAAGTGTTCATATAAGTATCTAATACCTGAATCTGTGTCAAGTTGTACTAACTATAATAACATTGTCTTGATATAATACTTCATACTTTACTATCAAGACAGAAAATGGATAAATTACACTAATTTTTAAATGATATTTTTTAATTTCATGATGATTTATGACCCAAGATTTATAGCTACTGAGTAAATTCAATGAAGAAAGTATTTCAAGCTGAGCTATAGATCTGCTTTGCCTACAATATAGAAATGATCACAGGAAAGTACTGTTCTTGGAAATGACCATGTATCTTATAAGGGCTGAGTGTAGAACTTGTCATCTAGACAAACTGTTAACATCAATAACTTAAGACAAACTAGATTACCCATTCCAAGTAGGCATTTTCTAATGAGACAGGAAAACAGAAAGCTTCTCATGAAATACGTAAAATCAGATCATCAAGTTCAGGTACATTTGATTTGCATTGATGGGATAATGAAGTCAGGTTTTAGAGTGATAACTATGCTAAAGACTCAGTTTAAAAAAAAACAAACAAACACACATAAAACAAAATGCTATATGTTCATAGTTTGATACTTCTCAAAATATTGGGTAAAAACAAATAAGTTCATAAATTTTAGGCTTTACTATTTAAGAATATACTTTACTAAAAATGATTAAAAAACCTTACTTGTTCATGTTACCATGATAGGTTTAACATTATAAGAGAATAAGAGAGAGAGAATATGAGGTAGTGTAAGTATAAGATAGCAGATTTTTGAAATAGTTGTGAGAGAGTAAAGTGTAGAATGCATGACACATTCTAGACATTATAGTAAATTTTTAAAAAATAATATCATTTTAGATTTCACTTGAAAGTTTTTTCTTCTTTTAAATTTGTTTTTATATAATTCTAAAATATTTAGTTTCCTTTGTTATATTTAGGAAATTATACTGAGTACATGCTACATAGGCAAAACAGGTTAAAATATAATTTTCATTTCTCTCTAATTAATTTTAAATTGCAAGTCAGAAGATTCATTCGTCATGAGATGAAATGATGCCTCAGGTTTACACAGTCACATAAGGACACTATTATGAAAGTTTGTATCATTTCCATTTTGGACAAAGATCTGATATAAAGCACTGGTTTTTCACATTTTTAAAAAGAGATGAAGACAAAAGTGTTAGATATTTTGTCTTTAATGTTACTTTCCAGAATTTCAATGAGATGTTCTTGTCTTAAAGTATTATTAGTTACATTGTTTACCAAGCTAAATATGATTAAGAGCAGACATAGGCATCTTTGTTACCATCATTAAAATAATATATATTGGACACATAATAAGAAGGGAAAATATCAAATATTTTTAATCACAGGGTTTTTTTTTATAAAATGCAGCTTTAGAGGCTGTGTGAGTATAAAATATTTATTCTACAGTAAGCTCAGAGAACATTACACTAGATATTAAAAGAACTTATAATGTTGAAGCTATTATAACTAATAATGTGATATTTTATAATAATATATCACAATGACAGCATTTATAGAAACTGTATTAATTGAAAATTAGGTAGATAAGCATACTAAAATATATTGGTATAATTTTCATGAAGACCTTGGCCTCTGTATAAATCAGATCCATAATTAGAATTGTAACTGTGGAAAGAATGACACTGTATCTGAAATACAGCTAGTATGCACTGAAATCAGATTCTGCTTCTGCGACATTCTTTAACTCACTGCCTACTTACCAGGTACAGCTTTATCAATGTTGTAGAGAGCTGAAATTCACTAACAGAGGTCCAGAAAAGATTTACAATAAAGATCGTAAAGACTGCAGACTGCTAACTCCTCTTCGGGACTTCATGTGCTAAAGAAGACACAAATTCTTAATTGTGTTTGTTTGATCAATGTGCATAGTTAACATGACGGTTGGTAGGATAAAACATAGAATCAAATTCATATGACAATATGTTTACTACACAATTGGGAGTTTAACATAGTCATACATAATAATAAAGCTACATAGGAAAATACATTAAAACTTTCCTGACAAATAAGAAAGCATTTTATAGTTTTATGAGAAAAAATAATTTACATAGACTCCTGCTCAATTTTGCACAGTATTTATTGAGAATTTGACTAGAGTTACATTTACGTTAAGAGCCTAAAATACAGAGAATGAACAATGGCAGGCAATGCTCAGAGTTCAGAAACCTCAAAGTGCAAGAGAACAAAGCCTGGTCAATTGTTCCTAGTTCTGAAAATAATTTTAAAAAATCTTCAAAAGATTCATACTCATTTATTATTATTTGGTCTATTTATTTTAAAAAACAACATTTACTTAATAAATCTAGAAATGTGTTTCTAGTTCTCAGGGTTCATAGATTCAAAACAGATAGCTTGGTTGATCTGTTTAGTTTGTCAGCCTAACGACTGCTGGCTTTTAAAATAATTATATTTTAAAAATATTTTTCTTTACTCTTAGAAATTTTATTCAGGTGTAGGATGAAATATGATAATTTCTACTTTGTTTACATTTCTATTTATGAGTGTCCAGGCAGCAAATAATTATTGAAAATTTTAACAAATTATAGTTTTCTACAAAATTTGAAGAATCACTAAGTAAAAAATTTCTTATTTATAAAGTTCTGTAGACTTTTTTTGCACTGTAAATCACCATTTCTTACAATTAATACACAATAGTAAAAATTATACTGAGAATTTAAGTTTCATGCATGTATTTACCTTAACCTCATTATCTTAAATGCATAGGTAAGGGCTGCTCTTTATGTGTAACAGGTTCTCTGCATGCATTTTTCTCATTATGAAAACCAAAATAATGGACTTTAATGAAAACATTTGCAGAAAGACATATAATTTTCTATAAAGAGTATGTGTAATGTTTGAATACTTCAATCTCACAAAGCACTATGCTTTATATAATAATTCTACAGCTATTGAAAATTCATAAAGTATCGCTCAAAATTTATGCTTTTGAAGTAAATTATAAATGTAAATAAACATTAATATTTATTTTTCTCTAATTTAGTTTGAAAACAGTCATTACTATTTTATGAAGTCCATTATGATGAGATTAAATAGAATGCAACCCCAGCTGACAGCTAAAACGACAAGAAGCTGAGTTTAGACACCACAGAATCTAGGGTAAAACCAAATAATACTAAAAAACAAAACAACAAATAACAATAAATCGTCCTCATGATGTTAAATTCATTCAAGCTAAATCCATAGGTGTGTACCTTTTGCAGCAATTATGAGAAAACCTTCTCCTGTAGTAGATGTACAAAAATATAAAAAGCTATTGTAAGACATTATGTAGAGAATGGGAGAGATGAAAACTAGATTAAAAATGGGATGTGTCATCACATTTCTCTCAGATCTAGCAAACAGGAGGCAGAAATTGTGTAAGAGCCAGAGGTGATAGAGGACACCTTTACAACAAGACCTTCTAAATATACATGACCAAAGCACGTACAAACTCAGAGACTAAAACAATCTGCACAGGGACTAGACTGATCTATGTCAGGTCTTCTGTACTTATCTTATGGCTTCCAGTTTAGTGTTTATATGTGAATTCCGAGTGAGAAAACAAATAGGTCTCTGAGGCTTATGCCTCTACTTGAGCACTTTTTTCTTCTGTTGCTTTGTCTTATCCAACTTAAATGTGATAGTTTTGTTTTGTAATACTATATATTATTTTGTTATGTTTCAAAATGAATTAATTAATGGATGAAAACCTATCCTCTGGATCAAAGTAAACAAATAAGCTGTCACATATGCTTTCTGGAAGAGAAAAAAAAAATCAGTTTTCTCAAGTAGACTAACATTGAGTAAATCAAAGACTTCTAAATAACCTAATTTTTCAGTAGTAGCTGCCCAACATATAATGGATTCCAGTTTTTTTTGGGGGGGGATATTTTTTGGTGTGCTTTTGTTATGTTGCATTTTGTGGGGCTTTTGTTGCAGTAGTGGTTTTATTTGATTTTCTTAACTTTGGACAGTGTTTGTTATATTTGAACAGTTGTTTGGGTTTTTGTTTGTATCTTCAGAAAGAACTTCAAGTAGGGTAGAAAAGAAGAATAGAATTTGGATGGTTCTTTAGGAAGGGAAGAATATAATCAAAGCATATTTAAATTTAAAATAATAATTAGGAGGCATAGCTTTGAAGAGTTTCTGGCACCAGCAATTTTGTGGAGGGTGTTGTTTATGCTGCTTCAGGGAGCTGAGCAGAGAACATGGCTAAGCTGGGGAACTTGATCATATTAGGATTTTGGGCTGTTTCAGACATAGCCTCTGGACAGCCCCAGGAGAAAAGCCTCAATCTATTTCCCCAACTCACCCTATCCCTTCAACTTCAACTGCTGTCTGAGACATGGTATCTTGAGAATTCCAGAAGAACTTCTAAAGAACCCCAGCAGAAGAGCTGATTACTGAGCCACATTCTCTGGAGAGCCACAGCAGAAAAGATCCAGCTGCAGCTGCTTCCTGAGACATAAACTCTGGAAAGCTTCACAAGAACTCTGGCTGCAGATCACAATTTCTACCTGAGATACAGATTCCACTGCCTGTGAGTTTTCCAAGAGTTCAGCTTGCAAAAAGATCACCTGTAGAGCAAAACAGGTAGCTGAAACACAGACAACACTTGCACTGATCAGCAGAAGAGATGGGTAAGTGCCAGCATAAAAATTCATTCAATGAAAAATAATATGACAACACAAAAACCTGGAACAGTAGAAGATCCAAATATTTCAATATAGAAGAAGCAGAGGAAAACAACCTTAAAAATATCTTTATAAAGATAACAGAAGTCATTAAAGAGGAAATTACAGAAGAAATGAAAAACCCCTTAATAAAACAAAGGAAAAGACAAGCAAAAAGTTAGGAGGAAACAATAACCTTCTTAAATAAAGAATATAAAACCAAGAATAAGCAAATAGTCAGTTGATGGAAACAATGCAATAATTGAGAACTGAAAAAGAAGCAATAAAGAAGACACAAACTGAGGAAATTATGAAAATAGATGATATGAAGAAACAAATTAGAACTATAGATGCAAGTATAACCAACAGAATGCAATAGACTGATGAAATAATCTCTGGTGTGGGAGATTAGATAGTGGAAATAAATACTGTAGTCAAAGAAAATCTAAAACTAAAAAGTTCATAATATAAAACATCTAAAAAATATGAAACACCATGAAAAGACTACACCTAAGAATGGTAAGAATAGACAGAGAATACCAGCTCAAAGGCACAGAAAATATTTTCAACAAAATATTAGAAGAAAACTTTCTAAACCTAAAAAAGATAATGGCTATGAAAATACAGGAAGCTTATAGAACAACAAATAGTCTAGACACCTCTAAAATGTCTGTTCACCACATAATAACCAAAACACTAAACATACAGAATAAAGGAGAATTTTGAGAGCTGCAATGGAAAAAGGCCAAATAACTTAGAAAGGCAGATCTATCAGAATAACACTTTTGATGTGGGAATGCCTTTCTGTATGCTGTGAATATAAATCTTTAAATAAAGGACTATTTGGGACATTGCAGGCACCATAGAAGAAGTAGGTGTGGAATCAGAATCGTTAGGAGAAGGAGGGCAGAGTCAGAGACAGATCGAGCAAGATGCCCAAAAAAGAAATATCTAAGCTCAAGTGAGCCACGAGCCACATGGCAAACAGGTTAATTAGAATGAGTTAAGATGTAAGAGCTAGCTAGCAATGTGCCTAAGCCATTGACCAAACAGCTTGAAGTTAATATAAGCTCCTGAGTCTTTTGGAGGGTGTGGTAAGCAGTAGCAGATGGCTACGTGCTATGTGACAGCAGGTCTGTGGGTCTGGACCTCTGGCAGGGGGCTGAAAACTTTAAGGTAATAACACCTGACTTTTCAATGGAGACTATGAAAGCTATAAGATCTAGGGCAGATTTTATAAAGACAGTAAGAGGACACGGATGCCGACAATGATTATTATACCCAGCAAAAATTATCAGTCACCAGAGATGGAGTAAACAAAATATTCCAGGAAAAAAAAACAGATTTAACAATATCTACTCACAAATCCAGCCCTAAAGGAAGCACTAGAAGGGTAACTTCAGCCTAACAAAGGTAGAAATACCCACCAAGCCACAAGCAATAGATAATCCCACAGAAGCAAACCTTAAAGAAGGGAAACACACACACACACACACACACACACACACACACACACACACACACATGACCACCAAAAGTAATAGAAACTAAAAATAATTGGTAATTAATATCTCCTAATATCAATAGACTCAATTCACCGATTAAAATAAAAATGCACAGGCTAACACAATGGATATAAAAACAGGGTCAACCTTCTGTTGCAAACAAGAAACACAACTCAACTTAAAAGACAGACACTGTCTCAAAGTAAAGGGTTAGAAAAAGACTTTCCAATCAGATGGACTTAAGAAAAAAGATGGTATAGCTATCCTAATTTCTAACAAAACAGACTTAAAACTAAATTCAATCAAAAGAGATAAAAAAAATTACTTATTCATCTCAGGGAAAATTCATCAAGAAGAAATTTCAGTCCTGAATATGTATGCCCCTAATAGAAGGACACACACATATGTTAAAGAAATAGTACTAAAGCTTAAACCTTATATTGAACTTCACATACTAATAGTGGGATAGTTCAATACCTCACTCTTACCAATGGATAGATCTTCTAGACAAAAAACTGAACAGAGAAATAAGGGAGCTAATAAATATGATGACTCAAGTGGTCTTAACAGATAAAGACAGAACATTCTACACAAATACTAAAGAAAACACTTTTTTTTTCAGAATCCCATGGAACGTTTTCTAAAATTAACCATATACTCTGTCATAAAACAAATTTGAGTAGACACAAAAATGTGAATAACCAATTGTGTTTTATCATAATACCATGGACTAATGTTGGAATTCAACAAAACAAACCATAGAAAGCCTACAAACTCATGGAAACTGAACAACTCTCAAGTGAACCACCTCTAAGTCAAGAAAGAAGTAAAAAAAAAATTAATAACTTCCTAGAATTTATTGAAAATTAATCCACAACATACCCAAACTTATGAAACACAGTTAAAGCAGTGCTAAGAGGAAAGTTTATAACACTAGGTACTCACATATAAACTGAAAATTTTTCACACAGAAGACTTAATGGCACATTTGAAAGCTCTAGAACAAATAGAAGCCAACTCATCCAGAAGTAGTAGATGGCAGGAGATAATCAAACTCAGGGTTGAAATCAATACAATTGAAACAAAGAGAAAAATATGAAAAAAAAATCACTAAAACAAACAGTTGTTTATTTGAGAAAGTCAACAAGATAGACAAATCCTTATCCAAACTAACTAAAAGACAGAGGAAAGAATATCAAAATTAACAAAATCAAATATGAAAATGCAGGCATCTAAGAAATCCAGAGGACCCCATTATGTCATATGTCAGAGATCAATACTTTACAAAATTGGAAAACCTAAAAGAAACTGCCATATTTCTGGACAGGAAAAATTACCAAAACAAAATCAAGAGCAGATAAAAGACCTAGAAATAGAAGCAGTTATTAAAAGTCTCCTAAATAAAAAGGCCCAGGGCTAGATGGCTTCAGTAAAGAATTCTACGAGAATTTCAAAGAGGAAATAATACCAATACATCTCAAATTTTTCCAAAAAATAAAAACAGAAGGAACATTGCCAAACCCTTTATGAGGCTACAGTCACTTTGATACCAAAGCCATACAAAGATATGAAAGACAAAGAAAGAGAATTACAGACAAATCTCCCTCATAAATATTGATGTAAAAATACTCAATAAAATACTGGAACATAAAATTCAAGAACATATCAAAAAAATTATTCACCGTGATCAAATAGGCTTCATCCAAGAAATGGAGGGATGTTGCAACATATGATAAACTATTATTATCATTCATCTTGCAAACATCCTGAAAGTAAAAAAAAAAACAACAAAAAAAAACCACACAATCATCTCATTAGATGCTGAAAAGTCTTTGACAAAAACCTTCATGGTAAAAGTGTTGGAAAGATGAGAAATACAGCAAAATACCTAAATATAATAAAGGCAATTTACAGCAAGCAAACACCCAACATCAAACTAAATGGAAACTCAAAGCAAGCCTACTAAATTTAGGAACAAGAAAAGGCTTTTTACTCTCTCCATATCTATTCAATATAATTCTTAAAGTTTTAGCTAGAGCAGTAAGAAAACAAAAGTATATCAAATGCATACAAATTGGAAAGAAAAAATCAAACTATCATTATTTGCAGATAATATGTTAGTATACATAAGTAAGCCCAAAAGTTTGACTAGGGAACTCCTACAGCTGATAACGACCTTCAGAAAGGAATCATGATACAAGATCAACTAAAAATAAATCAATAGTCCTCCTAAACACAAATGATAAAAGAGCTTAACAATAAATCAGAGGAAACATCCCTCTTTAAAATAGCTGCAAATATATTGGGGTAACTCTAACCAAAGAGGTGAAAAATGTATATGACATAAATTTTAAGTCACTGAAGAAAGAAAATAAAGAAGATATAAGAAAATGGATAGATCTCCCATATCCTTGTGTAAGTAGGACTAAAATAATACAAATGGCAATTTTACCAAAAGCAATGTACAGATTCAATGCAATCCTCATTAAAATTCCAACAAAATTCTTTAAAGACCTCAAAAGAAATATACTCAATTTCATATAGAATAACAAAAAATCAGGATTGTTAAAAAAACAAAAAACAAAAACAAGAACAACAAAAAACCAAACAAACAAAAAAAATTCTGTTAAATAATAGAATTTTGGGAGGAATCACCATTCCTGACTTCAGCCTATATTATAGAACTACAGTAATAAAACAGCTTGGTACTGGCATAAAAACAGACTTGTCAATCAATGAAATCAAATCAAAGATCATGACATTAATTCACACGCCTAAAAATACCTTATTTTTTGACAAAGAGGTCAAAAATGCACAATGGATAAAAGATAGCTTCTTAAAGAAATGGTGCTGGCATAACTGGATGATGATATATGGAAGAATACAAATAGATTCTCAGCTATCATCCTCCATAAAACTTAAGTCCATTTTGATCAAAGACCTCAACATAAACCCAGTTACACTGAACTTAGTAGAAAAGAAAGTGGGAAATACCTTTGAATGTGTTGGTACAGGCAGCTACTTTCTGAATATAACAACAGTAGCATAGGCACTAAGAAAAACAATAAATAAATGGGAAATTCTAAAACTGAGAAGCTTCTGTAAGGCAAAGAACATGATCAATAAGACAAAAGAATAACCTAAAGAATGAGAAAAGATATTCACCAACCTTACATCTGACAAAGCAATGATCTCTAAAATATATAGGAAAAAAAGGAAACCACACCAAAACCCAAAATAATCCAATTTAAAAATTGGGTTCAGAATTAAATAAGTAATTCTCAGTAGAAGAATTTCAAATTTCCCAAAGACACTTAAAGAATTTTCAGCATCCTTAGCAATCAGATAAATACAAATCAAAACAACTCTGGGAAAACATCTTGTACCTGACAGAATGGTAAATATTAAAAACAGATGATAGCCCATGCTGTAAGGGATTTGGAACAAGGGGAACACACTTCCATTGATAGTGGGAATGTAAACTTTTACAGCCATTTTGGAGGTAGTCTGGTGGTTCCTCAGACAACTAGAAATCAGTCTACCCAATGATCCAGCTATACCGTTACTTGGCATATATCCAAAGAAGGCACATTCTTTTCCAAGGACCTCAGCTCAACTATGTTCATAGCAGCATTATTTATAATAGCCAGAACCTGGAAACAGATGCTAGATGCTCCTCATTTGAAGAATGGATTTAAAAATTGTGTTACTTTTATAGAATGTATTACTGCTCAACAGTTAAATAAATGAGATCCAGAAATTTGCAGGCAAATGGATGGATTTGGAAAGTATTAGCCTGAGAGAGGTAACACAGACCCCAAAATATAGATATGGTATGTACACACTCATAAATGGGTTTTAGAGAACCAGGCTATATTCCATAAACCCAGAGCATCTAGGTGATATGAGGAACATAAGAGAGACATCCATAGTTTCTCTTGGGAAGGGGAAGTAGGAATGATCTCCTGAGTAAATAGAGATCATATGAAAGAGTGAGAAAGATGTGGTGGGAAGAGATCATGAGAGAATTGGATGGTTGAGTGGGAGGAGCAACAGAGAGAGACAAGATAGATAGATAGATAGATAGATAGATAGATAGATAGATAGATAGATAGATAGATAGATAGATGATAGATAGATAGATAGACAGACAGATAGATGATATATAGATACATAGATACACAGATAGATACATAGATGGATACAAAGAGAGAGAAAGTGAGAGAATGAAAGAGAGAGAGAGGAAGTGAGCAAGAGAGAGAGCTATTGAGGGGTTAAAGAGAAACCTGGTCTGGTGCTGGGTAAACGTTGAAGAATCCTAAAATTGTCCCCAGCTAAGACTCCAAAAAATGGAGGATAGGGTGCCTAAACAAGACTTCCATTAAAAAGTTCCTGGAAGGAGGGGGGGTATTATATGAGAAAGGGGATCAGGATCATGAGGAGGAGACACAGAGAATAGGCTGATTTGGGAGCTGAGTTGAGCTATGGGAGCTCACTGACCCTGAAATAAATGCTGAGGAAATTTCATGGAATGAAACTAAACCCTGTGAATGTAGATGATAGTCAAACAGCATGGACAGTTTGTGGAGCCTCTTGCAGTAGGACCAGAGTTTATTCCTGGTGCATGACTTGGCTCCTTGAAGCCCATTTCCTACAGAGGAATGTACTCAGTCTTGATACTGGTGGAAGGGACTTGAACCTTTCTGAACTGAATATGACAGACTGAACCTACTCATTTTAGGCTTCCTTGCCCATTTAAAGAAGGGATGGGAGATTGGGTACAGGAAGGCTGAGGGAGGACATTAGAGGCTATGAGAAAAGCTTTAAATAAAAAATTAAAAAATTAAATAAAACAAAATTATATTTAAAAACAAAACAATAATTAGAATATAATTTATAAAAACCCAATAAAATTAAAAGGTCTTCACCAATCCTTTATCTGACCAAAGACTAATTTCTAAAATATGCAAAGAACTCCAAAAAACAGAATAACCAAATAATCAAATTATTAAAAAATGAGTTACAGAATTAAATAGAGAATTTTCAACAGAAAAATCTCACATGTCCAAAAGATACTTGAAGTTAACTGCTCAGCATTCTTAGCCATGAGGGAAATGTAAATCAGAACAACTCTGAAATAACATCTTACACCTGTCAGAATGGCTAATATTTAAACACTAATGACAGCATATGCTGGAGAGGATGTGGAGCAAGGGGAACACTCCTCCATTGCTGATGGGACTATAAACTTTTACAACCACTTTGAAAACCTCAGAACTGGAATCAATCTATTCAATGATACAGCAATACCAGCCTTTGGCATAAACCCAAAAGATGCATATTTGTACCATAAGGCAATTTGCTCAACTATGTTCATAACAGCAATATTTGTAATAATCAGACATTGTAAAATAATCTAGATATACCTTAAATGAAGAATGTATTTTAAAAAGTATATGGTACAGTTAGACATGGAATAGAAAAAATTCCATACTGAAATTGGAAGGCAAATAGAAGAAACTAGAAAAAAATCATATCAATGGATGAGTCATTATTTTTCCTCTTCAGGAGGTGTCTTTTTTTCAAATTTATTCTTTCATTTTTTAAGTACCCATTTTTTTCTGACCCCATGAAAACAAAAGCAACACTCCTCCCATTCAGAGGTCAACACATCTTTGAAATAGGTTGATTTTTCTCAGAATTATTTTTTTCTATTATTCAATGTCTTTCTGCAACTGTTGTTCCTTTCTCATAAGCATTAAGAAAATTCAAGGTTTAAAGCATTATTGAATATCTCCCTGGGTTTTTCATTTTTCTTTCTGTTTATCTCTTTTAAGGTCCTATGAAATCTTTCCAAAACTGCTTGTCCTGAATGATTGAGTGGTATACCTATAAAGTCCTTTATATTATAATATCCAAAAATCTGTTTCATTTTTTGGAAAACATGCAGAAGCAGTGTCAGTCTCAATTGAATGGGAATTCCCATAATGGCCATGACTTCCAAAAGGTATGTAATTACAGAATCAACCTTTTCAGAACTCAGGGAAGTTGCCTACTGCAGTCCTGAATATATGTCAATAAAATGATGCACATATTTTATCTTTCTAAATTCTATAAAATAAGACATACCTATCTGTCAGATCTCATTTCTCTGAGTATCTTTTGGATTGCTTCCAGAAGATAAAGAGGGTTGATCATAGAAGGAACAATTAGGATAATTCTGTTGATTTTCTTGGCCTGACACGAAGTAATGGGGAAGCTCTTTATAAATGTTTTGCTATAGACATGATGTTTCTTATGAAATTCTGATGCCTCTAGCACATTTACTATTAATAACTGATCAATTTCTTCATTACCTTGTATTAGAGAACCTGTCAGACCCATGTGGGATCTAATATTATATATTATATAATATTATATATAACTGCAATGAGGCTAATTCTGTGTAAAACACTCTTTCCACATACTGAGACTCAGTTACTATGTTAAGAGGTTCTGTAAAGTCTATTAACACCATAATAAAAAACATAATTCTGATTTCTGGGCAGAATTATGAGGGCTTTGAGTCACTTTACTTAAATTTTCTGATTTGTAATTTGATTTTTCTGATTTATTTGCATCAGTATAAAATGTAGGAGCCCTAGAAATTGGTTTATCTCTTACAACCCAAGGGAAAATCCAGTTAGTTTCTTTTATAAATTGAATTATTCTGCATTGGGATGTTTTTTTTTTCTCCCCCCAAAATTACTACAGGATGTTTTTCAAGGTTCACTATCTGCCCATAATCAATTTCTTTATTAGTTAAAGGTACTAATTTCTGTTAGGTCCTTTTCTGTTAGCTGACACAGTCTTAATCTACCTTCAAAAATCAAATCAGAAATATTTTCCACATATGTTTTCAAATTTTTATTTGGCCTATGTGGCAGGAATATCCATTCTAATATATTATTTTCCCTTTCATTATAACTCCTGTAGGAGAATGCTTAGAGGATAAAATAACCAGAATGCATTCAAGGTCTGGATCTACACAGGTAACATGTGCATCTTGTAATATCTTTTTGACTAAAGCTAATTACCTCTTAGATTCATCAGAAAAATATCTAGGACTATTTAAGTCCTTATCACCACATGAGGCTTTGAATAAATTAACTAGTTTATGGTTTTTTTTATTCTAAAAATCAGCTGTATATGAGAAATATCTCCAATCAGTTTTGGTAAATCATTAAGAGTTCTCAATCTATCTCTCCTGAATTGTATCTTTTGGGGTATAATTTTTTATAGACTTATTTTATAACCTAAATAATGATTAAAATCTCCTCATTATATGTTTTTTGGAACAATTTATATTCCACAATTAGGTAAAATTTTCTTTACTTCTTCAAATATTTTTTCTAACATATCTTTATTTTAATCTGCCAATAAGATATTGTCCATATAATGGTAAAGGATAGATTGTGGGAAGTGATAGATTGTGAATCACTACTAATGACTATTGTACAAAATATTGGCATAAGGTGGGACTGTTCAACATTCCTTGTGAGATAACTCTCCATTCATATCTCTGTCCTGGATGTGATTTATTTTATGTGAACACTGTACAGGCAAATTTTTCTTTGTCCTGTTCTTGTAGAGGTATTATAAAGAAACAGTCTTTCGAGTCAATAATTATAATATCCCTTAGGTAACAGAAAAGGCAAAGGGATACCAGATTCTGAAGATCCCATTGGTTGAATCACCTTGTTTATTGCTCTTAGATTTGTCACCATTTTCCATTTTCCAGATTTCTTTTGACAACAAATAAAGTAGAATTCCAAGGGCTCGTTGATACTTCAATATGCTGAGCATGTACTTATATCATCTGATCTAAAGCCTGTAGTTTCTCTTTTGTTAAAGGACATTGCTAAATCTAAATAGGCATTTCTGTCAACCATTTTAAAGGTGGCATTGTGAGTGTCTTTATAGGGTCAGCAACTGATCTATGTTTTTTCACAACCTGTATGGTTATTCACATTTTTTAATAATTCCTTAAGATATTGTTTTCAAAAACACAATTCAGTCTCTGGTTTATATCTAAGCTTGGAGGGACTTTAATCTGTGTATTCCATTGTATTAGAAAGTCACAGCCCCATAGATTCATGCTATATTAGACATATATGGCTTCAACCTACTTCTCTGTCCTTCTGGTTCTATGCATTCAAGTTATCTTACACTTTGTTTCACCTAAAATATTGTTCCAATACCTAGAAACTGAATATCCACCTCCTATAGAGGCTATTTTGAATGCCATGAGTGTGGGGTTATTATCAAAACATCTGCCCTTGTATCAACTAAGAAAGTTTCTCCATTGTAAATGTTGGCTACAGTCTTATACAGCAGCCATTAACTACATCAAATCATTAGGAGTTATTCTATTTTTTAATGACCATATACTTAATATTTGTTTTATATTTGTAGCATGAATTCTATGCAGTAATATGGCTTATTTGATATCCTATTATGAATTCTGGAAGTTTGCTCTATGTATTCTTTTTCTGAATGGTAACTGGATATATCAAAGGAGGGGATAAGGGAATTCCTTTTGTGTTCACTACTTTAGACAAATTATTTTCATCACCATAAGATTTCCGTGATGATTTTTCTGAATTCTTCTGGGTTAACAGCACCTTAATATCTTTCTCAATTATTGCAGTATGGTCCTCCCATTGTTGAAATGTAGAAACCATCATTCTTCCTATGGTCTGAATCTCTTGAATAGTCAATCTTTCTTATGGTTCAATAGAATTAGTAAGTTTCTTATTCTCATCATTAACATATGATTTCATAGAATTAACACATTTTTTATTTTTATCATTTACATAGGATTTTATGGAGTTTATCAGTTTCTTATTCTCATCATTAACATAATGCCATACACTTCTCTTATGCAGTCTTAATATTGGTGTCAAGGGGGAAAATCTGTCTGAAAGTTTGTCATAACTGATTTCCAGAAATGTAACTTTGTCTGCCAGTTTGTCATTTGTAATTTACATATTTCACACTTTAGAGAGCTATTGCTCAGTCTTAGACTTCAAGTCTTCCATTAGGCCAATTAAATTTAAAATAGGTATCAGGCCATTTTCTTTTTTGAGATGTAAACTATAGAATCAAGTCAAAAAGTAACAGGACTGAGAACATGAAACCTCCAAAAATATAATCTTGCAAGAAGTTAAGAAATTCTCAGTCATAACAGTAAAAATATTCCTAAATTCTTGGGAAGTTGTGTATATATACAATTACCTCAGACTAGATGTAATGACTAAATTTGGCCAGCAGATTTTGCAGTCATCACTCAAGGTGGTCAAGGCACGGGGGACACAAAGTTAAGCTTTTTATGAAAATAACCTTATGAGATGCAAATTCTCACAAATTCTGAATAATTTACTACAAGTACATGTTGAAAGACACCCTGATATCAGCCATTTGTCCTTGGCAACAGATACTTGCTCAGCTGTGGGAAAGCTGTGGGGGAGGAGCACTCCCCAGCCGGCCAGCCAGTGAGGGAAGTAGATCATGGGCAAACCAGTTCCAACCTGTTCTGCTGCATATAAAATATCCCTTTTGAAAACAGTTGAAGATTGAATTCTAAACTATCTTGGAACTGGTAGGCACCAAAACCTAAGCCGCATGAGTGGCCCTTATTCTCTGATGTGGTCCAGGGCAAGTCCTCTGGTAGCTCAGAGCCAAAAATCTAGGGACAGACCCACAGAGTTTCTGGGCTAACCCAGCCTCAATGTCTGGAAAACCTACATTGAGATGGCACATACTGCAGAATTTTCACTTCCAATATAACAATAAAGAATTAATATCTATTGAGGGGTTATATAAAACTCATTGATACAAATTTAATCTTAAGACAATTATTGGAGAGTAAAGCTGGCCCACACCAGATAGCAGATCTGCTCCCTGAGAATGCAGGAAGGTCACCATGCCCTGGGTTCTCAATGGAGTCTGGCCATGCCTCATTCAGGGTCCTGATACTCCAAAGCAGTGACTCTAAGCTTCCCTAAATGATGCCTGAATCTCACTAAAGAGGTCAGGTGATTAATTTCATCATTTTGGCTAAAGTATGATGCACAGTAGGTTCAGTGAGTCCTCAAACTCATCCTGGGGTTATATCCCAAGTCTCAGAAAGTATAACTAGAAAAGATAAAATTAGAAATTAAAAAAAAATTCTCATGTTGACACTGTGATCTATGAAGTGAGAGATGTATATTATAGTTGGAAGGCTAAATGTAAGCTTTTAGAGTAGTTTTTTTTTTTTTCAAGAAAAGTAGTGAATCAAAACCAGTATTATATCCCTGGAGGAATAGCAGTAATTAGTACCACAATCAAAGATTTGAATGATAGAGTAGTTTTAGTACCCATCACATCTCCCTATAACTCTCCCATCTGTCAACTCAAAAAGATAGATGATATAGAGAATGACAATAGTCTATTGAAAATTCAAACTCATAGTGATTACAATTGCAGCTGCTGTACCAGCTGTGATTTCTTTATAACTAACTTAACACTTCTCCAGGTACATGGTGTGCAGTCATTGTTTACCAAATGCCCTTTTTATGGTACCTATTCTTAAAGATCATCAGAAGCAATTTTTTTTTCAGCTGGAAAAACAAAAGTACACTTTTATATCAAGAATGTATTAACTCCCCAGATTTCTGTCATAATGTAGAAGGAATCTTGTGTCCCCAATTTTTTTATATAAAATTTTACACTGATACATTATATTAAACTATATATTGACAGCACAATGTTGATTATATTAAAAGTAAGGAGGGCAGAAACCACTTTGAACTCACTAGAAACACATATGTACATCAGAGAAATAAATCTAACCAAACTTTAAGAGGTTTCTTGCTTAATAAAATTTTCCAGAGTCAAGTAGTGTGGGGAATGCAAAGGTATTCATGCTAAAAGATCTTCAACCCTCTTAATGCAGTTCCTCATTGTTAATTCTCAACAATTAATTATTCTATTGCTACTTCAATGATGTGGGAATGCCTTTCTGTATGCTGTGAATATCAATCTTTAAATAAAGGAGCTATTTTGGGCCATGGCAGGCACCATAGAAGAAGTAGGAGGAGAAATCAGAGCATAGGTAAGAGAAGCAGAAGTGGAGTCAGGCAGATTGAGCAAGCCACCCAAGGAGCAACATGTAAGGAACACAGGTGAGCCACAGGCCATGTGGCAGACAGATTAATAGAAATGGGTTGATTTAAGATGTAAGAGCTAGCTAGCAATGTGCCTGAGCCACAAGCCAAACAGCATGAAGTTAGTATAAGAGTCTGAGTCATTTCTGGGGGCCCGAGCAGCAGAGGTGGGTGGCTATGTTTCTGGTGTGGCAGGTCTGTGGGTCTGGGCCTCTGGCCGCCCAGGACAAAGAAACCCCACAACAACACATAACTGCAAGTTTGCTACTGTTATTAAGTAATGTAAATATCTGACACATGATCCCTGAAAGGCTCAAATGATTCACAGGCTAAGAAACCACTGTTTTGTAGTAAAACATGTTATTGCACTTGTTGCCTCTTATCACCAAGAAATAAAGCACAATGTTTTGTGGGCCTATTTAGATTCTGAAGACAGAATATTCCTCATTTTGGTGTGTTATTCCAGTCCTTAAACCAAGTGACTTGGGAAGGTGTTAGCTTTTGCGGAGGTCTAAAAGATGAAAAGGCTCTTGAAGAGGCTTACACTGCTGTGCAGTCTCCTCTACCATTGGACCATATGATCCATCAGACTTTATGCTATTTGAGGTGTCTGTGTCAGATAAGAATATTGTTTGGAGGCTTTGACAGGGTCCTTTAGTTGTATCATAGAAGAGACCTTTGAGATTTTAGAACAAAGATTTATTGTCTCATGAAGACAAGTATTCTCCCTTTGAAAGACAACTCTTGGCCTACTGTTGGGCCTTAGTGGAAACTGAATGTTTGATAATGGACCACAAAGTTATTATGCACTGTGAACTACCCATCATGATCTTGGTGTTATCTGACCCTCTAAGTGATTAAGTGGGGTCTGCACAGCAGCAATCTATTTTTAAATGGAAGTGTTATGTATCTGATTGGGCCCAAATTATCTTAAAGTTTCTTACATGAAGAAGTTGCCAAAGTGTCTATGTTTTTTAATTCTGTTACAATGCTCTCTGCTGCCGAGAATGAACCTCTAGCCTCGTAGGATAGAGCATTTGGTTGAGTGACTGACGGAGAGAAGATTGGGACCAGATTTGTTAATGGTTCTTCATGTTATTCAGATATAACCCAGAATTGGATAGATGCAGCATTACAACTCCTTTCTCCAATAACCCTAAAAGACATTAGTGAAGAAAAACCTTCACAGTGGGAAGAACTTTGAGTAGTACATATGTCCAAACAGTTTGTTTTGAAGTATAAATTACCAGATTTGTAGCTGTTGAGTTATTCATGGGCTGTAGCCAATAGATTGGAAGATGGTCAGGATATGTAAAGAATATGATTGGAATACGAACCAATTGGAAAATTGGTGAGAAAGACATCTAGAGAAGTAGTATGTGAATGCTCTCTCCAAATGGACAGATTATGTGAAGATACTTGTGTCCCATGTAAATGCTAATTAAAATGTGACTTCAGCTGAGGAAGAGTTTAATAATCAAGGAGATAAGGTGACTCGTTCTGTAGACAGTTGACCTATTTCCCCAGGTGTTCCATTCATTTCCCAACTGCCCCAGGAATAATGTGAACATGGTTGTTGAGCTGGAGCTATGAACAGGTACTACAACATGGATTTCCACTCACCACAGGTAACTTGGTTACAAGAGCTTCTGAGTATCTGATCTGCCAACTGTAGAGACCAACACTGAACCCAAGATATGACACCATTCTCTAGGAATACCAGTCAGTGATGTAGTGGCAGGTTGACTAAAACGCTTGTACTATTTCCTCTATGGGGAATACAATATATTGTCCTTATGGAGTAGGTACACATTATTGATATGGACATGCCTTCCTTTCCTGTATATAATGCTTCTGCATAAACCACCATCTATGTACTTATAAAATACCCCCACCACCACTGTGGTGTTCCTAATACTTTTGCTTCTAACCAAAAAACTTACTTCAAGGGAAAATAAGTGTGCCAGTGGACTCATACTCATGAGATCTTCTAGTCTTACCATATTCCCTACCATTCTTAGTCAACTATAGTGATAAAAAGGTGGAACAGCCTTCTGAAGATATAGTTATAATGGCAATTAAGTGGCAGCAACCTGGAGGGCTTAGTAAGGTTCTTAAGAATGTGGAATATGGTTTTGAATCAGCTTTCAATATATGGTATAGTTTTTACTATGACCAAGATCAAGGGTAGAAAGTGGAATAGTTCTGATCACTATTACCCCTAGTGATACAGTAAGACAATTTTTGCCTTTTGTTCCAGCAATCTTGAGTTCCTCTGGTCAAGAAAGTTTAGTTCCAGAGGCAGAAGCACTCCTGACAGGTGCCAAAACTAACATTCCAGAACTAGAATCTCAGACTTCCTCCTGTTCATGTTGGGCTTCTGATGTCCTTAAACCAACAGGCTAAGAAAGGGATAAGAGTGGAAATTAGGATTGCTCCTCCACAATCGAGATGGTACAAAATATGTCTAGAGTGCATGGTATTCTCTATGGATTCACTATGTGCTACTATGTCCTATAATAAAAGTTAAATATGATATGACAATACTCTAAACTAAAAGTAAAGACAAAGGAACAAACCCATTAGAAATAAAGGTATGGTCACTCCTCCAGGAAAATAACAAATACCTGCTGATTTTCCTGCTAAAGTTGTTAACAAAAATCAATAAAAGTATTTTCCCTCCTTTTCATCAATTATTATTTCTTGTTTTCATTTTAAATCTTATGCAGTTTTTATTACATATAACAAACAGAAATAAACATGTTTTAAAAATTTAGAGGAAAGTACTCCAGATTTTGGAAAGGTACATATTTAACAGGAATTATGGTTTTTTTTTTTTTTGAATGTTAGAATAAAAGGAAATTTTTATTTCTTACAATTAGACACAGTTATGTAACAATATATCCCCTAATTTTTTAAACATAATCCAGAAGAAGAGCACACAACCAACAATATTGGGGTTTGAAAGATTTAAATTTAAAAGAAGACATTGTTCGGTGCGTGGGCAAGTAGTTCTAGTAAGATTGATGCTACAGAGGTAAATAGAAACAAACATTTTTGTATGACTACAAACTCTCAAATAACAAAAAAGGGGGGGGGGACTTGGAAACTGCATCTGTTCCTTGGATTTTCTGGGAAAATTTAATGAGATCATAACTTAAGATCTGTGTTGTATATGTGCATCTTACTTGCAATTTAAATATTTGTTAACATTCCTTCTCTTTCCTCCTGAAGTACTTTATTATATCTTCTTTTGATTTCTTTGCATAAGTAAATTAGTTACATATCAGGATAATTCTTGGAAAATCATTAATGTTCTGAGAAAAAATATAATGAATAACCCAAGAAATAGTTACCATAATAATTTGTTTTCTAAAATTAATACAAGGGCTACATAGAGTAGAAATATTTCTGTTTATTTACTCATTTCTATTTAACGTGATTAACGTAGGTTGATACCTTTAAACATTTGAATTATATTGCTATAAAGACAAGGATTTAGGAAAAATAAAAATTCATGTGGAAAGTCACTGGGAAATTTAAAAGTACCTAAACATACTGATATTGTGATGTGTAACAGATAAAATGTAAAGTTTTAATTGATTCCCTTTTATACTTTTGATGAGAGAAAGAGTCTTGCATTATAGTTGGAAAGATGGATAAATAGGAGGCACCAGTGTTGGCTAGAAAGGAAGTAGATGTAATAGTAGCTTAGAATTCATAAACATCTGATATCCAGATGATTGTACTTAGTAACATATTATGAGCTGTAAATGACAACAGATGCCAATACAACAGAGTTAAGACACACAAGGGGCGGGGAGGGGGCATGCAATCTAGAATTCCAAGGAGCATACAGGCATGCCTTTTTAAATTACTCTGTGGAGTTTTTAAGAATTTCATTGTGATGGATATAAACAATTACCTACCCGTTTTTTTGCATTCTGAAATTTAGTTTGCAGAAGTTCAGGAATGCCTTCAAAGTTGTGCTAAAATCATATATGACTCTGATGATTTCATCACTCAAAATCAGTAAATATTAGACTAGATTGTAATATTAAATATTCAGTCTTAAGTGATAAGAATTACTATGGTGAATTTTCATCAAGTCGAGTTTCTATAACAGATCTCTTTAGACAAAATTATCAGAGAAATAGATGGGTGTAGTGGAACACCCTTGTTTTCTAAACATTTAGGATGGGAAAGCAGGAGAATCAATTCCACTTTTGCCTACATAGGAAGTTAATAAAACCTGGGATACATGAGACTGTCCGAAAAAAAAAAAAAAAAAAAAACAAACTTGAAAACCGGTTAAAAACATAAATGATAAACTTATGCTTTATAAGTCATTCACATCCATTAAAAAATAGTCTAACTTCTTTAGAAAAAATAGCTATTGTAAAATTATCATGTGTTCCCTTATTTCTTCTGTTGCTAGAAAATTAACAGGGACTTATTGTAAGTTCCCATCAAAAAATCAGCATTTTAAGTAGATTATTTAAATGAAAAAAATATTTTTGTTGTTTTAAAAGGATGATTTTGATGTACCTCTAATGATTTGGGGTTAGTTTCAACCACTTTGTTCTTTCTCTTTCCAAAAGCATATGCTAATAAGTTCCCAGAAATATTATAAAGATAAACTAAGAGGCACTTTGCATAAAAGAAATGGTATATAAATGCAAATTAATAGAACTTATGTATGGTATAATTATATATAGAACAGTCCAATGTTAAGCAATGTTTTAAGTTGGGATTTATCCCGTGGGGGAAGATAAGAATGAAAGAGCTCACAAAGGACACATAAAATGGTTAAAGTAGAATGAAACATATGCTTGGGAAGAAAGAAAGGATGATAAGATTATTTAGCCTGCAAATGTGAAGAGATAGGGAAAATATAATTGAGTTATTTAAGACTTTGAAGGATATTATAAAAATAGATAAGATCTTTTTGGATATACTATTCCATAACAGACTTTGGAATGATCACTCAAAACTAATGGAAGGTTAATTTAAAAGGAATAGAAAAAAATACTTATACTTAGCACTTTGTAAAGTCAAACCTCATAATTCAATACTTGGAGATTATAGATTAAAATGCATAAATTATGTGCTATAAAGGAAAAAACTGACATTTTTAAATCAAAGTATTGTCTCATACAAGATGGGAAAAGTTCAGAATCAACTTTCAATGCAAAAATACAACCAAGAGTATTAGTGTCATATGATTACAGCTGTCCCTGTAAGATACAGATTGCTGAATTCTTAGCATTTATGATATACATTAGTTTATTTTCAAGGAAGAAAGGAGTAAACATAGAATTATGTCCATTCTTCATTATTGTAGTTGTAGTCATATACATATATTTTACCTACATATAACTGATTTTTTTTACAATATCTAACATTTATCTCTAAATGATAAATATCCAAAATTCAGAAAAAAAGTAACTTTCAATAAAATATTAAACATAAAAATTTGATGTGTGAAAATTTATTTTTAAAGATAGCATTGTTTATTAGTGCTTCTTTGATAGTAAATTTAATATGCTGCCAAATACTGAATGTATATTTGGAAAGGAAAATATGTTGAAAATTTCATACAATTTTACTAAAAGCTATTTTAGGAGATTTAAATTATTTTTATTTAGAATTTGAAGGACATTAAATGATAAATATAGGGAAAACATGCAAATCAGAAAATAAAATATTATTTATTTTATGCGTAATATTTTTCTTAAGTTGTTTTAGCTTTAATTTTCATTAAAACTCAATACATGCATAAATTAAAACCTTTAAACTCTTCAATATTTTACTGTGAAGACATGATGGTATAGAGAAATTAATTTTATATATATTTAAATATCATTAGATATACATATTCTCTTATTATTTTACAGTCTTCATATAGAACATCACTATTGATAAGCTACAAAGAACTTCTTTGTTTACCTTCTTTCAATCCACTCAGAGTTTAACAACTAAAGCAAAGGTTATAGTATAGGCAATGAGGGCTCAGGAACCTGTCTCAGGTAATGCAGGGATTTTCAACAACCTTACTAATCCACCTAAAAAACCAAATCCTTCTTCTGTGATTTCCACATATGCATAGATGGATATGTTTGGACACAGAAAATCAAGCATACATACCCCCGGAACATACAGTAAACGTATAAATGAGGAAAAACTAAGAGTTGTTTCACTGATTTAATTCACTATTTCTAACCTATCCACTCACCCCACTTTGTTCTCACTCCTCCATTTCTATTCAAGAAAGGGTTGGTCTCTAACAAATATTGACAAAACATGTCATATAAAGATGCAGTAAGAATAAACATATCCTTATGTGTTAAGGCTAGACAAGGCAACTCAGTATGAGGAGCATGGTCCCAAAAGTAAAAGAGATGGATGCAGCCACATCTTCCCACTGTTAGGAATCCTATAAGAGGACAAAGCTACACATCTGTAACCTATATGCAGCATGCCTAGTTCCTGCTTTCCAGTAGCCTCTTTCAGTACTCTTCACCAACCTAATGTTGATCACTCATGTGTCCATTCCCACCTACCCTTAGTCTACTCTAGAAATATCTTCTATTCCCTGTCCCTGAAAAAAAAATCTAGATATCCCTCTCATGAACCATCATTGTTATCTATTTTCTCTGGATCTGTGGATTGTAGAATAAGTATCCTTCATTTTATATCTACTATCTATTTATGATTGAGTGCATACTATGTTTGTATTTCCCAGTCTAGATTGCCTTATTAAAGATTTTTTTCTTGTTCCACCCATTTACCTTCAAATTTCTGGATGTTTTTATTATCTGAGTAATAATTCCCCATGTAAATGCACCATATTATCTTTATCCACTCCTTGTTTGAGGGACATCTAAGTTGTTTCCAGGTTTTGGTTATTACATATAAAGCTACTATGAGCATAGATGAGCAAGTGTCTTTGTGGTATAATCGAACATCTTTAGGATATATTCCCAAGAGTGATATATCTAAGTCTTGTGGTAAATTGATTCCCAGTTTTCTGAGAAACTGCCACACTGACTTCTAAAGTAGCTTCACAAGTTTGCACTCCTCCCAGCAGTGGAGGAGAAATCCCTTATATCACATCCTCTCAAACATGAACTGTTTATTATGGTTTGATCTTAGCCATTCTGTCAAGATAAGACAGAATCTGAGAGGTACTTTGATGGTTAATGATTTTGAACATCTCTTTAAATGTTTCTTGGTCATTTGAGATTCTTCTGTTGAGGATTCTCTGATCAGATCTAAAATTTGCTTTTTAATTAGATAATTTAGTTTATAGATATCAAGTTTCTTGATATATCACATCTCAAATATTTGTGTTTTTCATAGAATGAGTCAAATTTTGCTCTTATAAATCATAAACTTTTATTAATGGTGTTATTTTTAAAAAAATAATGAGTGAAGAGCTAATTTGGCAAATCATCAAACTCAGACCTGTTAAAATAAGGTTTCTTGGTCCTGGGCAGCCAGAGGTCCAAACCCACAGACCTGCATCACCAGAACCATTAGCCACCCGTAGCTGTTCAGGGCCCCAGAAATGATTCAGAAGCTTATATTATCTTCATGCTTTTGACCTATGGCTTAGGCACATTGCTAACTTGCTCTTTCATATTAAATCAACCTATTCTTATTAACTGTCTGCTACCTGGCCCATGGCTCACCTGTGTTCCTCACATGCTTCTTCTTTTGTGGCTGGCTGGGTCTATCTAACTCCACCCTATTTCTTCTACCTGTGCTATTATTTACCCTCCTACTTTTTCTATGGTGCCTGTCATGGGCCAAACAGCTCCTCTATTTAAAGATTGATATTTACAGTTTACAGAAAGACATTCCCACATCACTTCCTCCTTTCTGTCTAGTCAAAAAGGTTTCAATTTTACCATAACAAAACTACATATAACAAAATAGCTATCAAGCAAGAATTACAGTTACAATATCTATTCTATTTGTATTTATCAAAATTAAAGAAAATACTCCATCATCTAACTTATCCTTATGAATCTAAAGTTTGGTATCCAAAATACCTTTCAAATGACTAAGAAAAACTATACCAATAACTATCTAATCTTCAACTACATCAAAGACCACAGAAGGATATATCCACCCAAGTAAACTGGAAGTGCAAGCGACTTCCAAAATCTAGAAATGACAGAAATAACACCTATCTTCCTGGAAAATCACCCAAAGTTCCTTTATAAAGTTGGGGCATTCATCTTCAGCCTACAGGCCCAGAGTCTCTTTTCATTTCAGTGAAGCAGGAAATCTGCTCTGCCCATTTTAGTATAGTTCATCAGTTGCTTCTCCTTGAATCTTGAAGAATGTCTGACAGTTTTCTCTACAAAGCAGGAATCTGAAGGACTATCTCAGCTTGTTCTGCCAAAGTTCAGAGGACACATTCCTATGAAAACTACATGTCCAGTTCAAACAGCATACTGTCCAGCAGTCAATATAAGAACAGGTTATGTCCAGTGGCTAACCACTGCCACAAAGAAAGTAGACTCCATATGGAGTTTCTTCAATGTCCATTTATCTCTTGAAGTAGACTGGTGCTACCAGGAGCATATCTGTCTCACTGTCCAGAAAAGCTTAAGTTCTTATAAATATTTTAAATGCCATATTCTGTAGGTCTTAGAAGTCTTTGAAGATTGTCTACCTAATTGAACTATATCTTTGTATACCTACAAATCTAACTTACATGCATTTTCCATTATATATTACAATTTTAAATCAGTTACATAAACATCATATCTTAAACAAGTGTAGAAAAATACATACAGCATAGGAGAATTGACCTTAAATTTGTATCAACAAACCAAAATCCATACCAATATAAAACATTTTGAGATTAACAGCTGATTTTTTGATTAAAGTAAAATTAATAATCTAATTTTTTAAAATCACTCATATACCATATCCCCTTTTTCTTCTTAGAAAGAGAATAACTGTGACCATTAATCATTCATAATGAAAACAAACATTTATAAGCAATATTTTGGGAATTTGGGCATAGTTTTTCATGACTACTTTTTGCTGATTATGGGCATTGAAAACCTCATCGGTTCTTGAGACTGGATCATAGTCTGCAACCCTGAAGCTGATATGGCCATTCTTCCCATCAAAGAAATTTTTTCAGGGTGCCTTGGTTGATGAAACCATATTTGCCTGGAAGCAATCCACAGGTTCTCATCTTCTGTGGAAACAAAAGCAGAACTCTTCCAAAGTAATAAATCCGTAGACACAAATTTCAAAGTCAAAATACCTTTAAAATATATATTCTCTTTTAACTTAGCAGCGTCTGAATCCATTGTCTTTCTACAGTTAGCTTATTAATAGTTAAAAAATTACAAGAAATCACAATAATAACCAAAATCCAGATTTTGTGTCTATTTTCCATCTTTACATGCCTTATTATACTTTTGTTTACTATGTTTCTCTTTTTCAAGACTTTCTCTATCTTTTTTCTTTTCTCTCTGAAGCCTATGTACCTTTTACACACATTGTAACCCATTTACAGGGTTTTTTTTTTATCTGAATCTGTTTTATTGTGAATCCTTAATCATTTTCCAACTAGAAGAGCTTTTAAAATACTCGCACTCTCTTAAAGAGCCACATAATTTTTGCAGATAAAGCTGAATCACTAAGTTCAATTAAAGGAACCACATATCTGTTTGCAGTGAGAAAATGGAGCAGACCCAAGAAATGCCACTAGGAAACCATTTGACTCTGTTTCCTTTTTATTCAAAGTAAACAGAAACCTTAAATGAATCACATGCTTCCAAGTCTTTTGTGAGACTCCAGGAACCAACCTGGTTGCAGCTTACACTGCCTGCTGCCAGTCCGTCAGCACCATTTTGAATGTGGCCCAGAGGCTGTGCTTTCTCTGTACAATGACCCACTTCAGATACACAATTTGGAAGCTGCTTTGGCTCAGTTTCTATGCTAAAACCCTTTTTAAACTTTCTCAGGCTTTAAGTGGATATTCGGCCCACATATAGATATATCTGTTAAAGTGAGGTCTCTTGGTCCCAGGCAGCCAGAGGTCCGGACCCATAGACCTGCAGCCACAGACCTCTTAGCAGCCCAAAGCTGATAAGGCCCCCAGAAATGACTCAAGTGCTTATATTAACTTCATGCTGTTTGGCCTATGGCTTAGGCACATTGTTAGCTTGCTCTTTCATCTTAACTCAACCCATTCTCATTATCTGTCTGCCACATGGCCCGTGGCTCACCTGTGTTCCTCACATGCTTCTTCTTTTGTGGCTGGCTGGATCTGTCTGACTCTGCCCTGCTTCTCCTACCTATGCTGTGATTTCCCCTCCTACTTTGTCTATGGTGCCTGTCATGGGCCAAAACAGCTCCTTTATTTAAAGATTGATATTCACAGCTTGCAGAAAGACATTCCCACATCATAGACCTCTTCTTTAGAATGTGAAAATGATCAGGAACATTCTATTGAAGGATAAAAATTATAGAAAAATAAAAATTTATGGGTATCAAGGGAAAGTATGTGAGTATAATTCTAAATCGTTTGGTATCTAATCTGTCCCGATATTATTTTAATAGTATAAGGAGAAATAAAATAATGAAACAAATACAACTTTTTCCACAAGATGTTCATAAAATAGTAAGATTATGTCATATGTGTTCCTATGGATAATGCCAACAAAATCTGTGTGTATAAGCTACAGTTTGTTATGATGACAGCTTCATAATTGCTGTAACTAGTGTACTAGAAACCTTGTGAGTAGCAGAAACTGGCTGATGGCTCAATCATATTTATGTCTCTGACTTCTCTCTTTATACAGTTCTGAGGTTTGGAATGACATTTTGAAATAGAATTTTTAGTGACAGATAAGGCCAAATGCAACAGGCAGTAATCTGGAAACACTGCCATTGGCATTGAGTAATGTTGTCAGAATACCCAGCAAAATTCAATATATGTTAATATGATACCCTGTCAGTACTTTCACTGTTAGTCTTTTTTAACTAAAGGATGATTAGATAGAAGAGTTACACAGACAAGAACTAGCATTATCCTATAGCACTGGATAAGTATAAATATTTTAACTAACATAAATATAAAAAAATATTAATTTTTAAATAGAATTTATTGGGAAAAACATCATTTAAAATGAAGTAATTATTTATACTTAAGGTGGGATTTTCACAACTTTATTACTAAAATTTTAGGAAAGTTCAACAAAATAAATAACACATTAGATATTTAAAACAAAACTAATAAAGTAATTGACTAACTGAAATAATGTATTATAGATAGAGGTATGTCTTCTATAGTCACTCTAATCTTGGAGATAAATTCACAACTGGACACAGTAGATCAAATAGACAGAAGTCATGCTTTGTATTTTTACCAGGAAGAAAAAAAGTAGAAAGGATATATTCCAGAGAAGCATTGAGCAGCAAGAGCAAAACCATTTTCAAGCAACTGGACTTTCAGGTGTTTATATCTCATTTTTTCTCTTCTTAATACTTCTGAGTAACCAATGATGATCATTTTGCTGTAGAATAATAAAGGCTTTGTGAAAATCATTTTTTCCTACTCACAAATCTGTTAGAATTAGATAAATTAGATACAAGTGGCCTTAAGAAAGGGAAGTGGTACCTTGTACTTATGATTTAAATAGGGGAGAATGTACTCATGGATGTGTGCTGGAGCCTTCTGAGAGTAGATTTGTTGCTGCTTTATTGTCTTAATATTGATAAAAGGAATTCCAATGAGTAATGAGTGCACGCACACACACACACACACACACACACACACACACACACACACACACAATGAATGAGAGAGAGAGAGAGAGAGAGAGAGAGAGAGAGAGAGAGAGAGAGAGAGAGAGAGAGAGAAAGAGAGAGAGAGACTTAGTCAAGAGAGAGCAGGGAGAAAATCTGAATAAAGCAGGACCTGCTACTTTTGCAGTTTACTTGTTGCTTTGCTATCTTTCCTAAGGTATTATACAAAAAAAAAAAATGTGAAGAAGCTTTGAGATAATTAAACCTCTTTAAAGTGCAGAAGCTGACTTAAATAGTTATTAAATGAAACCAAGCTAATACATAAGCTTAAATAATGCTGTGAGGCTTATTTGTAAAAAATTCACAGAGAAAAATAGCATCCAACCAAGTAATTTTTCTTTACTTATAAATATTTATTTACTTCTGGGAATTGTACTTTGAAAACAAATATTTTAGAGCAATTTCAGAAAATGAACAAGTAATTGTTTTACTTGTACTAGTAACTAAAGGCAAGTATCTTTTCCTATATCTACAAAAAATAAGTTCATAACAGTAGAATAAAATTATGGTAATTAGTACTTATTTTTGTACTAATAGTTCTTTAATTACTGTGTCATGCCGTGTGACTTTTATCCCATTGCTTTCTATAAAAATATATTTAAGGGTAAATCATAAAATTAATGATCAATGTCAGTTACTTCAAAAATACTTTAACTGTGTACTTATTGTTTATATTTTTGATTTTTTTTTCAGTAAAATTGTATTTTGTTCAGATGTAAATTAGTTTTATGGCTTGAGTAAAAATGTCTGCCATGGACTCATTTGATTCATTGTTTGGTCCCCAGCTGCTGGTGTCATTTTGACAGGTTTTAAAATCTTTAGAAGTTGACAACTTGTTGAAGGAATTAGATTATCAAGTCCAAGCCTTAAGGTTTATTTTGTGTTCCTTCTTCCTTTCTATTCTCTACTCCTAACCTCAGATGCAAAGCAAATACTACCTTAGGTTTCTGTCAAGAACACTATCTTGTCATTATATAATATTTATTTTTAAATGAACAAATCATTATTTTCTTAAATTACTTCTAGTTAGATATTTGACTATAGTACTAAATGGAATTACAGATACAATGGTAGTAAGGAATGGAGTCATTGCTCTGATTAAAAAGGCTTTAAGATTTGTACAGAAGAATTGAGAAAGTGTTTGGAAAGTCCAATAAGCTAAGAGAAAGGGGGTCAGTTAAGACAGAGCTCATGGGATTCAGACGGCACACAGGCTCTCTAAAGGACTGTATGAGAAAGTATCTGCCTAACTTCTGCCATTGTTCTGAGAAATAAAGTAAGATAGATTTCAAAGGAAAAGCTGCATGCATATTTATCTGAACAAGTATATTGAGGCTGTGCTTGGCTAACATTCATTGCTCTTATTCAGGTCTACAGTGACTGAAAGAAACCAGTGCAAAAACATTGTATGAGAGATAGTTTGCTGAAAAAACAAATGATAAATGGTTTGGGAAATCAAGGTCAGTTTAATCTTTTTATTCCAAATTTCTTCTCATGTGTTTGACAATGACAAAGGAATTAACATATATATCCATTTTAACTTAAAAATAATTTTAGTAACTAACATACTTAATTATATTTCAATATTAAGCAATGTAAATCATATGAGAAATATAAAAAGCCTATAGTTAGTGGATGTTTTATAATAAATATACTAAATATTTCTATTATCTTTGTTTGCAAAACATGGAAGTATTGTTTTAGATTATAACATAATTACATGTAACTATGATAGTATTTATAAACAGATTATGGTCTAAAGCACATGTGCATGTATAACATTTTTATAAACATTATTTTTAGGTGAACTTTCACATAAGCCAAGATATCCTACAACTCTGTGGTTGATTTTGATTACCAAAGAAAGGAAATCACATAGTAGAGTGAAGTTGGGTTTTCCAAACAAAGAACAAAACTGGCACCAAAGCATTAAATATGAAATATAAAACTTTTATTTTGAAAATCATTATCTTTAAAATTCTAACAAATGTAGAAATAAAGCATAAGCTCTATTAAGATACGGTGCAGCTTCTGATGATGAGAATGCACACCTGCTTTCATAGAAATGACTGGCAATAAAACTAAAGGTATTGGAACTTTAGTTTCCTGGCTATGTTTTCAAATTAAGAAAAATGATATTGTATGCCTGGAAAATAAATCAGTTCACAAAATGGTATTCTACTTGGTAACCATAACTATATTACTCTAAGATTAAAATCTTTCTTGATAAATGAAAGTACCCACCATTAGCACCAGCACTTGTTAGTAGTCCATGGTACAAACTCTAACCATCTCCTGAACAGACAAAGAAGTTAATCTAAACTCACAGAAGGACTGTGCATGTGACATATTTGTGATATGTACAGACTTTTGTAGATTCTTTTTTGTGCCACACAATATCCCAAAGACATTTAAATCTTAAATTTTGCAATAAAAATAATTGTGGGGTTAGAGAGATTGAACTGCGATTAAGATTACTTGCTGATCTTGCTGAAGACCTAGGTTTGGTTTATAGCATCCATATAACAGCTCAACATAGTCTGTAACTTCATTTCCAGAGGTATGACCCCTCTTCTGTCATCCTTGAGCAATGTATAATTCTAGTGCTCACATATACAGAAAAATATTTTACACAAGATATCTATTGAGTTATTTACTTTTACCTTTGCCAAAGGTAAATTTCTTTCTTTCTTTCTTTTTTCTTGGCATTGAAGTCCATAGTCTGCTATGTGTTTGTAAATCTCATATCAGATGATCACCCATTTGAAATTCACCAAGGGAAAAAAAAAATACAAATTTTGTCCCAAGATATTTTTCACTTACGGAAAATAAGAATAATCTTAAAAGTGCCAATTAGTCAATAAAGTTATAAATGAAAAGAATGTGTCATTCACTAGCTTATATAATAATATCTACTTATGTTCTCATAACAGTGAGATTAAATAAAACATAATTTCCATTTGCAAATGGAAAAGCAGCAAGTACATAATGGCTGAAGGGTTATAAATCTGTCATAAATTCAATATTATTTTTTTAACATTTGAAGAAAGAATAATGAATGCCATATCTATATTAGTAAAAGATATTTAGTGTTTATTAGTATTTAATAGAAATAGTGTAGCTTTTGATAACACTAAATATACATATATATTGAAAGAAAAAGATGGTCTTTTGATAATTTAATATTTACTATATAATGAAAATATAATCATTTCAGAAGTTGAGAAAATGATATCCTAACTTAAAAGCTTGCAATAATCTTCTGATGAAATGGATGCAATTTTTTATGTACTAGGCTTAGAAATGAGAAAAGAGCTATTTTAAAAAATATGTTAAAATATAATTTCTTCTTATGATTGCTACTAATAATGTTATTCATCATTTGAATCATATAATTAAATTGGATTATAAATATCATTATACACAAAACATTAATGAATTTCCTCTCTTTAATTGAAATGTTTCATAGTTCATTTATTATTTTTTGATATTATAATATAATTAAAACATTTATCCCTTTCCATTTATATGTCTAAATCTTTCCATATACTTTTTCTTTGTATCTTTCAATTTTCTGGTCTCATTTTCGGTAATTGTTATTTTGTGTGTGTGTGTGTGTGTGTGTGTGTAATTCACTGTTGCATCCCAGAAGACTTTTAGTTATGAAATACCCTAATATTTTCTGGAATAGATGATCTCCCAAACTTTCATACCATCTATACCATGTTCTTTAAATCTACTCAAGTTTTCCACAAAAAGAATAATAATGAACTAGAACATGAAGTGCTTGTTGGAATAAACATTTATTCTACATTAAATAAGTGTACCATTTAATCAGTTACATGGCCTTTTACATTGCTATACACAGTCTGATCCTACAGTCTATTTCAATGTAGGTAACTAATATAAATACAAATTTCATTTTATCAAAAATATATTTGAATGAGAGTTGTGAAGAATTTCAGCAAAAGCAACCCCAAATCTTGCTGTTCATTAATTATAGTGAATGAACTCGAACAGTTGGAATTTGCACACCTTTGAAGTATAAGCTCTTGAACAAAAATTACAGCATAGATGAGATAGAAACTAAAGAAAAATATTAGAAACAAGCCAAATATTTGTCCATCATTTTTCTAATCTACATACTGATGACAAATGCAGGAATAAGTAACCAGTTTATACTTTCTAAATTTCAAACTTTCTAAGAATATTAGGGGTTTTTTTTTTTATCATTTTAGTACTATTAGTGTTAGACTAACATTTTATAAATGCTCAATCTCAGATGGTTTTGCTCATAGTAACTCCAGTTCACAGAAGTAGTTAAATTTATACCATGTGTTGTGTAGTTTTCTGTCCTCTACTTGCTTTCCTATCAATGATAATCGTTGATAAGATTTTATGCATCAAAAAATCTAGAGACACACATTATATATTATAATAATTCTCAAGTTCTTCAAAGTAAATACACTGAGTTTCATAGACTCAAATTTTTTAGAGTATTGTGAGGTTATATTTAATTTACATTTACTAAATTTTGTAATTACAGTTTTTGCTTTATAAACATTGAATAAAATGGTTCTCTAAAAGCCTTCTTCCTTACATTGTGTTTTTCTCATATAATCTGTCTGTTATTAATTAATAATTATTTTTCCTTTGATACATTTATCAATTTCTTTAGATATTCTTTACCAAAGGTCATTGCCAATAATTAGCATTATTCTGACGTTCTACTCTCTGTATACTTTAGTTTTTCAATGTTATTTCAAGGCTACATTAAGCTGAATATCACACTTTAAAACTGTAGCTTTATATAGCCTCAAAATACCTTAACAGTCAATAAGTTAGAAGTATGACTGTCCATCCTGGAACACTAAAATATACCAATTATTTGATTATCACTTAATTGAACCCCTAATCTTCATAGGAGATCTGTAAAACTGATTGTACCCAAGGCTTGTCAGGGCTGATAGGAATCCTGGCAGTCAGTAAGGGCAGATGGCATAGACCAGACACTGGCAGAGGAAGATCCCATAACAGTTGGATCCAAGGAAGTTGAAATGACCAGGCATAAGTCAAGAACTGACTGGCTAGATAAACACACCAAATTTAACACATGCCATAGGGGCACAACGGGTAATTCTGTTTGCACTGCTTTGTTTAATCTCATCTTACTTGAATTCACATCAAGGCCTACTTAACGCTATGATCTTTGGAAAAAGGATTTGATGTGTTGGTGTGAAGTTGAACTCTATATTTGAGAGACACAAATTTTATCTGTGCAGAGATGTAGCTCCTCTTTTTCTCTCTCACTAAATTAATATAGCTCCAGCATGAGCAAGAGACTAGGGACTGAAATGATCTTTCATGTCCTTGTATTGAGTGCATATAAATAAATATAAAGTGAAGCTCTCTAATAATGATTCATATTTAACCAAGCTGGCCTTTAAATACAAGTCAATTATATCATCATCTATTACTTAAGAAAGGAGTACTGACCTACTTAAAATTATAAAAAAAAGTAGCTGAGTTTATTGAGATGTGTATAACAAGGAAACAGCATACCTTTGTGAAGAATTTGCAAAAAACATATAACAAGACATCAAAATTAAAGCTGAAACTTGTGAACAAAAGAAGACAAGACAAAGTTCATAAAAGGTGAGCTTGCTGTTTAGGCAAAAATGAAGTTAAGAGACAACTCAATAGCATAATTGATTGATGTATGTAACTATCAAATTGTAAATGATAAATGATAAGTATTCTATTAGCATAAACAGACAGAAGAAATGTTCTGAGCTAATGTATTCTGCTCTAGGAGACCGATGAATACTATTAGAGAGTAAGAATGATTTTAAAAAGAAACTATAATCTTTATTGTGGTCTTGGGTCTTTCTCTTTATGGATAAATACCATCCAGAATTTCATGCTATAGCTAGAGTATATAATTAGTACCTCATGAAAACTTTTAAACCAATTTATTCAGCAATGTTGCTTTAAAATATTGCAAAAAAATGGAACAAACAATTACATTAAGCTATTTCCTAAGAGACCAATTAGTATTAGCTAATAAATAAATGCTGCAGTGAACAATAAACATAATCTTTGAGTATGTTTTTAGGAAAAAATGGAGTGGATTATAATTTCTAGCTAATCCTTTATTACAATTCAATTAACTTTAAAAATAACATGGTTTTTGTACTACAATATTTCTTAATAACAAAACACTATGTGGCATGACTATAAACAAAAAGGTACTGTTCAATGAATAAATAAAGCTTTTGATACATAAATCAAGACATTAAACTTTTTTCTTCACTAGTGAATGATACACTTTAATTTTCTATACAAATGGCAACATTTAATCATATCAAAAATTGAACTTTCTACACCCCAAAAAGTGAGATATTCTTTTAAAATATTCACAATCAATTACAAATTGTATTTGATCAGACCCCTAAAATCTTAGGATCTCAATACTTTGGTCATTCTAAAATACCAACAACAACAAAAATAATTATATGACAGAATTTGGCTAATTTGGAATAGAACTAACCAAAATGTGGCTAATATACCTTAATTCAGAGAAATAAAAGCAGATGCTATTAATATACAAAAAAATTAACAATTAAAAGATGGAACAACTTTTGAAACACCATATTCAGAAATTTTAATTTTTTCTGCAATATCTTAATGCAGAAAAATGGTCAAGTAGAAATCAAATTTACCCTCCATTTCTCACCTTTATATTTGCTATTGACCTGAACTTATTTTAGAAGAAACATTTTAGAATTAAAATATGTTTAAAAATATATGAATAGCACAAAACATTCTTCCACCTTGTGACAGCATTTTATCTTGCCTTTCATGAGTGATACTGACTTACCAGAGGCATTAAAATCTGTCATCACTGAACTAGTCACATGTGCCAGCGTCCCACTGCTAGTGTTCAATTTGCAAACAGTATGTGAAAGTTTGTCAGCTTCATGTGTGTTCAGCATGATACTCTGTCACTGTCATGCAGGTTAAAAAGCCACCACGTCTTCTGCTGCAGTTTTCCCAGCAGAAAACAGGTGTGTATTGATTCTATTGTCAGCAGGGAAACAAGAGTTCTGCCTTCCTTACCATGTCATTATCATGGAAAGTAGCAGCTAATATACCACAAGAAGCTGCTCTGTGCTGAAGTAGAGGTAAAGCTTCCAGGTGTTTAGGAAGTTCCTGATGTGAATTGGCAGGATGACTTTGTTTCTTTCATTTAATAATAGCATTTGCTTATTGCTTCTTTTAGGACACCCTATGGTGATTTCTGACAAATATAACCTCATGTGAATGACAGCTAAAAAACTACATGATGTTAGCTAGATGGGTAGGGACAGATTGCTTGGTCTTTCTTTGCTTCTATGGTTTTCTCTCTCATAGATTTATTTATAATGTTCATAGTGAGGCTGCATACTAAAAAATAATAATATAGGCATTTTAGTTTGTGAGCCTAGCCTTTAACAGCGGAGCCAACTCTCCAGCCCAAAATTTCTCTTTCATTTTCTTTCTTTCTTTCTTTCATTTTCTTTCTTTCTTTCATTTTCTTTCTTTCTTTCTTTCTTTCTTTCTTTCTTTCTTTCTTTCTTTCTTTCTTTCTTTCTTTCTTTCTTTTTAATTTAACTTTATTTTATGTGCATTGGTGTCTTACTGTGGGTGTCAGGTCCCCTGGCACTGGAGTTAAAGACAGTTTTGAGCTTCCATGTGGGTGCCAGAAATTAAATCCAAATCCTTCAAAAGAGCAGCAGGTGTTCTTAACAATGAAGTCTGCTCTCCAGCAGGAGCTGGCTTTTTGGAGCCCATTCCCTATAGAGAGATACTTACTCAACATTGGGCAATGAGCACTTGGTCCACCCTCAACTTGACATGCCATACTTTGTTCAATCTCCCTCCCCTAGGCCAGTGTCCTTACCCTCTTTGAAGAGTCCGGGGGGGGGGGGGGAGCTGAAGGGTGAGCAGGAGCAGGGCAGGAAAGGGGAATTTTGGATGGTATGTAAAATTAAAAAAAACCAAAAACTTTTAAATATAAAAGAAAGAACTGAGAAGGCTGGAGAGATGCTCAGTGGTTAAGAGTTCTGTCTACTCTTCTAGAGTTAGTTTTTCAACACCCTTGTCTGGAAGCAAAGAACTGCTCAGACTCTAGGGAAGCTGCCTCCAGCTTGTGGCTCCTGTTAGTTACTACACATGATTTACATATACACACATGTAAATAAAAACAAAAATAAAGCTTTTGATAAGGAAGAGCTTTGGCCTGGGCTAAACACAGTAGCATCTCATGTGTTTTGGCTTTATTTTTCTCTTCTTGTTCCAGGTTGTGCATTTTATAATTGTCAGTAGATATATACTTTACTGAAGTGTTGGCAGCATTTAAAATCGTACAGTAATTATGCGCAAGTGGTGCGCACAGAAAAGCACACACGTTAATAAAAGTAAAGTATTTTCTAGAAAGGAAAAGGTTTTATCTAAGTCAAACATTATTCTGTAATGTTCTCTACTCATTTCAGTTAGTATATATTATTTTTTATAACTTTCTATTTATTCTTTGTGTCTTTCACATCATGTATCTTGATACTATCCCCCCACACACAGAGAGAATAAAACAAAATAAAAATTTATGAGAAAAAAAGGGGAAAAAGGTAAATGGAAAATCTTATAATGGAGGCTGCAGTGAGTCACATAGTTATATCTGTACATGCAGGCATTCTTTTTATTATTTTTATTTAAAAAATGTCATTTTTTATCTATGTGTCCTCTGCTCCCCCTCCCTTCCTGCTCCCAATCCCTCCCAGTCAGTCTTCAGCCTCCCAGAAAAGGGCAAGAAGTCCCAAGGTGGGTCAGCTTAGCATTGCATATCCACTCCAGGCAATTCTGATTCCCTCATCTCAAAGTCAAGACTGGGTTAGGTGCCAGCCCATGAATAGGAACAGTCTGATCCCACCCCTCGAGGCTCCACACACTGCTCATGCCAGCAGGCTTTCATAAGAAAGAATCATTCCTCTAGTTCAAGGCCTCTGGTCAAATGAATGACTCCCCCCCCCCCCCCACATACCCTAATCCAGCAGATCACAGATGGTATGCACACTGGGGTGAGCCAACATCTGATGCTGGTTCTGATAGTTGTAGATTTAGTCAGACTACCAGCTCTCTCTTATCTTCACTACCAGGGAAAGCTCTTCAGGCTAGTTCACTCCTTCCAGGAATGGGGTGAAACCAGTTCTTCAGCATTAACATTCTCAGAGTTGGTTCTCAAAAACCTGTGCCATTAGATTCAACTTTACTGTGCTGTCCAGGCAAGGTGTGGGGGCCTCTCACCTGAGTGCTATCGCTGATGAGGGGCAGAAATCTCTCTCTCTCTCTCTCTCTCTCTCTCTCTCTCTCTCTCTCTCTCCTCTCTCTCTCTCTCTCTCTCTCTCTCTCTCTCTCTCTCTCTCTCCTCTCCCCCACCCCCATCCGCCAGCCAGCTAGCTCTTCCACCTGCCTCAGGTGTTGATGGGCAAGCAGAGGAAGCATACCTAATCGCCCCCCTCACCCCCCACACTCACTCACTCAGTGCTGCCACAAGAGAGATGAGGAATGGGGAGTAATGGGGACAGCTCTTCAGTGCTCTCAGCTGGCTCAAACGCATCTCTGCCAACAGGATTAGTTCTATTGTGCTGCCCAGACAAGATGCAGCTTTATGAAATCTGTTTGTTCCTTCCAACTTATGGATGCCCTAGAGAAAGAATTCATGATGTCAGGCTTGCAAAGCAAATGTTTTCTTCACTGCAGTTCTCAGTGATAAGAAAGTGAGCTTTCAAAGGAAACTTTAATTTAATACACTCAAAAAATTACATTTTGGAATGTGTAGGCAAGTGCAACTGTGTATGTGTGTGTGTGTGTGTGTGTGTGTGTGTGTGTGTGTGTGTGTGTCTGTGTGTGTGTGTGTGTGTGTGTGTGAAGAAGCTACAAATATAAGAGGGCATTCAAACATCTAAAGTTAAGTTACAAGTGGTGGCAGGTCAAATGTATGGATGGAAGCAGGCAGATCTTTATTATTTAGAGACCTACTAAGCAGACTCAAGGACAGCTAGAGCTACACAGAGAAACACTGTATCAAGCCCCACCCCACACATAAACAAAGGTCTTCTTAATGTGGAGTGGCATGGTATACTGAGGCTCAGCCAATACATAATGTCTTTGGACTGTAGAAATATCACAACTGAAAATAAACTTGCACATAAGTTCTTTGTTGTTAATTAATTTAATGCATAATTAATAAAAATATAAAAAAACTAAACCTTATTTTACTCTGGTTACCCTAAAAATTTAATAATTTTAATAGTTTTACTATTCTAAGTTAGTTGCAATCATAATGTTTTATTATTTTATTGTTAGGCATTTAAATGATGTACTTTGATTATATTCACCCTTCCTTTCTCCTTTGCCCCCTCTGCCTCCACATAATCACTTTTTTTCTTAACTTGTTCATTCTCTATTTCCATGTGTGACAAAGAGGAGTTTCTTTCTTTTTTTCATTAAAAACGTCATTTTTATCAATATATCCCCCTGTTCACCTTCCTTCTCTCCTCCCAATCCCTCCCAGTCAGCCCTCAGCCTCGCCCCTCCCCAACCACCCATCCTCTCCCCCAAAAGGGCAAGAAGTCCCAAGGTGGGTCAGCTCAGCATGGCACATCCACTCCAGGCAAGTCCGATTTCCTCATCCCAAAGTCAATGCTGGACTGGGTTAAGTGTCCTTGGGCAGAGAATGGGCTTCAAGGTGCCAGGCCACACACAGGAACACAGTCTGATTCCACCCCTCGAGGCTCCACATACTGCTCATGCCAGTCTAAAGTTGCCTGCTCTTGGAGGGCCTAGCTCCATTTTCTGATGAGTCTCCAGTGGCTGTTCTTGATTCAGTGAGCTCCCTAGAGCTCCAGCCAGCCATCACTGTGGGGATTTTCCTCATAATCCCTATCTCCTTCCTCATACAGACTCTCCTCCCCTGCTCTCAGCTGGACCAGGAACTTAGCCCTGTGTTTAGCCATGGATCTCTGCCTCCATCTCTATTCATTGTTGAATGTAGGTTCTGTGATGAAAGGTAGGGCGTTTACTCATTTGATTATAGGAAAGGTCCTGTTTAAGCACCCCTCCACTATTGTTTGAAGACTTGGTCAGGGACATCCTGTGAGTTCTTGCATGTTTCCCTAGCACTTAGTCTCTTAGAATTTCTTTTAATTTACTCTTTGTTGCTGTGGTAAAGACCATGAATTGTGAGTAAAGGGTTTCATCACAGTTTATAAACCATATATATGGAAATCTAGGCAAGTAATTCAAGGCTGGATCCTCTAGGCAAGAACTGAATCAGAGGCTACAGAGAACCATTGTTTATAGGATTGGTCTCTGTGGCATTCTCAACATGACTTCTTATAACACCCAGAACCATGTACTCAGTGGGGGCAATGTGATGTGGGAATGCCTTTCTGTATGCGGTGAATATCAATCTTTAAATAAAGGAGCTGTTTTGGGCCATGACAGGCACCATAGAAGAAGTAGGAGGAGAAATCAGAACATAGGTAGGAGAAGCAGGGCAGAGTCAGGCAAACCGAGGTGAAGCCCAAAGGAGCAACATGTAAGGAACACAGGTAAGCCACGGGCCACATGGCAGACAGATTAATAGATATGGGTTGATTTAAGATGTAAGAGCTATCTAGCAATGTGCCTGAGCCATGGGCCAAACAGCATAAAATTAATATAAGCGTCTGTGTCATTTCTGGGGGCCTATAAGACGGGCGGGCTACTAAGGAGTCTGGCACGGCAGGGTCTAGGCCTCTGGCTGCCCAGGACCAAGAAACTCATTGCTACAGCAATGCCTACAGTGGGATAAACCCTCTCACATTAAGCACTAATGAAAGCCATGCCCTACACACTCACCCAGAGGCAAATTGATGGATGCAATTTCCAACTGACTCACTTAATTTTGTTAAGAACTTTCCTACTTTTACTCACCTGGACATATACCATTTCTGATATTTATGTATACTCTCTTACCATATATGACTTCCATAGATTATTCATTATTACATTATCTCTTCTTTAACCTCTAAATTAAACTTTCTCACTATTAAGTTTCCCTAATGATATACATACATGTACAGATATATATATACCCATATAGTCGGTAACCATCATATGGAGTAATAATACTTGTGTCATTGCCTCTGTTTATTATTTCATCTTATAGTAATCTGATGTTTAATAACATTTTATTAAGTGGAAGGTTATATGTAGGCGGAGTTTACCCACAAGAACACTAATATTAGAAAAATATTTATTAGAATATAATCCAGAACTCACGGTACAGGTAACCAAGCACAGTAGGGACCGAAGTCTGCAGACGGACGGACGAAGAGGTCCTTCCTCTAGCAGCCAGGAACCAGGAAGAGAGCCCCCCAGCGTCCCAGCAGCCCCTTATCAAAGGGGTCGGCCACACCCCTTCCAGGAGCCCGGGACCCTGGATAAGCTTCTTTGGACCTTATCAGCTGACACCTGAATCCCACAACATCTCCCCCCTTTTTCTAACTAAGAAGGTTCTAAACTAAGACTATGTACAGTAGGAATCATTATGAGGTAGTATCTAGGAGAGGTTAAAGTACAATTGCTAATCAAAGCCTAACTTATATAAGGTATATCTAATAGTTTTAGAATATTGGTAGATAGTAGGGTGTATAGATTATTTTAAAGGGTTAATCTGGGAAAGTGAGAATCTAACACCTGAGTGTTCTTATCTAAGGGATACTAGGGTGGAAACCTTAAACATCTATTCTTCAACCTCTTCAAGACCTGAGAAGGAAGGTAAATTTGTCTGAAAGACAGAAGTACATGGAAGCAGCTACTTCCAAAATTTGGGAGAGGACAGCAACACAGCTACCTGGACAATCACCTCTGGATTTGTGCACCGTTAGAGCATCTATCGGATTGGCTATAGGCCTATGGCATCTGACAGATCTTTTTACAAGCAGAACAGTTTTGAAGGGACTGTCTTATCCTGTCTAGGCAGGTTTCGTCAGTCTCCATCTCAATTTGTTCATCCAGCTTGATATCATGTGTGTACTGTCAGCAATCAAGGTAAGGACAGTTCCTTACTCAACCGGCCATTTTTTGCCAAAAGGACCAACTCCAATGGAGTATCCTTGATGCTCAACACCATCTCGTGAAGGGAGCAGTGACACCAGGAGTCGTCGTGTCTCTCGTGGCCAAATTTTAAATGTTAAATGCCATATTCTCTGGGTCTATGAAACGGTTGAAGATTCTTGTCCATCTATGATATTCTAACCTGTATCTGAAATGACTGGGATATGATACCTTAAATAGTGTTGACGGCAGATCTTATCGTCTTAAGGAATAAACCCTGTACTAAAAATTAGAATACTTATATAAGGGATGTACAATCTCTGAACAATGACTCTTAGTAGAACTATCGAGCATTAGCCAGGGGTATCTTACCAGGTAAAGTGTCCACAGCATTTTATACATGTAAATACATATATATCATCTAAACAGAGGTATATAAAACATCTTGTGCATATATCATAACTAGTGCAATCATACATTATATCTAGTATAGTCAAATGAAGGTAGTAATTGCATAGTATACATGACAATGATGTGCAAATATTTTAAACAGAGGTAGAAGCATACATAAAATATAGCAATTTCAAATTCAGCTTTACATAATAGTTACAGATTCAGATTTATATCGAAGTACAAGTTGCTTTGGTTACATAAAACAATCTCAGATTAAACTTTGTACCAATGTACAAATTATCACAATTAAACATATGAAATGATTTTGCATTAGTATCAATATACAGATATCTATGACAGTGCAAATTGTCTTTAGCTTAGCCCATACATTTAGCTAAAATGAAGTATAGGTAGGTAGAACAGTCTATCTTTATCTATCCTATCTATTCCCCCTCTCTTCTAAAAAAAAGATCTCTGATGCTATATTATAGCTTTGTCTTTTACCCAGTTTTACCCACAACCTTTGGATCATAAAACTTATTGGGAAAGGGGGCGTAGTCGTTTATAAGGTTGCTTCCTGCTGACTTAAGGGCGATGGCATCTCTTTGGGGTCCTGTAAAAGCTAAAACAATGGTTAGTTCCTAATGGACTGACCATATACATCTATAACCAATTTTAGGATAGTGGTTAACTCCATCTGGAAACTTAATTAGCAGTGTGATCTGAAGGATAATCATAAGGAGCTATCTTGCAGCTGTTTTTGAATAATCTATTTCTTGAAAGCAATTATTGATTGGTGCGCACCAGGTTCCTGATTTTTCTATTTTTGTCTCTGCTGTCTGTCTATCTGTCTCTTATTCTCTCTCTCTCATATTCTTTCTTCTATTTTTGTTTTTGTAGCAGGAGTTGTTCCGGTGGAGGCCCCATCTCGGTTTCAGATTCTTTGTAGATAGCTGATAGGAGGAAATGTTATTTACAGTGGAAAACTGAAGCATTGTCGATATTCAAGAGATATTTATATCTTTCATGACTTTAGGAGACTGGAAGCAGATAGAATGAGATGTTTGAGAGGTACAGAAACAGGGAGGAACAAAGTTTAAGATGAAGTCACAGTAATATTGGTCCCTAAATATTATGCCTTCTGTCTCACACCAGGTGGCTTTTATGATGTGAGACAGAATTTTTCATATTTCTTTACCAATATGCTTGGGTTTAGATAGGGAGAAAGCCACAAGTTCCCAATCCAAATCCAGCCTTATTAATAGTCAAATCAGGACCAAATTTTTTTTTTTTTTTTTTTTTTTTTTTTTTTTTTTTTTTTTTTTTTTAATATTAGAAAAATATTTATTAGAATATAATCCAGAACTCACGGTACAGGTAACCAAGCACAGTAGGGACCGAAGTCTGCAGACGGACGGACGAAGAGGTCCTTCCTCTAGCAGCCAGGAACCAGGAAGAGAGCCCCCCAGCGTCCCAGCAGCCCCTTATCAAAGGGGTCGGCCACACCCCTTCCAGGAGCCCGGGACCCTGGATAAGCTTCTTTGGACCTTATCAGCTGACACCTGAATCCCACAACAGTTATAGTTATATAAGAAAAAATAATTTTAAGGTATAGATTTTTATATGAATTTTTCAAAATTTCATTTTTGTCTAGTAGCATTATATAGTTTACCTACATCATTTTCTTATATTTTCTCATGGTAAAATGTACTCTACCATTTATCAGATTGACATGTAACTAACAGTTTTCTCATTTGTAATTTTTCTGCAAATATCTTTGCCCTGTTTTTAAGCATACTAGTGCAAGCTATAGAATTCTAATTTGAGAAATGTCACAGCTTTAAGGTGCTGCACTGATACTGTTCAAGACATTTCTATTGAAAAACCCATTGTAATTATCATACTTTCTCTTCCATGTGGAAGGTAATTTGTTTGACCTACTCCTTGCTTTAGGTTTTATAACAATTGATTATCCAATACTAACTGTTCAGGCCTGAAAACATACATATAAGCAATATTGTACTGACTGAATGGGGTTGATTAATGCATTTACATATATGTGTTTATACATATATACATACACACACATGTATAAATGCATGTACTATGTAACAACAGTTAATAGTAAAATAGGCTGTGAATTAAAAGAGCAAGGAGAGGTATAAGGGAAGCTTTAGATAAATAAGAAGAAAGGTAAAATGATGTAATAAATCTCAAAATCAATAAATAAGATAATAAGGTTTTCTTGAAAAAAATATATTATCCAGTTTAAATATATAGTTTTCCTGGATAGTGGTATGTGCTGAAGTCAGGAGAAGTGAACCATAGACTCATCGTGGTTCAAATCCCTGAGAGTGCTCAGCTCCAGACTGCCTGTTCCACCTCAACAAAGGAAGTAACAACTGAAAGAATGGAATAGCTGGGGAATATGAAAGAGAGATATGAAATGCTGTCTTCTGGACATGACATGGCCGATGCTGCACACACCAACTCACAGCAGCAGCCATTACCTCACATTTAAAATTCCAGCATAGGTTGGTATGTGTGTTTTTAATGTTTGTCCTTCTGTCAGATAAAGTATGTCTACTAAGACTAGAGAAATATGGTCAATTTTTGTATCTTTTTTCCATATCCCAATATGCTACCTGGTACAGTCTTTAGGTAGGATAGAATCTAGGAATCCAAATTCTAGACCTCAAACTTACACTGTAAATGTTTACCCACTGGGGCTTCTCAGCTTTGTGAAATCCCCTAGTAATTTTAAAGCCACTGTTTAAGGAAAACATATAATTACATTTTCCTATTAGATATTGTATTTTATGATTCTGGGGGGGGAAGTAAGCATTTCCTCAATAATAGAAAGCAAGTATGTATAAAGTGAGCATTTCTGTTCATAAGAATTGACAGTCTTTGTTATTCCTTTGCATATTTACTGGTGTTTAAGATACTTCGAGTGTCTGTCCAAAATTTTAGCTTCCCCCATGAGTTGATCTTTCCCTAATTTATGACCCTTGCTTTCTCAGCTTTAATTTCTCGCATTAGAAATCTGTTGATGTTGAAATATGCGAAAAATAGAGACATTTTGAGATAAATCTTAATCTTTCAAGTGTCTTCAAGATGTGAGCTTTAAACTTAAGACAATTTCCAGGTTTCATTTTCCCCATCGCACTTACACAGTAGAAGGGACCATCCATCACTCAGCTTGGGTACGTCTTAGACTATCCCCTCCCCAATTCTCCTTGAAAATAAAACCTTTCAATGGAGAAATCTCTGTGAATAAATGGTTGATTTTTTTCCCCTTCTGGCAGAAAAGAAATCCTTTTTCCTCAGAATTTCACTTTGAGAAGGCCCATAAGAATGTTTTCATCTGTTCAGCACACTTTATCTTTTCGTCTCTTTCTCTGAGTTTGATAAAACAGAGCAAACTTAACTGTAAGAAGTCACTTGAGTGGATTTATTACTAACACATAAGCGAAAGGGTAAGCACGGTGCTAAGATTGGCTGTAAGTTGGTCCGCCAAGGCTTGGAAAGGCGCCCAGGGTAGAGGGTGCCTGGGATGCATGGGCTCCTTTGCACCAGACAGGAGAGTCCACAAAAGGCAGCTCCTTCTAGTTTGTAACTGAGGGTCACCAAGTGAGGTAAAGAACTGAAGAGAAGGGACTAAAATTGAAGTTGGGCGGTTGTAAACACTCTCCCGATGATCTGAGGGTACTACACTGTTGTCAGCGTTTTAGGACAGAAGAGGTCCGAGTCTGTTGAAAGTCCTAGGTGGAGAGTCCAGTATGAAGCATTTACAGGACTATCATGGGAGATTTTTCCATTTCACACTGCTCCACATTCTGTCTCTGCTGGTCTTTACAGTGTCTATTTTGTGGGTTTTTTCCTTCGTTCTTTGTTTGTTTGGGGGTGGGGATCACTGATCTGAGGGTACCTTCCAGAACTGAGGTTGGTAGTTTGCCTATTACACTGAAGAGCACAAGAAACATCATTGAATCTCTCTCTGCCTATATTTTACCTCCGACAGAATGGCAGCAAATGCTATTGCAACAGAACATGAGAAACCTACAATATTAATCTCCTTCTAGCACTGGATTTGTTTAACTTACGATGAGCCATTCAAATTATGTATGAATATGCTCATTTCCTTTATATGCAAAGTACTTTATTAAAGATTTGTGTGATTATCTTATCCTGCTATTTAGACATATTCTTAATGCATCTTATAAAATCAAACGTTTCGATTGTTAATTTTTGTTTCATATACAAGAACACTTGTGAAACCTATCTGTGAAAATTTTTCTATGTATTTTATATATTTCCCATTCTTTCATTCTTTCCTTCATGACGTATGAATCTGGTTCATGTGCAGATTCCGTTCACATCGGGGTAAGCGCTGGCTTTAGGGTTGAGTGCTATTACTGATCATGTCTTCCTTTCTGCAGCTTCTACTCCCCATCCATCCTTCTCTGTTCTTCCTTCTTGGGGAATGTCATCCGTTCTATTGCTACGAATATTTTAAGAGGCTGATCTTTCCTTTTTAAATATTCTTTGAGCGGATAGAATTCTTTATTCTACTATTTATTTAAAGAAAAATATTTCCAATACAGGATTTTGAAAAGAATCACCTTTCATTTCCAAATATTTATGAACTCCTTGTTTGTTTTAAATGAGAATTGTATTATCTTTTTATTTCTATGTAATGTGCCATTTTTCCACTAACTTTAAATAGATTTTCTTTCAAATGGTATGGGTTGATTTGATTATTGTGTCATTTGGTGATGTTTTGGGGGACTTACAAAAATATTCTCCATGTAGAATATCAGACCTTCATATATGGGAAATTTCTAGTCATTATTTTCTCGCATTTCTCTGACCATTTTTGAGAAATTTAAATCCAGGTATATTAGGATTCTGTGAACTGTTCTTATTTCCTTTCTGATTATCATAGTATACTAAACAGTACATGTATGAACATTTTCTTTTCAAGTTTAATTTTTTTTATATCTAATGTTATATTTGCAGCATCCCGTATATTCTAATCCTCTAGTGGTTTGGTTCCATTTTTACGTTTTCTGTATTTTTCAAAATATACTTTTAATGTCTAAACTTTAATAATTGCTACAGTTTGGAACAGTCTTTATTGATGTATACTATTCTGATCATATTTGTCAACCATTTATGTTGTAATTCTTACTAAAGGCAAGACATTCTGATTTTATGAATCAGCTTCTAGCATTTCATTAAAACAAACAAACAAACAAACAACTACTCAGAGCCTCTTTTCTTCATTCCTTTCGTCATTCCTGCTTTGCTCTTCTGTCTCATTGCTCTTAGAGTTCATTCATTTATTTTTACAATTAAACGTCCATTGTCAAATATGACCCTTCTGTGCATGTAAATTCCCCCCTTTGCTTTGAAAATCTAATCTTCATTGTGATAACAAACAATATTTGATAATTTGCTTAATTAGTTTATAAGTAGATACAATAATCTACCTTAATCTCCTTTCCTATATGTTCTGTTTTTATTTCCCAGAGGAAATTTCTCAGTCTAACTTTATTGTTCTGCCTTCAGACCTGAAGCAGTACAGCATGACACTCTTAATGTCAAGATCTTGGGTTCATGTTCCACATTTGGTGCCAGATAGTGCAAGAGAATCATGGGTAACTGAGAGAAGAATTTTTTTTTGAAAGAAGGCAACTCACTGATACCAAATGGCAATTACAGTCGCAAAGTTCATGGAAAACTGAACTGACTTACTGCACATTTAGTTCTTATTGCCCAGGAGCAAGAGAGAGTGAGCTGTGTAAGTGACTCAGATCTTAAGCTGGATCAAAAGCCTCACCCTAATGGCTGTACCCTAAGGTCAGGGGGAAGGATAGTGTTTCCCATTACAAATATTTATAGCCCTTCCTGTATATTAAGTTGCATTATTTATGATTTATGAACTTACAATTTTAGTTACTGCCTAGCTTTAAGTAATCTTAACTCTTCCTCTATGGCTGTTTATTTGAATCTTTAACAAGATCTCTGTATCTATCTGATATTATTTTCTTAGTAAATTAATAACCCTTCAGGCATCATCCTATACTACTCTTTCTTTTTATTTCTTGGATTGATTTGAAATTGAGTTTGTGTTGGTCATTATTTTTGGCATTTTTTTTATTCTTCTAATCTTTCTTCTGATGTCTCCTATCTTCCTGAGTACAGTACTATTGCTTTATTAATAATCATTTTTAGATAATGATGTAGATGATGTTCATGATAGTGATGATTTTTTTCTCAGTGTTTCAATTTTAGGAATATTTTGCACCTGTCTGTAACTGGAGACTTTTTGTCCTTCCTAGTCTCTCAGCCATTCAGTCCCAAATAAACACACAGGGGCTTAAAATTACTTATAAATGATTGGCTGGTAGCTCAGGCTTGTTACTAATATGCTTTTACACTTAGATCAACCCATAATTCTTATCTGTGTTTGCCACGTGGCTGGGTATATTTTCTCAGTAGAACAATCTCATCATGATTTCTCTGTATCTGGCTTTCCACTCTTGACTACAACCTTTCTTTCCCAGAACTTGCCTAATCTGATCACCCCGCCTTTGATTGCTGCCTGTCTACTTGCCAATTAACATTTTTTCATATTTTTTTTCAATTTAAAAATGTCTTTTTTATCCATGTATTCCCTGCTCCCCCTTTCTTCCCTCCCCCAATATCTCCCAGCAAGCCCTCAGCCTCCCCACTCCCCATCCAGCCATCCCCTCCCCCAAAATGGCAAAAACTCCCAAGGTGGGTCAGCTCATTGTGGAACATGCACTCCAGGCAAGTCTGATTTCCTGGGTTAGGTGCTCTTCTGCAGGGAATGGACTCCGAGGTGCCAGCCCACACACAGAGTGGGATCAGACCTGTGCTTTTTTGTTCTGTGCTTGTCTTGTTGCTGTTGTTGTTTTTAAACCAATTAAAGTGACAAATCTTTACAGTGTACAAGTTAGCATTATCCTACAGTGTCTGTCTATCCCCAAACTCATAAATACGTCCCTCAGATACACTTCTAATTCTTAAAACTTGTCAAAGGGATTCTTCTATTTATATTGTATTTGATATTATTTTATTACCTTGAATATCTAATATATTGGCTATATTTATTTTAGTGTTCTCACAGAGTTATAGGATCTGAATAATAAGTATCATGTATTTAAAATTCACATGAAGATAGGAATCAGTGCTTCATATACAACTGACATGAAATTTTAAATCATTCAATGTATTATAAGTTATTGGGTCTATAAACTAGAACTGTTTACAAACTTCAGAATATAATAACATTTATTTTGATGAATAGTAGTCACTTCATTGCAGCATTGTATGAAATATGAACAGTAAAACTAAGTAAATAAATGTCTAATTTTATTAATTTTGGTTAAATTTAAATAACCTCATATATCTGACTATTTATGAAACAACTAAATCTTATAATTTAAAAAAAGTTAATTTTACAAATTTTGGTAAAAATGCAATCAACACAGGTTACTTTGTCCTCATCGGTACGCAAGAGAATGCTATTATGCTTTGCAGATGAAGGGTTAATATAGCTGACCACATAAATAGGACTTTCTGAGTCACAAACATAAATTTTAACTATCCATATTTGGGCATAACTTAATTTTCAAATCAATAAAAATGGATTGTCACAATGTTTGAACAGTCAATTACTTTAGTTAGCTACATAATCCCTAAAATCTGGCTCTAGGCAATTTTTACTGCTAGTGCTTATTTGTCATATAGTGAAATGTATACAAATCTAGAAATGTAACTTGATAAATGGAAAATTTTATTTTATATACTATATTCAACTTTGATATACTTCTGAGCAATATTATGGTCAGAAAAGTGCAAAGTAAAAATTAGATATGGAAATTTTGGCATATTGTGGATTTATCTGCAATGTTAATTATCATAGTGCCATTTTTATTTGTATAAATTAGAGAAAAAGTTGGATGCCATGCATTTTCTGAAATTAAAATAAACCTAATATAGTCCAACTATTTCTAGTTAAATTTTTCTCTGAACAAGCCCCAGAATTCTGATATTAGAACTCAATATAAATATTGGCAATGATCTACCTTTCTTTTTATTTGTATATAATATATACATAGCACAAAATAATTTACATATAATTTAATTAGCAATTTCACATCTACATGTCATTACATTTAATTAGTTTCCCTTATTCATCATTTATAGGGATAAAGGATAAGATGTGTGAAGGTTGTGAGATATAACTCAGATATTTATGAACTGATCATTTATCAATCTGTAGATTTGCCCCATTCACTCCCTGCTGTGACCCAGCGTTATTTCAAATAGATGAGATTGTGAACAAACTACTGGTAATTTAGCCAGCCGATAATAGACGCATAGCATTTTAACACTACAGCAGGGAGCCTGGGTATTGCCTTTTAGCTCATAGCATTGTTGCACAATGTAACACCAATTAACACGTAAATGATAGTGCTTTGGTTTCTAGGTAAAAACTGGGAATTCTTTTCTGATGTCTCTGTACTAGATCCTGTGTAGTTATGATGTTTAATCAGCTGAAAGCCCAGGGCATGCACTTGCAGTGCTGCCATTACTTATAATTGAATGTAGCACTGCTGCTGTGCAAACCTTGCTGGCATCATTTGTATAGTGTTTAATGGTCTCTGGTATTACTCCCAGCTTCTTGCTCATCAGGCTATTCTGCTACATTGTGGGGCAGTATTTTTTTTTTTTTTATAACATGACTTTAGTTGAAGTAGAATTATTTCACTTTTCCTTTCTCTTTGCCTCTTTTTAGTGACCCAAGCAACTGTCCCTTGAGCACCTTCCAGACTCTCCCATTGTTAAATTGATATTTTCTTTTTCTTGCATTATTATTGTTATATACAAATGTATATGTATCTTTACAAATAGCAATATACATATAATACGTATGCATGTATATGCTCACAAATACACAAGCATATGTTCACACACATGTACTCATTCTATACATATAATCAACTACATCTATTTTATTTATTTTGTGTTTACACTGACAAATAGGCATTGAAAAACCAATAATAATGGGTCTCATGCCCACAACAGGCTAATTCTCCTTCTCCCAGAAGTCATTAGTTGCCTATAGTTCCTTTTCTAGAAGTGAAAACCTGTGAAAAGATACCTCTTGAGGTTAACATGTCTATGGAAGCTGCCATTTTTCTGGTCTTGTTTATGCAGCCAGTCTAAAGAAAGACCAATTCACCAGAGACTTTGTGATTTTCCTAGCTCTTACAATCTTTCCACACCTCTTCTTTGATGACCCCAAGAGCCATGGATTCAGAAAGCTGTGGTGTAGATGCATCACAGATGCTGTAATCTCCACAAAATGTGGATCTCTGCATTGTGTTCCCAGTTCTGGTCTTCAACATTTCATCTTTTTGCTGGAAATAGATTTATTTTATGAGTGGTAGTGGCTAAACATATCTGTAAATATAAAGATTCAGAATGCAGCAGGGTTTTGTGCTTTTTCTAGCAGAGGGCTGGCAGTAGACATTTTCCTAAGCTCCATGACTTTGCTAGCCCTAGGAAGCTGGCTAGATTTCCAGTTCCAACCATGATTTTACTTCTATTCAGTGAGCTTTACGCCAAGTCTAAAAAGCTATTTGCTGCTTGTTACAGTTACATGAATGTCTTGTCATAATAGTAATTATCATGGTCTGTAGGTGTTGATCTAAGTAGGACTGTTGAATTGCTTAGCTTACTCTGAGAATGGTATACCATTTTCATACCATCATTGCTAAATAACAGGAAAGAGGCTTTCAAATTTGATTTATCTAGAATCATACAAGTCCTTGGCCCTAAGAGTATGTTGTCTTTAGCAATAGGGACGGACCCAATAGAGAGGCAACTAAGACTTTCATCTATACTGTATTTTGTTTCAATGTCCTTTGAACTACACTGAAAACCATTCAAAAGGAGGTACTGTCTATTTTTTTTCCTTCTAACTTTTTATCTGTAGTTCTTGTGGGGAGCTTTATCAGCTTTAACACACACACACACACACACACACACACACACACACACACACACACACATACACACAGACAGACACCACATACTATTATGTGCATTGTAAATAATTTGAGATAAATATAAAATAATATAATTTCTTGAAGCTTTGTAAAATAACTTTGATATGAGTTTTCCCTCATTTGTTCCTCATTCCCTTTTATTCCGAATTAACATCCCTTTTATCTCCCCTAGGTGGAATCCCTTCCTATTTACTGGTTCCTATTTCATACCACCTGTATCTAACTGCTCTATATTCAGCCCTTTGAATCTATGGTCCCTACATACTTCACAGGTTCCTGGTGTGTGTGTGTGTGTGTGTGTGTGTGTGTGTGTGTGTGTGTGTGTGTGTGTGTGTGTGTGTGTTGTGGGTGTGTTTACTATCATGTATTATACTTACATGTGACATTGTGACATTTTGGAGCTATGGACTTTGATAAGGAAGAACATGAATGAGAACATGAGATATTTGTCTTTCTGTGTCAAGGATACATAATTCAATATATTTTTCAGATCTGTTCATTTATTTGAAAATTTTATGATTTTAGTTTTTCTAGCAGGTAAAAGCTATTCCAATCTGTATATGTAGAATATTTGTATTATCCATTCTTTTGTGGAAAGACATTTGCATTGATTTTCTTTCCTAGCTATTATGAATTTGGAAGCAGTGAATACTGGTGAGCAAGCATCTGTGGAGGAAAATGTGAAACAGCATTTTAGAAGGTTTATTGTTTGGTTTTGCTTGGTTCTGGTATTCTGAGATCAATGAATGGGAGAAGAAATAATATTGAAAACTTCAAAACAACAATTTTCAAAAGTAAATATTATATGACTTGTTTTGATCAAATGAGATAAGTAACAATCAAACAAATACCTATTTGAAACCTAAAGAGACTTCAGATATATATAGAAAAGTATATATAAAGATAATAATATTTCATAAATTTTAACATAGAAATATTGATTACAGGAACAATGTGTGTTTGTCTTTGATCATTCCCTCAACAGAAGTGATGGTTTTCCTATTTTTAAAAGCATCCTTGTTTTGGTATTTATACAATGCCACTATTATGACAATACAGTATTAGAAAAAAAGTTTTATTTAGTGTTCAATCTAATTATTCATTAATTGTTCAGACATAATATATTTGTTCTAATTCTAATAAAATGGACATTTTGGTTAAAAAATCCCTACAATTATTGAGAAATGTTTACAAGTTTACTAAGAATCACTAATGCTTCCTTCACAGAAGTTTTGTGTCTGTTACCCCCTTCTTTACACTCCTTTTTACATGACTGTAGGTCTAATGACACGCTAATTTACTGAGTCCTATAACTATAGAATGTATTCAAAGCATTCAAATTGAAATTAGTTAGTACTGAGAATTAACCACTTTCTAGAAGATTAATTCAACATTATACAGGAAATCTAGCAGCTGTACATTTTGTCAACCTGGAATTTAATTTCTACCTTGAACATGCTTGATACATTCCATTTTCATTTCATGTTGGTGCAAGGAATACATCTAACCTTTTAGGAAATTCATTCAGTCACTTAATTTGTATTTATAGCATCTTGTTTATAGAAAGCTATGATGAAGTTATTTGAGTTTTGATACATATGAGTGGGAACTTGGAAAACGAAATAATATCATTGACTTTAGTCAAGTGTCTCTTTAAAGACCATACGAACAACAAGAGAAAAGTTTCTATGGTCATATGAGAATTACATGTATATCGAATGTTGTTTTTGCTACTACTGATGACTATGAATACTTTAAAATATTAGCTTTCTTCATTTAGTAGTATTTGTGGTGGTATAATTTTCTATTGGAATTTAGGACCTAGAAATTAAAGTTTAAATGCTGGGGAAAGAACTTATACTTGCAATAATTATTGGACTGGGATTTAAATGATATGATGTTGAAATTCAAACCTGCTACAATTATCAGAATTAACATTATACAATTCTCAAAGGTTGAGAGTAGATGAACTAATAATTGAAGGATTAATTTATAATTTAGAGGGAATTAATTGCAAAGTAGTTTACTTTCTTAAAGCACTGAGAATAATGTGATACAAATATTAGCCTTTTAATTTGCTTAAGCAATTAATTATATTTTCCTTAAAATTAATATGAAATTAAATCTCATAATAATCATAAGTAGTATTTTGTCGTACCTTCAACATGGATGGTGAATTAATAAACAACTAACTTGTTAGTTGATTCTTAAAATGTTGGAACTTGCTCTACATGCATTGGACAAAGAGGTGAGCAGTGGCACTCCACCCAGCCCAGGAAGAGATCCCAGTCTCAGGGACCCTGGCTCTGGGACACAGCTCTTGAACTCACATCTGTAGTAGGAGGTTTCTGGCCCGGACTTTCAGGCCTTACCTCAACATTTAGACTCACAGACCCACAGAGACACACAGATGTTTACAATAGTTTTAGCTGATCAGCCTAAGGCCCAGGCATACAACTTGCTAACTCTTTACCCTTAATCCAACCCATTACTCTTATCCTGTTCAGCCATGGGGCTTGGTACTTTTCTCACAGCAGCATGGTTGTCCTCTGCTTCTTCTAGCTTCTCCCTGGCATTCTGCTCCATGCCTCCTGTTCTCAGAGGTTTCTTAGCCTTGTAGCCCCGTCCACACTTTCTGCATGCCTTTGGCCAATCAGCACGTTTTATTAAACCAGTGGGTGGGATAATTATTTACAATGAAACAGCACAATTTCCCCCCCACACCCCTACTCACCTCTCCCATAAATTCAGGCCATTACAGAAAACTGCTGGCCAGAAGCCTCTGGAAATCCAGTTTGATGAACATCCCCAACTACAAAACCTCACCCCACCTCCCCAACTTACCCCATTACCCAGTGACCTCAGCAGCAACCTGAGACCCACAAATACTCTGTACCCCTTGGGCCAAGAAGCCACTGCGACACAAAATATACTACCTCCATGTGGACCAAGAGGCCTCTTTGGACCAAGAAAAGCTTTCTGGGACATAGACATACCCAGAACAAAATGCACCAAAATCTGCTCTCTGAGACTGAGAAAAATCCTACAGTGATACCAGGAAGCAATGGGCAGACACCAGTTCAGCAATACAAATAACAACATAAAGAACAACATGGCACCACTGGAATCTGGTGGTTCTAAAACATCAAGACCTGAGCATGGCAATGCAGAAGAAGGAAAGGAAACAACCTTAAAAACAATTTTATGAAGATGATGGAATCCTTAAAACGGGATATAAAAAAATAATCTCTTAAAGAAATATGAGAGACAAACAAACATTAGAGGAGATAAACAAATGCCTAAAGAAATTTAAGGAAACCAAGACAAAGCGGTCAAACGGGTAAAGGAAATATTTCAAGGTTTACATTTGAAATAAAAGAAAAAAAAAAAAACTTAGGCAATTCTGGAAACAGAAAATCCAAAGAAATGAACCAGAACTATAGGTGCCAGCATAGTCAACAGAATGGAAGAGATGGAAGAAACACACTCTAGGGTGGAAGATCCAATAGTGAAAACAGATATGTCAGTCAAAGAAAACGATAAAACTAAAAATTTGTAACACAAAGCTCCCAGGAAACCTGAAACACCATGAAGACCAAACCTAAGAGTAACTGGAATTGAAGAAGAAAAATACCAGCTCAAAAGGCACAGAAAATATATTAAATACAATCATAGAAGAAAACTTTTCTTCCTAAAGAAGGCAATGCCTAATAAGATTTTTAAAAAATCTTACAAAACACCAAATAGACAAAACTCTCTCCAAAAAAAAGTTTGATTCCTACATAATAATCAAGCCACTAAACCTATAGAATAAATAAAGACCACTAAAGTCTACAAAAAAGCCCAAGATACCTAAAATGGCAAACCCATCATAATAACACCAGATTATTCAGTGGAAACAATGAAAGCCAGAAGGACCTGGTAAGACATTGTATATACACTAAAAGATCATGGTGGTCAGCTCAGACTAACAACAAAACTATCAGTCACCATATATGGAGTAAACAAGATATTTCACAACAAAACTGAATTTAAATAATACCTATCCATAAATCTGGCCCTACAGAAAGCACCAGAGGAAAACCTCCAATCTAAGGAATATAGATAGATATACCATGAAACTATAGTCAATTAATAATTCCACAGAAGAAAAAAACAAAGAAGGAAACATATTTATACTACCAAAAAAGTAACAGGAAATAACAATCCCTGTTCATTAATATCCCTTAATATCAATGGACTCAATTCACGTATAAAAAGACACAGCCTAATATGATAGATACAAAAACAGAATCTATCCTTCTGCTGCATACAAGAGACACATCTTAACTGTAAGACAGACACTGGTTCAGAGTAAAGGGTTAGGAAAAGACTTTTCAGTCACATGGACCTAAGACACGAGCTGGTGTAGCCATCATAATTTCTAACAAAATAGACTTCAAACTAAAATCAATCGAAAGAAATCATGAAGAATATTACTTATTCATCTCAGGAGGAATCCAACAAGATAAATTCTCAACTCTGAACATTTATCCCCACAGCACAAAGGCATCTAAATAAGCAAAAGATACATTAATAAAATTTAAATCTTATATCAAACCCCACACGTTAATAGTAAGAGAATTCAATACCCCACTCTCAGCAATGTATAGTTCTACTAGACAAAAACTTAACAGAGAAATAAGAGATCTAGCAGATGTTATGATTTGAATGGACTTAATAGATATATACAGAACTATCCATCCAAACACAAAGGAATACACTGTTTTCTCAACACCCCATGGAACTTTCTCTAAACTTGATCACATACTCAGTCATAAAGCAAATATCAATAGATACAAAATCAATGGCAATAATTCTTTGTATCCTATTAGACTACAATAGAATAAAGTTGGAGTTAAAAAAAAAAAACTAAGCCTAAAAATGTATGAAAACTGGACATTTCTCAGTTGAACCACTTCTGGTTCAAGGAAGAAGGAAGACTTCCTAGAATTCAATAAAAATGAATCCATCCACAGCATACCCAAACATGTTGGACACAATGAAAGCAGTTCTAAGATAAAAATTCATAGAAATAGAAGATGCCCACATTAAAAAAAAAAAAAAATAGAGGATTCCTCAGTGTCAAGTTTCTTTCTAACCCCACAAAATGTCACTGGCTAAGATTCCAAGCAATAGTATAGAGGGTGCCTAAACAGAAAAGACCCTATAATCAAAGGAATGACCACTCTAATTGTCATTATAGAAACTTCATGCAGCAATGGATAAAGGCAGAAGCAGTGGTTCATAGCTAAGCACCAGGTCAAGCTCCAAATGCAGCTGAAGAGAGAGAGGAGAGAATATATGAGCAAAGGAATGAGGATCATGAGGAGTAGACACACAAGAGATGGTTGACCCAAGCTATTGAGAGCTGACTAAGAAACAATCACTGAGGAACCTTCATGACAAGGAACTAAACCCTCCAAAAGTAAATGCTATCAAACAGCCTGTGGAGTTTGTGGAGCCTCTTGTAGTAAGATCAAAGTATGTTCCAGGTGCATGAACTGACATTTTGGAGCTCATTTCTTACAGAAAAACACCTAGCCCAGTCTTAATACTGGGATGAAGGACCTGGACCAACCTCAAGAAGATATGCCACACTTAACTGACTTACCTTTGCATTCCTTGCCCCCATTAGTGAATGGAAAGGAGATGAGGTGGGGAAGGCTGAGGGAGGACTGGAGCTGGGGGGAGGGAAGGAAGGGGAGCAGTGGTAGGTATGGAGAAAACCTTTTTAAATATGTATTAAAAATAAAACCTAGAGAAATCTCACACAAGAGACTTAACAGCAAAGCTGAAACCTCTAGAATAAATAGAATCAAATTCACCTAGAAGAAAAAGATGGCAGGAAATAATCAGATACAGGGCTTAAATCAATACAGTTGAACCAAGGAAAACAATACAAAGAATCAATGAATAAAAGCCTTTGTTCTAAGAGAAAGTTAACAAAATAGATAAACCCTTATCTAAACTAATGAAAAGGCAGAGAGAGAGAGAGAGAGAGGGAGAGAGAGAGAGAGAGAGAGAGAGAGGGAGAGAGAGAGAGAGAGAGAGAGAAAGAGAATTTCCAAATTAAAAGAATCAGAAATGAAAGGGGAAACATAACAGACACACGGTAATCCAAAGAATCCTTTGGTCATACTTTGAAAACTTGTGTTCCACTAAATTTGAAAACCTAAAAGAAAAGGACAGCTTTCTAGACAAGTACTATTTATCAAAATTAAATCAAAACCAGATAAATGACCTAAATAGAATTAAAACCCCCAAGGAAACTGAAGCTAAATAAGCCCAGAGCCCAATAGTTTCAGTGTAGAATTTTACCCAACATTCAGTGAAGAAATAATACTAATACTCCTAAAAGTGTTCCATATAATAGAAACTAAAAGAACATTGCTAAACTCCTTTTATGAGGCTATAATCACCCTGATAACCAAGTTACTCAAAAATGCAAAAGACAAAGAGAATGACAGACAAATAAATCTTCATAAACATTGATGCCAAAATAATCAATAAAATACTGGCATACAAAATTCATGGGAAAAAATCATGCACCATGATCAAGAAGACTTTATCCCAGAGATGCAGGGAAGGCTCTCTATAAGAAAAACTATCAATGTCATCCCCCATATAAACAACCTAAAAGAAAATTAAAAAAAAAAAAAACATGATCATCTACTTAGATGCTGAAAAATTCTTTGACAAAATCCAATATTTCTTTATTATAAAAGTCCTGGAGAGATCAGGAATATAGGGAAAATACCAAAAAATAATAAAGGCAATATGCAGCAAGTCAAGAGCCAACATCAAACTAAATGGAGAGAAATACAAAGCAACCTCACTAAAATTTGGAACAAGACAAGGCTATTCTCTCTCCTCATATCTATTCAATATATTTCTCAAAGTTTTAGCTAAAGCAATAAGAGAAAAAATGAGATTACAAAGATAGAAGTTGGAAAGAAAGAAGTAAAACCATGTCTATTTGCAGATGATATGATAGTATACATAAATGACCCCAAAATTCTACCAGGGAACTCCTGCAGCTGATAAACACGTTCATCAAATAGAAAGATAAAAGATTAACTCAAAAAATAATATTTCTCTCATATACAAATGATAAAGGGGCTAAAAAATAAATCAAAAACAACACTCTATATCAAATCTGAAAATAGAAATAATTTATGGGATAACTCTAACTAAAGAAGTGACAGACCTGTATGACAATAACTTGAAGTCATTTAATAAATAAATTGAAGAAGATATAAGATGAAAAGGTCTCCCATGTTCCTGGATAGGTAGAATCAACATAGTAAAAATAGCAATTTTTCGAAAAGTCAGCTACAGATTTAATACAATCCTCATCAAAATCCTGACAATTTTTCACAGACATTGAAAGAACAATGCTCAAATTCATATGTAATAACAAGAAACCCAGGATTGCCAAAACAATCATGTTCAATAATAGAACTTCAAGAGACATCACTATCTCTGACTTGAAGCAGTACTACAGAGCTACAGCAATATAAACAGCTTGGACTGGCATAAGAACATACTTGTGAATTAATGACATCAAAAATGACCAAAACCCTGACACGCTTATGAGCATTGGATTTTTGACAAAGAGGCAAAAATGTACAATGTTAAAAAGATAGTATCTTTAACAAATATCTGGTACTGTCATAACCAGATAGTAGTACGTAGAAGAATGTAAATAGACCTATCTATCACCCTGAACAAAATTCAAGTCCAAGTAGATCAATGACCTGAACATCCAGGTAAACTAAACTTGATAGAAAAAAAAGTGGGAAATACCCTTGAACACACTGGCACAGATGACCACGTCCTAAATATAATACCAGAAGCACAGACACTAAAAACAACAGTTAATAAATGAGACCTCCTGAAATTAGAAGCTTCTGTAAGGCAAAGGACACAGTCAATAAGACAAAACAAGAGCCTACCAGAATAGAAAAAGATATTCACCAACACTATATTTGACAGAGGACTGATCTCTAAAATACATAGGGAACTCAAGAACTAGAGAACAAAAAGCCAAATAGCCCAATTTTAAAACGGGGGTTGGAGCTAAAAGGGAATTCTCAGCAGAAGACTTTCAAACGGCTGAAAGGCACTTAAAGAATTGCTCAACATCCTTAACTATTAGAAAAATTCAAATTACAACAACTCTGAGATACCATCCTAAGTCTGTCAGAATGGCTGAGATCGAAAGTACAGTTGACAGCCAATGTTAGAGAGGGTGTGGAGCAAGGGGAACACTCCTCCATTGTTCGGTTGGAGTGTAAACTTTAACAGCCAATTTAGAAATCAGTATGGTGATTCCTCGGAAACCTGGGAATCAATTTCCCCAATGATCCAACAATACCACTCTTGGATATATACCCAAAGGATGTATATTCTTATCCCAAGGGCATTAGCTCAACTATGTTTAGCAGCATTATTAGCAATAGATACACCCTGAAATCAACCTAGATGTTCCTCAAAGGAAGAATGGATTAAAAAATTGTGTTATGTTTTCACAATGTAGTACTACTCAGCAGCTTAAAACAAAATTAAATAAAAGGCATCCTAAAATTTGCAGGCAAATGAGCGTATTATTCTGAGTGACTAACATAGGCTCAAAAAGATAGACATGGTATATACTCACTCATACGTTGATTTTAGTAATAAAGCAAAGAATAACCAGGCTGCAAACCAAAACAGCAGAATAGCTAGGTAATAGGAAGAACTTAAGGGAAACATCCAGGGATCCCCCTGGAAAGAAGAAATATGGAAAAATCTTCTGAGAAAATTGGAATTATAAAGGAGAGTAAGGGGAGGTGGAAATAAATGATAAGAAGAGGAGATGACCTAGTGAGAAGAATAACAGAGAGAAAGAACAAAGAAATGGAAATGTTGATAGAGATAGCCATTGTGTAGTTAGAAAGAATCCTGGCTAGGACTCCAAGCGATAGTGGAGAGTGCACCTGCACAGGACATCCCTATATCAAATGAATGACCATCTTAAGTATCATTATAGAACCTTCATCCAGAAATAGTGAAATCCATAGCTAAGCACCAGGTCAAGCTTCTGGTCCAGCTGAAAAGAAAGGGGGAGGATATGAGCAAAAGGATCAGAATCATCAGGAAGAAACCCACAGAGATGACTGACCCAAGATATTGGCAGCTCACTGTCTCAGAAACAACAGTGAGGAATCTTCATGAAAAGGAACTAAACCCTCCAAAGTAGACAACTGTCAAATGGTGTGGACAGTTTGTGGAGCCTCTTGCAGTAGGATCAGAGTGTGTTCCTGGTGTGTGAACTGACACCTTGGAGCCCATTCTCTACAGAGGAACACCTGACTCAGCCTTAATACTGGGATGATTGACTTGGACCTACCTCAATTGGAGATGCCAGACCTAACTAAATCACTTTGAGATTCCTTGCCCTCCCTGGGAAATGGATGGGAGGATGGTGTTAGGGGCAGACTGAGGGAGAGACTGGGAGGAGGGAAGGGAGAGAGCGCAGTGATAGACATGAAAAAAAAATTTTTAAATAAAAAAAAATGGAAAAACGTGTTATAACTTAGTTTACCTTCATGTATACATGTGTGTCGAACATATTTTACATTATCACTTGTTTGTTATTATTTACAAATTGGTGAATAGTAGTCATTTTATGTATTAAATTATTAAATTTAATAATTAGGTTTTTATAAACTGTTACCCATGTATTGGTAAAAATTAAAATGTTTCCTTGGTTTTATACAAATTTAAAATAAAATTTATGTAATTATGCTTCTATAACATCATTATTTTTTTCTCATATATTTACACAAATTACTCTGTAGTAAGAATAGAAATTAGTCTCCAAATCTTAAAATAAATATAACCCAAAGAAATAATTTTAATAGATCATCTCTGTCTTGTGACAGTAGGTTACGACTAGATTAGAGTGTGGTATTTTTTTTTTGTCTTTCAAAAAACAAGTAATGAAATTTTTAGACATACTTGATCACTCTTGGTTAATATGGTTACTTTTGATAGGAGCAGTGTTACTGAGTCTTACACAATTCATAAACTAGTGCTGCATTGTAAGAACAATTAAATAGAAGTAATAAACTTTGAAAAACCAAGAAAATATGGACCCACGTAGAATGTTATCATTCGGGAAATTTTAAGAAGTAGAAGGAAAGAACACGGTACTTCACTTCAGTGAGCCTAGAATCTTAGTTACAAAGCTGCTATGAAGACTGGCCCAGGAAGAGGCAATGACTAGATAATTACAGAGCTACAGAAAGACTACAGTAGAGGTAGACATCTCTGACCTTCCCACCCCACCCTGCTTCTTGTTGTCCGAATGAAAAGAAGCTGGCTCTGATGGCTTATGTCTTCTGGGTTCTGGAACTGAGAATCATAAACTTGAAGGTTTATATTGAGCTTGAGCTGGAGAGGAGGGAAACAGGGACAAACCCACAGGCATTTGACTTCATTTTGAACTCTTAACAAGAATAACCACGGGGGGGGGGGGGAATCTATGAAAAAATTGTATAATTTACCTATGTCCCTTTATGTTCAGGAGAATTTTTTCAACTGACAAGGAATTTTAGATTAAGACTTTTGAGAAATATTAAACTATATACTGTTTCCTTCTTTCTCAAAGAAAAGATGAAAACAATTTGCAGAAAAAATGCCACAGTTTACATATAAATATGTTACAGCCCACTCACATTATTGTTGAACACATATTTGCCGACTAAAGTGTTATCAGCTAATTGTGGCTATTAAACCTGTGTGCGAGCATAAATTTTGATGAGCTTGCAAATTGTTATTACCTTATAATCTACTGATACTAGAAATTATCCTTGCTTATATGGAGTTGATTTCATTGTTCCTTTTGTGTTCTAAACACAAGACCCCTGACTGAGGACTAAATTAAAATAAGTCTTTTCATATATGTTTCCCACTGGAATGCAAATTATCATTCTAAGATCTCAGGTTCTCATGGCCTTTTTGCTATTATTCTATTAAAGATTCTAATTTTAGTGAACACAATTATTGTGTTTTGGCTATACCGAAAGAAACTGCCCGAAGTGAGATAAGATTTAAATGTAAATCACCAAGAGTAGATCATTTCTGCCAGCTGACTGGATAGATGTCTTGGCTCAGAGACGATAAAGCTTTGCTCCATTTTATCTTGTCCCACCAACTTCAGGTGTAGCTTTCATGAGCAATTTATATCCTGAATAACAAATAACCATGTATAATATGAAAGATGAGACTATTTTTATATTTTAATTTTATCACATTGCCTTTGACTCACTTTATTGAGATATCTTGTAGTCTTGAAGGTGAGCTGGTAAAGCTTCTTAAACCTGTCTTTGAAAAGAAAAACTTCCCCTTTCAAGCCCATAAAAGCCTCCTGCTTCATAGGAGTTTGTTGGGACCCTATGATACCAGGTTCAGTCCATATCTCTATGAGGTTTTCTCTGTTTTGAAGAAAAACAGAGAGCTGTGGATCTGGCAGAGATGTGGGGTGAAAACTGAGAAGTGGAGGAAGGGGAACTGAGGTCAGGATGTAAAATATGAGTGAATAAGAAGAAAATCAATAACGAAATCACTGGGTTAAAATGTCTGCCAAGAGGACAGTGGCCTTCAGTTTTATCCTACCGCAGGTGAGCTTAGAACCTCACTATTTTCAAAGAAGTCTGAAAAATGTACAGCTCTGAAAGACGAAGGATCTATAGTTGTAACCTTTTAAAGCTTTATAAAGACACATATACAATAAAATTATTTTCATATTAAGGATCAGCTATGCTTATTTCAAGAATTTATAAATTGTTTCTATCAAAACAATGAAAGGGTTTTCCTGCTCTTCAGACACTGTCCTCAAGTTTCACTTCTTTGAAAATCACACATTGATAACACTGTAAAATTATGAAAAAACTTAAAAAGGAATCTGGTAGAAAAACATTAATAAGAGTTGTGCCTCTATATACAATTAATTAAATGTGCAATTAGCAAAAATAGTAAAGTGTTCAATGTGAAAGGAACAGAATTATCACAAGAAACCCACAAACAAAATTCTCACGATAAAGAAAATGTATTTCCTCTAGAGGGGCATAGAACAAGGAATAAGAGAGAAGGAAAACAGACACAGGATGGGGGGGAACAGTAACAGGAAGCAGTAACAGTAAAATTGAGGAGGGTTATTTGTCCCGAAGAGAGCAGTCTGACATTGTCCAGAGGCAAATAAAGGAATAAAGGGAAATCTAGTGTTTAGATAAATTTGTTTTAATTTGATATGTTAATTATGATAGCCAAAAGGGGCTTCTGATTGCTGGACCTATATACTTTGGTAGCTGGAACAAGGTGGTTATCCTCAGAAGATGTAGCCAAATAAGGAAATAGACCTTGGTGGCTAGCTTTAAGAATATAATCTAACAGTTTAGTTTAAAGAAAGGAATGGAGGAAAAACAAGGCCTGCCAGAGTCAGGCTAGCATGTTCTGACCTGCCGAAGACTTTTACAATGTATTTAACAATTTTGAGAATAGAAATCAAAAATACACTGAGATTCCAGTTTACTCTTCACAGAATGGATATTATAACAAGTGATAAATTGAATTATATGAATGACAAGCTTAAGTATTTCTAGAGAAGACCCAGGTTATAACCAACAGACTCATCTTCACTTACACTCCAACAAACTATTTTCAAAAAGTAAAAGTTCATAGCTATTATGGATTGAATAAGAATGGCTCCATAGGCACATATATTTGAATGCTTAGTGCCCATATTTGGAAAACTAGAAGGTGCAGCTTTGTTGGAGATGTGTCTGTGCAGTGGTCTTTGAGGTTACAGAAGTCTACAGGAACCCAGTGTCTCTTTGTTTCCTCTACTGCCTGTGGATGAGGATATTGGCTCTCCGCTACTGTTTAAGTATCTCGTCTGCATGCCTTTAGTCATAAACATAGTCAGTAAGTGCCTTCTTTGTACAATTGAACATTCTTTGGCTATATGCTAAAAACGGTATAGCTGAGTCTTGAGGCCGATTTTCAGTTTTCTAAGAAAAGTGCCATATTGATCTTGAAAGTGGCTGTACGTGTTTGTTCTCCCACAAGCAGGGGGAAAGCGTTCCTCTTGCTCTACATCCTCTACAGCATAAGCTTTCATCTGTGTTTTGATATTAGCCCATTCTCAAAGGGATAATACAGAACCTCAGAATTATTGTTATTTGCATTTCCATAATGGCTGAAGATGATACACATTTTTAGATTCTTTTTGCTGTTGGTTTTGGGTTTTTTTGTTTGTTTGTTTGTTTTTGAAAGTTTAAGAACCTTCTGTTAGAGTTCTCTGTTTAGGTCTGTGTATTTACACAATCGAGTATTACTCAGCTTTTAAAAACATATCTTTATGAAATTTGAACATAGATAAATGGAACTAGAAAAATATCATCCTTAGGTAGCTAACCAAGACCCAGAAAAACAAACATGGTATTAGCTGTAAAGAATAAAGATGCTACAATCTATTATAGAACACTATATGGTATTATAATTTAAAAACTAGAGTCAGATCCTGTGAAAAACTTGAACTATCAGAGAGGGAGAAACAAACAAGAGCTTCTCACCCAGCCAATTCCACAGGCTTGTATCCAGCAATACTCAAACTTCAAGCTTCTCCATCCGTAGCCACAAAGGGAAGTGGCAGACCAAAGGAAGAGATCCTGCCCCTCCAGCTTTTTCTTCCTTTTATTCCCCAGCTATCTCAAATTCCGTTTTAACTTTCCTAGTGCTAGGATTAAAGGCATGTGTTTCCTAAGTACTGGAAGCATAGTTGGGGGATCACATGTGCGGGGATTAAAGGTGTGTGCCACCACTACCTGGCACTCTTAGGCCTTTATCTCACAGAACCCCCCCCCCCCCAATTCTCTGCCTCCAAAGTAATGGGATTAAAGGAATGGGTCACCACTCCCTTACCTTCATGGCATGGCTTTGTGAATGGTTCTGCCCTTTGATATATCACATTATATATATTACATATAAAATATAAACTATATATTTTGTGTCAAAAATAAATATAAAGGTTATAACTAATATAAGAAAAACTGTATACAATAGGTACAACAATTATATACAATAGATATAAGCAATAATCATATCAATGAGGTCTATTCAATTAACAATTGACAAATTCAAAGAAGATATCCATTTTTTATCTTATTTTTGGTGAGTCTAAAGGATTGTACCTAACTCACTTTCTATTTAACTTGTATTATCAACTATCTTTATATCTCTCAAACTTCTCCACTTCATATCTCTTATTGAGTTCCTTTTCTGAAGTTGTAATGAGGAAAACTATAAATATAACTTCACCTTCACTGAGTCCTGAGAAGAAAATATTAACTGAGTAAATAGAAAGTAAAAGCAAGTTACTTTATGACAGAAACATCTGGCTGCCTGGACAGTCACTCAAGGTTATTCTGCAATGTGGGGTCATCCATTTTCAGACTACAGGCTAACATATCTGACAGACTTATCTGTGAAGCAGAATATTCTTAAAGGCTTTCTTATTTTATCTTTGGAAGGTTTGCCAACTTTTTCTTTTATGTCCTGTTTGTCCGTATTAGATATCATATCAGCAGTTAAGGCAAGAACACTTTCTTGCCCAGTGGTTAACATTACCACAAATAAAGTAAACTTCATATGTAGTTTCTTTGATGCCCCTCATCTTCTCTGAAGTGATTGGTGCTTCTAGGAGCACCATAATGTCTCATTATGATAAAAATAAAAAGAACTTACATTATTAAAATATCTTAAATGGAATATTTTATACATCTCTGAGGTGTTTGAAGATGAACCATCTAAAATATATTTGTTTTACCTTGAATGATATCTAATATTATTATAAGTTTAATTGTAATGACTACTAACTTGCATTTTGTTTTATCTTAATTGGTTGGTAGTAATAACTTTTAAAGACTAACAATTTGTATTATATCCTAGATGAACATTAAGGTACAATACATTGAACAATAATAGAGATTCATGTACTATAACAAAATTAATCCCAACTTTGTATTAATATATGCAATTTGTATACAATATACAAAAGTCAAATCTAATGTAAATTATGTAAAGCTAGTAGTTGCTTTTAAAAGTAGATACAATAATCTACCCTTATATCCTATTATATCTACATTCCACTTTTTTCTCAAAGTAGATTTCATAATGAATAAGTGATGGAAACAAATGAAGAGACCCACAGTCAGACATGAGCTCAAGCTCAGGTAATCTACCTAAGGGAGGAAAGAAGGCACATAGGAGCCAGAGCAGTTAAGGATATCCCAAGAAAACCACAACAATAGCAAAAAAAAAAAAAAACTCAACTGACTCACAGAACTCACAGAGTCTGAGCCAACAGCCAGAAAGCTTTAAAAGGACTGATCTAGGCCCTCTGCATGTATGTGATCACTCAGTCTATTTGTGAGACTTCTAACAATGGGAGAAAGGGCTGTTCCTAGTGCTCTGGCTGGCTCTTGAGACCTTATTTTTCATACTTAATTACCTTACTCAGCCTTTATGTCAGGGGAAGAGCTTAGTCTTACACAACTTGAAATGCCTTACCCATGAGAGGCCTGTTTCTTCCTGAATAGAAATGGGATGAGAGGATTGAGGAGGACTGGTGGAGAATCGGTGGGAAGAAAAGAGGAGAAGAGAGAAGGAAACATAGGATCAGGAATAAAATAAATAAAATTTTAAAAGAAATGGAAAGAAGTAGTAATGCCAAAAGTTGGTTATGTGCCTACTGTAAATTCTGATTGAATCAGTAGACTCATGCAATAAAAGATAATCTGTCCCTATAAGAGGAATACTATGCATAGTTATTAGAATGCTTAGCCATTAGTGTTCTTCTTGTACTTATAATTATTTCCTAAGTGCATTATTCTTCCATCTTAAAAGTATATGAATACTCTTCATACTTGTAACTAATTCATAGACATGCTGCATAAGACTATCCTTACTTTAAGTACTTCTTAAGACAAAAGGTTGTTTGCTTTGTGCTGACAGGCCAAATGGCTAAGCCATCTGTTCTTTCTTACATTTACATATGCTTCACACTCCACATATCCTTTCTGATCATAAATTTTCTTTAAAAAATGATAATTATTCTAATATTATGTTCTAAATAAGTTTCAATAATTTCCTTTTCTTTATTTCTACTATTCTGACCACAGTGTCTCTCTAATTAATACCTTATTGATGTCAGATCTGACTATAGCTCTATTTTAGTTCTATGTACTTATGTTGCATATAAAAAAGGTTATTATGCCAGAGAGTGCACAGTGTTTCCAATATCACTAGAAATAAAAGAAAATAAAATTCCTATTAGTATTAGACTTTGATAACAAAATATAGCTTATTATATTTCTGCTAGCTGAATATGTCATGGATATTAGTCATTAATTATTATCTGTAAACCTAAGTTTAATATTTCTTTTTTTGGAAGACATTTGCTAAATCACATTATTAGCAGATACCTTATTCCACATTACTTGATTTTGTTCACCAAATTTCAGTTTTCCAATTATCTACTGATATTTAAAAAGTATAATGGAATTGGAAAGATGAGGGCTCTATATTAACATTCTGTAATTGGGTTCAATGAGCAGAAAAAAAGATAGTTATATTTTTTGTGATCTTAGTGATCATGCTGAGCAATAGAAAATTGCTACTCACTACTAGATAAATAACTATATTTTCCAGTTATTATTTTAAATTAATTCACCACTTCATTCTCTATACTTCCAAGTATCTAGAAAGAAGATGGATTTAACCAAATAAAGATCTTAGATACAAAAGATGAAAGACTTTTGCTGTAATCATGTGAACATTTTTAAGAAAAAAAAGCCAGTATTTTTTAGGAAGAATGAATGGTATGATTACTTTCTTAGGCTCCTCTGGATGCTTTATCACAGGACATGAGCTTTAGAAATATTACTCAAAAACTATGAGAAAAATAAACTGTTAGCAACTAATCTTGGCATAGGTTTTTAAGCTGTCATTCTAAAATAAATTAAAATTATGTTCAATTTGAGATAATGCAATACAAATGCCTCCACATGAAATTACTAAAGAAAACACATATAGATATAGGGGAACACTTTCACTGGTAAAGCCCATGCCCTTCCATAGAAACTGTAGTCTGGAGACCTGTGGAAGCTCTTAAAAATGACAAGAATGCCTAATCCCTACAATATATGTGCCATGTTTCATAGCAGAAAGTAGAAATGAGTGTGTGGAGAAAGTCCAATATATGTGTGTGCCTATCTAATTGTGTGTGTGTGTGTGTGTGTGTGTGTGTGTGTGTGTATGTGTGTGTGCATTCTGCCTTCTGGTTTAGAGTAGTATACAGTATAATTATCAGAGTTATAATACCCAAATGTCTATGTGAATAAACATTATATAATACTGGGTTGATTCTGATTTCTATTAGGAATTCAGTTTGCTTCTGCAACTTTCTCCTATGGAGCCTGTCTGTCTATTTCTGAATAGAAGGATTCATCATATGGTACCACCAGTAATGTAATCTACTTCCTTTGCCAGTGTTCTAGTACACTTGATTTTAAATGTAAGACCCTCTATACTTTAACTGCTTTATTCACCTCTATATTCTTTCTCTCCCAATGCTACTACAGAAAATCTTTTCTTCCTCAACACTTTTGGAGAATTTACAGCAGAGCATCAAGCTAAATTTTAATCATTTACTTAATTTACAGTTAATTCAAGGAATAAGTGAACCCAGAAATACCTTAAGCAGAAACGTTACTTAATTTTATACCTGAGCACTGGTACTTACTAACCCAACTTCTGCTGTTCCTCACGTCATCCTTCCATTTAGATTTTCCCAGTTTCTTTTCAGTTCAGTTATGGGGATTAATTCCTATTCCACGCAAATTAAGATTACTATCAGATCATGCTTAAGCAAATTTATATGGAAAATTTCATTACATATTATTTTATTTTTGGTTTTCTTTAGCTAGAGAATCATTGAGACATTTTTTTCTCAAAAATGAATGCAACATAAAAGTAGAAATTAGAAACCAAAGGACAATATGTATAGTTGTTTGTCAGTAAAGTGTAAACTGCAGAAATTTAAACTTAAGATATAAAAGATGAACAAGTTGTGCCACATGAACCAATCTCTATCAACAACATCCATCTCATGAATAGTCCCACAAGTTATTATGTCACTATTTGATTACAGCAACCTAATTAGCGATCTTATATGAGGAGGTTATATGAACAAGATTTTGTGAAATTGAATAAAGCATTTAAGTAAACCAAAGGATATAGACAATATATCCTCACATCTAACCTCACATCAAACCACACACACTAATAGTAGGAGACTTTAATACCCTACTTTCACCCTTGGATAGGACAACTAGACAGAAATTCAACAGAGATAAGAGATCTAACAGATGTTATGATATAAATGGACTTGATATACATACATATATATACTGAACCTTCCATCAAAACACCAAGGAATACACATATTTCTCAGCATCTCATGGAACTTTCTTTAAAATTGAACACATGCTCAACCACAAAGCAAATATCAATAGATACAAAGAACAGTGTTAAGAGGAAAATTCATAGCACTAGATGCCTATATGAAAAACCTAGATAAATCTCACATATCAAACATAGGGCTGAAATCAATACAATAGAAACAAAGAGAACAATACAAAGAATCAAAGAGTTGGTTCTTTGAGAAAGTCAACAAGATCAATAAACCCTTATCCAAACTAACCAAGAAACAGAGAGATAGTATCCAAATTTACAGAATCAGAAATGAAAAGGGGAACATAACAACAGACATCCAGAAAATCCAGAGAACTATCAGGTCATACTTTGAAAATCTATACTCTACTAAAATTGAAAATCTAAAAGAAATAGACAGCTTTCTAGAGAGGTACCACTGACCAAAATTAAATCAATATCAGATTAAAGACCTAAAAAGACTTCTAAACTGAAAGGAAATTGAAGTTGTTACTAAAAGTATCCCAAGTTAAAAAGGCCCAGGACCAGAGAGTTTCAGCCGCAGAATTCTACAAGACATTCAAAGAAGAACTAATACCAATACTCTTCAAACTGTTCCATTCTGTAGAAACTGAAGGAACTTTGCTGAACTCTTTTAATGAGGCCACAATCATCCCAATTTCCAAGTCACTAAAGATACAAAAAATTAAAAAGGGAACTATAGGCCAATCTTCCTCATGAACACTAATTTAAAAATACACAATAAAATTTGGGCAAACCAAATCCAACAACGTATTTTAAATAATCATCCATCACGATCAAGTAGACTTTATCCCAGAGATGCAGAGATGGTTCAATACAAAAACTGTGAATATCATCCATCATATAAACAACCAAAAAAATACCCAATAATAATCTCATTAGATGTTTAAAAAACTTTTGAGAAAATCCAATAGTCCTTCATGAAGAATCTTGGAGTAATCAGGATTACAAGGAAAATACCCACGTATAATAAAGGTGATATATAGTAAGCCAACAACCAACATTTAAATTCAGAAACAACTCAAAGCAATCCCACTAAAATTAGGAACAATACAAGGCTATGCTCTCTCTCTTTATATATTTACTACAATTATGAAAGTTTTAGCTAAAGCAATAAGAGAGAAAAGGTGATACAAAGGGAAAGGAAGGAGTGAAACTATCTCTATTTGCAAATGATGTGAGTGTATACATAAGTGATCACCAAAATTCTACCAGAAACATCCTACAGTTGATAAGCACCTACAGCACTGTAGCAGGGTACAAGATTATCTCAAAAAAAAAAAAAATCAATAGCCCTTTTATACTCTAAGTGTGTCATCACAAAACCTACCCAACAATGAATAGAGTCGTATGCAGAGATCCATGGCTGAACACTGGGCCGAGCTCCTGGTCCAGTTGAGGGCAGGGGAGGAGAGTCTGTGTGTGAGCAAGGGGGTAGGGATTATGAGGAAAATTCTCACAGTGATGGCTGGCTGGAGCTCTGGGGAACTCACTGAATCAAGAACAGCCACTGGAGATCCATCGGGTAAGGAGCTAGGCCCTCCAAGTATAGGTAGCTGTTGATTGGCATGGACAGTATGTGGAGCCCTGGAGGGGTGGGATCAGACTGTGTGAGTGGGCTGGTACCCTGGAGCCCATTTCCTGCAGAGGAACACCTAACCCAGTCTTGATTTTGGGATGAGGAAATTGGACTTGCCATGAGTGAATTTGACAAACTGAGCTGACCCACCTTGGAACTTTTTGCCCTTTGGAGGGAGTGGATGGGGGCATGGGGAAGGGAGAGTCTTAAGGCTTAATGGGACAGATTGGGAAGAGGAAAGAGGGGACATAAAAAGACATTTTTAATAAAAAAATCAAAATGAACATACAAAAACTATAAAGTAAAATTTAAAAAAGAACTGTTCCCATAGAGTCTGGGTATTATGTATTATTGTATTTTTCTTGAGATTTTTTTTTTTTTTTTTTTTTTTTTTTTTACTGCAAAGAAAGTGTTAAGCTGCTGAAAGACATTTGAATATAAATGTTGCTATATTAATACAACTTACATATTTTGTAGATGCTTTGACTTCAAAGTTGAAGTCAAAAGATAATGTTACTTTGAAGAAAAGATTTTATTCCCAAAGAAAATGAGAGGCTGTGCAAATGTATTCCAGATTTGTTTTTTTTTTTTTTTTTTTAAAAAAAAATTGAGCTTCAATTGAGGAAGACTCTGAAAAACCTCAGATGGAAATAGAAGGTTGTGATAATTTGACATTTCAGAGCCACTCTGTTTTACTTTTTTCTGAGCTCTGCACCCAGAAACAACTTCAAGGAGATTGAATGAGGTGATCAGCCTTCATAGAACACTTGACTGTGGGCTTGACTAAATTCTAAACTTTCTCAGGATCCCCATGAAATTACCTGCACCCCAAATCAGCAGGAAGTAGTCTAAAGAACTATTCTCACATTCTCAAAAATGGATTATGGATATTTGTCTTTGTTTACAGTGTTGGTTATAAGTTGTTATGGATAATAACAGGGAAAAAGTTATACAAATGGATTAGATTTAGGGTTTTATTTTAAAAGGGATTGATGTGAGACTTTGCTCTTCTACACTGTAAATATTGGTTTAATAATATTTTGAACAGTCAAAGCTAGGCAGGCAGGAATAGGTTGACCAGACTGGGATTATTCTGGAAGAGAAGAGAATGAGCAAGAGACTTGAGCCAGATGGAGAGGAAGAAAAATGAGAATGCTGCACTGAAGCAAATGTACAAAGCCATGTGGCTAAACATGGACATAAATCATTGGTTACTTTAAGATAAAAGTTATCAAGGAATAAGTCCAAGCCATATACCAAGTAGATTATAGTTAACATAAGCCTTTATGTGATTATTTGGTACTAACTAGCTGTGGGGCCAGCGTGTGGAATAGAGAAACTTTTGATTACATATTTGCTCATTGTAATGGTGGGTACCTGCTGCCTTAGGCATAGGATATTTATTTAAAATTTATTTAAAATTTAAATATATATATATTTATAAAAATTATTTATTTAACTTTTTTATGTGCATAAAAGTGTCAGATCCTCTAGAACTAGAATTACAGACAGCTATGAGCTGCTATGTGGATGCCGGGAATTAAATCTGGCTCCTCTGGGAGAACAGACAGTGCTCTTAGTCATTAAGCTGTCTCTCTAGCCTAGAGACCCAAATCTTAACCATTCTAGGTGCAACATTTTATAAATAAAGGCATAATTTTATTTATATAGGTGATATGTTGGTGAGATTGATAGGCCACAAAATAGATCAGTTTTAATTTAATGTGGGGAGAATAATTTCACTATTTGACATAAAAATTACTTTTATTCTGGAAGGTAAAGACTACTGGATGAGAATATATACATATATGTTATATATATAAATAAGAATATATAAGTATTTATATATAAGATTATATAAGTATATATATTCTTATTTTAAAGTTTCCACATATTTTTGTGATGACTATATCTACTATATTGCTTTAAATAACTTTAGGCTATCCTCAAATAGAAATTTTTAAAAGTTATGATCAGCATTTTACTATATAATCATAATAATATATTTTATTTTGGAAAATAATCATATTTAAGCATTATCTTAACCCATTTCATTCTTAAACTATATGTTCTATAAATTTATATATATATATATAATTTATTACAAATCAAAAGCAGCTCCCCCCCCAAAAAAAGACAAAGTAAGTTTTATTTTCAAATACTTGAAAATATTTGAAAAAATAACTGTTTCTCATAAGTGTTCATTTTCTACCAGGTACTGAATCTGTTCCCTCAAAATTGTTGCTTAAATTAAGCCTGTAGTGCGACTGTATGGGGCTGGGGGGAATGTTGGATCCTAGTATTTGTTAATTCTGCTCACAGAGGTGACCCTCTCCCTGCTACATTTTATACTACAGAAATTTTAAAAAAGATGTTGCTGTTGTGTCTCTCTTTGACAGAAGTAGAATTATCTTTTTCATTTTTCACATATAAAGATATGAAACAATTTCTAACATAATTGCATTTTTGGCATCAGGTTGAAGAAAGAGATCATAAGAAAGATATGGATATGAGAGAGAAAGATAGAGATATGAATTTTTGGTCATCAGTATTCCCAGGGAGTCTTACTCTCTTCCAATGATGAGATCGCTACACTTTCTCAATAAAGAAAGCACTTTGCAAACTGTTCGTCTCTTTTTGTTCTCATTTTGTGAGTATAAACCTACTGTACATCTTAGTTATATTGTTTCCATACATATTAGAACAATTTTTCATAGCATTAACTAATTACCTAAAACATATTTGATTTAAATGATAAACATCTTAGTTTAATTTTGACAATTTAAAATTTTATAAATTATAATATAATTGCATCATATTCTCTTCTTTTCTTCGCTTAAACCTTTCCATGAAACCTCTCCTTCATGTTCATGACTTCCTTTCCTTTAATCGTTCTCACATATGTACATATATATCTCTATAATAAACTTAATTTAAATATTTCATTAACACATTTGATTGTCTTAAATTAACAAATACAAAAGAGACACTTTCAACTACTCTCAGAGTGGCTGCTAATTGTTATTATTTACTCATTTTAATTTTTACACATTCCACTTATTCTTTCTTCAATATGTACTGTTTACCATGACTACACAGTGTATCTGTCATTGATATTTTATAAATAAGATGTTAGAATTGAAGTGTATCAGTCCATAACACTCATTTTCTTATGTCTTTCATTTGAAATTTCTTAAAAAACTCTCTTCTGTAAACAGTCAAAAATTCCCAAGAGACTTTGTGTTGTACAAAAGAATCGCTTGGATTTTTGTAATATTTATTTATTCAAATAATTATCATCTTTATCTGTTGTAGTAAATTGAAAATTAATGGTGGAAATTAGCTAACCCATGAGTAGTCCAACATTTTAAAGTTTGCAGTAACCTAGAAGAAAGTTCTGTATTCTCTACAGCTTTGTCACTAATGGACCTCAAAGTCTCTCAAAGTTATGAGATGCCTGTCAAGAGAGACATTAACCATACATCTCAGGACTTGCTATTTTATTAATGGATTTGAAAATATTTAGACCCAGAAAGTTTTTCATTAATGCTGTCTTCAGCTTTCAACACCTAATTCTAAAAACTCTGTATTAAGTCCCGTATAACAAAGGAAGAGTTTGTAGAATGATATCCACTGAAAAGAAGTTTCTAATGCCTTTCATTCTCAACATTAGTGAGGATAAATATGCAGTCTGCAATTTTGCCATCATAATATTGTGCTTATGAATTTATTTTATGTACTAGAAGAATATTGAAACAGTAATTTCCCATTGAAGGTAGTCAGATATCTTAAAAATGCAAAGAATCAGTAGCAATACTATTTAACAATTTTATTTATTTATTTTAACCTATATTCTTTGTGTTTTTTAAAATTTTACAATTTTAACAAAGTTACTCAGTAACAAAATACAAATAATAAAAAATATTAAGTAAATATTCAAAACAGAATTTGACCAACAAATTATTTTCATGTAATTATAAATTTTGCCATTCTCCTTCAGGGGAAATCTAAATTATATCTTTCAAATCAAGTTACAGTTTATAAATAAAAATTGTTATTTTCTGATTACAAAAAATAATCTTTCAAATTCACTCCGTTAATTCCTCCTAAGTTTTAATATAAAAATATTTTTGTTAATAGGTTTTTTTTCCCACTTTGCTTTTAAGGAAAAAATTTGGATACATCACTTATACATGATAAACCACAGGTTTCAAAATGTACTCAGATACTTCATCTTTATCACTGATTTATGTTTTATTTATTCTCAAAATTCTATTCAACTAAAAAAAAACAATGCAAAGTTTGAATTATCTTCTATATACCTAAAAATATACAAAAAATCCTAGGAACTTTATGCTAAAGAGATTAATTATATACCTTTTGGGAATATTGATTTTATAGACAGACTTTCATCTTAAAATTCACTATAAAAGTAATTTAAAATTCAATATGCATACAAAGTGATTACAGATAATTATCTGAGTTAGAGTCAATATGTGAGAAGTGATAAAGTTATGCTGAATGTGAATATAATCATTCTTCAAACCCAGCTCTTTAGAAAACAAAAGATCAATAAGAAAAAGTAGCCCAACATGCGTAGGCTAGAATTGAATACATTATTACTGCACTTAAGGAAAAATAAGTATAAAATGCAAAGACCCATGCCAGAAGCATTGCATTCTCTACAGTGAACAAAAGGTATTATTTCATAATCTATGAAAATATCTATTAATATTTCAAAAATGATTAAAATGACAGCTACAAATTATTCTGTTTTACCTTCCCATTATGGAGGAAGTTGTGAACTCTTTTTAAATGAACAATGCGTCTTAAATTAAAATACGTTTTTTTACATTTTACTCATCAGAAAAGATATCTATAATTACTTACACATGTTAGTTACTACTAAAATAATTTCTGATGAACTGAAGTAGATGAATTTCAGCACAAACTGTAAAACCAATGCATTGTAATGAAAAGCAAGTCATACTGAACTAAACAACAGCTTCCAGAAATGCACACATGCAACCAACAGAGTTACAATGTCACCTTTTACAACCACAAAGGAATAGATGACAGCATTGTGTTCATGATAAACATAAAATCCCTTTCTTGTTCTAGTGATGATCTCATTCTTCTTGAGAGATTTTCTCACTTACTTATTTTCTCTCTTCTATAATTTAGCTCATGGTTCTTTATTAACTTTTGTCTGCTCTTTAAGAGTACAGTTACAAGAAATGTATATTAAAATTATAAAGATATGTAGAAAATCATACTTTGAAAGTATTTTTAATCAAAGAATAACATATCTAACACTCTTAAATATTGTTTAAGAAAAGAAAAACATGAGGAAAAACTCAGTGCAGTTATGTAATTTATCTATCATAATAAAATATTCTTGAATTGATGTTTTTAATTCTTATTTATCAATCACCTATTTCATTGTCTTATGTATGAAATAAGTTATTTATAATTATGCTTTATCTGAACCCATTAGAACTGATGTCTGTCTGCATACTTATTTTGTTGCTTTGATATAACCTAATAAGAGAAATTTAAGAGAAGAAAACTTATTCAGGCTCACTGGTTCAGAATATAGTGAAAGATGTTGGATCAATGCTCACAGCAGTCAGACATAATGTATCCAATAGTCAAGAATCTGAAATAGACTAAGGCTGAGGCTGTTTCTTAGGTGACTTCGCCATCCTTAGGTAGTTGAGGGTGAAATCCCAGGAAACAATACTATTCTCTTTTACAGCATTTCTTTCTACATCAATTAATTAAAGGTTAGTGTAACTTACAAGAGCTCTCACACCTGAGTTGGGGACTTGTCTTCATGGTAATTTCAGGTCCTGTTAACTTGAAAACACCAACCACCCCAGTCTTGGAGAACTACACTATTGACAAAACTTTATTTCAATCAATGATCTAACAACATTTCATCATATCAAATGCTAAATGTATTCCATATAGTTGCCAATAGAAGACTGCACAGGAAGATGGCATGGTAAGACTTTTGACATTGGGTCTTTCATCGGGAAGCCATATTGTAGGTAAAAATATCAACAAATTGCTTGATGCACCCAGTTAAATAGGGCAAAAGACTGAGGTGCAGGGCATCTGTTGGGAAAGAATATTGAAACACTGCAGAGCAGGAATCTGCCTCCTCCCCTTCCATGCTGCCTACCTCCTCTACAGCACACATTGGCAGCTGTGAAAACTCATTGAATATATTAATTGATCTATTCTTAGTTGATCCCTCTAATTTATTCTGAGTCTAAATCATTAATGATCATAGATGATATCAAGAGAATTCTTATTAGTTGATTATTCATTAAAAGAAGATAAAACAGTCTCAGAATAGAGTATCTCTATATTATCACAATGTAAAAAATAGATGCAAAGAAATAGGTGGATGCGTATATAAATAGCAAACTTGACAATCACGTGAATTATGATATTCATAATTTGTGATTTTTAATTTTTTAATATTAGTTTCTTAAGGACTGTAAACGCAACAAAATGTTACAATAAACCAGACATAAATGTTGGAAACTTAAGAATTTCTTCAACTAAATACAAACACCAAGAACTGATTGCAAATTCTCCTTACTAATTCATCTCATGATTCATGTTTCCCACACTCATTTTCTACCACTTATATATATATAACATTCTTCTTCTTTCCTGTAATTCTGTAGAGCTGTGTGTTAAAGATTCTTTAAATTGGTTTCTTGTAAGTAGAATTATTATCTCTAGGCTTACATGTATGAGTCATTAAATTGGATACTGTAAAATTGCACTCCAAAGATTAAAAGAAATTGAACTTTACATTAGCAAAAATTTCTGTTTTTATAACACTTCCAAAAAACTCAAATATTAGCTAAAATAGGTTTTAAAATAATATTGTATGTGTTTTCCTACACACCCAGTTTCCAGAGTAAATTTTATTTAGCTTCTATATCTCTCTTAATAAAATATAGTTTTCAGTAGAAGCCATAAAATTGTTTGCCTTAAATTTTTCAAACTTTAGTATTATTAATATTTAAATATTAAATTTCTATAAAATTTATTTTTGTTTATAATAAAAATAAATATAAAAATTAATTTCCTACTTTCTGAGTTAATTATTTTTGTACTCACTGATATGTTCAATTGAATTGTACAACATTTTGTAGAGTATAATTGTGCTTTTGCAAAATGTAGGTAATCCTAAAATATATATGGTATATATTGTTTTCTCTGTGTGGTTGTGTTTATAAATGCATGTTTAAGCTGGAATTTTATATATATATACATATATATATATATTTCTTTTTATTTATATTTATATGTGTATGTACAATATTGACCATCAATAAAACCCATGTCTTTAAATATTGTATACACATTCTTCATCCATAATATCCATGTTTAGTGATTCGTAAAATATTTTTAGCTTAACTGTATGTAAGGATATTTAAATAGTAGTTTTTAAATGATAGTGTGCTAATGACTAAACAGAATTATAAAATATTTGTTAAGAGAATACAGAAAATAATTTGATGAACCATTTGCCATTTAAATGACAGTAGGTGAATATTTGTCTGTGTGTGTTTCTATCATCTTCTAAAAACAGAAAAATATGCAGTAATGTGAGAAAATGTTATCCACATTATGAAGCATTAAGATTAGGCATTCAGAGAAAAGTAAACATTTTTAAGTAAACTTCTTAATTGTATGTTAATTACAAACATATATGCTGGAAACCACAGAAATATTGAAGTAGCAACTCAGTTGAAACCAGAAGGCTGACCCATCAGAACAAAAGGGTCTGGTAGTAGTAAAATAAAAATCATGAAATGTTGGTGTTAATTGCTTTTTAATGTATTAGCTGTTCCACTCAGAGAATTTCTTATGTATAATTGTACCTTTCTCATTTATTATTTTCTTGGGATTCGTTTTACAGGAAGTTTTAACAGTGTTATTTATCATTTACTGGGCATAGTTCTTCCATACATCTGGTTCATATGGATAACTTTTATAGTAATGTGTGAAAACAATCACACAGACAAGATCTATTTCTCACAAATCAGATCTTTGTTCCATTTCCCAGAGCAGTCTTAGTGTCTGCCCATCTCCTGCAATTATCTTCCTCAGTAGACACCTGGACAGAGTCAGCCTTCAGACTAAGTAATTTTATTTAAAACATTTCTTAGACATACAAAGACAGCAACAGATAGATTAAACACTGTTAAACAATAAACTCACTTCCCATACTGATAAACGAACTATCTGGAGCTAGTTAACTAATCTTAAACTCTTAACTCCCTTTACTTAATTGCCCCTGGATTCATTAACACAAGATTTTGCTTAAGAATTTATTGTTTGTGAAATAAGAAAATGTAATCAACCATTTCCTAGTGGCAGATGTAAAAACAAATATTTGCTCTGGAGGACTAGAACAGCTAGAAGGTAACAGATTTTATTTCTTGTGCAAAAGCAGCAGCATGAAGACCTATTGAAACATAACAGAGATTTTACTTTCTTCATGCTCATGTTTTTTTTTTTTCTTTTTTTTCCTGTTCAATAAATTTTCAACCTTATACCTAACCCGATTCAGGAATGTGGTCTAAGCACATGATTTTTCCCATTTAGATTGCTTTGCTGATTTTAATCTTTAGTAGACTCCCATCAGAAAAACTTTTACTAACCAGTTCCACCTTGTGCCATAAAGAAAGCTGGCAGATAATGCTCGTGTGAACCTTATAACCCTTTTCTGCGACCCTAAGAAATTCAAGTCTTGCATTACCCTGTCAAAAATTACTCCCTGCATGAGAATATAAGCCTACGCCTTAGTTGTAGCTGCTTTGCCAAGAAGAGTGGGACTAATAAAGATGATCGACTAAAGAGAATAGTGTGAGTATTTTCATTAATATTCCAGATAGATAGATTCCACAGCTGGTAGAAAGGTATCTGTCTTTGGGCTGATGACCCGTAGGCTTTTGTTGCATACATTAAATAAATTAACTATATTTACTTATTCTAGTACTTAAAACTATATCAAATTCATGCACAAAACAAGATAACTGATGCAAAAGAAGTAATTGACCACATTAATACTTATATAATAGTTTTCTTTATATATATTTTCTAAACTAGACAATGTTTGGCACTGTGGCAAGATTCTATCAACTGGGCAAAGCAGAAGCTCACAGAATGGAATAGAATTTATAGCTCCACATTTGAGAAAGGATTAATATCTCATAAAACAGATAAATAAATTTTAAAAAGCAACACATTGAGTTTAAGGCCAAAACAGAGTTCTAAAGACAAAAGGCTAAATATTTATCTATAATTTTTTCTTATGTACAACAATCAGGAAAACAGAAATTCAAACAAGCTTCACTTGTAACCTTACGTTTGTCAGAATAGTCAGTTAAATCAACAACAGCAATGAATGCTAAAGAAGATGTCAGGAAAAGACGCCTCTTATCTACTGTGAGTGGACTGTATGCCAGCCTAACCATTTGGAAAGCAGTGTGAAGTTTTTCCAAAGATTAAAAAAAATTAATTTGCTTCACACCACACAGATATTTACTCAGACATTATCATTACCCTTTCATTAATAAAAGTCAGGAAATAGAAAATGCCTAAATGCCTTACAAAATATGAATAATAATGAAAATGCAGTACATATACAGTATGAATTTTATCCATGTGTAAAATAATATGAAATTGTTACTTCCATAGATAAGTGAATATAACTGGAAAATATATCAAGTAAAGTAACCAATATCCATAAACTCAAATATCACATGTTCTCTCTCATCTCACTCCAAATTTTCAGATGTGTGAACATATCCTGGAGTAACCTCAAAGTGAAAAAATTATAAAGAGATCATTGTTTTGTGTGGGTAAAGAAGGGACTAATAAGTTCCATGTAATCTGACTAGAGAAATTCAAAATGAGAAATATCATTAAGAAGAGAGAAAGGGAGATAAATTCAGAGGGATAGTAATATAATGATACAATATTAAGACCACCTGAAAAATGTTCTAAGGCATAATATCTTTTTATTAACAATCTACTTTTTAATAACTATACTATATAAATATCTGTATATAAATATGAATACATAGGCTAAATACAACTTTTACTTTTGAAATGAAAATGCTCCCTCAGGAGCCCATAACCATTTTTTAAAAATTTCAAAAGGATGCATAAAAAAATCCTTTCAGGAGTCATTGGTCAGTGTTATCTAAGAGATTCCTACATTAAAGGCTATTGCCCTTAGTTGTCCCCAGAGGTGGACAATTAATGAATACATCATACACTTCAGACATAGGGTACAGAAGTCATTGAATTGGAACTGCCCAAAAATCTCTGAGAAGTAGATTTCATCCTACCAGAAGATACCTGAAAGCTTTCAAAAGAGGGGAACAACCAATAATGTTACCTAACATTAGTCATCTGAACCACAACAATGAACAGTTTGGCATGAGAACTCCAAGGGTATAATAGTAGCATAGATTTTTTTTCAGTAACCAAAAATTAAGTGGACATGAGACCAGTTTTAAAAAAGAAAAAATTATGTCCGTTGTTGGAAAGCTAGCAAACTACATAGGGCTAGTTAAGCCATAAAATTGAGGAAAACTTACACATTCCACATTATTAAATCAGCACAATCAATAAGTGTATTTTAAATATTTGGCCTTTTATACACTAATAACTTTAGTCTTCACCTTTCACCAAAGACAATTCTTTGTAACAGACAGAGACCATTAAAGAAAACCAAAAGCAAACAAAACCCAGAGTTGTAGATTCTCTCAAACAATAAATCTTTAAATAATTCTTGCATCTAAGGCCAAAAGAATATTTCAGAAAAGAGAAGAGAATTACTATAAGAGCCAGAGGAACAAGTTGCTTACTATGAGACTATATCTGTCCTAGTAATATCAGAGGTTACACCCATGATTATAGTCTGAAGTTTTCTGTTCCACTCAGCTGGTCCCAAAGCCATTTAGTCCCAAAATAAACATACATTGTCTAATACTAATTACAATCTGTACGCCTTATAAATCAGGCTCATTCCCAACTAATTCTTACAACTTAACAAAACCCATTCTTATTAATCTATGTCTTGCCATTTGGTTATTGGTTTACAGGTACTTTTACATTTTGCCTTTTTGGTGGCTAGATCATGACTCTTTGACTCTGCCCCCCTTCCCCTTTATATATGCTTGAATTTCCCACCTGCCTCCAAGCTGCCTTGCCAAAACAGGCTCTTTATTAAAAAATGGTACTCACAGCATATGGAGAGACATCCACATCACATGATGTCTCATCAACTTATCTGTGTCAACACTAGCTGAAGAACTACAACCAAGTTCAATAGAGACTATGAAATCACAGCTCCACACTAAGTATTACAAGAATCTAAACAATATTGAGGGATTGGGAAACTGTTTTTTTTTTTTTTTTTTTTCAAGGAAAAGTACATCAACTTGTTATTAGATAACATGAATTTGAAAAAGAGAAAGATAGGGTAAATGGTTGGGTTTAGAGAGAGAAACAAGAAGGGAGAAAAATTAGGTGATTATATTATAATCTCAAAAAGTAAAAAAGACTTTAAATAAAGATGAGACTTCCTGGAATGAATGTGCCATGCTAAGCTGACCTACACTGGGACTGGGACTTCTTGCCCTTTGGGAGGAGGGGATGGGTGGATGGGGAGGGGCCAGGATAAAGGCTGACTGGGAGGGATTGGAAGGAGGGAAGAGATGGGGAGCAGGAGGATGATACATAGATCAAAATGACATTTTTTATAAAAAATAATAAAATAAAAAAAAAATTAATAAAGGCATCAGTGGATGAATAGACCTTCCATGCTTATAGATTACAAGGAATAATATTTTAAAAATGTCTATTGATGGAGATCTGCTATGACAGGTAGGATCAGGCCCCAAAGAAGATGTTTGGGGTTGGAAAGAGGAGAGAAAGATGAGACAGACATGATCTGAGGGTGAAACAGGTTGGCTGCCATCAGCCTTTAATTACACCATTATACTGTATATTGTACATAGGATTAAATGGAAGACTAGAGTCATGTTAGCCAGGGTGTACCTTGAGATCAGGAGTTGAGGAATCTAGCTTTGACCTTGACAATAAGCAACAGTCATATGTTAATAGTAAAGCTACAGGTTCCTCTTGCTAAAGGTGACACCTTTATTACAGATCAGAAACTTTCCTCAAGCTCCCCAGGAAAGGGAGACCCATATCCAAATGCCAGAAGTGAGGAAAAGGACTTTGGGGAGCAGACACATTACAGTTTTAGTCACACTATATAGGCCTGTTCTTATAATGCTATTGAAAGGAAACTTCCCAATTTCTTACTCTTTTCTCAAAGAAACTGATTTCTCTGAATTAATTACTACCTAAACATTTGCTTTTTATGGCCTCAGGATCTGGATTTGAATTGTAGGCATTCCATCATTTGGAATATCTGTCTCATATTTCTTCCCTTCATGTATTTAAGAAGGAATAATGGAATTCCTGGTTCCATGGTGGTGGGGACATTTTTTCATACCAAGGCCCATGCAAAATTTCCCAAAGGGAATGATATTAATATTGAAATTCGCTTCAAATAAAAATTAAAAAGTGCTGAAGAAGTATAGTCTGTGTGGAAGATTATGCTGTTACATTATAAATAATTGTCCCACCCACTCATTTAATAAAAAGCGTTGATTGGCCAAAGGTAGGCAGGAAGTGTGGGCGGGGCTAACAGACTAAGAAAACTCTGAGAACAGGAAGTACAGAGCAGAATGCCAGAGAGAAGCCAGAAGAAGCAGAGGACAACTATGCTGCTCTAAGAAGAGGTACCGAGCCGAATGGCTGAACAGGATAAGAGTCATGGGGTAGTTTAAGGGTAAAGAGTTAGCAAGTTATATGCCTGGACCTTAGGCATATGAGCTGAAAACTATTGTAAACATCTGTGTGTCTCTGCATGTCTCGGGGTCTGTGGGCCTAAATCTTGAGGCAAGGCCTGAAAGTCAAGGCCAGAAACCTCCTACTACAGGTCTGCATTATTAAAATGTTGGAATTTTGTCAGATTGCAATGGTCACCAAAGGGTCCACAAGAGTCTATACTAATACGTATAATAGGTTGAATGGCAATATTCATCAAAAATTCTATACATTTTTTTCACTAAAAGTAAAAAATACGTTAAACTTCATATGAATCACATAAAAGAGGATAGCCAAAACAATCCTAAATGACAAAAAACACAAACAACAAAAAAGCCCAAAACTCCAAAATTACCATGACAAGTTTCATATTTTATTAGAGACCTTTAATAGTAAAGCAAGCATAATAATGGCATAAAAATAGATATGTTGATATATGAAATTGAATTGAGGACCTAGACATATATCCATATAACTATGGATATATAGTTTTTGAAAAACAAACAAAAACCTAAAAAACAAGGAAAAAACACTCATTAAAAAAAACAGCATTTTGGTTTTAAATCAAAAAGGACAGTTACTTCTAAAATTTATTAGCAAGCAATACCCTCTCAGAATCCTGATGTTATTTCTCCCAAAAAAATCCCTTTAAGAAAATAATCCTTCCCTTTCATCTCTCTTTTCCCCCTTCCTTTTTTCTTGCCATGAGGTTCCAGGTACCTTGTCACACACCTTTTTTTTTCTTTATCTTTTTCTCTCCTTCCTCTACTTCCCTTCTCCCTCTCCCCACTAATAAAGCTTTTCACATGAGTGCAGCCCCCAACGAACCTTTTACTGTGGTTCCCACTCACATTAACCACCAGTAACTGGGTAGGTGTGCTTCCTTTAAATATAATTGTCTAATCTTCAACTCCATCAAAGAACACAGAAGTATATAATATTACATGAGTAAAGAAAGACAGACTATGAATGAAGCATATGGAGATGTAAGAAGAATCTTTGAGGACTTGGATAGGGGTATCAGTGATCTGAATAATGCATACAAATTCTTTCTTACTCAATTTAAAAAGAAAATAGACAATCACCAAAAGACCACATATTTAAATATATATATATATAATTTATATAGTATATATGAATATATACACACATATATAGTATATATGAATACACACACACACACACACACACACACACACACACACACACACATATATATATATATATATATATATATATAACCTATACAGTAAAAACACTGATTTTTAAAGCCCATTTTTTAAAGGGATAGTTTTATTGTTCAGAAGGTGAATAATTCATTTCCTTACAATTTACATAACACATTTTCTACATTCAGTTTTTCAAAGTAAAGTTCAATTAAGTTTTTAATTGTGAAGTAAATAGGTGGACATAATATGGTAGTATCACTATGGATATTGGCTTTATAACATGCTAAGACATATTTTAAGAGCAAAACAATATATTGAGATATATTATTAAAGGCATACTATTCATTTTATATAAAAACAACATTTAAATTTATAACAATCAAATTGCTTGTATACAACAACCCAGATCAATCTTGACAGAGAACCATTCTACAGCAGATGGATTGTTTTAGTTATTGTCACCTACAGTGAATACGCAATGGCTTTAAAAAGCTTTATGAAGGTCTATAAGATGCTGGTGATGTAGCAATAAGATTAATATTGATGAAGCATGGGAAGATAAAAGCTTCCAACTCAATAATAAAATAACCATTGTTGTTTTCTGTGGACTTTGTATTGCCAGTCATTTGACAACAACTATAACAGCTGGTCAGTGAAAGAATAGTATCAGGACTATTGAAGAATGCAGAGATATGATGCTATTTGGCAAGCTGCCTATATATTTGAGATAAAATAAATCTAGCAACTTGATGTTTTAGCAGCTGGACAGACAATAGATATTGTTCAGATATTTAGCAGTGGGTAATTGAACGCTCTAGTAATAGTTGATGATAAAGAAAATTGGTTACTAACCAAATGGGATGGCGAATATTTGGAGACATTGATACTTAATTTTGGGAGATAGATTGTTTAAGAGATAAGCTAAAAATTGTGTGATTATTGTCTTAAGCCTTTGTGGAAGAATTTCAGTAAGATTAGGTTAAAACTTTATCATATAAAATTGTAATGATCCATACATTCACTGTAACACTGAAAATTTATTTTACATTTTTAAAATTTTATTCACCATAAATTAGTTTCCATGCCACCATTCAATGCATTTCTATTTTATGTTTAATTGCTTTGTGTTTCAAATAATGGTACATATATATCTTTGTAATAAAATCTCATATTGAATGATTGAACTTTACAATAATCAGTAAATTTAACTCTTCAATAATCTATTAGTTCAAAAAATTTTAAGATTATTTACTCATAAAACAAAAGAAGAAAAACATTGCATATTAAATTTATCTTAAAGATGGTATCTTTTTTTTTATGGAGAGAAGTTCAAAATAAACAGCTACTTTTGGAAAGTTGTCTCAAATTTAGTTCTCAAATTTTAAGACATATCTGTGATATATTTAATATAATGTTTATAAAGTTTTGTTGTAGATAATACCTACTTATTTTGAACTTTAACATTAAGGGGTACAGATGCAGCTCATTATGAAGGTGTTTACCTTGTATGCATGTATCTATAAATCAATCACCAATACAAAATTGCCTGCAGTCAATGGTTCACAACCCCAAAGCTCATTAAAAATAATCACATTAAAATTAATCTCTAATTACTATATATTTATATGATTTAATATAAATGATTCTTTAAATTCAAGTACACAATAATGAGAAAATGTCTCCTCTCACTATAGTTCATTAAAGTGAATCTTTAGTAATTATAAATATGCATCTCTTTTAAGATTACATCTCTTTTATAACATGGTTTATAAAATCATAATTTATTTGTTATAACAACTCACATTGTCTTCCTTTGAATAAAATTCTAATTATTTTCTGAATGAAAGGCCATAGGAAATACCTGGCAAAGCCTTCAAATGTGATGCAGGAAGTGCTCAGCATAGCCCAGTTCAGCTATTCCACATATCATCCTAAAAACAGAAAAGGTGTGCAACAGACAAATTCTCTAGCATTATAGATGAATACATGGAGAGAACAATAATTGTATAATTTATTTACTAGAAAAAGATGATTCAATGGTAAAGGAGTGTTCTGAGTCCTTTAGAGTTTGAAAATAACCTACTAGCTTTCTATATGTAAAGTCATATTTTACTACAATTTTATTCTGGCCAACCTCATAGAGATTGAAAAATCCATTTTATAGCCATTTTAGGAAAAGTATCCATAATCTCTATTATATCTAAATATTTGTGAAAAATAAGGATTTCTGAAAGATAATGTACCCCTATTATGCTCTTTTTGAGATATTTATGTACTGCTTCTCCTTAGGTTACTCTATGCATGTGTAAACACATTCAGAGTTCTATTGGCCTCACATTCTCATTTATGCCCAACATTAAAGCTAAACTTCCTCATACTTTCTCATCTATCTCCTACAGCCAATTTTTCATGTTTTGTTCTATATTGCAATGAGTTTGAGTACAGTCACACTGTAATGATAAGTTTAGAATTCTCCCTTGGAGCTTTGTAAGAGTCATATATAAGTACATGAAGGAACAAAATGACTACATTTCCCAGAGTCTACTAGAGATGAGAGAATCCCATGATGTGATATCTCATCCATGTTTTACTAATGAGAGCCACATTCCTGTGCAAGCAGAGTAGGCAACCACAGATATTATGACTTCATGATACAATAACTATATCATATCCAGAGATATCTTTTTTCTACCCCTCCCTTTTTAAAATTTCTTACGTAATTCTTTCTACCCCTTCGTCTGTGATGTTACCTAAGCCTGAATGAGAGCAGTCTATAATCAGACCTATAATCCCTGTACAGAAGAAAAAAATATGAATTTGTTTTTTACTATATTTTTATTTATATTAATTTACTAAAATATTATATTATTTCATAATTTTTCAAAGCTAAGTAAAATTTCATGTTAAGTACCACAAATTCTTAGCCTGTTCATCAGTTGATTAACATCTAGGTTGATACAACTTGCTAGTTATTGTGCACAAAGCAGCAGTAAACACAGATAGGCAGGTATCATAAAAATGGGATACAGAATCTTTTGTGTATATTCTCAGGAATGGTGTAGCTAGGTCACAATGTGGCTTTGTTTTTATCATATGTGGAGCATGCACAACAATTTCCATAATGGTTTCACTGGTTGATAATTTATTTAACATTGATTGAAGTTTTTTTTTTTACATGCTTTATAATACTTATTGTTATTTGATTGATTTTGTTTTTTAATGATAGATAGCCATTCTAACTTGGATTAAATGAAATCTCCAAGTAAGGCTAGTCTGCATTTCCATAATAGTTAATGATGTTGAGTGGTTGTTTGAATGGTTATTATTTATTTAATATTATTTCTTGGAGAACACTCTGTAGTCCCTCCCATCTTATGGATTGATAGCAAAAGAAAATATATATATATATATATATATTGGAATTGCTATCATACTATTTACCTATTTTCTGCAACCCCCCAAATCCCCATATTATTCTCCACATAAATAGAAAAAGAAAAAAAAACTTAAATATTTATGGAGACTGGGAATATTTGGGGTAGCCAAAGCAGCTCCAACCAAAACAAATAAATAGATAAAGGAATGTCAGAGTCATTTCCACACCCAACGACAACTTATATTGCACAGCCATAGTAATAAAAATAGCAAGCTAGTGGCACCAAAATAAGCACTGGAAGGCAAGGTAGGGCATGTTATAAGGCAGACAGAGATAACGCTGTAGCTTTAATAACAGTGACCTGCAAAGTCTCATATACTTGATTGCTTAGAAGTGAAATTGTTTTAAGGGATTAGAGAGTGTGGCTAGGATGTTGGAGCAGGTACATCTCTAAGAGTGAGCTTTAAGTTTTCTTGAGGTTTAAAGGTTTTTAAGTGCTGCATATGGATCTGATGTTGATCGGTCGGCTGTTCCTCCAGCTCCATGTCTGTCTGTATATCGCCATGTTTCCTGTCATGATGACAATGGATTAAACGTCTAAAAGTGTAAAAAAGCCTCAATTAAATGCCTTCCTTTTTAAGAATTGCCATGGACATGTTGTGTCTTCACAGCAATAGAACATTCACTAAGACAGACAGGATTATCTAAGAAGGATGCTGGCCACTCAACAAATAAAGCTAGAAAATTTGAACTGATGTAACTAAAATGCTTTGAACAGCACATAATATGTTAAATCAGGAGGAGAAGAAACAGAGGAAATGAAAAAAAAATCTTTTCCAGCTAAACATCCAGTACAGAATAATTATTTGAAACACATGAAGAATTAAAAAAAAAGAAATCAAGAAAGCAAATACAATCAGAAAGTGGATGGCTAAGCTTTGAACATTTTCAAGATATCTGTTTTGGCAAAATTCTCCACTTTTTGATAAGTCATAAGAATGTAGATACATGTGCAAGCAAGCATGTGTGACTGTTTATATAAACTTATGCTTGTGCCTACCACTCTTTAACTCCCAGATTGATGGCTGCTGAAATAACCACCATTTCTAAAATATGCAGGTATTATTGCTTTGCAAAATATACCATAGTTATTATTATATTTTGTTTTTAGAATATTCCTTAGAGGTTAAGGAGAATTATAAGATTATCTATGAAAAGATTGTGGTGATTAAGTTTGATGTCAACTTGAAAGCATTTAGAATCACAATGGAAATATGAGCATCTGTGTTTCCAGGATAGGAGGGATGGCTTGATACTAAAGCGTTTGCAAGTCTATAAACCTAAATTCAAAAATCTATCTCCTCCTTATAAAAGCTAGACACATTCATTTCTGAAAAATATATGTTATTCTGCCCTGTGCCTACTGAGAGTTGGGAGGCTGAAAACCAGTTAAAGGAAGCTCATGAGTCAGCAGATAGTGAGGCAAACAGCAGTAAACAGACAAGGTAGAAAGCATTTCCACACACAAACTGTAACCCACACAAGTAGTAACACACTCGTGGCACGCATGCGCACACACACACACACACACACACACACACACACACACACACACACCAGAAATTCTGTTTGTGCAATTGTCCATTATTTGTTGAATAGAGCTTTTGGTCTGAGAGAAGTTCAAGTTCATCTGCCCCAAAGTATCAGTGAATTCTTGTCAGACCCAAGAGAAACAGTGACCCATGTGGGAAAAATGGGTGAGCCTGAACTTTTTACTTATGGAGGACTTTAGAATCCAAAAGGTGGTGCATGGAGGGGTTACATTGTGAACGTGGTAACTGTTTGAGGTTCTCATGCTTATACTCCAGTTTTATGATTAGTAAAGCATAAAAGAAATCTGTTCTTTTAAATACATACACATACGCAGGTACACGGGTACAAACCAAATGCACAGGTGTATGACCACATACACATACAGAGAAGGAAGAGGAAGAAAGAGACAAAAAGAGAAAGAGAATAAAAGAAAGAAAAAAGAAAGTAAAAAGGAAAGAAAAATATTTTTAAAGTTTTTCTAGAAACATTTGACTTTGGAGGGTAGGTTCTTGTTGCCTGTGACAGTGTAAGTCTTATTAGGTTTAGTTTCTGAACTAGACAAAAAGAATAGAGACGAATCATATTTTGTTTTCCTCTCTCTCTCTCTCACTCCTTACTGAGGACATGATTGGACCAGCTATTCATGCTCCTTATCGTGTTACTTATGTATAATCATCCATCTTTTGTCTGCATGGCCCCTTTTTTCCAATAGTCAGCCCCTCTCTTCTAGTTGATAATGACTGGTAGAAGGGTGTCAAAAACAAAATGTACTCTTTTTATCCAGAAGAGCTAGAGACCAGATCCAGGTTACTGAGTCATCACTGGCATTGCCTGAGACCACTGGGTCCTCAGAGGACTGTGTCCTGGTGGTGAATTACGGTTCCTTCTTCAAGGAGCTGGAAGGCTTCCAAGAGCTTATCTATAAGGGGTGTATTAGTGAAGAAGCCTCTTTCCCTCTAAAAGACAGAATGGGTATGAGTTATAATTCCTCTGACAAATGCAAGGAAGTGTCAAAGTCTTAAATGGGAAGGAAGCGATTTACCTCCATGCAGGAATTGGTAAGGAAACTATAGAACCTCAGTGAGTTGTCAAAACAAAATAGGTAGCTTTGGTGACCAAACGTAAGCCAGTGGACTTCCCTGCTATCTGCAGAGTCACCCTAGACACAGAAAGGGCAATAAAAGTCACCAGGTCATCAATTCTCTATCAGGTTTAGGAGTTCAAAGGCAGGGAGAGTCTCAGATATGAGTACTAGTGAGGCTGGACATCCATGGTGGGTCATAGAAAATGAGCCCACATGGGAGCATTCAGATTTCCTATATACAGAATTTCTGCAGACAAGGAATAACCTCATGGGCAGCTGAGGGTCAGGACAATACAGTGCCCAGTGACCCTCCTTGCCACATTTGAAGCCATCTCCTGGTGAGTCAACTTAGGCTGACTTAATCCAAAGGGAACTTATAGGTAGGTTTGATCTGCATATTGTCTACCTGCTGCCTGAACTCGACGTGCTCCTCAGGAGTGAGAGCGGAGGCCTAGATTATATAATGGTCATGTCATGTTGACTCATAGGCCTAGGACAGATAATAAAACTCCTTGTTATAAACAGAGGGATTAGCAGAATAGAAATCCAACCCTTCCTCTATTTGTGAGAGGTCTTAAAGGGAGAAAGAAGCATGGGCTCCCACAGTTTCCATGGGTACAGCTACTTCTTGACAGCGGCAGAGGAGGAAAGAGGAGGGCAGGAGGCTAGCAAAACTGGCTATGAGAAGAAACACGGGAGGATTCTGGGACATTAGGCCAGGATGCAGAAGGAGACCAGAATGGAGGTTGAGGTATTAGGAAGTAGGGGGGTCATTGAAGGGGAAAGAAGGACAGAAGGGCGGGTAAGGAGTAGGAATTTGAGGAAAGAGGAAGGGTGAATGTGGGGAAAATGTAAGAAATGTTGGTCACTGGATGGAACTGTTGTGCCCAGAGTCCAGATCCTCCAAAAGACCACGAAGAGACTGGTCCAATGCAACAATACAACAGCAATGAGTCTCTTTGTTGGCAGGCTAGTTTGGGTTACTCTGTCTGTCAGATGCAGCAGTGGAGTAAGAGTAACCCTAAGCAGTATGAGGCAAGGCAAGGGTGTTTTTTTGTTTGTTTGTTTGTTTGTTTGTTTGTTTTATTGAAGGGAAGGCTCTAGAGGCTTTGAGATGCCGGATCATAGGCTTGGGATTGATCCAGTCTCAAGCTAAGGGTACCTGTTATGAATTCATTGGCTGCCTTGAATTCTAGGAATGTTTAACATTTGTCAGTGGTCCTTACTGTCTACCTAGATCAGCAGATCAGCAGAGTGTACCTGGAGGCTATCCTATTGTTAAAGTCCCTTTTCCAGGATGGGAATGTTTGGAATGCCAGGTGATTCCCCTTATATGCAGACTCCTCCCTGGATGGTGTCCACTCATAGGCCCTTCCTGGAACCACCAGGTGCTGCTGGCAAGAAGCTGCTGTTTGTCTGGCTTTCATTAAGCCTGTCATAGCAGCCCTGTGGTCAAGCTGCTGTGAGCCCCACTAAACATGTGGCATCATAGGAGGAGGTGGGTGTGTAGGGTTGGAGGGAGTGGAGAAGGAGCAAGTGTTCTCAGCAGCACTAGTCAGGGAGGAATTTTCAGAGTTCTAGTTTCCTGATAGTTGGGAATCTGGAAGTGTCATGACCCTAGCTAACAAGACTGGTGCTGTGGGACATGTGATGCTGTAGGGATGACAAGCGTGCACAACTCTAAAACTTTGGATGTAGGCCAGTTCTGTCCAGTTATCTCCATGCTGCAAAACATTTTAAGACCTTAGAAAATGGAAAATTCCAAAGTTCAATCCAAAAGCCACCTTGACTGGTTATCAAGGGTGTATTGTGGCTTGGCCTTAGAACTCAATGAAATTAAGCTTTCAGGACAGATGGTATTGATAGCCCCAATTTGAATAGATTTTGTAAATGGAACTCCAGGGATGTCCTTGGATATGGCTTTGAATTGCAAGTGCCCATCTCACAAGTTTATGCCAGAGTTGAAGCCTATTGCGATGCATCCCTTCTGAAGAAGAGGTCCCATGGAAAAAGGCATACTTGTTCCAAAAACTGATCAGGAGACTATCATGGCAGCATCTTTGTCAGGACACCTAGATAATTGGAGGAGGCCCTGAGCCTCTAAGGCAATGACTTGGAAATGGCAACTTACCCAGTTAAACACTGGTTTTATTCTGGCAGACATTAGTTATAGGAGAGAAAAGAGTTTTCCCACTACTAAGCCCCAGGCTGGGAGGACCTGCAGATGAAGTGTTTCTGCACCCTGACAAGCCTATTTGCTGAGGCAACAACCCAAGCGAGACCCAATTAGAAAAATCTCCGGTTTAGTGGGTAAGGAATTCCCAGGTGATTCTCTGGTGCTCTAGGGAAGAGAGAGGAAAGAGAGAGCAAACAAAACAAAACAATAACAACAAAATCAAAAAACAAAAAAACCATGTGTTTGTTTTCTGGGGTGCAGTTTCTGCAGAGAATCTGTGATTTTCACAACTTTCTGAGGAACTGGGTGTGGGCAGAGAGAGGTGGGGCTTCCACCAGAACACCAGACAGGCTCCTGATTATCAGTGCAGTCTCTGTGAGCTCCTCCGAGCCCAAGTGAATTGAATTTGTGTGTTTTCTTGTGGCGCCCTTGACTCCTCTGGCTCCAATAATCATTTTTTTGTCCTCTTGTGGAGGACTCCTTAAAATCTCCTAGCCATCATCTGTTTCCACAAGTAGCTGGATGAGCCCCTATGATGACAACTGGGCTAGGCAAAAATTTATGAGGATAGCACAAAATTATTCGGCGTCATTACACTGACATTCTTTCCTTCCAGTCATGTGTTGTTCTGCCCTAGGTCTCTATGTCATCCAGCATGTGGGCCCCGGTGCTTCAGGGAGCGTCAGAACTGGGCTTATTCTCCTGGAATGGAATTTAGGCTAGACCAGTCATTCATGTCTATATATTGATTACTTTTTTGGCTAAAATTGTGAAATAACTATTATATAATGATAAGAAAACAAGAAAAATATCCTAGTCATGCTTGCTATACCATCAAGAACAATGCATGACCAAGTATATGGTAAAGTACAGTGCTCTTTCTGTTAAGTGGGAGAAAATTGAGATAGTAAGCTCAGATTGTCTTTGCTTTTCTAGTTGAAAGTTATTTTGTTACACAATGAGAAAAGTTATTTTTATACCTCTTAAGTATGAATAGAAATTGAGGAAGTATTTACTTTTTCATGTTAAGATAAAAATTTAATACTTGGAGAGTTGTGAGCTATCATTCCAACAATTAGCATCTGTCAGGAAAATTTTAATGACCTCTTAAAATCACAGGCTCCTGTGAACTATATTATATTTTCTTTCCCCTAATGAAAAGCATTTTTTTTTGGTATGGTATGAAACACAGAAAAAAAAATTAAAATGTTTAAGATATAAAACAAAAAAAGGTAAAAGTTGCCACCAAAGTTTCCTACTACAGGCTACTAAGCTTAGGTTAAGGTATGGTTGTATTTGGTAGTGGGGCTGTGTATAGAAAAGGTAATTGATCCAAATGTTATTTACTAGTCCATGGACTTGTCTAACTCTGTATATGGAATGAATTTCTGGCATACCTTTCCCAGAGCCATTGAAAACCTTGAACATACATAGCTTCTAGGCAATGTGGTTTATTAAAGCTGCAGTACAAAAAGTGAGGAACAGTTTATATGACGACCTAGCACATGAAGCGATGGTCACCAGCTTTAATGTGGCCTCTGGTCAGAAAAAAAAAAAAAAAAAAAAAAAAAAAAAAAAAAAAAAAAAAAAAAAAAAAAACCCTACCAATAGATCCAAGGATATTTTTTGGCTTCTGGCCAAGTCTGGACTGCATGTCAAAGACAAGGAGTACATCTGCTCATTTTCATAACACCCGTCACGAACTGCCTGAGCACTTCCTTTCTATTGTTTTAACCAGTATGACAGAAAATCAAAATGACAGCTATAAAAAGTATTCTTTTGTTTCTTTGCAAGGAAGAAAATAGGACTTTTTATAAACTATCTTGGATAGCTCCCCTAGTACATGAATTTAGTTTTTGTAGTATTTTATATATTCTTAAGTATAGAGGAAAAAATGTAGATTTTGTCTCAATGTAAGTTTCAGGTTCACCCATTTTTTATGAGTCATTCATAATTGCGAAGATACACTTCTACATTAAATGCCAGTCATACTTGCATGGAAAACAAGAATATACAAGGGCTTATATTGGGCATTTAAGGAAAATAAAGATTTTTTTTTTCAGAAACCTGGGTAAATCTGGAAATCACTATTTCATATAAAATGAGTCAGAATGGGAAAGACAAATGCTCTATGGTTTCTCTTACACGCAGTTCCCATATTAAATTTATAAACATATGCGTTTGTTTCAGCGCGTGTATGTGTGAGGTACTAAGCAGGTAGAGAGAGGACCAAGAGAGAAGAAGAAGAGATCTTAAGGAGAAGAGATTGACTGGAGAAGGAACAGAGGGAGAGAGACACTAAGACAGAGACAAAGGGAGACAGAGTAGACAAAAATGCAGAGACTGACAGGCAAAAATCTTTTTTGTGAAAGTGGAAGATCAAGTTCAAGATAGGAAATGAGAAGGACTGGAGAAGGAAAACCTGGGAATGAGCCGATCACAAGGTATGTCTGTGAATGCCATAACCAACCCCTTATGCTAGCAATTTTGAAACAGACATAGGAAGTATAGACACCTAGTAACAAAATAAAATATTCAGTAAATGTACATACATTGTAAATCCTACACACATCCAAACAGAGACAAAAATCAAAACATATTTATTTCCTTATGTTGATTTATCACTGATGCATCTTTATAAATTATTATAATGGAAACAATGTATCATTTTGAATTTTTATTGCTTAAATTGTGTAAAATTAAGATATTGTGCTCAAATTTTGAGAAACTATGGCATGTAATTATATATATTACATGTACTATATATATCTAATATATATATTAGAACATGTACTTTTTTTATTCTCACACTCAAAGAATATTGATATAAAAATAGACTAATTTTTATAGTCTGCTGGTAGTTTTTAATCTCCATTGCAAATACCCCAGGTTTATATTTATTAGGACTTACATTCTGTTGTCTCTCAACACATTGCCCTTTTATTTTAAGATTAGATTCAACGTATGTTTGCTGCCATTATTTCCTCGTTATTTTTGTGATTCTTAAAGAAGAAAATACTTTTAAAACTTTTCTTGTAGCCTGTGGAAGTAATAGCAGAAATAGTTTAATGGAATACAGAAGTTAATGATGGTCCAGCACACCTAGGGGAATGTGGAGAAAACATTACGTGAAACACCTGAGGGAAATTATGTGCAAGTAAACTTAGAGGGTCAGAGGACAGACATTCAGAGGAAGATCATTATGATGTATCATTATTTTACTAACTTCTTGTTCATGAAATCACAAGTTTCCCCAAAATTATCACGTTCAGCAAAGTATTTGAGGAAAAATATTAAAATACTGAAAAATATGATACCCGATATTATTAAAACACACTGAAGATAGAAATAGTTCAGACTAAAGCCAAATAAATATTTCAAACAATCATACAATTTTAAGGAAGTCAAAATATATTGATTCTTTATCAAGGTTAAATAAGCCCAAGGTATCTACATGCAAGATCGAGATACATCAGAAAAATAAGCAGTACTTAAAGAAAATTATAGCGGTGCCTTTTTATATGATCAGACTAAGTAGTTCTGAGAGAAATAATATGAAATGATAACTGTTTTATTGCATCACAAAAGAAAAACAAGTGATGGTCTAAAATATCAGATTACTTTTTGATTTATAAAAATGTTCCATACTTTCCATTCTGGTGTCTAGCTCAGATACAAACAACAACAAAATCAGGAAAGTAAGCCACTCTTGGGAATATAGAGCAATGAGACACCTAGAGGCATTCTCAAAATCCAGAAATCAGGAGAGGAACAGCTTAGATATGCAACACTCCATTTGTTCTCTCCCTCTCCTCCCCCCCACCCCCCACAAGTTCCTGGTCACACACTAAAGCTGACAGAGCAGATAAAGAACAGATATTGTAAAACCCTGAAAATGACATTAATTTAGTTTGCCTCCACTGTCAACTTGATATGATGGAATTCCTCTATGAGGTTAATAAAACACACCTTTATTTGCTTTTGAGAGGGTGTTTCTAGAAAGTATGAGATCAAGAGTGTTGTGAAGTAATGAATTAACAAGTCTCCTGATGAAAAGGTAACATTATTCTATCATTGGGTGATAAAAATGAAGCAGTTAGAACCTATCTGGAATAAGTTAATCACTGAGCGAATGTCCTTGGGGACAATATCTTGATCTAGTTACATCCAGTATCAACCCTCTTTACTTCCTATCTGCTATGTGATGAACAAACATTATTCTCTGACCCATATTTCTGTCACCTTGTTTTTCTGCCAAACTACTGACTGAAAATTTGTGGAGCCAGTTATATGGGTAGAAATCTCTGAAACTATGAGCAAAAATATTAAATTTTTTATTTTAAATTGTTCATAACAAATACTGGGCAAGAAGTCATACAAGTAATTAACATCTGTGCACTTATAACATATTGAGGGTTCTACAAAAAAACCCATTTATTGAATGAAACACATTTTATGGAATAGGTCATGTGATGGCTTTATAATAAATAAGTGTATAAAATTTAGTGTATTTCATACTTTTCTCCAATCACTATCTTCTAAAGTCAGACATCTCGGAATCATATTATTCTGCCTCCTTCAGCTGCTGTAGGAAACTATTTTTTAATTTATCAAGTAAATATAAATATTTAATATTTTACATATAAATATTATATATATATATATATCTGATTATTTGCCTTCATATAAGTATATGTACTAAGTGTATACCTGGCGCTTCTGGAGGCTGAAGGTGTCAGATGCCCTGGAATTCACCCTAGAGATAGGTATAACTTGTAATGTAAATGGTGGAAACTGTATCCATTCATTTCAATAATTTTCAAAAACAACAAGTATTCTTTTCTATGTTTCTTTGTAGCAAGTATTCTTAACCATTTAGTCTATAACTAGAGTAAACATGTCCTCTAATATGCAAACTCTTCTACCAAACTGCCTATTCAATATCTCTACATACACTCTTAACAGATATCTAGGTCTTTACTAGGTAAAACTTACTCCTCCATATCTCTGTCTCTCCCTCCCTTCCTTCCTCCCTCCCCTCTCTGTATCTTCCCTCTATTAAATATTGTAAAACTCTCAAAGATAATTTGACTCTTTGCATTTATTGCCTTGACTTCACCCATTATATTTCCCATATGTTCTTCCTGGACCACTGTAGACAAATCACAGGTTCTTAGAGCTAACATATCTCTAATGACAATCTCCATATGATAAACAAGCCTTTCATGGTTTAGTTCCCAGTTTCTTCAAATGCCTTCTAAATTATCTAATCCAAGTCTTTGTCTCATTATCACAATACTATTTTTTACAAGCAAATAAAGAATAGACAGTTGGTTTTGGTTTCACCGTTTTCCTTCCTGTCAGTGGTACTAAATGTACAGACACAAACTGAAAAAAGTCAAAGGTTTTCAGTGTAGTTTATATTATTCATAAAAAATAGAGAGATATTGCATTAAATTCTATTTCTAAATTTTAGATTCTTCTTACCTTGAAATTAATAATTCATATTTTCTATGTTGTAAACATGCATTGATAAATTTGAAGTATATGCTACTTTAACTTGTCAATATAAAGCAGCATTAATTTTTAACTAGTCAGGTTGCTTCCTCTCATATGGAATATATGGTAGCGAAGAAGAGTCACAATAAGTGAAATAAAAAGCCTCTGGTTCCAATATGAAAATACAAAGGTTATTCTTCCAGTGTCTAATTATACAGACTGTATTGTAGGGAAAGAAAGACCTTCGCAAATGTTGACATAGGAGTACATGAAGTCAAGCAAGAAACTTGTCAGACACTTCTGAGATGTTACACATGCTATAAATTCTTTATTGTTGCACAAAAGCAAAAGTAGACTTGATAAATAGTATTTTCTTGGAGTGTCTCACATTCAACCTTTAAAATAGATAGTAAAAGTGGGTTTGTGGCACAGACGTCCAAATTTTGGCACATACAAGAAAATGAAAGATAAACAGTTATGTCAAATATTCAGGATGCCTAGTAGCTACAGATTTGCAGCACTGGAAATAGAGCCTGGGTTTCCTTTCTCTAGAATCTCAGGAATATTTGATTTTTGCATTTGTCTTAACTTGGGGTAAGCTGCTTAACTGAAATGCAGTCCAAGAGAATTTTAGACATTAGACTGATGGGTGTTTGCACTAGCAGAAGAACTCTGACACACTGATGACTGCTGGTGCTAAGGTTTGTTTTGAACAAAGTGAACTGAAATATATGCATTAACACGAAAGAGTAGTCACAGTCTCTCAGAGTAATCTTGCAGGAAAGTAACACAGGCATGAGCTGAACTGGCCTACACACACACACACACACCCACACACTCCTGACTTTTTAAAGCTATTTATATATATATATATATATATTTGGACATTGATCTTCCTCCAAATAAATAGTACTTAACAGCCCATACATTCCTCAGGCTGCCTCTTCACACTGTTCATTGTTTCCTTTGCAGAAATGAAATTTCTTATTTTTATGTCACCTCTCACCTGTTTTTTTTCCTGTGATTTTAGAATCCTTGCCTGATAAATAAACAGTTAGCTACACTATTCTCCATACCTACTCTCCTTATGTTTTAAAAGGTGTCCAATGTGTTTTCTCCTATTAGTTTTGTAGACTCGGATCTATTCAGGTGTTTCATCCATTCCTAGTTGTCCTTTGGGAAAAAGATAATGACCCTGACTTAATCAGAACAATTGAGATACAATGTTGAAAATTCACCTTGTGATTCATAAGTATGAGAAAATATATTCTATTATTCAAATACATGGACTAGATAAATCAAAACAAAAATGTTACTTTCCCAGAGTTGTTCATTACTATATATTTATTTAAGTATTACATTATACTAAGTATATGTAATCATTATAATTTTTAAAAAGTATCTGTAAACTAAAACATATGCCTTATTAGTAAATTTTATTATTTTATGGAACATTATATTTAATATAAGTAATTATAGAAAAATATTTAAATTGATTAAGCAGCTACTATGTTTTTTAAATATTTAAATCAGCTATGAGTACACAAAATTATGAAAATGATTATTACTTAATTTCTAAAGGACCAGATATTTCACATAATAAATTATCTATTAGTTGACAGATGACATGCTTCTGGTTTAGTCCCCAAAATAAAAAGGCAGAGGTTCAGCAAATTACTCTATTGTTTATCATTATTATGACCTATCACCCTGTTGAAACTTTTATTATGAAAGTCAGAATATTCTTTGTAGCATTTCTATTATAAACTTTCCCAGCTTTCAGACCCAAAGCAGTGAATTCTAAATTTTGATGAATCCATGACAGGCTGTCAATTACTAATGCTCTTTAAAATGCTAATTTTGTTTTTCTTAGCTTTATCTGAATTATTGGAAGTGTACATAGAAACTCTAAGAGAAACTCTGAGCATCATGAACTCAATCCATAATTCTAGCATTATATTTTCTATCATTATGTATTTTTTAGTGACTACTTGCATAGTATGTATAGAGAGGTTTTCAATATACTGGAAGGCATTCTCTAAACCACAACTAGTGTGAATGCATAGTTAAAGTTCGCATTGTGAGGTAAACCTCTGTGGGAATAAGTGGTAATGACTTTAAAAATTCCACTTTACTCTCTAAAAATGAGCGTAGCTGGGCTGAGATTGAACTTTTGAGTTAAAAGAAGAAAGATGTAGAGATTTTTCTAGATAAATTTGAGAAATCGAGAGTGTCCGTGAGTCCCAAGTATGGTGGGAATAACAAAAGTATGATGTAGAATGAGGTCCAGAGTTGGGAAGGAGGGAGCCTCACAGAACACATTTTGAATTTCAAACCTGGGCAAGGAGACCTGGATTCTCCAATCAGAAACATTGAAAAACTGCGACAGTATTTAATGCTTATGCATTCAGTGTCCCCCACATTAATTTCATTATGCCCATAGTCTCCATTGAACTGTTACGAGTTCGGGCCTGCCACTCACAGACAGTTAACTGCTCCTCCTGATGTTGTGTGTGGCCGGCAAATTGTAGATACCTCCTGCCTTCTGCCGGGTGTGGAAACCACGGCCCCTTCTCTGGGCGTGGTCTGGTTCTTCTTTTCTGTTTTATCACTACCATAGAAAGTTCCATCTCGGTGAGGATGGGCATCTGATCCATCATGCCTGCCCGTTTTCTAATTGATTCTCTTACTTAATTGCAGCTATAGATCTGTTTAATTCATATACTTCATCTCAATTTGAATTTAGTAGGTCACATGCACCTAGAAACACAACTATTATTTTAGAATATCCTATTTTTATTAAATATTAATTTTTGAGGTGTCTTCAAAATCTTTGAAATTCTTTAGTACTTATTACGGTCTCTATTTTCCTCTCTATTTTTATTAATTAAGGTCTTCATTTTATTTCATTTTATCATCTACCATCTTTCTTGCTTCATCTATTATTTTTATTGTTTTCCCCTTATTATTATCTGCTTAATTTCTGATGTGTTCATCATTAGTTTGATTATTGAGATCTCTGAGATGTCTGTTATTATTGATATTTTGTTTTGTTTTGTTTTAATATTACTTAGAGCTATATATTTGCTTTTAGGAACAACCTTTATTACCTACTGTAGATTTACACATGTAATATTGTCACTAAATTCTAATAATATTTATATTTCCTTCTTGTTTTTTGAATGACTAATTCATCATCGAGTTGTGTGATCATCAATGATTTTATACTTTCTATAGTTTCTCTTGCTATCTATCTCTAGTTTTAGTGCATCATGGTCAGAGAAAATATGAGTGTTAATTGAGTCTATTTGCTGATACAGTATCTGTATTCTAATAAATGATATGTTTTAGAAATTGTTCTATAAAGTGCTTAGAAGAATGTGTATTCTTAGGTATCTTGACAGAATGTACTGAAGATATATGTTAGATATATTTGAACTTTGATATTATTTAATTACCTTCCTTTATTCATGCTTGTACAATTAGCCTGTCTTACGTTGAGACTAGGATATTGAAATCACACACTATTACTGGGTTGGATATGATCTGTAATTTTAAATCTACTATTGTTTGCTTTGTGAAAGAGGATGAGCTGAGACTCTATTTGGTGTGTGTATATTTAGAACTATAATTTCTTCTTCATGGAATTATCCCTTTATCAGTATGAACTATCTTTCTTTATCTATTCTGATAAGAATAGTTTGAGGTCTATTGTGTCAAATATTAGCCTAGGAATGACTGCTTGTTTCTTGGATCAATTTGATTAAAATAATTATTTTTCTTTCTTTCACCATGTGATGGTGCTATTTTTGGTTATGAGTATTATTTCCTAGAAGCAGAGAAAAGAATGGATCTGCTTTCAAGTCCAAAAAACTAGTTTATGTGTTTATGGATTGAGGCAATGGGTAGTCAGAGTTATTACTGAGAGTTAAGTATTGTTCCTGTTATTTTCTTAACTTTGTAGTGTTGGAACTCCCTTAGTTTTCTTTTGTTTCATGACTATATTACAAATATTTTATTTTTCTTCTATAGCATATTGAATGTGGTTAGCTTTCTTCTTACTCTGAAACATTATTTTACCCTCTGTTAAGCTGAGTTGGTAGTCATGAGTTTCTTTAGGCTATATTTATTACTGAATGTGTTAGTTTTTTGTGACAGATAGTTTTGTTGGGTATATTAGACTCGGTAGCAGATATTGTGACAGATAGTTTTGTTGGGTATATTAGACTCGGTGAGCAGATTTGGAGTTTCAGATTTCAAAGGTAATAGTCCTTGTTGATTTCACGATTTGGACCAAAAAGTCAGCAGTTATTCTGATGAATTGGCTTTTGTATGTGACTTGCCATTCTCTTTTCCAGCTTTCAACATTTATTTTGTTTTGTCATTTAATATTTTGACATCATATAATAAAGCATTTTGCTATTCTTGTCTTGATTGCTTGGTGTACTGTGTGTCCTCAATCTGGACAGGCTTCTGCTACCTTAAATTTGGGAAACTACCTCCTATAACTTTATTTAAGATATTTTCTATCATTTCTGCATGAATGCCTTCTTTTTCTTACATAACTGTAATACATAGGTTTTCACTCTTTATAAAGAGCCACAGAGGTTTTGATATTTCATTTGTACATAAGAAAAATATCATTGGTCTTGACTGAATGATAAAATTCTTGTATTTTCTCTTCATACTCCAATAGATTTTGCATATAATTAATTCTATTGATGACCCTTTTCCCTGTACTTTGTATTTGACATAACGTGTTTTACATTTTTATCTTGATTTGACTATGAGTTTTCTTCAGCATTTCTATTTCTTTGTTAAATCCAATTTTATATCATGGAAGACTCTCTTCTTCAGCTTTCTGTGTCTTCGGAAAACACTGAGTTATTTTACTATACCCATATTTATTCTTTACAACTCTACATTTAAGTTATTTTTGAACAGGGGTTATTAGTATGGTCATGGTTATTTTTGGAGAACATAAATCATATTGGTGCCTCATGGCACTTATGTTTGCTGGTATATGCCCATCTGTGTTTAGATTACTGTGCAAGATTTGCTTATTCATTGTTGTTCTTTTTGTTATTCTCTTAATTCAGAATGGTTTATTTCGTTTAGTGTACAGGAGTAAAGCAGAGACTAAGAATTAATACGGTTTTGAAATTTTTTATCTGTTAAACTGGTGTTCGGTACTAGGCTGAGCCTCTCATCTACCCTTGTGGATAGAGTACCATATGCAACAACAGTCACTATCTAGGAATTTACGTACTTTAGCTTTAGAGTAGAAAGTGACTATAAAAGACACTTGCTAAATACTACTTAGCTTATGGAGTAAAGCCACCCCAAAGATAATGTGTGTACTAATATGTTGTTATAAATGTGAAGAAAAAGAGTTATTAAGATTGATTCTAATGATAGGTTTTAGGCTGTTAGATGGATAGTAGAGGGTTGTGACATAGTAGTGGTATTGAGTAATTAAGCAAAAGAAAAACTTGTGATGGATATGTTTGAGTTAACAAAACAGAGAGAGATAAAAAAAAAAAAAGGAAAGATGTTCATCCAGAGGTGACAAACCAAATTAGTCTTTGGACTTTAATTAATATAAGATAAGAGAAAGAGAGGGGGGAAGGAAAGTCAGAAAAACTAGGAAGAAAGCTACTTTATAAAAAAGTAAAATGTACAAAGAGTAGATAGCAGTGTTGGCCTGCTGCAATGCTCTCTTGCACTATATAAATAAGAGCTGGAGAAGAGGAATCGAAGTTTGTGAAGATACAAGATAAAGGATTCAGCAGACAATATACAGGTGCATAGAAAAATAGAGATAGAATAAAACAGTAGAAAATGAGATGATCGTTACAGATGTTGACGCCTCTTTCCTTGGTCTCTTGCTTTGTTTTTTTTTGTTTTTTTATTTTTATTTTTATTTTTTTTGTTGTTGTTGTTTTTTTTTTTTTTTTTTTTTTTGGTTCTGCTTTGGGCTAGACTGTTGTTTTTAAACAGTCCCTTTCTTGTGTGAACTCCCAGCTCCTCTCATGTATGCATTTTTCTTGATTCTGTTCTGTGCACTGTGAAGAAGAAACCTCTTCCCAGCTATAGTTTCTGTTATCTCACAGGGTAGGGAGCAGCTGGTAGCTGTGAAGTTACCCAAAGCTCTATTCAGAGTTCATGTTTAGCTCAAGCAGCCTTGAGGCACTGATGATAGCCCTGGCAGCAGTCGCAAAGAACCCTTTCTATAAAATCCCCACAGGTGGCATCTTTTGTAGATTTCCTGGCAGAAGTGCTTCAGCCTAGTTTGCCTGGGGTAAAATATTGTTTTAAACACTACAACAACCGCTGCTTTCCCTGCAACAGCAGCAGCTTCTGTCCAAGAGTAGAGAAAGTTTCCGGGTTCCATAGTGGGTGAGGTTTATGGTGTATCGATCAGGTAAGTTCTGGAAACTGTAGAAGTAGTAGGTGAAACCAAGTGTACATCTGGTTCAGCCCTTGATAGATTATGAGATCTCCGTGACACTCTCAGCCCTGTTCAGTTATTGCCTATAAAACAAACACACAAAGAAAAAAGTGTTTCTACTTATGAACAATCCACTTTTACTAATTGTGAACTCAACTGCCATGCTGATTCCATCACTTTTTTTTGATAGAAGAGATTTTAGATATTGAATTAGATAATGACCAATATTGAGTGGAATTAAAAGTGTGTCAAACTAGTTCAGCGTCTTGACTGTATTTGCCACTGCAGTTGAGCAAAGGTTTGAATGTATCTGTGTGTGAAAGAGATAGAGAGAATATTATGAGTTTTCTTTATTTTGACAAAATTTAATCAACTGCACCTAACTATGGACCTGTCTGTCTCAAAAACTTTGCTTTGAATAAAAACAAAGTATAACATTGTAGGAAACAATTACGTTTAGTTAACTACCTCCCAAATAGTTGTATTAATTTCTACTGAAATGCATAATTTGAAAAGCATATACAATCAATAGAAATTATACTAGTTATATTTAATGGCTGCAATTGCCTATTCACATACTAAATATTATCCAGAAAATGCATATAATAGAACTATTTCGAACAGCCTAAACTACTAACAAATACTTTAAATTGTATAATTTAATTGAATCCATATTTTATTATTTCTGCTTTGGAAAAAACCCTCAGTGCCACTTAGTCAGCAAGCCTTTAACTATCATTATTAAAAAAAAAACCAACCCCCCCAAAAAAAAATCATTCGAAGCTGGCCTGGATCTTACTCTCATGTGCAGCTTATTCTTCTTCAAGTTCTGTCTGAATTAATATAAAGTGTTTTCCAGAACTTCTTGTCTCATTATCTTTATCTTCGTGTTCTATAAAAAGAGATACTGTTCAATATCATTTTATTCAGTCACATAGAAAAATGAAGTCTTGAAATTTACAGGAAAATAAATTTAACTAGAAAATATTAAGTGAGGCTACTATAGCTCAGCATGAATATGCTGTGTGCTTTTCTCATATACGAATCTTAGCTTCCATTTTTAAATATCCATATTAAAATTTTAAGTGTGAGTAGAGGCCAGAAAATGAGAAAGGGGCCTATGAGATAAGAATAAAGCTGATCAAAAGAAGCACAGTTAATAGGAAAATAGAACACATGTGATATGAAAGTGCCAAGAAAAGAAGGGGTGGAAGGGTATGCAAAAGAGTTGTAAGAGAGAGAGACAGAGAGCAGAAATATAGATGGAGAATAGCAGAGATTAGGTAATGATAATCAACCAGTAAAAAGTATGTCTGAATGGAATTGGTTACCTGGGAGGATAATATTTTTTAAAAGGAAGTTAAGAGATGAAAAGATGGTTGTTGAGTATAACCACTGGAGCTATATTCCTAGCATTTATATAAAAGCTGCTAGAAAGTTGCAGAGGATGAGACAGAATAATGTCTAGGTCTTGTGATCGTTTACATTAGCCTATCTATCTAAAGCTCCAGTGCAAGTTTGCTTGTTTGTTTGTTTTGTAAGTCAGTGAATGATGTGGGTTAGACTATTTTGTTGTCTAGGAATCCAAACTGGCACATTTCCTCCCAGAAGGGGGTTCATAAGATTCAGGAAGCAAACAACTTGAGTTTTAGGGTGCTATTATTATAAGAGATGTTAAGATCTTGTCTTAGTTAGGGTTTCTATTGCTGTGAAGACAACATAATGATGGCAACTTGTATTAAGAAAAACATTTAATTGGGGTTGACTTAAAATTTCAGAGGTTTAGTTCATTATCATCAGGAGGGACATGTAACATACAGGGAAACATGATGCTGGAGAAGGGACTGTGAGTCCTACATCTTGATCCCCAGGTATAGATTGATTATATATGAGAGCTCAGTCTCTACCTCCACAGAGACACACTTCCTCCAAAAAAGGCCCCTCTATTCCCATAAGGCCATAAAGCTTAATAGTATCATTTTCTTTTGGCCAGTCATGTGTGTATACTCACACAACACATGAGTCTACAAGGACCACATTAAGTCAAACCACCACAGACTTCCATAATTTTTGAAGCATGACATAGAAGCAGACACAGTGGTAGAAGGTAAAGTCACTTGGTGCTAAGTTTGGTGATCTTAGTTTAGTCTCCAAGATGTTCTTGCTACAAGAAGACAATCAACTGGTCCAACTTAATAGTTTGGAACTTTACACAAAAGTCGAATATGTGATTGTGTAAAATACACACACACACACACACACACACACACACACACACACTCACACACACACTGCTGCTTAACCCCAAATAATCAGACACAGATTTATATTAGTTACATCCTGCTTGGCCTATGGCTCAGGCACATTAATAGCTAGCTCTTGTGTTTTAACTCAATCCATCATTCTTATCTTGTTTAGCCATGTGACTTAGTACCTTTCCAGAGAGCAGCAATCTGATCTTCTTTCCTTTGGTTTTACTAAACCAGTAGGAGGGAAAAATATCTACAATGTCCAAGAGTGCAATCCCACAGCAGATCTCCTTGGCAATGTAGTTGCCTTTGATCTGACCAAGGCACCTCAGTCCTCTGACTTCTATGTTCTTGTAAGCCCAGTAAATATGTTGCTTTGCCAAGTTTGTCTTTGGTAGAGCCTTCAGTTTGAAATTAACTCCTTATCTACTTGGGGGAAATTAACATTTCACATTGTAGTATAAACTTCTGACTTCTGTATGATGTGGATTTACTCAGAGAGGAGGGAGGGAGAGAGAGAGAAATTTCTATCATATTGTTTCCTGTTCCTCCTAGATGACTTTGTTATTGACAGTACTTTAAATTTCCCTTAATTATTTTAGATCAAACTTTATTTTCTAAACAGTGGAATGTTTTTCCTTAAGTTAATGGAACGTTTTGGAGGTTGTGATGGAAAGCAGGAGAATAAATAGTATATTCCATCCATCTATATTGATATGAGCAACTTGAGAGCGCAGATTATTCTTATGCATACAATTCTTCATTCCACATTTTTTTATAAAAGAAAGCAAAATTATTTTTATATTATTATTCTGTACTTATGTCAACAAGAATCATGGCTTATCATAATATTTTTTTCATTCATATTCTCAACTTCAAAGAATTAACCAAAAAATTATATTGAATGAATTATTTGATGTCAATGTCTCAGAGTTTTTCTTTTCATATTGCTTTAAGTAGTTTTAAAGTAAATAAATATTTTGTTAAATATATTCAGCAAAATAGGCCATATAAATATGTGAAAATACACAAACAAGAATTGCTTCACTTGTTTTTTTGTTAAGTGTAGCGGGATTATGGTGTCAGCCAATAAGGTCAGAAGACGCTTAGCCAGGAATCCAGTACCCTGGAGGGGGTGTGGCCAACCTGGAGGGGGTGTGGCTAACCCCATTGATAAGTGGCTGCTGAAACATGAGGAGGCTCTCTTCCTGGTTCCTGGTTGTTGGAGAGACAGAATTGTAATCCATCGTCCATCCATTGCTCATCCATCACTCAGATACTCCAGTCCCTGTTCAGGTGCTACTATAAACTGTTACTAATATCGTGAGTGTTGATTTATATTCTAATAAATATTTATCTTGGACTGGTGCCTTTTAAGTAAAACTCTGCCTACATCTAAGAGAACTTAGTGATTCAGCATAAACTGCAAAAAATTATGCTGCTTTTTTAAAGAGTGTATTTTAAAAGCTCTTATGGTTAGAAGATGATTAAGGATTCCCAATAAAACAGATTCAGATGAAAAGAAAAACCTATAAATGGGTTACAATGTGTGTAAAAGGTACATAGGCTTCAGAGAGAAAAGAAAGAGGTTAGAAAAAGTCTTTAAAGAGAGATATAGAGTGATAAAAATATAATAAGCCATGTAAAGATGGAAAATAGACACAAAATCTGGATTTTGGTTGTTATTGTGTTTTCTTTTAATTTTTTAACTGTTAATGAGCTAACTGCAGAAAGACAATAGATTGCAAATGCAAAGGCTACTAAGTTAAACAAGAATATATATTTTAAAGGTATTTTGATTTTGAAATTTGTGCCTAAGGATTTATTGCTTTGGAAGAGTTCTGCTTTTGTTTCCACAGAAGATGAGAACCAGTGGATTGCTTGCAGACAAATATGGTTTCATCAACCAAGACCCCCTGAAAAAATCTCTGATGGGAAGAGATGGCCGTATCAGCTTCAAGACTGCAGATTATGATCCAGTCTCAACAATCCCTGAGATTTTCAATGCCCCTTAATCAGCAGGAAGTAGTAATAAAAAACTACGCTCAAATTCCCCAAATATTGTCTCTAAATGTTTGTTTTCATTATAAATGGTTAATGGTCATAATTAATCTCTTTCTAAGAAGAAAAATGGGATATGGTGTATAAATGATTTTTTAAAAAATTAGATTATTGAATTTACTTATCAGAAAATCAGCTGTTAATCTTGAAATGTTTTACACTGGTATGGATTTTGGTTTATTGTTACAAATTTAAGGTCAATTTTGTTATGCTGTATGTATTTTTCTATCCTAGTTTAAGGTATGATGTTCATGGAACTGATTTAAAATTGTAATGTATAATTAAGAAATGTAGGTTAATAGTCACCTTTGATAATCAAACTTATAGTTAGGTTAGTTAGGATTTTTAGGTATACAAAATATATTTCAATTACGTAGGTAATCTTCAAATACTTCTAAGACCTACAGAATATGGCATTTAAAATGTTTTAAGAACTTAGACTTTTCTAGACAGTGAGACAGGTCTGCTTCTGGCAGCACCAATCTTCTTCAAGAGAAAAATGGGCATTGAAGAAACTCCATATGGAGTCTACCCTATTTGTGGCAATGGTTAGCCACTGGGCAAAAACCTGTTCTTATATTGACTGCTTGACAGTATGCTGTTTAAATTGGACATGCAGGTTCCATAGGAAAGTGACCTCTGAACTTTGGCAGAACAAGCCGAGATGGTCATTCAGGTTCGTGCTTCACAGAAAAAACTGTCAGATATTATTTAAGACTCGAGGAGAAGCAACTGATGAACTGTGCCAGAATGCACAGAGCAGATTTCCTGCTTCACTGAAATAAAAAGAGACTCTGGGCCTGTAGGCTGAAGATGAATGCCCCAACTTTGTAAAGGAACTTTGGATGACTGTCCAGGCAGATAGGTGTTATCTCTGTCCTTTCTAGATTTTAGAAGTCACTTGCACTTCTGGTTTACCTGGGTAAATATATCCTTCTGTGGTCTTTGATGTAGTTGAAGATTAGATAGTTGTAGGTACAGTTTTTCTTAGTCAATTGAAAGGTGTATTGGTTATGAAACTTTAGATTCATAAAGATAAGGTAGATGATAGAGTATTTTCTTTAATTTTGCTAAATACAAACATAGTAGATATTGTAACTGTAATTCTTGCTTGATAGCAATTTTGCTATATGTAATTTTGCTATGTTAAAATTGAAACCTTCCTTTTTGATTAGACAGAAAGGGGGAAGTGATGTGGAAATGCCTTTCTGTATGCTGTGAATCTCAGTCTTTAAATAAAGAAGCTGTTTTGGGCCATGACAGGCACCATAGAAGAAGTAGGAGGAGGAATCAGAGCATAGGTTGGAAAGGAAGGGCGGACTCAGAGGCAGATTGAGCTGAAGCCCAAAGAAGCAACATGTAAGAGCACAGGTGAGCCACGGGCCACGTGGCAGATAGATTAATAGAAATGGGTTGATTTAAGATGTAAGAGCTAGCAAAGTGCCTGAGCCATAGGCCAAACAGCATGAAGTTAATATTTCTGGGGGTCTGAGTGGAGGTGGTGGCCTTCTAAGCAATTTCAGGTAGCAGGTCTGTGGGTCTGCCCGGGACCAAAGAAACCCCACTACTACAGTTAAGTTTATTCCTATCCAACCAAAAAGGAAAAAAAGGTGTTCTAGGATGTCCGATGCACTATCTTCACTTAATATATATATTTATATAATAATATATATAATAAATATATATACATATATATTATAAAATCCCTCTTCTTAGGTTACTGCCTGAAAATTCTGCCCTTTGTTCCCTTTGCTCTTTTACACAGAGGAGTCTATCAAGAGAGCATATACAGAAAATTCTAGTAAAATACATTTTTAAAGGAACTCTAAGAACTTAGTGACCTGCAAAAGTGTTACTTATGAAACTAATGACCTAAGAATGCCTTTAAACCAGAGAACACTTAATATAGCAGAGAGACCCTTGAAATGGACATGCAAGCACTGATCCAGACAGGAGATTAAATAGCACAATATATTAAATGGCATAAGGTATAATAGAACTTAGAGTGTTTTACTGAGTCCAATATTTTACCCAGTAGTAGAGAAATTCTGCTCTTTTCTTCCTTCCTTCTTTCTTTCTTCCCTTTTCTTCATCCTTTGACTGTACATTATAATTTCTTTGTTTCTCTTTCAGATTAATTCATTCTATATACAAATAAATGATTGTAATAAATTTTTATCACAAATCAATATTGGTTCATGGAAATGAAATATAGCTTAATACTAAGCTAAGTAGGAATTTATTGGTTTCTTATTGCAATTCATCTACCAAATATATGCACAGAGTCTTTGGATATGTGCATACATCCTGCTATTTACCACTTAAAAACTCATAATGATTCCTAATGATGATCTTAAAATTTGTTTGGGTATTAATTAGTTCTCAGAATGTGATTTTAAAGACATAATACATATTTTATGTTACACACAATTCTATAGATTTTCAATTGCTAATCAGCAAAATATTGAGAATTCAGAGGCAAGTGACAAAAGCAAAAGGAGAATTTAGGTAAAGATTAAATCAATATATGAAGCTTTATTAATGTTAGAGACAACAGTTTTATTTTATTTGACAGGAGATAACATTGTTCTCTTTCATTTGGAAGAGAAGAGCAGAGGTGAAGTATGCATACTAAATTTTACCCTAAAAATTCCTTAGACAAAACAACCTTATAGCTCTCCAATTTATTTTAAACAAAATATTATCTCCAGTGTGCAGTTCAATAGACTTCATTAGAAATTTTGACTGAGCATTTACAGTGCTGGACAGGATCAGAAAGTAGCTGTACATAAACTAATAATCACATAATTGAACTCTACAAAGTGTGTTTTCTGTTTACATAATGAGCTGGTCATTTCTACCTCTTATCATAATTAAATATAAAATAGTTTTTATTACGTGATTTGTGTTTCTCAGGAAAACTTTACAAAGATTCTCATCTTGTGTAAAATTTAAAACTAATTATAAATCACTTCATCTCAGATTTGCTTCCTAACTGAGGATTACTAGTGGAAGTAAAAAATATTTATATAACTTCATTTTTATTCCTCATACAAGCTATTTAACCTAAGGACACTAGGGTTTAAATGTAACAGTGTTATTTCCATAAAATATTTTGGACATTTTATTTTTTGGATTTTGATGTCATTTCATATGAAACCAATTAAAATTTGGTGCAAAATAGCTTATTTAAAAGAGAAAAATTATTTCATCTGTCCATGTTCCTCCTACCCACCCACCCCCAATCATTAACAATTGTGCTTAAACATACATGGTGATCCTTCTGCCTCTTCCTCCTTGAGTGGAGTGGGAGCAGGTGGAAACATTGATGGAGATGATTTTTTTGATGAATATATATATATATATATATATAATAAAAAGAAAGAAAAATTTTTAAAAGAATAAAAAAAAAATCATGGTGTAAATACACATTCAAGTCTCACAGCCTGCTTTCTGAAACTTGATATTTATTGTTACACAATGCCATTACACTAAATAGTTAAACACTACTATTTACTTGTTTAGATTTATATTTGAATAATCAGATAGTTTCATATTTACTATTATTAGAAATTATGCAATAAAAATATTGCTATCATTTCTTCTCCATTAACTGCTCAATATGACAAAATGTACTCATACTTATAATAGAAAATACTGTAGAGTAGTCAGAACCTGAGAAACACAATTGACACTCTCATAGTTTTAAGAGGTAAAAATTTGAGGTAAGGTGCTATTATTCTTGGAGTACTAAGTTCTATAGAAGACATATTGTCTTGATTATTCATGTTGTTTGAGGTTTTTGCTTTTTTTTTTTTCAATGGAAACTAGTCTTGTATTTGATTAGTAGTAGTGCTCTGAGTAGCTTTCACATCTTTGTTGAGGGGACATTTGAAACTATTGCTACTGTAACTAAACAGGTTTTAGACCACTAACTTGTCATTGAGGTTCACTTTTAGGGACAGTCAATAGAGTTAGAAGTGGCCCTAGTGACTCTAGGACTAGGTATGGATACTACACCCAGGAACAATCTTTTCATTGAGATGTTTTCGACTTCAGACCTTCAGAATCCTGTGGAATGATCACAGAATTATGTTTGCAGTATTATCATGTCTCAGTGTGATGGATTACAGGGAGTTAGGTTGGAGGGGGGGCCCAATAAAGTCCTGAGATGATAAGGTTGGTTTTGCAGCATGATTAGGCAGTACAATCTTGGGCAGGTGCGCAAAACGCTTTGTGATCATTATATTTAAAACATCGGGTTGAGATGAAAGTTATGTGCTATTACTGGCTGAGGTGAATGAAGAGATGGTCAGTTAATAGGTAAGAACCAAGTTCTAATTTCTATAAACCAAAAGGATTTGGTTTCAATACATAAAAAATTTAAATATATTTATTTACTCTTGCTAATCTTATTTATATGAACAATGTATTTTGATCAAATACATTGGTAGTCGGTCCCCTCAAGTCTTCCCGTAAGCTTTCATCACCTTTCTTTGTCAACTATCTAAATTTATTTTTAAAAACTGAGAACAAATGATGCTGCTCATTTGTCGTTGAGTGTAGGACCAGCCGATGGAATGTGGATCCTTATTTAGTACTAGCATCCTTGAATAAAACTGGTGGGGCTTCCTGCATCAGCTGTCAACTGTTCTGCCATCTATTCTGGAAATTTGACTAGCTTGATTTTATGGAGATCCTGCACATTCAGTCACCGACATTTATGTTAACAAATAAAATTTGTTATTTACTTAAAAATTACTAACTTAAAATTTTTTCACTTGGGTTTTTAATTATATTAAGAAAATTTTGTCACTGTTAATGATTGTCAACTATTCCTGACTATACTACTTGTCACTCTGGAATGGGTAATATATACAAAAATATGAATATTTCTAATTTATCAGTATAGTATTTCTATGTTACCATTTTAAATTTTGTAATAAAAATAATCTATAGATTGTTATAGATTGAAATTTACTTATTTTAAATATTTATTTTAGTTTTTGTCTATTCATAATTTAAATTCCATTTTGTCAGTTTATGTTGCTTTAATTTGAGAGACTGTAAAGTTAAAATCATGTAATGACTAATGTAATATAAGAAGATATAATACTTTATCCTTAAACTATTTTCTTATTTGAGGGAATTTTCATTGAAATTTCATTTTACACTCCTTTTTAGATAAATTAAACCCTTGTTATTTCTTATCTTGAAGGGTTTGTGTTTGGCAAAAGAAAAAAATGGTCAATAACATAGTTCATTTAGATTTTATGTTACTCTCAAGGTTAGTGTATGTTTTATAACAGAAAGCAGCATTTAATAACTAAGTTTATTTTTTCTTATATTTCTACATTGTAATTATCTTGATGTATTAAGCACTCATAAATATTACCAATGTGGGGGAAATAGTTTCCTATAGCAAATAAAATGCCTGAATAAAGAAGTATAATATTAAAATGAGATTTTATTATACTAGAATCTTTATTTTGTACAATGATGTTGCCTATGTTAAGTTGATTTGTCTTAAGTATATAGTTATTTAGAAAAACACAAATCTAAGAGTTTGTATAAAGAAAGTTTGTGGATGTTATTAATGTATGCATGTAGTTGCCTTTAAATAAATAATTTTTTGTCAATAATATGGGTATATCCCCTATAAATCAATATTAGGATCCTTACATGAAACTGAAGTATTCTAGAAAAGGAAATATTTCTGTCTTAAGCTTCCAAAACTGTGTCTTGCTCTGTATTTCTAGAGTCTCAACTTGGCCAACTGATTTTGAATTCCCAAACCTACCTAAAAACACCATTAACAAATTCCCCTAAAATCTGACTCTGTCAGTCCATCCTACACCCATCCATCCATCCATCCATCCATCCATCCATCCATCCATCCATCCATCTATCCTTCCAACCAACCATCCAGTCATCTATCTATCTGTCTGTCTGCCTGTTTTTCTGTCAATTTGTATGTCTGTTTGTCTTTCTGTCTGTATATATATCCATATATCCATCATCCATGCATCCATCTATCTATCTATCTATCTATCTATCTATCTATCTATCTATCTATCTACTATCATCTGTTTCCTGGCACTATTTCTATGGACAACACTGAGTGAAACCTTTCCTGTCAGTATCACTGTGTCTCAAAGACAATTTTGGTAAATTTCTTCCACTGATATCTCAGTAAGTTTACACTAATGAAATGAAATTCTTTGACTAATATAAAGGGGGCACAAAACTGTGTAATCACTTGGAGAAAAAGTAAATATTTTATGTCAACAGTTCTCAAAATAAACTATGACATTATACAAATAATGTAGTTTGGCAGTTGTTCTGCATATTGTTTCAGAAATGTTTTCTTTACATTAATTGTGATATTCTAAATTTATGAATAATATTTAAGGTATTTATATTTTTAACATTTAAAATATTTATATTCTGATAAACTAGATTTTGGGATTGATATGAATTAAGTTTCTCTTTACAACTTAAATTAATAAAATGAAGAGTGTATATATTTCTCAGAGTCCATATACATTTTTGTATAGATATTGATAATTAAGAAAATACTTTATTATTAGCAAATTATTGCAATGAGTTATAATAAAAAATTTGTGTTTCTATGTATTCTTGCATAACCAAATATACCAATATATGTTTAGTTAACATTAAGAGTTTATCTTTTATATCTATCAGATTCCCAGGATAATTCAGAAGGAAAAGGCAGAAAGAATTGTTCTAAAATTTACTTTTCTATGTAAGTGTATCTTGTAACTCTCCCTTTCTGACATTTGTGCTTTATGTCAAAAGTACTAACATAAAGTTATTATTTTCTTGCAACATTGTTAATAAAATTTTATAGGTAAATCCAAATTACTACCATTCAATTTTTGACATTTTCTCCACAAACGTATTTGTTTATCGAATATGTAAACATTTCTTCAAATGAGAACAGAGTGTCCTGTGCTTAGCACATTTTGCTTTTGCAAGTGAAAAATGAGCATAGTAAAGACAAAATAAATGATTTTCTATCCCTATGTCCTTTTCAGATGTATAACCCTAGTTGTGTTGAACCACTAAGACCACAGCCACACAGCTCTAAATAAAAGCTTTAACATGATTTAGAATGGAACAAAACTATTTTCATATGGGCATTTTAGTTATTGTAGTGCTTAACCTACCAGTTTACACACAGTAGGAAATTTTGGAGTATGCTTGGATGAAATGTTGTTTTAAGATATTTTTAATAGCAGAAAGTGATTGTCATTATAGGTGGAGCCATCCAAGCATTAAGAAATGCATGAAGACATGGTAGAAGTATGTACTAAAGCATCAAGCAGGCTTGCTGGAACAAGTAATTATGATGTTTTTAATGTGTATGTGTGTGTCTGTGTGTATTAATTTATATGTATATTCACTTATTTTTATATGAGAATACTGTACATCCGTATATATCTGTTACTTCCGCCATCTTTTGGGAGCTTAAACGGGAGAAATTATTTAGTAGAGTTAAAGGGCTGGATGGGAAACATAGCAAGGCATATCTAGCAAATATGTTGGGCTTCCCTTATTAATAGGTAGTGAGTGGGCCCAAACCATAAAGACAGATGCTGTTGCTGCTCTACAGAAATTCTTTCTTGGAGGAAATTCTTTTAGATTCTGGTTAGATTTAATCTTCTTATGCATCACTGTGTCAAAGCTTCCAAAGTGCTGACCTTTCAGGTTCAGACGAACAATAATACACAAGGTAGGTTAGACTTGGTTTTGTATTGAGTGAGACTCAGAAGAACCTGAGGCAAATTGTCTCTGTTCCTATATTGTTACAGCATTCTGAACTCTGTATCACACCGTGCTTCTGTATCATGAGCCAAGTAGTCAGAGAAAGAAGAGAGAATACTTATGTAGTACGCTCATTATTTTTGCTTTGTTTAGATTGTCAAACTGATGTACTCTGGGCAAGAGCTATACCACTGAGATTCAAAATTACGCTGGTTATGCTCCTACATGACCTTGAAGTGAAAGAAACTACTGAAGAAGAATCCAAATACAGACAGGAACATTAGTTCTGTGAGAGGCATTTAAAGGACAAAATTTTGCTCAAAAGATTTTGGATTATGGCATGTTAAATAAGATGTCAAAAATATAAGAGAAAATTAGCATATCAAAAATCTTTTTAATTTATCTGTATAATACCCTACTTCTGTGCCAATGATAATTATTTGTCCATATAAGCAAACTAAGCCATCTCATCTATCATTGATTTCAGTTCCATATTCTACTTTTTATCAACAAATACCTCATCAAGCTTCAGCTTCTCTAGTTCCACTATACAAAGAATATGTCAAACTTACACAGTCACCTTATTCTAAGATATGTTTTCATGTCCAGAGAAGAGTGCATTGCATCCTAAAACAAATCCAGTTAAATCTTATTGATGCTCACTTTTTTTTTTTTTTTGTTAGCCATACTCTTCCAAAAAGCAGCAAAGTGACCATACAAAGGTCACACTTCAATCATCCTGGTTCTTAGCTGTGCAGTCTCTATTTTCCCGAAATCCTCCTTCACCAAAATTTGAACAATGCTCCAATTTTTTCCCATCCCTTTTACTCATTTCTACTTTTCTCTCACATACTGTATTGTAGATTCCTAGGATGAAAACTTTCTCAAGTCTTCCTATCTGTGGAGTTTGTTTTAGGCTTGAGGACTTCTTCCTCCACCTCTCTGACTCTGTCTTGTCATTTTAACAGCATTATTATAAATGCCATCTCAGCTAAGAAAGGAATTAAAAGTTTGTGATTAACCAAAAGAAAAGATTTAATAACCAATGATTTCAAATAACAGTACTCTAGTCTATTCATCAACGTGGGAAATGGTTTCTAGTAATGAAACAGTTTTCAAGATGTGTTTAGCCACTAGCAACTAATAAAAAAAATGACATCAGAGTTAGAAAATGTGTAGGTTTTTAAATCATGTGATATAAAATTAAAAAATTTGTAAAATATCACCCTGCCCTATGACTTTATCTTGAAACATTTTTAATTATGGTCATTGAGTATAATTAATAATTTTTATGAATGTGTGTAAATAGCCTAATATTGTTATTTGCAATATTGTTTAAATTTAACTGACATTTTAAGTGAAATACAATATTTTAACATGTCAGACTTCTAAAAATCTTTGTTTGCAATTAAAAATTTGAAAACTGTCAAACAAAAGACCAGAGATCATTCTATTGCTGATTTTATAAGTTTAACAAATCTTCAAAATAAAAGAAATGGTTTCATTTGAAGTATTGGTTACAAAACCTAGTACTCTGTGCATGCTAGTCAAGCACTCATTTATCTCTGTCGCACTGGTCAGAGAAAAATAATCCCACTAGATATCATATGATACCATGAAAATGCCATTACTGGAATTGGGTTACCTCTCTTAACAGTCACTGGTTAGTGGAGTCCCATAAATTTCTCAAACATTATAAAAGTTGCTAATCATTTTTGCTACTCTCCTGAACTTGACATGATCACATTCCTGAAGATCTCATACACTTATAACATAGAAAATGGGGTAATAAGACTGGTACTTAAATGGAAAATTTATTCTTACTAACTAGAATTCATAATTCTGGAGAGTGATGCATATGCCACTGAAGAAATACGGAAACCATCAGTATCATCCAACTATGAAAACCAAAATGATGTTGGATGCCTTTCTGTATGCTGTGAATATCATTGACTAATAAAGGTACTGTTTTGACCTATGGCAAGGCATCTTAGAAGTAGGTGAGAAATCCAAGCATAAATAAACGTGGAAAGCAGCAGAGTCAGAAAAAGACACCATCAGAAGCAGAGGAAAGAAGGCCAGAACTCTGCACTGAGGAGAGGTATTAAGCTATGTTAAGATGCAAGACTTAGCTAGGAATGTGCATAAACCACAGGCCAATCAGCATGTAACTAATATAAGTGTCATTTTAGGGGGCTAAGCAGCTGCAGGTGAGTCCGGACCATGGTGGTGGTCTAGGATAGAAACTAATACTACACCAAAAGCTCTAATAATGACCTGTTACATAACATTTTCCCACTGCTGTAATAGTAACAATAAATGCTATGAGAACAACCAATCAACATTTGATTAGATTTGAGTCATGATCCATGAGGTGGAAACTATAGACAGCATCATAAATGAGGCCAAGAACCGAAATGTAGATAAGATTATGGGTCTTAGTTGAAAATGTACCATTACGTTTTTGCTAAATGAACATATCTATAAAATGACTCATAATTACATATTGCTATATTTACAAAGCCATATATTTCATAATCTCATCAAAGGAACTTCTTGCTATAGATGGCATTTATCACAGAAATCAACACATTGTTCAACATGCAAAAAATTAAAGACTATTTTAAATATCTTCCTCAAGACATAGACACCTACGTCAAAAATAAACATTAATTTTTTTAAAAGCTAGAGTCTCATATTTTGTTCTCGTAATTGGGTTTTCAAAAATGACTGAGGATCACAATCCACCCCACATGTGAGCCACTTTGTGAAAAGAACTGGTTAGGTAGGTATTGATGGTTATCCTGAGATTTCATTAATCAAATCTATAAGGAAGAACGTGTCCAGCAGAGGTGTCTTTCAAAGAACAGAATTTTCAGCTGTGTCTCTAAAGACTACAATGATGTTGAAAGTAAGCAAGCTGAATTGCAGGATCCTTTCTCCTGTCCTGAATATATTTTTCAATATCTGTCATCATTTTCACATGCCTTGTTGAATGAATTATCAGATTTCTCTGCTCTTTGGGTAGATTTATTTTATACATGCATATAAATAAATATAAAATAAAAGTTTTTTTTTTTTATTTTTAAAGTAGTTTGTGTTCGATTACTTTTCCTGAAATAACCATTTAAAAGCCATGATATCAAAAACCAAAACAGGCAAGCAAAGAACCTGGGAAAATGAGACATTCCATGTCTAATATTACATAATAAAAACTTCCAGTAAAAATAAATAAATATAACCATTTTCAGGTATCATGCATTCAGGGTCATGCAAAACAGAGTATAACAATACTGGAAAAGAATCTGACTCATATTTGTATCTCTTAATTTCTATATCTGATATGTACATAAATCTTAGGCTGAATTTTGGACAGTACTCCTGTGTGCAGCACCTAAGGACGTAACAAATACTTCATTCCCACTCAATTTATCCAGTATTTCAATGAGTTGGACAGTATAAATTACTGATTTAATGAGAATACTCAATGTAAATGTACTAAAAGAAATAAAATAGAGATTGGAAAACTGAAATATACATTAATTAAAATGGTGACATTATTAACCATAGGAATAATGGCTAGTTAATTTGAATTCAAACAAATTTAGGCCAACTTCTGAGCATAACCAGGAAAAAAAAAATTCAGTTAAATATTCAAATGTATGCACCTAAACTAATATTAGTGAAAAACACTTGTAAAAACTTGAACGGTGAAGAAATATTAGCAATAAAATAAAAGCATTAATGAATGAAATGGGTATTTTAAAACTGTAGGTAAAAATACAGGAAAGAATTGGGTTAATGAAATAATAATGAGTCTAAATATATACTGACTCAATGAGCATACAAAATAAAATAAATTGAATTTTACATAGAAACAATTAAAAATTCTTTGGAAGTCAGTGAAAAAATCTAATTAAATTTTAATGAATGAAAAACTGAGGGCTGGCTGGGAGGGGTTGAGAGGGGGAGGGGAGGAGGAACAGGAAGATATATTAATGGAAATGACATTTTTTAATGAATATAAAACAAATAAAAAACCCTGAAATGCCAGGAAGACATAGAATGAAAAATAAGTTGAGTTTAAATTGTAATAACCAATAAATAAACAGCACCAAACCATTCACACTCACCTACTTTGCCCCTTATTAAATAATTGTTACAAAGGAAGACAGTGAAAATGTCCTGATTGAATGGGCCTTGGGATAGGTTGATAATGACCTCAAGTGCAAGTACATGAATCTGGCAAAATTTATAAATGCTAAATGAACCAAGACCAGTAAAGCAACACAAAAATCTTAACGTTTGTGGCATAAGGTGTATTCTTTCTTAGTTGCTCATTGTTTTAGATAATTTCATTCATGTACACAATGAAAATTACCTTTCCTTCCTTGAACTCTGTCGTTTTCTGTAGCTATACCTCCCTTCCAGCAGTGTCAAAAGTTAGACAAATGAACTACTTTCTGATATCAGAAGAAAGCACTTAAGAAAGAGCTCTAGGCATAAAAGTATTCAAATATCAAGCAGGTGACTCTAACCCTATACCTTAATTACTAACAAATTAAATGAAACCAAATAATAAGAATGTGAAATACTTTCATGTAAGATGAAAAAAAAAATAAGGTTAAGTAAGGATATCTGAAACATAACAAATGAATTTAGAAAATAAATTGGGAAGCACTTTTAATTCAGAAATGGATGCAAGTGATTTTCAAAGCTAGCTCACAGAAACACCTCTGTTAGAGGCTTCTTTGTACCCCTCATTCTGTATATTCAAGTCTCCACACTGAATTGGTTTGAGACCTTTTCACAAAATGACCAAAACAGAGAGAGAATAATTGTCACTAGATATGGACCACACAAACAGGACAGTTTGAAGAGTCCTCTAAATTTGGTGGAGACTTGATAGCTACCATATGTAGCGATTATCATCTGCCAGAGTTTACTAGTGGAGATATTAATATACTTTCTATTCAACAAAAGTCATGCAAAATGAGAAATAGTTATTATATAAAGTTATTTTCATGCAGTCATGTGGGAAATTAAAATGGAACAGACTGTTTTAGATTCTTCCTGTATAAGTTTACTCAAAGTGGAGGTGGGATATCAAATATAAATTAACCCAAACTATTTATGAAATTTTATACACTCAATAAAATATATTCTTATTTCAACAGATTCAGGGGAAAAATCAAAATTATGTTTCTAATTAAAAAATGGTAAGTTCAAACAAAGGGACACTTTTAGAACTTATAGTAAAGGAAACACTGTTCATACTCAAAAATGAAGGAGAAGAGAAGGATGGTTTAGTGGCAAGAACTCCTAATACTATTCCAAAAACCTCAGTTTGGTTCTTAGGATCAATGCCACACAGGTCACTACTGACTGCAACTCTAGCTTTAGGGGACCTGATGCCTTTTTGTGAGGTCATAGATGTGATTTACAATGGTTTCACCTTCACATTTATTTTTAATAAATTACCATGAGCACACTAGGTTATATGTTAAAACAAGTGAAATCCCTGTTTAATATATTTTTCTCAAAGATGTTAAAAATTATATAGTGAAAGCATAAGAAAATACAGTAAATTCTCAGCTAATGTTCAGAACAAACAAAATTGGAAGTATACAAACACGAGAGAAGAGATAAAACTGCCATCATTTATAGAAGATACTATCACTTAAATAGTTACCCAAGAGAACAATGAAAGAAAACAGAAAATTTTCTCAGTACAAGACCATCATATAAAACGTATTATCTTCCCCATATACCATCCGTCACCAGTAAAAACACATAATGGAAAAAGTTTTCTGTCACAATGCCTCTGAAATAAATGATAAAATCTAAGATGAAATGAGAAAAACCATGAGACGTTGAAAGCTTTACACAACAACATAGAAAAAGACTTAGTAGATTGAGAATCCTATTAAGAACGTAGATAAACGATTCACCATTAAGAACATTTGTATTGACAAATACTAATCTGATTCAGAAAGAGATTTATAGATGAAGTACCATGGGCCAATTTTTTAAAGCTAGGTAGAAGAAAATTTCCACAGGAATTATGAAGACAATAAAAATAACACTAGAAGGCCTTTCTGCATTATATCAACAATAAGTTATAGTAATTTAAACATTCTGCTAAAAATTATTTATTATTTTATTTTATACTGCAAATTAAGCTCATGTTCTTGTTTAAAAAACTTCTGTCCTAGGAAATTACCTATGACTACACTTTTAGAGTTATAAATATCTGATTACTTCAAAAAATCTTCAACAGTATTTTATGTGTGTATGTTGTGTGTTGTGTGAGGTAGGTGTGTGTGCTACATTCATGTGACTGTGTAAGTGTATTCATCCATATCCACACATGCAAAAGATAAAGCAATTTTTCTGGTACCTTGGTCTATCTCTCTCTGTCTTACTGCCTGTGGCAGTGTCTCTTACTGAACAAAGGCTCAGCTATTCCAGCTTGAAAGACTGGCCAGCAAATTATTATGATCTGCCTGTCTCCAGTCCCCAGTGCTATTATCTTAAGCTCATACAGCCACACACACAACTTTTTATGAGTCCTAAGGATTCAAACTGGGGTTCGAATGCTTTTTTTATTAGGCACTGTTATGCTAAATTAAGCCCCTTTAGAATAATATAAACAATTATTCATCCAATAATAATGACATGATCAATTGTGTGGTAATAAAATAATCATCTTACTGAAAACTAAAAACATTGTAATCAGAGATTTAAAGAGTGGTTTGGACTTGACTGGACTGGATGTGCTGCACTGAGCTGACCCACCTTGGGACTTCTTGCCCTTTTGGGGGAGGGGATGGGTGAATGGGACAGGTGAGTCTGAGGGCTAGCTGGGAGGGTATGGGAGGGGGGAAGAAAGGGGAAGCAGGGGATACATAGATAAAAAATGACACTTTTTAAAAATAAAATAAACTTAAAAAAGGAATGCAACAAAACACTTGAAATACTAGTGCGTCTCACAGGCTTGATACCACAAGATTCTAGATCCTGTGTTCAGGAAAGAGAGGCCTAAGGATGACAGATTGAAAGTCAGCTGGGAAACCAAGGCCTTACTTTGCATTTAAAAATCAGAGGCTTAAAGAGATGACTCAGTAGGTAATCTTGCTTGCTTCAAACCAGGTTACCTGAGTTTGACCACAAAAACCCAAGTGGGATCAGGAAACAACTGACTCCTAAAGTTGTCCTTTTAAGTCAACATGAATAATTTTAAATAAATAAATATTTTAAACAAATGTCATGTGACAAGGAGTATGAACAGATTTTCTGGACATGAAGACCCTGCATCCGAATTGTAGTTCTTGCCCCATAGAGCACATGGTATTTGATTGGTTTCCTAATGATCTGACCCTCAGCTTCTTTAGATGATACATGCAGAAGTTAATATACGTAAAAATCTTTGGAAAGTTGAAGGAACACTGTAAGCTTAAAGCTTTAGACAAAGTTCCTAAAATTATATTTGTAATTATTCTTTATTATGTGAAGAAACAAAAAATAATAAAGTACGAGGATGTTATCAATTTTTAAGCCTCTAAAAACTTTGAATATTTAACTTTATTTAAAGTGTATATGATATATTTGTATGTACATGATATAGTAGATTGCTCCAGAAGACACATTTTAAATAAGCAAATACATTGGCACTATATGAGAGAAATATGCTTAACGTTGTCATGTTGACCCTGATTTCAAAACTTACATGGGTTAAGAAGAAGTAGAAGAATCAATAAAACTTTGAGGCCAGCCTGATTTACCTCTAGCTTTCGTCAGCTGTAAAGCCTGTATTAAAAAGTCTCCTCAAATGTAGAAACCTCATTTAGAATTCTAATGTTCCTTTATTGATGCATGAGGCATACACAAGATGTAATTTAAATATGTTTTACCCCAGAGGCTCATCTGTTTGAATCCTTGCTCCTCACCTAATGGAACTGCTTGAGAATAATTTTTTAAAAACTTTAGGTTATGGGTCCTAGGAGAATGTGAGTCACTAGACAATGCTTCCAAATGGCTTCACTTCTAGCATGAGTTCTCAGCTTCTTGATTCATAGATATAACAAACTGCACTAATGTTGCCGCACCTTAAAGTATGACCTGTGAATCCTAAACCATGAGCTGAATTGAGTCCTTGTCTCCAAAATTGCTTCTGTCAGGTAAATGACTTGATAATACACCGACTTGCCTGGAGTGGATGTGCTGCATTTAGCTGACCCACCTTGGGACTTCTTGCACTTTTGGGCAAGTGAATGGGTGCATGGGGAGGGGTGAGGCTGAGGGCTGGCTGGGAGGGATGGGGAGAAGGGAAGGGAAGGGGTGCAGGGAGATACATAGATAAAATGACATTTTTAATAAATATATTATAAAAATATTATGGCAATAACAGATAAAAGACTCTGAAAGGGTAAATAAGCAGCACCCAGTAAAAATATGTCATGTATATTGAACTGAGGTTTCAGAAGCAACACAATTAAGATTGAATGATAATGTTTCAAGTAATATTGCCCGGTAATTTCTGATAGTAATAAATCACATAAGAACACCAATTCAAATATTCCTAGAAACCGTGTAAAAGAAAGACAACATTGAAACATCACTATAAAACTATTGTTTGGAGCAAGAGGTGGGATCAGACTGTGTTCCACTTCATAGGCTGAAAACTTGGAGCCCATTCACTATAGATGAACACCCAGCCCAGCATTGACTTGGGCTGAGTGAATTGGACTTGCCTGGAGTGGATGTGCCACACTGGGGTGGCCCACCTTGGGACTTCTTGCCCTTTTGAGGGAGGGGATGGGAGAATGGGGAGGGAGGAGGCTGAATGCTGCCTGGGAGGGATTGAGAGGGAGATGGGAGTGGGGGCAATATGATACATTGATGGAGTACCATTTTTAATGAATAAATATAGATATTTATTACATATATATGAAAATCTAGATCAAAAGAAAAAAAAACTGTCAGACAAGCTAGATACCTATGCATTTCTCAGGTACCAGAAGCTTCTCAGGAGACATAGAAAAGGCAATGGCTTGAGCCCAGAAAAGAAGCTAGATTTGAGAATTTAGTGAGTACCTATTCCAAACTCCTGGACATCTACAAGCATATTAAATGTATTTGTAGATTTAATTAGAGCATTTTAGTTCCATGATGGCATAGTTGAGAAACACTACTCTGCATTTTCTCTAACTTTAACTCATCTTGATGTTCATGGACACTACATTAATATCACACCTTTTGACTATTATTCCTTAAATCCTTATAATTTTATAAATTATTCTAATTTAGAATTTAATTTGATATATTAACAAATATGTCAGTTTCAATTTTCAAAAATAAATTATGAAACATCATTTCTGTCTTAAATACTTAAAGATGCATTAAATATGTTAACCTATATATTTGGCCTATTTTCATATAATAATCCATTAATGGAGTTGATATCTTACTACTCACTCTGTAGCCTAGGATGGTATAAAATTTACTATGTAGCCTAGAATGGCTTTGAATTGATGGTTGTCCATCCTAGTATGAGGGGTATAGGAATATGCCATAAGTGCGGCTGAAATCTTCACTAACTCATCTTAACTATTTATTCAGAGATCCAGTTTTTAAATAATTCAACATCCTTAGGTATGAGTAAATATATATTTGAGATAGATGCTTTTCAATGTACTCTAAAAGATAACAAATAATTTTACCTAAGTGTAAATATTTTAACTTTGTGTTTAAAGACTATAAATATATGGCTCCTATTTTGAAGATAATAATTCAAACTGAAGAAAATGACATAAGAAACTTGACAATCTTTTATAAATTTATTTTATATTCATATTATTTGAAGTGATGATTTGGTATAAGTATCTAGAATGCCAAACGTTTCCTTCTTACTTAAAGTGGCTGATTCAGGATGGGTGCATTTCAGGGATGAAAGAGGCAGTTTTCTAGGACCACAGAACATACTCTAACAATATCCCTTCTTCTCTCCAGATGAAATCTGAATAAACTTTCAAGGGAACTGAAGTAAATTCATAAGGTTAACACATATTGAGTGAGTGAAATATCCATACACCTAGAGTCTACAGGTTTCTGGAAGAACTTGTATTTTTTTTTTTTTTTGTTTGTTTAATGAGAATTAGAAAGTAACATTCTATTTAAAATAGAAATAAAGGTTTATTCATTAAGAAGAGGGTAGAGGTTTTTTAAAGTGTGTTATGTACATTAAAGCAGGCAATAGAGAAAATAGCATACACCTTCATATTGGATAAAAAGAGCTAAATATGGTTTTAAAAATACATTCTTCTAGATTCTTTAGAAGCTGATGACCACTTACTTTAAATCTGGAAATCCACAGCAGATTAGAGTTGCTGAATATTCCTTTCCAGATATGAACTTACGTAAATAAACCAGTACATACAGATTTAGCGACTTTTAAGAGCATTGGAAATGTAGTTCTTATACCATATGCTTTGTATAAATCCTCCTCATTATGGGAGCAATAAAAGATGAGACTGAGATACTTTTTTATTGAATAGTTCATTAAATCTCTGTATGTCAGAGCAGAAAATCAGTAAGCATTCAAAGTAATTTGTGCCTAATTTACTTAAAGTATTTCTGATTTCCATTTGTAACTAATTGATAGTGTCGCAAGTGAGTGTAATGATGATGAAGCTGCCTTAGGGTGTTATGTTAATAATTTATTAGGTTGCTTACATATTATAAGTTGAATAATATGCTCACAATTATTTTAAAAGTCATGACTTACTATTAATAGCATTTTGTTTTAGAGTTTGTAGCAAGCAAGAAAACTAGATATAATGTTGACATTAATTTGCAATTTTATTTGTCGCAGCTCATCATGAGCAAAAGTTCCTGAAATACCAGGGAAAATCATGCTGACAGGTGCCTATCCAATTTTCTCCCTTTCACCTTAAGTTCATAAGAAGATACATCCTTATACTTTCAAAGATATTCTCCGAATAACACTGCCTTACCATTCTGAACTTGGTTGTTGACACTCAGTTTGACTGCTACCGTTGGTGATTGTGGTTAAGGTAACTGCTGACCAAAGCTATACGACAGGAATAATACTGAGATCATATTTTGACCACCAAGATATTTTAAAGAACTTCTCTAAGACTTAAATGGTGTAAAGCATGCAAGAACTTTGGGAGGAAATTTAAAGTTGCTATGTTACTCATGGTTAACTTTATGTCTAAAATTCAGTCTGTATAATGTGTTACTGTTTTAAATCGGTGTATAGAAGTATTTGTAGCAGAAATAAGAGGATCACAAAGTTTAGACATCAGGAAAGTAGCAGATTATATCCTAACAACTTTTCTTTTGACTGGATTACAATCCAAAATGTCACTCCAAATAGTGAAACCACACATAAGAAGTTCATCAGCTGATCACGTACACTTAATTACAAAACCAAATTCTTCACAATTCTTGTGGACTGTGATGAAATAACCGACAGAAACAACATAAAACAGCAAAAAGCTAACTTGGCCTCTTTGTTATAGAGGGTCCAGGCTTTCAGGAAGCAATTAGGAGTGTTTGCATTATCGGAAGGAATTTGCTCTCCAAAATTTTTTGGCCATCTTGAAATTGTTGTTTATAAAGGCAAAGTGTCTTCAAAGCTAAATCAAATAAAATTTTTACTTATCCAGTAATCTACAGGAAAAAAAAATATCTTAATGCGTGAATGCAAACTTTTACCGACATGTGACTTTTTAAACAATTCTCCAGTAGTCAAGTACTTATTGTGTAGCTTTAATACGTGAATCATAAACAAGTGAGCTTTTAAAGAAAAACCTCACAATAGTGAAAAAAATTTAGTCATTGGGGGTAGCAATTGACTCATATCTAGGTACCAGAAAACAGGATGGAGACTGTTTAAAGACCTACACGATGTCAGCACACTCCACAGTTGACTATCAAAATGCTTTTTATATATGTTATATTCAGTTTGTTATGCTGCTTTTCCTTTTATTATTACGTTTTACTGAGGTTAATTTATTGGATTTTGAATGCAAATTTATAGTAATATTCACACACAAAAATCACAGTTTGACAAACCAATTTATATATAAATTAAGTGAATCGTTTTCATTAAGTTTATAAATAACAACATAATGTAAGTTACTACTTACCCATTTAATAAAAGACTTATACTAGTTTTGTTCTATGTATATACTTTTATTCTTTGTTCTAAATTTATTCGAGTAATACAACAAATCCTTTACCTTTGAAACTTTTCTATAGCACCTTAACAATTTGAATGTGACACAGACTCAGGAGAATTGCATCAGAAGAGGTGAGTTACCCTCATTACAGCCAGCCAATCAGGTTAAAATTTTGGATTGAGCAACCAGGCACAACCACTGTCCCCAAACCCCATAGCAGCACCAACTGCAGGTAAGCAAGCAGAACCCTTCCTGGCAAGCCTATCACCACTTCTCATCACATACTCTAGCCTATAAACCACACTCCATCTAAAAACCTACCCATCTCCCAGCATCAGCAGCTTCTTGAACATAAGGTGGGAAGGAGGATTCATCACAAGAGATGAGTTACCCAACTCCCAGGAGGCCAGTAAGCCCAGTTTCCAGGACAGAGCAATGGAAGACAACTCGTTACCCCCAACCACTTTGCAGCTCCAGCTACAGACAAGTAAGCAGGACCCTTGCTTAAAACCATGCTCATCAGATCCTGTAGCCTATAAGCCCAGTCTATCCCCAAACCTATTAAACCTCAAGAGACCTCAGCTGCTTTCTGAGACACAGATTACACTGGCTTCAATTTCGATAAGAGCTTCAGTTGACCAAGAGCCCCTATTGGACCAACTGCAGCTCCCTGAAAGAGAGACAATGCTGACTGGAGGAAGGACAGGTAGATGCCAGTGCAAAAATAAAAATAACAATATAAAGAACAGTATTGCATCACCAGAACCTAGCGGTTCTATGATAGCAAGACCTGAACATATTAATATTGAAAAGAAGAAAAAGAGTCCTTAAAATAATTTTATGAAGATGATAGAAGCTTTTAAAGAGCAAATTAAAGAGGCAATAAGAACTTCTCTTAATAAATACAGAAAAAAGACAAAGAAAAAAATGAAAAAAAATTAGTAAATCATTTACAGAAAACCAAGAAAAAAACAATTTAGCAGATAGAGAAATGTAAAAAATTACAACACTTGAAAAGTGAAGTAGAATTCATAAAGAAGACACAAATCAAAATAATACTGGAAATGGGAAACATGAATAAATGAACAGGAAACAGAGATGTAAGCGAAACCAAGAGAATGCATGGAAGCTATAACAGAGGAAATAGATTTGTCAGCCCAAGTAAACGCTAAGGTCAAAATAGTCATAACACAAAATGTCCAGGAAGTCTGCGACACCACTAAAAGACCAAACCTAAGAATAACAGGATGAGAAAAAAAGAGAAGAATATCAGTTCAAAGGCACTAAAATATATATACAACAAAGTCATAGAAGAAAACTTTCCTAACTTAATGAGGGAAATGCCTATGAAGATACAAGAAGCTTACAGAACATTAGACTAGATTCTATCCCAAAGGTATCCACTCACAACATAATAATCAAACTACTAAGCATACAGATTTAAAAAAAAAAAAAAGTATACTAAGAGCTGCAAAGGAAAAAGGCCAAGTAACTTACAAAGGCAGACTCATCAGAATAACACCAGACTTCTCGATGGAGACTATGAAGGACAGAAGGTGTTATTTAGAGAATAAAAGACCACAGAGTTAACCCATACAACTATACCCATCAAATCTCTCAATCGCCATAGACAGAGTAAACAAGATATTCCATGACAAAATCAGATTTAAGCAACACCTATTCATAAATCCAGCTCGATAGAAAGCACACACACACACACACACACACACACACACACACACACAAAATCCTCTAATCGAAGGAAGCTAGATGCATCCATAAAAATACAAGCAATAGATGAATCCCAAGCAGGAGATAACCCACAGCAGTTTATCCCAAACAAGAAAAATGCACATACAACCTACTACCAAAAAGCAACAGGAATTAACAAACACTAGTCCTTAGTATTGCTTAATACCAATGGACTTAATTCCCCTATAAAAAGACACAGGTTAACCGAATGGATACAAAAAAGAGGATCTATCGTTTTGCTACAAACAAGAAACAAACCTCAACTTTAAAGACAGAAACTACCTCAGTGTAAAAGGTTGGGAAAAGACTTTCCAATCAAATGGATTTAAGAAGAAAGCTGATGTCTTGATAGCTAACAAAACAGATTTCAAACTAAAATCAATCAAAAAAGATATGAAAGGTCATTATATATTTACCTCAGGAAAAATGCAACAAGGTGAAATCTCAATCCTAAAAATTTATACACCAAAAACAAGGCCATCCACATTCTTAAAAGAAGCATTACTAAAACTTAAATGACAAATCAAACCCCACACACTAATAGAGGGAGACATCAGCATCCACTCTTACCAATGGGCAGGTCTGCCAGACAGAAACTTAACAGAGAAATAAAAAATCTAAGAGATATTATAACTCAAATGGAATTAGTAGATATATACACAACGCTCTACCCAAACACAAATTAATATACCTTCTCCTCAGCACCCCATGAAACCTTCTATAAAGTTGACTACATACTTGGTCATAAATCAAATATGAAGGGATACAAAGAATGGGACCAGAGAAAGCCTATAAGTTCATAGGAACTGAACAATTCTCAAATGAACCACCTCTAGATCAAGGAAGAAATAAAGAAAGAAAAATGAAAGACTTCTTAGAATGAAAGTGAATCTACAACACACCTAAATTAATGGCAATACAATGAAAACAGTGTTAAGAGGGAAGTTCACAGCACAAAGTGCCTACATAAAGAATTTGGAGAAATCTTACACAAGTGACTCAACACACCTGAAAACGCTAGAAGAAAAAGAAGTAAACTCACTGAGAAGGAGAAAATGGCACGAAATAATCAGACTCAGGGTTGAAACTAATAGAATTGAAATAAAGAGAATAATAAAAAAGATTCAATAAAACAAACACTTCGTTCTTTGAGAAAGTCAGCAAGATAAACAAACCCTTATCTAAACTAACCAAAAGGTAGAGGAAAAAAAATATCCAGATTAACAAAATCAGAAATGAAATGGAATCAGAACAGATTCCAAAAGAAATCCAGAGAATCATTAGGTCATACTTAAAAAATCTGTACTCCACAAAATTAGAAAACCTAAAAGAAATGCACAGCTTTCTGGATCGGTACCTCTTGCCAAATTAAATCAAGACCAGATAAGTGACATAAATAGATATATAACCACTAAAGAAATACAAGAAATTGTTTAAAAGTCTCCAAAACAAGCAATCAAAAAGCCCGGGGCCACATGATTTCAATGCATAATTCTACAAGAATTTCATAGAACTAATACTTCTCAAATTATCCGATATGAAAGAAACCGAAGAAACACAGCCAAACTCTTTTTTTTTTTAATGAGGTTACAGTCACTCAGTTATTCAGGAAGTACAAAAAAGCAACAAAGAAAGAGAATTGCAGACTAGTCTTCTTCATGAACCAATATTGATGTAAAAGACAAAATATAATATACTCCAACCAAGTTCAAATACATACAAATAAGAATCATCCAACATGAGCAAATAGGCTTCAGCCCAGAGAGGCAGGAATGATTTAACTAGAAAATTATGTCAATGCCATCTACTATTTAAACAACCTGAAAAAAAAGGTGGGGGAAATACATGATTATCTCATTAGATTCTGAAAAAGCCTTTGATAAAATCCAATATTCCTTCATGATTAAGGTCTTGGGTAGACCAGGGATGAAAAGACCATACCTACAAGCAATAAAGGCAATATACTGTTACAATAAGGTTTCTGGGCCTGGCTAGGAAGAGGTTCAGACCCATAGACCTGCAGTTCCAGACTGCTTAGCCACCCGCTGCTGCTTAGGCTCCAACAATGATTCAGACACTTATATTAAGTTCATGCTATTTGGCCTATGGCTCAGGAACACTGCTAGCTTGATCTTTCATTTTAACTCAACCAATTCTTATTAATCTGCCTGCCATGTGGACCGTGGCTCACCTGTGTTCCTTAAGTGTTTCTTCTTGGGCATCTGGTTCCATCTGTCTCTGACTCTGCCCTTCCTTTCCTACCTATTCTGATTCCCCACCTAATTCTTCTATGGTGCTCACCAACGGCTGAAACAGCTCCTTTAAAGATTGATATTCACATCTTACAGAAAGACATTCCCACATCAATATACAGCAATACAACATCCAACACTAAAATAAATGGAGAAAAACTCAGAGTGATTCTACTAAAATCAAGAACACAACAGTCTGACCAGTCTCCTCATATCCATAAAATATAGTATTTGAAGTTTTAGCTAAGTCAATAAGACAAGAACAGGAGATAGAGGAGATACAAATTGGAAAGAAAGAGGTCAAACTTTCCTTATTTGCAGACAATATAATAATGTCCATAAGTGACCCTCAAAAATTCTACCAGAGAACTTTTATATCAGATTAATATCTTTAGCAATGTAGCAGTATATTAGATTAACTCAAAAAAATCAATAACCAACTATTCTATAGATAAATGATAAAAGGGCTGAAAAAGAAATCAGTGAAATATGACCCTTTACAATAGCCAAAAATAATCAAGTATCTTGGAGTCACTCTAACCAAAGAAGCAAAAAAATTTATATTGAAAAGAACTTTAAGTCACTGAAGAACAAAACTGAAAATATCAGAAAATGGGAAGATCTTCCATGCTTTGGATAAGTAGGATCAACATAGTAATTATGTCAATCTTACCGAAAGCAATCTACAGACTCAATGGAGTCCCCATTAAGATCTTAATACAGTTCTTTACAGACCTTGAAAGAATAACACTGAACGTCATATGTGAAAACAAAACCTTTTAAATTAAAGATAAAAACAAAGACTGTGGGTTATCTATTAGCAGAACTTTACCACTGCTCTTTCTTGCTACCTTCTTGGCCATGGTGCTTCTAAGTGGTTTTATTTAAATCTTGCTCTTTGTAAATGTTTTATCTAGCATCTTTTTTTTTTCAGGCAGAAAAATTACAATGAATTAAGACTTGGGGGTATAACTTTCTTTTAACAAGAAGAGTTTCACAATATGGTTTGTTTTCATGGCCGAACATTTTTTTTTTTTTTTGGAGAAACTTTTTTATTGCTTTGTTTTTACAATAGTTGATGTCCACTTGCTTGATACTGTATGATAATGTTCAAATCTTAATTGTGAATATCTATATCTATCTATGTATGTATATATGTGAGGGATCTTGATGGAAAATGAAGGCCCTTTATGTCTGTTACACTTAGTATATGTTCTTTTACTCTTCATACATAGCATCGATCTGTAAGTATTTCTACAATTTTATTACTCTTAAATTTCTACTGACCTAATGAGTAGCCTGTGGTTTCAGTAGGCAAACCACTGACACTTTCACATGTCAATATATTTTCTAAGTTTAGTGATACTATTTTATACTAGAAACTATTTTAGGACTGGTCCAAGAAATGACAGTTGCTTATCAATTTTTGATCATTTTCTTCACTTAGCAATGGTGTAAAGACTTTTAGTTTTCTATGAACTAAAACAGACAGTGTATGTCTAGCAGATTGATTTATTTCATGTCCTTTTATGAAACCCCTCAGTGTATCTGCTTTCTTCTTTATCCATACTTGATGAGGCTATAAAATCTTACGGTTCTGGGATGTAAATATGGCTGAGAGATATAAAAGGTACAAAATTCTATTTAACCTCCAAATTTTCACTGAATCACAGGTTCACTCATTCAAGAAATCTTTCTTCCTTACAGATAAATTTGTATTTTTGTATCTGTGGGTCTGTGAAAATAATTTGTTATAAAATTTGCCGAAAGATTTATAGAAAATCTATATGTAGCTTTAAAGATAAATCAATAAAATATTTGAAAATATAAGACATGCAGTGCCTTCATGGACTTACACAATTAACTTATTTTCCACAAATAATTACATGTGGAATAAACATTCATATACAATGCATATATGGTTAACTACACAAATTTATTATGAATACTTAATCATGTTTATTTTTAAAAAAAACTGTCACTTGTAAGAATATTTTGAAATAAAATATTAATTTGTAGATGGGTAGCTGGTTCAAATAGTAAAATACTTGGTATAAAAATGTGAGAAATAGAAATTTAGAAATTCAGCACACCTGTAAATCTGGGACTGTGAAAGTTATGTAGTAAATGGAGGCTAAAGACTGATGGATCCAGATGTCATGCTCACCAGCACTAGAGCAAAAAAGATTAATTCTAGGTACAATAAGAGATCCAGCCACACACATAGTAAAGTAGAAAGTAATGGAGGATAATAACGGTCTTCTCCCTTTGCCTGCTACATATACAGCTTGTGTATATATACTTGATACACGAGCAAACATACCCACCTACCCCACACAAAAATTGCACAAACACACACACACACACACACACACACACACACACACACACACACACACACACACACACAAATACATTTGTACAAAGTTAGGTGCACATTCATAAATAAATAAAATATAAATTTCATTCTGTTAGAATTTGATTTATGTATATATATACATACATACTAAATAAAATTATCCATAGTTTTATGACTTATAACTACCAAGAAGAAACTTCTGAGAAAAAATGTTTAATAGTTATTTTTAAATAATTTCTGAGAATACAGTAGGATGTGTTTCAAGAATGATAGCTTATTTTTGAGGAAACTGCAAGGCTTTGGTTAAAACTAAGAAAAAATAATGATCTCTTAAAAGTGAGAATGGAGTTAGCAGGTCTATGTTTTGCAAACTTTTCAAATCCATTTGTTTCAAGTGAATCAACATACATTTTTTTGGATACAGAATATCTCTTTCTGTTATTTTTACCAAAATGAATTCCTTACGATGTTAAGTAGAACAAGTATTAATTTAACTGCCTGTTGAATTTGACCAAAGAAATGACTCATTTTCATAAAGCTGTTGAATATTCATTGTTCATTGCTATATAGTCTAAAACATTGTGCTCAATTTTTTAGCTTCTTATAAATAGGTATTAAAATTACTGAAGTAACATTATTTTATGATTGATATCTTTTTAACTAATCCTTATAATTCCAAGCAAAGATTGCAGGACCCATTTTATTGCACAGAAGTTGAGTACCAAAGAAAGTTTTAGAGCTATTTCACCACAGTCATGTTATACCAAGGTAGTATTTAACCTGAAATTTTTTAAGCTAAAGTCCATGTTATCTTCTTAATTTTAAGGCCCTTTATTTGATTTTTAATAGATTTAATATATAATGTTTACCTTGCTCCCAAATGTAATTACATATGTCTGTGTAGAACTTATGATATTAATTAGGGAAAAAAGAGAACATAGTCTAAGCAAGACACTTCAAATACTATTACTATATTATATACATATATTACATATTATATACATATATAATATGTATAACATATACATATTAATTATGACAGAATTATGTGCATTAACAAGGACTGCATGGTACATGTACCCCTTTTTATGTGCTCACTCTAGTATGTCAAGGCCTCTAGCAATGTTGTATATCATATTTTAATTGAACAAGGATGTGGTATAGGGACAGAGACTATACTTAGTCATCCTATTGGGTAGAAACTTAGCAGTATGCAATGATATATTATAGCTTGGTAAGAGAGGTGATCTCTGAAACCTAGGAAGTCTGATAAAATATATTCAAAACTACAAAGATTGTAGTATATAATATAGAAATTTCAAATAAAATACATTTTTTAATAAAATCAAACTTTCTTTTATTTTTAATGGAACAATGATGACAGCCAAGACACAGAAACCAAATAAATATAGTTTTAGAACTGTCTTAAAAGTAAGCTCAATATCAATGATTGAAAAGTACTTATCAAAGTTTTATTCATAATGATGGTCTTAAGAGACTTAGATTAGCTGTTTTTTGACAAAATAGAAGAGCAATACGTTACTATATTTATTGTCTACATTTTTCCATTCATATCAAATCAGGGTAACTTTATAAGGCTAACTAGAAAAATTTGTGTGAAATAATTTTCATAACTGACAAATTTTAAACTACATTGCAAAATACCTAACGTTTAAGTCAATAGGTCAAGAACAAAAAATGCCTCAAACATGAAAAAATAGCTTTTAACATTCATGTTTTATTAAGTAGGTTTCTATATAGAAATAAATAGGGAAATCTCTTTGTTTACAATCTTTGTAAAATGCAATGATTAAATGTTACCAACAATAAGATTAACTTCACTGAGGGAAAATAATCAAATGTTGCTAAGACTTTTGATTCATCCTTCTACTGACAAACAAATAAAAAAAATAGTTAAACTATATATGTGTCTATATAGCAGAGGTATTCTCAAATTGTAATATACTGTGGTATACATGGAGAGTTCAAAGCCAGCCTGAGAAACTTAGAGAACATTATCTCACTTGCAGAGTATCCTGGAGGACCCAACTTTGATCCATAGCAATGTGGGCAGGAGAGGAGAAAGCAATAATGTTTTTTCTAGTCAACCTTTACACCTAATTCTGATTTTTAAAACAAGTTCAAAGACTTTCATTTTTACAATCTCTATGTATTAAATTCCATACATATGACAAAAAAATAATTTTTAAGGTTATTTGAAGCTCATTTCAGCAGTTTTCAAAATCTAGGAGATCATCTGAAAAGAAAATGTTAACTATTCTAACCAGAAAATTTGCATTCAATCTTCTCCCTTCAGAAATGTGTTGGCATCCAGATATAACTCATTCTCTCTGAACAGACTATCTTTATGTAGCATCTGACCCCCTTTCTTCTGTTCACTAGATGCTCAGATTCAAACTTTTTATAGATCTCATAAGCTTTACTTTAATTTAGAAAATTAATATTTCATAAAAATTTCCAAATAGTAAATGTAGTCAACATGCAACTGATTTCCCTTATCAGATAAACAAACGTGTAAATCAGAGTGTGCATGCATGTGTCAAGATTAAATCTCAAAGTTTGTAGTACAGTATATAGTAGTATAGCAGTATAGTTTATGAGCCCTTTATATATCTTTCTCTAAAAAAATATACTATCTTAATTATTAGTGCAAATTTCACAAAAATAAAGCAATTCCTTTTATTGAAAAGTTTTTCTTTCTCTCAAACAATGTACTCTGATTAGATTTTTACTCCCTACACACATCCTAGTTTCTCCTCATTGCCCCTCCATTCCCATCTCTCCCCTTCCTGTTTCTCATAAGAAAGCAAACAAGCTTTAGGGATGAGTAAAATACAATAAGTTAAAACAAAACAAACAAATAAGAGTAGGAAAAGCAAAAAACATACATAAAAAGAGCCCAAGAGAAGGCACATAAAATAGATAGATATAGCGAGCAAATAGAATGCACACACAGGATCCCATAAAAACACTACATTGGAACTAAACCCTCCATGGTTGGCCAAGTGGTGTGTATAGTTGGTGGAACTTCTTGCAATAGGATCAGACTGTGTTCCTGATGCATGAACTGAAATCTTGGTGCCCGTTCCCTACAGAGGAACACCTAACCCAGCCTTAACGCTGGGATGACAGACTTGGACCTACCTTAGCTGGATATGCCAGACTGAACTGACCCACCTTGGGACTTGCCCTCCTTGGGGAATGGATGGGGGAATAGGATGTGGGGAGGCTGAGGGAGGACTGGGAGGGACTGGGAGGAGTGAAGAGAGAGAAGCAGTAGTATGGGAAAAAAAAACATTTTAAATAATAAAAAAAAAAATGAAAACAGTCTCCTTGGGGAGGTAGGAAGAGGAAACACTACATTGGTATCCATAATATATACGAAATGAACCTGTAAGATAAAAAAAAAAGAGAAAAATTAAAAATACATAAATAAAATAAAAATAAAAAATAAGTTAAGAACATAAAAAACAAAAAATATCTTAATATGGAATTATGAGTAACCTTTAAAAGTACCACTGAAATTATTTGTTGTTGGATATCTACTGCTAGGTCTGCAGTCTATCTTTAAGAATTGACTAGTGAAGCCAGCTAGACCTGCTTGACCTTGCAGGTAGATGTGGTAGATTCTAGAAAGGCAGATGGCCTCCACTGTGAAAAACAAGTATGTGACGGAGAGGTGGGAAAGATTAAAAACAGAGTGGTACATGCAATGTGGAAGGGACATAGCTCAAGAAGTGACAGTGGTAACAGGTATAAGATTAGAGCTGAAGCTGTCAGTGGAACATGTATTTGCCAACAAGGTCAGCAGCATGGTGTGCAGCAGCCTGGAGCTTATGGAGAAGCAGACTCACCCCTGCTTTAGAAGGCTTGAGATGAGGAATGTTTCATTTTCTGGATTGGATCTCCTCTGAAGACCATCAGGTCAATGATGTCACTGGAACTCATATTGATGTTATGGGCCATATTGCTACCCCAGGCTATGATGAAGTCTGATATCCATAGAAATGTGCTCAGTCTATGCCATGGTGCCAAGTTTTCCTGCTTTTTTTTTTTTTTTTTTTTTTTTTTTTGTGGGGCCATATTGATACGAGTGGCCTGTGTGAAGCCAGGTTGATGTGAAGAGTCTGAATGTCTATGCTGATTTGTCTGAATTCGTGATCCTAATGTAGCTGGGGGTAATGATTGTGCTTGTTCTGTGCCGTCATCAGAAACCATACGGAAGCCCATTTACATGCTCCTTTTGACTGGAACGAGCAAGGAAGCTACCTCTTCTTGCAGCAATATCAGTGACTTCAGATGCACAGTGAGAAACATCTAGCAAATGCTTCTGTGCCAAACCCTACCCCACTACACATCCCAAATAGTAGCAGCCTAAACAGAAAGCTATGAAAGACCAACTCCTAAAAAGTGCAATAAAGACGCAGAAGTGTAGCTCTCCATAACTGATGGTTTCTGGTTGAATGTCGGAGAAGAAAGTGTCAGTTTTATGGAAGGGGTAGGCCACTGAGAGTTGGACCGTACCCCAGTGACCATAGATATAACACAATCAGAAATTATCTACTTTTTAATTACTCTCATTTTTATTTTTTGGGAGATCATGTGGATGGAGGAGAGCAGACTTGAAGGACTGAAAAGTGATTGTGATTGGGGTACATAAGTGAAATTCTTAAATAATCAAACACTATTAAGCTAGAGAGACAAGAGTAGATTGTTCGTCTAGTCATATTCCCTTTAAAAAAATTAAATTTTCATATATATGTGGTTATCAACTGGAGATATTTCAACATATTCAAGTGTTTTTCTTACATTTTACAAAAGACATTGGTTTTACCCATAGGTAGAAATTACAAAAAAATATGCTCTAAGCCAATTTCTAATTTATATGTTTTTAAAGGAACACTAAATAATCTTAGGAATGGTGACTCAAAGTCCACTAAGAACTACGTGGTTTACAGAATTAAAAGTCTTGGATTTCTATAAACTCCAGTGAGCCTGAAAAAAAAAAAGATAGAAAATATATAAAAGAAAGTTAGGAGATAAATTCATCCTTAGGTATTTCAAATGGCATGCTGACATTTTCCCTTTGGCAGCATAGTTTCCTCCTCTTCTATTAATTTTTAATGTATAGCGACAACAAACACAGAATGTACAAAAAAGGGGCATTAGCTACTGCACTTCTTCCTACTGGATGAGACATCACCTTGTTTTCTCATTGTAATTCTTTTCCATGCTAATTTACATCTCTGGCTTGTAGATTGAAAGGATATTCAATACTGTACTTGACCATTATTGCTCTTTTTGCCTTGTATACAGGTCCAGATCAACACTGCATGGAACTTTACATTAGCTATGCAGCTTTAAGAGTTCTTATCATAAATACCTTGCTGTGCTAACCATGGAGAAAAAGCTTCATTTCATGTCTTGGTCTTTGAAGTAAATGGAAGCTACAAAGAAGAACTGGATAGCTGAGAAGTATGAGATTCAGTCCACATTTGAATGGCTCAGATTATATTCTAATGGAAAATGAAGCTTGAAGGGAAGAAATAGGGCATTCTGTCAGACTATCTAATTCAAAATGGTGGTCACAATCCACCAAGTTTCTCCAGTTCCTTCTAGCTTTAAAAGTTTTATTTTCAATTTAAATATTAGACTGTGCTGGAGCATGAAAATCCTCCCTACAGGCTACAGTGAAATAACGTGCTGCAATACTAATGATTATATCTGGGAAACTGTTACTGAAATGTGCTCCTTAAGGAAATGGATCTTGAAAGAAAACAAGAATATTGCTCAGTCAGTGAGATGATGAAAACTGGCTGGCTGCATCTTTGAAATGGGTATTGAATTGCTGCAGACTGCATGAATGCAAGGAAATGGGGACAAAAGGGGGTGATAGTATTATAATTCCCTGCATGATTACAGTGGAAAGAGTACTTTAACTGCAAGCTGTGTTAACTTCTAAAAATAGAGCATGAAACCTAGCAGATGAGAGATGCTACTTTTATTCTTTCTACATTTATTTGGTCGTATAACAATGCACGTATGGGAGAGGGAATCATGCACTTAGCTTTTTATAGATAAACCTTTTCATCAGTTTAAAATAGCTCACATAACGCTGAGAAAAACAACACCAGTATGGAAGACTCAGATAAACAAGGGGAAAGCTGTTCCAGCACAAGCATCCAAACACTCAAAGTCTTGCACTGACAGACTTATAAAGAACATCTAATGAAAGGCCAGAAGGACTATTTTTAAAGTGGTGTCTGATAAGCAAAAATCTGCTGCTGATTTTGCTAAGAACTTTATTAAGTAAGAAGTTACAAAGATACATTGAATAATGCATAGAAAGCTGTGATATTTTTGTCTGAAAATTTTGTCATAGAAAACTGTATACATTAATATACCAAATGCTTCAATTATTCTTATTTGCAGTAAGATTTTAAATCTGATTGTGACTTATAAAGTTCATACATGAGTGGAGATTCATGTGATTGCATTATTTTTATTCATGTGTGCCTAACAACCTTTAATTATATATTAGCTCTATCAAAAATTTCCCATGACCCACACATATGGTGATATATAAGATGTTTAATTTTCATATTCTTAAAGTTTTTTCATTCACGACTATGATAAGTTCATAAGGAATATAATGTATGTTTTAATATCTCCCTCAACATGGTAGTAGATTCATTCATGTTGTTATAAAGTATATGAATAGATGCAAGTTGACTGTACATATAGTTTATTGTATGGTTGTAACAGTTATCCATTATGCTACTGTTGAGTATTTTTTTGTCTTGTTATAGAAATAGTATCAACATGACCATTTTGTGTCTCTGAAATGTACATATACATCTATATTGCTGGAAAGTGAGATTGCTGTATCATAGGTTATGCAATTTAAAATAATTTAGGGGATACTGCCAAATCTCTGCATAGTGGCAGAATTACTGCAATTTCATTTGGAGAATCCAATAAAATTTATTAGTAATGTTAATAACTTAATATGATACCTTCTCAGCTATAGCTTTTTAGTTTCTGATCTACTTTCTATTTGATACTAATCTTTATAGTTCTGTTTCAGTGTATTAAATAATATTCCTCTGAAATGATTTCAGTATGGAAACATTATAGATCTTATTTTAGTCAGGGTTAAAATTTGCCTTTTCATTTTGTTGCATTTTATGTAATTACTATGGAGGAAGAGTGGATATAATTAATATTTTAAAGAGTTCAGAGGCTGACTAAAAGCTGACAAAGAGTCAACTAAAAGCTGACTAAGAACACCCCCTGCAACAACTGGAGACACACAGCTCCTTGGCCTACAACCAACTAAAGACTGACTAAATGCCACCCACGCAATTACTGGAGACACACAGACCCAGGGCCCACAACTGCCTAAGAGCCAAGAGCTGACAAAGAGTGAATGTAGAAAGCAATGGGCAGATGCCAGTTCAAGAATACATATAACAATATAAAGAACAATAAGACACCACCAGAAGAAGCTGATGGTTCTACCACATCAGGACCTAAGCATAATAATGGGGAGGAAACAAGCTTAATAACGACTTTATGTGAAAAATAGAAGTTTTTAAAAAGGATATAAATAACTCACTTAAAGACATAGAAGAAAATTTTTAAAAAATGGAAAGAAATTAACAAATCCCAGAAAGAAAACCAAGAGAAAGAAAAAAATTAGGTGAAAGAAACACTCTGAAAAATAAAAATTTAAATAGAATCAATAAAGTTTGGAGTGAGAAAATCTGACTTTCTGAGAGTGGATGTGCCGCAATGAGTTGACCTATCTTGGGACTTCTTGCCTTTTGGGGGGAGGGCATAGGAGGGCATTAGGAGGAGGGAAGGGAGAAGGAGCAGAGGGATAAATGAATATAACAGATTTTTTTTAACAAAAAAAATAATATGAAAAAAACTAATAAAAACAAGCAAACAAAAAGAGAACCTGAAGAAACAAACCAGAAATACAGATGTAAGCATAACCAACATAATGCAAGAGATGGAAGAGAGAATCTCTGAAGTGGAAGATTCAATAGTGGAAATAGATACATCAGTTAAAGTAAACACTAAAATAAAATAGTCATTACACAAAATGTCCAGGAAATCTGGGACACCAAGAAAAGACCAAGCTAGGGAATAATTAGAAATGATGGAGGAAAAGAATAACAGCTCAAAGGCACAGAAAATATACTAAACAAAAATCATAAAAGAAAACTTTCCTATCCTAAAAAAGGAAAGATCTATAAAGATGCAAGAAGCTTACAGAACACCAAATGGACTAGACACCCCCAAAATTCTGCTTGCCACTTAAAAATCAAGCCACTAAACCTACAGTACAAAGAAAAAATAATAAGAGCTGCAAAGGAAAATGCTTAATTACCAATAAAGGTAGACCCATCAGAATAACACATGACTATTCCATGGAAACAATGAAAGAAAGAGGGTTCTGTTCAGATGTTATACAGGCATAAAAAGAACATGGCTGCCAACCCAGACTACTATACCTAGCAAAACTATCCATCATGATAGATTGAATAAACAAGACGTTTCAAAACAAAACCAGATTTAAACAATACCTATCCACAAATATGGTCCTCCAGAAAGCACTAGAGGGAAAACTCCAACTTAAGGAAACCAGCTATACCCATGAAATCACAAGTGACTGATAATCTCATGGAAGAAAAACTCAAAGAAGGAAAATACACATATGCTATCAACAAAAATACAGGAAATTGCAATCACTGGTCATTAATATCCCTTAATATAATCAGACTCAATTCATCTATAAAACGACACATCGTAACACAATGGATATCAAAATCGGGAGCTATCCTTCTGCTGCATAAAAGAAAACACCCCAACTTCAAAGACAGACACAGGCTCAGAGTAAAGGGTTGGGAAAAGATTTTGTAATAAAATAGTCCTACAAAACAAGCTTGTATAGCCATCCTAATATCTAACAAAATAGACTTTAAACTAAAATCAATCAAAAGAGACCAAGATGGACATTATTTATTAATCTCAAGAAAAATTAACCAAAATAAATCTCAAACTGAATATTTATGTCCCTAACACAAGCACCTAAATGTGTAAAAGAAGCATTTCTAAAGCTTAACCTCACATAAAATCCACACACTAGTATTGGGAGACTTCAATACCCCATTTTCACACTTGGGTAGGTCAACCAGACAGAAACTCAACAGAGAAATAAGGGATCTAACAGATGTTATGACCAAATGGATGTAATATATATATATATATATAAAATACCTTCCACCCAAACACAAAAAATATACTACTTCTCAGCACCCCATGGAACTTTCTCTAAGATTTATCATATTCTCAGTAAAAAAGCAAATATGAAAAGATACAAAAAATTGGAATAACTTCTTGTATCATATCAGACAACCATGGTCTAAAGTTAATGTTCAACAACAACAAAAATCACAGAAAGCCTACAAACTCATGGAAACTAAACACCTCTCAATTGAACCACCTCTGGGTCAAGGAAGAAGTTAAGAAATAAATCAAATACTTCCTAGAATTTAATGAAAATAAATCCACAAAATTCTCCAACTTAGGAGACACAATAAAAGCATAGTTTAAAGGAAAACTCATGACACTATGGGCCTATATGAAAAACCTAGAGAAATCTCACACAAGAGACTTATTGCACAGCTGAAGTCTTTAAAATAATTAGAAGCAAACTCATCTAGTAGTAGATGGAATGAAATAATCAACTTAGGGCTGAAATCAATACAATAGAAACAAAGAGAACAATACAAAGATTCAATGAATCAAAGAGTTGGTTAAGAAAGTCAACAAAATAGATAAACCCTTGTTCAAACTAAGCAAAAAGCATTGGGATTATCCAAATTAACGGGATCTGAAATGACAAAGGAGATATAACAACAGACACCAGAGAAATCCAGAGAATCATCAGGTCATACTTTGAAAATCTATGCTCCACTAAACAGAAAACTTATAAGAAGTGGACAGCTTTCTGGATAGATACCACTTACCAAAATTAAATCAAGATCAGGTAAAAGACCTCAATAGATCCATAACCTCAAAGGAAATTGATGCTGTTATTAAAAGTCTCCCAAGTACAAAAAGCCCAGGACCAGATGGTGTCAGTGCAGAATTCTACCAGACATTCAAAGAAGAACTAATACCAATACTCCTCAAACTGTTCCATAAGGTAGAAACTAAAGGAACATTATCAAACATTTTTGAGGCCACAATCACCCTATACCCAAGCCTCTCAAAGATCCTACAAAGAAAGAGAATTACTGAACAATCTCCCTCATGAACATTGATGCAACAGTACTCAATAAAATTCTGGCAAACTGAATCCAACAATATATCAAGAAAAAAAAAAAATCATCCACCACGGTCAAGTAGGATTCACCCCTGAGATGGTGGTATGGTTCATCATCTGAAAAACTGTGAATGTCATCCATCATAAAAATGAACACAAAGTAAAAAAACAAACAAACAAACAAAAAAAACACATGATCATCGCATTTAGATGTTTTATATTATTTAGATGTTGAAAAGCCTTTACAAAATCCAACATTCCTTCATGATAAAAGTCCTGGAGAGATCAGGAATATAGGGACAATACCTAAATATAATAAAGGCAATGCACAGCAAACCGACAGCCAGCATCAAACTAAATGGAGAAAAGCTCAAAGCAATCCCACTAAAATCAGGAACAAGACAGGGCTTTTGTTCTCTCTTTATCTATTCAATACATCTCAAAGTCTTTGCTAAAGCCATAAGAGAACAAAATGAGATAAGGGGACACAAATTATAAAGGAAGAAGTCAACTTTCTATTTGTAGGGATGATTGTATACATAGGTGGCCTCCAAAATTCAACCAGGGAACTCCAAGAGCTGATAAGCACCTTCAGAAATGTGGCAGGGTACAAGGGTAATTCAAATAAACAATAGCCCTGCTATACATGAAGGATAAAAAGGCTTAAGAATAAATAATGGAAACATCACTCTTGATAATAGCTGCAAATTTCATTATACATTGTGAGTAACTCTAACCAAACAAGTAGCAGACCTGTTTGAGAAAAACTTTAAGTCGTAACTTAAGAAAGAAATGGAAGAGGATGTCAGAAAATGGAAAGATCTCCCAGGCTCCTGGACAGGTTGGGTCAGCATAGTAAAAATGGCAGTTTTACCAAAAGCAATCTAGAGGTTCAATGTGATTCCCATCAAAATCCCAACACAACTTTTTCAGACCTTGAAAGAACAATACTCAACTTCACATGGAATAACAGGAAGCCAGGATTGCCAAAACAATTCTGCTTAAAGCAAATTCAGGAGAAATCATCATCCCTGACATCAAACTATACTATAGAGCTACAGTAAAAAAACAACAACAAAACAAAAAAACAAATAAATAAACAAACAGCCAGGTACTGGCATAAAAACAGACTTTTGTATCAATGGAATCGCATCAAGACCCTGACACTAACCCACACACCTATGAACATTTGATTTTTGACAACGAGGCCAAAAATATTCAATGGAAAAAAGATGTATCTTTAACAAATGATATTGGTGTAACTGGAAACTGGAAGGCAGTACGTAGAAAAGTACAAATAGATTCAAACCTATTACCCTGCACAAAATTCAAATCCAAGTGGATCAAAGCCCTCAACATAAACTCAGCTACACTGAACTTGATAGAAAAGAAATTGGGAAAGAACCTCCAATAAATTATCACAGATGACCACTTCCTAAATATAACACTAGTAGCACAGACACTAAGAACAACAATCAATAAGTGAGACCTCCTGAAACTGAGAAGCTACTGTAAGGCAAAGCACACAGTCAATAAGACAAAATAACAGCCTACAGAATGGGAAAAGATCTTCACTGACCCTACAGCTGACAGAGGATTGATGTCTAAAATAAATAGAGAAATCAAGAATCTAGGGCTCCAAACTCTAAGTAACCCATTTAAGAAATGGAGTTCACCAGTCTTGACTTTGGGTTGAGGAAATAGGACTTGCCTGGAGTGGATGTGCCACTCTGAGGTGACCCACCTTGGGAATTCTAGCCCTTTTGGGGAAGGGAATCAGGGGAGGAGGAGGCTTAAGGCTAACTTGGAGGGTTTGGGAATAAGAAGGGAGGAGGAGCAGGGGATACATGGCTAAAAAAGGACATTTTTTTTTATTAAAAAAATGGAAAAGAAAGAATGAGTTCAGAGCTAAAAAGGGAATTCTTAACAGAAGAATTATAAATGGCTGATAGGCACTTTAAAAATTGCTCAACATCTTTAGCCATCAGAGAAATGCAAATCAAAACATCTTTGAGATGCCACCTTACACCTGTCAGAATGGCTAAGATCAAAAACACAGATAGCCTATGCTGGAGAGGATGTGGAGCAAGGGGAACTCTCCTCCATTGTTGGTGGGAGTGTAAACTTGTACAGGCATTCTGGAATACAGCATGGCAGTTCCTCAGAAAACTGGATATCAATCTCTCCAAGGTTCCAGCAATACCGCTATTTGTCTTATACCCAAAGGATGCATATTTGTACCCCAAAGACATTAGGTCAGATATGCTCATAGAAGCAATTTTTTGTAATATCAAGAACCTAGAAACAATCTAGATGCCCCTCATCTGAAGAACGGATTGACAAACTGTTAGTAGACACACAATACACAATGCAGTACTACTCAACAGAAAACAAATGTATCTTAAAACTTTCAGGCAAATGGATGGATGTGGAGAATATCCTCCTGAGTAAGGTATCACAGGTGCAGAAAAAGAGGCATGGATGTACTCACTCACAAGTGGATTTTAGACAAAAAGCAAAATACACCCAAGCTGCAAACCAACTCCTGAACAGCTGGGATAAGAAGGAACTTAAGAGAGACATCCAGAGATTCCTCTAAGAAGAGAAAATAGAGATCACCTTAGCAAATTTGGATAGGATGGTTGCAACCAAGAAGAGGTAGGAACAAACCTTTAGAGAAGTGAGAGTTGAGTGAGAGGAACAACAAAGAGAGACAAAACAAAAACAAAACAAGCAAACAAATAAAGCATGTGAACACCTTGATAAAGGAAGCCATTGTGGGGTTGTAAAGAGACTGGATGCCAAGGAAACCTCCAAGAACTGACAGGATGTTCTTGGCTAGGTCTTCAACCAATAGTGGAAGTGGTGCCTAAACAGGACTTCCTCTATAATCAAATGAATAAGTGTCAGCACAGAACCTACATCCAATAATGAACAGTGGTGGAGACAGGAATCCACGGCTGCGCACTGGGCTGAACTCCTGGTCCAGCTGAGAGCCAGGGAGCAGAGTCTGTTTGAGCAGGGGTAGAGAGATTATGAGGACGATTCCCACAGTTATGGATCACTGGATTTCTGTGGAGCTCGCTGAATCAAGAATAGCCCCTGGGGAACCAATAGGAAAGGAGATAAGCTCTCCCATATAAGCAATTATAGATTTTCATGGGCAGTATGTGGAGATTTGAGGGATGGGACTGTATTCTGTGAATAGGTTGGCACCTTAGAGCAGATACTCTGCCAGAGGAACGCCTTACCCAGGCTTGATTTGGGGATGGGTAAATAAGACTTCCCTGGAGTGGATGTGCCATGGTGAGCTGACCTACCTTGTGACTTCTTGCCCTTTTGGGGGAGGGACGGGGGGATGAGGACGGGGAAGTCTGATGGCCGAATTGAAGGGATTGGGAGGAGGGAAGGGAGGGGGAGCAGGATAATACATGGATAAAAGACTTTTTATATAAATAATCAAAAGGACATAGCATGAAGGACATTTCTCTGCATGTCCTTCATGCTATGTCATTGATATTTATGTTTGTTTTTATGTCCGTTCCATGCAGGGGGGAAAAAAGAGTTCAGGAAAATTACAACTATAAAAACTTCAAGAAAACCTATAATAGAAAAAAAAAGTAGAAATTTTAATATTATATTGAGGGAGTCAAATTGTGTGTGTGTGCCATGTGATTCTTCCTTCATTTCTAGGCTATTAAAGTAACCCAAATTTCTAGTAACTAGTCTACTAAATTATGACAGTTTTGATAGCTTCTATGTCCATTTGCAATGAGTAGGTATCTGATGAAGTTATTCAGGAAACAGCTTTTCATTGAGCTAGATATATATTGAAGACAAATGCTAAATAAATTAAACTTCAATACCATACTCGATTTTTTAAAAAAAATTAAACTAGAATTAATGTAACTAGATTGATTTCAAATATAAAAGCACAGATTAATCATTGCAGCAGTGATATATTTTAGGGCTTTAAATCTCTGCTGGAAGAGTTTTATACTGAGGAAAAGAAAAAGTAACTTGGAGAAAGTGTTTGTGTACTTTCTCTTCCTCCTACAGCCCTTGTGCAGTTACGATGACCTAATTTGGATTGTAGGACCCCTAGGTAAATGATAAAAACAATAGTCAACTTTCTGCCCTCTGGAGAGTAATTATTAGAACAAACTCTGTAATCAGCACATTGGGACATATAGTAGCCAGAGGGCTTCATTCTAGTTATGAATGCTGATAAATAAATAGCCAAAGGAATTCACAGTGTCCAGGCACAGAAGAAAACATCTACCACTATCTACATTCAAGTGGTGATGCTCCAAGCATTATTTAATGGTTGGCTGTCTTAGTGCATGGTCATTTCAAATTCCAACAAATACTTAAACTCTATATATCATTAGATATCCAGTTGTTTTTTTTTTTTTTTTTAAAAAAAAATGAGATTGTATGTTCTTTTGTTTTAACTTGGTCATTTAGTTACTTCTTCCTCCATTCAAAAATTTGGAAAATGTGTTTATAAGTGACATAAAAATAGGAAAATTAATACTAATGATAGAAAGTATGTCATAAAAACAATTGTATTTGAAAATTAGATGATCACTTAATGGTTGTTACATAAAAACTTTACACTGTTAAGTCAGAAATGAATATCACTACAGTATCATCATATAGGAACAATTCAAAATCTTGTGTATCAAAGACTCTGGTGTTATCATTAAATTGAACATCCAATATGTTCAGACTGAGGAATCATAGGGCAGATTCTATCCAACATTAACCAGATGGCTTGGGAAAGGAATTTCGTGTTCATGTCCTTGCTGTCCAGAGACAGCAGGAAACCCCAACAGCTCTGTGTTCTGTGCCCTAAATCTCTACTGAGCTGAACTGTAATTTCTTTGCTAAAAATTACTGTTATTTTCCTTATGTGACATTTTATAAAAATTTCTTTAGTGGCAAAGCAAAAAAGTCTGAGTCACTATGAGCTAAAATCTGGAAACATAAATGAATTTCAATTTTAAATATTACTGAGAATACCAATAACAAAAAGAAATGAACTGCTTTTTATAGGAGTTCACGTTACCAAGAAGCCACAGTCTCTCAACTGTATTAACTACTGTTATTGTTAGCATCACAGAGCTTGTAAAAGAGATGATGATTCTTTCATGTTTGCCCCAAACTTGAAAATAGTAGCATGCTCTTACCCACATCATGATATTTGTTAATTATGGTGAAATGTTTTATTTTTGAAGATTTTTTAAGACTGAATTTGAAAACAAAAAAACAGAATAGAATAATAGCAAACTTGTGCTATAATAACTCCAAATATGAAAAGAAATATCATTAACAAATATGTCCATTGTCAAAACTAGAAACAGAAAGAAATGGGAAATAAAGCAGCTTTAAAGTAGAAGAAAGAGACACAGAGAGATACAGGTAAATATTCTGTGTATGAAGTTTTATTATTTTCATCATACATTATAATTATTTTCCTAAATTTTGAAAGATATGGGTAACATATGCATTTTTAGATACCAAATAGACAAGTAACATATTTCTCACTTAAATGCAATCATTGAAAGCCCTCTTAATTTAAAGTAGTCCTTGTATTTTCCTTTACGTACATCTGATTACATGATCTGCCCATGGAGCCCTGGATTTGGAGATGATAAAAATTATGTTATGCAGGGATGATCATTTTTGTGAACTCTTTGGGGATGGAAATCCATAGATAGATAGATAGATAGATAGATAGATAGATAGATAGATAGATAGATAGATAGATAGATAGATAGATAAATAAATAAAATAAAAAGCAACAGCAAAAAGTTAGATAATCCGGCATTCTTTTCTTCCTTAAATGATATTTACTCAGTATTGTTATGACTTGTTCATCAATAATGAAATAGGTTTTTACCCTAATGAAAGCTATATTCTTGAAAAGGCACATTGTATGAGGGAACTCCAGCTATTACATAAGTGAAACAATCCCTTCCTCTCCCTCCCTCCAACTCTTTCCAGTGCAGTCTTTTTCCAATTCCTTTTATCCCACCCTCACCCCCATCCCCATTCCCACCCCCCATCCCTGCCTTTCATTTCCTTTCTTGTGAGTCTGACCTGAAACTCATAATTCTTTTCCAGTCTGTTTGTCAGAATTTCAGTTACATGACCTTGTGTCTTGCTTTTTCTTTATTTTACAGAATAAAAAGATTTATTAGGATTATGGCAGTGAGATTTCCTTAATTCTGTAAATAAACAAAAAACCCTCAACATTTGATGACCAACTTGTTTTCTTTAGCACGGTAGATGTGAGATTAGAAGACTTCTAAAATAATCTTTCAAAATTATACAAGATAAAATTTTTTCTGAGCATTTTTATAAAGTATTTTCTAGCTGAAAATGCACAGAGCCTTTCTTAGACTGTCAAATTAATGTTAGGAAATAGTTTACAATCTATATTTTTAAATAAATTTTTCAATATTTGTTCTAACAAAATAAATATAGTTTAATATGAATTTCTATAAGTAGATATCTTATATCCAGGAATTAAATATCAACAATTCGTATTTTATAATTTTTAAATTAATATCTATTCTGCCACTAGAAATATTTGAAAATTATTATTTGAAAAATCTTATTTGAAAAATCTCCAAATTCTAGTTTGGATCGAATATAATACATGTAATATAATATATATGTGTATAATATATATAAAAAATTAAAATACAAATTATATATACATATATCCCAAATTTTCATGCCTGAGGGAAAAACTTAGTAATATTTTTTATATTGGTTTTTTTTTGTGGATATGTGGAGAATGATACTTGTTTTGTGTCATGAAAAGACAAATAGATAGAGATGAGAGGAAATAAATATGTTTTGGAGAGTGTTAACCCAATGATAGGTTACAGAAGGAGATATTAAACATACATTGTATGCAAGAAGGCAAGTGATATTTCAGGGTTAAAGGTTTAAGCAGGAATGAAGTTTTGGGCATGAAGCAAAGGGAGAGGTTGGAATTTGGGGATTAACAAACAAAACAAAACAAAACATATATGTGAGAATGATGAAGAGGAAGAAGTAGGGTTGGAATAAAAAATAATCCAAAGATATTTATTAAGCCTTTTTGGAAATTATTGTTACTAAGGTAGGAGAAAGTTAACAATAACTGGGTTCAATATATGTGGCCAATGTGGTCTGCCTCCACATGTGCCCACTTGCTCTTGTGAAGTGACCTTTATCAAATACTGGATCTCTGTTCTTCAACTCTCCATCTTCTTAAGTAGTTATCTTTCTTTGCCATTATTGTTCAGAATTACTCAGGATGTAGCATTTTACTACTGCAGAAGAAATGTATAAAGACAGTATTTGGTAATATGACTCATCTCATAACAAATGATTAAAAATATTTGAGTCTTTGAACAGAAGCAGAATGGGTAAAGGCACAGTGAATAGAAGCTGGAAGAATTTGCAAGACAGTGAGGATTAAGCAAAGCTATAACTTAGTGAACGAGTTACTGAGGGTGCTTATAGTAAAAACCCCTAAGGTAGGGAAAGTGACAAGATCTGCATCTTCTTATAAATTATTTAAGAAGTTAAAGCCCAAAGAGAGAGAGAATTATGATAAATAAAATATAATTTTTGATGAAAAATGAGATAGCTTTGTTAAACATAAAAATGGTAAAATCTTTAGTAAAGTCCATAACTAATTTTAAACATCTAGCTTATATTTTTGTGCATATGAGGTGATAGATAATGTTTCAATTAGTTTATTCATGTGAACCATTTAAATTAAGTTAATCAGGCATATCTACTCAAACACTTATCATTTGATTTTAGTGTTAGCTTTCAGAATTCTTTGTGTAGCTTTTTAAATGCAATGAGTATTAATGTATAGGCAGCCATCTTACTGTATGATCCAGTATTCCCAAATGTTTGGTCCTTTCACATTAGGATTTAAGAGTCATCTGGAAACCTTTCTATATTCCTCATGGTTTTAGTCTCATCTTCTAGTGGGGACCACTCTAATTTCAGATTCCATGAAATTGATGTTTGGAGATTCCACAGGGGAGCAATGGTATGACACTTGCTTTGTTGTGCCTGGATTATCTCTTTTTTTTTTTTTTAGCAGGCAGCTTTCAGCCTTTTGGTAGCTGAATAGTATTGCATTTTGTGTGAACCATGTGTATGAATCCATTTAACACTTCATGAGAATGACATTTGTTTCTCTTTTATATAAATTTACCATCCAGACAAACCACCAAACAAATAATATTCCAAACATTTCCCTTCCATGAACACTATTTTACGAGCCATTTGGAGTATGAATTCCATGAGGAAAATATCCTATAATGATCAGATATGTGAGAAATTAAAGGAGGCATGAAAGGACCATGAGACACAGCCTTTGGAAGCAGCCACTCAACACTGAGCCCAGGAGACGAGATCTATGGAGGATTTCAAAAGTGGTAAAAACATCCTGACATATTTGCTATAAGTTCAAGTTTTCACCTTATCTTATTGGATAATAAATAACAAAGTAACCAAGATAAAAAGCTGTCACTAGGCCTAATAAGCGCAAACTTCCATGTGAAGTAAAAATCTGCAGGTTTGTTAAGCACATGCTTAGAATTCTAGATCCTCAACATTCATAAGACCTTTCACGGAACTTTAATCCTTCGTTGATTTATGAATGAAGGAAGAAATATTCCTCATTTTTATCAGTCATTTTTATTACTTTTACATATTAGAAATAAGATACTTTTATAAATATGCAAGAAAGTTTTTTTGTTTTGTTTTGATTTAACAAAATGGAGTTTTACTGTGTATTAGCCCTGACTGGTCTAAACTTCAGAGCAAGTTGATCTAGAATCCACAGAGATCTACTTGCCCTGCCTCCATAGTGCTGGGACTAAAGGCATGTGCCCCCATGTTGGGCAGTAAGAAAGGCTTATTGTACCCTTTGCTAAGCATCATGTATGACATTTTCTGCCATTTGTCTGCATCTCACTGACCTGCAGGAACAAAGACAGCACTTTAACCTATCACACAATGAACTAATTAACACTTATGCAGGGAAAGCATCAATGTCATTTAGATATGAAGCTTCTGTAGATCTTTTCTATAGATCTTATGAGCAAGAAAATACCAGGTTACTAGAAGTTTGAAAGAAGTCCATAAAATACCAGTAGAGGTGTCTTTTGCAATATACTTTTGATAACTTAAAAGATATTATTTTAAAACGATTACAAAGTCCGGGCTTATAAGTAATTCTTAATCAGATCCTGAATAAAATGAATTTACTATAAAGGCTTTAACCAATTTGTCTAAAATGCATATATAGAATAGCCTTAAAAGACATTATGAGAGTAACAAAAATACTTAAAAATAAGAGAACATCGTGTAATAGCTTAATTAGAAGTATTTTATTTTTGTAAGTACCAGCATGAATTAATACTTTGTCTCCTAAGCCCAAGCAGCTTGTACTTGAGTACCTTAGAAGTAGACAAGAACTAAATAAGGATGATGCCAATGAGCTGGTACGCTGCACGGTACCAATGTTTTCTTCAACCGAATCTGGGAATATGTGTGTATAGTGTTTCTATGTGAGTGTGTGCATTTATGGTGTATATACATGTGTAGCTGAGTGGTTGGTACATTTGTCTGTAAAAATTACATAAAGTGTCTTAGTATGTTGAAAAGTAATCTTCATAATTAAATATTAATAGGATTATTATGAAGTTTACGGAATTGAGAACAAAAATCAATTAACATACATCTTTATGTGCACTGTGTCCACTCTGGAAGGCTATTTTGGTAATTAATGACAATATTTAGAGAATAAATAAAGTCATTTTTTGTAAAATAGCCAATATAAGGTGTATTTGCATTTAGCACACACTTTAACAGTTTTAACAATAATATTACAGATAACCTTGGCAGCATGCTTAAAAGATGACGATTTCAGTAAAACTGGGTGAGGCATAATATGGACTGTGAATTCGCAAAGCTAGCATTGAGCCAGAGGTTGCTGACAGGGCGTCAGCGACAAAGACTCGGAGATGGCACCATTATAAAGCTGCCAGAGCACAGGAGTCCTGAGATTTCCCTCTTTCACAGGCAGCACATGCTCTGGGTGCCTGGGGTCTCTTACCTACTGTAAGAGAAAGGAAGATGATCGCTTCTCCTTTCCTGACAAAACTGGAGGCTGTTCGGGTGATCATCTGCCATCTGTTGTCTACAGCAGTTCACTGCTGAAGAGTCCTCTAAATAGGGAGGAAGCTCACTCACGAAGGAAGGTTGAATGTACATCCCGAGGTAGCTGAGCAAGTGCCCAGCTAATCCCCTTTGCACACAGGGACAAGCCTGCCACCAGCTCTAATTGATTCTGAAATGAATCTGTATAGAAAATTAGAAGGTTTTGGATTCCCATGTGAGCTTCAATAAAGAGCCAGGATGTTAGCCTGACAGCTGAATAGATTTCGAAATGAAAATCTGATAAGCGGCTTAAAACTGTACTTAAGTCCAGCAATGACTTGAATGCCGTTGTTAAGGGTGCGCTGCGTGCTGTCACCTAGTTAATTATCTCTGAAGATGAGTTCCTGCACAGGAGATGTGCCATTCTCCCAAAGCTTTGCCTCATCACATATTTATTAGCCCCACCCCACCTCCTTCCCCACCTATCATTGCTGGAAGGCAGAGAGGAAGGATTAGGCCTGTGAGGCTCCTCTGCTGTCAGTTCACCGTGCCAAACTTCAAATATGAACTGTTGCACGTCCTGTCAGCAGCGATACCTTTCACATCTTCATTTGCAAATGAGGAGCTGACAGTGTTTGGGCCTCCTGTTTGCTTGTAGCTTCAGCACATGAAAAGCAAACACTGTCACTGCCGGCTACTCGGTTTATCCCTGGGCAGATAGTATATGCCCTATTTAGAGATTTTCTTCAAAACGCTTTTTTTTTTCCTTTTTAACTAGGATAGTCGCAGAGCTCCATATCTTCATATTTTATTCAGAAAGCCGTCTGCGGCTTACAGAGCTTGCACTGCATTTGATAGCTATTCAAAACTGCATTTTTAAAAGCAATTTACACTTTTCTGGTTTATAGTTTTTCAGTTTATTTTTCCTTAAAAAATATAGGTTCATTTCCTGACATACGAGTTCAAGATTTTTTATTTATTGATGTTTTATTATTTTCTGTCAAATTAAAACAAATAAATAAATTCTTAAAGTAAAATATTTTTATATTTGAATAATGGTTTATTAAAGTTTTAATCTTTTAAAATTAGTTTGACAATGTCAACAGAGCAAAACGATTGAGATGATCACCTGTTATTATTTTTTCCAGTAAGAGAGCTTAAAACCCACTTCTGCTTGTTCAGAGCACACCATGAGCCACACACCAGTCTATAGTAAGGGGCCTGGCTCTTACATTGGTCACCTAAATGATGGAGTGTTTATTTAACTTACAGTTAATAGAAAATTCTGTGAGCACATATTTGCTTTCTAAAAATAACAAACTCAAATTGTGTACCAGGATAATAGCACAAAGTAAAAGAGAAAAATTTAGAGAAGAGTATTTGGTGAGTAGGAGATCTGAAATAACACTGAGTTAGGACAATTAAGAATAGTATATCTGAGAGAGGGGAGAGAGAGAGAGAGAGAGAGAGAGAGAGAGAGAGAGAGAGAGAGAGAGAGAGAGAGAGAGAGAGAGAGAGAGAGAGAGAGAGAGAGAGAGAATGTGTGTGTAAGCCTGTGTATATGTGCATGTAAGATACATTAAATGAAATTATCCATGAGATACTAAAAATATTATTAAAATAGTCTACTTTTCTGTCAGCTCTTCAGTGATTATTACAAATAACAAAAATGCCAGATAAATAACATTTTGCTGCAATCCATATGCTAGTATACTTGACTAGATTGTAGTTAAAAGTATGAATAAGAGAATAAGATCATGTCAAAGGGACCATCTATCCAGATAGTATACCTAGACAAGTAACTGAAATGATAAGAAGATATGAAGGGTATAGCATGTGAAATTAACCTGATATCAATTCTGTGGTTTTTTTTTTTTCCTCAAATGGTATGGGATCAATAAGGACGCTATCCCAGATTGTAATAAAGAAAGAAATACTAATTAAAAGGGAAGAAAAAATGCCCTTAAGTATATCACTCTTACCAAGACTTATGTGGTTATTCTCTTAAGTAAACCAGACATTTAAAACCAGTTAGTATCACAGAACAGTGTGCAGGTGCTGATCAGATGGAGAGTGAGTGCAGCGGTTAAAGGCAATGGGACTTGGAAAGGGGGGCTTACAAGTACCCCAGTGTTAGTGTGCTCTCTTCTTGAATCAAAGCTTTAGCAATGGGGTCATTTCTGCGAACATCCTTTGTTACAGACTTGTTATGTGTGGTAAGCAAGGCAAGCTTGAGGTCAGCAGAACAAACTGGCAGCCTCCTCAGAACTCCTCGGCCTGAGGTGGAAGCTGCAGGGCCTACAGAGGTGAAAAAACCGAGACATCATTTTGTTGTTTGTTATTGTTGTTGATACAACTCGGACTATAAGACTTACAACGCATTGGCCTAGTTTGATGTCTGAATCTCATTATTGTGTATTCACTTCAATTTTTTTCTTTTCTATGTCTGGGCAAAGGCTATACGGGCATTATTCCGACAATGATGAGCAAAGACGGTCGGTTTTGCTCAATACTTTATTTTTATAATTGATAAGTGATTGTTTTTCATGTTTGTATAATACATTCCTTTTCCCTATTATAAAATTATGTTCTTTATTTTTAGGTACCATGTTTTGAAATTTTATTTTTTAAATGAGTTTTTTTTGTTAATTTTATATGTGATTTATGATGACGAGTTTTTGCCTTACAAAATACTTTATGCCGTTACCTTATTTCTGAACATTATTACCTAAATATACAGAGCCGCATCATGATGGTATGGGATGTAATGCTGCAAGTCTTATCAGTTGCATAGCTTTTTCCCATTAAGAATGAAGTTTCTCTTCACACAGCAGGCTGTCGTTTATAAGATAAGAATTTTGCACAGGTCACAGTGCATTTAAAGAAAAATGAGCTAAAATCTGACTCATGAAACACAAGGTATGAATACGGTATTAGCAAAGTTACAGTGGGAGAACTGTTAACTAAGATTACTATAGACCCTAGGCCCTCTCTCGTCCTGTAGGACACAAGCTGAAAGTGTAGAGTGAAGCAGATCCCTTATGGAATAAATAATGTGATTAAATCAAAGTTTTCCCATAGCATAAAACATGGAATGGCGCATCAACTAGAAGTTCCTCATAAAATTTACCCTTTCCTAGTCCCCTTCTCAATATATGTTTCAGTAAATATTAGCAGAAGTAACTTAACCATGAATGCATTTTTTTTTCAACTTGAATGGAATTGAAACATAGGTGTAAGAATTGCAAAAGGTCAAAAATATGGCTCTAAGTTTAAAGAAGAAACTTATTTTTTCCTGTAAGTTTCCTAGAGTAAGCAAAAGAAGAACGCTCTTTTGTTGAGGTAAGAATTCCTGTACGTATCCCAGCAAGAAAATAACAGCGCACCTTTGCAAGTCAGGTCACTACCTCCTGCTCCAACAACAACCCCACTCCCTGTCCTCTCACGCACTGTGGTTTCATCAAGAGCAGAAATAAGTCATTGCTCTCTCTTTCTCTGATAAACTAGGGCAGAAGAGACAGATTTTTCCACTTAGTACATCAATATATTTTTATTATGACTAGTAATTTATGGCTCCTTCCATACCCTCATTGGTTACCTTAAAATACTCTCATGTGGAACATTATTTTTCTCTGGTAGAAGATTAAGATGAATGATCTGAAAGCATATGTTGTAGCTCATACTTATGGGAATTCTTGAGAGCATTTAAACTAGTTAACAAGAACAGAAGAACACCATAAAATTAATAGTTGCACAGTGTATATATTGTCTTGAAATTGTGCAGTGAAAACAAAGCTTTCTGCAGCAATGAAAGTCACAGAACATTTTTGTGCATATGAAAAGTATTTAGTGCTGCAGAAAGTAAATATAACCTGAACTTTTATACTCCATTAAATTATTAAAGGAAATAGTAGTACATTTTCTTTGACCTTATCTACTGTCTAAGCAGGGGAACCAAAATATATTTAGAGTACATAATGTCTTTAGGTATGTCTAGTAAACATTTATGAAAATTTTATTAAAAATAGATATTATTAGAATATAATAATGATTATGAAGAGGCATAATTTGAAAAAAATCAGTGAGAAAAATTGGTGATCTATTGTGAAATACTTTCTTGATTAAAAGACAACAAATATGAAAACTTGTAGTAGTACAGTTTCTTTGGCCCCAGGCGGCCAGAGATCTGAGACCCACAGACCTGCTGCCTGAGACTGCTTAGTCGCCCAGCTGCCCGCTCAGGCCCCCAGAAATGACTCAGATGCTTCTATTAACTTCATGCTGTTTGGCCTATGGCTCAGGCACATTGCTAGCTAGCTCTTACATCTTAATCAACCCATTTCTATTAATCTGTTTGCCACGTAGCCTGTAGCTCACCTGTGTTTCTTATATGTTTCTTCTTGGGCGGCTTCAGCTTGATCTGCCTGACTCCGCCCTGCTTCTCCTACCTATACTCTAATTCCTCCTCCTACTTCTTCTATGGTGCCTGCCATGGCCCAAAACAGCTCCTTTATTTAAATATTGAGATTCACAGCAAACATAAACACATTCCCACATCAAGAGCTTTTCAGTAAATAAATTAAGTTTAATTTGTTTTCTTACATCAGACATCAGCAAATAATACTAGGACAATATTTTAAGGGATTACTAACATACTCTGGCAAAAATACAAATTAACCATTACAATAAGAAAATTTGGTGAAGTATGAAGTAAAATAGATTGGATATTGATATTGTAAAAGAATAAAGATATGGTAAATGCAAAAACTATGAAGGCAATACCCTTGAAGCATAGAATTAAAAAATATTCAGTTTATAAAGAAAGAGGTATAGAGACTGGCAAGTTTTCAATACAAAAATAGTGTTCTAGTATAATTCTGTTTGCATTTATTGGTCTAGAATCACAGAAGTTCTAAATCAATAAATGAATTGGACAGAGAGAAGATGAAACAACCAAAGCCCAAATCTACTTGGCAGGATAAACCCTACCCACAAATTACTCTCCTGACAATTCCGAATCTTTTGATCACCTTTCTGTTTCCATGATGAGGTATTACATTTTATTTTAAAACTCTCACGAGATATACACTGTAATCTCTAACTTTTCTGAACATTGTTAGAAACAGATTCATATATTGATTTTCAAGAATGAAACATCATGGCTTTTTAAGGAATGAGTAAATCTATGGTTATGTATCCCTTCTTTTCTCCAAGTTCAATCCTACAGTCTTCTCCTGATGTGGGAATGCCTTTCTGTATGTTGTGAATATCAGTCTTTAAATAAAGGAGCTGTTTTGACTCATGACAGGCACCATAGAAAAAGTAGGTGCAGGAATCAAGCAAAATGAGACTCTGAGCCTGTATGCTAAATATGGATGCCTCAACTTTATAAAGAAACTTTGGGTGACTGTCCAGGCAGATAAGTGTCATGTCTGTCATTTCTAGATTTTGGAAGTTGCTTGCACTTCCAGTTTACTTAGGTAAATATATCCTTCTGTGGTCTTTGATGTAGTTGAAGATTAGATAGTTATAGGTATAGTTTTTCTTGATTATTTGAAAGGTATATTGCGTATGAAACTTTAGATTCATAAAGATAAGGTAGATGATAGATTATTTTCTTTAATTTTGCTAAATACAAATAGAATAGATATTACAACTGTAATTCTTGCTTGATGGATATTTTGTTATGTAATTTTGCTATGTTAAAATTAAAACCTTCCTTTTTGATTAGACAGAAAGGGGGAGGTGATGTGGGAATGCCTTTCTGTATGCTGTGAATATCAGTCTTTAAATAAAGGAGCTGTTTTGGCCCTTGACAGGCACCTTAGAAAATGTAGGCAGAGAAATCAAAATAGATAAAAAGAAGGGCAGAGTCAGGGACAAACAGAGCCAAAAGCCCAAAGGAACAACATATAAAGAACACAAATAAGCCATGGGCCATGTGGCAGTCAGATTAATGAGAATGGGTTGAGTTAAGATGTAAAAACTAGCTAGCAATGTGCCTGAGCCATAGGCCAAACAGCATGAATATAATATAAGTGTTTGAGTCTTTTTGGGGGCCTGAGCAGAAGCGGCTAATGGGTCTGGCGCTGCAGGTCTCTGGCCGCCCGGGACCAAGAAACATCATTACAACACTATCCCCCAGTTCTTCAGCTTAAAACATGCTGCCACATCACCCTTACAATTTGATCCCATTTTACACTGATCTCTTAAAACTTCTACAGCCTTCTTCCCATCCACCTCCCATTCATTGCTTTATACCAGGAACTAACTCTAGTTGACATTCCCTGTGCACTAGCAGGCTACTCCAGCAAGAGAATCCAAGTAACCTAACTGAGATTATCACCTCTCTCTCCTCTCCTCTAAGTCCAATGTCCCAATCTCACTCCCATCTCTGTAATAAATGAATTGTCTTCTACGATGGTTCCTCAGTGATCATTTCAGACTCAGTGAGCTCCCAATAGCTCATGATCCTGATCACTTTGCTCATATACTCTCTCCTTTCTTTATCTTAGCTGGACCTGGAGCTTTACCTGGAATTTAGCTATGGATCTCTGCTTCTGCCTCTATCCATTGCTGGATGAAGTTTCTATAATGACAATCAGAGTGGTCATTCATTTGATTATAGGGGAAGTCCTGCTTAGACACCCTCTCCACTATTGCTTGGAGTCTTGCCATGGATATATTGTGGGTTCTTGGAGGTTTCCCTAGCACCAGGTTTTTTTTCTAATTCCACAACGGCTCTCTATTTATCTCTATCAAGATACCCATTTCTTTTTTCTTCTTCTCTGTTGCTCCTCCCACTCAAACATTTCCTTCTCTCATGATTTGTACCCACCTCCCCTTTCTGGCTCCTTGTTATGATCCCAATTTACTCATAAGATCTTCTCTATTTTGTCTTCCCAGGGGGATTCCTGATGTCTCCCTTAAGTTCCTTCTGATCCCAAACTGTTTAGGGCTTGTGCTTTGCAGCCTGGTTATTCTTTGCTTAATGTTTAAAATCCACTTATGAGTGAGTACATACCATGTTTATCTTTCAGCGCCTGTGTTACCTCACTCCCTCGCTCAGGATGATTCTCTCCAAATCCATCTATTTGCCTGAAATTTTTAGGATGTCTTTTTTTTTTTTTTTTTTTTTTTTTTTTTTTTTTTTTTTTTTTTTTTTTTTTTACTGCTGAGTAGTACTACTGTGTAAATGTACCATAGTTTTTTAAATCTATTCTTCAGTTGAGGGGCATCAAGGTTGTTTCCAGGTTCTGGCTATTATGAATAATGCTGCTATAAACCAATCATCAAATGGCATGGACTGATTGATTGTGGAACCACTTGCAGTAAGATCATAGTATCTTCCTGATGTATGAACTGACATCTTGGAGCCAATTTCCTAAAGAAGAACACCTAACTCAGCCTTGATACTGGGATGAGGAACTCAGGCCTATCTCAACTAGATATATCAGACCAAATAAACTCACCTTGGGATTTCTTACTCTCCTTTGGGAATTGATAGGGAAATGGGTGGGAGGAGGCTGAGGGAGGACTGAGAGGGACTGGGAGGAGGGAAGGGAGGGGGAGCAGTGGCAGATATAAATCTTTTTAAATAAGAAAACTGAAAAAGAAAAATCTAATTCCCACAGTCATTCCCTCCTCTCTAACCACATGCAGCAAACCACACAGACTTTTTCTTTCTACCTTGCCCTGCATCCATCTGTTATCTCAGCCACCCAATACCAGCAGGAATTCTCTGGGATCCCTCCAGCCAAGCCTGTCAGAGAAACAAGTAGACCAGTGAAACACATAGGTAAGTTTCAACATTTATACTCTCTATCTTCTCCTGAATAGTTAAGTTTCCAGTCATATTCCTAATTTTTTTAGAAGACTGCCTGTTATGGCTTCTCCTTCATATCTTGCACTATTCACAAGAGACTAAGCAGATGTTGTCAGGAAAGCTCATTTTCCTTCATTTTCTGGACTCCCTAATTCCCTCTCTTCTGAGCTATTCCCAACCCTAAGTTTTAGCTTTCAATGTTTTGAAACTCATTCTACCCATAACTCCCAGAAGCTACACCTAGTAGAATAATTTCCTACTTAGAAACACATAGCCACAATGATCTCCTAACAAAGAGGAAACAGAAAACTAAAAACAAAACACCCAGCAAATAAAGTCAAGACAAGCTATCAGCACCTAGAATTATAATTATCCCAATCACAGATGTCTAGACAACAGCGTATAAACACAAGAAATAACAGCCAGGACAATATATTTCCATTACAGCAGAGTGGCTCTGAGTACTGACTGTAACAATACTGAATAACAAGACAAAGAAGACCTTCAAAACCTTTATGAATATGATGGAGATCTTTACAGATTACGTTAATAAATTCCTAAGAAAATCTATGAACGTACAGAGGATGGAAGAAAATTATGGAAAACAATAAAGACCTGAAAGAGAAAATCTAATTAACAAGATATCTCAAACTGAAAATAAAATGGAAGTAAGGAAAAAGTCTAACAGAAAGTTCATAGACCATCTGTACTCACAGAGTACAAGCAGTACACAAGAGATGAATAAGAGAATGTTGGTCATTGAAGACATAATAGAAGAAATGAATACCTCAATCAAGAAAATGTTAAATGTAAAAATACCTCAACAAAAAACATTGCACAAATCTGAGACACTATGTAAAAACTACAACTGAGCAAAGTGGCACTAGAGGAATTATAAGAAACCCAGTCACAGGGACAGAAAAAATTGAAAAAAATTATAGAAAAAGATTTTCTAACCCAAAGAAGGAGATGATTTTTAGAGTATAAGAAGCATACACAGCACCATATAGACTGGACCAGAAAAGAAATTCCCCTCATCTCTTAATAGTGTAAAAAATAAGTGTGTAGAATGAAGAAAGGTTATTTAAAGTTGCAAGAGAAAAAGATAAGCATAAAGACAGTCCTCTTGAAACTCTACTTGACTTCTCAATGGAGACTCTAAATGGCAAAAAAGCCTGGACACATGCTTTTTCACATGTTCTACATGCTCTAAGGAAACACAAATGCCAGTCTGGACCCTTATACCCAGAAAAATTTCAATCACAGTCAGTGTAGAATAAATGATTTTAAAGGTAAAACGAAATTTAAGCAATTTCTATCTATAAATCCAGAACCATAGCAGGCACTAGAGGGAAAACTCCAACTTGAGACTCAAGACACCAAAAGGACAGAGGAGAGAAAAATTAATAATCTCTTTCTCTCTCTCTCTCTCTCTCTCTCTCTCTCTCTCTCTCTCTCTCTCTCTCTCACACACACACACACACACACACACACACACACACACACACACACACACTCACACACACACACACATGAGTAATAGGGATCAAGAAATATAGAAAAAACAGTTCAATGATATATCTTAACATCATCAGGCCCATTATCCCCAATAAAAAGACACAGACTTACTGAATGAATGTAAAACAGGCTCTGACCCTCTGCTTTATCCAGAAAGCACACCGTAATATTAAAGATTGGTATTTCTTCATAGATGGGAAGAAAAAAGTAAGGCAATTAACCCAAAGAACAAACTTTTATAGTTATTTTAATATCTGGAAAAATAAACTTCAAGCCTAAACTAACCAAATAAGATAAAGAATGATAGTATATACACATCAGAGGAAAAATCTATCCAGAGAGCATTGCAGTTTCTAACATCAATGTATCGAACACAAAGCCATACAATTTCATTAAAAAAAATATATAAAGAAGCAAACAAAAACCACTACTACAGTTTAAATTACATATCGACTCTCACACACTGAGGGAGGAGACTTCAATATATTAACACTCACCAAGAGACAGTTTATTCAGACAAAAACTAAACAGAGAAGATCTGGAGCTGACAGATGTTATAAACCAAATGGACCTAGTAGATATATAAAGAACTTTTCCCAAAGCAAACAAACAAAAGAATATACCTTTTTCTCAGTGGCTCATAAAATTGACCACATACTTTGACACAAAATGTCTCATTACATACAAGAGAAATTACCTAACACCCTACATCCTATTTGACCATTACAAATTAAAACTGACTAACAATAATAGGAAAAACAAAAAGCTTACAGGCTTATAAAAAATGAATCACTTACTACTAAATGAAAAATAAAGAAAAAAGTTATAAAATAAATTAAGAATGTTTTCAAAGTAAATAAAAAGATACTCAATATAACCAAATTTATGGGACACAATAAAGCCTGTTCTAAGAGGCATACTTAGAGTTCTTATTACCTACATAAAAAAATTTGGAGAGATTTTACGTGAGTATCATAACAGCATACTTGTAAATCATAAAATAAATTATAAAAAAGGAACAGATGACCAGAAATAGTCAAATTCAGAGATGAGATCAATAAAATACAAATAAAAAAATACAAAGATTTAATAAAATGAGGAAAAGAATCTTTAAGACAATAAATAGGATTGAAAAATCCTTAGTCAATTAATGAGAAGGCAAAGAGAAAAATCTAACTTGACAAAATTAGAAAGGAAAAGAATATATAACAATAGATAAAGAGGTAATCCAGAGAATCTTAAACATATACTTTGAACCTCTACTCTGTAAAATTTTAAATTCTAAAAAGAATGGATAATTTTATTGGTCATTGACTAATAAAGTTAAATCAAGTTCAGATAACAGGTTAAGCAGAATTATAATGCCTAGTTAAGTAGAAATAATGATTTAAAGTCCACCAATTAAAACAAAAAAAAGCCTAGGGCCACATGGCCATAGTGACAAATTCTATCAGACTTTCAAAGAAGAGTTAATATGCATATTATTCAAATTATTTTATAAAATAGAAACAGAAAGAACGTTGCACAGTTTGTGTTATGAAGCCACAGTCATCATACATCCAAACAACATAAAGACTTAACAAAGAAAAAGAATATCAGACTACTATCCCATATAAACTCAGATGCAAAACTTCTCATCAAAATATTTTCTAACACAATCCAAAAATCATATCAAAAATATAATATACCATGATCAAATAGTATTCATGCCACCCACATACAGGAATCGTTCAATATATGAAAATCAATAAATAAAATCTACCATATAAACAATATATTTAAAAATCATTTCCATAGATACAGAAAAGGTCTTTGACAAAATCAAAATCCTCTAAATAACAAAAGTCCTAGAGAGAGTAGGGATTCAAGAGACATTCCCCAACATAATAAAAAATAATTTACAACAAGCTCACAGCCAACATCAACTTAAATAGAGAGGAACTCAAAGTAGTTTCACTAAAATAAGAAAGAATACAAGGCTTTCAAGTATCTCCAAACCTATTCAGTATATTATTTAACATCTCATCTAGAGCAATAAGCAACTGTAGGAGATAAGATAAAAAGGATTCAAAATGGAAAGAAAGAATTCATGTGTTTTCATATTCAGATGATATGTTAGTATACATAGATGGTCCTAAAAATTCCACCAGAAATCTCCTAAGGCTGATAAAAGAATTTCAGCAAAATAGGTGGAATCAAAATGAACTTGCAAAAAATTAGTATACCTCATATACAAATTAAATGAAAAATAAATATAGTGGAACATGTCCTTCATGAAACTTCTGGAGGCATCACCATTTCTGATTTCAAACTACACTGTAGAGATATAGAAATTAAAAAGAGCTTGGTATTGGCATAAAAGGAGACGCACGGCTAAATGGAATCAAACTGATGACCTTGACTTTAATCCACATATCTTTGAACACCTGATTATTTACAAAGAAGCCTAATGTATGCAATGAAAAGAAGACTCTTCAACAAAAGGTGCTGCCATAATTAGAAGGTGGTATGTAAAAAATGCAAATATATTCATATCTATAACTTTGAACAAAACACAAAGTCCAAATGAATCAAAGACCTCAGTATAAATCCAGTTACACTGAACCTGATAGAACAAAAAGTGGGAAATGGCCTTGAGCACATTGGCACAGGAGGTAACAGATACTGAGAGCAATAATTAACAAATGGGACTTCCTGAAACTGAGAAGATTCTATAAGGCAAAGGAAATGGTCTAGATGACAAAAAAACAGCCTACAGAATGAAAAAGATCTTCATCAACCCTACTCTGACAGAAGGTTGATCTCTAGAACATATAAAGAATACCAAAAATTAGACATCAAAATATCAAATTCAATTAAAAATATGGGCTACAGATCTAAACAGAATTCTCAACAAAACAATCTCAAATGTCTGAAACATACTTCCAAATTGCTCAACATTCTTACCACCAAGCAAATTTACGTCTAAGCAACTCCGAGTTACCATTTTACACCTATCAGAATGGCTAAGATCAAAACACAGATGACAGCCTGTTTTGGTAGGGATGTGGAGCAAGGGGAACATTCTATTCATTGCTGGTGGGAATGTAAACTTATACAGCCACTTTGGAGATCTGCTTGGTTGTTTCTCAGAAAACTGAGAATCAATCTTCCTTATGAGCAGCAACACCACTCTTGTGTATTTATTCAAATGAATCACATACATATTACAAGGATATTTGCTTAGCTATGTTCACAGCAGCATTATTTTTAATAGCCAGAACATAGAAACAACGTAGATGCCCCTCAACTAAAGAATGGATACAAAACAATATGGTAATTTGCACAATGAAACAGCATAAAGAAAAAATGACATCTTGAAATTTGCAGCTAAATAAATGGAACTAGAAAAGCCATCCTGAGGGACGTAGCCCATACCCCAAAAGACAAAGATGGTTTTTACTTACTCATAAGTGGATATTAGATGTAAAGCAATGAATTACCAGGCTATAATTCACAAACCCAGAGAATCTAGGTAACAAGCAAGACCATAAGAAAGACATCCATAGATCCCCCTGGTAGGGGAAATAGATAAGATCCCCTGAGTAAATTGAAAGCATGAGTGTTTAGGGAGTTAGGGAAGGTGAGAAGAGAACATGAGGGAACAGGATTATTGAGCTGTGGAAAGAACAGAGGGGAAGAAGGAAAAAAAAATACATATCTTGGTAGAAGGAGACATTTTGGGTTTTGAGTAAAACCTGGGCTAATGAAATTCCCAGTGATCTAGAAGGCTGTCTGCAGTTAGACACCAAGGAATAGTAAAGAACGTGCCTGAACTGGTCTTCCTCTGTAATAAAATTGATTATTATTTGATTGCCATTAGAGAACCTTCATCAAGCGATGGGAGAAAACGCAGACAGAGGTCCACAGCTAAGTACTAGTCTGATCTTCCAGTCTAGTCAAAGAACAGGGGAAAGATTATATGGCAAAGGGGTCAAGATTATTATGGGAAACTACAAAACAAATGACCTGAATGCCTGTGTTCTCACTACTCTGGACTGACAGTTGGGTAACCTGCATGAGGTATAACCAGGGCCTCTAAATATGGATGATAGTTGTATGGCTTAGGTGGTTTGTAGGACCTCTTGCACTTGGATCAGGATTTTTGTATCTGGCACATACTGGTTCTTTGGAGTTATTACCAATGAAAAGATATCTTTCCCAGTCTTGAAATTGGGGGTGTATTAGTTCTGCCTAAACTTAAAATGCCCTCATTATTAGCACAATGTTGACCAATGGTGTTGAATTGAAGACCCAGATATTAATCTATACACCTATGGGCACCATAGATTTTTGTTAATTAAAACAGAAATTACACACTGGAAAAACACAGCTTGTTTTACAGGTGATGGTCGTCAATCTGGACTGCTGCATATATGGGAGTCCAAATAGATCCATACTTATAATTCTGTAAAATCCTAAACTACAACAGGTTCAAAATCTAAAACCAGATACACTGAAACTGATAGGAGAGAAAACTGGGGACAGGCTTGAACTAATTAACGCATTGACTAACTTATTTTTTAATAGAACAGGTTTTTCAAAGGCACTAAGATCAACAACTAATAAATGGAACTCCAGGAAATGGAAATGCTTCTGTGAGACAAAGGATACCATCATTTACACAAAACAACAGCTTACAGAATGCGAATATTTTTTTTTTTTTTTACAAACTCTAAATCATTAAAAACGAAGTGACATATCTTGCAGTCATGGAAGAAAATTGATAATTTTCATGTAAGAATCTTTTACCTTTGATGTCATAGAATAGATTTTTTTTCTCTACATGTAATTAAAGATATCATGTTCTCATGTCTTGCATTAGAATATGTAGTTTTTCATGAATCAGTAAGTGCTATTCATCCTAATTTCACTGACAGACAACCCAAGTTTGGGACAACTGTAATCTAGTAGAATCATTTTGATGACTGTGGATGTAGCTTAGTGTTAAGATGATTTCCTACCGTGTGCAAGGTCCCATGATTGCCTCCAATGCTGAATCAGAACATATGATGCTTTCCTTATTATTACATATTAATATAAATATGAGCTAGTAACAAATTGCATTTGCCAGTTGACCTCCATTGATGTCAAGCCTTTGCCCTTTCAACTAATATGCTTAAAAGAAGAACAAGGAGTGTCAGCCAGATGAAAACTCTTTAGCACTTTGCCTTAAACTGTCAAAATCTAGCTTAAGCCTTTTTCAATTTTATTACTTTAGAACTGCAGCTGGAGACATAGCTCAGTCTGTAAAATGCTTGACTTGCAAGCATGGTGACATGAGACTTTTCTAGAATACATCTTAAGTTAAAAAAAAAAAAAAAGTCCTGTATGGTAGGAAGGACATACTTGTAATCTCAGCAAGGGACTACATAGACAATGAAACTCCTGGAACTCTCTGGCCCACTAGACTATTTGGAAAACTCTAAGCCAGTGAGAAACAAAAAGTAAGGAGGTCTGAGAAACAATACCCAAGAGTTCCTTTGGCCTCATTGTACAAATCCATAGATATTCACCTATACTGACTCACATATACACATCCATATACATATGAACATATACAAATAATAATCATAATCATCATTATCATAATTAGCTTATAACTTTTGCATTTCTATTCTGATTCTGGGATCATTTTAAAATACCAGTAATGTGAGCTTCCTCTTTGCAAGCATATGTATATATGCAAATTTTATGCTAAGGAATCAATAAAACAAATATTTGAATACTTAAAGAATAATTGCAAGGGAAATTTAAAAATATAATAGTCATTTCTTGACTTTGAAATTTGTAAACTGTTTTGTTTGATGACATGTTTGACCAGAATAGGAAGACACACTTTTATGTTTCAAAAACAATAACTCAATAGGGGGCCTTTTATATAAAACAACAATAAACAAGTGTGCATGCTTTATGAGTGCTTAGTGTTGTTGTAATTTAGTTTGTTTCGTTGGAGACAACGTCTTACTATATAGATCAGACTAGCCTCAAAATCATGAAGGTTTTTCTTTATCTGACTCCAAAATTCTATGACTAAAGGCAAAAAACATTTCTACACACAGTTGACTGTTCTTTAACACAATAAAAGTCTTTGGGTTTTTGTTTGTGTGTTTGCTTGCTTGCTTGTTTTAATTTGATGCTTTCTTCTATTTCAACTAGTGTTTCCTACTTCTTCTTTTATTCTCCTGGGGGAAAAATGCACACTAATCCAATAATATATTTTTCTGTATTTTATGTTCAATTCAGAAGCATGTACTGTAGTCGAAGTAGACAATAAAGCTAAATGAAAATAAGAAAACATTAAATTGTGTAATTTTGTGAGTTCTTGATTGGGAAGAACACTTAGGTTCCAGGAGACACTGTTTACAAATATTTATCACCAAATTCTGGCTACTAAAGTTTGTTGGCTCATAATTCCATGATGTTCTCTTATCCCTGGAGTTGCTAAAGTATGCTGTACATGTCCCACTTACAACTGAGAAAGTATGCAGATACTAATTTCCATACTTTCTACCACTATGAAGGGAGAGTCAGAGAAAACTTGAAGGAATTAGAAGAAAGATATCTTTCATATAGGCAGAGAAGTGTAATTATGTAAACAATATGAGTCATCAATATTCCAGAGTGTTAGTAAAGGGTAGGGCTTTAACTCTGTGTCAAATATCCTGCCCATATCTAATTCAACCTTAGATGTCATCTAGGAAAAGGATGGTTTGAGAAAAATAGTGCGCCTACATAAGACTAGCAGTATGTAACCTACAATTGATTATAGTTCTTTGCCTTATTCTGTGGTCATCGTATGTTTCAGTGGTAACAGAACTATTCACTTACTTGCAACTTACAAAAGCAACATAGTTTTGCCATATTTGAAGTTAATACTCATGATAGAAAACCAAATATAAAGTTAAATGTAAAAGATAGCACATGTATAATTTCCATGATCAGGGTCTAAGACTATGATTATTATTTCATAAATTACTGTTAATATAATCCATGCAAGTTCTACCAGCATCAAGGTTACAGATTTTTTTAAAAAATCTTTTAATAATCAAACACAAAGCATTCATATTGATATGGTACAATGCATGTATAGAGTTTTAGTCCATCTCACTACATACAGATAGTAAGACCAACTCTATGTTCAACATCGATAATTTATGCACCACAAAGTTCATTTTGAACTCTGATTTCTCTTGTCACGTTTTATATTGTTGTTTCATTTACCCAATATTTTTTTTATAATATAAACTACTTACTGCAAGTATTTGCAAACAGGGATACATATGATACTATGAGAACTGAAATAATTATTGTAATGTTGACAAGTTCATTTCTTAGCTAAGATACCTGTCCTATCTAACGTGTATAATGATGAAATATTTTTTAATTCCTAATGAAATACAAGAAATTAGTCTCCCCATACAATTAAAATTGCAATGATTATATTCAATTGATTTGTATAAGTACAATCTAAAAGCATATTTTTCCCAGCTTTATGTCTTTCTTCTCTATTGCCAGGGTATGTAACTTGGTAAACATATATCAGGATGAATTAAAAGTAAATGTTTCCTTTTGTCTTTCATATTCCTCTTCACAGGCCTCCTTCCCTATAAAAGAGAAAGGAGAGTCATACATTGTTCCATTGCTGGCATGGTAGTAGGGCAGAATCGCTGAATAGTACTGATAACAATTCCACTATTATTACATGCTAGCTTTTATTACTAATATGAAGATATCTGTGAAAGAATGAGCACATTTTTGGAATAATACTGTATTTCAAGCCCTACCCTTTACTAAGACAACTTCTTTGTAGAACATGGATGTCTCATATTGTTTACATAATACTACACTTCTCCCTGTATAAAAGATAAAGCTTTTACCCCCTTGAAGCATTTCCTTTTAGAATAACCATAATCTCTTTTTATTTGGAAAGCAAAAAAAAAAAAAAAAATTTACCGGAAAATTTCAATTTCTAAAAAATAATGATTAGTTTCTAATATTTCACATTGCTCATTCTCCCAGGAAAAGAGAAATCACAAATGCCTTAAGAGTCTCAAGGATCACAAGCCTAGACTGACATCCCACAGCAAGGTTTGGAAGGTTTTGAACATTTTTTTTTTTTTTGGTTTTATGAAAATAACGTGTGTGCCTATAACATGCAGAAGAGTCCATTCCAATTTTAGGAGATTTATATGTAGCTAAAGGTTTTCTCTGGGAAATTACAAACACTATTAAACACTATATATACTTTATACTTTAAGCCAACAAAATTTAAAATGATGTTTAAGTAAACTTATATTTATCAGTATTTCACTTAATTTACAGACTTTCAGTGAAGCTTTGAAAATATGGGAAGATAACACTTGTACATGAAATTGGAGGTTTGATTTAGGCTAGTTTGTTTTACAGTATGATTAGAAAGACAGAGGTTACAAAGCAACTGCTAAATCCTGCAGGATCACTGCCATTTCATGATTTAGGGGTTTAGCAAAACCATGAATGTGCCAAAAGCATGTTCAATGGAGAAAGAACTTTTTTTTAGTAATGTATTGGCAATGAACAATTTGACAATCTTCTCTATATCTAACCGATGTGTTTATATGTCACTAAAAATAAACATAGGATTCAAATTAATGAATTGTCCTGGTGTTAGATCACAGATATTTTCCTTACATTGTCAGTTATGACTGATGTATAACTTTTCTCATTAAGATTAGAAAGTTTTGAGATTGAAATTGCCATGCACAAACTTCATTCTTTACCAATTATGCCTATTTTACAAAAAGGATGTAAGGGTTATAGAAAACATGGACCATAAACATGATACATGATAGTAGTTACTTTCAACTCAGTATTATTTGAATATGAGATTACAAACAAAAGAAGAGGTGCATTCCAAAGAATACTTCAAGTGAATGAAAGTACAGGTAGAGGTTAATGATAAAATATAGTCATGCACGGTATTTGTGACCAACAATATAAGTCTTATAGATCTAGTTTCATTCTGGTGCTACTGCTAATAAAAGTTGCAATTCAGCTCCTAAATTGTAACATGGCTTTGAAACTGTTTAAAGTGCACATTATTTTAAAACCAGATTTTTAGGGTATTTCCAGATTGCAGACCTTGTGTACAAAAAAACCTGTTATTTGACACCCTATTCCACGTCAGACCTTTACAATAGGAGTTATGTGAAAGTCATAGTCTAAGAACACAGCTGCTGGCTTCATTCTATAGTTACACTAAAAACAGTTAAATGTCGGTCCTTTCCCAGACAAAGACTGATTTCAGGCTCTCGTAGGTGAAATCATGGAGAATAGTGATGGTATTCAACAATTTTATCAGCCACTAGTCTCTCACCCCCTTGGTGGCTGTAAATGAAACAAATGCATCACAGAGTGAAATTATTTGGACAGATGTCAGAATATCCCTAAAGAAAAAGCCCAGCCTACTGTGAAGGACTCCTCAGTTACCAAAGGCGTACACAGAGGTGTGCAGACAAATCCTGTTACCCTGTAATGGGATTGATTGGCGTGTCCAGATATGGGTTAGAAATGCAATTCTGCATAAGACATAGGCAGAAGAGTGCTTATGTGGGATGAAATTCTGTCTCTAGGAAAGATGAAATATATTTCCCTAAAGTCATTCTGACTCTCTCTTTAATAATTTCCTTAAAGGAAAAGAAAGTCTTTGCTGACATAGAAAATACAGGAGCTTCTTTAGCTTAGCCCTTTGAAGTAGAGTCTACAGTAGCAAGAAAGCACATGCATAAGAGAATCTAGGAAGAGAAAGACTACAAAAAGAAGAGATTTCTGGCTAAAATTACCTTTGTCTTTTGCTAAATAATAGCTAAAGTATTTTAATGAATTCGGTATTTGAATGTATAATTTTCTATTATAGAGACAGTGTAGTATACTCAAAAGAATGTATATATCTCATAATACAAACAACAAAACCGAATATTAATATATTTTCTAACATTCAAAGGTATATCTATAATTGTTTATCTACAGAATAGTCATAATCTAAAATTATTATGTCTCATATTAGGCTATAATATTTTTTCTTAAGTAAATGCATGTTTTTAAATCACTGTTTACTGCATAGCTACTGTGATGGATATTCCTAAAGTGTGGATGTGTAACTGTTACTACAAACTGTGTATGACTGGAAAACTACAGATGAACTTACTCCAAGGTTTTCGCTGACCAATCCTTAACCTCAATAAAATTATTTTATTTGTATAGTTTTAGCATCTATTTCAGTTCCTGCTATGTCATACAAAGTATCAGTAAATGTAATATTACAAACATGCTTTTATCGCCTCTTCCTTTATGGAAATAAACTTTCTCAACCATTTATCATTAGTATGATTCCAGCTGATATATCTATGGAATTCTCCATATTGATAATAATTTTAATACTTCTAATAGACATTTTAATGAAATCCTAAAGTAACCACAAGGGAATGTTGGAATTATAAAAATTAAAAGATCCTCCACAAAATCAAAGTGAAATACTAAATAAAAAACCAATACAACAGAACAAATAAACATGAAAATATTTTCCTGTAAACTAAACCAAGAAGAACATTAATGACAAAGTGTTCAAGAACATTAAGAAAACATGTTGCTTTCTTCTGCTGGTGGACTCACCATTATCAGAAACAATTTGAGGATGAAAGGATTTATTGGGCTTATGTTTCCACATCACTGTAAATCATTAAGGGCAGTCATATCAGAAAAAAAAAAAAACAGAAGGAATATGGGGGCATGAACTAACACAGAAAGCATGGGAGAACACTGAGTATAGGACTGATTTCTAGGGCAGTTTGCTTTCCTACACCACCCAATTGAGATGTACCTTCTCACATCCTTCTGTCTATGCCACAAGACTTGCACACTGGTAACCTAAGAGAAGCATCTTTTCAACTGAGATTTCCTTTCCCAAATGACTCTAGTTTGCACCAAGTTATCAAAAAACAGACAGAAAATACAAACCAAAAATAACAACAACAATAACACCAATAAAGACCCCAGGTAGTACAGATGAAAGGAAGGCAGAGCACAGAAACGTATCTTAGCGAGCGCAGGAGCAAGCTTGCGAATTGTGTCTGAAAGGTAGCATTTTGGTACATAGGAGCCTGAGAGAAATTAACAATGACATGGTAAAAATTTCTGTGGCATCAAGGTACAATATATTTTAAATGACAAATGATTTCTGAATGGATAACTCCTAAGTCTGTAACTATAATAACAATGAATGAGCACTGCTTTTATATTTTTAAAATCTCCATGTATGAATAGTGCTTTTGTATTGTACCCCTTTATTTCTTCCATCCATTTCCTCCTGTGTCCCTCCTATTGCTTCTTAATTTATGGCCTCTTATCCTTTAACCATGGTTTTTATGTATTTATATATGTATCTTTATAAGAACAAGTTGTATGGATCAACGAATGATGCCTATATGTGTTTAGGACTGACCTCTTGGAACTGTCTAACTTGGAGGGCTGATTTGACTATTCCTCTTTCAGCACTGTTTATTTTCTTTATCTATTCTGTGTTGAATTCTCGTGAGAATTTTCCCATTCATGATGGTTGCGAAAATGCTTGCGAGAATTTGTAAGAACTGAATGAAATACTGAGTGTAGTTGTACTGTTGATATGGGCACAGCCAGGTGAGAGACAGCAATGCCTCAGACCCAATGTCTTCTACAGGTGAGGCTCAGAGGGATGGCAAAGACTTCCTCTGATCCAAGCACAAATGTTGACAGTGTATGCCAGTACTTTTTTTTTTTTTTTCACAAACAATGGAACAAGTGTGTGCAAAACTAGCAAGTGCAGCTTCCTACTGGATGATGGTATCCTGAGACTGATTACCTACAGAGACCTTCTACTGAGACTAACTAAATCCTATTCTTTGTGCTGCACATAATAAATGTAGTAAGGTTTCACAGAGGTTCTGTAGTTGGTGCTGCTTCGTTAGAATAACCCCAATTCACCTGATTTCAGCTTTCGGCATGTGTCTGTTCTTCATTTCTTCCATATCCTTGACAGGTTTCTAAACTCAAAGCTGTACAGAGCACAAATACTGAAATGCTAATTGGACTTGTTTTTAGAGTCTTCTATAGGCAACCAGATCGTTGAGATTTTCTTTTGAGTAACTTGGTTTCTCTGTTATCTGTAGACCACTATCTCACAAGACATGCTTCAGTCTAGTCCTCTGACTCTTGAAATAGTATTTTCTTCCCTTCAAAGATGTTCCACGAGTATTGCTTTCACAAGATGTACTGTATCAATTAGTTATGAGCATAACACTACTATTTGTTCTCTGTATTTTCATCAGTTCTGATTTTCTGTAATGATCAGAAGCATTTTTTTTTGTAAGGAGTGAAAGCTACATCCCTATGTTCCCCTGTCACCTCCCCTCTGACCCCCAAATCCTTCCCTCCTCCATTTCTGTTCAGAAAAATGTGGGCTACACATTGATATCAATAAATCATGAAGCGTAGTGTAGCAATAAGACTAAGTACCTCCCATTATATTAAGAATGGAGGAAGCAACATAATAACACAGTGTGAAAAAAAATATGGTCTCAAGAGCCATTTAAAAAGTCAAAGAAAACCATTGCCCCAATGTTAGGAGTCCAACAAGAAGACCAAGCTATACAACTGCAGACAGAGAGCATAAATTAGTCCCATACAGGCTCCCTGGTTTTCTATTCAGTCTCAGTGAGCTCCTATAAATCTAGGTTAGTTGATTCTCTGGGCTTTCTTTTGGTGCCTTTGACATCTTTGACTTCTACAATCCTTCCTCCCTCTTTTCAGCAGGATGCCACAGCTCTACCTAATGCTTGGCTGTGAGTCTCTGCATCTGTTTCCATCATTTGCTGTATAAAACTTCTTTGATGACAATTAGGCTAGGCATCAATATATGAGTAAAGCAGAATACCATTAGGCAACATTACATTGGCATTTTTTTTCTCCAGTCATGTTTCTTTCTATCATGTGTCTTTATGCCATTAAACCTGTGAGTCCTGGTGTTCCAGCCAGTGTCAGGAGTGAGGTCTGTAATATGGGTGTCTTGCTTAGACTTTTGGCATAGCCCTAAGGTTCAGACCCACTTGCAGCACCACTATTGCTTAGCCTCAAATAATCACCCAGATGATTATATTAATTTTATGCTAATAGACCTACAGCTCAGGTATGTTGTTAGCAACCCCTCTCATCTTAACCCATTTCCATTAATATGTTTAGCCATGCAGCTTGGCTCCTTCTCTCAGAACCATGTTGATTTCTTTCCTCTGAGTCTTCTGGCATCTCTTCCTTGCTCTTGCTCTTCCCAGAGATCTCTTAGTCTGGTAGCCATGCCCACACTTCCTGTTTGCCTTCTGACCAATCAGCATTTTCTTAAAACAGTAGGAGAGACAACTATTTACAACGTTTCATAACATAATCCCACAGCAGAGGCCACTCTTTTAGCATGGATCCTAGGCTAACCCAATCACTGGTTGGCCACTACCACAATTTGTTTCACCCTTTGTTTAGCATACCCTACAGGCCAGACAGACTGTAGGTCTAAGGTTATATGGGTGGGTTGGTGTTCCAGTTCCTGCACTGGTAGTTTTGCCTTTCACAGAAGGTGGCCAGTTCAGCCTACATATGTCCTGTTGCTTGAAGTCTTAGCTGGTCTCTTCCTTGTAGATTCCTAGGAGTTTTCCTGGCACCAGATTTCTACCTGACTCTGAAATGACCCCTTTCCAGTCATCCATTTCAGCATTCCCACCCTTCCACACCCACACTGATTTCTCATGTACTATAGTTTTTCAGTTGAATTGTTTGTTCTTTTGTTTGTTTTGGTTTACTTCGTTTTGTTTTTGAAGGAGAGTTTCTTAACTTCATTATATATTTTGGGAATCAGTTTTCTGTCAGATTTTGAGTTGCTGAAGAGCTTTCACATTCTGTAGGCTATCATTTTATCCTGTTGATGATGCCCTTTGCCTTACAAAAGCTTCTTAATTTTATGAGGACTCACTTAATAATTATTGATCTCAGTGTCTATGCTATTGGTATTCTATTTAGAAGTAGTTTCCTGTACTAATGCGTTCTAGTTTATTTCCCACTTTCTCGTGTTCAGTGTATCTGGGTTTAGGCTGAGGTCTACGTAGATTTGATTTTGGTGCATGATGATAGATATGGAGCTCTGTATTCTTCTAAATGCAGACATCCAGTTAGACCATCACCATTTATTGAAGATTCTTTAGTATTTTCATTGTATAATTGTGGCTTATTTGCCAAGAATCACAGTCTTTGATTTGGTTCAATTCTTCTACATGTATATTTTTATGCCAATACCGCACAGTTTTTATTTCTATATATCTGTCCTGGGAGTTTTTATTGTTCAGGACTGTTTTAGCTATCCTGTTTTGTTTGCTTGTTTTGTTTTTTTGTTTTTTTTTTCATATGAAGTAAGTATTTTTCTTTCATAGTTTTCAAAAAATTCAGTTAGAATTTTAAAGGGAATTGCATTCAATCTGTAGATTGCTTTTGGTAAGACAGTATAAAGAACATCTACTTTTTTTTTTTTTAAGTTCATCTTGTATCCAGCTACTTCTCTAACGATATTTATCATCTGAGGTAAATCTCTAGTAAATTTTGGGAGACTGCTTATGTTTATATTATTATATCATTTACAAATAAGTATTTTTTGATTTTTTGTCTAGTTTGTATTTCCTTTGTTGCCTCTAGTTGTCTTATTGCTCTACCTATTGTATTGTATTAAAGAAATGACACCCTTGTTATCTTTAACAATTTCAGTAGAATTGCTTTAATTGTTGTTCTGTTTAATTCAAGGTTGGCTATTGGATTATTTTACTTTGCCTTGATTGTGTCTATGTATGACCTTGTGTTCCTGATCTCTCCAAGATTTTTATCATGAAATGGTGTTAGATTTTGTCAATGGCTTTTTCAGCATCTAATAAGATGATCGTAGTTTTTTTTGAGTAATTTCTTGACTAGTTTTACAATAGTGTTCTTTGAGGGAAATTGGTCAGTAATACCCTTTCTTTACTGAGTCTTTGTGTAGTTGAGTATCAGGGTAACTGTGACCTCATATAAATAATTTATCAATGTTCCTTCTGTTTCTATTTTGTGAAAAAATTGAAGAGTATTGGTGCTAGCTCTTCTTTAAAATTCTGATAGAATTCTGTGCTAAAACAGTCTCTTTTACTTTTTTATTATTAACATAAAATTTTATTGATTTTTTGTGAATTTCATATCATGTACTCTAGACCTGACCCTTGGCAAAAGCTTGGGCCCTGATGCTGTAGTGGCTTCAGGTGGTACCACAGGCCATTTAGATCAACATTTCTCTAGTAGTGACATTGTGGGAATACATTTGTGCGTACTGTATCTTTAAATAAAGGAGCTGGTTTGGGCTATGGCAGGTACTGTAAAATAGGGGGAGGAGAATCAGAGCTTAGGTAGAGAAGCAGGGTGGAGTCAGGCAGACTGCGCGGAAGCCGCCGAACGAGCAACATGTAAGGAACACGGGTGAGCTACGGGCCGCCACGTGGCCCGCAGATTAATAGAAATGGGTTGATTTAAGATATAAGAGCTAGCTAACAATGCGCCTGAGCCATAGGCCAAACAGCATAAACTTAATATAAGCCTCTGAGTTATTTTTGGGGACTTGGGCGGCTGGGCAGCTGAGGGGTCTGGCACGACAGGTCTGTGAGTCGGACGGCGGGCAGATAAGCGGCGCCAGGCAGGTCTGTAGATCCGAGACCTCTGGGGCATGGGACCCGCAAACTAAATACAACAGTGACATGGCTCTTGGACACCAACAAGGCCACAGGTAACGGCCCAGGCTCCAGACTTCTGTGTGACCTTTGGTGGCAACATGGGCCTTTGACTTCATCTCAGATCTCATCTGTAGTGGGACCACAGAACCAGCACGTTTCTTGACAGCAGGCATACCTGGATGTCACCATTGTCCCGGGTAGCAGGGCAGGCAAATCAGATCAAGATGGCTCCAGCAGTACTATGGTCCTTAGATTCCAACATGGTCCCAGGTGGTGGCCTAGCCCTCAGGCATCTATATGGCTTTTGATGGTAACAGAAGTCATGGACACCAATGTTAGAATATAACAAAAAGACCAAACCTATAATAAGAATAGAAGTAGAAGATTCCCAGATCAAAGTCCCAGACCTAAATATGGCCCTCTGCTACAGCTTTGGCCAAGATATCTCCATGGCCCGAGGTAGCAGCACATCCACCCAGATCTCTATAGTTTCAACTGCAACATTGCCTTGGATATCAATATGGTCTCAGGTGGAAAATCAAACCCCCAGAAACCATATGATTTTTTGTTGCAATAGGAACTGTGGACATCAACTCACATGCTTGCAGCTATATAACTAAAGATACAAGCATGGCCCTTGGTATTAGCTGACATCTAAACAGCACCGTGGTCCTGGGTGAAAACATAGGCCACTAAAATAATTGTTCCTCTGGCAATGGGGTAATGAGGTCAACACACAGGTTTTGGCTAGATTCTGGGCTTCCAGGTGGTATTTGGTAGCAACATATTTGGTAGCCATAGATATTAACACAGATTCTGACTGACTTAGGACCACAGTCCCAAGCATGGCCACCTGCAGTAGCCTCAGCTTATGGGTTATTCTGGCTCCAGGGAACAGAAAGAGACATTTATCAATATGTCACACCTGCAGTAGAGCTCTTGGATACCAGTCCTCAAGTAGCAAGCAGAAAAGATCCCAGACAAACACCAAGCCTTCAATGGGAACAGGACCCGAGGCCATCAACTCAGACCTTGGTTCCATTAGGATTATGGACTCAGACATGGGTCACAGCTTGAGCCGTGAGATGTCACTATGACACTGTGTGGCACTGAAGGGCACTCAGATATTTGTGTCCCTTGAGGTGGCATGGCTCTTTGACACCTACATGGCCACAAATGGCAGCCCAGACTCTGGACATCTTTGTGGTCTTTGGTGGCAATATACTGTGAATGTCAATCCAAACTCTAGCTGTGATAAAACTGTGGACCCAAAAATGACCTTTGGTGGGCCTGTTTATCATCATGGCCTTGGGTAGTAAAAACGCTGTCTATGTCAGCCTGTTCCTCACCACCTTCACTTCTTCCATTTTGCCTCTCTCCACAGCATGTAAACTGCTTTATTTTGCTTTCTCTCCCATGTCTCCACCACCCTCCCAGCACCTACCCACCTGAGTATAGCAGTTTGAATGAGCATTTGTGGCCTATTAGAGTCTGCAGCATACCTGTCCAGGCACTTCTGGCTCTTAGATTCTCCATGAAGAAGTCAGGCATCATTCTTTTCAGTCTGCTTTTTCATATTATTTGTCCTTCGTTTCTTGCCGTTTTAAGTTTTCTTTCTTCATTCTGTGTGTTTAGTGTTTTGAATAATACGCGGCAAGGGGTCTTTCATTTTTTGGACAATCTATTTGGTGTTCTGTAAACTTTCATACCTTTATAGTCAACCCTTTCTTTAGGTTACACCATTTTTCTTTCATAATTTCGTTAAAAATATTTTCTGAGCCGTTGACCTGGGAATCTTCTACTTCTATAAGTGTGGTCTTTTTATTATGTCCCAGGTTTCCTAGGTGTTTTTTTGTTTGTTTGTTTGTTTGTTTTTGTTTTATTTTGCTTTGCTTTTTGTTAGAAATTTTTTGATTTAACATTTTCTGTCACAATGTATCTACTTCTATCATTTCTTCAACAACTGTGATTTTCTCTAACATCTTTTATTTTCTGTTGGTGATGCTTATATCTGTAGTTCCTGTTTATTTGCCTGGATTTTTCTTTTTCACAATTCTCTGTTTGTCGTTATTTCTTTATTTTCATCTCCGTGTCTTAAATAGTTGTATTTTTTTCTTTCAACTGTCTGTCTTCTTCGTTTTCTTGATACTCTTTAAGAGATTTATTTTTCCCCCAATTATTTGATATTCCTTTACTTGATTACTTTAAAGGGTTTATTCAATTCCTCTTAAGGGGATGATTTTAAAGAGGTCTTATATTTTATTTTTATTTTTAATCTTATGATTCAGCTGTGTTGAAATGCCCATGGTTTGATGTAGTGGAATGACTGAGCTCTGGTTGGGACATGTTGCCCTGGATGTTGTTCGTGTTCTTAAACTTAAGTAAAGGCATCTGGATTAGAAGTGATTATAGGTCTAGGAGACAATTTATGGATTTGTGTTTCTTTAGTTCTTTAGTGTGGTCTCTGATCTGGCCAGGAATCATCTGGGGTTTAGAATTCTAGCCTGGATTCTAGCGGGATAGGAGGCTTCTCTCTGGTTTTTATGGAGTTGGCAAGGTCTCTGGGATTCACAATGGTGGTCTGGCCTCTGATAGGATAGAAGGCTTGCTACAGAGGTGTGCAACAAAATATAGTGATGGAGAGAGGAAGGGCAGTTGGAGCTATGTTGAAAGAGTACAGAAGGGACAGGAGGGGGTCTTATCTGGGGTTCACAATGTTGCTCTGGCCACTACAGTAGTAGAAGGCTTCGGCCAGAGGTATGGGTTGAGACAAGACATTTTTGTTATTTCTAATACTTTAATTATGATCTGATTTGACTTGAAATTCATTATGACATATTCTTTCTTCACAGAGAGATAGACCGCAGATAAATTCTTAGAGGTAGATTTTTTTTTAAAGGCTCCAATACATTTTACCTATGTACATACCTGACGGCCTGATGGCATCATCAATAGAAACTGTGAGTTTAGGTTTATACATTCTACAGGTCCAAAGTGACTGGCAAAACAAGACTTTCAAAATTAAACTGTCCTTAAATTATGATTTTTAAGAATTGTTCAAGTGTTTTTTCCCTGATTTCAGGAATATCAGGAATTTTGGTCTTCCATTGGGCAGCTGACATCCATAAATGACCATTTATTTTGTACCAGACATAGCATTTTTTTCCTTTACTAATTCTGTTCAAATTATAGCTATTTTTTTATCACAAGGAAAGTCACTTTAAATCTGTTGCTTAGTTCAAATAATGCATAAAATCAACAGTATTTTTTCATATCTTCACACTGTATTTTATTTAATGGAGAAAGTGTCAACATTTTATATCACACAAAAAAAATATCTTCCTGAAAGTGACTTTTATCAAAAGAAATACACTAAGGCCTTATTTGTTTTTATTTAAAAGTTTTATTCCTTTTAATTTACATTATATAAATACTGGTTTTTGCATATCATTTCTTGAAAATGTTGCCTGAAAATGTTGAAATTATAGCCTATTATGGAGCTATAAGAATTTTTTTTTATAGAGAATACAAAATCTTTGTACTAGCTTTCTCTTCTCTTTTTGAACAAAATATATTATTTTGGAGAAATGGGAAATAGTTACACAATCACATGTCAATCATGGATATTTTTTTAAAGCTCTGTTTAATTCAGATTGTATTTTGTTTACACAATTTCTTCCTTTCTTTGTCTCTCTCCAAACTCTCTTACATAGTTCCTGTAGTATGAGGTTTCTGTCCCGACTTTCCGACCTAACCTCAAGGTCTAGGCCCACAGACCCACAGTCCCACAGTTCCACAGTCCCACAGAGACACACAGATGCTTCCAATAGTTTTAGGCTGATCAGCCTTAGGCCCAGGCATATAGCTTGCTAACCCTCTACCCTTAAACTATCCCATGTCTCTTGTTCAGCCATGTGGCTCGGTACATTTCTTTAAAGCTGCATGGTTGTCCTCTGCATCCTGCAGCTTCTCTCTGGTGCTCTGTATGGCATTCTGCTCTGGCACTCTGTTCTCAGAGATTTTCTCAGTCTGGTAGCCCCGCCTACACTTCCTGCCTGCCTTTGGCCAATCAGCTCTTTTTATTAAACCAGTGGGTGGGACAATTATTTAAAATGAAACAACACAACCTCCCACAAGTTCCCCCTCCTTTTTTTTTCTTCAATATCAAGGGCATTTTTCAAAAATTATTATTGCAAGCATATGTATTTATTTGCCTGTTGTATGAGGTTTCTGGCCTGGACTTTCTGGCCTACTTGGTGGCCCAGGCTTTCAGACCCACAGCCCCATGGTCCCACTGAAACATACAGTCACTTGTGTTAATTTTACACTGATTAACCTGGGGCCCAAGAATATAACTTTCTAACTTTTGCTCTTAAATTAACCCGTGACTCTTATCTTGTTCAGTCATGTGCCTTGGTTCCTTTTCTCAGAGCAGCATTCCAACTTTTTTCCTCTGCATCTGCTGGCATTTCATTGTGGTGTCTTCAAGGCTTCTCTGTAGCATTTTTGTGCCATTTCTGCTCTGTTCTTCCTGTTCCCAGAGTTTTCTTAGTCTGGTAGCCCCGCCCACACTTCCTGTCTGCCTTTGGCCAATCAGCATTTTTATTAAACCAATGGGCAGGATAATTATTTACAATGGAACAACATATCTCCCTACATATGCCCACATATATTCTTATATATAAGCTGTTGAGTCTGTATAATGCTACTTGTATGTTTATAGGGCTGAGTATTTGGAACTGAAAACTAATTAGTGTGCTATTCCCTAGGAAAAGACTACCTCTCCTACTCCATATTTCCTCAGTTGCCTGTGCATATTTTATATGTGTAGGGTTGAGGCCTCTTGAAATTTTTCATGGGCACTTTGGCAGGTTCCCCTTGTGCAACTGACACTTGACATGTTGGTCAGACTTTATGGTTGTAGCTTCTACACTTATTAGGAGACATAATCTCACAACAACTTCCCAATGTCTTTTTTTTTTATAGTCTTTGGTTCCATTTTCTGCAATGATATCTGGGCTAAAGCATAGAAAGGTATTGTAGATATCTACAAGTAGACTGGGCTCTACAACACCACATTTTCATTAGCTGTAGCTTTCTGTAGTAGTTCTCGTCTATTTCAAAGAGAAGTCACTTCACGAAGAGTGAAGACTCTACTTATATGAAGATCTAGATATAAATGTCTAGGGATTATTTTTAGAGATTATGCTGGTTTTGTAGATTAATATTTGTAGATTCTCCTCCAATAACTATTATTTCACTAGCAATGATTTGTTATCTAGGTTTCCAGCATTCATACATGTGTATAGGCCATAGACACTTGTTTGTGGAATCCTGTTTTCACTTACCGTTGCATATCTCAATGCCAAAGACTTTTTGAGCACATCAAAAAGTATGCTCCTTGTATCACCTGTGGCTCGATCCTCTGCTCTATCAAAAGAAATACACGGAGGCTTTATTTGTTTTTATGTTGAAACTTTATTCTATTTAATTTACATTACAAATACTGATTTCTGTATAGTATTGATATGGTATAGTATTGTGTAATGAACAGTCATTGAACCACATTATTATTCTCATTAACTTATATCAATTTATGTGTTTTAAATTATATATATATATATATATATATATATATATATATATATATTTGCCAAATCAGAAACACACATAGAGATACATTTTTTGTTCCTTTGAGTTTATATCTAAAAGATAATATACATATGTTATCTGCATTAACTACTTAATAGTGATGGTTTCTAAATTAAAATGAGAAATATTTAAGAGTTGTTTTTATTTGTCCTCCATACACTGTTTTTTTATTATAAATTTAGAGTTTAGTGAAAACTAAAGATTGTGTAATTGTATTACTTTTGTATAAAGAGATTTCATTTTTGTGTGCTAAATACAAAGCTATATACAAATACATTTTTACACACATAATTTTCTTTAAAAATTATAGCATTGGTGTTATAATATCTCATTGTTTCACAAATACTTATACATAATCTATGTTCAAAGATTATGTCTACTTTTTTACATTAACTTCCAATTTCCCTTACTCTTTGATGTATCAAACTATAAAAGTTATTTGGAATTGCCTTTCTGAATCTATTTTAAACATGTTTTTACTTCTTACTATGTTTTAGGATTCATTAGCTCCAGTTCAAAATAAACATAGGAAACTTATTTTGTCTAGGTTTAAAATTTGGCAAAAATATTATTATTCAGAAGAAACATGCAAGTACTGTTGATCATTTAAGTTCCTGATTGTATAATGTATATTTGGGATTAGCATAACAATGTTAGCTAAGGGCAATGTACCATAAGAGTTTTCATTTTTGAGGCATTTATTTGAATATAAATCAGATCTCCAGTGAGCTATCTCTCAGCATTACCACAAAACTATTTCTGAGCACAGTAAAAAATGAACTGAACCCTTTTTCTTTGCTGGCAGTCTCATAAAAATTCACATAGATAATACCAGTTTGTGTTTACATAATGACAATCACAAAATTCAAGTGCTATAAATAGTGTAAATGATACTCACTGTTTACTTTCTAATGCAAGGTTTAGTTTATTTGGTTTATTTAAAATATTTATAGAATCTTAACCACAATCACATGGGATATGATAGTCATGGTGATAAAGTATTTACCTATAACCTCTAATTTCTCAGTGCCCAGAGTGAGATAACACAGATTTCAACTACAAACTAGTGTCTCTATGCTATTTTAAAGCCACCCCAGTTTTCATTTTAGACATGTAAATAGAATTACAATATAGAACCATTTGACTCTTTTTAATTCAGTTAGAGTAATAAGCAAAAATAATAAATAAATAAATAAATACATACATACATAAACAAAAAACAAACAAACAAACAAACAAACAAATAAATAAATAAATAAATAAATAAATAAATAAATAAATAAATAAATAAATAAATAAATAAATAAATAGAATTTGCTTGCAGAATTCTTTCTGGTGCAGGAGATAGAAATTTAGAGACAAATGTCATGCCATAGAGAAAACAGCCTGAACATCAAAATCAGAAAACACTAACCAAACCCAGGTTTCTCATTTTTGTTTCATTTTGTAGTTTTTACTTCTTACATGCTGAAGGGTTCTTACAGAAATATCCATAAGTACATGCTGAGCAAATGCCAGGAATATGAAAACATCTACATAATCCATTGTTAAGAACAGGAAGCTCCTAGGCTACCACTAGCAACTTTTATTCTTTGTGACCAACCTATTTTCTTATAAAATATGGATATAGTCGTTCATTTAAAAATCTGTGAATTATTTTTTCTGTAGATCCAGACATTAAAGAGATAAAAGAGACTTCCTATTTTCAGATATTCTAGAGTTCTTGGGAAGAAAATTTTTTCTGAGATGTTTCTGTGCAATGGCTTCAGGTATATTTCTAAACTGTTGAAACGTTAGAGCAAAGAAAACTGTGCAGAAAAGTAACAAGGGATCCATCCCAATGCTCAGCATTAGAAGCAGATTGTTTCTCTAAATTGAGTTTCAAATATCAATGTCATTATTGCTAACTTTACTTTACCCAAGATTTATGCTGAAAAATTTACAGATTAATACTTGTAAATAACATTGCTATAGACATTTCAATTATACTGATTAATACATTATCAGAATTCACAAGAGTTGTGATTCTTCATCTACTCATAAGTGTGAACATCGTGTGTAGTATACTATTCTAATGGCATGCAAATAATAAGCCAGAAACATGACCATTTCATAGGTTATTAATCTACTGATAAGTGGAAAGCTGGGACCACTGACTATGCCAGAACTATGTTTCAAAAAGAAATAGTCAGTAAAAATGTGAAAATAACCCTAGAAACTTAATAAAGAAAATTCAACTACGTTCATATTCAACCACATTCTAGATGCACTGTGTTAGAAATAAGTGGATAAGAAATAAAGATTTACCTATTTTAGATATTGAAACTTTGGAGGTGAATATAAAAATCATGTAGTTTAAAATGAAGACTAATGTTTCATACTTACTTTCTTATTTTCTTCACATGACTCACACACATACAATATCGACTATTAGTATATCAAAATTTTATGAAAAAACATCTAAATGTGATTCATACACATATGAATATATATTAATTAAATAAAACCATTATGAATACTATAAATACATTAACCAAAATAAGGATACAATGAGTATTATGTAATTATGCTCTTAATTTGCCTTATTCAACACACATAATTAGAACATGGTGTTAAATACAGTAATGGTGTAGATAATATTGAAAGAAAAATAATTTACCTTTTTGTATAAAATTATAAAGAAGGTTTTCATCATTAGAGCAACATTATCCCTCATTTATAATAAACATCCTCTGCATAATATAGTCTACCAACACTTTTATTTTAGTGATACAGAGATTTCTATAACAAGACTTATGTATATTTCATTTATATGTTATAAAGTTAGGTAAAATGATTAAGATTTAATTCATAATTTAATAGAGAATTAAAGCATTTATTTGTGAACTATTTGTTTTCTGAATATTTTCCATGAATCTTGGTTCAATTTCTATCTACCTCAAATGTTTTTTTTACCTTGCAGAGGTCTTTCCATTTTTTTGTTTCTTGTTCATCAGATGAGTTCTTTAGAGTTTCTTGGCTTACTACTCTGTCTCTTTGCCATTCACAAGCCTCAGTCTGAAGTCTTTTGCTTTCAGCAGTTAGTATCTTCATTTAAGGACACAATGTGTTAATATACAATTCTGTAAATATACCTGTCTATAAGTCACATAACTGCTAATTTATGTCTGATAGCAACCCAAAATATGTAATGGAAACTTAATATTCCAGTATCAACAGGACAATATGACAACTTCATTTATTTCTTTGCATTATGCTTTCCATAGTTCTCTTAAATATACTCTTTACAACAGTAACCACATGCCATCAGAGCCTCCCCTCAGATGAATTACTTGTTATTTGCAAAGAATGAAAAATTTTCAATTAATTAGTTGCCTCTTACTAATATATGAAAAAAGAGAGAGAGTTATTAATCTCTTCATTTACTCTGGTTAATATTTGTTCTTGTGTTTTTTATGTGCCTGGTAACCTCTGGAACCCCTGTATTCTTCTCAGGTATGTCTCCAACACTTAATTTGTATAACTAGTAAGAATAAATCACACAAATAAAATCTATGAGTCATAATGGCAGTAATTCACTCTTAAGATATATTTAAGGAGAATGAAATTATTGAAGATAATGTATTTAACCCACAAAATATATTTAGATAAAACTTCTTTGTGTTTAGAATAAATAAAGAATGAGAATAATAAAAATCAAATCTCAAAGTTTTACATACTGGTCTTGCATATTGCAGTCATGAAAATCAGTTGTACCTCTTACAACTTATGTGTGAATTCATGTAATAAGAAATCCCACCATATGTTATTTTTGCAGCATTTGGGACCATGATTAATGTAAAGATTGTTAGAACAATGATGAATACATAAAATTAGAGTACTTGTTACAATGGCATTCTTTTAACTATTTTTAACATATTGCATAGTGTATGCATGTTGAACAACTTTCCCATTATTTTTGAGAATATTTTGCTTCTGAGATGGGCAAAATTGAGATTAACTCTACCCTACTGAGAATATAGAACAGGACTGGTACTGTCACTGGAAATACTCTTTTCCCAACAGAACATATTTTCTTGCTACATTGTGTGTAAACCTTACTCCTCTGTACATCCTTGGAGATTCAAGCTAGTATATGCCACGAAAGTAGTGCACACTCAGCATGCATGCACACACAGATGTTCCAGCTGTGTTGATAGTAGCAACCATATGTTGCCTATTTCACAGGGGATCCTCAAGTCTGCTCATCTTTGCACAGTAGGAGTAATTGAGTTCAGTGGGAAGCACGGCTTTCAGTGATGGCGCAACATATCAGGTGAGAATGCAAATGAGCTGTAAATAAAAGAAAATCACAGGGCCTGATGGCAGAAATGGCATAGGAGGAAAAGGATCATTAATTGCAGTCAAAATATGTGACGAGAAACAGCCAGATATAAGCAATCTAATGTATGTGGAAGGAATAAAATCATCCCGCACAAACTGAAGAAAATACTCAACTTACTTGAAATAAACATAGACTTATTGGATTGTAATTTTTAAATGATAAGACAATAAAACAAAACAAATATAATTACAGGATGACATTGAAGAGGGTTGGAATTTGTATGGGAGGTAACAGCTTTCAAATCATTGATGTCTGCACAGTAATTCAAAGAGTTGGGGATTAACAGATATGCATAAGAAAAAAAAAAGCATTAGAGTTCTTTAAACCAGCGGTGAGAATTAAGGGAGAGCTGCTGATAACCACTGACTTACTTGATGACAGCTGAATATTGAAAAGGAAACCCTCACCAGGAACTCACATCATTATAAGTATACATACCATGTCTATTACTCAGTTATTCAGAGCTATCTCTAAAATTTAGATTTCTTGGTTTAGATGTAGCATATTAATTCTGAGATTTATTTGGAATGTGCTTCTGAAGGAACTGACCAGATTTATAATGTAGATAGAGATTTATTTAAATTCTCAGAACCTATGACTAGTCACCACACCTGTTCATCTTTCTTGGCTGAGCATTAGTTAACAATATTTATTAGGCAAAATGTAGCATTCTGATATTTGCAAAAACTGCACATTTTAGTCATTTTTTTCTTGAGAAGCCTTTTAAATTTTTTTATGCTTTATTCAACTAATAGCAAGAAAGTACAATAACATTAAAACTGCATCCATGTCTTTTGGAAGTCAATCATTTGCGGATGTGAATATGTAAAATGATGAATTTACTATGCTTTATTTGATATTATAAAATGCCCTTGGGTTAAATTGAACATGCTACTATATTTCTCAATTATTACTGACAGTGTATCTATTAACAAGGTGATAAGCCCATTATTTATTGATTTTGTTATAGGACAAAATCAGTCAACAGGTGATGTTTACATTCCCAGGCTTATTGGCTGCAGTGTGATTCTGCAGAATGTGAGAGATATGAATCCAGCATGTAGACTAAAACAGGGAAATGATGAATTTGTTTACCTTTACTTCGAGACAGGATGCCTGAAATATAGGAAGAAAGTTACATACTTGGTTTAAAAAGAATCAAATTAATTTATACTTTGTGTCTGGGGAAATACATGAATATTTGGATACATACATGAAATGTGGACATTGATGTTAACAAATATAATTTTATTCAAATACAATCACCACAAACATCTGGGCACTTTTATGTACACTTCCAAGAATGATGCCAAAGTTAATTCGTTATGTCAGAAAACACATATACCAGCCAACAAAATTGTACTTACCTTGTTTATTGGATAAAATACAATCAGTCAACAGGTGATTTATCCCCTATCAGTCTTGGTGACCCCAATCTAATTCTGTGGAATATGATATTGTGAAGATTGGGTATAGACAAGAACAAAGAAACAATGTATTGTCCCAAGAAACCTCAACCAAGGGGGTCTTGGCACTTTTATTCAGGGCTTCTCTTCTTAATCCATTGTGTCAGAACAACCAGAAATGTGTATCATACACTTTGACCCTCCCACAATCTCTTTCTTTTTCCCCTGCATTTTCAGCTTTCATAGACACTAAGATGTATGCTTATGTATTTCTTAAGAGGATATTTATGTTTGTTTGCGGATAGGAAAATAATGGTGTGTCAACGCACTGATGAGCACAGGTCATCCATTACGGTCCCGCTACAGCCTGAGTCCATTAGCGCCAGGGTACGGCTGCAGGGCAAGGCTGTTTCAACTTCTAGGGGTCATTGGTCACGTACCCTTGACCTTCGAGAAAGTCGTTTGGAGTAAAGGGTGGAAGTATATGGAGAAAGGTTATATTTGAATGCCATATTTGACCAATTAGTGGGACACAGTGCTAAGCTTAACGAACAATTATACAAATAGTTTTCCCTATCCCTGAAACACTTCCCAGGGAATGGGGCGGGGGGGGGCACAGAGTAAGCGAAAGTCATGAGAAAGTGAAGTGCACAAAGATCAAAGTATTCTCAGCAGCAACTTTAAGAGAACTCAGAGAAAGAGGAAAGTAGTTACAATATTCTTCATCTAGAGGCATACTTTGTTTAACACAGAACTTCCGGCATTTGTTTTCCTGGTGTTAAATCTCTAAATGATTACTTTACCATGCATTCTATTTTGGTCTTTTCTGGAAGATAGAGAGAGAAATTTATGCCGTAGCAGGTGTGTTCTTTTGAGAGGTGGTATCTCATAGCAAGGCTTATTAGGAAGCGCATACACTCCAACACGACAGCCTGGTATGGATCCTCTTGTGATATGCTCAGCATCAAGTGCTCAGGCAGATTCTGTCCTTGAAATCTGAAGGCTCTTTAAGAGGACAATGGCATTGAATGACCCGCCAAGCAAATTCACTAACTCCTCAGTCACTTGAGTTCCTGTTGATGCTATTGAACAAAACACTTCACGTTTTTAGATTCTAGTATTGGTCAGCTACAAGTTTTTAGAGGCCTTGTCAGAGCTATAGCTTTTCTGTGAGGTTCCTTGATATGCTGTGATTCTGACCTCCATTAACCAGCATTTCAACTGGTTCTGTTATGTTGTCACAAAAGGGCTTAACCTGAGGCAAACATAAATGGACATTGTCTTGTTAAATATACTTGCAGTATCATAGAGAGCTCTCAACAGTTCCCATAAGAACTAGAAACAACTATTTTTTTGTATTTTTGTATTATTAAAGTTTAGTGAAATATAATGTATTTACTAGCCAATAGAAATAGAGAAAAATAAAAAGGTGTTTTTGAAAATTGAAAATCCTTCCATGGCCACACTTATCCTGCTTAAACACTAAGCGCATGTTCATTCCGTACACACAGGTAATACTACATTTGATAACAGGCTTGCTCCATAGATCATAAATAAAATCAAATAATTCTGTGAAAACTAGGTAAAATTAAAATTTAAGTTAAGATGCATTGTTAAAGTATACTTATATATGTCATGTATCTATATATAATATCTATATCTATATGTATGTTAAAATATATTTTTTCATTTGATTTACCTGATCGTGTGAAATGAATACCATGTAATCAACATAATAAATTTTCAAAAACCCAGGGCCAAATTCAAGAATTTTACTTGGCTACTTTTTTTCTGGATGTAATAGTAAAATACATTTTAATATATGGTATCCAGGATTTTTATTATAGATATGCATACTTAAAAGTGTTTTTCCATGCTTCTTTTTATAGTTATTAAAATATACATTATTGTGGGAAGCTTTTTGGTGAATGGTTTCTCATATTCAAGATTGATGTGTACTTTGTCAAGTAACTAAAGCTTTCATGTAACTCTTTCTGTATAAACATCATTTACTCAAACTATGTTTTGACCACTCGCACCTATCAGTGTTCAATTTTTTGTTGCTTTTATAGTTTTATTATCATGGAAACCTTTACTCATATAAATAATGCTTTCTTCTTTTCTAGAAAAAAACTGGAAGATTTTATTATTTTGTGTTTCTTTAATAAGTAGTATACTGCTATGCCAGCACATTCCCATATTAGAACATAACTGAAGACAAAATGCTTAATACAGTAACTTATGGATCTTAATGAGTGACAGCTATTATTGTATCCATGCCAAATTACTAAATATACATTCTTTACTCTTTGTAAAGTAATCAGGCTCAATAGCTAGTTGATAATCTAGGGGAAACAAAATAATATCAAATATGCCTTTACTTTTAATTCACCTACCTAATGATTTCATTGAGAGTATTTTGTATGTTTATTTTAAAAATTTGTCTTTCACCCATGAGTCACCTCATCCTCTGACTTCTCCCACTTCTCAGGCTGCATTATTTTTGGAAGCTTTCTATACTGTTTTGATATCTTAAAACTTGGCTCATTGCAGAACCCACTCACAGGACCTGTCATCTGAAATCCTATTAAAAGTGTATTAAACTTTAAAAAAAAAAAAAACCTTATGCATTCAAACAAAGTATTAGTATACTTTTTATTTTTTGTCAGATTTGCTGAGGAAAAAAAAAATGCTTCATGACCATAAATTAGACAGTGAAATTTTAAGGTCAGAAAGCAATAATAAATTATTTTACAAAAATTCTTATTAGTCAAATAACTTATTTATTACTGATAATTTTTATTTCACTCATGAGAAAATATGAGATGACAAAATATTCTATTTAAATTTAATTTGGGTTGAACAAATAAGAGGAAAAAGAAATAAAATATTTTAAATAAAACTCATGTTTGCCTTGTGTTGTATCTGTGCTTAAATTAAGTTCTATCATAATAAAAATATGTTCCAGTGAATGTCTCTTTCTCTACAGTTTTCTATTTAATCTCCCTAAAACTAATAAAAACACAATTTTTTTACTAAATTATAAATGATCAGAGAATGTGTATTTGAAATCATCTGTGAATGCATTACAATATTTTGGAGAGGGAAAATCACCCAAACCCCACTAAAAGTATTGTGTTTATTTCTTAAGTGCAAACTTTAGCATCTTAAATATTTTTAGTTTGAAGAACCCAAATCCAGTACAGCTTCAACAATCTATTTAGTTAAAAAAGAATACTTTTCCCCCTCATTCCTACCTTTTAACTTCTCATGAAGTCTCTAATTATGTTTTATATTTTTAAAGCTATTCTGTTTCCATTTCTTATCTATGTTCAGAGTTCAATTTCTGTCATCTTTTTTTTCCTTGAAAAATAAGTTTAATACTAATTTTTTGAAAGAATACTATTTCTACATTTACCACTAACGAACTGGATTTGTAACTTTAAAGATGTCTATCTTCATTCAAAACTTTCCATTATAATATTTTGATAATCAATTAAAAAATGTTCGTGCATTCACATATGTATTTTCAGTTGCTTTAAAACATTTATCAAATACACTGAAATACCAGACTTTATTACAGACTTCAGAAATATAAGGAATTCAGTCAATAAAATTTTCACTTCTAAAGTCACTTGAATGAGGATATGATTAGATTTTTGATACAGATGTGTTCTAAAGAAAATATCCATTTTCTTAATTTCAAAATGTTCATTTTCAATACTATAAAACTACATTAGGAAACTAATACTCAGTCTTCCACTAAAATGAAATACACAATTATGTATTGCAAAAAGCTGTTTTAGAACTCACAGGATGCTCTTGGCTAGGTTTCCAACCAATAGTAGAGGGGGTGTCTAAACAGGACTTCCCCCATAATCAATCGAATAAACACCCTAAGTTTCATTACAGAACCTACATCCAACAATGAATAGAGGTAAAGGCAGAGATCCATGGCTAGAATTGGGCTAAGCTCCTGGTCCAGCTGAGAGCAGGGGAAGAGAGTCTGTATGAGCAAGGGGATAGGGATTATGAGGAAAATTCCCACAGTGATGGCTGGGTGGAGCTCTGTAGAGTTCAGTGAATCATTAACAGCCACTGTGGAATCATTGGGAAAAGGAGGTAGGCTCTCCAAGGATAGGCAATCGTAAATTGGCATGAGCAGTATGGGAGCCTTGAGGGGTAGCATCAGGCTGTGTTCCTGTGTTGGGGCTGGCACCTTGGAGCCCATTCCTGCAGAGAAACACCTAACTCAGTCTTGATATTAAGTTGAGGAAATCTGACTTGCCTGGAGTGGATGACCCACCTTGGGACTCCTTGCCCTTTTCAGGGAGGATATGAGGGATGGGAGGGGGAGGCTGAAAGCTGACTGGGAGGGATCCGGAAGAGGGAAGGGAGGGGCATCAGAGGGATAAATGAATAAAAAGACATTTTTATTTAAAAATAATGAAATGAAGAAAAAAGAGAAAGCTGTTTTATAGAAAGAAAGAACAAAGGAAGGAAGGGAGGGGGAGGGAAGGAGGGAGGGAGGTAAGAAGGAATGAAGGAAGTGGCAGTTTCGGGAGAGAACGTGGCCAACTTTATCACTACACAATGTGGAGAAAAGACTTCTAAATCTAGCTACATAATAGTAATTTAAATATATGGGATTATGTTTCAAAATGAAATATAAATCAAAAGGTTTAATCCGGGGGCTGCAAAATGAAAATACAAATCCTGAATAGAAAGGTTAGCAGGTTACATTCTGAGTATGAGTGATAACATTAATTGCAGAATAAGTTGATTAATGCTGATTTTGCAATTTCTTACTTTGAAAAACTCTGTGGTTTGTTTTACGTTGTGCAGATTTGTTTTCAAAGTGTAACTTATCCTTTATGAACTTCTGCAAAGCCTTTACTTGCCCAAAGAATAAGCAGTTAGCATTTTATGCTTGAAGAGTCAGGACACTTGTTAATACTTCATGGACTTGAAGAGGTATTTCGACAGTAGATATATTCGCAAAGAATTTAAAGTCAACCTTAGTACAAACAATCTCTAGATTATAGTATAGGCTTAAAGTTTTAATGGGTAACTTTTCCACCTGAAAAAAAATTTTTGATTTTACTGTACTTCATAAATAAAACATCAGTTTGTAATATTGTTAGCAATGTTTTATCATCAGCTAATAAAAGAAATTATCAATATATTCTCTGAAATAATTGGGTTGAACCTACTTCAAAGAGGAATGATAAAATTACACTGAATTTAATGTTTTAGCAGATAAGCTAAACATTTCTGAATTGTGAGTACAAAGAGAACAGAGGGAAGAATATGAGGTTTCATCAAAAGTTAAGAGCCCAATCCAGAAAATAAACCATTCTCCATTTTGGACATTTTGCCATTGCTAAGAGCCAGAGAAGTCTTACTGCTGGGCAGAGTATTTGGGTTCAGAGCCTACCCAAGTTCCAGGCTTTTACATACTACCCTGCCAGCCCTACTTGGCAATGACATAATTCAACACATCAATGATTCTTCAGTTCCACCTCTGCTGTAGATACATAGGTAAATTATTGTATCTACCAGTAAATAATTATTATCCACACATGAGCCAAAGACAATTTGTACTGATATAGATGCTTGTATATTAATACAAATGTAAAAATATTTTACGTTTGATTGAGATAATAATATAATGATTCCTATTATATATAGTCTTATATTTAATTTAAAATTTTTCTTAGTGAGACAAAGGGGGAGATGCAGTGGGATTCAGGTTTTATTTGGGGAAGCTTAGAGGCATATTTCTGGAGTACCAGGATCCTGAATGGGATGTGGCCAGATCCCATTGAGACCATGGGGCTCTGACTTTCCTTCCTGTTCAGTTCCTGTATTCTTGGGGAGTGGATCAGTCCCCTGGCACGAGACAACTCTACTCTCCAGAATTGTCTTAAGGATCAATTTGTATCGTGAGTGTTTTATAAACCGCAAGAAATAATAATCCTTTTTATGATTCATTGCTAGTAAATATTTCAGCAATATAATGTTCTTTCTGTTTGCTGTGAATGTGTATTACTACATTTGGTTAATATATAAGCTACTATGGCCTAAGGCAAGCCATGACATTACCTGGCAGGAATCCAGGACATATATAGGGAGAAAAAAAGATGAAGTCAGAGCAGACACTAGGATCTACAGCCAGGTAAGCAAGATGTAATGGAATAGGTAGTGTCTTGAACCTACATGGCAAGACATAGATTAATAGAAATGGGTTAATATAAGATGAATAATCTAATAAATCTATCTTGGGCCAGAGAACATAAAATCTGCAATTAATATAAGCTTCTTTGTGTTTACTTGGGACTATGTGGTTGCAAAACAGGGAAACTTCAGAATACAAACTTCTCTTCTTTGTGCCTCTTTACACTGTGTAAATTTCCATCAATACTGGAGTGTTGGGTTGTGGATATCATGTTGTTGCCCAGAGTCATGTTTATTTGCAGATGGACAGAATATTTGGGAGTAGAATCTGCAAGAGCTTTCTACACTCCTCTCTGTCCTCACTGCCTGGTGCCTTGTACGATATTTGTTCTTGCAAACTGTGGGCAGTATTATGGTCCCACACTCTTTTTCTTTCAGCAGGGTATGCAGTATGGGCTACCTCAGCTCAACCAGTGAGGCAGGAACGTGAAGCAGCTAACCACATGTCCATAATTAAGAGCTTAATGAATCAATACACTCATGTTTATTCTCAGATCAATCACTGCTTTCCATTTATTTCGGGGTCTATCACTTGATATGGTGTTGCCCACAATCAGGGTAGGGAGTGTCCGCTGATCTCAATGAAACAAAGAATGGATATCCCAAATAAGAAGGTCCCTCAGGTTAACTAAAACCAAATAATTCTTCATTGATAATTCCAGGTAATTTTAGATTGTGGCAAGTTGTAACTAACCATCATACACTGTACAATATATTTTTACATTTTTATCTTTGTCAAAACACCTACCTCATTAATAGTAATAACTTGATAATTAAATATGATGTATGGCTGCCCCTTCCAAAACTTTCCTTGTCTTTAGAGACACAAGGTATATAGCAAATATAACTCTGAGCATAAAGTAGCATAAAAATATGTGTCCCACATATAAAAATTTTAAAAAGATGTTTATTTTTACCAGAGATGAAAGACTTCCCTGATGTTTAAAGTCACTTCATCAACTATCTTAATGACTAGTATAAATTTCCATTTACTATTTTTAGGCTGGATAATTCAAAGGATGATGTCTCATTGCTTGTCTGTAAGAGTACTGAGAATCTCATTTCTATCTCATCAGCCTCAGGATTCTTTGAATGATGCTTAATATTAGTTTTATTTATCAAAGCAGGAAAAAATAGCCATGGTACATATTAAGTTGCATATTGAAACTAATAAAAATTTGTAATATGGCTTTATGTGCAAAATATATTTCTTTTGCTACTTTGTATTTATTGTGTTAGGTTGGTCTATATTTTTAAAAGCCTAATGTATATTACTTATGTATTATTTTCTTACTACCATTTTGCTTGATGTAATTCTGACCTTCTTTATATTACTTAAAAATTCTCAAAAGACTTTCTAATATAATTCGCTTATTTTTTATTATTTGGGGAGAAATATGTATTTTGATAATATTCACCCTTCCCCTAACTATTCTTAGACTACCCCTAGCCACCCTACTTTGTGCCTGCTTAACTTAAAAATATAAATTAATAAATAAATTCAAAGTGTGCTATCCTTATCTTCTCATTTGTGTGGTTATCTAATAGAGCATAGACAATCTATCAGGAGCTCTACTCTTTAGAAAAAGCTGGTTCACCATTCTCAGGAGTCATTAACTAACAGTAGACCCTGAGATGTGAGTGAGGCTTCCTGTCTGTTTCTATTCTTTGACTTGTGAATTTGCCTGGCTTGAACTTATGAAGGTCACAAATGCTGTGAGTTCATCAGAGCAACTGTCCTGTTGGTTCTGGAAAACATGATTTCTCTGTTCGTGGAACCCATACCCTCTACTGCAACGATCTCTAAGCTTTGGGAGAAAAGAGTGTAATACAGATGTCACATTTAAATCTGAGGAGTCTGCCATCTTTATTTTTTCCACCATGCCCACTGTCGTTCGCCAAATCCATAAAGGATCTGAACGTAAGAATTGATACTCTGGGTAATGTTAGATATGAAAGTAGAGAATCTGCTTGGTCTTGTTAGTATAGGAGAGAAAATAATGAACAGAATCTAGTAGCACAAGTGCTAAGAAATTAGTGTATCTTGTGAAACAAACAAACAAAAACTGGTTAGCAAAGGACATCCTCAATACAGACAGGAGGAAGCCTACTTGAAAGGGCTAAAATCTTTGCCACACATATGTTTGACAGAGAATTTGTATCTGGAAGATACGAAGAATTAAAAACGTATATATAATAGATTTTTCTCTCTTACAATATGTTCCAGCCACACTTTCCACACCCTCAACTTCTCCCAGCTCCTCCTGAAACTTGTCTTTCCACCAACTCACTGCTCCATCGGTCTCCTTTAGAAAAGAGGAGACAAAGATGTAGTACAAAATGATTAGAAACATTTGGAAACTAGCCAATAGATTCAATCTCTCAGCTCTATTTTCAGCCATTAAGAAAGTGCAGTAGTAAAAAGGAACAAAGGTCAATATGGAACAGGAAGAATTACATGGGGCGGGGATACGAGAGAAGAGCAGAATACAGAATTTGGGAAAGAACAACTACTAACAAAGGCCCTTTGAAAAAAAAACAAAATGAAACATGCTACTGAAAAAATGTCCTAAAATATTATATATGTACACATAAAAATAGTGCATGGGAAATTATCCTATAGTGGGGCAATAGAGCACTTATTAGGCCAAAAGTAGGTTTCTTCTTTTGTAATTGTTGACAAGTGAGTTTTCCTAGATCCTCAAATTCATAGGCTATTGCCGTTCCTCTATTTGCTTCCCCAATCCCAGATCTTGATAGTAAAATTATTACTCAAGGCACCATATGCATGGGTCACACAGAATGAATTTACCAAACCAGCCCTGTCTTGAAAGCTTTACCAGTACAAAATAGGTTTCGTAGCACTGGAAGATGTACTGCATAATACTGCAGGAGAAAAGTTACCATGATCTTACCTAGCTTTGAACTCTGAAAATTACAAAAAGGCCAGTATGGTAAGGCCTGTTCACTAGTACAATATTTTCATGAATATCATAAGCATAACCATTCATTTCCAAATTACATTTAAGACCTCTTCTACCAGATGGCACTGATTTTTAATATCATTATCAAGTTTAACCTGTTCTAGACAGGCAGATCATAGACCCTAGGGGAAGATCACCAACCATTTTACTAAATGGATATAGTAGTAATCTGATTCCTAATGAATTGTATCCAATTGAAAAGCACCTCTCAATATTTATGAGAGAAGCTTTTTATTGTAATAGATATTGAATAACAATGACTTAAAAGAAAGGCTTTTCCTAAAGATTATTGAACATAAAAATAATATTTGATGGGTTTTTACTGTCTCTGTTTACAGCATTCTTACCACAATGTCAAACAAATATATGAAATCACACAACTCTCAAACTTACTATGAATTATTAGTATTTCACAGAAAAAAAATCCTTTTCTTTTCCAAATACAATATTGTTTATTTTTAGGGAACATTATTAAAAGTTGGTAAATACATCTGTATGAATAAAAATTCCATTTCGAAATATATTATGCTGAAATACTTATGAATGAAAACATAATGAAAAGCCTGTCATAAGATAGTCAAATCATCAAAATCTTACAACTTGAAATTGCTTTTCTTCCCTCAAAACTGATAATGAATCTTGCAAGCTTAACAACTTTCTCTAGGTGTTTGAAATAAATAGCTTCATATTAATTTGTAAATATGCAGCTATTGAGTGCACGCTATTGTGAGTCTTCACAATTATTTCTTTGTTGATTCTATATCCAGAAATAGACACCAGTAGGCTGAACGATTGTTATGTTGCCAGCTGCAGCTGCTCGTTCTCAGAAATAGTGAGGAGATTGAAACTACACGATAAGAGGTCCTTATAAAGGTATGGATGCTGCCTTGCATTTCTAAGAATCCCTGTCAAACCACCTGCACCTGGATTCTCCAGAGGTGCACTTTATTTTGGATGACAATAGTGTAGTTGTGAAACTTCTTTATCATGGGTATACAAAAGAAAACTTAGCTTCTTGAGTTTTTAGTTGTTGATATTATCTCTGTTTTATCTTTGTAGTTAGTAAAAAAAATTGTTTATGGCTTTCTTCCACAAAACTCTGATTCTAAATGTAATATCTGTTGTGTACATACCTGTGTTTTATATGTGTACATACCTGTGTTTTATAATAAAGTTCCACAGTAAGAGCCTATTTTATTACTGAACAAAATGGGTGAAACACTAAGTTCCTAAGCATGTTGAATAGGAAAGAGAAAATCATATTTGTATTTTTGTACTTTTAATTAGCATTTAAAGGAATAGGTTGTTTATCACACTTTCATACCTCCTCTTGGTGGATCCCTGGCTCCTGCACCTTCTCTGTACTGTGTTCCCTTTTCTTCCTGTTGTCATGTGTCTCCAGCCCTCCCAAATTCCCTCCTGTAAAACCTGCTCTTCTCCTCTTCTAAGCTCACACCTGATTCACTCCAATATAAATATCCATATATGTGTATAATGATGTGCATGTATATAAGTATAGAATATTAGAATCTATGATTCACACATTAGAGTGAAACAGGCAATATTTGTGTTTCTGAGACTGTTGCTTCACTTAATATACATTTCAGTTGTATTCATTTTTGTGAAAAAATGTATAATTTCACATTTCTTCATGATTGAAAAACTTCCATTTTCCATGTGCCACAGTTGTAATATCAAGTTAAAGCCTAGTCTGATTCAATTTCTGGATATTCAAGAATATCTCTAGTAGAAGACGAAGTTATTTGAATATACATCCATGAGTGAGGTAACTTAAGAATATTATTGTGGGGTGTTTTTTTGTTTTGTTTTGTTTTGTTTTTTTAGCTTTTTTAGAAAGCTTTGTATTGATTTTCATAGAAGCTATACCAGTCTTTTGAGCTCCATACAGTAAACAAGGTTCCTCTCTCAGTAAATCCTTACCAATATTCATTGTCAATATTGTTTTCTGAGGGAAAAAGAGCCTTCAGGTTGACGTGAGATAAAATTAATTTGTGTTTTCTTAATAGTTAAGGATACTGAGCTCTATTTATTCTTCTTTTGAAAAGTGTTGCTCAAGTTATTGGCCTGTACTTTTAATTACAATTTGTTTTTTAATATTAAAATATTTTTCAATTAAAACAGGTATCTTTCTTCAACACTTTCTTACCTTCAGTCCCTCCTGCTCATTCCCTCAAACCACACTAATTTCATGTTGCTAGCCTCTAGTTTGCATCCTTTACTTTTTATTTGATTTTAGTTTTATATATAGGTTTTTGTATGTTTTGTCTTTTATTCAAGCAAAAGGAACTATGGGAAAAAAGGTCAAGAAAAAAAATTAAAACTAATCTCTGTGGGTTCATGTATGCATTGTTTTTACTGTGTTTAGAAGTTCTTGATTCCTTGGTGTCCTTACCTAGTTTTTACGCTCTTTCTGCTGCCTCTTCCCATAGATTCCCTGAGCTCTGAGGAGAGAGAAAAGAGACATTCTGATCAGGTCTGAGTGTTCCAGACTCTTTCACTCTCTGCATATTGTCTGGCTGTGGGTCACAGCATTGATCCTATCTCCTTTGGGATGCACTTTCTCTTATTGTGGCTGAGCAAGGCACTGATTTATGAGTATAGCAAATGTTATTAGGGGTTATATTGCTAAGTTCCTATAGAATAACAATGGTAATTGGTTGTCCCCTAGATCTCTGGCATGTCCAGTTTTAGGTTATTGGCCATGGAAGAAGTGTTGGATATAGATTCCATCTCACACAGTGGGACTTAAACTAAGATCTTATATGGTTACTCCCATAATCTTCTTACCACCATTCATGCAGCTAGCTTGCAGGTAGGTCACCATTATAAATCAAAAGGATTCTGGCTGAGTTGGAGTTTACTTTTCTCTTTTGGTAGGAGACAGAGTAGCTTCCTGTACAAAAGGCACTAACACTGGAGAAGGCTCTATGAGGGCATTAGCCTCACTTCTCCCTGACCAGCGCATTTGTGTAGGTGTCATCTTCAGCCATGGAGCTTTGCCATTATGGAGAACAACCTACAGTGTTGTTTGCCAGTTCCCACGGGATCCCTTTTGCAGTATCTCAGTCAAATGTAATCTACGCCTAAAACTGGTGTTTGCACAAGTGACAACAAATGTCCACTTGGGGCTAAATCCCCCCCATTATTTGGTCATGTTACTTAGGCTGCTTTCATATGTGCTACTGCTGTATTAGGTGTCCGTACTATTCCCCAAATCGTGTATAATTTCAGCTATTTCACCCTGTAATCCCCCTACTTCCTTCCCTGTCTCCAATTAATCTTTATTTTCCAGCTTCCCCCCCATTATTTGGTCATGTTACTTAGGCTGCTTTCATATGTGCTACTGCTGTATTAGGTGTCCGTACTATTCCCCAAATCGTGTATAATTTCAGCTATTTCACCCTGTAATCCCCCTACTTCCTTCCCTGTCTCCAATTAATCTTTATTTTCCAGCTCACATTGCCCCATTCATCCATAACTATCTGTTCTGTTTCCCTTACCTAGGGAAATGCGTTCTTTCTTGCTCAATGCCAAATCTCTATAGATTGTAGCTTAGATAACATTGACATAACAACTATTTTCCAATTACAAGAGAATACATACCATATTTGTTTTTCCTGTGTCTGGGTTACCATTTTTTTCTAGCTTCATGCATTTATCGGTAAATTTTATTATTTCATTTTAAATTTCTAAGTAAACATGTAAATGTACTAAATTTTCATTATACATAATTTTGCTGAGGAATATTTGGTCATCAATCTTTTTTCCACTTATTAGTTATCTGTTTTGGTTTTGTCATCATGCTTTTGTTATTAATATAGTACTATAGCACACTTTGAGAACAGAGATGTTAATGCCTATAGCAGTTCTCTTTTATTTGGGAATGTTTGTTATCTTGAAATTTTCTGTGTTTTCATATGAAACTGAAATTTGTCCTAATATCTGCATGGAATTTGGTTGAAATTAAGATGAAGATTGCACTAAATATATAGGTTGATTTGGTAGGCTGGCCCTTTTAACATATTAATACTGCCTATTCATGTACATGAGTCATTTTTGTTAGTGTTGAATTTTTTTCAGTTATTTATGTATTCTAAAAATGATTTCTTGTCTGAAATGGAGCTGCAAAGAAACTTCCTCTACTATATAGCTTTTTATTCACCTTGCATATACCTTCATAGGCTATGTGGAGATGTTTAATTTGACTTAATTTTTGAAGCTCTATACAAAGCTGATAAGGTTCTATTCAGAAGGCTTTTGTATTACATGGATCTTGAAGTATTTACTTCAGAATCTCAGGCTTTAAATTGGGGTCTTTGCTCTACTTTAAAATGTTGCACTGGCTGAGAAATAATGATCTAATTTAATTTTTTATAAGTGGCTCTACATTTTCCCAGCACTATTTGTTATTGGCTTAAATGATGCACTGAATCGGTGATTCAAATAACACATTTAATTATTTTTGTAAAATATGAGACATTGGTTGAAAACTGAATAAAGAAAATACAGACTCCATTTTACCTTCAAGAGCTCTCAGCTATGTCTACCCTGTACAGAAAGTAGAAAAAAAGAATGAAGGTAATGTTTAAAGGAAGCAATGATGTAACTATTACTAAATAACCTGTCAAATTAACTTAAGAAAAATAAAACCTAAAATCTCAAAAAATCATTACTAAAGCTTAATTCTCACATCAAACCCAAAACATTAACAGTGGGAGACTTCAATAACACACTCTATCAATGGATAAGTCCACCAAACAGAAACATAAGAAAGAAATACGGAATCTAAAAAATGTTCTGATTCAAACGGAAGTAACAGACATATACAGAACTTTCCACTCAAACACAAAAGAATATATCTTCTTCTTAACACCCCATGATACTTCCTCTAAAACTGACCATATACTCTGTTATATAGCAAAATATAGATACAAAAAAATTGGAAAACCCCTTTTATCCTATCAGACTACCATGGATTAGAGTTAGAGTTTCACAACAATACAAACCAGAGAAAATAAACAAAATCATGGAAAATGAACTTCTCTCAAATGAAACAACTCTGGGTGAAGGAAGAAGTAAGGAGAAAAAATTAGTCTTCCTAGAACTCAAGGAAAGTGAATCTACAACATACTCAAACTTATGGGACACAATAAAAGCAGCACTAAGTGAGAAATTTAAATTCATATCACTAGATGACTACATTAAAAACTTCAGAAATATCAAAATAGAGACTTAACAATACAGCTTAAAGTTCTAGAATTATTAGAATCAAACTCACCTAGGAGGATTAAACATGAGGAAATAATCAAACTGAGGGCTGACATCAATAAATTTGAAACAAAGAGAACAATACAAAGAATAAATGAATTGAAGACTTGGATCTTAGAGAAAGTCAACATGATAAACAAGCCTTTATCTAAACTAACTAAAAGATAGAGTGTGTGTGAGAGAGTATCCAAATTAACAAAATCAGAGATGAAAAGAGGTACATAAAAACAGACACCAAAGAAATCAAGAGAATCATTAGGTCCTACTTTGAAAATCTGTACTACATACTAAGTTGGAAAACCCAAAAGAAGTGGACAGCTTACTGGATATACACCACTTACCAAAATTAAATCAAGAGCAGATAAATGACTTAAATAGACCTATAACCCCGAAGGAAGTTGATTGTATTACTAAAAGCCTCCTCAGGCCCTCCACCCAAATGCTAGAACCAGATGGTTTCAACACAGAATTTTACTAGAATTTTAAAGAAAAACTAATACAGATACTCATCATATTGTTCTATACAATAGAAAGAGAAGAAACATTGTCAAACTCCTTTTATGGGCTACAGTCACTCTGATACACAAAACTCCAAAGTTGCAACAAAGAAAGAGAATTATAGATCAATTTCCTTCATGAATATTGATGTAAAAATTCTCAATAAAATACCAGAAAAGCAAATTCAAGAATGTAGTAGGACTATGTTCTGTTACATTGTAAGTAATTGCCCTCCTACTTTTTAAACAAAAATGCTAATTGGCTGAAGGCAGACAGGGAGTATGGATGGACTACATGACTAAGAAAACTCTGGGAACAGGAAGAACAGAGCAGAGAAGCCACAGAGACACCAGAGAAGCCAGCAGATGCAGAGGACAACTATGCTGCTCTGAGAAAAGATACCAAGATGCATGGCTGAGCGGGATAAGAATTATGGGTTAATTTAAAGGTAAAGAGTTAGCAAATTATATGCCTGGACCCAAGTCAATCAGCAAGCAGAGTATAATTAATATAAGAGTCTGTGTGATTCTATGGGACTATGGGACTGCAAGATTGCAGGAAGCGGGACTATGGGTTCCTGGTTCTGGACCATGAGCTGGACAGGACAGAAATTTCTTATTACACAAAATCATATCAAAAAATAACATTAAGCATAGTCAAGTGGGCTTCATCCAAGAGATGCAGGGATGGTTCAACATTTGAAAAGCTGTCAATGTCATCCATTGTATAAAAAAAAAAAAAAAAAAAAAAAAAGATACATCTTATCTCATTAAATGCTGAAAAAGTCTTTGACAATCTCCAAAACTCCTTTTTGATAAAGGTCTTGGAGAGATCAGGGATACATGGAAAATACCTAATTGCAAAGAGCTGTCTTACTGCATTCATCAAGCTCAATGGACACAATAAATCAGAAACAAGAGAAGGCTGTCCTCTCTTCCTATATCTATTTGATATATTCCTCAAAGTCCTTGCTAAAGTAATAAGAACAAAAGGAGATCAAGGCGATAGATACTGGAGGAAGAAGTCAAACAATCAATATTTGCAGATGATATGAAAGTATATGTAAGTGACCCCAAAATTTCTACCAGGGAACTCCTACAGCTGCTAAACACCTTCAGCAATGTAGCAAGATACAAGATTAACTCAAAAAAAAAAATAGACTCCTATACACAAATGATAAAAGGGCTATAAAAGAAAACAAGAAAACATCACCCATTACAATAGTCACATGCATTAAATAACTGGGGTTTTAATTCTAACCAAATAAGTGAAAGATCTATATGACAAAAACGTTTAAGTCATTGAAGAAAGTAATTGAAGAAGGTACCAGAAAATGGAAAGATCTCCTATGCTTCTGTGTAGATAGGATCAACAGAGTAAAAATGGCAATCTTACCAAAAGCAATCTACAGATTTAATGCAATCCCCATCAAAATCCCAACAGAATTCTTCACAGACCTTGCAAGAACAATGTTCGGCTTCACATGGAATAACAAAAAACTCAGGATTACTAAAACAATCATGTTTCATAATAGAACTTTGGGAGCCATCACAATCCCTGATTTCAAGCTATACCATAGAACTACTGTAATAAAAACAGCCTTTCACTGGCATAAAAACAGACTTTTGGATCAGTGGAATTGAGTCAAATGCTCTGACATTAACCCACACACCTATGAACACCTGATTTTTGACAAAGAGGCCAAAAATATTCAATGGAAAAAAAGATAGTATCTTCAACAACTGGTGCTGGCATAACTGGATGGTAGTATGTAGAAGAATGCAAATAGATCCATATCTATCACCCTGAACAAAACTCAAATCCAAGTGGATCAAAGACCTCAACATAAATCCTGCTACACTGAACTTGATAGAAAGGAAAGTGGGAAATGCCCTCCAATACATTGGCACAGGAGACCACTTCCTAAATATTATATCAGTAGTACAAACATTGAGAACCAAAATCAATATGTGGGACTTCCTGAAACTAAGAAGCTTCTGTAAGGCAAAGGATACAGTCAATAAGACAAAGCAACAGCCTACATAACAGGAAAAAAATGTTCACCAACCCTACATCTGTCAGAGGGAATGATCTCTAAAATATATAGAGAACTCAAGAAACTAGTGGCCAAAACTCCAAATAACCCAATTAAAAAACAGGGTTCAGAGGTAAAAAGTAAATTCTTAATAGAATTATAAATGGCTGAAGACACTAGAGAAATTGTTCAGCATCTTTAGCCGTCAGAGAAATGCAAATGAAACAGCTCGGAGAAACCATCTTACATCTGGCAGAGGGCTAAAATTAAAAACACAGGTGACAACCTACGTCGGAAGGAATGTAGAGAAAGAGGAACACTCCTCCACTGCTGGTGGGAATGCAAACTTGTACAGCCACCTTGGAAATCAGTGTGGTGGTTCCTCAAAACCCTTGGAATCAATCTTCCCAATTATCCAGCATTGCCACTATTAAGCATATATCCAAGGTATGCACATTCTTACTCAAGGGCAGTTACTCAACTATGTTCATTGTAGCATATTTTTAATAGCCAGGACTTGGAAACACCTAGATGTTCCTCAACTAAAAAGTACACTAAAAATTGTGGTATAAATATATTTTTTCTGCTGAGTAGTACACAATAGAATACTACTCATCAGAAAAAAAAAATGACATCTCGAATTTTGCAGGCAAATGAATGGATCTGGAGAGTATTATCCTAAGTGAGGTAACTCAGACCCAGAAAGACAGACATGGTATGTACTCACTCATAAGTGGATTTTAGATGTAAAGCGAAGGCTAATCAGGCTACAATCCATACACTCCACCTCAGCACCTAGGTAATGGTGAGAAAGATAAGAAACACACCAATAGACACCCCTGGGGAAGGAAATAGAGAAGATATCCTGAGAAAATTGTTATCAAATTTGGGGGCGGGGTTGTAGGAGGAGGTAAGAAGGAAACATGAGAGAATGGGATGGTAGAGCAAGGGGGCAAAGCAACAGAGAAAGAGAGAGAGAGAGAGAGAGAGAGAGAGAGAGAGAGAGAGAGAGAGAGAGAGAGAGAGCGCAAAAAAGGGGCTATCCTGATATGATAGAAGGAGACATTGTAGGATTAGAGGAAAACCTGATATTGGGAACACCCAAGAACCCACAAGTTTAGACCAGCAAGGAGTCCAAACAATAGTGGAGAAGGTGCCTAAACAATTCGCTGTTATCATATGAATGACCCACTTAATTGTCATTACAGAATGTTCATCCAGCATTAATGAAGGCAAATGCAGAGCTCCACAGATAAACACTGGGCTAAGCTACTAGTCCAACTGAAGAGAGGGAGGAGAGATTGCGATGTTTTATGAGCAAAGGGATCAGGATAATGAAGAGGAGATGGATGGAGTATGCAGTTTCTCGAGTTGTGCTGTTATGAGCTAGCATATTGTGAAATAACAGCTGACAGACCTTAATGGAGCAGATCTGGACCTTCTCAATGTGGATGACAGTGGGAAGGAGTGGGCAGTTTTTGGAACCTCTTGCAATTGAACCAGAGTCTATCCTGGGTCCACGTACTAGCTTCTGGTATCCCATGCCTACAGGAATTGACTCACGATGGGATTCCTTGCCTTCTCTGAGGAGTGAATTGGAGGGGAGAGAGGATGGGAAGTTGAGAGGAGAGGCTGGGGGAGGACTGGGAGAAGGGACAAGAGAGGGCGCAGTAATAGGTGTGTGGGGGATATTTAAAATAAAAACAAAAACAAACAAAAGAAACAACAAGAAGAACCCTATAATTTTTGTTTTATGGATCACCTACTGAATTTTCCTAAAATTAAACACAAATATAGAGAGAACTGTCAATGTGATATTCCATTTATTTGTAATCAAAAGCAAAATTCTATCATTACTACATGCTTCAAAAGCAAAAGATGATGAATACTCAGTAAAAGGAATATAAAAGGAATAGTCAAACATGTTAAAAAGAAAGAGAATGTTCATCTTTATGGTCTCATAACCATATAATTAGAAATTTAATTTGGGACAATACTGTGTTGTCTAAATTCTTTGCCATAAAATGAGAAAGATAAAGAATAGAGAGAGAGAGAGACAAGAAAGGAGGAATGAAGTAATGATGGAGATGATGGAAAAGGGAAATATATGGATTAAATAATAGGAGACTGTTGTTCGCTCCCATCTTAGCACCTTCACTAATTATTCATCCATGTTCTCAACTTTATAATGGAAGGATTTATGCAGGTTCTTTTCCTCTGTAATGATCTATGATTCTTTTATCAATCTGCTGCATAAAGTTGATATTTTGCAATTTTCTTAAATCAGACAGACCTGTTAGTTAATTTTATCACAGATCTTAGCATGGCTAGTGGCTGTTTGAAGGATAAGAGAAACACTTTTCTGTTATGAAATTTATTTAAATACAGCTGGAGATAAGACATTATTATTAGACGATTCTACAAGTGAAAGAATTTTATCTTCTAGTCACTTCTTCCTTGGGCATTGCTACCACTAATTTGGCTAACTATAATTCACAGAAAATTCTTCTCTGTAATTTTCTTGGCTCATCTTTAATTTGTTCATCCCAATGCATCATATACTTGTGGTTAAACATTTCTTTTCACTGCTTTAATTCAGTGCTTAGAAATAATGTTTTTAAATGCAAATTGTTTCTGTTACATTTTGAGATAAACCATGACAAAAATTTATGTGATGGATTTCATGTCTTCTGTACATTGACATCTTCTCCTAACTTGAAAGGTTGGTCCAATTTATGTACTTTTTAATTTGATAAAACCAGAACACAGTGAAAAACACTTTCCAATATGATAAGATCTGTTATCACTCGGAATACAGGCCTCTGGGAATGTCTGTATGGGGTTACTTAATTAGTTTAATTGAGGTGTAAAGACAGGACCATTGTATATGGCATCGTTCTTTCGAATGAGATCACAGACCTTATAAAAAGGAGATGGTGAGTTCCAACTGCTTCTTCTGTGGATGGAAATTCTGTGAATTTAGGATTTCATATAAAATCTTGACTTTCACATATTTCATAGGCTTATTGAGGTTTCCAGAATATTTCCAAATTCCACTAAAAGGGAAAAAGATTCTCCTTACATGTGCTTATACCAATGTTTTATTCTGTAATTCTTTTGTTCAAATATGTTTCATACGGTATAATATAGCATATCACAAAAACCCACACATAAAGCAATTGTTCCTGCACCTGTGATCCTGTGGCTTGCCAAGAAGACAAATAATTTCCTTTTAATAATGGCTAATTTGTAACCCTAGCCAGGAGCTATGAGATATCATTAGCTATTGGGTTAGGAAGGGGCTGTATTCTTTAAGAGAATAGCCCATGATAACTTGATTATCCTCTGGTAGAAAGCCATAGACTCTAAGCATATTTGGTCAGCACAAACATGGTCTTGATTATAAAAATAAAGATAAAATTATAATGGCTATTAGAGAAGGAAGCACGGATCTGGGAGGAATTGGATGAAACACTGAATATGATCAATTTCTCAAAAGGGTAAAAAGAAATTTCTCAAAGGGGTAAAATAAAAAAAAATAGTTAATTAAAAATCCACATGTTCTCAGTTACTTTTCCATTTTGCTGAAATAAATAACACAATTGAAATCAATTCAATGACAAAGGATTTGTTTGGAAACACCATTCAATGTAGCAACTTATTCTTTAAGAGAAGTCCTAGCAACAAAGGAAAGAAGCTGGTGTCAATGCATTCATAGTCAACTATTGCTTGTGCTCATATGCATTTTTATGCACTCAGTATCCCATACCAGGGAAGTATACCACCCACAGTGAGTGTGTCTTCCCACTGTTAGTCTCTCTTACTGAGGCACACAAGTGGCAGGCACCTCCCTGAGTACCTCCAACTATAAGGTTGTATCTTCAGAACACGCTAATTGCCCTAAAATTCAGCTACCATCCTACAGAGTAAAACTCCTCAGCTCTGCACTAGAAAAACCCACCTGTCCACACTCTGAAAATCTCCGCTGTGAAAAGCTCTTTCCCCAGAGCTTTATAATCCTTATTTCTGTTCTAGCAGCATTATTTGTAATAGTCAAAACCTGGAAACATCTTAGATGCCCTATAACTGAAGAATAGATTAACAAATTGTGGTACATTTACTCAGCAAAAAAAATTTTTAAAAATATGAAAATTTGGAGGCAAATGGATGGATTTGGAGAGTATCATCCTGAGTGAGGTAACACAGGCCTAGATAGACATGGTATGTACTCACTCATAAGAGGATTTTACACAAAAAGCAAAGTATATCCACAACCCACATTTTGTGCAACCCACAAAACATGAACAGCTTTGGATGAGAAGGAGGTTAAGAGAGACATTCAGAGATTCCCCTAGGAAGAGAAAGTAAAGAAGATCTCCTGAGTAAAGTGGGATCATAGTGGGTAGAGACCAAGGAGAGAGGAGGTGGGAACAAATCATGAGAGGAGATGGTTGAGTGGGAGGAGCAACAAAGAGGGAGAAAAAAGAGATAAATATCTTGATAGAGGGAGTCACTGTAGGGTTGATAATAGGTCGAGTGCTAAGGAAATCTCCAGGAACCCGCAGAATATCCATGGCTAGGACTCGAAGCAATAGTGGAGGGGTGTCTAAACAGGACTTCCCCTATAATCAAATGAATGATCACCCTAAGTGTCAATATAGAACCTTGATCCAGCAATGGATAGAGGCTATGGAATCATAGCTAAGCTATATTCATAGGTAAAGCTCCTGGTCGAGAGAGAGAGAGAGAGAGAGAGAGAGAGAGAGAGAGAGAGAGAGAGAGAGAGAGAAGAGTGTATCAGAGCAAAAAGCATCAGGATCATGAGGAGACTCAAAGAGATGGTTGACTGATATATTGGAAAGTCACTGAATCAGAAACAGCCACTGTGGAATCTTCAGGAAAAGGAACTCAACTCTCAAAGGTAGATGACTGTCAAATGGCATGGGCAGTATGTCTAGCCTCATGGGCTAGGATCAGACTATGTTTTTGTCCATGAACCGGCATCTTGAAGCCCATTCTCTACAGAGGAACACCTAACTCAGCCTTAATACTGGGATGATTTGCTCAAACCTACCACCAATGGATACATCAGACTAAACTGACCCACCTTGGGACTCCTTGCCCACCTTGGGGAATGAATGAGAGGATGGGGGAGTCTGAGAGGAGGGAAGGGAGGGCGAGCAGGGGTGTACATGGAGAAAAAAACCCTTTTAAGTTAAAAATAAACAACAAGAAAAAGAACTTGTTTCTGTTCTTGGTTCTCATATCTTAAGGCAGAGGCAGGCTTCCTCCTGGGATCTTCCCTTCCAATACATCTCTTTCGTGAAGTTTGTTGTGAATTATGAAATTTTGGTATACCTTTTCCAGACTGCCAGGATGCCTTTCCTTTCAGAACTGTAACACTGATACCCACCTTCAACTTAATCATAATAAACCCCAATAGGATTGTTATAAGCTTGTCTGCTACATAATTCTCAGTTTTAGAATGTTTTCAATTGTGGTTAACACTTTTACACCATTTCTAGATTCTCAGAATTCTGAGCATAGGATAAGGTGCCTTAAACTTATTTTTGTCTAGTCAAATCTGTCAAATCAAGTGCCCATTCCAAATATGGCATTATGCCCAAGATGGAATCCTTCTGTAAACAGGTACAGGAACATTATTCTTTGTAGCATACAGAGTTATACCAGAGTTTTAAATTTGACTGATGTACAAAGGCATTTTCCCACTCTGTTTAAAAAGTATATGTATAAACATTTTCTTCTGAATTATACTCTTTTTGCATTTAGAAATCAATTTACTTTATTTTGTAGCATTTTATTTGACTTCAAATTCCAGGGATAATATTTTCTGCGAGAAAGTCATTTTATATTTTTTAAAAACAAAAGTGACATTCACCACATACATTACAATTGTTTCCTCACTCACTTATTAATCCTCCATACTGGTAATGGGAGATGGTATGGTATGGTGTAACTATCAGTCTGGGAGCTTCAGGTGCAAATTCAGAAAAACATAGATCTCTCGTCCCATGTCCTTTCCCTGTGACCATATATACTGCCCTTCCAGGTGCCTCCAGTGTTGATTTCTGTACCTTGATATGAGCGTGTTTGTATTTAAAGGATAGACAATATTCTTAATGATTAACTATATCTTTATTAACTTTGCACAGCAAAACTTTTGACACATGTCTTTTATTTGGAGTCTATAATGCTAATTTATTGGTTATAGTATAATGACAAAAGACAACTTATCCAAATATAGGAAAATAAGATTTTATGATTTAAAGAAGTTTCCAAAATTTACCGAATTAAATCCAATCTTCCAACAAGAGTACTGAGAGTTGAGCACCATTCAAGTGACTAGGCTAAAGAGGCTCAGCCCACACATGGTTGAACTCTACTATCACAGGAACCACTATCTCAAGAATCATTTTTACAAGGGCAAGTTCGGCTCTCAGCATCTCTGCCTTCTATGCGTTCTATTTGTCTTTCCTCATTTTGTTTTTCTTCACTCTTTTTTATAGGTGAGGCAATACACAGGTGATTACTAGGTGGTGATGCCTGGATCTTGGAATCCTAAGAATTCAGAGCTCTAAGAATCAAATTTTTACCATTTAGAAATGATCTAATCTGTGGTATTATTTCATAGCTGAAATCGCTCCCTTTATCCTTTCTTTTCTCCATTTTTCTCTACTGCATACCAACCAATGAAAGGGTAGTTTGCACCTCAAGAATGGTTTATACTTGATTCTAGCCTTTTTGCTATTTCCTGCCCCATTTGGATTAAATCCCAAACCTAATGGGACTTTTAGAAACAGAAACACACTAAGTTGAAGACCATTTGAAAAATATTGGGATAAATGATTAAAAGTCAATAGCTTTTCTCAAAATTTTTTGTCTTAACGTTGTATGTGTGACTTGGCCAAAATACTTTGTAAGCATTTAGATCATTTAACTGAATGGAACAGTGCTAATTGTTATCAACTGTGTTTGCTGATATTAATTGTGTCATTATTGATATTGATTGTCAACTTGTCAGTTTCCAGAATTTCCTAGGAAACATACCTTTGGGCATGTCTGCTCGAGTTTCTAGACTGCACTGAGATCTGAAGACCTACCCCAACTGTTGGCAGAAAAATTCCAATGAGCTAGTTCCCATACTGAATTAAAAGAAGAAAACAAATAGAATTCTAGAACATACCTTAGTCTTCTCTCTGAATCTGACTGCGGATGCATTGTGATCACCAACCTCTTCTTCCCTTCTATAATGGAGTGTATAAATATATCACCAAAACTCCTAATAAAATCAGAAATCTTTCCACTAAGTTGACTTTGCCTGTAATTTAAACACAGTAATAAAAACAAAACAAATAAAATAATTGTTTATCTATTAGTGTAAAGGGGAAAACATTTTGAGTAAAGGTGATGGTATGGATGAGCTTGGAAATATAATTTATGACTAGAATCTGAAATATTTCCCTAATGCATCATATATTAAAGGATTGGTTTTTAAATGACAGTCGTTTTAAAGTGATTGAATCATGAGAACTCTGACATAATAGATGCATAGGATGATGACCTTCCAAATATGGGATATTGTTGGAGAAAGTAGGTCAGTGTGGACTTAAACTAGAAAGCATAGCTTAAACTTGGCTCTGCTTTGACTTTCTCTTTGCTTGTTGCCATGAGGCTATTAGCTTTATAATACAAAACACCTGTGCCATATGTTTCCACTTTGCCATGCAACAATGTCAGATATATAGCTCATCAATTTAAACTTTTGAAATTGTGAGACAAATGAGCATGTCCCGTCTTATTCCCTTACATTGGGCATTTTGTTACAGCATCAAAAATAATATTTTGTGTGATAGTTTTTTTTAGCAGTTTTATTTTACAAAAGGCACTTTCACAAAATACGTCATAGTTTTAAGAAAACAGAGATTCTTTGTTTTATATAATGTATGATGGATGATAGGACAAATAAAATTGTCTATCCTTTACCTGAAAATTATAGGAATAAATATATAATGCTTTATATAAAACAGAACAATATGCAATGTTAGTGCAACAGACAGCAAACAATCAGGAAATAGATTAAGCTTCCCCGTATTCTAATAGTTGTTTGGGGGGCACAGACATAAAGCAGATCCAGCTGAGTGATTTCTTATTGAACGAGTTTGTTTTTGATGCCAAACTTACTTAGAAAATCACTCTCTCTTTAGGAAGTTAGTAAGCAGCTAGAGAATGCCACTTAATTATCCCATTAGTGCTTTTGTACTTACTGCCTAAGTCATCCAAAAGATGGAACAATGCTAGAGTTTATTTCTATGCACAAACACTTCTTGTGTCCAATCACACGGTGAAATGAAAATATTGCCCACTTGTCTGTTATTTACAACCTTTTTCATTGTTACATTGATGTTTATAACTTGAGACCCTGAACATTGGGTTGACTTGACAATAATCTCTCCCAAAATTATTTAATAAAATATGTTAAATAAATGTTGTTGGATTTTTATGTGCCTATTTTAATGATATGACTAAATTTTATTGTCAATATAATATTTCTCATTTATTGTGGTTTTCAGATGAGCCAATTCCTAATAGTAAGCCTTTTACTTATTTTAATTTCTTTTTACAGATATTCCCATAGGTTTTTCTATAAGAAGTTATTGGGGCTTTAGATTCCTTGTTTTCTGCAAAATATATTATAAAAATTTGAATTTTTTTAAACTTACCCTATAGATCGTGAATATATCTTGGAGACCATTAAAAACATAATGAGTGTTCCCACGATCTTGATCCTCTGTGAAATAGTTAGCAGAGCATGGTCAATTATCAATCAGTTACAGAAGATCAATGAAAGGTTGTTTTTTTTCTTTCCATAGAAAACAAACATATTAATTTTATTTAATACATATTTCTGATCTGGAGTGCATACATTTTCTACTTGCCCATAAATCATGTACATTGAAATCCCATCTCCTAAAGTTATAGAATTAGGAGGAGCAGGCTTCGGTATGTAATATGTGTGTTCTGCTTGTAGATCCTTTACAAAAGGGTCAGCACATAGTTCGCTACATTCCCTTACCATGTGTAGGTAATAAAGGGCCGACAGTGGCGAAGAAATGTAATAAAGTTGTTATCAATTCCTAGGATGTGTGCTACTTCCTTCTTCAGTTGAGCAGTGAATTTAAATTAGTGATTATTTCCTGTCTATTTTAAAAAGATATATTTTTTTAAAGATGCCTTGCACTTAAACGTAGGAGTGAGGGCAAAAGAATTCTCCAGTGGAATGAAGCCATGGTGGTGCCCTGCTTCTGGGTCATCATCCTGCAGAACGGTAAGAAACAGATTCTGTATCTTAGGGTGAAATTCTGCTATGACTAAAAGCCTTTTCTGAGCCCCTCAGTTCTATGCACCTAGTCAAATGCGGATCCTTTGTACGTGATAGAGGTGCGAACATACCTAGACAGGTAGTTGCTTTTTTTTGACATCTCCAGTAACATAAAATGAGTTTAAAATTTGCATTTCTTGAGCAGCATTTTTATGCCTCATTTTTTTTTAATGCTACGCTGTGGGTTTGTCAGTATCCCCTTTTATCTAGTCGTTCAGCCTAAATTAAATTCAAGCAACATAAATCGCTCTTTAGGAATAGCATAAAAGCACACAGCAAACTCCCATGTACATAAAAGAGAGTCTTCTGAAGGTAATATTACAGTGCAATTGTGGGTGAAACCTCGCAACTATAAAATAATTAACCAGAGCAAACTCTTAGGTAGAAGAAAATAAAATAAAACCAAGATGTCCTTTTTTTTTTTTTTTAATATTTCTTTTTCTTTTTAAATCAATTCAGGTCAAGCTCCAATCCTACACAGGTTGTTAAAGTTCCTTTCTGACTCATGGTGGCTACCTTTAGCTAACAGTTCTTCCTGCCTGTTAGTTTACTCGGGAAGCGGGAGCATTTGCTTCTTTAGCGGACAAGCCTGTAAACTAAATAGCAAGCCTGTTTCTACCCAACACTTTCCTCACACCTTACCTTCATGTTTCTAGAGAACTGTGGCGACCACTGAAAGAAGCATCTGCGGTTCTGAACTCCCACTGCCACCTTTCCTCCCAGGAAGCAGAATGACATGGGTAAAATCTACTTGCTAGATAGCGGGACTGTGGCGATCTCCTTCAGGTGTGCTCTTACAGAAGGAGCACACTTGTACTCATTTCGTTGTGACCCAGTTGTGAAGGAGAGCTTTGGACCAAGACAACTGAACCTTTATGTACAAACTTTATTGCTCCAGTAGACGTGCCTTTTTAAAGGACTGGTAAGAGCAGTTGACTTCTAGAGGACCCCTTTCTTCTAGCAACATTGACCTAGATTTTGCATTATGATCTGATGTAATTGCTGCTCTTCCACTCTATTACTTGTAAATAAACGTGATGCCTTAGTCCATATGTGGCCATTTACTCTGGGTCTCAATTTATTACAAATAAGCTGGAAAAATAAATTAATTAATAAATACAAAACTTTGCCATGAATTCTACTCTTGCCAAGCTTAATTCTCTTCTCCTAATTTAGATCTAGAGTACAAGTGTGTAAAGCAAAGGAAAATGTGCAGCTACTTTATTGACCAGAGTTCAGACACCTGGAAAGAGTACATAAAATTATTCCAGTTTGAGTGTAAAATTCACCTGTTAGACAGTGATTGAGCAAAAACGGTTTCAAACGAAGTTAAACTTAGTGAAATAAGTGTATGAGGTTTAAAGTTAAGACCATTTGTGACTCAAAGGGAGCTTTATCTGTAGAAGGGCTCCTAGGCCACTTCAAGTAGCCAGATATTAAAGTTTTCCACTAGAGTTAATTGTTTTCTTACTATATAACCCTAGAGAGAACGAACAGGCCTCATAAAGTCCATGACTTTAACCAGGCATGGTGGGGCATGCTTTAATATCAACACTCAAGAGGCAGAGACAGGCAGATCTCTTTAAGTTTGAGACCACCCTATTCTAGAAAGCAAGTTCTAGGTTCGAGGACTGTAATACAGAAAAACCCTGTCTCCAAAAACCAACCAACCAAACTACAAAAAAATAAAGAAAAGGATGCAAAAAAATCATGAAATTTTTCTTCTCCTCATGACAGAATATTAATTGGCTTGATCTCATGAAACTCTTACAGATCATCATAGATGTTCTACATTAAGAAAGCCTGCATTATCATGTCTGTGCACAAGAAAGCTATGTTACATTTTATGATTCATTTATTTACAAGATGGGTGGATTTTTATTTGAATTTTCATGCTTTTTATGCTGTCATAATTGTAATTTCATGTCAAAATGTACTGATAAATGAGTGTGCTCCTTTTGTTGCTTTTTGAAATACCAAATGGGTATAAACAAGATCAGAATGTGAATCACTACATCATAGCTCCTAGAAGATTATTTGTTTATGGTCCAGACTGCAACTCTGTCTTCCCATTTATTACTTATAGAACTATAGGAAACTACCAAAGTATTATCAGTCTTGAACAATGTCATAATACAGAACCATTTCTTTGCTCTTATGCTACATTACACGTAGAAATATGTATGTGCAGTGAAAGTGGGTATAATTGAAAATTTGATGCATATAAAAAATTTTGCTTGCATTTGTCCACATAGTCATGTATTATATTTGATATTAGGTTTCCAGAGATTCTTGTAATTCCTAGTTTTAAAGCATTATTTCAAGAGAGTTTTAGAGGGTATATATTGACTTCCAAAGAGCACAAAAAAATCTTAAAACACCTGTTTGAGGTTTCCATGTAAATAATTATTTAAAGTTACTTCAAAAGGTGTAGCATAATGTTTATTGAAAACTTTATTTTAATATGTAACTAATCTAAAATTGTCCATAACCTAGCAAGTAATCAACCTGACACTCGATAATTTTGAGACAAATATAGAAAATTCACAAAAACCTTTTGATAGGTGCTAACTCAAGTCACATATCAGACAATGATGCTCAGCATATAATGCATCAGCTTCTCACTCAAAACTGTAGAATCCTTTTATAATGAATTTCCATTTGTCACTGGAATAGAAGCAAAATAAAATGAAATTAAAATAAATTAAATTAAACAGAAATAGAGAATAACAGTTCTCCTCATGATGGTAGAACAGTTGTGACTACATCCAGACAGGATTGGAGACTCTCCACAAATCCAGAGCATAAGAACCACAAGCAGCACACTGTAAAGTCATTTATGGTGATTACAGACAGAACTATGCAACTCAATATGCCTTGGGCTGCTCTTGTATGAGATCATCAGACAGGAATTTAAATTCTGACTGAATCATAGATGGCAGCCAACGGTTATGTGCTCCCTACACATAGCATGGTTTACAATAACGTTCATGAAGTGGAAAAATGCTCTAACATTTTTGTCTTTACGTGACTTTAAGAGTTAGAGGGAAAATAAAGAAAGAGTGGTTCAAAATGTTTTGCTCACATCAGGTTTGAGTTTGTTTCAGAAATAGCAATCTCTGTTCCTTTTGTTTCTTCATGGCTCTTCTCTGAGACACTTTCCTACAGAAACCCAGATTGGAAAGGAGAGAAGGTAAAGAGAAGAGAACCAAGAAGCTCAGCAAGTCATCTTCAGCATACAGTGTGTGAGGAGGGGAGTGTTCTCTGACAGCTGTCTGTCACAGTGTGAAGAGGTGAATGGCCTCTGACATCTGTCTGTCACTGTGAGAGGAGGGGAGTGTCCTCTGACAACTGTTTGTCACAGTGTGAAGAGGGATATTACCCCTGACATCTGTCTGTCACTGTGTGTAAAGGGGAGTGTCCTCTGACATCTGTCTGTCTCTGTGAGAGGAGGGGAGTGGCCTCTGACATCTGCCTGTCACAGTGTGAAGAGGTAAGTGGCCTCTGACAACCATGTGTCACTGTATGAGAAAAGAAATCACCTCTGACATCTGTCTGTCACAGTGTGAAGAGGGAGATTACCTCTGACATCTGTCTGTCACTGTGTGAGGAGGGAAGTGGCCTCTGACAGGTGTCCGTACATCCTGCCATTTTCTGAAGGAATATAGGAAGCAGGAATTCTTTGTATAGAAACACCAAGAGTTAGTATTCTTACTTTAAATTAAAATGTGTTGTTTTCTGAGTTTTGACCATTGATCACTTCTTGAGACTATATCAGTCTTACTAATGCAGAGGAGCATTCTTCATCACATTGTAGAAACTAGTGGCTTTTCAGGAAAAGACTAGAATTGCCAATTCCATATTCCGTATCATTAAGCAAGGTAATGAAAGTCCAGCTATGCATTTTATCAAGTGAAAAGAGGGTAATGGTCATATTTATGCATTCCAGTATTACTCTAGTAATTATCAGTTTCTCCAAGTGTTTACATTACAAAACTGTCTTTCATAAACTGCAAGCTCATTATAGTTCTCATTCATGGTTCTCGAGATACTCTACAAAGATTTTATAAATATTCTAGAAAAAAAAATCAACCTGAAAGTTTCCTCATGCTGAACCAATTAGTTTTTATTTAATCGAGGCAAAAAATGAAAAAAAAACAGTGTGTTAATAACATAAAACTCTCTTTTTAAATTCACTTTAGTTTTTAAATTTATGCTAAATACATGTAAAACTAAAATGATGAACAAAGTTTTTACCTACATATAATTGAAAATATATAACATAGAGTTTTTATTTATTTATTCTTGTTTATGCTATTTCTTAAATTGCCTAAAAATACTGGTTGCTGAGAATGGTCTGGCTAACACCATCATTTAGAAGAGCATTGAAATGTGCCCTCAGCTAAGGAAGTCACAGGTTCCTGCTTCTCCTGCTACTTGTGCAATAGGGAGTTTGTAATGGAAATGACAACACACCATTAAGTACAGCACTAGCTTGCAGGCACCTATATAAATATCATTACAGATTAAAGACCTCTGCAAGAATTCAGGCAAGTAGGATTAGCAAATAAACTATTAGAGCTGGAGATTGGATTCTGATAGGCTCAACAAAGCAAATGTATGCAATAGTCTGTCTCAGTTTTGTTTATTTTGCAGAATGGCAATGGCTCTTGTTCGTTTGCAAATTGCCTCATATGTGAGTCCAATGCCTACACAGTGCAGCCAAGGACTGTGGAAGGCTACCTGAAGTTATGAGGTAATCAAGCAGTGATAAAGAGGCTCTTTGCCATTGTACTGGAATTGTGGCACAGGTCATTTACAGAGACTGAAATTTCAGAGCCTTTAAGTGCTGTGAGTAACAGAATTGTGGGCAATGTAAGGTGGATTCTTTTTTCAGCATTTCATGGCCTTGGAAGATACTTTTGTAAATCCCAAAGATCTATAATATCCTATAGTAGTAAGTGTTTAAAGATTAGCACTGTCATTTGGTTCGATAATTACCAGTACCATATACTTAATGCATATGGACACTTGGGATTATCACTCTCCTCTTCTGTGTAGTGTGATCTAATATTTTGTCCTATTATTAGAAAATATTATTTCCTAAATGGGGGAAAATATCTCTAGTAATGCTTTTAAATGTCCCCAAAGATCTTTCTGCCTCAGACACCATCATGGACTTCTTAGGATGTGGAAGGACTTTTAAGAAACAGGAAGCAGTGGGGAGTTCATTTAGTATGCCTTACAAAGCACAAAGGTTGCATGACCTTTCTCTTTCTTTTTCCTTCAAGTTATGAGGTGACTGGTTTTGTTCCATCACATGTCAATCCTGTGATGTTCTATAGACACTGCATCTTCAGACACTGTGATTTAGGTCTTTGGTTTGAGAATACGAGGTGTTTCTTGTATAAATGAACTACATGTTTCATAGTAATATGTTATACAAGCAAAGTAATATATATGTGATCTATGTGTAAAGGTTTGCACTTACAAATGTGTATGTGTGTCTCTGTATGTTCCTTTTAACAAAAAAAAAAAAAAATATTTCCTACTCTATCCAACCTAATGGTCAGAAGTATCTGGCCCATATAGCCTGACATCTGGACCTCCAGTCCCATAGCTGCTTAGCCTAAAATAATTACACAAAGGTTTTTATTAATCACAAACTGTTTTGCTTATGGCTTAGGCTGATTATCAGCTAGCTCTCACAGCTTAACTCAACCCATTTCTATTAATCAATATCTTGCCACTTGACTAGTAGCTTTACCTGTGTTCATTACATCTTGCTCATTTGAGTGGCATCTCCCAGCATCTCCCTTGACTCACCCTTATTTTTCTTTGTGTATACTTGGTATTCCAGCCTGCCTCTAAGTTTTTTAGCCGTAGGCCAGAACATTTTCTTTTCATACAATGACAATTCACAGTGTACGGAAAGACATCCCATGTCACAGCTTACTCAGCCAATGACTTTATTTCTCTTGGGTTATGATGCATATAAGCCATAACATTTTTATATTATTTACACAGAAAGATTAAAACTGCATCTGTGTCCATTCTGACTTTTACATGCATTTACTGCACTGCGGATATATTAACATAATTTTTCTACTGAAGTTTCATTGCTTAAATTCTACCCACTACTGAACCTCACTGTAATGCAATAATTCTATGAGCATGACAAATCTCTACACAAAGAAAAATATTACTTGGGTGAATTTAACATTTATCTTGTTCTGATTAAAGTTTCTTATAGGATATCTGTAATCACAAGTTTACAGTTCCCTTTTTTTCCCCATAGCACAGGTAACAAATCAAAAGAAAATGAAAATAAAAGGAAGAGTTCTGCCAGAGTCTGAGTTACTCCTCTGGATCCTTCCCTTTAAGGAAATCAAAAAACATGATGGGATCAGTGATGACCCTTGCGCATTAACTGGTGGGGGAAATCAAATAAATGTACTCAGTGCGGTACTTTGACTTATGTCTTTATCTTTTTATTACTCTTCTCACAATAAATAGATAAGTATAATAAAATAAACAATGGATTTCCCAAAGTGTATTAATGGCAAAAATGAGGCCATAAGAAAATTGAGGGAATAGGGGAATAAGAGAACAGTATGTCTAAAATGAAAAACACTGGTCTATGAAGGTGACAGTGTAGGTTGCAGCAGGCAAGTTAGAAGCAATCATTCAGAAAACCTGATTTTCAAAAATGATAACAGAGTTGTGGTGCCTAGCAGCAGGCTAAACACGGCATGGACAAGCAAACAATCATGGATGCAAGGCACAGCGGCAAGAAGAAGCCTGACTGCTTAGGACTTCAGCTTTAGAGACGAAAAGAAGAAAGTGAGAGCTGAAGGCATAGACTGAGAATCCCTGTGGGGACATGTGTTCATGACTGCTGTGTGCAAACACTTGGGAATAGCATGCACTTAGGTTTTGTGCAGGTCAGTGTAGGGGAAATTAAAACGTTATCTTTGAGGACTAAAAGATCTTATTTTGACTAAAATGTTAAGTGTAAGATTTTTGCTTTATATATGTGTTGAGTTCCTAAGAGGGCATGGTATGACTGTGATGATAGATTAAAACAGTCATTCTAGACCAATCTGATGGCTCAGGAAGTTACGGTGCCTGCTGCTAAGTTGAAGACCTGAGCTTTATTCCTGGAACATACAATGAATGTTGTTTAACTTATTCTAGTAAATATTCAAATTTATTTATATATTTTAAGAAAGATTTAGACAGTACAACTTACTTATAATACAATCAAAATAATTAAAATATCTATAAATAAAAGTTGGTGTGCTATTAAAAAAAGTGGACATGTGGTCTTGGAGACAAGATGAGTGTAGTGGGAAGAAGATAGCAGCCTTGCAAGTATACAAAGGTCTATTGTTTATCCATGTAGGAGGGAGGTGTCATGTTCCTCTTTCATAGCATCAGTACCAAGCACACATACAAAACACATGACTATGGGATAAATGGCATCTGACATGACAGCAGTGTGTCTCAGTTTCCTACTACTGGAATTACAATTCAAGAGTTGTAGTCTAGGTTCTGTGGTTATAACTAGCTTTACAACACCAACCTCATCAAGATTTTTGAGGAAATGTAATTATAAGGACAGGTAAAATAATTTGAAAGTTAAAAGAAAATGATTAGACACCTTGTCTTGCAACAAAACATTATTGAAAATTTTCTGAATGATAATAGGTGAAGACAAGAAGAAAGACTATTTAGAAATAATGGAGTTTAGTATTTAAAATAATAAGGGCTGGGCTTGTAGCTCAATGACAGAACATGTTCCATATATATGAAGTACTTGGTTATACACTCATGCAACACTGTGAAATATTCCTTTATACTATGTGAATAGTATAGTATAGTATAAAGAAGTTTTAACAAAGACAATGTAAGGCAATACCCGAAAAAACCTTCAATTCTAGCTAGAAAAATGTTAGTTTTTACCATAAGCAAACTATAAAAGAATGATTCAATAATTTCTATTTATTCAGTGATATAAGTAGCTCTACATTGGTAAAAACCCAAAGTTTCACCTAAAAATGTGCAAAGGCTCCAGTGAAAAGACTGATGATGAAAAATCCTAGTGAGAGAATTTACTGGTTAGGGTATAACTTTCCCAGCATGCAAGGTCATTTTGGTATTGCATATTTTATCCTCATTAACAGCTGCTCTAACTGAATTCATGCTTTTTCTTTATGTTCTTACAAACCATTCTAATAAACATGCTACTATCTTCAAAGAGTCTATTTTTTATATCTTCAAGAATTCATAATAAAAGTGTGTGTGTGTGTGTGTGTGAGAGAGAGAGAGAGAGATCGAGAGAGAGAGAGAGAGAGAGAGAGAGAGAGAGAGAGAGAGAGAGAGAGAACTTGTGCTCATGAGCACATACACACATAAACAAACTGTATTTGCTCTGGGTTCTGAGATTTGACAAACTGCATTTCAACAATTGAGAATTTCAAATAATTTGTTTTCCTAAAGCAAAGATAATGTAACAGTTAGAGCATACGTAACAGTTGTGAATCAAAGTGGCAAAGAGTAGACACCACCAAAATGATGGAAACAAATCTACTAGAGACATGTGGAGTTGTTGGACTACACAAACTCAAAATGACTAGAAAGATTAATCAGCAATACTGGCAAAATAAGAGGCTGTGATTCTTATGAAGGAGACATATATACCATCATTCCCTGTTTACAAGGTGGGGAGGCTAAAGAATCAGGCAGAAAACAAAGTTACTACTAATAATCTTTCCCAAGGCTGTGTAATTTGTCTGAAAAAGGGCAGAAGTGTAGTCAACCGAAGCCACATAGGTCATATCTGACACAGTGAAGTCTGGGTTATACTGACTAAGAGGTTTGCCGGTTTAGATTACAAAAACATAAAATTCCTTAATTATTCTTCTCCATCTACTAGAATATGATCCTGACAAATACACATGGGAAAAGCATTATTTTGTTCATTTAATTTTCTGGTTATGAAGGATTAGAAATAATTCATCTTAAAATGAGAATTTTGAGTAGGTAATTAAAAGAAAATAACAAGAAAAAACTATTCATTAATATAAGTGAAATATATTAAGAGGGAAGAAACCACTCTGAAAAACAATTTAAGAAATGCCAACATGAGAAATACCTTTTGTATGACATCTTACTCAAATTTTCATAGTTGGATATAAGTATAATAAATTTGAATTAAGAAAGAGATAACTATAACTATTTAAATATTAATAATAAAGATAGGACTATCAGATACTGCATTTCATACAAGGATACTAGTAAGGCAAACAAACGCTTCATCAAATTATCTTTAAAAACCAGAGGAAGGAACCGAATAATGGTTGATATGATACAACCTAGACAAAAGAAATAAATCCAAAGAAGATTTTACAATATAAAATTAGTACAGCCTATGTTAATATTTCCAGTTTGTATGTAAAAATATTTTATAGAAGGCCTATCACTATTAAGGTATTACCACGTCTTAGATATAATTTGTGGAAGTATTATACTAACAAACCATAAAAATAATTCCTATGAGCAGCTCATCAAAAAATTAGTACTACCAGCATCACAATCATAGGCTAGCTATGAACTTGTGGCAACAAAGATACCAAAGACAAATGATATTATAAGAGGAGATTTGTAGATAGAGACAATAAAACGTGTTATTTATTACCTTCACAATCATTTTCAGGTGAGTAGTAAAATGTCTCTTTCAGCTGTTTTTATAATAAAAAGAGTACTCAATGACACATTGCAAATTTCTGAATCATTGATTAAACTTAATATTTTTACAATGGGATTCTAAGTACTAGAACCAGAACTAAAAAACAAATGTATAATGTTATATGAGAATATACACTTAATATGAAAAAAAATTATCTAAACATTCGCAGACTAAAGCTGCAAGCTTTATACAGATAACAACAGCAATAATATCAAGCTATGATCTTTACATGCATAACTAAAACTTAACAGATAAATAGAAAACAGCTCAGAAACACATAGGAAAGATGGAAATTAGAAGTTCTTTCTTATGATTCTTAATGGACAAAAACAAGACCAAATAAAGGGAATGGACTAAAGGAAAAATAAATAAATGGTGAGATCTACAGGCTCTTTCAACCAGGAGCTGCACACAAGGGCTCTCACTATGTTCTTGCAACTGGCACCAGATTAGGGTCAACAACAAGGGAGGTGCACATGGTCATCACAAGGGCTGGAGAGAGATAGACAAGATTGTGGAAACGAAGAGGTTGACAAGATGGCTGGAGTCTTTCAGGTGTGTATACAAAACTGTGGTGCAGGAGAGAGAGGGATTCTCCAAGTAATTTTTTTCCTACCTCCTCTTAGGTCACAATGGTTCAGTGCCTCACAAGAAGTGAGGGAGTGAACTATGTGATACCATTGGAGGTCTTTAAAAGTAAAAATAAACAAAATAAAAAAATCCAAAACAACTAAAATCTCATTCCTGGAAAAACAAAACAAAATAATCAAATAAACAAAAGCACCCAGTACCTAAGGTAGACAAAAGAAGGTGGCCCTAAAGCATTCTTTTATAAATACATCACTTAATCATATTCTTTGTTTATGGGCAGTAGCTCTCAGATTAAAGAGACCCGGGCTATTGTCCCATGAATTTATAGTTCATATATTGCATTATTACTTTTTGATCAAATATTTTTAGTACGTATAGTTTGTTTTGGTTTCTTTTTGTATTTACCACTAGATAATATTGTTACACTGCCAATTTATTGTCTTTTTCTTAAACTGCAGTCAACTTTCCCTGAAATGAGAGGAGAAGTATAAACTGAAATGAACATTATTTGCTAAGAATAGTAAAAAAAAAAAAAAAAAAAAGAAAGAAAGAAAAAATAAATAAAAATGTAAAGAAAAACCTAAAATCTAGAGGAGACATCCATACACCCTAACAGATATGCAAACCACAACAAAGAAACATGTAATAATGGACAATTCAATATGATCATGTAATAGTCTAACTATGCGGAAACCACACACACATAGGAAGAAGGTTAAAATTCCATAAAATGTAAGTCATAAATTATAAAAAATAAGAATCAATGACCACACCCATGGCTTAAAGAAGAAAACAAATAAAGGAGGGCCATTTACATATAACTTATGAAAGAATAGAAGTGTGTATGAAATTGTCTGCAAAAGGCAAAAGACACTTAAAACAATGATGAAAAGTTTTCGTAAGAAATTTGAAATTCTGAAAACAGCTTAAAACTAGTCAATCCATCAAAAACTCGGTAGAAAGGAGTACCAACCAAATGAAGCATAGACAAGCAAGCTGTGTTAAGGAAAAGGTTGAGACACTACATCAATTATATGAATGCATTATATACATATATATGCACATATGGAAATATAAAGGAAAAATTACCTTTTTATATTGAAGAAAAATAAGAGCATTTTAGGGGGAAAATGGGCTTAGGAACTCATGACAATGAAGCTCGGCAGGAAACACTTCAAACCTAGTACTAGAGAGCAAATGGGGAGTTTATTCATAAAACTAGAAAAATAAAATTTTTACAAGGAAAAGAATTTAAAAAAGTAGAAAGGAACATACCATGTTTTAAAAAAGCAAAGCACAAACCTCTAATATTAATAAGGGTGAAAAGGGAAATAAGAAGAATCTATTTAACCAGAATAACAACCAGCAACACCATAGGACTTAGCAGCTTACCCCCTCTAATAACCTGCAATCCCAATAGCTGCAACCCACCATTTTTGGGTAGTTAACAATTTTTTTTAAGAAATATTTTATTACATTACACAGTAACTTCAGATTCCCCCTCTCATACCTCCCCCTGCTCCTCCACACCCTCCTCCCACACGCTTTATCCCCTCTTCCAAAAGGATGGAGCTTCCCATGACCAGTCAGCAAAACCTGGTACATTCATTACAGGTCTAGTCCCCTGCCCCTGCATCAAGGCTGTGCAAGACATTCCACCATAGGTAATCGGCTCCAAAAAGCCAACTCATGCTCCAGGGATAGATCCTGATTCCACTTCCAGGGGATCCTTATAGAGACTGAGCTACACGACTGTCTCCTACAGGCAGAGAGAGAACCTAGTCCAGTCCCGTGCATGTTTCACGGCCGTAGGTCTAAGGTTCATGAGTTTCCATGAACTTAGTAGAGTTGTCTCTATAGATTTCCCTATCATGATCTATCTTGACACCTCCTTGTTCATATATCTCTTCTCTCTCTGAACAACTCCTGGAGCTTAACCTGATGCTTGACTGTGGATCCCTCATCTGCTTCCATACGTTTCTGGATTAAGGCTCTTTAATAAGATTTAGGGTAGTCATCCACTCACCACTATCGCTAGCAGACTAATCTGTGGTCAGCCTATGATTCCTGGGAACTTCCCTAGCACCAGGTTCCTCCCCAAACCAATAATGTGTCCCTGTATCAAGAAATATCTTCATTGCTCTACCTACCATTCTGTTCTGGTTCTAGGTAGACATTCTTGTCCCCTCATGTTCTCATCCTGCATCCCTTTCCTCTGTGTCCTTCTCCCCCAGTTTACTCAGGGGATCTCATCAATTTCCCCTACCCTAAGCAATCCCTGCATTTCTTTCAGGGTCCTAGTTAGCTGCTTTCTCTGGGTCTGTGGGTTGTAGTCTAGTTATCTTTTGCTTTGTATCTATTATCCACTTAAGAGTGAATACACACCATGTTTGTCTTTCAGAGTCTAGGTTAGCTCACTTCAGTTAATATTTTTTAATTCTATCCACTGGCCTACACGTTTCACTATGTCATTGTTTATTTCTGCTGAGTAATACTCCATTTTGCATACGTAGCATATTTTATTTATACATTCTCTGGTTAAGGGGTATATATCTAGATAGTTTTCAGGTTCTGGCTATTACAAGTAATGCTGCTATGAACATAGTTGAGCAAGTGTCCTTGTGGTATGATTGACCATATCTTGGGTACATACTCAAGAGTGGTGTCACTGGGTCCTCTGGTTGATTGCTTCTCAATTTTCTGAGAAGTCACCATACTGATTTCCAAAGTGACTGTATGAGTTTGTACTGCCAGGAACAGTGGATGAGTGTTGTGCTGGCTCTACTTTCCTCCAGCATAAGCTGTCATCAGTGTTTTTGCTCTTAGCCATGCTGACAGGTGTAAGATGGTATCTCACAGTCATTTTGATTTGTATTTCTCTGATGGTTAAGGATGAAGAGCAGTTCTTTAAATTTCTTCATGCCGTGTGATATTCTTCTTTTGAGAAATCTCTAGGTCTATAACCTATTTTTAACTAATTTTTTTTTTGGTATTTTGATGTCAAGTTTTTTGAGTTCTTTATATTTTTAGAGATAAACCCTCTGTTCGATGTGAGGTTGGTGAAGATCTTTTCCCATTCTGCAGACTGTTGTATTAATCTTATTTACTATGTCCTTTGTTTTACAGAAGCTTCTCAGTTTCAGGAAGTCCTATTATTAATTGTTGCTCTCAGTATCTGTGCTACTAGTGTTATATTTAGGAAGCAGTTTCCTGTGCCAATGCATTTAAGACTACTTCCCAGTTTTTTCTATCAAGTTCATTGTATTTGTATTTCTATTGTAATCTTTGATTCACTTGGACTTGACTTTTGTGCATGGCTATAGATATAGATCTATTTTACATTCTGATATCCAGTTATGCCAGCACCATTTGTTGAAATGCTTTTTGTTTTTTATTATTTTTTATTATTCACTTATATATTCATTATTATTCACTTTTGGTTTCTTTATCAAAAATCAAGTGTTCATTGATATGTGGATTAACATCAGGGTTTTCAATTAAATTTTATTGGTCAGTATATCAGGTTTTTTTGTCAATACCAAACTGTTTTTGTTACAAGAGCCCTGTAGAAGTGCTTTAAGCCAGGGATGGTGATGCTTCCAGAAGTTGACATATTGTACAAGATTATTTTAGCTATCTTGGTTTGTTGTTTTTCTATACATAATTGAGTTCTGTTTAAAAAAAGTTGATATTATGATAGGGATTGAATTGAATTGCTTCTGGTAAGATTGTTATTTTTATTGTGTTGTTCTTACCTATCCATGAGCATGGGAGATCTTTGCATTTTTTTTTGTTATGTTCTTCAATTTCTTTCTTAAAAACCTTAGTGATCTTGTCATACAAGTCTTTCAAATGCTTGGTTAGGGTTGCCCTAGTTATTTTATATTATTTGTAGCTGTCCTAAAGGATGATGTTACTCTGATTTTTTTCTCAACTCTATAAGCATTTTATATAGGAGGGCTTCTGGGTTTTGTTTGCTTTCTTGCTTTGTTTTGAATTAATTTTGTATTCTACCACAATACTGAGGATGTTTATCAGCTGTAGAAGTTTTCTAATAGACTTTCTGAGGTTACTATGTACACCATTGCATCATTTGGAAGTAGTCCGACTTCTCTATTTGTATCTCTTTACTATCCTTTTGTTATCATTTTCTTTAGTTAGAACTTTGAGTACTATATTGAAAAAATATGGAACTAGTGGGCAGCATTGTCTTGTTCCTGATTAATAGAACTGCTTTGAGTTTCTCTCCATTTAATTTGAGGCTGGATGTCAGTTTGCTGTAAATTGACCTTATTATGTCTATGGATATTCCTTGTATTCCTGATCTTTCCAAGATCTTTATCATGAAGGGGTGTTGGATTTTATTGAAGGCTTTTTCAGCACCTAATAGGATGATCGTGTTATTTTTTTCTTTCAGTTTATTTATACGGTATATTACATTGACAGATCTTCATATGTTGAGCCATCCATCAATCTCCGGGATAAAGCCTCCCTGATCATGATGGACAATCTTTTTGATGTGTTCTTGTATTCCACTGGCAAGTATTTTGTCATGAGGAAGATTGTCTGTAATTTTTTATTTTTGTCGTGTCTTTGATTTGAGTATTAGGGTAACTGTAATATTACTAAAAGTATTTGGCAATGTTTTTTCTCTTTTACTGTGTGGAACTATTTGAGTAGCATTGGTATCAGCTCTTTATTGAAATTCTGGTAGAATCTGCTCTGAAACCATGTGGCCTTGTTTTTTGTTAGCTTGTTTGGTGGGGTGGTTGGTTTTGTTTGGCTTTTTATTAGGAGACTTTTATTGACTTCTATTTTAGGGTAATAGACCTATTTATATTGTCTTGATTTAATTTTGGTATGTGATAACTATCTAGAAAATTGTACATTTCATGTATATTTTCCAATTTTGTGGAGTACAGGTTTTTGGTACGATCTGAAGAGTCTCTGGATTTCATCTTTGTCTGTTGTTATGCCCCCCTTTTCACTCTGATTTTCTGGATTTGGCTCTTCTCTATCTTTTGGTTAGTTTAGACAAGGATTTATCTACCTTGTTGATTTTCTCAAAGAACCAACTCTTAGTTTCAGTGATTCATTTCTTCTATTTTTATTAATTTTAGCTGTCAATTTTATTTTCTTTCTTGGTGTCTATTTCTCTGGGATGAGTTTGCTTCTTTTTATTCTAGATATTTCAAGTGTGATTTTAAGTTTCTAGTGTGAGATTGCTCCAACTTCTTTATGTATGAAATTTCCTCCTAGTAATGCTTACATGGTGTCCCATAAGGTTGGATATGTTGTACACTCATTTTCATTGAATTCCAGGAAGCTTTTTTTTTTCTTATTTCTTCCTTGACCCAGTTGTGATTCAGTAAAGTATAATTCAGTTTCCATGAGTTTGTAGGCTTTCTGAAATGTGTTTTCTTGAATTCTAACTTTAAGCCACAGTGACCTAATAACATATAGAGGTTTATTTCAATTTTTTTTTGTAACTGTTAAGGTTTGTTTTGTGACTGAGTGTTACAATGTGGTTTCTTTGGTCCCGAATAGCCAGAGGACCAGACCCACAGACCTGCAGCCCCAGACCCCTGAACCTGCTGCTCCTGTTCAGGCACCAGAAATGACTCAGATACTTATATTAACTTTATGCTGTTTGGCCTATGGCTTAGGCACATTGCTAGCTTGCTCTTAACTCAACCCATTTCTATTAATCTTTCTTGCCACATGGCCTGTGGCTCACCTGTGTTCCTTACATGTTGATCCTTTGGGCTTCTGGCTCCTTCTCTATTTGACTCTGCCTTGCTTCTCCTACCTATTCTGATTCCTCCTCCTGCTTTTTCTATGGTGCCTGTCATGGGCCAAAACAGTTCTTTTATTTAAAGATTGATATTCACAGCATACAGAAAGGCATTCCCACATCAACTGAGTATGTGATCAATTTTAGACAGGGTTCCATGGAGGTGCTGAGAAGATGGTAAATTCTTTTGTGTTTGGGTAGAATGTTCTGTAGATATCTATTAAGTCCATTTGAGCCATATATTGTTGGGTCTCTTATTTCGCTGTTATGTTTCTGTCTGACAACCTGTCCCTCCGAGAGAATGGGGTGTTAAAGTCTCCTATTATTAGTGCATAAGGCTTGATGTGTGACTCAGGCTTTAATAATGTTTCTTTTATATACATTCAGGCCCTTGTATTTGGACATAATGTTTATAATTGAGACTTCTTGATGATGGATTTTTCATGTTATGAATGTTTAATGTGCTTCTCAGTTTCTTTTTATTTATTTTAGTTTAGAGGCTATTTTGTTGTACCAGCTTGTTTCTTTAATTCATCTGCTTGGAAAGTCTTTTTCCAACCCTTTACACCGAGATACTACATGTCTTTAAAATTGAGGTGTGTTTAAAATTGAGGTATGTAGCAGAAGGACTGCTCCTGTTTTCTTATCCATTTAATTAGCCTGTGTCTTCTAGAAGGTGAATTGAGTCCATTGACATTAAGGAATATTAAAGACTAGTGATTGTTAATTACTAATTTGTTAAAGTAGTAGGGAAGTGAAATTGCTTATTTTAAAAGATTCATCTATCTGTTGTCACCAGGAAATACATGTTAAGGACGTAGATGTTGGCCAACTGATAAATAAAAGATAAAAATCAACTACCAAGTTAGAGGAGGCTGAAAAAAAATGACATAGCTATTCTAACAACTGGTAAGCACATCCATACCCCCCCAAAATTCTGAAATGTAAAGAAAGTGCCAGATATACATAAAGGGAACAATTTATCAAGAAGCTAAATTTATAACCTATCTACAATAAATGATATCACTTCTAAATTTACCAAGAGCAAAAAACTAAAGGGAAAGTAAGAATGTTCTTGATACAATATAATTATATGAAATTATATCCTGCTGTTATCAATAGATAGACCATCTGATGAAATATTTAACAACAAAACTTCAGAGCTTGATTATCTTATATGTTCAGTGTATCTAACAATATATGTAGATATTTATTCCAATGGAGACAAAACATAGATTTTTGTGTGAACCAAGGGACTTTTTCAGAAACTGATGACATTAAATGTCACAGCGAAACCTTAACAGTCAGCTGAGGGGAGTAATTTGCTTTAGCTCATACCAATTTCTGTATAATACAGCAAAAAACCAACATGAAAGATCAGGAAAAAAGCTATATTAATAATGGCAGTATAATAATGTACTTCCAGGTGAATAGATCCATTAATAATGCCACAGGGGGTTTTCTTCAAAATTCTTAGAATGTGTGTAAACAACAGCAACATTTACTGGAATAAATAGCCCATAAAGCAGTAACACTAAAAGTAATGTAAAAAATAATTAACGTTTTTATATATGTATGGCAAACTTGCTGAGAAGGGAATTAGGAAAATTTCCCATGCTTGACAGCTTAAAAAAATGATTCCTAAAATATATTTCAAAGAAAAGAGGTAAAAGTATACAAAAAAGGATCAGATTTATAAAAGTTTCATTCTCATTGGTGGCAGAAATAATAGCTATATTGCCCAAAATGCTCACTGAAATGCCCCTATAAACCTATAAAGAAATGCTTAAATTCATCTAGAAATATAAAGGATCCTGAATAGGCAAATCAGTTATAAGAGACCAATGGCTAATATGACCTAACACTTTGTCTCAAACCACACTATAGCATATCAACATCATGGGATGTGTGTGTCTATGTATATACATTTATAAATAGAGTGAGTTGTTACATGGGGGGGGTGTAAGGGATATAGTAAAGCTAGAAAGAATATTATGAATGATAAAAATTAAGATCTTTAGTAAAGATATAGATAAATATTACAGACTATGTATGAGAAGTGGGGGTGAGTTGATTAACACTAGATGTAAAAAACGAAAGCAATAACAGTCTATAAGAAATGGAGGAGAAATAATGAGAATAAGTATTATTGAGATGACTATAGTAAAACTGTTTCCTTTAGGTAAATAAAAAAATTAATTTAAAGAAAATCCATTAAAACTGTGTCTATAACAAACACAATATACAAGTAAGATATATCATTGAACTGAGATATTCTTAATTACATAATTTAATAAAAAGTATAATATATTTAAGTCTGTGTATAATTATATCTATGTGGTTTAAGTAAAAATATTTCTCATCTTGGCTGAAAATATTTCCCTCAAGAAAATAAGACAGGTAACAAAAATCTCAACACCAACCATGATAATGTTCCTTTGAGTTCTGAGTCAGGATTGTCCACAAAATCCCCAAAACATTTCAGTGTATTCATATTGCCCTTTGGAACCTTCCAGAGATGTAATGTAAGTACCTAAAGCTGAAGATACGATGTACTGCAGACACAGGGCCTAGAGGGCCTGAGATGGAACTGACTTGCTGGAACTGAGAAATAGTTTTCATTGTCCTATAAGGTGCCACACAAGCTTCCAAAGGAACAACCAACAGTCCTACCTAAGTATGCCATGTATGAGCCATAATCACTAACATAGTACGATAACTCTAAGGAATAAATGTGGCATGGACACCTTGGACTGGCAATAGTCAACATGCTAAAGCAAATGTAAGCCTCATCTTGTGGCTTTAACCCTCCAGAAAGAAATTTTGGCAAATAAGAAATTCTAAGAGCAGGAGCAGTGTTTCCCTATGGAGGAACACTGAAATTGGTTATACAATTTTAAAGGGTCTGCCTGGAAGACATTCGTACAAATAAGATTATAATGACTGTGAAGGTTGTGTTATTACATTTAAAAATATGTTGGTATATACATGTGCCTATATGAGTGTAACATAATTGACAAAAATTAAAAAATCATAAGTTTGAAAAGGATGTATGTAGTATGAAGTTTCTGGCCTAACCTCAAGGTTTAGGACCCACAGACCCCCAGTCCCACAGTCCTGCAGTCTCACAGTCCCACAGAGACACACAGATGTTTACAATAGTTTTTAGCTGTTTGGCTTAAGGCCCAGGCACATAATTTGCTAACTCTCTACCCTTCATCTAACCCATTACTCTTATCTTATCTTGTTCAGCCATGTGGCTGGGTACCTTTTCCTAGAGCACCATAGTTGTCTTCTGCTTCTTCCAGCTTCTCTCTGGCATTCTGCTCTGTGCTTCCTGTTCCTAGAGTTCTCCTAGTCTGATATTCCCACCCACACTTTTGGTTTGCCATTGGCCAATCAGTGCTTTTTATTAAACCAGTGGGTGGGACAATTATTTACAATGAAGCAACTCAATCCCCCATAGATGTAAGACAATATATATGAGTGTTTGAAAACAAAGGCAGAAGGGAAAATTATGCAGTTCTATTATAATCTCAAAAATTAAAAAATATTTTTTAAGATACAACAATTGAAATTAGTTTTGAAAATTAAGAAGTGAAAAATGCTCACAGTCAATGAATACCCATCAACAATGACACAAATGCAGAAGAATGTATGCTATGGGAGTATGTTCTGGTACATTGTAAATATTTGTCTTGCCTACTGGTTTAATAAAAAGCTGACAGGAAGTGTGGGAAGGACTACCAGACTAAGAAAACCCTGGGAACAGGAAGAGCAGAGAAGAGAAGCCAGAGAGACACCACAGCGACACCACGATGAGATGCCAGTAGATGTGATGCAGAGGAAAGAAGTTGAAATGCTGCTCTGAGAAAAGGTACCGAGCTGGATGGCTAAGCAAGATAAAATTAGAGGGTTAGATTAAGAGTAAAGAGTTAGCAAGAAATATTCCAGAGCCATAGGCTGATCAGCATGAAATTAACCCAAGTGTCTGTGTGTTTCTGTAGGGCTGCAAGTGGGTCCGAATCTCAGGGATAGGCTGAAAACTCTGGGTGAGAAACATGTTACTACAAATGTGCAAATATTGAACTCATGCACATATAAACTTACAAACCATTGTTTTGCATTTATTGGATGCCATGGTCATTGATGTTTAAATATTTTTGTTTATGCCTCTAAACAATGTACATTTTAAAAAGATACATATTTACAATATGCAGTAGTGAAGTGATTTAACAAAAAAACAAATGGTAAGAAAATGCATAAAATCAAGGTAATTATATGCATATGATAATGTAATTCATCCATCTCCAGTCTTTTTAATGTTTGAAATTGAATTACTACTTTGAGTGTAATGGATGCATTTTTTTTTTCTCTAAAGGGCTCTGGAAGAAGCTGTCTTAGCAAGGATCAAGTGGGTATGAGCTTGGTGGAGCCTAGAGTCAGCCATGATGTGCCTGCATTATTGAATATGTAAATTTACTTTACTTATATATTTTGTTTCTTTTGTTTCTTTGGTCTAACTAAATTAGCAGGAAATTGAATTTAAGGAAGAAATAAATAAATACAAAAGTTTGGTGTCTTCTCATGGAAAGAGGAGTCTATGCTATACATTGCAAACTAGTGAATTTCAGACCAAAACAAAGTACATTGCCTGAACTGGTTTACAATGCATGCTGTAGAATTGGATAAATAAACTACTGCTTTGATATTTCTTCCAGAATTCCTGGAATATCTTTTAAATCAATGTCATGAACTAAAAACAAAAATAAGAGAAACAGAGTAGTCCATATAGCAGCATTCCTGCAATCAAGAACAGCAGTAAGGTTGTAGAGACAGTGTCTGGCACTTTTTGTACAACAGTTAGATAAGGAGAAAATTATTGCAAGCACTTTGTGATAAGTAATGACTGAACTGGACTACAGTTTCTCCCGATAGACTCTCAAAGGTTTCCCTGAGGTTTTCCAATATACTTAAAACAATTACACATCTCAGACACTCACACCTAATCTGGTGACCACATTGTTGCCAGTACAATTTTCTAAATGTTAAACTGACCCTTTTTTCCCTAGTAAGTCTTCCTGTTTCTCTGAATGTGGTCGGATGTTTCTCTTACATCTTTTGTCTCTGAATGAGAAAACAAACTATTTCAAAAAGTACTCATCAAAAGAACCACTACTATCATACACACATCCAATACTACACTTCTGAATCATTGTTTTATCAAGTTGTCCTAAATATTTCTGATGTTCAGGGGTATTCTGTTTCTTTATTTATAAATGTAGTTCTACTACTTCTTATTTGGATTTATTTTGAATCACAGAAGATGGAACAAGAAAAAATTTACAGCCAGAAATATTAAATAATCATGGTACTATTTAATATCCTGTGGGACATTATGTTGTTCCATTGTAAATAATTGTCCCTGCCTATGAGTTTAATAAAAAGCGCTGATTGGCGAAAGGCAGACAGGAAGTGTGGGTGGGGCTACCAGACTAAAAAGACTTTAGAACAGGCAGAACAGAGCAGAAGGCCAGAGAGAAGCCAGAAGATGCAGAGGACAACTATGCTGCTCTGAGAAAAGGTACCGAGCCCCATGGCTGAACAGGGATCATGGGTTAGATTAAGGGTAAAGAGTTAACAAGTTATATGCCTGGGCCTTAGGCCAATAAGCCTAAAATTAATGAAAGCATCTGTGTGTCTCTGAGGGTCTGTGGGTTTGGGGGCATAAACCACTATAGGCCCGAAAGTCTGGAACAAAAACCTTATACTACAATATCCTCTAGATATATACATTTTAAAAAATTAACAAAGAAACAAAAAAAAAATCATGTTAACTTTTTCTTGTTGTAGAATATCATTTTAAGATGTGTTCATTTTCTTTGTGCTGTACAATATTTTTATAATGATGCAAAGATGTATTGCACTATTTTATGTTGCATTTGTTTATCTCTGAGAAGTTACTGTGCTACTGCAACTGTCTAAAATATCTGATGGTCTAATAAATAGCTGAATAGCCAATAGCAAGGGAGAAGAAAGTATAGGTGGACCTGGCAGGCAGAGAACATAAGTAAAAGAAGAAATCTGGGAGCAAAGGGTAGAAGAACAAAGAGAAGAACTTCAGGACCAGACTCCCAGTCCCGGGTGAAAGGAAGAGTAGAGAAGTAAGAGAAAAATCAAAGCCTAGAGGTAGAAAATAAATGAGATAATTTAAGAAAGAGTGCAAGAAGCAATCCAAGCAAAGGCCACTCATTTATAATTAAGAATAAGAGTCTCTGTTTGATTTATTTGGGAGCTGGGTGATGAGTCAATCAGAAGAGCAAGAAATCCCACAACAATTTCATGCTTGTAGATTTGTTACTTCTGCTTTAGCAGGATCTGAATGTTATATCATAATTACAGTACTAACCTCCTTTGTGTTCACCTTAGCACTCTCAGACACATGGAACTATCGGAATCAGTATGATCATCTGAGTGCTCAGTGTTACCTACTCTTTTTCTGTTTAGAGAGTACTCAAAAATTACAGGTTACTGGACTGTACCTACACTGGCTTCTATTAAGTAAAGTCTATGGATAGAGACATTTCGACAGTACAGAAAGCATTCATAGGAACTGAGGAAGCACCAAATAGCATAGGGTGTTCAAGTAAAAAGATGGCAAAGGTATGTAATCATCAAGAAAGATATACATGGCTTGGAAAAAATGAGGTTTTTTAATGAAAATCTCCTGCTCCACAAAATAAATCTTTCAGGACACTTATATGAACACTACACTAGATGTCAAGTGATACCCTTGTGTTTTCAGAAGTGAAGCATGGAGTCAAAGATGTACAGAGAAAGAGATATCCAGCTTTAAAAATTACATTATTTGTAAAAGTTGTATAATATACTCTTTTTCAACCCTTCAATGCCTTTCCTTGTCATAAAAAATCTAAAAACAATATAAAATTAGAAAAAATTCTCAGATTTTTATTTAATTGTCTCATTTTGTTACTTCCCACCTTCACCCCCACTCCCTCGTGGCTATTTAGAAACCATTTCAAATCCATTGTGAAGTTTCTCACTTGGAAAGAATAGATGCTTTGTAATTTATAAAATGAAACTTTTTTCACCGAAGAACAATCACATCCCATTGTTCACAACATTTATAATCATGTGTGGTTATGTACAAAAATCTTAAAAAAAAACACTGCTTTTCTGGGGTTATTTAAAGCTGCCAACTGCCCAAGCTTATTAAAATCAAGACTAAATCACTGTCATGAGCAAAGTCTCAAAGATTTAGTTGAACTGTCACAGGCATAAGAATAAATTAAATGTAAAAGTTGAACTCGGGAGGAATTTAAATGATCAAAATGAAGCCTTGACTTAGGATAAACCAAATCTTAGCAGCACAGGAATAAGGCTTTGCAAGCATGACTCTTTCCAGATCAATAAGTGTTACTGAACAATAAGTGTTACTGAACAATATTAAGTGATGTGTTCCACATTCCAAGTAGTACTACACTCAACTTTTCTCAAAACAGAAAATTGGATCACATTTGATAAAATCAGCATGATATATTAAAGTGTAAATTAAATGCCTCTTTTACAGAGACTTTTCACTGCATTATCATTACAATCAAAATTGATTTTTCTCAATTAAGAAAATCATTTTATTTGACTATCATACTATTTCAACACAAATGTATGAATAAATCTAAATAGATCATCCTGCCTTTGGACTTTCTTATAATGTTATCCCCTGGTAAAAAGATTCATCATTAATGGTTAGTCATTATTATTCAGTCATTAATATACACTATCGCATTATAAAAAGAAAACTAAAAGTATGACATTCATTTAAAAACATGTAGATTTAGTGAGGAGCTCACCGAATCAAGAACAACAGCTGGAGATCCATCAGGAAAAGGAGCTAGGCCCTCTAAGGGTAGGCAACTGTCGATTGACATGGGTAGTATGTGGAGCCTCAAGGGGGTAGGATCAGACTATATTCCTGTGCATGGGCTGGCACCTTGGAGGCCATTCCCTGCAGAGGAACACCTAACCCAGTCTTAACTTTAGAGTGAGAAAATCTGACTTGCCTGGAGTGGATGTTCAGCACTGAGCTGACCCACCTTGGGACTTCTTGCCCTTTTTGGGGGGAGAGGGTATGGGTGGATGGGGAGTGGGGATGCTGAAGGTTGACTGGGAGGGATTGGGAGGAGGAAAGGGGGGGGAGCAGGGGAGGGAGGAAGAGCAGGGAATACATGGATAAAAATGACATGTTTTATATAAAAAAATGAAAAATAGAAAATGGAACCTTCAGAAACAAATAGATGTAATATGTTTATAAATTTACATTATTATGTGCATGATATTATATTTTAATGTTAGGAAGTGCTATATTTATTTAGTCATTTTATAACTGTTATTTCTTTAACAATCCATGCATTTTTATTTGATAATGGTCTACATTTTACTGTGTTAAAAATGTATTAGACTATAATCACTTCATGTCAGATTTTCTGCTTGTTCCATTTTTTTACAACATAAACAAGGTCAACAAAAAACAGAACAAGACTGTCAAGAAAACATGACTAACATCATCTTTCCTTCTACACTCCTAAAAATATTTGGTTTTTCCTAACCTGTGTAGTAAACTCTGCTACCTGTGTAAAACTCTCCTCTTCTTGGCTGCTCTGAGTATCAGATTTATAACTTTGGTTACTGAAATTCAGAGCACACTTGTTCCTGGCACTACAGTCAACCCACTCTTCTCAAACTTTGTAGACTCTCTATGTTGATATGTCTTTGCTCAGTCTCTTAAGTGTGTCTACTATACCTACTTCTCACTTTATAAAAGGTGAGATTGAGTCACATACTTTTGAAATTCCATGACATAGTAGCTCTTTCATATCTTTGATTTCGTAAGTGATATATGCTATTCTAGTTATCAAGCCTACGAATGAGACTTCATGAATTAATAAACACTTTTTACAAATGACAAAAAATTAGCTAAGTATGTACATTAAACTAATTAAGTGTAATAAATACGAAATTATTCAGCAATGTATACATTAAGGTGTTAAAACTCTAAGATCTAAATTTAATAATTAATATCTAACATTTCAATTAATATTTATTAAATGACCTAAATAGTTTAATAGAAATAAATGACCAAGCAGACAAATCTATGCTACTGTGCAGTGTCAGTGAAAAAGACATTACTAAGAAAATTATTTGTGAAACATAAAACAATATACTGTGTTTGAGTATATAAGATCAGTAATGAAGGCATTCAAAACTATTAAAGAAAATTACTTCACTGAAAGTGGAAAGGTGAATAATGATGTAAATAAAAAATATGCATTAGTTATTTTCCTGTTGCTATGATACAATACCACAACTAAGAACATTTCTAGAAGAAAGCAATCATTTTGGTTAATGGTTACAAATGGTTTAGAGTTTATAAAGGCAAGGCTGAGGAATCATATATGGTGTCACAAACAGACTGGTGAGCACTTATATCTGAAACCATCAGCTTGAACATGGAAAGCAAACAGGATTAGGAAAGTTCCTGGTGGTTATGTGCTTTCTCTAGCAAAGGTCTACCTCTAAACCATACCGAATGCTCCATCAGTTGAGGATTGGGTGTACAAATGCTTGAGCCTCTTAAGAACATCCCTGTTTCTGATCACCACAGAAAGTAATAAGACACACAGAAAACATTTTCTCTTACTAAAAAAAAAGTAGATGCAAAAGTCTGTAATAGAAGAAAACCTGGTGTGCTGAAAATTTAAAAAAGTGACAACATGAAAAAGTTTGTAGAACAATAAGAGAGAACAAAGATATACTGTTTATATTTGCCTGAAAATTAAAAGAATTTATCTTCTAACAAGCTGAAGCACAAAGAGGTTCATTGACCTATTCTGGGTTACTTTAAAATAATGTCAATTTAAATGATTTATAAAACCAACAGAAAAACTGCTGCTTTCAAGGTTCTTGCATTATTTCTGCCTTAAAAAATAATACCAAGATGTTAGAAGCAGAAGTCCTACTTGATAAGATCTTGTCTATTATTAGCTGACAGACCAGATTAAACTGAATATGGGGTATTGGGGAAAGAAGGAAATCAAGAAATATTCCAAGGGTTTGGACCAAGTAACTTACGAAAAAGGGGAGAGATCTGAACAGGTGAAGGTTATAGGAAATCTGGAGAGCAGTGGTGAACGTTGGGTTATGAAGTGTAGTTGTGATCCATGCAAAGCATGGAAAAAGTGACAGATATAAATGTAGGAACTTGGATCACGAGACTGAAAATCTGACTCTAGATATGTTAGAGGTTCAATGTCTGGCATGTAGAAATCCGTAATAACCACTAACTCAGCAAGACAGACAGAAGGTCTTGAAGCAGTGAATTCTCTGGATCAGTCAGAGTATATTAAAACAATGAAGAATGCTATTCACTGATGATCCTAATAACTAGTGTCAAGGTATTTTGTTCAGTTGTTCCACGTGTGTACTGAATATGAACCTCTTGGTAGGAAATAGTTAGTATATAATAAGGCTCTATAAAGTGGTAGACAACACTGTCTGATTTTGTTGGTAATAATTTGAGAGATCAGCGAAACCTGCTTTGGAGTTTTCATTATGCCTGGATGGTGAAGTTTCATACACTCAGCTAGATCTTGTATGTTCTGAATCTTCTACAATCTGACAAAAATGTTCCTAGAATTTTTTAGGTGTTAGCTCAGCCATAAGGTTGATAGGAATATGATGATAAGGTAATTCAAAAACTTAAAGAAGTACAAGGAAAATGAAACTATTAGAAGATCCTGAAGAGATTTAGTGAATTCAGGTGAAACTATAGTTTCAGGTGAATCCAGTGCCTACTATCTCTACAGTCTGAGTCTACTTGTCTAACATGCTAGGCATCTGTAATTAGAAACATTCACAGGGCACTTTTAGTACCACAGCATAAAAAAACACATTTTTTAAAAAATATGTACTATCCTCAATTCTCACTTAACTTGAATTACACAAATATACTTTAGTACTACAATAAAATGAGGGAGATGTCTCTCAGTACACAGCTTCTATTAGGAGGTGAATACAGTTGATAAAACCAAGGAGAAAGGTATACTCATTAGACAATACAAACTGAAAATTTTACTGGCTTACTATATACATAGTTCTGTGAGACAATGTTAGGAATAGTTAAAAAGAAGCACTTTTACAAAAATGCTTTTAAGAAAATCTTTACTTTACTTTTATTATATTCCATGTTGTTAAAAGATAGCCTATTTCCTCATATCATCTGCCCATAAATAGATGGAAAGCAAGATTATTTCTAGTCCCTCTTCTTAAACATCAAAAAATATTAGTATTATTTTACATCATGTGAAGCTGCTGACTTCCCATAGAGCAGCTTTTTTTAAAATATATTCCCAAGGTTATTGTATTAGAAAATCAAATTTACCTTTAGAGTCAAAATCTTCACTAGATTGTTGTAGTGGAGTTTCTTGGTCCCCAGCGGCCAGAGGCCCAGACCCATAGACCTGCTTTGCCAGACCCATAGCACCTGCCACCGCTCAGGCACCTAGAAATGACTCAGACACTTAAATTAACTTTATGCTGTTTGGCCTATGGCTCAGGCACATTGATAGCTTGCTCTTACATCTTAAATCAACCCATTTCTATTATTCTGTCTGCCATGTGGCCTGCGGCTCACCTGTGTTCCTTACATGTTGCTCCTTGGGCAGCTTGCTCTGTCTGTCCTTGACTCCACCCTTCCTTTTCTACCTATTCTGATTCTTCTGCCTACCTTTTCTATGGTGCCTGTCAAGGGCCAAAACAGCTCCTTTATTTAAAGATTGATATTCACAGTATACAGAAAGGCATTCCCAAATCACCTCCCCCTTTCTGTATAATCAAAAAGGAAGGTTTCAATTTCAACATAGCAAAATTACATATAAAAAATTGCCATCAAGCAAGAATTATATTTATACTATCTGGTCTATTTGTATTTAGCAAAATTAAAGAAAATACTCTTATCATCTACCTTATCCTTATGAATCTAAAGTTTCAAATCCAATATACCTTTCAAATGACTAAGAAAAACTGTACCTATAACTATCTAATCTTTAACTACATCAAAGACCACAGAAGGATATATTTACCCAAGTAAACCAGAAGTGCAAGCAACTTCCAAAATCTAGAAATGACAGAGATAACACCTATCTGCATGGACAGTCACCCAAAGTTTTTTTTTTATAAAGTTGGGGCATTTATCTTCAGCCTACAGGCCCAGAGTCTCTTTTCATTTCAGTGAAGCAGGAAATATGTTCGGCCCATTCCAGTACAGTTCATCAGTTGATTCTCCTTGAGTCCTGAAGAATGTCTGACAGTTTTCTCTGCAAAGCAGGAAACTGAATGACCATCTCAGATTGTTCTGTCAAAGTTCAGAGGTCACCTCCATATGGAACCTGCATGTCCAGTTTAAACAGCATACTGTCAAGTAGTCAATATAAGAACAGGTTCATGTCCAGTGGCTAACCAATGCCACAAAGAAAGTAGACTTCATATAGAGTTTCTTCAATGCCCATTTTTATCTTGAAGTAAATTTTTGCTGCCAGGACCAGATCTGTCTCACTGTCCAGAAAAGTCTAAGTTCTTAAAACATTTTAAATGCCATATTCTGTAGGTCTTAGAAGTGTTTGAACATAACCTATCTAATTGAATTGTATCTTTGTATACCCAAAAATGTAACTAACATGCATTTCTTAATTGTACATTATAATTTTAAATCACTTACATAAACATCATATCTTAAACAAGAGTAGAAAAATACATACAGCATAAGAGAATTGACCTTAAGGTTGTATCAATAAACCAAAATCCATACAAATGTAAAACATTTTGAGATTAACAGCTGATTTCTTGATCTAAGTAAATTCAATAATCTAATTTTTTTTTAAATTATTCACACGCCATATCTCCCTTTTCTTCTTAGAAAGACATTAACTATGACCATTAATCATTTCTAATGAAAACAAACATTTCTAAGCAATATTTTGGGAATTTGCGAGTAATTTTCCATTACTACTTTCTGCTGATTAAGGGCATTGAAAATCTCACGGATTCTTGAGACTGGATCATAATATGCAGCCCTGAAGCTGATACAGCCATCTTGTCTCATCGGAGATTTTTTTCAGGGGGTCTTGGTTGATAAACCATAAGAGGCTGGAAGCAATCCACAGGTTCTCATCTTCTGTGGAAACAAAAGCAGAACTTTTCCAAAGCAATAAATCCTTATACACAAATTTCAAAATCAAGACACCTTTAAAATATATATTCTTGTTTAACTTAGTAGCCTTTGTATTTGCAATTCATTGTTTTTCTGCAGTTAGCTCATTAACAGTTAAAAAATTAAAAGAAAACACAATAACAACCAAAATCCAGATTTTGTGTCTATTTTCCATCTTTACATGGATTATTTTATTTTTATTACTCTATTTCTCTTTTTAAAGACTTTCTCTACTATCTTTCTTTTCTCTCTGAAGTCCATGTGATTTATACACATTGTAACCCGTTTACTGGTTTTTTTCATCTGAATCTGTTTTATTGTGAATCCTTAATCATCTTTTAACCAGAAGAGCTTTTCAGATACACTCTCTGAAAGAGCTGCATAGTTTTTGCAAATAAAGCTCGAATCAGTAAGTTTCTTAAAGGGACCACGTCTCTGTTCTTGGCCAGCAAACAGAGCAGACCTGTGAAAATTCTGCAACTAAGTAACCATCTTTGTTTCCTTTTTGTTCAAAATAAATAGAAATCTAAAATCAATCACATGCTACTGAGTCTTCTGTGAGATTTCAGGAACTCGCCTGATTGCACCATACACTGCCTGCCTCCAGTCCACCAGCACCATTTTGAATGTGACCCGGATGCCATGCTTTCTTTGTACAATGACCCATTTCTTATACACAGTTTGGAGGCTGCCTTGGCTCAGTTTCTGTGATCTAGAACCCTTTCTAACCCTTCTCAGACTTTAAGTGGATAATCGTCTCACATTGGATGCCATCTATTGCAGTGGGGTTTCTTGGTCCCCAGTGGCCCAGACCCACAGACCTGCTGCTCCAGACCCCTTAGCAGCCTGACACTACTGCTCAGGTCCCCAGAAATGACTCAGATGCTTAAATTAACTTGATGCTGTTTGGCCTATGGCTCAGGCACATTGCTAGCTAGTTATTACATCTTAAATCAAACCATTTCTATTAATCTGTCTGCCACGTGGCTCGTGGCTCACCTGTGTTCCTTAAATGTTGCTCCTTGGGCAGCTTGCTCTGTCTGTCCCTGACTCTGCCCTTCCTTTTCTACCTATTCTGATTCTTCTGCGTACCTTTTCTATGGTGTCTGTCAAGGGCCAAAATAGCTCCTTTATTTAAAGATTGATATTCACAGCATACAGAAAAGTATTCCCACATCACTAGATCATGAGGATTATGGTCTCAGGAATAATTTAATGTCATAAACATGGGAGATTTTTTAGCTACAGGAATGCCCGTAAAAGAAAGGATAAATTGTCTCATTGTCTTTCATGATTCCTGGTCTACTTCCATCATGGAGTTAAGTAGTCTTTACCACATATAATCAGACTTGTATTGGGCTTCCTTGTCTCTAAAGTTATACAAATTACCCTATCTATTGTGTTTAGTTATAGGAAAACATAATAGACAAAGGCAACTATACATCTCAGAATTACCATATATTTCTCATCCCTATGTATGCAAATGAATCATATCAGATGGAAGAACTCATGCAAAGATGATTCAGGCAACATACCCTTTAGTACTGAACAAAAGCCTAGTGTGGAAATACAATAACACAGACACACACAGACACACACACACATACACACACACACCATAGGCACAATAATTCTCAATATTTGCAAATATTTAAATGTATAAAGTATCAAATTGAAGAATAAGAATTTATACAAAAAGATGGAAGGTTGAGAAACTTCTTGTATATTATATAATAGCAAGTAATTAAAGGTATTATTTCTAAAAAATAATTTATATTTTTTACCTAGTCTATATATTTATGTGTATGTAGCTTTATTTCAATAGCAAGGTTATCAAATGATATTAGGATGCATATTAATGAAAGCTACACATAATACCAGACTGAATGTTATGACAAGCTTTAAAGAAGAGTGAGTATGAAGGAAAGGAATGAACAAATAACATATATAAAAATCATTGTGTACCATAATAGACAAATACGTTATATTTAGAAAAGAGATGTAAGAATGTAAATAGAGGGCTACACAAATTTGCATGCTTTCCTGATTTGAATGTGTAGGATAAATGAAAATAAATTAAGAAATGAGCTATGAGTTTTAAAGATTAAGGGAAGCAATGCCTCAGTCATTCACTTGCAACATTTAGCTGACGGACACAGCAGGAGGAAGGGGCACAAAAGTGGCTATTAGTAATTTTTCTTGCTATAGTAAGATTTGGCTTCAAACTAATCTCTCTGCTGACATAGTAAACACATAAAGCAATTGCTGAGAAGCCTGCTATCACTCCTGTGGTGGCACCAGGCTGTGAACATCACACTGTAGATGCTGCTACACACTACTAAACCGAAATTTCTCTGACCTGGTTCTTTCTGTCTCCACGGAGGCAACAGTATCTTGTCTACAGTAACAATAAAGGCATAAGATTCAAAATCATCATAATATATTTAAAATTTGGAGTTTTATATTTGTTGCATTTTTATTTATTTGTGTGTATGTGTATGCATGTTCATGGACACACCATATGACACACGTAAGACTCAGAGAACAATTTGAATGATTCTGCTTCAGTCTTCCTTTGTTCTTTAATTTATTTTTTTATTTATAAAAGTCTTTCTTTTATCCATATATCTGACTGCTTCTCCTCCCTTCCCTTCTTCCAATCTCTCCCAGTCAGCCTTAAGCCTCTCCCTTCCCCATCCCAAAATTCCCTCCCCCAAAAGAGCAAGAAGTCCCAAGGTGGGTCAGCTCAGTGTGGCACATTCACCCGTGGCAAGTCTGATTTCCTCATCCCACTATCAAGACTGGGTTAGGTCTTCCTCTTCAGGAAATGGGCTCCAAGGTCTCAGCCCATGCACAAGAATACAGTCTGATCCCACCCCTTGAGGCTCCACATACTGCACACACATAAGTTCTACAATTAACTCAGTTCATCTGGCTGGGTGGCAAGTGCCCCTACCTGATGACACATCTCTAATCCTACTGGTTTTATTTACTAGACAAAGTCTATACTTTTATATTTCCAGGAATAAATAAATAGGAGTATTATAAATAGTAAAGACACCAGGAAAGAAGTTATAATGAAGAGGAGGAGGATAGCCTTAAGTTGAATTATTATTTTTCAAAGAAGAAATATTCACTACACACTTTTCTAAAGTGATCTAAATGCACATTATAGATATAGAGAAAAGTACCAGGAAAGAGGAAAATCTCATTGGTAGAATAAATTGAAGAAAAATAACATGTGTCTGTGAATATAAGTTGAAAAAGAGAATAAGAGAGGGGGCAGAGACAGAGACAGAGTCATCGGTAATGAGCACTTCTGTTAGTAGAAATCAGCATTGTCTTGCTGTTTACTGAAGTATAAAGAGCCAATTACACAGCAGGGACAAGAACCCAAATTACTTGACCATCTTCACCTTATGAAGCTCCGGGGAACTAGCAAGAAATTAGCACAAAGAATGGAATATTGAACATTCAAACTATTGTTTAAAGAATTTTGCTGCTACACTTAACAATTTTTCCATAATATACACAAAACAATTATTGTTCATTAACAAACACATTGAATTATTATTATTTGACTGACCAAGAAACCAGTAACGTTAAGTATGTTTATAACTTGCCCTATTTTCTTTTTTATTTAAAAGAATAAACCAGAAGAAATCAAATGCCAGAGATGGTCCTCAGGTGAAATTGCTAGTTAACGAGGTGTGGTGAATAGATTCTTGAGCCAGAGTAAGAAGCTGCTTCAGAGTGCTGGTTGTTTCAAATGAGCCACGCAGTGATGAAATGAAGATAGAAAAAGACACATCCGAACACGATTCTGGGGACTCCGTTAATGCACTAAATGACATTATGCACACTTACTTGATGAGACCATTCCGACATTTCCTAATTTCTACTACAATTTAACAGTTACAGCAGACCTGTTTTCATGGAAATTTGTTGTGAGGTTAGTAATGGATTCATTCTACCCGAATTAGAAAAAGGATTAAAGGACTCATTTTGAGTTAAAATAGCTGCTAATCCTAGTACCTGACTATGGACATTAAATTTTTTTTCCTGTTAAAATAGTTTTGTGAACCATTTCCCCATTAGGGGTTAAAATTTACTGTTAGAAAATAAAATAAACAATTCTAATTACAAATCATAAATGACAGCCAAAAAATTGAAGAATATTGTTTTAAGAGACTTTTGAGTTCAATTTTCTCTTTGATAAGTATTTGATATCTTATGTTCTATGCCTAAATAATGTGTAACCTCTTAATTATATTAACACTTTAATGTATTTTTATTATGTGCAATGGAATGTTTTAGTTTTAATAATCAACTAGAAAAAATTACATGTCAATAACCACACATGAAGCCAAAATATAGTGTCTTTAACATGTATTTATTTAATATTGTGATACTTTGCTGTGGTATGCTCTTGTATACTATAAACATCTGTCACTGAAAATATTGATTTAATCATAAGTTCACTGCCTAAAAGCTAGACAGACAGGAAGTATAGGCAGGGCAACCAGACAAGGAGAATCTGGGAAGAGAAGAGCAGAGAGATGCCAGCCAGACACAGAGGAAAAAAGACAAAAATGTTGTAATAAGGAAAAGGTACCAAGTCACGTGGCTAAACATGAGTAAGAATCATGGCTTAGTTTAAAGTAAGAGTTAACAAGCAATAAACCTGAGCCATGAGCCAAACAGTTTATAATTAATATAAGTCTTTGTGTGATTATTTGGGACTAAATAACTGTAGGATCAGCTGGGCAGGACAGAGAAACTTCTGACTACAGAAAATTGTTTTTTGAATTCTTGAAATATATGGTGAACTTTCAAGTTTCTTGCTTTATAAATTGTAGAGCTTATTGAAATGTAATATAAATTAGTATAGAAGAGATTTTATTTTAACTAGGCAAGGCTATACATGCCTTTAATCCAAGTGTACTTGATATAGAAGTAGGTAGATCTCTGTGATTTCTAGGCCCAATTGGTCTCTATAGGAAGTATAAAGTATACCAAGGTTGTACATAAAAATGTCAAAGCACTTAACACTTTCTGATCTTGCAAAGAAACTGGGTTCAGTTCCCAGTATCCCTCCGTCCTGTATAGCAATTTCCAGAGACATTCAAACCTTCTATCTTGGAGAGACTTAGCTTAGAAAAAGGTGAAATGACAAGATGATTCGGGATAGGGGTGCAAAAACTATCCTGCCGGAAAGTTCCTTGATCTCTGAGAGTAAATAACCCATAGGTTCTAAGAAGTGCCTAAACTATAGGTGCATTGATATTTTTCACTCTCCAGCCACTCTTTAAGGACTTCTGAGAGAGACTCACAGACAAGTTAAGCTCCCCAGAAAATTACAAAACAAGGTCTGACTAATTGTTACAAGAAGCTCACACCAGCAAGGCCACCAAGGAAGATGTTCAGCAAGTTTCAGACCACAGGAACTCTCTGAACAGGACACCTCTAACATTTGAATGACCTGAAAGGTGTAGAGTGCATTGCAAGATTCCAGATTCTGTGAGTTGTCACCTATTGTGGGGTGCTGTAAGTGATGCATCACCTTCAAATCATTTCTTGCTCTTGCAAGTAACCTCTGACTCATAATCCTGCAAGTAACCCCAATTAAACCCATTTATTCACAAAGTTGGACATAGGGGGTGTCCATAATTTGATCTTTTGTTGATACTTTACCTAAGATAATTTGCCAATTCTTCAAGTCTCCACAGGAATGATGTCACACAGTAAGATAGCTGCTAAGAATCATCAATAACCCAAGGTCCAGAGGGTCTGGAAATTTTGGCCTCCATTTGGCCTGACATTAGGACACATGCAGTAAACAACAAAACATTCAACATAAAAATTAAGTAAAATTAAAATTATAAATTATAGTTTGATATAAATTCAGAAATTTTAAAACATACAAATCAGATGCCATTAGCACATGGGCTTTGTTAAGAATACTTTGTTTCCAAATAATGACGGCATAAAATTCTTCTAGTCAATGTTCCCATTACAGTCATTCTCCTTACTCCCTTTGGAGATAATGTCTATAGCACTCTACAAAACTTTGTTCCTAAATTTCAAAAAACTGATTCTTTGTAACAGTAACTAATCTATAAAGTTTATCACAAAGGTCTTAAAAATATAGCTGGACCTCAAAACAAGAAATTTCAATTTAAGCACTTAAGAATGTTCTAGACTTCTAGACTCTTAAATTGATTTGTTATTGTCCTCTGGCTCAACTCTACCTTACATATTCTCAGTTTTGTAGTACAGCATCTCAACAGCAACTTACAGTCTGACCTGACTATTTTACCATCACAGCATCATTTAAGGAATTTAAACATTATTTCTCACTAATCTACTTACCAGACAGAATTTGTTTTAAAAACAACAATATATTTAATACTGTCATAATTTAGAAATGAAGTGTCCCTTACAAAGCTCATGTGTTAATTTCTTTGTTGGCAGCTGATAGAGTTGTCAAGGTTAGTGAATTATGAAGTAATCTATTCATGGGCTCATATATGACTTGACTGCTATGAGCCAGAAAGTGGCTAAGGATGTGAATCACTTGCATTGGACAACTGGGTGGTGTATCATTTCCAGATTTTTCCCATCTGCTGCCCTGGTCCAGTGTGAGGCTTCCTTTCACTCATGTTATTTATGAAGCACAAGATAATGTATATCAGTAAAATTATCAGCTAACTATGGCATCCCATAAATGGCTTAGTTAAATATCTTTTTACAGTGACAAAAAGGAACTCTTAATTTTTAAGTATAAATAAAATAATATCCAAATAGTATAAGTTTTTTTAGATATGTATTTTACTTTAATTTGTATCACCATGATTATTCATCATTAATATAATTTTGATATAAAAAAGAATAATTAAGCCAAGGGAATAGCTTTAAATTGGCACTGTCCATACTAAGGTAGATTATACTTTCAAAGGTCTGAGATAAGTTGTCATGGCAGAAATCAAAATTTAATGCAAATAGCTATAGCAGAATATTTTCCTCAGTAACAATTAAATGTGGAATCAGTATGTGGGAGCCTGTAATGTTTAAGTCTTACATTAAGTAAAAAAAAAAAAAAAAAAAGAAAACTGAAATAAAGTAAGAAATTAGGAAAATAGTTTTAAGATAATGTTTCACTTTTTTCTGAAATAAGCTGTGTTGTGGGATCGCTGAAACAAACAGATATTTACCATCATTTGAGGGGGATCATTGATTCTTCTAAGCAGAGCAAGGGACTGTCTTGTTCATTGAGGTGCTGAATTCTGTCCACTGCTGTTATTAGAGAGAAAAATAAAATCATTTTAAGACCAACAACTAGTTTTCATGCAAGTTTCTCATATATATATGCATACAGATAGTATATTTTAATTGTTATATTTATAGAGAAAGTTTAAGTACACATTTTTATCATTCTCTTTTGTAACATATTGATTCTGTTACAAAATGTTTAACCACTTCTGAAATAATATCAGAGAGAGGATCATTAAAATGTATATACAGAAAAATTTCTTGTTAAGATTATCATTAACAGATATATGATTCTTTCCCACAATTATCTCCCAATTTTTAAGGAAAGGATATCTTAAAACAATAGAAAGAATTGTAGATGTTAGAAAAATGTACAGCAGAATTTCCCAGTAATTTTTTATCTTTAGTGCAGACATTTAAAATAATCAAAAGCATGCTTAAATGCTTAATATTGTACATTAAGGAATGTATATCATAGTGAGAGAATTCAGGCTTAAGAACCTTTTCATATCATGAATCTCATCACTACAATCATAAAGCTTCAAAGATTGAGATCAATAAAAACCATCCTTCCTAGAATTCCAACCTCTCCAATTTCTTCATAATGTACTAATTTACTGGACAATATAGTAGAAGATGATTGCTCTAATTCACCTTAATACCTCCAATAATGAGAACTCATTACCCATTAAGGAATCCTCTTTAATTTACAGACAGTTAATGTGTGCTCTGGATAATTTGGAAAGTGTGTGTGTGTGTGTGTGTGTGTGTGTGTGTGTGTGTGTGTGTGTGTGTGTGTGATATTTTGACACTATTAATTTAAGTACCTAATAGTATATACCATCCCCATGTTAATTCCACTCATATAACTTGACTTGTTTGTTTATTACAATGGCAAAGTATAATCCAAATAATTAATATGTCTTGACAAAATATCAGAAGTTAAACTTTTAGAATGTTTCTTTTTAAAGACTCCAGGAATTAGGGGGAAAAGCTCTTTTCAGACTGACTGAGAAGAATTAGGGATGGCTCAGTAATTAAGATAAATTATTGCTTTTCTAGAGAACCAAAGTTTAGGTCTCAGAACTTATATCTGGCAGTTCTCACCTTCCAGTAACTACTTCAAGTAATCAAATGCTCTTTTCTGGCTTCCAAGGGCCCCTGACATAAACACACATATTCCTAAATAAAAGTAAATATTTACAAAGTGCTTTTGTAAACCTGTGCATATTCTATCGTCACCATCATTAAAAAAAGATGCAGCAAATAAATTATTCTGAGTCCAGGCTGTCCCGAGGCTGTCCCTATGACTCATACCACTCTGCTGTCTCCTAAATCAGATGTTGTCTTTTGAAGGCTGAACTTTAAATTGTTCTCAAACAACCAAAATCAAATAGAGAATTATTTTGTGGCTTTTATTGCCCTACATAACTGATTCCAACTTTTCTGTCTAATCCTATTTACTTCTTTATTCTTCCCTCCTGTGTCTTGTTCTAAGACACAGACAGTCTGTATTTAGAAAAGTAATTTGAGTTTATTTTAACCTCAAGATTTTGTAAAAATGTCTTGACTTACAAATTGCCTTTTTCATATCTTTTCATTGTTTTCTTTTAACATTGTATATCTAACAACCAATCCCATGCCAGTAGCTATACGCTGCTGTATTTCCAGTATATCACCCACAGCTCTCTTCATCGATGCTTTTGTAACTGGCCTTCTCCGCAAGACGAAGTGTTAATCACACTCTAGTCATCATTTTGTTATATCAGGCAAACTTCTCAGATCAAGTATACAGGCCGTATTTATACCAGTGTGTTCTAGCCTTGAATATTAATAGATTCTCACTTTAAGTAATTAGCTGCCCAGTAACTCTCCGAGAAACCAGTCATTTGTTTTCAATACTGCTTTAATGTGCACCACATTTTAACTACATTCCTACATCTGTCAGTTATGTAAAAAATATTGGAGAGTGCATAGTTTGGAGTCAGGAATCAGAGCTGCCGCCATGCTCAGAGATCTGGTTTTCTTCTCGAAAGAGGGACCAAGATGGTGTAGAATCAATGACTGAGCCTGTGGGAACCAGTTAATACAAGGAAGTTCAATTTTATTATGAAGGGGAGCCTTAAACACTTTTTCCTAGGCTCTAACCTCAGCCATGGAAAAGAGCTTTGCTATGCTGTGATCTGAGCTGCAGGCGATGGTCTCTTGCTGGCCTATAAATGTTGTATCTGGACTCTGCCCTCTTCCAAGCCCCAGGCAGACCTCAGGTTAACTTATGTGGAAGTGCTTAAGAACATGTGTTTTAAGGCACTTGTCATCACCAGTTTGCACTGGCTGAGGCTGGGTTGGTCTCCAGGCCCTTAGGAGCCACTATAATGTAAAATTAGAAAGATTTCATGGAACAATTTAAGTTTTAATTGAAAATAACCATAAATTGGATTAAGTAAAATAGGAAAAATAAATTCTATTTCTGTCAAGTAGAGGAGATCGCATTGTATTTAAAAACCTTGTAGCTTGGTTTGATGAGTTCTATGGATACAAGATACATTTCCACTGGCTATACAATTCTACAATGGTAAATATGCAAGTCTGGAAGCCTGCACACTGGAGTTAGCTGCTTTTGCTGGAACCAACTCTGTTGCTTTGTGGATGAAAATTTTTTGTCCTGGTTATGTTGATTGATAGAACTAATAAGCAGACAAAGGCTATGTGTTCCTTTTTCTTCTACACCCTTATTCATTGGGTCAGCCTAAAAGGTGATTATCAAATATAATTGTGACATAGTCTATAACAGTCACTAATTCAAGAATATTTTAACTTATTTTTGTTGAGAAAATTTCAATGCTATCTTAAAAAATTAAAAATTTTAAATTTATTTTATAAAAATTTGATGTAATATTATTATTTTTTGCTCTATCTCCATGTCTCTCTCTCTCTCTCTCTCTCTCTCTCTCTCTCTCTCTCTCTCTCTCTCTCTCTCTCTCTCTCTCTGTGTGTGTGTGTGTGTGTGTGTGTGTGTGTGTGTGTGTGTGTTTCATTTATAGGTTCCTCTTCCATGAAGTCTTTCTTTTCCTAATTCTCATTATGTAACAGAGGCTGATTTGACTCCCAGCCCCAATCTCTCAAGTGTTGGAATTATCTCCTATTTTTAAAGTTCCTTCCCTGTTCACTATTCTGCTACCATTTCCTGAGTAATTCTGCTTATCAATACTATTTACAGATATGTATGTAGTATAAAACACACACACACACATATATATAAAAGGACATGAGTTGTTTACTTAACTTTCTGATATTAAAATCTCTACATACATTGGTTCTGCCCCACTAAATGGCTCTACTTTGGTGAGAAATATTCATGTAAATTTTTTTCTTCTGTCCACTGTCTTTGATTTCTCTAAATTGTTCTATAATATTAACTTTTCTCCTGGTGTAACAATTTTCTGCTTGATTTTTCAATACATAATCTTATTTTATAAAAATTTGATATTCTAATATTTTCTCTTCTCTTTCTGTGCATTTCACTGTGTGTAGGTCTATGTATGTGTTGTGTTTTGTGGATGTGTCTGTGTGAATATATGTGGGTCTGTATAAGTAAGTATCTGGGGTGTGTATGTGTGTTTCTTTCAAAGAGTATATGTACCCTGCCCAGATTCAAACTCATGATTTTCCTTCCTCACGATGAGAGTACAGGCATGTGCTACCATGCAGGACATTAGCAACTTTTATTAAAAATCAATTAAGATCACTTCTCCTTCTCTTGTGTGATAGTATGAATTGTCTGTTTGGCATAATCTAGAATTAGCTAGGAGATGGGATACAATGGAGAATGAAAGCCAAGCACCAGCAGGGAATTTCCATTTTCTGTTTCGATGGACTGGATCAAAGGTGACAGCAACCTCCAGCTTCTGCTGCTGTGATTTCTACATCATTATAGATTTACGTCTGGAACTGCATTTTATCACAGCAACAGGATAGCATGTTAAGATATAGAAGTTAAAATTATCTCCTTTATTTTTGGTTTAAGACTGTGCTTTTAACATATTTGATCAGAATTAAATCACCTGTCAATTTAGTACAGCTTTACATAGTATCTTTTGATTTCTTTTATTATTATGTCATACATTTTGGATAGAGGTTCCCCTCCCTCTATTCCTTTCAATTCTTCCTCCTACATCCCTTCTTCCCCAGATCCAATCCTTCTCCATTGACTTCCAAAAAGTAAAAATAATTTTAAAAAGAGTATAATTTCCAGGGATATCAACCAAACATGATCTAACAAGATACAATACGTCTAGGCAAAAACCCTCATATCAAGACTAGATGAGGCAACCCAGTAGGAGGAAGAAGTACCCAAAGCACAGACCTAAAAGCCACAGACTACTCCCTTTTGAGTCTCACTGGTGTCCTACAAGAAGAGCAAGCTACGCAACCAGAAGGTATATGCAGAGGACCTAGCTCTTTTTATTTCAGTTGCTTCAGTCTCTGTGAACCCCTATGAATCCTGCTTATTTGGTTCTGTGGGCTATATTCTTAGAGTGTTCTTTACCACTCCATCTCCCGTTATTCTTCTTCACCCTCTTCTGTGAGGTTCCGTGGCTCTCTCCAGCATTTGGCTGTGGATTTCAGCATCTGCTCTAACCAGTTGCTGCATGAAGAATCTCTGATGACAACTGGGCTAAGTACCATTTCGTGAGTATAGCAGAAATCATTAGGAATCATGTCATTGACTTCAAGAGGGACTGTCTGTCATCTTTGGTTCTAAGATGGGTCACTGGGCTGATCTGACTCCGGATCCTAGGCATCAAGGCAGAGTTAGACATGGACTCCCCCTTTATGCCTTGGGCCACAAGTTGGACCAGGCATTTATTGTATATTTCCACAAGTCCTGCATCATCTAATCATGACATAACTTGTAGGTAGAAAAAAATTGCTCTTTGAAGATTTTGTGACTTGTCCTGTGCTCCTGTTCCACTGATAAGATCTTACCTAGTTATAGAAGATGGCCAGTTGAGGCTCATACTTCATATTACTATAAAACTTCAATAGGGCCACTTTTGTAGATTCTAGGAAGATTCCAAGTGCACTAGGTTTCTAATTGTCCCCCAATTCCAATCATTCCCTAGTACTCTCTCTCTCTGTTTCTCTCAGACCATGACTGATCCCTCCTCTTCCCATCTCCACTCATTTCTAGTCCATCTGAAAATTTATTTTATTTACCCTTTAAGGGCTATCTGTTTCTTCCAGATTGAGCCCTCATTGTTACTTAGCCTCTCTGGGTCTGTGAACTGTAGCATGATTACTCTTTAATTAACAGCTAATGTACACTTATTAGTGGATATATACCACACTGGGGATATTTTGTAATATAATAAAAAACATTCGGAGATATCAGAGGGATCTAACCACAGTCAGTCTAGGAGGATCAGAGAGTGGTGATTTACACCTTTAATCCCAGCACAGGGAATATCCTTGGAGTGGTGACCTAAACCCTTAATCCAATCTGAGTTCAGGTCATCTTAGTTTACAGAAGTAGTTGCAGGCTCCTAGGCAAGCAGCGGTGGGGCCACACATTAACTGAGCAAAGAGAGTATTTAAGGTGGACATAGAAAGACAGAGCAGGCAGAAGAAGCCGTGGCTCACACTGTTAGTCCCAGAATGGGGAAGCAGAGGCAAGAGTGAGTTCAAAGCCAGCCTGGTCAGGACTGTTACACAGAAAGCTCTGTCTGGGGAAAAAAAAAAAAAAAAAGACAGGAGGAGGTGTTTCCATCCACTTGTCTGCTAATTTCATATTTTTTTCTATCAGCTGGTTAACATACCATTGTATATATATACTACATTTTCATTACCCATTCTTTTCTTGAGGGATATCTTTTTTCAGTTTCTGGCTATTATGAATGAGGTTTCTATGAGGATACAGTTTAACAAGTGTCCTTATGGTAAGATGGAGTGTCTTTGAGTATATGCCAAAGAGCAGGACCTGATCTGCCTTCCAGAACCACACAGCTATTTCATCTCTTGTATTTGTGTTTCCTATAAATTTATTAATAAATATTAACCTTTTAGTCAGTTGCTAACAATTATTATGCCCCCTTAGACAAGAGCTAGATCTTGAGATAGATTAATTTCCAGTTTTCTCGAGAACCAAAAAATTAAGATGTTGATTTCCATAGTAGATGTATAAGTTGTCACTTGTACCAGCTATGGAGTATTTCCCTTGTTTCATATCCTCATCAGTATTAGCTATCACTTGTGTTTTTAATCCCAACCATTCTCACAGGTGTAAGGTGGAATTTCACTGTCATTTTGATTTGCATTCCATGATGGCTAAAGATTTTGAATATTTCTTTAAGTGCTTCTTAGCCCTTTGAGATTCCTCTATTGAAAATTCTTTTTTAAAAAACTAAATCCCATTTTAATTGGATTGTTTGTTTGTTAAAATGTAGATTTTCAGTAATTATATATATATATATATATATATATATATATATATATATATATATTGGATATTAATCTACTGTCAGATGTGAAGCTGATGGATATTTTTCCATTCTTTAAGATGACATGTTTTCCCCTACGGACAGTGCCGTTTGCTTTATAAAATCTTTTCAACTTCAAGAGGTCCCATTTATTGATTGTTATTCTTAGTGCCTATGCTATCAGAGTTCTGAAAAACATGAAGTTCTCTCCTTTCCCAAAGTTTTCAAGACTATTACTCATTTTTTTTTCTTCTATTAGTCTCAGTGTATCTCTCTTTTTTTGAGATATTTGATCCATTTGAATTGAGTTTTGTTCAGGGTGATAGATATGGAACTGTTTGCATTGGACTACCTGTTGACATTTATATGGATTAGCACCATTTTGAAGATACTTTCCTTTTTTCCATTGAGCATGCCTGCCTTTTTAATGTACAAGTAGGTGTCCATAAGTGTGTGGATTTACATCTGGGTCTTTATTTGATTCTATTAGTCAAACTGTCCATTTTTATGCCAATACCATATGGGCTTTATTACTAAAACTCTCCAGGACAGCTTAAAATTAGAGATAGAAATACCTCCAGATGTTCTTTTATTGACAAGATTGTTTTAACGATCCTGGGAGTTTTGCTTCTTCATGTGAAGTTAAGTCAATGTCTTTTCAAGGCCTGTAATGAATTTTGTTAGGATTTAGATGGGTAGTGTGTTTAATTTGTGGATTTCCTTTGGTAAAGTAGACAATTTTACTATGTTAAATCTACCAATCCAAGAGCATTGGAAATCTTTCCATATTTTAATTCCTTCTTCAATTTTTTCTTTAATGACTTGAAAATATTTTATAATCAGCCACTTCCTTGTAGCTGTTTATCAGCTGTAGGAGCTGTGGTAGAATTTACAGTGTAGTTTATGAATACTATCATATCATAAGATACATTCACTTCTTCCTTTCCAATATTTATAACCTTGATCTCCTTTCCTTGTTTTAAAGCTCCTCTAGAACTTTAGTAACAATGATGAATAGGCACAAAGAGAGTGGCCATCCTTGACTCATCCCCGCCCCCCTTTTTTTTGGAATTGTTCTTCAGTTTCTCCATTTAATTTGGTGTTTGCTATAGGATTGCGGTAATTACCTTTCTTTATATTTAGGAGTATCTGTCATATCCATAAATTTTTATAATTAAGGGGTATTAAATTTTGGAAAATGCCTTTCAGCATCTGATGATATGATAATGTTGTTATTTTTCTTGTAATCTGTTCATTTGATGGATTATAGTGACGAATTTTCCAATGTTTAACTATCTGCATCGCAGGAATGAAGGCTACTTGATACCAATGAATGATTTTTTTTTTTTAGATTCAGTTTATGAATATTTTATTGAGTGTTTTTGCATGAATGTTCATGAGAGAGTTGGCTTGTAATTTTTTTCTTTGTAGAATCTTTATGTGGTTTCGGTATCAGAGTGACTATGATCTCACAAAATGTATTGGGCAATGTTCTTTTGGTTTCTAATTTGTGGAATAATTTGAAGAGAATTTTCATTAGCCTGTCTTTAAAATCTGGTAGAATTCTTTATTAAGAACATCAGGCACTGCCAATTTATAGTTCTTTTAAAATGCTTTTTATGATCTAGATTAATTTTGGTAAATAGTATCTCTGGAGAAAATTATGCATTTCTTATAGATTTTCTAATTTGTGGAGTACAGGTTTGTAATATTACTTAGTGATGCTTCAGCTTTCCTCCATGCAAGTTGTTATAGCTCCCTTTTTATTTTTCTAATTATTAAATTTAGATATTCTCTCTCCATCTTTGTGTTAGTTTAGATAAGGGTTTGTCTATCTTGTTGATTTTCCCAAAGTACCAATTCTTTGTTTCATTTTTTCTTTTCTGTTTGTTTTCTTTGCATTTTATTGATTTCAGTCTCCAATCTGATTATTTCCTGCATTCTATTTTTCTTGGATGAACTTGCTTCTGTTTGTTCTAGAGATTTCAGGTGTAAAATTCCTACAATAAAGTATGTTCAATTTTTGAAGGTAATTAGTGCTATAAGGTCCTTTTAGCACTACTGTCCTTGTCTCTTAATTAGAGTATGCTGTGGATTCATTTTTATTAAACAGAAATCTTAATCTTTTTCCTTTATTTTTGCCTTGACCTAGCAGTCATTAAACTGAGAGATTTCTTGTTGAGAGTAATCCACATGCATTTGTTTAATTGGTAATTTATATTTATTGAGCTATAAATTGGGGAGATGCTAGCATGAAAAACAGAAACAAAGGAACAGTTGTATCTGTCCTCTGTCCAGCCTGGGAGAGAATGCACTTGGCCTCCAGTGTCAGACCACACCAAGCAGAAGGTATTACCACTCTCTTCCCTCTTAAGAGCTCATGAAAAACTCAGAGCCAGATATCAGAGGAAAGCTGGAATATCAGAGAGAGGAAACAGACCACAGTCAAATCTCACCCAGCCAACTTCTCAAGATAAAAGCTACCTTCTAGCTTCCTCTGCCTGTCTCTTAGTCACTTCTACAGAATAAATCTCTATCATTCTATGTCTGCCTTAAATATCTTCTTTGCCCAGTTTCAATTCTGGTTTCAACTCAGCATCATATTCTAGAGTTAAGATTAAAGGTGTGAGCTACTACTATTTGATAGTTAGGCCTTGAACTCTCAGAAACACAAAAAAGATCCCTGTCTCTGCAGTTATGGGATTAAAGGCCTAGGTCACCACTCTTGGTCTTTCCTGAGATTAAAGGCATGAATTACCACTCTCTGACCCTCCAGGCTTGACCATGGGTGGATGTGTTCTCTAATATTTCAGATTGGTTTTATTAAATTTACAATAAATCACCATACACTAGGCAGGCAAGTGTTCCTGCCTCTTTAGGCTGGATAGTCTGGTCATGGGCAGAGCAAATTCCACTACATTGTTCAGTTTCAGTGTGTTTTTAGGCTTTCTGTTGTTTCTAATGTTGAAATTCAGTTTTTAATCTGTGATGCTTATTTCAAATTTCTTGGATCTGCTGACACTTGCTTTGTGATAGAACATGTGGTTAATTTTAGAGACTGTTTCATGAGATGCTGAGGAAAAGTTGATTTTTTTTTTGTTTGTTTTGGTGAAAGTTCTATAAATATTTGTTAGGTCCATTTTGTTCATAAGCTGAATTAGCTTCATTATTTCTTTCTTTCTTTTTTCTTTTTCTTTTTTTTTTTTTTTTTGGTCTGGATGACCTCTCCATAGTTAAGAGTGGGGTACTGAATTTTCCCACTAGCAATGTGTAAGGGTCAATGTGTGATTTAAGCTTTAGTAGTGTTTTTCACAAGCATGGTTGCCCTTGTGTTTAGGGAATAAATTTTAAGAATTGAAAATAATTTTGGTTCTTATTTCTATTGATGTAATTAAGTGTCCTTCACTGTCTGTTTTGGTTAATTTTGGTTTGAAGTCTATTTTATTAGATAGTAGAATGGCTACTATAGCTTGCTTTTTAGGTATTATTGGCTTGGAAAATCTTTTTCTAAGTCTTTACTCTGAGATAATATCCATCTTTGATGTTGAGGTATGCCACTTCTATGCAGCACAATGAATATTCTTTCATAACCATTCTGTTATACTGTAACTGAGAAATGCTCAGATGAACTCAGAGACAGAAGAGACATAACAGACCAAGGTCTTAAATGTCTGCTTCATGTTCTTTGTATATACGTCATGGTTTCTAGTTTAGTGTTTTTATGGTATTTCCTAATATGCAAGCACGTGAGTATCTGATTTTTTTTTTTGTACTTTTCTTGCTCTTTGTTTTTCTTCCTGTTGGTTTGTCTTGTTGAACTTCTACATGATAGCTTTTCTTTTATCTTATTATATTTCATTTTGTTATAATTTGTACAGTGAACGTAAACCTAGCCACTAGGGTAAAATTGCTCCTGTTTGTTTAGACTTTGGTGGGATTATTTTATTATTATTTTTCTTTTAGGGTATAATTACGTTTCATTCTCTTGATTTGGGAGGTTGCTTCTCTATTGTGTTTTTGTCTTTTGAAAGAAATTAAAGTTGTGCGGCTATGGAAGAAAAGAGAATCTGGAAGGACCTGAAGAAGATAAAAAAACAAAATATAAATATGCTTAAATTAGAAAAAAATGTTTTGAGTAACATAATATTGTGGTATTGGTAACATTTTGAATAAAGGGTCATTTTAAGTAAAAAAAAAATCTGACTTTGCCCATTTTTATATAAGAAAAGTGCTATTTACTCTATGCAGCAATGATTTTTCAAAAAATAAATGAGTAATAAGTATCTGAACTACAAATTTATTAAACCATTGGAATATTGAGATGTCTTCTATGACATCATCAAATAGATTCATAAAATTTATGGTGTAGGCAGAGTTTTTCTGTGTCTCAGCAGCCACTCACAAATATTCATGCAGAGACATAATATTTATTTTAATTTTCACTATCTCAGGCTTCTTACTAGCTTATTCTTGCATTTTCAGTTAACCTGTATTTCTTATTTATACTCTGTCATGTGACAGTATCTTCTTTCAACAAGGCATGTTCATCTTTCTTCTTTCTGCATCTCTCACTACTCCTCAGACTGGGTCCTATTCCTTACAGCATAATCAGCCTGGCTATCCAACCTATACCCCTGTCTAGCTAATGGCCAGTCATCTATTTATTAAACCAACTATAAGGTGCCTTGGCAAAGATATAAATTTATATTGTACAGAAAGTTTATTCCATAACATTTCTTTATTTTTGTCTAAGTAAAAATAAGGTTTTATCTTTAACATAGTAAAATTATGTCAAAAACAGAGAAAATATTATCTATCTTACTTTGTGAGTCTAAAGGTTTTATACCCAATTTACTTTGTATCATAAATAATAAAAACTGTAAGTTTTTTATTTAGTCTTTAAATCCACCAATGACCCTCAAAGAGTGTAATGTTACTTATGATAGAGACATCTGGTTATCAGGATAGACACCCAAAGTTCTTCGATAATATTGGGGCATCAAACTTTGGCCTATGGGCCTAGTATACTAGCATATCTGATAATCATTTCAGAGATCAGTGTATACTAAAGGACTGTCCTATTTCGCCAAAGTTTGGCAGTCAATTCTTTTTTTATTTTGCATTCTGTTGGTCCAATTTGGCAGTATAATGACAGCAATTGAGGCAAGCAAAATTTATTTACCCAAATAGCTAGCTTTTGCCATAAAAAAACTCCATAAGGATTTTCTTCAATACCCATTAACCTCTTTTTGAAATAAAATAGTTCTGTCAGAAGAATATATGTCTAACTTTCATAAAGAACCTTAAACTCTTGCCTACATATAGCACCCAAATACCTGACACCTACTTCCACATAAGACCTGAGAATGCTTTTTAGAGGTTCTAAAAGCACAAACAATACCAAATGAGACTTTTTAGTCTCATGTTTCTCATGCTGAACATATTATTGAGCTGCATCTCCTGTGGGCTTGAGCCACAAATATGAGCACCACCAGAGCTTTCCCCATCAGCATACCCTGAACTAAGCCATATGGTGGATTTAATTTTTTCTCATGCTAGTAGAAAATATTAAATATGCAATAGAGACAGATCCAGATGGAAACAAAAGCCCTTTAACAGTGTTAAAAATATGTTTTAAAATACGCTAAGTCTTGGGAGAGATTAACAAAATGATATGAAAAGCTACTTTAAATGTTCAAAAATAATAATACCTTTAAAGAAAGAATAACATAATATAAAGTAAAAAAAAAAAAAGCCATGTAAAGATGGAAAATACACAAGGAGTCTGGATCCTGTATGTTATCTTGTTAACAATGATTTTTTTAAATCATTAAACAATAAGCAATAGCTGCCAAGACACAGAGAATTATGGAAACTACTAAATGAAATAAACCTACATATTCTTCCAGATTAATAGAGATCATATTTGACCAGTGGAGAACTCCTGAGTATCTTGGATACAGACCGGGGGGGGGGGGGGGGGGGGGATGGGCAAAGCCAAAAAGACTACATGACAGGTGACGTGTAAGTTGATTTCTTGAGATGGGAATACTCCTGAGGAGAGATGATACAAGGTAATTATTGTTAGCTACGTAGTTCACATTCATGACTTATTGTTATATACCACCCTTTCAAATGGCATAGGTAGAGATTTATAGAACAGTTTAATTATATAGTTCAGACTTGCCTTATAAATTTTATAAATTCTTTTGCCATCTCAGTCATAAAACAAAATAAAATTATCTCTGATTTGTGCACAGCATACACTCCATACCTGTGTTAAAATATGCAACATTTAAATATATATTACCTTTGAAAATTATGTGTCTTCAAAGCAAAGGGAACAAACACCAAAGAAAATGTGTGGCCTAGGTGATCCAGCCTCTCATATTGCCTCTGTTGCATTTTTCTCAGAGTTCTGAATAAAGTACAGCTTCAAGACAGATGGTTGAGATGGTCTAGACTCACAGACTACTTCAGCCTGGACTTCAGATAAGTCTTGCACTTTCCATTACACAGAGACTTGACAACAAATATTACAGCTAACTCTCCCAGAACATTACCATTATCCAAATTTTCCCAGAGTCTCCTAAATATGTCCCCGACAACACAGAGTAGACTAAAGAATATGAGACCCAAACTCATAAAAGCTAGGGGTGGATAACTTTTGGTCAATTGATGGGTTATAAATATTTTGTCATTATTTAAGGGGATTGGTTACGAGTTGTTATTGTTCATAGTCCAAAAAGCTAAAAATGTCATTAAATTTAAAGATCTCTTTCTAAAGAAAACATGAGGATAGGATATAAAAATAATAGGAAAAAGGGTAAATTATTGAATGTACTTTAATCCAAAAACAATTATTAGTCTCAAAATACTTTACATTGGTAGGAATTTAGGTATATTGATATAAATGTAAAGTTACTTTGATATATATAGTCTTGTTTGGGGTATTGTGTTTATGTACTTCAATTAAAAATATAATGTATAATAAAAATTATAATAATCAAACTTGTAGTCATATTATGTATATTTTCAAGGTTAAACAGATATATTTAGATATATAGATGACCTTCAGACACTTCAATGACCTACAGAATATGGCATTTAACATGTTTAATAACATAAGGCTTTTCATGACAGTGAGACACATCTGCTCCTGATAGCACCAATTTACTTCAAAAGAAGATGTTGGACATCAGAGAATTTCCAAATAGAGTTAACAAACTCTTTATGGAAAAATCTAGCTATTTGGGCAAGAAACTGCCCTTGCATCAACTGTGAACAGCATGCTCTCCAAACTGGACCAGCAGAACACAAAGAAAAGTTTCTGCTAAACTTTGTCAAGACAGAGCAGGAAAGTCAGATCCTCTAGGCCTGTGGGCCAAAGATAGACACCCCAATATTGCAAAGAAAACCTGGTTGACTGTCCAGATAGCTAGCTGTTTCTGTCATTATTTGTAGTTTAATTTTGGGAGTTTTTTTGCTGTTATTCCTGTTTACTAAGGTAATATTTTATCTCCCTGGGGTCTTTGATGGAGTTGGAGACTAGGTAGTTATAGTTACAGTTTTTAAGTTAGGTACATAGCTTGGACTCATCAAGATATCATAATAATGAAGGATTTTTTATTATATATCCCAATTGTAAATGGGCTGAACATTATAAATGTGATTATTACCTTATAATTGTTCTTATTCTTTATAGTTTTATTATGTTAGAGTTAAAAAATGTATCCATTTTATTTAGACCAAAAGGGGAAATATTGTGAAATAATATTTTATATATTACGAAGATTTGTCACTTGGTTTGTTTTAATAAAAAGCAGAAAGGGCAATAGCAAGGCAGGATTGGGCTGGGGGACATTGGGAAGATGCCAAGAATATCCAGTGAGATAGAGGAATTAGGATATGTAGGAGATGCTATAACAAGATGTGCTTTAGGGCAGCACAGAAATTAATACACATGAATTAATTTTCATTATAAAAACTAGTTAGAAACAAACCTAGGCTATCAGCCAATCTTTCATAATTATTAAAGAGTCTTCATGTAGTTATTTTGAAGCTAGCTAGAGGAACAAAAAAGTCTGCTTACAATCCACTAGTGGTACACATTTTTATTCCTAGCACTTGGGAGGCCACAGCAGGCAGAGCTCTATGAGTACAAGAAAGTTCCAGGACAAGCAAGGTTATACAGAGAAACCTTGTCTCAAAATAAATAAATAAATAAACTAACTTTTACATACCACCTGTTTCAAGCATAAAAATATAGAGTATCAAGTCTCTGGTAACTTGTGCTATCATATCCACAGAGCTGAAAGATTAAAAAAAAAAGAGAGAGAGAGAAGCTAGTGGAGAAAAGAACAAAATTTAAAATGCAATTTGGTAAATGAGCAGGGATAAAATAATATCTCTGATTATAAGGCTTAAGTATGAACAAAGAAGGAAATTTATACTTTTAATTGTGTTTCAGAAAATTGGAAAGGAAAAAAGTAATAAACATCTTTCCAAACAAAGCTTAAAAATAGCATCACTGCATAGCAGTATAGTAAAATAGCATTTAAATAAAATGAATATTCTTACAGATGAATAATAAAGTTGTGAGATAACTGATTCCATGAAACACATTTGTAGAGGATAAATGATAATTTATCTTATTTTTCTTAAAATCTTTAAAAGTAGCCTTGAAAATTAATATTAATCTTTATATACGAGAATTATAATAAATTGAAAGTCAAAATACTGTAATTTAATTTTTGTCAGAGAAATTTTAAAAACAGAATTGGGAAAATATTTTTACATATGATTAAGACAAAGACAGACATTAGGAAACAAAAATAGATTTCTTACACTATGAAGGGAATAAAATTAATTCACAAAAGGCAATGTAAAAAAAGTAATTTTTAAGTTAAGTTTTAGTAATTACTCTACAGTTTGCATAAGAAATTATGTAAAGCAAATATGAAGAAATAAGTTGTTATAATATTTAACTAAGGCTTCCATAAACTTTATCAATAGCAGGTTAGAGAATATTATGAAGTACATGAAATTTGGTAAAACTTGTTTCTAGTGACAAAGTTTTAAAGTAATGAAAGAAAAACTTTCTGTTGTTTATCTAAAGACTGATGAAATGTAGATTATAGTTTAAAATATTGAATTTAGGTATTTTCATTTCAAGTGGAAACTTGATAGGTTAACGTACATTGGGCAGCAGGTTGGGCTAACCATTATTCATCTTTTTCTTCCTACTATCAAGTAAGCCTTATGTCTATGTTCTGATGTATTTTTGTGGGGTTTTCTGTGAGGATTTAATAAAAGCTCCAGAAGTTTCAGAGATCTAAGAACATTCAGTCTAGGAGGACCAGAGAGTGGTGATTCCCAGCAAGGGGAGTGTCCTGGGAGTGGTGACCTATGCCCTTAGTCCCAACTGAGTTCAGGGTCTTTTTAGATTACAGAAGGAGTTCCAGGCTTCCCAGCAGGCAGTGGTGAGGCCACGCCTTAATTTACCAAAAGAGTAATTAATGCTGGGATAGAAAGGCAAAGGAAAGGAAGACAAGAGAGGCCAGGCTGAGGAAGCTGGAAGACAGCTGGGTGACTACAGCTGTGGTGTTTATTCTCTAATGACTTCCTCAGAGATTCCTGAGTCTCATTTATTCCTGCAACAGTTTTCTGTTGTTGTTTTTGCTCTGTGCTGGCTCTGATCATTTGATTTAAAAGTACATCTAGTATAACCAGTTAACAAAGTGTTAACTGTTAGATCAGCCATGAACTCCTTATCTGGAAAAAGCTGGTTCAAAGAGTATAGTCAAATGAATACATAAATCTGATCATCCAAATGACAGCAGTGGTCCTAAACATCAGTATTTCAATCCCTTAGTAAGGCTGTGTCAGCCTTGGGTTTGGAAAAAGGCTTTGTAATCTAGGCTAACATGAAGCTTATCTTTTCTTAGTGCTTTTTAGCCTCGTCTCTCCACAGTTTCCAATCTATAACATATCCCTAGTTCTGACAATGCTGATCTCTATTCATAAAGAAGGCCAGAGGAACCCGAGCTTTTGTCATTTACAATGAACTTTCTCTGAATCATCCAATAGTTTTAATTTGTAAGTCATTGCTCATACAACTAAACAAATGTAGAAAATGTGTTTTCCATCTGTTTTTGTTTGATGTTATTACATATGAGGGAAGTAATAAGGAAGAAGACACCAATGGTTTCAGATTTCAAAGTGAGTGAATTTTAACATTGCAATGACATAGCGCCTCTATCATGTTCTTTCCCTCCCCTAGCATATCTGGCTTTTTCTTGCTCTGGACGGAAATGAAGATTATTCTAGAAAAACAATAATCCACCTCTTCACTAAGGAAAAAAATTTACAACTGAAAGAGTAAATAAATTGGGGGGAGGGATGCAGATATTCCCTAACCCTTGTTATTGAATGCAACAAGAGTGCACTGAGCCATCATCTATTCCATGAATTAAAGTTCACTGAAAGAACATGATGCCTCCTTAAGAGATTTTAACTGAGTATAGTTAGTTGCTATCATTTAGACTTTAGTAAAATGAATTTCAATTCCTTTAAACTCAAGTATTTAATTATTTTCTATTTATTGTTACAAAAGATAGTTGCTGTTTCATGTATACAATAAAAAGCGGATATTATGACAGTGTGTTTTACAGTGAAAATTTTATTTCACAGAATATTTTGAAAAAAAAATGGAATCATTAAATGCTTATTGATTGTTTTTTTAATTAAAAAACATCATTCATGCAAGAAAAAAGATGAGTTCTCACAATAGTAATTTTATGACTGACTTTAACAGCTTATATTTACATTTATTTGTTAAGTGTATGTGTGTGTGTGTGTGTGTGTGTGTGTGTGTGTGTGTGTGAGTGTGTATTTGCTCACATGCATTTAAGTGCGTCACATATGTACTTGGTATCTGCTGAGGTCAGAAAAGAGTATGTGTTCCCCTCCTATAGAACTGAAATTTAGAAACTTTGAAAGCTGTTTTGTAGTTGTTAGAAACTAGACCTAGGTCAGCTGCAAAAACAATGTGTTATTAACTGTCGGTCCATCTATCCATTTACTAAGTTACTCAACTTTTAATGTATGTAAACCATATTTTCAGTTTTAGTTGTAGACAGTTTTGACTTTGTCTACTAAAAAAATATTCCCATGTCTTCATTACATGAATCAAAATTTTACTTGATTACTATTAAATGTAAATATAAAACATATTTTTGTATGTTTCCTGTGTAAAAATAAATGATAAACATTGAGTAAAATCTTAGTAGGAACAATTTATATTTTTAAAAAACAAATCCACATAAATACATTTTTTAATGAAAACTAATGCAAGTCATTCTTACTTCATAAAGATATTTTCCTTCCATGTATATCCAATTCATTTTAGAAAGTTCAATATTGTTGGGTGTATGTTCTCTAGTGTGGAATTTTAATGTGTTGTACAAATTGAAAAAAGTTATGGAATTTGTAATAGGAGATTCCTATTTGAATCGTGAGTTCAGAGGTGCTATTTGTAGGCTTCAAAAGAACTATCTGATCCAGCAAATATTTTCTATTAAATGAAAATAATCATGATACACATATGAGGATTCTTAGGGGATTAAGTATAAATATCCAGAGAGCATTTAAACAATATATAGTTCTACGCATATATTTTTAAACTTAACCCTTTTGTTCAGCAGAATGTTGACTTAATTCAGTTTTTTGATGTAATGTCTAGTCTCACCTTCGTCTAGAGCTTCACCATAATTTCTATTATACTTTAGCCACATTCTGAAGCCATTTCCTGGGAAGAAGCAGGGAGGAAAGCTAGCTGTAAACATGGGTCAAGCAGGGTGGTGCCCATTAAACATATGGGAAGGCATTGCTTCAGTGTTGACAGGGAGGGATCCAAAGCTCAGAAGATGGCCTTTTCCCATATGACTTCCCCAAGTGCTGGACATTTAGGAAGCAGCTGCTTCTGTGCATGCACAGCAAGCTTCCCACTTTACCCTCTGACTGTTGATGCTTTGTGCTGTTGCCACTGGATCATTTTCCTTACAAATTGCCCCATAAATTAAGTGTGACAATCAGCACTAGTCTTTAGACTTAAAGAAAAGAAAAAAGATCTCTGAAATCAAGAGAAAACCTGCATCATACTAGTAAAAAGTATGGTATAAATCATAGGATTTATGAATGGTAGAGTCAGAAGTGTGTTTTAGAAATCTTCAAACATCATTTTCATTTTACATACAAGGCATCTGATTGTGGATTTTGTAAATTTTGTTATACTGCAGGTGGTAATCATTATAAAACTACTAATCCTCCAATGAAATTCAGGAGAATTTGTAGACTCATTTTCTGCATTGCTATATTTTGCAATGTGCATCTAACTATTACCTATGCTTATATATTTATTTCAAATTCAGTAACCCTTGATAATCTACAGAATAATATTTTATAGTTTGTAATATTTTCTTCCTCTCTTTTATGAATACATTGTTCCAAATTCATCGTTTATGACTTTTTAAGTATGAATCTTGCTTCAGTTCAGATCAATCTAATTTTTAATGTGAATGTGCTCTATCAAACTAAATGACACACAAGTAAACTTTGTCTCATTTATTTGCTTGTTCTTCATACATTCATTCAATTCCCTGAAAATCATCAAAATATCTACTTTGTTCTGGACAATGAAGATATATACACTAATGTAGTCATTCAGAAAACTGGTGATAGTGCTAACTTGTCTAAGGTTAAATTTTGCTTTTGATATCATCTAGCTAAAAGGTCTCAGCAATTTCATTAAATTCTGTGACCCCTAGCTTTCTCAGTTATAAAATTCTTGTAGTAACATAACAACCTATCTTCCTTATGAGTTATGAGAATCACAATTTACTTATGCACAATTTTAATATACTATCTAGTGGTTACTCCCATTGAATAAATGTATGCCTGCCGTAAATGGCATCAAAATGCCTCTACTTATTAACAGATACAGAAATTATACCAATACTCAGAAATTTATAAAATAAAGTCTCATGAAGGTAGGTACAATTTCCCCACTTAGTGGTGAATGGCTGGATGATATGACATTATGCACTGAAATGTGATACAGTAGCTTCCTTTACTCTCTGTAGGTCTAATATTTTTACTGGAGCCCAGCTAGCTTCTCTTTTATCTTTTTCATCCTTCATTTTTTTGAAGGTTACTGGGTATAATAATGTTGCCTGTTTTTGTCTAATTTTAGATGACCTTGCTGAATTTGGTTCTTCATATTCCTCTGTTTGAATTTGAGCATCTTTGTGTTCTCTCTCAACAGGCTTTTTAAAGACCTTTTTCTTTGGATTTACATTAGTCAACTTTTTCTGTGATATCAAACAATAAATATTCATAGTAAATAGTATGATAAACATCGTGATATTTCCATCTATCTTATCTATGTTTTCCTTTACTGGTTTTAATATCAAATCATCTAGCAAGAGGTTACAGTATGACCAATCACCCTCCATTTCAAACAAATTCCCTCTTTTTTAAAAAAATTGAGTTACTTACTGTTATTGTCCATTGATGATTGTGAAGTGGGGCAGCTACCTAGTGTGATAGCAACCCAAGGAGAGGTCCAAAAAGGAAAAAGAAACAACCCACCAGGAGAAAGACTTACCCAGATGAGGGTAAAAGAGAAACACGTGTGGCCGGTCTGCCTAAGGCTGGAGGCTAACCGGGAATGCAAAGCCTAGCTGCTAGTAATTACTCCTCAGGCCACCTGTTGTTCTGGCTGGCAAGTGTGGTTTTTTGGGTAGGGAAGAGAGAAATTTGTGCCCCAAAGTTGGACGCCAATTGTCGCATGAAATAATGAGACTCAGGGATAGATCTCTGAAGAAGTTGGAGATACTAGAGGGAATAAACACCACAGTCAAATCTTACCCAGCTGTCTTCTAGCTTCCTCAGCCTCGATTCCCTTGGAATGGCCTTTTCTGTGTTTGAATCCTATCTTAAATATTCTTTCAGTAATTAAGGCATGGCCCCACCACACCTGCTTGGGAGCCTAGAATTCCTTTTATAATGTGAAGTGACCTTGACACAGGTAGGATTAAGGGTGTAGGTCACCACTCCCAAGATACTCCCTGTGCTGGGATTAAAGGTTTGAATCACCACTCTGATTTTCCTAGACTGACTGTGGTTAGAGCTCTGGGATTTCTGGAGCTTTTACTAACCCCCCCACACATAGACTGTGAGTAGATTCCCTCTGATATCTCCAAAACTTCTGAAACTTTATTAAATCCCCACAGAAATGATCATTCTTGAGTTAAAATTTATGAATTTTCCATTGTTACTTCTTTAGTTATTTCAGAAAATCATAGTATATGCAGTGAATATTACAGGTAAAGCAATTTGAACTTTACAATAATCATTCTAGGAATGGAAGGAGACACATTTTTCTTGAGATCAAGTGTTATGAAGGAAAATATTGCTGTGACTACCAAAAGTGCAAGATTTGATTTTTTTTTTTTTGCCTAGATCAATTCTGAGAGATATATTTACCAAAAGAAACCACGGCATATGAAAAAATATCTCTCCGAAGAATAAAAGGCAGGCATCATTCGTCTACAAAAATGGCTGGGTGATTGTGCAAGCCTAGCACTCATCTGCATTAATAAAGAGAATGTCAAGAATTCTAGTATTTTTATATTATCTGTAATATTGCAATAGGACACAATCAAGCTGGGAGGCCACTGAGTTATAACAAGTACCAGGATGAGAAATTATCCTTATACTTGCAGTAGTGATATTAGTGTCCTGATAGTAACAACAACTTTCTAATTGTACTTAGCCCACTAAAATATGCAGAAATTGTGGCTGTTGTAATAAAATACGTGAAATATTCCTAGCCACTGAAGTGAGGGATATTAGAATAGAATCTAGTACAGTCACTTGGCTAGACACCGAAATTTCTAGATGCATTCAAAAATTTATGCTCACAGATAAGTATAGTTCTGTTCTTCATCAAAGGAGGTTCTCTTCATAGCAAATGGAGACAATTATAGAAAACTAAGGTCATAATGGAGAAATCAGTGAACTGTGATTTAATTCCAGCCCCAACAGACAAATCTAGAGCACAACAAGATCATCAAAAGAAGAGGGAACATTTTGGAGGATGGGGAATAAATATTGTAAGAGCAAAAGGTTCAGAAAGTCTGCTGTGATATTTGGTTTTTAGAAATGTCAGGGAAGCTACATCTATAGTTCCTCAATAGTAGCTTCTTAAATACAGTCTTAACAATTACACTATAAATAGACATATTTACATGGTAGAAGGATATATCACAAGGTTCTATCCTAGACAAAGAACTATAGACAACTAAGAACTGTTGAGAAAGGAAAGAAAAAATTATCCTCTTCCTGGTATACCTAACAATTGAGTGCACAACAATATATGGCCAGCTCTTAAAGCTTAAATCTATACAAGCAGACCACATTAAACAGACTCAGCATGTTGTGTATGTAAATACATGTGTATGTGTGTGTGCATATAACACATTTTAATATATGTGGTTATAAATGAATATATTACATACATGCCTGTGTGTGTGTGTGTGTGTGTGTGTGTGTGTGTTATAATAAATAACAAGAGGCTATAATTTTGAAAAAAGAGTGAGGTGAAAATAGGTTATGCTAGATGGATGGAGACGTGTCAGATGTATTAATGACAGGGAAAAGAGAAGTGTTATAACTGCATTTTAATTAAAAATAAAATATAAAGAAATGAAAATCATGTCACCTTAAATCTTTTTGGAATATCTAGCACTGATAAAGAGAACATATAGTACATTCTTAAATAACCTCACCATAACATGCTTACTAAGTATTTATGTTCTGTTTCTGGTGAGAAACAGAGTCTTAAAGAGTGCTGTATAACTACATATGTTCACTGTGCAACCAAAATAGTACTTATCTTATTTTGAATAATTCCTTCTAAATTTTCATCAATTATTTTCTCAAATTATAATTCTGCCCCTGTCAAATCCAAAGACCCAATGATACTGGTGCTATACCTCACCTTTCCCTAAAAGCATTCATTGTATTAGACCTGGTGAAGACATACTTAATTTCAATGAAACAATAATGAATAATCAGGCATGGCAGATTATCTTACTGTAAAGGAAATGATGATTTCTGTTCTACAGGAATTCATTGATTAAAAGTATGCTTTTATCCAAAGTAAAACAAGTTTGATTTGATACAATGGTGGAAATCAATGAAAGGTCATCAAATTAAAGTGTCAAAAGCATATTAATTTCTTCAAAGAATGTTCTAGTGAATAGGGTCAGACAATGAATATATTGAGTTAAGTACCATACCTTGAAGCTCCAATAGTAACAATAATATAGAATATTTAAAATAACATTTTAAAATTAGATTTAATCATTATCCATATTTTAATTAATCATATCATTGAATATGACAGGTCTTCTTTAATTTATAACATTGCTTTTTGTAGAAGTTGATCAGCTTAAATATTTTCTCATTATAAATTTGTCTTTACCATGGAGCAATCTTAGCAAACTATTTAAGATACTTCTGATATCCTTTGTAGAAACAAAAGAAATGGGCAACTCCATGCTACATGCAGGTGGTGGGAATGTGTCTATGCTTTTGAAATGAATGTACCAATCTGACTTGCACTGAATTCTTTATCCTTTGACTGGCTACCTGGTGTTTTACAAGGTCTAAAATCCTCAAAGCTTCAGCTTGAATGGTGCCCAAACATAAAGCAGAAAGAAGTGAGTTTGATCTAAAATCCATAAAATCAAAAGTTTGACTGACCACGAACCCTACATTTTACCATCTGACTGTGAATTGCAGTAGGAAACAAAGTACTGCTTTTATTCCTTTCATCCAACACTGAAGGACATTTGAGGACTTGATTTATGGTTTTGAGAATGTAAGTGTGGATGTTAACAAGTAAAGAAAAATTCAACCACACAGTTGCATATGCTTCTTCAAAGGCATCCCTTTAGTCCCCAGTGCTCCTGTTGGTCTATTTGATTAAATGGTTATGCCTAGATTATGTGGCCCAAGGAACAGAGTTCTTTCCAATCCAGTGTTTTTACCAATGTTGCTTCAGTAAAATAGTACTATGTTCTAAGAATTTTATCATATAAATATTATATTATATAAAGTGTGGATTGTGACTATAATTCATTTAATTCTCAAGCTATAAACATATTTAAAATGTTCATGTTCAAGATGTTGAGAGTGAACAGACACACATGCCAAGTTTTTCTTACAGGAGAGTACATCATTTTGCAAATGAGATTGGAGAGTGCATTTTATTATACAAAGAAGAATAATCTCATAGCTGGGGCTGAAACAGGTAGCCTGTGCACACTTTGACAGAACAAATTCACACAGCGATGCCTTAACTGATGTAATTTCTTTAAAATACCATCTACTGAAACATCTCCATAAATCTCTCATCACTTTACTAAGATGGTGGGTGTATATTCTAATACCTGTAGACATATTTTCTTCTGCTTCTTTTTGTCTAGATTTACAATATTTATTCCAAAAACTATTTTTTAAAATGTACTAAGAATAGAGCTCAAAAAAACAAGAAAGGAACTGGAAATAAAAGATTCTATGAGATTTGTACAAGTTATAGTAAGAATTAAGAGAACATTAGTAGTCTTAGAAGAGTCTGTGGGAAGCTGGCCTAGATCATATTTGCATATTTGCATCTAAAATTTATAAAAATGGGGAGGCTCACAATATTCATAATGATAAGGTTCTTAGGAAAGAAGCAAATATTTGTATCACAACTATTTATTTCCTCTGAGGCTTAGTTCGTTGAACCCAATAGTTTCACTTATAACTATAAAGTATCTTACTTAAGCTGTAATATTATAATCTCATGAATTCTGTAAAAGATTAGTATCACATTATCATGAGTCTGTACAATGCAAAAGGACATATAGTCCATAAGATCTTGAACATTTGGAAAAAGCATTCTGGAATATTTTAAATAGACAATAGATGAGTTCAAGTTAAATGATACAGTGACTTACTAAAGTCCTTAGATGCATTGATTCATTTCCATTTCCTAGTGCTTGCTATGGGCAACATACTCTTTAACTCATTACAAAGTAAAAACGGCAATTCTCATTTTACAACTTAATACACCTTAGAGACAAATTGTCCTCTGAGGATATAACAATAATAATAGAATGTGGAAAATTCCCAATTATTTCTGGCTTGGGTATTCATGACTTTTAATCTGTCATATCACCCATACCCTCCTCCTCGTAAGTAATTTTTTACTTTTAAAGCTATATTTTAATTATGCATATGTGGAGAAGGAGGAATATGTGACTACAGGTATTTGTGAAGACAAAGGCGTTAGATCACCCTGGAGCTAAAGTTCTAGACAAAGGTAAATCACAAAATATAAGTGCTTGAAGCCAAGCTCTGAAAAACTGTTAGCACATTCTTGTTAGGTTGGTTTGGGCTTTTGTTTGTTTTTTTCTGAAGGACATATTTAAGTAATATCTTTACCGAGTAAACTATGTATTTATGATAAAGATAATTTACTTCTATTCCTAGTTTATATTTTTAAAAAGTATCTGTAAAAATCTCTATAAGCTAACATTAAAACTTCTTACAATAAAAATTCCATATCATATATTTAAAAGTTTGGTAGGCGTAATCATTGCTGATGAAAGTTGTTCTGAGTAAAAATTAGATGAATTAATTTCAGTTGCTCATTTCATACCACACTACAAACTAGATATTTGAAAAAGGAAATTGCCTCCTAGATACTGTGCAATTTCATTTCAAGGCACTGATCTTTCTAAGATACAGAAACTTAGGCAACCAAAAAATGCCAATGGTTGCTCCTTTCTAACACTACAGTGGTTTAAGTGTCATAACTAGTTCTATTTTTTTCTTTTTTTATTATTTGAAACAATTTAAAATATAAATATATTTCAATCATATTTGTTCCCTCCCTTCCAGAACCTCTTCCCCTCCTTACCCATCAAACTTTAAGTCCTTTCTCACCAAACAGACAAAATCCAACACAATAACACAATTCTGCAAATCAAGAAAACAAAATAAAACAACACCCAAAGAGTAAAACAAAACCAACAAACTATAACCCAATAAAAGCATGCAAAACATTGTAGAGTTTATTATATGTTGGCCAACTACTTCCGCACATAAGGCCTGTCATGCAGTGGTTAATATATCGTTTCATTCCAATGGGTAAAACTATTTTCCTCTCCCAGGAGTTATAAATGACAGTTCAGTTTTTAACCTTTACCCATTTGTTTGGAGACAGCTCTGCTCCCCCACATACAAGCTCTGCTGGAGTTCTCAGGCCATGTTGTAACTCGGTTAGACCGTTGCTTTCATTGGCTGCACTCAGGACGTTCTGTCGTCAGAGGCTTGGTTTTTATTCATTCCTTCATTTATTAGACTATTTAAAATATAGCAAGTTTAAACAAAAGCAACACTAGCAAACTTTGGAAAGACATCTCAACAAAAGGAAAAGAGGCCAAGGGAAGGTACAGGCATCAGAGACCCACTTGTTTGCACATTTAGGAATCCCATAAAAATCACTAAACTGCAAGCCAAAATATTAGTACAGGGAACCTGGTACAGAGCCATGCAGGCGCTGCACATGAATTTTGATCATAATGATTTATAGACCTTTGTTTTTTTTGTGTCCTGTATTCTCCTGGTTCTTAGACATTTCCTGCCTTTTTCAACAGGGTTTTCTGAGCTCACAGGGGAGGGATTTGATGCAGACATACAAAATAGATCTTAGTTCTAATGTCTCTCACTTTCTGCATAATGTTTGACTGTGGGCCTATGACTCTGTTTGTTTGGCTTCAGGAGGAGGCTTATCTGCCTCTGACTGAACAAAGTACTAATCCTTGAGTGTAGCAGACTATGACTAGGAGCCATTTTATCTACCTTTAAAAAAATTATTTTCTACTAGTATTATTTGATTTTCCTCTAGTTTCCTGAGCTATCTAGTCTCAGGTTCTTGGTGACCCAAACTTCAATATGACTCGCACCTTATGGAGTACACTGAATCTATACATTGCTTTTGATAAGAAGGGCATTTTTACTGTCACTCCTAAAGATCTTTCCATGTTCTGATATCTTTCTCAATATCTATTTTCAATGTCATCATGTTTTTAATCCTGAAAGTCTTTCACTTACTTGGTCAGAGATACTCCAAGATATATTATTTGAGACAACTGTATAATGATTTTTCTGGTGGGTTTATTTATTTAGCTTCAACACTTCTCTGTTAAGTTTTTGTCTCAATGACCTGGTTCTTTTCCAGAGTGAGATAGTGAAGTCTCCCACTATCTGTGAATGAAGATCAATATGCGGTTTCAGCTCTTGTAACATGTCTTCATGAACTTGGGTGCCTTGTATTTGGGACACACAACTGTTAAGAATTGAAATATCCTTTACTTGAATTTTTCATTTTATTATTTTATAGTTTCCTACTCTATGTCTTCTGATTAGTTTGATTTGAAGACTATTTTCCTCCATATTTCAATGGCTACACCAGCATATTTCTAGGAACTGTTGGCATAGAATATATTTTTCCAAGTCTTTATTCTCAGGTATTGTCTACTCTTGATGTTTAGTTGTGTTTAGTGGACACATCAGAACAATGAATCCCATTTTTACATACATTCTGTTACTCTGTGTCTTTTTAATTTGAGAATTGAAAGTGCTGATATATCAACAATTAATAGTTACTAATTTTTGTTACTTTGTTGTTCATGGTGATGGTTATGATAGTTCTGGTGATGGTGCTATTATTGCTGCTGATGGTGGTGGTATATGTGTATGCGTATGCGTGTGCGTGTGCGTGTGTGCGTGTGCGTGTGTGTGTGTGTGTGTGTGTGTGTGTGTGTGTGTGTGTGTGTACTTTCATGGTCTGGGATTATTTATTACCTATGCTTTCTTTGATGTAGTAAACCTCTTTATGTCGGAGTTTACTTTCTATCATCTTCTGTAAGGCTATATTTGTCAATGAATATCACTTATATTTATACTTATTATGGAGTATCTACTTTTTGATATCTATCGTAGTTTATAGTTTTACTGCATATAGTAGTTTGTTCTCTCTTTTAGACCTTGTAACAAACTGTTCCTACTGGCTTTTCATATCTCTATTGAGAAGTTAGTTGTAACGCTAATAAGTCTGTCTTTCTTGGTCTTTTTCCCTTGCATCTTTTATTATTTTTCTTTGTTCTTTATATTTAGTTTTTTGATTATTATGTACTGAAGGGACTTCCTTTTCTTGTCTAGTCTATTAGGTTTTCTGTATGCCTCTATTACTTTAATAAGCATCTCCTTTTTTGTTGTTGTGAAATTTTCTTCTATGATTTTATTGAGACTATTTTCTGTCCCTTTGATCTGTATCTTTCTTTCCTCTATTCCTATTAGTCTTAGATTTGTTTTTTAATAGTGTCATAGATATTCTGGATAGTTTTTCTTTCCCCAGAGTGTCTTAGATTCAGCATTTTTGTTGATCAATGTATCCATTTCTTCTATCATATCTTCAGTGCCCAAGATTCATACTTTCATATCTTCTATTCTTTTGGTGAAGCTTACCTTTGTGGTTATTCTTAGAGTTTCTAAATATTTCCTTTACAGAAAAACCTGAGTCTGGATTTTTTTTTAATTGATTCTACTTCTACCTTTATGAATTAAACAGTTTTATGCATATTCTTCCACTTTTTGCTTGTGTTTTCATAGCTTACTTTTAGGGATTTATTTTTTCCTCTTTAAGAAACTTTATCATATTCATAAATGTTCTTTGAAGATCCTTTACATGTGTGTGAGCTATGCTGTAATATTCAGGGTCTACTTTGGTAGAGTTGCTAGACTCTAATGAATATATTTTGTCCTGTATGCTATTTTTATACTGGTGTCTAAGCATCTGGGATTGTATGATTGCCATTCTGTATGCTGATATTTGGTCTTGTCTTTGTTGGGTAGTTGTTTTATTCCACTGTTTTATTTTCTGTGTGGTTCTTAGGAAAGTGTGTTGGCTGTGTGTTGCCTGTGAGAAAATCTTCAGGGGTCCTGATAATTGTGGACACTGGAGGTTTCAAGTAAAGTGTGTTTTGGGGTATTGCCTTCTGAAACTTAGAAATGAGAAGGATTGGAGGCAATGAGTGGATTTCACAAGAGGAAAGCAGACTGTTCCACCACAAGTTTGGTTAGTTTCCTTAGTGTGGTGACAGAGAACGAAGAAAGAGGAAAGGTAATTTCAGAAGGTTTGTTCATGAGCTGGGGGAATGAAGATCTGCAGTCATTCTTCCTGATTCCCTTGCAGGTGTGGCCTGTGGACTCCCAGGGAGTGCTTGCTAAAGCTGGGTGCTGGAGTGAAGCAAGCAGTAGGAGGAAGAAAGTTAGGAGAAAAAGACTTATGGGATGCCCAAAGACAGTGTCAGGGGTTAATAGAGGTAGCATAGGTGTTCTGTTGCAGAACCCCGGGGGAGGGGGGGCTTTGATTGGTGGATCAGAACAAAAGGTGAAGATCTGCAGTTGACCTATCTGCCTCCCTGACAGAACTGGCTGTTGGGTTCCCAGGGAATACTCACAAACATAGTAAAATAAAAACAAAATCCAAGAGTGTCAAAACTTCAGCTTTGGATATATGGGATTTACTCACAGTTTTCTGAGATTTAAAAGGATCCATTTCGCCAGATCTTCCATTGGGAACACAGGGCTTTCTTCCTAGGCTAAATATGGAGCATGCTACTAATTCTGCTGCCCATAGTGGCCATCTTATGGTACTTTGAATCTCCCCAATAATAGGGTCTCATTGCAATTGGACTGCTCCTCCATCAGTAAGCTCTCTTCAAACACTCTGAAACTGAAACATGGTGCAAAGACTCAACTTTTTAAATGAGACCCTCAGCTCTAGGATTTCCACTGTTACTCAGTCTACACTTCCAACAGTGGTTTCTGGTTCCTAACCTTAACTACTTTTTATATCTTCTTCATTTCTTTACAGACGATTCTATCTGGGAAAAGTTTATACTATAAAGTTCAGCTGCTAGCATGAACAAACAATGTACTAAGTCCTCCCACTACAATCATCAATCCAGAATACACCCAACAGGTTTTTCCAGTGGACAAAGTAGTAGAGGCATTTTCTTAATTGAGATTTTCTTTTCCACAATGCTTATGGATTATATCAAGCATACATTATAATATCCATCATAATAACTAAAGTGTCTAAGAAATAGGTATAATAAAATTAAGCAATGGTAGGTATAGGAGGTATGTGAGGTGCACTACCAAAAGCTGTAATGAATTGTGCCAGTGGAGAATGCCCCAAAGATATCAGGGAGCCATTGGGATCTCACTTTGCTAAACAGAGTCATTGATATTAGAAGGACTTAACATTGGTATTCAGTTGACAGTATTATTGATTGGTAAGCATTTTTGTCTCTTGATTCTCTGTGATAATGATCAGAAAGAATTGCCTAAATTGCTTTTATTCACAGGTAATTAAATCACTCTACCTCAGTTTGAGCTATGAAAGGAGATTACAGTATTTATCTTGTCTAATAAGGCAGAAAAACAGTAGTAATAAGCTTTTACAGCATTTCATTTTTTTTATTATATTGAGTAGCAGTGTAAGTAGAATGGAAATAAAATATTTAAAGGCATAATACAAAATATAAAGTAACTTTATCAAATATCACTTCATTATTATTTCTCCTACATGAATGTACATATTATATGACTTTCTACTGAGACACGATGATTACACATTATTGCAAAAGAATTAAATAGTTGAGATATATTTTTCTTTGGAATATGAAATAACTAGCAGATTTTGTCATTTTTAACAATCACATATTTTGCACTGTGCTGGTTAATTTCTACCGTAAGTTGATATGACCTAGGTTCTCTTGGGAAGATAATGTTTAAAACGAGTGATCAAGAACATGTGGGCTGTGAACATATCTATGGGAGGTTATTTTGATTGCTGATATGAGTGAGAAGACAGGCATTGAGTGTGTGTGGCATAGTCATTGGCTGAGCCCTGAACTTGAGAGTGAAGAAAGCCAAAGCAGCAAGCAAGGGTCCCTGTGAGTCTTTCTCTACTCTTGACTATAGATGTGATTAAGTTCCTGCCTTGACTTCCTGGCAGGAATAGGAGTGTAAGTCAAATAAACCCTACTTCTTCTAAGCTGCTTTTCATGAGGAAATTTAATCACAGCAACAGAAACAAAAGCAGAACATGTACCTTGGTATTATGTTTCGTTAACACTGAGACAGTAGATGCTTTTACAACCTCTGTACGTAATAAAAGTTCAACTGCTTTAATAAAACTATTATATGTATTGTGTTGTACATGAATGTTGTATAAAATTGTTCACTACATTCCTATAATACTATCATTCTATATGAACACATATTCTGATTCTTGTGTTAATATTTAAGAATAGAACCATATGTGATGATTTGCATTTTCAGTTCCAGCATTTGAGAAAGAGAAACAGGATCATCTGAATTTCTAAGCCATCCAGTTTCACCTACAAACTTTCATACCATCCAGGGGGCAAATTACATATTGAGATACTAGCTTGAAACTAAAAAAAATGAACAAAAAGAGGAAAGGAATGAACTAAAGGGAAAGAAATAGGAGAAGAAGGGAGGGAAGTAAAGATATGTTCTAGGTGTGGAATTCTTATTACTTTTTAATTTCCTCCACAACTACTACCAAAAATTTATTAGTGGAAAATTTATCCTATAATTATATTTATACTTTCCAGTTTAAGTATGTGTAATTGTTATTAATCAACACATAAAGAAGTGAAGATTTGTTTAATTAAGAATGAGAGTCAAGCTCTAAGCAGAAATGAGTGGGTGAAAATTTACACATCCAAAGTAAGGAAATTGATATGAACCAACAAGCTTCATATGGATACTGTTGTCCATCAGAGAAGAGAAACTTATTGTGGAGAATGAACAGAAAAATCCTGGTATCTGACACTGGGAATCAATATACAGGGTTATAGTATAATTTATTTCATAAGAAAAACCTTTTCATTTAATAGATATGTTTTTATTCCTGGCATTAGTATACTTAGGAAATCTGAAATTTTAACATTTAAAGTTGTCACTAAAAAACACTCAAGATTAATGGTATAAAGATTAAAAAAAAGAAATAATACAATGCTTGTGAGAAAAATGCATTAAAATAGGAGAAAGACAATAATGTAAAGGGTAAAAATGATAAAATAATCATCACTATATTAATTGCGTCTCTACTGATCTTCAGCTTGAAGAGTGTAAGCAACTGAATTATTTCTATATGGTCTGTGTTTCTTTATAGAATATAATTTTCTTATTCCAATTTCCAGAAAATTACTAATACCTTTTACTGTCCAGAGAAAACAGGGACAATTAGATTCAATTTTTGTTGACTAAATCCTGTGACATACATAGCAGCTGGCACTAGGTTTACATCACACCTTTTAGATGAAGATGAGAATCACATAGCATATCTAGCCTCCATGATCACAGAAGTTCAAAGGTTAAAAGGTTGATTAAAACACTCAGCCATATAGTGTTATCTATGAGAAGATATCACCTCCTCTGTTATAATTGCTTAAAAGAGATAAGTAACCCATTTTTAATTTTATAGATAACTTTGTTATCTATAAAAGGAAGAAGTGAAGTGATGAAGTAAACTAGAGAGTGAAAAACGTGTGTCTGCAGTAAAGAATAAAATGTGAATGTTGTATCACAATTTTTGCGGGTCAAGTTTATATACTGAGACTTGGATATACAAACCAGGACAAATGACAGGATTTTTTATAGAGGGTATTGATGTCCTTGTTTCTCTGCTGTGGATTGGGTTTTGTCTCCCAAAGAATGTAAATTAGCCTAGCCTGCAGTCCTGAACTCTGTAACCTTTGAAGAAAAAAAAAAAAAAAACATAGAGATGTAATCATCTAAGATGAAATCACGATGGTTAAGAACAGTTCCCTAATCCTATATGACACTTTCATTATAAAGAGTGAATACAGAAACAGAAAACAATGAGGAATGTCATCCCGTCAAGATAAATACACAGGGCAATGTGATGGATTTAGGAGCCAAAGAACAATGAACTATTCAAACTAACCACCAGAACCTGAAAGGCAGAAAGGATCTACATTTCTCCTTAGAAGGAATTAGCACTATTAGTGCTAAAATCTCAGGCTCACAGCCTTCAGATTATAGTGCAGACTCTATGGCTTTAGCTGCTCAGTTTTGATAAAGCAGAAACTACTGTCTGTTTAACTTATTACTCACAGAACTCACTCACACCAAATACCACATCCCCTCATCTATGCATCCTACCTTCATTTATTCCTTCCTTTTGTTCCTTCCTCCTTCCCTCCCACCCTTTCTTCATTCTTTTTTTATTTTTTTGCTGTCTTTTACACATGTATTCTGACACATGGTTCAATTTTATGCCTTTATATTACATATAATTGATGTTTGTGATCTTTCAGAAGTAATCACTAGAAATTCTGCTTTATATAAGACAACTACAATTTTTATCATTAAATGATTTCTGTTGCTAGTGAGCAATCAATTTATATTTCTCAGTTCTGAAGACATTTCAAAAATTAATTTTATCTCAGCTGTGTGTAGTGTGATTATGCTGTTACATTGTAAATAATTATCCTGCCTACTGGTTTAATAAAAATGCTGATTGGCTGAAAGCAGACAGGAAGTGTGGGTGAGGCTACCAGATTAAGAAAACTCTAGAAACAGGAAGAGCAGAGTAGAGATGCCAGAGACACCACGATATGGCACCAAAAGAAAGAAGTTGCAATGCTGCTCTGAGAAAAGCTACCAAGCCACATGACTGAACAGGATGATAATGAGTTAGTTTAAGAGGAAGAGCTACCTAGAAATATGCCAGAGCCATAAACTGATCAGCATAATATTAACACAAGTGTTTGTGTGTTTCTGTACGTCTGTGGGTCTGCGGGTCTGGACCACAGGCCAGAGAGGCCAGAAACTTCATAGTGGTGGTTGTAATGGCATATGCCTTTAATTTCAGCTTCCAGGAAGCAGATCTCTGTTAGTTTGAGACCAGCCTCATCTAAGAACAAGTTCCAGGAAAGGCTCCAAAGCTACACAGAAAAACCTGTTTCAAAAACGTAACAACAATAATTTTATTTTACTTTGAATACTGGGAATAAAGTATAGGATCTCACACATGCTAGGCATTCTTTCTATCACAGAGTACAACCTGCAGACTTATTCGCTTTATTTTACTTCACTGTATGTTCAGAAGAGTTTTGTCTTTAGTACATATTCGTGCCTGATGCCAGCAGAAGTCAGAATGCGTTATAGTATACTCTAAAACAACAATTACACATGATTATGAGCTATTATTAGATTTGTGGGATCAAACTTGAATATTCAGGAACAGCTACAGTGTTCTTAACCATCCATCCTCAAATAAACAAATGAAATCCTCTGAGTGGTTAGACTGACATAATAAACTGGACAAAATTAATAGCTGAAGTATTCCCTCCACATTTTTCAAAACTGTAAACCAAGTATAGGACATGAGCTATGGTTAGGCCTGTCTCAGTAACTGCCATACACAGAGGGTCTTGTATCACACTGTGACCTTCTTTCTGAGTATGCAGAGAGCCAAAAGGTTCTAATATCCCCTAATATCCCTTCCTTGTCTTCTAAAGCTAATTCAAGTAGATTAAGGAATTCACCTATTGTATTTAATTTTACTGCTTGAATGCTATAAACATAATCAGGTTTAAGATGAAAGCTCCAACATCTCTCAGTGATCCATTTATTTATCTATCTATCTATTTTATCTATCTATCTATCTATCTATCTATCTATCTATCTATTTATTTATTTTGCAGTCTAAATTCTTCAATTAGATATCCATAGCCCACTCCAGTCACTTTCTAGCACATTTTTCAAACCTTCTGATCTAATGTGAACAATACACTCAGTAAAAAATAAACTATGGTTTTTTCATCATTCCCTCCATTCTCTATCTTCTATCATGATGAAAATGTAGTTCTCTTATTCCTTGTCCTTCTCCACTTCCAATCTTAATTCCAGTAACATTCATTTGTGAGAGGGCTCATTTTCCTGTAACACTGCCTCATCGGTGCTTGTTCATTTGTAGAGCACTTATTCTATCAAGTGTGCTGAAATTGTCTCTTCTTCTCTTTACTCTGAAAGTCCTTTGAGATAAGAAATACACAGTTTTCACTGGTTTGTCCCAGGAACAGTATTTCATAAGTATATCATAATAGATACCTCGAGTCTTACATATAAATAAGGTAAGGAAAAAAACCTCTTTAAATAAATGGGTAGAAATTGTTGGAATAAATTAAGCTAAGGAAAATGTAATAATTAATTATTTAAAAATATTTGATGAGACATTTTATAAAATATAGAGTCCAGATTCTTAAATCATGAGTTACAGTTCCATGTTGGATCATGTAGGGCTGCAGAGGATTTGGTAATAGGAAAAGATTTCTGAGCAAGAAACACCCAAGAACTAATTCTAAATCATGCATGCCATGAATTCCAAGGGTTTTCATCAAGGTTTGTCTATGTGGCCTCCTGCTACTTTGCTGCATGCAGCCTTGGTTCAAAACAAACATATACATTTTCCACTTTGCATATGCCTGTTATATCACCCAACAGCAGTGAATGCTGCCTGAAAGACATCAGCTCCATACTGAGTGTATTGCGAACTTGAGCAGCAGTGGTTTTACCCTGTGAGGCTTCTGCTGTTACAGAAGCAGGTTTGGTTGATGATAAGCTTTCCTCCCAACTTTCTCAGCATGTATCAAATTAGTGCATCCTTAGATTTTACCATGTTAGAACATTTGATTTTAGAAAAAACTATTTGAGTTGCTGGTTTTGCTTTTAAAAAATTTATTGGATGAATTTTAATTTTGGATTAAGTCAGAATTTCAAAAACTTCTATAGTGCCCCAAGTGCTTCTACCATTTACTACTACCTATTTATTCAAAGTGGCATTATTAGCATTGAAGGTTATGAAGGTACGTAACTATTAACTCAAAAAATGTTAGATACTCTATGCTCTATGTCTTATTCACCCAATATTTCATTTTTCATTCATAATACAAAAGTTCATCATCCATTTAGTATATAAATTTCCATTTTTTAATATAATATAAAATTTTATGTGTACTAAAAAATTTAAACAATATATTTTTCTTATAATTTTAACATTGAATTTTCATTTGTACACTTTATATTAGAGGTCACATAAAATTTCCTTGTGTGAAAAGGATCTACAATTAGTAATTTATGTAGGCTCTGTTAATTAGTAGTACTACATTATTTATTTTATCTGCCCCCCAACTATTGAAAAACAGAGTTTTCTATATACAATTCTAACATGTACTTCAAAATACACAACCTTATATAACTGCAAAATATAACATGTATGTAATAATGTTACTTGGTATAAATATAAATATGATTTATTGGACCATAGAAACAAATTGATATGCATTGGGAAGGATTTTATAACTCAATGTTAAATGCCATAAAATTTAAATTACATTCTTCATAACTGTAAAAGAAGAAAAAAAGCAAACCCAAAATTTATATGGAACTACATATACATTTAAAAAAAAAATTCTGAAAAAACAAAGTCAAACCAAATCAAGGTGAACAATGCTGAGGAGAGGAGTATCATAATTCCAAATTTCAAGTCATAATATTATGCCTTAGTAACAAAATAACTTGGCCTGACAAAAAAAAAAAAAAGACATAAAAGACATGTAATTCTGTGACTCAACTGAATATCATGATGCAGGACTTACTCACATTTGATTTTCGGCAATATTCAAAACTGTACACATGTAAAAGTATTAGTCTGCATTGAAATAGTAGACAACCTAAAACTGAAACTACTAAAGGAACAAGGGTAAAATGTGCAGGACTTAAATGTAAGCACAACCTTTCAGAGGAGGACTTCAGTACATTGGGAACAATTTCAAGAACTGAGAAATGAAAAAAAAAAATCAATGAATGAAAAAATGAGTGAGGAGACAGTTGTAAAATTTAGAAAATAATTGCTAGCTATTATTAATCTGTTCTAGTTAGTTTTACTCTGTTTTATAAATCTTATTCTTGGAAGAATGAACCCCAACTGACAAAATGGCTCAGTCTGGCGTGTAGGCAAATCTGTGGTACATTTTCTTCAAGAATGTTTAATGTGGGATGGTCAAGCATCTTAAAGATAGGGCCATTCCCACTCCTTAGGAGGTAGTGTTCCTGGGTTGAAAAAAATAAATAAATAAACAGTATAAGCAAGACAAGGAATTAAAAAAAAAACCCTCCAAACAATTAACTAGTTAATTAATTAGTTAATTTATTAATTAAATGGGTTGCTACAATGAACAGATAATTCTCCAGTTCTCAAACGGTGATATTTATAGATAGATAAACCTTTGCAAAATCAATACATAAAAAGGGTTCATGATTTTTTGAAGGTTGGATGCAAATTAGAGCTATACTAAATTTTTCTCTACCTCATTCAGAGTAGCTCTGCCTGAGAAAATAGAGAACAAAGCTGGAAAGTGGAAAAATCTTATATACACTAGTGTGAAAATTGGTCCAGACATCATAATGACCTGAATGGACTTTTCTTAGAGAGCTAATAAGACAACTTCATATATTGCATACTCAAGTTTATTGCAGTAAAATACAAAAGTGTCAAATTATTAAAAACAGATTGCTTATAATTAAGAGACAAATGGATAAATAAAATGAATTGCATATACACAATAAATTTGTGTTTAGCTATAAAGAGGAAAGTAAACTACTACCACCCTGTAAGACAGAATTCACGGAGAAAAATAACAATACTTAGAGGTGGAACTTTGGTAAATTCTGCTTTTCTCTGTATGAAGTTCATTATTAATACAGCATTGTTAATAATAATAATAATACTATAACTCCACAGTGAGTGACTATTTACGCTAAGTTATCTTCTAGAAACATTCTTTTAACTTTGCACATAATTTTAAGGTGAGAATAAAAAACCATGAGAATACAGTAATGTTTCATAATCAAATAACAATGACTTTTAATTTTGTTAAGTTGTTTGTTATTATCAAGTATTGTTTCTTTGCAAGTTTAATAATGAGATAATGTGATCTAGTGTAACTTCTATAATTAAATAGAAGTCTCAAGTCAGACCACACCTTTCTGAAAATGCTCTGCTATCTCCAGCTAAACAGAACTGTGGTGAAAGTTAAGTGTTTGTGCTTAGCTCTAATCCATTATAGGTTAGATCCTGACTGCATGAAACAAAAATATCACTTGAGTTGTAACTGTCTTTGATTCTTTTCCACTTTATTTATCTTTACATTATTTTTTGGTGTTGAGATACATTTTTTCCACACGAAAAACAAAAGAAAGAGTTGAAATGGTTGTGACTTCTTGTAAACACATAAATGAATTTAGCTAAATTGTCTATTAATTCGGTTCAGTAAAAATAATCAACAAAAGAGTTGGTGGCTAAATTAATCCATCAACTAAGGCAATCGGTAAGGCAGCTCTAAAAGACACTTGGAAATGAAAACTAAGCTAGATATAATATTGCCATACATAAAACTCTAAAATAATATTTTATAAATAGAACTAATTTACTTTCCTAATATACTTTATATATGTATATATATCAGATATAAATGAGAATATAAAATCATTTAAAACTAATACTTAAAATATTAATATTAGAAAAAAGCATGGATCTTAAAAATATTGATCGATCATAGTTGTGTTTTTCTAAAATATCACGTTTGATTTAATATCATTTCAATATCAGGTTTGGCTTTCTGGAGAATATCAATACAATACTATATATGACTTCTCTAAGTAGCTTTTCAAATTTTATCATCAACTTATCGGGTCAGTCAATGCTTTCTCTTTACTGAGATGCTGTCTCAATATCAGTGTATAAAACAAGCACTTACAAGAGTATAAATTTTTTCAAAAGTATGCATTGTTATCGTCAATAATATGTTAGGGATGTTTAAATAGTATGAGTTCAGAAAATTAAAATGAGAATGTTAAACATTTTTTTCAATAACTATTTCTTAAATTTTACCATTATATTTGGCATTGACAACAATTTAGAGTATTCAAAAACAACTTTAAAATCTTTGGTTTTGAAAGGGGCACTAAGACTGAGCTAAGTGTAGGTTGGCATTCAGTGATTCCAATCGGTAGGTTGGAAGCTGACTTTGAACTCCCCCAATCCACCCGCATCAGTTTCTCAAGTGTTGTGATTTTTTTTCAGGCTACCAGATGATTTAGCTCTAGACAAAATATTTTGTTAGTCTTCATTTTCCTGTATTTTGATTGAAAATGATAACAATGCAATGTAATAGGATTTCTCTTATAGAAGTTTACAAAGAAGTAATTGTTTAAATTGAAATTTCACTTGCCCATTCTTCAGAGCATTTGACATAGCAGTTGTAGATAAAACCCTTTGGGAAACTATGACAAAAATAACAGGACTCTTAACATGTGAATGCTCCTGCATAACCTGACAAGGAAGACAGGGTTAGAAGATTGTAAGCCTACAACATGGCATCAAAAATCATTTGGAAGTAGACATAGTGTGTCAAATGATTTTATATATCTCCTAATTGTTCCTAAGTACAGTAGCTAGTTTTTATGTCTTTGTCATAGTCCTATAAATGTTTCAAAGAGTATTTCAGTCAATGTTTTTAAAATTATAGCAAAATTTTACTTTCCTTTTCCTTTCAATAGAACAAAAACAAAGTATTTTTTTAGAATAAATACAATTAGAACTTAAATGAGTTATTTGGTCTTCATTTTTATTTAATGTATTAGGAGCAAAGTTTGACAATGTAGAAGGTCTAAAGTTATAGACACTAGGAGTCTAGAAGCATGATCTTGGACCTGCCAGCATTTATTTATTTATTTATTTATTTATTTATTTATGTATGTATGTATGTATGTATGTATGTATGTATGTATGTATGTATTTATTTATTTATTTATTTACTTACTTACTTACTTACTGACTTATTTATTTATTTATTTACTTACTTACTTATTTATTTACTTTATTTATTTATTTATTTAATTTATTTATTTATTCATTCATTCATTCATTCATTCATTTTGCTCTTAAATGTGAACATTTAAAAAATGGATGACTTTTTTTTGCTCTTTTATCAAATAAAAATAGAGAACAGCATAACTATTGATTTAGTAATGATTTGTAAACTTTAATATTGCATTAGAATCATTACTAAATCAAAAGTTATATTGCTCTCTATTTTTATTTAATTAGTTAGAAATAATAAAGAATAGCTAAGTAATAAACCTTCGAAAAAAAGGAAAATCCAACAAGCTTTGCACTGAGTTGGGTAATAGATAAGTATGTCAAAGAGAGAGGCAGACAGGAGAGTTGGAGCCTAGTTGAATTGACAGGGATCAAGAAGAGCTAATAGCTGCCCGAGTGCAGAGTGGGTGGGGACTCACCACAGCACTGGCAGTGTTTCTCAGGTGTCAAGTTGAAAGGGGAAGTGTGAAGAAGGTTCCACTTGATTGCCTTATCTAAGAATTGGTTTTTACAGAACTATTTTAAAGGTCTATACCTTATATCAGACTCATAGGAATAAAGTCTATGAATAGAATCAAATAACCACACAGTGAGAAACTTTCTTCCAGCTTAGACAAGAAAAAAACAGAAAACAAAGTCAAAGAAATGTCAGGATCCATTTTGGTTTGTTTGTTTCTTTGTCTTATTTGGATTTTGTCTATTTGTTTTCACTTTGTTGTTTCTCATTTTTATTTTCTTTTGCTGTTATATTTATTTCTTGTCTGATTTAGCTTACTAAAATTTTTGTGAGAGAGGGTGTTATAAGAGCATGGTGGGGACATAGAGTTCAGTCGGTAAGGGAAGGATATGGAAAGAAATGAGGGAAGGAACATATATGATCAAATTATATTGTTAAGTTGAATTTTAATAAACAGTACAAATTATTTTATAGACCCTATGTCCAAAGGATGCATAAAATGTTTGCAATTATATAAAGAGGTTTCTGACCTAGACTAGCTCCTAGGTTTGGATCTGCCTGCTATTTATCTGGTCCAGCAATCCCAAAGTCTCAAAGAAACACACAGATGCTTGTATTAAGTTCATGCTGTTTGGCCTATACCTCAGGCATATATTGTTAGCTAGCTCTTTCATCTTAATTAAACCCATTTCCATTTATCTGCCATGCCATGTGGCCCATGGTTTACCTATTTCAGTTACATCTTGCTCCATGGGTGGCTGGATCATTTCTCTGTCTGACTCCACTCTGTTTCCCCTACCTATGCTCCAATTTCTCCACCTAAACCTATAAACCTACGGTGCCTTCCCTGGCAAAAATAGTCCTTTTTGTTTTTGTTTTTGTTTTTTCTAAGACTGATACTCACAGAATACAGAAAAACATTACCACATCAAATAAATGTTGCCATTCTGAAGAAGTTAGGAAAACAGTCAAATTTATATGAGATGATGAACTATGGGTGGAATTCTGGGAAGGAAAAGCATAGTATCTCAATAATGAAAAAAATACCTTGCCTATCTCTTCACATGATTAAGTGAGCCAATCTTCTCAAGGTTGATAGTTGACCAACAATTGTAGATCTTCAGTCAAGTTGAAATTTTATTCTCTTGATGAGTATAAGCTAGTTTATAGTCAGTGGGCTTTCAATGCATTGTGTGATACTCACCTCTGTGACAGTAACCGTTAAATCACTTCAGAGAGGGTATAAAACTGGGGGATAAGTACAGCCTATTACCACTGTGAAAATATAAAAATAAAATTCCAAAGCTGTCCAACCAGTGGGGGTAATGTATTGCCTAGAATTCAACCTTGTCTTTCTGAAGCCTAGAGAGATAAGGCCACTATTTTTTTTCTTACCTTACAAAATCCAATCCAATATTCTAAACTTAAAAAACTACATTTGAATTAAATAGAAAGAAAATCTTTAAAGTTTCAGCATAAAGTGTTAAGTAGGTATGTCTAATCACATTTACATATCATTCAATATATCCATGTGTTAGAAGGTTATATTCTTTCCTTTTGATATGTTTTATCTTTTTACATATCAGATCAATTTTATTAATTAACTTATTAAGAGTCTATTATGTTCACAATCTTTTTTTATGTTCAAAATATTTGACATTTAATGATACAAAGAAAACAAAGTTGAAAATAGCTTAAATAAATGTTTACCATCTTCAGAATGAGAGGCACCAGTCCATAGTGGAAGATTGTAGTGGGATTATGTTGTTACATTGTAAATAATTGTCCCATCTATTGGTTTAATAAACAGGCTGATTGCCTGAAGGCAGACAGGAAGTGTGGGCAGGGCTACCAGACTAAGAAACCTCTGGGAACAGGAAGAATGGGGCAGAGTTGCGAGAGACACCAGAGAAGCCAGCAGATGCAGAGAACAAATATGTTGCTCTGAAAAAAGGTACCAAGCCACATGGCTGAACAGGATAAGAGTCATGGGTTAGTTTAATTTAAGAAAAAGAGCTAACTAGCAATATGCCAAAGCCATAGACTTACCAGTATAAAATTAATACAAGTGTCTTTGTGTTTCTGTGGGATTGCAGGTTTGTGGGTCTGTGGGTCTACAGGTCCGAATTATAGCAGAAACATTACTAAAAAAGACTGTACAATCACAGCTTGACATAGTAGGCATGCCGAAAGAGATGACTGAGAAAATAAACCTTAATACCAGAATGTTTCAAGCAAAATTTCTACAAATTTATACTAATGTAAACTTTAGTATTTAACCTTCATGTCTGGGTTTTCCCTTTCCAATATTAGAAAGAAGACCCAGATATCTAGAAATACAGCTTATTTATGTGACTGGGCATATCTGTAATGGAAAAAAAATGTTCTTCATTTAGTCCCTCAGACATGCTGCTTAACCTCTTTAAACTTCTCTCCTTATCTATAAAATAGGGTATTTATATCATAAACTTCAAGATGCTGTAAAAGAAATTTAATAAGAATATATTGTGGATATTAAGTGTTCACTAAAGGTTAGTCATTACTAATAAGAGGGTCAAAACAGTCCACAAAGCTTAAGTTTATAGTTCATTGGAATCTCCTTATGCAATGGAGATATCCTATCATTTCTCTCTGGACTCGGTAGCATCACCCTTGAATCATCCTATTTAAAAATAGCACAAAATGAGATCCATGTCAAAATGTTTTGTTGAGGGCTCATTTCATAAGAAAATATATAACAATTAATTAAATGTATTTCACAAGTGAAAAGTACCTAAAGTATCCAATCTCTTGTAATTTTATTTCTGTTTTAATGCAGAAAATCCTTAGCACTATTTGAACAAAAATAGCAGAATCTGTCACTGTGCTATTTACATACATTTTTAACCCAAAACTACATAAGTATCATCACAAGTGCTTGCCCTGCTAAAATGATATGAGAAATATATGGTAAATGCCAACACTACATCAATATTGCATAGAAAAGGGCCTAGAAAACAGGAACTTATTTCACAAATAGCTCTAATAACTAAATTTTAGACAAAATGAGCATTTTGAAAATGATAGTGAATTATAATTATCTTCAGTATAACATTTCAGAAGTGTTTGTGTATCAAAAAAGCATGTAAGCATTACTAAGTTCAGATGATAAAGCTGGAAATCTGTTTTTGGTGATGACTCTATTACTTTACCATCTGAAATAAGTACTGATCATTCACCATCATGTTGGAATTCTTGTTTAGTTTCTCAAATATTACAGGAATAAGACCATGGTATGTGTAATATTCATGTTTTGTTTCCTCATTTTAATTCATTGTGTCCATTATCAGTATTTTGTTCTTTTCTCATAAGGAAGAATCTTGATATGTATAGAGCATAGGTTGATACATTGCCTAATGATGGATATTTGGGCTGTGTCCAGTTTAGGGTTACTGAAACTAAGGCTGTCATTGTCACTTGTATATAAGTATTGGCATGGCCAAGACTTTATTTCATTCATGTACATGTACAGGAATAAAGCAGCTAGCCAAGTTAAGGGTTTTATCCACATTTCAAAGAAATGCTAAACTCTTTTCTAATATTTTATAAAATCAGGAAGCCTCACCATAGGTGAATGAAGTTTTCAGATTTGTTATCTCTAAAACAACATTTTATATGGTCAGCTATTTATGTTTATTATCCTTCTCATGAAACCCCTTGATCAGTCTCAAATTCCTGGTCTCTATTTTTTTATTATTATTTTTACATCCCTCACCCTTTGTGTCTTTGTGTGTGTGTGTGTGTGTGTGTGTGTGTGTGTGTGTGTGTGTGTGTGTGTGTGTGTGTGTGTGTATGAGAGAGAGAGAGAGAGAGAGAGAGAGAGAGAGAGAGAGAGAGAGAGAGACAGACAGAGAGAGAGAGAGAGAAAGAGAGACTTATGATTTTGGATATTTTAATTTGTGAAAGGTACTATTAGTTTTATTAGGCTACAGTTTCTATTTTTCAGATTTGTTAACTTCTAATGAGGAAATTTAAATGCTTTAAAATATTTAGATTGTTTTACTTTCAACTTCATAGCAAAGCTCAATGGAAAATGATGAAAGTTTCAGATAATCCATCAGTTTTTTTTTTTTAAATCAGCACTCCACACAAGAACAGTGAAATATGTATGATCTTCTCTGCATGAAACGAACTCCAAAATTCTACAGTTTACAATGGGCCTCACTCCTACTGTTTAACAAGCCTTGTCAGCTTTATAATGTTCTACTTAACATATCCGTCTTATGTACAGGAATGGTAGTTTCATGATCTCTGACTCCAAAGTTTACTATGCTCCATTTATGCACATTCTCTATAACTAATGTCTCATAACTATTGATCTCTTAAAGACTCCATGGATTGACTATGTCCACATTGTAATAAATGGAGTCATGTAGTCTGAAGCCTTTGCCAACTGAAGTCTTTTACATGGTAATTTAAATTTAAATTTAATTTATCTTGGAATGGCCTAAAATAACTCCTGTCACTTCAGCACTGGATACTCTCTCATTGTCTGGACTTAATTGGCTTTATGTATTTATTCGTTGTCTGAAGAATATCTTGGTTTCCTGTAAGTATCTACGACCAGAAATGTTCAGAAAAGATTTCAAGTATTTTTATAATGACTGATTATGTTAAATATTAATTAAACATTTTATATAATGTCTTTACTTTTGAAGTAGTTTCATGTATTTTTGAATGTTTTCTTGCGGCACCATATATTAATGAAATTGATCATCTTAGCTATTTTATTAATAAAAGCACAGTTGTATAGTGAGTGGGAGGGCACAAGTTCAAACCGAGCTGAAGCCAGGACATGTCATACCCAGATGCCACAGCTATAGTTCTTAATTTTCAGATTCATTTCTATGTGATTTATATTTGGATAGAAAACTTTTATTAATTGTAAATTATAAACCATACAATTTTATATACAATTTCTTTTTACTTATATTTTCATTTTATAAATTTATAGAATGTCATATTGTTTGTTACTGAGAAGTGTTTGATGATATAGCATATGCTATATATATTTATTTATCTAGCAGTTATTGTTTTGATGGCTTAGTTAAGATTTTGGCGAATTTGAAAAACAAACAAAGCTATATAAATACAGAATGAAGTCTTTTGGGGATATATGACTCTAATTATATTTAGTAAATATAACATATTGTGTAAATATAAATAGCTGTTTGTGGTGATTTGAAAAAATATGTCCCCTAAAGGAAATAGTACTATTAGGATATTTGGCCTTGTTGGAGTAGGTGTGGACTTTTTAGAAGATGTGTGTCATTATAGAGGTGGACTTTGAGATCTCATATATGTTTAAGCCATACCCTTTGTCTCAGACCACTTCCTTTTGCCTATGAGTCAAGATGTAGAACTTTCAGGTTCCTCTCCAACACCATGTCTACCTATATACTACCATGTCACACTGTGAGGATAATGGATGTAATCTCTGAAGCTCTATGCCACTCAATTAAATATTTTCTTTTATAAAAGTTTCCATGGTCACAATGAGCCTTCACAGCTAAGAGATACCTTAACTAAGAAAGAAGCTGTTACCAGTAACTGGGGTATTACAGTGATAAGCTGAATCACATTTGTAATACAATGATAGGCTGAACCACATTTTTATTTGGAGTAATATGGAATTTGTGAGTTTGGGTTTGCAAAGCAATGGAATACAATAAGGACTGTTTAATGGGCCCAAGTAGAAGCGTGGATATGGTGATGAGTTATTTGAACTGTGGGGGGTCTGGTTTCAGAAGCGTATATTAATATATGGTCTAGATATCCTTTCTGCAATGTTTTAATGAAAAAAGCATCTGTCTTTTGCCCTGGCTATTAGGAGCTCACTTCATCAGAAACAGTCACTGAGGAACCTTCAGGGAAAGGAACTAAACCCTCCTGTGGGAGATTGTGTTGTTACATTGTAAATAATTGTCCCACCCACTGGTTTAATAAAAAGCAATGATTGACCAAAGGCAGGTAGCAAGTGTGGGTGGGGCTACCAGACTAAAAAAACTCAGAACAGGAGACACAGAGCAGAATGCCAGAGAGAAGCCAGAAGAAGCAGAGAACAACCATGCTGCTGTGAGAAAAGGTACAGTGCCCCATGGCTAAACAGGATAAGAGTCAGGGTTAGATGAAGGGTAGAGAGCTTGCAAGTTATATACTTGGGCCTTAGGCCGATCAGCCTAAAACTATAGTAAGCATCTGTGTGTCTCTGGGGGACTGTGAGACTGTGGGTCTGTGGGTCCCAACCTTGAGGCTAGGCCCAAAAGTCAGGGCCAGAAACCTCTTACTACACCCTCCAAAGATAGATGACTGACAAATGGGATGGGCAGGTTGTGGAGCCTTTTGGAGTAGGATCAGACTATTTTCCTGTGCGTGAACTGGCATCTCAGAGCCCATTCCCTTCAAAGGAAAACCTAACCCAGTCCTAATACTGGGAGGAGGTAATTGAACCTACCTCAAATTGGATACACCAGACTGAACCAACCTACCTTGGAACTCCTTGCCTTCCTTGGACAAAAGATGTGGGGATTGGGTGGGCAGCGGCTGAGTGAGGACTGAGAGGGATTGGGAGAAGAGAAGGATGGGTGAGCAGGGGAACACATGGAATCAAACGTTTTTAAATATAAAAAGATAAAAATCGTTCCATTGTACAATGTATATTGTACATTATACAAAATGTATAGATGAACTATAAGTTTTTCCATGTTTTGATCTGTATTAATCGCATTTTTAATAATCACAATTATATCAACATTCTATTTGCAAGCAACTTCCAAAATCTGTCTTTACTCTATAACTCTTGTCTCGTATCTTTATATATTTTGATTATACCTTTAATCGGCCAAGGTGTAGCTGGCCACCTCCACCCAGCTCCTAGTCTAGCTTCATAAAGAGTCTAGATTGTTAGCAGAGGTACTTACTGCAGCTACAATTACTTCTCTGGGGAATTTGGGGTCCACATTGCCACCAAGTAAAGCACTGCTGCCCACTGCTCATACACTCCATTTAGCTATTGGCTGCAAGGCCTCTTAAAAGGTTCATAAATGTTTTCCACTAACACTGAGTCAGGAAGCATCTATTAAATAAGCTGGTCCTCTGCTTGGTGCCAGTAATCAGAACCCTCCCAAGAAAATTTGGCTACTAAGAAGCCCTCTTTGACTCTGTTCCTTTTTTGCCTGTAAGAGCGGTAACTTAAATATGTTATGAATAGCTTACACTTGTACCGAGTCTTATGTGAGACTTCAGGAGCTGGCCTTGTTGCAGCTTAAGGTGCACTACTAAAGCCAAACATTTTTGTAGCTCAAGCCCACACACCTTGCCAGGAAATCTCTGTACTACAGGACACTTGAGAGACAACTCAGAAGTTATTTTGGCTTTATGTGGGTGTATATGACCCAGTGTCATTTGTAGTATGAAGTTTCTGGCCCAGCCTAGCCCCAAGATCTGGACCAGCTGCCCCATATAAACCACTCTCAGCTGTTTGATCCCCAAATAATCACATAAAGTCTTAACCTTCAACCTATGGTTCGGGCATATTGCTTGCTAGCTCATACAACCTAACCCATTTCTACTAATCTAAGTTTTGCCACATAGCTTGTGGCTTACCTGTACTTTTTCATCTTGCTCTCCGGACGGCAGCTTGTAGCATGTCCCTCTGACTCTGCCATCCTTCCCCTTTGTATATGCTTGAATTTCCTGCCTATTTCTAAGATGCTTTGCCATAGACCAAAACAGTTTTCTTCATTGTCTGATGATAATTCATGCATACAGAAAGACATTCCACATCAAGATCACTTCCTAAATATAGCACCAATAGACACTGGAGCAACAATTAATAAATGGGACCTGCTAAAACTGAGGTGCTTTTATAGTGCAAAGGGCACAGTAAATAAAATGAAATAACAGCCTACAGAATAGGAAAATATCTTTACCAACTCTACCTCTGTCAGCGGGGTGATCTTAAAATGTAAAGAAGTAAAAAAAAAAAAAAAACAAAACAAACAAACAAAAAAACTAGACATCAAAATATCAAAGAACCCAAATAAAAAATGGGCCACAGAGCTAAACAAAAAATTTCAACGGAAGAATCCCAAATGATCTAAAGACAATTGCTCTGTATTTTAGTCATTAGGAAAATGCAAATTAAGATTACTCTGAAATACTATCTTACACCTGTCAAGATGGCTAATATCAAAAACATTGATGTCAGTTTATGTTGGAGAGGGTGCAGAGTAAAGAGAATACTCCTCCATTGTTGGTGGGAGTGGCAACTTGTACAACTACTCTGTAAATCAATTTTGACACTCTGCAGAAAATGGGGAACCATTCTACCTCAAGACCCAATGAAACTATTTTTGGGAGTACACCCAAGAGTTACTCAGTCAAACCACAATGACACTTTCTCAACTATGTTCATCCCAGCATTATTTGTAATAGCCAGAATCCAAAACCGCAAAACAACCTAGATGCTCCTCAAACAATAAGTGGATAAAGAAAATATGGTACATATACACAATAGAGTATTACTCATCTATTAAAAAAAAAAAAAAAACATTGGCACTATGAAATTTGCAGGTAAATGAATGGAACTAGAAAACATCACCCTGAGTGTGGTAACCGAGACTCAGAAAGACAAACATGTTATGTACTCACTCATAAGTGAATACTCGATGAAAAGCTAAGGATAACTCAACTACAACCCACAGCTCTAGAGAAGCTAGATAACAAGAAGAACCCTAAGAGCAGCATATGTATTACCCTAGGAAGCTGAAATGGATGAGATCTTCTGAGTAAACTAAAGGTAGGGTGGGGTGGAAAGAAGGGGAGGTAGATGAGAACATTGGAAAATGAGATGGATGAGACAAAACAAGGATGAAGTGGGAAAGCAATAAAAGATATATTTTGACAGAGGAAGATATCAAGAGTTATGGAGAAATCTTGGGATAGAGAAGTTCCCAAGAATCCACAAGAATGACCTCATCTTAGATTACTAGCAATAGTGAAGAGGATATTTGAGCTGGCTACCCAGTCATCAGAGTGGTCATGACCAATTATGCAGTAACTGATGGAAGCAGATACAGAAATTACAGCCAAGAACCAGGCTGGGCTCCTCGATCCTAAAGAGAGGAAAGAAGGATTATGTGCAAATAGAGTCAAGATCATGACAGGGAAATATACAGAGACAACTGATCCAAGCTATTGGAATCTCATGAACTTTAGCCTGACAGCTGTTTAGCCTGCATGGAATTGGATGAGGTCCTCTGCATAAAGGAGACCATTGTGTAGCTTGATCCACTTAAGGTGCCCCTGGCAGCGGGAATCAAAATTCATCGCTGGTTTGTGAGGGGGCTACTTGGGAGCCCATTACCTCTGGTGGGACATCTTGCATGGCCTTATTGCATGGTGGAGTTTCCTGGACCTGCCCTAACTAAAAGTACCAGGCTCTGCTGACTCCCCATGGGAGGCCTTGCCTTTTTGGAGAAGGGGTATAGGAGGTGGGTCAGGCAGGAAGTGTGGGAAGGGGAGGGGTCAAGAGGAGGGATGAGAGGGGATCTGTGGTTGGTATGTAAAATGAATAAAACATCTTCTTGAACAGAAAAGGAATGCTGTAAGCCTATGAAGATGTATTGAACAAGAAAACCTTGTTTAATTGGTCACAACAAGTAGCATAACTGGCATTGTCAACCACAGAATTCTAAGTTTAGAGTTAAGGAAAGAAGAGGAGTTAGGGAGTTTGTCTCTGTAACTACAGAAAGCCACTTAGATAGAGGTTTTTTTGAATGGAGGCCTAGGGAGGCCATTGAGTGAAGCTGTGAAGGTAAGGCCAGGATTGCCGTGGAGACCCCAAGATATTAATGATGCTACAGCAGCTGTGGGAAGCATGAGTAGAAGAGCATCTAACATAGAGTAAAAACAGCTCAAAGGACAGAGTTTGGAGTTTGTTCTCACTATGCTTTCTTCCCTATATTTTGCATTGGTAATATATATCCTGTACCATTATATGTTTGATGTATGTAATATGCTTTTTAATTTTGACCTTTCTGGGGTTTACACTTATGAGATTGCATGAACCTCAAAAAGACTTTGAACTTTGAATTTATTTAAGTTTGATGCTGTTCCAGATTATGGGACTTTTGAGGTTGACTGAATGAATTTTTGCTTCATGATGTAATTATAAACCAGTGGTAGTCCAGGAAATAGACTGTGGTTGTTTGAAAGAAAATGCCTCTCAAAGGTGCACCATTAGAAGATATGGCTCTGTTGGAATAACTGTGGTATTATTTGAGGAAATGTTTTAGTTTAAAGGTGGGCTTTGAGATCTCATATATTCTCAAGCCATGCACAGCGAACCAGACTACTTCTTGTTGTCTATGAATTAGGAACTCTCAACTTGATCTCTAGCATCATGCCTGCCTGCCTATCATCATGTCCCACAGTGATGATAATGGACTAAACCTCTGAAGAGTTAACCACCCAACTGAATGATTTTGCTTATAAGAGTTGCCATGTGTTCATGGTATCTCTTCACAGATAAAGAAAACCTAACAAAGACATTGGTAGTAGATTCCAATATTTTATACAAAGTCTTTATTTAACTTTAACTACTACCCAAGGACCTATTACTAGATGTGCTTATCTAAGACATATTATCTACCTCATGATCATTTCATATTAAGAGTTTATAAAATTGTCATCAACACAAAGCAGTAATTTTATTTCACTAGGATTATAATGATCAACAACTTTAAGCCCTGGGTCATAATCTTCTTAGATTTCTGCACGTAATTTTTTTACTAGTGTTTTTAAATTGTTTATCAATATTATAACCACTAGATAATACCATATCTGACATTTAATCTTGTTACCAATAAAACATAAATGTGTATACATTTTGTTATATTTTCATATTTTTTCCACTTTCTAAATCACTAAAATAAATATACTTAATCTTAATATTTTCATATGCTTGATAAAAAGAATGTTTTTTGGAAAATTGTGTTTTGAATGTGACTGGACACAGTGTCCAGCAGTTTATCCTATTCTTAATGTTTACCAGTATTGTTTAAGACATCTGTATTCCTTGTGAGTTTCTTCCTGGTTGTCCTCTAAGACATGGAGGAAAATATTAATTACTTCAATAATCTGTACTGCCTTTTGGTCAGTTATTGAATAATTTGGGTTAGCATTTTTAAGTGTATGCATTTCATACTGATAATCCTGAAATACAGGATTTTGTTTCCATCACTTCATGTCATGGAATTTAGTTCATGTCTCCTATGGAAAATATATAGTTGCCTTTTACTTTAGCCATTTGACCATTCTCTTTATCTTGAGTAGCATGCATAATCCATTTTCAAAATTAGTATATTATTTGGAATTTATCTCTTTTATGTTTTCTATTTTTCTCATCATCCTTTCATTATTTTCTTTTTCATTTTGTGTTCAGACTACACATCTGTAAAGTAGTAAAGAATTTTGAAACTTATTATCTATAATATGTAATTATTTTCACTAATTCATTGCTTATATATTCTAATCTTCACTCTGATGTTATTTCTCCCAGTAAATACTAAACTATACTAAATACACTTGCAGTGGTGACCAAATGGATCACCTTGCCCTTCCAAGGATCCAGCACCCTCTTCTAACATTCAGGGTCACAAGACACATACAATTCTATTACTAGAAATCTTGTCACTTATCTTTTCTGTTTTCTGTTGAGATTAGGGTTGCATTTCTAATTTTCTGGTTTATTAATGTATAGTGTATTCTTAGCACTTATGCTAATTTAGAATGCTTTTAACAATGCTGACTCTATGGTTGTTTTCTGGGTGTAGATGAATGTCACCCTTTTGATAGCTTTGTGTTTGGGGAATATTTTGGTTATGATAGATATTTTTTTCAAATATTGAGCCTGTGACTAAAAAAGAGAAATCCTTAAAGTTCTCTTGTCAGTCTGCTTGTTATGGCAAATACTCACTTAGATAAGATTCCTTATATAATTCTATTCTCTTTTACATACTCTGTGGATTTAATGTCAGTTAAGTTTTCAAAATTTTATATAATTTAGGTTGACTTATCATAACAATTAATGGTCCATTTCATTTTCATTTTACCTGGTACTATTTAGCTAGTTATCAAAGCTTATTTTGCAAAGTTCGTGGTTGTGTCTGTGCCTGTCAGGCTCTGACTGGAACCAGGAGTTAGGGAACAGCTTTATAATGTCTTTTTCTTGAATCTCAGTGCACTTCAATCTTTCTCTTCCTCTTAGGTTTCACAGAAGCATCATTTATTGGGCTTCTGTCTTAATAGTCAGGATTTCCTCCAGAAACTGAAAAAACAGTAAAGGTAAGTTAGAACTTCCTTCCTCGGGAGTTGAATATGACTGTTTCCTATTTTAAACCGCTTCAGTATTGGCAGTCTTGTAATAAAACTGGCCTCACTGTAAACCCTGGAAAAAGAGTGCTTATACTGGCCTGAGAATTAACTAATTTAAGTATCTCCCTTATCATAAGCATTAAGGTAATAGAAAACTGGCATATTTTTATCTTATTATTTTATTATAAAACTGAAAGTGGAATAACACTATAGAGTAAGCAGCATATTATCTGGTTAGGAGAGTGAATAGAATGATATTTCCAAATTATAAAATAAAACAGCTTGGGAAAGATCCATAGATAATGAAAACTTCCTTTTAGGTAGTAATTTTTTTTGTTGCAATCCACACTCAGATAATAAGGTTTTAAGTCAAAGTGAAGCTACAAAGTGAAATTTGATGGCAAGTATGTATTGAGAAAAGAAAAATGAGACAAAATTCTAGGTACTGGAGTGTCTCATAATGTAATAACTAGAAACTGTTGTTTTTTAAATGAATGTCAAAAATTCAAATTCTATTATCTGGTGATATAATTCCTTAAATATTTATAAAATGTATTGTCAAACATTAGCCTAATGAGATGTCAAGAGAGTTATTAGTAAATAAAAATTAAATCTTAGTGTTTACTTTGTCCAATTTCAGTTATTTAAAAAGACATTACTAGTATTTTTGTGAATAGTAGACTAAAATGTTTTTTTGTCAGCTAATACCCAATAAATTAAAAAATGTTAGTAGTTCTTGGAAAAAACTTGAATATTACTCTTCTCTTGTGATTGAGATGCTTACATCATTAATGACTGTTTACAATATTCGAACAACATATGCCTACAGACAAATAATAGAGAAGACAGGAAAAGGTAAATATCCCATGTCACCAAGCAGGCAGAGGGCACAATAGGGTTTGCTGTGCCTTTGCATTTCATTAGACTTTTGAGAGATTCCTGAGGAACACTCACACTGGAAGGGGACATCAGATTTACTCAATTCTACAATTTAAAGGATTTCACATTCTGGAAAACCCATCACAAGCACACCCGAAACAGCACTAAGATAACTATCTGGGTAAATCGTAGCCCAATCATGTTTACACAAATTTATAGATCACAGATAAAACCATAATAAAATACAAATAAACCCTTACTCAATTTACTATGACACAAACACCTGGCACAACCTTACTTTTTCTTCAAAATATTTATTTCAAGGTCTGTGCACAATTCTTAGCCAAACAGCAGATTATTTGGATTCCACAAATTATTTGCAAATAGATTTTTTTTGCACTTGGTCATAGTATTTAACATAGCAAGAGAAAACCAACTAAGACAACGGTAAAGAAATTTCCTTAATAATTGTCCTTATTCTGTAATCAACACTACTTCATATCTATACAAATACACATAAAATTGATTGTTTGCATGAAGACTTGTCTTATAAAGCATGTCTCCTATAACTGTTAAAGGTAGCAATTGCCATTCTAAACCAATAAGAATGTATGGTATAAAAAGCCACCAACACTGACAAATAGTATTGGCCCTAAAAAGAGATTTCAACATTTCTTGGAAAGATGATGCTTGCATTCATGATAATATTGATATGTCACTGGTCACACTTTGGTGGTGGAAAATATTTCCCTAAGCTAACACTATGTATTCAAGTTCTTAATTAAATATGAAAATTACCTTTTCTTTGATTTCCAAATAATATGTGATCAAATAACATATAAAAAGACTCACGAAACGCATTGTTGATTAGGAAAGTAGTCATTACAAAATAATTGCGAAAGCTCGTGTAACCAGTATAGTTGAAATATTGTTTTATATGTCCTTAATTGTAAATGTTCACAGCCAGTCTTCACTGCTACAATCCTGGTAACCACTATGCAATTTCATACATCACAAGCTGCAGTACTCAGGAAATGGGCTCTGCCCTGTGTTCAAAGGTGAGGGTAACCCAGCGCCGATGTTATGAGCAAGGGAGAGTTTCTTCCAAATGTCATCTGACATGTGGCAGCACGGGTGAAGGAGAGATACCCCTCACCCCACCTCATGCCCATCAATGCCTGAGGCTGGTGGTGGAGCTGACTGACCCTAGGGTCATAAGAGCAGAGGGCTGTCCCTACCCATCAACAGCTGTAGCACTCCAGAGAGTGGCCCTAGTATCTTGCCTGGACAACATAATGGAGCTGTGCCTTAAGGTGTAGGTGTTGGAGAGCCCACCCTGAGAGGTGAAAGCCAGAGAACTAACCCACCCCCTTCTCATTGCTATAAGAGGTGAACTAGCCAGGGCAGTGATGGAGAGCTCACCCTGGTGGTGAGGACAAGTGAAAACTGGTGGGTGGACCAGCCCTGCAAATGCCAAGGCCAAAACCCACCGGTGTAATGACTTGCCTCTCCTCACATCTACCCATCTATCATTTTCTAGAGAACATGAAGAGATCTAACCCACAGACCCAAAGATACAGGATTTCTGCAATAAAGAGCAACAATCGAATGTCCAGGAAGAGTCCTGGTAAGAGTTCAACATCAGTAGTGTGGTAGAAACCAGATCAATGTCTCTTTACAATAAACACTGCCAAATGGATATGTGGACAAAGATATTTACTGCATGACTCTCTGTGTCACACTGCAGCTTCTATGATAAGATTCTTAATCTCTCTTTTTTTCCTCCTAAATTTTGCGTTATCAGAGGAGGGGTAAGGGAGGATGTACAATATATGAAAAGGAATGGGATGAAGGTACATGATATAAGGACATATAGAATAAATTAAAAGGTAGAAAAAAGAAAAAAATGGAAATGATTTGAATTTTCAAAATATTAAATAATTTCTAGCAAAAAAAATTTCTGTATTTTTCTTCTTTCAAACTGTATCGGCATAGTTTACTTTCCATATAAGATTTAACACTGGAATTAGAGCTTAAATAATTGTGGGAAGGTAATAATTTCATTATTATGTTATTATTTCTTAGTGTTATCTCTTAGTCCTACATTCAAAGCATATCGAATTCTAAATAACTATGAATAACAAAAGTTATAATGTAAATAACAGTTAAGAACAGAAGAAAATGCTAACCATCAAAGTCTCAAAATTTTAAATTTTAAGTTTGAAAATTTTCATAATATGTACAATAGGATTTGAAAAAATGGCCCCTTATTTCAGCCACTTTACTGTTATACCGCTATCTAATCTAATATCCTTTCATCTGGTGTAACATCTGAATAATAATATATCTTTCCAAGAATCTTGAATAGGACAGGAAACACAAAATTTAAGACAGACAAAGTATATGACATCTTTCTGCTTTCTCATTAGATCTGAAACTGACCCTTACCCATCCATTATAGCTTTTCCCCTTATTGATCATTTGCTTAAATTAAGGAAAATAAATTTGTATGTCTGAGTAATATGTTTATGTGTCAGAGGTTGACAGGACATGTCTTCCTCTCTTGATCTGAGACAGTGTTACTCTTAGAGACTAGTCATTACTATTTCAGCTAGACGGGCTGATTAGCAGGCTCCAGACATGTGCCTAACTTCATTTGACATCACTTGATACATGGCTTTCTACATAGAAGTTAAGTATCCAGACATGTTTTTGTTTTTATGTTTGTTTGCAAAGCACTTTTCACAATAATGTTCTCTCTCTCTCTCCCTCTCTCCCTCTCTCCCCCCCTCTCTCATTCTCTCTCTCTCTCTCTCCCTCTCTCTCCCTCTCTCTCCCTCTCTCTCCCTCTCTCTCTCTCTCTCTCTCTCTCTCTCTCTCTCTCTCTCTCTCTCTCTCTCTCTCTCTCTCTCTCTCTCTCTCTCTCCCCCTCATTATTTTATTTTAATTTTTTCTCTGAAACAGGAGCTTGCTGTTTTTCTCTGGATGTTCTGGAACTCACTGTATAGCTCTGCCTGACAGGCCCCAAATTAGAACCTCCTGCCTTTCTCTTGAAACATGTGCTGCCAAATACAGCTAACAGTTATTTTTTCAGTGAAAATATCTTTATAATTTCTTGAAAAGATAGCATTTAGATTAAATTGTGACAGAAGCCTGAGAAGCAAAGTTCTCTTTAATCTCACGTTCTAGGAAAACTTCTAATTATAAAATTCCAGATCCTTCTTGCTGTTTTGCTTCATAGCTGCTACTTCTTTTCTGTATCTCTACCCAAGCAAAATCCTATCAATTTCTTGTTGAAAAGTTAACTTCTAAACTAAACAGTGGAAAAAGGCTCATCGGGGGTCATATTTCTATCAATTCTTTGGGTGTTCTTTTTAGTCATACTGATGCTAAATCTGCACATCACAGAAACAATTCTAAGACACAAAACTAGAAATATAAAGTTAAGGTCTTCATAAACAGACTTTAAATGTTATAAACTTAAATTTTTATGACTTCTGCTTTTAGGTAAAAAGTATCCCAAAATGTGTATCTTCAAAATTGTTTAAGGTCTTATAAAATGGCATCTGTTCTCCAAGGCACCTTTGACTGTTCTTTAAGGCGCAGAGAAAAAGACAGCAATCATTTAAAAGCACACATGTACTATAAGCCATTTGAATTAATCACTCTGGGAAGGTTCCCTATCTCTGCAGTCAATTGAACAACTTACTTATGGAGCTCTGTCAGATGCAATCCCTTTGCTTTTCTCTGTTTCCTGCTGATAGTGTCTTACAGGGGATTGCCAACACGCTGAGTGCCTGAAGGATCTAAACTCAGATCACAAACCTAAGCTAAAATGCATGCTCTCAGGAAGGCAGACTCCTATCTACTACAATACTAAGTATTTTGAGAGAGTCCAACAAGAGTGACACCACCTTGCAAGGATTTCTGGTTATGAGATCGTCTTAATGCGGAGCCTCAGGAAAAGATTCTCATGAGCAGATTACACGTGTTCAAAAGCTCACTAAGATATTACCACAAATCCATGTTGTGTACACAGTGTGCAGCAAAAATCTCAGGTCAGTGGATGGCATGGAGAGGAGAGGATAATTCAAATAGTGTCTTTCCCACTACTCCGTTAAACAATTGTTTTGCTTTGCTCTAGGTAAAGATGTTTGGTGCAGCATCCAGATGTAATTCCTATAAATGCAGGGCAAGGTAAATCCTTCCCATGGGGGTAAAGGCCCCAGATAGCACAGTCTTTAAATCTGGGCTTAAAGATCTGAACTGGAAACTTTTATTTGTTGTCTTGCTGTTTTGCAACTGCAACCAGTTTATAGGCTACCAAAAGACCTTGTAACACAGCAACCCAAGGAATCCATACAAATGTAGCATGATGTGTAATTGAACTTTAAAATTAGTTGTTGTCGCTTCAGGGTCATAAAGCATCAAGGCAAGTGCATTGGAAACGGTATCCACAGAGAGACATTTTTCTTAAAATTTGTTATAGCTTAAATCTGAGTTACAACCTCATTTCTGAAAAGTTTCTATAATGTCTTTTAAGCACCTCAATCCATATTATCTGAAACAGCTCGGCAATAAAAATGGCCATCAGGAAAGACTGTTGAAACTGTCACTTCACGAGGAGGTGCTGACCTTTCATAGTGTTTAAGCCCAATTCTTTCTGTAAGCTGCTCATATACAGTGCTCCTAATTCTATTTCTTCTTAGTAGATTCCAGCATTCATATCTTTGTTTTACTTTCACTGTTAAGAAGTTCCAACATTCAATTAAATTCAGTAGCTTTAAAGATACTACAAAAGGATGAAAACTTAAAAAAAAAAAGTAGTCCTTAAGCAATGCACTTTTAATAATGTGTAAAGGAGAAAAAGAATTATAATAGTAACATGATACATGTAGACTACTTCAATGAAGTTTTTAAAAAAGCGTAATTGAGTTTCAAATGTGTACTATGCAATCTAAATCACCAGAACGTATCCTAGCTTACTGAGGAGAACAGAAAAAGAAGTGCAGTGAAAACAATATTTAAGGATTATACCTTGTGATTTTTATCATATTAATTACTGATACTAAATGTGGTACAAGTGTGAACATATCTGCATATATTTGAACTTTGTGGAAATAACTAACTTTTAAACTATAGAGAAAATGGTGCAGAATCTAAGAGGACATGTGACACTGAGCACAGCATACTTCATGCCACCTTAAGTGATACCTATGTGACCCTTAAATTCTTTCTCATTCTTTTCTTTTCAGCCCTGATTCGTGTATCAGCAAAATGATGAGCAATACCTAATAATAAAGAGCAGATATCATACTAGAGAAAGAGGACAAATAATCTTTAATGTCTGTTGCGAATAACTAAGTGCGTATATTTAGAGTCTTCAAAATCCGTGGCCTTGGGGCTGGAGAGATGCCTCAGGAGTGAGGAGCACTGGATGGTCTTCCAGAGGACCCAGGTTCAATTCCCAGCACACATATGGCATCTGACAACTGTCTGTTCCAGAAGATCTGACACTTTCATACCAATGCAGATAAAATAGAGTTAAATAAATTATTTAAAGAAAAATGTGGTGATGTGAGAATGTCTTTCTGTATTCTGTGAATATCAATCTTTAAATAAAGGAGCTGTTTTGGCCCTTGGTGAGCTCCATAGAAGAAGTAGGTGGGGAATCAGAATAGGTAGGAAAAGAAGGGCAGAGTCAGAGACAGATCAAGCCAGCCGCCCCCCCCCCCCCCAAAAAAAAAAAAAAAACATGTAAGGAGCACAGGTGAGCGATGGGCCACGTGGCAGGACAGATTAATGAGAATGGGTTGAGTTAAGATGAAAGACAAGCTAGCAATGTGCCTGAGCCATAGGCCAAACAGCATGAGGTTAATATAAGTGTCTGAGTTATTTTGGGAGGCCTAAGCAGTGGAGGGCAGCTAAGTACTCTGGGACAGCAGGTCTGTGGGTCTGGACCCATGGCAGCTGGGCCAAAAACCTCGTTGTAACAATGTGTGGCCTTTATCAATTAAATTTCACATCGTAGAAAAAACAATGTCACAGGAAAAGTCCTAGGAACACCTTAAGAACGGATGGAACAAAGATTGTACTTTCTCTTGAATGAGCTCACAAATCCAAATAAGAAATGATGCTTCCATGCAATGTGAGGGAGGGGGTGAGATAGGCCACAGAAATCTTTGCCTATTCCAATTCTTTGACATTTCAGGCTTGTGGGTTTGTCTTTTCTTCTTATAATAAAAAGCATGCTGTAAATAAAATCTCCCTACTATAACAATAAAACGTCAAGTGATACTTCTCTTAAATGTTAGGAATATGAAAAACAGTCGGACCTATGTTCACTTGAACAGATTATGGCTGTTCTGAAACAAGCAATGTCCCCTCAACTCTTGTAAAGCTTTGCTAGGTGGATATGAACAACTGGCAATAGGAAAAAAATCTCAGGAAAATTGGAATTATGAATTTAAATACTGAGTGGAAGATACAAAAGTCAGTCACTGCCAATCATTCTACTGGTCAAATTTTGACCACTGAACTCTCGAACGAATGTTGGAATATTATTCTACTTAAACCATCTGAGCAGGTTTGTATGTTAATTTTTTGTCTGTTTATGTTTCCCTACGCGGGGGTGGGAGACAAGAACCAAAGAGGCTCGTTTATTTTTTCCATTCTCAAATTAATTTTCTTAACGTCTTATAGAAGCAATAGAGGTATCTTAGTTAGGCTTCTATTTCTATAATTTAAGACAAGTTATTTTAGCTTATGATTTTTACATCACATTTTATTTTCATTTCTGAACAAAATTCAGCTAGAAACTCAGGCAGGACAGGACCCTGGATACAGTAACTGAAGCAGAAGCCATGGAGAAATGTTGTTTACTGGATTGCTCCTCATAGGCTTTTCAGCCTGCTTCAATAAACAATCAAAAATGCCCATAGGCCTGCCAACAATCCGTTCTGATGGGGGTGTTTTATTAGGTGTGATCTCTACTTTCTGAATGACATTACCTTATGTCAATTAAAAAAATTAAACTAACAAATACACAAATATTTTAAATTGTAGATATGACCTATCAAACTTTAGACAGTATACATAATTAACTAAACTGTGGCTCATATTAAAGCTGTACAAAGTTTTATATTTTGTCAGTTGCAAGTAGGGTTGATAGGATTATAACTTTCTAAAAAAACATTTTGTAAATTACATTTTATATATCAGATCATTGAAAACTTGTAGAATATTCATTAGAGACTGATTCCAAATATTATTTAAAGATGAATATAGAGTCCCAAGTTTAGTGCATTAAGCTGAAAGAGTTTCTTTTTGCCTAGGGCTCAAATGGCATACATTTGGGATCTGCTTGTACTGTGGACATTCTATCTTCACACAAATTATGAATAAGACAACTTTGAGAGTCAAGAAATTTATATCATTTCACCATTATGTATCAATCTGTATTTTATTTTCCAGGCTTATTGTGACATATCAGATACTGAAAGAATGCTAAAAGTATTGCAACATATATTCCCATTTGAAATGACCATACATCACTCTTGTTAAAGTTTCTTCTTTTGTATTTTAAATGTTGCATGTATTGCTTAAGGTGACAAGTGATTAGAACTGTCTTTGCACTAAATTCAAGAGACTAAATTATTCTGCTCAGAAGTATTGACAAAAAAAATCAAGGTTAAATCCATAGTCCTTCAGGACTGTAAGTTGGCATAAGATCTTTAAATGTCATATCATACAACGTATTATGGCTCTCACACACATGCTTATACACAATGATATAATAACATTCATTCTTAATGATATTAAGATATTTCAGAATAGTGCACACAGAATATGAATTTTTATTATTTGAAATGTGTTCTAGGAGACTAGAGCAGAATTATATAAGCTTGTTAGGGATCACTATATTAAAAAGGTAACTGTGACAATTTGTATAATAAATAGGGTAGAAGATTTTATTTTATTTTATTTATATAAGCAGATTCTTGAGTGGATTTGTTCCTTAGACTATAATGTTCTAATTTCTACAAAAGAAGAGTATTGATTGATCCTTTTTAAATTTTGGAATATCAGTGTGATTGAGATATACAAGAATCCCCAACAATTGAAAAGATTGTTGTGATATGTTTCATATTTAAAAGAAACCAGTCTGAAATATCAGAGAAGAGTTCTACCCCACAGTCAGTCCAGGAGGACCATGGAGTGGTAATTTACAGTCTTTAATCTCAGCACAGGGAATATCCGGGAGGGAGACCTATGCTCTTAATCCCAGAAGATAAGAGTTTGAGGCCATCTTGATTTACAGAGGGAGTCCCAGGTTCCCAGGAAGGCAGTGGTGGTGCCAGGCCTTTAATCCCATAACTCTAGAGACAGAGAAGATCTCTCTGTATTTCTGTGAGTTCAAGGCTAACTACCAAATAGTAGCAGCACACGCCTTTAATCTTAACCTGATTATGAAACAACTAGGCAAAAAAGGAATTTAAGGCAGACATAGGAAGACAGATGGAGGCAGAAAAAGCCATGAGAAGTGAGGCTGAGGAAGCTGGAAGACAGCTGGGTGAGATTTGACTGTGGTGTTTCCTCTCTTTGGTATCTCAGCCTTTTGCTGGTATCTGGCTCTGAGTTTCCTTTATTCGTGCAACAGATAGTTATACTGAAAATAAAAATATTGTGTATAACACATATAACTAATGATGTAAATGGCTAAGTTAAACTGAGGCATTTTGATGTCATAAGCAAACAAGGGAGAAACTAAAACTTATTAGGAATTGTCAGAGTATACTTTTCTTCAATTTACATACACATTTTTGAAAATGATGCCTATTTTTTAATCTTATTCTTAGTATTGAAATTGCACTAAAAATATAAAAATAAAAGGGACAGGGGGATTATTCTTTAATGGATACTCATTCAATTCACCTCATTTCCCCTGATCTCTAACTTAGCTATTAATTTGATCAACTTCTAATAAGACTTCATTGAGCCTAGAATTCACATTTTACCTATTTCTCAGTTTAATGATAGGACATTAATTCTAGTGTAAAATCTCCCATTTCTACCTTTATGAGATAATACAGTCACAGCATGTACACTTGTCTCCACAGCCATTTACTGAACTGATGCACTAGTAAACATTGCTTATGGACATTATACTCAAACTATGATGCATGGACCAACAGTGTTTTAGTCATCTGGGATCTTATTAGAAAAGCAAAATCCTGAATCAAAGCATAAGTACATTAAAGGTCAAAGTTCTGCTTACAGTAAAACATAAAGTTCTCTGAGCTGTGCGATAGAACTCTAGATAACTTTGTGATTTTAGAATGTTTATGTCGATTGATAAGTTGTTATGAAATCTTAACATCAGGACTTACAGTAAATAAAACTATAGTAAATAAATTACCAGATATTTCATAGACAAGGAAGGCTGAACGTACAGTTGTTATAATTATAATTTTTAATTAAAAAGCTTATATCATATTGAAACAATCATTGAGTCTACATGGCTTAGAGATGTTATAGCTGTAGTTTTATCATTGTTGCTTTTCTATACTGACCATGACTGTTACATAAACCAAGACTGGTCACTAAGAGAATAATTACAACATGAAGTGAATAGTTTAGTATGAAGAATAGATACTTCACAAATTATGCTTTCTTATAATGAAAATCAAGATCCAAATATTGGGGAAAAGTTGAAAGATCAGAGAAACAGAGGAAAAAAGCCAAAGCCACTTTTCACCCAGCCAACCTCTCAGGCTTAAAGGGAAAGATCTTGTCTCCAGAAAGCCTCAGACTGATGCCTGAGTCCTCAGCTCAAAGAGAAGAAAAGTGCAGGCAACTCCTGCCTCCTCCCACCTTATCTTTCTTTCCCTCCCCCACTTATCACTTCCTTTTTCAACTTGTCCAGTGCTGGATTAAAGGCCTGTGTGTTTCCCTAGTACTGGGAGCAGAGACCTGGGATCCCAAGTATTGGGTTTAGAGGTGTGTGCTACCATGCATGGCTATGTTTGGCTTTGAACTTACAGAAATTCACCTGCCTCTGACTCCCCAAGCTAGGATTAAAGGTGTGGATCACCACTTTCTAACCTTCATGGTTAGTCTGTGATAGACTCTGTCCTCTGATTTTCAGGCCAACTTTATTAGATATATAATTTATCACCACAGATGAACAATGCATTTATTAGATATTGATGAACCCACTATATAGCTCAACAACTCAACAAGAATTCCTTCCAGAGAATGAAGTAGAATATACTCCAAAATTTAGTCATGATATGATATTAGGATATTGTTCCCAATAGATATCTTGATGACCTTTAAGGTGCACATTGATGTTAAGAGACACATAGTAACGTCCCAAGAATCATCTTGAAAGCACATGATAATGCATCTGTCAATAAATGTAAGTGACTGACCCACGAAGGCAATAATTTTGAAATATTATTGAATAGCTTTTTTCTTTGTTGAGCTACTGATATGCAAAACACCCACATCCATATCTAATAATCTTCATAAATAAGAGGTGCACACTCAGTATGTGAGTTTGCCACACATCTGTTAAGACTGTAGAGTCCTTTGTTCAAAAGCATAGAAAATAAGTATTTCTTTAAGATGATAACATAAATGACTTCTATATAGTTATGATGCAGTTTGTCTACATAATATGCTTAGAATAAATTTTAATCCAATGTTTTCCCTAAGAAATTGAGAATTTTGTAACAATAATTTTTAACAAATATATTCTTATATATTCAAATATTTTATTACATAGGTATGTATTCATGTACTTAATCTTAAAATTTAACCTTAGAGCTAACATACGTTGATAAACTGGTTTATATTTTTTTAAACAAAATTCATATTTTTTAAATAAAATGCAAAAGTTGCCATTGTTTCTCTAAGCCAATGGTATTGAAGCCACACGAAAAATGTAGATTTTAAATGTCTAAAGTGTAGACATGTTCAGACTCAAATAAGACACATCCCAGGTTTCTCTGGATTCTATTATCCTCTTTAGATGCTTATATTGTTCTTATGTAATAAGTCAATGATGTATTTGGTCTGTTTTCTTTCCTACTGGTTAGTATAGGACATAAATTGAATCATGTTAAAAATGATCTTTAAACCCTCTAAAGATTGAGTTAAAATTACCTATTAAACAAAATTGATTTGAGTTTACAAAAATATATTAAACAACTATTCCGAAATATAGCTGTCCACACATAAACCATTATGTTTAACCAGCCCATGGTAAAGCACGCCTTTAGTCCCAGCACTGGGAATAGAAGTAAGCAAATCTGTGTGTTCCAGAACAGCTTGTTCTACAGAATGAGTTCCAGGACAAGCTCCTAAACTACCATAGAAACTGTTCCCAAAAATCAAAACAAACAAACAACAACATTAGTTTTAATTGTTTCTTGAAATTATTCTTAACTAAACAAATTTAAAATAACAATGTTAGACTTTGACCTTGTAGAGGGTTGTAGCTCAGTGGGAGAACAATTGCTTAGCATGCCTGAGGCCTGATAGTCTAACCATAGCCAAGGAAAAGAAAACAAACAAATAATCAAAATGTATCTTAGACCTGAAAGCCTTATTCTGAATTCATCACTCATTAAAGACTTAACATTTTACCAGTGTAAGCTTTCAGAACTTCAACACATCATACTTAGAAAGAGAAAAATCAGTGTTATAAATTTTCAGAAATACTCTAAGATACAAAATACATAATTTTAAAGCTTGAAAAACCTGATGGTGCAGCAAATTATGAATACTAATTATACACTAATATTACAAAGCATAGAACTGTTAAAAGAAAAACCTTGGTAAGACTTCACACTAGACTCCACATCAAGTAAATTTTAATTTTCTCAGTATAAATATGGGGAAGGTGCCTGCAGGCTTTACAACCAGGAGAGAAATAGTTTGGATAAAATTCAGTTGAGCCCAATTTAGGTAACCAGTACCGAGCAAGAGCAATTTTTTTGAGATTCTGATCACCAGTTTGCTTATTTTTGCCACAGTCATAGAAAAACATTCTGATATGATTAACTTAGCACTTTGAATACAATGAAGCTTAAGATTTGTTTACACAGATAAGGTTCTAGGGTGAATGACTGAGGTAAACACAATGCCTGTGAATTTCCGTATTTGTCTGTGCTCTCAGATAAATAGAAGTCATTTAGTCTTTGTAAAGTACAAATGACATCTCTCACATATATGAGCTTTATGACCTAGAAGCAATACTCAAGCTTTCAAGTGGGAAAAAGTTTGGGATAAAAAAATGTAATATTATTTTCCCTTTATTTTATTAATTTTTTTAATTTAAAAACATATCTTTTTTTATTCATGTATTCCCCTGCTCCCCTTCCCTTCCCTTCTCCCAGTCATATCCAGTCAGCCTTCAGCCTCCCCGCTCCCCATAACCTCGTGCCCTCCCCCAGAAGGGCAAGAAGTCCCTAGGCACATCCACTAAAGGCAAGTCAGATTTCCTCATGAAGGGATGTTCCTCTGAAGGGAATGGGATCCAAGGTGCCAGCCAAACATAATAGTCTATGGGATTTGAATGGATCCTGAATAAACAAGTAGCAAAAGATTATCAGGTTTAAACTACATTTCCCTCAGCATTTCAAGCAAACATCCAAATAGCATCTCCCTTTGGAGAGATCAACTGTGTGTTTAACTTCTCCTGGCTTCTCTAGTGCTTATTTGTGTACATAAGAACTTTTTTCCTCTGCATGTAAATTTTGAAATGGACTTTTTCAATATGTTCTATTTCTTTTTCTCCCTTGATAACAAATTCTAAGTGGTGAAGTTTATTCCACAAAAGTACCACTGTTTCACTGATTTATTTTCTAAAGTAATAAAAGTGTTATTCAACCATAACTCAAAAACATAAAGTACACTAAGTGATTGTTTTATTTTATTATTCAAATATTCTATTACTTTTCAAGTCACTATTTCTCTTCTGTTTCCTCTTTAGAAAACAGCAGGCTTCCAAGATGTGACAGCCAAACAGGAGAAAACAAGATACAGTAAGACAAGGCAAAAAGCCCTCATATGAAGCCTGGAAAAGAAAACCCAATTGGAGGAGAGCTTGACTTATAAATTACATATACATACGGGTAAGGGTCCTTGGGGAGCAGAAAAGGGCATTGGTTATACTGTAACTGGAGTTCACATAGATAATTATGAGCCTGGCACATGGGTACTGCCAACAGAACATGAGTCCTTTACAAGAGTAACAAGTGTTCTCGACAGCATATTCATACCTCCAGACTCCATATGTTATTATCTTAGTGTTTACTATAAACGACAAATACATCACTAGTGTGAAAAACCATAATATAATTGTTTTGTGTCTATTAAATGATTACTTGTTGAAAAATAAGAAATCTCAAAAGCATGTAATGGTCTTTACCAAAGAAAGAGTAATTAGTAAAGAGAAATACAAGCTACGAAGAAGGAACACTTTACAGATTATTCCCATGATATTTTCCACTTTTGCACAACTCTGTTTGTTTGTTAAGAAATAATAAATAAATTTTAGAACCTATATTGAATGAGAGGCCAAAAGTGTTATTGTTGCGGTTGTGTGGTTACACCCAGTTTCAGATAGGATGTTAGATTGTAATATTCCGGTTGGATTGCACTAAAAGCTGTCAATTTTTCACCACAGTGACTCTCCACTGACCCAAGTTATCACAGTGCTTGTTCCAAGTCCTAGGAGGTGTTCTAGGAGCTTCGGGAATACTTCCTGTTAGAGGAAGTATAAAAACAAAAACACAAAAAAGCCTTTGTGAAAGAAACACTCTACAGAAACCCAGAACTGATGTTTTGCAAGAGCAGCTCTAATACCAATATTTAACAAAGAAAAAAAGTGTTGGTTTTTACTGTTAAGTTTAAATGTGACCTAGCAATATGTCATTCTTAATGATTCCTAAAATGTTGCAGGTGAGTCTATAACAATTTTAACACTTATGTCTGTTTTTCAGAAAAGTCCCACATATTTTTTTTTAAAAAAAATATAGCATATTAAAGACAAAAAATAAGAAAACAGTTCCAACTGGAAAATAAAATCTACATAATAAGTTTCACATTTTTCATTATTATTAAAGTAACCAGTTAAATACATTTGTTCTAAGACTTCCTGACATTCACATAAAGTATCCTGTCCTTCATTGTTTAAAATCCATTACTTAACATGTTCCTTGATAAGTATGTTGACACAGATCTACACAATAAGAGAAGAAAAAGTCTACTTGGCAAGTGTAACATTGATGCTAGAAGAGTATGTAGAAAAATTGTGACTGTATAGAACCCACTAAAGATCTCCTAACAGCATCCTGATACAAAATTAAAAGATACTAAAAAATAAATAAATAAATAGCAATTACACTTCATCCTAGCCAAAAGACCAGAAAGTATCGAATGTACCTGCCTTAATTTTATGTATGCATATGCTCACAAATGTACATTTTATTTGAGTTCTAAGATTTTAGATGAAACAATGAAAGATATCATTTAAATTTTATTTAATTTGATCATTTCTTGGTTCATGCATCTTTTTTATTAATTGAAGATCGATTTTCACACAATATATTCTCACCACAGTTTCCCCTCCCTCGACTCTTTCCAGATTCTCTCTATCCCTCCTTTGAACTCCACACTTTCTTTCTCTCCCTGCTAGGAAACCAAAAAGTAAGTGAAAGAAAGAAAGAAGAGAAGTAAAGATTAAGAGAAACACACACGCATACTCACACTCACACACACACACACACACACACACACACACACACACACACACACACACACACAACCTCATAGAAACACAGAAACAGAAACCATAATATATGACAAAGAAAAAAATATCTCCAAAAATTCCACTGTGTTGATCCGTCTGCCTATAAGGATGTTCCATATGCACAGTGAAATTACATTGAGAAAAATTAATGTTTTCCTGCATAGATAGCTTAACAGAAGAGAATGAATGATAGCTTTTGGGTTAAGGATGAGGGTCGATGCTCATGTCCTCTCTCAATGCCAGGATGCCACCATCCTGACTGGGTTGGACATGTGCAGACTGATCAGATGGGGGTTTACAGGTACATCAATCCTGCTGTGTTTGGAAGACATTGCTTTCCTGGTGTTCTCTATTATCTCTGGTTCTTACAGTCTTCCATCTTTTCTTCCCCGGGGATTGCTATTACCTAAGGGGAGGGGTTTGATGGCGACCTTCCATTTAAGATGGGTGTTTCAAGTTTTCTCTCTGCACATTGTCCAGTTTTGGGTCTCTGTTTAGCCCTCCACCTCCTGAAGAAGGAAGTTTCTTGAATTATAGTTTATTAAGATACAAATCTGATTCCAAGCCTGATGTGGCTACTTGACTACCAGGTAAAGAATATTTCTATGTATAAGCCACTGACAAAAAGGAATAGAAATAAGCCAGAACAGAACTAAGTGGATCCAGAGCAAGAGTGAGCATCTTTGTGTTGTTTTATAGTAGAAAGCTTTCAACTTTTGTCATTTAGTATGTGGCCCACTTAACTGCCCTTTATCACACTGGGGTATATTCTTCCTATGTAGAAATTATTCAAAATTTTTACCAGAAAGCATATCAACTTTATGTTATTTTTAAACATTTTTAGTTTTCTATCTTATTTTATTTGCATATGCTTTATTTATTTGTTTTAATTCTACTGTCCTTTGTACAGACACCAGAGCTTCTAGCTTTGTGTTTGTATAAGATTTTGGAGTGTGCAAATGTGTGTTTTAGCAGCTACTTCTGTTTCCTGTGCCTTTTCTTCGTATTATTCTTATTTCATTGTTTCATCCCACTCTGAATTATCTTATGTTTTATTTATTATTATGTCTTAGAAGCATGTTTATTTTCTACTGTGAGATAAAAATGGGGTAGTCGTGTATTTAGATGGAAGGGGAGATGGGGGAGGAGAAGAAGAAGAAACTGTAATTGGAATATCTTATATGAGAAACAATGTTTTCAATAAAAGGAAAATGATCATTTCTAATAATCCCATTTTGGGTTATGTAAAGATATGGTAAGAGATTAAATGGGGGCTGTAACAATGGATCATTATTTAAGAGTGCTTACTGCTTTTGCGGAGGATCTGAATTTAGTTCCCAGCATGCAATTCAGGTAGCTTACAAGTCTCTGTAACTCCATTTTCAGAGAATCTGAAGGCTTCTGGTCTGTGAATACACATAACCAGGGATCATGAACTCATATAGGCAAACAAATGCCATTAATAAAAGTAAAAAAAAATGATATAAAAAATTAAACAGAATTCATTATGAAAGTTCCATAAAATAATTTGCTGCTGTTATTTATTTTGTCTTCTTTGGTTTAGTGCTTCCTTTACTAACACTAGCGTAATGTGTGGAAAATGGTATAAAACAACATTCTCAGAATTGGGAGCAAGATGCCCCAAAAGTAAGATGCACCAAAAACTGTCTATTCATATATAAATTTATATGAACATCTATTCATAACTCCAAGTATCTTGACATGAGTTTAGCCACAAACTCACAGAATGAAGTACCTTGTTTTCGTATAAGAAAAGTTTTATAAGGGGGGGGGGTGTCTGCATTACTCTCCTTTAATTCCATATGAGAAGAAGATTTAAGCTTTAGACTAGGAACTTTGATTGGGCTCACCATAATGAATCCTTACAAAGGAAATTCTACGGCTTTTGCCCCCATGCCTATATCTATAGCCCGAGCCTCTGGACACTCCTTACCAGAGTGGTTAAAGTATTAACTTCACCATTCTCCATCCAACATAAACATCATCACATGCAGGAAGACATCAGGAACAACAGTGGAGAATTCAGCACAGGAGTCTGTCTTGACACTCAGTGCCATGCCCGCTACAGAAAGACCCAGAACCTAGAACAACCCAGAGCCTGTTTTTAGACAGTGTACAATGGTAAAACTAAAGTGAGTTCCACAGAGGCACAATATGTTTTGTCCTTACTCACCAGCTGACAGGACATGGCTCTGTCACTAATCTCAGAGACTGCACAGTATCCTTCACCTGCGTTGCAATGAGACATAGATCTTATCTAATTTAGCATTATCTCTAGCTGCCAAGAGCCTGATTTCTTCATTGATTCTCTTGTAACTTTGGGCAGCTAATAAAGATTAAAACATTTAATTGTGGTATTTTGCAAAAAGCTGGACACATGTGTGGCTTTGAAACTCAGTGTTGGATTATTTGAAACCAAACAATGCACATTCTACTGGTCTCTAATCACAGGTAATTATCTATGGATGAAACATTTCTACATACCAAAGGGCCAAGTTCTCACCAAATACTGAGTAAATAAGACTTCTATTACAACCACCACCATATCAGCCTGGTTATAGATATCTGAGACCACAAAACCATGTTAACAGAAGTCTGGTTCTAGAATTATAGGTTTTAGTTATATTCTTGTGTTCAATTATTAGCTCTGTGTATGACTCACATTTTCACTACTAATGGGTTGTTTTCTTCAACTCCAGGATTTACAATACAGAGAAAGAAAATACTAATGGGTGTAATAAAAGGGAGATACAAACCATGCTATGGTGGTGCATACCCTTAATCCCAGCACTGGACTGGAAGAAGCACGTAGATCTCTGAGTTTGAGCCCAGCCTGGTCTAAAGAGTTCCAAAATAGACTCCAAAGATACACAATGAAACCTTGTCTTGAAAAGTGGAAAGTAAATAAATAAGTAAGTAAGTAAGTAAGTAAATAAATAAATAATAAATAAATGGAGATACTAACTCACTCCATCAGAGTCGAAAAATACTACTTAAGCACAAAGCACAGGGTCTGACAAATTACTCTTGTTCTTAAATATGTTTAGATGAATAGACAGGAATCCACTGAGTACAACTTTTCCCCAGAAAAATGTCCACAGACTAGTTATTTTTGGAAACATTTTACATTATTCTGAACAAAATAATTATCTGTGAGATGAGGACAAATCTGGGCTTGAGGTAACCTCTAATATTTGTAGTATGATTCTCTGTCCTGCCTAGTGCTAAGGTCCAGACAAATCTCTTCTACTCACATTCCCACAGCTGCTTATAAAACAATTACTCAGAGGCTTAATGTTATAGTAATTGCTGGGCCAGTAGTTCAGGCATATCACTATTTAGATCTTACATTTAACACTTTAAATCTATTTATGTTTAGCCAAGTGGCTGAGTACCTTTTCTCATAATGCTTCTCATCTTCCTTTTTCCCTGTCTGGCTGTCATCTCTCATCTCTGACTTTCTTCTTCCCAGAATTCTCTTACTCCGGTTGCCCATCCTCTAGTTCATGCCTAGCTTCTAACCAACCAATATTTTATTAAACTAATCTAAGTAATAAATTTTTATAGTGTACCAGAGCAATATCTCACAGAAAATATTGGGATAGCAAACCATAACAGTAGACTTATATCAAACTAAGAATTTAGATATTATCTTATATTGAAAATGTTCAAACATATAGTAAAGAAAATAAATGGCAATATTTTCTAGGAAATGCACAAACATGAATTATGAAAATTTGGAATAAATACACTTAATGATTCAGTGAACAGGCAGCTTTATATACATAAGAAGTCAAAAAAAAAAGAATTATTGTTTCACTGAAGCCAAGTATATAACTGGTATCTTTACGCTGATAAATGAAGAATTTCAAATAACTGGTTTAAACAAACTCAAAGAGCTTAAAGAAAACACAAAAATGTAATTCAATGTATGTAGGAGAAACTTAATAAGGGAAAAAAATTAATTACTAAGAAAAACTTAAGCTAAAATTTGAATTGCATGAAAGCAAAGGGGTAGGTAGTCAAACAGTAACAGTACTGTAGACAAAACAGACTATGAATAAAGAGTGCTCAAGGACAAGATGTCTAAACTGGTGAAGGAAAATAAAAATAATCAAACCCCACACACAAAAAAAGCAGTTTGAAGTGAAATTGAGGAAGTCATTGGTAATGTAGGTCAGCATTCAGAGAGCAAATATAAGTGGTACTCTTTCTAATGCCTGGAGAAGAGCATTAGAAAGAAACCGTCAAATATTCGAACTTAGAAAAGAATAAAAGTATTTTAACTAGGGATATCAAAGTAACCAGTCAGTCACAACTCCAAAAATGTATTTTCTAAAAGATATTATAATCAAAATTAATGATGAAGAAAGGTTGTCCTAAATAGGAAAGAGTTGAAAGTTTTCTCTATAAAATCTGGATCAAGACTTGGAAACTCATGTTTTGATGTGGGAATGTCTTTCTTTATGCCGTGAATATCAATCTTTAAATAAAGGAGCTGTTTTGGCCCATGACAGGCACCATAGAAAAAGTAGGAGGAGAAATCAGAGCATAGGTAGGAGAAGCAGGGCAGAGTCAGACAGACCGAGCCAGAAGCCCAAAGGAGCAACATGTAAGGAACACAGGTGAGCAGCGGGCCACATGCCAGACAGATTAATAGAAATGGGTTTTATTAAGATGTAAGAGCTAGCTGGCCAGAGACATAGGCCAAACAGCATAAACTTAATATAAGCATCTGAATCATTTTTGGTGCCTGAGCAGCAGTGGGCGGCCAAAGGGTCTGGAGCTGGAGGTCTGTGGGTCTGGGACCTCTGCCCACCCGGACCGAGAAACCTCACTAACAATGTTTCACTCTTCTTATTTAATACAGTACTAAAAGATCAAGCCAGTAGCTTTTAGAGTGTTGGAAGCTACTACTTAGGCTCCTGGGAAAAAGCCACCAATAGTCTTCTGGGGATGTGAACCCTGTGAACTACAGAATGACTGCTGTGTCATGATATGTTCATGCATGCAACAGTGTTAATAGATTTTTAAATTAAATTTAAGAACATGCAAAGTAATGTAAATTTGGCTAAGAGCTAGTTTGAGGAGCTCACAGGTCCTAGTCCTGAATACCATTAATTTTCAGGTAAATAGTCATAAAATCAAATTCTTCTCTCAATCAGTGATTTTCAGCCTTCCTAATGACACTGTTCTTTAATACTATTCTTAATGTTTTGACTTTCCCGTCATATAATCATTTTTTCCTACTTAATAACTCTAATGTCACTACTGTTAAATCTTAATGTAAATATCTGATATACAGAATATGTGTGATCCCTGTGGTGGTCACAGGTTGAGAATACTGCTCTAAATTTTTATTTATATCTTTATAGCTCTTAGACCTCATGAGATAATGGTGAGTGTGTGTGTGTGTGTGTGTGTGTGTGTGTTAGAGTGGGTTGTGTGTGTGGCAGTGTGGGCTGTGTGTGTGTATGAGTGTGTGTGTGCATGCATGTGTACACTCACACAATGAATCATAGTTAAGTAAGAAATTCATACCCGGTTAAGTTAAATCTCAACTCTCCTTAAATCATAGAGAATGTTAAAAACAAGAGGCAAAAAAAAAAAAAAAAAAAAAAGTCAGAGCTGGAGGTTATGCATGGAAGACCAGACTAAAATAGTATCTTTGGAAATGTCAGGGACACTGTTTTCATTGACTTCTAAAAGCAATGCTTGCCTGGACAAGCTCGATGCAGTTAATAATCTAACAAAGAGGTGTGTGGAACTCATGAACCCCCCAAATTATGAAGGTTTTGGCATGTGAAGGCTACTAGAGGAGGGATAGTTGATTTTCTTTAATGACATAGCTCCAGTTATGTTAATCACTCTCTAAGGAATGACTCAACACTCAAAAGTATATGGGCATGCGAATTGGACTCAAAACAACTTTCTGCCTTTGTCTATTTGTATATGATATATACACATATATAATAAGTATAAAACTCAATAAGTATATATATATCAACATATATATATATGTTTTTGTTTTGTGTGTGGCAACTTGTAGGAAACTACTTCTGCATAATGATACTGATTGGATCTTTAATTCAATAACCACTTCTTTTTAAATAAATTTTATTATAAGAAAACTAAATCATAGTTTAGACAAAAAATTTATAGCAACACACACACACAATATAAAGTCTATTCTGAATTCAGAGACAACAGGAAGCAATTCTTTTTGTAGCTGAAAAAGGTTTTTTTTGGCGGGATTGTTTTTTTTGTTTGTTTTGTTTTGTTTGTTTGTTTGTTTGTTTATAAGAGGCTGCATCTCCATGCAAAATGGACTAATAAGCAGAAGGTTCACTTAGATTTTGCTTTGACTCAGGTGGTGGGAACTTTTGTCATCTGCCTAGTAAGAATGCCATGTCACCACCTCACACTATTGACTATTCATAATTGGCACAAAGGAAATGAGAGCATGGGGAAGGGTCTTCAGGGTCATCAGGTTCTGGAATGCAGAAGAACCTTTACAAAAGTTCTATCAGGCAAAGATGATTAAAAACTTTTCATGAAAGTCTTACAAGTTAGGAGAGATCCATGGAATTTTTGGGTGACTGACTACCTTTGATAGAAAAAAAAAGTTTCTCACTGAAACTGAGAGGAGAAAAAGGTGTTTTAAAGAATTTGTGTTATTCAAATTTATGCCAGAATTGCAACATAGAGCCAATTTGTGACTGTAGATGAAATCTGGAATATACTGAATGACTGGCTTCATAGGTACACGTAAATTCAGCTTGACCCTTCTTCTTTGCTCTTTCCATGATTTATATCTGTAGACGGGTTTTTTTTTTTTTTATTCCCTGGGTGTCACTTTTTCCTTTCTTTAAAACTAGGGAGGGAGATGGAAATTTAAGAAAGAGGACCAGGCAAGTATCATGAAATGACAATCAAACACCCTCACACTGGTGGAGGCTGGGCCAACTCCCTCCTCCCAACTCCCTACACACTCATGGCTGTCCAAGTAATATCCAAATAAGGACAAAGTCTAGGTCTTGTTCCAGACTTGCCCAAGAATGTAAAAGATAGAGCTTGATCACACCCTTGGTAGCTCTATCCTAACCAATTAGAAATGGACTAATCCGATTGCCACTTGTGTAAGCCAATACTAAGCAGAATGGTCACACTGCTTTTAAAGTTTCTTTGGTTGTGTTTGAAAGGAGCATACCAGCTTCTTTAGGGGCATCAATTTGCCTTTTCATAGAATGTGAGGCCCATTATCTAGTACCTCTACTCTCAATGTAGCAAATGTTCTTGATAATTGTGTGGGACCCACAATAACTTGACAATATAGCAATGTAGGGCCCAGCCATAAGCAGACACCATCCCGGGAGGGGCCAGCTTCTAATGGGAAGTACCTGATGTTTTAAACAGTCCCTTCCTGGAAGAGGACATTAACAATAGAGCACATAGTCTCTAGGTACACCTCTGTTGATCTGCTGATATAGATGAACCTTAAGGACCACTGCTAAATGTTGAAACATCCCTGAAATTCAGAGCAGCTAGTGAATTCATAACAAGTACTTTTAGCTGGAGCATGGACCAATCCCAGAACTGTAGCCCTGCAGTTCTGAAGCCTCTAGAGGCCCCTACTCCCACCTCACACACACAAAAAAACCTTTTATTTCCTACTACTCTGGAGTGTCTATCTTCCACAGCTGTGGGGGAGGGACAGAGTGACCCAAGCTAGCTCATCAATAAAGAGACTCTTTGCTGTTGCATCTGACTTGTCCCTTGGTCATTATTTTTTGAGGGATCCGGACTCTGGGAACAACAACTGCATTGTGTCTGGTGGTGCTTTACTATACTTTTCACAGTCTGTAACACTAACTTACTTAGGACTTTCTTTGAGGTTCAAAAAAAGGATGAAATTCAGTCTTAGACTCTGCTGAAAGATGGGCAGATTCATCTACTGCAGCTCTGAGTCTAATATCCTCCCATATTTGTCTGTACCACTGAGGTCGGTACTCATATCTTATGATGTTTCTTTAAAGCAAAATTGAGCTCAGAGTTCAGCCCTTAAAAGCTAAGTCTCAAAACCAAAACGGCAATAATTCTTTGTAGGTTTGCTGTGGAAAATCCACTGCATTTCTGACAGCTTTCTAGTCAAAGATAACATTTTTAAGGGTTGAATTGCCCCTTTATGCTTCCCTTAACTAGACACCTGAGAACAAAATACCAACTGCTAAGTCATCTCTTAGCCTGTGTACAAGAGACTTCATCCATTAACTCCCTGCCATGCGATTCTGCCAGTAGGAAGCCAGAACATATTAATTAAATGCTTCAGTTCATTATTTAAATGCTTAGATTCCACTGCCTTCAAATAAAATGTCCAGTGCAAAATGTTTTAGGGATTTGAAAAGTTAAAAAAAGTGATTTTTATAAAATTTTGTGAAGTACAGAAGTGTGTATTAAGAAAACAACACAAAATTAGAGCTAAAAGTATAATAGGCATATGGTCTTTTAATATAAAATGTTTTGAGTAGATTTTACAAAGCTAACAGAATTTGTTTAGGATCTCAGTGACAAACTAAGCAATGGCTCAAAGTCTACAATTGGAAGAGTTGGATGCAGGTTCACTGAAAAAAACACATGCAACTTCGAGATCTCTGAGATCTATACAGTAGGAGATAACTGGCTTCAGTAGGTTTCCTTTTTCTTCTACGTGTGCAAAACCACAGTGCTTTTACACAGACACAGAAATAGAGAAGTAAACAAATGATTCAAAAAATACCTGCCTGGCATTAGAAGTAGAAAACTTGGTATATCTAAATAATGTAGGAATTTTCATTACAGAACACTTCTCCACTTTGAATAGGTCATTTACATAAAGAGTCATTATGAAATGGTCATCCTTTCATAAGTTATAGAATCAACTAATATATAGTGGATGTGCCCCTGAAGTCTTTGCCAAACATTCATCACAATATAGCCTTTCTTTTTTTTAATCTTTGTATCAAATTTAGTATCAAAGACTTTAGAAAATTTATTTCTTAGGTGTATATGTTTATGTATACATTGTTTGAAAACATTAACTAATGAATTACACATTTTTTTTTATGTGTGTAAAGAAACTTTTGTTCTTAACCATTAGCTGTATCATCAGCTTTCTCAGGAAGAACTTTTAAAAATGTGTTCTGGTCCTAAAGGATTAAAAAAAATCAATGAAGAAAATAAGATATGTTCTCGAGTGCAAAGGCGACAGCACGATGCTCTTCCTTGTGTTTTCCTGACCACCTAGATAAAGAAGAGCAGGAAACTGATGTTGCACGAAGAGCTGTATCAACGGGAAAATATACTGTTCCTATTAAAAATGAATTAACCCAAACAGACAGTCTTTTAATTGAAATCTTTATCACATTACCTTCCTATTTAAATGCAAATGTAAAATCCTTTTTACAAACTAATAGAAATCAGAAAATGAAAGGTGAACTGCACTTAAAAAAGCCTCCATCACCCTGGGCAGCCCAGATCAGATGTCCTGTGAAATGCTGAAAGTCTTACATAGACTTTCTCAGAGTTTACTGCATCTTTCCAGTTGCTTTAGAAATTTCTAGAATATTTTTTCAAATATTAGGTTTTATTTTTTACTCTAACTGATATGTGATATATTTTTACTAACATACTAGAAAATAAAAACTAATTTATTTCTCAAAGTTGCTTCCTTCATTAGTATAATGTATCATATTTTTAACAACTTTTCTAAACAAAGTATTAATTAAAGTTTATGTTACAAGCAGCATTATTTAAGCTTTGGGAGAACAATGCATACATTACATACTGAGACCATACATAGACTGAGATGGTACATTTTGTGAATTAGTTCATGGCTCCTGATCTAAGAAATCAATGGAAGAGTCCATTCAATTGATTTCTTCAATTTAGAATTAAATTCTGAAGTAGAACCTGAACCTGCATGTATAACTCTCTATTATATAATTTTAAATTTTATGGCTATGAATTTCTCATTTAGTTACCTTAACATCCTTTTGTAAATTCTTAGATTTTTAAGAGTTATAAGATCTTGAGCTTAAAAACATATTCTTGCCTCAAACTTTGTAGGGAAAGTTGCAGAGTTTTGGCTTCTGAATTATAAGTCACCTTGTAATTTGGTACAGTATGTAATGATCAGTTAATTTCATATTTATTTATGGCAGCTACCTGCAACTTACATCTCTTGCCCATTCTTTCACCATTTAGCCTGCATATTTAAGAGTACTTTCTCTTAACGAGGAAGGGAGAGATTTAAAATAATGATGCTTATGCTCTTGGAAATGAATATCTTAGTGATACACACAGGATACTACCTAACCTCAGCTATCTACAAGGCCCTCAAAACTCAGTATGTTTCAAAATGGCCTACAGATACTAAGAACGGGGTACTGATAGGCTACTATTATTACTGAACCAAAATTATTAAAAGATATGATTATACACAGATACTCTGATATCCAGGTCTTTCAAGCAGTAAATTTTTCTATCCTGAATACCTGGTATGATTTAAGTTTATTGGGCACAGACATCCATCTATGTCGCTGTCAATTTTCCTAAATTTAGTAATCTGTTCTTGGGTGATTGAGTGACTTCCCCAATATTTTCTTCCCATGAATTTCCATTCTGTGTAAATCTGGGATTTATTTATTGTCCACATGTAGTTTACCAAACAAAAGAAGTAAAATGTGCTTTAGCTTGACTGCAGTACACCACAATTTACTTAAGAAGATAAAACATTTGGGAGCTTGTAAAATAATTAAAACCATTTTGTCCCACAGAGCACCCAAGCTTTGGCTCAGTATTGACACAACTTATTCCAGGAAATCTAACGCTCTCTTCTGGCCTCTCTGGTTACAGACATAACACATACACATGGAGAGAAAATATCTTTACACGTAAAAAAAGATAAATGAACCATCTTTATTAAATGATAGTATTGAATTCTAGGAAATAATAATGTGGAAACATTTATCACAATAAAATCTCAAAGTTTATATGAGATGTATGGACTTTTATAAATAATTGTTTACTTTTCAGTACAACAAGACGAGGCATAAAGCCCAGAACAAAAATATCTTTTTCAGGGTCTTCTGTGTCTCAGACGTAAGAAACAAAGTATTTTCTGACTTGAATCAGTCTCTGGAGGTTAGAACAGCTGCTTAATTTTCAGAGTGATGACTTAGCTGTATCCACTAACTCCTGTTGAGGAATCTATTTCAATACATGTCCATCAGCACTTAACAAAAGCTAAGTTGATCAAGAGTAATCTGTAGTTACGTGGATGAGAAATGATAGAAAAAAAATTGTGTTTATGTCTGGGTCTGTGTGTGTACTTGTATGTGCAAGTTGAAGTGCATGTATATGGGTTGGTGTGTCTGTACATGTACTTGGTGTCCCATGTGTAGGTGTTTAAATATGCTGATGTACTTGCTAGCCATCTGTGCTGTGCATTCTTTTCTGTCCTTAATCAATTTTATCTATTTCTCATAGAGGAAATACAAAATTTTTTGAGAGACTGTTTTGATGTAGTTTAAATGTGTTTCCAATCACATGCTAGAAATGGTCTCAGTATAGCAGCATTGAGGGGGTGAATCATTTCAAAGGTAGGTTTTAGTAGAAACTAGGTAGGCTATTGAATTTGGTGCACTGTGAAGAAATTAATATACTCTTCATAAAAACTGGTGAGTTTCAATAAGAAAGAACTGTAGTAAAAGAGAGACTCTCATCCCTGAAACTTCCTCCATGCCACCTTTGGTGTGTAAGCATTCACCTTGACACCTTCTGCTAGAACGTGCCATAGTCACAGACTGTTAACAGATCTCAATTGTTCTTGAATCTCCAAACACTAATACACTAAACTTCTTTTTAAATTGTATTTCTAGGCTCTAGTATTTTAAGTATCATAAATCAATTAATACAAATATACTTGTAATCTTTAGTGGTGTAAATGTTCATAACATCTTTCTTGCTTTGCTCACTTTTAGCTATTCTATCTGTTGAATATAATAAAAATCTTTTTTGTGTGTATTTTCAAATATATATACAAAAGAAATCATGTGATGCACCAATTCCCCAGTGTGTTCAATCCAGCTTCAACACAACCAATATCATGCTTTAATTTCTTACCTATAACTCTCCTCCAAAACACATTGTAGTAGAAAAGGGAAAGGATTCCAAACCTCCTGTAATATTATCTCTGAATATGGCAGGATACATTTATTTCAGAGTATGCTGCTCAAAATATATATCATACCAGCAATTACACGAAAAAAAGAGTGAAGGACTTCCTCAGCATTAATTCCTACTAGGCCATACTTGCCACTGCCTTGCCTAACTCCTGAAATCTTTCTCTCTTTCCTCCATTTATCTCTCTCTTTTTTGTTCTGTTACTTGTTATAAATAAAGGTTCAAATGTGCTAAGAGCTGTGGTCTGGTGTTATGATCCAGTGATGTATTTCACATTCCTTTTGTGGTGGCCAATTACTCAGTTTTCAGGTCCCTATCATTGGGTGAAATTTTTTATCTGACAGAATGTGGGTAATTGTGCCTTTCTGACATTAAATGTTCTAAATCTCTATTGTTACCAAGCTGTAAGGGCTTCTCTGAGAAGTTGAAGAAATTCTGTGTGTTTTCTTCTATCCCTAAACAGAGATATTAAAATATCAAATCTGTTTCATTAAAAGGACATTCGTGAGTTTCCATATTTTCATCTGCTTTTTTGGTTTCTATTATAAACGGGGGATCTTCTTGCATCTTATTTTATTGATGATTTTTCCTTTTGTCTCTTCTAGCTGAAGAAAATGTAAACTTTTGTGCCGAAATTCACACAGTAATTATTTATGTTAAATATCACATTCTATTTTGTTTTCATAACTGTCTCTTTGAAACATATGTTCAGAAGAGTTGTCTAAACTATACTTTTCTAAATTTGGAAAGCCATAAAATTGTCTTTTTAAATTACATATACTTTATTTAGTCACTCCTTTTTGTTAGCCCATCTTTCTTGTTCTCTGAATAGAAAGTGCTTCATCTTACAGGCTGTTATTATCAGTGCTTTACCAACTGCTCACATCCTCCTGGTTGCCCTGGTCCCCTTGTTTAGATTTGTCTTTCTTATTATGTGTGTTCTAAATGTGTGTTGTTGCTGTTTTTAATCCAAAAGTTTCAGAGTGCTCCTGATATTTTCAGTTGCCTTCAGCATGAGGCAGTCTAGGCAGGGCATATGACAACTGATGCCTAATCCATCTGATGTCTAAGGATGTTCAGAAATGTCAGGGAAAGCTTTTCCTGATCAGTCTGTATACTGGTGAGAAAATTTTTAGAAATATTTGAGGTTTTGTGTTGGTGGACAACTATTGATTCACCTAAACTTGGTAAAGTTTGACAGCCCGGATGTGTACTCTCTCTAGTGTTCCTCTATCCAGAAAAGGAGGCTCTGCCTTAGTGTCAAACAAAAAAGCTATAATTTTTTTCTGGTGATTAGTAATTACAGCAGTTAGTGATCAGCATGTTTATGCAGATATTTCATACAGTAAATTTTAAATTTATTTATACCCTTGATTATTAAACCACACCTATATCTATTGATTAAGGATTTCTACAGCTATGTGTTAATGTAACAAGTTGGTACATGCCCCACCCCTGTATTTTCGAAGAAATAATCCCTGCTAGGTTTGTGGTGGTTTTTTTTTTTTTTTTTGGCTTCTTGCCTTTCATTTTTAAAGAAAACAGACATCTATGAGGGAAAAACATTTGGAAAATGCACAGAGATTAGTAACTCAGCTGTCAAGACGTTAACGCTGTTTCTGAATTCTGTCACAAAATAACAATATTAGGATTTGTCAAAGTAATCTCCACACAGTAGAAACATCCCAGAGAAGGCCTGGGTTCAGGTCAGTCTTTTTATTTGATGAAGCTCCATGAGGGTTTGTGACAGGAGAATGATGTGCCTGACTATGGAAAGGAGTCTGGATCCTTCTCCTGCTAAGTACGTGGGTGATGGAAAGTGGCATATGGAAGAAATTCTTATTTATCTTATTTAAGCTATTTCTTTTTCTTCCTGGAAATCTGGTATATGCTGAATAAGCCTTTAATTTGATTTTCTTTTAATGCTCGCCTCAGCTGTTCAGTAGAGAGGGAGCCGACTAAGGGAAACCTGTTCCAACCCCAGCACTTGTCTCTAAGAGGTTCCTTTCTAGTAAAGGACAGTCTATTAAGGTTCTTCTAAGACTTAAAGCACTGTACCGAAATATCTGTCACTGTGTAAAGAGCTCTCTTTCCTCTCTCTGTAAGAGCCCATAGCTCTAATTTATAGCCCTCCTGTTCGTGCTAAGCCATCACTGGGCCTAGTATGGGGCTTCTCAGTCCCTGTGGTTCTCAGTGGCAACAGGAAGTGGAGGGGGAGGCTGTAGAATCAGGGAGCAGGCAAGGATGCTGTCAAGATTGCATCACTCCCTTCTCTGTAAAAGAGAGCTAAATCCAATTGACACATACCGAAGTAAACAGGCAGTGACATATTTGTAGACAAATTGTCATACTGTAGATCATCCACAAAACAAATGGTTTTTGATTCGCACTCAAAGATTGGAGAAAAAGTCTGCCAAAACTAACAGCTGCTCCCTTTTCAAAGAAAACAAGTATTAATAAAAAAATTAATTTAAAAATAATGTTCTACTGCTGCAAAAATTCCTTAGGGGAAATATTTAACACTGCTCAAAACTAGAAGAAAATACACTTGTTTCAAGTCCTTTAGAAATGTCTTAGTTTCCCTAGGGGAAGTGTTAGGTCTGTAGTTGAGTTTTTGAAATCATGTGAAAGTTTTATAGTGCTGAAACAATATTTTAAAAAGTAATAATAAAATTGTATAATAATATATCTAAATATTTTTTTTATGGTTCTATTCTATTTCTCAAAATATAATAGTGTCCCTTAGTACTGAGCTTAACTTTTTATGTCATCCTGGCGGCAAGTCCTTTCTGTTAATTAAGGTAGATATTTGTATTACCGGTGACTTCATAGGATCATCTGGAAATTATTAAAAAAAACTGTTGTCCACCAGTTATCCAAACAGTGACCAGATGTGCTTTATGCAAAGGCGATATCATCATTTATGTACCTAGTCTTCCTTTCTGAATCTAACCTCAACTGATGTGCTCAGGCCATTATAATAAAGTACCACTTGTGGCCATGATAAAAATAACAAATATTAACAGTTCACCATTCTTGGACTGGTTAAGACTAAGATTACAGGGCCATTTTGGCCAGGCTGTTGTGAGACTGTTTTGTGGAGAATGCTTGGTCAATCCTCTCTCTTCAAGTGGAAATAAGAAGAATTGAAGGTAAAAGAAAGAAGCAAGAATATTGGAGCTCTGGCACATCTTCTTCCTCTGCTGAGAACACTGGTACCATTGTGAAGTAGCTCTATGCTTCAAGACCTCATTTAAGCCTAAGTAGACACTAAATCCCTACCACTGCTGTTTGGTAATTGAAACAGTTTTTAAAAATTATCTTCAAAGGCAGTGGCCCTATTAAGAGATGTTGCCCTGTGGAATAGGTGTGATCTTGTTGGAAGAAATGTGTCACCATGGAGGTGGGCTTTGAAATCTTGTATATGCTCACGATACCAGAAAGGATCTCAGACCCCTTTATGTTGTCTATATGTATAGCACTGTCACTGGGCAATGCTAACTAAATGTTTTCCTTTTTCAGAGTTACCATGGTTGTGGTATCTCCTCATAGCAGTAGAAACCCTAAGAGAGAAGTGAAAATATTAAATAGACTAGAAACTTTGTATGCTGGTGAAAATGACTCAGTAGAGAGATAGCCTGATAGAGAAGAAAATAAAACCTAGAAACAAACAAACAAACAAACAACAACAACAACAACAACAAAAAAAAACAGAGCTCTTGAGAAGGTGAGAAGGGATGGACACATAGAGACACTAAGTGATAGAAGTATTCTTTGCCTAAAGAAGTTGGGCTGTTTCATTCATGTAACAAGAAGGATAAGAGAGATTGCATGGATCCCAGGAGAATGTGAATTACTTGGCAGGATGATAAAGGGTTGTATATCTGCAAGAGAAGAATATAATGACAGCCCATGTGTTCCTCCAACTCAACAATGGATCTTGGACACACTCATCAAACTATATACAGTTTACTTTTATTTCATTGCTGATAATGACATAATATGCTTCTGTAAAAATACCATACTGAGAGGGATTAGGAGGGAAGGAAGGGGGAGCAGGGGGACACATCAATAAAAATTACAATTTTTAATAAAAAATTCACCAAAAAGAAAGTAAAAAAATACCATACAAACAAAAACAAAATCATGAGTGATGACCCATATTTCACCAAAAGGTATACCCCACTACTGGTACCAGATTTTCTTAAAGGGTTTCCTTTACTGTGAAAAGACATTATAACCACAGCAATTATTGTAAATGAACATGTATTGGGGGTAGCTTATATTTTCACAGGTTTATTTAAATATTATGGCGTAATATGGTGGCATTCAGGCAAACATGGCATAGGAGAAGTTACTGAATGACCTGTATCTTGTCTCAAAGGCATCAGGAAGTGATCTGTGACACTGGGCATGGATTGAGCATATATGAGACCTTAAAGCCATCACCACAGTGACAGACTTCCTCCAAGAAGGCCATATCGACTCCAACAGAGCCCCACATATTAGTTTATTAGTGTCATTCTCTTTAAAGGCCATTTCTTTTAATTCCCTACAGTAGTATATGGTGTCAATATATACATTTGAATGAATTATATACAAATACCTGGGCGATGACTTTATTGATTATAGGAAACCTCCTGTTTACCAGCCTAACTCCAGAACTGTTTCATCAGTTCCCACTCAGGGTTTCATGGCCACTCTTGATTGTCCTTATTGCATTTATTTTAACTGTCGTAGGTCAACTACCCAATGTAACTAATTTATTTAAACCAATAGTAGATAATTTAGATCAAAAGTTAAAAGGTAACTACATGCAATATGTATTGAGACTAAACATTTAGCTAAGCTCTGGGAATTTTTGTTATATTCCTCCTTTTCTAGAAAATTGGTTCTAACCTAGGTCTTGATCATCTTGGAATGGAATGACCCTTTCACAGGTATTGCCACTGAAGACCATTGGAAAACATAGACATTAACATTATGATTCATAACAGTAGTAAAATTACAGTTGTGACATGGCAACAAAAATAATTTTATAGGTGGAGGGACACCACAACACAAGGACATAATTAGAGGGTTGCAGCATGAGGAAGGTTTGGAACTACTGGTCTAATGGTTGGCATCTCACCTATCCTTATCCATTGTCATTCTGGGGATTCATTTCAGGAGACACACTGCTCTTGCTTCTCATTGTAGTAAGTTGTAATAAGTACATTGGCTTTTAAACATTCATTCATTAGATTCGCCAAATGTAAAATTTGTATTTTTGAATGTATGCCACACCCTTTAATATCACAATTTCAGTGCCATCATTTCTCATTTTTTTAATCCCAGTTTCCTATTTAAAGCCATTATGACTGAATAATTTACCTGCAATCACTACTTTCTATAACTTATAATGCATACTATTTGGTGTTTTGAATCATTTAAATATTTATTGTTTCTCATATTTTATTATTCTAAATATTTAATTACATAAATAATACTATCTGAAGTTTCATTCTTTGGAATTAGGAACATAATGATGGTTAAAATATATTAGCACTGAAGAGACCCCTGAAACTTTTTGAAGTTGTCATTTGCTATTTAAATAAGTGATTGCATTATTTTTCTTAAAGGCAAACTAAGTCTTGCTGCCAATCCTGTTTCTCCTTTTCAAACATTCCAGACAGTAATACTTCTCATCAATGTATTTCTGCTTCTCATAAATATCTTGTAATATTCCCTTTAAATTTATCCAAATTAAAGAGATAGAAATAAATTATTCTAACTTCAAGATTTACTATAATAAAATTGATGAATGAGTTTTCATTATCCAATGGAAATAATAAGTTTTAAAAAAATTTGGAATTAGTTAATGTTAAAAACTTTGTGTTTATATATATATAGTATATATATAATATATATATATATTATATATATATTTAAGGTCTAACACTCTAATTTATGAATTTTGGGTAAAGCAACAAATTTGAGTTACTTCACCTTCAATTTATTGTCTGTACAATAATCATGAAGAGAAAGAAGAGAAAGGAGGAGAATAATAACTATCTATGAAATCTAGAGAGCAGTCAATAAGTTTGCATTCATAACACTGTTTGACTATGCTAAGTGGGCAGAATGAAAGCTATCACTATTTCCTGTATTTACTCTACTGTCTAGCATAACTTGGTGTCTCTAGAGAGCTATGAGCTGCAGTGTTTAAAGTGATTTTGGTTTACCCCAACAAATCTTATTGTAATAAAAATCAGCATCTCCAATGGTAAATTAGTGATCTTTAGAATCATCAAGTTTGAAAGTTTGTCAAAATACAATTAGAACTGGGTAGACTGTAGTATCCTGTGAGTTTCTCCCAGTCACTTAAAACAAGTGACATATTCCTTAGTTCTTGGAATCCAGAAAGAACTTTTACTCTAATACCAAGCAAGCTGTTTTTATTACTATAGCTCTATAGTAGCTATTTAAGTCAGCAATGGTGATGCTTCCAAAAGTTTCTTCATTGTACAAGATTGTTTTGGCTATCCTGGGTTTTTGTTTTTCCACATGAACTTAAGTATTGTTTTTTAAAGATCTGTGAAGTATTTTGTTGGGATATTGATGGGGATTGCATTGGATCTTTAGATTACCTTCGGTAAGATTACTATTTTTACTATGTTGATCCTACCCATCCAAGAGCATGGGAGATCTTTCTATTTCATGATATCTTCTTCAACTCTTTTCTTCAATGAGTTAAAGTTTTGTCATATAGGTCTCTTAATTCTTTAGTTATAGTTACTCCAAAATATTTTATGTTGTTTGTGGCTATCATAAAGGGTGATAAAATGAAAGAGGACCATCATTAAAAGCAGCACCATCGTTAGGTCATACTTCATAAACTGTCATTAGACCATACTTCATAAACCTGTACTCCACACAATTGTGAAATCTATAAGAAACAGACAGATTTCTCAACAGGTACTATGTACCAAAATTAAATCAAGACCATTTGAACAATCTAAATAGGCTTATAACAACTAAGGAAATATAAGCAGTTATTAAAAATCCCCCCCCCCCAAAATAGCCCAGGGCCAGTTGCTTTTAGCAGAGATTTCTACTAGGATTTCAAAAAAGAAATAATTCCAATTCTCCTCAAATTGTCTCACAAACAGAATGGAAACAGGATGAACATTACTAAATTTTTTATGAGGCTGTAGCCACTATGATACCCAAATTACACAAATATGTACAGAAGAAAGAGAATTACAGACAACTCTCTCTCATGAACATTGATACAAAAATACTAAATAAAGTACTGCAAACTGAATTCAAGAACATATCAAAAAAATCTGTGATGATCAAATAGGCTTCATCCCTGAGATGGAGGAATGGTTCAATATACCAAAAAAAAAAATTATCTATCATATAAACATCATGAAAGAAATGCATATGACTATCTCATTAGATGCTGAAAAGCTTTTGATAAACTCCAAAACGCCTCATGATAAAGGACTTGGAGAGATCAGGGATATAGAGAAAATACCTTAACATAGTAAAAGCAATATACAGTAAGCCAACAGTCAACATCAAACTAAGTGGACAGAAATTCAAAGCAATCTTACCAAAATCAGGAACAAGACAAGGCTGTCCTCTCCTCTCATATTTATTCAATATAGTTCTCAAAGTTGCAGCTTGAGCAATAAAACATGTAAAGGAGTTCAAAAAGATACAAACTGGAATGAAAAATGGTCAAACTTTGGATATTTGCAGATGATATGGTAGTTTACATAGGGACCCCAAAAATTCTACCAGGACAATCCTACAGATGATTAAAAAAAACAAAAAAACAAAAAACCAAAAAAACCTTTAGCAATATGGCAGGAAACAAGATTAACCAAAATAAACAAATAAATAAATGCATACATAAAAAATAAATAAAAGCATTAGCCCTCATATACACAAATGATAAAAGAGCTGGAAAAAATCACAGAAAAAATACCTTATACAATAACTGCAAATAATATCAAACATCTTGGGAGTAACTATAATGAAAGACATGATAATCTTATATGACAAGATCTTTATGTCATTGAATTAAGCAATTGAAGGAGACATCATAAAATGGAAATCCTGTGGGATAATGCTCTTATACATTGTAAATATTTGTCTCTCCTACTGGTTTAATAAAACACTTACTGGCCAGAAGGCAGACAGAGAGTAGGAGCAGGGCTACCTGACTAAGAAAACTCTGGGAAGAGGAAGAACAGAGCAGAGATAGCACGTATAAAACAGAGAAAACAGACAAAAAAAAAAATGCTGCTCTGAGAAAAAATAAGGTACTCAACCACTTGGCAAATCATAGGCTAGTTTAAGACTAAGAGTTACCAAGTAATATGCCTGAACCATAGACTAAACTGCAGGAATTAACATAAGACTTTGTATGATTATTTGGGATTGCTGGTCTGGATCTCAGCTCTAGGCTGAAGCAGAAACTCTTACAATCTCCCGTGCTCTTAGACAGGTAGGATCAACATAGTAAAAATGGCAATCTTACCAAAATCAATCTACATATTCAATGCATTCCCCATCAAAATTCCAACATAATTCTCCAAAGACCTCAAAAGACCAATACTAAATATGGAAAACAAAAAACCCAGGATTGCCAAAACAATCCTGTTTAATAAAAGATCTTTGAGAGGCATCATCTAGAATAGACTGGTAGTATTCTTACAAGCCTGTGTCAGAAGGCTGCTGTACACAAGTCTAAGAAAAAGTACCGACCCTGAGACACATAGACAACAAGAAAACAAGGAACTTGAAAAGAGTTATAATGAGCAATGCATCCTGGGTGATTGCTGCAGTAACAGATTATAGACCTCAGGCAAATTCAATTTAAGCATCCATTCTTAATCTGTCATTCTGTGGAATAACTCTTTGACTACATAATGCTTCAGTTTGCTAAACTGTCAAAATCCCATATCATGCATAATGATTAAATAAGGTGCTATACATATGGATGACTTAAAGTCATATTAGAAGTTACTCATCTTTGGTACTGTTACTGACATCTGATATTAAAAACTCTTAAGGGAATGGATGTTATTAAAACCTTGGGTCATGAAAAGAAGAGAAGCTATTAGCCATTCTTTGAAACCAAGGTCTAAGGTAGAAGTTGTTGGCAAACACAAATAAGTTGGCTAAGTGCTTCATAGAGACATGAAGGATATTGTTGAGGAAAGTATTGTCAGTTGTTCTGGGAATGCAGGACATAACCGAAAAGAGAAGGCAGATCACTTGGATAACTTGGAAGATAACTGGGAAAAAGAATTATGCTTCAACTTATTCTATTTATCAGACATACCAAACGTCTTTATTTAAGTTACAAACATTAATATGGAATGTGTGTTTAGGAAAAGGATCCCTATCTCACAATTGCCTAATTTTTTAACTTAAGTTATCTACCTTTTATTCAGTCAAGTAGATAGAAAAAAAAATGTTCTTGAGAATTTGAAATATGATATAGTCAGTTGATAATTTAAATTGCTAAAGAGTACTGAAAATTTAAATAATTCATTTGGAGTAGTCCAGTTCTATACAATTCACAACATTTACCTGAGGTCAAGCTGACCACAGGAGTCTTCCTTTTTCCAGCTTTTTATGACACAACTCAGAAATCATCTTTGCCCTTTTGCCTTCTCTCTCAGTTAGAAACTATCATGCCATAAAAGAATATTTCCCATTTCTTTCTAATTATGATCAGCAATGTAAAATATCTTAAAATTAAGGAGAAAGCCTTCTGAGTATTAGGCCATGAATATTTGCCTCCAACCTTCTCACAGGGTTCTCAAAGTAAGCACAGCATACCAACAAAGAAGAATGGCAAGAGCATCTAAGCACTTATGCTGTGTGTTTCACGAGAGACAAAATGAGCAGGAAAGCTCTAACTCCAGCCTCTTGGAGTAGCACAGAGATCTATGGTCATACAAAAGGAAAACTCTCAGTTCTTTATGTAAGCACTAAGAGTTTGGAGTCAGACCAATGGACAAAAATGGAAAAAGGTCAGGACTTCATGCTTCATTCATACTTGTCCCCAAATACAGGCTACAACATAGCATATTTGTCTGATTTAATAAATATATTGAGAAGTGCTAAAAGTCTTGCTTTTATTTTTTTTTTCCAAAACAAAACCTCACCAGAAACATATAATGCATTTTGTTATGTTATGATTTGTGTGGAACCTAAAATTAACTAAACATTTTCTAAGTGCTTTTAGAACCAGAGATCCTAGGGATTATCTAGCTGTCAGGACCACACTTCAGAATTAAAAACAGGACAACAAACTACTTATCAGTCTACATAAGCGTATTTGTCCTGAAATAGCCAATAAAGCTATTTAAAAATGAAATGTGAAGAACCAAAGTAGATATTTTTGATGTACACTCCTTGCTCCCTCTCTCTTTGTTGATTAATATTTTTATTGTTGCTCTATAATTATAATTTGAATAAACTTTCATGACCTTAATAACAAGATAGTGTACATTTGAATTCTAAAGGTGTTATCTTAGCATTTTAAAGGACACTTTGAGTTCAAGTCACATAATTTCTCTAAAGTCATTAATGTATACCATTTTTTTGACATTGCTTTCTATCTCCTTTCCTTAATGGCTGGTTCTAGCACTGAAATGTTGATACCTTTTTGCGGCTCATCTCCAAAGGCAATATGAACTGAATTTGCCTTTTGCATTCTCATTTTTAAGGATTTATGGTAGGATGTAATGGTGACACATGGTGACTTCCAGCAGTCTGGAGCACCAGCTGGTGGTTCTTGGTTGTTAAATAATCATCCAGATTTTTCTTTTGTCATTTAGAGAAAAGATGGATTAATAATACATTTTGAATTACATTTCAAAAAATAATAATGCCCTTGACAATATATGTAGAGGAATAAAAACTAATCATCACAGAAAAAGGTCTCATCTTTTTTACAAATTGGTTAAACTAATTAACAACCAAGAATCAATTTGCTCATTACTTAAGCAGGTGGACAAAAATAAAAACATAACATAGAAGATGAGGTTCTTAGAACACACTAGGAGCAAGTCTGGACCACAAATTGAGCATATTCAGTTGAATTATCCACTGAAGTATTTTTATACTTTGCTGCATTATTAAATAAAAGCTTAGAAGTACTCACTTTCAGTTGAATATTAGTTTTATATTTATATCAGCATTTTTCTATGCTTACATCTACAGACAAAGGATGTTCTGAGTCACTCAGGAAGCTTATAAAATGGCGAATGTAAAGACATACAGCTGATATTTATGTAGAAAATAATAAATAAATAAATAATCATTCACTGTGTGCTCAGCCAGAAAATATGTACAATGTGCACAAAATTTCACACGTGCACAATATAGGCAAGCAGACCCCAGACATGCACACACATGCATATGCTACATGCACATATGCATTTCTGAAAGAAACAAATAACGTCCAAATAAGAAATAGTTTTACAAAGATAAGAACCTCAATTTCACACATGTGCACTATATATAAAAAATGTATATATATTACATATATTATTATATATATTGTATATATTGTCTATATATATAAGCATAAATGTTTACAAGACATTTTCACACTATGTCAGTTAAGTGAAAACATAGCAATAATTCTATAACTGGCCTATGACTTCCCCAGGTCCAGTTTGTTAGCCAGGCTTACAGTAACAAGTCTCTTGTGATAGTGTGCAAATTCAGTCAGAGCAGTTCCTTACCCACAACTTTTATCCCACAACTGAGCAGATACAAACTGTCTCAAAGTTTGATCTTTAGGCTTCTACTGTTCACAACTGAATGAGTGCAGTGATAGCTTTTCACCTTTAGCAGCCCAGAAGACAGCCTGAGTCACTTGAATTCCAGCTAGCAATATTCCAGCTCAGCTCTAGCTTACATTAATTATATCTTCTGAATCAGGTGTGTAACATCTTCTACAACGTGACCTTATCCTTTAATTCTGTTGGGAAACTGACAAGAGCATGTATTTTGATCAGGGAATTGGGGTGCATGAAGGGCATGAAATGTTGAGTCTCCTTGACAAATCCTTATGAAGGTATCCTGCAGCTGGAAGTGGAGACTATTCTCAATAAGTCATTGATTCTAGAAGCAGCTTCCACCACAGACTAACCCCTACTAATTATTCCTTTTGGGTTTTTATTTGGATTATAAGATAGAAAGTTTTCCATATAAAAGTATAAAATTTTAATGTAGAATCTTCTAGATGTCATAATAGCTCAATAAAAATATGAAGAAAAAAGTATGGGTTTTGTATTTGACTGATCAAGATAGAAATAGCTTAATATTTAAAAAATGATGAAACTCACTCTCATTCAAGTAAATTGAGGCTAAAATGAGTTATACTTTTTCAAATTCAAAATTAAAATGATAATATTTTTATAAAAATTTTTGAATATGTTAGCTTTAAACTTAGCCAGGTTAAAAAGAGAAAATATTTTTCTTATTATGTAAAATCATTGAGGGTTTCAGCTGTTTGTACACATTCACTCCTCAATAACTCTTCATAGATCTGTTGCTCCTTTCCTATAAAACTACCTTTGTATTCTTTTTTGTTTTTAAATCTATGAAGTCCAATTTGTGTACCAACAAATTTAAGAATGCTCAACATTTCACTGGAGCAAAGTTAACCTACAAAGAATCACACAAAGAAAACTGACTTTTTTCTCTTATGAGAGCTTATACTTATAAGTATTGACTTATATTATTTATATGTGGTAGGACATTGGAACAATTTTATATACCCAGGCTGAAATTTTGTTTACTATGAACTGATCCAAGACTATCAATATCCCCCTGAGTTTATATTTGCTACTTCTCTGCTGCATCTGAAAAGGAATTTCCTTACACTAGTATATTACCTCTATTTCTTAAATAATTATTCCACTCAGTCTTCCATAATTATTGGTGAGATTTGAGAGGAGGGGGATGTGATATATATATGTTTAATTTGGGACTGAGCTCTCTGAAATCCCTTATCATCTGTACCTTGGTCATTTGTGGTCTCTGAGTTGTCATCTACTATGTAAAGAAAATTTATTGATGAGAATTGAGAGATGCATCAATAAATAGGCATAGAGTTAAAACATTAGAAATCAGTTTAATACTCTGTCATTTTATCAGAATAATTGTAATAGGTTCTCTTAGAGAACCTATAACAATGATGGTTCCAAGTATGGGGCCAGGCTGTTGATGACACCATCATACCAGTGGACATGTCTTGAGAGGCCTCAGTCATTCACATATTAACCTTGTCATTCACAAGGTTCATAGCTGGGGAATAATTGTGAACCCTTTTATTCTTTAGTTAAGAATGGGAATAGTACCTTCCACTCCAATTAAAGATAGACAGTAAGGTTGAGGCTTCTACATCAGTACCAGCTTTATAACTCCATGCTCTATGATCCACTTATGTGTATCTTTAGCAGTAAAATCTGCATTTCATCTTCTAAGTTTGGGAGAACGAAAATGACTGGCCATAGACAAGAATGTCTAGGATAAGAAACTAGGAGACCTTACTGCTCAGCTATTCTAAAAGCTGTATTCGCTTCCTGAAACTGAACATTTTGCAAGTTCTGTTGTTTCTAGTAGAGACATCGTTGCAGTGAAATAAGGTCTGCATTTAAACTACTTTTATAAATGTGTATGTGCATGTTATAGGGAGAATCTATATTAGTAATAAGTCTTTAATTTACATGATATACCTAAATAATTAATTAAAGACTAAGTAGGAAAATATAATTGTGATGGGACAAAAATTGGAAAACAGCTATTTATATTAGCTGTTGATTTGTTTTAAGTTAATTAATCATTCTAGAGAAGGTTATAATGATGGTTGCATATCAAAGATTAGTTGCATTGAATTGCATACTTAAAAATGTATAAGTGCATTTTTGCTGTCTAAATATTATTGGGTATAGAAATATGTATGGATTACAGTTTTGCATTGAGTGATAATGAATTAGTTTGCACTACAGTCTTATACGCCAATAGCTTCAAACTTGTAGCATAATATGAGATTGTGTAGAAATGTAGATTTAGGAAGAAAAACTAATATAGTAAAAGTTTCTGGTCCAGCCTAGTCTCACTGATCAGATTCACTTGCAGCTGTTTACCCACCCCCCACAAAATGACTCAGATGGTTATATTAATAACATACTTATCAGCCTATGAATAGGGCTTATTGCTAGTTATCTCTCTCATCTTAACCCATTACCATTAATCTGTCCTGCCACATGGCCTATGGCTTACCTATTTCTTTACGTCTTGCTTCTTGCGAGGCTGGGTTCGTGATTCCACCTTCCTTCCCTTTATCTAGGCTCAGAATTCCTGCCTGCCTCAAAGATGACTTGTCACAAGCCAAAACAATCTCTTCAGTAATCAATGATATTCACAACATACAGAAAGACATCTCACACCAAACCAGCTATATATAATTGAAATATGAAGTATTGAAATATGATTCAATCAAAAAGAGGTAAACAAAGAAAACAAATCAATTTATAAAATAAAAATCCTCTTTTACATGATACCTATCTCTGCACAGATTTCACCTAACGTACCTTCCACTAATCAGAGATTGTGGCTTAAATTCAAGCAGAAAATTGGAATTTTGGTTTTAGATAAAGAAGACTGAACTTGCATCTTTTGATGGGTTGGAAAATCAGAGGTAAAATGTAAAAGAAGGTATACGCCACTGAAGACAGGAAATCTGCAAATCAACTCCACCCATGCGTTTGCAGACTCCTGAGTCATACATAACCCTACAGATTTTTTTAAGTTCTCAGGGAAAAGTTACAGCTGCTAAGTTGAGAACTGAGCAGCATGTTGCTCACAGTAGAGGAAACTTGAAGTTGAATTTAGTGTAGCTTCCTACATGCATAAGAAACATTAATACACCAAGGACAATAACTACATCTACAGCTGTTATAATATGTTCCTGCAGTGTTCAGAATCAAATAAAATGTAACTACTGGTAGTATGAGAAATTAGTAATACGTATTAAGACTATTATCATGTTTTAATGGCCAATAAGTTGTGCCTACTGAACAGGCCTGTAATGCCAACTACTTGAGAGGTCAAAAAGTGAAGGTCATGAATTCAAGGCGTGGTGTGCTCATGAAAATGAAGAAGTTGTAGCCCAGGCTGAATTAGTTTCTAAGATGTGGCCTCAAAATGGAAAATAGAAACAGGGTTGTTAATACAGCTTAGTAGTAGAATGCTGTTTGACATGAGTTTGAGTTCAGTTATAAATAAAGTAAACAAATACATCCAAAATGATTAAGCAGAAATCTAATAGATATAGTAAAAACATGATTATATATTTGCAAAATTAATAATTTGACTTAACTTTTGCAAAGAGATTATTCTTATGAAAAATAATAATCATCAATGTGATTAATCATCACAGAAATGACTAGGTAAAGTACTATACTATACATTTCCAGCACATGCTTAGTCCTAAGACCAAAAATCTGTACTGTCAAGAGTTATTAAGACATCCAGGGATCCCCCTGGGAAGAGAAAATAGAGAGGATCTCCTGAGCAAATTTGGATCATTACAAGTAGCAACCAAGAAGAGGTGGGAACAAATCATGGGGAAAGAAGTGGTTGAGTAAAAGGAGCAACAAAGAGGGAAAAAAAAGATGACTATTTCAATAGAGGAAGCTACTGTGGGGTTGGAAGGAGGCTGGGTGCTATGGAAATCTCCAAGATCTCACAGACTATCCCTGGCTAGGACTCCATCCAATAGTAGAGGGGGTGCCTAAACAGGACTTCTCCTATAATCAAATGAATGACCACCTTTAGTGTCATTATAGAATCTTCATCCAGCAACAAATAGAGTTAGAAGCAGAGCTCCATCACTAAGCACCAGGTAGAGCTCCTGGTCCAGCTTCAGCTGAGAGAGAAGGGGGAGGAGAGAGTATATGAGCAAAGGGATCAGGATCATGAAGAGAAGATACGGGAGCTCACTGACTCAGAAACAGCCACTGGGGAAATCTTAAGGAAAAGGAACTAACACCCCCAAAGGTAAATGACTGTCAAATGGCATGGGCAGAATGTTGAACCTCATGAAGTAAGATCAGACTATGTTGCTATGCATGAACTGGCATCTTGGAGCCCATTCCTTACAGAGAAACACCTAACTCAGCCCTAATATTGGAATGAAATAATCAGTTTTACCTCAAATGGATACACCACACTGAACTGACCCACCTTGGGACTCACTGTCCTTCTTGGGGAGTGGATGAGGGGATGTAGTGGGGAAAGCCTGAGGGAAGACTGGGAAGGACTGGGAGGAGAGAAGGGACTGTGAGCAGGCGTATACATGGAAAAAAAAAAACCTGTGTTAAATAAAATTATATACACACATATATATATATATATATATATTTTAAAGACAGTAATATCATAACTTTTATATTGTGCTATTAGAATATAAAAAATACAATTCTGTGTTTATATAGAGATAGTGATTGTATTTTTTATAGTTGACTAAATGCCATTACTGTGAAACTTTTCTTCTATATATACACAAAGAAAATAAGCAAAACCTATTTTCAGAACAGACAGGTTTAAGAAGACTCATAGCTTCTTAGGAAAAGAATCACCAAAATATAGAAACAAACAGAAATATCCATTAATTAATGGAATGTATAATTATACTGTAATCATTTATAAATATGTACAATTTAATACTAATGCATAGTGTTAAAATACATGAATGTTTGCCGTTAGCAAGCTCTTTGAGAACCTCACAGAATATGTATACAGTGAATAAGGGAAAAGGAAACTATAATACATTTTATGGAGAATGAGGCATGTGGGAATAGATCAGGTGAAGAAGAGGAGATATATAAAGTAGAGGGAAAGAATGTGGATGAGACAGCTCGACTTGAGGGCCATTGAAGGATGAAATGGAAACCTAGTGCAGTGGAAACTGCCTAAAATATATAAAGGTAATTCTATTGAAGTTTCTCAATAATGAGGATACAGAATTTTAATTGGCCATCTCTCATCACCAATTAAAGTAACAAGTATAGAGACTGGGTTGCATTCAATTGAGTTATTGGCCAAAGATATCCCATGGAAAGCCCTAAAACATGACACACTGTTACTAAGACAGCAGGTTACTCTCTTCAATGTGACAATGGAACCCCATTTCTAAGGACAACACACACACATCACTGAAAATGGGATAGTCAAGCTTATACCTGCATTTAGCCTTCACCCCTATGTTCTAGGGTCTATTGTGTGAAAAGGCACTCTTTAATCTATCATAAGAGAAACACGTATACCAACCAAAATATAGATTACATTTTTGATGTAAAATCAGTTCTGCATTTGAAATATGCTAGGGAAATGGTGACATAAAACTTGCGAAGGTAGCCAACCAATGTCTGATTTGACTGAAGGTCTATTCAACATGAAGAAATTCATACCTAACATTGCTTTGGTAACCAACAGATATTAGATAGTCAAGAGACCCAGGGTAAAACAAACTATTCCATAAAATAATAACAGTCTAAAAGAAAAAGTGGCAATAAGATGATTCCTAATGGTGAGGGCTTTCCTTATTTAACCATCATCAGAGAAGCTTCCTAAGCAAGAGATGGGAAAAGATGTCCCACAGTCAGATTTCAAGTGAACAGAGATTCTAAATGGGATGTGTCCCTCAATTCCTCTTCTCATTGCTCACTGAACCCAGCACAAAAGAAGGGAGAAAGTGTAAGTGTATCCTTTTAAGAATAAATAAACACTATTTCTAAAAGTACATTTGCAACTTAAGCCAAAGAACATTTTAAAAATTGTTATCTAACCTTATGCTTATCCAACGATTTATTTAAACATTAAACAGAAATGTAAGCACAAGAATTTAAATTTAATTCTAAGCACAATAGTATATGTATTATCATATTTTGTATTTTTCATATACACATTAAAATATTTTATTTACCAAAAGAATTGCTTAATTGAAACAATCAATGATAGAATATAAATGCTATTTCAGGAGGAAAATATGACTCTATAACATTTTGAAAATGACACAATAAAATGGAAAATAGATTTGAGTAATTTCCATGTTAACACAAAAGTACTTTAACTAAAATCAAGATTACTCCATGCAGAAATGCATAAAGATCTAAAATCCTTTCTGCCCTATGATTTTTGTCCTTGGGGAGATGACAAGATGTACAGCAGCACTCAACAGTGTTACACTTCTTTGCCCTGCAGGTGTGGGTTCTCAGTACACATCTGGAAGCCAAGGCGTGAAGAATTTGGAGCAGATTCTCTCCTATATTCGCAACAAACACTGAGTGTTCTGTTGGAAATATGCACCAACATTCCAGTAGCCTGGTTCTTGCCATTTGTCCATGAATTTCTACTGCTTGATTTCCCGTTTCATTTTCCTTTTTGAAAAGCTCCCTACGTCACTGCCTCAGGATTGCTATCAATCATAATTTATCACAATCTTGAGATGAATTCCAAATATAGACTAAACATTTTTCAGCTCTCTGTGAATGATAACTTAGAATAAAACCGAGACAATTTCAGGTACATTTCCTGAGCCCCTGACAGGTTCTTACTCTCACTCAGAGGAATATTCAAATTATATAGGAAGCTAGCTGTTTTAATGAAGTGACATTTATTGACCGTCCAGGTCTTGGATGATCTGACTTCTACACACACTCCATGAAATATTAATAAGAAGAGAATGGAAATTAACATTCATTAATCACCAGACTCTGTCAAGCATAATGGTAGGCATTTCTCATTACTTAATTATTTTTCACAACAACACGGTATTTTAAAGACCATGTTTTACTGAACATAGACAACTGTAGTACAGAGAAGTTAGAGAACTACAAACTATTAAGAAATCATAAGGGATAGAATTGGTGCTTGGCTTTTAGTATTTGTCTTCAGATCATCATCTTCTCCTGAGATATTAACATGTGCATGGAGTGAACTTGTTTTGGACGGAAATGAAACTTGGTAGTCAGGACCCATATTCAGTCCACATACTGAACTGGACGCTAATTGCCATATTTTCTAGGTATCACTATATTGCATATAAAGTTAAGAAAAGTTATTTAACATCTATTGGCGCTACTCTCTTGGCATAAGAATTAATATTTTACTTTTAAAGATACTTTTTCAGAGAATAAGATGTTAAAAAGATAGGTACATGATCAAGCCTGTCAACATTCTAGCAGAAATGAGGAAGTGATTCCTTAGGTCTCACCCCTAGCTGAGGAGCTCTTCTTAGTACTTGATGGCTGCCAGGAATAAAGTCAGTTTTCTTCATAGGTAGCATTCTGTGCAGATTGTCTTATACTCCAATGAATGATCCAATGCTTATTTACATACAAGCAATCTTAGACTCAATGTGATCCTACCTTGCTTCCCTGTTGTGTGGTAAAACACTGACCAACAAGAACCAGGGGCAGGCAGGAAAGATATACTCCAGTTTACAGGCTCATTGTTAACGAATGTCCAAACAGGAATTCAAGGCAGGAACCTAGGAACAGGTACTGAAGAGTAGAGAGATGATGAATGAATATTGCTTGCTGGCTTGCTCTCTCTGGCTGGCTCAGCTAACTTCCCTAAAAGGGATGCTAAAGATAAAAAGGGCAGGTTCATTGGGATTTTTGGATGCCAGATAGCTGAAAATCAGTCAATGGCAACTGATTAACAGATTAGTATTTGTTAATAGGTTATAGAAAAATACTTACAGATACAAGGGATTAAATAGGAAGACTGGGCTGATCCATATATTGAAATTCAGCAAAACAAATAGGTCCTCCATCCAATGGTGGGTAGGAAGCAGAAGAAATGATTGCTAATGTATACCCTGATATTAAGCTGCTGTCAGACACACCTCACTTCTGCACCTCAATTCTTCAACCTCAATTATCATAGGTGAATCCCAGATCTCTGGTGGCCAAGGGCCCACACCTCTATGTCAGGGTGATATACTTGCTCTCTACTCCAAGTACATGCCTATTAAGCCTATAAATAGCACTAAGAGAAATGAGTTGAAAACACTTCCATCAACTAATAGTGAAGAAAATGCCTCACAGACCTGACCACATGATAATCTGACTCAGTAATCCTTCAGTTGAGGTTCACTCTTCCCAGATGGCTCTTTGTTGTGTCCTGTGACAGCTGAAACGTTATAAAGAAGAAAGTGAGAAGAGAGGTGGGAAGAGGGGAGAGTGGCAAGGAAAAGTGGAGAAGGAGAAACATAAAGCTTGTGCTACAGGGGAGAGAGGAGAGCTCCAAAGAGAGGAGAAAGAGGATGATAGGAAAATATAAAATATACTGTATCTATCTTGAACTTAGCATATTTCATATATTTGTGAATGTGAATTTATTATATTTCAATAACATGTAATTCTCAAAGAATGCTTTTAAAATAAAACTAATAATTAAATAAACATTTTAATACTATATAGCATACAGTTTTCAATGTTTTTATCTTAATACTTACTTGGTTTCATCTTTGTAAATATAAAGTTTGAAACTAGAAAACCTTCGGTTTATTATCAGAACTTAGAATAATCATTGTTTTCAAAAAGCAATATTCAAAATCATTTTTAATTAAATAAATTCTGCCAATAACTAAAACTATTGAAAACTGTTGTTAAAACTTTATAAGCTGTTAAAATGGGAAACAACTAATAATCCTACTGTATGTGATGCCTATGACTCACAATAATGATCAACATGGAGAGATATCTCTAAAGATGTAACAGTGGACCCTAACATATTAGTAACCAAGAACTGTATAATTGACCACCTAAATAGGAGGTAAATCATAAATAGCATTGGAAATATAATCAACCATGGAGGCCTAGTGAGGTCCTGGTTCTTAAAGAAGAGCTAGTACTACCACTTAACTGAATAATAATAATTTGTAACTGAGCTCTAAATACTCATCTTTACACTTACATATCAATATCTCTCACATTCTCATTAAAGTCTTCTATATGAAGACTACTACAGAAAAGAATACTTTGCCAAAATGTATAGAAACACTAATTATTGCATGCCAAGGCTAAGTGATGCAACCATAATGTTACTTTTTCACCGAAGTCTCTGGCAATTTCATGGAAGAGGGGAACAACGATTATAAGAATCAGACCATCAAATCTGCTGTGAAATTTTGTTTCCTAGAAGTGATAGGGAAATTTAGCCTTGGTAAATTAACAATGTGGCTGCCTATCATGACTTGAAGAAGGATAATACCAAGACATGAGATATTAAGAGAAATTTCACAGGGTCCCACTGTTGTACAATGAACTACATGAGAAGGGGGTGCTGAGTAGAAAATAAATGGGCTCAGGGGCTCAGAGATGAGCCCATAATTGCTTATCTAATAGCAAATGGTCAGCCCTGAAGTTATATTCAAACAACACTAAGTAGATTCTGCAGTTATAGTTACCTACTATTCTTTTCTTTGGGCAATTTTAAAGATTATCATAGGAATTTTCAATTTGCATGAATTCACTGGAATAGAAAATAATAATTATATGTACAGATTACTATATATTTTTAGTGAGAAGAATTTATACAGGTTTTTTCAAGATTTGGTCCTTATATATTTCTTAATAAGTACTTAGTAACTATCACAGTATATCTGCACTGTTCTCCAAATATAAAGATTGTTTTGTAATTATGTTTCTAAAGAATTTGAATGAGGTTTTTACCATTAAACTTATTGTATGGCTTATTATTTTTCAAGCATATTATGAAGTTTCTATCAACAGTATTTATATTTATGTATATTAGTAATTCATAACTTTCCCAGAGAACATGTTTCTTTCACTTATATACCTATTAAAATTGAATATCAATCAATGAATATCTAATATAAAATATATGATGATTATATTTATAAATAACCAACATACGAGAGGAAAATAGTTGGCTGGGTTCTGACCTATGAGAAACGATCAAGACATGATGGTTGATAATCAGGTAACAAAGTGAAGACAAAAGGAAGGGCCTCGGTAGTAAAAAGATATAAAGTTTCTATGGTGTTTAAATGACAAAATGAGACTTATGTGGACAAAAGACACTTGGACCAATTGTTGGCCATCAGACCTTGCACAAACCTGGAGCTTTTACCCCATTGAAGTTGCGTTTAACTTCATACGCTTTGCTGTTGGAACCATACCACTCGAGCACCTAATTTGATAAGGAATTTTATTCCACTCCCTTTGTTAGGAGCAGAAGAAATGATGGTTTCACAGTGTCTGACATGCAGTTGGCGACAATTAGAAGAGTGTAAGACACAGCACCTGATGGACCTATCAACATCCGAGGCACAGAAAATAATCTGGTGCAGCAGATGCTGCTGTTATCCACTGACATAGGAGGGCTCTCTGGGATGTAGTGTTCTTGCTCTATCAACAGTGTTTATTTGTCCTTTTTAACGTTATATTCTTTTATTTGCTGTTTGTTTTAGGCAGCGTCTTGTACAGCCCAGGCTGACCTTGTTCTCCTGATCCTGTTCTTTCTGTTTGCTGAGATCTAAGATCACAAGTATACGTCACCCTTCTTGAATACCACCATAGTCTTCCTTCATTGGCATCACTAGCCCACAGAGCATGTTGTTTTGATGAAATTTTTGTATGTTCCTCTATTTCAAAATAATAAAAATTATTTACATAGAGGCCGATTAAGTAAGAATGATAACACAACGAACATTTCTAAGTTTTCTTAATAAAGGGATCCCTAAGTATTCTCTTGAGAACATAAAGGCAACTTCCTTACAAAAAATTTAAATTCTACTGATATGTATAAACCTTAGTCAGGGCCAAATCCTTGAATCAGTAAGATGATGGAACTAAAAGCAGTAACTTAAAACAACTGAAATAGAAGAGGGGCTCTTCCTTCTCTTTGTTCTTACATCATTAAGTTTATACTGTGGCTTTGTTCTGATAACTATTGAGGGCAAGCAGGACTTTCACTCATGACAGGGCATGCAGCAGGCCCTGGCACAGATTTATCTTTTCCACTTAATGTTAGATAGGTTGATAAACCGCATCGGCATGAAAGACTTTACCCAAGGGCTGGGCCCAAATGGTGAAGGTTGATGTTTGTCACCCACATCCGGGAATCTTGGGTATCTGGGCTGTTTCCTAAAACAGCATGAACACCCTTAATGAAAGATAAGCATTTTTTGGTCAATTATCAGATGTTCCATAAGGCCTGAACAAAAACAGAAAGGCTCAGAAATTATTCTTAAAAGTCAGACAACATTCATGTAATAATAGTCAATTGACTAGACAATTTACAGAGTCCAGACTGATTCAATGGGAAAGGATTTAAATCTATAACTTCAGAGAAGGGCCAAATATTCTTTGTTACCTTTAATCTAATATGTCAAGTGTTTCTAATAAATAAAGGAATGAACAAATCCAAATGTCTTCTGTTCTGCTTTTCTGTTCTTTATTTTCATTGAAAACATCCATAGTGAGATTTGCATGAGGAATCCTAGTAAGTATGGCTATGATTCAATTAGGATTTTAAAAGTACTTCATACATGTTGATAAACCATTAAGTTCAATTGCAGGTGATTATGACAAACTAAAATTTAAAGTACAATTTTCATTACAGCAACCCAATGCTGAAAACAGATTGAAATGCCAAATGATGTTCAGCTGAGTTGTGTCCTCAGATAACATTTTTCCAAATGCAGTTTGTGCTTTAGAGAATAGCAATTAGAAAATTACATATGCCAAGAAAGAGCTGGAAAATGCTGGAGATTCTGCCTCACTATTGCTAACAAAGTCATACACTGTCTTTCCTTATTAACATTTTTAAGCTGAGGACAGCTGAAAAGTATGGCCCATTCAATATGAAATTACAGGAAAGCAAAAGAGTCTTTGATAAATGCATTTGAAAGAGTATTATTTTTTCACCTGTTCATGTGGTGAACATCTGTGTCTTTTTGACAATTTGTATTTCCACTCTAAAGGAATCTCCTAGTTCAAAGACTCATCCTCCCTGTATCTGTTTGTTTGAAGTGTTCCCTAGGATCTTTTCAACAATGGGTAACCAAATGATTTTGGCATATGGCTTATAGACTCATTACAAATTGAGTTTCTGTAGTCAATATTGTATGATTTGGGCTGTCACTATCTGCTCCTAGTTTTTACCGCAAGGATTGTGAAAACTTGCAGCTCAGCAGAAATGCCAATTTTACAAAGAAATAAAAATGGTATATAGCACAAGCAGCTCTGCACACAAATTCTCACATGAAAAGAAATGAAAGTGATGATTAACGGACTACAATTAGATAATAGAAAATAGAGGAGGCATGCATGCTGAGAGAGAGGATTTTTAGATATATGTAATGACAGTGATTATAACACCTCATTATGGAGAATGTCTGTAGTGAAATGCCACATGTTCTTTAAAATCTGTTTATGGTAATATGTTTAAAATTCCTTATTACAATTTGCGACTTAAAAATATGATGATTCAAGCATGCAAGCAAGACATGTCCTTTCTAAGGGTCACATGGACAGAGTCATTGCAAAAACTTTCACTTTGAACATGAGTTCAATAAAGCCCAGTCATTACCACTGACAGAAACACTTAACATCCGCAACTACTAGCTTTCACAAATGCTTATAATTACCACAATTCTCTAGACATCTGATAATGATCATTTAGGAACAACCATTTACTTCCTATATCTCGTATTAAATAAATATTGGCTCATGTTGAAAATGCTGGCTTCACCCTGAATTTTTTTTATTAAATTGGAAAAGATTTCAAGGGGTTTATATTATTGTAATATGCATTTATTGGGTTATTTTTGTCACAAATTATTACACAATGAATCCCTTTAATAATCACTCTTATTTTTTTCTGCTCAAAGAAAAGCCAGAAAGCATGGAGAGAAGCAGAGTTTTTAAAAAGACAAGTCTGTTCAAACACAAAAAAGAAGGCAATCTTTGCTGAGGGAATGACATGGATTGAACTATTCTGGCCTTTATGAATAAATGGTGTTATAAGTATCACTTCCTTCTTTATGTCCTGGACATTTTAGCAGAGTATATTTACTCAGGAAAGTTTGTTATATTTCCTGATATACTAATATAGTTTTAGTTAATACACTCAGATGGCGACAGGAAATCCACTGTAGTTTTAAATAAGAGGGGCCATTTATATGCTTCTTATTCAATAATGTAAACTGTCTCTGTTTAATATAATTATGGTTTAAAATGTATAATATTATTTTATTTAAATATACAGTTTAGTTGAAATGATTAACTTTTAAAAAACATTAAGAAAAATAATTTATAATCCCCCATAACATTTTGTTGTTCTCATTTGTGTAAATTGCCTAACAAAATATACCTTTCTTTCTAAGTCTCAACCATAAGGTGATAAAATTAATTCCACTATATACTTTGTGTATGGCTCTTGGTTAAATCATAAAATAAAGCATTATTTGTAGGTAAGTTTTTCAATCCCACCTCCAACTCACAAATACCCAGCAGCTACTTCACAGACTATCACACAGAGGCTTATGTTAACTATAAGTGCCCAGTCAGTAGCTGGGCTCTTACACTTAAATTAACCCATAATTCTTACCTATATTTAGTCGTATGAATTGGTACCTTTTGTCAGTAGGGCATTCTCACCTTGCTTCCTCTGTGTCTGGCTGGTGACTCCCAGCTCTGTACTTGCTCTTCTCAGAATTCTTAGTGTGATCAATTTGCCTATACTTTCTGCCTATCAATCAGTTTTATTAAACCAATTAGAGTGACAAATCTTTATAGTTTACAAGAGGATTACTTCATAGTAACTAGTAGCATAATAATAATTTCTAACAAATGTTGATGTATTAATATATCCTAAAATTATATCTACATTATCTAAAAAGAACCAAAACACTTGAAATTCACATGTAAACTTTTTCAGATGAGGTTTACATACTCCACTGTGGTCATGAAGCCAAGACCAAGCTACTATAGCTCTTCTGTGTGCGAATTACAAGTGTGAACCACCACAACATATACTTCAACCATCCACACCAGAGGGAAAACAGACAATACCTGGCAGTAGCTCTAAGGACTCACAGTCAGAAGCTTAATGGCTCCTGGTCATCCATGCTGTTAAGTGCATTCTTAGGTTAATATAACACCTGAGACCTTGGGTACAGGTCTTTTTATGTCAGTATGTAAAGGAAGATACCAGAGGCAATCTTAAAGACCATTTCCCCACCTCAACTCCACCTAATAAGCTTGCATTCATTCTGTTTTCCATCTATTATTCTAGTTGTCCCTGCTCACTGGACTTAGAGTGTATAAAAGTGCTACAACATTTTGCTGGGGTTCCAAGTGCAGTATCACAGTCCCACATCTGTGATGTTATTCATAAGCATAAAATGGAACAGGGCGGTGGAATTTTCTTCAGCTTAGACTCATGTTTATGCCATAGTAGATGGTAATTAAAGTTTCTGACTCAGTTCTGGATTGCCTCCTGGACTTCTCTGACATCTGGCAACTCAGCGCTCTCTCACAGCTCAGATGAGTGTGCTAAGATATTTTTTCACATATAGCCTAACTTGAATTGCTGAAGTATTATTAGGACTGCCTGGAGGAGAATTCACTGGAACAGGGTGTAAATACTCACATGAAACTTTTCATGGACTAGGCTATTAAAAACATATTTAATAGATATTATCATTTGTAAAGTAAGGAAAGAGATTGAAATACATTATTGGATGGATTATATTTTTCCATCATGCACATATTTGAGGATTCACTGTTATTGAAGAGTGTGGCTATATTGAATATCTTAAGTAAATAAAATAAGGTGATTGGAGTAATTTCTAATTTGAAATAATAGAAAATCCTCAAACATTGCAAAAGCCAATTTAAACAGCCCAGTCTTTAGTATGGCCATAATAGCACAGGAAAATTCGGCAATGTCTCCCTTCCTTGCCCCTCCCTTTTAAATTAAGAAATTAAATTTTACTCCTTTGACTGAAGATGAAAATTGGAGATAAATGTGATATAAAGAATTAAAAAACAAACATTATGTTTGACAAATTTGAGTTTTCATTGTTCCTACCTATTGAGAAGCTGTGAAGACAATCTAGTCTGCTCCCCTGATATTCAGAGAAAGGTTTAAATAAGAGGCAGAAATCTATGAATTCTGCAGTAACATGTAAAAGATCAAATTCTTATTCAGTAATTGAAACCGTTCATAGCCAGCTAGTCTGGGTACAGATGCATAGATAGACATATTGCTTTATATTGTTAAGTCTAATTATATTCCTATAAAATGCAATTGAAATCTCCCTAAAAATAGAAAGCTAAAACTAATGTCAATGTTTTATAACGGTGTATAATGAGTGTACAAGACACAAGGGAAAGAGAAACTGCTTAGGGCAGAAGGAAATTGTGAATGTAGATAGGATACAAGTGTTGTGGTGAATTAATTTTCATCTGACTATCCTGTGATATCTTAAATACAAATTCAATTAGCATCACAACCTAAAAGAAATGGTTCGGAGAGAAAGCATTAACTGTTTATACAGTGCGAGTTTTGAAAATATTTATGCTTTTGTTTCTTTGAGACATGTTATCAGTTAAATTAGTTTTAAGTGGATGTGTACTCCAGCCTGGCATCCAACTGTCTATCCTCCTGCCTCAGTGTTGAGCACTTGGGACAGACAAACTCCATAACACTAAGTTTATAGCTGCACTTTAAACCAAATGTCTATGACATTCACTGAAGGAGAGCAGAAGAAATTCAGGCAGGTCCCCTGAGTGGAAACACCATCTACAAAGGGACAGTAGTCTGGGTAGGACTTTACCACTACAGTTGGCAGCCTGGAAAAAAGAACCTGTAAGTCCAGAAATCATGAGGATATCAGAAAATGCTCACTCTAGTGTACCTTGCATGTAGTGTCAATGACTCTAAGAGAGAAAATAGAGATTGTTAATGTTCCTGAATCTTTATTCTCTCACTTGCACATTTGAAAACACAATCTCAGCTATATGGAAAAATATACAGAGTCCTTTTAATCATTTAAAGTGTCATGTAATCTTTAGGGTTTTATCTGAGTATTTTCTTCTTTGTAACTTAAGAAAGGTAAATTTTAAAAATTGTACTCTATTTTTATTGTTTTCTAATGTATTTGACACAACTTAATAGATACAACTAAAACATTTAACTTTAAACATTGACACAAGGGGTCAGGGGACTTGAAAATGACCCCGTGCTTCAATACATGGGGACATGCTCATGGGTATCCACACCCCACATAAGCATGCATCTTTAATTCCACCACACCCAAGACAAAATGAGAAAGAGGGATTGGAGACTCTTGGAAGCTTCTAAGTCAGCCACCCTGGGGCTACATGCTCAAACGAAAATTCTTTCTCAAACAAGGTAGAAAGTAAGGACTTATATCTGAGGTTCTCTCCTATTGTCAATACTATTACACTAATACACAAATGCTCACAGATAAACAAATGTGTGTGTGTGCGCTCACACACACAAAGACACACAAATTCACACTGCATACATACACAAACTTCATACACACATAAAAATAATTAGAAGATAAGAATCATCAAAAGTTTCCTAAATTCTTTTCTGAAGTCTCTTCAAACCTTCATGATTTTCCATTTGCTTATTAAACATATCAAATAGAATATGGTAGGCAATGATGTGGGAAAAAGTGCTGGCAATGTGAAGTCTTTTCAGAATTAGCCTCTCAAAAGTCGACAACTTCTCAAGTTTTTAGAGTACTGCTTAAAAATATCAAACTGCAAAGATGCACTTCTAGAAATTATAAGTAATTTGTGCATCAAACAATATGTACTATAGTACTATACAGTAAATTAGACCAGCTGCCTATTCCTAACATTACAGCTGGTTGCAAAGTATATAATTTATGTTTCTTGCAGGAATAGGAAAGAATCTTAAAACTGTGTTCATGATTTTATAAAGTGCATTTTCCTTTTTTATTTTAACCATTATAGCTCAAAAGAAGTGATATTTATCATCATTTTTAATGTTAATCCATTCATATTATAATTGAAGGGCCTGTGTTCATAGTTTGAAGTGGATGCAGAGATATGATTGCCCTTGTGATTTTCTTCAAATATGAGTTTATTTTATTTTATAAAAGACACCGGCAATGACTAACAAAAGAATATTTGGTAACAACAAATTGGCTCTAAAATTCTATGAATTACACGGATTGCTCTCAAAAATGTAAGGAAACAATGCTCTACATTTATGAACCATAAGCAAATTTTAGCATGATACTCCTGTGTTTGGCTGTTTCCTAGAATGATACATATTTAGTTGGTAACAACCAATCTAAAGTACATTTGTACATAAGCTATTGGTTCTTAGTATCGTATACTAAACTACATCAAAATTTAGAGTTCAGGGTAGAATAACTGTTGAGAAACACAGTGTGAAACAAAATTGTTTTCTGGTAAAAAGGCATTTGTGATTACTACCATGGATCCAACAATGGAATGAGAAACAAATGAACAATGTCTTATCTTAAAAGATTATTTTGTGTTATATTTCCATAATGAAATCTGATATGACCTGGAAGTGCCTCATCCTGAATATACTTGTTAAAAATTAATTGGGAATGTGATGGTGTGGAGAGGAGGGCTTATGAAGCCATTAGGCCATGAGGTCTTCTACCTTGTAATTGTAATAAGAGGTACCCAGCAGTATTCTGTTCTCTCGCATTTCTGCCATCCATCTTATAAGGACAGTGTTCCTCGTCTTTGTAAGATATTGCATTAAGTTGTGTCCTAAAAATGCCCTCACAAACAACAAAACCTATTAATATCTTGATTGTGGCTTTCTAGCCTCCAGAAAAGCAACAAAATAAGTTTGAGTTCCTGTTAGACATGTGTGGTGGGATTCAGGTGTCAGCTGATAAGGTCTGCTTATACAGGGCCCCGGGCTCATAGAGGGGGTGTGGCCAACCTGGAGGGGGTGTGGCCAACCCCATTGATAAAGGGCTGCTGGGATCTTGGGAAGCCCTGTTCATCTCTCTCTTTTTATTTATTTATTTATTTATTTATTTATTTATTTATTTATTTATTTATTTATTTATTTATTTTTGTTCTCTGACCTGGAATCGAACCCGGGCTGCGATGGTGAGAGCACAGAACCTTAACTGCCGATCGAGCCAGAAGCCCAAAGGAACAACATATAAGGAGCACTTGTGAGCCATGGGCCATGTGGCAGACAGATTAATAGAAATGGGTTGATTTAAGATGTAAGAGCTAGATAACAACGTGCCTGAGCCATAGGCCAAACAGCATAAAGTTAATATAAGAGTCTGAGTCATTTCTGGAGGCCTGGGGGGCAGGCAGCTAAACGGTCTCAGGTGGCAGGTCTGTGAGTCTCAGACCTCTGTCCTCCTTGGACCAAGAAACCGAATTACAACAGACATGCAGTCGATAATATGGTGTTATAATTATATACACACAAACTAAGTGTGATCCTCTATGTGAAAATATTTAGGTAGTAGAAATATTGGAAAGTAATTAGGCAGTAAAGGCAGAATTGTCAAAAAGTTGGAATTGCATTTCTCTGAGTCCCACAAGCTCTGATCTACTTCTTTTACAATCTTAATACTCACCAGGAGAGTGAAACAGAAAATGAGTAATCATCAGACATCTAATTCCCTAGTCCTCCAATCATCAATAATACAGACTGTAAAATACATTTATGTTTTTAGACATTACTAAATAGAAGACATTTAATTATAGAATATCAAAAACTTAGGGTCAACCAGCATACATCTAATAGATTGGTGACCTAAATCTAGAAACAGGGTTACATACAGCAGATTACAAATCAACAGAAGCACATGCACATATTGCAGATAGAATATTGAGAGTACTACAATGATGTGAGAAGATAGTTGACTATTTACTTATAAAATTAAATAACGTAACAAACTTAGTATAGAACTACCATACTCCCTATGTATCCAAAGACAATAAAAACCTTTACACTAATGGAAACTGTCATTTGGATGTTTATACTATCTTTGCTTTCCAAACTTAGAGCAGTTGAAAAGTCCTTTGTTAGGTAAGTGGATAGACTACACTATATTGAGACAATAGAATATTATTCAGAGTAAAAATTAAATGAACAATTATGTCAGGTGCAGGAAACATAAGTGATGACCACTGGCCAATGGAAGAAGAAAATCTGAGAATGTGATATATTCTACAATATCTAAAGATATTATATTCTGAAGATAAAGCAGTGAGGATCTTGTTGAAATCAGTGTTTAGTGAGGGTCTGGAGTTAAGGTTGGACAGGGATCACATATCAGTTCTACAACAAATAAAATGATTCTGTCATTTTAGAAAGATGGCTTCATGTCACAAGTCGGCCCAACACAAACAATTACATAATTTTACTGACAATTTTAGGTTTAGAATGGCAAACAACATAATTTATTAAAACTTGAAGCATAAACATAAATGCATATAACCTAACTATATTCAAATAATTGTCATGCATTTGAAATATAGATAGATTAGTCTTTAATAAATTATATCACACAATTAATGACTATGTGACTGATATGACATGATTTATTATATGATTTATATTACAGGAAAAAATGATTAATTGGGCTCTATCTGAATTTTGTATAGCATTTTACTATGGATTTTTCAATATTGACACTAAAATACAAACACATTCAGTTATTTATCTAAATATGTAACATCATATGGAAATTTTATGTGCCATTACTCTGATACAATTACAATCAATTTATAATATTTTTAATTTCACAAATATCTTAGTGGTAGTGACCTCTTGGCAATCAAATCATTGCAACAACATTACTAGTAAATTGACAGTTAATTAGAAATATGGCACATTTGATTGTGCAACGTATTATATACATTGGGAATTACCATAAAATCTGCCTTCTTATATATCTACTTTGTTTTTCTAGAGTGTATTCTTACTACTTACCAAGAGTAACAACTCTCCAACAGTATTTTGTGTTTCACTGCTAGTGGCCTCATAGACTTTCTTTTCACTTTAGGTCTTAAGAATTTTAATTCCTATTGCTGATTCAGTTTTTACTGTCTTTTACTGCCATAGCATCTAAGCATACATCCTATAAAGCTTACAGTAAGATATCAAATTGAATAGTCACTTAAAATGAAACAATATATTAAAAATACAAAAATATAAAATAAAAAAAATCAATACTGATTCTTTCTAAAAATTAGAGATCAATAATGATATGATAGACATTGGTAAAATATCTACTTCATTGAGAGCAGCAAGAACGGCCATTCCAGCCCAGGAAGAAGTTAAGGTACCTGAAGATCCTCACATCTCCTTCTGCTCCTCCAAGTCTAATCCCCAACTCAGCAACAGAACACCTGCTGAAGCCCCTTTCTTTTACACACCTTTATTCAGCGGGCCCTCCAGATAGCCCTCTCCTAATATGCCTTCCCCACCCTATTGCTTCATTGCACCTCTGACCCCAACTTCTGCAGGCACTCTAGGGAACTGGCAGTCATTCCAGCCTTGGTATCAGGGAAGCTAACTGTAGATCTTCAGGTCTCCCTCTGCTCCTCCATGTATAATCCCCCAGTGTTATCCCCAGTTCTGCAGCAGAGCATCTCCCGAAGCCTACTTTCTCAGCCTGACCTCATCTACAGAGGATCGCACAGATCTTCCCAAAAAACTTCCTTCTCCGAGTTCATTATTTTGTTCCAGCCCCCAACTCTCTAGCTGGAAACCCACAGGCCACTTTGATCAGAGGAACAAATAGGGTAATTATAGGTGTTCATCTCCCCCTTCTCTTCCAAATCCAATGCCCCAGTTTCATGGCTAACTCTCTAGCAGACCTTCTGTCCTGGCTCCTGACCTCATTCCCAGGGAAATAATTAAGTAGATTGTGTTATAACAGCCTGCTTCCTCACTTCATTTGAAGACACTCCACAACACTCATCACATTTCATTCCTATGTTTTGCATCTCAATGTCCAGGAATACATTTTATCTGAAGTCCCCAGTTCTCACACATATTAGAATCCCATAATTTCCTCCTACAGCCAACATAGAGCCACCAAGTCCTCCTAAGAATCAGAAAGGAAATAGAAACACAACATTCACCCTAAATTAGAAAATGTCAAGTGTCAGCATATAGTACGTCAGTCTTACAAACCTAGACACAATTAAAACAAAGCAAAAAATAAAAAATAAAAACCAATAGCAGCTAAAACAATATGTCTTCACTGGAGCCCTGTAACCCTACCACAATAGGTCAAAAACATTCTACCATAACTAAAGAACAAATAAAAGACCTTAAAATAGCATTTATGCATATGGTAGGAAGAAATTTAAAAAGTAACTGAATGGATCCTTTAAAGAAATCTATGAAGATACAAACATAATATGAAAGAAAAGTAACAAAACTGTTCAAAACCTGAAAGTGGAAATAAACATCAATGAAAACAGGAAAATTTGGAAATGAAAATTATAAGAACTTTTGCAGAAACCACAATGTCAAGTTTCACTAATAGAAAATAAGATCTGGAGGAAAGAATCGCAGTAATTAAAGACATGTAAGTAATACCAATCAAATAATATGTTAAATCTAAAATAATTCTGGCATAGAAGATCCCGCAAAGCGGGAACACCATGAAAAGACTAAATCTAAGAAAAATAACACTAGAGAAGTAAGAAGAAACATGGTTTAAAAGTACAGACAATATTTACAATGAATCATAGAAGAAAAATTCCTTAACATAAAGAAGGAAATACCAATCTAGGTACAAGAAGCATGAAGAACACCAAATAGTCTTGATGAGAAAATAATGTTCTCATAGCACATTTTAATCAAAACATTAAATATACAGAATAAAGAAAAAATATTAAAACCTAATAAGGAAAAATATCAGTTAACATGGGAAGGCCCACCTATTTTAATGACACCTGACTACTCAAGAAAGTCCCGAAATCTCAGAAAGGCATGGTCAAATGTATTACAGAATCTAATGGAGAGAGTGCCATCTAAAATAACCCAGCAAAATATTCAGTCATCAGAGGTGGAAATAACAAGATATTCCATAATAAAACCATATTTAAGCAATACCTATCTACAAATATACTACTAAAAATACTAGTAGAAACTAATCTCTAACCTAACGAGGTTAACTCAGTTAAAAAAAAAAAAAAACTACAGCGAATAAATAATCCTAAACAAGCAAGGTTTAAAAAAAGGACACACACACACGATCACAACCACCACCACCAACAACAACAACAATAACAACAATAACAAGTTGACAATTTTATCTTTCAACATCAATTGTCCCAGTTCCTTAATATAAAGACACAGACTATCAGGATGTATGTGAAAATATGATTATCATTCCAATGCATCTAAGATACACACCTTAACACTAGGTACAGATATAACCATAAGATAAAGGGTTCAAAAAGATATTCCAAGCAAATACTTATAATAAAAAGATGATACAGCCATTTTGTTGTTATATAATGTATTTAAAGTCTGACAAAATGTATTCAAAACTTTTCAGAATGATAGAGAAAGATACTCTAAACTCATAAAAAAAAATCACCAAGAGGGATTTGAAATTTATTTATGCCCCAAACACAAGGATACACAATTTTGTAAAGGTAACACCATTATACCTTAAATCATATATTGACACTCACAGACTGATAATGGAAGTCTTCAATATCCAACTCTTGCCAATACACACATTATCCAGGCAAAAATTAAACAGAGAAGTAGTATAACGAACAGAAGTTATAAGCCAAATGTCTCTAACAGATATTAATAGAACATTTCACATAAATACAAGAGGATATACCTTTTTATTAGCAACTTGTGAAACTTTGTACAATATTGACTACATACTCAGTCTCAAAGTTAGTCTCAATACACAGAAGAAAATCAAAATGACACCATGCATCTTATCTGACCACAAAATATAGAGCTGGATATCAATAAAAACAGAAATAACAAATGGTGGGAAAGCCATGGAAACTGAAAATCTCTCCACTTAATAAAAAAATGGATAAAAACAGAAATTAATTAGAAATCTACTAGATTTAAATGAAAAGGAACAGATGATATATACAATATACTAAAACTTATATGACATAATGAATTGTGTTCTAAGACACAATTCTTAGCATTAAATGCTTACATTAAAAAAAAGCAAGTTAGAGCCATTTTTACTAGTAACTTAGCAGTACACCTAAAGCTCAAGGAAAAGAAGAAATAGGGGTATATGGAATAAAATAATCAGACTCAGGGATGAAATTACTGAAAGAGAAATAACGAGAACAATACAACAAAACAATGAGTTAGTTATTTTAGAAAATGAATAATATTAACATAGGTTCTTTGAGAAAATGAATAATGTTAACAAACTATTATCAAATTAACTAAAATATAAATAGACTATCATAATTAGAAAAAGGTAATAGAACAAGAGTCACCAAGGAAATTCAGAGAATTACAAAAAAATACTTTAAAAACTTGTGCTCCATCAAATAGGGAAATCTTAAGAAAATGGGTAATTTTCTAATATATTTCTCTTGTCAAAGTTAAATCAGAATCAGACAAGAAATTGAAATAGACTTATAACCACTAGTTACATAAAATAATCATGAAACAAACAAACAAAAAAGGCCAAGGACAGATGGTTATAGAGTAGCATTCTATCAGAGTTTTAAAAAAGACTTAATATCAATGCTACACAAATTATTCTGCAAGATAGAAACAGAAGAAGCATTGCCCAGTTCAATATAAAAAGCTAGTTTTCCTAATAAAAAAATAATAAAAACTCAACAAAGAAAAACCATTACAGTCTAACATCCCTTAAAAATATAAATGCAAAAATGCTCAATAAAATGCTTGTAAAATGGATTCAAGAACATTATCCATCATGACCAAGTGAGTTTCATCCTAAAGATGTAGGGATGATTCAACATACATAAATCAATAAATGTAACCTACAATATCAAAAAAAAAACTGAAAGAAAAAAAGCACACAATTATCTAATTACATGCAGAAATGACCTTTGACAAAATCTAATACCCCTAAATGTAAAAAGTTCTAGAAATATTGAGGATACCCAGCACATACTTCTATGTAATAAAGACAGTTTCCAGCAAGCTTGGAGAGAAAAATCAAAACAACTAAACAGGTACAAAAATAAGGTTTTCTACTCTCTACATTAATATTAAATATTGTACTTGAATTCTTCGAGCAATAAGACAACAGAGGGAGATGAAAGGAATATGAATTGGAAAGGAAGAAGTCACAGTATATTAATTTGTAGATGATAGGTTTATATGCATAAGTGATTCAAACATGTCTACCAAGAGGCTTCTACAGCATATAAACACTTTCAGCAAACTACATGGATACAAAATTAACTCTTAAGAATCAGTGTTCTCCTGTATACAAATGGCAAATTAGAACAAAATCATAAAAATGACTTCTTCTACAAAAGCCTCGAATAATATAAGAATATCTAGGGGTATCTTTAGCCAATCAATTGAAAATTGTGTATGATGAAAATCTCAAGTCAGTGATGAAAGAAATTGAAGAAATAAACATGGAAAGACCTCTCATTCTGATGGATTGGTAACAATAATAGTTTTTAAAATGGCCATCCTATGTAAAGGGATCTACATATTCAATAAAAATGCCCCTCAAAATTCCAACACAATTCATAATTTTGAAAGGACAATTTTTATTTTCCTATTGAAGTGCCAAAACTCTAGGATGTCTAAAAAATCCAAAAAATAAAATAAAACCACACAAACAGAAAGAACCCACAAAATTAAATATCAATCAAAGAGATTAAAAGGTGCTTGAGAGATCATCTCCCTGTATCATGTGATGCTACACAGCTATGATATTAAAAACATGATGGTGTTTTCACATACATAAGCATACTGATAAATGGACTTGAAGAATCATACATAAATCCACAGATGTATGAGCATCTGAATTTTGAAAGAGTCCAGAAATACACAGTGGAAAAGAGACATAAATGCTGTTGGTCAAACTGAATGTAGAAGAATCAAAATGGATCCATAATTATCATTCTGAAGAACAATTAATTCCAAATGGATCAAAGACCTCAACTTAAAACATGAAAAACTGACCCTGATAGAGCAAAAAGCAAAGAATAATCTTTAACTCCCTGGCACAGAAAAAAAAATGTTTTAATAGAATACCATTAGTGAAGGCACTAAGATCAACAATTAATACAAAGAACCTCATGAAAAGGAGAAGCTTCTACAATGTAATGGAAAGTGTCCTCTAAAACAAAGCAGCAGCCCTGCAATGAAAAAAGATTTCTAACAACTTCATTTTGATAGAGGATCAGTATCCAAAATATGTAATGAACACATGAAACTAGATATTAGGAAATGATATTTGGGGAAAAGAAAGTCATCTTGATTTGGGGGTTCTGCTAGCAACTGGATTTGAATTGTCAGGAAATTGAATATATCATTGTGAATATCCAGTAACAGTGAGTACTTGAGGAGGTTAGATGATCAGTGGGTGTTTAACCACAGTCAGACTTACTGTGGTCCTAAGGGTCCTTGAAATATTCATTTTGTGTTTAAATCCCCTCCCCACTCTCACACACTCTGTTAGAATGCATTTTGGGATAGATAGACACAGAATTTGGAAAATTTTTCTCACATTAGTTCGATGAAATATGGTTTGGAGAGAGATTACAGAGGGAACAAGACCAGCAGATGGTAGAGACAGGGAGATGGAGAAAACTAAAAGCACAAATTGTTTGAAAAGGACATAATGGTATCTAATGCATACACTGGTTAAAAAAATAAAGTTTAGGGTTGTTATAGAATATACTTGAAGCATAAATTCTAGAGAGAAAATACAGGAATGGTTAGATCTAACTGACCAAAAAGCTTAGCTTAGCTGCTTTGCACATTGTAAGCAAATAAGAGACTAAAACAATAAAAATAAAAAAGAAGTTAAGAATATAATAAGGCAGGTAGTGCATAAGAAACAAAATACAAGGTTTTATCTGGCTTCCATATGCACTGTTTTGCAAATGTGAAAACATATAGTGATATAAAAAACTAATACACGAGTGAATACATGCACACACAGGTTCGTATCTGCTATCTCTGATGTCACAAGTACATACTTTTGCATCCATGATTTGATTCGTTGAGGATAACATTAGTGAAAGTCTTTATCTGCATTAAGTTCTTAAAATTTCAGATATGGGTTACAAGTATTCTGAGTGGATATATTCATAATACCAGCATCTAGGAAAAAAAAAAACAAAAAACAGAATTTTAGCCTATGGCATTTTTTAATATTGGTTAGGTGAAATATTATGTAAGCATGAAGAGCTTTTTCAGGATAATATCTGCATTGGTTGTATGACAAAAATTGCTACAAGTGTTTCTCATACAACCAGGCTGGAGTTGTTAATGGGGAACAAATTCCATTTATATAGAAGACATGTTTACCAATCGGGTTGCTATTTACATAACTTTTTAAAAACATATTTGATATTTACATTCTCTCAGCTGATAAAAACTTATATGCCAATAAAGTAAAAGTAAGTTTCCAAAACAAAACCAAAAAAAAAAAACTTATATTTAATCACAACATGATCTAATCAGCTAAAGCTGTTCTTAGCCGAAAAATAAAAATAAAAGCCCTAATGCTTTCAGTATTCAAATAATAGTTCTCAATTTAAATGATAGAATTAAAGTAATAAAAACATCATATTACTGACACAAGGACTTGAAAATGGCTGGGGGAGAATAGAGGGAATAGAAATAAACCCACTTAATTTGATAAATTGTAAAAAAAAAATTACAGTAGAGAAAAGCCTGTAACCTTAATAAATAGTGTTGGAAATAGGTGGCTTTTTATGTGTTTATAATATATCTAATTCTATATAAGAACTAAACAATCTGCATTAAAGACCTCAATTTAAGCACTAAAATTTTGAAAGCATGAGAGCAAATCACTGGTAAGACACTTCAAGAAGTAGGCATCTTGTAGATTTTTCTCAGCACAGGCTATAACCTCAAGAAAAAAAAATCTCAAAACCAGAAATAAATAAATATCAAACTATCATTTGATTGATAAATGGAATAATGTATTTTCACAAAAGAAAATACAAATGGCAATTGATAACTTAAAATATTTCTACTAACCTTAGTCATCATCAAAATATAAGTTGGAGCTGCATTGTAACTCCATTTCATTCTAGTCAGAAAGACTTATTAATGAATCCTTAAGAGGTCTCCTAATTATAAGGGAGTCAGTACCCTAATGGGCCATCTTTTGTCACCCACAAAACTTGTAGTAGCAAGATTAGGTTGCATTTAATTGAGCTGTGGTCCAAAGGATGATGTCCAAAGATGGCACAAGAAAACGTCCCAACAACAACCCAGAAATTTGCTAAGATTATGGATTTGTCTCCACAAATGGGAAGTGGTAGTGGTTAGAGAACAATGCCTTCACGACTCATTGAACATGGAGAAGTTTAGCTGATGTCTTTGATGCCTGCTTGGAATATTCAAAAGTATGTTCTAGGTGTTTTACTTCAAGAAAGTGCTCTGTAGGGTACCAAACAGAAAGATAGGTATCAACCCAGCTACAAAAGCTTTGATCTTTAATTTGCCATGTCTCCAAAATATGCTAGGGCAATTATTAGGAGTAGAAATCAACCAATGTCCAACGTGATATAAGGCTCCCTTCAAAAGACAGAACCTACACTAGACATTGCTTTGATTACCAAGAACCAGATATTAGATAGTCCTGAGAAGCAAGACAAATCCAAACACAATTAATAAAATTACTCTTAGTTATATACTACTATATTTATAAATAAATGCCTTATTCAGTCATCATGAGAAAAGTTTTTACCTACAGCAGATGAAAACAAATGCAGAGATCCACAAGTCAGACATTATGCAGAGAGAGAGAGAGAGAGAGAGAGAGAGAGAGAGAGAGAGAGAGAGAGAGAGAGAGAGAGAGATTTCTTGGAACACTCAGTTCTAGATGGAATAATCTCATCAAATCCCTCCCCTCAGAGATCAAAGAACCCTTTAAAAGATGATGTACAACAAGCACAGGAGTTACATAGATCTGCACAAGGTCCTCTGCATATATATTTTAGCTTAAAGCATAGTGCTTTGTGGAATGTCTGAGTTTGTGACAGAGTGGGTCTCTGCTTCTTTTGCCTGTTCTTGGGAATTCTTTCCTTCTCTTGGGTTGCCTTGCTCAGCCTTGGTGTGTGATGGTTTTTAACTTTATCTTGTTATATTTTATTTTCTCAAACTTGGCTGCCATCTCCTCTAAGCCTGTTCTTTTCTCATGACAGACAGTGGATCTGGAGGGGAATAGAGGAAGGAGGGAACAAGAAGAAGCAAAGGGAGTGACAACAATAGTCAGGATATAGTGTATGAAGAAAGATACTTTTTCAATAGATAGGTAAAAAAAAAACAAGTAAGCAAGCAAGAAAGAGAGAAATAAAAAAGGAAGGAAGGAGGGAAAGAAGGAAGAAAGGAAAGAAGACAGGAAGATAAGAAAGAAACCAAGCTAAGCAAGACATGAGGAGTAATCCAGGAGTCAGAACAGAACTCCTTCGTGCCTCTTTTCAAATTCTGCTTATAGATTCCTGCCCTCTTTGAGTTTCTATACTGATGCGTTTGTGTAATCTGTGATTTTGAAGTATAAAACTCCAAACCTCCTTTAGGATCATGATGTTTCATCACAGCAATAGAAACCCTAACTAAAACAACCTGATATTAGCATAGTTGTATATTGCTGTGACAGACCTGACATAGTTTTTGACAGAATTGTGGAAGGATGTTAAAACTTGGAGCTATAAAAGCCAATGAGCTCTGTAGTGATGTGGGAATGCCTGGGGCTGCAGATCTGTGGGTCCAGGCCTCTGGTAGCTCAGGACCAAGAAATCACATTGTAACAGATGGCATCCATGGGTGGGCAGAATATCCACTTAAGGCCTGAAAAAGTTTAATAAAGGGTTTTAACAAAGATACTGAGCCAAAGCAACATCCAAATTGTGTATCTGAACCAGGTCATTGTACAGAAAAAGCTCAGCATCCGGTCACATTCAAAATGGCGCCAGCAGACTGACAGCAGGCAGTGTAAGTTGCAATCAGGCCAGTTCCTGAAGTCTCACAGAAGACTAGGTAGCATGTGATTGATTTAAGGTTTCTGTTTACTTTGACCAAAAAGGAAACAAAGACAGATACTTAGTAGCAGCATTTTCTTGGGTCTGGTCTGTTTGCTGTCTACAAACAAATGCAGTCCCTTTAGAAGAACTTACTGATTCAGCTTTACCTGCAAAAATTATGTGGCTCTTTAAGAGAGTGCAAGTATTATAAAAGCTATTATGGTTGGAAGATTATTAAAGATTCACAATAAAACAGATTCAGATGAAAAGAAAAACCTGTAAACGGGTTACAATGTGTGTAAAAGGTACATAGGCTTCAGAGAGAGAGAGAAAAAAAGAGATAATAGAGTAATAAACTGTAATAAGCCACATAAAGATGGAAAATAAAGACAAAATCTGGATTTTAGTTATTATTGTGTTTTCTTTGAATTTTTTAACTATTAATGAGCTAACTTCAGACAGACAATGGTTTGCAAATGCAAAGGCTACTAAGTTAATCAATAATATATATTTTAAAGGTATTTTGATTTTGAAATTTGTGTCTAAGGATTTGTTGTTTTGGAAGTGTTCTGCTTTTATTTGCACAGAAGGTGAGAACCTATGGATTGCTTCCAAGCAAATATGGTTTTATCAACCAAGACCCCCTGAAAAAAAATCTCTAATGAGATGGCCATATCAGCTTCAGGGCTACAGACTAAGATCCAGTCTCAAGAACCCGTGAGATTTTCAATGCCCCTTAATCAGCAGGAAATAGTAATGGAAAACTACACCAAAATTCCCCAAATATTGTTTCTAAATGTTTGTTTTCATTATAAATGGTTAATGGTCATAGTCAATCTCTTTCTAAGAAGAAAAAGGGGATATGGCATATGAATGATGTTCTGAAAAGTTAGATTATTGGATTTACTTAGATCAGAAAATCAGCTGTTAATCTCAAAATGTTTTACATTGGTATAGATTTTGGTTTACTGATACAAATTTAAGGTCAATTCTCTTATGTTGTATGTATTTTTCTACTCCTGTTTAAGATATGATGTTTCTGTAATTGATTTAAAATTGTAATGTATAATTAAGAAATGCATGTTAGTTAGATTTTTCGGTATACAAAGATATATTTCAATTAGATAGGTAATCTACAAATACTTCTAAGACCTACAGAATATACATTTAAAATGTTTTAAGAACTTAGACTTTTCTGGACAGTGAGACAGATTTGCTCCTGGCAGCACCAATTTACTTCAAGAGAAAAATGGACATCAAATAAACTCCATATGGAGATTAGTTTCTTTGTGGCATCAGTTAGCCACTGGAAATGAACCTGTTCTTATATTGACTGCTTGGCAGTATGCTGTTAAAATTGGACATGCAGGTTCCACAGGAAGGTGACTTCTGAACTTTTGCAGAACAAGCCAAGATGGTCATTCAGTTTCCTGCTTTGCAGAGAAATCTGTCAGACATTCTTCAGGACTCAAGGAAAGGCAACTGATGAATGGGCAGAGCAGATTTCCTACTTCACTGAAATAAAAAGAGACTCTGGGCCTGTAGGCTGAAGATGAATGCCCCAACTTTATAAAGAAACTTTGGGTGACTGTCCAGGCAATAGGTGTCATCTCTGTCATTTCTGGATTTTGGAAGTTGCTTGCACTTCCACTTTACTTGAGTAAATATATCCTTCTGTGGTCTTTGATGTAGTTGAAGATTAGATAGTTATAGATATAGTTTTTCTTAGTTATTTGAAAGGTATTTTGAAGGTATATATGAAACTTTAGATTCATAAGGATAAGGTTGATAAGAGTATTTTCTTTAAGTTTGCTGAATGCAAATAGACTAGATATTATAACTGTAATTCTTGCTTGATAGCTATTTGTTACATGTAAATTTGCTATGTTAAAATCAAAACTTTCCTTTTTGATTAGACAGAAAGGGGGAGGTGATGGGGAATGCCTTTCTGTATGCTGTGAATCTCAATCTTTAAATAAAGGAGCTATTTTGGACCATGACAGGCACCATAGGAAAAGTAGCAGGAGGCATCAAAATAGGTAGGAGGAGCAGGGTGGAGTTAGGGGCAGACCAAGCCAGAAGCCCAAAAGAGCAACATGTAAGGAATACAGGTATGCCGCAGGCCACGTGGCAGGAAAGATTAATAGAAATGGGTTGAGTTAAGATGTAAGAACAAGCTAGCAATGTGCCTAACCCATAGGCCAAACAGCATAAACTTAATATAAGTGTCTGAGTCATTGGGGGGGGGGGCTGAGCAGCAGCGGGTGGCTAAGGGGTCTGGGGCTGCAGGTCTGTGGGTCCAGGCCTCTGGCCGCCAGGGACCATGAAACCACATTGTAACACTGTAGGATGTTAGAAATAAGAATGATGAGAGCAATATAGAATGGGTGAATTTAGGTTGTTTGAAGATATCATTGAAGGCTTTTCATTACAGCATATATGACTACATGATTATATATAAGTGTGTTTTCAGGTTATAAAATTTATAAAAAGAAAAGATGAGATGTGGAAAGGAATTTTAAGGAGGTGAAAAACAGAGAGAGAAGTAGAACCGATGCTATAGAAAATCAAAGGGTAATATTCTGTGAGATATTTATTTGCCCTGACAGTTCAGGACATCCAAATAGTTAAACCTTGAATCAAAGAATAGATCTGTGATTGCTAACCAGAATGAGCTATGGATATGTAGGAGGACCAAGAACCAAGGGAGTGAGATAAAGGAAACAGGAAGAGATAAGGAAGGGTTTGGAGCGATTTTGAGTGCTTTTCAATCTGAGGAATGTGGGGAATATGGTTAGCTGAATGTCCCTCCTCTGTGCTTTGTATTTATGAAATTTTTAATCTCCATTTCTAACTTCAGAAAATTTGTTAATACTAGAAATGCAGTAGGACCATCCCATAGAGTAGTTGAAATTGACTCTAACCAATTGCCAAGGCATGAACATAATATACTTCCTTATGAGCCAACCTTGGGTCAGCAAGAGGGGCTAGCAACAGGCACTTGTCAGAAGTCCTGATCTTGCCCAGCCAATGTGAGGTGACTGTGTAATGTCTTCCGATGGGGTGCAGCCTGAGTGCTGGAAGGAGGGCTTCTAAGACTCTTCTCATTGTTGAATAAATGAGTCTGCTATTTGCTTTTTACCTCTCCCTAGTGTTTGAGCTGTTGACACCTGGCCTTCTCACTCTCTACCCTGAGGAGCCATTAAACCCTGGACAACAGCAACAATTATGGTAAACACATTAAGAGTAAACTGGAAGAAAAAGAGACATCAGCTAAATGGGAAAGAGAGAAGACACAGAACAGCAGCAGAATAAAGAATGGATGAGAAAAAAATGTGGCATAATGTAAGAAGATGCAAAAGTAAACTCATTGCTTTGATAACTTAAACTATGAATAATAGAGTAAATGATGATGATAATGATGATGGGTTTGTATAATTGAAAGATGTAGCAGAACTGTGTCTGCTTCCTATGAGATTATGTGATTGACTCTGAACACATTTGCAGGGGTATGTATGTGATGGAGGAAATTCTGTCCTTCCTATGGAATAAATGTACAAAGGAACGAAGCACTTCAGAAAGGTTGCTGTTTTAAGAATTATGCAATTCCTTGGGCTACCGGTTAAAGTCTAGCTGAGAAGAAAAATCCTAGGTGGGCAATAATCCAGTGAAGGAGAATATAAAGCCTAGAATATTGAGTGTGCTGGAGCAGGATGTATTTAAGGTGTTGACTTTAATACAGTTTTCAAATAATTATATGTAATTATATATTAAACATATATTATAAAAAATATAAATTTACTCAACTTAGATAAACTCACTAAAAAGGAAGTAATTCATTTTGAGAAGCAAGTTGCACTATTAAATACTGAAATTTATTAACTTATTTTTATACATTTATTATTTTAAAAATTACTGAAAACACATCAATTTATATATAATCAATATAAACATTTTAATATCTTTCCTGTGTTTTATTTTTTGAAATTTCTCTTCTATGTTGGCTTGTAATCACTTGTCTTTCCAGGATATCACTTCCAATCTGTTTTTTCTCCTATACAATAAGAGTTAGTATTCACTCTTAACTCATGGATGATGGTATTGGAGATGGTATCTCTAGTGAGCCTACCATAGACTTGCTTGTTAAACTCGGCATACTGCTGTTATAATCGTTCTGATAGTGATTTACTGCTGCTGCTCTCCATAAACGAATGGAAGTGCCACTTACTTTTCAAAGAATAAAATAGAATGAGTTTCTTCAATATTAAATATGTAAGTAAAGAATGCTATTTGTTCTCAGGATGTGTACAAATAGCCTGTATAAATCTAGAGAATCATAAAATCAGAACAACAAAAATATTTTTCAGATCCCAGATACTATGCTAGATAGGAGTGTTCTGAACTGTAAGATTTTCTTAACTTGCTCAGTTAAAACACATAAACTGTTTTGAAAAAATGGACATTAAACCTCCTGTTTAGTGGCTCTTAGAGTTACAAATGCTACCTACAGTGCATATCGGAACAAATGTCTTCATTTCATGTGTAGCCATAAGGACACTGAAGAACTTTAATCCTTTCAGTAAAGTTCAGTTTTCTCCTTTTGTCACTCCTGAAGAAACACTTCTTTCTCTGTCATAATGAGTGCTGTGAGACCTCACTGATAAGCATCAACCATTAGGAGATTACATGATGTACTATCTCTTTTCTTTTATTTACATCCATAATATTTTATAATCTATAGTGAGCATTTCCTTGCTCCAAACATTGCATTACACCTTGATGATCTCATAGTTTGAGAATAGCAACTCATTTTGGCATAGCACCAAAATCAAATTTTGTGTCAACTTCCAGACTTAAAAAAAAAATACGTACAAAACACACTACTTTAAACTGAATATGGACTAGCAAGACCTTTATTGATAGAGATTTGCTGACTCTGTTGAGGGCAGAGTGAGCTGCTGCAGACACCTCAGACAAGGACAGATATGTCAGTTTGACAGCCATATCCACCCAAAAGAAAAGAACATGTATGGACAGCTTCTACAGCTTAACTAAGTCTATTCTCAAATTCCATAGCATAACTTTTTATCCAATTTTCTTTCTTGTTTTCTCATTTATAATTATTGTTTCATGACTGCACCCAAAACAATTTATGCAACAGTTTGTATTGAAACAAACTTCTAGAAGGATGCATCCAGTTTAGAAAAAAATGTCATTCACCTCTCAATCAATATTCTTAAATTTCATTTTTCTCACAAGTATAGTCTTTTGGCCTTTTCAAGTGTTTTTGATTTTATTTAAAAGTTAAAAAAAAACTTCCTTGCCAGAGGTTCCTAGCCCAGCCTAGCCCTAAGTTCTGGTCCCATAGTCCCCGCTACTGCCTGGTCCCAAATGATCACACAGAGGCTTATATTAATTACAAACTGTATGGTCTGTGGCTCAGGCTTCTTACCAACTAGCTCTTCTAACTTAACTCATTTCTATTAATCTATGTACTTCCATGTGGCTCATGGCTTACCTGTACTTTTACATCTTTTTTTTCTTGGCTGGCCATATGCAGTATCTCCTTAAGACTCTGCCCTTCTCCTTTATCTAAGCTTAAATTTCCCTCCTGTCTCCAAGCAGCCTTGCCACAGGCCAAAATAACTTTTATATTAACCAATGATAATGAGCATATTCACAGCATACGAATTTAAAGATATCCCACATCAGACACTTTATGATATGATTTATTATTTTCTTCCTTTTGTTGTTCAATGTTGTACTTTTAAAAGTGAAGAAACTGAAATATAGATTTATCTTTACTGGTTTTTAAATAAAATAACTTAGGGAGATCATATTGTTTCTCTACTTTTTCAGTAAATGTATCCAGTGTTTCATCTTAAAACCTACTAAAAATCACAACAATGAGGTACTGGGTATCATTTTAAGAAAATATCTGATCCTTGAGATGTTTCCTCTCTTCTTAAGAAATAGCTTTTCATTCTAACCAAGAAAGTAAATAGGTTAAATACAGATCTTCACCTTCTCTCTTCTCCTATAATCAGCCTTCCAGTCTCATCCTAGCTCTGTAGCAGACAACCTGAAAGCTCCAGAAAGAAAGAAGAAATCTTTGAAATCTTTTTTTTTTTTTGATAGTTTGGATACTCTTCTTCCTTTTAGTTATTCTTACTAAGATTTTGTCATTATTAATTTTCTCAAAGAACCAGCTCCTTGTTTCATTGATTCTTTGCATTATTTTTAGTTTGGCTGTATGTTTCTATTTTATTGATTTTAGCCCTGAGTTCTAGTTACTATTGCAAGTTATTCCTTTTTTGCATCAACTTCCAGTCTTAGAAAATATGCATAAAACACACTACTTTAAACTGAATATAGACTAGCAAGATCTTTATTGATAGAGATTTGCAACGAAAAATTAAAAAGAAGGGGGACACTACCATAGTTGAATTTTCTTTTGCTCACCAGCTCACAAATAATGACATGGAGACTTTTATTTTTTATATTAAATTTTATTTATTCTATGTTTTTTACATCATGTATCTTGATCCCATTAATCCCCTTGAATCTGCCCATCACCCCTTCATGATTGGATGAAACTAAATTCAAGAGAAAGAAAATGAAAAAAAAATGAGAAAAATAAAGAGGGACGGAATTAAATTTTTCACATGGAAGCTGCAGTGTTAACTAACAGATAACACTGTATTCCTCTGTGTCCACACATCTCTACTAACAAGAGTTCATTGCAAAGAGTCATTTATCTGGTTTAATGTCTTTAATTCTCACTACACATTTGACCCTGGGACCTCACTAGGACTCTCCTTGGACATCTTACTGGTGCCTTATGTTTTGAAGATCCTGTAGCTTTGCTTTTCATATCCCTCTACAACCTCCTGCAGATCAAAACTGGGGTAGATGTTGGGGTAGGCCAAGTCATAACCCTGGTTCTGGGCCTGGGAAGTTGTAAGGTTGATCCACCAGAGGAGAAGTGAAGACAGCTCTTCCACTTCCACTGTCATAATTTCAGGACTGGATCACCTATACCTTTGCTACTGTGTTGGCCCTATTGTACTGCCCTGTCAAGGAGTAGGGCCAACTCTCATAAGTGTTGCAGCTGGTGGGGGTCTGTGATGGTTCTCCCACAGAACCATCTCTCCCACATGCCTCCAATGTTGAGGGGTGGCAGTGGAGGGCACTTATTTCCTGTCTCTGCTACCAGAAGGTAGATGTGTAATAGGGAGAACTTGAGCCACTGTTTAATTATGAAGGCTTAGCCTTAGCTAAGATCACATAGGACTTTAATTGTTGAACAAACGTACCTAGTCTTATTTCCAATAAGCTCTTAAAACCTAAATTAACATGTTTATATCAATCTATGTTCTGCCATATGGTCTATTACCTCTTCTCAGTATCATATATTCGACTTTCTCCTTGGCTGAATGGTGACTTCATCCTTTTTTTCCTCCCAGAGTTTTTATATTTATACGTTTATATATATATATATATATATATATATATATATATATATATATATATATATACATAAATTGAAGTCTTACTATCTTCTCCTGTCTAACTATTATTGACCATTTGTCTATTTATCAAAACAATCTGAGGGTAACCTTGGCAGTAACACACCTTCACAGTGTACAAAAAGATTATATGCAACATACTACAGACATTGAGGAAATCTAGAGAATTATAAGAACATACTTTAGAAATTGTACTTTACCAACTTAGAAAATCTAAAAGATATGGCCAATTTCCTAGATACATGCCATTTATCAATGTTAAAATCAAGATCAGATAAGAAATTTATACCTCCTAGTGAAATAGAAGAAGTCAATGAAAAATCTTTCAACCAAATAAAAGCCCATAGCTGGATGGGCTTAGTAAAGAATTCTTTTAGAATTACAAAGAAGAATCTTTTTAATCCCAAATTTCTCCAGGACTTTTTTCATGAACAGTCTTGTACATGTCAAATGACTTAATTCATCATGCATTTTTTTTTTCTCTTTAAGTTTGTTTTAAGTTTGGTTACATTTATTGATTTATATATGTTGAGCCATCCCTGCAACTCTGGGATGAAGCCTTCTTGATCATGATGAATGATATTTTCAGTGTGTTTGTAAACTCAGTTTACAAGCATTTTCATTAAGAATGTTTGAACCTGTGTGTAGGGGTATTATGTTGTTTCATGGAAAATAACTGACCCACCCACTGGTTTAATAAAAAGCTGATTGGCCAAAGGCAGGCAGGAAGTGTGGGTGGGGCTACCAGACTAAGAAAATCTCTGAGAGCAGGATGCCAGAGAGAGCACCAGAGAGAAGCCAGAGGAAGCCGAGGACAACTATGCTGCTCTAAAGAAAGGTACTGAGCTGCATGGCTGAACAAGAGACATGGGTTAGATGAAGGGTAGAGAGTTAGCAAGTGATATGCCTGTGCCTGAGGCTGATCAGCCAAAAACTAATGAAAGCATCTGTGTGTCTCTGTGGGACTGTGGGACTGCGGATCTAAACTTTGAGGTTAGGCCTGAAAGTCTGGGCCAGAAACCTCTTACTACACCTGTGTTTATCAGACATATTGGTCTGTGATCTTTTTCTTTAGGGGGTAATGAGTTTGAGAGTAAGTATGGCTTGAGTGAGATTTATATTAATTTTATTATTCATTTGTACAGGCCCTCTGAGTTTTATATATGCTAATTTCATAGTCTTCCTCCTATGTTACCTTCCCAGGTTTCTAGTGTCTTTTCTTTCCTTTTAATAACAGTATTTTGTTTTTAAGAGAAATTATTATCTTATAATTAGCTATAAGAAATAATATAACATTAACCTATAGGGGTATTGTGTTACTTCATTGTAAATAATTGTCCCACCCACTGGTTTAACAAAAAGCGTTGATTGGCCAAAGGCAGGCAGGAAGTGTGGGCAGCACTACCAGACTAGAAAAACTCTCAGAACAGGAAGAACAGAGGAGAATGCCAGAGAGAAGCCAGAAGAAGCAGAGGACAACCATGCTGTTCTAAGAAAAGGTACCGAGCCACATAGCTGAACAAGATAAGAGACACGGGTTAGATGAAGGGTAGAGAGCTAGCAAGTGATATGCCTGGGCCCTAGGCCAATCAGCCTAAAACTATCCTATGTATCTGTGTGTCTCTGCGGGACTACGGGTCTGTGGGTCCTAAACCTTGAGGTTAGGCCCGAAAGTCCGGGCCAGAAACCTCCTACTACATTAACCTTGCATGGTTTTATTCCAGTAATATCCTGTAAGGCTGTAATTCAGTACCTCAGCTAGTAATCTATATTTAATGTCAGAATACTAAATGTTTAATTACTAAAATCATATTCATGTTCTTTTTATTGAGATTTCTACATGAATACCATGTATTCCAGTGAAACCTATCCCCCATAACTCGATCATGAATTTTTTCTATCTCCTGTCTCCCCACAATTATTCCATGATAATTTCATGTGTTCTGTATCTTCTAAAGCCCCTGAGTTGACTTTGTGTTGTTGATGTGTGTATGAGTGTAACAGCATCTATTTGAGCATGTTTTTCAGGTGCTACACCCATGAAGAAAACTCACAAATAATTGTGATAGACTTTTAAATTAAGTATGTGACATCATGAACCCTTCTCTTACCTTTATAATTATTTTTATGTTAGCTGATCCTAGTCAAATCTGGATCTGCAACCAAAGCCAATATGAGTTCAAATATTCAATGGTCCTGTTGTGTCTAGTGTACCAGTTTTTTTTTTTTCTCTGCGCTAAAACTCTACTACATAACATGACTTCTGAAAGAAAAACTTAATTTTAGCACTTTGAAAGAAAGAATCTACCTTGGTGGGCAGGCATGGAGGCAGGAACAAAAAGCTAGGAGAATACATCTTCATCCACAAACACAAACCAGAGAGACATGAGAGTATATTAAGACTTTGGGATGAGTAAATTGGACTTGCCTGGAGTGGGTGTGCCAAGCTGAGCTGACCCATCTTGGGACTTCTTGCCCTTTAGGGGGAGAAGATGGGTAGATGGGGAGGGGTGAGATTGAAGGCTGACTGGGAAGGATTCGGAGGAGGGAAGGGAGGTAGAGCAAGGAATACATAGATAAAAACAATATTTTTTAATAAAATAATAATTTTTTTAAAAAGACTATATGCTCAACATCTCCCCTGGGGATATGCTTTGTTTTCTTCTCTTCATCTCAGCTGCAGATTTCTAGAAATCTACGATATACAGTAAAGCATAAATGCATGCTCCTGTAATGATTTGAACACTTCATGTACTGAGAAAGCATCCAGTGGTCACTAAAAACCAGAAATTATATTTTCACATCAATCGGTGGCCACATTTCATCTCTTCTCTTGAGAAATTGGTAAACAACTGATTAGAACACTTTTATCATAATGAGCACTTATATAGTCAGGTTTCATAATAGTTAAATTGTGAGATTTTTGGCCTGATGCTCTTTGTTCAAACATTTGCTGTGATTTTTATTTTTACTTTTTTTACAAAAGTCTATTTTATCCACGTATGCCCCTGCTCTCCCTACTTTCTCTCTTCCAATCCCTCCCAGTCAGTCTTCAGCCTCCCCCTCCCCATCTACCTACCCCCTCCCCGAAAAGGGTGAGAAGTCCTAAGGTGAGTCAGTTCAGCATGGCATATCCACTCTTTGCAAGTCTGATTTCCTCATCCTAATATCAAGACTGGGTTAGGAGTTCCTCTACAGGGAATGGGCTCCAAGGTGCTAGCCCATGCACAGGATCACAGTCTGATCCCACCCCTCGAGGCTCCGCATTCTGCCAGTCCACAGTTGCCTACCTTTGGAGGTAGTAGTTCCTTTTCCTGATGGTTCCCCAGTGGCTATTCTTGATTCAGTGAGCTTCCCAGAGCTCCTGCCAATGACCACTGTGGGAATTTTCCTCATAATCCCTATCCTTTTGCTCATAAAGACTCTCCTCCCCTGCTCTCAGCTAGACTAGGAACTTGGCCAGATGCTCAGTCATAGATCTCTGTCTCCCTCTATTCATTGTTGGATGTAATTTTTAATGGCACATGACTTTTATTAGATTGTTTACACTTTCTAAAATACATAAACCTAATAAAAACAATAAATATGTCATTGGTTTAAAAGACAGTCAAATTTCTCTGAATATTGTATATTCAGAGAATATATTGCAATATATGAATTTATATATCAGATATTCAAATGAGAATGATAAAGGCAGTATGCTTCAGATAGCTGTGAATACACATAGAATACTTGTGTTACTTCTCTCAATACCTGATGTATAAAGGTGACCTTTTTTCCTATGAAAATATTTTGATCACATGGCTAAAATTATTGATAAGACAAAGTTTTCATTTAAATATTATTAGAACATCTGTCAGAAAGAAAAATAGTTACAACACCTGAAACATATAGAAATCTTTGTTTTTAGTTTTTCTCCATGAAATTTTAAGAACTCTATTATTATAAAGAATTTAATATATTTTTGTGTTTATAGTGTCATGTAATATTTAACTAATGGGAAATGGTATGATCATATACTTTTACTGTTGAATATATTTATTTTATTATACAGAATCTGGCCTACATTTCTACCACTCATTTCCAATTTTGCTAAGCCCTCATACTGTCAGGGATTATTATAGTCATTGTAACAACATTCTCCTAGATGAATTTTCATTTACAATGCTATTGCAATACTGTATTAAAAGGAGTCTCTTTGATCAAACTTCAGCAAATATTCTGAGCATTTGTGGAAAGCATCTTGCTGGCATCATGTCTCATGGGCATGATTTCAGCTAAAGATCTTGCCTTGGGGATAAGGCTTTGAAAGAGACTTCTAAGAACAAATTGTCTTTCTGCTTTGGAATCATTCCACTTGTCTTTCGTCTAATCCTAAAGAAATTGATACTCGTATATTTCTGAAGATTTTGTGAGAATTTAGATCACTGCTGTTCTAGCTTAATCTTATTGTTTGTCATCCCCCTAGGTTAGTATAAGTCCCAAGAGAGTTCAGAAAATTGAAATAGTGAAATAATACCATATAAAAAAATGATTGCTATTACAGCGTATTAATCTGTAGAGTTCAAACTCATTAATCTTGTTCACCCTGTTTGAGAGATGAGAAAACACAAAGGAAAATGCTACTCAGGGAAGGGTCAGATTGAACAAAAAAATGAGGTGATATAAAAACCAACTTCAAGGTTATACTGTACATCAAAAGAGAAACTGTACATTTTTCGTAAGTGTTAGTTTTGCTTAGCATGGAGTGCTAGTACTCTTCAAGACCAGACTCAATTTCTTTTGTTTAGGATGCCTACTGAATCACTGATGAAACTGGCCAGAATTAAAGACTGCACTACCTCTGAAGGAGGAAAAGGTTTATGAAAGAAATAATTTGAGCTATTTTTTTCCATTCTATTGTATATCTTCAGCTTTCCTCAATATTATAACCAGTAACTGTGCCATTTCCATTTTTTTTTTTTTTGTATTCTTTGTTCAGATGTTACTCTTTGGCAATTAGACATTGGTATTGAGGATAGATGACATTTGTCACTATAACAGTTGTGGTTATTTGGATGTCAAAAAAGACATTTTTCAAGCATTGGTAGCTCTAATTTGGCAGGTGAGTCCTCCGTAGCTGTACTGACCAAGTTCTACACAGGATAATATCAAGGTTATAATTTCCTCTAATGCTTCATAGAAAATTTCCATAATACTAGAGAAGCAAATTTATGAAAATTGTAGCATTTATTAAAAACAATTGATAGGTTTATTCTCAAATTCCATATTCATAACATTAAAAATATAAATCGAATATTACATTTTGGGGAATAAGGTAATATAATAAAAAATACAATAAAATTATTTGTTCAACATAGATGAAATATTAATGTCCAGTGCTAAATTTTTGTGTAAGAATAAATATAAAGGAATGAGGAATTATATGTGTCTTTGAGGATAAAATAAAAACATTTAAAAAGAAAGCTATTCTGTATTTGAATACCATATTTGAAAATTAACCTATAAAGAAATGTATTTGGGAGAATAAAAGGTCATTTACTCCACTATATATTTGGCAAAAAATATATTAAAGGATCACAAATATGTTAGTAAATTTATTTAATAATTTGTACTTTCTTGAATGCACAGAGAACTCCAAATTTGAGTTAATTAGGTCAGAATATAAGAATCAAAGTATGAAGGTAATATATTACAAATGTATGCTTATATTAAGAGGTTTTGAAAAATATAAGATCATATTAGCAGAAATAATATATTTTATCAGAATTTTATTTAACTTCTAAGTACAGAGAACTTAAATTTGAAGTATCATGTGTTTTGCTTTTTCCAAAAATAATTATTTTAATATTTCTTAATTTTTATGTATACATATGTACACATGTATCTTAATGCCTATAGAGTTCAGAAGAGGTTGTCAAATCCCCTGGAGCTAGAATTCCAGAGTTTAATAAGCCAACAAACACAGATATTAAAACCAATCTCTGATCCTCTGAAAGAACAGCAAGCACTTATAAGAGATGAGACACTTTTCTAACTAATCAGTTTCACTCATCATCTTAATGATAAATCAAATATATTTTAATTGTCTATGAATTAATACTTATAAAAGTAGAGTTTATATGTTCCTATGAAATTAAAATTATAATGTTTTATCAATATTCAAGTTCTGAGAAAAATAAATTTTAAAAGAAAATTTTATATACCAGACTGATGAGATATACTATTTCAAAAAAATTAAGAGTAGTAAGAAATGAAATAAATGAGTGTGTGTGATGGTATAGGATAAAAGGGGGTATTTTTAACTTCTTTATACTGTACACATTTTATACATATTTATTTAATATTTCACTTTTCATGCTTGTAACTAATTTTTGTAAACTAAAACAGCATGCTAGTTATCAAGTCTGGTGGTAATTTTGAACTGAGTTGTTTTAAATGTTAATTTAACAGTAAAAGAAATATTGATTTTTAACTTGTTGAAATAACCATGATGCCCTAGGGGGAAAATACTGAAATTATTTATCCATTTTATTTTATTTTCCTTTACCTTTCTACCATCTTTCAATTTTAATGTACACATTCAGTCTCTCAAATTAATGGTATCGCTTTCTTTATATAATGTCACTTGTATGTATATTACTTCTAAGATGACTGCTTGAAATTAGGGGAACAATTGGAGCCTCTTTCTTAGAGAAGATCATTTCATACAATTTTATTTTTTATAGTTGTCTGTAATTCTTTTTTCTAGTTTGAGGCCCCAGAATTTTTCTTTCAATACCAGCTTGGCAATTGATTCTCTGGTTTTCCTGGTCTTGTTTAGGCGACCATGTTGTTGAGGTTTAATGGGTGTAGCTTCCTTGCTATTTCTCGATGACACAATCTCAAAGCAGACTTTCAGTTTCTCTGGCTCTTAAAATCTTTCCCCTTTTTCTTATAGAATGGTCTCTGAGTCCTAAGTACAGAGATCGCATTGTACAGGTGTGGCTGGACACCTGTTCTCTGTGATTCTGTTTTTCTTTAACACTCTCTGACCATTACAAACAGAAATTTCTTTAATGAGGACTGAACACTGCACTTTTCTGTGAATATAAAGAAATGTTAAAGTGCAGCTAGAAATCACACTGAAGTTAGTAAAGTGCTATTTGTAAGTTCTCCAAGATTCATGATATCGTTAGTCTGGGCAGTTGATTAGGTGCATGATTTTTGTCTTATACAAGACTTATATAAAATTAGAGAGCTGTTTGTTAATGTCAGGAAATGAGCATCATAGTTTCACTCTTAGACTCTCATGCTATGCTGGCCATTATTATAGTGTATCGCCATTTTATTTATTTATATATATATATATATATATATATATATATATATATATATAAAATCACTGTAATAGTGATATAGTTGACATTAGGAGGCAGTTTTGCTCACAACTATACTACCAGCATATTCACCTCTTATTGCTGTTTTGGCAGTGATTTCTAGCTAGAACGTGAAAGTGAAGCAGTAGATTACAGAAAAAGTAAATTGGACTTAAAATTTAAAAATATATGCATATTAAAAACATTATAAATAAAGTGCCAAGGCAACAATGGAATGGAAGACAGTATTTGCAAACACATTTCTGACTGGGGTGAAAGCCACGAATATAGAAAATACTTTCTCTTCAACAACAGACACCCAAGTGTCTAACTATGAGATGAAATTAAAAAAAAAAAAAAAAAAAAAAACAGAGTGAGGATGTCAAATCTCATTCTTTTCAAAATAGTTCTGTAAATTCTAAGCAGAGTAATTAGATAAAAGAAGAAAGGTAAAAACAATATAGTAAAGGGGGAAGTTGTTTTCTGATAACATAACAATATGTACAGAAATTCTCATGACTGTCAAAAATCTTAGCATTAATAGAATAATTAATTTAAGAAACTTGTATGGTACAAAATCATCATACAAAAATCAGTGACAGTTTTGTACATTGATGATAAACTGTGACAACCATGTTATGTTTATATGATTTATTATATTTTTTAGATTTCCATATGTTAAACTATCTCTTCAGTATACAGACAACTTGGTCATGTCGGATAATCTTTTTCACACAAGTCTGTACTTAGTGAGTAAGTATTTGCTTATTTATAAATCTATGTTCATGAGAGACTTTGGTTGCAATTTTTTATTATTCTTTTCTTTTATTTTTTAAAAAGGTTTTTACCCCATATATCTCCCCCATAAGCTCTCTCTTCTCTTCTCCCAATCCCCCCCACACACAGTCTGCCTTTAGCCTCCTTAACCACACACACACACACACACACACACACACACACACACACACACACACACACACACACACACACACACACCATCTCCCATTTCCCTCCCCCAAAAGGGCAGGAAGTCTGAAAGTGGGTCAGTTCTGTGTGATGCATCCACTCCAGACAGGTCAGATTTCCTTATCCCAATATCAAGACTGGGTTAGGGGCTCTTCTGCAGAGAATGGGCTGCAAGGTGCCAGCGCCCACACACAGGAATAGAGTCTTCTCACCCCCTCCCCCCGCCCAGGCTCCACATACTGCCCATGCTAATGGACAGTCACCTACCCTTGGAGGGCCTAGATCCTTTTCCTGATAGTTCCCCAGTGGCTGTTCTTGATTCAGTGAGCTCCCCAGAGCACAGCTAGCTATCTCTGTCGAACTCCTCCTCATAATTCCTATCTCCTTGCTCATACAAATAGCTCTCCCAATTTCCTAAGAAGATATCTATTTTCTCTTCCTATGAGAATCCCTGGATGTCTCTCTTAAGTTCCTTCTGATCCCAAGCTGTTCAGAGGTTGTGGTTTTACAGCTTGGGTGTTATTTGCTTTTTGGCTAAAGTCCACTTATGAGTGAGTATATCCCGTGGATATCTTTCTGGGCTTAGGATACCTCACTCAGGAGGATATTTCCGAATCTATCCATTTGCCAAAGAATTTTCTTTTTTGTAGTACTCAATTGTAAAGATGCAGCACAGTTTGTTAATCCATTCTTCAGCTGTGGGGCATCTAGGTTGTTTCCAGGTTCTTGATTTTACAAATAATGCTGCTATATATATATATATATATATATATATATATATATATATATATATATATATAGTTGAGCTAATGTCTTTGGGATACGAATGTGGCTCACAACCACAAATATAAAAAAAGATGAACTCTCTTATGTGGGATCTTCCTATGAGATTCTTTTGCTAATAAGGTATACATGTCTGAGTTTTCATTGGGAGTAATAATTCCACCATTGCCCAAAGTTTACTTACTTGAAACTTATTATTATATTTTTATTTATTAGTTTGTGGTTGCTGAAACTAAAATAAGGGAAACATTGATTCTTATTCCAAATTGATCAGGTATAGTTACCACTCACTTAATCTTATTTATATTATGTTACATTTTTGGTTGTGATTTTTACTGATATTTCTTTAAGTTTTTAGTCTTCTAACATTCTGTTTGATCCTTTTTAATGTATGTGTTGGTCACAATATTCTAAAACTTCATATTAATAATGCCAGGGTTCAGCTCTAGTAGCTCATTTTACTTATGTTTTAAGTGTGACCTACTCACACTTTTCACCGGCTAGCTATTTTTAATAAATCTGTACATGAAAGATAGCTCAGTGATATTTTTTAACAGAATGTGTTTATTGTGGCTTCTAAACACAATATGCCAACAGACATTTTTAACAAATGTATGAACTGAACTGGTATTATTTGGGTCACTACTAAAAATATCTGGTGGATTTTTTGTTTGCTTTTGTTTGCTAACAAGAGTTTGTATTCTAAAAAAAATATGTTGAATGTCTTACATCAACCAGATAGTGTTCATTAACTCTGCACAGCCTTTTATCTGTTTCTAACAGCACATACTCTGATGAGAAAGTTCCATTAAATGCCATCCTGTCCTCCAGGATAAAGTTTTCTGTTATTGTAGCTTTAAGCCTACTTCAAATAACTCTTTTATGTCAAGATTTCTGGTTTTCCTTAGTTTGAAGGTTGATCAGAAGCCAAATAGTCCACCATTGTTCTAAGAAAAAGTTTCAAATGACTTATTTTTAAAGAAGAAGCGTGTAATATGCCTTTTGGTTAATATACACCTGTCACCAATGAGTTGAAATATGTAAGCACTCATAAAAAATTGAAGTCCATGGATGTAATGAAACTTTCATTGAGAACACCACTTGCATTAAACATTTTAAACTTATAAAGGCAACTTTACAGTTTCATAAAAATCTCTTTATTCTCAACAGGGAGTTAGAAATAAGAAGAGCCAGAATTTTACACCTTTGAAATTTGAGTCATTGGATTATTTAACAGATCCTGAATTCCGAGTTATAAATAGAAGCATGAATGGAAATATTTGAACTAAAACACTAAAATGGACTAAACAAGTCAAAACAGCTCTATCTAATCAAATAAAATGTTATTCAATTGAAAATCCATTTATGAAATACTTACTTTTGCAAGCTATTTAAATACATGCTGATGAATGGGCTATAAATTAACTTATCCCCCTAGTAATATTTGCTATTAATTTGGGGCTGCATTGAATAATTCTACTTATATATTATAAGAATATATTTTATTTTCATTACTGAAGAACTCATTTATATTAATAAAGTGCTTGTGTAACTTTTTATGCCGTCACAGTTTGAAATAACACATAATTAGAAAGGTTACATTTGTGATTGAAAGAAAAAAATGTCATTTCCCAGTGACTTGTCAGTAACATCTTACTTCATGTTATCTTGTGTGTAACTTTTGCTTAAATAACCCACTAGGCAGTTTTAGTTGAAATGAAAAAAAATAAAATAAAACCTCAAATAATTATATCCGATTTTATTTACTCAATTATTTAATTGATACAGTCATGAGTCACTAGATTAAGGCAATTCATCATTAATTTGAATGACAAAATTTTAAATTATTGTACAAATGGTGTCAACTGTTGCAGTAGTGACTTAAACAATGTTGGAGCTACAACTTTTGTTTGGTTGGATGTAAGACCCTCTCAACAAAACAAAACCCATATCTGGAACCAGTGTTGTTCAAGAACCTGGGCTAGAGAGGCCACAAGCACTAGAGGAGAAACTACTCCTATTATACTGCAAAATGAACATAGAGTATTAAACTAACCACTAGTATTTTTGTTGTATACCCATAGATCAATGCATGGGTATACTCAAAACTCAGCAAAGGAACTTCTATATTCAGTAGCTATAAACTGACTCAGACACACACCACTGAGCAATAAACAGAAAATAGCAAACTAGAATGTCCAGCATTAAATGGAACATATACAATGCATCTCCCTCCCACAGTTCAGGAATCTTTGAGGAATAGGAAGCAGAATAGACTACATTAAGCAATGCCCTCTCCACACAACACAGTGACAGGTAAGAAGTTACCTTAGAGCTGGGCAATGCAAGGTGGCACATGCCTTTGATCCTAGCACCCAGGAAGCAGAGGTGGGTGGATCTCTGAGGACTGCATAGTCTTCAAAGCAAGTTTAAGTGATATGACCATAAATAGTAACCTTGAACCCTGTCTAAAAAACAAAACAAACATAACCAAAAACAAAACAAAATCAAACAAAAAGAACTCACTCAGTATAGTTATGACAGCACCCACAAGACCTGTATAGGCTCAAGCCATACCAAATCTTACCATGAAAAAGTCAGTGTACACAAAATATTGCCCCTAACAAAGGAATTATGGGGAGTTGATATATGGTGAGACAGGAGCAGCCAGTTTTCTCTCATTCACCCTAAGTGTACCAATTAGAATGGAAGGAAACCACATGTGCTGGATTTGAGGTTTGAGTGAAAAAAGACACAGCCTTGGGTGTGGAGAGAGGTGGGGCTAGACCTATGCAGAACTGGTGAAGAGTAAATAAGGTCAAAATTATTTGTACAGAATTCTCAAAGAGCTAATAAATAAAAGTATAACCATTTTAAATTTGAATATGATTAGCTCTACTCGAGATATTTGTTAAATAATATTTTGCTAATACTTTTCATAGCATTTCATAAGTCCATAATTCCAATTTGAAGACATCTAAGCCCTGTTGTTTCATATGAGTGGAAAATGGATGGAAAATGTTATTATAATTAATACATGTTAATAAAATTCAAATAGAAAATATGTATACGCTTGTATATCTGTGTGATATAAAACTTTCTATGTTTATGTTAGTGTATTTTATATATATTGACATGTCAAATATATTTACACTGGTTCTTGATCAAAATTAATTGGTAACAGTTTAGCTGTTTAATTACTTCTAAGTTTTATATTTCTGACATAATTTCATTTACCTTACACACCAGGAAAAATTAAACTTGATTTAAAGTATTGTTTAAGATTTACAGGTTGAACAATTTTCTAATAATAATTAAAGCAAAATTAGTATGTTCACCCAAAATACTTCTCATAATTGTTTAAACAACACATATCACAAATGAAATCAGAATGAAGTTCTAAATATTACTATTCTTGATTTATTCTACATGATAACAAATACTACTGCTGACAATAAATAATAAAAAGATCAACTATCTTCATGGCACTTGGTAATTAATCACTTTTCCCATGTTAATTAATAAATTTACTTGGTGTATATAATAAATAGGAGTATTTTGCATTTATCTCAAAATGTAAATAATAAAATAGTAAATCACCCATGAATAATTATAATATAGCTAACATCTAAGTAATGGCACTACTTACTGCCAATTTAGTATATGAACTCATCATCAAGTTGATAATTGATTACTTAATATTTTAAAGAAAATGTACCCCAAATCACCACACTAGTAAGAACCCTGATTTATTTACTTCCTCTCAATCTGTACTTGCAGGAGATGTCTGAAACAAGTTGCCTGTATCTTTTTATTATGTGCCACACATTCATTTCAGAAAACTTATTTGTATGCATTTATTGAATAAATCTATCTGCCTCTCCTGATTAAATTTTCTAATCAAATTGCTTAGTTGGAAGTGTAATTAACTTCATGGGCAATATTCTCACTCCATTTGTTATGGATGCCAGACCTATATACTTATAATAATATTAGTGAGTTTTTGTAAAATCTAAGAAATTGAGTGCAATAATAAATCTTTCCATATGTGATTCTGTGAGAAGTAGTTTTTTTTTTTTTCTTGGATGAAAGTTGACAATTATCCTTGATGAATGTCAGTTCCAGGTATAAATTTAAAAAAAAATGCAGAGACACCCATATGGTAAGAACATTTTCTACATAGAAAACACAAATATTGGCATTAACAAAAATTGTATATCTTACTATTAAGTAGCTTCAGCAATTAGTCCCTATCATTAAGGAAAAATTTGTTTGTATATGGGTCCAGAAAAGTTTGTGCAAACAAAATTAGTCTTGTTAGGGAGTTGGCAAGCAGAAAACAGAAGAGTTGCTCACAGGCTTTTACTACAGGACTTTTATCTAACAAAAGAAAGGAAAAGAAAGGAGAGAAAGTGAATATAGTAATGGGACTAACATGAGTCAAGCATTATGGACTTTCTCCTTACTATGTTGTCTTAGCCATGGACAAATGCCATTTCCCATTAAGGAACTTGGCTATGTGAACTGGACACTCTCCAAAGCCTCAGTGTGTCAAGAAGAAAAGTAAATAAATACTGGAGCCAGGATGGTACACATCTTATCTTCTGAAAGCTAACTCAGAGTTACCATATGTGGTGGCTGTTTATGGTTAGACTGGTCAAGATCATTATTGGGAATATTGAGCCACAATACTAATCTTAGTGTCAGGATTTCTGTTTTACAAAAAGTCTTCTGCAGTCAGGTTTTGGCAAAACTTCAAAGATAACCTTCAAAGACAGAAAGCTTAAAACTGTGCAAGATTATTTAGATTTTATTAAATGGTATGATTTAGCAGATTTAGGGCCTCCTCAAGATTTGTAGGCAATCATAGAGAAAAACGTTAATCTATGACACCATGTTTCAATAACACAATATTAAACTTACATATATGTTTTTTATCAACTTGAATTTCAAACACATTGGGATTTCTCTGGGGGTAGAGAACACAAGATATTTGTTTGCTATTAATGAAGTCATTGCTTCTTATGTTGAAATAAAGTATAGAGTCCAAGGCTGAAATTATTCCTGCCATTTGAAATCTACTTTAAAATATTTTATGTGTGTGAATCTGTATGGATACATGCTATAAATGTACAGGTTCTCACAGAGGCCAGAAGTGGATAAAGAATCTACCAGAGCTGTGAGCTGCCCACAGGAGGTGCGGAAGAGTCCTGAGGGAAAAGAGAAAGCACTCTTAGCTTCTGAGCCGCCTCTGCAGCCACAAAGCATCTAGCTTTTTGTGTTACATCACAATATAAATATTGGCTGCTTTTTAAAAACGAGTGTCTGGAGTAATAGATAAAAATTATCATTCATTAAGCAGGAGAATGAAGTTTGTTAGCGAATAAATATAGGTATAGGACTAACATTTATGACTCCTAAAGGCAACATTTATAGAACATTTAGAATTTAAAACATAAATATACATTCTCTCACTCACTTAAATTCAGCATCTAGCTTACTAAAGTAGTAGAAAGCATGCAGTTTTATTTACTTATTTTATTTTATTAGTTTAATAATCTCTAATAATTTTAAGCTCTATACATTATATGAAGAAGAATCAGCAGGACCCAAAGCATATGCAACACCAACATATGATAAATATAATTTTAGATTTATGTCAATATACAAAATGTTTTAAATAAAAGTAGAGGCATATGTATAATATGACAAATGTAGATTTGAATTTATATCAATATATAAATTATCTTAAACAGATAAAAATAATTTACATTTGTATCAATATACAAGATTACATATCATTGAAAATTCTAAAAGGCTAAGAGTTTGCTAAATTAGTCTACAGGGAGATATAGTAATGTGCCTCATATCTATCCTTCTAGTCCATTTTTCTCTTTTCCAAAAGAGATTCCTGAGTTTAACTTACTGTTTCACCTCAACCTTAATACAACTTGATCAACCCTTAACAGACAATTATCTACAACCCTGAGAAAACAAAGCTTGTCAGGGAAAGGGGCATTTTTTTTTTTCTTAAAATTGCTTTCTAATGGTAACAGTATATCTGTGGGATCATGAGAAAGAACTAACACAATGGTTAGGTCTGATAAGAGTGGCTGTAACATTTGTAGCCAGTGTCAGAGTAAAAGGTGAAGCTTATCTAAATTTCAGGCATGGGTGTACCAAGATTGTTTTGTCCCCATGGAATTGTTCTGAACAGTGTGTAGTCCAAAGCCAGTCATTGAGTGTTGTTTAACAGTTCAGTGACATCATTATTGACTGGGTGAAATCATTATTATGAGAGCCCATCTTTCTTCTGGAGGTGTCAGAATTTGCTGTTAGAAGAATTTATTGTTTACTGTGAAAAACTTAAATACTTTTAATATCAAAGTGGAAGGTTTAAATTTTTAGGAAAGTACTGTTAACAAAGAAACTTTCCCAAGAATGAATAAGTATGAGGAGAAATAAAATTGGACAACAATAGTTCCTAGATTATTGATTTTGTTCTGTTTATACAAAGTAGCTCTTTGTATTTGAGACAGAAATACTTTTTTTTTCTTCTTTTGATTTTGGAAACAAATGATTATTTTTATTTTGAAGAAAGGTTTTGAATGCAGACAATCTTTTTGACCAAAACATATCAATTTTAAATAATGAATGAAGGCTTCAACTCTTGAGACACTGCTCCTGGCTTCTAATGAGTTCAGATGCCCAAGAGAATGAATGACTCCTGTACACTGGAGTTGGAGGTAGAGATGGTTTTACAAAATTTGTGGGATTTTCAGCACTGGTTGCATCTAAATCAGTTTGTTCTACTTCCTGTAACCAAGATGATGACACAGAACACAGAACAACAGAAACCGGAAGCACTTTGTAAAAATAAAATTTTTTTTTTTTTTCCTATTTGTCGGCAGTATTATTTCCTTATTTGTATGTGAAACTCTTAATTTCTTAACAACATGTTTGGATTTAAAGGAGAGAACTACACTCCAACTGCAAATCCAGCTTGATTTATGATTAAGTCCAGACCACAATTTTTCTTAGAGGTAATGATATAGAGATTTTACTCCATGATTTGTTTTACCCTGTAGAGTATATTGGTACAAATAGGCCCAATTTCTCTTTGATTATATATATATATTTTTTTTCTAGATAGCCTTACTTTCTGCTTTAGATGCCTGGATGATCAAAAACTTTTGACTTCTTGAGGGTGGGTATTTCATTTTTCTGTAAAGATAATAAAAGAAAAGAAACAAAATAACAACAAAACCAACCAAAAACGTGCCCCAACCCTTGTTAGGTGTGGGTTTTCTTTCCACTAGTAGAATTGTTACAAAGGTGGATGAGCCTTTATCTGAAGGTTTATCCTGTTCAAATCAAATTTTTTATTAATTTTGATGGTATCCATAGTTGTGGGGATATTTTCAAATATAATAAAAACAGTTGGAGATATCAGAGGGATCTACCCACAGTCAGTCTAGGAGGATCACACAGTGGTAACTCACACCTTTAATCCCAGCACAGGGAATATCCAGGAGTGGTGACCTATGCCCTTAATCCAATCTGAGTTCAAGGTCTTTTTAGTTTACAGAGGGAGTTCCAGGCTCCCAGGCAGGCAGTGATGGTGCCACACCTTAACTGAGCAGAGAGAGTATTTAAAGCAGGCATAGAAAGACAGAAGGCAGAAGAAGCCAGGAGGAGTGAGGCTTAGGAAACTGGAAGACAGCTGGGTGAGATCTGACTGTGGTGTTTCCTCTCTCTCTGCTATTTCTGGATGTTTTTATTATATTTGAAAATATCCCCACGTAGAGTCAGAGACAGATCGACCCAGCCCCAAAGAAGAAACATGTAAGAATACAGGTGAGCCACAGACCACATGGCAGGACAGATTAATGGAAACCGATTGAGTTAAGACATAAGAGCTAGCTAGCAATGAGACAAAGCCATAGGCCAAACAGCATGAAGCTAATATAAGCATCTGAATCATTTGGGGGAGGGGGGGATAAGAAGCAGCAGGTAGCTAAGGGGTCTGGGACTTCAGGTCTGTGGGTCTGGGAGCTCTGGCCAGCAGGGGTCAGGAATCCATATTATAACAGATGAATGTTTTTATTATATTTGAAAATATCCCCACACAGAGCTTTTTTTTTTTTTTTCTCCAGTGGAAACAAAAGCTTCCCCAACATATTCATGTTTCAATTATGAAGTCAATACACCTTTGAAGTATTTAAATTTACTAATTTAAATCAGAAGGTTTTTTTTTCTGTTATTCAATGTCTCTCCATATTTGTTCTTTTCTAATTGTTATTAAAAAATTCAAGATTAGTAAGGCATTATACTCTCCATCTTTGGGGGTTTTAGTTTTTCCTTTCTGGAACAATTACTTTAGGGAACAATTAAATCTTTAAACAAATGCTTGTCCTCTAGGATTGTGTGAAGTATCTGTAATATGCTGTACATTATAATATGCAAAACTGTTTCATTTTATAGAAGACATATGCTGCAACATTGTCAGTCTTAATTTGTGCAGGGGTATCCATTACGGCCTTAACTTCTGATAGATGTATAACTACAGAGTCAGCCATTTCAGAACTCAAAGTGTGTGTCCACTAAAATCCTGAATAGGTATCAATGGTGGGCCATACATATTTTAATTTTGCAAATTCTGCAACATGAAGCATGTCCATCTGTCTAATTTTATTTCTTTGTATACTGTTTGGATTCCTTCCTCCAGGTAATGTAGTTTGGCTATAGAAGGGATAAAAAGAACATTTAAGTAGAACAGATTTTTTTTTCATTTCCTGGCTTATTGCCAAGTGATGGAAAGTAAAATTTTTTAAACCCCTGCTATTGACATGGTGTTTCTTATAAAATTTTAAAGCCTCCAGCACATTTCCTATTAATACCTGACTAATCTCAGCATTACTTTGTGGTAGAGGACCTGCCTGCCAGACCTGCATGTGATATGATATGATATATATATATATATATATATATATATATATATATATATATATATATAATCATACACATATATGTATAAATAGAAAAGTTAATTCTGTTTATTGGTAATAAATTTAGCAATTTCAATATGCAAAATAACCCCTTCTGTGTATTGAGAGTCAGTAACTGTGTTGAGAGGTTCTTGAAAATCTGTTAGTATCGTAAGAATGGCATAAATTCTGATTTGTACAGAACTGTGAGAGATTTGAAGCATTTTATTAAATCTGGTATATATCTTGCTTATTCTAATTTATTTGCATCAGTACAGAATGTAGAATTTCCCAAGACTGTTTTCTGCTGTACAGTGTGAGAGGAATGATCGGGTAAGATGCCTATTCTCTTACTTCCGGTTATTTTCTCCCAAAAAGCTACTGAAAGCTCATTGCAAATATTCATTATATGTCTATATAGAGGATATTTCCTCATTAGTTAAAGGTCCTACAATTTCTGACAGGTCCGTTCCTGTCCATTGACAAAGGCTTAAATTTTCTTTTAAAATAAAGTAAGAAAATTTTTTCACATATGTCTTTAATTTCTTACTCAGTTTACATGGTATAAATATCCATTCCAATATAATATCTTCCCTCTGCATTAAGATCCCTGTAGGAGATACTCTAGGGTGTATTATAACCATAATGCAGTTAAGCTTTGAACTCACACAATCTGCATGAGCCTCTTATATTTTTTTCACTATAGCCAACTCTTTCTCAGCTTTAGCTGATATTTCTCTTGTATTATGTAAGTCCTTGTCCCTGACTAGGTTATGATCCAAGTTTATTAGTTTACTTTTTCTTACCCCAATAATGGGAAGTAGTTGGCAATGTTTTCTAACAAATTTTTTTAATGTCATTAAAGGCACACAATTTATCTCTTTTGAGTTGTACCTTTTTGTAGACTTATATCCTTTTTAATAGTAATTTGTATTTTTTAGGAGTAATTTGTAATCCGTAACAACATAAAACTTTCTTTACCACTTAGAACATGTTTTCTAAAGTATTTAACTTTGAATCAGCTAATATGATGTCATTTATACAATGGTTAATTATAGATTGTGGAAATTTTACACAATTGTGCACAATGGTCTTTGCAGAAAATAATGTCACAGAATGTGGCTTTTTAACATTCAGTTTAGGAGAACCTTGCATTGATATATTTTAACCTGCTTCAAATTATTATAAGCAGGTACTGTGAAGACAAAATTTACCTTATCCTTTTCTTTTAAAGGTGTAGTGAAGAGGTAGTCTTGTAACTATGATAGATCATTCTTTAGGTAACAGAGAGGGTGGAAGCATTCCAGGCTATATAAAACCTATTGGCTGAATTTATTTTACTGATGGCTCTCATATCTGTCAGCATTCTCCATTTTCCAAGTTTTATTCTAATAACAAATACAAGGAAATTCTAAGGGCTGATTGATTTCTCAATATGTTGAGTATTTAACTGCTCATGGACCACCTGTTCTAAGACCCCTTGTTTCTCTTTTGTCATAGGCCACTGCCCACTCAGTCAGGGTTGTCAGTAAGCTATTATAAGGGTAGAGCTATTGGTACCTCTGAGAATTCGACAGCTGTTGTTCACTGGCTTTGTACATACTGAATGGTTGGTAACTCTTTTATATAGTGTCTAAGAATATTAATCCCAGGAACTTGAATTGGTTTGCAGTCTCATTCTGAAACTGAAGAAATTCCATTGCTTTAGTAGCTCACAACCTTATAGATTCACTATTACATTAATCATGCATGGCTTTGGCCCTTTTCTCTGTTCTTCTGACCCTATGAATTAAACTCATCTTGTACTTGTTTTACCTGAGAAAGAGTTCCAATCTTACAGACTCTCCTTCCCTGATCTAAGCTAGACCTGGAGCTCCACCCCCACCTCCTTTTCCCGTTGGGTGTAGGTTCTGTGATGACACCCTAGGGTGTTTTGTTTACTGGCTTGATTATAGGGGAAATCACGTTTATGCACCACTTCCACCATTTTTTGGAGACAAGCAGGGGGATAGGAATTATGAGGAAGGTTCCCATAGTGAGTCTGGCTGGAGCTTTGGATGCTCACTAAATCAGGAATTGCCACTAGAGATCCACTGGGAGGGGGAGCTGGGCCCTCCTGGGATAGGGGGCTTTCCACTGGCATAAGCAGTGTGTGGAGCCACCAGGGGTGGGATCAGACTGTGTTTCTGTTCAAGGGCTGGCACCTTGGAGCCCATTCCCTGTAGAGGAACATCCAACCCAGCATTGACTTTGGGATGAGTGAAGTGGATATGCCGGAGTGAATGTGCTGAGCTGGGCTGGCCCACTTTGGACCTTCTTACCCTTTTGGGGGAGGGGATAGGTGGATGGGAGGGGCGAGGCTGAGGGCTGTCTGGGAGGGGTTGGGAGGAGTGAAGAGAGGGTAGCAGGGGATACATTTATGGAAATGACATTTTTTAATAAAAATAAAATTTAAAAAGAAGAATTTCAATATTGAAGAATTGAACATCTACCTTCTGCAGAGGCCCATTTGAATGCTATGATTCTGGTATAATTATAGACCCAACCATGTTGTGTCTAGTAAGTCCTAAATTATAATGTTATTTATTTGTACCCTTAGCTTTGGTTTCTGTTCATTTATGGATGTCTGCCTGAATAATTGTTGTATGTGCCTTCTTGTAATTTTTGATTCAATTTTCAATGTTATCCTATCCAGTGTAGCATAATTTAGTTAGTTAATGTTAGTCCCTAGATCTTCTAATTGTTCTGGGTAGAATTTTTCTCCAAAATTACCAGAATTACAGGACCACATTTTAGCTGGGGTCCCTCTAAGACATTGCCAGGTGATAAAGGGTTGCCTTGTTTGTCTCTTGTTGTCTACATTCATTAGTTCAGTGTTGGTCATTGTCAAATGTTCTGCATATTCTAGAATGTTAGAGCCTTCTTGCATGGGTCATATATAGAGGAAATATTGGTGCTAGGAGTGCCCTGTGTACAATTTCTTCTTATATAACCAGGTTTACTACAATTAAAATATTTGACACCTTGATTTCTCTTTGTGACTTTGAAATCGCCTCCTCTGCCCAAAACCATCATTATAGTTAAGAGATTCAATATTAATTTCAAGGGAAGATTCTTTAAAAATATATCCTTCTAGGGGTACTGATCTGATCTTTAAAAGTACAAGTATCTATTTGCATTCTAATTTAGCATTATTAAAAGCCAAAAGTTAAGTAGTACTGGTCTAAGCTCTGGATCTGATACTGCTCTGTTTACTGCTTTAGTCATTTTTTTTTTTTTTTTTTTTTTTTTTTTTTTTTTTTTTTTTTTTTTTTTTTTTTTTTTTTGTTAAAGTCATGCGAACGTTTTTTGGAGTCTTATATGATCATGCCCCACATTGGGCATCAGATAAGGCAAGAAATAAACAAGTGATTGAGAAAAAAAATATTTATTAAAGAATTCTATTTGAGGCAGGGGGTGGGGGTAGGGGTGGGAATTCACTTACACAGAATAAGGCAAACCCAAACCCAAAGTCTTTGGAAGGCTATGGACCTATATAAATGATGCTTCATGCCCTTTAAGAGTTCTTTTTCACCATCCAACAGTAAGAGAATAAAAGGGTCTATGTTCATGTTTCCCAGATCTTAAGTTAGCCCAAAGACCATGCACTGGTGGCTTGTACCCAAAGACCACAGATGGAAGGGTACATGTTTCCCAGATCTTATGCTAGCCAAAAAGCCTTAGGGACTTGTATCACAAATCCATATGTGAAAGCATACATGTTCCCCACTACACTTCATTGTGGAATTTTGTCTTGCTTTATCTTGCCCATGTCCTATGAATGCTGTCACAACTGTTATGAGCTTATGTGTGCCACTGTCCTGTTGCGTCCAGAAAACTGTTTCCCTGTCGTCATCCACAGCTTCTGGCTTTTTCAGTATTTCTGATTATTCTTCTGCAATAATCACTAAGCATTTTGAGGAGGGATGTGTGATTGTGATGTCCTGTTTAGACCTGAGCACTCCACAGTTATTTTTATGCTGAATCACGTGTGGTTCTGTGTTATTCACCATTTAATACAAAAAGAAGTTAACAGAGAAATTTGAGAGATTTACTTGTGGTAGGAGGTTTCTGGCCCGGAGTTTTGGGCCTAGTCTCAAGGTTAGCCCGCAGACCCACAGACCGCAGAGACACACAGATGCTTACAATAGTGCGGTGGGATTCAGGTGTCAGCTGATAAGATCCGAGGATGCTTAGCCAGGATCCCGGGCCCCTGAAGGGGGAGTGGCCAACTCCATTGATAAGGGGCTGCTGGGACCCAGGGAGGCCCGTTTTCCTGGTTCCTGGCTGCTGGAGAGACCGGTTTGGAATCCATCCTCCATCGCTCTGATACTCCAGTCCCTGTTCAGGTGCCACTATAAACTGTCACCTGTATCGTGAGTGTCGATTTATATTTTAATAAATATTAATCTTGGACTGATGCCTACTAAGTGAAACTCTGCCTACACAATAGTTTTAAGCTGATCAGCCTAAGGCCAAGGCATATAACTTGCTAACTCTTTACCCTTAATCTAACCCATGACTTATCCTGTTCAGCCATGCGGCTCAGTACCTTTTCTCAGAGCAGCATAGCTGTCCTCTGTTTCTTCTGGCTTCTCTATGGCATTCTGCTCTGTTCTGCCTATTCCTGGAGTAATCTTAGTCTGGTAACCCTGCCCCCACTTCCTCTCTGCCTTTGGACAATCAGCACTTTTTATTAAACTCATAGGTGGGGACAATTATTTACAATGGAATAACATAACCCCTACACATATTAATGTATGGATATATTGATATGTCATTAGGAGCTAATTAAATATTATGTCCTATTAGTGTAATCATAGTGGATTTTTTCCTAGAATACATAATTTGTGGCACTGAACAATTTTACTCCAATAACTGTGATAGGTATGAGTTTCATGTCTGGAATGGATTTTAAACTTTTTATCTAATTTTATCTATTTCTTTCTATGCTGTTACTTAAAAAAGCATATTTAAACATTAGAAAATATAAATGTTACAAAAACCGTATTTATTAAAAAATGGTAAATAAGGATTCTAATAGAAGAACATATTTTATCTTTTATCTAATGAGGAAAAAATCCATACTGATTAGGCTTATGTTTTTCTTTGCATGTTTTCTAATATTTTCAAGAGTAGTTTTCTTTAAGAACAGATTATCCTATCAAATCTGTATACAGTGTACAGTGGGCATACAGATAATTTTCATAAATGAATTTACAGTAGTTGTGCTTACTTGTACAAGATTTCCATACATGTGAGCCAGTCACCACTCACGCATCAAAGAGGAAGGGGCAAGTGAGGCCTTACCTATGACTGAGGGTCTATTTGGCAGGTGATGGTTTCTGCAATAGGATTTGTCCACTGTTGTGTTGCTTCTATTCTACTACGTATCCACTAATGCTCATGCATATGTAGGCAGCATTAACTGAACTTTGTATGTCATTCAAAGACAAAAGACAGAGGGAGAAAAAGGGGGAGATGTAGAATAATTTTTATACTTTGTGAATATATGTCACTATGATTGGTTTAATAAATAAACTGAATGACCAATAGCTGTATAGGTAGAAGTTAGATGAGAAAGCCAAACTGAGAACTCTAGAAAGAATCAGGAAATATAAGAAGACGCGGAAAGAATCCAGATTGTCATGCTGCACTGAGAAAATGTAACAAGCCTTATGGCAAAACATAGATAAGAAATATGGGTTAATTTAAAACGTAAGTTAGCTAGTAACACGCTTGAGCTATTAGCTGATCATCTGCAATTAATATTAATTCTTTGTGTCAGCTGTATGGAAAGATGAGTAAGTAGGTTCATCTACAGAGAGAGAGAGAGAGAGAGAGGGAGAGCACTGAATGATCTGGGAGGAATGAGAGAGGACAGAGAATATATGCCCCTCCCATACACACACACAATGATACGCACACACACACACACACACACACACACACACAATGATACACACACACACACACACAATGATACACACACACACAATGATACGCACACACACAATACACACACACACACACACACACACACACACACTCACAATGATACGCACACACACATGTATATATGACATTTTTAAAGGGCAAGGATCTTTTCAAAGATTACATTAACTAAAAAAGAATACAAATATCTAATGATAAATGTATTTTGACTAATATGATAGTCAGATACCTAAAATTATTTCCAAAAATAAATTCTTACAGAATCATATTAAATCATGTTCAAATTATTTTATTTTTATATTTGATATATTATATATGTAGGTATGTATTTGTCTATATTTAAAGATTCACATATACATTTGATGAAATTAATTGTAATGAAAGCTGATGTTTGTATTTAATACAATTATTTTCCCACATACCTTATTTCATACTCATTTTACAGATTCATTTCTAAAGATTTTTGTAAAATGTTGTGTAGCCTAAGAGCAGAACAAATAAATACTTCTCAAGCAATGAAGCAAAGGAGTGTCTACTGTGTATGTCTTCTAGAAAAAGACATAAGGGATATTATGGGTGAGCTGATGTTATGCAATTTAGAAAATTATGCAGGAAAGAGAAGCTCTTTGTTGTGGTCTGACAGACTTGACATTTAGTAAGAAGAAATGTAAGTATCAAAAGTGTGTGTAGGTGTTTACTTAAGGCACCATTAGTGCTCTAAATGCAAGAAGCACAGTTGCAACACTTGATAATTCCTCTATTGGAAGAAGAAGTCTTGGGGAAACTGGAAGTGGATCATTTTTTTCAAACAGTGTAGCTGAATTTGCCATCTGTGCCCTCTTCCCACCTCTCCCTCGCCGCCAGCCCCCTTCTCTCTCTTTCAGATTCATGTTTGAAACACTTTTTCTTATGAATGCTGACAAAATCTAAAGCAAAACTTAAGACAGAATTTTACTGTAAGATTTAAACATAGTCAGAAAACTATCTTGTGTGTAGGTTTGAGTGAATATCTTGGGCAAAATGAAGATTTAAAGTTTTCACCTTTTAATTATCAGTGTCCTAATACACTAACAATCTAATTAAAATGAAAACAAATATAAGGCTTAGGTAGAATATTGCTAACATATTTAAGAAAGTTGTTGTTTTGGGTATTAATTAACTGATAAGAATGTATACTTGATACTGTATTAGAACCACCTACTGACATTAGCACAGTGCTTCAGCTTACTGCAGAGACTGTTGGGGAATCCCCATCCTGAATTTACCCCATAACAATGAATTCAGAAGTGTAGGCACATTCAAATGAGTGCTTTCACTATGAAGTTAATACCAGCAAAGTTAAATCTTTTTTTTTTTTTTTTTTTTTTTTTTTACTTAGTATATATCTTGCTTATACAACAGAACATGCAAGCACTTTGCATAGGTTACAAACTCAAAATGTCTATTCAGATAGCAAGGGCAGTTATCTCTGTGTTTCAACTGTTTGACACGATGATGGATTATTTATTTACTGAACAGCACTGGTGGCCAGAAAATCTGATTTCCATGCATGAAATCCATGAAACCTCAGTCACTGAACAGTTTCTTTTACACATGGTAAAGGTCATTCATCAGGGGATTTTCTCACGTTTTGTGTGATTGGTCATGCCTCATTTCCTTCAAGAAAATATTATTTCCCTAAAGTCTGTGCATTTTAAAAAAGACTCACAAAGATCTAGAAAGTTATTTCCTTTCTGTTTGTGATAAGCACAGAATGTAGAGATCAGCCTACAGAAAAAGACACGTAGCTGTTAGTATCTAGGAAATATATTTACAGTTATCATTAGGGAAGCTTTTGCATATGCCAGGTACAAAAGGGCTGTAGAATTAGACTCAACTTTGTACTTTTATTATGTAATCTGTATTTTAACATTAATAACTATATCTCAAGACATGTTTTACATATTCAAAGAAATTTTTATATAATATATTTTAAACGAATAACATTTGGTGAATAATCATCATTTTGATTTTTAATTTGAGAAATACATGAGGAAGAAAATAAGGCATTAATATCTAGGATAACATAAGAATAATATAATTCAGACATGATAAAATCAGGAGCAATTTAAGGAGCACTGTTTGATAAGAATAAAACTAATAATAAATAATTGTTAGAAATTTAAACCAGCAAAACATAATCTTATTATTTGAATTTTATCATAATTATAAAGTGTTCTTTGGGTTGCAGTGTACCAGTATCTTGGAGACATAAAAATCTACAGCTCTCTCAAAGAAGACAGTTTTCTATTTTTCTATCTGAGAAATAATAACAACATAGTGATAACACTTGTAGCATCGCTGCTATCAGTATCAAAGTCCTTGCTCAAGTCAGGCCAAAATGATGGAAGGCCAGAGATCAGCAGCACAGTTGACACTGCTTCTAAGGACAATGGCTGCACTGAGGATGGCTGTAGGGAAGGAAAGAGTGTAGGAGGAGCTGAGGAGACCTCAGGGAACCCTGCTGTGAATTCACTGAACACAGGATGTAGGCCCTTAGCCAATCCTCACATGGCCCTTTATAGGCCCCAACTGATTTTGAATTACGAGTTAGTTAAAATTATTTTAAACAAGACTGTCTCTGTTTATAAAATAATGATACCTTCAAAACCTGTCTCCATTAATTATTAACAATATAATTTACTCTCTAACTTTGGTTTCTTAGGTATCAAAACATTTTTTTATAGCTAATAGTCCTTGCTTATTTATTGTACAGTTTTTTTCTGACATTTTTGCTCAATTACAATGGTCATTTCTATGCAATTGAACTGCAAAGTTTTTATTTTTATTTTGACCAGGTGCATTAGTTTCCAAGAAAACAAAATATGTGATATTTTGCCACTGGTAATTGAAAATTATCAGTCAGATCTTAGACGGCTACAGCTGGTGTAAGATGGAGGAAGGTTGGTCCCATATTCCTCAGCTGTAAAAATTTATTTTTCTCTTGAAATGTGAATGTTGGTGTTGGTATTTAAGGAGCAGAGACCAGAGGCACAGTTTTCTCCTCTGAAAAAGTTTTCAGAGATATACTAATCTTGACGCTGTCCAAAAGAAGGTAAGGGCAATCCAGTTGTGGTAGTTTGTTGTGGGATTCAGGTGTCAGCTGATAAAGTCAAAAGACACTTATACAGGGCACCGGGCCCCCTGAACGGGGCGGGGAAAAGCCCATTGAAAAGGGGCTGCTGGAACACGAGACACTCTCTTCCTGGTTCCTGGATGTTTGGGGATAGGATCGACTCCACCGACTGTCCTCACCGTTCCAGACTCCAGTCCCTGTTCAGGTGTAACTGTAATCTGTTAACTGTACCGTGAGTTCTGATTTATATTTTAATAAATATTTATCTGGTACTGGTGCCTTCTAAGTAAACTCCGCCTACAGTAGTTAGTTTTGTCAACTTGACACAAACTGGAGGAAAGGAGAAATCACAGTTGAGGGATTGCCTTCATCATGTAGCCTATGGCCATATATATGAGGCACTTCCTTTACTAATGATTGATAGTGAAGTTCCAGTCCACTTTGGGTCCTGGAACACCTGTGCAGGTGGTCCTGGGTTGAGCAAGTCATGGGAATCAAGCCAGTCACACCTGTTCTTCATGTTTCCTACAGTTTCTGACTCCAGGCTTCTCCCTTGAATTCCTATTTTTCTTTCCCTCAGTGATGGACTCTAAAGGACTTCATGAATTAAACCATTTTCTCTACAAGCTGGGTTTGGCCAGTGTTTTATACCGGCAATATAAAGCAAACTGGGAAGCCAGTATAAAGCTGAATTGGGTCTTAGTAAAAAAAAAATTTAAATACACATTGACAGGAGGATTAACATCTCAGAAGAAAAGTATGACCTAGCAAGAACAAAGGGATGACTTCTCTAAGAAACAATCTCATCATTATCTTTACAGTAATCATGCAAGATTTAGGTGTGCACATGGGAGATGTCATGAAACTTGAAAGAGACAGTAAGCTGGTTCCTGAAGATCGCCTGACAGATAAAAGTGTACTACGGGCATGCAGGAAGATGGAATGTCTTTACTGTGAACAAAGTTAATTATTTGTTTTTGTTTTTCAAGACAGGGCTTCTCTGTGTTAGCCCTGATTATCCTGGAACTCACTTTGTAGATCATGCTGGTCCTTGACTCTGCCTCCCACGTTCTGGGATTAAAGGCATGTGCCACCACTCTTAGTGAAGGAATATGTTTCTTTAAGATTCTCAGGCAAGGGCCCAGAAAAGGAATGGAGCACTATACAATGCCATATAGAATCAACTCTTAGGCCTAGATGTAAAGAAATATTCTGTTATGTCAATATCTTGCAGCCAATATTTTCATGTCTAGGATTTTTGCTTCATATCAGATAAGAGGCTTTGGACAGACTCCATGCTAAGGGTCTCTTTACCTTACCACTTTCCCATATGTTTTTCTATCTAAGTTCAGCACAGCAATTTGTAGATTTGTGAATTTGTCATTTTTGGTATGATTATAACACATTATTTTTTTAAAAAAATAAACCATATTCATATTTCACATAAAATAATGACAATATATTACAGTTTGGTGATGTGAAATTTTAGTTGTGCTTGTTAAATGGCAATAGTAGAGTGTCTTTATAAATTAAAAAGCATTCCTCAGTTCTTGTTGAGCTTTAGGCTGAAGAACTAGGGTCCAAAAATTCAACAACCTAAAGCCATCAAAGTTACCTCAAAGACAATGGCTTTTTTTGTTGTTGTTTTGTTTTTCATAGTAGAATAACGAAATTCATGACCACATAGGGATCACTTTAGAAGGAAGTATTTTATTATAAAGACTTTAGGAATGAGCAAGAAGGCAGAGCTTTTGTGTAGGGCTTTTGTGGGAGAGGCATATCACTCAGGTTCCATGTACTTAATAGTTTTTACTAAATGTAGAAATGAAGTAGGATGATCTATTCAGTCCAGTGTCTAGTCCAACCGTTCTAGTGTGGGCCAGCTTCAGTCATCCTTGGGACTTTTCTGTAAATGGTTTTCCTAAGGAAAAGTAGATGAGAACAAACCAAGATGCTCCCTGGCATCTATTTCCTCTGTCCAAGGACTTTGCTACTTAACTACTGAGGCTCTGGGCTTCTGCAAGGACAAAGTGGGCAATTAGCCAAGGATGTTTCTGGCTTTCAGTTCATAAAGAGACTTGTCACGACTTGGAAAGTTACCCTAAAACTGTCTTCACAGTCCCTATATCCTGTTCCTATTACTTTAATAACTTTCATGTTTATCCATTAAGAGAACAGGTTGCTGTTCATATGACTAAAAGTAAACAGAGAGCATGTTTATTTTTGGTGTAATCAGTTATATTGAGAAGGGAGTACATCCTATAAAAAGATGCCTTTTTATGAGTTTTAGAAACAGATATTTGTTATAAAATTTTTAAGGTGCTTTATAAAGTCTATTGTTAAAAAATAATATTTATTTTTGAAAATAAACATGTTTATTATTTAGTGTTAAATTCTTTAAACTTAATCATATTTTAAACATATTTCTTTATGGGTTTGTTTTTATCTAATAAATACTGTCAAAACATATCGTAGGCAATGCAATTTTCTTATACTTGACAATATTATGTGCATGTTTCGTAACTTACATACTGACTTTGAGACTATCACAGTAATATTCTTCATTTAAATTATAAATAACAAGAAGGCCAGAGTTGGGGCTGCTAGCACACAATGCTAAAGATTTATTTAAATAACACCGAAAGCTCTTGATGTTTTATAATTCAGCCACATTTTCTGAAGACCCAAGGAGTTGACAAATCACTGAGAAAACTGAGAAACTGAAACCCTGAACTCCTGTGAGGACAGTCGTTGCTTTGATGTTACAAACTCCAGATGAGAATGTAATAAAACTCTGTGTTCATATACATCCTAGGACAAACTGTAGAAATGAAAATAGATAAGTTCTGATGGTCTCTGGCACTCAAGAATTTCCCTCTGATGCAAATAAAAAGTTCAACCTACAAGTAAGGAGTAGAATTCAATTTTCATAATAATTTCTGCCTTATTGAGAAAAATGTAAAGGCCCTTTGAAGGAAGAAATGCAGAGGTGTCTTTAAAGTAAATGCGAAATATGCTAATTGAATGGGTGGGTAAGTCAAGTGCTGGTGAGGGCTGATGTGATTTCTCAGCTCTCTGCTCTGACAGTGGGAGACAAGGATGAGAAAATATCCACATAGTAAACAGCTAAAACTTAGAAGTCCAGCAACAATCTGTCCTCAAGCCTATTGCAATGCTCATCCTGACACTCACTTTCCTTTGTTTCCTAATTACTATTTTTTGAGAGTAGTTTTTGTCTATATTCATTACCACAAAGAAATTCCTTTTAATTAATCTATATATTGGAATTTCTGGGTTTACTTATCTGTCTTGCATTTTTTAAGTTATTCATGTATTCATTCATTTGGCACAAATGGAATATATTAACATTGTTGGTTAAGTTTAGTTACTAAATACATCAACATTCTATAGAAGGCTTCTAGTCTGTTATACTTCATTCTGTTAAACAAATCTAATATAATGTGTGTTTGAGAACAATCCAGTACACAGTCTTATGATTATTAGGTTAGAAAGCTGATATGATAGTGTTCTATAGTCATTAAATCACAGTGTAAAATGCTAGAAACATTTAAAATGTTCCATAAATAGATAAAAGAACACATTAACTTTGGCAATAAAATTGGTATAACAGTTTTTAAAAAAATAAAGGATGCAGTTACATGTGGTAGTAGTTTAACTACTCTTCATATCCTCTGAGCCTGTGCAGTTTCTGTTGATAAATTTTCTCTGCTCCAACCAGGTTGCTTTCTTTCATGAGATATGCATATTATTCTTCTTTAAAGATATATTCCAGCAAAGGGAGTTTAGATCAGTGGCAAAACACTTGTCTAGTACGTATGAAGCCACAGGTTCAGTTCTTAGTACAATGAATAACAGATGGATGGCATATCCATATATTCATATGTATGTATATATTCATATTCAATGTACACATATGCACATATTTTTCAGCATTTCAAACTTTCTCTAGGCACAGTGAGATAAAGAGGATTAATGCTAGGGCAGCTGAAGAACAAAGCGCTAGAGTCCTTCCAGTGCTCTATCCCAGGAATAAATGAGTTCTTGGAACTACTTAACTTTTCAACGTGGCTTCACTAGTGATTAGAAATGAGAGGTTACTAATTTTAAAGACATCTTAAAACTACTGCGGAACCATGGAGTGTTCTCATAGTACTTCTTTTGTTTTAATTCTCAGGACAATTTTCTAATGTAGAACGCATTATCCCATTCAACATATGAAACTAAACTTCCATGCCTAGTTCTGCAGACATGTTCAAAAGTCACTGAGATCATTGGTTTCTTTTAATATTTTAATAAAAGTGAACAATGTTGGTAGTTGCCATACATTTCTGCAGCACATTGTCACTGATTATAGAATTTATTTATTTCCAGAAATGAAGTAAACTAATTAGAAGAGAGTGGTTAAAGTTTACTATCTGTGGTTGTGGATTCATTACCATCTCTTCTGTCAGTATTTCCATGATAGACTAAATGGTTTCGTGTGGCACTGGAAATATTACTAAATAAGTTGATAAAATTCAAGTAACTCAAGGTTGTAGGCTGTTGTCCATCTAATTGTAGTTCTTATATTGACTGCCAATGTTTTCTTGAGCATCTCATCCTGCCATTGATCTTCTGATATTTTTCTTAGTATTGAATGGTACAAAACTCTACAGTCTAGAAATGACAGAATCATCTTCACTGCATGATATCCATGTACTTGTGTATTCTGTATTCTATCAACAATATGATAAACCTGAGAGACTTCCAGCTAGATTCACAGTATTGTTATTTTTTACTGAACAAATCACTAGAATCTGAAGAATGAGAATTTTTAAATGTGGCCCATCTTGTCAATACTATGCTTAGAAGAAATGCCTATCACATTAAAATAGAAAATATTCATAATTATATAATTATAGATGTAATTGTGGGTATTTAGGAATTCTATTATATAAATATATAACTATGAGCATTATCATAAAATGCATATTATAATTATGAATATTATAATATAATTATAATTAACAAATATATACAAAAATTGTAAGAGGTCAGATTTGACAAATATGAGGTAATAGACACATTAAATTTATTTAAGGTCCTATTATTACTTTGCATACAAATTTTAGCACCAAGTTGTTTAAATTATACATAGTGTCATTTATGTATGTACAGTTTCTTTGTTTATTTTTTTATAATTAAGTAGACATTGGCCTTATTGGCATATTCTTTTTCTACATCTTAGGGATAAAATCATGGATTTTATTTTTATTTTTAATAATTTGTCTTTTTCAAGTACTTTTTATTTTCATTTGCTTTTTTTGTATTTCATATATTGGCATATTAGATTTCATATAATTCTGACTCAGTAAATAAGCACTTAATCCATTTAATTAAATGACAACAACAATAAAACACGTAGCAGATTCTGTGTGGGTGCCCCAGCATGAAGGCATCGTGGAAATCACTCATCCCGACGTGAAACAAATGGAAACCAAAAAGCGTGTCTTTGGACCTAACAACTTAAAATTACCATGAATTCAAAGCAGAATAAAAGAGTATAGATAATGTTTAATTCAAAAGCCTAAGTAAAAGTGGATGGCTTTATGTTTAACCTTGACATTTGAGGTTTTAAAATAGTGATTGTCTTTATGTTAATAATTGGTTTATAGTTTTTACAGTGTATGCAGAAAAAATAAATAAATGTTAGAGAGACACAGTTATTCTCGAATATTTATTTGGTTGTATACGAGGCTCTTCTGATTTTTGTTTAAGAGTGTGATGAACTAAGAAATTATTTGTATTGAATATCAAATTCCACATTTTCTTCTTTGAATTCATTAAAGGCATCAGATGAAATTTCTCTAATATGATGTTAACCTAATGTACATTTTTGGCCTATTTTCTTAGTCATAATTGAGGGTGAACATATCATTACATGTCAGGGTCCTCATGAAGTCCCCCAACAGGCCACCAGTCACATATGCAATGGGAAAAACGCGTTTTTTAATACTTCCAACATGTTGCGGGGTCAGACTACCTGGCTAATGGAGACATTCATTCAAGAGAAGGTCACAGGCTCCCTTTAAGCAGGATAAAGGGAATTCCAGGGAGAAGACATTATTCTGGCGGCTGGTTGGTAAGTTTAGACAAAAAGTTTATAGGATTGGTAGATTACTCACATGGTTAGGGACTTGGCCTCAGGGTAGGTAAAGCTATCTTTAGCTAGCAGAAGTATGTGGAGGGTGAGGGCCTGATGAATGTTTGCCCCTGAATTGTGTTTTATCCTATACCTGCTTGCTCAATTCCAGCCAGCGCCTGGTCTCTGGCAGGGGCTCTGGACTAGAAACCTGTCCTGGCTCTGGTTTGGCTCCCTGGTTTTCTCATACATAAATCCCTAAACTACCAGTATCAAACTGTAAAAAAGAAAAAAAATAAGGAAGGAAAGAAAAACATAACACGCTTATTATTCCTTTAAGAAATAAAACGAAAACTGTGCTCTTGTGGTTGTTTGAATATGGCCCCCTGGGCTCATATCTTTCAATGCGGGGATCTCAGTTAGTGGAACTATTTGTGAAGGATAAGGAGGTGCGGTCATGATGGAAAAGGTATGTCATTTGATTTCAAAAGTCCAGGCCAGGTCTTGTGTCTCTCTGCTAACTGCTTGTGTATCAGCATGTAAAAAACTGAGCTGCTGCTCCAGTGTATTTCCTGTCTGATTCTCACAAAGATGATATTGGTTTAACCCTCTAGCAAAATAATCATGCACCAAATAAAATATTTTCTTTCTATGAGTTGTCTTGCATAGTATATCTTCGCAAAAATAGTACATTAACTATGACAGGTCTTTCATGGATTTTACTTTCATTTCTCTGTTTCTGCCATTCCAACCCCTCAGCAGGCATGCTCCCTCAGTACATAGACCAGGGGAGTTACTGAGTTCTAGAGTAATAACTTGACAATAACTTCACCTCTTTGTGTCAGTCATCAGCTCAGATTGTTATTGTCAGTGAAGGTCTTTGCCTACCTCAGTTTCTGGTAGCATTTATCCTGGGTTTCAATGCTCAGCTATGTTTCTTTTCTGGACATTATCATTTTTTTAAAATTGAATTTCTTTCAACTTTCTTTTCTGACGTGAGTGAAACTGATATTCTTGAACACCCCTAGGTGCTATCTTCAGCTTCGCGGCACAGTGTCCTCACCAGCCTACATCTGCACCACAGCATCATGCACAAATCTGCTGCTCCATCTGTTGCTAGCACAGAGATTACAATGGATTCAGATTTGGACCTTGGTTTCTGATTCCCTGGAGACATTCCACAAGAAAACATATTGGTGAAGCCAACATTGAAATCTCTGCCTCCAGCTGCTTCACTCTAAATGAAAATCTAATAAAAATAAGACCAAGGCCTTTAATTCGATTGTATTGCATTTTCTTTTTTATCTCCCTTTTGTGACACCTTCCTGTTGGTACTGGCACTTGGCAGCTTGGCTTTGCTCCCAAATTTGAACATTTCCTGGCAATGTGACCCATTGCATCGTCTTCTTTGCCAGCTCTCCTGTCTGTAAAACACAACTGCTTGTACATCCTCAGCTGCTTAGGAATTAGAGAGTAAATAGTTACATAGGAAAAGAAGGAAACAGTTCACTTCTATCAACATAAACTTGAGAAATATTGGAGTGCAGGATGATGATTAAAGGCAGCCTTTGACTCTTAACTGTTTCTTTTTTTCAGTTACTCGAATAAACACTACTACCAATATGTTGGCAATTACTGAGATGTGGAAGAAGACGTGCTTTAAAGGAGGTCCAACACTGCAAAGAAAGATGTCAGAAAGACTTTTAATGTTTTCCAGCATACATAGTGTGGGCTTATGTTTGTAAAAATAGTGGAATTATGGTAGAGGTAGGGCATTGGCATGTAAACATTATTTTGTAATAATTAAAATGTAATTCAGTTTGTAAATATAAACAAATGACTAAAATGTCAAATTGTATTTCCTTGTAAAAATATCTTTATATATTTCTCAGTGATATGTTATTGCTTGATAAATAAAAATAATAGTTTTAAAAAAACTGACATTGTGAAATTAGTGTGTGTGTGTGTGTGTGTGTGTGTGTGTGTGTGTGTGTGTATGTGTGTGTGTATTCATGTGTGTATTAATGGACCACCCAATGCCAATTTCTTTGCGTGTGAAAAAAATTTATCTCCTTCTCAGTTTTAATTACAGAAAGAATAAACTGGCTTCAAGTTATAATAATCTTCAAATATTAATAACTAATTTTTTAGAATTTTCAGAAACTCATTGATAAACACTAAAAAGCACACTTACATTTGTCTATTATCTTCCTTGATAGTAAAATCATTTTGCAATTCTTTTTTAAATATTAATTACAAATATTTGGTATATGGTTCAAGCTTCTATATAGCTAGCTCTTACAGCTTAATTAACCCATAATTATTAATCTATGTATCATATGTTTCGTAACTTTACCTATGTTCTATTACATTTTTCTCTCCTGGCAGCTCTCAGCATCTGCTCTAACTCTGCCTTTCTTGTTCCTCTCTCTTGGATTTTCTGCCTTGCTGTATCCTGTCTTGCCATAGACCAAAATAGCTTTATTATTAACGAGTGGTAGCAAGATATATTCAGAGCATACAGAAAGACCATCTCCTAGAAATTCCTCTTTCTGCATAATCAAATGGAAAGTTTTACTCAAACATTGTAAAACTACATGCTATCAAATATGTAGTCAAACAAGAATTACAATATCTACTCTATTTGTTTTGGCAAACTTAAAGAAAATACTCTATTATCTGTCCTCTTTTTAGAGTTTAAAGATTCATATATAATTTTCTTTGTGTTATAACCAAGAAAAACTATACTTATAACTATCTAGTCATCAATTCCATCAAAGATTCTAGGAGTATATAATATCATCTGGCAATTTTTGCATTCACATCGTCTATTGAAAAAGAGGAAAGATGCAGGCCTCCAAGGAGTAATGAAACAAAATAAAACAACAAAGGGCATCCTGCACAAACAAAGGATGATAGATATATGAAGAAAGAAAATTTGTATAGAAATGCAAGCCCGAGAGACTCTCTTGGTTTTTAGAAGGCAACTATTGAATGCTTCCTATTGCTAATTTTGTCTTTTCTTGGTTTTTTTTTTGAAACTGGGAGAAGGACCAAGAACTTGAAGTTAGTGTTTACAGTACAACCTGACAAATAGCTGGCAAGTCAGTCCCTACTTTATGCAAAGCTGTCGTAGAGGAAATTCTTCACACTCGCTGCCAGAGAAACACAAAGTCTACATCTGAAGGACAGCAGGTTCCTAGAATAAAAGTTTTATGAGATTTTAAAAATAATTTATAATTTGCAAAATACTAATGCGTAATGCTTTTTGGTTCAAAGATCACTCTTATAATAATAAAATGAAAATAATATATTCCATTCACCATTGGCCCGTATGGCCTCTGGCTGCTATTCGTCTCAATCTCTAATTACTTCACAGCTAATAAGGAAGGAGTCTTTCTTAAATGTCTGCATGTGTCTCTAAGTGTGAACAGAAACTGCTGATTGCATTGTTTAATTTTTAAAAAGGAAGTCTTAATTACACACCATGAGCATTTCTAAAGCGTTTTTAATAAATTGGTCACTAACCAAAATCTATTTCTATCAGGAATAATCGTATCAATATAGAATTGAATTTTGAATATTAGCAAAATAAATCTATGTTTCCTGGAAGAGTCACTAAAAACCAATTTGGGCATCATAGATTTGGGAAATAATTATATTATAGTATTTTTCATTAAAGATTTAAGTAAAATACATTTGAAATATGAATGCTTCACATTTGAAACTAAGTTTTCAAGATAGAAGACTTCTAGATTTCCTAGCTCATTAATGAAAAAGGCATCATTATTTTCCAGATTGGTTAATTAGAGAACAGTTAGGTCAGATTCTACAACAAATGAATCCAGGTTTACAGAGAAATAGCCACCTACATCTAACACAGCTACATCTTTAACGAGCAAAAATATCTACAATTAAATCTTAACAAATATGTTTTCAAAAAAACATGCATCTTCAATGTTACCCAGTAGCACCCCCGCACATCAAAAAAAAAAAAAAAAAAAAAAAAAAAAAAAAAAAAAAAAAAAAGCCTTTAAAGAATAGCACTGACAACTAGAAATGTCACATTGATTGAGTAAAGGGAACACTAAAATTCAAATTTATGGCACTGGCAGGATATAGACAGGGTTTAATATACTCGCTTCATAGTCAGCAACTCAACTTCCTGTTCTTTGTTTTTAATAACCTATTAAGTTCAACTAATATTGATATAGATGCATGGGTTAGGCTGTGATCCACTGGAGCACAGACAACCTACTAAGGGTCATACCACTGAACAGAAGGGACTCTGCTGCCCCAGCGATCCTTAACAATCAGTCAATCTTCGGCTGGAGTTGGGCTATTTTCTCATGAGCTCTTTCTCTTTCTGAGCTAGAATTCTAAGTGAGTTGATCTTACTTACTAAATCTTGATCTTACGCTAGTCTGTGCTTGCTACTGCAAAGTCCATGAGTTATGAAAGGGCTGTCCCTGCTGTCATGTAGATTGAACATTACTAAATGGCAATTACCCCAACTTCTGGACTTTCAAATCTTTCCATTTCTCTTTTCATGATGCTCGCTGAGTCCTGTGTTGTCAAGAAGATCCTTCATTTAGTATAAGCCTTCCACAGACATTTGTTCTGAATTTCGGTCAGTTGTTATTCTATATTAAACATATCAGCCATATAGGTAAGCCTTTCTGATGAAGGGTTGCATTATTCTATGGGCATCAGGGTTTATATTTAGAAAGTGTTAAGACACTATGTTTTTGAGTAAAAAACAGTAATATTAGGGTTTATGACTTGAGAGCTAGAATCTCTTGTCCAGGTTTCGTAAACTAGACATGAATTCCTTCCTGCAGAAATGTATATTACAAACACTATTCATCATTTAGTGGATATATTACAGGTAAAATAAATCCATACCACAACTTTTAAGAACAGTTCACAATATATATGTACATGGCTATCTTTTTGACATACTGACTTTATTATTTATACACACACACACATAAGCACAAACACACATGAGATACTGGTTCACATAGATTTAGATTTATTGGATATTCCCATACTCTTTCCCATAATGGCTATATTAATTTATATTTTCATTTAAGGATAACAGAGTTTCATTTTTTAAGTGTATTTGCAAGTACAGCTTTTCACATAAATGATTTTAAAATTTTAAATCATGTACCAGGATATTTGCCTACAGTTTTGACTAACATAAATAATAATCAATGATAACTTTTCATATATCTGTTGGCCATTTATATTACTTGTTTTAGATGTCTACTACCATCTTTTACCCAATATAACTGGATTTTTGATTAGTTGGCTGCTTTCCTTTCATATTTTCAGTATTAAACTTTTCTGACATCCTTTTCTCTTGGTCATTTACTCTGTCTTTTGCTTGTTATTTTTTTTTTTTTTTTTTTTTTTTTTTTTTTTTTTTTTTTTTTTTTGCTGATGTGCTTTTGAAATCCTCCTCACAAGATAATTGCCTTTACAGTTGTCCAGTTGTCTTGAAATATTTCCAATTTTAGCATAGCAGTTTCCTAAGTCCTGGTCTTCTTATACTTGAGTCTTGGAGTTAACTTTTCACAGGCTGAGAGATACAACTATGTGTCAGTTGTCTGAATATGAAACGCCACTCTACTGCACCATTTACTGAAGAAGCTGACACTTTCCACAGTGTGTTTTCTGCACTCTGTTGAAAACCTGTTCATTGGTGATACATGTCTTCCTGGAACCTCCATTCTCTTTTATTGTTCTGTCTATCGCCTTCCTACTGTCTCATGCTGCTTGTTTACTGTCTCTTTCATTCTGGCATCCTGATGTTTTGTTTATGATGCTGTATACTCTAGTGTGGGATTTGTCGCATTTCTGCATCAATTTCAATGTTAACGTTGTCTTCACTGTTTTGATTTAGGCAATTTTTTCTTTCATTCTCTTGTTTTAATTATAGGGGTCTCTTACTTTATTTACTTAATTTATATGGGTATATTCTTTGTGGCCATTGTAGTTGTAATTTATTGTTTGGGATCTTTAATTTATGAAAATACTATTATTTGTATATATTGATTTTGTATTCTGAGCAATTAATGGGTTTATTAGTTCCAATGCTATTGGTCAGTCTTTAGTTTTTACAAATATAATAATAAGTTGAAGTACAAATACCTAACATTTAATTTATTTTTCTTTTTATGCTTTCCACTACTAAATAAAATAAGAGCAGTGTTTTTGAAAACCTTGTCATATTCTAGATCTAAGAAACACTTGTTAAATGTTTCTTTATATTATAATATAGCTTGTAGATTTTTTATAAAAATTTTTAAGCTTTTAATGTTCTTGTCCACTTTGTGTATAAGTGTATTATAATCTAATATAATAATTTGCAGAAACTTGAGAAGAGATTGTATTAGTTTTTATTTGATTGTTGAGTAAAGTTTAGCCATCAGCCAGTCTAATCTTCTGTGACATTCTTTCTTAGAGAATTTCTATCATTGTCTCAATGAAAGCACTCATGACTGATTTGGTGTTGGTTTGTTTAAATCTATGTTTTGTCAGTAAACTTTAGTAGACTTTATGTGTCCTAAGATTTATCCATTTTTTTTGCCTTCTTATTTGTTGGAACACAGCTGGTAAAAGCTTATCTCTATAACCCTTAGCACCTTTGGGTATATGTTTTCACCTCCCACTTTACTTTTCTCTGTCTCCTTAGACTATCTAAAGGTGTGCTGTATTCATTATCTTTTAAAATAAACCAGTTTAGCTTGCTTCACTGATCTTTTAATAATGTGTGTACGTGTGTGCTCATATGTATTGGTATTTTAATATTTCTGTAATAACATTTGTTATTTCATTTTATCAGCTTTGAGTTCATTTTGTTCCTATATTTCTAAATTAATAAGACACATTTTTAGACCGTTTATGTAAAATATTTCTTTGCTGATAAATATACTTAGTGCTTGAAACTTACCTCTTAGTATGGTTCTGGCTTTTTCATGTGAGTTGTGTAATGTTGCTTTCCTTTTTATGTGTTTCAGAAAATACTTTTAATGTATGCTGTGTTTTTTAAAGTGAGAATCTTGGTCATTAGGTAGAATGTTACTTTGTATCTGTGAACTATCTATCATGCTTCCTCGTTTCTTTTGTCATTGATTCTTAGTTTTATTCCAGGATGCTCAAAAATGAGACATGATATGATTTTATTTTCCTTTTTTATCTCTAAGAACTTATTCTATGGTCTAACATATGTTCAATTTTATAACATGTTCCATATGCTGAACAAAATAATATACATTCTATAATTGGTAGATGAAATGTTTTGTAAATGTCATTATATTCATTTGGTCTATTATATTTTAAATTTCGTTTCTTGTTTCCAACCACATCATATAGACATAGATGAAAAATGTTTTTCCCCATTTTATTGTATATAATCCTGTCTCTATTTAAGTTGAATAATATGTCTTTTGTAAAATTTTATATTCTAAAATCAGTTACATAAACTGTTATAATTATGCATCTTCTTATTATCTTAACTTATTACCTCTTAGTGGCTTTATGATTATATTTTTTCCTCTTAAGGTTTAGTTATGTGATTTTTTTTATTTGTATGTGTGTGCACATGTGTGCATGTTATGTGTTTTACCCTTGTGAATGAATATGTGTTTGGATTCCCATGAGGGCCAAAAGAAGATATTGTATCACCTGGGGCTGGTGATATTCTTGGTTGTGAACCATGAAATATAGATGCTGTAAAATAAGCTAGTCCTCTGAAAGAACTGTCATTGGTGTCATCCTTCCTAAGTGCTAGGCCATGCCTCCAGCCCCATTTGCTTCTTTTTAAAAATGCTATAAAGCTATTTTATCAGATTCTCCTTTTATGTTTGTATGGGATTTCACTTTTTCTCTACTCACTTTTGTTTGTGTTTCTATTCACTGGTGAAATAGATTCTTCTTGATAGAGTGTAATTGGATTGTGCTTTGGTATCAACAGTTAGGACTGTTTAGTTAGAAGATTTAATGTTTTTACATTAAAAAATATTGGAGATGGGAATGAGTTTACCCTTGCTATTTTATCAAATATCTTCTACGTCCTTAGAATAATACTTGTACTGTAACCTCTCCTGTTTCTAACTAATGTACTATTCATATGTCTACATATACTTGTCAATTAGTTTCTTGATTTCTGTTCCCGTAGTGACAGTTACCTTTCACTTGCTAGAATTATATACAATTTATTTTATAAGTCTAGACTTTTTTTCATAAATTTCCTGGTTTTGTTGTCATAAAAATTGTATTTCTACATTGTTTTCAACAAATAGTCTTGCTAGATATAGTATTCTTGCTTGAAAAATGTTTTCTTCCAGACATGTGCATAAATTATATCATTTCTAATGATACATAAATGTTCTTTTTGTTGTCAGTGTAATAGGCCTCCCCTTAAATATTATGTTTTATTAGATTACAATATCTCAGAAAAAATCTTTTCTCATTATATCTTTTGTATTCTATGAATACCCTGTACCAGGAAGTCCATAGAGATGCAAAAACCCCTGATAACTTGTTTAGCTATTATGGACCTGAATTGGATAATCTGTGTTTGTTTCCATCTTGGATACATTAAAGAGGATATATTTGCTCAATGTTGTATCTGAATCACAAAGATTTTGTCATTAGCTTTATCGTTAGAATGCAAACTGAGAAACTACAGAACAATAATTAGAGTGTATGGGAGTCTGTAAATTTCCAGAGAAAACCTTCAAACATTCTGTATCGACACTCATATATTAAATGTCTCATATCAAATGACTAAACTATATTTATTTCACTCTTTAGAGAAGAATTCAGGAAATTTGACATTCCATGTTTAAATACCTCCTTGGTGGTTTATTTCTGCCTGGAAATTAGGTCACCAAAGAGAGCCTAAAAAGAGAATCGCAGTGGTAGCCTAAACTTCTCCCCACACCTCCACTTTTCTTCTCTCTTCTTCTTCTCTTACAAAAGTCTCTATTTTTAGCCATTAGCATTAACTGCTTTTACACAAGCTCTTTAAGTGCTTTAAGGCTTGTATTTTGATGGCTTCTTATCTCATCTCAAATTAGCCATATTTTATCACAAATAATGCTATTCCTATTGGCACATAAGCTTTCTCTTTCTTGTTAGTACATGCACACACACACACACACACTAAACACTTTTCACTCATATTTTAAGTAAAGCTATTGAGTAGCTGTCTCAGTATAGAACACACCATGTAACACTATCACTCCTACATAACACCCCATGATAGCTTAAATCTGTCAATAAAAGTCATCCCATTTAATTTGAATGACTTTTAATAATAGCTCTAAGTTAAAGAAAATATGCATATTATTGTATTTTCTATAGCCAGTATTAGCTATAATTAATTCTCAACATTAATATGATTTTCTCCCAATCCACAGTGCTGTGTTTCCCCTAGGAATCACTCAATAAAAGATAGTCTACTAATAACTGAAGATCTAGCATAGCATAGATCAGACTTATACTATTCAATTTATTAGACATAGTTCACCAGAAGTCTTTAATCTATTTCCTCATGAATCTGCAAGAGTGTATAAAAATAGAATTTAAAAAATTATTTAGGCTGTGTTTTTAAAATATTCACTAACAATGTAAAGTGAAAAAACATGAATTGAGTTTGAATAAAAACTATAAATGAATTTGTTAATGTATAAACTATATAAAAAATAAAATAACATCATCTACCTATATTCACACTTGAATGCAACTGGACTGGTCCCACAAGCATCACTATAAAACTTCTATGTACACTGTATATGTACGTGATGAGGGGCTAATGGATGGTATCAACCTACTAAGACAACTCATGGCATCTTGTTGATAAGGGCATATCCATCTAGGTTCTATGTGCTTTCAGAATTTTTTTTTTAAACATCAGTAGGTAAATTTAACATTTCTGTATTTGTAAGAGATTCTGTTTGTAAAGAATATTTTGACTTGGTGTGTGCCATCTAAAAAGCAGAGTATATAGCAATTAAGAGATAGAAAAGCTCATTGAGCTCTATATGAAATACATTATTAATACCAAAATGTTTTATTTCAAGGTTTCAGGGATGCTCTGAAATACCTGATATTTCTTTATTTTGAAGAGTAAAAGTCCATTATATAGAAGAAAGAAAATTTAAGAAAATAATGAACTCAGATAACTCACTATCTCCAATTATCCAGCAGCAAGAAGGACAGTAATACACTAATATGAAAAAGAAAAGCATTAACTCTATCTCAAGTCAAACTTCTGTTCTTAGGATATCTCTCTACTCCGCTGATTGTCTCCTTTGCAAAGAAGAAGCCTTGAAATTTAATAAAATCTCACTTATTAATTTGTGGAGAAGCACTATTCCATGTGCTATTTAGCTACTTTTCAGAATGTTCTTACCTATCTCTATGTCCCAAGAGTTTTCTTATACCAGTTTTAGTGCTCTTGCTTTTATATAATGATTCATTTTGAATTAATATCTGTGTATATTGACTGATATAAGCCTGTTTTCATCCTTGTGAAATTGATGTCCAGTTTGTTCAACATCGTTCAACATCATTTGTTTAAAAGGCTCTTTTCTCCGATCTATATTTTGATACCTTTACTAAAAATCAGGTGGCTGACTATATGAGAGTTTACCATTGGGTCCTCTCTTCTAGTCAAGTTTTCTACATAGTTTCTTCTTTTCTTTCTTTTTCCTTTGTATTTCTATTTTTTTCTTTGTATCAATATTGTGGTACTATAATTTGTAGCCTAATTTATGGTTAAATATTTTTGATGAATTTAATATTGTTATTTGTAGCTGGAATGTCTTTGACTGTTCATTGTCTCATTTGTGTGTGTGTGTGTGTGTGTGTGTGTGTGTGTGTGTTATGTATATAAGTGTTTTGTTTCATCCATACCAGAAGAGAAAATCAGATTCCATTGCAAATGGTAATGGGCCACCATGTGGTTGCAGAGAATTGAACTTGGAACCTCTGAAAGAACAGTTAATGCTCTTACCTTTTGAGCCATCTACCCAGCCTGGTGTTTCTTGTTTTAACCTGTATTTTAGGAGAATATTTCTTACTATTATGAAGAAAAGCATTCGAATTTTGATAAATATATATTGACTCTATAGAACACTTGATAATAACTATTTTTCTAGTAATAATTTTGTAAAACAATCAACAAAGTATATATGCTAAGAATAGCCAACAGAAACATTAAAAATCAATTTTTCCAATTACTATATGAACTAATCAACCATAGACAGTTGTCAGGTAAAGAAACCAAAACAACCAGTAAATAGCTTTAAAGTTTTAACATGGTTAGCTACCAGCAAAATGCAAATTAAAAATTATGATTTCTTCTTAATCCAGTCAACATTCTTAATAACAAGAAAACAAAGGTAACAAAATATGGTGAGGCTATGTAAAAAGAGGAACCTTAATTCATTGCTAGTAGAAGTTTATAATTATTAACCAGGATGAAAATATGTGTGAGATTTCTCAGAAAACTAAATGTAAAACTACCTTGTGGCCCAGATCTACTCCTCCTAGGAACATAACCAAAGCACTCTTAAGTCCTACAATAGAAATACTTGCATATTCAAATTTATTTTGTCATATTCACAACAGCTAAGAGATGAAACCAACCTGAATGTCCATCATCATGCACAGTAGAACTTTATTCAGACTTAAAATGCATTGCATATGATATACAGAAGACTTGTTGAAGATATTCTCCCAGGGACTGGCTCCTGCTTTCTTCCCGAATCCTCTTCCATGATACTCTTGAGTCTTATGTGGAGAGGTGGTGTTGTAGATGTACTAATTGGGGCGCAGCATCTAGTTTTGTGAGTTCTAAAAAAGAAGCTTTTGAGAAGGAGAAAGACTCTGCTTATCTATGGTTATAAGCATAAATGTTTAGAATACAGTTAGAAATCACACTGGTGTTGTGTGATATTTTGTTTGTAGTCTGACAAATAAAGTCTGCCTAGTGATCAGAGGGAAGAGCAAGCAATTAGTTAACCATAGAGGCCAGGCTGTCATAGCACACACTTTTAATTCCATCACTTGGGAAGAAAAAGCATGAAGACCAGGAGTTCTAGGTCACTGTGCATTCCTTGAACTTGATAACTTCGAAAAAAAACAGAGCCTACTGATGGTGGAGACCTCACATCTTTATTTCCAGCACTAGGGAAGTGAACACAGGAATATAGGGTGGGTAAAGACAGGATCTTGCTCCCCATTATGTCTGAGGACTTGTAGAAGTAAGAAGTCTCTGAGTGGTTGCTGCTCTGTCTAAATCTTTAGCTTTCCCTTTAATGTCTTATTCTAGAGTTTTTATTGTTAAAAATTAGGATCACACTTCAAGTCTGTTTAAGGAAATGACTGTAGTCAATGCTCTTTTAGGGCCCATTTCCTGTTGATGAAAAATCAAGAAGACGATCTTCAAAACGCTTTTCTTATCCACCTTTAGGACCACTATGGTTTTATCTTCCACCTCACTTTTAAATTAAAATTTATTATAATTATTATTGTTATTATCATTATTATTGTTGATTTTCTCACTGCATGGATATCTGTTTATGCATGCCTGTTACAATTGGGTTTCATTGCCCTAGGTACCCAGAAGTCCAGACCCACAAATCTTAGCTGCCCGCCACTGATTAGACCCCACAATGATTCAGATGCTTATATTAAGTTCATGCTGTTTGGTCTATGGCTCAGGCACCTTGCTAGCTTGATCTTTCTTCTTAACTCAACCCATTTCTATTAATCTATCTGCCACGTGGCCCGTGGCTCACCTGTGCTCCTTGTATGCTTCTTCTTTGGCGGCCTTCCTTTCCTTCCTATTCTGATTCCCCACCTACTTTTTCTATGGTGCCTGTCATGGGCCAAAACAGCTCCTTCATTTAAAGATTGATATTCACAGTATACAGAAAGGCATTCCCACATCACGTCCCTGTCACTCAGAGATACTGGAAGAGGGTATTAGATACCCTGGAATTGGAATTTCAGGTAGTCATGAGCTGTCATTAGTCACTTCATTTTTAAATGGTCTTCGTTCCTGCCATCTATCACTTCCTCCTGATGTTGTTCATAGACATGCTTCATTTATTTTTGGTGAAATTCATTTGACTTCAAATGATTGCTCTTATTTCCTTTAATACGATGCCCTAGTTTTTCCCTGTGACTTTCATATGGCAAATCAGCATTTACCTAATTGATACCCTGCTAACAGAGTAAGGAGAGAACAATAGTTCTTTGAGGTAATATACTGCATAACTTTTTAAAGAATGTCTATCACAATGAAACTAATACATCTTCAAATGATTATTTCACATTTCTAAGTCAGTTTCTTATAATTTTGTTGTTAATTTTTGTGCCATTAAAGCATAAACACAGTATATGTGTGTGAATGTTATAATTTATTTTACGTTTCCCATAATTAGAAATTTAAATGATTAATGTAATTAGACAAAGGGGAAAATGTTCACATCATTCTCTTTAGTAAATGAAATTCATTTTGCTTGAATACAAAATTATGCTGCTTTTGAGACTCTGGGATTTTGTACTTCTTCAAATAAAAATCTATTAAGTTTGAAAGTCAAAGAAAATATGAAGAACTGAATAAATATATTTAATTTCAGAAACCTCAAATGCAAACTCTAGTAGGTGCTACTTTTCGTTAGATACTGATATTAACATCACAGTATTTGGAACTTTGTAACTATGCAAGAAGTAACTGGTCCCAAAAGATTTATGCTGGAATTATAGATTCTAAATGATTTGTAAAATGTTATTGAAACTCTAAATTGTATACTAATGGACTAATTTCAAATACTAATGTGTCCTTATATTTCAGTTTTAGGAATGTTATGTATCTGTATTTTAGTTAAGAAATTAAGCAAATATTGGCACAGACAATTGTAAAGATGCTGTAATTAGTGTTGGTATGCAGAATAACAATCGTATTTATGTGTGACATTTGGAAAATTTAAAATAAAGACTATATTTAAACAAAATATAAATTCAATTTGTTCTTAATACTTGTCAAAATTGTTATTTATTATCTCTCAGTTGACCCATAAGATATGACTGCATCATACTGTCTTTACATCTTTGTTTAGTTTATTTCAAGGGAGTTCCTATCTTTCAGTACTTAAAGATTAAACTAAAAATCCTAATGATTAAAGTTAAACATCATTTCACAGATATTTGAAGCAATATTGGCAATTTTACAATTGTGTTGAAAGTGAAAATAAAATACAGAATTACAACAATCACAGGTAAATACTAAATGATCATTTAGATTGTGGAAAGTGTCACAATAAAGAATATATTAATCACACAACATCACGCTCAAAATTGTCTTTTTTTATCTTTAAGATTATTTTTTAATAATTATAAATATACTTTAAGAAATAATCTACAATATCCCAATATTTTTCTATAGAAACATGTGGGAAATGCATCTTATTGCAAAATCACTTGTTAATTGTGTCAGGACAACTGTATTTAGAAAATTCAAAACATGGATTTTTCAAGCTGCATTGGAAACCATATTTAACTTGCAATCCTTTAAAATCCATCATTTATGTATAAAAGTCATATTTAGCGTGTCGCAAATATTTTACGGTTAATTGTCATATATTTTGTCTCTATTTTTCTGACCAATTTAGCTGTGATTGCTACATGACCATTGTGCAGCCTTACACAGAGAAGCTGTGTCTGACTAAGATGTGAAATAAATGGACTGCTGTGCCCTTGATACTGCATGTGTCAAAATAGCCCTAGGCCATTCTCCTATTATATCCTGTTAACACTTGTATATTGGTATGACAGGAGATGCCGCAGTAATTTTTAAAGGGAAAAACTTTTAGAAATTTTAGTCATTAAAATCCCAATACAGAAATTAAATGAGCCATTCATGCTGACATCTGGCCCTAGGCAAAGTCCTGCAGCTCATCCTTGTTCTGGACTCTCAACAGAGAACTGTTCTTATTTTGTATTAAATTAGCTGTATTTCAACAGGATCTAAAAAGGTCTGTTGTGTTACTTCTACTTATAATTTAATCACGATTACTATTCTATTTGTCCTTGCTGGGAACCAAATTGGGCACTGCAGACATGCTACTACTGAGCTGCATCTCTGCCTCACTTTCTCCAAAAGCCACAAATACCAATGCATCTCATAACTTTATATATATGAACTGGCTGACTAGATTATATTCAGATATGGGAGAACTCCTCTTTTCCAACATCACTTGTGATTCATTAAGACTTCTCAGTTCTTCATCTCCAACATATATTCATACTTTCTCTTTTTTCCTGTAATGAACTCATTCCTTCATATGTTCCTAATATCTCAAGAAACTCTTGCAATATCCACCTATCTGTCCCTATAGATATCTATCCTAGTTCTTAGTTTCTCCATAGTTTTGCCTGTGGAGCACAAAATGAGTATTTGCTTTTTAAATTTTAATTTTAAAATTTGATGTCTGAAAATGTGACAAAAAAGCTTTGACATGACTAAATATTATTGTACATAATTCTATTCAGTTATTCATAAACATCCGAAGGTCATGCACAACATTGTCTCTGTATCTCTCATCTGTCAATTGTTAATGTATTCACTTGCTTATGTATTGTGTTGTTTCCTGTGTTTAGCATGGCCTATTTATTTTTCCTTTCCTTTCAGTCACAACTGAAACAATCCAGGTATATTATCCTCCCCATACTCTGTAGTATCAGAGTACATACTAATCTTCGACACCCTAGAAATTGTATTTAACAACAATGAATAACAAAAGATAAATTAAATTTAACATGAATACTGTCTGAACAGTACAACTTAAGTTACAAATAAATGTGAAAACTTTTTTTTTTTTTTCTGACAGGATCTCACCATATAACCTCTCTGCCCTTGCCTTGGAGCACTAGATTGAAGCCATATGACACTGAAGCTCCTTTGGTGAATACTCTTCTAAATTTTATCTTCCAATTGGCCAAATACTTTAATGTCATAATTAATACAATTAAGATATATAACATTTCCAAAGGACAACCAATTTTAACTAGTCCATATGGTAACATGGTTCTACAAAATCAAAATGTTTAAAACTGTTCTTTTCTATTGCAGATGTTTGACATTATGTTACCTGTCATAACTGAGGAGCTAAATGGCCTGAAAATATCTTCACTTTGAAGATGGTATAATCTAGATCCACATTTTCTGGCTGCCATTTGGGGGTTGTAACTTTGTCAGGAAAAAGTATGGTAACATGGCAGAGTAACATATCAGAAACATTGAGAATGATCACTAAATTGAGCCCAGTACTCCACATATGCTAAGCTTTCACTTTACCACTCAGCTACATCTTAATCTTTGTAATAGTTGTATTTTGGATTTTTTCTTTGTTCTTAAGGCATGTAACAGGAAAAAAAGATTATTAGTCCAAGCCACAGAAGTGAAAATACCTTGAGATAGTCTAATAAATTGATTTTATAATGATAACAATATTATCTAACATAAAAGTCTTCCTGAACATCTTGCCTAAAAGTCCTAAGAGCTTTGAATATTCTTAATTACATTAAAATTTGCTTAATTAGTAAAATTAAAATAGTATATTAGTCAGTATTTGAACATCTACATTTTAAAATCTATAGTACCTTGTGAATATTCACTCACACACATACACAAGTAAATTGTCACTTTTATGTTGTTTTTATCCATCAACTTAACATTTTAAGAACAGTTTGACTGATATTATTAAATCTAACAATATCAAAGTTTGACCATATTAATTTTTATAAGAAAAGGTATGCATTTTACATTCAATTGTAAAAACTGTCTAGTAGGTGAATTTGCACGTACTATACACAACTTTTTTTTCAGTCATAAATGAAAAGACTTTATTTTAAGGTAAATATATAGCAAAACAGAACTTGAAGGTGGTAAGTTAAGAAGACAAAGAAAACACAATCACCAGACAAGCTGTCAAAGCATGGATGGCTTCTTGCTGTACAGATGAGGGGGTGTGGCGCTTAGCCTCCCCAACTTTTCCTGATTCAGAGAATCTTGACCCTATTAAGGCCCAGAAACCCCATTTTCCACTTTCTTCCTTCTTGGAGTTTAGAGAGGTTTGCTCTATTTCTAAGGCTTCAAAATTACAGAAGCAAGTATTGAGAAGGGAAACCATCATATCTCTTTGTTCCAGTGCCTCTCCTCAATGCCTGCAGAATCCTCAACTCTATTTCAGTGTTTGTTGATACCAAAGAGACAAACCCCATGGAATTGAGGTAGCTTAGGCAGCAATACGCTGAGCATCGAGGCAGTGTTGATGAGGAAATGAGCAGCATCATACTTGGTGTAGAAGCCTGCTGTAGGTAGAGAACAATATGGGAGATGCTGAGGAATTTTCTTTTAGAAACTATAATTTATAGCATCCATAATATGAAATTCACTTTCACTGTCACTTTTTTCTATTCTTCCCTCATCTATTCTCCCAATATGTTTCTCTTCCCTCCATTTATCCCAGTTTCCTTCCAACCTCCACAATCTCCAAACTACTCCTTGTCCTCCATTTCCCTCCATAAAATAAAGGGCAGTCTTCCAAGGCTATCCACCGAACATAGCCTAACAAAATACAAAAAGTGTAGGCACAAACCCACATATCAAGGCTAAAAGGTGACCTACTCAGAGAAAAAGGGTCCCAAGCACAGGCAAACGTGTTAGAGACACCTCCTCCACTCCCACAGTGGGGATCCTGTAAGAACAGCAAGCTATACAAGCATAGGTATATAGAGATGTAACTCAGACCGACACAGAGTCTGAGTCTGTCTCTTGGTCTCTGTGAGACTCTATCAGAGCCCTGCTCTGTTGATACTGTGGACCATCTTCTCTCAGTGTTCTCAACAGCTCCGGCTCCTAATAATCCTTCCTCCTCCCTCTTCTACAGGGTTCCCTCAACTCTGCTAAGTGTTTGGCTGTAGTTTTCTTCATCTACTTTCATCAATTGCTAGATGACACTCTGATGACAACTGAAATAGGCACCAGTCTGTGAGTATAGCAGAATATCATTAAGAATCATTTAATTAATTTATTTATTGGCAGTTTTGTTCGGTTCTATATGGAGTCTCTGCCTAAGGCACTGTTACACATATGTTCTCTCATGTGGCGTGGGTCCCAAGTTCGACCTGTCATTAGTTGGTCACTTGAACAAGTTCTTTTGCTACCACTTTTTTTTTTTCAGCTCATCTTGCAGGCAGGACAGATTTAAAATCTGGTTCGTGTCCTAATTTCACTGTTAGGAGCCTTGCCAGGTTATAGAAAATAGCTACTTCTGCCTCTTGATTTTCCATTACTAGGATACTTTTCTAGGGTCAATCTTGTATCTTCCAGAGTGTTTCCACTACACTAGATTTTTACATTGCCAGAAAATACTCCCCAATTTTAGTCAACCTCCTTGTACTCTCTCCTGTCCCTTCAAATTCCTGCTTGCTTCATTGTGTTCCCATCTATACCCACCCTTCTATACCCCAAATATCTATTCTTTTCCTCCTTCTCAGGGAGATCCAAAGTCTCCCTTGAAACTTCTTTGTTACGTAGCCTATCTGGATCTGTAGATTGTAGCATAATTATTCTTTATTTAGTGTGGTATGAGGTAATATGGTCAGTAAATTGGCTCAAACCAGTTGCCAAAGCATGCATATAACATACTACATTATGAGCCAACCTGGAGTCAGCTTGAGGGCCTAGCAACAGCTGCTGTCTGAGAGCCTGACAATAGGCACTTGCAAAGGTTCTGATCATGTCCAGCCTATGATGTTTACCATGCAAAAAAATTGGACGCAGCCTGGGCCTTGGGAGGAGGGCATATAAGGCTCTCCCCATTGCTGAGTAAATGAGTTAGTTGTTTGTTTTTCACCTGACCATAACACCAAGGGAGATATTAGTACCATAGACAACTTAGCAGCTAATGTCTACTTATATGTGAGTGCAAACCATATTTGTCTTTCTGAGTCTGGGTTACCTCACTAAATGTGATCATTTCTACTCTCATCTATTTGCCTGCAAATTTTATAATGCCACTATTTCTAACAGGTGAGTAATATTACATTGTGTAAATGTGCCACGTTTCTTTATCCATTCTTTTGTAAAGGACATGTAAGTTGTTTCTAGTTTCTGGCTATTAAATAAAGCTGTAGTGGTCATGGTAGAATAAGTGTTTTTGTGATATGAATCCTTTGAGTATAGGCTCAAGTATGGTATAACTGGGTCTTGAGATAATTGACTCCATTTATCTCAGGAACTGCCATATCGATTTCCATAGTGGCTGTACTAGTTTGCACTCCAACCTCTCCCCTAGCTCACATCCTCCCTAGCTCTGTCACTTGTGTTTTTAATCTCAGCCATTCAACAGACATAAGATGGAATTTTAGTGTCATTTTGGTTTGATTTTCCTGATAACTAAAGAAGTTGATTTTTTTTAAGATTATATCAGCCACTTGAGATTAACTTTTTAGAGAATTCTATATTTAGATCTGTACCCCTTTGTAAAGTTGGAATACTTGTTTTGTTGATGTCTAGTTTTTTGAGTTCATTATATATTTTTTATATTAGTTTTCTGTCAGATGTAGAGCTTATGAAAATCTTTTTTTTTCATTTTGTAGGCTGCCGTTTTGTCCTTTTAAAATTTTTCTTAACCTTACAGAAGTGTTTTTGGTTTCATAAGGTCCCATTTATTGATTGTTGTTCTTAGTGCCTCTACTATCGGTATTCTGTTCAGGAAGTTATCTCCTGTGAAAAATGTGTTCAAGACAATTTCTCACTTTCTCCTCTGTTATGCTCAATGTATTTGGTTTTATTTTGAGGTCTATAATTTAATTGGACTTGATTTTTGTGAAGGATGATAGATAGGGAATTATTTGCATTCTACATGTTCTCATCTACAAAGACCAGCATCATTTGTTGGAGAACCTTTTTTGTGCAGTATGTATTTTTGTTTCTTATTTAAAAATCTGGTGCCCAAAAGTGTGTGGAATTATGTCTGGGTCTTCATTTTGATTCCATTGATCAACTTGTCTATATTATGCCAATGTCATATACATTTTGTTGCTATAGATTTGTAGTAAAGCTTAAAATCAGTGATGGTGACATCTCTAGAATTCATTTATTGTACAGGATCATTTCAGCTCTCTTGTTTTTGTTTGTTATTTTCTTTCCCTACGAAGTTCAGTATTCCATAACAAATTGTGTCATAATTTTGAAGGGGGTTGTGTTCAATCTGTGAATTGCTTTTGGTTGGATGATCATTCTTACTATGTTAAATCTACCAATCCATGATCATGAGAGAGATCTTTCCATGTTCTGATATCTTCTTAAATTTCTTTCTTCAAATAATTGAGGTTTTTATCATAAAAGTCTTTTACTTGTTTGGTTAGAATAATACAAAGATGTTTTATATTGTTTGCAGATATTGTGAATGTTATTATTTTTCTGATTTTTTTTTCTCAGCCTACTTGTTACTTGTGGAGGGATAATGATTTTGTATTAGTTAATTTTCCATCCAACTTCTTCATTAAAAATATTTTGGAGTTTCCTGGGAGCATTTTTAGAGTCACCTATTTATAGTATCATATCGTCTGCAACTAATGATATGTTGACTTCTTTCTTTGTGATTTGTATCAACTCTATCTTTATCCGTTCTCTTATGGCTCCTTCAGTTATTGTATTGAATAGATATGGAGTGAGTTTACAACCTTGACTTGTCCTTGGTTTTATTGAATTTACTTTGAATTTCTTACCATTTAATTTGATGTTAGGCAATTGGCTTCTGTAATTTGCATTTATTATATTTAGGTACATCCTTTGTATTTTTAATCTCTCCAAAACTTTCACAATGAAAGATACTGGATTTTGTAAAAGGCTTAGTCAGTATCTACGAGATGATCATTTGGATTTTTTTTCTTTTTAATCTTTCAGTTTATTTAGCTTCAGTATTACATTGACTGATTTTCTAATGTTAAACTCTCCCTCCATCACTGAGATAAACCCTACTTTATCAGGGTGGATGGCCTTCTTGAATTCTGTTTCTGAGTAATTTATTGAGTACTTCTGCATATATATTCATGATGGAAATTGACTTGTGATTATATTTCGCTGAAAAATCTTCATGTGAACTGGCTTTCCTGGTAACTATGGCTTCATAAAAGAAATTTGACAATGTTTCTTCTGTTTCTAGTTTGTGAAATAATTTGATAATATTTTCATTAACTCTTCTTTGAATATCTGATAGAATTCTGAATTACAACTCTCTGACCCTGGGCATTTTTTTCATTTGACAGTTTTAATTAATGCTTCTATTCCCTTGTGGAGTATAAATCTATTTAAGTTGTTTATGTTATCTTGAATTAACTTTGGTTACTAGCATCTATCTATCTAGAAAATTACTCATTTTTTGAGATTTTCCAAAATTGTTTGAAGCACATGTTTTCAAGGTATAACTTGAATTTTTTTCTTCATATTTTATTCAGTTTGGATAAGGCTATCCATCATTGTTGATTTTTTTTTGAAAACCAATTCTTTGTTTCATTGATTTTTTAATATTGTTTCTGTTTAAATTTTATTGATTTCATACCTCAGTTTAATTATTTTCTGGCATGTACTCCTCTTGAATGAAGTTTCTTATTTTGTTCCTGATATTTCCGAAATGCTGTTAAATAGCTACTATAAAATTTCTCTAATCTCTTTATGTAGATACTTAGTGCTGTGCACTTTCCTCTTAGCACATCTTTCATTGTGCCCTGTAAGTTTGGGTATATTGTGCACTTATTTTTATTGAAATTTAGGAAGTCTTTTATTTCTTTTTCTATTTGTGTCTTGATCTAGTAGTCATTCAGTAAACAGTTGTTCTGTTTCCATAAGTTTATAGGCTTCCTGTTATTTCTGTCCTTATTGAAATACAACCTTACTCTAGGGAGGTCTGAGAAGACGCAGAAGGTTATTTCAATTTTATTATATTTATTGAGGTTTGCTTTGTGACCAAGTATGTATCAATTGGAGAATGTTGTGTAAAGTACTGATAAGATGATACACTCTTTTATGTTTGGATAAAACATTTTGCAGATATCTGTTAAGTAATTTGATTCATAATATCTGCTACCTCAGGTATTTCTCTGTTTACTTTTAATCTTCATGCTTGCATATGTAGTTTCTGTTCATTTACCCAGACATTCCTTGTGCAACATTCCTTTGATTTGTTTATGTTTTCCTTTTTGCTTCTATTTCAATTTTTGAACTTTTTTTTTTTTAAATTTTCTTCAACTTCTCCCCTCTCCAAGCTTTTTTTAAAGGGCTTTATTTATTTCCTCCAATACTTTGTGTGTCTTTCCCTCAATTTCTTTAAGGCTATAAGGGATTTATACATTCCCTTTTTAGAACCCCTATCATCAAAAAGCTGGTTTTATGGTCATTTTCTTAAATATCAGCTGTGTCAGAATACTCAGGGCTTGCTGTAGTGTGATAGATGTGCCTTTGTCATGACATATTGTCCTGGCTTTGGTTAATTGTGTTCTTATGGTGGTGTCTACATATATGAGTTTGTAATATTTATAGTTCTAGGTGTTGATATAGATTTTTGTCTTTTGTTAGATTTTTTTTCACTTGGTTTCTGTTTCCTTTCTGATTGGTCAGCAGGATTGGTCTGCAGGCATAAGGGCTAACTTGTTCTCTGGTACACGGGGTCACTGCCATGCTTCTGGTGGCAGGTGTGACCAGGTATGAGAGCTGATCCACCTGGGGTTCTGAGTGCACGGATGCTCTCTGTAAAACTGGGCTTCTACTAGAGCTGTGGGCTGGAATATAGTGAAAAGGGGAGTGGGGGCTGTTGGGGGAAGGCTGGGTGGGTTCTGAGGAGTGTCAGCTGTGTGCACATGTATGTTGTACTTAACTGGGTTAATTGGTGCTTACTATCATCTGGTAAAGCAAGGAGAATAATCTAGCTTTTAAAAATCTATTTACTTGCTTTGGTTACAGGGAACTATTATTTTGATTTGGGAGATTTGAAAAAAAAACAGTTTCACTGAAGTAATTATTGTGTGTAAGCATGCATTAATGGCTACATGGTACATAGGGTATAGAGGATTAATTGCCTATTAAAAATTTTATTCTAAAACATTTTTTTCTTCTTGAAAAATGAAACAAACTACAAAACCAAAACAATTTGTAGGTAAATAAATTGGATAGTATTTCAATTAAAGAGGTTGTTAGGACAGAGCAGCACAGGATAAGCCAGCTCTAGGATACATCTACATATTTCTCCATAACTTATGAGTGTTTCAATCATTTTTCTCTTAATTCAAGCAATTAAAAATCCTTGTTCCACCAATTGCATGATCCTGTTTGCTGCTGTTATTGTTTTTTAGTTTGTTTCTTAGTGGAATAAAGGTAAGAAGGGAATAATGGAATTATGGGATAAATAAAGCTGCTTATGTGCTAAGCACTGGAAATTATCAAATTTAAGGGCTGGAAAAGTTGTGATGACTAAGTAATTGCTATTTATTGAAAACTCTATTTATTGAAGGCATTATGTGGCATTTACTATGTGTGTGATAAGGAATCTATGGCTATGGTGACAAAATATGCATCAAAAAAAAACCCTATACTATGATTAAAGATAAAGAGAGAAAGTGAATTTGATACCTAGTGGGCAGAAGATCCATTTTCCTTGCCTTACTAAATAAATTCTAGTAACAAAATCTTTCTGTTAGTAGGCCAGTCATGTCTGATTTTGCCATTGTCTTCAATGCATACTTCTGCTGTGGAAATTTAATATCCTGCATGCATTCTTCTTATTTTTTCAACTCAGATCTCATATATTTGCATTAAAGTCAGAAGGATGTCAAATTACATGCAACGATTTACATCCTGCACAGCTTAATTACATCTAGAGATAATTAAAAAAAGATTTTAATTATTCACTTTCTTAGTTTTGACCTAATTTCTTATTAAGTCGATGCTTTGTCTTGCATTTCATATTTAGTGAATATTTGATATAATATTAGCTTTCTATTTAAGATGAAGCAAAGTAGCTCTTACTCTTTCTGTAGATGCTTGGTCTATATACACTGTTTTGCTTGCCACAAATAAGAAATTTCCCTATGTATGTATTTGTGCTTGGGTTTGCACTCACATTTTCAGAAGTCTCTAACTTTAAATCGGTGCTAGTAACATCAACCCACAGTAGGAATATCTGAAGTGCTCTTGCAAACAATTTCTCCAAAAGCTAAAAAGACAAACACAAGATGTCAAAACATAGTTTTCTTTTCAAAATGTGAGCAGTTTATTGTGCTCTGTTTTTCTATTTTTCTTCCTGATATGATAGCACTTATTGGTTCATAATATTTTGGAGTGTTTATTTGTAAGTTCAATTAAAATTCATTATTATAAAGTAACATTTCCCAGCTTCATTTCTAATCCATTAATAATTTTGCAAATATTATCAAGAATATCCACAGATAGTTCTGAATTATGGCACTTAATGGTATGGTATAAAGACAAAGTAGCACTTTTCATGTCTTAAATTTTTTACTTTTTAAAAATATTTTACCATAAAATTTGCAAATAAATAAAAATGTCACACACCAAAATGAACCATAGTCCAAATCTCCATAACATAATGAATTTATGTACAGTTTAAATTGGAATTTATAGATGGGAAACTATGAACCTTTGCATGAAATCTCACACTTTCACTATTAAATATAATTTATGCACTTATTCATCACCAAAACCAAAACTCCTAACAAAATTAAACTGAAAAACAATTAGATTTATATCTTCTCTCATAACTCATATTTATTATCTGAATTCAGGCCCCACTTACCCCCTTATTTTTAGCTTTTCCCATTTTCTTTTTTTATCTTGTGCTCAAATGTACACTTACTTACATACCTATGTATATTGTTGATTAAATTACAAATATCAGAAAGAAAATACCTCACTTAATATTACACTTTCTAAATCTATTCATTTTTATGTATTTTTCTAAAACTTAAAAAATAGTAGTTCTGGAGAAAATGATACTAGTTGAAAATTTCTAAAATATATTCAGTTATACTCAGTACATAATGAACACATTTCAAGAAATGAAATGAACACATTTCAAGAACGATTTCTCCAACGATGTATCAACAATTCAAACTACACACTGCTCAGGTAGGGCAGCCGATGAAGCCCTGTAACTTCATCTGCCTCTTCAGGAATTTGTACTCACATGCATCAACTCCCATGTGGATCTAAACAATATAGTAAATAAAAATATAGTTAGTCTTAAAAATGAGAAGAACCGTGCACCTTTTGCTATTATGTCAGTAAATATTTAAATCAGAGCACAGAGTGAGGGTTGGAGAGAAAGAAAATCCCTTTCTTTCAAGCTTTGCATTTTGGTGCTGTGTCAGGCTTCTGCATCACTAGTCCCAGCCACTCCCAATCTCCTTTTAGGATTTTTGTTTGTTTGTTTACTTATTTGTTTGTTTTTTAATTGAAAATGATCTTCTTTTCCTCCTGTTGTTGTTGTATTCTATGCATGCATCCAGTGTTGAGCATGTATGTGACTTTCTAAAATATCAGTGTTTATTGAAAATTTGCAATGCCTTAGTGTTCAAAAAATATTTTATACTGTTTTCTGATTTTCTACACTGGATCTTAATACTTTTAATATGTGATTGGGAACATAGTCTTCTTTAAGCATCTGTCCATGTGCCCCCTTTCTTCTACAATATATTTGAAAAATGCCTGCTTTTCTCCTCTCTTTTTAACCCTAAGATTCCAGTTTGCCAAACAAAAATGAGCCAACACCTTGCATCACTACTTCACATATCCTCTAGCTGCCTTAGATTATTTTATCCTCTATTTCAAAATAGCCAGGGCAGCTTAAGGTAAATGAAGAGACATCTATTTCCTATAGTTGGCAAATCCAGTATTCTGGGACTGACAGATTCATCTTATAACAAGACTGCTTTTATTCTCTGTGATGGCCTTATTTTGCTATCCTTTCACAGAGAAAGAATAGGATGAAGAAAAATGCATATTCTTCTCTAAAATAGAGGAACTTCCACTGTCATGAAAGCAATGCGTTGTTAAGGACCAAGCCTTACGATCTAACCACACTGAAAAGCTGTAACTTTTAATATTATTACAATTGCTATTACACTCTAGGATTAATTTGGGAGGTAGAAGTCCTTCGGATGTCAGCATCTCCACACATGTTTAACTGACATAGTTTTGTCTAGATGATGACTGCTCTGCCTTTTCAGAACAGAAACAGTGAAATATGGCTGTCCTGTCATTGTCATGTATCTAAGGAACAGGAACAAAGAAAAATACTGTGAAGCTTGTAAACTAACGTTTTCTTCATTCAGCACTTCTTAATTTATGGAAATCTCATGATTATCAGAGTTATAGCCGCTTCTGTTCTACAATCATTGCTTAATTCTTAACATTTCTACAGAGGGATTAGGGTTCATATTTCTCTTTATATCACTTTGACTGATCTCATGGCTCTTTTATTTATATATACAACACAATTTGAGTAGTCTACTGGAAATTGTAAATGATCTATAGTTCTGTTCTATTCTACAGGTGGTTAGAAGTGGGAACATTTTAGAGTATGTCTATATGAGGAGTGAGAATGTAAATATTTGTTTCTAAAGTTTGGCTAATGAGTATAGAAATAGAATCCCAAATTATGTGTTGTTGTTGTTGTATTTTGGCTTATTTTAAAAACCTTTTATTATATTTATTTATTGTTGTGTGATGTGTGCATATGTGTATGTATGGGCACACACGCACCACAGAGAGTGTATGGAAATCAGAGGAGTATTTGTGGGAGTTAATTATTTGCTTCAGCTTTAAGAATTGCATGGCCCAAACTTCAGTCATCAGAATTGAATGCAAGCATCTTTAAATTTTAAGACATCTTGGCAACCCAAGTTGCTAAGCCTTAAGAAACAGTATGATCTTATCTTATATGGAAACATGTTCTTTATTTATTGTATAAAAATTAAGTGTAAATACAAAAATACTTCTACATTATAAAATATTCAAATAACAAGCAACAACTAATTCAGCGAAAATTTATTTGAAAGAATTATTATCCTAAAGTGCTTACGTTTCTTGCTATCCTCAAGGTGTTTTATAAACCTTATGGATATAAACCAAACAGTAAAGACATTGGCTATACAGACATAACATAAGAGCCTTCATCTTATAGGAAAATAACATCAATAAAAATGATACAATCTGATAATATGCAGAATCATTTTAAAGTTAATAACAACACAATCTTAAAGAAAGTTTCTAAATATTAAAACTACTTCATTTGCTGCTATAAGTGAACAGAAATATAAAAAGTTAGTGAATGTAATTTTTACTTAGTTAATTGTCATTAAAACTTGACATTGATAATTTTAAATTTACTTATAAAACAGGGCAATAAATATACTTCATCATAGCATATAGTTTGGAATGTAGTACAATGATATATTCTAGGCACTGTCAAATAAAAAAATCTTTATTTTTAGTTTGGGACAGCTTCTAATATAATCCTTACAATTTTAGTTTCTTGAACTGTATCTCATATTTTCTTTATCATAAAGTTTTTGTGTGCATGTTCTATGGTGTACCTCCTTTTGTTTGCTACTACCAGGTCCCTGAGAACTAAGTGTGTACATTAAAACCTCACAGAACCTGAAGTACCAATGTTGCTTTGATATTTAAGAATGAGCAAGTTTCACACACAAAATCTTCCAAAGCTTTTAATAAAAAATACTTAAACATATTTAGTTTCAAGAGGATAGCAGAATCCATCTTTTGTCATTTCAATTTATATTCTCAGCCCTTGTGTAGTTGAGGCCTTATTTGTCTATGCAGTTAATTGGAGACATTCATGGGTATACAACACTATTTCTGAAAAAAAAGTAAAAATAAAAGGATAGTAGGAAAATGTATTTAAGAAATTGGGGTGTTCATACTGTTATAAAATTTTAATAAAAATGCAAAACGTGTATAAACAGATTGAAGTAAGCTAGAAATAGTTAAAAAAACATTTTGTTTAATGAATAGTTTGATTATAAATAAAAGAAAACCAAGCCAATTATATGTGAAACAACTTAAAACAAAAAAAACAGCATAGTTATGGCTTAAGGAAACTCTGTAGAACTGGACAGTGAGCAAACTAACTGAAAAGGTGCAGTAGAAGGTCAGCATAGCTACTACATTCAGCAATAATGTGTAAGTAAGGGAATAAGATAACAAAAAGAAAGTCATACTTTTTTTTCCTATTTGTAAAAATATAAGAATAAAATAAGAATCAAACAAAGCTACAAAGACCAAACTAAAGCAACAAGTTATCTGTTGGTAAATTAAATCACTCTGACTTCAGCCTTCTGTAAAGGGCACAAGGCAGTAAGTAACATTTTTAAGTCTCTGCAGGGAAATGTTATGTGTTTCTAAACAATTATATTCAATTTCACCACAAAATGTTCAAGAAAGGAAATGTCATACATAAGGCCACTAAGATAATCAATAATCTAGGTACTTTTAATTGCTAGAATGCTTACTCTTATAGAGTAACAGGCTGGATGGAATCACAGTTCTAAACTGATAATTTGTTAGATTATGGAGAAGATTATTAAAATTCCATACTTATCTGGAAGGGAGGTTCTGTGATCTCCAACGTGCATTTTATTTGTTGCTTCTTGGATGTGCTGACTTCTGCTATTTCATAAATGTAGAAAACTCGATTGTACAATTTGTGGTAATGTGGAACTATATTTGTGCCCCTCCCCCCAAACAACAAATAAAAGGTTTTATCACTGCACTATAAACTAGATGGATTGTGTAGTTACTGTGGCAAAATTCTTACAGTCATATATTCAAGGTAATTACAAAAGCACTTGACCTGTGTTTCTTATATCTGACTTAATATGCTATGGAACCCAAGAAGAAAACATTAACTAATGAGATGACATGTAGGTTGAAGATGACATAAATCAATAGTTCCATGTGTGAGGATAAAAGTGATCTCTGACTGGATGTATATATCATGACACCAGAGCTCTATGTTCCAGGTTTTCTAAGGTGTGCAAGATTCTCTAACACTGTGAAACCACCACTGGCCTTGTGTGGATACACTTCTCTGTAATATTATCTCTCTTAAAACTGTCCTTTTCTTCTTGACTCCTGTTTGGGATCTAGCAGCCTGTCTGTTATGTCATAAGAGGTACCTATTTTCCATAGAGCTTTTGTAAAAGCAAAGCAGGAATTCCTGGTGTGTTTTACCTCTCCTTCCTCTGTTTTACCAAACTACAGAGTAGAAAAAACAGTGAAAAATCTCCAGACCTGGCTTTCATTGCTGTGTAAAACATTCCTATGGTGTACTGGCTTACGATGACAAAATACAATATCACACAGTTTTTCTATAACTTGTATCCTACACAGTATCTGGGTCATGTTAAAATCAAGCTGCCAAATGCATACATTCTCGGGCAAAGATCTGGTTAAGAGCATGTTGACTTTCATTCAATTTGATGTCTCAGTTCAAAAAATAGGCTTTATTCCAGGTTGAGAGTGGATACTCTTCTGCCTGGTATCATAGGCTTCCAACCTCTCTCATTTGAGAGCACACACTACTTATACCCAAGATAGGTTCAGTCTCATTCAATGACTGCTCTGATTAGGTCAAGGATGTTTGTGATAACCACCATTCTTAACTGTGAATGTGCCTATGGGTCTCATTACTTCCTCTGTGTGATGTTGGCTTCTTCAACTTGTCTGACTCTTTCTGGAATGGGATAGATCATGCAGAGAATGACAAGAGGGTTCAGATTTTGATTATCATTTTAGGATTGTGCCTTTATGTGTCCTTTCACAATGCCTATCTTACAATATGTTTACAATATAACCAGCGACACCAGGGGTTTAATTTTATCTCTGATCTCGTCCTTGTGCACTAACACACATTGTGCAACTATCTGCCAAGTTTATTTCACAACTTGAATTCCTAGAAGCCTTTTCAAATTACTGTGTCCAAAGCAGAACACGGAATTTATGTTGCCACTTCAAATTTTATCCAACAAGGAAATTAATTTTATTTTATTGTTGGCCAACTGCTTATCCTGCCAAATTTGAGCATCTTCTCAGGGAGGACTCTTTCATTTCCATCTGCTATTCAGAACTTGCATAAAACCTGTCATTTCTACTTCCAAAATATACCCAAACCAGATATTTGTTCTTCCTCTTATATTTCTTTCTACCCAGCCACATGCCCCTCTGGAGTATGGCCCAAAAGAAGCAGTGATTTACTATTTGCTGTCTTTCCATCAAGCTCATGTATCATTTCATCCCATAAAAGTTGTTCAACTGACTTTTATAATGAACACGTTCACACCATAATGAAGCCCTTCACACCTTTGCCATCCTTTGCCTCACACTTCACATATTTTCTTTTAGATTATTTGAAAAACTATGTGACCCTTGTGGTTATTTGTGGCTTTTCAGAATTTTGGCTAAAAATAATACATAGGTAAAAGGTTTCAAAGTTCATACATGCTGCCAAAATAATATGTAACATGCCTTGGTAACTTGCAGAGAACACTTGCTTATTATAAGCATAGAAGTTAGGATCCCCAAGATTATGGTATTAGTATGTGATTTAGAAAGGGATTTCTTGGTGAATTCTTACATAGCACCACACGACAGAGGTATAATGGCAAAGGGCCAACCACAGCATGGGACTTCCTATAAGTCGGTTTTGATCTCACTCATAAGGCACTGTCCCTCGTGCCTTAATCCCTTTTATCCATAAGACCACAGTGTGAATACATGAATTTTGAAAGGGAATTTTAAATTTAAATCATAGCAACAGGAATACAACAAAATTAGATTGAGCAAATGAAATTAATAGATCATGTGATTTGAAGATAGTCCAAAAGGACTTGTGAATATTGAGCCTTGTCTTGTTAAAATTTCTGACATGATAATAATACACATCATAAGAAAACATGAGCAAAGAACAATGACCTAAAATATACTAATTCAGATACAATGCAGACTTTCTGTACTATTATATTGTGTTAGGATAATTCAAAACCAGCTCCTTTTATTATTAAAGACTGTTCTGATGTAGTTTTACTGTTTTGCTATTAAGAACACTAAAATTTGGAAATTTTTGCAATATCCAAGGCATGTTAGATAAAGTGACCTATTGGACACAACTATCCCATAATACCTGTTATATTAAATGTGATATGTTGCATATGTACATGTTTTCAGAATGTGAAAAAGAAGCATGTAACTTCCCCTTAATACACATTTTGTAAGCCTAAGCTATTATATACTGCTAATTTTGTTAGAGAGACAATCAAATTACCAAAGGAGGTGGAAGATTTGCCCTGTTTTATACAACAAGTAACAAAAGAAATAACAATTGGAACTAAGAAATATGAACTCCCCAGCACACTATTAAATACCAGACACTACAATGAAAGTTCCATTCTCAGAGTCATGCTCCAAGTGAATTGGCTGCTTAATAGAGAAATGCAATTAAATCTATATTTATGAAATGTTTCTCAGAACACTAATAACTAAAGACACTGTGAAAGCTGAGAACATACTAGAGTAATGCCACCTCAGAAAGCCACACTATTTAATCCTTTTCAGAGGGATACCATTTTACAACAAAATCTATGGGACTGCAGAGCTAAAAGACAATTTTAAGGCTATCTTTACCCCAAAGCAGTGCTTTCTTTTACTAGAGCGCACATACTGACATCCCAACAATAATACACAGCCTGAGAAGCTCTTTTAATAATTCTCACAGTGTTAGAATCATTTGGAAGGAAGGGCTGCACTGACAGGCTGTGAATATACAGAGAAACGGGTCAACTTCTTACAAGCTCATATGAAGTCAGTCAACAGGGCTTAAAAGCGCAGATCTCTGTGTGCATGTGCATGTGCTGTGCATGGGAGAGGCAGAGCCACTGAGAAGAAAGCAGCAGCTCAGTTACATACATATTTAAAAGTCAAGAGGATGTGGTGCTTAATTTTTCTTCTTTGATTCATTACTTGTTTAATCCTTGGATGTGTTCCCTTTAATTTTGTTGATTTAAGGCTATTATGTGAGTGGTTAGACAGTGCGATGGGGAAACTGAACAGCAGGTATGTGTTGACTACAGGTCTTTTTTGTAGCAAGACAATTAAAAATGTAATCATCCTTAAAAACCGAAGATGGGGGAAAAAAAGAAAATGCCACGAATAGACATAGATCTCAATCACTTGCCGGGCTTGCAGACGGCCATTGCAACAAGTCAAATAAATCACTTTGAAAATTTGAGTAAGATTAGCAAAGGGATAATTTTTCTGATTGATCACTGCATGCGCAGAGTCTTGACTTCCACATCTTCTGACAGAATGCATTGTAAAGCTAAAAATACTATCCGTAAAGTACAATGCCAACATTTCCATATCACAGCTGCCCAGAGTGCATAGCAAGGAGGGTATTAGTGATGTCCAGATGCACGTAAGTCTACAGGGATGTCACTTGCCAACAGAAAAATGAAAGAAATGACAATGTCAATCACGTTCAATAGACAATGTTAATGTTTTTCAAACAGTTCCCTCACACTCAAAAATAGTGCTCATTAATAATGGATGGAACTATATGAAGGAGAGGAAGTGTTATCACAAAACTGATGGGGCTCATTGTTCACGGCTCATCTTTTCTCACAATGAGCTGCTTTCTTTCAGCATGATTTGCCTCTTGTCTTAAAAACCCTGCCATCATTTCAAACCTTTTAAGCCAGCTTGTCTCTTTTTTACTATAGTAACTAACATCTCATGTGGGCATAAATGTGATGCCCAGCCATCCTCACTTCAGTTCACCATCTTCATCTCTGCCTGGCTCTGTTTCGGGGGCTTCCATATAAAGCAGGGTTTCTTGCCAGTGTACTGAAATGTTCAAGAAAGATGTTAAACTTTCGAACAGCTCTGATTCCTCAGGGAAAAGTCAACATTGTATTTTATTTTATTATATTTTATTGTTTCATGTTTGGCAATCCAAGCAACTGTCAGAAAGCACCCTGAGCTTAGAGATATATTTGGAGGTTTCTATGTTGCATAATGAAAAAGAAAAACTGAAAAAATATTCAAATTCAGAAAGATTTGCAATTTCATTGGAATTAATTTTCTAATACACTGCTATCTTCAAGGAGGCACCAACTATTCTTATTAATAATTTTTACTAAAAAGCCATTTGAAGTCAATTTTGTATAATGACCTCAATTTTTTGCATTTGTAAGCAATGTATTTTTGAAATAGCTTGGAGCATGAAACCAAACAGTTTGATATTTTCTTCACAGCAAAAGCTACCTTTTCAAAACATACTTAGAAACATATGTACAGACATATTCACAGGTTACATTTAAAATAGTAAAAATACATATAGTAAACATTATCCTGATGATAATTATGTCATTTTTAAACCAAGTTGCCATGTGATAACAATTGTGGCAAAATTCACTTGTCAGAAAGAGCAATTCCATCATTGGGCATAGATCTTCATTCTAGTGATTGGATACATTCCAGTTTTAGCATCTCTCGTTTAAACATGAAGGTGATTTCTTCTCAGTGAGCATGAATTTGTCTCCCCTTTCACTTAATTTATTTTTCAATATTTCTATTCATCAAAAATTCTATATATTTATAAACTGTCCATTGATCATATATAGTTATCATTACCTTCTCAATTCCCCAGAACAGTATCTTCCAAGCCATCTCCCTATGAGATTTATGTCTTCATATTTTTATTATTAATAATCATGAATTTATTTATTGTGGAACATATACATGTGGTTGGGGCTATCTATGGAGGCATAAGCAAAGCATAGTGAATCAGCAGCCATCAAGGTCCTTAGCCAAAGGTGGTATCTCAGGAACGATTTCTTAGCCAGGCTGAAATTCTGGCTTAATCTTCTGCAGGTCTTCTTAAAATATTCACAGTTGATGCGTTTAAGAACCATGTTGTATTCAGAAGTCTGTTATTTTACCATTCTCTCTTTACTCCTGCTCTACAGTCTTTCTACCCTTTCTACCCTTTATTCTGCCAAGTGCCCTAAACACTGAGAGGGAAAATTTTGACCAAAAGCAATATACATACATACATACATACATACATACATACATACATACATACATACATACATATGTATGTATATATGAGAGAGAAACATAGCAATGTCCTCCCATTCCCTCCCAGTCAGCCTTCAGCCTCCCCCAAAAGGGCAAGAAGTCCCAAGGAGGGTCAGCTCAGTATGACACATCCACTCCAGGCAAGTCCGATCCACTTATCCCAAAGTCAAGGCTGGGCTAGGTGATCCTCTGCAGGGAATGGGCTCCAAGGTGCCAGCCCTTTTACAGGAACAAAGTCTAATCCCACCCCTCTAGGCTCCACACACTGCTCATTCCAGTCGACAGTTGCCGACCCTTGGAGGATCCAGCTCCCTTTCCTGATGGATCTCCAGTGGCAATTGCTAATTCAGTGAGCTCCCCAGAGCTCCAGCCAGCCATCACTGCAGCAACTCTCTCACAAATCCCACCCCCTTGCTCGAGTATTCTGTAAAGGTTAAAAATACTATTCCCAGGAGACATGGGTTACTAAATGAAATTCTCAGTGCTACTGATACTTTTCTAAGATTTATTAGCCAGGGAGAGCACGGAAATATCTACAACAACATAGACTACTACTACATTGGTCTTAACTGCCGTGCATAATGGGAGAGTAAGATTCTATTGATGAACCGCGACTCACATTAGGTGCAAAAGAGATAGATCAGCCACAAGCCGACCAGGAAAGTCCTTGTTGGCTAACTATACTGTGCCAGAAAGTGTTTTGGGCAAAACAACACCAAACAAGCAAACATAAAACAATGACCTTATCAAGCATTGGACACTGCATTCCTCCAGACAAACCTTTTGGCAAGATGTGACATTGGTCCATAGGGACTCAAGTTAGTGGGGTTCACTAATGGTTTTCTGATTGGATGTGAACTTGAAAAACAGGACTTTCATTTCTGGTAATGCAACCAAATCAAAACTCTAGGAAAAGTAAGATCATAGGACTAGGTCTGAGTCAACACATCATTGTTTCCTTGTCTAACTTCATTATAAATACTCATGTTTGAACCTATAGAAGTATAAACTTTCAGATTTGGACGCAGAAGCTTCATTTTGTGGCGAGTTAAATAGAAGATCTGTATTAGGTCAAAGGTCTGAGTATATGGACATCTTTTATATGGATATTAATTGGTTTTCAGGTCTATTCAGGATCATTTAAATTAAGTTAATTGGTTAGCACTGTGAAATAGTCTCTCACCTGATATTTTATTATTTTTGGCTCTCTCTCTCTCTCTCTCTCTCTCTCTCTCTCTCTCTCTCTCTCTCTCTCTGTGTGTGTGTGTGTGTGTGTGTGTGTGTGTGTGTGTGCTCTTGCATATACTATAAATTAACTTTCATCTGTCCCACTCTAGGTTTATAAAAGAACTAGAATGATAATAGGTACAGAATAACCCAAGAAGGAAACACAAAATAGACCTATGTTCACACTGGGGGGTACCTATCTATTTTTTATGTTTTTTAACTCCCCTTTAAATATCATAGTCAACTATTTGTAGTCATTTACCACTGTTTGTAGCAATGAGGTTTCTGGGTTCTGGGCGGCCAATGGTTCAGACCCACAGACCTACAGTCCCAGACCCCTTAGCCACCCACAGCTGCTCAGGCCCCCAGAAATGACTCAGATGCATTTGTAAGTTCATGCTGTTTGGCCTATGGCTCAGGTACATTGCTAGCTAGCTCTTTCATCTTAACCCATTTCCATTAACCTGTCTGCTATGTGGCCCATGGCTCACCTGTGTTCCTTACATGTTTCTTCCTTGGTGGCTGGCTCAGTCTGTCTCTGACTCTGCCCTTCCCTTCCTACCCATTCTGATTCCACACCTACTTTTTCTATGGAGCCTGCCATGGGCCAAAACAGCTTCTTTATTTAAAGATTGAGATTCACAACATACAGAAAGACATCCCCACATCAACTGTTTACTCTTAAAGCACACATTTTTTTTTCCATTATCACAGCCCATGTGTGACACTTTCCAGAACAGTAAAATTATCATAAATACAGAAAAAAAAAATGAGCACAGAATGTGGAAAATATGTGATACTCGAAAGTACAAAATACTAATTTGTTTCTAGTGGGCTAAATTTCTTCTATTGCTTAATTCATAGCTATAATTATGTGTGATTCATATCTTGCTAACAAAGTGTTAGCTTTTCTACCCACAGGGACCTCTTTCCATCCTAGCCTAGAATGCTACTTCCAAAATTTTTTATGAATTTCTTTTTCAGTGAATTATAACCAATTATAACATCCATGTTGACCATTTTTATGCTTTCAGGTACATTTATTTCTACAAATAATTACTACTTTAAGCTTCATCGTACATTTATTTAGATTTTTATATCTCAGTAGAATTAAGATCACTGAAAATAACATATCTGACACTTAGTCATATCCTATTTCAGGCAGCCACAGCCATACCCACTGTCAGGTTCCAGAGCTCAGAATATAGTTAATGCTCAGACTTCTATTCAGTAAAAAGATGACTGAAAATTCTCAGGCAGTAAAGGGACAAAGACTATTTATTTCCCTATCTCAGACTGAAATCCTTCAACATTCTTCAATGGATAAATATCACATTTATATGCATATATAATTAATACTTGTTTTCATAGGATGTGATTCACAATTTATATCATTGTATCAGCATGTATTTTATTATGAAATGGCAACTTACTTTTTGGTCATTTTTAATATGCTAGATGACAAGCAGGAGATTCACCAGTACAGAGACCTACTGTTCCTGTATGTGTGTGCAACTTTAAATAAGGTAAGCCTTAAATTTTCTGCCTTTTTACTTGGTAGAATATAACATTCACAGGTTTTCTTGAAAAGCAAGTTCCTCTATATATGCTGGATCTTTATTCCTTTTTAGTTGTAAAATAGATATACTTTTACATTTTCATTATTTGAAAGCAGCATCATGTAATCTCCACACAGTTAATATGAGCACTCCATTTCAAAAGACAGCATCAATTTACTTTTTCATGCTTATACTACAATTGGTATAAACAGCTATAAAATATATAAAATAAAAAATGACACTGGAAAAAACAAAGAATACGTGATTAACTATTGCTGATGTAAACACTCTTTGTTATACCTCTGTGTGGCACACCATGATTGCATCTATTGTCATAGTTCAAGCACTAGCATTCTTTCTCATGCTCAGGAGAATATTTGCTTTGATTGTTAATATATTGTCTTCCTAATTGAAACTAACATTGTAAAAGAAGGAGAAGGTTCACTACAAATGTATAAGAGACAAAAGGCATAATAAAAGTGTGCTGTGAATAGCTATACCATTTTGTCAGCAAACTTACAGGGTGAGCATATTTACTTTAAAAATAATGTATTAAAATACAATTGACAACGTAGAAATCCTAAAGTCATCAGAGAAATTGGATACAGAAAATATCTTTCTGGAGAGACTAAAATAATGTCTTAGTTAGGGATGAAACACGTCTAAAACTCAAGTTGGGGAAGAAAGGGTTTATTTGCCTTACAATATCATATTGCTATTCCTCATTAAATGAAGTCAGGACAAGAACTCAAACAGGGCAGGAACATGAAGGCAGGAGCTGATGCAGAGTCATGCAAGGGTACTACTTATTGGCTTGCTTCTCCTGGCTTGCTGGGCTTTCTTTCTTATAGAACCCAGGACTGCCAGCCCAGGGAGGTACCACACACAATGGGCTGGGCCCTCCCCATTGATTACTAATTGAAAAAAAATGCTTTGCAGCTAGATCTCATGAAGGCATTTCTTCAACAGAGACGTCTAATGACTATAGCTTGTGTTGAGTTGACACATAAAACCAGCCAGCACCATATTTAGAAGCCAAAGAACAGTTAATCCATTTTTACCACAATCGATGAGCAGCAAGATATTACTCTCTTTAAGGCGAATAAGATATATTTTTTTAAAAAAGACTATCCAAGCAAAAAGAGAAAATGAAAGAAGATGGGTAAACCCAACTTTTTTAGAACATGACTTATTTATTTTTATAAATCTTCCTGATGTTCTTTCTTCAAGGCTAATACAGTTAAAACATAAAAGCTAATGGACTGATCAATAACGATTTCCTTAATATACTGAAGATCACGTAATCTACATAAGACTCCAACACTGTTTATTTCGGCCCTCACTTTAACAGGGAACTCTCCTGTCTGCCTCCATGTTTCAATCTTGTTCTCTCTCACAATATGTATGGATATGAGTGTCTTCTATCGTATCATCCTATTAGTATATGTCTCCTTGAGACTGATGTTGATTCATTGCTTTAGTAAGAGCATCTGATCACCACTCTGAAAAACTTTCTTCTGGATTTTGTATTAGCTACAGGCCAGTCTCCACATAGGATGAATTGAGTTTCTGATCTCTACATGCTAGACATACCACCTAGCTATACCTCGATTTTATTAATCCTAAACAGTTTATCAAAAGATTGCATAGTATCTATATCTATGCTTTTACAAATACTTTTATTTGATTTCAAACAATTGTGTTCTTTTCATACATTTACAACTTAGTTACTTACCCTCCATAGGGCAGTATTCAAAATAATTTACACTGATATTCATTCACACCTAACATTTTTCTTGGGCACTTAATCCCCTTTAGATAATATCATACCATCACATTATAGTTAATTCTCTTTATAATCTTGTATTTTTGGATAGGCTAAAATTATTTTAAAGAAGTGTTCAAGACTTGACATAATGATTCATAATGGTTATAAAATTCATTCAATAAAGGATTCTTGAATGAATGAACAAGTGGATATAAAGTAAGATACGATAGCATATGTCTCAGTGCACATATGCATGTTTTGAATCTGGTAAGAGATTATTTTTGTTTTGATTACAATATGAGATAGTTTTTCAAAATTTTTCATTTCTATTTATAGAAATTATGGATATATTATTCAATTTGTAGGTGAGCAAACCATTAATATGGAGATTTGCTGTTTAATGTGGTGTAGTAGTTTAGGAATTTTCTGTCCTTATAAAAGTTCCAAAATAACTTGAATAAAAATTTGAACCAATGAAAGAAAATTTAGTTAGGAGGAATGATACCACTTTTTGGCATGTGGCATGCATTTACTGAAGCAGAAGCCTGCCTGCCATATGCCATATGTGATGTGCCACCTAACTTTGCCATCATGTCAATGAATGTACTCCAATCCACAGCCAAGACACATGGGCATGACATGTCCTTCAATACATCATTTTTATGAATGCCTTTCCACTTAATTCTATCATATGTGGTTTCCATGGTCTGCTCAGACCAGTGATACCCATTTTTCACCTTAACATCTGAGAACTCTTATGCTGGTACCATAGAATCAGATAGGAGTCATTATTTTTCTACAGAAAGTAAAGTAACAGTGTGTGATGTTGCATTCAAGAAATTTCTTGTAGCAAGTTTAATTGCATGTGTGATATTTTTACTCACATATCTACTCATTGATCAAATATTTATTGAGACTTCCAAATGCACCAGTCCTTGTGTTATATGCAGAGAAAGAGACAGAAAAAAAGAGAAAAATAATAAACACAACAGATGATTTTCCTCAGGGCTTTGAGAAAATAGAACTGAGAATTTGCACTAGAGTCAGTTCCGTTTGTTTTTATTAGCTTTTTGATCATGTCCCTCTTCCTTCTCATCAACTTTGTATTTCTTTTGTTTTTGTTGTTGTTTGTTTTTTTTCTTCAAGAGAAACTTGTGCTATTATTAAATAACTGCAGCATTTTAGAGTTGTCAGAACTATAGTTAGCAAAAACTGACTCTTCCTTTCTCATAAACACAAAATTCCTAATATACATACATACATTCATAATTCATACATACATACACACATGCACACATACATACACACATACACACACACACACACACACACACACACACACACACACACACACACACACACACACATATATCCATGGCTAGATGTTATACTTCACGTCCACTATCAATATTAGGAATGGATGAATGGGTTTAGCCAATCATACAAAAAGTTTTATCCATACTGTCAAAATGTTATAAATTCAAATGACATACTGCCATGTTTAAGAAGACACAGTTTACTTTAGTCAGACCATATTTCCCGATCTTAAAACTCTTTCAGCTTCCTATTCTGCCATAATCCGTGAGCCTCAGCAGGAGGAGCTGTAGTATTCATGTGCACTTTGGGGCTCAACTTTCTGCAGTCTCTTTTACTCTTAACCTTGGCCAGTAGTGTGGGTGCTAGTGTTAATTACCACCTACTGCAAAAAGAAGCTTCTTGTGTGGTGGTGGAAACTTACCTCTGTTTATAGTTATAATGATAAGCCCTAATAACTAGTTAATTATTGTATCCAAGTAGCGAAATCATAATAGTAGTTTCTCATCAAGGGACTGCAACCTATCTACACATAGATTCTTGACTAGATACTGGTACCAGATATGTCTTTCATCTTTGTGGAGTGAGATCTATTTCCAATCAAAAAAATACTTGGCTAATCTCGTGATGCCTATGTCACTGTTTCAGTAATGCATGGCTCCCTCTAGAACTGTGAAAACAAGACAATAAGGATGCAGTTTCTAGGTAAGTTCCATCTTGATTTCTCTTGAGTATGAGGTGTCTTTACTAACAAGTCATTGCTGTCAAGTTTTAAAGAGCACCTTGAGCAGTAACACTAACCAGTAATATTTGGAGTCTTTGAAACGTCTTTGGCTAACAACTCCAAATCTCATTTCTGGGATTTGGCTTTGTTTCTTAGACTCTGGTGTCAGGAAAGACTTTGTTACTGAACTGCACATTAGCAGTCTTTAAATACTTTTAAATACTTTGGTAGATATAGAGTAGGAAGCTTCTACTGAGCAGTTTTTATTTGATGTAACACATCCTGCTTTATATGTCATTGACTTAAAATTATTTTATTTCTAATTTTTATCATACAGCTTTTCTCCATTATGTTCAACACTAAAAAAATAAAATAAAATAAAAAAGAAATGTGTGTAAATCATTTCAGGTCAAAACAAAATACACACTAATTTAGGAGAAAAGAGAAAGTCCTATTTTAAAAAACAAAGCTATTTCCAACTTATTCATACATTTCCAGTGAAACACATATTCCAAGTTATACAGAAAAGAAAAAATAAAAATTTTATTTTTTTTAATTTTTAATTTTCTACAGAACTTTCCAGAAAAATCAACTTAAACATTTTAATGTAAAATTATATTTGCTGTAAAATTATTTCATGATTTTCTGCCTTCAAAATAAACAATTTACTATAATTAAGTAAGGTAAATTTTGTAAAAATAATATTATGATTAGTATGAAAATTGCCTTCAGAAATAAAAAAGAAAAAAAAAATCAAGTGTTAAACCAAACATATTTGTTGATGCACAATATGTTTCTTAAAAGTAACCAGTGTTCATGAATAGTAAGGATGCATTTTTAAAGTCCTGAATATATTTTTACAAATTAAATTGACTTTTTATAGTAAAGCTCTTGACTATTGTCCCATATATTTTGGCCAGTGAGCATTTATTAATTTGGAGTTATTAAACTTTGTATTAACAGCTCATCAAAGTGACCACATATTTTTATTACATAAGGAATAAACACGATCCCTCAACGGGTATAATGGGACTAAAATATCTGACAAAGAAAGCAACCTCTTGCCCACGGACAGATTCCTACCTTTTATTTGACACTACACGCCAACACAAAATAAACATAACAAAACGTACACATTTAAAGACATGACTCTTTAATCAATATTTAATTTGTGCTTAATCTAGCACTTCTAAGGTATTTTGATATCCTACTAATTTAAAAAAAACAGAATAACAAAATAATGAAGATACAGAAAAACATCTATTAGTGAGGATAGAATAATGAGTATTAATCGTATTGGATTAATAACAACTAACACCAGTATTATAGATGCCATGGCTATAGGGGTAGTGAACCAAACTCATTGAGTTTCCATGAGTATAGGAATATGAGGCAACAACCATGAACTGATTTATATCATTAGTCCTCAGAATACTATTTACTGCAGTGTCCTGAAAGCACATTGTGCTGAACTCATCCTGTTCTTTCTTGTTCTTCCCTCATCCCTTTTTTTGAAACTTCTGTACAAGACTACATTGTTCAGACTTTATACTAGTGTCTGTACTGAAGGGTTGTTCTTATGACCTATAATAAATGTTTAGAAGGATCGATAGGCAACAGACATCACTTTGGTCTCCTGTGTAATAATATTATTGGGAACTTGTAGCTCTCTCTTCAGTTTCCTCATACAGCTTTCAAATCCATAATATATTCTATCTTACATATTCTCAGTTTTGTAATTTTTTTGTTCTTATCCCAAGCACACAGATATACACAAAGTATTTCCTTCTGAGCCCATCTAAATTTTAAAGTAGACATTTTCTGCTATTTAATTTCAGAATATCTTTGACATCATAAAGAATGGAAGGAAATCTAATGATATTAGGAGCCTAAGCTTCTGGAACTGTCTTTTTTTTTTTCTTTTGTACCAGAAGACAAACTATCGAAGGTTTTCGGAGGCAGCAATTTTTGAACAAGTGATCAATAATTTCATGTTTCTGTGTAGAACTGAATGAACTCCCTCTGGCTGTAGTTAAATTATCAGGAAAGGTAATTTCTCAGCACATTTTAATATTTTAAATGACAGATAATTTTTCCTAGAACCAAAAATTTGTTTTCTGCAAGGATAGTACAGTTTTAGACTGAGGATAAGGACAGACTGTCCTGAGTTGGTTGTTTTTATCTCATCCATTTTTTAATCACCAGCAATAAACTTAGGTTTTTTTTTCCCCTCAGGTGAATATTTTACATGCTACCAAGGTTTATATTTTTTTGGCATTACCACAGTGAAAGTATTTAAAGTAAACTTTATATCACTGTATTAGCAAGAAGCTTGGACATGAAGCATGGTAAAGCCACTAATCTGTTCAGGAAGCTCTATCTTCAGTTAAGTTTAAGGAAAGGTCATCCAAATAATCTCAATAGTCTCCCTATTTATTATGAGATGGTGGCCTAGGACATGCATTACTATTTTACTTGTTCTCTTTATAAACATTTTGTTACATATGGATAGTATAACTCTAACCGTTGTGTGTTTGAAAACTTGCATGCTCATTTAGAGGCATGCAAGTGTATCTGAAGGGACATGCATGAGAAATTAGTTCATGACTGATGAACTAGTTCATATCCATCAAGTGTTGCTGAGAAATTCTTGGGACTGGAAAATGCTTTCAATAATCTGTGTTTGTAAATATTAAAATTTTTTCAAAAGGTAAAAACACATGCTTCTAGAACTATAAAGTGGTCAACTAGAAATCCAAAAAATTGATTGCCTCCCAAGGCATTATTGATAAAGGCCCTTGAAGTCATCAAAAAACAGTTTTCACAATTGGTTACATTCTAGAACTGAATGTTAAAGACCTGTTGCTGTACATGCCACATGCTTTGGCTTCTGGACAAATAAATCTGGAGCTAGACCTGAAGGGTCCACTCCCTGCAATTTAGCTTCTATAGTGATAAAGTTACTAATAAGGATGATTGGGGGATTTAAATCCTACAATCATATTTATTGTGGATTTTGTGTATTTCATAGGGAGTGGCACGGAAGATGTCCAAGAGCAAGGGCAACAGGGGAACAAGTACTTGTAACTAGGCTGCCCTTTGTAGTCGGGAAATTACATCTGGTATTAGGAACATAGACAAAAACCTGAGACCAGGGAATTCATAAGAAGCAATAGGGAAGCAACCATTATTAATTAGTTAAATTAATATTAAATTAACCAATGACTGGTAATTACTGCTCTCTGTGTATATTTGTATATTTTTTCATTTCTCTCTCTCTCTCTCTCTTTTTTTTTACATTTATCCTCACATCTGATTTTTAGTAAGATAGACAACCACAAGACTTTCCAACAGGCATATTCTTTAGAAAGTGGCATTATTAAAGGAGTCAAGTGTTGCCATGAGGTGTTTTGGTCTTAGGGCACCCAGAGATCTAGACCTACAGAGCTGTTGCACTAGACCCCTTAGCCGCCCGCTGCTGCTCAGGACTCCAGAAATGACTCAGAAGCTTATATTAACTTCATGCTGTTTGGCCTATGGCTTAGGCATATTGTTAGTTTGTTCTTATATCTTAACTCAACCTATTTTTATTAATCTGTCTGCCAAGTAGTCCGTGGCTCACTTGTGTTTTTTTACATGTTGTTCTTTTGGGCTTTGGGCTCAGTTTGTCTAACTCTGCCCTGATTTTTTGACCTATGTTCTGATTTTTCTTTGTATTTTTTTTTCTATGGTGCCTGTCATGGGCCAAAACAGCTCCTTTATTTAAAGATTGGTATTCACAGCATACAGAAAGACATTCCCAAATAAGTCAAGGGTTCAGGTGTTCGCTAGAGTTGAAAAAAATAGCATTTATGCCATTATTTCAGGTTCAGGGACCTTTAGAGAGTAAAAGTTTTGAAAGAAGAATTTGAGGTATTAAATAGGACTGTGCTTGGAGAAAACCACCTTTTTGTATCATTCATCTGGTCCTACTTGCAAAAGATACTTTTAGCTTGGCTTGACTGTTTACTTCCTTTATGGAGGGGCAGAAAGCATCATGAAACCTTTACCTGAGCATGTACCTTCTCTGTACCACCTTTGGTGCATGAGTCTGCTTAACTGCACATGGTCCAGGGAAGGGGCAAGAGTATATAGCCCTACTAGGTTAGAGATATAAATTTATGCACCTGTAAAAAAAAATCATTATCCCTTATAGTTAGAGACTTTCTGATGTGGACTTTGGGGCACATTCACAATTCAAACCTCTCACCTATAAGTTATATAAGCCATGTCCGAGGGACAACAGATTGCAGTTTGCTTCAGGATGTCAGCCCAAGAAAAGGTTACTACCTTATGGGAGACTCTCATACAGTAAAGGCCTTGAAACCAAAAACTCCTGGAGTATCTTTGCTTTTGCTGTGCCTTTACCGTCTTTCTCTAGTATGTGGAATGATGGGAATAGGAATGAGGGTAGGAACAACCCCACTGCCTGGAATGTAGTGTTTTAATCTCATGGAAAATGGGCATTTTACCTGAGGACTATTATGAAGATTATTTCTTCCTAAGATATACTATTTAACATAATAAGAATGTTAGTTTAAATATAGTTTTGACAGTAAAAATTGAAACAAGGAAATGTCCCACAGCTGGAACACATGAGTTTCTACTGAGGAGCCTTATAGATGATGGAGTTGTTTGGGTAATGTTTTAAAAAAGCTATTGAACCTCAGCACCTTAGCATAACTTATTCTCATCTTCATGTTGGGGAGTTGTGTTCACAGGTTTCAAAGTGCATTTTAGCTGAAACCACGAACTGAAAATAGCTTAAGGTTAGATCAGAAGTCTCTGTCAAATAGCTTTGAGGTGAAAAACCCAAGATAACAATCTAAAGTTTTAGAAAAGCACACAGTTGAATGAGGATGTCATTAAGGTCAGGAAATAAGAATAAAGTAGCCCAATTATCATTAGCTGTGGTGCCTTTCTTGCTAGGATTGGTTGATGATCAAAGGTGATGCAAAATTTACTGTACCCATTTCCCCCTTAATCTTCTCATATAAAAACCATTGATCAGTGGGTATGTACTCTAAAGATTTAAAGTAGAAATGACTTATTCTACTACATAAATAGAGATTTAGATTGGTAGTTCCTTTAAGATTATTTGTAAGACTACCTTTCAAGAAAAGTAATAAAGTGGTTTATCATTTCTTTGTAACAACAAAATGCACCCTGCAAGTAAACAATATCTTCCTTGCTTACACTCTTTAACCCTGTTACTTGAGTGTAAGTATATATGGGTTCTTAGGACAATTTGTGATTCGCCTATAATATATAAAATGTCTAATCATGTAAGGGATATGGGAAACATGCTGTTTTACACTTGTACTCATTTACTTGATAAACAGAATATAACTGCTATGTAATTTTTATATTTCCTGAAAGATTTGCAGGAATATATAAGTTAAAAAGAAAGGAATAAACATAAAGAGTAAAATTGAATTAGAAGAAAATTAAATGAAATGAAATTAAAAAGAAAACATCAAGAACAAAGGAAGGGAGGGAAGGAAAGGTAGAAGGAGGGAGGAAAGAAGGAAGGAAGGAAGAAGAGAGAATTCGTATGTTATAAGAAAGAATTAAAAGGTCGGTCCTCAATTAAAATTGAAAGTCCTAAAAGAAATGTGTGAATTTGCAGATTCTCACAACCGGCCAACAGAAGTGCCTTTACCCTTTACACCCTCAGCCAGAAAAAAAGGCATAGTACGTATCAACTTTGTGGATTTCTATTGAACCCTACTTCTTTTGGAGGCTGGGACTCCAGGGAGCAAATTATAAGATATAAGAGGCCATGAATGTGAGAAGAACTGAGAAATGTGGGAGGGGTTAAAGGGAGGAAGGAGAGAAATGATGTGAATTATACACTCACAGTAAATTCTCAAAAATTAAGAAAGTATACAGGTCAAAATAACCCTCTCCAAAAAATGTTCCAACATCCACACCTCATATCTTCATCTGGTCATCCATAATGCACTGAAGATCTAAGGGGTGTTTAGCTCTGACAGAAATACTAACATTCTCTAGTAAAGCAGTTTTCCTTTTCAAGAAGTTGTGTGTGTGTGTGTGTGTGTGTGTGTGTGTGTGTGTGTGTGTGTGTGTGACTTACTACACATTACTATTATTTTCATGTATTTATTCCAGGTTTCTGTATCCAGGCATTTTGATTTTATTACACATTTCACTATTTTTATAAGGAATGACAAATATACAAAACTTTAACTTGGGGTTCATTAGTAATGAGTCTACAAAACTATAAGTAAAAAATGACAAGAATTTTCCACTAGTATATTAGTGTCAATAATGTTACAGGAATAACTGGATGCAAATTCAAGTTCACAAAATAAAGCTAAACTTTGTACCATTAGCAGGGTGAAGGATCTGTGACTAGATAACTAGCTATGCCTAGGCAGGAACTGACCACTGTTGTCCAACTAAATGGGCATGCTATTAAATTTACATCTAATGACTTATTGTTGCATCTGTAGATTAGTGCATTTCTCAACCACAAGAAGAAAAGCTTCATTTTTCAGTAGATGGTAATTAGGCAATTAACAAAGAGACCCACAACGGGCCAAGGCACAAAAAATAAGCAAATCAAATTGTCCACCTATAAATGGAATATTTTTATTAGGCACCTTTATCACAAGTCTCAGACATCATTACCAAAGAGATGGCAGATAGATTATTAAATTTGAGGCATTAGATGACTACAAGAAACAGTGTTTTTCAGACACAAAATTGCCATTGCATGCTTGAATAAACACTGACTGTTGCAGAATGCACAAGAACCCTGCAAGTCAGGTAAGTAGATACCAGGAAATGTGTGTGAGGTGGGCACGAAGTAGTTGAGGTAGTATTAACAATTGATATCTGCTAGACAGAGAAAGTCAATTTTCTTTAAGAGCATAGGCCCTGGTCATTCGTACACCACATTCCCATGAAAGGCTATGTATCTAAGAATATATGGATTGCATGAATAGAAATTCATAGATTTCTTTTAAAAGTTTGTTTTTGTTGTTTTTAAAGGACATTAATTTCATTGAGTAGGGAAGGAAGATGAATCTAGGGTGAGTTGAGAGTGAATAAGATCAAAATACATTGTAAATCATTCTCAACGAACTGAAAAAAGATAATATTTTATATGTGCAAATTTCCACGGTGTTGTACACTAGAAGTCATTGTCACACACCTTCAATTGTACCGCCCCCCTCTTAAGAATTACAAATAGTACTACTTCCGTCATTGATCACTTCTTTCAATTTATCTGTACCATTCTTTCTTTCTGTGTATCTATTTTTCTCTCTTACTATAACACCACACACACACACACACACACACACACACACACACACACCACACAGACTCACACCCCACAATGTACAATTACAGAATAAAATTTTAGTTGCATTCTGAAAACTAAATTAAGGCCAGAAAGATCAACGAAATAAGATCTCCTGGTAAAAACCATCTGCTAAGTGCATATACTTAAATGAAAGATACTGGCTAATGTTTAGCTGTTTTCCTGAATTAAATAAGATAATTGTTCTGTCTGAGCAGACGTTAACTGCTTTACTAACATGAATGACTATGGAAGTAGTAAGTGTGATTTCAAATGATATGAGTAATAAAAGGGAATTTATAATAAAAACGAATCATCTGCAATGAAATTAAGCAGTAAAAAAACAGAAATACACAATATAGTTCCCATGTGTTTAAGATTCAAATGTTAAAAAAAGAAAAATAGAATTGACCAAATACAAAAAGAATTCACACCTAAGAAGAAACATTAGTCACCATTTAGGACAACAAGTGATTATATGAGAATTCACTCCCAATTCATTAAAAATTCATTAGTTTCCAATAACATGTTATGGTCTGGATAAATATTAGTTGGACTAAATTTTTTCCTTAGCAGGGTGTGTAAACAGTATTTTATTCACATTTAACAATGTCTGATCGTAACTATTCAATTCAATGATGACTTAAAGCTTTTTTATTTTTATTTTTTACTTTCTTTTATAATATGCAAAAACTGCTTCATTTTACTAGAGACTGATGATGCTGGAATATCATCAGTCTTTTTTAAATTTTTTAATTTTAAAAATGTCTTTTTTTATCCATGTATCTCCCTGCCCCCCCTCTCTTCCCTCCTCTCAATCTCTCCCAGTCAGCCTTCAGCCTCCCCTCTTCCCATCTTCCCCATTCCCTTCCCCAAAAGGGCCAGAAGTCTCAATGCTTTTAAGATATGTATATATACCAAAATTTTACCTTGTGTTATTTCTATTTATTCTCATTGATGTCTGCTGACACCCAATGCCCATTTAGTGCTGCCACTGCCCTCCATGGTACTCTAGGACACAGTCCTGGAAGGGACTTGAAAACTGCTATCCAATTGCCAGGTTTTTTGTTTTTTTTTTTTTTTTTTTTTTTTTTTTGTTTTTTTTTTTTTTTTTTTTTTTTTTTTTTTTTTTTTTAACTTGTCAAACTTATTTTAAAATGATTTAATAATAGTTTCAGTTCACAGTATGTAAATTCACCTGGTGTTTATATCCCATTATGATTAGATTATTTTATTTATGTAAGACTGTTGAAATTATTTAACAACTATTAATGAGTTGTTAAACAATTTCCACATTTTATTCATTTTTCATACCTATATACTTGAACTGAGAATGACTCCTTCCATATATTAGGATGCGGAGAAAAACTTAATTGCCAGAATTTCAGTTTTTCTCATTACTTTGATCCAACTAGGGGTTGGCATGAGTCAGAGATAATGCTACAATAATTAAAGATCATTTCTCAACGGAAATTTGAAAGCCAAAAGATCCTGGACCAAGCTGTGTTCTAAGATACTGTGGATGACAACTTAGATGATTTTATCTATCAGAACTACCTGCCGTACTTTAAGAAGACATATTCTTATACAGAAGCAACAACAATTAATGAAAAAAGGCCATGGATTTGAAAGAAAGTTATTCAAGACTTTGGAGGGAAAAAGGGAAAGGGGAAATGAAATAGTTATAATATTAAAAATAAAATAAATAAAAATTATATGTAGCAAATGAACCCTAAAATGAACACTTCAGAATGAAGCCAGGACTAAGTGTACCTAAGAAGCTCTAGAAAGAAATCTATAATAACTAAAATACAAGTCAAACATCAAAATTAGTGCAATGACAGCAACTAGTATGCAGCTTTCAATAATAATTTTAAGCATTAATGATCTTTACTGTCCAATTAAAAGGCAAAAGCTGATATAGTAACAAAATCCATCTTTTTGATGTCTAGAAGAAATTCCACTTAGCTTTAAAGATCAGCAGCACCTTAAAGGGAAAATATGCATAGACTACTCCAATAAAATGGGAGCAGAAGAATCAAGCCAGACACTGATATTTTAGTATCGGTAGACTTCAAAGTAAAACTAATCAGAAAAGGTAAAGAAAGGCACTTTATTCTAATAAAGGTTACACTTAAGCAATAAGAAATTACAATTTTAAACAGACATTAACCCAGTTCTTTTGGACCAAATTCATAAAAGCATATATAAGAATTAGAGTCATGGATTATTATGAACAAATTAATAGATGGTAATGTAAATTTTTTGTTTTCCCCAATAAACATTTCATTTGAGGGGAAGAAGAAAAAAGAAATAAAGTAAAAACTAAAAACAGATAAACATCACAAAGAATTGCATAAATCAAATATACCTAACCAACATGTATAGAATTTTCTCACCTAACACCAAAAAAAAAAAAATATGTTCTCCTGAGTGTCCCAAAAAAGCTTCGCTAAAAATGATCATTTCCTGGAGCACAAAATAAGTTTTAACAAATTAAGAAACAGAAAAAAGGAGGCTGGAGAGATGACTCAGAAGCTAAGAGCACTGACGCTCTTACAGAACACCAGGGGTTCAGTAGAAAATGGAAAAGAAAGACAAAAAAAGTCTATAGCCAGATCATTATATTGAGCCATACCCGGTCAAAAATGCAGATCGCAATTGATCAGGAGGTATCAACCCTCCATAGGTAAAACAAACAAACAAACAAACCGAGAATGAACCTCTTGAATTTTCAAGCTCAAAGAACAGCTCAGAATAAGAGGCCATAGGATTGTAAGAGTCAGGAAGTCAGCTGTAAAACTTTATCTCCAAAGGTTTATCTCTGATACCATAAAAATATGGCTCTCTAAGGATGGCCCTCAAAATGACAATAACAATAGACATGTTAATACAGAAAGAAGCAGCTCAAAGGAGCACAATTATGGAAATCCAACTAAGAACTGCTGAGAGAAATTGGAAAGAAGCTCTGTTGTAATGTTTGCTTCCTAAAAACAAAATTTGAAGACATGTAATAGTGTATATTTCTTCAAATCAACTCTATGATTTTTATAATAAATTTCCTTATTTGGCCTACAACTGAATTTAGACAGTACAACCAAAATAGCATAGCAAGAAATAACTTAAAACTAAGAGGAAAAAAAATGATTATGTATAAAAACTTAGGCCCTGGAAAGTTAAGATTCATATTTTAAAACATTTCAAAATCTTAATGAAAAGACTAAAAGAAATGTTGACAGACTTGTAATCTTTTTAAAGTGATCAAATTATAGGAATCAACAGAGAACCTGTGGACCTTATCATGTGAAGTGGTCAGAAAACAACCATATGCTCTTCCATGAGCAAATGTGGACCACCATAGAATCCTAGGGAATGTTAAGAGGCAAAGGCTGTTTTTTGAACAGGACAATGTAGGAGGCACCAACAAATATGTTAAGTAGAAAACACTATTTTAAGATTAAGCGGCATGAATTAATACTTGAATAAGAAAATGATGACATGTATATAAAATGTATAAGTTAATCCTTGATATTAATGCCTTTTTTAAAATTGTTATTGTGCTAATAATGTATAAACTTTTTTGTGCTGTAAATGTAAATGAATGACTATTTTGCATGAATATTATTCTTGTTTTATTGTCCAAACTTTTAACTCTGACTTCTATTAGGAACATCTAATCTCAGAGGTCCTTACATGTGTGTGTGTGTGTGTTTGTATGTGATGTGTTTTTATATGTAGCATAGGAGTAAGACAAGACATATGTGCTCTTACATGGAGTAAGTAAAAGAGTGATATATTCATATATTACAGATATATTCATAATTTTCTACTTCTGTGTCTTTATGTTCCAAAGATCCCATCTTGCAACTCAGTTGTTTTGGTGATAACGTGCATTCACGGTACCACAAGCACCATGAAAGCTTCCAAAAAAAGAAAGCAACCAAAAATATTGCCTAGGGATGGTACTTCTGAATCACAATAACCAGCATGACAGAATGACATAAAGAATAAAGCAGTGGGACACAAACCTTTCCAATAACTAAGGGTTCCTTAATTGAGTTTAAGATTCACTTGGTGAGAAAAACCATGCCACATAATAGAAACCAAGCCAACTACCCAGGACTCGAGTAATCATGGATCTTGGAGAACCCTCCACTCTAGTAAATCAGCTTAACAACTACACTCTAAATATTTGTTCTATATTAACAGAAAAATGAGGTTCACACCCCTCATCAAGAATATTATTCTCCTTGCAATAGAGACCAGGATAATAAACCATAATCAATTAAAATGGGAATTAATGGATTTCAGTCCCAAAGAATATATGGACAATATAACTCACATGCTTAATAAAGATTCAGGAAACACTAATAAGGGGAGGTTGGAGTGATATTGTAAAACCCAGAAAAACAGGAAGTTTGCTGTGTGATTCTGTCTCCCAGGAATGTGAGAAGCTGGAATGATTGCTCAGCCCTCTAGGGCACTGGCTGCTCTTCCAGAGGACCTGGGTTCAGTTGCCAGAATCTATACTGTAGATTGCAACTGTCTATAACCCATGTTCAAAAGAATCTGGCACCCTCATAGGCACACATGCAGACAAAACAGACAAAACACCAGTGCATAGAAATGTGAAAAGCCACACCATTAAACCTCACTAATCTTGCTGCCTAGACCTTTACAGGTAGAATACAAATTGACATGCTAACATGGAAGGTTGAAAACTCATGACCTTAACCTTAGCAGAAAAAAAAAATAGTAGAAAGAAAAATCTATCCAGAAAGAATACATCCAATGCCAAATGATCACAATAAAATACATAAAAATCAAACAAATACTTGTTATTTGTATATTAGGAGTACACACAAACATACACATATGTAGCAATAGTTGAAGAAAATGCCATGAATTTGAAAGAGGCAGAACAGTAAATTGGAGGGCTTGGAGTAAAGAAATGGAAAGGGAAATGATGCATTTATAATATAATCTCAATAAACAAAAATTGAAATGACATAATATCAAGGACTCGAAACAACTGAACCATCTCTCCAGTTGCCAAAAGCAACTTTAGAATAAAAAAAAATGAAATCAGTGAGCACAAATACAAAATTATTGTAATAACTCCCAGTGAAGCTTTTTTGTACAGAGAGTCACAGCGAGTTTGGAAATCTGAAACAAGGGAAGGAATGAGAATAAGGGATGGATGATTTTACTGTGGAGGGCAAGATGGAAAGGGAATGAGAAGGGAAGACAGGGCAGCATTGTGACATTGCTCCTGAGAGATGCTGGCATTCCAAAGAAGAGTTAGAAGAAAAATGAATACCTGGATCTTTAATTATTATCTGTGAAATTTTGTATTTGTGGAAAACAAGCATAAATGTGTGATATAAATGTGGGTTAGGTAATATTACAGCATTTGAAATTAATGCTAAAAATTTTAAATTGTTTTTTTTTTCTGTTTAAATAGTTACACTAGACATTGATCAGTAAGATTTAGGCCTGTTTATTGAATGTAAAACACTCCGTGCACACCAACCTCAGAAACATCTAATCAAAACTGAACTTAGTTATACCAATGAGGTTTGAAAATATTGTAGTAGGAACTAGATCCAAATTTCTTTCATATCATTATAATACATTTATGAGGTGGAACACAAACAAAAAATGAGCGACATAAATGGTGTCGTTTGTATAAAGGGTCAGAACAATCAAACCAGACATCCAGACATGAAGATGTATTGAGCCTTCACCACTATTGGGGCTAGGTGACAGGCTCCTATGTGACACTGTTTCCAGGGGATGCTCTTGTAAGAGAAAGTAAAATGTATCCTTTAATGACTTTTGTGTATATACTGCTTCTCTACAATTTGAGAAACATTTTTGCTACTTCTGAAAATAAGGGCAATTTCCTGTTTATTATTTATTGTTATTATTATTATTCTGAATTCTCAGGATCCCTTTCTCTGTTCACAGGATTTCAGCTGGTATTGCATTTGTTATGTGGGTATCTATTCCCATTTTTCCTAAACCAATGTTGACAGTTTTCCAGGTATAGTTTTATAAATCCTGCAACCTCATCTTTCTTACCGATGGTGTATAAAACTTTCTATGTATACAAGACACAGCTTAGCAGCAGGGCAGGGAGGTGGGAACGGGAATTCAAAACCTTCAAATGCTGACTCTTCTGCAGGTGACTGGTTATTTAGCCTTGTATCAATTAAAATTAACTATGAAGCATAGAATTTGAATATATTGTTAAGAATAGTCTTGAATTAATAGTTTATGAAAGTGTTTCTAAGTTATTTTAGAACGTTAGCATCAGTTTTTGATTTTTATGACATTGCCTGAAAAAAAACGCCTTACAGTCTACTTCAAATCAATATAATATGTGTTAAACACATTTTCTTTATTTAGAGACAGAGTAGGATAGGGTGTTCACACTGCAGTGTTCTATAAGACCTAAATTAAGAATTTTTAATCCATGAGTTTGTTAAGGTAGTGGTTTTCAAAGACAAGATTTAAGTTGTAAGCAATTTTATTTTAAATAGATATTGGCATGATTTGAAGTCCTTTTGTCTGTCAGAACATGATTTAACACGTACAGTCATGTCAGACAAACTGAAGAGCTCTGAGGTCACGTGAGTAAAGGGAGGTGCTGGTATTGCAGCAGCCTGAAGGCCAGAATGCTACCAAGCTCATTCCCAGGGGCTGTGGCCCAGTTTCCCCCAGCTGTAAATTTCTCTTTGTATGTGTGACAGACATGGCTGACACTAACTACGGCTGTTATAGCTTGGCATTCATTTTGCCTGATATATTGACACTAGTGAAACTTGGTGGCGTAGGACAAAGAAATTTGGTGCTCTCACTGTGAATCACCTCACACCAGTGACTGATAGGCAGAGTTACAAATCACAGAGAACTGGCAAGGTCTTCTGCCCTAATTTGTTTTTTAAATTTTCATTCAGACAGTGTAACTTCATTACATCCCTGCAAGGAAGACCTCAGGCATTGTGTGAGGGAGATTTATAGCCAATGAGACAACCATTTCAGACTGCAGAGAAATCCCTTCAGTGCCCATTGTCTGTGCTCTGTCCTTTATTTGGAAATAGATTTCACATGGTTTGGCTTATTTTGAGGACACAAATTTCTTTGTACAATGAATTTACCACTGGCTATGAAGAGACAGACAGTATTAGTTATATTTACAACTTCATAAAACTCCATATAGGCAATCCTCTTCAATATTGTTCTCTTGTTTACTCGTACTTTTCTTCTTTAAAAACTGAAAACAGAGAAGCAGATTGACTCCAGGTGAGTTTCTACATTTTGCCAGAACCCTGAAAGAGTGAACGGGAAACACTGTATCAAGTCAGACACCGCCCGCTCCTCCCCACCCCCACCCCACCCAACCTGGCGATTGCTGACAAGCAAATTTTGTCAGGTTCCTGGACAGCTCTTTTTTCACTAAACCTCCTTTCTCTTTCCAGCTACATCAAACTTTGGTGGATCATTGTTAAACACTTGACAGAAATGCTGTTTCTTATCCTCTGTTGCTTAGAGAATCAACACACTAACCGATCTGTTAAGGAACTCTGACACCCATAAAGAATTTTAGAAAACTTCAATTTGTCACAATGAAAACAACTCAGCTGGAAAGATTTTTAGAAGGACAATATTAGAAAGAAAACTAATTTCCTAGGAAGTGCTGTATTTCTCTAGCAAGAAGCCATTTACAATATATGACTTATTGGTTAGAGATAATGAAAGACCCTGTTCTGTCTGCTCATTGAGGCTTTGGTAGCAGCAGTCAAAACCAGTTCGCTTGCTTCTTTTTTAATTTCTTAATGATTTTTTTTGGGGGGGCTCATCAAGTGCAATGTTACATACAATGTATTATCATGATCCGTAGAATATTTTATTCTGTGATTTTCATAACAACTCATCTGTTGTTTGAAAAACTGAATTAAACCTAAGGCAAAATAGAAAGCTACAGCTAGAGAAAGCACAAAGCAGCTTCTTCAATGAATAAATGAACACGGACATAGTTAAGACCCAAAGAAACCTTCTTAATATAAGGTCTGTAATTTGAAGCTACTTAGAACGGAATCTAAAGTAACAGATAGTTTATGCTCAGGCACCTTGTTGAGAGGACCTCCCTCTTTGGATCCGGAATGGAATTTGCCCAAAGAAATGTGACACTGAACAGAAAGTGAACTGTTCATTCCAACTTCATGGAATACTTTGCTCATATGTCTCTGAAGGACCTGTCAGTAATGGCACTAATAGGAATTCAATTCTCCACTTCCAGATCAGCAACTTCATGTGCCCTCAGCAGAATGGCTGATTGCAGATGTGTGGGCAGAGTCTGCCCAGCAGGCTCTTGGACTGTGAAGTGCCCAGGAGTGCTGAACTTTGACTGGCTTCGGTTTTGTTTTTATTATTGATGCAATACATCAGAGCTGTGTCAGTCTGTGATGTTGTTGGCAACATGGTTTTGCACTCCTGGGAGTATAGGGCTTTTTGCTATCTCGATATGACATTGTGGTACAGACAATAAAACAGATAACAAAGCAAAGAGAACGTGATACATATTAAACTCCACCGGAGGTAAGCCAAATGCTTCCTATTTTTTTAATAATGTAAGAGTAGTGAGTATGTATTTGTTACTTTGGGAATATTACTTCCCTTCATCCTAAAACCATGTCTATGAAGTTTATTCATTACATTTTTGAATAATCTATTAAAATATTTACACTCATCTGTGTTAACATTAATAATATAATATGCTCATACATAATATAAATTAATATATAGGGACAGATGCTATACCACACGAGGGAAAATATCACAAATATTGACACAAATGAAATAGACAAATTCTTTCATGGTTCAGTGTTGTGAGCATAACATGACCCAAGGTGAGTTACTGTTTCCTCCATAATAAGATACTTTTGACCTTCTTTCCAATAAAAACAGGAGGCTACTACCCAGTGCACAGGGAAACCCAACCTTTCCAATTATCTGAAGTTTTGGTGGCTACTGTATTTAGATTTTCAATTTCATTTCCTTATTCCTTTGCCAGTTCTGAAAAATGTTCATATGCCTCACAATATGCTGAGCCCAAGATAATCAGCCAAGTCCCAACTTCTCGGAGACTTTCATCCCTTAAACTGCATCTTTTTCCAGCTGGCAGGCCAGTGGCAGGGAGCTGCCATGACAGAGTTCAGCTTAGTTAGGATTCAACAAATGGCTTCTACTTATTCTCTCAGAAGGGATGGTTTGTGTTCTGGGACAACTTCTGTTCTTTTTAGTGTATTTGACATTGTGGGGCTTTTCTTTTTACCCCTTTTAATCTATAAGTTTTGGTTGACTGATATTATGAAAGGATAGTAAAAAGGAGAATGTCTCTCTTTACACACACACACACACTCACACACGTTTTCACAGAACCTGAAAACATTTCACTCATTTTCCCATTTCTCATAACAAATATAATTGATAAAATAGTCCATAGGTAATGTATACTTAAGATGTTAGCTTTTCCAGATCGATTAAGGCTACATAAAGCCAAACAGACTTTCTTTAATCTTATTTCATTCTTCATGTCTGAGATGTAATTCATGAATTAACTTAATTCCCGAGCTCTTGTTCAAACACTGACAGCTTTTCTTAGAGTTCCAGAGATGGCCCAACCCAGTTAAATGAAGTTTGAATGTATGCTTATTATGGACATTTTTCTCTAAGTTATAGCTTCAGCATTAAAATAAACGGAAATTTAGGGTAGAACGTAAATCACTGATGTAGCTAATACATGTGAAAACTCAGTGTCTGAGCACCTAGCTTAGGAGAATCAGAATTAATATGTAATACATTACCATCATAGTTGCTTTGTGTTTCAGTAGATGGTTTTCTTTTTTCAATGCCCACGTGACAAATTACCACTGCCTGTTATTCTAGTTCCTATGAGTCTTACCTACTCTTTTAGCCACCATGGGCACCAGGCCCATATAATATGAAAACATACATATAAGCAAAATACCCATGCACATACAAATAAATATTTAAGGATAAAAAGTATTTTTTTTTTAAAAAAAAGCATATTACATGTGATGTCTTATCTTTTAGACACTATCTACTTATTTTTTCCTAGGGAGTTTACCTTCCTCATTAACTTAGGCTTTTAAATTTCTTTGAACAAGATAAATGGTTGTTAAAATAAGATTTCTTGGCCCTAGGCACCAGAGGTCCAGACCCATAAACCTGCCGTCCCAGACCCTTTAGCTGCCTGCTGCTACTTAGTCCCCCCAAAATGACTCAGATGCTTATATTAAGTTCATGCTGTCTGGCCTATGGCTTAGGCACATTGCTAGCTTGCTCTTTCATCTTAACTCAACCCCTTTCCATTATTGATCCCGCCACATGGCCCGTGGCTCACTTGTGTTCCTTATATATTTCTTCTTTGTCGACTGGCTCCAATCTGTCTCTGACTCCGCCCTTCTTCTACCTATTCTCTGATTTCCTCTCCTACTTTTTCTATGGTGCCTGTCATGGGCCAAAACAGTTTCTTTATTTAAAGATTGATATCACAGCATACAGAAAGACATTCCCACATCAAATGGTTGTGTTTATTTAAAGTTATCCTTATATGCAAGGCATGAAAGAAAAGAAATGTTGAAAATCAGAAAAAATAGATTAAAAATTGTGAATTAGATTGTCACATATTTTTAAATAATATGTATTAAGTCACAAGATTATAAAATAATAGCATTTGATCTTAAAACTATACATTTTCAGAAGGGATTATTTTAAAGATTTGGACCAAGTTTAGAAAAGCAAATTTGGTAGCCATTGTTCTCTTTACACTCGATAACCCTAATAATAGAGAAATGATAACATCTCTGATAGAAAGATGATTCTGTGAGAACTGGAAATAGAAGAATAAATAATTATTTAAAATAATTTGCACAGTATTTACAAAAAGTGGCTTTGATGACATAAAACTGAAACAATTAACTCATCTATCATTCTAACTCCTGAAAGAAAACACTGGTAAACTCATGAGGGGTTACCACAAATACTTAAAATTGAGACGTTTCCTTTTTGAAATCACGTTTTGTGAAGATTTGAAATAATTTAGAAGAATCAAGAAATGGTTTAATATCCTAAATATAACTTGGACAGGTAGAGGAATGACCTCATGGCTGAGAGGACCATTGGTACCACTTCAAGAAACAGTTGTGTTATCCCTGGGAAGACCCCAACCTGGTTAACCCAGGGCATCAAGGAGTGGTGCAGAGGGATTCAGCCTTGAAAACCCTCCAATTATATGTCTGATTAATCATTAACCCAATGTCAAAATTTCTCATTGGTCCCTCCAATGTGAAGACAGAAAACAAGGAAATCCCATCTACACAACTTCAGAAATTGAGCTTTCTTGAACACAAAGACAAGTGGCAGAGTAAAGATCCAGAGTCTCAAGAGAAGGGTATCCACTGTGTCTAACAGGATCACAATTCATGAAGGCTTTAGATTAAAATATCTATCACAATGGTAAGAAACCAAGGAACAAAATATCAGATAATAAGTCCTCCACCTTCTTTTCACTTTATTAAATAGTTATTGATTTGTTGTTGTTCTGTTTTGTTTTTTAAAGTATTTTTTTAATATTATTAATTGGACTTTTTGTTAATGAAGAGGGTGGTTAAGCTACTTTTTTAGGCTGAAGTTATAGAAATACAATAATTGTTGTAACTATCAAATATTTATGAGACTGTCTTTTTCTGAATAACTATAGAATTGATCCCATAAAATGCTGCCAAGATATTAAATAACTGTTTGGTTTTTGTATAATGTAAAAAAATGGACAAAAGAGGATACTAAGTAAACCAAAGAAAAGAGTAAAGGGGAGTGAGTGAGCAAACATCTCTCAGTGGCCGTCTTCCAGCCAACTCTACTTCAGTATGTACAGTGTAGAACCTAAATCCCCTTCAGGATGTGTCATGATCACTTTCTGCATTTGTTAGTGATGATGCATTGTCTTTTACGGACTGTAACTCACTGGTTATGTATTTTTTCCCTCTAGTTTCAGTTATAGACCGTGGACAAATGTCTGCTCAAAACAGTGCATTAAGTAAAACATAGAATATGACATCACACATAAGGATCCGCATTTGTGTTTCCAGTGCTTGCTGCACACAGGTGTTTGAAGAAGAAGTATATACTATGATGTTAATGGAATATAAATTTAGGTTTAAGCAGTATAACGATGTAGTCAGAATGGTGTAGAAAAAGCTTATGTAGTGATTGGAACCAATATGAATAAAAACTACTTAGCATAGACAAGAAATATCATTACAGTTAGTAATAAAATTGAAATTAAATATTAGTCTTCATGTTAAATCTGGGGAAAGAGTTATCCATTTCTCAAAGAGTGCCTAATGCTGCAAGCGGATGATTAAAATAAGCTTCCTCTTATATTTTCCCTTATAAATTAGTAGTATCTCTCATATTTTCCGAGAGGTATTTTGATCAAGGATCTACACTTTTGATGAGATACACTGTTTTTATCAACAATTGTTGTGGAGCCTAATAATTAGAGTGCAGGCATACTGATAGCAAGATTTAGCCTTCATAAAATTTAATTCAAACAGAAATTTGTGTGCATGTGTTATTGAGCAGGAAATATGCATGTATTATAAAAGCTTTAGAAAATATCATTTAATTCATTTTTGGAGCATCTAATTCTGAGGCTTATGATTTTTTTTTTCGTCCTTTACTTTGTGTAAAGTGTCATATAGAAAGTAGAAGAGTTATGGAGAGGACGTTTTATCATGTACCCACTCAGAAATTCAGTTGTCTTGTGAGCTTCTCTATTAGCAAATTACCAGCAGGATAACAATTGCAGATTGAACAAACTCTTTATATATATTAGATGTTCTGGAAAACTGTCTGAAAAATGCTTCTATTTCATTTTTAATGACTTTTTTATGCTGTAATAATGTGCATTCATATGGATTTTATATATTTAACAGTTATGTTTTATAGATTTAATATAAACATAGTTTGCTTCATTTTTTAGTCTGTCTTCGAAACAAGCCATACTAGTAAATGAAAAAAGCTAAAGGTCAGGTTTTATTTTATTTTATTTTTTTTAAATATCAACTGCAGTATTATATTTCTGGCCTGGACTTTTGGGCCTAGCCCTGACATTCAAACCAACTAGCAGCCCTGCTGCCGCTTAGCACCAAATAATCACACAGATGCTTCCATTAATTTTAGGCTAATTGACCTAGGGCCCAGGCATATAACTTGCTAGCTCTTTACCTTTAAACTAATCCATGGTTCTTATTCTGTTCAGCTATGTGGCTTGGTATGTTTTCTCAGAGCAGCATAGATGTCTTCTGCATATGTGGCATCTCTGCTCCGTTCTTCCTGTTCCCAGAGTTTTCTCAGTATGGTAGCTCTGCCCACACTTCTATCTGCCTTCAGGCAATCAATATTTTTATTAAATAGTAGGTGAGACAATTATTTACAATGTTACATAATCCCACTACAATCACCTAACATTGAATTTGCCTAAAATTCCTCACTGAATGTCATAAAAAAATGAACAAATAAATTGGCATATTAGCACATTTGTTTTGTCTTATTCAAAGTAAATGACATTAAGATTGAGATGAAATCATATTAGAGAATTTTATTCGTTTTTACCCAATTTTATTTAGATTTTCAGAAACTTAGTTTTTGTTGAAAAGAATTAAAATTGCCACTATAAATATTATTAATAAAACCGTCCAATTGTTATCAATGTCTAAGGCTATACCAAACACATTCAGGTGATATATAGAATTTGCAGATGGATGGAGGTGAACCAGCCAGATCTTTTATCCCAGCACTCAGGAGACAGAGGCAAATAAATATCTGAATTCAGTGCCACCTTGGCCTACACATCAAGTTTCAAGATAGGGCTACACAGGAAGACCTCTATCTTGAAAAACAAAATAATTATAGTAATAACTTTCAGATCAAAATTTTGGAAATAATAATGAAGCACACTTCCCTAGCTGCCCAGGCTGGTACATGATTCAATGCCTGAGTAATGCTGTAGAGCATTCATGAACACAGCACTGTGGAGGCTGCCACATTTTAATTTAACAGAATGGACCACCAGAGGTCTGTGAGAATCAGAATGTGCTATCAATCTTTAAATCTAATTAATCAAAACAATTTTATCAGTTTCACACAAAAATAATAAAATTTGTATTCTGGTACTATATGGAAAAAAATGTTTTAAAATAGAATTTAGTATCAACTCATTCATGGAATCTTAGGCAGGAAGGAAGACGAAAAGTTAATGAGATTATATTTGCAAGTTAATTTATCAAAAGAATTTACAGAGCTAAACAAACAAACTCAAGAAAAAATATAGTTATTTCTTAGAAAAATAAAAAAAAAAAACAAATGGTGATACGGTAAATGTTGCCTATAATTTAGTATTGAAGTTTCCCTTTCTTTGGTAGGTTTCCTTTGTATGTCCAGCAATTTATGTGTAATTTTTATTCCTCTTTATTATGGTATCTCCTAAGAAGACAAAGCAATTACATTTTATCAAAGCTTAGATATTTTTGTTTGTTTCACAAATAATCTGAAAATTAAAACAATTTAATTTATAGAAATATGAATTCATCAAATGTATTAAATTATTTATTATGGATAATATCTTACAGAACATGTTACTTTTCTATGGTGTTTGATTGAGGTATTTAAGAAGTACATAGATGGCATCAATACTTCCCTGGATTGTTTGGTAAACTGTGTGAACTGAGTTATTTTTTAAAGCCTCAAAAGCAAAAGATAAAAGTGTCTTAAAACTTCACACATTTCTTATTTTTCTATGGATTATTCTAGAAATTGCTGGTGATCTAACACATAAAAAATGAAAGGAATTAACATGAATTCCATGTCTTTCCTTTGCTCTCAGACTTTTTACTAAAGAATAAAATGAATACGCCTAGAATGGAAGGAGCAAAATCAGCAGAGATACTGTGAAAGTGTCCTGCCAGTGTGAACACTGTGGCTATCACAGGTAAAGTGTCTTATTCTTTAGCTATTTTCTGCATGATTGCTGAAGACAAAATATATTTCTAAAGATAGAATTTAGCATACAGTAATAGTTTCCACATCAAACTAATGATTGAATCAACAGATTTCAAAAATACCATATAACTAAAACTTATTCAGACAGACCTTTCCTTGTTTGTAAAGTTGATATGTAGATATTCTATAAAAAATAAACTAACCTTAAGATTTTACATGATTAAAATTAGATTGTTATCTTTTTTAAACAAATGCAAATATATGTTTTAAAATATCTACCTAATATTATTTTCTCTGAATCAATAAGAAAGTGATATAATTCAAACCTTAGATTAGAAAAAGATTGTTCCATATTAAGTATACTTTACATTGTATAACGATCACATAATACTATAAGATATAAACTGAAAATCTTCAGTATTTTCTAATTATTCTATATAGTATATATATACAAAAAATATGAGTAATGACAAATGAGAATATTAAGTAGATGAAGTTTAAGATCTTTCCATGTGAATATTCTGTTAGTGATAATCATTTTGACAATAATTTAATGTAAAGTCTGCTTACATCACTATTTCTTAGTCCTAGTCCAAGAATTAAACTTATAGTTAGTCAAATTGATATAATAGGAACAGTTTATCAGTAACACAGACAATAGTGAGCCAGTCCTCTACCGAGGTGGAGGAAAATGAATGCGGATTTTAATCCCCGGGGGACTTGTCCTGTCCTTGGGGAAAGATGGACAGCTTAGAAGACTAAGAAGACTTGAAGTGAAATCTAGTTAAACACATTATAATCTATTTTTAGTTTGGAAGAAAGAAAGAGCACTGTTACATTGCTGACTATGGTGTACACTAATGTGATTAGGGTTATGAATTTGAATATTTAAAGAAAATATCACCCTACATCTTCAGAAAGCCTGACAACATTGAATACCTGATTCTAACAATTATTTGATCTATAGATTGGATAGTTTAGCATATTGTCAGACTTATCCTTGCTGCAATCCAGGATCAAGTAAGGTTCAAGAAGCAAAATAATATGACATGTCATATTTCTTGCATAAAGTATCACCAGTTAACATTTTCGAATCCTAGTTCACGTATCAACAAAATGGCTCAGTATGTAAAGAAACACGATTTCGATCCCAACCCCAAAGTCCTAGCAGACGATGGAGAGAGAACCAAGTCCTTCTTGGTTACCTCTAACCTCCAGGCACACAAACATGTACAGACAGACACACTCAGGAACATGCACATGCATGAGAATGCATATGCTCAGCCTCCTCTCCCACAGTTTTTTATCAAAAATACACAGAATATATTGTTTATTTCAAAAGCCCGCCACTTTTTCTTGTGTGTGTGTGTGTGTGTGTGCGTGTGCGAGAGCGTGTGTGTGTGTGGGGGGGGTGTGTATGTGCGTGTGCGGGTGTGTGTGTGTGTGTGTCTGTATTTAATGAAAAGCATACTAAAATTTTCCTGTTTTTCGCAACTCATTTTCTCACTCCCTTTTTCCATGTTTAACCACAGGGTTTGCCTACTTCCTTAATAAAGTTTTGGTGATATAGTAGTGGGTGCTATGATTTATAGTTCAGAGCCTTCAGAACTGAGATATATATCCTTTCTAGCTGGAAGAGTTTCCAGCTGTTAGTCCTGTTTGGAAATTGCCCTCAGCTGGGGGGAACTATTTCCAATCTCATCTTGCTTCTTCAGATGTTCCAATACACCAGAAGCAATATCTAGCCTCAGCTCCTTACAGTGAATCAAGCCGCTCTGGAGAAGACTAAACTTGGGAAACATGCAGAGTCAGCAAGTACTTTGCCGAGACTAAACTTAAATACAACATTTCTTATTGCCAGTTTTTTCTTATCACTTATTTCTCCTCTTCATCAGCTGGCGATCCTACACAGAATTTTCAGTGACCAAGGCTGCCTCCTGGTTATTCAACTTCAAAGAATAACAAAGGTGATCTTATCTTTAGACATTTTTTTCCACTTTTTAATTTAAAAGTATTTTTTTACCCTTCCATTTCTCTCTTTCCACCCAACCCCCAATATTCCCCACCCTCGTTATCTACTTCTCAAAGAGAATAAGGGAGTCAACAAGTTTGGCAAATCAATTTGAGTCAGGAGCGAAGTCTCTCTTCTCAGCATGTACACTGAGCAAGGTATCCCACTATAGCGAATAGACTCCAAAAAACCAGTTCATGCACTAGTGATAAATCCTGATCCAACTGTCAGAGGCCCTACAAACTTCTCAAGCCACATAACTGTCATCCATATTCAGAGAGCCTAGTTTGGTCACATGCAGGTTCACCAGCTGTCAATCCTGAGTCAATTGGCTCCCAGTAGCTCAGGTCAGCTGTTTCTGTGAGTTTCCTATCATGATCTTGACATGTTACAACCCCTCAAAATTCTCTTTCACTGGACTAGGAGCTTGACCCAGTGCTAGCTGTGGATCTCTGAATCTGCTTCCATCAGTTGGTGGATGAAATAAAAATACTCTGACTTCCAAGATGACAATCTGTATAAAATCACCAGCCATTAATTCTCAGAATGAGAACAATCAAAACACAATTATGATGGTCATCAATTTGATTACAGGAGTTGGCCAGTTAATGCACCATTTCCACTATTGCTTTGATTCTTAGCTGGGCTCATCTTGTCCTGGGCGTTTCCCTAGTACTAGGTTTCTCCCTAACCTCCAAATGACTCCCTGTATCAGGATATCTATCTCATTATTCTCCCTCTCTGTGCTCCCCCAAACTCTACCATTGCATATTCCCTCATATTCTATTCCCACCTCCCCTTCCCAACCTACAAACTCCCAATTTCTCAAGACATCTTATCTATTTCTTTCTCCCAGGGGGATCTATGAATGTCTCTCTTAGGTTCCTCCTTGTTACCTAGCTTCTCTGGGCTTGTGGATTGTAATCTGGTTATCATTTGCTTTATGTCTAATATTCACTTATTAAATAAAACTGTGTTTCTCTGGGTCTGGGTTACCTCACTCAGGATGATTTTTTTTTTTCTAGTTCCACCTATTTGCCTCAAATTTCAAGACGTCTTTTCTTTTACTGCTGCATAATATTCCATTGTGTAAATAGCCAACATTTTTTAATGCATTCTTTTGTTGACAGGCACCTAGGTTGTATCTAAGTTCTGGCTATTAAAATAAAAATACAGCTGAGCAAATGTCCCTGTGATATGCATGTGCATACTTTGGGTATACGTCCAAGAGTAGTATTGCTGGATTATGAGGTAGATTGATTTCCAGTTTTCTGAAAAAATAGCATACTGATTTCTAAAGTGGCTGTGGATGTTTACACTCCTGCCAGCAATGGAGAAATCCTTGTTCTTTTCATTTGGCTTATTTTGTTAATAGAATTATTTTCCTATAATTCCATTAATTTTTCATCAAACAGCATGATTTTATATTCTTTTGACTGACTGATATATTATGTGAAATATATATATATATATATATGTATATATATATATATATATATATATATATATGTATATAATGACATAGACGTCATGTGCCCTTTGGTCTGTGAATACCTATGCTGCTCCATAAGTTGACTTTTTTGAGTAGTGCAATAAATATGAGTTTCTGCCTGTCACTACAGTATGCTAACTTTATTCTATGAAGTACTGTGGGAGATTATGCTGTTACATTGTAAATAACTGTCCCACCCACTGGTTTAATGCAAAGCGCTGATTGGCCAAAGGCAGGCAGAAAGTGTGGGCAGGGCTACCAGAGTAAGAAAACTCTGAGAACAGGAAGCACAGAGTAGAATGCCAGAGAGAATGCCAGAGAGAAGCCAGAAGAAGCAGAGGACAACTATGCTGCTCTAAGAAAAGGTACCCAGCCACATGGCTGAATAAGATAAGAGTCATGGGTTAGATGAAGGGTAGAGAGCTAGCAAGTTATATGCCTGGGCCTAGGCCAATCATATGCATCTGTGTGTCCCTGCGGGTCTGCAGGTCTATAGGCCTAAAACTTAGGCCCGAAGGTCTGGGCCAGAACCTCGTACTACGAATTACTACCACTGAATCTTTTGGGGGAGCTGGTTAGGGATATTTTTCCTTCATTTTTATTTATTTTTTTTTTATTAAAAAACGTATTTTTTATCTATGTAACCAACTGCTCCCCCTCCCTCCTCTCCTCCAAATCTCTCCCAGTCAGCCTTTAGCCTCCTCCCTCTGCATGGACCCATCTCCTCCCCCAAAAGGGCAAGAGATCCCAAGGTGAGTCAGCTCAGCATGGCGCATCCACTGCAGGCAATTCTGATTTCCTCATCCCATCCAAAGTCAGACTGGGTTAGGTGTTCCTCTGCAGGGAATGGGCTCCAACATGCCAGCCCAGGCACAGGAACACAGTCTGATCCCACCCCTCGAGGCTCCACATGCTGTCCATGCAAATGGACAGTTGCCTTCCCTTGGCGAATTTAGCTTCCCCTCTCAGGCCCCCCCCCCCCCCATACCTTCAGTGGCTGTTCTTGATTCAGTGAGCACCAGAGTTCCAGCAAGCCACTGCTGTTGGAATTTTCCTCATAATCCCTATCCCCTTGTTCATGCTGAAATTAAAGCTCTTAGATTTTTTTGTTTCCTGACAAAATTCTGTCTGATTTCCGTGTTTTCAGTTATAGTCAGACTAATTTACCTTCCCAGAAACAATATACAAAAATTTGTTTCTCCCTGTAGATAGCATAATTTTGTGGGCTTTTTCTACGTTCTTTCTTTTTCTTTTTATAGCTCTTATTTTGAGTTGGTGAGCACTGATGATGTCTTTAGATTGCAATGCTACACTGGATTTAAGCTAAATGAGCAGCAAATAGATACACACTTACAAAAGCTTGGCTATACTTCAGAATACCATATGAAATAGAAATGAAATTCCTGAAACTTGCAGACAGAAGCCTAATGCCTTCCAAGTTAACATGTATCCAACACTTCAACACTCTGACTTCCAGGATGACAATCTGTATAAAATCACCAGTCAGTAAGGCTCAGAATGAGAACGAAAAAATAGACAAGCTGATGTCTAAGATAATAGAAGAAAGTAAGCTAAATATACCTTTTGTAATAGGATCTTGAAATAAGTTGTTTGTAATAGCATCTTGGACGAATCACAAAAACTACTCCGAAGTTTTAACAATACAATCAGAAACAAAATAGAAGGAGCTATATGCTGGCTAGTTTATGTCAACTTGACATACCTAGAATCATCTAATAGGAATGAGCCTCACTTTAAAGTGCCTCCATAAAATTGGGCTATACAGAAGCCTGTAGAGCATTTTCTTAGTGATTGATGAGCTATGACTCAGCCCTGTGGGGAAGACTCCATCCTGGGTTGAAGGTACTGAGTTCTGTATGAAAGCACACTGAGCAAGCCAGTAAGCAGCACTCCTCCATGCCCTCTGGATCAGACACTGGCTCCAAGTTCCTACCACGCTTGGGTTTCTGCCCTGATTTCCTTGATGATGTACTATGGTGTATAAGAGTAAGCCAAATAACCCTTTCCTCTCCATGTTGGTTTTACCATAATTCTTTTTATCACAGCATTAGTAATTCTCTCTAAGACAAGCTACTTAACATAGAAGTAAGTATAGCAAAAAAACAATAGAACTTATAGTTCAGAGGAATAAATAATCCCAGGGCTGTAAATCAGAAAAAGAGAGAGAGAGAGAGAGAGAAAGAGAGAGAGAGAGAGAGAGAGAGAGAGAGAGAGAGAGAGAGAGAGAGAGAAAGACCTACACCATAACAACTAAGTAATCAAAATTAATAAACACTGCGTATTATACCAATAATATTAGTGGGACCAATTATTAGATAACAAAATAAACAAACATTAAAAAAATACACAAACTAACATATTTACTAATATTCAGGATTCATTTCTCTGCTGTGTACAAGAAACCTACCTGACAATCATGGATAGGCAACACCACAAAGTAAAAGGAAGCACAGTGTATTCCAGTCAAATGGATGCAGGAGGCAAGCAGATGTAACTATTTTAATATTTGACAAAATAAATTTAAAATTAAAATGAATCAGAAGAAATAGGAAATAGCACAACATATTCATTAAAGGCAAAAATTCATCAGAAGAATATTAAAATTCTAAGCATTGATGCACTGAGAATTTTTAAAAATTACTAGAACAAAAAAATCACATATGTCTCTCCCACAGTCATACCAGGTGACATCAGTACCCTACTGTTGACATAAGGCATGTAATACCATCTGAAAAAGAAGCACTGGAATTAAATAATTTCAAAATCTAATAGAAATAGCAGATATCTTCAGAAAGCTCTACCTAAAAATATAAATATATTTTCCTCCAATTAGTTCATAAAATTTTCTCTAAATTTGACAACTTGCTGTGATTCAAAGAAAATTAAAATAAAACCTTACATCTTATCTGATTACTATGAGTTAAGAATGGATATCATAAGCAGAAAGTATAAAAAAACATGAAAACTGAAAAATTAACTACTGAATAAAATACATATCTAAACGGATATCAAGAAGAAACTTTATTTTTTTAAAATGGAATAAAAATGAAAACACAGTTTATCTAAACCTATGGAATATAATGAAGGTGGTTCTGAGAGGTAAGTTCATAACCATAACTGCTTACATAAATAAGATGAATAGTTCCTATAATAGTATCTTTAACAAAATACCTGAAAACTGTGGAGTAATAAGAACTTTTATGTCCTAAATAATATGTGAGAAAAAGTATTGAAACTAGCATTGTAAACAGTGAATTAGAAAGAAAACAAAATAATGCAAAGAATTACTGAAGGAAAAATTGGTTCTTTGGATCAATCAAATTAAAATGGAGAGAAAAATATTCAAATTAATGAAATTAGAGAAGAAATGAAAAGATCCAAATTAATTGGAGAAGAGATTAGAACCTTTCAACAGACTTGAGGAAGTTCAGAGCATTATGATATAATTATCAGCCTTTATGTAGGGGGAAAGGGCTTGATCCTGCCTCAACTTGATAGGCCAGCCTTTGTTTGCTCTCCATGGGAGGCCTTATCCCTCTGTAAGGAGTAAATGTAGGGTGGTGGCCTGGAAGGTGAGTGGAAGGGGGAGTGGGAAGAGGAATATCTGATGATAATAAAGATTTTTAACCTGTCAAAGTTAAATCAAGTCCAAAAAAGAAATTCAAACCTATTAATAACACTTAATGAAATAGAAGAAGTAATTATAAGGCTATAAACAAAAAGGAGTTCTGGTCCAGATGGATTCAGCATAGGATTTTTTAAATCATCAAAGAAAAATGATCAGCAATAGTCTTTGAAGTATTCAGCAATATGGAAAATAAATGGGCATTTCCTCACTTTTTCTTATAAAGCCACTATTACCTTGATACCCAAACAATATATTTACCTAACAAAAAAAGTAAAGAATAGACCAATATCCCAAATGAACATAATTGCAAAAATTCTCAATGAAATATTTGCAAATCTAATACCAAAACACAATAAGACGTTTTCTCCAGTGATCAAGTTTTCTTCAACCTAGATGCAAGAACTTTTGAACATGCTTTAGTCTATAGACATATTATATATACCACATAAAGAGACAAAAGAATAAAATTTGCATGATCACATCTTCAAATGAAGAAAATACCTTTAACAAATCTAATACCTAATCATGATAAAAGTCTTGGAAAGATGAGGAATACAAGGAACATGCTTTGGCTCCAAAAATGCAATTTACAGGAAACCCACAACTGACATCATCTAAACAAAGAGAAATTAAAAGACATTCTACCAAAATCAGGAACATAACAAGGATTTCTGCTATCTCTCTTTAGAAATATAAAGAGTTTCATTTGAGAAAAATAATGCCTTCATAAGATTTCTGTTTGATGATCGAGGATTTGGCAGTTTTGGAGGAACACAGGCCAGAGAAGTCATTAGGGAAGGACAGAGACTGGGCCATATATTCTAAAGACAGTTGTAATTTGTCCTGGAAGTCTTGAGATGTAAGGACAGGATGATGTGAAGCACCTTGCTAGCTGTTCCAGTTGAGGCAGTGGCCATACTTATACACACTATAAGAGGCCAGAAGGCAGCCCTGTGGAGATAAGTTCTTGAAAGATACCAAAATTTAGATTGGCCATCAAAGGTTAATTGAGAGACAATTGCTACCAGAAATCAGGGTCTGACTGCACTGGGGAGATTACAATTTGAGAGGCTCCCATCATCACAGAGTAGCCTTCCTAGGGGTTGCCGAGTGGGGCTTTAAAATTGAGACATCTTGTGAACATGGATGACTGAGGAGGTTTTTGTCAACAGTGAAAGGTCTGGACAGTACTAAATCTTTGTGGCTGATGTGGGAGGATTGAAGGAATCTATCTCTGATTCCCAAAGAGGAGCTTGATTGCTTGAGATAGCCGTGAGTAATGGGTGATGGGGCCCTGGTGACTGGGGCATCACCACTGAGAGGACCTGAGGTTAGAGGGCATTGAGAAGAGGTACGAGAAAGCACTGAAACACATTAAAGGGAAGAGTTTGTCAGATGACTTCAACCCAAGTAAGAGTTAGGTCATGAGCTGTATGTATCAAAGGGGAGACTTGGGTTTAGTTGTATCATATAAATTGGAGTGCAGGATTTGTTTAGAGCATGTGATGTCTGAGGACCCCTGGGCGCAAATAGGGTTAAGGGAGCCAGTTGTCGGTGATTATTGATTGCAGCAATGAGTGTTCAAGTTTTAAAGGAGCTAACTCATTTTTCCTTCGTAAAAATACACCTTGGACTCCAGTGGATTATCTATTCTCCCATGGGTCTTTTATATACGTTTAGAGAATATGGATTCTAATGGTTTGAAGGAGTGTAGGCCCTGATATCTACTTAGTGCCATGTGCTCAGGCTGGGGTTGCCCAGTGGAATTTGCATGTCCAGCTGGGACATTCCCTGTGTTCGGGAGGAGAAAGGTATCAAAAGCTTTACCAATAACCTAGATAGAGTTTTTGTTATTTATGAGATAATTCCTGACCTGGAATTCAAATAGAGAAGTAGGGAGTTGGAAAAGAGGAGTAAGATTCATCCTGTTAGGAGACAAGAGGCAGTAGAGAAAGGGCAATTTCAAGGGAAAAGAGACCAGAGGGTGTAAGTGAAAATGTAAAGCAGGGACTAGGGAGTATTGGGGAAGAAGAAAGGGGAAGAAACAGGGACACAAAAAACTTAGATGAGACAGTTGGATCCAGTGTGTAATGTCACAGATTAGTCTGAACATAGTCGGGGGGTCACAATGCCATGGAATAGGGCCCTTACCACTTGGGCTGCATCTGCAGAGTTGGTTGGTTGCGGGGTATGTGGAAAATCTGATCACCTGCCTGCACAGGACAAGTTGGAGGATTTGGGAGCAGCTTGGGAAGGAGACAAATAGAATTTCTCCAAATGAGCAATCAGAGGGCCTGTAAGAGAGGGAGCAGGAGTTTCTCAGGGTTGGGGAGGGCAAGAAATACATCCTGGGATAAGAAGAGGTCTCCCAAACATCAACTCAAAAGTCAAAACAAAACAAAAAAACAATTGAAGGGTTTGTGAGGCATAGAGCTGAGATGGAGAATCTAGCAGGAGAAGAATAATTCCATTGAGATAAAGTGCCCGGGTAAACTTGTTTAGCACTTCCTTTAGGTTTCTAAGGTGCATTCCTGTGCTAGATGATTGTGAGAGGTATGGGATGTGAAAATATCTGGTATTTGTGCAGCTTGGAACAGATCCTCAGTGACTTGAGAGTCAAATTCTGGATTGTTATCTGCCTGGAGGGAGGGAGGCAGTCTCAAGTGAGACATTGTGTGAGAGAGCAAATAGGGAGGTAATCATTGCATAGTCTCCAACCTAACTAAAGAATGTATCAACATACATCACAATCTAAAGCATTGTACAGTAGGCATATGTGTGAGGTCAATCTGTGAATAGTAGCCAGGAAGCAGTCCCTATGGCCTAGTGAGTAGGGAAGAAAGAGGGTCATAGAGAGGAAGTGGGTATATTTGGCTGACAAATATTGCAGGTCCCATTTACCTTCTATACAAAGATCTTATCTTCTTGGGTAAGAGTCAGGTGCATTTAAAGAAAGGATAGAATGGATTTAGTAATAGAATAATATTTGATAATTGTAGCAAATGGTGTCCTGTGTTGAAGGAGGGCTGAGTATCTAGGTCAATTAATAGGGTAGTATGAAGGCAAGTGGGATAAGCAAAGGGTAGATTGACATACTGCCATGTTAGTATGACTACTGCCTTTGCTGAAAGAGGAGGGGTCAGTCTGATGTCAATTACAGTGAACCAAGCCAATTTGAAAAGGTAAAAGAGGGACCTTTAGAAGGTTTTGAATATATGAAGAGTTAGTAACTATCTTTTGTGTTTAGATACACTTGTTCATTCTAGATAGCCATTTGTTTTAGCAGAATGTGGAAAGCATGTGTTGAGTCTGTGTATATCATTAATGGTATATTTTTTGGAAATTTGGAAGGCTTTGGTGAAGGCTATTAATTCTGCTTGTTAATTGGTAGTATATGGAGACAAGGAAGCACCTAAACTGTGGCATCACATTTGACATTTGTGGCTGGTGGTTGTTTGACAGAAAGAAGATGTTATCCATATAAAAATATAAAAAGGGTACAAAGAAATAGTTAGAGAACTCTCTTGTACATAGGAGCATTGGGTGAAGAGATATGTAAGATTCTCAGAACAGGAGTGTAGAGGATCTGAGGATGTTAGTAAAACGGGATGTGTGGATGAGTTGAGGGCTATTTAGTGACCCATCAGAGTTATGACACCAAAATAAATGGACCTACACACAGTGGGATGCTCCTTCTCGGAGTAGGATAAGCATAGACCACACCAAAAGACCAGTTTAAAACACAGAGATATCCTTTATTATGCAAGGCAGAGACACATGGCTGAATCTGAACTGGACAGAATTTGACAGCAGCTAATGGCCTCACAGGAGGTCTTTATTAGGATGAATTGGCTGGTCTGATTGATCATGTTAATGTTGTCAAGTTAGGAATTTTAGTTGCTGGACCTTGGTGTTTCAGCTGGACCTTTGTGATCAGCGTCAGGAATGAGCCAGGCATAAGGAAGTGGCCAAATAAGGAAATGGATCTTGGTGGCTTTAGAAATGTGAAGTGCCTAAAGAAGGGAATCTAGCATGTTATCAAGTGAGAGGGAAAGAGGAAGGACAGGACCTGCTGACACCATTTGCCATGCTCGAGCCTCTTAGGGCCCTTCTGGTTGTCCTGGGTTCTATAATAAAGCAGGCTGAACATGACATTTGGACAAGCCTGTAAGCATCATTCCACCATGGCCTCTGCATCAGCTCCTGCCTTTAGGTCCTTTCCCTGTTTGAGTTCATGCCTGCAATAGACTTTAATGTGTAAGCCCAATTTTCTCTCCAAATTACTTTAGTCATGAGTTTCCTTATAGCATTAGGAGCCATAACTAAGACAGGCCTATACTCAAAGAATTTCACATTCTACTACAGAGGTATACGCTGATGATTGTTAATTATTGCTTTATTTTTAATAGCCAGAAATAGTAAAAAGTCACATGCCAGCAACTGATAAATGGAAAATGAAAATGTGGTACATTTACATAGTCGAATATTATACAACCATTTAAATTAAAATTATAAAACTCATTGGTGAATATTGGCTCTAAAAATATAATATCCTGTGTGAGAAAATTCATATCCCAACAAATAAGTACTGCTTATTTTCATTATATTTAGAAGTTAGGCTTTAAGCATTTGAAATGTCTGCTAAAATCTGAATAACCACAAAGGCTAGGTACCTAGTAAGGGACTGGTGAAGAAGAGAGGCTCTCCTAAGGAAGAGGCAATAAAATACAATGTTATAGAGAGGCAAATGTAAAAACTAGCATAGGAAAATTGAATAGGAGAAGTGGGATCAAAGAGCAAAGAGAACAATTAATATTTAAACATTTGAAGAAAGTATATGGAAAGTCACTACTGTAGAATTTTCATAAAATGAAAGGATTATAAATAGTCATGAAATAATAGGGAAACAATGCCCCAACTAGACATTTTACACTATCGTGTAAAACCTCTAGTTTCAATAACTCTTGTTGAGATGTTGGCCAAAGGAACTCATAGAAGCTCCCAAGCATCTCAGACTATTTCCAAAATCATGGTTGCTTTCTACAATCAACAGTAAGAAACTATTGCTTATGTCATCAAACATCAAACTGACGCCTAATTAGCAGTAGTAGTATTCATAGTAATGGTAAGATTTTTGCACTTGACCATAGGAGAAGCATAACCATCCATTTCACCCAGTTACAACCCTTGTGTCTTTATGATAGTAACCTGACTCCAAGGTATATTGGTGTAATAGTGGCACAAATATTACAGATATTACCAACCACTTTTTGTAATTTAAGGACTACTCCATGAGATGGAACTCACACTTGCTTGACAGTACAAAGTGACCTAGAATCAAAGATGAAATAGATACACTGCTCTCATTTTAAAAACCTTCACTATTAGCCCAGCTATTACTCATATATTTCACTTAAAAATTCTCTCTCTTTTTTTCTCTCTCTCTTTCTCTCCTCCTCCTCTTCTTCCCTCCTCTCCCTTGGAGCTTTCATATTAATTCAAGAACTGTTACTTGTTCATAGAAAAGAGAACAGCAGTTTAATTTGTAAGACAAAAGGGTTATGTCCAGAGTATTGTGTTTTAATTCCCATCTGATTCGCTCTAAAGCTCATACTTTGCATTATTTGCCTTGAACACAGAAATAAAAATAGTACATTACATAATATGTAGAAAATTATAAAAAAAACCACATTTGGCTACAGCATACTTAATTGTTTATTTTAATTTTATATACAACTATTTTGCACTGCCACAATAAGCTTTTCTTTGAAAATATTAAAAACTGGTGCTACACATTTATAGTATTTTCTCAACTTGTTACAATAAATTTTGGATTAAAAACAACAGGGTTTAATAAAATCAATCCTTTATTTGCAAAATTTAAACATGGTTCACATTTTTTAAAAAGTTAACTTTTTCTGTTACTAATTCACTGACAAATCCTGGCAAGGAATTATAGACGTTACATAAGAATGACAGCTTGATTAATGCATTACTGACATAAAGTTTGTTCTGTATATTACATATGTACATTTCACAGATTTTGGCATATGTGACCAATAAAATAATTACTACATTGAAGATAATGAACATGTCTATCACTTTCAACTATTCTCCTACGTTTAATGGCAATTCTTCCTCATTTTTACCAGCCATTTCTTGGAGTCCACTGCTTTGCTTTCTGATATATATATATATCAGTTTCTGATATTATATATAAGTTTCTTTTTAAATAAGAGTTTCTACAATGCTTATTTTGAATTGTTTCATTTAAAACATAATTGCTCTGAGATTTAGAAGGGATGTTATATGAACATAGCCATAGGTGTTTATGATAATATTTATCACATATATTTACTTTACTTTAAGATACATATTATCATTGAACACTTTAACATTGTCTATAAAAACATTAATTTTAAGATATACAACATTTATTTTTTAATTAATAGATTTATTAATTTTGTTATTAAATACAAAAAGTGTCTTCATAACCCAACCCTAAAGGATGATCTCAAATTTTTTCTTCTAGAAATTTTATTTCTTGAGATGTTATATTTAGGTCTCTCATTTCTTCAAAATAAAATATTTTATAATGTGTAGTATTATATTCTGATAAAGACTCCTGCTAGTCTTTTACTTATCAATTTCAATAAAATTAGAAGAAGAAGAGGGTGAGGTAGACAGGAGGCCTTAGGTGGAGGAATGTAATTATATTATAAATAGGATTACTCAGTTGTTACAAAAGGATTAATTGATAAGATTGTCATTTTTGTTAAATATTTCCCTCCATATCCAACTGAATCATTTTAAATGGTTCTATATCTGGAATCTCATACATTCCATTGATCTATTTGTCTAGTTTTGAAAACTATTGCATCTTAATCTTTGATATTATGTCACAAATATTGAAATAAAGTAGTGTAGATTCTTCAAATTGCTTCTTTAAACTCACTTTGGCTCCATTTTATTCTTTAAACACTTAATTCTTAGTTTTCATAAAGATGTTTTCAACTAAGCTGTATGAAATTCACATGAAAGCATAAACCTCTATTCATCCACATATTTTTGAACACATAATATTCCATTTTTTCAAAGGTATACCTTGGAAAGACAGCCAGGATTATGCAGTGTATTTCAACATTTTTGTGCATTGATTTATGGAATGTCATTTGCCAATCACTGATGAACTTATGGCCTGTTTAAATGTAAAAATATTTATAAAATGACATTCACCATTGCTTTCCTACATCTTCTAAAAGATGTAGATCCAAAAACAGATTATCACAATGAGAATATGACACAGGCATATAGAAGTTTAGGACACTTTGTTAAGCATATATCCATCTCTGCTCTCTGTATCTTTTACTCAGTTTGGTCCCATATACCACTCAACAACTTTTGCATCTCCTTTTGCATTTCCTCTCACTGCTACTTGTTTCAAAGAATTTAACTTACCAAATCCCCTTTCACTGTTTATTCAGGGAGCAATTAAATAATGTTAAACATAAATTATTCCATGAAATGTGATTTTGATTTTTTTTTGTTCATAAAAAATTGCCTTTACCAATGTTATTATTATTTTTCCCTGATGAGAACAAATTTTCATATTCAAATTTTCAGACTTCACATTAATTTTGACTGAGGATGCTGACATTTATAGTACAATGTTTTTACTGATATTGCACATTTCTTTTTCAGTCTATAACTTTTCTAATAATTAAAAAAAAATCTTGTAAAACCTGGTTTTTCCATTGGCTGTCTATCTTCTATTGGTGATTCACATAACACATATAAAAAGTATTTAATATCTCAATAATAAAAATAGTAACTGGCACCTTAAGAGATTAAGACATTTCTCAGAAATCTTATCTATTACTGTCTACACCTCCTTAAGTCTTTTAACCACAATGAAACTTTTAGTCAAAACAGGAATCCAAGAGTTATCAACCATTAATTCTGACGATGTTCCACAGTGATTCCATTGGGCTAAGTTAATGAGTGATGATATTACATTGTTTTAGAAATCTCAAAATATAGCTGAGGTATTCCCTTGTTTAATCAAAAAAAAAAAAAAGAATAAATATCTGTGTTTCATCTGAGGTGGCTATATGTTACAGATGAGTACCCTAGGGCAAAAGGAGTTCATACTAAGAATATCTGGAGTTTGCACATGTTGGCATGACCTTATTATATGGGAGAAAAAGCTCAGTAGACCATCATTTCATTTAAAACAAAGCTGTTTCCTCTGTTACGAGCTGTTAAGATTTTTTAAAGCGTATTAGTTCTTTTTTTCTTTGAAGGAATCTATATGAGATTTCATCTACATACTTTGGAAAATATGTTTTAAGAATGTATTTACTCTTTTGTTTGGAAATAGTAAGCATACATTACATTTTTAAAAGTAACCTATTATTGTGGAATTTTTGTATGCTGTGTGAAGATGTATCTACTGTGATTGGTATAATAAAAACTAGAATGACCAATAGCTAAGCAGGAGGTATAGTCAGGGTTTTCAGGGGGAGAGAAGAAAAGGAGGAATTTCTAAGCCCACAAGAGATAGGAAAGAAAGAAAACAGGGGATACAAGATGGAAGAGAGGAAATGTCATGTGATAGATGATATAGTAATATAAATGGGTTAATTTAACTTATAAGAGCTAGTTATAAGCAAGCATAAGCTGTGGAGAGAGCTTCTTATTATTAATAAGGAGTCGTCATGTCTTTATTTGAGACCTAATTGGTGGGAGAGAGAAAGTCTAGTTACAAAATACTTTTGAGTTAAAGTCCACAATCATCAAAATAATAAAATACAATAGCCAGCTAATTGGATAGTCATATTACACACTTCTCAAAGTGCCCTATAGATAAAGCTTATTTTGAAACCTTTACTTATGAGAATGAAATTTTTACATACATTTCCCAGAGATAGCCGACCTTAGGACCAATTAGAACAAATGATCATCACAAGTCACTGGCCAGTGATCCTGAGAAACTTTCCTTCCCAGTAGGCATATAACCATTGAACTAAGCTAATCTACAAAACTAATGAGTATCCACGAGGGGAAAACAGAAGCATGAAAATAACATTAAAGTTTCTTTACATGTTTGTAGAGATGCATACACTTCAAGCTGCTTCAGACAGTGAATGACTTCCTGTTCCTAGACTCTGAATCCTTTCAATAAATCTCCCTCTTTTTTACAACTCTTAAAGTGAACTTGTGCTGGGACCAGTGACCTCAGCAATAAACACAATGTTTGCAGGTTTCCTCATGCCACTGTTTCATCCTCTTAGTGTTGTTTAGCAGATTCTAATTGTTAATTCTTTTCCTTTAGGTGACTGATTTCTTATGAGACTCACTTTCAGTCCAAATGAATTCTTCAATAGACCCAAAGGAGCAGCTTTGTCTTTGCGTCCCAATACTAAACAACTGAATTCTTTAGCCTTATATGGAAGTTGTCTGTATCTGTTTGCACAAGCTCAAATATTTCCTCTTCTGAAAAATTAAGAGTCAAAACATTATATTACTGAAATCTTATCTGGACAACTAAAATTGAGAGATTCTAGCATTTTATGGGCTTAAAGCTTGCATATAAACTTTATCTTGCTTTCTTGCCACTGCATATAAACTATAGCTGTTTAGTACCTGACCACTGTTTGCCTTAGATTCTCCAACTTTAAAATGTTCATCATAGTTTTTTTTCCTCACATAATCTATTAATGAGAAATCAGTGAGATTATAGTCTAATGTTTTGTTATGTGAAATGTACCTTAACTTCTAAAGCATGAAGACGGAACTATTAGTTAAATTCACTACACATTTATGAATAATTTCATATATTTACCATCAAGAATACTAATATTCTCTGTTATAATTGGTCCAATTATTTTTTTCCATTTTCTTAAGATTTATTTTTCAGATAACACAGAAAACTAGGTTGTCTTGATTATTGTTTACCAATGTAAGCAATTACTAAATGAATTCGATCTCAAAAATGACTCAATGCTTTGGCATCAGATCAGTGGATCCCTTTAACAAATACAAAAGAGACATTTTGAGAATGAGTATGATTCATTTAAAACTAATCATTGGTTTTATCATGCTGACATTTTTTTTTTTTTGCTCAGTATTGTGATTAGAAATGGGCAACCAAATCTCATGTGTATAACACTCTCTTCACAATTTTTGAAAGCCCTTAAACTAATCTCATGCTAGCTACCTCACTAGATTATTCTTAAAAATAACACTACAAAAATCAATGGATGCCCAATTTCCCCGAAAATGGAGCTTCTATTATCTGATGACCAATAATTGATCCTTGGAGTCCATTACCTGCAGAGGAACACATAACCTAGTCTTGACTTTGGGATGAGTAAACTGGACTTGGCTGGAGTGGATGTGCCATGCTGAGCGACCCACCTTGGGACTTCTGGCTCCTTGAGGGGAGGGAGTGGGTAGATAGGGAGGGGGTAGGCTGAAGGCTGACTGGGAGGGATTGGAAGGAGGAAAGGGAGGGGGATGAGGGGCTACATAGATAAAATGTCATTTTTTAATGAAAAAATAATAAAATTATAAAACAAAATAAAATCTCATCACTCATATCTACTTTGTAGAACACTTATAGTAAGTAACATTTTTAGGCCAGCTTCATCTGGAAGCATGAGTCAAATAATTCCATTTTCTCCTCAAGTTAATTTTTAACATTGTGTTGTATCTCAAAAACATATAAAATTAACGAGCATAGTCATTGGTAACAGAAAAGCAGGTTCATAGTTGTGAAGAAAATTACCATGTTTATTTTTGGAGAACTATAGAAAACAGTGCATCTTTGAACTATAAAAGTATTTTAATGCTTTCAGAATTTTAATAAATAATTATAATAGAAGCCAGAAAGACCCTAGCTAAAATAGTAATGTAGAAAATAGAGCAGGTCTCAACAGGTCTCATAGGGAATCAAAGACCATATCTAGATTAGTATTTTGGTTAGATGTGATGCATAAGATACTTCTGGTATTCTAATTATGTCCTGAGAATTTGCATAAAGCTAAATTTCAAAGGTGATACTACACCTTCTTGGGAAGAAGACATTTCAACACAATGGAATATTAAATCGGTGGTGCAATTATCAGTACTTATGAATATGCAATTCTATAAAGTTTAGAGAGGAAAATAGTACTATGAGGCTTAACTTTTCAGTCAATGCCTTTGTTAAAAAGAGACAGTAATTGTTAAAAGTCATTATTTTCATAAAGAACTCACTCCTGCACTGCATTTAAAGAATAGAAAAGGTTCCCTCATAGGAAGACCCAAGTCATCATAAGTTTTCTTTGTGAAAGCCAAGAGAAAAAAATCATTGTCTGCTCCTGGAAGTCTTGTAAACAGTGACACTTTCGATCTAAGAAGACCAGCATCCATCTGAAGCTACAGGCTGTACTTGGCAGTGTCATCCACATAGTATTCATGATGGATACAACAGTGTTGCAGGATATGAGATAGTAATGAATTCTTCCTATGTGGTTTCTGACTCTATTGAGACTAGCAACATGTGGAACTGTCTGAGGACCTGCAAGGATTGCCCTGAAAAGAATAGTATGAGGCTCTGAATGTGAAGCTTCAATTAATGTGGAAGCCTCAATAATTCAGAGATACAAGAGCCGTAAGACTTCTACCAAGGACAATTACATTGAAACAATACAACCAGTCCAGAAAAGTGATGTATGTTGTAGGAATGAGAGATGAACAGCAAAGAAAATGTATTCCTCTAAAACGAATCTCAAATATCAGGCACCGCTATGAAAGTTGTTTGTCTGGATGAATTTTAGTTTTACCTTGGCCTATTTTTCCTTACATTGCCTCCACTTATTTTTGGAGTCATGTTGTGTTTTTTGTGCCACTGTATTCTGAGTGTGTGTATGTGTGTGTGTGTGTGTGTGTGTGTGTGTGTGTGTGTGTGTGTGTGTGTCTGTGTGTGTCTGTGTATCTGTGTGCATGTATCTATGTGGGATATTACAGATTCACATATTGCCTTTATTCTAAAAAAATTTTGGATTTTGAACAGCAGTATTGAGGTGGTTAAAGGCTACGATGATTTTTGAAATTGTTATAAATATATTCATCAGTATGATATGTCCATGAGTCTATGGGGACAAGAGGCTGATTGTCATAGTTCTAGTAAGAAATGTGTTCCATAGGCTCATGTCTTTCAACACTTGGTAGCCAATTAGTGGTTTTGCTTGGAAGTTTTTTAGCCTTTATTAGGGGGAGGCTTTTTAAAGAAAATACGATATTAGAGGTGATGTTTAAGTACTTAAAGCCTCACTCACTCCATATTTCCTCTCTCCACTTTCTGTATGTGGATGAAAATGTCATCATTGTCCAGTTTTCCATTTCCACCACCATGCTATGTCTTACCAACTATAATAAATGTTATTCCTCTGGAATGATAAGCCAAAATAAACCTCACCTTCCTTAAGTTGTTTTTAAAAATGTAGTTTCATTACAGAAAAATAAAAGTGAATAAGGCATCTTGTTCTACCAAACCTTCACGGTAGTGGTGTTAGTGGAAGAGAAAGCAGAATGAACTGAATGAACTTAAGTAGGATGGCCTACTGACTTAAGCTAAGACTACACCATTCTATAAATGCAGTTGTGATCTATGGGTATAAGAGGTCAGCCTCCTGTGTTTATATCTTTATTACTGGCTTATGAGCTAGCATTGAAAATAGCAAGGGTTTCAAATATTTACCTTTCTTCAGAAGAGGACTGCCATCAAGAGAGAGAGATTTAAATTTATTTTTAAGTTTGAGCTGTGGAGATGTGTGTGCTGAACTTTAAGGGGAAGTTGAATGTCACAAAAACATAATATTTTAATGCAATGCACAGATGAGGAACCCTGATATGTAACAATTTTGAAGCTTCATTACCTGAACCAAATCCCAATCCACAGAAGTTGTGTTTTAAATGAAACTTCCTTTGTCAGTAGGTATAGCCAAAACAAGAATATAATGCCATTTTTCTCTGAGAGTAATTGAAAAGAAAATAAAAATTTGCACTAAAATTATGAACAGGTGTCATTTAAGCAAAAAGACACATTACTAAACTTATGAAAACAGGAGTCAAGTTGAGAAAAATTGAAGAAGCAATCAAAAATTTTCTATTTTCTTAACATTATGACTCAAAATAGACAAAAAGATAAGAAAAGTTCTTGAAACAAAAGAAAATGTGGAGGAGGAAGAAGAGGAGGATAAATCTAAAGAAAAATGAAGAGAAGATGACACAACCAAAGAGGCTTTCAAAATAACTATTCAGAAAAATGTATCTTGAATTTGACTCTGGAAAATGTGCCTTTCTATACAATTATTAAAGCAAAGATTCAACATAGTTATTATAAAAGATGGTTAGAAAGGTACATGGAGTTAGCAATTTAGTACATGAACATTGCTTCTCTCCATCAATCTAACTTCAGATTCATAAGACCTAACCCTTTGAGAGTAATTTTAAAAATCAATATAGAACATTTCATCCAAGACTATTTATAAAATTTCTTAAACAGTGCTTTAATGTCTGTTGAAAACTAAATGTAATACTTGCATTTTCTTTTTAAAAGGGTGCTGAGAATATTTGGTATAATAATTTCCAAGTGCAGATACTTGAAACAAAAAGTTAGAAACCAATGCCTTTTGTCCCCAGACACTTGGTCATCAGCACTCCCCGAATAATCCCCTAGCATTCCTAATCAAACCTTCAGAAGCTTAAATGATTATTGAGCAATTTATTTAGGATTATAGCTTAATTCATGATTCTACAATGAACATACTATCAACTTTTAGGAATAAAATCACAAGTAACAGCATAATCTTCTAACCAAGTAGGGTTTGAGCAATTTGAAATACCTAGGCTTTGAAGGAATTAATAGATAAGAGGATAGTTTCATTATGTGGTCAAGAGGTCATTTTATAAAAAATATTTTAAATTAAAAAATTAAAAACCTTTTGGTTTTAAGACTCAGGATAAAGTGGATTGGCAAGAATTAAAGAAAATGCTGAGAAGGAATGGAAATTACTCACTTGATTGGAGAACTAATTAAAATTATCTTGAAGGCTCTAAATATCTTTATCTTTGAATTTTTCTTTTTGTAGACAAAATCCTTTTTGTTGTTTCCCAAAGGGAAATGTGCATTGAAACCTAAATTCTTTTTTACTCACAAAGAAATGTCACTTATAATGTGAGGTAAAGGACAGCTTGAGGCCCCACTGACTTCCCTCTTCTGGTATCCCTTGACAGAGCAAACAATTCAAAATACTGTGAAGGCTGGCTGCCATGGCCTGACAAAATCATTCGTTTTAGCATTCATTTGCATTCTTTGATGTCTTATACAGAAACTCCCGTATAATGGGAGAAGCCCTCAAAAAGCAAAGGCCTGTTCTTGTCCCTCAAATATCGTAATGCAACAGAATTCCCAGAGAATTATATAGTGACACCAAAAGCTCAAACTGCAGCACAGCCATATTGTTTTTCTATTGCTATTCCTACCCACTTCTGAAAGTTCATTTCAGTAGAGTCCATGTTAACCACTTTCTGTTGTTTGGGAAATCAACTAAAATGCAGAAATATTTGTTTTTGTTCCCTTTCACAGATTTCTATCCACAGCCATTTAACTCACATCTGTAGGTCAGTGCTATGGAAGATAGAACATTGTGGTTGAAGGGTGGGCAGAGAGGGAACAACTGCCTATTTTGTGATAGACAGGAACCAAGGAAAGAGAGAAAATATCCAAGAATATCCATCAGAGGCATATCCTTTGGCTTCCTCCTCCTCCCCCTTCTACTCCTCCTCCCCTTCTCCCCTTCTTTCTCTTTCTTTTCTTCTTCCCCTTTTAATAGAATTATAGATATTAACTCATCTACATATCAATTTCTGATGAGTTAAGTACCCCACGCTGACCTGATAATTTCTCAGGAGAACCACCATATAGGAAACAAATCTCCAGCAAATTAACTGAGCATACAGGATTCAAACCATAATGTACCAGTGAGAATTCTATCAGCTCTCCTATGGTAGATATCCTCAGAGTTAGTCTATATCTGAATCTCCAGGGAAAAAAAATAATAACATACAAATTGCTGAATCAAAAGGTTCAGAGTGGAACACAATTCTTAGGTGTTGCTATTACTCTAGAGACAACATTTTAGAAATTGTCATTTGAAAAACAATCTTATACAGTGAAGAAATAGATAAAATATACAGTCAAGAAACTATGTAAGACCAATAGTTAAGTGAAAGTAACTATTTCTTCATATAATTCATTGTTTTAATCTATTAAATAATGCTTTGAATTAGAATATAAAAGCTACATTAAGATGTTAGCAAAGATGGAAATATAGGTCAAATAAATTACTTTATTTGATAAGTATTTAATAAGCACAGTTTCTGTGTTGTTTACAGCTTAATAGTACAAAATATATATGATAGACTTCTCATACTGCTTCTTGAGAGAGAATACGGTTGCACATTTGGTCATTTTGCCTTCTAAGTACCATGAATACCAGCTATGGTACTCAAATTTTTGTTTCAAAAACAAGATAGAAGGACTATGCAGAAAAGTATGGATCATAGTCCTCCTGGTAGACCTCAAGGGGTATGTAAAAGTATAAATGCCTGCTTCCTAGTGATGCCTAGTTATCTTGAAATATTATCCATAAATCACACCCGAGTTGTTTTTAAATATCTAGCACTGATTTTAGAAAAATTAATATGAAACCATTAATGAACATCAGGAGAAAGAAGAGTGTGGTACTGCCACTTCTTATGCCTCACTTAGGGTTTCAGGATGTTTTTGAACTCAATTAAATAAAATTGATGTCATTTAAATGATGAAATATTATGTAAACCTAAGATTATTGATCAGATAACTGTATTTTGAACCACTTCATTCAAGTAGCAATTGATTACCACAGACAAGTGATCAGTCTCTTTTGTGACCCAACGGCAGATCAAAGTTATTTCTATAAGAAAATTTTATTGGCAGAGGAAGATAGGTATGGACATATGGTTTGGGTAGAAATGCAGTCTTATAACCCTTTATCCTCCTATAATAAATTAATGTATTCATTTTGTGGGAATAGCTAGATAGTACTACACCACCCCTCTTGCTATTACATTCTTTCCATCTTTACCCCATGATGTTCCCTTAGCTTTTCAGGAAGTGATTTAGACATCTGATTGCTTCTTACATCTATATATGAACAATGAGCCTTTGAAGACAATAAATAATAGTCACTTTTCCACAAGAATTGGGACTGATAGGAGTCTGTGGGAGATTATGTTGTTCCATTGTAAATAATTGTCTCACCCACTGGAAGTGTGGGCAGGGCTAACAGACTAGAAGACTCTAGGAACAGGGAAGAATGCCAGAAAGAAACCAGAAGAAGCAGAGCACAACTATGCTGCTCTGAGAAAAGGTACCAAGCTGCATGGCTGAACAGGATAAAAGTCATGGGTTAGATTAAGGGTAAAGAGTTAGCAAGTTATATGCCTGGGCCTTAGGCCCATCAGCCTAAAACTATTGTAAGCATCTGTGTGTCTCTGTGGGTCTGTGGGTCTGCGGGCCTAAACCTTGAGGCTAGGCCTGAAAGTCCAGGCCAGAAACCTCTCACTACAGGAGTCTCTACACAACTCTTTTACAAAAGAACTTTCAGGAATTGATCTTGCCAATACCATTAGTAATAGGTAGAAACATCAATGTTTAGAAGATAATTTGATAGGCATATCACATTTGACAAAACAATGGCAGTTGCTTTTCCCCTAGGGTCTACAACTTCCCCACCTATGGTTATGCAGGTACTGGCTTACAGGATGAGATGTTAATTTGTTCTGCCCAGAGAGTGACCCCTAGAGAGATCACTGGAGTCCCTGGAGTTCAAAATGCAAATGCAAGGTTTATTGCATGTGCAATACAAGCCAGACAGGCAACTTGTCCATATATTCTGTACAATGAGGCCAGGAGGAGTTCCCAAGTTAAGAATACATGCATCTTTTATAGGCAAAAATTGTGATCTGGGGTAAAAATGAGGAAAAGATAGCTAACTTGGCCTATCAGCAGGGTGGTTCATGATTGCATTTCTATTGACTGGCCCCAGGGCAGGGTTGGAACATTCTGAAGTTGCTTAACTTGACTTTTGGTTAGGGTGGGTCAGAGTGGTATATGGATTTGTATTGACTGGCCCCAGGGCAGGATTGGAACATTCTGAAGTTGGGCTAGGGCCCAGGCCCAGATGTCCTTTTGGATAATGTCTTTTGCAAATTGGAACTGAAGGGGGATTTAGCCTGAGCTTTCCTTAACCTGTTTGCTAACATGGCTACTGACTCCTAAGATGGAGGAACTTTTGGTTCCTCAATTATTGCATGTGGATTGGGCTATTGCAGTTAACTCTAGTTAGTATATAATGAAAACCCAGAGCTAGATATTGGGAAAAAATTGGAATAGTAGAGCAATAGAGAAACAAACCACAGATACTACCTAGCCAATTAACTCCCCAGGCCTGTCTCCAGGAATTTGCCAAATGAATGCCTCTGCGAAATCAGAAAAGTGTCTGGGAAAGCTGAAAAACCCTCTTCTCTTGCCCTGCCCAACTTTCTTAACTTCCTCTTTCCACATTCCTAAAACTAGGATTAAAGGAACACATCTCACAACCTGACCTACCTTGGCTCTGTGGTTGACTCATATTACATTCCAGATTAATTTTATTAAGTATATATCATCATATTGGGCCTTAAATCCAACAAGAAACAGAGTGGCAGTTGTAACAACTGATCTACTATAGTACTAACTGGTACATATTTTCTAGACTATGGCATAGCATTCACAGTCTGTAACAGTGGTTCTCAACCTATGGATCATGATCCCTTTTTGGATCACATATCAAATACTCTGCATATCAGATATTTACAATAAGATTCATAGGCTCATAAGAGTAGCAAAATTACAGTTATGAGGTAGCACCAAAATAATTTTATAGTTGAGGTCATGACAAATGAGGTAGTATATTAAAGGGTCCCAGCCTTAAGAAAGCTGAGAACCACTAGCTTAGAAGGAGTTTGTGAAAATTTTCCCAAGTAACCTACACTGTATCATGTGGCATTATAAAGTCCAGCTTTCAGGGAGGGATTTTACAGTTTAGCCTAATCCTAGTTTCTCCATGCCCTTCACCCAAAGCATGTTAATTTTTCATAAATAAGGAATTCCCATATATTTCTAAGAGACCCAGAGGTCTTAAGAGACATAGGACTTCCATGACAACACCTCTTAGGGTACACATTTTGCACTGAAGTTTTCAATCACCAATCATATGGTTCTGGGTTTTCTTTTATCATGATTAATCACTTCATTTACAAGTAACCTGGCTATATCTTAGGAGGATTTGCATAGGTGTTTTCCTCCTCTGAACATTTTTTTACCCTTCATTGTGAAGGTACAGTGGAAACCAATTGTACCCATCTATCTCCTACATTTTTTCACATCTTTTGTGTGCTGTTGGCCTGCCTTGAGAAACTTCCCCAAGCTCACAAGCTTAGCAACTGGGCTTCAGTTAAAATCATTACCCTAAGAACCCCAAGATGAACACAAATCTGGTCACATATCTGGTCACATTTGCTTTTGAATATACCGGACAGGATGCATTAAGCACTTTCTTTTGCTAATCTCCTCTTGGGTAGTTTGAAACCTTATAAAACTACCTCATAAGCAGCTGCAGATCAATGAGTTCTGACAAAGAATTTTCTATCTCATAGAGATTACACTCTACAATAGAATATAATAGAATGCTAAAGTCCCATAGTGTTCTCAAAGTTTCTGCTTAATGAGGTATTGGATTTTTGTTTGTTTGTTTGTTTGGCTCTCTTGTTAACATAGTTTTATGCAGGCTGGTGATCTGGGCATCATCAAACAGTGCCTCCTCCACCATCCTTCATTAATCCTGTCCTTATTCTATCATTTTCATCCCTGGTAACCATGGAAACCACAGTTAGTCATAACCAAATATTCTTAGTGACTCCAACAAACCAGTTCTTCTGAGACTGATTTTCTATTCATTGACTTATGTTATGCAGTCTTTCCCATAAGGAAAGATTAAATACTGAGTTTCTTCACTCTCACAGTACTCAGACTGATGCCATCTGGCCCCTTGTTCCATAACCTCATGATTAAGTAGCTCTATTGATGAACGTTTAAAGTTTTTCAAAATTCTAACAGTTCAGACCCTGATAGTCCCTTGATTATCACAGTTTCATGTACTGGGCCCTCGTTGACGCCTTCATCTGCATGCTGAATCATAGTCAGATTGAGTGGTACCTTCTGTCTTTTCTACTAAGTTCCATAACCACTTCTTCCTGTGGATCATCTATTTTAGATCCTAGAAAGCTCTTTGCAGTAAAATCTAATCTGCATCCTCTTTTCTTTGTATACTGCTAGCTACCAAAAAAAAAAAAAAAAAAAAAATTAAAAAGGCAACCCTTCCTTCTTTGTCTTTTTTTTTTTTTTCCCCATTTCTTTCCTCTTAAATGAGAAGCCGGCACAGCAGATACCTGCACACCTGTTGCCCATTATCATTCCTCTTTTATTTGAGCAAATTCTCTTTATAAAAATGGGTTGAGTCTTGTCTGTACATTTTTCACAACTAAAGCCACACAGCCAAGGGCACAGATTGCTTATCACACTTTCCCATGCATACTGATTTGAGGAATTACAGTACAAGTTCATGATCATTGCAGTTATTAAAACTCCAGAATTTAAGGTGGGTCTCCTGACCTCCAAAAGCCATCAGGAAGAGAATCATGATGCTTTTGAGATATCCTAAACTCAGTATTAATCCAGAACCCACAACTAGTTTGTAGCCTGTGTTCACAAAATGTGTTTTCTGTCCCTCAATGCAAGTTATTCTGATAAAATGCATTTTAGAGGAGACTAAGGAAGTGTACCAAGGTCTCATTTTAAAGCTTCCTGTTGTAATTTATTAAACTCCAGAAATAAAGTGGCTGTGAGTTTTTCCTCCTATGAGTTAGCACAGATTTTGTTCATTTGACACAGAAATCATTCAGGTATAAAATAAAGCATACTATTTTTATGTCTATTTCAACTCCTAGGTATTTCTTATATAGACATGTTGAAATTATCCACGTGATAATTTCACATGAATTAAATAACTTTGACAGATGTTTTCAACTTATTATGTGTTTCAGGCATTATATAATATATTCCCACCTACTTTGGATGGTTTAAATTGTTTCTCTTGTCACTTTAGGATTTATTGACTCCCACTATATTTACGTTTCCAAATGTATTGACCTCAGTTTCTTTAAGTCTGATGTACACAGAGAAGAAGATCAAAATGGATATAAAAATACCTTCTCTCTTTTTTGTAACATTTATTCTCCACAATAATAGTGAAAGGTAAATCATCTAGAACTTCGCAGCATAGATCAGCTATTCTAAAATGAAAAATCATGTTTAACAATCTATAATTCTTTGAAATTTTCCCTCCTCTTAAGCTAAAGCCATGCCAGCATTTCTCATCACTGTAGATGATGTTTTTGGATACCCCTTCCCAGTAATATGGATAAACTATTACAACTAATTTCACATCCACGGAAGGTTACACTTAGATATTTGCATACTGAACTCGAATCACTAAATGTACTCTTCTTTAAATATGTTTCTTTGATCACTATATTATACAGAGCTTTTATTCTCTTCTAATGTAGTATTTGTGATGCTTGTTTGGCATGAGGATTGATGTCCAGTACTTAGCAAAAGCAGGCTTACAGTTACATTCTTGTAATTCTGGAGTTTGTGAGTGAAAACGCAGCGGGATACAGAAATGTAAGGTCAGTATCTTTGGTTACATTTCAACTTAATGCCTTTCCAGGCCCTGTGTTCTTCTCTCACTTTGCTGCCTGTGGATCAAGATATACAACTCTTAGCTATGCAAAAACATTCTCCAGGTCTTCCTGTATCCTGTATTTTTTCCCACAATGGTGATAATGGACTTCTCTGAAACTGTAAGCACGCCTCTGATTAAATGCTTTTGTTCAGAAGAGTTGCCATGGTCAAGATGTCACTTTATAGCATTAGAACAGTGTCTACAACACTGGAACACATTAAAAAAGTATCTTGTCTCTAAAACAAAATGTAACAATAACCTTGAAAGAACAGCCTAAGAGATATCACTCAATAGGTAAAGGTCCCGTCAGCCAAACCTGATAGTCTAAGTACGATAACTAAAAATCACAGAATACAAGAAAAGAATCAACTCCTGTATATTGTCTTCTGACCTCCATACATACACCATAGCATGATTCCCCTACCATTTTTCATAAATAAATAAATATTTAAAAAATAAAAGTATTTTTACAAAAGTGAAACAAAAACCTACTTGCAAATAAAATCAGGAAATGCATTAAGCTCTTCTTTGCATTTGTCATAACTGGAAACTTTTCTTCAAAATTATTGTTTACATTTAAGGAGTTTTCATTTGATAGACATTGTTTAGAACTACCTACTTGGGGAGTGAGGAAGACAGATGACAAAACATTGAACGTGTAGTGAATGAAATGATTAGACCTGAAAGCAGTTGGGAAAGTGTAGTAGGAGGTTTCTGACCCGGACTTTCGAGCCTAATCTCAAGGTTTAGGACCCAGACGCAGAGACCCGCAGACCTGTAGAAACACACAGATGCTTTAAATAGTTTTTGGCTGAATCGGCCAAAGGCCCAGGCATATAACTTGCTAGCTCTCTACCCTTCATCTAACCCATGATTCTTCCTGTTCAGCCATGGGGCTCGGTACCTTTTCTTAGAACAGCATGGTTATTCTTTGTTTCTTCCGGCTTCTCTCTGGCATTCTGCTCTGTGTTTCCTGTTCTCAAGAGTTTTCTTAGTCTGATAGCCCTACCCACACTTCCTGCCTGCCTTTGGCCAATCAGCACTTTTTATTAAACCAGTGGGTGGGACAATTATTTACCATGAAACAAAACAATCCCCTACAAAATATCCATGTACATGTTCCAAAGTTTTCAGAAAAATTAATTTAAAATTAAAAAAAAATAAAATTTACTTTAAAAACTATGTACTATTGTCTGTGCACAATGTGTAAACAGTGCCACAGTTTGGTCACTGATGCCCAACATCTCCATGGCCAGTGGAGATTCTACAATGCTTTCTACTGGCTAGTTTCTTCTACAATTAAGTAACAATCCTTCCACACCTCAAACTCCTATTTTCATTTGTATTCCACCTTGGTTATTATAAGAGTTATCAAGTTATTTCCCATTATTACAATAAAGCTATGGTTCAGCTTTCTTTACGTTGTCCATCATCAGCTGGGAATTGGCAGAAGAGTCTACTGTCTTTACTGAAAAGATCCATAGATTTGTAAAAGTCACAATTACTTCTAAATGAACTCACAAAAATGAGTACCAGTAAGTCTTTGTTCTCTGTAGCTCCGTGCTAGGAATGAGTCTATCTTTTGTGAGATTTCTCAGGTTTCTGTGTGGTGTTTTCCTTTACTGGCAATTTGCATTAATGGATATTCAAGAAGCCAATTTACACAGCTCACTGATATAAGTTATAACAAAGTCTGGAGACACATGAGGACATATTCTCAGTAAGCTCTTGAAAATGTGCTGACACATTTTAGGAATGCATCTGTTTTTGCTTGCAAAAACTTACATTTATGTGTGCAACATGAAAAAAATGAATGCACAAACAGGTGGTTTTAAATACCCAAGCAGAATTTAAATTGAAACACTAACAAATTTATTGAAGTCTGTTAAAAAAGCTCTCCAAAACTCATCATTAAACTGTGACAAGTGTCTTGGTACAATGACACTTGTTTCTTCTTCTCCTCTTTGAATTAGTACTGAAGAGCAGAAACCGGAAAAAACAGATGCTCAAATTTTCAGATGGTCAGAGAGGAAATGACAGAGATGTATTATCTTTTTTACACATTAATGACATTTATTGTCTAAAATACAGTCATTTTAGAGAGTAAATGTATAAAATCTTTTATTTTGATTCCCAGCATCTTTTAAGGAAATATATAAAACTATACATGATATAAGATATACTATAAGTTCACTGGATCTTTAATGTGTAATGTATTTCTGTCAGCTGTGAGTATACTTTGTTACCATTTGTTAATAAAGAGGCTGTTTGGCCTATGGCAAGTCAGCTTAGAGGCAGGAGGAAAGAAAAAAGAGGAATAAGGTTGGAGTCAGAGAGATAATACAAGCTGCTGTTCAAAGAAGCAAGATGTGAAAGTGCCCGGAAACCAAACCACTAGCCATGTGACTAGACAAAGATGAATAAGAATGGGTTGAGTTAAGTTGTAAGAACTAGTCAGTAATGAAACCAAGCCATAATTCAAAAAGCTTGTAATTAATATAAGCATTGTGTGTGATTATTTAGACCTAAGTATCTGAGGGTAGGTTCAGACTCCAGCGCTAGGCTGTACAAGAAGCTTCTGACTACAGATAACATTTGAATAACATTTGAATGTGCAGACAAGTATAAGAGTTCTTTAAGTCTCTACTTGAAGTAAGTCAGATATTCACTCAGTCAGTATTCCAAAAGCTCATAATACTTTCTACATCAGGACACATTGCTACAAAACATTGAATACTCAAATACGTATTTTAAGATTTTTTAAAGTAGGTAATAATTACATGAAAAGAACCCCATGGTAACTAGGATTATGCATTTTGGACATACAATTAATCAGTGTAGATATCATTAGAAAATATAGTTTGAATTATATTATGAAAAAATGTGCATCTATAAAGATAATTTAAAAACAAAATAGATTTAAGAATAGAAATTGTATTTTATATATTTTAAATAATATACATTTAAAGGATGACAAAAAATTGAGAGAATTCAATATCTTAAAATTTCTGATTAAAGTTATTTAGAAATGGTGTTGGCAGTGTTAAAGATACCTTTATAGATTTGTGTTTGAGCTGTGCTGTAGATGATCACAGTCTACTCTGGGGCCTTATAGTGAATGTACCCGGAGAGCTAACATGTAACAGAGTACCTTAGCACCCTGAAGTAGAAGTATGCATTATAAAATCTTATGTTTTGTGAATTTCTCAATCTCTATATATTTCAAACCATATTAACTGTACTGAGAGGTAGAAAATACACAGACACAAGTTGAATTTCAAAAATCCTTCCTGTTTTAAAAAGCATTTTAGACTTTGATTTCCAGATATTGGTGGTATTGAAGTCATTCAAGTAGTATTCTGATGAGAAGGATTCCTGTATTTGATTTTTAAAAAATAGCTTAAATATTGCAAAAGAATAAATATTATGAAATTAAAGGAAGAACTACAGATAAAAAGATAATTTCACTTGCTTTCTTCCAAATGTGGGTTTTATCTTTCAATTCTTAGATTTGTGTTAAATTGGAGTGAGTATTTTAGAAGGAGGAATCAGGAAAGGGGAGAAAGTGCACTAGGCCAGGATGTAGAAGAAAACATCCAACATGAAAATAGAATGTATTACTAGAGTCAGAAATGTTGAAGAGAATATGGGCAGATAAAGTGGGAGAAAAGAGGATGGAGGGATAATTAACCAGAACTGCAATTAAGAACGCTGATGAAAAAAAATAACAATTTTAAGCTAATCAATCACTACATCTAAAGTTTGAAAGATGGTACACCACACGGATGAATAAGGACAATCATGGAAGCTCTAAGTTATTAATTGCAAATCTTGGTGTTGAGTATTGGATACTGTTTTAATTTGTTTTCTATTGTGAAAGCAACTACTACCAAAAGATCTTGGTGATAAAAGGAGTAACTTGGCTTGGGTATTGCATGTTACAGTCCATTGAACGAAGCCAAGACAGAAAGCCAAGGCAGGGACCTGGACAAGGTTCATGGGACATAAAGAACTGTTTCTATCAGGTTTGTGCTCCATTGTGCTCAAGCTATTTTATCATACCACTCAGGACCACCTGCCTAAGGATGGCACTGCTCTTCTGGCCTGGCCTCTCCCATATCAATAATAAAATATTCTACAAACATACTAACAAGCCCGTCTTATGAAGGCGTTTTCTCAGTTGAGTATTTCTCTTCCCAAAAGACTTTAGCTTCTGTCAAGTTGACATTAAACGAAGCACAGTAGCTTTCCTACACATTATTGGTCAAAGAGGTCCTGGACTTCCAGAAAACAAAACAAAACAAAACAAAACAAAACAAAAAATTACAGGATATAATTACTACTTTTAGTTTCCCACCAGAACTAAATGGTAAGAACTTATTGCTAAAGTCATCTCACATTTTATTTACAGAGAGAATGTAAGCTGAAACTGAGCTGGAAGCCTCCTCCTAACTGCCGAGCACTGACAGTGCTGGAAGGTAGTAAAGAAACAATAGTCTTTTCTAGCTGCGGGGCCTGTACGATGAACAACTTATGTATACAAGAAGACTTGCTCAGTAGTACAATAATTGTGTACAACTGTTATGAGAACAAATGCCTGTTTTCTGATTGGACTTGAGTTATGTGTATGTCTGGCATTGTAAACCTTCTTGTGAGCCCATAGCTAAGGGTATCAGAATCCTAATGGTGGATTCTTTTATTATTGTTTTGTTAAATAGAATTTGTTTATGCCCATAAATTCATTACATTTTCAGCCTTTGAAAGAGAAAGTGGATTATAGTTGAGACTGATTGATAACTGGTCAAAATGGTGAGAATAAGTGATTGTTGAGTACTTATCTTTTAATGAGATATGTTTGTCACCCTAAGTCTAGAAGATATCTCAGAAAAAGGGGCATAAATAATGTAAGATCCAGAATATAGGAATAAGTGCCGTGGAATGCTGTCTTCTGGAACATAGCGTGGCTGTTATTTCAAACACACAGTCGTTATAGTTACCAGCTCAAGATCTGCATGAGACTGGCCCTTTAAAATCTCTTAAGCTGTAGAGCTATTGGAAGTTGGTGGCTATAGATATAACAGGAGAAATTTCCTCCATTATGTTGACATTGTTAAGTTGCCCATATGCCACTAAATAAAGTTCCACTCATACTAAAATATAACTCCAACACAAACACACACAAAAGATACCATAGTTAGCAGGAGACTAATGGGATTGGAGGGGTTCAGTGGGAAAACAGAAAGTGCCCAGGATCGAATATGAAGAAAATACATTATGTTTTATCAAAACATAAAACTACTTAAAAAAAAAAGTTAAGGTAGAAAGTTGGTTTAGGGGAGTGGTGAATGTACTTGGAATACATGCCTGATCACCTGAGGTTAAACTTCTAAATACATAGTGGAGAGAACTAAATCCTGACCCCTGGATCCATGTTATGGAACTTGCACTTGCACACACATACACAATTATAATAACAAACTCCATCACAAATTTCTTTAAAATGTAATAAGAATGGAGTACATGTTTCACATATATTGTTTTTATGAAATGACAAAAATATTCCAATAATACAGAAGTTACTTAAAGAGTTGACTGGATCAGGTTGACTGAGTATAGGAAGCAGAATGAGGACTTTGCCAATTTTGCTTTTATATGACAGTTCAAAGAATTATTCATCAGAGGTTCTTCTTCTGACTAGAAGGAGCTGTGGGTATATGTGTGTTCACATGCACAGATAGGCTCACATACATACAAAGATAAGAAAAGAATCGGAGGTCCAGGATGTATCATATAACATGAAATGTTTGCTGTTCATAGAGTCTATTGAGTGATAGCAAAAACAGTAAGTTACAAATAAGAGAGAAATATGCATAAGCCCAACCATATAGCTTGAAGGAAGAAAGGACTAAAGTTATCCCTTTTGTGGAGTTGGCTTATGCAAATGCTCACTAAAAGTCCATTTTGGCTCTTGAAGAAATTATTTTTCCAAAATTCTTTTATACCTGTTCTTCGCAATTAAAGGATAGATAGTATAATACTAATGTTGATCAAACTACATTAAGGAACACTAACATGATACCTAACTAAAGTGTTTAGACTAGATCTTGACTACACTGTCAATGTGCCTCCCAAGATCTCTCCTGGTCTCTAGAAGTTGAATGTCAATACAGACTGCAGTGGCTATTATACATAGTTTTATACTTCATTTTCATACATTTTTCAAGTCAAATACTTATGGGTATATTTAGTTCTTGAGAAAGTGTTCTATTTCTTATGGCACCTGCCATTTGGTAGACTTGATTTACATAATACCATTTGGATGTATTCATATATTCATGGCACAGCAGACGGAACAGACAATGAAAGGGATTTGAATTGCCTCTCACTGTGGAACTCCTATCCATGTGAATGTCAGAATGAATGAATGCTTGCAAACTATATTAAAAGCCTGACCATCTTGAAACAATGTGACTCAAGTGACCCATGCCTTTAAATCACATAGGAGCACTAATAGCTGTTTTTAAGACTAACTTATGCAAACAGAGAGAGAAATTTCAGATCCATGGGGTGTTATTTTCAGGAAGACTTAGTCACAGAAAATAAAATACAAGAATGTATCTATTTTCAAATTTTTGTGGTTATTTTACATTTCATGTACATATGTCTTGCCTCCTCATCTAAGTTTTAAAAATCTATGGTGGGAGGAGGTGCATTTTGGAAAGTAGGTGTTTGAAAGCCCTTTGAGGGCCCTTAGTCATTCCTGTATTTGTTTACTAATTTCAGAATCTGGGGGTGCATCTTCACACAGTCTTACTGCACAGAGGGATTGAAGCTGAAACAGTGACTGTTGCTTTAAATGTTATTATTTCTTTCCTGATAGCTACTTCTTTTTGCCTTCATTTCAGCCTAGTGAAGAACTCAGCCATCTGAATAATGCTACCTATTTGGCAACTTCACTCTTTGTAAAGGTAAAAACATATTAAATAAACTAGAAAACTGTGGTAACATTTAGGTTTTCTAATTTTAGTAGAGTGACAGCTCAGATCTGTAAAAGTATAAAGATTTATTTATGAAAACTATTGACAGTTTTGATTACAGCTTTTGTCTAAATCTTTGTAAAAGTTTTTAGATTGTACAGAAAACCTGGGGATTGTCTGCTTTTTAGTAATGTGTCCGGGAAACATCCATCACAGCTGTTCATTAACATATGAATCCAGCAGAGTTTCAAAATTCCCCCATCACTGCTGGCTTTGAACATACTCTTTGTTGTGAACGGAAGTGAGATGCTATTTTATTTATCTAAAGATTGTAGTGTGATAAGTGAAGCATCCGGAATAATCATACAAATGATGTGCACCACAATAGCTTCCAACTACAATACCTGTCTTTCATCAAGGGAAAAAGAAAAAAAAAAGTTTTAAATTACTTAGGTGAAGTTAATTACTTGATGAATTGACCATCTTTATGAAACAGTTGTGTAAACTCTGACAAAGTGCATTAAAGATACTGATAATATACATTTCAGATCTGTCAGATACCAGAGCAAACTGATTCCATGAAAGTTGCTAAAATGTTCTCATACTTACTTAAGCACTCAAAAGATAGATCACATAGTCTAAAACAAATTTAGAGCAGTATTTAAAGAAATGTAAATATTAAACAACTATAGAATTCTTCAACAAATGCAGGAATTCAATGTGGTAATGTGCTTTAAGAAATAAGATTAATCTCACCAAAACTGTTTACACGAATGGATTTATTAATACAAAGAGAACCAAAAAGTAAAAATTTATTCATGTCCCATCAGTTTATTTGTGGAAAGAATTTATATCAAGAAGGACAGTGAAGTCCCTTAGAAAATCATGTTTAACATAGAGTTAAGTCTGAGAATGGAATAAAATATCAATCCCAGGGCCAGATTTGATTTCAAAGAGACACTAGAAGAAAACAAAGAAGAAAATGATGAAAGAGATGGATTTCCATTAAATACACATATACATTCAGTCTGTACTTCCTCTGGCAATCTGAAATACATAATCCTGTCCTACTTTTGGGTTTATAATTTGGTAACATCTTTTTAGCATTTTAAAGCCATGTAACTAGTGTCCTCTAAAGACATCATATCCCTCTCAGTGTAGAAAAGCCATTATTTCTCCAGAAAAAGAACAGCAAATTGATTAGTCTGAATTCATTACCCATTAAGCTAAACATTTGCTCACTTGGATTTATAGTAAGTCCCTCATACTTGATATACTTCCAATCTAATGACTACCAAGATGGTCAGTTGTAGATGCTTGGAATACTTTTAAAATAACAAATAACCAAATTTCAGATACCTGGTAATCTCATTATCTTAAGTTGTAATTGAATATGTGAGTGACGGTGGAGTGTTTAAATCACAGGCATTAGCAGAGAAGGAGCCAGGGGTTTCAGAGATGGCGATATTCCTCATTACACACACCTGTGTTCCTTTCTTTACTCTTCACCTGGTGGCGTTCACCTTTGGCTAAACTTTCTAGATTCTAAATGCTCATCCTCCTTCATCATTCTGTTGGGGTTCCTTATTATTTTTGTTGTGTTTATCAACATTAGTGACAATATAATTGCACCTGAGACTTCTCTCCCTCTGCATATGTGGGTTCTGTTATGTTAATCATAAGATCTATTAGTCCTCTAAAATTACTTTTCATAAAGACTTAGCATAAATATTGATAAAATCTCAATCTTGTGAGACCAGATCTAGATTCTGTTTTTTGTTTTGTTTTGTTTTTTTAAGAGCTCATTCTGCTGATATGGTGAGAAAAGATTCACTCAAGAAAATTATTAACATTTTCAGGTTACCAGAAATACTCTTATATCCTTTAAATTATGTTGTAACACCTTCCTGTTTTGCTTTATTGAATGTTGACTTAGTGACATCAGATAAGTGGAAGTATTAACATCATTGGATTTTTTTTCTCTTACTGTCTGAATGCTATGTGTTCATTAGCATGTAAATTTTATGAACAGTAATCACAGATGTAGTTCTTATTTGTAGGCTAATGTGTATATAGATTTAATTAAATTATTTCAGTTTTGTTTCATATTTTTTTAAGTAAGTATTAGTCATTTTAATATACCTGGAGCAAGGGACAGGTTGGAATATCAACAAATTTCTTGTTCCAGTGAATTCTTTTCTGTGAGATGAGAGACACAGATGTCAACCACAGGGAAAATAAGTACAGTGTGGATTGTAATAAAAAGCAGTGATTCTGTACTATAAGGTCAGTAACAATAATTAGGTATGGCTAAATATTATACTAAAGGTGATCTTCACAATTATATACTCTAAAAGCTATTACACAAAGCTTCAATCTGTTAACATCACTTGATAAAAGCCTCCTATTACTGTCTGAGTGTGCTGTTCCATCTTTCATAGTTGCTAGAAAGCAATACCACTAAAATTCTTTGTAGAAGCACATTATTTCTTCAGTTTTGGCAATAATTACCCTTGTTTTACAAATGTGGAAAGTGAAGCACTCTTTTCTTTTTCTTTAAAAATTGTAATGGTGTAGATGGAAGTTTCTCTGCCCCACCCCGGCTGATCTCACGACCATTTAGTCCTAAATAATCAGACAGTGTCTTATATTAACTACAAGCTGTTTAGCTTCTGGCTCAGGCTTATTACCAGCTAACTTTTATGCTTTCAGTTTGTCCATTGTTCCTATCTATGGTTAGGCACATGCCTTGGTACCTTTGCTCAGTGCAGCATTCTCAACTTTCTTTCTCTGAGTCTGCCAGGCATGTCTGTGTCTCTCTTTCCCAGAGTATTCCTCATCTGGTTGCCCCACCTATACTTCCTGCCTGCTATCTGGCCAATCAGCATTTTATGAAACCAATATGAGTAACAAATCTTTACAGTGTACAAGAACATTATCTCACATTATAGAAAACTTTGAACCATCATTCAAAATTATTTTATTTCCCCAATTTATAATTATATAAATTTTAAATCTAATGAATTTATATCTAATAAATTTTGTTCAATAAAGCCAAGATTATTTTAAAAGTTCCCCCAACCAGACTTGAGGTATACGTATTTATAGTAGGCTGCTCCCAAAGCCAGCTTGAATTCCCAGCTTCAACATTCAATACTAATTTTAGATAGAAAGCTATTATGATAGAATTCAAAGCACAGCCTGAATTATTTGGTGGCCCTTTTCTTTGATATCCCTAATGGTGTGGTTGTTTCTATAATCATATTTCTTTAACCCTGTGACATTCCACAATATACCTGCTAAGTCATAGTCGCCTTTTTCATCACAGAAATGTGACAGCTGAGTAATGGGCCTGATAAATTAAGTTCCTGTGCTGATGATTGTCATGGATCCCAGAACAAGTAGAGTTGTGAGTCAGTTTTTAAATTCATTTGGTCATTTACATGTACATCTATTTTACTTTCTCTTTTTATTTTCATGTGTGTTTATACATGCTTGCATGTGAATGGGTCTGTGTGTGTGTGTGAATGTGCCTGCAAATGTCCAAGGCTGATATCTGAACCTTTTAAAATTGCTCTTCCAGCTTCATCAACAAGGAAGAGCTTCCCAGTCAAACTCAAAGCTAGCTGACAGGTCTTCCTAGTCATCATGCCCTAGCTTTGCCTTCTGAGTCTGGAAATACAGCTTCCTTGCTCACCTTTTGCCCTTAACTCTGTTTCTGGAGATCAGAACCCTGCTCCTCATGATTGCAAGCACTTATACAGTATACTACCTTCCCAGTTTTCTTATTTTATTATATCCCAGAGAGAGCAGGAGCTGAGGCTAGAGTATTTTTTATTTGTTTATTTGTTAGTTTTTGTTTCTATAGACATGGTTTCTCTGTGTAACAGTCCTGGTTGTCCTGGAAAGCACCCTGTAGGCTGGGACTGTTACACAGAGTCACCCAAGCACTCACAGAGATCTGTCTTGTCTGCCTCTGCCTCTGTAGTACTGGGATTAAGTGTGTGTGCTAGCAAACACTCAGCATGAGAAGTCCTATGAGAAAACAGCAATCCCTTGCAGCTATATGGGAGCATGTGACTGCATTCTGGCAAATAGAATATGAGTAACTGCCAAGCCCTGTCCTTAGAAAGGAGGTCTAGAATAGCCCTAGTTAAGCAATTTCTGAGAGATTTTAGGTTTTACTTCCTATCAGAGGGAAATAAACCCTAGTTTTTTTGTTAAAACATGGAGGTAGTGATCAATGACGTAATGAAAAGGTCCTCAGTGTCTTCTTGTTTAGTCTTCCCCACACATTGTAAAACTGGAGCCAATATCCCAAAGATAGAGGGTTTGAGGAAGCCTGAGAGAGTTCCAGCAAAACCCAAGTGGTTAAAACTTGACTAGAAAGAGAACATAAATTGTTTCATATTTCAGGAACAAAAACAGCTCACAAACACAGACCTGTGGACAAATGATGTCTTCTGTAGAACTGCCAGCTTCTGCAGTTGACATCTAGGAAAAAAATTGACATTTCACCCCCAGCCTGCCTTAAATGGTTAGGAAAGCCTATATGGATGGAGATGTATAGCTCTTTGAATGTTAGTGGGAATATAGGTTTAGTTCACTTTTATTTGAGAGTCATTTTTAGAAAGAAGACATGAAATTTCACTCTGGTTTGAGTTTTTAAATGATAAGACCATATTTCTTAGTAATTTGTTTTTGTAAGCAAGAATTGTGTCAAACTCATGGGGAAAGTACCCCTTGATACTAAGTAACCTAATATTTTAAAGACTCAGAAACCACTCTCTTTCTATTAAATAATGATCTAATAATTAAATAATTTTAATTGAAATAATTAAAAATAATCTAAGGAATAAATGAACTATTTTATTAATGCTGGATGTAAAATAAAACACAAAGAAAGCAAACCTTTTCAATGGCTCGTGTTCAGACTGTGAAAATAAGATGAAAAAGCAGGTGTTGCAGTACATACTCGGGGTCATAGACAATATTATCCTTCATAAATCTAGCATTGGGTTAGATTAGATTCATACATGATTCTATACTGAGAGGATATGTGTAATATAGAGATTACTTGGCGATGAGAATTAAGTTACTGTCTATTGAGCCCCATTTTCCACACATATATATTTTAAATTACACAAGCATTCTGTAAGCCCTCATGTGTGTGAAACCTCTTTAGATTTGTATGTTTAAAAAATAGGACCGGATTGTGGAGGCAGCAATGAACTAAAAATACTAGTTTGGGTAGTATCATGTCCTTTCTAATTTTTAATCACATTTTTAATCTTCATCTTCCCAATAAATGGAAAGTATAATAAAGTATAGGTATATATTGCTTATCTTTCCCCTGGTTATAAATCGCTGTTTTTATTAGCATCATTAAAAAAAATTACATCTTAGAAGCCAAAATGATACACTCATTTCTTGCTGACATGTAATACTCTAGGAAAATATGGCTTGAATCAACACAGTTTTATTAGTGTATTTGTGTGTGTGTGTGTGTGTGTGTGTGTGTGTGTGTGTGTGTGGAGTAACACAACATGATGTGAAACTTTTTGTTATATGCTATCCATTGTACATAAAAATAAAGAATTCCTCTGTGTTTGCCATTTATTACACTGGTGATTCCTGGCTAATGCACATCTCTAGCTACACTGTGGAATCTATTTTTGTAGAAGGAAATATCTTTCTCTGTGATTCTGAATGAAAAATTGGCATCCATCTTCTGAACAGGCTTTATCCTTGCTTCAATGGCTAGTTTCTGAAACTGCTGATGATTAGAAGTGATTCTTTACAACTCTCTAAATAAAAACATCACTATATCAGAAAAAAATATGGTACATAAGCTGGAAAGGGCAGCTGTCTTCAAGAGCAGGCAGGGAGAGCTCTTCCCGAGTGGTTTGAAAGCTGCTAAACGTTATTACTGAGCACGTGTCAGTGTGATGTGCTCTTACAATTTAAATGCTGCTTCAAGCAAAAAGACTTTTAATTTTTTCTCTACTTTTAAATGTATGCTATATTAACCTAAGTATATAAATTCTTCTGTGTGAAAGAGTCTTACCCTACCATCAAAGGTAATTAAAGTAGGAAAGGAAACTTCAAAGCCAAAATGAAAGCTGAATCCTAAAATGATCGGCTCAACTGGAGATGAAAGAAAAAACATTATTCAGACTGTCTTAGCAAAGCATAAATGTGGAGCAAACATACGCACAGTGTCTACCCTGCACCCCAACCCTCACTCTGACCCATTGTTTCATTTATATTTTATGCAACACAGAATAAAATCCAATACAAAGTACTATTTGTTAAGCTAATCAAAATCAAATATACAGAATTTATCATTTATTCATTTTATAGCTTCATGTTTTCCTTTGTGGGCTCACTGATCACCCCCCCCCAAAAAAAAGGGAAAGCTGCAGCCTGAAGTTGTTTCTGGAGACAGTTCTAAAATCCAGAATTTGAAAGCCTATGAAATTGTACTTTTGGGTTTTTCTTCCATTTCTATTTTAGAAAGTCATCTACGTACTTCATTAACAACACAACCATGGTCTGCTGTAAAACATTTTGGATTTATTATATAGAAAGTTCTGAGGTTTCTGGTGTTTTTAGTGTGATTCCTTTCCTCTCAGTGGTTATCTTGAACAGATCCTAAAGTCATTCTAAGGGTGGTATTTATCTCATTTATTCTCAGCTACCCCCAGAAATGTACACACATTTCACATATTTACAGAACTTTCTCTGTTTAGTTGGGACACTGATGATCCACAGTTTGTTTCATATATAGTGTACATCTTTTTGGTTTCACCTTGCACCATACACTGCATATGAAAGTAAAATGAGATTCTTTGGTTGGATATTTTACTTTATGATAAACATAAAATATTCTCATCTTAAGAAAAACAAAAATAAAAGGAGAATTTCTTCTTCCAAACTCCCATCCTTAAACTGGGGTTATTTTTTGTGACCCTTCCCCAAGAAGTTGTAACTACCTGGGTGTACAAGATTTTACAAAATTTCTTCCTGTTGAAGATGTCAGGTAAATATCACGTCAAAGAACATGGATGCTACATCAGCTATTACTCAATATTGTTAGAATATTGTGGATTAAGAGAACAAACTATTAAAATTATAGACTTGATAGCCTTTGGACTTTTGCATTGTATCTAAGTAAACATTCAATAGCTAAAATCAGTAGAAGAATATTTCTATTTTTGTCTGATGTTAAATGTTATTTACATAGTGTATAGGTTATATATAAAGATCATTAAGCTTCATAACTTATATCTAAAGAATAATTCTCTTAATACTATAGATTTTGTTTGAATTTTCTATGATTAAACAAAAGCTAGCAAATTGGATACAATTGACTTCAACTCATGTGATCTGAAACAGAGGATATTTTCTTATTTTTGTACCTAATTTTCACATTTCCTGGCATTCAACTTTTCCATGGGCCATTATGGGTTAAAAAAAATCTTTTGCAAGCTGTAGAAATATTTAGTGATAAAGGAAATCAGAGAAGAATCAAGCACAATGTTTCAAAAAATTATAAAAGTCTAAACAGTGAACAATAAACTAGACATAATAAATTATACCCATGGAACCTCAAAAGTTCATTATATAAGTATGATAACTTTGTATCATTCTAGTCAACATTATAAAGAACGTGATTGTAAGGGTTATTTCATAACTGTGAAGTTTTTTGTGATGATGAAAATAGAAATATAATGAATAATGAACAGGAAATAATGCCAAGATAGAAAAATAGAATTGTTGATTCATTTCTCAGTGTAATGAATTAAACTGTTAGTGAGATCAATACAATTGGCTTAGAGTGCTAATACTGTATGACATTTTGCCTATTTTTAAGACAATTTTTCTCCCTAACATCATGATTAAGAATGTTACTCTAATATAAACATCTCTATCTTCTGTGAAATTTTTTAGTGTCAACTTTGAACATGAATATTACAAATTTAGAAACGTTTTAGATAGCTAATTTTCTTTCCATTTACTCTGATCCATATATTTTCATTAATCGAATTGAATAGAGTATTTAACTGCATTATTTTAACTTTTGCTAACATTAAATTAGTTGAAGATATATACATGTGATTCCTCCGTACTCTTTACATTTTTAAAATTAAAGAAAAGGTATGTAAGTGTTTTGCCTGTGTGTCTATGTAGTCATCATGTATGGGCTGGTATCCACAGAGGTCAGAAAATGGAATTATCTCCTTTAGATTAGAGCAGTTGAAGATGGCTCTGGGTTGCATACAGGTGCTAGAAATCATACTCTGCTCCTTTGGTAACATATTCTATATGGCAACATATTCTATGCATAGCTGTTGAGCCATATTTGCATCCCCAACTCTTTTAATTTAAAGAGCAAATCTCAAACATTGCTATGATTAGTTACATTATTTGTGGAATGGGTTGTATTATAAAATAGCATGGTTTCATTGGACATTTTTATATTCATATGGCTTACTGAAACATATTTTATATCTACATAAATCAATGATCATATCAATTACAAATATCTCACAACTGTATCAAGTGATGCTCATATTTGCCCATATATCATATATCAGCATAAAGTCCTGCTATATTAAGTGCATATGCCTCACACATGTGTAGAGTACCACTCATATTAACAGCATATATCTCAAGCTGGATGAAGCACTGCTCATAATAACTATATGACCCTCACTTAGACCCTTCCTCATCAAACTAATCTCATTCATCTCATTATATTTCCTATTATACTGACATCTTCTTTTGCATTTTCAGACTTATTTCCAACACCTTTTTATATCTCATTAATGGTTATTTTAAATTGCATTCATAGTTTGTCATATTATAGTACTTTATTAAAATATTTATTTGAAAACAAGTGTCATAACTTGTATGAAAATTATAAAGCTAAGTTCTAAATAAAATTTGTTTTATTTATTGTATTTTAAGCACCTATTTCCTATAATGTTTTATTGCTGTTCACAAAACCTAATATTTATATATTTGTAATTACTTTTTAATTATCAAGTAATTCAACTTTTGTAGTGTTAGTCAAATGTAAAGTATCTAGCCATTTTGTTGTATTTTAATTAATTGCTTCAATATTTTTACATTTTCATCTTAATGATTTACTTCTTTGCATTGCATAATATAAAGATATTTGTATTAGCTTGATGTTGTAGTTGCTATGAAATAATCAGAGTGTTTGACTCTAATGGAAAAGTTTTAGTTAAGTAAAATCCATTCATACTTATTAACATATTAATAGATTTGTTATTTAATTTGTTATATGAATTTACATTTTAAATTTGCTTTTATTACATCTTTAGTTCTTGTACTTTCAAGTTTCCTTCCCCTGCAGAAGTGGATTGACGGAAACTCTGAGGACAACCATTGGTCCTCTCATTTTCCGAATGTGATTTATTATTTTCTGAACTTATTTCATGTGAAAAAAATGAAGCATAGTTTTAAAATTGGCTTATATATACATATATATGTTACTGTGTATGAAAAATACATCTCTAAAGCAGTTACTAATATCTACAAAATAAAATAGGCATTTTTCCTCTAGTAACTTCCTTTTACATTCTCCTAAAGTGATAGATATAACAGGTTCTTTTTTACTGGTGGATTTAAGGGGCAAACACTTTCTTGTTTTGTTTTGATATCCACAGATACTAGAAAGACACAAGTGTCTTTCATCTATTAACTTTCTTTCCTCTCAGGTAGAATCACTGTGGTAATACTCTTTGTATAATAGGTGATAAGTGAGTGCTTGGATTGTCTAGCTTGATAAAATTTGAATTTCAAAAACGCAAATGGCAAATACTCTGCAAGAATATTTAGGTGAATGAAAACTGAAATTATTTCAAGATGCAGCAACAACATTTACTCCTAGATGAATGGAACTGTATTTGAAATATGAAAGTTAGATTCTAGGAGTTTCAGGAGGTATGCTGGGCTCCACGTTATATTAGTGCATGAAATACAAACTCACATGTATATTTTGCTTCCCTCCAATTATTATGTATGAACTCAGGCTGCCATCAAATTGGACTTCTCCCAATGCTCAGGACTAACTCACCCACTCTCAGTGATTTATTGTGAAGGTCGAATGCTTTAATTTATCCTGACTAAAACTGCACATTTTAAAAGAGATATTTATATTGGTAACATTAACAACAGTATGTTACATATTCAAGAGCTAGAAGCAAATATTCTCAGAGATTTCATTATGAAGAAATGAGGTTTAAGAAGACAGATATAGATATATTGGGTATGATGAAATCTTGCAATGTGTGACATCATACAAGTACATATATGATTTCTACAAATCAGCTAAATGTAAAATTCAGGAAAGAAATAATTGAAGCTTAAGTCACAGGTTCTCACTGATCTTTTATGTAGCACATTGTGTGAGGTGATCTTTTTCCCTCCAAGATTTGACTGTATATGCTTAAATCTTTTATTTACTAAGTTTCATTACCGTTCTTATTGTATATGTACAACACATCACAATATAGAGAGAACACATCAGGCACCGGCGTCAACGTAATTCATGGCTCATAAACAATATGAGTTTTAAAGTGTGTGAATTTGCTTTTCATCTTGTTCTTATCAAAGACTGTTTACCATGATCCAGAGAGATGGCTCAGTGTTTAAGAACACTTGTAGCTCTAGAGGGAACCTAGGTTTGGTGCTAGATTCTCACATGGTGGCTCACAATTATTCATAACTCCAGTTCCAATGATCTAACAACTTACTACGGCTGCTGTAGGCAACAGACATTGTCTGCCTAAAACTGAGTAAATGACTTAAACAAATATTATTTAAAATGTTTACATCATCTTTACATTTGACACAAATTATTATAATCTGGGAAATGGGCTTTTTCAGTGTTTTCTTTTTGTTCCTGTTTTAGGAAAAGAAAAATCATGTTAAAAGTTCATTCAAAGATATTACTTATTTTTTATAATTTAAAACATTTTTTCCAGTCATTAATTCATAGAGAATGCACTTTAGAAAGTGTCTTGATTGATTAGATAATGGATTGGTAAATTTTTGTGTGTGTCTATGAATTTAAGCAAGTAAAGGGAGAAATTCTGATTAACTTCCAGTCAGTTACTGAACAGCAGCTACAGTAAATTTTAAGTTTGACATGTGCTATTCTGAAAGGATTCCCCGGGTATGTGCTTGCTTCAGGCACCTTAGAATCCTAAATGTTTCTGATAGGAGTTCTGGCTGACCAATGCAGGTCTCAGACATATGATTTAGTCTAAATAAAATTTTTATAATATACAAAAGTGAACGGAAAACCCTGTTGGTCGTTCCCACTACTGATTCTTGTCAAAAAGGTGTTAGATGATTTCAGAATGACCAAAATTAAATATAGGCATTCAGTTAATAAAATAATCTTCTCTCAATGTATACTATCAAGTTTTGTGCCTGATAAATAAAGACGCATGGATATTATTAATATGAGGAAATGTACAATAATTGCATGAAATAATATACAATAAATAAAAAACAAAGAATATGAATTATTTTAAAACCTAAGACGTCTATGATATATAAGATGGTGAAATAGCTCAGTAAGTACTGTCCATGCCACTAAAGCATGAGAATGTGTGCAAAGCCCGGAATGGTTGTACACACTCGTAATCTCAATGTTCCATGGGCCAGCGACACAGAGATCCCTGGGACCTGTTCATCACACAATTTAGCATTATTGTTCAACTACAGTTTCCAGGCAGAGACTGTCAACAAACAAACCAACAAAAACAAGTATGAAAAATAAAAAAACAAAATGAAAAATATAATAAAATATCAGCCAGTGAAGGACTTTTGCACAAAAAATACAAAACTGTTTCAAATTATCACACACACATACAAAGACACACATACAAAAACACACACACAGAGCACATGAGTGTACACACTCCACAGAATTGTGTGTACATACCTGCACACAGAGGCAAACACATTTACATGCACAAACACACACACAAACACAGAAGCTTTGTGATAAGCTTTACAAAGATTTTAAAAATTACAAAGAAAAACAATTACATGTTGTTTCGAAATTTCAATAAAATTAGTTTAAAGGATATGAGCTTCAGAGCCTATAACTTTATTTTATTAAGAAATATTAATAATCATTTTAATATTACTTATATATCATTGTATTGTCATGTAAATTGCCAAATAATGTGAAGAAAGATAAAAACATAAGAAGTCAAAATAAGCTAAAGTTATTTTTGTTAGTAATCAAGAATAGAAAAATTAAGATTCTGTATATATTATAAGTATACTGACTTATCAAAAAAACTCACTGACAGGCATTTTGTCTATAGTTTCTTATTTAACATATATAGTAGTATTAATTTAATGAATTGGAATCTTAATCTTTAACAATCTTTTGCACTGATAAATTATGCCACTTTATAAAATTTTTCCAAAGCCATTTTTCCCCACAAAGAACCCATCATTCTAACATGATCTTTTTTTTTTTTTTTTTTTTGATAGGGTAGGAAATGAGATACTGATGTTCTCAATGAGTAAGGTTGACTCAGATATCCAGAACTGTGTGTAGCTAGCTTATGCCTTGTGACTGGTGTGAAATAACACAATGGGGAACTATTAAAATTAAAATCATGCATTTAATTATAAAACAAGATCATAAAATTGTTTATATAATGATAGAAAGCTATGCCACATTTCTGTCAAAGTGTGATATATCTACAACCACATTCTTCTCTACTCTTTGGGACTTAATCTGAGGCCGTATTTGCATGAAAAGTAAGTTTTAGGCTATCATGATTGTACATTGTGCTCCAGGTCACCTTTTCATGAGAAAAGAGATGCTATGTAGGAAAGGTAAAATTTGAAATCTTAGTAACATGTTCCCAAAATAGATTTCATTTGATAAAGTGGAAATATATCTCAAAACTAAGTTTTAAATATAAAATACAATTAATATAGTACAATGTAAATAAAGTTTATATTTTAAATGGTTTATTATAATTATTTAACAGTCAAATTAGGGGTGATATTTCTAAAGAACATAGAAATGTAAAATGTCTCAAAAAAGAAGTTGTATGACCTATTTAAATTTGCTGATTACCACTGGAAAATACACAGAGTAGTAAAATTTATGCAGAAATTTGACAGATGTTAGTAGTATGGTTTTATGATACATATTCTTAATATAATTACGTCATAACTGTCACCCTCTACAAGTCAACTGCTAATCAAGAAAAAAATGTGTGAGACAAAAAGAGTATAGTAAAAAATGTGTGCTCAAAATCATACTGATGTGATTTCTAAATAAATACTTAATTATAAAGCAAAATTGGGAAGGGAAAACTCGATGTACAGCATCCTGTGTTCTGAGATGACCTTCTCAACAATGCAGTCCTAGGCATTAAAGCCTGGGAGAAGAGGAACATGGTTTTTTATAATGAATGTGAAGTAATATTTCAAGGGAAAACTATTTTTAATAGAAAGTTACTATTCATAGAAACTAATTATGAGAGAGGATTTCACTAATTTTAAAGGTGTCTGACCAAGGTGAAAAATTAACAATGCATCACATTGCCATAGGCTCATCATTGGGAACCTTTGAAGGCTCACTTCATCCTGTGAAGTGGAGACATGCACATTCCTAACATTATGCTCACCACCACTCGATGTGTGCTTTTATCATACAAAATTGTTATAATGTATGCTTCAATATCATAAGCTTCAGTAAATATTCTGTCTTGTTTTATTAGGAGATTTATAAATCAGTATAATGACAAGACATTATTCTGATTGACATACACATAGAACATAGTTTACAAAAGATGTTGATAGAACTATAAGTCATACAATATAAATTAATAAATGAAAATATATCTTATTTGTATCAAATGCTCTATTAAAATAGCTTTATTAATAGAAAATACAGCAGCATTAATCTAACTAACATGTATCTATATACTTCCTATCAAAATTCTAACCACTTCTCTGGATGTCTCCTATCAGGTCTCATGTATTCACTTGGTGCTGATTTTACACAATGTATTAGCAATATGAATTGTAGGTTAGGATACAGTAACAGCTACACTGCTAAAAAGGCATTTCACTTATGAATTCAGGAAATTAATGTCTATACTACTATTGTATCTTATGCAATAAGAGTTTCTTATTTTAAAAAAAAACAGGGTAGGTTAAAGATTTTTTATTTAATATAGAAAATTCCTAGGAATACATAATGAAACTCATGTAGAGTGAGTAGGATTCTTCCTGAGTAATTTTCATAGACCATGATCTGCAGGGATAGTTTTTGATTAGAATCGAATTTGGCAATGTCACCTAATATTTAACAAAGAACAAATAATTTAATGATTATTTTAAAACTAAGACATTTTTAAATGTATTTTCTGAATGCTTAATATTTTCAGAGAAAAGATTTTTAGTTGAAATATTACAGAAAAATCTAAGTCCATATAATAATACAGATATTATGTTAGAGTGTTCTCTCTCTCTGTCTGTCTCTTTATATTTTCTCATATGTGTCTATGTCTTTAAGTACCTTCTAACAAAGGAGAAAATTTTTAATTATTGAACAAGTAAAGCATTTATTATTAAAATATGTAATATACACACACATATATGCACATACATATTTATATTATATTTACTTTCATACAAGATAAAATAGTGCGTTACTAATTTTATTTATGGGATCTAGTGACTCTACTTGTCATAACAATGTACCATAAATTTATGAACTTGATATGCAAATATTTTAATTATTTAGTTTACATTTAGTAATGCCTTTCAAATTAGTTCTCAAGATAGATATGTCTACTAATGTCTTTGTAGCTTTTCCAAGTGCCAAAAAATCATTTTGACTTCTTATCTGCACTTGGCAAGTTTATTTCTATTATACCTCCTGGGAAATATTCTCTTTGAAACAGGCAATGTTTAATGAAATATATATATTTACATATTCATTAAAAATGCTACTGGAGAAAATGAAAAAATGTTGCTAAGTTATAATCAGTCCGAGTAGAATTATTTTGAACATGAAAGAAATTATCAATTGCTAGCAATCCAGAGATCAAAGACCTGAGGGTTTAAACAAAAAAGAAAGAAAGGAAAGAGAAAAATGTGGGCTAGCATGTGATACTCAGCCCTGGGTGGGATAAATGCAGGGCTATGGGAAGTTACCAAGTTGTTTCAGCCAATAGATGCCATTAGGAAAATTTATAAGCATTCAAGCCAAGTGTGAGCACATGTCAAAGGAGAAAATGTGACTTTTGTTGCTAGTTTCTGCCATCAGTGATCATGTTAATTACAGGAAGCTTATTATAACTTGGTGAACTTTGACATGAATAAATATAAATGCATTATTTCCAATATTTATTTATTTTTACTGGATGAAGACTACTTCATATGAGTAAAATAAAAACAAGTTATAACTATTTCTGCTCCAGAATATTATAAATACATATTTAGGACTGTCAAAATAGATTAGTGTATTTAACTGTAGCATTTTAAGGTTTGTATTTACAACCTTTTCCCCCCTCAACCAACTGTATGCATTTTAATATGGATTCAATTTGTAAAACTGAGTACTATGCATCTATATTTTCCTCTGCACTGTGTTATATTACACAAATAGGAATCCTTTTAGACTTTATTGTATAATTGGCAGGTAACAATGGATAGGAATAATTTTCAGAACAATATGAGCATATGCATGGAGCACCACACAAGTGACCTATATATGTGAACAAATTTCTGGCCCCTCCACATTGACAACAGATCTGCATAATTCTATACTATTTCAGTGAGGATTTTCTCAGTTAGATAAGAAGGAGAGATTCTTATCTTTGAAATGAGATTTTGATTCATATATCACATTTGACTAGCAATGTATCATCAGTAATTTGTTGTGTTTATAGTTCAAAATAATAGTATATATTTTTAAACTTTCAGGAAAAAATAAATGTGGTCATATATGTAAATCACAGTGACACTAGTCACTACCAAGGCATCTTTCTTTCTATTTGCAAGACTCAGAAATAAATCTGGGTCTAGGAACAGGCTGACATAAGAAAAAATTACTTGGAAGTAAATAAATATTACTTTTAGTTCTGAAAATGTGAATAGTAGATTAATTAGGAATTTTTAGAATACACATTTTTTAAAATTGGGCATAAATTAACCCCAAGACCCTGGGAGTTACTACTGCTTATATTCTCTTGTCAATGTTACAGTCTCTTGTCAATCAATAAGTAAAGAATTATTTCAAAATCAGTTCTGGGCTTGATTACAATTCTTCTTTTGTCCAGCATATAATATTTTCTGGCTTGTGAATCTTTGTTTTCAGAATTGACCACAATCAAATGTTGCAAGCATGCAAAAACCATGATTTGTGAGATTAAGTTAGTAAATATAGCTTACTGGAAATGTCATTTAGTAAATTTCCTAACTTCAAGAGACATTTCAACATAAATTGAGTGAACCATTTAGCAATTCTCCTAAACAAAAGCAGTGACTCAGAGCAGTGACTCCATCCTCATTAGTTCATATTCTTTCCCAAATCTTATTTTTATGTAAGGTATCGATATTTTAACTAAGGCTCTACCATATGCAGGAAGGAAATCAGTCTTCAAAGAAATTGAAAGCTAAGGAAAACAAATATATTTAAACTGAGTATCTTATAACACCTTTCAGACAACCTGTTATTTTTATATTATATTTAGGAGTTGATATAAAGTTAAATGTTTGCTCTGAAAAATGAAAAATTGAAAAGCAATTTTCTTTATAAAGAACATTTTATAATAAAATTGTTTCATATGAAAGAGACAAATGTCAAAGCTGGCTTATTTTGAGGCATTGAATTCAACCTGTTCTCACATTCATAACATCAGTGTGATGTTTCATTTATGTAGTGGAATTTAAAATAAAACGTAAACAGATATTTGAAACAAATCCAGAATTCTTCACTGTGTATTCTTTCAAGTTTCTCCATCTTCCTCAATTGTTCAAAAAAAAATTATCCCATACTCAGAAGATGCTTTATCTTTATTACATGGAAGCTTGCATTGTAAGAAATATTCTGCCTATTTTCTGTGAATATATTCCACCTCCAGTCTAAAAATGTCAACTAATATTGGCAACCAGAAGTTTTAAATCAGAATTGGAAGTCCATCGAGCCTTTAACCATTATCATATTTCATATTTTCAAAATGAAGGGACTGAATTCATATATCATCTTTGTAATTAAATCAGTCACAGAAATAAACACATTTTATATTATCTGTTATGATTTATTTTTATATACGTTATGTCTGTTTCATAAAGGTAGGGTAAAATGCATTTTATTGAGTAACATAGAACTCATGTTGAGGAGCTGTGGCATTTTTTTTTCCTAGAATAACTTTAGGGGGCACTGTGCTGCCAGAAGAGAATAGTCCGTGATCAAGCCACATAGACTTGTTCTTTCCATTTGAAAGTTCTTCGACAAGTATTCAAAAAAAAAAAAAAAAATCAGGCCAAAGTGTTAAACATTTCTTGTGTCTCTTAGATTCCCTAAGACATTGCCTGTGGAACCAATTTTAAAGTTATTGAAAAGACTATGCTCTCATAATAGACAGTTGTGTCTCGGTTCAAATGTGAAGGTGAAAGTGGACAGATCCAGGTTGCTCTGGAGTTAAGAAACTTACCAAACAGCGACCTCACAGACGAGGAGGGCACAACAGTCTCCAAAAGGGGAGACAATGAGCCTGAGGGACTGTGTAGAGCAACAGAATCGAAAAGAGGGGAAAATGAGAGTTATCCAGGGGAACAGAGCAACAGGCAGCCGTAACCCAAAGTTAATGAACACAGAAGCACTGATCCAGTTCAGTGAACAAGAGTCTCAGGTAAAGCGGAAACAGCAATGACAGGCACAGATCACCCATCTCACACATACACACACCTGGAATTCTCATGCCTGGGTTCTGTAAGCTTTCCCAGACTCTTGCGACATCTGATTTACAGTTTGATTCAAAAGAAGTTATTTTGTCATCTAAAGAGATGAAAGAAAAAGATCCAAGGTAAAAACATAACGTAACAAGAGCCCTTGCCTTTTAGCCTTGTAACTGCATCTTCCAAACTGCTTGATGCAAATGAATTAATTAAATTATATGGGATAGAGCTGTGTAACAGAGGCTTTTTTACAATTTGTTCCTTAATTACACAGCAGCATCTCAGTTATATAAATACACGTGCTGATGTATATGCTGAGATTATAAACAGGCTTTGTGACTAGTCAAAATGTTTGCCTTGTATTAGGAAGTCTCAGCAATGATGCCTCCTTTACCTTTTCTGCAAATATTTGAGATTAAGCCTCACTGGTCATGCGTGTATATCATAAGAAGGAGATAAAGTTGACTGAATTAAAAAAATATGCTTTTGTTTGATTTTCTTTCCTTCAAAAATCATATTTGAGCCGGAAAGTCACATGAAGAGGCAATTAGGAGTTTTTGAAGAAATCACAGACATGGAAATAGAGATATAAAGAAAATACTGACATGTTCAAGTGTAAGCTGTTAGGAAAGAGAAACTCTCTTCTTGTTGCTTAAAGATGTTTAGCTGATTTGTTTGGAGGAAAATGAAGCGATCTTAAGTGCATTTCAGTTGATAGCTTCTGAGATTTCCCTGCGGCAATGGTCAGATAACACAAAGATAAACAGGCAACTTAGAGTAAGCATCTTGCTGTCATGTACTATATATGATATATGATCCAAATTGTCAGCAAATTAGTTATTACAATCAGTTCCTGCATGATGAGGAAAAAAAAAAAAACCATTTATCAATCTACCTGTCAAAACACTGAGCTTCAAATGGATTGCTATCTCTGCTCAAGCCAGCATTATTATGATTACTGAAGAAATTAGTTGCTTTCTTAATATTTTGGGAAATTTTGAAGATTTCATCTCAGATTTTTCCTTTTAATATCAAAGATATAAGCATCTATGAATACTTGAGCTTTATTTCTCAGAATTTCAATCTTTGCAGAGCCTAATCAATAGGGGCAATGTAAGAAACACAGAAAAAAACGAATATCGGATAATCCCAGATTTTATATCTTTATCAGTATTCAGTGGAAGAATTTTTAAGAGATTAGTAACAGGCTAAGTGGATTTTATACTTCCTCCTGTGAAATTTAATAATGTTCTTTAGTTCAGGCTTAAGACTTTGAAGTTTAACTAAATTTATATTAAAATTTCTCTAATTTCACAGGCCAGTTCCCTCATGTACAATATATGAAAAATTTTCTAACTTTTCTAATTATTGGAATTTCTCATTAAAAAGAAAACCCTTATTGTTAGACCTACAGTATTGTACTACTCTATGGATTTTTTATACTGGGGGAAAATTGTTAACATTTGGAAATTGTCATCAAAAATTCAATTCTTCATTGCATGACTGATAATTTCTGCATTTTATGGAAGCAACCAGGGAATTTTTAGATCAGGAAGAGCTTTCCCTAGTATTACTTTATTAATATGACATCTTTTTGTCATGTTTCATAACCTAGATTTCAGAAGTATATTTTTTGCTCACATGGTAAGTTTTAAATTCTCTTAAAAATCATGAAACTGTGATATTAAAAGTATCAGTTTAAAAAATTAAAATACAAATGATTTATATTTATTTATATCAGTATGCTTGAATTTGTTATTTAAATATAATTATGTAGAGTCTATTATTTTTTAAAGAATATACTGTTTTTAATCATAATTCATTTAATTTTTGTATAGAAAGGAGTTTCTATGTGTTGGAAAAATATATATGCATATATATGTTTATGTTTTTATACAGATTAGCATACAATGTATGATATAATTCAGTTTAGTAATTTTATCTCAAGGAGAAGCCGAGTTAGAATCAACATTGATTTTATGAAGAAATCTTTAAAAAAAAAAAGACAAAAAATATCTTTAAAGGCAACTGACAACATTTTTCTATTCTATGCTTATTGAAATCTTCCTAAAGTTACACTGAAATTTATTGCAATTGAAAAATATTTAGAAAGCTGAATCAGAATGTTGGAATGTTGAAATACCTTTTCACATATGACAAAACATGCTTTTCTACTAAAATTATCTCTAAGTCTTTTTTTTCTCTTTTTCTGCTTTTCTTTATGTTTTAGATTATGCACAGTAATGGCCAGTATCTTCAAGGATCATGAATTTGCTTTTTCCCTGTCCCTCCAACTCTTGGTTCTCAATGGTGTTATCCAAAATCCTCCATGTCACATTGAAGAATGAGCAGTCAGTAACAGATATTTGGCATTTTGCTAGAATTTTAGAATACCATTGACGTGGTTGGGTTACTCAGATGCTGCATTTTACAAAATCCTACTTGATCCCCGTATACCATTTCCTAGCTCCACCAGGAAGGTGTCAATGTCTTCAAGAAAAATTTTAAATCAATAGTCAAACCAGCCAGTATTAATTTGAAGATCTCAGCTGCCAATCTTTCAGCTTCTCCTCTTGTATCACATGGCTTCTATCATGCCCAATGTTAGTTTTTATCCAACATAGTATTTTTTTTTTAAATCGATGTCTTCCTCTATGGTGTTTAGATTCTCTCTCTGAGGTTATAATTAACATATTCTCTGTAAATGTCAAATATCTTAAGAAGTCATTAAATACAACATTTATTGAAAGGAAATGCCATGCCATCACCCTTTAACTTGGAGGCACTAGAAAGCAATGCCTGTGTACCTGATGGCTTTTTTGAAAGAGAGAAAAGAGTAAGCTTCTTCCAGTCAATGTGTTGACTTGACCACCCATTGTGAGAACCTTGCTGAGGGTCTTGAGTCCAGTTTCTTAATTGAGCTATAATTCCACGGATGCTTTGCTTCATTGGAGGGAAAGCTGTAGCATTTGTATGGCTGTCCTCACTCATTGGAAAATGAGAATAGGTCACTATTTATTTTATATATGTATATAAATATAAAATAAATGTTTAAAAGTTGAGTTATCTTGCTTTAGAAAAAAAGATAAGCTGACTATTGATAATCAGAAATTTACCTTTAAATCTTTTATTTCTCTCTCTACCATAACATATATGATAAAGTATATGAGTAAATACACACATGCTTTTCTTGAAAGTTACAATGGAAAAATGTTATCTCCCCTTTCCTTGATGTCTGTAAATAACCCTCACTGCTATTCTAGCTAGAACTGATTTTACTAAGTTGTTTTAAGCAATGCTACAACAAAAATTGAATTTGTTTCATAATATTTTAACCTTGGTTACGTTTTTCATAATGTCTTCACAATATTTAGAAATTGTTTTAAATGCCTTCTAGTTTTAAACATAAAGGATAGAAAATCACATATTGGCAAGCAGTTTATGTAGAATGTCAGATATAATATATTTCAAGCTTCTAACACTATTTCATTCTTCACTGTTTTTATGATGTAAAAGAGGCCACTGGCAGTACAAAAATGAGTGACCAATGGCCGTATTTGATGAATCTTTACTCATAAGACTTTCTTCTAAGTTTAATATTTGACTCATCTTTAGTTTGTTACTCTGCCCCCTAATTTTATAAGTGAAAACTTCTTATGTCAATAGCTTGTTTGACAAAAAGACCTTAAACATACAAAATACGTATTTTTGTCAATTTTTACACTGAAAATCCACTTATTTTACTTTATCTTACCATCTTCTAAAATTAGTAACTTTTAAAGCCTCCTGAAGACATGGACTATTCAACCAAATTTAAGGATTCAAAAAAATAGTTAAAATATTATTACAATATTCACAATCCTCCATTCCAAATTTGGCTACTTTTTTTTTTTTTTTTTTTTTTTTGGTTCGAAGGTAAGGTGATAGGCTTTGAGGTCTTTCAGCCTGGCAGGAAGTTTCTACCAATTAATATCACTTTGTATTTAAGGAAACAGCATAGAAATGTCTCGACTTGAGTTTCTGAAATTTACTTTCTAAAGAACTTGTAATCTGATCATATTGTTTGCCATTTATATGCAATCTTTTCTTGTGCACATACTGATAAAATTTGGGGTCATATAATTACAGAGTTGCTCTTGAAAGTATTACTATATTTAAGAGACTCCTCCATCTTTAAGGTCTACCATAAGAGAACACATTGAAAAAGAAATAGCCATCGTTCACTCCACTAAGACTTTTCAAGTTCATTTTGGGCAAGTGATGCATGTTAACCCAAGCCCTGTTTTTTGCGCTACAATATAATTATAACAAATGTCATTATTACTTTTAACTTTTTGAATTTTAAAATCAAGTAAGTTATAATCGAAGTTATTCCTTTAACTGATTTGTTTTAAATTCAGTTCTAGCTCTGTAATTTTACTGATTATAATGTCTTTGTATGTTATTTTCCCACAAAGATTAATGTGACTTTTGTTTCCAGCATTTAATGAAAATATAAGTCATCAATCACCACCTTATTTGGATCAGTTTTGCATTATGTATGAAATGTATGCTTTAAAATGCTTCCAACAAAAGTGTGTTCTCTTACCTAAGTGTCTGCAAATATTGAGATACAGAAACAACAGTTACAATTAAGATACAATGACTTTCACAAACGCAAACAGATAATAGGGAGTAAAAATTAACTGCAAGAGTAGGTTAGATTGTATTAATCCCTATAAATCTCCTATATTTTGAAAGATATTTTGTGTATTTAGAAAGCCTTTGCCATTTCTGATGGCTTGAGCTCCTAAGGAGCAGTGTGGTAGCACTGAAAAGCTCTTTACCACAGGGATCCCCACAATTAAGAAAAGCTGAGATTGTACAAGTTTGCTAGCTTAAAAATATTAGCTTGCCTTCTACTTAAATCCAAACAAAAGCACACTATGGCTCAGGGTCAGCCCAATATAGACAAGACTTGAGCTCTGGTTGCCCCATGCAAAGAACTATAATGGAGTGGAAGCAGCCGCTACTTAATATAGGAGTTAAAATTACCCGTGACTGAAGTGGGCACATCAATCAAAAGTTCTGGCATGTAATGAGCCAGGCAAAGCAGAGTGGTGAGCTGGAGGGCAGGAAAAGCCTCTGTTTTGTATTCAACAGTTCTCAAATAGCCATGACATCCCTTTGCATACACCACCGACTTCCAGCAGGTGGATTTTCAAGGCATTGTCCTCAGCACACAAAGATGGATCAACTCAGAGCATTTGAGGTGGCTTCCTGTTTTGTCTTCTGATAACTAAGGCAACAGAAAACTGTCCACATTCTTAGCATTTTTTACATATTAGTCAGAGAGTAAACATATAGCATGCAGGAGGAAAATCTCAAGTAGGGATAGAGGAGAAACAGCTTTTGCTGCTGATTCCTATTATAAATAAAATTAGGTGTCTATTTTGAAAATATCAGTATGTATACAACTACTTAATGTGAGATGCTTTATTTTTCAAATCTTACAGTGACTGTGGTCTTCATGTCTTAATATCTCAATTACCAACAAAGAAATTGTTTGCATAATCTTAGGTCTACATGTAAATTTTGTGTAGGCATGTATGGAAGGAATGGGAGGTCTTGGTGACTGTAGAATATGAACCTTATATTAAATATAATGTTCAATTTTAATATCAAATTGAATTTTGTCCACTCACTTTATAAGAATACTATATACATAACTATATGTTTGGAGAGCAACTAGAAGAAGCTGCAAGCAGAATTTCCATTAGAAATGTCACTGTCTAGATTTTTTTTTGATAACCAAAACATAGCAGGAACAGATAATGCACTCTACTCTCTTTGGATAGCATACTCACTATAAATTTTATCATATAAACTTTTATTCAAATATTCAGTGATGACAGTGTTAAAATATTTCAAGATATAAAAGGTAAACTATCATAATTTAGTTTAAGTATGTTGAACTAAACACAACAGCCAAATTAAGAATCATCCCATCAGAAAATACAAAATAAAATAACTTTAGAATATAAAAATACACTCATATTTTAATGGTATAAATTAACATTATTTTAATTTTATAAACCTAGCTAAGAAATAAGTTTACTTCAGCCACCATTAGTCAATCTACGCTCTAATTAACAAATATATAGAGAAATATTTGACTATTAGTTTGGTCCATTTAAAATGACTGGAGTTAGTAGCTAAATTGTGCATTAAATCAGAGTTTGTGGCCTCAGATGACAGTTATTGCTATAGGTTCCTATACTTGAATAAAAATCAGGTTATGACAACTAATAAGAGGAAAGCATAAGTTTTCTCCAGTGTAGTGAAATTTGTCAAAATAGAGCATATTAAGACAGTAAATATCCCTGAAGCAAAATACAAACTATCCAAAAGGTGATTATAATGTCACCAAACATGCTTTACTCTTGCAATAAATATTAAACGTATAATTTGATTTAGAATATACAAAATCGTATATTTATAACAAAAGTCCCATTAATTTATTGTGACATGAGCATCAGCTACTATAATGCTAAATCATCATGCAAACTCTATATGAAGTCCATCTAGAGAAGATGAAGTTTCCCAATTAACCCAACTAACAAGAAATTCCCTGCTCCATTTGGAGGAGTACGAGGTTAACTTCTAATTCGAATTCTATCTTCAGTTCTTTTTTTAACTTGGCTTGAAGACTCACTCTATGAAATGGAATCCATTCATGACACTGTTAAAGTGGTCAAGAACAGGAGACTAGTTAGGCCATGTGCCTTAGAAGAAAGCCAACTACTATTATTCTACTAAATAAATACAGCAATAAAATTACACGAATGACATGTAGGAATAGTCATAGAATATTAATAATATTATATTACTCAACCCTTATCAGAGATTCTTTGTGTTGTAGTAGATGGTAATTAACAAAAAAGACCCACAAATGGACAACACGGAGAAAGTGATAAGCCATGGACCGTTCATTCATGGACAGTCCCCAAACCCTTCCACTCAAGGCCCAGAATCTACAGAAAAGTCCAAAAGGCTGTAAGAGTCAGAGATGTTGAGTGACTACACAGAAACAGAATCATTCATATACAACATAGCATAGCTGACTCACATATGAACTTTCACAGATTGTGACAGCACCCATGAGACCCACACAAGTCCAATTCAAGCAAAATTTTATGGCTCAGATGTACAGTGGACTCAAAAATCTCACCTCTAATGAAGTAGCTATTGTTTGGAAAAAGAAAACCAATTGTCTCTAATGGAGTAGCTATATGAACCCCATGCCACATAGTAATCGACCAACACAAGATGGACTTTGTTGTATTTTTCAAATGTATTTGTTCTCTCTCTCTCTCTCTCTCTCTCTCTCTCTCTCTCTCTCTCTCTCTCTCTCTCTCTCTCTCTCTCTCTCTCTCTTGACTTGATGGTTTTTATTTTGTTGATTTGTTCTAATCCTTGATTTTGGTCCTGTGTGTGTGTGTGTGTGTGTGTGTGTGTGTGTGTGTGTGTTTAAGAGAGAAGAGAATAATAATGAAGTGACTGGGTAGAAAGATGGATAGTTCTCTCTTTATCATTTTAATACGTCCTCCAAAGCCTAATTAAGCTTAACTGGTCATAGAAGAAAACACAGGTATTTTCAAGTTTGACTCATAGTCTCTCCCTTGTATTTGTTGTTATGACTTCCATATCACCTGTACAATACCAAAAAAAAACAAAACAAAATATCTGCTCATTGAAGCAGTGTATCTTCTGTATTTACTTGGAAAATATGTCTCGAGGAAGTCAGTGGCAATTCTGAGCACATGAAAATCTAGATATAAGCGACTTTCAACCTTAGCTGCTCTAGATCAGTGGTGGCTGAAGGTTCAGCAATAGCAACAAAAAACAGTCATTAATGAGGGAAGCTACACAGAGCATAGCAAACTCTGGGCTTCTTGTGGTGCAATACCCACATTTGTGCACCAGCCTTCCAAAGCAGAGAGAGAAGGAATGTAGGAATAAGAAAATCCTGGTTAACAAGACTGAAAAGCTCATATGAAGAACAATGTGTTAGCCTAGTAAGAACCAAATTAAAATGGGGCTTGAGATTTGATTACTGGAATCACAGAATTTTAGATATTGTCTTGATTCTTAAATTTTTAAAGTTATAATTTCGTCAGTTTTTACAACCATTGTGTCCATAGCAGTTTAACACCATCTTCTTCTATCTGTTTGGGACAGAAAGTTAAAGTTAGTGGTCACACAATGGGCATTTTCCGATTTGGATAACTACATAAGGATCTCCTCTCTACCTGTGACATGATTATCTGGCTGAGTAGTAATGAACTTTGCCAGGAATATTACCTTTCAACAGGAGATTCCTGACAGCCAGATGTGCCTCTCCTATTAACTATAATAACCACTGATTACAACAGATGTGAACAGGAAGACAAAATTTATCTGTGAGTTAAATGCCTTTATGTTCTTCTGACCCTTCATGCATACCTAAACTTAAGATTTCCTTAAAAATTACTTTATCATTTGAAGCTTTCATACAGACCTTTATATCATTGCCCTCCAACACTTTCCCTTCAGAGTACTCTCAAGTCTCTCTCCAAATTCCTCTGAAGTTCATCACTATTTTTATACCCATTCACACCCCCATTTGTGTGTGTGTGCGTGCATGTGTGTCTGTGTGTGTGTTAGTGTAAGACCCAGTTGCATACTAAATCTTTATTCCTTTATTTATAAATCAGTGTAGCTTTCACACCAAATCACAGAAGGCTTTGTTGCAGCAGACTGATACCTCTACCAAAAGCCACAACTGGCCAAAATGAAAAGAACACCTAACTTTGGGGTTTCTATTGCCAGTTAATACATTCACAGCACAACCACTACACCTAAGCTTAGGGAACACTGTGAAAGAGAGTGGTGGGTAGATTGTAAGAACCACCATGTCTGCTTAAAAATATTGTCATCTATATATGACAAGGAACTGCATCCATGACATCTTGCTAATATGCTACTTAAAAAAGACTTGCCCAAACACATTTCCTTTTTTTTGCCCCAAAGATAGGCTTTGCATAATCTGCTACTAGACAACACTTCACTGGTGTATTTCAGCTGTTACTTAAGATCCAAAAAGGCTTATATATAGTATTTATAACCCTATTTGAGGTAGTAAAGAATATCCCTTCAGAATACTTCAAGTAGAGTACCATTATGCTTTCAAAAAGGTGGTTTCCTTGTAAAAGTCTGGAGTCCTCCAGAAATGAAGGAAACCTTTTCTACTTATAGATAGCTGATTTTGTGCTAAGACTCATGAGTATTTTTTTTTAACTGAATCTGTGAATTGACTAATTTGAAGATGCCATTCAAAAAAATAATAATTTCCTTTGTTATTCTGGAATGAGCTAAAATCTACACCTTTCTGTTTTCCCTTTTTCTGTTGTATTTTAGTTGTGAGATAAGTCTATTATTTATAAAGTTATCTCAGAAATATTAAAAAATGGCATATCTATAAATATCTCATTTTCACAAATGGTAGACTAGTTACAGTGCTATATTGATAATCTTATTTGTTGTCTATAATAACCCAATATGAGTTTGGCCATGACGTGTCATAGAAGATAAATGAGTACTGATGCTCTAGGAGCTTCTGACTTTAGTTTCAACATGTCACACTAACAAATTTGTGAGACTTTAGCTATGAAATAGAAATAGATTGTGGAAAATGTACTGCATATATTCCCTGGCCATGCTTTTCCTTTCCTCACTTCGTCTGTATCTGGCCTGAGTAAATACAGAGCAGCCATTGTTGACAGCGTCTTCAGAGGATCATGCTGTGTTGCTTTCTGGGGTGGTAACATTAACCAACACCCAATAAACTCCTTTTGAAGAGAATATTTAACTGAAGTGGTTTTCCACAAAATCTGGAGAGGAAGAGAGAGAGAGAGAGAGAGAGAGAGAGAGAGAGAGAGAGAGAGAGAGAGAGAGAGAGAGAGAGAGAGAGAGAGAGGATATTTGTATATATAGTAAGAAAGATAATTATAGCATATTGTCTATGTTGTAGGAAAACACAGAAAAGATTAAGAAAAAAAAAGAAAAAAAAAAAAAAACACTTGTAAAGTGCATGGCTTTGTCCTGGAAACCTGATGAAGGCTGGTGAGGGAGTGAAGAAAGGGCAGGCAGATACAAAAAATCTGTCAGTAGGTTAACTGTTTGACATATTGGCATATACCTATTAGACAACCGAGAACCTAGGTATATATAGTATGTAAAGCCCAGAAAGGAGGGGAGGAGTCTCAGGTGACCACCATCCGGGAGGAGGACACGACCCTACAGTTGTTAATTTTTCCCACACTTGGACAAGAAGGCTTTGTCAATTTCCATGCCGTTGATGTCCTCAACATGGTTGCGCTTATATCAACAATGCACATTCATTTAGGGCTTTATCAGTCCTTCTCATACCACTCAAGGCTTCCTCCATTCTCCACAATAGAGTCCTATAATATTTCTGTTATAGTTAAAATAAGAAAAACTTACCAAGCAAAGGGTCGTAATGATTGTGACAGCTAGAGGATCAGAAAGTTTGCTGTGATACAATCTCTCCCAGGAATAAGCTTCATCCTTAAAGACACATCAACATGACTGCCTAAGATGAGCTAAATAAGGACAATGCCAATATACATGCTATAGGGGACAATGAACAGTCCATAGGGTATCACTCCCACACAAAAAGCTACAGGCAAGAGTCTTCTCCAGGGAAGAGTACAGCAATACCCAAGGGTTAGACATAATAATATACATTCAAATAATCTACACACTGAGCAAATGATGCATGCATTTAACAACATTTAATGAGAAAGGAGATAATAAATTTAAAAGAAATCAAGAAGGAGCATATGGGATGGTTTGGAGAAAAAAAAAGGGAGAAATATTTTACTTATATTATCACCTCATTTTTTTTAAAAAAAGGGTATTTTGTAGAACAGAAAGGACAGGGAATTTATTAAGAAAAGGTCTACTGGCATCAAATGCTACAGAAACAGGCAATTGGGAAAGTCTACTTGAAGCAGCTCAGACAAGACCAGCGCAAAGGCCAAGATAAACAGCCTGCTATGTTTTTCATACATCGTAAAGAATTAAATTAAGTTTATAGAATAAATATTTATTTAACCATCTGAAAGTATTTGTATGATAAGGCTGAGATTTATGAGACGAAAGCCGAGTTATTGATAGGGAGATAGATACATAATTGACAGGCAGATAGAAAGCAAATGGATCAATAGATAAGTAGATAGGTGCTTGGGAGCTAGGAAAACTGACCAAACAGGAAACTTCCTTCAGGATGAGTTTAGCTAGGTAAAGCTGTTGTCACTCATCCCTGGACTTTAAATCACAAAGTGGTACTTGATGTTATTCTTTTGAACAAAGAAATGCCATGTTTAAAGTGAAACACCAAATAATAACAACAATGGTCTCAACAAACGAACGACTTAAGACACAATACATAAGAATGTTCTTCAGAGGATTAAACGTATAAACAACCATTAATTATGTATCTGGTCATGACAGAATGTAAAACTTGTAAGCTATCTGCTCAGCTGCATACTTGAGCTAAATAACGCAACATTCTCTTTCAACTTTCTACCTTTTCCTTATTATTGGATTTAAATACTTATATATGTATACAATATAGGATTATACTTACAATATACATCCTATATTGAATACATATATAATATATTTCACATATATGCATATATTATATACACTCTAATGTATTTTTCATTTTAAAATATTATGATATTTCCTCTGAATTCTTGTATTTTTAACAAAATTTTCTACAAAATTATCTGTATTTGTAATGCATTAAAAATTCTGCGTTGTGCTTTCAATTAGAAAATTTGTGAATGCCTCAACAAAACTTTGTAAAAAATATTACTTAGTTAAGATTAAATTCAGAAGCTAAGACATGTTATTCTGACTAAATGCCATTTCATGTACTTGTTCTTAGTCTCATCTCAGAGTCATGAATGATATTCTATAAGCAACTGCAGAATTTAGATAGTAAGTCTGACAGTTTAGAGTTTAGAAATGCCTGTGTTTAATTGGTATACTTTGTTTTGCTATATAGGTGACATAATTTTAAAGGTTTATAATTCTAGGACTCTAGAAGAATATTTTTAAAAATGCAAATGTCATATAAAGATTTGTTTTTATTTTAGAAAAAAGGCAAAAATATATAAATCATTACTTACAACCTAATAAAGAATACATTCTCATCAATTTTACAATTTCATATGATATACATCAGTTTTATATGGGTAACACACCATTTGGTTAAGAATCAAGGTGATAATTATTACCAAGGTTTTTCTAAACTGGAGAAACTAAATACAAGTTACTTTGGGTTATATTGGACAAAGTAATGTTCAATATAACTAAATGACATTAGCAATATATTTCATTTAAAAGATTTATTAGACTATGTACTAGATATATATCAAATTAAATATAACAAGGAAACAATCACTAGTAACTAACTTTGACAATAGGTCCACAAAAATCTCAGGACACTGTATTGTATGCAGTGTCCAGCAATTTTAATACATACTAAAACATAACTGAAAATGATTATTAAAAGGTTGAATGAAATAAAACAAAATCTGGCAATGAGACCTGATTTCAGTTGCAGTAAATCCTGAGTGCTTTGAAACCTGCTGGTAGAATTCTCAAATCAAGTAAGTCACTGGGTTATACCCAGCATCCCTTGACTGTGCAGATTGAGAAGGAAGAGAAAGGTATGTGAGGAGACTGGGATTCTGCGATGCAAAAGGAAATGAACAACCTAATGAAATAGACTAAGCTTCCACTCTCCTTCAAAAGAAGCATGGAATGAGACCGTTTATTTTACTTTTGGCCAAGGAAATTGTCCCTTTAAGCCACAAGAATGAATTGTCTCTCTTTAAATGCATTTTCTCCCCACAGTAAATAATCACTGTCTGTCACACTTTGATGTCATAATCATCTGCTGAAGTTCCACTGTTAAAGAGTAAATCTACTTAACTCACAAACAAAAAAGAAAGAAAGAAAAAGAAAGAAAGGAAGAAATTGCACAGAGGCACTAGGTCTCCTCGCCTCAGCGACAGCCTATTTGAATGCTAGAAGTGCAGTATTATGTCCCTTTAGCATTACGGGTGCCATTTCAAAAGCCCAAAGCCTATTTTTAAATATATATCTTAATCAGTTCAAGCAGAAACAGCCACTGGTTGGCTATGAGTGAGCACTGTGAGGGAGTGTGCATGAGGCTTGACAGCGTGAGTAGAACTAAGGAGAAGCCGAGGTCCTGTGCATGCAGCTTGCTGTTTCTAAGGATCCAAGAGCTTTAAACTCTTTTCACCTTTCTGAAGAAACATTTTGCATTATTTCAATCTTGAATGATGTATCAGAATTTTTTCTCTTCATAACTTTTTTTAAAAAAAGTAGTTGTTTTTATGACGTGGAAAATGTGTACTGGTTACTTTTAACCCAAGCCAATGTCATTTTTATTATTCAAATTGTTAGTGAAAATAGGTCACTATTTTCAAAACATTTTTTTCATTACTGTTGTTCTTAACCAACTTGGATTAGAATAACTTATTTTTGAAGAAGACACATGACGTATTTCTGATCATGAAAATTTCTCACCAAAGCCATTTTCATCCATTTTGTACTATTACATGTAAAAGTATAATTTTACAGAAAAAAAATAATTGAGCTTCCAGAAGTGGCCTATATTGCATTCTGCAAACATTTTCTGGTCAAAGCAATGTATATATGAATTGTCTTATATTATCCAAAAAGATATTTTTATGAAGAATCACAAAATCTCTCTTTATTAATCTTATGTCACTATTGCTTGGCTGCTATCAATGTATGTACTACACATGCTAGTGAAAACCCACAGGAGGTGTATAGGTCTCATATGTACAAAATCCTTACAACTTGCTAGGTTCAGAACAGGGCATCTGAACTGTTAAGTGGTTGCCTGCTTATATTCTACCCTTTTATATTAATTCAGAAGTGTGCCACAAAAAGAGTTCTCTCAAAGACTAAGGTCTACTTTCAGAACAGAGTAAGGAAAATCTAATACTTGTTTTATATTGAAACATTTCACCACAGCAATAGATTGATGAATTGACTGCTTGAGGCTTTTAATGTAAACTCTGTTAATTTTGAGTTCTTTAGAAATACACTAAAGTTCTTTCAGTATAGTCTGATGAGGAGAAGAATTTCTGCAGTTTCATCTCTCATACTAATGTGTGCCTTTTCATTTCTTGGTATCCATCATAGAAAGACACTTTGATGTCCTCTCACTTATCTAATTTTATATGACATGAAATTGGTTATATCATTTGCCATAATGGGGTGAAGAGTCACTTATTCAATGCCCTATACCAAAAACTTGTTATTTATTAGCAAACATCATAAAATTTTATTAGTAAATCATATTTACTAATCATCTTGTTTTTTTTTTAAATTAAATCCTCTAGTATATTTCAATCTATGTCTTAGTTTGCTCATGAACTCAGTGAGCTATGAGGTTTCAAATCAAAAGTGTAAGTGATTCCTCTGTAAATAGTAATGCATAGTAAGAAAATAAAATATTTATAAAATGAGAACAAATTACTTGCAAAACTTGGTCAGTAAAGTACTATGTGCTGTCTTGTTTTTCTTGAATGTGATATAAATGTTGAAAATTGCTTTTTATTTCATTCATGTCAGTGTTTTGCCTGCACTTATGTTTGTGAAAGGATGTCAGATACCCTGGAACTGGAGTTACAGACATTTGTAATCTGTTATGTGGGCACTGGGAACTGAACCTGAGTCCTATGTTAAAAGCAATGAAATAATTTCTGAAGAAAGTGTTAAATCATACATTTAAAGGAACCTAGATTCTATTGGGAGACTGCCCACTCTTCACATAAAAGTGAATGCTATTTTAGCTGGAGAGAGGCTTGCACAACGAGCCCTGTGACCCACAGTTTCCTCAGGGTTTGTGCAGCTGGAGAGGCAGAGTCCCTCTTTAATCAGGAATTGTGGGCATCCCTTCCTTTCCTCCATTCAGTTAGTTGAGGGATTATACATTCTGTGTTGCAAAATATGCCATTCTATATGTAAGAGTAATTGATTTTCTATATTCTGTACCACATTCTGCATTTCCTGGAATAGAACCCTGGGATAGGATCTCTATAGGTTTTAGTTAAGGTGAACATCATAAATGAAGTCAAATTTGAAAACGAGGAGAGCAATGAAGTAATTCATTCAACAAGTTCTCTTCAAAACTATTTTAAATCTGAATATTAAAAGTGAGCATTGTGTTTTGAATAAAAATCAGGCTTATGAGGTAAATGGGATAAACAGATATCTAAACTCTATATATTGAAATTGTTATTTAAAAATATTAAAAATGCCAGTTAATATTAAGCATATTAATATTAATTATGAATGACACTTAATAAAATGTCAGAGACAGAGGTTTTATACAGAAAAGTAGTTACCTTAAAGGTCATATCAAGAATTTAGCTTTTCTGTATTGTGAGTTTAGAACTTAAGTGTATCTATAAACACTCTAAATGGTGGTTTGGAATAACTGATAAGGAATACGGGAAATCAATGAAATAAAAAATATTAAAATAAAGAGTAATAGAATAATTAAATATCCAGTCTGTAATTATGAAGGTGCATGTTAAAGATTCTGAAAAAAAAAGGACAAAATCGTGAAAATTTGCATTATTGTGGAGCATCCACTGATTGAATTTGAAAACTAGTTAGAAGTTTATCATATTTATATTTTACTTTATGGCTATAGTTTCCTATACCTAAGAGGTTTAGAAGTGGAAAAGACAAATGTAAATGGTTGCTGCTGGTTTCCCTGTGTTGTTTTCAAGGAGAAAAGCACCGACTAAACTGTGCCACAGAACGGAGAATTGTATGGAAAAGAAAAAATATTGGGAACCTGTCTATCAAAATTGCCTTGTTCATTAATGCAGAGTTACTAACAGGAAAAGCCTTGCACTTTGTTTTATTGTATCTTCTAACTGTTACCATGGTGCTTCTTCTTAGCACTGATCTGTACCTCATTACTAGCTGATGGGGATACCAGCCTTCCTTTTATATTATGTTAAATCACTTCCAGTAGACCACAGCTGCACAGGCACTTCATTCACTATAATGCTTATTCATGGCCTTCCATTTTTTACCTGTTTTTTTCTGTACAGTGAAATCCCAATCATCCTTTGAGTTCATTGCAAATGATTTCTTTGAAGTGAATATTGCCCTTCCTTTTTCCTTTATCTCAGAGTTCATACCTATGATTCACACTTCTTTTTAAAGCCAACTTCTTTTTCTGGTCTAATTACTTTCTCTCATTCAACACCTGCTAAACAGATTAGTTTATCAGTCAGACTTCACTAGAAGAGACTGTATCTTCTCATGTACATAAGCTTGACACTCATTTGGTATCTATGATGAAAAGACCTTGATAATTATTGATTGAAGTGGGTTGAAAAGAAGAAATAGGATGCCTATTATAAAATGGCACTGGAGAAAAGTTGAATAACTAAAGCAAACAAGTTATAGGAATATTCCAATTCTTAATTAGAAATTAACATGTGGTTAGAATGTGCCTTCCCATGGGAGCTACATCTGTTTGCTTCAATTCTGTTTTTTCCCTCATGTCATTATCAATACATGCTCACAGATCTTTCCAAGATTGCTCTTCCACACACGGAGGCCATAGCATGAAATCATGCTTTTCATTTTCAATCTCAGATTTACATTAATTTCCTTGTCAACTTTGTTCTTACTCAGGACACCATACCCTATCTGCTTGGTGTTTCAAAAGTCTTTGGGTCTCTCTCTCTCTCTCTCTCTCTCTCTCTCTCTCTCTCTCTCTCTCTCTCTCTCTCTCTCTCTCTCTCTCTCTCTCTCTCTCTCACACACACACACACACACACACACACACAACCCAGAGATATTTAACATTATGGAAAATCTTGTTATCACAAGATATATGTACATATGCAATATCCCCAGTTACTGTCTTCTCTTTCTGCTTCACTATCTTCAAGCATTTATTTTCAGTTATTAAACAACTGTACACTTCACTATAACAAACTGTCTGCTATGAGTCACTTGGAAAGTTGCAATCTATACAACATGGACCTTTTTTCTTTTACTATTATATTTCTATCAACACCACATTTTTTCTTAGTAATAGTAGAAAGAAAATTATCTCACTGCAATTTTGTCTGAAAACATGATACAAACTAACGTCATCCAGTATGTTAAGATATCAGCTGTTATAGTTGACATTGGTTCAATTTCTGAGAGTTATTCTATCAATATATGTTTCACTAACATGCCATTTTTTTTCTATAGTATTCTAATAAAAAATGTTACTTCAAAAGCTGGTTATAAAAAGAAAATGACTTAATTCTTTTATTAACATAAGATCAGTACAATCATTCATCTACAAATGCTCATCTAAGCAGGTTAGTTGGCCTCTGTGACATGAGCTTGCCAACTTCCACCACTTTCCATGTATTTTTAAGCCTAGTTCTTCCTTATGTTTCTGAAACAGCATTTAAAACAGTCTATTCTTTATCTTTGTCCTCTTTTAAAGACATGTTTTATTTTGTATTTTCTTATTCCTGGGGGTCAATATTTTCTCTTAAATGATAGATCTGAAATGTTTTGAAGACTGATTCTGTAAGATAAATAATCTTCAGGACTCAAATTGATGGGGGGCACTGAATTTATTACAGAGAGCATCTGTGGCTTGGGCTTCACCTTTCTCATCCTTGACCTGTATGGCACTTGAAGGATGCCTATATTTAAGAGAACTATGAGCCTTTATGTCAAGCACAATTTTTCCCCTGTCTTTATTGGTGTCTTCATTCATACAGATGTCTTTATCACTTATAAAGATGCTTTATTTTTTTAGTAACTAAGACAGGCTAATAATAAAGTGAAAATACAGAGTGCAGCTGTGACCAGCAGTCACAGGAGCCTGCATTTGAAGATGTAGATATTTGCCATCTCTGCTAACAAACATATCATCTGAGACAAGTTCAGCTCCTAACAAGGAAATCCTTTCACCTAAATATGTTTCACACAGAGTCTCTAGGTGAAGTTAGAGATCTTGGAAAAGTTAACTGCTTTGAGAAGGAAGGCTAGTTGAAAAAAATAGTTAAAATCCCCAAATCCGCTCACTAAAAATGTGGCCCTAATCCCAATAGAAACACAGGAGAACTGTGCTTAGTCATAGCTTTACCTTGGCTGGTGATAAATTTAAGTGAATGTGATATATCTGTTACAGCTCATCGTTTTCTCAGGCCCTGCATCTTAGCCTCATGCTGGGTTTACACATTTCATTTCTCTGAATCTTTACCCAGGATCCTAGGCACACAAAAAATATAATCTTTACACATATGTTTGCAACTTAAAAAAACAGCAAATATTTCCCCTGACTTTCATAATTTTCTATTTTTAAAATTTGGAAAGCTGTAGCCATGCAGACTGGCACCCAGTAGCAACCTCAGGGTTCTAAGAAAGGATGATTAGGACAATGTATGTACAAAGTGAGGGCCAATATAGCCGAATAATTCTCGAGACCCTGAAAATTCAATAGGGAAGTAGAAACTAAGTGTTCCATTTGGAAATTTCCTTATAAAATTATGTTATCAAAAATTGTTTCCTTAATATTTTTATGTGGCTTACCAAGTGTACTGAAGCATAAATTCTTACATTGTTAATGAACAGTCAAAGATAAAATCTGACAAAATGAAACCTCAGTGAATTGAAATATTCCACCTGAAAATACTTCTTTGTGACTGTGATACAACTGAAGAACGGTAAAGACAAATTTCTATTGTAACAATAATTGTTACATAAATATCTTTAGAAATTTGAATTCAATTCTAGAGTGACATGATGTAAAATTTTTCATTATTATTATGTGACTTATACATTTATTTGTTATTTAATTTAAAGCAGGAAGTAGATGATTCATTTAGAAAATTCAGGACTAAAGCAATAATGTACACTTAAAATACTTATAATGTAAGCAACAGTTTTGGGAAGTTTACCATCAGAAAATACATATGCATCATCAGAATACCAGTATTGACCGAAGCAAGTGAAAGAAGCATAATATTAAGAGAAAAGTAGTAAGAAAATTATGAAAATATCTTTCTTTTCTCAGTGTGGTAGACATCTGGACATGCATTTGTGAAATAGAACTCCCTCATAACCTAGGTATCAAAGATACTGTAGACATTTTCATTAATACAGTGGTTAATGAAGAGTTTTAAAGATAATAAAAAGTGCTGCAATATAAACACATATTTTACTAATATTTATTTTAATATAAGTTCTAAGTGCACGTGATTATTCCCTTTCAATATGTTGAATTGTTTCAAATCGACTTTTTTAGGTAAGTATTTAATAGTTGTTTCTCTTTCATATATGAGCTATTTCTCTTTTGCAAATTCCATAGAATACTCTGCTATAACTTTATGTGGTAATTAGAAAAAGCTGTGCATAAATTTTTCTGGCTATAATAAATGTGTAGAGTCAGAGGAAGTCATACTTTAAGATATACAATCAAATAATTTATACAGCTTGGAAGGTAGCAACAGTAATATGAAGTATCAGAAAGCATCCTTATATTTTGTATTCGCCTACATTCCAAAGATCGCTGTTGGATATTAACTTCCACAATAAAGTAACAGTGAGAGAATTACAATGTTCCTTAATGATGTGAAAGACATTTGCTTTTGTACTCTAAAGGCTCTTCTACATGGCTGAAAATGCACATTTTAACGAAAGAAACCAAAAGTAAAACTGCTATAGGAAGCCTGCACTAAATATTCATCTGTTTAATGTACCCTATATCCCCTTTCTGTTTTAATAGTTACTCTTACATAATAATGTATTTCAGATATTGAAAATCATTAAGTTAAAATACTTCTTATTAATGTTGCAATTATTTCCTGAAATACATTCAGGAGACTCATTCTTACTGGTGGAACGCATTTCAAGATTCAGAACTTCTGACTGCTCAAGAAAGAATTCTCAGCAAAATTTAAATGGTAGTCTTCAGATGTTGCCACATCTTTGAATCTAAAGAGCTCAAACATAAACTGATAGTCAGGGGAGTTGGGGGGGGCGTGTCTTTTGTCTGACCACAAAGCCATGCAGATGCTAGCTGGAAGCGCTAGAGGCAGAAATACATTATTGATACATGTATCAAAATATCTCTGTCAAACAACTTGGAAAACTCACATGCTTTCTGACCATAAGGTAGAAGAAACTTTCATTCTCATCCTCAAATTTCATTTTTTGGAGTTTGTATACTATACTGGCAAACAAACAAAAGAACCATTGCTTTTTATCTGTAGAAACATTTTTATAAAGAACCTCGTTCAGTCTTATTTTAATAGTTTTTATTGGTAATATGTAGGGTGAATTAAGCTGATCCCAAAAGACTTTCACTTCTCAGAATTGCCTTTTTCACCTTGGAAAGGCACACAAAATGAACCTCTTAAGCTGTTGAAAATGACCTTTTTTCTCCCCTCTGCAATGATTTATCTTTTCCCTCGAAAATCCGTTTTACAAAAGGGAGTATGATTAAAGGAAGCCGGGCAGCACAAATACTTACTGAAGACCCTGCTTATCTGGAACTCACTTGACAATGTGTGTTTCTAGGGTTGGGAATGCTGCAGGTTCAAGGGACAATTCTGCCTTTCAGGCACTTCAATTTACTTCATGCCTGAGCACTGTCATTGTACGCAGACAAGATGAAACGCATCGTTGTGTAAAGAAATTGAAATGGAATCCTACTTGACCCAGCAGGATGGGGCATTATGTTTGACTCAGTAGTGATTCCTGGGATAATATCTAATTCCAGGAGGAAAATTTCTTGATATAGCCACCTGCTGTGTGGAGCTTTGTCCAGGGATCACAAGTTGTTCTGGGTGACTAGGCTCAGGACATGCCTAGAAGAATGCAGCTCAGCTCCTGCTGGCATTTAGATCTCTTCATTTTCTAGATGCTTTCTATTCAACAGGAGCAAGTGAATGGAGCAGGGGGCTGGGAGAATAGGAAGCACTCCACACTCCATCAGCAACTGAGAGTCAAGGCCCGCTTGACCCGGGGTTTGTATTTATTTAATTTTTTACAGAGCCATCATTATTTCTTCACAGGGCTCTTTTTAATTTTTACACTCCTCGGGCAAGTCCCCTTGCATGTCTTTCTCTGTTCAGCGTTTGTGAAGTATTTACTTTGAAAAGGCTGCACACCAATAGATTAAATAAAATAGGAACACTCCATGTCTCGCCAGAGAGAATCATGCAGACAGCTTTATTACTTCTATCAGAGAACAAAGAAATTTTCCCAGCACGCAGAAGGTTATTAGGCCAGAAGCAAATAAACGGGATGTGTGATGTCAAAGTCTCAAAACTGAACAAGAAAAAAAATAATGTTCTAATTTATTTTGCTACAATTACGGTTTTCCAATGCAGTGCCTCAGTTGCTGCTTCTCAATTATTCTTGCCCTAAAAATAATATATATCTATGCTTATACATACATACATGCATACATATACATACACATACACCTATATATATGGTTAAAATATAAGCAATAACCTCTTATCTTGCCAGGCTTCTCACTTTCATAGTCTAGAACACACAGTTTTAAACCACGGCAATTCAGAAGGAACATTCCCAGGTACAATGCTAGTTAACAGTTACTAGCACTTCATCATTGACCTTTAACCTCCCTCCTTTCTCAAGCAACTGCTAGAAACATATTTATTAGCTAAACATTAACATTCGTCACTGTGGTCACTTAAAACTGTATTCAGTAAATAGAAAACTTTCTTCTTCAATCTTTTTAATGGTATTTAGACCTTTGATACTAATAATTTCCCAAATTTTCTCTCAGTACTGACTTGAATTTTGAAGTCTGGCTCATTATGAAAAGTGATGTGTCCACTGCTGCTTCTCTTCATTTTTGTAGGATACCTATCTGGACAAACATTAAAAAGAGCCTGTCTCTCAATGAAAGGAAGCACAATTTTATGACCCAGTTTATAATGTAATGTACATTAATACTTTCAAAAATTCATGCATAATAATATATGTATTAAATGTCTGCATCTATGTATGCAGAACACACAAGTTCTTAAATGCATTCACAGATGGCTAATGGCACAATTCAAATACAAGGCACATACCTGATTATATCAAAATATCTATATGTGGAAATATATTTATATATTATAGAAATAATTATATTGTTCTGACATTTGCTTATTTGTAAATAAGTTATAGCATTTTACATTTTAAAGTAGTATAAATCCAAACACATGTGTCTTGATGCAGGTTCTGTTTTAGCACACCCTTATTAAATATTCCTGGATTTGATTCAAATGGGTCATAGAAGGAGATATTTTTATAAATGGAATTAGAAATTAGAGTTACTGAACTTGCTTTAAGCAGGGCTTGAAACAAGAAATATATGCTACAGGCAATAAGCAACTATTAATAAAATATTTAAGAAAAATGAAAAATAATCAAAAAAGAATTTATACTTTGTTAAAAGACAGAATTACAAGTTTATACTTTTTTTACTAGAAAAATATACATGTGCGAATTTAGGATAGAGTGTATATTTTTTAAATATGAAATATATTTAAAAATCTTTCCTTTCTTTTCTCTTTCCCTTGATATTTTTCACAATTTACTTGATTCTAAAAGCTGTTTCAGCAAGGTAGTAAAAATCAGTACTCTGCAAAGAGAAAGAGAAAGTGTAATTAACCCGGCGACCATGTTCAAGACTTTCAACCCAAAGAAGTATGTTAACTAGGGTATCTACACAGAGGACAAGCATGGTTGATACAACTGGAGTCTCACTAACAGCTATAAAGTTTTGGCTTAGGAGATGTTAGGTGGATAATGAATGTGTATACGCAATTGTGTGTATATATATAGGTGTGACTGTGCATATATCAGTTACACACATGAACACATTTCCCTAACCATTGCTATTAGAAACATTTGAGAATAGCCACACTCGTTTGAAAACAGAACAGCTAGTGAACAGGTAGTCATTTCTACATGCCATTCTCTAATGAAAAGAGTTCGAGGAACTTAAAAAACTAACTAACTTCAGAATTAGGCTAGTAAAATAAAAGGTAAATTTAAAGCTTTATGTAAAACAGAGGTTCTCAGAGAATGACAAGGGTCTGACAAATTAGGTCTGACTGAAGTAGCTGCCATTGAGATTTGAACATTAAATAAACTCAGTAGTATATTGTAAATGATCAAATAAAGTAAGGATATTTAAAGTAATGTTTAATTATAATTTTTATGAATAAAAAGATTTAAAATAATAGCACACATATTTCCAAGTCTATACATTTTCCTGAAGATAACACTCAATTCTTCTCTTTGGCTGAATAAAACCTCATTGTGAATATAAAACACATTTTTCTTTATTAATTTGGTTAAGGGCACATTATTGTACATGAGTCAGCTCTTGTGAACAGTGCTGAAATGACTGTATTGCCTGTGTGCCACATATTACTGATGTTTCAAAATGTGTAGAAAGAGGTAGATAATTAGACTGTTATGTTTGCTTCTAAGTTTTTGATGAGGTAAAAAGTTGATTTTTACAATGCTTAAAGGAATTTACCTTTCTAATAGAAAAGAGCACACATAAAATACATTCCAAAGCAAACAGAATAAAACCACAGTGGTGCCCAATGGAAGCTAGTGTCATTTCAAACGTGACTAAGGATTTTAAGACATTAGTCTTTTTCCCCCATCCATACAGCTCATGAAAAGTAGTCTAATCTCCAAGAGTCTCAGACTCCTTAGTTTCAACATATTCCAAGTACTACAGAGCATCTTCCAGCCAGCAAAATGGCCTATATTATTTTTAAAATGTTGGAGAAAAGGTTAATAGCTCAATTATAATACAAGTATAATAGAAGTTCAGAAAGTTTCCTGTTTAGAAAAAAGAAAGATTAATTAATAAGCAATGTGCTAGAAAATGTATTTTGAATGCAGATGAACAGTCAGATGTATGGTGCAAGACTGATAGAGGAAAGACAGATAATGCAACAATATTGTTTCTGAATTTCAAAGAAAGATTAATTAAACTACCAATGAGTTAGTAAATGGCAGGAGTAGAACTATACTCATATTAAAATAGGCAGATTTAAACGGTACAGTGATGAGTTGCAGGACATATTTTCTCAAAACTTCTAGAACTATCTTTAGAATAGAATACATAGTACATGTTAATGAAAAGTCTCAATGTAGTTAATCAGATTGTAATCATACAAAGGGCATCCTGTAAGAAAATAGAAGTAAACACAAAGTAATGAAGGTAAGGGGCAAATTAGCAACTGTGTGGTAATAAAATAGCAATTTCCAAAACATCGATGGCTCATAATAAAACAGCAAGAAAAAGTGGAATATAAAATGTATAAGATATACAATTAAAGCAGCTCTGAGAGAGAAGCAGACAAAATGCAGGAAGACACAAACTGCTCTTAATTCTGAAGAATACAACCTGAATTAATATATAACACATAAAATATCTGATTTGTAAAATCAAGGAAACAAAACACATCTGAATTACTCTAGAATAAAATCCTTTGGTAAATGGCTTTGCTAGCAACATGTAAAACACGATCAGACATTTAGACATTTATAGCACTCTTTCCTATACATTTCTAGCTATCAACATTCAACTTCATGGTCAGTAACGCTTTAACATTAAAACATAAAAAAGCACCATGAGTAAATAATAAATATCGAAAAAGAACCCACATAATGCACATCATAAAAAATTAAGAAAGAATATTAAACTGTGAAATAAAATCAACTTGATATCAAATAATTTTATTTGTAAAATTTGTATTTATTTTAAATGTAGGATCAGTCATTCTATCTCAGAAATGCTTGGAATCTAAATGAATACTATATAATCAGATCTGAACTCAAATAGAAACCATAAAATTCCAACCCCTATAGATGAACATTTTTTACAACATATATGTATAAAAGCTTGCTGTGGATAATAGGTCTCTCTAAATAATAACAACAACAACAAAAGCACATTTGTGTTATCAATTCTAAAATTATTGTCTTGCTAATTTTACTTTTGTATCTACAATCAGGTATAGGTTCAATCATTTTAAATTCCATTTAATAACTTACTTGCTGACATGTCCTGTATTTTGTTGTTCAACATTCAGTGCCAACTATAGCTTTATTAATTGGATTTCAGAGTTATTCTACTGAAATTTGCCAAATTTTCAATATCAATAATTCAGTAGTGTATTTAAAAATTATTTCTTGTGCGATTTAAATGTTTAAATCCTGTTTTACTAAAGGAACACAGCAATAAAATGACTACTAGTGGCATTTTGCTACAAGCTCAGATCAGAGCCTCTCTCAGCCATCACCAAAGAAGCTTCCTGTTTCAGTAAATGGGACCTAACCCAGAGGCCCACTCTGGAAAGTATCTAGAGAGAGATTTCCAAACTCAGACTTAAGTGGGATGTGTTCATGAAATATTTCCCTTCAAGCATCATGGGCTGACAATGAAGAGGAAATAGAAAGATTGTGAAATCCAGAGGGGTTGAACATTAACAGGAAAATAATGTTGTCCAGATATAATATACCTGATGTAGGTAGGAAGTCACAGAGAAATGCACAGGGCCTGCACAAGTTCAAGTGAGATAAGGTCCAAGCAATGAAAGAGAAACATGGACAGGAGCCCCAACCCTAACCAAGAATCTATCCCCAATTAACATCTGCTTGCAAAAGAAAAACTTAGTTTTCTCCAATGATATCTCATTAAGTATATAAATCACCCTTAAGTCCAGGCCCCAGGCATATTTGAAGACAGCCAACACAAAATTAACTCAAGGATATATTTGTAGATTATTTTTCATCTCTTATTGCTGTGTTTGGGTTATTCTTTCTCTCTCTTACTGATATATCACTTATATATTATGGTTTCTGCCTTTGTTTTTATGGGTTTTGATGTTATTGCTGGTGGTGGTGCAGTATATGTTTGTGTGGGTGCGTGTGTGTGCGTGCCTGTGTGTGTGTGTGTGTGTGTGTGTTTTAAATATTTTATATTCTATTGTTTGTTTTGTAAAGAGAGAGACATAAAGGGCATGGGATTAAGTAGATGAGAAGGTGAGAAGGAATTGAAAAGAATCAGAGTATATTATGTGAAAAATTAATTTGCAACAAAATAAATAAATAAGTAAATAACATGTCAATAAAAATAGTCTGTTTTACTTTGTCTAAATACTCATGGGCATAGGCCTGAGTTGGAGTGTGGCTGATATATCCAGTGACACTCTACTGGTGAAAACTGGTATGGTATTTTTTTTTTTTTTTTTTTTTTAAATGGCCCTAAAAGGGAGTAATACTATTAGGAGGTGTGGCCTGAATGAAGGAAGTGAGTCATCATGGGGGCGGGATTTGAGGTTTTATTTTTGTTTTTGCTTCTGTTCTCAAGCTTCACTCACTGTGATACTCAGTTGACTTCCTGTGCTTGCAAGATGTAGTACTCTGAGCTCCAGCAGCCTGTCTGTCAACACACTGCCATGTTTCTATAATGATGAAAATGAGGAGTCCTCTCAAACTGCAAGTGAGCTACCAGAATTAAATGTTTTCTTTACAAGTGTTGCCATGGTCATGGTGTTTCTTCCCAGCAATAAAACCCCAAACTCAAAGAACTGGTTTTTCATTGCTGAGAGATATTCATTGTGGAAAGCTTCTTGGTTAGTGGTGGAAGCTTATGGCTACTTACCCTTCTTCATACTAGAATTTCCTCTTGCTTGACTTCTGCATGCTACAAAAATTTCTGTGAATTCATGTATTTCTTAAGTCCTAGTTTGTCTAGGTGACATAGTCTCCTTAAAGCAATCTACCACTTCTAGCTTTCTTTTCTGCATTGAGTTTGTTGATATATTTGTAGTTTATATGTTACTTTTTATTTTTTTGGTTTGATTTTTTATTTCTTTTTTGAGGAAGAGAAATGAAAGAAAAAAATTTAAGTTTGGTAGTTAGGGAGACCTAGAAGAAGGGGGGAGAAATAATGTAATCTAACATATGAAAAAAAAATAATAAAAGGTAATTGTAATATGAAGCTTTAAGCCATTTAATATATACAATAAATATAACCATTTTTTGTGAATGTGTGTCTTTCTACTTCAGAGAGAAATGATAAAACTTTTGGCAGATTTTTGAAAACCAAATACAATGGCCAAATTCAGTCAACATTTCAAGAATAACAGCTGAAGATGTAAACCAAAAAAGTAAAATTGTAGGTTTTTGTACCTGCTTTGAAATGAAATCATCTTTGTTCTCTAAAGATAATACAGTTACTTTAAGACAAACTCTTGTACTAATCATAATCAGGGAAACAAGAAAATGAATGTTCTACACTTGCAAAATAAATATAAAAGCCTTCTTTCCATTTTCTTCCCACCGAGTATTGAACTGAAAAAGCTAAGTTCATAGATTCAACAAATGATTAGCTTTAAAAACAATGATACAAGAGAAGGACTTGAAATAAAGAATTACTGCAGCCAGTTCTCTCTGACATAACATTACCTTGTCATCTGCTACCACTGATGTGCCTTCTCTCTTTGACAAAGTCTTGGATGCCAAACATCACAGAAGTACTCTGTGAAATTACTGAATTTATTGCAGTTTATTACTATTTTTGTCCCTTAAAGTTATTGTTTGGGTTTTGCATTCTATTTCATGAGAAAACTCCTGTAATAGACTTATTATCTCATGAATTTGACTATCCAATCTATTTCAGTGTATCTATTTTCTAGATGTAAAGAAGTCATCTTTCTTATACATTAAATGTTTCCCAAAACAAGCATATTTTTACATGTACAACTAGTGAAATTTCTTAGGTTATATTTGAACAATATGAAATTCTGTAAAGGGCAGTAACTACAATGTCCAATGTGATATGTAATAAAATATAAATTCAAAGATCAGCAGAGAAATTCAAGTAAATTTTCCCTAATCTGTTAGCCAAATTCAGTGCAGTTATCTGTCTCAGATATTTGCTAGATTTCTCTTTGGGAGTAGGCTTCAGAAACTGCCTGTGATGTCCCTTATATAAAACTACACTCGCATGACCTATTGGATACTGAAGATTTTGTGACTTAAATTGACTGACACATTCAGTTTCTGCTGTTCACATCTAGACAGTAATGGTGATGCTTATTCTACTAAAGGACAGAGCATTTCTGATGAAGTGTATGTGTCTGAGAGTTTGTTCATGTTTGTGTGACTATGTGTGTATGTGAATGTGTGTGTGAATGTGCATGTGTGACTCTACGAATGTGTATGTGAGACTGTATAAGTGTGTATATGACATAACTCTACTTTTAGAAGAACCATGAATGCAATGGATTCTGATGTTATTTTCTATCATGTCATCTAGATTTTTTGAATATATAAAGTTGAAATCAAAATGTAAATCCTGCTTACTTTCTCAAAACTGGACTCAGAAATGTAATTCAGTTCTCAACTTGGTTGTTTGAACAAGCATGACTTCCTATATTTGGGCAGTTTGCCCCCTGTTAATCATGCTATTGTGAAGACATAGAAAGTGTCATCTTACTAGAGAGAATATGTCAGCATGGTATGAGATATGAGAGCTTAGAAACTCACTCCACCTCCAATTCTCTCACTATTCTGTGTTTGCAGTTCAACAAAAGACATCTTAGCTTCTAGCTCTAACAATCTGATGCTTGATGCCTGATGTTGCTACCTTTCCTCCTTACTATACCGAACTGTTATTTTTCTGGAACTATAAGCCAAAAATAAACTCTTTTGCCCTTAAGCTGCTTTGAATCATCTTTTTCCTAAATACAACAAAAGAAAAGTGATCAATGCAGAAGTTGTAGTAAAGGTTTCTCTGTCCACCAGGCTGGTTCCAGAGCCATTTGGTCCCCAATACATAATATCTATACTAATTATGACCTTTTTGTCCCATGGCTCAGGCTTATTACTTGCTTACTCTTACTATTAAAGTAGCCGATGATTCTTATCTATGTTTAACCATGTGACCTAGTACCTTTTTCTCAGTGCAACATTCTCATTTCCCTCTTCATATGGCTGGCATCTGCTCTGCTCTTCCTTTTCTCAGAATTCTCCAAGTCTGGTTGCCCAACTTGTACTTCCTGTGTGCCTAGCTTCTGGACAATCATCATCTTATTAAACCAATGTTTTCAGTGAAAAATATTTAGAGAGTACATAAGCATAGTCCCACAGCTTTAGTCCTAGCTTTATAAATTACTAGAAACACAAGCATGGCCTACAGTTAATCTTTGAATAGTATAAGTTCAAAAAAGTCTTGAATGTTTTAAATCACATATTCATGTTTCAGTTCTCCCTTATAGATATTGCTGTAAAATTATCATGTCAGTTAATTATGCCAACCATGTGTATACCTACACCCTGCTATATAAGTTTTTGCTGCTAACAAGGTATATAGATAGGCACAGGATATTCAATCAAAAATAGGACACTCTGACCAATCTACTCATCTTATAAGGAATTACTGCTACATTAAAGGTATCATAGATACTGATTGTGAACAAAAATATCAAATAGAAATGACCCGTGCTTCATGACAGGGTTATGTATACAAACAAACAGAATAAAAAAAAAGTAATACCTGTAGGAAGATTATGTTGTTCCACTGTAAATAATTGTAGCACCCACTGGTTTAACAAAAAGTGCTGATTGGCCAAAGGCAGACAGGGGCTACCAGACTAAGAAAACTCTAGGAACTGTAAGAACAGAGCAGAATGCCAGAGAGAAGCCAGAAGAAGCAGAGGACAACCATGCTGCTCTGAGAAAAGGTACCAAGCCACATGGCTGAACAAGATAAGAGTCATGGGTTAGATTAAGGGTGAAGAGTTAGCAAGTTATATGTGTGGGCCTTAGGCCGATCAGCCTAAAACTATTGTAAGCATCTGTGTGTCTCTGCGGGTCTCTGGGTCTGCGGGGCTTAACCTTGAGGGTAGGCCCAAAAGTCCGAGCCAGAAACCTCCTACTACAAATACCTTTTATATCATAGAAAAGGGGGAAAAAAAAAACACACTTTTTTGGAAAAAAAATATCCTTTTTGCTATGAGGAAACTGTGATTTGAAAAGATGCAAAACTTAAAGCAAGGGAATGAAGAAGTTCTTTTCCATTTAAACTGGTACTGCACAAAGCATCGCATTCTGTCACTGAGCTTGGTCTCCACCATGTGAGAACCACGTGCCTCTAAGTGACTCCAACTGCTCACATTAACTTCAGATTATATTAAATGAGGATGGTTTTTCCTTTTTGTAGAAGATTACAGCAGAGATCTAGATACTGGTTATAAATACACTCCAGTTAGACTAAACCAAAGTTTTTCTGTAATTTTTATATAGCTCTAGAAATTTCCAAAAGCTTCTAAAAAAAAAAGTAAAACCATTAGCAAGTGGGACATTTTCATGAATAATTATTTGGGTATTGTCAGTTGTTTAAATTATTTGTAATTGACTAGAACTAGATCTCTTTCCTATTTCCCATCCTCTTTTTAGCTCTTCCCAGATACCCAAACTCCATGCTAAGCTGATAGCCTTGTTTTTTAATTATTGTTGTGATACACCACACACACATACATATATATGTACAAATATATAAACACACAAAGTTGGATACATTTTTGTTATGTGTGAGTGTATATATTTTCAGGGCTGACTACTGTATGTTGGAAAAACCTATAAAGGAACCCATCTCTGAGAGTTTCCAATGAGATTGTAGAGAAATAGGAACCAAATGTGGTACAATAGTTCTGGAAATCAATATGGATAAACCTCAAAGGCAAAAAAATAAATCACTAGATGACCTAGTTATGGTGCTTTTTTTTAATATACCGAAGGACTGAACATCCTACACCACAAATACTTGCTTATAAGGAACATTTATTGCTACCCTACTCAAATAACCAGAAAATAGGAACAAGCTACATATTATTCAATATATGGATGGACAAAAAATTTACACAACAAAATACTACTGAGCCATAAATAAAATCATGAAAATGGCTGGCAATTGTGTAGAAGTACAAAGTGTACTGAGTTAAGTATCCCCGACACAGGAAGACAAATTCCACATGCTGCCTCTTATCTGTGTTTCCAAGCTACAAATCCTTAAAAATGAGTATACAACGTGAAGTAATCATAGAAACCAGAAAAGCATAGGGGAACAGGACAGGGAAGAATGGTACTGGGTTCAAAAAGGGAATAGCAGGATGTAGGTGATACAAAGTGGGAAATAAACAAAACAAACCTGGAAGAACACTCCAACTGGGGAGGAGAAAATAGGTCAGAACAGAGAACAAAGACTGCTTGCTTGATGAATCCCCAAGGGTCATATTATTCGTATATTTACCTTCTTTTTATGTCACATCTGAATGCTGTGCTCCTCTTCTGTTGTCTCGTCTTGATTCCGTCTCATGGAGTCCTTATCTGTAAGCAAAGCCCCACCCTCTCTTCCATTTGTGAGCATAAATACAAACATCAGAACTTAGGTTCTGCATATATGCGAGAGAACATGATTCTTATCTTTCTAAATTTTAGTTACCTTGATGAATATGAAACCTTCCACATACTTGAAAACACCATACTTTCAGTTTTCTTTACAGCTAATCCACCCTGTACATTTGCTACATTTTCATCATCTATTATGATGATGGACATCTGGGCTGGTTCCATTTCTTTTATAGATAAATACTGAATCAAACTATAATATAGACATTATGGCTTCTCTAGACATTGCTTAGATCCAGTCACTTAGGTGACAATCCCTTATACTGACAGTGATGTCTTGTTTTAACTTCAGCATAGTAGCTGTGTCTTAATCTACTGCAATTTAAACCAGCAGTTACAGCTCCACAGTTACCAGCCTCTTTCTCTAGTAGCATCCTGACCACTCAGGACACATGCTGGCAGAAATTCAGCTCCTGAGGTATCAGTCCTGCTGTTAGCACTACAGCTAGCTTTAACAAAATCTATGCCATTCTGTTTATGAGTAAGACTTGAGATTCAATGGGTGGGATGGAAACCTTTAAGCTCAGAGAGGCTGAATAGCAACTAGCTAACTCTCCTTGCTGCATCCACAAAAGACCCATGCTTCTACTTTGCCAAAGGAGAAAAACCTAAACTACACCAAATCCCACCTTGTTACTTCCTGAGTCCCTCTATTTGTCCTGGATGCCCTCTGATGAAAATTCACACTCAGCCCGAAGCGATCCAAAAATGTTTGTTCTTTATTAGGGTAACGGTAAGTTTCCTATTAAAAACATAACTGGAGAGGACAATTACACAGAAAATTTTCATTTCATTTTTGAAGACTACAATGTTATCAAAAGACAGAATGAAATCCAGGGATATAGTAAGGAGTAATGTAAAGATAATGGTAATAAAGTTGGCAAGTCAGCCAAAAGATCCCATGCCTTGATTTTATAATGCATATAAAAAAAGTAACAGCGTTGAACATAGGATTCCTCTTTTTACGTTATTGGCCACGGAGGCCCCAACCCTATTCCAAACAACACACACTATGACCAATGATTTGATTGCCCAGTATAACAAGATGGCCAGATTCATTAACAAAGGAACCACAAACTTTTATTTCAGGACACAGGCATAAAACTCAAAATGATAAGGGAATTTCTACCTGCTGCCTAGCTTGCAGAGTTCAAGAAAGTGCTATTCTGGTTTTGGTAGAGAGAAAAGTACATACATCCTTTTACACAGTGTTGTACTTGAGGACAATTTTCATGTCTGGAACTGGAACTATATCAAAAGCCCATGATTTGAAAGATTTTAAGCCTCAGGTCAGATGAACTAACTGTTTTTCTGAAAGTTCATGTTATCAAACTGCTTTTAAAACAATAGTGTTTATATTTCTAGAATGAGGATGTTCTTACCTTTGTCAGAGAAGTTTGCTTTCCAGTGAGTATTGGTTATTTCAGTGTGTGCTTTAAGTTTAGTTGCATGGGTGGACAGCTTGGTTATATACCCTCCTCCCACTCAGAACACACAGAACATCATAGAAGTGGTAGATTGTGGCAACCTAGAACGGGAAGAGGCCTGTGAAATGCTGTCTCCTTGGAAGGAAATGGCCATTCAACACATGTCTTCACAGCAACTGTGGTTGGTTATCTGAAAAGACACTCAAAGTATCAAACCAGTTAGACTTCCAGCATGGATGGAGTGGGGGAAAAGCCCTGATGTTTTACCCCTTGACTAGAAACTATTGACAGTTGGTTCCTACTAAAAAATTATGAATCACTTTTGCTTGCAGATGTGGTCATTGGTAGGTCACCCTGTGCCAGCGGATGTGACCTCACCCATTCATATGTCAACAGCACTAATTAAATTAAGTGAACTATTAATTTAAAAAGAAATGTGACATGAATTTTGGGAGGAAAACATTGAGTTATTTCAGGGAAGAGCTATAAGGAGACCAAAGGGAATAGGTATGATCAAATTTTCAAACAATGCATAATTTTTTAATGGAGCAAAAAATGTCCCAACACATTATTGATCTGATCATTTCTGGGATACATCATGACCATAGAGAGATCTTAGAATAGCAAAATTTCTGTCATACATCTATATAGCCGAAAATTTCAATATTTCTACACAAAGTTCTCAATTACAGAAAACCTGAGGGCCAAATGACATCAGAGTGTTAAAGCTTTATACAGATTGACTGTAAACTCCACTTGATCTGAGGATATTTACCAAGAGTAACAAGATGTTTCAGAAGGATGAGGCAATGGATATTTTCTGGGAAAACAGATTCTATCACATCCACATGCTTCTGTATGATCAATACCTGGGCCCGGATTAAAAGCCAGAATGTTTAGCACATCTCTGTTAAGCTGAATAATGGTAAGAAAAGTATATATCTTGCACACTTTGTGAACTTGAATGGTGTCTAAAATACCTTGGTAAAAGAAATGGTTTGAAAAAAATCATAAAAAGGCATTTCAATGTCAAAGTATCTGGTTTTCCCAGAATAAATGCAGCATTAAAAACTAGTATGTCATTTAATATTCTAACCAAACCTAGACAGGTAAACATGATCACAGTCTTTCAACAGAAAGATCTTAGAAACTACACACACACACACACACACACACACACACACACACACACACCCTGTTTTCCTTTATGTGTTGTTTCATTCTTTTTTTCTTTCTTCTTTCGTCTTCTTTTTTTCTTCTTTTGAGAATCATTATTTGTTGTGATAATGCTTCTATAGAGAATCGTCATGACTCTGTTAGAGGAATTTGATAATTCTTTCTTTATTGGCCTTGCTCTATCATTGATCCTGGCACTGAGTGGAGAATTCCAATAAACCGCCTGCTTAGAAACTCTTCCTAATGAGGTGTGTTTCCTCCTTGGTCTGTAGGTAGATATGCTTGCACCTGATGCTCAAGGATTTTCTTATGAAAAGATCACGTTCTTTCACTTCTTCTTCTTACCAAGTGGATTGGGATATTACCAGGCAGAAATCATTCATGAAATGTTTCGGTCCTTCTCTCTGCAGTTAAGTGTACTTCTAAAAGAAACAAAGGGTAAGATGATAGAGATGATGCTCAGCATGAACATCAACATAATGCACATTGATCAATGCTTTCCTCTGACCTTTAGTGTGACAACACGGGAGCACACTAAACCACGTTTTGTGGTGCTGGCTTTATAATGGACCTGAGAATTTAATGATAGTGAAAATAAAGCATGGACCCGAGCCGAGCCATAATTTTGTCCTTTCCTGTTATTTCCATTTTTTGTTAATATTCTCCTGAGAACTGGCTTTCTATCTCCCGTGGCTGTTTTCTAAGGGGAACATGCCCAGCCCCCTGCTTCTCATTGTGTTGGTTACACTGCGTTATTTCTGGTGACACTGGAGGACTTCAAAGTGGCCCTTCACTCTGTATCATTTATCAACTTTTTCAGGCCATTCAGTATCTCTTTGATGTCCCACTGAGCAGCTGGCAGCAGCACAGCAGGCCTAAACAAGACAGAACTGGCAGACGTAGGAGTCTGCAGTTGGACAGGAAAGAGGTTGAGACCATGAGATGACAGGAGTTAGCTATTGGCGTGAGGCTGAGAAAGGCAGAAATGGACAATACTCTCCTCCCGTATTTAGAGAACACTTAGTAATAAATCACGGGTAGTTTGAAAGGATCAGCAGCCCAAGGTGAGTAAGATGAACGACAGAAAAGGTGGAAGCTAGTCCACCACCAGTTGGCATGTCAATTGAAGTCAAAGTTTTGGCCTCTGTAGAAAGCAGACCACAGAGGAAAATGTCTCTTCCATGGGGATCACAAGGCTTCAAGTTCCAGCTATTCCAAAGTTGTCATATTCTTTTCTCAAGTAGAATAACAGTAGTATGCTATCAATATCTCCTTTGAATTAAAGTGAATATTTTTCACTGATTTATCTATAAATTATACGTAATGAAATATAATATGTATAAATATTTCCAGTTTAAAATTTTCACATACCTATAGAAACATTTTTGACTTATAATTATTTTCTGAAGAACGTCCATTTTGACTTTGGTTTATTTTTATTGTTTATTTTTAGCCATTATGCTTTGTATGTCTGAGAGCTAAAGACTTTGAGATTTTCTTCTTTACTTAGTTGTGTATCTATATTTAGCTCATTGTGATCAATAACTGCTGATAATTATAATTTTTTAAACATTTTTTATAAATTATATTTTTTGAATTTTGTGATTTATTTTGATTTTGTTACTTACCTTTTAAATTAATTCTTATTTTAGTTTTGTAAGTTATAGTTGTAACTCAGAATTGGAGAGATAGATCTGCACATAAGAAAACAGGCTACTATTGCAGAGGACTTAAGTTCAACTCCCAGCACCAACATGGGGTTTCTAAATCATCTGAAACTACATTCCTTGGGCATCTTGCCTCTGTAGGCATCAGATTTGTGCATGATATATAGACATTTATGCAGACAAAATTCATACTATTGAAAATAGGGTTGTTTCTCAAACATCTGGTATTCACTGCTGTATTGTTCATAATTAAGAATGAGGTATCAAATATCTCTGGAACTTCTGAGAACAGATATAAAATACTAGTTGAAAAACTAACTTTCAGTTATCTGACTAATTCACTTCACTAGAGAGTTTTAAAACAAATATCTTATCTTCTGGTGTTTATGAGAAGAAATACCAAGTCACATGTTTTGTAAAAGAAGCCATATTACTAATATTGTAAGCATGAGTGAAAGGATAGTTGGAAATCTCAAGAATTCAGCATACAAGTATCTATTAGACTCGTTCCTCCAAAACAGACGCATGCCTGCTGTTCCATCTACATGCTTCTGTGCCACTACACAAGATATGTACAAATCTAAGAATGTTGTATATAACTGTTAATTATAACCTCTTTCTCTGCCTTCTATTTAATCTAAACTAAGGCATAGCTTTTGCTGCCAACCATGTATTCCTCTAGCTGTGTCATACATATTGTTTTCATCCATATGTTAAATTTATAAAATAATTCATGATATTTGAAAGTTACCAAATAAAGATAGAAGGAATAGTATATGCTATATGATGTATCAAAGATGAGAAATCGTGAAATACAGAATGTTCTAGATCGTCAAAACTAACACATTGAGCTGGGCAGTATAATGTCAGCACTCACATGCAGAGACAGGTGCATCCCAAAGTTCTAGGAAAGCCTAGTTTACAGAGCTACTTCTAGAATAGCCAGTGCTACACAGAGAAACCCTGCTTGAAAAATCAAACAAACAAAACAAAAACAATGTAGCACATTGAAGAAATGTCATAAAACTGATATTTATGAATTTAATACAAAGTGAGAAGCAAGTATTTGAGTTAAGCATGCCCCAAGGAAGAGGTCAAGGATATTCTATTATGAATCATTTACCTCATGTGGACAAGATCAGAGGCACACACGTTGCCTTGAGTATTTCTGCTGTTCCTGAAGGGAGAAGGCAGACTGGGCATGAATACTTTACATAATGTCCTTCAAAACATAAAAACATGTTTTTTTTTTTCCTGAGATTATAATATAATTACATCCTTTCTCACTTTCTCTTTCCTCTTCCACAGTCTCCCACATATTTCTCCTTGTTTTTTCAAATCTATTCATATTTTTGTTACATATATTTATATATATGTGTATACATATATACTCCTATAAATAAATATACTTGCTTAGACTGTATAATGTTATTTGAATATGTTTTCAGAGCTGAGCATTTGGTTTTGATGGTCAGTCAGTGGGCTCTTCCTGGGGAATCCCTCCTCTCTCAGCATGCTTGCAGTTGCTTGTCGTTCCTTGTGTGGGCGTGATTCCTTATAATATGGTCTTCATCCCACCACTTTGAACCTTTTCAACTCATGCATGGGCAGCCATGCTAGTGAGACTTGGTGATGTCACCTCTAATATTGTTTGGAGACCTGGTTCCAGGGCAAGCCCCCACCCCAATCCTCTGGTGTATACGGTCATTCTGCCATTTCTTTTGCAGTTGTTTCTGAGCCTTAGGTGTGGAAGTTGTTTGGTAGATGTATCCATTGGATAGTCTCTACACTGCTTAAATTTCTATTTTTAATTGGGGTAGAGTTGCATGCTTCATTATGGTTCTATTAAAGGTTCCTCCCCCCCCCCCATGTATCTTCCTGCCATCATGATCACATGCAGCTTTTCACCCCCAATTTTTTCACTTTTGAATCATGTATTTCTTGTAACACCCTTCATCACCTTTTCTTAAATCTCCTTTTCCTCTCTCATGAAACCTTTCTATTTCTTTGAACTTCATTAATATCTATTCTCACACAAATAAACATAAAAATTAGAAAATAAGATAAACATTTTGGAGAAAACATATGGTATTTGTCCTCATAATTCTTGCCTACCTCAATTAATAAAATATTTTTAAATCCCATCCATTTTTCTATAAATTTTATAATTTTATTTCTCATTTAAATTAAGTAAAATGACATTGTATATACGTAATATATACTCATCAGCTGTTGAAAGATAAAAGCTTGATTCCATTTCTTAGCTCTTGTGACTAGAACAGTCATAGACATGGATTGCTAGTTTCTCTGCAACAGAATGTAGTCTTTGTGGTATATGGATCAGCACCATGTGCTAGCTTTATATGTTTGTTTGTTTATTTTTTAGTTGTATTTTCTCTCATAACCTTTACAATGTTTTTCTTAGTGGCTTCATCAGTTGACACTTCAACCAAGAGTGTGTACCATGGCTTTGTCTTTATCCACTTTCTCACCTAAGTTTCATGCCATTTGTCTTTTTGATGAAAAACATTCTGACTTGTATGAGACAAAACCTTTCTTATTCCTTTTATTGAAGATAGATTTTTTTCCTCATGTAATAAATTTTAATTGCTTTCCCTCTCTCTATTCCTGCCAGTTTCTCCCTTCCTCCCCTCCTGTCAAGATCCATTCCCTTTATGCTTTTCATTAGGAAATAATAAGCTGGCTTCTAAGTGACAATAATAATATAGGAGAAAATCAAAGCAAACTCATTGGACAAAACAAACAAAAAGAAGAAAAAGAATCTAAGACAAGGTACACAAACTAGAAACCCATTTCTGCAAACCCTCAGAAATCCCTTAGAAACACTAAACTGGAAACCATAATACATGAGTGGAGGAACCGATACAAGCTTCCAGATGCCCTGTGCATGCTTCCTCAGTCTCTGTGAGGTAAATGAGCTTTCTTCATGCTGATGCAGAGGGACTTGATTTCTTGGTGTCTTCAACCCCTCTGGCTCTTACACCATCCCTCCCTTCATCTATGGGGTTTCCTGAGCTCTAAGGGGAGAGATGTGATGAAAACCTCACGTTCAGAGCTGTGTGTGCTAAAGTCTCTAGCTCTCTGTACGACGTCTGGCTGAGGGTCTCTGTATTTGTTTCCATCTACTGAAGGAGAAAGCTTCATTGATAATGGCTGAGCAACACAATGATCTATGAGCATAGCAGAATGTCACTAGGAACATGTTAATGCTACATTTTTTTTTTTTTAACACCAGTATTACTTGGTCCCTGAACTATTTAGTCTCTGGTTCTTGATCACTAAAGCAGTGTCTGGTATGAGTTCTATTTCATGGTGTAGGCTTTAAGTTAAATCAGTTATAGGCTGTTTACTGCTGCAAGCTTATTGAATCACTTACCTAGTAAGTCTTGCAGGCAGAACATCATTGTATACTGAAGGTTTTGTGGATGGTTTTGGTATTTATGTTTCACTTTTAGCAGTATGGAGTATAACTTTCTTGAATGAAAAATCCTAGAATGTAGTGGTGAAGATTCTATGTGGGAACTAATTAGAATTCTCTATATCCAAATGTTTGTGCAGGTATAGTTTCAACAATGGGAGGATTTTCAATTTGTATAGAACAATCTACAGCCCTAGCACAACTTGAGTTTTGAGGAGGTTCCCATGTAATATCTTTGGCCAACGTCTCAATTAAAAACAAAACCTAAAAATCTTAAAGAAATTTTAATTTATATTTCAGTGAAAAGTGAGGTGTTTAACACTTTAAATTTTTATGGGTTTCAGTTGAGTTATGTGTGTGTGTGTGTGTGTGTGTGTGTGTTTAATTATTTTAGTTCTCCATACTTCTAGATCTTAAAATATTTATAACATATAGCTAGTGAGGATATTTTCTCATTTTGCAAGCTACATGTTCACTGCATTCAAGATTTATTTTACTACATAGAAGTTTATACTTTCATGTAATCACATTTGTGAAATTTGGGGGCATTTTTGGGGGCTGTTAGAATTTTATTTAAAAACCTTTGCCTATAACTTTGTAAGTATTTTCTTTATGTTCTCCTTTCTACATTTCAGTATTTAAGGTTTCAAATTAATGTCTTTGAGCTATTTTTAATTGAATTTTCTGTAGGTGGAAAATATGGATATAATTTTGTTCTTTTGCAGGTGGATATCTAGTTTTGCCAGAACCATAAATTGAATAGGTTATCTTTTTACCACTGTGTTTTTGATACTTTTTTTTTTAATTATGTGTCCAGAGATGTGTGGGTATATTCCTAGGTCTTCTATTTCAAGTAGTTGGTCTACATAACTAGTTTTGTACCAATACTATGTTGTCTTTTTCAACATGACTTTGTTGTAGAAGGAGGTTTCTGGTCCAGACTAGCCCTGCAGTCTGACCTACCCACTGATGCTTATTTGGACCAGAAATCCCAAAGTCCCAAAGAAACACACAGACACTTCTAAGTTCATGCTGATTGGCCTACAGCTTTTTGCACATTGCTATTTAACTCTTGCATCTTAATTCAACGCATTTCCATTAATCTCTCCTGTCTTGTGGCCTGAGGTTTACTTATTTCATTACATCTTCCTTCTTGGGTGGCTGGATTATGTCTCTGTCTGACACTGCCCTCCTTCCCCTATTTATGCTTTGATTTCCCTGCCTACTTCTAACATGCCTGCCATAGGCCAAAACAGTCCCTTTATTTCACAGCATACAGAAAGACACTCCCCCTATCACTTTGTATTACATTTTACTTGTTTTCTGAATTAGTTAGCTACAGGTAAACAGTGAAGATGAGATTATATTGGAATAGAGAGATTATTTAATCAAGTATAATTAGATTCCATGTTTTAGGAAGGGCATTAAGACAGACTTCAAGAGACTGTCATATGTCAGAACAGGCATAATGAAGTGATTGATACAGCCATGGGTTCCTGGCAATACTGGTTAATAGAAAGCTACCATGTTTGTAGAGATTCAAAATGGTAGCCCTAGGAAACTATTACAAACAACATTCTCAAAAGCTACCAGATAGAATTTTTCTAATGTACTCTAAAATAGAAATAACTAGGTAGGTATATCTGGTATCAGGACAGTTAAAAAGAATGAAAAATAATGATATTTTTAAGAAACACTATGACAATTTCAAAAAATTCTTCAAGGGAAACCAGTCATGGTTAGGAATACTAATAATCACAAAACTTGGAAGGCTGTTGCAGTACAATCACAGCTTTGAGGCCCTTGTTGGATGCATACTGAATTCAAGATTAAACTAGGCTACTTGGAGACTCCTAATATCGAAAGTCAAAAGAAGAGAGAATCATTTTCTATGAGCGTTTTATGCAGATTACTAAACACAGTCCAATTCCAAATATTTGGTCATGATGTATAAATATACACTACCCATCTTTAAAGCATAAATTCTATAAGGAAAACTTTTCTCTTAATCAGTGTATGTTTAAGTAGCTAATGGAATGAAAAAAAAAATCAGAGGGAAATATGTCTACAGATCTGAGGTTAAAAATAGATTAGTTAAGATCTTGAAGTCCTTAATGCATTATAAAAGCAAAGGATTATCTATCGATGAACAAATGTTAAATCATATGATTTATCAACCTCAGTCAGTATAGGCTCTGTCCACTCTCCTTATATGAGAATGACATTTATCTAGATAGATTTGAGTTTACAGGACAAAAAACTAGTATGCCTGAGATGAAGAAAGGTGTAAATGGAGGCACCCAATTGAACATGCTAAGGTTATTTTACATATCTATATATTATGCAGAAAACTGATAGTAATATAATAAAATTTCCATTAACCTATGAATAATAGCTATACTAGTGGTGATAATAATTCAGCTGCTGGAACCTTGCTGTTCCTGTGGACTATACTAAACAGTGTTGCATATTTTCCATGTTTTATTGGGTTGCCTATCTTAATACATGTTATTTATGAAGATATTGGAGCTCGAAATAAGTTACTCTACTTATCTAATTTAGCAATAAACTCTCAGCAAGACAGTGTGGTGGTGTCACATGATTTTAACTAATACCTCACAGCACTGAGCAAAGGAGGGGGGGAGATGATAAAAATCAGGAACGAGATCGATGATAGAGAGGGTTCTGGAAGTATTTATTTTAAAAGAATATAGAAGTTGTATAATTTTAAGCATTCTTAATAAAGAGTAGCAAGTAATGCTATTAAAACATAATCTGTTGCAAAATGAAAAGGAAAGTCCACATAATACAATGAAAACTAATGATACATGTAATAAGATGAAAGTTAAAGAAAATTTAAATTGTAAAATTCTAGGAGACAAACAGTAGAAATTAAATACATTGAAGTGTAATTAGCCATACAACCCTAAAAATTAATAATTAAAATTGTTAAACATAAGGAAATAAACTATATTTACCTTGCATGCACTGATGATTCACAAGGTCCAGGTGTTATAATAGTTAATTTATAAGCATTAATTAATTAAAATATAAGTGCTTATTACCCTTTATCTCTCCCTCTTCTAATCTCTCCCACGTACCACCCACCTTATGTATGTTCTGTTAAGCATATAGCTTGTGATTTAGGGTGATTTTTATGGGAGAAGTCAAGACTTTGAAATATCAGTATAAATTTTTAAATGTCCAAATATATAAAGAGAATACACTTGTTTATATCATATTACTTGTATACGTGATTTTACACCTGGCACTTTGTATTAAGAAACAATAGAATATCACTTTCCAGAGAACATTAAGGTATTACTTTCCAGGGGAAACTATTTGCTTCTCCCCTTAGCATTCTTTAATTGCCTATAGTTCTTTTCTGGGGTTAGTGTTTGAACTGGAATCCCCTTCTAAATCAGCAAGCCTGATGATGCCATTTTTTTGTGTATATTGCTTCGGCAATGTTGTTACAATTTCATGGATATAGTAGCTCCCCTCAAATTTCAAAGACACACAATATCATAGTAGAGATTTGTTTCTCTGGCTCTTATACACTTTCTGCCTATTCTACCGCCATGTTCTCTGAGCCTTAGGAGCCAGAGTTGTGTTCCAGAGGTATTAGTTATGACCAATCCCTCATGACCATTTGTTCTCTTTTTTACTCATGTCTGGGTTTCTGTAATGTCCTGAAACTAATCCAAAGAGTAGTATCTTTATTGAGGTTTGAGAGCTCTATAATAAATACTTCAGATCAAGTTAACAATAATGTTGGTCTAGTAAAGTGGTGGTTATATGTTTTTCAATATCCTTGGTCTCACAAGCTCTGGGTATTTGGCCAGATTTCCAGTACTAAGAATGTTTGTTGTTGTTAGTCAGAGTGACTTAAGTCCAATAAAAAAAAAAAACAAAAAAAACAAAAAAAAAAAACCACTGGTTACCGCAAAATATGAATGTCACTGTTGCTAGTCATTGTTATAGTTCATAAGACTGATAGGCTAGATGAACAAGACTATTATTCTTCCCTTGGAAATTTCATAACATCTTCTGATACCATGAAAGCTACTTTTCATGGCTTTCATGTCACATCTATCTTGGAGCCTCCAGCTTCTGGGCTGTAAGTCCATGGTCTTTTCAACAATAAAATCTTAACCTCAGCTTCTGGGAGACACCTAATGGTAGCAGCAATAGCCTATAGATTTATAGTCTTTTAGAGTCCTTCAAGAAAATCAAAAAGAGCTTTCTCATACTTGATATTGGGTCTTTTGTTAGTTTGTGGCTGATGGGAAAGGGGATATTGCTAGCCCTAGTGTGCAAATTTTATTAGAACTCTATATGTATGTGCAAACAGATAGCCTCATGATTATGTATATATAATATATTATGTATATTATGTATAATTTTAAGTAAGTAGATATTTCCATATGACTTTTTCAAAAATCTTTACTATGACTCTACCCTCTTTTCCTTGGCTGCTGAGGTGACTACCTTTCCCATGTCAGATAATACCCAATACCTCTCTCCCATTATCTCCTTAAATTATGTCCATATAGCTATCCCATTCTCAGCTCACCACATATCTCACGTTCCTTTATTATTTCCCAGGCCTTTTGTCTTCATGCTGTATACTCACACTTGAAGATTTGGAGATAGGATCCATAAATGGAAAGAACATGAAATAGTTTTCTTTCTTGAACTGGCCTATTTATTTCACCCTGTAGAGTAGGATGTCAAGCCCTTGATCATACCATAAGGAGTGGTATGGCTTTGGCATATGGTAGATTTATTATATCTTTTCGAGGGTCCTCCAAACAAATTTCAAGGGTGGCTGAAACTGTTTGAAATTCCAATAGTGAATAAATGATCTATTTTTGCCATCCATTTCTCAGCATTAATTGTCAGTTGTTTTACTGGTATGCACCTTTCTAACAGGAATATGATGAAACTTGAAGTAGTTTTAATTTTTATTTCACTAACTGCTAAAGATGATTAACTTTTTTGAGATATTTCTTAACATTTTTTTCTTTTTAGAATTCTGCTCAAATCCCAAGTCCATTTTTGAAAGGGTCATTTATGTTCTTTTTTTTTATTCTTTGCTTTCAAGTTATTTATGTAGTCTAGCTATGACTCCTGTGTCAGAGATATTCCTGGCAAAGATCCTCTCTTACTTTGTTCTCACTCTATGGGTTGCTATTTATCAAGTTGATTGTTTCATAACTTGTACAGATCTTTTTGCTTTTATGAAATCCCATTGCTAATTGTTGGCCTTCATTCTTGGCCAAATGGAGTCCAATTCAGAAAGTATTTTCATTTTTTTTGAAAGTAATATTTTTATTAATTACTTGGGAGTTTCACATCATGCATTGCAATCATGCTACTTCCTAGTTCAAAAATGTCTGCCCTGCCTTGTGACAACTCCACCCCCCAAAATAAAAAACAATCAACAACAAACAAAAAAGTAAAATCACAATTCTAATGTTTGTTGCCCATATATTCACTGGAGCATGATCAAGTCCCCAGTAGCCTCTTAAAAAAAGTGAGTCCTTCCCCACCATCATTTTCTCCAGAAGCCAGTAGCCATCTTTTGTATAGAGCTACATAAATATCCTTATCACAATTTTTCAGAATTATGTTTTGGGTTTCTTACCTCAGCTTTACTTTTGGGGATTGGGGAAGTATGATGGAGATAGAGGTAGTCACAGAAGTTTTCTATGTTCTGCTTTTACAACTGTGAGTCTGCGAACATCTAGACTACTACAAAAGTAGCTCCCTTGCCCTTTACAGTCAGTGAGAACAAATATAATGGTTCTGGGGAAATCACTGACCACAGACATCAACGGTCTCCAGTATCATCATATGTCTTAGATCTTAGCATGGTCTCCATGACTACAAATATAAACACAGTCATGTGCTGCAGTTTGTGCCATGGACACTATCATAGCTCTTGGCTACAATATAGGGCAAAGTTATCAGGATGGCTTCCAGACCAACATAGGCCATAGACACAAATATGAACTTTAGCATAAACCCAGTTTATGGACATCAACATAGCCTCAAGTGGTAGCATAACCTAGTCACATCAGCATGACACCCAGTGACAGCCCAGCTCATGTTCATTAACATGACTTCAGGCAGCAGCACAGACCACCTGTGTTACCACCAGGTGGTGTTACCACCACAGGTAACAGGACTCATGGACATCAACATGGTCCCTATGGACCAGACATGGTCTTTTGCTAAAGCATGGACAACAAAATTCAACGTGGCTTTAGGTGGCTGCCTAGGACACTCATATCAGCATGGTTCTTGGAGGAGGTACAACCCATGGGCAGTGACAGGACTTTATGAGGTAGCACAGATCCCAGATGTCTACATGGCCTTTGAAGTTGTAGGCCATGGGCATCAATGCATTCATTGAAAATGTGGTATACATACAAATCAAATTTTATTCTATTAAAATGAAGTCACCAAATTTGGAGGTAAATAGAATAAACTAGTAAAAGAAAACAAATGTTACGGTCTGTTTGTGGATCCTAGATTTCAATGTAATATTGTGTGCTGAGTATGGATTATCTCTAGAAATCCATAAACTATAAATGACCACTGGGTATGAATGCTTTAAGGGAGATGTAATAGTAGAGTTTATATACAATATATACAATGAGAGTAGAGAGGGGTAACAATGGAGGTCAGAAAATTTAAGCAGGTCATGTAGGGGGAAGGGAGAATAAGAAAAATGAAAGAGTTGGGAGAGAGTAAACCAAAAGGAAGGTTGTATGAAAAAAATAAAAAAGAAAACTATCTTCTGTCCTTCTGGCCGTGTTAAAATATTTAATTTATTTTAACAAATATTTTGAAGTCATATACCTTGCATAAATATAGAAAAATAAGAGAAGGGTATAAAATAAGAGTATAAAAATGGATGTCTGAAAACATCATTAGGAATTATAATTTTAATTATCTAGTTCTAAAAAAAACTCTACTATACATGTAAACATGCTTATAAATTTACTCATGCAATATAAATAAAAAATTCTCATCTGGGCTTACAATGCTCCCTCTATGATTAAAAGACCATCTAACAAAAACCTAAACATAAGGAATAAAAAAAACTTCCTTTACGTTGTAAGGGTTTTACAATGGACTCCCCCACCCCATCATAAGCAATTGTAATTGCTATTTGTTTCTCCCCTCACTGTGACTTCAGCTGTGATGGAGGTTGTTTTTATTTTATAGAGTCATGTACTTCACACACAGGGCATTGAGGAACTGGCCTGGATGCATTATTCCTGTAAATTTGCTTGCTTTCATAGTACCAAGAAGCACCAGGCAAACTTCCAGAGGAGATAAGAAATCAACAGTCATAGCAACTATGATTCCTATGAACCACAGTAACCAGCACAAATGCCACCTCAAGGAAGCAGTGAAGGAATGTATACCTTTGGTGTAACCAACAGCTCTAATTGTCAGTAAGACAAACTCAGCAGGAGAGAAACTATACTTGATAGATGTAGCCAACAACCTAGGTCTAAAAAAATAATAGATCTTGAAGGAGAACATAAATCCACCACTTTGCTAAGCCAAAATAATAATCCCTAACTACATTCTAAATATTTGTCCTTATATCTACAAATAAGATTCACCCCTCATTACGAAAACTCAATTTGCAACAGATCAACCACAATCAAACCAATTTCAGAGTTTTGAAGGTTAATCCCAATGAATACATCTAGAACAATCCCTGCATCTAGGATGTGGAGAACATGCAGAAGAGAGGTGGAATGCTTGTAAGAGCAGAAGATGTGGGAGTTGCTGTAAGATTATATCTCCTAGGAATGTCAAAATCTACACTCCTAAAAACCTCACCAATATGACCTCATAAACGAGAGTGGAATAAAAATGACAGCAATAGACATGCTGCTAACATGGGAGGGGCCCAAAGACGTCTCAGTCCTACCCAGCGAATTGCAAGAAACTAGGAAATACCGGGAGGGGGAGGAACCATCTTCCCCAAGGAAGATTCCACTAGCTGACTGCCTAGTACCAAATGAACATCCTAGCTCAAGATTACATAGACTGCATAGACTACATATATATATATACTACACATATATATGAAATATATATATATATTTTTTTTTCAGAATTTACTTGTATGTACATATACACATGTGCATGTTACAATAGTTAATAAGAAAAGGGACCATACATTTGGGAAAGAGCAATGAGCAAGAGTGTATGCCAGGGCTTAAGGGGTAACATAAAGGGTAAATATTGTAATTATATTATACTTTCAATAAGTTAAGGAAATTTAAAACAAACAGGAAAGATAACTTGCATAACTAGAAAAGGCTGCTACTAGATCCATATAAACTTCTTTACCAGGTTTAGAATAACTGTTAACAATTTAATGAGGAAGTCCCTAGCTAACCCAACATCAATACAGACTTGTCATTTCCCTGGGTGGCCCAGATGACAAAGAACTACTTCTAAATTCCCCACATACTTTACTTGTATCATGTGTATTCAAATAAGAAATAAGCTAAAAGCTCTCTCTTTGTGGCTTAGCTTACACAGACCTTAAAGGTACTCGGCAAGCTGTTGGAAAAAAGGCACTATCAGTGTTAGTGAAATAGTCAATAATACAAACTACAAGGTCAATCTACCTGGCAAGATGTGCTGATTTGTGCATTAGTGTTACTAATTACGGTAAATGGTATCACCAACTGCTCTCTGGATGTCATAGGCATATGTATGCCTTCTTCAATAAATGTAGTAAAAAAATTAACAAAACCAAAACAAACAATCTCACCACCCACAAAACATACCCGTGGGGACCACTGGACATAGCACAGAGTTAAGCTGACATAGTGTCAAACTGCCTCCAAAATACTTAATCTTTTTTTTACCAGTAAGCAAATGCTACTAACAGTCTCAATAGAAGAAGCTTATCTGTCTTGACAACTATGGAGAAGTTAGAAACTCATTATTCCCCATAGTACTGAGAATAAGTGATGATGGTGAAGTGTGAAGCCCTAATCAAGGCATTTATGTCATCTCTTTTAAGATTAAAGGAACCAGCCAAGAATGATGCTGTTTGCCTTAATTCCTAGAACCCAAAGGGCTAAGGCCAATAGGTTTCTGTGAGTTCAAGCCCTGTCTCTACAACATAGAGAGTTCCACAATAGCTAGAGGTGCATAAGAAACAGACCTTGTCAAAAAAAGGAAAGAGAGAAAGAGAGAGAAGAAAGAAAAAGACAGAAAGAAAGGAGGGAGGGAGGGAGAGAGGAAATAAAAAAAGAGAGAGAGAGAGAAGAAAAAGAGAAGAAAGAAAGAGAGAAGAAAGAAAGAAAGAAAGGAAGGAAGGAAGGAAGGAAGAAAGAAAGAGAAGGAAAGAAGGAAGGAAGGAAGGAAGGAAGAAAGAAAGAAAGAAAGAAACAAAGAAAGAAACAAAGAAAGAAAGAAAGAAGAAAGAGAGAAAGAGAGAAGTATAATATAGGTGTAAGAAGAAAATAAGAAAGCCTACAAAATGCCATCTTCAGAAGAAAGCACATCTTGTAATCATGAACTCACCAGAGCTGTAGATGCCTTTACTGGGATCTGCAAAAATGGCCCCACCAACAGTTAAGCAATAAAGAAAAAGCAGAAACTATCTGATGTGCTCCTCCCTATTGAACTATTTCAGGGAAATAGAGAATCATTGCCTTTAGATTTCTATCTATTCCAGCCTAGTTTCCAATGGATAATTCCAATCCAAATCTCACAGAGATAGTCATTGTACTAAATAACTCAAAAACACCTGGACACCATTAATGTGGAGAGGAGATGGGCAGAAATTACATAGATCAGTTTGGTACAGAAGGAAATGAGAGAAGAAAGGGTATGTAAGTGTAATCAACATATCATAAACATGCATGACTTTCTGAAGAACAAAATCTGTTGGGTCAGCTTTATATGTTTTAACCAATAATAATTTCTTTTAAAAATAACAAGTTTAAATAATTAAATAAACAGATTATATAAAATGTAATTTAAATTTTAAGATTAAGTTTAAGTTTATCTTGGACTAATTTCTGTTATCTATAAATAAATAAAAGATTTTATAACTAGAATCATAAAGTATTTCAGTGAACAATGATTAAATTATTTTGTCATGAAATAATGTCAACATATAGGAAAATAATACAAAATTTTGATATGTATGGATGCATATATACATGTATGTGAATATATGTATGTATACATATGTATATATAATATGTACATATCATTTTTAAATATTGTCAAAATCATCATATTCTTAAATATTTAGCCCAATATTAAAATTTGGAAAATAAAGGAAAAAATGCAAAATGTTTAAGTCAAAATAAATGCAACTCAGAAGCACACATATAAACATATAATCTAGATCTCAAAGAAAGGGGGATGGTATTTGGGGGAAGAGTATATAAAAATTTATGAGAGTGATAAGAATTGATAATGATAAAGTACATAGTATATTTTCCATATGCATATATATAAACACATACACATAAATACATATGTATTCCAATTACCTAAAACCCATTAGCTTAATAAATTAACTTATACTAATATTTCCAAAGTGGCTTAATTATAACCAAAGCTAGACTAAAAAAAAAAAATTAATTCACATTCCCATGTGTTAAAACTCATTTACAGCTTTCTTTTTACAATTATCCCTAAGTTTATATGTGACTTACATGTAATGCTAATAAAATTATACTGACCAAGGCTGGAAAACAAAGACAGTTCAAAAGGGAAGATAAAAACTAATTATAGTAGATGTAATGCAAAATATGGCTGTGTTTTTAAATGTACAAAAATACATTGTGCTTTTGAAGAAAAGTTCATGTCAATAAAAGTGGGTTACGGGTAAAATAATAATAATAATAATAATAATAATAATAATAATAATAATAATAATAATAATAATTCTAGTTTACAAGAATCCCAACAAAGGGAAGTAAAGTTATTATTTTAAATGGTAATTTATCAATGCAATGGTAGATATCAGTTTGCCTCCAGATTTTCAAAGATTTATTAAAATTTAGTAGCTCTCACGATTAATATGAGACAGATTAGGTCTGGAGTAAATAGTTTCTTCTATAGGTTCTTGTTTACAATGAGAAAAGCTACTTTGCAAAATGAGCCTTAATTATATCTTCAACTTAAGAGAAAAATAATCTAAGCGATGTTGTGACTTGTGGATACTCTGAACAAAGGATTCAAACCAATGTTCTCTTAAGGAAAGCATGAAGCTAGAACCTCATCTGGGCAAACAATGAAATGTCCTGCTCCTGATTCTGATTTCATAAATTAGGGCAAGTAAAACTGGAAGAGGAAAAGAGATTTTCAAATTCCATTGACAAGCACTTAACAGAAAAAAAACAAGAATGATTTGATTCTGTTGGTGGTTGACACTCCAGAGGATGATTATCTGAATATTGAAATAGACTGTAAATGAGTGAGTTCAATTGCCCTGGAATTATGTGTGGTGGGTAGTTTCAATAGAGGAGTTGTCATCAGAGAAGCTGATGCAAAGATTAAAAAAATATAGTTTTCAAACACATGAACACACACGTATATTTCTTTCTATATACACACACTCCCAACACACATATTAATATCATTAATCATTAGTGAAACACCAATTTTAGACACAATGACGTTCCTCCTTCCTTCACTGAGAATTATGATTACCAAAAAGAAGATTAGAAAAATATTTGAATTGTTAGTGAGGTTTTGAAGAGAAAGCTTGATACACTTGGCTTTCTCTTGTGCAAAACAATATAGAGCTAGAATTTAGGTACAATTTACATAGCATTTACAAATCTGTTAAATTTCCTTAGAGACATGAACTCAAGTTCATTCTTGGTTTATTAGAGTTTAAAACAAATGAAGTGAAATTCCTCAAATTTGATAAAGGATGTATGGCAAACCACATCTGTCCTCATGTATCTACGTTGCCGTAAACATCTCCATTTTCTTTATTTGTCTTAAAGAATAGTTTATACTCCCTCAATTTAATAAGAAGCAATGAGAGGTTCTTAAAATGCATTTTGGGTCTGGTGATAAAAATATCTCACTGTGAATGGAACAGAATGGAATACTCATTTTGTCTATCATTGAAAAGGTAGATGCATGTATGTGTATTTCTGTGTGCATATATAAATAGGACACATACACAAATGCACTGTAGTATATTCATTCTGCTCTCAGAACTGGTCTTCATAAAAATTTATAAGAAGCTTTAGACAACAGATTCAAAATTTACAAATGCTTTTACATAAGCATCATCATTGCCATTTCTTATAAGAAATTATAATCAGAGCAGAGATAAATTATTGAGCAAAATATAAAAATTGTACAAGTTTTATTACTAAGCACTCACTGAAGTCAATTTATTTTGCATATTTTAGAGGCAATAGAAACATAGCTGAAAACTAAATGTAAAGAACATTAAATGATTGCCTTATGTCTTCTGGGAGACATGCAGATTCATTTAGTGATGTTTTATGATTGGTCATAACATTAAAAAAAATTTTAAGTGTTCTTTCCTATAATGATGATTATAGTCAAAGAAAAGTAGGATTAATATGCTATTTCTTCTGTTACAAATTACCACAAACTTAGTGGTTTTAATCAAAATAAATTGTTTTGTAGTTATTGAATAAGAAATAAAACTCTGTTTTACTTGGCTAAAATCAAGAGGTGTTCAAATATACATTATTTCTGGACGCTGCACAGGAGTCAGTTAGCAGGCTTTGTCTGGCATTTAGACACACCCCCATTTCTTGGCTCCTCCCCTGACTTATACTTGCCTGTACTGCCTTCATCACATGCATTCCTTGCCTCTCATATAAGACTGTTGATTGCATTGAGCCAACTTGCAAATTCAGGATGACACTATGATTTAAGTATCCTTATCATATTCTGAAAAGTTCTTTATTTTACATAAGAGAAAAATACTAATTTAACAAAGTTATGGGATAGGTACTTTTCCAGTTATTTATGGCAGACCGAATTGAATTTTTTGTTTCTCTGTTTAACAGATCCAGCTGTTCCTGAACTCTCTTTGTAGATGAAGCTGACCTCAAACTCCCAGAGATCCACCTGTGTCTGCCTTCTAAGTGTTGGCATTAAAGACCTATCACTGCCCAGCCAACACGGCCTGGCCCAGAATAAAATTTTAAAAATATTTTGACTTTATGTGAATTATTAAGACTATTTAAGAAAAATTATTTTGAAAATTTGTTGTTGACATGGTCACATTAGTTGTTCATACAACTTCACCATACAACCCAGGCTTGTTTCAGATGCATGACAGTCCTGTTCATCTGCCCGGGTGATGAAATTACATATGAAGGGACATCATGCCAGGTATGCTGTAATATCCAATAACTATTTTGTAACTTGTATGTTCACAATTTAAAATTTTTAGTAATAAGAAAATAATGGCACATGTGTCTCTGTTTCTACTTGACACAGAGTAGGCACTCACTTTTACAGATTAACTTTCTGTTGCAAAACATCTCTTTTTCTTGTAGAAAATATTAAAAATTACTTTGGAAAACAGATTGTTGTGTGCACGGATGCAGTAGAACAGCATCTACTACAGACTTAGAGCAGCCCTCTCCCACATCCCCACTTTACCTGAGAGATCACTTTTAATTCCCCTTCCCAGAGAAAACTATGCATCTGTCATTGGGTCCTCCTTGTTATGTATCCTCTCTGGGGCTGTGGAATGTAGGTTAGTTATACTATACTTTGCTCCTAATATCCATTGATGAGTGATAAATACCATGTTTGTCTTCTGGATCTGGGTATCTTCACTCAGAATGATTTTTGATCCTTATATTTTTTAAATTAAATTTCAATATAAGTTAAAATGTTTTTCTGCAAGCACTTACACTTCTCTTACAATTTTTTTATGATAATGTTGTGGGTATAGATTTCTTAGACACTCTCCCTATCTCCAGCATGTGAATATGTTATCCTATGGCTTCTATGCATCATGGTTTTTAATGATAAATATTAAGTATTATTTTATTGAAGATTCTGGTATAGAATGTGTAATTTGATCATGCTATTTCCAGGATATTCTTTACCTTTGACTCTTCTTAGTTTCAATCAATACTTGTTAAGTCTTATCTGGTTGTGAGTCATTTAAAGTTTAGCTAATTCTGCATTAGTCATGCAATATGGACAAATGAGATCTTAATTTTCATTAAGTTTGGGAATTTTCAATCATTAAACCAGAGATATTTTTCCACCAGCTTCATTTCCCTATAGTATTTTATTAGGACCTTTATATGCTATTAATCTTAATGATGTATATCTTATTTGGATGAGATTACAGATAGGATCTAAAGTAGTTCATTATTTTAATTTTTTTAAGTTTCTATTTTACAAAATAAATACATCAATTAAATGGTCCTCAAGTTTGGTTTTTTTCCTATGTGTTCAGATGTTCAGATCTACTGTTGAACCCTTCTAGTTTGTTCCCTTCTTTTCTTCTCTTCGTTCCTTCCTTCGTTCCTTCATTCCTTCGTTCCTTCATTCCTTCCTTCCTTCCTTTCTTTCTTTCTTTCTTTCTTTCTTTCTTTCTTTCTTTCTTTCTTTCTTTCTTTCTTTCTTTCTTTCTCTTGTTGGTGAGAATGGTTCTTAAATTGTAGCCCACATAGCTTCAAGTTTCTGAAAATCCAATTTCTTATCTTGGTTTAGTTAGTATTAGACATTTTGATTTCAATTTCAGAATTTTCTTGGGGGGGGGTGATCTGTGCCTGCCAATCATACATTCTACCATTTGGAATTGCATTCATGCCTCTCAGTTTGCATTCTTGATCATATCACCCTTTATAATTTATTCTTAAAATATATATTAATTTTTAATATAATTCCTTTTAGTTCTTTGTATATATGTGATACATATTAACTGATTTAAGGTATTGTTCAAGTTAATTAAAAATTTATACTCAATTAAAGGCAAATTTTAGTGTCTCATTTTTTATTGGTTTGTTCTCAGTTTTTGAAGACTACTAATATTAATAATATAACTTAGTAACTTAGGAAACACAATTCAACCTCCATAAGACTTTCTTTTTAGGATGGTATATTATTGTTTGTGTTTTTATCATTTTGACTCTTAAAGATAAAAATCTACATGATACTTTATCATGTTAATAAGCCTCCTTTGCTTTGCTACATTTAATGACTGAAATAATTCTTCGTTAAATTTCTAGAACATATAGTTTGCTGTTGATGGTTATTTAATGGCACAATTCCAATACAGACAAAGATATTTCACAACTCTACCATATCTTTCATTCTTTGTAAGCATAGGGACACATACTTAGCAAAGGCAATGGCTGAGAATGTCTACATTCATATCTTGAGTATGATATATCTCTGAATTTACATCCAGCCTTATGTATAATTATGGCTTTTTAGATTCTCAAAGTTTGATTTTACTTTAGGGTTTTGCTTATTGTTTGCTATGACTTGATATAAAGTGTCACAAGCCATGACACTTTTGAACAATTATCACTAATTGTGTTAACAAATTTCTCAGGATAATTTTTTCTTACATTCTATTAGTTCTGAGTAAGACCAAAGAATAGCATCCCTGTAAATAACATTTTTAAATTATTTTTTATCATAACAAAAGTAACGATAGTTAACTACTACTGGGCTTTTAAAGGAGCCTGCATAAGTCTGCACTAGGTCGTCCGCATATATGTTACAATTGTGTGGCTTGATGTCCTTGTGGAACTTCTAACAGTAGGAGTGGGGTGTGTCTCTCCTCTGATTGCTCTTCAGACCCTTTATCTCCTACAGGGCTGCCTTAGCCAGTCTTGATATGAGGGCTTTTGCCTAATCTAATTTTAAATTGCTATGCTATGTTCAGTTGATATCCTTGGGAATACTATTCTTTTCCAAAGGTAAACAAAAGAAAAGTAGAGCTGGAAGGGAAGGAGTGTGTGTGTGTGTGTGTGTGTGTGTGTGTGTGTGTCTGTGTGTCTGTGTGTCTGTGTGTCTGTGTTGTGATTGGGAGAAGAAACAGCAATCAGAATGTATTGTATAAAAAAGAATACATACATATAAAACATAAATCATAATACGCACATACATATGCACATACATACATGTTCTTCAGCCCTATTTCAAGACTTTTAGAGAGCTATTGCTCTTCCTAAACTCAGGTTGTTGTGTTTAGGGATTCTAGTTAGCTTATAAGATGTGCATAAATCACTTGAGAAAAGCACTGTCTTCATGTTATTACTGGCATGTGTGCTTTTTCTTAAATCTATGAGCTTCGTCACTGCTGGAAAATATGCAGGCTTGAAAATTTTTATTCTGATTAGTCTTTTATATATATTTTCTATATGCATATATTCTCATTATTTTTATTGAGGATAAAGTGCTTAGAGAACATTACTACTCAACAGTGTGTGTCTAGATAAGTTTTAGGCTTTGAAATAATCATTTACATTTTCAGCTTGAGTTGAAATTTTACATTACTTGTTTGATATGGCTTTTGACCTGCACACCTTATTATTAGCTTCCTAATTTAAACAAAATTTAGGCTATAACCTCTCACATTCAGTACTAGTTCTCTCCTTAAGCACTATCTTCGGTAATTTTCTTTTTACCACAAATATATTTAAGAAGAAATTTCCATGTTAATTATTTAATTATAAAATTAACTGCTCTCCACCTCATACCTGGGAAGGGAATAGACATGATCCCACCTAATTCTGAAGTAAAATATTACACGATAATGGGGTATACCTTTATATGCCTTGATAAGAAGCCATGAAAATAAATCAAAGAGTACTGAGATAAGAGCCCAAAGAGCCAAAAGATTCCTACAGCCTATACATACTCGTTATTTTTCTGTTGCTGTGATAAAATGTCATGCCAAGACAACTAATAGAGTTTACTTTGGTTCGTTATTTCAGAGTTTGAGTCTTAATAATGGTGGAGACAACGTGGCAGCATAGAAAGTAGAAAGTTGAGAGATGATATCTTCAAAAACAAGCATATGATAGGAAGAGTGAACTGGAGGTGTGGTCAGACTCTGAACTCTGGAACCTGCACCCAGCGATGAACTTCTTCCATGAAACTCTCACTCCTCCTAAACTCCACAAATAGCAGTATCAACTTGGGACCAAGAATTTAAATTCTCATGGCTATGAGGGAAAGATCTCTTTCAAAACATAAAGCTATGCTCTGTCCTACAATCACGCAGATCAGCCATTTGTTCTGGTCAAGTCTGATATACCAATAGACAGCAGAAATCCACCCTGCAAAAAGCCCATTTCAATTTGATGTGTTCTAAATAACCTCAGTATCTGTCTTCTTTTTTTTTTTTTTAACTTTTGCTGTGACAACATACCAGACAAAGCAATTTTAATGCAAAGTTTTTATTTTGTCTCACAGTTAAAAGTTCCAGTCCATTATATCAGGAAGTCACCCTAGCGGGAGCCTGATCAAGTCTATCAAATCACAAAACTACAGAGATAGCTAAATGTCAAAGATATAATTCAATACACAATCAGCAACAAAGAACAATATTGAAAAGATACCATTAATTTACTTTTTTTCCTCACTTTCTACAGCTGAAGATATTCTAGGTAAATAGTCTTGCTCAAAGTTAAGTTAAATCATTGGACACCAGTTAACATAATCAAGATAATAACTGTTTCTGTGGAACTAGAGCCAGAGAGTACAATGTGAACATACCTCAGGCTTTTGCAAGAACAAAGAGAAACTCTGGACTAGGCCCCAGTCTCCAGTGGGACCTGAGAGTCTCATGCAACCTTGTCTCAAGACTCAATGACCTCAAAGATCAGTATAGAGACAAAATTATGTTTCTAATATGTCTATAGGTTACTGATATACTGAGTATTTGACTCTAGTAGGTTTTATGATCAACATAGGTGTGAGGTTTTAAAATATGAGGTTCCAGTGATTACTTAAGAAGAGTGGATTAATACTTCTATATCATGGAGTTTAATCAAAGTGGGTGCTCTAAATAACAGTCACAAAAACTTCACAGAATCTCAGTCTTGTACACTAACTCTTGTCAGTTCAAAGACTTCAAGAACGGGTGCAGGTTATTACTTTATCTGGCAGCTCTTGGTGTTTAGTATACAACTGATCTCCTTAAAAACTTCATTGGCTTAATATCAAGTTTATATCAAATTAACAGTCCACATAACTGAAGCTTAACCCTATCTCTCCTTGGGGAAAGTAATAGAAAACAAAATATCTAAATAGACCTGGAAGAGCTGAAAGTCAAAACTAAAAAACACTCAACTCTAACCACTCTAAAAGAAGCACAAAACATAATAAGGAAGCACAAACAATATGGCATAACCACTTCGTGTGACCATCTCTCAATGGACTAACTTCCTTATAGCTAAATCCAAAACTATAGACATAGCTAAATGACACAAATATAATTCAATGCCTTACTTTGAAAATAATTAACAATCATATAGCATATAAAAACAAGCAGATGTCTTAATTAAGAAAAATTGTCTAAGACATTTTTAAATAATAAGTTAAACAGCAAACTTTAGTTAAAAGTCCAAAATACGAAGAAAATCAGGAATCTTGACACCTTGTTAAAAAAAAAAAAAAAAAGCAAAGAGGAAATATTTGAAATGAGAAAATGGTCAATAAAATAAACCCATAAGAAAACATCATTAACATGAAATAATAAGTAAACACTGCCAAACTTGATTAGAGGTAAATTGGAGACAAAAAATGTGTATACATAAAAAATAAGGAGTATGAGGAATATTTCTGAGTCTAGTGTATGTTCAAAAGACCAAACCTACAAATTCATAATGGACAAAAAAGAGAGAGATTAAAAATTAAATCAGATAGTCTTTAATGAAATGATAGCAGTACATCTGTTAAACTTTGAGAAAGAAAACTAAACATAAGATTTATTAGACTTCCAAATAGACATGGCAGGAAAAGAAATTCTCAACAAAGTATCACAGTAAGGATGTCAGGTAGAAATTATCCTAAAAGCATCATGAGAACATGTCGACTCTATACAAAGGCAGAAATAAAATAATTATTTCAGAATTCCCATCAAAAACATAAAAGACCAAAGAGCATGGGATGAAATATTTTTAAGCTCTGAAAGTATATAACTATGAAACAAATCCAGCAAAGTTATTTTCTGAAGCAGATGGTGAGTGAAGGTATTTCAAGATCCAAATAAATGAAAGCAATGCATGATGAACAGATTTTAAGCAGGCCTCTTAGAAGCAATGAGATCCACAGTGAATAGATTCATTGTTTAATTATCTAAAACTATTAGAAAAGATCCCATGCCAATTGTTCTAATCATATTCCCCAAATAGAATAGAAAACAAAGAAACATTATCAGATTCATTCTATGAAAACATTATTTAAGTGTTTGGCAACAGGGCCTCTTAAAATACTAACAAGTGTTTGCCTCTAAGGCTGAATCAGGAAGCTTCTTAAAAAAAAAAAAAAAAAAAAAAAAAAAAGCCACACCTCTACTTGCCTCCACAAACAGAGCTGACCCGAGAAAATGCTGCTGCTACTAAGAAGCAGTCTTTAACTCTCTTTCTTTTTAGTCTATAGAAACAGAAAACTTAAATACAACATTTAAAGCTTGTTGCTTAAATATAGGTTCCTGTGAGAACTCAGGATCTGAACATTTTGGAGCTTAAGCTGCACACCAAGCGCTCACCATTTTTTTATTTAATTATTTACAGTTATTTACAATGTAACATCATAAATCCACTACACTCATTTAGAGGGATATGGTCCTGAGACACCATAGCCTAGGGACATATATACACATTACTCATAGACCAGTGCCTTGTCTATTCATTATCAGTGAGGCTTTTTCTGGAAGGAGATAGCAGAAGACGCAGCTACCCACAGCCAGAGTATGTCAAAAGAATCTAAATTGACTCCCTCTCATCAGAGCTTAAGGAATACTTTCTATGAGGCGGCCAAAGATTGTCGGGGGGGGGGGCACACTAGGGGAACACAGCACATTGAATAAACTAAATAGTGCTCATCTCATCGAGGCTCATTAGGACTAAAGTTGCTGCATAGAGAGCCTTCTGAGGTCTGCAAAAGGTCCTCTACATATTTGTTGTGGCTGTTAGCTTGCTCTTTGGGGGCGGGGGGAGTAGTATCTCTGACTCTTGTCTGTTCTTGGAACTCTTTTCTTTCTGTTTGGTTGCCTTTTCCAGCCTATGTATGAAGGAAATAGGGCATGGATCAGAGTGTGTGAGGGGAGTCTGGGGAGAGTAGAGGAAGGGGAAACTGGCCATGATGTATTATAAAAGAGAAAAGTTAATTTTCAATAATAACAATATTAATAATAATAATATTTTTTAGAATTTATTCAAAAACTCTTATATCTAAAATAATATTAAACTTGTCAAATACAATAATAAAATTACAAACAGTAGCCTTCATATACAACAGCACTGTACTTTTAGAAACAGAAACTAGGTACAACGTCCCATTTGTAATACTTAAATAAATTAAATAACGAGGTAGACATCTATCTAACCGAAGAAGAAAAGTATCTTTAAAATAAAACTTCAAGACAATAAAAGTGAAATAAAATAGAAATAAATGAGACTCCTGACAGATATTCTCCAGGATTCATAGAATTAATATAGTAAAAATGGCTTTGCTACCAAATCTACATATTTAATACAAAACTTATCAAAATTATGATATTATAATTCAAAGAGCTAAAAAAGTAGTTATATGTGACCACAAAACTCTATGGGTATCTAAAGCAACATTGCCATCATAGCTCTATTTGACAATAGATACTTAGGTTCTCTGCACATATTGCTATTATGAGAAATGCTGATATTATCACAGGAGCTCGAAGATAACCTCAAAGTTCTAATTTCAGTATTTTGAACAAACATCAAAAATTATGGAGACTAGGTCATATGGTAGTTGTACTACATCTTAATTTTTGATGAATCATGTACACTTCACATAGTGGCTACATAATTCCACACAATAATGATCAAGATTGTCAAAATTTTTAAATCATTTCTAAATTGTTATTTTCATTAAAATGGATATTTTGAGATGTATAAGGCCCTATTTCACTGTGGGTTTGATTTATATTTCTCTGATGACTAATGTCTTGGGAATTTTTAAAGATACTTTGTATAATTGTCTATCTTCCCCATGGAAACATATGTACTAATTCTTAATTTCATTAGATACAAAAATTTGGAAGGAACTTTCCATCTAGCACATCACTCATGAATATATTTTTCATTTGTTGTGTATGTTTGACGATGTGTGGTGTATATCCATGTGTACTTGTGGATGTGCTGTGTATATCTATGCCCCACAATGTATTTATTTTGTGTATCTGTGGATTTGTATTGTATATCCGTGCTCCACAATACATCTGTACAAATAAGAGAGAAATTAGTGAAATTGGTGTTTCCTTCCCTGAGGACCAAATTGAAGTCTTAAGGAATGGCAGCATAAGCTATATGATAAGCCCCCTTGATATTTTTTAAGTTACTTTTTCAATAAATAAATATTTCTTTTGCTATGTAGAATTTTATTTTAATTATTGTATTTATCCATAATAATTTTTCTTTTAGTTAGTTGTGCATTAGTAACCATGTCAGGCAGAAATTATTGCTATATTTTTTCTAAGAGTTTATCATTTTGGGTCCTACGCTTAAGTATTCTGTCTACTGTTAGCTACTATTTTGTATGTTGTTTAAGAAAAGCACTGGGTAGATTTGCAACATGGATCTATTATGTTGTCTGTTGTTTAAGGAATGCACTAGATTGTTTTGAAATATGGAAAGGACCACTCTTTTCTCATTGTGCATTCTTGGCATCCTTATTAATTGGTTCAGTCAGATTGAAGACTTTAAATGAAGTGAGCTATCAGAAAATAATCTCTGTCTTATTTGACTTGTATTTTCCTGCATTTTGTCTGGGTTTGCTCTTTTTTATTTTCATGCTAATTAACCAGACAGTAAACAACATTGTAGAATGCCAAATGTAATCTTTATATTCCACAAAGCAATATAAAACACAGTATTGCATCAATAGTTAACTTACTGTTTCTAAAGTCTGAAAATTCAAAAACCCAAATGCATTTTTCTTAAGGCAACCAAATGATAAAATATTAAAAGTATTCTCTATTCTTCAAAACAACAAGCCTCCTAGCTCATGCGGTGGATTTCAGCATTACACAGGATAACACCAACTCCAAGAGAGGATTGTTGCTTGACTATGGTTGTTTCTCCCTCCAAGGCAGGTTGGATGCTGTTCCTATAAATGCTTTAAATTTCATTTTACTTTTTTTCCAGGCAAATATGAAGTTGTGAAGCCCCTAAGAAGTTTCTGACAACTCCCTTATGACTAGTCATCCAGTGTCACTGTCAAAACAATTGGAAAACACACTTTATTTCCCCCACTTGATCCATAGCCTTCAATCAAGTCTATCCCAGGAGAAGGCGGGAGGATGTTATTGTCAAGCCAAACATTAGGCTGGAAAGAATTCTCTTTTAACTTAGAAACAGAGAAAAATAAAATAAGAGAACCAAATATGTAAAATTTACTTCATATCCAGAATCAAATTGTATAAATAACATACCACTAAATTTCCAGATGTGTAATTTACATGTTATTCCTGACTATGGGAAATAATTAGATTCTTATAGCATGCTAAAAATAACACTCATAGGTTTTAATCTTTCTTTCATAACTCTTATGGTTGTTTTAAAAAAATACATTCTTGTGAAAATAACTTAAAATTATTTAATATTTAAATAAAAATATTTAATTATTATTCTTTTATTTCATTATACTAAATAAACAATGAGTTTTATTATAGATACAGGGAAAACTAAAATCACAATTCAGTAAATAAATTATTTTATAGGTATATTCCTCTTGCAATAATAGCATCGTGGATAAATTCGTGATGCTATATATTTTAATATCCATATGACTTTTAACAGAAGTGGTTACTTTTGCATTGGAAAATACATATATAAGAGGACAATAAAATTTTCAAAGGAAATTAAATGAGTGTATGAGCATTCTAAGTTGTTAACAATATCTGATATAAAACCATAACTGTTTTGAGAAAAATAATTTATCAGAAACATTTTTTTGAAAATATGTTTATTCAATGTATTGATATTTATATTTATCTTATGTATCCACTATTTATTCCTTTCAACTCTGTAGTTTCAATTACTCATCTCTCTGATAACTTCATGTCTCTTATTTATTTAAAAGCAGCCTGAGTCCAGTTCATGGCTATGAAAGTGGAATCATAGACTGGGCATAGAAAACTGACTAGTACATGGACATGACGTTTTAGCAAATGCTTTAAATATTCAAAACAACATTTCATGGAGAATATTAAATGAAGCATAAGAGAAATAAATGCCATATTCTTGACTTTTTCTCATTAGAATATTTGCTCTTAAATTGAAAACCAAATGCTAAATAGTTTTTCATATCATTTGATCAGTTTAATTTATTGAAAATGGCTAAAATAGGTGGAAATTTATATTTTCTGTAACTTAATACACACCTGCTTGTGGCATTCCTAACCCGAGCTCTGCAACCCACACATATGTGTTCTTGATTAAAAATGCAAGAAGAGTTGAAATGATTTGATTTGAAAATGTCTTCAAGAAAGATTATATTTATGACATTAAATGTTCTCTAATCTTGACACCGATTAATAGTTCGAAAGTTAGTATACATAATTAGAGATTCCTTAGTCCATTCTCAATTTTTTTCTTTTATTCTGTTCTATTAACCTTTGGATGAATTTTATTTATGTCGGGTAAAGTAGCCCTTTTAAAAATAGAATAAAATAAGCAATATCCATCTGGCCTGAAACTGAAGCCTACATTGACACTGATATAATCACCAAATGACACTGTTTCCATCCAGAGGAACTGTTTTGATATTTATTTTGTTATTTATTTTGATATTTTTGTAATGGAGTATCACTCTTCTGTCTTTAAATACCATTCACTATTAAATAAATGTGGGGAAGTAACATACCTTTTAATGTAAGGATAATTTTAATATGAAAACAAATTTATCAATAGGCAGTTGGTTTTATGGGATTTTTAGGTAATTTTTAACCTTTTGGAAGATTTCAAATCTAAGTACTGTATTTAGCTCATTTCTGTCCAACCAAACATTTTTATATACTCCAATAACTCTCAAGTTCATGACTTCTCCTCTAATTATTATTTTTGTGCATGTCCACACATGTTCACAAAACTTATCAAGGCCATTTAGTGTTGCTTGCATGTACACGTCTATGGATGACCACTTGGGATTGAGAAGAAAACTGATTTACGATTTCTCAGAAGTCATTAGTTCCTGATACCTCCTCATCTTGGTGCGGCAGGATGAGAAATTATTCCCCTGTCTACACTGGCACATCTACTGGTGTTGTCATTATGAGATGCCTTGAGATGTCATTGATGCATATTCCTTGCCCTACCTAGAAGACACAACTTTGGAACAGACATCCTGGGCCTCTGCATGTTCCAGCCTTTCTCCTGAGCTTACATAATTTTGCTAAGCTTTATAATAATAATTATTAGGAATATGATTAAAAATAAGTTTAAGAAAATAGCATTTGTAGACTTTCCTCTAGGTTCAGTGACTTCTGTAGCTATTACTTTACAGTACTAGGCATGAGTTTTTCTCCTATTGAGTAGACGCTAAATTCAACAACATACACCAGGTTCAACTATGATATAAATGTAACTATATATAGTACTTCACCAGTCATTGTTGTGGTTTATAAACACGGCAGTCAGATAGGAATATTGGTTAGTTTTCTCACTCTGTAGTTTTCTTAACAATTTCTAATACTATGAGTCCTCAGGGAGGTTTCCAGGTCAGGTTCAGCTTGATTCCTTCAAGTCTCATCTTAAGAATGTGTGGTATCTTTAAAAATAGGGCATTGCTTTTGAGTTCTGAGAGGCAAAAGAGAGGCCATGACAATGGTCTAAATAGTTCTGCACATACCTGGGACATTGAACTCCCATGGTTGACAACTTGAAGGTAGGTTTTTTTTATTATTCTGTGTTCACTTAGAAAATATTTCCCCCATAGAGTTTATTGGTAAAATAGGTCTAACAAGAAGGTTGTGAGGAGACAAGTTAATAAAACAGTGATGCATGGAAAAGGTCAGATAGATGTTCCTCACATTGCTTTAACATCCTATATGTGACAACTTGGAACAAGCAAAATTTAAGAAAAACTAGTAGAAAATACTTCTACTGCTGAATTATCCATAAAGTTAATATTTTAAAATATTTCCTAACTTAAGATTGTGACTTTGTAAAATGTACATATATTACGTATGTAGCTATAAACTATTTTCCTCGACAGGTGTGCTGGATACTGTTTATCAACTTTATATGAGCTATTTGTAAAGAAGAAATATCACCTCAGAAAATTCCTTTATAAGACTAGTCTTTATAAACCTATAAAACATTTTTAATTAATTGTTGGGTCAGAGCCACCTCTGGGAAGATGTCTTAAGACAAAAAAAAAAAAAAAAAAAAAAAAAAAAAAAAAAAAAAAAACTTGAGAAAGGGAGAAAACCTTGAGGAAAGAGTCATTGAGCAATATTTTTCTATATACATGTTATCATTTTTGGACATTAACAATTATGATTACAGTAAGATTAAATTTTAAATTAATTTAATTTTAATTTATCTGGTAGACTGTAATTCTGAACATGTTCTTCCCCAACCCCCCCCCCCAACATTTGTATTGCAGTTTTTGAAAACACTCTGTTTTAATTCCACGGTCCATTGGGATATAGTTTTCTTAATGTTTATGGTTTTTGTACATTTGATTTTTGAGTATTTTGCATATTCTAGATACTCTCCCTATGTCACAGGTATGTATAGCTGGCAAATATCCTTTTCCATTCTATAAGATATCCTTTCATTCTAGTGACATCCTTTGCTATACAAACACTTTAGTTTTATGAGGTCCTGAGTTTTAATTGTTTTTATTATTGTTGTTAACAATTTTCTTCTAAGAGAGTCTGTTATTGTCACAACAGGTCCAAGAATATTACATACTTTTCCTCTATCACATTCAGGGTATTGGGTCTTTCATTGAGCTACTTGATCCAACTGTAGTTGAAACTTGTCCATAAACTTGTAAATGGATAATGAATTTATTCACTTAATGGATAGATAAATGATGGGATTTAAATAAATCCGAGGCTTTCTCAGATGCCCTGATGATAGCACAAAGGGAACATGTTCTTTGTCTTTGCCCATAGCACACTTTGCAAGATTCAGATAAATCGTATGTTTATAAATTCTTATTTATTAAGAAAAATGAAATTTGCTGATAAATGGATATAGCTAGAAACAGTCATTCAGAAAGAGGTAAACCACAATCTGAAAAAAAAATGGTATTTCAAACAGAAGAGTGATAGTCCTTTATTACAAAAACATAGAAATAAATAAAATCTTCAAAATAGTTCCTCTGGATGAGAACAGTGTCAGTTGGTGATCACATCAGCATCAATGTATGTTTCAGTTTCAGACCAGATTGATGTCTCTTATTTTGTTCTATTTTTAAAAGGGTTACTTTACCCAACATAAATAAAATTCATTCAAGGCTTAATAGAGCAGAATAAAAGAAGAATGTACCCAATTTAGAAGACCTATAGAAGTCAGTCAGAAAACTAGTTATGGTGCTTGGGAGTACTTCAAAGGCAGATAGATAGTGGCATAAAAGATAAAAGAATAAATATTGTATATATTTTTAAAAAGCCCAGAATGCTGGCACATGCCTACAGTACTACACTTGGGTGACAGAGGCAGGTGAATCTCTGCAAGTTTGAAGCCAGTTTGGTCTACAAAGTGAGTTCCAAGACAGCCAGGACTTTTACATTACAGAAACCTAACTCAAAAAATCAAAAATGAAACAATGTTACAGGAACAGTTTAATTTGAAGGAAGATAGAAGGCATGGTCGATGAAGAAATACATCAATAATAACTAACAGAAAACATATTTTGAAATTTATATAACCTTTAAAACATGCAAAATGCATGCAAGTAATATCATATGTGTAGCAGGAGGTTTCTTTTACAGGAGCCACGTCTGTTCACTGCTAGCAAACAGCACGGACCAATGAAAATGCTGCTACTAAGAAGCTGTCTTTGACTCTGTTTCCTTTTTATTCAATATAAGCACAAACCTCAAATTGTTCATATGTGGCTTGTTGCTTATGCAAATCTTCTGTGAAACTTCAGGAACCAGCCTTTTTGCAGCTTAAACTGCCTGCCTCAGCACCATTTTGTAAATCAAGCTCAAGCGCCATGCCATCTTTGCACCATGATCCACTCCAGAGACACAATTAGGAAGCTGCTCTCCGCTCTATTTTTGTGCTCTAGAGCCTTTTCTTGGGCCTTGTGGGGTGTTCATTCCCCGTTGGGTGCCACCTGTAACGTGAGGTTTCTGGCCTGGAGTAGCTCCATGGTCCAGACCTGCCTAAACCTGCTACTCCCATCCCTGAAATGACTCAGATACTTATATTAATTTCATGTTGTTAGGCCTATGGCTTAGGCATATTGCTATCTAGCTCTTTCATCTTAATTCAACTCATATCCATTAATCTGTCCTGCCATGTGGCCTGTGGCTCACCTGTGTTTCATACATGTTGCTTTCTTGTGCAGCTGGGTCAGTCTCTCTGTCTGACTCTGCCCTCCTTCTCCTACCTATGCTCTAATTCCTGCCTACTGCTATGGTGCTTGTCATGGGCCAAAACAGTCCTTTATTCACAGCATATATAAAGACATTCTCACATCATATATACTGAACAGGTTATATTTAGGATATATATATATATATATATATACATATACATATATGTGTATATATATATATGTATGTATATATATGCATACAATAGCAATTAATGATTAAAAATGAATAGACTTAAAGAAGAGCATGGAGTTTGTGGAAGGATTTGGTGAGCAAGGGAAAGAAAATACGTTGTAATTTTATATTGTAAAATCAAAACTAAAAAAAAGATACTATAATAAAGAAAAACTCAAATGGGAACCTACTCCTCCTCCTGAAGTGTCATAAAATGTTTACATATACACATTTAAAATGTTTTAATGAATACCCAATAATGTGAGTACTTGATTCAATAGCCTAACAGTAAAAACCCATACCAACAATAGGTTGTCTCTTCTTTAGTTACTAGCCAGTGAATTCTTATAGACAAGAAAACATTAAAGAACGCTCTCCATGCTCTTGGCTACCCTCCAGCACTTGACTTTAAGATCTTTTTGCTAAAGACAATACCAAGTTTGTAATAAAACATGGAAAAATCAAACTAGTACTAACTTCCTTATTTCTCTGTTTTAATTAGACTGGAAGGCACTTCAATATGCCAGAGTTGGGGGAAAGAATTATCAAAATTACTCCTGTAATCTCTGCAAGCTGCAAAAATTAGTAGTCTCGGCAAGACCTATTCCTTCATGTAACCATTGCAGGCATACCGTTAGTGCAAACAACCACTACTTGATTAGGCTTAAGACCAAATTGTACATTGAAACACATAGCTGGTATTCTTCCTGGAATAAGGAACTTAGAACTAGACAGTTCTTAGGTCCTAGGGAAAAATTTACTATTGTGACTTTCCTAAATTAACAAGGCAACAAACCAGTTTCTAATAACTCATCCTTACATCCATAGCCTAATCAGACAAGCTCATTTTGTAGTAGATGGCAATTAACACAAAGGCCTACAACTTTCAAGGTAACGAGAATGGGAGATGTCACAATGTTCTGCATCAAATGGAACATCTGTATCATGTCCCTCCTTCCAAGACTCAGAGATCACTCTGCAAATGTGAACAAAATAATTGTAGGAGCCATATGTGGTGGAGGCTGGATGCAAACAATGGCTTGTAGACACTTTTTTTTTTTCCTTTTAGATACAGGGCAGTACAAATGAATTCACAGTAATTTAGACAATATGCAGGCTTAGGCCAGACAAAATTCTGGAATGAAGAGATGAGGTAGCCATGAAACTAACTAAGGAGATAATGGCAATGATTGCACCCGAGAGAGAGAGAGAATCTATTTTCTTTAAGTGTGTGTCTTCTGGTAAGTTGATCATTGTTTGGTGAAATGCGCACATCCAAGGATTTGTGGACAGCACAAACTAAACTGTATGGGATAGTTTTCCACTTGTGTGTTTGTTTAAGAAGACATACAGTTGGGTACTTAGGGAATGGAGGATATGTCCTAGAGGAGGGGGGCGATGAGGTGAATACAATCAATATCAAATTACATTCAAAAAGAAATAAGGAATATTGAGAAAGGGTAATAAAGACAAAAAAGCAAACAAAAATGCCAAGGGTTAAGTGTATCAAAGTGCTATGAACTTATTTAGGTACGTAAGCACTTAAATACATCTAAATTCGTCTTGGAACTACAAAATTTTCAACAATTTATTTTTATGTACTCTTACATTAATTTTAATTTTAAACAGTTATAAAATTTATACTTGTAAAGCTAACTAACAGCCCTTGGTTTTCTGATCTATTTGCCTTGAATGATATACTAAAAAGGAATGCTGTCACTTTGCTTGGTGGCTCAGCATGCAAAGTGGCAGAAACAAAGGGAATTATCATATGAAATACAGTACTCTGAATGCCAAGGACCTCCATCTTTTTGTTGCCTAATAGAAATTATTAAAATTGAAAGCATTTTGCTCCCATCCTTGAGATTATTAATATGAATCTGGTTGACAACATTTAAGGATCTTTGTCGTGTTGAGAATATATTCTCAGCCTTCAAAAAACTGGCCTTCCACTGGAGATCCATCGGGAAAAGGAGCTGGGCCCTCCAAAGGTAGGCAACTGTCCACTGGCATGAGCAGTATGTGGAGCCTCCAAGGGTGGGATCAGACTGTGTTCCTGTGCATGGGCTGTCACCTTGGAGCCCATTCCCTGCAGAGGAACACCTAACCCAGTCTTGACATTGGGATAAGGAAATCGGACTTGCCTGAAGTGGAAGTGCCATGCTGAGCTGACCCTCCTTGGGACTTCTTGCCCTTTTGGCGAAGGGGAGGAGGGATGAGGAGCGGGGAAGCTGAGGACTGGCTGGGAAGGATTGGGAGGAGGGAATAAGGGGGAGCAGAAAGATACATATATATATATATATATATATATATATATATATATATACATATATATATATATATATATATATATAACAAAAAACTATCTTCCAATCTGCACACAACACATTTTGACACTTCTTGGTTTTTGTTGTTTTAAGCCCTAAGTACAAAGAGATTTTGATTATCTCATCTGGGTAAATTCCTCTTCCGGTTATATCTGGAGTTGTACTGAGTGCATTGTTGATCATGGCACTGGACCTTCACTGAATCCTGTGAGATAGTTATTCGGTGCCTGAGTCATGAAAAAGAAAGATTTTGATGGAAATTCCTTAAGCATTTCACGCATTTGATACTTATCTGCCACCACCCTAATGTTACTTGTCACTGTATTTTTCTTTTTCGTTGAAACCAGTAGGTATCATTTAATGCAGAGTATGGACCCATCTGTAGTGTAAATTATGCATGTTTTTATTTTAACTCACTTGCTTTCAAATCCAATTTTTTTTCTAAACAGCAAAAAGTTAATTTCACATTTATGCATCTTTCCATGTGCTTTGTGCTCAGTGGGATAATGTTTGAAAATCTGTACTCACATTTTCACTTGTCTTTTTTAATTAAAAAAATAAAAATCTCCATGTGTCTTACATTTTTCTAAAGTATGTCTGACCTGTTATATCATGACCTTGGGCCAAATGTACAATTGAACTGCTTAAAGTATCCAATATTAGCTTTCCTTATATTCAAAAATAAAATAATACGTTAATAAATATAGGTTTCTCTAATTGCGCTTGGCTTTGCTAAAATGATGTACTTTAAGCTCATGAAATTTCTTTCATCAATATATGTGAAGTTTAGCATAGAAAAGTGTGTCTCCCTTCAACCCTCGACAGAATGTGACTTCAAGATCTGTCAGCCATTCACTTGAAAGGTCTGCTTAAAAATTTCTGCTTCCAGTAGCTGTGAAAATCCAACTAGATGACAGTTAGAAGATTTAAAATTCTGTAGTTTCACTCTCCCCTCTGCCATAGAACACATGCTGCAGCCTCCCCTGCCCTACTCTGCCCTTCTTTAGCTGATCCCATAGATCTTTCCCTCCTAACCTCCCTCCCTTAACTCCCTGCTTTATCCCAGCCCCCAGCTAAAGCCTATGAACCCACAACACCCCCTTCCCAGGGAAGCAGGCAGGGCAACTATTGTTCTTTGCCTCTCTTTCTTCTTTTCCAAATTCAACAACTAAGTCTTATGCCCAGCTCTGCAAAAGAACTGCTCCAGCCTCCCAGCCACCTTTCCCCTACATCCAGTGAGTCCTACAGATCTCTTACCCTCCCTTCCTGACTCATTGCTTTATCCCCATGCTGAAATTTGAGCAGTCACTTTCAGGGACCCACATGTAGTTCTTGCCTGGAAAGAAAATAGGGTATTTGTAGATCTTTACTGCTTTTCTCCTTTTCTCCAAGTCCCACTAACAAACACAGGACCGGATATTACAATTACAGAACCCAGAATTACAATCTTCTCAATTGGGGGGCCAAATACACCAACATAGAAACAGAATCATTAGACCATATCCCAACCCAACACCTTTGGTAAAAGCCCCCTACCCTGCCAGAGAGCAGGCCAGAGCCCTGAGACTCAGATAAGACTGTCTCCACACCCTGCCCAGGCCCTCCCAAAATAACTCCAACTGCCACTCCTTCCTTTATCACCATATACAGCCTCACACCCAGAAGCCTCCTAACCCACCAAGTAGGCCAACTCCCTGAAAACCAGCAGTCTACCACTTCAGATTCCAGGCCAGCTAGAATAACCCCAAATGCCAGTCACTTCCCTCTCCCAAACCTCTGGCAGAAGCTTACTACTACTCCGGTAGAGGAGAGACCAGCATTCTGAACTCCGGAGACCAGGCCAGCTCCCTGAAATCCAGACTGAAGCCTCCTGTTCCACTAGAATCCATGCCAGACTTCTAAACCCCAGAAGAACTTTGGTCAGATCAGATGCCATACTCATGGCCAAAATAACAGTCCCCAAGTTGGGAGGAGAGCCCTTACTGAACCAGAGGCTGTCTAGACCAACTTGGATACAACCCTACACTCAAGCAAGTACCAGAACAGTATGAAGGTCAGAGAGAAAACAGGAACCATGGAAGAAAAGATGCAACCAACAAAGAAGTAGCCAGAAATCAGCAAATAGGTCAATAATCACTGAAATACAAAGGCCTAAACATCAGTGTAAAAACACAATGAATAATCAAGGCAATATATCAACACCAGAGCCCAGCCTAGCCTTCCCAATACAGCAGTCCCTGATTATTTATACAGCTGAAGCCAAAGAAAAGGACTTTAAAATCAACTTAATAAAGATGAGAGATTCTTAGAGAGGATATGAATAAATTTCTTTAAAAACCCAAGGAAAAGAGAATCAAAAAGAATTAGGGATTAATAAATCTCTTAAAGAATGTCAAGTACGTCAAGAAAACCATACCAGCAACTGAAAAAAAAAAATGTTTAAGAACTTAAAAATAGAAATAGAAGCAATAAAGAAAACACAAATTGAGTAAATTCTGGAAATGGACACTTTAGGTAAGAAATCAGTAGCTATGAACACAAGCATCAATAGCAGAATATAAGAGATGGAAGAGAGAATCTCAGGTGTTAAAGATATACATATATGAAATAAACACATTAGTCAAGAAATGATAAATATATAAAATTTCTAAAACAAAACATCCAGAAAATGTGGGATAATGTGAACAAAGCAAACACAAGAATAACAGGAATAGAAGTAGAAGATTTCCACATAAAAGCCCCCAAAAATACTTTTAACAAAATTGTAGACGAATCTTTTCTTAACCTAAAGAACGACACACCTATAAAGGAACAAGAAGCATATGGAACACCAAGAATATTGGGCTGGAAAAGAAAGTCATTTGCCACATAGTAATCAAAACACTAAATGCACAAAACAAAGAGAGAAAATTAAAAGGCACAAGAGAGAAAGACCAAGGAACATATTGTTCATACCTAGTAGAACTAAACCTGACTTCTCAGTGAATAGTCCAAAAGCCAGGGGGGGCTGGACAGATGTGCTGCAGAATCTAAGAGGCCACAGATACACGTCCAGACTACTATACCAACAAAACTTAAAATAACCATAGATAGAAAACAAGATATTCTATGATATAGTTAAACACTATTTATCCACAGATTTAGACATACTAAAGATACTTGAAGAAATACTGCAACCCAAGAAGTTAACTATACCCATGAAAACATGAGAAATAAATAATTTACACCTGCATAAACTAGAAAAGGCAAACAACCACTCCTTCAAACAACACAATCTACCTACAACTACAAAAAAAGTAACAGGACTTAACAATCATTGGTTATTGATACATCTCTTTGACAAAATCCAATTCCCCTTCATGATAAGACTTGGAGAATTCAGGGATACAATAACATACCCAAAATAGCACAATAAAGGCAAGATACAACAAGCTTATAGCAAACATTAAATTAAATTGAGAGAAATTTTTAAAAATTCCACTAGAATCAGAAACAAGACAAGGCTGTCTGCTCTCTTCATACCTACTCAATATAGTACTCAAAGTTGTACTAGAACAATGAGACTGCTAAAGGCGATCAAACAGATGTAAATTGGATAGGAAGAAAGTAAAGTATTATTATTTGCAGTAATATGAATATACACATCAGTGACCCCAAAAATTCTACCATGGAGCTCATAAAGTTGCTAAACACCTTGAGCAAAGTAGCTAAGGACAAGGTTAACTAAAAAAAAAAAAAAAATCCTACACAAAAATAATAAGTGAGTGCAGAAACAAATCAAGGAAATAACACTCTTCATAATAGTAACAAATAATATAAAATATGTTAGGGTAACTCTAACCAAGCAAGTAAAAGACCGATATGTCAAGAACTTCAAGTCTTTGGAGAAAGAATTGGAGAAGATATTACAAAATGAAAAGTTCTCTCATGATGATGGATTAAGAGGATTAACATAGTAAAAATGGCCGTGTTGCCTAAAGCAGTCTACAGATTCAACAAAATCCCCATCAATATCCCAACAGAATTCTTAAAAGATTTTGAAAAGAAGTACTAAATGTAATATGTAATAACAAAAAACCCAGGACAGTCAAAACAATTCTGTATAATAAAAGACCTTTCAGAGTTATTGTCATCCAGAATTTCAAACTTTTCTACAGAGCTACAATTACATTTATAGTAATTAAAGCTGCATGGTGTAGACATAAAAAGCAGGCAGGTGAATCAAAAGCATGAAACAGAAAACCCAGAAGTAAATTTGCACACAGATGGACACCTGATTTTGACAAGCCAAATTTATACAATAGACAAAAACAAAAGGATTTTCAGCGCTGATGCTGATCTAACTGGAAGTCAGTTTATAGAATGCAAATTGATCCATGTCTATCACTCTGCACAAAACTCAAGTTCAGGTGGAGCAAAGAACTCAACATAAATGTGATACACTGAACATGATAGAAAGAAAGTAGGAAATAGGCTTGAGTGCATTGACAGGAGACAACTTCCTCAACAGAACACCAGGAGTATATACACTAATACCAATATTAAATAAATGGGACCTCACAGCACTAAAAGGCAAAGGACACTGTGGGAAAGGACACAGACAATAGAACAAAATGGCAGCCTACAGGATAAGAAAAAATATTTATCAACCCCATATCTGACAGAGGGATAATTTTCATAATATGTAAGGAACTCAAGAAACTAGACATCAAAAACCAAAATTATCTAATTTAAAAATGAGGTACAGGCATAAACAATTCTCAACAAAGGAATGTCAAAAGGCACAGAAACAGAAACAAGAAACATCATTAGTCATCAGGGGAATGCAAATTAAAACTGCAATGAAAGTCAAAATGGCTAAGATTAAAAACACACGTGACAGCTTATGCTCTGTGTGTGTGTGTGTGTGTGTGTGTGTGTGTGTGTGTGTGTGTGTGTGTGTGTGTGTGTGTAAATCTAAAAAGTAAAGAGTACCTGAAGATCAGAGCACAGAGCCAGCCACAGCAATAGCCACAGAGGTCAGGCAATGGTGACCCACACCTTTAGTCTTAGAACTAAGGAGGCTAAGATCCATCTGGATATCTCTGAGTTCAAAGCCAGCCTACTTAAACAAAATTCATCTAGTCCAAAAGAGAAACAGAGTCAGTCAGTGGTGGCACCAACCTTTAATCCCAGCACTTGGGATCCCACAGCTCTGTTTTCCATACTTGGGAAGCACCCACCTTTAATTCCACCATTAGTAAGGTTGGGACAGGAAGGGACTATCTGCCTGTGCAGGTAAAGGTGGGAGGTCATCTTTTCACTTCTCTTTCCTTCCATTCTCCACTGCTCAAGGACTCAGAGACATTTAGTCTGAGGATTAATGGACATAGGAACATCTCCTTTCAGCCTGAGGTTTCAGCAGTGGTGAGAAGTTTCTCTAGTGGCTTGTTCTTTGTTTCTCTGATCTTTCAGTGTTGACCCCAATATCTGCCTCCTGGATTTTATTATAAGACCAATTAAGATTCATACATCAGAGCTCTCTTAAGGCCCAGAGATAACACTTTGGGATATAAACCCAAGAATGCTTTATTATACCACAGTGACCCTTGCTCAGCTTTGTTCAGAACAGCTTTATTCCTAATAGTCAGAACCTGTGAAAAAATTAGATGTCTGTCATCTGAAGAATGGACAAAGAAGATGTGGTGCATTTATACAATCTAGTATTACTCAGTTGTTAAAAAAGTAATAAAATAATGAAATTCACAGGCAAATAAATGGAACTAAAAACCATCATCCTAACTGAGATTAGCCAGACTCAGAAAGACCCCATATGTACTCACTTGTAGGTAGATATTATCTCTGAAGCATAATCAAGCCCCAATCTACAGGTGCAGAGTAGTTAAGTAACAAGAAGGACTCAAGAGTGGACTCTTGGGTCCCTGGAAATGAAAACAGAATAAATTTCGCAGTTTGGAGCTGGGAATTGGGAATAGGAGAAATCAGTATCGAGAAATTAAATTTGTAAATACTGAAAGGTATGTCTTTAAAAATGGGGACCTACCTCATCTCAATATGCCAGACTGAACTGAACCACCTTGGGACTCTGCCTTCACTGGAGAATGGATGGGGGATGGGGTGGAGAGAGACTGGGGGAGGACTGGGAAGGGGTGGGAGGAGGGAAGGGAGAGGAGCAATGGTAGATATGGAAAATAAATTTAAAAACACAACAAAACAAAACAATGCCCACTATGAGAACCTACGAGATGTATAACAGAAAGAAAAAAATATTAATGCCCAAAAAATATAAGTGCATTTCAGCATGAGGGATAGGGACACCAATCCAAGAACATGCCGTTTAATATACAATTTTTCTTTCCAATAAGATATGCTAGAGCAAAGTTGGCACAAAAATTGTGGGAATGGCCAGACAATGTCTGGTTCTGCCTGAGACTCATGCATGAAAGGGAACATATCTCTGATACTGCCTGTAGCATTAGGACTTAAAGGATTGATGCTCAGAGGGGGAAAAATGAAAAATTAATTTTCTAACAATATTTTGTTATACTCACAGATTGGTGCCTAGTCCAGTTGTTATTAGAGTGGCCTCATCCAGGAAATGATAGAAACAGATGTAGAGACTCACAGCCAAACTTCTGCCAAGCTCAGGGAGTCCTGATGAAGAGAAAGAGAGAGGATTATGGGAGCCAGAGGGGGGTTCAGTAAGACCACAGAACCAGTTAACCTGATTTATAGAAGCCCCCAGAAACTGAAGGATCATGCATGGGACTGACTTGGGTCCTTTGTATATATCTTACAGATATGCAGCTTGATCTTTTTGTGGGATTCCTAACAGTGGGTTTGGAGACTGTCTTTATCTCTTTGGTTGGCTTTTGAGAACCTGTTCCTCATACAGATTGTCTTGTCCAGCCTTAATATGAGAAAGGTGCCTACTCTTACTGCAACTTGATATACCATGTTTTGCTGATATCCAAGGAAAGCCTGCCATTTTCTAAATTAAAACAGAGAAGGAGTGAATGTGGGGAAGGTAAGTGGGGGTGGGTGTAAAGGAGGGTCTAGAAGGAGAGGTGGTAGGGAAACTGTGGTCATAATGTAAAAATAATGAATAATTATAATAATAATAAATCATTGAATACATCTACAATGTCTATTAGCCAGGACAATATAATTCTCCTAGGGCCCACATTCTAAGAATATTACAACATAAGAATCATAAGATCAAGAACTTGACACAGTCTTTAAAAATATGATAGAGGCTCTTAAATAGAAAATGAATAAATTTCTTTAAAAATCTATGAAACAAAAAAACAGGAAGGAGAAGATTGAAAGGATTTAAGACCTGAAATTGGACATAGAATCAATAAAGAAACCCCAAATGGAAGGAAATATAAAAATTAAATTTGAGGAACTCAATTAGGAACCTCAACAGAAAGCCTCACCAACAGAATAAAGGAGATAGATTTCAAGCATTGAAGACATATAGAAAAATATCTTAGTTAAAATTATTAAATCTAAAAAAAAGAAATCATTTTGCAAAACATTTAGGAAATCTAGAATGCAGAAAACACAAACCTAAGAGTAATAGAAACAGAGGAAAAAGAAACTGAGAAAAGACACAGAAAATATTTTTAATGGTAGATCTGAACCACTAAATAAAGCTAAACAAAGAAAATCTTTGTATAAAATACCTCTAATGTAAAGTAGAAGATGCCCTTAAACAGTACAAAAGCACACAGAACAATGAATAGACTAGACCAGAAAAGGATCCTGCTTGGAATGTAAGAATCAGAGCACTAAATATACAGAAGAATGAATATGAAAAGCCCTATTTGAATTACCTCTGACTTCTTAATGGTTACTCTTAAAGCCAAAAAGTCCTGGGGAGATATGCTGCAGACTGTCAGAGAACATAGACAACAGCCCAGACTATTATAGAAGGAAAACTTTCGATAACCATAGACAGAGGAAACAAGATATTTTATGATAAATATAAAATTTAAGAAATATCCATCTACAAATCCAACTTTACAAAAGATAGTAGAAAGTAGACTCCATCCTGAAGAGGTTGTCTTCATCCAAGACAATATCAGGAATAAATAATCTCACTTAAGCAAAAATCAAAAGATGCGAAGTACATATAGACACATACAAATACATCAGCAGCAATGGAATAATAGGGAATTGGCAATCATTGATCATTGCTCTCTCTCAACTTCAAGGTCTCAACTCCCTAGTTAAAATACACAAATATATGGATAAGAAAAGAAGAACAATCTTTCTGATGCATCCAAAATATATATCTTAGCATCAATAATAAATACTAGTTAAGGATAAAGGATTGAAAAAAGATTTTCTACGCAAATGAACTTAAGAAGAAACATGGTGTTGCCATTTTGATATCTAAGTAAAATAGACTTTCAAACCAAAATTAATCATAAAATATAGGGAAGGACCCTCCATACTCTCAAAGAAAAAAATATCATCTAAGAAAATATACATTTTTGTAAAGGAAACAGTACTACAGCTTACATCATAAATTGACTCCTATTCACTGATAGTAGGAGATTTCAAGAGCCTATTTCAATAATAGATGTGTCATCCAAAAAACAAGTTAATAGAGAAATGCTGGAGCTAACAACATAAATCAAATGGAACTAATAGATATTTACAGAACATTTACATAATCACAAAAGAATATACCTTCTCTTGGCACCACTTGAAACATTTTTGAAAATTGACCATATTCTCAGATACAAAGGAAGTCTCAAGAAATTCAAAATATTCAAGAAATTGAAATAATGCCCTGTATCCAATCAGACCACCACATATTAAAGCTGGATTTTAACTATGACAGAGATAACAGAAAACCTATTAACTCAGTGAAACGGGACAACTCTATACAGAACAAAAACTGGTTCAAGACACAAATTAAGTAAGAAATTAAAGACTTTCTATAACCAAATTAAAATGAATACACAACATACATAAACATGTACAACACAATGAAAATGAGTCTATGAAGCAAGTCATGGACCTAAGGGCCTACATTAAATACAAAACAAAGAACTGCAGAGATCTCATACTAGGAACTTAACTGTACATCTGAACCACTAAATCAAGCTAAGAACTCAAACCTAAAAGGAGCAGACAGCAAGAAATAACCAAACTCAGAAACAGAAACAAACAACAAATACAAAGTTTGGATGAAATGAAAAGATGTTTCTTTGTAAAAAAAGAAAAAAATCAATAACATTGACAAACCCTTGTTCCAAGAAACTAAGAAACTGAACAAATCATATTAAAATTAACAAAATTAGAAATGAAAAGGATGGTATAACAATAGACACTGAGAAAAACATTTTTGGTCTTTATTTAACTTCACCAAATTCAAAAATCCAGAAGAATTGATAACTCTCTCAAAACTGATGTGGGAATGTCGTTCTGTGTGCTGTGAATATCAATCTTTAAATAAAGGAGCTGTTTTGGGCCATGACAGGCACCATAGAAAAAAGTAGGAGTGAAATCAGAGCATAGGCAGAAAGGCAGAGTCAAATCAGATAGACCCAGCCGCCCAAGAAGAAACATGTAAGGAACACAGGTGAGCCATGTGCCATGTGGCAGACAGTTTAATGAGAACTGGTTGAATTAAGATGAAAGAGCAAGCTAGGGATGTGCCTGAGCCATAGATCAAACAGCATGAAGCTAATATAAATGCTTGAGTCACTTTTGGGGGCCTGAGCAGTTGTGGGTGGCTACGGGGACTAGGGCGGCAGGTCTGTGGTTCTGGACCTCTGGTTGCCTGGGGACAAGAAACTTTATTGTAACACAAAACATACTCTGATACTCTTTTCTCAAAGTATACCTTTTAGTATATATATGTGTGTGTGTGTGTGTGTGTGTGTGTGTGTGTGTGTGTGTGTGTGTGTGTGTGTGTGTGTGTGTGTATGTGTATACATAAATATACATAAAATATAAAAATACATAAATATATATGTATATTATCTTCCATGGTTAAAAAAAAGAAATACTTTTTATGACATAAACTGTCTAAACAATATTTAGACACAATTTACCCAATAAACCCAACCTAAGAAATATATAAGAAGCCTTACTTCAGGCTGAAGTGAGGAATACACATAGCACATTGATGAGGAAAAGAAATAAGATAATCATTAAAACACAAAATGCCCACTGACAACCCAAGCAATATGAAACCAGGGTTGACACAGTAAGGACATCAGCAACAAAATATTGCAGGAATATATCCCTAATGATCATAGACTCAAATATATTTAATAAAATTTCTTCTAGCAGAATACAGACATACACGAAAAAAATATACTTTATGACCATGTTATTTTTATCCCTGAAATGCAGGAATCATTTTGACATAGTCCAATCAATCAATAAACTATAAAAATACACTTTCAGGAAAAAATGAAATGAATATCTCCTAAAAATGCAGGGAAAGCATTTTGGAGAAAAGTCAAATTATTTCCAAACAAAACTTAGAGAAAATAGGGATAAAGTGAACAAACTTCAACATAATTAAAGATGAGTACAAAAACTCACAGCCCCTATATTGTAAAAGAAGAAAGACCTCAAATAATTCCACTGAAATCAAGAATGACAAAGGGATGTCCAACGTCCTGTCAACAAAGATTTTTGAAGTACTAACTAGAGCAATAAGACAGGAAAAAAAAATTTTTTAAAGGATCCAGATATGGAAAGAAGAAAACAAACTAGCAAAACAGACCAATTACCAATCTGGTAATTTCGATGACATAAACTGTTCAAAAAATATTTATACCCAATTTACCAAATAAACCAAATGTAAAGAATATATAGGAAGCATTACTTCAGGCTGAAGAGAGGTATATGCACAGCAGATTGACCAGACTGATGATCTGATACTACACATTAGACACCCCCAAAACTGTATGAGGAAACTTTTTAGAAACAACAATTTAGCAATGTGGTTAGATACATATTTTCACAGATCAACACTTTTTCAATACATTAGCAGCAAACATACAGAGAAAGAGATCATGGACTCTCTCTCTCCATATACATATATATGGGACTGTATTAAATCTATAAATAACTTTGATATACTACATATATATATATAAAATAACTAGGAATATACATAACATAAAAAGGATTCCACAATTAAAATGCCAAACCTTTTAAGAAAGAAATAGAGAATATACTCAAAAATAGAACAGCATACCATATTCATGAATTGGTAAAATTAATATTGTGTAAATGGCAATTCTATCGAAAGCTATTTACAGATGCAATAAAATCTCAATCAAAATTCAGATCTTCTTTACAGAAATAGAAAATCCTATTTTAAAAATTCATATATAATATAAAACATGAAATATATATCTTTTGCTGACTGATCAGAGGTCACAGTCTCCCTATGGCCTGGCAGCTCAATAGCTTTGTGACAGGGGAGTTCTGTCCCTCCTGAAAGGCTTTTGGTTATCTACCTACGCTTATCTGGAGATTGTCTATGGGCATAGATGACTGATTATATCTAAAAGCTTTCTCTAAAACCAGATGCCTGATTCATCTTTAACTTGACATATGACACAGATCCCGATGAGAAGTCCTGTGCTCGGTGCTCAGCTATATGACATCACCGCACCATACTTAGCCTTGCGAAAGGAGCGATCCACTTAATGAAAATAGGGTTTGTCTCCCTACTCCAAAATCCTATATATATTCTTCCCACCCTGGAATGAAATTGAGCTGATTCACTGAAATCAGTCTCTCAAAAGGTTATCTCCATTTGTACTCATAGGCAGCCAAAGCTTTCTGTCACCTCATGTGCCTCTTTTCCCTCTAGACTTGGCCAATAGATCAGAAAGAGGATCTCCACAGTCTGGGTTACCTTACTTACCGTACTCAGGGCGATTGTTTCTAGGCACACACACACACACACACACACACACACACACACACACACACACACACACACACACACACAGAAAGACAGACAGATAAACAGATAGAGACACCACGGCTGTTTACATTATAGTTAATTTTTCTTAAACACGACAGATGGTTTTTCTAGGAACACTAGTCTATGTTGGTTGTCATGATCATTTTGGAATTGTAATGCCTTGTCACAGGGTCTCATAGCTTTCAATGTTTCCATTGAAAAGGCAGCTGTTATGATGATGGATTTTCCTTTCTATGTGACTTGTTGTATTTTTTTTTAATCTTGCAACAATTATTTTGTGGAAATTTTCTTTCATAATGTTTAAAAGTAGATATACAGCATTGACCTGGGATTTTTCTCCATCATTTATTCTTATAAATTGAATCTTTGGTTTTTTCATGGTATTCAATATTTTCTGTATATTCTTTTTCTGTGTCCTTAATTTTATTAAAAAATTATTTACTAATATAATGTAGATTTTCATTTCACTTTTGAGGCCCAATAGTTTATTGACTTGATTCATTCTACTTGTAAAACTTTCCTTGAATTTTGGCATTACTCATAGGGTTTATATGTGGTGGTATATTGTGTATAATAACAATGGCCTGAAGATCAGAGGACAGAGCCAGCCACAGAGTCAGGCATAGAAATCAGTGAGTGGTGACACACACTTTTAATCCTAGCACTGAAGAGGCAGAGGCAGAGATTCATTTGGATCTCTGTGAGTTTATGGCCAAAATCAGGCAGTGGTGGCACACACCTTTAATCCAGCACTTGGGATCTCATGCATTTGATCCTAGTAATCGGAAACACACACACACACACACACACACACACACACACACACACACACACACAAATACACACACATACACACATACACACACATGCACACCCACACACATGTGCTCGTGCCTTTAATCTCAGCACTAGGAAAGTTAAACCAGGAAGTGGTATATCCGAGAGAAAAAAGAAATAGGCAGGAGGAGGAGGGTTCAGCATTTTCCCTGGACCCCCTTTCATTTCAGAGGCATTCAGTCAGAACTCATGAGGAGCTGGCTAGGTGAGAAGGGACTCTGGCTTGTTCCTCTGTCTCTCTGATCTTTCTGCTTTTCCCCAATATTCTTATTATAAGACCAAGTAGAATTCGTGCAGCATTTGTCTATACTCTAAGGGATCTGAAATGTGTATTAACTTGAGTTATATAAGGTAGTTGTTACGAGTCCCATTTTATAAATGAGAGCTCTGAGGCCCTGTGAACCTATATAAGTTTTGATAAAGATGGCAGAGTGAGTTAATAGCAGGAATGTTAAACTAATCTTCCAGACAGAGTTTTCACATGTAAGTAACTACAAAGGTAAGTGAGTAAATACAGTATAGTGAGGGTAAAATTTGCTACACCAACACCACGTTCCTCATAAAATCTGAGTATAATGGTGCAATGTGAATTTATTTATAGATGCTTTTACTCTAAGATTAAACATTGTAGCAAAATATAATACCTATATCAGAGCCATTGGTGGATATTGAATATCAATTCACGGTCAAAATGAGCACTTCCTCCATTCATAGTTGACAATGCTTTTCTAAACTATTGGTAAAAATACAATAAGCTTTTTGTGTAATAAGTGCAGTGGGTTCAGGATTCCATGCTAATTACTAATGGACAATGCATGATTTAAAATTCAGAAGAAAATATATTTTACTGATTATTTCAAGAATCTGATGTATTTTTATTCAGACTTTTCTAATATGCTTTAAAAAATAGGTTAACTTTTGCTGTAAAAGATATTATCTATGGAGACTAGAGAGATGAATCAGCAGTTAAGAGCACTGACTGCTTTTGCAGAGGATCCAGGTTCAATTCCCAGCACCCACATAGCATCTCAAAACTGTCCGTAACTATGGTTTCAGGGGACCCAATACTCCTCCACAGGCAAAACAAACTTCAATGCATATAAAAATAAATAAATAAATTTAAAATATGCTATTTATTATATGACTAAAATATTACAAATGAATTTTTTTCTAAAATTTTATAGTTCTCTGGTAATGCGATTTGGAATTTATCCACTAACTTATAGAGAGACACCGTCATGTATTCAAATTATGTATGTAAGATGAGTGCTTTGAAAACTGTAAGCCAGTCATTGTGTAGGTCTTTAACTTTCAATACAGTTCTTTTTTTCACTTTTTGTATTTTAAACATAAAAATTCTCCAAGGGGAATTTTCCTGGATTCTTTAGCTACATCGGAGAGGCAGAACAGCTAGGTGAGGATGTCCTCTTAAGGCTTCCTTTACTCTGGGTATTATGAACTCATCTGGCTCTCTCTGAATCATGTAGGAAATAGTTACCTGTGTTCCTTCATATAATAACAGGCAGCAAAACAATGCAAACTTATGGGGGGTTCTGTTCTTTTATAATAAAAACATGGAAGAATAAATCAAATTTTCTTCAATTCCTGCAGAACCAATGCTATGTTTTTAATTATATGATGTATCTTTATACATACTTTTCAAAATGATTGTTCTAGATTTTAGTTAACATTCATCATTCTCATGAAAATGGGATACACGGGTGAAAAAGTCATTTTTAATAAAATGAAGGAAAAAAATTAGTTTTGAAATAAAATCTTAAGGTTATGAGAAAAGTAGTTTAGTCCCTGAATTTTTGTTTATTTTATTTTATTGTTTAGACCTTGAACTTTACATAGCAACATATTCTGTGTGAAAAACAATATATTTCATAACATGAAAGATGAGCAATCAACACAGATCGATTCTCTAATTTTGAATGCGGGTTTGTATTTACAACTTTGAAAAGAACATTCATTCACCTCCAGAAAAACTAGACAAAAAGCTGATTCCATATCAGATTTTGCCTCTTCCCACGGAACTGAAAAGAGATAAGAAAACGCTTAATGTATACCAGAATCTGTGAATTATTTTCAGTTGAGCAAAATGTCACTTACCAATAAGGTTGCACATGACATTTCTTTGTCTCCTTTTCCCAAAACATGTTTGTAGTCCTAATGCACACACATGAGGTACATATTTACAGAACAATTGCACTGATATGTATTTGTATTTTACCTTACGGCATTATGTCATTGTTCTTTAGATGCTTGGTTTTTTGTTGTTTTAGTTTGGTTTTCTAAGAGACAGAACTGGTGTGTACATTGATGCGGGATTAGGAGGATTTCGGAGAAATTGTAGGAGAAGAAAGTGTAAACAAACATAATATATGAAAAGAGTATTCAATAAAAGAAAACAGTAGAAAAATCTCTGACCTGGTGATGTCCTAAATATATTATTTCTAAAGCAAAATTGAGATAGTTTAAAAAAGAAGTAACTTTATATTCAAAGACTAGAGATTAAAATTTCAAAGTACATTACCAGAGAAATTTTCAGTAGTCATCTCATAAATATAAATTAAGGAAATCCTGGGTATAGGATGTTATTTTATTAATAATTTTCCTAACTGGAATTCCAATGGTGCTAAGCATTATGTGGTCCAAGGATAATGTTTAATACAACTATCGCTAAATCTTTCTTTTTAAATATAGAGGATGGTTTGTTTGGTTAATAACTATTTATTAAATACCTACTGCATGCCTTTTATCTACATATGAGATAAGAACTTTCATGTACAAAATAAGCTTTATTTGATAAATTTTTCTATTAAAATCTTAGTGCTGAGAAGTATCAACAGGGTATCCCCAATAATCACTCATGACTGATGGTCATCTTTCCTATTGTTACAAATGCTCTATAGTGAAAGAACTTATTAAAAATTTCTATCTAGTCAGAAAAAAATCACTAAGGATCAATGAGGTCATTATTCAGAATTCATCTCATATCATTTCTATTATGTTTTGATTTAAAATAACTAGACCAATAATGTGTTTTTATAATTGAATTTGAATACAACTATTTCTTAGCACTTTTCATATATTTCTTTTGTATGCACAGTATAAATACTTGTTAGTGTGACTGTGCTAGTGCATGCACATATGTGTACACATATGTGTGGTCAGAAATTTATAGGAGTTTATTCTTTGACTATTATTCAGCTTATTCTTTGATCCATGGTCTCTCATTGAACCTTGACCTTAACTATTTTAGAAGGGTGGCTTCAAGTGTCTACCTGTTTCTGCCCTCTTCAACTCATGTTGACATTACAGATATTAAGTTTTAATCCTGGATTCTTATAGTAGTGCTCCTAATGGAGTCTCATAGCACCTCTTAACCACAGCGATAGAATGTTCACTGGCTTGATCTTGCACAAGTCTTGTATATTCAAACAGGTGCAGTGGTCCTGTATCTCTAGAAAACATTGTTTTAAACCATTCTTTCAAGACTGTTGGCTATTACACACACACCATTTTAATCACTAGTTTCTAAGTCTTGGGAGAGAAGGTGTGATATAAATGTCCAACTTATGTGCTGAGCACTGCACTTTGACCAGTTATGAGTTTCTACAATAATTGTTATCAACTGCATAAAGAAATTTCTCTAATGAGACCTCTACAAATTTGAGGGTCACTTGATACTATGTGTATTTAGGAAAATACTAGGAATAGTTTCATCTGTTATGTATTTGAACATTCCAACTGTGAGGTTTCAATCACATTTTCAGTATAAGCCACATTTTCTCTTGTATAACAGGCTTCAGGTCTAATGAGAATATATTTGGCTAATCTATAACATCAGTACCAAATTGCAGCCATAATTTTCAAGAACTGTAGTTATTTTAACTCAAAGGGTTCAGAACTGGGTAAAGCTGTTGATTACTTTTATACCCAGAAGTTTACATTGCACCTTCCTGAAATGTAGCCTGAAGTTTTCCTGTCTTCCCAGCACCTGTAGTCCCACAGTCACTTGGTCCTGCCCTTGATTACGGGCTATCCTGCCTGAAAGAGGCATTGTTTCTTGTATGCCTACCTTAACTTTTGCTTGCTAAGGTGACCTATTATAAGGAAAGATAGATGGCCCATGTCAGCTGGCAAGATGTCAAGTAACCCTCCAAGAAGCACTGCCTCTTTGGGATTGGATAGCTCAAGGTCATGGGCAGAGCTAACACCACTACACAGAAATACAAAAGGAAGCCTCAAGGGGGAATTTTATTGGTTACTACCATGGTGATTTTTTCACATACTGTTACAAAAATACATGGAGTTACTATTGTTGTGATAAATTAGCATAGCCAAAGCAATTTGGGAAGGACAGGGCTTATTTAAATTACAGTTCCATATCACTGTTCATCATCAAAAGAAGTCAGGATCAGGATCAAAATCTAAGCAAGGCAGGAATCTGGAGACAGGAGCTGATGAAGAGGACATAGGGGTGCTACTTTGTTATAGAGTCCAAGATCAGCAGCCCCTGGGTGACCTCACCCATAATAGGCTTGCCTATAGTCCAATCTTATGGAAGCAGCTCTTTCTATTGAGGCTTCCCCCTCACAGATGACTTTAGCTAGGGTCTCTTAACTGATGATTAATTCAAAATACGATAGTTTTGTTTTGCTTTACATTTGTATGGCTACTCAATCCTGGTTCAGTGTTTTATATATTTTGAAATTCCTGGTTTGCAATCATTCTGAGTCCTGAATACATGTCTTTTCTTATGAATACTCTCAATGAATATCTCATGAATTTGTGTATAACACTAGTACTCAGTTTTAGTCAAACTCAAAATCTATAACCCATTACTCATATTTTATGATGTATAAGCTTCAAGTAATTCCCAAATTCATCATCAATAGATTGAGTATATAATTTTTTTTCCTAATTAATAGGATTAACTTGTTTATCTACTGAAGGTGAGTTACCCTGTTGTCTTTTTACTTTCTATATTGCATTAAAAATCTCTGTCTTGTATTGGTTTTGTCTCACTTGGACCTGTTATGCTTATTTAATAACAAATTATCTCAAGGGAAAGCCTCTCGAACAAAATAATACAATGGTTCTGCCATTTTAATACTGTTGTCTGAATGCTACAAGTGTTCAGTGGTCTCTGTTCTGTAATTATAGTTCCTTAGAGAGATTAATTTTCATAATTTGGCATTCTTATTTATAATAAACTTATCCTTGATGTTCAAGTTATTGTGTACCACTCATTGCTGAAAGATCTCTAACAATCTCAATACAATTGTAAATCGAATGACTCAACTGTTTTAAATTGGAGTAAAGTTATTTAACTTAGATTAAATTGTATATGATGACATTGCCTTGCTTCAGTCTACTGCTGATTTTTTTTAGCTGTGTGGAAGACTGCTTCACATAAGGTTGAAGTCATTGTGTCTTAATTTCCTCATAAAACATCTAGGATTTTGTTGACAGGCCTTCTTGAAGAACTTTAACTGATTATATTGCCTTACGAGGCATCAGGTAATGTGTGATCCACTTGCCATCATCACTAAGAGTGAACCAAAGTAGTGGATACACATTCCTCTGTCCTTTACTTGACTATGTGCAATTGCTAAATATATCCCTATCTCTAAGATACTAACAAAATAATCTCTGTTTTTATACAAAAAAACACAGAAAGGAAAGATTACATTCATATTCATTTATTTTTTTCTACCATGGAGTGTTACTGTTTATTAAGCTTGTCTCTCAAGTACACTACATGATATAAGTTTCTTGAGTATAAAAATTATTTCTAGTTACCTATGTGTCCCAACAAGTAGTATGGTAATTATTGGAGGGATGTTAAATTTTTTATAGCATATTCATAATATTTTGTTTGTTTATGATGGTATTTGATTGAAAGATATAAAGCATTTCTTTCTGGTATAATTTTTATACTAAGAATTTTTCAAAATAGCTTATAAGTAGAGAAAATAATAATATTTAGAAATGACAAATATGCACCTGCACATATATGCATATTCACATATGTTTACTCATAAACCAACATGGAAGGAGTGGTATTTATATTCTCCGAAGCCAGATAGTGGAGAAGGTTTTCGAGCAGTGATAAAAGTGAAACTGACAAATCTAAGGAGCAATGTCTTGGTGGATTTAAGGTCCTCTATGGAGCTCTGGAAACTGTGTATAGAATCCATATAGTTCAGAATTGCCTGTAAGAATCCCCTGTAAGATGAAAATACACAAACATGAGATAAGAAATCATGTGCAAAGCCCCAAATAAATTATGCATTCACACGAGTGAAGACAAGATGTATTGGGATTCTGAAACCAGGGAAGAAGCCAAACTGTCAGGGATCAGTGCACACAGGAAGAACAATATTCAGACAAGCCAAAATCTGAATGAAGTTGTTTTTGACGGATGACAGCTATCAGAAACACTTAAAAAAAAAATAAAAAGAAGTGAATGATTTTATTTCTTTGGAGGCTAAGGAAACTTGAAAGAAACTGTCTGGCTATAACAATAATATGCCTTCTAAGATTTCAAAGGAATATTCTCAATATGTTCAAGATAATTCAATAAAATAAGATTTTTCTAAATAACGTTAAAACAGTGACTATTAAAGAATCATTGATATTTATGACATTTGAGTGAAAATACTACATTTTATAACATTCCAAAAGATATAGTCACTCTAAAAATACAGAGTACAGATACTATTGTTAAGGGGTATGTATTATTTCTTTATTTGTATGCACCTAATTTATTTATTTTGAAGAGTCTGTATGTGTACATGTTTAGGTGTCTACATGTGTATATGCATGTGTATGTGTATGTTTGTGTATGTGCATGTGTGTGTGTGTGTGTGTGTTTGTGGATGTACGTGTGTCACAGACTGTACGTGGAGGTCAGAGAAGAGTCTGCATTCTTTGGTTCTTCTCTTCCACCATGCACATTACCAAACTCAAGTCATCAAGCTTGGAAGCAACAACGCTTTCCTGTTAAGCCATCTTATCCGTTCCCAAAAGTATAGTGTTTTAACTTATGTTTCAGATTTACAAAGAAATACATAAATAAAAGAATGGTCACTGTAGAAAGTTGAGATTGAAGCATAATCAATGATGAGTATTTAATCATAAGAGAACATTATATAGGATTAATCTAATGAAAGCCAGTATTTATGTACTCATTACAACATTTAACTACTTCCCTTGTAGTAAATTACAATGGGATGGGTTCAAGTGACTATAATTGTCTAGTACAGTAAAATCTTAGTAGACATAAAAACTAACTCTTTATAAGTTAATTTCAATTCTTTAGCAATATATAATTAAGCATGTCTAGTCACTTAAAAAGAATTAAATACCATACATTTTACATTACCTGAAATTTATAGGAGTAATTAAGTACCTTAATAAAGTTAACATAAAATACATAATTGAAGTGAATGTGAGATTTTGACAACATCCATGGATTGAAAAATGAACTTTGTGATTGTTGGGGTGGGTGTTGTTATTTGTTTGTTTGCTTTCTGAGAATGCCTTTTGAGATGTTGTCCAGGAAGGCCTTAAACTCGTGTTCTAATTCAATTCTCCTACTTCAAGATCCCAAGTACCAGGACCTACATATATTCACCACTGAGTGAACAGGATGTAAACATAGCTGAGCTCTAGTCTTCGTTGTAAAGGTTGTAAGGTTGTAAAGTGGCAAATTTCACAGGGAAAATATATTCCCCACATCTCAATGTCCTCACAACAGTATCAGTTTAAGCCCAATGTCTCATTTAAAACTTACTAGCTCAGAACTAATTTAAAAGCAAAAATCACTTACGGAATTATGTATGGGACTCTTGGATTAATCCCCATTCAGTAGGGGTTAAAGGATTTCTCTCCATCATATCTGCAAAACAAGTAAACTTATGCCTAAATGAATAAGGACAGTTCCAAATAGCACTTTCAAAGCAAGAACATAAAGAACAAAGTGATTTTTGGTTTTGTGAAAATTCTAAGTTTCACTATACAAGCATGACTTAGTTCCAGTGTCTATAATGATTTATATTGCTTACTATCAGTAACAAAATAAAGGAATTATTTGAAAATTTTCACGTTCTATTTTTCAAACAGTTCTGAAATGATAGTTTCGCTAGAATTTCTGCTGTGAAATCACAAAGATTTACTTTTATTTCAGTCTCCAATAACACGTGTCCCCTATCCTTCTGAGTTTTAATATGAGTCTGCCTTTCATTCATTTTGTACAACCAATTACATATTCTATAGGACAGCACATGGGTGTTCCTGTTGTGTTCCTCATTTAATTATGTTCTTATTAATTTCTTCATCCTGAGCCCGTATTGTTTGAGGAAATCCAAAACTCTCCATTACGTTAATGATAATTCTTTCATTTTCAATCTTCTGCTTAATTTAATGTTTTAACTATATGTTGGAGTGACAATCATTGTCAGTGACCCAGATGTAGTTTAGTTACATTCTGCTCTTTAAAATAACAGTATATTACATCATATTAGTAAAAAGAGAAAACGCATGGTTACTGAAATAAATTAATAATTATGTACATCTTTAGCATGATGAACATGTTCATAATAAAAACTCAATAAACTATAGAGAAACTCATGTCTTCAATCTTATATTTAAAAAAAAGAGTATCTGTGAACAATTATAGATAATCTATTCAACCTAAGGTAGGAAGTATGAGAACGAGAATATGCTAAAATATTTGTTTTATTTGTTTTCAAAACTTCTACTCAACAATAACACATTTTAAAAATGTAACATAGAAGATTAAAGAGGAAGAAGCACATTTTATAAATTATAGGTTTATGTTTATGGAAAATCTAATGAATATGCACACCTTCATTTGGAGCCAAAAATGACTTAGTAAAGAACAGACTACAAGAACGGCATTTAAAAGTAAATTATGTACAATGTTTTGAAAATGAATAATATAAAAAGTTGTGAAAACACTAGCCACAACAGTATAAATACAAAACACTTAGCAGTGAATTGAACAGTTCTTGCCAAGGCTATTGGCTACACCTCATAATAGGCTAGTAAGGCTCTGTTGCTGAATACACAATTTACTGTGTCATTGACCATGTAGAATTCAAGCTGGTGACTAAGTAGACGCTTCATCCCTTCTTAGCAGTACTCATGATATTCAAAGGTATTTTGAATGGTGACAAAGGAGAAAATTAGTTACCAATATCACCTAGCTACAAACCTTGTGACAAACAACAGGGACCTGACAGCAAAATATATTGGTATAATGGTGGGTTGCCTCCCCTAACACCCTGTGACACACAGCTTCTACTTAGCACCTGCTGATAGAATTTGCTATTCAAAGGAGAAAGTAAGTCATGTTTAGATAACTACAACTAAGATGATAATGTATTGTTTATTCAGGAAGAGAAGAAGATCTGAAGAAATATGAAGAAAGAATATAAAAGTCATGCTTCCTTTGAAATAACTAGTATAAGAATCTATTTTCATTTGATAATTGTTTATCCTTATACTAGCCATATAAACATGGATATTGCATACTTAAACAGACACTAAAGTCCAAAGAACATGTCAGCAGTGGGATGGGGTAGAGCACTCCTTTTGCCTAGAAATCAAAAGGAGACATTGAGTGTCACCAAATAAGTGAAAGAATATCATGAAGAAAGGGGATAATATATTCATCTTATATATTATAACAATAAAGAGTCACAAAGGAAGATACTTGAAATAAGGAATTGATTTTTTCCTTCAAATCACCACTCCTGAAAGACTATCCAGTTGGGACTGGAAAGGTGATTAAAAGATTCAGAGACCCTCATTGAGTTCCCGGCATCACTTTTACAGTTTACAAATACATAAATTACAAAGCCATTTATGGCTTACAAGAGTGTCTGATACTCTCTTCTGGACTACACAGGTACATCACTCATATGCACATATTCACACACTTACACATAGATTAAAATAAAAATAGATATTTACAATAAAGACCAAACAATTACTCTCCATGTTATTAGAACAGTCTTTGTTCTCAGGTGACATATTGTTAAGAGTTTCTTCTAACATTAATTCCATAGACTATATGTTATTGATTGATCATTTTATACATTACTGATTAAACTTGGATTGGGAAAGCCCACAGACGTAGCATTGCTTCCTTCTCAGCTGTCAGATGATGCTTTTAAAAGTATTCTATGCTTTGCTGAATGCACGTATGGCTGCTCAAACTGTTTTCTCTACAGCTAGAAAGGCATGGATTTGATATCACACATTAATCTTAAGCCATGACTCAATTTCCATGGCACATACATGTCCAAATCATGTTAAAATGAAAGTGTCCCTTAGTTGGTGCTACAAATATTTTATTTCTCACAGTTCCTTGATAAGGTTGCAAAGAGATGATAAATTATTGTCACAGATTTCAACTTTCTTGAAAAAGTGGAAACAATGTGTATAGTTTGAGAAAGTTCTAGCATGAAAAGAAAATCATGATGGTTTAAAGATGCATTTAAAATACATGAGAATTTTAGGCACCTGCATTTTCATTCATTAACTTTCATGAAAAATCAGTAATAAAACCAATAATATGATATAGAATAAATGAATTCAATTTAGCAAGTCAGTCATAACTGAGAAGTCTACATATATCATATTCACAAACATGTCCAGTCTTTATATTAAAAAGAATCTTATTCTTGGAACTGATCCTTCCTTTTCCTTTGTAACATAGTTTGGATAAATATAAAATAGCAGCCAAGTACACTTATATAAATCAGACAGACCTCAAAGGTTTTCACCATATGCACTGAGAAAGAAACAGGTTTACCAATTTATTCTGGCAAAGGCTTCATGCTTGAACTCTTTGCGAGGAAGCAAGTGATATTAAAGGCACTGTTTGACAAGCCACACTAATATTTGAGGCATTAAATGAGGATTTTTTTTTCTTTCGGATTCATAATTTCAATGAGTCGTCAACCTGATTAGGTGGCATTAAAAATGAGCTTTTAGCTGCTAATAAGCTTCCCCTTGGTTACACAGCCTGTTGTTTTCCTGCGGCAAAGAGAAGAGGGAGCGGCATGAGCCACTGTTTGCAATGCATGAGTAAGATGACAAATGGGAAGAGGGCGTGGATGTTGATGAAGAACGTTTGATTAGCAATTGGCAGCATGAAAACTTCTGAATTATTTTGCAAATTTAAAGAAAGGTTACACATGCAGTTGGTGAGCAGAATTATAGACACAAAAATAGAACTATCTGAAGAAGCAGACATTTTGTTTTCCTGCATGTCATTTGGGTATTTTTGCATCTCTTTATCTTTAATCAAAACTGAGGCTAGGATCTGGATACAAAGAAAATGGAGTTTGTTTGCATGGTGCTTGGGCATGAAGCAAATGTTACAAGCAATTCCCAGGTCAACACACTGTTAAATAAAAGTGAGGTAACAATAAGAAGTAGAATGAAAATGATGTTTATAAAGCTTTTCCAGTCTGTGAAAACACATGAGATCACATATATTTTAATCCCGCGAAACTTGTTTAATACATGTTTAACAAATGTAGGTGACTCTGAGCTATCCTAAGTGTACTTTTCCTTAAAATATGAATAACATATAAATATAAAAATTATATCGTGATTTTTTAAAGAAAAAGTACATGGCCATCAAGAATTAGCAGAAACAATGGGGACAAAATATCACCACAATAAAGACACCAGGCAGAGGTCAATAGACTTGCCACCAGTTCAGTAACATCAAGGACCAGCCTGTTTCCCTTGCTCATAAATGCAGTTGTTTGTGCTTGGAATTTCTTTTTCTTGGGCTGTCAAACCAAAAGACTACCTACCAAAAATAGTGGTGTGGCTTTGTAAATATGGGAATTTATTTTTCATTGTTCAGAATCTTGTATGACTTAGATCAAATCATCAACTGAGCTAAACTCTCTTGAGGTAAAGCTACTTCCTTCCTTCTCTCTAGATTCTGTGTTAGAAGGCATGCTACAGCACTTCGGCTCAGAGCAACGTCACATGTCACTTGTCTCATACCCCAAATATCTCTGTGTCTCTAAAATTCTTTCTTTATAGCATTTAGTCCTTGTTTGATGTCCTGCTATCACTATATCTTAATGTTTTTACTTCCAGGGAGACTTTCTTTCCAAATAAGGCTGCGGAGATTATGACTGAGTATGGTCTGGATGCTCCTCGGAGACCTTACTCTTATATTAGCTGTGATGGTAGAAAAGTATCACCGGTGATGTTAGTTTTTCAGATCTAGATACAGGGTCATATTTGCTTCTCATCTTTAGAATGCGGATTTTAGAAATCCCACACGCTTCTCTGGCCTCAGTAGTAAGCAAGATTCCTTTCTGTAAATTATTAATTAGCATAGAGAGAAAGTCATTTCTATGATCACCATACACGGAGTATCCTAGTGATATTCTCTGTTGTTTGTGATAAAACTCTCTGGCTAAATAAAATCTACAGGAGAAAAGGGTTTGTTTGTATGTTTTTATTTTGATGTGATTTTTATGTTCTTTAATTCACTTCCAGGTCAGTTTCCATTGCAAAGTCAGAGCAGGAACTGAAGTAGGCACTGAAGCAGAAACTATGAGTGATGTTATCTACTAGTTCACTCATTGGTTAATTATTTTCAGCTAGCAATTTTATACACCCCAGGATCACCTGCCCAAGGACAGTACCATCCACAGTAGGTTAGGTCCTTCTATCAATTTCCAGTCATTAAAATATCACATAGACATGCTCATAGAACAATGTGATCCAGCTAATTCTTCCATTGTTCTTTCTCTTCTCGGATGACATTGGATCATACTGAGTTGACAATCCAAACTAACCAGAATACTGTGTGTATTTTCATTTCTGAACTTGATAGGTTCAGAATTTGTTAAAGCATACCACTCTACAATTCGGAACAGAATTTGTGCTCTTTAGGAGTAAAATATATCAAACAAAGAGAAGTTTGAAAATGAAGCTAATTTGCCATTAAAAACAGTCTTCTATATTCAACCTTTTTTGTATGAATGAGTCAGTTCTCAGGACTCTCATCCTAAAATGCAAAATATTGGATCTATCTTACAATACTATATGAAACTACTTCCTTGTCAATAAAAGGAGAGTGGAAAATCTGTATAATCCTTACCATTGCTGATGTCAGTTTATTTCTTCAGAGAAACTCCCAAAGTGCAATCTGGAGCATAGCCTAAGTATTACTTCCCCTACTTAGTTCAGGATAGAAAATAAAGAAAAAAAATAGCAGTTAGTTTCATGGTCCGGCACTTATTGTTCACCATTAATCACCTCATAGTCCTACTTGTAGTTTTAACCATTTATGGAAATGATGTTATTATGGGCTGGACACTATACCCTTCACTTTCACTTACTGAGGGACTAGCACCTAGTAGTTTGGACATGCACTGTAGCCTAGAGCTATAAATAATTTTACTGATAAGCTGTAACTCTGTTTGGCTAGTGGCTTTATAAGAAAAGATAAAGATATGTATACAAGGAGGAAAGGCCTGTCAAGACATAGCATGAACCACAATGAGATGGGGGGGGGGGTGTCAAAATATGTTGACACCAGATTTGTAGCCTCCAAAACTGAAGGCTTTGTGGCTGTTTATATGCTAATAAGGTTAAACACAAGAGTGCAGAAGTTCCTGAGATGGTAACTCCAGTTGGGATCATAGGAGTTTAATGCGTGATATTATTACAGATACTCTCAGAAAAGTGGTAAGTATTAGATACCAGAACTTTTTACTATTTAATATTGGAAAGGTGACCACAACCTGGGAATCTTAAAGATAGAGTAACCAGTTCAGTCTGAACTAGCTGCAGTAATGTAAGAACTGAACTACGGTACACTTGGAATACTGTTCAGGAGAATTAGATAATACCTTTTCATAAAGCTATCTTTTATTTTCTTCTGTGGTCACACAAATTCTCAAACTAGTACTAATATGATTCCACTAAAATTTTCTAGCACAGCAAGGAAATTCTACTCTGTTCTTCTTACACATGTGCTAAAGCTATTTAGTAACAGGTTAGCATTTTTTTTTTTGAATACCAAGTTGTCCATGAACAGGTCAAGTTAACACATAATCAAATTATTATTTTTAAAAACCTACACTGCAAGTTGTTGTCTGTGAAAATGAATACTAAATAGACAAATATTTTTGAAATGTAACTTTTTTATTAACCGAGGTACCAATATAGAAAATAAAAAAACATTTATAAAATGTTATTAATTTTGTTACTCTAAAAAATTAATTAAAATGTCAGATATCATTGGTTTAGAAACTATCCTTGATCTAAAATGTAAGAATCAGCTCTGGAAACAAAGGGAGAAAGAAGTTTCACCTGCAGAATATTTCCTTTGAGCCACACCCAGGAAGCTCCTGAAGGAATTCAGAGCCTTTGCAGTTTCCTTCCTGAGTGGAGCTCAGCACAGTACTGTCATCTTCAAAGTGTGCTTCTTTGAGTTACCTGGAGCTGAGTTAGGAGAGAAACTACATCATTTAAGTGTTACTGTGCTTTCTCTCTGCCTCTTCATTCCCCTTCCCAGCCTCTGCTAAGGTACTTCAGTGATTATAATGAAGTGAGTCCAAATTGCTAGTTTGAAGTGACTGAGAAACCTGACATGCACACAAAATATGCTTTTAACATTTCACTGAATAATCAGCATAAGGTATTGGTAGTATCATTTATAATCTCTCAGTTGGCTGTGACTTTCTATATTTATCTGTGATTTACCTAAAGAAAGTTTTAAAATAAAAAACTGAATCCTATTTAAGGTTATGACAAAAATATTTCTGCTATTAGATTGAATTGATGATTTAAAACTGAGAACAAATATAAGCAAGCTTATCAAAAAAGTGTTATCAGTTCTCATGCTTTTATCTACACACCTAAACTATACAGTATTTTCTGTGAAAGTTAAACATAAAATAACATGTGACAAGAGTATGGCACTTGTTAACCGATTAATATCATACTAATTCCAAGGAAATTTACTGAATATATTAAATCATATAAAATGCAGTTTCTAAGTTTTAGTAATTAAGTTAAAATAAAAAGTAGTTAGTTTAGCTTTCTATGGGTCAAGTAAATACTGCAATATTTATTTCTCAGCTCTTAGGAAACCTTTGAAGATGCCTGTGATTAATAGTCAGCCATGTGGAGGTCAACTTATTGACTCCACAATGATAAAAGAACAGATCAGACAGTAATTTGCCCAATTATGCTATCAGACTTGTCAAGGCACTAAACTAAAACAATAAGCCCACTCACACATGGGCACAAGTGACACTTTGACTTCCTTAACAGTATTGCTTCTGTAGAATGTACTGCAATCAGCAGTAGAAAAATGTGTCTCCACCACACAGAAAACATATATAGAAAATATGAGTGCAAGAATATCAATGCAAGAGACTTTTCTTCTAAAGTGACCATTTAGATATATTTCTTACCATAGTGAAGAAGAAAAAATACAGATCAAGTGGTATAACTGAAATTGTATTTTTAAACAGATAGATAGATAGATAGACAGACAGACAGACAGACAGACAGACAGACAGACAGATAGATAGATAGATAGATAGATAGATAGATAGATAGACAGATAGACAGATAGGAAGCAGATGCATATATTCCTTAAAGATAAATTCATTTAAACTTTATAGAACTGAGATTTTTGTGTCTGATATTAGTGCTGTGGGATTATGCTCTTTGATAGTATAAATATTCGTACCTCCTATTGGTTTAATAAAGCACAGAATGGCTAGACAGCAAAAAGGAAGTATGAGTGGAGCTACCAGACTAAGAAAACTCTGGGAAGAAGAACAGAGCATAGATGCCAGGGAGATGCAGAGGAAAGAAGAAGAGAATGCTGCTCTGAGAAAAGACACCAAGCCACGTGGCTAAACAAGGTAAGAGTTTTAAGAGTAAGAGTTAGCAAGAAATATGCCTGAGCCATAGATCAAACAGCTTATACTATATATAAGAGTTTGTGTGATTATTTGGGACTGTGGGTCCAGACCTCAGAGCTAGGCCGGGCCAGAAACTTCTGACTACAAGACAACATATCAGTTAAAATTAAGAATATTTTGAACTTAGGCCTTTTCCTGGGCTCTGCTAGTAGGAATACTTTCAAAATAAGTACCAAATTTTACTCTCTAACATCACTCTTCGGTTCCAACTACCCTAGATAGTTTTTAAGTCAATTTGACACAAAGCAAAATCACTTGAGAAGAAGGAACTTCACCTTTTCCCCATAAAACTGACATATAGGCAAGTCTATGGGGGCATTTTCTTGACCAATGATAAATGTGGGAGGGTCTAGCTTACTGAGGGAAGGATTAGCCCTGGACAGATCGTTCTAACTGGTACAGGAAATGAGGCTGAGAAAGACACAAGTGAATATGTCAGTGACAGTCATTTCTCTCTGGCCTGTTATAATTCCCACGTCAAGATTTCTGCTTTGAATCCTTGCCCTGACTTTTCTCAGTCATAGCCTGGATCCTACAAGGTAAAAGACACATTCAAATCAGCCCCAGTTACTTTTGGTCCTGATCTTTATCAAAGCAAGAGAAAATATGCTAGAACCAAAATCGGTGTTAGGAGTAGGGTACCGCTGTGATAGACTACTCATGTGGTTTTGATGAACAGTTGTATAGGTGTTTGATATTTTGGGCAGTTTTGGAGTGCTCAGAGATTAATGGGACACTGTTGGAGCTTGGGGGATAATGCTGAGCGCCAACTAGGTCCTCTGAATGTAGATGATAGTTGTGTCTTGAGCAGTTTGTGGGATCTCTGACAGTGGGATAAGGATTTATCCCTAGTACCTGAACTGACTTTTTGGAGCCTGTTCTCTATAGAGGAGTGGATGCAAGGGTGGGGTAGGAAGAAGCTGGGAAGCTGAGGGATGAGTGGGAGGAAGTGTGGAGAAAAGGGGAATTGTGGTTGGTGTATTAAATTAAAAAAAAAAACCTTTAAAATAATTTTTTTAAAGAATGCTGAGCATGTAGGCTTGCCTTGTGAAGTTTCATAGGGCATTAAAGGTTATACTAGCACTATTTGTGTGCAAGTCTGTATTAAGGACCTGTGGTAACAGGTCACCTGGGGTTAAAGAATCAGTTTTGCTTAACAGTAGAGTCTCATCACTGAAGTGCAAATTTTGCTTTACTGGAACAAATGTTTCTGGGGCTGAAAAGTCACCCACGATTAAGAAGGGGTGAGAATCACTGGGGTGAAATCTTCTGAGAATATTTCTTCAGAGTCAGCATTCAGATGATGTGGTCCAAAGGGGGAAATGGTTCCATTTCATACTAGCAGCTAAAATTGTTAATGTGTAAGAGACTGGTCTGTCATCGTTACTAGTTTTGGCAGCATGAGAAATGAAGGAATCGGGAAAGTAGTTGAAGTTTAGCACCATAATAAGCCAAGAAAACCGTGGGGAAGTTATATCCTCAGTTGCATTGAAGACAACAAGTGAAAACTATCACAGGAAAAGACAAAATTTGGGACAGATTCAGAATCTCGGAAGAAAGACCAGGAGGTCATTGGTGAAGGTGCAGCCTGTAGAGACCCAGGATATTAAAGATGACAAGATCATGAGATGCCTATGGTAGACATCTGCAGGTGTAGAGTTTAGTTGGGCCAGAACACACAAGACAAGCTACCTGTACCAGAACCAGAGAGTGGAACTGTCTGAACCCTTTGGAACACATGCTAATATGAATAAATCCCAGACATTAGACATTGAGCTGCAAAATTTGTCTTATACCACTGGACATTGGTTTTATTTTTATTGCATTGTAAGTGTATGCTGCTTCCTTCTTTTTGAAATGAGGAAGTGTGTAACATACATTTTATTTTCAAGACATAACAGCTGGGAGCCTTTGAAGGAGACAATGGGTTTTATAAAAAGACTGAACTTATAGAGTTTGAATTTTTAAAGTGCAAGACTTGTAAATTGTAACACATTGTGATATTATATGACATTTAAATATATATGTGTGTATATATATATAAATATATATAAAACACAAGACCTTGAGGTTAAACGAAAGCAAAGGGCATATATTTGTACCACATTAACAAGAAGTCAGTTGTGATGAGTTTGTTTATTTTGTTTTCTGTTTTGTCAATCCTTGACACAAACCAGAGTTGTCTTAGAAAAGAGAACTCAAATTTTCAACCTAAGTATGATCTACAGACAAATTTCTAGGATATTCTCTTTATTGGTTAATTTAATAGGATCCAGCTTACTGGGACGTTGCCACATCTGGAAAGATAGACTTGGTGGAATAAGAAAGTATGCTGAGTAAGTCATGGGGTTCAAGCAAGTAAACATGTTCCTCATCACCTCTGCTTCAGTGTCTGGTTCCAAGTTCTGGTCTCGAGTTCCTACTCCAGTTTCCTTTTGTGATATACATTAAACTGTCTGCTAAAATGAACACCTTCATTCCCAGATTGCTTGATTTTTATTACATTAATAAAGAGAAAACTGCAATATTAAGATCCTATTGCTCAATTCGTACTTTCCTCTGTGTGATGGATGAGGTGTTACCTGTCAAAGTTGTTTGCATCTAGATCAGAGACCTTGATTATACAACAAACAATTGTCATCCAAAGCTGCCACCAACTCTACATTTGTTTACCAAATTGTTTTTCTTCTTGAAATCTATTAGGGAAGAGCCACATACCCCAGTGCCACTGTGATCAAATGACAAATTTGCACAATTTTTATTAACCTGTGAGCTAGTAAACAAGGGTCACATACATCATCTTCCAAGTACTTTCTACTCCAAATGACTATCTTAACAAAAACTATTGAAAGAAAGAAATAAAAAGGAAAATTTTTCTCTCTTTTGTCTTATTCTGTAGTCACCTAAAAGTCACCAGAAATGCATAAATACATGGATTCTTTGAATTAGACAATTAAAAAGGCAGATCTTGGAAGGGGTAAAATGTCTTCATTTCCACAAAGTAGCTTTGCATAGACTTAACACGTGAGAAAATTGTCTTATAGACAATGTTGGCACATCTCATTTAAAGACAGGGATTTGATTGTCATCTTTTTTCCAATATCAATATCAGAGTGTCATTTCGCTTCGTAACACTTGTTATTTGCTTAATGACAGTAAATATGATGATGGCTATAAATACAATGCTAACCCAGTCTTGATATTGGAATGAGGAAATCAAACTTCCCTGGAGTGGATGTGCTGGGCTGAGCAGACCCACCTTGGGACTTCTTGCCCTTTGCAAGGAGGGGATGGGGGATGGGTAGGGCGGAGGCTGAAGGCTGATCAAGAGGAATTGGGAGGAGGGATACATGGAAAAAGAGACTTTTTTTATAAATAAATAATAAAATAGAAACAGGAAATAGTAACAAAAGAAAGAAAGAAAGGAAGGAGGGAAAGAAGGAAGGAAGGAAGGAAGGAAGGAAGGAAGGAAGGAAGGAAGGAAGGAAGGAAGGAAGGAAGGAAGGAAGGAAGGAACGAAGAAAAATAAAATAGACAGGCTATAGTTTGATGATATTCCAGCCTAAAAGGACATAAAGATTTCTGGCTTTCAGGTTGATCTGCTACTACAGAACAATACTTGATAAAATGAATTTTGATAGATATCATTTAAAGATAATTGTTTGAGAAGAAGTCATTACATATGCCCTATGAAGTGACTAAGACCCTGTATAGGTCAGGGAGTATTTAACGGAAATGCCTCAAAGCTATGTGAGAAATCCTTGAGTTTAATCTTTGCTTCCCAGCTGAGCATAAAGCACTGGGTAAATGTCTTTACTTTTGCCTATCCAGTATGAAGTTGAGATCCAGCAGCATTTGCAGGGCTCTGGGAGGTTCAAAGAAAGCAGAAGAGCATTGTGATGTAACCTCCACTGAAGAAATTAATATTGAGAAGAGAAGGAATGTGGACAAAGGAGACTTCAATTCTAAGTGTCTTCGTGACCAAGTGCTGGTAAAGCATGTGGACATTTTGGCAGCAAAGTCATGACTCTCCCTTTCCTATGTGTACGATAATCAATACAATCTCTGTTCTAAAATGTTGGCCAATTGGAAAGAAGCATCTAGAGAGAATTCTCAATTCAAACAAAGTAGCTTAAATTATTACCTTGAAAATGAGAGCTTATCAATGAACTTATTTTTTATTTTTAAAAAATTTATGAAACTGAAATGTTTGTTTTCATATTTCAGTGTATGGTTGTTAATTTTCAGTATGTTATCATTAAATTTTCCAGTCTGTGACTATAAAAAAAAATGTTATATACATCATCAGATCAGTAGATAAAGTATCAGTTAGATACTTAAGTACCATGAACATTCTTAGGATTTCTTTGCTACCAGTCTGCTCAGTGCTATTCATTTCTATGTTATCTTCTTTGAGTAAAGAGATAAATAAAGAGACACTATGAAATCGCCATCACTTGCAGCTTATTTAAGCACAAAATGAAGTATAAATTCGGGGTAGGTTGTCTTGTCCAAGCCACATTTGAGTCTTGGTAGAAATAAATTCAACAGGAATGCCTGGAACACAATGGCCAGTTCATAGGAAACAGTTCATTTCTGTATGTGAGTCTCTGAGAAAATAGAACATTCTTGACTAAAAATACAGGAAACAACCTAAAGTCAAGATAATAGAATGATTTATTATTTTACTTACTTCTGTGTTTGTTCATTGAACAGATGTTTGTGAACATCTTTATATGTCAGGATTTACTGGCCCACAGATGGAGGCTAACACAAGTAAACACTTCATGAACTCCTGCAGTCACAGCAGCCATATCTAATGGAAACAGCAAAAGTTATAAAGCCAGCAGAGCTTCTTGACAGAGACCCAGCAAATCTGAGTCACATGGTGGCCACCAGGCCATCTTTGGTTTTTTATTTCCACCTGTTACATACTGGAGAGACTCTTGGCATTTGTATAATTTGGGATATTGGGTTGGTGAAAATTTTCTTACGGATTATTTATGCTTTCTCACAGGAATGCTGCTTCTAAGCATCTCTAGGACAGTCCTGAACATACTATTACCCCCTTTGTGGGAGATATTATGATCTACTTAAAGATCTTCCTTTTGCCTTGAAGGTTGTGACACACACATTAAAAAGCCAGAAGTCTCTTCATGAGGCTATGAAACATTTTTGAAACATCTGTCATCTTACTTACTCTGAAACAAAATAATCAAAACAAAGTAAACTTCAAAAGGTCAACAAGAGTCACTGGGCCAGAAGAGTTAGCCAGAGGTCATATTGCAAGCCTCTTCCCACTATACACTCAGGCAGTTTGCATGGCAGCAACAAAGTTAGATGAACTGAAGTTACCTCTGCCCTACACCGAAATTTATACTGAAGAGCAAAGAATGAATTGGAAAGATGGAAAGAGAATGATACATCAGGACCTGCCTTTCTTAGAAAAGTTAGCACATGCAAAGCTACTATGATGTCTTATGACCAAAGAGCAATTGAATGACAGGGCTAGACAGATGGACGAATGCTATAAAGATATAAAATGTGAACATTTATAATGCAATATTTGAATAACAAATGCAGCAGCTTTGGGCTGAGGATTTTTCCTGGACACTCTGACCATTAAGAGTTAATAATACACTGCTTGGAAGGTGGCAATATGCCCAGGCTGGCTTGGAAATTTTGTTTTTGTCTAATGTTCTTAAAGCATTAGAGGTACTAGCCTGAGAACAGGCTGTCATTTGCCTCTCGATAAAAAAAAAAAAAAAAAAAAAAAAAAAAAAAAAAAAAAAAAAAAAAAAAAAAAAAAAAAAGGCTTATTGGCTAATGAGTAAAAGTGCTAACTCTGTTCATCAATGACGTCAAAACTTGAGGGGAAATGATTGGAAATGATAACTCCTCTGTCATAGTTTACTAGTGGTAACTAAATGATGACCAAGAGGAAGTGAGACACATGTGTAAAAATAAAAATTATATGATCTATGCTTAGAAACACCATACATCTATCCCTCCTGGCCTATTGAATTTTGTATCAATAAATACTCTGGCTAATATTCAGTCAGGATGCAAGATTCTAATGACCATCATGCCTGACTCACCTCCTTCCCTCCCAACTGCTTACATCCTCTACTGGGACTTAACCACAACCCATAATGGCTCCTGGCAGTGACCTTGATATTGTCTTGCCTGCCCCTGCCCATGGGGAAATTCAGGATTTATTTTGGAGCAAATAATTGAAATCAAGAATTCTAGAAGTTATATAATTTCAGACATTAGGTGAAAAATATTTTGAGAGTTTGTGTGTGTCATACAAATTTTGTATTTGCAGATAGATACCCAAAAGGTAATATTAGGTATAGTCTATGTGTATCTCATGATATCAAAACATAATCTTGCATGAAGCTGAAATCCAAAATATGGGAGATTCAAAATACAAAGAAAAGCATCAATAGAGTCTTCATTTTTTATAGTATAGTCTTCAACTTTTTCAAAAAGGAAATAGAATTAGTCTTCTTATCCAAGAATGATAAACCACTTTATTAGCAAATGCTTTGAATATTCAGATGTGGTTTGGTTATTTTACACAGATCAAAAAGTCTGACATTCAAAGGATCATTTCAAGTATGAGAAAGCCCCTTTACAATATTTCTTTCTAAAGTATCATAAGCAGCATGCTTGCCTTCCCACAACTCGGTATCTTCTCACATGTTATAGCCTTTATTGTAAATAATTTTCACAAATTCCCAATTCTCATATTTATTTTTGGCTCAAATGAGTTGCACACACAAAAAAGATTTGTAAGGAAAAACTATGTGCCAGCTTTCAACTCTTTGACGAGGGCTCAGCACTCTAACCAGGTCTCCTCATGACCTTTTATCCAAATTTGGCTCTTTAAATTAATTATTTATCTACCTTACTTTTCATCTTACATTGTTGCCTGCTTTGTGATCATCTTTTTATTTGTCCTCCAAATTCTGATTACAAAAAAACTGGAAAAAGAAAATAAATAGAAACCTATTAGGAGCCATACAAGTTATGCATGATACAATTTAAACAATCAAAAACAAAGGAAAAAAAAAAAAAAAACCAACTAGTTACTGATTTGCATGGTTCAATTGTCAACAAAGCTAAAATCTCCTGAAACATTCAATGTACTCAAACAAGAAATAAGGGCACATTTGGCTAGGAAACAACATTCCATTAAAAACATAATCTTAAAGCAATCAGAATTGATGGAAATAGCTAACAAGAAAATTGATCTGTTTGCGTGGTAGGGAAAGTGGAAATAATTTCTTTCACATTATACAAAGCAAGGCTTCATAATTGGATTTGACACAAATACAGGTATGGAATCATTGCATGGGACATTATATTGTACAGAGTACATAGTAATTTAAGTTGAAATTTGAGATTCTGTGAAGGAATGTATTCATCAACTTAAGGAGATTGGGAATATTTTCATAGTAAAAATTAGAAACCTAGCAAATTTCCTGGGGCCAGTAAGGTCATAATTCTTAAATATTAATCTATTATCATACTACCATTGTGTTGGTAGCACAAAAAAATTTCTTTTCTAAATCTTTTCCATTAGCCCACAGATAAGTGTAGCTACAACCCTCATCAAAGACGCCTTTTGTTACAGCAAATGGAGACCACCAGAGAAAACTACAGCTGGACACAATTCAGATTAGTGGATAATTGGTATTCCAGACCCATCAAATATATATCTGCCTCTGGCTCAAGGAATATCTAGGTAAAGAGAGAGAAGAAAGATTCCAAGACCCAAGATAGCAGGATGTCTGTGGTAAAAGAGTCTCTCTAAAAATGAATGTGTAAACAAAACTGGAACATTGATAATATCAGTGCCCATATTGACATAGAAAAGAGAGATTTTACAAGATTCCATCCTTATGGAAATAAAAGTGAGCAATTAAGGAACACTAGGAGAAGAAGATGGGTCCTTGAAATGGTTTCATAGGAAGAGTGGTCAGACTTGAAACCATATACATACAAATAACAAAACCATATTTGGATTACATTATATAACCCCACACCCTCTCACACACGGCAATCAATGTCAGAGTAGAGTGGGGCATGGAAGCAGTTAGAGGATGCAAAGGGGAACCGAAAAATGTATTTTAATTAAAATCACATTGTGAATGTCAATAATGTATTTTCTGATATAAAAGTTCTAAGTATACTGTGGGGAAAGGTAAAAAAAACAAACTTTAAGTCTAAGTGCTCTACTTGAAAAATGTACTCTACAAGCTAGCAAAATACAGATAAAATTTGAGGTATAATCACTATTGTTTTATCTCAAAAGAATTACTGCAGATTTACTAAGTTCTAATTTAACACAAGCAGTTTAGCAAGAAGAGGCTAGGGACTTCCTAACTATGTGCCATAGAAAGTTACTTGTGCCGGAAGTTTATGGTTTTAATTACTTAAATAAATGAGTAATGAAAAGCCGTTCTGTGGGAATATACTAATGACTGTGAAGACATTATGTGATAAAGTCTTTGATCTAGAATTAAGAGAAAAAGTAAAAATATCTTAGTTTGTCTTGATTTTTGAGAAATAGATAGAATATTGTATCACATAATTTGATTTAAACCTTGGTAATTAAAATGGCAAAAGAGAAGCTTAGTTTATATGCAGTGGGCGCTGGAGGGGCAAAAGAGGAGGAAGTGGGTTGATTTTCAGGTATCCAAAATCCAAAAAGCTTTCTTGTCTGCCCCCCCCTGCCCCTACCCTGCCCACCCCCCCGCCCCGCCTCACCCCGGCCTGCCCCACAGAAGTAAAGACTCCTGCCTCACAGAAAGCCAGTCCTGTGTGAGGAAGTTGAAGTAAAGGTAGATGTGGTTAGACATTTTTTCCACGTGTAAGTCCACAAGGCCCTGTTCCTACTATCACCTTGTCAGGGACCTTCTGACAGCAATCCTGCCCCTGCCCCTATTCCATTCACTACAAATGTATGACTACATACTGGCTGAAGCCAGTCTGTGCCTCAGAGGGTTTATCTTTGTGACTCTTAAGAGTGACTAAGAAGAACTCCAAGCCTTCATCCGGGTGGTGGCTTTAACTGCATATTGTCTGGCCTAGGATCAGACCCAGAAGACTGTTCTTTGTCTGTCCCATGATGTTTGCCAGATCAAATTTGAGATACCCAACAGAATTTGGGTCACTTATTTGTCTGTAATCTTTTCTTCAATAAGGTTGAAGCTGGCCTTTGCATGGGGCTTCCTTCAAAGTCAGTACTTTCCTCTTTAGCCCGTGTTAAATTCCAGAGCATGCTAGAGCTGACTAAATTGAGCCACAGGATCTTAATCCAACTAATACTCAATGGTTAATACGCATGAAGGATCATCCATAAACTAAGCCTATTAACAAATCAAAGGTGAGGACTTTTAGGGACACAGGTCTCACAGGCACGCACTGCTAGTAGGTGTCAAACTTCCAGATTCCCAGAAAAAAAGACATTGAACATATTATTTACATTTAAAAAATCTGGGTACATCAAACTATTCTAATCTAAGAAAGGTGGAAATATTTTGAAAGTTAAAATTCCCAGAAGCTAATCACATAACAACCTTGAAAGCAGCCTTTAGTATGAAAAGCAACAGAAGCATGACATGCTTTCTTCTTAATATTTTCCACATTTCAATAATTCCTTATATTAAATTTCTTTTGTCAGAATTATTGCATGATTTCTGTCTTTCAATTATGCTTATACCAATATGGAGATTAGTTATTTTTGGTGGATGCATATTAAATATTTTCAGTGTAAATAATCTAACTTTTAATCTTCCCAGGAAATATTTTTAAATTCTCCTGCATAGTTCTAAATATTATCAGATGTTAGCCTCATGACACCAAATAACAATTCAACTTAGAGAATTTAGAAAAAGGGATCTGGACAGCTGGTAGCTAGGTTTATGTCTAAACCCAAAAGTCATTTTAGACTAAAGCAAGTAAAAAAAGGAACAAGTGTGAAATCTGCAAAACATGTTCTTGTTTTTATGTGAAAAACTTTTCTTTGAACTATTTTGCTATATTTTGAATATTCAAATTATTTTAAAATATTCATTAAGGAAAAGGATTGGCTACTTTAAAATTCTATGAGCTTAAAAATGAGAAATGGGAAAATGCTAAAACCGGAGAGAGAAGAAGCAAAATGTATTTCACACATGTCCTAAGAGGCAGGTGGGGAATTGAAAAGGCAATACCATCATCAGGAAATGCATTCTGGGCGCTTTCCGATAAGGCAAAGCCGCATCCAGCTTGGGCAGACCCAGGTTGCTTTGCTAGCCTTTGAGTTTTATTTATTTTGTGCCAGGAGATGCTAAAATGCAAAACTTGGTCGAAAAGGCCATTTTGTCTGTGAATTTCAGATTTTTCGATTCTTTCAGTTCTTGGAAAGCAAAGCAGAAGATTCCCTGACTAAAGGCTTTCTGGTAAGAAGCTGTGAAAAGTTAAGATCCCTTCATAACAGGATGAAGAGGTACCAAAGTAAAGCATCTCTGGTGTTGCAGAGTAGATGAAAGGTAGAGAAGCTTCTTACCATCAGAATTCCCCCGGGGGATGGGTCCTGTTTAGAATTGGCTTGCAAAGAATTTAACAGGTTCTGAAAGTGAATACACTGTCCTTAAAAGCAAGCCAACCTAACTGTATACGGGGGGGGGGGGGGGGGGGGGGGGGGGGGGGAGATTGACAATAGGAGAGATTGTTTATATGTTGAAAGAAATTAGCTAGAGACCTGTTAGTAGCACTCTAATAGAAGCAGGGTCCATAGCACCTCACTGCTGTCTTCCTAGATTCCTTGATCATATCAGAAAGAATATGCATTAGAGAGTGTGATTCTAAGCTCAGGGAAGCAGATTAGTGCTGAAACATGCCACCATCCAGATTGGTTATGTTAAAATTGTTGAACGCCTGAAATGTCAGAAAAGGCCTACATACCAGACTTCAGAACCTGTCTTTATTGCATAAACATTTTAGAGCTCATTTTAATTATTACAGTTGCAGGCTTTCAGATCTATATTCTACTAGTAAAGAACACAGTATGTTTGAGGGTTTTTGCATGACTATTGAAACTTAACCCATGAGGCATGAGGTCTAAGGGGTATAGTGTTGAACTCCAGACTTGCCAAGTACCCTTATCTCATCTCAGTACAGCTAACACCTTCTATTGTCTGGATTATGAACATCTTCTTAGTTTAAAATTGTAATCTAACTGTGGTTTTTAAAGGGAAGGTCACCAGAAAAATTTACAATCATAACTTTAATGGTTTGGTGTATTATAGCTTCATTTTGAGCTGATTGTATACTGTTATTTTGCATTTACTGACATTTCATTCAATGAAAACTGGCTTCTAAAATCTTTCTTACTTTGACAGTCATCATCAATGTGAACTGATTTATGACTCTTATTTTTAGGCATATTTATGAACAATAAATCTTATCCTCATACGTATGAATTATATATAGCTTTCTAACAAGTACTGTAGACTTTGCTGTATATAAAGTCAAACATAAACAAGGTAATTCAACATTAACATATGTCAAACACATCTTCCTAAAGAAAGGCATTGTTATTGTCTCATGGCTTACTGCCTTTGAAACAACTTTGTTGTTTATCTTTCTTTTTATGATGTTATTTTACATTCTCTTCCTTCTAGAGTTCTTGGTGATTTCTTATATTTTCAATGAGTCCTCTTTAATGAAAAGTAAAAACCTGAGCCTGATGAACCTCACCAATCTCAAAAATAACATACTCCTTGCATTCCTAAAAGCTACTATTAATTAAATATAAGTTTCCACACTGTTTTGCCCAATTTCACAGCAAGTGATATTAGTAAGTTATATTTCAAACCAACATCTATATAGGCAGGCACTTCTCTTATTATTAATATGAACATAATTTTTGCACATGATTGCTGATTGCATGACTTACATATTCTCTCCTCTTTCAATCAATTAGATTCTGATTTACTTTAAACAGGAATCTTAATGTTTTAGCTCTGCTAGCCTGTTTATGTATTTATGGATTTAATAAGGAAGATACATTTGTTCATTGAAAAAAACTATATTTAGATAAAAGACATGTCACTGATATTGGAAGATACTTCTCAGTTTTTGATAACATCCATTTTTTTTCTATCTTTTTATTGATTTTTTTGTGGATTTCACATCAAGCATCACAATCCAGTTCATCTTCCCATCCCCGCACCTCTGCTCTCTGCCTCTTGTGATCTCCTTCCAAATGAAAACAAAATTTAAATGTGTAGCAAACAAAACAATAAATATTGGTGTGGAACCTGTTGTGTGGCTCAGTAAGTCCCTCACTGGGACTCCTCCTGGATATCCTGTATCATGTTTTGGATCTGTAGATCCAGTTCCTTCACATACTCCAGCAGTGAAGTTGATTTTGGGGTGGGCTTACTCATAGCCCTGGTTCAGGACCTAGGTTGGTCAGCCCGACAGCATTCCTCATTGTTACCACCAAGGAGCACTTTCTAGAATTGCCCCAGCTAGTGTTCCCTCGGAAGCAGGCAGCAAGAACATAGCTCGTTCTTCTGCTCTCATCCTTCATGTCCTGCTGTCTCGCAATCACACCACAGGGCCAGTTTTACTGTTTTGCCCATGCAACATGTATGGCCTGCTCTCCCAATTGCTGCAATTGGTGAGGAACAGGGGCAGTTCTCATGCTTCTGAGGCTGGCTCTCCTGCCTGGCATAGTTGGCAAGGGGTAGGAGCAAAGGGCATATTTCTCACAGCCATGCCACCACATGGCATATGAGGGAGGGGAGAGCTTCCAATCTCCTTATTTCAGGTTCACGGGGCCAGCTCACCTGAGCTCCCACAAACAGGTGCAGCTCCAGTATGCTCCCAGGTGAGGTAAAGGGCCTGCTCTCCTATGTGCTGCAGCTGATGAGGGACAGGACCAGCTCTCCTGCACAGCACAGGAGGCAAAGTGAGTCTTGGGAGGGGCAGGTAAGGCATCTTTCCTTTGCCACATGGCTGACAAGGGAGGGGTAGGGCCAGCTCTCCCCCTCTTACACCCTCCAGGCTGGCTCACCTGTGCTTCTGCCAAGAAGACCAGCTACACAAAGCAGCTGAAGTGCTGATTCTCCCACTCTCGTGGTACCCTATTTCCCCCATCCATCGTAGGCAGTAAGGGACGGGAAAGAGAGAAGGTCTCTCCTTTGCCTACTCCAACATAGAGCAGATGAGCAGTGGGGACAGATCTCAATATCCCACAAACTTTTACTAGGGGAAGGGGCGTCTGAGGCCCCTCCTCTCCAGTCCACTGGGTCAACTCTTCTGTGCTGCACGGATAAGGTTGAGGACCAACTCTTCTAGAGGCTGTTGCCACTAAAGGGAAGAGTCAGCTTTCCAATTCTCATGATCCTGGGACCAGGTTTTCCCACCTGTCTGCCGTGGGTGGCAAGAACGAGAGGCAAAACACTAGGGCATATCTTTCCCTCACCTACAACACTGCCTGACAGATGGCAGAGCTAACTCTACCACTCTCTCATGTTCAGGGCCAGCTCACCTGCAGCCCTGCCAACGGGGCCAACTCCACTGTGCTGTCCAGGTGAGGTGCAGGACCGGCTTTTCCAAGTGCTGCAGCTGATGAGGGTCAAGACCAGTTAGTCCTCGTGCTGCTACTAGTGAGAAGCGGAGCCATTATGTGCATCCCTGTATTCATTGCTTTTGGTGGCAAGACAAGTCACAGGACCTCACCACAGACCATAGCAGCTGCAGGGCCATGGAGCCAGACCCTAGCTGTAACACCAGCCAGTGGACGCCATAGCCTAGGATGGCAGCGCAGTCCATTCACATCTGTATGATCCAACAGATGCTCAGCTGTTGTTTACTAAGATGGTCCTAGGTCAGTGTCCCAGAGCTGTGACATCCACATGGCCCTTGGAGTAGTAATTCGGGCATGAATATCCACACAAACCCTAGTTATGGTATAGTGGTATAAATGGTATATATTTTACTTGTTTACTTATGGAACTATAAGCTCATTAGTAAAAAAAAATAAAATAAAATAAAAATTAATTTGTATGTTCTCCAGGTTATAAAATCCCTAAAAATCTGTGGTGAAGAAAGTAAAATTCTAAATATAGTGGGTATATTTGTCAATTTACATGCAATACTATAAAAGTAAGGGATCTTTCATTATTGCCTTTTGAAAGTATGTGTTAAAGAAATCAAATAATTCATAAATGCATGTCATTGAAGAACCACTTAAGCATATGCTGGGGAAACCACAGAGAAAACAATGATATTTATTTGATTTTTTTCACAAGTAGCATTTAATATTGAAAATAAAAAGTAAAATACAAGAATTATGCAATCAAGGATCAAAATGTGTCATTATTCTAGAAATAATAAGACTAACTCCATATGACTTTCTTTTTATTGTAATAGATACCCGACAAAAAGAAAGGTGGATTTAGGCTCATAGACCGAGAGTGTAGTCGGCCATGAACGGTAATTGTGATGATAGCAGAATCACGGTAATTGTGATGACAGCAGAATCACGAGGCGGCTGCTCACATTACTTCCATAGCAGGAAGTGAAGAAATCCTGGTGACTGGTTCACTTTTTGTTGATGTTGTTGTTAGTGTGATCTTATCACAGAAATACTGGTGATGTAGGTTGTGCTCAACATTTCTGTAAGCACCATCATAGACGCACCCAGACACAAGTTGCTACAGTGGTCCTAAATCCAGTCAAGTTGACAATAATCATCATCACTCTCAGAAAGCAGTTCTCAACGTGTGGGTCTTACTGCTTGACGTTACTGTTTACAGCAGGAGCAAAATTATAGTTCTGAAGTAGCAACTAAATAATTTTATGGTTGGAGGCACAGCATTAGGAAGGTTAAGAACCACTGTTCTAGGGGATAGTAGTATGTTGAACAAAAATTTTTGCACTTGTGTGACAATAAAGCATACTTGACTTTTTTGTAGTAGCACAATTTTAATAAAAATAAAGTTACCTCCATGGCAAGAGTTGAGGAGGGCAAAGAGTGATATTGTTGGTGTATATAGTTTCAGTTCCTGTGGAGGTACAAAAACAAACTATGACGGGGGTGGGATTTTGGGGTCCTGCTCTCTCTACCTCTCTGTAGTGTTATCGTGTATTTAACTTTTCTTTCCAGGTGGAAACAAGGATCCATTTTTGAAGGCTCACAAAAGAAGATTCTACAAATTAGAGGTAGAAAAAAATCAATACTTAACTAATTGCCTACATTTGAGCTGGGGAGAGAGCTCAGGTGATAAAGTTCTTGCTTTGCAAGTAGGAACCCTTGAGTTAGATTCCCAGAACTCACATTTTAAAACAGTCAAATATGATCATGCAATTGTAATCCTAGCCCGGGAAAAGTGGAGACAGGCTGAACTCACTGGCTAATCAAATTAGCCTATTTGTTAAGCTCCAAGTTAGGAAGAACCCTTATTTCTAAAAAAGAGGTGAATGCTATGGACAGATACTTAGTTCCCCCCACACACACATATGCACACACACACACACACACACACACACACACACACACACACACACAAGAAAATTTACACCCAAAATATTTACACACAGATATACACAGAAATGATTTATATCATTAACTCACTAACCATACATTATTTGTTATTATCACTTAATTTTAATAAAGTGATCGTATATCTATCAAATAGATATGACTAATATTACAACAACTGTTTATAAGTGTGGGAAAATGAACATAGTTATTGCTGAGAAGCATTCCTACTTATATTTGGAACACTACATAAATGTGTGTATGTTATTGTGTGTATGTACTCATAACCTTGCATATGTTATGAGTAGCATGAAATGAGACGATACTTATGAAGGCTTTAAGCTCTATGGGTGTCTGTTTTTATACTGCATGAGTTGATAACTTAAAGAACCCATGGTTTACAGTTACTATCCAAAACCTGTTACAGTGAGAATTCTTGGTCCTGGGGTGGCCAGAGGTCTAGACCCACAGACCTCAACCCTAGACTCCTTAGCTGCCCGCCACTGCTTAGGCCCCCAGAAATGATTCAAACGCTTATATTAACTTTATGCTGTTTGGCCTATGGCTCAGGCACATTGTTAGCTTGCTCTTACATCTTAACTCAACCCATTTCCAATAATCTGTCTGCCCATGGACCATGGCTCACCTGTGTTCTTTACATGTTGCTCCTTTGGGCTTCTGGCTCAGTCTGTCTGACTCTGCCCTTCCTTTCCTACCTATGCTCTGATTTCTCCTCCTACTTTTTCTATGGTGCCTGTCGTGGGCCAAAACAGCTCCTATATTTAAATATTGCTATTCACAGCATACAGAAAGATATTCCCACATCAAAGACCATCTGGAAATTGTAAATAATTTTGTATATCTTAGCCCACCCTTTCTTCTATTTAATTATTAAGTTAATTTGTATACTATCATGTCCATTTTCTTAGTTGTTAAAGTTCATTTATCTTGGTCCTGCAAATTTGTGGATGTGATTTTAGGCATATCTATCAGTACTAGGAGAAGTTGCTACAATGTAGTATCTGGGAAAAATTAACCAGATAAAAATGATCTTAGTTAACTACCATCAAATTATTACTGAACACGTGTCAGACACTATGGAAAACTAAACATATGATGCTTCATTTCATCTTTGGACAAATTACTAAGTAAAGTTTATTATTTCTTATTTTTTGAAAGATTCATTGAAGCTAAGATTTACTAAGTAGCTTGATCCAGATGAGAAAAGGTACATGACTTACCTAAAGACATTGGGATTTTCACATTGAACCAGGTAAAAGTTTTGGCTGTTATTGGTTTTTAAATATAAATAAAATAAACAATGTATCCTTAATTTTCAATTTACTGTGAAATAACTGACAAAATACTTTTACATGCTTGAATTGTAAACATGATTCTTTGCTGTACCTTGAAGTATTGCCTAATTTAACCTAATCATATTTACCTTTTATAGTTGCCATCTTTTTTCATTCATGTATGTGATGAGAATTCATAAGAGTTTATCTGCCTAATGAATTTCTAGCATAAAGTATATTCATTAGACTATAAGATTCATACTACATATGAGGTATCCAGAATTCAACCATCAGAAAACATATTCTGTGTTTCTGATTAACATCACTCCATTTTCTATCCTCCTCATTTTGGATAGCTATTCATGAGCTAATTTTAACTGAATAAAAATGAAGAAGAAGGCAGGAAGGTATTGAGAAGAAAGAAAGAAAGGAAGGAAGGAAGGATGGAAAGATAGATAAATAGTATGAAGAGAGAAAGAAAGAAGAAAGTATGGAGGGAAGGAAAAATTTAAATATTGGTTTGAATACATTTATCTATCTACTAATATATTAGATTTACAAAAGTTGTTAAAATTTGGTGAGTATGTTCTAGCTCAACTAGAAGTATAGCTCAGGCTAGACCAGCACTAATCAATGATCCAAACCTTTAGATCCAACCAAGCGTTTTATTGTTTTGTTTTTTTTTTTTGAGGTAGATTCATTTAAACGTTAAATCTAGAACTTCAAATATTATTTTTCTAGTAGAATACAATTTTTAAAATAATATACTGCACAGTGAATTAATATGTAAATTAAAAAGTTACGATGTTTTTATCATTATTACAAAGAAGAAAAAAAATACCAGAATTGTACAATGATAGTAGAGGGCATCAGCTGGAACTTATAGCCTATCCAGTGAACCTAAAGACACATAAAAGCATTATTTAGAAGTATTTGAGAAAAAAATCTTTGGGATACTTCATCCTTTTTGATTTCTTAAAGGCTTATAAAATAGAGTTCAGGTTAACTTAATTTAAAGTAGGCAACCACTATAATGCTTATAATGATACTAAAAATAACAAAATCAATAAATCTTGAGCCCATGTAACTTATAATTAGTTTGGCAGGTTTTTTCAAACATTGAATCTAGGGTTATAGATTCAGTGTGTAAGTATACAATGTAATGGACGGGGAAATAGAAGGAGAGGAGATATTCAAAACACATAATTATGGGTTGGATATTCTTCTGATACTGTCGAAAGATCCAACTCAAGACCTTGCATGTACTAGACAGGGAATCAGCCGTAGAGTTACTGTAGCCTCTAAGACTGACATAATTAAGGAGGACATGAAATGCAGGAGAAGGAAGGACATTCTGAAAATGTAATTATCTTAGTATCATAATGAATAGTTATTTGAAAAGATGAATCAATTTACATTCTCCAAGGACTTTTTAATCTTCTCTGATTTGTTGAACTTAAATTCATTATTATGATAATTTCCTCATTTTCTCATTGAAAGATAAATGTCCCTGAGAATGAAAATATAAAGAAATCATTTTTTACTTATTTTATTTTGATATTAGGCCATATTTTATTTTCCAAATTAAAAAAACACTTCCACATTTTATTCCAAAGTCTTAAAAAAAAATCTATACAACTAGAATGCAGAGGTATATTACCCTAGGAAAATCATGGAAATTTTATGTGACTCTGCAGATGCTTGAATTTTTCAGAATTAGAAAGCCACTCCATAAAAGAACAATTTGTTTATAGGGGAATTAAAAACTATTTAAGGGACTTATCATCTTATTTATTTCTTCTGACTTTAAAACATTTATAACTACTTATGCTCAAATAATCGTTTCCTGTTCTATAAAAGAACATGAGACAAACTTAGAAGTCTTTCACTGTTATCAAATTATCTGTTGATATTATATTTTATTGCTAACTCTTAAGAGTAGAAAATATCCAGACCTGATACAATCAGAAAAAAGAGATAGTTTATTTCTAAATAACTAAGTAAATTTTTCAGTATTCCATTGTAGTATTTAACTACAAGAAAAAAAATATCTAAATAAGAGCAAATGCCAAATTAGGATTACAATGGAACTTTTTAAAATAATAAAAATACACCACAAACCAAGATTATCTACTTGAAAATGTATAAAGGTCATATGCTTAGAAATTCAGTCTAGGAAACTGAAATAAATATCATAGGAAAATCATTTATAATTGAAAGAGATGAGAACTGTATCCATGGGACAAGAAACCCTCACAAACACCAGTAGCTGTGCTATGGCTGAACCACTACATTTAAAGGGCAGCCGCCCCTCACACTGTAACATGAGATCCAAGAGTTAACTCCTTTTATTGGGTATTTTTGAACTAATGTTGACATACAGTTTATAAATTTTCCTTTAACTTGACATAAATATATGAATTACAGACTAAGAACTCAGACTATTCTGTCTTGTTCAGGCATCTAGCTGATTTATTTGTGAGCACCAGATTTGCCAGTTCTGATAGCAAGTGCCATGATGATCAATGTGAATGAGCTCTGTTTCCCGACCAACCTGCTATAAAATGCTAGAAAGTGAGACATTGCAGAAGGGAAAGGAATTTTTACTTCTTTTTGGAAAAAAAAAAATAAAACTACTATACCGCCTTTGAACTTTTACTGTTTTCTTGGGGATAGTCACCGTATCATCCAATTCTATAAAAACCAATCATTTCAAAGTGGCATAAAATAAACTGATATATCAAGGAGAGGATAAATGTTTTTGGCAACATAGAGTACGTACCAGAAAAGGAAAGTGCAGACTCTTACTACAATGCATCTTTTGTCTACAGTTGTCATTATTTCAGCTTCAAAGAAATGTTTAAGTGCCAAATCAGTATTCTTGCCAAGGTCTGGGGTTCAATTGTCAAACGTGTTTCTGTATTCTCACCCACAGCCAAATATACCTAGAAAAATGACTAAATACTCTGCTGAGCTCCCATTTGCTTAGATTAATACGAATCTGTGGAATCCAATAGGCTTCTGAGGAGCTTAAGGTCAATGAGTATGTCTCCATAAGTTTCTCTGGTGATCTTGAAGCACAACGTGCTATTTATACAGCCTCATAGAATCTTAACGATTACTTAACATGATAATGTATCTTTTTACAGAAGTGTGAAAATACAAAATTCTTATTACTTATAAAACATTAATCATGATAGTAGACCCAGCAGTTCAATGGCCTTTAACTCTGTGATCCAAAATCAATCCCATAAATAAGTTTTACACATTAAATATTCAAGTGTGATACTGTTTCTCAGATGAGGAGAGCGTATAACCAACAACTATGATAAACAAGATTTGGGGTTTCATCTCTAGTACAACAAACAACCCCAATTAAATCTAATATATAACCACTTAGCAAGTATCCCAAGTACCAGAGGCTGTATAAAATTTGTATATGTTTTAATTCTTCAAGCTATTCAGGTCTGAAAGTAATATTGCTATGTGTATAATAAGCCATGTAGACTTTAGGGAGCTGTCCAATCATGCAGACATAAAATGGTGAGTCACTGATGTCACAAAGCTGTCTGAAGTGACACATTTCTCCTTCTCACTGTATGTCTTCACTGGAGAGTGAAAAAGGTTTGAGATATATGGTTTAGCAATATGTTAACTTATATATTAGAGCAAAAGCCTTTTCAAAATGAAACCATAAAAAACTAAATAATTAGAAACTTAACCCTATTTCAGACCCAGAATTTTACCTCAAGGAATTTTCAGCTTCATTCATAGCATGTTGAGTATTTTCTGATCATAGTGTTAAATGTGAAAGCAATATCATTTATGATTCTCAGTTTAAAATGACAGATAATAAGCAGTTTGACATAAGAAAGACATGATCAGGAACCTCCCTCAATTGTCAGAAAGGGGGTTCAAGTCCCCAATTTGGTGGCCACAAGCACTCTAAGATCACACTTGATCAAACAGTGACTATCAGTAACATTGCCACTACTCTGTCTGGTTTTCAGGAACAGGATATGGCCATAGATGAAACTGATTGTCATCAACTCTATGACCAGAAGCAAAATAACAACCACTCATGAACATCCAGAGATAATCCCACCATTCTGTCAGTGAACTGGACCACATTCAGTGCATAGTACTGAAAAAGTTCCAATTGGACATGTGCAGCTCTCAAAGCCCTGAGAACCCTATGTCACATCTGCAAAGGTGACCAAGAGCATAATCTTCCTGCTTCTGTTGAGGGTTATGTAACTCTTAAAGAAAAAGATGCTTACTTAAATTATGGCAAGATTATACAAAAAGTACTTCAAAACCAGAAGCAATAAGAATTCCTAACAGAGACAACTAAAATTCAAGCTCCTCTCCTTTTTGCTGCATGAGGATACTGATACCCAGCAAGAAGAAACTTGTAAATAGCTCCCCAACCAAAATGGTACAATCTCAAAGAAATGCTTGGATATCAATAACATGCACATTCATTATTAACAAAATAATTTGTGTATGTAAACTAAGGTTTTTGTTATTAGTGGTGATGTTTATCTCTTTTTGTCTCTTGCTCCATCTCTCCTGTTCCAGGGTGTCACTTAAATTCACCACCTATATGTCCCAGCCTCCCTAATACGCGGGGCAAATCTGAACCATCATATTCAGGCCTTTAATCATGATACTGCCGTATCTATCAAGAAAATTTATGGGCCCTTGTGTCATGTTTCATGGGGATTAAATGCAATGGTGCAAATAAAATACCTGATGGTATAATATTAACTTTCTATTTCTGGTCCTACTAGAAAAGTTTGCAATATACTAAGATGATTTGAAGGCAACTCTATTAACAAGCAAGGATAAGGAAACTGTGTCCCTTACCTTCCACGGTGATGTAAATAAGATCTGTCTTCATAAAGTTGTCATCCAACCTTTACACACATGCAAACACAAATATAGACATACATACACTTGCACATTACACACAAACATACACTACAATAACAATACATTAATATACTCTCTAAACTGAGATAAAAGCTTAATAAAGTCTAAAGTACTGATGATGGATTTCTAAAATATCTTCATATTTTGACAATATTATTTTTCAATTTTGAAACTATTGTACTGCAAATAGAGAATTTATTTAGCAACATAAGTCACGTTTGTTACATGATTTTTATATAGGTAGTCTCTCACTGTGTGTTCTTTCTTCATTCTTATGCCGCAGACTTTATTTGTGAGATCTTTCCTCTCCACTTAAGTTTTCAAATACTAATTACAGATTTGATCTGTCTTCCCAGATTAACTTATTTATACCTTAATCCCTTACTGAGACATTTATCTCACATTAGTGTGTGTGTGTGTGTGTGTGTGTGTGTGTGTGTGTGTGTGTGTGTGTGTGTCTGTGTGTGTGTGTGTGTTGGGAGCTGACAGTTCCCTAACGGGATGCATCAGCATTAGTGTGAACTTCCTATTACCATGCTTCTGTAGCACAGTGGAGTCCAGTAAGTACTGAGGACTGGGTTATCATGACCTGTGGAGGCTATAGTCATGCCCTTCATCTCATCTTGGGACAACGTACCATGAGTGCTTTTGAGTTCAGCTGTTTGAAACTTACTTTTGTGTACACACACACACACACACACACACACACACACGTTACTGCAGTTACATGCTTCCACATAGTCATGAATTTAAGGGTTAACTATTCTTATAATAGCAAATACAGATGATTTTGCTCCCAAGTCAAATTAACTCTCTGATATTTTTCAGTGCTCAAAATTTTATAAGCATAAGCTATTTCAATAGTAAGAGATTTAATATATATTCAAGGACAAGTTAAAATGTGTTGTTATCTAATTGCATGCAAAATACAATCACAATATTAACATATTTTGAATATTAATTGAAAATAGAATGACTATATTATGATATGAAATGAGACCATTTTGGAGGCAAAGCATCGATTTATAAATTCTTTATACTTGTTATAGTTTAATTTAAATGATTAATTTAGAAAAAGTGATTTTTACACTATTCCTAGAAAAAATATATATCTTTGCTAATACTAAATTATGAGCTTTCATTTACTATTTATTTATATAAAAATACACTAAAATTTATTTATATTTCATATTACAATAAAGTAATTTGTGAAAATCCTATCATAATTATTAAAATACATAACAAATTTAATTTAGTATAAGAAAATGGGGTCAGAGATAAAGAGAAATTAATAACTTACATGCAGATGATATTTCATAATATGGTTTATCTAGGGAATATTTTACATTAGAAGCTCTCATTTCTCTAGGGAACTGAAACAGCATTAAAATATATTTCTTGATTATAAAGTAATTACAATTTTTGAGCACCATGGAAACACTTTACTGAAAATGTGGAAATGAGAGAGAATTGAACGGCTTATAGCATGTACCCAAGTACTTGTGAATTATCAAAAGGCAATCACAGATTCCAAATAATCAACCAAGTAAGAAAGTTTATGAATAATATAATAAGTAAATATAATTATTGAGATGATAGAATTTATCAAAATAGGTGTGACAATGCATATTTTATAATAACAGAATGCGAATATGCATTAAAATATTTTAAATGCATGTCTCACTAAAATGTGAAGAGCTCTGGATTGGGAACCAAACATCCACATGTACCTACAGCAACACGATAATGCAGTGGTCACTAGACTTTGTTTTACTCCTATAGTAGAATAGAGCTTATGTAGCTTTATACTCTAAATTATAAAACATTTTTATCATCACGTTAAGAGTGAAATTTTGTAAAGTACTGCTGTCTCTGTTATGGAATTGAGTAGCATTTTATACATTAATGCAATTTTAAAACACTTATTCAACTATAGAAAAACCATTACATAGATTACTTCTATCATTAGAAAAGAAAAAAGGAAGAAAGAGGTCATTATTACAGTTCAGAAATCCGCTGAATTGCTTGATATATGAACTGAAAATATTCATATAGAAATATTAAAAATAAAACATATCCTATGCTGTACAACAAATTATTTAAGTCATAGCTAATTCATGCATTTATAAAATAATTCTTATATTCAGAAAAAACATTTCCATCATTTTATGAGTAATATTTTACTTAATTTTTTTCTGTCGTTTAAACTCTTATGAGACATTCTTTACTTTAAAATGATCATTTTGTGTGCTTTGCATCAAAGCAAAAAACAAGAATGCATGAACATGGAATGCATTTAAAATGCCCATTGAAATGTTACTATGAGTTTTCAGATTCCAAGTGTAGTGTGATGTTCATACCTACAAATTATTTTATATTGCAAAGGGGTGAAGGCTCTATGTAGGCCCCAAGGTTACTGCTTCATGTTCACTGAATGAGTTGTATAAGTATTGTTTTCAGCAACAGACTTTGCTGTCAGTTTGTAGAAAGCAACCTTAGTCTTGGTAACAACCTGGGTTGTTAAGGGATTCTCATGGGACTCTTTTAGTCAAAAACTCAATTAGATGCAATGCAATTCTATTATTAGAAGCTTCTTTTGGTGATAAGAAATGCCCGGTTGATCCTTCATTATTTGGTGATTTCAGTTAGATTGCTTTCATATATGTATATATTTTAGAAAGTGTCTACCAAATTAGGTTTCTATATTACCCCTCAAATGCTTAATTTTAGCTTAGTTTAGTGGATGGGAATTCCCTCATTTACTCATCCCTTTCTTTCCTTTGCCTCTCCATCGATTCTTCCATTTAAGCCCCCAGTCCATCCATAACTATTTATTCTATTGCCGTTTCCAAAGAGATCTACCTGTCACCACTCGTCACTTACTTGATATCTAGCCTTTGTGGTTCTAAGGACTGTAGCTTAGTTATCATTTAAGAGCTAATAATCACATAAAAGCAAATGTCTACTATAACGTTTTTCTGTGTCTCACTTGGGATCATGTTTTCCTAGTTCCATTATTTACCTGCAAATTTCATAACTTTACTTTTTTTAAACCGCTGAAAAATACTTCATTGAATGCATTACCATATTTTCTTTACCCATCCTTCTGTTGAAGGGCATGTAGGCTATTTTCAATTTTTGTGTGTTTTGAATAGAGCAGCAATGAACATAGTTCACCAAGTGTTTTGTGGTAGGACGAAACCTTCTTTGGGTATATGCCCAAAAGGAGGATAGCTGGATCTTGAGAGAGATCAATTCCTATCTTTCTGAGGAACCACCACACTTATTTCCATAGGGTCTTCACATAGTCACATACCTACCAGCAATAGATGAATGTTCCTTATACTCCTTCCACATTCTCATCAGCAGGAGCTGTTACTTATTTTCTTGACCATAGCCGTTATGGAGGATATTAGTTAAAAATCTTTAAATAGTTTTGATTTGCATTTCCCTGGTGACTAAGGTTTTTCTCAGCCATTGGAGTCTCCTCTTTTGAGAATTTTGTTTATATTTATACCTCATTTTTAAATATGTTATTTGCTTTCTTAATATTGTTTCTTATGTATTTTGGATATCATATGTCTATCAATTGTGAAATGAGCAGAAATAATTTCTGATTTTATAGGCTGGCTGCCACTTTTTCCAATTGACAGAATCCATTGCTGTACATAAACTTTTCAGTTGCATGATTCCCGATTTAGATGATTTTAGTGCAGACTTTTCTTTAAAGGGAAATAATATTTTATTTTAGGATAATAAATGTCCCGAATATGATTAACTATCCTTTCAAAACTTCCTTAAGTTCTTTAATTTAGCCAAAGTAATAGTGAAAGCTTTTCAGTTGTATATTTTTATTACTTCATTTTATATAATATTATAATTACATCACTTCCCTTTTCCCTTTTTCCAAGCATTCTTATATAACACTGCTTACTCTCTTTAAAACCCAAGACTCTTATTTTTATTAAAAGTTGATATATAAATATATATTATATATATATTTCTACTAATATAATGTTACTTGTGTGTAAGTAAAAATTTTTCATAGTTCATTGATCAAAGAATTGAAAACTATAAGTAGCATTAGACAATTGGTATGCTAGAATTTTAGTATACCTAAAATAACGTGTCCTTGAGAGATAATAATTCAAATCAGAAAAATGTCTTATAAAGAACAGGCAAGTAATACAGCTTGCATAATTAAAAATGAAATGAAAAAAACCCCAGATATTTAGAAGCTGTTTCTATGGGGGAAAAAAACTTTGATTCATCACTCAATGGAGTAAATTCCAAAGTCAGGACAGACCTAGCATTTTTGTCTGCATTTGAGCAAAACTGATGACAGCTTAAGCTGGAGAGAATGAGGGTAAGAAGGAAATGTCTCCACTGTTGGGAGGAGTGCAAACTTGTGCAGCCACTTTGGAAATCAGTATGGCGACTTCTCAGAAAATTGGGAGTTGGTCTATCAAAACCCTAGGATAACACTTCTGAGTATATGCCCAAGTCTTATATGAGCCAGAGAGGGGGTCAAGTTCATGATGGGGAAATCTACAGAGACAACAGACAAAATGGTAAGTTTCTGGCCTGTCTGGCCTATGGTTCAGACCTGCTGACCCTCAGTCCCACAGAGACACACAAAAGCTTACATTAATTTTTATGCTGATTGGCCTAGGTCCCAGGCATATAACTTGCTAATTCTTTACTCTTAAACTAACCCATGATTCTTATCTTGTTTAGCCATTCAGCTTGGTACCTTTTCTCAGAGCACCATATCAACTTCTTTCCTCCATGCATGCTGGTGTGTCATCATGGTGTCTCTCTAGCTTTTCTCTGGCATCTCTGCTCTGCTCTTCCTGTTCCCAGAGTTTTCTTAGTCGGGTAGCCCTTTTCACACTTCTTGTCTGCCTTCAGCCAATCAGCATTTTTATTAAACCAGTAGGTGGAACAATTATTTACATTTTACTAAAACATATACCCACTACAAAGAGAACCAACCAAACTCATAGGAACTCATGAACTTTAGACCTATAACCTTGAGCCTGGATGGACTAGATTATGCCCTCTGCATATGGGAGACAGGTGTATATCTTGAACTGTTTGAGGTTTCCCTGGCAGTGGGATTACAATCTATTTCTGGTGCATGTGGTGGCTTTTTGGAGCATTAATATGCTCCTATGGTGGGACACCTTACTCAGCTTGATGTAGTTGGAGGAGCTTGGACTTGCCTCAACTGAATGTACCAGGTTTTGCTGATTCTTCATGGGATATCTTATCTTTTTGGAGGAGGAGATGGGGAGGGGAGAGCTGGGGAGGAGTGGGAGGGGATGGAAAAGAAAATTGTGATTGGTATGTAAAATAAATTTTAAAAATTCTTTTTAAACAAAGTAACAAATCATTCTCAAGACTGAACTTTGCTCTTTTTTCTATGAATATCTTTAGAGATGAGTTAATTTTTTTCTCCCCCTCCCTTCCTCCCTGCCTCCTCTCTCACCCTTCCTCCTTCCCTCCTTCACTCTTATCTCTTCTTCTTCTAAGCTTTTACTTTTTCCTTTTCTTCTACATATTTCTATTTCATCTACTTCTTAATTTTAGTCTTACGAGGAGAAAGAAGGATGAGGGGGGAAGTAAAGGAAGAGGAAAGAGGGGAAGAATATATCAAAGAGTCAGAAATATCAGCAGGAGATTTTTATCAGCCTAGTGTGGAACAACTTTACTTCCCAAGGCTTTCTTTTTCCTGCTGTCTTCATGTGGCAAAATCTTGCTGCCCACATGCAGTGGAAGGAAAGAAAGAAAGAAAGAATAAAGAACGATTGGCCTCTGTGGATTTTTATTCTTAATGGTGAACTGGAAAATGGATAGCCATGTCTAGCTTGAGGTGCTGCCACAGACCAAGTTTTTCTAAAAATATCTTTATTTTGTGGATATACAGAAAAGGAAGAAAGTAAAGCTAATAATAAAGATTATAGGTTATCTGAGTACTTGATAGGGATTTTAGTCACCACCGGGTGGCCTCACCACTTCCTCTGAGTAGCTTTCAGAACTATCTCACAGTAGGTACCCTTCTTCTGTGACCACAGTATGCAAAATTCACTCTGTAAATCTGAATATCTGGTGCACTAGATGTGGAGTCAAATAAATGCCTGCACTTCCAGGAAATGAAAGATGCCTAACGAAGAGAAAGCTACAGGACCATTTGTCTGAAACACTATTAAAGGGAGGCCACCTCTGTTCTCCAAACCACAGCCTACTTCTTTTTTCTTCCTTCCTTCTCTCCCTCCTTCCCTCCTTTAGTACTTCCTCCCCTCCTTCCTTCCTGCCCTCCTTTCTTCTTGTACTGTATTTTGTACTATATTTTTTTGCTTTTGTATTTCTCTCTTCATGCTATTTAGTGGTCCATAATACTGATGAGAACACAATTATATAAAGCATCTCATTTCTCCAAGAACAGAAAATCAGATCTACATTTTTACAAATGTTTCACTAATCTGACTTCAGCCATTTGGGGTTTACCAGGAGTCCTGAATCGAAAGGAAAACAACAAACAATCATAACCAGATTTCTAAAATCTGGCTTCTAAAAATTGACAAAAGGGCCTAGGTAAACAAATTAATACAAATCAAAAAACAATTGCCGGTGACCACAGGATTTTTAGTCCAAAATCAGCTTCTTTGTATAATCCTAAATTCATTCTTGAACAATTATAATTCAATGACTCCATTTAGAGTATTGGGAAATATTTTATAGTAGGAGCAAAGTTGTCCCTAACTTTGCTTCTTATAAATATGCAGATGACTGATACATTAGTCCCTGTAAGAAAATAAGTGTCTTAGCATAGAAGTATTCTGTAGCTCATTTGAAATTAAAATCTTAAAAACAATTGAAATTTAAATGTGGACTCATAATAATTTTTGGAATGTAACTAAATTGAGGCATAAGTTATAACAAACTCACGTTAGGAATGCATATAAATTACAAGTCCTAATGGGATTCACAGATATCTATTTTTTTCCCTGATTTAAGAAATTCACAATTGAAAGCAGATTAATAATTTTCCAGAAAATTTATCATTTGGTTTGTTGTTAAAATTTAATTTTCAAAAAATAATCATGGCATATTTACTCTTTCAAAGTTTCCTAGAGTCTGGAAAAACTCCCAAGAATGCAGTTTTGCAGAATTGCGTGTTATGTTGTGAGGTTCCCCTGGAAGCAATGCAGTGATGCTGCCTATTTACATCCAAAGAAGAGCCAGTTAGACACCAGAGAGGGCCAGTTGCATCAAAGACCCAAGAAGACCAAAAATACAACCGCAGTCTACTGCGCAGCTTGTCCTGGAGTCTGGGGTAGTTCTAACACGCAAGTGTGGAGCAATGGAAAAACCATGATTTCCACACAAATGCAAAAAGAAAAAATGTTAAGTAAACATGCTACTTAATAAAGCATTCTATGCTTTTATCCATTCCACTATGTTACATGTATGTCTTTATGGTAATGAGGCACTGAAGAAACAAAATTAGTAAAATGCTCCCCAATAATAAAATCTATTTAATTATAGTGGAAAAAGTAAATAGGAATTTGCAATGAACACTCAATTCAATCTTGAAGAATAAATTTATTTTGAAATGTGTCTACAAATAGCCTAATAATGTTTTCCCAATAGTCTTCTAATCATTCATAATTGAGCATCCAGCTTGCAGTCATCAATTTAAATGATTAGCATTACCGTGTACCACCTTTGGGAAAAATTATCCTGGAAAACATTGCCATTGTTGTTATGGACGTTTTATGGTAATTCTGATGTTTCATGCCCTCTGGTACTCCATACAATAGACCCGCAGACCTGAAAGCGAAATCAGAAAGAATAAATACAATTTTCTTATTTCATGAAGAAGAAAACTCCAAGGGTGTTTTCTTAGCCAAGATCACAGTACTTTCTACAGCATAAGGATAAGTAAATAAATAAAAATAAAACATTCTTCAATTACAAATATGTGTAAATAAATAGATATAGAAATAAATGGGAACTAAGCATAAAGTAAAAAGTAAATAAGGGAAAAGAACTATACTAAAAGAGTATCAGTGTTTGATGTTGAGGCTGTATTTTGCTGTTGTTAAATATATGTGTTAATGATTTTTTTTCTTGAATCTGTACTCAAAACAGAAAATAAAAATTTAAAAATATTTAAAGGACTTATTGTAGACATATTGATTTAATATTTTTCTACTATAAATTTGCATTCTAATTCCAGTAATGTGAGTTTGAAATGAAACAAAGACATAAAGGTCACTAATGGAGATTCAGTGACCCTTGGAAAATTATACAAAGCATGGATAATGCATTTGATGAAAAAAATTACTTGCAAACTAATATAAATACTTTTTATTTATTTCAAATATGAAGTGTTTATTATATATTAGACACTAGCTTTGAAAATTTATCAATTAAAAACCTGAAAGATATTGAGTCTTAATTCAGATTTTAAAATAAGAAACTAAGGTCTGCAGACTAATTGGTCTATGTCTTTAAAAAATGTTACCCTGACTAAAATGACAAATTATAAAAAACAGGAGATCACTGACAATATCTAGAGGTGAATTATCTTCTCCCCTTGCTCAAAGTGAGGTTTTTATCTCAAATGGAATACTGAGTCATATTGAAGGCGAGAGCATGAAAAAAACAGGAGTCTTTCTGTCTGGTGGATAAGTGTGACCCTGCAGTGTGAGGGTAAAGTTGCATACTTTAAAAATGAAGCATTCTTTATTAAGTTATATCATTTTGTCCTCTAATGTATTAAGATAAGTAATCATTTTAAACTCTTTACTTTATGCCAGTATATCTTGAGAGAAGATATGTCCAAAATTTTCTCAGATAATTTACACACAAAATGTTTATACAAATAAGTTGCCTATTTATTTATAAGTTTTTATAGATATACAGACTCTTTAAAAACTTTGTCAGTTGTCAATAAACACATAGAATATTCACATGATCTGAAACATAGACTAACACACAAATGGAAAATAACAAAAAAAAGTTGATTTTAACAATAATGTTATTTACGAAATTCAGCCTGTCACAGAAAGTATTCTGAAGCCAAGGAACTGTTCCAAAAGGAACCATAATTTGGAGTGAGTCAAAAAGTATTAAACACAGTTTGTTAACACTTAGAGTATGGGGCTTGCACTAAAGTTGCGATTTTTGAAGAATGAATGCCTGGGTAAGCAGAAACTTTGCTAGGCAAGTTTTCTCAGAGGATCACTTTTGGTTTGTTAAACATGTTAGGTCCTGATGAACTTATTATGTTTGGCTGTAGCAAGAAAATCATCCTTCTGGGACCGAAAAGCAATAATTCATCCCAAAACACTGAGGCCACCCTCCAAACTATATCCTGTGAGGCTTTGATCCAGCATCAGCTGGTGACTGTAGATGAGTCTAGTCTGGGTTTCTTGACATCTACTACAAAAATCCACATACTTAAGTTGCTGATAGACAAAATGGCCATGCTTTGAAGAAAAAAAAAAAAAAAAAGTGCTATCAAATGTTTGTTAAATGTATTGGCTCAAACAAAAAAGATTGATTTTTTTAAAATAAATTTCTGATATTTTAGGAAACAGAGTAAGGCTAACAAAATTTACATTTTCAGTATTTAAGCTGCTCTATCTATCTATCTATCTATCTATCTATCTATCTATCTATCTATCTACCTATCTATCTATCTATCTATCTATCTATCTATCTATCTATCTATCTATCTACCCTTTCTCTCTCACCACAGGAGGATTCTAAGTGAAACTTCATTTATTTGTGCTCATTTTCCCAAAAGACAGAGCTAAATGTTCAATACCTGGTAGTTTTGATGATAAAGGATGAAGAAGGAAGAAACACCAGCCCTTTATTCCTATACTAGACCGAAACCAGTAGAGATACAATATCATTCTATGTTCTACCAAATCTTAGACAGGGTTACTGATAGACTCCATAAATTATATCACATTATTTTTTTCTAATTTGACATAATCCAATGGAACTTTGGTCTAATATTTTTGTAATGATTTTATAAACAATAATTTTAATATGTCCTATAAGAACTTAAGCTTATCTTGCCAAGTATAAAGGAAACATAAATAGCAGAAAGAGAGGTTGATGTACTTGTCATCCCGAAATTCTTGAGATAAGTCAGGGAAAGTCCTCATTGGAGACAGGCCAAGCTATATACATGTATCATCTCCCCCAAATTAGAAATTTCACAAAAATAAATATTTTACCATGTCAGCTCTTTCATGTCTCCCATTGATCCATTGTACAGTTCCATCATTTATCGTGCCGTCTGCTCTCACTTTCTGGAACTTTCTAGAAAAGAAGCCATGATAGAATGCTGAGAAATTGTTTATGAAAAACTTGAAGATATCCTTGGTATGCTTCCATTCAGTTTGGTCAATGTAGCAAAACAATAGTTCTTCAGTTTCCAGATTTGGAACATTTTCTTCTTTCTACATATACTATTTTGCTTTAAAATTTCTTTTAGTATATCAGTTATAGATTCTAATGATTGTAACCACAATGTTTGGTATATTTTATTGAACCAAATCTTTCTGTAGGATTGTATTTCAGGAATGATGCTCATGTGTCTTAAAGTATTCTGAGATGACACCAAGTGTTTTCATTCAGCATTCTACAGGGTACCAACTACCTAGTTCAGTCACCTCATAGCATCACGGTACTCAATAATCTAGTTCCGTTTAACCTTGCCAATTCAGATAAACATACTTGAAACACACACTTGCACACACACACACACCTGCATTTAGATCTTCTGTATAAATATGCTTTACTAAAAAATACTTTTTGTTTAAGTACTTAATTCTTATTAATTCTTTCAAAGAAATTGCTTTGAAGCAGGTAATTCTTTCTAAATAAATGTTTTCCATATCATCTTTAAGTTCACTCAGTGAATAGCATATTTGACAACAATTTTTGAAGTTTTAAATTGTTAAATGTGCATGACTGACTAGCTTGTATTCCTTTCCCCCTTCCCATGTGTCTGTGGAGAAGACTCTTATCTGCATTTCTACATCCGGTTTTGATCCACATCTGGGTTTTTGGAATCAAATTCTTTTTTTGCTAAAAGATCAGAAAATACTTATGACTTTGAGTGTTTTATGCAGCCCATAATTACATTTTTAAGTGGAGATTCGGAAATTCAAAATAAAAAGAGAATATTTGTATCCAAAGAACTTAGCATTTAGGCAGTGGTTCTCACATAATGAAGAGCAATTCATCTACACTGATGTATTGCAACTGAGAGAAGTTGTGTTTAGGGATTACAATGATAGAGAGAATTGTGATCACTCTCTACAAAATGAGTTCCAGATTCCACACTTCCTTTCGAGTGCCTTAGTTGTGTACTCCATTTTTTCTATCAAGATTAATTAAATTAACAATCATATTCACTGGGTAAATTTAATATGCTGGTCTATGTTATTCTGACATACGTGGTTTCATTGTAATACTTGTCCTACAGCTTTCTGTGTTTGAATACCTGCTCCTACACTAGAGGATCTGTTTGGGGGATGTTGTGGAACATGAAGCAGGTGGAGTTTAGAGAAAATAGTAGGTCCTGGCCTGGGTATATTTTCCTTGGCTCACTCCTGTCAACTATCTGCCAATCCATGAAGAGGTGAAGAAACCGTGCAGCAAGCTCCAGTCATTGAGTCTTCTCAAGCTTGAGGGAGTGAAGCCCTGAGCCAAGTAAGCCCTTCTTAACTGCGTCTGGGTATAGTCTGTCACACCAAGAGTAATGGCAACTAAAGTATCTAACGAGTCATCAATTTTTCAAGTATTTTGTGTGGTGATAAGCGAGCTACTTAGGTTAGTTGTTATTTATATTATTACCATACAAACTTCATTTTAAATGCAATTTGACTACATTAACCAAAATCTGCTGAAGAATTTTGTCTGAGAAAAATCAGTAACAATGGTATCCTTGTCAGTGGCACTGACCACTTGTCATCATGCAAAATTCTAAAGACTTTTTGCTATTGCTTAGGAGAATAATTGCTACTTTACAAATAATAAAATTTCATTCTTGATTATAAAAGTGAGTTTCCTGTTTTAGAAGCAGTAGAAGACAAAATTGAGAGTCCATGTCTCCTATGATGCTAAAAATCTCTTGCTTATAAAGCAAAGACGTAGACATGGAAGCAATTAATATATACTTATTTCATTTCAATAACAAAATTTCTAGCTTAAGGGAGCGGGAACACTGTAGTAATATCTAAGGTCAATATGAAGTTATATGTAACATATTTATCAGAAAGCTGTCAAAAGTCAAGGGAATATTCTGGTATTGGGAAAGAAAATAAAAATAAAGCATCTAAGAAAAACCAAGTGAAGAATCTTAGTAGAGTAAATCGCAGGCTTGTGTATGTTTTCTTAGTTTTTCTTCTCTATCTCTGATAAGATAAAAATAAAAAATAAAACTAGTCTATTGAAACAAGTTTTCTTCTTAGAATATCTTTGGAACACCAGCCCACAAATAATGACCCAGAAACTTAGTATTAATTATGAAAAACCCGATCTTAGCTTAGGCTTTTTCCCAACCTACTCTTATAACTTAATTAACACATAATTTTTTAAATCTACATTCTGCCATGTGGCTTGCTTACATCTTCTCAGTACAACACATCTGACTTATTCCAAATCTGCTGGCAAATCTGATAGCCTGGATTTTTCCTACTTTTTTCTTTTTCTCTTACTGGATTGTCTGATTATTCTCTCCTGACTCATTCAGCCCTTTAAACCAAGGCACCTTAGTCAGAGACACATCTTTACAGTGTAAACAGTTACTCCAAAAGAGTCTAGTTTTGTATAGGACTAGATATCAGAAGATGCAAAGTGACTGCTTTCAGTCAAAACAATTCTTTTGAAGTGGAAAAGATGTGAGATGATAATGATTGCACAATCTAGTAGGTAAATTGAAACCATGAAATTATGATCTTTAATCGGATGAATGTTATAGTGGGAAAATTATATCTCAATAAGCTATGAAAAGAACTGGAAAGAAAACAACTCTAAATGTTTTAAGTCAAATGGAATTGAAATGAAAAATTAAATTCCACCTGCTGGTGAGAGAATTTGTCTTTCCAAAAGCTGCTTAAACTCATGACTCTGGGGAGAACATAATTAACGTTAATGGAGGAACCTTCTACAAAATGCCACTGCAATTTTTCAAAAAGCTCTTCTGTACTACTCCACTATCAAATGGTCTTGAAATAATTGTCTCAAAATATAACTGTCATCTTCTTTCATGTAATATTTTCTTGGCATAAGAGATAATGAAGAGAAACGGGCCCACAATGAAATTTTTAGTATAATTACAGTTGGCTTACATTATGGATTTCGGTTTTCTGATTGACTCTTTTTACTACTAATTAATTGTTTTTGTAAATTTCCCATAAGGATGTTTTATAATCCTTTTCACCATTTCACCCATACCAGGTGGTTAATCTTATATAGAAAGTAAAAGTTTATTCCTTCCCATTGTGAATCTTATGAAATAGAAAATGAAAATATAAAAGTTATAAAAATTAAGAAAACCAATGAATCAATGTAATGTTTGGTGCATGGATTTGATGTGTCAAATATAATTTTACTTTTTAATTACACATTGTTATAAAAATTGATTTTAACAAACATGTATTAAATATGTATAGCCAAAAAGTCCATTAAATATTTTTGAGTTTGGACAAAATGAAAACTGGTTGAATAATTTATGATTCATATTTGAGGAATAAAGAAATCATACTATTTGTCCTTCAAATATTTTCATAAAGAACACTAGTTGCTTTGTTAGTGAGCCCACACTTCGATGACTTTTTTTAAAAATGGATTGAAATAAATATTCTAAATGCCAGCATTAATTTGTGTGTGTTTGGGAGGGACACACAGCATTTAGAATGAAGAAGCAGCTTGGACTTTAAGACAGTCTCTTCTGCCCAAATTGAGCTTTGCACACTTAGATTCTTCCACTCCCTTATCCTAAGTTCCCTCACATGTAAAATGAGGACAGTAATCCCAACAGAAAGCTTGGTTTAATTTGCAAACAAAATGCTACATTTCACCTATTGTGTTATCAATAAATCAAATAAAAACAACAAAAAGCATATGAGGCAGTGGTGGCCCATAGCTTTAATTTCAGCACTCAGGAGGCAGAAGCAGGTAGATTTCCGTGAGTTCCAGGCCAGCCTGCTCTACAAAGTGATTTTCAGAATAGCTGGGGCTGCACAGAGAAATGCTGTCTGGAGAACATAAAAAAAAAATAAGACAAACCAAAAGGAAACAATAACCTCTCCCCAAACAAGCAACAACAATAAGCAAAAACAAGACAAAAGCAAAACCAGGTAATTTCATTACCTATTTAAATGTATCTACAATGTTTTCTGTTATGGATATCATATCCATTGATGAGCACAAGTCGTTGAGAAAGTCTGAAAGTAAACCTTTTCTGTGTTCTACTGGCTGGGACAGAATGTTTTTCTCAGTTCATGTCTTAAATGAGTTTTCAATTAAACACGGCAGGTTTAAGTAAGATAACCCTCTTACATTATGCTATCCTTGAGTACTTCTAAGGTGTTGTGAATTATTGCAGCCAACAATGGTCCTTTACAGGGGTGTTCATATTCTTCATCCTTCCAATCTAGCATGGACCTCTCAGTTCTGAGATGTGATTTCCTAGCAATGATGTTATGCTGGCTCTGTATACATCTTAAGGAGACTGGCAGCAGCAGTTTTCTCTCCATTCAAACTTAGGGGCTATTCTACAAGAAAGAGCAGGCGGGTGATGGAGACCCATGGAAGACAGAACTAATGGACCATCTCAGTAACCCATCTTCCAAGTCAGAACTGCTCCTGTGAGGTTGAGCCTCACTCACACTGACAGCACAGCTCTAGATCTTAGGCTCCAGTGGAAAAGGAAGGAGACTGTTTATGGGCTCTGATTAAATCACTATATCTATGTAAAGGTGAATGTCAGTTTAAGAAATTACCTTTTGAAGCTGTTTAATATAAAGTGTAATTAAAACTTTACTTAGTTTTAGATAATTAAAACCCAAATTTACATAACAATCCATGCCTTTGGAGTTTAAATACCGTGATGGGGATGTCTGCTTTCTACTCTATTTAAAACCCAAAAATGCTTTTACTAAAGACTGTGCAATTTTTTATTGTAATTATCTAACAGCTATTTTTGTTTACTTGTATTCTTCTATAGAGTTTTGTTTATTCAGATGCTAAATTTGTTCAGACTTCAGTCAAATATAAAAGGTTTCATAAGATTTATTATATTAGTTACTTTACATGAGAAAAGAGATGGTGATTATTCACTACAACTTGAAATTAGAGTTTCCATAGTATAGTCTTTATCAGGTTCAACTAACAACTTGAAATAAACACCAATAAATCAAAATAAGAGCATCCGCTTAAAAGCAATGATGGTGATCAAGTGCTTGGAATAGGTAATCAGGGCCTTAATTAATTTCTATGGCACAAACATTGTAAAACAATTGAGTACAAAAGAACAATAGATCACTTAGAAAAGTAAGAGCTAACTGTAATTCTCTTTTCCTAGTAATCCTACAAAATATTTATTTTAAGCAATGAGCTTAAAATTTTTCAGGATTTCCATAACTTAAACAATAACCAGTACCTTATAATTAGCATCAAAGAATCTGTGTGCTAAGTTGTTATAATGTACAGTCATTCCATTAGGTGCACAACACCGTGTGGTGTGAGGCGGGAATAATTAGGTACCAGATGGTGATACAGCTCCAATAGTGAATGCCGATGCATAATGCATGAGAAGTGACTTTATTGTTGTTTTTTTTTATCCATTTGGTACCATTATGCTGCTCTTGGACCTCAATCCATGTCTCAAATGAAAAAAAAAAAAAAAAAAAACAACTTTGGATCCAGCATTTTACTGTTCTAAACAATTTATAACATCACTTTGTCCTAAGCCAGTAAGTTCTGTTCCTGCTCTGTCTGCAGGACAGACTTCTTGCCAGTAGTACCCATGGAGCTGCACATTTTCATTGTCTTGCATATCTGAGGTTAGTAAGAATAAATTTATGCCTTTGCAAGCAGCATAATGCCTGAGAAATAATATCTTTGAAAATGGAATCTGATTTTTTTTATTATTATGTGTCACAATTCTGGTCTGAGGTACTTTTAAAATATCATTAGTGGAGATGAGATTAATCATATTATGTCTTCTGAAGACCAAAAATATCTTTTATTTTTATTACAGATTAAATGAATTTGAAACTAGAAATGAGTGAGAATCTATATAGGTTGGATGATATGTCTCATTAATGTATTAATTCTTCAATAGAGAATTTCACAGCATGGTTTTCTATCTTGAATTATGAGGATGACAAGTTGTAAGTGTGAGGGAAGGTGCTCTGGCTCCAAGGGTATGATACGTAAAGGACTGCAGACTCTCAAAGATAGACCTGTGACTTTTAGTTTTTGAAAGAAGCAGAAAAATGTTAGTAGTTCTTATTTTTTTAAATAAATGATCCTATTAGACAGAACTGTTGTAACAGTAAGAGCTTATCAATGAGCACAATCATTAGAGAGAATACGTTGCATAAGATTTATTGTATGGATTATTTGCCTCGGGCTGCTTGGGAACTAAACAAGTTACATTCCTGTCTTACTTCAATCCCTCTTGTGCATTTGGGCTTGGCAGAGGAAGAAGTATAAAGATAATCTGGCAAATGTAAAAAGGACCCAAAGTTAATGTTCTCTGCCTCCAAACAGACAGCTTTCAGGTTGGAATACTAGCAGAAGACTATGTCCTTCATTGTAGAACGGGATCACTTATGATTCCATAGCAAAGAGTCTAAGGTATGGAAGTTGGAAGAATTTTTGGCAAGGTTAGCTTCTGCTCATATACATAGTTGAAGTAGAATATCAACATCAAAATGTGTCACCAGCCAGAGTGTCTGGTCCCCAGTATCTGCTGTCAACTTCTAACAAGTATCTGCAGAAATCTAAATTATGAGTTCTCAGCTTCCGTATTCAAGTCCACTCCTGGTTGCTTTACTATATTGTACTACTGTGCACATTGTTACAAGTCAGTGAATTATTAGTAGTTATATATTATTTTGCAACTTTATATTTTGGATTAATTATTTTTTAACACTGACTAATATACTTAATGAGTTTAAAGAGCACTTGAAGTAACTGCATATATGGTTCCATCTCTTTAAGCCATTTCATGGGCAATTTCATACTTTACTTATGTAAAATGCCATGCATAGTGATGAAAGACATTGGTCAGATACTCATAAAACGTCTCACAAGATGTCTGATGAGCTCACATTCTAGAATTACAAATATGACTCAAATATCATGAACTCACCACTAAGAAAAAAAAAATTTCCTCTTGTCATGATTTTGAAGATCTCTATAATATTTCTAACTTATAATTAGCATGATATTTTTTTTATGCCTGCAAAATTACTTTGTTAATTTCTTTCATGCATGTAGAGATGTTTTTAGTCTCCCATCTCCTTTTCTATCCTGGTTTCTTTTCTATTTCTCTGAGAATATACTGATTAAAAAGAGAGAGAGAGAGAGAGAGAGAGAGAGAGAGAGAGAGAGAGAGAGAGAAACATAGTGAAGGAAGGGGTTGATTTCAACTTACATTTCCAGGTCATAGACCATCACTTAGGAATATCAGGGGAAAACCTACGGATACCTCCATTTCATGATTCACTTGAGAATTCATACTTATATAGTTTAGGATCAACCATGTGTCCATGAATTGATGCTGCCCACTGTAGAGAGGGCTCAGGCCTGCTGCATCAAATAACAACCAAGACAATCCTTTACAGACACGCATGCATAACAATCTGATCTGGGCCCTCTTCAACTGAGCATTCTCTTCTCAGATAACTCTAGGATGCCTCAGCTTGACAATTAAGACTAACTAGGACAGGAGCCCTTACATTGATGCATCATATTTATTCATATGCATGTAAGTTTCTAATTATTGATGATGTAGTATTAGCTTTTGTAACAAAAAAAAAATCAAAATGACGATGATGTGAAGATGTTCTTTGCTTTCCATCTGTTCCACCTGTATAAAATAACCAAGTGGCCCTCAGTATTTCTACATAACCCAAATCATCTGGTGCTCAGAACACATTCATGTACTTGTTTCTTTTTATCAATAATGTCTGCTCCAATTTAACGGAAATAAGATGCTCTTAATTACCTATTCTTTTTAAGGATGTAAGTACTGAACATTCATTTTCTGCTAATTTTCAACTGACTTCATTTCAAATTTATAACCACACCTGAAAGCAAAGCTCATAGCTAAAATCTATTCCAGTGCATCTTTCTGTTAATGCATGAGCACTTTTGCTAAATGTATAGCAAGAATGTATACTAAATGATAACATCAAAAGCTATTTCCATCTAATGTTTTAAGGATTTTATTTTATTTTTCTCTATTATCAGTTAGAATGATTTGAATGAGAAATTATTCTTAAAGATGCAAATATTTGAAGACTGGGTAGCCTATAGGTAGTACTGCTTGAAGAGGTTAAAAAATCCTATGAAGCTATGGCTCTAAATTAGAAGAAGTAAGGCACTGAGGGTAAACTTGGGTATTTAAAGCCTTGATACACTACCACTTTGTTCTCTGTTTCATGGTTGCAGCTGATGATGGAATTATACATCATTCTGCTTCACCCACCTGCGTCTGTGGCTCCCTCGGCTCTACAGTCTCTTCCTTTGGAACCTTAAACCAAAATAAGCTCTTTTGTCAGTATGTAAGTTTTGGTCATAGTGCTTGACCAAGAACAATAAACAATAACTAATACATCAATGTTACCATAATGATTATTCTCAAACAAGATATTTCTGGTGACCAATTTCCTAAAGAACATATCAAGAGAACAAATTGTGTTAGGTGATTGGACAAACATTAATAAATGGTTCTGTAGACATATGTGAGCAAGATGACATTCCATTAGCATTGCATGAGAGAACTGCAATATTATTTAAAAATTCTCAGATTGCTTTGTTTACACACCATCCTTTCAGTTGTAACCATTTAATATTCCTATTATTTTCATGGCTTATGCTCATCACTCTTTTATGATTTTTATGTGATTTATAAGAATTTGTATGTAGAGAGCTTGATGAAAATATGCAATCATGCTCTCTTGATGAGAATGTGTAATCATACCCTCCTGAATTTGGGGTAATGTTTTGCAAATGTGTTCGCAAGTAATATGATGAAACAGTGGTAAGGTAAATCATGATTTCTAACTCCAGGGATTCATTTCACAAAATCCAACCAAGCATATATGAAAAGTTATAGCAGTATTAATGAAATAAACTACTTGAATGCTTTATATTAATAATAGAGAAATGAGTAAATCATACAACTCTGTTTATTGGTTGATGTGAAGGCTGTGGAAACATACTTCTTGAGAGGAGTTCACAATTTGTTTTTTCTATATAATATGAATGTTTGTATGGTACTAAAATATTGTACATTTAAAACCATGGTATTAAGTATGAGTCATGTTGAGTGCATAAGATAAAATTACCACACTAATTTTATTAACATTTATCTCTGGACTTTTCTTAAAAGTAAAAAATATGCAAGCTCAGAAACTTTAGGAGTGTTTAATAAAATATGTATGCTTATAAAAAGAAATAGAGTGTGAATTCATATTTCTAAAAATAATCTTGTATGAAGAACATTTGAGGTAGAAAAGAAAATCTCTTAGTAATTTAATATTTTATTCTTTATACGTAATATTTATTATTTTGACTCTTTCAATCAATAACTCAAAAAAACTTCCTGAATCTCATATTTAAATTTATATTTATAGATGTAGGAGAAGTGATTTTCTAGGTATTTAGAGACACCAGTCTGTCTTTATGTGAACTATCTTTCTTTACAGAATCTGTAGCTGTTATTCACAAGTAAAATTATGATAGTAAGGATAAATACAGAAAAATTGCTCACTATCACAAAGATTGCCTGCTCATAATCATAAAGTATTTTGTTTTCCTTGCTGAAATAATGCTAACCTGAAGTCAGTTATTATTCACAATTGTAATTAAGCAACACCTACAAGAACAGTTCTATTTCATATCATGATCTATTAAAACTGCAACACATGGTATAATTATCCTTTGTGAAAAACAGGAGCTGCCATTTTGTTGACACAAACTGTAGAATTTGGATTAAAAAACATTCATCATTTGATCAGCATATCCTATTTTTCAAATTAATTAGGTTTTATAGTAGTAATGTTCAGGGCAGTAAAAATATCCTTAGAGAACAAAGCCACCAATGTGCATTCATCTGTAGAAGATCATTTGTCGCACATTTATTTTTGCACCTGTTAGCTTATATTTTTTTGCATGCTTTTATTTTTCAGTAGCATTATTAAGTATTCACTTAAGAGGAAAGAGTGGGTTATAAAATCATGAGACATCAGAAGCCTGCGACAAAGCAATTTAGAATCATAGTATCTTGGGTTACGTTTCTGAATACATGTTTATCTGTCACTTACCAGAACACATATTGTTCTAATGTTTGTCTCAGTTATCTTTAATTTCTTTATAATCTACTACTGTGCATACACAGTATACACAGACACCCTTCATTTTTTTATTTGTAGTTTGATAGTGAGTTAGAAATTCTCTACATTCTAAATAAGTGTCACTTGAAATTTTATTAAAAGCTATTTTAGTGGAAATTTTATTCATTAATGGAAAATATCATTGGTTTCCTTGACTATTATTTGTACTAATAAGTGAGATTTCTATTTTATTATTATAGCAGTCTGTTATCCAATCAGCCTCAGTTAGTCTGAAAAATTATTCAACTCTGAATGTGCTTTGACTATTTGTCTATTTAAATTTATGAGAATTATGATGAAACCAAACACAACTGAGAGTACTTTAAATGTTGAAATGGCTTCTTACTTTTAGAAGTAATCAAGGGTATTCACAAACAAACAAAAAAAAATCTCTCTTTTTAACTTTAAAGCATTGTAAAATTTAAGGCCTCCTAATGACTCTAGACCTATTTTACTACAGAAAATGATTTTCAGTGGAAATGGTGAAGTTATCATGGAATAGTGTAGTGGTATTAGGTTACACTGTCAATAGTTTTCCCACAAATTGGTTTAATTAAAACAATGATTGGTCAAAGGCAAACAGGAAGTGTGGGCAGGGCTACCAAACTAAGAAAACTCTGGGAAAAAGAAGAACAATGCAGAGATGTCACAGAAAATGCCAGAAAAGCCAGAAGATACAGAGGATAACTATAGTGCTCTGAGAAAAGGTACCAAGCCATGTGGTTGAACAGGATAAGAATCATGGATTAGTTTAAGAGTAAGAGCTAGCTAGCAATATGCCAGATTCATAGAGTTATCAGTGTAAAATTAACATGTCTTTGTGTGATTATTTGGTGCTAGGTAGCAGTGGGGGTGCTAGTGGGTCCAAATCTCAGGGCTAGATTTGAAAGTCCAGGCGAGAAATTTCATAGAACAGGGTGGGAAAGGAAATCTCTTCAGTGATGCAAGGGATGCTATTAGAAAACTCAAAAGATACTGATGCAACTGAAGGTTTGAAATTAAGGAGTTTAAGTACAATCACTGTATGCCAAATTTTAAAATGTGAGTGTTGCAATGGTGGTGGCCTCTATGGTTAAACCATGCTGAATACAATAGTCAAAGGTTGCTTAACCAAAACTGAAGTAGTAAAGATACCTCCTTTAGAGTTCTTGGTAAGGAAGGCCTGAGATGCTCCCCAAAACCACATAGGCTTTTAGCATTCGTCTTGCTTGCCTACCCTAGATAGTTACTAAGACACTTTTGCTGAAGGAATCACATATTGTATGGGCAAGATACAGAAAAATCAAACTGGAAATGAGCTGGATGCTTCCTGCCTGTTGGCTGGTGATCATAGTGCCATAAAACACACTGTAGGCTGTTGGGGAAGAAAAGTCATCAACCGTTTTTACACAGGTATAAACCTTGAGAACTACAACACTAACCCACCAGGCAGGATGGCCCTACTGGTTTTATAAACTGTTAAAGCAAATCCAAAGATTTTCAGTTGCTTTTGAGATGGACTCCAAGACCTTTATTGTTCAAAATGTTGTTGAGGAGGTTTTAGGTCCCATGATTGAGTTTACTACTGTTGTTTAGCTAAATTAACAAATCACCAAACTACCTTCTCAATATTTATGGCTATATTTGTAGACAAATGCTACATTCAATCTCCATAAGAGATAGTTCTCTTCACATTGAAAGTTAATGGATACAGAAATTCATTGCTGCTCCAGAAACTGAGAATAAGTGAAGGCCAAATGCTAAACTCTCCACAAGCTATTCATTGAAGGTTCAAGAAACGTGATGGTGGAAAGTGCAAGAAAATATGAGAGCTAAAAGAAAGGATGAGAAACTTTAAAGTGCAATCCTGTGTCCGTGGATTCGTTACATTGTAAAGAATTGTCCTGCCTACTGGTTTAATTTTTAAAAGGGGGGGGGGTGCTGACTGGCTGAAGGAAGACAAGAAGTATGGGTGGGGCTACCAGACTAAGAAAACTCTGAGAACAGGAAGAATGGAGCAGAGATGCCAGAGAGACCAGTGGAGAGGCAGAAATGAAAAAACTGAGGGTGACAACACTATTTATGTGTGACTTTTAAAAAAAGAATACATTTAATGAATACAGCAGAGATCCAGAGCTAAACACCAGTTTGAGCTTCCGGTCCAGCTGAAGGGAGAGAGGGGAGAGTATATATGAGCAAAGGGATCAGGATAACAAAGAGGAGACGGAAGACTGGAGCTATTGGGAGCTCACTGAATCAGAAACAGCCACTGGGGAATCTTCAGAGAAAGGAGCTAAACCCTGCAAAGGCAGAGACTGTCGAATAGCATGGACCTCCTGGAGTAGGATCAGACTGTGTTCCTTTCCATGAACTGGCATCTTGGAGCCCATTCCTTACAGAGGAACACATAATCCAGCCCTAATATTGGAATGAGGGAATCAGACCTTGCTCAAATGGATACAGCAGACTGAACTGACTTACCTCGGGACTCCTTGCTGTCCTTGGATAATGGGGGGGGGGGGGGGGGGGAGTGTATGAGGTGGGAGGAAATTGAGGGAGGACTGGGCTGGATTGAGGAGGGAAAGGGAGAGTGAGCAGTGGCATACATGGAAAAAAAACTTTTTAAATAAAATTAAAAGTACACATTTAATGAAAGGAACATTGGGGCTAGCTAAATTCAGGTTAGTAGCTTATGGTGAGATCCACTGCACTTATATTTATTTTGGATTATATATGATGCTGAAGCACAAAGAAAGAAAACACATACTGATATACTAGATCCTGCAATAGTAATGAAACACTCTGTATGCATAAAAATTAAAGAGTTGTATAATCTCCAAAAATAACAAGAGATCTAGAAAGTCACAAAAATAATGGGTCTATCAATTCTTAAGGGTTTCGTATTCTAAAAGCTGAATGGACTTCACTAATGGTAAAATTGGGACATAACAATAATAAGTTTCAATGGCTAAATATGTTTTTTTTTGGCTTCCCGATTTTGAATATTGCAAACATGAATCTGCTCGCACTTCATTTACTTATGAAGTCATCTCAACCCACTTGATTCGAGTTAGTTTTTCTGATACATGATGCTGTAGGCAGTGTTTTATAATATGCTCCAGTCTGTGAAGGGTTAACATTTTGTGTGAACATTTCTAAGAGGGGAATATTTACTAACCTCGATTGAGGCCCATTATTCTTTAAATTCCAATGATTTAAGTTATTAAAATTTAAATGATGTGTAAATAATTGGACTGATGATCAGACAAAACCAAGCTTGCTGAACAAACATGCATGCTGGAAATAGAAATAGAGGTGGATTAAAATAAAAAGAGCACAGAACAAATTGACAAAATTCATTTTAGTCAGTTGATTTGAAAAGGATTTGATGGATTATATATTTCAAGTCAAAGAGTTGTATGAGGCAATCTAACTCAGAATCACATGACAACAGTGGGATCCTAAAATTACAACTTTCTTTTGCTTAAGCACATGCTGTGAACTGTAGTTTAAGGAAATCGGTGACCTTAGAAATATACATTGTAATATTGTAAGAGAGGAAAAATCATTTTATACTATAATTATTTCTTTTTATGAATTATTGTGTTTACTTTAGCTTGACTCTTTTAAACACAGTTGAGCATATTTGCCTTTTCAATGAAACAAAAGAATCTCTCCATCAGACTGCTACTTTTTACAAGATTGCAAATGTATGAATTCCTACCGTTCTAGGCAACATACAGTGCACAGACACACATTCAGACATACAATAAATAAATAAATAAATATAACAAATTATTTCAAAACATTCTACTTCTGGGTTTTTTAAAACAAAGGATATCAAGTTGCTAAAATATTAATATTATTTACAAATTAGTTTCATGTCATTAGTAATTATTAGTAAACATTTTAAGAGTTTAAAAGTCCCTCCTCTTCTCAAATTGTAAAATACCCAATTAACCTGATTCTTCCATGAAAAGATGAAATTCCTGGTATATTACCATATAGAAAACAAGATACAATTGAGTAATTTTTACTCAGCAAGAGAAAAGAAAAGATTCTGAGAAAATAAGAACAAACAAAAGACTGAAAAACTTCATGAAAGAGAGCAAGAAGTGGAAAAGAATGGCATAAAATTGCACATTTTAAAAAGAAAAAAATTATGAGTTTAATGTTCCAGAAAAGGCTGGCTTTGTATATCCCTAAAGGGAAAGCCAGCTTTCTGCAAAGAAACAAGCTGCTTGACCCATTCATTGAAAGGTCTGAATTTATTTTAAAAGCAGTGATGCTAAACTAAGATTTAGATTAAATGAATTCTATGTTGAAAAACTTTCAAGAAAAAAGATATCTAAGGAAGTGTTTACACAGTATTCAGAATCAATCTCAAAAGCCCAGCTGTGGTCCTAAGGAGCTTGATTCCAGCAGAACTTAGCAGTCTTATTTACAAAAAAAAAAAAAAAAAAAAAAAATGATAGGTGCAAAAAGAAGGAGTTTGTGAAGTCCTTCAAGGTTCTCCAAAGCCACTGAAGCCAGGACATATTATTGTGTGACATTAATTGTGAGGAGGCTTAAGAACCTATTAAATAACATTGTAAATATAAAGTCTAAGTTGCAGTAAATGTCCATGATGTTAGAGATGACAGAACCATGGGATATCAACCTCAGAAAGCTGCAAGCACAAAATGTGGCTGGCCTCAACACAGGCTACAGATATGACTAGAGAGATAAGGCTAAGTTTTTTGGAGCCCAGATAATTCCATCATTTTGCCAGATACCTGAGGTGTAAGAAGCTGCCAAATATGCTGCTTCTATGCTGGGTTGTAGCCTTGTTGTGTTTCTATCTTTTTTTGTTATGTTTTTATTTCTTCTTGGGTAACAGAAGTATTTACTAAATGTCAGGGATATATACAATGAATTTTGTGTTTTATTTTGACTGCAGCTCATAAAAGGATTGCCTAAGTCTAATAAGAATGGAATGACTTTAACATTTTATCCTATTGAAATTGGACTAAATGTATTTTGAATGAGATATCTATAGGCCTGTGAGGATGAAAATTTCAGGTGTTATGATTATTCTAGGTTTTCAATTTCATGAGCTTTAAAAACACTCATTTATGAGAATGTTTCTGGAAAGGTTCAAAAGAGTGGAGAAAACCTACCTCAAATGTAGGAATGTTGTGCTATTCCAAAGACTCATCTCCTGAACTAAATAGAACGAGTGTAACTGAGCAACAGATCTTATAAATTTTTTGATTCCTGACTTGAAATGCATTATGAAGGTTCTCCCTCCCCCAGGCTTCTGCTCTCTGACTCCATGAAATCCTTGCCACAAAAAGACTGTATAGCTAAGAATCATGAATAGAAAACCCTTGTTAGATGTTTTATCCCACAGATGTTATCAGTAGCTAGTACGTAGCCCAATATAAGATTATAATCTGAAAATGACAGAATTTTTACAAAATATTATACTTCAAAAGATAAACTAGAATATAAATTAGAAAGCAATTTATCATTGGCTTATTATTTCTAATTACTTTTATCAGTAAACAATTTGATAACTGTATGTCAAATTTAGATACATCTTATTCTCAAAATTACTTAGTAACTACCATCAGAAATTAATTTTGTTAAACTTTCTGTATAGAATTTTAACAGTGATTATTATATACATGACTAAAACAAATAATAAGGTTTTTATTTCTTATAGGCTAAAACATAGGTTATTATTTTGATTAATCTATTCAAACATTTAGCCTACTTTATCAAAGGTATATTCAACAAGAACCAATATATAATTTACAGATGAAGAGAATAGTATCAACAAAGTGGCTTATGTAATGAGCCATGTAATAATAGTAAGCCTGAATAGAACATAAGTATCTTGGACCTAGTTGTAGCTTTTTCTAAATACACACCTGACTAATTTAAGAGAGAAATCAATGAAAAAAGTAATTCTCATAATAACAATTCACTTAGTGTCATCTTACATTTTCTTTTTCATGATTCCCCACAATATCTAGACTCATTTATAAATGTACTATGTTTTGAAATGTCTTGTTACCGTCTTCACGAGGATGAGCCATTACTTGTGGTTTTGATCATAGCCATTCTGACAGGTGTAAGATGGGATCTCGAAGTGGCTGTTGAAAATTTCTTTCAGTATTTCTGGGATATTTGCAATTCTTCTGATGAGAGTTCTGTTTAGATCTCATCACATTTTTAATTTGATTGTTTGATTTTTTTTATGTCTACTTATCTGAGTTCTTTATAATTTTAGATATTTGCCCTCTCTCACATGTGGAGTTGGTGAAAAATTTTTCACATTCTGTAGGCTGCCAATTTTTTTTTCTGTTGATGGTGCCCTTTGACTCACAAAAGCTTTATAGTTTTAAAGTCAGTCTTAGTGTCTGTGCTGTTCAGAAAGTTATCTCCCTTACTAATGAGTTCAAAGCTCTCCACCACTTTCTTTTTTATTATGTCCAGTATATATGAGTCTATGTTGAGGTCTTTAATCTTCTTGAACTGGAGTTTTATACAGAGTGATAGGTAAGGATCGATTTGTATTCTTCTACATGTTTACATTCAGTTATGCAAGTATCATTTTTTGAAGATGCCTTCTTTTTACTATTGTATAATTTTTGGCTCCTTTGTCAAAAAGAAGGTGTCCATGTGTGTATGGATTTACGTCTGGGTCATTGACTCGATTTTCCTAATAAACTTTGATGAAAAATACTCAGTACAAAACTAGCAAACTGAATCCAAGAACACATTAGAAATATCATCCATCATAATCAAGTAGGATTCATACAAGAGGTGCAGGGATGGTTTACCACATGAAAATCTGCCAATAAAATCCAATATATAAATAATATTAAATAAAAAACATACATGACTATCTCATTAGATACTGAAAACACCTTTGACAAACCCCTTTATGATGAAAGTCTTAGGAGATAAAGGATACATGAAACATACCTAAATATAATAAAAGAAATATGCAGTAAACCAATAACTTAAATTAAATAAAGAGAAATTCAAAGCACGTCCACTAAAATCAGAAACAAGAGAAATTTGTCCAGTTTCTCCATACCTATTCAATATAGTATTTCAAGTTCTAGCTAGAGAAATAACAAAACTAAAGAAAATCATACAGATAAAAATTGGAAAAGAGAAAATCAAAGTATCAGTATTTGCAAATAATAAGAAAATATATACAAGTGACCCCAAAATTTTACCAGAAAATCCCTACAGTTAATTAACACCTTCAGAGAAGTGGCTGGATATAAGATTAACTCAAAAAAGTCAGTAGCCTTTCCTATGAACATAAGACAGTCTGAGAAAGAAATCAGAGAAACAAAACCCTTCAGAACAACCACAAATAATATAAAATATTTTGACATAACTCTTACCAAGGAAGTGAAAACCTTGTATAACAATAACTTCAATCTTTGAAACAAAATTTGAAGAAGGTACTATAATATTAGAAAGGTCTCTCTTTTTCATACATCAATAGGATCAACATATTAAAAATGGCCATCTTACCAAAAGCAATCAAAAGGTTCAACAAAATCCCTATCAAGATTTCAACATAGTTCTTTACACATCTTGTAAGAACAATATTCAACTTTATATGAAAAAATGAACTAGAATAGCTAAAATTATCCTGTACAATAAAAGGACTTCCTGAAGCTCAGTGTGCTTTTGAGAGTCAATAACTTTAGTAGAATTCACCAGAAGACATTCTTACTATGTTATTGACCTATCTATCTGGGCACCCCTTGGATAAGGGGAAGAGAAGGAGCATAATAAGTGACGAAGATACTGGGTATCAGGTGAGAAGCAAACAGCTCACTCTTTTATTGTGGATATGGAGTCAACCTATATACCCTCTCTTGATTTCCCATTAGGAGCCAGGGACACTTTAGCTCTGATGTCTCCTTCTCATTGGCATTCAGCATTTTGATGATCATGCATCAGCAATCACCAGGTGCAATGGCAGACTCCAAATTTACTCAGCAAGAATTTGCTAGTGTGCATGTCTATGTGCATTACCTGGAACAAGATAACAGTGGTTTTATTAGAATAGCTTGTTTTGTTCTCTCCACGCTGCTGTATTTTTTATATTCTTTGAACAAGATCAGAGCTTTCAGAATGGATAAGGAAAAGAGTCCAGTTTTTGGAAATCTATCTAGTTAGAGCTCATGCAAGAATGCAATTGATTCCTCTATACTAGCATTTTACTATTGTTAATTATCATTATGTGGTAGTCAACTTATAAAGTATAAAATACAAATATGCAGTCATGGTGACCATCATCATAATCATTTATTAAAATTTATTACACTAATTATAGTTGAAACTTTATAAATTATATTCACTTTTCAAAACAGTTCATAGCTTAGGCACTACAGATAAATGAACAAAAACACAGAGTAATGTCACTACCAAGTTCTTAAAACAGTAATTTATAAAATTCAGAGAAAGTCTCTAATTACAGATTTTAAATTTTTATGTGTTGATACTTTACAATCTGTCTAGAAGAAATTAACACTATGAATAATTAGTAACCTTTATGTTTTGATTTAGTTTTATAGTGCAATGTGAACATACTTTGTCACAAAATTTAGATTATATTAGAATATTTATTTATTTATATATATAAGCCTTAAATTATTTTTATTTAATTTCATTATAAACATTTCTTCAAAAAAATAAGATTCAAGACAAAATAGTTTTTCTGAGGAAATATGGTTTTGCAAAGATTCTGTTTAGGGTGTTTGGGTTTTTCATAGTGTCAGTAGGAAGAAAAGCACATTGGTATTATCAAAAAGTTAGGAATAAACAATTTACTGCTTAGATTCTAATAACAGTTCCATTTGTAAAATATATAAATCAGGAATAAAAAAATCTCATTCTCTTTTATTATTATTAACTTTATTCATAACATAAGTTTCCTCCCCCTCCACTCATGCCATTCCCTTCCCAACCTCCATCTCCACAACCACAGTGAATTCTTTTCTCTGTTTTCGTTCAGAAAGGGGCAAACCTCCAACAAAGCAAGTCATATTAAGCTGAGGTTGGACTAAGCTCTTTTGCTCATATTAAGGCTTGGTGATGCAACCTAGAATGGAAGACTAGGTTGCCAAAGGTCATCAAGGTCAGGCCCTGTTTCCAGTGCTAAAAGTCCCACAGGCAGACCCAGCTGAACCGCTGTAACACACGTTTAGAGGACCTAGGACAATCCCATGTGGGTTCCTTAGCTGTTGGTACAGTGTCTGTGAGCTCCTATGGGACCAGCTTACATGTCTCTGTGGGTTCCTTTGTGATGACCTTGATGCTCCCCCTGTTTTTCAAAATGGCTGTACAATTTTGCACTTCTGGCAGCAATGACAGAGCATTTGTCTTGATCCACATCTTCAGCCAAGATACCATTAGTGTTTTTGATCTTAGCCAGATGGAATCTCAGGGTCCTTTTGATTCACAGTTCCCTGATGGCTAAGGACGCTGAGCAATTCTGATATGTATTCTAATTATTTGACTTTCTTTTGCTGAGAACTCTCTCTTTAAATTTGTACCTCATTTTTAATTGGATTATTTGGGTTTTGATGACATTATTCCTTTGTCATATGTGGGGCTAGTAAAGATCTTTTCCATTATTTAGGCTGTGGTTGGTCTTACAGACAGAGTTCTTTACCATTCAGAAGCATTTTAGTTACGTGAGGTCACATTTATTAATTGTCAATTTTAGTATCTGTGATACTGGTATTCTATTCAAGAAGTTGCCTCCTTTTTGAATACTTTTGAAGATACTTCCTGCTTTCTCTTCCATCAGGTTCAGTGTATCTGGAAGTATGCTGGGATCTTTGGTACACATTGACTTGAGTTTTGTGCTGGGTCTTAGATAAGTATCAATTTGCATTCTTCTACATGTTTACACCCAGTTGTTCCCATACCATTTTTTAAAAGTATTCTTTTTTATTGTATATTTTTTGCTTCTTTATCAAAAATTGAGTGTTCATTGGTATGCGGGTTTATGGCAGTGACACTGAATTGACTCCACTGATCCACCTTTCTGTTTTCATGCCCAGACCATGTTGTGTTTTTATTACTGTAGCTCTGTTGTAAAGCTTGAAATCAAGGATGGTGATACCTCTGGGAGTTCCTTTGTTGTACAGGATTATTTTGCTTATCCTTGTTTTGTTTTGTTTGTTTCTCCGTATGAAGCTGAGCATTGTTCTTTCAAGGTCTGTTAAAATTGATGAGAATCTCATTGAATCTGTAGATTGCTTTAGATAAGATTCCTAACCATCCATGAGTATGAGAAATCTTTCCATCTTCTAATAGCTTCTCCAATGTCTTTGTTCAAAGATTTAAAGTTCCTGATATAGAGGCTTTCATCTGCTTCCTTCAGTTTACCTTAAAATTTTTCGTATTATGTGTGGCTATTGTGAAGAGCTTTGTATTCCTGATTTGTTTTTAACTAGGAGGGCCACTGATATTTTAAAGTTAATCTTGTATACAGCCACAATAGCTGAAGGTATTTATTAGCTGTAAGAGTTCCCTGACAGAATTTCCGGTCATTTATGTTCACTATCACGTCATTTGCAACCATGGATACTTTAATTCCTTTCTTTCCCAATTGTATTGTTTTGATCATCTTTTTTTATTTTTATTTATTTATTTCTTTATTTTTATTGCTCTAGCTAGAACTTCAAGTGCTGTATTGAAAATGTATGGAGAGAGTGGACAGTCTTGTCTTGCTACTAGTTTCAGTGGAGTTGCTTTGGGTTTCTTTCCATTTAATTTGATGTTGGCTGTCAGCTTGGTGTTTATTGCTCTTTATATAATTTGGTGTGTTTCTTGTATCCCTGTATTTCATCAACCACTTTTCAGCCTCTTCTAAGGGGATCACATGATTTTTTTCAGGTTGTTTATATGCTAGGTTTCACTGACAGAATCTTATGTGTTGAACCATGCTTGTATCTCTGGGATGAAGCCTACTTGACCATGGTAGATAATCTTCTTGATGTGCTCTTGTATTTGGCTGGGCAGTATTTTACTGAGTGTTTTGTATCAAAGGTCATGAGGGATATTGGTCTATAAAACTTTTTCTTTGCTGACTCTTCATGTGGTTTGTGTATCAATGTGACTATAGACTCATCAAAAGAATTTGGCAATGTTCCTTCTGATTCTATTGTGTACAACAATTTGAGGAATTATTAGCTGTTCTTTGGAAGTCTCATAGAATTCTATGCTGAAACCATCTGGCCCTGAGCTTATTTTAGCTAGGAGACTTAATGGGTGCTTTTCTTACTATAGAGGTTATAGGTTTATTTAAATTGTTTTATCTAGTTTTGACTTAACTTTGGAACACTGAAATTAGCAAGAAATTTGTCCATTATTTTAGGTGTTCCAATTTTTGAAGTATAGGCTATTAACATATGATCTAATGATTCTCTGGATTTCCATAGTACCTATTCTTTTGTCTTTTTACTTCTGATTTTGTTAATTTTGGATATTTTCTCTCTGCCTTAGTTAGTTTGGATAAGAGCTTTTTATATTGTTGATTTTTTCAAAGAATCAATTGTGTTTCATTGATTCTTTATATTGTTCTCTATGTTTTTAATATATTGATTTCAGGCCTGTATTTGATTGTTTTATGTCATCTACTTCTCTTTAGAGTGTTTACTTCCTTTTGTTCTAAAGCTTTCAAGTGTAGTGTTAAGTCTGTTGTGTAAGGTTTTTTCCAAGCTCTTTATGTAGACCTTTAGTGCTATGAGCTTGCTTCTTAGCACTTTTTATAGGTTGTCCCATAAGTCTGGGTATGTAGTGAATTCATTTTCATCAAATTCTAGGAAGTCTTTACTTTCTTTCTTTAGTTTTTCTATGACCCAGATGTGGTTCAGTTGAGAGTTCTTGAGTTTCCATCAGAGTTTTAGGCTTTCTATTGTTTGTGTTTTTGTTGAACTCCATCTTTATTTTATGGTAATGTGGTAAGATACTTAGGGCTTATTCCAATTTTATTGTGTCGTTGAGATTTGTTTTATGACCAACCATGTGGTCAACTTTAGAGAAAGTCACATGAGGAACTGAGAAGAATATTTTTTCTGTGTTTGGGTAAATTTTCTGTAGAGGAATTTTAGGTTTATTTGAGTTAAAAACATGTGTTATTTCTCTTATTTTTCTGTTCGGGTTCTGTCTGGAAGACTTGTCCATAGTGAGAGAAGGATGTTGATGTCTCCCACTAATAATGTATGGTATTGTACGGGTGATTTAAACTTTAGTAATGTTTCTTTAACAAAGGAGGGTGCTCTTGTATTTTGGGGCATGGATGTTCAAAATTGAGACTTTATTATGATAAATTATAATGAATCATTTTTGTTCTGCCAGATATTTCCCAAATAATGACATGGATGCATCCCACTAATTGTGAAATCTTGGCCTATGGGCTGGCCTAGTTTGTAACTAGGTCTTATAGCTTAAATTGACTTGTTTGTAGTAATCTATGTTATTTTATGTGACTTTCATGTTGCTTCCTCCTTGTCTGACTGATGACTCTGCTTTTCTTCTATCTTTCAGAGTCATCACTGTCCTCCGAAGTCTCAACTAACTTCTTTCTCCCTAGTTCTTAGTCATCTAGCACTTTATTAAACCAATCAGAAAGTTCCTTAAAATAGACACATCTTCACAGTGTAAAAAGAAAAAATTCATAGCAATAAATACTTTCTTTGATGAATATAAAATAGCCCACCTTTTTAACTAATTTTAGCTTGAAGTCTATTTTGTTAGATAATAGGATAGCTACACCAGCTTGCTTCTTAAGTCTGTTTGATTAGAAAATATTTTTCCACCCCTTTACCCTAAAGTCATGTCTGTCTTTGAAGTTGAAGTATGTTTTTTTGTAAGCAGCACAAGGGTGAATCCTGTTTCTTGTATCCTTTCTGTTACATGTGTTTTTTATTGATAAACTGAGTCAATTGGTATTAAGAGATATTACTGATCAGTGATAATTTCTGTTTTGGTTGTTGTTGGTAGTGGTGGTAGTGATTGGTGTGTGTGTGTGTGTGTGTGTGTGTGTGTGTGTGTGTGTGTGTGTGTGTGTGTGTGTGTTTATTTTTCAGGTTAGTTGTTTAACAATTATTTCTGTGTTTTTATGGTTAAAGCTAACTTTCTTAGGTTGGAATTTTTCTTCCAGTATGATCTGTCATGTTAGATTTGTGAATACGTCTAGTTTAAATTAGGTTTTGTCATGAGAAATCTTGTTTTCTCCATCTATGGTTATTGAAAGTTTTGCTGGGTATAATAATATGGGCTGTCATCTATGTCTTTTAATGTCTGCAAAACATCTGTCCAGGTCCTTCTGGCTTTTCAAATCTACAGTGATAAACCCAATGTAATTCTGATAAGTTTGCCTTTATATTCTACTTCAGGTTTTTACTTTGCATATCTTTCTTTATTCTCTTTGTTTAGTGTTTTGATTATTATGTAGTGGAGAATGTTTTTTGGTCTGGTCTATTTTGTTGTTTTAGAAGCTTCTTGTACTTCTATAGGCAACCACTACTTTAGGTTGGGAAAGATTTCTTCTCTGATTTTGTTGAATATATTTTCTATGCCTTTGAGGTAGGATTCTTCTTCCTCCTCAATTTTTATAATTCTTAGGTTCGGCCTTTCCATGGCATCCCAGATTTACGAGTGATTTGTCAAAATCTTTTAAATTTAACATTTTCTTTGACCAATGACTCTTTCCTTTATTTTTATCTTTAACACCCGAGATTCTCTCTTCTCTTTATGATGCTTGTATTCTGTTTATGACACTTGCATCTATAGGTGATGCTTGTTTTCCAGGGTTTTTCATTTCCAGAATTCCCTCAGTCTGTGTTTTCTTTTTTGCTTCTATTTTAATTTTTAGATCTTAAACCATTTTCTTTACCTGTTTCATTTTTTTTCTGGTTTTCTTTGCATTCTTCAAGGAATTTATTTATTAATTTTGTCCATTTTTCATAGTCTATCCTTGATTCTGTCAAGGCAGTTTTTTATTTCCTTTTTAAGGACCTCTTCATCTTTATAAAGTTATTTTTAAGATCATTGTCCTGTGCTTCAGCTGTGTTGGAATGTTCAGGATAGTGCTGTAGAATCAGTGGGTTCTGGTTTGCCATGTTGCTCTTTCTGTTATTGAACGTGTTCTTACACTGGCATTTAGTCATCTAGATTTGGGATTATTATAGTTCTGGATGTTGATTATTGTGTTTGTCTTTGTTAGATGGGTGTTTCTATGCTTTTTTTGTTTTCTTTGTTGTCTTGGTGGCAGTAGTGGTTGTCCCGCTGCTGCAGACAGATCTCCACCTGCTTTCCAACTAGTATGGATTGCAACAGAACAGTGGAAATGCACTCAAGTTTGGAGCAAGACCCCGCTATCTTACTGATGCTGAGATGGGAGTAGGAGGGGCAGAAGATATAACACTGAGTTTAGTAAATGGAGATGGGAACAACTCAGCCTAGAACCCAGCACTCACCTGTTCTTTAGTCAATCATTGGTGTGGGCTGTACCTAAGACCATGTAGAATGCAGGAGTTTAAGGGAAGGGTTGACCACAGGGAGGATCATGAAGTAGTTGGGATTGGGTAGCAGAATGGGTATGGGTGCCATGGATGACAGAAGGCAGTGGGTGGGTGGGGTGACAGTCCAGCATGTAAGCAGGGGCTCTTCTCTCACTTGCTCACAGACTAATAGGGACTGGCATGAAGTGTCATTTTTAAAGGATGACTATTCCTGATAAAAATAATGTGTGCAACTGTTTTTTCTTATCCTACTGGGCAAACATTGAAATTATATTAGATACTACCACTATCATTATTTATTCCAAAGATATTTTACTATAGTACTTGCTAAAAACTTTTATAAAGATAATGAGGCAATGAAATAAGCTTGGCCTTTCTACATTTGAAATTGTAAACTACAGAAATGTAGTTTATGGTGTAATATCAGATTAGTATTAATTATTTTTTGTGTGTTTTATCAAACACAAAATTTTCTATGGAATCGCAGAAAATTCATATGATCATGCCTATATTTCTCAAAACAGGACTTCTAAGGTCACGTCTGTGTTAAAATACTCATTACAAATTGTTTAAAGCATTTGGTGTTATAATTTAAACAAGGCTAAAGAGTTCATCTTAGCTCTGCAATGTAGTCAGAAGCTGATGTGTCTCACTAGAAACTTTCAAATACCTTGCAGCTGCTTCCCAAATAATTGACTCAGACATTTAACTTTATAGTAAATGCTGATCCAGTAGTTTAGGCATATTACTGAATAGCTCTCAGTCTTAGATTAACCAATGATTCTATTTATCTTTAGCCATATGGTTTGGTTCCTTTGCTTTAGTCCAGCATTCCCATTTTGCTTCCTCTATCAGGCTGATGTCTGCTACTTTGCCTTTTTTTCCCTCAGAATTCTCCTAGTCTGGTTGCCCTGTCTCTACTTCCTGCCTCTACTTGCTAATCATTATTTTATTAAACCTATACAAGTGAAAAATCTTTACAGTTCACAAAAACATTATTGCACATTTTTCCTTTTTGTGTTTTAAGGACACCAAATCTAATCTTTGTATAGCTTTTTTCCTTGACTATTATTCACAACAACTTGTAACAAACACTCTAAACATCCATAATCCATAGCCCTTTTGGGGGGATTTTAAGTGTAGTTCTTGAGACTACTTCCTGCTGATTTCAGGTGCTAATAATTTTATGGGGAACCCCCAAAATTCAAGATTATAGTCAAATACTGACTGGAATAGTCTGTAAAGTTGGGTCATCTCAGCCAGTCTCCTTGAATCTATTCTGGATACAGTACAGAAGAAATTACAACAGAGGTGCTCTGAAATGTTGAATCATCCAGGCCATCCATTTCCATCTGAGATGTTTCAGGGCGAGTCTTTATAGATCAAACCTTATTTTATTTACTCTGGAATATAAGTGAAAATGAAAACAAAACCTCTTCTTCAATATAACACATTATTTGATATAAATTTTGAAGTTAAGACATTTTGAAAGAGCAGAGAGGTTTTTGCTGCTAACACACATTCAGAAAGCCTATCTTAAAGGAGCTGCACCTCTTTTACCCACCAGCAAACAGAACTCACCTGAGAAAATGCTGGTTCCAAGAAACCATGCTTGATTATGTTTCCTTTTTATTTGTATGAGCAGTAACCTTAAATCAACCACACACAGCATGTGCTTATGCCAAGGCTCCTGTGAGACTTCAGGAACTCACCATGGTGTCCTGCAAGCCCACATGCCACAGCATCTTTATATCACAGGCTACTTTAGAGACAAAATTAGGAAGCAGGTTTTGTCTTCATTTCTGTGTGCTAGAGTTTTTTTGTTTGTTTGTTTTTGTTTTTTTATACTTTCATGGTTTATGTGGATCAGAGTCACCAAACAGAACCAAACCGGGAATGTCAGGGAGTGGTGACTCATGCTTTTAATACCATTACTTAGGAGGCAGAGACCCTTCTAGATCTTTGCTAGTTCAAGGCCTAACAGAGCCAGGTGGTAGTATCACCCTAAGTAACAAGTTGCATGCAATTTGTAGTCCCTTTTAGACTTGGCTAAAAAGATTTCAGACATATCCAGAGCCTGCTCTCAGAACCATGGCCAAATAATTTGCCCTGTTTCACCTTTTCTTCCGCACCTAAAGCAGTCCCAGGAGAGTGAATTCTCAACAGCGAGATGTCTCTTCTACCCTGTATGTCAAGGGCAACTAACGGGGAGGAAAATTTGTCATAATCTCAAGGAAAGGAAAGTCCATGGCATAAGAAAAATTTTGGCCAGTTGAATAACAATATCCTGTGACTTTTGTATATTCCCTGGACATAGTAACCATGGTCACATAAATGGGATAGTGTCTATCTGAGTCATAAAAGTAGAATTAGATGGTAAATCCCCTCTCTTAACTCTGAGAAATGAAGAGCTAGAAAGAAAATTATCTCAGGTGCTAAGAAACTAGCAGTCTAACTTTGAGTTCCCAGTACTTAACCCTTTCCTTTTCTACTAACTTTGCAGAATTATGTAGTTTATACTAGAACTAATGAGATGAGCCCTTCTGTTGCTTCTAAAGGATGCACTGAAAGTACTTCCTTTTTTAACATCAATCGGCAGGACTTATAAAGAGCATGGGGAATGCAAAGTCCTGCAACAACCTCATAAAATTTGCACAGCAAGAAACCAGTCTATTTAGCTCTCAACTAATGCTAGCATCTGTTTATAGCTATTGAAGACTTTCTACTTTGATGGTTCTTACATACTCTAAATGAGATTTCCTACTTAAAACCACTTTTAGAAACTTATAGCTTTTATTTAGCTCAAGCACATGTGAAGAAACAACAAGAATTCCTATCTTGGGGTCCATGGATTTCAGAGAAACCAGTGAGTAAGAACATAGTCGAGGAAAGCCCTCACTTACAGTCATGTATTTTTAGGGTAAACAAAGATATATTGGAATGTCTTTCTGATATTCATGGTCTTCACCTCCACAGCATCCTTTGAAGGTTCTACAGACTTGCATTTACTTGTATCATTGTCTTATTGGCAATTGTGAAAAAAGAGAGAAGGTTGAGAAGGTTGTTCAGATGATTTGCTCTTACTGATGTAACTTTTTAATACCCAAATGCCCTTAATGAAGTCCCAATTTAACCTTGTCTGTAGTAGTGGGGTTACTTGATCTCGGGTGGCCAGGGACCTGGACCCACAGACCGGCCCAACCAGACCCCTTAGCGGCCCAGTCAACCGCTGCTCAGACCCCCAGAAATGACTAAGTCGCTTATATTAACTTTATGCTGTTTGGCCTATGGCTCAGGCACATTGCTAGCTAGCTCTTACATCTTATTCAACCCATTTCTGTTAACCTGTCTGCCACGTGGCCCGTGGTTCACCTGTGTTCCTTACATGTTTCTTCTTGGGCAGCTTGCTTGGATCTGCCTCTGACTCCACCCCTTCCTGTCCTACCTATTCTGATTCCTCCTACTACTTCTTCTATGGTGCCTGTCATAGCCCAAAACAGCTCCTTTATTTAAAGATTGAGATTCACAGCATACAGAAAGGCATTCCCACATCACTTCCCCCTTTCTGTCTAGTCAAAAAGGAAGGTTTCAATTTTAACATAGCAAAATTACATATAACAAAATAGCCATCAAGCAAGAATTACAGTTATAACATATAGTCTATTTGTATTTAGCAAACTTAAAGAAAATACTCTTATCATCTATCCTATCTTTATGAATCTAAAGTTTCATTTCTAATATACCTTACAAATGAATAAGAAAAACTGTACCTATAACTAATCTTCAACTACATCAAAGACCACAGAAGGATATATTTACCCAAGCAAACCAAAAGTGCAAGCGACTTCTAAAATCTAGAAAGGACAGAGATGACACCTATCTACCTGGACAGTCACCCAAAGTTGTTTATAAAGTTGGGGCATCCATCTTCAGCCTACAGGCCCAGAGTCTCTTCATTTCAGTGAAGCAGGAAATCTGCTCTGCCCATTCTGGCACAGTTCATCAGTTGCTTCTCCTCGAGTCCTGAAGAATGTCTGACAGTTTTCTCTGCAAAGCAGGAACCTGAAGGACTATCTTGGCTTGTTCTGCCAAAGTTCAGAGGTCACCTTCCTATGGAACCTGCATTTCCACTTCTAACAGCATACTATCAAGCAGTTAATATAAGAACAGGTTTATGTCCATTGGGTAACCAATGTCACAATTAGACTCAATATGGAGATTCTTCGATGCCCATTTTTCTCTTGAAGTAAATTGGTGCTGCCAGGAGCAGACCTATCTCACTGTCCATAAAAGTCTAAGTTATTAAAAACATTTTAAATGCCATATTCTGTAGGTCTTAGAAGTATTTGAAGATTACCTACCTAATTGAAACATATCTTTGTATACCTAAAAATCTTAAGTAACCTAACTATAAGTTTGATTATCAAAGGTGACTATTAACCTTCATTTCTTAATTATACATTACAATTTTAAATCAGTTACATGAACATCATACCTTAAACTAGAATAGAAAAATACAGCATAACAAAATTGACCTTAAATTTGTATCAATAAACCAAAATCTATATCAATGTAAAACATTTTGAGATTAACAGTTGATTTCCTGACCTAAGTAAATTCAATAACCTAATTTTTTAAAAAATCATTCATATACCATATCCCCTTTTTCTTCTTAGAAAGAAATTAACTATGATCATTAACCATTTATAATGAAAACAAACATCTAGAAACAATATTTGGGGAATTTGGGCGTAGTTTTCCATTACTACTTCCTGCTGATTAAAGGGCGTTGAAAATCTCACGGATTGTTGAGACTGGATCATAATCTGTAGTCTTGAAGCTGATATGGCCATCTGTTCCCATCAGAGATTTTTTTCAGGAGGTCTTGGTTGATGAAACCATATTTGCCTGGAAGCAATCCACAGGTTCTCATCTTCTGTGGAAACAAAAGCAGAACTCTTCCAAAGCAATAAATCCTTAGACACAAATTTCAAAATCAAAATACCTTTAAAATATATATTCTTGTTTAACTTAGTAGCCTTTGCATTTGTAATCCATTGTCTTTCTGAAGTTAGCCCATTAACAGTTAAAAAATTAAAAGAAAACACAGTAACAACCAAAATCCAGATTTTGTGTCTATTTTCCATCTTTATGTGGCTTATTATATTTTTATTATTCTATTTCTCTTTTTAAAGTCTTTATCCTCTTTCTATTCTCTCTAAAGCCTATGTACCTTTTACACACATTGTAACCCGTTTACAGGTTTTTCTTTTCATCTGAATCTGTTTTATTGTGAATCTTAATCATCTTCTAACCATAAGAGCTTTTAAAATACTCTCTTAAAGAGCTGCATAGTTTTTGCAGAGGAAGCTAAATCAGTAAGTTCTCTTAAAGGGACCGCATCCCTGTTTGTGGCCAGTAAACAGAGCAGACCCAAGAAAATGCTGCTACTAAAAAACCGTCTTTGTTTCCTTTTTATTCAAAATAAACAGAAATCTAAAATCAATCACATGCTACTGAGTCCGCTGGCACCATTTTGAATGTGACCCAGACACCACGCTTTCTTTGTACAATGACTGCTTCCTATACACAACTTGGAAGCTGCCTTGGTTCAGTTTCTGCTAAAACCCTTTTTAAACTTTCTCAGGCACTAAGTGGATAATTGACCCACGTTGGATGGGCCATCTGTAGTAATGGGATTTTCTAGGTCCTGGGTGGCCAGAGACCCAGACCCTGCCGTGCCAGACCTTTTAGCCACCTAGCCTCCCACTCAGGCCCTCAGAAATGACTCGGTCACTTATATTAACTTCATGCTGTTTGGCCTATATGGCTCAGGCACATTGCTAGCTAGCTCTTACATCTTAATCAACCCATTTCTATTAACCTGTCTGCCATGTGGCCCATGGCTCACCTGTGTTCCTTACATGTTTCTTCTTGGGTGGCTTACTCGATCTGCCTCTGACTCCACCCCTTCCTTTCCTACCTATTCTGATTCCTCCTCTTACTTCTTCTATGGTACTTGTCATGGCCCAAAACAGCTCCTGTATTTAAAGATTGAGATTCACAGCATACAGAAAGGCATTCCCACATCACTTGTCTTTTTGAGATTTATTAAAAACAATTAATAAAAAAGAGAAGCTTGAAATTAAAAAAAAAAAACAAGAAGTATAGGGGGACTTGGAGAGAGAAAAGGAATGGATAAAAAGTAAAATAAAATTTTAAAACACAAACACACAGTCTTCAGGAGTAAACATATCCTTCAATCCTCAAATTTATAAACTAAGAATAAGCATAATACACAGTCAGGAGGATATACAATGTCCTATTTCTTCAGAATATTTGGATCATAGCAACTGGAAAGTGAAAGCAAAGGGGAGGTAAACTACCACATTGTAGAGCAAAAATTGAAACAGGCAACAAAAAGAAAAGAATATTTATTTTTAGTTAGAGAAAACATGGTTAAAGATGTAGGCCATTTATTAGGACATAGTGAAGTCCTCATCTCCAGCCCCTGAACAAGAATCCTCCTTTTTCTTTGTATTTAGAAGTTACTTGCAGTAGTTTGTTTAACCCCTGATTCTCACCTGGCTACAAATTCACATGAGTTTCCCATATCTCAATGACTTAATGCTAGGAGCACATGACTGGGGAAAAAATCTTAAATTTCAATTATAAAAAAATAAATATACACAGCTATTGTGCTGAGGTAGTGGGTTCTCTCTACTTTTTCTATGGTCTGCAGAAAGTTATCATCACTATAAATCTTTCTCAGTTGAACTGAAGGGGAATTTAGCCTCTTTTAACTTTTCTTCCCTGAATTGTTTAATATCTAGATATTCAGTCTTTTTAATCCTTTATATATTCTACTTATTGATTTTCTCTTGGAAGTATATCTGAGGATGTTTGTGTTTTCATCCTGTAGGCTGCCACTTCATTCAAATGATGACATATATTGCTGTATTAAAGGTTTTACACTTAATATTTGCTTAAATTTATTGTTGGCCTTAATGCCTGCTATTAGGTCTTGTTCAGAACATTAGTTTTAGTGCCTATCAATTCAAGTCTACTTCATACTTTCTCATATGTAGTCTTATATTGAAATCCTTGATCAATTTTGAGTTGGCTTTTCTTATAGCGAAGAGCATCCAATTTTATTAAAGCACTATTATTAAATTTAAATTGTCATCTTGAACCCAACATTGTAATAGTAGGTTATTTCTCTCCAGCATAAAGTTTTTTTAGAAAAAAAAATTAAAGAGAAAAGCTCTGTAGCTGAATGATAACACACATCAAATAGACCTATCAGATAACTCTAAAACATTTCATCCAAACACTAAAGAATAATCATTCCTCTCTGCAATCATGAAGCCCTCTTCAAAGTTAATGTTGTATACAGCAAAATTTAAGTCTCAATAGTTTAGTAAAATTGAAATATCATGATTTTTGACTAGATTATAATCTAGAAACAACAGCAAATTCAACTACATAGTGTAGTAAGAGGTTTCTGGCCTGGACTTTCAGGCATAACCTTAAAGTTTATGCCTACAGACCCACAGACCCGCAGAGACACACAGATGCTTACAATAGTTTTTGGCTGATTGGGCTAAGGCCCAGGCATATAACTTGTTAACTCTTTACCCTTAATCTAACCCATGACTCATCCCGTTCAGCCATGCGGCTTGGTACCTTTTCTCAGAGCAGCATAGTTGCCCCCCTGCTTCTTCTCGCTTCTCTCTGGCATTCTGCTCTGTTCTGCCTGTTCCTTGAGTTTTCTTAGTCTGGTTGCCCCGCCCAATTTCCTGTCTGCCTTTGGCCAATCAGCGCTTTTTATTAAACTAAGGTGGGGACAATTATTTACAATGGAACAACATAATCCCCCTACAACATAAAATATACAATTTTTTAAACCCCAAGCTTTAACTTTAGAATGACAACTGAGTCAAGAATGAAATCATAAAGAAAAATTTTTAAATTTCTAAGATTAGAATAAAAATGAAAGTACAACATACCAAAATCTATGGAATACAATGAAGGGAGTCCTTAGAGATAAGCTTACATGAGCGAATGCCTAATAAAGACTAGCAGACCTCAGATTAATAGCTTAATAATATACCTGAAAGACCTGAAAGGCTTAGCAAAACCAGAATTATCAACACCTACGAAGGATAAGACAATTAAAATCAAGACTGAAATTATACAATCAGAAAGAAAATCATCTTAAAATGAATTAAATAAGCAGTTCTACAGTTTTTCAACACTGGTAAACCTTTTTACATATTAGCCAAAAGAAAGATAAAAGAGCCCTATTAATAAATTGAAATGAAAAGGGAGCCATTACAGAGTAAGTTTAGAGAACCATAAGGACATACTTTAAAAATCTATTTTTAGCCTGACTGGAACCACTATAGAAAACCACAACCAATCAATATACAGAGTTGCAGAGCCCAGTTTCTATGGATAGAGTTACAAACTGCTCTAATACTTATGGTCCCCAGAACATTGCCAAAGAGGAACCAGGCGATTTTAAGAGTCAGAGGATTGGAAACTTTGCTGGGAGGTTGTGTTCTCTACTAACAACAGTAGCTATACACATGAAGTTTTACCAACAAGACTGACCAAATGTGAGCTGAGCAAAGCAGGCAAAAACAAATATTCCAAACTGAACAGGGCAAAGGCTAGAATGCCTCAGCTCTATATATTCAGGCAGCTGAATATCCATACTAGATAAAATCAGGAGTTATATTTGTTGTTTGGATTTTTGTTTGTTTTTTCTTTCCTTTGTTAATTGTTTGCTTGCTTTGTTTTGATTTTGTTTGCTTCTGGAGATACGTCTTTTAGTCTTCTATTTTTAGGTACTAATTTTCCCACATGAAAACTTTTTGACCTGTCAATCAAAAAGTAAGCAAGTAATTTTATCTAATTAGATACATGCCAAGTATGGGATCACATTTGAGGTATATATTCCTTATCAACCAGTTCTCTAATTATCCTCACATCAAAGTAAGAGGCAGAATTTAGCTATAGCTAAATATTTTAGTTCTGTCTATATTGTTATTGTCTGAATTGTTTTGGTGCCCCTGCTCTATATACATTGTTTTCAAAGCAATTATATTTTATGCTTGTATATATGTAAAACATATACTAAAACAAATAATTATACAATAGAGAAACATTTGAAGTTTTTAAATAACTGTATCCTATTTTCATAGGTGAGTAATATCAATTTCAGTAATAAATAAAGACCTCTCCTTAAAATACCTGTGTTTAATGTTTAGAGATAATTGTTTCTAGACTTCATTAATCCACCTATACTTTTGCCTTTTGAATCATCAAATCAATTTTAGTTATTGTTTTCAAAGGTTAATTGTTATATTGGGGGTCTCTAGAGAAACTGAAATGAAAGAATTCACATAAGTACATACGTGTGTGTTTGTGTGTGTGTGTGTGTGTGTGTGTGTGTATCATGAAGAATATTTATTAGATCAGTCTACAAAATATAGGCTGAATGGTCCAACTCTCACTGTCTGCCTGCTGAGGAGAGAGGCCAAAAACCTAGTAACTACTCATATCACAAAGCCATATGCTTCAAAAGTCTCAATTTGGTGCTGCAGAGCTAGATGATTGCTGGAGATCTCCTGGCTTTAGTCTATGTTGAAATAGTGAAGAAGCTGGATTCCAGTGCCAATGAATGAGTCTAGGGACAGCAGTAACAAAGTGGATATTCTTACCAGTAAGATGTGAACACAGACTGGCAAGAAAGCACTATTTTTACTTTGGACTTCTTATGTGTGGGTTACCACCCAAGCATCTGCCCACCCTGCAGTGGGAATTCTATCAGTTAATCCTAGAAATGCACCCATAAAGCCCTTCAGACACATACCTAGTAGCTGATTCCTAGTACTAGAACTCATCAAATTAATAAAATTAACAACCACACACATTAGTCATAGTCAAATATTTTAGAAATTCATAGTCAGTGAGATATGAATCATCTTATCATTAAGTTCATTTGTTAAGGCCAATTTACTATATGATGTTTGCAATACTAGTTTCTGTCTTATATGTCTGTCATCAATGCAACCAAAATGGTAGCAAAGATTCAAGGTTATACTCAACTCTCCTCATGAGAGCTAGAAATGAGCTGTCAAAGTTCTTCCAACGAATGGGAACATGTAAACTTTTTAGCAGACACTTTACGTTCTGAAGTAAAGAGAGACATATTCCATCTCTTACATGCCTAGTAGGAATATACATGTGCTAGTGTGTAGAAAAAATAGAGATATTAGGAGCAGTGTGATGATTCAGCATGTCAGTAGATAAAAACATGAGCTGTCAATCTGACATCCTGAATCCAATTTGGGGGCCATGATGATGGTAGGTTCCAAACTCTTACCTCCACATATTGTTACACTTACACGTACATACTAGATCACACACACACACACACACACACACACACACACACACACACACACAGAGAGAGAGAGAGAGAGAGAGAGAGAGAGAGAGAGAGAGAGAGATACACACACACAATTACTTAACAAAAAATAATAAATAGGTTGTCTATATAATCTCTCCTATGTAGCAGTGGAGGCCCAAGGTCAGAAACAATAATCTCTTAAATATGCTTGTAACCTTGGTAGCAATTTTCCCAAAGAAGAAATATATGAAGAAATTTCATACAGTTGGTGAGAAAAGTGGTTTATGATTAAGAGCATTGTGATCCAGTATACAAAATTAAAGTTAGAATCTTGCAGGAAATATTGTTGCCAGGAGATACCAGGTTTCTATAAGAGGTTCATTGTCTGTAGGTAAGGGGAATTAAATTGATGCAGAAGGGAACTCCAAGATAATTTATGAAAGCCACAGCGGGATCTAAAGGGAAGACAAGCTGGAGACCATGGTGGCTACCAGGGAAAAGAAGACAGAAAGGAAAATGATAGCAGAACAAGCCTCACAGCAGAGGGTGTGAGTGTGCGTGTGCGTGTGTGAGCCTCACAGCTGTGAGCCTCACAGCAGAGGTACAGAGTGGAGATTTGAGAGTGTGTGTGTGTATGTGTGTGTGTGTGTGTGTGTGTATGTGAGAGAGAGAGAGAGAGAGAGAGAGAGAGAGAGAGAGAGAGAGAGAGAGCCTCACAGCAGAGGGTTAGAGTGGAACTTTGAGAACGTGTGTGTGTGTGTGTGTGTGTGTGTGTGTGTGTGTGCACATGTGTGTGCATGTGTGAGCCTCACAGCATACTGTACATCTTGGGGACCTGATGACTTCCAATCTCTCTGTAGAAAATAAAGCAAGATGAGAGGGAACTGAGGTACTTACAATTTAGATTGTTAGAAAAACACAGAGGAATGAGTGGCTTTGGACCTTCATTGTGTTTGGCTTCACAAAGCATCTCTTTACAGAAAAGTAACACTAAGATGCTCAAAATAACAAAAGTTCTCTTTTAGAATTTAAATTACTATTTTTAAAACTGGAGATATCTCTTAGGGCTTTGTTGGGATCAGTTATTGCGAATTTATTTTCTCAAACTAAAATGAATGAAGCAGTTCTCTGCATGTGTTGAGATGAAATATTCTCATTTTCTACAAAACTTAAAACATTACAAAGTATTATCTCCTCCCATAAGAAAGCTTGTCACTCACCCCGCCAGGAGAAAACCCCACCGAAAATCTGACTCTCCTGAAAACATGATAATGAGGTGGAAACTATATACTTCCCCTTCGGAAGCTTCTCCCTGAGTTCTATGACCAACAGCTTCCCTGTAGCAACACTGTTATGCCTATTTATTTCTCCGAGTTGTTACTCATAAAAATGTAACGTTGCCTTTTCCTTTTTTTCTGTTTTTTGTTGTTGTTTTTTTGTTGTTTGTTTGTTTTTTGGTTTTTGGTTTTGGGGTTTATTATTATTATTATTATTATTATTATTATTATTATTAATTATTATTATTATTATTGTTTTTTCTTATACTGGGCAGCGAAACCTAAGCGTCCTTTCCCTCAATGTAGAGATTTCTCTCTCCCTTTTTTTTTTTTTCTAAAGCTTTTTCTTCCTTCTCTGCTAGGCAAATGCTTGATAACAGGAGACCCTAATTACAAAGCTGTACTCACTTTTCACCATCTCCCTCTTCCTAAGTGTGGTCAGGATTTATGGCTTTGTATTTTTACTCTCAAAGCTGTCCATGAGCTCTTTTTCTGAGTGCTTTTCTAAGTTCTTTTATTAACAAGACCAAGACTACAAAAGGAAGCCCTAAATCCTCCTGTATCAAAATCGTTCAAAATATTGAAAATTATCAGAAATGTTTGGGTTTGAACAATACAAAGACATGAATCATTCACAAGTCCATTGCAAACTGCAAGATACTGAGGTTGTTGAGTGAAAATTCATGAGATTAAAGTATGTATTTTCTTTCAATTGACTTTTTCCAAATTATTTCATTGTTTGCAATACATAGAAGGATAAAAATAAAATAGCATCCATACAGAGATGAGCTTTTAAAAATAATAATATTGTCATAATTTTTCTGAGACATTGAACTATGAAAAGATAGGTCTGAAAAACAAAGTATCAAGGACTTGAAAAACTGATGCATTTGAAATTAGACTGTGACATGGTTTAATGACATTAGGATCATTAATATTTGAAAAAAAAAACTAAAGAAACTAGGATTATTGGCAAACTCAAATTATTTAAAATATCCAAAGCCATGCTATGAAATAGCATGTTTAATTTATATTGCCATAAATCATAAGTCATTTTTATCTCAGAAGTTGTATGTTGAACAATGAACTACATATGGTTTTTAACAAGCATAAGTCTTATTAGCAGTTGGGTAAATGTGATTCTCATCTTATGGGCTATTGGCTGATCTAATCAAACAAATATTCTAACTTAATGGAGGTTAAGACTAGTGATTAAAAATCAGTATAAACTAGAATAAAATTAATTTAAAAGGAGAGACATATTATTTCAACTGAGATTGTTCTAGTTAGCACAATAAAGATATAAACTTGATACAAAGATCTTCAATAACAGGAAAACTATAAATTTCACAAAGAACATTATAAATAGTCTTCACTGTTATTTAAATTATATAATTTAAATGTTATTTTATTATTCACAATTTTTAAAAATTTAAATATAATACTCTGTAGAAGAAAATTAAGGCTTGAAATTAACCCTTACACAAGTGAAAATAAATTTGATGTATTTCAAAGGAAAATGTTTCCAATATGTGTAAGTGCTTCCTAGCACAATGAATATATATATATGTCTTGACTATAAAGCTATATTCACAAAAATACTAATCACATTATGTATTAAAATTCCATTTGCACCATCTGTGGTAGAAGGTATTTATCAGAAAAGAAATTATTGTCACAAGTTACATAAAATACAAGATAAGAGAATGACTATTTTATAGAAATAGAAGAATATTATTTTCCCTTAACATTTAGTGTTTCTAATACATTAATATTTGTTAATGAGACCTTAATGCTTTAGCCTACAGTCCATATGACCTGAGAGTTCGGAAAAGCCAAATTCTTGATAATAATGTTTGGTGTGTTTTGGATATCATGTCTCGAGTACCTGAGATCTTTAGTAATAAGGTCTTTTGTAAAATACTGTCAGGTAACAAAAACAACAGCAGGATCCTGCAATGTTTGGAGGTCTGTGGGAGCCTAATGGAGAAAAGAGGTAAACTGCTCTGGCACAGGGCTTTTTATTGCTAGTTTTCGTTTTCTTATTATATGGTAACTACATTTTCAAGTTTCTTACACATGTATATATGAATACGCATGTACACTTATAGTATGTTGTCATTATTACATTAAGATGGGTTCTATGTGTCCCTAGATTTTCCAAGACTTCCATCATGAAGAAATATTGGATGTGGATCAAAGGACTTTCTAAATCTAATAAAACAATTTTGTGTTGTCTTTTCTTGAGTCTATTACATAATGGAATACATTTAACCAAATATATATGCTGAACCCTTCCTTCATTTCTGGGCTTAAGCTGACTTGATCAATGTTCTTACTAAAGAATGTCTTTATTCATGTTCACTTGACAAATATCATTGGTCTTTAATTTTATTTGTTTTTGTCTGAATATGGTATCAGTGTGATATACATTCAATTAAAAAATATTTACAAATGTTTCTTACTTTTCTGTTTTATAGAATAATTTAAGAAACACTGATTTTAGTTATTTGGAGTTCTAGTAAAATTTTGAATAGTGTTCTTCTGACCCTGGACTTTTTAAGTTCTGATATTTGAATTATTGTGTCTACCTTATTGTTTTGGCGGTCTATTTAAATTATTGATTTTTATCTAAATTTAACTTTTGGCAGAATATATATACTACATATAATGCATATAGAATATATAATCACAAATATAAAATCTAAATAAATTAATTTAACCTTTAGGTTTCTCTATATATATGTATACAGAGAGAGTGAATTACATATGATTTAATTTATTTAAATTATCATTAATATACATAGAAAGATACAGTGAGAAAGTGAAACACAATAATTTCTTTTAGATTTTCTAATTCAGAAAAATGTAGATTTGTGATGTATGTTTTTATATCTGTTTTAATTTTTTTCTTTTCATCTCTGATTTTATTAATTTGATTTTATTCTCTCTTTTCATAAATTTGTTTAAAGATATGTCTGTCTTGTTTTGTTTTGTTTTGTTTCAAAGAAGCATCTCTTATTTCTTTGACTTCTTGGAATACATTTTTCTATCTTTTTCCCCAAGATAGTGTCTAACGTTGATTATTAAGTATGTTTGATGGAAGTACAGCAAAATTTCACCCTCTTTTTAATTCCAGTTTGTTAATCTGTGTCATTTTTTTTTAGGAAGATTAAGGCTGTTAGTGTTGAGAGTTACTATGGAACCACGATTAAATGTGCCTATTATTTTGATGCTGTTTATCTTCTTAGATCTTTTTTGGATTAACCTTTTAACTGGCTGAGTTATTTGTTTATTTTCTGTGCCCTGTCATGCTTAACTTTCTGTTACAATGGGGTTTCTTGGGTCCTGGACGGCCAGAGGCCCAGAACCTGCTGCCCCAGACCTCTTAGCAGTCCACTACCACTGCTCTGGCCCCCAGAAATGACTCAGATGCTTATATTAACTTTATGCTGTTTGTCCTATGGCTCAGGCACATTGCTAGCTAGCTCTTACATCTTAAATCAACCCATTTCTATTAATCTGTCTGCCATGTGGCCTGTGGCTCACCTGTGTTCCTTACATGTTGCTCTTTTGGGCTTCAGCTTGGTCTGCCTGTGACTCCACCCTTCTTCTCCTACCTATGCTCTGATTTCTCCTCCTGCTTCTTCTATGGTGCCTGTCATGGCCCAAAACAGCTCCTTTATTTAAAGATTGATATTCACAGCATACAGAAAGGCATTTCCACATCAACTTTTTATTCAGTCTAAAGTCATAACTCTAGTATGTTCTACAGTGGCCATAAAGTCCTTAAATGTGATTTATTTATGATCAAAGCTACTATTTATTAATTATTTTTTCCTAGACTAAAATTCATAGTGTTGTTGGATAATAATCTTGACTGACAAACGTGGTCATTTGAAGCTCGTAGAATATCAATCCAGGCTGGATTGGCTTTTAAAGTCTTCAATAAAATATCAGGTATTATTCAGATGGAGACTTTCTTTGGCACATGCCTGTGGATCAGATGCTCTGATCCACTGTTCAGTTACCAAGCCTGCCTGTCTGCAACCATGCTCCATGCCAAGATGGTCATGTAATTTAACCCAGTGGAACTATGATGCCTGTCTTTATTATGATATCTTAGCATAGTATTCCTCCATGCTACCTGGGGCAAAGGGCTACCCATCTACAGCCATCTGCTCCTATACAGGGTATATGTGTTATCATAATGTTATAGCTTGTATAAAGGTAAATTGAGTAAAAACACTACAATTTACATAAGTATAATGAAGTTACTAAAATATGATATTATAGAAGAAAATAAGAGTCCTTTTTCAAGGTATGTGGTCCTTGATGGATTTTTGGAGTTTTCAAAACTCCAGTAGCTTCTTGTCGGGTGGATTAGTCTTCCCATGCATGCATAATAAAATAAGCTGATACCTTAAATGGAGCATCTTTCTTACATAGATTTAACGGCTGAGATACGCAGGACCGAATGCTGACTGTGTTTTTCATTCTGGGATCTCACATTATGGTTGTTGTATTGAGTTTTCATCTCGACTTATTCTTACTATGTGCATGGATGGCTCAGCTGAACATGTACCCTTGACTTCTTTTCTTATATGTGTGTTTATTCTGTAGTGACAGAGCCCTGTTTCCATTGTATTATGTAATACTACTATTTCATTGTCACTGATGGTAAGTGCTTCAACATATGAGGTTTCATGGGACACAAACATTTGGTTTCTAAAACCAAGATAAAGATTTCTTTAGTTTTTAGATAGAAGGTCCTATACTACATTTAAAGGAAAATCACATTGATATTAAAGTTTTTCTACAATAGTAAGAAATACGAGTTTCAAGAATATTTTATATTAGCCATAACTGGATTCTTCTTTATTTAGCCATTTAACATATTATGTGATTTTCTAGAATCCTTCATTATAAGAAAAAAAAATATTAAAATCATAAAACAAAGTCAGAAGAAGAGTTTCACATTGGTTCAATATTTCCTTAAATATTATCATATGATGAGTGGCTTCATCATATGGAGAATAGGAGTTCTCAACCTGTGGGTCATGAGCCTTTGGGAGGCAGAATGACCTTATTACAGAAGTCACCTAAGATTATTGGAAAACACAGATATTTACATTATGTTCAGTTACAGTAACAGGATTAAGGTTACCACAACATGAGGAACTGTATTAATGGGTCCCAGCATGGGGAAGAGTGAGAACAATTGATATAACCTCTCCATTTTTTGCAAGATATTTTCAGCAAATGAAAATTTAATAGAATGTATATCTCTAGACAGGCAAACAAACAAAGAAATAATAAAACCTGTGATGACAGACACTATCAATCTTCAGAACATATAATTGTATAGCTACTGACAATAACACTGATGAGCTATTTTTATAACAGATACTCATTCTTCAACTGAAATGCTATTTGAATGACTGAATGTTCTGAAGCTACAATTTAAATTTACATGACATACTAAGAAGGGAAATAATAGTGGTGTGGAATTATGAATGAATGCTTATTTTTGGTCCCTGGGGTGTTGTTATAAACACACTGATCAAGCAAATTCAGGGAGAACAGGTTTATTTTAGCTTATGCTAAATCGCTCATAGCAGGGAAGTCAAAGTAGTAAGTGCTTAAAGCAGCTGGTCATGTCACAATCGCACTCAGGAAGCAGAAGGAGATGTGCGCAAGTCTGCTGTTTGCTACTTTCTTCATCCAAAATGGATGGGTCAGCATGCCTCAATTAGGACAATCAAAGTAACCCTCTCTAGGCATGCCCAAAGGTCATCTCATAGGTGATTTTTAGATTCTTTCAGATTAATAATTGTTCCTATTCATAACAAAGGGATATTAAATATTTAATTTTAATCTATTGATAAAATGACATTAGTTAAAACATGCAAGATAAAAGAAAACTTGGTACATGCTATGTAAAACTAAATTTTTGAACAGGTAAGAAATGACTGAATAGTATGGACAACACTAAATCAGGTAAAATAATTTTAAGCCTAGATATGAGAATATTAAAAAACAGTTTTCAAAACTAAAAGTAATGTTTTGAAAAAACTAATTTAGAAATTACATGTATTGAACACCAAGACAGAAAACAATATTTTAGAAATGTATAACAATGTGTTGGATCACATTATTAGCCTAACATGAAAAAAGAAGTTGAAAATTTTAAATGAATAAGTAATTTTATCTTTTTAATTGAATTACTTGTGTAATTATTATGGAATAATGCTCTTGTACACTGTAAAGATTTGTCACTTGTATTGGTTTAATAAAATGTTGATTGGCCAGTAGCCAGGCAGGACATATATGTGGGACAACCAGACTAAAGAATTTTGGAAAGAGGAACGGCATAGACACAGGAGGCAGACGGACACAGAGGAATCAAGATGAGAATTCTGGACTGAGGAAAGGTACCAGGCCATGCAGCTAAACATAGATAAGAATTATGGGTTAATTTAATAGTAAGAGCTAGTTAGTATTAAGCTTAAGCTGCTGCCTGAGCATTTATACGTAATATTAAGTCGATAATTTAGGTAGCAACTGCCAGGCATTTAAGAGTTTCTGGTAAGACAAAAACTTCCAACTCCATATACTATCTAAAAATTTATAATGGAAGAACATAGCAGCGTTTATACCTCCTTCATGTTACATTAAGTAAAATGTGAATATTCGTGCAATTTGCATATTAATGGGGGACAATAGGTACTGATAAATAGTGGGTATACTGATATTGCTATACCCTAAAATGAGAATGTGTCAATGATACCAGATTCAAGACAAAAGTCAAAAAGAGCCTGAGAGGACACCGGCTTAAAAAATGTAGAAGTCCATCAGCAATATGAATGATCTGGAGAGGGCTCCAAAGATAAGATATGGGAGATTCTATTCCAGCATCTTAGTGATTATATGAATGGTCATGGGCATGGATAGAAAGTTCAGAGAAAAGTATCTCATGCAGAAAACCATTTACATGAGATGAAAATCTTACTGGACACAGAATAGTAAGTAACTCCAGTAACTAGAGCCAGAACATTCACTATATGGTGCTCAGTGTAACATTTTGTAGATAAAATGAACTGCTGTGTTCAGTCGAATTTTCAGTAAGACTAACTAGTGAAAACAGAGTAAGGAGGTACTGATCATTTGCAGCCAGAAGAAAAGTTTGAAAATGGAAACACGCAGCTCACCAAGAACAGATTAAGATGTTCTAGGTTAGCATCCGTTCTTCTTTTACTTTGTCATCACCTGACATACCAGTTTACATGTAAAATATCCAGTTCTAAGTCTTCATTTGTCCAAGTTCCTAGATATCTGCAAAACATAAAATACACATACTATTTCCTTTTTCTTGTGTTGTTTCTGCAAAATCATCACAGATTTTGTCTACTGTTTTAATATGTATATGATAAAATAAAATTAATATATACATGAGGAATTTGTCATTTATGATACTTTTGTATTTGTCACTCTGGTAAAATGCTGCAACTAAAAGCAACTTGGGGGAGAAATGATTTCCGTGTTTTACATAGAAGCATCTCAATGCATGATCAAGATAAGGTGGGGCAGGGAATCAGAAAATCATGAGAGAATGCTGTTTACCAGCTTGTTCAGCCAACTTTCTTATACCATCGTGGACAACTTGCCCATGGGTAACACTGCCCTGGGCCCTTTCACATTAGTAATTAATCAGAAAATACCTTACAGACTTACCTACAGGCCAATGTGATGGAGTAATTCTCTCAATTCAGAATCTGTCTTCCCTTACTTTCATGGTGACAAAAATATCAAATAAACAACAACAAAGAAAACAGGACATTATTGTGGTCGGTGATTAGTTAATACTTTAAAATGAGAACTTTATGTGTTTAGATCTAATAGTTTAATGAATTCAAAGGTTTTAATATAAATATTTTCAATGCATTTACTGTCTTAGATAAGACGAAGCGCAGCATGCTATAACAAACGATACTTTTGCCCACATCACAAAGCAGGAGCATATCCTAAAGTTTATTGTTTGAAAGTCACTTAAAAATACTGAAGCAATTTAAGTATACAACACTGTCATGATTGTAGACATAATTATTCCTAATGCATAGATGTGCTAAACTAAAAAGAACTTGAACTTCTTATGTATCTGTTAGGATGTTGTGGGGATGTTGCATTTGTAAATGATAATCATTTTCAATCAATAATTTGAAACTTTTTCTCTTCAGTTACTATATGGATTATTGATGGTTATAAAATGCCAAAAGTCCTTAAACACTTCTCCTTATTCATTATCTGATACATGTATATATCAGACTATGCATATATAGATACATACATAAGAAAAGAAGCATTGCTTTTAGTTTTGTGCCCTTATAATTCAGATATGATTCTGTGATGTTTATTTATGAATTTAGAAATCTCAACCACAATGTGCTAGCAATACTGCCTGATTGTTTTAGTAAATGAAAGTACATACTTCTGAGGACTGTGTCAAACTTGAGTGAATTTTGTAAATACAAGTAAATATTTAGTTCTGAGGCACACAAAATGTAGAAGGGAGATTAAAAATTATAGATGATAGCTAATTTAGTGTTCATAAAAAAATATAACTCTTATAGATATTTCCAGGTTCTAATATCTTATCTACCAGTTACGGTCTGTTCAACTTGTAGGTTTTATTTATCTCTTTGTTTCTTCATGTATAATAAGTATTCAAGAGAAAATAATAATCCTTATAGTGGTCGTTTTGTGAAGTTTAATGGACTTAAAAAGTCACAGAGTAGTATATAGCATAAGATATACTGACCAACAAACTATTTAAAATTAATTTTATTCCTGTCACATTTATGTGATGATCTAAAAGTGACCTTATCTGCAAATAATATACACAGACATAATTGTTATAAAGTTATCATGGATTACATTGGTGAAAACTAAACCCATTTACTGGTTTCATTTTTATAATGACAGAGAGAAACAGGTAAAATTTCCCTATGATAATAAAGATAAAGATTAAATTAATGTATCTATAAAATGGGTACAAAGAATCTATGGTTATCAGAACATATTATAAGAAGTGTGTTGTAGAATGGTTCCAAGATTCTTTAAAGTGATTTTCTGATATTTTAGACCATGTGTCTGTATTACCACTTCTTGAAACTTTATAAAATAAAATCAATATATATAGAACTTGTTATTATTCAAACTAAAGACAACAAAATAATAACCCAATCATAGATAAAGGACATTTTTAAACTGACACATAGAAAATGATGCAGATGTTTATTTACCCTGAAGCAGTTTGATTTTGATTCAGAAATAAAGAATTATGACAAAGGAGCCATTATTTAAGTCTAAAAATGCTTCACTCCGTGATCAGCAACTGCAAATATAATATGAATGTATTTATAAAACAAGCCCATTGTCTCATAGATTTTATATTTCACAGGTAACATCAATTTAGGTTATTTCTAATAAACATAGCAATTTCTAGTTGTGCTTTGTATTAATAATTAATAAATATGTTTTCTCAGAATCATCATATAGAGGGAAAGGATATAAATTTTAAAAATTTGATTAAAATTATTGTATTAAATGAATTAACATAGGAAATTTTGCTAAATTTGTATTCTATGTACTTGTCCGGTTGCTGCATGAATGAACTATCCTGTCTTCCTTCCCACTAACTCTTCATTCCAGGACTCTCAACTCAGTTTTATTATTTAATTTAGGTGGTCATTATTAGTCTGAATTGCGTCCTTGTTCATGATATTTTTCCTTTCTCTATAGTAAGTACTAAGATATTTGTGGGTATGGACTTTCTGTAATAAGCTATATATTTTAAATAAGAATATAATGTTTAATTTTCTTTGACATTCAATTTATTTTTAAAACATTTAACCTATAAGAAAAGGTCATAAGTATGGTTTATGATTCTGGAGCATAGGGAATACAATGGGTTGATATAAGATGAGATTTGGAACCTTGGCATTTTCCAACTAATTATTTATCATACAGTCATGTTCCCAATTAACACTGTACAGTTAATGACCACTGTAAAGAAATTTTATGAAGTGTTTCAAAGGTTCTGGACTGAATATAGTTTTTATATTTTATCCGTGACCTGGGAAAAGAAATATATGTGTTAGTTAGACTTTTAGAGTTGAATATTGTAATTGACCTTGATAAGTTAGAATTGTAGTTAGAAGTAAATTCCAATTTTTAAGTCAAGTATAACATAGGAGATACAATAAGGGGTGACATGATATATACAGGACAATAAAGGATTAAATAAACATGGCTATGGTGTTCAAAGATTTAAGGAACCGGAATTAAACAATTTAGTGCAGTAGCGTTAGTTAAGAATCGGAACACAAACTACTGAAATATAACATAAATACAATACTATTATCATGCATAATATCCTAATATTTGGAACTGTAGTTTTCATTCCTTGGTCTAATAGTGAACTGGCTGTCATAATTAAGTTTACCTCTGCTGAGATGGAACACCATGACCAAGAGAAAGTTCAGGTGGAAAGTTTTTGTCTTTCTTTAGCTTCCCAACACTGTTCATCATCTAAGAAACAGAGTAGACATTCAAAAAGCAACTGATACAGAATCCATGAGAAAGAGAGAGAGAGAGAGAGAGAGAGAGAGAGAGAGAGAGAGAGAGAGAGAGAGAGAGAGAGAGAGAGAGAGAGCTTCTTCCAGTCTTTTCTTCATGGATTGCTCTGCCAAGCTGTGGCTCCACAGTCAAGGAACTGTCCCCCTTCCATGACTACCACCTATTAAAGTAATACCCTATAGATTTGCTGTCAGTGATATTTTAAGGCGGTATTCTGCAGTTGAGGTTTCCACCTCTCAGATAACATGTTAAGTTGACATAGAAAACTTGCAAGCACATCAGTTTAAAATCTAGAGAATTTTTGAATATAGAAGAAGGGAAGAAACAATTAAGTTCCTTCAACTGATTGATAGTAAATGAAAAGTGTGAGGAATGATTTAATATCCACATTTCTGGCAGCAATTGAGTGGCTATGAATTATTGCCCCAAATCCAAATTCCATTGTAATCTTCTCTCTAAAATTCTAGAAAGGAAGAAAAAACTGGCAGCAGCAAAGCATAGCTAAAAAATAAATCATGAAAAGAATTAGCAAGATTTGATTTAAGAGTTTAGGTCTGAGCAGTAGCTCAAAAATCAAGTGTTCATTGGTTAATGTTGGGGTCTTCAATTCGATTCCATTGATCCACATGTCTGTTTCTGTGCCAGTATACCATCAATACCCAAAATTTTAATGTGTAGTTTATAGTACATATTTTTTTTTACAAAGATATAGCCAGTATTACTATTTTTAGCAAATTTCCTAGTAGTAGTCGACAGGGAATACATTAGGAACATCAGTATAAATATATTAAGGAAAAATTGCAAAATGTAAACAAGTTTATTTTCCAATATGCTTTTTTGTTTTCTTTTAGTAATATTTTTGTATGTTCATTTTATTATTTTTAATTAAAAAAATTTTTTATCCATGTATCTCCGTGCTCACACTCTCCTCCTCCCAATCCCTAACAGTAATCCTTCAGCCTTTCCATTCCTCCATCCCCTTCCCCCAAAAGGCAAGAAGTTCTGAGGTGTGTTAGCTCAGCATGGCACATCCACTCTAGGCAAGTCCAATTCCTTCATCCCAAAATCAAGACTATGTTAGGTGTTCCTCTACATCATAATGGGCTCCAAGGTGCCAGCCCACACACAGGAACATAGTCTGATTCTACCCTTTGAGGATCCACATACTGTCCATGCCCATCAACAGTTCCCTACACTTGGAGGGCCTAGCTCCTTTTTCCGATGGTTCCCAGGAGGCTGTTCTTCATTCAGTGAGTTCCCCAGAGTCAGCCATCACTGTGGTGAATTTTCCTCATAATCCCTAACCCCTTGCTTATACAAACTCTCCTCCCCTGCTCTTAGATGGATAAGGAGCTCAGCCCAGTCCTCAGCAGTAGATATCTGCCTCTACCTGTATTCATTGTTGAATGTAGGTTCTGTGATGACACTTAGGGTGGTTATTCATTTGATTATAGAAGTCCTGTTTAGGCACCCTCTCCACTATTGGTAGGAGACCTAGCCAGGGACATCTTGTGAGTTCATGGAAGTTTCCTTGGCACCTGGACTCATTACAGCCCCATTTTGACTTCCTCTACCTCTTTTTCCTCCCTCTTTGTTGCTTTTCTCATTGAGCCATCACCTTTCAAGATTTGTTCTCGAGTCTTCTGGGTTGCAACCTGTTATGATCCCAATTTGCTAAGGTGATATTCTCTATTTTTTCTTCTTAAGGGAATTTCTGGATCTCTCTCTTAAGCTCCTTCTAATCGCAAGCTATTCAGGGGTTGTAGGTTGCATCTTAGATATTTTTTTGCTTTTTCTCTAAAATCTACTTATGAGTGAGTAAATTCCATGTCTATCTTTCTGGGATTGTGATACCTTGCTCAGTAGGATATTCTCAAAGCCCATCCACTTGCCAGGAATTCTTAGGATGTCATTTTTTTTTTTTCTGCTGAGTAGTACTTCATTGTGTAGATGTACCACAGTTTGTTAATCCATTCTTCAGTTGAAGGGCATCTAGGTTGTTTCAAGGTTCTTACTATTATGAATAATGCTGCTATGAACACAGTTAAGCTAATGTCTTTGGGGTTCAAATGTGCACCCTTTGGTATTGCTGATTCCTTGGGGAGAACGATTCCTAGTTTTCTGAGGAAACACCATACTGCATTCCAGAGTGGCTGTACAAGTTTACACTCCCACCTACAGTGAAGGAGTGCTCTCCTTGCCCCACATCCTCTCCAGTATAGACTGTCATCTGTGTTTTTGATCTTAGCCATTCCGAGAGGTGTAAGGTGGCATCTCAAAGTTATTTTGACATGCATTTCTCTGATTACTAAAGTTGTTGAACAATTTTTTTTAAGTGCCTTTCAGTCGTTTGTAATTGTTCTGTTGAAAATTCCCTATTTAGCTCTGAACCCCATTTTTAATTCTGTTATTTAGTTTTGGGGGCTCTAGTTTCTTGACTATATATTTTAAAGATCAGTCCTCTGCCCAATGTAAGGTTGGCAAAGATCCTTTCTCATTCTGTAGGCTGTCATTTTGTCTTATTGACTATGTCCCCTTTGCCTTATAGAAGTTTCTCAGTTTCAGGAGATCCCACTTATTGATTGTTGTTCTTAGTGTCTGTGCTACTGGTGTTATATTTAGGAAGTGGTCACCAGTGCCAATGCATTGAAGGATATTTCTCTCTTTTCTATCAAGTTCAGTGTAGCTGGGTTTATGTTGAGGTCTTTGATCCCACTTAGTATTTGAGTTTCATGCAGGGTGATAGATCTGAATCTTTTGCAGTGTTCTACATACTACCATCCAGTTATGCCAACACAATATTTGAAGGTACCATCTTTTTTTCTATTGAATATTTTTGGCCTCTTCATCAAAAATCAAGTGTTCATCAGTTAATGTTGGGGTCTTGAATTTGATTCCATTAATCCACAGGTCTGTTTTTATGCCAGTATCAGGCTGTTTCTATTACTGTAGCTCTATAGTATAGCTTGAAGTCAGGGAAGGTGATTCTTCCTGAAGTTCTTTTATTGAGCAGGATTGTTTTGGCAACCCTGAGTTTCCTGTTATTTCATATGAAGTTGAGTATTGTTCTTTAGAGGTCTATAAAAATTGTCTTGGGATTTTGATGGAATTGCATTGAATCTGTAGATTGCTTTCAATAAAATTACCATTTTTACTAAATTGATCCTACCTACCCAGGAACATGGGAGATCTTTCCATTTTTCTGATATCCTCTTCAAATTTTTTCTTCAATGACTTGAAGTTTTTGTCAAACAGGTCTGCTACTTCTTTCATTAGAGTTATTCCATGATATTTAATGTAATTTGCAGCTATTATTAAAGGTGATGTTTCAACTCTTTCTTTTTCAGCACTTTTATCCTTAAGTGTAGGAGGGAGGGCTATTGATTATTTTGTGTTAAACTTGTATCTTGCTACATTGCTGAAGGTGTTTATCAGCTGTAGGAGTTCCATGGTAGAATTTTGGGGGACACTCATTATATGATCATATCATCAGCAAACATAGAAAATTTGACTTCTTTTTTCTAATTTGTATCACGTTAATCTCCTTTTTTTCTGTTATTGCTGTAGCTAAAACTTTGAAAATTAAATTGGATAGATAAGGAGAAAGAGGACAGGCATGTTAGATCCTGATTTTAGTTGGATTGCTTTGAGTGACTCACCATTTAATTTGATGTTGGCTGTCGGCTTGCCGTATATTGCCTATATTAAATATAGGTATTTTCCCTGTATTCCTGATCTCTCCAGAACTTTTATCATGAAAGAATGTTTGATATTGTCAAAGGACTTTTCAGGATCTAATGAGACGATCATGTGTTGTTGTTGTTGTTTTTTTTTTTTTTTCTTTCAGTTTGTTTATATGGTGGATGACATTGACAGTTTCTCATATGTTGAACCATTCCTGCATCACTGGGATGAGGCCTAATTGACCATGGTGGATTTTTTGTTTTTTTATATGTTGTTGGATTCAGTTTACCAGGATTTTCTTGAGTATTTTTACATCAATGTTTATGAGGGAGATTGGTCTGTAATTCTCTTTCTTTGTCACATCTTTAAGCCGCTTAGGAATCAGGGTGATTGTGGCCTCATAAAAAGAGTTCAGCGATGTTCCTTTGGTTTCTATGTTATTTGGTTTCTATGGAACAGTTTGGGGAACATTGGTATTAGATCTTCTTTGAATGTCTGATAGAATTCTGCACTGAAACCATTTGGCTCTGGGTTTTGTTTGCTTGGGAGACTTTTTAATAACAGCTTCAATTTCTTTTGGGGTTATAGGTCTGTTTATGTCTTTAATCTGATCATGATTTAATTTTGGTAAATGATACCTGTGCAGAAAGCTGTCCAATTTTTTTAGGTTTTCCATTTTAGTGGAGAATAGATTTTCTAAATATGATCTGATAATTGTCTGGAAATCCTGGGTGTCTGTTGTTATGTCCCTCTTTTTATTTCTCATTGTGTTCATTTGAATTCTCTCTGATTTTTTTTTTTTTCGTTAGTTTGGACAAAGGTTTATCTATCATGTTGACTTTCACAAAGAACAAACTCTTTGGTTCATTGATTGTTTGTATTTTTCTGTTTCTATTGTATTGATTTCAGCCCTATGTTTAATTATTTCCTGTCATCTACTACTCCTAGGTGAATTTGCTTCAAATTTCTCTAAAGCCTTCAGCTGTGCTGTTAGGTCTTTTGTGTGAAATTTATCTAGGTTTTTCATACAGGCATCTAGTGCTATGAATTTTCCTCTTAACACTGCTTTCATTGTGTTCCATGAGCTTGGGTATGTTGTGGATTCATTTTCATTAAATTCTAGAAGTCTTTGATTTTCTTCTTAATTTTTTCCTTGACTCAGAGGTGTTTCCTTGACTGTGAAATGTTCATGAGTTTGTAGGATTTCTGTCATTTTTGTTGTTAGTAAACTCTAACTTTAGACCATAGTGGTTTGATATAATACAAGAAGTTATTCCTTTTTTTGTATCTATTGATATTTCCTTTATGACCAAGTATGTGGTCAATTTTAGAGAAAGTTCCATGGAGTGCTAAGAAATAAGTATCTTCCTTTCTGTTTGTGTGGAAGGTTCTGTATATATCCATGAAGTCCATTTGGGTCACAATATCAGTTAGATCTTTTATTTCTCTGTTGAGTTTCTGTCTGCTTGACCTATCCAAGAATGAAGTGGGGTATTGAAGTCTCCCACTATTAGTGTGTGGAGTTTGCTGTGAGGTTTAAACTTTGGTAGTGTGTCTTTTTATATACAAAGGTGCCCTTATGTTGAGGGCATAAATATTCATGATTGAAACTTCATCTTGGTGTATTTTTCCTGAGATATTTAACTACTGTCCATCTTGGTCTCTTGTGATTGATCTTAGTCTGAAGTCTATTTTGTTAGATATTAGAATGGCTACACCAGCTTGTTTCTTAGGACCATTTGATTATAAAATCTTTTCCCAACTCTTTATTCTGAGCCTGTGTCTGTCTTTGAAGTTGAGGTGTGTTTCTTGTATGTAGCAGAAGGATGGCTTCTGTTTTTTGCATCCATCGTCTTTTTATGAGTGAATAAAGTCCACTGTTATTAAGGGATATTAATGACCAATGATTGTTATTTCCTGCTATTTTTGGTGGTATCTTGTATGTATTTCCTTTCTTTGGATTTTTCTTCTGTGGGATTTTCAATTGTTTATGGTTTCATGGATGTATCTGGTTTCTTTAGGTTGGAGTTTTCCTCTAGTGCTTTCTGTAGAGCCAGATTTGTGGATATGTAGTGTTTAAATCTGGTTTTATATTGAAGTATCTCATTTACTCCATCTATGGTAATTGATAGTTTTGCTGGGTATAGTAGTCTGGGTTGGCAACCATGCTTTCTTAGTGTCTGTATAACATTTGTCCAGGACCTTCTTGCTTTCTTTGTTTCCATTCAATAGTCTGGTGTTATTCTGATCAATCTGCCTTTATATGTAACTTGGTCTTTTTCATTTACAGCTCTTAGTATTTTTTCTTTGTTCTGTAGTTTCAGTGGCTTGATTATTATGTGGCGAGCAGACTTTTTTTGGGAGGGGGTACTCTATTTGGTGTTCTGTAAGATTCTTGTATCACTAAAGGTATTTCTTTAGGTTTGGAAACTTTTCTTCTATGATTTTGTTGAATGTATTTTCTGTGTCATTGTCTGGTGTTCTTCTCCTTCTTTGATTCCAATTATTCTCAGAATTGGTCTTTCACTGTGTCTCAGATTTCCTGGACATTGTGTTATGACTTTTTTGGTTTTAGTGTTTTCTTCAATTGATGTTCTACTATTTAATCTTCTACTCCAGAGATTCTCTCTTCCATCTCTTGCATTCTGTTAGTTATGCTTGCATCTGTAGTTCTGACTTGTTTCTTCAGGTGTTCTATTTCCAGCTTTGCCTCAGTTTGTGCCTCCTTTATTGCTTCCATTTCATTTTTTAATTCCCAGAATATTTCTTTCACCTGTTTGTTCTATTTTGCTTGTTTTTTGTTTTTTGTTTTTTTTTTTTTTTTCTTTCAGGAACTTGTTCATCTCTTCCATTTTTTTTGTTTGTATTTTCTTCTATTTCTTTAAGGGAGTTTTTATATCATCTTTTAAAGCTTCTATTATCCTCATAAAGTTGTTTTTAAGGTCATTTCTGTCTGTCTCCTCTTCATTGTTATGCTTAGTTCTTGATGTTGTAGAACCACCAGCTTCTTTCAGTGGTGTCTTGTTGTTGCTTATATTGTTATGTGTATATTCTTGCACTGGTATCTGCCCATTGCTTCCTAGGTTCACTCTTAGTCAGCTCTTGGTTGGTTCTTATTTGTTGGTCCAGGGGCTGAGTGTTTTCAGTAACTGCTGGGGATGCTTTTAGTAGGCTGTTAATTGGCTGTAGACCAAATAGCTGTTTGTCCCCAGTTGTCACCAGTGGTTCTAAGTCAGGTCTTAGTCAGCTGTGGACCAGGAGGCTTCAGGATTTCTGGTTATCATTGTGTGATGAAGTAGATTGTGGTTTGGGTGGGGTTTGGTGTGTGTGATGTCCCTCCAGCTGTGTTTGGCTGGAGACTGAGGTTAGGGAGGAGCTCTCCCAGTTTCCTTTGGTTTAGGGCAGGGCTGGGTGTGGTTAGGGTGCTGGGAGCTGTGTCCCCAGGCTATAGTGTGGAGACCAGGACTCTGCTTGGCCTTAGGATCAGAGTGCCACTCACCTCTTAATCAGTTGTGGACTGGGAAGGAGGCTTTTGGGGTCTCCAGCTATCCTTCTTTTAATAATTTTCTAAATAGTATAATACAATAACTTCCATTTAATTTGGGCTTTATGTAAATTATTGTTTTATATGTAAGTTAGATTAATTATTTTACTGTAATGATCTAAATAATATAAAATGTAAATTAAGGGGGCTGGAGAGATGGCTCAGAGATTAGGAGCACCAGTCCTCTTCCAGAGATCCTGAGTTCAATTCCCAACAACCACATGGTGGCTCACAACCACGTATAATGAAATCTGATGCCCTCTTCTGGCATGCAGAAATATATGCAGATTGTGCTCTTCATGTTTTTATAAAAAAAACAAATAAATAAATCTTTTTTTTTTTTAAATGTAAGTTAAAATGTCTTCGAAGTAAGTCTGTCAATTTATCCTTATATTAAAATTCCTGAGCATTTTAATAATAGCTTCAGGCATTTAATGAGAAGAATTAGTACTTTAAGTGACCACAATATTGTAATGTATTTGAAATGCAAATTATTTTGCTACCAATGTATTAGGCAGACATCATTCTCTTTCTATTTTATATGTATTCAGTTTTCCCCTTTTGCTACAAGCTTGAAATTTTAAGAGTTTTACAGTAGTGAGAGTCTCAAGAATGTAAAGTAGGAAAGGTCTGAGATTTAAAAAATGTGCTTAATTTTGGCCCAAAGTAAGACTTAGAGCCCTGGAAGGACAGGGGACAACAAATACTTTAGAGGCTGCGACAAGAGATTTTAGGCATCTAAAGAATTCAATCAGTCATCTATTCTGTTGCCTACTTTAGTTATGCTTTGTTCCCCCAGGCTTCCATAGGGCCAGACAGTTTTATCAGTGTGATAGTTTACAATCTCAAAAGAATTTGAACATGATTGTAAATTTGAGTATTTTAAGATTATGTTTTTAAATTCCTTTTTTAAAAATTTAATTTTTCATTAAAAAATGTCATCTCTATCAATGTAGCCCCCTGCTCCCCATCCCCACCCCCTCCCAATCACTCCCAGCCAGCCCTCAGTCTCACCTCTCCCCATCTGCCCATCCCCTCTCCCAAAAGGACTAGAAGTCCAAAGGTAGACTAGACTAGCTCAGCTGCAGCACATCCACTCCAGGCACATCCAATTCACTCATGCCAAAGTCAATGCTGGGCTGGGTGTTCCTCTATAGGTAATGGGCTCCATGGTGCCAGCCCATGAACAGGAACACAGTCTGATCCCACCCTCGTGGCTCCACACATACTTATGCCAGTCAAAGCTGCCTACCCACTTAGGGCCCAGCTCCCCCTCTAGATGGATCTCCAGTGGCAATCCCCATTCAGTGAAATCCCTAAAGTTCCAGCCAGCCATAACCATGGGAACCTTCCTCATAATTCCCATCCACTTGCTCATACAGACTCTCTTCCCCTGCTCTCAGTTGGACCAGGAGCACTGCCCAGTGTTCAGCCATGGATCTCTTCTATCACCTCCTTCCTTGTTTGATGTAGTTTCTGCTATGACACCTAGGATGTTTATTCATTTGATTACGGGGGAAGTCCCATTTAGGCCCTCCTTCCACCATTGTTTGGAGACTTGGCCAGGGTCATCCTTCAAGTTCATGGACATATCCATAGTACCCAGTCTCTTTCCAACCCCACATTGGCTTCCTCTATCAAGATATCCATCTCCCTCCATCTCCCTCTTTGCTCCTCTCATTGAACCATCTCCTCCTCTAAGATTTGTTCCCAACTCTTCTTGGTTGCAACCCATTATGACCCCAATTTGCTAAGGTGATCTTCTCTATTTTCTCTTCTTAGGGGAATCTCTGGATGTCTCTCTTAAGTTCCTTCTGATCCCAAACTTTTCAGGAGTTGTAGTTTGCAGCTTGGGTATTCTTTAATTTTTTTGTCTAAAATCCACTTATCAGTGAGTAAATCCCATGTCTATCTTTCTGGGCCTGTGATACCTCACTAGGGAGGATATTCTCCAAGTCCATCCATTTAAGGCTAGGCTCACAACCTAAAATATAAATTCCCTTTTTAGAAAAAAAAAAAAAAAAAAAAACAAAAACAAAAACAAAAAAAACCCCTCTTTTTTGAGAACTTTTATTTTTTTAACAATCATAGTATCCAAATCACTCTTTGGTCTCTTCTTTAACTGTAATTTATAAATATGCATGTGTGTGTGTGTGTATATACATATATATGTGTGTGTGTGTTATAGATGCATATGTATACACACAAATATATACATATATACAAACATGTATATACAGCCTACTGAGTACATTTGTGCTGGTCCTATGTGCATGTGGTAAGGGTTAAACAATTGGGAAGAACATACTATGAGGAAACTCATCCCTCAGTGAAAGTCATTTTCTTTCTCTCAAGAGTTATTGACTCCTTTTGCTTTTTGGGATCAGCCATGTAGAACTTCCCTGTCCGTGTTTTCAGCATGCTCTTGTTCTGTCAACCATATTGTTGAAGCTTCAGTAGGGATAAATATTTTTTCTGATTAACTATAGAGCACTATCTAGCAGCAGGCATCCTGGAATCTGGCTGATATAATTTTATTTTCCTTTCACTTTATTTTTGAAATAATAATTTATTTATAACATTTTTACCTACTCTTTCCTCCCTCGATGACCCTCATCTTGCTCTTATTCTTACCATATGCTCTCTTAAAAAAAAAACGTCATGAAATCTTTTCCTTCTATTCCCCTGTTTTTGTCACAGCCTTAAGTGTAGAGATTGCATTGCAGATTTCAGTTCCATCTTGGGTCACAGGGTCACTTATTCTCCTAATTTCAATGGATTGTTCTGTAATATTTCCCCATTGATTAAAACATTTTATCTTGCAGAGAAGCTCTTATGAGAGAAGTAAACAAGTGAAAAAACAGTTTCAGGAAGACTCTGAAATGGACCAGATTCACTAGGCTCCTCCCTCCAAAATGTAAACAACAAAGATTGCAGAGTCACTATCAAACAAGGCAGTTTCACAGAAGATTGACACAAAACCAGATGCCTAGAAGAAGCAAAGACATGCCAAGTTGTCTTGAAGAGGTTTAAAGCAACCTGGAAAGAACTGTTTATTCTGTTGAGCTGTGTAGAGGTTGTGCAGTGTCCTCCAGATTTCAGCTTCTGTAAGCTCTCATCCATACTGGGGTGGGCTTTGATGATCCAGATGTCTTTCAGCCATGTCTGTTCCTGTAGGTAACTCCTCACCCACATTTCTGTATGTAACTCAATGCAATTCATTGGTTCACTTTGGCTGGAATTTGGGAGTATCCACACTTTGGTATATATATATTGGGAGCTCCCTTTCTTTGGTGAGTAGACATGTGTTGAGTCTGCTCAAGAACAGTTTTGCCACACAATAATATGGGCTACCAAAATAATGTGGGCTATTAATTTTGAACTAGTGTGCTCTGAGAATTTGAAAGTAAATCCGCATTACTGAAAACACCTTATACTTCTGATATGGAGAAACAGAGCTGTAACTGACATAGAAGTTTCTTCCCTAGAGAATGCCCTTCATAGTACTATAAAGTCTCATGGAAGTTATGAAGGGAACAGCAGCAATCAGTAGTCCTACATAGCTATAACAATTGTGAATCACAGCAATGACTAGATGGACAAAATATTCCCAGTGGTTAAAACGTGGCTGTTTTATCTCAAGGATAACGTATAGCTATCTAATTGGACTCAAGGTCCATATAACACAGGGAATAATACATAATGCTTGGTATTAGAAAGATAGTCTGCACCTATTTCTGCAAATTTTATGATTTTATTTTTCTTTACAACTGAATAGAATGCAATTGTGAATGTGTAGTACAATTTTATCACCCAATCTCCACTTTAAGAATCAGAAACACTTAGGTCACTTCCATTTGCTGTTGTGAACAGAGTGGCAGTGAACATCATTAACCAATATCTCTATTTCAGGACACCTTTGGGTATATGCCAAGGAGTCATCAGCTGCATCGGATGGGAGGTCTTATTTTACCTTTTGAATGCTTTCAGTATTTGCTGCAATGATTCCTCCCCTTTGCAAACCCATAAACAGTGAATGAGGTCACTCCTCTTCCCATATCTCAACTAGTTTGCTGTCAATCTTTGGATGGATTTTGTTTGTTTGTTTGTTTGTTTGTTTGTTTAAAATTGAAATTAGTCATTCTAAGCAAGGTAACAAAAAAATACCAAGAGCAGTTTCACTTGAATATCTTTGAATGCTAAGGGTGATTCTCAGATACTTCTTAGCCAATTATTTTTCTTCCTTTAGAACTCTCTGCTCAGAGCCATAATTCATTTTTTTAAATTTTCATGTAACTTGTAAAGATTTCCATTCTGTGGTCTTCCACTTTCTTGATAGATTATTTTCTTTCATATACAGAAAGTTTAAAGTTTTGTGATCTCACATTTGCAAATTCTTTTTCAGCCTCTTAATGATGTTTATTAAAGAGATGTTTAATAATATCCAGTAGATATTATTACTTTTTCTTTTAAATAGGTTTTTCCATGTATCCCCCTGCTCAACCTTCCTCCCATCCCCCTAATCCCTTTGACTCCCCTCTCAGGCTCTCCCCACCCCATGGACCCATCCTTCCCACAAAGAGGGTAAGGGAGTCCCAAGGTGGGGGTCAGTTCAGTCTGGTTTATCCATTTGAGGTAGGTCTGATTTCTTCATCCCATGGGCTCCAAGGTGCCAGTTCAGTTCATGCACAGGAAGATAGTCTGATACTACTCCTTGAGGTTCTACATACTGCCCCTCAAATCAATCGACAGCCATATACCTTTAGAGGGCTTAGTTCCTTTTCCTGGTGGTTCCCCAGTGGCTGCTTTTTAATTCAAGGAGCTCCCCAGAGCTCCAGCCAGCCACCTTTTGGAACTCCTTATAATCTCTATCCCTTTGTTCAGATAGATTCTCCTCTTTCACTCTCTCCCTCTCTCTCTCTCTCTTTCTCTTTAGCTGGACAGGAGCTCGACATGGTGCTTAACTATGGATCTCTGCTTTGGTCTCTATTCACTGCTGGATGTAGGTTCTATAATGACACATAGGGTGGTCATTCATTTGATTATAGGGAGGCCCTGGCTAGGCAACCCCTCCACTATTGATTGGAGTTTGATCTTGATTCCTGAAAAAATAGAGTCGTTTCCAGAAAGTCCCTTTCTACTTGTATACAATGTTCAATACTATGTATATTTTTCTCTATAAGTCTATATATTGTTGATTTATGTAGATATCTTTATTTAGTTCCCTTGAACATTGACATGGTCACTGGTGGTGGCCCAGACTACAGCTTCCTCAGAGTTCTGAATGGTAACAAAGGCAGCAGACACCCATATCCCTCCATGGTTTCATCAGACCATGGACCCAGATATGGTCTTGGTAGCAGCCCAGGCATCACTGTGTACATCACCTCCCACATCAGCCCTTTCCTCAGTACTCTTGCCTGTTCAGGTCTGTCTGTCCCTGTTCCCAGCACATGAACCATTCTGCCTCTCATACACTTTTTCCCCTCATACACTCGCTCACCATAATGACACCCAACCACCTGGTACCACAGGCACAAGGCAGCTTGTGATTGATTTCTGTCTGCCCAAGACAAGTGGCCTAGGAGGGAGATGGGGGCTGTGGCTGTCCTCCTGGTGTTTGCTTTTCCCTTCTGGCTCTTAAGGTTTCCACTGAGAAATAAGTTATGATGTTTTTGTTTTTGTTTCATATGCTTTGCTTCTGTGGTCTAATTCTTCTACCTTATCTGCAAGTTCTGACATTCTCTATCTTCAACTTGATCCATCAAACTTGTAAAGCTTTCTCCTGAGGTTTCTAATAGGTTCTCGAGTGTTTTAATTCCATATTGATTTTAGCTTGGGTATTTTTCTCTCTTTACTAAATTAGGGCCCTTCTTAATTTTCTTTGTCATTTCTCTCAGCTGTATATTTCTGTTTTCTTAAATTTGACTCAGGAGTTTATTCTTCTTTGAATTCAGTGTGGGTGTGTATGTGTGTGTGTGTGTGTTTCAAACACTGAATTATTTAATCATCCTAATGATTCTTATTGTCTTTTTAAATTGTGTCCTGGGCTTCATCTGAGTAATTTTCATTGGAGAACATTTGTATAGAAAAATGTTGTAATGGTCCAGGAATACAGTTGTCTGAGGAGGTTTCTGAGTACTTATGAGAACACTCCAGAAAAACAAAACAAGATTCATATGTCCTCATTTTCTTCAAAACACAAAATTGTTCTTGAAATGTATTTTTCTGCTCCTCCCAGATGTAGCAGATAGGAGTGAATTTATTTCAGATTATTTGTTATTACTTGCTGTCGTTGTTCAACTATGCTTCTATGGAAAAATATGGTTTTGCTATATGTAGCTTGTCCTTATAATTGTATACAGCTTGAACTCATGAGGCCCTTTTTAAACTTCAGAGTATATATTTTCTGAGGCTCTGAATAACAATGGCCTGAGACTTTAGTATGCCTCATTTCTTGGCTCCATTCTCCCAGGTTCCCTCCCCTCTAGAGCAGTGATGGGACTGGTAGCTGTGGAGTGACATCATGTCACGTTCTCTCATATATTTTGTGGGTTTGTGACCTGGACATCTAAGCTTCTTTTATTGTTGAGTACTTAGTGTTACTCAAGGGAGGTTGATTGCTAGACAGAACTGAGAAGTTAGTTGCTCAATCCCTCAGATAATAAGTATCTATATTGGACTGGAGAAATGGGATTGATTCCAATTCACAGAAAACCAAGAAAGCATAAAAATGGAATAGATAGGCTGGGTATACAATGGACTATTGTGCCAAATATGCCATCTGAGCTATGCTTGGAAGGGTAAGGATGCCACGGTTGAGATATAGTTTGGAGAAATCATCAGGTTTGACTAACATCCTGGTGAACATGGATAGGATCTCAGAGAATATATAAGACTTAAAAAGTGCTCAGGGTATATGTTCTACTTTAAGCCTGGATTTTAGGGGCAGCAAAATCTGACTAGGTACTGGAGACCTCACCAGAAATTGCAAAATTTCTTGTTAGTTTTGATAAAAGATAGGAGTAGAAAGCAAAGTGAGAATTATATTAACTAATAAGCCATCTTCTCTAAAACTATGTTATGATGAAAGCATACAAATGTTTCCCTAGTCAATTGTGCCTGTTAGTATGAAGAACTAAAATTTTCTAGCTTTGTATATTTTTACAAAACAATATTATTAATTTGATTTAAACTATTAAAGGTAATTCAACAAAATGTAAATCTGTGGGAGTTTTATGAGATGTATATAAATTAGTGTTACATGACATTTCTAGGGCATATACAAAAAAACAAGTCTGTTCACCCAAATAAGACACAAATAAATTTTCTAAACTCTAGGTTTGTGAATCAGTGAGTTTATTGGAGTTATTTATATGTATATAAATGAGGGGTTGCTTGAGAGAATCATTGCTGACTTCAAAGAAGCTATAATGTCAAAAAGCACACCCTCTAAGATGGGCAAAAATACCCAAAAGCTATATCCGTGGATTCTCCTACACCATTTGCAATCAGCTTAGGATGTCAGAGAGTCTTCTTTCTTTAGGAATTAGTAGATACATTCATAACTTTGAACATGGGATTTGTGAACATTATAGTTTATAGGAGCTCCCTGAGCCTTGCAAGCTTATTTCTTGGGGTGGATGGGTCTCTCTTCTTTCTCCAGGACAGAATGTTTTAATTTGGATAAGATAGCTATATAGCACTCAACACCTTTCTACAGATCTAATCCTCTTTCTACTGTCACTTTCTCAATAGGGCTAGATCCAGAGAGCACTTGATAAAGAAGTCTGATTATTTTTGTCTATTTACGGATAAGTTTAAGTTAATTATTTCATAGTAATAATCAATATTCTTGTGAACTGGAGAAGTTAGGAGTTTCCATGGTAACCATCACCTACTGAAAAAAAGTTTTCTTTCATCATCAAGGCTGACTCCAATGGGAATCTATGGACAAACACAGATCTTTTAGAGGGAAGTTTGTAAAAGCACATCATATGGTTTTATCAAAACAAAAGCCTCATTAGGCCTAATGACCCCCTCAGTACCAGTTCTTTGCCCTGGCTTACACGGACAGGAATGAGCTCCCTCCTGTGAGATAGTCCTCAAATCCAGTCAAAAATAAGTTATTTGCCTGTATAAAAACAGTGTTAGTTTATACCAATGGGCATGCCTTGCTAATAATTTAGTTGACTACTGATGACAGTTCTGTCTTGGTAATCTGTATAGCAGCTTCCAGCAGTTGAAAATGATCCAGAAAAGAGATAGTTTCCAAATCTGTCCAAGAGTGATGTATTCACATTCTTCAAGCAAAGTATGTTGTATTTTTCAGCAACAAAGTGTTACTTTTTAGTTTGAAATGCAAAAAGTAGCAGTATTTATTTTTGTGGAGAAATTATAGATATCTATGTCCAATAATTCATAGAGAAGTAAGTTATGCTTGGTATTATGACTGCCAACCAATTTCATTATGGGGTATAGCAGTATTCTTTTCTGGTCATACATAGTACCTTAGTTAAGAATCTTTGAGTACTAAATTTTCTGTTCTTTTAGATAGCTTTTCAAATCTGTAAGATACTCTGAGTACCTGTTTTTTTTGATAATATGCTTTACAAAGAAGAAGAAATATTTCTGAGGAGTGTGATTGCCTAATCCAAGCAAGAACCATTTGATATTAGACTTCTAAGGTAATATGGTTAAAGAAATGTTATCAAAGTTAAGGATAGCATAAATTATCTCTAGCTCTTAGTCAAAAAAAAAAAAGGCCTTTACAAGCAGTGGAGTGAGGTACTTTTCCATCTAATAGTACATAATCCATTTTCATTGCCAATGAGATATTCTGCTTCCTCTTCCTAAGGTACTGTTGCTTGGAAATGCTTTGTGTCCTTCTGCCTCCAGTGATCATAAATGAGCCAAATTACTTTACTGGGCTTTTCTTGGGCCAAAAATATGTTATATTGTAACTAGAGGTGATTATCATTGAAGCCCACTCAGCTCACTGATTCATATAGTTTAGGTCACTATCATGGTTCTTAATTTTCTAACAGCCACATATGACTGGTGAAAAGGCCACAGACCAGATGAGCAATGTCTACTTCCAATATCCTTTCTCCTTTCTCATAGGAAATACATTTATGGCATACTCTGGAGAAATAACTTTTATCCCCAAGAGAAGACTCATCTTTCCATCTCTAGTGTTTTAACCTTTATGTATTTCCAAGAACTGCTATTTTGTCTTTAATGCCTTCCAAAAATACATTAGCATAACATTTGAATTTCTGCTATTTTTCCCTGAGAAATCTAGCTCATAAATTTTCCTCATTTTCTATCAAGGATCTGGACAGACCACTTTTTTTTTTGTTAGTCTATCTTTCTTTTGCCCAATTTTTCTTGACTTTATACATTATAGACCCAATTTAATGCCATTCTAGGTCATTCTTATCTTCCAGATACTCTCCTGATTCACAATAGTCCTGGTTCTCCCACTAAATAAATACCTTCTTAATTCTCTTGAAAGAAGGGCGTACAAGACATGGTGAAATGGGCATCACACAGTTAGTACATCACATGTTCAGTTTAATCAGCAAGGACACTTCTTTAGTGCTTCAGTCCCTGATATTGTTAATAAGTATTCATAATACCTAATGTAAGTAAGTTTATCAGAGATTTTCATTCTTGTGTTGCCTTGAGTTATATAGCCATTTTTATATTGTATAGTTTTTCTATATCAATGGCAGTCAGGGTGATTTTATCTCACAACAGTCTCACAAGCCAACCTATGAGACATTCAAATTCATTGGTTTTCTCATTTCCAGTATTTCCTATACATAGCATTGCTTGAGTCTCATAAATTTTTGTACTAAGGGCACTATCTGCATGCTGTACTGTGGGGTTTTTCTCTCCCAGTGTATTAAAAGTCAGACCTGAGGGCTGCCCCCACTTCTCTATTCCTACTGTTTCACAAGTTCCAATTTTTTGTGACCAAGAAAAAGTTCTTCAGCACGAATATTACTTAAATATTTCATGCCCCGCTTACTGTAAGAAACAGTATACTAACAATTCTTTCTCAAAGAGCCTTTTTGTAGTGTTGTTACTAATCCGAATGTAAAAGTGGAGGATAGCATCCATTTGTCTTTTTCTCATTATAATTTCCCCCTTATGTGTGTAAATTGTGCTTACTGTTTGATATCAACTTAACACAAGCTAAAGACACCTGAGAGAAGGCAGCATCAATTAAGAAAGGGCTTAAGCTTATAAGAGTGGGCTAAAGGGAAGCCTGTAGAGCATTTTCTTAACTAGTAATTAACAGGGTAGGGCACAACCCATTGTGAGTAGTGGCATCACTGGGATGGTGGTCCTGAGTTCTCTAATAAAGAAGGCTGAGCAAGACAAGAAGGACTAGTCCATAAGCAGCACCCCTCCATTGCCTCTGAATCTGATCCTGCCTCAAAGTTCCTGCCCAATTGGAGTTTCTGTCCTGACTTCCTTTGATGATGCTGTTAAAGTATAAGCCATAGAAAAACAAATTCCATTGTCTCTCCATGTTATTTTGGTCATAGTCTTCTATCATACAGCAATAGAAAACCTGACCAAGACACAACATCTATCTAGGGAGAAAGTTGAGCCCTATTTACATGTCTAAAATCCATCAACATATGCCAAGGAACTGTCGTCACACATCCTTGCAAGTGTCATGGCAGGCAGGCATATTAACCCCATATAGTTGATAATGAATTTGGAAAAGCTTAATCTAGTCAAACTGGATCAAATTTCAGGAGTCTGATGTCAGGTGGTTTATTTCCAGCATATTAAAACACAGCACTACCTGAGAAATAATTTCCTGATGTAATTCCATACTTAGTGCTCATGGAGGCATAATTACATCAAAAATAAACTCAAGGTACATGACATTTCTTCTAAGAAGAAGGGTTCTAGAGATAGGCTGCCTGTATTAGTTTAAAGGCCTAAGGAAAGGATCTGATATGGCTTCAGTCATACAGATAGCACAGAGCTCATTAGAGCTATTAGCCAACTAGGGTCTTGGTTGAAGAAACTTAGAGAGCTCCTAGTTATACAGATAATGTCAGGGTCATTTACAGTGTTAGATGCCTCCAGTCCTGTTTTTGGAAATTTGATATGATATAGCCTGGCTCAACAAATAATACAGATTACCGGGATATTATACACCTCTAACTTCCAGCTTTGTTGGAAAAATAAATAAACAAGAAGAAAAAGGGTTCTACATTCTTCCCTTTGAGCCCTACATGGCTAACATTACTGGTTTTTCTAGTCATGTGTGGATTCAAGGACCCAACAAGTATTTATTGCAGGGACCACCTTTTCATGACTTACATTTGATACTTTGAAACTCTATTTGGGTACTAGTTGTGTTATGTAGAGGCATGAAGAAAATGTCTGTTCATCCTAGATAGAGTACCATGACAGACAAAAGAAATGATTCAACCCATATCTGGCTTAGTAAACTGCTGAGTTTCTTGGAATTCTTTATATGTGTATGCATGAAATGTTACTTATTGAAACATTGGTAATTCAAAGAAGCCACATTACCAAAATGCCCATGAAAGACTAGTGAAAATACACAAACACTGTATCTTCTAGAGCTCTCAGCACAATTTTCAGGCAACTTAGACCACCTGAGAGTCTCCTTACCCATGCAAATTATTATTGAATTTATAACCTTGAGGTGGGATCTAAGAGTCATAAATTTCATGAGCCTCTTAATCCTAGCAAACTTTATTTCATATACTTGACTGTCTTCAAAAAAGATTTTCAAATTCAAAATAAATAACTACATAAAACCATGATGCCTAGGTTTACTGAAGAAGCTATATGAAAATCAGCATGCATATTACTCCATAAGTCAAATAGTAAATATCTACTTTCTCCCTAATCATTTTGACTCTTATTAATATTTGTTTAATTTATCAGCAAGTCATTATCCCTCCAAACACTTCAAAAGTCATACAACAATGATGGAAAAGAAATTAACTGCAATATTGACATACGTGAAATTCAATATATGTATACACTCATTCCTAATTTATAGTTTCCACTTTTTCTATCTTCATGGTGTTCAATGTGTATGAGAAAAGCTTATTGATAAGCAAATAAAAGTTTGAAAAATTAGGAAATAACTGTACAAAAATAAAGAACTAGCATGAAATTAAGCCAAGTAGTCACAAAAAGCTCCACAGAGGAAATGCTTTGCACATCGTGGTCCATTTACTCCTGGCTGGACTCTATTCTTGCTATTAATTCAACCTAGAAACAAGCCTTTTTTCCCCCAGTTTGGTAACCCCTAAAAGCAGACTGCTTTCCTACCCTTTAAGTCCTGAAATATGTATATTTCTCTTATTGCATCACATTGGCATCAGCTTCTAATTGCTTATTTGCATTTCTGTGTCATAAGCTAAACATCTCCATAATGTCAGCATCTGTTTTATTCATTTTTATGTCCATAAAGAAAATAATATTTGGCACATAGTTCAAGTAGTTGTGAATGTGAGAAAATTTGGGGTGAGAAAGTTTTCAGAAATCCAATCTCAACATAATTGTAACAATTCTGGAAATTAAAAATATTTTTAAGCTTTTCTTGACACAGTAGTGAAATGATATTACCTCTATCCATCCACTTTTAAAATTTTTATTTCTACTTCTCTGATTATTGACTTAATTCTCTGAAAAAAAAATTAGTTCTATGAAATAAGCTTTTTTCTCTTTCCATATATTCAATATAAAATTATAAACCTTTATTTTTCATTTTCTACACATATATATGTACGGACAATATATATTTTCTATGTATGTTTTGTATATAAACACAAAATGATTGCAAACACTCTTTGTATTTCAGAGGTTATAAAGAAATTATTATTTTTAATCAATTAATATTATGGTGAAAGTAATGATCCTAATGTGTTCTTAGATAAAAGGACTTTTCTTATCTTCCTCCCAAGCACAGAAAACCAGGACAATAGATACTGTTAATTCAGAGAAAACCAGTGAGTGATACTGTCACCAGACTTACTTAAAGCAATGGGGTTATGAAGCAGCAATTGTTTAAAAATACCGCATTCATTTTCTTGCTCCGTTAATTTTATTCACCATGAAACAAGCATTAACAACTTCTGAGACAGCTCATCAAATTAAAGAAGAAAAAGTGGGAAAGAGAAGCAAACTGGAAGAAAATATGCATTGAATTTGAAGTTTTAAAATAAGGAAATAGGATTAGTTCATTTTTAAAGCAAAAATTAAATTAAATTAAAATAACCCTAAAGATGTCCTGGTTTCCTTTCATGATTAAAATGTTATCAGGTATTCTATTCTATGGTGAGATTGGAAGAAAGGAAATAATGCTTCTGTTTATGCATGGATAAAATTTATCAAAAGTGGTCATTAGCCAAGTATTTTTTGCAATACTTATTATGGGCCAAGAATTGGGCATGCATTAATAAATTCACAGTATAAGATTTATATTTTAATGAAATTAAAAGAATTATAAACTTATGTCCTGGCAGGAGACACTCAGTATGTCAGTGAAAATATTTTGTTGGTAGATTTTCTTATTATCACTATCTTCAGAATGTGGAGCCTCGAGGGATCAGACTGTGTTCCTGTACTTGGGCTGGCACCTCGGAGCCCATGCCGTGCGGAGGAATTTAACCCAGTCTTGACTTTGGGATGAGAGGATCGGACTTGCCTGGAGTGGATGTGCCGCGCTGAGCTGACCCACTTTGGGACTTCTTGCCCTTTTGGAGGGAGGGAATTGGCGAATGGAGAGGGGAGGTGGCTGAAGGTTGACTGGAAGGGATTGAAAAGTGGGAAGAGAGGGGAGCAAAGGGATATATGGGAGGGTGGAAGACGAGAGAGAGACACAGAGAGAGAGAGACAGAGACAGAGAGACAGAGACAGAGACAGAGAGACACACACACACACAGAGAGAGAGAGAGAGAGAGAGAGAGAGAGAGAGAGAGAGAGAGAGAGAGAGAGAGAGAGAGAGAGAGAGAGAGAGAGAGAGAGAGAGAGAGAGAGAGAGAGAGAGAGAGAGAGAGAGAGAAATATTTTAAAATTAAAAAAAAAAAAGATATAGCAGCAAAGTCAGCCTTGGATGGCACATTTCTATAATCCCAGCAGTTAGGGGGTGAGGCAGGAGGCTGTGAGTTTGAAATTAGCCTGGGCTGCGAAATGAGCTTTCTGACATTCTGGTCAGAATATGGGATCAAATGTGAAAAATAATTAATAAATAAAACCAACAAAAGTAAGAGAACATGCATAGAGACTGAAATCAGGTTTGGGTGTTCCTAATCTTAGTGGGAGCACAGACAAGCAGGAGCTGTCCCAAAGGTCACAGTGTTGGGGGAGAGGGGTTAAATTTGTCTTAATACAACTTGTAGGTTAAAAGGTAGTGAGGTTTACAGGGTACTACACAATTTGGGCAAATTTGTTGCTTTCTAGTGTTCACAAAGCCAAAGGCTTCTAGAATAAAAACCCTCATACTTGGTCTATTGTGGTCTTTGGGCAGCAGGACCCACTGCCGTGATCTGGCTTAAGAGTTAACTCTAATAGAAGATGTAGTTAGTCCCCATGGGCAGGTCACTGGACAATTTTGCCAATATATAAATAAAATTTTAAAAAGACTTTATATTATTTAATTTAGTAAATAAGAATTTATAAGTTGGCACATTTTTTTTTGCCTTATCAACCAAAATTTCATTTCTCAGAACTTTCCGTATGATTATTTGATTGATAATTACCTCTATAATTGTAATATGATTATTTCTCTCTTTTTTCTGTGTAAGAAAACATACATTTTCTAATGTGAAGGAATGGTGTTTAAATCATTTTCTTGTCTCTTGTCATTTATATTCAACTGTTTCTAAGCTGAAAATAGAACCCAAATAAGTACTACTCTAAATGTGGGTTTCAGAAGTATTTAAGTTTTGCTCATTGCTTTTGATAGAGAAAAATCAATTTAAGTTTCTTAATCTTTGAATACTTTAGTAATCATTCTTACTGGCATTTACCATACACTCAACATAGAGAGGAATCCCTGTCAACAGTGAGTTGATTCCACTCTTTGGCTTTTGTCTTGCTGGTAATGATCTGTGGACTTCCTATATGACTTTTTGCACCTGATCTACATGTTTCCTTCAGCCACATGGCAACTATTTGGCTATATTCATCCAAGTGTTTCTTCCTCTTCATTTTAGTAATACTATATGACACTATTCATAATCTCTTTGCCATTGAAATGTTCTTAATGAAATTTCTACTTCTTTAGAACCAGAAAACAATTTTGGTATCTAATACGGCTTGGTAAAATAGCTTATGTATTTTATGATTGATTCATAATATTTGCTTAATATTTAGATCAGAGAAAATCAATTAATATTGGTAGAAATAGATTTTTTTAAATCATAGTTAACTGAGTTCTATTATGACATAGCTCATTTGAAAGAGTCTGCAGTCTCAAAAAACTGGTATTGACTAGACAGAGAGCCAAAAATATTTGATAGATAGCTCCTAGTTCATAATCATAATTTATATTTGAAAGACTTATTAATATCAAGGAAGCTTATAAACCATAGATATTTTGGTTTGTGGTTACCATCAGGCAAGAGTAAATACCTCCAGAGCATTGAATGCATGTCCTACATGCTTCAGACACAGTTAAATGCAATCAATGCAACAGTTGATGCTATTTTTTCCCAGAAATTAAATTATGCAACTATATTTACTTTAGAGGAAACAGGATAGAAGTGAGTTTATATATATATAAACTAATATATATATGGCATATTTTAGTTTATATATTATATATAAATATATATTATATATTTGCTAAGACCTAAAAGGCACCATCTATACCATTTGTTTTATAGTCAGCAATTGTACAGAAGCCTGCTAAAAATGTAGATATTAGAAACTGGATAGAAGTTTGAAAGGAACAAAACAGAAGAATGAGAAACAGGTGACTATTACAGTAATTGAAAAACCTTACTGGAGAAGTGAGAATATGAAAATCACAGATCTTTCCAGACAGAGTGTGTTGTCAATAGATAGACATCAGGAATTTATAAGCCATTTGGATTTTTAGGATTGTGTGACACGTAACACAGTTTCCAAAGCCACAGTGAGTGATGCAAAAGATGAGGGATAATAATAAAAGTCATAATATGTAGCTTGTATTTTAATTTTCATCTAGTAATTGTAATATTAAGCTTATAGACAAGATTTGATTTAAAAAAAAAAAAATCTCACTGGACAGATAGACTAAGGATCAGAAAGTCAAAATTCTCTCCTATAAAGTAAAAAGTGAAACTTTCAAAACTATTCAGTGTGTAGAGTTTACATAAAGTTTGTTTGACTCCTGGTCCTCCTTTTGCAAGATGAACCAAACAAAAGCCCACTAGCTTAAAGGTTGTCTCAAAGTCCTCTGCATATATAATGTTTTTTGGTCAAAGTCTCCTCCTTCATTCTCTCCAAATCTCGCCTAGGAAACTCCAAATCCTCTCTCTCTCTCTCTCTCTCTCTCTCTCTCTCTCTCTCTCTCTCTCTCTCTCTCTCTCTCTCTCTCTCTCTCGGTGTGTGTGTGTGTTTCCAATAGTATTTAATTAGGGCTGTGAGCATGAGTGCGTATTATATATATATGAAGGAGGGCAGTGTATTCGTAGTTAGTGGTTACATCACATGACTTCCCTCGGCAGTCCTTGTCTTCCAATAGCTCCTCTGTGAGTTGCCCCTTGATGCTACCCTTTGCTAACAAGTGTAGAACATTGATGGGTCCAAACTTTGGTCAGTCTTTTGCATGTAGCCACTGCTTCTAAAAGTTTGTGATTGGAAAAGTTGGGTCATTTCTGGTACATGGCACTGTGCGACACTCTCTCCTACTCTTTATCTCTTATATTCCTTCAACCTACTCTTCCCTAATGTTTCCTAAGCCTGGAGCTGGTGATGAAGATGTCTCATTAAAGGTGAACACTCAACACTCACTTATTTCCAACACACTGTCTGTTATGGCTCCCTGAGCATCTTTCACAGACTGCGATCAGAAGTTCCTCTGGCTAAGACTGGGAGCAGCAATAACCTATAGGTAGAGAGATGAATGTTTAGAATGTAGTTAGAACATCATATCAATTTACTATAACAGGAGTAAGATTTCTTGGGCATCTCTGACATTTGTGGCAGTAGGCTTTGAGCTGGTTTCCAGTACCAGATATGAATTTCTTCTGTAGGATGGGTGAAATATCACTACATATTATTGAGTAAAAGTGAACTGTTCTGAACGTATTATTATCACCAATTTGCCCATATAAAAGAAATACTGGAAAGATTGTTACATCACAGGGCATGTTATGCCATGTTTCCAACAGTTTGCCTCTCAAGTTAAGGATATATGTCAATATAATTAAAGGCAGATTTCAATAGCCAGACTTTAAGAAAATTAAAAAATGACTGTGGCAGATTACTTTAATTGGCTTAACTTAAACCACTATTTGTTACATTTACTCAGTGTTTGTGATTTAAAATTGAGTTATATCCAGTTTCTGAATAATCATATAGTAAAATATTTCAAAATGATTTTACAAAAATCTAATTTCCATCAACTATAATCTTGGTATGCATGATTTCAGTCAATCAATCTGTGCAGACCACAAGATTGGCATAAAAGTGATGTCAAAGTACAAACATGTGAATAATTATTTAGTTTAAGCAGAAAAAAACAAAAAGAATTTAACCAACACGTTTTATTATATGCATTTTTTTTTTTTAATTTAAGAAAACGTCTTAACCCACCATTGTTTGCTACAATGAGCTTTCTTGGCCTGGCTACCAGAGGTCCAGACCCACAGACCTGCCACCCCAGACTGCTTAGCCACCTGCCACTGCTTAGGCTCCTTGAAAAAGCTTATATTAAGTTCATGCTGTTTGGCCTATGGCTCAGGCACATTGCTAGCTCACTCTTACATCTTAACTCAACCCATTCTCATTAACCTGTCTGCCACGTGGCCCGTGGCTCACCTGTGTTCCTTACATGTTGCTCCTTTGGGTTTGGGCGGCTGGCTCTATCTGATCTGACTCTGCCCTCTTGATTTCCCCTTCTACTTTTTCTATGGTGCCCAAACAGCTCCTTTATTTAAAGACTGATATTCACAGTATACAGAAAGACATTCCCACATCAACTGTTCCCTTCCCTCCCCTATTTCCTAGTCCTCCTGCAGCTTTCCCATACCCCATCCACCTATTCATTCTCAGCATCTGTTCCAGCAGTTTCTATAATGACAATTGGGGTGGCTATCCATTTGATTATAGGGATAGGCCAATTTAGGTATCATCTCCACTGTTGCTTGGAGTTTTAGCCAGGATCATCTTTGTGAATCCTTGGGTACTTCCCCTAGTACCCGGTTTCTCTCTAGCCCCACAGTGGCTCTTTCTATTAAGTTATCTATTGCCTTGTTCTCTCTCTATTGCACTTCCACATCAACCACTCCATTCCCTCATGTTCTCTTCCTACCTTCTCTTTTCCCCTCCCAAAATTTGTAGAGGAATGCAAGGGTCCACATGAAACACAAACTCTAGTTTGTATTTAATGCAAATTTAGAGCCAGATGTTAGGGGAAAGCTGGAATATCAGAGAGAGGAAACAAACCACAGCCAAATCTCATCCAGCCAACTTCTCAGGGTAAAGGGTATTTTATATCTTCCTCAACCTTCTTTTCCCAATTGTTTCACTTCCGGGTTCAACTCTGCATCATATTCCTAGAGTTAGGATTAAAGGTGTGATCTACTGCTGTTTGGTAGTTAGGCCTTGAACTCACAGAAACAGAAAGATCTCTGTCTCTGGAGTTATACCACACTCCCCAATCCTCCTAGCTTGACTGTGGGTGGATCTGTCCTCTGATATTCCAGACTGATTTTATTAAATATAAACTATATCACCACATCCGTATCTATCACCCTGCATACAATTCAAGTTCAAGTGGATCAAAGACCTCAACATAAACCCAGTTACACTAAACTTTATAGAAAAGAAAGTAGAAAATATCCTTGAATGAGTTGGCACAGAAGACCACTTTCTAAAAATAATATTAGTAGCACAGATGCTGAGAACAACAATTAATAAATGGGAACCTCCTGAAACTGAGAAGCTTTTGTAAGGCAAAGGATATGTCAATAAGACAAAACAAAAACAAAAAATAAAACATAAACAAATCAGAAAACAAAACAAACAAACAAAAAACTGCCCCACAGAATGGAAAAAGATCTTCACCAACTCTACATGACAAAATACTGAGCTCGAAAGTATGTAAAGAACTCAAGAAACTAGAAGTCAATAAAAAAAAAAAACCTAAATAATTCAATTTAAAAATGGGGTAAATAGCTAAATAGAGACTTCTCAACAGAAGAATCTCAAATAGCTGAAAGACACATAAAGAATTGTTCAGAATCTTTAACCATCAGAGAAATGCATGTTAAAACAACTATGAAATGCCATATTCCACCTGTCAGAATGGCTAAGATCTTTAAAGTACTGATGACAGCCCATGCTGGAGGGATGTGCAGGAAGGAAAAGACACCTCCATTGCTGGTGGGAATGTAAACTTCTACAGCCACTTTGAAAAATGAGTATGGCCATTATTGCAATTTCACATTAAACTGGGAATCAAACTACCTATTGATACAACAATGCTACTTTGGGACATATACCCAAAGGATGTAAATTCTTACCACAAAGACATTAGCTCAAACTATGTTCATAGCAGCATTATTCATAATAGCCCACACCTAGAAACAACCTAGATGCCTCTCAACTGAAAAAAGAATTTTTAAAAAATGTTTTGCATTTATAAATGGAGTATTACTCAGCTAAAAATAAATGACATTCTGAAATTTGCAGGCAAGTGAGAGAATATAGAAAATATCATACCAAATGGGGTGACACAGATTCATAAAGATAAACATTGTATGTACTCACTCATAAGAGTATTTTAGACATAAAGCAAATGATAGCCAGACTGCAATCCATAACCCCTGAGGATCAAAGAAGGACTTTTGAGATACGTCCATGGATCCTCCTGAGAAGGTAAGATAGAAAAGATCTCCTGAGAAAATATTTTTTAATTTAAGTTGTTTTAAGACATATCAACCACTGTTCCTAATTCATAACCCCCCTCCCCAGCTTCCCCTTACCTCATTTCCCCATCCACCCCTCAGAGAGGTTAAGAACTTCAAGGAGGGGAGGGAGAGACAATACAGTTTGGCATATCAAGTTCAGGCAAGAATATGCCTTTTTTCCCCAGTATCAAAGCTGAGTAAGGTAGGCTTAAAAAAGGCCAATTTATGCATCTGGAATAAGTTCTGGTCCCACTGCCATAGGCTCCACAAACTGTACCTGCCTCATAACAGTCATCTACGTTCAGAGGGCCTATTTAGGTTCAATGACGTTTCCCCAGCCATCAGTCTCTGTGGGTTTCCACTTCATAATCTTGACCCCTCTGCTTAAATATTCTTTCCTCCATTTCTTCAGATACACAGGGATCTTGACCTGGTACTCAGTTGTGGATCTCTGAATTTGCTTCTGTCAGTTGGTGGATGAAGATGCTATGACAATATTTAGGGTGGTCATCTATTTGATACAAGGAAAGTCTAGTTCGGGTACTTTCTCCACTATTGTTTGGAGTCTTATCTGGGTTGATGTTTATGGATTCTTAGGTAATTTGGGATGTCTGTCTGTATGCAGAGAATATCATTCACTAATAAAGGGACTGTTTGGGCCTATCACAGGGCATTTAAGAAGGCAGGAAATCTGAGCATAGATAAAGGGAAAGGAGAGCTGAGTCAGGAGAGACAGGATACTGTCAACAGTCAAGACAAGAACAGTTTCTTGACCAAATTCCTTGCATTGTCACATAGAAAGTAAACTCCATATTGAGTTTCTTCAACGTCCATCATTGTTTTGTGAAGTAAATTAATTCTGTCCGGAGCAGATATATTTCATTGTCATGAAAAACCTTAGATTATTAAACATCTTAAATGTCATATTCTGTTAGGTTTTTTGAAGTCTTTGAAAAATTGTCTAAAATATACCTGTTTAATCTTGCAAACATATCTAATATAACTGTAAGTTGGATTATAAATTAATTACTAACTCCATTTCTTAATTATACATTGCATTTATAATTATACTGTATAATTACTAACTTCATTTCTTAATTATACATTACATAAGCCCAGTAACCCAAAGGAGAGTAGAAACACATATACAGTATAACAAAAATACCTTCAAATTTGTATCAGTATACCAAAATTTATACCTACACAAAATATCTGATGTTAATAATTGTCTTTTTAAATTATATTTCTTTCTAACTTAAATTATTCTATTTCACGTTAACGACATTTTTTGCATCTGGTATTTTTACCTTTATTCTATATATCCTTCTTTTCCTCTTACTCCATGGCTGAGTTTGTGGTTAGTGGAAGACCCTGCTGTCTTTCTCGTCTTTTCCTTGCTCTCTCTAGATTTCTCCTCCTATGTTTTCTCTGCCCACCATCTCTCCCTACTTATTTTTGCTGTGAGGCTATAGATCAGTCAGCTCCTTATTAGACCACACAGGTATTTTAGACATGGAATGCACCACAGCTTTACAGAGTTAAATAAATGCAACACAAAAGGAAGAAACACATCTTTGCATCATTTAATTAATATTCCACAGTACAAATGAATGTAATACAACTTAAAAGTGATGTTCATAAAATTTGTTGATACATATCCTTGGACAGTTATCACATTGTATGGTCTATATGTGAATAGGGTAAGAAAAATAAAGTTTTTGAAAACACTGGAATGATACCCTGTGATATGCTACATAAATTTATGTGCCTTCTCCCTCATAATTTGTTGTACATCATCATGTGCCTTAAATAATTACACATTTTTAATTAAGTAAATTAGAAAAATCATATAGGTATTACCTATTATTTTGATCTTGTTTAAAATCACAGATTTGCTTGTAATTCCCCAATATCATATCCTTATCTGTACATATAAGAAAGATCCTCCAGGATAAAGCATAAGACACTTAAATCTGAATTCTTTCTGAAATTTTACACCCTCTTGGGACAACAAAATATAATCAATTGGGCAAACATAAAATAATTTGTATAAAATTTTAATAATATTTCTACAACAAAATGATTTATTTATTTTATATATTGGTATGTATATTTTTAATATCATTTAATTTTTAGTAATGTTCAGAATTTTGAATGTGAATACGTATGTACAAAATTTCTACCCCTTCCTTCTTTTGTTCAATTCTTCCCATGGCTACCAATTTCCCTCTTAATATCATGACTTATTTTTAATTACTATCATTGCATACTATGTGTGTGTGTGTGTGTGTGTGTGTGTGTGTGTGTGTGTGTGTGTGTGTGTAAAACCTACTAAGTCCACTTAATGGTACTCATAGGTATATGTGTTTAGGCCTGACCACTTGGGGTTTAATGACCTAACAGGGAGTTTTCATCTGAAGAACAAACTCTTCCCTTCTTAGTAACCATTATGACTGTTTGTAGCTCTTCAGCTAGGCATAGATCTTTGTGAAATAACATTTACTTTTTTGTGCCAACTGTTGTTATCATTATGTAGTTCTTTACAGTCAACCATTACTGCTAAAGTTGTGTGAGTTCAATCCCTATCATATTTAGAAAACACATTTTGAAACATATGTCCTGGGCCACTGGCTCTTAGAATCTTTGCATCTACCCTTAAGCAATTTTTCCTCTAAGCACTGTGAGGAGGGATTTTTAATATATATCAGTCAGTGTTGAGTTGCTCATGGTTACAGATTCACTGTACTGTGGTCAATCATGTGTTTTGTAATAGTCTCCATCTGTTGTAAAAGAAACTTCCTTGGTGACCAGTGTGAGACTAAAAATTTACTATGGGCATAAGAATAAGTATTTAGAATACAATTGCAAATTATAATGGCTTTTAAAACTGGCAGAAGGGGTGTTTCCTCCAGTGTGTTAACATTTTAGCACAGATTAATTGTTTATAATATGAAATAATATTCTCTTGCTCTTCCTTGGATGTCATTATTCTTAATTTGTAATCTTGAAAGTACAAATATATCACTGGACACAGCTGTATAATTACTTAGTATTACTGTATAATTTTCACATATATCAGCGTGCTATAGACATATGAGGACAAATGATTTTATTTATCTGAGAATATTTTTGTCATTATGTCCTCAAAGTATGTGTAAATAGACAGCAAATGTTTGTTAAATTAAGTAATTTGATTTAAAATAAGAATGTTGATTTAAAAAAACTTATTAAGTTCATTTTAGTGCTTTTTTAAGGAAAGGATAAGCAAAATTTCACCCTTTGTAGTTGCTTGAATACCTATTCTCCATATTTACTGCTAATAATATAGATAACTTAAAACTAGGAATGCATTTCAATTTTCATATTCAATATCATTATTTTACAAACAAATGTAAGATGGCAAAATAAATTACGAACACAAACATCACATTTATTCAATGTAGAACAAGCTCAAATCAAATCCTTTTGTCTTCTAATATTCCTCATACAGCCTCTCATTTTTCTGTTGGTTGTTTCTAAATAGAACCTTGAATAATTGCTTTAAAGTTGTTTAATTAAGATCAGCAGGTGAGAGACCTTCGGGCAGGCCACATCACCACCACTGCCACCCAATGTACGCTGTTACCACAAACCCACTCTTCCATCAAAACCCACCAATTCCATCATCCTCCCCATGGCCAACCACCTCCCATAGCAACAGAAGTACCTACAGGCATAAGCACCACCTACACTAATTGAAAACACCTGAGAGTGAATGTTCTCCCAGCTAAGCTGCTCCAATCTCTAGGCCTTAAGGTCCAGGGCATATCCCATGCCTCTTCCCCTCCCATTTCAGCCCCAGCAAAGATGCTGGGTCTCGAAACTCTGGTGGAACTCCACTTCTCTGTGGCAGATACCAGCAGGCACTCAACAGGTGAGAAACCTGCAGGCAACCTGTACCTCAACTGCTGCTACTAAGTGGACTCTGTTTCCCCAAGACACACTCTGTCATCCCCCCACCTACTCCAGTATCCTCCCATTCATGACCCACTCCCACAACACTAGTAGACCCTAGGGGCACATTAAACAGCACAGCAGTCCTTATAGGCATCATCAACCTCAATACTAGTTGGAAGAACAGATGGATAAACACCAGTGAAAGAATATACTCAACTACAGAAAGGGCAGTATATCACCACAGAAAACAGTGGTCCTACAACCATAAGACCTAAACATTCCAAATGCAGATGAAGCAGCAAAAAAGAACCTTGAGAATAACTTTATAAAGATAATAGAGGCCTTTAAAGAGGGAATAAAAAATTTCCTTAAAGAAATCAAGGAAAAAACAAACAAAAACAAGCCTATAAATGCACAGAAATGAATCAATCCTTTAAGGAAAGCCAAGAGAAAAAAAAAAAACAATTACACAGGTAAAGGAAACAGTTCAAGACTTGAAAATGGATATAGAGGATAGATAGATGATAGATAGATAGATAGATAGATAGATAGATAGATAGATAGATAAAAAAAAAACACTATCTAAGAGAATTCTGGAAATGGAAGCTCTGGGTAAGCCAACAGGAACAACAGATTCAAGCATCACCAACAAAATCCAAGAGATAGAAGAGCAAATCACAGGTATTAAAGACAGGATGAAGGAAGTAGGCTCATTGGTCAGAGAAAATGTCAAATGTAAAAATTCTTAACATGAACCATTCAGAAAATTTGAGAGATCATGAAAAGATGAAACATAATGATAATAGGAATAGAAGCAGAAGGATTTTAGCTCAAAGGCACAGAAAACATTTTTAAAAATCATAGAAGAAAACTTTCCCATCCTAAAGAACCCCAACCTCAGGAAGTTAGCTGCACCCACAAAAACACAAGCAATAGAAAAACTCAGACCAACAAAATCCAAAGAAGAAACACACACACACACTACCACCACCACCAAATAATAATAATAATAATAACAGGAATTAACAATCAAAAGACTTTTTAAACAAATGAACATAAGAAACAAATTTGTGTAGTTGTCTTAATGTGTACCAAAATAGTCTTCATACTAAAATTAATGAAAAGAAATTGACATTTTATGTTACTTGAAGGGGAAAGTTATCAAGATGAAGCCTGAATTCGGAACATCATACCCTCAATATAAGGGCAATCACATTTGTAAAAGAAAGATTACTAAAGTTAAATCACAAATTAAATCTAAACATTAATAATGGGAAACTTTAACCCTTCATTCTCAGCAATAGACAAATCTACCAAAGAGAAACTTAACATAGAAGTAAGGGAAATACGAGATGTTATGACTCAAATGAGTTTAACAGATATCTGATGTGGAAATGCCTTTCTGTATGCTGTGAATATCAATCTTTAAATAAAGGAGCTGTTTAGGGCCATGACAGGCACCATAGAAAAGGTAGGAGGAGAAATCAAACCATAGGTAGGAGAAAGGCGGAGTCACAGGCAGACCAAGCTGAAGCCCAAAAGAGCAACATGTAAGGAGCACAGGTGAGCCATGAGCCACGTGGCAGACAGATTAATAGAAATGGGTTGATTTAAGATATAAGAGCTAGCTAGCAATGTGCCTGAGCCATAGACCAAACAGCATAAAATCAACATAAGCATCTGAGTCATTTCTGGGGAACTGAGCAGAGGGCAGCGGGTGGCTAAGAGGTCTGGCATGGCAGGGTCTGGGCCTCTGGCCGCCCAGGACCAAAGAAACCCCACTGCAACAGATATCTGCAGAATATTTTATCTAAACAGGAAATAAAATACCAATATACCTTCTACTTGCATCTTGTGGAACCTTTTCTAAAATTGACCACAAACTCGATAACAAAGTAAATCTCAACACATTTTTAAAAATAGAATAATCCCCTTTATCTTATTTTATCACCATGGGGTAAGTTAGAATTCAACACCAAAACAAAATTTGTTTAAAAAAGAAGCCTACAAACGCACTGAAACTGAACAAACTTCAACTAAATCATAGAAAAAATAAAGAAAGAAACTAAAGAAGTCCTAGATTTCAATGAAAATGAATCCACAACATTCCCAACTTATGGGACACAATGAAAGCATTGCTAAGCGGGAAGTTCATAGCATTAAGTGCCTACATAAAAACTTCGGAGAATTTCACACTAGCCATTTAATAGCACATCTGAAAGCATTAGAGCAGAAAGAAGCAAACACAACCAGAAGGAATGAATGGATGGCAGGAAAAAAACATCAAACTCAGGGCTGAAATCAACAAAATAGAAACAAAGAGAACAATGCAAAGACACAATGAAACAAAGAGTTGGTTCTTTGAGAAAATCAGCAAGATAAACAAACCCTTATCTAATCTAACTAATATTCCAATTGACAAAAAATGAAAAGGGGCACATAAAAACCGACACTGAAAAAAATCCCAAAAATAATTAGGTCATACTTCAAAAACCTGTACTCCACAAAATTGGAAAACCTAAGAGAAATGGACAATGTTCTTGATAGGTATCACATACCAAAATGTAATCAAGAACACATAAACCATTTAATAGACCTATAACCCCTATGGAAATAGAAGCAGACATTAAAAATTTCCCAGTCAATAAAAACCCAGGGACAGATGGTTTCTGCAAAGAATTCTACCATAATGTTAAGAGCTAATACCAATACTCTTCAAATTATTGCACACAATAGAAACAGAATGAATGCTGCCATTTTTTTTTTACAAAGCTACAGTCATCTTGAAACCCAAACTGCACAAAGACTCAATAAAGAAAAAGATTTATAGAACAATATTCTTCATGACCATTAATGCAAAATACTCAATAAAATACTGGAAAACTGAATCCAAGAATATATCAAAAAGATCATCCATAATAATCAAGTAGGCTTCATCCCAAAGATGCAACATACAAATGTCTGTCAATGTAAACCACCAAATAAACAAACTGAAAGAAGATAAAACCACATGTTCATCTCATTAGATGATTTATTTTTTAAAAAAAGCCTTCAATAAAATCCACCATGCTTTCATGATAAAGGTCTTGGAGAGATCAGTGATTCAAGGAATATAGATAAACATAATAAAATCAATATACAACTAGCTAACACCCAACATCAAATTAAATGAAAGAAACTCAAAGTGACTCCAGTAATATTAGGAAGAAAAGTAAGTCAATTTTCCCCATATCTATTCAAAATTCTCAAAATTCTAGCTAAAGCAATAAAACCACAAAAAGAGATCAAAGGGATACAAATTGGAAAGAGATCAAACTCTTGCTATTTGCAGGTGATATGATTTATTCATAAGTGATCTAAAAATTCTACCATAAACTCCTACAGCTTATTAGCACCTCAAAATGTGACCAGGATACACAATTAATTTAAAGAAAAAATCAGTAGCCCTTCGATATACAAATGATAAATAGACTGAGAAAAAACTCAGAGAAGCTACACCCTTTATACTAGCCACAAATAATATAAAATAGCTGAGGGTAACTGTAACCAAACAAGCAGAAGTTCTATGTAACAAAATCTTTAAGTCTTTGAATAAAGAAATTGAAAAGGATATCAGAAAATGGATAGATCACCCATGTTCATGGACAGGTAGAATTAACATGTAAAATTGGCAATCTTGCCAATAGAAATCTACAGATTCAGCACAATCCCCATCAAAATTCCAACAGAATTCTTCACAGACCTTAAAATAAAACAAGACTCAACTTTATATGGACCCCCCCCCCAAAAAAAACAGGATAGTCAAACAATCTTTTACAATAAAGGAAATTCTGGATGTATCAACATTCCTGATTTCAAGCACTACTATAGAGCTATAGCAATAAAAAACAGCTTGGCATCAAGGAAAAAAATAAAAACAGACACATGAATCAATAGAATCAAATCAAAGTCCCTGACATAGGTCCACACACCTATGACCACCCAACTTTCCACAAATAAACCAAAATTATACAATGGAAAAAGAGTCTTCAACAAGTGGTGTTAACATCACTGGATGTTGGCATGTAGAAAGATTGCAAATAGATCCAAATTCATCACCCTGCACAAAGCTCAAGTCTAAGTGAATGAAAGGCTTAAACATAAATCCAGTTATACTGAGCTGATAGAAGAGAAAGTTAGAGCAAGCCTTGACCGCATTGTCACGGGAGACTGCTTCCTGAATATAACACCATTAGCCCAGACACTGAGGTCACCAATTAATTAATGGGACCTCTTGAAACTAAAATGCTTCTGTAAGGCAAAGGACACTGTCAGTAAGACAAACAGCAGTAAACACAATGGGAAAAGTTTGTCACCAATTCCACATCTCATAGAGGACTGATCTCCAAAATATATAAAGAACTCAAGAAACTAGATGTCAAAATACCAAATAATCCAATTTAAAAATGGGGTATAGACCTAAACAGAGAATTCTCAACATAAGTGGCTGAGATACACAAAGAATTGTTCAACATCCTCAGCCATCAGGGAAATGCAAATCAAAACAACTCTGAGATACAATCTTACATCTGTCAGAATGGCTAAAGTAAAGTCATTAATGACAGCTTATGTTGTAGAAGATGTAGAGTAAGGAAAACCCTCCTCTACTACTGGTGGAAGTGCATACTGATACAGTCACTTTGAAAATTAATATGGTAGTTTCTCGAAAAAAGATGGGAATCAGTTTAACTCAAGACCCAGCAATACCAATCTTGCATACATAACCAAAGAATGCTCAGTCATACCACAAGGACACTTCCTCACTTTCTCAACTATGTTCCCTGCGGCATTATTTGTAACAGCCAGAAACTGGAAACAACCTAGATTTTCCTCACATATACATGAACACAAAGGAGTGATACTCAGCTGAAGGAAAACAAAAAACAAAAAAACTATGACATCATGAAATTTGCAGGCAAATAGATGGAACTAGAAGAAAAAATCACTCTGTGTTGCATGAATAAAGGAAACTCAGACCCAAATCTCTGAGAAAGGCTGAGATATCAGAGAGGAAACACCACAGTCAGATCTCACCCAGCTGTCTTCCAGCTTCCTCAGCCTCACTTTTCCTGGCTTCTTCTGCCTGATCTATCTTTCTATGCCTGCCTTAAATACCTTTTTCACTCAGTTAAGGTGTGGCACCACCACTGCCTGCCCAGAAGCCTGGAACTCCTTCTGTAAACTAAGATGACCTGAAACTCAGATTTGATGGAATTAAGGACATAGGTCACCACTCCTGGATATGCCCTGTGCTGGGATCAAAGGTCTGACTTACCACTGTCTGATTCTCCTAGACTGACTATGGGTAGATCCCTCTGATATATCAGACTGTTTTTACTAAATTTGAAACATATCCCCACAATTCTGAATGAGGTAACTCAGACCCAGAAAGACAAACATAATATGTACTAACTCATAAGTGTGTATTAGGACTAAATCCAAGATAACCAGCCTACAATCCACAGCCCCAGATAGGCCAGATAACAAAGAGGTCCCAAAGAAGGATGCATGGATTTCCCTGGGAAGAGGAAATAGAAGAGATCTGGATAAACTGGGAACAAGAATGTGAGGCCGAGCCCAGTGGGATGGGAACTAGAAGGAGCAGGCTGGGAGGCTGAGAGTGGGAGGTGGGCTGAGGGAAGGAGGATTGGGGAGAGCAGTGAGAGGGAATTCTTGATGAGAGGATTATTTCAGGAATGTGGAGAGAACTAGTGCCAGAGAAACTTCTAGGAATTCACAAGGATGACCCCAGCTAAGACTTCTAGCAATAATGGTGAGGGTGCCTGAACTGGCCATGTAAAGTAACTAGATTGGTGACTCTCCTAATTGTCGTCAGAGAGCTTTTCTCAAGTAACTGAGGGAAGCAGTTGCACAAATGCATAGCCAGGCACTGGCCTGATTTCCTGAAGTCCTCCTGAAGGAAGGGGGAAGAGATTCTAAGAGGCAGGGAGAACCCACAGAAACAGCTGACCTGAACTCTGGGAGAACATGGAGTAAAGGAACCTGAACAGGACCAACCTATGTCTTCTGCATGTGTGTGTAGAATGAGGTTTCTGGCCTGGACTTTCGGGTCTAGCCTCAAAGTTTAAGCCCACAGACCCACAGACCCACAGAGACACACAGATGCTTACAATAGTTTTAGGCTGATTGGCCTAAGGCCCAGGCATTTAACTTGCTAACTCTTTACCCTTAATCTAACCCATGACTCTTATCCTGTTCAGCCATGCGGCTTGGTACCTTTTCTCAGAGCAGCTTAGTTGTCCTCTGCTTCTTCTGCCTTCTCTCTGGCATTCTGCTCTGTTCTGTCTGTTTCTAGAGTCTTCTTAGTCTGGTAGCCCCGCCCACAGTCCTGTCTGCCTTTGGCCAATCAGCATTTTTTATTAAACTCATAGGTGGGGACAATTATTTACAATGGAACAACATAATCCCCCTACGTGTGTGTGACAGTTGTGTGCCTTGGTCTGTTTGTAAGGTTCCTAGCAATGAGATCAGGACCTGATCCTGGCATCTAGCTAGCTCTTGGAAACTTGGTCCCCTTCTGGGTTACTTTGCCAGTCTTTTTCAGAAGGAGGAGCTGGATACCTCAGCCTGATGTACTAGGCTTTGATCAAGCCAATAGAAGTTATAGCTCTTTCTGAATGGAGATGGAGGAGTTGTAGATAGGGAGGAGAGTAGATGGGAGTCTGGAGGAGGGGACTTGAGGAGAGGAGGGAGTGGAAACTTGTCAGTATATAAAATAAAGAAAGAAATATTTATTCTAAATACTTTTTTTAAAAAAAAACAGTTGTTGAGTTAATTTATTAAATAGATTAAGTTTGGAGTATAGAGATTCAGCTCAGTGAATTGATTGGTAGTTAAATTTGATCATCTGAAATTTTTTGAAAAATTAGGTACTTCCAAAAGTGTGACTTGAACTTAACTTGAAACCAGAAGAAGCAGATCATTAACAGAGTCCATGAGGACTGTATTTTTTTAAGATATGAAGTTGAGGGCTAACAGGATTACTTGAAATTAAAATTGGTTGGTAACAGTTCAGAAACAAATTACAAATTACCTAACAATTCTTGGCACTTTTTCAGTTGTAGCATAATTTATAAGTCCTTGTATTTCCATTTCTTACGGCACTGACTTGTTCTGCTGCAACTGATATGTTTACTAATTAGAAAGTTTTGTTTCAATTTTCTAAGTCAATAGCTATGTAATAAACATGAGTGTAGCCACTGCAGGGTCATTTTTTGTTTTTTTTTTTTTTTTGTTTTGTTTTTTTCCTTTTCAAAATGAAATCTTTCTTTGAGAATACATTGTGAGGGGCAATTCAGTTACTCGGGACTATATTTGGATGACATGGTGCAACTCTCCATAAAGATATAATCCAAGACAAAAACAAAAAGTGAACTGATATAGTCTTCGGGAAGGTAGGCCACCAAGGTAGACAGAGAAAAATATGCTTAAGGATGGCTATTTTAGTTGTAGGTTGCTGGTTGGAGTCTCCACCAATGTTTGCACAAACAGGACTTTAAAACATGTAATAACAAAAGTGAATAAAGGCAACCCTCCCCCTTTTGCAGCTGTTTTCACAGGACTTTACTAGGTAAAGTTCTGGAATGTTTCTCCATATTTTGTGGCCTGGCTCAACCGATGTTTTTATAACTTTGTGTCTATGTCAAAGGTCCTCTGCGGGAATTCTGTGGGAAATATGCAGACTGACCTGAACATAAGGAACAAGGCAAACATCACAGCATGAGACGGGAGGGAAGTTAAAATGAAGTGTTTGCAGCTCTGTGCATGGTTCCTTTAAAATCTTTCCATAGGCGGTATGCACTATGTTGACAGAGGAATCCCAGTTTTACAGTTAGGGCACTGTTTAGAATGAGACACTGCCTGAGCATGATTCTCTGCAGATTCAGAATCCATTAAATATTGTGTAGAAATAACTTCAGCACTTAAACCATTTTTTTTTTCCTGTAAAATACCAAAGTAGAGGGTGGGAAAGGTAGACTGTCTTTTTCAATCACTGTGATCTAATGTCTTAGTAATAAGTGGGATCCAAAATGTGCTGTCAGGGGTCAATGTCAAATCTTTGCTGCTAGCTGATCAGCTGCCAACATTATCACTGACTGTTGCCTTTAACAACAGAAAGAATGTCGACATAGAATTATGAGCTTTTCTATTTGTTCAGGTTCTCTGAGATCTATTAAAGCTTCTACCCTTTGAGAAGAAAAGGTCCCCAAACACTTTTTAAAATGATACATAATTTTAAAACAATGTAACCATCACATATTTTTATAACAAATAAGAAAAAGTAGTGATCCTAATGAGAATATTTTTGGAAGGCATAGTAAGAAAAGAGTGCATGTGCATGAGGACTTTTACTAATTTTGTTTCCAAATTATCAACTTTGTTAACTTCTTAGGAGTACATTTTAATATAAGGACAGGAGAAGTAAATGCACATAAAAATAATTTAAGAGATAAGACTAACAAGAACTGTGACTTTCTTTTTTATGGCTTACTATGCTTGAATATTCGAATGCTAATTAAAGCCCAGCTACAAACCTGATAACAGATTCAACATTCCCATCTTCCATTCCTTAAGTGATGGGAAATGAAAGAAAATTTCTTCTACTCACATAATACGGACTTTCTCCTGTGGCTTATTACACTCTCTTGGGTAGATATGAGGAAATGAAGTTTTCCATTGTTAGGTTTGTGTTTATTGAGTGAGTTAAGAAAAACAATCATTTCATTCTGTAATAGTCATCTAAGGCAAATGACGAATAAATATGAAAGCTATAAGTGAAAAGAGAAGCTTTTAAATGAAGCAAGTATTTCTTAGCCGATTGATAGTTTATATAAACAGTTATTTGCTTAGGAATATTTCACACAGAATATGTGATAAAATTTTACATTTACTAATAAATAGAAAATGTCCTAAAGTTTATGAATATGGATGAGGATTGTAACAGAAAGAAATACTAACAAAGGAAAAGAGTATAAAAATTACAAGAAAATAGTAACATTAAGCAAACATGCACACCAAGCACACACACACCAAGCACACCAAGGTTGTCTTCTTTGAAACTGTAATACTTTGCTAAAAGAAAAGACTTATTTTATCAATCTTGCTTTATGTTTTTTTTTAGTTTTTCATCACTTACTTCTCCCTAACAACTACATAAATATTTTGCCATTTCTCATAAGTCATACTGAAGAATAACATTTTTCTCATTATGAAAATTCAGATTGACCATCTCTGTTCATAATTTCTAGGTCTGAAAGAAATATTTATTAAGTCACAATAGTGTGTGTGTATGTGTTCTTTTTGTGTGTGTATATGCATATGTGTGCATATTTGTGTGTGCATGTGTGTGTGCATATGTGTGTGTGCGTGTGTGTGTGTGTGTGTGTGTGTGTGTACATATGTGTGTGTGTGTGTCTCAGCATCAGCACCAGCAGTAAAACCGATGATCACTCATTAGATCAGAGGCATCTGAAAATCTATAGGCCAAGTCTTAGAGTAGATCAGTTATTTTTCCTCAAAACTCAATGTGACCCAATGAGAAAGAACAATTTTAAAGAATTAGGAAAGCAGTAGTGTGGTGACATATTTTATGTTTAATAAAAATATTCCAAAATACAGACAGACTCTCCATCCTTTTTTGGTTTTGTTTTTGTTTGTTTATTTGTTGTCTATTTTGACACAGAGTTTTCTATGTCACAGTCATGGCTGTCTTGGGACTTGCTTTGTAAACCAGGCTGGCCTCAGACTAACAGAGCTCTACCTGTCTCTGTCTTCCAGATACTGGAACTAATGGTGTGTTCACCATTGCCTGGCTGTTAGGCCCTGAACTCGCAGAGAGCGAGACGGATCTTGGGCTACTGAGTGATGGGATTATAGGTATGGGTCACCGTTCCGTGACATTAAGGGCTTGACTGTGAGTGATTCTGTCCTCTAATATTTCAGACTAATTTTTTTAAGTATGCAATATATCACCACACACTTGGTTAAACAGATGTATTGAGCTATCAAACCAAAGAAAGGCATTGGTTGAAAAGCGCAGCTCTAATAAATATGAGTTACTAAAAGTGAGCAAATAAAGGGTTTTTTTAAATTTCTTAGTTTTGTTTCACTCATGTCCTTACCAACTTAAGAAAAGTAAAATTACTGTAAAACACACACACACACAAACATCAAATATAGTATTTCAGTAAAATTTAGCTGTTTATTTTAAAACACCACATTTTTCATGCTATTTTTTACAAACTCCAAACATTAAAAAAGGAATCAGATTACCCACTTTTATAATTTATGTTATCAACAGACAAGACAGCCAATAAATTTTTAAATATTATAACTTTAGAAATCAAGAAAGTAAATAGACACACACATACAACACACACAACACACACACACATACACACACACATACAACACACACACATACACACACACATACAACATATACACACATACATACAACACACACACACATACAACACACACACATACAACACACACATACAACACACACACACATACAACACACACACATATAACACACACATACAACACACACACATACAACACACACACACATATAACACACACACATACAACACACACACATACAACACACACACATACAACACACACACATATAACACACACACATATAACACACACACATATAACACACACACATACAACACACACACATACACACACACACAAACATATAACACACACACACACACATACAACACACACGCAAACCAGAAACTTGAAGTAGATGCTGCACAGAATTAGGGAGACATTTTTACAAAAGACAGATACTTCCTTGAACATGTAAATTTAAGTAGTAAAACAAACTTCTTTTTAAGACAAAATTAAATGTAAATAATACTTGTTAAGCAAAATACAAAAAACTTCATGAAATTTAAATTAAAAAGTACAGTGAAAAAAAAATTGTGCATTCATTTTAAATGATTTTTAAAGGTAATAAATAATAAAGTAAATATAATAAAACAGTAATGTATGTGGCATTGCCATACTAAGAAGCTTTATGTCAACATAATGAATACAACTAAATCTCTATAAATATTATTATAAAATTTTAAAATTTGTATAGAATTTGAACTTTAATAAATTGTTATTGTGATGTGGACATTACAGTTTATCACCTTGTTTTATACAGCTGCAAGCAATATTCTGGTCATAGATGATTGTTTCTGCATACATTTTGTAAAGTAGTAACAGTTATTTTTTTAAAAAATATTTAATTGAGGTACTCAATTTTACTAGATACATTGTACAGTTTCAATAGTCACAAGTAGCCAGTGGTTATCAAATTAAATGTCTTGGCTACAAAGCATGGAAACAGAAGAGGTTCTACTACAGAATTATTTTTAAAAGACAATTTACAATATTTACTCCAACCTCATAAAATATGAAAATTACCACCATTGTAGGCCTCATATAATCAAATCATTATGGAGTAAAATAATTCTGCGGTTTCTTTAAAGATAACTAACTGAGCAAATAGATTTCTAAGAAAGAATGTAAAAGTTTGGTTAAAAGGGCAGGCAATTGATCTTTTGTTAAAAATAGGAGGTGAATATACTCTTAAAATCAATGTAAAGTCAAGTTTTGAAAAATAATGATTGTATTAACCTGAATGTCTCTGTAGAAGTTAAAATAGTGTACTGACCTCTGCATAACTAGAGAGTGTAGAGATTTAAAAAATGGTATGGATGAGATAAAAATGAATAAATTAATAGCCTTCTGTTCCCTTGATTAACAAGTCATGGTTCTTCAAAATTAACTTGGATGAGGTGATATACTTTTTTTATTCAGCACCTGTGAAATGATGATAGCCTTAGAAATGTAAAACATTTATTTATTATTTCCCTGAGGATGAGAGTTAAATTTCACCCAAATTTCAAAAGGACAACTGAATTGGAGTCCTTCGGTGATGTTAATTATCTCAAGACTAGGCACCTTTGCTAGTGCTTGTTTGGCAAGCAAGAAGTGCTTGCCAAACAAGCATAAAGACCTGAGATTGTGTACATAGAACCTATGTATGCGTACTTAGCTTATCCGGGGCATATAGTAGAGAACAATACAAGAGAAACCGTGTCTTACATATGGTAAAAGGTGAAGGAAGACACACTTGATGAATTCATCTGACCTTTACACTGTGGCAACTGAACAAGGAACACACACTTAAAAGTAAAACTGGCTTTTTAATTTATATAAGGAATATCAGTTGTCCTATAATTTCCTCATTTCTGAAAATTGTAAGCATTGGCAATGCCTTTTATGACTGTATTTGCTTGAGGGTGAGGCGGTTAATGGTTTAGATTCTGTAGTATAATGTTACAAAGAATCTTCAAGTGTCAATGTCCTTAAGAATTTCTCCCATTTTCCAAAAATTTAGATTAAAAAAATGTTGAGGAAATTCTAAGAGATACTGTTACAATATATAGCTGTCTAGGGATTCTTTCTGGTTCCAGGGGTGACCAGCACTAACTGGAAGATGATCCTCCTAGAGATTGAAAATTAATTTTTATAAATAAAATTTCTAGCTTCACTCTAAGATCAGTTTAAGCATGTACCACATACTTACGCTTATATATGAATGTGTGTGTATCTGTATTTTCTGAAAGTAGATTTAAATTTTGTTTACAGTTATATTCTACATCATATAAATCTTTCTGTCATTGTGACAAAATATCAGGCATATCAATTTAATAGAGGAAAATTATATTTTTTATATTTTTTAAAAATTTAATCTGCTGTCAGTTGACTCTAGTTCTCACGAGCAGAATATGGTTAGGCAGAGCATGATGTCATAATATGTGGTCCAGAGAGGAGGAAGCTTACTTCATGACATCCAGGATAAAAGACGAAATGAGAGGAAGGGTATGGGGAAAAGTATTTTTCAAGGGGAATTCCTCTTGCCAATTACTTCTTCCATTTTGGCTCCATTTTGGGGATCAGGAATCTGTGTTATTTGCAGGGACATGTACTTAAATCATAATGCATACTAAACCAAAAAAGTAAAATATTAATTAGTTATAACACTCACAAAATAAAATGAGTATTTTATTGATGTGTGTTGTATAAAATTAGCTTATCATGAAGTTAATATAGAAACGTGGCCTGAGGATCCACGGATATTACAGGGTTTTAATATTTCAGTGTATTAAACAGCAATTGCATAGCTTTCATTCAATTCATTCTTTGAGAATTTCACACATGTACACACACAGTGAGCTACGATTACTGATCCTCCCTCTCCTTACGTCTTCTGCAGCCCTTACCCTGCAATGAGTCCACTGTACTAGTAAAAAAAAAAAGAAGCTTCTTTGATGGGGGTTGAAACATATGCTAATCGATGAATATGAAGATCAACAGATTAAAGGAAATGTTTACGATGATGTCAATTTAGCAGAGTAATAGCATTTAATTCTTACCAGGGTCAGCCACTGGATTTTGGACCCAATTCACAGTAAGAGATATGAAGTCTGTCTTATGGAAATGACATTAAAGCCAAATCAGAAGTGTTCTGTTACAACAACATCTGTGCCAGTATTGGAAAAATAAAAGTACCTTTCTGGACCAAGTTACTATTACAGCTCTCAGTGTTCCTCAAACAAATGCACAAACAAAACACCCACAAAACAAACAAACAAAAGGAGTATAGCCAACACAATCATGCTGATAAAAGAATGTTTATAATAGCATAATATCAGCATAAATACAAACGTTTTATCAATGAATTATATCTGAAGACCCAGGCAGAATCTTACACACCTACAGATAAGTTTTTATAAAGAATCAAAAAAGCCACACTAGCAAAATTGCAACCTCTTTAACAAAGAGCAAGGAACAAACTGGAAGGCTGCATGCAGGAAAATGAAAAATTTGTTACCCTGGACAAAATTGAGCCCTAAATGGATCAAAAACTTCAACAAAACACTAGATACTCTGAATCTGATAGAAAAGAAAGTGAGAAATAGGTTTCGTCATGGGCACAGTTTTTCCTTTATCTCTTTACAATACTGTATTCATTTCTCCTTCTTTTGATGATCCTAGCTACCTACCCTTTCTGATTGTTCTAACTGAAACTAAAACATCTAGAATCAAAAACTAATTACCGCACATAAGTGTAAACAAGCAGTATTTGCCATTTGGATTCTGGGTTATTTCAACCAGAATATTTGTTTCTACCCCTGTCTGTTTACCTGAAAATTAACAGCATAATAATATGTCTTTGTGTAAATGTACTACACTTTCATTACCAATTGTGGAAGTCTCTTCAAATACCAAGGCTAGCAAAAATGACATTATGGAATGAGTGGATTAAAGGAGGGAAGAAATAAAAGGTCAGAGTAGAGAAAAGAATCTGAGAAGGAACAAATAATGCCAAAAGCATTTGTAAAAGCAGTATGGAACCCTACTACACTTGATAATCTTCCTAAATACTCGCATATATGGAAGAAATTCCAACAAAGTCATCATATAATAATGATGGAGACAAGACTAAAAGTTTTGCCTTATTTCACCAGGAAAAACCCCAGTGTCAGGAATGTGTTACATCTTGTTGAGTCATTGATCAAAGGTTTCATAAAGACCACCCCCCCCAAAAAAAAACCAAAAACAAACAAACAAACAAAAAAAACCTACCTCACAAGCTATTGGTTTCCCTCTACAAACTGATGATATAAAATCTTATTACTTATGTCATTGACATAGAATAACTAAGTTCATGTCCAACTAGATACTTCACCTCTATTGACTAGTATTCATCATCTTCAATGTATTTTTCATTCTGCAGTAGGAGAAAGGACGTAGTCCTTTGTATCAGTTAGCTAGACACCCTGAAATCTCTAATAGCAAATTTTCTACAAGATATACTAGTGCAGTAGTGACGTGTATATTATAGGAGTAACTAATTTCTATTTTATTGGATTCAAGACCCACAATTGTTTGTAATTGATATTCCACAACGGAAAGTGGCAATAAAGTGACCCTAATGATATATTATGCACTTATGATTAGTGTATCACTTAGTATTCATCATGAGGCTTCTTGTTGCAATATATGATAATTAACAGAGACCCCAAAATTTAAGTTGCCTCAATTCTTCTTGGCTTCTCATGAGAAACAGTAGGTAAAGCCCGTTGTTGAAGACTCTACACGTTTTGTGAGGCAGTTATACTGACCACTAATGTGACAACTTCCATTTTCTTAAAGATACCAAGAAGTCAGACTGGAACTGAACTGGCTGCCAAGGAAGAAAAGGCATAACTGACTTTATCCACTTGCGAACTCTATAAACTACAATACTAAAAGTTCAAGAAAGGTATGTACACTGGTACAACAGTGGCATGACTATTATGAGGTAACCAACTGCTCTGTGATTCGATATGAGCCAAATTCTACAAGAGAAAATCATGACTTACAATATAAACCTGTTTTTGAGAGAGAGAGAGAGAGAGAGAGAGAGAGAGAGAGAGAGAGAGAGAGAGAGAGAGAGAGTTAGCAAGGAAAAAAAGCAAAGAGAAAGAAAGAAAGGGATAAAGGAAGGAAAAGAAAAAATGTCTAAAAAGGCTTAGGCTCTAGGTAGGTTGTAAATACTACAATTCAGTCAAATTGTCATGATGCCAAGATGCCTCCTAAATATTGGGTCAAATATGAGCAGAAAAATTAAACTACATCCTACATAAAACTCAACTACAAATGTATCTGTAACTTCCACATAAGATCTGATAGTGTTCTGAGAATGGTGGTACATGCTTTTAATCTCCAAACTAGAGAGGCAGAAGTAGGTGGATCTCTGTGAGCTTAAGGGTAACCTGGTCTACATAGTGAGTTCCAGGAAATTCAGAGCTACATAGAGAGATCCTGTCTCAAAAAAAAAAAAAAAAAGGATTTTCAGAATTAGACTCATATAATACATTAATATCAACAATTGACAAATTGGAACCTGTGCAACTGAAACATATCTGTACAGCAATGAACGCCATCATGTGGGTGATGAGACAGCCTTCAAAAAACAAAAAAACAAACAAACAAAAAAAAACCAAAAAAACACTTTTACCAAATGTACATATGGCTGAAGGCTGGTGTCTAGAATATACAAGAAAAACTAACACTAAGAAAACATACAACTCAGTTAAAAATTAACATATGGAACCACCAAAGAATTTCAATTCCAAAAGGAATTTCAAATGGATAAGAAATACTTTGAGAAAACTTAATATCTTTAGCCAACAGGAAAACGGAATTTAAATTTTCTTTTTTAAAACCATAGTCAAAGTGGATAAAATTTCTATAAAAATTTCATACAATATATTTTGATGGTTCTTTCCTTTCCCTAACTCCTCCAGATCTTCTCCACCTCTTCGCACACCTAACCTCTCTCTTTCTCTCTATGTGTCTCTTTCTCTCTCTTACTGTCTCTCTCAATAAAAAACAAAGCAAAACAAAGAGAATGCCAGAACAAACAAAAATATCAGTAAAATTTAAAAAATTCTCAAAGAGAACAAAAAGCCTCCAAAAATAAAAATCACGAGCCCATTTAGTGTTGATCAACTACTTCTAGGCTACCTTCCCTATAGTGGGGTGATCCACTTAATCTCAATATCCTGGAGAAAACTACGTTTGCTCCTTTTGAGTGGATGTCAAGTACAAATAGCTTCTTAGTAACAGCTGGGACTTTGGTCCATTTCTATGTCTCTGTGCTGGATTTTGTCTAGTTTGTAAGTCTTCTGGTGTTTTGGATATGCTATCATAGTCTTTGTGAGACTGTGTGTATTATTTCTCTTACTTCTAAAATATACTATTTCCTTTAAGTAATCTACCATCTCTAACTCCTATTATATTTTAATTACCTCACTACTCATATTCCCTAACCCTTCCGTTGTTAATTTTTTTTATGCCTGGTTGTATTTATCTCAGCTTTTATATAACCTATGTTCTTCTTTACCTCCTCCCACTAGGCATGCCCTATCCCAATTACTCCTTTCTATTTTCCTAGCTTCTTCCAATCCTTCAAGTTAAATACATAAATATAAAGATTTCATGCTACGATCACATATAAGAGAGTGGATTTGCCAATTATCTTCATGGGGCAGAGTTATCTCAGTATAATTTTTTTTCCATTTCCATGGATTTGCCTGCAAATTCTATAATTTATGTTTTATAGATAAACAAGATTTAGCCATCATATTTTCATTATATATATATATATATATACATATATATGTGTGTGTGTGTGTGTGTGTTAATGGGTGTCTTGCCTGTCCATTTTCTAACTATGAAGCAAAAGTGAACATTGTTGAGCATGTCTCTCATGGTTATATACCCTGGTGCATTGTAAATAGGTCATGGACAGCACCTTTCAAAATGAAAAATGTTAATATTCTTCCCATTAAAATCTATAACAGGAAAATGATGTTCACTCTTCTAATTACTATTCAACAAAGAACATTAAGTCCCAGCTAAAACAATAAGTTAAGAAAAGAAATAAAAGGGATACAAATAGAAAAGTATGATGTTAAAGTATTTATTTTTAGATGATATTTTTCCATGCACAAAAAAATTTTAAATATGGAACAAGAAAATGCTTTGATATAATAAATATTTTTAGCAAAGAATATAAAATTAGTGTATAAGAATCAGTACTGACAAAAAAATTAGGGAAACCATTGAAATGTGAACTTAATTAGTCTAATCAATAAATCAGGAGTCAAATATTGAAGTCAAACTTAAAAAATCAGAGAAGCAGATGAGCATCCACCAGCCACTTCTTATCTCTCTGAATCTCAGATCTTAAGGCTGCCTTATCAATTCCTCCATCTTCTTCCTAAGTGCTAGGATTACAGGCTGGAGCCACCACTGCCTGGCCACCAACTCCACCCTATGATCTCAGGCAAGTTTAATTTGCTGTAGCTCAAACAAAATTTCACAGAACAAATGATCTTAATCACAATAGCCTTTACGGAATAGGATACGACAAATGTAGCCAAAGGAATAATGGACTTCTACAAATAAAATTCAAAAAAACTGAAGATATTGAGCAAACTACTAGAAGATGGGAAGATCTCCCCTAGTCATGAATCAAAGGAATTAATAATGTGACAAAGAACCATGTTATCAAAAGATTCAATGACATCCAACCAAAATTCCAACAACAAAGTGTAAAAAAAAATAAATAAAAAAAATTGTCAAAATTTTATAGCAGCATATAAAAACCACTATACTCAAAGGCAACCTCAGCAATAAGTGTGTTAGAGGTATACAGTTCCTGACTTCAAATTATTCTATGAAAACGTAGTAACCGAAGTAGTATGTCACAGATGTAACAAAAATGTAAGTCTGTGGGGTGCCATAGAGTACTCAAATATCACTCTACTGAAATTTAGTCACCTGAACTTTTTAAAACAAAGATATGGAAAAAAATACAAATCAGCATTGTCCCCAAATAATGCTAAAAAATATACAATGTGTAAATGAAGAGTTAAACTATATCCTCATCTCAAAAATGCATAAAAATCTATTCAAAATGGATCAAGGTTCTCAATATTAAACTTACTCTCTGAAATTGCTAGAATAAAAGATCATAAAATAAGATACAGGCACAGGCAAGTACTTTTTTAAACAGTACTTTACTCATGAAACTAAAAAGCTTCTGTACAGCAAAAGACCTGTCAATGACGGAAAAGGTAGTCCATGAAATGAGAGAAAGTCTGTCAGCTCAACATCTGATAAGGAATTTTATCTTTTGTTTGTGAAGAATTCAAAAAGCTAAACACTTAGGAAACAAATCATAAAATAAATGATATATCAAAGTAGAGAATTCACAAAAGAATATTAATTGTTTTGATATTTTTACATGATATCTTCAGTGTAAGCTGTGCTTTTATTACTTTTATAGTTCCTTTACGTCTTTTATCAACAATCATATTGTAAAAAGTAATACAAATTTTAATAGACTAATGGTTGTCTCTATCAATGGCTTGCTTCTCAAGAATACCATTCACGTGATATAAGGATACAAGCTTTAATATTTTGCAAATTCAAAAGATAGAATAAGTCACAAAAGGAATTTTAAAAACTGGCAAATTAGTAAGGTGCCATAAAAGCAGCTTTTATTCTTTGAATCAAAACAAATAACTAAAGAAAGAATTTACAACTTATACAAAGAAGTCAGACAACCAAAGTAAGATGATTTGGGGACACACTGAGTCTTTAAGTCAAAACTATTATTCTACTGAAATTTTCAAAGAATACACTTCACATCAGGTAGACATACGGTAGTTGTCTTAACTAAAGTTGTAGTATCAATATATGACCACTTTTTATGTAATTACATATGTATTTATCAATACAATATTGTTAGTATATAAATATTTTATATATTAGTGTGCTACTGTTGCATACTTCTTATTCACTTTTAAGCTTTTCTTAAAAAATAAAAAACACAAGTAAGAATGGAAGAGCTAGCTGACATAAACAGAACAGAGAAGAAGCCAAAATCTAAAATGTATTAGAAAATTCTCTTGCTCTTAAGACAAGCCTTTACATAGTAGGGCCTGGAAAAACGCTTGAACAAACATTTCATATTTATGGACAAGTGCATGTTCAGTAGAAATATGAAAATAAGTTCCATATTATGATTGTGTAAATGTCAAGTAAAACTAAAATTGTATGTAATTATGCTCTAATCAATTAAAAGAGTAAGCAACTCCCAAAAGTGAAAGATGTAATTTAATGAAAATTATTTTATGCTTCCAATTGAAGTGGAAACTGGATGGTTCTTTGGAAAGGTTAGTTTGCGATCTCATATTGGAATCAAAAGGATTATATGATGATATCAGGACGGCACATGACTGTTCACACGTAGATCAGTGAGCTCAACTAGTTTCCAGGCTAGAAAGAAGTTTAAAGGTTCAATACACTTAGGTAGACAATTGAATTATGAAATTTTGATATAATACTAATGAGTAACCAAGGATCTCTGCACAAAAATAAACAGACTCAGAAAGAATTGAAGTAGAAGTCATAGGCGAGGATAGGGGGCCTCAGTGACAGAGCAATAGCCTGGCAGTGTGTGGTTCCAAGCTTTCAACTAAACACAGATAAAATTACAACAGAAATCATAGGAAGCATGAGTAGCCACTAAAAGAGAGTTTCAAACTGTGATTTTCATTTTTGTACTGAAGAGTACACTATTATTTACCAGGACAACATAGAACAGAAATGAAGAGTCAAGATGTCTGCTAACTTTGGAAGAGCAGATGAAAATGTCACCAGAGAAGATAGAGTCTGCTGGCTACTGACTGTGTCTTTATCTTTATCTGTGGTAAGAGTCAATTACTTTTTAATAATGCATATCTTATATATTGATTATATACATATCTAAATGAAATTGATTTTGCTGCAATAAAATGAGTGTTGATATTTTTTGGAATTAGATTTAAACCACTCACAGAAGAGTATCACTGTGTCTACCTGGGCCATTTTCCAAAAGATTGAACAGAAATCTGGCAGTAGTTAGCCAGAAGGTCAAACTTTTAATCATATTGCAGCTTGTGTTTGTTTATAAGACTAAATGAATAAATGAAAGTTATGCCCTGGGGTTTGTATCAAAGATCAAAGCAGAGGAAGCCAAATTCAGCCACTGACAAAAGCAGAACACCAGAGAAGCTGATGACGGGAAGATCAGAAAGCAGACGAAATGCAGAAAGTAAAATACTTGTTCACTTTCCTGAGGACTTATCAACCATGCTGTTTGAGAATTTGCCGACATAGCTCAGAGTCACAGAGTAAAAGAATCATGAATTATAAATGTAATACTGCATCATATGGACCCTATTAAATATTTGACCACAGGTTTTCATAAGTTATGTAAAAACATAGTTTGTTGAATATTGTCAGTTATCTTAAGGTCCCCAAAAGAAATATATATATATATACAGACCTCTAGACTAAACTTGCACATTCTTACACTATTAGACTTTACCACTGAAGCTCAGCATGATCCTCTGGAGCTAAATCACTTCTTTGTCTGGATTATAGGCAAACTTAAAAGATTTGTTTCTATATTTTTGTTATCTCATACCTATTTTAAGACAGATAGTAAGAGAAATTTAATCCAAAGCAAAACATATCAGCATGTGCAAACAAAAGACAAGACACAGTGCCTCCAGCGTTTTCCTAGGAGAGCCATCTTCCAATGAGGAGCCCAGAATTCATAAGTGGAAGATATAGAAAAATTCCCTGAGAGATGAAGTCCCAGAAGTAAAGGATCAATGTCTAAAACTTGGTCCTGGGCTTGAAATTAGGGATTAATGCATATTTCCTTGAGAATAGGTTGAAGAGAGAGAGAAAGATCACAATGCAACATTATATAACACTGTGCCTAAGCATCTTGAAGCTATGAGTTTTCCTTGTTTGCACTGAATAATAATGGATGCGCATTGTTTAACTGCCTAACAAAATTTCTTATGCTGCTTTAAATTGCTTTAACACTGTCAGTTGCATAAAGTTTAAAAATGAGAGTTAGAGGTAGTAAATAAGTGTATAAAGGAAGTCATTTATGACAAGGAGGAAAACCAGGGCTATATTAAAAACTTACTGAACCCAATACCAGCTCATATTCTTCTTGTTCATCAATTTGCACACATCATTACTAATATGTTTTTGAATTTCATTTATTTTATTTTAGCTTTTGATTTATTGTTTTCTCTTTGACAACTACATTTATATATATAATATATTTTAATTCTCTTTTTCACCCACTGACTTATTACTGTCTTCTATCTCCGTGAACACTCCCTCCTCAAAAGTTTCTTTCTTTTTTTCTTCTTGTTGTTTTATGTTTCAAGACAAAGCTTCCCTGTGTAACAGTCCTGGCTGTCCTGGAACTTACTTTGTAGGCCAGGCTGGCCTTGAACTCACAGAGACCTACCTGCCTCTGCCTCCAGAGTTCTTATATTAAAGGTGTGCACCACCACCGCCCATTCAAAAATTTCTTTCTAAGGTTCATGACTATGTTTTGATCTGAACGCGTTTAGTTTGACCAAAGCCAATTATGTGTCCATTGAATCGCAACTTTCCACTGGAAGCTGAAGGGGACCCTGCTGGGTAAACAACAGAAGGCAGTGACCTACCTCTCACTAAGTCTGTTGGTAGCAGTTCATCAGTGAGGAGTGGAGCACCTTGAATAGCCCTGCCCCAGTTCACTACTGGTTTTCGATAAGGCCAGTTCTTGTGTAGATCCCTTAAAGGCACCCAGGGTTGTGAGTTGATGATTGCAGTTTCTATATATTGTCCAGAAGATGGAGTTTCACAGATCTTCTCTCTTTCTTCTCTGAAATTTATCTGCCTCCATGATGCACAACCATCTCTGAGATTAAAGGGCCTGTTAATGATGTCTTCTTTCAGGCTAATCCTCATCTATCACTTATTTATTAGCATTTTGTACAATCATGTGTCCAAATTCTCTACCACTAAGTGGAAAGAGATGTTTCTCTGATTAAGACTTAGAATAGTGTTTATCTAAATGTTAAATATGAATATTTAGAAGCCAGTTTTATGTTATTTCAAGTTATTTAGACAACAGTATTCAGTTTCCTTCTAGAGACTATGACCCCTCCACCATGGATTTTAAAACAGATTTACAGGGATAACCATGGGTTCCTTCCTGTGAAAGAGGCTTCAAATCCAGTAAGATGGAGTAGGCTAGAATTATAATATCAGTATCACTCTTATACAAGTTACCATATTTTACCTGGCAGATTAGTTTCCAAGTTTATAAGGTTCACAATTGGGCAAGATCACTCCTCCTCCCCCTTTTATTAGCCCCAGAAGCCTACAAACTGCTTTTTTTGAACAATGAGTGACAACCAGCAAGAAGAAAGTTTCCATCTCAGTTTTAGCAACTCCCTATAGAATGCAACAAAATCTGTGGTTTCTTAGAAGTCAGATCTTGTCAAGTTGTTCTAGTGAGGAATCAAAAGGACTCCATGAATTCCCTTACCTACAACTCACAAGGAGAATCCCTCCTCTAGAACTAGTGGTTTTTTTAAATAATGTATAGCTTCTAGGAGAAGCTATTATTGGCATTGCAGATTATATTCATTCAAGTCTTTTTAGGAAAAAAAATTAATTAGATTTTTAATTAGGTTGTAAGATACTAGGTTTCCAGGTTTGTTGGTTTTTCTTTTTTCATTCTCTCTTTTTATGGTTAATTCTTTCCTTTGCCTTCCATTTATGCTTTTTTCCACTCCCTCCCTACTTCAAAGTTCCCCCAAATCCCTCTTCTCTACACTTATATCTTCATGTTCTCTATTATCCCTCTTTACTTAAGGTGTGTGTTTCAGAGGGACTATCAGACTGTAGGCTGGAAAGTCTGGGCCATGAGGCAAGACTAGAAAGTCCAGGCCAGAAACCTAATACAACAGACCTCTGTCACCGTGGTCTTTTTCTAGTCCATTCACTTTTGTAGGATACCAAAGGTCAGAGATTCAAAGATTCAAATCTGAGATCACATATAAGAGAAAGTATGTGGCATTTGTTTTCTGTGCCTGGGTTGCCTCATGGATTATATTTTTCTGGTCCTGTTACATACATTTTATAATCTAAACTTTGTTTACAACTGAATAAAACTCAATTATGCATGCATATTATATTTTCCTTACCCATTACTAGTTGGTGGAAATATTGTCTGATTCTAATTTATAATTTTTCTGCCAATAGAGTAACAAGGAATACAGATAAAAAAGTATCTTTGTAGTAGGATGCTGAGTCCGGTTAAGATTTTTGAATAATTTTCACACGGATTGTCATAGTGCTCTCAACAGTCTTCACTCCATCACCTTCCTCTCAAGCATCTGTTGCCCTTGGATATGCTCCTGATAGCCACTCTGAGTATGTTGAGGTTGAATTTAAAGGTAATTTTAATTTTCATTTCCCTGACAGCTAATAATCATGTAGATATTTATGCAAATACATATGCATTTCTTCTTTTGTAAATTTACTATTCAGAATGACAGCTCAATTTTGGACTAGATTGTTATTTTCTTCATATTTTGGATTTTTAATTTTTGTGTATTCTGGATGTTACTCCTCTCCCATATGTATAACTGGCAAATATTTCCTTCCCCCTATTCTGTTAGACTGCCTCATCATTTAATTTAGTTTCTTTTGTTGGGTAGAAGCTCTTAAATGTCATGAGGCTCACTTGTCATTTGTTAGCTGTATTTCCTGAGTGACAAGAGACTTATTTAGGAATTTCCTACCTTTGAATGTATTGTAGGGTTTCCTACATTGTAATAGTTTTAGTTTTTCATTGAAATATTTGAATGATTTTGACTTGTGTCTGTGGCTGCAAAAACACAATTATTATTATTATTATTATTATTATTATTATTATTATTACTCTGGCTCTAAAGTAAATTTTGAGATCGAGTGTGATAATTATCTCCAAAATTGTTCTTGTTCCTTAGAATTATGCTGGATACCCAGGATATTTTGTGTTTTCAAATTCATTTAACATAGTTTATATAGATAATGGCAATGTTTGTGATTAATTTTGAAGTTAGTTTGTTTCGGCCACCTGTGTCCTTCTTCCTTCAGAATTTTAAAGCTTTTATTGTAGGAGTGGTTCAGCTTCTTGATTATCATTGTGATCTGAATAAGAAATACCTACCAGTGGTTTGTGTGTTTGAATTCTCAGTACCAGCTGGTAGCACTTCTTGGAAAGGGTTTGGAATTTTTATAGAATGGACCCTTGCAAGAAGAAGAATTTCACTAGAGATGGACCGTGTTCTTTCGCCCAGCTTCATGTATGTTCATTAAAATGTGACCAGCTAGATTCCTCCTTCTATCTCCATTCTTCCTCTAATTATTGTCATGTCTTCCCCATTGCAATAATCACTTACTCTCTGGAATTGTTTGAGTGTGTGATGGAATGGATAATAAAGGTATAGCATTAATCTAAATTGGTCTTAATAAAAACCTGGAGCCAAATATTGGATTAAAGACTGAAGGATCAGAGAGACAAAAGAGCCAGCCACTAGAGAGACTTCTTACCTCTACAAAATCCTCAGGCCAAAAAGACTGATCTCTTGTCTTCTCCCAACTTTTATTCCTTTCTCCACCTAGTCATATCACATTCTGGACATTTCATTGCTGTAATAAATTATGTCCCCATAAATTCATTAGTCATGTTTGACTTTAATTTTTTTCTATTTCCTTTTTTTTTCCCAATACATTCAACCCATCTCATACTCTGTTTTACCTGAGATAATGTGCCCGTCTCTAAAAGCTGGAAATTTACCTCCTGAAGAGGCCGGTTCGGATGCCAAGTTTCTGGTGCAATTATTACATCTGCTCCTGTGTCTGAAAGAACATCAATGATAGAGTCGTTTAGTCCTATTTTTAATTCTGGTCTTCGTTCATTTACAGAAGTTTGCCAAAATATTTGTTATATGGTTCCTCCTGAAGTTTTTTGTTCTCACCTTCTATATCTGTTCTATCTTCCAATGCCATGTGGGTTTTTTTTTTACTGTAGGCATTAGGTTCTTTCATTGCTCTGAGAAGAGATTCCTCCACAATGTTAGGAAATAAGTGAACTGAATTTGATATGAGGACCTGCAAGAGGCCCCTCAAAATGTTTCCCAATGACAAAGAATTACCTTGACTGTCCCTTGTTAATAAACATTCATTGGCCCAATGTCAGCCTTTTGCATACTCCAAAAGGGAGGGGCCTTCTGATTAGATTATTCCTAGGGGAAAAAAATGTTGTTTCTAGGAACACTCAGTTTACCACCCTCTTTTACATTACTCTGTTTACCATAATTAAAAAATTTGACATTTTGATTTTTCTTCAAACCTCTTGAAATCAGCTCTCTGATCCAAGCATCATAATGCTTATGAGATCAATATTGATTGTATTTCATATGCACTCCTCTAAGGGTGCTGATATTGCCTTTCACAGCCTAATTACCCTTTTGCATTTTGCACTAGCATTATCAAAAGCAGGAGATTCAATTATTATTTGTCTAGCTTCTAAATTTGGTATTTACTGCTGAAGACAATCTTTGTAAGAAATCAGTGAAGGTTTATTTTGAGTCCTGTATAACTTTAGTAAATAACTCAATTTTCTTTTCTGCTTCTTCAATAATGTCCTAAGCATTCAAGGTTCCTGAAAGGCATAAAGCCAAGGTATATGTACTCAACATATAGAGCCTGACTTTCTACATTAGCATAATCTTCCTTTACAAGAAGTTTGTCTTAGGACATTTCTGTACCTCTAGCCCTACATCACTTTTCAATGGTCTTTGCCTCATTTCTTAACCAATTACATCTCTCTATTGCAATTGAGGATCAGCTTCCACTGCTGTTGTAATTAAATCTTCCTGGTCTTGAGGGATAATTTTATCATAGGATTACCATGAGTTTAATATCTGTTTTACAAAAGGTGAATGCATGCCGTATGAGATTATCACTTCCTTGAATCTTTTCAAATCTAACATTTGTCCAGGTATCCATTCAGTTCTTACACAGTATGGGGGTTATATATCATTTGGCAGTTCCTGTAAGGCTACTGTATAAATTAAGCATGTCTGTTTGAAAACTGTAGTCTATTCCTCCTCTAACTTTATAATTAAATGCTGATATTAGTCCTATCGCAGTAAATCTCACTTGAAATATACCAATACAGGACTAATATTTATTAGAGGGTATTTTAACAATCACAGATACAAATTAAACCTTAGGGCAATTCCTTGGCGATAAGATGATCCAGGCAATGGATGCTGGTCCAATCTCCAAGAAAGTAGAAACAAAAATTGACCACTCAAGATCCCAGAAGCCCCTTTTCAACAGGGCTGGCCACACCCCATTCAGGCTTCCAAGACTCTAGAGACATGCCTTCCATAGACAAGTGGCTATTTCATGAATTCTTGCCCCACAAATTGGATGCCAGATGTAGCATGACTCCTAAAACCCAAAGCCAGATATTGGAGTAAATGCTGAAAGATCAGAGAGACAAAAGAGTCACCCACCAGAGAGACTTCTTATCACTACCAAAGTTGGAAAGACTAAGCTCCTGTTTTCTTTCACCTTATATTCGTCTCTTCACCTAGCTATACAACTTCCTGTCTCTACCTCTCTAGTGCTTGAATTAAAGGCATGTGTTTCCCAAGTACTAGGATCAAAGGAATGATCCAAATGTAGCAAAGGAGTTTCTTGGTCCCTGGCGGCCAGAGGCCCAGACCCTCAGACCTGCGTGCCAGACCCATTACCTGCCACTGCTGCTCAGGCCCCCAGAAATGACTCAGAAGCTTATATTAACTTTATGCTGTTTGACCTATGGCTCAGGCACATTGCTAGCTAGTTCTTACATCTTAAATCAACCAATTTCTATTAATCTGTCTGCTACGTGGCCCATGGCTCACCTGTGTTCCTTACATGTTGCTCGTTGGGCGGCTTGCTGCGTCTGTTTGCTCTATTTGCTCCTGACTCCACCTTTCTTTTTCCTACCTATGCTCTGATTTCTCCTCCTACTTCTTCTATGGTGTCTGTCATGGCCCAAAACAGATCCTTTATTTAAATGTTGATATTCACAGCATACAGAAAGGCATTTTCACATCTCTCAAGTGCTGCGATTAAAGGTGTGTTCCACCTTTGCCTGGCTTTTATGACTAATTAGTTGCTGACTCTGCCCTCTGATCCTCAGCCAAGTTTTATTTGTAAGAGTTCGCACAAAGCATTACTACCTAATGGCCTCCATATTCTCATATATAGAGTTGGTAAAATTGTTTGGGAAGAATTGGAAGGTATGGCCTTGCCATTTCTAGTTAGCTTGTTCTCTCATTCTGCCTCATTCTTGTTACTGCACCAATCTGCCTACCTGCTAGAATGTTCACTGTCATGATGGTCAAGAAATCCACCCTTCTGTAATTGTGAGTCCTCAAATTAAGTGCTTCTTTTATAAATTTTCAAGGTCATAGAGCTTGTGAGATCAATAGAGAAGTAACTAAGACAAAAATATGTACTATGGAACGGGCTATTGCTATCATGGCTCTAACTATGTTACTTTTAGGATGGATGTGAAAGACTTAGGGACTTTGAACTAGAAAAGATTTTGAAAGCTGAAAGTGGAGCTAAATGGGTCATTGTAGCAGGAGTTTTGGAGACATCAATGCTGAGAGCAACATGGACTTTGAAAACTCATTTCAAGTTGATTTCAAAGGGAAACAATATTATTAGGAGCTAGAATAGAGACCATTCTTACAATATTTCTTCAAAGAATGTAGCTTCTTTCTGCCCCGTCCTAGAATTCTGTTTGAGGCTAAATCAAATAGATTTGAACTAATTTTTCTAGCAGATAAGATTTTAAACAGCCAAAAACACACACTGGAGAAAAAAATAACATCTTCAATAAATGATGCTGACAAAAATAGATACCCACATATAGAATAATGAAATTAGACCAGCATCTATCACTTTCTATAAAAGCCAATTCCAAATTCAATGAAACCAAGAACAATTGGTTTCTATTTTTGTTTTTGTTTTTGTTTTTCTATTAGACAATGGAGCATTTAGAAGAAAATGTTTCACTTAATATGTATCTTTGGACTCAAATATTAAAATATCACATAAAGAATTTCCCTTCAATAAGCATAGCTTGTTTATGCACATATATCACAGAACATGTCCACTTTCTACTTTGAATCACCCCTCTTCCACATGTGATCAATACTGAAAGGCAAGAGCCTTTAAACCCATAGCTCCCACTAATAGAGAAAGTAATTTTCACCAAATACAAACCTTCTCCAAGCCTCAGGTGGCCTCAGGGAACGTAGTACATTAGTGTGCAATGAGCTTTAGAAGTCAAACATGCACCATGGAAACAAAAACAGCATCCACATTCTGTAGTCAAATTCAGTTTTGAAATAGAAATGAAGCCAAAAATGGTAAGAATCGGGATGGGCCTGTATAGAGGTAAATTTAGTACAAAAGCAGAAAACGGTTCCATATTACTAAGAAAGCACTATTATTTATACAAAGTCACTGAAAAAAATAAAAGAGTGCAAAATAAGAGTCAATTTTCTTCATTATAGCTTTATTTTAAAATACATGTATTTCTTTGTGTGTATGAGCATGTGCATGTGTGCTCATACATAATGCAGTGCACATAGAAATGGGAGGATCATTTATAGTAGATGGTTTTCTCCTTCCATGTGTAGTTGGGTTGAGGTTAAAATTGAGGTGATCAAGCTTGAGAGCAATCACTTTTATCTGCGGAAACATTCCGGCCTTCATTTATTTTTAATATTGCTGATCTTGTTTTTTATATTAATTTTGCTTTAGTTTTATTTATTTCTATAAACTGTACTTAGATTAAATTGTTTCTCAAACTCTCAAAGTATATCACCTAGTTATTTATTTGCACTTCTTCTAAAATTTTTTTCAATAAAGAGACTACTTAGAACTGTTAATTTACAACTTAGAACTTCTTTGATAGTATCTCACAGATTTGGGTATAATGCATTTTCATTTTTATTTCACCCTAAAATTGTATTTTCCAATAACTCAGTCATCATTAAGTATGATGTTGTTTAATCTATGTGAAATTGTTCATTTCTAGTATTTCTTTTGCTGTTAATTTTCAAGATATATTCAATTGTACATAGAGATACATGAAATTAGGGAGTTTTTAAAATTTTTCATTGACACTTTTGATTGCTTTGGATTTCAATCTGTGGCCTTCCGTGTGTCCTTGTTTAAAAATATGTGTATTTTTTGATAGTTTTAGGGTTGGACTAGTGAGGAGATGTGAATTTGGTACATGTGTGTAAGGTATCAATTATCTCTCTGTTGTTCTCTTTGCTCATTTATTTGTGTGTTTATTCATATTCTATAAAAATGGCAAGACAATCCATAAAAACAGGCTGTCAAAATTACCTGCTGTTGTACTGAGATTAATCTGTAGGTAAATTCTTATTTGTTTCATTAAATAGCTGCCATTGAGTTTGGTGTATATTGTATCAGTGACCAGCTGCTGTCATAAAATGACAGGACCAAAAGCAATGTGTAGAAGGCTTTCTCTTAGGCCACCAACCAGTTCCCAAATTATGACATGAAGACATTATAGTTATGAATGCTCAGCCTTATCCTATGCTCCTTTCTTGCAAGCTCTTATCATTTAACTATAGTGGATATTCACTGTGCCTATGACTTTGGCAAGAAATCCACGTATGTCTGGGAAGAAGACTTATTTAGTAATGGATGAAATGGCAATCTTACACTCACTTATACAAAATAAAACCACAGATTTGCCTCTTCATCTCCTCAGGAAAGATGGGGTGTTGCACGAATTAAGAAAACTCAGAGCCAGATCTCAGGGAAAGGCTGAGATATCAAAGAAAGGAAACACCACAGTCAGATCTCACCCAGCTGTCTTCCAGCTTCCTCAGCCTGGCTCTTCATGGCTTCTACTACCTCATCTGTCTTCCTACACCTGCCTTAAATACCCTCTTCACTCAGTTGTTTCACATCCAGATTAAGATTAAAGGCAGGACACCACCACTGCCTGCCTGGGAGCCTGGATCTACCTCTGTCAGCTAAAATGGTCTCAAACTCAGACTTGCTGGGATTAAGAGCATAGGTCACCTCTCTGGGATATTCTCTGTGCTGGGATGAAAGGTGTGAGTTACCACTCTCTGATCCTCCTAGACTGACCGTGTGTAGATCCTGCTGATATCTCAGACTGGTTTTTATTAAATTTGAAACATATCCCCACAATGGGGAAAGCTCCAGACCAGATCACTGAACCACATACATCAGGAAGCCTTCCACATCCAAGAAAGAGAGAGAGTAGAAGTGAGAACAAGGGAGAGAGAGAGAAGGGAAGAGGAGAGAAAGGAGAGAGGAGAAAGACTGCATTAGATAGCCCAGAGTGAAAGATTGCATCAGATAGCCCAGAGTGAATACCCACTATACTTAACCTGTTCTCTTCATCTACATGTGCCTCACGACTTTTTGTCTTTCTTTTTTCTGTAAGTCCTACTCTGTGTCTAACTGGTTGGCCGCTCCCTGGTTGGCTAGCCTCGAGGAGAATCTTCTTCTTTCTCGTTGTTTCTTCTCACTTTTTCTCTCAAACCTAGATTCCTCCTTCTACATATTCTTTCTGACCATCAGACTAGTCTGTATCCCTTTACTGCTTGCATTTTGGCCATTTCGTTTTTTATTACAACAATCAGGTGCCTTAGGAAGGCAAGATAAAACAGCAGCACATCTTCACATAATTAAATAAAGGCAGCATAAACAAATATATCACACATTTACAAAGTTAAAGCAGTATTGCACAACAGGATTGTATGGAAGGAAGATACTTGTTGCATCTATTCCTTAGGAACTGTCTATAATGGAAGAATGCATAGCAGTTGGTAGCCATGGAATCTGGCTAATCCCATTTAGTCACACAGAAATCCAAAGGAAAAAACTGTAAATGAGATGAGCTCAGAACCTCTAAAGGTTCACCTCTAGTGACAAACTTTCTCCAGCAAGGCTCTACCTACTGTAGATCTAATAAGTAATACCAACTGGGACCAATTGGTTGTATCCAAGATATACAGAGAATAGTTTTTATCCAAGCTACCACATTCTACTTCTATATCAGTTCCTATAAACTGATGTCCATTTATGAACCAAAAGGCATGTAGTTCAATTTAAAACTCCCTAAAATCTTTAACAGTATCAAGACAGTTCAAAAGTTCAAAAAACTCTTCTGAGACTCATGATAATATCTTAATTGCATCCCCTATATAATAAAAAAAGCCAATTATATATTTTTAACATACAATGACATAAAATTTATATTATATTTGTAAAAGGAGGAGTGGTATCTCTGTGGTTGATCTATCTTTGGCATACATTTTATGGCTCTGGAGTTTCCCATATGTTTGCATCTCCACATCAACCCAAGCTTTTCCTTTGCAACTTTATACTTTGGTCTCTCAGGGACTCCTGGCCTCACTAGGCTTTTCAGGAACACTTGTGCCTGGCCTCAACAGCTCTCCGAAATGTGGAATAATAATAACATCCCTCAAATTTTTAATTTTTCTTGCTTCCAAGGATCTATTGACAAGTTTGGCTGCTATCTTAGGAAGAGGTCTGTTATTTGGAACACTTTTGCAGCTGGTTTTGTGTACTTTCTAAGAGGAAGAATCTCTTAGACTTTCACACATCAGGGTTTTAGCACTGTGGAGTCCTTCCTTTGGATGATCCTTCATCCTATTCATATGCTTAGCAGTCTCTCCTTAATAGCAGTAATTGGTAATTGCTTTAACAACTACAAACGTTGGCACATATTTTGGAGGCTGATCAACATTCCTAGTACTCTTTTTTCTCTCCATGCTGTATATTTCATGTTTTTTCTTGTCATATTTGTTTTTTTCATTGTAGGTGTTCAGAAGAATAATCAGTAATAACCATGCCACTGCCTCAATATTATATGATCTAAAAATATCCTAAGAAACTAGCCCATCACATTTTAAATCAGCAACATTAAAATTAATAGGACATAGACGGAAAACAGTCACCCACTCTTCCAAAGTATCACACAAATATCCTGACATCATCCATCGCGTGGATAAACTGATCTCTCGGGTGCCTATACAAGCTGTTACCTGTATCGTGAGTGTTGGTTTATATTTCAATAAATATTAATCTTGGATTGGTGTATTTTAAGAGAGATTTATGCCTTCAGTCTATATCAGTTACTTTTCTCTTTCTGTGATAATATGTCTTCAAATGTAATTTTAGAAGGAAGAGTCTATTTTGTCTTACACTTCCAAGGGGTAAGTGGATAATGTAATAATGTCAGGAAGAAGCATGGGAGCAAGTGGCTGGAGCAGGAAAACGCTTCCTCTTCCTCTTCCTTTTCCTCCTCCTCCTCCCCCTTCCTCCTACTTCCCCCTCCCTCACCTCCTCCACCTCCTCTTTCTCCTTTCTATATGTAACCATGACTATTCTGAAAATAACTCTGTAGACAAAGCAGCCCTGGAACTCACAGGGAACCACTCCCTTCTGCCTTCCAAGTGTTGGGATTAAAGGCATGTGCTACCACTACCCAGCACGATTTTCTCAAATACATGTTCTATGTATTTCCCCTAAAGTTCTTTTCTTTCTATAATTGATATACTTCTTTTATATACTCTTGTTTGTAAACATTTTGATGGTTTTAATTTTTTCTATGTTTTTGAAGATTCCATACATATACAAAACAAGATATGATCAAGATCCTACAAGCCTCCCTTCAAAGCTTTGTTTCACCTCTCAAAATGCCCCCTCTAAGATTCATGCTTTTTGATTATTATTTATCTATATTTTGTTGAATGATTCAATTATTCTTTGTCTTCAACCTCTGACACTTGTCTTCTATATGATTAAGTCTGTTGTTGAAAGTTTTCACTTAGTTTTTTTTTTTTTTATCAGATTGTTTCCTTTTTTATATCTAGGTTGATTTCAATTTGGGTTCCTTTAATTTTTTTGTTTTTGTTTTTTTTGGGGGGGTGTTTGTTTTATCTCTGTAGGGGGATTATGTTGTTCCATTGTAAATAATTGTCCCACCCACTGGTTTAATAAAAAAAAAAAATGTTGTCTGGTCAAAGGCAGACAGGATGTGTTGGTGGGGCTACCAGACTAAGAAAACTCTGGGAACAAGAATAGGGCAGAGATGCCACAGAGTTGCCAGACAAGCCAGAAGATCCAGAAAAACTATGCTGCTCTGAGGTTCAGCCCACATGGCTGAACAGGATAAGAATTATGGGTTAGTTTAAGGGTAAAGAGCTAGCAAGTTATATGCCTGGGCCACAATTAATTAATGTAAGCATCTGTATGTTTCATTGGGGCTATGGGACTGTAGGCCAGAAAGTCTGAACCATAAACCTGATACAACATATTTCTTTACTGAAAAATTCATAATGTGAATTGTCTTTTGTATTTTACTAGTCCATTTGCTGGACTTCATTCAATTACTTATTGCTGACCTATACAAATGTATTCAAGAGTTTATTCACTTTATAATTGAATTCCCATGATTAGCTTATAATTGTTCTTTTAGAACCTTTGTTCTGAGCTTTATTTTGGTTGTACTTGTGGGGAAATATTAGTAAGGGAATGTCTGTCTTTGAGGGTAGAGAGTGTCTTGATTTTTCATGTGGTGAAGGAAGTATGATTAACACAAGTGGTGTCTTAAGTGGTCTATGAAGAAGAATGGAGATGAGTCAGCTCCAATAGTGCATATGGTGAAGACTGGTGGGAACTAGGCAAGATATTGCACTGTCTTTAAAGGAGAAAACAGAAATCTTTAGCCAGTAACATAGTCTAGCTTTGAATAAGGAAATTATTTTTCATTTATTGATAAACTAAAGTTAAAAAGAAATGTAAAATGGACGATATTAGCACAAAAAATCATGAAGAAGGTGAAGTACTTTGTTATGACATGGGTTAAAATTATTTTACTCTGTAAATATGTTTGAACAGGCCTCTTGGAAAAAATTACAGAATCATGAAGGTATAGTTACGTTTTATGCAGTAATATAAAGTCCAAGAATGCTTAAAGAAGTGATCTTTATGCACTGTAAGAAATACCATTTTAAAACAGTCAAATGTAAATTCTTATGGACACAAAGACACATACAAATTCCTAAACCATGAACTAATACACAGATTTAAATGATATACCTATACTCTTTCTTGATGGACTGCATAGATAATCTGTGGTATCATTTTAACTTTGTAATTATAAATACATTCTGAAAATACATACCAGCAAATGAAGTCAAGAAAAAGGTGGATCTTTGGTCTGACCAGAGAAAGACATGTTATCTCCATGGAGGGGATGATTGTCTAGTCATCATACCTGTATTATTTGGACTTTCTCCTCTGAATCTTTTCTACTATACTCTTCATATAATAAAAGTACAAAATTCTTCTATGGAAGCAGAAACTAACCATTTAGAGCTACATTCTAAATTACAATGATGAATAAGTGTTTATTAATTGTAATAACTTTATAACCCTTCACAGTCTTACAGGTAATTATTATTTTAGACTATAAATACTACCTCCAGAAAGGCAAACTGTCATCTAGTTTGAATCATGTAATTGTCAGTCTTCTGTTCAAAGTTCTAAACCATAGCAACAGAAATGTGCTTACAATTTTAAAAAATACACGTAGGAAATCAGAGAATAATTACTAAAGAGACCAGAGGTATGAATTTAAGTCTATTTAAATATTTTATATAAATTAATCATTTAGTTTACTTACATTTATTTAGATGTATACATTTATGTGTATTTGAACATTTTCTATATTAGTGCATATATATTCCAAATACACTGACAGACATCCCCTATACAATGGACATATTCTGCAAATGTAGGTAATATGTTTTCTATGCATATACTGAATGACTATATATACTTTTATACACAGTGTTGTAGAACACTATGCTTATCTTAACAGTTATCAACTTCATCAGAGCAGCTCTGGTTACTTGTAAAGGTTGAAGTCCAACTGAATGTTTCTACACATTTTCTGTACTAGGCAGAAGACGGGAGTGAATTAGGCCATTAGATTCTTACAGAGTTATTAGCCACTTTCCCTTGGACCTCCTTGAATGAGATTTCTCCTTTAGAGTTGTTGGTACAACTGAGTCCAAGACACCCTCAACAAATTTAGAGTGTTGTAATTAAGTCCCTCTTGCTGAAGACATCATACATTTGGAAACAGGACCTGGAGGAATAAAACTAGACTGACTTGGTTGTCTCCCCCTTGAGGAAGAGCTCTTCCATTACTAGAAAAAGGTGTGCAAGTTAACAAAGGAGAAGAGGTAGATCTCCCTACCCAGCTGTATACCTTATGAACAGCAACCATTCTTTTCCATAATATCAGAAAATCCTGAGAGGGGCCATACTGACACTTTCATCTTGAGTATAGACAACAGTCATCTAATAGGACTTAAGACCTACACAATAGGTGTGAATTCACGCCTGGTATTGTAAACAAAGTCCAGTACTGTGGCTAGTGTGTCAATAAACTTTAGGATAGAGCTTACTGTTGCCACTTCATCAAATAAGTGTTATTTCTAAATATGTTGTTAATACTTATCTTTATATCCACAGATAACTATACCTTGCCCTTTACTAAAAAGGCTTTAAAAAATACAGATGGAGACCATTACAGAAACTGTAACTGGTCAAAATGCAGAGAAAAATTGATTGTGGGTTGTGTATGTGTGTAAAGTTATGAGAGAAATTAAATTAAGCATTACAAAGCAAGTTCTTTTTGTAATAATTTTTAAATCTGAAAATAATGACATAATTTCTAAATTCTAAACTATTTTATAAGATGAGGATTTCTATTAATAATTTGGAACCCAAGGTATATATATATATAGGAGATTACTTGAACCAAATTAGCTGCAATAAAAGAATAATTGGATATCATAAAGATTAGAAACCATATTTTGGATTTCCCAGTATTGCAGAAATTATTTGATTCTTTAAAATCTTATAATTGTGATTAGTAATGCTCTCTACATACCACTGGCTCTCTCTACATAATGGGACCAAGGTTCCATTTTTAATATTTTTTGCCATGGAATTTATTTCTAAAACTTCACATCAAAATTGAATTATCCAGAAACTACACTGCTGCATACTTCCATGTCCCCAGGGATTTGAGATGACTAAGGCTATAAGGGAATGGATGGAGAACAGACAAGCTAACACAAAAATCCTAGGATTGGGTGGACTGTGTTCTAGATGCAGAAGGTTCAATATCCCAACAGGGCATTGTATTTATTCTGTACAGCTGAAAAGAGATGAAGGAGCTATTGCATACAGATGAAACAAGGTTGTAAGGTTTATGGTATACAGCTCAATCAGAGACGGTTTATACTCATCCTGATAAGAGCATTATCTGTTATTTAACACTCAATCTCTAGTTATAAATATAGTGGGTGGAATAAAAAGCTGGTGGATTTTTTCTGCATATATTTCCAAAATCTGCACATGGACCAAAGGAAGACTTTGAAATCTTTGCAAGCAGTACAAGTGGGAAAGTCTTCACCATCTTCCCAATTGTCTAAGGTTATGATCCCTGGCATGGTCTTGCTTATGTCTACGTCATATACTCACTCTGGACTTCGTGTAGTCAGGATTTCCTCTTCCTCCTAAACTACACATTTTTATTCCTTTTAGAAGGGAGATTTATCAACTATGGTAAGCTACCTTGATTTTGGTTGCAAATTATAAGAGTATATATAACAGTAACCATATACTAATAGATGGAAAAATACTCTTCCAATCAAAATAGTCAAGAATATGCTTTGAATGGTCAACAGTTTTTAAAGGGTAACTTTAATATACATTTCAACTAAGATTATAGAACATTTGCTTTTTCTTATAAAAATGATAATTTCTTAATTCCCAAACTCAAATGGAAATTGCCACCTGACTTTGCACACAAAATTGGACAAATAATATCCTGGCAGACAAAGTTATATTATATTATATGATGTCCTCTGGGGAAGAAATTCCACTAAAATTAAGGAACTTCAGCTTAGAAAAATTATGATGTATAACTGATATTTCCACTAAAAGTATTTTCTAAGTAATGCTAGACCTTAAACATGTTTTTTTAAAGGACAGGAAAATATAGAAATTCCCAAATAGACCACTTTACATATAAGAAATATGAAAGATAATGAAAAAGTCTCTTGACCAAATTTTATTGATATTCTTTTATGTTATTAGTCAAAATTGCTTTAGCACAAACTTTTATTCATTATGCTAGAAGTAATTGAATTGTCTCATTAGACTTCAAAATAATAAACTTCAGAGTGTTAAATAAATTGCAACTTTATATTAGGTGTAAAAATACATGAAAGCACTCACTACCTTTCCTGGTAGGCTGGATATAAACCTACAAAGTCCTAATGACTAATTCTATTAGAACTTTCTCTGGTGTTCCCTTTTTATTAAATGACTAGTTTTACTTTTTCCCCATTTTTTAAAGGCTACTCTACTAACACAGACTTCATTATAAACCAAGCTTTTGTTTTGCTTTGTCCCTAAGAGAAATTCTTTAATAACTCCACTGGGTGTGTAAACTTTTCAGTTATGGGCCTTTCACACTGGTGATAAACCCATAACATTCAGACTTGTCCAGCGAAGTATATTAATAGTATATTCAACTTGACATTATGACCAATATGGCCCTCAGGAATTGGCCTATAAATGTCAGTGATTGTCAGAGTTAAAGCTGTGTTTCTTATAGACTGCAACAACCAAATTTTATTCTTTGCCCTCCTACTGGAGATATCTTATATGTGTTCCCTGACTACACATTTATCACATGCATATAGTTTGAAATATAAAGCACAATGGAGTCCCTTAGTTCTTGCCTTCAAAAATCTCATATACTAATTGTAGAAATAAAAGCATTTTTAAATGATGCAAAATATAGTTGAATATCTTGTTCTAAAGAAAGTAGTGTGATTTAAAGATGTTATCACCAAATTTTATGCAACAACTTTCAATTAAAATGAAAGTATATAGTTTACTAATGAATTTAGATCATCTAAAGCATGAAAACACAAAAGCCCAGTATCTTGAGGTGGTCAGTCATGTGTTCATCTGAACATGGTTCTTAAACTGAGTTTCCATTCTAGAATTGAGGCCAGAAGTCAGTGTCTGGCTCCATGCACAGTTAATGTTTGTGCTTATTCCTTAACAAGAGAAGATCACTACTGTTCATAATTCCACTTTCAAAATTAACATACTGAAGTGAACAAGACTAAAGCATCTACCATTTCCCCATCTTAACTCCCAGTCATTTCCTTCATGACATCATGCCAAAAAGCAGCTCTCATGAGACTATATGAGAACATATTTTTGACTGGATCAAATTCATGAGACAAACTTCAATGTTTTTCATGTTCCAAAGAACTATGAAAAATTCAAACAAAATTTAATCCTTTTATGCTTTATACAAATTCCTTTTAGCCTACTCATGACCAAATCAGGAAGACCCCTTTGACTATACTTTATTTAGTCTGCCATTGGATATAGCTTGTCAACAAAAAACGGTACTGGTCTTGTTTATAGCCTGTTAGAGATTTCCCTTGGTATATCCCAATGAGGACTAGAAATTAATAATCATTTTTGGTACTCTTTGGAACAGCATTAAATGAGTCCCTTCTTTTATTCAGGGCACTCTAGGTACTTCTATGCAATTTAGATCAAGTATGTTTAAATATGTCATTAGCAATTGCTAGCACCACCATCACAAAGTGAGGTTTCTCACTAAGAATTGGTATGTACCAAGTACCACATCCTAAATTATTTTTATATAAAGTTTTACTTCAGAAAAATTGGCAATTGATCCCTGAAGATTTCTCCCCACAAAACACTCCAAGAATACTCTATCAAAATTAATATTGAGGGAAATGGATGAGGAAGATTTATTTCTAGATAGGATTCTAAAAAGGATGCAGTAGATGAGACATAGGTTCAGCCCTTGAGAGATATGGAATGGACATAGTGCTTCAGACATTTATATAACTTGAGTATAAGCCCTGTACCCCTGTGCCTTTCAACCACAGCACACAAAAATATCTGGTAAGATCAGGCCTTTGACAAAAGCAGGTGGCATCCAAGGAGAATGTTTGCTTTCAGCTTTAAGAGCTATAAGTGTCTATGAAAATATGTTCCTTGGTCCTGAGATTGGACCATGTGTATCATTAACAATAATTTTCACTAAGCATGACGTTCAAGGGGGTAGTAAAATAAGGGCAAGTTTTACTTTACTGAACACATAGTTCTGTTTTATACATTTATATTTATGTTTACCTTTAAATGTTTTGTTATTTTTTAGGCTTTGTTTTTCAGCTTTAATTTAAAATTTTCTTTTATGTTTTAAATGTTATTATTTTTATATTTGTTAAAATTTAAAGTATATCCCTTCCTTCTTACCTTTCTTCCCCCCAACTCCTTTCATGTTTTTTCCTCCAACACCTCTCAATCTATTAATTACCTTTAAAATTGATGTACTTTTTCTTTGATTACATGTATATGTGTGTGAGTGTATGTGTTTGTACCCATGTACACATATGATGTAGGAATGCCTTTTTGTATGCTGTGAATAGCAATCTTTAAATTAAGGAGCTGTTTTGGCCCATGACAGGCACCATAGAAAAAGTAGGTGGAGGAATCAGAGTAGGTAGGAGGAGCAGGGCAGAGTCAGACAGAAGGAGCCAGAAGCCCAAAGGAGTAACATGTAAGCAACACAGGTGAGCCACGGGCCACATGGCAGATAGATTAATGAGAATGGGTTGAGTTAAGATGAAAGAGCTAGCTAGCAATGTGCCTGAGCCATAGGCCAAACAACATGAAGTTAATATAAGTGTCTGAGTCATTTCTGGGGGCCTGAGCAAGAGCAGCAGTGGGCGGGTGGCTAAGAGGTCTGGCGCAGCAGGTCTGTGGGTCTGGGCCTCTGGCTGCCTGGGACCAAGAAACTACTACATTATAACACACATACTCACATTCATAAAAATATATAAATTCAACCTGAAGAGTCTATTTGGTATTCTTTATTTGTATTTGATTTCAAGGCTGACCACTTTGTATTATATAATCAATTAGGGAGTCCGTCATCAGAGAAACTAATTCTTCCCTTTCTCAGTGGTCATTAGTTTCATAAAGCACTAGCCTTTATTCTTTTTTTGTAATTTTATATGTGATAACACTAAATCATTTTCATCTCTTCCTATTTCTCTCCAAAGCCTTTCTAAGTCCCTTTATATCAAGTTCACGACTTCCTTAATTATTATTGTTACATATATGTAAACATATTTGTGAATATATAACATACATATATATATGAATATATATTATTGAATTTATTTAGTGTTGGTAATATGCATATGATCGCTTGACCACTTGAACTGGATAACCTATTATGGGAAAAGAAAACTGATGCTCCCTCTCTCAACAGAAATTAAACTCCTACTGGTCTGCACCTAAGGATAAAACCTTAAATAATTCCCTCTTATACATCAGCATATCAACTGTTGTTGACATTATGAAAGTCTTGTTAAGGTAACCATGTTGTTGATACTCCATGGGTTCAGGTTGAGGTGATGATGCTCCCACCAAGAGTCAAGGACTACCATGCATGAAAATCTCCTCCTCAAATTGTTTGTCATAGAGGGTCTAAGAGACTTCCAAAATAACATAGGCATCAACATTGTTCTTGATTACTTACCAGCTTTTGAAGGTAAGATCATATTGCTGAATACTCCACAAACTTCAGATAGAAAACTTTGGAGGAATTGATCTAGAATTGACTTGGAAGATTCCTCCTTGATGACTAGTTCTTATCTCCCTCTGATATCTGAAGGTGCTGTTTAAGTCTCCAATACAGAAAAATCAATCAAAATTCTAACAAGCTACAAGCTTACATAGTACAACAATGATGGGGTCAAATAAAATACCTGCATTAATGTGATAGCAGCTGTTTACTTTTCTGAGGTAACAAACAGCTGTCTGATTAAACTTAGCTCCACACAGTAGGACAGAGTTTATGCAGAGACTTGTAGGACAGAGTTTATGCAGAGACTTGTAAACCTAGCCAACTCCCCATGGCAAGAGATCATTGACCCTAGATGAAAACTTAATTCAGATATTTTCTTAAATCAATGTAATTTTTTAAAGAATTTAATTGTAAATTCTTATTCTTATATGCACAGATAAGCTCTCCCTTCTCATCAAAGATGCTTCTTTTTCTAACAGATAGATGCTTCTACAGAAACCCAAAACTTGTCAAAATGCAGAGAATAAATAAATGTGGAGTGTTCAGTCCTAAATGATACACCTACAGTGTGCCACCTATAGTTAAAATTCATGAGGCAGAAAGACTGTAAGACCAAAATGGACATAGCTGGATAGTGTTTCCTATACATGACAGGAAAACCAAACTCATGCGATCTCAATAATACTGTTACCTAAACAAGATCCGCATAATGTCAGTTTCAGTTTGCATGTTAATGTGGATGAAAGAAATGCCCCAAGATGCTACCCTAGATGAAGGTTTATTTTTACGTGCCTTAAAATTTTGTTGCAGATGAAAAGATAATAAATAATTGACAACAATCTTTTAAAAATGGTAAATTTGCTCTTAATAAATGTATTGGTAACTAAAACTGTTTAATATATTTGTTCACATTGTTTTTCATATTTAAACTACACATCTAGGTGATCTGGACTTTAGCTTATCTCTCTCAGGTGTGTGACTCAGGTGCTGTGGTAGGCCTTTGCACTTGCTGTTTTACATGATGCCTTCCTACACCACTATCTGTTGCTCACCCTCTATACACAAATTTGCAGTTTGCAAATACTTTAAACATGGTTTTCTAGTAATTACTTAGTAACTCAGACATTTTATACTCACATGACTCTTAGAGATATTAAAATTACCAACTAAGTAGATGTTGTCATATGAAGTATGCATTTTCTTATTCTTTTTAATAGTTGTTAAATCCCTCAGTGGTTGTTCATTGTAGCCTGCATGTATGTATGTACATTTAAAATATGTAAGAATTAATATTGTTAATCTTTTTATCTCAAAAATTCTAAAATTATAACATGAAATAAGTAGTGAATTATGATACAGGAATGGGAGGACTCACTCAGATATGCTAAAGCAATTGCCATCGTGACTCTAGATATGGTTTCTAAATGCACTGTGCATGTCTTTCACTATTTCTGATCATAATAGAGTCATTTTAAACATAAAATTTAGTAAATCACACCATTGAAAATGTACTAAAATCTTCATAGTGTGGAAGCCATTACACAAGACTAATGGGTGACATAATTTTGGGTTGAAATAAAGCTGCACTGCTCTAAAAGACACCTGGGTAAGAGATAGCTCTGAAAGTTAATTTTTAGATAGAAATTGGGAATGCTCCTGAAAACGGTGTGCATTTGTTCTGATGAGAAGCTTAGAAAAGCTAAGGACTTGCCAAATGACTCACCAAGAAAGAAATTAAATGCAATAACCCTGGGAAGAATTTTGTAAACTAGGAACAGTGTAGCATTAAAAAAAGTTATAATGAGTGGATTTCATTGTATGCCAGGTCTCCTCAGGACAGGGTAGTCATGGTTACAGCAGGACATGCTTTCGCATCATCCAGATCAACACACTGACTGCTTCTCAGAGAGTTTTGAATATCGCCTGATGAGAAAGAGAGGAGAGCATAGTACGATACCAGCAACTAAACACAGCACCCTTTCTACACAAGCTTTGTCTGATTAACATCATCGCAGTAAAACTGTCAGTAAAATTTCTTATCCTTCCTGTGGTTATTGTCAGCTCAGTCTTATGCTAATTGCATAACCATAGTCAGGGAGGCTCAAATGTACACAAACATTTTCTTCACACCTCTTCTTCTTTTGTGAAATGGCAAAATGCGGCCATGACCCACAGTGTCCTCACAAAGTGGGACAGAGAAGAGATCTGCAGTGCTGTCTGGAGTTATGGCTACACAACGAATGGATGCATTAGACTAACAAACACATTACAGCTCATAACTCCAGCAAGAGCTAAATGAGGCCTTTATTTTCTTCAAGACAAAAAGAAGCTCAGGCCCTGCAGCTGCTCCATAAAATATACTTTAAAAAAAAATCACCCAGAATTTGAATAAAAAGGATATGGAACAGACCAATCTATTCATAGTACATTTTGAGAAATAGCATGTGGCTTGGGTTAACAGTCACAGAGAGCAACTAATATACTATCTTGAAAACGTATATAAACAACTTTTGCTTGTACTGAACATAGTTAACAGCCTATAATTATTTTCCATATGCTGTTACAAAAGCGGGTATCAATAATACAGCTTTGGTAAAGGCTGCATATAGGCTGCTTTTACAAATAAGAAATTTAAAGAAATATTTTTAGAAACGGAATGCACTTATAAGCTTTTTCCTTTGAAGTAATATTCTTTTGAGGAATAAATGAAAGGTGATATAATTGTATCACAATAATGCCAATTTTTTTGATATTGCCTCTTGTCTTGATATAACAAGTAGTGCCACTTTGATTTCTACTATTTCCACACAAAAATTGCTTTGTTATATATGTACACCTCATTCTCGAGTTCTACAATTGAAGAAGAGAAGCAAATACATACATGATGCTATAATAATATTTCAGTATTAAAATAATGGGATCTAGATAAGTTAAAGTCTTTACATTCAACCTATATTTTGGTAGGTTAAATCACCAGTAGTCCCATTAAACAAATTATTTGGAAGTTCTTATAATGAATATGTTTTATTTGATATACAAGAAAAGGAAGTCAAATTAATTGAGATAAAACTCAATAAGTATAATATTATGAAGTATAATTATTCAAGTATTCACTTAATAATGATTCTACAAACCAGGTTTACAAAATTTGCTATCAAGCCATAAAATATTTATGCCTTCTTAACAATTCAGAATTTTAACGTAGACTGAAATCTGAAAATACAACGGAATATCTCTCTCACCAAATCCACACTCATTTTCAGCTCATCTTCCTAACTTGCAGAGTCACAGTGTTCTCACTGCTTAATGCCTGTCTTCTTTGCACCTTTTTCATTCTTGATTCCAGCTTCACAAGCATTGTTGTGAGCGATTCCTGTAGTCACATATCCAAATAGTGTACCTTCAGGAATTAACATACTTTTTAAATTATTCTGAAAAGAGAGGATGAAGGATTATTTTTGTTTACAACACCAATCCATTTATAATTATCCCATGTATACTCTCATTTGACATTTCACTATCTCATAATCTTGCATTTTACATTTAAATCCTAATAAGCACATTGTTGGTTCTTAGTACTTATTACTTTAACTGTTTCATTGCCATTGTGTTTTTAAAATTGATATTTTTGAGATAAAGTATTGCTAAGAAGTCTAACATTTCCTTACATTTGAGTTCTCTTCAACTTTCCAACTACTGAGATTACTAGTGTGCCACATGTCCCAGCTTATCATCCTCATTTTATTTATATTTCTTTAGCAATTTTTATTGAATTATAATTGGGTTCATCCAGACGTTGAAATGGAGCAATCTTGACTCAAATCCCTACATTTTGTAAATTTTAGTCCCATGAAAATAAGCTGCTTATTGATTGCCTGATTACCCAGTATCAAAAATCTATACTAAAGGACAGTGAGGATTTTCAATGTTCTTTTCTATTAATCTCTTTTTACTGTTTTTATCTACTTTATTTAATGTACATGGGTGTTTACCTGCATGTACGCCTCTGCACAATGTGCATGTTGCTCTCAAAGACCAGAGAAGAGTATCAGATCATGTGAAATTGAAGATAGAGACCTGTGAGTCTCTATGTATGCTCTGGTAATCAAAGCAAAATTCTCAGAAGAATATCTGGTGCTCTTAACCACTGAGCTTTCTTTACAGCCTCACAAAACTAGCCCAGTTCCAAAAGTTAATTACTAACAAAGCCAAGTCAAGCCATGGTGGTCTTGCTAGGCTTTGATGTGACCTGTTGGCTTTGTTGATTTAGTAAACTTAGGCTCAGTGACTCTGAAGCCTGGTTTTCATTGACTACTAGATACCCAAAGAGGTGCAATGTCTGAAACTGGCATTCAGCACATGCAAAAACTCATGAATTTTTCCTGAAAATATTGTATCACGGTCATTCATTTAAGTTTATATTAGAAACACTAGTGGCTAACAAAAATTTTAAACTATTTTCTTTAATTTTCTCTCTTGAAAAAGTATTATGAAACAAGTTTGCCACGTTAATATCAGTTTATACAGGTGGCTGCTACATTAAGGGTTATAACTCTTTAAAAGTTAACTTTTAATAAATTGAATTTAGTTTATAAAATCGAGTGTATTTGATTTGTTACCTTAGAGAAAAATTCTATATTTTAATTTAGGATTGTATTTTCAAATGCTATTCTATATTGATTCCATTTCAGCTCAGTAACAAGAGTTTTTGAAAGCTGAAAATAATCCTTCAGCCCTGTGAGTGTAAGTATCTAAGCTTGAGACTGATTATAGCTTACCCTGGTAAGCAGGGGGTTATAAATTTATCTTTTTTGTGCTTTTATCACAGTTGAGAAACCACAATGGAAATTGCTGACCATAAAAACATTAAACATGAAAATAAGATTGTAATAAAATAAAATCATCATTTTAGATATGTAATAGTATGCAAATTAACAATTTTAGGCTACTCATAAAATAAATAACTGAGCTTAATTTAGAAGAAAAGGTATTTTATCTACTAAATTCCATAAGCTGAATAATCTCAGAGCCTAACGGTAAAATAGCATTCACTAGGCCATGGATGCAGGAGAGAAATAGCGTGGATCCTTTTCTGGCATTCCGTCCACACAGTCTGTGCAAATAACAATTAGGAATACAAGTTGGATTGTGTCATTATTGTTCTATATTTTATTTCTTCATTTTTACTTTTCCATTCATAGATCTTAATGTGTGTGAGTATATAATTTATTAAAGAAAAGTCAGTTTTAATACTTTTGTAAACTGAACAAAAAATAAATATTGTAATGAATTTAAAATGCTGTGGATAAAATTGAGAAATAAAGGTTTTTTGGTTTTTTTTTGTTTTTGTTTTTTTTTTTTGATGGAACCAATTTCCACTGTCTTCCAGGATCCCTCAGTCACTCAGTATTATTGCACCATTTCCTGATGTTTAAAGAAGTAAGGCTGCTTCAATGTCAGTACACGACTCAGTGATTAAAAAAAGAACAGCAATAGGTCACATGGAGGTCCTTCCTAAAACACTTGCAGCTTTCTTTTGAGGGATATTTACAGAATCTAATTCACTCCTGAGCACGGATGCTACATTTTCAGCCCTGGTTTCTGCAATCATATTGTGGGGAAATTAATGAATGCTAAGATACTTAAGTGTGGAGCTTACACATGATCCCACTCTCATTACAACACTGCAAAAACCACCATTTCAGTCTTTTCTTTTGTGTGTGCATGTGGTGGGGGGGGGTTCTTTAGAATTATTATTTATATCAAGTACCTAATTAAGTTTAATCTTTGGAAAGTGATCGTGCTAAAAATTAAAGAGAATGCAAGATGTTGGCCATGTCAAGAGTTCAAAGTATATAAAAACTGTGTACTTCTTATGTTGAAATACAAGAAAACTGATGTTGACAGATTTGTCAGATGATTCTGAAGACTTTTCACCAGTGTGCCCCATTCCCCTAATAATATTGCATCAAATGATAGAGAGTGCTTGGCTCATGAGTGAGAAAATATTATGGATCACAGTTAAAACAATAATGTATAACATATAAGAGGACCTAAGGTACAGCTTCTGTAGGAAAAGGTACTAAGGCTATGTTGGTTTCACGTGTGAGATCAGACACACACTAGCAACACCACAGTAGAGTTGATTCAGGAGAGTCGCCAGGCGAGTACAAGGGCAGAGAAGCAGAAGAGAAAACAGGGCAGACTTTTCACATGGCGGCTACTTTTAAGAGAGGAGATAGGCACAGAGTAACGTAGCCATACCTAGGGCATGCCCTCTGTAGGAGTGTTCTGCTGGCGCCATGTTGGGTTTACCATGTGGCTGCTGTGTGCCAGGAATCCTTACAGCCTATATCCAGGCTATCTTCCATATCTCAGTTATCAGGAATGTTTGCTTCCTGTGAAAGTGTAAAATGTCTTTTTCATTTTTTGGACATTTTTTTAAATTTAATTTTTATTATTTTTTTAACATACCAATCAAAGTTTCCCCTCCCTTCCCTCACCAGCCAGCTTCCCCTCACTCCACTCCACAATCCCCTCCTCCACTCCATGGGGAGTCAACAAAGTCTGAGATAACAGGTTGAGGCAGGACCAAGACCTGTATCCAGGATGGGGAGGAAGATACCCCTCTGCTGAGAATGTGTTCCAAAAAGTCAGTTCATGTACTAGGAATAAATTCTCGTCCCAAGGCCAGAGTCACTACCAACTATTCAAGCCACAGAATTGTCACCCGTATTCAGAGGACCTACTTAGGTCCCATGCAGGCTTCCCAGCCCTCATTCAGAGTCTGTGAGCTCCCAGTAACTTTGTTTAGCTGTCTCTGTGGGTTTCTCCACCATGATCTTGACAGCTTTACTGGTATAATGCCTCTTCCCTCTCTACCACTAGAATGAGGACCTCAGCCCAGTGCTTAGCTATGGATATGTACATCTGTTTCCATCAGTTGATGGATGAAGGTTCTATGATGACAGTTAGGGTGGTCACCCATTTGATTCTGGGTGAAGGCAAGTTCAGGGACCCTCTCTACAATGCTTGGATTCTTATCTGGGTGCCATTCTTGTGGATTCCTAGAAGTTTCCAGAGCATACAGTTTCTCTCTACTCCTAAAGTGATTTCCTCTGTCAAGATATCTATTTTGTTGTTCTCCCTCTCTGTCCCTCCCCCAGCTCTACCATCCTGCTTCCTCATGTTCTCTTCTCACCTCTCCTTACTAGCCCCCCAATTATTCCAGTTTTTAAATGATACAGTGTAAAGCAAGGTGCTATTGGCTGCATATCTAATTCTCTTACAGCCACCACAGATCTATACATACAGAGTCATCTATAACCTAAATACCTGGAAACAAAGTAAACAAACAACCAAAATTTATGTTGTTATTTTTGGGTGAAAACTAGAAGCACAATATCACTGAATAACCCATAAATTCACCATTGACTGTTAAGAGAGAAAAGACTTATAATTATCATAAAAATGTGTTTGAGGCTTCATATTAGGTCATGTTCCCTATGACTCTGGTTATAACATAATATGCATGCATCCACTTTATGTTAAGTGCTCTTTGGAACAAAACTTGAGGCAGAGTAACATGTAATTGGATAGTAGAAAAATATATACTGCTGTTGCATGAATGAATGAGACTCAGGAATAGATCTCTGAAGAAGTTGGAGATACTAGAGGGAATAAACACCACATTCAAATCTTACCCAGCTGTCTTCCAGCTTCCTCAGCCTTGTTTCCCTTGGAATGGTTCCCTCTGTGTTTCAATCCTGTCTTAAGTACTCTTTGGGTAATTAAGGCGTGGCCCCTCCACACCTGCTTGGGAGCCTGGAATTCCTTCTATAATCTGAAGTGACCTTGACTCAGTTAGGATTAAGGGTGTAGGTCACCACTCCCAGGATACTCCCTGTGCTGGAATTAAAGGTTTGAATCACCACTCTGATTTTCCTAGACTGACTGTGGTTAGAGCTCTGGGACTTGTGGAGCTTTTACTAAACCCCCCCCCCCCACATAGATTGTGGGTAGATTCCCCTTGATAGCTCCAAAACTTCTGAAACTTTTATTGAATCCCCACATACTGCCACTGAACTGCAGGAAAAGAACTTAGTCTGACCTCAAGGATGTATAACTGAGGATAACGTATTTGTTCCTAAAGTAAGGGGTCAATTTCTTCCTCACAGAAGACAGACTCTGTGATAAAGGCATCATCATTAGTAGGCAGGCCAGGTTGGTGAAGGCAAATTCAAGGGAAATCGTGAACATCCAGGGGAATTAGCATACAGTGTGGTCCACCACTAAGGGGTGAGACTCACTGAGTACTATCACTGGATTAGTCTCCTGAAACACAGATGAAAGAAGACAGATGAAAACGTGAGATCTGGTTTCTAATTACGTAGTTAAACACACAACTACACTGAAAGCCATGATTTTGCCATTTCTTTCCAAATTGTTCTTCCTATATCTACATTTATGGAGACCTAAGTATCTTAATCTCTAACATATTAAAATCAAAAATTTTAGGAACATTTATCGTGTCTTTTTCTATTCTTGCCTATTCATTTATTAAAATCAGTCGAAGGAACACAGAGAAAAATCAAGAAAACCATTTATTTGACACAGAAAACCTTTTCTGATGCTATTATAAATCATAACCACAATCAAGTAAAAAATATTGAGTTTGAGAGGTTTTTGATTACTTCTCTCTTACAATGGGAGCAACTCATGCCCTGGTGGGAGATAGTCATAAGCCACTGTCTGATGTATTACTAGTAATTTCTTTTGTCTTGTGGTAGGAAGGTGCCTCCATGGGAACAAAAATCAATAAACCTGTACAGGTGACTAAAGGTGGGGGAAGGACAGCTGCAACTAAACAGCTAGCGCACAGTCAGTCTTTATCAACAGAGCCATTCCTGCTTATGATTCTCATTTTCAGAGCTCTTAGGCGTAATATGCTGGAAATATAGCGCCACATAATTATTTTAGTTAATGTTAATGAGTATTTAAATTGTCCTGGCTTCCAAATGTGTATTATTACTGCAAGATGTGAAACAAGTATCAGTGAATGCTTGAGTTGCTGTCAAAACTTGGCTGTTATAAATCATATTGCTGTAGCAACCTGTCTATGAATCTATATTTCGGACATTCCCCTTTAAATACTTTGGAATACCTCCTCAGAAGGAGAACTGCTTGATCATCTGACCACACAATCTTTTTAAAATTTTTCTTACATTTTTTTAAGAGTTTTCTCCATAGCATGTGTTCCATTTTTAATTCTACCAATTATTATTTTAAATTCCACATTCTCCACATCTATGAAAGTGCTTAATATTTTGTACTTAGTGTGAGTTGGGTTTTTATGTTGTTATTGTTTGTTTTGTTTTCAATTTCTGTTCTTATTGATACAAGTACACTTTCCAACATTTCTACCTTGAAGCCCTGGACCTCAGAAGTTCAAGATATTTGGAAATTAAAAATACAGCCAGATAATTAAAGTGGATATAAAGATAAGTTGTAACCAAATCTAATTAGTGTACATAAAAGATAAGAAAATAAAGAAAAATAGAATTAAAGACATTTAATAATTGGCTTGCTTACAGTTCGAGAAGGATAGTTTGCTGTGGGATAATGCCCTTGTACTCTGTTGATATTTGTCACTGTAAATATTGGTTAAATAAAATGCTGATTAGTCAGAAGCTAGGTAAATAGGAAGAATAGGCTGGGTGACCAGACAAGGAAAATTCTGGGGAGAGAAAGAGCAGACCAGTAGTTAGCAAGAAACAGAGGAAGCAAGACAAAAATGCTGCACTGGGAAAAGGTACCAAGTCAGATGGCTAATACAAATAAACAGTGGTTAAAGCATAGAATTAGTAAGTAAAAAGCCTATGCCATAGGCAAAACAACTTTGGAACTAAATAGCTGTGTGAATGGCCTGATGGGACATAAAAACTTGTGACTACAAATGGTGTTCTTACGTGGGGCAAATGCATCCAAATAAAACCTGAAAAAGAGTTCTAGAACACAGAAATGGAGCCAAAACCAGCTTCTTAGTTGTGTTTCTCAAGTGGGTCATAGTACAGAGTGGTGCCAGCTTGAGCTACAACATGGCTGGACTCCATGGTCTCACAGAAGCCTCAGAACAAGCAAGAGATTTCTTGTCGTACCTCAAAAATGGAACAGAGACAAGCCATGACTTCTTGGTAACAGCATTTTCTCAAGTAGGCTCTGTTTGCTGATTGTGAGAAGAGGCATGGCTCCTTTAAAAGGGGCTTCCTGACTCAATGTTAGTGGGAAAAACCTCAAAAGAGGCCCTGCTGCCAAACATTTACATGGTGTGTTGTTCATGAGCAATGGGTAGTTGTGCTGTACTTAGTGGCAGTGTAGACCCTAAAATTCCCTGGAATTGAGGTGGTAAACATGGTTCCTGCCATGAAGCTAAGCTCCCACAGTCCAAGGAGCTGGGTAGAGGAAGCTCTGAATACTAGCCGCACCTTAGCAGGTTAAAGGTGTTGCCAGAAAAATAAAAGATATACAATAAAGGCAGAGTCAGACAAAAACAAAACAAAATAAAAGCCTATAAATGGCTTACAGTATGTTAAAAAATATATATGTAGGTTTGAGAGAGAAAAGACAAAAGGTTAGAGAAAGTCCTTAAAGAAGAAATAGAATAAAAAAATAATAAGCCATATAAAAAATGGAAATAAATTAGAGTCTGGATACTGCATGTTATTGTGTTGTCTTTGACCTTTTTGACTGCAAAAACAGGAGAAAAAGATGTTAAAAAAATACATGATTATAAATATTGTTGGATTACCCACGTTATATATTTAGTAAATGCCTTGACATTCAAACTGAAGTCAAAAGATTTGTTACTTTGAAGATGTTTTGTTTTATTTTCACATAAAATGAGAGGCTATGGATTTATTTCAGGTTAAAAAAAAATGCAACTTTATAGATTGAAGCCTGGTTATTCCTTGCTTTATGTCTAAATTCCACTTATAGGTGAGTACATCCCATGTCTATCTTTCTGGGTCTGTGTTACCTCACTAAGGCTGATATTCTCTAGATCCATCCATTTGCCTGAAATTTTCAGGATGTCAGTTTTTTGGTTTTCTTTTTTTTTTCTGCTGAGTGGTAATCCATTGTGTAAATGTACCATAATTTTTAATTCCATTCTTCAGTTGAGAAGCATCTAGGCTGTTTCTGGGTTCTGGATATTATGAATAATGCTGCTATGAACATAGTTGAGCTAATGCCTTTGGGGTATGAATGTACATCCTTTTGATATAACCCAAGAGTGGTATTGGTAGATCATTAGGTAGATTGACTTTCAGTTTTCTGAGGAACTGCCATACTGATTTCCAAAGTGGCTATACAAGTTTACATTCCTATCAACATTAGTAGAGTGTTTCCTTTGCTCTACATCCCCCCCCAGCACAGTCTGTCACCTGTGTTTTTGATCTTAGCCATTCTGACAAGTATAAAATGGTATCTCAGAGTTGTTTTGATTTGCATTTTTTGATGGCTAAGGATGTTGAGCAATTCTTTAAGTGTCTTTTAGACATTTGTAATTCATCCATTGAGAATTCCCTTTTTAGCTCTCAACCTCATTTTAAATTGGATTAATTGGAGTTTTAGCCTCTAGTTTCTTGAGTTCTCTATAAATTTTAGAGATCAGTCCTCTGTCAGATGTAGAGTTGGTGATGATCTTTATCCATTCTTTAGGCTGTCATTTTGATTTATTGACCATGTTCTTTGCCTTACAGAAGCTTCTGAGTTTCAGGAAGTCCCATTTATTAATTGTTGTTCTTAGTGTCTGTGCTTCTGATGTTATATTTAAGAAGTGGTCACCTATACCAATGAGGTCAAGTGCATTTCCTACTTTTCTTTCTGTTATGTTCAATGCAACTGGATTTATGTTGAGGTTTTTGATTCATTTGAACTTGAGTTTTGAGCAGGGTGATACATATGGATTCATTTGTTTTCTTCTACATACCACTATCCAGTTATGCCAGAAGCATTTGTTGAAGGTGCTATTGTTTTTCCATTGTATATTCTTAGCCTCTTTTACAAAAATCAGGTGTTCATGGGTGTGTGGATTAATGTTGGTGTCTTTGTTTAGATTCCATTGATCCACAGTCTATTTTTAAGCCAGTAACAAGCTGTTTTTTATTACTGTGGCTCTGTAGTATATTTTGAAGTCAGCGGTCATGATAGTTCTATTATTGAACAGCATTTTTTTTTTTGAAATCCTTGGATTTTTTTTTTCCAGGCTACAATCCACAAAACCCTGAGCAGCTAGGTAAGAGGAGGTACATGAGAGAGACATCCCCATGAATCCCCCTGAGAAGAAGTAGAGAACATTTCCTGATTAAAGTGGGACCAGATGCAGGAGCTTGATAGAAAATGTGGAAAGAGAGAATGAGATGGGTATGTGGGAGGAGCAACAGAGAGGGAGAACAAAGAAATACTTATCTGAATAAAGGAAGCCATTTAGAGGTTAGAGAGAAATCTGGTGCTAGGGAAGCATCCAAAAAAAAAAAAATGTCCCTGGCTAAGTCTCCAACCAATAATGGATGAGGTGTTTAAACAAGACTTCTCCTATAATCAAATTAATGATCACCGTAGTTGTCATTATAGAAACTTCATCCAGCAACCGATGAAGGCAAAAGCAGAGATACACAGCTAAGCAGTGTGTCGAGCTCCAGGTCCAGCTGAAGAGAAGAAGGAGAGAATATATAAGCAAATGGATCAGGATCTTGAGGAGGAGACCCACAGAGATGACTGTCCCAAACTATTAGGAGTTTACCAACTCTGAAATGACCACTGAGGAAACCTCATGGAAAGGAACTAAACCCTCCAAATGTAGAATCAGCAATTTGTGGAGCCCCTTGCAGTATAATCAGAGTTTATTCCTGGTGCATGAACTGGCTTCTTGGAGCCCATTCCCTACAGAGGAAAATCTTACTCAACCTTAATACTGGGATGGGGGACTAGGACCTATTTTAATTGGATATGCCAGACAGAACTGAGTCACATTGGGAGTCTTTGCTCTCCCTGGGGAATGGATGGGAGGATGGGGTAAGTGGAAGGCTTAGTGAGGATGGGAAAGAAGAAAAGGAGGGGAAGCAGTAAAGTGTATGAGAAAAAAACTTTTTAAATTAAAAAAGTTTACAAGAAAATAAAGGAAAAAACAGGTGTCTTAGCCACACTCCTTTAATCTAGCATTCATGGAGTGGACACAGAACAGGATGTTCAGGATTATCTCAGTGGCTTTACAAGTTCTAGACTAGCCTAGCTTTAAAATTTTAGAATGAGTTTAGGCATCATGTCACACACCTTAACCCTAGTGCTCAGGAGGCAGATGTAGACAGTAGTTCTCTATGAGTTCAAGGCCAGCCTGGCCTATAAAGTGAATTCTAGGACTGCTATGGTTGTTACACAGAGAAACTCTGTTTTGATAAACAAAAACAGAACAAATAACAAAATCTTGAATGATAATATATATTTTCTACTTTATACAATTATCAATATTCTTACAATAATGTATATTATACGACTTATAATAATATAATGATACTAAATGAGTTAGTACATTTAATGATTTTAAAATATTTCCTTGTCCCCAGTAACTGAATAAATAACTCTTACTAGTATTATTTAACTCATTCAAGAAGGCTAGCATCTTTAACATTAGGTAGTTTAACTATGTTACTATGTTTTTCCCATTAACTAGTATTTTAAAATAAATTTATAACTTATTATAAAATATTTTAAAATAACATATTTTAAAATAAAAAGTTTAAAATTTTTAGTATATTTATGACAGACAGCTTATGTGCATATCATCTTACAATAATTTATGTGTCAATACAATACTTGGCTCATAAGTGGATATAGTGGTCTGAATGAGAAAGGTCCCCTATAAATCCAGATGCTTAACACTTGTCTCCAGTAGTTGATTGTGCTGTTTGAGGAGATTATGGAACCTTTGGAAGGTACAGTCTTGCTGGAGGAGGCACATAACTGGGGGTGAGCTTTGAGGTTTTATAATCTCACACCACTTCCTGTTATTCCTCTCTGTTTCCTGTGAAATGATGAAATGTGAATTCTTAGCTTCCTGCCCCTGCTGGAATGTCGTGCTTTTCTCATCATTGTGGTTCTTAGGCCTCCAGATCTCTAAACCAAACTGAACTCTTTTCATCTCAAATCACTTCTGGTCATGGTATTTTAAGATAGCAAAGAAAAGTAACTAACATAGCATATTATTTAATCTTTACTACCTTGTAGATATTGTCCATCTGTAGCAAATCTAATTGTCTGCTCATATATTTCTATTACAACTTGGCTTATACCTTTATCTGAGAATTACCTTAAACACTATCAATTATTGCTTATCTTTTTTTTTTTTTTTTTACCTTTCAGACATTTATCTCCTTGGAGTGCACACACTATTTACCAGTCTCCTCCCCACATTTTTTTAAATGAGTGAGAAAGATAAATAAATCCTAGACTTGCCTGGTTTCACATATATCAAATGCATTGGTTAGTTTTATCTCAACTTGTGAAGAAAACTCTTACTTGAAAAAAAATACCTCCATATGATTGGCCTATAGACAAATCTGTCAGGCATCTTCTTGATTAATGATTGATGTAGGAGGGACCAGCCTACTGTGGACAGCACCATTCCTGAGCTGGTGGTGGTGGGTTCTATAAGGAAGCAAGCTGAGCAAGCCATGAGTAGCAAGCCAGTAAGCATCATTCCTTAATGGCTTCACTTTAATTCTTTCCTCCCAGTTCCTACCTTGGCTTCACTACTGACCATGGTTGATGGCATGCAAACCAAATCAACTCTTTTCTCCCTGAGTTGCTTTGACCATGGTGTTTGGTCACAGCAATAGAAATTCAAGCAAGACACAAAGTAAATAATATATTTCTACATCTCCAGCAATTTTAGTTGTTAACCTTCTTAATGTAAAAATATAAAATAAATGTTAAAAAAAATAATTTCCGTTGATGTTGTAAAGTCTCTTGGGAAATACACATATATTTTTTAAAAAAGAAAAAAAGAAAATCCAGCTTTACAACCTGGTTCACAGGCAGCAGCTAGAGAGTGAGCATACTAGACCTGACCTGGGCTTTTGAAATCTCAAAGTCCAATCCCATTGACACACCTTGACTAAAACTGCCATGCCTTCCCTAACAAGGCCATACTTTCTAATACTTCCCAAATAGTTGGGAAATATAACTAAGTCTAACTAAGGACCACATATTCAATTATAGGAGCTGATGAAGCCATTTATATTCAAACAACCACAGTAGATGATTTTCATTTAGTCGATGTAATAGCATGGTACATTTTTAGTTTATGTCACACTATACTGTTATAATTATCCATATTCAAGTTTAGTTGATTATTTCTGTAAAGCAGATAAGCCTTGCATGGTCTTTTAATTGAACTATAGAAAATTTACTGGTCTTCCATCTTATAGAGTATATTTGTACTCTCTGGTTCTTCTCTAGCATAAGCACAGTGAAATTTTTATTATCTAATACATCTTATTTGCTAAACTTGTGAATTATTGAGATTTAATTACTTAGTCATAAATGCTCCCTGGTGAAATAAAAACTTCAATAATTTGGGGGTATATTAATATGATACAACCATTTTTTTTGAACTAGAGAACATCTTGATAACAAAATAAGGTCAGTCATTTCTCTCACATATGTAACAATATTTCTTGTCTAGCAGTCTGTTTAACTAAGAGCCATAAAAGTGGAAGACTTTTTGGATGGCATAGGGACACAAATGAAGGAGAAATAAATAAGAAGAGAAAAATAATAAACATATGTTCTCTCTCATATATAAAATTAATAAAATGTCAGGTAAAAATTAAAAAGTAAACTTGCAAAAGTGATCATTGACATTAAAGAGAAAACAAATGAACAGTCAGTTCAGTACTTCTCTTGGCTAAGGGTGGTTTGACAAGCTCCAAACCTCTGTCCCATCTTCACTTTCTAAGATGACAAGTCCTCTTCTAGCACAGGCTTAGGCTTTCTGTCCCCTCCTGGCATCAAATTCCTGCAATGATTCCATGTTCTTTGAGTCTATTCTTCCAATAGTCTAATAGTTAAGGAGAAAAGTGTTACTTTATAATATTTTCATTCCTGCAATACCAGCTAAAAATTGGAGAGAAAAAAGAGGGGAAGAAGGAGAGAGTGGGAAGCGGGGGGGGGGGGGGGGGGAGATGGAGGGAGGGAGGGAGAAAGGAAGGAAGAAAGTAAAGAAGGAAGGAAAGAAAAAAGAAAGGTAGGTTAGAGATTAATGACTTAAGCAAATTAAAATCATGTAGAACACAGCACTTTGGTATCGACCAAAGTAAAGAAATGTTAAAGAAGCCTGAAAATGTTGAGGAAATACTGTATTCCGGTGTAAATAAAGAAAATAAATAAACCAATAAATAAATAGGATCATAACTTCCAAAACTATTGTAAGTGGTCAACAGATCAAACCTAAGAAAAAATTATGATTAAAAACTAAAAAAGATGTGCAATCTATTCAACAAGATTATATCAGAGAAGTGAAAAATCTTAACAGAAGAAATTAAAATCCAAACATAAAAAATGTTCAAAAACTCAAGCACAAATTACAAAAAAGTGGACAAATTACATTCGCGATGTCAAATGTTTCAAAATAAAATACAAAAATTGCAATATTAAAATTTGCCAAATGAAAAGAAGTAAATCATAAAGGCAAAACCATGAGAATAATGGCAATATTCTCTGAAGAAAAGCTAAAAGCCCCAAAACATTGAATAATATGTTGAAAGTAAATAATTTTCCCCTAAATTTTCTGTACTTGACATGAATTTGACAAAATTATTTATTTATATTTATTTAAACATAAAGGTATGTGATTCAAACAACCACGTTATCAATTCACAAGATACTTAAATATATCATAAATACAGAAGAACAAAAAGGGAACTCGTAACTGTAAGAGCATAAAGAAAAGCACACCTGATGAGAGAAATAGATAAAAACTGAAAAACAGAACAGAGTTAGTCATTTCAAGCTCAGCATCAAAGTCTGAATACAAACAGAGAAAAGGGGAAAGGCATAGAATTCTGTACACCAAATAATGAAAGCCAAAAAAGCATAGTATCTCATTTGATAAAGTAGATTGGAAGAAAAAAATTGTTCATAAGACAAAGGAAGGCTATCATTAACTAATGAGTGGAAAAATATACAAAGGGCATGCAATAATTATTAACTTTTATGCACCAAATATACTAATATAATTTCTAATACAATAAAAATGGATAATTGAGTCCTCTATGATTGCCAATCATTAGTCAGGGTTCTCTGGAGAAACAGAACTTATAGAATGAATGAATATATATGTATATGTGTATGTATGCATATAGAGAGACATTATAATTAATATATAGATTACATTAAAAGATGTATTAGAGTGGCTTACAGACTTTTGTCCTGCTAGAGCAACAATGGCTATCTTCTGATGGAAAGGTCTTCTTATTAAATTTCTATATTTTAAATATTTAACTAAATATCAGTATGTGATAGAAAACACCAATACTCTGATACTTTCCAGTGCAAATCACAAGAAATTTGCAAACTTTCCAACAACCTCAGGATTTGCTTTAGTTCACTTTTTTCAAAGACCAGAGTCCATGCAGTGAGCTGGTGAGGAGGTCAGGTGCAAAATCTCGGCAGAGCTCCCAGCCACATGAGAGAAACCTATTCTTAGCATCTAGCCTAGTCAATTCTTCAGATGTCTCCAGTCAACACCATCTGCCTCCTGAACTACATCTGCATGAGGAGATCAAAATGGAAATCACCTTGCGAGTCCTTGTTAACACTGTTAGTGATGATCATAAAATATTGTCTTAAGCAGCAGAGATCTAGTGTGATTTGCTTTGAAGCAAAAAGGTCTCTGAAGCAATGCCCAACACTCAGAGCAGAAGGCAAAACCAAAAGCAAATCCTGGCATCCCTGTCAATTTTGTACCATGATAGCATAATGCCTTCTTCTTGGGTTTTGGGAAATGTTTTGCCCTCATTTTTTTCCCTTTCCCTGGAGAATCTATAAGATCATGGCTGCTACATTGCCATTCTTTTAAGGATTCTGAATTTTCTCCTCTAACGAAATACCTATTTCTTATCTTGGACATTCAGGATAATGAATTGATAAGTGAAGATAAAGTTAAATGATTGCTATACGAACAGAGTACACATGTGGTGTTACCATCACCATTGCAAAACTCTTGTAGAAAAAGTCACACTGAAATACAGTAATTTGCATTCTTTGTAATGTGTTTGTGTTAAGCACTGACAGGATTACCTTATCATCATCTTTTTATTTCTATAAGAAAATGCATTTCACCATGAAAAATTTAAACTTCATTTAAGTAAACAAAATATGATATGAATACAACTATACTTTTATAATTTCACACTAATTTCTATGTTTACACTATTATGTTTTTATGACTTTTCCCAAATAAATTTGAATCATTGCTTGCTATGTCAATTATGTCATTTTAGTCACATACTTTTAACATATTTTAAACAGTGTCTCTGAGAAAAAATATCATTCTTATCAGGAAGAGATTATTGTTATTGACAAGTTATGTCAAATTCTTTAAGAATCTTAGGCTGCTTAAGTTTCTGAATTGCTGAAGTGGGCTTATATTTAATTCATGATAATATTTTGATTAGCTTTTTCTTCATTTCTTAAACCCCTTTAATTTTTAGAGTACTCTACCTCCTGGTCCAGCTACCAGGTGTGAGTTTTTTTAAGGGCTCTTTGCTTTAGTACTGTGGTGTTACCTCAAATATTGCTGGATTCTTTTGAAATTATGAGGCTTAAACTACGTAGTGATCCTTTCCAATGATTTTCCTGTATAGTGGGAACTTTTTGACATGTGGGTTTAGTGCAGTCTCCTGGCTTTATACTTGACTCAGAGCAGATGTTACTGCCATAAAGAGCAAAAACATGGCTCGGGGCCTGAAAATGTTAGTGTACACATGAAGTTTTCCCCCCTCAGGTCAAATAAAATTGATGGAACTTTGCAACAGTATGCTGTTTAAACTGGACATGCAGGTTCCATAGGAAGGTGACCTCTGAACTTTGGCAGAACAAGCCGAGATGGTCATTCAGGTTCCTGCTTTGCAGAGAAAACTGTCAGACATTCTTCAGGACTCGAGGAGAAGTGACAGACGAACTGTGCCAGAATGGGCAGAGCAGATTTCCTGCTTCACTGAAATAAAAAGGGACTCTGGGCCTGTAGGCTGAAGATAGATGCCCCAACTTTATAAAGGAGCTTTGGCTGACTGTCTAGGCAGATAGGTGTCATCTCTGTCATTTCAGGATTTTGGAAGTTGCTTGCACTTCTGGTTTACTAAGGTAAATATATCCTTCTGTGGTCTTGATGTAGTTAAAGATTAGATAGTCATAGGTATAGTTTGGGGTTTTTTTGTTATTTTAAGGTATATATGAAACTTTAGATTCATAAGGATAAGGTTGATAAGAGTATTTTCTTTAAGTTTGCTAAATGCAAATAGGCTATATGTTACAACTATAATTCTTGCTTGATAACTGTTTTTTTATATGTAATTTTGCTTTGTTAAAATTGAAGCCTTCCATTTTTATTAGACAGAAAGGGGGAAGTGATATGGGAATGTCTTTCTGCATGCTGTGAATAGCAATCTTTAAATAAAGGAGCTGTTTTGGCCCATGACAGGCATCATAAAAAAAGTAGGAGGAGGAATCAGAATAGGTAGGAGGAACAGGGCGGAGACAGACAGACTGAGCCAGAAGCCCAAAGGAGCAACATGTAAGGAACACAGGTGAGCCACAGGCCATGTGGCAAAAAGATTAATAGAAATGGGTTGAGTTAAGATGTAAGAACTAGCTGACAATGTGCCTGAGCCATAAGCCAAACAGCATGAACTTAATATAAGTGTCTGAGTCATTTCTGGGGCCAGAACAGTTGCTGGTGGCTAAGGGGTCTGGGGCTACAGGTCTGTGAGTCTGGGCCTCTGGCTGCCTGGGACCAAGAAACCACATTGTAACATGGATGTGTAAAACACATATGTGAGGAAGAAAGAGAAGGAAAGATTCAGGCCAGTTTGTCATTTACTGGAAATGTATGTTACCTACCTTGGGACTTCTTGCCCTTTAGATGGAGGGAATGGGGGGACAGGGAGGGGAGGCAGAAGGCTAACTGGGATGGGGTTTGGAGGAGGGAAAGGAGGAGGAAGAAGTGGATAAATGGACAAAAAAGACTTTTTTATAAAAATAAAATAAAATGAAAAATTAAAACATATGTAAACTAACGTATTTTAAAGGGCAAATAAAAGTTGTATTGTTATTAATATAACATTAGAAAATAGAGAACTAGTAGTTACTTTTCTCACTGCTGTGATAAAATATCTGTAATAGGGGAAGAATGACTTATTTTGACTAATAATTATGGGCTATAATAATAAGGAAAGCTTGAATTCAGGAACTCTTTTGGCATGAGCAGTGGGACCATAAGGGAACTGGATACTACTGTAAGTGGTCAGTAATCTAGAACATCTATCAGAATTAGTGCCAAGCTATAATAATCCCTTTACAAAAACTTAAAATATAGTGTTGTAAAGAGCTTTGTTCAGGTAAGAAAGATGGCAAACAAAACTCTAACTCTGGAAAGAAAAGAAAATCTTTTTCTTGATATATAAACAATGATATCATGTACCAACCCTTATAGAAGGTAGTTTTCCTTGTTTACAAATCTTTGCCCATTTTTTCTAAGAGTGCTGACAAATATGACATGTATAGTTCTTGGGTGGAAAATACCATCTTTGGAACTCTAGCAGAAGTACCCTCCAAGCTATACTGGCACCCAAGACCCCAGGTAAGTACCATGTCTACAGACCACCAGGACTCCTTCAGAGCCCACCTTGCCTGACCCAGTCATGGCTGTCATCACTGTATCCTGGCCCCCAACTCCTAGAGAGGACCCCTAGCTGGACCACAAGACAGGCAGGCCACCAGAATTCCAACCATCAGAGAAGGTAGAGACCATCTACTCATCAGAGGCTATTCCATCCATAAGACCGGAGAGAAAACAGAAATAAAGAAAACAGAAAAACAAAAACAACAACAACACCCATCCAACAAAGATAACCTTAGAATCTGGCACCTAGACAGTAATTACCAAAACCCAGATGTCTAGATGTGAGTATAAGAACACAATCAACCATATCTATGTCACCATCAGAACCCAGCTATAATACAGTAAGCCCCAAATACTCCAACAAAACTGATGCAGAAGAAAATGACCTTAAAATCAACTTTATGAAGATAGAGATACTTAAATAGGAAATGAATGACTCATTTAAGTAAATCAAGAAAAAGACAGAAAAAAAAGTAGAAGTTGAATAAATAACACAAAAAATCCAAGAAGAAAAAAGATAGCTGAAGAAAATGAATAAAAGTGTACAAGACCTGAGAATGGAAATAGAAGCAATAAAGAAAACACTGATGGAGGAAATCTTAGATAAGCAAACAAGAACCACAGATACAAACCTCACCATCAACTACAAGAGATCAAAGAAAGTATCCTGGGCATTGAAGATATAACAGAAGAAATAAATACATCAGTCCAAAAAAAATCTGTCCACAAAAACTGGTCTATCTACAGAAATTATTAGAAGAAAAACTTCAACCCAAGCTTAACAACACACATAAAACCACAGGAAATAAATAATCTCACACCAATAAAAACAAAGAAAAAAAAGCTAGCACACACTGGAACAAAAGCAACAAAATAACAAGAATTAGCAATCATTGGTCATTGATATCTCTAGATATGAATGGACTAGATTTCCCAACAAAAAGAGAGAAACTAGCAAAGAACACTGGAAAAAGTATCCAGCTTACTACTGCATACAAGAAACACACTACAGCATCAATTATAAATGTTAACTTAGTGTTAAGGGTGAGCAAAAGGTTTTCTAAGCCAATAGACCTAAGAAACAAACTGGTGTAGCCATTCTAATAGCTAATGAAATAGACTTCCAACCACAATTAATCAGAAAATACAAGAAAGGATATCTTATAATTATCAAAGAAAAGGTACATCAAGATGATCTTTCAAATCTAATAACTATGTCCAAAATGTAAGAGCACTCATGTTTGTAATGGAAAGACTACTAAAGCTTAATCACACATCTACTCTAACACATTGATACTGTGAAACTTCAATACTCCATTATAACTAATGGACAGGTCCTACGATCAAAAACAAAACACAAAATATTGAAGCTAACAAACATTATCGCTCTAATGAATCTAACAGGTAGCTACAGATAATTTCACCTAAATGCAAGTGAATATACAATCTTCTCGGCACTTTGGGAAATAATCTCCAAGATCAACTATAGACTCAGTCAAAAAGCAAGCCTTAACAGATACAATAAAACTGAAATAAACTCCTGCATCCTAACAGATGAACGAAGACTCAAAACCGGATTTCAACAACAAAAGCTTACAAACTCATGGAAACTGAACAACTCACTACTGAGTCACATTGGGTCAAAGGCTTAATCAAGAAGTAAATTAAAGACATTCTGGAATTTAATACAAAATAAATACATGGCATGTTTAAACTTATGAGACACAATTAAAATGATGCTAAGAAAAAAGGTTATATCACTAAGTTCTTTCATAAAGAAATTAGAGAGGTCATATATGAGCAACTTAAAAGCATACCTGAAAGTTTTTAAAAAAAAAAAATAATTAAGCCCATCCAATATGAGAGAAGGCAGGTAATAAAATAAACTGAAGGCTGTAATGAATAAAATAAAATCATAGAGAACAATGTAAAGAGCCAGTGAAAAAAGTGTTGATTCTTTGAGAAAATAAAAAATGAAGACATAGACAAAACTTTATCAGAACTAAAAGATGGAGAGAGAGCATCCAAATTGACAATTCAGAAATGAAAAGGGGGATTTAACACCAGTCACCTTCCTCCCCCAAAATTAAAAACTTACTAGGCCATACTGTAAAAACCTGTACTCCACAAAATAGGAAAATTGAAAATAAATGGAAAACATTTATATATAGATACCACCTATGCAAGTTAAATTGAGATTGGATAAACAATTGAAAGAGTTCTATATCCCATAAGGAACTAGACACAGTCATTAAACATCTTTCAACAACAACATGAAGCACAGAGCCAGACAGCTTAGTGCAGAATTATACTGGGCATTCCAAGAAGAGCTAATACCAATATTCTTCAAATTATCCCACAAAATAGAAAGAGAAGGAACATTGCCAAAAGTCATTTTATGAGTCCACAGTCATCCTGATACCCAAACCACACAAAAATTCAGCAAAGGAAAAGAATGACATATCAAATTCCCTAATGAATATTGATGCAAAAATACTCAATGAAGTACTCAAAACCCCACTACAAGACACACCAAAAAGATTATCCACAACGATCAATAAGGCATTATCCCAGAGATTCAGGGTTGGTTCAATATATAAAAATCTGTCAATGTTATCTGTCATATAAACAAGATGAAAGAAAAAACCCTACATGATCCACTCATTAGCTGCTGAAAAACTTCAAAAAAAAATAATCAAATACCCCTTCATGATAAAAGTCTTGAGATCAGGTATATAAGTGACATACCTAAACATAACAAAAGTAGATAACAAAATAATATACCTGATAGAAGAGAAAGTTGGGAATATCCCTGAACACATTGAAACAAGAGACAACTTCATGAATAGAATACTAATAATAGAAATACTAACAACAATAATCAATAAATGGAACCTCATTAAATTGGTAAGCTTCTGTAAGGCAAAGGACACTGTCACTAGGATAAAACTGAAGAAAGATCTTCATCATCACCACATCTGACAGAGGGTTAATATCCAACATATATAAGGAACACAAGAAACCAGACACAAATAAGTCAAATAATCCAATTTAAAAATAGGGCACAGAACTGCACAGAGAATTCTCAACAGAGAAATCTCAAATAGCTGAGAAATGTTTGGCACAGACATCAGGATAATGTGAATCAAAAGGATTCTGCAATTACATCTCCACTTGTCAAAACGACTAAGATCAAGAATAGAAGTGACAGCTCATGCGGGAGAGGATGTGGAGCAAGGGGAACACTCCTCCATTGCTAGTTGGAGTGCAACTTGGCATAGTAACTACAAAAATCACTATGATGGTCTTCAGAAAATTGAGAATCTTCCTCAAGACCCAGATATACCACTCTTAGGCATATAGCCAAAGGATTCTACTACAAGGATACTTGCTCAAGTATGTTCATAACAGTTTTATTCTTAGTAGCCAGAACCTGGAAACACTCTAGATGTCATTTGATGAAAGAATGTATAAAGAAAGTATTGCACATTTACACAATGAAGTGTTACTCAGTTGCTAAAAACAATGAAATCATGAAGTTTGAAGGCAAATAGATGAAACTAAAAATTATCATCCTGATTGAGGTAACCCAGATTTAAAAGAAAAAGATAAATGGGGTATAAACTCAATTATATGTGGATTTTAGATTTAAAGAAAGAGATATCTATGCTATGATCCATAGAGCCAGAAAGGCTAAGGATGACACATGGATCTCACTGGGAATGGGAAATGGAAGAGATTGTGCAGGTTGACTGAGGGTAGGTAGGTATGGGAACAGGAAGGAGGATCATGTGCAAAGGTGAGAGCGAAGGATAGAGAGAATACTAGAAATAAAGGCATGGGAGAATCTAGAATCCTAATGTAGTAGACACTTGCTGGAGTTTATGAGGTTGACCCTTGCTAAGTCTCTTAGTCATGGAAAATATAGGGCTTCAGCCAGACATCTTCTACAACCAGGGAAGATTACGAGCAGTGGGACTGTGGCAATCAACCCAGCCACAAAACTTTTGATCTATGAGCTGCCCTTCTATAAGATGTGCTGGAGTAAAAGTGGTGCAGAAGGTGTGGGAGATACCAACCAAAAGCTGGTCCAAAGTGAGGCCCAAGCCACAAGAGCAGCACAACCATGACACTACTTGGACTGCCAAGAACCAGTGGCAGTGACAGGACAGCAAAGAGACAACAACAGAATAGAACCAAACATGACTCAAAAAAAAAAAAAAAAAAGCGCAGAGTGAGGCATCTTTTTTTTAAAAAAAATCCAACTCCAAACATAAAACAACAAGAACAAAAAACAATGTCAAATAGTGATGTTGTAGGCTGCCACAGGCCACAAGTAGGGATGAAATTCATCCATCCAAAAGTCAACATATAAAAAGAACACAGGTAAGCCACAGGCCACATGGCAAGACAGATTAATAAAAATAGGCTAAGGTATAAGCTGCAGGCAGGTCCAGACCTTAAAGTTAGATGGACCAAAAACCTTATAATACAGAAATGCAATTACTCCTAATGATATTCTGCTCTACTCATATATTTGTGCCAAGCACAAGTATCATCAGAGAGGGATCACTCAGTAACTTATGGGAGCAATTGCAGTGACCCACAACTATATACAACTAGAGGATCCCCACCGCAGAAGGGAGGAGGGGTTGTAGAAGATGAAAGAGTAGAGGGCAGTAGATCAGGACATATGGACTCACTAAGCACGGCTTATTGGGGTTCACATACACTGAAGAGCCAAAGGCATTTTATGGGTCTAAGCCTTGTCCTCTGCATGTACCTTACGGGTGTTAAGCTTGATACTCTTGTGGGATTCCCAACAGTGAAAGCAGGAGTGTCTCTGACTCTATTGCCTGTGCCTGGGACCCTGTTTCTCCTACTGGCTTATCTAGTTCAGGCTTGAGATTAGGACTTCTGCCCAGTTTTATTATAAATTTGTTAGGCTATACTTGGTAGACAACCCTACGAAGTCTGCTTTTCTTTTGTTTTTCAGGGGGCGGGGACTGAGGAGGCATGGTCTGGGGGAGATGGGAGATGGGGTATGGGTCTTAAAGAAATGGATAGAGTGGAAACAGGTTTCTAGATATAATGTATAAAGAAGGATAAAGGAATAAAAGAAAAATATGAACTTTCAAAAGGGGGTTTTCTAATAATAGAGAGACGATGAAATTATTTAGTTTCATGCAGTACATTCATTATATGAGATAAAATGTAAAATTTACTTACTTTCATTCATTGTTAAAGTGTGATCTTATACTTAAATTATGTTATAATTGAATTAGTTTCAATAAAACTAAAAATTTCTTCCATGACATTTCTTGGATCCTCCTAAATCTGGGCCAATGTGTACTTCCCAAAGGATCCTACTTCCCTCCAAGAAGGCACCCTCATCTTTGCATTAGCAATGGATATCTCAGAAAGAAAGAAAGAAAGAAAGAAAGAAAGAAAGAAAGAAAGAAAGAAAGAAAGAAAGAAAGAAAGAAAGAAAGAAAGAAAGAAAGAAAGAAAGAAAGAAAGAAAGAAAGAAAGAAAGAAAGAAAGAAAGAAAGAAAGAAAGAAAGAAAGAAAGAAAGAAAGAAAGAAAGAAAGAAAGAAAGAAAGAAAGAAAGAAAGAAAGAAAGAAAGAAAGAAAGAAAGAAAGAAAGAAAGAAAGAAAGAAAGAAAGAAAGAAAGAAAGAAAGAAAGAAAGAAAGAAAGAAAGAAAGAAAGAAAGAAAGAAAGAAAGAAAGAAAGAAAAAGAGAGAGGGGGGAGGGAGGGAGGGAGGGAGGGAAGGAAGGAAGGAAGGAAGGAAGGAAGGAAGGAAAGAAAAAGAAAATTCCCAACTTTCTTACAATAATACTTACATTTTAGTGCTGAAATTGTTTTTACATTTTGACATTTTCTTACAATAGCAATTTTATCAATAGTTAGTTAAAGCCAATATAGGTTGTATCCAGAGGAGATTTTTCTGAGATAAAAGAGGAGAGGGTTTAGCTTGTATACTACAAAAAAATGGCTCATTTTCTGTAAAACTGTCTGTGCTGTCCTAGTTAAAAAAATTAAACATGCAAAAAGGAATAGCAAATATTGAAAATATTTTATAGAGGAAATTTCAGAGAAATCCTCAAGAAGAGTTAGACTTAAAATAAATATAAAGCTTGGAAAATAAGAAAGTTATAAATAATAGCAGAAATATCAGCTAAATAAACATGTATTTTAAAGAAAAGAAACTACATGTTTTTTGCAGAAAATAGTAAAAAATAAAGATCATTAGAGAAATATGTAATGTAAGATTATAAATAAATAGCATTTTATATTCTAGTGAAGTAAATTCTAATTTTACCTTGGAAATCATTTTTCCCATAAAGTATTTTTCCCCTATTATCTGATTAATTAATTAATTCTTCCTCTTTTTCTATAGGCAACCAACTCTGTCCTTCATCTTTGTCAATTTGTTCCATATGGGTATGGATTTTTTAAGAAATTGAAATAGGAGTTTCAGCAATGAGATCATTTAGAGCACTACTCTTAATTATGAAATTTAATTTTTAAATTATAATTAACTAAAAAGGTCACTTTCCAAATGAAGTATTGCAACAAGACTAGAATCAACCTGACACACCTCCTTCCCCAAAAAGAATAAACTTTACTATCCTTTCACCAAAGGCTTTAACATCTGCATGAAAATGACACAAAGGGGGAGGGGTAGCAAGAAACAAACTGTGCCAAGTATTTCCGCTCTTTAAGCACTGAATGAATGTGTGTTGTCACTTTGCTCAAAATATCTTTAATAAGCTATGGGGAGGCAGGAAGCATGAGGAATAGACACATGTCTCCTATTGAGCAAATTAAGATGAGGCATTCTCTCTAAGCTGCCCAAGTTAGTCTTTTACTCTATATGTGCTCAGGCAGGCCACAAATCTGTGATTGTGCCTCAGGGTTCTGAGTAAATGAAACAAAAGTATGTTTTTGTCTCAGAGCAAATGTTTGGTCCCCAGTGTTCCTTGTTTGAAGACTGAAAACAGCTATAAGTGGCTCTAGCTTCAGGGAATCCAAGCCCTCTCCTGTATTGTACACACACATGCCCATGAGCATCTCTATAAAGAGACATAATTAAACATAGAATAAATCTTTAGACATATTAAAATCTTAACCAGATATTGCTAATAAAGACTAACAGAGCTGCTGACATAAACCTCCCCTTCTGTTAGAAATATATTTTGTCCCAGGATTTTTTTAAATGTATTAATTTACTTTTCTTACATCCTTTCTTAATCTTTCAATTTGCATTCTATATGATAATTACATTTCAAGATGAAAGGTTAACATTACATTTGTAGGATATGTGAGAAAAATTATTTATGTGATTACTTTGTATAGACTTATCTATATACATGTCCAAAGTACAGTAAATTATATTAATCAGTTCTGATAAGATTATAAGTATATTATTAAATATGATTAAAGACTTGCTTATATACTTGTGGTGATATATTGTATATTTAATTTAAAAAGTTTACTACCCACAGAATCAAGCCTTGAAGTTCAGGAAGTGGTGGCCAACACCTTTAAATGCTTTAAATGCCAGGGACCAGATTAAAGAAATAGGAAAGAAAACTGAATCATTCACAAAAGTAATTCAAAGCCCAAAAGAAACTTTTACAGACTTTATGCACAGATTAACTGCAGCAGTAAACAGAATGGTACCAGACTCAGAAGCCAGGTGAATAATAATTGAATCACTGGCTTTTGAGAATGCCAATGCACAAGGTAGAAAAATACTTAGGCCATTAAAAGCAAAGTCAGAACCCTTGGAGGATTGGATTCTTTAGACAATCTAGAGTCGTATGACAGTGATGATAACTGGGTAGGAAAGCTTATTTCTAGAGTTATAAGGAAAAAATCAAAATATTAAATGTGACAATTATGGGATGCAAGATAACATAAAAAGAGACTGTAAACAAGGCATTCCCAGAAACAGTGATTTTGTTAGGAATAATGCCAAGAGAACGCCCCTCCCTTTTGGAGTGTGCAGAAGGTGTGGAAAAGGAAGACATTGGACTAATGAATGCAGATCAACAACAGACAAGGGAACTTTCTGCCCTTGAAAAATGCTCCTAGGGGGCTTTCAAAAGCCCCCATATCAAATCCAATCCAGTCTTACCCTGCCATTGTGGAAGAAACATTTCCTAGAATAATTTAAAAAATTAAACCCTATTTTAAAAAGACATACTACAATGAATGATAGAAAATCTACATAAAAAGAAAAAAATAGAAAAAATTATAAAGCAAATATTTTGGCAAGCTTCTATCAATGAACAAAGGTCAAAAATTAAAGTAGAAATAAATGATGTTATTACTGAAGGCTTATTGGACACAGGGAAGGATGTATCAATAATTTTACCAGAGTCAAGGCATCCAAGTTAGCCCCTTCAGGAGGTTAGTGTTGAGATTTTAGTTATTGGGTAGATACCCCAGTTAAAACAGAGTGCAAGATGGCTTGAGTGTATAGGACCACAAGGACAGAGATGAGTATTAAAACCATATATGGCTGATATTGTTATAAATTTATGGGGATGAGATTTACTACAAAAAATGGAACACAGAGATTAATTTTCCTCTAAACACAGAAATAAGCCATAAACTAGCAAATGGTTCCAGGAAAAAAAAAAAACTTTAAAAGGTGTTATGAGAAGCGGTCATAGATCATTGAGGTTACACAGAAACAAGACAAAACAGCTGCTGATCTTTCAAAAACACCCACAGCACTACCTCTAAAATTGCTAACAGAGAAGCCTATATGGGTTCATCAATGGCCTCTAACAAAAGAGAAATTGCAGGCATTACGGCAGCTGGTTCAGGAGCAGTTAAATGCTCAGCATATAGAAGAATTAACCAGCCCTTGAACTTCTCCTGTATTTGTTATTAAAAAGAAATTTGGAAAGTGGAGAATGGTAACAGACCTAAGGGCGATAAACAAGGTGATCCAGCCAATGGGCTCGCTACAGTCTGGGATTCCTTTGCCTTCTCTGTTACCTAAAGAATGGCTTATGATAGTTATTGATTTAAAAGACTGTTTCTTTACAGTACCTTTACAAGAACAAGACAAAGAAAAACTTGCCTTTACAGTGCCCAGTTACAATAGTTCTCAACCTATAAAGAGATACCAATGGAGGATACTCCTTCAAGGAATGTTGAACTTTGTGCCAGTATTTTATACAAAAGCAAGTAGAACAAATACATAACAAATTCCCACAATCTATAATGTATCATTATATAGATAACATCTTGTTGGCTGATTCAACTATCAATATCTTAGAAAAAAATTTTGGAGAAGTGAAAAAAATTTTCCTGCTTGGGAACTACAAATTGCCCCAGAAAAAATATAAAGAGGGGATTCCATTAATTATTTAGGCTACAGTTAAGCCAACAAAAAAATAGACCCCAAAAGCTACAAATCAGGAGAGATAGATTGAAGACACTTAATGATTTTCAAAGACTACTAGGAGACATTGCCAATTTACGACCCACTATTGGAATTAAAAATGATGAACTGGATAATTTGTTCAAAACCTTAAATGGTGACAAGGACTTAAATAGTCTGAGAGTATTGTCACCTAAGCTGAGAGAGAAATGTCATTGGTGGAAAAGAAATTACAGGATGCACATATGGATTGTGTGGATCCAGACCTTAATTGCATTCTAGTTATCTTGCCCTCTAAGCATTCTCCTATGGGAATTTAAATGCAAAGAGAAAAATGTTATTTTGGAATGGATATTTCTTCCACATAAACCAAGTAAGAAATTAAGTACTGTAGGCAAAGTTTACTTAGAAGGCACCAGTGCAGGGTAGATATTTATTAAAATATAAACCAACACTCACGGTACAGGTAACAGTTTATAGCAGAGCCTGAACAGGGACTAGAGTTTGGAACAGTGGACAAGCGATGGACGGACGATGGATTCCGATCCTGTCTCTCCAACAACCAGGAACCAGGAAGAGAATCATCGTGTCCCAGAAGCCCCTTATTAATGGGTTGGTCACAATCCCTCCAGGTTGGCCACATCCCCTCCAGGAGCTCAGGACCCTGGATAAGTGTCTTAGGACCTTATCAGCAGACACCTGAATCCCACTACAAAGTACATATATGGAAAAGATTTCTGAACTTATTATTAAAGGAAAATTAAGACTTCATAAATTGACAAGAATGGACCAGTTGGGAAATTGTTCTACCTTTAACTAATGAAGAAATTGACCAGTTATGGGTATAAAGTGAATGTTGGCAAAGAGCCTGCAGTCATTTTTGGGAGATATTAACAACAAATATTCCCAAAGCAAAGTAATTGAATCGCTAAAGAAAACTAATTGGATTCTTCCTCATACTGTATGAGATAAACCAATTTCTGGAGCCCCTCCAATGCAAACAAATCAGGAGAGGCAGATTACAAATCAGAACATATAAGTAAAGTGGCTCAGTGCCTTTATAATTCTGTTCAAAAGTCAGAATTATATGCTATCGTGATAGTATTAATGGACTTTACTGAGCCTCTTAACATAGTCACTGACTCTCAGTATGCAGAAAGAGTTGTTCTACACATTGAAACAGCTGATTTTATTAATGAGTCAGAATTAACTTCATTATTTATTCATTTACAAGAAATAATCAGGACTAGAAATCATCCCTTCTATATAATACACATTCGATCCCATACGAGTCTGCCAGGTCCTTTAGCACAAGGTAATGATGAAATTGATAAATTATTCATAGGAAATGCACTAGAGGCCTCAGAATTTCATAAAAAGCACCACATCAATAGCAAATAATTAAAAAATATTTCTCTATCACTTGACAACAAGCCAAAGAAATTATAAAAAGGTGTCCCACCTGTTCATTCTATAACCAAACTCCATTGCCAGTAGGAAGTAATCTTAAAGGTACATGTGGAAATGAAATCTGGCAGATGGATGTATTTCATTTTACAGAATTTAGGTAATTAAGATATGTCAATCATACAATTGATACATTTTCAGGATTTCAATGGGCAACTGCTATGAGTTCAGAGAAGGCTGATTCTGTAATCACACATTTGCTAGAAGTTATGGCCATCATGGAAATGCCTGTACAAATAAAGACTGACAATGCTCTGACATATGTCTCTAGTAAAATGAAACATTTTTTTTCTTATTATGATATAAAGCATATTACAGGAATACCACACAATCCTACAGGGTAAGCAGTCATACAGAGATCAAATCAAACTCTAAAGGATATGCTAAATAAACAGAAATAACAAAGACCCCCCCCAGAGATAGACTACATAGTGCTTTATTAACTTTGAATTTTTTCAATGCTAATAAGAAAGGAACAACAGCTGCTGAAAGGCATTGGACTATAGATAAAACAGCCGAACTAAATCAGCCTTGTTTACTTCAAAGATGTATTAACCTCTAAATGGAAGTCAGGATATGTGCTATGTTGGGGAAGGGGTTTTGCTTTTGTTTCCATAGGTGAAGAAAAGTTATGGATACCATCAAAATAATGAAGACTCGATTTGAACCAGAGAAACTTCATGAAAATAAGAATTGATAGCTCATCCACCCATATTACAATTCTTTAAGTTGTAAGAAAAAACAAAAGGTGGGGGCAGGTTTTTATGTCTTTACAGAAAACTGAAAATACCCATCTTCAAGAAGTTAAAAGACCTTGGACATCTACATGTCTAAAGCAAAAGGGAAGCTATCCAGAAAAATTTACAAGCAAAAGAATATTGGATCTATTGGTACCAATATACTCTATAGGGTAAAATATCATTGCTTAACCTCTCTCTATTTTTTAGTAAATTGATGCCCAGATTTAGTTATAATTTAAAGCTGGCTTGAGAGTTGGAGTGTGGCTCCAACTCTTCTAAACTCAAGCATTTGTGATAAAGGAGAATATAAAATTTCTGTATCATATCAGAAGAGTCACCTGATATGGGACAGAAGAATATATATATCACTCCTTCTCTAAACTCTAAACTTCTCTAAACTCAAGCATACCTGATAAAGGAAAATACAAAATTTATGTATCATATAAGAAGAGCCACCTGATATGAGACAAAAGAATAACAGAAAATAAGAGACTAGTCTATTGTTACTAATCCTATGCTGAAAAAAATACTTATATATTTAGCTTCCTGTACATTTTGTTAGGTTTTAGTCTCTTATTAGTTTTCTGCAGTGATCCATGACAATGCTTAATTGAGAACTTGAAGTATCCAAAAGGAAGATGGGGCCCCATAATGATGATTTCACATGGACTCTGACAAAGTCACTAGCTGACAAACACCAACCAAAGATCAGATTTTTACTACAAACTGCTCAGGACAATTTTGAGGCAGCTTGCTGAGATGAACCAGCTTCACAGACTCCTACAGCCAGGACTTGAGACAAACCATGCACTTTCCTGTAATGCAGAGATTGGACAACAAATTGTACAGCTACTTATTTCAGGACTTGACATTTAACAAAACTTTTCTTTTCAGGATCCCCTAAAGATGCCATCGCCCCCAGTCAGCAAGAAGTAAATTTAAGAACACGGTGCCCACACTCCCAAGAGGTGAGGTGGGTTGTTTTAGGTCATTCAGTGGGTTATGGATGATTGTCATTATTTAGGTTAATTGGTTAAAAAATGTTAATAGTTATGGTTAGAAAACAGTTAAACAAGAACGATTAGATTCAAGATTTGTGCTAAAAAATAGAAAAAAGGGATACAGATATATAGGATATAAGGATAGATTATTGAATCTTCTTTTAAAAGGATTTATTAGCTTTAAATATGTTTTCAAGATCAAACGTATGTATTTTAGATGAACTGGTCTTCTTCAAACACTTCAGAGAGCCAGAATATTGTATTTAAAATATTTTAAGAACTTAGACTTTTCTGGACTGTGAGATAAGTCTGCTTCAGGCAGCACCAATCTACTTCAAGAGAAAAATGAGCATTGAAGAAACTTCATATGGAGTCTACTTTCTTTATGGCAACAGTTAGCCACTGAACAAGAATCTGTTCTTATATTGACTGCTTGACAGTATGATGTTTAAGCTGAACATGCAGGTTCCCTAGGAAAGTGACTTCTCAACTTTGACAGAACAAGCTGAGATGGTCCTTCAGGTTCCTGCTTTTCAGAGAAAATTGTCAGATACTCTTCAGGACACAAGGAGAAGGGACTGATGAACTATACCAGAGTGGGCAGAACAGATTTTCTGCTTCACTGAAATGAAAAGAGATTCTGGGCCTGCAGACTGAAGATGGATGCCCCAACTTTATAAAGGAACATTTGGGTGCCTGTCCAGACAGATAGGTGTCATCTCTGTCATTTCTAGATTTTGGTAGTTGCTTGCAATTCCTGTTTACTTGGGTAAATATTATTTCCTTCTTGGGTCTATGAGGTAGTTGAAGATGAAATAGTTATAGTTTTCTAGTGACCATTTTAGAAAAGAAACTTTGAAGTTAAAGTGTGTAAATCTAAGAAACATCAAAATAATAGTTTTTCGTTAGTAATACAAGTTAGAAAGAAAGTGAATTAGGTATATTCCTTTGGACTCATCAAAATAGGATAATTAATGAAATATTTTCTTTAAACTGTCAGTTGTTAATAGACTGGACATTATTTATTTATTGTTTGTATACATTGTATGTAATTATTGTACCTATTGTATGGTTTTTATTATGTTAGCTATAAACTTTTTTGAAATTTGACACAAAAGGGAATATGTGGGATATTTTCAAATACAATAAAAACAGTTGGAGATATCAGAGGGATCTACCCGCAGTCAGTCTAGGAGGATCAGACAGTGTAACTCACACTTTTAATCCCAGCACAGGGAATCACTTGGAAGGCAGAGATCCTCCTGATTTTGAAAGTTCAAGGCCAAACAGAGCCAGGAGGATGGTGGCACCCACCTTTAGTCTTAGCACTAGAAAAGTTGATCCAGGAATTTAATCAGTTGGGCAGGGAAAGAAAGATAAGGCAGAAGTTCTTCCCTTTTGCCTGTGTTCATAGGAAGACTACTAGAGATAGAACATACCCCATTAGGTCTTCAGAACTAGCTGAGCGAGAATCAGCTGTGGTTTGACCCCCATCACTCTGATATTCAAGCTTTCCCCCAATATCTGGCTTCAGGTTTTATTATAATACTAAGCAGAATTCATATTGACAATGAAAAAGGCAACCATTTTCTAAGACTCTGCCCATTCCACTTTATCCTGATGCATGTCAAAGAAGAATGTTGCCATGGTGATTATTTTATTCTGAGTTTTATACAGTTAGTTGGCATCTTCCTAAAAATTCACCCTCTCATTCTGGATAAAGTAAACGTTGCTGGGATTTCCTAAGGTCATTGCTAAGCACAAATCCTTTTGTGAAGGTATTCTGTTTGCTTCTTGATTTCACAGTTCCATTTACATTGTCTCAAGTCTAGATTTTATATGAATAAAGAAGTAAACATTTATGTTCAAATGTCTGTAAGGACAAATGTTTTATTTCATTATAGAGCTAAAAGTAGGATGGTTGGGTGACAAAAGTGTATGCTTATATGTTTATCATTATATGAAAGTGTGAAACTGTTTTCCAAAATGTTTGTATAATTTTACAGTCCCATGAACAGCGTTCATGGGTTCCAGTTGCTCCACAGTCTTGCCAGCATCTTGGTCTTTGCCAGTCAATTTACTTTAGTCATTCAGTGTCTGTGTTGAAGCTTTTCATTCTGGTGTCAAATTGCATTTTTTCCCCCTGATGACTGACATTGAACATCTTTTCATGAACTTTATGGCTTCACTTACAATTCATTTTGTTAAGTATACAACATGCTCATTTTTTGCTAATTGTGTATTTTTGTTGAGTCATAGAGTTTATTTATACATCTCAAACACAGCTAGTATGGCAATGTTAACTGCAAACATTTTATTCATTTGCATATTGCCTTATTCTGTGAAGAACCTATGTTTATACATTATGAAAGGTGACAGATTTTCATTAGAAATGAAATGCTAGAATTATCTCTACATTTTAATAAAATTTAAGAAACATGTATGAGCGTATTCCCTTTCATTTAATTTTGTGTACTCATATGCTTAAATCTTTCGAGCTAGGATTATGATTTACTTGCTGTAAAAAGAATTTACATAGTACAATTGACTTACTGGCACTTTTTTTTTCTACAAATATCCAGTTGTTTGAGACTAATTTTGAAATTTACCCCTTTCTGCTAAATTTACCTCTAAACATCAGTAAAAATAAAATTAAGGATCTTCTAAGTTCAGGTCTATTCTGCATGATCTCTTTTCTCATACTGTTTGTATCTGTTTTTTAAGATAAACTACATCATCTTTTCTCTTTTACATTTAGAAAGACTAAATGATCAGCATGATTTCTTCAGGTCTTTATAAATTATATGTTAATTACCTTTCTATGTTCTTTACACTGTCATGTAACTAAATTATTCCCTTAATAATTTCTGTTACAAGCATGCATTCTTGAGGCTATAGAGTTCAATTGCAAGCACTCACGGCAAGTGGTTCTCCTCTTTCCATAACTCCAGTTTCAGAGATCCAATGACCTCTTCTGGTCTTCACAACCACACACATATGAACACAATTTTAAAAGTAAATTATTTAAATATATATGTGCTTGTGTGTGTGTGTGTGTGTGTGTGTGTGTGTGTGTGTGTGTGTGTGTGTGTGTGTGAATTTGGGGGCTACAGATATGATTCAGTGAGTAAAGAAGTTGTGGCACAAGGAATCTGCCACCCCAGTAAAGGAGTGTAGCATATATAAGTAGTAGTTTTTTTTTATTTTTTATTTTATTTTTGATAAAGGGAGCACATAAATTCAGGAGAAAAAAAGGGGTAGTATGGGGAATAGGAACACAATTAGAGTGGACAGATTTAATCCAACCACAATATATAGATGTATGAAATTCTCAAACAATAAAAATTATAACATGTAAGGAAAAGGCAACATATAGAAAATAGCTAAAAATACATTTAGTATAATTTTAAAAATTAAAAAATTTTTAGATGCTGAAAAATAGCAATATCAAATAATAAAGGAAAAGGGGAATTGAGAACAGTCTATTTGGAAGAAAGCAATATTAGAGAACAAAAGACGCGTGAAGATGAATGAAGAAAGCGTGTATGATCTTATGAACACTAGATTTTTTTTAAGGCAAATACTTGAGTTAATGAGATTCTACAGGAAGCTGAAAACGCCAACAGACTAGATCTGACTTGGTGATAAAGGAAAAGTCATCACACCTAAAGACTGGAATAGATATTGTTTTGACAGGCATTCTCAGAGATTCAAAGCTACCAGTCAGTTTACACTCAACCAAACCACTAGACATCTTATAATCAAGCTCCAAAGGTGAAAGATAATGAGACGATAAGGTCACAAGAGAATGGAAACAACACATAAATATCTCCCACTTCTGCTGACTGCTGAGCTCTTACCAGAAATCTGGCAGCTCAAGAAAGTAACTAGAAGTTTTCCCAGCACTGATAGACAAAACCTTTTGAGAATATAGGGCCCCATCAAACTGTCCTACAGAAATAAAGAAGAGAATGAAAACAATCTGAAACACACAAAACCTAAGAAAATCTCTAGTACGCCTGTCTTACAATAAATACTAAGGGAGAGTTTTTTGTTTTGTTTTGATTTGTTTTTTCCTTTTCAAAAGTAAGGAAAAAATAAAAATAAAAAATTCATGGTCAAAAAAATACTTAGTCACAGGAAAGAGTAGCAATAGAGAAGAATTAAGAAAGAATGCTGTAACACAAAGATAGAAAGACGGTTCTGTAGATAATTTATTTGCCTTACGAATATCAGGTCCGGGGTTCAGACTCCCAGAACCACATGATACAGAGGCAGAGAATCTTCAAGGCAAGCTGGCTTCCCAGACAAGCTGAAAGGGCAAAATCTGAGTTATGCAAGAGAGCCTGCCATAATAAACAGGATACATAGTGGTCAACAAGAGCATACAGGTATGGTCACACATATGTGAACATGCATAAACATAGGTATGCATACCATACACACATACATATGGAAAGAAGATAGAGCACGTTATAACGGCCAATAAATTATAACTTTAACATAAAACTAAGGACCAAAATAATATATTATATTAACAGATTTATAGTAAAACCTGTGTAACGCGGAATACTTAAATCTCAGTAGGTAGTAATGGGATGTAATTACCAAGAACTTATCTTTATATTTACTTTTAATTATTTTATTTTTTCCAATAATATTATCATTTTAAAATAAATTTTTATATACAAAAGATGTTTTATAATATAGATTGTAGCGACAAAGCTAAAATATATAAAACTGCTTACTACTATACCATTTTCATAAATATCATTATCATGAGCAACTTAGGGGAGAAATGCATTTGTCTGACTTAACCTTCCATACCATAGTTGATCACTAAGGTAAACCAGGGCAGAAACTCACGCAATAACTTAGAGACAGAAACTGAAGCAAAGACCATGGAAGAACACTGCTTTCTGGCTCACTTGCCTGGCTTAATCAGTCTCCTTTCTCACATAATCTAGGGCCATATGCCCAAGGGTGACATTGCTCACAGTAGGATGAGACCAACCACATCAATCACTAAACAAGAAAATGTCCCACAGACATGTTCACATGACAATATGATGGAGGCAATTCCTCAATTGAGGCTCTCTATTTCCATTTCTGTGACAAATTGAAAAATGAAGCTAACTATGACAGAGACAAACCATAACAAGATACAAAATGTCAAAGCGTACTCCTAGAATGAATTACTTAGACACAAAGAAAGCCAGGAAGAGAGGGAGGGAAAGAAAAACAAGTAGGAAATTAGTTACATATCTATAATGGAAGCGTACTATTGATAATTGCCTCCATTGTAAACATATTGTGCTTCCAACAAAAGAAGTCTTACTAAAAAGACACAGAAAACACATCCAACCATCATTTTGCTTATAGCAAATTAATTAATCTCTAAGAAGTATATAGCCCATACCTAAAGGATGAAAAAGATATTCAAAGTAAATAGACTCCAAAAGCAGGCAAGAACAATGATATTTATTGCTAAGGAAAGGCAAAATGGCCATTACTATACAATAGAAGGGTCAAGGAAAGAAGAGAATATAATGATTCTAAACATATGCTTTGTATTATTAGTTCCCCCAAACACACAGCAGTATATACTGATTAAAGGAGGAGATCCTCTAATATAAAACATATTACCAAACATCATACCTCATTTCAAGCAAAGCAAATCATTCAGAAGAAAATTTACATATAAATATCTGGGTGAAAAGTAAACTAAACTGATCTAATAGATATTTGTCAATCTGAAGATCAGTTGTAGCATGCACATAGCATCATTGGAGCACATGACAGGGTACATCACCTGATAAGCCACAAAGAAGGCTCATTGAGTTGGGAGTAGGAATTCTGAGTGATAAGTGAATGTGTACTAAATATACGTTGTTGATATGTGAGTACAGTCATGTCAAGGACCAATAAATGCCTCAGACCCATGTAATTCAATAAAGCCTTCCTCAGGTCATGCTCAGGAATGGCAAAGCTTTCCTCTCATTTTCAATTTCAAAGTTTACAAATGTTTAACCAGTTTGCATAAAAACTAGCAAACACAGCTTCTTCTCCCATGACATTTGTGTCTGATACTGCTTGCCTGCTGACATCTCCCACCTACAGTAGCTAACACCTCCCTTCTTCCTGTACATAGTAAAAATTCTGAGACTCCAGGCTGTTATATGGTAGTAGGAACAGCTTCTTCAGAGCGTTCACGAGCTTATCTGATTGCAGATTTTCTGTATATGTGTTGGTGTAACTGTTCTTTATTAATTCCATTGCCTCTCCTAGTCAGGTCAAGTCCCAGTCATACAGGTGGCAGTAAGGTTTATTTACAGTGAAAAATGCAACAAAAGCAGAAATAAAAAGAAGGGGGGTACCCTAGGCCAAGCGAAGGATGAACATAGATGAGAAGGTGGGAGCAGGAGAAAGAGGGAAGACAGGATAAAGTGATCTGATTGGAGAAACAGCAATGAGGGATGGGGCTCTTTAGTGAGTCAGGAGGGAAGTAAACAGAGAAGAAGGAGCAAAGTGGGCAAAATAACAATATGAGTCTCTGGAAAAGCCACGGGGATAATATTATTAACTGTTTACCAAAGAAACCTATAAATTACATAACTATGTGTACTAAATATACATATAAAACTTTAATGACCGTTGCGTGCATGGTCTGCTGGTGCCCCTCCATGAACCAAAGACCATCTAAAAATGACCCAGTATTATACAGGAGAGGTCCTCTTTTGAGTTGTTGCCTGGAGCTTTGGACAATACTCATATATATTGAGTTACCTGTTGTCTTTGGTTACCACCTAGAGATTAAAGGATATTCCCTACTGCTGAAGACAACATTCACTTTAGATACCTGAGATCCAGAGCTAAAATTTACCTTAATTTCCCCTGACAGGGGGGAAATTTTCATAGTACCAGAAAGTACTATGCAAGATTTCAAAGTAAAGAGGCAAATAATCGTCTTATCTAGCTGTAATACATATGAAGTAAAAACACATCATGTCAAAATAACCCTGGGGCTACAGTAATGCCACACAATATCTTGGCAGTAACCAATTGCTCTCCAGTTGGACATAAGACCTACTCAACAGGAGACATTCAATGCCTAGTGCCGAAAACCTAACAATTCACTACTGGTGAAATCATGGCTATTGAAGGAGAATTTGCATCTACTAATTTGCTAAAAAAAAAAAAAAGTCTATAAACATTTGTCCTTATAACAGAGAGTCTTTAAAAACAGACAGTGACCACTACAGAAAACTACAACCAATCAAAACATGTCATTGTGGATCTATGTTTGAAATGATGCATCTACAAAACAGTCCCATAACTGAGGCTAAGGGAACATTGCAAAAGAGGGGTTGGAAAGATTGTAGGAGCCAGAGGATCATGAAAGTGTCATATGAGACTGGATCCTAGCAATATCTGAAGCTACACCCATAAAGCCTTATCAAGACAGCTACGCAAATGTAAGCTGAACAAAGATGACACCAACTAATATGATAACCTGCTACATTAGTGGTTCTCAACCTGTGGGTAAAAATACCTTTGGAAGTCTCATGACCTTTTCACAGGTGACACATATCAGATATTCTACAAATCAAATATTTACATTATAGTTCATAACAGTTATGAAGTAACAACAAAAATAATTTTATGATTCTGGTCATACAACATACAGAGCTATATTAAAGTGTTGAAACATTGGGAAGGCCGAGAACCATTGTGCTAGGGAAAAGCCCGTGAATCCTGAACCCTACACAAAAGACTACAGACAACTGAGTGAAACTGAGAACTGTAAAATTTATCTTCCCCAGACAAGAGCACACCAATCTGTTAGTCACAAAAACATACATACAAATAGCATTACACACAATGAACAGGGAATATGTAGGATACATAGGTATACATAAATACATATATGCAGGCAATAAAAATTAGTAGAAAAAGAGGCCAAGAGTATGGAAGGTTTAGAGAGAATAAAGATTAAGTGAGGGGATGTTGCAATTACTTTATCATCTCAAAAATTAGGAAAGAAATAAAGTAACATAAAAAAACAGTAGAAACCCATAAAAAATGATCAGAAAAGCAGTACTAGAGCAGGAACATGAAGATGGCCCATGAAATATTTCATAAAATGGAATGATTTCAAAATTTAATACAGTATTATTGCTGGTGTAGTGGGGTTAGGGAGCAATAAAGAAGGAAATAGCAGGGTACAAATGATTTGCCTAGGGATATGGGCTCTCTGGGGTGGACTAAAGGAAGAGGTAACACAGAAGTAGGGAGGGAGGTCTAATAGCAACGCATTGTCTCTAACTCATAAGGAATTACACGATTAGTAATCTTTATAAAAAGTTCTATATTACATGCATACTTCAGTTTTCATGAGAAATCTACTTTTGGGTTGTTGATCAGGATTGTTCAAGATACTCCCAAAATATAGAGCCTAATGCTGTTCGCCTTGTTTGGCACCTAGAAGTAGAAGTAATGTACAATGCAAGAATCTAAAGGAAAGAAGCAACCAAACTTTCTATCCAACTATGATGCCTATGAACCACAACAACCAGCATGGCACCATAATTCCCCTTCATGATTACCAATGACTCATTAAAGTCTATTGGTCTTTGTTCAGCTCATGCTTAGGCAGTCATCTTGGGAGACCCATGATTATAGATTCTAATATTCCTGGGAAAAACAATCTCCTGACAAACTCCCCGATCTTCTGCAACTTACAGTCATTTCACTTTAGACTTAAGACCTGACCAACATGAGGAAAATTATGAATAACCTGGTCAACTACTTAGGACTAGTGAAGCCATGGAGATTAGAGGAGAATCTACAACCAATATAATCACTAACTACATTCTAAATATTTATCATTATACCCACTGAGGAAGCTAACAAGTCTATTGTTAGGTAATCATTTCAACATGGACAAGACTTAAATAAAAGACTTAGAACTCTGCAACTCATGGAAGAAAGGGAAATTAATAAGGAAGTAATTTAGGACATTAGGTGGTCAAGACAGAAAACAGACAAATTGATTCTCATCCAATTAATACACTTTCACAGCAAGGAATTCATAAGGTAAAATGAATTCTTCCCTAAAGGGAAACATTTGCACACTGCACATGTGACAGGGAGGTAATATACAGGATATATAAGAAATCTGAATACTGGGAAACAATTTAAAACATAAACTTAAGAGTGAACAATAAATTTAAATCTATATTTCCCAAAATAAGGCATTCAAAAGGTTAATACATCATGAAATATGTGTTATATATCACTAATGATTTGGAAACTAGAAATCAAGATCAAAATGGGATATCACTTTACCACAGTAAAAATGATTAATATAAAAATACTAATAAGACTGAAGGAAACAAAAGCTCATAATAGTGCAGTAAAACAGTGGTTTTGACCCACTTTTGCTGGCATTGTAATATGTAGAGACATTATTTTTTAAAATGACTTTGATATTTTCTCAAGATTTTAAAACAGACTTTCATTGTTATAGCAGGTCCCAACACTATATACCCAAAGCATATAAAATCAATAAGTCAGTACATAATGATGAGATGTACTCCCATATGCAATAAACCCCCAAGTTCACCTCAGCATCATTCATAGGAGTCAATAATAAAAACTTACCATGCTGAACTAATAAAAGTGCTGCATGTAAATAATGGAATCTTATTCTGCTATGCAAAAGGAAGCCTAACGTATGCAACATTGATCATACTGCATTGTATTACTAAGCCAGGTACAGAAAGATGTGCACCAACAACTAAATTCACATGGAGAAACTAAAATATTGATCTAGTGGGAATTTAGAGGGAATAGTTAACAGAATGGAGACACTGAGGATTATGGAAGTCTAGAGAAATCTCTCTCTCTCTCTCTCTCTCTCTCTCTCTCTCTCTCTCTCTCTCTCTCTCTCTCTCTCTCTCTCTCTCCCAGTGTGGTTAATATACTAGAGACTGCATCATTAAAGGAAACTGGCACTGCCTATCCCAGCAGTTTTAAAGGTCAATCGTTCCTCAACTAAGGACGGAACTGTGTGCACACATCCATGTCCTCATCCATGATAGGACTTTGTCTGACTTGAGCTAGTACTTGTCTTGTGGATGGAGCCACCACACTGTGAGTTAATATATGTCTCCAACTTCTTCGTGCCCAAAAAATAGTTTTCTTTATGTCACCTACCTCATCGTTTTCTTAAAATCCTTTTTCCTTATACTCTTAAGATCTCTGAGACTTTCATGAAGGAGTATGTTATAACCACACCATTTGGGAATAATTTCTCCAATGTCTCTTGTTCTCCAAACACTGACAAATTATGGGTTTCTGTGTTGATTACTATGTAATAATATAAAAGGTTCTCTGATGAAGGTACAGTGATTCATTGCTCTATGAATATAGCAATTAATCATTAAGAGTAGTCTTAGTGAAATACCTGTTAGTATTTAGTAATAGAATAACAATAAGATATATCCTGGGACCTACCTATGATCTATCTGGCCACTAGGTTGATGTGAGAATACCTTTCTGTATGCTGTGAATAGCAATCTTTAAATAAAGGAGCCGTTTTGGCCCATGACAGGCACCATAGAAAAAGTAGGAGGAGGAATCAGAATAGGTAGGAGGAGCAGGGCGGAGTGAGAGACAAAAGGAGCCAGAAGCCCAAAGGAGCAACATGTAAGGAACACAGGTAAGCCACGAGTCACGTGGCAGGAAAGATTAATAGAATTGGGTTGATTTAAGATGTAAGAGCAAGCTAGCAATGTGCCTGAGCCATAGGGCAAACAGCATGAAGTTAATGTAATTGTCTGAGTCATTTGGGGGGCCTGATCAGCAGCGGGCGGCTAAGAGGTCCGGGGCAGCAGGTCTGTGAGTCTGGACCTGTGGCTGCCCAGGACAGAGAAAACACATTGTAACACTAGGTCTTGACTTATTAGCAATTCTATGTTCCATATCATTGAGCAGATCTTAAATCCCGTTGGAAAGTGCTATGTTATGGCATGACATTCACACCAGTTATCCAAACATTATTGTTGCTACCAGGGCTGATGGCTGGATGAGGTTGATAATTAATTGTTGTTTTCCTCTAGTAGAATGCCTTCCAGCAATGTTAAAGCTAACCTGCAGTGATGTACCTTCAAAATTAGTACCTACATTTTTTTCTCTATGTTATGACTTATACATGTCATAACATGTATAAGTTGCATGTGCCTGTACATATATACATATATGTACATATATATGAGCTTCTACTTGTCTTATGGATATATATATATATATATATATGTATATATATATATATATATATATCAGATTGGTTATCTCTAGAAAACACTGTTTCCTTGTAGTTGTCAATCACCTCCTGATCTACAATCTTTTTCTACTTCTGCATAGATCTCTGAGCTTCAAAGGAGGGATATGATAAAGGTATCTTAATTACTACTATGTTATCAAAAGTTTCACTCTCTGAACTTTGTCTAGCTATGGATCTATGTGTGAATTACCAAACACTGCAAGAACTAGCTTCTCTGATGAGGGTTAAATAGTGCACTGACTGACCTGTGAGCATAGCAATATGTCATACTGGTATTTTTATTGCTATGTTCTTTTAATGAAACAATAGTAGCAGGTTTCTCCCTAGTACCCACGACCTAGCAAGTCTCAGATTATTGACTTCATCAACAGTCTCTGGTGTAATGTTCATTTTATGAAACAAACTTAAGTTCAAATAAATATTTGTTAATTATTCTCTTAATATTCATGCCACTTTCACACCAGTGTTTATATCTGGCAGGTAGGTTGCTATTGTAGGTAGCAAGGGTGTAGCTGTGGGAGATTGATACTTGTCTTCCTTTTTCAGTAGCAAACATAGTCACTTCACAACTTTTAACACTAGTTAGTTGGGGGCAAAGCTTCTAGATGATCACCAGCTCAATTTCTCCACATTCCACTGTGTAAATATATACATTTCTATGATCCATCCCAATTCCTGGCTATGGTGAATAGAGCAGTAATGAACATGAACGTGCCTAGATCTCTGCAGTAAGATATAGAATACTTTGTGTATATGCTCATGACTGGTCGATTTATTTACAGCTTTATGAAGAAAGTCAACACTGATCCCAGAATGATTATAACGGTTTTCACTCCTGATAGAAGGTAATGCATGCTCTGTTTTCTCCATGTCCTCACCCCAGTCTTCTCTCTGTTTTAACTTCGCCATTTTGATTAAGCAAATAAAAAACTAATCTAACTTAATTTTTTTCTTTTTCACTGATGCATCAATGTTGAACATTTTTTCCTAGCATTCATCAGCAATATATGTTTCATATTTTAAGAAATTTTGTTTAGTTCCATATATTATTGTTCTGAATTGGATTGCTTGTTTCCTGGGAGCTTTCCATTTAGAGTTCTTGGTATTTTCTAGATATTAGCCCCTTGTTAGATGTGTAGCAGATAAAGAGCTATCCCCATTATGCAGATTATTTCTTCACTCAAATGATGTCTTTTGATATACAAAAGTTTTTTAATTTTCATGTCATTCTCTTAATCAATTGTTGGTTTTAATGTCTGTGATGTTGGAGTCCTATTCAAAAAGGCTTTTTCTGAGCCAGTAAGTTCAAGCATCATATTCCCCAGTGTTTTGTTTTTAATATATGTCATTATATATTATATTTATTTTATGAGTGTGTGTGTGTGTGTGTGTGTGTGTGTGTGTGTGTGAATGCACACATGCCATTGAGCACATATAGAAAGTCAGAGGACAAAATTAGGGAATTGTTTCTCTCCTTCTACCATATGGGCCCCTGAAATGGATTTCAGATCATCAGACTTGACAGCAAGAAATTTTACCCACTGAACAATCTTGCTAGTCCAGTTCTAAATCTCTCTCTCTCTCTCTCTCTCTCTCTCTCTCTCTCTCTCTCTCTCTCTCTCTCTTTGTGTGTGTGTGTGTGTGTGTGTGTGTGTGTGTGTGTGTGTGTTGGGTAAGGTGTTACATGCCTCAACTTATGTACAGAATCAAGGACCAGCTGATGAAGTGGTTTTTTTAATGTCCACATTTACATGAGATTCAATATTGACATTCAAGACATTAGGCATACATTACTCAGCCTGGAACACCATAACTTGATGAGCCATCCTCAAGTCCATATTGTTTTTAAAATACATATATTTTCTCTTTAAATTATCAAACAATTGAATCCTTACCATATTTCATGTGAGATATGAAAGTTTAAAAGTTAAATTAACCATATTAAAAATACTTTTGTTATACTAACATTTTTAAACACAACTTTATAAAATTAATAATTTTATGACTTTATCCAGTGAGAATTATACACAAACATTAAATCACAATTATAATAACTATAATGAAGTTATACATGAATATAATTGGGCTTCTGGGTACCCATATAGAGTTACATGGATATTTCATTTCATAGTGACTAGAGATCAGTAGCTTTAAACTCCTAGAGTATAGACACACCTGTAAACGTACTCTATCCCTCAAGGGAATATAGATAGTTACTCAAAAAAGTGTGAGGGAAGCTTCTAATAATTAATTGAAGACAAATCAATGACTATACACTATAGAAAATGCATACATGTATTATTGTTCCAGTAAAGTATCACCTATAAATTCTGAAAGAGGGGGATAGAATAGAACTTTACAGAAAAATAAATAAAAACACTTGGTGAATTAGGAGATAAGTGAATACAGCATATACAGTCTAGGGAATATGAAGAAAATAAGGACTTGAGAGATAGTTCCTTTGGAAGGATAGTGCTGATGCAGCATGAAGACCACCTGGTCTCAGTCACCAGTGCCCAGGCAGAAAGCTGAGTGTGGTGGCACACACTTGTCATCACAGCACCAGGAAAGGAGAGACAGAAAATTGCTTGGGCTTGATTGTCAGACAGCCTAGGATAGGCAGTGAGTCTCAGTGATAGACTCTCTCTCTAAATTCAAGGTATTTACTGAGGAATAACAAATGAGGCTTTTTGCTTTCCTTATGGACATGTACTATACCAATCATGGCTTGTATATTCATCTATACCTATACATATTGAAGATGCACATATACCCAGACACATGCTTATAAGCACACACATACACACACACACACACACACACACACACACACACACACACACACACACACACACACACACAGAAAGCCACAAAATAAAGATAAATAGAAAGAAAAAAATGAAGAACAGAAGTTTGGTCTTAATACTGACATTCTGGAGCCTGAAAGTAAGTTTATTAGCTATTTGGATAAAGTGTGGCCACTGCACTAGTTTTGTAAACAAGGGAATCTTGGAGGTTAGGTTACTCTCCAAAAGAGCCATGTTGTCATGGGCATCATAAAATAATACAAAACCAGGATCCTTCTACAGACCTTATTGGGCCTGAAGAATAGATTATACATTCAGATATGATTTTTTTTTCTTAGATGCAAATTGAATTCCCTTTTCTGGAATTAGGACTTGGTTGGTCCAACAACCCTGCCTCCTAATTTCTACCTTGAAGGTAATGAGTATCTAACCATTGCTTTCCCAACATTGTAATTCATCTTGTCTGGGTTCACAGATTCACTACTACAGAATTTTCTTTTTTTATTTAAAAGGACTAAATCACATCTCAACCACACCTGGATTAGATAACCTGTAGGTATTGTTTTGTACTTTGGGCTTTAGAGACAATGACAAAAATCATTTGTGGGTTCTGAAGTCTAATGTGACTTTGACTGAGTCAGCAATTGAATATTAAGCATGGAACTGGGCCCATTCTAAAGTCACACTTGAAGTACCTTGCTCCAGGAGATTGTCATCTGGGTAGGCTCTCCAAAAGCCTGGAAAACCTCGGGCAGACCTCGTGGTTTGATGTTTTCACTTTTCCTGCCCTCAATTGGTAGAAAAAATATTTCTCCCCTTTACTACTTCATTTCCTGTATATCACTAACGCCACCAGAAAGACTGTCAAAAACTCACCAGAATTTCTCCCCTTTACGCCTTCATTTCCTGTATATCACTAACGCCACCAGAAAGACTGTCAAAAACTCACCAGCAGTTTTGATAAGACAAAATAAGATTTGTATCTTGTATAATAGTTAGCACTTCTCTGGTCCCTGCTTTAAATTATTTGACTCAATTGAATAAATGAGAGTTTTAAAAGTAATAAGTAGCAACAATATAAACATTATTTGAATAAGAAGTCAATCAAATATAGTCCAAGTGGAAATAACTTGGAAGTCTTAAATAATTATCATACTTGTGTTATTTTCAATCCCATAACTCTGTGTATATTTATTTACAGATCCTGTCTAGAAAGAATCTAAATATTAACTGATCTCTGCTACTACTCACTATGTCATCTCATTCATAATACATCATAATTCCTGCCAAGTGCATTATGGGAAGTTCATATGCTAAGGACATATTTAAAACTTTAATTCAAGAATATTTTTGCTTATATAAAAATATATTAGATATTTGAAATGTTGCTCACTCAATTCTAAGACCTGTACTTTTCCTGGTGACAATGTCACTAAGAAGAGCTTTATGTCTCAAACAACAAATGACCAGACCAAAAATGCTTTACTTTTGTTAACCTTCCTTATGGCTGATTTATGTAGTGACATGGTATGGCATGCATGTATTGTGGTCTTACTCAACACTGAAGCTTTTCTTAGATGGTTACTAACTCTTTGCTAACCTGAAACCTTAGGTAGTTTTCCCAGTTCCCTAAAATAAAAACAAATCACTTGCCATGCCCAGTTAACAGACCTTAGTACATAAAGCACCTTTGGCATTGTATTTCCTGAGCCATCCTTACCCAAGTATTATTTTCTAGCCACTAAACACAGTTGTCACTGCCTGAAAATTTTTCACTCTACTGCTCAGCCTGAACTGTCTTCCTCCAATCCCCCACTTGTCAAGAACATCTCACATACCCCTTCCTTGAAACACTTCAGATTAATGCCTTTTACACCAACATGATACTCTGCTTTCTCCTTCTCCTAAAGTGAGTTGTTTATAGGGATGTCTACCACTCAATGACAGAAAACACATCGGACATCTTTATACTGCTCATATCTCTAAAGCAATATGCACATGCACACATACTTGATAATTGTTAACCACCTGGGCAAACTGTAAGAAATCTAATTTTTGCTTAAGTTTCTGTATCTTGTGATAACAAAAGTCTTACAAAAATTCAAACATAAAATTCCATAAAGAGCTTTAATCTTTAACCAAGCACATTCCCTGGAATCTCATGAGAGTCCATGTCTGAAATATATTTTATGTGAGTTTATCGCCCCTAAACTCCTTATTAACATGATGTCTCACAGAGTTACTAGATGGGAAGGTCGTTTTTTAAAATCACCAAGCTATTACACAATTCCTTTAAAAATAAATTGAAAAGATGTGATAAGAAAGAAATCTATGGGACATTTACTGTGAATGCTAGCAGTCCTGAGAACATTGCTGATTGGAGCAGGAGACAGTTACCAAAATGCTGATTCTTGCCTTGTTCTGCCTATTAGATATGACGTTTGCAGGGCAAGGGACTTGAACAATTTGTAAGAAAGTAATATTCTTTTGTTTCCAAAATGCATGGTAGGGATTTAGAAGTCAAGAATTGTAAAATAACAATGTGGCTCTAAATCACTCTCCTTTAAGAAAGGAGATTGGAGCATATTTCTTTCAGATTCTAATCATGGCACAGAGTGTGTTGCACCACCTGCATGCAAAATTGTTTTCCAGGTAAAATGTTTGAAGTTCCATACAGATGAAATAACTGCTATCACATGGTTGAAAGTTAGCTATGGGTGATTAATGTTAGATTAAATGGTGTATAATGAGAACAAAAGACATAAATCCATCAGATGTCTATTAGAACCACTACATATTATACCAGCAACTTATATACATTCCAGTAAGAAAATACAGTGGCAAATAAGCCATAACACATTAGCTTCTGATTTTTATTTTGATTTATTAACATACAAATCTGAACATATATGTGTTTGAGAGCAGCAGTGAGGAAGCCACCCCGCCCTGGTGAAGGCTGGTCAACTGTTTACAGCTGAGCTACATTCTTTAACCCTCCAGTTGTGTTTCATAAATCAATATGAATATATATATACATATATATATGCTGACATATGTATATTCCTACTAATCATCTCAAAATCACCCAAAAGCTTAGCATATCCCTTATCTTGTACACTGTATGATTATTCTCCCAGCTGTTTTTTAACTCAAATTCTATTTTTCTTCATGGGTCAACAGTTATTAATTTTGCTCTCTTCCTTTAGCATATGTATCTTCATCACTGGTTAAAATAGACTACTTGTCTAGCATCATCTTTGCTATTAATATGTATTCACACACAAATACGTATGATATGTATATGTATATATAACCTGAAGTGCTATGTCAGGATAGGCATATCTCACAGTTTTCATCATTTTATTTCCATTCTTAACACCTTATTTTATGTTTGACAATTTATTTGTCTCTATCTAAGTCATAATACAAGTTCTTGAGGATTATAATTATTTCATAGTAGAGGTTTGGGGTTTATATTACATCCCACATCTATCAATGATTTTATTTAAAAACAATGCAAGCAACAAAAAACCAATTAGGTTGGATATGATGACTCATTCCTGTAACTCTAGATCTCTATAAGATGGGTCTCAAGGATACATATTAATCAATGAGTCTCATGATTTAAAACTAGTCCCACTGCACAGAAAAGAGCCAGTGAGTTTCTGAATCATTTAATAGAGCCCAAACCTGGATAGTTGCTTTTATCTGCACTTGTAAATACTGTTTTCTGATACCATGAAGAAAATTTCTATGACAAAAATCATAAGTCCTGAAGCTAAATCTGCCACTCTCTGTAGTAGGAGTTTTCTGTTCCATACTTTCAGGCCTAACCTCAAGGTCTAGGCCCACAGACCCGCAGACCCACAGACCTGCAGACCCACAGACCCGCAGTCCCACAGTCCCACAGAGTCACATAGATGCTTTCAATAGTTTTTGGCTGATCAGCCTAAGGCCCAGGCATATAACTTGCTAGCTCTTTACTCTTAATCTAACCCATGACTCATCCTGTTCAGCCATGGGGCTCAGTATCTTTTTTCACAGCAGCATGGTTGTCCTCTGCTTCTTCCAGCTTCTCTCTAGCATTCTGCTCTGTGCTTCCTGTTCTCAGAGTTTTCTTAGTCTGGTAGTCCCCACTTCCTGCCTGCCTTTGGCCAATCAGCACTTTTTATTAAACCAGTGGGTGGGACAATTATTTACAATGAAACAACCCAATCTCCCACAACTCTCTAGAAAGTTTTCAGGCTATTAATAATCATATTGATAACATCTAGAGAAATAAAAATTTTGGCACATCTATTCATGTTAAAAATAAAAGCAAGCAGACAAAATATAACCTACAGATTCCCCTTCCTTTTGGCCTCTTATTCTCATCCACAACAACTCTTGAAGGCTAGTGTTAGATACTGATAACTCCAGGTAACAAACCATCCACCACACACTAACGCCCCTTAAACCTCACTCAATGGTTACAGACTACACCTCCTCTTCTGATGTTCACATCCCAGCCCATAACCACAGGGGAAAAAAAAATGATCATACTAGTAATAACAGAGTCCAAGCTCAGAACCCCAGAGGTCACAAGGTTACTTGGAAGCACAAAGGCAACCCTGGCACCTAAAACCCCAAAGTCTCATAGGCCACAGAATCCCTAGAAGAGACATCCTACTTGACCTGAAAACTAGGTAGTCACCAGAGCCCATGGCCACTTTGGGAGGAAGACTAGAGAAAAAACAGGAACCAAAAGAAAAAAAACACACATCCATCAAAGAAAACCTCAGGAATCAACACCTAGATCTAAAAATCAATCCAAACCCATATGCCAATATGCCCGTGTAGGAACACAATTAACAACAAAAGGGGTTAAATGGCGCCACCAGAGCCCAGTGGACCAATGATACGAAACTCAGCAATCCACAGCAGTTGAAGCACAAGAAAACGAACTGAAAACCAACTTTATAAAGGTTATAAATGTCCTGAAAGAGGAAATTTAAAAAATTACTTAAAATGAGAAAAAAAAATTAGAGGAAATAACTAATTCCTTTAAAGGGTGCCTAAAAATCCAAGTAAAGGAAAACAAGCTAATAAAACAGTTTTTAAGTCCTGAGATGAAAATAGAAGCAGAAAGGAAAACACCAGTTAAGGAATTATGGAAATAGAAAATCTTAGTAAGCAAACTAAAACTAGAAATGTAAGCATCCCCAACAGAATCCAAGAGATGAAAGAAAGAACATCAGGGGTTGAGGGTACAATGGAAGTAATAGATTCATCAGGAAAAAAAAAATTAAATGTTAAATCTAAAAACACAAAAGTTCAGGCAACCTGGGATACTATGAAAAGACCAAACATAAGAGTAATGGGAAGAACAAGAAAGATAAGAATCCCAGCTCAAGTCCCAGGAAAATATTTACCAAAATCATAGAAGAAAATATTCCTAGCCTAAAGAAGTGCATGCCTATAAAAGCATAAGAAGTTTACAAAACAACAAATAGATTGGGCAAGAGAAAAAAAAAAAAGTCCCATGTCACATAATAATCAAAACACTAAACATAGAGAACAAGAAAGAATATTAAAATCTGCAAAGAAAAAAGGTAAAGTAACATACAAAAGCAAACATATCATACTTACACCTAACTTTTCAATAGAAACTCTAAAAGCATAAAGATCCTAGAGAGTTGTCTTGCATACTCTAAGAGACCAGGAATGCCAATCCAGACTACAATATCTGGCAAAATTTCAATCACCATAGATGAAGAAAATAACATGATATTTCATTACATAGTCAATTTTAAACAATATCTATCCACAAATCCATCCCTACAGAAGGTTCTAAAAGGAAAATTCCAAACCAAGGAGGTGAACAACACCCATAAACCTATAAAAAAAAAAAAAAAACAAACAAAAAAAAAAAAAAACAGAGGCAATAAAGAATCTCACACTACAAAATCCAAAGAAGCGAAATACACACACACATATACACAAACACACATACACATACACACATACAGAGAGAGAGAGAGAAACCTACCACCACCTACAAGAACAAAATATAAAATTTAGTCATTACTATCCCTTGATATTAGTGGACTTAATTTTCCAATGAAAAAGACACAGATTGGAGCTGTAGAGATAGCTCAAGGGTTAAGAGTTTTTCCAGAGATATTGAGTTCAATTCCAAATAATTGTGACTCACAACCATCTGTAATGAGATCTGGTGCCCTCTTTTGGCATGTAGTCATATATGCCAGCAGAATTCTGTATGCATAATAACTAAATCTTTAAAAATATATACAGTTAACAAAATTGATACGAAGACATGATCTATCATTCTGCTTTTTCAATAAACACACCACACTTTCAATAATAGGCATTACCTCAGAATAAAGAGTTGAGAAGGAAAATATTTTTCCAAGCAAATGATGTAGCTTTACTAATACCTAAAAAAATAGACTTCCAACCAAAATTAACCAAAAGAAATAGAGAAGAACATTTATGTGCATCAAATAAAATTTCTTCCAAGAAGATATTGCAATTCTTAACATGTATGCCCCAAATGTAAGGGTGCCCACATCTACAAGAAACATAATTAGAGCTTAAATCACACATCAAACATCACACATTAATTGTGGAAAACTTCAATACCCCACTTTTACCACTCTACGGGTCAAAATAATGGAGTTAACAGATTTTATGATTCTAAGGTGACCTAACATATCTACAGAACATTTCACCCAATTACAAGTTAATGCACCTTCTTCTCAGCACCACACAGAACAGTGTCCAAAACTGAGCACATACTTAGTCACAAAATAAGTCTCAATAAATACAATAAGTTTGAAATAATCCCCTGCATCCTGTCAGATGACCAAAAATTAAAAACTGAATTTTAACAACTAAAAGCCTATGAACTCATGGAAACTGAACAACTCACTACTTAATCAACACTAGGTCAAGGAAGAATAAAGAAAGAAGTTAAAGACTTCCTGGAATTCAAGGAAAGTGAATACACAGCATATTCTAACTTCTGAGACACAATGAAAGCAGAAAGTTCATAACACTGTGTGTCCTCATAAAGACACCGGAGTGATCTCTACTAGCAACTTAACAGCATGCCAAAAAGCTGTAGAACAAAAAGAATCAAGCTTACCCAGGAGGAGTAGAAGACAGAAAATACTCAGAAGCTGAAATAAGATAGAAGAAAAGAGAACAATAAAAAGAATTAATATAAAAAAGTTTTTGTTTTTTTGTTTTGTTTTTAGAAAATCAACAAGATAGACAAATCCTTATCCAAATTAACTGGAAGGAACATCCAAATTAACACAATCAAAAATAAAAAACAAGTCTGTTGGACTTGACAACAGATAATAAGGAAACGTAGACTCATTAGGTTGTACTTTAAAATCCTGTACTCCACAAAATTGAAAAATCTAAAAGAAATGAACAATTTTCTATATAGATATTACCTACCACAGTTAAATCAATATTTGATGAACAATATAAATAAACCTATAATGCCCAAGAAAATAGAGACAGTTATTAAACACCTCCCAAACAAACAAAGAAACAAACAAAACCAAAAATAAACACACACACAAAAAAATTACAGGGCCAGACAGTTTTAGGGCAGAATACTGCCAGACTTTAAAAGAAAAATTAATACCAATACTCCTCAAATTATTATTATTATTATTATAAAATAGAAATAGAAGAAACATTGCCGAATTCATTATATGAAGCCACAATCACCTTGATACACAATTCACACAAAAATTCAACAAAGAGAATTAAAGACCAACTTCCCTCAAGAACATAGATGAAAAATATTCAATAAAATATTGACAAACTAAATTCAAAAATACATCAAAAGATCCTCTATTCTGATCAAGTATGTTTATTTCCAGAGATGCAGAGTGCAGGCTTGGTCAACATATGGATATCTGTCAATGTAATCTACCACATAAACAAACTGAAAATAAATAAATAAATAAATAAATAAATAAATAAATAAATAAATGAATGAATGAATGAATGAATGAATGAATGAATGAATAAATAAATAAATAAATAAATAAATAAATAAATAAATAAATAAATAAATAAATAAATAAATAAATAAAAGATGCTTGTAGTAAGAGGTTTCTGGCCCGGACTTTCGAGCCTAGTCTCAAAGTTTAGGCCCGCAGACCCACAGACCCACAGAGACACACAGATGCTTACAATAGTTTTAGGCTGATCAGAGTAGGCCCAGGTATATAACTTGCTAACTCTTTACCCTTAATCTAATCCATGACTCTTATCCTGTTCAGCCATGTGGCTCGGTACCACATACTACACCAACCCAGTCATATACCCTTTAATCCACAATTCGCTCTGCCTACAATATATGTTGGGATAAAAATTTACAGAAAATATGCAAGTGATCACTAATGACTGGTGCTGCTTGAGACCCATACTATGAGAAGAAGCTTACTACAAAAAGCCAGAACACAGAGACAGGATGATCCAGAGACATAGGATAGAACCAAGCATGATAGGAAAAAAAAATCAATATAGTGATTCCTAATGATATTCTGCTATAGTCATAGACTGTTGCTTAGCCCAGTTGTTACCAGAGAGGCTTCACCCAGCAACTGATGGAATTGGATTCAGAAACCCACAGACAAACTTTAAGGGTAGATTGGAGAATTCTGTGGAAGAGGATGAGGAAGGATTGTGGAAACCAGTGGAGTCAAGGACACGACAAGAAACCCCACAAAATCAACTAACCTGGGCTCACAGGGACCCAGAGACTAAACTGCCATCCAGAGAGCTTGCATAGGATTGACCTATGTCCTGTGTATGATACAGTTGTGTAGCTTGGTCTTCTTGTGTGATTTCTAACAGTGGGAGCATGGAACTGTCTCTGATTGATACCTGCTTTGAGGGCCCTTATCTCCTACTGAAGAATTGAGTTTTTGCAGTCTTAATAGCAGAGGTGTTGACTAATCTTGCTGCAACTTGATATGCCATGGCTGGTTGATACACATGGCAGTAGTGCCCTTTTCTGAAGAGAAAGAAACATGAGATGGGAGGGCAATGTTGGGAGAAGGGATTCAGAGGAGAGAAGGCAAGAAAGAGAAACTCTAATTGGGCTAGAAAATATTAAATAATTTTTTAAGGAAAGGTTCTTTGGTGGGAAATGCTAATGAGATTTGTATTTGTACAGTACGTGGTATATGATATCCTGACATTCTATCTAACAAGTGCAATGTGCTTCCTTAAAATAATTGTTTTCCTAGAAGGTACCTAAAGATGAAGCACATTGCTTCACATTGTTGTTGAATTTCCACTATATACATTAACATTCTCCTCTCTTCTTATAACTTCAAGGCAAACATTTGTCTATTCTCCTAAAGGAGAGACAATATGGGAACTTCTATTATATCTAATAAATTATTTAAAATTAAAAATCTTTGTGAGTTACCAATTTTTGTTTTGTTATGAGCTCACAAATATAAATAACAAGGATAAAATTAGGGGAGTATAAATTGTAAACTATAATCCTTTTGAAAGTATGCGTAAAAGAAAACATTATTAGACATTAAACTTACAGTAATATCGGTTTGCTATTTTTGTTCCTTGGTTTTCTGATTATTTATTTTAGACATAAGCACATGTCTGTGTATGTCTTGTATGTCTCTGTATGCATGCCAGATATATGCAGGACCCTGAGACTGGGAAAGGGCATTAGCTCCCTTGGACCTTGGCAGGTAGTAGTCAGTCTCCTGAGGGAAGAAATTCTGGGAAAAGTGTTACAAGTCTCTGTAAGAGCACTCAATGTGCTTAACCACTGAGCCATCTCTCCAGTACAGAACAACAGCTTTTTAAAAGCCGTATGACATTCTAAAACTAGCACATGCTAGAATCCATATTTTATAATAAATTTTGAAATATTGTGTTTAAAGTGAATGAAAGATGGAATTCTTTATATTGTAAATAAGGTAATTAATTTCATTTCATTTCTTAATGTTTCTAACATTAAATATGACTCATATGTTGGCATTTCATTATATATAACAAAATAGTTTTCTAAATTACTGACAATGTTTTAATATAATAAAACAACTGAAGGAAAATATTTGAAACATAAGAACAGTATAAACAATGCTAAATAAGAATTGTTGTGGCAAAAACCACAAAACAATAAAAAGTGGCAAGCTGCATGACTCACAGAAGACAGCCACAAAACTACTCTTTGAGGATAGTGAAAATAACATTCTCTGGCCAGTATGCATGATAACAACTAAATGCAACCCCTGGTTTCTAAAAATAAATAAATTAATAAAAATTTTAAAAGAATGCATTTTAAATCTAATGAAAAACTGATTCATTTTTTCATACCTAATATGCTGGGTGCTTTTGTAGAATGCTGTAGTAGTAGGTCAGAACCAACCATCTGAGAATAAAAAGAAGTGAAGAACTCTTCTGGAAAGCAAAAGAGCATCTTAATATGTTTGGAAGGAAGCACATCAGCACAGAGATTTAACCAGAGTTACTGCGGTCAAATGCTGGATGACATCCATGTCCTGTAGCACTGTGACTCAGGGCAAATTGTGGAGCATGCAAGAACCTCTGCTACATCATCTGTACATAGTAGGTCTAGATACAACACTGTCCACTTTGAGTTTTCATGAAGGTAATGAAGCGAAAGTATTCACAGAGTCTGTGCAAAGCATAACATTCGATGCCACAGGAAAATACTGTTGTATTCAGTAGATTTAGATGTTGGATGATAACACAGTAACAATTTACTTCTCTGAAGTCAGGATCCTAAACATGCGCACTACTTCTCAGGTTTCTTGTTTTCCCTTAATTCCCTGTATGCCCACAGTCTCTTGTTCTCTCGGATAAGGATTCCTACCAAAGTAACTTAGTACTGCATTTCCTCTGAAAAATTCACCTGGCTACTTTGCTACTTTTATTCTTTCCTCCAGCTCTGTCACCTACCGAGGCCCTTGGCGCCATTGTGTGTAAGAATGTGTCGTTCCAAACCCACAGCTCCCATATCTCTTATTCTGCTCTACTAGAGTCTCTAAATCACTTTCCAACAGAGAGTAACCTATTATGTATGCCAATGCTTTATATTATCTCTCTAATCTTTAAAATGAATGGACATTTGTAAGTAATATTTTTTTTAATGGTATAGTACAGAAGCCTAAATCAGCATTTAATTAATATGAGGCATAAACTGATATTAAAACTTTAAGCAAATATAAATTACACAAATAATTAAAAAACAAACATGATTGTCAACATCAACTCATAATAGATTGAGAATTCAGAGACTTTCCTCAAATATACACAGAGATAATTAAGATAAAGCTTTTCAGTGCAATATGAAGAGCCACAGTTTTCCTTGCTTACTATGTATCATACTGTCATCTGGTAAGGGAAATGAAAAGGAATTAGAGACAAAAATCTTTCCATGATTCAAGAAGACTAAGATAGACACAAGGAAGTATATTAAACTTCCAAACCAGCAGCTAATGATAAATATGTAGTAAGAGGTTTCTGGCCCTGGCTTTTCAGCCTAGCCTCAAGATTTAGGCCCGCTGACCTACAGACCCGCAGAGACAGACAGATGCTTACAATAGTTTTAGGCTGATCGGCCTAAGGCCCAGGCATATAACTTGCTAACTCTTTACCCTTAATCTAACCCATGACTCTTATCTTGTTCAGCCATGTGGCTTAGTACCTTTTCTCAGAGCAGCATAGTTGTCCTCTGCTTCTTCTGGCTTCTCTCTAGAATTCTGCTCTGTTCTTCCAGTTCCCAGAGTTTTCTTAGTCTGGTAGCCCCGCCCACACTTCATGTCTGCCTTTGGCCAATCAGTGCTTTTTATTAATCCAGTGGGTCGGACAATTATTTACAATGGAACAATATAATCCCCCTACATAAATACATGTGTGAAAAATAAATGAAACATTTATTAAATTAATGAAACAAGATCCAGGGACCCACTCAGCCCAGGAAAGGCACATGCAGACTAATGTACAGAAAAGAACTCAAGGATGGTAGGTTGGTTTTTGTTTGTTTATTTTTTCTGCTTTGATTCTTTTAATTTTTATCACACTATAAGACCCAATAAGGTGCTTTTAGATTTTGAAACTGAAAGTAACTTTTATACAATATACTTTTACTCTGATTTCTCCACCCACATCTCTATCAAGATCCTTCCCATCTTACACATGCAACTTCACAACTTCTTTCTCTCTCTTCTGAGAGCAAACAGACCAAAAAGTAAAAGACAATGAAAGAGACAACAACCAAAATTAAAAAAAAAAGAATAACATAAAACAATCAAAAAAAAATCTCAACAATGAAAAAAGAAAACAACACAAGAAACACACACAAAACCCATAAAAACACAAAATAAGAAACTATAACATATAATAAAAAAGATAGCAGTAAGTTTTTTTAAAAAAAATGTCCAAGCAAACTATTATGAGACAAAAAAAAAAAAAGCTTCCAAAAAACAACATTGAGCTCATTTTGTGTTGGCCATTTACTACTGCACCATGGTGTGATTTTTATACCCAGTAAGTGTCTATTAGCCCCAGACCCCTTACTGGCCCACAGCTGATCAGATTCCCCAGAAATGATTCAGACACTTATATTAAGTTCATGCTGTTTGGCCTATGGCTCAGGCACATTCCTAGCTTGCTCTTACATCTTAACCCATTCTCATTAATCTGTCTGCCACGTGGCCCATGGCTCACCTGTGTTTCTCACATGCTTCTTCTTGGGCGGCTGGCTCGGTCTTTCTCTCTTACTCTGCCCTTCCTTTCCTACCTATTCTGATTCCCCACCTACTTCTTCTGTGGTGCCTGTCATGGGCCAAAACAGCTCCTTTATTTAAAGAATGATATTCACGGCATACAGAAAGGCATTCCTACATTAAGTTGTCACTTGGGAACAACTTCTATGTTATGCATGGGAGATCATGTCTACTTCTCTCTTGTTGCTGGAATCAGATCTGGCTTAGCCTTGTGAAGGCCCAGGAATGAATTATTATGACTGTATCTGGAAGACACTGTGTCCTTGGTGCCATCCATCTTCTCTGGCCCTTATAATTTAAATTTTAAGATCTGCTTAATTTTTTAATCTTGATGTCAAAATGATTATATATAGCAATTGCGAAAACATTGAAATGAGATTCTCTTCTCGCAAGAGAGAGTTCTTATTTGGTCTCAAGGTAGACGACCAGAAACAAAGTGGTTTTACCATTGTGTATCCCATCAATGATGTATGAGAATAGCCGTACGTCTTAACAGCTCCTGGTACATAGCTGTTTCTTATTGAATGGCAATTCCTCATTGTTAATATAGCTTGTGTTTTTCTAATGACTTAAGATGCTGCTTATTTTTTCATCTCCTTATGAACTATCTCTATATCTCTACAAGTGAATCTCTACCAGCTGTTAAAAGTACCTATTTTTAAAAATTAAATTTGCATTTCATGTTTGTATTTTCTTATTTAGATGTTTTAAAATTATATAGTAATCAGATATGGTATTAGAAGATAAAGTTTTTTTTAAGAAGAGAATTAAAATCACACATTAAAGTGGGAGGTTGTGTTGTTTCATTTTAAATAATTGTCCCACCCACTGGTTCAATAAAAAGAGCTGATTGGCCAAAGGCAGGCAGGAAGTGTAGGCGGTGCTACCAGACTAAAAACTCTGAGAACAGAATGCCAGATCAGAACACCAGAGAGAATTCCAGAGAGAGGCCTGGAAGAAGCAGAGGACAACTATGCTGCCCTAAGAAAAGGTACCGAGCCGCATGGCTGAACAGAACAAGAGACATGGGTTAGGTGGAGGGTACAGAGATAGCAAGTGATATGCCTGGGCCTGAGGCTGATTAGCCAAAAACTAATGAAGGCGTCTGTGTGTCTCTGTGAGACTGTGAGACTGCGGGTCTGTGGGCCTAGACCTTGAGGTTAGGCCAGAAAGTCCGGGCCAGAAACCTCATACTACACATTAATATATATCCAGGAGAAAACTATTTTAACATTTTTTACATGAATTTCTATTTTTTTTTTTATTTTTCAAAGTACATTCTTTGTTTCTCTCACATCATACTTTTTGATCCCATTCATTTCTAGTCCCTGTGTATCTACTCTCTGGTTTTTCAGTCCTCTACTTTGATAAAAAAATTTAAGAGAAAAAAGAGAAGTGGGGCATCTCATCAAAGAAGCTACAGTATGCCATCGTGACTCATGTGGTAAACCCTTGTGTACTTGCAAGTTTTCATTGCAAAGAGTCTTGTTCTGGTGTCTGCTATGCTATTAATGTTGAATCCTCACTGGAAGTCCTTCTGATTATCCGACTGTTGCTCTATATGTTATGGAGATCCTGCATCTTTGAGTCTATGAGACATGCCCCTTCATTTGCTCCAGCAGATCACAGATGGAGTGGATATTGGAATGGGCTGACTCGTAAATCTGCTTTTTGACTTGGATAGTTGCAGGGTTGGTCATTCTGATCACTTTTTAATGTGAATATACAAACTAGAAACTTGAATTTCTTTGATTGTATCAGCCTAAATGTTTAAAAAATGCCAACAAATCAGAATAACTCATGTTGCTGGCTGAGCAATAGACCCTTATATTCATTACTATCTCAAATGACAAATACAAATTGAAATAGAAGAATAGAGCCAAGTTTAATGCTAATGGCCTATAATCTAGTGGTTCTCAAGCAGTGGGTTTGAACCCCCTTTCCAAATTTCTATCCCCCAAAATATTTAATTATAATTCAATAGAATGGCAAAATTACAGTTATGAAATAAAACAAAAATAATTTTATGGTTGGGAGTGATCACAGCATGAGGTACCTTATTAAAGGGGCACAGTATTAGGAGGGTTGAGAAGCAGTGCTGGAATCCTGCCAGATGGGAGGCCAAGACAGAAGAAAGTCTATGCTTCATAACAAGTTCGTGCCTCAAAAAACAAGAGTGAGGTCCCAAGATTAACCAGAATTGAAAATGCCACACTACCAGAGGGATACAGGTGCAGAAGGAAACTATGTTTAAATGGGTCTTAGAAATGAAAACTGTGATTACTGAAGTTTGAATACTCTCTCCTTAAGTGGCTTTTACACTCTCTGACCTCTTTTCTACAGAGTATTCTGAGCCATGAGCTTTGATGAAGGCAGTCCGGCAAGGACCCAATGTTCAGGGGAGGAGAGTCTGTATGAGCAAGGGGATAGGGATTATGATGAAAATTCCCACAGTGATGGATAGCTGGGGTGCTGGGGAGCTCACTGAATCAAGACTAGCATCTGGAGATCTATAGGGAAAAGGCCTTTAAGGGTAGGCAGCTGTAGATTGGCATGGGCAGTATGTGGAGCCTCGAGGGTGGGATCAGACTGTGTTCCTGAGCGTGGGCTGACACTTTGGAGCCCATTCCCTGCAGAGGAACACCTAATAACCCGGTCTTGACTTTGAGATGAGTAAATTGGACTTGCCTGGAGTGGATGTGTCAAGCTGAGCTGACTCACCTGAGACTTCTTGCCCTTTTGGGGAAGGGATGGGTGGATGGGGAGAGCCTAGGCTCAAGGCTGACTAGGAGGGATTGGGAGGAGGGAAGAGAGGGGGAGCAGGGGATACATAGATAAAAATGACCTTTAAAAAAATAAATAATGAAATGAAAAAATAGGACCAATGTTCCAAACTTTTCTCATGAAAATTTAGAAGTTTCTTTATTTGTGTTTACATTTGCCTATTAATTTTTTTAACCACTGTATTGCTTTCAGTTTAGTATCTATTTAGCTTCTTTATGGAAACAACTATATAAATATTATTTCACTTTAGAATTGAGCTGTATTTTAATGATTTTTATAAAAAGTTTGGTTCATTATGTGACTTTTAATTTATCAGGATTTTTAACCTGATACACAATAAACTCTAAAATTGTTTCCCACATAAAGAGAGGAAGGGCTCCTATATTGACCAGACGAAAGTCACAAAGCATCTATAACTGATTTAGAATTGACTCAGAAAAACAAATTCAGGTTCTACAATAGTTCTCACTTTCATTTCAATGACTTAAATGTAATAAGAATAATGAGTGAATTACAATAAGAAGGGATGGATAAAATAAATAAAAGCATACATTTATTTAAGAATAAAGGAAGAATGTGGCAGTGTGAAATATTTATAACAAAAAAGAAAATGAAGAGAACCACCATGTGCTCTTAGAAGTTAATAGGAATGTTTCTTCCAAATCACTTACATTCAGTTCCTCTCAAAATCAATTGTATTTCTAACCCATGGGATTGTCAGGCATCTTCTCTGATATTTCTAAGCTATTATTCTGCATTTTTCATTTTGTAATATAAAAGAGAATATAAGAACAAAATTAAAAAGAAGTTGTTTGTTCTTCCTTCACATAAAAATTGAAAAAATATTGTGGTTCAGATCCTAATTCAAATGAATTTTACTTACTGAGTACATTTTTCTGATACTGCAAAGTAACAGATATACATTAATTTCACAATAAATAAGATTTATCTGACATGACTATAGTCCACTCTAAGAATGTATACTGCTTTATAAAACATAAGAGCAGAAACATTTTCCAGAATGAATACAAAAATGAATTTGGCCCCAAACAGCCAGGGGTTTAATTGCTGACTATCATATGCTAGACATGTGCCCTTACTATGGTTTTGTGTGATGTGTTTCTTTGGTTGACATAAGAGTCATTTCACATGTCTGGTCTCAAAAGATAGTGCTCAAGCTATAGGTAATACTGTTTTCCAAAGTATTAACTTATTAACTTATTAACCTTAACTCTTCCATATATCTTGGCTCATAAAACACTTAGGTTTTCTTTACCAATAAATATCTTTATAGGTATAAGTTCCTTTGTGCTTGTCTTGCTGACTTTAGGTATTTTATTTTCCAAAGTTGGTATTAAGGTATCTGGCAGACGTTAAAGAATTATAAGGTAAACAGAAAAATAAATGTAGAATATGATCAGGCATTTAAAAACAAGACACAGTTCATTTTTTAAACAATCCCAGGAATTGTCCTAAATGATTTACAGAAAGAAATGTCAGTTTACATGAATCCTATGCTGAAAAGGAAATACAGTAGATGTCATTATTAACAGTCTTCACAAACAATATCAGATAAACACCATTACTGCAGGAGTAGTTTGAGATCGGTGCAGCTGCAGATTAAAAGCACAAATGAGCTTCCAGCATTTTCCAGTATTTACAGTGTTCTTATGGACTGTGTCCTTGACTTCATTAATGTGTTTTAAATCACAAGATGGGGGCTCCTAAGTACAAGCTGATGCCACCTCTTTAACTCTGGGTAAAAGAAAACTCACTGTTGGAGAGAGAGAGAGAGAGAGAGAGAGAGAGAGAGAGAGAGAGAGAGAGAGAGAGAGAGAGAGAGAGAGAGAGAGAGAGAGAGAGAGAGAGAGACATTATTTTAACAGCATTAGTTTTGGTTTGTTTGTTTTATTCTGCCTTTTGTTTTTCAGGTCTCAAGGCACAATGAGAATGCCAATTAGGGTGCTATGCATAAGGGTTTTATGGAGGCATCAAACATAAGGGCCAGTGTATAAAATCTTCCTATAACATGTTATGGGAATATTTTATTTGTAGAGATGCTAGAACAGTCAGAGGCATCTGGGAAAGTCCAGAGCATAGAAGGAAGTAGACTGAACATAGCCAATACATTGGACATGGCCAGAGCGATGTGAAGAAGAGGAGAACCAGAGCAACAGATAGAGCCTAGAGAAAGTTCCGGAGACTAGCGAGAGCCGGAACCTAAAATGGTGAAATAGCTGGGCTGTAAGAAGGGTGAATTGCTTCAGAAGTAAAGGGCCAGGTGTCTGCTGGGGAGAATTTGAGATTCATAATAAGTACCTGGAAGCTGATGGATCTGGATGACTCTGATAAGAGCAACAGGTATGTGTTAATGGGAGAGGCATATTTCCGTTTTGCCTGAGGTAAGGGAAATGACTCCTTTGGTAAATGGGACCAGTTTCACAAGTTTCTGGGGGAATGCTGGCTTTAACAAACAGCCAAAAATCCTCCTACAGTCCTGGTTAAGTTTACTTCTGGATATTTGGACTGCCCTTTGGAGTTTGGAGAACTGGAATTTCCTTTGGGCCTGACAGTAATCAGCCTTTAGCTATAGAGAAGAGTTGATTATGAATAAGGTGAGAGTTAAGCTTATGTAAAGAGAGATTCATATGAAAACAATCTTAATCAGTTTGGTTCTTCAGAACTTAAAATTTTCCTTCAGGGCTGGTCTAAGGATAAGAAGGGAGACGTGAATGTACATACCTGAATATTTAGCTAAGCTGATAGTATGTGAAAAGGAATATACAGTATTCTGTTGTTCTTTTTCAAGTCATTCAGTGAAATCAGTAGGGGGTGCCCTGTGCTCACTCTCTCTAGTCACATTGCTTATAATTCATAAACTTCAACTTTTCTAGTTTAAACAGAAAAATAAACAAGAACTTAATAATTGTAATAAGCATTATATATAAACCGTGTCATCTACTTTTCTGTCTAAAATTCATTCCTTACATTTTAGGGTAGAATAAAGCAGATTTGTGCTTGTTATATTTTTTACTTTATATATTTACTCATTAATCCTGTGTGTGTGTGTGTGTGTGTGTGTGTGTGTGTGTGTGTGTGTGTGTGTGTGTGTGTGTGTGTGTGTTGGGAACATGGAAGTCATTTCTGCCATTCTACCTTGCAGGGCCTGTGAAATGAACTCAGGTTGTCAGGTTTCGTGGCAGTCACCTTAACCCACTAAGCCATGTCTCTTGCCCAAGTGTAAAATAATACAAAATTCATCCTGTCTGTCTGTCTGTCTGTCTCTCTCTCTTTCTTTCTTTCTCTCTCTCTCTTTCTCTTTCTTCCTTTCTTTCTCTCTCTTTCTCTTCTCTTTCTTTCTTTCTTTCTTTCTTTCTTTCTTTCTTTCTTTCTTTCTTTCTTTCTTTCTTTCTTTCTTTCTTTCTTTCTTTCTTTCTTTCTTTCTTTTCTTTCTTTTGGAGACAGGGTTTCTCTGAGAAGTCTTGCCCGTTGTAGTCCAAATCAGGCTGGCCTTGAACTCACAGAGATCTGCCTGCCTCTGCCTCTGTCTCCCCAATGCTGGGGTTAAAGGCATGTGCCCCCCCCCCCCCCATTTCATCTTTTTTTCTTAAATTTACCATACCCTTGGCTGTAAACAGATGCATTAAGAACATTAAGGAAAAAAATAAGAGGTGGCAGGTTTAAATGAATGAGTCCAGATAAGCATCTTAAACAATTTAGGAAATATTCTACAAATTACGTGTGATTAAATTAAGAATACAAATTAAGCCTTTGGATTTGTAGCTCTGTACCAAGCTTGCTTTGTACAAGAAGTCTTTGTAAATGACAGAGCAGGAGTGGGGAGGGGAGCAGGAGGCAGGGAGAGAAAACAGTGCCTGCCTGAGTTATAATCTTTCCTTGGTGTCCCCTAACTTACATCTACATGGATGAGGCCTTGTATTATCAAAGAATTTACATTTAGTTTTAGGGGGGAAATCAATAATTATTTAGTGAAAGCATTAAATACCTCAAAAATTTAGACTCCCTCACGTAAGCCCAGCAGCCACTGAGCCTGGACTTTTTGGCCAGTCAGCTCACCCAGTTCATCATCTCCTGGCTCTGTTGTTTACCCAAGTGGCTCCTGTTTCAACAGCTCCTTGGAAGTCTATATTCGGAACCGGAATGCAGCCTGAGAACACGTGTGTGGGCTGAGGAGTGGGAGGAGGTTCACACTGTGATCACAGCCCAGGCTGTGCCTGCCTCTGCTGCTGCAGGGACAGGAGCTTGCACTAAACCTGAAGAGGAAAACCTGTGCGTTCCTCAACAGATGGCGGTGGGAGGCAAATGGTTTCTCTCCCTGTGTGCTCCATGCAACCAATATTGCCGGTCTATGTGTAACAAATAAATGTGCTTCGAGTAGAGTGGCACGGACTACCCACACGAGGAAGTCAGAGAGTGGGTCAGTGCCAACTGTTCCCTGTACTGTGACTTTAGTCTAGAAAAGTGTATTTTCACACCTACGGGGCCATCAGCGTCAGACAATTTCTCTGCATCAGTGGAGATTAAGTTCCCTTTAATTAAGAGATAAACAGGGGCGAGAAATTTCTTATTCCAGAGATGACTGCAACCTTAAAAGTAACAGAAAGTTTTAAAACAAAAATCCAAACACTGTAAAGTGAGCAATGTGAGCGATGCCTTTGTAAATTCCGTGCAGTCTTGCTGCAGTTCCGCTTTAGGAGGTCCTTCCTGCTGCCTGCAGAGCTCTCTAAACTCTGTAATTAGAGCGTCTTCTTGTTGGAGACCCTAATAAATTCAGGACTTTGTGCCAGAAACAACTGAAAAAATCATTACAAAAAAAACGCATATTAAACATGATATATGACTAAAGATAATAAATAGGTACTTTTTAAGGTCAATTTACAGTGGCAAACAAAGAAAGAAAGAAACAGAAAGACTTTGCCAGATAAGCTATAGATAATTCATTTATTTATGCCTCGTTTGGGCACTCAACCTCAGGACTTCACCAATTCAGGAAGTAGTCTCCTGAGATAAATGATTTGCCAAAGGAAAATTCACACGATAAAGTAGACAATGTTTGGGCTACATATTTCTGCTATAAATAGGATATTTTAAAGGTAATGTTTTGAGCTGCTTCAGTGCTCTAGGGATCAGTAAGGCAATCATGGACTGACAGACGAATGGGGGAGGGGGAAGCCTTTCAATATAGATGGACACATTTTGATGAACTCAAACTATAACCTGCAATCTTTCATTTAAACTGGGTTCTTAGCTAGTGAAGGTAATGATTTGTCATGCAGCTTATTCATTTACTGCTAATCACCAGGATTCCCACATCTGAAAATCCCTGGCATTCAGAAACCTGTAAGAGGATTCATGCACGTGTTCCACTTTGTGCTGCTGATTTGCAAAACAATGAGGCCGGTAATGATGCGAAAGATTGAGCTGGCTCTCCTTGTGTCTCCTCTGTCTGAACTGATTGTTATTTGTAAAGAAGGAGCTTCGGAAGCCTGCTGTTCCCACAGGATGAGGAAGGAGCAGCCGGGCTCTGGTTGAGGATGACATCCTGTGTCAGGGATCAGAAATCAGTCAGTTAATAGCTTTGCACTTAGAATTGTCTAACATTTTTTCCTCTCTCTCTCTCTCTCTCTCTCTCTCTCTCTCTCTCTCTCTCTCTCTCTCTCTCTCTCTCTCTCTCTCTCTCTCTCTCTCTCTCTGCTTTGTGAAAGGCCAATTTTCTAACACATAAAGTCATTTTCACATCCTTGATATATCGTAGGCTGCGAGATTCTTTGAAAATAGCACTAGTTTAAGTGATTTCTTTTTAAAGCAAGATAATTTGCTAAATATTTTATGCACCCAACCACTTTGTAACTTATGTTGATGTAATTCAGACTCAAGAAACACAAAACAGTTCTTATGAGTATAAAAAACAGTGAGCACTTAGTAATTGAGATTATGTTACAAGTGCCATTATAACAAGAATTTGTTTCAGCTCAGAGTGAAGCAGTCTTTTCTCTCCTTGTCAGAAAGGTCGAATCTGTGCTGTTTCCAGTACACACAGCTATTTTTAATATCCCAGAGATGAATTGAGATAGGTGGCATTGTCGTGTTTTTCCTATTTATATCATAAATAGACTTGTCCTTATTGAAAACATTTTAGAAAGGTAAACACTAAAGAAAATGTAATAAAAATTCGAAAATAGTATTAAAACTGGTTGAGAAAATATCTAGAAATTATTACTTTATTATGTTCTTACACACACACACACAAACACACACACACACACGCGCGCATGCACACACACACACACACACACACACACACACACGTGCTCAGGCTGAAAGAATTTCCCTTCCTTTTGAAAATAGCCAGATATTGTTTCAAGGAGTATAGAATTAGTGCTTGAAGGAAGAGGGAGGAAGGCAAGAAGAGATGGATAAGAGGGAGGAAGGCTCAGGAAAAGTGTAAATAACGACATCCTCTTTATTCTGTATTGTAAGTAGAATTTGTCTCTCCGCTCCTTCAATAATGTCTTTAAAGAGTTAACTAAAACATATTGATCGTTAGCTGTTTATCAAAACTTCAGACCTATAAACAAAACAAAGAAGGAGGGGGGAAAGGGAGGAGGAGGAGAAAGAAAAATTCTATCACAACTTTCCTCCTCTTCCTCCTCCTCAGATCTCCTCCTCCTCCACAGCATCTGGCCTTCAGCTCCAGTTTGTGTTTTGTAATCTGCCCTCTGTGAATTAAGAACGTTTCTTGGCAGTTTCTTCTTAGCCTTGGGGTGCATGATATATTGACACTGAGTCAGATCTGCTGCGATCTCTCAATCTCTACCTTTGCCAGTAAATACCATCACTCCCGAGGCGAGTGAGACAGTCTGTAAAACCAGAAACAGCACCAGGTGCTGCATCTGCCAGGAGGAACCAGAGTTAAGAAGTGTGGATGACTCAGTGACAGCTCTATTGATTTTTTTTCCCCATTTTTGGGGGGTGAGGATATGATGCAGAAGAAATGCCTCAGCAGCTAGTGCCTCACGGCAATGAGATTTACACTGCACTGTTATTTTTAGCTTAGTTCATGGAGTGTGAGCCTATATTACTAATAATGCTACATTGTTCATTTATAGATCACTGTTTGGGGACCCAGTTGCTGCCACCTGATTAAATGCGTTAAATGTGGATGCCAGGACTTGTAGCTATTTCCTAATTTAGTTTGCACTGTCTTGAATTCCTTCAAAGCGGTAGGGCTTCCTTTATTTCTAACCCTGTGTGACTCAGCATATGCTAGTTGTCAAAGATTAAATAATGTTTTTCCCCTGTTTTCTTCTAATCTTAAAAGTGATTAGAATATTACTCTGTAGTACTATTGACTATTAATTAAGATAAGTTTACAAGGTTGTATTTTTTCTTGTTGATTAGAAGTACCCTAGCTATTATGTAATTAAACAATGATTCAGTACCAGCATCTTACATCTACCAGGAAATGTGTGTTCTTTCAACACTTAATTGTTAGCTACATATACAAAAAAGTTCTTCCTAAGCAATCTCCCCAGGCACAATTCAGCCTGCTCAAGATGAAGCTTTTATCTTTAGCCAATTATAGTTAATACAATAAATTTCATCAAAAACCAAATTCTGTTTTAAGGAGTAACATTTCCTAAGAAGTATTATTTTTCTTAAACTAGTGAATTAATATTTTCTACTGGCTTCTGTTATAATACATGAGTCTTGTTCCTGAAGGTGACCAAAAAAATAAATAAATAAATAAAGGGAAAAGATGCTATATTACTGCCCTCTGTTGCGCTTTTCTGACTGTAAAGTTATTTGAAAAGAGAAAACAGTTTGTTTGAATAAAAGCACAATATTTTATATATGCTCCAAAGAAGTATTTAAGAATTCATTCAAAATTCTATTGTGGTGAATTTTTATTTGCAGTTAAGGTACATTTATAAATAAACGTTGGATTAATGATCTTTTATCTCCCTGAAAAGATGAAAATATTTAAAATAGTCACCTTTAAATTCTGTTCATTGATGTTGAAGAAACACCACATATATGTAGCTTGAAAGAAAAACGTGTCTAGAATAAAGCAAGAAGCAAAGAATTTAACATACAGTGTTCTAGGAACTCTAATATAATGCCTAAACAATTCTAGGAGTTATCTCTAAATGACTTCATTTTAAAGAGAAGGAACCTAGGTTGAGAAAGTATAATTCAATTGCTTATAAAGTGAAAGCAATGTGATTTTGGCTGATATTTGAATCCCTGTATTACCTAGGCAGGTAGTAGACAGGATTTTCTAAGAGTCAAAGTAGCTTTTGAGAGGCATGTTCAGCTTGCAAGATCCAGGGTTGCATCAACTGGACTGACAATTGAGATCCGTAAAAATTCTGTAGACAAAGGATCAACATTGTTAAACAATGCAGTAAAATAACTATGTAAATAGAAGATGGATTCTTGTTTACTGGAACAATCTCAAGAAATAGGTAGGTAAGCTGAGCCACAAATAGAGCGATTGGCAGGTAGGTTGCTTGTGGTTGATACATAACTAAGTGATAGAAATTTATAAATATAAGTTGAACCTAACCAAAGAAATCATTGAATATTACAAAACATCATGCCACACTATTGTGAAAAGTACTTTGCCAATCTGAAAATGTGTCTATATAAAACACTGGACATAGCTGTATATGAAGATGATGCCTGAAAGTCCAACACTAAGGAAGCTGAGGTTTTTCAGCTTGAGAAACAGTTTAGCTCCATTGTGAGAACCGTGACAAAATGCAGATGATTGACTGGTGGTAGTGATGCTGAAGAAACCTTGAAATCTATGCTTTCAATAGTTATTTCTCTAACTACTTCTCTCAGTAGCCACTCACTGTCTGCGCATGTCTATTTTCCACCTCAATTCCATAGTTTGTGGATGAACCACAGATGACTTAACCTTTCTCTCCTTTTGCATTAAAATATTAAAATGAGTATCATTAATCACCTACCTGCTCATTTATATATGCTCATTTCCATACATAAGATGAATTTCTAAATTTTAATTGCTAGGTTTAGGGGCTATAATATGTCTTATCAAATTCTTAGACCGGAAGCTTCTACCATTTTACATCATTCTTCTGCCAAAGAATTGTTGCTGAACACTATTAGTGTATCACTCAGTCACTTACAAGTCTTCTACTTCTCTAACCTCAGTTATGAAGGAGACTTACCCTCTTCTCGTGTTGGTATCATACGCTGGCTATCCATGCATACTATTGCCTTTCATTCATTTTAGATTCATGGCATTCAATGCGTGAATCTGATTTGTTGTGTACTTCGGCCACCCTAAGCAGCTGCTCATTTTTACTTTGCTGTCCACACGTTATTTTACTTGATAATCATCCAGATATTAATATATTCAAAAAACATGCGACACCTTTTATGTGTTATCATTTACATATATGAAGGTCATAATGTTTATACCTTTAACCTATCTTCTTGTAATATCTATAAAATAATCACATGAGAAACCTTCAAGATTTTTTGTTTACTCTCCTCGCCCAGTTCTGTCATCCATCTCCCTCATTTTATCTGTAGGTATATTTTACAATTTTTGAACTTAGACTATTTCTGCTTAATATTGTAATTTCACCCTTACCGTCTATGTAACTTTTGATTTCTAGCTTATTAGAACATATTTTTATTGTTGTTTCCCCTTCAACTTCTCCCAGATCTCCCTCTTTCCTATTCACCCAAATCCCTTCTTCCTTTTCCTTTCTCTCTCTCTCTCTCTCTCTCTCTCTCTCTCTCTCTCTCTCTCTCTCTCTCTCTCTCTCTTTCTCTCTTTCCTGCTTTTTTCATTTCCTTTTTTTTTGTCTATACAAACATATAATAGTAGTAATAATATAAATGAAACAAATGGAAAGAAAAAACTAAATATAGCTCAAAAATATATACGGACATAGAGAGATATGCCTCCAGACACATAATTATCTCATTAAAAACCACAAAAATGAAAGTTATGATATCTACACAAAAATAGGTAAGCAAAAAAACCCTTAAACAAAACATTAGGAGATGAAGAGCCAAAAGACGTCATTGAATTTATTTTTGTGTTGGCATGCCATATACTTCTAGGAATGGGACCTAGGGAAAAAGTGACTTGAAACCCAGCGAAACTCTGGTGGAGGGAATTTTTCATTTGTAATTGTTTATCGACTGGAGATAGAGTCTGGGTTAGGCACATGAGTATAGGTCTACTTCCCTTCTCAGCACTGGAATCCCATCAGGTCCAGACCTGAGCAGGCCCTGTGCCTGCTGCCATAGTTTCTATGAGTTCATATGTGCATCTGTCCTGTTTGTTTAGAAGGCTTTGCTGATACCATATGGGTCTCATACTCTTTCCTCCTCCTCTTCTATAGAGTTTCTGAGCCTTGAATAGAGGGAGCATTAGAGACATCTCATTTAAGACTGAGTGTTCCAAGGTCTTTCACTCTCTGCATAGTGTCCAATTGTGATTCTCTGCCTTAGTTCCCACCTACTGCAAGAAGAAGCATCTCTGATGATGGCTGAGTGAGACACTGACCTATGGTTATAGCAGAATGTCATTAGGAGTCATTTTATTACTATGTTCCTTTATTAAAACATTATTTTGTTTTCCTTTAGGTCCTTGGCCAACTGTGCAGTGCTGGAGATGGAATCTATCATAAAGAGTAGATCTTAAATCCAATCATATATTGTTGGATATCCTCATAACTTTTAGGCTACTATTGCCCCATAATGACTTGTAGACTTGTTGCCATTATAAAACCAAGACTTTTGTAGGTGGCTTGTCCTCTTTCACATGTGGAGTGGGCAGCATACGTTCCAGTACTGTGAACATTAGTACAGATGGGTGAAGGTTCTACGTAGGTACTAGTTTAACTTCTCCATGTTCAGTGCATTGCAGAGATGCTATCTTCAGCAACAGGCTCTTACCATCAGTTTGGTGAGAGCAGCCAATAGCCTTGACAACAGCCTATGTAGGTTAGGAGCACCCATGGGACCTCTTTGACCAGCAACTCGCTTAGATGTAACTCATTCCTGGAGCTGGAGACACCATTTGGTGTTGAGAGATGCTGTCTCCCCTATTATTTGGCATCATTAAAATTATCTTCATATTTATATGAAAGCTTCTATTGTGTTAGTTTCCAACAAATGACCCTTAGTTTTAACTGTTCCTCCCCATATGCCCTTGCTTGTCCCCCTCTTCCCTTACCGTCCCTGTTTGATTCTCCAGCGCTAGTCTCCTCAATCCAAGTATAAACATCTATTCTGTTTTCTATTCCTGGAGTGATCAAAACATCTCCCCTGGAACCTAACTCTGTACCTAACATTTACCGTTATGTGGACTATGTCTGCTTATTGAAAGTGTAACAGCTAACATCTACATACAAACCAACAAATACATACCATATTTGTCTTTTTGTGTCTTAGTTACCTCAGCCAGGATTAATTTTCTAGTCCTGTCCTTCTATCTGTGAACATCATGGTTTCATATTTTTAATAGATGAGTAATATTGCATGTGTAAATGTACCACATTTTTTTAATCCATTATTCTGTTGAGGGACATCTAGTATTTCTCCAGTCTTGGTATCATGAGTAAAGTGGCAATGAACATGGCTAAGTAAGTGTCTCTATACTAGAATTTAAAATCCTTTTGGTATACACCCAAGAATGGGATAGCTGGATCTTGAGGTAAGTCTATTCCCAGCTTTCTGAGGAACTGCCTCACTGATTTTTTACAGTAGCTTTACAAGTTTCCAATCCTACGAACAATGAATGAGTATTCCCCTTATTCTATTTCTTTTCTAGTGTAAGTTGTTATTTGTTTAATTGTTTTTTTATCATTCTGACTGGTGTCAAATAGAACCTCGAATAGTTTTGATTTGCATTTCCCTGATGACTAAGGATGTCAAGAATTTCTTCAAGTTTCTCTGCCATTTGTGCTTCCTGTTTTAGAATACTCTCTGTGAATCTATTCACATTATAATTGGGTATTTATGTTTTTGAAATCCAAGTTTTTCGAGTTCTTTATATGTTTTAGATATTAGCCCTCTAGCAGATCTGTAGTTTCTAAAACTCCTCTGATAATGATAAAAAAAATAGACATGGATGAAATATAGAATGAAATGGATGAGAGGCTTAAATTTTCTGCTTTTTCATTTTTAATGTTAAAATTAAAATATGAGAGAATGTGTATGTAGAAAGTGTAGGATATGTGCCTTGTAATCTTAGAGATAATGAGTCAAAATTTAAAGATAAATAATTATGAATTCTAGAAATAGAATGATCTAGTACCAGGTACCATTCATATTCTCTTGTATATTTTGTTGACATATTTGACACATTGGCGAATCCACTGCTTTATTTTTATATTATAGAGCTAGTACCTAGCCTCTAAAGGAACTCACTCTGAGGTTTTTTTTCCAATGACAACGTGTTCTTCCTGTTTTTCCATCAGAAATTTACCTGGAGCAACAGAGGAATTCAAGTCTACAAAGCTAAACCGCAGATGATTAGTGACAAAGTATATAAGGTAGCAGTGTTTTTTAATAAAATGTCCTGTGAAGGAAATTATGGCAGAATGCTTCTAGCTTACGACTTCCTGAGACTGTGTATGTTTATACAATGTCAAAATAAGTAAAACTATATTTATAACTAAGGAGAAATCAACTTAAAGTCTACCAATTCTTATAAGGACAATTTGTCCAGTTTAGAACCATAGCAGACCTAGCTTTCTTCACTACTAGGCCTATTTAAACTCTAAAACATTTCCTTGTAGATGGTCCTGCTTTCAAAAAGCTGCAGCCTCTTGTGATACTGTCTCACTGTCTATAGTCAATCTTAGAGAAAATGGTTCTTACTGAGACAATGAAGAATTTTTATAAAGTAGTCGTATATCCCCTTGACAAAGTATGAAGGTTCATTTTAGGGTCCCTGGAAGCACAACTTGGTGAAGAAGGTACTGGCCTCAGATATCACATGAGAATGTGGAAAATTCCTGACAAGAACCCAATTGTCAACCCAAATGTTGTGGGCATTTGGAGCAGTGCACAGTCCTATAGTAAATGATTAATGTGCATTTTTCTGAACATGACAGATTTCAAAAGAAGAGAAGATTACTACCCATAAAACTAAGCAGTACCCATGTGGATTACTGGAAGAACCCAAAAGAATTGCAGAAACACAGCTTGCTCCAATGTTTCTCAAAACCCAGCTATTCTAAAGAGACCAGGGTCAATACAAATGAAATAAATGGAGGCTTAGATAAAATATGTCAGAAAATTTGCCGAAAGGTTATTTTAGGGTGGCCTGTTAAAAACAATAATGGGCCATTAAGCTGTCTTGTTAAAGGCATTAAAGTTATAGGCACAATGTATGAATCACATGGGCAGGATTTTCCTCTTTATACAGAAAAACTGCAATATTGAATTTCTGGTAAAAGCAAAATGTTAGTATTTCTGTGTATGTTATTATAAATATTGTACTTGAATTATAGGCATGGAAGTAAGCAATATATTTAGCTTCTCCAGAAACATGCAATCAAAATAATACCCATTAAATTAATTTTATGATACAAACTTTAATATGTTTTTTTATTCTTTTAAAATCTATATTATTTTTTTTTATTTTGGCCTATTTTTACAGACAAACATATGAGTCTCCTTGTTAAGAGCATTAGTAATAAATTACATTTTTAGAAACACAGTTTTGAGTGCTAAAGATATTAGAGAATTTAGGTGATATAAAAGGAATAAGGAAGGAGCATCTTCTTGTTTAGATGTTTAACCAGACACAGGTCCTTCATGAGTCTGTATGTATTTCTTCACTGCTTAGCCTGCAGCACACATCAAAACCAAGTAGCATATGTTACAGAGCTTATCTCTTTTTTTAAAAAAGATCAGTTTTATTGACTTGAAAGGAAAATAAATAATAAACTAATAAAGCTATGCCATGATTGTTCATGGCTTGGGATACCATATCTATTACCTCCATTGATTTATTAATTTTTCAATAACTCATGAAATCATGATTTAATTAATTTGAAATGAGCTGTTAATAATAAATCCAAAATCTTTTAAAAAATGAGTTAGTCTTTGTGGTGAAAGTAAAGTTTGGTTTGCCTATTTAAATTCTGATTATATATTATTTGTAATTTTAGATCATTTAGAGTATGGCATTAGCAACAAAAAAAATTGTGCTGTACTGTAGATATTTTACATTTAAAGATGTGTCCTTTCATGACACTTAGCTCAAGTTATCTGCTTTTTCTTCTCTGACAACTCAGTATTTTAAAATTAAAGATACGGAACTGCGGAACTGTTCTAATTAAATACACAAGAACTAATATTGCTTATTTTGGGGGGCCACCAAACACCACCTATTGATTATTTTCTAATTGTTCTGCATTGCCATATTATTTAAATATCAAATTAATTGAAAAAATATTTTTCACCTAGCAGTGATAGGGGATTAGAAAAGGAACTGTCTTTTGAGGCAGATGCTGGGAGGCTGGGGTCTCAGAAGGCTACAATCTTGGGGATACTTGGGACGCTAGAACACAAATTCATGTGTTGCATGGAGCTGCTGTTTGCCGAGCACAAAACAAACAAACAAACAAACAAAAACAGTGTGGCAGAAGCCTCACCAACGAGCTACAGATGCTTTGAAACAGGAAATGTATAGATTATGCAAGTGTTCACAACCGGATATCGATGAGGAAACACAAAGGAGCCACCCAATGGGCCTCTGCACCCAGGGAACCACAGACAAATAGGCCAGGCACAACTCTGCTGACTTTCCTGATTTAAGTCTGCGTGACTTAGGAAGACATTTATCACTTCCCGTTACTGTTCTTCAGGCTGAATGACAAAATCTCTTGCGCCTTTGTTTTGTGGTGTACACTTTTTAGGAAGTCCTGGTATTTCTCCTGGTCTACGCCATAGACCGGTCTTCAAATGCTGAAAAACCCTGTGTTGTCTATCTAGGGTTCTCATGGTGACAGTCCTTCCATCCGGTGTTGTTGCTGGGAGTGAGTGAGGGGGTCTGCTATCCAGTGTCACAGCACCTAACAATGAAAACAGTGCAGACAAAGAAAAGAGCCCATTTACTGGTAGGAATTAAAATTCTAAAGTCCCTGAAAGTAATTCAGCTCCATTCTTACCTATTCCAAACACACAGAAGTCACAGGCAAACCCGTTTGTTAGTTTCTAGAAACATTTTTAAATTCTGTGTGTGTGTGTGTTGTGTGTGTGTGTGTGTGTGTGTTGTGTGTTGTGTGTGTGTGTGAGTGTGTGTGAGTGTGTGGTGTGTGTGTTGTGTGTTGTGTGTGTGTGAGTGTGTGTGTGAGTGTGTGGTGTGTGTGTGTGTTGTGTTGTGTGTGTGTGTGTTGTGTGTTGTGTGTGTGTGTGAGTGTGTGGTGTGTGTGTGTTGTGTTGTGTTGTGTGTGTGTGTGTTGTGTGTTGTGTGTGTGTGAGTGTGTGTGTGTGTGTGTGTGTGTGTGTGTATTGGTTGTAGGCCAGACCAAGGACAAAACAAAGAGAGAAAGAAGTCCACTAGACAACTAAATAGCACATGTTAGTTCCTTTAAACTGTCTTGTGAAAATTGAGTGTCACTGACCAAGGGCTTTGGGAAGTGTTCCAAAAAAATTATGATGATAGATTAAGCTCACACACAGTACAATGATCAGGGGGAGAAAGACAGCAAAACCTTTACAGACCTCCACTCCCAAGCCCAAGTGGTGGCTCCTGCCAGCATGTAGAGAGATGAAATAAGTCATTTACTGAGGTGGAGGCAAGCATTTCATGGCAGCTGACAAGAGGCAGCATGTGTGTTTGCTGGGCAGAAACTCTATCCTGCAAACTATGGAAAGGAACCCAACTTCTAACTGGAAATAACAAAATACAGAAAACTATCCCAGATGCTCTGATCTTCTCAGATTGAAACATCTTCACAGAGGCCACACATGTATGTCTCATGGCGCGCACACACACACACACACACATGCACACACACACACACACACACACATACACAAGCTGGAGTGTTATTTACAGACAGGATCTCTGTGGTGGGAAAAAGAGGATAACTTGTACATGGTCAGTGGGTGCACATTGCACACATTCTCTCTCCACCTGGCTGATTTAAATAATCACATTAATAAATACATGATCTTCGTAGGTACAAGTCACCTTTTCTCCAACACTGATGGCTTTGATTACTTTGACAGATTAAGATATGCTAATGATACAAATTAGGAGCACGAAGAATTAAAAGGGTGTTTAACTCTTATTCCAGGCTGTCAATTTCCTATAGTGCTACCAACTTACAGATAGATGATTAAAATTGTTTCGTTTAGGAATTTTGAATATTTTAAAAATTGAATGGCTTTCTGGAGGAGGAAAAAAGAAAGAAAAATCTGTGCTTAGCTAATTAGACGTCCTATCTAACTGAACAATAGGGTGGGATTGTTCTGTAACTGGAGAGCTCCCTGCCTTAACACAGGGGCACACGGGTTTTGCCTACATCTTCACTTAGTGTGTTCCTCTGATTCCCTGTATTTAATATGATTGCTTTGACTACAGGTTTATAAAGGGTCCTGGACTTTTATTTTTTTTTTCAGGTATTCTTATTACAATTATTTTAAAATGAGAATTCTGCAACTATGGTTAAGTCTCGAAGAACAAAATGCATTGAAATATACGAATAATTATCTATATATGGGGAAGGCTCATATACGACAAATAGCAAGCAGGTAGTTTGGTTCCATGGAAATCTGTCTGATGACTACTGCAAGACATAATTTGAATACAGATAAATAAATCCACATTGAATGTTGTTTAATTTGCTTGAATGATGGTTCATTTTATCATCTTCAGAATAAAAAAATAATAGTAAGCTTTGTATTTCAAAAGTGGGTGAATATTGAGACAATAAATGTAAGTTGTGGATTAGTTTATACCATGTACTGTAATGATATAATGTTTATGCTAAAGTCCAAATATATCTCTGTGGTTTGATCAGTTTTCCTTCCTAGCCTACCCTCTAAGGAAGAAACATATTAGGGTCAATACCATTCATTACTATGTTCTTACATTTGCAGATAGAGTTGTATGAAACTCATGTAAATGGACACATAAAGAGATGGAAGATGGCTATGCTAATTAAATCACTGAAATTTAGTTGTTGAAAGGCCCTGGTGAAACCAGGAATCCTCATACCCTTTGATGGTCACCTTAGTCTTCAGATACAGTGTTGGAAATTGTGCAAAGAGTGTAAAAAAATATAGCCTACACAGATGATTATTCAGGCTGATCAGATTTTTAAGGTCAGTGGATAGTATACAAGTTACATATGGTAACATGCAACCACTACAAAAACCAATCCCTATGATCTGAACCAGATGACGTGAGCTCTACAGAGGAGGTCCAGTTTTGATGCTCACTCTCCTCACTCAGTGTTAACATCACGTATACCATCTGAAGACAGGGAGTGGAGAAATCCATGGTCTTCAGTCTCTTTGAAGTGTGAATTTTGAGACATGTCATTTAGCTTCTTTGATTTGGAAGAATGGAACATGTATGCTTCTGTTTTCTTAACACAGCTGACAGAATGCTCAGAAAGGTAGAGAAAAAGAAAGGAAGCGGAATGATGGCCCTCAGCCAAAATGCAATTTCTCTCTCTCAGTTATGCACAATAATTTTATATAATTAATTGAAAACTAGTACAGTTAGCTGTTACAATGAGGTTTCCGGGCCAGCTGCCAGAGGTCCAGACCCACAGACCTGCTGCCCCAGACCCCTTATAGGCCTGCTGCTGCTTAGTCCCTTCTCCCAAAATGATTCAGACACTTATATTAAGTTCATGCTGTTTGGCCTATGGGTTAGGCACATTGCTAGCTAGTTCTTTCATCTTAATTCAACCCATTTCCATTAATTTGTCTGCCATGTGGCCTGTGGCTCACCCTGTTCCTTACATTTCTTCTTTGGCAGCTGGGTGATCTGTCTCTGACTCCGCCCTTCCTTTCCTACCTATTCTGATTCCCCACCTAGTTCTATGGTGCCTGTCATGGGCCAAAACACCTCCTTTATTTAAAGATTGATATTCACATCATACAGAAAGACATTTTTCACATTAGTTAGTAATAAAAAATACATTGAATTTCAATAATACACTGGAAAGTATATAATGAAAATAAAGTTAAACTTTTCTTCCTTAGATGAGCAAAACCTAGTGGTACATTTTATATTTAAAATTAATTTATAAATGAATTTACTAACAGTTATAAGCCTTTAAGTTTTAAATGGTATGTAATACTGCTATTTTTTATGCATTTCAGTACATAGCTAGCAGGGTGTATTGTGCATTTGTGTGTGTGTGTGTGTGTGTGTGTGTGAGAGAGAGAGAGAGAGAGAGAGAGAGAGAGAGAGAGAGAGAGAGAGAGAGAGAGAGAGAGTTCTCAGAGTAGAAGAAAATATTGATGGGTCAAAAAATCTTCCTGGACCTTCAAATCCACTATTCACTGTTGTAAATAGGTTTCTAGGGCCCAGGCAGCCAGAGGTACAGACTTACAGACCTGCAGTCAGCCCCAGACCCCTTCGCCACCTACCACTGCTCAGGTCCCAAAAATGATTCAGACAATTATATTCACTTTATGCTGTTTGGCCCAGGCACACTGCTAGCTCTTACATCTTAATTCAATCCTGATGTGGAAATGTCTTTCTGTATGCTGTGAATTTCACTCTTTAAATAAAGGAGCTGTTTTGGGTCACGACAGGCACCATAGAAAAAGTAGGAGGAGAAATCAGAGCATAGGTAGGAGAAGCAGGGTGGAGTCAGGCAGATCAAGCCAGCTTCCCAAGGAGCGACATGTAAGGAACACAGGTGAGCCACAGGCAGACAGATTAATAGAAATGGGTTGATTTAAGATGTAAGAGCTAGCTAGCAATGTGCCTGAGCCATAAGCCAAATAGCATAAAGTTAATATAAGTGTCTGAGTCATTTCTGAGGGCCTGAGCAGCAGCAGCAGCAGCGGGCGACTAGCTCACGGGTCTGTAGGTCTGGCCTCTGGCTGCCCAGGACCAAGAAACCCATTGCAACACAACCCATTTCCACTAATCTGTCCTGCCACATGGCACATGGCTCACCTGTGCTCCTCACATGTTTCTTCTTTGGCAGCTGGCTCATCTGTCTCTGACTCTGCCCTTCCTTTCCTACCTCTTCTGATTCCCCACCTACTTTTTCTATGGTGCCTGTCATGGGCCAAAACAGCTCCTATATTTAAAGATTGATATTCATAGCATACAGAAAGACATTCCCATATCCCCTATTCACATTTTCCCATTTGCCATATTAGACTGAGCTTCCTGGAGAGTATGAATAGACTAGAGAAAGACTGTCAAAAACAGATAAGGGTAATTGAAGTCAGACTCTGTACTTCTCTGATTTTTCTCAAAGTTAACTCCAGAGCATCGACAGCTTCCTTGCCCAGATTAGGCTTCTTCTAACTCTACAAGTATACAGATGTCAAACACTCCCAATCCTTGTACCATTCCTTGCAGTTCTACAACATCCATGTACAACTTGAGGATCATTGTTGTAAATAAATTCTGATTGAAGTACCTTGACTGAAGTGTGCCATTTCCAATTAGGTTCTTATAAGTTAAGAAGCTAGATGTTGACCTTTCTAAAGCTATTGTTTTGTTTGTTTTTACTGAGAAATAGAATCTTACTTCATAGATACGGACTTCCTTTCTTGTTAGGTAAATTGTCTGTGGTTGGCAATGCACTGAAAACCATGGGAACCATAAACAAGTAGGTGGAAAGAGTATGCTGCCACATCTAATATATCCACCTACACTCACAGTGTTATTAGAAAGCATCCCAAAGAACTAGACTAGAAAATAGTAACCCACCTGAGTTTTCTTGTGATTTGTCACTTCACAGACGAGTGAGCTTCCATAGATGACTTAATACTCTTTAGATTTTTCTCCTCTATAAAATAAAGCTACTTTCCCAATATCTCATTGAAAAATATTTATGAAGCATCCAAAATAAAGTGTATGAATGTAATCATGATTTTGTAAGAGTTGGAGGTCACAATGTGTTGTCACACTGAAAGTAAGTCGCTAAAAAAAAATTTAGAAAAGTTTCCCAACATTAGCAATTAATATTGCTACCTAACCCTAGTGTGTATTTGAATACTTATACCTACTAGAACAGTACAGGGTAGATTTTCAATATAGGGGCAAAAAATAAAACCATTTTCATTCAAAATTTTGTCTCTCAGATCACTTTTCTTTTATTGTGAACACATTGAGGGAAGAAAGGAAAAATAAAATTTTACTAAATCTTCAGAATTAAAATTCTTCTTAAGGTAATTCCAAATTAATTCCTTTCCAGAAACTAGAATTTTAAGTATCTTGTTTTAGCTGCCTTGATCTACAAAATCATGGTACAGTTATTGTTCGAGTATCAAAACCATCTTTTAAGTTCTTCATTTTGCCAGTGGCAAAACTTGTCTCAGACAGACTTTGAATTGCCTCTGATGAAGACAGTCCCTAGGAAGTAAATGATCCAATAAACATGAGCAGAATTACAGCTCTCAGCCATAACTACTCAATTGATACAAATTATTGACGAAATTAAGAATCATCTTTCACTTGAAATTGGATCATAAACACAGCATGCTCTAGAACTACATAATATATGTAGATAAATATTAGAGCCAATTTGATTTGATGATGATGTTAACAGTAAAGATCACGATGAGCTGGTGAAAGATTAATAAGAATAATAAGATTACTTCATATTTAGTGAGAGTTTTAGTAATAATAAATTGACTAGTATATTATTAATATATATAATATAATATATAATATAATAATAAATATATTAATATATTTAATTATTAAAGGAATACGTATTAAGACACCAAGATGTGCACTACAAGTTATCTTTATGTTATAATTGAAGAAGCAAATGCATAGAAAGTTCCTTATAAGTTAGGTAGGTGTGGCCAGAAACGCAGAAAAGTATCCTGGCTTGTCATATTTCATCTGCACAAAAGATACAGAGAGGAAGAACCAGATAGGAGGGAGGTTGCAAATACTGAAACCCTTTTCAGTGATTTCATCCAGAAAGGTTCTACCCATCATGAGCCCATAACCTTTCTAAACAATTCTAGGACCTAAGATTAAATGTCCATATAAATGGCCCATGAGGGAAATTTTTCATTAAAACAACCTAAACAAAAAATAATGTCATTTTTAGACAATGGAGTATGTATCTTTATTTATCACTGTCTACTCTAAATGTTAATATTTTATTATAAAGCAAACCACACTTTAAGCACTTATAGTGAAGGAAGATGGGAAAAAAATTTCTTCCCTTCCTCAATGTGTTTACAAAGTTTTGTATAACAATGATGTAATGGCTATAATAGAAACATTGCAATTAAAAGGCAAACATTAATCACTTTTCATTGTTTCCTATGAGTGATCCTATAAAAATTAAACTCTCTGAAACACAGTTTTCTCATTTAAACACAACATTTATTCTAAATGGTGCTATACATGTTATAAAAATATCTGCACAGAGCTTAGCATAAGATTTGAATATGTGCTTTTAAAAATAAGCATTTTAATGATCACAAATGCATATATATATAATTATTGAAATATGGTGACTACATAGGCATCAGCCTAGTTCATCACTTCTTTTCTATATTTCAAATATTCCTAAAGAGTATAATGTGTTCCCATGAGATTTTCAAGACTAATGAGTTCAACTCCTACAATAATTCTTCCACCAAGCTAATCAATATAACACTAATGCTTAACTCAAAGGCTTTTAGCATCTCTTAATTTAACTTGCTCTATGCTTAGTATTTGGTCATGGCCAGTCATTCCCTTTGTATTGGCCAAGAATGAAAACCTGATTCAATTAGGAAGCAAAAAAAAAAAGTGTAGTTTGGGGCAGTTTCAGAGAAAGGAGCTTTCCTCTATTCAATTATGAAGTAAAGGAATGAAAGTGAAATTCAGAATACACAGTTATAACTTACCTAATTTATAGAATCACTTCTAGAAAGTGTTACTGGCTACCAAGACATGCTTAATGATGGTGTACCATAGTTAGAGTAAACCACTTTTAATTTCAAACTTATCCCTGGATCTTGTAGTTTCAGAAGACAAGAATAATCAAACATAAGAAAATCAAATTAAACCCAATCATTTATTATATAATATTTAAATCAATCTGTGTTACCTTTCTTTTAGCTGAACTACAAAGAACTTTAGTAACTATAAGAACTTATTTTGCTGCTGGGTAGAGAAAGGTGGATGGGGTGTACCACAAATTCTAGTTGTTATTAAATAAAAAGTTAGAGCCAGATATCGGGGAAAAGCTGGAATAACAGTGAGAGGTAACAGACCACAGTCAAATCTTACCCAGACAACTTCTCAAGATAAGTTATCTTCCAGCTTCCTCAGCCTGGATCCTAGTTGCTTCTACAGAATAAATCTCTGTCTTCCTAAACCTGCCTTAAATACCTTCTTCACCCAGTTGTTTCACTTCTGGGTTCAACTCTGCATCATAATTCTAGAGTTAGGATTAAAGGTGTGAGCTACTACTATTTGATAGTTAGGCTTTGAAGACACAGAAACACAGAAAGATCTTTGTCTCTGGAGTCATGGGATTAAAGGCATAGGTTACCACTCCCCATCTTTTCTGTGCTGGGATTAAAGGCGTTACCACTCTCTGACCCTATTGGCTCGACTGTTGGTAGATCTGTTCTCTGATATTCCAGTCTGGTTTTATTAAACATATCACCACAAATGAAAATATAATTTTTTTCACCTTAAACAATCAGGAAGATGAAATTTAGAGGACATATTGAATCCTATTTGTATGGTATCAGCAGTTTCAGAAGTCAATCTCAGGTTTGTGGTATGAACACTGCAATCCTATAATAGTTCATAAAAGAAACCATGGGATATTTGATGCTAAGGCCACTATAGTCATTAGCCACTGTTTGCTGATATTTAGAAAATCAGAAACTAGAATTCAGTGTCTCAATTTTGATGAGGCCTTTTGTCCTTTTCAAATAAAGATTGAAATGAAAAATAGTAAAAGACTCCCCACCAAGCAGATAGATGTAAACAGTTTGAGAAAGTTCGTAACATCCCTTGCTAATTTGTAACTCCTTTTTGTATTTCTGGTTTTTCCGTCTTTGTTACTTCTTTACTCAGTAGGAACAGACCAATAATACTTTGGAACAGACATTATCCGTATCTTTAAATACACTGCTAAATTTTTGTACAGTTGGTTTTTATGGAAGTGTCCCAAATACACTGAAGTAAAATTCTGCCACTGGTTGACTTACATAATTGTAAAATTCTTGGATGAATATTTTCAGTTAAACATGTCAGGGAAGAAATACACAACAAATAATAAAATGGATAGGAGCACTCATCAATCAAGAGCTACCTGCCACTTCTGCCCTGCCAGAGGGTCCTCAGAGAGACAGCACAAATGTATGTTGGCAGTACAATCAAAGCTTTAGAAATAAAACAAAATGTTTCATCCTTGCCCCTCAGCTCTCTAAGGCTATGGCAGCCTGGTTGCAATTTTATTTTTTTACATTATTTTTGAGTTTCTTTATTAAATCATTTCATTCTGATTCTTTTCTGTCACACACATGCCAATATTGTTGATGGCTGCAAGGAGCAGTGTGCCTGTAATCTTTAGAGAATGGTGTTCTTTCCACATACTTTTGACTTATTTTAAAGTTCAATGATAATATTAAGAATTTTTATTCTTTATGATTATGATTTATATAATCAGAAATACATCCACAGAAACAAAGAAAGTATTTTGGCTTATTTATCAACACCCAGTACTGTATCTGTAAAATCTTCTTATAACTTATAAAAAGATATAACTCAACCTAAAGGCAAAGATTAAAAACTGCATTGTCCTCAATTTGCCTGAATCCAAGAAACCCAAAAGCTTATGCCAAAGTTATTTACAGAAAGGTTATTCCCCTTTGATGCTTAAGCATGGACTGTGACTCTAATGACAAAGTCTTCAATATGATGTATAAAGTTTTATGTCTCGGGCTGGCATGGCTAGAAACATAGAAAGCACAGCAGTGAATAGAAGATATCTTTCTAAAGCATAAGGGTGAATAGAATTTCCATTTCAATTTTCTTGTTGAACCAGGACAGTGGATGTTCTAAGAGACATCACCACTGAACTAAATTCTTCTCTGCACCTAGTATTTATGTCCTGAGGCAAATATCTTTTTCTTTTTTTTTTTTCTAAATAATTCACAAATTGCTTCTGCACAGAGGCCAAAGAGGGTCAGAACAAAATTCAATTACTTTCTATCAATGTATTCTCCTCTTGCAATGGAATGCTAACCGTATGAGGTATACTGTCATAATCACATCTGAAAGTTAAATGCCAAGCAGGTGATTATAGAATTCAGTGGACAGGAGAAGAAGATTCAATATTGTGCATGTTTGATTTTATTTAAATGATGTGATCACCCTTGCCTTTATCTATCTATCAGAAGAATTCATTATTAAATCCTTCCAAACACCTTTGCGTAGGATCTCCTGATTTTCAGCACCACATGGACCATAGGCATGCCCGGTCATATTGAGTCTCCTCTATGTGTCCTACTATGGCCTATCATTTCATAGATCTCAGCATGACAGATAAGATGCCAGAATAAGGTTTATATTATCTCTTGACATATTCAAATATCAGAATGAATAAATGTTTCATCAATTTTTTTCTATTTGCACTTACATATGGCATAATTTGTGGATTTTCCATATGATTTTCAAAGTTCATTATAGAAAGATAATTTTACATTTATACCCATCTCAACGTTGATTTCTTATATTCCCTTTTTATCAACTGAGAGCAATGACACTATAAAAACATTTAAAATAAAAACTAGGTGCTAAATTTTTGAAACACTGAATTTGGTACTATTTATATTGTGCAATGACCCTATAAGGTCAGTGACTTAGGTGTGTCAAATGTATTGCTCTTCTTTTATGACTAAAGTACAGAAATAATGAGTGTTTAAACATGATTTAGGTCACATACTGTCCATTCAAGCATGGACAAGAACCTTAACTACTCCCCTAGTTGGCCATATGTGCATGTTCAAAACAAACTCTGTTGTATTAATACTAAGTTTTTCTTAGCATTGTTGTGCTGCATGTTAATCTACCTTTCTTGGTTCTTTTGGTTCTTTATAAATATAGATAGCAGATCAAATTATGGCTCTCATTATCTTTATTCCACATTTTATGTAAGAACTTGCTATGTGACATGATTTTTTAAAAAAGGTTGAATATGACATTAGACAGATCTGTTGACCTCAACACAGGGTGATGACTGGATTATTTGGTGAGGGTAATGTTGGCCTGAGTGCTAAAAGTTAAAGCTAAGGTCTATACAAAAAACTAACAGTTATGTCTAAAACTAAAGATGAACAAGAATATTGATCAATGCTAATATAAAAACCAGAGGCTTTTAATAAAATTATAGGTGATATTAAAATCTTCAACCAAAGCTTCATTCCCACCTCACATCTCCTAAGATCTCTCCCTACAAAGTTTTGCGGAATTTTCTCTCACAGCATGAATTGGGGGTATTAGAGAATAATGAACATACTTATGTACTAGGGACATAGTTGGAATCAACTATGCTCCTCCACCAAACTTTAAGATTAAGATTATCATAAATCTGACCCCTGTGTATGTATCGTATCTAAGAGTGAAATCAGTACATTGAAGAGTTATCTATATTTGACATTTATTATGGAATTTCCACAGAATTAGATACGGAATTAACCTAAGAGTCCATCAATAGATGAAAGAAATGAGAATGTGGAGATTATACATTGACCGGAATGCTATTTGGCCACAAAAAAAAAGAATGAAGTCTGATCAGCAAGATGGCTCAGCGGTTAAAGACTCTTGTCACCAAGATTCACAATGTGAATATGATCCTTGGATTCCACGTGGTGTTAGAAGAGAACTGATTTCTGTACTTTAGCCTCTGACATCGTTATTCTCTCTCTCTCTCTCTCTCTCTCTCTCTCTCTCTCTCTCTCTCTCTCTCTCTCTCTCTCTCTCTCTCATCTCTTTTTCAATGTGAAAAATAAAACAAGTAAATTAACTCCTACTATTTGTAGAAAAATATATGAACCCAGAGATCATTATGTTAAGAGAAATAAATGAAGAAATGGGAAACAAAATGGTGAGAATTTCCTCACTTGTGGATTTAAAGAAGCTAATCTCAAAACAAGCCTTCGAATGCATTTTGGTGATCCTTTTATTTGGAAGTTGAGGCAGGAGGATCTTTACCAATGACTCCTCCTGAGCTACATAACAAAATTCAGGTGAGCCTATCCTACACTGTTAAATCCTGTCTCAAAAATAAAAAAATTAAAACAATAAATAAGATAAGGAAATAAAAAAAAAAAAAAAGATTTACCAGAAGCTGGATAGCTGAGGTAAGGAGATAAAAGTTTCTGGTTAACTAAAGTCATATTGACAGTAAGACAACTATAATTCATATTAATGTATACAATTTCAAGAGACTCAGAAGAGAATTCAAATGTTCTCACCACAAAAAAATGCATACGGTAACAGATTTGCTAAATACCTATGTGTGATTGCTACACAGTGTATACACATACAGAATCAACCACCCTTGTGTGTGTGTGTGTGTGTGTGTGTGTGTGTGTGTGTGTGTGTGTGCACGTGTGTGCGTGCACTTAGACTCCATTGTTATATGTTAACGAAAATCAAGAGGAAGTGAACGATGTTGGCCTGGGTCTCAAGTATGCATTGGGGAGAAATATGCTATTGAAAGAAGCAGCAGGCAGTAAGCTTGTACCTGTAAGCAAACTTAAAATACCACTGGCAACTGGAGAAAGGCAGAAACAATAGCAGTCATGGCAGAGATCTAGAGAGCTTGTGTGATAACATGATCAGAATATAAGGCCATAGACATCCCACTGTAAATGAGCTTATTTGTAAAAATCTTTCCAGGTCTGGAGTTGCTTTGAATGCAGCAACTTCAAAGAACAATCACTCCAGAATTCTCAAAATCAGAGACTATTGTTATTCCTAATTCCACTGGTTAGAGATGGAGAATAATTATACAGATTGCTGAACCCCCTGTTCCACCTCCACCACTCAAAGACATTGCTTATTCACTACTATCTCCTCCCCATCATCTGAGGCAAGGCTTTGCATTCCATCTCAGCAACGTCTTCTAGGAAACCACTGATATTACAATTTCCCATAAGGTGATGCATAGGAGAGTTCCACAAATTTTGCTTTTAATGCTAACTTTTCCATTGAGTGTATGCTCTCAGGTAAAATAACCAAAATGTTTAGGCCTCCATTTACTCATATTTATATGAATATTATATATGTGTGTGTTTGCATGTATGTGTGTCTGTATTTATTTATTCATCACTTTATCTATCTCTCTGTAATGTATGCTTACATATAAAATATTATAACTATTCTAGTAAATTCTTCCAAAAATAAAATTAGATTATTTTGCTGACAAAGGTCAAAAAAATTCAACTTATTGCCAGTTATGTCTTGCCATCTGTTTTGGTATAGTCAGAGACTAAAATGGTTTCACATATTAAAATGAATTTTAAAATAAAAATGAGACTATTTTGTGATATGATATTCTATGATTATAAATTTCACTGTTTGTGATGTTTACTTGGTACTCAGCCATTTATATTCAGACAGAAGAGAGGTAATTCTTGCGCTTAGCAAGGCTGAGTCACTGAAACTCACACTCTGTTTACTACTCAGGCCTTCACAGAAATATTGCTGACTTATGATCTGGAATGATGCCAGCCATGCAGAAAAGACTTCGTTACTTTCCCCTTCTCATTAGACAACCCAATTGGAGAGTCAGACTACCTACAAGATACAATTAATTAATATTCAACATCTTGTTAATTAAACACATGTATACACACACATACACATGCACGAACTTGAGAATCTAAATCTCTCTTAATAGTCTGTCCTGTTTGGATTAGATTGTGGGTAACTCAGACTTATATAGTAATTTATAGTAGTGACTGTTAAAGCTCTAGTTTTACTAAGCTCTTATTGTGGAACAAGGGCCCATTAAAATTTCTAAAGAGCAAGACATAAACATAAAAGATCTGATTGCTTTCTTGATCAGCTACTTTGTGGCATGATCTACATTTTACCTCTAACATGTAGCTAATCTAAGTGTGTTCATCACCACCTGGCAGTGCTATTGGGTCTCATTGCTGTGCTGATCTTCCGACCAGCTTTGCTTATACTGAGAACACTGTTCACTGCTTCCTTGCTATACTGCTAATGTTTGTCATGAACACCTGCAATGATGAGTATCTCAAACCATCCTTGGAACTGCTGTCTTATTTACATCTCTTTGTCAAAATCCTCTGCCCCTGCCACTTCTATTACATTTAAAATACAATAACAATATGGCAATGATATGACACCATCCCCTATTCTTCTGCTCCCTGAAAGGTGCTATTAGGGTTCAGAAACAAATCAACTTAGTTGGCATGACTACTATCCATAACTTGTGGTAAATGATCCTGATGGGTTTGTTAGAATCCAGTTTCTTCTCAGAGGACAGTAAAAGTAGCAGCCCTTCCTCTCTCCCAGGTACCAAGCTCCCCACTGCAATTATCTCTATCTAGAAGATTTTCAGGGGCCAGGGCTTCTCATCTGGTAAAGTTTTTATTAAAAGAATATTGATGGTTTCACATATTGTTCCCCAAGCTTTTCAATGACTCCTGCCTAGATATTGGAGGGCCTGGCTACAGGTTTTTCTGCTGTAACACTTCCCTCCTCCACAAAGATCTACAAAAAGAAGGCCCTATTTTTGCCAAGTGTGCCATGATTTACTTTAGAGTCCCTTGAAAGGCGTTTGTCTCCAGTATCCTAGGTTCTGAATTCTTCTCAGAGCCCTTAGACATGCTGTTCAATAACTCTTCTAATAAACTATGTACTCTCAAAAAGTCAGTCTCAGTGTCATTCTTTAACTGATACCGGAGACCTTCATAATAGTGCTGTTAACTGGCTGAAGCTTGGTGACCTCGTCCTTCTCTTATGTTTTGCCACTGTCTGTTCTCTGGGAATATCTCAATTCCTCACAACACTTGTGCACTTTGGACCTGGTAAAACTCAACTTTAATCATGTGCATTCCTGAGGAACCTAGCTCAGAGACATTGGTTGTAAACCACTTGATACTTTGGAGACCATCAATATTACCTTCGTTCATTAGTGTGACTCTGGCAACAGCTTTGCAAGAAAATACGGGTGTACTAGGATACTTGTTCTCTCTACTTCCTCAATGCTCCAGCCCCAAACCCTGTTATTAACATCTACTATCCTGTGAAGCTTCTTTTGGTCAATTTTGGGCTGACTGGGGACTGCAACTTGCTAAGAACCTGCTGGACCAGAGTTCCAACTTCCTTTCCCCTAGAGGCTTCCTGGTTTAATCTTCCCATCTCTTTCTTAACCCTTGACCTACTCTTTCCCCTTAAGACCATTCATTAAAGATTGTGACTTTTCAGCCAAATGTCCTGAAGGCCAGGAACTAACAACCATAAAGCTCTGCCCTTCCACCTGAACCCTCCAGGCCTACCCACAGCCACAGCTTCAACTTCTCTATAATGGCATGTGCTTTCTCGTAAGTCAGATCAAAACTCTCGAGCCATGTCTTTCCTTTATTTCCTTCCCCAGACCAAAGCTCTCAGCTATAGGGATCTTTCTGCCTCCTCACCTGAAAGTGCTACTATTGAAGCTGCAGTGTCCACTGTCGGTATGTAGGTCCTTAAAATTTAATGCAATGAAAGGAGGAGACATGATCTGTAGAGCAACCTGGGTGATTGGTCTTTTCATTGGGTAATAGCCATTGTTGGACTAGATAGACCAGTTCTGTTCCACTAGAGAGCCTGACAAGTACAGTAATCAGTCATTTGGGGACTGGATTCGAGGCCCACTTCTTGAGATGGACCCCTAGACTAACATTGCTAATGGGGCCAAGAGCCTGAGATAGATAAATTAAGGGCCATAGGGTAAGCCTACTACTATTCAACTGAATAAACACATTAATAAAATGATTGCTAATGGCATTGTTATACCCATAGATGGCTGTATCACTCAACTCCAAGCAAAATAGTTTGTTGCACGAATTAAGGAAACTCAGAGCCAAATCTCTGGGAAAGGCAGAGATATTAGAGAAGAAACACCAGAGTCAGATCTCACCCAGCTGTCTTCCATCTTTCTCAGCCTAGCTCCTCCTGGATTCTTCTGCTTGCCCTATCTTTCTATGTCTGCCTTAAACATTTTCTTTGCTCTGTTAAGGCATGGTACCACCACTGCCTGCCTGGGAGCCTGGAACTCCTCCTGTAAACTAAAATGACCTTGAACTCAGATTGGATTAAGGGTTTAGGTCCTTGTGCTAGGATTAAAGGTGTGAGTTACCACTGTCTGATCCTCCTAGACTGACTGTAAGTAGATCCCTCTGATATCTCTGAATGTTTTTATTGTATTTGAAAATATCCCCACAATAGTTCTTTTTTGCATTAGGTGGTAGTCAACACAGAGACCACAACTAGACAATGTGCAGACAGTGAGAAACCTTGGAGCAGAAATGGAATATCTATATCAAAGTCCTACAGCTGTTTTAACTTTAGCACGGTGGCTGTGCCTTAATCTAATGGCACTTCAGCCAGCAATTGTGACTCAACAGCTACTGTCCTTCTTCTCTGGCAATGGTCTAGCAGCTCCAACTGCAGATTGGTGGGAATCCATAGGCATCAAACGTGCCACTGTTGTTAAATGTATCTTTAACTAAACCTTTATCACTCTATTTATAAATAAGACTTGAAATTCAAAGATGGGTGTGAAAACCTGCTAGTTATGAGACACTTCTTGCTGTCATCTCCCAAATACTATCTTTCCACTCAACCAACCAAACAAACAAAAAATACCACAGCACTCAAAATCCCTCCCTACTTCTTCCAATGTGTTTCTCTGTCTTTTCCAGATGCTATCTGGTTGCCTATGATTATTTTCTGTCATCTAGTTGCTAACTCAGCTTCCTGACCCAAGGTTAATTTTATTTAATTAACAAAAATGCAAATCCTGGATTCACAGTGTGATCAAATGCCCTACTCTCAGGGTTCTGAAATATGTGCAGAAAAGAAGGTGGAAATAGTGGTAGATGACTCCAGGAGATACGTGGAGATGATGTAATATAAACTCACCTAGACTGTGGCCACATAAAACCTGCACAACTTTGAGACAGACAAATCCCAGCAAGGGGAAGTGGGCAGAAAGTCTCATTTCTAACCAAAATGCCATTTGTTAGCAACAGCTTGGAAAAGAGGGAGAAACAGGGTCATCTTTTTTTAAGTTTTATTTTCATTTTTTCCTAATGAACTGACAATAAATACATCTACCACACTCTCTGTAGACAGATTTTCTTATGGCCACTAGTTCACAAAAATGGCACAGAGACTTATTAATTATAAAAACTCAGCCTATGTCTATGCTTGTCCAGCTAGCTCTTATAACTTAAGTTGACCCATTTCTACTCATCTATGTGTTGCCACGTAACTCATGGCTTGTACCTCTCCTACATCTTGTGCCCTACATGCTTCATTTCCATGTCCTCTAGCATTTTTTTTTCTTTTTTTCCAGAGCTCTCTGTCCCCAGAAGTCCCATCTAGCCTCTTCTATCCTAGCTAATGACCATTCAGCTCTTTATTAAACTAATCAGAAGGTGACTTGGCAAAAACACATTCACAGTCTGCAAAATTTTATTCCTTAATATTTTCCCCTTTTTGTCTAAATAGAAAAGAAAGGTTTTAACTCTAACAGCAAAACTATTTACAATAAGAATAATAATCAGGTAAGAATTACATTCACAGTGTCTGGTCCATTTGTATTTGGCATATTTGGAGAAAAATCTTTCATTATTAATTCTATCTTTGTGGTTCTAATGTATTTTTACCAAATTCACCTTCTATCACAATAAAGAAAAACTGTAACTATCTAGTCTTCAACTACATCAGAGACCCCAGAAGGTATAATATTACCTGAGTAAGCAGGAAGTGTAGAGCAAGCAATTTCCAAAACTATGAGAAAATAGGGAAACAGCTGGCTCTCTGGATAGTCTCTCTATATTCCTCTGAAATGTTGCAGTGTAGATCTTCAGCCTCCAAGTCTAGAATATCTGACAGACTTTTCTGTAAATCAGGGATTTTCAAGGACTATCTCATTTTGTGTTAACAAAGTTTGGCGATCTTAGTTCTTGTTCTTTTCTTTTCCAGTTTGTACAGCACACTGACAGCAGATAAGGCAAGGGCAGTTTCTTGCCCAAATGGTTAGCTTTGCCACAATGAAAGCAAACTCTGTGAGGACATTCTTTGTTGTCCATCATCCTTTAATGGTGCAGCTTGGTGCTGCCAGAAAAAGTGTCTCACTGTCATAAAAAAAAAAAAAAAAAGCCTTGTGCTATTAAAACATGTAAAATGCAGTAGTCTTTAAGTCTCTGAAGTGCCTGGAGATCACCTCTCTATCCAAAATATATCTCTGTATGGCCTTGAAAACATACCTGACATGGCTATAAGTTTGATTGTTATAGATGACTATTAATCTGTATTTCTTTATTATCCTAAATAACTTTCATAAACTAGAACTTAAATTACATTTTTAAATGAGCTGCAGAGTTACAATACCTTAGATAAGAAATAGAAATATATAATACAATATAACAAAAATATCTTTGAATTTTTATCAATATACAAAATATCTTTTAAAATATAGAAATATTTCTACAATATAACAAAATAGACTTAAATTTGTATCAATATACAAAATTTCATGCCAAAGTAAAATATTTGAGACTAATAGCTGATTTTTTTGTTGTGAAATTAGAAATAATAGTCTCCTCTTCTATGCTATTATCTGTATCCTCTTTTTACTTTTTAGAATGAGATCCCTGGATCTAATTTCCTTTATTTAGTTTCCTCCCTGACCATGACTAATAACAATTTGTAGACAACTCCCCTAAATGATGATGACAAACATCTATCAAACAACCAAAAACCACCCACTCTTCCTCTTGGAAATGTGAGCATCATGTTCTTAAAATTTCTTTCTGTTGTCTGAGGATGATGGCATCTTTAGGGAACTCTGAAAAATTGAAATAAAGATCAAGTTCTAGGGAAGCTAGCTGTTGTCAAGTCTTGGTGTATGAAAGAGCAGAAGATTTACCTATAGTCTTTGCTAGAATAGTCTCATTCAACAGCCTTGAAGCCTTTCTGGATACACAACTTTAAGGAAATTGCAACAGAAACATTTAGAGACTGGTTGAACTGGGCCACCTGTTTTCATTGGTGTTGGCTCCACTAGATCTGAAAACATACAAACTTTTAAAGTAACATACAAATTTTCTTAACACAGTATGGATTGTGCTTTGTACACAGGCAAACAAAGATGATTTTTTGTTTTGTTTTGTTTTATGTTTGAGTAGATAAAATATATGTCATCTATCTTATAGTTTTTCTACTTTATTTAGGTTTGTAACCAGGATTTTCACAGGGTCTGTCCCAATCAAACTTCATCCTCTTTAACCTTAAACAAATCCACAGCCTTTTGTTTCCTGTGCAAACAAAGTGTATCTATAGGCAGAATTTTCCTGTCCTAGACACTTTCTCCCAAATAACCAGTAGCCACTTCCCAAATAACTGAGGATTTAATGTCCATCATAAATGTTCAACCAATAGCTCAAGCTTGTTACTAGCTTTTCTTACATTTAAATGAACACATATATATATATATATATATATATATTTTTAATCTATGCTTTGTAAAGTGGCTCAGTAACTTTTCCCAGTAGGACATGTCCATCTTGCTTCACTCTTGTCTACTAACTCTTTCTTTCTCCCTCCCAGCTCAGTTTGGCTTTTCAACCTAACCTTATTTTGTTTGACTATTGATCAGTCAGCATATTTAGTAAACAAATCACAGCCACACATCTTTCTGGTGTACAAAAGATTATTCCTCAGTTATAACCTCTTCCTAAAGTAGTATATTTTCTGATTTTCATTGTAAAGTTAAGGCATTCAGAAAGATTCTGGACTGGTTTAATTTAGTAGTCCCTTCCATAATTAAATGTCTCTCAGCAGCTGTCATTCTCTGTTCATTAGCACTTAAAAACTTCAAAATCAATAAAACACCATATATAATCTAGACTCTGTGCATTGTCCACTTTTACACGGCTTATCCTTTTTATATTATTTACTCTTTCTTATTACTTATAAGTTATTTTGATGGTTGTTTATATACATTATTTATTTTTATTTAAGCCTACTTACATTTAACTTGCTTAGAGTATTTGTTTGTTTGTTTGTTTGTTTTCTAGTGTGGACACTTTCTAGGTATCTAAAGCATTCTCTGATTTCATGAGACAAATCTTATACTGTTATATGTTAACTGCTGGCTAAGTTTAGCTTAGTGCATGGCACTGGCAGCTGAGTCCAGCCTTCAGGCAGTCTCTGAACCTGAGCCTATCTAAGAGACATTGGTTAACAGGAAGCCATGTTTGAGCATTGACTGCTCCTAAGTATAGGAGAAGTACTGTAACTATGAGGGAGAACATAGTAAGAGGCAGGGACAACTGGGAGAATCCAAAGTGATTATGATGCTGAATTGGACCAGGTGAGGAGCGGGTGATGAGAGAGAATAGGGAGAAGGGAAAAAGAAAGAGAGGAGCAAGTGGTCACGAGGCCAGGATTGTACTAAGTAGATGAAGAGGTGCGGGCAATCAAAATGGCTAGATTCTATAGAGGAGGGCAGCTTCGACATGGGCATCCCAACTGTGCTGGGCTAGAGAAGTTCAAGGTATGAAAAGAGATATCCCATCCCCAAACTGCAAATCACAACCCCTGAACAGCTTCAGATCAAAAGGAACTTAAGAGAGACATTCAGAGATTCCCCTAAAAAGAGAAAATGGAGATCACCTTAGAAAATTGGAGTCATAATGGGTTGCAACCAGGAAGAGTTGGGAACAAATCTTGAAAAGAGATGATCGAATGAGAGGCACCAAGTGGGAGATCGAAAGAGATGGATATCTAGATAGAGGAAACCAGTGTGGGGTTGGAAAGAGACTGGGTGCTAGGGAAACATCCAAGAACTCACAGGATGTCCGTGACCAAGTCTCCTAACAATAGCAGAGAGGGTGCCTAAACAGGACTGTTCCTATAATCAAATGAGTAACCACCCTAAGTGCTTCCTATATTTTAACCCAGTCTTTAAAACCAAAACCATTAGCTACATCTAAATAAACAGAGAGAAGCATATAGGTACACACACACACACACACACACACACACACACACACACACTTAATATTTGTCCCAACCAATTAGATAACTACCTACAAGGAGGATCTTAAATACTTAACCAGTTCTTCTAGTTTAAATTATACATTTCCTTTATCTGTTGCCGTTGGTCTTCCAAACATACTATGTTTTAAATTCTTTTAATATTATCTATGTTTTGGTTACATTATTGTTATATCAGATACAGAGACCAAATTCTTACTAGCTTTTAGTAATCATTTTTCTCTCCTAAAGACCCGTCTTCTTGATGTTTCAGCCTCATCATCTCGGAAAAGCAACATGCTGAAAATGAGCTGCCTACATTGCTTCTGCTAAGGCTTCACAACAGTCCAAAACGAAATAGCCCTTAAACTGTTACAACATCAATCACAGACATTTATAACTATGGCAAGATAAACAAAATACTGAAGGTCCAAAGCAAAAATTATATTAAGATTTTTTTACCTTAATTAAAAATAGCTTTTGTTTCTTTTTTTTTAAGAGAGAGATTTAAAATTGTTTATTTTATATGTATGGGTTCTTTGCCTGTAGGTAAGACTATGCACTATGTGCGTGTGTCACCCTTAGAGGACATATGAGGTTACCCTAGAACTGGAGTTGCAGGCAGTTTTGAGCCAATATGTGGGTGCTGAGAATTGAAAACATGTCTTCTGAAAGAGCAGCTAATTCTCTTAGGTAAACTATCTCTCCACTCCCTTATTTTAGGCTTTTTAATAGCTAAATGCCATACTATATTTTGTATATGACATAGCATTCTTGTGAACAATTCTCAGAGACTACTTAGTGGGACTAACCTCAAAGAGATCTATAGCTACATTATTAAGACCTATCTTTACTTCCTCAAAATCTCATTTAAAATTAATATCTTCATTGTACTCTCCAGCCTCTAGTTCCTATTTCAACACTAAATCCTCTATATTCCCTTTAGCTCCTTCTCTCAATTCAGATTTCAGAATTCTTGATGGACTTTCTGAATGATATGTTTTATTATTTGTTAAATAAACACTTTGATTCTTATTCATATAGGTATAACCCTCTTTAATTAGTATCGTGACAGGTTCATCCATAATGCTATCTAGTTTTAACATAGCCTCTTGATGTGTGATGCACAGCAGAGCTCATCATCCAACTGCACTGGATGAGTGGTGGCCTCCACCACTTCCTGTTTTCAAAGAAGTTTGACTGAACTGATTATAACCATCACCCTCCAGGTTTCCTCCTCTACCTTCCTTCTGCTGAATTCATTCCTGTTTTGTAGAAACAAAACACTGGTTTATAAGAATATAATGGTAGAATACTCAAGCGTCAGTTCAGACCACAACACAAGGTACACCCCCTCTCTTCTCAAGGATATCAGTAGTCAACTACTGAGACATTAGTTGTGAATCTCTAGCTAACGGACTTCCAGATTCTAGTGTTACATCAAAGGAAATATTGGTGGTCATGCATTCCACTTCTGGTAGTTTATTCTCTAACTCTTTTCTACATGTTCAAGAACCTGACTAAAGGTTTGGGCTGTGAAACCTCTCCCACCTTCACAATAGTTCAAAAACAGACTCATACGTCTGCTATCTGGGCCCTAATTTGCTGTTCTTCAGAGTTCTCACCATGGTACTTGTCACTGGTGCTGAGGCCAGAAATAGCTCTCAGGTTCTCTGCTATGCTATTGATTATTTGTCTCTCTACAGAGCCAGTAACTCTTCCAAAACACTCCATACTCTCAATAATCAAGCTTCATGATTCTTGCCCTGCCCTGTCTGATCCAATAGCCAAACAAAATTTTTTGCAGTGGTAAGATAAGGTTACCTAGAGTTGAAGAACACACCCACTATTTACAGAGGACTTACTCTAATTTGTCCTTTTATGTATTCGTTTATTTGCTAACATTAAATTGAATTTGAAGGCCAACATCTTCATACCATAATTCTTCTGAAGATTTTATTTATTTGCAGAAGGGTTCATAATCCTTAATGTCATCAAACTTTTGGATGATCAGTTTTATATTTTTAAGATACTCCTGGATATTAATAAATTATAGTGGTCACTTAGCTTTTCAACTTTCGTGAAGAACTTCCTTTGTAACAATTGTACTAATGTGTAAGCAGGGAAACAATACAACAATGTACAATAAACTTCACAATTATTTTATAAATGTCTCCTTTTATATACAAAGTTTAAGGTGGAAAACACATGTTTATTAGTATCTAAAATTATACTTTTGTTTAATCATGACTGAATCATACTCACCAAGGTTAAGGTTTTTACCCTATCCTTTCATTAATAGTAACTGTGGAGTTACCTTGACTTTACATGGGACTGAATTAATGAGCAAATATCCTACAGAGGAAAAGGTGCTCTAATGACATTAACAATCACTTTCAGAATCAGTTTTGCAATTGCCTGTAGATTAGCTACTCAATATCTACTTCTCCTTTGTCTATTACCAACAAATACACAATTTCACTCATGATATAAATGTATGTAGTCAACATTTCCCAGCACAATTTCTACTTTTTATAAGAATAAGTTCAGAACTGTCTTGGCTTATTTATAAGATGTAAGCATAAGCCTAGAGAGATTTTCTAGAAAAACATGTTCTTCCCTGAAAGAGGAGCTGAGCAGAATTGGTACCATGGTCCTCTAATGGCTTACGACCTTTTCCTTTGGGTACACATTATGCTCAATGTTATAGCATCAATTTGTGCATCATAAATGTGTGGGGAGTAGAGCGAGTGGGAAGAGGTAGAACCAGCAGCTGTTCTAAGGACATCCACAGATACTTGCAATAATAGCAGAGGAAGGAAGAATGAGCTTCCAGAATGAATTCCTGTGATCACTCATTCATTCCCTAATTACAGCTAACTGACAGAGCTCAGCTATGTAAGACTATGGATATTAAACATTCAAACTTAGGAGGGCAATTTCAGAAGGTTGTTTTATTATACTTTAAATGTTACCTATTTTAAATATAGGACATTTAAAAGAACTTCCATATGGCAGTGTGCAAATCTTACAAATATCTATTCTACTATATAATACAATTTATAACAAATACAATTTTTATTTCAGTTCATATTAAAGTAGTATTCATCTTTATTGGTATACAATGTACAAATGGTATTCTACTTGAGGCAAATATTTTCCTGAATAACAGCAAGCCATAACATTGGGAGAGAACTAGCACTCCTAAGTAAAAGATTCATGTAATAACTGATAATATATGAACTCACAGAGACTGTAATATCTACAAGACCCATACAAACTTAAGAAAGACAAAAAAATCCTGTACAGAGAAGGGGAAGTGGGAATAAAATAAAACCCCTAACAAAAAAGATATTTGCCACTGATATCTGATAGCAAAGGAAAAAATCAGTTCTCTTCAATGAATTGATACTGTTTACATCTACCACATTCCAAGGAAACCACATGCTCAGAACTAATTGTGAAATATAAAACAGACTATATTATGTCCATTTTGCTTTTGTTTTTGTTTTGAGGGAGAAAGAACATAAAGTTGAGCATATAGGGACAAGAGGGATAGATCTGGGACAAGTTAGGGAGGGGAAATAATATGACACAATACATTGAATGACAAATTTATTAATTAATTAAGAAATAGCATAATGCCCAAAGCTAAGATGTAAACAAAATGTATTCTATATTCAAATGCCATGCTAAAAATATTTTTGAAATTATTTTTAATGGAAGAAAGTACTAGTCTTGTAATTCAGAAAAAAAGAAACGTGAGCTGCCATAGAGCAACTATAATTACATTAAAGAATTAATCACCAAAAAGTTCAAGTTATTAGTTAGGATTCATTATTTTGTATATTACATATATCCTAGTGTCTTTCCATCTTTGCAAGACTTTCCCTTTCTTGCAGAAAAAACATTCTTTTATACTTCTAGAAAAATAATCTATCACAATTCTTACCAAGGACTCTCTTACAAATGAGGCTAACACATACTGATGAGTAATAAAGCACCAAGAATTCAATATTTTACAATAAATAAATAAATAAGTAACAGATCAATTAACACATTTAAGCTAAGCAATTAATAGAATTTTAAAAATCATTATACAGACATAGTAATAAAAATGTAAGACAAATTTAAAAGAGACAAGTACATGTGTTTCTCAATATTTATAATTACACCAAAAGTTATAAACATGGCAGAGAAATAAGCTCTAGTTAATGGATAAAAAAATTGAATATGAAACCAATATATGTATGTAACATGATCTAATAACTTAAGCAATATGCAATAGAAATAAAAATAGAAACAAAAACTGTCCAAAAGAGCTGGACATGGTGATATACACCTTTAATCCCAGTATCTTTAAAATAAAGAAAATGTCAAACAAAACAAAAGACAAATACTGTATCAAAGAGGCTCTAGCTATAAGGAGAAGTAGAACTAAAATTCCACTACAGAGTTGTAAATTTAAACAGAAAGCAATGACTTCACACATATAGTAGAACCCAAATACTAACAAATGCTCTTTCAAATGCTAATTAAAGGAAATCTAACTAGTGGTCAGTTTGCATAATACAGCAACTTTGGAAGACAGATTGATGGTTGTAGATGGAGCTAGAGCTTGCTTTTACGATGCAATTCAGAAATCACATTTTTTTTTTTTATGTTTAATTAAAGGAGTTGAATGCTGCTCATAAAAATAAACCAACATATAGGTGCTAATCACATCTTTGTTTATTGTTCAGAGTTGAAAGCAGTCAAAATATGGTTCAATAGATGAATAAGTTACTAAATATGATATAAGAAAAAGATTACTCATTATAAAAAGATTTAATATATTAAGGCATGAAAGGTTTAAAGGGAAAGTAAAGTAGGATTTTGTTTTTATTTTGTTTGTTAGTTTGTTTGCTTATTTTTTATTCTTTGGGGCCTGTCATTCAGCTCCCAAATAAATACATGATTTTTTTTTTTTTTTTTTTTTTTTTTTTTTTTTTTTTTTTTTTTTTTTTTTTTTTTTTTAATGAATGCCAGGTTTAAGCTTAACTTGCTTCTCATCATTTTTTTCTACCTTAAATCATCCCATATCTCTTTAACTCCATTTTGCTTTGGTCTTTTTACTTTTCTTTTTTCTGTGTATCTTTCTTTCCTTCTTATTTTGTGGCACGTTCTTGGGGTTCGTCTCTTCATCTCTCCCTTCTCTGTAGTAAGAGGTTTCTGGTCCAGACTTTTGGGCCTAGCCTCAAGGTTTAGGCCCAAAGACCCACAGACCCACAGAGACACACATATGCTTACAAGTTTTAGGCTGATTAGTCTAAGGCCCAGGCATATAACTTGCTAGCTCTCTACCCTTCATCTAACTCATAACTCTTAACCTGTTTAGCCATGCCGCTGGGTACCTTTTCTTAGAGCAGCATAGTTGTGCTCTGCTTCTTCCGGCTTCTCTCTGGTGTTCTGCTCTGTGCTTCCTGTTCTCAGAGTTTTCTTAGTCTGGTAGCCCCACCCACACTTCCTGCCTGCCTTTGGCCAATCAGCGCTTTTTATTAAACCAGTGGGTGGGACAATTATTTACAATGTAACAACACAATCTCCCACATATCCCCTTTTCTCTTCTTAGAACAAAAAGAATTCCAAATCTAATATTCTTTTCCCCCCTTATCTATAACAACTTATAAAAAGCACTGTAAATGAATACAAACATCCATAATCTATGTTTTTGGAATGTAGGCATCATTCTCTAGGCTACTTCCTGCTGAATGGGGATGCCGACAATCTCATGGGAATCCAAAGAAAAATTTAGGATTACGTACAAGTCTTTAGTGAAGTAGTCTGTAAGGCTGCATCATCTCAAGCCAGTCTCCTTGAAATTGTTCTGGATACAGAGCTCTAGAAACTTCAACAGAGGTGTTCTCAAATGCTGAATCATCTGGACCATCCATTTCCATTGGAGATTTTTCAGGGGGCCTTCCTCTATCAAACTTTATGTTCTTTATCCAGGAATAAATTCACAGCTTCTCATTTTCTGTGAAAATAAAAAGAAAAACTCTTCTCCAAAGTAGCATATCTTTGGATTTCAATTTTAAAGTTAACTCATTTACAAAATATATAGGTTGAATTAAACCAACAGCATTTATAATCAACTGTCTTTTAGCAGCTTTTACTATTTCACTTTCAGTCAAGAAGCTTAAAGATAAGACAGTAACATACAGTATTCAGACATTCTTTGTTTTTTCCATCTTTGTGTGGCTTATTTTTTATTTATTTTTTATTCTATTTATTTTTAAGGGCTTTCTATACCTTTTCTTTTCTTTCTCTAACCTTATGTATATATATTTTCAACACACTCTAAACCACGTAGACGTTTTTACAAAAATCTGTCTTTACTGTATATTTATTTCTTAACTTTTTCTGTCTCTGATCACACCTTTGATTGCCTAGGGCGATTGACTCCTCCCAGATTCTTCTATTTCTCTCTGTTTCTGAACACACCTTTAATTTGCCAAGGTTCAAGGTTGGTAGGATGGGTGGATGGCTCCACCCAGCTCCTAGTCTAATTTTATAGAATTTATCTTTTTAACCCAGGTACTGTGGAAAATTTTGGGGTCCATATAATTACCAAGTAAAGCTTTGCCATCTGCTGCTCATTAATTCCATTTAAGTATTAGGCAGCAGGGCCTCTTAAAAGACTTACAAATGTTTTGCCTCTAAGGCTGAATCAGGAGGTTTCTCTTTAAAAAAGCCTATGGCAAACAGAGCTGACCCAAGAAAACACCGCCACTAGAAAGCCATCTTTGATTCTATTCTCTTTTTGTCCTTATTAATAGAAATCTTAAATCCATCATTTACAACTTTTTGCTTATATTGAGGGTCCTGTGAGACTTCAGGAACCAGCCATTTTATACCCTAAGCTGCACTCCAAAAGCCCACCATTGTAGCCCAAGCCCATGTGCCTCACCAGGGCGTATCTACCACGGCTCACATGGGAGGCACAATTCAGAGGCTGCTTTGGGCTCTAGACCATTTTTAAGCTTTCTATGGCTTTATGTTGGTATGCTTTACCCACGTTGGGCTGCCATTTGTAGTAGGAGATTTCTGGCCCAGACTTTCGGGCCTAGCCTCAAAGTTTAGGCCCAAAGACCCACAGACAGCCAGACCCGCAGAGATACACATATGCTTACAAGTGTTAGGCTGATTGGTCTAAGGCCCAGGCATATAACTTGCTAGCTCTCTACCCTTCATCTAACCCATGACTCTTAACCTGTTTAGCCATGCCGCTGGGTACCTTTTCTTAGAACAGCATAGTTGTCTTCTGCTTCTTCTGGCTTCTCTCTGGCATTCCGCTCTGTGCTTCTTGTTCTCAGAGTTTTCTTAGTCTGGTAGCCCCACCCACACTTCCTGCCTGCCTTTGGCCAATCAGCACTTTTTATTAAACCAGTGGGTGGGACAATTATTTACAACACAATCTCCCACACTTCTCCCCTTCACTCAAGCCTGTATTTCTTCTTCTACTTATTCTCTCTGCCTGGAATCCCCAAGTCTTTCTCTCTCTTGCCTAGTTATTAGATATTGATCCCTTATTAGACCAATCAGGCAAAGTAACACAGATGAAGATTTCTGCTTCTTCCAGGGGGCTCAGCTCATATGATGGGTTTTCATGCATTATTTCCTGCCTATCTATATACATGAAGAGGGAGAGGCTTATAAATCTAGTCAGTTATGGGACTTCTAGGAGTTTTTGAATTGATTATTTCCTGAGATTGAGCTTGATGAGTTTCCCTGAAGGATGGAGTGCCTCACCTCCCATAGAACATGATTTTATTTCTCCACCTTATAATCATCCTGTGTTGTAATGAACTTTCCTCTAATTGGGCAGTTTTAATCATGAGAAAACTGGTACATGAGAGCACATATACAAAAGAGAATTTTAGGACGATAAAATTGGTTGTGGGATATTAGTGCACTGGGAAGATATATCACTGTGATTGGTATAATAAAAAGCTAAAAGGCTAGTAACTAGCTGGGACTTATGGGCAAAGAGAAAAGATAGGGAAGGAGAAAGCAGGGTCACCAACCAGATGGAGAAGAAGTATAATGGGCAGTATAGATTAAAGAAACTGAGCCATCTAAAAGAACATAGATTAAAATCCACAGGTTAATTGAAGTTACAAAAACAAGTTATGAATAAGTCTAAGCAAAGGCTGAGCTTTTATATTTAGTAAGACTCCATGTAGTTATTTGAGCAGTGGCAACATGAAGAAAAATCTGACTACTTATGGTATCCAACATAGAGGCTCAAATATCCGAACTGTGGTCCTGAGAAAGTTTTAGACAAGGAACCAGGCAGATGTGTCTTCCTAGTCCTTCAGTCTCTCAGACTGGCTGATGCTCTATGATATACAGAGCTCCTCACTGTTGCCTGTAAGGTTGAGCCAGCTAGCTCCACGTGCAGAGCCATGTGGTGTGTTTAAAGCTTATCTCACACAGAGAAGGCTGCAGGTGCACAGTAAGCGGTCCAGACTGAGAAAACCTTTAAACATGTATAGTGGGGGTTGGGGGTGCCATAAAAATAGTTTAAAAATAATTAAGTCTCAAAAATTATCATGTAAAGATGTAAGGGTGGGACATGTAACACAGGCAGTTTGGACCTTATATAATACTTTGTTAATTTTGAAGTTTTTAAAGTGCTAACATAGAACCACAGCTCCTGTGAGACATTGAATTGTGAAAGACATTACTGAATTAAACTAGCCCATATATTTTGGGGTGTCTTGGCTTCAGAATGGAAGTTGCATTATAGGAGAGGTTGTGCTTTGTTTTCATAGGAAATGAAAAGGTAGGGATTCTGTCATCATTAGCTAAGATCAGATTTGACTGGGGAAGACGTCCTGAGAATCTTGAAATGAACAAAAAAGCCAGTAATGACTACAGGACAGATGACATATATACTGATCTCTTGACATAGGAACAGTTCTGAGAAAGGATGAGACATGACAAATCTTGTTGGCTACATAGTCCTCATGACTTACCTGACATCTGTAGTTGGATTCAGGCATTAACTGACAAATCTTGGAGGCATGACTCTTGAGGACCGAGAGCCTAAATGGGGCATGGCCAGACCCCATTGAAATGCTACTGAGACACTGAGCCCCTTCCTGTATTCTTGGAGAGCAGATCTCCCATCATGAGATAGCTCTTATCTCCAAAAATTGTCTTACGGTTCAATTTTTATCATGAGTGTTCATATGCCCCTCAATAAATATTAATCCTTTCTATGATATATTGCTAGTAAATTTTCCATCAGAGCTGGCAGCCATGCTTATCATTTTAACTTTGGGAAGTAGTATTGAATATTGTGAAATTTTTGTCACCCCATCTCCAGGAAATCTTAAGGTCTACACTATCAAGGAGAGCATTGCTGCTACCCGCTATTTATTTTATTTAAGTGCTCGACAGCAGAGTCTTTTAAAATGTTATATAGTTTTGTCATTAATGCTGAGTCAGAAAGCTTTTTTCTTAAAGGAGCCACATCTGTTCACTGCTACTAAACAAATCAGACCCAAGAAAATGCTGCTATTAAGAAGCTGTCTTTGACTCTGTTCCCTTTTTGTTTAATATAAAAGAAACTTTAAATTAATTATATGTAGTTTGTTATTTGTATTGAGTTTTGTGAGATTTTGGGAATTATCTTTTTTGTACTTTAATTTGTTTGTCCTCATGCTGTTTTGTAATTTAAGTTTGAATACAACATCTTTGTATTATGACTTATTTTATAGATTTAAGCAGGAAGTTGTTTGGGGCTTTATTTTGTGTTTTAGGATACTTTTAAGATCTTTTAGGCTTTATGTGGGTGTTTGCCCCATGTTGGGTACCATCTGTAACACAAGACACAAGGATGGATATATATATATATATTGGCCAGCTTAGTCTTATAGTTGGGATTTATTTGTTGCTGTTTACCCCCCCACCCCATGACTCAGACACTTATATTAATTTTATCTTGTTTGGCCTATGCCTTAGGCAAATTGCTAGTTATATTTATTTTATCTTAATTTAACTTATTTTTTATTGATATGCTTTGTCATGTGGCCTGTGGCTCATTTGTATTTTTTAATACGTTGTTATTTTGGCAGCTGGGTCAATCTCTCTAGACTCTGTCCTCTTTTTTTTTTTTTTTTCTATGCTCTGATTTTCCTACATACTTCTTCTACAGTGTCTGCCATGGCCAAAACAGTCTCTTACTCACATATAGACATCCCACATCAGATATCCTTTTATATGGCTTGGATATAGGCTTATATTACAGCTTGGTTATGCAATACAAGTAAACTTAATTGAGTTGACAGATTCCTTATACCTGTTTGGACATAAAACAATCATCTTTAGCTGAGTTGTGCTTATCATACATTCCAAAATATGCTAAAAATACAAATATATATGTTACCTTTAAAGGTTGGTGAGTTTTCAGAAATAAAAAAAGATTTAATATCAATGAATATAAGCAACCCAAGTGACCTAGACTCTCAGAATAGCTCTGTTGCAGTTTCCTCAAAATTCTACATTCAGAACCACTTTAAAACTGCTGAGAATATCCAACTTCACAAACTACTCAAGCCAAAGCTTCAGATAAGTTTGAAACCGTCCCATCATACAGAGACTTAACAAAAAGAAATAACACAGTTAGTTCTCAGAAAACTTGACCAATATCCCAATTTTCACAGGGTCCCCCAAAGATGCTATCACCCTTAGACTACAGGAATCAGTCTAGAAAACATGATGCCATCTTCACATTTTTAGTAAGTGGGCAAACGGGTTTTGATCATTTAACAGATTTAGCTGTCTATCATTATGTAGGAGAGTTGGTTGCAAATTATTATTTGTCATGGTCATGCTGAAAGCTGAGCAAAGGAGATGATATTCAGGGATCTCTTTCTGAAAGAAAAAAGGGGTGATATAGTATAGAAATGAGAGGATAGAAGGATGTATTGTTGAGTCCAATTTTGAAATAAAAAGAGCTACTAATTTCAAATATTTACATTGGTAGGAATTTTGGTATATTGATACAAATTTAAGGTTAAGTTTGTTATATTGTACATACTGTTTCAACTCTTGTTTAAGGTATTGTACTATGCACCTCATTTAAAAATGTAATGTAAATTTCTAGTATTAAAAAACTATTTAGGGTAATAAAGAAATACAGGTCATTTACAGCAATCAAACTTATAGTCATGTTAGGTTTGTTTTCAAGGTCAAAAAGAAATATTTTTAAATAGATAGATGATTATCAAATATTTCAAAGCTTACAGAATGCAGGATTTGAAAAGTTCTAATTACATAAGGCTTTTTATGACAATGAGATAGGTCTGCTCTTGGCAGCAGCACCACTTTACTTAAAACAAAACAAAAAACAAACAAACAAACAAACAACAACAAAACAGGATGAAGGACTTCCATAAGGAATTTGTTTTTACTGTATCAAAGCAAACCATTTGGGCAAAAAATTGCCCTTGCCTTGACTTCTGACAGTGTATTTTCCAAAGTGGACAAATAGGACACAAAAGAAGGTGACTACTGAACTTTGCCAACACAGGATAGGGAAGTACTTCAAAATTCCTGGTTCACAAAAGTCTGTCAGATATTCTCACTTGCGTGTCTGTTCAGGTAGTTAGATATCTCTCTCATTTCTATAGTTTTGGAAGTTGCCAACTCTGCACTTCCTGTTTAGTCAGATAATATTATATACTTCTTGTGGCTCCAATGGAGCTGAAGATCAGATAGTTATAGTTACAGTTTTTCATAGTTATGACAAAAAGTATATCAGGTACAAAACTTTGAACTCAGAAGGTAGGATAAATAATATTTTCTCTTAATTTGCCAAAAACTTATGGACTGGAGAATGTGAATGTATCTCTTACTTGATAATTTTTCTTATAAAGTTTTACTGTGTTAGGCATAAAATCTTTCTTTTTTTGGCAAAAAAGGAGAAATATTTTGGGATATTTGTACACTGTGAAGATGTATTGTTATGACTGGTATAACAAATGGCTGAACAATTAGTAGCTAGGCAGGAGAGATAGGCAGGACTTCTGGCAGAGAGAGGAAAGAAGGTACAGTCACCAGCCAGAAAGAGATGAAGCAGAATGGGCAGTATTATATTAAACAAAAGTAATTGAGCCACATAAAAGAACATAGACTAAGAGATATGGATTAAGTTATAAGAACTATTTAGGGACAAATCTAACCTAAGGCCAAGCTTTCATATTTAATAATATGTATCCATGTCAATTTTTATAAACTGGCAGCCCAAGGAAAACCTACATACAAAAATAAAATTTATGCAACACATTCATGGTAGAAATGTTTTTGTACACCTCTCTAATTTCATAAAATGAAAAACAACAAGAGGGAGCATAATTCAAATCTTGAACTTCATGTGTATGTCTGCCAATGTTCAGGAAGGCATCTATAGAGCTACCGGTGATATATAAACAGTGAAAGATATGTGCAGGAACCATCTGTAATTCACTCAATGCACTTAAAAAGTGCTAAGTTTTAAAAGGTGAAAAAGTAAAAATCATAGCAAATGTAAAATGTAAGGCATGGTGCCATAAATCAATCCAAACACATCTGCATTCACAGTAAATAGTAACAGAGAAGTCTCTCCACTGGGCAGAAAATCTCGGTTAAAAAAAAATTCACTCATTATATGATACACACTAGAAAGACTCTGAAAACAAACTGTTAAAAATTTCATTTGAAATGATATAAATGATAAGACAAAAGATAAACAGTGAAAACTGATATGATAATGTTGATCAGTTTGTAATTTAACACAGGATCAGGACCATTGTTACTGCATACTATGATTAAAGGAACGGTCGGACACATGCCATCATTCAGAATAAGTATAAGAATTAAAATGATGACTCAAACTTTGCCTCATTGTAGGATGAGTTAGACACATCTAAAGTTAATTTGGGTGATTGTAATATTACTTGATTTGATGTTAATAGATCAAACAAAGCAAAAGTACAAATATATTTTTAAATATTTGTTTTGCTTATTTGTATTTGTGTGCATTTGTGTGCACATATCTGTGCATGTGAATGCAGGTATCAGATCGGCCAGAGGTGACAGCTCTCTAGAAATAGACTTAAAAAGAGTTTTAAGTCAATAGATTTGACTACTGGTCCTCTCCAAAAAACCTATAAGCTCTTAACTACTAAGTGCTCTTATTGTTCTATATGAACAGTTTAAATAAACCACGTACAAAGATTAATATCTGTAATCAAAATGCCTATGAAATACACACTCATGTTTAATGAATATAAAGTGTGCTCAAGTAAATATTTATAGATATAACAGTGCCAAACAACAATATTACAAACAACAAAGATCAGATGTGGATTCTCTGTACTGTGGCCAGTGTTTTAGTGATTAACCTGAAGATATAACACTATCTGCTAATAATAATCACAGCAGTAATAAAGAAACTGTTACATAAAATTGTTCATGTACACAGGATTAAAACAGAAAGCTTGAATGTCAATATTTGTCATTTTTGCTTATGTTTTCTAGTAGAGCAAATTATTCTCTTTACTCTTTATTGGAAATTAACATTTAGAGATGTTAATTTTCATTCATAATTACAAGGCATTTTAAAGGAAAACAAGATGGGATTGGAGTACTGGTACATGAACTGTATTTAATGAAATATGACAATGGTAATTTCCTTTTGCTCCATTACACAGTAAGATGTAACTTCACCTACGCACTACCAATCTAGTTCCTTTTCTACTATTCTGTCCCCAACCTACCTGAATCTTACAGACCACCATTCTTTCCCTTTATTTAGAGGTAAAACTGAATGCTATGAGTCTGAAGATTTCTTGTGATCTTGTGATTTCTGCTCGGTTTTTGTGTGTTTGTCTCTTTATGTTTAGGATTGAATCAAATTGTGCTGATACCTGGTGATGATCCCATCTGTATCATCAGGCTAAACAGCCTCACACCAAAAGCCAGCATGGAATACTTATTGTTTTCTTAATCCTTTCCTGAATCTTTTAGGAATGACTTCCAGCTTTCATCTGCTTTTTATCTCCTGGTTGTTTGGTAAATTGACTTTTTGCTAATAGTTTCTTTTCTTCTATAAATTTATTAGTATGAATTCCATCTCTGAAAGACCTACAATTTTTAAGACAATCCATATTGATTATCATAATTTAAATCTCCTCAAAAGTAATCACTGAAGATATAGAATAAATTAGAAGTTGTAAAGTTGAAATTAAGTTCCAACTAAGTCAAAGTTCCAGTTGTGAAGATAAGCATACCCTGCTTGCTCCTCTGGGCTTTCTGTCCCTAGGATTTGGTTTCAGAGCAGTCTCACCTGTATTTAAAACAAATGATCTTTTCAAGGAGAATTTCTTGTTAGGTACCACACCACATCACAGCAACCTCTTCTAGAGTGGTTGCTCCACCCCCTTTGTGGACTGCTCTAATCCTCTTTAGAGAAGCTGAGAATTCAACGAAGATCCCACACATCACCTTCTGGATCACTACAGAGCTCTGGTTCTTATTTCCAGTCACTGTTCCTGTAGCATATCATTCTTCTGTCCCAAATTGTAAATATGGTTTCATGTCACATTTTAAAGGCTGGGCAGGGATGGCACATGCCTTTAATCCAGTACTGAGTAGGCAGAGGCAAGTTTATCTCTGTGAGTTTGAAACCAGCCTGGCCTACATAGCTAGTTCTAGGAGCTGGAACTACACAGAGAAACCCTGTCTCAACAACAGCAGAAACAAGAATATTTAGTAAGATGTTTCAGAAGAGAACCATTTTAAATCTCTATCAACAGGATTTCTGTTATAATATGGTTTTTGGTCTTGGGCAGCCAGAGGTCTAGACTTACAAAGTAGTCTTTTTAAGGACATTTTATTTTTTTTAAGTTCCTTAAAATATAGAGTGTATAAACTTCTAATCAAGCTATTTCATTCCTTGTTAAATGCCCTAATGGACCAAGGGTGGCACACTTTAGATAAATCTGTGCACTCAAGTTCCGTAGCACTAAGATCATCTAGATGACCACCGGGGAGGGGAAACCAACCTGAGTAGATTTTTATTGAATCATTAAAAAGAATAAAATTGTTATTTCCTGGCAAACAGTCTGGAGATAATCATTTTTAGTTATGTAAGTCAAATAGAATTTCAAATTGAACACATAAAAATGGAATGAAAGTAAAAGTGAAATCAGTGGGAGCAGGAAGTGGTGATGTGGGAATGCCTTTCTGTCTGCTGTGAATAGCAATCTTTAAATAAAGGAGCTGTTATGGGCCATGACGGGCACCATAGAAAAAATAAAAAGAGAAATCAGAGCATAGGTAGGAGAAAGAGGGCAGAGTCAGCAGCAGATGGAGCCAGCCGCACAAGGAGCAACATGTAAGGAACACAGGTGAGCCACGGCCACGTGGCAGACAGATTAATAGAAATGGGTTGATTTAAGATATAAGAGCTAGCTAGCAATGTGCCTGAGCCATAGGCCAAACAGCATGAAGTTAATATAAGCGTCTGAGTCATTTCTGGGGGCCTGAGCGGCGGGGGGGCTAAGGAGTCTGGGGCACAGGTCTGTGGGTCTGGGCCTCTGGCCACCCAGGACCAAGAAACCCCCACTGACACAAAGTGGGATTATGTTCAGGTTTCAAGGATAGGCAAATATAATCAAAAAATGGCAATATCACAACAAAACTTATTAGGTATAACTTACATGTGTTAATTAAAATAATACATTAAAAATAAAAATAATTATGTACCCAAAGCTTTCTTAGATATCAAAGAAAGCACTTGATTTTGCAAGTTTAGCAGTTCAGAAAAACCCAATATTGTGATTATATTGAGATCTTGTAAAGAAGACGCTTAGTGAAGAAGCCAGGTAAAGACAACTGGGTACCATCCCACTAAGCATCTGGTTGAAATGTTTATACCAGACACATTCCTTGTTAATTTTAAGTAGACAAGAAGTGATTCTGAAAAGGTATTGCTCAGAGCCAATGCAGTGACTTTAGCACTGTTGTCTTTTGATGAGAGAAACAATATTTTGATTGACTTCCAAGTACATGCTTGTTTGTCTTAAAGGCTTTTTACCACATGCTCAAGCCCAAGTTAAACTATGTGCCTTTTGAAGAAATCTGTTTCCTATGCTATCAATTTCCTGAGTCTACAGTCATGAATTTTTCCATTGACTATAAGATACCCGGTGTTTGCGCCTCTGTTGTTATTCTTCTGCATTCAGCAGTCCTGTTTGAACAGTACCATTTGCTGAAGATACTGTGTATATATACTCCAGTGTATATTTCTGGCTTCCTTTTCAAAATCAGATGTACATATATTTGTAGATTATATCTCAGTCTTCACTTTATTTCCATTGATCAATGTGATGGTTTTTATGCAAATACCTTGCTGCTTTCATTAATACTTCCTTGTTGTACAACTTAAAATTGGTGAAGGTAGTGTGTTTAGTTATTCTTTTATTATTCCAGACTGTATTAGCTGTAAATATTTGTCTGTCTTTTTTTCCTTGTGTGCATGTATGTATGTGTATGTGTTATCATGTTTATAACTAAAGATAAAAACTATTTATACAATTTTTGTGAAGAATCATGTACAAATTTTGATGACTGATTAGACAGAGCATGTATATGTATTTTATCAAGTGGCCACACTAAGACTATAAATTCTACTTATCTGCCAATGAGTATGAGCTATCTCTACATCTTCTGGTGCTTCATTCAATTCAATTTCTTTAATATCTTAAGGTTTTGTGTTGCACACGTCTTTCAGCTGTTTGGATTGAGTGATCTCAAGGTTTTGTGTTGTTGTTTTGAGGCTATGATGACAGGTTTATTTCCCTGGTAACTTCCTAAGTAGTTGTATAAAGGAAAGGTTGTGTTTTGTGTGCGAATTTTGTATTCAACTAGTTGACTTAAGGTATTTATTAGTTGTAGAAGTTTCCTGATATAGTCTTTAAGTATTTATGTTTAAATTCATATTATCTGCTAATAAACATGTTGACTTTTTCTTTCATATTTGTATTCCATTGATATTTTTTAATATCTTATTTTTTTAAGGCTTCAAGTACTATATTACATACAGAAAGAGTAGACAGTTTTTAATCTCTGTCTTAAATTGAGTTTCTCTCAATCAAGTATGATGTTGGCTATGTACTTGCTAGAACTGTCTAATTTTGTTGAGTTATATCTTGTATCTATAATCTATTTTCATGAATATATTTTTTTTATCAAAGGCCTAATCTGAGTCTAATAAAATTGTCATGTAATTTGATATTTAAACATATTTATGTTATTGATTACATTTATTGGTTTACATATCTTGAAACATCCCCAAATCTCTTGGCTGAATCTAATTCATTCATGGTAGATAATCTTTATAATATATTCTTGGATTAGTTTTAAAAGTATTTTATTTAGAATTTTTACATCTATGTTCATAGGAGATATTGGCCTGTAATTTTCCTTTTTGCGGGTCTTTGTATTATTTTTGTCAGGGTTGCTTCATGAACAGAAAGAGAAACTTCTCTTCCAATTTCTTTCTAATTAAATAGTTTGAATAATATTGGCATGTTCAATTAAGATCTTAAGTTAGAAACACATAAGGAAAATGTCTCCAAAGTGAAAAGAAAGAAAACATAATATCAAATTATAATAAAATATAGAATTTTATCAAATTCTTAGGCCTGATAATGTTGGGTTATTCTATAAGACAAAATAAAAGTTGAATTCTAACATAGCAATATTTTTAAATTCAGGGCATTTTAAAATGTAAATATAAAATGTTATAATACAGAAAACATTTTTACATGAACAAATATAGCAGTTGAATTAAAATAAATTGATATTTATAATTCTATATTCATAAAGAATCAATTAAAACTATTAATGAATTTAAAAAGAAAGGTAAACATAAAACAAACTGTAACAGACATAACTAAAATATGCTCAAAATTTAGAAAATGTGAAATTTCTTTAAATCTATTAAGCGAAGGCAATAGTATACCAGTTTCAACAAAAAATAAACACTTGAGTTAAAGAGTGTGAAAAAAATAACCTTTGGACCAATACTAAAATCTATGATACTCTACTTAACTAAAAATCAAAAGGACATGTTAAAGTTATACGATATCATTAAAATCAGATGATAAAAGATAGTTGATGTGCAAAGCAAACAGCAAACAGAAAACTATTTTCTAGTTGTGAGACTGAACTCCCTGCTTTTCCAGAGCTAGAGCTTTGGAATGCAAAAAATTCATAAAGAATCATATAAAACTTAACATAGTTGTAAACTTGAACATCCTATTTTTATTAATTTACCACTATGAATTTATAATTTTAAAAAGACCTTAAAATGCCGTAACTAATGTAATGGCAAAATGGGAAACAAATTCAAATTTTCCTGGAAAGGGAAATTTATACCTAAGTGGTTTAAATGAGTACTTTCAACAACTAATAAGTTAGAGTAACAAAAACAATCATACCTTAATTTTACTTAATCAAACCACAATTGGATATGTCTAACCGAACTGACTCACTTTGGTTTTCTTGTCCTCCTTGAAGAACGGATGGAGGGATGAGGTGAGGGGATGTGGGGATTCAACAAAAGCCTCAGAAGTTTCAGAGATATCGGAGGGAATCTACCCACAGTCTATGTGGGGGGTTAATAAAAGCTCCAAAAGTTCCAGAATTCTAGCCACAGTCAGTCTAGGAGAATCAGAGAGTGGTGATTCAAACCTTTAATCCCAGCACATGGAGTATCCTGGGAGTGGTGACCTACGCCCTTAATCCCAACTGAGTCAAGGTCACTTCAGATTATAGAAGGAAATCCAGGCTCCCAAGGTCACCTTAATTTTCAAAAGGGTACTTAAGACAGGATAGAAACACAGAAGGGAAGCCAAGCCAAGGGAAGCAAGACTGAGGGAGCTGGAAGACAGCTGGGTAAGATCTGACTGTGGTGCTTATTCTCTTTAATATCAGATCTATCCCTGAGTCTCATTTATTCCTGCAACAAGGGGAGGCCAAGGAAGGACTGTGAAGGACAGGGAGGAGGGAAGGGAGGGGAGCAGTGGTAGATATTAAAAAAAATAAGGAATTATAGCCATTTTTTAAATGTTAGACTTTAGGAAAAAATAGCATGTGTTTATTAAAGTGAATCTATCAACCAAATCACCAAAAACACACATCAGACTGAAATATAACAATTCCAAATAAGTGGCTCCTTCTAGGAATCAAGGAAGAAGGTTGCACTGGTAATGATGAACTTCAGTGCACCTGTCTTCTACACATTTGCATACAACTTCAACATTTGATGGTTGTTCTTGGTTTCAACTTGTCTATATCTGGAATGAACTACCATCCAGAAATGGAAGATCCTCTTGAGATCCAGATCATGAGGCAGGAAAACAGCCCAAACTTGATCTTGAATTGGATCTAGGTCCTGGGGTGGGATGATGTACATTTTAGCACAGATCTTCAAAAGGGAGGCAACCCCTTAATCTGGGCCATACTCTCTGCTCAAAGCCTGCATGAGGGCAATGGGGAAAAGGTTTTCTTTTTTTTTTTTCCCTGCTTGCCCTCACCTTGGCAACACATCTATTCCCTCACTGGCATTGGTGACTTCTTCAGTATTCCAGCACATACAGAAGACCAGCTGAAACATCCAGCATCCCGGGACTGAGCAATTACTAGATTCTTGGACTTCCACAGCTAGCTACTGATGGATTAGTTGGACTGCAGCCTGTAAGTTACTCCAATAAATTCTTCTTATATAGAGAAATCCATTCCATAAATTCTGTTACTCTAGAGAACTCGACTAATACACAACTTAAATGACAAGTTAAAAGAAGAGTGACAGTGATTTGAAGAATATTCATTACATTATTCTCTGATTATTTCAAAAGAAATAATTTCATACATGTATATTTCAGATAAAGGGAAGGAAATTCCAATCTTGGGATAATTAGCACAAACATACCATATTTTAAAGATATATTACACAATATGAGTACCATATTTGAGTTGAACCATGAAACATGAGGAACATTCCTCCATGTACATGGATAAGAAAGTGGAAGGCAAATTGAAAGAGGAAACATTTAGCATCTATCACATTCCACCTTTTATTTCTGAGTGTTTAATCTTTGTGTAGCAATAATTAAAAAGGAGAAAAGTTTGAAGCTAAGTACTGAACCTTTGTGGTGATGGAGATTTGTGTGTGTGTGTGTGTGTGTGTGTGTGTGTGTGTGTGTGTGTGTGTGTGTGTGTGTGCTTTACAGGTTCTCATTGTGCAGCTCTGGCTTGCCTGAAACTACCTATGTAATATAGACTAAAGTGGCCTTGACCCTTGGTCTCACAGAGGTAACCCTGCCTTTGCCTCAAGAGTGCTGGGATTAAAACATAAGCCACCGTACCAATTCCTGGACCTCTTCATTATAACTAAAACACTCATGAGATTCCTGTATCTCATCCCCCTGAGTAGATGTGAGGAAACATGGCAGAAAGAAATAAACCAGAGAATCAAAGATTTAGATATTTTTAAATCATCCATAAGTGAGGAAAGAAAAACAGATGAATAAATTTGATTGCTTAGACCTCCAAATCTGACCCATCAATAATAATGGTTACCAATATTTTCTCTCTTTCACTGTGTGGCATCTGCTGACATACCTTGACTAATGGCCCTATATCTCCTGGCATTTAGGGTGGGATTTTTATTTTTTAATTTTATTTTTAAAATTACCTTTCATAGTAACAGATTTTTATGTAGGATTTTCATACATATTTCATATCCTCATCTTCTCCTTCTCTTCCTTCCCTCCAGGGTTCCCTGCTGTAATCACTTGATCCCAGGACTCTCTGCTACTTTTGATCATTATCACCTCCACCTGCCCCTGACCATGTCTGCTAGGTATCTGTTTATTTTCTTTGTCTTTTCTCCCTCCTGCATATATGTAATGGACAGGGATCTGCTTGGGTGAAGAATAGGTGGCATTTGTCTTCCTCAGCACATCACTCTGCTTAACAGAATGTTTTACAATTCCATGAGTTTCTTACAAATCCCATAGTTCATTTTTCTTTAAGCAGAAGATTGCATTGCATATGCACATGCTTCATTTCCATTAATCTGCTGATGGGCACTGAGGCTGGTTTCATGGATTTACTACCAGGCTAGACTGTCTGTGAACACGGGCCAGGATATCTGTAGTAGGAGAACATAGTCCCTTTAGGTATATGCCTGAGAGAGTTTCAGGTGAGTAATACTGATGCTCTGTTTTTAGTTTTTGACATACTTTCCCACTAATTTCCATAGTTACTGCACTAGTTTATAACCCTGTAGATTGTGGACAAGTGTCACACGTCCTCAGCTGTGTTTCTTTCTTTGATTAGAACAATTTTGAATGAAGTAAGATGTAAGATAGAATCTCAAATTCCTTGTATTTCTTTGTTTACTAAAAACAGGCCTTTGAAAATCATTTTTAGCCATTTTTATTTCTTTCTTTTTAAACATTATTTTATGTAGTATGAAGTTTCTGGCCCAGACTTTCGGGCCTAACCTCAAAGTTTAGGCCCGCAGACCTGCAGACCCGCAGACCCGCAGTCCCGCAGTCCTACAGAGACACACAGACGCTTTCATTAGTTTTAGGCTGTTCAGCCTCAGGCCCAGGCATATCACTTGCTAGCTCTCTACCCTTCATCTAACCCATGTCTCTTGTTCAGCCATTCGGCTCGGTACCTTTCTTTAATGCTGCATGGTTGTCCTCTGCTTCCTGTGGCTTCTCTCTGGTGCTCTGTCTGGCATTCTGTTCTCAGAGATTTTCTTAGTCTGGTAGCCCCGCCTACACTTCCTGCCTGCCTTTGGCCAATCAGCTTTTTATTAAACCAGTAGGTGGGACTGTTATTTTCCATGAAACAACATAATACCACTACAATTTTATCTTATTTTTTATTCTTATGACCTGCATGGATGCTTGTGTTCAACATGCCTGTTTGGTGTCTGTGTGAAACATGAATTCTAGTTATTATTATATGAAAATCTGAAGCCAGATATTGGGGTAAAGGCTGGAATATCAGAGAGATGAGACAAACCATAGTCAATTCTAACCTAGCCAACTTCTCAGGTTAAAAGCTATCTTCTAGATGCCTCAGCCTGGCTCCTCATCACTTCTATAGAGTACCACACCCGCTGCCTATGCCTGCCTTAAATACCTTCTTTGTCCAGTGGTTTCACTTCTGGGTTCAACTCTGCATCATAATTCTCATGTTAAAATTGAAGGTGTGAGCTATAACTGTTTGGTGGTTAGGCCTTGAACTCACAGAAACATGGAAAGATTTCTGTCTCTGGAATCAACCACTCAGTCATTCCCGTGCTGGGATTAAAGCGTGAGTTACGACTCTCTGACCCTTCTGGCTTGACTGTGGGTGGATCTGTACTCTGATATTCCAGGCTAATTTGTTAAATACAAAATATATCACCACAACTATGGAGGCTTCAGAAGGACGTTAGATCCTCTGGAACTATAGTTTCAAACGGTTATAAGCCTCCACTGAACCCAGGTCCTTGGAAAAGCATCTCTTGATGCTCTTATCCTTTGAACCGTATCTTCATCACATTTGTATTTCTTTTGAGAATTATTCATTCAGGTTATTTATTTCATTGGTTGGAAGTTTTGTTTGATGTTTTATGTTTCAGTTTTTAGTTTTGTATATATTCTAGAAAATGACCTTTTTTCCTCTGATACAACTGCCAAAGATTTTTCTAGTCTTTTGTATATTCATTCTGCGAGCAGTATATTTTTGATATGCAAAAGCCTTTTTAATTTTATATAAACCCATTTGTCTAACTTTAGTGTAATTTCTTACTCTACTGGGGTTCTGTCAAAAATCTTGTTGCCTGCACCAGTATCTTAAAGTGTTTTACCCATTTTTTGGCAATTTTTAAAAATGTCTTCAGTGCAGTTTGAACTGGTTTTTGCCTAATCTGTCTGCCTCCCTCTTATAAAGACACATAAAGATTGCATTCCACAAATATTCTGATGATCTGAAATAATTTTCTGTAGTGAGATTCAGGTGTCAGCTGATAAGGTCCGAAGATGCTTATCCAGGGTCCCAGGCTCCTGTAGGGGGAATGGCCAACCCCATTCATAAAAAAGTTGTTGGGATTTTACAACAATTTTCCTCCTCAGAATTGTTAATATTCTGAGGATATTTACATCTACATTTTTGACATATACAATTAAAAATATGTAGGGATTGGCAAGTAGATATCATTGAGCACTTACTCATCTCTCTATCATGTGAAGGAGCATCTCTCCGAAGGACTCCGGACACTTTTTCACCGTTTCTTTTTGTCCATTATCTATTAAGTATTTCTCCTAGATTTTGCAGCTGGATTTTATAAAAGCCTTTTTACACACCACAAACATGCCTCATAGGGGTATCCATTCACAATTATCCACTTCCACCAACCCAGAATTGTATATTAAACTCCTTTTTTATGATTTATAGGTAAGAATTTACAGTCCAGTATTATCAGATATCTTATCAAGTTGGTTTCTCTAGACAATGGTCTATTGATACATACAGAAAGAAATTACCACTTGCCCTGTAATTTGGAAGTAGTCAGATTAAATATTAAAACTTATACCAATCTGATTTAGCACCAGATGAAGATTATTAGATGGGAGACAATTACCTAAGCATTCTGGGAATTAATGCATTGTCCCTTGCTCCCCACTTCTGTTTTTATGGCTCCACCCCTGATGTTCTCAGTTTGATGAGCCTCTTAAAATTCTATCATTGGCTGTAGCTAACTTGATTTGGGTATCTATCATGTAAGCAGAGTGGGCGGAAGAATTGGCAGTGAAGGCACTGTTGGTCAGGAAGATCTCAGGGTTCCCTAAATACTCGTGACAATATTCTGTTTCCCGAACACTAATAACAAATTTAGAAACCTGATAAAACTGAAAATAGATCAGGGACTATTTGAAATAATAACTACAACACTGTACTATAAATGTATATCATTTCACTGAACCAGGATGAACAATGACATTTTAAGGTCATTGTATAAAAAGACATGTTGAGAAATTCAAGCTTACTTTTACAACATAATATTGAATAATGCAATCAAGACACCAACAAACACAAACATTTTCGAATAAGCTCCCAACACAGAGGTGAACAATTGAAGAAACAAATATTTAAATGAAGTCTATCAGGCATTTTTAAGATCCCTAAAACTATTTCAAAAGTTCCTATAAAAAGTCCTCAAGAGGAGTAATTTGAATTGTATATTCACACTTGATGTTTTCTTTATGCCTCTAAATAGTTAGAAAGTAAAAAAAGTGCAGTTCTATGTCAGAATTCATGAAGCTTTATGATCTTCAATGTCATGTGGCCCAATTCAATACACACACTAAAAACAACAAATTATTTGTTTTGTAAATACATTTTTATATGTGATTTAAAGTTGATAAAATAGTTATTTGTTGCCATTTGTAAAACAAACCAAAATGAAAACATGCATTAGGCCTCCAATCTGGAACATAATTTTCTATAATAATATTGTTTCTATAGGAACATCAGATCTGATATCCATCATTCCAGCCTATACTGCCTTTTCCTAGAGTAGAAAGAACAGGATATTTGGAGAGTAGGTATGAAGTATTAATTTTAAACATAATTTTAACAAGTGTATAATGTTACATTCTAACTTAAATGATTGGAAATGTACTTACTGTGGACAAATTTCACTTATAACAATTTTGAAAGGACTGTTTTCCTTAATCATAGAATGGATCATCTTTGGAATAATTAATCCAAGTTTAAGTAGAATTGCAATGTTTAATTAAATATGTATTTGTAAGATTTATAAAGAAAAAGTTTCCAGCATTAACATACTGTCATTTGCTCAATTAGAATGAAATTGCCTTTAATCATAAAAAGAAAAAAGACACTGGACAAGAGTTATGTTTCAAACATAGAATCTTGTCAAGAGCAAGCTGATTGCCTAAGTACTCCCATTTCTTCCTGAGTACATTCACCAATTCAGTTATGATTTTCAAGTTTTAATTCAAAGTCCAGTTTGTAGTGGCAAATAAATAAAGTTTCAGATGCTAAATCAGTTTTGGGCTTACATTAAAAAGTGTTAGAAGACTATGATCTGAGTGTTCCAATTACATCAAAACAAAATTTGTAGAGGGTGTGTGAGAAGTGGTTGTAATTTTAAGAAAATTCATCTCTCTATGCTATACCCTGTCAGTGTGATAGTTAGGAAAATCCTGAGGATGCTATTCTCAGCTTCTCTCAGTATTTACAGTTAAGATATTGAGAACTAGTAATGAATGGAGCTGCGATAACTGTATTGGCTAGCTCCATCTCAACTCGACACAATAGTCAGAGAAGAGGTATCCTTGATTGAGAACATGGCTCCAAAGATCGGACTATAGGCAACTTTGGAGGGCATTTTCTTAATTAGTTATTGATAGGGAGGGCAAGCCTGCTGTTGGTAGTGTAATTACTGGGCTAGTGGGCCTGTGCTCTACAAAAAGCAGGTTCAACAAGCCAAGGGGAGTAAGCCAGTGAGCAGCACTCATCCATGGCCTCTGCATCAGCTCGTGTCTCCAGCTCCTGACCTGTCTGAGTTCCAGTCCTGACTTCACTAGAGGATGAATAGTGACCTGCAAGTATAAGGACATCAAATCTTTTCTCCTCAGGCTTCTTTTGGTTACGGTGTTTAGCAAAGACAATAACGAAATAAATTGTTTCTGAAATCTACCTACGTTATGTTTCTTGGAGCCAAGACACTTTTAGTAATTGGAGCTAGACTTGGTCAGCTTTTCCATGAAATGTACTTGAAATCATTTTATGAGATGCAGTTTCTAAAGATAAAGTGAGGATGCTGCCTCATTAGTGACACAAGCATCAGTATATAAAATTTATAAATTGAAATATGAATTATTAATGTTGAAAAATTAAATTCATATGACTATCAAAGTAGTTAAATATAATTAACTAAAAATTCAAGGGTATAGTTGAGAACAATGGAAATTCATTTAATGAGATGCTTTGTTAGTTTTCTTTCTCTGGGATTTAAATAATTCAGATGAATTTCTTAATGAATCTTCCATGACAAATTCCCAGAAAAGTTTCAAATTGTTTATATAAAACAACAATATCTAAAGATAATGAGAGAAAAAAAGAGAGATAGGAGTTAAATATTTTTAAATATGTTAATTTGATGCTTAAAATTAGAGTTGATACAACATAATAAATTTAGTTTTTAAATATACAGTAAAATTTAAAGTATTTTTAAAAGGTAGGAATCATAAAAAATAGAAATTTAAAATGATAGACATGTTAATTACCCTGAATTCAAAATACCATTGTAACAGAAGATAGAAAGAAAGATAGAGACAGACAGATAGATGTTTGTTCTATGTATGCAATTGTTAGCTGTTAATCACAAAGTTAATAAAAATTAAGAATATCTTTAAATTTTTTTTGAGAACATCAATAAAATGTGAGTCCCCCCCCCCCACATACACACAATTCATGAAACTATTCTAGTTTAAAGGCTGCTTCTATGATTTAAAGACAATCAACGGACTGTGGTTTACAAAGGTACTTTCTATTTCTAAGGAGAAGTGTGGTCTGTTTTATCCAACAAATGAGGAAATTATAGACCTCACTAAAAACAGCTTTCTTCCATTTCAAGAGTTTAAATCCATTAAAATAGCATAGAAGTTGACACTTTACTGAACACACTGATACTGGGCTAAGACACAATTGTAGCAGAATTATGGCAGTCCTGCAAGAAGAGTCATCTGTGTTTTCAAATATCACAAGTTTTTATTAAGCATCATCTTTAACATAAACATTTTTCAACTGCTAAAGAATTTATATACATATTATCTCTCGACTTTAAACATGCAGTAGGGTATCAGTAGATAGATGCCTTCCAACGACTGAATTTTATCTTTTGTGCATGAAAAACAAATTAATCTACCAATAGCCATGACATTACAGTGGGGTACATATATAAGAAGTTTAGTCTCTATTATTATCTCTTACATTTTTTACTCATGGCTCATGGTAGAGAAATTCACCTTACATGGTAGAGAACTCAACCTTACACAAAGAACTATAGACAACTTAGGAAAACTGGGAATAGAAAGGATGGCCTTCTCTAGAGAAGAGCACGTCACTGATTGTCTAGTGCCATATGATCCGACATGATAGCATACATATAGGTAATATTACATGTATTGACAGCTTTATTTGGGAATGTATCCATATTTACATATATGCATATAATTGAGGAAAATGGAGTTATGGGTTTGAAGGAGACTAGAGACAGTTGTATGGTAGAGTTTGGAGGCAGGAAAGGGAAGGGAGAAATGTTTTATTAAATTCAAGAAAATAAAGAAAAGAAAAAATAAAAACTACAATTTACAAAAATTGCTCAACTTGTTGAGAATCATTTGAGATAAATTCACAACCTCAAATTCAGGCAGAGAATTTAGATATATGTTGAATATGTATCTAAAAGTCACAATTTGACCTTGAATGTATAACACTAATAATGTTGACTAGAGACAGAACATAGATGCAACTAGATGAAGGACAGAAGGGAATTAAGTCAAAGAGCGAGAGAATGGTAAGATTACACTGCATGGACTACATTTTGCTATATTTGACATAATGTGTAACGTTAAAATTGTATCTCCATATATATAAATTGATATATTTTGATTTGAGTAGACATAGCTGCTCCTTTGTATCAGCTGCTTACTCTGGTTCACACACTTAAATCTACTCAGATTCCTCATTAAGGCTTGAATGTGTCTTTCAGAAAATCACACTTCATCAATCAAAATATGGAGGCCAGTTATAAGAACATCTGCAAATTCTAAAGTGCTAATAGGGGATGATGAAACAATTATTTTCCCATGCACACACTTTAGCTATGAGTCATACATGTCACCAATTTATATGAACGTTTTACTTCACTTTAAAAAGTATTTTCAGAATTTTAGAGTTTTCTAGGAAAAATAGTTGAAACCAGTGTTACTTTTTAAAGTAAAATACTCTTATAAATGTAGTATCATAAGAAGACATTTAATAAAGCTTTTATTGGTTTTAATTATGATATTTTTAAAGTAACAAAAATGTAACTTATCATAATTCTTTCTTCTATTATATTTTTCCAAAGAATTAGAGAACTACCAATTTTCATTATGCTTCATTTGGTATTTGGATCAAATCTGTAAAAAGAAATAATATGGAATCACAATAATGACACACATGCCATGATAATTATTAATACTTAAGTATATTAGCAGGGGAATGAAGCATTTTATATTATTAATAATAATATTTGTTAATTTTCATTTTATGTGTATGAGTATTTTGCCTGGATATTCAAAGATAGTCTGACCAAAAGCTTGCTACACTTCTTTTCTAAAAGAGGCAAAGTGACATATTCAAGACATGTTCTTTTGAAGAAAGATGACCAGGATACATAGAAAATGAGAGAACAATCTTTATTTCTATCATTTATTGTAAAATGCCCAGTTTGTGGAATGAAGGCACAATTATTTGTCCTTTCCAAATTTAAAATTAGTTATATATATATATATATATATATATATTAAAATTAGTTATATATAAACTGCTTCAATTTACAAATCATTTCGGAAATATTTGAGTTCACAAAATAGTTTGACAAGTTTGCCACTGTGTTTCTGCTCAAAACGTCCCCTTAAACAATGTTGATGAGAACATTCTCTCACTGAATGCTCCCACCTTCCAAACACCCTACAAAAGCCTTTAAAAACATCATTATGTAACACAAACTCGTGAGCAATACGCATACAGCAACTCACTAATAGCTGTCATTTTCTATTTACATATGGGATTTGAATTTTTTCTCACAAGAATATGTGCATTGGATTGGATGCTCCCGAGATGATTAATCCATCAATTCATTCAATCACATTCTTCTGTCAGACTGAAGACAAACGGCTGAAATGATGATAAAGAAACTGAACCCAACACCCAGTTATCAGACTGTAACAGCCTAGGCTTTCTTTTCTTCTGAGCATCTGACGAGCTTTTATTTGCATCGATGTTTATGTATTGACCCCAGTCACTAGAGCAAATTTCGTCAGTTTATTTATGGTTCTAAAACTTAGCAGGTCTGATACTGATATTTACGATATATGTGACATTACATACAACGGACCAATTGGTAATGAAAAGTTGCTCCTGAGTCAAATTAGAGCTACTCTTAGAGTCTAAACTGAGGTGGCGGCATCCTATTCCACAGATGTTTTCATCTCTGGTTATTCTATGTGCATCCAGTGTGAGACAAGATACATTTTTACCATTGCATCACTGATACACTGTGTTGTATGAAGTTTCTGGCCTGTCTGGCCTGTCGTCCAGATCTGCAGATCTGAGGACTCACAGACTCACAGACTCACAGACCCACAGACCCACAGACCCACAGACCCACAGACCCACAGACCCACAGACCCACAGACCCACAGACCCACAGATCCACAGATCCACAGACCTGCAATCCAACCGAAACACAAAGACACTTATATTAATTTTATGCTGATCCCATATGGTTCTGGAGTATTGCTAGCTGGCTCTTGCTCTTAAATTAATCCATAATTCTTATTTTGTGCGCAACATTGTTGTCCTCTGTATCTGCTGGCTTCTCTAGCATCTCTCTGGCATCTCTCTGGCATCTCTCTGGCATCCCTCTGGCATCCCTCTGGCATCTCTGCTCTGTTCTTCCTGTTCCCAGGGTTTCCTTAGTCTGGTAGCCCCACCTTCAGCCAATCAGCATTTTTATTAAACCAGTAGGTGGGACAATTATTTAGAATGTAATATAATCCTACTACATACCCCCTTTTCTCTTTTTTAAAACAAGAACCCCAATCTAATTTTCCTTATATAGTTTTTTGTTTTTTTTTTTGTTTTGTTTTGTTTTTGTTTTTGTTTTATCCATTATCTTTTACAACTTGTAACCAACATTGTAACAACGTTTATAAAGACAAGCATCCATAATCCATTTTGGGGGGAATGTGGGCATAGTTCTCTAAGCTACTTCCTACTGAACGGGGGCACTGACAATTCCATGGGGACCCAAAGAAAAATTTAGAATTATGGAAAAGTCCTTAGTGAAATAATAATCTGTAAGGCTGGGTCATCTCAGCCAGTCTCCTTGAAGTTGTTTTGACTGCAGACCTCAGAGCAAACTGCAACAGAGGTGCTCTGAAATGCTGAATCATCTGGATCATCCATTTCTATTAGAGACTTTTAGGGGGTCTTCCTCATTCAAACTTTATTTGTTTAACCAGGAATAAACTCTGAACCTCTCTTTTTTTTATGGAAATAAAAAGAAAACCTCTTCTCCAAGTAGCATATCTTTTGATTTCAATTTTATAGTCAACTCATTTACAAAATATATGTTGGATTCATTCAGCAGCATTTATAATCAAATAGCTTTTAGCAGTTTTTTCTACTTCATTTTCAGTCAAAAAACTTAAAGACAAGACAATAACACACAGTATTTGGACACTTCATAATTTCCATCTTTATGTGGCTTTTTAAAAAAAATTCTATTTCTTTAAAAACACTCTAAACCATTAAGAGTTTTTTTTTTTTTTAAATCTGTCTTTACTGTATATTTCTTATTTTATTCTGTTTATGACCACACCTTTGCTTGGTTAGGGTAGCTGACTCCACACAGCTTCCTTCCTTCCTTTCTTCCTTCTTTCCTTCCTTCCTTCCTTCCTTCCTTCCTTCCTTCCTTCCTTCCTTTATTTATTAATTTTGTATTTCTGTCCACACCTTTAATCTCTCAAGGTGTGGCTAAGGATTACATGCTTGGCTAGGATGGCTGACTCCACCAAACTCGCTTTATTTCTTTCTGTCTCTGACCATACCTTTAATCTGCCAAAGTGTGGCTAAGGATTAAATGTTTTACTAGGATGGATAGCTGGCACCATCCAGTGCCTAGTGTAGCTTCATAGAATTAAATTTTTTAGCGAAGGTGCTGGTAGAACCCACAATTACCACAATGTAACATAATTGGACTCTTACACTGTGTTCATACTAATAAATACATGTGAGGTAGCTCCTAAATATATTATGCATGGCTTTAAGAAAGGGTTGAATAAAAAAGAATAGAGTGGTAATGCATAAAAAATAAACTTACACCCACAATAAAGTAACATTTGATTCTTTCATTAATGAACACACTGAGCTTCTTTAAAAAAAAGTGTTTTAAAAGACATTTAAACTATTTGTGTTTGCTGGATTCTTAACTGTATTCTTATATTAGGTAGCTCTCAACCTCAAGAAGCTTCATGTTATAGCAAATGGAGTATTGGAATCAGGTATATATACTAATGCATTTATCCTATTCTGATAATTTTCTAAATTATTGGTATATAGGATCTTTTGAAGTCAGAGATGGAAGTTACCCTGCTGTTTGCAAGAATATCTATCTCTCTTTGTCCGGTCATATTTTTTAATAAAATTGTGTACGTTAGTGTTTCTATCAATGGGTGTACAATTGCTAAGAACTCCTAGTTGTTACTTTATTAACATATATTGGCATTATAATGTTAATATTATTAATTTGGCTTGAAGTTTGTCTTGTCAGATGTGAGTGTAGATACTCCTATTAATTTTCAGAGTCTACTTGCTTAAATTTTATATTTCAGGTTTTCAATGTTAGTCCATACATCTTTCTGCCAGTGATGCAAGTTACTTCAAAATAATTAAGTGCTTCTTATTTAATTAAAAGCGGCCAGGCTGTCAGCGGCCAGGCTGTCTGCATCTTTAAGTCAATGAAATACCATTTAGTTTAGTGCCATTATTGAATGTGTGACTGATTTCTGTCATTGTGGGAATTTCTTCATCTTCTTGTTTTGAATGCCTATGTCCTTTCTGTTATTCCCAGTTTGTCACAGAATTTAATGGCTTATTGAATTAATTCCAGGTGAATTTCAGGTAATAATTTTGACTTGTTTACATATATATTAGCATTGATTATTTCCTATGCTCTCACTATTGTCTATCTTTTACCCTGTGTACAGACTCTTTTACATGTCTTCTGTAACATAGAATTACTGGTTATGGATTATTTCATATTATGCTTATTTGGAGTGGACCTTATATTCTATTGGTTGTGAAAGAATGATTGCTGAGCAGAGCAATTTTGTTTATCTTTGTTTGTTTATTTTCAGCGACATCAACTACACCATGGCCAGCCATTGTTCTGAGGACGAAGATGATATTTTAATGAGTTTACTATTTTATGTTATTTCTTTCAGATATTAAATTTTTTTCAAGTAGTTATTATTATAGTTGATATAGTCAGGTTTTTTTCTTTCCTGGTCATACAATTTGGCCTATACGGCCTCTAAATATTTGGGGTACCTAGATGTTCATACGTCTAGTGACAGTTGAAAAATTTTCTGCTACTAGTTAATTAAAGCGTTTGTTTCTATGTTTTGTTTAAAAGTGCCTCCAATTCTTCATTCATATTTTTAAAAATTAAGCTTTACTTTTTTTAAAATAAAATTTTCTACATATAGTATATGTATGGTGTCTGTATGTACAGGCGTTCACAGATGCTGGATGAGGACACTAACTTTCTTGGAGCTGGGTTTGCAGGTGATTGTAAGTGATTGTAAGTGTCCCCTGGAAGAACAACTAGGTTCTTAGCTGCTGAGCATCTCTCCAGTCCATTGTGATCTTTTAGGGTATTTCATAAGTGTTGTGGGATTCAGGTGTCAGCTGATAAGGTCAAAAGACACTTATCCAGGGTCCCGGGCCCCTGAAGGGGGTGTGAAAACCCCATTGAAAAGGGGCTTCTGGAACACGAGATGCTCTCTTCCTGGTTCCTGGTTGATGGGGAGACAGGATCGGAATCCATCATCCGTCCATCACTCTTCCACCGTTCCAGACTCCAGTCCCTGTTCAGGTGCTACTATAAACTGTTACCTGTACCGTGATTGTTGGTTTATATTTTAATAAATATCTATCCTGTATTGGTGCCTTCTGAGTACACTCTGCCCACACATTAGTCCTGAATGCTTTTTGTATTTCTTATTTTATTATTATCTGAATAGGCTATTTTATCCACTTTGTTTCCAAACCCTTATATTTTTCTTATACTTCAAGTAACTTTCTGGTGAGAATTTCTCCTAAGTTTTATTTTTAGTTTAATGAGATTTTGATGTCCAAGATCACCTTGTTTATTTTCAAAATGCTTGTCTCTTTATTGATGTTTTTATTCACACCATAGATTGCCTTTTTTCATTCATTCAATTGCCTGCACTTACTTGAACATCATTGACTTTTGAGCAAATAAGACTGGTTTAATATTGTTAGTGTAATAACATCTAACTGTAATTTCTGATAAACAAAATAAAAAGTACAGAACAAAAGATTTTTTAAAAAATATATAGAGCAAAGAGGGAATTTGCACCATGATAGAATCTTTGCCATCCATTCTAGTGACAAGACCAAATAGTGAAAGTACCAAATAATAGCGGTGTCTGCATATCCTTGTATATTACTGCTATATGGTTACCAATAGGGAAAGCATAGACTCATCATCGATGTTATTTAAAAATGGGTACATTAAAAAAATAGCCCAGACGAGGGATTTCATGAAATTAAAAATAAAGTTTTTGTAATATAAAGGGGGCTTCACAGTTATTGAAGAGGCAACCTCTAAAATGATACAAAAATCACTGCCAGTGTTCAGTCTGAAAGAGGGTTTGTGTCTGGAGCATGTAAGGAATAAAAAATGTTTAATGCATGTTGAAAAAATTCTTAGTGATCTTTGAAATTGAAATAAAACATACTAGGGATGAGATTTGTGCCCAACTTCTGTCTCCATGCTGGGATTGGCTTAGCTTACACTGACACATGTTTTGTGCTTCCAACCCCATAGAGGTCAAACATGGAACTCTTCTGCTATCTCCAAAAGATAAGATTTCCCTGTAGTTATTCATTGTTTTTAGACTGTACTCTCTCTTCCACAATGGTGTCTTGAGAGAGGGGTATGGTATATATGTTCCCCTTAGGGATGAAAATTCTACAGACTCTTATTCTCTGCAACTCTGCTAGTTGTGTGTAGCTCATGATTAATCATCATCTACTCTTAGCAGAAAAATCTAAAATAAGGATAAAAAATACATCAACCTATGGGTATAATAACAAGGCATTAGGAATAGTTTCATACTAAGTCCATTCAGCAAAATAATGGTAATAGATTCTCCCGTAAGAGCTTAGGACTTGCCAAGCCATAGGTTCTTAGCTTGACAATAATGTTATGCATGGATTTCATCTTTTGAAGTGGTTTTTAAATAGGTTGATAAACCACTTCCTGGCTGTTGTGAGAAAAGCAGTAATAATCATGGATAAGATGGTATCCCAGAGTTAATATAAAATCCTTTGGGTGTACAACTAACAGTTGACGATGTGGATAGTGAGGTAGACCTGCTTTTAGTTTTTTGAGGATCCTCCAAGATCAATTAATAGTGGTAGCAACATGTACTTCCACCAGAAGTAGATAAGTGCACAACCCATAACCCTTTTGGCACATCCTCATCAGCATATCTGCATTCATGGCAAGTGTTTTATCTTAATTAGACATTCTTATTAGGTTTTAATTAATTCTCCTGATATTTATAAATAGTAAAGTTTTTTTTAAAAAAATATTTATTTAAAAAATGTCATCTCCATCAATGTATCCCTCTGCTTCCCCTCCCCTCCTCCTCTCGATCCCTCCCAGCCAGCCCTCAGCCTTGCCCCTCCCCATCCAACCATCCCCTCCACCCAAAGGGCTACAAGTCCCAAGGTAAGTCAGCTCAGCCCAGCACATCCACTCCAAGCACAACTGATTCACTCATCCCAAAGTCAATGCTGAGCTGGGTGTTCCTCTACAGGGAATGGGCTCCAAGGTACCAGCCCATGAACAGGAACACAGTTGGATCCCACCCTTCATGACTCCACAATTCATGGTAGTCAAAAGCCACCCACCCCTGGAAGGGCTGAGTTCCCCCTCTCAATGGATCTCCAGTAGCAATTCACATTCAGTGAGCTCCCCAGAGCTCCAGCCAGCCATCACCTTGGGAACCTTCCTCATAATCCCTATTCCCCTGCTCATAGAGACTCTCCTCCCCTGCTCTCAGTTGGATCAGGAACTCTGTCCAGTGCTCGGCTATGGATCTCTGCCTCCACCTCTATTTCCTGTTGGATGTAGGTTCTGTAATGACACCTAGGGTGTTTACTCATTTGATTATAGAGGAAGTCCTATTCAGATACCCCCTCCACCATTGTTTGAAGACTTGGCCAGAGATGTCCTGTGAGTTTCTGGACATTTCCCTAGCACCCAGTCTCTTTCCAACCCTACACTGGCTTCTTCTATGGAGATATACAGCTTTTTGCACCTCCCTCTTTGCTCTTCTCATTCAACCATCTCCTTCTTTCAAGATTTGTTCCCAATTCTTCTTGGTTGCAACCCATTATCATCCCAATTTGTTAAGGTGATCTTCTCTATTTTTTTTCCTTAGGGGAATCTCTGGATGTCTCTCCTAAATTCATTCTAATTACAAGCTGTTCTGGGGTTGCAGGTTGTGTCTTCGGTATTCTTTGCTTTTTGTCTAAAACCCACTTATAAGGGAGAACATTCCATGTCTATCTTTCTGGGATTGATATCTTGCTCAGGAGGATTTTCTCCAAGTCCATCCATTTGCCTGAAAATCTTAGGCTGTTGTGGGATTCAGGTGTCAGCTGACAAGGTCAAGGGACATTTATACAGAGCACCGGGCCCCCCCGACCTGAAGGGGGCGGGGGAAAAACCCCATTAAAAAGGGTCTGCGGATACGACACACTCTCTTCCTGGTTCCTGGCTGCTGGAGGAAGGACCCCTTCGTCCGTCCGTCTGCAGACTTCGGTCCCTATTGTACTTGGTTACCTGTACCGTGAGTGTTGGTTTATATTCTAATAAATATCTATCGAGTATTTGTGTCCTTGTGGGTAAGCTCCGCCTACATCTGGCGCCCAACGTCTGCCCTCCCCCAGCGCGCGGCTCGCCGCCTAGCAAGGCGGCTGACCCGGGCTGTCTGCCCTCCCCCAGCGCGCGGCTCGCCGCCTAGCAAGGCGGCTGACCCGGGCTATCTGCCCTCCCCCAGCGCGCGGCTCGCTGCCTAGCTAAACGGCTGACCCGGGCTGCTTTGCGCGCGCGCCGTCGGTAACTCCGCCCGTAGCTGGACCGCTGCTCAGTTCATTTTAACCGAGTTTGAACTGCGGCTACACCTGGCTGGCTGGGTTTGACCCAAAAACTGCAGATTCAAGCGGCAGCTCCGCCCTTAACCCCTGTAACCTGGGACAATTGTGAATTACTCCTGTAGGTTAACAAAGATAACTAAAACCATTCTATCTTGTAATTAACATCCTGTCTTGACTCGTGAGAATTTGCCTTTTCCAAAGGTTCTATTCTGTCTGCTGAGACCCTTTAACACCTAGGATCTGTGAATAGTGTGCTGAGTGTTTCTACAGCGGCCATACAGCAGGGCACTAAACGTTATTGTGACACCTTCTGACCACACAGCATCATTGCACCGGGATTGAGGTAATGGCTGACAACTATTCTTTTGAGGAATTCGGTATATATTTTTCCACGATGGTTGACAAGTTTTTAAATGAGTATCTTGAGGTATTCAATACCCCAGTTTTACTACTTTTTGGTCTGTTTCTGTATGTTGTGTTCCACAATAGACGGGTGATGACTGAGGTCACGAATTCAAACCTTCAATTACAGTCCAAACTTGGTATTATAGAATTGTCAAACGCTACACTGTCAGATGACGTTAAGCAGATGCAGAACTTAAATCGGCAGCTGTTGTCCAACGTATGTGAATTACAGCTCTCAAACTCTGCTATGTCTAAGACGATAGATACTCTACAAATTGATTACAACAAGCTTTCTCATTATGACAGCACTATACGAGAACAATATAAACTCTACGTAACTGATGAGAACAAGAAACTTATTGACCACATTAATAAAGTGGACGAGAAAATCATTAATTATGCTAATGATGTAGATCTCAAAATTGCTAACTCGGCGAAGTCTTTACAAGGATCACTTCATCAAGAAAGTCAAACTTTGAGACAGATGGTATCCGAAATACAAGAATTTGTACCTGCACTGTCCAAATTCCAAGAATGGGAATCCGTAGTGTCCAAAATCCAAGAATGGGAACCCATTATATCCAAAATGGAAGAATGTGGGGACCATATTGCAACACTACAAAAGGGCAATGATACATCTTATGCTCAGAACAGTTCAGGTCAACCCCCAATGGGGTGTTATGGTACTGGAAATACTTTACATAAAGTTGTAAACATCACGGGGATACCTCCTTCACCACCACTATTATTCCCAGCTACTATTCAGACCAAGATGGCACCAGGGGGTTCCTCAGAATATGTAGAGTATAGTTATGAGCCACTACATATGAAAGACATCAAAGATTTTAAAGAGGCAATATCCATGTATGGTATTCACTCTACTTATGTAAAGCAGCTCCTGAATTCATGGTCTGCAAAAAACCGAATCCTCCCCCTCGATTGGATGCAGCTAACGGCTGCTGTCTTGGACCAGAGTCAAAATTTGCAGTGGAGAAGCTGGTTTAGAGAAGAAGCCAGGACCTTAGAACACCAAGGAAGAATTAGGGGTTTCTTTGCTTCTCAGGACCAAATCCTTGGTGAAGGAATGTTTGCTGACGTGAAGACTCAGACTACTTATGACGAACATACTTTATTGCTATGCCGTACGGCCGCACTTAATGCATGGGAAAAGATTTTAGACTCAGGTCAAAAAGTTGAGCATTATGCTAAGGTCAAACAAGGTTTAAAAGAGCCTTATACTGACTTTCTACACAGGCTTACCACGGCTGTAAATAGAGCAATATCAGATCCAGAAGCTAGAAAGCAAATAATACTTTCTCTGGCCTTTGATCATGCTAATCCAGAATGTAGAAGAATGCTTCTGCCTTTAAAAATCAGAGCCGCACCTCTAGAAGAATGGATTCAATATACAATCAATGCTGAACCTCTCCATAGTAATGAAGACAATTGGGTAGACCAAACCATTGATAAGGTAAGGAAGAGGAACCAAGGAATCACTTGTTTCAACTGTGGTAGACAAGGCCATGTAAGACGAAACTGTACACAAAGTACTCTTGGAAACGATGCCCGATCTAGGTTTAATTCGAACAGAAGGCCATTGCCTTCTGGATTATGCAGAAGATGTGGCAAGGGACGACATTGGACCAATGAATGTAGATCTACCAGAGATAAAGAAGGCAACCCTCTGCCATCGGGAAACGCCTTTCGGGGCTTCCCCCGGGAAGCCCCCCAAAATCAGACTCCAAATTCGAGGATGGTGAGATCATATCCGGTCGTAGTAGAAGACCAGCATCCTCAAGACGAATAGAACACCCAATACCTGATCTTGAAAAACATACGATATCAGATGATAACATAAATTCAAAAGAAGATTCAGAAACTCCAAAGAAAATTACGAAACGAATATTTTGGCAGACTTCGATAAATGAACAAAGACCGAAATTGGGGGTACGGATAGACAATATTTATATCCAGGGTTTAGTCGACACGGGGGCTGATGTTTCGATCATAACCCCACGGTCCTGGCATCCGAGATGGCCTTTACAGACAGTAGATATCCAATTTCTGGGTATTGGAACAATATCTCAGGTGAAACAGAGTGTGAGGTGGCTTGAATGCATAGGACCAGAAGGTCAGAAAGGACGGTTGAAGCCATATATGGCTGATATAGCAGTGAATCTGTGGGGTCGTGACCTCCTAATGCAATGGAATACCCAGATTAAAATCCCTCCTGGTTATGATGTCAGCCGGAGGCTCAACTATGTTTCCAAAAATGACAAAAATTCACCAGCCATTCAAGTTGTACAAAAGAATCGCCCTCTTAATAAGACACTCACAGCACTGCCTTTGAAATGGTTAACGGAAAAGCCTATTTGGGTTCATCAATGGCCTTTGACAAAGGAAAAACTTCAGGCGTTAGAACAGTTGGTACAGGAGCAGTTACAGGCTCAGCATATTGAAGAATCAACCAGTCCGTGGACTTCTCCTGTTTTTGTTGTCAAGAAGAAATCTGGAAAATGGAGGATGGTGACAGATTTAAGAGCAATTAATAAGGTGATTAAACCTATGGGCTCCTTACAATCTGGTATTCCCCTGCCTTCTCTGCTACCTAAAGGATGGCCTATTACAGTTATTGACTTGAAAGATTGCTTTTTTACCATACCTTTACAGGAACAGGACAAAGAGAAATTTGCTTTTACAGTGCCTACTCTTAATAATTCAGGGCCGGCTAAGAGGTACCAATGGAGAGTCCTGCCCCAAGGAATGTTAAATAGTCCCACTTTATGCCAATATTTTGTACAACAACCACTAGAAATACTACGCAAGCGCTTCCCACAATCTATCATTTACCATTATATGGATGATATTTTGTTGGCAGACCCAAACCCACAGACATTAGAAACATTGTTTGAAGAACTACAGAAAGTATTGCCTAATTGGGGACTGCAAATTGCTCCAGAAAAAGTACAGAGGGGAGATTCTATCAATTATTTAGGATATAAGATAGGTTTACAAAAAATTAGACCACAAAAGGTAAAATTAAATAGAGATAAATTGAAGACTCTTAACGATTTTCAAAAGCTACTAGGAGATATTGCTCATATACGGCCCATGATTGGTATAAAGAACTATGAACTAGTTAATTTATTCAAGACTTTAGAAGGTGACAAGGTTTTAAATAGTCCAAGAAAACTATCTGATGAAGCTGAGAAAGAATTAGAGTTGGTAGAAAGAAAACTTCAGGAATCACATGTGGATCGTGTGGATCCAGACTTGGAATGCATACTTGTTATTTTACCCTCAAGACAATCTCCAACAGGAATCTTAATGCAAAGAGAAAGCATCATATTAGAATGGATATTTCTGCCACATAGGCCAAGCAAAAAGATGAAGACATATATCGAAAAAATTGCTGATCTGATTTTTAAAGGTAAATTGAGACTCCGCCAATTGACTGGAAAGGACCCTGCGGAAATTGTTGTGCCTCTGACTAATGAAGAAATTGAACGATTATGGGCAGACAGTGAACCTTGGCAAAAGGCTTGCAGTGACTTTTTAGGAGAAATTAATAATAAATATCCCCAAAACAAGAGAATTCAATTTATAAAGGAAACTAATTGGATCTTTCCTCGTGTAGTACAAGATGAACCAATTTCTGGAGCCCCTATATTTTATACAGATGCAAACAATTTAGGGAAGGCTGGCTACAAGTCTGAAAACCTAACTAAAGTGGCTCAGAGCCCTTATAACTCTGTTCAAAAGTCAGAACTATATGCGATTATTATGGTGTTGTTAGATTTCACAGAACCTCTTAACTTAATTACTGACTCTCAATACGCAGAAAGAGTTGTTTCACATATTGAAACTGCTGACTTCATTCACGATGATACAGACTTGACCTTACTATTCATACAACTACAAGATATCATCAGAGGTAGGATACATCCTATGTACATAACACATATCAGGGCACACACGGGCCTCCCAGGCCCTCTAGCGCAGGGTAATGAGGAAATAGATCGGTTGCTAATAGGAAGCGTGCTAAAGGCCACAGAATTTCATGAAAAGCATCATGTTAACAGCAAAGGGCTGAAGAAGAGTTTTCCCATCACTTGGATTGAAGCAAAGGAAATACTAAAAAAATGTGACACTTGCTCTTTCTATAACCAACCATCTTTACCTGCAGGAACTAATCCTAAGGGTACACACGGAAATGAGATATGGCAAATGGATGTGTTTCACTTTCCAGAATTCGGAAAGATGAAATATGTACATCATACTATTGACACCTATTCTGGAATGCAATGGGCGACTGCCCTGAGTTCTGAAAATGCTGATGCTGTACTTACTCACCTTTTGGAAGCCATGGCCGTATTGGGAATTCCCACTCAGATTAAGACTGACAATGCTCCAGCTTACGTCTCCCGAAAAATGAAGATAATTTTTGCATACTATGATATAAAGCATATTACAGGGATACCACACAATCCTACAGGACAGGCAGTCGTGGAGAGATCTCACCGCACATTAAAAGAGATGCTTTATAAACAAAAGAAAGAAATGAAAAAGCCCAGAGAGAGGTTGCATAGTGCCTTATTGACTTTAAATTTTCTTAATGCTGATGAAAAGGGAACTTCAGCTGCTGAGAGACATTGGGTAGTAGAAAAATCTTCTGAGTTAAATCAACCCATTTACTTCAAAGATGTGTTGACTTCCGAATGGAAGCCAGGGTATGCGCTTCGGTGGGGTAGGGGTTTTGCTCTTGTTTCAACAGGGACAAAAAAGATATGGGTACCAACAAAACTAATAAAAGCCCGCTTCGAAAAGGAGTCTCTTCCTGAACAAGAAAAGTAACTGCTCATCCCTGACATGACAAACAGATGCGTGGTAAGGAAAACACACTTAACAAACCTGGGGCAGGGTCTCTCAGTTTTGTCTTTACAGGAAAATGGATACAACTATTTTTACGGCATTGTCTAAACATTGAATAATTACTCACCTGCAATAGAAGACAGACTGATGATTAAAGAATGTACAAGACGGACTACGAGACCAACTGATACACACGTGCACTACTGGGTAATTTCTCAATTTTTACTGCTTTACATCTTGCATCTACATCTCAAAAAAAAAAAAAAAAGGTCCTGATTTGACTATTAATAAGGCTGGATTTGGATTGGGAACTGGTGGCTTTCTCCCTCTCTAAACCCAAGCATATTGGTAAAGAAATATGAAAAATTCTGTCTCACATCATAAAAGCCACCCGGTGTGAGACAGAAGGCATAATATTTAGGGACCAATATTACTGTGACTTCATCTTAAACCTTGTTCCTCCCTGTTTCTGTACCTCTCAAACATCTCATTCTGTCTGCTTCCAGTCTCCTAAAGTCATGAAAGATATAAATATCTTTTGAATATCGACAATGCTTAAGTTTTCCACTGTAAATAACATTTCCTCCTATCAGCTATCTACAAAGAATCTGGAACCGAGATGGGGCCTCCACCGGAACAACTCCCGCTAGTAAAACAAAAATAAAAGAAAGAGTATGAGAGAGAGAGAATAAGAGACAGATAGACAGACAGCAGAGACGAAAATAGAAAAATCAAAAACCTGGTGCGCACCAATCAATAATTGCTTTCAAGAAATAGATTATTCAAAAACAGCTGCAAGATAGCTCCTTATGATTATCCTTCAGATCACACTGCTAATTAAGTTTCCAGATGGAGTTAACCACTATCCTAAAAATGGTTATAGATGTATGTGGTCAGTCCATTAAGAACTAACCATTGTTTTAGCTTTTACAGGATCCCAAAGAGATGCCATCGCCCTTAAGTCAGCAGGAAGCAACCTTATAAACGACTACGCCCCCTTTCCCAATAAGTTTTATGCTCCAAAGGTTGTGGGTAAAACTGGGTAAAAGACAAAACTATAATATACCATCAGAGATCTTTTTTTGAAGAAGAGAGTGGGAATAGATAGGATAGATAAAGGTAGACTGTTCTACCTACCTATACTTCATTTTAGCTGAATGTATGGGCTAAGCTAAAGACAATTTGCACTGTCATAGATATCTGTATATTGATACTAATGCAAAATCATTTTATATGTTTAATTGTGATAATTTGTACATTGGTACAAAGTTTAATCTGAGATTGTTTTATGTAACCAAAGCAACTTGTACTTCGATATAAATCTGAATCTGTAACTATTATGTAAAGCTGAATCTAAAATTGCTATATTTTATGTATGCTCCTACCTTTGTTTAAAATATTTGCACATCATTGTCATGTATACTATGCAATTACTACCTTCATTTAACTATACTAGATATAATGTATGATTGCACTAGTTATGATATATGCACAAGATGTTTTATATACCTCTGTTTAGATGATATATATGTATTTACATGTCTAAAATGCTGTGGACACTTTACCTGGTAAAATACCCCTGGCTAATGTTCGATAGTTCTACTAAGGGTCATTGTTCAGAGATTGTACACCCCTTATATAGGTATTCTAATTTTTAGTACAGGGTTTATTCCTTAAGACGATAAGATCTGCAGTCAACACTATTTAAGGTATCATATCCCAGTCATGTCAGATACAGGTTAGAATATCATAGATGGACAAGAATCTTCAACCGTTTCATAGACCCAGAGAATATGGCATTTAACATTTAAAATTTGGCCACGAGAGACACGACGACTCCTGGTGTCACTGCTCCCTTCTCGAGATGGTGTTGAGCATCAAAGATACTCCTTTGGAGTTGGTCCTTTTGGCAAAAAATGGCCGGTTGAGTAAGGAACTGTCCTTACCTTGATTGCTGACAGTACACACATGATGTCAAGCTGGATGAACAAATTGAGATGGAGACTGACGAAACCTGCCTAGACAGGATAAGACAGTCCCTTCAAAATTGTTCTGCTTGTAAAAAGATCTGTCAGATGCCATAGGCCTATAGCCAATCCGATAGATGCTCTAACGGTGCACAAATCCAGAGGTGATTGTCCAGGTAGCTGTGTTGCTGTCCTCTCCCAAATTTTGGAAGTAGCTGCTTCCATGTACTTCTGTCTTTCAGACAAATTTACCTTCCTTCTCAGGTCTTGAAGAGGTTGAAGAATAGATGTTTAAGGTTTCCACCCTAGTATCCCTTAGATAAGAACACTCAGGTGTTAGATTCTCACTTTCCCAGATTAACCCTTTAAAATAATCTATACACCCTACTATCTACCAATATTCTAGAACTATTAGATATACCTTATATAAGTTAGGCTTTGATTAGCAATTATACTTTGACCTCTCCTAGATGCTACCTCATAATAATTCTTACTATATATAATCTTAGTTTAGAACCTTCTTAGTTAGACAAAGGGGGGAGATGTTGTGGGATTCAGGTGTCAGCTGACAAGGTCAAGGGACATTTATACAGAGCACCGGGCCCCCCGACCTGAAGGGGGCGGGGGAAAAACCCCATTAAAAAGGGTCTGCGGATACGACACACTCTCTTCCTGGTTCCTGGCTGCTGGAGGAAGGACCCCTTCGTCCGTCCGTCTGCAGACTTCGGTCCCTATTGTACTTGGTTACCTGTACCGTGAGTGTTGGTTTATATTCTAATAAATATCTATCGAGTATTTGTGTCCTTGTGGGTAAGCTCCGCCTACATTAGGCTGTCATTTTTTTTTAACTGCTGAGTAGTACTCCATTACTCCATTGTGTATATTTGTTAATCCATTCTTCAGTTGAGGGCATCTAGGTTGTCTCAAGGTTCTTGCTATTATGAATAATGCTGCTATGAACATAGTTGAGATAATTCCTTTGGGGTACAAATATGTATCCTTTGGGTATATGCCCAATAGTGATATTCCTTAGGGAGATTGATTCACAGTTTTCAGAGGAACCACCATACTGTATTCCAGAGTGGCTGTACAAATTTACATTCACATCAACAATGGAGAAGTGTTCCCCTTGTTCTGTATTCTCGCCAACCTAGGCTGACATTTATGTTTTTGAACTTAACCATTCTGATAGGTGTCAGGTGGTATCTCAAAGTTGTTTTGATTTGCATTTCTCTGATGGCTAAAGATGTTGAGCAATATTTTAAGTGCCTTTCAGCTATTTGTAATTCTACTGTTGAGAAGTCCCTTTTTAGTTCTGAACCCCATTTTTTAATTGGGTTATTTAGGGCTTGAGCTCTAGTTTCTTGAGTTCTGCACATATTTTCGAGATCAGTCCTGTGTAGGGTTGGTGAAAATCCTTTCACATTCTGTAGGCTATTATTCTGTCTTATTGACTATGTCCTTTACCTTACAGAAGCTTCTCAGTTTCAGGAGATCCCCTTTATTGATAGATGTTCTTTGTGTCTGTGTTACTGGTGTTATATTTAGGAAGTGGTCTCCTGTGCCAATGCATTGGAGGGTATTTCCCACTTTCTTTTCTATCAGTTTCAGTGTAGATGGGTTTATATTGAGGTCTTTGATCCACTTGGATTTGAATTTTGTGCAGAGTGATAGGTTTGGAACTATTTGAATTCCTCTACATACTACCATCCAGTTATGCCAACACCATTTATTAATGATACTATCTTTTTTTTCTATTGAATATTTTTGGCCTCTGTCAAAAATCAGGTTTTCATAGGTGTGTGGGTTAATGTTGGAGTCTTCAATTCGATTCCATTGATCCACAAGGAGGTTTTTGTGCCAGTATCGGGTTTTTGTTTTTTTTTAATTACTTTGGCTCTATAGTGTGTGTAGCTTGATGTCAGAAATAGTGATTCTTTCTGAAGTTCTCTTATTGAGCATGATTGTTGTGGCAGTCCTGGGTTTCCTGTTATTCCATATAAAGTTCAGTTTTGTTCTTTCAAGGTCTAAAAAAACTGTGTTGGGATATTGATGGGAATTGCATTGAGTATGTATATTGCTTTTGATAAGATTACCATTTTTACTTATGTTGATCCTTCCTATCTGGGTACATGGGAGATTTCTCCATCTTCTGACATCTTCTTAAATTTCTTTCTTCAGTGACTTAAAGTTTTTGTCAAACAGGTCTGCTACTTCTTTGGCTAGAGTTATGCCAAGATATTTAATGCTATTTGCAGCTATTATAAAGGGTGATGTTTCCCTAATTTCTTTTTCAGCCCGTTTATCCTTAGCTTATAGGAGAGCTATTTTTTTTTTTTAAATTAATCTTGTATCCTGCTTCCCTACTGAAGGTGTTTACTAGCAGTGGGAGTTCCTTGGTAGAATTTTGAGGGTCACTTATGTGTACAATCATATCATCTGCAAATAGAGATAGTTTGACTTCTTACTTTCCAATTTCTATCCACTTAATCTTCTTTTGTTCTTTTATTGCTTTAGGTAAAACTTCAAGAACTATATTGAATAAATGAGGAGAGAGAGAGGACAGCCTTGTCTTGTTCCTGATTTTAGTAGAATTGCTTTGAATGTTTCTCCATTTAGTTTGATGTTGGCTGTTGGCTTGTTGCATATCGCCTTTATTATATTTAGGTATTCTCCCTGTGTTCCTGATCTCTCCAGGACTTTCATCATGAAGGAGTGTTGGATTTTGTCAAAGGCTTTTTCGGCATCTAGTGAGATGCTCATGTAGATTTTTTCTTTCAGTTTGGTTATATAATGGATGGCATTCACAGTTTTACATATGTTAAACCATCAGTGCATTTCTGAGATCAAGCTTCCTTGATCTGTTTGTTTGTTTGTTTGTTTGTTTGATATGTTGTTGGATTCAGTTTGCCAGAATTTTATTGAGTATTTTTGCATCAATGTTCACGCAGAGATTGGTCTGTAATTGTCTTTCTTTATTGCATCTTTGAGTCGCTTGGGTATCAGGGTGACTGTGGCCTCACAAAAAGAGTTTGGCAATGTTCCTTCAGTTTCTACTGCATGGAACAGTTTGAAGAGTATTGGTATTGGTTCTTATTTGAATGTCTGGTAGAATTCTGCACTGAATCTGTCTGGTCCAGGGCTTTTTTTTTTTTTTTTTTTTAACTTGGGAGACTTTTAATAATAGCTTCAATTTCCTTTGGGCTTACAGGTCTGTTTTGATATTTAATCTGATCTTGATTTAATTTTGGTAAGTTATACCTGTCCAGAAAGCTGTCCGTTTCTTTTAGGTTTTCCATTTTAATGGAGGACAGATTTTAAAAGTATGACCCGATAATTCTCTGGATGTCTGTTGTTTTGCCCCTCTTCTCATTTCTGATTCTGTTAATTTGGATATTCTTTCTCTGCTTCTTGGTTGTTTCGGATAAGGATTTATCTATCTTGTTGACTTTCTCACAGAATCAACTATTTTTCATTGATTCTTTGTTTTGTTCCCTCTGTTTCTATTGTATTGACTTCATCCCTAAGTTTGATTATTTCCTGCTCTCTATTTCTTCTAGGTGAATTTGTGTTTAATTGTTCTAAATCCTTCAGCTATGCTGTTAGATCTCTTATGTGAGATTTCTGTAGGCATTTCATATAGGCATCTAGTGCTATGAGTTTTCCTCTTAGCACTGCTTTCATTGTGTCCCATAAGTCTGGGTGTGCTGTAGATTAATTTCCATTAAGGAAGTCTTTGATTTCTTTCTTAATTTCTTCCTTGTCCCAGAGGTGGTTCAATTGAGAGATGTTCAGTTTCCATGAATGTGTAGGCTTTCTGTGATTTTTGTTGTTGTTGAACTCTAGTTTTAGACCATGGTAGTCTGATATAATACAGGGAGTTAGTTATTCCCCTATTTTTGGTTTCTTTTGATATTTGTTTTATGTCTGAGTATGTGGTCAATTTTAGGGAACATTGTATGGGGTGCTGAGAAATATGTATATTCCTTTGTGTTTGGATGGAAGTTTCTTATATATCTATTAAGTCCGTTTGTGTCATAGCATCTGTTAGTTCTCTAATTTCTCTGTCTAGTTTGTGTCTGGTTGACCTATTCAAGGGTAAAAGTGGGGTACTGAAATTTCCTACTGTTAGTGTGTGGGGTTTGATATGAGGTTTGTATGTTGTTTGTTACACTAGCTTGTTTCTTAGGACCTTTGGTTGGAAAGTCTTTTCCCAACCCTTTACTCTGAGCCTGTGTCTGTCTTTGAAGTTGAGGTGTGTTTCCTGTATGCAGCAAAAGGATGGGTTCTGTTTTTGTATTCTTCGTGTTAGAGTGTGTCTTTTTATAGTTGAATTGAATCCACTGGAATTAAGGGATATTAATGACCAATGATTGTTATTTCCTGCTATTTTTGGTGGTAACTTCTGTGTATTTCCCTTCTTTGGGTTTTTCTTCTGTGGTATTATCATTTTTTTTTTTTTATGGTTTCAACCATGTATCTGGTTTCCTTAGGTTTGAATTTTCCCTCTAGAGCTTTCTGTGGGGCTAGATTTGTGGATATGTATTGTTTAAATTTGATTTTTGTCATGAAATATCTTGTTTACTACATATAGTGATTGACGGTTTTTCTGGGTATAGTAGTCTGGTTTGGCAGCCATGCTCTTTGAGTGTCTGTGTAGCATCTGACCAGGACCTTCTTGCTTTCATTGTTTCCATTGAATAGTCTGGTGTTATTCTTATTTGTCTGTTTTTAGAGGTAATTTGGCCTTTTTCCTTTGCAGCTCTCAGTATTTTTTCTTTATTCTGTAGGTTTACTGGCTTTATTATTATGTGGCAAGCAGGTTTTTTGGGGAGACTGGGGGAGTCTAGTCTATTTGGTGTTCTGTAAGCTTCCTGTATCTTTATAGGTATTTCCTTCTTTAGGTTGGGAAAGTTTTCTTCTATGATTTTGTTAAATATATTTTTTATGCCTTTGAGCTGGTGTTCTTCTTCAATTCCAATTATTCTCAGGTTTGACCTTTTCATGGTATCCCAGGTTTCCTGGACATTTTGTGTTATGTCTCTTTTAGTTTTAGTTTTTCTTTCACTGATGTATCTATTTCCACTATTGAATCCTCTACCCCAGAGATTCTCTCTTCCATCTCTTGCATTCTGTTGGTTATATAATGTGGGAATGTCTTTCTGGATGCTGTGAATATCTATCTTTAAATTAAGGAGCTGTTTTGGCTCATGACAGGCACCGTAGAAAAAGTAGGAGAAGAAGTCACAACATAGGTAGGAGAAGGACGGAGTCAGAGGCAGACTGAGCCAGCCATCCAAGAAGAAGCATGTAAGGAACACAGGTGAGCCATGGGCCACGTGGCAGGAAAGATTAATAGAAATGGGTTGAGTTAAGATTTAAGAGCTAGCTAGCAATGTGCCTGAGCCATATACCAAATAGCATGAAGTTAATAAAAGCGTCTGAATCATTTTGGGGGCCTGATCAGTGGCGTGCCTAAGGGGTCTGGACCTCTGGCCTCCTGGGACCAAGAAACCTCACTGTAACAGTTATGCTTGCATCTATGGTTCCAGTTCATTTCTTCAGGTTTTCTATTTCCAGCTTTGTCTCAGTTTGTGCCTTATTTATTGTTTCTATTTCAATTTTTAATTCCTTGAATGTTTCTTTCACCTGTTTGTTTTCTTTTTCTTGGTTTTCTTTATTCTTTCGGGGAGTTTTTCATCTCTTCCAATTTTTTGATTGTATTTCCTTCTATTTCTTTAAGGGAATTTTTTATATCTTCTTTTAAGGCTTTTATTATCTTTATAAAGTTGTTTTTGATGTTGTATCCTTTTGTTTCATCTTCATTGTTAAGCTCAGATCTTGATGTTGTAGAGCCACCATCTTCTTCTGGGAGTGTCATGTTGTTCTTTATAATCTTATATGTATTCTTGCACTGGCAACTTCCCTTTGCTTCCTAGGTTCACTCTTTGCCTGTTCTTAGTCAGTTCTGAGCTTGGGGGCTGTTAGTCAACTCTTAGTTAGCTCTTAGTTAACTCTTAGTAAGCTGTGGACCAAAAGGAGGCTTCTGGTTATCCAGTTGTCAGTGGGTGATGAAGTAGATTTCCCAGTTGTTGGTGGGTGATGATGTAGGTTGCATTCAGGTGTAGTTTGTCCCATGGGATGTGCCTAGAACTATGTTTTCCTGGGAATTGGGCTGGGTTTAGAGAAGATCTGGGTGTGGATTAGGTGCCTGCAGCAGTGTCACCAGGCAGGGTCAGAGACCATGGTTTCCAGTTGACATAAGGGTTCAGGTGCAACATACCTCTTAGTTATCTGTGGACCAGGAGGGGCTTCTGGTTATCCAGTTGTTGGTGGGTGATAATGTAGGTTGCCCACTTGTCAGTAGGTAATAATATAGTGATAATATAGGTTTCCCAGTTGTTGGTGGGTAATGATATAGGTTGTAGTTTGGGAGTGGTTTAGCCCGTGAGATGTCCCTAGAGTTGTGTTTTCCTGGGTTGGGTCTTGGGGGGTGGGCTTTCCCAGGTTTCTTTGGTTTAGGGCAGAGTTGGGTGTGGATGGGGTCTCAGGGGCTGTATCTCCAGGCTGGGGTTCAGAGACAATGGTCTATTCTTGGCGTGAGGGTCTGGGTATCACTCACCTCTTAGTTAGCTGTGGACCAGGAGTTTAAAGAGTTTCTCAGCCATCCATTTGTGTTAAATCTTTTATACATGAATACCTTGGGAAGTCAGTTTTTTTGTTGTTGTTTTTTTAAAAAAAAAAAACATGGTTAAATGTATTTCTAAATAGGCTTAGTAGTAATGTTTCTTTAATGGTTCTTTGGTTATGTTTGGTGGTTTTCAGTATAGTGCATAGTGTCAAAGCCTGAAAGGTGCCTTCTCTCTGTATTTCTTGTAAGAGTGGGGTCTCTGATAGTTCAGATAAGAGTAGTATAGACAATAGTGCATGCATCCTTGGCAGTTGCCCCTCCAGACTTGTCATCAAAACATACTCTTTAAAAATATGGGAATTGTGTTTACTGTGGTCCCTTTATGTGTGGACACCTATTATCTGTGCTCTGGACCGTCTATTCCATGCTTGTATCTGCCATATTGACAGCCTTTGGCCTATCTCGCCTGTTTTCAAAATGCAAACAGGTCTACATCACAGCTGTAATGATGTGTAATTTTTCTCAGTTGGCCTGCGTGATTTTGTGATAATATACCATTCTCTCATGCTTAATTATGTCAGGCTTGATCCTATTTCCACTGACATGGAAGAAAATAAATAGCAATGGTAGTACCATAACATAGAAACAAGCTAGATTTAGAAATATAACAGCTCTCAATCAATGATGACAGCCAGGCATGGTGCCACACATCTGTAAATTTCAACTGAAGTCAGAGGTAAGAAGGCCTCTAGTCAGGACTTCGTAGCAATACACTCTCAAAAGAAAAGGGAGGAAAAAATAAAAACAAATACATATTATGTAGATATATATGTAATACAATTAATTAATCTTAAATATTAGAGTTAACCACAGAACCAAGCCAAATCAGGGAGGGGCAAGCCACACCTTCAATGCTAGCTTTAGGAATGTAAAAAAAGGAAGTCAAGAGAGCTGGGCAGAGCAAGAGAAGGGGGCTTTTTAGCTTTCCCAGAGACTTCTGCTTTCCTTTTGACCAAGGAAAGGACTCAGAGGCATTTGGTTGGAGACAGGCTTTCCAAGTTAGCTGGGTGGCTGTGGTTTGTTTCTGATATTCCAGCTTTTCCCCAGTATCTGGCTCCTGGTCTTCATAATATGCTAACTAGAATTCATGCAATAATATACCAATAACAAAAAGAACAATTATTTTGCAGAATAGATTTTAAAATTAAATATTAATATAGAAAAAAATAATCAGCAGAAAGAAAAAAATCAAGGGTCAGGCATACAGAGGTCCTGTGAGAAACTTTGTACTAAAAAAAAATAAGAACAAGAAGATAGAAAAAAATATTTTATCAAAGTAGAATGAAAAATAAGAAAAATCATAACCCAAAACATTATCTACTAGGTAGAAAAATAATTTTTAAAAGTAATAATTCCTCTTAGGTGATCTGTAAGTTTGTGTCTGTTGAGTCTAGGAGCCCTTTGCCAGCACGCCCAGCAGTGATGTTGTCAATGCAAGCTCCCTCCCTTCTGTCTTTTGCAGCCATCTCCAAAATGTGGTGGCAGATACAGTGGGCCTGTGTGACCACACCTTGCTTTCTGCTTCTAAGAGAAGTTCAATTCCTAATGTCTAGACACCTATCAAGTTCACAGGCAGCTGCAACAATGTCAGTGACCTAGATAGTAGGCTGAGTATTTTCTCTGCAGATAGCTTGTTCCTGGGCTGCATCAGAAGTTTTAGTTTGCTCTCCCACCCTCTATTGATTGTCCCCACCTACCCCAATTCTCTTTTCTCTCTCTTGTTTCTGCATATATTATAATCTTCATGAGAAAAAAATCAATCTCAGGGGTTTTGCCCCGACTAGAGAAGCAGGTATTGTGGCTGACTAACGCCAAGGCCTTTCGCTTCGTCTTGCTTCCTTGTCAGGATCTCCTTTCCTCAAAGCAAAAGATGTTGAGATTTCTTAGAAACTTTTTCTAAGCTACTTTCTCTTTGGCTCTGTTCCTCCATCTTGCCCTCTCAGGCAGCTGAGGAAAAACCGAGAGCAGGAGAGATGGCCATCCAGAGGGGAGAGCACAGCAATTGATCGTCCAGGGCCAAGCAGCCCTGAAAGGATACACACAAGGAACATTCCATGTAGGTATATATGTTGTGCCCAGAGTCTCTAGTTCTAACCCCCAAAAGACCACCAAGAGACCCGGCCAATGCAATAGCAAAGAGTATCTTTATTGACAAGCTGACTTGGGTAAATCCTCCAGTTCAATGCTGCAATGAAGCAGGAATGACCCTGAGAAGCAGGAAACAAGGGATTTTATTCGGGGCCAGGGGTGGGGGTGGGGTGGTCTCTATGGGCTTCAGAGCTGCGAGTTTACAGTCCTGGGACTGGTTCAAGATAGACTTAGGGGTACCTGTTATGAATTCATTGGCTGCACCGAGTTCTAGGAATGTCTCAAAATTCAGCAGTGGTCCTTAAGGTTTACCCATATCCGCAGATCAGTAGAGGTGTACCTGGAGGCGACTGTTCTATTCTTATTGTCCCTTTTACAGGAAGGGAATGTGTAGAATGTCAGGCATTTCTTCTTAGAAGCTGGCTCCTTCCTGGATGGTGTCCACTCATAGGCCCTTCCTGGAACCACCAGGTGCTACCAGCAAGAAGCTGCTGTCTGTCTGGTTTTCATTAAGCCTGTCATAGCAGCTGTGTGGTCAAGCTGCTCTGGGCTCCACTGTATATTGTGTGTCTGCGAACTGTGAAAATAAAGAGGGGGAAGAAATGTACCAGAGAGAGAAAAGTAATTAAATTATAATCACAAAAGTAAACAGCAGTTAACAAAAAATAACTGTCCTGTTTTCAATGGTAACTTCCAAATGACATTTAAAGCTGACGAAAACAGAGAAGTTGTTTTGTACCAAAAATGCATTTTATTCCACATGTTCATCTATCTTTTGTACATCAATGTCTAAGCCCATTCAATAAACTTCTTTTCTTTCAAACTGCCTCTTTATCCTCTCAAGAGTCATAATGATACTTTTCCATCTCAAAGCTGATGGACATGGATGGATTTAGGATAGACTCTGAACGAAATGATTCACTATTACAATAATGCCAATGATATAAAAAGGTCAACTTTTACATAACTAAAAATACAACTATTTTAATAAATTATAACTGCAAAATGTATATAAAATGGAATCTATGATGGGCACAAGTTTGATGACTTTTGGAAGAAAATGACGGTGACAAAAGGAGTCAAATTTTCTAGGCCTTTTAGGCTTAAACACCTGCAATGTATTCCACTCGCTAAGAACAGAACTAGACCAAAGCGAAAATGGAGCCCCATGTGATCATTTTCAGCATTATAATTTCCTGCGAAATTTGAGTGATTTGCAAAACTGTGGTAGATTTCCCTGAATAAGATGATGGCAAAGGCTTTGTAGATTCAAAAATAGTTTTGCTGAGGCAATGAGAAGTAATATCCTATCAGATTAGAAGCTGTGCATGTTCCCCAGAGCAGAAAGAAAGCCGAAGAAGACGGAGAAAGAATTCTCATCTGACCATTTCAAAGTGTTTGCTTCCCTCAGTTTGAGACATTTTTATTTTATTTGCACTGTTTTCCCTTCCCATTCTTCTACTCACTCTCATTTTCTCTTCTCTTCTGGATATTTGGTTAAATCCTTTGCTTCTACTAGATGAGAGCTATGTTAGTCTACATACTCACATCCATTCTTTAATTCTCCTTTTAATGAACAGTTCCCTTTTTAGAAAAAAAAAAAAGCTTCATTTACAATAGAAAAATCAGCTGCTTTAAGAAAACGATAATTTTAGAAGCACAAATTTTAGAGCTAATTTGTAACAAATGTAAAGAACTAGGGAAGTTCACAGTCCCAGGACGATAAGAATGAAAATAAACCTAGGAGTGGAGATCATTTGGCCCAAAACTGTCGGTAGTTTTTAAGTACTTAGCATGTTCGTCCTCCAATGACTAGTGACTAAAAGTCCACAGTGATTGATTCCTCTTTCTGATTTCTATATTCATTCATCCTTAATATGAAGCCTTATCATAATAGAAAATATCTCCTGGAAGATCTGGATCAGAGTGTTAGGAAGTAATTCAAGAAAAAACGATACAGTGGTTTGCAAATAATTATTAATGTACTTACTAGATTATTAAAAATTCAATAAGAATGATAAAATACTCAAGAATACATGATTATCTAAGTACATGCACAGAAATTTTATTTTTGTTGATAATGAATATTTATATCCTGTGACATTAACCACAGTTCTGTCTTTATTACTAATGGCACAGCATATTTATACAATAAATTGAACATGGCAAATACATGTAAAAGTGAAATGGAAACTAGACTTTGAACTATGTTTTATGTAGCTGTAACACTCAACTATTAGTATAATATTGTCTTTCATGAACATCTTTCTATAAGATGTCCTCTACTATGTAAAAAAGACTATTTTTACATTATTTTTAGTATTTATAGTTATTTGTAATATGCTTATAAGGCTCCTATTGTAAGCATGAAATTAGTTACTTCATCACAAGCAGAAACAGAAATCCCAGTTATACTAGTTAATGTAGATAGGTCAAAGCTTTTTATAAAACTCATAGCTAAATAAAAATCTGATTTTTAACACTTAACAAACCGAAAATTTTTCAAGTATAGTTTTTTTCTTTTTTACTTTACAGTTCTCAAAGAATTGTAAAAGAAAGTACAAGTTTGCCAAATGAATAAAGCCTTAGATTGTAGCATTGTTCTTAAACAGTTAACCATTGTCCCAGGTAAGACATTTAACTGTTATGCTCATTGGAAATTAACTTGAAGTAATTAACTACAGCAGTCCTTCCTAGGTTGGCTATGAGATGCAAAACTCCCTGGTAACTAAAACATACACTGCATTTCAATGTAAGATTTACTGGGAAGTGGTTTTTATATCATTATAATTTTCTCCATCTAAAAATTAAGACCTTCCTTCAAAGAATTGAAAACAGAAATTTCAAAACTATTAAAGAAGCCCAAATATACCAGATCAAGGTAATATGACAAACTTAGAATTCACCAAAAAAATTAATGAATTCCTTAAAGGCATTAATAAATTCCATGTGTAAGAAACCTAAATACTATTCAGTAGGTAAAATTCCTGCTTATGGTTAAGTAACAATAAAACATTTTCTGAAGCAGGAAGTTGTAAAAATCTATCTTGGATAGAGGGGTGATCGCAACTGTATAATTTTTTTCATATTCCAAGACCATAGATTTTTATTGCTTGCATGAACAATTTAAAGATTCAGTAATTTAGCTGTGTTAAGATTCTTAATTCACTGACAAATTTTATGTTGTTCAAAACAGGCAAAATCACATCTCTTTTGATTCTAATTATGCCAAGCGTTTTTAGCAGGCTATATACAATACATAAAGAAACATGAAGGAAGATGCTCTCCTCATTGAGTTGATGGCTAAATTAGGGCTTCCATTCTATCAGATATTTTCTTTTTCTCAGTTATTCTTTGATTTATGGAAAACAGTGGCATGACAATTATATATGATTGTGGGCAACTATTTATGGAACTGTGTCTTTTCTATATTCTTAATTATATTCTGTTTAGAGGTTAATATTAGATTACAACTGAAATACAATAATGAATATAATATTGAATCTAGTCTCATAGCTTTCCTCTCATTATGGCCTAGATTTGTTTTGTAGGATCTCATTGTGGATATTCTCTGCTTCATGCATCTTGGTCTCTAGTGCATTATTCTTTCATTTGCTTTAAAGACAGTTTGAAGGATAAGGAAAGAAGTAATGTTTTGATGTCATAAGCCAAAGCTCTTAATAAAAATCTATTTATATAGTACATAAGAAGCATGACAGTGAGTTTGTACCATCATTAATTTACCTTAGCCCTTTACTCTGTGACCTAGCTCATTTATAGGATGAGTATGATCTGCTAAAACCAAATAAACATACACTGAGTTGGCTAGAGACATCCTATAGAAATACCACATTGCTTTCATGTTGCAACCACTCATCTTCCCACACCCTGAATATAAAGAATTTAGAATCAATCTTTATTTGCAAACATCAGTGAGCTTGGTAATATGGTTCAAGAAAGGTACAATTATATGTATTTACCATGTGTGAAATATTATCCAGTGTTCAGAATATCTATGTTTCTTACAAGGAATCACTTGCTAAAAGCTTTACACAGTTACTTCAAATATATAGAATAAATTCAGTCAAATTTTAGACATCACAGTTGATTTTTAAAAACAATTCTTCCATATTACCTCAGAATGAAGGTAAAATGATACTTCACAGACTAAAACCGTGTTGTGCTAGTATTCTTGATATGTTAAATACTGGATAGATTTATATTCTTAAATGGGTTTTTGTAACCAATAAATGTTTGGTAAAGAATGTTATAATCAAACTGTAGTTGCATACTCAATGGGTCGAGAAATAGAGATGCTAGTTCTGTTCATACAATTGCACTTTCCATATAGAAATAGAAAGACTCTTTATTAGAGCTCTAAATATCAAATATCTTAGATTTGGGGAAGTCTCCTGGTAATATATGCAGTGAAGAACATTACCAGGCACTAGGAAACAATAGGCTTCTATCAATCTGCAGCTATTTGAATGTGAATGCTTTTAGAGAAGACTTGGATATTCTTTTTCTTTCACTGATGCTGATGTTAATTAAGTATCATAATTTAATGAAACCCCAGAAGATTGACATTTGTACAATTAGTCCTCACATGGCACACAGATTCAATGCTCAGAATCTGAATTTCAGACAATCTCACTGCCTTATGCACATAGAACTCTGATGCTGGCTTGGCTTCTAACTCCCCCATTATATTCTGAAGCACAATGGCAGAAAATAAGTGAAAAAGACAGGCCTTCCACCGTGATCTTGCTTTATTCAACCAAGGAGAGAACCTAGAATAATGGGGATATCATTAACTCTGACATGGAATGCCCAATATGTTACAATAAGGTTTTTGACCCAGTTAGTCCAGAGGACCAGACCCACAGACCTGCAGTCCCAGACTGCTTAGCCTCCCACCACTGCTTAGGCCCTCAAAATGACTCAGAAGCTTATATTAAGTTCATGCTGATTGGCCTATGGCTCAGGTACATTGCTAGCTAGCTCTTACATCTTAACTCAGCCCATTTGCATTAATCTGTCTGCCACGTGGCCCATGATTCACTTGTGTTCCTTGCATGTTTCTTCTTTGGAGGCTGGCTCAATCTCCTCTGACTCTGCCCTCCTTCTCCTATCTATTCTAATTCCCCACCTACTTCTAAGAGGCCTGCCATGGCCAAAACAGTCCTTTATTTACTTATATATTGATATGCACAGCATACAGAAAGACATTCCCACATCACCAATACCCAGAATAGGATATGACAAAAAATTACTAATTTATAATGTGTCTTCCCTTGCATTGGTAGTTTTTAATGAGAGTTTTAATTTATTCCATATCTGATTGATGTCTTTGTTTGAATAATCTCCAAATTTTTCACTAATAAACCCACTGGTGAAACCCTGCATGCTAAACATTTGGTGTCTTTATTTTTACTTTGAAGACATGTTATTGGTCACAGAATCCCATGAATAAAGAAAAATCTCTTTGTTGTTTGGCAAATTGAAATACAATAGCTACACGTAGTTGAATGTCACCTTCATTCCAGGGTAACATAGGACAGTTGAAAAAAATATCAGCTATATGATGTTTAAAATCTGAAAGACTGAGCTGTACGTACCTACCGGCCAGAGAATAGCAAACCAGAACTAGGTATGCCCTCGCTTCTCAGTTTCTCACCCTTCTACTGTAACACATTAATTAGTGTTTGTTACTGTGCAGCTATCACTTATCTAGTCACAGAAGGGAACAGCGCAAACTAAGCTGTCTCAGATTAAAACAATAGAGTAAATTGCACATAGCGCTGTCAGATAGGTTTTTTATAAATACATTTGTGTGTGTGTGTGTGTGTGTGTGTGTGTGTGTCTGTGTTTGCATGTGCCTACATGTATGTATCTATGAAAAGTGACCATTTGTGTGTGTGTGTGTGTGTTTCTCTGTGTTTGCATGTGCCTACATGTATGTGTCTATGAAAAGTGACCATTTGTGTGTGTGTGTGTGTGTGTGTGTGTGTGTGTGTGTGTGTGTGAAGAATTAAACAGAAGCAAACTGTTTTTATACTGCTTGTATGCTAGAGAGGTCCAGAAATTAGTGATGATTGCTAAAAACATATTGCAAAAATGACTTAATCATTACCCCCAATTTTAAGCTCTCTTAATCCCATAACAAAACAGTTGATAATTTAATTTCAAAATTAAATCGGACTAATAGTTTAGCAGCAATCAACTTTTGCAGTGGAATCCCTAGCTGAAAATATAAAATGATATAAATAAATCTATACCTTAATTTTTGATGGGGATAAAAACTTAACAAGTTATGCTTACTAATAGAAGATAGAACAGAAGATGATGTTTAGCATATTTAAGTTAATTTTATTTAATAATATGTTATTTCTTATAAATCAAATATAGGTTAAAGGATGCTGTCAAACTTTGGCTCTAGAGTGTTATGAATATCTTGTATAAAATCCTAGGTTAAGCATAATTTTTAGAAATTGAACATTATGTTACACACTGAAGGAATTCGTCGGGCACTTGACAGAAGTTCTTTATCCAAAGCTGAATGCTATGAATCAGAAGCATGTGCGAATTTGTACCACATCAAAACATACCTGCAAAAGTAAAATTACCTTTAATTTATAAGTCATTTTAATTCTCAGCAAATAAGCTCCCCTGGATTAAAATTGTTTGCTCAAAGTATCATCCATCACAGTCTGAATTTAAGACTTCAACACTTGTGAACCTTTGTTATAGACTTCAGTTTACATTGAACTGAATGAACTTAATCATCGCCACTAGACAGTCCAAGGGATAGCATCTTCACAGAGCAGTCACCAGCACTTAAGGGTTTGTGTGCATGCATCTCCATCATATATATTTATCAACAATCACAATGAAATTGGCCGTATGACTAATATTTCCTACTTTGTTTATCAAAAGTTATTTCTTTCCACAATTTACTATAGTACTTGCTCCTTATCAGAAAGACTTATCATTAAATGAGAGAAATTGCTTAGAATCACTGAATGGCAGACATTTTCCCCTGAGTGCTTGTTAGACTGATCCCTAAGGTCTACATTACACAGTATGAGAGGATCTACTTTCAAAGATTCTCCCATAACCTTCTGCCTTCCTGTGGATGTATCTCTCTTCTGTCTACCGCTTTTACAGCTGGTCAGGGTGATGTATGCCTGCAGTTTTTTGCCTTTTTGGAAGCTAAGGCAGGGATCTCAGGATTACTTTAGCATAGGAGTTCCCAGTATCCAGGAAAATTGCCTTATTTCCACATTTGAATTAGACAAAATGAGTTGTTATGGTATTTTTGTGTGTGTGGGGGGAATACACTTGAGGTTTTATTAGTTAAACTTGTAGATGTGTATTATCTTAACTAAAATTAGAACATCAATAGGAAGTATCTTGGTTTTCAAACCTTTATTATTTAGTAAAGGAAAAGTAAATCTATACACATATTTTAGTTCCACAGTGCTGAAAACCATAGAACACAAGTTTAGGCATACAAAAACATTTAATAGATATAGGTTTTTGAGGCTAAGAGATCCTGGCAGCGTGCTGCAGCTGGGTTGCTATGTCTTATCACTTTTGAAATTTCAGACAGGTTATTAGCTGGAGCTCACTCATCTCAGTTGAGTGAGAAGGATTAATTTATAAATGGCATTGGCCAATCCCAGTTCCTCAATCTCATTCTGTGGGACTCTCCAAAGTTTGCATGATTTATCACAGAATTGGTTGCCTTTCAGATGAAGAGGAGAAAGACACAGAGTGAGAGCAGAGAGAGGGATTACGAGCAGCCTGAACTCAGCAGGAACGGAATAAAGGTATTTCCTTTTGCAAGAAGAACATAATATTCAAGTTACTATAGAAGTCGTATAGAGCTATAGTTCGGCTGCTCAGAGGACCTAGGCTAAACATTACCTGAGGTATTCCTGGAAAACATGGCAAATCGTGTCTCAAAAACAAAATAATGCATAACAACAACAAACATGCTTTAAATAGTAAATTCTTTGTTGTAAGTTATCAAGGTCCTATACATAACCAAGTCTATAAGAATGAATTTTTTTAAGGCCAAGACATTTGATAAATTCATAAGTTTAATAGAACAAATGAAGTGACAAGGAAATGGTTCAATGAATAAGTGGCTGATGATGCCTTTGATGATAAAATGAATATTAAGGAAAACTAATACAGTACAATGTCAGAGTTGATGAAGGATTGAAAACTTGTCTGTTCAGTTCATCTGTTGAAGAGGAATATTTATTTGAATTGTTGCCAGAAAAGGAAACCCACCTACTTCTGTTTTATGATTTACAGATGGCTAGAAGAAAAATGAAAAGGAAAAATTGAAATACTCTGGGCTTAATCAGCATAGCCCTTCTCTGACAGAGAGTAAAGCAGCAGCTGTGAGATGCACATAGGATTTCGCCCAGCTGCCTGCTTCCTGTGTCCTCAAGACTCAGATGCTGCTGCCTGTGAAAGCATCTTCCCCTGGCAGGACAGTATCTATGCTTCTTGTTGGAGTTTACACCCTTTCTCAGTCTGTACTCACTTTTGAAAAAAAAATAACTCATCATACTGATTAACACATACTCAAAGGAGAATAAATATTTTAATATCCAACTTACTGAACATGAGCTTTGTCTGTGTACGTATTTGTATGAGCTTTAGTCAAGATATAACACTAGAGAGAACCAGATCAACAGTTAGCAGAGAAGCAAATAGTTAAAATCCAAGGGTTGGGAGTGGAATTGAGTGATCTGATGATTTAAAAATCAATCAAGCCATTACTTCTGAACTTTTGTGTAAACTCCATTAATTATAGACTTGAGAGAGAGAGAGAGAGAGAGAGAGAGAGAGAGAGAGAGAGAGAGAGAGAGAGAGAGAATATTACCACCAAAACTTACATTTCTCAAAATAGGCTCAAATTATTCCTTCCATCTTGGTTAGGAGAAAAAATAAGAGAAGAAAACAGTATTAAGAGTTGACATAAAACAACCCTATAGGTGAAGAGAAGCCTTTAAAACACCCGCATTTTTAGTATTTGACATACGTTCTAATCACACAACATAGGCAAACATGTTACAGGATGAAACTAGAATATAATTTTCCACAGAAAAGCAAGTATATTGTAATTGCCAAACAGGAAATATTGGACTATCATATCAGACTGCTTACCTGGGCATGTAAGACAGAAAACATATTCTGACAGTTACCAGAGCAATGCAATTATTTTTGAGAATTGAAGATGACATAACTATTTTATGATTTCTACAAATGTAATAAAATATCAAATCATTCTAAAGAAGAATTACATCTTGATTTTCAATTAGTTTAACCACATAGGTTTAACATGATTAGTCACAATAATTTTTGTAAACACCATCATTATTCATTATGCTATTTTGGTATCTTTTTTGCCTCTAGAGTTGGGATAAATGAGAATGATTATAAAACACAGCAGATTTCTCCAACATCAAAACAGCTCTGTCCCCTTTGCATAGTCTACACTAGAAAAGCCTTTTGTATCTTCTGTAGCTTTTTAAGGTAGACGTCTACTGCCTGGTGATCTCGGGAAAGTAGTAGCAAGGAGAAAGCGTGTGCTTAAATTTAATAAGCTTGATACTCAGAAAAGATCTGCTCATCCTTTGATCTCAACTGGGCTTGCTTTGGCACACAATTCAGTTTTTGATGCCATTTTTTACACACTGGGTCCATGAAGGTTATCTTCCAACCCATAAATAAAGTCAGATAATCCAAGGAGGTCCTATTTCCCACACTTGGAGGATAAATCACTATCTGGTTTGTTTGTGTTTCTTTCCCTCACTAATGGGTTTGAGCCACTACTTATCATTAACCGCGGGAGGGAGTAATAATTAACAGTGCTCTCACAGTGTGGTTCCAGGAGTTTCACACTAACCTGTCTTCCTGATCTCACACCATGTCTTTCCTTCTTTTGTTCAATTTCATCAGCAAATATCTGCTGGATCCAGCAGCCCTGCACTAGTAAACAATCAGGTTTCTTTATCTAGCTCATCCAATTGAGTGTGAATGTCCAGGTCACAGTTCGTGAGTTTCATTTTTTAAAAGCGAAAATCTAACTTTATGAGAAAGAACAATATCCAAAATTCAGTACAGGAAGGTTACTAAAATGAACAGTCATAAACGGATTTTAATAAGATTCTCAGGTAAGTTCCTTATACCCAGCACATTTCTCCGGATGTCAGTTCATTTAATGAGCATCACTCTCATAACTGCTTTAAAAGATAGTTTGTATAACATGTCACTCCCCAAAGTGACCAGCTTTTTTCTTTGTTCTATTATTTATACGACCTATATTCTCTGTTATTATTTAATATAATCTCCATTGTACATGGCACTCAAACCAGAACACCAAGGTCTCTTGGCAGCTCCATCTTAATGGTGAGTTAGGTAACCTATCTCATACTTGGAAGAATTTGGCTAACATTGGAATTCATCCCCAGACTGCTTCCTCTACATTCAGTGCTCTCGTGGCAATGCTGCTTAAATGTAGGTACTTCTTGAACATCTTGAAACCTGTTTCTATTCACCTTAAAACGGAAATAAGAAGGTACTTTGGAGTATATTGTGTTCTATCAGCATTTCTATGTTAAAGACCTAACCCATAAGAGAGTGCTGTGTGCATCTGCAACCCCTGTGACATATTAGTAATGGATGAGTTCACAAAAATGCAGAGTTCAGGATAAGACTGGATGCTGTATAAGAAGAGAAATAAAGAGAAGTTTCTGCCTCTCAACTAAGTTAGAGGACCAGGAGAAGATGGCTATCTTTAAAAAAAAAAGTTTTTTTATTTATTCTCTGAAAATTTCATATATGCAAACGATGTATTTTTGAGCATATCTACTATCCTACCCAACTTGAATTCCTCCCTTCAATTCCTTCCCACCCTCCCAATTTCAATTCTGTTCTTTTTTCTAACCTCTCTCTCTCTCTCTCTCTCTCTCTCTCTCTCTCTCTCTCTCTCTCTCTCTCTCTCTCTCTCTCTCTCTCTCCCTCCCTCCCTCCCTCCCTCCAATCAGTATTGCCTAAACATGGATAGGTGTGGAGCCATCCACTGGCACATGGCAATGGTGGGTAGGTGGGATGGAAAGAAAGCTAACTTTATTGTTGCAATAGATAATGTTATTGGGTGTGGTGGTTTAAAAGAAAATGGTCCCCAGGGGAGTGGCACTATTAGGAGGTGTGGCTTTGTTGGAGGAAGTGTGTCACTGGGGGGGGGGGGCTTTAAGATCTCTTTCGCTCAAGCTTCCTTCAGTGTAACTTTCAGTTGATTTCCTCTTGCCTAAAAGATGTAGCACTCTCATCTCGAGTACCACATCTGCCTGCATGCTGCCATGCTGCCCATCATGATGGACTGAACTTCTGAAACTGTTAAGTGAGCTAGCCGAATTAAATGTTTTCTTTATAAGAGTTGCCATGGTAGCCATGCTATCTCTTCATAGGAATAGAAAATCCTAACTAAGACATTCAGTAACTAAATACTTTCTAAGGCAGCTATCTGTAATCCAAAAGAGAGCCTTCTCCAAGAAGAATATCAGCTGCCACCCTATTCACGGGCTTCTCATTCTCCTGAGCAGTGAGGAATTAGTGCACATAGTTAAGCCGCTTGGTTCATGGAATTTTGCTACAGTAGTCCAAGCTGACCTATGGTTAAGCCAGTAGCACTAACTTAGAATTACAAAATCACCTTTTTCCAAGTAACTAATTCAGAAATAAAAATTATTTTTGCCAAATTTTATTTATTCTTCAATTCCAAATCAATTGTATTAGACTAATTTATGGCAATTATGTTCATTTGTCTCTCATTTTGTTTGATTCTTGCTTTTAAATGGAATATTCACTCTATGGTTTTCCTGGTAGTTTTAAGGAACACTTTAGAATGAATGATTTAATTATTACAATTTCTGGAGAAGGAAGTAAATAGCATTAAGCCAGTAGGCAATTTAAAAGAAATGTAAATATTCAGAAGAATTATGAAAGTAAGTTTCGTGTATTTACTAATTTGATTAGGAAAATTATTTCTAGAAAATCCAGAAATTAGCATCTAGTTATTAAACTTGCCTTTGAAGAAATTCTTGTGGTATCTTTCGCTTAAAATCATAGAATGTTTAAAAATTTGCCTGATTGCTAAATAAAAATTTAAAATATCTTGCAAGATTCACATTTATTTTCATCATTGTTAAGAGCTGATAATTGTTTTAAAATAAAACTGAAATATTGCTTCACTGTGAGAAGAACATATTCATAATACAGTGGACATCTACTAAAGTCTTAGTTTTCTGTTGCAGTGAGGTAAAGCTTGGGGTTCAAGAAGAGATTTACATCCCTAAATGGACATGAAAGCCAGAGGGAGAGGAGGAATCCTTTAGCATACCATATGCAGAGATGGCAAGATCCTGTATTCACAAGTAAGCATTATGTTAATGCTTAAACATGTTAAACACAGAGGGGTATCTCCTCAGTGGAGGAAATAATATACCTGTTTTCCACCCAGAAACCTGGAAGTGGATATGATTAATAATCCAGTTGCTGATGCTATCTGTGGAGTCAGATCTTACCCAATTCTTTCATAATGTTGATCCCAGACTCTTCCTCCCTACACCTTTTTCTTTAACTTTCTGTTAATAGAATCATATGCCATATGTACTTTATGGCTTGCTGACCTCTAGATCCTAGGCTCTTCAACTATACAACACATCTTCATGATCATGTGGACTTTGCAACATTTTCTATGTGTTCATACCTTCAGCTCTATTGTGAAACGGTAGTAATGATTGCTACCTAGAAACTACAATGTTTTTCCTAATTGTGCTGTTTAAATATACTTCTAATACACTACCTGGCGTCATACTATAGAAAAGTTTGTTCCAGAACTAAGTGGAGCTGAACCAAGTTTTCATTTTCACCTCTTTGTGGTTCCCTTCCTCCCCTGATGCTTTCAGGGAACCCCCCCCCCCAACACTACAATCCTGATAAAATCTGGTCCAAAACTTCCATACAGATGCTCTGTCTTTGACTAAATGACACAGGTTTTTAGCCTTACTGATGAGAATAGATAAAGAAAACTAGTCATTTAATGCAGGAATTTCTACCCCCCCCCCCAAATTTATTATTATCTCTTGGTTGTATGTAGAAACTAAAAATGAAGAATTGCCCAAGGTTGAGAGAACACATGAAAACCTTTAGGGTGGTCAATTAGAATGAGCACATCCATATGCCTCATCTCATTTTTTTTTAATTTATTTATTTATTTATTTATTTTTGGTCCTTAGTCATCTAAAAGGTGCAAACCATTGGCACCTTGATTCCAGGGACTTGTTTCTGCTAATCAGAGCTCAGCATTTTACCTTTCTCTTGTGTGTCACACACATCTTTCTAGAGCTCATGAGATGAGAACCCAAATGTCACTTACTCAGTACACGTTTTGTGTCCATTATCCAAAACCCTAACTCCCGAGTTAAATTATAACTGAGGCAAAAAGAAATGTCCTTCATTGATCTCAAAGAAGCTCAACATTTCCCATATAATCATGTTACTAAGTAAAAGTGTGGAAGCTGCACTGGAACAAGCAAGGTTGCTCTTTTGAGATGAAGCACATCCTAGAAGAATTGTTTCTCAATAAATCAGTTGACTGTATGCCCCATGACTGTACACCATCAGGCTGGCATACTGTTCACAGTACCTGGATATTCACTGTCATTTCTTACTATAATACCCCAAATAAGATTTTTTTATCAAAACAACCTGAAAAGTTTCATAATAAACTAGGCCTGCTGACATCATTGGAAAGTCTCTGGCTATTTTGTGTGGTATTTGTACAACTGGTCACACAGCCTCTGAAGGTCACCACATGACTACTTTTTAGTCTTCCAGAAGACAAACATATTCCTACTGTGGAAGGCCACATGCTGCCCTTCTGTCCCAGCCTTTCTACATGTGTCCCTTTATTCCACACTGACCTTGGATGAGGAACACTTAGAAGGCACCCTAGTACCTAGCTCATCTTTTGGAAGTAACAATCATGTGATGGATCATGTGATTAACAGTTCCTGCTAAGGTGAACTCTGCTTTCTTCCTTTCTCTTGTACGTCACACATTTTGTAACCACCATCTATAGTCAATGAATTCCAAAAATGCATGAAATGAGAACCCAGAGGCCACTTTGTTGTATTTCATTCAACTAATCACTAAATACATACACACAAAAATACAAGCTATTGTTTCCTTCAGTTTAACAAATCAAGTCTTTTATTAACAATTCTCTTTTGAAATGAATCAACAAGTATAACAGCAGCATACCTCTTCATTTGGTCAATGCTTTGGAGGAGCAGTGATTTAAGGGATGTATAAATGTGAAAGGGAATAACGAGGCAAGTTGACTCCACTCTATCTGTCTCCTCCAGAGCAAGGTAAGCTATTTAGAGAGTATCAGTTCTACCCTGTCTTCCAAGACCGTCCTGCATGTGCTGCTGGCCGCCACTTAAAGAACTGGACCAGCCTGGCTGCTGTTGCTCCAGCTAACAACCAAGCATCTGCCTACAATTAAAGAGATGTTTATTATTCATTCATTGTCTCTTTGTGCAGATCCTTACTATTTAAATATCAAAAAAATGAAAGCTAGGACTCTGAAGCCCTTCTCAGAACTTCCCCATAGCTATAATAAAATAAGCATAACAATCATCATCTGTCTCATAACAATGAGTTAAAATTACTCTTTATATAAATAAAAGATAAAGGAAAATTAACAAGTAAGTCTAAATAGAAAAATTCTGTTTGGACTTCATTCAAATCAAAAATTTTATAAAGTATGTGGATGGCTAGTAATACAATGAAATACATAATGCATACCCTTAAAGTTTGCTTCTACCATGTATACACAATTATTCTTTCATCTTTTATTTTTATTTTTTATTTTTAGTTTTCAATTAAAAAGAATTGGCTTGACCAAATAAGCTACTCGTTTTTGCCTTGTATAGCCATATCCCCAAATGGTGAAAAATCCAGTATCCTAACTGCATATTAAAAACATTAAGCAAGATTTCCTTAAGTGTTTTTCCCATAGTCTTTTTTGCTTTGAGCCAGCATATGAAAGACTTGTGATTAGGTCCCAAAGCACAAAAATACCAATTAATTATGATGATTAGCTACATCTTCATTAGTGGTCTATAAATAAACCGTGCAAAGCATTGTGTAGTCAAACTTCCTGGAAAAAGATATTCTTCCAAAGGGCTGTGAAACAACTTAATTAATTCTAAATGCTCTGAAACTTAAACATATTACATATTGGATACATATATATATATGTATATACATTATTTATATATGTGGGGGGCATTTGTCAGGTTACTTCAATGCTTCTTTATGTTATTTAACACTAAAATTTTTCAGGATCAAGAGAAGTTTGTTAAGAATCTTTTTATATTCTTTAAATTAAAATGCTTCTTGGAATGTTCATATTCTAATTCCCCAATGTTTTTAGATGACAGCATATTTCTCTTTGATATTTAACGTGTGTGTTCTTGAAATGCTCTGTGAGCAGATTCTTCCCCTAACCTATTGCTTCCAGACATCAATATATTTTCCTCATTTATTCAGAAGGATTCTTTTTAACATTTCTATTTTTCAACACGTTTTAGTGTTGCTTATAAGTAACCATTCTGAATCAAGTGTCCTCCTCCATTTATTCTCCCAGGCCTTGTATCTCCCACACCATGTAACATTTTACCTTCAGGAACCTGGCCGGTATAAGGTACACAAAGGGGTTCCTGTGACCTTCAGTTTCCAGTTGAGCTCAACTAATGGTGAGCCCCAGCAGGAAATCAGAGGGCTGGAGAGGAATTTGTTTCCCTGTTTCCTTTTTGGAGATTAGTTGTGAACTTCTGCTGAAGGTCACAATTTTTGACAGGTAATTTTTGTCATGCGCACCTGTCAGTAAAATTTAATTCTTTTAGTTTTAAGGTGATAGCCCTTTGCTATTTTGAAACTAACCCCACCTTTCTCGTTATATCTTTTGATTTCTGTGTACCTGACTCATTTTTATAGACAATCCTTTATTGATATCAAATTATCTAAGCTGAATATAGGTTTTACACAGGTCCCGAGTGACATGATTCTTCCTGTAAACCACTCAAACAATCCCCAAAAGAATGAAATAGGAGCATCATTGATTTAACTTTTGTTGGTAAAAACTGAAGATACAGTTGAAATTGGCTTAAGCATTTAGACTTTTCTTTTCTCTGAACCAGTGAAGGACATGCAAAAACACAAGCAAAAGAATGTATTTTCATCCCTTGTTGTGGTTCAAGTTTTCCACAGATAGACTAAATCATTAAACATGCTTTCCATATCCTAATATGAAAATAGGTGTGCATCAGCCAGAGTCCAGCAAAAGAACAAAAACAAAGGCATTATTTTAACCAAAATGAGTCATTAAACAGGTTGCATAAATCCTTAATATAAATGTTTATCAAAGATTTAAAGTGTCAAAAAACCAAAGTTATGTTGATGTGTTCCAACTGTAAAGTCTATATCATCTTAGCAGATCTGGGATCTGGGGTACATGTTTAAAAGCTTGAAGGAGGAGGCTCAGATCTTAGAGGTACAGTGTTGCACCTAAGCTGGAATATGTTACATTCTGATAGTGTGATCCAGATAGGGATATATGGCTGAAACACCTGAAACAGGAAGAGACTGTTTCTGCAGTTATTAGACTGTACACTCCTACACTCTACTAAAGCCAACTGTGAGGGCCGGGGCAAAGAGTTCACAGGGAGTAAATGGGAAGTCAACACCAAACAAAGAAGATAAAGTAAACTTCTTTTCCATCGTCTTTGTTACAGCTTCCTCTGGTGTCTTTTACTGCTAACAAGAAACCAGACACAAACTTTCCGGATCTACATAGTTAACATACAGAAACGTCTTTAAAAGAAAGTATTTAAGCTGAGCACCAAATTTCAATGATTTTTACAATGGGTGAAAGTTCAACTATACTCACTGATTAGAAACAGTATTTCTTTCCTTTTTTAAGCACTGTGAGGTGGATTTTATGTTATATTTTTTAATTTAATTTTACTTTTTCAGTAAAAATGTCATCTCCATCAATATATCCCCCTGCTCCCCCTCTCCCCTTCCCCTCCCAGTCCCTCCCAGCCAGCCCTCAGCCTCTCCCCTCCCCATCCTCCCATCCCCTCCCCATCCTCCCATCCCCCCATCCTCCCATCGCCTCCCCCAAAAGAGTGAGAAGTCCCAAGGCTGGATTTCTAGTCTCCACCAAACTCTGAAAAGTTTCCATTTTAACTTTATTTTTGTTTCTGATATAAAGTTAACACGAAAAGGAGATAATTGTAAGTGGAGCTGGACATGATAGAAATTATAAAATAAAGCTTTAAATGTGCCATAAATGAATGGGGTGGGACTCGGGAGCCTCTAAGCCTAGCTGAGAAACTATGGACAATTGCTTCTGTGAAACAGTTAGTTTTATTTGAGACTGTGGTTCCTGATAGGTAGAAGAATGGATATTTCCACAATCTAAAATATATTGGCACCATAAATTGGACTCAGTGGAGCATTTCAAAAAAATGCAGTGGCAAAATTGTAATGAATGATGAAAAAAAAAATGATGGTCAGTTTGACAGGAACCAGGGGAGGAAGGGAGGTGAATATGGTTGAATATATTCTGTACCTATATAAATTGTCAAAGAATTAATGAAAAAATACTATTAAATTTACATTAGCAATGTAGGCTCAGGAAGAACATGCCAATAAAGGTAACAAGGAATTGAATCATAGGATGATTCAAAATACACTAGAATAAGTAGGATCTGCTGAGAAAACACCACCATTGGCTCAAGGCTAACAATCAAATTTTAGAAAGGAATAAAAGTTGAACATCCAGAATTAGCATTAAACACACACACATACACACACACACACACACACACACACACACACACACATATGAGTTATGCGTGTGTATATGTATGTTTGTTTATATATATATCAAAGTTGTAACACAGTAGCGAACCAACCTGATAGCCCTGGATATCAGATATTAGACTTGTTGTCACTAAACATGGCCACCATAAACACCACTAAACACCACTAAACACCACTAAACCCACTAAACACCACTAAAATCATGCAAATTTAAACAGTCCTTTCTTGATTGTTTCATTTCCTCGAAATTCAAAATGGTATGACCATGGGTAAAACTCAGGTCAGTTGATAGATCCCAGGACACAGGAGTACACAAAGTACATGGCTTTGGCACACTGACCTAGAATTCCAAGACCAGAATTTAGTCTCAAGTAAGGCAAGTTTTTGTATCATTGATTCCCAAATATACTCATCAAAAATGTCCCTTTGCTAACTAAGAATTCTTATAAAACATTTACCACTTTCTGGCCAAACAACCCCCACCACAGTGCAATGTGACTTCCTTTCATAATGAAAATTTTCATGTCACCTGCCAGTGTCCTAGAAGACAGTCACACTTCTCCTCAGTGACTACATGTGTTTTTTAGACCAGAGGACTTGGATGATATTTGCATTGTTTCTAATACTCTGAGACTCATTATTGATTGTATATGCCTAATTCTCCCATCAACATTCTTTTTCCAAAAAGAGGATTCTATACTTACAGAGGGGTTATAAAGAATGATTGGGTTTAAATGGAAGAAAGAAAAGTTTCACTTCTAGGTTTTAGTTTTCAGATTTAAATATGAAAAAAATAACAGTGTGTTTTGGCTAAAATACAAAATCAAGAGTGACATCTTATGATTTAGTACCATAGTTTACTGTCCAATACAATATAGAAGTCTGAAGTAGCCAAGGGATATTATACCATTGCCTTAATTCATTACTACAAACTGAGCTCCATTATTTAGTAAAGTGGTATATGAGAAATAGAATCATATTAAATAAACAACAGTGGAATAAGCAAAAATGTTTCTGAGGCAATCAATGTTGCAGAGTGTTACTGTAAAACAACACAATAAAACAAACAAACAAAAAGCATAACAGTAAAAGTTCAAACTTAGTACTTAAGGAAATGTCTGTACTGAGAGATGACCTCTATCTTTTTTCTAAGGAACATATTTGGTTCATGAAGTGGGTTCTTAGATTTCTTTGGAAGACAGGTTGTGCAGTGGCCAGCAGCTCACAGACAAAGACGTGGAGACTCATTAGTTTTGAAAGTTAGGCTTTAGCTTAGGCTTTTTTCCAATTAGCTTTTACAAGTTAAGTTAACCCGCTTCCATTACTCTATGTTCTGCCACACGGCTTGCTTACCTCTCCTCTGAACCATATGCCTGACTTCTTCAGTGTCTCATTGGCATCTCTTGTGCACCTAGATTCATTTGGTATTCCTCTCTCTGCCGGGAAGTCCCCCCATTCTTTTCTGCCACGCTATTGGATATTCAGCTTTTTATTAAACCAATCACAGTGACACATGTTTACACAATTTAAATAAATATTCTGCAACAAGGGTGGAGAGCAGGCTCTCTTGTCCACCTAACAACACTAAGCCTGGTATTCTGAAAGCATCACGCTTGATTTAAAAAAAATTGATACCGCTTACATCCCAAGTCCACAAATATCTACTCATTAATCCCTTAGTTCAGTTTTTTTTTTTTTAAATTTAAATCCTTTATGTTCTAACCATGCTGGCTTTGACGCACTCTATTTTAGAAGATCATTTTGTTGGCAGTGTGAAACTACTTTAAAGCTTTCCCTCTAGAAAAATCTGTGCCATTAGTTCTCTCCATGAGTTCCACAAGTAACCTAATAGTCTTCAAGGATCACAATAAGTGAAGTAGGTTAATATGTGCTTGATCTCTATATTTAAGCATCTCCAGAAAATGTGTCCATTTCCATATCCATAAGGCTCTCTACCATGGTGAGTGGCTACAGCTGCCTTTGGGAAGAGGCATAAGGAAGATTTTCAATGTGCTCCTCAGTACCAATTAACTAGCGATGGGAACTAGTTTAGACTGCCAACAAATTATTTTTCCTGACAAGTTCTCAGTTCTCTAATTTTTATATGAGACAAGAAAAAAGCAATGAATTCATCTTCCTGTCCCAATGAGTACATTTCACTTTGTTTTTTTTCCAGCTCAGTCCCTGAAACAACCAAAGATAAGAAACTCTTTTATCTTGATCCGAAAATCTCCCTGGATTTTAGTCAGAGTTATTAGCCTAGAATTCAAGGATTTTAGCTTGTCATTCTCTTTCTTCAGGGTGCCCATTGATGTTTAGAACAGTTGCCCTTTTTCTAAGCCCATAAATTCCTCATTCAAATCATACTGTTCTCTTATAGGAACAATACAGTTTCTAAAAATCCATGCCTACAAAGGGGCACTTGATGCCAGGTAACCACAGGCAATGATTTGATTAGCTTTTGCACTGCTGCTGAATTCCAATCTTGGCATCTATGGACGATTTTGACTAGTTTCTACCCCACCGTGCCAAATAAACCTATGGTGGTCTCTCTTTCTTACAGGTGTTAGGTGGACTCTATTTCCTAGTAATTTTTTTTTCCCAGTTAGGCATAATGGAGATAAGCAGCCAGTGCAGCACTAGATAAGGGTAAAATAAATTTTTGAAATTAATGTTGAGCACTTCACAGAATCAGCCATCAGGATGGAATATCCTGTAAACAAATAGAGAAAAAAAGAAAAATTTGGAGTAGAAATTCCAGCCAAGGCCATGTTGAGGTGACACTTTCTTGTAAGCCATGAAGGCTCGGCCAGGGACAATCCTATTAAACAGATCCATCACTAGATAGTGCTACTGGTACAGACAGCAGAAAATTCTTATTTGGTGGATCAAAATGACACACTTCCAAAAACCACATCACTGGTAAGTAAAAGAAAATGCAAGTTAAAAAGAAAACAAACCAAAATTCAGTGCCAGTAAGAAGATTCAAGGAAGCAGGGTTTTAAGAGTCATACAATCATTTGTCAAGATGGCGAATAAAACAAACAGCTTTATAATAACTAGAATGTTTTTTAGTGTAAGTTTTTTTTCTCTCTCTTTACTTCTTGGGGGCCCACTACCTCGCTCCCAAATAAATAGCAGAGACTTTTTCTTATGAAATGTCAGCCTTAGCTTAGCTTGTTTCTAGCCATCTTTTCTTAACTTATCTCATCTTCTTGTTGCCTCTGGGCTTTTACCTTTCTCTATTCTATATACCTCTCTTTCCATCTTACTCTGCACCTGGCTGTGTGGCCGAATAGCTAGACCCTAGTGTCCTCCTCTCCTTTTGTTGCTCCTTCCTTTTCTCCTATTTAGTCTCTATTCTTGGCAGCCTGCTCCTTTCTCCCTCGTGCTTAGACATTGGCTCTTCATCAGGTCAATCAGGTGTTTTAGACAGGCACAATAACACAGCTTCATAGAGTTAAACAAAGGCAACATGAGAGAGTACAATGGTTAAGATCTCTTGGTAAACTGGGAGGGGATGTAGTCAGGAAAGGATGGGGGTGAGAACCTGAGGGTTCAAGAAGGTGGAGTTGAGGGAGAGATGGAGAGGTGAGTGATAAAAGAGATGTCTTGACAGAGTGAGCCATCATGGGTTTAGGGGAGAAACCTGATGCTAGAGAAATCCACAGGAACCCACAAGGAGGTCCCAGCTAAGACACCTAGCAATGCTGGAGAGGGTGTCTGAACTAGCCTTCCCTGCAGTCAGATTGGTGTCTTCCTTAATTGCCATCATAGAACTATATATTCAGTGACTGATGGGAGCAGATGCAGACCCTTGGCTGAACTCTTGGAGTTCAAGTGAAGATAAGGACGAGGAGAAAGTAGGAGTCAGTCAAGAGCATGATGGAGATGACTATAGGAACAGTTGACCTGAGCTAATGGGAGCACAGACTCTGGATCAACAGCTGGAGAGCCTGCACGGGCCTCAACTAGGCCCTCTGAATGGGATGATAATTACACTGAGCAAGCTATTAGTAGGACACATGGCTATGGAACCAGTAACTATCCCAGTTACATGAACTGTTTTTTTTTTGTTTGTTTGTTTGTTTTTTGTTTTTGTTTTTGTTTTTTTAGATAGGAGGCTTTGTTCAACCTCGATACACAAGGAGAAAGGTATGGGTCCTACCTCACCTTAGTATCTTAGTCTTAGTTGAATACTCAAGGAAGGCTTTACTCCCTTTGAGGAATAGATGGAAGGTGGGGTGGGGGGAGGGTGACAATGAAGGATATGTGAAAGGAATTTTATTAATAAAAAACTACAAAAGGTAATGCAGCACCTCTTTGCATCATTAAGCAAATATTCCACAGCATAAATGAATGTAACACATCTTCAAGTACTAACCCACAACTCCTTAGTTCTACTTACTGCTTTATTGTATCCATGCATCGGAAAACACTTGAAGCAACATCAGCCATAGTATATACTTTAAAGATGGTAGGAAGCTCTGTAGTAATATTAAAGAAACAACAGCATGAAAGCCACTAAAACTTTAAAGACAAAGGAACCAAAAAAACACCCCCGCAGGAAAAAAAAAAAAAACCCACAAAACTAGGGGATTAGACTTTGTATAATAACATATCTATAGTAAAAGAGCTTAAAAATCTTGTGGGGGATAATGATGGCTTGTGGGAATATATTTGTGCGTACTGTATCTTTAAATAAAGGAGCTGGTTTAGGCCATGGCAGGTACCATAGAGGAAGTGGGAGGAGAGTCAGTTCAGGTAATAGAAGCAGGGCGGAGTTAGAAGCAGACCGCGCGGAAGCCGCCCAAGAGGCAACATGTAAGCACGGGTGAGCTGCGGGCCGCCACGTGGCCCTGGATTAATAGAAATGGGTTAATTTAAGATATGAGTGCTAGCTAGCAATGTGCCTGAGCCATAGGCCAAACAGCATGAACTTAATATAAGCGTCTGAGTTATTTCTGGGGGCCTAGGCGGCGGTGTGCGGATAAGCGGTCTCGGGCGGCGGGTCTGTGGGTCCAGGTCTCCGGCCGCACGGGACCAGCGAACTAATTACAACAGATGGCGCATCCAACGTGGGCCGATTATCCACTTAGAGCCTGACAAAGATTAAAAAGAGTTCTAGATCGCAGAAATTGAGCCAGGGCAGCTTCCAAATTGTGTGTGTGGAGCGGGTCTTTGTACAAAGAAAGCATGGTCCGTCCAGGTCACATTCAAAATGGCGCCGGCGGGCTGTCGGCAGTCAGTGTGAGCTGCAGCTGCAACCAGTCTCACAAAAGACTAAATAGCATGTGATTGATTTTAGATTTCTGCTTATTTTAAACAAAAGAAAAACAAATTTTCTTCGTGGCAGTTACGGTTTAAGAAAACTTAGTGATTCAGCCTAATTTGCAAAAACTGTGCTTCTTTTTGGAGAATGTATTTTAAAAGCTCTTAAGGTTAGAAGATGAATAAGGATTCACAATAAAACAGATTCAGATAAAAAGAAAACCTGTAAACGGGTTACAATGTTTGTAAAAGATACATAGGCTTCAGAGAAAAAAGAAAGAGGTTAGAAAAAGTTTTTAAAGTGAGAAATAGAGTAATAAAATTATAATAAGCCACGTAAAGATGGAAAATAGACACAAAATCTGGATTTTGGTTGTTATTGCGTTTTCTTTTAATTTTTTAACTGTTAATGAGCTAACTGCAAAAAGACAATGGATTGCAAAGGCTACTAAGTTAAACAAGAATGTATATTTTAAAGGTATTTTGATTTTGAAATTTGTGTCTAAGGATTTATTGCTTTGGAAGAGTTCTGTTTCTGTTTCCACAGATGAGAACCTGTGGATTGCTTCCAGGCAAATGTGGTTTCATCAACCAAGACCCCCTGAAAAAACCTCTGATGAAAAGAGATGGCCAGAACAGCTTCAGAGCTGCAGACTGATTCAGCCTCAACAACCGTGAGACTTTCAACGCCCCTTAATCAGCAGGAAGTAGTAATAGAAAGACAACGCCCAAATTCCCCAAATATTGTTTCTAAATGTTTGTTTTCATTATAAATGGTTAATGGTCATAGTCAATCTCTTTCTAAGAAAAAACGGGGGATATGGTATGTAAATGCTTTTTTAAAAAATTAGATTATTAAATTTACAGGTAATCAGCTGTTAATCTCAAACTGCTTTACATGGGTATAGATTTTGGTTTATTGATACAAATTTAAAGTCAATTTTATTATGCTGTATATGTTTTTCTATTCTTGTTTAAGGTATGATGTTCATGTAACTGTTTTAAAATTATAGTGTATAATTAAGAAATGAAGGTTAATAGTCACTTTTGATAATCAAACTTATAGTTAGGTTAGTTAAGATTTTTAAGTATACAAAGATATATTTCAATTAAATAGATAATCTTCAAATACTTCTAAGACCTACAGAATATGGCATTTAAAATATTTTAAGAGCTTAGACTTTTCTGGACAGTGAGACAGGTCTATACCTGGCAGCACTAATCTACTTCAACAGGAAAATGGGCATTGAAGAAACTCCATATAGAGTCTCATCTATTTGTGGTAATGGTAAGCCACTGGAGAAAAAACTGTTTTTATATTGACTGCTTGACAATATGCTGTTTAAACTGGACATGCAGGTTCCATAAGAAGATGACCTCTGAACTTTGGCAGAACAAGCCTAAATGGTCATTCAGGTTCCTGCTTTACAGAGAAAACTGTCAGACATTCTTCAAGACTCAAGGAGAAGCAACAGATGAACTGTGCCAGAATGGACAGAGCGGATTTCCTGCTTCACTGAAATGAAAAAAGACTCAAGGCCTATAGGCTGAAGATGAATGCCCCAACTTTATAAAGGAACTTTGGGTGACTGTCCAGGCAGATAGGTGTCATCTCTGTCCCTTCTAGATTTTAGAAGTCGTTTGCACTTCTGGTTTACTTGGATAAATATTATATCCTTCTGTGGTCTTTGATGTAGTTGAAGATTAGATAGTTATATGTACAGTTTTTCTTAGTCATTTGAAAAGTATATTAGATATGAAACTTTAGATTCATAAAGATAAAGTAGATAAAATGTTTTCTTTAATTTTGCTAAGTACAAGTGGACTAGATATTGTAACTGTAATTCTTGCTTGATGGCTATTTTGTTATATGTAATTTTGCTATGTTAAAATTGAAACCTTCCTTTTTGATTAGAGAAAAAAGGGGAAATGTGGGAATATATTTGTGCGTACTGTATCTTTAAATAAAGGAGCTGGTTTAGGCCATGGCAGGTACCATAGAGGAAGTGGGAGGAGAGTCAGTTCAGGTAATAGAAGCAGGGCGGAGTTAGAAGCAGACCGCGCGGAAGCCGCCCAAGAGGCAACATGTAAGCACGGGTGAGCTGCGGGCCGCCACGTGGCCCTGGATTAATAGAAATGGGTTAATTTAAGATATGAGTGCTAGCTAGCAATGTGCCTGAGCCATAGGCCAAACAGCATGAACTTAATATAAGCGTCTGAGTTATTTCTGGGGGCCTAGGCGGCGGTGTGCGGATAAGCGGTCTCGGGCGGCGGGTCTGTGGGTCCAGGTCTCCGGCCGCACGGGACCAGCGAACTAAATACAACAATGGCTTTGAAGCCAATATGAGCTGATAGTGAGTTTGGAACCCAACTGGGGCTATATAGTAAAAACCGTTCTTTTCCTTAGTGCTGTAGCCACTGGTAGATTTTCCATGTCCCAATAGATGGCTTCACAATCATGAGCATATGAGAAGCACTAATTGGACTCAGTGAACTATAAAATAAAGAAGTAAATAACTAAATTAAAAGAGGGCAAGGTGGTACATTTGTGCTATTGTTGTTGGATTGGGTTCAATTAAGTTTCCTTTCTTCCCATACTAAACAAGCTATATCATCATAATTACATGATGCTTTCTTCAGAGCTCATTCAGTTGTGTTCAGATAGAAGTCTTTATTGAGAGTGCTTAATTCATTGTGAATAAATTTGGCTAAGCACATATAATACCATCAGAGCAAGTAGTATACTTGATGATGAAGCATTAGAGACATTCCATTCCATGAGAAACAAAGTAAGAATGTGTAATTATAACTGCCAGAGTTGCTAGGTAATGTAATTTGCAAAGTTCTATGTATCATGGATTGGAGAACTTTGGGGAAATCACTCTCACATAAAATATCATTGTCTATCTACAGATGTTGAGATGATGAAAATAATGCAAAAAAAGTTTATACCTCAAAATGATTGAGTAGAAGCCCAGAAATGGCAGAAAAGTTCATTCTGTTGAATATTCAAGCTTTGACCACTGCAGAATGTCATGAAAAATACATATTAGCATCTATGGAAGTGCGCAAAGTGCAAACTCCATCCAGAGTGAAAGCATACTTACAAGAGTTCGTTGAATTCATCTGACAAGAACGTCTAAAATATAGTTGGAAGAAAATGGATGTATTTGGAAAATAAGTTACCTGAGGTATCGGTTTTCTTAGGTGGAATATTCTATATGTTCTTTAATTAGTAATTATTATGTGGGAATGCCTTTCTGTATGCTGTGCATATCAGTCTTTAAATAAAGGACTGTTTTGGTCATGGCAGGCCCCATAGAAGAAGTAGGTGGGGAATCAGAATATAACAGAGACAGAGGGCAGAGTCAGATCAGATGGAGCCAGCCACCAAAGAAAAAACATGTAAGGAACACAAGTGAGCCACAGGCCACATGGCAGACAGGTTAATGAAAATGGGTTGAGTTAAGAAAAAGAACTAGCTAGCAATGTGCCTAAGCCATAGGCTAGACAGCATTAAATTAATATAAGTGTCTGAATCATTTTGGGGAACCTGAGCAGTGGTGGGTGGCTAAGGGTTCTGGGATCACAGGTCTGTGGGTCTGGACCTCTGCCGCCAGGAGTCAAGAAACCTACTGTAACAAATTACTTCTCAACAAAATAAATTAAGCCTAGAAAGCCTTAACTCAAATACTCAAAATTTATTAAAGTGTTTTAAAATTTTTTCTTTAATTTTCTTTGGTTATTGCTTTGTTTTAAATTTTTCTTAAAATAATTTTATTGAAAATAAAAATTCTGACAATATACTCTGATTATATGCCTCATAGATTTTAATTACCTTCCTACTCACCTGATTTTGTCTTTCTCTTTAAAAAACAAATAAAATAAAAACATAGAGAAAAGGCAGGAATCACACACAAAATTATGCATACAAATAACACCTACAAAAATACAAAATCACTAACCATCATACGCTAGAGAAGGATCAGTTAGGAAAACAAAACTAAAAACCTGCCCAAGCAACATGGTCGGAGACAAAAAGTATCCAAAGATTCCACTGAGCTCTCTTATTTTGTTTTGAGGTTTGGTTTTGGTTGGTTGGTTATTTTTGTTGTTGTTGTATTGAAGTTGTTGTTGGCTATCTACCTCTAGGCTTGGGCCGATACTTCAGTTGATAATATGCCCAGTGAGACTCCATGGGAAAAAATAAGTTTTTGTTTACAATGTCAGCTTCTGGGTAGGAGTAGAAGCAAATACCTACTTTTCCCTCTCAGCACTGGAAACGTGTTTGAGTGGAACAGGTGCCGGTTCTGCACATGCTGGACACAGTCTTGGTGACTTCATATGAATGCCACTCCTGCTCAGTTTGAAAGACATGATTTCCTTCAGTTTATCCTTTCCTTCTGGCTCTTACAATATTTCTGTCTATTGTTCCACACAGCTCTTTGAACCACGAGAAGAGGGGTTTGATGAAGACATCACATTTACAATCAGATTTAGGTGGGCATTGCCTCATCATTGCTTGGTGACTCCATTTAGACTCCTGAACAGGGCATGGCCAGACTTGTTAAAAGAGATGCTGAGACACAAACTTTTTTTTTATGTTTTGTTCCTGCATTTTCAGAGAGCAGAGCAACAGCCCTGGTGTGAGACCATTCCTAACTCCAAAATTGTCTTAAAGTTCAGTTTATATTAGTGAGTGTTAATAGACCCCTAAATAAATATTAATCCTTTATATAGTATATTACAAATTAATATTACTACAATAGCTGGTGGCCAGCATAGGTTGTGTGCTAGCCACGGGCAATATTATTACAATAGTGTATACAATCAGTTATTATTTAATTATATCATGTTACTATCCTTGGTCTTCACTTTTCAGTTATTGGCACACCCTCAATTATTACGACATTGTAAAATACCCAATATATCCCAAATGTTCACTATACAGAGTGATAAATGGATAATTATGAATCTGAACAATAATAAATATCACATTATAGTAAGTTATAAACAGAGTAATTATTGTATACACAGAGGATTATAATATGTCAGCAATACTGAGTTGGGAGGGTGAAATAATTGTAAGCAATGTAAAGAAGTCTTACTCGTCACGTGCATTATTATGATATCACTGAGTAACAGTGGTACTGTAGAAAGTCATGTCAAAGGCAAATATCAAATATTGTAAGAGATTGATGAAAAAACATAACCATGTTCTCACACAGGGATGTGCCTATACATAAAGCAACTAGATGAGTTAAAATACTAAATAAAAAGAGAGCAAGTGAAATCCTCTGAGAAAATGTAGGTAAACCTTTACTCAGGTTAAGCCAAGCCACCTGTAGAAGGAACAAACAAACAATCAAAATAAATAAATAAATAAACCCAGAAAACAATGACAGGTTCCCCAAATTATGTAGGCCTATACAATGAAGGATGAAATATTAAAATATGCATGGAAAGAGAAAAGAAAACTATGAAGTGACTAATACCAACATTGTGTGATTTTCCTCTTAAATGAGAAGAAAGACACAAGTAATCTGAAGACAATAGTGTAGACTAGGTTTGGGAGATTTTGAAACATATAAATTACCTACTGGGCTATAGGTAAATAATTTTACTGTGAAATGGCATCTTTACACACTGAAAGTTCATAATTCAGTCACTCACACAATTTTATTGAAACATTTTCCAAATATTAAAAGTATGTTTTCTAAGTTAATGTTTATCCTGAGGACTAAAATGTTCCTTTTCCAGCAAATGGAATAGTTGGGCTAAGCAATAATGTATGAAGTTTATCTCAGGAATTAAAAAACAAATTTTAATATTGGAAACAGGTGTATAAGAGAAATTTGTAAATAAGACATACAATATAATGCAAAAGAATAAAGCCTTTATCTACCCTCTAGAGAATTAATTTTTAGAATGCTGAAATTATATCTAAAACCTAGTGTAGCGTTTTAAAACTAAGAACTCTAAAACTATTTTGTTTATGGACAACTTTTGTAGATGCAAAACTCAGAGTACACTGCTGTGCCTGATCCTTTATTTTCTCCAACAACTCAAAGAATTATGTCAGTGGGAAAAGCAAAATGATTTAAAAGAGAAGCATTGTCATAAAACAGTAAATGCAGATAACTAACCTAAACAGTCACAAGTATAGACAAATCATATAGGTTTTGTACATAAATTATATATTATACACATAACATATAATGAAAGGAAATCTCGGAAATATATGGTTTGTTTTACAAATTGTCAAAATATATGGGGCATGGGATTGACCCTTCTCTAGTGTGATCTTTGTCTTTTTAGTGAAAACCTTACTTGGAAGGCATTAAGTTATATGAAACTGATCAGTAATTGCATTTTCCTCAGCTTTGTGAGGTATGGGAATTAGTATTATGGTTATTTTAGCAAAAAACTGAAAATGTTACAGCATCTGTACAGCATGAATCAAATTAAAGAACATTAGAATATATTTATTAAAAGTTTAGTGGAATATTCTCACAAAATCAGGTTGAACTTGCAGCTATTTTAGGAGGTACCATTTTACAATTCTATAAATTTATTTTATTGCCAAGAATAAGCATGAATCTTTTATATACGCTACTCAGATATAGTAAGCTATATTTTCAAAAAAATCAATTTTATAACAGGTTTGAAACATGTTTTACTAGTTTGATTGGTTGTAATATTTCCTCATCTGCGTCTTAAACATTTTATACTCACTTTTCACAGTAATCAATTATTTTATTTCAGGACTATAGATACTTGTTTCAATGCTCACCTTCTGCATATCCTAATTCTCCTTCCGATTTTCTTTTGAACCTGAATGGAATCACCTTTGGATAGTGGCTCCAAGGATGCTGTTTAGAAGCTGTTATCAATTCTCAATTTTTCATAATTTAGTATTAACAAACAGCTTGGTTGAATATAGAGGTTTTCATGCAAATTTCTGTTTCTTGTGGTCCTTTTCAGCATTATTCCATAGACTGGAAGCATAGAGATAGAGTTTTGCTAGCCACATGATTTTCTCATAAATAAAATTAATTTCAACTTTCTGATTTTGTTGGATAGGGGATAGTAAAAGACAGGTGTATGAAGGGAAGGAGGTGAAGAGGGAAAGGAATGTTGAAGAGAAGAAAGGGGTGGGAGACTTAGCAAGAGGCTAGGACGAGGGTAATTGTGACTAGTGGTATTGCAAAAAGCCGTAAATATGCCTACTTTATGAGTTTCACTCACTATGTATATGTACATGCATATAAAGTATATGCTTATAGTTACATGTGTACAGTGTATACATATAACTCATTCTAGAAACCCAGGGCTGGGTGTGGGGTCTTCTCAAATTTTTGTTCACATGTATTCCAGATATCTTGAGGCCACTAAAACAATATAAATTATTGCCATTATTTTTGCTTTCCCACTCTAGCTTGAAGGCCATATTTCTTAAGGTACCTGTTCTTCTGTCATAAGATATAGAGTAACCAAACTGACCAGAAACCATCCTCCCTGCTGCCTTTATTTCATAGTACCAGACTATATTATGAAGGCTGCTGGAGAGAGTTGAGTGGGGAATCAACAGTCTTACCGAGCTCTGAATCGGGAGAATGGCAATAATAACCAGAGGAGCAACATTACCTAAGTGTTCAGTAATGGTGGAAATGTTATAAGAGCAACAGGGTGCATTCAGATTGAATTTATGGACTGCTCCATAGGAGAAAATCCATGCCCAGCTCTACATATGACAATCTATTGCTAAACACCCTTGGTTAAGAAGATCATACATCCTATACTATTATTCTTTTGATAATTAGACATACCATCAAACTTCTTTCTAAATTCCTATTTGTACATTAGTGTAGATGTCAAATCTCATCAGAGACATTTCTTTGTACTACTGGCCAAAGTTTAGAGTTAGTGATTGCAGAGTCCTGGAACACAGATTGGATATCTATATTACATTCTTCTCCATGTATCAAGGACCATCACAGAAGAGGGAGAAACATCTATGAGCCAGCCAAAGAGGATAGATTTGAAGCTGTATGTTCTGAACATGACAGGACCACTGCCTTCATGAGCTCACAGAAGCTGTGTTTGCCTGAGTTAGTCACATTCTAGCATGGAGGTAGAAGAGGTTCATGAGCCCCTACCTGTTACAAGGAGCTTTGAGAAATCCAGATTCAATCTTAAGGAGTATGGACCCTAGTAGGTCAACCATGCTTCAGTGGGTAGCCCCGCTCTCAAAAGTATATGGGTAACATAAATTGAAGACAGAGACATGAAGTAGGGGTAACTAGAATACGTGAAAGTGGGGAGGGGTCTTGGGAAGTAATAGTGGTGAATCTGGGACGTATTAGTGAATGAAGAAGATGAAATATACTGCATGAAATTGAAAAGAACTAATTACAAATATATACTTTGTTTTGGGTTTATTATTTTTTCTGCAGCTAAAATAATGCCCAAAATAGAGTATACAATTCATAAATATTTTGATCAGTGGATCTGATCTGAAAAGTTGGATATCCTCCTTTCTATCATTCAGTAACCTCACTAGAATTTATTTTAGGTGAGCTAGATGAAGGACATACTGTTTCTTTCTAGCAGAAAGGATAGTTAACAGCATTGGATTACCCTTTTGCTTTCTTACCTTTTTTTTTTTTTTTTTTTTTTTTTTTTTTTTTTTTTTTTTTTTTTTTTTTTTTTTTTTTTTTCTTAAATCTTGACAGTTTTTGAACTATTCTACATGTTCATGCTACTTCTTGTGATATAGCTAAGTATCTTCAAGGTACTTTGCTTTGACGCCCCCCCCCCCTTTTTTTTGCTTGCTTCTTTCTAAGAAGCTGTTTTATTATCTTATTTTATTTGGCCATTTCCCCAAAGCACACCTGTTGTCCTGGTTAGTTCTTATGTCACTTTGACCTAAGTTACAGATGTTTAAGAAGCGAGAACCCCAACTGAGAAAAGATCCTCCCCCACTGGTCTGTAGGCAAGCCAATAGGACATTCTTTTTTAAATAAGTGATTGACATGGGGTTCTAAGCCATTGTGATACTGTCATTCCTGAATGCATGGTCCTGGGGGCTGTAAGAAAGCAGGATTAGCAGGCCAAGAGGAGCAGCTAGAAAGCAGCCTTCTTCCATAGCCCATCTTTCAAAGCTCATCTCCACCTTCTTGCCTTGAGTTTCTGCCTTTCTCTCAGTGATGAGATGCAATGTGCACATGGAAGTTAAACAATCTCTCTTCCCATAAGCTGCTTTTGGTCATGGTTGTTTTAGCCACAGCAACAGAAACTCTAACTAAGACACCAGCTCATATGTAATTTCCTGTTATCTCACAAGTCGTGATCTCATACTTTATTATGTTTGGATTAATTGACAAAATAAAATGGTATATGAAGATAGATTGTAAGTTTGAAATTTAATTGAAGTATTTGAAAAATCATATATTAATTCTGAAAAATTCAAAAAAATACCAGGTATTAATTTATAAAATATTAATTCTGTTTAATTAGCTATTCTGTTATTATGGCACATACTGTATACTCTTATTAATTTGACTTATTGGCTTTCAGAATGCAATGACTTTGGAATAATTTTGGCCTATGTAGTATTTTTACATTATCAAGTTATACTTTAATAATTTTTTAGTGTTATAAAATTGTATTTTAAAGGATACTATAACTAATCATTTTTATGTATGGTAAAATATACAGATCTAAGTAATGTCTTCAATGGGAGCATCTATGTATTCTATATACAACTTAAAAATGGGGGAAATCATGTTAAATGTATTAGTTTTTGTGCATTTATCATTGGATCTACAATTTTTAGTTTTGCTTTTAAATAAGCTTCTTTTGTTAAGTGATACCCCATCCTTCATAACATAACTATATTTTTCCTTTCCTGTTCCTAATGGATATTATACCTCATTACCCTTGTAGGATGATTTTCTGGGATTATGATAGAATTCTTCATAATATAACATTAACTTTTATTTTTTTTATAAGATGTTTATTCAAATTCATCACTTTTCTGGAACACGTTAGCAACCCAGATTAATAAGGTAGCCTGCAGTGGTATGTTATATATTTAATAAAAATTGCCTGAAAAATCAGAGGACAGAGCCAAGCCACAAAGATCAGGGAGTAGTGACCCACACCTTTAATCCCAGCACAGGGGAGGCAAAGGTCCTCTGGATCTCTGTGGGTTCAAGGCTGAACAGAGCAAGGCAGGCTGTGGTGGCAGCCACCTGAATCTTAACACTAGGAAAGTTAAACCAGGAATTGAGATAGCTGGGCTAGAGTGAGGCAGAGGTGGGGCAGGGGTGGAGGGTGAGGGGGTGGGGAAACAGATAAGGGGGTACAAAGCACAAGTTCTTCCCTTCATCTGTGTTACCCAGTCAGTGGGAGGATTTAGGAAGACAGGCTAAGGAATTGGTTGGGTGAGAATTGGCTCTAGTCCATGTGTCTCTCTGATATTTCAGCTTTACTCCAGCATTTGGCTCAGGGTTTGGTTTTTTTTTGGTTGTTTGTTTTGTTTTTTTGGTTTTTTATTATTATCATATCAAGTAGAATTTGTGCAATAGTAGCTTTTTCTAACTTTAGCTGATGTCTCAAAGGCAGGTCTCACGCATTTCTGAACTTTAATAGCATAGTGTTCAAAACAATCAAACACAGCTCTAACAACTGAATTTATCATGAGTCTTCCTTGATTCTGGTCCTATTTGAAGATATCATATATATCATGTATTAGTAAATAGTTTTACTATACCTACATTTGGCCAGTTTAGGAACTTCCTGTTCCTAGACTGAAGAATGTGGCAATTCTCTCTTGCTACAGAATCTGTATCCACTTAACAATAGCCTTCTCATGATGTCTACAAGTACTTCTTTTTGTAACCTCCCTATTTTACTTTCCTTAATTACAATGCAAGACTCCTACTTAAGTGCAATCATTTCTATACAGTCACTGATTTTCTCTACTTGTGTGCAGCAATGGGCAGAGGCCTGTCTCCATTCTCCACACAGCTGAGAGGAAAAAGAAAATTTACCTTAAATGATATCACACACATCCCTGACTAATGCTATGCCCTCACTTCTTATTGCTATTATTTGAAGAATGTAGTCTTTTTTTATTCTGCTTTATTAATGATGTCACCAGATACCACTTATCTGGCAACTCCTCTCCCACATTTTCTAATCTCTGTTATGAAATGTTAAGCTTTCATAAAAATTACAGAAAATTTCATAGTTGTTATCACAATTTTTAAATATCTTCATTTAATACTAAACTCTGTAAAGTTAAAGTGTATTGTGGCTTTACTGTAGTCTTTAGTATCCAACAAAAGAGCTGGATGCAACTTACAAGCAATATTTGTTAAATAAATAACGTATGAGGGCATATTTTCAGGCAACATAATAATGATTAATTTATTCTAGAATAATTGTAATTTTCATAGTAAGCCACTTGGGATTTTGGACCACAATACTGTAAATTTATCATTTATTACCCTTATTTATAATATCTAGTCTTTAAATATTTTACTTGGTAAGTTTCTTGGCAGATTCAATGGCTTTTGTTTCTGAAAACCATGCATTAATTAATAAGATATTGCTCTCCATTAAGTGGAATTCTCAAATCTAAAATCTATACTTAACCTAGTTCTGTGATACCATTTTATTTTTCAATATTTGTATCTTTTCAATTTTTACAAATTTTGCAAAGATTCCTTAATATTTGTAAATAAACTACGGTGACTTACAAAACTATATCAATGAGATGATTTTGTCTTGAATTATAATAATGAGCAGTGAAAAAGGTTCCAAAGGCAGAGGGATTTTATGCTGGATCACTCCCAAGTATTAGATTCCAATTTAATGCAGCACCTTGAACTCACTGGGTTAATTCCAAGGTGAGGATTCACTGTGAGATTTGAGCTTCTAGAAGAAACAATTTCCCAACATGAGGAAATATAACAGTAATCTCTTTATTATGAATATGCTCTACCAAATTGAATTAACTAAATTTCATGCCTCATATTACTTTCTAATCAATTTTAGATTTATTTCTATAAGGAATCTTAGAATTTGTTTTAAGTGTCTCTCAAGGTTGTGCACAAATCTTGATGAAGAACTTGGCTCCAGAGTCAGAAAAAAAATAGCCTAAATATTGATAATACCATCTAACAAGCTTATGAGTTCAGGAAGGTTACATAACCTTCTACACTGCACTTTCTCATCTATGTAATGGAGATGATAGGTTATTGTTGCCTACCTGATAGGACTGTGATAAAATTATAAACATCTGCGGTTTTTATCTCTAAGTCTTCAGTTATACTCATATATACACAACATATAAAAACTGCAGAGACCAGGGAAGTATAAAGGGATCATAGGCGGGGCAAGGGTAGCTAAGGGATAAATAGCGTAGTACATGTGAAGCAAGAAAAATTGGGGCGGGTTTTGGAAGTTGAGAGGGAGGAGGGAAAGTAATATAGAGGAAGAAGGAAGCAGGAGAGACAAAGAAATCCAAGACTTTTGGATAAAGCCTCAAGAAATCATACTATTTTTTACTTAGTTAAAATTATATATATATATGTAAAATATATTACACAATATATTATATGTAATAAAGTTATGCCATTTAGGCTGGCAATGCTTCCCCACAAAACTAAAGACTAGAAAAATCTTCAGTACCCATCATGAGACACCTCCTTACACAAGCCTAGTCAGGGAAATCCAAGTTACTCCTCAAAACACACAGATTATTGCTCTTTCCATTGGTCTCCTCTCAGAGGTTGGAACTAAGCCTCTGCTTTTTTCTTCAAGATAGGATATCTCTGTGAAACAGTCCTGGCTGGCCTGCAACTTATTCTGTAGACCAGGCTGGCCTTGAACTCAGAGAGATCCACCTACCTCTGCCTCCAGAATACTAGGATGAAAGGCGTGTGTCACCCCACCTTGCAATAATCCTCTATTGGGACACTTAGGACACAGAATTCAGATTTTATTTTAAGATGAATCTACTTGAAAGTCCCCTTCCTGCATCCTAGCCTAGTATTAGTAAATAATATTTCAGAAACTAATATCTGACAAGGGAAAGAAACAATTAATAGTCCTAACTTACCAAAATATATTTGAATCACAACACTGAACAGTATGAGAAGATATCTGTAAAGGTGGAGTAAATGCTGCTCATGTGTTTATGATAAGAAAAGTTGCCTAATTTTATGTATGTCCTTCTCAACATAAAGGAAATTATGCTTGGCACTTAGTGATGCCATGAATATTAGAAGAAAATCTATCAAGACTTTGATACCCCAACAGAATTCCTTACCATATTTTACAGATAAGTATAGCTACCATTCTTCATTAAAGAAGTTTCTCTTTACAAAATGAAGATCCCAAGAGAAACAAACAAACACAACACAACACAACACAACATATCTGGAAATCAATATGTTTGGGGACACCCAGCTCCAGTAGACAAACCTACATCACAGCATCAATAGTTTGGGGAATGTCATTAGAGGTGGTAGGAAAGTGTAAGGAAGTCTGCTGTGAAACAATTTCTCCTTGCACAAACAAGAAATAAGATCAGAAAAATGAAGGTTTCACTAGACGATATAATGGAGTTAGGGAACCCTCAGGGGAGTCTCACCCTTAGACAAAAAATACACTCAACCAATGACTATTGAAAGAGGGCAAATTAGCCTCTCTCAAGGATGTGCTAATTTTCTTGTTATCCACTACAAAGTAACCCACCATAAGGAAAGGCACACAGAGACAACAAGACACTCAGGAGGTAGTATTAATAATCTGCACATACTAATCTGTACATACTTACACATGCCAATGTATGTGTATGTTTGCATGCGGTTGTCAATAATAAAGAGAAAGAAGCTTTCAGTTCGAGTGGGAGGGAGGATATATAAGAAGTCTGAACTTTGGTACTTGAGAGGCCTGCACAGGGTGGAGGGGTGAAAGTCATATGATCCTACTTTAATTACAAAATGTATATATCTATAAATAAATGAATCTAGAATTGTGCTTTACACAATATTCAAAACAAATTACAGCAAGTTGTATATAAACATTTATATCCTGCCCTGTTTATAAAAAAAGAACCTTTCAAAATGTCAGCTACTATTAATTACTTCACAAGGTAACTTCTGTTATTTATCTCCCTGGAAATGATGCCAAATTATTATCAAACCAGACCAACGCTCTGAACAACCAACGTCAATTCCACTATTTTCAAGCCGGCAAAAACTTATAAGAAAGGGGCTCAAAGGTCAAAACTCAAAAAAGATCTCCTTTGCTATGTTCTAGGCAAATCTAAAGCAAGACTCCTCAATTGCCTCCTACATAAAGAGTTATTTAGCTCTAAAATTCAGACTCAAACCAAGGCTGTGTTACAAGATCTATTGTCCAAGAAGCAAGATTTGAAACAAGTACAATGGATGGCCTCTGAAAAATCAGGGCCAAATAAAATAAACTTCACTGATAGGTTATGCTTGTGTTGTGAGACACATTATAAGAAAGAATAAGTATTAATATGTTAAAATCTGTATCAGAACCCCTTTGTTCTCAGTTTCAAAGCACATCCAGACAGCAACATGCGAGTGTTCATTCTGTGTCTTCATAGAGATTTATTCATGAGAAAATAATTAAACAGAACTTAATCAATATCTCTCCATGTGGCATATATTCATTTTTACTATGTGAGAACAAAGCCAGACAGTAGAGCATAAATGCATGCTGATATTTATATCACCACCATATTTATGTCATAAGTAAGTCTGCTAAAAGTGCTGTTTGGAATTGGTGGTCTGTATCCTTCCCATGCTTCTGTAATTTATCTGTCTCCACTTTTAATGAGCTTGGTTTTGGACAGCCATGAATGTTAGTTTTAAATGCAGATTAAAAGTCAATCTATTATTTTCCTCCGTCTGTTTCTTTGACCTCTGGGATTATGTCTTGAACTCGTTGGTGCTGGAATTCTTTCTCTTCTGGCACTGTTTTCTCTGTGGTATGATCTTATGAATATTTGTGGCACAATAAATATTAATCTAATATTAGGTATTTCTTAATCCCATGAAGCATAAATATTCACACTAAAGATATGAAGGCTGATCTGCTTCCTCCCACCATAGCAGATCTTTTTATGTCTCACAAAAGAGCTGACTGTCCAAAGGACTTCATTTCCAAATGACTCAAATATTTCTGGACTGAAAATCCTGAGAATTCTTCTTCCATATAGAGTTTTCAACCTCATTATCTCTGAAATAGTGCCAGATTTTTCTTACATCGAATAGGATTCAGTTGATATCCTTATTCATCCTTCCTGTCCTCACTACTACAATTTATTCTTTTATAGGTATCTTAAATCTTTAGTCTCTAAAATCCCTTAGTCTAGCATATTCTTAGAAGATTTACCTTGTTCAGTGAATCAGGACTCTGTTCCCCTTACACCTCTTCCATCACCTTAGATGACTGAATTTCTTTTCATTTATAAATGTATTTTAAATTGTTTTCTTTTTCACAACTATTCTCCAAACTTTTTTATTCCAGCTCAATGACTCAACTTGATATATGTTAGGTACACCTAATGTTTCTGTCTCTGTGACTTTCAGTGTGACCAAACATCAGTCTTACCTCATTTAGGGTTCATAGTGTTTCTCATACCTATTTTATTAGTATGGGCAGGGTTTTTGTTCATTCGTTTTTTTTAAAAGTCCTATTAATAATGATTATAAAGTAAGGCCATTATTTTTTTATCAACTATTAAGAAAATTCTAATGTTCATACTAAATAAACATCTTATTAGGCCTTAAATTATTTTCAGAGAATGGTCTTAAATCTGGGGAGCTGGTAATGACTTAATGAAGTGAGACTATGAAGGCATGAGGACCAGTGCTTGATTCTGAGTCCAGCATCCCAGCATCCTGGAAGAAGCAGAGATCAAGCAAACTGCTTGAAATAAAAAGATCAGCAAATTGCCTAGCAGAGACAGACAGACTTGCCTTGGCCCAGAAAAACTGAGTCACCTGGAAAGGACATTCTCCAACCTGTTGACATGCTTGTAGGACATCAGCCTCTTTCTTCTACATGCATGTGCATCCACATCCACACACATTGGCCACCCATACATGTGAACATTCACATACATCCATTCATCATATAGATATACAAAGTAAAATGAAACAAAAACTCAGCAAGGCACTTCAAAATACTTTAGCATTTTTTCTATGAGAGAGAGAGGGAGGGAGGGAGGGAGGGAGAGAGAGAGAGAGAGAGAGAGAGAGAGAGAGAGAGAGAGAGAGAGAGAGAGAGAGAGAGAGGCTTAGATAGAGAGCACACTTGGATAGAACTACTGAAAGGCAGATCTTCATCATGTGCTGGAACTGAGGTGCTGACTGCTTCATCTCTTGATATTTAAAGGATGCTAGTTTAGCAAGTACCCTTAGGAAACAGAGATAGTATTTTCATTTGGAGTCAACAGATATATTTTGGTACTATTGTTTTTGTCTCATTTGTTTGTTTGATTTGACATTTACTGTCCAGCGTTATATAAAGACGTCTCTCAATGTGCAAACATTAGCTGTCATTCCAACTGTTAAAAAGGCTTGGTTTTTCCTAGTTGATCTTTCTATTCTAAAAATGCAACTTACCAGATGTACGGATCGCATCTGAACCTTTTTATACCATCCCGTGAAAATTAGCCTGTATGGATTGGGCATTAACATAGTCTGATGAGGACTTTTGATGCCAATAGTAGTATTTTGTTGTCTGTCCAAAGTTTGCTTTATTTAATCTCTATACACCCGTAAAAGGAAACCACCTTTACTTGTTATTATGGTATAAGTCAAAGTTTTTTCATTTTCTTGAGTGTGTGGGTGATCCTAATGAGATTCTGAAAGAAACATGTTTTGTTTCTCTGCAGAAGGAAATATTAAGAAGGATTGAGATTTCAGCTCAAAATAACACGTGTAGATAGAATTGAATCATGATCAGTGAGCAATAGAAAGTCTTCCATTGTTTTCTTATAAATGTAGTGAAAATGTATCTAGGTGTACCTTGGGAAGTGAAATCTTACAGCGCACATTATGTTTTCCTTGTAGCTAGTTTTCTGGGAAAGAAGCAATGAGAATGGCTGCTCTGGTGATCACCTCTAGATCTGCTGATCCCAGTAACTGCTTTAAAATAATATCCTGTGATTTACTGACATGTTCTACCACCTTTTGTCAGAGATGCACTGAGACAAATGGATAATTCCTGAACACTGTGTCCAGAGAGGACGTAAGCCATCTTACACATCTTGCTGTCAGATTGCAACCCTACATTACTGCAAGGTACCCTTCAGTGTGTTTTTATATACTATGAGGATGCTTTGATGCTTTAGGGAGATAGGAAGTCAATGGGAACTACCTCTAAGATACTATAGTATGAGCTCCATGTGCCATGGTTGAACTTTGGAGTGCTAATAAAAATAATCTATTAACAATGTGGACCACCACTGAAAGAATCCAGATGAATTCTTATAATAATTATGTAGGGCTTTATGCTCAAATTAAGAAGAAATTTAACAGATGACTTTGTGTAATAGGAATACCCTGAATTAAGCTAAATACATCAATCATTATAATCACAGTATATCAAATCCAGATCTTCCAGGGATAGTATATCCCAAAGCCACAGACAAACACATGACTATAACTCTTCAATCAAAAAACCCTCAAAGTCATAGAAGTTAGTGTCTATAAGTATAATTTGCCCATTACAAGATGTTTTAATTGAAAGTAATGAAAAGCATTCAGATCAGAATATTCTTAAATGTGCAAGCTAATGATTTTTTTTTTTTTGCTCTCTACCTAATGAACAATGACTTTTTAAAGAAGAAAAATATTAGAGTAGAGCTCTAGATGTCCCTCACTCCAGTGAGGCCAAAATAGCTATGTTCACCTGTCTGGGTTTTCTGAGAAATGTGAGGCAAGGAAGAATATAAATTTGTGTGTTTCTTGTAGAGATCAATATAGTTTATGATATTTGTATAAGAGGTTGAACCCAGGACCCTGGGAAACAGTGTTCATCTTAGTATTTACAGACGGTCTCATGCCGGTGTTTCTGTTGATCGTCATTGTTGCTACTTGTTGCATAAGAAAAATGAAAAGACTTAGCTCATTTTTTCAGTCATATTAATCGATGTAACTGACAGACTGTGTGTGCTAGAAGATTTTTCTTAAGTGCAAGATAATATTGAATTAAAGAGCTGTTGTTTTGGAGTGATAATTTTTCATTGTCTTGGATGCTTTTGGATATTTCAAAAATTATAAAAGGGAAGAATTTTGGACCTATTTATAATGTGAATTGTAGAAACAGACTTGAAGACAATGCCTTCTTACAAAGTAAAATAAGTGGTTATTACTTAATACAATATTTTTTTGTAAAGAGATTTGATGTTAAGTATAGGATGCTCAATCTTTCAAGCTTGGTTATTTTCTTCAAAACAAAATATGACATAGTTTGCCTATTTATTGCTGTCACATAGGACATTAGATTAAATGCTATTACACCTATTCTTTGATTTTTAAGCCCCTTTGATTCAAAAAAAAAAACAAACTTTGGTTTCTTTATTAGAGTTCTTAGTGTCTTTAATAAAATAATTTAACAGTAGACTCAAAAGAAAACTTTCAGAAAATGATTTTAGAGTTTAAAAGACTCCCCCCCCCACACACACACACATACCAAGGGTAGACAAACTGTACATAGCCGGAGGATAGAGGGATGAAGGTGGAGGCGAGAAGGATTAAATGCTGTTTCATGGAAGTTGCATGGACAAACAGTTAGATGGTGATAAAGGAGGCTTTTGAGAAAAAGTAAATGTTGGAAACTCAAAGGTTTTAGGGAAAGAATGCTCATACAAGAAATAGAACAAAAGAGAAGTTACACTTTTTCAAACAATTCTGAAAAGCAGCCAGACTTACAAGCTTCCTGGCTGTGATCTGTAAGCTACTGCACTAGATGGGGATTCTAGTCAGGGAAAATACAGTATCTCACTAAAGAACCAATTATTCTCCCTATTTCTACAGCATGATTGTGATTCCTTAGCCAAGTGATTGACATGGCCCAACTGGAGTGTTAGGTTTCTACCAAGGCCAGATGTTCTATTCTTTAGACCAGAAAGAGTGTTTCTCAGTGAGCCTTAATTGACACTGTAACATTTTGTTTCTGACCAAATATATCTCTTGTTATTGGAACATATATAAACCCTTGGAATGGTGAAGGCTAATTTTACATGGAAGTGTAAAATCTGAGACCCTTTCAAATCCTTAGTAGGGATAATATTTCAGTTTCTACTTACAAGATTTCATTTATAATATGGGGAATTGGGGGAAAGTTTAGCCTATAGATCTGCTAGCTATCATTTTTATATTATGTTGGACTTAAGAAAATTAAGTGAACAGATGAATATGATTACACTGAAAATAATTCACTAATGGTCCATAGATATATTCTGGTTTCCATTAAAGGAATTAATCTCCATATTTTAAAGAAAATAATGAGAAGTAAAGGAAATATCTAGTGCTACAATTTGTGCTTTGACATTTGTAAAGTTTAAAGCCTATGGATTATTTAATTAATGACCCTTGCTCTACGTGACCTACCTTTTCAAAGGCACTTGAAAGAGGGTTTGCATACTGCTCACAAAATTCTGTCTCTGAGATATTAAAGCAATATTCTCTCATTAGATTTTAGAAAATACAACACACGGACAATTAAAATATTAGGTAAAAAACCTATCAACAAGTGGATGGTTACATATATTTGTATAGTAAAGATCTGTAGTCTTGTGACTCAACTAAGAATTTAAACTGAGTTTGACTTTCTAGATTAGAAGGGAAAAAGTTGTATTTCATAGTTTAAACTTGTACATACAGCTTGACTAACAGCATCCCTCTACTTATGAACATCAGTGCAACATTTTACATTCCATTTCTCTTGGCCTTCAAAATAGCAGGTAACCAAGAAATAATACACCATATTAAGCAAATTGTAACATTAACCTTAACCAATAAATAAATAACAAAGTGATTGGTCAAGCTTTAGTGAAGAGATCTTGCTGTTAATTTTGACATTCCCTTTAGGAATGGCCCGGGAGTATAGCTCAGAAATACAGTGCTACATAGCATGCATAAACATTGGGTTTTATACTTAGAATTGAAAAACTTAAGACAAGAAAAAAGCAAAGTATATGTGAGGATCATGTGAAAAGAAGTCTGTTCAATAAAAAAAATGTGAATTGGCAGACTTTGTCATGGTCCAAATTATTAATATTTATGTCTCTATAATTCCTTTGGAGATGCTATTTTCAAAGAGTTTATTTTATGGTTACTGAAATGCAGCATTTATATAAGCTGTTACCAAAAGTGAGTTAGTGAACTTGCTCAGTGAGTCATGGTGGTTTCTATCTAGTCTTATGAGCTGAACTGAGTCTTGGAAACTCCAAGGTAGGAGAGAGCTGATTCCCACAAGTTGTCCCCTGACTTTCACAAGACAGGTGCACACACACACACACACACACACACACACACACACACACACGCACGCACACGCACACGCTCACACACACACATACAGACAAAGACATGTATGCCCGCATTTATACACACATGCACACACACACACACACACATAGACACACACATATATACACACAGATACACACATGCAGACACATGTGCATGCACACACAGACACTCATACACACACAAAACAAACAAAAAACTAACTAAATAATAATTATAAATTTTCCATTGTTGTAAACAATACATAATACCCACAAACACTCATAACAGAAACTTTTTGAAGTTAGAAATCAGCATCTAGTTAGAGTTTACTGTCTTTACAACTTCTGAGAAGTCTTTCATATCAAAATTGTATGAGTTTCCTAGAATGCATGTTACATTACTTTTAAATGAAGACTAAGCAGTATCAGAAAGGCTAGGTTATTTTAGGCTCCGTACTACTGCTAGCATGGACTGCAACAACTTTCCAAGGGTCATTCTCTTTCCATATGCCTGAAGATTAGGATCACAAAAACTAAACAAATTTCATGCTGGTAATACTACAGATTTGAGCTCATAATATTTCTAAGAAAAATAGTAGCAAAGGGGAGGTAACAGCAAGATGAGCTTGATTTGGTGTTTTGTCTCTAAATAATTCTTATCCTATGAGACAAATTTGCATGGAAGAATAGTAATGCTAACAGAAAAGCCACTTGAAAAATTCCAGTTGGAGATATAAGTTTTTTACTTGATTTTATTTCAGTGTAGATATAACTAAAAGTAACATACAAGACATGCTCCTGAAGTCAAGTAACTAAAACAATGACACTGAAAAATTCAGGTTCTAGAGAGAATCATTGGAGGTGACTGCAAAATTCCCGTTTTCTATATGTACACTCTGCTCTTCATGCTAAAATGTGGAATCATTCCTTCTCATTCTGAGTTGGCTTTGGCGCTAGCCTGACCAAATAATGAGAGGGAAATGATTTCATGATGCGCCAGAGACATTGCTGTGGCTGCATTTCTTCACTTGCTTTCCTGAGGCATCCGGCAAAGTTTGTGCATTCAGAGAAAGACCAAGGAGATAGACAGACCCAGCCAGCAGCTTGTCCTGTGAGCCCTGACAAATTAAGGGGGCTGTGTTTGACCCTCTAGCCCAGTGGCTGCCTGAAATGAGTGATCTTAGCCAACACTACCCAGAACAAAGATAAGCTATCCCTGGGGACCTAGTTCAAATTCCTGAACCACACAGTCATGATAAATGAAGCACTAAGTGTTTAGTCCTGGTATTGCAAAGTACAAAGAAAATAATGGGACCAACAATAATTAATTGTACATATATTATTTCTTTCCCAACTGGTTTTAAGACATTATACAAGGAAAATAGATAAGATAAAACTCAAAGATTGAGAGCTATCAAAGAGGTGACAGAAAAAAATTGATTTCATAGGGTAGAAAAAGACATGTATTGTAGGACATAAAATTTCAGCAAAAAAGGAAGCTAGAAAGCTAGATATGAACATCATGTAATCGACATTAAAATGTTTATATGATATATCCCAAACTACCTACCCCCACTTACTGCAGTGTGTTAGGCTCCTGGTATCTTCCCTTTTATTATTTATATTATTATTTATCTTCAAGCTCAGCAACAATTTATTAAGGAAAACTTACTTGACTTCATTAACCAAGGTAGTACTCTCCATATGTCAAAGTGCATCTGCAATTTCTTTTATGCAAGTGTGGAGTATAATATGATATGTTCTTTCACATCATGAGATTTACAGCTGTTTAGAACTAGCAAAAACTAACTGAAACCCTGGTGTCCCCTCCAGTATGAATACTGTAGGTGAGCTGGAAAGCTTTCTTGCTTCTCTTACGGCATCCATTTTTTTTCTGTTTTGTTTTTGCCAAGTTTACACTAAGCCAAGCCAAAAAAATAAATAAATAAAATGGGTAACTGTTTGCTTAATCCATTACTGGAAATGTAGCAAAAGAAAAAAAGTTTTAACCAAATGGAAAATATACAGTGCTTCCACTGAGATGGCAAATAAGCAGCAGATATAAAAGCTTTACACAATGGGGAAGAAAGAAAATGGTGGATTTGGAGAGAAACACCAGCCACAAATGTCTGACAAACCTATTTGTAACTGTCAGAAAGCATATCAGATATCCCGGCTCCATATCATACTCTTGATGGAAACATCTCAAAAGTGTAAAATTGAAATTGAAACTGGTTGGTGGGCACAGATTCCAAGCAGGTAAACTGTGAGTAATTTGGGGGGGAACTGAAACCATCCTCTAGGTTCCATGGCAGAGGTAAATTTTCCAACAGTTCTGATTGAATATTTTGCTTTAGATAGGAAATCACTATCTTTATTGATAGAGTATGATAATTGGCTTTCTGCCATTTCTGTATAGAGAGTAGTACTGCCATGACTATGGCATTCCCTGTGTAGGGCTTCAGCTGACTGCCAGTAATGTCATTAGGAAAGAACAGCCAGAGCTGGATGCTGAAATATATGGTGCCACTCTAAAAAAGGCAATCATTCAAGGAGACTGAATCCATTCTCAGGGCATTCTGTTTCTTCCAAAATCAGGCAAATAATTTATTTTTCCCAAAGCTTCTTGAAAGAATAAGTTGATTTAACTAACAGTATGAAAAAAATTGAATATACCTTTGAAGAAAACTTCTCAAGTACTTCTGATTGTGTTTTGGTCTTTTGTTAGGACCAAAGTCCTTTAAATATGTTATTTCTAAAAAATGCATAAAACATGATAAATTCCTAAGCACAAATTCAATTATATATCATGTATGAAAGAATACATTGTTATGTATTCTTCTTAAGTAATTTTAAGTATCTCAGATAAAGAAGCTATTCCCCATCGTTTAGCAAGTGTTATTTTTCTCCTGTAAGCCCCATTATGTACCCCTAAAGTTCAAAGCAGTAGAGATGAGTACTGGTTTTTCTCTGCCTGATTCCTTTAATCATGTTTTTATTCCAATGCTAAGACATTCTCCAAACTTCATATCTCATAGTTAAGGGAGAAGAGGAAAAGGAATTCAACAAAATACCTGTTTATAAGAAGCAGATTCTTCTAAGTCCTACTTAACCTACATTAACATGGCTTGGTTCTGACTTAATTTTATTTATCTACGTCTTACATTATTTATTTCTTTTTCATCTTCTTGATATATTATGTTTTTCTGGCAGTCCTCAGTACACTTCTATAAGAGTTTGATTATTTTTATAAGTAAATAAATTTGAAGTATTAAGCAACAGAAAATATTTAATATATGTTTATTCAACATTGACATTTTATTTTCTGAAATTTATCATAATTCTGCGAAACAGGACAATGCAGAGGAGCAGGTATCAAAAACAGCAGCTTCCAGAATTTCTGTACTGTTTCTCACCTCAGTCAGTGACTCTAGAACTGGAGTCTTATTCAAAAAAGACTGACCAGGCAAAGTTCCCTCTCAGCCATGTGCATTCAAGTGATTGCTTTTGGAACTACTTTGTAATAACTTTTTAGCAAGTACTGATAATAAACACTTTTTAAAAACTGTACAGCATTTTTCTTTCTTAAAAAACACTGAACTGAAACACAGATGAACCAAATTTTCTGAGATCCCCGTTACCTGAAGGACACTGAAGACATCATTGGGCATATTAAATGCTGCAGTGAATACTGTGTGAATGGCTAAGGCAACTATCTTTTTTTTTTTTTTTTTTTTTTTTTTTTTTTTTTTTTTGAAGAAAGAAGTATTTCATTAAGAGGCTGCTAGAGTTTTAATGATATCATTTTCAATGTCCACTTCTGATTTGGGATAGTTTCCCCTGACAGTCTTATTATCAGAAGAAAATTGTGATGTTTGTGTAAAAGTATGATTTCTATTTTGTAAACATATTTATAGAGATACTTTACTCTGAACTGTGGGTCACCACAAAGAGATTGAGAGGCCATGATAAATGGACACTAGCAGGAGCACACTTATACACACAACGTCATCTGGAGGCAAGCTGAAATAAAGTGAGAAACTCATAGTGGAGTTCACCCACTACTTGCTCTGGAAGTACATTTTGCTTAAATAAGGGAAGTGTGATCCAGTTTTGCAATGTTAATAGCCATTGGTCTCTCATTTTTAAAAATAAAGCTCATTTCCTGACTAGCAATGAATTAGAAAACTGGCCTCAAATTTAATCAGATCTCTCAACCCTGGTTAAAAATAAAGTTTAAAAATGCACAATCAAACTTGAATATAAATTTCAGAATGTTATACATATTATTGACATGATTACAAAAGGATCAAACACTGCATTGAAACAAAATTTTTTTCCAAATTATTTCATCTTTTATTAAGGGACCTGATATGTAATTTTCTTCTTTATAGATATAAAAAAGAAGTAAGAAGGCAAAGCTGAGAGAAGCAGATGCTTCCCATAGTGCAGGTGCCATTTGGTTGTTTTGGACTCTTCCATTCCAGCAACTCCCACTGCTGGCCATGACATCTAGGTCCAGCTGGACTAGGCAGGTTTTCTTGCAGTCCAAACATAAAAGATGGACCCTACCCGTCTAACAACCAGCCCCTTCATGCCACTGTAGTAACACAGCACTGCCATTGTCAGATATGCTCTCAAAGCCTTTATAAATAAACCTCAGTAGGAGGTCCACACCACAGAACAGCCTTTACAATATCACTAGCTTTAAAAAGGGATGAGCACGTTCAAGACAATGCTGCCTGCTCTGTCCTTCACTGGCTGGCTTTTTGTGTTGATAGGGTGGTTTTTCAGAGAAGTCTGTAGTTTCCTTCCGACAGGTATGAGTCTACCTCTCTCTTGTCCAGCCAGCCTGGCAATTGCAGGCATGCTCCTCATCCACAAACTTATTCTCATCATATTTGTCCACATTTGTGGTGATATGTTATATATTTAATAAAACCAGTCTGGAATATCAGAGAAGAGAAGAGCTTTGTGGAAGGCAGAACAAAAACTGGATTCTTAGACTTTCTCTTGGTACAGTCATGTCAGACTAGATGGGCTAAAGAATGTAAAACATCCATATAAATCCCAAATATGTATATATATATATATATGCATACATATACATACATACATATATACACACACATATATTTACATATATACACATACATATATACATATGTATATACACACACATATATGCACATATACGTGTACACATGCATTTATATATATATATATACATACATACACACACATAGATATTTTATCATTCTACCAGTTCTGTTCCTCTATAGAATGCTGACTAATACAGATTTAGAGGATAATTATAAGTTCTTCAGTTTGTCAAGAAAATATGATTATAGATGACACTTTTCTAAAATTTCTACGATAATGAATGACAACATGTTCACCATAAAGATAATAACTAAATGAACCATACAATAAATAAATGGGCAAAAGACACATTCACATGAGAAATATAGATGACTAATAAATATGGAAATGTATTCAACTTCCTTAGACATCATAGAATACAATCAAAACTATTATGAGAATTCATCTTAATTTAGAATGTTTGTCACCTAAAAAGCAAACAACGCAGAGGAGCAAAATGAATCTATACATCGTTACAGGCGAAATATGAGTTTATTATAGCCACAATGGAAATCAGTGTTGTAGCTCAAAAACTAAAATTAGGTTTCAAATATAGCATCTCTAGTTTTATAGAAATCTAAGTATATCATTATAAAACCTGCATATCCATACAGACTGAGGCTCCACTCATAGTCACTAAGGCATGAAACCAATCTAAATATCATAGTAGTGTATATATATATATATATATACATATACATATATAGTATATAGTATAGTAGATATGCAAAATGTAGTGCATTTGTGTGTGTGTGTGTGTGTGTGTGTGTGTGTGTGTGTGTGTGTGTGTGTGTGTGTGTGTGTACCTGAAATAAAGAGAGTATTTGAAAGAGGATCTTTGTTGGGAGAAGAATACAGACAAAGTGCATAATGAGCGTGTATTACAATGTTACAATAAAACCTCTTGTTTTGTATTTTATTTCAAATCTTTAATAAAAAGATTTATTAAAGATCAACATGCCAGGTAATTCGTGCATAATTAATTGAGCCTAATTATTCCAATAATATAATTAAAATATGATAGTACATAATAAATACATGTAAGATTTCTGTCAATTTTAAATAAAGGTTTAGGAAACAATCATTTTTGCCCATTTTAAGCACTGTTGAAGAGACTTATCCTGTTATAAAAATTTTATTCCCTAATATTTTGATAATTACAGGTAAATACCAAGATATATTGTGATTACAAAAATTATTATCTGAGCCCAAGGTCATCCCCAAAACATAGATTTCACATAACAAACTGTTCCACAAATAGGTACGGTTCTTCAGTGCTCCTGAGTCCAATAATGACACTACTCTAGAATGAATTTATTTAGCTTCTTTTGTTATTGGCCCATCCAACCCAGTCACCATCAAGTCAAAGGAACACTGTGTCTTTTCAGCACATTTTTTCTTTTGCTTCTAATTCTTGCTGCATCTGCAAGGTTAGTAATGTGTCTGCCAGTAAAGAGTTGTCTCCTTCCATTTCCTATTCCTAAAACCACAAGGACCTTAAGCAATTCTCTGGGTGGAGAAAGAGCCCTTGTCCATTAACAACCACACTAGTCAAGCAGCCAGATCCCCTGTTGATAGTTTGGTCAATTTTTAACCTTCGTCTATGATAAGCACATTCTCTCTCGGCTGTCTCCAAGACTGTTGTTCTTTCCAGGATTAAATGATATATTCTATATATCAAGTCATTTTTAGATGATTGAAGTTATAGCCATAGGAAAGAAGAATTTGGGCTTTGCAACATAATATAGAGGGAATGCAGTGTGGAAATGAGAGACAAGTGTCTAAGAGAAGCATTTAAATTCTCTATATGACAGCAGCAACTCACCTTAGTAGGTTGCATTTATTTATTTAAACTCTGGGAATAAAGAATTGTGAAGACCTTCTTATAACTTAAATTTCTATTTTTGACAAATTATAGGTCTTCCACTTTGATGCTTTAAAATACTTTAAAATATCTCATGTAATTTTGTGAAATGAAAGTTCACCTGAGAGCACTCCCATTGCTAACTTCCATATGGCAGTGGTCAAATCAGTAAGAAGACTTAAGACAGAGCTTGAGAAGTAAGTACACTTTTAACCAAGTCTATGGGTTAGAAAAGTAAAAGGATAGGGGTTATGAATTATGGTAGCAAAAGATCCCATTGTCTGCTGCCATGAAAACTGCTTAATAACCTAGTCCTCAAACATTCCTATGACATATTTAGGAATTACTAGAGTCCTGTATGAAAGTGTTAATTCATTACCAAAAGGTGAGCCATTTCCTGCCCACTCAATTTCCAAATCAGACTAAGTATTATTTTATCAGAGGAAAGTTGGCCGTCACCCAGCGTTAATCATTTCAGAACAATTATGATTTGTTTTGAACATGGGAATGATGGATTTTAACTTCTAGATTCTACCTTGGCAAGTTTGAGATTTACCCCAAGTGTAAGATTATTGCTGCAAACAGGGCTTCTCCAATCTTTTTCCTCATTCCCTTTGTCTGAACTAAAAAAATTAAAAAAGAAAAACTATAATTAATTACATTCAAGTAAGCCTGTATCTGCCAGCACTGGCTCAAACACTGTTCATAGATAATCCTACACAGATGTGGGGCCAACAGGGCTCTAAATGGCTGTGTGCTTTTACACATCTTTTAGCTAAATTAAAATCCAAAAGCTAAATCTCCTGTTCTGGGACAGCGTATGAATTTGACATTTCCTGGCGGCTATTAGAACCATAACCCGATGAAAAGACTATATTCATTCATTTAAGTGGTTTGAGATTGTTAAATGCTAAATATTTGCGATGTCTTTTATCCTTGGGTACAATGTAATGATTTCATCATTTTAATGGCCTTTTACTCACTGTGGCTGCATCTCCATTAGACTGTAGAGGCATGCATTTTAAATAGTTTGTGTCTCCTTCACTCTTTCAATAACTCTCAAGAATGAAAAGAAATATACTGTAGGGATTTATAACATTGAAATCATGGTCTTAATCTTTATTTATGTCTTACCTCTGATTCTAGCACTATTTATTAAACTTGTTTTAAATTTTGCAATAAGAAGAGGTGTTTGTATACACAAACTGCTATAAAGAAGGCCTGTAATAGAGTCAACGTATCTGCTTATAAATACGAGAATATTCATATGAATGCAACCCGACTTACTATATAAATAAATTAGGAAAGACCCAGAGAAGCTACTGTAGAAGCAATGTTTATCACTAAAACCAAATACCACTTTACTGTAAATGGCAAATTAGAACATACCGTAAGTGATCACTCAATTGCCATTTTAATTACCTTTTTAGGATACTAAAAATACTTTATTGTTATTTTGTTGATTCTGGATTGAAAGGAAGGTGGTATATTTGATTACTGTTATTACTGCCACTCTCAATGTAGGATAAAACAAGATCCTTTATTTTTAAAAGAAGTAAAATATTATGTAATTTCTTTCATATTAGATACATTAATGACAAATTTGCATTTATCTTTTGACTAAAAATAACAATATTGGCAGACATTGACAAGATAAATGTATCCTTACTTCCTTTAAAATACACTTACTTGAACATTTATATGCATATTTCCAGGATACGCAACAATATTAACTGATCACAAAATATTTTAGATACTGGAATCTTAAAGACCTATTGAAAATGTTGATAGAATAGTGTCTTTGGATAAATCTTCACACCATAATTTATATACATCATAATAAGTTTAGATGCATAATAAAAAGTGAATTCAAAGAATTTTTTTAGTCATTTAAAAGTTAAAAGAAAGTCACATGCAAAGAGGTGATCCTTCTGCCTTGCCTAGGAAATACACAAGTACATAAAAATTATATTAAATACAAAGTCTATAAAAAACAAAAAATATTTAGAATAAACTTTAAAGGAACATTAAAGCAAATTATTTTATTTTTCTATGGGAGCAAATTGGCTCTGTCATGTTAGTTCCCATGTTAATGAAGATGTAATAGGAAAGAGCTTGCTTGTAGAATCCTGAAAATCAGAATCCACATGCAAAGCGTCAACTTTTTTTTTTTTTTTTTTTTTTTTAGCATATTGGCTGATGAGAAAACTTAGCAAACTTTCAAGTCTCTTCCTATGAGTGCTGAGATTCTTGAAAAGAGACAAACAAATTATCGTGTGAAAAACAGTATTCAATAGTCTCAAAAAGAAGTACCAGAACACTAGCCAGATGTTATATAGCACAAGGACGAAGTGTTAGAGTTAAAGTGCAGACCCTAGGTAGAGAAAGAAAGATTGCATTACTAAGCACATGAAGAAATATCAAGATGTACACAAATTACCCTAAGTATTCTAAAAATTTATGAAACCGTAAACTGAGATATATAAGTAAGAATGAGGTGGCCTAGAAAAAGACAGTCTGGTCTTATTCAAGACTTGTATTCCAAGTATTCAGATGGTTAGTCAACATTCCATTGTCTATTGCTGAAAATGTGAGAATCTTAAACTCAAAATTGTGAAATATGATGTTTTATTGTAATAGTGATCAACAGTGTAAGCCTATTTGGCAAAGGATTGTTAGCCACACAGAACACAGATCAAGTAAAATAACCAGAAGGTCATTATAATTGCCAAGATCATAAAAAAAAAAAAATATCTATTGATGTGGGAATGTCTTTCTGTATGCTTTGCATGTCAATCTTTAAATAAAGGACTGTTTTGGTCCATGACAGGCACCATAGAAAAAGTAGGTGGGGAATCAGAATAGGTAGGAGAAGCAGGGCAGAGTCAGAGACAGACCAAGACAGCTGCCAAAGAAGAAATATGTAAGGAACACAGGTGAGCCATGGGCCACGTGGCAGGACAGATTAATGAGAATGGGTTGAATTAAATGTATGAGCAAGCTATCAATGTGCCTGAGCCATAGGCCAAACAGCATGAAGCTAATATAAGCATCTGAATCATTTGTGAGGGGATGACTAAGAAGAAGCAGGTGGCTAAGGGGTCTGGGACTGCAGGTCTGTGGGTCTGGGACCTCTGGCCAGCAGGGGTCAGGAAACCACATTGTAACAGATAAATCATTGTTTATAGTTTATTTCTGGAACTTGTAACTAACTACTGCCTACCACTTTATAATCTGTAGTCTCATTATTTACAGAAATTCACACTTTTAACCTCGTGAACTGATCAAAGCTTCCATCCGAGGTCTGAGCTAGTCATCATCTTGCCTGCATTAGGTTGTATAGTTTTCCATTTTCTCTAATCACAGAGCATAGCAATGCTAAGAGATGCCCTAGAGAAGTCATGTGTTCCAGGCATACTTTTTTTACTTCCATTGGAGAAAACTACTTCACTTTCCCTTCAGGAAAGATCAGAAGTCCTAGGCATAATTATCTTCTTAGATTATTGACTCAGAAAATGTGGACTCTAAAATGCTTTGAATGAAGTCTTAGCCCCTAGTTCAACATCATTGCTGATTTCCTAGAAGTAGTCTTTTGTCTAGTAATAATGAGTGAGCTACACTAATTTTTTCTGTTGATTCCTGACCCATGAATATTGGTTAACAGAAGAATTATTTTCAATACTGAATGCCAATTCAGAGTGAATGTGGCCTTGTGCTGTACCTCATTTTGCTCTAAAAGACAATGTACCTTCTTCTGTATCATTGATGGCAAAGTGTGCAATTAGCCAAAACAATGGTGTGTGACTGCAATAACTGATATCAAGAGAAATGACCACAAGTGTTACAATGAGGTTCCTGACCCTGACCAGCAAGAGATCCAGATCACAGACCCTCCGTCCTAGACCACTTAGCTGACCACCGCTGCTTGGGCTCCCCAAAATGACTCAGGCACTTATATTAGCTTCATGTTGTTTGGCCCTTGGCTCAGGCACATCCCTAGCTAGCTCCTTGATCTTAACTCAACCCATTTCCATTACTCTGTCTGCCACGTGGTCCATGGCTCACCTGTGCTCCTTACATGTTTCTTCTTTGGGCGGCTGGCTCTATTTCTGACTCTGCCCTTCTTTTCCTACCTATTCTGATTCCCCACCTCCTTCTTCTATGATGCTCACCAAGGACAAAAACAGCTCCTTTATTTAAAGATTTGTATTCACAGCCTATAGAAACACATTCCCACATCACAGAAGTTTATGTAAATGGAACAGAATTAAAAGATTAATAGTCTTTGTTAATTTGTTCATTCCCCAAAAGTGAAGAAGAGGGCATAGAGCTAGAAGAAGAAGAAGAAAGAGAAAAAGATATTAGGATTAAGAAAATCAGGAACAATTTAAAGGTGGATATTTTCAGAGATCTAGTGATTTGTTTGTATTTTGTAGACATTTAATGTATGGGCTTGAAGTTAAGTCCTAAGAAAGCATTTTCAATATCTGCCATTACAAACAGAAAACTTCTGTATTTTGGGCCTCTGTAATGTCTCTTAAATCATAGCTTTATTCTGTTTCACCCCATCCCTCCTCAGCAATAAGGTATTTTAACACATATATAAATCAGACACATCTGACAAGTCATTTCTTTAGATATGTCTGAAAAGAGATAAGGAAATTTTAGGGGCAGGTAATTCCATGGTGCCTACCCCATCCTACCATGTCTTCTTTTGACAGTTTCTGTCAAATCATCAAATTTTGGCATCGCTCTTCCTTATATGAATTGCATGATCACTGTGAATCACCAATTCTTGCATCCCCGAGGGACTCCATTTTCAGCCAATGACTTATGCAATTTCTTCAAAGATACAAGTGTTTATGATAAAGAATCAGTTAATATCTTGATTCCCCTGTCAAATGCATTACTACATTGAATGTATGACCTTAAAATTCCAGTATCATTATTTTCTGAATATCTGTAACTTCCAGGAGGGGTATTAAACCTAATTAATTCTACTTTAGAAGACACTCAGTTGTGTCTTATAGAAATGTGGACATTTAATGAGTGTTTGGTGATAATAGGATGATTTAACTTTCTTTGGGTGCTTCCCTTTCAAATGAACCCAAGAGAGCATATGTTGCCCTGGTTTAGGAAAGATAAATGTAATGATGACAATTAAAAATGATCAGAGAGGAAAAAAAAATCCATCCATCTGACTAATGACCAAACTTCAGCAGTGAAGATTTCTTAAATCTCACGGAATTTGTTAGTTAGAGAACTGCTTTATCCATTAAGAATAATTCAAGGAAGTCTTTCTACCATTATTAACTCAGCAATGTCAAGCCACCCGAGGCAATCTTAGAGGTCAAGGGAACAAAAAATTATGTCTTCTCTGTTTTCATCTTAATACAAATACAAGCATGATAATTCATTCAATCAATGAAATCAAAGCTGGATGTGATGGGTCATGTTCCTAACCCCAGCTCCCTTCTACCTGGGAAACTGAAGCAGAATTGAAAGTTGAAAGGATATCTGACCTACTCAGTTTTCTTAAGGCTGATCTGACCTTAAACTTATTAGTGAAGCCCTGTCTCAAGTAATAAATTGAAAATGGGTCTTGAGATGTAACTCTGGGGTACAGGTTTTGCTTAGCAACAGGAGCTCCCAGATTAAAAAATAAATAAGTCAAACTTTCCTTTTATCAGTTTCAATACGACTGTAAATTTTATGTGCTCACACGTATATGACATAGGTTATGAGTTTGTGTATGTATCTCCATGTATTACTCTTCATGATTTATTACTTGAAAATACTGCTATTTAATTCTGAATCAAAAAGATCTTTGCAAAATAAAATAAGCATATATATTAATTTGAATGACATTTTTGGTAATTCTTTTTTTTTTTTACAGCTTTGTATGTGAATATATTTGTGAGCTACATATACAAATGAATGCATATTTGCATATTTGTGGGTAAACTTATATGAATGTGTGTGTGGAACACAGGCTATCATTAGAAATTGGTCTGGATCCCTGTCTACCTTATTCACTGAGGCAGTCTCTCACAATTTAGCCCAGAGCTTTCAGTGTGAGTAGCTTATTCAGCTTAGTCCAAGGATTCCCTACCTCCACCAGTCTAGTGCTGAAATCAGCAAGAGACACCTTGACTACCCAATAGTTTTGTGGTTCTAAGGAACCAAACTTTACTACTCATACTTGAAAAAGCTATATCTACTGAATCACCTCCAAAATTTATTTTCATATTTTAATAAATCATTGCAATATGATTAAATCTAAAAATGCAAATTTAACATAAATGGTTTTGGAAATATATGTATTTATTTTAATAAATCAACCCAAACTACAAATTCGCCCACCACCAAAAGTTTCTTCTTATATTTATTTTATTATTTTGTGATAAGAAAACTTAAAATATTATATTAAAATATAATAAAGATACAACTATGAGCACAATGATATACCGTAGATCTCTAGAAACTATATATTTTAAGTAGCTGAATCTTTGTACCTTTTTACTTATATAGTTTTTCATTTATGAAACCATGATTACTGTAGCCATTATGAGAAACTATGAAAAGATTCAATGAAACAAAGAATTAAAATCCAACTATCACATGATTCAGAAATTTCTCTATGATATATAGCTAAATGAATTAGACTCAGGACATTGAAAACTTGATATATAATAATGTTTGTAGCAGCACTATTCACAAGAACAGGGATATATAAACAACTAAATGTCCATCACTAGAAATATAAGTAGAGACAAATAACGTATGTGCACATTGGATTGTCTTTCGGCCTTGATAATTAATAAAACAAAAAAAAAAACAAAACACAAAACAGCACTTGCAACAGCAGGGCAAAACTAAAACTAGGAAGATGTTTAAATAGGAAGTAACTTCCTCACTGAGGCAAAAAACCAGTGTTACCCAGCATCACTAGTGTATGTATCTTAACACTAATGTGGCTGAAATTGTGTCCTGTCTGAAACAGCAGCATTTCTGTGGGCTCGGAATAAAAATAACATAATAAACTCAAAACAAATGCAATTTGTTTTTAGATGTTTCACAATCCTGTTTTATTGAACTTGACACATTTTGTGAAATATAGGAAGTAAAAAACCCATACCACTCTGTTGTGATATATATTGAATAAATAAGTCTGGATTATCAGAGGACAGAGCCTGCTTTACTGAATTCAATAATTTCACCTTCAGTTCTCCAAACAGAACGTTATACTGGTTATTTCAGAGATAAGAAAACCACTATCTATGTATTTTCTTGTCACACCTATTAAAGCACATTGCTTCAAGTGAAATCTACAAAGTCACTTTTGAATTGTACATTACTAACCTGTATATTGCTTCTTGACTGACATCTGGTTCTCATTCAGTACAGTGATTGTTGTGATCGACACTGAATACCAAGAAAAGAAACTCCACCTACTGACAATAACTGTTACTATATGACAGAAGAGGGTTATTAAAATTTCATCTCTATTTTGTAGATACTACTGATATAGTTATTGAAGGGACCCTCTTATTTTAGAAAGCGTAGCTTTGATTTTAGCAATCATATTTATTTTCTACTAGACTCACTTTCTCTCTGGATTTAATTTTATCCACTGAAAAATTGCATCCAATGTACTTTGCATTCTCTGGCCCTCCAGATCTGTCCTTACATGCTTCCCAAGAAGCAGATTTACTCTGGTGTTGCTCACAATTTATGCACTAGAGAAAGCTAACCTTACCCCTGCCTGCTTTACAAATCTATAAAAGAAACTGAGCTGCATTTAAGTTTGAACTGACAACACTTCCCTGTTATTTCTGTTAGTTACTTCTTTCAAAATTCAATTTCTGTGTCTAAAAATAATCATGGTCAATTTATATTTACATTTCAAGACATATTTTTACTACTTTTAATAGTATTTTTCATACTTTTGTATTATATATTCCTTTGTCAAGGTTTTCCACATCTATAGTATTTTAGACAAATAACTTCGTACATTCATTTCACTACTCTTGTTACTCTTTTATAGCTAATCAATACAAAATAGCATTTCACACATACATTTCAATTCTGTGCTGCGGAAGGACCTCATTGATTCTATTACTACCCTCCACTTCTAATAGATAATTTGAATTATTTGGACATTTTATTCCTATATGCAATGCTTCCACCATAAGACTTATCTATGCTCCAAAACTTACATTTATTCAAGAGAAAGTTGGTTTCCCCCACTGTTTCTACATAAGCAGTACAAACCACAGCAATTGCAATTATTTTTTAATGATATTGATGATGGCAACAGTTTTAAGAATTAGTAAGTGTTTTATTGACACCAGGAATTATGATAAGAAATTATAAAAGGCAAGCAAGTGGGTCATACTACAGAAAAGTTATCCTGAATCGCAGACTGATTTCCAGGTAGAAAAACATAACAGACTGTCCATAAAGGAGTCTTCTGCCCAGTAAATACATCAGTTAAAATGTAATAAAACATACATGTGCAAATGTTATAATGACCCTTTACTTCATATTCTTACTTTAAAATGTAATATAAGCCAACATTTCTATATAATTCCAACAGAATGAGAAATGTCAAGTTTTAAGCTATCAATTACTGAACCTTCTTCTAGAAACTTCCTTTTCCCAAAATTTCCAGACTGATGCAAACCACAAGGATGTTTTTTATGACATAGAAATAAGAAACAACAATATCAATTTTCGCCAAAAGGAAAAATCAAACTGTATAGTCATTATGAGTTAAAAGTACTCCAGTACTCAGGTTAGTTTCTTGTTCAACTCACACTTTTAAACAGCTCTTTCAGGTTCTAGTATCTATATTTTCATGGAGCTCTCTTCATGAAATTATAGTGTTTGTGTTAGATGTAAATACAGACGAAAATGTGGACACATCTTTCTTCTTCTCTTCCTGCTTCTGTCATTCCCCTCCAATCTTCCTCCTCCTTCTTTCCATTCTTTTCTCTCTCTTCTTCTCCCCTCCCCTCCTCTCCCCTCCCACCCCTCCCCTTCCCTTCTTCCCTTTCCTTTTCTCTCTCCCCTTCCCTTCCCCTCCCATGCCCTCCTCTCTCCTACTTTCCTCTCATCTTCTGTCCTCTTCTCTTTCCTCTCTCTCTCTTCTTCCTATCCCTCCTGTCCACCTTTCTGCAATTTCCACGTCTCCCTGTTATCTAAAGCTTGCTTAGTGTCTGTAGTACCACTTGACACAAATTTTACACATAATAAATCAGACACACTTTGTTTAAACATGAGAAATCTGTCTTAGAGATGCTGAGTATCATTTTTTCCTGTTTTAATTTTGAGATTATAATATAATTACATAATTTTCTCCTGCTGTCCATAATTCCAAATGCTCCCATAGACCCTTCCTTATCAAGTGTTATTACATGTATATTTGTATATGCATATATATTCCTAAATATCACCTGCTTTATCTGTATACTACTACTCATATATTTCAGGGCTTACTGTTTGGCAGTTAACCAGTCGGTGAACTCTACTTTGGATATTTCATATCTTCAACAAAATATTCTATTGCAGCTATGAAATAACACAGTATCAATACAGAGGCTGAACTTCAAAGGCTCAGCTTTGTACCAGTTGCATAGTTATTCTTTCTTAGTTATAATATAATCTACCATGAAATATATATATATATTTATACACTTATTTGGTATCATGAAAACAAAAATAAGGATAGGAATACATGAATTCTTATAAAATCATGAAAGGTTAAGTATAAAATAACTGATACTACAGATTTGAAGGTGATGGATGGTGACTGGTGGGCAGAATGTTTTGTTGACAAGTGCTGGACTACATTTTGAATCAGGTCTTGAAGGTGGTTTTATTAATTTGTTTTCAATTCAGTTTGATGCCAGTTACTGAGGATACAAGTCCTTGTAGTGCCTTGAATCTCATGAGCTGTGTGGCAGTAAGGCATGCACAGGCAGATTCATTTCCTCAGTTAAAAACTGACAACACTCTCTGAAGCTTTGAAATGACAACTGTGAGTCAAGTGAAAAATGATAAAAGCAGCACCCCATGAAAGGCCTTTGGCAACAGATTCCAAAGGCAAATTCAAATCTAGAAGGTAAACACGGAGAAAGAGGAATCAAGCTCTTCTGTGGGGATACGTTTCAAATTTAATAAAAACCAGTCTGGAATATCAGAGGACAGAGCCATCTCTTCCAGTTTTTGTTTGTTTTTGTCAGAGTTTACTGTGTAACAGTCCTGGCTGTCCTGGAACTTGCTTTGAAGACCAGGCTGGCTTTGAACTCACAGATATTCTCTTGTCTCTGCTTCCCAAGTTCTGGAACTAACAGTGCCACCACTGCCTTTCTTGGAGCCTGGAACTCCTTCAGTAAACTAAAATGACCTCAAACTCAGATTAAGGGTGTAGGTCACCACTCCTGGATATTCCCCATGCTGGGATTAAAGGTGTGAGTTACCACTGTCTGATCTTCCTAGACTGGCTGTGGGCAGATCCCTCTGATATCTCAGACTGATTTTTATTAAATATGAAACATATCCCAAGCTCTTCCTCTGCATTTCTTCACTTTGCTTTAAAAAGAGTTACAGGGAGTGTAGCACATTAAAATATGGGTGAGAATACAAAAAGAGTAATATTCTTATTCTTTAACATTTAATTATTTCCAGGTAAACACACTATCAATAGCATGATATTGATACTCTCAGTATTATGAGTTTGGAATTTTTAAATAAATTGAAATAGTATTTATTAATTTAACGAGTAAAATTATTGAGAATTATGTGTAACAATGATAAAAACAATCCTTCAAAGTATCAGTATCAATAGAGATAGTTCTGTTTTCTATAACCATTCATCACGTTCAAAGTAACAGATGGTATCTCTCCACGGTCTGTTTTCCTTGCCATATATTTTTATAGAATAATAATTAAACATTAAGAAGCTAATAGGCACATCAAATCACTGCTTTAGAATCCATCGAGTTAAGTGCAGTAAGAAAGAACAGTGAAGGTTGTGAGGATGAACGTGGATGGCCTGGAGGAATGAGGAGCCGCTGCTGCAGGAGATGGAGAAAGCAGCATGCAGAGCAACAACAGAATGCCTAGTCTCTGCATAGGAGGAAAAGAGAGCCAGAAATTAATAATCATAAATCTCCTGCCACCTTGTGGTGTCAGTGACATCACTGACCAAATGTAGCAAGGAGCTACAACTATAAAAATAAGCATTGGAAGACTATGTATAATTGGCTCAGAATAGCCACTTCACTCCTGTTTCCCCTCAGCCCTTGTCAGTTTTCCATTTTAGTCAGCATGAGTCACAAAATCACTTGAGGTCCCGTGTTCCAACACTCAGAATTAAGCAGCCCTTGTCCACTTGCCAGGGGCTGCTTTACAAAAGGAGTATAAGAGATATCAGATCCAGGCATGAATTTTATCTGATATCTGTGATATCTGTGCTGCTGTATGTGTTTGGACTTTCCAGAGAATTTACACAGAGAGGCTTCTTTGCTCGCCACAGTGCCATCTAAGATCATTGTACCTGCTGGATTGTGAGGAGTGTATTTATTGGAGCTTAGACTTGTGTTTTCTTAGTTTCTGAGCCATGTTCAAAACCACAGCATTATGGACCACCCTGAAAATATATTAAAAACCACTCCGAGAATTGGTGCACTCTATAGTCTAAAACTGCAATGCTTATTTCTTTGGAGGGTAATGGGAAAATCTAGGGACACATTCTTCATTATGAGGAACTTTCTCCACAGAAGCTTTGCATAAGCGATCCCCAGAAATTTGGTGGGTTTTGAGGGGTTTATGTATCTGAGTGTGCTGTGTGCTGCTGTCTCCTTACAGCATAGGCTAACACAAATAATGGCTCTTCATGTGGTCTAGGGGATAGAAAATGAAAGCAATTTCCCCTCTGTATCCTCAGATTAGGACAGAGATGGAAACATAAAGCAATAATCAGAGTCAAAATGATTATTATTGCTACTGTCCTCCCAAGACAGTCAGTCTTCCTCTGATTATATTAAAGGGGAGTTAAAGAAACTATTTTCCCATAGCATTCTATGGACCAGAGTGTGTGATGATGTGTTTTAGTAAAGCGGCCATGTCTAGACAAGCAAATGGAAGAGTGTCATTCTTTGACTGGGGTCTTCATATCCAAACTCATGCTGCAAGACTCCTTAAGATTCTGAAACATGCAAAAAGAATATTATTAATAACCAGGAAAAAAAGATAAAATAGAGTTTAAACTACATAAGATTTGGACTCTGATAGCTCCTTTACGGAGACTCTACTCCATATAATACCCATCCACTTCCAGAAGTAATATTGGTTTTTCATTTAGTTTCTTTTTACAAGTTTAATATGTTGAAGACATAAAATTATATGGATATTTCTACAGTAATTAAATCAATTTCTTAGGAGAGAAATCACAGAGAAGACCTCACATTTACTATGTATGGTTATATCCTAAGTATTTCAAGACTAGGCAACCAGACAATGTCACCAAATTTGTTTAAGTAACTATATCTTGCCTGACCTCCACCCATCACTAATTGAAACACTAGGCTTCATGATTTGCTGTGCTTCCAACATCCAAGTATTATGAAAATCCTGGGTGTTTCATTCTTCTCAGTTATATTATCAAATATCTGAAGTGAACACCAGGAGGGTTCCATGCAATACAGCTCTTGTGGCCCTTCTCCCAAGGGCATCATCCTCCCTGTCTTTCAAATCATTCTGGGTCTGCAAGATAGTTTAAGTTTTAGAACAGAACGAACAGCTACGAAGCTCACAACTGCACTTCCATTCTCCTTTGTCCTCACCAGACCGAAGACGTTCACACTCATCCTAGTTAGACAACGTATTTGCCCACTACTTCCCAGGGGCCATGGGGATAGGTAATCACTGCTAGAGACCTCTGTGGCTAATTACAGTAATTGTGCTAGTGTATTGCTAAAGGTTACATTACAGCACATGATCCCTACTATTCTGGGACCCCACCAACTCTATGAGAGGACCTAAATTTGCTGCAGTGCAATACACTGTCTTTTCTAATTTATAAAGAATGACTAGAGCTCTTAACATCAATCCTGGTGATTGTCTCAACAATGTACTTCATAATGTTCTGGTAAGGCTTTTTATTTTGTTTTGTTTTGTTTTTTACAAATTGACAAATCCCTTGAGGTTGAAGTAGTCACCTCATGAAGAAGCCTTGATTTAACTGTCTGTGTTATACTTGGATCTAATTCATATTTTGGGCATAAAATCAATAGATGTTGCTGTAAGTAGATAGTAAAGAAAATCCAAGCCTCCCTATGGAGTATCAACATCAGGTCCCATTATTTACAGTTATTTTGTAATTTTTGACATGTGAGGGCATGATTCTCTTGGTTAGGAATGGAGAGGTCTAACAGTAGTAGTAGGTTCTACCTCTAATGAAGAAGGAATTGCTTGAGACAGATTTCACAGTTCAATCACAAGCTTGTGTCTGTCTCCCTGATGCACGGTCATGTCTCAATAGACAAATTCTTCCCCAACACTTCTTTTCAAGACTGAAAATCAGGCTTTATCCCCCATGAGTCTGGCTACATAAGATGGAGACTTACATACAAAATTGAAAATAGGAGATCAACTGTGCAATTTCAACATGATATTATATCTAGAGGATCAATTTCCTATATTGACTACTTTATCAAACAAAGACGCTGAAAAACACAAGAGTAAATCTGAAGGATGGATTGGGCTTTTTATAAAGTCATTGGGGGGACACAGAATCTTTCATATGTCCCCACATAAAGAGGAAGAACCATGGTCCTTACCCCTCCTTCAGTCTTCTGTGCTTCCTATAGTACTTTCCAGGTCAAAAACCCAGAAGTATAGAATCAGGCTTCACATGGGGCCAAGGCCAGAGTGGCCTTCAGAAGGACTGAAATGATTTGTGGTTTTGAATATCGAGTTAGAAGAATACTTCACTCCCATCTCTTCACTATATGATATACGACAGAAGTCACTAACGTCCCTCTCCTAGCAATACCACCAAAAAATGAAGAGGGACCCATGAACCTCTCAATACACAGTATCTAGGGAATTGATGAGCTGACTTTGAAATGCGCTGACCACTCAAGACATAGTGAAACAATGTGGTACTAAATCCCTTCTCTGCACAAATAGTAATTCTCCATTTATGTAAAAGATGTGGGCCTGTTTAAATTAAAACACTGCCATTGTTGAATTTTTTTCAAATCACTCTCTAGTATAAAGAATAAATAACATACATTTATTAATTTTTGTTCTCTCTCCTTTCCACTCGTGTTCTTTTTATTTATTCACTCTTATCTGCCATGGTGCAATCTCACAAAAATGTAATGATGTAGCCTATGCTTTATTTCAAAGATTTAAAATTTCAAATTTCTCTAACTATTGGAAAATATTGACATGCTAGATACAACAAGGTATGCTTCCATTATTTGCCCATATAGGGAAAATATTACAAAATGGTACTAAAGCACATTGGGCATCTCTGGAAAAATAATAATGTTAATATTCAAAATGTGATAATCTAGTTATGTTAAAAATTAAAATTAAATGAATTTAAAAATACTGAACATTTTTCAAATAAAATGTAATAGTTGAGTACATATAAGTATTTTAAAAATTGAGTTAAAAACCCATGACATTTTGAGGTTAATGCTGTATCTTCTAGGTGAATTAATTATTTTACTCAGAATTACATTCTAATCATTTAAAACAAATTAACAGTTCCATAGGGAAAATATCTTTTCCTTTTTTCTCTTCCTTATTTACTAGTCAAATCACCATGTATTTGATTTCAGCTGGAATCTCTGATCCAAATTGGTCAATAAAATGCTAATGATTACCAACATACTATATTTCTCACATGGAGATCATCATTTAACGATAGCAGATGCCAGTTGGATACTTGTTAAAACAGCAGGAATTAATTCATATATTCAGGCTTAAATAAATAAAGTTTGATTGCATGTTTGTTGCATGCAGCTTTGATAACTGGCAATGAGAGAAATACTTTGCATAAATCACGTAGGAAATGGTTGCTGATCAGCCAGAACAGTCTTGCCTGCCTGTTAGTGGGACTAAAGGGTGACAGACCTGAAAATCCACCTCTAGAATCATGAGACTGTGATATACAACTCTGCAGAATTTCATTCTAGGGACTCTTCAAACCTAGTAAGGCCACCATGTGAAAGACCAGAAGCCCACTCTGAACTCCAGAATTTCCTACGATAGAAAAATCCGAGGACCTGATGAGATGATTCTAGTCACTTTAGCATAATTAAGAGGACTGCTGTGCTAGGTTTCAGGTGAATTTTGATATACTTTCTGTTAGATGGATTCTTTTGATATTTTAGAGAAACTTAGACTTTTGACCTCAAATTGATTCCTGGTAGCAGTCCTCAGAGTTAATTTTGAGTGATTTAATCATTGACTGATTCATGACAAAGTCATGTGAATAATATCTGAATGTAAGTGTCCTGCCAGCGCTTTACATAACCAAATGTCTTATTTAAAAGTATTGTCTTATTGTGTAGCTTCATTTTACAATGTCCAAGAAAATACATAAGCCCATCAATGACATTGCTTGGTATGGTATTTTACCGACTATCATAAAAGGAAACAAAAGATACAGAAGAATTTTTTCTTTATAATATGATATAGAGCTGTGAAAAGTAATCATCATTTGACAAAATACAAATCAAGGAGAACTAAAGGTGGTGTCAGGATTACGCTCAATGAACTGTAAAAAACACATAAGGCAGAGCAAAGGCGTCTTAGAATTAATTTTAGTAGATTCAATAGTAACCTTGAGTGGTTCTTTACCTGGAGATTGTTCTCCATTATTTTTACTAACTAAATCGGTATCTTTATGACCACCTTTGATAGTGTCACTAGTACTTAGATAGAACACTTATAAGAAAAGTACTCCAATATTTAGGATGTATTTGTCTAGAAACTTTATGTATTTATACAAGGTCTCTTTCTAGTGTGAGAATGTCTAAATCTTAGCAAGTGTAAGGTAAGTATACAAACTCCCCACACACTCTATGCTATGCAAAGCAGAAGTAAAAATGTGTTCTTAAAATTCCAGCATACATTAAAAGTATGTTTCGAGTTATAAATTGATTTACTATTATTATTCATGATAGTTGGATAAATATTGACTATACATTTAAATTCCAAAGTATCAATGTCAACCAGGTATTCATATGCAAAATGACTTTTCTTAATTCAGGTGACTGGCCAGATCTTAAGATAGCATTTTATGACTTCTAAAATGGTATACAGTTAATATATAGTTGCTAATCAGTCTGGGTTACTTAGTTATTTCAATAAAATTATATGCTATATATGTATTTATATACAGAATCTTTATGTTTCTTTATGGTATAATTTGATATCCTTTCCTTTTTTGGTCTTTTGGTATTACAGTCTCTGTGAGTTCATATGTGTATCATTTCTGCTGTGTTTAGAGTACCCTGTTTCCTTGGAATCATCTACCACATCCTATCTACAATCTCTTTTTTAATAAAAAAGTCATTTTTATCTATATATCCCCCTGCTCCCCCTTTTTTCCCTCCTCCCAATCCTTCCCAGTCAGCCTTCAGCCTCCCCCTCCCAATACCCCATCCCCTCCCCCAAAAGGGCAAATAAGACCCAAGGTTGTTCAGCTCATCATGGCACATTGATTCCCGGCAAGAACAATTTCTTCATCCCAAAGTCAAGACTGGGTTAGGTGTTCCTTTGCATGGAATGGGCTTCAAGATGCCAGACCATGCACAGGAACACAGTCTGATCCCACCCCTCGAGGTTCCACATACTGCTCATGCCAGTTGACAGCTGCCTACCCTTGGAGGGTCTAGCTACTATTCCTGATGGATCTCCAGTGGCCATTTTTGATTCAGTGAGCCCCCAGAGCTCCAGCGAGCCATCACTGTGGGAATTTTCCTCATAATCCCCATCCCCTTGCTCATACAAACTCTCCTCCACTTTCCAAATTAAAGTTTTTCTTGCAACTTATGTTGATATTTGTTTTCCATTCCCAACTCCCACTCCTCCTAGATCCTTAACCCAACTGTACCCATCAACCTTATGTTCATTCTCCTCTCTGTCTCTGTCTCTATCTGTATATCTATCTGTCTGTTTGCCTATCTATCTATCTATCTATCTATCTATCTATCTATCTATCTATCTATCTATCTATCTATCTATCATATATCTATCTATCTACATCAACCTTATGTTCATTCTCATCTCTCTCTGTTTCTATCTATCTATCTATCTATCTATCTATCTATCTATCTATCTATTTATCTATATCTCTATCTCTCTCAGAATTAAACACCAAGCCAAAACACACACACACACACACACACACACACACACACACACACACATACATACATGCACACACACACACACAAAAATATGGTGTCAAATTATTGTTAGCCAACTAATCTGGGGCCTGCCCTGGAGTGTGGTTGATATATCAAATGCTACTCCACTGTTGAAAACTAGTTTTTTTTCTTATAAGTATAAGTTGCAAACAGCTTCTTTGTTAGAGTTGGGCTTTGTGTCACTTTCCCTTCTCAGGGCTGGGATTTTGTTTAATTTGTACTTTTATAGGTCTTTTGGTATTACAGTCTCTGTGAGTTCATATATATTTAGTCCCTTCTGTGTCTAGAGAACCCTATTTCCTTGGAATCTACCACCTCTTATCTACAATCTTTCTGCTTCCTCTCCACATAAATCCCTGAACCTTGAGGGGAGGGATTGGAAAAAGACATCCCATAGAGGACTGAGTATTCCAAACTGGAGACCATCTACATATTGTCCAGTTGTTGTCATTGTGTTCATTACCTTCTATGACAAGAAGAAGCTTCCTTGATGAGGAATGAGTAAGCAAATGATTTATGGGTATAACAATAGTCAAAAGTAGTTATTTTATTTTTATATTTTTTTTATCAAAATAGGAGTATGAAGTTTCCCTCTAGGCCTCTAAGCTAGTTTTTGCTTGTTCAACTATGAAACCAATACATCTTGCATGCACATGTCTTTTGGAAGTTTCAAGGTTTGTATCTGTGTGATATTGATAATCACTTTTTTTGTAGCATGCAAAGTACCAGCCACTATCATGAATTATAGTCATTAGGGTGAAGCTTCTAGTCAGGCACCAGATCAATTTCTCCATATTCTATGATATAAGTAAATGGTGTCTTCAGTAATAAAGCTTTACTCTCAGGTTGTGGAGGGTAATCAATAACCTTGACAACAGCTTGTGATGTTTGACATCACCTAAGGGACAGCTTTGACCACTGAGTGATAGAATGGTGAACTAGCTTTAAGAGATAAGGATCTTAAAAGCGTGGAAAAACAGACCATTAATTTTTTAGTGAAAGAAGATAAACAAAAGCAATTATTAAACACAAACCAGGCATTAAAGGCTCAAAGAATAAATTTAAAAAGCAAAAGTACAAAATCAAATATTTGCAACAGGTTAAAAATGAGAAATCTGGGGGGGGCAGCCATCTATAATAATATAAAATTGAGAATATTGTGTATCAAAATACTTTCTACGTCTGCTTTTCTATTACTGTGATAAACAATGACCTAAGTGAAATTGGGGAGGAAAGGTATTATTTGTCTTAAAGGTTCTAGTCCATCATCAGAGGAAGCTGGGTTAGGTGCACAAGGCAGATACTGGAGCAGACACTATGGAAGAAGGACATTTACTAGTGTACTTAATTTATTTTCTTAAACAGTCCAGTCACATGTCAGTAGCATGATGCTTCCCAAAGTAGGCTGGGACCCCTACATCAATAAGTAATTAAGAAAATGTCCCACAGACATACCCACAGGCCAATCGTAAAACCTCAAGTGAGATTCCTTTTTTCCAGATCACTTAAATTTGAGTTCAGGTGACAAAAAAATTAACTAGTGCCATGTTTGACTCCATTAACTAATTAATTCTTTACTATTCAGCATAGATGTGCACAGAGATAGTAACATACACATCAGCAATTTAGTTGTTATACTAAGACATTGCCAAAAACCAAACAAACAAAAATAAAACAAGCTTCTACTAGATTTTTCACATATTAAGATTTTTTAAACTGAATTCACAGTTGTTTGTAATGATTCAAAGTTCACTCTTCATTACAAAGTGCCCATTTGTAATCTCTGTGTGCTGAACACTGCAGGTGCTTTAGAGTACCTACTATTAACTGTGTGTCTAATAGCACAAAGACTCATAACTTTGCACATTCTGAATGTTAGTGACTCCGGAAGTCAAGAACCGAAATTACTACTTTATAAACAATGAATTTGAGGTTCAGAATATCAAGCTAATTTTCTGTGCTCAATCAGTTGTTAGAAGGAGGATGGCATACACAAATAGGAATTCTGTCAGCATAAGAAATTCTTTTACTACATTCCAGAACCAGTGCAGCATTAAAGAAAAAATAATTATCACTGTATAGAAACCTCTTTTCTAAATCTGTGCTGGTTAAAACAAACAAACAAAAAAGCCAAAACTTAAAATTATCCAAAATTTGAGTTTTAAATTAACCTAAGCACATTAAAACGAAATCTTTGTTTTTCTCTAAACATGAATCACTCTAAGAGTATAAGAGGAAGACAATTTACTACAATATATTTTCTTTACATTTTTATATGATATATTCTGATTATACTTTCCCTTCCCCAATGCTTCTCAACCCCCTTCACCTTCCCACCAACCAAATTATAATTTCTATTTCTCTTTAAAAAAATAAAGGAAAAAAAAAACCTTAATTAAGCAAATAAAAACACAAGAAACAATAAACATATCCATAAACACAAGATTATAACTATATTTTAGAACTAAAAGGCCAGTAAAGAAAAAAGAAATTCCCAAGCAAAACAATATAGGACAAAAAGTCTGTAATAACACCACTTAGTTATTTGTATTAGCCATTACTGCTGTCATGAGGCCTAACTTTTAGTGTACTTTAGATACTCAGTGAGATTCCAATAGAGAAAAGTATTTTTTACTTTGCAAGGATGTCAGTTCCTTGGCTAAGGGTTGATACCTGGATCCATTTTCCCCTCTTAGTGCTGGGACTTGTCTGGCTTGAATTTGTGTTGTAAAATGAGGTGTTGTAATTAGGAAAGTAGATAACAGCTGACAGAACATAGTAAATGATAGATTAGAATAAATATGGGAAAAATCAAGAGAGAAGAGCTGTAGAAAGGTCTGATGCTGAAAGTCTTCTATACATTAAAGAAGTAACCGCACATACAGTAACTGTTGACCCTAACTCTGTGTCTTAGTGATTGTATTGCTGTGAAGAAACACCATAACTATGGCAGCTCTTACAAAGGAAAACATTTAATTCAGTTTGGCTAGAAGTTTCAGAGATTTAGTCCATTATCTTCATAGCAAGGAGCATGATGGTATGCAGACAGACATGGTGCTGGAGATGGAACTAAGAGTTCTACATCTTGATCCTGAGGAAAGAGGAAGCTACACTGGGTATAGCTTTATCATATGAGATCTTGATGCCAACCCTCACAGTGACACGCTTCCTCCATCAAGTCATACCTCCTAATAGCCACGCTCCCTGTAGGTGAAGCATCCAAATACATGAGTTTAGGGTGGCCCTGCCTATTCAAACTTCACACCTTGACATCTAGAGGTCCCACAGTTACCTTCTCTCCTTATTATCCCATATCCCTTTCCTGTGAATTGCTATGTTACTCTCTTAAAACCAGCACCCAGTTCCTGCTTGCCCCAGGGTAGTTTTCTTTTTCTTCTTCCTTTAGAATACTAACAACCTCTGAGGGTCTATTCTAAAACCTTTGCTTGCTCCTCAGGTGGTCCTCACTTCTCCATTTCACGAGTGCCCTACCAATGCCATCTTGAGCATCTGAGACTATCACCTGTGAACCATGCTTGTAATTCTTATCTCAACTTGTCTCTGATTCCTTAAACTCAGCTTCTGAGGATTTAGTGGTAGAACCTTCTCATTCTACACAATGCTTACTAGTCAGGCTAGAAATGGCACCTTTCCCTAGCTGCCTAGCACCGCTTCTGATACCACAACCTTCAATAAGCAACTATTGGCCTTAAGACTTAACTATAAGCATTGCCTATGCACTTGAAATACTGCCAAGCCTTGATAACAATAAATGAAATCCCAAATGCCTTTTAAGAAAAATGGGCCAGACAACCATAGCAAAGGAACAAGCCACAGCCTGACTCCAGGTATTCAGGCCCCATTGTAAAAATACAAATAACATGAAGATCTATGTCAATATATCTCCTCCAAATTTTTATGCCAGAATAACAGTCCCTAAAAAGTTTAATTTAGGTAACATGAGATCTTGAATTCTATAGAACAATGAGAAATATGCTAAAGGAACTAACCAAGGACTGAATAATTGTTGAAGACCAAGAAAATACCACTAGATGAACGGAATGATACAATTCAGGATGTGAAAATAGAAGTCAATAAAGAGATACAAATATCGAGGAAAAATAAAAACAAATTATGATCAAAATGAAAACTTGTAATAGTTCTAGTTATGCAAAGTGGAAAGTCTCACTATCATATAATCTCTCAAATAAATATTGGGATATCAGGGCTTGAAGACAAGACAGAGGAATGAGATCACTCAGTCAAACAAAAGAACCAATTCTTTTAAAGGCCTATAAATGGAACTATCAGGATCTTCGGGACACTATGTGAGAGCTCTAACAGACCAGAGCATGGCAAACATGGTTCCCACAGCCCTTGCCCTCCCCTGCGTTCTCTCTGTCTTGCTAAAGCCAGCAACCAATCTCTATTCTCTTATTTGGCCATCCCATTCCCCAAGGCAGACTACCAAGATCTAGCTATCAAAGAACTAAGGAAACACAACGATTGCACTTTTTCCCTATATGAACTGCCATTTGTCTATGAGCCAGCCATATTTGTCTCTTCTCTATCTGGTGGCAACCCTTTGTCCTCAGGGGCAAATACACCTTTCCCCTCTTTCTTGTTCCCTTTCCTTTCTCTCTCTCTCATCTTCTGTTTTTGTCTCTGCCCTTTGTCCCCTGGAGCAAATAAATCTCCTTTGTGCTGAGATCTTGGTCTTGGGGTGTCTTTTGCCAATTATAGTCCTCTCACTATCAAAACCTTATCAGTCATGGGCAAGGAAGAAAAATGAAATCTGGGACAATGCATGGAAAATATTTCTAAAAGGATCATAAGAGATATTTTTCAAAATGTAGGCAAATACCTACCTAACTGCAAACAGCGTACAAAGCACAAAATAGATAAGAAAAGGAAAAAAAAAATCTTACATCATATAATTGTTAAATCATTAAATATACAGAACATGTCTAAAGAGAGGCCTATCAGAATGACACTTGATTTTTTCAATGAAGACTTTAAAAGCCAGAAAAAATCTGAACTAATATCCTACAAGTTCTTAAAGACCATAGATGCCTAATCAGAATGTGTATCATAATTGAAGGAAAAAGAATTTTTTTCATAATAAAATCAAGTTAAAGGAATTAATAACCTCAAAGCAGACCCCAGAGAAAATATTGGTGAGAATACTTTATACTGAATAGAAGAATGACTTTGTACAAGAGTCTAGAGAGAATAAGCAAAGTTACCTTACCAGTTAAGCAAAACAGGGCTAAGAAACCAAACAGTACAAAATTTATAAACTGAAAGGAACCAATAGTATGCATCAATAAACAACTTTGAGTGTCAGCAGTCTCAATTATTCTATCAAGATACACAGGCTAATAGACCGAATTAAAAGAAACAGGATCTGTAATTTTGCTGCCCCATGAAATACATTTCACTATCAAAGATATACAGTATCTGAAGAAGAAACAATTGGTATAGATATTACAGACAGAAAAAAAAAACAATAAAATAAGACTGAGTTGCTATTTTAATATCTCACAAAATAGAGTTCAGATCATACTATTTAGAAATTTCTTTATTAGGATGAAAATGGCCCATTATGATGACATTATAATTATAAATCTATATGGAGTGTATGTGCTGCACTGGGCTGGCCCACCTTGGGACTTCTCACCCTTTTGGGAGAGGGAATGGGTGGATGGGGAGGGATGAGGCTGAGGGCTGGCTGGGAGGAATTGGGAAGGGAAGGGGAGGTGGAGCAGAGGGATACAGGGATGGAGATGACCTTTTTTTTTTAATGAAAATTTTTAAAAAAAGTGCTCAGAGTTGATAGCTGTTATGACACTGTGTTGAATATGAAGAATGATTGAAGACTGGTGAAAAGTAGTAGAGACTGGCAGACAAAAGGATAACTTTATAAAACAAATTCATCAAGCAGCGGATTACATCAATACAGTAAGTAACAATAACTAACTTTAACCTAAAGTAGGTCATCTAGATTTTTTAAAAATTGAATAAATGTTGTAGTCAAACAGGAGTTTAGGTCAAAGGACCTATCAGATAATTAAAGACTATTTCACCTAAATACCACAAAAATATAAATTCTCTTCAACAATCCATTGAATGTAGGGGGATTATGTTGTTCCATTGTAAATAATTGTCCTCGCCTATGAGTTTAATAAAAAGCACTGATTGGCCAAAGGCAGACAGGAAGTGTGGCAGGGCTACCAGACTAAGAAAACTCTGGGAACAGGCAGAACAGAGCAGAATGCCAGAGAGAAGCCGGTAGAAGCAGAGGACAACTATGCTGCTCTGAGAAAAGGTACCAAGCCACATGGCAGAACAGGATAAGAGTCATGGGTTAGATTAAGGGGTAAAGAGTCAGCAAGTTATATGCCTGGGCCTTAGGCCGATCAGCCTAAAACTATTGTAAGCATCTTTGTGTCTCTGTGGGTCTGTGGATCTGTGGGCCTAAACCTTGAGACTAGGCAGGAAAGTCTGGGCCAGAAGCCTCATACTACAACTGAACCTTATTTATAGAAGACCATAATGCAAGTCTTTATCTGATCACAATAATACAATTACATATAGCATTAGTAGAACAAATAAAATATACACAGTCATGAATGTTGAACAACTCATTGAATGGTGAATGACTGAATAAATAATTCCCCTAATATAAATGAAAAGTAAAAGATAATGTTACCCCCAAATTTTTAGAATATAATGAAAGCAATCCCAAGAGGAAAGTTTACAACACTAAATGCTTATGCAAAAACAGAAGAATAAAACAAAATAAGTAACTTAATGATGCACTTTAAGATTGTAGAAAAAGATGAACAAACTATTCCCTCAAAACAGCAAAAAACAGTGAGGAAGAAATAATTAAAATCAGAGCAGAATCCAATAGCCTAAAATTTAAAAATACAAATAATAAATGAATGAAATAATTTGTTCTTTGAAAGCATACACAGATTTATAAATTCTTGTACATAGTAGAAAAAGACTCAGATGAGTAAATATTAGAGATGTAAATATTACAGTAGATATAATTTGTAGTATTTAGAAAAATAATTCCCTTAATGTCTAACAAAAATAGACATTTTCAACCTTCCCAGATGAATTACTACATTTCCACACCTTTACTTTAAAAAGTTTCTCAAATGCAAAGGTTTGGAGAGAGCTAGAGATATGGCTCAGCAGTAAAAACACTTGCTGCTCTTTCAGAGGACCTAAATTTGGCTCTCAACATCCATATCAGGGGCTAAATAACTATCTGCGAATTTAGCTCTAAGACATCTGATACTCTTTTATGACTTACATGAGAAATAGTAATAAAATATTTTCATTTCCTTGTCAATTGCATAATTTCATTCAATAATGCTATAAAGTTTCATTTTATTTTTCCAATGCTTTAAGAAAAGAAAGATGTGTGTGCATATTTGTCTGTGTAGGCATGTATATATATGTGTGTGCATTTATTTAGCTTGAATTTATTTAGTTCCAAACATACAACTTAAAAATTAAAAATATTTTGATTAGTTTCTAGTGAGCAAGAGTTTGATGACTTTGTGTTGAGTTCAAGTTGAGAGGAAATGTCAATGAACAAAGGAACTCCTGAGCACAGTATCCCAACATGTAAAAATCAATGATTCTAAGTTTTTGAAGTAAAATTTATATTGTAACTAACTATTTAAAAATAACTTGTGGAAATGTTTATTTCTATGTATTAATTCTACACAACTGAATCCTCTGAAAATCAGTAGTTGTCAGTGTTATATCTGACACCTTAACATAAAAATAAACCGTAAGTTACACTGAATCTAAGTAAAGTCTTTTATTCATGGAACTTTAATTCAGTTTGGATGATATACAATAAAGAATAAAATGAAGTTCATAATTTTCAATTTAGAAAGTTATATATTTGCCCAAAGTGAGCATGAAAGGGAACCTTGGGCACCTGCTGCAGGGGATGAATTTATGAGGAAGTAACTCTGGGGTAGATGGCTGGAGGAAGTGAACTTGAAGTCCACCTGCTTGAACACCACCTACAATGTAAAGATACTAAGAAAACAGAAGCTAAAAACCAACTACACAACTTGTAGTGAGTATACATTAGTAATATTTCTCAAAACTAAGAAATATTTCATTGTTATTCAAATATTACTGAGTAGTATCTATCTACAAGTAATATAGCAATCTCTGCAGCGTTTGCTTTCTTGGAATCTTTATATTGCAGATGGCATTAGAAAAAATGACTTTCATTTAAATACTGGTGAGTATTATTATCTCTGTATCAGTAATGTAAGTGTCTCTTACTAAATGACCTTTAAACATAGTGGCAGTCAAATATCAGAAAAGAAGCACATTGACAGTTGGCAAAGTGCATATTAGAAATGTCATCCCAAAATACTTATTCAAACATTACAGAATAAGACTACTTGTGTCCATTCATATTTTCACTCCACTAAGGTCATGTACATGCCACAGTTGGAGTATTATTTAGCTTGGTGGTGTATTGTACTTGCAGAGCATTTTCTGAATTCCATGGACCTTCCCCACGAGTCTGCTTGTAACTAATGATACATTTTAAAAGTGCATTTACTATTAGTGTTACTAAAAGAAGAAATTATAATAATGAAATTTAACTTGCAAGTAAAGATTTGTGGACAAAAGGCTTTGCTGCATGACTCAGTGTGTCTCCCTACAGTTTCCATGATGACATTTTTTCTTTCTTTTCTTTTTTTTTTCCTCTTAAAATTTATTTGGGGGGGGGGGGTTCAAGGGCAAAGGGTTGATACAAAGGGATAGGACAATATATGGGCTAAAGATACATAGTGTGAAAGACACAGGAATGAAGAAAAAAGTTTAAAAAATAACATTTACTATTATTATCTAAGAGTTAATGTGATTTGCTGAGACTGAGAAAAAGTATAATATTATGGAAATAAAAAATTTAAGCAAACAGATATGGCACAGAAATCAACAATAGCAGGAAATTGGGTGAAATAACTTTATAAAACTAAACTGTGGTTTGTTGGCTTGTACAGAGAGAATTCTCGTGAAGTCCGTTAAATGTCACAAATAGCATAGTCTGTTTATGATGAATCAGAATATTAGGTATGCTAACAACGTTATTTGGTTGTATAGGTAGAAATAAATGGGTTGTAAATATAAACTTTGAATAAATTCATCTACCTACAAAGCCAGATTTAAAAATTTGTATTTAGCTGCCCATTTTAGCAACAATAATTTCCAAACAAACCATAGTTTTACACATGACATAAGGATTTTATTTTTGTTTTTAAAAATAGAACATCAAATTTCCTTTTCTTATTGTTACCTATTGACCTTTGCCCTTCTGTTGTCTTATTCTATTTTATTTTGTCAAAATACCATTTCTTGTTAACTAATACTTTTTGTAAGCCTGAGATTTGCATGTTATATTATACAAATCCAGATCTGAAGCAGTGAAAAGCAATTAAATCTCATATAAATTCATGGATTTTTAACATGCCTGCTATTCATTAATATGTCTGTCACCCGGGATAGTTAAAGACATTAGTTGCCTTATATTCTAATTTGCAAAATAATAATAAAGATAGAGGCAAATGTAGAGAAAGTACACACACAGAGACACACTCATATACACATACTCAGACAAAAACACACATGCACACACACTCACACACACAAACACACTCATATACATATACTCAGACACACACACACGCACACACACATACCACCTGGAATCTGCCTTGAACTTTATAAAACGTACATTTTATTATCCCCTCCACTCTCTTCTGTATTTTTCTTTCATTTTCTGTTATTCCTTAGTGGTTATTCTTCATCTTATATAGTCTGAAGTATATTACATTAAGAACTTACTTTTGCTCTAAATTTAAAAGCAGTTAAAGTAAATGTAAAACTTGTCCATAAGATACCCACACTCTTACAGAAGATAAAGAGTTCTCAATACCATGAAAGAGAGATATTTCTGGCACATACATTTCCGTTTATTTATTTTATTCATTTCAAATTTACAAAAGCATATTCATGTGCATGTGACTGTTAGTGTGTGGGTATGTGTAGCATTTGAATAGGCCAATACCCCCATGGACATAGAGTTATAAGTAATTGCAGGCTACTGGACATAGGAACCAAACCCTTATTCTCTGTAAGAGAAACAAGGTTATTAACCATTAATTTCCCTGTCCAGTTCCCAGGGCATTCTAGGGACCATACTCAAAGTATTGCACATGCTCGGCAGGCGTTCTACTTGAGATAATCCAGTTAAGAAATACATTTTTATGAATGTAAGATACAAGTCCTGTGTTTATTTCTGTGGCCCTGGAAACTAAATCTAAGGCCTTTCACATGCTGGCAAGAGTTTGTTGCTGAGCTACATCCCTAGCTCTCTCTTTAGACCTTTTAAAATTGAGGCATCTTCTCATGCCAGGAAAACTTCAAACCTGTGGTTCTCTTGCCTTGACTTCCTTAGCAACTTATGTTACAAGCCACAACCATGAGGCCTGGCTTTAGTGTAATTCTCACATTTTCTTTTTGAGAGTTTATGGAAAGACCCCAAAGACAGTCTTTGAAAAATTTAGTAACTGTGGTGTTTTACATTTCAACCATAGAGGAACATGAGAACTTCTCTCCCAGAAACCATGGAAGAAAATTTGTCTTGGTTATCGGAAGGATCCTGACATGACAACCTTATCATGTAGCCAAGCAAAACTTAGGATGTTTCTGAGTTCAGAATGATAAATGACAGAAGTTGTTCTGGCCAGATGCCAAGTTGAAAAACCATAGCATGACAAGTTAGAATTCTCTCCATTTGGGAGAATTTTGAAAGGCAGCCTCTACAAAGCCTGATGAATGTGTAACAGTGATGCGTAAAGCCAAGTCTATAATTATATATTTATTAACATTGAGAGCATAATGTAAGAAATATTTTAATAATAAGTCAAGAAAAAGAAAAGGCCATCTTAACTGATTCTAAGTGACATTTCTCGACTCATCTTGGTGCTAAGCTTCTAGAATCACACTATAAACTCATACAATTTTGACTCGTTAAATGACTTCTGAACATACACTTTATAAAAAGCATACCTTGGCTACTGCACAATTGTAATTTACTGTTTTCTTCTGCATTGAAATGGTTAAGACTATAACAATGAGAAATAGATGATCATAGTTTACCTTCTCCATTAGCTATTAAATTTAAAAGAGTGCTGTTACATGAGGGGAGAGGAGTAAATTAAAATGAACATTTCCATGGGACATACAAGCAAAATTTGTCAATAGTATGTTTTATGTGTTTTAAAATTTGTTAGACACAATTGCTTCACATTTTAAAAATAGAGATGTGTGTGTCTGTCTATGTTTGTAGCAGTGTGAGTCTCTCTTTTGCACGTGCGCATGCGTGTGCATATGTCTGTGTCTGTGGTTGTATTATGACTTAACGGGCAAGACCTCCTCCTGTGAATTCTACCCTGATGGGTCACAATCTTGAAATAGAGAAAAGTTCATCTTGTAACTAAGCAAAGTTAATTACTATCTTTAAACCCCAAATTCTGTGACGATCAAACATGAAAAATGATTACTTCCACAAGCAGTTATTTTGGACATAAATATCATAAAGTGTGATGTGTTGTGTACAGTGCTCAACAAATAAGTGTATTGTTACTTTTGCATTCAGAGAGAAACAGAAATGTCAACTGTAAGTAAAAAAAGTTTCAATACATATGAAATTATAATAGAAAAAATATTTTAAAATCTAAAAGTTTTACTTTTGCTATTAAAAAACATTACATAAATTCAAAAGATTCTAGACTAAGAGTTGTATATAGAATAGAATATTTATTTCCCAATGGATACAACTACCAGATATTAAATTTTTTAATAAGGGTCATGGATTTTTATGTTGCTTCTAAATTTTTACTAGCTTGACTCTTACCTGAGAGTAGAATATTCTCCTTGGTTTCATAGCATATGTCACTTACAAATCTAAATATAACACTGCTACAAAGCAGTTATCAAGTGTACAAACCACCATAGAAATCAACCTTTGCCTTCATTTACATTATATACTCCAAGTAGAAGGAAGAAACAGGCAATAAGCAGTTCTGATCACCAAAGCTATCCCTATTCAAAGATGAAATCTTTTGCTTTTTTTCTTTTCTATACAGAAAAATGAAATTTAATAGTGTCCTCTTATGATTGAGTATCTTTGTGGGGTATCATGTACATGAACAGAGTTAAATAACACATGTCATTCCACAACCTTGTCAAGGATGAATATGACTTGCATTTTATCATTGACAGTAATGTGGGAGTGCTAACTGCTGTTTCTCTTACTATAAATTTTCGTCTAGAATTCTCTTCATGAAAAGGAGAGATGAGAACGGGAAATGGGAAAACTCCAAAGCATTATTAGAGACATAAACATAAGCTCTGGGTACAGAAAAGCCCAGAAGCAAAGGCACCTATAGTGATGAGCCCTCAGGCACAGGCTTTCATTTCTAATATAGGAATTCACACTAAAGAGAGTCAGAGAACTGTGGAGACAGAACTATTTCAAGGTGTGTCAAGAAAAACTTCTAGGGGATATAATGATTCCAGAAAGTTAAAAAATCAAGAAAGATACAGAGTTCTAAAAAATAAATCTAGAAATTTAATTAAGGCAAATTATACAAAAACACCTGGTGATAATCAATGTAGTAAACAATACAAAAGAACCTGGGTACTCACACTGGTGATAAAGAACTTTCTACCTTGCAGTAAATATAGGAAATATTTAGTGCACTCTCAAACTATAAGTTTTAAATATAATAGGACATTTATAATCTCAATGTATATAACAACAACATCATACTAATTTGTTATAGAGTTTTACATTATCAGTACAGATATGTGACAGCAACTTGGCAAGTGTCGCCAAAACTGTCATCATCTGATGATGAAATAGTCTGTTGTGATGCTGAGAATGAGGACATAATATAGAACTCCTTACAGTAATATGTAGCCCAAATCTCTTTAGGAGACCTTCAAAGAAAGCCATAAAAAGCACCCTCAAGAAAATCACCAGTTTGTTAGAAAATGCCAATGATGTGGATGATCAAAAGGTAAGGAATTTGATGACAGAGTGAATCAGATTAAAGAAACACGATCAACAATGTAGGAGAACTGTAACACTGTGTTGTGCAGTATACTGAAGCAAAAGTAAGAGCTGTGTATAGCTGCTACAGATCACATCACCTCCACAGTACCACTGCTCCAGTCTTCTAAGTACATTGCCTACCAAATAATGTACTAGTTTAGGAGGTATGCAGGCTGAAATCATTTGGGGATTCAATGGTCATGATATTTTCAATTTTAACAGTTATGCATTACAGGTATCAAGAAAGACACCCAAACCATACCAAATATGACGTTCAGTGAAAATAAGTAAAGATAACCAGAATTATATTATTCTTGTAATTTTTACTCATTTCTAATTTTCAAAAATTAAAATTTCAGAGAGGTCTTAAAGTTCAAAATGAACATGGAAGAAAGGAGTGCTCTTCTGACTCATTCAAAACCTTCGAATATTTTTCCAAGGGTAGAAAATAAACAATTAAGCAAGAAGTATATGCTTTATTCCAGACACCAACCAAAAGGGATTTCACCGTCTCCTTAAAAGATATATTGAACAAAGATAATACTTTCCGTGTATATGTATGATTATCTAAAGTTGTCAATATTTTAGCATTTTGTATGTTCATTTTGTTTTTTTTAATAAAAAAGTCTTTTGTATCCGTGTATCCCCCTGTGCCCCCTCCCTTCCCTCCTCCCAATCCCTCCCAGTCAGCCTTCAGCGTCCCCACTCCCCATTCTCGAATTCCCTACCCAAAAGGGCAAGAAGTCCCAAGGTAGGTCAGCTCAGTCTGGCACATCCCCTCCAGGCAAGTCTGATTTACTCATCCCAATATCAAGACTAGGTTAGGTGATCCTCTGCAGGGAATGGGCTCCAAGGCGCCAGCGCATGAAAAGGAACACAATCTGATCCCAGTCCTTTGAGGCTTCACATACTGTCCATGCCAATGGACAGTTTCCTAACTTGGGAAGACCTAAAACCTTTTCTCTATGGATACCGAGTGGCTATTCTTGATTCAGTGAGCTCCCCAGGGCTCCAGCCAGGCATCACTGTGGGAATTTCCCTCATAATCCCTATTCCCTTGCTCATACAGACTCTCCTAAGGTTTTCTCAGCTGAACCAGGTGCTCAGCCCAGTGCTCAGCCATGGTTCTCTGCCCCCACTTTTATTCATTGTCGAATGTAGGTTCTGTGATGACACTTAGGGTGGTTATTCACTTGGTTATAGGGGAAGTCCTGTTTAGACACCACCTTCACTATTGGCTGGAGACCTAGACAGAAACATTCTTTAGGAGAATTCCCTAGTACCTGGTCTCTTTCCGACACCACACTGGTTTCCTCTATCAAGATCTCCATCTCTTTTTTTTTTTATCCCTCTTTGTTGCTCCTCTCACACAACCATCTCCTTCTCTAATGATTTATTCCCACCTCTTCTTGTTGGCAAACTTTTATGATCCCAATTTGCTAAGGTGATCTTCTCTATTTTCTTTCCCTAGGGGAATCCCTGAATGTTTTCCTTAAGTTCTTTCTGATCCCAAGATGTTCAGTTGTTTTGGTTTGCAACCTGGATATTCTTTGTTTTTTGTCTAAAGTCCACTAATGAGTGAGTACATCCCATGCCTGTCTTTCTGGGCTTGTGATACATTGCTCAGGAGGATATTCTCCAAATCCATCCATTTTCCAGAAAATTTTAGGATGTCATTTTTTTTTTTTTCCTGCTGATGAGTACTCTATTGTGTAGATGTACGACAGTTTGCTAATTCATTCCTCAGGGGCTTATTCTGTAGCACTCACTGGTTCATGTGTCTCAGCCTGTGTGAAACATTTTGAACATTTTCATTATTACCTTCTCCACTGTAGAGAAATTAGGGTTTAAATGTATGTCAGATATTAGGCTTCATCATCGTTCCTTTCTTAGAAATGAAAAAAAAATCTGAAAGTAAAAGTAATAAACACCTATGAAGCTCCATTTGGAACCTAGAGTTACTGACATTTTGAAGTTTAAAATTTTTATAACATTCATTTTTCTACTTAAAGTTTAAAATTATATTGTTTTATTTTTAATAGATATTTTTCTCACATGATATATCCTGATTATGGCCTTCCCTCCTGTTCCTCCTTCTATTTCTTCCCCATCCTTCAACCACATCCAGATCTTCCTTTCTGTCTCTCACTAGAAAACCAACTGGCTTTAAGGGACAATAATAAAATGCAATAAGATAAACAAAATCTGACACATGGGAACTGGACAAAAGAAACAGAAAGAAAAGAACCCAAAAGAAGATACAAGAATCAAAGACCCACAAAGGAATACTAATAAAAAAAAATCCACTAAACTGGAAGCCATAATATATATGCAGAGGACCTGTTGCAGACCTATGCATGCTGCCTCAGTCTCTCTGAGTTCTTAGGACCTTCGATTGTGTTAATTTAGAGGGATTTGTTATCTTGGTGTCCTTAATATTCTCTGGATATTACACTTTTTCTTCCTCCTACTCCAGTATGAGCCCTGAGGGGAGGGATTTGGTGGAGACTTCTGGTTTAGGACTGAATTTTCCAAGGTTGCACTCACTCTCTGAATAATGTCTGGCTGCGGGTCTCTGTATTTGTTCCCATCTGCTACATGAGGAAGCTTCTTTGATGATGGCTGAACAAGGCCCTGATTTAGAATTATGGTAAAATGTCATTAGTCTATCTATCTATCTATCTATCTATCTATCTATCTATCTATCTATCTATCATCTATCTATGCATATATAGTAGTTTTTAGATTTACTCTACATCCCTGGGCTATCTAGTCTCAGGTTCTTGATCGTTGCCCTTGTATTGCCTGGTATGGGTATCATCTTATAGACTGTGCCTTAAGTCAAATCAGATATTTGTTCTTTAGTCACACAAGTTTCAAGACACCATTACCTTAGCAGACCTAGCAGACAAGACTCCTTTGTAAATCATGATGTTTGTAGCAAGGCTGCTATTTGTTTTTCTCTTTTGGAAGCATACAGAGTATCTTCTTCTACCAAAAAGGCTAGAATGAAGGGTGAAAGTTCTGTGTTGGCACCACCTCAACATCTCTAGGTGCAATGAATTATGTAGGTGTTGTCTTCTGCCATGGGCTAGCTATCAGTTTGGGGAAAGCAACCTGGAGTTTTGGCAACAGCCTGGGTCCTTTAGGAATTCCCATGGGATCCTTTTAGCTAACAACTCAATTATATGTAAGACAATCCTAGAACTGAAAGCTTTATTTGGTGACAAGAGATAGCTAGTTGGAACTCTGTCTTCCTTATTATTTGTTGATTTATATATGTACATATTTTAGAAGTTTCTACTGTATTAGGTTTCCATACTACCCCTCAAATGCCCCTTAATTTTAGCTGTTTCTCCCTGTATTCCCTCTCCAAAGTTGATCTCCCACTCTCTGCCCACTTGATCCTCAAGTTTCAGCCCCTCCCCAATCCATCCATAAGTATCTATTCTGATTTTCTTTCTTAATGAGATCTTTTTGTTCTACATAGTCATCTAGTCATTATCTACCCTTCATCATTCTATAAATTGTAGCTTGGTTATCACTCACTCTACATCTAATATCCAAATGTGAGTGAGCATATATAATATTTTCCTTTCTGTGTTTGGGATATTTCATGAAAAATTATTTCTTCTGGTTCCAATCATTTTCCTGAAAATTTTATGATGTCGTTTTTTAAACATCTGTGTAACACTCCATTATGTTACTCTGCCATATTTTCTTTATCTGTTTTCCATTGAGGGACATCTAGGTTGTTTTTCAATTTCAGGCTATTTTGAATGAAGCAGCAGTTAATATAGCTGAGCAAGTGTTTTTTGTGGTAGTATGAAGGATTTTTAATAGTATATGCCCAAAAGTGGTATAGGTGTATCTTGAGGATGATCAATCCCCATCTTCCTAAGTAACTACCACACTGATTTCCAAATGTCCATACAAGTTTATAGTTCCAACAGCGATGGATGAGTGTTCCCTTTACCCCACATACTCACCAGCATGACTAGTCACTTGTTTTGCTGATCTTAGCCTTTCTCATAGATATAATATGAAATCTCAAAGTAGTGTTGACTTTTCTTTCCATGATTAAGAATGTTAAAGATTTATTAAAGTTTTTCTCAGCTACTTGAGTTTCTTTAATTGAGAATTATTTCAGATCCATATCCCATTTTTAAAATTGAATTAAAATATTTCTTGCTACATAGTTTAATTTGTTTATATATTTTAGACTCTTGCCCTCTACCGGATGTATAGTTCTAAAATTCTTTTCCTACTCTGTAGACTGCTGCATTGTCTAAATGATGATGTCTTTTGTCATGTAGTTCTCAATATTCTTATGAATTGTTGATTTTAGTGGCAGTTCATTACCTGACCATTTGTGTGAATTACGTATACATACATACCTTAAGTAACCACTTTATTCAGGATATAATCAAAGGTGTGGCCTCATTAATATCATTGATTCTTTCCCATTGTGACTTATTTATTAGAGAATTAAGTGCCTGTATGCTGTAAGGTTGGGGTTCACAGGTTCCTTCTATAGCCATTTTCTATGAAAACTCCACAACACGTTGAATTCATTCTTCAAGGCTATCATAGATATCTTTAGGACTATATGACAGTGAGTCATACATATGGGCAAACAGTTTCCCCTTTGCACAATGTTGTAAAATGGTGTAATATAATGATATGAACTATATCTATAAAAGTCATCTTAATACTTAGTGTGAAGCAATGGCAATTAGTGATGTTCTGTGATGCTGAAAAGTCTTGCTAAATACCCCAAACTCTCTCTATGTGCACTAAAATATACCAACCTCCAAAACTATCTAGATTTTAGAAGAGGAGAAAGATCCAGAATTCAATTTTTATTTCTGTTTTAGAGATCTTTGTGGTGCTTAGTATTGATTTTTAATTTGTAGAAGCTACAGACACTGAGAAAACAAATCTCAGGGCATGATAGTGAATAAGACTTAAAATGAGTTTAGTTAGGAAGACAGACCCTAAATATGGGCAAACCAACCTATGAGGTTCTCAGAAGAGGAGATCTCAGCATCAGGATTTGCACATCCATGCCTCTCTGTTTTGTGACTGCTGAGGCACTATGAACCAGTCCCGTTATACTCTATCAACTATGCCTGCTCTGACTTGACTGTTTTCTTGATAGGAAATGTTTTTAAGTGTTTTTTTTTCAAATAGGTATTTTGTCATCAAGAAGAAAAGGAAAACATTTGACAAAAATAGTTTAGAATATGCTCGTCACCATTCCTCATTATATTTATGTGAAATTACCTTGAGAGAGTGCTGTAAATTTGAACCAGTTTCCAAATTGTATCTGTTGCCTTCAAGGACATGTGTAAGATCTCATTAAATGTGAGCTACTTCGCTGGGTCCTCTTCCTCAGGGCATCATTTTTATCACATCTACCTTCTACATTCACATTCAAATGTTCATCTTTGTTCATTTCTTAAATGATATATATATATATTCCTTTGTTTAAGTTCATCAGAAAATTCTGTGTCCATTTTCTGTTTAAGTTCTTAATGAGACTTCCTCCCGAATGACTTGCCTCATCAGCATTATACATTTACCAATCATCTTATCCACTTTAACCAATCATTAGAATCTAGAGCAAATGCCACAGCCACATTCTTATTTCATCTAGCAGCTTCACCAGCTAAGTTAATATTGATTAATTTATGCAACTTCAGCATCTGCTGAAAGTAAAAACTACTGCCTTCACTCCAAAAACCATCCTTTCACTTACACAACTAATTTTTAACACTTTTGATAATTATTTTGATAATTAATCTTGTCACCTTGACAGAATACATAGTTTCCTGGGAGAAAAACATGTGGCTAGGTCTCTAAGGCTGTAAGGAGTTTCTTTTTATTATTATTATTTCAAAAAGTCATTTTTTTTATCCATGTATCACTTGCTCCCCCTCCCTTCCCTCCTGCCAACCCCTCCCAGTCAGCCATCAGCCTCACCCTTCTCCATCTACCCATGCCTTCCCCCAAAAGGGCAAGAAGTCCCAAGGTGGGTCAGCTCAGTCTGGTGCATCGACTCCAGGCAAATCTGATTTCCTCATCCCAATATCAGGACTGAGTTAGGTGTTCCTCTGCAAGGAATGGTCTCCAAATTGCCCACCCATGCACAGGAACATAGTCTGATCGCACCCCTTGAGGCTCTACATACTGCCCATGCCAGTCCACAATTGCCTACCATTGGCGGGCCTAATTCCTTTTCCTGGTGGTTCCCAGGTGGCTGTTCTTGATTCAGTGAACCCCCTCAGCGCTCCAGCTAGCCATCACTGTGAGGATTTTCCTCATAATCCTTATACTCTTGCTCGTACAGATTCTGCTACCCTTTTCTCAGCTGGACTAGGAACTCAGCCCAGTGCTCAGCCATTGATTTCTTCCACCATCTCTACTCATTGTTGGATGTAGGTTCTGTGATGACACTTAGGATGGTTATTCATTTGATTAAAGGGGAAGTTTTGTTTAGACACCACCTCCACTACTGTTTGGAGACCTAGAAAGAAGCATCCTGTGAGTTCTTGAAGGTGTCTCTAGTACCCACTCTCTTTCCAACCCCACATTGGCTTCCTCTATCAAGATATTCATCTCTTTTTCTTCTCTTTGTTGTTCCTCTCACTCAACTAACTCCTTCTCTCATGATTTGTTCCCACCTCTTCCTCTTTGCAACCCATTATGATCCCAATTTGCTAAGGTGATCTTCTCTACTTTCTCTTCCTAGGGGAATCTCTGGATGTCTCTCTTAAGTTCTTTCTGGTCCCAAGCTGTTCAGGGGCTGTGGTTTGCACCTTGGGTATTCTTTGCTTTTTGTCTAAAGTCCACTTATGAGTGAGTACATCCCATGCCTGTCTTTCTGGGCTTGTGATACCTCACTCAGGAGGACATTCTCCAAAAGAGTTTCTCAACTGAGTTTATAAAGTAGAAATACCTGCCCTACATGTGGATAGCATCATCATATGAATTTGAGCCTTAGACCAGTTAAAAAGAAGTAAGTTAAACATACAACAGGTCTGTTACTTGAATCTCCAATTTGATGGGCCAAAACCCTCATCTTCTGAGCTAAAACAAACCCTTCTTTGCTTAAGTAGAACATCAGGTATCTTTTTTCACATCAGTGAAAATAGGATGTAATGTAAAAACTTGATAGTGAGGTATGTGACCATTGCCATGACTAAATCTCATTATATTGTCTCAGGCATTTGGAATTCATTTTTAGAAGGGATATGGAAGAGGAACTTCAGGCTAGTAAAGCCCTGGAATGGTGTAAGCAGAGATTATTTGGGCTTTCTTGTAAGTGTTTGAAAGATGGAAATATCAAGAGGTTAGCTCATGGGCTTGCAAATGGGAAATAGATTTTTAAATAGTGACTGGGCTAGCTATAACTTTTATTATACTTTAGCAAATAATCTGACTGTGTCTTGTTGAATTTCTGACAATTTGAGGGAGATTAAACTAAAAAATAATGGGTCAATTTATTTGGTGGAGGAAATATCAAGACAGATGCTGTTCAGGTTGTATTATGAGCATTTCACTCTGATCTGTGGAAACCTACAGTGAGAAAGAGCAACCTGTAAACCATGCTGTTTCTTGTGGAGATAATCTCAGAGAAGGTGAGTCCTAAGGAAGCATCTATAATTATTAAAGGAATTAACATTATTTAAGAAAAATGCAGACCCCACCCATTGATGATTCCATCTTGTGGATATCCAAATTCCTTAGAAAGGAGAAAGCCTGACTGAGAACAACACTAATGGAGTCTCTTGCTTAAAAACAATCATCTCTGCAAGTTTGTCTCCTGATGGTAATAGCCTGACCTAGCCAGACCTGCAAGTGCTTTGTTTCATATAATCCCACAAAGCCTTATATTACTTACAAATTCTTTTGCCTAAGGCTCAGGCTCATTACTAACTACCTATTACAACTTAACCCATTTCTATTGATCTATGTCTTGCCATGTGATTCTGTGGCTTTACCTGTGTCCCATTACATCTTGCTGTCTAAGTGACAACTTTCAGGGTCTCCTGAATTCTACCCTCTTCTTCTTTATTTCAGCTTGGATTTTCTGCCTTAGGGCAAAACAACTTCTTTATTAACAAATGGTAACGAAGTATACTCACAGCATACAGAAAGGCATCGCACATCAGAAGTGTTTTCTCACAATCATCCTAGAAAGCATACACTAACAAAGGACACAAAACACAATTTAAGCACAAATTAGAAACATCATCCAATGGTACTGATTCTATAAGATGAAAGAAGGTTCTCAGAGAGGCTTACGCCAAAGATTCAAGAGTCTTTTTCTGCCGGGAAATGTTGGCTCAGTTGGATTTCGTGCAAGGAGACCCTGAGGGCCACTGCATTGAACTGACAGCTGAAGTTGTGATAGATACCTCAAGATACAAGGAATGTGGGGCATCTGCCAAAGAAAGGTGTGTGTGTGTGTAGAATGAAGAATTGTAAAAGAAGGCCAGCTGTTCTCAGCAAATTTGGAACTCTTTTTTTAGCGCATATGAATCTAATATGAACCTCAGAATCCTAGCATGCAGCTGTAAGATCTGCTGCTTTCCCTGCTGGGTTTCAATCTTAGTACAATATATATTTTCTTCTTCTGTCCAATTCCCCTTTTGGAATAGGAATATTTATTCTATACTGTTTAATAAGAAATGCATCAAGCTTGAGGTGTTGTTGTTATTATTGCTGCAGTCTTGTCACTTTGTTCCTGTTGTTGAGGACGATATTGCAGCTGATATTTAAAGACTGCCTGAATATCAGAAGAAACTCTTAAGTTATGACTTTGAACAGTTTGGAAATAGCTAAAAACTATGGGAATTTTAGAAATTGAAGTGAATGAATTTTGCATTATGAAATGACCACAAGCTTATAGGAACAAGAAATGAGAAGTTATGTCATAAAAACGATAGATATGTTTGTGTTTCATTCTTACAGGATGTACTGAGTTGGTAACTAAAGACCATACTAGGAGAAAAAATCTAGGCAAGTTTGTGAGGGATTTTGTAGATTTGGGCTACTTAAAGTAGAAATACCCAACACCCAAGCCAACATGGCATCTTTCCCTGTGATGCAGTTCTGAAGCAAGTTTTTAAAACAGGGCCAAAGTGATCATTCAGTGGGTAAGAGCAATGGATAGTCTTCCAGAGATCCTGGGTTCAATTTCCAGCACGCGCACAACAGCTCACAGTCCCAGGGGCTCTGATCCTCTCCTCTGGACTCTGGGCTCTGTATGCAGTGATACCAAAATCAAATCCAGAAAAATACTCATACATGTAAAATAAAATAAAGCCACAAGACACTTGTAGTAGTGGGGTTCTCGGGTCCCGGGCGCCAGAGGTCCAGAGACCCACAGACCTGCCGCCCAGCTGCCCGGGTCCCCAGAAACGACTCAGACGCTTACATTAACTTTATGCTGTTTGGCCTATGGCTCAGGCACATTGCTAGCTAGCTCTTACATCTTAAATCAACCCATTTCTATTAATCTGTTGGCCACATGGCCCGTGGCTCACCCGTTCCTCCTTACATGTTGCTCCTTGGGCAGCTTCAGCTCGATCTGTCTGACTCCACCCTGCTTCTCCTACCTAAGCTCTGATTTCTCCTCCTACTTCTTCTATGGTGCCTGCCATGGCCCAAAACAGCTCCTTTATTTAAAGATTGAGATTCACAGCATACATAAATGCATTCCCACATCACTTCCCCCTTTCTCTCTAATCAAAAAGGAAGGTTTCAATTTTAACATAGCAAAATTACATATAACAAAATAGCTATCAAGCAAGAATTACAGTTATAATATCTAGTCTATTTGTATTTAGCAAAATTAAAGAAAATACTCTATCATCTATTTTATCTTTATGAATCTAAAGTTTCATATCTAATATATCTTTCAAATGACTAAGAAAAACTATACCTATAACTATCTAATCTTCAACTACATCAAAGACCACAGAAGGATATATTTACCCAAGTAAGCCAGAAGTGCAAGCGACTTCTAAAATCTAGAAAGGACAGAGATGACACCTATCTGCCTGGACAGTCACCCAAAGTTCCTTTATAAAGTTGGGGCATCCATCTTCAGCTTACAGGCCCAAAGTCTCTTTTTATTTCAGTGAAGCAGGAAATCTGCTCTTCCCATTCTGACACAGTTCATCCATTGCTTCTCCTTGAGTCCTGAAGAATGTCTGACAGTTTTCTCTGTAAAGCAAGAACCTGAATGAGCATCTTGGCTTGTTCTGCCAAAGTTCAGAGGTCATCTTCTTATGGAACCTGCATGTCCAGTTTAAACAGCATACTGTCAAGCAGTCAATATAAGAACAGGTTCTTCTCCAGTGGCTAACCATTACCACAAATAGAGTTGACTCCATATGGAGTTTCTTCGATGCCCATTTTTCTCTTGAAGATTGGTGCTGCCAGAAACAAATCTGTTTCACTGTCCAGAAAAGTCTAAGTTCTTAAAACATTTTAAATGCCATATTCTGTAGGTCTTAGAAGTATTTGAAGATTACCTACCTAATTAAAATATATTTTTGTATACTTAAAAATCCTAACTAACCTAACTATGCTGTGTCATTCCTGTTATGTCATAGCATGTCTTGAAGGACTGAATTATCAAACTGAGCCAAAGTAAAGTCCTCGTTCCTTAATCTGCCTTTTCCTGAGTAATTTTTCACAGCTACAAGAACAACTGTTTCAATTATATAAAGTTGTATATCACAACTTTTATCATAATTTTCCATCAAACGTTAAAGTACTCTATTTTTGCAATTCACAATGAGATAGGATGTGAAAATAATTCCTACAAGATCTATAAAGACTTTGTCTATATTTAAAAATATTTTTAGAGACTGACAATATGTATCAGTAGGTAATGATGCCTGCTACCAGCACCTAAAACATGAGTTCAATAGTTCAATCCCTATGACCCACAAGGAGAAGGTGGGAAACTGAATTCTCTGACTTGTCTTGTGACAATCACTAACATACTGAGGTGAAGCAGACACAGATACACACACACATGCATACACACTAAACTTGTAATAATTTTAGTGTATTTATTGAGTTTGATTTTCAATATTGTTGATAAGGTAGCTTCATTTAGGAATAAATCTTGTACATTTACTTTTTTCTCTGCAAATTCATACCTTGTCAAGTGGGGCATGGTGGTACACTCCTTGAATCTCAGCACTCAGGACATAGAGATACGTGAAGTTCTATGAATTCAAGACCATCTTGTTCTACAGAGGTCCAGGCAAAAGTGAAACTTCCTAAAAAAATTAATAAAACCCAAATTCTTCCAGTCTTTTACTTTTATTTATTTCGTACATTTATGCTTTATAGTCATTTCTATCAATTGCGTGATTTTTATAAGTAAAAAAAACCAAGGCACCTCAACGATCTGCTTCACTGTTTATGTAGGGCAGGCTAACGTAATGATCAATTATCAAAAGCAATTGGTTGCAGTGAAATATTATAAAGCTAACTGTTCTTCTTGTTCTAAGTCTGTCCTGAACTTTTATTTTGCTGTTGGATAAATGCATAAAATATATTCAATATTGATTATATAAGATTTAATGTGAATCTCCACAGATTCTATTTCAAATACCTATTCTAACTTGTATAATACTTTGTGTCTGGTTTTGGGAGTGTGATGATCTACTTACACTTTTAAAAAATATAATATTTATTAAAAAAATTCAAAGTAAAAAAGTGATGTGATTGGGCAATGGACACAGCATACACCTGTTATTTGCCTAGCTGTAGTTCTATGGAAGGCTAGCCACAGGATCATTATATTCTTGCAATTGCTTGTAGTAACTATTCTGTGCTAAATACTATTTGGATTATTGAGTTAAGTTTAATACTATTATCTAAATCTATCCCTGATGTGGGAATGTGTTTATGTATGCTGTGAATCTCAATCTTTAAATAAAGGAGCTGTTTTGGGCCATGGCAGGCACCATAGAAGAAGTAGGAGGAGAAATCAGAGCTTAGGTAGGAAAGGCAGGGTGGAGTCAGGCAGATCCAGCCAGCAGCCCAAGAAGAAACATGTAAGGAGCACGGGTGAGCCACAGGGGCCACGTGGCCAACAGATTAATAGAAATGGGTTGATTTAAAATATGAGAGCTAGCTAGCAATGTGCCTGAGCCATAGGCCAAACAGCATAAAGTTAATAGAAGCGCCTGACTCCTTTCTGGGGGTCTGGGCGGCTGGGTGGCTAAGCGGTCTCGGGCGGCAGGTCTGTGGGTCTCGGATCTCTGGCTGCCCGGGACCCGAGAACCCACTACTACAGATGGCGCCCAACGTGGGTCGATTATCCACTTAGAGCCTGAGAAAGATTAGAAAGGGTTCTAGATCACAGAAACTGAGCCAAGGCAGCTTCCAAATTGTGTATACGAAGTGGGCCATTGTACAAAGAAAGCATGGTCCAGGTCACATTCAAAATGGCGCCGGCGGACTGGCGGCAGGCAGTGTAAGCTGCAGCTGCAATCAGGCGGGTTCCTGATATCTCACAGAAGACTCAGTAGCATGTGATTGATTTTAGATTTCTGTTTATTTTGAACAAAAAAGAAACAAATTTTTTTCATAGCAGCATTTTCTTGGGTGTGCTCTGTTTACTGGCCACGAATAGATACACAGTCCTTTTGAGAGAACTTAGTGATTCAGCCTAATTTGCAAAAACTGTGCTTCTTTTTAGAGAATGTATTTTAAAAGCTCTTAAGGTTAGAAGATGATTAAGGATTCACAATAAAACAGATTCAGATAAAAAGAAAAACCTGTAAACGGGTTACAATGTTTGTAAAAGGTACATGGGCTTCAGAGAGAAAAGAAAGAGGTTAGAAAAAGTTTTTAAAGTGAGAAATAGAATAATAAAAATATAATAAGCCACGTAAAGATGGAAAATAGACACAAAATCTGGATTTTGGTTGTTATTGTGTTTTCTTTTAATTTTTTAACTGTTAATGAGCTAACTGAAAAATGACAATGAATTACAAATACAAAGGCTACTAAGTTAAACAAGAATATATATTTTAAAGGTATTTTGATTTTGAAATTTGTGTCTAAGGATTTATTGCTTTGGAAGAGTTCTGCTTTTATTTCCACAGAAGATGAGAACCTGTGGATTGCTTCCAGGCAAATATGATTTCATCAACCAAGACCCCCTGAAAAAACCTGATGGAAAGAGATAGCCGTATCAGCTTCAGAGCTGCAGACTGATTCAGCCTCAACAACTGTGAGACTTTCAACACCCCTTAATCAGCAGGAAGTAGTAACAGAAAACAACGCCCAAATTCCCCAAATATTGTTCCTAGATGTTTGTTTTCATTATAAATGGTTAATGTCATAGTTAATCTCTTTCTAAGAAGAAAAAGGAGATATGGTATATAAATGATTTTTTAAAAATTAGATTATTGAATTTACTTAGATCAGAAAATCAACTGTTAATCTCAAAATGCTTTACATTGATATAGATTTTGGTTTATTGATACAAATTTAAGGTCAATTTTGTTATGCTGTATGTGTTTTTCTATTCTTCTTTAAGGTATGATGTTCATGTAACTGTTTTAAAATTGTAGTATATAATTAAGAAATGAAGGTTAATAGTCACTTTTGATAATCAAACTTATAGTTAGGTTAGTTAGAATTTTTAGGTATACAAAGATATATTTCAATTAGGTAGGTAATCTTCAAATACTTCTAAGACCTACAGAATATGGCATTTAAAATGTTTTAAGAACTTAGACTTTTCTGGACAGTGAGACAGGTCTGCTCCTGGCAGTACTAATTTACTTCAACAGGAAAATGGGCATCGAAGAAACTCCATATGGAGTCTACTCTCTTTGTGGCAATGTTTAGCCACTGAATAAGGACCTGTTCTTATATTGACTGCTTGACAGTATGCTGTTTAAACTGGACATGCAGGTTCCATAAGAAGATGACCTCTGAACTTTGGCAGAACAAGCCTAGATGGTCATTCAGGTTCCTGCTTTGCAGGGAAAACTGTCAGACATTCTTCAAGACTCAAGGAGAAACAACGGATGAACTGTGTCAGAATGAGAAGAGCAGATTTCCTGTTTCACTGAAATGAAAAGAGACTCTGGGCCTGTAGGCTGAAGATGGATGCCCCAACTTTATAAAGGAACTTTGGGTGACTGTCCAGGAAGATAGGTGTCATCTCTGTCCTTTCTAGATTTTAGAAGTCACTTGCACTTCTGGCTTACTTGGGTAAATATATCCTTCTGTGGTCTTTGATGTAGTTGAAGATTAGATAGTTATAGGTATAGTTTTTCTTAGTCATTTGAAAGATATATTAAATATAAAACTTTAGATTCATAAAGATAAGGTAGATGATAGAGTATTTTCTTTAATTTTGCTAAATACAAATAGACTAGATATTGTAACTGTAATTCTTGCTTGATAGCTATTTTGTTATATGTAATTTTGCTATGTTAAAATTGAAACCTTCCTTTTTGATTAGAGAGAAAGGGGGAAGTGATGTGGGAATGTGTTTATGTATGCTGTGAATCTCAATCTTTAAATAAAGGAGCTGTTTTGGGCCATGGCAGGCACCATAGAAGAAGTAGGAGGAGAAATCAGAGCTTAGGTAGGAAAAGCAGGGTGGAGTCAGGCAGATCCAGCCAGCAGCCCAAGAAGAAACATGTAAGGAGCACGGGTGAGCCACATGGGCCACGTGGCCGACAGATTAATAGAAATGGGTTGATTTAAGATATGAGAGCTAGCTAGCAATATGCCTGAGCCATAGGCCAAACAGCATAAAGTTAATAGAAGCGTCTGAGTCCTTTCTGGGGGTCTGGGTGGCTGGGCGGTTAAGCGGTCTCGGGCGGCAGGTCTGTGGGTCTCAGATCTCTGGCTGCCCGGGACCCGAGAACCCACTACTACATATCCCAATCAAATTTTATATACATAAGAATTATGCAAAACAAGGACTGTCTGTATATAGCATTCTAATATTAAAAGTTATAGTCTTTTAATCTATAATATTTTATGATTGCATGCAAGACATGACACACACTCACAGTCAAGTAAGGAGTAGTAGCAGGTGACAGTCATTGGGTCACCTTAGCATTCTGTAGACTGTAGTTCTGTAGCCTTTGTACTTTCAGCAAGCATTTCTATTGCTACAGATCACCTTAAAATAGGCAGTCTTTACCCCCTTCATTATTTAAACACATTTACATTTAAAGTTGTATTTTCTTAATTTTCACTTTCAAAGTTAGCATTTTTATATTGTCTTACTATGGTTTGTATTGCTATGATAGAACACCATGACCAAAATTAACATGGATAGCATAGGGTTTGTATGAAATTACAGCTGATAGTCCCTCAAAGAAAGCTGGGGCAGAAAACCAAGGCAGGAACTTGGAGTCAGGAAATGGAGCAGAGGTTGTGGAGAAACACTGCTTCCTGGTTTACTCTACGCGATTTGCTCAACCTGCCTCTTAATACAACACAAAACAACACAAGTATCCAAGCTTAGTTCCCCCACATTAATCACTAACAAAAAGTTCCAAAGGCTTGTGTGAAGGACCATCTTACGTAAGAATTTCTCAATTAAGATTCTGGATTCCTAGATTTGTCATGACCTTTATTTGACAAAAACAAACATCAAACTTCCTTTAAAAAAAAAATTCGTTTGAGTTCTACATTTTTAAACTACATATACCACTCATGTATCTTTTCAGAGTTGATATATTTGAACTTTTATTTCTAAAATCCAGTTTCAGGGCTGTTGGCAGAAATTTTGAGCATGTTGCATATTAGAAATTTGTTATCTCATGCTTACATTTATCATTTTTTTATGTGAATAAGTATTTGCCTGAATGTATGTCTGTACAAAAAGTTCATACCTGGTGATGCCCTCAGAGGTCAGCAAATGGCATCAGATCCTATGTAAGTGGAGTGACTCACATTTGTGTGACATTATTATGGGGATGATAAGGATAGCATTTGGTCCTCTGAGAGAACAGTTAGTGCTCTTAGTGGGTGAGCTCTTTCTCCAGTTAGATTTGTATTTTTATACAATTAATCATTAAATGACAGTATTGAAATGATAGTATAGACCAGCAGCTCTCCGTCTCGACCTCTTTGAGGGCTTCATAGGTGTCACATATCAAATATTTACATTACGAATCATAACATTAGCAAAATTACAGTTACAAAGTGGCAATGCAAATAATGTTATTGTTTGGGTCACTACGACGCAAGAAACTGTGCTCAAGGGTCTTAGGTTTAGAAAGGTTGAGAATAACTGGTATAGAGGACTTTATATACACATGTTTAAATCTATTTTCTTTTCTTTTATTAATTCAATGTAAGAAATACTTCCTGAAATGCAGTGATTGTTGGTGTTCCTCCCACTCTAAAAACATGTATTGAACACCTGTCCCACAATGTAACAACATAAGAAGATGAAACGTTAAGATTATTAGGGCTTAAAATCAGAACCTTCACGAGTGGAATTAGTGCTCCCAGCACATTAGCTTTCCCATATACTAAGCACATGCCAACATACAGAACCTCTCACCCTATGGTTCCCTGACACACTGACACTGTAATTTCCCATGTGATCTTCACACATTCGCGAAATAAGGGTGACTTTCTTAAAGTCTTCGCCCCATTACACTTCATAACAACAGTACGATCGTCCTAAAGCTGAGGATGGTGGGGGTAGGCGTGGAATTCCAGGACTTACGAGGCTGAGGAAGAAAACAGAGCAATGAAAATAGGTGCCTCCAGCCCGGGCAGCAAAGAAAGATCCTATAACACACACACACACACACACACACACACACACACACACACACACACACACACCCCAAGCTGTGCGTCATCATCTCCGGCATATTTAGTGTTGTTTTTCACAAAAGCAGAATGAAACATTGAATTAACCACATATAGAAAAAAAAATTTCTAATTAAAAAAAAAGGAGGAGATCAATGCCAAGGAACAAATGCTGAAGCAGTCCTTGTCCTGCCTGCATAGCGGTAGGGATATGGAGGCTGTCGTCCAGAATGTGCAAAGGAAGTGTCAGTTTCACTAGAAACACCAGAGTTTGAATGAAGGACAGGCCACGGTGAGAATTGCTGGGAGGATCACTTACGGCTCTTTAGCAAAAAACTGCGGAAGGCACAGAAACCAACAAAACTGAACTTTGGGATCCACCCTTGGGTAGAGTGTTCTTACCGAGCCTGGGTGTCATGTGGGCCTCTGTACCCTCCTCTCTGTTGAGGGTTCTCTTCGGTCTTTATTTCTACTCAATATTTAGCTTCAAATTAAATTTACCAGTGGCAATTTTATGGCAATATTGCCTTTAGGTCTCAGGATAAAAATGGAACACGGCAATGTTGCAGACATAGTACCTTAGAATCAAAAGTTTTATATCCAAACGATTAACTCTTGATGGTTAAGAGCATTTGCTGCTCTTGCAATGATACGGCAGTTACAGCACAATAGCTTGTATGTGACTTCAGGGAGATCCTATGCCCTCTTCTAGCATACAGGCACACATTTGCACTGTATGCATATGATATATGAATAAAGTAAAATACATCTATTTTGCTTCCAATATCAGAATTATGGTAATTGGCTAATCTGCAAAGAATCTGTATCTTTAAACTTACTGGATTTATTTTTTTCTGCATTAAAATCTCATATGCTGTTGCTTAGACCTGTAAATTTCAGCATTCAGAGCAGCTGTGTGAGTTCAAGGCTGGTCTAGGTTACATAGCAAGCAAACACTGACAGACAACGCAATATGAAAACCCTGTCTTAAAACAAATCAAAATAAACCTGCTCCAGTTATAAAAGATTCAATTACCAATTCATAAATATATAAATATGCTTTATTACTAGTTTTTATTCTTAATAACTAATGTTAAAATTTAATATGAAAGCAAGCAAAAATTTAGCATGGTTAAAATGAGTCATCTCGGTTAATTACAGTTATCATAAGAATATATAATAAATATTTTCAATGATTCCTTACAAAGGCCATACATAAGAGATGCCAAAGGAAATTATATATTAGGAAAGAATAAGAGTAATATTTCCAACTTTACCAATATCTTAGTCGAATTATACTCAAAATTAAGTGGAAAGAACTATTATTCCTTTTAAAAAAATCTCAAGTACATTCAGTGATATATGTAAAAGAAAGAAAAATTACCCACGCTGTGCCTGATGTACCACAGAGAGCTTTATAGTAAATAGCTCCCTTACCATAATACGTCTTCTTTCTCTTTTGCTCCACAAGTTGATCAACAAAAACACTTCAGCTATTAGAAAAGTAAACAACTGAGTCTTTTTACCAAAACACTGTAGATTAGTGCGAGCTAGCTAAAGATAGAGATGTGCTTATTTGAACAAATTTCAAATGCATCTGCAGAGCAAACCAACAAGAGATTTTATAGTTAGTTTTCATATGCATGTATACAATCATACATTGTAATAAACACTCCTCCTTGCTCCCAATTTCTGAAACATCCTTTCTCTTAGCAACTTCTTGTTAAAACTGTTGTTATACAAAATGGGCTGGATTCTACAGAACACCTTTAGAAAGAAATATAGTTTCCTAATCTTTGGAAAATTTTCCAGTTGCAATTTTCAATTGTACATATGCATACTCATGTATTTCTGATATCTATGGACTCTGTATTGATATTCAAAATGAACTGGACAATTAGCAAGATTCTTCACAGGGACCCTCTTGACCTGTCCATAGCTGGGTATCTGCCCTGAAAAAAGAGACTGTGGGCTTTTCAAGTCTAGCTTCTTGCCTGCAGATTGTTGATAATTCTTGATAGGAAAAACAATATGAAACAATGGAATGTGAATTGGGTAATTGAAAGAAATCATCTTCTTACATATAGATTTCGAAATGAGCCCCTGACTACTATTTTTAAACTCATACATTTCCATAGGATTTTCTAGACCTCTAATTATTTTTATCTAAAATTATACTTACTGTAATGTTCTCTATCTACTTTCTTTAAATTTTCATTATTTCCCAATAATAAAAATTTAAAACTTAATACTTATTTTTGAAATCTATTTAGGTATTGAATTGTAGAAATAAGGTCTAACTCATTAGGTGAAGGTGTTTGCCATGTGAGCCTTTTGACCTGAATCCAATCATCAAAATCCATGTAACAATGAATAAATAAATGAATGAATGAATGAATGAATCAATGAATGAATAAACAAAGAAATAAACAAACAAATAAACAAACAAGTAAATAAATAAACAAACGAATGAATGAATGAATAAATAAATAAGAAAGACAGACAGACAGACAGACAGAAAGGAAAGAAAGAAAGAAAGAAAGAAAGAAAGAAAGAAGGAAGGAAGGAAGGAAGGAAGGAAGGAAGGAAGGAAGGAAGGAAGGAAGGAAGGAAGAAAGAAAGAAAGAAAGAAAGAAAGAAAGAAAGAAAGAAAGAAAGAAAGAAAGAAAGAAAGAAAGAAAGAAAGAAAGAAAGAAAGAAAGAAAGAAAGAAAGAAAGAAAGAAAGAAAGAAAGAAAGAAAGAAAGAACGAACATGCACTGGCACTCACTTGTAATTCCATAGGTAGAGCATAGAAATAAGAGAATAGGCTAGACTCACTGGCCAGCCATTCTGGAGTACGATTAAAATAACCAAGAAAAATTCTGTGTCCATGAAATAGAAAATGAATGTTGTCTTCTGACTTCCACATACATGCCACGGTGTATGTACATGTGCACATGCTTACATACATGCAAGCTCTCACAAATAAATAACAAATAATCATTAATACCCTTTTTAATATTAAGATATTTTTGAGTTACTGAGGCACAAATATCTGAGAAATTAAGTCATTGTGGAAATGTGGGAAAACAATAAATTTACCACTCAACTCCATTTTTTTGCTTATCTCTATCTTTCTGTCTACCAAAAAGACACTTTGCACTTAGGTAGTAGAAGTTCCAGTGGCCCGTTTCATGGTAAGAACACTGCTTTCAAGGTATTTCTTTGAATGTGAGCTGAAATCTGTGCACATAACAAGAGAGGTGTGAACAACTTTATAAAATTATTCAATAGAAATTACATGAACAAGGAAAAAAAGACAGGTGTAAGAGAGACTGTTTTTACGATTACTCCAGTGGTTACTGCTATAAAGTACTAAGGAAGCTCTCAGAAGCCTGAGCTCAGGGGCTCAGATCACTGAGTGTGAGAGTCTTTGTAAGTTGAATCTGGATTCCCGGCATCAAGAGATGAAAGAGAAAAATGATGTAGGCAACATGTGACTCACACAGGGAAAAAGTTTTACTGTAGTAGTGTCAACTTGACTAGGCATAAAGGAAGTGACAGCCATCTATAAAGCTTTATTTCCCACAGGAAAGTGTCCAGATAAACAAATATACCTCAAAGTTTGGCCAGGAATCTCCTAAGAGACTACAGCTATACTTTAAAAGGTGCTTTCTGTATAGTGAATTTCATTGCAAACAGATAATTGCAACCAACCTATTCCATTCTCTGGAAACTTACATATTAAGAATAAAATAGTATATCTGAAATTTTAAATAATTTCCAAGATTTTAGAACATAGCAAAACCAAATACCTAGTGACATAGTCACATCTAGATTAAAGAAGTGGCTGTCTTAGATTTTTGTCAATGTGGAAAACATCTGGTATAAATAATTTAAGCAGGAAAGATAAATTTTGACCCACTCTTTTCCAGGTCAATCTGAGGTAGTTTGGCTGTTTTATTTCTGGACTTGAGGCAAGACTGTCATGGTGAAAATTCAAGGCAGAAAAGAAATGATTACCTCCTGAGGGCCAGGAAACACTCTCTCTCTCTCTCTCTCTCTCTCTCTCTCTCTCTCTCTCTCTCTCTCTCTCTCTCTCTCTCTCTCTGTGTGTGTGTGTGTGTGTGTGTGTGTGTGTGTGTGTGTGTGTGTGTTCCAAGGATAAAAATCTCCAGACCATGCCTACTAGTAGACCCTATCTCCATGTTTGTACTACTAGCTGATAATGCCATAAGACTAGGTCCTATTGGTAAATTAATTAATTTATGACATCAGAGCCCTTATTGCCCAGAGCATAGATGAGTATTTAGTATGGATAGATACAAAAAAAAGTACCCATGTGTGTTATAAATTAAAGAAACCTAGAGGCTGGAGAAGGAAACCAAGTCTGTACATTTATGCTCATCCCAACCAAACTGATTAACATGGCACACACAAAACACTTATAGCCAAGCTGTGAGAAAGCAAGAAATGACATGGACACTATCTATTTAGGAATCATCAGCATAGGAAGAAAATCTTCTTAAGACATCCCTAAAGGTGAATATGAGCACTCTCCTAACAGTGGTTGGCCTAGAAAAATACTGCATGGCTGAGTTTGTGGAGATTTGGACACTGCTAGTAAATGTTATGCATTCAGATTTGCCAAAATATATGCCATAATATTTTGGGGCACACGAAGGAATGACATAGAGAGGGAGAGAGAGGGAGAGGAGAGAGAGGGAGAAATTCAAAGACACAGAAACTGCTGTTTGCAAAGTCTTGTCTCTCTGGATGTTATGCTAGTTGAGGTTTCTACTAGAATGATGGGAGTATAGAGGGACTTTTCCCCAGTGGTATAGTTCTTTGTCAGCACATGAAGGCATAATGCAAGGGATGTAGAGATCAGTGGTCCTGAGGAAACATGTCACACTTAAGAGTTAGTTGTTAGTTTAAAACACAAAACAAAAACTATAAAGTGAAAATCAATAAACATTTAATTAAATTTTTATTAAACATTTACGGGTGAATAAACTTATGTCAACTTCATCAACAGTCAAAACTTGAATTTATAATAAAATTTAAGGTATATAAGACAATCTTATATTATTTTATGTTACTCGGTGAATACCCAGACATTAGCATTAGTATTAGCCATTGCCAGCTAAGTAACTTAAAAGCAAAATTACAGCAAGATGTTTACTATCATTGGCTGCAGATAATCATTTAATGTGCTATTTGAGTTTTATGTGAGAAACTAGAGGTGAGCTGACTGTTGAAAATCAGGAGAGTCATGGGGGAAACAGACATTGATGTGGGAACCTTTATTTAACATCTTCATTGTCCATCAAGTCTTTTGTCAGAATTCACTCACTTCTGGGATTAGGCTACAACACAATGCTGAGCATGATTTGAAATTAGTTTGGAGCAACACCTGAGGATGTGTAAGAAGGGAAAAGAAGTCTGTATAACTTTATATATGCTGAATGTTCACTCTGGCAATGTTTTAAATCAAACATGCTAAAAATAATAAACATGGGAAACCTTTCTTTTGGAAATTTTTATATACTAAAGGTTTAAGTTTAGTTTGAAAATGTTATGTATGTTCTATATTGGGGAATTTTTTTAGGTATATTTATAACTTGTAGATCATATAGAAGAATAGAAAATGCCATTTGTTTCTTTAAACATAGGCACAGACTGTTAAAAGTTAATAATGAAAGCCAATTATCCGGAAAAATTTTCTGACTAAAATGAGAAAGGAGAAACAAGCGTCAGTAGCGCATACTATTTCCATATCAAGGCATGCATGGACCGCACTGACAGGAGTATTTTCAACAGTTCACAGAAGAAAGAAGAGGAAAAATAGCTTAAGCAAACACTGCTAGTCAATTGTTATCGTATTAAAGTGTAAGTGGCTGTAAGACTATATGCATTAAATCATTGCAATAATGGGGAGATTTGCACCAAGACATGCAGCCATTATGCAGCAGTGATTAGAAAGGTTGTCATTACTCAAGTCTGATTGCTCGAAATGCAATGCTAGAGCACCTCCCTTCTCTCCTTCCTTTTGGAATGAACGTCCTCCCAATTGAACACATTATGGTAAGAATATGTCAAGGTCTTTTTATTTGTTGTGCATATTACTAATTTTTCAACACAAATCTCCATTGGCTTTTAGTATTGTCTGGGGGTAATGTGCAAGGATAACAAAACTCCCATGTCTTGTTCTTTTCATTTGGAGCCCCTGCAGAGGTTCTGCCTGAGGATCAAAGGTTGGCTAAATCACTGGGCAGGAAGGGGAGGATTCAGCACTGGCTCTAGATACCTCAGAGTCCAAATGACAACTTTGTTTGTTATTAATAAGACATCTCAATTATTTATGTCAAAAAATCAGTTCATTATTTTGCAAGCCGTAGTAGCTGTATAAGAACTGCAAGACAGGAAACATGTAAAACATCAGTACACTTACAAGATAAAGAAACTACCCTGAGACACATACTCAGTTTACTGTGTTCTATGACGAATGGGAAATTCATAGATACATATTGAATCTCATATTTATAATTAGAGTGTTTACCATAGGATGTTTATACTTTTGAATAATCTAACATATATCATGCATCACTTCTGCATACTCCTGCTGTAAGGTAAAAATGAAGAACACAGGAATTTAATCTATGGAATGAATGGTCTGTACAGCCATTCTGAGTCACTGTCTCATATCATTGATGCCTCCTCTGTTTCTAAGAGCACTGTGTATCAGTCTTGAACAGCCTCGTGTGAGACAGGTTCTGAGTCTCCAGCCAGAGAATCAGAAGGATGGAAAAACAGAATAAAGCACTCATGCGGAAGCCGGCATTCTCTGTCTCGGTGCTTGCTATCCTGAGCTTATTACTCTTAATCTTCTGTTGCCTGAATTTGTTGACTCTAGTAATGATGAAGAATCAGATCATGACTCTCCACCCCACTCATCTAAACACAAGAGATTTCTGCCATGCAAATTTGATGGACTGATTAGTTTCTATACCATCTTGACTCAAGTTAGAGTCCCCTGAATAGAGAAAACCTCAATGAAGAAATGCCTGTATCATATTGTCTTGTAAGCATGTCTGCGGGTAATTTTACTGATTAATGCTTGATGTAGAAGGACCCAGCCGACTCTTGGTATTCAGTTCTGAGTTGTACGAGAAAACAAGCTGAGAGCCATACAAAGTAAAACAGTAAGCAGCTTCCTCCATGGTTGCTGCTTCAATTCCTGCCTTGAGCTGCTAATCTGACACCCCTAAATGACTGACTGTAATCTTTAAGCCAAATAAAGTCCTTTTCTTCCCAGACTGTTTTTGGCCAGTGTTTAATCATAGTGACAAAACACAAAACCAACCAACCAGGAGAGTTGACATTCCCCATCTGCTAATACTGATAAGGCATTCAGATACTCTTGGAAGTTAGAGTCACAAGTGAGTTCATGTGTCCTTATAATGCATTCTCTTTCTTGGTACATTGTTAACATCTCAGTAACATTTACTTTTAGAGAACCCGACCCGCTACCCACAAAATCACCAATGCATCAAAAATAAAAACCATAAATATGAAGTTATATGAGTGTGAAAACAAAAATCTAACATTTAAAAGCATGTGTTTATGTATGTAGGTGTGTATGTATGTATGTATGTATTTAGTGTGTGTGTAAGTGTGTAAGTGTGCAAGTGTGTGCCTCAGAGAACAAGTCTATTCTTTCAACCCACCATGCTGGCTCTGAGGATTGAACACATGTTATCAATCTTGGCAACAAGCGCCTTTACCAAATTAGCTATCTAATTAGTTCTGACCTATCTCATCTTGAACAGTAAGTAAAGGTTTAACTCAAATCATTGATTTGCAAGACAGAAAACCCATTTCATTGTTATCTTTCAGCCTCCAAAGACTTGGAATTAAATGTAAGAAAAATGACCTTCGCACCTTTATTTGTACTTGTGCTAAATAATTTGTATGTCTTTGTTTTCTAATGTGCTCAGAGTTTTTCTTTGACTTCCCTTTCTCTCTCTCTCTCTCTCTCTCTCTCTCTCTCTCTCTCTCTCTCTCTCTCTCTCTCTCTCTCTCTCTCTCTCTCTCTCTCTCTCTCTCTCTCCTTTTCCTGAGAGAGTGTCCTTCTATGTAGTTCTGATGACTGGCCTGAAACTCCCTATATAGATAAGACTAGTCATGAACTCACAGTGATCCCCCTGTCCTTGCTTCCCAGTGCAGAGATTTGAGACATGCACCATCATGCCTGGCCTTTGAATGATTTAATTTGCAAAAACATTAAATACTTAACTCAGGACTTGATGGGGGTTTGTGATTTTATGTTGAAATCTGACTTTTTATATAGTGCTGGACATCTATACCATTCAGGATTACATATCTGTATATTAAATTAATCAAACATGATATCAATGTCTAAAATTTTTGTTTAATAGGAAAATAAAGTATTTTAAAGAGATAGGAAGCACTGTCTCCATAATGTTTACTGCCAATAAGTTATATTAGACAAATATTTATTTCAAGACCTACTATAAGTTACTGTTACATTTCTAGACTAATTAAAATAAAACAAGGGTTTGTGAGATCTACGTATTTATTACTATAATAAGTATAAAATTAATTTGCCACTAGCCACAGTTGCTTCCTTAAGTTAGTCTGCTAGGATGTTGTAAAAGCACCACATGCAGGTGCCTCCAGTTACATATACTGTCTTGAGGTGTTGGAAGTTAAGGCGGTGTAAAATGACAAGATACTAGAAGATGGTTGTTTCTGAAATTGGTGAAAGTTTTCTGGGATGCTCCTGTCCTTTCATGTCATCCTTGGCCACCATGGGCATTCTTGATTTGTGTGTGTATCACTCCACACCATAAGGAGCAAAGGAAGCTGCCTATGCGAGTGAGTTTTGTCCTAGATGAACTCTCTTGGGCATAGCCTATGGAGTAAAAGGCCTTTAATCATAGGAAGTTGGTAAAGTCATCTCCCCATATTCAAGAGGAACAGAAAATATTTTCTTGATTCAGAGTATGAATGTTTATGGACAATAGACGAATATTAAAAAAAAAAAAAACCTAGCAATTATAGATGTTTACAGCCTGAGGCTGCTTGCATACTGTGACTAGCTAATGCCTCCCCCTGTGCTCTACAAAATAAGTAGTTGAGTTTTCAGGTTACCACAGTAGCAGACCTTTACTTAATCCCAGCTTTCCTAAATGTATGGCTGTGTGTCTGTATGTCTGTTCTTTCTTCACTCCCTTGTGCACCAGGTTAGGGTTCCAGAAATAAAGCCTCTAGTCCTTGCACCAAGTTTTGCTTAATCTTTGTGTTTTCTCGGTATTCAAATCAGTTTCCATCTTACATTTTTCTTCTTACAAAGACAGCATTGCAGTGATGTACAACAAGCCTAATGATGTCATTTTAATTTTATTTCCTCTGTAAGGTCATAAACTACAAATGACTACAATGTAACATATTAGGTCTTACCATGTTTCCTGAGGGACATAGTTTAACACATAACAGCACCAATCACATTTTCAATGTTTGTCACACTTATATGAAGAAAAAGCCTTTTAGTTGGTGCCAGTCTTGTTTATATGATGTTCAATTTATAAAGTGATTCCATATAGATTCATGTTCAAATATTGGCTCTGCCTTTCACCCTGTGGTTAAATTTGTTCATATGTTGTGGTTCGGTGTAATCAGAATTGTTGTCCAATACTTGAAATGCTATTTTAAAATTATTCAGAAACTCTTATAAATAATGAAATCATAGTAATTGCAGTCTACTAATGGCACTAGTATAATATATTTTTTCATTTATTATTTTTGAAAAAGTACTTATCTTTATGTTTATTTTACCTTCTTTATTTTTGTTTTTGTTATGTTTAAAATGATTGTAAATCACCTACAATTTAAAAAATTCTTTTTAAATTTGCACTGACATTTAAAGGGCTCAACTCAAAATGTTCATACGCTGACTCCTCACAGATCCAGGGCAGAGCCTCTCTTAGTGCTTCCTGCTTCTGGGGCCTGTGGAGATCTATCAATTAGTGGCCACATCTTTCCACCTTCAGCTGCCATCATCATCATTATGTTTTTTTCTCTGTGTCTGTGATTTTCCTGCTTTATACTTTAAGGACTCTTGTTAATGGATAGAAATTAAAGGAGCAAGAAATATAGTTTATTAATCATGCCCACTTATTCCTACATGACAAGAATATACAGCTATGAGTTCTGGGCACTAGGACACACATTTGGCAGGAGGTATTATTTGGTTGAATGTAATTTTGGTTTTGTTATGACTTTTAACTTACAGCAGATTTGGAAAGATGCAAATTATGTATATCTACATTTGCAAATGGATATCTACAGAAAAAGGAACTTGAGAATTCAGGATGATTTTAGAAGATACCAAGCTAAAACAGTAAGTTATAGCGTTGATATGATATGTTCAGACTTCCAGAAACTAACCATGTGACTGTGACATTTTTAGAAAATGAATATTGTGTTAGTATAACTCCATATTTTGCGTACTATGACATTGATCAACTTTACCTAATATGGGGAGAGGAAGTGATTTATTCATTTTTTATAGGGGCAGAAGAGGAGAGAATAATGGTATTGGTGAAGCTGTGCAAGAAACGCCGTGGTATTCCTCATATGGGATGTAGAGTTTCTGAGAACACCATTCGCTGAGAAAGGATTTAATCCGCCCATTCTATGTCTCTACAAACTGAGGTTGGGGTATTTCTAGCATGAGCTGAACTCAAGAGATTGCTAGGATTGTAGCCTGAGAACAAGAAGAATGGAAGTACAAAGAACTGAAGTGCTACAAATAGAGATGAAGTCATGCAGCCCGCATATCAATTTAAGAAGGAGGGCTGCTCCCACAGCAACAAGTGCAGAGGAGGGCTCCTCCCATAGCAACAGGTGCAGAAGGAGGGCTCCTCCCATAGCAACAGGTACAGGAGAGCTCCTCCCATAGTAACAGGTGCTGAAAGAGAGCTCTTCCCACAGCAGCAGGTGCAGATGGCAGGGTCATCTTGAGAGCTCAGCCAGCACCCACTTTTCCTTTCAAAATTCTCATTGGCTTTGGGTCTTGAATGCTTACGTGTTAAAATTCAGACACACAGCCAGGATTCAGATGATGCAAATAAATAAACTACTACTAGAATGTAAGGGAGACTAAACTTCCTAATTCAAATAATGTAAAGAATATCAGTATCTTCATCCTTCAAACACCAAGGTTTCCTAGACAGTCTTCAAGGAATACTGTTTTAAGCATACAGGATTTGCTGTTGAGATATAAAGGAAAGACTTTCAGGAGTAAAGATCTTTCAGAAAGCTGAAAGTCAGAGAGAGAAGCCACAGAGGCAGGTTCTCCTGTTCAATTTTTCAGTAACTTTATACATGTCCATTCAATTATGTATTGAAAATTTTTAGAATTATGACAAAATAGAAAATTTCAACCAAGAATGTATAAATTATACATATGAAATATATACTCAAAAAAGCTACACACACACACACACACACACACACACACACACACACACACACACACACACACGCTGTGTGGGGGCAGAGGGGGAGAGCAAAGAAGAAGGAACAACTGAAATACTTATATTTTTAGAGAAAAGTTATCCTTCTTATCACTGTATGATATTTGAGATTTAAAATGTGTGACTATTGGTCTCACTATCTTCTTGCATGCTGGAGCACTAACATCTGACTCTACATCATGGTCTTGGCTTTCTTGTCTCACACCTATTGGGGCTGCTTCATCAACATGATGCACACTGCTTCCCATCTCTGCCTGTGATAAGAATTTATTGGTGAAAGCATTCTTGCAAACTGACTCTTCTCTAGCTGCCACCTAGAGGAGACAAAATGTAAACTGCTTAGTACCAGGTCATAGGAGCAAGTCAGTGAGATGACAAGAAAGCTCTCATAGCAACAGGTAGCTAGATGTCAGTAATACACGTGGCAGTCCCACATCAGACACCTGTCACTCTCACACACAGAGAATCATTATCTCTCTCTGCATGAGAGTTCAAGGCTGAAATATCCAGTGTAAAAGCTTACTAGTAAGCAAAGCAATATTAAAGTATAAAGACTATATGATTTGACTTTTAATTTTGCATGTCTACTATACTGTGATGACGGACTTTAAGTGTGGCTAGAACAGAGACACTTTACACGGCAACTAATCTCAAAAGTCTTGTAATCTAACTTGGTAAGTTTATATTCATGAGTGCAAGACGGCAAGAAAAATACAAATGGAATAAATGCCAGAATGGGAGGTGAAGAAAGTACTCTGGGAACAAAGAATGAACAAAATTCCACACAGTGACTTATTTTTCTTCCTTCTTTCTTCTTTTTTGTCTTTCTGAAAGTGTAAGGAGATATGTTAAAAATACTTGCAATGACATCTGGTACTGTGTAAAAACATTTTTATAGTATTTATTTATTCTTTCATAACTATATACATGGATTTCATGTTTTTAGGTCATATTCACCGCCTGCTCCCCCTAATCGTACCGTAACCCACTAACCCACTACTCCTACAACATCCTATTTACTGTATATCTTTTTCTCTTCTTCATCCTTCTCCACATCACCATCCTCTTTATCCATCCCCTCGTTCTTCTCCTCCAGAACGCTTTCTCTTTGTCTCTTTATCCATAGTCACTGAGTCCAGTTGGTTTTTCTCATATGCACAAGGATGTAAGACATTATCTACTGGATCATAGGCAACATATTGTGAGACACACTGCTGAAGAAAACTGACTTGCCTCCCTCATATCCACAAATTGGCAGAAGTTCCTCAATACAACTGTTGCTGGGAGTACCATCCCTCTCTGCACACTATTCATCTGGCCCTGACTGGTTTCATCTTGGTCAGTTCCTGAGCTGAGACTGCTGGTTTAAATATTCTTTAACTTATTATTTTTAAATATTAAGAGGATAATCTTAACTTAATAACAATGTCTAAAGGTAAAATAGGGGGATATGTTTCATATTTAATAAAAACCAATCTGAAATATCAGAGGGATGTACCCACAACCAGTCTAGGAGGATCAGAGAGTGGTGATTTATGCCTTTAATCCCAACACATGGAATATTCGGCAGTGGTGACCTACACCCTTAATCCCAGCAGATCTGAGTTTGAGGCCAGCTTTGTTTACAGAAGGAGTTCCAGGCTCCCAGGCAGGCAGTGGTAGTGCCATGCCCTTAATCTTAACCTGGATGTGAAACAACTGGGCAGAAAGGGTATTTAGGACAGGTATAGAAAGACAGATAAAGCAGTAGAAGCCAAGAGGAGTGAGGGCTGAGGAAGCTAAAGATAGCTTGATGAGATTTGACTGTGGTGTTTCCTCTCTTTAATATTTCAGCCTTTCCCTGATATCTTGCTCTGAGTTTCCTTTATTTGGGCAACAGTAAAATCTTTAGAAAGCAATAAATATCAAGTAAGTCAATAAGGGAGATATTCCTGAATAAATAGTGGTGAATTTTTAAGGAGAAAGATTAGACACACACACACACACACACACACACACACACACACACACACACACCCTTTATGTGTTATACTCTCTGCTATCTTAAGACATTTTTGGTGATCAGACTGTAACAATGTTAAATTTTTGAGTTATGTGTAAAAATGGGCCTTATTTCCTGGTATTCATCTTACTTTGGGTATTTCATTATATAAAAGTTACAAGAACCCACCCTTCCAACTTTCCTGGAAACAAAAACCCCTTCTATCACCTTATGCCAGTAGTTCTGAACCTGAGTGTTATGACTTCTTTGGGCATTTAAAAACTTTATCGCATGGATCATATATAGGAAGTCCTGCATATCATAACATTATGTTGTAATTCATAACAGTAGTATAACTAAAGTTATGAAGTATCAATGAAATAATTTTATGATTCCAAGTCAACACAACATTAAAAACTGTAATAAAGTGTTGAAACATTAGAAAGGTTCATAACCACTGACCTATACCATTTTCTATACATCTCAAATTGCATGGCTAACCCATCCATTGCCCAATTTCCATGAACTTCTATCTCTAGACAAAAAAAAAATCTAAATTTCTCCCAACTCCTCCCCACCCATCCCAATCAACTGCACCTATTAACAGTCTTGCACTAGTCCCAGTCTGAGGTGTACACTAGAACCCCCCTTTCACAGATGCTCCTAAATCCCCAGATCTAGCACTCTGGTGCCATATCCATTGTTCAAGTTTAATCTGATCAGCAAGAAACACAATCCTCCTATCCTCTAGTCCTGAACCATCATGCACAATACCCCAGCCCCCTGTGTCCATCTGACTTCATATCATCAGAAACCCGGGATTCCACATGGATTGCATATGCCATGCCCTGTCCTGGTATTCTCTGTCTATTACAGACATAGAACTAACAAAAGAGTTCACATATTCAGGTCTCAGTTCAACAAAACAAAGCATTGAATTTCTGAAGAAATATATTAAGAAAGACAATTGAAAATGGAGGTATTCCATACTGATGGATGAGTAGAAATGAAGTTCTGAAAAATGATTTTTCTACAAAAGCCATTTACAGATTCTATGAAATCTCAGTCAACATCTCCATCTCCTTTTTCGCAGAAATAGAAAACAAAACAAAACTATCCTAAGATTCATATGGAATCACAAAAGATCCAGAATTGCCAAAGTAATCCTGTACAGAAAGGACAATTCTGGAAGGATTACTATACCAGATTTGAAGATATATTACAGAGCAAACAATCTAATACTGGCACAAAAGCAGACATGTAGACCAATGGAACAAATTGAAGACCCAAACTGAATACATATAACAACAGCCATCTGATATTTGAGAACAGTGCCAAAAGTTATACATGGGAGAAATAACAGCATCTTCAAAATACTGTGTATGAGGGTTTGTGAGAGCTGGAGTCCACATGCAGAAGAACGGAGTTAGACCTTTGTCTATCACCAGGCATAAGAAATAATCCAAATGGATCTAAGATCTATATGTGTGTCACTGTGAAGTGACACCATGACCAAGGGAACTCTTATAAAAGAAAACATTTAATTGGGTGTTTGTTTCCCATTTCAGATGCTTAGTCCCTCATCATTCAGGCGAGTCTCTGACAGGCATGACACTAGAGCAATAGCTGATAGTTTTGATACCGATCTACAGGCAGAATGTGCTGGGGCAAAGAGTGGCATGGACTTTTGTAACCTCCAAGCACAGTCCCAGTGACATACCTCCTCTAACAAGGCCACACATCCTAATCCTTCCTAAACAGTCCATCAACTGGATGGAGACTCAGCATTCAAACATGTAAGCCTTTGTGGAACATTCTTATTCAAACTACACAATGTAAAACCTGATACGCTGAAACTTACAGAAGAAAGCAAACAGTATCCATAGGATGTGGTAATAAGAAAGAACTTCCTGACTAGAATTCACTTTATTTTTCCAAGAATTAAGGCCAACAATTAATAAGCAAAATCTCATAAAACTAATGGCATATACACAATTAATAATAAAAATTAACTTGTGTTATGAGGAAGCCCACAGAAAGAAAATCTTTGCCGTTTATATATAAGTCAAGATTACTATCGAGAATATGAAGAACTTAAAAAAAAAGAAAAAAAAAAGAGTCAAAAGAAATGACCTGTTGAAAAAAATGGGCATCAACTGAACAGAACGTTCTTAAAAGAAGAAATTAAAATTCTTCACGAAACATCACAAAGAGGTTTTATTATCCTTAGCAACTAGGAAAATACAAGTTAAAATAATGCTGAGTTTCATCTCACTCCAGCCAGAATGGCTACATCCATGAAACAACTGACAATAAATGCTAGCAGGGCTGTGGGGAAAGAGGAAATCTCATTCACTATTTCTGGGATTATAAACCACTACTGCCACTCTGAAAGTCATTATGGAAAGTTCTCAAAGAACCAAAAGCAAATTTAACTCCTATACCCATGGTATAGGAGAGTTTTATTTCAACTGGACACAAGCTGGGGTCATCCAAGAAGAGGAGGCCTCAATTAAGGCAATGCATTCATAAGACAGGACTGTAGGAGGCTAGTAGGACATTTTCTTGATTGGTGGATGATGTGGGAGCTCCCAGCCCATGGTGAAAAGTGACAGGTAAGTGCCATATATTCTCACTCATCTCTAGTTTGTAATTACAATTCTTCAGGTGTGAGTATACAACCCTAAGTTACCACAGACATCAGGAAAGAAAAGGTATTGTGGAGGGTGATGGGAGGGTGACCAGGATATAAATGATATTAATTCAGAGGAAGGGACTTAATTGTAAAGTAAGGTGGAAAATTAACACAGAGGGAGAGAAAGGTGTTTGAAAGACTCATAAATAATCATATTTTATTAGTTAAAACTATAGATGTTGTGGATATGTATAGTTTGTGTAGTTATATCACTTGGGCTCCTAGGGACCATATCTGCAATATCAGTGTATTCCATACACCGATAACTTCTGGAATGGAATGGAGCTTAACTGAGATACCTGTTTCTGGTTCTGTAAAATTTGGTTTCAAGCCATGGAACAATTCCCAAATACCGTTTGGTATCTATATGGTACCAACTGATATCATATCATAACTTGGGGAGATGGTACTCTTCACCAACCTTAATATAGTCCTCAAAATCTCTTCAAAGAAGCCTGGCAACAAAATGCCTTGTAATAACTGGCCTTATTTCAAAAGGAGAAAGAGAGAATTAGAAGAGTCAGCTTGGATGGTTCTCTTTATCACTCACACAAAGGGTTACTTTTAGCTCTTTTTCTGTCTCTCACATCCTTATAAACTGACTCAACAAAACTCTAGAGGATCTCTCTAGAATATTCTCCTGTGAACTCCTGTCACACCAGTATTGCATCAGTCTTTAGTTTATTCCAGAAAATCAGCAAGGTCAATAGGCTACACAACTATAACTCAAAAGTCAAATGTTATGGAAAGTTCGCAAATAATATAACTAGTGTGTTTGGTAAGAGACACAATTTTCCTAAAATACACAAACTTATAATTAAAAATTCACTTAGCAAATTTTTTGTACCTTATATAAGTACAATTCAGAATTCTAATAGAAACAGGAATTCCAGCTTATAATATATGTGTGCTGTGTCTTAAATAAAAATTAATTTGCTTAGTAACTAAAAAGAAGTTAGCAACAAAGAAAAACACACACTAGTGTTATAGTCACTGTTGATTTACTTATATTTCATTCATTATTTTATCATTTAGAAACTAGGATTTTAAAATTCCCAAATGATATCACTGAAGGCTGGTTTTTTTTTGTTTGTTTTATCTTTTCTAATGGGATAGAGTGAAATTTCACAAGCTCTAAAACCGCTTTCTCCTTATATTTCACCTCACAACTTCAGGCTAATTTACAAATATTTTAGCACAGTGCAATCATTTCCTGCTTGGTGGATTATATTAAAATATATTATTTTATAGGCATAGAAATTAAACATGTGAACATTCAATCTTTGTAAAACTGGATGTGAATCTGAGAGAAACAAGATTCAAACAAAGGGCGAATATTTACAACAATTTCTTAATACTCGTTCTCTTAATGAACTAATTGTTCTGTTGTGGATTATATTGTACATAGAAGACAAATGACATAATTTAAAAATATTTTGATCTTGTAGCGTTTGCAATGATAAACTATACTAAGGTCTTGCTGGCTCTTCTCACAAATCCTTTGTAGTGTTAGAGGCTATGTGAGACAGTCTTCTGACACCTTGACAATAAAGAACTTAACAGCGGTCCTGGGGGTGTTGTTCTAAAGTGTTTCCTATAACCAAGCAGTAAATCAATGATGGACTGGAAGGAAGAAGCCTGCCACATTATACCAGGGTTACACTAAATCTACAGAACAATATAAAAAGTGATTTTCCCCGAAGGTATGATGGGGTTCAGTTAAACACAGGCTGTTCCTATGTATTTGCATTTGAAAATCCCAGATGAGGTGTTTACCTACAGCTGTGGATTTCTAAGAAGATGCAGCAACTATTTCCATAATTTCTCCTGAAGGCTTTCGAAGTGTTATTCCTTTATGAAAAGAAAGCTAATTCTTCCCCTCTCAGCTGATTGTTGATTGCTCTTTTGACCAGATGTTTTAACATTTAAAGAAAGGTAATAAGTGAATTAGAAATGATGAAATTAGCTACCAATTAAATGTGATGTAATGCTTTTAAAAATTGGCTACCCTTCAAGTATAATTATATAATACACAAGTATAATTATATAATAATACAGTGAAAAGTGTGAAAGTCTATAGGTGACTTTATTTAGCATATTCAGAATTACCTACCTGATTTATCTTAGAGTCACTATAACCTGTTAGCTAAGCATCTTGGAGAAATGGCTGTGACCAATTTCAAAGGAGCCTGAATTAAACTCAATATGTGCAAATGTCACTCATGTAGTAGCAATGCCACATAAGCTTTCCTGAAAAGTTTAACTTGTAAAAAGAGACGGAGTGTAAAAGAAAAAATTAAGATTAAAAGGCAAAGGAAACTCAAGGGTATATTCATGCACAGACATCCCTCTTCCTGAGAGAATTACAGGAAGATGGAAAAAGTGCCAAGTCTTTGTTATACCATGTTGTATAATAATGGCCCATAGTATGTGAGTCAGTCTTTGAAGCTGAAGGATGCAGAGACTTCCATCTCCATTTCCTTCTGATGTCTTTTCTTTCAGTGCTGTTTGCTTTTCTCACTAACCATCAGTTGAAACAGAGTAGGAACATACATCCCATTTATCTGATAACCTTGTATATAACTTGGACTGAGCTTTCTTCAAGGCTGACTTGGTCTATTGGTGGAGACATTTTAGAAAAAGCCACTATTAGTTCTCTTTTTTTTTTTCATTTAATTTTAAGGAACAGAGCCTACAGGTTTTACTAGTAGGGCCAACTAAAGATAGATGTGACAGAAACATTGAAAAATAAGTCTTTTAGTTTCAAACTTCGCTTGGCTTCTAAAATCAGAGTTGAAGTGGTAGACAGGACTCATTCACCATGCAGCATACAAACGGGTCCTGGCGAGTCAGCAAACTTGCGTGGAAGCTCTTAGGCTCCAAACTTTCCTGCTCCTCTAATAGTAACATGCCACACGGCCACAACAGGTTGTTTCATTTTTTATTACTTTTTGTTTATTATCTCATTCATTTATGTGAAAGAATTATTAATAACTATACCTAACTCCTCTGGTCCATTTTGGTAAAATAGAATAACAAATTGGTATTTGGGAGGTGATGTACCATGCTAAATGCTAATGGGATTCCTGAATGGAAGACATCCAGCATGGATCAGGACCTTGTCCATATGCAGGGCTTTGTCTAAGCAATCTTTTTATAAGCTTTTTATTGCTGGAACAGCTACCGAAGCAAACAGAGACATATTATTTATTAATTGTGCACCGTTAATAGCGAGGTCTCACCAACTGCCAATCCATATGGACATAAAGCCCAGAGTCCTAAATCTGTTCAGATTAATTTCTTTCAACAGCATCCAACAGCGTGAGGAGGAAGCCAGGAGCTGGGTTACGCTCCTGCCTCTTAATGCTTTGCTCCGGAGATTAGGTCACTAGGATCCCTTTCCAGGCATGAAAAGCTGCAGCACTTCTTGGTCCTGTCCAGGCTAGAGATTTGCTCAGAAGGAGATGAAAGAACTTTAGATCTGTTGTGTTTTCCACAGATCTTCTGCAAAGCCTGCATAATCCTACAGAGGGGGTCTGGGCGAGATAAGAAACCTTTCAACAAGCCCAAAGAGTTACAATGTATAACTGCACAGAGGCACACTCTTGTAGAAGTACAAACTTCTAAAAAACAACTAAACCCAGTTGCAATTTCAAAACTTCTGTATTTGTGATTACTAGTTAATTTTAGTGCTCCATATATTCAAATTAAATGTGAAAACTTCCTGATCTAATCATAAATCTAATCAAATATATAATATTCCAAATTTCATTATGCCAATTAAAATTAGAACATTTTTTAATCTTCTCTAAGTGTTGCAAAGTAACTCAATTTTACCAAAGGAGTATCACTTTAAATTATGCTGCTACTTATTGGAAGGTACTTCACTATGGTCACTTGAAAGAGCTGTGTTTGAACTGTATCTATTTGTGTTAGTAAAGGATCCAACCGGTCAGCACAAACAGGCTTATTTGCTGCCTAATCCCATTGTTCATTAAGCTTTTAGGAAACTAACAATTTCCAGTTTCTACACAAAGTACTTGCTAAACTGTTAGAGATTATTAATAATTTGTTAGTAGAAGCTTTAAAAAGCTACTGTTGAAACAGAAATTGTGAAATAACTATTTGTGGTACCACTAACCTAAAAAATCTTATCTGCCCTGTTTGCCATTTAAAAAATTGGTAATATGCAGTAGAAACTATAGATTTAAAAAATAATATAAGCCTAGAATCCAAGACCGTTTTATTTTATTTTATTTTTTTACCCAGTGGTAAAACTAATGCTGTGAGGACATGATCTGTGGGATGTATATTGGAGAAGCCTAATGCTCACAGGTAAGAAGGAATACAAATATTGAGAAATCAGGTGTATTTCCCACTCACTGCATGGGGCTGCTAGAACCAGGAAAGTTCATTTTTGCTTAAGAAACAAACAAACCTTACTTGTAAGAACAAGTGGAATTACCAAGTCTTATTACCAGTAGAAATGAGTAATACCCCTATTGGAACTGTGTTTTGTGTGTCTGTGTGTGTGTCTGTGTGTGTGTGTCTGTGTGTATGTGTCTGTGTGTGTGTCTGTGTGTGTGTGTCTGTGTGTGTGTCTGTGTGTATGTGTCTGTGTGTGTGTCTGTGTGTATGTGTCTCTGTGTGTGTGTCTGTGTGTGTGTCTGTGTGTATACATTCTTGGTTTGGCATTGGCAAAACCTTGTTTCTATTCTCAAGTAATTGAAATAAGTCAATCCTGTTTTCAGCCTAACATTCCCTCATGCCAACTCATTTTAGCGACTTTTTAAGCTTTGTATGTTACACTCTGAAAGCAGTGTTTAATCGCCTCAGTAACCTCATCACAGAAAAACTTGACTATGACTCTATATTTCCCTTTCTTTCGTTATCTTTCCTCTTTTTGTTATCTTTCATTTTTAAATCCAGGAGGTTCGACTACCATTTTATTAATCTTCAAGACTGCTTCTAAGCACTTGGGGAGGAGCTGTCCTTTGACGGCCTCAAGTGTGGCAGGCAGCAGCTTGTAAAGATCTAATGGAAATCTGTCTGTGCAGATGCACAAATTGACTAAAGAGGGTACATCAAATGTTAACTCATAGATGCAGAAGAAATATGCAAATCAACTTAGCGCACCATCATTTTTAATGAAATAAGTTATTCAGCCCTTACATTTAAGAAAATAATAAAATAATGCCTTGGCAAGGCAAACTGGAATCTGCAGTCATTTCCTCCTTTGAATTCATCAAGTGCCAATTTCTCTTTACCACCAGATGGATCTGAACTTATTAACCTTAAATGACTTAAACAACTTAGCTCAGGTAAACTTGAGAGAAAGGATTCCTAGCTTTGTACATATTATGTCTGTATGCTTTATCTACATATGATTGTATATACAAATGTATGCTTAAGAGAAGAACTATAAATTTGTTCAATATTGATAAAAACTTGGTGCACAAAACACTGCTTCTCCAAGATAATGCACAACATTAATAATATCTATAAACTTGTATTAAATAAGAAATGAGTTGAAATTATTAATTATATATACATTGCAATGCTTTTATTTTAATTTTATTATTCACTGAAGAATTTATAGAATTCTTATTGCATAGCTGGGAATATTTGCTGTAGTGAGATATATTTATTAGAAATAAGTTTACATTTGATGATATTGACTTAAAATACCAAAATCAATGAGATTCTCTAGGAAGTAGCAGGATATCTATAAAATTGTACCAAAGAATTACTTTTTCAATAACATGTGTAGATCCACCATTATTAAGAGTTCTGTGTTTTCAAGACTTAAAAGCATATCAATATGAGAAGAAAATAATGCAGCATATTAGTAGAGTGTGCTAGTAGAGATGATGAGTGCATTTACCCAGATTCTATCCATTTACTTATCATTGAAGACATATTCACATGTGTTGATTACTTTAATATAAGGATTCTAATAATTATTATGGAAGAGATGCATCAAGAGAGAGCAATATACAAAGATGGTATCTCATATAGAAGAAAGAAATCACAGGAATTTAAGATCTTTTACATAAAATCCTATTGGGAGACAATGACAGAAAGTATGTCCACTTTTGTACTCCCTTATACAAAGCCAGTCAAGTTGTTTTGTCATTAGAAAGAAGGAATTTTTTGCTTACTTATTATAGATCAGAGCTTTTACTTGAGATATATTAAATACAGAAGAGAGCGTTGAATATATTATAAAGGTAATATTCTGTGCCATTTGTTCATTCATCTATTAAATCTTTAATCATGGATGACCCACAGTATCGTTTATCAGACAATTATTTAGATAGAGAATCGCTGGTTGGGACAAATACACTGAGTATTAGGTGTACATAAAATGCCTTTGTTAAGAAACATGTATAATAGAAATAGGTAAATACAAATAAGAGCATATAAACAACAATTCAAAGTCTTCACTATAAATTTCCTTACTAAATACTTCCTTTGAATACCATAATATAGCTTTAATCTCAGTGGTTTTGATTATTGGAAGATACCACCTACCTAAATAAATTCTGTTGTGATAGCAATATTAAATATCTAAAGTTTACAACTTTATGATGGAAATAAATAATAACAAGGAACTGCATAAAAAAACTGGAGAAATACCCTAGCACATGCCTTTAATCCTAGTACTCAGGGAGGCAGAGGCAGGTATATCTGTGAGTTTGAGAACAGCCTGATCTACAGAGTAAGTTCCAAGAAAACCAAGCCTATGCAAAAAAATCTTGTCTTTGAAAAGAAAAAAGAATAAAAACAGATCCACCCCTCCAAAAAAGAATATGGAAAAATAAAGGTATTAAGTAAATACTTTGCCATTAAATGTTTGGAAATTTTCAAATCCTAGTTACAGTACTCTTGAGATGTACTTCCATTTATGAATAAGCTGTCTGTTTATTTGGACACATTAAAGTATATGACATATTGCAACAAAATTATGAAATTTTAATGTAATGTTGTTTTCTGAAGTATTAATTTTAATCCTCTAACTGCTTGCCAAATTTAAAAACAAATAAAGTGAAAAGGATAAGTGAGCAACACACAGGAATACAAGTGTGTTGACAATTAAAAATAAGAAATTTTTATCAGTAGAAAAGAAAAATGAGCCTTAGGAGAAAATGCAAAGTAAAGCTTGGAGGCACTCTCTCTTTCAAAACTTAGCGGGTATCCACAAAGCCAACATGGTGGCTTTGGTCATAAAGATAAAATGTTTTGTTGTGGTAGATAAACACAAGATAAAATGTGTGTCTTCTTGATATAGTTTCATAAAGGCATGACAACTCTAAAAATGTTATAGAGCAATTCCCACTCTATCCAAATATAAATGAGATACAACTCTGGATACTATAAGCATATGTGTGTGTGTGTGTGTGTGTGTGTGTGTGTGTGTGTGTGTGTGTGTGTGTGTGTGTGTGTGTGTGTTTGTATGGTTGTATGGACAGGGACCAGGGAGAAGAGACAAAATTCTAGACTTACTGTGAAGATTCCATTTAGATATAGAACTAACCAGGGCATAAGTCCTCTCAATAATCTTTAAATATCTACATCTTTATATAAATCTTTGTTTCTTAGGATTTGCTTGAAACTTCACATGCTCTTATGATTTGGCCTTTATTCCTGTGGTTTCGCTATGCTTTCTATATTATTTCCTTTCCACATAATTTATATTCCACACAAGCACCTACTTGACCAGCTTCTTCCTTTAGGACATTCATCATCCGTCTTTACCTCCAAATTCACTGTGTTCATAGAAGGCAACTCATTGCCATAAAAGCTTTGTTCCTTTCAAATGCATTCTACAAAATTCTGGTGACACAAATGACTTACTTTGCACATGGGTGGATTTTGTGCTGTGTACTCAGCTGAACTTATAATGAAAAATATCTCCTTACTTTCTTTCGCTATGCCAAATTTACCATAAATCTTCAAAATGAAAATTTATATTAATTCTTAGTTGTAGAAAGTGGGAGAGATGGGGGTCATTGCCCTGCTGGAGTCTGTAGAAAATGAATCCCTCCTTTATATATGAATATTATGGTTTAGTATCCTTCTACATCTTTCATGTACTTCATAAGTCCTGGGCAAACATCCCCAAATGAGTTCTTATTTGTTAAAAAGACATCATGGAAGTCCTATTTCCTTTGCTATCAATTATTTTAGGTTTGATCTTCCAGTTGGTTCTCATATGGTAGAAATTGCAGGATGGCATGAGGGAAGGTTTTTGTTTTTGTTTTTGTTTTTAATTGTGATAATATCTCACTATTTGCTGAGACATGGTCTCTCTTTTTACTATGTCATTTACACTGGTTTTGAAATTCAACAATTCTCCTGTGTCAGCATAGTTAATGCTGGAATTAAAGGATGAGCCAGAGCTTATAAGCATCTCACAATCAAAAAGAGAGCCAGCTAGGTGATGACACCAACCTCATGGTTTAAACTGACATCCTTATAACACTATACCAATTCCTGGCACTGTTCAAATAACCAGGTATACACCCTGCGTTCTGTCTGTAGCCCCAGAAATCAGAGAGAAACTGGCTGAAGAAGTGAAGTTTCTATAAACTTAAATAACAAAAATAATAATAATAAACTGGGACAAGAAGAAAGCCAATGAAGACACATTTTTAAACCAGTCACCCAACTGTCTCCAGTCCTTGTATCGATGTCATCTCTGATGTCTCCATCATGTCTAAATCTGATAGTATTTACTAGTTACAAGTTTCATATGGGATTTTTTTCTTACTTTCTCTCTGTGTTTCACAGTTTAAACGATTTCTAGATACTGTATTTAGACCAATAAAGTGTCAACACATTACTGAAATGTTAAGTACCATTGCTTTTTAGTATGTGCTGGCACATCCGTAAGGACTGGCAGTTCCACATTACCTTATCTCTTCTGTATCAGAGAAGCCAATGTACCTGTATTTTAGGGTTTGGCTTTCACCACATTGATATGCCACATTCTAGTAGTAATAAACTTGTTTTTCCATACTTGGCTGGCACTCTTTTGGTGTTTTCTACATAGCTCCAGAAGTAGGAAACCTCTGGTAAATATGTAAAATACAAGCCTTAATGTTTACATGTCTCCAGATACTTAAAGTTAGTGTTCAGTCAGAAAGGAGAATATTGGAAATGGGGTAAATCCTCTCATATATCTACTTGCTACATTTGTTACTCCTACAACTTGTTCTTTAAAGTAGCTCCAGGATTTGTTCAATAGAAAAACGGGTACAAAGGGCTCCATGTTTTATAATAGCTGATTAATTCCTGCATGTAGTCATCATGGGTTACATATATGGTCACTTACAGGCTTCTAGTCTCTTTCCTTAGTCGTTAGTGGCAGGCATGGAAAAATATATTTAGCAGAAGCCTTTACTGTTGTATTAGTTTCTAACCCAAACTTTCCAGCCTAGCCTCATGGCCCAGACCCACAGAACCACAGTCCCATAGTTCCACTGCAACACACAGATGCTCGTATTAATTGTGTGCATCTGCTGGCTTCTCTGGTGTCTTTGTGGCATCTCTGCTCTGTTCTTCCTATTCCCAGAGTTTTCCCACTCATCCTGTCTGCCTTCAGCCAATCCACATTTTTATTAAACTAGTAGGAGGGACAATTATTTGCAATGTAGCATAATCCCACTACACTTTAAATCTGGGGCTTGTAAATATTTGAAAGTGATGTGGTTGGGTTTTTCTCCAATAATTATGCAGTTAACTGATTTCACAATGAAATTTTACGAGATTTGGTATTGATAATACCAAATTGATAATGTATTCTTCAGTGTTTATAGTTTCACGTTTAAACTCCTGGAAGTTTATTAATGTGTAATAGTTAACTTGTTCATTTACTTACAGTTATACATCTGTTAACTGCAACAGAACCTGCTACATGGTCAATGATTACTTAATTATTCATGAAATAAAATGCCTAGTATGGATTGAGAAAGAAGCTGTGTAAAGTCATAGATATGCGTGGCAAGGGGAAATCTTTAGTGCCAGAAACACTTTCTGTACAACCATTATCCTCTTGGGTTTTTTCAAAGTCATGTATAAAAAAAGTTAGAATCAGATACTTACTAATGCTATGAAACCAAATATGAGGTTTCTTGTTCTCAAAATTAGTTTTAAAAGACACATTACAGTGACGTTATTTTGAATATTTAAAATCATTAATGAAATTAAGACAGAAAGTGGTCATCTGTGACATCTGTAGACCCACAGTTACAGTTCTTGAGTATTAAGTCTTCAAACCACTAAAAGAAGTGATAATCACAGAACACTGGTTCCATATGTATACTTTAAGAAAAAAAAAATGAAGAATGCTGATATATAGATTCCTGACAGCTGATTAAACTTTCTGCAATGTCTCAAGAGAAAAAAATTATGAAGGAATAGTTTAAGGTTTAGGTGTTTTTGATTAAGCTGTAAAATATGAAAACTGATAAAAGTTGACCAAGAAAAGGACTAGAATGTTTAGAAGTACCAAATATGACTGTGTTTTAATGTGAATCTTCATAAGCAAGCAGTTGCTTAATAACTGAAATATTACTCTGGGCAAAGAGAAACATTTGATAACCATGACAATAAAGCACACTTTCCAATAAAGAAAATCGATTTTTTAAAAAGAATTTTTGGACACTATTTGATAATGTTCAATTTAATAGTACTTACAAGAATTCCCAAGAGCAAATAGTTAAAAATGAATAGATGCTAGTTGGCTTCAATGATAATTCTTAATTATGATTTCACCTGTGCTCTTGAATCTTTTGGAACCATCCTAAACAACAGCTCAAAGAGGGGTATCACATACCTGAGATTGGACATTTGTTTAATACTCTTTAGTTTTATTAAGAGAATTACCTTCCTGTGTATAGTACCTCCTGTTAAGTAATTTTTAGATGTCATTCTTGTCCTGTGGTAATTGTCTCTTTGCCTATTTCAAATTTTACTTAATATCTTTGAATTCCATTGTGTTTGTGCCAGCATAAATATGTAATAGTAGCCACATATTTTTAAACTTCATAATTGTAGAGCTTCACTTTTGTGATTAATTTTCATTATATATTTTTGTTGTTGTAGATTACAAAATTCCATTTTGAGTGGACTGACATACTTTCCTTTTACTCTGCATGGTTTTTGTACATTTAGTTGTTCCTCATCACTGATTGTCATGTTGGATTTTTCATGAAGGTATAATATGTTAGAAACTAAGAAAGAAATTGTCTAAAGGCTTTCTATATTATGTATGAAAAATAACTAATTCATATTGCTATCCATTGGTTCTAGCTGTTGTCTAGGAGCTCAATTTCGTATTTTACTAGAACAGATACAAGTGGTCCTCTGGGGAACTATATTCCTGCACAAAATCTATTTAGTTTGTGGAGATACCACAAGGCATTCAAAAGGCACCCATGAAAAAGCCAGAATTCTTATGAGCTGCTAGATGAACCCTAAGGTCCTTCTACTGTATTAGATAAGCAATTCACTGTTCTAGTCTGTAAGCAAATAGCAAGGAAGGTGGACATTTTGGGGATAGAAGAAAATAGAAACATTTTCACAACTGCAAAAGAAGATAAATAATAGTTCAGAGAAAAAACAGGGGCCCAAATGGACAACCATGAAAGTTTTAGTTACGTCATTATGTATCTGTGCCATGCATCAAACACAAGAGGCATAAACCTTGGTCCTCTGCCAACCTTAGTGTCTTCATGAATTCCCTTTGAAGTTTATTAACATGGGAAAACTTGTGAACATCTACATTACCATATCTTTTATTTTAAATACTACCATCCATATGTGAATCATATTTGAGCAATAGACAAACAAAAAAATAGAAAATCTAGAAACTGTAGATTATTTTTCCATGAATGATCAGTCTCAAGAATCATATATCCTCCAAAATAAAGCACTTATGTAGAGTACGGCTAGAGCATCGTTAGAGAACACCCAGCTACAGAAGTTTGACTTCCTTTTCCATAGAAGATTTTAACTAACTCAGAATAAATGCTTTTCTTTTTACTTTCTTGATTTTTAATTAATCTCCATCTAAATAGTAATTAGAATTATATATTGCTAGACCATTTTAGCAGACTGAGTCTTTAATGGTTGTTAGTGAATATTTCTTTTTATATCATAAACTTGTTGGTTCTTTGCCTTCCAAAGCATCAGATTTCTAGGTTGTGAATCATATGTGTATCCATAAAAACTTAAGGAGTTAATTGCATAAGCAATTAAAAGTTCTTAAAAATATAGTATGTACATGTCCTGCTTTCAAGGAAATTTTTTTTTAACCTCAATGGGCCATCTTTAAAAATATAACAAGGTGATATTGGGTATTATTTTGTTGACCTGTCTTGAGGGGTTTCCTAAAGATATTTGCTGAAAGCTTTCCAATACTGTCAATGGATTTTAAAAAACCAAAAACCAAGAGTAAGAAATGTTCTCAAGCCATTCTACAAATAGAATATTGCCTTTAAAATGTAGGCCCATTGCTTTCAAAGCTGGATAATGCAGTTACTTATCACACAACATTCATTTAAAATATCAATAAATAATCACTATATTAAATAATTATAGCTATAGGAGATAATTATCTGTATAAAATGCACAAAACATGCACTAGATCAATCAATACAAGAGAAGGAATGATACATTTCAATATAATAGGTTTGTAATAAAATACTGAGTGGAGAGACATTGTGGAGATACATAAACTATGTTTTCTGTATTGTAAAAGAAATACATTTCAATAATTTTTAAAATTTAAATATAAACAAGAAAAAATACCAATATTCTTAACCCATTTATCAACTTTACAAGCTTGACCTGTTTTTTTTTTATTTCTAAAATTAATATTTACACCTTAGGGTTCTTTCATGATTAAATATGAAAGTATACAAAATCTTTTTAGAGAATACTTAGCACATAGCACACATTAACATTTTCACACAAAATTTTTAAGCCATAGCCATTATAGTCACTATAAGTATTGTATATTAACTACTTGTTTTAAAAAAAACTGTCAAGTCTGATAGTATCAGGTACTACTGTAGTTTTACATACATACATAGAAACTTAAAACATAACTCTGTCTCCCAGAGCTCTTATTCAAATGAAGAGATAGAACGTGTACATAAATGGTAGCAGGTACTTTACATGTTAAAACAATAATGACTGGCAGAATAAGTGGGATGGTTAGGAAGGTGGTAGTACATTTGAATAGTGTAGTCAAGATGTACCTAGCTGAGGAAGTTATCCTTGAACAAAGACCTGAAGCAGGGATAGTGGTTCCGTGATGTTGCACTTGTCTTTAAAGTTCACATCTTATGTTCAGTTCAGAGGGAGAAAATAGAACATCCATTGTGACTGATTTCAGCCAGAGCCAGGAGGCTGACAACCATGTGTGACATCGTTGGAGAGATGGATTCTAAGAGCTATAGGAAGAGGCAAGCATACAAGAGAATGTCATACTGTGAGAAGATAGAGAAGCATTGGGGAAGGATGAGGGTATTCGTACAATGATTTGGTAGGTATCATGGCTGTCAGGAGTCAAGGAATACCGAAAATTCAAACTGCACAACAACCCTCTCATAAGAGATTTATTAGGAGGGGGAAAAAAAAAGAGGGTGGCTGCTTCTGTTTGGGTGAGAAATAGCAGAGTACTGAACTGAGCAGGAAACCGGGTTTATATACCTTTTCTTGGGGGTGGGGTGGAGTGGAGCTTTCCAGGGTGGAGGGTGATGAGATTTCAAGTTAAGAGCTTGGACATTTTACTTTATAGAGAGGGGATTGGGTCAGTTCTAAGGGTAGTTAGAGTGTTCTGTCAGACAAACCTGGCAGTTGGTGGCCTTCAGGGGCAGTGCCTGGCCACAAGTGTGCCTCAAGGATCTAATGGTTAAGTAACTTGTAGCTGTTAGGGCAAAGCTCATCATATAGGAGAAAAAAAAAACCCAACAAGTTTGAATAAAGTAATTGAATGTGATAAAGTGGATGGATTTGATTTAAATATCAGGTCAAATTTCATATAAGAATAAAAGAAAATACCTCCATCTTCAAATAGCATATATTGTGAAGAGCCTGAAAATAAATATATCAAATATTAATGTTTTCTCCTTATAAGAGTAAGAACAGTAGTATGTTGTAAGATAATTTATAAGAACAAAAAAAATTGAAGATGAAGTCATAGCTCAGACTGATTCACCTGCAAGTCAAGGGATGTAAAATGAGTCTGGCAAATGGCTAACTACAGGGACTACTCCAAGTAAGGATCAGAAGACTTGCCTGCTCTATTAGTCAGAATTCAGACTCTGATACCTTGCTCTCAGATTCTAGACTCAAGAACCAAGACAGAATAGATTTTTATGGTTTCATATTTTCTGGCATGTGGCAGTTTGTTACAGCAGCCTAAGCCAAATCACAGTTAGTACCAGCAAGAATTAATTATGATCATGGCGTGTGACATTGGTATGATGGGATGAAGATGACCCTTTGTCTCTACTGTCTTCATTTGCACACAAACTGTGATAGAAAGATCAGCCAAATCCCAGTAGAACACAGAATGTCATATCTGACCAGAACTTCTGACACTATTGAGTCATGAAAAATATGGGAACATATGGGAAGCAATCACACCACGGAGGAGCCAGGAAGATGCAACAATTAACTGGAATGTGGAGTCACATTAGCCAGAGTGCACACTGATCATATTAAACAATCATCTATAACTTCTCTTTCATTAATTAACCAATATCTGGCATGAAAATAAGTAACGATACTCTAGTAGAGTAACCAATGCTCTAACCACTGAGCCATCTCCTCAGTATATGTTTGTTACTTCTTTGTTTTATTGTTAGTTATTGGTTTGGGGTTCTTTTTTTTGGGGGGGGGGAGGTTGAGACAAGGTTTCTCTGTGTATCCCTGGCTGTCCTAGAACTCACTCTGTAGACAAAGATGGCCTCAAACTGATAGTTCCATCTGCCTCTGCCTTCTCAGTACTGAGATTCAGGGCATGTACTACCATTGCCAAGTCCACAGCATGTTTTAAACAAGTTTGGTCACTTTTTACAAAAGAATGCATAGTGAAATGTAGTCATCCAAATTGAATTTTAAATAAACACATAAATAAGCAAACATAACATTCTGAACCCTTATCTGTGCATATTTTTTCCATCTTCACAGTCCTACTACTTCATTGAGTCTCTTCTTATGAACAAAGACAACTGTCAGGATCCGGGATGTGAGCTGTGACCATAGGTTAGAGCAAAGTTAATTATTCTTTAAAAGCATCAGACCTGAGACTTTGACCTCAGGAATGCTGTGCTTGGAGCAATTGGACTAACTCATCCACAGATAACTTAAAACAGTTTGAAGCAATATTATTTGAAGTTTGGCTGTGATTTAACCAAGTGGGTGGGGATACAAGCTCATTTTTCTCATACCTAAGATTTCTAGTTGAAGAACGTTTTCCCATTCCAGACAGCTTGCTGCACTTTAGCCCTCCTCCTCCTCCTCCTCCTCCTCCTCCTCCTCTTCCTCCTCCTCTTCCTCCTCTCCGGTGTTTGCTTTTGTTCTTCCCTGCCCACCCCATCCCTAAATTCTTAAGCATAAAGATATAACCAATCCTTTGCCTTCTTTTAATTTCCAAGCACCTATCACTTCAGCTAGGTACTAGCCAATAAATTTTTCTAAAATATAGATAATCATAGTTTATAACATTTTTACTTTGAAGATAAAACCCCTTCATTTTCAAGACTGGAAAACTGTATTTGGTCTCTGTAATTCCTTTCACTCATTCTCGAAGGATGATAAGTTGAAGTTGTGCCAATGTCCACTTAAAATTACTTCTTAGTTTTATCTGCAGTTCCCACTGTAAGGCATGCTATCCATGGATGGACTGATGCATATCTTAATGAACTTTGTTAATGGGCGACTTACCTAGCATGATTTTGAAGCTTCTTCAATAGAATTTCTCAAGTTCATTATAACCATCTTCTTCGTGTTCCTCTTTAATCTCTAACTGCCCATCCCAAACATAAGACACCCAGACATGCTTCCCTAACCTCAAAGGCTCACACCTCTTTTCTTAACTCTGCTTAACTTAAATTCTCATTACCATTCAGTGTGTCTACTTCTTCAGCCAGCTAGGGTTAATAAGTTATACGCCACAAAAAATTAACTTTCATTTTTCTGTTTTCAAGTCACTGCGTCTCCTCTGGCTCTTCCCCACCATGATTGACAGACTTAACTTTTCTTCAGGCCAGCCAGAAGCAAAGTAGTGGGATCTTAATGTCTGACCATGGTTACCTTCTCTTCCATGAGCCCCACTACTCAGACTTTACTGTTTTGTTTTGTTTTTATTAATCTTATCAAAGTAATCCCATGTACAATATACTGATAAGTTTCACAAATTTTAGATTAAGAAAAGACAGAATAATATGTAGTTTGGAATCATTTTTTCTAGAAATTTTTAACACAAAAAGTAGAATTAAGAATTGTTTAGAATTATACTAAAATGTATAATAATATAGAAATGTATGTAAAAGTAGCACTCTTCAAGTCAGGGTTAAATGGTTGTTTTCATAAGAATAAAATTAATTATATAAAATTGGAAATGCTGAGCTTCTTAATCTGAGTAGCAAATACATTTCATGTTTTATTATTTTAGCTTGTTGTATTGTACATACTAAGTTCACAATAAGAGCCTCAATGTTGAATCACTAGATTGGCAAATACCTATCTGTAGTAGTGGGGTTTTTCGGTCCCAGGCGGCCAGAGGTCCGAGACCCACAGACCTGCCGCCCGAGACCACTTAGCCGCCCAACCACCGCCCAGGCCCCCCAAAATGACTCAGACTCTTATATTAACTTCATGCTGTTTGGCCTATGGCTCAGGCACATTGCTAGCTAGCTCTTACATCTTAAATCAACCCATTTCTATTAATCTGTCTGCCACATGGCCCGTGGCTCACCTGTGCTCTTACATGTTGCTCCTTGGGCGGCTTCAGCTCAGTCTGCCTGTGACTCCGCCCTGCTTCTCCTACCTATTCTCTGATTTCTCCTCCTACTTCTTCTATGGTGCCTGTCATGGCCCAAAACAGCTCCTTTATTTAAAGATTGAGATTCACAGCATACAGAAAGGCATTCCCACATCACCTATCCACTTGATTATATACATATATTATGCTCTCAACTGGCCTATGCCATGCTTACAAGTGTCAAGAGGATTGCAGTTATTTATTCAAATTTTTGTTTATTTTTCAAGATAGGGTTTCTTTATGTAACAGCTCTAGATGCCCTGAAAGTCATTTTGTAAACTAGAGTAGTTTCAAACTGACAGAGATTCACCTGCCACTGCCTCCTGAGTGCTAGGATTAAAGGCATAGGCCACTACATTCAGGTACTCTATTTGAACTTTTAAAAATACTTTCTCATCACCAAATAAAATTTCTAGTACCAGTAATAGGTTATATATAATAGAGTTGTTGGCCAAACAGCTCCCCAAACAAGCACCAAACATGTAAGTGTAGTATGAGGTTTCTGGCCTGGACTTTCGGGCCTAACCTCAAGGCTTAAGACCCACAGACCCACAGTCCCGCAGTTCTGCAGTCCCGCAGTCCTGCAGTCCCGCAGTCCCACAGTCCCACAGTCCCACAGAGAGACACAAATAATTACTATTGTTTTAAGCTGATCAACCTAAGGCCCAGGCATATAACATGCTAGCTCTCTACCCTTCATCTAACACATGATTCTTCCTGTTCAGCCATGTGGCTCCGTACCTTTCTTTAGATCAGCATAGTTGTCCTCTGCTTCTTCTGGCTTCTCTTTGGCATTCTGCTCTGTGCTTCCTGTTCTCAGAGTTTTCTTATTCTGTAGCCCTGCCCATACATCCTGCCTGCCTTTAGACAATCAGCACTTTTTATTAAACCAGTGAGTGGGACAATTATTTACAATGTAACAACATAATCTCCTACATATACCCTTTTCTCTTTTTAAAACAAAACTCCACATCTAATATTCTTTTCCCCCCTTATGTATAACAACTTATAAGCAACACTGTAAATAAACACAAACGTCCATCATCCATGTTTTGGGAATGTAGGCGTTGTTCTCTAGGCTACTTCCTGCTGAATGGGGATGCCCACAATCTCATGGGAATCCAAGGAAAAACATAGGATTATGCACACGTCTTTAGTGGAGCAGTCTGTTAGGCTGGGTCATCACAGCCAGTCTCCTTGAAATTGTTCTGGATACAGAGCTCTGGAAACTTCAACAGAGGTGCTCTCAAATGCTGAATCATCTAGTCCATCCATTTCCATTGGAGATTTTTCAGGGGGTCTTCCTCTATCAAACTTTATGTTCTTTATCGAGGAATAAATCCACAGCCTCTCATTTTCAGTGAAAATAAAAGGAAAACCTCTTCTCCAAAATAGCATATCTTTGGATTTCAATTTTAAAGTCAACTCATTTACAAAATATATAGGTTGAATTAATACAAGAGCATTTATAATCAACTGTCTTTTAACAGCTTTTACTAAGTCATTTTTATTCAAGAAGCATAAAGATAAGACAATAACATACAGTATCCAGACACTCTGTATTTTCCATCTTTACATGGCTTATTTTTTATTTATTTTTTTTTACTCAATTACTTTTTTAAGGGCTTTCTCTACCTTTTCTTTTCTTTCTATAAGCCTATGTATATATATATATATATATATATATATATATATATATATATATATATATATATTTTCAACACACTCTAAATCACTTAGACTTTTTTAAAAAAAATCTGTCTTTACTGTATATTTATTTTTTAACTTTTTTGGTCTCTGACCACACCTTTGCTTGCCCAGGGTGATTGACTCCACCCAGATTCTTCTAATTTTTTCTGTTTCTGAACACACCTTTAATCTGCCAAGGCTCTAGGTTGGTATAATGGGTGGATGGCTCCACCCAGCTCCTAGTCTAATTTCATAGAATTTATTTTTTTAGCCCAGGTACTCTGGGAATTTCAGGGTTCATATAATCACCAAGTAAAGATTTGTCATCTACTGCTCATTAACTCCATTTAAGAATTAAGCAGCATGGCCTCTTAAAAAACTCACAAGTGTTTTGCCTCTAAGGCTGAATCAGGAAGTTTCTCTTTAAAAAGCCAAGCTTCTGCTTGCCTCTGGCAAACAGAACTGATCCAAGAAAACATTGCCACTAGAAGGCCATTTTTGACTCTATTCTCTTTTTGTCCTTATTAATAGAAACCTTAAATCCATCATACAGAGCTCTTTGCTTACATCTAGACTCAGGAACTGGCCTTGTTCACCTTAAGTTGCATGTAGCAAACACACCATTTTATAATTTCATCCCATATACCACTCAGTCTGGGCTACTTACTGTGGGCTACTTCAGAGACACAACTTGGAAGCTGCTTTGGGCTTCAGTTCCTGTGCTCTAGACTGTTTTTCAAGCTTTCTATGGCTTTATGTGGGTATATTTTACCCACGTTGGGCTGTCATTTGTAGTATGAGGTTTCTGGCCTGGACTTTCAGGCCTAATCTCAATGTTTAAAACCCACAGGCCCACAGTCCCACAGCCCCACATAGAGACACAGATGATTACAATTGTTTTAAGCTGATCAACCTAAGGCCAAGGCATATAACTTGCTAGCTCTCTACCTTTCATCTAACCCATGATTCTTCCTGTTCAGCCATGTGGCTCTGTACCTTTCTTTAGAGCAGCATAGTTGTCCTCTGCTTCTTCTGGCATCTCTCTGGCATTCTGCTCTGTGTTTCCTGTTCTCAGAGTTTTCTTAGTCTGGTAGCTCCGCCCACACTTCCTGCCTGCCTTTGCACTTTTTATTAAACCAGTGGGTGGGACAATTATTTACAATGTAACAACATAATCTCCCACAACTAAGAGCTGTTGCCAAGGCTATAGGATACCCTCCACAAACTAATGACAAGGCCCTGTTGTTGAAGACAACAGTTACAGAACTCATTAAAGTTGGAGAAATTAAGCTGTTATCTACAGAGAGTTCCAGTACAGTTGGGCTACACAAGGAAACTCTGCCTTCAATAATAGAAAAGAAAAATAAATGAGAAAAATTCTGTGTTTTATGCCAAGCATTTATTTATCCAGTTATTTTAAATTTTTAAGAATAATTTTAAATCTCTCTTTTTGACACATCATTGCTAATATAAGAATAAATTCACAGAGGAATAAAAAGTTGCCTACTCCACTGAAGCAATAAGGATGATACAGGCAGATGTAGATCTACACAGACCAATCTACACAGACAGAGCTGTCTTCTTGTACATGCTTTGACAAAAAGACCCAATTACAAAACAAAACCTCAAGACATGAAATCATAGTTAGCCTGCTTTCTCAGTTTGTTTTGTACTATAACAGAATGCCTGGGTGTAGTGGGATTATGTTGTTACATTATATATTATTGTCCCACCTACTTGTTTAATAAAAATGCTGATTGGCCAAAAGCAGATGGGAAGTACGGGTGGAGTTACCAGACTAAGAAAATTCTGGGACCAGGAAGAACAGAGCAAAAGAGCCACAGATGCAGAGGGCAACTATGCTTCTCTGAGAAAAGGTTCTGAGCAGCATGGCTGAACAGAACAGGAATCATGGGTTAGTTTAAGGGTAAATAGTTAGCAAGTTAGCAATTTATCTGGGCCCAGATCAATCAGCATACAGTTAATGTAATTATCTGTGTGTCTCTGTGAGTCTACTAATGTAGGTTCTGTGGTTCTGCAGGTCTGTGGGTTTGCACCTGGAGGCTGGGCTGGAAAGTCCTGGTCAGAAACCTCATACAACACTCGAGACTGAATAATTTATAAAGAGTAGAAATTTATTTTTCTGTAATCCTGTAGGCTTAATATTTCTATATCAAATTAGAAGCTGGTTTGGTATCTGACTCGGCCATAGTCTCTACTCCTGTCTATACCATAGTCTTTGTATCCATGTCAACACTTGACATCCTGCATTCCTCAGGTAAGTGACACACTCTTCCACATGTGGCAAAAGACAGGAGAGTCTGAACCCACTTACTCGGGTTATCATTTCAGTCATTAGACTTATGACCAAATGATTCTAAGTAAGCCTCATTTCCAAACACACTAGTACTTGGGTTGAGTTTTAACACAGGCTTTAAGGGACAAAAGACTATCTTGCTTAAATTATGGGTATATCATACACAATCAGATGGAAACCAGAGAGATAAGGATTACTTTTCTACCCTTATTCCCCAAGTCTACAGTCATGATTTCACTATATAAATATAATGCAAATATGTTTTATCTTATTCATAATAATATTTCTAAAATCTATGCATATCAATCTATAACACACAGCATCTATAACATATTAAAATGTGTGGCCTACGTTTATATAAATAAACTGAAGAAAATATCTTTTAAGAGAAAGAAAAGTAGTATGTATTCTTAGAGTTTTAATTTCGTCAAAAATGTCAAAAACCTTCCTTCATTTTCATATCAATGTTTTTCAGCTTCATCACAAATATTGTTTGATTCACTTGAGTGGCTTATACTTTCATTTAAACTTATGGTTAGAACTCTGAATGGCAGGATCTGTCAGGAAAGCTGGATGTCCTCAGAGGTTTGCCTTCATCTCGATACACCTGACTTTCTGTTTGTAAAATAACAATGGTGATAACATTGGTCCTGTAATGTTATGAGATTTAGCACAGCAATTCATGTAATTCTCAAAGCTCATGTCTCCGTTCACAATACTCAAAATTGTTCATCTGTTTACTATTCTTATTTCCAATTATGAGTAAGTAAATCTACATAGCCAGTGATATCTTTAACCAGGCATTTGAAATTAATTTGTGCAAAATTCATTCTTAAACCTACTTTAGTTCTCTTAGTTCAGTCTTTTAAGAGAAAAGATGGTATGTTTGCTGCAAGAAATCAGTACATCTCAACTGTTTGGTGACAATGCATCTAAATAAGAAGGCCTGGTGTTCTGAACAGGGTTAGCAGAAAATATGACCTGAAGAGTGAGTGGTAACATACAGGTGCAAACCACTCATCTTCTTTTTCTCTATTTCTTCCTGGTTAATACCCATGTAAGGACTTAAGGTGAGATGTGTGTCTGAGAGGGGCAAAGACATCCTATGTGCTATGCCTTTGTTTTTAAGATGACAAGCGTTTTAAAATTGTCCCTAATAGAAAATTATATAGAATGTTTGAAAATGCCAGGAAATGTTACTGGTGGTCCATGAGAAGTGGCTGGTGTATAGATAAAAGAAAAATGAGAAAATGTACACTTATCATAGCCTCACAGCCCCCAAGAAGCAGAGGACTTTTGCCAGAACTAGATCCAACACTGGTCTGGTGTGTGGTTAGACACAGCACAGTGATCACAGCCTCTGGAAGTGGTTGGAATTTAATACCCTGACAGCTGTGGAAACAGTAAGGCAATCCACATCACTGTGGAGGGTTGGGTAACATTTGTAGACTTCACTGAGGGTTCAGAAAAGCACAACAGTGCTGCTTATAATGCTTTAGAACTTTGAAATTGTACCCTTTCCAGAGGGACAAGAGCTCAAGGTCATTGCTCCTGTCTGGTGCTTCACTGATTTATTTCATTTCCCTTGTCCAAGTGGCCTATGTTGACCTTACAAAACTGCATCAACAAATTGAGTTAACATCCTATTAAGATAAGAAATATGAAATGATTCTTCTCTTTTGCCTTCAGTGTACTATCTGCGGTAGACTGTCTTCCAAGTTTCCTCATACATTTAAGTAATAAGATGAAGTTAAACAGGAAAACAATGAAAATGTAGAAAAGCACTGTTAAAATACTTTCACTTAGACTGAAAAATCAGAGAAATGTCTGTTTCATGTATGATGGTTTGGAGAGCAGCTGTGCTGTGTCTTACTATTAAGCTCATTTGGGGGTGTAATATCTTGTTGGATACTTGTGTGTTTATTTTTCTTTAAATAAATGCGACTATTTGCACTGGATATTTCAATATGTTCTCTCCTGTAGACATTTAATATTTTTATCATCAATGAACACCATTATTCTGCCCAAAATCTTGGCAGTATTTTTGAAAGTCAGAGAAGATTCACTTTTCAGAAAAGTTTAAAAAAGAAAAGAAAAGAAAAAAGTTACTAATTTAGTGAACAGAAATTGGATCTTTTAAATCAGAAGCAAACAGAAGTGAAAAAAAAAAACAGTATTTCTGTATGTACCTTTATTTGTCATGGTGTGCCCATATATGACTATCCCTTTGTCTCTTTGTGTGTATGTGTATGTGCATACCTCTGTTTCTGTGTGTGTCTTTCTGTGAGTCTGTGTGAGAGGAGTATGTGTGTGTATGTGTTATTTTGTGTCTATCTATGTGTATGTATCTGTCTACGCCTCTGAGTGTGTGAACATGCCTTTGTGTAAGTCCATCTCTGTGTTTATATCTACCTTATTTCTGTTGCTATTATTACTTCCCGACCTTTTTAGATGAGGACAGAGACTGAGAGTAAATGAGAGGTAGACTGAGGAATTTTTCTGAGCAAATGAAGAAAAGCATTTGTGTGAAAGTTGGGAGAGGAATAATAATAAAATAATGAAGATATGTAACAAAACGAAATACAAAATAAATAAAATGTTGTTTAAAAAAACCTTGACCACCATTAATAAAAGTAGTAACTGATTTTCTTTCAAAGCATATTAAAACTATAAAACACTTTGCTTTAATACAATGTCTGATATGCTGGTTTCCTTGAATTTTGAGTTTATTCTATGGTTAATAATTTTTTTTATATCTAGGAGCTACGTTAGATCATAGTGCTATTTCAGAAGCCAGAGATCACCTGTGACTAATTTCTCACTACCTCTTTCAAGTATAGGTTGCTTATGGGTCTCTCTGCAAACACTTAGTCTTCTGATGGAGAGGCAATTTGGGTTCTGTGAAAGCTGCTTTTCTAAGAAAATTTAGGAAGTTAAGGAAGCAGGTGAAGTCTGGACTGAATGTACATTGTTGACATGAAAACATCCAGGTTCGGAAACCTCAGTGGTTAGACCCCACGGGACTGGCAAAGCCCCAGGTGAGGTTCATAGGGATAGCTAAAATGTCTAGCATATCTTTCTCCACCCAGATGTTGTTAACCCTAAGACTGTTCCTCTACAGTGGCTGCTCCTACCAAAATTAGATAAACATGCTTCCTTTTTCAGCTGTGTGAAAATATCCCATGTTTCTGTTCAACTCTGTATAATGAACATGCCGAAATGCTAGGGAACTGCAGCTCTCTCATCCCAGTGAGCACAGCACACCCAGTCAGAGTGTTTCTATTCCCATTTGTCTTTTCATTTTGATGACCTAGTCAGGTCAATCTTCAAAGCTATGAAAAAAATACATTAACGTGTCCCCTGAGCAAGGATCTGGGCACCCGAATATAGAAAACTTGTATTGGACAGATGAGGGGAATATTCCTATGAAAAGTGTGCTAATAAACAGAATTAATAAAACAAAAGTAAAAGTAGAAAGAAGGGTATAAAACAAAACAAAAAGGATCGAAAAATAGGCAGGTTTTTTTGTTTTTGTTTTTTTAGAAGAGTTTGGAAATAAGTCACATCTAGACCTAACTTAGTTATGTGCTGGTGCTTTGAAGGAAATTCTGGGAAACCACAGAACGCTTTTAAGCTTCATGTTTGTTCATGCTGTGTACAGGATGTAACATGAGTTTCCAGGGAAGAATAACAATTTAACTACTTGAAAGGAAATTAAATAATAGGAGATTAATTGATGAGTGGACACCTAGCCCAGTACTGTGTAAGACACCCTCTAAGATGAGAACATTCTATCTTGCAGGGGAGTGCTTTTAAGGTAAATAACACAAAAGAGTTCAGGAAATCCTTGAACTGACACATTCACTACACCCCTTTCTGAAAGAATAAATAATAAAACCTACAAAAAAAGTCTCTCAGAGATGCCAAGCTGAAGACTTTAAGATCAGCCTGCGACCAGTAAGCAGAAACAACTATGCCACCTAGAAGAGGTTTAGAACAACTGAGAAAGTTGGAAAAGACACTCTTCAACCCATTAATTTGCTGGTAGGCTGTTCAATGTATCCCATATTACCAGTTTATTTTACCTATAACTCTTATATTTTTGCTTGTGTGCCTAGCCTTTAAGAGCTGAGCCATCTCTCCAGCCCTTAACCTATCACTAATGCTGGAGCTGGCTTTGGTGATGCAACTATCTTTGAGTCATTTTTTCTCCTGTAAGTAAGCTCAAACCCATACTCCTGTAAATGGCTCCAATAAGACTCATAGTTCATCAAGATGGACTTTGGCAGTGTTTGAACTTTAGTCTGTCTTGGGCTCCCACATACGGTAAGTAGACACAAGTGTAGCATGTCCCCAGGAAAAGTTTTGTTACACAACACAGAGGTTCTATTATGTTCCAATTTTTGCTTTCATGTTATATTTTGCAAAACCAATCCACTACTATCACCAAACAAACAAATGTTGAAGGAGAATTGTTCACACTGCCAATCTGCTATGTCAATAAAGCCATCTTGAATCAAGGATGGAGTCAGTGATTGACTGATAGAGATTAGCCATAGAGATGTTGGAGGACTGAAGAAGTCATAGAAAGAAGGACAGGAAGAGAGTAGGAGGGACTGAAGGGTATTTCTCAGGCTTTAGGATTGGGACATAGAGACTAGAGTCAGGTGATTGTCCGTCTTCGCTACTTATAAAAGTTATCAGGGTTTTATCCCAATTTCTGACTATGAACTTATTATTAATATTAGGACAGTTTAGGTACATGTTATGTCTGTTGTCCAATGTGAGGCATGATTAAGCCATGACAAGCAGTGAGTGAACCAGTGCATCAGAGTCCCAATGTTTTACTGACACTCATGGAAAACCTGCCCTTTACTTGATGAAGATTAATGATAGAGGGAGTGAAGGGGTGAGAGTAGGGGAAGAATGAGGGGAGGGAATGTGAAGGGCAGAGTAGGAGGGGAGGCCATGGCCAAAATACAAAATAAGTAGATGAATAAAAAATAAAAAGGTACAAGTCTTACAAAGACTTGTGGACACCTAGCCTGGTATTGTGTAAGACACCTCTAAGATGAGAACATTCATCATAGAATGTTATGCAAATCTGATGGATAGGATACAAGACTCATGAAGACCTGCTAATGAAAATAAGAAAAATATTCAGACACAGAGAAATTTAAAGCAGAACCTACCACATATTTTGCATTATGAAATTGAAAAGAAGCTGCCCAAGGTTGTTAGAAAACCAACCTTAGTTTGCCCAGTTACCATATAAGAATCACCACTAAAAATGATAGGCATCCCCAAGACTATACAAAGCTGACTGAAGTTATACAGAAATATTAGATTTAAAGAGATTTAAAGAAGCACATAGTATGCATTCGCCATATGTGAAACAGTTGCTAAACTCCTGGGCAAATTCAGAAAACAATTATTTCACAAGCCTATATTTAGCTACAGGCATATTGGTAGCTGGTTCTCAGTTCACATGAAGAGCAAACAGTTGGTTCTTTGAGAAAGTCAACCAAATAGATAAAACATTATCCAAACTAACCAAAAAGCAGAGAGAGAGAGAGAGAGAGAGAGAGAGAGAGAGAGAGAGAGAGAGAGAGAGAGAGAGAATCCAAACTAACAGAATCAGAAATAAAAAGAGGAATATAACAACAGACACCCAGGAAATCCAGACAACAGATCATACTTTGAAAATCCATACTCCACTAAAATGGAAAACCTAAAAGAAATGGACAGCTTTCTGGACAGGCAGCACTTACTAAAATTAAATCAAGATTAAACAGACCTATAAACACAAAGGAAATTGAAGGTGTTATTAAAAGTCTCCCAAGCAAAAAAAAAAAAAAAAAAAAAAAAAAGGACCAGATGATTTCAGTGCAGAATTCTACCAAGCATTCAAAAAAGAATTACTACCAATACTGCTCAAACTGTTCCATAGAGTAGAAACCGAAGGAACATTGCTGAACTCTTTTTATGAAATCTAAATCACCCCAATTTCCAAGACACTCAAAGATACAACAAAGAATGAGAATTACAGACCAATCTCCTTCATGAACATCGATGCAAAAATACTCAATAAAATTCTGACAAATTGAATCCAACAACATATCAAAATAATCATCCACCATAAACAAGCAGGCTTCATCCCAGAGATGCAGAGATGGTTCAACATACAAAAAACTGTGAATGTCCTCCATCATATAAAACAAACCAAAAGAAAGAAAAAAAACATGATCATCTCACTAGATCTGAAAAAGCCTTATATAAAATCCAACACGCCTTCATGATAAAAGTCCTGGAGAGATCAGGGAGAATACCTAAATATAATAAAGGCGACATACAGCAAGCCTACATCCCACATCAAACTAAATGGAGAAACACTCAAAGCCATCCCACTGAAATCAGGAACAAGACAAGGCTGTCCTCTCTCCTTATCTATTCAATATAGTTCTGGAAGTTTTAGCTAAAGCAACGAGAGAACAAAAGGAGATTAAGGGGATACAAATTGGAAAGGAAGAAGTCTCTATTTTCAATGATATGATCACATATATTTAAGTGACCCCCAAACTCTACCAGGGAACTCCTATAGCTGATAAACACCTTCAGCAAAGTAGAAGGGTAAAAGATTAATTTTTTAAAAATCAATAGCTCTTCCTATACACTGAAGGATAGTATTAGCTGCAAATAGCATTAAATATCTTTGTATAACTCCAACCAAAGAAGTAGCAGACCCGTTTGACAAAAACTTTAAGTCACTAGTGAAAGAAAATTAAGAGGATAACAGATAATGGAAAGATCTCCCATGATTCTGGATAGGTAGGATCAACATAATAAAAATTGTAATTTTACCAAGATCAAACTACAGATTCAATGCAATCATCATCAAAACCCCCACACATTTTTTACAGACCTTGAAAGAACAATACTCAACTTTATATGGAATAACAGGAAACTCAGGATTGACAAAACAATCCTGCTTAGTAAAACAACTTCAGAAGGAACCACCATCCCTGAATTCAAGTTATACTATAGAGCTACAGTGGGAAAAACACCTGGTACTGGCACAAAAACAGACTTCTGGATCAATGGAAATGAATCAAAGACCCCAACATTAAGCAACACACCTATGAACACATAATTTTTGACAAGGAGGCCAAAAATATTCAGTTGGAAAAAGATAGTATCTTCAACAACTGGTGTTGGCACAACTGTATGTAATATATAGAAGAATGCAATTAGAACCAAGCCTATCACCCTGCACAAAACTCAAATCCAAGTGGATCAAAAACCTCAATATAAAGCCAGCTATACTGGACTTGATAGAAAAAAAAGTTGAAAATACCCTCCAACACATTGGCATAGGTGACCACTTCCTAAATATAACATCAGTAGTACAAACATAATAACAAAAATTAATAAAAGGGACCTCCTGAAACTGAGTCAATAACACAAAACAACAGCCTACAGGATGGGAAAAGATCTTCACCAACCCTATATCTGACAGAGAACAGATCTCTAAAATATATAGAGAACTCAAGAAACTGGAGGCCAAAAACCTAAATAACCCAATTAAAAAATGGGGTTCAGAGCTAAAAAGGAAATTCTCAACAGAATTGCAAATGGCTGAAAGGCACTTTAAAAATTACTCAATATCTTTAGCCATCAGAGAAATGCAAATCAAAACAACTTTGATATACCACCTTACACCTGTCAGAATGGCTAAGTTCAAAAACACAGATGACAGCCTTTGCTGGAGAGGATGAGAAACAAGGGGAACACTCCCCCATTGTTGGTGGGAGTGTAAACTTACTCAAGCCACTCTTGAATGTGGTATGGCAGTTCCTCAGAAAACTGGGAATCAGTCTCCCCAAAGATCCAGCAATACCACTATTAGGTATATACCCAAAGAATGCACATTCGTATCCCAAAAGCATTAACTCAACTATCTTTATAACAACATTATCTTTAGTAACAAGAAAGCAAAAACAACCTAGATGCCCCTCGGCTGAAGAATAAATCAACAAACCGTGGTACATTTACACAATGGGCTACTACTAAGCAGAAAAAAAAAAAAATCCTAAAATTTGTGGACAAATGGATAGAATTGGAGAATATTCTCCTGAGCGAGGTATTACAAGCCCAGAAAGATAGTCATAGGATGTACTCACTCATAAGTGGACTTTAGACAAAATAGCAAAGACCACAGTCCCTGAACAGCTTAGGATCAGAAGGAACTTAAGAGAGATATCCAGAGATTCCCCTAGGAAGAGAAAGTAGAGAAGATAAACTTAACAAATTGGGATCCTGATGGTTTACAACCAAGAAGAGGTGGGAACAAACCATGAGAGAAAGAGGTGGTTGAGTGAGAGGAGCAACAGAGAGGGAGAAGAGAAAGAGATGGGTATCTTGATAGAGGAAGCCACTGTGGGGCTGGAAAGAGATCAGGTGCTAGGGAAACATCCAAGAACTTACCAGATGTTCCTTTCTGGATCTCCAATCAATAGTGAAGGTGGTTACAAAACAAGACTTCTCCTATAACCAAATAAATAGCCACCCTAAGCTTCATCACAGAACCTACATCCGACAAGGAATAGAGAGAGAGGAGAGATCCACGGCTGAGCCCTGAGCTGAGCTCCTGGTCCAGCTGAGAGCAGGAGAGGAGAGTACATATATTCAAGGGGATAGGGATTATAAAGAGGAGTCCCACGGTGATGGCTGGATGGAGCTCTGGGGAGCTCACTAAATCATGCATAGCCATTGAAAATCCATCAGGAAAAGATGATAGGCCTTCCAATAATAGGCAACCGTGGATTGGCATGGACAGTATGAGGAGTCTTAAGGAGTGGGATCAGACTGTGTTTCTGTGCGTTGACTGACACCTTGGAATCCATTCCCTGCAGAGGAACACCTAACCCAGTCTTGATATTGGGGTGAAGAAATGGAACTTTCCTGGAATGGATATGCCTTGCTAAACTGACCCACCTTGGGACTTCTTAACCTTTTGGGGGAGGGAATTGAGGGATGAAGAAGAGGAGGTTGAAGGTACCTATGAAAAATTGAGAGAAGGGAAAGGAAGGGGAGCAGGGAAATACATGGAAATAAAAGATTTTTTAATAAAAAATAATAAAGAGGAAACAATTTTAAAAATTTTTTAAAGGCAAAAAAATTTAAAAAAAAGAATAAATAGATAAAATTTCTGAGTAAATTGTGAGTATGGAGGAGGGGATAGCAGAAGGTGGGAAGAGAATGTGTGGGAATAGGATGCTTGAATAGTGAAGGAACCGAGAGGGAGATTAAGAAAACAGATATCTTGATAGAGGGAGCAATTTGGCGGTTAGGGAGAAACCTGTTGCTGGGAAAATTTCCTGGAATCCATGAGGATGACCCAGACTGAGACTCCAAGCAACTGTGGAGATGGCCTTCCCCTTTGATCAAATTGATGGTTGTTATAATTGTCATCATAGAACTTTCATCCAGCAAGTGATGGAAGCAGATGCAGAGATTCACAGCTAGACATTTGTGACTCCTCTTGGGAAGCCTTACTCTCTCTGACAAGTGGATGGGGGATAGGAAAGGGAGAAACTGAGGGTTGAATGGGAAGAGAAGGGGGAAGGAGAACTGTGGTTCATATGGAAAATAAAAACTTCTAAATTAAAAAAAAAAGATAATACTAACAATAGACTATAATAATGAACATAATAAACAATATTGGTACTAAAATGATAAAATTTAAAAAAGAGGAAGCTAAGGTCAAAAATGAGGTATGGCTATATGTTTGGAAATATCTCATCTTTTTCATGAATGGTGGTATACTACTTTCCCAATTTTATTTCTTTGGTCTACTTTTGTTGTCTTATTACTCTGCCTAGAACTTCTAGTGTTATATTGACTAGATATAAAGAGAGTGCACAGGCTTGTCCTGTTCCTGAGATTAATGGGATGACTTTGAGTTTCTCTTTTGTTCATTTGATGGTGGCTGTTGGCCTAGTGTATACTGCCTTTTATTATGTTTGTGGATGTTCCTTATAATCCTGATTTCCCCAAGGCCTCTATAGCAGAAGGGTTTTGGATTTTGTTAAAGGCTTTTTCAGCATCTAATGACTATGTTTTTTCTTACACTTTGTTTATATGATGGATGACATTGTCAGATTTTCATATGTTAAAACCATCCCTGCATCTCTTGGATGAATCCTACTTGATCATGGTGGATATTTTTTTATGTGTTCTTGGATTCAGTTTGCCAGTACTTTTATTGAGTATATGTGTACCAACTCTCAATATGCAGAAAGAATTGCTTTACATATTAAAATCCCTCAACTTATTTCAAATGATTCTAAATTAACTGCTATTTGTTCAGTTACAAGAAACAATTAAGAATATATATTATTCTTATATATAACAAATGTTACCAGGCTCTCTAGCACAAGGTAACATGGAATTGATCAGTCATTGGTAAGAAATTTGCTAGACGCCTCAAATTTTCACAAAATATACCATGTTAATAGAAAAGGCTTGAAAAAAGATTTCTCTATCCCTTTGCAACAAGCCAGGGAAATTATAAGGAAATTTCCTTGATGTGGGAATGCCTTTCTGTACGCTGTGAATATCAATCTTTAAATAAAGGGGCTGTTTTGGTCCTTGGCGGGAACCATAGAAAAAGTAGGCAGAGGAATCAGAATAGGTAGGAAAGGAAGGGCAGGGTCAGAAGCAGATTGAGTAAGCCACCCAAGAAGAAACATGTAAGGAACACAGGTGAGCCATGGGCCACATGGCAGACAGATTAATGAGAATGGGTTGAGTTAAGATGTAAGAGCAAGCTAGCAATGTGCCTGGCCATAGGCCAAACAGCATGAACTTAATATAAGCCTCTGAGTCATTTCTGGGGGCCTGAGCAGCGGTGGGCAGCTAATGGGTCTGGCGTGGCAGGTCTGAGGGTCTGGGTCTCTGGCCGCGTGGGACCAAGAAACCACACCACAACATTTCCTACTTGCTGTTTGTATAACAAAACTCCACCATCTACAAGAAGTAACCTAAAGTGTACTAAAAAAAGTAAAATTTGGCAAATAAATGTGTTTTATTTTGTGAAGTTTTGGAAATTCAATTATATGTATCATGCCAGAGATACTTACTTAGAGTTTCATTTGGTAGTTGCTTTGTGTTCTCAAAAGGCTGATTCTTTAATTATTCATGTATTAGAAGTCATGACCATCATGAGGATACCTGTACAAATTAAAAGACTAGCAAAGTTTCAGCAAAATAAACTAGATGTTTGCATATTACTATATCAAGCATATTAAAGGATACCAAATAATCCTACAGGCAAGTAGTAATATAAAGATCTAATCACACATTTAAAAATACATTTAATTAACAAAAAATGGTAATAAAGATGCCGGAGTTAGAGTGCACATTAACTTTAAATTTTGAAATGCTAATGAGAAAGGAACAACAGCTGTGGAGAGACATTCAATAATGAAGAAAATAAAACCTGCTGAATTAAATCAACCTGTATATTTCAAAGATATGTTAACCACATAATGGAAACAAAGATATATGTCGTGTTTGGGAAGAGGTTTTGCTTTGTTTCCACAGGGGGAAAAGCTATGAATATCATCAAGATTGATAAAGATTAGATTTAAACCGAAGAGATTGTTTGAATAGGTGAGGGAATCTTTCATCAACTACATGGTCATTTCACCTAAATTAGCTTATAAGACTAAGAAACGTCTTTTATTTGAACAGCCATAAACTAACAAAAGGAACAGGAGAGACAACCTGAAAGTTAGGGTTGGAGAAGGGTTTTATTTTTGTCTTTTCAGGAGAACAGAAGCAGCCAACCAAAAGAATCAGAATACCATGGGGTAAATAATATATAAGAAGAAATAAAGAGAAAAATCATCCAGAGAAAATGTCATAAGAAAAAGAATAAGTTGGTTCATGTTAAAACACATTTCTAACAGAGTATAAATTTATAAATCTTCCCAAATATTTGTTTCTACTGTTCTGTATAGACATACAAGGCAAATGATCTTTTTGTGGTTCCAACTCAAATAATTTAAAGCTGGCTTAGGAGAGTAGCTCTCCTTCTCTAAACCCAGGCATACTTGATAGAGGAAAATCCAAAGTCTCTGTATTATATCAGGAGAACCACCTGGTATAGGACAGAAGAAAAGTCAAAATTAAGAGGTATTTTATTATCACTAATCTCATAATTTTTTAGGGGGTGGTTATTTTGACTCTTTAAACCTTTCCTTAAGGTATAAACATCATTTCGAAATTAGTATGATTTACATTTATATAAACTTTCTGTCATGATATTAATGGTTATACAGAGTACCAACTATAGGAACAGGCTTCATCTAGCTTTCTATATGTGATTTTGGGTTTTACATTATGCCCACATTCCAAAGAGTTGAGGTCAGTGGTTTTTAGTTGTTATATCGATGTGTGTCATCATTTAGAAGGGTTGGTTACAAGTTGTTATTGGTCATATTCAGAAAGGAAACGAATTAAAGGAAATTAGATTTAGGGATCTCATTCTGAAAAGAGGGGATATATAGAAATGGTAGGATAAAAGGGTCGATCTACTTTCAAACTATAAAGGCAACTACTAGTCTCAAATACTTTACAATGGTATGGATTTTTGTGGATTGATACAAATTTAGGCCTATTTTTGTTATACTGCATATATGTTTCTACTCTTGTTTAAGATGTTTTTTATGTGTGTGTATTGATACAAATATTGATACACCTCTACTTCTGGTATCTTGTGTCCATATGAGTAACAGTGATCAGGTTAGAATCCCACCTATCCTGTGCCTTTTCATTTTGGTTTAGTTACATCCCTCCATCTGGCGGGAAGATGTTTCTCTAACTACCTAGAGTCCCATTGGGCTCCATTCAATTACCTGTAGTAGGTTGCTGCCTTGTGATTTATATAGGAATGAGTTGAGACCCACTATCTGGGTGTAAGGTTCCATGATAATGATAGCATGGATCAGAACAAGTTGTGACAACACATCCTAAAAATACAAAGGACTTATGGTCAGAATTGAATTGTTATTCCTGCTAATACTGAAAGAAGGATCCTTAATGAGTTTCAAGGTTTCAATCACTTTAAATTGACAAGACAGTTTTTCAGTTTTTGTTGGGGAAAGTGGCTGTTATGATATTCCTTCTTGTCATCCTTAATTTTTATGCATAAAACAGTGCATAAAACTGCCTCTGGACTAAGTATAAAATTTATCCTGAACATCTAAAATATAGAAGGAAGCAGACAGAGCATGTTAAGTACTCAATGAATCTACTGATGATACACTCATGTCCATGTCAACAACACCCATGCATCAGCCTAATGGAAATAACCAAGCCATACTTTAGTCCAAGTGTGGGTATTCCTGGGGTGTGAAGAAACCTTCCTCCATGGCTTTCTTCCCCAGATGTTTAAAACACAAAGGCTATTCACTCACCTTCAGAGGTAGCTCCTAGTAATATTAGCTAAGTTTCTCTCTTTGTCAAACAGTATAATATAAACCAGCCTACCTGTTCACCTATAACCTCACCCCCCTTTTCAGCTATATGTAATAACCCCCAGTCTTCACTATTGTCATTGCTGTGATAAATCACCATGACAAAAAACAACTTGGATTTAAAAGAGTTTAATGTAGCTTGCAGTTTCATAGCACAGCCCATCATTGAGGGTAGTCAAAGCAGGAAGTATAAAACGGGGCAAGAACCTAGAGGCAAGAGCTGATACAGAGACCATGAAGGAGCACTGCTTACTGGCTTGCAGCCTGCTTTGTTAAAGCACCAATGACTCAGGGGTAGTACCATGAGCCCACAGGGAGGTGGGACTTCCCACATCACTCGTATATATATATATATACAAAGCACCACAGGTCAATCTGGACATTATCTCAAGAGAGCCTTCCTCTCCTCAGATGACTACAGTTTATGTCAAATTAACATAAACCACTCAGCACACCTCAACTCCATGTTCAATCATGTACAATAATGCAATGAGCTTCCGCGGTGCGGAGGTTCTTTCATCAGAGTAAGCACAAACCCCCACCTGATCCGAGTGTTTCTGTGATCATGTGTTTCTCATTTCTTCATCCTCTCATGCCAAGTCAGGGTTCTAGGGCCTACAGGCAAGGGAGATAGTTCAGGCAAATGGAAATGTAAAAATTTCATTAGTCATTTACATAATTTTAAATAAAAGGGCTTCTTTGAGTTGTGCCTGCTTCGTCGTTCGGGGCTATGTTATTCTCTGACATGACTATTGTTCATGCAGAAGAGACTGGCAGTGAGGAGAGTCTGGCTTTAAGAACTCCATACACATCTGTCACTGCCAGTTTCCACACTTCCACCTCTTCCTCCTACTTTCTTGCTCCTTCTTCACGGTCTTTTCCTCTTTCTATTATTAACCAAAAATGTAAGTTGCTCTTTTGTCTTGTGCTATATAACAGCAGGATCCAAACCACACTGGTTTGTTGAACCGTGTAGCCTAGGTCTTAGATGGACATCTCACTAAGTTCTTAATATTCTCATAGTCACGGTTGTTTTTGTGGTCTCTTATGTGATGGCATGTGCATAATGTGAGATCTTTGTATTTTAAACTCTCAATAATTGATTATGCCTAAAATACCCAATGATCCCCACATTCACAAACTTACACGATACTGAGGAGTCATTTAACACTGAAGCCTATTAACCATAATGCCATAGATCACTAATATTAAAATGATGTAACAAAGCAATCCATTTAATATCGATTTTTTAAAGAAATTTATATATTCAGATGAGGAAACATAGTCTGAGAAACAAAAAGTAGAGTATTCCTTGCTTTCTATAATTCTTTTCTGAATTCTGCTGACTGTAGACTATCAATGATAAACCAATATCTATTTTTTTGGTGTGTAATTCTAAAAATGCTAGTATTTCACTAAGTAACAAATTCTGCAGAAATAGCTCAAAAGTGTGGTGCAAAGATACCTCAGATACACGCTCACACAATGTAAATAAGTAGTGGTAAGATGTAAACAGCAGCTCTTGTCCAAAGAGGACTCATCCCACTCTATTCTGACTTCTCAACTGTCAGAACAGGGGTTCACACTTCAAAGTTCTTTGCTGATAATCACTGGTTTTCTAAATGATCTTGTTAACAGTCATGGGTTTTTTTGTTTTTTGGTTTTCTTTTTTGCATCTGATAAATCCCTGCCTATATAAATGTAGCTTATTTCTTTTAATTTACTCTCTCTCTCTCTCTCTCTCTCTCTCTCTCTCTCTCTCTCTCTCTCTCTCTCTCTTTCTCTCTCTCTCTCTCTCTCTCTCTCTCTCTCACACACACACACACACACACACACACACATCTTTTCTAGGCCACCATGTCATAAATGTTACATGCTGAAAATATAATTTTCTATCTCCCCACACCTCTACCTTCTGCTCCACTTCTGTAGCACCCCTTCACTTACCTATTCATGAATGAGTGCCATCCATTTTTACCCCCAGTCCCCTCCATATTTATCTCCATTCCAAATACTTACTATATTTTATTGATTCTATCACTGTAATATCTTCTATATCCATCACATTTTTGCTTCCACCACTTCTGACCTCAGACAATACAGGACCTCATTATCCTGGTCTAAACTGCTTCGGTAATCTCCCTTCCTCTAGCTTTGACCCTCTCTAATCCATATTTGACACCAAAGCTACAGTAATCTTTTAAAATGCAAATTTAATCATCTTATTCCTTATTTAAATCCTTCAAATGGCTTCTGATTTTCCATTTTCCAGGTGGAAGTCCAAATACATCTGTGTGGCATACTGGCTATTTCCATGATCTCTAGGCAAATGTATCTCTTACCTCTGATTCTGTAGGGATCTTCAGTGTAAGGTAAAAGTCTGAGCTCACTTACTAGTTACAAAAACTCACCAATCTCTGGGGTTACCCCAGTCCAACTTAAAATCCCACCAGTCCTCACCCTGGAAAACTCTGACCCCAAGAATACCTGCATCCTGCTCAGTTATTTGCTGCTTCTCTCCTCAGCAGAGGCAGCTACCCTGTTATGGCTTTCCAAATAAACCTCTTGTATGAGGTTTGTGTGCAGTGTGACTTTGTGGTGTTCCATGGTTTCTGTCTGGCAGAATGCCTTTCACTCCAGGGCTGCAGCACTTGTACTGGGGAAACCTTTTACTTCAGACCTGCAACTCTTAAACTTAGTCTAGACATTACAAACTCGAAATAGAGTTTCTTCACAGTCCAAATCTAATTTCTCACACTACTTTTACTCTGTTTACTTTTTAATCCATATCTCAAATCCGTCAGCCACCTTTACTATTCTAAGAAGCACATGACTTCATGATATTTTAGAGAAACTGAGCTAATATTGAATGTATGTAAATGTACAAAGATATTAAAAATCACTTATAATACAGAATTCTACCTATATTCACTATCTACTATAGCTCATAGATTTTTGGGGTGATCAATTATTGAGTGACTTACTTTTCCTGGGGAGATGAAATACATACCTCTAAACACACCAGATGGGATATCATGACAAACCAAAGTATCATCAAAGTCCAGTTTGGTGAACCAATGAGTTTTATTGGAGATACTTACAGAAATATGGGTGAGAAGTAAGTTACAGAAGCAAAACATACCCCAAAATAGCTGCATGACCAAGGTCCCCCCCAGGATGGGTAACAGCTCACAAAATCTTGGGACAATGAATACATTGCACAGCTTGGAGGCAGTTCAACAGGCTGTGAGTATCCTTCCCAAGTCAATCAGTTGCTCTAAGCTTTTTTCAGGAACTGAGCTGATCCCACCTTTTCCAGGTAGCTGGCCTGGTATGAGTCTTCTTTGTATGAGAGTCTTTTTTATAACTTTTTAAATTGCTTCTCTGGCAAGGTGGGGCCTAGTGAATCCAGTTGCTTACAGGAACTTCCTGAAGCTATCTTTGAGTTTCTTTATTTTCTGACTTAAAGAGTTTCCCTGCGGGATGAGTGTTTTTATCTCAAGAGGAAACTGCTACATAACACTAATATTCTAGAACTTATTCTCATTAGCATAAATATTTATAAAAACATTGTCCAGTGTCTTTCTTCATAGGGAAAAGGAAAGAAAGATTTTAAGAAATTGATTCATGGAAACAATAATTCAAAATATATACAGCCCATTTCCCACTTACTGGCCATCAGGTAGGAAATGTAAATTTTGCTGATGTTGTTTAAAAGACATTCAGCTACAGAATGTTTTAATGTGGAAAGTTCAGCCTGTCTGCCTCATTGAAGGCTACAACTAAGACAAGTTCACCTCCGTTATAGCCATTTACACGGTTTGATCTCATCTATGAAAACAAACCTTCACAGAATCAATCAGAAAACTGATTGACCAATTCTGGAAATCTGTGGACCTGACAAATTGACACTTAGCATTAACCAAAGTGCTCTGTGTAGTAACTCTGTTCCTTGTGATAGTTAACCTTGATTGTTAAGGGAACAGCATCTAGAATCACTGTGGAAAGAAGACTACCACTCTGTTTCAAATTATCTAGATTAGGTGAGGTGTGAAGGCCTATCATAAATTTGATAATAACATTCCTTGGGCAGGTACCCTAGACAAAAAAATAAAAAATAAAAAGCTTAAGAACAGATATTGAGTGGACTCAAGTCTCCCAGCTGTGGATAAAATATGATAAGCCACTTTAAGTTTCCTTCCTCTGTAGGCGGAGTTTCTCTTAAAATGCACCAGTCCAAGATTAATATTTATTAAAATATAAACCAACACTCACGATACAGGTAACAGTTTATAGTGGAGCCTGAACAGGGACTGGAGTATCCAAGCAATGGACAATGGATGCCAAACAAGTCTCTCCAGCAGTCAGGAACCAGGAAACCGGCCTGCCCAGGGTCTGCCCCTTATCACTGGGGTTGGCCACTGCCCCTTCGGGAGCCCAGGACCCTGGATAAGCATCCTCGGATCTTATCAGCTGACACCTGAATCCCACCACATTCCTCCATCATTTCTCTACATTGTAGACTGAGCCAAAACCAACTATATTAGTTTGAGTTTTTATTGCTATGAAGATACACCATGACCAAGGCAACTTTTATAAGAAAAAAAATATTTAATTTGGGCTAGCTTACAGTTTTGAGGTTTAGTCCATTATCATCATGGTCAGGAGCTTGATGACATGCAGACAGACATGGCGCTGAAGATGACAGTCCTTACATCATGAGGAGAAGGCAACAGCAGTCAACTGTGAGTCACACTGAGGAGAGCTGGAGCAATAGCGAAGTCAAAGCCTACCCTCACAGTGACACACATCCTCCAGCCAGGTCACACCTTCTAATAGCCCCAGTCACTTGGGGGAGTGGCATTTTCTTTCAAACCACCACAGTCAGCAGCCTTCCTTCCTTAAGCTCTACTTGATAGATATTTTGGCCCATTGTGGGAAGTAGAGCAAGCGCTGAGAAAGTGAAGTACTGAGTTAATGTGTGTGATTGATTTGAGTGTGTTGTGTCAAGGACCCCGATACCACAAGACCGTGAGAATGGAATCATCTTCAGCAAGTGAGGCTCAGAGGGATGGTGAAGACATCCTCTTGTCTAAGTGTGAATGTTGAAAGTGTGTATAGAAAATGTCCACCATCGCTTTCTCTGCCCACCATGTTTATGGCCTAAAGACTGCTCCTATATAGAGACCAGTCCTACTAAGATTAGCTTACCCTGCTTCCTCTCATTTCAGTGGTATGTAATAAACCCACTTCGAATTCAACTGCATATATAAATATTCTGAGCTTCCAAGATGCTGTGGCTTCTCGATCAGAAATCCCAGAAACCATAATTTCAGATTTTCTATGTTCCTGCATGTTTTTCAATTTCTCATCCCCTTCTGACCCCCTAGGAAAGGGAATTTCTGGAGCAGTGCAAGGATATGGAATCTCCACAATGAAAGCAGCAACTAACACCATCTTCCAGCAAGAATCAGTAAAAGACTGTCTCCTTGTGATGCAACGCAATCTTTTCTATATGCCTCCAATTTATGTATAACTGTTTAGACAATTGTTTTTGTCAGTTTCTCTTACATGTGAGATTTATGGGAAAAGGTGCAAGAGTTGTCATATGTATGGCAAATTGATTGCTTGGCAAAGAAATTAATGGCTGAGTCAACAGATATTTTTAAAAACATACAGAAAACAACACTTGCTCTGGTGAGGCTACTTAACAATGGAAAATTGTAGTTCTACATAGCAAATAACAATTATAGTCAGAACAGAGCTTGTTTCTAATTTTAAATTCCCCTGCCTCAGCTCATTTTTACATTAATCATGCTTTTGAATTACTAGTGTTTCCTCATTAAACAGATGTACAAGGTAGGCTTAAATAAGATAAGAATTTGGCTCATGTCACCAAGTTAACAACTGACATTATAAGGCTTCTGAACCCTTAGTTATTTAGATCATTCCACCCACACAATATCAGATTTAAAAAAACGTCTGTTCTATTCTCACCTTGCAATTCTTCAACTGTCTTTTACTTAGTTATTAATTTTTAGCTGCTCACTGAACATGGTGAACTGATATGCTGTTACTTGGAGCAATATGTTGGAACATGCTACTGCTGCTTGACTCATTTCCAATTTTCAATATTTATAAAAAATGGAAATAGTTCAAATAGCTGAAAATTAAAGCACAGTTTAAAACCACTGTATCATATCAAATGTATCAGTGCTTTGGTTTATAAGTGCATACTGCCTATATGTGGATAATCCATCACATCTTCAAATTAGAAAATTTCTTGTAGCAGGTCATTGCTCCTTCTGAGAAAATGACCTTCTAACTATTTCTTACACTAAAGAAATGTGTTTTCCTCTGCATGTTTTCAAATCAAGATATTTGCAGCAGAGGCTCATTTTTGTGCTCTGGGAAGCTTAGTCAAGTCCATGATTTAATTAAACTGGTATTTGCATTTGGAAAGCAGGAGTAACCAAGGGCAAGGACATTCACTCACACATTGCCCTAGTTCTATAACAGAGATGTGCACATCTGTCAAGGTTGTTAAAAATGGAGCCATGTGCCTGGTAACATTGCATGGTGTGCCTAACGCCTGCTTTCAGAGCAGTGTCATTTCACAGATCTTCAAGAGATAAAAGAAATCTATGTTGAAACATACCAGTATTGATTTTGTCTAGTATTTTTCACTGTTAAAAGATGCATTTTTATTACATTTACTTTTGGGAAATACATAAAAAAAATCTAGGAAAATATACTCAGCTCATACATTAGTTCAGCATCAATACCCAGTTAATGTCAAATACTCCACCATTTAGAAGTATGTGGGTAGCTAACTCAAAATTTCATTTTCATAAAAATATTTGAAATTATGTAAGTTTAGCCTTCTTTCTCAGCTCAGAATCTGTATAACACCACAAACCAATTTCATTTTTCATCTCTATGACTAGTACTCTATAATTATTCTCCCGCCACATCATTTTATACAACTGCTGTTGTATCTTCCTACATCTGATGCTCTCTCACAGAAACTTTAAGTTCTAGTAACATTAAAGTCATAGTAGGTGACATTATATAAGACTTCTTATAGCACAAGAGCTATAATCATATGTGTTTTTTTTTTTATCAGAACCACTATATTGTTAATTTTGATTGAAGCAATCATCTTTCCTCCTTAAAGGATAATTCATTTTCATATTTAAGTAATGGAACAAAAGGAAAGACTATGTAGTTTTTCTTGGGAGCTGCTTGGGGAAGCTGCATACTGCAGGGAGTATAAAGTCATCTTTTGGGTGTCTCCCCTGGGGAAGGGTGACAAAGAAGATATATGGAGAAGAGAAGAACTGAGGTAGGAAAAAATCTCTGTCAGCACCAAAGAAGAGAACATGAAGTGGTATTGTAAAGTATAGGCAATTTGGTAAAGCATTAGATATGGTACCTGGTGAAATGGTACCCTGTGTATTTCTAGTATGTTATTATTAATTATTAGAAAAAAGTATTAGAAGGACTTGAAATATAATACATAAATGTAATTATATCAAAGCCAGACATAGTTGTTTTGGAAGTCTTTGGCAGACTGTAAGCTCTCTATCATGTTCCTTATGATTACCCATCCATTTACCCATCAGTTATGGAGGAGAAAACTATAGATGCTTTGTACAAATGTTCACAAGTCATCCTGCTTGGAAAGGCACTTAATCCATATATAAGCTGTATGATAGGACTTAAAGGGCTAAAGGATGCATACAACAGAGTCATGGGAGTGGGGTTTGTCCTTACTGCTCTTAGGAGCAGTTGGTTTATCTGGGAGATACAGCAATTCATTCAGTCTACAATGTCAAAATTTCTGTTTATCCTATTTTGCAAGATCTCTGTTAATCTTTAATGGCAATAATGGTAAGCTCTAGTTACAACAACTAAAAACTTATTTCACTAATATTTTTTAACACGAAGAAATATAGTTAATATGAAAACAATCAACATAGAAATATAGATATTTAAACAAAATGTGATAGAGGTTTAGATAGAAATCTAGCATTATATAATTGAGTAGAAGTTGTTGGTTGTGTTTTTAAACTATTTGAATATTACAACCTTCACTTGGTAACCCAGCTATCTTCTAATCAATAAAAAAAGCTAACTTCATATAATTATATTTTTAGATCTTGCTACAGAAACAAATTTAAAACAAAGATAAATGTTACTTTGAACTGGAGGAAATTTTCTTATAAAACATGATATGTACTAGTAGATAAGGTTAGGCTCAACAAGCTACTTCAACAGTTTCACAAAGCTTAGATGAAGACATTGTGCTAAAATTATCTCAGTTTCTACATTTTTGTGTATTTAAAAGTGGATTTGAACTCATCTGTCTTACAAAATGGCATATTTCTTTTCCTAGAGAACAGTGTATTGGTATGTGCCTCTAGTTAAACTCAAGTAAGAAGAAAACATTAAATGAGCTTAAGGTAAATCAAGGATTAAAGAAGAAAGAGCAAATAACACATTCTCTTCCTTTGGCCCAAAACAGAAAAGGTGCAGACGTTATCAAGCTGTATGGAAAATGTTAGAAAAGCAGAGTAAAGCTCTATCTCTAATTTACAGAGAGCTGTCAGGGGAGAGGCTTACATTCAAACAAAAGAACAGAACAATTGATGGATATTGGCCTGAAGCCCTGGAGCCATGCATGCACTTGGAAAACGTTTTAACTCTAATTGAAAATATTCAAGATGGTTTAAAGCACCATCTACTCTAAACATAGTGTAGACAACTAGACGAGTTTGTCATTAATAACAGTGAAGGATCAGAAAAAATTCAATCAATTTAATTTGGTATATATAAAGATAAATACTTTTCCAAAACTAAGAAGTACATTTTCACAGTTGTGTTTACCTTTGAAAGGAAGTGGTAGCAATCTCCCATCCCCTTAGTAAATGATTCTGTGAGCATATCTTAAAATCACTTGTCTTTCAGTGTGGGCTTCAAACTGTTTTCACCAATGCACTCAGCATTGGTGTTTCTAGTACTGATTGTCATTGTTAAACTTATGAATGTTACAAGAACTTTACCAGGTAGCTTAACTTTAAACATAGAGTATGGAGTAGTTGATCTTAAAATATGACATATATGCATAAATATATATAATATACACATATTATGTACATTGGTATTTTTCTCCCCTTCATCTCTTAGAAACTTGGTTTTCTTCCACTTACTTTACTTTTACTCACATGATTCTTGCCCAATTGGTGGCCTGAGCTGTGGACCCCACCTACAAGTCCTCAGCCAGCTGGGCACACTGGTCTTTGATAGAGATCTATGGAATAGGCACCTAGGGAACCTGCATGCCTTTAGATAGTCTCCAATCTCTGGCTGAACAGCAATTAACTCGAGAACTGGTACAGTCTATTTTGCCCCAAATTTCTTCCTGATCACAGCTTTTTCAGCAGCTGCTCGTCCCTACTTCTTCTTTTCCCTAGGGTGCGGTAGAAGCAGAAAGTGGACCTGACCTCTTATGGGCACATACAGGAGATAGTGCATGCACTGAAATTCCCGAGCCAACATCTAACACATCAGACCCACAGATTGAGCTACTTTTGTGTTGCATGGTATGGCAATGCTCAGCCATTGAAGTGGCAAGTGTGCCTTATACAGAGAGATTGTAGGCAGGTTGACTCAAGACACCTCTGCTACCCGCTGGTGGTCAAGTCTAGACTCAGTCACTACCAGAAGATGAAATACCTTGAAGATGACTCCTTTGATTTGGACAGTGAGAGAAGAGCTGAGCAATTAGAGTCACATCAGGGCCAGCAATAAAGTTTAGCAAGGCTCATGGCCAGAATTCCTGGAGGAGACGACACTGACATCAGAAGAGTTCTCAGTGACAGGAATGACTGGCACTGCCAGAAGTAGCTTTTCCGTGTACTTCTCAGACTTAAGATGCAAATACCATCATTTTTCCTTTTATAAATGTACTGTTCTGTCTAGATGTCAAGGTTAAGGGAGCCATTTTGCAAAGGTAGGATTTTGCAAGAAGGACTTTGAGAAAAATCTCTTCCTTCCTCTGGAGGACACCAAGGTCATTATGAGTTTCTCTTTGACAGGAACCAAGAACAGCACCATCTCAGCACCTAGGCAGTGCCAAAAAGCTGCTCCCTTCCATTTTAAATGCCCTCTTATTAGAGCTGTGGATCTTTCCTTCTTCTGTGTTACCTTTCTTTGTCTCCATTTTTTTCTATCCACCTTTTGTTGTTCCCTTGTTTCTGTCTCTGGGTGGGATTAAGGACATTCCATGCCTGGGCATGACTTGAGCACTGAATGAGTGGCAGGCTTTCCATTCACCAGAGTCTGCTTGTGTTTTGTGTCATCTGCTCTTCAGCCTCAGCCTTCCAGGAAACTCCACTAAGTCAGAATGATCATCTGCCTAAAATCACTCCTTTTTACTATTTCCCAGAAATGATAAAGTTACATCATGACATTCATTTCTTTGGGGCTTAATACTTAATGTTTCATGCTCCATATTTGAATTTAGAAATTTGAGAAAATAGAAGAGGGTCCTTGATATAAAAATACCTAAAGAATTCCCTGCAACTATTGCCTAGTATAGGAACCTTACTAGAGCCAGATGTCAGGCAGGTTACACCTTTCAAAGAATAACATAAACAAAAATTGCTCTAATATTTACCTGCTTTTGTAACATCTGCACTGTGTGGCCTTCTCCATAATACATAATAAGGCTAGTCCATAATGGCCTGTTTTGTTGGAATTTCAAGTTATTACAATTGAAAGGAATATTTTTAAACTAATTTCAGAAGAAATATCTTGATATTTTAAAACTAATTTCAGGAAAAATATCTTAATTTGCCATTCAAATTTCTCAAAAGCTTCTTAGAATCATAATATTTATAATATAGACCGATAATAAGTCATAAAATATATTCTTTATTATTTGAAGATGATATATACATCTTCATGATAGATAGATAGATAGATAGATAGATAGATAGATAGATAGATAGATAGATAGAGGTATGTAGATATATAAATGTTGTGTGTGAGTTGTTAACTTCAAAAGGAGATTATCCAGAGAAAATTAAACAAAATAACTATTATCTTCTAAGTTCCTGTAAATTATATAGCATAATTAACATATTACTTGTCTTTGGGTTCAAAATAGCATGTTATTAGAAAATAAATAAATTAGTCCCTCAATGTCTATTGGAGATTGGCTCTAGGCTCTTTCCCCATATGAAATCCATAACTGTTCAAGCTCCATATATAAAGTGGCACAACATATATACATGGCACATCTGTGTTGCTACAGTGTAACTGATTTAAACATATTTTACTTTCGTATAACTGAAAATAGTGAAGAGAGTATAACCAGTACAGGTTTAGATATTATATAATAGTTGGAACTTAAATGTGGAAGTCTAAAATGATGGCAGTCTAAATATTAATTTGTTTTTTATTCTATCAATTATTGAGTAATTGAGTTTCAGACATTAAGCCCACAAGCCTATAACATTAATTTAAGATATTAATCTAAGTGTATGTTGCAATATCATTCCTTAGCAAGTCTATATAGTTAGTAAGAATTTAATGTGTTTATTTTCTACTTATACATTTCGCTATGAATCACAATTGCTAATCACATTGAAAATATTCTTTTTGATTGTCAAGATGGTCAAGTTATTTTGAAAGTATGATCATTGTAATAAAGATAATTAAGGAAAACTTTGTAATTTGAAAGATCTCTTGATTTTTCCATTAATTCAATAAATATATTGTGGTATCTACTACATACCCCAGGACTGTACAAAAAAACAATAAATTCACCCCAAAGTAACACAAAGTCCTTTCAGTTAATCATCGATCTAGGGCTGGTATCTATGTGTCACTGGCTTACTGGATGGTGCATTGGAAAAACTGATTCAAAGACCTTCAGCTGCTTAACGTTCTGCTTGGGCATAATTATTTCTCCTTGATATTTAATCTTATTTCTTCCCCCTGGAGTCCCCCATTGTTGAGGACAAAACTCATGGTATCCTTGTAACTTCTGACAGATGATCCAATCTTTACATGGCTTTTAGGAAGAACAGAGGAATGAACAGTGACTTCAAATAACAATAGGTCTATTATTTTCCATCCTTAGGACCCTAACTAGAATTAACTGGAGAGAAAATTGTCAACATTATCCACATGTCAATAATTTTTTTCATGAGATGCTACGTTATCTAGTACTAAATATATTTAGTTTGATTACATTGATTAATGTGTAACAACAATCTAGAAATAAATATATTTGTTTTCATTGCAATGATTAGTTTGTAACGACAGTTTCTTATCTTGTGATCAATATTTATGGCCACAAACCTCAAAATGAACTATTACTTTAATGGACATGAAACATTCAGCCCTATAATACAGCCTCCAGAGCACTTAAGCAGTAAATAATGTGATGCTACACCACAAGGAATCCACAGACACTTAGCCATCTCATTCAGATAGACTCAGAAGTAAGTAAGTGCATACATTTATTTAGATTCCTAAGGTGCCATCACTGTGAAATATTTTTATGGAAAAGCATAAAACGATCAAATTCTTCTACCTCTTCCATTAAGCCAGAACTCTAGCTATATATTTAGATAAAATTAGCTTCTGTTTTTCAATCATTTGTTCACACCATTTTAGCTTCATTTTCTTTCTTTTGATACAGACTATTCTGTCCTGTTAGCAGATGCATTGCACACAGTCAGGCCTGCACTCAGTTTCTGTTTTGTAATAGTACCTTATGCATTTTTGCTGGGTTGAATGGAATGCAGTGGATGTAAGTGCATATCGAATAAAACTTCAGCAAACATGTCGGAGTACAGAACAGAATGACTACAATTGTATAAACATATAACCGTGATTATAATTACTTTTCTACAGAACATGGAGAAAGAAAAACTGAAATTCACTAAGTGATTTTTGTTCAGTAGCTTTTCTCCAAATAATTTTCTAACAACTGTTAAATGAATTATCTGATTTGGAGAACATTTCCTTTAATCTCTGTGTATAACGAACAAGTTCTGTTAAATGATTAAATGCTAAACAAACAACCCAGTTGAAGCCTACCACTTCCGTGCTCTGTACTTCAAGCGTTTCTTGCTAGGTTCAGCCTGAGTTAAGTATATAGGGAGTGTGCTGCATTAGGGAGGGATGCACAACCAGACCTTAATGCTTGTCCAAGGGTACACTTGCGAGCCACAATGAAGATGCAGGGTGTGTGGATGCAGGATTCTCAATTGTAAAAAAACTGTTTTATAAGTAGTAGTAGTAGAGTCTAGGCAGCGATTTTCCTGGAAGTGATAGGGACTCAAAACATACTCTAGACTGAAAGGGATGTTAAACATGAGAAGAAGCAATTGAGCAAGATCAAAGGAGTCCCACAGCTGTTCTCTTCTCACTTCTTGGGCATTCTTTGATGTCTATAGAACTGTTTGGGCTAAACTCAGAGCCCTGTGGAGAAAAGCCCACTCCCGTTTATCTAAGCTACTTTTTCCATTCTTCTTAGAGGTTGGTAACGGGGTAGACACCCCAGTATGTTTGCTATTTGAACATTAAAGTAAGAGGGATATTCTTATTTTATAGAAAGATGATAAATAACTAAACAGTAAATGGCACAATTTAAATTATTCTTTGTTATATAATTGTTATACCGAGAATATGCACCTTATAATCCACCATTTACAATCCACAGTGCAATGATTTTTAATGTATATACAGATATGTGATATCATCAGCAATGGCAACTTAAAATCTTTTTCTTTACTGCAGAAAGCCTGCAACAGTTACCACATCTCTCCTTTCCACTGAACAGTCATACTTTACTTTTCATCTCTACAAATTAACCTCTTCTGGAAATTACACATAAATGGAATAATACATAATATCTGGCCATTAATGAATGCCCTGTTAGCATAAGGCTAGGAATTTTTCCTCTGAGTTGAATGTTTATTTTCATTCTCCCTCTGCTAATACAATATTTCATGAGCTTGAACCTCTGACTTCCAAGAATGAATCTTATCATTCTTTCAAGTGTCATCAGAAATGTCCAGTTACAATAAAAGCAATATATATTTTCTTTGTTTGTCTTAAAAAGCTTCCTAAAAATAACAAGGTTAAGTTAAATATAAATTAAATATCTTAGACACTATCAAAGTTGAATATTCTTGTGGCATGTTGTGTCTGGTTGAAGTTTTATTTTTCTTCCATTAGCCCAGCAATTACTTCATTACTTCATTAGCTATATTTCTTTTGCTTGTGAGAGAGACCAAACTCTTCTGTGTGTCCAGGGATTTCAGGTTAACTTAAAAATCCCATATCCTTCACACATTAGGTGAGTGCACATTTCCTAAACCTTTCACTATGGGAACACTTCTGGGTACATGGCTCAGGCTAAAATGACAAAGATTTGAGATCTGTTGGCAGAATTTTAGAGTTATAACTGAGACTGAAAGTAATTACTGAGTTGTGGACCCTGGGACACAAGTTCTTGAACCCCTTGGCAAATACGTTTTCGCTCAGAAACACCCCAACACATTGCTGCACCCCACAGACTTTAGAGTACTGACAATTTGAAGACAATGATATCTCCTCTGCACATAAAAATGTCTTAGCAACAGGTGAGTTTTCCGAAGGATGATTGTCCCAGGCACCCCAGTAGATATGTGCCACTGTCCTAAACAATATCATACTGGAATGGGTACATTTTATTTCACTCCAAAGCTGAAGATACTCAGCACCAAGTAGCTTTTCCCCTGCACTTGAAAATTTCACTTAACCTCTAATATGGAAAGAAAAGAGAAATTTAGAAATGATCTAGTTGAGCAATGAAGAAAGTTCTTCCACATAGAACATACAAAGAAAGCTTACCCATGCCATTGACCCTGTCAATCTTCCAGAAACAACATTTTCAACTGCAATTCCTGGCGATTTCATCTTTTAAGTCATAAATTTAAAATATTCACCATATCTAACATACGTTCTACAAAGACCTTTGTTTCTGGAATAAAAACAAGTTTTGCTTCTTTCCACGTATGGCTTTTCTCTGTTTTCCTCCAAAGAAAGCAAAGGAGTATAAGGCAAAATAAGTCAGGTTTCTTGAACTCTTTTGATGTTCAGCGCTTCCTTTTAAGATGCTGTCTGGAAAAGTTATCTTAGGGACATAAAAATTGTTACAGTGATGCTAAAACAAGATGGAAGGAGGCAAGAGACTTGGCTAATGTACCACAGGCAAGCATTAGGTCTAGCTTCCATAAGAATTTACACACTATTTCTGCAATACCAGTCACACTGTGCAAAGGGGTTGCCAGCAGAAGGGATTTAAGGATCTAGGGCATAAGTTATACTCCAAAAGCCCCATGAGTCATACTGTTTGCTTTTGCCCTTGGTTTCCAAGGGATTTTTTTTTTTTTTTAAATACAGGATTGGCTCTGGTATTGTTCTGGCATCAGAATGGACGTTCTGGCTTGTGATCTTATAGTCTCCAGTGGAAACTCACTGGGTGGTTGCATCCATGGCATTCTCCTGTTCTATCTACTTAATATTTCTCGGTGGGCATAGAGGAAGAGAATGGTAAAAGTGAGCATCTCAGAAACATTTAATCAGGTCCAAAGATCAAACTGGAAAGCACCTCTGTGGCTCCTGATGGAGATATCACAGCTGTCAGTTTGGACACCTAACACTAATTTCAAATTAGAAAGGCAAGCTTTAGCAAGCTGTTGCCTTTTCCCAACAGATTGTATTGAAAGTTGTAAGGCCTTATTCACACAAACCACCTAATAAACATATATGTTGACCATGCACATCTAATAAGGACAGACTTTAGGCAAATGTATGTACTTACCTCACACATTTCTGCACTTACTTAGCCCATTCACATTGGTATACGGGACCTCTTCTACATTCAATATAAATGCATGTCTACTTCTATTGATCATAAATAAATTTAAAATTATGAGTTTTAGTAATCATTAAATTTTAATTTATAATTCTATGCAAAACTTTGGTTTTTTCAATAAGTACTTTCTTTATAATGTACAGAGCATCAGATAAAACACCTACTGCTGAGTGGAAACCAGGACATTTCAGGAAAAAGGAAACACCTTCCATCACGGGCTATTTAAGTAGCTGTCATTTGCAGGACTGAGACCCATATCTGTTAACAACCTTTATTTGAATTTTTACTCTCAACCGTCTCCACTCTTATACTCAGAAAGCACAGGCCACAGTGCTCTCTGCAGCCTAACAGTGCCAGCCCTGTTTCTCCAGGCTTGGCAATCAAGACAGGGCTTAGATCTCTGCAAAGCTCATTCAGCAGAAACTTCATTGAGCAAAAATTTATTGACTGCCTCCTATGTGCTCGGCATTTTAGGTTCCAGTTGGCCTAATTACTCACCATTGCTCTAGCCTGATTATTCTTCCCCACAACTTAACTGCATGGATCTATGCTCAAATTTTATCTATTTTTCAAAGTGCAACTTAAGTGCTCCTTACTTCTGAAACTCATTATTCCTTTCAATACGAAGCAATTTCACCATTTCAAGCTCCACATTACATTACCTGTATCCACAACTTGGTATGCAGTTTGTGTGTCCCAATACTGGATGGAAATGAAATGCCCTTCTTCAAAGCATAATAAGACTGTCAGGATAGCAACAGCAGAGCATCACACCAAGTGTGCAGCCTTCTGACATGACATTACTATGAGACAGAATGAGTTACATGCTCCAGAAACCAACCCTCTCACTATTTCTTCAATGCAGTAATTGTAATTTAATTAATTCATGAGATATTTTACACACAGATTGTCTTTTCATTTTAAATACATATAAGTTTCTCAAGAACAATGATGGACTATACTCACAGCAGTTAAGAACCTTGAAAGGCATCTGTTATTACAAATATTCACCATGGAAATATAGTTCACAGACTGACTTTACCTGGATGCTTGTCAGAAATCAAACATCTCAGGCTCACTGATCCAGTCACAAAATTCCCCTGTGATCTTTATGCACACTCAAGTCTGAAACCAGACTGAATGAGCAAGCAAATCCACTCTGTAACAGAAGGTACTACGAGGTGGAAAAGTGACTTCTTGAGGATATAATTCATTCTCTCAATTTCTTATGAAATAGAAATTTCATGTTTTCTCAAAAATATAAAAAGGATTGTATTAGTACTTATTATCCCTGCTTCTAACCTTCCCTTTTGAGAAAAATTATTACTCAGTAATTATATAGAAAATGTTGATAGCTATCATAGTTAAGGTTACTGTTGTTATGATGAAACATAACTAAAAACAAATTCGGGAAAAAGTGTTTATTTGGCTTATATTTCCATGTCATAGTTCATCACAAGAGAAGGTGGGACAGGAACTTAAACATGGCAGGAACCTGAAGCCAGGAACTGGTGTAGAGGCCATGAAAGAATACTGTTTTCTGGATTTTCAGCCTGCTTTCTTAAAGAGCACAAGATCACTAGCCCAAGGTATCCTGTAAGTGGACTTTTCTGCCCCACCAGCCAGCCCTGAAATAACCACACAGAGGCTTATTATTAAATATATATGCTTATCTTATAAAAATCTTAGGCTTTTTACTAAGAGGCGCAGCTCTTACAACATAAATTATCCCATAATTCTTATCTATACTCTACCTCAGTACCTTTCTTTAACAAGGCAAGCTGATCTTCCTTCTCCACAATTGTCCTGGTGACCCTCCTTCATTCCCACACTCTCTCCCTGTCTGCAAGTCCAGTATTCTCCAATTTCTTCATGCTTAGTTATTGACTATTAGCTCTTTATCAAAGTAAGGAGAGCAGCACATCTTTACAGTGAACAAGAAGACTTCCACAACTGTACCTACCCACAAAGGGCTAGCTCCTTCTACATCAATTACTAATTAAGAAAATGCCCATAGGCTTTCCTGCAGCCTATTTATTGAAGGCCTATTCTTGTGAGATTGCCTCCTCTCAGATTACTATAGCTTATATCAAGTTTATTTTGATAAAATTAAATCTTAGATTTTTGAATTCTTAGATCTATAATCAAATTTGATCAGACATGGATCTTAATAAAACTTACAATATTTTTTATTATTTTTCACTTTAAAAAAGAACATATATAAGTATAATTCAGTCTAGCAATCCTCTAGGAAAAATGTTAGCAATTTTCTACCTGAACTGTTTCCAGATGTCCCAAGCTTCATTTCACTTACTCATGCCCACAGAAGTAAAGCCCATTTGCAATTATATTCAAAAACTTGTTTTATTTTATATGAAATAAGTTCAGGTAACACAACTGTGAGTTTCACTGGATAAGCCTCAGTATTCTTTGAAGACTGTCATCATGATAAACCAACAATGAAATGGAAACTGTGGGTGTAATGAGTTTTATTAGAAAATATAAAACCAGCCCATTTCTGCCCTAAATATAGGCCAGCAGGGAAAAACCCTACAGGCCAGAACTTAGCATTAAAACCTCAATTCTTTGGACACATCCATCTAAAATATCTGCCCCAACCCCCAATTTGTCCCATCACCCAGCTACCTCAGCAGATATCTGAAATCCACAGTTCATGAGCAGCTATTGGATCAAGAGCAGCTACCTGAGATCCACAGTTTACCAGCAACTATTGGATCAAGAGCTCCTTCTGGATCAAGAGCTCAGACTGGATCATAATTGGATTCCTGAAAATTGGAAACAGGCAGCTCCTAGTGCACTAAGAAAAGCTCACAGTGACATATAATATACCCAGATTGTACCAAGGGAAGCTTCCTGAGACATATACGCAGCCAGAACAGTTTGCTCCAAGATCAGCTCCCTGAGATAGAGACAAATCCTGTATTGATCCCAAGAAGCAATGAGCAGAGAGCAGATAGCAGTGCAGAATACATGTAGCAAGATAAAGAACAATATGGCACCACCAGAATCTGGTGGTTCTACAACAGTGGGACTTGAATATGTCACTGTAGAAGAAACATAAAAAAAAAAAACTTTAAAGATAACTTTATGAAGATAATAGGAGACTTAAAAGAGGAAATAAAAACTCTCTTAAAGAAATAAAGAAAAAGACAAACAAAAAAATGGAAGAGATCAACAGATCTTTTAAAGAAAACCAATAAAAAGCAATAAAACAGGTGAGGGAAACAATTCAAGATTTAAAAATTGAAATAGAAGCAATAAAGAAGACAGACTGAGGGAATGCTGGAAATAGAAAATCTGATGAAACAAATTGGAACTACAAATATAAGCATAATCAGCAGAAGGCAAGAGACAGAACAGAGAATCTCTGGTGTGGAAGATTCAATGGTGGAAATAGATACTTTAGTGAAAGAAAACACTAAAATCAAAAATGTCATATCACACAGAACATCCAGAAAACATGGGATACCAGGAAAAGATGTAACCTAAGAAAAATAGGAATAGATGAAGGAGAAGATATCAACTCAAAGGCACAGAAAATATAGTCAACAAAATCTTAGAAGGAAACTTTCCCAATCTGAATAAGGAAATGCCTATAAAGATACAAAAAGCATACAGAAACCTATAGAATAAAGAAATAATACAAGCTGCAAATAAATAAGGCCAAGTAACTTTTAAAGGCAGACCCATCAGAATAATACCAGACTACTCAATGGAAATAATGTAATCCAGAAGTTCCTATTCAGATGTTATACAGAAACTAAGAGACCATAGTTGCCAACCCAGACTATTATACCCAGCAAAGCTATCAATCACCAAAGATGAAGTAAACAAGATACTTCATGACAAATTCATATTTAAATAATACCTTTTTGTAGATCCAGCCCTACATAAAACACTAGAAGAAAAACTCCAACATAAGGAAGCTAGATACACCCATAAGCCATAAGCAATAGATAATCCCACAGAAGGAAACCACAAAGAAAGGAAACACATACACACACTACCACCAAAAATAACAGAAATTAACTATCACTGGTCATTAATATCTCTTAATATAAATAGACACAATTCACCTATAAAAAACATTAACACAATGTCTTTTTGTATTTTTATAACACAATGGATATAAAAACAATCCATTTTCTACTGCATAAAGAAATACACCTCAACTTCAAAGACAGATACAAGCTCAGAGTAAAGGATTAGAAAATGACTTTCCAATCAAATGGATTTAAGGAAAAAACTGGTGCAGATATTCTAATATCTAACAAAAGACAATTCAAACTAAAATCAATAAAAAGAGATCAGGATGAACATTACTTATCCATCTCAGAAAAGAAATTCAATAAGATGAAGTCTCAATCATGAACATTTATACCCCTGATACAAGGGCATCCACATATGTAAACAAAAAAAATTAATAAAGTTTAAATCTCATATCAAACCCCACAGGTTAATAGTGGGAGACTTCAGTGCCCCACTCTAATCAATGGGTAGGTCTATCAGACAGAAACTTAACTGAGATATGAGGGATCTAACAGATGTTAAGACCCAAGTGTACTTAATAGATATATGCAGAAATTTCCACCCAAGCACAAAGGAATATAGCTTTTCTCTCAGCATCCCATGGAACTTACTCTAAAATTAATCACATACTCAGTCATAAAGCAAATATAAATACATACAAAAATGTGGAAATATAACTCTGTATCCTCTCAGATCTATTAGAGTTCAACAGCAACATAAACCACAGAAAGCCTACAAACTCATGGAAACTGAACATCTCTCAATTGAACCACCTCTGTGTCAATGAAGAAGTAAAGAAAGAAATCAAAGACTTTTTAGAATTCAATGAAAATGAATCCACAGTATACCCAAACTTATGAGACACAATGAAAGCAGTGCTAAGAAGAAATTCCATACCACTATATGCCTACATAAAAATTTTGGAGAAATATAACACAAGAGACCTAATAGCACAGCTGAAAGCTCTAGAACAATTACAAGCAAACTCATCCAGAAGGAGTAGATGACAGGAAATAATCAACTCAGGGATGAAATCAATGAAATTGAAACAAAACAATACAAAGAATCAATGAATCAAAGAGTTGGATCTTTGATAAAGCCTATAAAATAGACAAACCCTTATCCAAACTAACTAAAAGGCAGAAAGAGACTTAAAAAAATCATAAATGGAAAGGAGGACATAACAACAGACACTAAGGAAATTCAGAGAACCAGTAGGACATACTTCAAAAACTTGTACTCCATTAAATTGAAAAACCTAAAATGGACAGTTTTCTAGGCAGGTACCACTTACCAAAATTAAATCAAAGCAGATAAATAATTTTAATAGATCTAAACCCCCAAGGAAAGATAAACTCTTATTAAAAGTCTCTCAAGTAACAAAAGCCCAGAGCCAGATATTTTCAGTACATAATTCTACCAAAATTTCAAAACTGTTCCATACAATAGAAACTGAAGGAACACTGACAAACTCTTTTTATGAAACTACAGCTGCCCTGATACACAGGCCATACATGATGCAACAATGAAATACAGTCACAGACCACTCTCCCTCATGACCATTCATGCAAAAATACTCAATAAAATACTGGCAAACTGGATTCAAGAACATATCAAAAAAATCATTAACCTTAATCAAGTAATCTTCCTCCCAGAGATACAGGAATGGTTCATTGTATGTGGAACCTCAAGGAGTGGGATCAGACTATGTTCTTGTGCATGAGCTGATACTTTGGAGCCCATTTCCTGAAGAGGAGTGCCTAACCCAGTCTTGATTTTGGATGTGGAAATTGGACTTGCCTGACTGGATGTGCCATGCTGAGCTGACCTACCTTGGGACTCTTGCCCTTTTGGGGAAGAGGATGTGAGGAGGGAGGCTGAAGGCTGACTGGGAGCTATTGGGAGGAGGGAAAGTTCTTACCCTTCATCAAGGAAACTTCTTTTTGTAACAGATAGAGATGATTAAAGAAAATCACAGTCAATAAAAATGCAGAGTTGTAGACTCCAGTTCCTACCTATATATCCACAATGCAACTCCTACACTTAAGGCTCAGGGATAATTTCAGAAGAGGGTATACAAAGATTTTTAAGAGTCAGCAGACAAATGAGTGTTCTGAGACTATGTCTCTGTTTTGGTTACTTTCATATTGTTGCAAAAAGACACCACATCCAAGGCAACTTATACAGGGCAGCATTTAATTGAGGTCCTATAAATAGCTTCCGAGGGTAAGTCAATAATAGTTGTCGGGGAAGCATGGAAGCAGGAAGGCAAGCATGGTGCTAGAGCAGCTGCTAAGAGTTTACATCTGATCCTAAAATTGAAGGCAGAGAGAGAGAGAGAGAGAGAGAGAGAGAGAGAGAGAGAGAGAGGAGAGGCTGAGACTAAGCCTGTCATAGGCATTTGAAACCACAAAGCCCACTCCTAGTGACACACCCCTTCTAAGAAAATCACATTCACCATCCTCTTATCCTTTCTAATAGTTCACCAACTGAAAATGGAAACCAAATATTCAAATATATGAGCCTTTGGTGGGCATTCTCATTCAATCCACTACAGTTTCCAAGGATTGTCAAATCTCACATACATGACTCCCTAAATATGAAATGAACAAGGAAGACACCAATAAACATTCTTACATAAATGAGGGGGTGTGCTCACAATGCCTCAACCCTATACAAACCTCTAGAGACAAGTAAAGAATGCTGAATGATGGAGACATAGTTGATGTGGTAATGCCTTTCTGTATGCTGTGAATATCAATCTTTAAATAAAGGAGCTGTTTTGGCCTTTATAGGCACCATAGAAGAAGTAGGAGGAGAAATCAGAGCATAGGTAGGAGAAGCAGGGCGGAGTCAGGCAGATCAAGCAAGCTGCACAAGGAGCAACATGTAAGGAACACAGGTGAGCCACGGGCCACGTGGCAGACAGATTAATAGAAATGGGTTGATTTAAGATGTAAGAGCTAACTAGCAATGTGCCTGAGCCATAGGCCAAACAGCATGAAGTTAATATAAGCCTCTGAGTCATTTCTGGGGGCCTGAGCAGCAGCAGCGGGCTGCTAAAGGGTCTGGGGCGGCAGGTCTGTGGGTCTGGGCCTCTGGCTGCCCAGGACCAAGAAACTCCATTGCAACACAGAGTCTGCCCCAAAGAAGAAAATGACAATAGGTTACCCCAGATAAAGTGGCCAGGCCTGTAAATACATACATGCAAACAACATTGTACTGATTGAACAGATTGTACTTATGCATAATATATATGTGTGCATATATGCACATATATGTATCTAAAAACAATTAACAAGTAAAATGCCACCAATTTGAAAGAAAAATAGAGAGCTATATGGGAAAGTTTGGAGGGCAAAAAAGGGTATAGAGAAATGGTGCAATTATAACCTCAAAGGGAAAATACATATATATTAAAATGACTTTGATGTATCTTTCTTTATACTGTGGCTAGATTAAGTTTGACTTGTTCTCAATGTAAAATATTATTATAATTATTTTTACTTACAGACATTGTGCTGAGATAAGTCTTCTAATTTTGTGAATACAGTTTTGCCAAGAATGAACAAAAGATTACACTTATGTAGCTTTAGGACAGCCACACTGCTGAATGCAGGGTTCTCAAACACTGTGTTTGGAGATAAAGATCTTAAAGAATACTAGATCAACATTAAAACTGATGAAAATAAACATTCACTTTCCTGGTTTTAACAAAATAATGAAATTGGAGAAGAATTGAGGGTCAGTATATGCATGCAGTTGTCTGGGGAATAGATAAATGTTCGTTTTTATTTGCTTAAGAATACAAAGTGTTGGATCACCACAGCAGTTGTAAATGATTTATGGAATGAGACACATTCCTGCTTAACTTACCAAGACTATCAGCAATGATGGCAATTACAGAGATATGCTGCTATTTTTAGCAATCCAGTTACACAGGAACTGCATTTTTATTATATGAAATATCATGAAATATAAACTAAGCTTCTTTCACAATAGTGTCATAAAATTATTCTTAGTAGAAAGTAGTGACGAAATAATTAATTTCATTATAGTTATATCTATGTTTGTAAATGAGCTGTGTATACAGCACATTTCCAAGAGTTCTGCACATGATGCTAACAGGAGCCTTTAATGAATATTCATGCATAACCCAAATGTTATTCAGTCATTTCACACTATACTGGATATTTATTATGTCAACTTGACATAAGGTAGTGATTTTTAAACTATTTTTCTTTTTAAACTTATTTTATTATTATTTTTAACATACCAACCAGAGTTTCTTTATGAAAGAGGGAACCTTTTTGAGAAAATGCCCTACTAGCTTGGCCTGTGGTCAAGCCTACAAGGTGTTTTTCTGATTGATGATTAATGTGGGAAGACCCAGTTCACTACAGGCAATGCCACCCCTTCCTTGGATGGTGGTACTGAATGCTATTCAGAAGAAGGCAGGGCAAACTATGAAAGATCAAGCCGGCAAGCAGAACTCTGCTCGAGCCTCTGCATCATTTCCAGGTGCCTTCCCTGCTGGAGTTACTGCTCTGGCTTGCCTGAGTGATAGACAACAAGCTATAAGACAAACTAAAGTTTTTCTTCCCGAAGCTGTTTTGTTAATAATTATTTTTATGGAAATAAAAACCCTAACTAGGACACACACCCGAGATTTCCACATTTTAGCCAAGAGCTTGCTAACTGGTTCTGTTATACCCTCCTTAGTCATATGAAGAAATAGTCTTCATTTTTTTTAACAATCTACACCTTGATCATTTCATTCTCTAAAGGTTCACCCAGTCATGAATGAATGCATGAGAAACATTGTAAAGTTTTGACAATAGGTTACATTTTAGAGCATTACAGATCCAGACATTTAATTTTAAATATAGCCTTTGTGGACTATTTTCTAGCACTTCTGCTGTGCAATATATGCATCTGTGTCACCATTGAAATTCAGCCTCCTTCTGATGTTACAGACAAAACACTGTTCCTGGACCTCTCCTTTTGCCCTTGAACACTTCCCTTTTTCTCAAGGGTTCTCTTTCTCAAGCTCCAGATACCTGCTGAGGAGTATCTGATCACATATAAAGGTAGCATTGTTATTCCTTGTCTATGAACTTATAGAGCTCAAAGTGTATTCCCTGAAACCAAGGCAGAAAGCAAGAATATACAGAATGTATACATCAAAATATGCACAGGTAATAGAGATTTAGAAATATAATTAAGATATGTCTGTGTGCATACAAACCTATATCCAATATGTGAATAACAAAGTAAGAATATTCTAAAAAGAGATGCTGGTATGGATAATACTACTCATTTGCCCTAAATCAATTTTCTGAAGTTCAAACCTATCATGAACAATTAATTATAATCTAGAGATTTGAAAAGACTGAATATTACAGACACATAATATATATTGATTACCTTTCAACTAAGCAAAACCAAAATGATGGAAATTAAAATTGGTCAGGGCTTAGGGAGGAAGCTCAAATGGTAAAATATCTATTGTACAAGTATAGGGCTCTAAATTCAAGTTTTTGCCACCTCCACAAAATGTGTGGCATGGTGGCACACACCTGTTATCCCAGGCCTGGGAGGGAAGAAACGTGGTGTCTAGGGAGCTAGGTGTCAGTGAGTCCAACCACACAAGCAAACTCCTGATTTATTGAGACATCAGGTCTCAAAACCTAAAGTAGACAATGACCGAGGAAAAACAAATACTCGCGCGTGTGCATGCACGCTCATGTGTACACACTCACAAAGACAGGCACACCGTCAGGCATGTGCAGACAAAACAGGTTAACTGAAGATCATAAGAATCAAAGTAACACTGAGGAGAAAAAGAAAAAAAACTCATATAGATAACAATCTATACACTCAAATAAACTGGGTGCCAATGTAGTAATTCTAACTGAGGTGACCAATGGCTTATTCTTACTGTGATAGCTTTGCTCTGTCACTTCTATTTCTTCTCTGAAAACATCATCATTCCATGAGTGATAAACAGAGAAAACATTCTGTGAATAATAGGTTTGTCAAAGTGTGTATAAGAGTCAGAATAAAACCATCTGATGGGGTGGAAGAGATATCTCAGCAGTTGAGAGCAGGTACTGCTCTAGCAGAGGACCTGTGTTACGTTTCTAGCATTCACGTGTTCTATAATTGTCTACAATCCCTGTTATGGCCCGTTCATAGGTTGCATGTAGTGTTCTTAGTTTGCCTCTAGGCTATTGTAGGATATTAAAAAAATCTAGTTTATCACTACATTTACATATTTTCTTGTCTAAAAATGAAAGAGCTTAGTTATTGTGATTTGTCAGCTAAAACTAATTTTATGAAATATATAATCAATTATATCCCCATTTAAGATGACAGTATGTTCATGATGCTGAGATCATTATTCATTCATAAGCAAATCCCATCAACAAAAAAAATGAATGTGGATTTTTTTTCTTGCATACAGTAAGGAATATCGATACTTGTCCTTAAGAACTGTCTAAGTATTTAGGGTGCTTATTAATATCTATGTTGATGGAGATTTGACCATTGTCAAACTGTCCTCTACACCAGAAGCCATTCCACTGTGCCAAATGCAAGAAATTTAGCTGGCTCTAGCATAATGTTTATGGAATTTTCCACTTAAGATTCTAAAGTTACAACTTTGTAGAAACAAAATCACAACTGAGACCTTCTTGATAGATACGATATAGCCAAACATGTATTGAACAATTTCCTAAGCATTCTCATTAATCATGTGCTACTAATTTAGACATGTTTATATGGAATGTAAAAATCAAATTGAACTGGGGCTACTTGTCTGTGACCTCTTTGAGAATTGCAGAATATCAGTTCCTATCTTAGGCTTCTTAGTCCTTTGCTCTCAAGCTAAGATTCATATATTTCACAAATTGTCTTTCTGAATCTCCTTGTTCAATGAGCCATTAAGTTGTCATATTTCTTTCCAAGTTACATTACAATGACTTTGTATATCCAAGTAGTAATTATATTCTTGTCAAGGCTAAATACTATCAGTTGTGATTTATGAAGGATCCACACCTTTATTATTTATATGATAAAATTTTTTATGGATTACTTCATATGGTTTTCAACACCCTACTGAGAACATAATCCCATTAACATCTCAGTCCTAAGTTAGGAAAACTGAAAACCTCAATACAGCACTGTAGTGACGTTAAATTGAGAACATAGGTATGGCGATTCTCACCTTACCTTCTTCTACAGTATCATATTGGCTTTTTTCATCACATAGATCTGTAAACATTACTGTCATTCTAGTGTTCTTCACTATATTGTGTATGAAGCAGGGGTGTACATGCCTGCAAGTATGTGTATGTCTGTGAGTTTTTTTATCTCTTTTTATCCCTTGTTCTACATTTTAACCCTTTAGTCTTCTTTCTGAGACTCCATGCAGTGATGTGCTCTGACCTGACATGGTCTAAGCCTTTTGTTTATGTTCTTTTATCACGTGTCTAGATTTCACACACAATAGCAGCTACTCTCCTGCTAATATTTCAGTCAATCCATACTTTCAAGCCTGTTAGATCGTGGCTTATCTTATACCCCATTCAAAATATGGCCCATGGTCTAATTTATTTTATTAGTGCTTTTTAATGAATGTCTTTGTTTTATATGTAAAAAGTCATGTATTTCTTTTTAGTGAAAATAGAATTTCTTTAGGTTGTTTCATGTATATTTTATCCATGTTCCTAGGAGAATTAGTACTCTAAAATTTTGTCTGTTTACTTGAAATAGTCTCATTACTTGACACCATCCGCATATCAACATTTCTCAGCTTTTCAAGAATAGCAGTGGGATATACTATATATTATATCATATACTCATGATATAACTGATGAGCGTATGTCTGAGTATCTTTTAATTTAGGTGGTAAGGAGACTACAATTTCTCCAGTTTTTCAATGCATGCTCTGAACACAACCAAATTTATAACAGGAGGTGGAGGAGCTACACAGAGTGAATTGAATGAAGTTGGTCTTCAGGGATGTGTCTGTGAGGCATATGTGCTTCCCTGGTCCTTTCTTCTCTTTTCTTCTTGACTGCTTGAGGTGAGCAGCTTTTCTTGTTCACAACCTATATATATTATCACATGATTGCCACCAAGATTCTTCTTCTCAGCACAGACTCACAGTGGCAAGGTCAAGTGACCATAGAGGAAAGCTCTGCACACAGAAGCCAAATCACAGCTATGCTCTTTGAAGCTGCTTCTCTCACTTCTCATGGTGAAGGAACACTAACAGTGACCTCACCGAAATCCCTCTGTGAAACCGTCCTGGTGATAGATGATAGCACAGATCTTAGTGAAATCCTTTCAGACTTCTTCTTTAATCATTGGATAGAATTGAGTATTTTCCCCAAAGTTTTTATTGATTTCTGATCAAATTTTCAACAGCTGTCTTATTTAAATTTAGGAAATGACTGTTTCTTGATTTTTCGTACTGATAAAGAACTCAGGAGATTTTGTGCACAAAGACTTATTAAGGGTTGGAGATGGAGCAAGAAGAAAACACACTCTCCTTGAAATTTTTCATCTGGCACAGGCCCTTTCCTAAAGCCTTATAGCTACTTGCTAGGTTCAGCTTTATCCTCCTGTAAGACTGCTCAGAATCTGCCCTTATACCTTCTCTCTCCTTTCTCTGACATGCCCCTAGCACTTGTTGATATCTAGCACAAGGCAGTATCAAGTTACCTTCATCAATTTGAGTCCTGTAGAACTTTGCTTTGAGATTATCACTTACCACCCCTAGGAAGCATTAGAAGTTCTTTTCTCAGAAAACTCAGTTCAATTCCTTTTGTTAGAATTTTAGTACCAGCTGTTGATATATTTACATCATCAAATCACAGTGCACATAAATTGGGAGCCAGACCCAGGTAGCTTGAAAGAAACCCAATATTCTTAGACTCTCTAAAATATTTTTAATGCCTTATACAATCACAGTTTTTCTATCCAAGATTTTCTTCTTAATATTCTGTGTGAGCATGTTTTTCCCAGGCCTTTTTTTTTCCTTGACGACTATTAAAAAGGGGGAAATGATTTGAGATTCTGAAACATTTAAAGCTGTTTAATCTCTGAGCTTGTCCCTGTCACAGTCAAAGGCAAGCATTTCAGATTCTGAACCTGAGTTTTATGATTTTTCTGAACCCTCTCATGCCTCTGGGGGTTCCAGTCAGTGCTCATCAAGGCATTCAGAGTCAAGAATTCCTAAGCTATAATTTGTGTGCAGCATACAAGTTAAATGAGGAGACCTACACCACTGTTTAAATTTCTTAGCCACATCTACTGTTTTTATATGTATGATACAGACTTATTCCAAAGTGACAGCTAAGCACTGACTGAATTAGCTTTAATATTGATCTACGGCATTCCACCATTGATCTGCTATTTAATAAAGACTTATTCAATCCTCAAATGTAAGTAAAATGATTCTTCTTCAATTGGGATATATAACACCATACTGACAGTCTATTTATTGTGCATAGTTTTCATTTCTCTATTGGATACAGGGAGCTGTTGAACATGAGCTTAAAATTAATTTACTAAGGCTATTATTGTTATAATTTTCTATGTAGTGTTTTAAAAATACTTTCTCAATTATGCATGTGCCATCCTTAGAAGGAAATAAATTATGATAAGTTTAAAATGTTATTCTTTCAGTTCCAACTTGGTAATTAATTGTGTTTAATTATAATTCATTTAAAAATATAGTCATTATGGAAGACTAGTTAATTATTTTAATTTATGACAGATTTGACTATAAATGATATTAAAAAATCAAAATATTATGCTCAAGTAAATATTTTCCACTGTTTAAATAATTTAACCCCTCATCATCACAGACTACATAACATGATTCATTTTAAAATATGATATTTTAATACCAAATTAAGATTATTGAAATAAATATTATTATTTTGATTTACATTTTATATGGCATTTAATATTTCTTGATGAATGAATTTTTAAAACTTCTGAATTAAAAATATTTCAGCTATCTAAACATGGAAATAAAACTAATAAAATGCAATGAAGCATGACTTGTTAATGAGTTTAATTAAATTAGAAAGGAGACAATGGTGAGATACTTTTATTAAGACTAAGATCAGGCAAAGAAGTTTTCCTTTCCATTTCTTACATAGATGTTTTAGGTGTCCATTGTTGGGTGTCAAACAACCAGGAAATATAGTAATTTAAAACAACTATCATTTACATGTTCTTAGGCTTCCTCAATTTGGGCAGGATTATAGGAAATAACTCATCCATATGCCATATTAAGGTGGAAAAATAATGGATTACAGATAACTATTCATGAGTCTGGACTACCTTTTAGAAGACAAACTGATGGAGCCTCTGGAATGCCTGATACTTTCTCCATACATGTCTTCCTTAATTCCCAAGTCTTACCAAGTTTCTATATGGAAATTGAATACCAAAAGAACAAAGTCTAAAGTAATTGGCATCTTGGAATCTTCACATAAAATTAATGTATTGTACTTCTTTGATTATGTTGGCTACAGAAAATCACAATCTAAATGTGTGTAAAGTCATAGTATAATAGGATAACTCATTGATAAGGAGGCAGTGACTTAAGTCAGAAATGTGCCTGATTGGTGGCAGTATCTGGGTACCAGCCCTGGTAGCACGTAGCACAATTACTATTAAGACAAACACAGAAGAAGAATGGCAAATATGAAAAAAAAAATTCAATTTGGGGAACTTTGGAAATTGAAACTATATGCTTTTTGGATTCACTTTTGGTTTAAATATAAGTGCTATTATTTGAAATGCATATACTAAATTTATTTTACTTAAGTATTATTTATGTACATGTTTTGTGTGATGTGGGGATTTAATAAATTTCAGAAGTTTTGAAGATATCAGAGGGAATCTACCCACCGTCTATGTCGGGGGTTAGTAAAAGCTCCAGAAGTCCCAGAGCTCTAACCACAGTCAGTCTAGGAAAATCAGAGTGGTGATTCAAACCTTTAATTCCAGCATAGGGAGTATCCTGGGAGTGGTGACCTACACCCTTAATCCCAACTGAGTCAAGGTCACTTCAGATTATAGAAGGAAATCCAGGCTCCCAAGCAGGTGTGGTGGGGCCACACCTTAATTACCGAAAGAATACTTAAGATGGGATTCAAACACAGAAAAAGACATTCCAAGGGAATCAAGGCTGAGGAAGCTAGAAGACAGCTGGGTAAGATTTGACTGTGGTGTTTATTCCCTCTAGTATCTCCAACTTCTTCAGAGATCTATCCCTGAGTCTCATTCATTCGTGCAACAGTGTGACTTATGCATGTGAGTGTTGATATGATTATACCATAGCAGATGTGTCAAGGTCAGAGAACAACTTTAGAGAGCCAATTCTTTCCTTCCACAGTGGGATGGACCTAGGACTCATCCTCAGGGTGTCAAGCAGGAATGGCAACTTATTTTACCTATGAAGCCATTTCTCCAGGTTTAAAATAAGATTTTAAAGTGACTGTGAGCATGGCAAGATATTAGTAAATTTAGAGGCTGATGATAAATTACTAGGAAGCACCAGTTAATCACACATTCTTGATTCTAGCTAGTTGAGGTATGTTCATGTTCTATTCTATATATCTGGTATTCTTATAAGGACGTACAAATAGTAGAAAAAAATGAGTGATGTGCTAATAGCCAAAATTACATGCCAATCATCACATTTTCAATTACTTGCCACATTTGGCAATTAACATTTTGTTAATCATCATGTTTCCGATTTTATGTGACTTTCTACAGAAAATAGCTTACCCTCTACCTCTTAAAAATTTCTGTTTACCAGAATATATAATATGTCCCTCGGGTTTTCATTTGATTTATAACTGCTTCGGGTAATGAACTCACCTCTGGTGGGATTTTCTTAACATTGGATAAATCTGTGAGAGATTCTTAATTTAGACTTTCCAACTATATAAATGAGAAGGTTAGGGATTTGTAAAAACTAGTAAAGAATTTTTAATGAAATCTATTTTTACATACAAAGTGCTTTCATGGATATTCTCATACTAATGTATGGAATACAGAATGCTATTTTGATCCATATAAAATCTCATAAGCTGTATTTTGTTAATAGTTTTTCACAGGTACTCAGTATTTGCGTATTTTGACTAGTGAAGTGGAGTGCCTTTTGATAGAAACAGATACCTACACATTTAATTTAAAACAAAATTCTACCTAATCGTCTACCTTCAGCTGAGCACCAAAAGCAGTCTTCCGTGCTAACTCTTGTTCAGTAGACAACAAGCTTATAGATGAGCAGCCCCACTTCAAGCTGTGGCCAGACTTCTGAAGTAGTCAGGATGGGGAGTCTCTAACCTGTGACTATCAGCCCAAAATAGTATATTCATATCCAGCAAAATAGCATAAATGCAAAGATAAGCTGAGCTGAAATGGTTAAACACTTGGAATATACAATATTTATTTTGCAGTATCAAAGTGATGTGGACAACCCAATTGAGTCACAGACTATATTATATTCCAAGGGGAAAACAGAAAGGTGAGGGAACACAGCAGGGTACTCCAAATGTTTTCCTTGGGATATATTGCTAAAATCATCTGTAAAATGAGAATGATAATATAAAATATTCCAATGTATATAATAATGAGCAGATTGTTTACAAAAAATATTGTGGCCAAATAATCAGATGGTAACAGTGACCTCAACAGGCATCTGAATCATAAAACAGATTAGCTGAATAATAGACTTAGCTAGTTTAAACTTGGTGTTCTCTAAATAGTAATTTTTATTTGGCTCTTTAAAGTTAGTGTTGACTTCAGTCTACTCATGAAAATTAACATGAAATATTTATTTCTAGTTGGTACAGTCACAAATATATAATTCTTAAAATTTTTGTATTCACTCAGAAATCTATTTGTGGACAAATGAATGACTAAATTTATATGAAAAGCTCTGTAAAACAACTAGTTTGACATTATAATAGAAAATTTTAACATATAGGAAGGAATTCTTTTATATGATAGGTTGCATAAAAACAAGAAAGTTTAAGACAAATTTTAACTAGCACACAAAATTACAGAAAATAAATTTTTAGTGTTGAAAAATTTAATAATCACATCTCAAAAAACCCATGGAAAGAAGCAATATGCATTTAAATTAAATAAAGACCTGACGCTAAGAAAACAGTTAGAAGTTAGGACAATTCTTGATATTTTGTTTAAGGTAGTTCCAGAGTCTTTATGTCTCTGCTATTTTGTCAACTTTCCAGAAAGAATTTTTCCATATTAATTTTTATTATCTAGAAAATAAGCTATTGTCCTCAAAGAAGAGACTCAAATTTTAATCATTTGTTTAAAAAAATTCAGTTGGTTATAGCTGTGTGGTATTTTTCTTTGATTATCTATCCTAATATATTTGCATGTATTTGTGTGTATGTGTGTGTGTATGTGTGTGTATGTGTGTGTATGTGTGTGTGTTTTATGAATGTGTGTGTCTATGTGTGTGTATGTGTGTGTGCATGCCTTTGCACTTCCACATGATTTTTTTTTCCTGTTTATATGAAGAATTTTATTGAAAATTTGATAGTAATGTTTTCGGTAGTATTCATTGAACACTATTAATTCTGCTGATCAATGAACACCGGACGTCACTACTGTATTTTTGTAACTTGGTTCTTCACTGCTTTAAAGCTCTAATCTATAGAGATTTTCCCCGTACTCATTTAGGAATTAAAATTGATGTTAAATTCATAGATCTGCTGTCCTGTACCCTAACTTTTGACTATGCAACACTCTTCCACATAATGGGATTACTCTGGCAAAAGAAGACAGCATAGTAGTAACCAGTGACAAATTATAATTGAAAGATAGATTTTGGCTCATAGTATTAAGCTTTTAAGATGAGTCTAAAGAATTTGAATATTTTATGCCAACACCAGAATTATGAGCAAAATGTTGATAAATTTTTTTTTAAAAAAAACATGTTTTGAATAAGCTTGTATGACAGAGGGACACTAGAACACAATAGAGACATTGAAATTAGAAGAGAAATGATATAACAACCTGGGACTCTCAATGAAGTGTATGCAATAAAATATGAGGAAAGAAAAAGATCCTTCACCAAGGCAGCACCGGTAAGCTCAAGAAAAACTCTATTCTATTCTATTATTTTTAATTACTAATTCAATCAAATATATTAACACACAAGAGGAAAACTTTTATTGTGGTGATTACATGATATACAGAAAAACTTCTGGATTTATGCATGCATGTATGCTAATGGAGGAGGTCTGATAAATGTGTTACCTTTCCTCTGCTAAGACATTCCATTGGTTCACATATGTTATTCTTAAAAGACAGAAGCAGATGCTAATGGAAGTGATGTTTAATGATCTGTGACCCTATATACAAAGAACACAGCCATCATAGTCATCTGCTAACCACATCCATGAAGCCTGACAGTGCAATAGAATTCATGACCTTCAGATCTTAGGCAAGCGCCAGCCTTTTTCCAATGAGTTGAAAGAGCTCAGCTGGAAGAAGAATGAAAAAAAAGTAAACATTTGAACAAGTGTGACATCCCGTGTGTTGGGCACAAGTGATCTATGTGTAGCTTTTCCTTTGCCTCTCATTTGCCCTGTCACTGGGGCTCTCATGGCACAGAGCAGCTGTGGATCACAGAAGGGCACTGCCACAGTTGGGAGCCAGTCTTTGATGGTGCAGCCTTGTGTACACAGACATCAAGGTCATCAGCAATGCATGAAAAGTATCACAAGGTTCCATGAAAAGCACCCAAAATGATTTAACCTAATCAAACAGAACCTAACAACACCTAAGCACATGTGACACTGTATTTTAGCAAGTTGGGTTCACAGAAGGGCAGCATACACACTAGTTTGAGTGACAAATACCCCAGATGTGTTTATTAAATTATTATTACTAAGGTAGAAGTTTCTTTTAACACTGAGAGTCACAAAGAGGAAACAATTCCAAATTCTTAGGCATTCTGCCATGTTATGGTTAATTTTACTGTCCACACATGGATGTATAGTCAGAGACAAGAACTGTGAATATCTTGTACAATCTATCAAAATAGTATGAATAAACTGTCACTCCCAACTTGAGCTGTGGACATGTTTATTTATGATCCACTCTGATGAAGTTGAAAAAAAATGAAAATCAAGACAGCAATGCAGAATGAGGCATCGGAATATTCTCCCTTAAGCAACTGTTAACAGAAAGCATGGAACAGAAAGCCCTGAGCTTTTCCAGTTTAAAAGCTCAGAGCACTGGTTCAATGGCTTACGTTTTATATCTGTCCCACTTTCAAACTCTTAAAATATAATGTGATTGTCTTCAGCATCTGTAAACCAAAGGTAAATAAAATACCATTTCTAAATCTTGAGGTTTAGATTTACTATGAAAAACCATAAAGTGTATATATAACCAGATGTCAGATGGTCATCTTTATTTACCAGTCCTGTGGTTGAGTTTATATATTTGTAGTTACAAGTAACATATTTTCACTTTTTCTGTGTCATACATTATGTTTACAGGGCTACTGGGACAGGTACAGGCTAATAGATTTATAGTAAAAAATGAATGTGTGCATGATTGGTTATGAGTAGATAAAGAAACTGCTACCAAACCCCATTGATATGATAAGAATTATATAAACTTTGAAAATTTATCTTTCAAATTGCATTCATTATAAGAACTTGAAGAAATTTCTACTAACTACAAATGTAACATACCTGTAAAGAAAGTTTTCAAATTAGTTCAGTTCTTCCTCAAGTGAGTTATCTAGAAAGAAGAAAGATATGAATTTTGAAACATTTGATCATCTTATTAAATGACATTGGATGATAAAAAGGAAATTATTTTGCTCCAGATAATGTATCACAATATCTTGGGATTCTTAGAACCTATTAGGAAAGGGAATATCATTTATGCATTAAGTAAACTAATATCTTGAAAATTGAATAAAGAAGACATTGATTTCTGATGAAACAGCTCAAGCCTATCACACAGGTTTTCATGCTGATGTCGTAAACTGAAACTCAGCAGTGTACTTTAACACCAAAAAGTAAATTAGTAAGCAACAAGAGAGGATAAAAAGTGAATATTTATTATTCCATTTTATGCAAATAATATAACTCAAAAATTAGAACAAAAATATAAAACATGTTCAAATAAAAATTATGTGACATAAATAATCATAAACAAGGAGCAATCACTATGTATACATTGAAAAATGTATTCTTTATGTGGTAGATATTATTTGAAAATCTGAATAAAATAAGGAAAAATCATATTTATTTTAAATAATTTTTCTCAATAGATTTTATAATCTAGAAGTTAACTATAAATCATTAAATAAATAATCAAAAAAGCATCAAAGCAAAATCATGTAGGTCCTTATGATTTATAAGGACATGGAGTATTATACTACCATATTTTGAGAAAATAAAAAAGTATCCTAGCCTTCAATTAATGAAGGTATAGAAAATATTTAGTATACATATTATGAAATACTATTAAACTACAAAGAATAATGAAATACTGAACCTTGAAGTAAATAGTGTAAAATAGCAGTAAGTAAGTAAGGTGTCTAAAGATGGCCTAAGGAATCATACTATTAACTATCAACCTAATAATATGTACAACACAGATAACTCTTTGTTTAAATACGCATACATTGTTTAAGTGAAAATTTTCCATCTGGGTTGGCAACGCTCCCTCCAGGAGTCAAAGACTATTTAACAAAACCAGAAAAGCCAGAAACATGTCTCAGAGACAAAAGAAAATACTAAAATTCCTCCTGGGTCTTTCTGCTAGAATAAAAACCAAATGTTACATGGAAAAGAACACTCCACTGTGATGACTAAGTTTGGTCTGTGACATTGTTCCTTAGGATATTGTTGTTAAATGCTGAGGTTTCACCTCCTGAAATATATTCTCAGGGCCCTTTGATGACTATACTGAGACAGTTTTGCCCAGTCACTATATAGCCTAATCAGCCGATTGAATTTCATGTGATTACACTGTGAATTTACTGTCTGACATTCTCTATGTTCATCTTTGCACGCTAAAAGGTAAACTTCACTATGTATAGTTAAAGCTTCAGTGATTTCGCCATTATTTACCACATGGAACACACTCAAGTTTAATAAATGCTATTTGTCATTCATTAATATGAATGTTAGCACTTTAAAGATAGATTTGAGTTAGAGATTAATAAATGATTACAAATATAATAATTATGTGTACTAAAATTGCCTTCCTCCATGTGTTAGTTTATAGAATATTCACCAGTTACAATTGATTATATAATGCTGGAGCAGTTAAGCAAATATTAGGAAGTACGTGACTGCACCTATGCACTAATATGGTTAAAAAATGTGATATTTTTAAAAAAGCATCATCTTAAACTAAACTGATATTCTTATTTGAAATTGTAAAGGTGTGCTCGGGGATCACTGAACTGATACACTGGAATAGATGAAGAACTAATTCCTAAGGGAAACAGAAGACCAATTCTAACACAATTCAATCCTGGGAGAGGATCCAAGGCTGGAAGTCCACTAGATGAACTCCGAGTTGTGTGATTTTTACAGAGCCTCTGGGTCCCTCTCCTTCCCCCATTGGTCCTGTTTTGATAACCAATCCAGGGCCTCCTATCACATCTCCTCACAAAATCTCTGGGAACAAATAGCCTCTTTGCTTTTCTAACCACATACGTCCTGCTAGTGCCCCCTCAGGATCATTCATGAATATAAGTGTTAGCATTTTAACAGAGATGTGAATTATACATTAAGAAATGACTGTGAGAATAATTCTGTATACTAAAAACAAACTTTATAATTCATTTTATAATGTAGGAATAGTTAAACCAACATTAGGAAGTTTGAGAATATGTCTATGATATACACATGTTAAAAAGAAATACATGTGATTACTGAGATAACTATTTAACTAATCATTGTACCAAATTAAAGAAATAGTCTTACGTGAAACTTTAGGTGAAATGAGAGATTAACTGAGTAAGTAAAAGTGAGTTTTTATGTGGGCTTTGCTATAGTCCTCTGCACTGTATCAATAGATAGTGAGTATTGATGTTGTCTGCCAGACAACAATATTGACTGGAACAGCTACCTGGAGAACATGTATTCTAAGTTGGTTCACTTATCCTTTGCTTCTGAGGGTTCTGATCTCTTCAGAAAATATTAGCAACTGGAATTAAATATCATTGGATAGATTAATGCACTGTGGTATACACATTACCTTGATAGATGTTGCACTAAATACATGACCTAAGGAATAAGAAAGCCTCAAACACTGTTCTTGAAGGTCAAGAGGCCAAATATTTATGTATGGAAATTCAACGAAAACTAAAGGAAGCATACACTGCATTCCAACAGAGAATTTAGACTTTTAATCTCTTAATTAATATGTTACTAGACTCATAGCATGTCAGTTGATAAACATTTAATGCTGCAAGAAAATAATGTTGTTTTACTATTTCAGACAATAATAAAAATGACGAATGTTAGAAAAGAATAGCATCCAGATACAGGAACTGATCCTACATAGCTCCTTGGTTAAGCAAACATTAGAACACTACTTTAGCCCCAAAGAAATTAACATCTCAAGAAGACTTTAAGAGTGAATGATTAAAATTTCTACAAGAATATGTAAATAAAAATAAAACAGATCATTAGTTTCAAATCCCTCCTAATTTAAGTTTGAGCCAAAGGAAACAAGACATAAAACATAAGTGCCTCTTGTTCTGTAAACAAATAAGAGGGTGATTAAAAAAAGAAGACAGAAAAATAACAAGAATATGTAATTCAAAAATTGAATTTAGCATGTATGTAATAAATGTAGCATACATTGAGATGTATAAACTGAGTGTTATTAATTTTGTGAGTTATTTTTATTAGCAAGTCTTTTATAACAAATTCCTGTAGGGATATTTTAAAATATAATAAAAACAGCCTGAGGTGTCAGAGGGATCTACCCACAGTCAGTCTAGGAGGATCAGACAGTGGTAACTCACACCTTTAATCCTAGTACCTACACCCTTAATCCAATCTGAGTTTGAGGTCATCTTAATTTACAGAAGGAGTTCCAGGCTCCCAAGCAGGCAGTGGTGGTGCCACGCCTTAACTGAGCAAAGAAAGTATTTAAGGCAGACATAGAAAGACAGAGGAAGCAGAAGAAGCCAGGAGGAACAGAGCAAGGCTGAGGAAGCTGGAAGACAGCTGGGTGAAATCTGACTGTGGTGTTTCCTCTCTCTCTGATATCTCCACCTTTCCCAGATATTTGACCCTGAGTTTCCTTTATTCTTGCAACAAATTCCATAATTTTTAAATGTATATGATACTTAATCAATAATAGTCAAACAGCTACAAACAAAAACAAACTTTGTGATTCATTTTATAGTGTAGAAATGGTTATAATGACATTATATTGTCTATCAGAGGACTTGTTCTTTTTATATTTATGGTAATATAATAATAAAATAACTTATAACTTGGTTTGAAAGAAAATATAAATAAAATTTTTATGTAAAATTGATAAATGGTCACAAAAACATGTTTCTGGCCCTGACTAGTCTGAGGACCAGACCAGCAGTCCTAAATAGAGGGTCTATAACTGCTTTGTCCCAAATAATTACACAAACTCTTATATTAATTACATGCTGTTTGGCATCTGGCTAACGTTTATTGCTAGCTATCTCTCTCATCTTAACCCATTTCTACTAATATATGTCTTGCCACATGACTTGTGGCTTACCTGTACTTCTATATCAACAGCAGCTTGTGATGTCTCTGTCTGACTCTTCTTTCCTTCCCCTGTATCTAAGCTCAGATTTCCTGCCTGCCTATAAGATGCACTGCCATGGGCCAAAATAGTTCCTTTATTATCCAATGATAACTCACAGCATAGAGAAAGACATAGACATCCCACAACATATGATTAAATTTTACTTATGTAAATCTTACAAAGAAAAGTGTTCAAATCAATGTTATCTTTCAATAGGTAAGGTAAGACACACTTTAAATTTTTATTCAATATAGAACCATTTATAAAAATGTTAATGTATCCTTACAAAAAATTTTATATAATATATAATTTCCTTTGTGATTCTATATATACAAAAAGGGAAACCTGGTACTGTACATTCAAGAGATGTTTTTACCTTTACATTAATTTTTATCAATAAATAATGACAAACAAAAAATCAATATGGTTCTTGTGATGCTGTAGATTGAAGGAAGGGTTCTGCACATAAATACAGGTATTCTACCACTCAGGTATCTTCAGACAAGATGTCACCAGCTTACAACCCTCCCTTTTCTTGCCCATGAGTCTAGGATTATATGTGTGTATAGCCACACGTGGCTATACATATCTTACTACAGGTAATAATAATAATAAAAATATAACAACTTGTCTTTAGAAAGTTAAATCATATTAGCAGACTAGTAATTTATGTAACAAGTCCAACATTGATAATGTTGATATTTTGACGCAGATAGATACATTAATATATGTAAGTGAATGCATTAGAAATGAATTAGAGAAATGGGCTCTATTAGTCACCAAAAAAAATAAAGAAATGTGTCTACAGGCAAAATCAGCTTTGAACATAATCTTGCAGTATACATCACAAAGCAGAATAATAAATTTAAAAATAAAATGAGAAGAAATTGAGGTGACTTTTTATCTGTTTGAGGAATGGAGAAGTATTTACTAAATGTAAACACAGCCTAAGCACATGAAAATTTAAAGCACTGTGTAGTGAGAAAACATAGTTTCTGAAATAGAATTCTTTATTCAAACACTGGAATAGGAAGGTAGAGCAGGCCCACTGTGGTCCTGAGGTACTCAATCCTGGGAATCCTTTCTAGAAATATGTTAGCAGCATAGACTAAAAAAAAAAAAAAAAAAAAAAAAAAACAAAACAAAACAAAAAAACTATAAAATTAAAGTCTCAAAATGTCATTGGTATAAGATATGGGATCAATTAATTAAAACCAGCATAAAAAATGAACTACTGTATAGGAAAATCTCTTATTGCTAGGTATGGTGGTACTTGCTTTAATCCTGGCACTCTGGATACAGAGAAAGGAAGATCTCTTGAAGTTCAAGATGGTCTGGTGAGCTTCAGTGCAATACAGTGAGAGACAGCTTAAAAAAAAAAAAAAAAAGCCACAGTTTAAGTGTAAGGAAGACAGTTGAGAAAAACCAAGCCTGGTTCTAAGAAGAACAGAATGGAGACAGTTGAGTGAGTGCAAAGGAAGAATGCTATGATCACAAAAAAAAAAGTTGTTTTAGAATTACGGGGAACAGGCATGTCTTAATATTTTTCCACAACAACTCAAAAGATGGACAACTAAAAACCTCCAAGAGAAATACACAATTCAAGAAGATCCTGATATGTGTATTAAAGAATGTAGCTCCACAACTCGGTAGTTACTTCATGTTTTAAGAAAATTAAGAAGGATTTGTTATCATCCATAGTCTTAAATTATGAATGAAGTGTAGTGGGATTGTGTTCTGTTTCACTGTAAATAACTGTCCCATCTATTGGTTTAATAATAATGCTTATTGACTGAAGGCAGGAAGTGTGGAAGGGGTTACCAGTCTAAAAATACTCTGGAAACAGGAAGAGCAGAGCAGAGATGCCAGAGAAGTCAGAAGATGCAAAGGACAACTATACTGCTCTGAGAAAAGGTACCGAGTCACACGGCTGAACAGGATAAGAATCATAGGTTAGTTTAAGAGCAAGAGCTAGCTAGTAATACGCCACAAACATAAGCTGATCACCATAAAATTAATACAAGTGTCTGTGTGTTTGTGTAGGACTGTAGGTCTGCAGGTCTGTGTGTCTATGGGTTTGTGGGTCTGTGAGTTTGAAGGTCAGCGCGTCTGGACCACAGGCCAGTTAGGATAGGAACTTAATACTACAATGAAGTATCAAATTTTAAGAAGTGGCTAAAGTAAGACTTTTACAAAACCAGCTGGAAATGAAGATGGATGAAGAACAGTCTGCAAATAATCAAATTGTTCATTTATCAAGAAAATAGTGTGTTAGAATTTGTGCCACTACAAATTGTAGGCATTACATGTGAACACAGAAAGAATTGAAAATTGAAATGACAAAAATGAGTGAAAAGATAATCCTATAATCAAGGATAATAGGTATGGAATAATAGAAGATAAAGAGTAAGAGGCATATTCAGAAAGTATTTACATCATATCAAATATTTGATAGTTTAAAAACACATCATGTATGTAGTCAGTTTTAGAGAAAGTACCATGAACTGCTGAGAAGAAAATATAATCTTTTGTTCCTGGGCAAAATATTCTGCAAATTTTTCTGTTAGGTCCCTTTGGCTTATGATGTCATTTAGGTTAAGCATTTCTGTTAAATTTTTGTTTGGATGATGTTTATTTATCAAGATTGGCTACTGAAGTCTCCTACTATCACTATCTGAGAGACAATCTGTGATGTAATTGGTAGCAGTGTTTCTATTATGAAATTGGGTGTCCTTGTGTTTAGTACACAAATATTTAGAATCGCAATATCCTCTTAGTGGATTTTCCTTTGATGAGCATGCAGGGTCTATCCCTATTTTATTATGGTTCATTTTGATTTGAAGTCTCTTTGTCAAATATTAGACTGACTTGCTCTTGGGTTCAATTGCTTGGACTATTTTTTTCCTATTCATTTGTCCTTAAACAATGTCTATTCTTGAGGTTAAGGTGTGTTTATTGTATACAATAGTCAGATGGATCCATTTTTGTTTTTAGCTGCTCTGTCAATCTGTGTCTTTTTATTGGTGAGTTGAGAATGCTACTTTGGAAGTTATCCAAATAGAGAAGGGGGAAAAGGGGGTGAGGAAAGGAATATGGGGGGGGGACAGCTAAACCTAATGGCCATGGGGGGGATATGAAAACTTGATGCAGCAGAAACTTCCTAAAATACATACATATATAAGGAAATTGCCAAATAATAGGTATATAATGCCTCAGATGTATCTTTCTCATCTCCAAATGAATCCTCAAGTTCTATAAACTGGTTACATCTAATAGAAGGTTGGAGAAAGGGTCCCCATGGGAACTACAAATAATGAAGTTATTTCCAAGACTATTGGTTATTCTTCACAAACTGACAGCAAGTGCCATATTGCTGAAGACAACACTTACACAAGTCATTGAACGTAGAGAAATTGAACTAGTGCCTGCCTGGAGCCTTCACACCTACCTTCACCCTCAATAACTAGAGTTCATGCTACTGGAAAGTACCCTGAATATTACCAAAAGAGAACGATAAACATCAACCCAGCTATTAGCCCCTTTGCCTACAATGATGATGACCGTTCTGCGAGATAAATTAGTGCAATTGTAGCACAAAATTTGTGGGAGGAAGCAATTGTGGGATTATCTGATTGGATTTAAGACCCATTCTATGAACGCATCATCAACATTGTTGAGGTCGCCAAGATCTTGTGACTATACTAGCCAGGGATTTAAGGTAAAGCCAAATGCTACTGTTTTACTAAAGGAATATAACAATACAAAGTCTCCTAATGGCATTCTTCTATACTCATATGTCAGTGCCTTGCTTAACTATCAGCATAGAAGCCTCCTCATTCAGTAGATGGGAACAAATTCGAGAGAACCACAGCTGGACAATTACAGAAGTGGGAGACCTTGGAACACTCAGCTTTATATAGGATATCTCTATCAAATCCCGATCTCAAGGCTAATGAAAACCTCAGAAAGATTGTGAGAGCCAGACGGGATGGAAGACAGTAAAGAAACCAGGCCTTCTGACTCAAATGCAAACTCACAGAGACTGCAGCTGCACAGGACCTGCACAAGTATGGCCAGATGGGGTCCCAGTGCGGAGAACGGAAGTGGAACAAGCCCATCCCTAACCCCGAAGCCATCTCCTCATGACAGTGGTTCGCAAATAAAAAATTAGTTTTCTCCAGGAGAGTCTCTCACTGGGGATACAGACCACTCCTGGGAAACAACCATTCTCCTCCTCCTCCTCCTCCTCCTCCTCCTCCTCCTCCTCCTCCTCCTCCTCCTCCTCCTCCTCTTCCTCCTTCTCCTTCTCATCCTCCTTTTTCTTTTTAATCTGAGTGGTCCTTTATGTATATATATATATGTTTTTGGATTTGTCTTTTTATGAGGACTCCCGGGGGTGGAAGTACATGTGTCGCTGCATCTGTATGTATTATGCTTTTTCTTGGGCTGTTTCCTTGTGTTTATTTTTTTTTTGTTTTGTCCTATTAGTTTATTTTTATTTTATTTTATCTTGTTTTATAATATTATTATTTCTTAGATGTCTGTTTTCTAAAAAGAGAGAAAGGGCAGAGAATCAGATGTGAGGGAAGGTAGGGAGAATTTTGGATACATTGGGAAAGGGAAACCTTAAATACACAAAATATATTTTAAAGAAAAACTATTTTCAATATAAGGAAAATAGAAAAAACTACTTCAGCAGTACAAAAACATCTGTTTAAAAACAGGTTATAAATTTTTAACTAATTAAATATAATTATCTTTAATATAATATTCAGCCAAAATGCATGCTATTTATAATATGTAAATTAATTATTTAGATATAGTTGTTTAGTTCACAGTCAAATTTAACTTCTGTAATTTCTTTTTTGTTTATGCTTATTTATATAGTCTGAAATCATTGCTAAGGTACATTCAATGACTCTGAAACTCTTAGACTAAATGTTTACAGATAATGAATTCATCACTTATATAACAAATTTCATTCATAGATAGAAGGCTCAAAGCATAATTCCTAAGCTCATGATTACAAGACTAGATTTTTAATAAATCAGTTCCATAGAAACAGGTTCCTAATTTAGGCAGAATTACAGGTACATAATTTCCCCATAGACAGTACACATGCATGCATATGTTTTTTTAAGGTTATTTTACTTTCCTGAAAGTTGGTATTATGATTGTAGTAATTTTATTTGGGTGTCTATTCTGAGGAATTTATCAAGCAAAGCAAAGATATAAAGAGTTTTTTTTTAATCCAATTTTAGTGTATCTTAATTAAATCAGTTGAATGTCCTAGTTATACAGAGAGAGAGAGAGAGAGAGAGAGAGAGAGAGAGAGAGAGAGAGAGAGAGACTGAATTTGGTTGTACTATCTTTTATTTTTAAAATATAATGGGATGGGCCTAATTGCTATATGTGTCAGTGTGTGAGCCCTAGATACTCATTTAGATCATATTGCATGGCACTCCCTGAAAGAAATACTGTCTTTCCTGTGTGTAGTAATTTCTTGACTGAAGAGTCCAAGATGCTCAGTATAGAGGGAACATGAGTGACTGAGTTGCTGGTATGTGAGAACTGTTTTTTTCTACTGGAAAGAAAGAAGCACAAACCTGTACCAGACCTTGAACTATATCTAGGCTCTTGGACAGTCATACAGGGCTTTGCTGTTATGTTATTCCATTGTTTCTTATGAAAGTATGACCAAACTAGGTTTAGGTTTAGTACAAAATACCCAAGATAATGTATGAGCAAAACTTTCTAGAATGAAACAATTTATGAAGCATATTATAACTTATACATTTTCTTTTGGATACTCAGCATTTATAAACATAAGAAAGGCTCTGCGAAATATTTCACTAAAATACAAAATCTGTATAACTTTGATTTATTAATATTTAATATTAATTATTTAATTAAATTATCCCCATTTCAACACAGAATAGGAAGTAATGCTTAATGTTGCAGGTTATCTGTATAAACAGTTATTTTATAGTGACATTACATAATTCTGCAGTGTGTACCTCAGTGTAAACAGAAGAATGTCTTTACATTACAATAAATATACAATATTCTTACAGGATAAGAAAATATTTATTTTTTGAGTGTTACTGCATTGGTCTTACTTTTTGACACTATGCTTGCATTTGCATAAAGAAAATCAGCAAGCCTAGTTATAAGTATGTAAAAAGTAAATTTCTATATGTTATGACATATCTAAATGGCATTAAATTATTTAAAAATGGCATTTTCCATTTCTAGGTTTGTTATAAGCTACTAAAAGTCCCTTTGAGGATTTAGTGGGTAACTTAAAGTCAAAACTAAAGGATGATTCTTATTTTAGTGATACTATGATTGTAAATCTATGGTAATTACTTTGAAGACTTCAGTCAAGGAAAAGAGTAATGACAAAGTCCCATCCAAACTGACACTACAATTTTGCACTTCTGGATGGTTTAACTCATACTTTTCATACAGAATTGATTTGGAGGAAGTAAAAGGCGATTTTGTTAAATAATGGGCTCTTCATAAAGCACAATTCGCACAAGTGGAATCAGAAAAGAGAAAGGTTAAGATCGTTGAATGTCATTGTCTGAAACATGTCTCAGGCTATTTCCAATACTATCTGACAAAGATTTCTGCCCACCCACTGAGTGAGCAGAGTGAATGTGGCTTTTAGAAGCTTCCTCGTTGGAAAGTCATATCTCCAGCCAACTATCATCACCTCTTCTCAAACTTTCTCTTAATAGACATACTCTTGATTTTCCATATTAGGAGAGATCGAACTCCTTATACTGTTTAACACTTGGAAACAGACAACAGTTTGGCACAGGCAAGAGCAGCCACTGTTTCATATGCTATTAAATGCAGGCAACTTGCAAGTTATGCAGAATGAGATTTTATTAAGTAAAAATCATAGTACTGGCTCAGGGCCATTTACCATAAATATTTTCTGGTCAAGATCAATTGATGTAGAACATCTTGATTAAAGTTAAAGAAAATGTAAAATGCGGTATGGATGCCAAATGATATAAAGAACTACATAAATGTTTGGAATTAAAGTAAAATTATTTCTAGATCATGCTTTGTGAATGACCTGGAAATTCTTTAAATAAAGCTCATAACATTTATGGCTAGCTATATCGAGAAACTTCAGTTTGTATGACATAAAGAACATGCAGATTGCTCTCATCTTTAGCACTCTCGCAATACAATCCATGCAAAGCAAATCAATTTTTGGCCCAAGAGAGGATATGCCTTCAAATTTGGGAACATCAAGCAATCAATATCATTTTGGATGTCCTTGTTTATCTTCATTACTCTAAGCTAAGTGTCCTGAAAGTTAAAAAATAGTAAAGGAGAAAAATTGAACATTCTATGTTTAAATTATGCTGAAAATGAAGGTTTACTATAGTGGCAACAAAATAGTTAAGACCTTTTTTTTTTTTCTTTTTTGGAAGATGCTAAATAATTTTTCTTGTTTAATTCCACAATGATAAAAAGCAGCAAGAGTTCTTAATGATAATGTCACAAAAGCAAAAGTAACTGTCATAAAATGAATAAAAATAATTCCTATTGAAAAAGAATGTAAGAGTAAGGTTTTTTGCCTATAATTGTAAAAACTATCTTTTTGTGCTGGTGTCTATTTCCTCTGGGTTGGACATGACCATTGACATCTTGAATGAAAGCATCTGTGATCCCTGGCTGAGACCTTCATTCTGTCAATCTTGTAAAGATTCTGTCATGGAGAAAGTTCTGTGGAGAAAGAAGATACTCGTGAGATACTCAGATACCCACAATAGGCTCCTCCCAACATCCCACATCCTAAGAACATACACATAAAACACAAACAGGAGTCCATAGACAATGCACTGGAGAAGACTATGCTGGCCCATAAATTTCCTTGAAGTGGTCCTGAATTTCAGATGCTTCTGTAGGAAATTCCATAGAAAGTGCCACACCCAGCTGAACATGATAGATGGGAGCCTTTCTTTCATTGTGATGCCTTCTCTTTTCTGTAATGAAAATCCCTGTGATAGCTAGATACTAATTATCACTGGTGTATATATATATCAAAGATGGAAAAGTAGATTTTGTAGATATAGCACATGCTCTATGTCATATAAGCAATCCTTTTATTAAGGTATATTTTCAATATAACATAATCAAACAAGCAACATTAATTGTATTTTTTCATAACTTGATTTTAAAATGTGCTTAGTAATTTTTCTGCAAAGAAAAATGATTGTGTCATTTGATGTCTGTCAAAAGCCAGGTATCTCTTCCATAAAGTTACTTTTATGGAAGTAAGTTCCATTAGTTACTTTTTTTTTTTTTTTATTTTACTGCTGTGATAAACACAATGACCAAGCAAATTATAAAGAAAGACTTAACTGTAGCTTAAGGCTTCATAGATTCTATACTCAATGGTCATCATAATGGCAGGGAGTGTGGCCGCAGATAGGCAGACATGGTTCTGGAGCAGTAGGTGAGAGCTAACATCTTGAGGAACATCATGACGCAAAGAAAGAAGCAAGAGAAATACTGAAAAAGAGAATAGAAATGGGAAGGATCTTCTGAAAACTCACAGCCCTCCCTCCAATGACAGATCTCCTTCAACAACATCATGTATCCTCATCCTTTCCAAAGGGTTCCACCGAATGTGGACTTGGTACTCAAATATATAATTCTATTAAGAGCCATTCTCATTTAAACCACCACATCCCACTCTCTGGCTCCCATAGTCACATGATCATATAATAATATAAAATGCATTTAACCTAATTTAAAAAGCCCCTTAGTCTTTCACAGTCTTGACATAATTACAAAGTCCCAAGTCTCTTCTAAGATTCTGGGCAATCTCATAATTGTAACACCTTATAAAGTTTAATAAGAAAATCATGTATTTTTAATATACAATGGTTTGGGATATCCATTAATCATTCTAAAATGGATGAATGGGAAAACAGTGGGGAAATACTAGTCCAAAGCAACACTAAAACTGAATAAAGCATATTTCATATCCTGTAGCTCAAAGTCTAATGTCAAAGTGCTTTGATGATTCAAGTATTTCCTTTTTGCTGATTGAAATGCACTTTTTTCTCTTCAGATACTTCTATTCTGTCTGCACCTCTCCTAGGCAGATGTCCCAAGGCTCTGGCATTCCTAGTTTCTTGTTATATTAGTGCAATCCAGAGCTTTACTTTCAGGGCTTCATAAAATGATCTCTCTTGACCTCTGTGTGAAGATTTTCTAGCCACATTCTCTGCTTAGTGGCTTTCCTTAATTGTGTAGGAGATTCCACAACCCTTTACTCATGTATTATTTATGATTCTAAAGTCATATCCACAGAGATAACATTGCTAAATTTTGCTGACCATTGAGGTTAGCCTGCCCCCTTGTTTAGCATTTGTATAATCTTACTTTTGTTCTTTGTAGGTACAGAAAATTCTTCAGGGCTTTTCTTTGTAGAAGTTGGAAGCATAATTGGGAGTTATCTTGCTCTTTATAACATTTCTTATGGGACAGGCTTCTTTTCAAACATTTTATCTCTTTCATTACAAGTCTTGGCCCCATTTCTTGGTGTTCTCTTTGTTCCAAACTGTACATTTTGTATTTCTTTATGTCTTGCTTGTTTATTTAATTTTTTCAGAAGATGTATATAAGAGTGAGTACTAATAACCATGAAACAGAGTCAAATAGTAGGCTTCCTTGAATTCTTGTCTGCCATAGAGATAAATTCAAAACTCTTTGATTTAGTCTTGGGCAAATTCTTAGGACAATAGCAAAAGCAGCCATATTCTTTAAAATATCACAAGAATAGTTTCTAGTCCCGTTGCTAATATAGTTCCCTTCTGAAATCTCTTAAGCTGAACCTCCATTGTTCACGGCTTTTAAGCTCTTCATAGCTGGCCCATCAAAATTTCTGACAGTGATTAAATACTTTCCTAGTTCAAAGTCCCAAAGTCATCCACATTACTGCAGAAAGTAGTAAGCCAGGCAAGTCAAAAAATTGTCCCCTCCCTGGCACCAATTTCTGTCTTAGTTATGTATCTATTGCTGTGATAAAATGCTATGACCAAAGAAACTTATGAAGAAATCATTAAATTTTGGGCCTGCAGTATCAGAAGGTGAGTCTATGACCATCATGGTACGGAGTGTTGCAGTAGGCAGGAAAACATGGTACTGGAACCATGGCTGAGAGCTCACATCTTGAGACATAACCACAAAAACTACAGGACAGAGAGACTAGAAATGGTGAATCTTTTGAAACGTCAAATCCCACGTGTTACATACCTCTTCCACTGAGGCCATATCTCCTAATCTTTTCCAAACCGTTCTACCATCTTGGGTTCAAGTATCAAAACATATGAACCTGTGGGAGCCATTTTCTTTTAAATTACATATATTAAGCTCAGTGAAACATGCAGAGAAAATAAGGATAAATGGAATTAAAGTTTAGACAACTTCCTCTTGAGGCTCTTATTGAGAAAATTGAAGTTTATCAGTTGTAAATTCCTAAAGAGAATACCAATTCCAAAGTATGTAATGAAATTATCTTCATATGTCAGATGTTTTCTGTTTGTCTTAGTCATTTTCCTATTGATAAAAAGAAACACCATGACCAAGGAAACTTTTATGTAAAAAAGCTTTGAACTGGCTGCTTGTTTATAGTGTCCGAGGATTAATTAGTTCATTACTATCATGGTGGGAAAAATGGAACCTTCTAGAGCAGTAACTACATCACAATTCCTAGGCAGATAGAGAGAGGAGAGAGGGAGAGAGAGAGAGCATCTAAGCCTGCTGTGGACTTTTGAAACCTCTAACATGGCCACACCTACTCCAGCAAGGCACACCTCCTAATCCTAATTCTTTCTAATGGAGACACACCCTGGTGACAAAGCACTCAAATAGATGGGCATATAGAAGCATTTTTATTTTAAAAATCAAATTCTACTCCCTAGTTCACATAGGCTTATATCCATATAATAATGGGGAAAAATGCATTCAGTCCAACTTCAAAAGTCCTATAGTTGACCAATGTTTCAATACTATTTAAAAGTCAAAATTTCAAAGTCTCTTTTGAAACTCAAGGCAAAATCTCTTAACTACAATCCCTGCTATTATCAAAATAAAAATGCAGAGCATATAATCTTCAACATACAAATGGCATATAATATACATTACTTTCCCAAAAGGGACAAAAGGGGATACAGTGAATAAATGTTGGAGCAAAACAAAAGCAAAAACCAGCAGGGCTAACTTCAAATTCTGCAACCTGATGTCTAATATCAAAGCACTTTTTAGATCTCCAAGTCCTTTCATATTTGCTGACTACCACACATTTCTCTTATTTGGGCTGATTCTGTATCCAGTCAATTACTTTTCTTGATAGGTATTAAATGACTCTAGAATCTCCAACATCTTGGGTTGACCAATGAAATCAAGGCTCAAATGGCTCATAGCTTCATACAGTGGTCTCTCTGGACCTCCATGCAAGGACACCCCTAACACATGCCTGGCCTCGGCAGCTTTCCCTAGTCATGAATGGAGATTCCATAACACCCTTCTTGTATCTTTGACTCTACAGCTAGAACCATGTGGTTGATGTTGACTAGTTGTGTGGCTTGATGGGGCTGGAACTTGGCTCCCATATTCAGTTACACTTGCATCTAGTTTATGGTTTTGATCGTTTCCTTCAATACGTAAGGTTTTGTTTAGTTTCTTTTCACATCTGGAACCTTGGCTGGGTGAGGTCTTGCCTTACGGGTCATCATTTCCTTTATTTCATGCTTTTAAAATACTAACCTCCATGTTTACTCGAATTAAATTTATTATATTTCCTGGGGTTCTTTTTTCTCCTCAAATTTTAAATTCTATATTTCTCCTCGCCCCAAATTTCTAATCTTATAAGGTACTGCCTTCAATGCTCCTACTTGGACCACCCAACTGATTTTCTGGTCCAAAGTCTGAAATTTTCCATATTCTTCCAACAAACAACATAATCAGGCCATAGAAATATCCTAGTCCCTGGTTTTAGAAATGACACCATAACCAGTGCAGCTTTTATGAAAAAAAAACACTAAACTGGCTCTTGTTTACAGTTTCCGAGATTTAGTCCATTATCATCATGGCAGGGAACATGGCACCATTCAGGGAGGTTATGAAGCAGTAGGTGAGAACTACATCCTGATCTATAGGCTGAGAGAGAGCCTGAGCCCAAAATGAGATTTTAATATCTTAAAGCCCACCCCAGCATTAGAAGGATTAGGTGGTGTGGGCTTGTTGGAGGAATGCTTTCAAAGAATGCTACTCCCCAGTGACCAAAGCACTCAAATATGTGAGTCTAGAGGGCCATTCTTATTCAAACTTTTGATAGAAAAAAAAAAAATGTGTGAGCACTTAAAGATCATAGTGACCCACTAACAAAGTGAAAGGTGAAACAAAATCTGTTAGTGATAATTGTATATAGACCCAAACTTTAGTCTAAGTGAATAGATGTATCACAGAGCAGGAAGTACGAAAATCAGTTTAAGCTGGCTCCTACTTGATAGCAGTTGAAATAGCTTGAATGTCCCCCCAAAATATCGTAACATGCAGAAGTGTCAGTGGCTTTTTTTAAAAAGTAGGACAATCCTAACTTAAGGATAGCTCTGACATTATTATCATAGATATGTATAAAATCTCTACATATACTGATTATGTGTTCAGTGTATAGAATACATATATGTATATGCATAATCTGTGTGTTATAGAAAAGAGGCAAGTCAGCTTTGCAACTCTATTCTCCTTAAATACATCATAAGGTTAATAATGGTGAGTGTTATGTCTATTTGTATAAAAAGAAATTTGGCAATGAGAAAATTTGATCAAAAGAGTATAAGGCTATAATTTATGAAATGCAGAAGCTTATTTCATATATTCCTATTAAAATATATTCGGAGATCTCATATACAAGCTAATTTTAAAAGAGAAGTTTAAAAATAAAAAATGAAATAAAATTGCTCCTAAACAAGAGTATAGACATATTTTCAGAAACTGTTATGATATATTTATTGTGGTTGAAATTCAAACTCCATCTGAGCTATAGCAAAATTGTTGACATGGGCATATTGAACAGAGTCAATTTTCCACAGCTGGTATGAACTTCAAGAAGGGCTTTCAGCTGTACACTGTGTGATGTCTCAGTGTCTTGCACACTTCTTGGAGTTGTTTCAAGTTACCTGCACCTTTCTCTTTTCAACCAGTATACAGTCCCTTCACCATTGGTAAAATCATCTTACTCTGCACATAATTATGACCTAGGCTACTTAGATCTATTCTTGAAATACGGCATATTCAATGTAAATAGATTGGTAGGTAGGTAGATACACAGTTACTATACCCATTTCCCCACTTTACCTACTAAATTGTAGAAATATGAACCCAAAAGACTACAGTTTTCCAAGCGTTCATTTATAATCTATATTGTTTTCTAGTCTCTTTTGCTCACAACCTCCTTTCTTTACTGTGCTTGAAGTTCTCTCTCTCTCTCTCTGTGTGTGTGTGTGTGTGTGTGTGTGTGTGTGTCTGTGTGTGTGTGTGTGTATGTTTGTGTGTGTATCTATGTGTGTATGCTTGTTCCTTTCTACTAAGTTAAATCTGATCTTATTAATCTACAAAACTTCATTTTGTAATCTTGACTTTCTTTTCACTGTCAATATAACTGACCTGTGAAGTGAGTTCTCTTCAATGACCATTTGGGTCCAGATCCACCACTTATGTAGTCAATATGAATGCGTTAGTAATATTTTAAACCTTTGTCTACTTTGCTGCAATCTCTCCCATTCATATCTTCTCCATTGTGCTTTATTCTCATACCCTCTTTCTTTCTACAGCCAATGAGCTCCAGGTTTTGTTTGTTTTCTGTTACTGACATGGTCTGCTTACTTATCTACTCACCATAACTTCATTGTCCCTAACCTATATTTTCATTATTATAAAATCTGTCTCAGTAATTGCCTCTTTAATTATTTTTGTTGCTGAAATCTTGATGAGTTCCATGGTCAGAGAATTTTCTAATCAAGTCATTTTAAGAGTTTTAAAGAGTTTCATGTGAGCTTTGTACAATCTTTTCCAACCTTGAAGGTCATATGTTTCACTCACAACGCATTTGCAGTTCTGTTTAATTCTGCATGCACCTAAGTGGGCTTCTGTGTCAGGGCTCACTTCTATTTCACTTTTCCAGGGCCATTCTTCTCAGTTTCAGACAACGTGCTGTCTGTGATACCTCTTTGTACAATGCATTGAGCCTTTTCTTCCTCCAGAAAATCTTCTGAGTCCCTGAGCTAGAACTTTCCCTAATCTTTAACTTTTTAGAAAACTGTTGGTTTTGATTTTCTTCCTTTCTTAAAAACTGTGTCTTCAGCCATAATTTTTTTTGACTGGTAGAAAACTTTATCTCTACCACAATTCCCAAATACGTTTGCTTTCAGACAATTTGGGGCTCAGTTAGAAGTAAATGAATATTAAACCTGTAGGTTTGGTCTTTTACAATCTAAAGAACAAAAAACTAATACTACCTTTTCTCATGTCAGAAGCTCAAGGTTTTCAGGAGGTTTATGGACACCTACACATGCCACAGTCCATAAGACATCAACAGTTGAAGACATGAAACTGTGCCAAAGTGATGCTTGTGGTGGGTGAAAAGAAAAGACTGGATGACAGGAAGCAGACACAGCAAGTGAACCAAATCTGAAGTGGTAATTTTTACAACCTGAGTAATCTGGTATCCATATGTTTCAGGCCAGTCTTAGGGAAGGTACTAAAACTATGATCTTCTCATTACAGTTGAGTGCATGAAGATTCACTTCTTAGCAGGAACACACTTAGAAAAGAAAAGACAAGAAGAAAGCTTTTCGGCAACCTTTCCTGGGAAGTTTGCAAATCTGAAAAGCCAACTAGAAAGAGGAGCATGCTCACCTTCATCACATACCACATGTGAAAGCACACATTTTACAACTGGCATTTCAGTGTTCATGTCATCTTCTTGGACTTGGCACCAGAACTACAGAACCTACAGAAATTAGAATGTAGCAATGGTCTACCTATTTATTTTAGTAACTCATTTAAAGCTTTTGTTTCAATAACTAGAGGCAAGGGATAATTATTGGAATCTGAATCTAGACTGAGACTTATATTAATTGTCCATATATATATATATATATATATATATATATATATATATAAATGTTTGTGTGTGTATGTGTGCACGTGTTTCAATTCAGCCTAATAAATGTTATACAGTCTAAATTGGGGAAAGCAAAAGGAAACTTGCTTTTCATGAAGGTATAGACATAGGTGGCCATAGTTCTAAATAGAGCATTTTTCCTTTAGCTTTGACTTCGTTAGCCTTCCTCACCTAGGTCTTCACTGTCCGACTTCATCCCATCATTTACTAATAATGTAATTGGTGAAGATCAGATCTAGGGCTCTATCAAAAAAAAGAGCTGTTTCAAGTTATTAATTCACATAAAGGAGTGATTTTATTTTACCATTATCTTCAAACGTTGATATTGGTGATTTTTTTGGGACAGTGTATTATAAAATCCAGATTCCTATTTTTTTATTTTCACAGGCTATCACTGAACCACATGAGGTCTTAATATCTGGATTTTTCCCCAAGGAGACTCCGAAAATGTCTACTAAGAGAAGGCTATTTGATGGTGTCTTTGTATTTAGCCTAGGAACTAGGAAAGGGCATAATGGAGTGGTGAATATGCTGTCCCATGTGTGCATGCTCTTCTGCAGTTGTGTTGCTAGGGACAGGATGGAAAGGCCATCTGTTTCATGGTGGTCTCAGTTTGACTCCTGGCTTCTCTAGGGCAGTCTCTGACTGATAGTGAACAATTTGTTTAGAAAATTTACCTTTCATACATTCACTCATCTGGGAAGAAGAGACATAAATTTCTTCTCTACTGTCTGTGGGACTTAATGAGCAAAGTTATCTAATGTACCTATTAAATATTAATTTTCAAATGTCCCCCTTTCTTATCTAATATCCTCACCTCTTACCAGACAATTCTTTCTACCATAGTAAGAACGATATGTAAAGATTGATTTTAAATTTTCTGTCATGTCCATTTCCTAAATTCATCTTAAGATGTTTGATTTTGAAGCTCCCACTTTGCTTTTGTCATTTAGAAAAAAATTGTTCTACTTAGTGTCTTGCTTTTCTGTGCTGTGTGTTCATGTGCTTAATGTATAAGATTTCCAGTATGCAAAGCACTTAAAAAGACATTCCCCTGTTAATTCTCATAACAGCTATTCAAAGCATGTATTATTTATCTTTAATCAGTACAAGAGAAAACGAAGGTTGAAAGATTAAGTGACTTTTGCAATCCCACAAAGACTATATACAAGGTTAAGTGGCTTCTGTGATACAGAAACATGAATAAGTAGCAGTACTGGGAACTGAACCCAGAGTTTCCAGTTGTAAGCTGAATGGTCTTTTACTCTTCCATTTGGCAGGAAACTGACAGATAATTTTTCCTTGCACTCATTAATAAACTTTTGTAATTTTTATGTTGAACATTGTGTTTTGCCCTGTTGACTGGTTGGCTTTCTGTTTATTTTCATTTGGTTTAACTTCTTATTCCTGGGAACTTGAGCAGGACATATTTCTATAATTTAGAATCTTTATTCACAATTATATAGAAGTACTTAAAAGACATATAGGAAGGGAGAATATTTAAACCCACAGTGTTTGGGCCAAACAGAGAGATAAAAAATATTTGCTTATTAATTTTAGGAAAAGCATTGGGCACTAACAGTATATTTCAGACTTACAATGCTGCATCAGCATGTCACTTTAGAGTGCTATGTGCTCATTAGTATAAAAACATACACTAAATCAAACACTGCAAAAGGAACCTGACTATTATTTGTACAATTAGCAGTTGCCAGTGGTTAACCTATATCCTTGGGGAAAAGCTGTTAAAAATATTTTAAGGTAAGGAATCAGGTGCAGATTTTAAGAAAGAAAGAATAAAAGAGTATGTCCTTTTTTTTTTTTTGAATGTTTGGCTCATTTCTCTAGGGTTTCTGAGTATCAAACCCAACAATATTTAGTTTGGGCACTAAAAGGATAGAGGGAGAAGACAAAAGGCTAGAAAGACAGACAGACAGACAGACAGACAGAAAGGAAGAGGAGAACGGAACCATGCCCATCACAAACAGAAGGGGGAAGAAATGGATTTCTCATTATACTAGGCTTAATGAGTATTGTGAAAAATAAAATCAGATAAAGATAAACAAACATTTCATTCATAATACATAAAAATTAATTCTTCCCAAACCTGGACACCTCAAACCAAAACGGATGAGAGCTCCATAAAAAATACACACAGCATGGGTCATAAAGTACAAAGAGGAATAATGTTGATGTATTCCTGATTTGCTATCATGCATTGACATTCTTTTCAAAGCAGAGCTATCTGCACAGAATTGGATGGAGATGACTGGCTGAATTGTATTGATTTTTGTTTTTAAAGCTGAAAAATTTACATGCTGCATTAATGTTTGGAATTGTTATATACGTGATGATCAGAATACCTTGCATCTTACTTATCTGTGTGAATGGCTTTATGTTATATCCTTGTGTACTTTCAATTCTAACTTGTTCAACAATATCTCTCTTATATGAACAAATTTATAGAGACACACAAATATGTAATATGCCATTAAAATTCCTAAAGTTTTTATATTTTAAGTGATACATGTATTACTATTAAAAACCTATAAAATTCATTATATTAGTAAAAATAAAAATATTTTCAGCATGGTGGAATGATTTTTCAAAAAGAACTCAATACACAGAGAGTGATGTCTGCATTTCTTTTATATCAATGCATAATGAATATTGTTGCACAGAACTAGCATGTCTGGCCACAAAAGTGTGTTCCCTTAAAAATAAAAAAAAACTAAGAACACGTATTCAAATATCTTAAATAATCGATATCAACATCATATTGCTATGTGTACTTAATTTAATTATATTTCATTTTTGAAATAATATCTTGATAATAATAATAGCAGGAATGTGAATAAACATCAGTTGCTATTGAAATGAAGGATACTAAACACACAATGAAGTTTAATGTTAAAAATATAAAAAATATCATAGTACTTTGACTTCTTTTAAAACACACATGTGCACAAAAAGAAAAAAAAAAGAGTGATGTGGCTCTCTACTTACTCTAAAATAATTTCAGACATTTCCATTGAGCACTCTGAAAAATGAAGTTTATATTTATGGTTTTTTAATAAACTCCAGCCTGTTTATAACACCAAGTTGTCAAAGTTCTTAATATCCATATAGAGATAAATCTTTAAGACCCAAACAGTGTCTCATGATATGTTCAGTTATTATATCTGCAGTGAAGAATGTATTTACATCTGTTCTTTAGAATTAAATTTGAGTGGATTTTATGTTTGACACATGAATAATTATTTTTGAAATAATAAACACATTATTAAGTGTTTGTTCTGTCTAAAGTAGATATGTATGATTTTAAATTTTCTGTTGTTACAATTTTCTAAAATGTACTATAGTAACCTTCCGTAATAGAGTAAAGACTTATCAGAACTCAAAGTCTACATTGTACTATTTTGGACACTGATCATTGGGAAATTGATCCACATTTCCTTCCATCAAGGAGATGCCACTGTCAAAGGACTAACAAGGGGAAACTCTATCTCCAGAGAAAAACAATAAGACAGTCCCTTTTTAATTGTCAGTGTGTCACATCAGACTCTAGGACCCACAGAGAGAAGAAAGCACAGACTACTGTTCAGAGATGCAGCTACTTGGGCAATTATGACCATTGACAGTCTCTCAATCGTTTTTCTTCTCTCCTGCACTACTGTTGCCCTGGGAGCATATTTAAGTTCTAACTTGTCAATCATGATTTCTTTATATTCCTGGAAAGTGATAAAATGCATAATATAAAAAGATGCATGTTGGACATGGTTCAAGCTGAAAAATTGCATTTCTTCCCTCGTGACTTACTCTGTAAATGTAGAATACCACATCTTCCATAAGCCAAACAAAGCAAGTTTTCTTATTGTAGTTTTCATATGATTAAAAAACTTTTCATTAAAAAAAATACTAGTGTTTTACAATTTCTTGAGACAGTCTGTGATTAGACAGGAAAATCAACAAAAGAAAAACAAAATTCCCTTTCATTTCCACATCAGAATACTACAACCCATTGTCTGTTTTGGTGAGTAAAATCTTTATTAGACTGAAATACGTACATTTCCAAAAAACAAAACAAATGTCTCTGTCTGTATATTGTAAGCTGAGTAATAAATTCTTTGTACCCCTTTCTTAAAAGAAATAAAAACTTTGTTTTGTTTTGCTGCATTTTTCTGAATTTTTTAATCTTCTTTAGTTTTATTAGGTAATTCATAAAAATATACATGTAAAAGTAACTAAAATACTTGTAAGTTCTTACCAAAGTATCTGAGCCCAAATTGTCAGAAATTCAAATATTATCTTTTAATAAACATAGCTCATGAAAAAGTTAAACATTTATAATAATATTCATCTGTTGTTTAAAACAAATGTTTTTTCTTTAATTCTTACATTTCTAAGTCACAAACATTAGTGTCAAATATATTTTAATAAGTGTTATGAATGTAGTTGGGTCTCTGATTATGTGTCTCATCTCAGACAATCACCTTCGGAAACCTGACGCACCCTAACTTGAGTATAGGTCACCAACGAAATTACATTAGAAAGTCGGGGAAAATGTGGTTACAAGGTAAAAATGTAAGAGTAGTAATTACTTATTCTGTGTTAGGGCAAAGTGGTAAGACAGAGAGTCACAGACTGAAACCCGATTAGCAGAGGTTATCAAATGAAATAAGAAAATGCTCACTGTAAGTGCCTGTGAATGAAAAGGATGTCACTGAAGAGTGTGAGTCCTCCACTTAAGAGGAAAGGGGAAATTATAGACTACAAGAAGGCCAGCACATTAAATTGTTCTTTGGGTTATTCATTTCTAAACGCTAATAATTGTAAAAGGATGCTTAATGTGATGATAGTTACTGAGGCTAAGATGATGAAAGGACAGAGTCAGAAAGCAGCAGATTTAGGTGAGTATGTTCTGAGACTGCCAGGCAGGGAGGGCATCTGACAGGAAAATGATGGTGAGAATATGTGTTGATTAAATTATGCATCTCTATTCTCTATCCTAAGGAAAGATTATTCAAGAAAAAACATCAAAATGATGATCATAAAATCAATCAACTGGTACCTTTTGTCAACGATCTATTATATCACATATGTGTGTGTGTGTATAAAAAGTGAGATACAGAGACAGAGAAAGTAAAAGACAGAGAGATTAAGAGAAGAATGGTCTATATTTTATTACGATTGTACCAAGTTCATGTTAAATACATGAATATCCCAATTCCAAAGTTCTGTGCCAGCTTTGAAGAGGTCAGAAATGTAATTAAAGAAAATATATTGTATGTGTTAAAGGTGGTGAAAAACATATCAGAAGAATAATAAAGAGCATTATTCCCTTCACTGTTGTCTGCTTTTCTCTAACCTGTAGAGAAATAAGATTCTATGGAGAAGTAAAAAATTATCCTATAACTGCCAAACCCTTGAGGATTCATGGGAAGTTCCTCTTTATGGAAACCTTTATTCAACTTCATAGTATTTCCTAAAACAGTAATTTTGTGGTGCTTCTAATAATCAAATTTATTTACCATTTAGCTATGACAGACTAAAAATAAGCAGTATTGGGAACATCTAACGGTATGCTGATACTTTTGTTATACTGAAATATCAAATATATCATAACAGATCTTCTATGATAAAATTGACACCTCTATAATCTATGTGGGGATTTCCAGTGAAAATAAAAACTAAAAGATTGAAATTGTCTCTACTTACACTAATAGTTATATCAAATTTCATTTATAAAATATATAAATATCTTCAGTTATAGAAGAATAGGAAATATGAACAAACCAAAATCCAACAAATAAGATCAAAAGAGATTTTATAAAAGATAATTTTAATATAAGTGGTTTTGTAGTTCTAAATGAATAGAGTCTCTTCACATTTCCTCAAGTAGTCCGAGTACCAGCTTTATTTTTTCTGCTTTATCTGTGTAAAATGTTCCTTAACTAATAACTGTGTTAATATCTTTATGTGGCTTGCCAACTGCCAAACAGATGACCAGATAAATCCAAATACCAGCCATGTAAAACTAACTCCAAGAATCTACGGAGAAACTCTTAAATGGTTTTTCTAACTACCTTAAATAAAGTAAGTACAGTCCCAGCATTTATGGCTGCTCTCATACAAACCTCTACAGGATACAAAGATAAACACAGGTGGGTGTGCAATGAAAAATAAGTACAGACAATGCTGCGAGACTAGGCTCTTGTACACTGTAAATATTTGTTACTCGTATTGATTTAATAAAATACTGATTGGCCAGAAGCTAGGCATAAAGTAGAGGTGAGGCTACCAGACTAATAGAATTTTGGGAAGAGAAAAGGCAAAACAGGAGATGCTAGGGAGGTGCAGAAGAAGAAAAGAGAATGCTGCTTTGAGATGAGGCACCAAGCTACGTGGCTGAACATAAACAGAATTATGGATTAATTTAAGTGTAAACACTACCAACTTAAAAAGTTTCACAAAATTACAAATTCGAAACCCATAGAAGCCAGCCACTTAAAAATATTCAGTCTATTAAAATCCAAAGTCTCTTAACTTTCCTATAAAATGAAAAAATATATCAAATACTTTATTTCAAGAGAGAAGAAACAGGACACAGTCATAACCTGAACTAAGTAAAAGCAAACTCCGACTATGTAAAATAACTCAGTGTCTAATGTGTGAAATCTACTCAGGATCTTCTGAGTGTCACCAAAAGGCCTGGGTAACTTCTTTGGCTTCTCTCTCTCTTTCTCTCTCTCTCTCTCTCTCTCTCTCTCTCTCTCTCTCTCTCTCTCTCTCTCTCTCTCTCTCTAAAGCACACACAGCATGTTCCATAGCCACCGTTATCCTTGTCAGTACTTCCATGGGACTTGCATCTCTAAATCGCTAGAGTCCTTCATTGCATCTGGGATGCATTTTCACCGATAGCCCTCCTAACTTCTCTTCACAGACTCCAGCTCTGCCACACATTGCCTAGTCTCAGTTGTTCTGTATGACTCCTTCATGCCTTCAAAACCAGTACTATCTCAGTGATGCTTAAACTATCAAGTCCAACTCACAGCATGAGGTACAAACTTGGCCACCTCTGGAGCACAATTTCTTTCTGATGACTCTGAGAAAACACATTTGATACATTCCAGAAGATTTCACCTCAAGGATAATGGTCTCTTCTTAATAACTACTAATTTCTCTGCTCCTGATACCCAGCATCAATTGTTCCTGTAAAGCAGTGGTTCTTAACTTGTAGATGACAAACTCATGGGGGTTGGATATCAAGTATCCTGAATATCACACATTTACATTACAATTCACGACTAAAAAAATTACAGTTATGGAATGGCAATGAAATAATAGTATGGTTGGGGTCATAACAAAATGAGGAATTGTATTATTAAAGGGTAGAATTGCAGCATAAGAAGGTTGAGAACCACTGCTATAAGACAAAGGTTTAGCTTCAGTCTTGTTAATCACGGGGAATTCTTCAGTACTAGTTTACAAGTACAAATTCTTTGTTAAAATTACTTAATAGCCCAAATAGAGTTTTAAGTGACTCTCAAACTTCACAAGCCAGACCTCCATCCTCTGCATTTCTCATAACATTTTTTTCTTCCAAGCTCTTATAGAACAGCTCACCAAGCTTTGACCACTTAATGATTTTTCTAGCCCAAAGTTCCAAAGTCTTTTCAAAGACCTTCCTAAAACAACATGGTCAGATCTTCCATAATACCCCACTACTGGCATCAATTTCTGTCTTAGTTATAGTTTCTTCTGCTGTGATAAAACACCATGTCCAAAAGCAGCTCAGGAGGAAAGTGTTTGACTTATGCTTCTACATAACTGCTCATTATTGAAGGATGTCAGGACAGAAGCTCAAACAGGGCGAACATGAACAAAAACTGATGCAGAGACCATGAAGGAGTATTTCTCATGGCTTGTTAAGTCTACTTTCTTATGGGACCCAGGACCACCACCCACATTTAGACTGGGTCCTCCAGCATAAATCACTAATTTAAAAAAAATATCTTGTCCATAGCCCCATATGATGGAGGCATTTTCTCAACTGAGATTCCCCCCCTCTCCAATGCCTCTGCCTTGTGTCAACTTGACATAAAATTAGCCAGCAAAATTCCCATGCAAGATCTGTGACATTGAACTGTCAGCTTAATACAGTTTAACCTACACTTTGTATTTTATTGTCAATAGCCTTAGATGACAAGCTTAATTACCCTCATCTACCCTGAAGATAGTTTTCCCTTCATGAGGAAGAAACAATGAACAGGACATATTTTATCTTACCTCTGTTTTGTGCCATAACTGTTCCAAGATGACAAAATAACAAACTCCTCTACATGTAGAAATTCTCCCCTTCATGAAAATGAGGCAGTGGACAAAGTACCCTGGATGCCTAGTAGCCTAAGATATTATTGAATATAGTTGTCGTGAACCTTTTTGTCTTTCCAATTGAAGTTACAGGTACAGATAACATTGTTTTATTTTTGTGTTATTGGCAAGAGAATAGAGGCATACAATGGAGGAAATTAAGAGCTCCTATATACGGAGCTTTTTTGTCAGACCAGAGCCTCTAACTATGTCTGCTTTTTGACAGAATTTGATTAAAAATGCAATTGATCCTTATTTTTTAATTCTCATTATTACTTTGGTATGCTGGGAGTGGTAGTCAGTTCTGAAGATGGCTTCTTTACATGAAATTTCTATTTTGCTATGAACTGAACAATTCCAAAACCATAGCCTTAAAACTATGGTTACACGGAATTGGAATTTCCTCTATATGAAGGTTTAGTCTTATTGATAAAAGAATTTTAAAATGGACTCACCAGGAAGCTAACTAGAAAAAGCTGGATGGTGAGAGGAAAAGAGGCAGGATTTCTGAGTTAGGGTTAACAATTGGTATCTACAAACAGCTGTAGAAAAGTGAAGAGTCTTTAGAGAAATGTCGAGAAAACCCAGAGTGTCAGGGAAAGTATGCCTAAGACTTTGGCCTATATTCAAAAAATAAGAGAAGTTGCTATCAAAGCAGGGTGGGCTTGCTTTTTGAGTTAGAAATCAGGCAGGTTCAACATCAAAGACCCGTAAGTAATGTGTTGAGTTGAAGGTTTCTGTGAGATATCTTATTAATGTTTTCAGGCAAACAAACTTTCTTGGGGGCAGTCTCCTGGTCGATTGATTGGCACGCCCATTTGAATTAACTTTTAAAGGAAGAAGCAATAGTATTTAATTTTTTTGACCACTTAGAATGTTTTCTCTCCTCCACTAAGGATCAATGGTAATCCATTCTTTCGCCCAACAGGACCACAACAAAGCCCTGGTTGCTGCTCTATCCTTTCTTTTATGTTAGTTTAATTAAAAGAGAGAGTTGTTGATTCTTCTCTTCCTTGTGTTGCCAGGAAAACAGGAAGTAGATTCAAAAATTGATTATAAGAAAGGGGTCCATCTTCAATGGTTTCCATGACTAATGATGACATATCTCCACACCCAAACCAGGAAGAAAACATGCATCATAAACCCAGATTTAACTGGGTCATTATTATGCTGTGCAAAAATATTGACAAAAGCTGTTGCTTCTTTCTATAATGTCAGAATTTTTGTGTAACAGTAAAGTCAGGAGAGTTACCAGGTTTGTTGCAAGAATTTATCATAAAATCTTTCATCTCAGTAGCCTGACTGAAGCAAATTTCTTTTGTGCAATCCTAATACTAACTCACATAACACATTAGATATCTATATGCCTATACATGTATATATGAGTCAAAGAATTGTTGTTGGATGTCTTTTGGTATCCTCTGAATGTCATTCATTAATAAAAGAACTGTATTGGCCTATGGCAGGCATCTTAGAAGTAGGTGGGGAAATCTAAACATAGATAGCAGAAAAGAGGGAGGAGCCAGAAGAGAAATCATCCAGCTGCCCAAGAGTCAACATGTAAGTAACATAGGTAAGCCACAAGACATGTGGCAAGACAGATGAATGGAAATGGGTTGAATTAAGATGCAGGAGCTAGCTATCAACATGCCTGAGCCATGGGCCAAGCAGAATGAAATTAATATAAGCTTTTATGTGATTATTTGGGGCTAATTGGTCTGGGACTATAGGTCTGTGGGCCTGGACCACCAGCAAGATGGGCCAGAAACTCATTCTGTAAGAATGAATACAAGCTATAGTGGCTACTGTAGACAAAGATCAAGAGGTTTCAAAAGTGAGTTAAGAAAGAGAAAACATAACATACTTATCTACAAACAATAGGGAGCTGACAGCAGAGACAGCTTCATTGGCAAAAAGCTACAGAGCTAATCTGCTAGGTGAAAGGCAGGATGGGAGATAGTGCAGGATATGAGTTAGGAGAAGAAAATAGTGTGTTATGTCCAGGTCTAGAGGAATATATAGATGATCAGGCATGAAGTACAGAAGGCTTCACCAATATCAGGGACCGTGCCTAGTCAATGACTTCTTGATCCTTGTTTGACACACACAAATATTGAATGACAGGTGGGTGTGGGAACATATCATTTATGTGTTTTTAAATTACCCATCACTTTATGGGGTCCAAGCAAGAGATGTACATTCTTTCCTTGAGCTGTTGTGACCAACAAATTTTAGAGACTGTTTTCCCCAGGGTGATTTTTACATGCTCATGTGCCCCACTGTGACAATTCTTTCAGACAAATTATATGGTAGCTCCATTTCTATTCCAAGGGATAAGTAATATATTAGTCTGTGCTGGATGAGGAATACCTGACAGATGGTGTGGTTTCTGTGTCTACCCGGGAGCTGTAGTCATCCTTCTCTTTTAAGCGTTCAAAGCTGTTCACAAAACAGCCTCCCAGGGCAATGGACAATTTGATAAATCATCGTTTCAAACAATAGGAAGAAACATAGAGCAGGACAACTAGCATGCAAGTTAAAAACATGAAGCCAGTCACACACACACATAAAGCCATATCCATTCCCATTCCAGAATGAAATAAAAGAGCAGGAGACATCATAGGTGGAAATAACTTCCCATGCTACTTTAGAACAAAGACTTTTCCCCCATTGAATTTATGTGAGGCTAAAATGTACCTTCTGTATCTTCTTGTGCATCAAAAAGGGAATAAATAAAGGAAAAGGCAACGAAGACATTAACACAGAACTAGAATACTTTGTACTTTGATTTCTTGAACTAGACCAGGTAATGCTGGTTCTTCTCTTATCCTAAGACAGACATCTTGAATCCCCTTGTAGGCATCTACCTGGCTAAGAGAATGCACCATTGTCTAGTGGCTAATTTTGTCTTTGGTGTTTTCCTGAATTCCTTGGACAAGAATCCTTGTGTCCCCATTTCTCAGTTAAAAGGCAGATACATAAGGCTGCTTGTTTTATCCTACTCACAAACTGAGACTGCACAGAGTTTAAATTCACCATTTTCCTTCAAAAGTTGTAGGGACCTCTTACTCAAAATATCATCCAGTGAGATCGAGAAGGAAAAATGGGAGATTTGACTCTCACAGGAAGTAAGCATGAGGCTGTAAAGCTGAGATCCTGAAGAGGAAAAACTTTCTGCTGCCTGAGGTGTTGACTATTTCTCTAGATGAGAAGAGAGTTGGTGTCCAGACAAGAACTTTGTGCAGAGGCTGAGCAGAGTAGAGTCTGGTCTCTCCAGTGTACCCAGTCCACCCACCCACCTCTAGCAGTCATAACTCAGTGAACCCCTGACTTGTGGACTTTGCAGCACTTACCCCTTCCAGTTGTGTGACTACAAGTAGATTCTACAGAGCTGGTAGGAAACAGATGGCGAAACAGCAGGGGAAGCAGAGAACAGTCATTGCTTGTGTGCAGCAGTGAGACAATAGGGTTAACGTGCTGGGAGGGCTGCTTCATAAGTACCACTGCTTTCTCTGCCAACTAGCCTGTACAAAAAGAGAGGATGTTTTGAGGCCTGTGAGAACCACCTTAGTAAGCTTGAAGTAAGATATTTTAGCATGAGTAGAAACCCCAGTCTGTCACCGTAATTTCATCCTCATGAAAGACTCTAAGCCAGTGGTATCTTAACCAAAGTTTCCCTGTGTCTCTAGTGAAACACCAAATTCTTTTGATATAAAGCAACAGATAACAAATACAACATAGTTCTGAGTTCCCTTTTCTGAGATCCCCTCCAATCATGTCTTGATTCCTGTTCTTTTCCAAACACAGTTTCTTTTCCTGTTTGAGCATAGGCATTTTGATTACTTTTCCAGTTTTTTGTTTTGTTTTGTTTTGTTTTTCCCATTTTGGCCACTGTCTTTGAACCCAGCAACTTGGTTTATATTATGTTGTGTTTCTCTTCTTTTTCTCCATTATATTTATAGATACATTATATAGTTTCTGTTTGTAATTCCTATGAATTCTGACAATTTCAATGTATCTCTTTCCTCTCATGTTCATTTATTCCAAGTCATTTCTGTTTTTAAAAAGCCATCATGTCTGTATATCATGACAAACAGAGCATTAGTGCATTAAAGTTCCATTGCATTGGGTTTTTTGTCATTTTTATTTTTTATTAATGTTTGATCCTCTGCCATGAACAGCTATATTTGGGTGTAGATTTAAATTATATTTCTGTGGTCACCATTACAGTATTCACTGTCTTCACTACAGAGTCTTCTCAATTTCTCTGAAAATGTGCTCTACACCTTATTGATTTGTTATAGTCCTTTATAAATTCTACATCTATAGCTTCTTAAAGCTATGTGCTTGGCAATTAGCATTATTGTAAAGCACACATTTTTATATACTTCAAATGATGTCATTTTAAAAATAGAGTCACTTTTTGTTTAATCTGAGCAGTCTACTGCTCAGAGTTAGAATTCCAGGTACTAATGTGAAAACCAAATCAAACCAACCATACAAACAAACAAAAACCATTTCCTCTTAATAAAACATGGTACGTCCTTCTATTGTCTTTTAGAAAGTACTTGTTATTCTTTCCACATATAGATCTACAACTTAGGAGTTATTGATTTTTGTAAATGTAACATAAAAGTCAAACTTTGTTTTCCTCACATGAATACATAGTTAACACAAAATAATTTACCAAAAAGATTATCTTTGTCCTATTGGGTTGTGCTCTTGTCTATGTCACAAATAACTTGACAGTATGACTGAATTCAGTCATGACTGAATTTCTGATTCTATTTCATTTCACAAAATGTTTGAGTTCAATTCCTTCTATAATTAACATAATAATTTAGACAAGCTCTAATATTTATGGCACAAAATAGTGATTATTGTCAACACTAATATATTATGCACTTAAAAATAATTGAAAGAGAAGCCTGATGCTTTTCTCTCTATAAACACATACAGAACAAAAGAATGCTAGGAAATTTTGTAGGGATCAGTATGTCTATGACCTTGGTTTTTGTTCTTTCTCATGAATATATGTTTATTTCTAAACTGGTTAAAATATATGAAATACCTGTCCAGTTTCTTATATGTTAACTGTACTATCAATAAAGCTCTATGACAGACTTTGGATTTCAACACGATTGTGTAAGTTCCCCAATTCTAGACTGTCTTCAGATTTAGTCGTTTGTGTTTCAACATTTATTGTCTAATCTATTTCATCGTTAAAATAGTTTTTAAGATTCCTGTTTAATTTATATCAGTCTTTTAAAGCAAGTCATCAAAAACTGATTCATTTACAATAATTAATCTTCCAATCAAAGAACACAGGATAGCCCTCACGTTTTGGGCACTTTTGTGTGTAGTCTTTATTATTTGGTCTCTAGCCTCTTCCGCCTGAGAATCTGGGAATACACTAAGGCGGAGCCTGTCCCTGCCCCACATCTTTATAGTTACATCAATCTGGTCCACATCTTTCGAAGTCTCTGCTTCTCATTTTGCCTGCAAGCAGTTGGCCTATGTGTGAGCTAGTCAGTTCTTTACTTTTCCCAAAATAAAACCAACGAATACTTCAAGGATGACTCAGACCCTTAACTGTCTTCCGTGAAGAGTCTCATTGCTAAATCCTCTCGCCTTTAGGCCTTGAGCTTACAAAACTGATGCCTTTAATGATAACGTAATTGGCCCAGGTTTTCCAAATGGTTTGGTAAACAGTTAAATTTTCCGTCTTACCTACAATTGAAATTGTCTGAAGATTTTTATTTTGTTTAAGCCAACAGCCAGAGGTGTTAAATGTATAGGTTTCTAAGAGGTCTGGCGATCAGCCTAGCCTCAAACTAGTGATAACTAGTGTCTTAAAACAATGTGCTCCTTAGCACTTCCGCATAAGCCAACTTGGGGTCAGTCTGAACTTTAAAGAGGGTGGAGTCTAGATACAAAATTCCTAAACCGGCAAGAAAGAGATCACCTCCACTGGAAGCTGCAGGTAGCAACAAACTAAAGTTTTTTGCCTTGGCTGCCAGGAGGATCTGAGAAAAAAAAAATTTAAGGTCTTCCCCCATAATAAAAGTGAACTTGTTGATTCAACCTGTTCCTAGAAGCTGTGTCTGTGCAATCTCGGGTCCCCCCCCCCCCTCCCCCGCCAGGGGAAAACAAGACAAGAAGCATAGAGACAACCCCGATTCCTGACTCAGAACGGGGTACCCCCAACATTTCAGAGGTTCTATCAAGTTCTGATTACCATGATCCAGTTCCTGGGATTCTGGTTTGAGTAAGTTTCACTTCCTCTAAAAGTCAGAATATTTGTTTCTTATGTCTGGTTTTTCCTTTATTCTATAATGTATTTAGCTTGGAAGCTTAATTTTAGAGAATCAGGGTTTATTAAAGTCCTTGATTTGATCAACATAGACACAAGTTTACGGTTTTAGGTATCTAAACTGATCACAAGTTCTAATCAACTTACAATAATAATAAAAAAAAAAATCTCTTGATGTCTCAGTCCCCAGAGAAAGTCAGTCCCACATAGGTAGCCCTCTTTCCAAAGCTCTGTCTTTCTTAATCCTGGTCTGGTAGCCCTTAAAGACTTGTATCTTGTGTCTCAAAGAAGACATTTTAGGTAATTTCCTTAGCTTTCCTGGTTCTCGAAGTGAGAAAGTCTGATCATATTACATAGTTAATGTTTTTTAAAAACAGGAAATCAGAGAAAAATTGAACTTTGCACACAGTAAGAAAAAAGCGTGGTTTTTGGACTAGGTAGACCAACAACGGTTATTCGATGGGCAGCACTTGTCTGTTTGTGTTATTGTTTCTGTGCTCATGCTTTGACTATGGTAAGTAAATGCCAACTTATTTACTTACAGTTTGTGGATTTAGAATGAATCTTTCACATGAAAGGTAGTGAGTGCACACATACATACCAAAAGGGCAGTAGCGCACACACACACATGGAAAAAGGGCTCACCTCTGCTTTAATTGTTGAGGTCCCAATTATAGGACTGACTACTTTATGGCTTTTCTGCCATTTCAACGGAAAAAAAATTGAACATTTTAATCATGCGCATGCTTTGCATCTAGAAAGTACTCACAAGCCTTTATAAAGAGTATACTTTGGGGACACAGCAGTGTTCTTCTTTATGTTGGTAATACTTCACTCCAGACGATAGAGTTCTGTTTTTTACTGTTAATCATGAACGAACTATGTGATTGTATACATACCAGAACAAAAAATCCAATCCCTAATCTAAATATTTGTAATCACTCCAGCTTTGTAGGTGTCACTGTGCCTTGCTCACAATGTCTGTACTTCTTTTTTTTATGTGGTCTGCCCACCATTCCCATCAGGCTAATCTTCTTTTTTAGCTTTCCAAGAGGTAAGTGCTAAGTTGGCATTTACATTTAAAACATTAAAAATGTCCCGCAGGTACCCGTGTATTAATCATCTGTTACTGCACAGCAGTTTAAAACAAAGGTTAGCAGCTTAAAACAACAGGCATTTACTATCTCAGTTTCAAGGCTTAGGAATGCAGGTCTGGCTTAGCCAGTCTTTTATTTGAGGCTCTTGGGCAGACTGTAATCCATGTGTCATCTGGGATATACTCATCTCAGAACTAAGAAAAGATCCACTTCCAACCTCACATGACCCCTGACCAGCTTAGTTCTTTGTTGTCTGTTGGGATGGAGGCCTCCATTCTCTCTAGTGACAGGTTAGAGGCTTTTGGAAGTTGGCTGTCCTAGCGCTTCCCCAGAGTGCCATGTTATTGCACAGAAGTTTGCAAGCTGAAAATGCCATAGAGAGACTCTGTTCCTGAAAAGAAGCTACAATCTTTTAAAACTAATCAGGGAAGCAAGATTTTCAACACTCTTGAGGGCCTTATTTCTTAGAACAGATTTCCAGGTCCAGCCCGCACTCAAAGAGAATGGATTGCACAACAATGGCTGGAATGCAGAAAAACTGGCAGAAGGAATGAAGAACTAACAGAAAAAAACCAAATCCATGTACAGCAGGAAGGGAAGTTTGTTGTAATTGTGAGTAATGTGTCTGATTCTTCTTTCTGAAGCTGATCATTCATCTTACTGCTACCCAACCCTAGAAAAATAGAGCCAGGTGTGGCAGCTCACACCCATAACCTTGGTACTGAAGAGGCTGCAAGCAGGATTGCTTTGAGTTTGAGTCCATCCTGGGATAGAATTCAGTTACTGGCCTGACTGAACTATACAGTGAAACTGTTTCTCAGAAAGAAAGGAAATAAAAAAGAAGAAAAAAAAGAATGAAGGAAGAAAGGAAGGGAGGGAGGGAGGGAGGGAGGGAGGGAGGGAGGGAGGGAGGGAGGGAGGGAGGAAGACCAACAGACTAACAAGCTTATCCTTTTCTGGTTTCTTTTACTAAACCTCACAAATCCCCTGTGCTGTTACCTCATGGCATGCTCAAGCTTGCTCTTACATAGGTCCATGATTTTCTCGTTCTAAGTAACATGATCTTTCTTGCCAAAAGAAGTTTGGTTTGTTTGTTTATTGTTTGTTTCATCTTGGAAACCAGAAAAAGAAGTGGAGAGAAAATTATTTCTCTCTTCAAATATGTAAAAAGGTAACACTGACCAGGTCAAATGTAGAAGATTAAAAGGCAATATTTCAGGAAATCTTCCTTAAGGAAAATTTCTTACAGCCATCCAAGCCCTCAAATCCTACAGCAAAATGACTCAAAGCATGAGAAAAGGCACTTGCTGCCACTAAGCCTGATGTCTTGAGATCAATTTCCAACATAACGGGAGGAGAAACGAGACTCTTGCAAGGTTTTTAATCTTTGAGTGCCGAAGACAAACACTGCCCACAAATACAAAGGTATTCCTCTCTTTGGTGGTAGTTCTCAGAAAAGAACTGTAAAGCCTCCCACAAATCTTAAGATTTCGACAAACATCAGACTCTGTAGGATGAGACATCAAAACTATTCTGGACGTAAAACAATTCAAAAGTTTTTTTCAAGGATAAAATAATGAACCACCATTGTTGATAATTCCTTCTAACACGTAGCTCTTTCCAAAGTAAGGAACTTCCCATTCCTCAGTATTTTCTCTTTCAAATTCATTAGTCATAATAAACTATAAAATTTCACAACAGTGCAAATGTTTAGAATAAATACATTTGTGGTTTACTGGCACAGATGAGGTGTCATCTGAGTCTAAAAAGTCAACCATAGCACCGTGTCAAATCCTTCTTCACTCAACTACATACCTGTGTATTTCTACCACAAACTGTCTTTATTTTCATGTTGTATGTGGTTGATGTTCATTTTAAAGCCTATTTTCTGAGAGATCTTTCTTGTCAGAGAATTCACAGAGGACACAGCTCCCCCTCTTGTAGTCTTTGTTCCCAAGCAGAGCTGTGTAAGTGGTGCCTAGATGGTGTTGTGAATCATTGCAGGGACGGAAAGATTCCAAAATGCATCATTTTTAGCTCTTTTTTTTTTTTTTTTTTGAGAGAGAGAAGGGTGTGATGCAAAGTGAGAAAAAGAAAAAATATTGAGGAACCAATGGTGCCCAAGCTTTGCTACAGTCTGATTGACATACCTGCCTGTAGATAAAAGCTCATTTCCAGATGAAATTGCAACTCTTTATAAAAAGAGAGACATCTTCATCTTCACAACTCTCTGTGGCTTATTTATCTAATCTGTAAAATGATCAGAGGCAGGGATCCTGCCTAAGGTGTCTCTGTCTTAAATGTGATTTTGAATGAAATAGAATTAGGTCACTTTTCCCCCGTGCCCTTTCTCCCTCCAGCTCCTCCCACACCCCTCAAGTGAGCAGTCCTTGTTTCCTTTATTATTGTTACATGATTACATAGACTATCCCTAATGGGTACATCTACATCACAAGTCCTTCATCCACGGCTCAGGAAACATCTCCAAAATGGGGACAGAAATAAGAACCAGGGTACCCTTGAGTCTGCTATGAAACAGTCTCTTCAGGAAATGATCAAACAAACAAGACTAGAAGCAATGGCAATATCAATGGACATATTAATGATTAGAAGGAAAACTTCCCGGAGCCCCACCTTAGACAAAGGGCTGCAGAAACTAAGGATTGCTGGGGAAAGGGGTTTTATCATCTCCCAGCCTGGAACTAATATATGCGCAAACAAACCAGCCAGATTCAGTGGCTGGTGTTTATTGATTTCGTGCCTGATATGTTTTTATGGTGTTCTTTGTTGACCATCACACTCATGCAGATATCTAGGTAAGACGGCTGAAGAGGAGACCCAGAATATCCATGTCACAAAGTGAATATGGGTTTCAGAATTTGGCCTTTCTGGGGAGTTTTATATTAATCTTGTCAGGTACACAGATCGCAAAACAAGAACAACAGTAAAGCAGTACATGTGTTCACCTCACTGGGAGAAAAGAGAAGTGCTTCATGTTCATGGATCTAGGCTATTCCAGGCACGCAAAGGAAGGCAAGATAAAATGGAACAGGGTCTTATTATTATTCAAAAATTGTTGTTTTGGCCACAAGATGGAACTCATCCTGACAATCGATAATAATGTTTTCTTAAGAGAAATGAAGATTTTTATCTCAAGAACTTGATTCTGACCTTTTTATGGTTAAAGGAAGACGATTTGTTTCAGTTTTCTCAGAATTTAGAGTAGACGTGGCAAAGGATGAACACCCCTAGCTGCAAGGAAACACATGAGGTATTTTCTTCATGGTCCAGAGAATGAACTTCAATAGGCATTCTTTGGTTGTTTAATGAGCACATTTATTAAGTAAAGAAAGAACAAAGTCAAAAACAGATGACAGATAATAGAGACTGATGGTGGATAGATAAATAGATAAACAGATAGATAAACGATAGATAAATTTTATCAAAACAGATGAACAAAACAATCTGCGGAAATCAACCTGGGATGCCTTGTTGAGGACATAAGCCAGAAAGTGTTTCTCACACAGAGTCTGGGACACTGCAGTCAGCTCCCCGTCCCCAACTCCATGAGGTTTCCAAGTTTGGGAACCTTTTATCTTCTATGTGTTCTACAAGATACAATGTCTTTACTCATAGGCTGTTTAACTTTGCACTTTCTTACTGTCAGAGCAATGTGGCAGCCCATTCCTGGACAAGAGGTAGTAGGGAAAATTTGTCATAGACAAGCCTATGTAGGAAGGGGAGGGGCAGGTAGGCCACTTTCAGAGGCAGCTCTCAGTAAACTCAACCAGCACTTGAGAGTTTGAGAATCTGATATGCATTGTAGAGCAGGGCAGAACAGCAAGAGGTTTTGATGGAGGGAGGTCTACACCAGCCACTTCTAGACACTGTATGCTTTCTAATATACCACACTTTAAACGTTCTAAACATTTAATTAACTTTGTCACTGTTTCACTATGAGCTCTGCTTTGTATGTGGGCAGACATCATAACCGTCTGGAGCATGTGGGTCATATAGAAGCTCATCACCAGAAGAGTGACCATCTTGCTAGTCAACAGCAACAGAAAATTCTCAGTTGGATACAAGTATGTAAGTCTGGAGGGAAAACAACAAATTTTAAAAAAGCACTTGAAAATATTCTGATGACATTTAAAAAGCAAATATTTGGTCACAAGGTACCTCCTCTGTAAAATGGGGCAATAATATCTGCAGAAAAGTAATGAACTGTTAAATAATTGATGACTGACATGTGTTCAGAACACCTTGGAAGAAACATGATCTTTAAGCATATGATATCATTATTACCACCATAATAAAAAATATTTAAAATAATAATCAGTACATTTAAACACCTGTACTTGCATATGAAATATATAACTCTTTTTACTGTTTTTCATCTAATCCCCAGCACCTGTGTTAGAAATGGAGCCCAATGGCCCAATTCTTAAAAATACATAAAATTTAGACAGGTACAGTTTTTTTTTTTAAATTCACCCTATTGTGCCTAGGTCTCACAGAACATAATTCAAACAATATACTACCACAAAGGGACCACTTCAATACAAATCTTTCTAGTGTGAGTTAATAAAAATTACTTTTAAAAGCAAACATCTGGCACCTCATAAATACATATCACCTTTCATCAAGATTTTTCAGAACTCTCCTCATATATATTATACTTATAAGCATTATTAATTCAGCATATTGTACTTGAGTCCTAAAGAAATCCTGAAGCAAAATTACATGTGTAAAATATGTGCTGCAATATCAAGGCTTGTGCAGATCATAAAAGCCAGAACGTTAACCATGGTGCGAAAGCCTTTTGATTTAATGTGTTCTGTGAGCGAGCATGGGTGATTTTCCAAGCAGATACAAGAAAACACTACAGTTGAGCTTAAAAGCAGCTCTGTATTCCAACTAATGTTTTCCTGTCTTGTGACATTTAGCAAATTATTCCAGGCTTACATTTAGCTTATGTCAAAAATGTGTCTGAAGTATTTTATTCAGGTTTATTTCTCCATCTGAAAGAAATTTTGAAATACAATTGACTTTACGAAAGCTATACCCATAGCATCAAACTGGTAATTCTCTTATTCCAGAGGATATTATGAAGCAAGAGCAGAACAAAACAAAAAGAAAACCCAGGATGTTCTCAGAAGTCCTTGGGAAACTTTCCTGTCGTTGGTGGTCTTCCATGAAGTGTTAGATTTTATAGTCAGAAATAATTTGTGCATGTGTGTAAATAAAGGTCCCTTCCTTTTCCTATGTCTTTAGCAAAGACAGATAATATATTAATATGTGCTATCACTGTATTTTTATAGTAGTGCCCACATTGGTTTATAAAATCTTATTTTTATCATATTTAGAAAGTGTTACTTAAGTTTTACCTGAGAAGTTGGGGCTAAATACATTTCCTTATATAGTTTTATATTTCTTTTACTATTTCAAGAAAAGAATAGCACAACATAGGCCTATTTAAAGCCCAGGATCTGTAGCCTGGTCTATCATAGATTAAAAGGTGGATTGCTTTACTCCTTTCAAATGCCTGGCCTCACTCTATTTTTTTTTTTTTTTTTTTTTTTGCATATGTTTCTAAATTATTTTCACTGACTTCCATGCAGCATCCTAAGTGATAGAGGTGCTTTAGTGGCTTCTAAGGGGCCCAAAGACCAGCCTAGCTTCCGCCAGTGCAAACTGGTGATAACTAGTTCCTTAAAAGAACGTGCTCTTAAGCACTTCCGCATAAGCCAACCTGGGTCTGCCTGGGGCCTTGAGAAGAGCAGAGTCCAGATAAAACATTCCTAGAGCAGCAAGAGACCACCACCTGCTGCAACAGATACCAGCAAATTAAAGCCCTTTCCCCTGGCTGGAGGGAGAGTCTGGGGATAAAAGTATTTAAGGTCTTCCCTCCATAATAAAATTGGTCTTTCCTGTTTCAACCGGTCCCTTGAGGCTGTGTCATTGCTTCTGAGGCATCCTTGTCCTGTCCTTCAAGGGGAAAAGCAAGACAACCAGGAGCCGGCAACCCTGACTCCTGACCCCAAACCAGGCCATACCCGAACACAGGTACTAAGACAGTCAAAACACTCAGCCTCTATATGAGCATAAAAGATTCGATATAAAAATGAAGGGTGCTAGTGCAGACGAGAAACTCAGCAAATAATTAATAATTTTAAATTGGTCAAGTACTTTGAGGAAAATTAAATGTGACCATAACCAAAAATTAACATGGATGAAATTTTTCCATATGCTGGTCACAAATAACTTTTAAATTTTTAAACTGGATCATTTGATTTTTTGGTTTCTAGTTTCTGGAATTCTTTATATATTTTGAAAATCACCCCCCCCACCCCCCCCACCCCCCCCCACCCCCCCCCCCCCCCCCCCCCCCGCCCCAGTCAGATGTGGAGATTATGAAGAACTTTTCCCATTCTGAAGGTTGCTGTTTTATCCTATTATTGGTGACCTTTGCTTACAGAAGGTTGTAAGTTTCATGAGGTCCCATTTATTAAATTTCAATCTAATTGTTCAGGAAGCTATCTTCTGTGCCAACGTAAACAAGGCTATTTTCTCGCTATCAGGTTCAGTGTATCTCATATTTAAACAAAAACTTCTCAACAGAAAAAAAAAATCTCCAATGATCAAGAAATATCTAAAGAAATGGTAGATATCTTTTTAGTCATCAGGGAAATGCAAATCAAAATAACACTGAGATTCTCTCTTATACCTGTCAGAATGATCAAAGATCATTGCTCGTGCTGGCAAAGATGTGGAGCAAGGGGAACACTCCTCCACTGCTGGTGAGAGTGCAAACTTGTATAGCCACTTTGGAAATTGATATGGTAGCTTCTAATAAAATTTGGAAAATACCTACTTAAGACAAAGCTATATCACTCCTGACACAAAGCCAAAGGAAGCTTTACCATATCACAAGGATAGCTGTTCACCTATGCTCTTATCAGCTTTATTTGTAAAAGTCAGAAACTTGAAAAAACCTAGATGTCCATCAATAGTAGAATAGATAAAGAAAATGGTACATTCACACAATGGAGTATTACTCATCTGTCAAAAACAATGACATTATGAAACTTACCAGCATATGAATAGAACTAAATAAGATCATTGTGAGTGTGGTAACTCAGACCCAGAAATTTAAACATGGTGTGTACTCACTTATAGTTGAATATTAGCCATGAAGTAAAGGATAACCATGCTACAATCCACAGACCCAAAGATGCTAAGTAATAAGGAGGGTGCAAGGGGAAGTACATGAATTTCACCATGAAGGGGAACTAGAATAGACATTACAGAAGGACAGGGAGGAAAATATTGGTATAGGGATCCCTTGTGAACAGGAGGGATTAGGGGGGAAGATGGAGGAAGAGGGTACTGGGAAAGACAACTGGCGATATATATTTAATAAAATTAATCTGGAATATCAGAGTCAAGCACAGAGCCAATCCAGGTTAGGGTGTGGTGACCCACACCTTTAATCCTAGCTTTAGGAATGTGAAAAGGGGAAGGTAAGAGAGTAGGGTGGGACAAGAGAGGACAGTTTTCAGCTTTCCCAGACACTTTCCTTCCTTTCAGCTGAGGACTCAGAGGCATTTAGTTGGAGGATTCCTGGAGACAGGCCTGAGGAGCTGGCTGGGTGAGAAGTGGCTGCTAATGGTTTCTCTATCTCTCCGATATTCCAGCTTTTTCCAGATATGTACTAATTAGAGTTTGTGCAATACCTGGGATGACCAAAATCCTTGTGCAAATGAAACTCAGGAATCTACTGGCTAAGACCCTTAGCAGTAGGAAATACAGATCCTAAACCAGCCAGCTCCTGTAACCAGGCAAAAGACTTCCAAGGAGGGATTGGGACTCCAACCAAGACAAAGAAACTGTGTCTTACAATTTGTCCTTCCTACAAGATAGGCTGGGGGAAAAGTGGTACAGAAAGTATTGGAATGGTCAGCCAATGACTGGTCCAGCTTAAGATCCATAATGTGAAAGGGAGCTCACCTCTGACACTGTCTGAAGGGCTAGAACCCAGGGACTGAACAGTCCAGAGATATAGGATTGAGCCAAGCATGACTGGCAATAAGGAAAAAAAAGTCAACGAAATGATTTTTAATGATACTCTGCTGTAGTCACACATCATTGCCTAGCCCACTGATCATCAAAGAGACTTCATCCAGCAGCTGACAAACAGACACACAGATACAACTAACCATTAGGCAGATGGAGAAAAATCCTGTGACATTGGGAGAGGAAGGATTATGGATGCCAAAGGGACCAAGGACACCACCAGAAAACACATAAAGTAAACTGACCAGGGTTCAAGGGGTTCATGGAGACTGACCCACCAGAGAACTTGCATGGGACTAACCTGGGCCCCATGCAGACGTGTTGCAGTTGTATGGCTTGGTCTCTTTGTGGGACTCCTGGTAGAGTGAGCTGAAGCTGTCTGACTCTTTCTGCTCTTGGGACCCCTTCCTCCTGCTGGGTTGTCTTATCCAGTCTTAAGAGGAGAGGAGGTGCCTGCCTAGTCTTTCTGAAACTTGACATGCCATGGTTAGTAATCTACATGAGAGCCCTTCTCTTTTCTAAAAGGAAGGGAGAGGAAGTGGATGGAGGGGATGTTGGGGAGAAGGTAGGAAGCGAGAAGGGAGGGAAAGAAAACTGTGATTGGATTGGGAAAGATAAATTGATTCATTGATTAATAAAAAAGAAATGTATTTGGTATATTGGTGTAGCCATATATGATGGGCATGACAAAAGTTATAAAGCCAAAACAGTTGTTTGGCAAGATCCAGAAAAGCTGAGCCAAATGATGGCTGCCATGCCACTTTTGTTTTTGATCTCCATGTGTTACGCACTTGGGGAAGGGAGCTTCTGATAATTGTACAATTTGGAATATTGAATTAATGGTAAATTTCTTATGAATATTTTATGCCTTCTGGGAGTACTGCTTCTAAGCTTCCCCAAGAAAGTCCTAAACACACTACTCCTCCCCTTTTAAGGGAGGTACCCTTATCTACTTGAATGTCTTCCTTAAATGCCTTGAAGACTGTGCCTCCCTTTGAGAAGCCAGAGAGTTCTTTATCAGTCTATGAGATATTCATAAAACATCTGCCCTTGTCCCTACTCAGGAACAAAATAATCAAAACAAAGTAAACTTAAAAAAGTCAAAATGAAACTTTACTCCAAGATGGCCAACAGGCCAGCTAGGACAGCCTCAAGGTCTGGGCAACAGGGTATAAAATGTGCCTCTCTAATCCATCACAGCTCCAGCTGCAGGCAAGCGAGCAGGGCACTGGTGTGTAAACCTGACTATCAACACCCATCATCAGACCCCTCTACCTCATAATCCTCAATCCATTCCCCAAACCTTACACATTTGTAGTAGGAGGTTTCTGGCCCAGACTTTCCGGCCTAACCTCAAGGTCTAGACACACAGACCCACGGACCTGCAGAGACATACAGACACTTTCAGTAGTTTTTGGCTGATCGGCCTAAGGCTCAGGCTTACAATTGCTAGCTCTCTACCCTTCATCTAACCCATGACTCTTACCCTGTTCAGCCATGGGGCTCGGTACCTTTTCTTATAGCAGCATGGTTGTCCTCTGATTTCTCTGTCTTCTCTCTGGCATTCTGCTCTGTGCTTCTTGTTCTCAGAGATTTTCTTAGTCTGGTAGCCCCACCCACACTTCCTGCCTGCCTTTGGACAATCAGCACTTTTTATTAAAGCAGTGGGTTGGATAATTATTTACAATGAAGCAACACAATCCCCCTATATATCCCCTTTTCTCTTTTTAAAACAAAAAGAACTCCAAATCTAATATTCTTTTCCCCCCTTATGTATAACAACTTATAAACAACACTGTAAATAAACACAAACATCCATAATCCATGTTTTGGGAATGTGGGCGTCATTCTCTAGGCTACTTCCTGCTGAATGGGGTGTTGGCAATTTCAGGGGAATCCAAAGAAAACTTTAGGATTATGCACACGTCTTTAGTGGAGTAGTCCATAAGGCTGGGTCATCTCAGCCAGTCTCCTTGAAATTGTTCTGGATACAGAGCTCTGGAAACTTTAATAGAGGTGCTCTGAAATGCTGAATCATCTGGTCCATCCATTTCCATTGGAGATTTTTCAGGGGGTCTTCCTTTATCAAACTTTATGTTCTTTATCCAGGAATAAATCCATAGCCTCCCATTTTCTGTGAAAATAAAAGGAAAACCTCTTCTCCAAAGTAGCATATCTTTGGATTTCAGTTTTAAAGTCAAATCATTTACAAAATATATAGGTTGAATTATTTTAACAGCATTTATAATAGACTGTATTTTAGCAGCTTTAACTAAGTCATTTTCAGTCAAGAAGCTTAAAGATAAGACAATATACAGTATCCAGACATTCTTTGTATTTTCCATCTTTATGTGGCTTATTCTTTTTTACATTATTTCTATTTTAAGGGGTTTCTCTACCTTTTTTTTCTTTCTCTAAGCCTATGTATACATATTTTCATCACACTCTAGACCACTTAGACTTTTTTTAAAAAAAAAAAAACAAAAACTTTCTTCACTGTATATTTATTTCTTAACTTTTTCTGTCTCTGACCACACCTTTGCTTGGCTAGCTTGGTTGACTCCACCCAGATTCTTCTACTTCTTTCTGTTTCTAAACACACCTTTAATCTGCCAGGATTCAAGGTTGGTAGGATGGGTGGATGGCTCCACCCATCTCCTTGTCTAATTTCATAGTACTTATCTTTTTTAACCCAGGGACTGTGGGGGAATTTTAGGGTCCATATAAGGACCAAGTAAAGCTTTGCCATCTGTTGCTCATTAACTCCATTTAAGTATTTGGCAGCAGGGCCTCTTAAAAAACTCACAAGTATTTTGCCTCTGAGGCTGAATCAGGAAGTTTCTCTTAAAAAAAGCTAAGCCTCAGTTTGCCTCAGGCAAACAGAGCTGATCTAAGAAAACACCTCTACTAGAAAGCCATCTTTGATTCTGTTCCCTTTTTTCCCTTATGAACAGAAACCTTAAATGCATCATTTATAATCTTTTGCTTATACTAAGGGTCCTGTTAGACTTCAGGAACAAGCCATTTTATACCTTAAGCTGCACTCCAAAAGCCCGCCATTGTAGCTTAAGCCGACAGGCCTCACTCACCAGGGCATCTATGTACCACAGCTCACATGAGAGACACAACTCAGAAGCTACTTTGGGCTCTAGACAATTTTTTAAGCTTTCTATGGCTTTAGGTGGGTATATATCATGTATGTGACCCACGTTGGGCTGCCATTTGTAGTAGGAGATTTCTGGCCCTGACTTTTGGGCCTAACTTCAAGGTTTAGGCTCACAGACCCACAGACCCACAGAGGCTTATAATAGTTTTAGGCTGATCGGCCTAAGGCCCAGGCATACAACTTGCTAGCTCTCTACCCTTCATCTAACCCATGTCTCTTATCTTGTTCAGCCATGAGGCTGGGTAACTTTCCCCCCAACTTCAGCTGCTTCCTAAGACACAGTCTCTGGAGAGTTCCAGAAGAAGATCTTCAACTGCAGCTGCTCCCAGAGATACAGCCTTGGGAAAGTTCCATCATAAGAGTAGCTTCCTGAAACACAGACTCTGCTCCTTCCTGAGACACAGACTCTGCAGTACTCCTTCCTGAAACACAGACTCTGCAGTGCTCCTTCCTGAGACACAGACTCTGCAGTGGTCCTTCCTGAGACACAGACTCTGCAGTGGTCCTTCACAAGACCTTCAGGTAAGATCTAACCTGTTCCCTGAGACATGGATTCCAATGCTTCTGATTACTCCAAGAGCTCCAATTGCACCAAGAGCAACTAGTAGACCAAAACAGCTCCCTGAAACACAGACAACACTTGAAGTGATCGGAGAAAAAGATGGCTAGAGGCCAGCGCAAATATTCATTCAACAACATATATACATATAAAATCACCAGAAACTAATGGTTCCACAACAGCAAGACCTAAACATTCCAATATAAAAGAAACAGAGGAAAACAACCTTAAAATATCTTTATAAAGATGATAGAAGCCTTTAAAGAGAAAATTAAAGACAAATAAAAAACTACCTTAAGGAAATAGAGGAAAAGACAAGCAATGGTGGATATGAGGAAAAAAAATTATATGAAAAATAAAAGTAATGATACACTGCTCAGGACGTGGCAATATTCATGGGCTGGCTTGAAAAATTTTTTTCTGTCTAGTCTCCTAGAAATCACAAGAGCTATCAGCCTGAGAATAGGCTGTCATATGCTTCTAGATACTCACAAAAACTCAGGTTATGTGGTTTATGAGTGAGATGATGACTAAACTTAAGAGAGAATGATTGTGAAAGATAACTGTTATATCACAGTTTATCACTGATGACTAAATTTCTGAACCCAGATGCTCTAAGACAAAAAGTTAAACACGTGTCTGTAAATAAAAATGATATGATCTGTGTTTTGGAACAACATGAATCTATTCCTGCTTACTGAATTCTGTATAAATAAAGAAACCTTCTTACTGCTAGTTTTTCAGGCTGTACAATTCTCACCACCACTTCCCCCTTCTTCCCTCATCTACTCCTTGCCTTTTCTCTGAAACCTGTCAACCACCCAGGCATGCTCCCAGCAGAATATAGCAAGCAGGTGTTGTTACTTGGAAAAAAGAAATAGCTTCTCATTCTAACTAATGATGGTATATAATGTTGATTAAAAATGGATAGAATACCCACAGTTCCTATCTCAAAACTACATTTAAATAACCATCTACATAAATAAGCTGAGAAAAAGCTATAAAAAATCCTAGTAAATATAGAGGCACATTAACTATATGCTCAAAGCCCCAAGGACATTCCCAGCATCATGATGGTGTCTACATAACACTAATCTCATTGCTTGCCTTCCATAAAATGAACAAAAAAAGCAGTTTTTAAAAAATTCAATAGATGTGACAGGTTGAAGGTCACGCTAGAATTCCAACAGAAAGACATCTATGTGTGTGTGTTCAACAGCTAGGTGCAAGATCCCAACTATGTTACTGCTTGTTTCCATGTCTACATCCCACAGGATTTGCTCACAGTGGGTCCTCAGAACTGCTCCTGTTAAAGAATGGCTGTAATAAGAAATTCAAGATGAAATCATCTAGGCCGACCAAAGCACCTTATAGTGAACCCATAGACCTGGTTCTCTCAACAGCTGTGGAACACCAACAATGCAAATCTAGAATACATAGGAATAGTATTTTATACCACATGTATGAGTTTAGAAGACTATGTCATAATTTCTAAAAGATCTATCATGTATGTGAGCAGAATGATCTTAGTGGTCTATGGATTGTACACACGAATCACCAGATATCTGAAATTACATGGAAATTCAAATTCAAAAGAGGATAAGAAAGGAAGTTAAACTAGTCAATTTTCTCATAAGGCCTTCATTTCTCAAACACAAATCAATGTCTTGTTACAAGAGTCAAGCTAATATTGACAGTAGAAGATAGACATACAACGAGAAAAGCTTGAGAAATACACACAATGAGACAGAAATCAGCAGTCTGAAAAAGTAAACTGACTGATAATAGTTATAAACTTACAGAGTGTAGCTATGAGCCAAATAATCTTCCTGACACAGTGGTTATATGATAAATAAAATTGATGTCATTTTTTTTCCTTTTTCTGAAGTATTTTACATCCCACCATGGAAAGATAGGCATAAACACAATGAAAATTAAACACTGGAAATTATAATAAATAAATAGAAAGATAAAGAAAACATGCGCAAAGACAATAGCAAAAAGAGTTGGGTGGTCAAAAAGAGTCAGCACAGGGCTTGACATTGTTGAAGACCTAAAATTTGCCTTCTGAAGGTTAGTTATAAAAGACACTGTACCTTCAGTCTTGATTTCCCAGATAGTTCCTCACTGTGGAAATGGACTGTGGTCATACCATGGGGATAATCAACCACTATACAAAGAGACTCTCATGAAACAGTCACAGTTCTGAGTAGTGGGCAACAGTGACTTATCACACATAGAAGAAGAATCCATTTTGGATGTGAATAATAAATGCCTATGATGGCTACAACCCCAGTAAACCTCATAAAAAAATAGAAACAGAAAATCACAGTGAAGTTATTTTTAAATTTTGAGTCTAAAGAAACTTTCCTATGAAACATCATTGATATATTAGTGTGTAAACCTTAAATTTTGGAACAATTTGTTATTTAACACTGGATAACCGATACACATGCAACTATCCAGGAAAAAGTATTTGTAAGAGAGCACAGAAAACACAGAATGGACTAGCAGCATGCATGATGGAGTTCACAGAGGGTGACATCTGCATGGTTGGACTTCCATGAGCAAGAAAATAATAAAAATAAGAGGCAAGTAAGAAAATGAGGACAAGCCATAAAGCCACTTCCACTTAAATATGAAAATAATACAGTGTTATAGCTTTTATGATATTCATTCTGATTGTGGTAGGAACTCCACTAAGGAAACAATGACTAGAGAAAGAAAAGGTAGAAAGCTACTGAACCATTCTGGCATGGATATAGCATCATGTACTAGTGGTTAGTGGATGACATAAAAAAGTAGATAGACGATATAAGTATATTTGAATAAATTTTAGATGAGGTAGAGGAATAAATAGGAGGATGGATCAAAAATACCTTCTAGATTTCTAGTTCTACATATATTAAGAAACAACAGAAAGATACCGTGTAATGAAAATGTATAATATTGCAGAATAAAGTTAAAACATGGTGTGGTACAATACCTACGTTATAGAAAAAGACAAATAATTCTACAATGTAGTTAATGTGACTGCCCTCTGAATATGTATGCTTAGACCCCTGAGTAGGTTCTGTTTTCAACTTTGATCAGAAACATTCCACTTTGCAGTGAGTAGTGGTTAATGTAGAGATTTATACTTGTTAAAATGTCAAATATAAGTAACTTTGAGTACTCACCTGTGACTAGGTCATCTACATCAACTTTTCATCATCCAACCAAATATTCATGGAACTTCATAAAAGAGGCAAAAGAATGTAAGAGCCATTAAATAGAAGATTTGTGGAATGCTTTTTTACAGACATAACATGATGGTGATAGTTGTATGTATCAACTCAGAGTACCTGTAATTACCAGAACAAGATCAAGCCAATCAAACTTTAAATAAGGATGGGAGGGTCCCTGAGGCCTCGTCCTATAGGAAGAGCTACTGCAGTTATGGATTCTGAGGGAGAACATTCATTCTCCTTTGAGGACATGGTTGCTAGTTATTTGCTTATGTTTCTAAGGATGGCCACATATCTGCATAAGTGCAGCACTAGTTATGTTTGGAGAGTTATTAATAACATAAAAGAAAAACATAAAGTTCAGATGGATATCAGGTAAGGTGCACTAGAGAATATCAGAGGATAACACAGTGGGTGAATATGAGCAAGATACACTGTTTATGTATTTATTGAAAATGTTAAAAATTATTTTTAAGATTGTCTGAAGTGTCTTCAGCAATAAGGTCTTACTGGCAAGTTATAGAAAATAACCAAGCATTAACAATAGCCTATTCTGTTGTGGGTAAATAGTCTATGCGACTTCACTGGACAACAGCTCTTAACACATTTCTGATACTGGGCTTTTTCTGTGGCTAGTAGGCCTGTTAGTATCCCATTATAGGGTAAATGTACATAAATTGTATTTGTGTGTGTGTGTGTGTATGTGTGTGTTTGTCTTGTGTGTCTATGACTGTGTCTTTGTGTCTGTATCTGTGTGTCTATGTGTCAGAAGACAGCTTGCAGGAGTCAGTTTGCATATTCTCATACTTTGTGTGTTCTGATCATCAGATTTGAAAAAAAATACCATTAACAACTACCCCTCCCTATTAGCTGGTGTTTATTAAAACTTAGGATAATTTCATGAGAAACGTGTAAAGAAAATACAGAAGAATATTATGAAAGGAACTAGAAATCACTAAGAAAAATTTCTTAAATTAACAAAGCACAAGATAGGTAAAGGCTAAATGAAAAACATGAAAATTCAAAGATATTTAAAAACTTCTTACTCAAAAGAACAAAAACAAGAGATTATTGAATGTGAAGTAATAGATTGAAATCAAATTACTTTTAATCAATAAAGTACTAGTTGATGATTGCATCCCCAGATAAACTTTTGACACCAAAGGAGAAATAACAATATTCTTTGAGTCAGGAGTTTGCCTTCAAATGTTACTACTGGAAGACCACTAGAGAATTTTTTTAATCAAAAATAAGTTAAGATGATGATTAAGAAGTTGATTAAGCATTGTATGGCAATAGATATATACTCCACTCATGCATTAAAACACAAGGTAATACTTCATCAGCAAAAATAGTAGCATGTAGATAAGGCTAATGTTGCAGCTTTTCCTAATGCACACCAGCAAGCCTCCAAGCTGTTTTTGGCCCTGACCTTGCTTCAGTGTGCAGCACATTTTATGGCATATTCCTCCAAAACATGTTGTGCCCAGAATTATAAGCTTTTCTTTTAAATTCAGACCTAACTAAATAACACAAGACATGCATGCAAACTTTGGTTTAGCTATCCATTCCCCAGGTTTTTTTTTTTTTTTAAAAAAAAAAAGTCATTACTTTATAAGCTAATAAATTATATTCAGAAAGAAAATTTAATCACATACATAATAGAAGTAATTTTAAATTAAGGTTTCTAGGATATACCTTACCTATCTTTAAAATGCAAAAATAAATTATTTCAAGTTTAATTATAATTTAAATAAGGTAATTTTATATGTTAGCTGTGAAATATAAATATAGGGGATCAAAAACTTTCTTGGGTACCCAATAGCATGTGAAATTTTAGTCCCTATAACAACCAAAGTCTAAAATAAATAGGAATAACTAACATAAGATAGTTATGTTTATAAAGAATGTCTAAACATCATTAAGGAAAAATAGCATGTTAAAATATAAATAAAATTAGAGAGGCATTCTATTTTGAGTTGAAAAGATGGGATGCTATAAATGTGCACATTTCCCAAAAACTAAGCCTAAATATATGATGCCAGTTAAAGGTCCTCAAATAACAAATTTTAAACTTTTCAAAGTTATTTTATGTTTTATCTGAGAAAATCGGTTGTTGTTTTTGTGTTTTGCACAGCCAAGGCTATACTTGGCCCAGCCTTAGACTATATATCATACTAAACAAACTACACACTGGAATAGACAACTTTTAACTATTGCTAATGAACTACATTTCTTGACAGGCCTAATGTTTTATTTTAAGTTATTGTAAGCCTACTAATTAGGCAATTGTATTTCAAAATTCAGGAAGCATAAATACGTTTTTGGACTTCACTTACAAATAATGAAGGAAAAAAGTATCCCTTGACCAGAGTTCAGCTTTTAGTGTTCCACAAGCTGGAAGTAGGTCATACATTGACATGCTCAGATAGTTCCAGTGTTAGGACCCTTAAATGCATTTCTTCATTTATTCCTTCATCAGCATTATAAAATAGATATGTCAGTAATCCCCTGAGAAAATTAAAGCTAAGTGAAATTAATAGCCAGTTATGCTGAATTACTTTCTGGAAAACATATTCAATCGGGTCTCATTATTTTGATATTTTTATTTTAATCTTCTGAGTCATTTTTAACATTCCTATTTAATGTGGCTATTTCTAGTTTTCCCATCCTTCTCTTTGCTGGGTCTGCCCATTCTCATTTTGGTTTACTTCCTATATATGAGCAATTTTTAATTAATTGGAGTATTTATGTAAATATATATTCATCCATGCTTAGGAAGCCCTGTAGTTGGACAAATGTCATTTCAGATCTGCGTATGGTTTGTTTATTTGTGAAGTTTTAGGAATCCCCAGTTTTCAAGTTGACGTTTTAGCCATTTTCTCTGGAACCACACAGAATATGTGTGTTATTGCTCCATTCATACCAATGGATTTCTAACTTCTCTTCAGTGACTTTCCTCTTTAAAGTCAAAAATGAGATTCCCTTATTGGTCTCTGGAAAGAGAAGGGGAGAAGACTGTGAAGAATAGGCAAGAATTACTCATGGCTGTGATATTCATTCTTTTACTTGAGCAGAAAATTCAGTCTTCTTCCATCCCTCTACATGACACTGTACGCACTGAACCCCAGCTTTCTACATGAACTTTTAGATACCCAAACCCTAACACCCTTGGACAGAACATCCATTAACCACTTCACATTAGTTTCATAGCTGATTTTACAAAAATATGTATAATTCTTTTTAGGGTAGATAAATATTCAACTGTTTAAGTAAAGTGCATTTACACATATTTACAAGAGGCTAACTATGGAGGAGAAGAAGCATCTTTCTCAGAAACTTCTAGAATGAGGTTCTCTTAACAATTTTACTTCAAAATTCTGTACTTCTTATAACTAAGAGAATTTTTTAAATAAAAATTTAAACTAAAAGACTATTCCAGATGGCATGACATTAGGATAATGATATAATTCTTCAGTTTTTAACAAAATATATTTTCAGGTTTTTATATTTTTAACCAACTGTGACAGGACATAAACACTCTCTTGTTCATTTAATTTTCATGTCCCTGAAAATAAGACAACGGGTTTTTTTGTGGTGATATGTTTTATATTTAATAAAATCATCTGGATTATCAGAGAACAAATTCACCCTCTGTCAATCCATGAGGGTGAGAGAGTGACCCTTGCCCTTAATACCAGCACAGGGAAAGACTGAGTGGTGACCTACACCTTTAATCCCATAACTCCAGAGACAGAGATCATTCTGTGTTTCTGTGAGTTCAAGGCCAACTACCAAACAGTAGTAGTTTACACCTTTAATCTTAACTCTAGGAATATGATGCAGAGTTGAACCCAGAAGTGAAACAACTGGCCGAAGAAGATATTTAAGGAGGCATGGTATTCTGTAGAAGCGACTAGCCAGACAATGTAACACACACTGTTAGTCCCAGCACTTGGAGGCAGAGTCAGGAGGATTTCTGTGAGTTCAAGACCAGCCTGGTCTACAAAGCAAGTTTCAGGACTGTAGTATGAAGTTTCTGGCCTGGACTTTCGGGCCTAATGGGCCTAACATCAAGGTTTAGGCCCGCAGACCCACAGTCCCACAGTCCCACAGTCCCACAGACCCGCAGAGACATACAGATGAATACGATAGTTTTAGGCTGATAGGCCTAAGGCCCAGGCATATGACTTGCTAACTCTTCACTTTTAATCTAACCCATGACTCTTACCCTGTTCAGCCATGGGGCTCAGTACCTTTTCTTAGAGCAGCATAGTTGTCCTCTGCTTCTTCTGGCTTCTCTCTGGCATTCTGCTCTGTGCTTCCTGTTCTCAGAGTTTTTCTTAGTCTGGTAGCCCCACCCACACTTCCTGCCTGCCTTTGGCCAATCAGTGCTTTTTATTAAACCAGTGGGTGGGACAATTATTTACAATGTAACAGCATAATCTCCCACACAGGACACTGTTTCACAAAAAAACCTGTCCTTATAAAAACATAACAAAGAAACATTTTTTTTTTGTCAACAAAGGACAAAGTAACTTTCTGCCTTTGGAAAATGCCCCAAGGGAGCTTTTTAATGCCCCCATATCAAATCCAATTCAATCTTAACCTGCCATTGTGGAGAAAACACCTTCCTAGAACAATTAACGACATTAAAACCTATTCTTAAAAAAAACTATTCTGAACACTTTCCCCATAGTGAGATTAAAGGTGTGAGTTACCCACTCTCTGACCTCTGGCTTGACAGTGAGAGAATCTGTCCTGGCTGATTTTATTAAATATAAACTATATCATCACAATCTTTGTTATATAATAAAGGAATATTTTCATTAAGTGTCTACTTGTAATTGCTCATAGTATTTTCTAATATTTTTACCAAAGTTTTTTTTTTCTGTTAACCCTTAATTCTAAGAAGTTCCTGTACATTAAGACTATGTCTTATTGTTTAGGATACTCTGGAAATATTAGAGTTTGCTTGGTGCCTTTTGACATTGCCCAGAGCATTTTTACTTTTTCTTTTCATATTCTTCTCTTGTCAAGCTCTCCAGTCCTTTCTCGTATCTTTTGAATTGATTCATAGTTAGAAATGTGTTCCCTTCATCGGACGAAAAGGGAATTCACCACTGGACTCTAGTTTTCCTTCAGTGTCCTCTGTTTTTAAGTTCAAAGTGTTCCTTTGTATAGCTTTGCTTCATTTTGTTGCTCTATCTTCAAAGTAAATAGTGGGAAATGTAGGCACAGATATTTGACAAGACCAAATGCATATTCACAAATTAAAATTTTAAGTTGTTACTTCATTCAGAACTGTATTTTATCTTAGGAAAGTTATGAACACGAAATCACTGCCAAAAATTGAGATCTGTGTTGGAAAGTATATAGTGTTTAATCATTCATTAATAGTCTGATCTTACAAGTTACAGTTTCCTGACCATGATCTGTTCTACTTAAGAATGACAGGGCTGTCAGAATCAGTGTCCCACGGGGATTCCTAGCAGGTACCTAGTACATATGGGCAGACCTATAATAGAAAGATCCATGCTTCACCTAACAATCTGTTGTCGCTCACTTCAAATTGTAATTGTTTTGAACCATAAGCCTTTAATTTTTGATTTGTGTTTAACCATCCAAGCATGCAGCTGAATCCTAGGCCTGAATCCTAGCAATAATACTAATATATTCTTGTTGACACTCTCCAAGTCTGTATCTCTCAAGATCTAAAGATCAGTTCCACCACTTCATCACTTCTTCATCTCATTTCCTTCCTTTTCTCAGGGAATGTTTATTGTCCACTCAGTAAATTTAGTTGTATAAAACTGGTCGTTTATTGAGTACTTCACTATTTCCCTGTGGTGATTTATATTTAATAAAATTATTCTGGAATATCAGAGGGCAGGGAAATCTTTCCAGACTTTTTGTTTTGTTTTAATTGTTATTGTTACTGTTTTTGTGAGACAGTGTTTTCTTTGCAACAGTCCTGGCTGTCCTAGAACTTTCTTTGTAGGCCAGGCTGGCCTTGAACTCACAGATATCCTCCTGCCTCTGCCTCACAAGTGCCAAGACTAATGGCCTGTGCCGCCACTGCTGAAGCCAGACATAGTGGAAAAGCTGAAATATCAGAGAAAGGAAACAAACCACAGCCAATTCTCACCAGCCAGCTCCTCTGGCCTGTGCATTAAATCTCTGACCCCAACTACTCTCTCCTCAGACTACCAACCAAGGCTCTGGGAAAGCTGAAAAACCTCTCTTTTCTCCCTAGCCCAGTATCTTAACTTCCTTTTCCCACATTCTTAAATCTAGGATTAAAGATGTGGGTTGCCACTCCCTTACCTTCCTGACTTGGCTCTGTGGTTGACTCACTTGAGACTCCAGACTAATTTTATTAAATATATAATACCATATTTCCTCCTTACAAAATCAGTTTCTCATACAAACATGGTGTGTGCACAGACATCTAACACTTTGGAAACAGAGAATCTATTTTGAATATTTTGGTTACTAGCTTCTTAGTCTAATATTATAGTGTTTCTCTCTACTAACTTCAAACTTCTTTTTTTAATATTCATTTTCAGTTCAGGGATGGTCTCTACATTTTCAAAATCAGCACAGATTTCCACATTTTTCTGTCTTGTTCTTCATGGTATTCACATTCTGTTTGGATGTTTTGTTTTGTTTTGTTTTGTTGTATCATCTTCTCACCTGTGTTGTTATATACTTAGACACCTGATCTTCAGTCAAATAAAAATGAGGAGGAAAAAATGAAGAAAACCAGTTTGCACTGACTCAACAGGCTTTCAGGGCAGTGATATAAAATTCAGAACCTTGTTCTGTGCTTTTGCTGCTCATATGTTTCTGGGTACTTGTGGTTTCTAATCCACAGAGGGGATCTAATGGAAGATTTGAGTCAGTTTTCATCGGCTGTGTGGATGATTGCAAATAGAACCATGAGCTTGGAGCTAGAGAATGCTTCCTTGGTCTCTAAGGCAGGCCTTACTGTCAGCATCTGATGCACTCCCTCAGGAAAGCTGGTATTGCTGGTTTTTCATCTATTCTTTGTCATAGGATCCAAATCAAGCACTGACAAGTGAATACCAAAAGAGGAGAAATGCATTGAATTAAAACATTTAAAAAATTATTTAAATATTTTAATTATGTATTTAGTTTTGAATGTACTGATGGTTTTTAATAAAATATTGTTTGTTTGTTTGTTTGTTTGTTTGTTTATTTATTTATTTATTTATTTATTTATTTATTTATTTATTTATTTATTTATTTAAAGTTTCTCTGTGAAGCCTTGACTGTCCTGAAACTTAACCTGTAGACCAGGCGGGCCTCAAACTCAGAGACCTGCCTGCCTCTGCCTCCAGAGTGCTGGAACTAAAGGCGGCGTGCCTGGTTCATACAATATATTTTGATTATCATTTTTCCTCCTCCAATTTCTCTTAGATCGTCCCCACCTCTCTGCTCACCAAGATACATGTACTTTCCTTTTCCTCCTAATTCTTCACAAACCTCAAAAGAACAATATTCAATTTCATATGGAAAACCAATTAAGCCCAGGACAGCCAAAAAAATACGACACGCTATAAGAACTTCTGGAGGCATCACCATCCCTGACTTCAAGTTTTAATAAAATACATCTTGATAGTGCCATAAAAAAACTAAGACCATGACATTAATCCACACCTGATTTTTTACAAAGAAACCAAAACTGTGCAATGGAAGAAAGAAAGCATCTCCAACAAATGGTGCTGGCATAACTGGATGGTAGTGTGTAGAAGAATGCAAATAGATCCATATCTATCACCTGGTACAAAATTCAAGTCCAAGTGGATCAAATACCTCAACATAAATCCTGTTACGCTGAACCTGATAAAAGAGAAAGTGGGAAATAGTCTTGAATGCATTATCACAGGAGATACCAGTCACACAGATATTGAGAGTAACAATTAACAAATGGGATCTCCTAAAACTAAAAAGCTTCTGTAAGACAAAGAGCACAGTAAATAAGACAAAAATGACAGTCTACAGAATGGGAAAAGATCTTTACCAATCCCACTTCCAACAGAGGCTAATCTCTAATATATTTATAGGTAAATAAATGCTAAAATAAGTATAAATATATATATTTATATATATATAAATACATAAGAAACTAGACAACAAAAAACCAAATATTCCAATTTTTTAAAAAATAGAGTACAGATCTAAATAGAGAATTTGCAATAGAAGAATCTCAAACGGTCACATTCATGGACATGTGTTCAACATTCTTAGCCATCAGGGAAATACAAACCAAAATGTCTCTGAGATACCCCCTTATACCTGTCAAAATGGCTAAGATCAAAATCACTGATGACAGCCTATGTTGGAGAGGATTTGGAGTAAGGAGAACACTTGTCCACTAGTTGTGGGAATGTAAACTTGCACAACCACTCTGGAAATCACTATGGCAGTTTCTCAGAAAATTGCGAATCAGCCTTCTTCAGGATGCAGTAATATCACTCTTGGGCATTTATCCATAAGATGCTTAACCACAACACAAGGACACTTGCTCAGCTATGTTCATAGCAGCCATACCTGGAAAGAACCAAGATACCCTTCAGCTGAAGGATGGATAAAAAATGTGATACATTTACACAATGGTTAAAAACAATGACATCATGAAATTTATAGGCAAATGGGTGGAACCTCATCCTGGGTGAGGTAACCCATATCCAGAAAGACAAACAGGATATGTACTCATGTATAAGTTGATAGTAGGTAGTAAACACAAAGCAAAGGATAAACAGGCTAGATTTCATAAACTTAAAAACTAGGTAGGGAGGAGGACCTTAAGAGATTCCCCCCAGGAAGGGGAAATGGTTAAGATCTCCTGGGTAAACTGAGAGGGTAGTGTAGAGGGGAGAAGATGGGGGGGTGGGAACATAAGGGTTCAAGAAGCCAAGTTTGTGGAGGGACAGAGAGAGAAACAATGAAAGAGAAATCTTGACTGAGTGAGCCATCATGGGTTTAGAAAGAAACATGGTGCTAGAGAAATCCACAAGAACCCACCAAAAGATCTCAGCTAAGACTCTTAGCAATGCCAGAGAGGATGCCCGAATTAGCCTTCCCCTGTAGTCAGATTGATGACAAACCCAATTGTCATCATAGAACCTACATCCAATGATAAATCAAGCAGATGCAGACACCACAGCCAAGCACTTGACCAAACTCCTATGTAGTGGTGCAGTTTCTCCGTCTCGGGCGGCCAGTGGCCCAGACCCACAGACCTGCCACACCAGACCTCTTAGCCACCAGCCACCGCTGCTCAGGCCCCCAGAAATGACTCAGACGCTTATATTAACTTTATGCTGTTTGGCCTATGGCTCAGGCACATTGCTAGCTAGCTCTTACATCTTAAACCAACCCATTTCTATTAATCTGTCTGCCACGTGGCCCGTGGCTCACCTGTGTTCCTTACATGTTTCTTCTTGGGCGGCTTGCTCATCTGTCTCTGACTCCGCCCTTCCTTTCCTACCTATTCTGATTCTTCCTCCTACTTCTTCTATGGTGCCTGTCATGGCCCAAAACAGCTCCTTTATTTGAAGACTGAGATTCACAGCATACAGAAAGGCATTCCCACATCACTCCTAGAGTTCAGCTGAAGAGATGGAAAAGTGACTAGAGGAGCACAATGAACAAAACCACAGGGACAGCTAACCGGAGCCAATGGGAGCTTAGGGACTCTGGTCTAACAGGTGGAGAGCCTGCAGGAGATAGAAGTAGTAGGCCCTCCAGAGGAGGGAGACAGTGACCAAACTGTTAAAGGGCCCCTAGCTTTAGGACTAGAAATTATCCTGGATACATGAACTAGCTTTTGAGAGCCCACTTCTTTGGTGGGATGCTGTGTTCAGCCTTGATAAAGGGAGGAGGGGCTGGGTCCTGTCTCAGCTGGATGTTAGTCTGTGCTGGCTATGGAGAGAGGCCTTACCTCCTTTGAGAAGGGATGGGAGATGGGGCAGAGGAGAGGGAGGAAGTGTGGGAAAGGGAGGGGAAACAATGGAGGGCATGTAAAAGGAATTTTATTAATAATTAATAAATTTAAAAAAGAAATAAAAAATAACAGGGTGGGCTGTGGATCTGGTATGGAAAAACCAATTAATTATATTAATTTATTCTTTTATGTCCACTATCTGAATAGAACCAATCAATGTTCTGTTAATAATCTTGTTTTCTTTTTTAAAAAATAATAAATCCACCATACTAAAAAATTTTTAAAAAAAAACAGGGGGAAAATAATTTAAAAGAAATAGAAAGAAAAAAACACAAGAAACACAGAGACACACCTACAACCTACAGACACAGAAAGTTTGATACTATAATTCACAAACAAAAGATCAATAAGACAAAAAAAATCCCCTGAAAGCATTATAAGACAAAAATCAACAAAATCCCCTTTGAGTTTTGCTATCTACTACTGGGTATGAGACCTAACTTTATATCTTGTTAATATACCCAGTGAGACTCCATGGAGTAAACTAACTTCCTTTGCCAATAGATGTCAATTGGAGGCAGCATCTGGGTTTAGACTTTAAAAAGACTGTTTTCTTAAAGTAATCCTTCCACTCTGGCTTTTACCTTCTTCCCACATAGCTAACTGAAGTCTGAGAGGAGACGTTTGATGAAGACATTCCATTTGGGATTGAGTGTTCCAGTGTAGGGGATTGTGTTGTTTCATGGTAAATAACTGTCCCACCCACTGGTTTAATAAAAAGCACTGATTGGCCAAAGGTAGGCAAGAAGTGTGGGCGGGGCTACCAAACTAAGAAAACTCTTGAGAACAGGAAGCACAGAGCAGAACACCAGAGAGAAGCTGGAAGAAGCAGAGGACAACTATGCTGCTCTAAGAAAAGGAACAGAGCCGCATGGCTGAACAAGAGACATGGGTTAGTTTCAGAGTAAAGAACAAGCTATATGCCTGGGCCTGAGGTCAATCAGCCTAAAACTATAGTAAGCCTCTGCGTGTCTCTGTGGGACTGTGGGAAAGCGGGACTGCGGGTCTGTGGGTCCAAAACCTTAAGGTTAGGCCCAAAAGTCACGGCCAGAAACCTCATACTACATTCCAGTGTCTCTCACTATTTGTATATTGTGTATCTGATGACGGCTGAGTGAGGCAATGATCTAGGGTTCTATCGGAATGTCATCAGGCATCATTTCGTTGTTATGCTCCTTTAGCAATCAGTAGGGATGAAGGCTCTAGTTAGAGGCTAGCTTGAATTCTCCATGTTTAATAAGATGAAAATGTATATGTCAAGTAAGGGATTTAGGCACAGACTTGTATAATAGGTGCTTTTGAATATTTTGAAATGAGACTTAGGAAATAACTAATTTTTTTTAGTTTTAGGGAAAACAATGAACATCGAAGGCAATATGTGTGTGTGGTCGTATTTCAGAAGCTCAAAGTGAAGAGGTGCATGTCAAACATTATTTAATAATGCTACGAAAATTTAAGGAGTCAATAAATATTACGAGTGTAGTCCAAATTTTTCCTCGCGAGAAATGTCCAAACTGAAAATTAACATTTGGAAGTCTATTGCCAAGAGTATCATTATAAAAGGTTGACTCTGGATGTGTCATAGATGATCTAGTCTACTTCATAATTCTATAAAGGCACAGTGCAAATTTGATGTTATATCAACAGTGTAGGTGAGTAACAGAAGCAAGGCAGAAACGCACCCTAAGAATGTTCCATGAGGTTGGAATGGTGCACATTTGTAATGAGAGAAGAACAGAGATCACAAGCACAAACACTGGTTAATCTTAGTCCTTAATGTCAAAAGCTGTTCTGACAGCCAAGCTATAAAGTCAGCCAGAGCTCTCATCTCTCATGTGAGGGAATAGCCTAGGTTAGCATTCTTTTCTATCTGGGATAATAAAAATGTTTACATAATTTTTAAATATAAAAGTAATATAAACCAACACGCCAAATTCCATAAAACCAGATGGAAAAAAATTCTAATCATTACCACACAAATTATTTTGGTAGCCTGCTATTTTTAATTCAAAAATTTGTTGTTTATGTATCTTTTTTTCATGGCTACATGCTCTAACATCAATACACAGTTTACATATATGTACAAATGAGCTATGTACACACATATATCATGAACTTATATAAGAGGCTACATTTGCACATGTATATATAAAATTTTGCATCTCTGTTCCTATTTTTTACATGCTCTCACACTATATAAGTTCTCTACTTCCTTAAGGGAGTTATCAAATGATTCTTTTAAGAACATATAATCTTAACAAAATATACTTTTAAGGAAGACAAAATATAGTGCAGCATATATTTAGTTCAAAACAACTTTCTTGTGTCCATCTTAATTCCAATTTTTAACTTCAGATCATTTTTTTAACTCTAGAGAGTTAAAAGCCTAATTTTTCTCTACATTATTTTCACATGCGCAAAAAAATTTAATGTTGAGAAGTTTTCATTCTGAGCCTTTGACTATGTCTTGAAGTATATAATTTTTTATGGATTCATCATTGGTTTTCTATGTATTCTATGTATCTACATACATTCTATGTAATGTATTCTATGGCAATACATAGGTTACATTATTGATTTCGATAAACAAGACTTGTAAGTGGATATAAAACATTCCACTTTAGTGAAAATGCGCATTGAAGACTCATATAAAAGGCTTGCAGAGGTCCTTTGGTCTGGAGAAATAAGATGGCTTATTTTGTTGTTTCATTTTAAGTTTTATAATTAACCCCTTACTATACTAAAGCAAGAAAAGCTCAACAGTTGCTATTGTGAAGAATGTAAATCATGCCATACAAGAACTGTGATCATTAAGAACACAGAGACATACCCCAGGTAATGTTGGAAAAAGAGGGAGCAATAAAATTGTTTTTTTAAATATTTAGTTTCAGTTACAAGTATGTGTGTGTGCTAGTATCTGTGGAGGCACGAGGTAGCAGATCTTTGGAGCTAAAGTTACAGCAAGTTGTAAGCCACCAGACATGGGTGCTGGGAAACGAACACAAGTTACCTGCAAGAATAATACTGCTCTTAACTAGTAAGGCATCTCTTTGTCCCCAGGGCTATCGTATTTTGATGCTGTTTGTACTCCCATTTTAAATCTATAGTTAGAAATGAAATATTACATCTTTCATGGTTCCTTGAATATTATGTGTTTGTGTATGACAATATGAAGTCACTTTTGACTCTATTTACTGGTGTAGTCAGCAAAATAATTCATAAGAAATATTTATGTTTATCAGATCAACTCTGCTACTCACTGCAAGGAATTGTGACTCGCAACACCTACTATGGTCTCCTCTAATCATCTTTCAAAGCTTTGTGAGATAAAGTATTCCGGTAACTCGTTTATTGCTATGATGAAACACCATAAATAGAGTAACTTATAATAGAAAGTGTTTAACTGGAGGCTTGCTTGCATTTTTGTGGGGGGAGTCATTAATCATTATGTTTGGAGGCAGGCAGGCATATTGCTGGAGCCATAGCTGAGAGCTCATATCTGATCCAAAAAGAATGAGAATCAGACTGGGCCTGGTCATTCTCAATAACATACCTCCTCCTCCAAAAAGGCCACACCCCCTCTAACAAGGCCACACCTCCTAATCCTTCCTAAACAGTTCCACTGTGAGCTAGGTATTCAGTTATATGAATTTACATGGATACTTTCATTCAAACCATCACAGGGAAATTTAAGCACTCCTTCAGAAGAGGTATCGATTAGGTCTTTAAGTTATGAAGAACAAAAGTTTATAAGGGGTTATGGAATGCCATTCACCTTCTCTTCCTGCCTTTCATTTCTTTGCCATGAGGGGAAAGGTTTTAATTTTCCACAGCACTGTTCTATTATAATGTATGTTCATAAAGCCAAAGAAGCATGGAATTTTCATCATACATTAGAACATTCTGCAAACATTCTGACCTATAACCCCAGCACATTTTAAAACCAATTTTTAGACGAGGTGTCACTAACTTATCCAGGCTGCACTTGAACTTTCTTCGTTGCACAACCAGGATTTGAAGTCTACTTGCCTCAGCCACCTAAGTAAGTGGTGTTATGTCTTTGCCACTGGTATCTGCTGTGAGAGCCTATTAATCCAGCAGTTATGCAAAGCAGAGGGTGAATGAGCCAACCACTATAATATTTATTAAAAAAAATAAATAAATAAAAGCTAACATGTTGACATGTAAAAAACTGCTATGACTTGAATATGATTTACTGTGTGCTAAGAAGGTAGATCTGTTAGATGTTGGGAGTCCTCAAGTGACATTGCTAGACTATACTGGGATCATTAATAAGAGGGGCACACAGGAAGTTCTGAGATTAGATCCTTGGGACATGAAAGCTGCTCTTCTTTAGCCTCTCTCACACAAAATGATTCACAAATGAACCCTCTCACTGCTAGAGTGCATCTATGTCTGTGATATCGTCAGTCACAAGTATCTTACCAAAGCTGTGATATTGTCAGTGCTATGTGTAGTAAGAGGTTTCTGGCCTGGACTTTCAGGCCTAGCCTCAAGGTTTAGGCCTGCAGACCCACAGACCCGCAGAGACACACAGATGCTTAAAATAGTTTTAGGCTGATCGGCCTAAAGCCCAGGCATATCACTTGCTAATTCTTTATCCTTAAACTAACCCATGGTTCTTATCCTGTTCAGCCATGTGGCTTGGTACCTTTTCTCAGAGCAGCATAGTTGTCCTCTGCTTCTCTGGATTCTCTCTGGCCTTCTGCTCTGTTCTGCCTGTTCTAAAGTCTTCTTAGTCTGATAGCGCCACCCACACTTTCTGCCTGCCTTTGGCCAATCAGTGCTTTTTAACTAAACTCAGGCGGGGACAATTATTTACAATGGAGCAACATAATCTCCCTACAGCTATGCCCTTGAGACCCCCAAAACTATAAACTAAACTAAACAAGCAAAATACTTTTCCATTACAAATTTCCATTTTTGAATATTTTATCAGAGTAACAACAGATGAACGCAAGTGTAAGAATGAGAATAAAAATCAGTACTTTATATAAACTCAACATATAATAACTGTGTTGACAACATATAGTAAATCATGAGTTCAAAAAGAACTTTAAAAGTTAAAGACATTAAAATTAAACCGTTCCTAGCTTTTTTTTTTCTTTGTAAATCAGTAGGTACATCAGTTAAACCCTTCTGGTCTCATTCTGGCTACTTCTCTCTCTTTCCTAAGAAACAAAATATGCTTTTTTACATTCCTCCTTCCCTGGCTGAAGTGGGCCATCTGTCCTAAGGCCGAGCTTTACCTTAAAGAATAAAGAAATCTTTCCAAGGAAAGGGCTGTGTACAAATTGAAGTTTGATAATAGCAGGGCACCAGCTTGCAGATCGCAGCACCATTCTTCAGATTAGCCTTTGTTGGTCATAAAGCTGACATTTTCATTTCTTACTGCTTAGCTTTTCTCTATTATTTCATTTATTCCAGGACTTTAATGAGAGCACTGGAGTTAGTGAACCCTTCAAACACTTGAAGAAGGAGATAAAAGAAGGTTTCTCGAAGAATGCAGGGCTTCAACAATATAGATGAAAGAAATGATAAACATTAGAACTAACTAGTTTTACTCAATTGCTTTTTAACAAGTTTGCCACTCACAGAATGTGCAGGTACATCTTTCCATTCTATTGTCAGAATAATTTTAAAACACTTACTTAAGCGAAAACTGCCAACAGTGGATCCTTGTGTTTTACTCCAGGACTTCATATTCAGTTTAGTCAGAAATACTATTTAGGAAGATCCTTGTTTACATGCATTCTCTCAAAGCAGCTATTTATAGAAACCCTTTCTCCCAAAGTGATTGTTTAAAAGGAAAATCACATTGTCAGTGTACTTATATTTATTTATTGTGTCTTCATGCATGTATAATGTGTGTGAGCACACTAAAGTGTATATGTAGTGGTCAGATGATATCTTGTGAGTGTCCATTCTTTGCTTCCACCATGCGTTGCAAAGATTAAATTTAGTTCATCATGCATGGAGGCCAGCACCTTTACCTTCTGAGACATCTCACTGACTTGACAGAGCATTTATAATCTTCCTGTTTTTACTTTTCAGTATCCTCCCTTACTTCCTAACTGGAGTTCGTCTCTACTCGCCATATCTTAACCGGTGATTCCAACTGGTGTGTGTGTGTGTGTGTGTGTGTGTGTGTGTGTGTGTGTGTGTGTGTGTGTGTGTGTGTGTGCATCTCCTCTAGCTCTAGTCCAGCTGCTGTTTCTTTTTGCAATGTCTGTGGTATTTGCCTTCCCTGTGTACTTCTGCTTTTCCTCCCCAGTTCCTGTCACTGCCCAGGTTGGGTGTTTAGGATTTCTCTCAAACTCTCTGAGTTGTCCTTATTCAATAACTGTTACTTGAAGAAAAGAGTGGAGACTTTAATCCACTAGCATGTTCTCGTTGGTAAATCTTGCTTCAAGTTTATGGGGAACACAGACTGTATGATGTCAACTGGGCCTATTGAATGAGTCTTGAAACGAAAAGTATCTCTCGTGGTTTAGGGCTGATTAGAAAATGTTTCGTGAAAGAATTAAATTGAGTTTAATGTTACTTGAGTAACAAGAACAAGTTAAGATTTCTGAATGCTCTCTCTGCTGGGATGTAACAGTCCTGTTTAGACAGGCAGTAAACAGTCCCATTCCACCCGTGGTCTGTGCCAGAGAACAGCAGGTCTTTTTATGGACACTGTGAAACATTGTTATACAGTCGTAGTGATGACTTTGTAATTACTGCTAACATGTTTAATGTTATGTTGGTCTTAACAGCTTCAAATATACTGTCAAAAAAATCTGTTGTTCAAAGGTAAGCTGTGATGAGCATGTGGTAAGTTTCTGGTACAGAGACGGTCAACACAAGCTTTATACGAAGTCCAGGGGACATATTCCACCTCTCCATAGTAAATCCTCCAAACTAAGTGGAGATTATTATCATTAGGAAGACTGCACCTTACTCATCTCGTAGGGGTAATTACTTCATGCTTATAAGGAACATACAAAGTGCAAGTTTAACAGATGCCGTTGCCTCCATCTAGAAACTAGTTATGTTTGTGTGTAACGATAGAGTGGACTGATTGAATAAGTCTCAAAAGTAGTTTGTTCTTTTTCTTTGGACACTTTACCCACTTGCCCACCTACCAAAACCCATCTCTCTCTCACTCTTTCTCTCTCTCCCATTATAATACAAAAGCACCTGTTTGTTTTCTAATGAGAGTTAGAAAGAGAGCTAGAAAGACAGTAGGTTCAGATGGCAGGATTGACTAGGAGGAATTGGGAGGAGTTCAGGAGGGGAAAACCATAAGCAGAATATATTGTATAAAAAGAAATATATTTTCAATAAAAGAAAAACATTATAATAATATAACAAATAAACAGAAAATAATGCAAAGAGTCATCTAAAATAATAAAATGAAGATAAAATAAAATTTAAAAAATAGATATAAGGAAAGCACAAAAAACACATACAAATGCAGAGACACATCTGTTGAAAAACACAGAATTCCCATAAAAACACAAAATCAGAAACCATACTATATACACAAAGGACTTGCAGTGATAATTAAACAAAATTAAAAACAAAAACAAAAAGTCCCACAAAGCATTCTGAGACACAGAACCTCCAAAATGCCACGGAGTTTATTTTGTGTCATATACAGTTTTGATTCTTTATGAGTCAAAACAATGCTTGCCATTATCTGATAGAAGAAAAAGAATGAGCTGTACCATGACAAAAGTCAATTATGTTTTGACTTATTTGATAGTGCCAGATTTATACCACTGCAGAAGTTGATTCCAGGCATGGGCATCAATAATTAAGCCACGTATAAGCCCAAAACCTAAGACTGGAGAAAACAAAAGTATAAATAAAAATTGTTCTTCCTTAAGAATCTAAAGCAAGGTAACTTTATCAGCGCAAGACAAAGACAGGTACTTGATCCGAGATTTAGGTCATGTCTAGACAATAATTTGATGAAGATCATGAGTAAGCCTGTGCTCAGGGTTCAATTCCTAAGAAAAATACATCAAAAATACAAGAAACGTATTTTCAATCAAAAAGAGACAAACCTATTACTCATTAATATTCTTTAGGAACCAATGCTATGTGACTTCATAAAATGATGACTGATGAGAACAGTGGGTTACAATATCCTCCCTATGGAGAGATTTCCTAATACTCAAACAAATAGGAAAATATTTTCATGATGTTTTATGTTGATTAAGGAGACTTTAGATTTCCTTCACTTATTTGTAAACCTGTTGGGTACATTTTGTTAAAGCTCCAAGGAGTAGAATATGTACCTTCACTTACAACAACACTTGGCTTAGTACTAATGCTGATATGCCTTAACTATGTCTACATCAAAGAAAAATTTCATTTTAGTCTATGTTTTAACCCAGCAGCAATGTTTTAAGTTTTTAATCCCAAGTGAGTGGTGAGTAATGGAAACGGCCCTTCATAGTACGTTGGAAAGACTAAGCACAGGAAGTAATTTGAAGCCAAACAGGTTAATTTTTCTGACTGACTCTTTTCAAACCTTATTGACACTTCTGTGTCTCTAGGACCAGATCTTAACCCAGGCAATAATTTTTGTAGAAGAATGTGGAAGTGTTCGGGGATGTTTTAAAAAGAATAAAAATTAAAAATGTACATAGTTACAAAATATTAAACAACACAAGCAAACAACACCAAAAAACATTGTGCTCTAGATTCTCTGAGGCGGGAAGGTATGCCATTTGACTTTTGTGGAGCAAACATCCTGTTACTGTGGAATTTGAAATAGTTGATAAAATTCTGTTATGGAATTGTGTAAGCTTTACAGCTGGGTAAATTAGAAAATAGAAGACATATTAAAATTGTTATCAGACGATATAAAAGTAAAGGGAATGATACATAATTGTACATGTCTATGTTAAAGAGAAATGCATATTCAACTTGACAAAAAATACATAATAAAATAACTTGAAAGTTGTTAGAAATTTAGAAAACGAAGTTCAAGGTTAGCTGAGGAAAAAAGGCATGTTTATTCCCCTCATATTTTAATGTGGCCATCAATATCTTTAAAAATGACCTCGAATTCTTTGAACTATTTTGGATTTAACTCAAGTTTCCCATCTCGTTTTAACATTTTACACAGGGACTTAATAATACAGAGTCTCCGCTCCAAGGAATTGAGAACAGATGGTGAGAACGGACTCCCTCCCAGTCCTGATGTGCTTCTTCTCACAGTGTTTTCAAAGAACGACTGAAGACACATTACAAGATGCACAGTAGGTGTGTATACCACATCTCCAGAGGAATGACAGCTTGGTAAGGTCCACCATTAACTGAACCCACTCTTTACTCTTTATAGCACGTAGCACGAAAACTCTAAGTAGAAAATAGAAGAAGTTTCATAACACTGAGATAAGTCATCAGTACAGTAAGTTTCAGAAGCTAATGATGATCTATATGCTAAAAACTAAAGTCTCTAATACTCTTTATAGGATCTCATAATAAAAAAATTAGTAGTGTGTAACACCTGACAATAATAAGACTTTTTAAAAATATTTGTGACTTAAAAAATAATTTGATTCATATCAGATTAATACTGGTTTCAGAAAATGAATTCAGCAATGTGCATGGCTTTTGTTATTGAACTGTTTGATAATCAGTGGGGAAACTTTAATGAACTGATAGAATTCTGCATTTAATACATCTGAGTCCAGATATTAATAGTTGGAATATTGTTTTAGTATGACTTCAGTCTCCATGCTTTTTAAAGATTTGTATAACCTGCTTGTCTTAACTTGGCACTGAATTTTGATAGGTCACTTGAGTCTAGCAATTCATGCATTTCTTTAGAGTTTTCCAATTTAGTAGAATATAAGCTCTTAAAGCATGTCATAAAAATTTAAAAACTTCAGTACCCTTTGAAATGTCTCCATTGTCATCTTTAATTTAGTTAATTAGGGCCTCTTTCTTTGCATTGGTTAGTTAAACTAAAGATTTGTCAATCTTATTGAACTTTTTAATTTTTTTTTTAATTAAAATGCAACCACATTGTTTCTTCCCTTCCCTTTTCTCTTTACAACCTCTGCCAAGACCTCTAACTAACTCCCAAATTCACAGGTTTTTTCCTTCATTGTTATTGCTACACACACACACACACACACACACACACACACACACACACACACACACTCACATCTACATACACTTACATACTCACATCCACACACACACCTACATACATACACATATATACACACACACACCTACACACACGCACACAAACCTACATACACACACACACTTACATACACACACACATACATGCACACCCCCCCACACACACTCACGCATGCAGGCACACACTCATACATACACACGCATGCACTCATTTGCATATACATATATCCATAAGTAGAAATATAGATAGATATAGAAGCATGCATAAATATAGAAACACAACCTTTTGAGTTCATTTAGTGTTTTATATGTATATGACTACAGGGATGAGCCCATGGTATTGATAACTAATTAGTGAACTCATCTTTGGAGAAGACTAAGTGTCTCTCTTTCAGAATTCCTTAGGTAACTAAAGTTCTTAGTCTATTGAGGGAGTCCCATAAGATCTGTCCATTCCACATTATATATAAAGCATCGTGGTAGTTGTTTCTGTTAAGATCTTGCTTAGGCAGCTATACTGATGAGGTATCATAGGCAAAGACTCCCTGTCATTTTCAGGGGATATATACTCACAAAATACTCCTGTTCCTCTGCCTCTCAATTCTTTCTGCCAGTCTTCAGCAATTTACCCTGCGTTTTAATTGCAGTATTTGAGATATATATATATATATATAAATATTTGTTGGGACTAGTTATCAAATGATCAGTTTTTCCCTGTTTTTACTCTTTCAGGTATTTGTAGTAATTTTTAACTGGAAAAAAATTTTAATATGTATTTTGATTATATATTTTATTGCACCAATTATTACCAGATCTGATTACTGCCCTAACTACTCAACTTAATGTTTTCTTTTCTCTTTCTCAGAAACCAATCAGCCATCAAACAAACAAAAATAAATAAATAAAAAACATAACACAAAGTCCACAAACACAAAACTGAAAATAAATAAGCAGAAGAATGTGGGGATTCAATAAAAAGCTTCAGAAGTTTTGGAGATATCAGAGGAAATCTACCCACAGTCTGTGTGGGGAGTTAATAGAAGCTCCAGAAGTTCTGGAGCTCTAACCACAGTCAGTCTAGGAGAATCAGTGAGTGGAGATTCAAACCTTTAATCCCAGCACAGGGCATATCCTGGGAGTGGTGACCTACACCCTTAATCCTAACTGAGTCAAGGTCACTTCAGATTATAGAAGGAATTCTAGGCTCCCAAGCAGGCAGTGGTGGAGCCACTCCTTAATTTACAAAAGGGTACTTAAGACAGGATAGAAACACAGAAGGGAAAGTCTTTCCAAGGGAAGCAAGGCTGAGGAAGCTGGAAGACAGCTGGGTAAGATCTGACTGTGGTGTTTATTCTCTCTAATATTTCCAACTTCTTCAGAGATCTATTCCTGAGTCTCATTTATTCGTGTGACAGAAGAGCAATAAGACAAAAAATTTCAAACAAATAAAAATGGGACAAAATGTCTACAAAAATACTATTGAGTTCCTTTTGTGTTGGCTAACTACTCCTGGACCTGGGAGTTCCCTGAAGTATGGTTAAAATTCACAGCGAGACTCCATTGGAGAAAACTAATTTTCCCTTTCCCAGCAAGTAGCAATTGTAGATCAATCACGTTTTGGTTAAGGTAGGAGCCCATGCCCAATTTCCTCTCTCAATATTGAAACACCAACTTGATAGAATTTGTGCAGCTTTGTGTGTTCTTCCTTTGTCTGTGATAGTTTAAATGTGTTGTGCCTAGAAAGTATTCTGTCCTTGGAGTCAACCAGATCTTTAAATTTGAAGATTTTTCTGTCCTCTCTTCTGCATAGATCTCTAATTTTTATGGGAAAGGCTTTGATGAAGCCCATTTAGGACTGAATGCTCAAATCTCCCACTCAATTTTCTGGTTGTGATTTTCTGTATTAGTTTCTATCTACTGTAAGAAAAATTATCTCTGACGGTGGTTGAGCAATATATGAATATATATATACACATACACACACACATATCATCATTAAGGGTCATTTTATTGATGTTTCTTTAGCAGAATACTAGTACAAGGTTTTCTCTCAGCCCATGACTTATTTAGATGGGTTCCATCTCATGAAGTGGGCATTAAGTCCAATCAGCAAGTGGCTGATTATTCCCATAATATTTCTGTTACTATTACACCAGATATTTTTCAAACAGATCATTGCTGTAGGTAACAGAGTTTATAGCTGTGAAGATATTAATGATTACTTTACATGTCTAGTAGTATGCCGAGTACTTTCCAGTATAATTTATATTGCACATACAATGACCTATTTAAGTGTTGTCCTTAACAATAGGGCCTTACCAGAAAGTTGTGGAGGACAAGGACGATCAATAAATTACCTTGGAAACAGCCTGTGGTGTTTGCAGTTTCCATGGGGCCCCTTTGGCCAGTGACTTAACAAAATGTACCCAATTTTTGGTTTTGGCACTGTGTGTTTTACTTGGAAGTATAAGATATCTAATCCAGACTGTTCTCTCTCTCTCTCTCTCTCTCTCTCTCTCTCTCTCTCTCTCTCTCTCTCTCTCTCTCTCTCTCTCTCTCTCCCCTCCCTCCCCCTCCCTCCCTTCCTCTTCCCCCCTCCATATATATTTCCATATAGTATTTCAAATGGCCTTTGGTGTTAGTTATCTTCCACAGGTTTCCCCTTTTTACTCTCCCCCATCTTTCCCACTATCCAATACTCTTGTTTTAGTTTACAGTTGACTCTCCATAACAGTATATTCTATTTCCCTTTCCTGGGGAGATCCTCTTCTCTTCGCTAGTCCCTGACTAGGTACCTAATCTCTGCAGTTATTTGGACTATAGCACATATTTTAGAGGTTCATAAGATAACTTCTAGTATAAGAGTAAGCAGACATTTGTAATTTAGGATTTGTATTACCTCAGGAGGATGTTTACCTCTATCCTTTTACCTGAAAATTTTATAATTTCATTTTTCTCAGCAACTGCCTAATGTTCCATGCACAAATGTCTCACATTTTTGGGATCCATTCAGCAGTCTACTCTCCTTACTTTGCACTCCCACCTCCAACGACTAAGTGTTCCAGTTTCCTTCATACTGAGCTGTCATCACGAGCTGTTACTTGTTTCATTGGTCTGGGCCATTCTGACTGGTGTAAGAGGAAATTTCAAAGCAGTTTTAATTTACTAATGGCTGATGTCAAACGTTTCTTTAAGCACTTATCAGACTTTTTTTTTTTTTGCTTCATGTTTTAAGAAATCTCTGCTTATATATGCAATCAGCTTTTAGTTGGGTTGTTTGGTTTCTTGAGCTCCAATTTTTTAGTTCTTTATGTATTCTGTATCGTAATCCTCTATCTGGTATACAATTTTTAAAGATCGTTTTACATTCTTTGGGTTGTTGCTCTGCCTGAATGATAGTATCCTTTGCCATAAAGAAACTTTTTGACTTCATGAGGTCACAATAATTTAATGCCTATGCTATCTGTGTCTTGCTCAAGTACACCTTTCTTATGAAAATGAGTTCAAGCCTATTGCACATTTTCTCTTCTGTCATTTCAGAGTTTCTGGCCTTAAACTGAGGTTCTTTATCAATTTGGAGTTGAGTTTTGTGCAAGGTGATAAATATCAATATATTTACCTTATTTCATCTCTAGCAAATCAGTTTGACCAACACTACTTATTGAAAAAGCTGTTTTTTCTTCTAGTGTGTATTTCAGTTAGAAACTGGGATAACGGACATTCTACCCAGCCCAGATAGAGAGCCTGGTCTGTGGGACCCAGGCCTTGGGACACAGCCTTTAGAACCCACCCTACTCATCTCTCTCCTAAATCTAGATGAGCAGGGAAAATCCCTGCAGGCCATAAGCGCCAGTAAAATCCAGTTCACTGGACACCCCCAATTACAAAACCCCTATCACTCAGTGAGCACAATGGCAATTTTGAGACCCATAGCAGCAGCCTCAGACTCATAGTCCTCAGCATCTGTTAGATCAAGAAGGGTTACTTGAGACCCACAGTTCTTCAGTTCCTATTGGATCAAGATTGACTATCCAAGACTAGCAGTTCCTCAGCACCTACTGGATCAAGAGCAGCCACCTGAGACCTACAGTGTGTCAGCACCTACTGGATGAAGAGGGGTACCTGAGACCCACAACCTGCCAGCATATAATAGGTTAAGAACCCCTATAGGATCAAGAACTTCCTCTGGATCAAGAGCTCATATTGGACCAAGATTGAATCCCTGAGACAGAATCAACCAGCTCTTATTACACCAGGTATAGATCACTGTGACACAAAATACTCTGCTTCCAAGTGAACCAAGAGCCCAGATTGGACCCAAGAGGGGCTTCCTGAGACACAGAAAACAGCCAGAACAGATTGTACCAAAATCAGCTCCCTGAGATACAAATAAATTCTGCAGTGATCTGAGGAAACAATGGGCAGTCTCCAGTGCAAGAACACATACAACAACATAAAAAACAACATGGTAACCACCAGAATATGGTGGTTCTACAAAGAAGGAATGATCATTGCAATACAGAAGAAGCAGCAAGAAACAACCTTAAATACAGCTTTACGAAGATAATAAAAACTCTAAAAGAGGAGATAAAGAATTCCCTTAAAGAAACAAAAAAGACAAATAAAAATGAGAAGAGATCAGCAAATCACTGGAAAAAATGTAAAAGAACAAGAAACCAAGTGAAAGCAATCAATCAGGTGAAGAAAGCATTTCAGGGTTTAAAAATGAAGTATAAGAAATAAAGACGACACAACCCAACACAACGCTAGGAACAGAAAATCTACAGGAAGAACTGGAACTACAGGCACAAGCAAACCAATAGATGCAAGAGATGGAAGAGAGAATCTCTGGAGTGGAAGATTCAATAGTGGAAACAGATAGATTAGTCAAAGAAAACACTAAAGCAAAAAAAAAAAAAATGTCATAACACAACGTGGGGAGTCAATAGAAGCTCCAGAAGTTTGGGAGCTCTAACCACACTCAGTCTAGGTGAATCAGAGAGTGGTGGTTCACACCTGTAATCCCAGCACAGGGAGTATCCTGGGAGTGGTGACCTATGCCCTTAATCCCAACTGTGTGGAGGTCATTTTAGATTACAGAAGGAATTCCAGGCTCCCAAGAAGGCAGCAAGCCTTGCCTTAATTTACCAAGAGAATATTTAAGGCTTAAGGCAGGCATAGAGAGGGAGGAAGCCAAGGGAAGCCAGACTGAGGAAGCTGGAAGACAGCTGGGTAACATCTGACTGTGGTGTTTACTCTCTCTAATATCTCTGACTTTCTCAGAGATTTATCCCTGAGTCTCATTTATTCGTTCCACAACACAACAAGTCAAAAAATGTGGGGCACCATGAAAAGACCAAACCTAAGAATAATTGGAATTGAAGGAGAAGAAACCAACTCAAAGGCACCTTAAAATATTGTTCAACATCTTTAGCCATAAGAGAAATGCAAATCAAAACAACTTTGGGATACCACCATACACCCTCAGAATGGCTAAGAACAAAATCACAGATGACAGTCTATGATGGAGAGGATGCTGAGCAAGGGGAACACCCTTCCATTGTTGGTGGAAGTGTAAACTTGTACAACCAAGCTGGAATGCAGTATGGCAGTTCCTCAGAAAACTGGGAATCAGTCTCCCTAAGGAACCAGCAGTACTACTATTAGGCATGTATCCAAAGAGTGCTGATTCTTACCCCAAAGCCATTAGCTCAACTATGTTCATAGCTGCATTATTTGTATTAGCAAGAACCTGAAAACAATCTAGATGCCACTCACTACAGAACGGATTTTAAAATTCTGTTACATTTACACAAAGGAGTATTACTCATCAGAAAAAAAAAATGACATCCTAAAATTTGCAAGCAAATGGATGATTTTGGGTGACATCCTGAGTGAGGGAACACGGGTTCAGAAAGATAGACTTGGTATTTACTCACTCATAAGTGAATTTTAGACAGAAAGCCAAGAGTAATAAGGCTGCAAACTACAATCCCCTCTAGTTAGTTTATGTTACATTGTAAGTAATTGTCTCACCTACTGGTTTTATAAAAACACTGATTGACCAAAGGTAGACAGGAAGTATGGGCGGGGCTACCAGACTAAGAAAACTCTGGGAACAGGAAGAACAGAGATGCCAGAGATGCCACAGATGCAGAGGACAACTATACTGCTCTGAGCAAAGGTACCGAGCCTCATGGCTGAACAAGATAAGAGTCATGGGTTAGTTTAAGAGTAAAGAGTTAGCAAGTTATATGCCTGGGCCCCAGGTCAATCAACATAAAATTAATGTAAACATTTGTGTGTCTCTGTGGGGTCTGTGGGTCAGAGGGTCTGTGGGTCCACTAGGGGACAGAAACTTCATATAACAACCCCCGAACAGCTAAGTAACAGGAAGAACTTAAGAGAGACATCCAGGGATATCTCTGGGAAGAGAAAATAGAGATCTCCTAAATAAACTGGGATCATAATGGGGAGCAATCAAGGGGAGGTGGGAACAAATCATGAGAGATGTTTGAGTGGGAGGAGCAACAGAAAAGGAGAAAAAAAAAAAGATATCTCAATAGAGGGAGCCACTGTGGGGCTAGAAGGAAACCTAGTGCTAAGGAAACCTCCAAAAGCTCACAAGATGTCCCTGGCTAGGACTTCAAGGAATAGTGGAGAGAGTGTCTAAACAGGGCTTCCCCTATAATGAAATGACCACCCTAATTATCATTACAGAAACTTCATCCAGCAATGGATGAAGGCAGAAGCAGAGATTCAAACCTAAGCACCAGGTCACACTCCTGGTCCATCTGAAGAGAGAGAGAGGAGAAAGTACATGAGCAAAGGGATCAGGATCATGAGAAGATCCACAGAGATGGCTGACCCGAGCTATTGGGAGCTCACTGACTCTGAAATAATCACCGAGGTACCTTCAGGGAAAGGAACTAAAACTTTCAAAGGTAGACAACAATCAAACTTCACAGGCAGTTTGTGGAGCCTTTTGCAGTAGATCAGACTATGTTCCTGGTGCATAAACTGACATCTTGGAGCCCATTCCCTACAGAGGAACACCTCACCCAGCCTTAATACTGGGATAAGGGACTCAGACTTACTTCAACTGGATATGCCAGACTGAACTGACCCACCTTGGTGCAACTTGAAATCTGGGATGGCAGTACCTCTAGCAATTCTTTCATTATTCAAGATTGCTTTTATTATTCTTTCTTTTCTTTTCTTTCTGTCTCTCTCTTTTTAATAGGAGTATTTGTGCTTTGCCATATAAAGTTTAAAATTGTTTTTCTATTTCACTGCAGAAATTATGTTATGGTTCTGATTGGGGCCGTGTTGAATCTGTAAATTGCTCTTGTTAGGATACCCATTCTCACAGCATAATTTTTTCTAGTCTATGAATATGAGAACTATTTCTATCTTCTGGTACCTTCATCAATATCTTTTTCAATGCCTTGATGTTTTTTCTTATCTAAATTTTTACCTTGTTTGGTTAGTGTTATGCCAAATATTTTGCTGTTTGTTTTGAAAAGTTTTTTTTGTTTTGTTTTTTTTTTTTAGAGTTTTGTGAAAGGAACTGATTTCACAGTTGTTTCCTCAAGTCTACTTGTATATGAGAAGGCTTCAGAACTATGGTTATCTCTGTATTCCACAACTTTGCAGGAGTGTTTGTCAGCTGTAGCAGATTCCTGCTGGAGTTTTTAAGGACTTCTATTTATAAAATCATATCACCTGAATATATTGATACTTTGACTTCTTCCTTTTATAATTATATACCTTTATCCCCTCCAGTTTTCCTATTGCTCTAAGACTTTATGTATTATATTAAATAGGTATGGAGAAAGTGAACATCCAGTCCTGTTCCTGGTTTTAGTAGAAATGTCTAGAGTTTCAACTTGTTTCAGTTGCTGTTGGCTGTGTACTTATATAATTGCTTTTATCACGTTGAGCTATGCGCCTCACATCCCCAGTCTTTCCAAGAGTTCTTTTTATTATTATAAATTGATGTAGAATTTTGTAAAAGTCCTTTTCTGCTGGATCTAATTTGACAATAGTGTCATTTGCATCCAAAAAGAATGAAGATAAGCTTAGAGGAAAGTCTGACAGGAGCCACAGGCAAACACCAGGAGGATCCTGGTCTGCCACAGGTGGTCCAATTCCCAGAGCATAGGGTTGGGTAGGAGAAGCAGTTCCTGCAAGCTTGCTCATGTAAAACTGAAAGTAAGTGTGGAAGAAGGTTTTTAAAAATTACTTATGTACTTCCCTGATGTGGTTACTGCCTCCCCAGTAAAATGTATTCCTACAGATTGATGGCTGAGACAGAAATGGAGATGGTATAGAAGGGTAGTTGGAAAAGAACTAGGTTTGATTCATGCCAAGAAGCAGTGTCCCCAGGAAATGACGGCTGAGTAAAAAGAGAGACTCCTGCAAATATGTAGCAGTAGAACCTCAGTAATTATTAGTTGTTTCAAACAGCCATCTCCTTTCCCTTTTTAATCTCTTCACTGATATTTGTTAATTTTATTTCTGTTAGTTCTCTGAGAGTTTCACATGATGTATTTTGATCATATGTCTCCCTCCACCACACTTTCTCTATCAACCCAACTTGGTGTCCTATGTTTTTCTTTATTTTTCATTTATTAAGTACATTTTTTAAGGGGTGAAGATGTATGGACTTCTACTGGATCTTGGTGGATTTATCAGGGACAATGTGCTTTTAAAAAGTGACCATCCTTTATTCAGCAGCTAGCAATTGCCAATAGCTGAAAATTAAGGGTGGACCTTAATGCCTACTTCCACCTCCCGTGCAGGAATTTATTCCAGCTTGAGCTTACACTATGCATGCAGTCACAGCAACTGGGTTTATGTATATGTGAGGCAGCAGCAATGGTGTTCACTCCTCCCTGTCCTCTTCAGTACAAAACTTGAAAGTTTTAGCGAAAGCAAAAAGACAAGCAGAGGAGATAACTGAGATACAGAAAGAAAGGGAAGAAGTCAGATTATCCAGTTCTTTTTTTATTGTTTCTTTATATTTCCCTTTCAGTCAATTTTGCCCATATCTTACATATTCTTCTGTCTACTTATTTAGGAACTGATTTGTTCCTATGTTTTTCATTGGCATAGGCACATCACAGTTAACAATTTGGGATTATTCTGCCTTTTCCACTGTGGGCACTTGCATCTCTTATAAAAGCTATAATAATATTGCGAAGTTATGCTTTTATTTTAATCAAATTATAAAATGCATTAATCTCATCAGTAATTTATTGATCATTCAATAATTAGTTTCTCCGACTTCATGAGGTTTTATATATTATCCATATTTTCTTGCCATTGATTTTGAGTTTTATTCAATATTGTTAGAATACAAAAAAATTAAGTTAATGTTTCTGTCTATTAAGACTTATTTTATATCATATTATATAACTATTTTAGAAAAATGTCCATGGGCTTCTGAGAAGAATGTGTATTTGCATGTTTGGATAAAAATTCCTATACATGGCAGTTCAAGCACTTGATCTATGGTGTCATCTACCTATATACTTCCTTTTCTTCAGAGTGAGGACCAAACCAGAGCCTCACTGAGCTAAATCTTCAGCCCTCAGATGTGTCATATATATATATATATAGTTATATGGAGGCACTAGAGGCACATAATAGGCAAGACAACTATTAGCAAAATACAAACTAAAAAATAGTGGATGAGACCAAACATGATCTCAATTGTGTTATAGAGACACTAACAAAAGCCAGTATGGTGCTAACACAGAAAGAGGCATGGAGATCAATGGCACAGAATAGAGGATCTAATATAAACTCGCATAGTTATAGCTGATTGTGATGAAGATACCAAAAATATATGTGAGAGAAAAGAGAACCTTAACAGCAAATAATGTTGGAAAACATGATATCTACATTTACAAGGCTGAAACTAGGTCCTCATCTCCTCTGCTATATAAACAGCAACTTTAAATGGATCTAAAATCTTAATTTAAGACCTAAAACTCTAAAATTGAGAGACAGAGAGAAAGAAATGGGAACATTCTAAGATGTTAGCATAGATCATCACTTTCTGAAAAGATTCCATCTGCTCAGGGAACAGCAGAAATTGTAAGTGGGACCTCATAAAATTTAAAGGCTATGGAATAAAAGTCTGCAGACAGGGAAGAAAACCTTTGCTAACTATAGACATGACACCATGTTTAAATGCAACACTTTTCATCAGACCTAAGCTGAAGAATGACCCAAGTGTCAAATATAGGAGAAGATAATGAAAAGGTGGTTTGTAATAAGAAGCTTCTGACCTGGACTTTCCAGTCTGGTCTTGTTTCAGTGGGGGTTTTGGTCCCGGGTGGCCAGAGGCCCAGACCCACAGACCTGCCTCGCCAGACCCATAGCCACCCACCTCTGTTGCTCACGCCTCCAGAAATGACTCGAATGCTTATATTAACTTCATGCTGTTTGGCCTATGGCTCAGGCACATTGCTAGCTAGATCTTACATCTTAAATCAACCCATTTCTATTAATCTGTCTGCCATGTGGCCCATGGCTCACCTGTGTTCCTTACATGTTGCTCCTTTGGGCTTCAGGTTTGGTCTGGCTGACTCTGCCCTGCTTCTCCTACCTATGCTCTGATTTCTCCTCCTACTTCTTCTATGGTGCCTGTCATGGCCCAAAACAGCTCTGAAGCCTATGTACCTTTTAAACACATTGTAACCCATTTACAGGTTTTTCTTTTCATCTGAATCTGTTTTATTGTGAATCCTTAATCATCTTCCAACCATAAGAGCTTTTAAAATACACTCTCTTAAAGAGCTGCATAGTTTTTGCAAAGGAAGCTGAATCAGTAAGTTCTCTTAAAGGGACTGCATCTGTTTGTGGCCAGCAAACAAAGCAGACCCTGGAAAATCGCTGCTATTAATTATCTGTCTTTGTTTCCTTTTTGTTCAAAATAAACAGAAATCTAAAATCAACCACATGCTACTGAGTCTTCTGTGAGATTTAAGGAACCGGCCTGATTGCAGCTTACACTGCCTACTGCCAGTCCGCTGGCGCCATTTTGAATGTGACTTGGATGCCATGCTTTCTTTAACCTGTCTGCCACGTGGCCCATTGCTCACCTGTGTTCCTTACATGCAGCTCCTTGGGCGGCTTGCTCGATCTGCCTGACTCCTACCTAATGCTCTGATTTCTCCTCCTACTTCTTCTATGGTGCCTGTCATGGCCCAAAACAGCTCCTTTATTTAAAGATTGATATTCACAGCATACAGAAAGACTTTCCCACATCATGGTCTAGAGGTTCAGAACCATTTGCAGTCCCATTGCTGCTTAGCCCCAAATAATCACACAAAGCCTTATACAAATTTCATGGTGACTGACCTATGGCCCAGCCATATAACTTGCTACCTCTTAACTCTTAAGCTAACTCATGATCATCCATGTGGCTTAGTACTTTTTCTCAGAGCAGCATCCTGGCCTTGTTTCCTATGTGTGCTGGTATCTCTGCTGGTGTCTCTCTCTTGCTTTTCCTGTTTCCAGAGTTTTACTTAGTCTAATATCCCCACCCATACTTCTTGTCTGCCTTCTGGCCAATCAGCTTTTTGTGAAACCAGTGGGAGGGACAAATATTTACAATGTACCAGAACATAGTTCCACAGTATTTCCCCACTCTTTTTTCTTTTTAAAACAAAAACCCCAAATCTAATTTTTTTTGTATTTTTTTCACCATTATCTATAACAACTAGTAACCAACACTGTAAACAAAGACAAACATACATAATCCATTGGGGGGGGGGATGTGGACATAGTTCTCTAGGCAACTTCCTGCTGAATGGGGGTGCTGGCAATCCCATGGAGACACAAAGAAAAATTTAGGATTATGGACAAATCCTTAGTGGAGTAGTCTATAAGGCTAGATCATCTCAGCCAATCTCCTTGAAGTTTTTTAGATGCAGAGTTCAGAGGAAACTGTGACAGAGATGCTCTGAAATACTGGATCATCTGGGCCATCAGTTTCCACTGGAGACTTTTCAGGGAGTCTTCCTCCATCAAACCTTATTTTCTTTAACTAGGAATATAAACCCACAGCCTCTCATTTTTTTATGAAAATTTTAAAAAAAAACTTGAAAATAGCATACTTTTTCATTTCAATTTTAAAGTCAACTCATTTATAAAATATATACGTTGGATTAGTCCAGATGCATTTATAAGCAAATGTTTTTAGCAGTTCTTACTACTTCATTTTCAATCAAAAAACTTAAGAACAAGACAATAACATATAGTACCAGACATTCTTTGTAACTTCAATCTTTACATGGCTTATTTTTCCTTTTTACTCTATTTCTTTTTTAGGAACTTTTTCCTTCTCCTTCTCTCTCTCAAGCAGACGTATATTTTTAAACACACTTAAAATCATTTAGAGGTTTTTTGAATCTGTTTCTACTGTATATCTCTTATCGTTTTCTTTTTCTGACCATCTTTGCTTGGCTAGGGTGACTGACTCCACCTAGCTTCCTCAATTTCTTACTGTTTCTGTCCATACCTTTAATCTGTTAAGGTGTGACTAAGGATTAAAGGCTTCAGTAGGGTGTCTGGCTGGCTCCTAGTCTAGCTTCATAGGATTTATCTTTTTAGCAGGAGTACCAGTAGATCCCACAATTACCACTCTGGGGAATTTAGGGTCCATATAATCACCAAGTAAAGCACTGCTGTTTGCTGCTTATGAGCTCCATTTAAGTATTTGGCAGTAAGGCCTCTTAAAGGGCCACAGTTTTTGCCTCTAAGGCTGAGTCAGGAAGTCTTACTTTAAAAAGCTACTCCTCTGCTTGCCTCCGGCAAACAGAACTTTCCCAAAAATTTCTGCTACCAAGAAGCCTTCTTTGACTCTGTTCCTATTTTGCTTGTAAGAGCAGTCACTTAAATCTGCCACAAGCAGTTTGTGCTGACTTTTAGGTTCCTGTTGGACTTTAGGAACTGGCTTTGTTCCAGCTTAAGCTGCACAAAGCAAACCCACCATTTTGTAATTCAAACCCATACACCATCCAGTCTCTGTATCATTTGAGAGACACACAACTCGGAAGCTGCTTTTGGCTTCATTTCTGTGCTCTAAAACCCTTTTTTAAGCTTTCTCAGGCCTATGTGGGTGTATATGACCCACATTGGTGTGCCGTTTGTAGTTATATGAAGTTTCTGACCCAGGCTTTCCAAATAGAGGTTGATATACATAAGGACATTTTAAAGCCATAACGAATAAAGTTATGTCATGGGGGGATGGGGTAGGGAGAGGATGAGGGAAGATTTGGACGAGGAGAAGCAGTAGTTTGTATGGAAAAAAAAACTTTTTAAAGAAAAAACTAAATCTATGTTCTTTGCAGCAAAATGCTGCAAATGTGGGTTATCAAGTGAAGCAATTTAAATCACTTTGAAAAGCAATAATGATGTTTCCTCCCAACTGTGGGACATGTAGGTGTTACAATGCAGTTTCTTGGTCTCGGGCAGCCAGAGGCCCAGACTCACAGACCCTGCAGCCCTAGACCTCTTAGCCTAGCCGCCCACCTCTGTTCAGGACCCCAGAAATGACTCAGACACTTATATTATCTTCATGCTATTTGGCCTATGGCTCAGGCACATTGTTAGCTAGCTCTTACATCTTAAATCAACCCATTTCTATCAATCTTTCTTGCCACGTGGCCCGTGGCTCACCTGTATTCCTTACATGTTGCTCCTTTGGGCTTCTGGCTCCTTCTGTCTGTCTCCGCCCCTGCTCCTCTTACCTATTCTGATTCCTCCTCCTACTTTTTCTATGGTGCCTGTCATGGGCCAAAACAGCTCCTTTATTTAAAGATTGCTATTCACAAGACATTCCCACATCATGTAGGTACAAAAATCTTTATCTGTACAGATGAGAATAATACTGAAGTGAAACTATAGAGGGAAACAAAGGGACGAGGGGAAGAAACAAGACGTTATATGGTGGGTTGGGAAATACGGAACAGAATGTGCTCAAAGTACATTTATATACTTGAGTGGAGTAGGTCTTGTTTAAGTAACTTAGAATGATATATTTCGGAAAGAATTTGAAATAGTGAGTTTAAAATTCTATTGCACAGTTAACATTAAGTTTCTAGTTACTAATTGTTTTTTATATTTTAGAATGTACTTTTGGTAGATCTATCCTACTTCAAGAAATAGTAACTTAGAAATGTACATCACCAATTCATATGTAGAGAATAAATACGGAGAGATAAACATGTTCTGCCTAAGTTTCTAAAATATTCACATAGCTTACTGCTCAATAACATTCAATATTAGCACTTCACTATCAGTGGAATGGGTAGCATTTTAACATACACCTAACCAGGAAAATTAATAGTTTTGTTATCAGATCTCTTTGAATATATCACTCACTCAACATTCTCCCCCGAAAGTCATCAGAAGATGGATATTCAGATTTAATTGTGTACTTCTGCTATAGGTATTTTTCTGGAGAGCAGAGTATGAAAGAATGAGCAGTCAGATGCACATATGCAAAGACGCCTTGCTATGACAACTATGGACTACGGTGAGACAATCTGGGATGAGATGAAAAAATCAGTGATCTAAAACGGATTCTTTACTGAATTCCCCATCACCATAGCTAAGTGATCACAAAGGACTATATGTCGGTGTCATTGGATTACATCGTGTTTTAGAGACATTGCAAAGTATCATTTTGTAATTGAAGTATAAATATTTTCAACATGTAACACCAACATTATTTTGCTTTAGAAGAAAAAAAACAAAACAAAAAAAACCTCTTCTGTTTATTTCATCAAGTTTACAAGGGTCAGCTTATAAATTCAGCTTACTTTGGATTTAAAACTTTGGAGCAGCACACTTGTTTAGCATCAAATGCGGATCTCAAATTGCATTCTGTATAATGCAAAGGCTTGCAGAGGTTACTGTGCATCTGATACAAAGAAGCTTATCTTGAGCAGTTCAATGGAAACCCCAGAACCCAGAATTTCTGATTAGTAATGCTCAAATGCAACTCAAAAATTTGCAGCTCTGTAAAATGTCCAAAAGATGCAAATACTGGTATGCTGGAGACAGTATTTGAAACTCACAATATTGTTCTATACATAAAAATTTTAAAGAAAATTTAACAATTCAAACTTCTCTATTACTTTATATTTCATGATTCTTTCCAAGAAAGTGCTGATAGTACATGGATGCATACCTACTTATATACACCATCATTTACAAGTACAGTGCACACACTATTTTCCCAAGGATTATTGCCTTATGAATGCTTCTTTCATAGGCTCTTAAATCTTAAATTTTTTAAATGGAAATTTTATGGAGATATAGCCATACATGTACAAATTTTCTATTGTATATTTCTACTAATTTTAAGTAGTGTTTTATGTCAAAAAATTGAATTATTTTTTAGTTAAGAAAATGGTTATGTGCTGTAACCTGCTCTTCTCTCTAAAGAGATATTAGCAATAATAACCAACTACTTTGTACCTGTATACAGGCTACACAAAGTAAAGCATTGTTTCAGATGAGCCCAGCTTGTTTCTTTTATAAATAAGCATTATATTGCCATCTTTAGTGAAATTTTATATAGCAGAATACTTTTGAGTGTTGAGAGCAATTTTTTGACAATGCTTAGACGTGTCTTCTCATTGCAATAAAGATTACTGTATAAACTCAAAACCATAGGAAATATAATTGTTGACTATAATTGTAAATAGGGTTCATACTGAAAGATAATCAAAAAATTGTTTTTCAGATTATTAAATTTTAATTTTTAGCCATTGCCATTTATTCCCTAATATTGAACTCACTGCACAAACTGTTGACAAGATATCATTTATGTAACTGGTAAGACATTTTATTTCATCTTCTAATTCCAAACAAACTGTTATTTAAGGACAATATTTAAAGAAATACTTTGCAAGCTTTAAAAAAAGAAGGTGAACTGTTGTATTATGGTTTCTCTGGGTCCCGGGCGGCCGGAGACCTGGACCCACAGACCCGCCGCCCCAGACCGCTTATCCGCACACCGCCGCCTAGGCCCTCAGAAATAACTCAGACGCTTATATTAAGTTCATGCTGTTTGGCCTATGGCTCAGGCACATTGCTAGCTAGCTCTTACATTTTAAATCAACTCATTTCTATTAATCTGCGGGCCACGTGGGCCCAGCCCGTAGCTCACCAGTGTTCTTTACATGTCGGCGGCTTCCGCGCGGTCTGCTTCTAACTCCGCCCTGCTTCTATTCCCTGAACTGACTCTCCTCCCACTTCCTCTATGGTACCTGCCATGGCCTAAACCAGCTCCTTTATTTAAAGATACAGTACGCACAAATATATTCCCACAGTGAACATCTGTTTGCAAAGTATTTTTGTAGTCACTAATGGCAGAAGCACATTACTACCAGGAGACACACAAAAAAGAATGGAGGAGCAGTATTTTCTCAGCTTGCTTGCATTGTGAAGCACAGTTAAACAAATAGTGTGTTGCTTTCACAGACCCAGGAGCTCCGCCAATGACACAGCTGAGGCTGAGACTGTTTGAAAGGAATCGGTGGCTTTTGTTGAGATCTGGCTGATGGCATTGCTTGGTTGAAAGCAAAAGTGTTCTCACTTTACCACAAACACTTTACAAGGCAGCAACTTTAGAGAGAGATGACAAAACAAGCTATTAGAAGATTAACGAGGGTCCCCACAGTCTGTTCTTTCATGAATTGCCAGGGACTCTTTCATCAAGCATATTTACTGGGCAAGGAAATCTACTGTGGGCTCTCTCTCTCTCTCTCTCTCTCTCTCTCTCTCTCTCTCTCTCTCTCTGTGTGTGTGTGTGTGTGTGTGTGTGTGTGTGAATTGGTTTTCTGGAAGTTTCTTTAAGGTAAAAGATCCCCAAACAATGGAGTCAATAGTATTTTGTCAAATTTGAAAGACTCAGACTTGGAAAGAAAACAAATACTAGAAAAACCTACATGATGCATGCCAATTAGCTATCTTGCTCACCAAATGCCAACAAGTTTCTCTTGTGAAATTTTCCATAGTGTGAAAGTGAAGTAAATCAACGAATAATTATTAATGTACATGCAAATCCTTTGAACATCATCAATACATAAAACTAAAAAAAATAGTGCTATGTTTTCTAATTGCAAAATGTTTAATATGTAACTTTTGCTTTCATTCATCATTAACAGATTGAATGGACTTTTTAATCTGCTTTATTGTTTAGTGCAACAAAATATCCTTCAACTTCACATTCCAGTAATAAGTATCCACATGCCTTTGTCCGTTGTATTTCAGATAAACCCATCACTAGAAGAGAGGGCCTTCATCTTTCACAGCCTCTGTAACTTCTTGTTGTAGCGAGTTCGCCGGTCCGTGCAGGCAGAGGTCCCAGACCCACAGACCTGCCGCCGGAACTGCTTATCCGCCTGCCGCCCGGGCCCCCAAGAAACGACTCAGACGCTTTATTAACTTTATGCTGTTTGGCCTATGGCTCAGGCACATTGCTAGCTAGCTCTTACATCTTAAATCAACCCATTTCTATTAATCTGCGGGCCACGTGGCGGCCCGTAGCTCACCCGTGCTCCTTACATGTTGCTCTTTCGGCGGCTTCCGTGCGGTCTGCCTCTAACTCCGCCCTGCTTCTCCTACCTGAACTGACTCTCCTCCCACCTTTTCTATGGTGCCTGCCATGACCCATCAAACAGCTCCTTTATTTAAAGATACAGCACACACAAATGCATTCCCACAACTTCTTGATTCCTAACAGGCATGTATCCCTCTGAAAGAAAAATGAGACTTAATCTAGACAGATGCATGGTGAGTCACTGCTAAGAAAGAGTGTACTCTATACCCCTTCCACAAGGACAGTTGCAACAAAGTTGAACTACATCCAGATAGATGCATGGCATTGCTAGCCAGGTTTTTATAAATTTTAAGATCAGTTTAGGTTGTCTGAAAGTTATTTTGGAAATGTAAAGTACCTCTCATTGAGGAGACTGTGATATAGTGAAGCAAGGCATATATCATTTCATCAGAGAAAGGAATAGCAGCCAGCATGACTGCATCAACACAATGTGTAGGAGTAAAGCTGGGAACAAGGAAGCTTGCCTTCCCCAGGCTCTGCCACACAGTTTTGCTCTAGATATTCTATATAAAAGTAACACCATATTTATGACTCTTATTGATGAAAGATTCTTGCTATGTACTTTAGATACCTCTATGCTAAGGATCAAAATAAAATCTCTGCTTATTCTCCTTCCTAAAATAACTTATCACATATGTTCTGATGTTTAAAATGTACACTGGGAACAAACTTCTATCACTAAGATTCCACTTCGATCAAGAACTTGAATGCACATGAGAAAAAAATGAAAATATTAAGTAAGCCATTTAGTTTCAAGAGGAAACAGGAATAGCTTATTTTGTATAAAACTTCCATTTGCATGACTTTCTTTTATTCTTTGTGTGCATAATTTTTTAGAACTTCTGAGTGATAGAAAAGAGGTATTGATCCTAGCCTATAGACAAGGACAGTAATAGTTATTTATCTTATGTAACCAAACCAAGGAAAATAAATAACTTATATTAGTTGTTTTTCTTATTATACCAACAAAATACCTGCCAGAAACAGCATAAGGAAGGCAAGAAGGTTTTCTTTTGGCCCCCAGTCTGGAAATGCAGTCCATCAATGTGCAAAAGTCAGGGTGATAGCCCTGTGAGGCAGCTAGCTTAACATCTGTAAGAAAACAGGTGAGTTCTGTGCTCAGGTCCCTTCCTTATTTTATCCAGTCTAGTTCCTTAACCCAAGGAAGGATGTTGTCTATGTTTAAAGTGGGTCATTCTACTCCATTAGCCAATTCTACAAACATCCCCACAGGCATGCCAGATATTTGTCTCCAAGTTCATTCTATACCTTGCAAACCAGAAACCATCACATCTTTCAACTTTTTTGCTCGGTCTGTGTTCTCTCATTTTCTGAAACTGTCATAATAAGTATTGCAAAATGGGTGCATTAGGACACAAAGCGTAGAGATCTAGAAAGCAGGAGCTCAAAGGCAATGTGTTGTACAGTTACAAGTGGTCACAAGCATGACCTCTTCATTGCGTCTAGCTTCTAATGATTCCAGGAATTTTTTGATTTTTAATTATCCCACCTTCCACTCTGCCTTTCAAAAGCTTTCTTTTAGGTCTCATAGCATTTTTCTGTATGAGGCTATCATGAAGGCTTGTAAAACTCAGTGTGATTTCATTCCATTGGTACTACAAGGATTATTTTCCAAACCAAGTAATATTACATGTCCCCACAGATTGTAGAGTATAAATATTGATCTACCCTACCCAGTACAGTTTTGTACAGGCATTCAGAGAGTATCAAAGAAAATTGTATATGAGCTAGAACATGAGGAGAAGATAGAAGGCAAATAACACAGCTCTCACTTTATCAATTCATCAAATTCTTACAGCGAATCTACAATTTGCCAAGAGTGTTAAGAAAGGAAAGACTAGGAACACACACAAGTCAAAACAAAACAGAGTGTGCCAGTCTTCACACATGAAACTTTTAAATTAGTAATGAAAGCAAACATTAAACACATCATTAATTTATCAAGGTCCTGAACTAAGCTGTCAAAAAGCTCATTCTAATAAACTTATCTATCTAATAATTAAGTTAATGAACTTAAATGTTGAAAATCTCACGGAAATGTATACTCTAATTTAGTCATTTCTCACCTAAAGATTCTCAGTTCATGCTTAATACTTATGCTTTACTTCTTGCTCTTGAATTTTTTTTATTGAAAATCAAACACAGCATGCTATACATGCTTGGCAAATATTCTACCATGAAGCTTATTTATTTAAAAATATCACAGACCAGAACGGGGAACTGACGATGTGCATCAGCAGTTAAGAGTACTTGTAACTCTTACGCCAGACCCAGGTTCAGTTCCCAGAACTAATACAATGGTTTACAATTATTTGTAATTCCAGTTTCAGGGGATCTGACTGCTATCTTTGTCTAAACCATGAGAACACAAGACACGCACATTATGCATATACATACACACAGGCAAAACACTGACGTGGTAGTATATTTAATAAAAATATCCTGAAATATCAGAGGACAGAGACAAGCTGTAAATTTCAGGGACTGGTGATTCACACGGTTAATTCCAGCACTTGAAAGCAGAGGTCCTCTGGATCTCTGTGAATTTAAGGTCAAATAGAGCCAAGTGGTGATGACGCCCATCTTTAATCCTAGCTCTGAGGGTTGAATGAGAAAGTAAAGTAGGCAGGGAAAGAAACATAAGGCAGGAGAAGGCAAAAGTTCTGCCCTTTTGTCTGCATGCCCGGTCAGTCTAAGGCCTCATGGAGACAGGACTTACCCTGTTTGGTCTGAGGAGTTCCCTGGCTGTAGTTTGTTCCCTGTCTCTCTGATATTTCAACTTTTTCCCAATATCTGGCTCCGGGCTTTATTATACATTAAATAGAATTCAGAAAATGCACTCATATATATAAAAGAATATATATATATATATATTTAAATACCACAGACAAAATTTCTAAGAATGTAAATGATTGTTCTAAGAACATTGATACCATGTTCTGATACGCATTCTTAAACTTGAATGTTGACAGATTAATTCTGCTTTGGATGAGCTGGATCTGTCAGAAGCAATACTATTACCATATAACATAACTAGGATGGCATATAAAAGCAAAGGAAGTAAAAGACCTTTGAAAATTTCTCATCAGTTGGCTTGGGAAGTAGTAACAAATCATTGTATTAGCATTCTAGATCAATTTGTCAAAATAATATTACTTCAGTTAACACGTTCAAGTTTCTTTTTAAAAAAAAAAAAATGGAAGGAATTGAAGTGAAAATAACACCAGGAATTGAGCAGCCTTCCTGGATGTAGCATGATGCTTGAAATTGGACATACCCAATCGAATCTTTAAATTCTAACATTATGAAAGTTCCATGAGAAGCACATGTCTTTCATTTATATTCTGGAGAAATAGTCATAATAGTCATCATAATGAGACTTTCTAAATCATTATACCTAAGGATCTCAGAATCTAGCAATTGCTAAAGATGTTACTTATCTTTCTAAGAATTAATTGATACAGTTAATCCCCAAAGAATCCTCATTGGTCATAAGCAGCTAAGCAGCTCTTCCTTCTGCTCCACTGATGCAGCCTTCTAACGTGTTTCTTAGTCTCCATCAGCAGTTTCATATGGCCCATCTTCAACATAAATTGTGGGATGGTTGTTTTTCCTCTGATTAAATATGTCTAATGACTTCTCCTTGTGATTAGAATGAAATCTAAAATGATGATCTTAGCAAGCATGACACCTCACTTGGTTTCTGAGATCTATGTGACCATTTGCATACTCCAACCAAATAGTCAGCTCACCTTCATCTGCTCAAGCTGTCACCGGGGACTTTCTACTCAATACCACTCCCGTTTGTTGCTTAGGTACTTCAAAATCCTGACCCTGTGTCATAATTCAGTGTTCAATGCAAATAATATTCCACCAGAGATTTTCAGGGGCCAGACTACTTATAGCATCTCTTTCTTTTCACATCAGCCACTACTTTCTAAAATTATATTGCATTTATTGATTTATTATTAGTGTAGGTATACACATTTACACAGATGACATGGCACACATATGAAAGTCAGAGAAAAAAATTGAGGGAGCATTTTATTTCTTCCACAAAATATGGCCAGAGTATGGAAGTTAAATTGTCAGTTTTGGTAACAATTGCCTTTACCCGCTGGTGAAGTTTGCTAGCCGTATATTCGGTACATCTGGTCCTTTATGCTTATGTTGAGGGGAAATTGCAACCCTATGAAAGTGTCTTGATTATCTGACTATGTTGTTTAGTTCTTTTTTTCTCTATTGAAAGGTAATATCCACGAGAGAAATTTTATTATTTCTTCTCTCTCACAACATGCAGGATGGACCCTAAACATCTAGTCAGTTCTCATAAATTCCATTAAACTATCTAAAATAGAATATGAAAATAAAATCATAAAAATATGAAAACTACAGAGAGATTCTCAGATGTTACTGGATTGATGTAAGTGCTCTGACTGAAAAGATAAGTTTGATGAAATGACAACTTTAAAACTAAAAATGTGGAAAAATAGTATTTTGAAGTCTGAATTAAAACCTTTATTTTACTTCTTAAAACCTACTTTGCTGCACATTGAAAAATACTACAAAATCTAATTGCTGATAATAAAGATATAATATTAAGCAGGCATAATGTACTTATTATGAATCAATTTATAAAAGAAATATAAGGAAAATAACAGTCTCTAATAAAATTTTAACTCACATAAACATTTAAAGATCATAATAGCTATTCTGTAGGCTGATTTATTTTTAAGCAGTGTAGAGATATTCTAGCATTAATATATTAATAATAGTCATTGCCTTTAATGAGGTTTACACAACTTTCTTTAAGTCAATATAATAATATTTTGTAGTTTATAGCTCAAGAAAAAGCTATAGGGACACTTGAAACTGTTCAAGTAAGTGGTGGAAAGTAAAAATATATATTCCTTTTAGAAAATCTATCAGTGTAAGTAAGCATGATTATGGTTTTATTTATACAATCCTGTATCTATGGATACACTAATGTTACCTATTAATTCTTAGAATTATGTTAGGTACATTCAAAAATATCAGTCAGAGTCTTTGTGATTTCAAAACAAGTACATGTGTTATTCATTTGGCTCATCAAGTAGGAAAATATAAACACAAGTCAACACCTATGGTGATATATTGTAAATGTAATGAAATCAGTCTAGAATATCAGAGAACAGAATCACCCACAGTCAAGCCATGAAGGTCAGAGTGGTGACCCATGCATTTAATCCTATCACTCAGAAGATAGAGATCTTCCTGTGTTTCTATGAGTTCAAGGCCTAACAAATAGTAGTAGCTCACACCTTTAATCTTAACTCTAGAATATGAGACAGAGTTGAACCCGGAAGTAAAACAATTGGGCAAAGAAGGTATTTAAGTTATGATGAGGCACCCAGTGCTTATCTTTCCCACAAAAAAAGTAAACTCCACATGGAGTTTCTTCTATTCTCATCATCCTTTTGAAGTAGATTGGTGTTTCAAATTTCTCCCCTAACACTCATGTCATGGTAACACTCACTTCTGTTGATTATCTTCCATTTGTAACATGAATTGATGAAAATACAGTACCCTGAGTGACTGCTACCCAAGGAAGCATCATAACATCCAAGGTTCCCTGTAACAGTAGAGTCAATGCTAACATCTAAACCATGAAGTAACTTTTCACTGAGGATATTGCAAACTACTCTTTCATCATCAAAATAAAAAAGAAAATGCTAATTCTGTGGAGGGAAAGCAGCTGCCAGTAGACACAGCACTCTCAGAATAAAAGAGGAAAAAGCAGCTGGAGTCTCCGCCCAGAGAGCATTTTTTTTCAGAACATATTGAAGTGAAGTACAGCTTTCTGGAGAAAGCAGTTGATAGAGATCACTATTTAAGATCACATTTAAGGAAGGGGAAAATAGTGAAAAAGAACAAGGCTTTGTGTGAAGAAGACTGAAGCTTCCTCAGGCAGATTTGGGCAAGAAAAATGTTAATCAGGAACCCAGAACACACTATAAAATCATTTTGTGAATGCCTACAGTGAGTTTTAATTGAGTGTATTCAGAAAGTTACATGATAACTTAGTCTGACCCTATTGTCTTGTTTACACAGATTGAGTGTCCACACAGAATAGAATGCATTTGGTGAACTGTCTTAGCTTTTGGAATATTTGGATGTAAATAACAAGATGTCAGGGATGTGACTGGAGTCTAAATACAAAATTTGTTTTATATAAATTTCAAACACAAACACTGATGACAGTTTCATGGTTGGTTTATTTATTTATTTATTTATTTATTTATTTATTTATTTATTTATTTATTTATTTATTTCAGCCTGTCACATGAGCGGGTTTGGGATTCTCTGCTTGTGTCATTATGTGCGTATTCTCAGAGAGGAGACACTCACCCTTTAGGACAAAGTATAAGTAATCTTCCTGTCATTTATGAACTCTACCAATAAGGGAAATAATATAGTTGTATGAAAATACCTTAGTTATCAATTTGGTGCACAGCTTAAGTTAAACTAACCAGCAAACATTCATTAAGCTATCCAAAATGATATACATAAAATTAATAATGTATATTTTCTACACCTTAGTTTTTATTCTTCTATCTATGGTCATTGATTTTCTCCAAGGACAAGATTATGTGACTGTGTTTTTTCAGGCCCCCAAAATTTCTCTACCCCCACCCTTATATTTAAATGTAACAATAATCTGGATGCTGACAAATTTCAGATTGCTAAACTACAGTGTGGTTGCTGTACACCTTTATAATTAGCACCTCTACAAATAACTGAACTAGACTTAAACTTTAGTTGCACATGAACTTCTTAGCAGATACAATTCTTCATGTTACAGGGCTTACTGTAACTATATCTTTATTACAACCATGAACAATTAATATTTATCAATAAGGTTTATAGAGCTCAAACCATCGATATAGCATGTATATAAGAATTAATTTGACCATCACCCAACAACCCCAGTGATTCCCAGAGACACAGCTAATACCATATCCTATTGGATCAAAAGGTAAGTGACTCTTCTCCAAGCTCAGCTTGAGAACTCAGTCTAAAACCTAGGCTTGGGGGCACAACCTGTGCCTCCAACAACTCATTGCAGTCCCAGTTTCCGGCCAACAGGGAAGACTCTTGCAGGCAGGCATTCCCACCAACACTCCCACTAAACCCTCAAATGGACTTAATAGGTATATACAGAATATCCTACCCAAACACAAAGGGATATAACTTTTTCTCAGCACCCCATGGAGCCTTCTCTAAAACTGAGCACATATTCATCATAAAGCAAATATTAATAGATACAAAAAGTTGGAATAACCCCTTGTATCCAATCAGACCACCACGGACTGAAGTTAGAGTTCAATAACAAGAAGAACACAGAAAGCCTACAGATTCATGGAAACAGAACATCTCTCAACTAAACCACCTCTGGGTCAAGGAAGAAATAAGAAAGAAATGAGAGATTTCCTAGAATTCAAGGAAAATTAATCCAGAGCACACCCAAACTTATGGGACACAATGAAAACAGTGCTAAGAGTAATGTTCACAGCAATCAGTGCCTCCATAAAGAGTCCGAAGAAATCTCACACAAGACACTTAACAGCACAGGTGAAAGCTCTAGGATGAAAAGAAACAAACTCATCCAGGAAGAGCAGACAGCAGGAAATAATTCTACTCAGGGCTAACACAATAAAATTAAAACACAGAGAACAATACAGAGTCCGGGTTTGTTCGCTTTTTTTTTATCTTTTTGGGAAAATCAACAAGATAGACAAACCCTTATTCAAACTCATCAAAAGGCAGAGAGAGAACATCCAAATTACCAAATCATAAATAAAAAGGGGGACATAAAAAGGAAATCCAGACACAAGGAAAACCAGAGAATAATTAGGCCATGCTTTAAAACCTGTACTCCATAAAATTATAAAATCTACAAAGTGGAGAATTTTACACATAGGTACCACTTACCAAAATTAAATCAAAACCAGAAAACCAACTTAAATAGGCCTATAGCTTCTAAAGAGATATAAGCAGTTATTTAAAGTCTCCCGACCAAAAGGCCAGGGTCAGATGGTTTAAGTGCAGAATTCTACCAGAGTTTCAAGGAAGAACTAGCACGAACACTCTTCACACTGTTCCACACGGTAGGAACAGAAGGGAAATCGCCAAACAATTTCTTATGAGGCTGTGTCACTCTGATAGGAAAACCACTCAAGACATCACAGAAAAGGGAGTTTCAGACTAGTCTCCTTCATGAACATTGTTGCAAAAACACTCAGTAAAATACTGCAAACTGAATGCAAGAACCTATCAAAAAAAGGGCTTCATTCCAGAGATATAGAAATGGCTTAGCACACAAAAATCTGTCAAAGTCATCCACCATATAAATAAACTAGAAAAAAATATGATAATCTCATTAGATGCTAAAATCTTTTGACAAAATCCAACACACCTTCGTAATAAAGGTTTGGAGAGATCAAGGGTACAAGGAACACACGCAAACATGATAAAGGTAATATAGAGCAAGAAAAATCAAAGTGATCCCAAATCATAAACAAGACAAGGCTGTCCACTCCTCCCTTATCTATTCAATATAGTACTTGAAGTTTCTGCTAGAGCAATAAAAAACAAAAGCAGATCAAGGAGATACAAATTGGAAAGGAAGGTGTCAAACTATTACTATCTGAAGATAGTATAATAGTATATATACAAAAATGACCCCCAAAATTCAACCAGGGAACTTCTACAGCTGATAAACACCTTCAGTAGTATGACAGGATACAATTTAAGTAAATAGATAGATAGATAGATAGATAGGTAGATAGATAGATAGATAGATAAATAAAAACATTAGCCCTCTTATGCAAAAATGATGAACTGGCTGAAGAAGAATCAGAGAAGCACCACTTTCTACAAATAACATAATATATCCTAGGGTAACTCTAAACAAACAATGAAAGACCTATATGACAAGAATTTTAAGTTGGTGAAGAAAGAAATTGAAGAAGTTATCAGAAAATAGAATGATCTCTTACTCTTGGATAGGTAGGCTCAACCTAGTAAAAATGGTAGTCTTCCCAAAAGCAATATACAGATCCAATGGAATCCCCATCAAAATCCTAACACAATTCTTCAGAGACTTTGAAATAGCAATACTCAATTTCATATGGAAAAACAAAAATCCCAGGATTGCCAAAACAATCCTATACAATAAAGAACAATTATAGGCATCACTATCCATGACTTTAAGTTTTACTATAGAGCTACAGAAATAGGAACAGCTTGGTATTGACATAAAAAAAAAGACACATGGATCAATGGAATCTAGTTAAAGACTGTGACATTAATCCAAAAATATCTGTACATCTGATTTTTAAGAAAGAAGCCAAAAATACACAATGGACAATTAAAAGCATCTTTAAAAACCTCAACAGCAGAATGTAGAATACTGCAAATAAAACCATATCTATTGTCCTGCACAAAACTCAAGGCCAAGTGGATCAAAGACATAAACATAAATACAGTTATACTGAGCCTGATAGAAAAGAAAGTGTGAAATAGCCTTGAACATATTGGCACAGGAGACCACTTCCTAAGTAGAATACCAACACAGGCAATGAAAGCAACAATTATTAAATGGAACCTCTTGGAATTGAGAAGTTTCTGTAAGGCAAAGGACTTGATATATACAACTAGACAGCCTAAAAGATCTTCACCAATATTACATCTGAGAGAGGGCTGATCTCTAAAATATAGAAGGAACTCAAGAAATATCAGGAAACCAAATAATCTAATTTAAAAATGGATTACAGACCTAAACAGAGAATTCTCAATGAAAAAATTATAATGGCCAAAAGATACTTAAAGAATTGCCCAAAATCCTTAACTAAAATGCAAATCAAAACAAAGCTAAGATACCATCTTACACCTGTCAGAATGTCTAAGATTGAAAAGATAGAAGACAGCCGAAGCTGAAGGGAAGTGGAGTAAGGGACACACTCTTCCACTGCTGGTGGGATTGTACATTTGTATAGCCTCTTTGATATCAGTATGGCAGTTTCTCAGAAAACTGAGAATTAATCTACCTTAAGACCCAGCATTTCTACTCTTGGGAATATACTCAAAGGATGCATGTTCATAGCACAAGGATATTTGCTCAACTATGTTCAACTATTATTCATAATAGCCAGAACCTGAAACAACCTAGATGCCCTTCAACCAAATAATTTTTAAAATTTTTTAAAAAGCGATACATTTATATAATTGGTTTCTATTCAACAGTAAGAAAATAAAATAAATTGGCACCTCGAACTTTGAAAGCAAATAAATGGAACTAGAAAATATTATCCTTAGTGAGATAACCCAAATTCAGTAAGACAAACACACTATGTACTCACTCATAAATGGATGTTATATAAGAAGGCTGCATTCCCCAACCCCAGAAAAACTAGGTGAAGAGGAACCTAAGAGAAACATTCATGTATTCCCCCTTTGGAATGTAAATGGGTAGAAAATTGGGAGCATGGGGTGGGTATGAGAGGAGGTGTGAGGAGAACATGAGGTGATGGGATGATTGGGTTAGTCAAGGTACAGAGAGGGAGAGTAATGAAATATATATCTTGAAAGAGGGAGCCATTTGGGGGTGAGGGAGAGACCTCTTGCTAGGGGAACTCCCAGGAATCTACAAGGATCATTCCAGCTAAGACTCCTGACAATAGTAGAGAGGGTATCTAAACTGTCCATATAATTGTCATCATAAAATCTTTGTCCAGAAACCGATGGAAGCAGATCAGAGATCCACAGCTTAGTACTGGATCAAACTCTCAAGCAAGTCAGGGGGGGGGGGGATTATATAAGCGCTGGTAGGGGTTTATGTCAATGGGTCATGATCATGATGGGGAAACCCACAGAGACAGCTGACCTGAGCTATTGGAAGCTCACTGAATTGACAGCTGGGGCCTTTGCGTGCAAAGGAGCTACACTCTCTGAATATGGATGACAACTGTGGAGTGTAGGGTTGTTTGTGGGGGTCTCTGACAGTGGGACCAGGATTTATCCTTGGTACATGATATAGATGGATACCTTGCTCAGCCTTTATGGGGGAAAGGCTAGGTCCTGCATAGGCTTAAATATGCTAGACTTCTACTAGAATCAACAGATTCTTCATGGGAGGCTTTGTCCTGTGGGAATTCAATAAAAGCTTCAGAAATTTCAGAGATATCAGAGGGATCTAACCACAGTCTCTGTGGGGATTTAATAAAAGTTCCAGAAGTTCTGGAGATTTAACCACGGTCAGTCTAGGAGAATGAGAGAGTGGTGATTCACAGCACAGGGAGTATCCTGTGAGTGATTACCTATGCCCTTAATCCCAACTGAGTCGTGGTCATTTTAGATTATAGAAGGAATTCCAGGCTCCCAAGCAGGCAGTGGTGGGGCCACACCTTAATTTACCATAAGAGTATTTAAGGTGGGAATAGAAAGCTCAGGAGAGGAAGCCAAAGGAAGCCAGGCTGAGGAAGCTGGAAGACAGCTGGGTAAGATCTGACTGTGGTGTTTATTCTCTCTAATATCTCTGACTTCCTCAGAGATCTATCCCTGAGTCTCATTTATTCGTGCAACATTGCCCTCTTTCTGGGGATTGGATAAGGATGGGATGGGGTGAGGGAAGCTGGGGAGTAAGTGAGGTTAGGGAAGGTTAGAGAGGAAACTGGTTGGTATGTTAAAAATAACAAAAAAATTAATTTGCATATTTTCACCAAGACAGTCTATTCTCTAAACCTCTAAAATTTCACTATAGTCTTTTGAATGCATTAAGGAACATTAATGTAAAACCCAGAATATTTCTAGATAAGAATACAAAATAGGAGGCAGAGATTTGACTCGGTGTGTAAAGATGTCTGCTGCTGAGTCTGATGACTAAGTTGCTTCCGCAGGACACACATAGTGAAAGGAAAACATAATTCCACAAGCTTTTTCTTGATGTGGTATAAGCATACACACACAATCACACATACTAAATACATAATTGTAATAAAAAATACAAAATAAATAATGAAAAAATAACATAAAGTACCTCAAATTTGCAGTACAATTTTAAAGAAAACCTTAAAGATATCTTTTTTAAAAAAAAAAAAAAAAAAAAAAAACCAGGCAACTAGAATTTTATTTTTTACAATTTAGAGGAATGATAAATTATGTTTGAGACATTAAAATATGCAGATATTTTATAATTTGTAATTATAAAATTTTATAATTTATACAATTAATAAATAAGAAAAATAATAAATAATGGGCAAATCGATTTGAAAGGAACTTGCATAAAGTGACCATTCATAGAATATAAGCCACTATTATAGTGTGTGTTAGTATGCAAAAAATGTTAAAGTAAATACAAAACACCAAGTCTTAATTAAACACTAAGACATGTATCTTGAAGTTTCTAAGTCATCATAAGGAATCATAGCACATACAGTTAGCAGACTGACAAGAGAAAGCGCTTTCTGTTGCTGCTGGTGGTAGTGGTTTTTCAAGACATGGTTTCTCTGTATAGTCCTGGCTGCCATGGCACTCCCTCTGTAGATGTGGCTGCCCTCTGCTTCCCGAGTGCTAGGATTAAATGCATGCACCACCACTTCCCAGGAACATGGAGCCTTTTAATGGGCAAGTGTTGTGAACTATTATTTTAACTGTGTAAAAGTGTGTTACATTTTTTTACCATAATGTAATTATGTTGCTGTGTTACCTTGCTTGCCTAAGGCATTGACGGGCCAAAAAAAAAAGTTGAAAGCAGAGGAGAGATAGGAGTGCTGGCAGGCAGAGAGAATAAGTAGGAGGAGGGATCTAGGCTCCGGAGAAAGGATAGAATGAGGGAGGAAAAGTGGGAGATGTCTGGGGCCAGACAGAAAGACATGAAGAAACGGGAAAAGTAGTATAAATAGAATTAAAAAAAAAAAAAAAAAAGTAAAAATCCGCGAGGCAAAATGTAGATGAAGAGAAACTGGCTAAATTAATTTATAAGGGCTAGTGGGACAAGCATATGATAAGACTGAGCACTCATCATTAATAATAAGTCTTCATGTCATGATTTGATAGTTGGTTGGCAGCCCCCCAAAAGCCTCTTACAGTCAAAGAGATAACCAGAAGTTAAAATAACCTTCCAAATAGCTAAGACTTTTATATGCAGATGTAATTCAAGTATTCAAGGACAAATTAGGATAATAAATACATAAATAACATAAGAGTAAATTCATGAAAAAGAAATTTTTCCTAGCACTTGTAAAAAAAATATGACTACCAAGAATAAGATATCTCAATTAAAATTAAAATCAAGTATCCAACAGGTAGATTTGCAAGTTTAAATGTTAACACAGTCTCAATTATTGAAATTGTTAACATAAGACAAATGGGAAGTAATTTAAAATTTCTACGTATTGCTATTCATGTTTCATTCATGATTATGCACAATAAGAACATAATCCAAGACAAAAGTATTTATATACTAAACTTTATCAAGGTTCAAAACAAGACTTATATCTGTAATGTCATATTAAATGTAAATAACTTGCTAAAAAGTTGGAGGTTTTATAAGTAGCATTTTATATTAACTGACTCTTATATAAATTAAAATACATATAGAACAATTTTACATTGTTCTAATGCATCATTTTATAAACATTTTCATCGGTATTGATTCTTTATTGACGTGAATATTTTAAAGTTTTCCTTATTTTTACTGAGTTATTTTATTATCACTGAAATTATAGTATTCTTTATATAGTCTGAAGAATAGGCACATAGTTAGGTACTATACCACACATATATTAAAATGCCTATCATTAAAATTAATGAAAATAACCAGGATTAAGAAAATACAGGAGATCCAACATCATCACAAACTATTGTGATAGGCTACTTTAAAAAAATAGTTGGACAATTTCTTAAAGTAATGCAATATTTAACAGCCACATTTCCCAGTTTCTACTCAAATGAATAAATCTATTTATGTACAAAAGTTAGAACACTAATTCTTAAAAAAATATAGCATTTAACAGGAAAACACTTAAAGTAATGCAAATGGCCTTCAAAAAAATGAATGGATAAGACAATTGTGTTAACTTCATGCAAGTCCTATGCTACTCAGTAAAAGACGAAAATGAACTATTTACTCACTCACGCAGCAGTGTAGGTGACTGTCAAAATATGAGATTTAAACAAAGCACATTTTATGATTCAATTATTCTGAGATGCTTTAAAATGCAAGATCGTTTACAGATTTGGGAAACAGATGGGAAATGTGTGGGATAAAATGAACATGAGAGGAATGTACAAGGCTGCAAAATAAGACTTAAAAGGGTCATGTGATTAGATTAGGGGATGAGAGATATCTTCATTATGTTCATCCTGTTGACAGGTTTACAAGTGTGTACATATATCAAAGCACATTATGTACATTGCACATACTTAAAGTTTATTTTATAGTGTAATCTTGGTTTTGTTTCTTGTTGCTTTGATACAATATTCTGACAAACAGTTTAAATGATAAGGTGTAATTTGGCTCACAACTCAAGAATGTTGTCCATCTTGGTAAGTCCTCCAGGCAGGTGGTCACACTGCACCCAGTCAGGCAGCAGGGAAGAATCTACATTTGTGCTCAGCTTACTGCTTCCTTGTCCTGAAGTTCAATATTTATATTAGAGAATGTTGCCATCCACAGAAGGCAGCTCTTCACAGCTCAGTCAACCTACTCATCATAGTCTCACACATGCCTAACCAGAGACTTGTGTCTTGGGCGATTCTAGATCTCACCTTGTTGAAAATTAAAATGAAACATCACAATCATGTATCCCACAACAACACCATTAAAACTTATATTGCTCATGTGTTTTGAAATTATTTTTCTTGATTCTGATTATTCTTATGCCCAGATTTATAGCTGTATTAATAGCATTCCTAGTGAACACATTATTTTGGTGGCAACTAATTATGGAGGCAGGTTCTACGATAGCCACCAAAGCTGGGGGTGTAATCAAAGTCTTTCTGTAGAAGCCAAGATTAAGAGGATCAGAGTATTAACATAGTGAAAATTAAAGCAAATACCAAGGTAAAACCATGTGGACATGAAAACCATGCTTAGTCCCTGAAAACATTGGGGAAAAAAAAAAAAAAAAAAAAAAAAACCTCCTGTGAGAGGCAGAGGCAAAGGCCATCCATCCAGTAAAGTCTAGAATGCCATTTTAGATTTGTCAATAGTCCACCACTCCTTATTAGGCTTAGACAAAACAGTTATGCTTTCATGTGAGCTGTGTAATGAATCCAGTGATCAATGAAAATAGACATGATGTTCCTATAATCCAGGAAAATTCTCCTAATTTGAAACAAAAACAAAATCCACATCATACAAAATGATTTTCCTAACAAAGTTAAATTATAGACAGGAATAAAGACATCTGAATACTTTCTTTTCCTACTGTGTATATAAAATAATTGCTTTTCACAAAAAAGGAAAAACCTCAATTTAGTGATAATGCTTAGGGATTAAGATGTTCATGTTAATTGAATTTTTTATTTATGCAATCATTGATGACAATCAGAACTTTGGAGCTGTCGAGAGCCTCAGAGATCATTTTAGTTCAGCTTCATTTTATAGATTAAGTAACAAAGAGCCAACAGGTTAAGCAAATGGCTCAGGGTAGCAGTCAACTGGTGACATAGCTGGGATTACTTAAAAGATATTAAGTACAGTGTTCTTTTTGTTCAGGTGCTTATGATGAAAATCTTTGCCCTTAAATGGGCTCTGATTCTAAACTTTCTTAATATGAAAATATAGGAACTGGGAAAGCTGAATGGTAGAGTGCTCGCCTATCAGGTGGGACGTTAAGGGTTCATCTACCAGCACCATAGACGCAACAAGAGAAAACATCACAAGAACTCTAAAACAGTGAAGATGCCATGCTTCCATTTTTTCTTTTCCTAATTCACTTAGGTGATATTTACAGAATGCCTGTTGTGTTCTGGGCATTGATTAAGTTCTGATCATAATAAAATATGATATAAAAGTCTCATATACTCTGAAGGAATGTGATTAAACCCCTGTGGTTCAAGGGCATGAATAACAATTGGAAGGAGAGCCTACTACGGAGAAAAAGGTTGGGACAAATATTCCTTTGCTACTAGGAGTGTATTAGTGATATAAGAGAGGAGCAGGCAGAGACAGAGAGAGTGAGACGCCATAAGAAAGGAGAAAGACTAGTGGCAGAGGATTCCAAATCCAAAGTCAACCTGAGCAACTTGGTAATACTGGTCTAAAAACTAATGTGTAAAAAGAGAGCTAGATATATAGCATAGAGCTAGCATGGGAGCCCATCATGCAGGAAGTCCATTCAATTCTCTTTATTATAAAATAATTAACTACTTAATATAATTAATTAATGTATGTATGTAGGAAAAACATACATATAAAATACAGGCAAGCACGTACTTCTCAGTCAAAAAAAGGAGTAGACATTGACAGAAATTATACTGGTAATTATCCATTCTTTAAATGAAGTTTTATGAAATTAGATATTTGACAGTTTTATGCATGTAGTGAGTTTAATCGTCCTCTCCTGTACCCTCTCTGAATCCTCCAGCCCCATACCTTATCTTCTCAACTGTATTTTTACGACTACCCCCTGGATCCCCGCTTTCTTCAGCCATGGCTTTTTGTTTTGTTTTGTAACTTGCTAGAGGCAACTGTGTGACTATGGGTTTGAAGTTATACAGTGTAGCTTTGTGGACTCATCATTCAGCAGGTAAATAAGAACAATGTTCACTCTTCTCCAGAATCCATCAACAGCAACCAGTTCAATAAAGAACGGTAAGTCCCACAAGAGTCCCCCGACCAATGATTGATTATTGACAGGCCCAGGCTTATGCAGGCTCATTGCGAGCAGCCATAGCTGCTATAAGATCATAACTGCATTGGCTGTTCCATGCCTAGAAGACAATGCATCACAGTCCTTTTCCGCCATCATCCAACTTTTTTCTTTCCACCTCCTCTTCCACAATATTTTGATCCTTTGAAGCTGTCATATAAAAAAAATTCCATACAGAGCTGAGCACTCAACCATCCCTTATCCTTAGTACCATGAGCACCCATGAGTCTCTGCATTCACTGATATTTATTGAAAATAAGACTTTCTCTGACCACGGCTTAGATAGCATGTGCGTATGGATATAAAATGAAATTTTAGAGTGTGCTATGATGGTTTGGCTAACATCAGTGGTCGTTTCCATATAGGGCCTAGGACCTCCTCAATCGTGGTTTTTAGTTTGTTTATTTTCTTTTTTAAACACGAATTAAACGAGCAGGCATGAAATCTTTTGTGAAAGCATCTTCATAGCCAATCAGAGCAGCTGATAAACTTTCATAACCATCCTGACACAATTGTACAAATGGGAACATCTTTGTCAGGCACATTTGTAGGATAAAACTACTGATTCCTTTTCTCCACTGGGAGACTGTGTAACTTTTTTTTTTTTTTTTATGTATCATGAAAACTAGGAAGCTGGGAGGAAGCCTTTGGCTCATCTCCAGCTTAATTTCTCTGCATCCTGTAATTGAGGTGTAATGAATTTTTAGCAACAAAGTCTCTTTAATTAGTTCTGGTGGGCAACTAATATGAATGGTAAATCTTGATTGTTTGGGGGGCTCTGCATTCTTCCTGACCAATGGCTTCAAATATGTATCTCCCATTGTTTGGCACTGGTATTTGTTTGAGACCCATGGCCTTTAGGAAGTGCATAATATGGCTCTGTGTAATTCTCATCCTCCTGACTCCTTCTCCTCTCTCTCTCTTTCTTTCTCTCTCTCCACATCTCTGTCTCTTAGGAAGAGGTTTCCATTTTGCTTAATGTAGAAGAAATACGCATATTTACTGCATCTTTTTAAATTTAATATAATTTTATAGGATAAATTAAAATATAAAATTGTAAGTGGCTCAGACATAAAAGCTTGGAATTCTATGTAGGAAATTTCCCAAAGCCATTCGCTCTCTTGCCAATCAGTCATCCACTTACTGTGTGGCTCTGGGACTTTCCGTGAGCCTGATCAGAATCCCAGTTAGTTAAAATCAGAATGATTCACAGCCACTCCCATCTATCATCCCTCCACTCACTGTCCAGTCTGGGCATGTATAGTGTCAGGTAGTAATTCCAAGATTCAGTTTGTCCATCTTCCCACCTATTAGCTACCCTGTCCATTATGCCACTTCAGGAAAACATGGAAACCAACCCAAGACCCTTAATGTAGACTGCCAGGTCTAGTACATCTACCATCCTGTTGATCAACCTCCCCACATACCACATTGCTCTGCAACCACATAGCTTACAAAAATCCGGATGAAAAATAAGACCACCCCCCTTCATCAATCTACCTGAGGATGCCATGACATTCTATACTCTTCTTCCGCAAAGCACAGACCACATCCACTATAGGCCCTGTCACTGCCAACAGAGAGCAACCCAAAGAATCCAGTGAGCCATCCATAGGCTTCTGAACATCAGTACGGAGATCTTCATGAAAAATTCAGGATATGAAAAAAAGAATTCAATAAAAAAGATAGAGTCCCTGAAGAAACATCAGCCTGAAGACAAATGACAACAGTAACAACTGAAGTGTCCTGCTAAGATAGTAAATCAATGGAAAAGAGATTGTCAGGTAGGGAAGACGTGATAGAGAAGAAAGAATGGAGGATGGATCTAAAAAGTCAGGAACCCAACACTTAAAAACTCTGGCACACTATACAGGACAAGCCTATGGATTATGGGTATAGAAGAAATAGGAACCCAGGCCAAAGACATAGAAAACATCTTCAAATAATTATAGAACAAATTCCCTGGTCTAAGGAAAAGATGCCTATGAACATGTGGGAGGCATATAGAACACCAAACAGACAGAATGAGAAAGGAAACTTCTTGTCATATAATAATCAAAGCACTAAAAGTGCAGAACAGAGAAAAATATTAATAACTGCAAGAGAGAAAGGTCAAGTCGCATACAAAGGTAAACCTATCAGGACGATGCCTGGCTTTACTTTTTAGCTGTGACATTAATTAGTACATTTTATTAAAAATATTGTACAATTTTTAGGTACAATCTTGTCAACACAACATCTATATTTAATAATTTATTAAACAGAAAAGGAAATATTTTCAATGACTTATTAAATAACTAATGCCCATTTAAAAGACACAATAATAAAGAGAGATAACTGAAATAAAGGGCAAGTATAAAAATAAATCAATTCAAAATATGTGACAGTCGTAAATATAAGATATTTTTGTCGTTTTAATCAAATGGAAATTTCTTTTAAAATAGTAACAGTTAATCGAACTAACTTGTTATTTTTAAACACTTCAGAAATTGTTCTTTTATGTTGGTTATATTAAAGTGGGCAACTGAGTTCCATGCTGGCTCCATTGTCAGCCCTATGGCTCTATTCCTAAGAACAAGCAATCTGTAGATGTGTAGAACATTCCAGCTAAATCTCAGAAATGGAATCATCTAGCTTAAACTTTTCATGTATAGCTTTTCAAGGCAGAAAGATTCCCTGTCCAGTTGCAAATTCCATAGATTTGTAATGTGAGACAAAGGTTCTATATTCTGGAAAATGTTCAACTCCTCCTTATCGGCAACCAGAAGTTGAGAACTGATCTGACAGCCAGTAAAGCATAGCAGTCTGAGAAAATGGCTCAGTCAACAATGTGCTTGTTTGTAAGCTTGAGGATGTGAGTTCAGATTTTCAGCATCCACAAAAAAGCTGGATAGTGGAATGGAACTTTGATCCCAGAAGTGATTGGGAATGTGTTTATGTATGCTGTGAATCTCAATCTTTAAATAAAGGAGCTGTTTTGGCCCATGACAGGCACCATAGAAGAAGTAGGAGGAGAAATCAGAGCATAGGTAGGAGAAGTAGGGTAGAGTCAGGCAGACTGAGCTGAACCTGCCCAAGAAGAAACATGTAAGAAACACAGGTGAGCCACGGGCCACGTGGCTGACAGATTAATAGAAATGGGTTGATTTAAGATGTAAGAGCTAGCTAGCAATGTGCCTGAGCCATGGGCCAAACAGCATGAAGTTCATATAAGCATCTGAGTCATTTCTGGGGGCCTGAGTGGGCAGCAGGCGGCTACGCGGTCTCGGGCAGCAGGTCTGTGGGTTTTGGACCTCTGGCTGCCTGGAACCCAGAAACCCCCACTACAACACAGAAGGGAGCATACCCGGTGTGTGCTGCTGGTAATTCTAGTCAATTGATAAACTACAGGTTCCCTAAGGGACGCTATTTTAGGAAATTAAGTATAAGAGGTTTTATTTTGTTTTGTGTTTGCTACTTTTTGTATTTTCATTTAGTTATTTAATTATCCCTTCCCTCCTCTCAACCCCTCCCAGTCAGCCTTCAGCCTCCCCCTCCCCAAAAAGGGCAAGAAGTTCCAAGGTGGATCAGCTGAGTGTGCACCCGGCTTTTCAATGGAGACTTTGAAGTCCTGGAAAGCCTGGTCTGATATATTACAAGTTCTGAAAGAACTACTCATGACAGCACAAATTACAATATTTAGGAAAAATTATCAGACATAATCAAAAGAAAGTATTCCATGATAAAACCGTGTTTGAGGAATTTTAGTTCACTAATGCAGTTCTAAGGCAAGTACTAGAAGAGATACTCTAATTTACAGAAAAGATTAAACACAGACAAGAGGAACAAGGAATGAATAATTCCAAAGCAACCAGAGCAATGAACCAAAAGTAACACTATCACAACAAAATAACAAAAAATAATATTTCTTAATAAAGACTAAATATTAACTGTAGTAGGAGGTTTCTGTTTCGGACTTTCGGGCCTAACCTCAAGGTTTAGGCCCACAGACCCACAGAGACACACAGATGCTTACAATATAGTCTTAGGCTGATCAGCCTAAGGCCCAGGGACACAACTTGCTAACTCTTTACCCCTTAAACTAACTCATGACTTTTAACCTGTTCAGCTATAGGGCTGGGTACCTTTTCTTTAGAGCAGCATAGTTGTCCTCTGCTTCCTCCAGCTTCTCTCTGGCGTTCTCCTCTGTGCTTCCTGTTCTCAAGAGTTTTCTTAGTCTGGTAGTCCCACGCACACTTCCTGCCTGCCTTTGGCCAATCGGCACTTTTTATTAAACCAGTTGGTGGGACAAACATTTCAATGAAACAACACAATCTCCCACAATTAACTGTTTTAAAACTCCATTAAAAATATACACACTAGTAAATTGGATAGATAATCAGGATCCACCGTGGGGAAGGGGTCTGTTTGTCGGGTTTTGCTTTTATTCTTAATTATTTATTTATTTTATAAAATTATTTTTAGAAGTCACATTAAAATTATATTTCTTCCTTTCCTTTCTACCTCCAAGTCCTCCATATAACCTTTTTTTTCAAATTCATAGTGTCTTTATTCATTAAATGTTATATGAATATATGTATACGCATACACACAAATTTATTTATGTATTCATAAATGTATAAATCTTAGTCTTTACAATGTTTTTTGTACTGTTCTCAGGGTTGATGATTTGTTATTGAACAATTAACTTTTATGCTCTTACCTGGGTAAGAATATGTGTCTCGTAGTAATGTTAAAAGATACAACCATAAAGTCCCAAATCTATGACTCCCTAAATACAAACTGAACAAGGGTAACACCAATAGAAATGCCAATGAGGACAGGGTAAAGCCCACAATGCTTCAGCCATTCACAAAAATCTATAGACAACTAAGAAATGTTGAGAGCAAGAGAATCCATTCTTATGCAGCCTTCAAGAAACATGAATATTATCAGTCTTATTCATCCACCAGCGGAGAAATTTCTTTCTGCAGCAGATGGGAACACATACAGAGATCCAAGGCCAGGCATTATGCAGAGAATGGGGAGAGATAAAGAGACAGAGTGAAGGGAAGAGACGGCTAGAGGAGAGAGAGAGAGAGAGAGAGAGAGAGAGAGAGAGAGAGAGAGAGAGCTCTAAGCACACAACTATAAACAGGCTGTCTTCATCAAGTTCTTCCCCTCAGAGAAATTCTTCCCCTCAGAAATCAGAGAACCCTGTGGACAAGGGGGCAGAAATAGTGTAAGAGCCCGTGGGTATGGAGGGGTCATCAGGAAAACAATGACCTCTGAAATCAACTGAGCGAAACTCATATGAACTTACAGAGAGTGAAAAAAGCATGCACATGGCCTGCACCAGTCTGCACCAGGTCCTTTGTGTGTATATATTACAGCTTTCGATTTAGTATTCTTAGGAGACTCCTGAGCATGTGAACAAGTAGGTCTCTAATTCCTGTGCCTTCCCTTGGGCTGTTTTCCCTTTGTTGGTTTGACTTGTCCTACTTCAGTGGGATGACTTTTTTTTTTCTTTTTTTTATCTTGTTATAGTGTATTTTGTTATGTTTGGTTGCTCTCTCTTAGAAGCCTATTCATTTTTTTTCTCATGAAAGACAGAAAGAAAATGGAGCTGGAGGGAAGGAAATGTGGGGAGGAACTTGGAGAAGTAGAAAGAGGGGAAACTGGAATCAGTGAGAATAACTATAAAAAAGAAACTTATTTTTAATTAAAGGGAAAGTATAAATTTAAAGAATGGAATTCATCTCAGTATTAACAATAGATCTAACCGCTAGGGTAAAATGATAGTGAATATAATTCCAAGCAAGAAGAACTAAGAAACAAGGGGAAAGCCTATCCAAATAACTGAAAAAAAGACTTCAAACAAAACTATGAAGATGAGATAGGAAAGGACATTTTATACTCATTAAAAGAAAAATACATCAAAAATATAATTTGTTCCTAAACATTTGCATGTTAAGCACAGAGACATTCAGTTTTACAAAATAAATACTACTAGATTTAAATCTACAAATTAACTCCAAAGCAACGATAGTGGATGGCTTCAATACCTCATTCACACCAATAGACCAGCCGTACAGACAAAAATGGAACAGAGAAAAAATATAGTATTAAATGAAATCACAAAACTAATGGATCTATAAGACATTTTGAGGACATTCTATACAAATACTAAAAAACATAAATTCTTCTCAGCAGCCCGTGGAGTTTTCTCTAAAACTGACCACAAACTAGGACACAGAGCAAGTATCATCAAATTAGGAAAATTAAAATAATATCTTGCATTCTATTTGACACAAAAGAATTAAGCTGTAATAAATAGGAATAAAAAGGCAGAAAATACAGAAACTCTTGGAAACAAAATGCACTGCCCAATAAAAACTGGGTCAAGAGAAAAATCAATACAAAAATTGTTAAATTCCTAGAATTTCAAGAACATAAAAACATAACATGCTAAAATCTGTATACAGGACACAGTGAAGGTGGTCCTAAGTGACAAACAAGTCCATTGCACTGAGTGCTTATAGACAATAGCAACAGCAGCAAAGGAGATATCATATTAATAATTTAATAATGGGCCTGAAGATCTTGAGAAAACAAGAACAAACAAGAAATGGGTAGATAGAAATGGCAGGAGTAATGCAATGGATCAATTAAACAGAGCTGTTTTGTGAAAGGATAAACAAAACTGACAAACATTTGGCTATATTAATCGAAAGAAAAATTTCCACATTAATAATTAGAAATGGTAGGGAAACATTCCAAAAAGTATTGAGAAAAGTTAGAGACTAATAAAGTATACTTTAAGAGTGTATATACCATGTGTCTTGCTTTGCTCTCTGCTGCTGTGATAAACAGGAAGACCAAAAGCAACTTAGGGAGGAAGCAGTATTTTCATCTAACTGTTTCCAGAGATGTTAGGGCAGGACACAAAGCAGGAACCTGGAGGCAGGAACTGATACAGCAGTCATGGAGAAATGCTGCTTACTGGTTTGCTCCCCCTGGCTTTACTCAGGCTGCTTTTTTGTACCATGCAGGATCATCCTCCCAGTGTAGTACCAAGTGAGCAGAACCCTCCAACATCAATCACTAATCAAGAAAATTCCCCACAGTCTTATCTACAGGGAAATCTGATTGAAGTAATTCTTCAATTGAGAGCTCCTTTTCAGAGATATGTCTAGGTTGTAACAACTCTTTTTCTTCCCCACAAACTAGCTCCCAAATAATGACAGAAATTTAATTAATTTCTTATTAAATATGAAAGCTCAAGCTTATTATAGGCTTGTTTCTAACTAGCTCTTATAACTTAAAACAACCCACGTCTGTTTATCTACTTTCGGTAACACACTACCCATCCTGTTTCTTCTGAGTCTCCTGGCATCTCTTGTGCATCTGGATTATCTCCTCCTACTTCCTCTCCTTGTCTGGAAGTCCCACACATACCTCCTGCATAGTTATTGGCCATTCAGCTTTTTATTAAGCCAACATAGCAATATATCTTCACACAGTGTACAAATATACTGCAACACCATCATTGCTGTTAACATTGTTATAAAGTTGTCAAAAACTAACCAGCATACAAATGACCTAGAAAGTCTAAAATAAATGGAGTTATAGATATATGCTACCAAGATTAAGTCAAGGTGAAATAAATAATTTAAATGGATGCATAGCAACCAATAAGACAGAAGCAGTAATTAAATACTCCACAGCTAAATGTAGCCTGAGATCAGACAGATATAATTTTAACAGACCTTCCAATAAGAACTAATATCAATACTGTTAAAATTATTCAATACAGTATAAAATAAAAGAATACTTACAAATTCTTTTTATGAAATCATTATTACCCAGTATACCCACCAAACTGAGAAAGACCTCCCCAAAATAGAATATCATAAGCTGATCTCTCTGATAGACACAGAAATTTTGAAAACAAAACAAAAACCTGTAAACAAAATGTAAGAACACTTCAAAAATATTATCTACTATTATCAAGTCAGCTTTATCCCAGAGATGCAGGAATGGCTCAATATATATATATCAATAAATGTAATACACCACACAAGCAGACTAAAGTACAAAAGCCATAAGGATCACACATTAGAAACAGAAAAGGCCTTAGGCAAAATCTAACAACCCTTCGTGATAAAAGTCCTGGAGACTCCAGCAATATTGTGGACCTATCTCAATATAATTACTGCAATGTAATACAAGTCCACAATGAGCATCATGCTGTACTCAGAGAGAAACTCAAAATGCTTTAGCTAAAATCTGTAACAGCAAAAGGATGTCCATTCTACTCTGTCCTGTTCAATTATAGTGCTTGATATCTTAGCTGTAGTAATAATCTATATATAAAATACTATAAAGATGACACTAGAAAGTTTTTCCAGCTGATAAATACCCTCAGAACATAGCATGTTATCAAATAAGCACACACACACAAATCAGTAGTCTTCTTATATAGAAATATCAAACATACTGTGAAAGAAACCATGGAGACATAATATCCAAAATAGTCCCCAAACTAAGAACCTATAGATTATGTCTAACTAAGGAAATCAATTATTTATATTATAATCCCTAAATTGATGGTTCTCAACCCATGGGTCACAAACATTTGGGGGTCAAAAACCGTTTTACAGGGGTCACATAATACCATCAGAAAGCACAGATAAATGCATTATAATGCATAACAGTAGCTAAATTACCATTATGAAGTAGCAACAAAAATAATTTTATGGTTGGGGGTCACCACAACATGAAGAACTGTATAAAAGGGCCACAGCGTTAAGGAGGTTGAGAACCACTGCCCTAAATGAACACTTATATGATATCCCTCTCTTTACGCCTTAGGGATCTTTGAAGAAGGGGCAGAAAGCTTGCTGAGCCAGAGTTGATAGATGACTTCAGGAAACAGTCTTTTCTCGACTCAACAGGAATGTTAAATATATGAACTCAGCAATTGTGATAGCATCCACAAGATCTGTGTGAGCCCGAGCATGCAGGTGGGGTGGGCACCAGGTTCCTCCTTTAAATGAAAAGTTATTTGCAATTGATAGCAGATGGGAAGACAGTCATTTTCCTTAAAAGCATGACCCTTGATAGGGGGACCACATCTTGAAGTGGGCCCCAAACCAGGAATAGTTGAGCAATAAATTTTAAGTTTTTGCTTCTTAAAGAAAGAGAGAGAAGATGATGCTGAGCGAGTAGAGTAGTTGTGGTGTATTGACAAGGTATTAGAAAAGGCAATTAAACAGGATCAAAGTACATTGTCTGAACTTCTCAGAGGATTAATAATATTCTTTAAAAAAAAAAAACCTAAGAGGAAAATGAGTAAAAATTATTTCCTTACAGCAGTAAAAGGTTAAAAACAAAAAAATTCCAGTGTGCATAGAAAAGGAAACAGTTTATCTTTTGATTGTGATGAAACTGATTGAAAGTTAAATGATGGTGGCTATATTGATAAATATAAACCCTTCAGAATAAAAACATTCATAGAAATTCATGACAGGCATTTCTTCCTCTCAATGCTCCAAATGCACACATTCACATAGAGATTGCTTATTTGTTTGTACATGCATCAAAGAGATAATTATGATAAGTTCACATCTATATTCATGCATATAACTTTATATACATACACAGATAAAGTTAATTGTGAGAAATATTACACATTTCAAGTCCTCCTTTGGATGCTGACCATCCTCTTAGAAAAATAAACGTCGTATTCTATATTTTTTGAGAAAGTCACAGTGGAAAATGGTAGAGCATCAAGAAAGTAGGAAAGACTGCTGTTATGAACAAAAAGGAAATGAAAAGGGTGGTAGGTATAGCCTCTAACGAATGCAGAAATCACCAACCAAGTCTACCATATGAAAAGCAAAGAATCAAATGCCCAGGGCTTTTGCAATGTCATGATTTTGCTTTGCTGGGTTCTTTTTAGCAGCTATCATTGTCTGATAGAAGCAGTGAGTGACATGGGTAGAAATCAGTATGCTGTGGACTGATCTGAGAGCAATGGCATGGTGTGCTGAGACATGTCACATTCGAACTGGGCTGTGATAAGTTCCAGTCAAGGGAACCAAACTGTGGAGAGAATGAAACCACTTGATCAAAACTTACCAGGAAAGAACAGGTGTGGAGAATATGCTTAAATGCAATAGTTAAATTTATTGTGAGACTAACTCCAAAGGGCAATTGAGAGGAGAAGAGTGTAGGATGAGCCTTGAACAGTGGACAAAGGATGTGAGAGAAACTCTATTTGAATTCAGACAAAAGTCCAAGTAGAGTTTTTAAGAGCAGGTGTTAGATCCCAGCAGGAAGGGTGGGCATGGCTATAATCTGGTTAATGGCCCAGGAAATTTAGGAAGAAAGAAAAAAGTAGTAAGGCCAACTATTCAGAAACAGGTCTGTGGGTAGGGCAAGGGGTCTAGTTAGTAGGCGGGTGTTCAGAGATAACACATTTATACTCAGCTAAAAGGAACTGAATTATTATTTAGCCCTTCTGGAAACTGGAATTGCAGAGACAACAGTGAGTTTGATTCTGAGGTTTTTGACTCCAGCACTTCTGAATACATGAGTAGCTTTGGCTAAAAGGCTACAGTCTTGAGCTATTCACTAGCTCTTGCAGAATTGCATAGTGGCCTGAGAAATGAACTCACCAAACAAAGGATGCATATGAGCTCCCACACTAGTGTAAAAGACAAAAAAAAAAAAAAAAACAAAAAAACAAACACACAAACAAAAGCAGAAGTAGATTCTTGAGGAGTGTAGTAGAATCAGGTCTACACTGTCAGAATTTAGGGCTACCAATCAGTGAGTTTCTATAGCTGTGATTGATTGCCAGTTTTGGTTGTCCGTATCTCTACTAAAGTGGTACCAATTGATTTATAGATGTCTTATGTTTGCCTTCAGATGGACTTCACTACCACATTCATCAGAATATCTGTCACATCACTTTAAAAGTCTTGTGCTATGATTAATACATGTGTTTCCAAAACCATTACAAGTCCCAGTTTTGTCAAAGCCACTCTTGTGGGGTTGAAGAAATGGCTCAGTAGTTAGGAGCACTTTTTGTGCTCACATAGGACCTGGGTTTGGTTCCCAATACCCACATGGTGGCTCACAACCAACTGTCACTTCAGTTCCATGTGATCTGATACACTCTTCTGTTCTCTGTGGGCACTGGGCATGTAACTGGTACACACATATATATGAAGAAAAAATAAATATATAAAATAAAATTAAAAATAACTCTTACATACAAAGGCAACACACACATTCACATAAGCAAAAAAATACCTCTGAAAAACTCAATTTCACCCGTAAACTATGCTGGAGTAAGTCCCAACAAGTTCAAATTAATAATCTTGAGACAGGAAAATCGTCAATCATTTGGGATGGTTAAAAGGAGGACAAAGTATGGGAAGAATCTGTCATCTAGAAAGTGAAAAGAATAAGTCTCACAAACTACAGAAAAATATATAAAATAGAGAGGTCAAAGGGGTGTTTCCTTTTTATTTTTTACATTATAGGGCAGAATGTATTTTAAAGTTGGACACTCCCGCACCTCTTTGTTTTCTTCTCTCCTATATTGCGTCCTGACCACATTTCTCTCTTCCTCAGCACCTCCCTCATCTCCCCTCTCCCCCAGATACACTCCTCCATCCTTTCCTTCAGAAAAGAGCAAGCCTTCCAGGGATATCATCTGGAACGACATATCAGGTGACAACAAGGCTAGGCACCAACCCTCGTGTCAAGGCTGGACAAGGCAACCGCTTAGGAGAAAAAGGGTCGTTAAAGTAGCCAAAAGAGTCAGAGACAGCACCACGCCCTGCGTTTCCCCCTCCAAAAGAGAAGGAAAAGAGTAGCTAAGCTTTTCAACATACTTTTTTCAAGTTAACTTTATTTTTAAAGAGATACATGTGAAATTTACACTGTGAAGGCCTCCTTATAAAGCATGTGGCAGATGTAAGTCTATTTGTGCAATTTTTTGAGGATTATTAAGGAAAATGGCAATTTTGTTTTTACATCTGCATCATATCATATCATAAACTCAGAGTATAGAAAAATTTTATTTTACAATATGTGAGAACTTGTGATGTTTTTACTTTATAATTCATTGTTCTTATAGATTAATACTTTATAGGTATTAGTTGTCTTATGTTTTTGACTGTTATTAGAACCCATATAAAAAAGTTCAAAAATATCGATTATTCATATCTTTTTACTGTTTGTATCAATTACTGTCTGTAGAAAGTTTGAAATTTATGCTTTATGTGCTTTAGGCATAGCATTTTCATAAAAAGTCTTTGTAGAAAATGTTTGGTGTTTTGTGGCAGGGCCTCTCAGTATAGGCCAGACTGCCTGCAGTTGCCATGGTGCTGGCATTACAGGTGTGTAACATCAACCTGTAACATCGCATCCCACCTCAGTAAACTTACTTACCGTGGGAAACATTCTGATGTGTTTATGTGTGTGTGTGTGTGTGTGTATAAATATATATATATTTAAGTGAATAGTCTCACTTAACAGAAAAATTTCCCTAAACCTCAATCTACACAATTATAAGCTATAATTGAGAAATATGTTTATATTTTGTAAAAGCTCTCTTTTTTTACTTTTAATTTAGTTTTGCACACACACACTTGCCTCAAGGAACCTATACTTTTACTATGTAGGAAAAAGAAAAACAGGAAAAGCCATCTCAACTTTGAATTTCTTCTGTAGAATAAGAAATCATGAAGAGAACTCTAAGATTCTCAACAAGAAACAGACGGTCAAGTCAAAAGTTCAAAGTACTCAGGCAGGGAACTGGTTACAGACTGCAGAAGAGGACAGGCCCAAAACCGCGCCAGCAACTCTGACCTAAGAGTGGTGAGTCAGATGAGCAGAGCCCACCCTAAGGGAAGGGAGGGAGAGAGCTGAGGGAGCATTAGCATAAGCCCATTGCCTTGACATCATCTCCCTGACATCATCCTGGGCTAGGCACAGGCATCTGCTTGTGACAGTGTCACTTGTTCATTTCTTCAGACAGCAGAGTGGAGAAGGACAAGCAGAGGATGTGAGGGAGTGAACCCAAGGGACATAGCCAAGGCTTTTCTCCTGATGTAGTGTGTAAGGTGTTTACATCATCAAAAATATTCAACTATATAACTAATTGCAGCCAATTATTGTTTTGACTGAATTCTTTCAGTTCCACCATCATGGTTAATAAAGTCCATGATTTGGTTTAACATAAATCTATCTCATCACTAAATCATAATCATAAGAGATAATTGCACACACACATTTCAAAAATTAATATATTCAATAGCTAGTTTTATCATTCATTCTTTCAATCATTTGCATGCACTCTGCTAGTCACTAGGGATTTAAATCGAGGGAAAGTCAGAGGGTAATGAAGGAGACAAATTTAGCAAGTAATTAGAATACAATGTAAGTGAAAAGTAGTTAAAGACCTCAAAACTGAGAAACCTTTACCAAAAGCGAATTTTTGACCTGAGCCTCGAAGAGTGCAGTGCAGTACTCTGGATAGGAATGAGAACTTCCAGTATGCTTAGGAAACCACTAAAGACTCAGAGTTTTTTGAGCAAGAGACAAAGACCCAGATGTGTCAGGAAAGATGCAGCCAGTCCACATAGCAAGGCTCTGTGTCAGGAAAGTAGCAGAAGCTTTGTCCTGAAGGTAATTCTTTTGAGCTTTTGCCAAAATTCCAATGAAGAAACTAAAGTGGATTTTGACCCTGTGGGTCTATCAGTGACACCTGCCTCAGAAGTCTGCTCCAAAACAAAAGAAAAAGAGCAAGTATTGTTCTTCAATGTAAAAAAAAAAAAAAAAAAAAAAAAAAAAAAAAAAAAAAAAAAAAAAAAAAAAAAAAAAAAGTGAGGAATTAATATTCTATACTTTTTAGGTAACAGTGAAAGACAGGTTTTGATCTATGTAGAAATGAGTAAAATAGATAGTAAGGAAAACTTGACCATACCCTGTTAAAAAGCTTCTAAAAGCTCTTTGAACAATCTAAGCATTCCTTCTCAGGGGGTTGGCAAAGTGCATTTATTAAGTTCTATAAAAGGCAGAGGAAGATGAACTAAACTTTAAAAATGCAAATAAATATAGTGAATAAAACTTTTCAAAAAAAAAATCTAGATTGATGATAGAAAGGCTACCTGAGATCGATTTACAATATTAGGCTCCAAATAGGGATAATGATGACGTTAAAAACTACTAAACAGTACACAAATCTCCTTCCTGGAATGTAATATCTGGTATCCCAGAAAACTCTGGGAATAATGGGGTGTGGCCGGGATGGGGAGGGGCTTTCTTTCAGTGTTGCTAACTTGGGTAATTGGTGGTGCTATGTTCCGGAAAAGAACACGATTTAGAAATAAACAGTGATTATAATTTGGACCATGTTGAGTATTGTTAAGAGGAAGTCACACTGAAAGTATAGCAGCTTCTGCAGGACAACTGTGTAATCAAGTCTAGGGTTCTAAAACGAAAGGCTTAAAAGAGTCACCATCGGCTACTCTTAAACTCAGTCTGGTCTGTCGTTATCGTGTGTGTACTTCAGGATGTTAAAAATCCTTCTGAATTAACACACAAGCATCTGGAGACTGACTTGAACTCCTCCCAAAATGCTTTGAGTTTGGGTAACTGTGGACCAAATCCCACCATAACGAATGCCCCACCCCCACCCCAGGCAGCCGGTTAATCCTTCCTCACTCTACTGCCCTTTCCAGGAAACACAAACACTTTTGTGAGCCGGCCTCCCACACTCGTGTCACTTTTGGACACGTGTTGATGTTTATATTCAAATTCTCTGTTCTAACGGAATTTATTGTTTTCATAGTTGTAAAAATCCCTGAAAGAACAAAACCAATTTGGAAAGAAAATGAGACAAGAAACAAACACAGGTAAATAAAGGGAGGTGGGCAGTAGGAAGTTGGCAGTGTACCTTCCCCTAGTCATATTTAAAAATTTGGATTTTAAAAAAGTGTCAGAAAAGGACTGTGAGGATGAGCATCAAGGTAGAACTGAGCATCACCGCGACTAAAGCCAAGGGCAGTAAAATTGCCCACCAGGAAGTAAGTAGCCCCATTAAGTCAAAGATCTAGTCAAATGAATTTGGAGTGGGGAGATCACTGTCTCTGGGGAAGATTGCAATATAGTTAGGAAACTGGAAAGGGATAAAGTGAATGCATATAATAATAATAATAATAATAATAATAATAATAATAATAATAATAATATCTCAGTAGGGGCTTATTTTAGCTCACAAATTTATTTCTTGGTTTTTAGATGCACAAATAATCTTAAGACACAAATTTTTAATATTTTAAGGTTAAATTATGTGAAACATTATAAATCTTTGACTCCAATAATACATTTTTCCTTAAACTTGTTTAGGCATTTATTTTGTAGCCACATCTAGCCTGGAGCTGCAATTGTAGGCCTGCTTCAACTTCCCATGTTCTGGGTTTTCAGATATGTCCAGCCACACCTGTTTCTAAATTTGACTGTAAATAAATCTTATTTCTGGGTGCACATATCATAATGAGAAAATTTTGGACCAAGGGGAAAAATGAGGCAGTTACTATCAAGCATTATTTGAAGATAAAGATGTTTGAATACTTGAAGGCTCCTGACTTTCAGATAAGGGTATAGAGATTTAAGCAAACTAACCATCTATCACTGATACAGATTTTTCACTATTTCTGGAGAGTTAAAAAATACTGAAGGCCTCTATATGCTCAAGAGCTAAGTTCTTTCTAATTTAAAGCACCTTTCTCGCATCAAGGCTGGTCGTTAGTCTTATGGCATCTTGTTATGCCAAGTTTGGTTGATATTACTGTGAAGCCTGATCTTTTATAAAGGGAAATGGAGGAGGAGTGGTCTGGGGAGAGGGCATGTGCCAGAGATCTGAAGGAGGGGAAGGAGGAGAGGCTGCAGTTGGGATGTATTGTAGGAGAGAAGAATAAATAAAACAAAGCAAAACTCCACCTTCCTTCCTTCCCAGTGGCTTCACCAACAGCATTCACAGTTTATCCCATTTAGGGCAGAAAAAGTGTTTTAGTTAAAGGGATTGAGAAGGGTTTGATGTGGGAATGTCTTTCTGTATGCTGTGAATATCAATCTTTAAATAAAGGAGCTGTTTTGGCCCATGACAGGCACCATAGAAGAAGAAGGTTGGAATCAGAATAGGTAGGAAAGGAAGGGCAGAGTCAGAGACAGATCAAGCCATGTAAGAAGAAACACGAAAGGAACACAGGTGAGCCATGGGCCACATGGCAGGATAGATTAATAGAAATGGGTTGAGATAAGATGAAAGAACTAGCTAGCAAGGTGCCTGAGCCATAGGCCAAACAGCATGAAGCTAATATAAGCGTCTGAATCATTTCTGGGGGCCCTAAGGGGTCTGGTGTGGCAGGTCTGTGGGTCTGGACCTCTGGCCCTGGGCCAAGAAACCTTACTGTAACAAGGGTTTACTGAGAAGTATTTTTGCAAAGCTAGATTGAAAGGTAATGCTCTACAGTGACAATAAGGTCAAGGGATCGTGACAACTGAAAGGTTGAACACAGGGCCAACAATCAACTGGGTAAGTGGGACAAACAACGGGGCCAGCATGTGCTCCTTATGAAGAGATAATGGCACCCAGCCAGGGAGCCAAGGAGTCAGATACCTCAGACTCACTGCTTTCCTGATGGCTTCTGGACTTGTTCTGTTTCCTGAGCTGGCCTCCCCTAGAAAATAGGAGGGTACCAAATACTGTGGCCATAGAAGTTAGCTTCCCTCACCACTAAGCAGGATAGAAAAGAGAAGAAAACACATTATCTATCAGTCAGTTGTCCATGGCCTACGTTAAAGTGTGTTCTTCAAGCTAAAATGGAATGGTTGTGTATTCCCCACCCAATGCCAGTCATTTCACTTCCTTCCTTACTGTTTGTAGCAGTTTTTTTGTAACGTGTTTTTCTTTTTTGTCAGTTTTTAACTTTTTAAATTCGAAGACTCTGGCCTTTACATGGCCACAGGTTAAAAAATAAATAAATAAATAAATAAATAAATAAATAAATAAATAAATAAATAAATAAATAAATAAATAAATAAAAAAAAAACAAAGAATCTTCCTCTGACTATACAAGGAAGAAAAACAAACTTTTTTTTTTCTTTTTAATCACCAGCACTATGTAGCAATTCTCCAGATTTAAAATAGCTCACTAGGGTATGGGGAGTAGCTCAGTTGAAAGTATGCTGGCATAGCATCCATGCAGTTCTGTGTTTGATTCCAGGTACCTAGCAAAGCAGACATTGTAGTATGTGCATAATCCATGCACTAGGGAGGTGGAGGGAAAAGAATCAAAGTTTAAGATCATTTTAGTCAAATCTATTGCTTCACACTAGCTCTTCAGCTTCTCTGCACTTATACGAGCACTGCAAATCCTCCCACAGGATGCTCTTACTACCTTCCTTCTGTGTCTTGTACCTAGGAGATTTCTTACATGCAGGAGCTGTTTGCGGGGGTTTATCAACCAATCTGGCTGACACTAACGTGTGAAGCCTTGCTACAAAACTGATGAGGTGGATGTGCCTTCCTTTGCCACACCCCTCCCTTACACCCCTCCTTTCCTTTGTCTCTGGCACTGTCCTTTTCTTTGTTTAGGCTTCTCTTTCTTTTTAATTTATTAATAGCATTTTTAACATCCCTATTTCACTTCGGGGAGTATTTTCATAAATTGATTTATATGCGAGTAACTGGAGGGGCTTGATGGAAAGACAAGTCCACATTCAAGGAGCCAAGTATGCTCTGAGCTATTTAGAGAATAAGGGTACCATGGACTAAAATTCTCAGCAGTTGGATGACTGACTGTTTTGTTCCCCAAGTTTCATGCAAGGATAGATATGGAAATATATATTTTTATACTTGTCAATAGCACGTCAACAGCTCCGTTTTTTGTTTGTTTTGCTTTTAACATTCTCTCCCTCGCTTCATACATGAAGAGAGTTTAGGCAACGTCTCCAAATTGTGGGTAATTACTGACAAAGTTGGGACTGAGCATCTAACTTCTGTCCTCAGTTCCTGCTGCACCACACTGTCTGGAATGTCAGCACCTCCTTACAGACCTGCATGCTCAGATGGGAATGTGAGAAATTAATGGCAGCATCAGTGATGGAAGAACAAGGAAGTACATAGCACTTCAAACTTCAGGACAAGGTTCTGACAGCATGAGAGGTGCTTTATTAGGGACCTATGACTCTGCTTGGATCATGCTTGAAATGTCTCTTAGAACACCCCCCCCCCCTTTAAATTACAATTTAAATTTTTCTGGTATTGATAGAAAGGAAATTATATAATTTGCTCATGTGTCAGAGGTAGTCTGCTTGTTTACTGTTAACGATAATCAAAATAGGTGACGTTTAATAATGTTCTGGTAACACTTAAAATCAAACTGATTATACTGGAAATCTAATAAAAAGTAACGACGGCATTTTTTAATATGCTTCTGGCTGTTGAAGTCCTGCCAATCTGTAAAATATTTGAATTCCAAACCACAAATGGATGTGTATTCAATTGTATAATCAAAATAGAGGAAATAAAAACACAGCTTTGACTGCGCTGGCTTTTAACATTAAATTAAAGAAAAATAACTGAGAATCATAAAAATATGTTTCAATTTTAGATGTTAATTTGGGAGAATTAATACTGTCTCATGAGCAAGATGAGTTTCCCTGATGTAATTGAATTCTTTCTGGTAACGGGGTTTCATAGGTATGTCTAAAAGCAGCTGTAAAGGCAACAGAAGTTCGTTCAGAAAGAATATTAATAGCATTCTGAAATTCCTCATTCCCATGGGGAGAGCAAAACTTTAAACTAAATACTTTAAAGGATACACATTTTACATGTTTCTTTTATTAGTTATGAGAGTTGCTTATTAATCAATGTTTAACATTGTAATTACAGCTGTTTTAGTCTCACCAGATAACACAGATTAATAAATGACCTGCAGCCAGTGAAGTGTGCAGGAAGGGTAATGAATCCTTCCATCAGCACATTAATTTATTAGCAATAAACAAAGAGCATGATGAAGCAGGAGAATTGCAGGGTTTCTGAATGTTGAAATCAAATTTCCAGATGAAAGCATTTAATCATTCAGATTTCCCTCATTTCTTTCTCTTCATGTTTGATAATGAGTTGGGATCTGCCTTTTTGGACTGTGTCAAATAGTTCATCTGAGGCTCGGTCTCTTCTATTATTTTTGAGTTTACATTGATCCAACTTTCATTGTTATATATTAATTTGATCTAACAGTAAATGTAGCATAAATATGATTGCAAGAAATTGAATCTCATACACTGAGAACAGTCCTGTGTCCGGCTCTGTAAGCTACTGTGGGGATTAGCAATGATCTTTCCAAACCTGGTCTTGCACATTGATTTAAATTATCTTAAATTATGAAAAAAACATTCTCAAAATCTTAAGTAAAGGAAAATTATTCATCATAGATATACATATGTTTTAATTCACAATGTTTAAAGTATGTTACACAAATATTTTTATATATAACTTTATTTTTAGAGTTATTTTTAACTATTTAAATGTATATTTGAAATATAACTAAACACTGAGAATGCTTACATACTAGTTTTTACCCTGAGATATTCATAGGCATTATAAAAATTCCTCATTCTGTTACTTTAATTTGGAGCTAGAGGTTTAGCTGTGATTTAAAACTGAATTTTAAAATTAAAAATGAAATCTCGCTCTCGAAGAAAATAAAGTCTATGTCAACACGTACTTTTTGAATGTGTATTGTTGGAAATTCCAAATCCATACTTATTTTGTTCTGTTGTATTACAAGGTTAAATTTCTTTGGGTATCAAGGAGTGTAGGCTAGACCTCCATAGATAAGAGCCACAGCACATGAAACCCTTGGAGTTACACTGTTTGCTATCTGGACCCACATGGGATTAGTTTTCTGGCTTGTGTCTTTCTTCCAGTCTTGTTCAGCTAGTCTGCTGTAGAAGGCAGGGGTTTCTTCCACATAGATGAAGCAGCAGAGGAACTATGTGTATATGATTAGGAAGTGTTTTTCTTCTATAACTTGTAGTAAGATTGGAGAAATAGCTTGTGAAGGTATTTAGTGTCACAATTATCCTAAAATACAGATATGTTTGAGAGAAAACAAAAAAAGATATAATTTCATTTTGGAATGTTATTGACTTCAATAAATTTTAAAACTGTGCTACACTTGTGCATTTTCTTTTTTTACATAACAGCAACCAGAATGAAAATCTCCAGTTTCTTATGGCACTCCATGGCATTCTCAAGGACACCATGTCAGTTGTCCTTGTGACTTCTCCCTCTGAGATGCCCAACATATTTATCCTTGGAATTATTACATTTTTCTTCACTTAAATCTTCTTTGGTGTTTGCGTGTGTGGAAGGAGCATCATGGGTGCTAACTGAACCTAGGCTCTCTTGCAGCCTAGGAAGGTGCTTTCCTGCTGGGATATATCCCACTCTCTCTTTCCCTGCTGTAATCTTTAATATATGAACTCACTAAGTTACTCAGTTTTTATGAACATACTTTTTTTGTTATCTAGTTAGGCTTTGAATTCCTTTTGTAACCTCTTGAGTCCCTGGTATTCCAGGCCTGTGTCACCAGGTGAATTAGAGGATTGTGTTACATCAGCTACAATAGTGGCTTCTAAACAGACAATACAGCAGAGTTCTCATCAGCTTCCAAGTGTTGTTATAAACACCATCGCCAAAAAAATTTGTAGGAAAAGGGTTTATTCTTGCTTACAGGTTATAATCCATCCTTGAAAGAAGCTAGAGCAGAATCTCAAGACATAAACCTTGAAGCAGGAAAGAAAGCTGAAATAATAGAGGAACACTGCTTACGACTTTATTTTCTCATACAGCCTGGGACCACCAGCCCAGGGTTGCTCTATCCACAGTTAAGTTGGGTCCTTCCACACCGAAGATTAATCTAGAAAATTCTCAACAATTATTCTCTGAGGTCATCAAAATGGAAGCAATTCCTTACCTAAAGATCTCTCTTCCTGTGTATTTCTAGGTTTGAATAAGTTAACAAAAACAAACCAGCACAAGAAGAATGGTAAAAATGAGACTCGTCCCTTTAAAAGTTCATAAAACCCATTGCAAGTTTGGCATCAGGCAGTAGACAAAATATACGCTTCATTTTCTCTACACTGCTACGTACCTCAACTCAAAAGGCAGAGTAGGTTAGGCCTTTGAATAATTTAAATATCTGAAAGGCCTATAGTACTATTTATTAGTGGCAGAAAAAAAGAACATTAAAATTCAAATGCATGGATCCTTCCTGTGTCAAACATTTTACATTGTAATAGGGCTTTGGGGGGCAGATCAAAGAAGGACAGAAGTTCTTTATAATATATGAGTGGAACATATAACTTTATAAGTTGTAGATTTTACTGAAAAATAAAAACAATTCAGTCAATGATGTATGTATTAAATATTTCTGAGTTGTGGCATCAGAGCCACAAAAATACTGGCTCTCTTAAAATTTTCCAATGCTACAATTTCAACAGACTAAAAATGTGATGAGGACCTTTGTATGGGAGCCTTCCAGTGCTATTTAAGGTATTCTTGTAAGAAGTGAGTCATGAAAAGTGTATCCAAGGATCACATATCCTGTGTCCCACTTGATAGGCTATGGGTAGAACCTGCCATTTTCATTCAAATTGAGGTGTTCACATAAAATGATTGATTTTTATAGTACTTGAATGCATTATCAGTATAAATAAAAACATTTTGTCTCAAAAAGGAGTCAAAAATAATACAAATGACACCCAAATTTATTGATTTTTAGAAAAGATGGCCAAATGCGGGTATCTACTGAGGTGAAGAGGGAAGAGTTTTGTTCTTTTAGGACTGTGTGTGTTGCTATAGCAACTATAAAGAAAAAAAAAAAAAAACCAGTTTCTGTTTTACTGTCCTGGAGGCTGAGAAGTCTACAATTAAGGCCCCACAGGGTTGTAGGTGAAGCCTCCCTGATTTGTCATTACATAATACAAGAGACATTCTTGAAGACCAACCTAAAAAGCCAATCTCTCAGTTCTGAAGCATTGATTTGAATTTAAGTTCATGCACTCTAAGAGTACATGATAGTCAGGACATAACAGTTTCCTACAATCCAAGCAGTTTATCAATACTCAGTACTAACAAATACTGAAAATAAGACTGACCTAACTGGTAAACTGTAGGGGTATTGTATTGTGTTGTTTCATGGTAAATAATTGTCCCACCCACTGGTTCAATAAAAAGTGCTGATTGGCCAAAGGCAGGCAGGAAGTGTGGGTGGGGCTACCAGACTAAAAACTCTGAGAACAGGAAGTACAGAGCAGAATGCCAGAGAGAAGCAGAAAGAAGCAGAGGACAACCATGGTGCTCTAAAAAAAGGTACCGAGGCGCATGGCTGAACAAGAGACATGGGTTAGATGAAGGGTAGAGAGCTAGCAAGTTATATGCCTGGGCCTGAGGCCGATCAGCCTAAAACTATTGAAAGCAACTGTGTGTCTCTGAGGGACTCTGGGACTGCGGGTCTGCAGGTCTGTGGGTCTGTGGGTCCTAAACCTTGAGGTTAGGCCCGAAAGTCCCGGCCAGAAACCTCATACTACAGTAAACTCTAACAGCATAGTTACTCAAAATTTACCACTAGAATATATAACATGATACTAAGATTATATTACAAAATATATGAATCATACCTATTCTGCCATTGAATATTATTTTGGAGAGTTTAATTAATAAATAAAATATTTAAAAACTAGAATTTTCCTCAATATTGAGAAAACTACTTTTTAAAAATTCTCCACCAATACAATTAGTAACTACCAGATAATCTAAAGAACATTAAGGTATAACGTTAAAAATATAATTTAACATATTGCTAAATACTTGATAAATATTTAAAGTCTCCTTGATTGATAATTCTCCTATAAAGAAGTTAATGAGAAGGGATGAAGTATGACTTTATCATTCTCAAATTAAAGACTATAAACTTGGGGCTCAAAAGAAGAATCAACACTACAGAGCACTGTACTGGCTGGTGCTCATCATTTTTATTGATTACTGGCCACAACATAGAGTCACATGGGAAATGGGATGCTCAATCGAGGAATTGCCAAGACCAGATTGGCCTGTGGTCATATTTGTGAGAAGTTGTCTTGACTGATGATTAATGTGGGAAGCCAAGCACATAGTGGGTGACTCCAAACCTGAGCATACAGAAGGGTGGGGAGAGGGTAAGAGTGAACTACTAAGTTTCATTCCTGCACGGATTCTGCCTAATTTCTGCTTAAATTCTTGCCCTGACTTCTCTAAGTAAATTACTGCAACCTGGAAATATAAGCCAAATAAACGTTTTCTTCCCAAACCTGGCTTTGGTCATAGGGTTTATCACAGCAACAGAAAGCAAATTTGAACAAACTCATTCTGTTCTTGAAAAGTCTGGCCCTCAGCACCCCTATCCAATGGCTAATAACCCACCTCTTATCTTCAGCTCCAGAAGATCCAACACCCTTCTCTGGACTCTGTAAGCATCTGCGTCAACATGCATAAACCTAGACACTGAATCTTACATATATACACATATATGTAATAAAGTAATTAAAATCTAAAATATATAAACTACAAGCTTTCTTGACGTATACCTCTCCAGCAAAGGAAATTATAAATCTCCGTCATTCCTCAGTGCCTGCAGATTTGTTCTGTGATGAACAGCAACATCCTCAGAAGCTTGCATCTTTTAGGTAACAGCCACTCTATTTGCAGATGAGTTACGCAATTCACTCATGTTTTGTGCCCCATGGTTTATCATATGCCCTGAAAAGTACATATGTTCTGTAAATAGCTGTTGCACTGTATTACTTAGGGCAATGACAAGAAAACAAATGCTTGTATATGTTTAGTATATATGAAAATATTTTTGAGTTTTTCAGCGTGTAGTTGTGTGAAGCCATAGACACATAATTTGTAGAAGTGCAGGATCTTGTCTGTGAGAAAACACCTGAACAGGGAATTGCAGAATAGATGGCAACGTTTATGAAGTTAATATAAAGTCAATCAAAATCCCAACAGTTTCTCTGCCCCCCCTCCCCGTCTCTCCCTCTCCCTCCTTTCTTCCCTCCCTCTCCCCCCCCCCCCCCCCCCCCGTGGTGTACGTGGATACACTCCCACATAGGCAAAGACTAGAGGCTGATGTCCTGTGTCTTTCTCTCCATGATTCTCTGCCTTCATTTGTGTTTCTCTCTCTGAACTCAGAGCCCATATCTCTCAGTTAGACTGGTTAAGCATCAAGCCCCTGAGGTCATCCTTTCTCTGCTTCCCTCTGTACCTGTGGGATAGCAGGCATGGTCCACACAGCTTGTTAAGTGTGTGCTCTGGATCTACACTAAGATACTCACTCTTGCACCTCAAGCACTTTATGTAGTACACTGTCTTCCCACTCCTCCAACAGAACTTTCAACATTTACACGTTTTCACAGTTAATAAATAACAAAATTAAGATCATGACTAATGAATCGACAAAAAAAATTATGATACTTGGTAGGTTTTCTATAAAAATATCTTAGCAGAAAAGATTTCTAATAAAAATCTAATTTTGACATCACAGCGGTTAAATACGTGAAATAGAACAGAGAATTTAAAAGTAGATACATTGGAAGAATCATAGCAGTGTATAGCTGTTTGCAAAGTCAAATACATACCCAAGGAAAATATAAAGATGAAGTCTGATTAATCACCATGTAAACATTTATTTTTATTGGCATTAATTGTTTGAATCATACACATAAGTAAAATTGGAACACATTTTACACAAATAGTTTATATATGAAGAAATGAATTATTACAGCTTTAAACAAGAAGATGTTATGGTGATTATTATAATTTTTTTGTAAATCTATGAAAAGCGAGTTGTGGTGGGATGCTCCTATAATTCCATACCTAGGTGGGTGAGGAAGCAGCATTGCTGTAAGTTTGAGGCCAGTTTAGGCTATAAAGGAGTAAGTCCCTGTCTCAAAAAAATGAAACAGAATATTTTTTTTATAAACTTCCGCCTTACTTGGAATACTCAATTGTAATAAGCACACATTTTGTTTCATACTATTTGAAATAAATTACAACAAAAGAAGTTCAATTTTTAAACTGGCTGTGTGACTTAGAAACCAAAAGAGGTGAATATATAAAGTGTTGTAAAAAAAAAAAAAACTGTTGTAAGAATTCAAGTTCTTCAATTTTACAGGCAGCTTTGATAAACAATGCAGTGAGAAGAAATTACTGGATGAAGATAAGCTACACAATAAGATCCTTTAGCTATTGTTGGCCATATTCAACTAGGCTAAAGAGTCATTCGAAAGAGCCAGCAGTATGCACAATTAAAGGTTGCTTGCTCAAAGACTACTAATTTGATTGTTGTCATAGTGAAATTTTTTGTTAAGCCACCACAAAACTAGACCTACCTAGGGCAAAGGAGCCCTGGAGATTTGCCTCTGTTAATTGGCCTGTGGGCATGTCACTTGGCCATTTTCTTGATTCCTAACTCATGTGGGAGGGCCCAGTCAACTAAGAAATGTGTCATCCTTGGGCAGATGGGTCTGAGGAAGTGAAGAGGAGTAAGCTGGTAAACAGCAAGTCTTCATGGTCTCTGCCTCAATTTCTGCCTCCAGATTCATGCTTTGGCTTCCTTTGAGGATGGAATGTATCTTGTAAGTTATAATAAAACCTCTTCTCCAAGTTGGTTTCAATCATAGTGTTCTTCACAGAAGCAAATTACAAACTAGAACAGAATTTGGTACCGGTGATGGTTGCTCCAGTGGACTTGACCATACTGTTTTGGGGGAAATTGTTAGAAATATTTGGAACTGAAAAAGGCATTGGGTGCTGAGAGCTTAATGAGCTGTTCTTTAGGTAAATACAAGATAAACTTAAGAAAATTACAGATGATAGAATCCTGGTTTGTGAAGTTTCAGAAGAAAGTTTGAGAGTTTCTACATGACTCTTATCATATATTTTGAACTTTGATTCTCTGTTTCCTCATGGCTGACGCTGATGAATCAGCTGTAATTAATGAAAGTCAGCATCACTTAAGTGAAATATCTGCTTTACTGGGACAATGGATACTGCTTAATTTGTGGAGAAAAGTCAGCTATAATTAATAAAAGGTGGGCGTCTTTGAAATGAAATCTTCTGAGAAATATATCCTGATTAGCAGCACACAAAATCTGTGGCCCAAAGAGAGGTAACAGCTGCACACTGAGCAGTGACATCGTGACTTGGCCAACAATGTGTAAGAGTCTCCCATATGGTACTGGTTTGAAGACATGAATGGAGAACAACCATGCCTTTCACTCTAGCAAGGTTAGAGTTATTCTTTGTAGAACCTTCTATTGTTATGAAAGATAGCCCTTAGAGAGAGATTCTTTATGTTAGTTCTGGTTAGATTTTTATTTTTATGCTCTATAGACAAAGCATGTTTATCATCAGCAATGCTATTTTATTGTCTAGTTCCTGGTCCCCAAAAGCAATAGCAAAAGCGTAGATAATATGTCCCCAAGATTTATTGCTAAGTTAAAATCTTGACTTAGTACAGAAAGTCACATCTAGTTTATGAGTTGGCATGATATATTATTTTTTTCTGGCAACAAATGTTAGAACTTAGTCAAACCTAAGCTATTGGGCCTCTAGCTACTGAAATCTATAAGGAAAGTAGATGAAATCAAATATGGAGATAGTAGAGAAAGTGTATTAGAAACTTCTATATGGTGGCAAAAATGGAAACTGAGAAAATAGAATTTAGTGTAACAATGTTTTAGGAATGCAGCTTATACCTGAGTAGACACGAACAGAGCATAATAAAGGAAATATATATTGTCTGGTAAACAATTTTTTACATACAAAAGCAAAATTTATATCAAATACAATAAGTCCTGCTGGAGGAAGATCACAATGAATTAAATAGTGTTTCTTGTCACACGAATAAAAGAGACTCAGGGATAGATCTCTGAGAAAGTCAGAGATGTTAGAGAGAGTAAACACCACAATCAGGTCTTACCCAGCTGTCTTCTAGCTTCCTCAGCCTGGCTTCTCTTGGCTTCCTCTCCTTCTGTCTTTCTATGCCTGCCTTAAATACTCTCTTGGTAAGTTAAGGTGTGGCCCCACCATTGCCTGCCTGATAGCCTGGAATTCCTTCTGTAAATTAAGATGACCTCAAACTCAGTTGGGATTAAGGGCTCAGGTCACCACTCCCAGGATACTCCCTGTGCTGGGATTAAAGGTATGAATCACTGCTCTGTTCCTCCTAGACTGACTGTGGTTAGATCCCTCTTATATCTCCAAAACTTCTGGAGCTTTTATTAAATCCCCACATAGACTGTAGGTAGATTCCTTCTGATATCTCTGAAACTTTTGGAGCTTTTATTAAATCCCCACAGTTTCTCCACACTGTCGACATAGTGTACATGGTGGATCACAGAGATGACTCCTTCCTGAAAAGTTATAAAAAGCCTCTTATCTTTTCCTTTAAACAAAAAAAAAAAAAAAAAAAAAAAAAACTACCATAGAGTTTTTAATGGATTATCACTCTATTTCGACAGTTCTTCTATGTGCAAACAAAGATGTAATGACTCACATACCAGCTGATAAAAACAACATATAAGAAGAAATTATTTATTGGTTAGCAGTTTAAGAGTAAAGAACCACTAACCTATTGTAAGTATGCTGAAAATATTTCTCTGATCAACTTCAGATACATTAAGTATGTGCATGTATGTGTATTGTATATGTGCTCATGTGTGTCTACGTATACACATATATGCGTATACATGGCTGTGTCACATATGTATATGTGCATGGAAAGTAAATGATTTATTTTGAGGCTATGACTCTGTGATAAGCTAAAAGAACATTGTTCCATCAAATATTAACAGGATGTCCTAATGGAAGCGTCCATTTCTCATCACCTTCAAGATGTTTTCTTCACAAGGAAACTTAAACTTTTCCTGGCCGTTATGGAAGTGTTTGCCAATATTTTTGACCATGATTGAGAAGAGCTTAGGCAAGGACCTAGGAATTGACTTTAATGAAATTTTAAATAAAAATGTTTCAATTTTGCTTTTGACTTAATTTAATGGTTTATTTATTTTATTCGTTTCTTAACTTTTTCCACTACATACTGAGAATAGTGAACAAGGACATACATACATAAGGCAGTTTATTATTGAGAACACTTTAGACACTGACAAGTAAAGCTAGATTTCCGTAAGTAAGGAAGCATCTCTCTCAAACAGGCCTCTGTTTCTGGCCTTGAATATGTTCCCATAATAGCTTTGTATTTAAAAGGGCAATAGTACACAGTCCTTTAAAAAGGCAATTAGGCACTGTGGTACTTTTAATGAGAAATGTTTTCCCAAAGATTCATTTGTTTGAACACTTGCTCACCAGTTGATGATGCTGTTTGGGGAGGTGATACAACCTTTTTGGAGAAAATCTGTCACTGGGGGCCAGTATAATAAGTTTCTGGCCTGGCCTTTCCGGCCTAGCCCTGAGGTTCAGACACACAGCCCCTGGCTTGGTACCTTATCTTAGAGGAGCATGGTTGTCTTTTTTCCTCTTCATCTGCTGGCATCTCTGCTGGTGTCTCTCTGACTCTTCTTCCTAGAGTTTTTTCAGTCTGGTCACTCCTCCCCCTCCCCGCCCCCACATTTCCTGTCTGCCTTCAGGCCACCAGTTTGTTATTAAATAGCTTTAGCATACAACCAGTGTTTTCAGTTGAAATGAAAACATCTCAGAATCTGCTTCTGTTGCTATAGGTGCCCTTGTCTGCCATGCTTTCCAATTGCCATGATGCCTTTGTACCCCTCTGAAATCATAAGCCCAAATGAGTTATTTCTTCTATAAGTGTTTTATCACAACGCCAGAAAGGAACTAATATAGGCACTTTCTTGAATAGTATTTCTATCTTTTTCCAAAGCACTATATATTTTTAATTTTGAAGAGCCTCAAAATCTATCACCTCTTACAGAAAACCACGTATACTTATACTAATAGTAAATTTGTGATGGACATAAAATTTGTGCATATCTATGAACTTTTTATGTATATAAAGGGTTACAACCAGCTTCAACTCTCTAGCAGCCTTTTTAAATAGGTGGAAGGGAGAAATAATCAAAACGTGTTTTCAAAATCAGTTGTGACCCATAACACCCTGATTTTGTCTGCATCTAATTCTGTAGCACATCTATCACATAGGTCCAGCTTTCCATAGCTGGATCCTGGAGCACTCAGACATTATATAAATCCTGGAAATATGTGAGTAATCTTGCAATTGCTCACCTCCTGACTTACACAGATGCTAACAAAGCATCAGTCTTTGGAAAGGATAGACTTTATTTCAGGTTTACCAACAATGAAAGAGCTTACATCAAGTCTTATGATAGGTCAATAGCAAAGTAATTCAAATGTCTTGAGTAAGTGGAAATTGAGGGCTATTTGGTTACAATAGTTACGTGGAATAACCCAGTATATGATAATCCCGGCATGTCTGACAGTTGTTGACTATCCCTCACTGCTTTGTCCACATGGCAATTTACATTCTTCTGGACCTGTTAATGGTGGAATTTTGCTTCCTCCACTATTCTGAAACCATTTTACATCATGTACTCAGGTTCTTAGTCCTTATTCTAAAAAAAAAAAAAAATCTTGAACAGATTTTAAGACATTTTAGGCTCCCTTTAAGGAGCCTCTGAGTGATTAACTCCCTAGTTCTAGTTTATCTGTGGAGCAGCCCAGGTTTTTTAAATTCATATAAATAAATAATATTTTCAACTAGTTTAAAATAGACTTCTGTTAATTCTCAATCTTACACATTTCACAATATTATAAAACTTATGAAGTAATCACATCATTTATCTTCTATTTCTATTTCCTGTTTAGATACTAGACCCTAAGGTGGAGCCAGCTTTAGAGTGTATTCTTAGAGCATGCAAGGATCTTAGTTGGATTTCATTTTACAAAATGAAGGGGGAAAAAGATAGTACAGGTAAACAACTAATTATTATTATTATTAGTTTTCTATTAGGCAACAGAGGGCAATTGTACATATTGCCTTTGCTAATGCTTCAGTCTGAGATCCTTCCCGTATTTGTCTGTTTCAAATTCTCATGCCTGACCTATGGTGAAATTTTGGCACAGCTGCGCACTTCTTTTCTTGAAACATGTTTTATTCTATTCTGGGACACCATGCTTTCCTGTTTGACGTTTCCTTTTGCTATTTCCTGACAAACTCTGAATCATGGGATTCCCATGTACTAGCTCCTGTGTTGTTTCTCTATGTCTACTTCAGTGTATCTGACTGCTGTCATGGTCCTTTTGTTTTGCATTCAACTTCCTTTTCGATTCTAAGATTGATGCCACTGTATATGGTAAGATGTGTGGCAAGCATCTCAGAGTTAATAAATCAAAAATAGATATGGATACCACCTCACCTAACCTATTTTTCAAGTACTTTGCCATTTTTAGCAAATACAACCAGTTTCTCAGATAAAATAACTAACCTTTATCTTTTAGTCAAAAGTCTCTCCCTACATTTTACTGCAAGTCATGTTGATTTTACTGGAAAATACTGGATGAAATACAGGCAGTTTTCTTTACCACTGAAAAAACCCCATTACCTGTTTTCCACACGTTGTTTTCTCCATTATCCAAAGTCAAAACTTAAAATGAGAGTCACGTTACTTCCTTACTTAGAGTTTCAAATTAAGAAGCCTTCCCATTTAATCAAAAACTTCTTTCTGGTCCTACAAGAGTCACCTAACCTGGCCTCCTGCAATTAACCCCCAATTAGTATTAAACTCTCCTTTTCAACTTCACTTGTACTGACTTTCAGTGTGTTCTTTAAAAGCTATCAACTTCAGTGACAACGTAGGAACCTGATATGAATATGATTGTTGACCTTAGACTATTTTTTCTCCAGATTGTAGCATATTTGCTTCCTTTATTTTCTTGTTTAGAATTTAACAATGAATATGACTTCCTAAAAGGATTTTTCTTGTACTTGATTTAAACTCATTTTCCAAGCAATTTTATTTTTTTTACAACATTCAATATTTACAAGAATGATTCCATAAATCTTCATTATTATAACTGTTTTTTTCCAAAATTTGACCCTGCATTCATAATTTAAGATCCATGAAGACAAATCTTATTTGCTTATTGTCATTCTCCTAAAATCTATAACTGTTGTGGAAATAAAAAGAGAAAGAGTAAAACACAAGCAGAAATAAGAGAGTATTGAAAGGTAGAGAAAAAAGTGAAGAAACATATTTGTACCTAAATCTCAACTAAGTTGATCCCCATGGGTTATCAAATCTGGATCCCAAAGACCTTGGAATGTACTTTAGTGATTTGTGGAATGTACCAGAAAGGAGAAGTGGACACAAAGGTGTGTAGTGGTCTGAGAAAAAATGTCCCCAATGTGAGTCACACTATTAGGAGTTCTGGCCTTGTTAGAATCCGTGTGTTCTTGTTGGAGGAAGTGTTTCACTGTGAAGATGGACTTCATGATCTTATATATGTACAAGATACCATCCAGTGTCTCAATCCATTTCTTGTTGCCTGTCCATTATGATGCATGGTTCTAGCACCATGTCTGCCACCATGTTGAACCATAATGATGATGTACTAAATCTCTGAAAGTGTAAGCTGCTCCAATTAAATGTTTTCTTTACAGGAGTTGCTATGGCCAAGGTGTCTATTCATAGTAATAATAGACCTAACTAAGACAGGTAGTAACTGACTTTGCAATGGTTTAAAACTTTGCTCACATAATATTTTAAACAAATGACATTGGATCACTGGTGTCTGGTGGTGGGATAACCAATGCACAAATTTCATATCTATAAAAAGTGGATTATATACTTACTTGCCAAATGTAAAATTACCAAAATTTAGTAAAAACCTAAGGAGAAAGTTTATATTTCTAATATGAGTTTTATAGTTTGGCATTTCTTTCCACCTGCCAATTCCCAACTAACTATTCAGAGGAGGCTTACTATTATTTACAAATGATCAGTCTATAGCTCAGGCTTGTTATTAGCTAACTCTTGCACTTGAATTAACGCATTTCTTATCTATTTTTTTTTCCATGTTGCTCATGGCTTTTTACCTTATTATTTTTTACATGTTCTTCTTTCTTGGTGACCAGCTGGTACCTCTTCTGACTCCGCCCCTCTTCATTCCAGCATCCTCAGTTTGATTGTCCCACCTAACGTTAGTCTACTTTGCTACAGGCCACTTTCTTCTTTATTAACCAATGAAAGTAAATCATATTCACAATGCACAGCAGTATTATTATGCAGCAGAGGTGACAGCTAACAAGTGCATAAACAAAATATTAAATTGAGCTTCTCCAACACTCCCTTATTTCATATACAAGACTCAGTGAAGAGAATGAAAAACTGGAGACTGGGATATCTTTTTAAACCACACACATCTATAATGTATTCCTGCAGTCTCAAAACTCAATATTTAAGACATACAATAGAAAAACTGGGCAAAAAAAAGCTCCACAGAGATATTTCATCAAACAGTATAAACAGATGGCAAGATATAAAACTGGAAGTTAATACCATCATTATGCACTAGGGATAAGAAAATTAATATCACACTTAGATCACTTAGTATCTCCACTGAGTGGCATGTGTCAGCAACAATTAAAAAAAAAACACTGGACTTGCTGGACATATGTAGCATGGTTTCTTAAATGTGACAGTTTTACATTTTTACTTTCTGACACACCATTTACAATATTGGGCGCTGCTGTAGCTAGCTTTTATCTGTCAGTTTCACAATGCTTAAAGTCACCTGTGGAAGAAATCTCATCTGAGGGATTGCCCAAATTAGAGTGGTCTGTGGCTATATCTGTAGGGAACTGTTTTTATGGTTAAATGGTGCAGGAGGGCCCAGCTCAATTTCTTGGTCATATGATCCTAGGTTATAAGAAAACAAGCTGCCAGGCAGTGGTGGTGAGTGCCTTCAATCCCAGCACTCCAGAGGCATAAACAGGCAGATCTTTATGAGTTCAAGACCAGCTTGATCTGTAGAATGAGTTCAGGAAAACCAGGGCTATACAGAACCCCCCCCCCCCCCACACACACACACACCCCGACCCAAATGCCAAGCATGACTTGGTGAGTGATTCAGCAAGCAGCTCCTTAATGATTTCAGCATTATGCTTCTTCTTTTGTTTCTGCCCTACCCTGGCTTCAGTCACTAATGGAAGTATAAGGTATACAAACACTTTCATTTCCTTAACTTTCCTCTGGTCAGAGTCTTTTACTTCCAGCACTTGAAAGAAAGCTAGAATTTCAGAGAAGTGCAAATAGATGATCCCACCAAAGCCTCTGTATGTTCAAACATAACAATAGAATTGTTTGTCATAGTCAAAGCATGGGGCACTAGGGAGCAAATCAGAGGTAGAACATCTGCCTGCAACAGATTAGATCTTGAGTAAAGCCCAAATACCAAAATAGTAACAGCAAATAATCAAAATATAAAGAAAACCATTTAAACATCGTTATTGAGTAAGTGGGTAGGGAAGTGTTTTTCAGCATATAAGTAGGTTAATTGGCTGTGGGCCATCCTTACAGTACAACGTCATTTTCCAACTGGAAGGAGCTATCAACATATTCGGCAACTTGTAGAAACCTGAAGAATATTTTTAGAATAAAAACAGCTAATATTAAAGGTTGTATCATATAGAATTTTATTTGCATAACAGTATATTTGTAGAATTAGATGAAATAAGTAAAGGTATTAATGGTTGTCAGACAAGGGCCTTTGAAAAGAATAGGAAGATATAATGAAAAGATAGCATTTGGGACCTTTTAAATAATCTTTCTATTGATGGTAGTAATGACTATATTAATGTAAACACGGAATAAAATTTCACACATGCATACATTTGAAACTAATGGCACCTGGATATTCTGAAAGTATTATGTTATTATCAGTTTCATGTTTTCAACACTATACAATAAGGTAAGATATCAAAAATGTTGGAAATTAGATGGTTGTTGCATAGTCTCTCCCTGCATATATATGTATACATAATTTATATTGTTTCATATATATACACATATATATTGTATTGCAATTTCTGTGATTCCATAATTCTTTCAAAATGAAGGCTATTTAAATATTTTTCTCATTTCAGAGTTTTATGACCATTTTGAAAGCACAAGCCCAGACCTCAACTCGGAGGAATTCATAAACATCTAATGTGGAAATCTCCTTTGTCCTGTGAGGAAACGTGTGCAGTTGAGTTGAGCATCCACAACTGAGAATTTGTGCTCCTCAATAGTAGTTCCCTTCACATGAACCCTGGATCAGAGTCTTTGCATCATTTGGAAATACGTTAGTTATGCAAACTGTATTATAAGAAGATTTTTGGGATACTGTGACATACTGTTTAGTAAAAAAAAAAAAAAAAAAATCCATAAACATTAGCCATATGTCATCCAGAGAACTAGAAATGTGGCTATTTTCATACATTAAAATTACAGTTTTGAAATATTAGATGAGACAAAAATAATTATTAAAATAAATATACTTATCAATTTCAGTTTAAATGTGCCTATCACAAAACTTGATTTATGCACAAAATTCACATTGTACGTATATTGAACACTGATGCTCAGTAGCAATTTTCCTCAGCTAAATGAGTAAATAAATCAAATGAGTGCTGGTGGAGCCTTAAAGTTCTTCCTTGAGGATTTCAATATGCTGGCCATATGAGAGCCATGGACATAAGGGTAGACCTGAATGCTTTCAGCCAGGATGTTTCTGAAGGCTGCATTTGGCAATTGCCAGAACAACGTTCATTGTAGATGTTTCTAAAGAGCTTCTGCTTTCGGTGCTTTAGGGCTTTTATGAGATTTATTTTAAGAAAATTGACTGATAGAGGATAGTTTCTATGAGCTAAGATCTATGCCTTTGTTATCACCCTTCACTTCTAAGTAGACCAGCTCAAGCCGGCATGAGCTGCCTAGCTTCATACTGCCAGGGATGATTTTTTTTTTTTTTAATTAATGCACTAAGCATTTATAATGAGAACTTATCCTGTTTAATTCTCCCATTTCCCTAATAATTATCTTCCCTGTTTTAATATTTATAGCTCTCTTTAAAAATGAATATACATCCTCAGATATATTTTCCCTCTTTTGAATGTTACATATTAGAGACTCTGGTAATCTGTGGATTTGAATTGTTATTACTAATGGCTCTGCCAAAAATCTTGCCTCTAGACAATCTAAATGGGAGGAAATATCTTTACCAAACATTTCGGTAGAAGTAACTTTCCAGTGATAACGATAAATTATGTGGGGAAACTAATTGAAAATTATTTATTAATTTATTCAACAACTCAGTAGTTAGTGTATATCAAAGCAGTGATGTAAGTACTCTAAAACTCACATAAAAATTCCTCTGTCGTTGTAAGTCAGACTTTAGACTAGAGTCACAGTAGTGAGGAGAAGGTAAGAAGACTCTTAAAGAACAAAATGTCTGTGAACACTGGCAGAGAACAAAGGAACAGTGGAGCCCATGGCAAATCTGAGCAAGTAGAGGCAACTGGTAGATGCGAAGGTAAAGGACAGAGGCGCCAATCATAATCTCAAAAGACAGTGGCAAACAACACACTTCCAACAGTGAAATCCTGGAAGATCAAAATATCTGAAGTCTAACTTCTCTAGGGCTTAAAATCCCCAAATTTACAATCCTGAAAGATTAAAACCCCAAAATGTCGAAATCCTGAAAGCTAAAATACCACAGACTGTAATTCCCATTGAAAGGAAGCAGCAAAAGTCTCCAGAGCACCAGTAGAAGGAATCTCTTGAAGCAACTATTGTGTTTTCAATGTGGTTGCATCATGGTAGCAGAAGGAATACTTAGAAGCTGGGAAGGCATCATTTTTGTGTGTGTGTCCGTGGGTGTTTCCAGAAGAGATTAGTGTGTATGAGTAAACTAGGTGGGGAAGATCCATCAGATAGAACAGCAATATGAACATATTCTCTGAGGTGAGCTGTGTCTTAAGAGAGATGGGGAGAAAAGCAGTTATTCTCTGTAGTGCAAGACTTCAAAGTTCACTGTCACGGAGAGAGCTGTCTCTTTAGACTCTGTCTGTCCCTATGGTGCTCCATTATAATATTCTTTTATGTGAATTGAATTTTCTTTTTTAAGCTTTTGTCCCTAACTTAAATCTGCAGCATTGTCTTTTACAATTCACAGTGCTATTATTACACCACATTTAATAATGGCAAAATGAACTGTGTGAAGAATTAGATGTTTTAATTTATCCTATGGACTTTCATGCAGGATACAATACTGACTTGGTGTATAAACACTGGAAATTTAGATGAAAATGTTGAAACTTTTTTTTTTTTTTAGGAAAGAGTGTGTTTTATGATATATCTTCATTCTTGAGATCTCTATTCTTTAGGCAACTGTGAATGTAGCAATGATCCAATGTCAGTTTTTGGTGTATTTGGTCAAAGACCTGGAAAATCTCATACAGTATTTCAAATGACCACAGTTATTGTTAAGCTTATAAATGCAATTAACAATCATATTGAAAAGAATTGACAATTTTACCCTTAGAGTTTTTCCTTTATGAACAGATTTTATAAGTTCATCATTGTATTTACGAGCTTACTGTTAATACATCCGTGTCTTCATGCTTTAAAATGTATGTGATTGCAAGTTTTGTTGTGTAAAGGCTTCTGGGGTGTTTTGTTTGCCAAATAAATAAAGGAAAAAAGGTTAAAAAGAAATGCTTGAAAAAAACCAAGAAAAAGGATAATAGATTAGATAAAAAATGAAATAATAATGCATTAGTAACTCAAAGAACAGACATTTTTACTAAATTGTGATACCATAGAATGCAGTTCCAAAATGTGAGGAATAACACTCCTCTGGCCCCTGGTTTCTGGCAACAAAGGACATCTTTAAATGTGGAAAGAGGTAACAGGTTTGAATCCTTAAATCCAAGATTCAGGCCTTTAGCCAACAAATTTTAAGGTTAGTTCTTTAGTTTCGCTTGCCATGAATACCTTTCTTAGGTATTTGGGATCATTCCAGTCTCGGCCAGACATTTTAACATTCTGGAACTTCTAACTCTGAAATTTAGACTAATTTGGGTCAGAGTCTTCTCTTTCCAGGAAGACCTTTCTGTTGTTCCTTTCTTTCTTTTCTTGGTTTTATACAATAGTGATAGTTTTCTTCACAAAGGACAGACGCCAAGTCAGTGCAAACCGTGAGGCACAACCTTCAGTGGAAATTAGAATCGTCCAGAAGAGATTGAGCCAGCAAATCTTCAATTTTGCATCTAGTGGGCACCATACATGCACTTCATTCTGACAGAAAGTCTTGCGGAATGCCACATTATTTAGACCTCTTCACAGAATACTTTAAGATTAGCCAGGCATTCTTGACAATTCCTGTTACAGTATTAAATGTGGTAGGATGAGAAGGTGTCTCTGACACATTCTTCAAGTTAGAAAATTATGGATTTCTTAAACTTTGAGGATCCATTAAGGGGTTCAGGCCCAGAACACTCTTTCAGGGGAGAAAGAGAGAATCTATTTTAGAGCAAAAAATTTGTAGATATCTAGATAGAAAGTAAGGAAGAGAAATATTACCACGACTTTGACCTAAGGCTCTAAGTCCTCAGATGTTTAGTTTTAAAAATCATTGAGAGATTTTTCTAAAACATATTTTACTTTTTAAGGTACCTTTTGAGCCTATTCAGTTAACTTGACCTCTGTAAAATGAAGATGGTTACATCACAATATTTTTTTGTAGAGGATTTTGGTAGGCGAATGTAAGTATAGAGAAGAAATCTAAAAGTATCAGAGTTATATTCACATTATACAAACACATACATATATTTTATAATTAGTTAATTCTTAGTGTGAGCTTGATTGGCCAGAACACCCAGAGGACCTGATGCCCCCTGGTGGTCACTGAATTATCACTCTTCTCCTTGACAGCTAAATATCACTTAAAATATAACAAATTTTAAGATGGAAAACGACAAAAGCTTGGACAAGTATTTCACACGATTTCAGCTACATCTTCATGTCCACATGACTGATTTATAAAAAATTAGTGTGAATACTGCATGCAAAGTACCTCCGCAGGCAAAATTATTTTAGAAAAAAATATTCATAAGAATGATAACCACGTGTAAAGTGATTTTGAGTAATGTGTGGCACATTTTTTTTCTTCCAATAACAAGTTCTCTTAATATTACTCAAATAATGACACTTTAAAAACTCTCGAATACTTTGAGTGTTCTGAGCATTTCAGTGACACCTTAGCAATACTCCAGTTATTGCTTACTAACTAATCTTTTTTAAATTAACTCAGTGATGGCAGGTGAAACACTATGATCATAATCTTTTGAATTTTGCCATTTAACTAATATCCCCAGTGGATAAAATTTCATAAAGATGCAAAGCATATTCTTTACATTTTGCTTGCTAAGTCTAGTGCGGAGATGACAAGATGAAATTATTTTCTGTGTTTTATGTTTACATTAGGCTGCAAAGCAATGTTTTGCATACAATACATAAATCATGCTGATGTAAATATATAACTGATCTTCTTATGCAGTGGAAAAGTGTTTACATTTTGATAAAAATCACAAGATGAAAACTTGGTTTTCAGTATCTCCTAACCCAGATTTTGTGCTTCTCCTTCTTCTTCTTCTTCAAATGATTTTCTTCAACAGAGTGGCCCTCTCCAATTCTCTTTAAATAGTCCCTCTTCTCTGATGAACTTGCACTTGGACAGTAAGTGTGTAAGTGTGTAAAGGTAAATACAGAGGCAGCTCATTCAGTGTTGGTGGTCAATATTCAAAGGTGCTGAGATCTTTAGGCATTCTTGCACCTCGACAGATGCAGCTACTAGATGGACACACATGCACATGCAGAGACACTTTTGAGATTAGAAAAAAATAAACCCAATTCTCTGAAGTTATTATAATTTACTCCTAAGTATTTCTCCTCTTAAAACTTAAAGCTATTTTATGAAGGTAAATACTGAGCTAAATATTAGTATTGTTAAAAGAAAATAACATCTGCCTCTCTCAGCTAAAATATATGACCTAAATTGGCATTAATTTTTACGTATATATGATTATGTATGATTACTAGTAAATGGTTAGAGAAATGGTATAAAGTGAATAGAATATCTCTATGTCTTTTTAACTAAAGACAGGTATTTTTCATTTTCCTATTCTGCCTTTATAGTAGATGTTTCAAAGCAGAAGATGTGAAAAAATAAGGCTTTAGTATTCATTATTATATATTTAAAATTTATAACTTGAGATAGGTTATTTTATGAACAACAATGCACAATGACAAAATAAAAACTATAACAGTTTTCAGATTTTCTGCTTCTTGGCCAAACATAATACTTTTATATATCATTTGGTACTGCTAAAGAAAGTGAGCTAATTTCTAATTCACTTTCTATATGTACAGCATTACTTCCTAAAATTTGTTCAAGAATATTATGTATAAGGCATACATATTGAACTAAAATGAATTATTTTCAAAAAGATGTGAGAAATATTATTTTAAAACATGGAATCTTTTGTTAATGTTTAATTTTCACAGCTTTACATGATGGTAGACTTATATATACTCTACAACTTATAAAATATATTTTAATATAAATTTAAGCATTAACACATGCTATAAAACATTGAACATTCTCTTCTTGGCTGTCATGCATTTCTATTTCAATGTGCCAACATCCCTAATAGCACAGCTACGTATCACTAGGTTGGTAATCCTAGAAATAAACATCTTTTTGTTTACCTGCAGGGAGAATGTCGCCAGCTCAGCACAATAACAGTTAACCTAAAACTTTCATCTCCAAAAATAAGGGTGTCACTCTAAGCCTGCCTGTGTCAGATAGGAAGAAGGTACACTAATGGGAGGCTCCACACTACTTACACTCCCCAGAGGAAACAACACATTCCTTCTGCAGCTTTCTAGTTTAATTGGGAAGTGTTTGTATTCCTATCACCGAGTAGGAGTGATTCAATAGATGAAAGGGATATTTTAAACTGTCAAGGCTATCTTGGGCACACTCTAAGAGGATGAGACCTCAGGGAAATTGTTAAAAACTTGGAAATTTTATTTTGACTATTAAAAGTTGCTCAACATCTGTGGGCTTGCGATTCTTTGAGTTTTAAAGCTTAATGTAAAGATTTATATTTTTAATTCCGAATTTGAGTTTCCAACTCTTACTCTGATTGCATCTGTCTGGGCAAATAAGGCTTCATCTTCTCTGTATCCAGTGTGCTTTGCCTGCATTGTTTGTCTCCTTCCAAGATTAATCTGTTAAGCATTTTAAAATTTCTATGCATCTTTAAGAGGCACTTAAGATGCTTTTAAGCATAATTTCTAAAATATTTAATAGACCTATGGGCTTGCAATATGTAACATTTAATAAATAAACTACAGAAGCAAAGTGGTTTGAAAAGAAAGCAAGTTCATTTCTTTCTTTTGTATAATCGTATTAGGCAGGTAAAACAGCAGAAGAAAACCATAAAAACAAAAGAAAAGTGTCTGGGGCTGTTAATCTTTAGAATTCTCTACTGCACACACCAGAGGACTCAGTAAACAATTCCAGAGAGGTCAACTAGGAAGTCTGCAGTCTGAGGTCAAACTTTTTCTCTATCAGGAATAAAGGCTGATCATCAAGAAGGTTCATTTTCATTAAGAAAGAAATATTGAATTACAAGAAAAAAATGTGCATCTTAAGTATGTGACCCATCTACTCAACGTGACCCATGAAATAGACGATTTGGCCACTACATTTTCCATTTCTTTTCAGTTGATATTTTACAATGTCAACCACCTTTTGCTTGCAAAGTGTGCAAAACTGCCTAATGGAAAACACATTTCTCCTCTCGTTTATCCTTGCAGCTCGGTTTGGATGAATTCAAGTGGAAATGTTGGTTACATTTTTAGTCTTAGTTTTCCTTAGAACGATAATTATGGAATAATTATGGACTAACTACAGAAATTAGTAAATATTTGTCCAAGTAGAAGGAATGGCTATGTGAACTTAGTACCTAGCGGCTCTCTTTAAAGCTGAATGTTATTTACACAGCGGAATGGGAAACGATTGGAGCGAGACAATCTATGAAAGACCCCAGAAAATGTAAGAAAAACGTCAGGGAACCATTTCCAAGGTCCCAATTGTCCGGGAAAGTAACTGAAGATAGGACTAGAGAGGAGGCGAGCATAAAACAAAAGACTTCCTTTTACCAACGCCCCTTTCAGTTTTTCTTTTGTCATAGGTTGTTGCAAACTCTGGCCAAAAGAAAAATTGTTCGAAAAAAGAAAACACTTTTGGTTAATTTTCTTCTTCCAGAGATTGATGGGAGTAGTAGCCAAAAATGTCTCCTGAGTTATAGAGCAAAAGTTGAAACTTAAAAAAAACAAAACAAAAAAAACAAAACAAAAAAAAACCAACCAACCAACCAACCAAACAAACAAACAAAAAACTCCCACCAAACACAACCAAATAAACAAAAAAAAACCCCATGTTATACGACCCGCTGAGATTGCTAACAAAAAAACTAAAAGCCACTCTCCAAGAATAGCACAATTTCACTGTCCCGATCAGGGACGATGAGGAAAGGCTTGTTTCGCTTCTGCCTTCTAGAAGACGTGAGCAGCACTGCCATATACAGGAGTGTAAGTCGAAAGAGTTAGTCTGGGGTTTATTCAGCTCAGTGAAGCTGCAGTAGCTAAAAGCCAAGTGCTCCAAGCTGCACGCTGCTGGCCTAATGCTACTCCAGCCCGCTTTCCCAGCAACCGAATTGGGAGGGAATCCTGGACTCGCAACCCGACTCCGCTCGGCGCTGATTGGCTCGCGTTCAGGACCCCGCCTCCGAGGTAGAGGCGGCCACTTCCTATGAACCCGCCTCCCAGCCCTGGGAATCGCCTCCTGGCAGGCGGGCTGCGCCTGCCACTCAGTCGGAGTGGCGGAGGCTCTCGGCTCGGAGCCCCGCCCCCTCCCCCCTAATTGATATTATTGGAGTGTGGAGCAAGCGGCCGGTCTGCAGTCGGAGACTTGCAGGCAGCAAACACGGTGCGAACGAACCGGAGGGGGGAGAGAAATCAAACAGCTAAGCGTGGAGCAGCCGGCCTGGGACCCAGAAGGGAGATCGATGCGAGGAGCGCAATAATAACAACAATAATAACCCACTTCGGAGCAAACAGCCTCTAAAGAGCTGCGACCCAACTGCAGCCTAAAATCAAACCTGCTCATGCACCATGGTTTTTCAAACTCGGTACCCTTCGTGGATTATTTTATGCTACATCTGGCTGCTCGGCTTTGCACACACGGGGGAGGCGCAGGCTGCGAAGGAAGGTAAGGCCGGAGGAAAGCAAAGTTTGTTCTGACTTATTTATTTCGCTGTCTACCTGCACGAGCCGACGGGTCCGCGGCGCTGCCAGCCGCGCCTCCGGCGCCGAGCGACCCTCCTCCGACCCCCGCCCCCTCCCCGCCCGCGGCTCGGAGCGACCAACGGCGACCAGTCGGGACTAGTCGGGCCCGGAGCTCCCCGGGGTGGCTGGGGAACGGCACGCGCTCCGCAGCCGGGGCAGCTCGGGGGGGACCGGGTTGGCGAGGCTGGCCGGTGAGCTCGTTCTTTTGCACCCGGCTGCTCGGGTCTTCGGCTCCAGCCGCCGCGCGCCGGATCGTTCTTTCGCGATCGGCCGGCCTGTCGCGGGCGCTTTGCTCAGAGTTGGTTGGAAAGCTGGGGAGTGCGACCCTGGGTCGCCCCTAGTCTTCCCGGAGGGGCCGAGACTTCCGAGGCTGCGAGCGCACCGGCTCCTGCCGACTCGCTCACGGCGGCGGCGGCGCGGGCCTTTGGTGGGCGCTCGGCTGCCGCGCGAAACAATGCGGCCGCGAGGGGAGGCGGCACGCGCGGGGCCCGGGTTCGACCTGCCGCCGGGAGGGCTGGCCGCAGCCGGCAGCCTGCCATGCGAGGCCACCGAGTGAGAAGTCTCCAGTCACTTGGCCCAGGTCCGGTACTCGGGGGGAGGAATCCGAATGGTCATCCTTGGCGAAAACCCTGGCCTCCGGGGATCAGTTCTGGTACGGGAGGGGAGGTTTCTTTTGACCACAGGATACGCTTGTACGTGGGTATTTTTTTCCTACGTCTCCTTTGAACCGCTGGCAAAAGGTAAAATACCTTTCGGTGCCTGTAGTTGGAGCTGGGGGAAAAATAAATCCTGTCAAAGGAAGTGTTTGGATGCTAAGCGGTGTCACAAACCCGGTACCTGATGTGACAACCTGCGTATTTAATGTTGATTTTCAGATACTTTAGGAGCCTATTCAGAGCGCCAAGGGGAGAGGGATCTGTTAGATTTAGGTCATGGTAGGACTAAAGGGAGGGAGCGAGCGTATTGGTCCTTGCTTCTCCTATTCCTAAAACTTAGGATTTCACGGAGCTTTTCTTTATCCTCTTCGCCTTTCCTTCTTCGTCTACTCAACGTCCCCAGCCCGGTGCAGTACCCTACTTTGGAACAGCCTGACCTTCTGACCCCACTTTGCACATCAGCGATCTGTGTTGACGCTGAAATCCATTCATAGAAAAAACGTGTCTCGGAACTAATGGTTGTGCCTGCAGGTGGACCTGCCTCTGTTAGAGAGACACCCACCCGTCCACCAAGACGCACTATCCGAGCCTCTTGACTTTGGCGATCACCCTGCCACCTTGTCCCGATTCCTCGGGAATAGCGGGATCTGAGGAAAAGTTTGCCCCGCACAGCGAAGCGGCGCGCGCGAGCTCTGGCAGACTCCAGCAGGAGTTTGAGCTATAAATAACTGCATCACTAGGGGGAGAGGTGCCTGCAGCCAGCAGGCCTCTCGCTAGCTCTCCTCCTCCGGTGCTACGTGGAGAGGATTCTGATGCTCGGAGCCCGAGTTCTTTAGATGCAGAGGAGATGTTTAAAGAGGCAGGTGGAGGGGAACGCGCCCGTCTTCTCGGTGGCGACGCTCGGGGCGCTCAGGCGCAATCAGGCGATGGCGTTTCCGGAGCGCTGCTACCCGGAGGTGGCCCGGGGCATCGCCGCACCTAAGGCGCACGGCAGCGCCCGCCGCGAGCAGGTGCGCGGCTTCTAGGGCGGCCGGGGTGGGGGCGAGAGCCCCGGTCCCCTTCCCCCGCTCTCCTAACGCCAGCCCGAGGGGCTAGGGAGAGCAGAAGCTAATTGCAGCTGCTGCTTTTCCTTCCTCCCGACAGTCCAGCGGCCGCCGCGCCCTCGGAGGAGGCGCTTCCCGAAAGCCCGTCTGTTCCTCGGGACTCCTGCTCCAGCTGGGCGCCACCGGCTCCCAGGAGTCCCGGGTCTGGAAATGTAATGGACGCTAGGTTGGCGGGCGGGCGCGGCCGTCTGGCTGCCCCGCCCCGCCCCGCCCCGCCCCGATGCTCGCCCGGGCAGCCCTGGAGCCGCGAGCCTGGCTGGCCGCTGAGCTTCAGCCCCGGACCCCTCTTAGCGGCCAGCTGCCTCGTGCCCTCTCTGAGCACCGGGAGAGGGTGACTGGGTGTCCCGAGCCTAAAGAGAGGAAGCAAGCCGGGGCGATTGCATTCAACTTCCCAGAGCCCTCGGACTGCTTCATCAGCTCAGCGGCCACCTTCAGCGTCCCCTTGATTTGCTAATTTCCCCCGCTAACTTGCTAGCCACCAAGTAGCCCAGGGGTAAAGATACAGCAGTAAAGGGTAATCTCAGGGTTGATTTCATTCTTGATATCAACTCCAAAGGGTCGCTTAGGTTTAAAATTCACTGGGTGTTGTCAATATAGAAGCGCCCTCCCCCACAGTAAATTCCAAAAGAGAGTCTATGGCTTCAATTTGTTTCCTTGGGCTTCATCTCTTCTCATCACGATGAGAGATGAGAGAGAGAGAGAGAGAGAGAGAGAGAGAGAGAGAGAGAGAGAGAGAGAGAGAGAGAGAGAGAGAGAGAGAGAGAGAGAGAGAGAGAGAGAGAGAGAGAGAGAGAGAGAGAGAGAGAGAGAGAGAGAGAGACCTTTTAACAATTACTTTTCTTGTAAATACATTAAACCAGAGACTTACTGGTATTCTAAAAATTGAAATATAAATTGAAATTTTATAAGTGATGTGTTTCTAATTGAAAGAGAGTCGATTTTACCTCTGACAGTCTTAAACGTAAAGCATTAAAATCAAGCAATGCAACCTCATGTCTTTGTACTTATGTTTCCAGTTACTGGGGATAACTGAGTCCTGAAAGGAACCGAGTGCATAGTCAATTGTTCTTTGCTCTCTTAACAGAACACTGTTTTCTTTACCTTTCAAAACCCACACCTTTAAAAAGTCCGAAAATGATAGTAAGAAGTTTATGTGAGTATGTATTTTCAAGTGAAAATGTGAACGTTTTCCTCGGGTTGACATTAAGCATATGTAAAGAATATTCACAATGATTTCTGGACCAATAGATCATTTGTCAAAATGCTTTAGGTTCAAGTATACTGTTTTAAAGCACCAGAGCTATGTGACTCTAAAACCAGTTTTATCAGTAAGCATTTTATAAAAATAATTACCTTAAAGCAACACCATCTCCAACTGAAAGGGTAATGTGTCACAACAGATACCACTCTAATGAATTTTTACATTAATGCTAGTAATACTTTAAGCATACATTTTATAAATCATAATTATGCTTTTTGGTAGTCTAATGATGGAATACAGTTGTTCCTAGAAGTCAGTTTAGAGTTTAAGCCGTTTAGAGAATACCTAGTATGGTGAAATGTTTCTATTTAAAAAAACCAAAAAATATGGAAGCTGACAATTGACTAGCTCAAAAGCACAAGTTACAGATAACAAGGACTTGTTTCTCATGGTAACATTGTTTAACATGGATTTAGCATTTCTATGTTCACTGTGTCAGAAGACAAAGTACTGTGAGATTTCTCTACTTTAAATCTTAAATTCCACTTGTCAAGAGGTGATAGGAAATATTGCTGGCAGAATATTAAAAAAGTAGACCCTGGCTGGGAAGTAATGTAGGGATTCCTTCTTATGTTCATGTTAATATTATGTTGTGAAATGTGGAGAACTTACTGACTTCCAAAGCTATTGTATGTCATTACTGCACAATCACTGTATCTGATTTTTAGCTCTCTACACTCACTTTCATGTTAGTATTTCACTGAAAATTTATTTTTATATTTTAATTGAAGGATACCAACTCCATGTGTATTTTAATATATCCCCCTTTAGAAAGTATGATATACTTATATAATGTGGCTGTTCACATTTTATACAAATATCTTAATCCATAAAGTAATAATTTTATAAAAATTGGTTTTATCTTAAAATATTTAGAAGTGTGCTTAAAATTTTCTTGTAACATCTGGAAATAAAACTTTCTTTTTCAGTACTATTACTGGACTCTAAAGCACAACAAACAGAATTGGAATGGATTTCTTCTCCACCCAGTGGGGTAGGTACATCTCTCATATAATACAATTATATCTGTTTAGAGTAAGAAACAAAAGCTTCTCCTTAGGGAAACCATTCACATTTATACATTTAAAATGTTTAAAGCTTAAATATATTGTTCAATATTTTGTTTTCTTAAGGGATATTGGACTCTCAGAATATAGAAAGTATACTTTGAACTTTGGGAAACAGAAAAAAAAAATAGACCAAAACCATAGTTGTTGAGTTCTTCTTGTGAGTGGCATCAATCATGGCTGTGTTCAGGTTATAAATGCTAACTAATTACACGGAACAAGTCTTTTTCAGAAACTCAAATACACCCCTGCAGTTGCCTTATACTTCTGTGTAATAATCACTAGGTAGAATTTGTGTAATTCTTTAAAACCGTATGAAACCTGTTTTTATCTTTTAAAAATAGTTTTGACATTGCCCAAAGTAGACTACAGAAAACTGCAAGACAGTATTGAGATTAAGATTTCCTGCAAAATGTTAGATTCTTAACATTTGTGTTGTACTATCTGCTGTTATTAATCAAAAGTGATGACAGAAATATATCTATATTACACCAAAATTCAGCTGCAGTAAATGTGGCTGAATATTAAATAAGCCTGTCCAGGTCGAGTATAACCTTCAATGTATTTTTTACCATTTTCATATATTCAGAAGGATGTATTACTCAGATTTAGTTTGATATCATCTTTATGTGTCATTCCTGATGGTTCAAGAGGACAAAATTTTCATTTCTGAAAAAGCAAGTGGACTGTGAGAAAGGAACCAATTCATGTAACTTAGTTAATTCATAGGAAATCCGGAGTTAAAGGGGAATGCAATAGCAATGCAGATATAAACACTTTCAACTGATTTTATAATGAGAACTAAAGAACAAGAACAGAATCATAGAATCAACATAACATGAGCAGAAAAGTCACTTGAAGAACTTCTTATTAACAAATCAAAGGAGACATGTTAAGCATGCTTAAAGTATGCAGAGTTTTTGTTAAATTCAATTTTGAGAAATTTTCTCTGAGATTGTGTTGTAGTTATTGGCCATATAAATTCTCTCAAAGTGACAGATAATTTGTACATTTAATCTAAAAGTCCACTGAATTTGAGGTACTTCCTTTTATGTGAATTTGTTTCCATAAGAAAATAAACATTGTAGAAAGATATTTAGGGCTAAAAGAAATACCAGTCTTGCCAATGACAGATGCAGCCCGTTTTCTACCATCCATACATTAAAATAAATAGATACATAAGATGGTTTTATCTCTGAGAAGTAAACTGATAAATGATTGCAGTCTCCATCCATGTAACACACATGATAAATTATGATTGTCAGTGTTATCTTGGACTCAGATAGACATTTCATCAGTCCAGAGAGTCTTGAGTTAGAATTTATCTGTATCTATGTTTAAGAATCAATAGTTTTTATAAGAAAATATGATCCACAGTGTTTTCTTTATACGACACGGATTTGTTCACATGAACACGCAGAGAGCAACACTGTTTCTGAGTTAGAATTAGAAATTAGAAAATATTTTTATAACTGTTTGAAACTACTCTATAATATTTATAAAATTCGCTGTCTGAATTGAGACATTTATTCCAATAGTGTCATTTGTGAGATGCTTTTAGTCTTAAAACATGTGCAATAAAGCAATGACATAAATATCAGATAGTGAGACTATTTGCTTTCATGGCTTCTTTGAAACAGATCTGTTTCATAGGTAACGGAATTTATTTCACATATTTGAAATGACATAATTACCCTTAAAATTAAATGTGTAAGTTCTACAGATTAGTCTTTTTTAACAATCATCCTTGATTTCTCCAAGCTGAAGTATAATCAGAAAGGCACATCTTGCTTTGGAGTTCTTGCTTTCTGGTGGAAACTGTAACTGTTATTTCCTTCTTTCCAAAACTTCAGTCTGTTTAGGTGACAAAAAAACCTATCTACCACTGGAGGAGGTGAGATATGTGCCTTACTTAAAAACAAATAGACCATAAACTATAAGAAATAAATAGACCATATGCACAGGGTTATGCAGTGAAAAAAAAATGTGTTCCAAGAAGCATAACATGAAAATCAATTCTTTGCTGTTTGAGGACCTTTGGCAATATTAGGTTGTTATAATAAAAATATAATAAATATAACATATCTAATTGTTTTATGAGACATTTCTGAGTTGCAGTATTATACAATTCTTCAGTACTTTTAATTTTATAGGGATGATTTTAAAAAGTACATGCTAACATTATGCAGTATTTTTAAATAAATTGATACTTTGATAGGTTTTACAAGTGAAGATAATTGCCAATGTCATATTTTCCTAGCTACATTTTTTTTTGAATTAACAGTTTAAATTTTAAAAGGTGGAGGACTTAAGACCTAAAATACACAATATATTCTATCTGATGTTTCAATTTGGGAAGTCAGTACAAGTAGATAACAGTTTTCTTATTAATATAGCAGACTGTGAATTGGGAAAAATTTCAGTAATAGTAAGAGAGGACACAAGTAGCTATAACTGAAATCTTTAAAGCTGATAGAAATACTGAAATTGTTTGCTATGAGCAATAAGTAATATTCATGATCCAATCATTTTTTAATTTGTTGCTGCTCTGTGTCTCCTTTTTTTGTGAAGTAGTTTGAATAAATTCGCTTGTATATAATTTATCAGAAGATAAGTGGGCATTTTAAAACAATTCATGCCTAGCCTGATAATTCGACATACATATTTGATTGTCTACTGAAAATTTGTTCCTATGGGTTAATCTCACTTTCAAAACTACTTGATAATTATATATGACTTTATGTACAATTTTTTATATATGACCCTGGAAAAATAAGTGACTCTGTAATTTTTTTCAAAAGATTGCAAAATATTCTACATTATAAATTGCAATACATTGCTTAATGTTTTTATATTCCAGTATTTTTGGAAACGACTCAAATGTTTGTAGGCATCTTTGAATTGAAGGATAAGACAAACGTGTAAAATGTCAGCAAAGTTATCAGGAGTCCGGCGTTAGTACATTTTGAGGGTAATTTTAATAAGCATTAACCTTTGCCTGTTAAAATCGTAATCTCACTAGACTACAGACTTAAACATGAAAAGAGATATCTAAAGGTTTACAGCAGATGTGAAACAATGAAATGTTCATTGTATGTTCTAACACAGATGATGCTCTGTTACTAAAGTTCTGCAGAGTGGGAATCCTGTTCTCACTTTCAGGGACACATACTTGTGGTACTGTGATTGTTCTCCATGTTATTTGGAAAATATGATGTCGTTTTTGTTTTTTGCTGAAAGACTAATGAGCACCACCCCCCTTTTAAAAAATTTACAGTGGGAAGAAATTAGTGGTTTGGATGAGAACTACACTCCGATAAGAACATACCAGGTGTGCCAGGTCATGGAGCCCAACCAGAACAACTGGCTGCGGACTAACTGGATTTCCAAAGGCAACGCACAAAGGATTTTTGTAGAATTGAAATTCACCTTGAGGGATTGTAATAGTCTTCCCGGAGTCCTGGGAACTTGCAAGGAAACCTTTAATTTGTACTACTATGAAACAGACTATGACACCGGCAGGAATATAAGAGAAAACCTTTACGTAAAAATAGACACCATTGCTGCAGACGAAAGTTTTACACAAGGTGACCTTGGTGAAAGAAAGATGAAGCTGAACACTGAGGTGAGAGAGATTGGACCTTTGTCCAAAAAGGGATTCTATCTTGCCTTTCAGGATGTAGGGGCTTGCATAGCATTGGTCTCTGTCAAAGTATACTACAAGAAGTGCTGGTCCATTATTGAGAACTTAGCTGTCTTTCCAGATACAGTGACTGGTTCAGAATTTTCCTCCTTAGTTGAGGTTCGTGGGACATGTGTCAGCAGTGCCGAGGAAGAGGCAGAAAATTCACCCAGGATGCATTGCAGTGCAGAAGGAGAGTGGTTAGTACCCATTGGAAAATGTATCTGCAAAGCAGGCTATCAGCAAAAAGGGGACACTTGTGAACGTAAGTAATATTTGTTATTTAAACTTGAATATCTTAGTTATCAGATATTTTATATAATAACAAATATCCAAATAAGTAAATATTTTATGCCAGTTACCCAGTTCATTTTATTTTAAAAATCACTATTAAATACGACTACGTATAGTGGTATCTTCACTAGTGATATGCAATACATTTTGGTGATGATAATAGCAATTGTTAGTAAATTTCACTTGTCCCGTTTAACGCATTTGCTAACAGGGAAGGAAGCAGTTGCATAATGGGCTGAAGGCTTAAAAGAAACAGCAAAAAAGTAGACTTTAGCCAGGGAAGACTGAGGGAACGCCAATAGGGATTCCAGGAGATAGGATTCGTCCAGCTTCTCAGCCTCGAACCTCTGAGCCTCTGATGAAAACGGAATAGAAGCAACAGGAGCTTTATTAATGCCCGAATATTAACAAATAGAGCACAGATATTTAAAATTATCATTCATAAATCAGGACATTTTGGTGCAAAATTACCACTGAACTTAATTGATCACCACAGTTACTTTTGTCAATGGTATCATTCTTCTCTGTAGCAAAGCATAAAATGGGTTCTTTTCTGATAAGTCATCTCACAGTGGCTCGTATTGATGTAGAAGAGGTCTGAAGTAAAGTTTGAGTTATCACAATACAGCAATTGAATTGTTCATATGTTTTTGAGCAACAGTGGTGTACATTTCGAGAAATCCTTTTAGCTTTGAACTCAATTTTTCTCTTAATTAGCATTATGAGATTAAATATTGACCACATTTTTAAATTTAACATAACAACATGCGTACCATCTTTTCCAATCTAGGTCCTGAAAATTATAGTTATACTATTTATGTTAATATTAGTTTACAGTGCATATCATAGTTTGTAAAATGACTTTTATGTTTTCCTTAAACTGCTAAGGTGGTGGCATAATTTAAATATTTACAGTGACTAGTCAGGTTAAAGATGGCTGCAGCTACTAATTGTTACAGCTATGTACATCTTCTGGCTGCTATGAGTGCTCACCTTTGTGTCTTTTTTAAGCATTGGCCTGTTTTCTGAGGTAGGTGTACATATCCTGTCTGTTTTATCCAGTGGAAAAGGGAGTCTGTGAAAAGCAAATAGATCACTTGCTGTTGCATTAATAATACTTGTGTTAGTCTAGATTCTGACTTAACATATTCTTATTCTTGTGCCTACATTTTCAGTAACAATTACTATTGTAATTTCCTTCACAAAGCACAGAGAACCCTAACAAATACTACCTCCCATTGTTGATCTTCAATGTTTCTCACATAGTCGCAAGTTGCCCCATGTCATATATGGATTATATTATTTTTAAGATTTATAAGAATTTTTAAAGAATAAATAATAATTGAAAAGCATTTGGTTATCCGAAACAAAGAGTTGTACACACCTTTAATACCAGTGCTCTGGAGGCAGAGGCAGAGGAATACTCAGGCTCATGGATAGCCTGGTCTACATAGTGAGTTCCACATCAGTCAGAGCTCCTTGGTAAAACCCTGTCTCAAAACAAACAGACAAAATCAAATTTTCTAATAATCCATTTCATTATATTATTATTATTTGCCTTTAAAAAATGAGCATTTTACCATTCTAAATTGAGACCTGCTATAAGTAGAAATTACATGCTGAATTTCAAAGGAAAAAAAATACAATCAGAAATTGTCATTATTCAATATAATCTAAAATAATAATTTAAATTTATGTGTGATAGGTTAAATTTAACATTGCATCAAACCTATACAAATGTTGTAAGAAAACATAGTTGTGTATGTCTGTTATTCAAGCAGTCTGGGCATAGAGGCAGGAGGTTGACATAACTAAGGCCAGCGTGGGCTAAATCAGTACTCTGTGCCTTACAGTGAGATACAATGGGACTTTTATTTTTTAGAACCTCTATTTATTTTTCTCTTGACGCAGCTTGGTGATATGTTAAACTTATGTTTATGACTCACATTGAACTCTTATTGGGCATACCTTTTAGATGATAAAGCTGAACTCTTACATTTTTCAGCCTTATTTAAAAGAACTAAATACACGATGTGGATTACCAGGATGGATGTAAAGTAGTTCTTTCCCATCACTCAATTATTATCTGCACTGTAGATAACATTACACAAATGAAGAGAAACGTCTATAGACGTAGGTCCCATTAGCAAACAGCATTCTCTTATGCTTCTCTCATTCACGTTCCTTGTTTATTTCTCATGATAGTAGTCAATCCGAAAATCCTTAGGATTCCATATACACTAACCAGAAAATGATACAAAAAAATTGCCATCCTTCCTGGGCAGAATGAAATCTTCCTGGATAAATATAATTGTTTCTCTAATGAACTAGTCAGATGAAAGACAATGTTTTTATACAGTAGGAGTTAACTACAGTTACTGGAAAGCAATGTTGAGTCCAATTGTGCCAGTTATTTAAATGTTTTGATGGCAACAGTACATTTATTTTTCTGTAAAACAGAAGCTAATGTTAACAACTTAATTGATGTAAGAGAAGGATTTTAACTTTGCACAATTATAAACAAGGAAGAAGAAGCAAAGTAGGAATGCATATGTAAAAGGTCACAATTACATTTGTCTGATAAAAGACTAGGAAATAGTTTAAAGGTTCTGTTTTCATAAGAATTGTTTTTTTTTTAATGAAAATTGAAGTTACAATTTTTGTGTTGCATAATTAACAGAAAATGTCTCAGTTGTGCACATTTATATAGAGAACCTAATACAAATATCTTTAACCACAGATTACAGATGTATTTCTCATAAGAAAAGGCTCCAGTTTGTTTCAAATGAGCAGAATCATTTTGCTAAACACGGTGCTATTATAAGTAATTATTTGGTTGTATGGAATTAGTACTACATTTGAAAACCAAAATTAATGTCACCTGTGAACTAAAATATGGTACCTCAAACTAAACTCCCTCCAACTGCACAAAGTTCCACCATGTCATAGGTGGAGTTGCATATTGACAATGGGCATTCATTCATTCCTAAAAGCACAAAGAAAGAAGATGCTTCTGCATGCCTTATAGTGACCTCATTATAAATCAGTGACTTTGTTCAGAACAAAAACTTTCTTAGACTGTATGAATTGGTGGTGTAGTTGAGGAAGGAACTATGCTCATTTGTGGAAACACTCTGCTCCTTGGCAAGGTTCCAACACATGGCTGTGAGGATGCCTGCCTCTGGATTTGATCCAGGCCTGCCTTTATAATATTCCTCCTGTTCCCTCTCAATGGTCCTGTTAAGAGTTGGAAAACAAATCCAGTCCCGTATTGAGGAACACTGATTTCTTGAGAGGGAATGCTGGTGTGTCCCTAGCCAAATGTGACTGATTAGCCACTTAAAGCCTTGTTGGTCTTGGGGCTGTCTAGTGCATCATTGTGATGCTCATTATAGGATAATGTGAAAAATGAGCAACTGTGTAAACTGATCACAATTTTTATTAATTGATATAAAGGTTCATTTTATGACCTTAAAGAAAGTAATTCTGTTTCTAAAGCCACATGTTTCTTGACTCTATGAATGCATGAAGAAATTTTCACAATTAAATAATATGGTGCTTCAAAACAGATCTTTGCAGTTACTTTAAGACATATGATTCTAACTTGTAAGATTTTCTTATCAAGTTTACTTTTTGAAAATTTGTCTTTAAATTGCACCTTGAATAAAAATAACCAATATCTTTTTTCTAATTAAGGACAATTATCTTAAAACTTGAGATTATTGTATCTTACAATATGTGTGGGGAAGTTAGTTAAACTGTATCCTGAAATATTTTTACATTTTAAAAATTTTGTATGGTTTTAAATTACACGCATGTATACCTGAGTTTCATCATATTGCTGTAGGTAATTTGCAATAGATGTTTAAAAATTATGGCCTTTTATCTTCCCATTTAATGATTTCAACTTTGCCAAGAATCTGCATCTCAGACACTAAGTCAGCGAGGTCAGTTGAGAGTGCTGGATTTTTATTTTACTATTGTCTTCCTCAGCTATATTACATGCTTCCCTAAAGATTGTTTTGGACTTCAGTAGTTGGATTTTAGCTGCTGCAGAACTAATCACGCTTTACTTTATTGAGGATGTCTTAATAATTATTTGACTCAGAAATCCTATCTTTGCTGTCCAAATGTTCTTTGTGGCTTGAAGCATAGAGTTTATATCATCAAAATTGTAAAAACAAAACAAAACAAAAAAAAGGCAAGCAACAAACCCCCCCCCCCAAAAAAAAAAAACTCAAAAAAAGCCCCATGATGATATTATCGAAATGTGGCTTGCTTGCTGTGCTTATATTGCATAATTACATTTTTTGGAAAGAAAAATTTAGGAATTTCCTCCTGTTTATTGAAATACAAATTAAAATGATCGATTTATAATCCTTGTTAAAATGAATTTCCTCACATCTGTATCATATTTCATTTGATAAGTTAATAGAGATATCATTTTAGTAATATATGACTTATACCTTTTAATATATGTCATTCTAGAACTTAAAACACCTATTTGACTTAAAATCATTAACAATATTTAAAATTTGCTTCTTGCTTAGAGTTCTGATACCATGGCCATGCTTTAATTTCACAGATGAGAAATACATGATTTGTACCATCAATTTCCATGATGGCCAATGAGTCTTTAAAATGTATTGTACTGCTAAGCAAATAGGAAGAGAAATATAATATGTATTACAAGGTAAATTTCTGTGATGCAGAGATTGTAAAATTCTGAAGTTCTGGATCCACACCTTATCAGGTGCATTAAGTAGGACATTCTAAACTTTAATTTCCTTAAGTTTAAATTGGGGCTAATAAAAATAGTACTTCCCTCATAGGGGTCTTGCCAGAATTGAATGAAATAATGCATGTTAAACCCTAAGAATAGTATCTGGGACATAAAATAGTCAATGAATATGTAGTGTTACCTTATTGTTAACAATGCAGTATGATGTGTTCTAGGTAAAGAAATCTTGTGGCAAAGAATGAGCAAAAATATATCATGCGAGACACATCTGGTGAATTATTCTTTACTCTCCACATTCTAACTTAGATAACAGAGTAGATGGCATTTAAACAAAACAAAATAACTCGTACACAACCATTTACCTTTCAAACAGTGGATGTATCTGAAACTTTAGAGGTGACTTGAGTGGTCAAAGTTGAGGACTAACATTAAATTTGAACTTGGTTATTATAATATCAGTGATTCTATATAAAAATTTTAATGTTTTAAAATAATTTTGAATGAAAACTCAAGTAAAAATTTATATACACATATTTATGGAAAATAGCTGAAGCTATAAATATAAACGTGATTTTAATATAGGAATATGAGGTGACATTTCATTCTCTCTGAGTTAAAGATACCTAGACACTAGCTTATACATTATAATTAGCATATTTAATTATGCTATAATTCATTATGATTATTAGTATACATTCATATAGTTCACACAAGATTAAATTATGTCTTCAAAATATGGTCTTAAAACAACATTAGCTTCTACATAAATGATGCAACATTGGTAAATGGCAAGTATATTTTAAATTATGCAAAAGAGAGAGATTTGTGTTTTTTGTTAAATAGCACATAGATTTTGTTTACTTAATTTTTAGTTAGTAATAGACAGTCAGCAATTCACATGTACTAATTTAATAAGGGTTGAGAGATATCACTGGCTCATTCAGTCTAATAGGTACTATTATCTAATGTGAACAGCAAAAAAATATAACTGAAATAATAACAAATTGCTTTAATAAAATGTGTTTCCCCTCATGCATGTACATGATGTGGATATATACTTTATTTATTTACTTTCTACCCCATTGGGTATGGGTTCATGTCTGTGTCACTGTCAATGTGGGATCAGAGGACAAGTTGCCAGAGTTAGACATTTTCCTCACCATACAGATTAGGAGATTGACCTCCGGGGCAGCAGCTTAGTGTCCAGTATCCTTGTCTGCTGAGCGGTCTTCTTAGTGCATCCACATCTTATGTAAAGAAACAGAATGGTGGCGAGGCTGGTGTAAGTACCCACTGCCAGAGAGTGTGGAAGGCTGCTCTTTAATCGGGTTGCTCAGCCTTCAGGATCCCCAGAGTATCTGAGTAATTATGGAGGACCATATCAGCTTTATCAGTTGCATGATCATGTTAATTGACTTTCAGAATATTTGGAAGGTGAACATTTTTCTTGAATTATAGCTATTCCAAAGCTTCTATTTTCTTAAGCACACTATGCATTCTATTTCTATTTCCTCTTTCTGTCTCGCTCTCGGTCCCCCTCTCTTTTATTAGAGTTCTTCAAATGTTAGTCTGAGTGTGTGAAGTCTGATATTCAGTGTTCTTTTATTATTTAGAAGCTTTCTGCTTCTGATTGCCTCCAGAAAATTTCTATTTTTCATACTGGCACTTAAATTCTTTCATCTTAACCATGGCCATTGTGTGTGTGTGTGTGTGTGTGTGTGTGTGTGTGTGTGTGTGTGTGTGTGTGTGTGTGTGTGTGTGTGCGTGTGTGATTTCAGTGAATATTTATCACTGTTGAAGTCCTGCCTCCCTTTGCCTGATAGTGATTTGTCTGCTCAGCTTTAGCTACTGGTCCAGTTTCTTCTGCAATGGCCCACTATTTAATAATATTTGACTTTAAAAAACAATTGTTCTTCTCGTTGCTACTGCTATGACCTTGCTGCCCAGCTACTGAAGCCCCGCTCATCCTTCAGAAAAGCATTCGAGGCTCTTTCTGAGGGCCTCTTCTGAGACTTCCCACAGTAGTTCACATGTCACCCCTTACTGTACTTTGCCGTTTACCATGTACTGTCCTTTTCTCTCCTGGCCAGGGAATGATGAGAAAACACAGAAGGTAATAAGCTCCTTCCCCGAGGAAGTTCTTATGAAAACAGCTATTTATTTTTTATTCCTTTCCACTTTCACATTCTCTGTCAGTCTGTTTGTGTCTTTCTTTTCAGCTTCCACATTTTTTTTTTTTTTGTTTTTCTCATGACATAGAGGTCTGGCCTCCTCCATTACCAACCTCTCGAGAAAGGAAGGGGCTCTACCAGCCTGAAGGACGTTTTCTGAACTAAGGTCTGAAGTGTGTTTTTAGTTATAGTATACTGAGCCTAAGGAACGTTCCAGAGGTAAATTGTTTTGCTTTCACTTTATATCTTTAAGATATTAGTTAGATTAAAAAGTAACTGATAGAAATAAACTCTAGAGTGGATTCTCTGAGCCCTCTAAATAGAAAGATATCTATTGTCCATATTACGTCAGAACATTTCTCATATTTAACATATACTTGTATTACTCCATATGCTTTTATATTTAAAATTCCTTACGTTCAGAAACCTGTAACACTTTTTTAGTACATTAAAAGTACACAATAACACAGACGTAGAATAAGTAATCTTCATGGTCTCTAGCTCCTTTTTGTAAAAACGTCTCTGTGCCTGCCAGAGGCATGGATAAATATAATGCATAAAATTAGACTCATGTCACAATTTCAAGTTAGAACACCTGTATGTGTTATTAAATTATAAGGATTTTACTCATCTTCAGCTAACTCTGTTTGCATTAATAGTACTTTGAATGTCAACGTTTTAATAAGCAGAAGAACAGAAGTAAAATGAAATACAAAGAAGATAGGACTATCTCTGCTTTACGTTTTAGTGTTTTGTGCATTTAGCATCTAATTTTGAACATTTTAAATTAAGCAAATCCTAAAAGAATATGTGGTATCTTTTTATATTTCTAGTAGAAGTTTAAACTGGGATAAATTCCTGACAATCAGAGCCATAATAGCCATCAGTGACCTTCTATTTAAGGTGACTTTTTTACACAAGCCCTGGCCTTTTCTCTAAGATAATTATAACTAACCTATAAATTAACTTCTTGCTAGTGATTTCTGTTTGACAACTATTTTGTAGTGATAATATTTTCCTGAGTATTTGACAGCTATATAATCTATAGTTTTCTCTGTGATTATGATATATGAATCAGAGAGAAAATTTCCAGAACAAATATATTTAAATTAGCATATCAACTGCAAGGTATCTCACAAAAATTAGACTTATAGAATGGACATGGGTATTATAAGTTAAGCAGATATTTTCACACATACATAAATTAAAATAGAATATTTATTTTTACATGTGTGTCTCTGTGTCTGTCTGTTTGACTGTGGGTATATTCCTGCATGTATTTGTGTATATGAACATGATTGCAGTTTCTAGCAGGGTCTCCAGTTGGAGATATAAGTGGATGTGAACTTCTTGACATAAGTATTGGGTACTGAACTTGGGTCCTCTGGAAGAGCAGTCTGTGCTCTTAACCACTGAGCTCTTTTTTCAGCCCCATGCATATGAAATTTTTTAAAATATAGCACAGTGTTTCTTAAACTGTGTGTTGTAACCCCTTTGGGAGCAAATGGCCCTTTTACAGGAGGCACATATCGTGCATATCAGATGTTTGCATTATAATTCTAATTAAATTACAGTTGTGAAGTAACAGCAAAAATAATTTTATGGCCTGGGGGTCATTACAGCACGAGGAACTGTATTAATGGGTCGCAGATTTAGGAAGGTTGAGAATCACTGAACTAATAATAAAAACAATTCAACCTTTAATTTAGTTCAAATTTATGATCTACAGACTTTTTTTATTTCTTATCTATGAGAAAACTGTTAAAACTTACTAAGTAGGTATAGGTCTATTATAGACTTAATCTCAAATATTAGCATTTTCTAGGAATCAGAATTTTGATTGTACATTCAAATGATTTACTGTTGATGATAATATTATGTATCAGCGCTAATGTCGATATTCTGCGATGCTATATTCTGCTTAATATATGATCTAATTAGCTCCTAGTTTTGTCCTCACCTACAGGAATTCGATCTCAGTCCTGCACTGCTCTACTGACGTCATAAACAATAAATTACAGTGGATTTTTTGTTGGTTTTAGTTTTTTTTAGAAAATCTAAATCTCCAGAAAGGAACCTGAGATGATCCTTAAGCACAAGAATTGATTGGATATAATATTTAGCTACATACCTCCTTCATTTATTATTGAAGCTGAGTAGCAACAATCTATTATTATAGCTTACTCTACTTTGTATGATCCTTCTTTGTAACAAAGAATAGGAGAGAAATTAGTATAATAGTCGCCACTTGTAGGAGGGTATATTGTTCTGAAAGAATATATTTCTATCAGTAATGGGATAAAATATGTGTTTTTTTTTTTCTGGGAAAATAGATGAAGTATTAGGGAAGCTCAGTAAATTCCCAGTGCTTTAAATGTTCCATGTGTATTTAAATAGCAGTTTACTGTTATTAACTGAACCACTTCCCCTGTAGACAATTACACCTAATGATGTTAATGACATTAATTTAAACTAATAGCTGGGTTAAACAAATAAACCTAATGGGTTCTTTAAATATTTCTTTGTGTCTTCTACTTTTAACAAGATGAAATAACGAACATTTCATAGCTTGTCTAAGTTAGATGCCGTTTTCTAAGGTCGTCTGTCTCCTTGAGACGAAATGACATACCCTTTTATAAGAAAGGACATTCCCTTTTAATCTCAAATAAAATGCATTTTTAGCATAATATTCCTATAGATATTTTGTAACCCAGTGGTATAGTATTTTACATGACAGTTAGAATAATAAATTTTGGAGTGTGTGTCCTGAAGACCATCAACATTATATTAGAAGAATATATTAATAAATGGGACAAGTAAAATCCTCATGAACAGAGTTAACATTTTATTGAGGAACGTTCCAAAGGTAAAGTCACAGCTTGCTATTAAGTTCCTTTTTCTGCTTAAACTTATTTCAGGCATACGAAGTTTATAAATATGTACTGCCATAAATGTGCATGCACATGCGTGCGCGCATAGACACACACATATATATATAGAGAGAGACCACATATACAGTGATGTGCATGTACATACACTCACATTGCTCATTTGTACCACACCAAGAGAAAATAACAGCGTAACTCAACATAATGGAACAAGAGAAGATTTTTCTTCTTGATTCTTTTCTAGATATTTAATTTTTATGCACTGGTTTGTTAATTTATAAGTGCAAAATGGTTACATATTTTCTCCTCTGTGGAAATCACAATTACCAATCAAAAATAAATTAAAAAAAAAAAGCTCTTGTAGGATATGCTTGGGGTATTAGATGTTTTAAGAGCAAAATAAAATTAATAATATAATCTAAAAAGCTAAAAGTTTAAAAAAATAAATGTTTTCTTCGTTTTCTAGCAGATACTTACGGTTTTATAGGATATATGAAATGGATAATGGCTGCTTAGGTCTTGGATAAGAGGAAAATTAAATATCATCCTTATATATTCTACAAGTTTCCTCAGTGTTTTGATCAGTGGAGGAAAATATTAGCAGCTATCACATCTTCACTATTTTGTCTGTTGGATGTAAATACACCACGAAGTAAAATCAGTGGGTATTTCTTATGTTATCAGTTACGGGCTTTGGGCAGAAGTAGTTGCTCTGCCATTCATCAGGAGGCTTCACACTACTTGCGCTCTCTCAACAAATCCTTCAGACTTCACCCCTCAAGCACTTTCATGGAAGAAAAAGCAGTTTGGCATTTGAAAAATCTCTTTCTTAAAACTGTGAGAATCTTTTTCTCAAAGTCGACCATGTACAGGCAGTTTCTGATTTGCACACACAGCCTAACCTATGTACATGTGTACCCACCCCGCTTAAGGGTGTTCGTTTGTAACATTTGTTTTGTGTAATGTTAAGAGCAGGAGTTCTGTGTTTTTCTAGTTTCTGGCTTCTCATTTAGGTTTTTTTCTCCAATAAAGTAACCGTTCCTAATTAATTATACACAGATCATCACCATCACTGCATATGGACTCATCTTTACTTTTAGTTTGTCTCACTCTTCATTAAGAAAAAGTGAATGCTTGTGGGTCTCTCCCCTCCGTTTGATTTTTTTTTTTTAACAATGTTTTAGACTTTAGCAATTGTTTTTATTTCCTTACACTGTCACATGGTTTACCATAAGTGTGTATGTGTGTGCATGTGTAAATCTACCTTTAGATATACAGTGAAAGATAGATTCTGGGCTTTGTAAGACAGGGTTTCATTGTATAGCTGAGTCTGGCCTCGGATTGCCATGTTTCTGATTTGATTTCAGCTTGAGATTCTCCTGCCTCAGCCTCCCAAGAAATTGGATCGTAACTGTATATCACCAGATTTGGCCTTTCTTATTTATTAAATGGATAGGAATGATCAGAATATACCTCTCTTCATTACTGTGTTCTTCTTATTAGAATATGAATATATATATGGCAGAATTTTAGGTTTTGCTTTCATTTTCTACCAGTAATTTTTCTTACTCTCGTCTAATGCTGGACATGCTATCATTTAAATGAATAACTTGATTAGTCATATTGCTTATATGCTTTTCAGAGTTTTGATCTAGTGGTGATATGTCTCTCAAGTTGTTCTTATATTCTCTTTAAAGTGCTGCATATTGAACTCAGAACTTTGTATGTGTTAGACACATGCACTTCCTCCAAGCTAGGGATAACTGCTGATCTTTGTTTTGAGGCTGACTTCAAAATAGCTGTGGTTCTGTTCCCTGAATGCTCTGAGTCCGTGTTGTACCGTCATGCAAGGCACTGTGCCTTTCTGCTGTAAGAAGTACCTTACATCTTTAGGCTTCTCATAACATCCATGACCTCTTTAAATCATTGACATTATTCTTTATTTACAAAACCTTATAAAAAATAGTTTAACAAAGAAAAATAAAAATTGCCCATTATATCAGCATGAGGAAAAGTTCTATCACATGACTTCTAACCTGTTTTATAATGATAAGAAACTAACAGAACTATTTTCTGCACTGTAGGCTTTTGTCTCTTATGTAACAGCAGGAATGTTCTGCTATTCTTGTAAGCTCAGAGTCCACACCTTCAGGATGTGCAGATGAGTGCTGACCAGCAGTGTTCTGACCCTTCTGTTTTCAAGAGCTGTAACATCAAAGCACCATGTGTTTAAATTTGAGAAAGAAATAGACGCTAACAATAAAGAAGACTTTAGTGATGAATTGAGAGGGTTTTTCTTTCCCCTGCCGTAAAAGCAAAGTAGGAGAGAATGTGAGAGAAGGGCCAGGGTAGGAACACTGATACAGCTTCTTTTGATCTTTCATTTTTGAGACGTTCCTGCCATCATATGCATTTTCACAGACAGCAAACAGTGTTATTCCTTTAATAGAGCATAAATATTCAAAAGCCTGTAAATGTAGCTTGTTTAAATTCATATAAGCTGGGACATGATCACTTGTTGAAAAATGAAATACGGTTGTAAACCAGCATCCACATTTAATGTGAGATTTCTCTATTGTCACTGCTTTAAATTTTCTCCTCTGCCTCGTTTTTATTCTCATCCTCATTATTCACCTCTTCCTGTCCTTATCCTTACCATTTATTTCCTAATTTATAAGACAAAAAAGTAATCAGGTCAGTATTTACACATGGGTAATATGCGCTGGACACAATGTACATTTCTTCATATAAATCTGCAGGGCATCTGTGTTCACTATTCATCAATGTCAATAGATATCTGACTGTCACTTGCCAGTCAAAGTGGAATCTGAAAGATGGTTGTCATTGACCGATGCACATGTAAGAATAAGTATTGGCAGACTGCTTTGGTCACTTGAAATCCCAGTCAGCCACCCTGCGATCCAAATGTGAGGAGGGGAATTTAGTCATCTCTTTTTTTCAGTTTTATATATTCTCAACATCTCACTTGATTCACGAAATTTTTAGGTTGTTAGAACCACAGTTTTTATAACTGTAAGTTTGATTTGTTTGTTATATGTATAGAAAAACCACTCTGAATAAAAATTTACAGCTCTTTTGCATATACATACACAAAACTTGCAGAATTTTCTTGAGGAAATACTATTTAATTTAGAGAATCAAATGTAGAGATTTTATATACACTGTGGCATAAAAGGAAGTATGCTCTTGCATTGCTCCTTGTTCGTCTTCTTTTGAATAGACAGATTCATTCCAGTGAGCATACTTATAATTTAGTTTGTAGTAATAGTTGATATAGAACACAGTGTCTATACAATTTTTGATTGGTAATTTGCAAACATAATAATTTTCTGAACATAAATGAAACCTGCAAGATTTCAGGACCTTTTAATCTAGCCTTAATAGCTTTGTTTCAAATAGTGTTTGTGCAACCTAATGAAAGGGTTAACATGGCTTTGAATTAGTACATTCGTCATTTTTAGTGAAATTCTCTTTTATTATCCTATTTTATTTTCTACTGAGTATAAGTATATTTGTATATGAATATACTTACCTAACTGCCAAATATGTTAGGCTAAATCTTTATAATTGCACTAATTTTCTGGAACATTGGAGTTATAAATAGTTCTATGATTTAAAATAATAATTTCTTCAAATTGTGATATGTAAAATCTACCTATAAAAATTCTTTATAATCTTTAAGTTGAATTTTTAAATATTAGAATTTTGGTTATATAATTCTCTTTACATTGTTAAGCTCAACAGTAACAAGTCTCAAAATATAAAAATTGGTCATTGCTAGAATCTCAGTGTAAGAAGCAGTTTATGGCCCTGTTAAAACGTCTTCACTAGGAATTACATATGTTTTCTTATAAATTGTTGGGGTTTTTGTGGGGAGTATGGGAGGACTGTACTTTACAGGCTATCAGCTGGAAGAAGGCAAACATGATTTCTAGAAATTTTTGGACAATTTTTCTCAGAGACATGCATTTTAAAATAGAAATATTGGTTGTTACTTCTATGAAATGACCAAAGCCTTTTTTCCATACACTGAGTGGTTTTTTTTATTAAAGTTTTCATAGTAGTTATTTACCAAATGATACAAAATTTGATTATCCCCTTAGGAAGGTGCTGTGAGATCATGCTTGGGTTACTTTAAACACATAAATTACTCTGATTTTATTAGAATAATGTTAGAGAACTGAGATACACAATTTAGCATTTTCTTGGTTGACCTGTTCTTTGCCTGTCTGATTTTATCCTCCCTAAACAGAATAGGGATATAATTTAAAAAAAAATACATCTGTGCTCAGGTTTAGCTAGCCAAGAAGAGAAAGCTCTTGTGTTGAAAAGATAGAGAACCCAGTTGACGGAAATGTCTGGACTTGTTAGTACCAATGAAGCTGAAGGCCCCTGGAAAGCTCAGGAGGTTATTTTGCTTTGGAGATAGAAAGGGGCAAACTGTGATACTTGTTGAATAGGTCAGCAAGAGAGATCATTCGTCATCTTTCCTGGCAGCTTTCTGTCAGAATCTTGCTCTGTCTGCTGGAGGAACTAAGACTGTACTTTTGATACTGACCAATTGTCAGCCAAGTGTAAGTGAAGCTAACAGTCATTGACCTTGTGCGTGGCAAATAAAAGCCTGTATGTCGTTTGAGAAATAATGTTATGGGACACTTCAATCAGTGAGTGGCATGCATAAGGAAAAAAACAGAGAGAGAGGGTAAGGGGAGTGAGAGAGATTGAGCAATTACATGGATCAAATAGTGAAGATGAGATTTCCAGTAACTCCATAGCTTTAGTTGACGTTTGGGATGCAGATTTAGCTACTGCTTGTTGGTGTTCTTATGACACTTCACGCAGAGCCTGACCAGGCTGCAGGATAAGGCCTTACTTGGTTTCTTCTCTGTGTCCATGCAACATCTAGCCCACAGAGACAGGATTCAGTTTCTACTGTTAAATGCTCAACACTTTGAAGGTGACTCCAATTTACTGGGTCACATTAAGAACAAAGCAAAGCAGTTCTTACCATTAAAAAGTGCTATGCTCCCCTTAGAGAGCACAGAAAGTGTGTATATTTTGTTGATTGACTTTAAGGCAGTAAGAATTTTATTTTCCAGTTAATATTGCCTATTATTCTCTAATCGATTTGTTTTGTTGCCGAATGAATTTTTTTATATTTTTCTTTTGAAGATTATATTTTAATATTATGTTTTGTGTTCTTATAGTAAAAGAATTTTCATTAACACATTAAAAGGTTCTTATTAAAAGTGACCATTAAGATATAGCAGCACCCATAAATACCTTTTATATGAACAATCTAAAATGGATGCTCTGCTTTAGGTAACATTGCCACCAGCAGAAGTGGAAAGATAGCTTTATAAAAATAAAACAATGATTTTTAAGAATGAGTGGAGTTTTAGACAGAAAAAAAAATGTTAAATTACCATAAATACTTACGTTAAATCATCAGCCAGGGTTTCTGATTCAGGGAAGATAATTTTCTGCCATGTGGGATTCAGAAAGAAGAATCACCAGGACAAATCTGCATTTCAGTGACACCAACCATATTTGGACAGCAAATAAACTGTTGTAACATTTTGGAATCTGTGGACTGATTTTCAGTTCCCCTCATCAGTCATGTTTATTTGTACTTATTAAAGGAGTGAGCATGGTTTTTGTTCCACCGACAGGAAAAGGCAGCATCTGATCACTTAGATATTTTCCTCTCTGCTTTTTCTCAACAAGTAACTGAAATCAGATGCGCTCATGCAGCTTGCTCCTGGAGGCACTCCTTGACTCATGCCCCTGGACCTACTCATACAAAGACACTAACCACGTGGTCACTGACTTCCTAATTCTTTCTTTCTTTTTAAGCCCTCGACATTCATCTCTGTTGTTTTACTCTTCAAAGTAAAATGTAATTTCACTGAGTTCTGATATTTCTCTTCCATTTGTTGCTTATGCTGTAAAGAATTTACCACTTGTATTTTATAGGTGTATAGACTTACATTTGTGTGGCGTTACAGCTCTTTTTTTGTACTTTGACTAATAGTCTCTTTTTTCAGTATTTTCTTATTTCTGAAATTATAATTTGATCACAGCACTTCTCCCTTCTCCTCTTCGCTTTCTTTCAGATTTATAGCCTTTTAAAGATTGGTTGTCATATACATATTTGTATATGTACGCACACATACACGCGCGCGCGCGCGCGCGCGCGCACACACACACACACACACACACACACACACACACACACACACACACACACTCACACATACTCAAAACCCATAAATACAACCTGCTCTATTTGTCACTGTTGGCACAGAGAGAGAGTTGATTCAGTCACCAAACACTTATTTTTGAAGTCAGACCAGGACAAAAAATAGCAAGTGTTTTTGTCAGTGGGAGTAATGATGGTTATTTGGTAACTGTAATTGATTTTTGAAAAGTTAGAATGACAATAAGTTTGTAGAGAGTGTCCGACAGAAACGGTGCCAGAAAGATAAGCCTCCGATTCTCCTCTGGAGCTTTGTTTGATTAAGTGACATAGACATTAGTGTCCAGCTTTCCTCATAAAAACTAAGAGCCATTTAAGTGTGTGTGCTCATGTATATTTATACACTTTTATATTAATCTTTACATTATTTTACATGAATTTTCCCTATTTCTCTAGAAGCACGACAGAAAAGTCTTCTGTAATAGAGAGAAGAAAGAAGTGTTGGTGAAGACCTTAGTACATCACGGAGTCACTAGTTAATGGATATAGCCAGGCGTTTCATGAAAGTGAGGGATTAATTCTCCTGCTTGGCATGTCCTCTTAGATTATTGACACCAAGGGTTAAAAACCAGTGTCGTTTCGTGCTGTGCTAAAGTCAGTTGCAGCTCTTGCCCTTGCCTACACCGCCTTTAGTCCATTGCAGTATTGCTGGCCCACTACGGGGCGGGGAGGGGGGGAGGGCTGTTTGTTCGTTTTCTAAAGTGCAAATCAATATAAAATGGTGTCATAAAGGCTTCTGATAGATTTCCAAAATTATTTTTGTTGAACTAGTGTTGTCATCTCATGGGACTTCTTAGTTTATTCTTAGATGTGTTGTTTGGGAAAAGAAATCCGAGTCTAAGTGTAATTCACGCCCTACTATAACAATCATTTTGCTATAATACTCATGATTGCTAAGGGTCTGTGCTTGCAAAGCACTTCTCAGTGCTTTAGAGTTTGGTCATGCTAGCTTAGTAGATGATGGCTATGATTTGTGAAATGAGTCAATCGAAGGTTATTAAAGATGCCTTTCAAATCCTGCAACTTCCATATGAACTTTAATGTGGTCAGACTAGAAACAAAGAACCTTTTTAAGGAATCATTGTAATTATTATCTATATTATCTATTAAGAAATAACATTTTATTCGAACTACTATTAATTTTATGATTCTAAATAGTAAGATTAAATATTTTCAATAATTTGTCTTCATTTATTTTTAAAATAATTTTTTATATAATGAATGAAATAAGTTAACTTTTAATGTACCTTTTGAGCTTTTATTTTTAAGTTGGCATGTAGGAAATTTATGTCATCCAAGTAGGCATCGGTTGGGGATATAGATTGTGTTAGGGGTCTTGCTTACTGATATCACAGACCAATACTTAGTACTAAAGAAATGGAGGAGGGTATAAGAGAGAGGGAAGAGAGAGGGAGGGATGCATGCATATACAGGGGGAGATCAGCCTTGTGTTTAGTGTTTTTACAATAGTAAACAATACTATATTGTATAACAGATAGATTTGACTTATTTGGAATCTTAAATATGAAAGAAGTTATTTGGCATTTAGACAATTAGGAAAAAATAATGAATGTGTTTCTTAGTGAAAATTTTCTCTGTTAACATATAATAAGAATTACTTCATTCATCAATTATATTTATGGAAAATCAAGGCAAAGGTTAGCATTGACATAAGTGTGCTGGAATTTAAAACATAGAGAAAGAATGTGAGATACTCTTGCTAGCAGGAGCTAGCTATGGGGAATAATAATGAAGCAGATAGCAATGTTCTTCACCTAGATTCTCAGAAATTGCCATTTCTTCTATTGTGACAGTTGGGTGTGATAATAAGCAGCATTTCCCATATATCTGTAGGGATATTTCCCTCTTTCCATGTTCTGACAGCCAGGCAAAAGTACACATGCTGACTGAAACGTGACCATTCCTTTAGGCCAGAGTCAATTCTACTTCTGATTCTCACTGTGCTATAGGGGTCACGGATTTCTGGAGAAGTTTAGCCGGTGTTTGATGTAAGGAAACAGGAATGACTTCCTCCTTCCAACCTGCAGATCTCCAAGGTGATGTGGAGACCAGAGTTTACTCTGCATTGCTTTGTCAGCAGAACTCTGGCTTTCTTTGACAGTTGTAAAAGAATTAAGTTTAAAATTTGCCTGCTATAGAGAGAACAGGAGACTACGGTGTGTGTGTGTGTGTGTGTGTGTGTGTGTGTGTGTTATATTGTACCACGTATATATTTAAACTTAGTTCATGCCATGCCATTTTATATTTAAAGAAAGCAACGTGAACGCTGTCTCTTGTGCTTCAAAGTATCAGCATAGAATGAATGGATATCAACCATACTTCAGATTGTAGATATTTTCTGCTATGTCTATTCTATCTCTGGAGCAACAAAGATTTTAATTTTTAAGTAGCTGGAAGATAAATTGGCAAGTAATATGTTTAAAAGAGAAAGCCTCTAATTTTATTCCATGCTCTTAATTTCTGGCTAGTTGACTAAATAACTCTCTTCTCTATTTCTGTCTCACATGCTTTCTTCTTTCTGTCATTTAAGATTATAAATGGAAGCAGGTAGCTCATATGCATATCGGCAGCTTCATAAATATGCAGAGCACTTCTGAGATCTCTTGCTGCAGTAGTCCTTCTTGATCTGTGTCACTTTTCCCCTTTTGAGTGAGGAAATTATCCCTTGCATTCTGCCTTTCCAAGCTGCCTTCCTTAAGCATCCTTAAGGATGCTTCCTCCATCGCCTTTCCTCCTCCCTCCTGAAGGCACAGTGCTTGAGTAAAAACAACCAACATGATGCAGTTTGTTCTGAGTAAAATCAAATTGTGTTTCATCTAAGGGCCCCACGGAGCCTGTTCCAGGTTTCTCTTTACCTGAGTTTTTTGGTTTTTACACAGTGATGTCAGAGAAACCTTTCCAGAAGATGAGGCTGGTTTCCATTCACACCTTTATAATTATAGTGACCTTTCTTTCTCTCAAGTTAGAGACACATGTTTCAAAATATGTTTGAACCTCCAGGGAGATGGAGCCTGGTGGAAAATTCTGGAGAGATTGCTTTCAATTGATATAACATGTTTGTAAGGATGCTTTGGTTAGATTTAGATAGTTGCCAAGAATTTAAATTATTATCAGAATTCAATAAAGAAAAATGCTGAACGTGACAATAATGTACTATGTGGACGAGTTAGGGATGCTTTTTTTTTGATGCATCAAACACTACAAGGACATTAGCAAACATTAAGATTAAAAGCTTGTTGGGGAGAGATGTTTGGAGTACAAAACAATTCCACTTAGCTCCAGAAACATTTCTTCGGAGACTTTTGTCTATAGAATGTTATAATAAGGTAAACATACATACGTATTTGTAACCTTAATATTAAAACTAGACTTTTATTTTAACAGTGTCTAAAAAATTTTCCTAACACTATCACATGTACCTAGAAAGAATAATATACCATATACCCTAATAACTTCAGACTCCCTAGTTCTTAAATTTTGCCTCACTATAATTAAAAGTGCCCATTAAAAGTGTAATTCATTATGCGTGACTGAATTATAGGACAGAAAGTTACAAACATAATAACAGTTAATTTCTAAATACATCCCCTGTACAAACATGCAACTATATTTAAAACAGAAACAATTTAAGGCACTTTTATCCACAGCCCATTTTGCAGCTGCCTCAAACTCTTCTTATTTCTTGAATCCAAGATACAGTTAGGAATCACTTATTTTGGCTGCACATTTTGAAACCTGTGTTGTTTTGTTTTTTTAAGAGATGTCTCTTGGGATAGTCCACATTCTATATTTGTTTGGCTGCCTTTCCTAAGTCCTTTATTATTAGGTTTAGAGGACAGTTTTTTGGCAGAAACAACCTACATTCACCCAACCACACCCTGTTTTCCTGCTTCCAACTCTTGTCACACCACCTCTTCCTCGTACTTCCTCTGGAACTCTTGATCTCATCTACAATTATTGTAGATGATGTCAATTAAATGTTGCTTCTATATACATATATTTAGATCTGAACATTTGGAAGTAGATAACCTATGGGGGTCTGGTCTCTGAAGAGAGCTGACCCTCTCTCTCATAGGCTGTTGCTCTCCAATAGCTCTTCGTGTGGAGTGGGGGTCTTCTGAAATCTCCACATAGACATGTCAACTGGTGGAGTCATTCTAGAGTCCTTGATTAGCAACTGTGTTACTATTGCTTGGGAACAACATCTCTGTCAAGTCTAGAGAACACTGTCTTTCAGCAGGCATCCAGGTCCTCTAGCTGTTCCTGTGAGTCTCCCTTTAGGAGCTGCATTGTACATACACCAGCTGGGATTAGGCACTGCTAGTCACTTTTTCTTTGTGTGTTGAGCAGCTTTAGATCATTGCAACAACCTCTGCTGCAGAACAGAAGCTTCTCTGAGGGGGGGGGTAAGAACTACATTTACATGCAAATTAAAATGAATCTATTTTGACATGAGTGGATTTGTATTTACGCTTTTTGCTATTTCTTAATTTGTTATTGTCTCTTAGTAGGACCAAACAGTAGGTTATTCCAACCTTTCATTCTTAACTTTCATTCTTCTGGAAAGATCTTTAATACATTTATATATATATATATATATATATATATATGTGTGTGTGTGTGTGTGTATATATATATATGTATATATATGCATATATATATATGCAGTACAAAAAGTAGATATTTAATTTCCTGGAAAGTTTTGAGATGGCTTTCAGATTTACATTCTTATCTTATGAAAATAAGTGTCTTTTTTTTTTTTTTTTTCTAAACTGGAAGTAGTGGATCCCGTCTAAAATTTTGTGCCTAATTAGCAATGTGAATGAGTAAGTTACTTAGTCATTGAGAGCTTCATTTTGCATTTTCTTTTACATTTACAGTATTCTTTTTTAGAAGTTGAGTGTGGAATTAATGATATAATATACATGTGACAGTAGCCTATGGCAAGTGGACAATAAATATGTGTGAAAATATAATAATGTTTGTAACGCATTTATGGATTCTTGAGCACATGAAGAACAGTTGATAAATGCCGGCTACAATTGTTATTATTCTGAGAGTTGTTTTCTGTGTTCGTATCTTAACACATCTGGAATGATCCATAAATCTTAAAGACACCCCCCCACACACACACATACATACAGTACTTCCCAGTCTATCTGGTCAGCATATCTTCCTCCTACTGCCTTATTTAGTTCTGCTCTCCGACATAAATTAGAGATATTATTAATCTCTTAGTTATTGGTCTGCATGTGCCTGTTTCTCATCAATAATTTTTTTACTTCTATTTCTTTTACATTTATAATTTACTATGTATGTGTTGCATGGTGTGTGTATGGATAGGTCTATGTGACATTCACAGGAGTCAGTTCCCTTCATCACAGAGATGAAACTCACGTCATTAGGCTTGGTGGCAAATGCCTTCACCCACTGATCTATCTCTCAGTCCCCCACTTATACTTCTTACATTTAAGTTAAAGAGTCACTTACTCTAAAGATGCCATTTCCTTATGTAATTTTCAAGATATCTTAATATCAAACTGGATCACCATTAGCCTCCCCTGCTTACCCTTCCTCAGTATTCTATTTCCCCCTTTGATGTTCACATGTTGGAGTCTTCCCCTGGAGTGTGTCATTGCTCCTCAGAGTCTTCTGGTCTCATTGTGTTGTTCTCTTGTGTGTTTCCAACAAGACCACAGTTGTGTGGACAGATAGACTCGTAGTTACCTCCGTTAGAGTATAGATTATTAGATAAAAATGCTCTTTCCCTTGAGCTTTGCCCTTGACATTTTTCCTGTCTTACCCATCAGAAGTGGAAAAATGAACACGTAAGTGAAGTGACTTAGCCAAGGGAAGAAAGTGAGGTTACATTTTATTACCCCAAACGCTGTGTGTCTGCATGAAATTTTAATGTTTGTAATTCGGATGATAATTTTTTACAAAGCCCATTGACTTAAAAAGGACATTTTGATTTAATGTACATGAATTAGGGTCTGAGATGATTATGAATCTCCATGAAGTATTTCATACTTACAGACCATGCAATTAAATTATATTTATTTATATTAGAATATTCAGAAAATATTATAGTAGTTAAAAAGAATTCACAGAACTATGTGGTATTTTAATGAAAAGATGAAAACATACAAAGTGTGTCAGTGTGACTCATGTGAAGCTAGTGGGCCATATGGATTACCATATATTCTTTTTGTTTTCTTTGTGGACAATGCATAAAAACATATGTCATGTGTGTCTCTATCCTCCCAACTAGCTTCCTACTTATAACTTCAATTCAAAAATAGTTTCACAAAAATAAAGTGTGAAACCACTGAATCTTTTTCTTGTTTTTCAAAGCTGTTAGAACAAAACTTATATGGACTTTTTAACATTATTGAACAAATAAGGAGCAAAACTTATATGCACTTTTTGCCATTATTGAACAAATAACGAGCACTATTGCTGTTAATAAATGCGATAGTCTTTATTTTCAGAAATATTTTAGTATACTTTAAAAATGCGGTCTTGAGCAATTTAAGTAACTATATCATTGATAGAAAGGGGATGAGCTTTGTAAGACTAGATGTATAAAACATTTAATTATTTATGGTACATTTTAAGCTGCTGGATATCTTAGAGAAAAGTGTATTATTTAAAAACCACACTATATAAGATATTTAAAAGTTAGTGTATACATACAGATATATGTAACTTTTCTGTATTAATGATCTTTCAGCTGTAGCTGTCAATAGCATGCCATTATAACTTTGATATCAGTTACACTGTTTTCTGGAGTGAATATCAGTTATAGAGCAGGTCACAAATGAGTTACAGAGATTTTTAATAGCTTTTATATAATAATTCCTTAAAGGTATTTTTTCCTGAAAGAAGAAATTGGGATACAATTGCATATGACTTCTAAAACGAAAACTCAGTAACTTATATGACACAGGTATAAATGGAAGTACCTGCAGTGTTGAAATCCTCACTGCATATGTCATCTTGCCATATTCGGTGTTTTCCATATGTGTTTTACCTGGGGCACAGCTAATTTATGCCTGTCAGATAAGATATATCATAATCTCTGTCATTCTTTATTTCCTAAAGTGCAGATTTCAACTTCTGTGTTACTCTAAAAAATTAGGGAGTTTCTGATTAGCGTGCAGAAAGTATTTTTCGTAAAACATCACCAATGGATTATCCATTAGAATCTAATCTGTTGCAACATTTAAAGAACATAGTAACCGTGACCTCTGGCCCTGCGTATCTCTATATGCTTTTTGACCAGTCAGCTCTTTCTATACAAGCATCTATGACATAGATGTTATTTCGGGGTCCAACTACCAGTAGTGCTTGTAGCACAGCAGTCTTATGAGAAGGAGAAAATATGAAGATAGCTGCCCACAGCTTGGGTTTTTCCTTCACCACAGCTGTTGTCCAACAAGAAACTTCCATCAGAAAAACTTTGGCTCCTGCTGACTCTCCACAATCTTATCTCCTTATCTATTAAATGAAAAATAAACCCAATCTGAAAATAATGTATTCTGCATGCCTCTGCTAGAATTTGTATTTTCATCAGAGAATACATGTGTAACTAACAAAATTCAAGATATGTTAGGAAATTATGAGCTAATTATGACTTTTCATATTTTATATGGAAATAAATTTCAACCAGAGAAAAATAAAGGCTTTCAAAACATGTTACAGTGATTTTTAATGGACAAATATGGGAACCTACTAAGACACTTTTAGGCATAGTACATGTTAGGAGTGAAATGGATGGTGTGTCAGATACGTGGGGTTTATGTGAGAAAAATCATACTGCTAAACCGAAGTAAATGATGCTTTATTCAGTCATCATCAGAGAAGCTTCTTCTAGCAACAAATGGGAACAAATACAAAGATCCACAGCCAGACATGAGACCTTAGCACACATAGCTCTAAATGGAATGTCTCCATCAAACCCGCTCCGCCCTTCTGCCACCCAGAGCTTAGGGAACACCATAGACGAGGAGGCAGAAAGAGTGTAGGAGCCAGAGGGGATGAAGACTTCAGAACAAGGCCCTTTGTATCAACTGTGCAAGGCTTGTAGAAAATCACAGAGACTGAAGCAGCAGTCACAGGCCTCCACGGGTCTGGGTCGTGTCCTCTCTCTATATATACTGTGACTTTCAGTATCATACTTTTTTGAAACACCTGAAAATGTAAATGAGTGGCTCTCTGATTCTTGTGCATTCTCTTGTGGCTCTTTTATTTTTCTATTGGCCTCTCTTCTCCAACTTAAATATGATGGGTTTTGCTTTATCTTATTATATTTTATTTTGTTAAAAAAAAAAAAAAAACTAAAAGAAAATCAATCAGTTAAATTAAGCTCTGGTGGATTTGCATTTGAGGACTCCCGGAGAATTATTCAGGATGGCATTCACTCTCTGAGCTGCAGATTTTAGGAAGACTTTATGAATACATGATTAGCCCTTCTGGGGAGAGCTTGTACAAGCAAACTGGGGGAAAACTCTGAAGAGGGGTCTTGCTGAAAATAAAAGGGAAGAGATAGATTCAGCTGTGTTCCAGAGACAGACCTGGTGCTTAGGAAAGCAGCAGGACAGTGAGGGTTTTATGGGAGCATAGGATTGGGAGTGTTGTTCTTTCTAAACTTGCTAGCCCAGCCCAGCTGCCTCCACCAATGACATTACTGATTCAGATTGTGTTTTCCTAGTAAAATGAAGACTTAGATTTTGTCCTCTTTTGAAAACTCAGGTGTTTATTTTTGCAGAGCTGTTTCTTTGATTATTATTATTAGCACCGATATCTCCCTACTTTGAATTCTCGGCATATTTCATTTTAATATTTTAATGCAAGTTGTAAGTTACAATTCTCTGATTAGAAGCTGAAACCTAATACCTCTCGTAACTTGAGTTATTTGATTTAAATTAAGACATCATGGTAGAATCCATCTTGAGAGGTACTCATTATTATTATTATTATAAAATTAAATAACACAAATATACAACTAACTGACTGTCCTGAACAAATAAGTAAACGTTAAGCTCACTATCAGGATGTTTTGAAGCTGATATTTGAATTCCATAGATGAACAGAATGAAACTTTCCTGTCGACTAATTTCCCATTCAAACCAAGAATCTTTATGTTAGTTTTCTAGTGCCTGGTTCACACTTATCATTGTGTGCCATAGTAAAGGGACTAAATTCAAATATTCATTTTCTCCAAGATCTGTGTTGATGGCTAGATGTCTCAGTTTCTTACTTAGAAAGAGTACAGCTGTAGACGGTGGCCATGTCCAGCATTGACAATACTGCCTGCGTAGGTGTGACTTAGGTGTGCTGACAATTTCCAGAGGACTTTTTCAAAATAGTGTTGGTAGAGAAAAGGAACTGGGAAGACCTGCGCAAGGATGACATGCAAATTCGTGAAGCATTCCATGTTTTTTTTCATATTTTCAATAAACCTGAAAGTAACAACAACAACAAAAGAATTAAATCCCGGTGCAGTGACCCTGACACAGTCAGATGGATAAGGAGAGCATCACCCCATCGCCTATAGAGTGCTGAGGGAGGAGGAGATTTACAGGAAGCAAGGATTGAATGGTCAGGTGAGAGCTGGGCAGAGAGTGCCCATTTGTCCTCAAGAGAAAGATGATTCAGTGAAGCTTTCAGCAGAGTGAAGTCAATTATTTGTATGAGCCATGAAATACTTTATTCTTTTTTCATGGGGTTTAAAATACGAGACAAAGGTTTGAAAAAGGCCAGTTTTAAGTTTCCAAGCACTCACTGATAGAGGATAAAGAGTTAGACATTTGTTTTTAAACTGTTACTAGAAATTTGGAATAGTGTTTTTGAATACCTTTGGGGAAATCTTGGTACTCTCAAGGAAAAAGTGTAGAAGATAGCATTTAAGTGGGAAGAAAACATGTTTCCAAACTGAAATCAAATCAAGGATTTCGATTTCTGAATGGGAAATGAAAATTCTGATTCCTGGTGCTTGATTAAATAGGTTGCATCTGTTGACAGATGAGCAGGCTGTCAGTTTGTCTTGGCAAAGCACTAAACAGAGGTACATGGCTTTGAGGATCACAGGTATTAAAACACAATAACCAAATTAAACAAACAAACAAAACCCCAAAGCATTTTGTCAGAAGATTCTTTGCTCTTCTCACGTATTAGGTCAATAGATTCAGTTTTCAATAACAATATTAATACAGGAAATACACGTTACTTGTAACAAGTTCGACTAATTTAATTTGCAATTAACTTGCTGATTTTTGTTAACTCTCTAGTTTATTATCTCAAAATACATGTGTTAAAAATAACTACAAAAGTTGGTTTTCATTCTGTAGAAAATGCTTTCAGCACATATTTTGAAATGATAACAATTTTCTGAAATCATTATTTTCAGAGAAAGTCATAATACAAAATATCTCAGAAGATGATAATACAAAATATCATAGAAAATAGTGATACAGAATACATTCTTTTAAAGAAAATGCATTTGGTCCTGCAGGTTGGCCACCCTTTCTTCTCAGCTTCAGATTACGGTATCCCTGGAATACCTAATAATTACGGTCAATAGTTTGTTTTTGTTTTTTGTTTTTTTTCTTTCAAGTTACAGATTTTTAACTGCAGTTTTCTGTGCTTGGAACCGTGTTGGCAAAGGCAGGTGTACATGGAATGCTCAAAGAGGACATTCTTAAACTAACAGTTGTGATCCGTTGAAATGAATACATACCTGCACTAAAAAACGAGCAACTCCTGCCAGATATTGTTCTAAACAGGGCGTCTTTGTTCTTCAGGAGACTTTCCAAAAAAGTTTAGGGGCCATTGCTTGACAACAGCTAAAATGAATGCAAGGGAGGTAGGGAAATGCAGTCACCTTCTGCACAATGTTTAATAGTTTCAGGGAAAAATTAAGATCCACCTGCCATGTTGAATTTTGTAAGTATGAGTGATGCAGAAGTGCTTGCCAGTACATTCATGAATATATTTAAAAAAAAAAAAAGAGGGGCTTTATATAGTAACACAAACCTTCAAATGGAATGGAAAGACAAGGCGCTTCTTTTCTGGGTGAAAGTTATCTGGTATATAGAAAGTCCCACTGAATGAAACATTTGTCCTCAAATTCCTTTTAATCTGCTGCAGGGTCTTGCCTGTTACCTCGCTTGGAATAATGTGCCAATTTTGTAAGGATGAAGAGAATTTTATCCGTGTTTTGTTCCCTGAGCCTCCTGATGCACATTTCCTTGAATTTCACAGTGCCTGCATATTCTTAGCAGCTCCCATTTCAGCCTATCACTTTCTTGGGCTAAAGTGTAAGAATTGATATTCACATCTATTTGATGGGGAATATTCAAGAAATGCAATCCCAGTGAGAATGCCACTTTCTAATGGATAGTTCTTCCCCAAGCATCTTAAAGAATTCTGTTATATCGTTTCAATCCTTTAGTGCTTTTTATTCTTCATGGAAATAGTTTAGAGTGTCTGCTCTCTGGCACAATGGCTTAGAGAGAAGCATGTTGTTCTTATATTGTTAGTAGTTCTTGATCACATTCAATTTTCTTAGTGTACTTAAAATTATTTTCTTTCTCTGTCAAACTATTGACTTTGTCTTGCCCTAGTTTGGAAGTGATGTGCAGGAATCCTGGGACATTTAATTGGCCTGGATTTCTTTTGCCTTCATTCCTTCCTTCACTGAGAGAAAGTTAAGGAGCAATTAAGTGGAACTGATATTTGTAAATATTGCTGGAAACTGAAACTTTCTAACAACTGAAGCACAGAATTCAGACTCTTCGCCTTGAACGTTAGTTTTAGCTAGTCTGAGGAAATGTACAAACATAAGTACTGGGTTCTAAGACAGTTTCCCAGGGAGTGATGCTGACGAATGTGCTGATTCTAATTCCAAACCCACCAGTACGTGGAAGTGGTTGCTAAAATTGAGCAGAATCTCCCATTTCAATACATGGGCACATAAGCTTAAAGTAAAATTACTAAGAGACTTACTATGGCACTTTTAAAATGCTTTAGAAAGCCCTGTCCCCTTGTTGTTATCTCATTGTACTTCATGAAGTGACACCTGAGTGCAGTTATTAATAGCTGCTCTTGAGAGGTGTGATAATTACCTCCCATATAAACAACTTGATATCTCTCTAAACATTTACCTTTTCACAATAATTATTTTGATAATTTTACTTAAAATAATCACTTTAAAAATAAACTTTTGTGTATTTTAGATTTTTATTAAATAAAATGTTTTGTCTACCTATCTTATTCTAAATCTGATTTATATATGGGGAATGGGTAATTGTGCCCAGTAACAGAAGTTGATTATAACACCTCAAGTTAAGTTTTCAAACTCTAGTCCAGTGTTCATACTTCTCTATGAGAAAAAGATGAATTATAAATGTTTTGGTCAAATTTAGAGCTGAGATTGTAAAGTTCTTTGACAAATGGAACTGAGTGAAAAAAAATGGACTAAGTTTTAGAGGAACCTGTAGATTAGTTGTTTTATATATCTATTAACCATCTGGAATTGACTCACGTTTAGAGAGCATCCACACTGACAAATACTGGGCTTACATGGTATATATTTATGTTTGGAATATACTACCAGGTAATTTTAATACGCTAGAGCAGCACTTTGCTCTAAGCCACACCCATCTCTTCTTGTGCTATTTAAAGTGTTAAATGTTCGAGTATGATTTTTATATTAGTTGCACATGGTGTATGTTTGTGCTTTATCAGGATATCGCCACTGCTAAGCAATTGCATTTGTGTAACTGATAGTAAATCCCACTTCTGTCCATAGATACCGGATTGTAAAATGAACACAAAACAACACAGGATTTTAATCCAGAATCCAGTATTCTTCCTCCTGAAGCAAGAGACTTTATTAGAATGATAAATGGGTATATAAATAAATGGCTGCTTTCTGAAGCAATTTTAACTACCCATTGATACCTCAAAGTTATATATGTCCCCTTGTTCCTGAGTCCCCGCTCTCACCGTGCAAGTCACGATGCTGTGAGACCCAGTTACTGTTGTAAGCCAAGCAGCTCTCTAGGCTCCAGCAGTTTGAATTTGAATCTGCTGCTGTGTGGTGTGTACTTGGAAAGCCTATATGCTAAGGACTGGGCTGTACATAGTTAGAATGGTTGTTCTCTCTCTCCAGGTACTCTGAGTGTACTCTGCTCTCAGAATAGCCATGGTGTCTTGTCTTCCTTGCAATCACTTGCCTGTGTGGAATTTTGCAATTTTTTTTTTTTCCTCATTTCCCATTTTCTTCTTCTTGCTGATAATGTCTTTAAAGGCACTGATTGCTTTCTACTTCTGTTATTTCTGTTAGAATAGAACAAACCCCTGACTCATTCCACACTCTTTTAGTCTGTTTATTATTATTATTATTATTATTATTATTATTATTATTATTATTATTACTTCCCCTATACTTTATTTATTCCTCAGCCGTGGTATCGTGGCCTTGGGAGTGCTGGTTTCTTACTGTTTGTGCGTTTTGTTTGCCCACTAGTTTTTTGTGTCTTTCCTCTTGTGATTATCTTTTACTATATTGTGGTTTTATTTACACCAGAGGAAAGCCACCTACCGTGTTTCTGCACTGATCTCCTTTCTTAGCACATAATGCTGTATTAGAACTGCTTGTCTGATTGTCAAATGTCTGAATATGGAGGACTCTAACAGCAGGGCTGTGTCATCTCCCCAGTGTGCCTTGTTCTTAGCTTACAGACTACAGGAGAAGCTTTATAATATTTGTTGAATGATCAGCAAATTATTGAAACAATTAGGTACGTAATTGAATTGAGTTGATGCCTAGCAATCATAAGGGCCTGAATTCAACCCCAAGGACCCATGTAAAAGAATCAGGTGTGCTTTAATCCCAGTGGTGGGGAGGATGAGACAGGTGGGTCCTTGGGATTCCTTGCTCAGAAGCCTAGACCAACTAGCAAATGACAAGCTCAAACCAGTGAGGGTTTCCCCCGCCCCATCCCCATCCCCCCAAAAAGAAGGGATAGAAAGCACCGAAGAATGACTGGAGTTTATTTTCTGGCTTTTACCTGAATTTCTGACAAGATTTATTTCCAGATAATTTGGAAATTTGGAGGATAAACTTACCTTTTCTAATAATATCATGTGGGATTTTTGCTTACTGTTTATTGTTTAAATACTATAGAGATTTCAGGTACAGCCCTGTTTTCATTTTAGTTAGCACCGGGCTTCACTGACAAGCAGAAAGTTCAGTGTTTGATGTAAAACTAATACCCATTGGCATTAAAGATAATTTCTGAAGAATGGTATATCAGGATTTCATATATGATAATTCTTTCCTGTACAAAGTACTTTTCTTTAGTGGTACCAGGAATAGTACCTATTCCATGCTCCTATGCCAAAAATATGTGCAGTTGCAGATGTTTCCAGGCAGTGTTAAAATTACGCCCCCATAGAAACTATTCAGTGGAAGGTCCTCTCTGCTAACGTCTTCCCTGGTAATTAGAATGTGAAATATAATTGTTCCCCAGGATTGTTGGGAATGGGGAATTGTTAAGGATTATGGGTACCTTGTCTTAGAGAGAAAGGACACTGAAGAAATTAAGGAGATGAAGAAGACTTAAGAAGACCAAGGACACTTAAATTGGAGATTGTTTTAGAGCATGGGTTCTGAACCTTCCTAATGCTGTGACCCTTTAATTACAGTTCCTCATGTGGTGACCCTCAACCATAAAATTATTTTTGTTGCCACTTCATAGCTGTATGAATCATAATGTAAATATTTTTGGAGCTAGAGATTTGGTAAAGGGGTTGCGACCCACAAGTTGAGAACAGCTGTTTTGAAGTTTCCTTCCAAGATTGTAGGAAGAAGTGTTGAATATTTAACTGCAGTGGTAGAGTCTGAACAGGAGAGCTAAGCAGCCTCGTGTGTCCTAAAATGTGAAACTCCTCTTGCAGATGTACCTTTATATACAATTCTGATTTTTTAAAAAACCTATGTGTTTAAATATCCTTTTTAAAATAAAATGATACAATGTTGTAGAAAATAAGCTGTAGGTGGGGAAGGATCTTGCTTTATGTTCTCAAGAATTGTGGTGATAATGTGTCTTTTTGAATGATTCATGGTAATTACTTGGTTGCAAGAAATCTGTATTGAATTAATATCCAAAAATGAGGCTGAAAGAATGTGGCGTAATTCCCAATGGTGATTGTGTGGCTATTTTCTGGAGTATGGCCTCTCACTGTGTGTCTTGTCTTAATTCACTATTTATAAGAATATAATTCACTCTTCTTATTTTTCCTCTATTCTCCAGTACATCTATTATAATAAATGATTTCTATTGAAATTTCCAACAGCATACTAGTGAAGATAACAATGGATAAAACTCTAAAATATTTTTTTATTTATTAGCCCCTTGTATCTTTGAAAGAAGATATGGGAACTTTCATTTGTTTTCCTTAGTGTTTTTTGGAGAAAAAAAAAATCGTGTTCTCCAAAATTGTATGGAAAGAAGAATGACCCAAAGTGTTCATCCGTTACTCTTAGGGGCAGCAAAGAAGAAGCTGAGATGATTGAAATAGAAATTGTGCTTGCACAAAAATTCATTGAATACTTTCTGTGTATGTACTAGTTGCCTTCATGATGCTAGAGTAACTCTGAAATTGGTCAGACTTTGTTATGTTAATTGTTTTAGTAATGCATACAAAATACATAAATTTAAACTTGTGTTTGGCATATTGTATCCATTGTGGAGTAATAGGTAGAATTTTCCCACTGTCAATATAACAGTGTATTGGGTCAACTAATTTTGACCAGTGTAAATAAAACTCGTGAAAACAGATAATGGGTGAACTTTCACATGCTTTTTAAATTAATCTGCTGTTCTTAAAAGGATTAAATCAATATATATTGAAACTCTTAAATAATTTTAAACTGTACATTTAGTTAGGTAGATAATTTATGAAACAAACTAATTAAGCAAAGTGTTTGTAAGAATTTGAATATATACATATATAATTAAAAAGTTTAGTAGACACTTGTGGTCTGTGAGTGCCCGTTCTTTGATGGCCAGCAATTTAGTATTTATTACTTTCATAGTACTCTTGGTATTTCATAAATTCTTCTTTATTCTCATGCTGTTTGCTGTGATGTTGGTGGAGGCGCCTATGAGATTATGACATATATTGTGAAAGATTTGCTTCTTCACATTTTAGTCTGATAGTAAAGTTAGCCTTTGAAGTTTTCAAAAATCTGCTTTACTTGTTGCAAAAGGATGTTACTCCATTAGTGTGTGGGTATGGATATTAAGCTTGGTGCTACATGAAAAGCTACACCCAAAGACAATGTAATTTTTAACTTTAGCATTGACTTTAATTATCATACATTTGTTACGAACTATTCAGAGACACTGAATAATCTTAAGTGAAATATAAATTTCTCATTACTGTTAAAATATCATATTCTCTCACATGATACCAAGTGAGAGTTCTAAGTCTTAAGCAGCCTGCAAAGTAGTAATATAAAATTCTGGATTATAGTAATGCAAGAAGTTGGTGAGATTAAGAATCTGTTCTACTCCATTTTCAAAATAATACTGAATAATAGAAATATGATTAAATGTGGTTTAGTAAATCAAGGCGTCCGTTCTTTCAAAGTATTATTTGAAGAAATCAAACGAATAAATCATTTGATTTATTTGTATTTCCCTCCCTCCTTCCCTCTGTCCCTTCCTCCTTCCCTCCCTCCTTCCCTCCCTCCCTCCCTTCCTTCTCCCCTCCTTCAGTTCCTCCCTCCTTCCCTCCCTCCCTCGCTTGCTCCTTCCCTCTCTCCCTTCCTTCCCCCCTCCTTCGGTTCTTTGTTCCTTCTTTACTGAGAAAGGGCCAAACTTTTTAGATCTTGCTTACTGAGAGCTAACAGAAATCCTTTCTCCTGAGAGCTGAGATGAAAGATTGTGTTCCACCAAGCCTGGCTGGTCCACTCTTTGAATAACTTTTCTTCTGTCAGAAGTTTTAATTTAAAGAAAAAGGCTGAAAATTATTGCTCTTAAAAGTTTCTGTTAACTTTGATTTTTGCATTTTGATATCAAAGTAAAGTGTAGCAATTTGAATTATAATACAATTAAGTATGTACACTAAGAATATATATGTCAAAGACATCTACCTATATCATATGTGTGTGTATCACAGATATTTATATAGTATACATAATTGTATTGACTCCTTAGATATTTTAGCTGTCATTTAAGTACATACACTACCTGTATAACAAGTATATGATAGTATATTTTGAGAATCTGCATTTGTCTTGAGCAGATAATTATATATATATAATTATATATATATAAATTCTAGATTTAATAAAAATTAATGAGGTTGTGTTGTAGGTATCATGATCAGGCTACTATATATAAGTGTGTGTGTCTGGATATTAAACTTTATATGCAGAAAGAACAATTTTCAACTAATTATATATACAATAAAGATATTAGGGCTTCAAGCACAGGGCCATATATTAGTTTCATGAATTATTTTATAAGTGAACAGAAAACTGTTCAAAATTTGGAAAACTGCACGACATTTGAGTATCTAACTTAGTTGTCCATGTTATAAGATTAATGTTTCATAAAGATAACAAAACAATACATTTAATTTGAATTACAGTATTTTCCCTAAACTCTAATTTTGTGAAATATTTTATTACACTAAACACTGTTTTTATAAAAAATAGAATTTAAGTCTGCGGAAATCAAAGAACTTTGCAACCTTTATTGACATCATGTCTAGACATAGTCCTTTAACGTCTATAGCTTGAAAGAATTCGCCCTCTACCCTATTTCTTAAGAACTTTATTTAAAATCTACTAATTTAAACTACAAAATAATGATGTTGAAAAGTGGCAGAGGGTAAGGATGCCTACATTCTCATACCGTTAGGATTCTTTTTCTCCCAATTGAAGGCGATTTGCCCTCTGTCTTTGCCACTGGTGTTATGTTCTCTAGAGTGGGATCACTGCAGAGCATAAAATGCCTACTGTTATCCTCCTTGCTTCCCCTCTAATTCCATTCAATAACAAATACTTATTTCAAAACTTAAGCAAGGCTTGTTTGTCCCCCCGCCAATTACACAGTAACAAATAATTAATCCCTTGACGTTTATATATTCTGTTCATTTCGACACACTTACTGATTCCTGTTTTTTATGTTTTCTTGAATGCTGACTCAAATATAAAATTGAGCTTAAGTGTTTTATAAAGTCTTTCCCATTTCTACCCTGTCACTGACTTTTTACCTTACCCTCTTCACCAGAGTACGCTGTCTTAACAGCTTTGACCCTATCTTCTCTTTTCTAGTTAGTACAAACGGACAGTTCCATAATTTGTACTCAGCTTTTGGATTGCTTTCATATTAAAATATTAAGATAATTTAATACTCTCTCAGCTCTCTGTCCATAATACTATTTTATAGCACCATTAGTACAGAGATAAAATGTCATTCTGTTCATTTCTCCTATTAATTATAAAAATGATCGATACAATTTTCATTTGGATATATACAGGACACATTATTGTTCTTTCCCATGAGAAATCCTGCTAGTTCCTCAGGCCGATGTGCATCTCTGTATTGGTGTTGAGCACATTGCTTTGCAGAACTAGGCAGTAATAGTCTTTTCCGTGGTCACCAGTGATGTTACAGTTTTTTTATTAGTAAGTATATGATTTTATGCTATCCTTGTTCAAGTGTAAGCCTGCAAAGGTTGAAAAGGCACGTGAATCTGTAAATAAGTTTTAGTTCACATTTTGCCATACCCATACTATAGGTCAGAGATCAAATGAATTCTTTTACCTCATAGACATAATGGTAAAATGAAAGTATATAATAGGACAAATTGATGTATATGTGCGTTTGTGCCTACAGTAAGTGATAACAAAAGATGTAATGCTCCATTTTATTTAAATTAGTTTTGCTCACTACAATAATTGTTTTAAAGTGAGCCAATAAGAAATAAATTGAAAGGGTTTCCATAACAAAGGGTCTTAGTGTTATATTATAGTTTCTAATATAATATAGTTTCCTAAACCTTAATATATAAATTTATTTTAATAGTGGCCTGTCTAGTTCCAAGTTTCTGTTCAAAAATGTAAGTTTTATATATTCATTGTGTTACAATGCTAAGTAATCTAAAACTAGATCATTTTGCCCTCACATTTGGATATGTTACATTTGTGGGAAAATAGTCATTATGAACCCAGAATCCAGGAAAACTGTTAATTTTTATTGTTTGGCTTTTAAATTGAGTCCTGAGCCAGGAACATTCTTCTTACTTATAATTTACAACTCAGTTATTTTCCTCTCCTGCTTCCTCTTTACCATGTTGAAGGGTTATCCCGGTTACATTCATAAAATGTTTTCCTTGTCCTTCCCACATTTATCAGTGTCATTCTATTAAATGTGCTTATGGAGTCATGTTAGAAATCATTGAAGACACATTCTCTGTTGTGACGTTCCTGTGGATGTTCTGGACAGTGTAGAAGGAAGTGTCATTAGAAGTAGACCCTGGTCAGGGGCTCCCTGCTTGAAGTAGCTGAGGTCTCCCTGCCAACAATCAGAATATCACCCTCCAGTCCCATTGATCACACTTTCATGAAACATTTGGTAAAAGGTGTCATTGAGTTAGTCATTGAAGGTGCTTAGATTGAGGTTTGTGGAAAGAGTGAAGGTTCGTCACTGAGTCGAGGATAGCCAGGGTGTGCTTCAGGAATGCATGAGCCACCATCAGAGCTCATAGTGAAGTAGAAGACACACACATAAAGAACTAGTTATAGAGCAGAAATTCTGTGATTTTGGTAAGTTACGCATTAAAATCTCATAATGGCAGTCATGTTACTTTTAAGTGATAGTCAATTCTCATACCTTCAGTTGCTATTAATTTAAAAAAGAATGAAGCTGTAGGGAATGCCACTTTATGTATCTAACATAAGTACTTTTTCTAGAGATAGTTAAAACGATATCTTACTTGTACCTGTATTTTCTTCTTACAAGTTGTTGCGGGTATGGAGTCCATAGGAGCTGAAAATGGGTCAGGTGATTGCTAGGTGTGGAGATAAAACCAGCAATTAATTACTTGGTTGGGGTTAATTACCTGGTTTGTTATTACAGGATGCTGAGGGTAGGACCAGACAGCTCCTTGTTCTTCATTGTATTTTTCTTACAAATCTACGTGTGTATGGGGTTGTGGTCATTTTCTCTTTGGTTTCTTTCTTTTTTTAATTTTGTACTTACCTCCTTTTTTTTTTTTTTTTTTTTTTGAAGAAAAGAAGTATTGAGCCATTATTTTTTGGGGGAGGGATTAAGTAAGATTTATTCTGCCTTTTATTTTCAAGAATTAAGAATGAGCAAACCTCTTCACCATCCTGATGCATCTTTATAAAATGTCCTGCTTCAGGGTAAATGGGTTTCTTTATGATCTCCAGAAAATTCTCCCCTGACATAACAGAAATGATTATTTATCTCTGCACATGTGCAAAAGGCCTTAAACTGCTTTGGGGCTATTTGCCTCACAAGACTTAGCATTGATTCACATTTTATAACAGACTAAATAAGGCAAAGAGACTCCACAAAATTGCTGTAATGATAGCTTTCACTTATGCTTTGTCTTATTCATTTTTTAAAATCCTTCTAGATAACTGATTATGAAAATCTCACGTTATATTGCTTTGTGTCAAACGCTGCTAGTTAGGAACAGCTCCACTTTTGACTCTGTATTCTGCAAATATGTTCAGTAAATGCTTATAATCTAAATGCATCATGTGAGGACAAATTATCATTAAAAAATACTCATACAATAGTTTAATTTTAATTTTTTCCACTCAATTAATTGTTTTCTTAAATTTAAGCAGATTGCAGATGTTTATATTCATGTGTGTATTTCTTGTGGAGTTAAAATGTAAGTTTGAGGTAATCTGTCCTTATAGACCATTCTGTTATTTCTGTTCCCACCAAGAGCCTTTGAAAACAAAGCTAAGAGCTGTCCGAAATAGCTTTCTGGTTTAAATATAAGTAGTCAATAATAGTCTTTCATGTGATGCTCACTATGCTCTTTGCAATCTTTCTCACTTCACATTGATGAAACGCTATGGCTTTGGCAGCAAAGGCAACTTGACTGTTTCTGCTCACCCTGAAATCGGAGATAATTAGGCAGTTGCAAAATATACATGTTAAGGTACAGTATACATAATTTATGGACACTATTTCCTGTGCTTATTAGAGATTCGGTGCACTCATTATCTGATTGTGCCATATGAAGCTAGTCAGTGTGGTGATGTGTTATTTTAGAGGTCATTGTGTTTATTCTTTACAGATATCCTTCATCCCCATTGCCTACTACAGTCGTGGATATACATACAGGTGGCACATACTAATTATTTAATCAGCACACATATATAATCGGCTATAATTGGTTAATTATTTGCATTTCTTTCTGCACAAAATGTTCATCTGGTAGAAGGCTTGCCTCACACTTGTCACACATAGATATGTGAAGGGGATCAAACGCTTGTGTAGAAATTCACATTACAAAATAATAATTGTTAGCAGCTATTTGTTGTGTGCTGATTCCATGTCAAGCACTGTGCCTTGCCCTTCAGTTCACTATCTCTTTTAATTCATAATAGCTTTTTAAAAGCTTAATGTTTTGTATTATAGATTATCAAATTGGACTCCCAGAACTTAAGCAAATATGTAAAGCTCACATAGACAGTAAGTGTAACAGAAAACAGTCTCATATTGTGGAGACGGTACATGCTGACTCCTCAGCTTCAAGCCTGACCCATGTCTGGCAAGTACTCAACGCTGTCAAATCCTCAGCCCAACTAACATCTATACTGTCTTTTAGTCATGGAAACAATAAAAAAGTGAAATTTTAAATGTCAGTCATTTAAACTTTCAAAACTTTATTATCTATTCACTTCATGTGTGTGCATGTGTGCGTATGTGTGTGCATGTGTGCATGTGTGTGTATGTGTGTGTATGTGTGTGCATGTGTGTGTATGTGTGTGTATGTGTGTGCATGTGTGTGTATGTGTGTGCATGTGTGCATGTGTGTGTATGTGTGTGTATGTGTGTGCATGTATGTGTATGTGTTGCGCAGAAGATGTTGTGGGAAAGGTCAGATGACAGCTTGTAGGCATTGATTCTCTCAAACAGTATGGACTTTGGGGCCTCAAACTTACGTATTCCAGCTTGGCAGAAAGCACCATTACATGGTGAGCCATTTTACCAGCCCTAAAATACAAATATTATCACTTAAGACATCTATGATGTTATGTGTTCTACTTTTTTAAATGATGAATTCTCACTCATATAAGGCAGAATTTTTGTGTGTACTCTATGTTATTTTAGCTTTCTCTTTATTTTGTAATAAAATGAATGAATAATATAACAGAATTTGTAAAATATGTGGTAGGAGTTATAATGAATGTAAGAGAAATATTTGAAAGAATCCTTGACAGTGTCATAAATGCTGTAGTACAGTAAATTATGTCCCTGACTAGAATCCTCTCTACTATAATGAAATCTCTTTTTTGCAGCCTCTTGTTCACTCACATGGAGTAAAGAAATTCATTAAGTGAATAAAATAAAGTTGTGTTTTCAATAAACCACATGCTTTGTCGCTATAGATGAGTATTTGAGTTTGTAAACTAGCTGCCTAAATTAAGGGTTTTTAGCTGGTAAGAAAACCGTACTTCGGGAATCCTGAGAGTTCTTGGTTAAATAATTTTAAGCCATAGGAGTGTTCACATGTGATGTGTGTGTGTGTGTGTGTGTGTGTGTGTGTGTGTGTGTGTGTGTGTGTGTGTGTGTGTGTGTGTGTTGGGGTAAGGGTGCAAGGGGGAGAGAGAGAGAGAGAAAGAGACTGAGAGAGAGAGAGAGAGACTGAGAGAGAGAGAGAGAAAGAGACTGAGAGAGAGAGAGACTGAGAGAGAGAGAGAGAGAGAGAAAGAGAGAGAGAGAGAGAGGGAGGGAGGGAGGGAGAGATTGAAGGAAGAGAGTAAGAATTTCCAGTCCTAGTCTATGACGAGCAGATAGTATTGAGTAGGACTCACAACGACGATAGGATCTTTATGTAGGAACTGATGCCTCTCCATTTTAGCACTCTATATGACTTTAACAAAACAGTTCTGCACATTTATCTACATGTGCTGGTATGAACATGCAGAATTTGGAAGAGGGTTTTGAGTAGTGTTTCAGGAGAGCTGGACATGATAGACTAGAAGACCTGATAGGCAGTGGGGACTGTAAGGGAAACTGGTATGCACGCAGGACAGCCGTTCCCATCCACACTCTCCCTGAAAGACCAAGTTGAGTGCCCTTCATTTGAAAACACTCTTTGTGATGTATGGGAAATTTGGAATCGAAATATGATGCTTTAAAGACAGCATTTCAATTAAATCTGTTGCCCAGACACTTGCAGCTAGGTAAATGATTTCTGTGCCATTCCTAAGTGTTTCCAAAATGATATGTAATGCAATAAAAATAAATCCAAACAAGACAACAAAACCCACAAGTATTTAGTACATAGTATTTTAGAGTTCATAACAAAGCAATGGAAGAAATTGAAACCTACTGTTAAATGACTTTCCCTCAAGTATGTGCTCTCATGTGGTCAAGTGAGATCTGAACACAGGTGTTTAAAATCGAATTCTCTTTCTCTGCATCACATTACCTTTCTGTCATGGTCCAGCATTTATAAGGAAAACAAAGAAGATAAAAAGGAACTAGAACACTTCAACCTCACATTTTATATTTTATTTTTTTTACTATTTTGATAATGATGTCCCAATTAAGATAAAAGAATTCTTAAACACTGTAATTCATCAAACTTATCATATTCTATACAAATTGGTAATTTAATTAAAAATACTTTACATAAGGATTTATTTTATTTTACTTTATAAATTTTAGAAATATACATTATAGAGCTTTAATTTTCATTTCCACCTTATAATATTATATAACATAAATAAGATAATATTCTATCAAATACACAAAACAAATAACAGCCATACATGTATTTACTAAATCCTCTGCAATGATTTTTTTTCAGTCTTAAAAATCTAAAATTGTTTCCAGACACTTGAGTACCTGCTTTCCAGAACAGAATATCCTTCACGGTCTCTTTCCTACATTTTTTTGCAAGTTAGTTATAGGGTAATGTGGATGTTGCTTCACAGACGGTAATGTGCTCATTACATCATGTTGTTTTTATCCCCTCTCTGCCCGCTGTTCATTCTCAATGTGAAAAACCATAGCCTATCAGTGACAGGAGGTCTGGATTCCAGACTGACTTTTGTAATTATTCCCACTGTGGGCCTGTCAATAGGATTAAAATACAGATTCTGGATCTGTCTCTCCCAGATGAGGTCAGCACTTTGAGCAGGGGAGGACTATTTCTGCAAGCTGTGCTTCCCCTCTGCCGTGTAGAAGCAGTGATATTAATGTGACACAAATATTTGAAAGCTCCTTTGGAAACAAGCTCGCTTGCCCTGAACTAAGCAACATATCCATCTGCAATAAATAAAATGATGGCATACATTAGAGTGCCGACTATGTATGTACATAGATTCTAAAATAATATTAAAGCCCAGAAAGTTTCAATTACAGAACAATCCTTTAGTTCATAATTAATAAACTCTTTGCAGCTGTGTTACTGTGGCCGGAAACATCTGCAAAGCTTCATATTTAACACACAGACACACACCATTTCTTTAGAAAATGTTCAATTGTGCTTAAAATCACAGGTCTAGAAATGAAGTAAGACCTGAAGAAGAAGAATCTAGCTTTATTCAATTAGCTCATAGGGAATTGGAGTGTGGACGATTCAGGCAGAAGCAAACAACCTTTGCCTTGCAAAGTAATGGTGGTAACTTTGTGCATGATACAGCCACTTGCTCACTCATAGCCAGATACATATGATGTTTCCAAAAACCTCTCCTACAGCCGTGGTGGTTCATAATTGTAATCCCATCATTGCAGAGGTGGATACAGAGGACCAGATGTTTGAGGCTGCTCCAGCCTTAGCTTCTCAGTGAGTTCATAGCTTGATGTACGTAAATCCCATCTCAGAACAAATAAGTAGAAATTAAAATAAAATATATTATAAAATCATAACTATAAATTTAGACACTTAACTTCCTCTGTTACATCACGTTTCTGTTCAGATAATACTTAGGCTGTACATCCTTTGTTTTTGTCCCAATTAGCTATTTATATATCTTCTATGATGAAATGCTTATTACTTATGGTTTGCTTATATGTGCTCTAGTTTTATTGTATTTATTAGTGTTTTTGATTGGCTTAAATGCATTTTAATTTTGTAATATTTCTTAAAAGTTATGTTTTGATAGTATTTTATTTAAAATAATGATCTAATAATTTGAGAAGTTTTTTTTATATTTGTCATGCATTTTACACAAACTTTCATAATTTTAGGAACAAATTAGGACTTCAGTATCCTGGCACTGAATATCTGATTGAGTTTAAAAAGTGGAAATGTCCCATATGAGTGAAGTTTGTGATACATGTGCATGAAACTGCCATAAATGTCACAGCTTTGAATGTTTGTTTCTGTGCTATATGCATGTGTGTGAATGTGTTTGTGTGTATACCTGTGTATGTGGAAGCCAGAAGTCAATACTTACTAGTATCTTGCTGTATGTCTCTACATTTTTTGGGGGGGGTAGAGGGAGTGTTTTTTTCCTAAACAGTTTCTCACTAAACACAGAGTTTGCCAGTCTGACTAAGGTGGCTGACCAGTAAGCCTCCTGTCTTCACTTCCTGACCCTAAGATATAGGTAATACCATTGTTTTTTGTTTTGTTTTGTTTTTTGTTTTTAAGTGGAAATTCTAGAGATCAAACTCAGGTCTACATGCTTGATCATTTCATGTAATGAATATACATTAATAATTTTAAACAAAAAAATCTAGGTCCCAATTGTGATTCCATAACTGTAATTTAGTCAAGGCAATTATTTTTTCAATGCTTCCCTAATGTACTGTCAGGGAGAATCCCCAAACAAGATACAGATTTTTAGTCTAAATATAAAGATTGATGTCAAGCACGCCTGAGATCAAAGGTAGATGAGCCCAGTTCCAAGCAGGAAGTCATTTCTGTTTGTAGAGGATTCTTGAGTTCCATGGATTTTCTAGGATAAGATTTATGAAAAGGATATATATTTATTTGCTCATTTGTTTATTTAAATATTTTAATTGAAGTAGTTGCATGACCTCTCCCCTCCTTTTTCTTTCTCCCAGTTATCCCCCATATCTGCTCTCAGCAAATCCCTCCTCAAGTTGATAGCTCTCTTTCTTTGTTTTTATTAATAAACACACACACACACAAATACAAACACACATGCACACACACACACACGCATGCACACACAGATGAATATAAATATAACCTGCGGAGTCATTTTTGGTGGTTGTATGTTTCAATGCTGATCACTCTGCAATGGACAACTTGTAAAGGTGCTCATCCCTGGGGAATGTTGATTTTCCTTCTTTTAGTAGTCACTAGCTCATAGTTCTTTTGTCCATGGATGGGAAGTCACAGAATGTCCTCCTTCTCTGTAACCCGTCTGTTGATATTGCCATTGTCCTGCTCCTATTTATATGCTAAATAATGAGATAGAATTTAACCTAGGTTTACCTCCACGGGTCATAAAGTAAATAACCAAGCCTATTCTTACTTTTTTTTTTTTTTTTTTTTTTTGGAATGTTAGTGTGGATTGAGGAGGAGCCATTTTACCTTAATAGTTAGTCTGGATCAGAAGGAACAATGCTGAATGCTTTTTTTTTTTTTGGACTTAAGGAATGTTCATTTAGAGCACTCTTACTTTAAAACAGAGCTACTATTGTTCTGCTGCCTGCATGAGACAGAAATCAACTCAGAGGCCAGGGCCCTCATTGCTCCAACACCTGGAATCCAGGGAAGGCAACTGTAATAATGTGATTAGTAGAAATGTAGAAGTAGAACAAAATACAAAGTTTTAGAATCAACATTTTAAAATATTTTTGTGTTTGGAACTTGAGTGCATTATAATTTTCTTACGTAATTATTTTATAAATGGGAAACTTGATTGCCACTTTGCACATAGTTACAGAATTTAAGTTATGGAAAATATTATTTGTATAATGTTTAATGTAGAAGGGTATATTGTTATTAAACATAATTGAATAGTAAAGTTTAGTTATTTTATGACAGCAAACAAAAATCTTATTGTATGTTACCATAAAGTTTTGCAGATATATTGTAACAGAATATTTTTATAGTCTAGTATATATAACTTTCCAAGCCTCTTTTTTTAGTGTGGTTTTCTGTTTAAGGAACACACAAAATAAGCAAAACTCTCTTAGCTTACAAAAATTGAGTAAACTTATTTTTTCATTAAAGATCCAAAGATTAGTCAAAAGAACCAAGTTCAGGACTTTGCCATTCTGCAAAAATCTACTATTGAAATCATAGGTGAGAGTTTTTATCTAGAAAGACAATTAAATATTTGAAACAATTTTTATACAAAACTTTATTCTTTGTGATTGCCACACTATGCTACTTAATAAACCCATGTTCAGTTACAAAACGCAAAACCTCAAAAAGGAAGAATATCATATTAGTATGTTCATTTGTTTAGTTACTTATTTATTCTTTATCTTTCTCTCATAGGTTACATCCCAACCTCAATTTTCCCTCCCTCCTCTCCTCCCAGTCCCCCCCCCCCCTTCACTTCCCCTCTCTCCCAGATCCACTCCTCCTCTATTTCCTGTCAGAAAAGAGCAGGCCTCCCAGGGATGTCAAGCAAATACGGCATAACAAGTTACAATAATGCACACCATATCCATTAAGGTTTGCTTTGAGTTCCAGTTCAGTTGATCAAATTGAGCGGCAAAGCAAGGGAGGAAAAGTCTTTAAGTGGTTGTTTAACAATCCCAAGGAAGTTTTTCCTCCATAATAACCTTGTACATGTGCAGTGTGCTTCCCCCTCAAGTCTTCTTCCGAGTGCATTTTAGAAAACCATATGTAGTTGTAAGTAGAAAAGTTGCCAGAGTTCCTGTGCAGAGGTTTTCTCAGTTAGGAGTTGAAATTCTCTTCCGTGGGTATTCTAGAGTAGGCTACTTTGTAAGTTTATCACATTGAGTATCTGACTTCAGCTCTTTTTCTTAGCTGTTTTATCTGAGTTTCTAATTTTAAGATCTTCTGTGGCTTCCTTCCCAAGGATTTCCCACCCACTTGCTCTCTGTTATCCCAAGAGATTCAGGTCCTGTACTCACATGATTTTGCTTGTATTTTAATATCCTTCCTATAAAGATTTGTACTTATTTTTCATAACTCTGAATTGATAGGTCTCCTTTGAGGTTAAATGAACTCACTTGTCACAACTTATAATTTTCAGTGTTACTACAACCAAATATGACTTCAAAGGAAAAAAATTAGGAACACTTTCCCATTATTGCCCCGATTTAATTATAGCCATACATGCCTCCTTAATTGTGCAGTGCCAGAATTCATAGGAAAGTTAGATTACTCATTTACTATTTCTCATTAAAGTATTTTAGTGTATTGTTACATAGACTTCCAAGCTAAAACAATGGCAGTAATTTAGGAGTGGTATATTAAAAGCAAGATAATAAGATATATTAAAAATTACCTAGAGTAGCTAAAAGCCTTGAGAGCCAGCACCAAAATGAGAATCACGAGCTGAACAGCATACGCTTTTGTATGTGCAGACCTGTGTTCTAAATGCAGTTTTAACTTAAGCAAGATGAATTATTTGAAGAATTCAGGTTACTTTCGCCTCAAATCTGTTTTCCCATCTGTTAAAAGGGAAATAGAATGTAATGGAATTTGAAAGATGAGCAATAAGACTTTTAAATTTCTCGACATTAGATTATTATAGATACATTCTCAGCATTATGAATGTTCATGAAGAAATTCACTTTCTAATTTGGGGCTGCTAGGGGTTTCCCTTTATTAGAAAAATTCTTAGAAATTCTACTGGTTACCTCTGTTTGCTACCTGACAGCCTGAACTTGTAAGTGTTAAGTCACAGGGCCACCATATCTAGTCCTTTCTAGTCCCACTGCTCTCTGTTAAAAATAAATGACAATACACTGTCATGAAGAATTCACTTTCTGACTTTTCTAAATGACAATGTTTCCAGGTGCAGATTACAGTCAAAGCGGCGCCTTCTCTGTTTGGTCCCAGGTTATCTTTTATCTTTATATGAAGATCGAACATATAGCAAGATATTGTGGGTATTTGTAAATAACAATTTGTCTGTGTGTATTCTGAGAGTCTTTACTTACCAGTGAACATCTTTTGAAAGAGAGTGATCAAATCTGCATGGGTTATTAATTTGGCTATTGTTTTGTATTCGAGCAGTTTCCTATGTATCTTAAGTGTGTAATAATTATTCTTGATAATTTATAGAGATGTATTGTCTGTCTTTGTCTAATGTAATTGTTTCCATTTTTTCTCTTGTGTGTACTGGAAAACACAATTTAGTGAAGCAGCTTCTGAAGGCAGTCATGGACCTTATATTTATAATGAGATTGTAGTATTCTTGAAAAGCTCCCTGTGGAAATATAGTGCATTTATAAATTAATGTTATATATAATATACCTATCTTGTATACAGTGTTGATTTCTTGAAATTTAGATAATACACCTTCAAAAATTTCAAAGCTGCACATAAATTGCTCAGAATGTGTACAGAAGCAAAAGAAGACATCTCTGGAAATTATGACACCCTATAGGACAGTTCCTGTTTTCCATTGTCCAGAGGGTGAATTTTAATTAATTTTCTAATTAGCACCCATGAAGAGCAAACTAACCCTTTAAATAAGAGATACTTTTTAGAGCTGGAGGTAGTGGCACATGCCTTTGATCCCAGCACTTAGAAGACAGAGGCAGGCTGATATCTGTGAACTCAAGGCCTTCCTGTCTACATAGTGAATTATAGGATAGGATACACTACACAGAAAGGTCCTGTTTTAAAATACCAAAACTAGAAAAAGATGAAAAATTGTAAAATATGTTTATATATCTATCACTAACTCTTTTTTAAAGATATAGCTGTTGTTTTTCAATAAAACTTAAAGTCTTAGGTATGTGTTATTTTAATAAGCAAAAAGAATGATGTAGAGGATCCAAAAATAAAACATTGCTGAAATAAAAATTTCAACTTGCAAAATTTTAATTAAAGATAAACATGAGTAGATAAAATACCAAAGAATATTATGTGGGTATCTACCTTCCATGGTGCTCTGCTCTCTTGCCTAGCATAGCTGATGGCTTCCAAAGTATGAAACCTAAAGCAGCAGAGGAGAAACAAAGCCACCATCCACTCCAGGTTATATCTCTTCTCCCTAAAAATCAGTCATCTTCTGTTCCTTTTACTCACGTGTTTCTTTTAACAAAAACATTGTTATCTTAGAGGGAAGCCTGCTGTTTAAATTTCACGTATTTAACTTAAAACTTGGAGACCATGGCAATTTGGGGCAAGACATTTCAGACATCTGCAGATGAAAGTTCCTCTAGCATTATTGTTGCCGTTCAGTTCCAGTGTTTATGTAAGCATCCTTTGACTTTTCTTCCAACCATGGCACCCAGCCCAGCGGCAGGTGCAGCTCTTTTGCATTGTTTGTATGATTTTGCTTCAAGAGGGATTATGACAGTGAGCTGCTGAACTATATTAAACCACATATTTGGTCATAAAAAGTTTATTTTTTCAGAAAAAAAAAATCCAGTGTCATAAATATTTGCTAAATATTCCCAGATTTAACAGCCACGGCCCAGTTTTTCTTAATCTCTCTCATCACTTGTTTCTTACCCAGCCTGTGGCCGCAGGTTCTACAAATCTTCCTCCCAAGATCTTCAGTGTTCTCGTTGTCCAACCCATAGTTTCTCTGACCGGGAAGGCTCCTCGAGATGTGAATGTGAAGATGGCTACTATAGAGCTCCTTCCGACCCGCCATATGTCGCATGCACGAGTAAGTTCAATCCTGAAAAAGAATGGCTTTTATTTCCTTACTGTTCATTTGTAACACTCAATGAAGCATCAATAACCAAGAAAGGCTTGAAGTCTGACACTCTTAGTTCTTCCTATCTGTAAGCTTTTTCATAAGCAGATTCTGTAAAGCAGTGTTAGTATAATTCTGTCTCTCAAAATTAAGAGTCACTTACTAAGGATCCTTTTCTTTCTGATATTTCTTGGAAATCATTACAAATTATTGGCTGTACAGTCTAGGAAATGGGACTGAACAGAAGTGTTTTCTGAGTTATAATCCTAGTGATAAACAAGATCCATTCTTACGTATTGTTGCTTTGATTCATAAATGTTTGAGGCACAAGTAGAAAGCACTTTCACTCCTTGCTATAAGTCACTCTCCAGCAAATTATGAATGAAACAAGTGTTTACTGCTACAGGGTTCAAAGGAAAACTAACAATCACACAACTCTTTTCCTTGAATGCCCTGTTTTCATTGCTTAAAAGAAACTTTGTGAATGAATGTGGCAAGATTAGATAGGCAGTTGTTACCCTGTTCTTTTCCAGTATGAAGTAGGAAATAAATAAAGCCTCTTGTCAAATTATGTTGCTTCTGTAGCAAAGACCTTGCGGTGTTTATGTGAAAGCAATCATGGTTGCCAGTTTTCTGGCTTTTCTATTTCATTCTAAGGAACTACATAGATGCTATTGTGCATTTTGTTTGCATACATTTTTCTTCTTTTTTGCCTACGTGTTTATTTATTTTTGGCTTCCGAAGGGCCTCCCTCCGCACCACAGAACCTTATTTTCAACATCAATCAAACCACTGTAAGTTTGGAATGGAGTCCTCCGGCAGACAATGGGGGAAGAAATGATGTCACCTACAGAATATTGTGTAAGCGGTGCAGTTGGGAGCAAGGTGAATGTGTTCCATGTGGAAGTAACATTGGATACATGCCCCAGCAGACGGGATTGGAGGATAACTATGTCACTGTCATGGACCTGCTTGCCCATGCAAATTACACTTTCGAAGTAGAAGCTGTAAATGGAGTTTCTGACTTAAGCCGATCCCAGAGGCTTTTTGCAGCTGTTAGCGTCACCACTGGCCAAGCAGGTATGTGCTGTGTATTTTTTGTAGTGCTGGGCTGCATCAGTTACTGGTTCTGGGTGTTTGTGAACACCACTGCACAGAAATTTATTTTGCCAGCTTATTGATTTAACTTTTATTTATTTCTCCTATGACCTGTTAAGTGACATTTATACTTATTAATATCTCCATAGTTATGGCAAAGGACGAAAGGCAGAAACACTCTAAGTCATCTTAACTTGCTGTACTTTGAACTGTTTTGCTGAATGCTCTAAACAACGTGTGATGAACTACTGGTCAAGATAGTGAATAGTATTTGTCCTTTATCGTGTAATTTGTGCTTAGAATCATAATCTACACGACAACTAAAAAATAATGAAGTTGTTGTGCCGTCTTATGTTTCATAACCAAATTTTTACTGTATAGAATATGATTCTTATATCTGAAAACTTTTTAAATTTCTATTAGAGTATTTTAAATTTATAAGTAGATTTGGGCTCCTGTGACTGTAATTTTGTTAATATGTTCTGGAAAACGGGTGTAGGGAAGTCAGCTTAAGAAACCAGACATTTATGAAACTATCAGAAAAATTTTATTACTGGGAAAAGTTTCAGCAGTTCGAGCTTTTTCTTATTGAGGCTGTTGAAAGATGTTGTGCAGTGAATATTTAGTAGATGTAGCCAAGAACTAGGTTATCACCAGTACTAAAAGTGGACCTGCGCTTGATGATGGAGTTTGCAATAGGCTTATAAGAAGGTACTTGTGATCTTTGGCTGACTGTCTGAAACGGATCAGCATTCCCTGGAAACCCTGACCTAGCCTTCTTTTTTCTCTGTTAATTTTAACACCACATTGCCTGTTTAAATTACATCTGTATAATGACAACTGCATATGGACTTGTGCTAAGTAATATGTGTACATTATATTTTAAATATGGTTGATGGACTGCTATTGTGCTCTAGAACTTATTGGGAAGGGATTAGGATAAAAACTGAAACTCCTTGAACATGAAATGTACTCTAACTGGTCTCACTAAGAACCAGTAAGAACCAGTAAGAACCAGTCAGCAAGATGGAGTCTGGGGTGAGGAACATGATTCAGGGTAGAGTTGAGGTTAGACAACCTGGGAGAGAAGGGCAGATGAAAGGCAACAAAGGGGACACTAAGCTGTGATGCAGTCCTGTTGGAATTGTCTGCAGTCTCCGAGGAGTGGTCACCGTGTAATGAACTTCCATGTTATCCTCTGCTGAAATGATTTTACACTTTGGTGTTTCCCAGATACTGACTGGAAGTTTCACTAGGAAGGAATATGGTATCATTTTTCAGACAAAAGAGAAAAAAATCTAATGGATCCAAGGAAGGGAGTTCTGCTTCTTGGCAGCAATCTCAGCAGCTGGTAAAATAATTTCTTTTGTCCTTCATCAAAGGGACTGTGACTACCATATCACACCATCCATTACAGAAAATTAAATCATGTTTTAAAAACCAAACAAACAAACCAAACAAGGGAGCAAGATCAGGCTGTGTTCAGAGAAAGGCAATGCTTTGGGCTGGGTCAGTAAAGATTTCCCGGAAGGGCTAGTGGGAGCCTGGATGAAAATAAGACCAGATCCGGGGAGGAGAGCCGGGTTTGGGGAGTAAGTAAGTTGTTGTTGATGGAGTATTAATTTTTGTGTGCCCTTCACAACATATTCTCTATTAACTGTAGTTTCTTCTTCCTTTTTTATTGAAAATATTTTTTTTCCCTCACGTAATATATTCTGGTTAGAGATTCTCCACCCTCTACTCTCCAAGTTTCTCCCTACGTCCCCTCCCATCCAGACACACTTCCTTTCTGTATCTCCTTAGAAAACAAACAGGCTTCTAAGAGATAATAATCCCATAAAATATAATACGATAAAAATAAAGAATTAACATTGGAATTGGACAAAACAAACAAGAAAAAGTAAAAGAACCCAAGAGAAAGCATTAGAATGAAGCCCCACCAGCTTGCACACTCAGCGTGCACCGGCCTAACTTCTCAGTGCTTTGTGAGCTATGTAGGTGTTTTCCTCAACAGTGAGGCCTTGTTGTCAGATTCATGAGAGCAACCTAGAGTCATGACAACAGCCTGAGCTGTTTGAGAATTCCAGTGGAATCCTTTTGGCTAACCACTGTAATAGATGTGACCTAAATCCCATGACTAGAAGTTTCATTGGATGAGAAGAGATGGCCAGGTGGAGCTCTGTCTCCCTCATTCTTTAGCGATTTCAGTTAGATTGCCTCATGCACCTGAGTATGAAGGACATGTTTTCTGAAGACGTGAGGGTATACTTGTACATCAATCAGTGTGGTACAGACATCCTAATACCACTTATCACTGATATCTTAGTTTCCTTTTTCTACTTTACTGTTTTATTGTAAATGTATGAATAGTTTTTATAGCGCTCCGATACCATATCATTAAATGTTTGAGTGAATGTGTGAAAGTTTACAAATAAAACATTGAATTTAGGAATATGACTTTCAAAGGATCACCTGTAAATTGTTTGACCCAAATTATTTAAATTAATTATATTGACTACCTCTTAATTTTCAAGTGTGTATATAATAGTATAAATTGTTTCTTAAATTACTTAGTTGTATAGTCCATTACATGGGAATTAGTTTAATAAAGTAAGAAATATTGAGAGAGAGAATCTAATAATGTGCTCTTGATATTACTGGCAGAATAACTTCGATAAACATAGTATTATCTGTGATTGCTATTTCATTGCCTTTCTTTAAGCAAAAATAAAATTGCATACTTATCTTAATTAAGTTTATGATTTTCAATGCCCAGAACTGATTTCTCAGGCTCAGATTTATTTAAGTGTCCCTTTAGTTTGATTTGTGACATTTATGTAATGTTCCTAATAAAATATATCGGTGAAGTCATATGATATAGCATAATACAATAGCAAAACTGTACTAAAAAGATGCTAGCACAGTATTTTCTTTAATTTTCAGAAATAGCCTTAATCACATTTATTTAATATGATTCAACTATAATATCTTTCTTAAAGATAAACCCTTCCCAATGTTTTCAAATGGACACAGGTAAACATACATGTTTGATATATAAAATAAATTATTTCCATTTAAGTTGGTATATTTTTATATTTCCTTGAAATCAATTACCTAGGTTTATATTCTTAGAAATTATGTTCTTAATTTTAAAAAAAAATCCTCTTATACTAGAACACCAATTGATTATAAAGTAACATTATATTTGGCACTCTCCCTAAGATATAATTAGTTCACCTTTAGGTTACAAATACAAAAATTAGTAAAACATCATTTAGAAAAGTTTTAATTTTATTAAAACATGCATGCATGAGCACATCTATGGCATCCACAACAGACAAGTCAGGTTGTGTCTTTTCTAAATTCTTACATTGAAGCTTTCATGTTTCCATATCAGGTTATGGGGTGTTCATAACCCCCAATCCATCACGTTATGGGTAGTGCCCCTTTGAGGTGCCTTTTTCCTCTCCTCTCCACCCCTTCCACACACTGGAGGACAGACTGGAACAGTAGAGATGGAAAGCAGTGATCCCTGTGCTGTGAAGTGAGGCCTCCACAAAACTGAACCCTGTCGGGCTTTGTTTCAGGAACATCCAGTCTCCCAAAGAGCAGAAAATGCCATAAAGTAATACTATGGTGTACTCTAGTAGACCGTGCTGATCAATGTAACTCATCATCTTTGAAATAATTAGACTTCATCTTATTACGCTGAAAGAAAATATTTGTTTTCTATGATCATGAGACTAAATAAGTCATCTGCTGCTTTGTGTCCTGAGCAAACTGAGGGTTGGAGATATTTATACTGGTGGTGAGTTTCCTTCAATAAAATGTTTGAGCTTGTTTAATGAGCAGCCATAGGAAAAGCCAAAGTGACCTGTGTTCTTGCTTTGGTTTCCATTTACAAGGCAAGCTGGTTATCTTTCTAAGAAGCTATGGAGGCTATGAAGTGATGGGGGCACAAAACTGTACAAGTTAGTTATGAATTTTTGTTTTAGTTTTCAAGTTTGAAAAAGGTTGTCTGATTCTTGGCAATTTTAACTTAGCAATTTGCACATGATTAAGAAGTAAGCCCTGTAATATAATAGTCCTGTGAAATAAGTTTTATAGCTTTATTTTAGAGAATTAAACTTGTAATTTAACTAAATTTAAACTCTTTCTTTTAAATAAATGCTGTATTATTACCCTTGAGCAGTCCAGAATGATAGTATTATGTAAAGTTAATTCTTATGTGATATACTACACTTAATAGAAAGTCTTTCATTTTGCAGCAGAAATTTTATTGAGTCAAGATTTTAGACAACTTAAATACATCCCTAAAACAATATTTATAGTGGTATAATCACCTCACTTTTAAATTTTAAAAATTAATTTAATTGAGGAATGGAAAATAGATTTTATTAAATGAGTCCACTTGTTCTTTTTTTTAAAGAGAAAAGTACAAAAACCATGTTAACTTAAGGATTTAAATTAAATGTGCAAGGAAAAGAGGGTAAGATATAATCTTTTGTAGGTACCTATTGAATTTATTAACTGTTTCTGGAGATTACTAAACAATTAAAAGTAATAAACATAATAGCTTTATTAATATGTTAGTAATTCAAATGCACAAAGATTTCTAATATGAATTAATCCAGAATATACTTTTGGTTAATCTTAACCAGTTATCTCAGTGATTATTATCTGGTACACAGACAGCTTTGGTGTGGGAGTAATTAATCTGTTCTTGTGGAGCCAATTGTCAAGCCATTTCTGTTACTAAATAAAGCATTATAGAGAGACATCATTTCAAACCATGAAAAGCCAGAAAATAGAGCTTCATGGCTGTGTGTGACTGAATATACATAAGTGAACAAGTAATGATAATAATAATTACATGTATTAGTAGAGCACTGTTCTCCCAAACTCCAGTTTTCCACGTACTGCCTTTTCACTCATGCCAGCCATTTGAGTCCTGAACCTATATGGTGGCATCATCTTGAGAGCAGTAGGTGATGGTCTTTATATTGATAAGCACTTAGTTGTTGGGTTTTAGTACCACTCTATTCAAAGAGAGAGTAAATGCTGATTATTTTATTCCTTGCTTTGTTGGTGATGAATTGAAGCAAATTTGATTCAGACAAGCAATCTGGTGGAATGATGCAGAGCTATCCAGAAAACATCTGTACTTATCCACCAATGCAGTAAATTAGAGCTACCTAGAAAAGACATTGATTCACGAGGATCGTTAACAGTTCTAACCAACTGATCCAAGTAATAGGGTGAAAGAGAGAATACTATCAAGATCCTGCTTCTCAGATCTGTCCATTATAACCGCAATAGGCTGATCTTTACTTGTTTAAATCTGTTTTTTATGACTTTGTTCTTTTAGAAGCAATGGGCAAAATCAATTAAGAGGTTAAAGTTTCATTAAAAATTACCCAACTTCCCTGCACTTCATTTACAAAGAGGTCAATTAGAAAGAGCAAGATAATTGCTCCATCCCAACAAAATTAATCCGAGACACACAGAGCCCATGATGTATGCTCTGACAAAATGTGTGATAGAGATGTACATACAGACCTATAGTTACCTGTCTTGTTTCAAACAAAGATAATAGAAAGAGATATTACCATAGGTTTAAGACATGCATTTCTTAATTATCCATTATATGTTGACATCAGATAATTTGCATCTCATATTTTGATAATATCATCAACATATACAAGTATTCAGAACATTGAGCATTGCATCCATAAAGACAATTATATGTGATATAAAAGTAGACACTGGTTTAGTCATTACCACTAATGTATTATAAAGTGTTTTAAATACATTTATACAACTCTCAATTCTCAATGTGTCAGGCTATACTATATATAATTTATTGTACAGATGAGAATATATATAGAAACAGCAATATATTCATGACAAAAAAATGATTTTAGAACTCCCAGTGTTAGGAGTTGGTAGAATAACAACATTACATGATGAAATATAAATGGAGTGTCATCTGAATTCCATGAAGGATGCTTTTAAGCGAGGTACTGATAGATTCAAATGTCTTAGGTGGTCATCTGAATGATGACAGAAGGAAATCCATTGGATTTGCACATATTTGGAGCATGAAAAGCAGTTTTCCTGGGAAACTTGAGGTAGAAAACATCATAATCCTATTTCCATGGTCAGAAACAAATACAATGTGGCATATGCAGCAGGCATGCTTAGTGTTGGCTGAACTGAATTGTAATAGATTACTTTTTATGCTGATTTCATACAACATTTATCAAACTGCTAAAGAGTGAGACAGAAAATGAGTCTGAGTTTTGTTTGGAAAGAAATGGCTGTGGTTGTTCTTCCCTAATGCATTATCATAACCTTGTTTTCTCCCTGTTTTGACATTTCATTCTCTTCTCCTACATGCCTGACATCACCAAGAACACAAATTTAGCCTCACATAAATTTTATTGTTGAGGACCTCATAGTATCAGAAATAGAGGTCATAAAAGAGAGACGTTAATTCTTTAAACAAATATACATGTATTACCATCACTCCTGTAGTGTGTTACCATCCTTAATGTTGAATGCTATAAGTTCAGTATACATTTTATAGAGGGCCTTGGTCTGAAACTGTAGATATAATGTTATGAACTTTAATATAGATTGTTGTTATGTGGTATGGTTTTACCAAACATTTTGTTTTTACCTTCTGTTTTTCTTATTTGCTCACCTGTATTTAAATGTGGAGGGATTATACTGGATGCACATTTGTGTGATAGTGAAAGGATTGGTTACATATCTGTGTGGTAGTTCATGCTTGATGGCCTCTGAGCTTGCTCTTCAGAAAAACACACAGACAAGCAACACCCCCCAACACACACACACATGCACACACGTACACACGTAAGCACACGTGCACGCATGCACACACAGCCAGAAATATAAAAATGTTTTGAAATTGTTCCTGCAATTTTCAGCATTTGTTAACACTGAATAAACTCCATTATCTCATTTAGTGATTTTTTTCATTTTAAAAATATCTATATAAAAAAAAAACTATATATGAATGCCATGAACATACTTCAACAATTCTAGGATATTGATATGATTTGTAAGATATGCCCTCTGCACTAAATCTTGTTACGTCAGAAAAGATACTGACTTTATTTTAAACCTATGGTGGAAATGGGTGAATGGATTGTACTTTTTTTATTCTTTTAACCCTTTATACTTTTTTTCTGGACAAAGCTCAGCTAATCTGCTGAAGCACAAGCAGTTGACTTTCTATTTTGTTTGGGATTAGTTACTAATTAGAGCCCTCAGTGGATGTGAAAAACACAGTGTTCTGACAAAATATTGGAGGTCTGTGGAGTGTCTTATAATTTTAATCCATAACCTTTAGGACTGGAGATGTATAGACTGGTGGTTCTGAGGATGTACTTTTCTATTTTTACCTTAAGCACTCAGACACAATTCTGTGTCCCATATTTTCGCAGTGAAGTCCCTGTTCTCTGTTTTCTTCTTCTGGAATTAGAACCCTATCAAATTTATTTTTATATAAAATAACTTAGAATATTATATCTTCATTAGAGGTAAGTTAAATATTTATATTTAGCCTTTTATATATATAATAGATCAGTGCAAGCCTATATTGTTTTAGAAAATTGAAATATTTTTATATTGGGAACAGAGGGACTTTTAAGTGTATTTACATTCATATTTCAAATTGTAATTTAAATTATAAAATTTTAGAAAAGTTACACAATTACATCTTTAGAAGTGTGAATCAATAGCAATTGGATGTGTTCATTTATTTGAGGTATCTATGCTGAAAATATATTTTACTAGGAGCTAGTTTTTTGTTGTTTAAATTAATTGTACCATTTACCGAATAGGTTCCCTGTGCAGCATAAAGTTTGTTCTTGAAGATAAGAAAACTGTTACATGCATTCTTGATGGATGTCAGTAACAGAACAATGTATTTATTATTTGAACAGGCACATGAGTAGCATATAAAACCATATTTTCTAAGAGCTTAATTGGACATTTTCTTTTATATATCTACTCTTAAGTGCATAATAAACATATCTAGGAACATTCAACATTGAAACTAGATTTAGTGTTCCTCTGGGTAGCTGAAATTATCCTGCCTCTGTTATAAAACATTGGTTTTTATTGTTCTTGGGGTGTAAATAAATTTATTGATAGTAAACAATTAACAGCACATCCAGGAAGACTTTATTTAATAATAATGATGCAAAATAGTTTCATGCCATTCGATTTATCTAATTTACAACTATTTGATTGCCACAGCTTGCCTTTCATCTGCAAGAACTGCGCCCTAGGGAGTAGTCAACTTATTAATTCATCACTTGTCTTTCTTTATGGTTGCAAGTCCCATTATAGTATAAGCACAGAGTGACACTGTTTTCTGAAAGCTGCCAGCCAACTGGTTCCAGTCTAGCTGACCTTTTGTTTGTAACCATGATCCTAATGGTTTTCCTATTGGTTTCTGTTTCTCATAGATTACATTACAATCTACCCTTTTGTCTTATGGTATCTTGATGGGGACAGAACAGTAAGAGTGAATTGCACACCTGCAATTACAGAGCTTTAAAATGAGGAGGAACCTGCTTCAAGTTAACCTGTAGGCTTTTTTTAAATGCCTTTTGATTTATCTGTCACTTGATCCATCAGCAATGAATAATTTTCATGGAAGGTGCACTTTAATTACATTCCCATTTGACTTGCATTATCAACCCCTATCTAGGTAATTAATCTCACCAAGTATCCAATTTCGGCCTTTATTGCTGGCAGGCAGACCTTCTGAATTATGTGTGCTTGAATGGGTCTTGGGTCTTTTCACCAAGCAACCCCTGAAAGAGATCTGAGGCTCTCCAAATCCCAACACTATGTCTTGAATTTTTTTTCTCATAGATACTCTTAATAAATTATATTCTGCATCATCATGTTTATCCACAATGTATAGATTATTGCAATAATTAAGATTAAGCCTAGGTCAAGTCTCCCTCCCTGGTGTACTCAAACTCTTTCTTTGTTACTTTGTCAGGGAAGGATGTGTGCAAATCTATCACTTGTGTCTGTCTGCTAATGTTAGGTAATATACATCTAAACTTCAGTGGGGTTTTGTTTGTTTGTTTGTTTGTTTTAGGTTTTTTTTTTTTTTTTTTTTTTTTTACTTTGGGAACTAGGTTTTCTTGAGTTAATGTGAACAGTTGGGTTGAAGATTAATCAAAATGAGAAAGACAAAATTATCTTTCTCCTTCATACTGTCATACTCTTATTTTCTACAATTTTCCCTATTATGAGTTGAGATAATTGGCCTTCATTCAGTCTAACTTTGGAGGTTAATTGATAAATTTCCACACTGAATATTGTAAAGATCATTTTACCATTTTGGTTTACATGTAAACATATGCACAAACACTCTGAAATATTTCATTGTTCTTTTTGCCCCGAATATGTAGACATTCACAGGTTTTAGAATGAACAATATGAGGTATTTTACTTCTTTATTCAGTACTCTTCAAAAACTTGGAGATCTCCTTGAGAATAAATCAAAGTACAGAGGAAAACAGGCTGGCTCCCCGAAAGTGTTCTAAATAAATAACACAATTTTAAGCAGTGGAGTTTTCTACTGTTTGGAATAGAAGGCCACCAAACACACTTGTATTAATTTGTATTATACATTTTAATACTTTTTGTAGTTTTTAATACATTTTATAGCTTTTTAAAAAAAATTTGTGTCCTGGTAATCTGTTTTGGAACCTTTGAATCATGAGAGTATATATGCTTAAGCAATAGATTTTGTTTCCTAGAACACCATTAGAATTAGAGTACAGACACTTATTTGATATTTGGGGGTAAAGAAGTTAAAGCCAAGTATTAGAACTCTATATGGTGAGTCCGCAGGCTCTTTAATAGCACTTAAGAATGACTCATGGAGATTTTCTTCCAAGTTATCTTCTTTTTCAATATACATCTTTTAGACATACATTTTTTTTTCCAATGTGTTGTCTTTGCTAAAACATGTATGACTTAGTTATTGAGGCAATAAATATTCTCGGCCGTTATTATGCTCCTACAGAAAAATAAACTCAGTTTCTATGTAGTACTGCATTCAAAATGCTGCACAGTAACACAGCAGACATTGGCCCCTGGATTTAGATTCATACGCTTGGATATCAAGTTAGTAAATTGAATTTTGAGCTTTAGCAATTAATCTAATATATTTCATCTAATATATAGATTCATCACCACATTATCCAAGTAGTTATGCTATGTAAACACTGCTTGCAAGGATGATTTTTTTTAAAGCTTTGGCACAAATGTAACTGTACCAAAGCAGAATCTTATTAAAATTAGTAAAATAATGCTGGTTATTTTGATTTTGGTTAAAGTTGCTTTCCTTCACTAATCTAATACATAACCCTTTCAGTAACCTGGACTATTTGAGAATTTTAAATTTTTGCATATTCTTAGAAATAATGCTAATATTTGCCTGGTCTCTGAACAAAGCTTTCATATTCTATATAATTCCATTAAATAATAGAAATATATTAGATGTAAATGATTTTTTAAATGGCATTATTTTTCAATAAAGAACTTCTCTAATGTTTTTTTAAAAGATTCTAAGTATGCATGCATTTTATTTCAGTGTTCTAGACAATTAAGCTGTATGACAGATGTTGAGTCTTTATGATTCTGGATGTGCATGTACATTTATGAGTATAAATTTTAATATTTAATTTAGGATAAAGTTGATTAACCTCCTTCTCTAGAAATTTTTAGTATATGCCATATCATACTGTGTGTAATTTGCCTCCAAGTACAGGACCTTTCCTGCCTTTCTACTCAATTTGTATTGTATTTTGAAGGGTTGATACATGACATTTAATGATAATGATTTTACAGGAATGTCAGTGAAAACCATCTGAAGGTCAATCATCTGGTCTTGCTCAGACTTGTAAATAAATATATATATATTTTATCTTTCTTCTTTGAACAGTAAGATAGTTCAAACTTATTTGGCTTTGTTTTTATTCCTATTGAATACTCAGACAGTTAACATCTTTGAGAAATTTTTGTATTTGTAAACATGTATATTTGAACTGAAATACCACTCATGGAAAGACTAAGAGAACTATTATTTGCTAGATTGCTAGTCTAGAGAGAGAATTGGAATTTGATGATTTCATTCAGATTCTCACAAGCAGAAAATTCACTTTCCTAGTTCTATTTAAATTTACAAGGTACTTAAACACTCCTCTTTTCTTCAATATATTCCTTTGGTTTCTACATGCATTAACTCTTATCTGTTGACCAAAATTAGCCTCCTATTTTGCACATTTACCTGCATGTAACTGCCTTACACTGTTAGAGTGCTGATTAAGAATTGAGAAGCTAATGTGTGCAGAGTAGTATGAAAGAGGAAAGTTTAGAAGGGACTTCCCATATGCTCTTAGTCTTTGCAGGGCATAACAAAGGCACTGTGTTGAGGCCCTCCTTTACATGGAAATTGCTTTTTCTTTCTTCTTGTTTACTGCCCTGGCTTGTCTTGTTGATGGGTTTTTTCCACAGGATCACAGCCTTGGACTATTCATCCTCTGCTTTCTTGTTCCTTAGCCAGTTCCTCTCCTATAGTCAACCTCTGCTTCACTTTTTCTTTGTTCTGCCCCACATTCTCTCTGTCCTTCTTCCTCCTTTCCTTCCTTTCATGGTTTTCCTGTAGAGCAGCTAAGTGCAGAGGAAAAGGCTTATTTATAACACAGCTGATATTCTAGTATGGCAAAAGTGCTGTGAACGATGAACATGGGGCCAGTGATACTGGGGCAATAATTTCTTTATTTTGTTTATTTTTTTTTAAATTTGTTACTTTTATTATTGTTGTTGTTTTATAGCAACCTTATCTGTTTTATAGAGAGAGAACATCCAGTCTGTTCTCTCCTCCTACTCTGTGTGAGTCTCAGAGATTGGACTTGGACTACCAAACTTGGATTCCAGGTGCTTGCTGAGCCCTCTTGCTGGCCAGAATTTATTGGTTTGTGCCCCACCCCTACAGCCCCAACTCCCTCTCATGATCTTTACTTCTTTGAGTTTCTTCCAACTTAGAACTGCATTTTTTTTAGATCGGTGCTAATAATAACACCAAGCCAGACTGTTATACTCTTATTATTTGATATGAAAAAGGAATAGTTTTTTTTTTTACCAGATTCTTATGAAAGAAATCTCTCACCTCTTGAACATATTTATAAAACCCTGAAAACATTTTTAAAAATAGCTGTTTGAGACTTTCTGAATCCAATTTCCTACCTTCCAACTTATAAAAAATGCAACACAACTAAATAGCCAAACTGCTTTTCATATTTGGAAAAGCCACTGTTTTTCTGAATAAAATTGGTCAAAAATTGATGGAAAAATGTCTTATTTCTAATCTATGTTCCAAAGAATAGAAATGTTGTCTCATTACTGCTTTGTTATGCCAATGTGTAAATGCATTCATTTACCTAATGACCTTATGCTTCTGACCTTCATAAAATAGTGTGGCATCCTTAGAACCTTGCTTTTGACCACTAGTAACCTCTGACATTTTAAGCAACCTTATCTGTGAAGATTATCCTCTAGTGTTCCATATCTCTCGTGGGAGAAAAGTGAGTCTTTGAATTGTGCATTTGAAAACAGTACCACACTTTTCTGTTTTAAAGGCATTCCTTTGAAGATTTTAAGTATAGTGATTGTACTCCATCCAAATACATTAAATGTTAACATGGGTTCCTTTAAATTATACTTCACTCATATGTTTGTTTGTTTTGTTTTGTTTTCTGATTACTTCCAACCTATACTTCTGTAAATGGCAAGCCGAAGAACAGGCTAGCTGACTTAAGTCTCTTTGTTCTGTCTTTCTTATTCTTTTTTTATTTTCTGAGCATTCTTCAAGTCTATGCTAAAAATGTTAAATTTGGAGAGGAATATCACTCAAAGCAGTCAGTTGTGTTTGTGAATCTGAGCATGCTGAGGGAGTTGCTGGTGGGAAGCTTTTTTGCTCTGTTCTTACAAGATGACTGCGTTTTCTGAGCGCTGCATACTCAGCTGCCACAAGGGCTTTCACTGTGGTGGTACCTGATGTGCAGGCCACTGAAACATATGGCTTAGGAGTAGAATCCAAAATGTTCTTAAACGCTCTGCGTTTGCTCAACTTACTGATGCTAACCTCATCACAAAAAAATGTAATGAATATATTTCTGGTTATCCTTAACAGTCAAGTGTGTGGCAACTGTACATTCTTTCCTCTTATATTTTAAATCTTTATAGGTGACAGACTTGGTTTTGTTTAAAACTTGAGCTGGTTTTCTCTTTTGAAAAGGTGACTTTAGATTTTTTAAAAATATATATTTGTGTGTGTCTCTGTGTGAGTGTGCACTCACATGCTCATGTGTGTCCATTCATTTAGAAGCCAGAGGTCAGCACTTACTTCTCATTCCCTAGGAGGTATTTGATTTGTCTTCAGGACAAGGTCTGTTTGTACTGGAGCTCGCCCAGCATGCTAGCTTGACTGGACAGAGAGCCTCCATGATCCACCTGTTTCTTTCTCATTACTTCTGGAATGCAAGATTGTGCCACTATACCTGAACTTTTTAAGCGCATTCTGAGAAGTGAGTCAGGTCCTCATGCTTGTGGGACAAACATTTTCCTGAATGACCAACTTTACATGAATTTTAAAACGTAAATATGGCAAATAAAATCATTCAGTTTTTGTTGGATAGTAAGGATAGTATCTCTCTCTTTATATAGTATTATAGTTAAAAACATCCATTTCATATCTTTTATATACTATGTACAGCTCCAGTAAGCCACATTTTTATACTATTAATGAGATGTATTGGGATTTTACTATCTGAGATTTGAATGTAAATAATCTCAATTTCATTGCTGAATATAAAACTTAGGTTACTTATAAATTTCATAAAATATCATTAATATATATTAATCTATAGTTTTTCCTGTCTTGATAAGAAATAGTTTTTAAAAAACAGAAAATATGATAGTTTCCAAGTTTGGCCTGTATATTTTTTCATAGAAATCTCCAACTCTGGGTGATGTTTGTATTACCAATTTTTATATAACCCAGTTCACTTCAGATTCAATACTCTTTTTCATTTTGGGCCCTTGTTTTCTTACTATTTCAAAACTAATCTCGTAGTATCTCTTGCAAATCACAAATGCTCTTGAAAAACATATTTATTTCATTGCTTTTTCCCTTTATTTTAAAAATAGAGTACTTTATGTCCTTCATGATGCCCTGAACTTCAATAGATCCTCTGGAATTATAATGTAAATACCAAAGAAACTGTTAAATTTTAAATAGAATTCATGTCTCAGGATTGATCAGGGCAAAAAGCTTGTGTTACAACTGTAGACAGATAATACATCACATATGTGGGTGACTGTGCCGCACATTAGCTGAAAACCTCATGCTTCTCTCTAATAGTAAAACCAGAAGGAGGAGATTTTTTACAGTATGTCTTGAGTATCCCCATATGTTCTTGAAGGCAGAGAAATTAAGCCTGGAGTTACATAAAAAGTTTGAAGGAGGAGTCAGTTCTTACTAGTGTTAACACTTTGATGACTCACTAGCCAGCAGTCAACCTGCATCATTTTTTTTGTAGGGAATATATTGTTCAGAATGCAGGTAGAAGGTAAGCAAATTGCCAGGGATGAAGTGGCTAGAGAAAATACACAGGATAGGGCATGGTCTGGCCCAGCTAAGCATTCCCAGGTGACTTCTTTCTTTCTTTCTTTCTTTTTTTTTTTTTTTTTTTTGTCCTTATATTTCATGGTTGTCCTAAGTCTGCAAAAAGTCAGTTCTGATAAATATGATGCTAGTCATACTGGAAAGCACTTGAATAAGGGTACACATCACAATCTGTATTATTTCTATGTTGTATTAAGTGTAAAGGTGAAACATGCAAATATATTCATGGTTACCAGGGAAGGAAATGAATTTGCATTAGACTTTTAACCTTGATATTTGTGATTTGATTCAGAACATCCTTGTTCTAATGCACAGAAAAGCCACAAGGATACAGATTTCAGTGCAGAGCAACAGAAATGACATCTTAATGTGCTGCTTTTGACAATGCACATTAAGTGTGTCTGTTGTTAATTGTACAGGTTTTAAATTGTTTTGTTTACAAAAATTAAATTTTTAAATAAAAATACAAAATACAAACTCCTTTTTCAAAATCTAATTCTCTTAAATATTTTTCTGTACCACAATTTATATGATCAGACTAGTTTGCATTTTTTTAATTCAGCATTTTAAAATTTTCTAAATAATATTGTATTCAATTACACTAAATATTCAAGTGTCTTGTAAAATATATTTTCCTTTAAAATTTAAGCTATATTGGCAAGAGGAACACAAAGTCAATAGTAATGATTACATAAACTACTCAGTTTCTGCATTTCTTCCATAACCAGATGTGTCTCATCAGAGCACTGGATAAAGCTTTATTAAAGTGAGAACTGTGCCTTTATATAGAAAATGCAAAGAATTAAAAATATAGGCCACACAGCAAAGAGATGGCATTTCGTAGTGTTCATTTAGTTCGTACCTTACTAAAGACTTCAGATATACAAAGCCCAGGTTCTTTAGTTTGTCGGTCTATGGTGTGTTCTCTTTACAGTGTCAGATAGTAGAGGTGTAATTTGTAGAGTTAAGGTAAGAATAACCATATGCTGGCCATGTAGCCATGCATTACACTCTAGCATCGTAACAAAAAGACCTCTATCTTTTCTTCACGATCATGCATATTTTGTTTTGTTAACAATATTCATTCGTGAATTTTAAAGCATTTTGTTTACTAGGCTTGTTTGGTTAAGTTCTGCTTACCTCCTGCCAGGCCAAGTGCTTGTCCTATGGTCAGTTGGTCTTCACTTAGAGTGTGAGGTAGGCAGTACAATTGCCTTATGTTGAAACGAGTTATTCTTAAACACATGCACAGAGGAAACTGCCTTCAAAGTTAGGCTCCTAACACTGTACTTGAAAAGCAGTCATGTGTTACAATGTGGTTTTCTGACCACGGCTAGCCAGAGGTCCAGATCCAAGACCCACGGTCCCAGACCTCTTATTCGCCCACAGCTGCCTAAGCTCCCAAAAATGACTCATACACTTATATTAGCTTCATGCTGTTTGGCCTATGGCTCAGGCACATTGCTAGCTTGCTCTTTCATCTTAACCCATTTCCATTAATCAGTCCTGCCACGTGGCCCGTGGCTCACCTGTGTTCCTTACAAGTTGCTCCTTTGAGCGGCTGGCTCGATCTGTTCTGACTCCGCCCTCCTTCTCTTACCTGTTCTGATTCCCCACCTACTTCTATGGTGGCTGCCATGGCCAAAACAGTCCTTTATTTATAGACTGATATAAATAGCATACAGAAAGACATTCCCACATCGGTCATGTACTAGGTATTTCTTTAAAAAATAAATAGATAAATTCTATCTCCGAAATTATGTGAAGAAACAAAGCACAACGTTGTCCCTTTTTGCCCCAAGGCAAAGTTGTAAAATCAAAGCTTGTTCATTCTGTCTTGGCTTCAGGATGCAGAAAATGACAGGATGGTTTATGATAGTCAGCACATAATATAAAGCGGCACCTTTGCAGAAGTAATTATTGATTATCAGGGTATATTGTGTAGAATTCTTTTCTGTGCCCCTAAGAATTACATGGTGGAAAGTCTTGGAAGAGAAGTGACTGGTACCTCATTCCACATTTCATTTGAAGTACTTCTTGTTCCTGGTTGTTCTCATCATTTATTTAACTCTCCATAATTATTTTTTGGAGAAAACGAAACATTTTCTATGCATATGAAATAAGATTACCATTTATTCTGGAAAAAGATATCTTGTTTCCATGTAAATCTTTTTAAAAGACTCCTGTCTTATTTGATAGAAGTGTTTTAGCTCCGATGACCTCATGAAGACAGGTTCTAAATATTTAAAATATAATAAAAGCAAAATATCTTTTTCTTCTGTCTTCATAAACTATATTTTAGGAAAATGTGTTGTAAAAAATGCAAAATTTTGAAAAGGTTTAAGAATAAAGACATCTAAGGAAAATCCTTTGATTTCTTAGAAGCATATCAGAGAGATCTTAGAATATAATTTTACTTTAGAGTATAATTGTACATTGGGAAATAAACTAGGCTATCTGTTAAGCCATCTTAGCTCATTCTTTCTCCTGAGATGTTGTGGTGATACCCTTTCTCTAGGGTTGATTGGTACATCTTTTGCCAGAATTATATCTAAGGTATCATAGGCTTTTGGTGTTAATTCAAAACTCCAGTATGTGTAGTATTTTTATCTGACCAGCCCATTGCTTCATTGAAATGCTTCATTCACATCTATGTCCTGTTTTATTGGTTTTCAAAGTGTGACTTACTATTCTTAATAAAAAATAATTACTCCACTTACCCACAGTCATCTCAGTTCTTTGCACTGGGACGTTTATGTCCATCAAGTTCTCCTTGTAAGTAGCAGAACTGAGGATCTGCTCCTACTTTAGAGTTTGTGTTACTATGTTACTAACAGTAGGCTTTAGCATCACTGCTCAGTATCTTCAAATCCAAGCTCATGTCTTTATATTTTCTAAATGTTATTTAAGTGCTGTGTTCTAGGAAGAAGATTGCACATTTAACAACATACCAGGTTTCACTTTCCAGCTGTGTCATGTTTTTATTATATGAAATATACTATCCATGGAAAACATTTTGAATATTATCAAAATGATTGAAAGGAGGACTGTTATTTGAGAAAATCAAAAATGTTCCAAAGCCTAAATTGATTCATGCTGTTTAGTGGATAGACTGTATTATTTAAGAGATATCAGTTTGTTTTAAAAAGTGTATAGCAAATAGCTACTTTAAAAATTATTTGAATAACAAATATGTCAGTGTTGATATTTGGTATATCTCTTTGTTTATTAGTTGTGTTGTATAATTTTTGAAAGGCTTTTGTACCATGTGCAGTGGCTCTGATAGATTGCATAGAAAGAATATACTTATTTCCATATTTTCATTGATGTTGCTTACACTCTGTCTTAGATAATAACAACAAAACCTTTCAACCATGGTTGAAGTAAAGACTGCTAATGACTGACATTCAGAATGCTCATTACTGCTGTTTGAAAGACTTAAGACAAATGCTTCCTGGCTAGTAGTTCCTTCAGACCTTGTGGAAAATACTCTGTAGCTACTTATATTAGTTATATGTTATTTATTACTTTATAACAGATCTACAGAAAAGAAAATACTCATTTATCTTCACATAGTTGAAAGTTTAATGTAGCAAAAACTATATTGCTGTGTTCACTCAGTTGCATGGGTATCATAGCTACTATTTCTATTTCTGCCATAAAACACCACAATCCAAAGCAGGTTGGTGAGGAAAGAGTTTGTTTTAAATTATAGCCCTCAAATCACACTCCACACTGAGGCAGGTGCTCAACGCTAGGATCTGGAGGCCAGAATTGAAGCCTAGGAAGCTGAACAGTTAAAGTCACCAGTAACCTACATGTGAAAGTCTAACAGAGATGTTCAAAGGATGTTAGGGACTCCATTGGGAGTATGCTAAGCCAACAATTGTTGCTTCCTTACTGATACAGTCTACAGGGCAAGTATGAAATCTAGGTAGAGATGTAACATACTTTGCAGTTTAAATCCTAAAATATAGGAACATAGAAAAAGATTAGTTACAAATAAGTAAATAACTCAGATCAAATGAGAGTGCTCACAGTGACAGACAAAACTCAAAAAAAGTCAGAGCAGCAATGAGCAATGAAGTGGAGAAGACTTGGAAATTGATGTCACAAAGCAGAACATTAGTATTAAAAGAAGATTTGATGTGTCCAACGGTAATAGTGTAAGCTTGTGATTGAGGAGTGAGAACAGAATTCTGGTGATGATGAAACTTTAAATTCTTGTGGGTATCAGAATGTCTCACATTTCTTCTGTCTGTACTAACTCAGAGAATACATGCAGGTGATAACTAGCTTTGTATCACAGTCATTACTGTGAACTTGAACAATTCTATGTAGTTGTAGACATGGCAGCTTAACTATTACAAATAGATGTTAAAGTTAGGTGCTATATGAAGCAATTGACAGTTATCTAATTTAAAAACAGTTTAAGAATGACTAACATGGGGAAAAAGTGAGGAATAAATAACAATTATGCATCTAGAGGGTTTTTCATTTGCCTTGCTCATTGAGTTAATAACTGTTGGGTGATTTTGTTGAGCTGAACACACTCCTAAGCAGTGGCGATGAAGAAATATGCAAGGAAGAAAGGATTTTTTGTTATTCGGTGAATTATGATGTGATATTGTCAGGCCCCAGACTTTTTTTGTAGTAACAAGAATCACACTTCTTCACCAAGTACAAGCCATAGAATATAACTATATTCATAAACTACAGCCATGCAATCCAGTTTCACAGGATACTCAAGAAAAATCATTATATTATAAGTAGAAGGAAAAGAATTAGTTTATGTATTTGTTTTTATTCTTCTCTCATACAATATATAACAACTACAGATTGGTCCTTCCATCTCTCTGTAGTCGAGGTTGCACAGAATCAATGCTTATTTTCCTTAACAATTGCTTGACAAGAGTGGGGGAATGTAGTCTTAAATATCTGAGGAAGAAAATAATTTTTATTGTAAATATTGCTTTCCACTTGTAATTTTCAGTAAATTAGAAGTCCCTATATGGGTGATTGATGCCATGTTAATCAATTTTTTAAGTAAAAACTAGATATGTGTTTGATTATATATCTAAGGGGAATAAGAAATTGTATCCATATATTTTAAATCAAAAGAAAATTAATTTAAAATTGTAGCCAATGGTCATAGAAATGGCTCTGCAGTTAAGAGCTCTTTCAGCCACTTCAGAAGATTCAGATTGGATTCTCAGTACCACATCATTGTTCACAGCCATCATCCCAGGGGCTCTGACTCCCTCTTATGATCTCCATCAGCACTACATTCTTGAGATCACACTCAATACTACAGTTACTAGCAGTGATATATACATTATATACATAGACTTTGATTTTACATATTTGAAAGACGTTTATTGTATTCTCATAGTGTACAGGAAATCTTGTAGGGAAAAACATGGATTCTGTGTCACTCTAACTAATGGGAGATACAGATATAACTTCCTATATCTGTATCCTTTTACGTCTACTAATACTGTATTTTTCTTTAGAGATTTCTATTGCATGAACTAAGCATGTGAATAGACTGTGGTTAGTATTTTGTGACAAGTTCGGGTGGTTTATAAACCTAGATATATTATTCCCGAATCATTGGAGATCTTAATAATGGTAAAACATGTCATTGTTTCACTTGCTCAGTGAAGATAGGCATTAGAACTATATCTCTCTTGAGCGAGAAAATAAAACAATAATAGTTTAGTATCACGTATTTGATAATAACTGCTTTTCTTGGCAAATGCCAACATTAGCCATATTTTTCTCTTTGTTATTTTCTTGTCTCAAACTTCTTTGTGTAGCCATATATCTGTATATATATATTCATTAAATTATACTTGAGTAAAAACACAAAGTAAGCCAATCAATTGAAAAAATTGTATTAGCATAGTTGATATTGACTATATACACACTTATGCTTAATATCCAGATAAGTGATGGCTCATTTGCTAGAATTTTTAAAAGATTTTATTTATCTTCTCATTTGTTTTAACCTGGATGATCTAAGTAGTTACATGGTATAATAAGGGCTAAGTCTGGAGGATGGGCAAGAAGAAATACAGTCAGGAATTCTTCTAATTTCTACTGCTTTGGACAATATTGCAATTTTAGAAATTTTGACACAATTGCTCCTAGATATATTTGTTTCGTATCACTTTTGTGGTTGTCTTTGCTTATACAGCTTAGGTGACCTAACAGTTTGGAATTCCTCATCGGCCTGTCTGGGAGACAGGAAGTAGGAATGCATCTTTCCCTTTTCCCCTCAGTCTGGAATAATGACCCACATGGTGAACTGCTCCAGCATTCTTGTATATGATGTTTCTTTACAGTGCTAGAGACGGGACCCAGGATGCTGTACATGTGAGGCGAGTTCTATGACCAGAACTAGAATACAGACTCCTTTGTGTGCATTTTAAAAAGGTGCTTTTCGGTATTCTTTGGAGATAGTATATGGCCCTGGATGATTTAAGGTAATATTTTCGACTTAAAAGAGGCCACCAAGGATGCTTGGAGATAGTTTTGTTTCATGATGATATCCATGCAAGGGGAAAGGCTCCTGGAGTTAAGATTTTAATATTTCAGTTGTAGGGATCTCTCTTTGAAAACATAGCTTTTTATACAGATTTGGTGTGAAAATGTTTAGTGGAGCAGATGGAGATCCAGCTGGTAGAATATATGTTTGTCAGGGTATCTGGCATTTAGCTACATCCAAAAATGCTATCAAACTGAAAGACACTAAAGAGCAGCTCTGTGTGGAAGCCAGTGTGATCAGCCAGGGGTAGAGTTCTTGCGTTTTTTTCATTCCCTAACCTTGTAGGGATACATTTATTACACATGAAATGTTCAACTTTAAAAATAAAATCTGAGAAAATGTAAAAAAAAAAAAAAAAAGTCCAACAGCTGCCTTTCCAATGTCTTGATTGTTGTAAGCCAAGAAAAGCATGCTTCCTGTGTTGAAATATCATGTCTAATGAATAGTCTATATCTCTAAGTGTACAATAAACATGTGCACTTCCCAGGACTTGAATTCTCTATACTCAAAGTCATTATTTTGACTTTTTGCTTAACTCTAAGAAGTGGTATATGATAATTAATAAAGTAGTGAGAAAAGAGAAATGAGCATCCTAAATATGTTAATAAGAATTCTACCCAACAGAATGCCTAACCAGTACTGAAGTGAATGGAGGATCTGGTTAATAAGCAAATAATGTGTTTACTTCTGAGTCTTACAGCATATATACTTGTGTATACATGTAAATGTACATTTATATAGTATAACACATAGACATTAAAATAGTTTACATTTAGAGCATTTGGACAAAGAAAATAATTCCATTTAGGGAAAAAAAAATTACCTCCTGTTTTTGTTTCCATTTTTTATATAAATAAAACTTTGATTTGGCTCCATAAAATATACTTACTAAATGGGTCCAATTTGACTCATTGTTGTTGGATTTTAATTTTTACTTAGGGCTTGGGTGGCTCCCAGTTCTGTATACATTCTACCATTTATGTCTATATTTATTTTTTACTACTGCTGTCTGAGTCAGACAAATACCTGTGTTGGGAAATTTTGTACCCCATTGAATCATGGAACTCCTTACATCAGTGAACAAAGGCATCTGTAAAGGCTTGTCTTGAGAGTCTCTTTGAATTAGGAAATCCAAGCAAAATTTTTAATACTGATATTATTTAATAACTTCTTGAAAATTGGTTTAAATATTTGAGGTGTAATTAAAACAGATGTCATTAAAGTGTGTCTCTGATTCAGTCACTGATATTAACAAGGACTTGAGCACTGTTCTAAAATATCACCTTATGAAATTCTTGAGCTATGAGATGTAAGCTCATTAATGAGCATACCTGACTATGTTAGACATGCTCAAAAGTATATATCTGATCCATGGATATTTATCAGAACAGCACCCCTCTAGAAATAATAATATCTTGGAGTCCCTAAGGAGACTCGTATTTCATAGAGTACAGGAAAAACGTAAAATACATACAGAGTGCAAATGTTAATTCCTTCTGAATTCCAAGAAATTTTTTATTAGTCTATCTTCTCTTATATTTAAAAAGAATATTAATATCATATATCTACTTCTCAAATATCTTAAACATCACTTGTTTTATAATACTTTCCTACATAATAAATTTTATATAGTCTAGGTTAAGTATATGTAATATGAATCACACGCACTTTAAATTATATATCTGTGTATAGCTCTTATACATATATATTTTTGCATACATGTATCTTTGAGGTATGAAAACGTGTGCTTAGTTTATATCATACTAAGCCTGGTATTAGAGTGTGTTTATGTGATATTTTTCTGAATCCTCATAAATTAATGTTAATTTGATTAAATTATGGATGAGGAAGTAAGGGCTTAGGGAATTTGTGTAACCCAAATTGCACAGAGGCAAGAAAAAAATATGTTCCTTTGGATTTTTATTAATTTTTATTTTTTATAAAATTTATTATTACTTTCATGTAAATACTCTATCCCATATTAATTTCTACTATATAAGATTTTTTAAAGGATCAGTGGAACTGACTAATTAGTTTAACAAATTTGTGAACTACTGACTGACTGTTAAGAAAATGTAGAGTGGTATGGCTCATTCTGGCCTGAGGCTTACTGCTATGAAATAAAAGGATTTCTCTCTATTATTTCTGAAGATGCTTTCTTGCTTTTTGGAACCAGACAAGGTAAAATTGTTTATAGAAATCTTAGATTTACAATTTTGATGTATAAATTTTAAAATAAACAGTATCTTAACTGTGTCAAATAACTGATGTAAAGGAATATATATGTGTGTGTGTGTGATATATATATATATACACACAAATGTATATATATATATATATATATATATGAATATATATATTCATTTGTGAGATCAGCCATATGAAGGAATTGCTATCTAAATTCTATGTATAATGGCAGTCTGAGACAGACAGGTATGTAGGCACACATTTTATTTTTTGATTGTAGGATCAAAGCCTTTCCACTGTGATTATATGTACATTCATGATAATTAATGTCTTACTTTTGCTTAATTTCTCAATTCGCAAAATTATATATCCAAATTTTATATTAGTTACTTGTCACAAGTGTGGATCCAGTGGATTCACATTCAGAAAGTTCCAATTTTTCTGGTAAATTGACTAATTATGATCAAGTTTACAAGTTCACCTATGTTTCTAATGATATATATGTAGTATGAGGTTTCTGGCCCAGACTTTCGGGCCTAACCTCAAAGTTTAGGTCCGCAGGTCCGCAGACCCGCAGTCCCTTAGTCCCACAGTCCTACAGAGACACACAGACGCTTTCATTAGTTTTTGGCTGATCAGCCTCAGGCCCAGGCATATCACTTGCTAGCTCTCTACTCTTTATCTAACCCATGTCTCTTGCTCAGCCATGCGGCTCGGCACCTTTTCTTAGGGCATCATAGTTGTCCTCTGCTTCTTCCGGGCCTCTCTCTGGAATTCCCTCTGGTGTTCTTCTGGCACTCTGCTCTCAGAGATTCTTTTAGTCTGGTAGCCCCGCCTACACTTCCTGCCTGCCTTTGGCCAATCAGCTCTTTTTATTAAACCAGTGGGTGGGACAATTATTTACCATGAGACAACACAATACCCTTATATATATATATTAAAAATCATGAGGTTTCTGGCCCCATCCTGACCTGCCTGAGGCCACTTTTATCCCTCCAAATGACTCAGACTCTTATACTAATTTCATGCTGTTTGGCCTATGGCTCAGGTATACTGATAGCTAGCTCTTTTATCTTAATTCAACCCATTTCCATTAATCTGTCTTGCCACCTGGCCTGTGGCTCACCTGCGTTGCCTTATGTGTTGAATCTTGGGCAGCTGTATGGTGTCTCTCTTAACTCTGCCCTCCTTCTCCTACCTATGCTCCGATTCCCCTGCCTACTTATATAATGCCTGCTATAGGCCAAAACAGTCCTTTATTTACAGAATGATATTCATAGCATAAAGAAATCATATATGTGTGTGTGTGAGAGTGTTTGTGTATGTGAATATATCAGGTATTTAGTGACAATTTGAATGATACTGAATCACTGACCCATTAAATACAAATTTATACTTTCTTCATGGCAGGCAGTATGTTCTAAAGAGCTTTAATAAATTTAAATGCCCATGGTAACACTGAGTAAGCAAGGCAGAATGCCTCTATTTTATGTAGGAGTTAATTGCATGGGGACAAAATGTACACAGATTATTTTGTAAATCATGGAACATTTAAAGAAAGTTCTGTCTTAATTAATCCAAATCATTTTTTAAACTTTTAATTGGATAAGCTCCTAAAACCCCATATTTCACCATGTTAATTTGGCTTCTGTATTTAGCTAACTGGTTTCCTCTAAAACACTAAGTAAGAACAAAACTGTTTAAGTCTTAACTATATTTCTCTAAATTATATTTTTTAATGGAATATCAGGAAATTTTATTTATTATAAAATATATTTAATGTGTTTAGTATTTTTATCCTATTGTTGGCATCGGATTTGTATCTAGTAGAGTTTTAATGAAATACAATAATTAATATGGTCCTTCTATAGGGTCTGTTTTCTTAGCTCCATTCTTATATGTATTTGCTAAATATAAATGTGAATTGTTTTTTTCTTTAAGTGAAGTACATTTTCTATACAAATTGTTTTGTGCCAATGACAGTCTTCCTTTCCAATGGACAGACAGGTTTGGTTCATTGTATTATATTTCTTCGGAAGATTTTTCTTGTTGTTGTAACTCAATACTGAAGCTTTGTTGAACCTTAGACAGTCACTCTGCGTGGTCCACACTGACGTAGACCCATCCTTGTGTCTTGGCTTCCCAAACACTGGGATAACAGATCGACATCTGGTAACTCTCGCTGAGGAAAATGAAAATAGTCAGGGGGAGGTTTCTATACTTTGCAGGAATATTAGTAATGAGAAAAATGGGTCCATGATTTCTACTTTAAATGAAAAACTCATTAAGACTAAATTTAGTCTAGAGATCTTGCCATTGAGCCAATCTACTGTTTTTCTTATTATAACATGTTATTCCATTTAATATTAAATATCTCATGTATATGTAAGTTCCACCACATCTGATTTAGGTGGTGCTGGGGCTTCATGCATGCTATACAAGCTCTTTGGCTAACTGCATGTATTCCCAATTCTTGCTATATGTGTTCAATAAAGTTGTTGAGTTGTTGAATATGTTGGAAAATTAACTTTTCATTGTATTATATATATACACACACACTCTAGTTTATAGGCATTATTTCCATGGGATTTAAAATTGCCAGTTATGAATGACTATTTTTATATAAGTGTATGTGTTCATGTATATGTATGTTCATGTGTTCAGTGTACATGTATGTTTCCATATATGTGTGGGGACCAAAGGACAACCTCAGATATTGTTTAGCCTGTAGCCTGTGCTTTCTATCTTTTTTAAGCACAATCTCTCACTGACCTGATGGTTGCCAAGTAGTTAATGCTGACTCACCAGTAAGCCAAACTGATGGATGGGACTGTCACGAGCCTAGGGTGTGTATTATTCCCAGCTTCTGTTACTTCTGTTCTGGGAATCAACAAGATTTTCCCGCTTACAAGACAAGCACTTTACAAAGTAAGCCATCTACTTGGTCAGTAACAATTACTGCATGGTTTCATTGTCAATCTGCACACTGCCTTGTAAAATTCTGCTAAATCTACCTTCACATTATTTGTGATAAAGACATAGGCAGATGAATACCTATATACCTGTATACATACATGCATACATACAGACAGACATACATACATATACATGATACCCATAGAGATTTAACCCAACTACTTTCCTTTCTCACATGACTACCAACTGATTACCTCAGATATCCGTTCTAGACTTTGACTCCTCACCTCCAGTTCTGAACAATTTTATAAAGAAGAGACTCACTTCTCAGCCCTTGGCGGCACCACTGTGATTCTCTTCTCACTCTAAGAAAGAATGAAAATCCGTTGCCTGAGTTGCACAGCGTCCTACCCAGCTAGCCTCACACCCGACTTCTGTCCCCTACCCGAGTATCCTAACACAGTCAGTTTCTTAGTTGCTCTTAAATGCCTTGAACAAAAGCACCACTTTTGGCCCTTGGCTACAGCTCTTTCTTCTACATAACTCCTATCTTCCACTGGATGTCCACTTGGCTATTTCATGTGCTTAACATAATTGCTCAGATCTCCTTTTCTCAAAGAGCTTTCTTCTGTCCGCATTTCTTCGTGCACACTGTATGTGTTAGCACTGATCTCCTTAGTCAGTTTTCCCAGGTCCCTTACTTTGGTAGCTTATCAGCATCATAGGAAAGATGCTTCTTTTCCTTGATTTCATTCACTTCCTTAACACTGCAAGGGTGCCGTGAACTTAGGAAGCTCACAGTTAACAATTTCCTGAACTAAATTCTAATCTGAGGCATCACTTAAAAGAAAAAATATGAACTGTATACAATTTGTACCTGATAGTAAAATCTGATGTAAGTGATAGTAGACTGGGAGGCAGAAAAATTAGTTCTATTTATTACAAAAGACTACTATACTTTTTTCCACATCTGTGGTCATAGTTTTCTTATTCGTGAATTTTAAATGGTTTTATAAGTAAGAAATCACATTGTATTAAAAACAGGAAAGATAATAAGTGGCCAGACTTCCTTTTAATGTTTCTTTGAAAAGTACATACAACTTTAAGAACCAAACTCAGTGCTCTGTCATACAGTAAGAGGGACGGTATGTACCCAAAAGCAAAATAAAAACAAAAAGGTGACAGGGCTGAACTTTCTATAATTTTTTGACGGCAGATGCAGTTAAAACTATGTAAGTAGGGGATACAATTATAAAGAAAAGATATGTTTTATGTTAAACCCTTTCATCTAGTTTGTAATGCATTGATTTACGGACTCTTGAAACAAGAAATGGTGTGTGTTTGTGTAAACCTGAACCTTGATGCTATGAGTTAGTGCACTTCCTAGCTCAATGCCTGCTTCCAAGGATTCTCTTTCTGTACACACCTTTCACTTTCTCACCAAGCAGATGGTGGCATAGTGGCAAGCAATGCAGGAATGCAGGCCAATTTATTCTGCCACACAGTGGTGACTGTGCTAGGATCTGTGGGCAAAATAAAAACAGGAGAAGGAAACTAACACTTTTAAGAGCCATATTACAAACCAAGCACTATGTTGTTGTTTTCAGACACACATAGATATTTTTATCGAGAAATCTTTGCATTAGCAAGAGCCGTATGGTAACATACAGGAAGGGTACAGAAAATCTTATGAGCCCAATTTTAAGAAGTACACAGCTATCATTACTATTCTGACTTTACACAATGTGAATCTTAAGGAAAGGGCATATTCCAGGTGAACAATGTGGTGACAGAAAAGGGTTGGAGGTGAAAGCAAGGGCTGGGATTTGCGGGAGGAGGGGGACTTGCAGCTTCTATGTAACTTTCTGAGATCAGCCACTTTCCCTTTGTAGCCTGGGTTTCACCAAGGGATTCCTTAGGCAGCTGTGATGGCAGCAGGAGCCAGGTTCACGCTATGGAGGTGGTAGACAAGGTCAAAGATTTCTGCCCAACAACAGCTGAGGAGTTTGAAGAGGAGGCCAGGTGGCTGAAGTGATCTGGAAAGAGAATACAACTGAGTTGTTTTTTGAGTCCTTTAAAATGGACCTACCCAAGGACTTCTTATTCTTATTAAATGTATGATGGTGTATAATCCTGTGACCAAGTTTAAATGCAGCATAACATTAACTCTATGGCAAAGCCTCACTAAAACAAAGTTTGTGGCTGAATTAATCACTTATTATAGTAAAAGGAAATACTTGAAATATATGTCAGGGACTATTAATTAACTAACATTAATTCATATACTAAAAGGGACTAAGACCATCACAATACTAGACCCTTATAAAATGTGCTCCCCAAAAGAATTCCTTTACTTTATGAACAGACTTTTCCCCTTATATTAGCTAGTTACTTTCACTACTTATGGTACAAACATGCTTCCGTTTACTGTTATAAATCCTCCCAAAGTATTTTATATCTAACAAAAAAGTTAAAGCACTCTAAAGCAGTTAGTTGTCTCCCTTACACTAGAACACAGGGGTGGAAGTAGGGAAATCCCCAAGGAGGAAGGAGCATGTCATTGTATGTTAAGAGGAGCTGCCACTGGGACATGCACTAGCGAGGAGCTTTAACAAATGCATCAGCTAAAGCTGCTGCAGTTCATAGGACTGTGGTTTAGTCATCTACTGGGTCAACAATATCATTATCCTCTCCTTTTAAAGCATACTTGATGCCTGTGTGTAGTTATATTTCTTGTACATTTAAAGGATATGTGTATAGAAATGTGCTGGAGGTTGTTCAAATGGATATCATCAGTTTACACAATTTAACACCAGATGTTAATGGAAATAATATAATCTCCCAACAAAATAATCATCCATAGTAAGAATTATGCTTTGGGTTATCAAGTTTCCCACATTAGTATATAATTTCACAATTTATATTTTATGTATATATTTTGATAACTAATTTTATAATATAAAAATTGTTGGAAAGCCATTTAAAACTGCATGCTTTAAAACATAGCTATTTGACCTGAAATGTAATATAGACACTCTGGAAAGTATATAACTATAATATCAAACTGAATACAAGTAATGTTATATTATTTTAAAAGGTGAAAATTTTCTTTCTCTTTTAAATACTGATACTTTCACTAAGAATAGAAGTCTAGACTGGCATCTGTGTTCTTTTATAACTAATACAACTTTGGAACCGGCCTTTCTGGTTTTTATGTCTTCTTTGAAAAATCACATACTATTGTAATGGGCCCGCTGTCCTAAATGACGTCACAAGCTTTCAATATCCTTTCTTTGTTCTGGACAATCAATGCTTTATTATTAGATGGCACAAGGAGTATCCTTTCTGCTTTTATTTATTTAGTATTCTGTTTTCCTCTTGTGCCTCTTTCCTTAGATTACAAAATCTTTCTTCTATGATTTTGTTAAACATATGTTTTTGTGGCTTTGGCCTGTGTCTCTTCTTCTATACCTATCATTTGGAAGTTTGAGCTTTTTATAGTTTATCAGAATTTCTACCTGTCTATTAGTAGGTTTTGGCTTCTGGAGTTAATGTTTTATCTAAGTGAGTAATCCAGTTCCTTTCTCATCTTGGGGCTCTAATAATCAGCCTTCATTTGATCCAACCATTGTTGAAGCTTTCCTGCAATTCTTTTCTTTGAATTCTTCAGTGTAAGTTTTATTTCATTTAGCCTTCCCTCCAAGATTCTCTTTGTTAAATTCTCTTCTAAAATATTTAATTGCTTTATTATTTTATTCAACAAGTTTATTATTCTTGTCTGGTTTGGCTTGTTCTGGTTTTGTGTGTGTGTGTGTTTAATTCTGGTGTTTATTTGTTCTTTGATTATATTCATTATTTTTTTAAAAAATTCTGTATATGCCATCTTAATATCTTTGGGAAACATTACTATGGGAATATTGTTTTTTAAAATAGATCTATTGTTTTATTATTCATATTTGTATTATTGTGATGAAGCCTAAGCATCTGGAATTGGGTTTTTTTGTAGTCTCTCTTTGGGAATATATATGCTTTATTGAGTGGGGTCTCTAGTTTGAACCTCTATTTTCTCCTACCCAACTTGTTGGGGCTTTGACCTCTTGAATAGGGCTTAGGGGTCAGTCTTTAGACAAATCAGTGTAGATGTTTAAAGACGACATCAGTAGTACTAGTAGTCTAGGCAAAACTCATGCTAAGTGAGGTTTATAATATCAGGATGACACCTTAGTAGAGTTGGGCGATTCTCATAGCCCTAATCTGTAGTCTGTGCAGGTGTTTCAGATGTCTTCTGAGGAAACAGGCACAGTTATAGTGGGTAATGATAGCTTAGGGTTTCTACATGTAGTGGGAAGCTGGAGGGAAGCCTTCTGATATAGGTGGACTTTGCAGTGTGAGTCTAGGGTCCTAAGAAAGAACAGGACATGTGGTTCTCCGTTTTAGTGCCTTACCAATTTTGGTTAAGTTGTTTTGTGCCTTCTTAATGTTCCTGTTGCCTTCCCTGTAGCCTGCTCAGCCTCACTGTGTAGCATAGTGAAGTCAATCGCTTTCTGTTATGTGTATTTTCGTTGTACCTTCTTATTACTTTCAAATCTTGACATTATTTATTTCACTTAAGAAAATTCCATTACTACACCTACAATATTTTTTAACCATTAAGGTGTGTTTTGGACTAGAGATGAGGTTCAGGAAAGAGTATCAGAAACTGAGATAGAATGATTAGCATTTGTATTGCTAGTAAAAATGAAACATCTTCATATCCTGAAATTGGTATCACAAAACATGGTGTTTCAAGGTTATGACCTTGAATAAGGAAAAGGAGTCTGTGTTAATTTGGAGGTCAAGGCAGGCACTGTGAAACGTATGCAGGAGTCACATCGATTGTGTATGTAAGAGAAAAAATAGAGTTAAATTTTCAAAAGAAAAAATTTGGCGGTCCTTCTTTGAGCAAGGAGAGAAATCAGGTGATATCATAATAGCTTTTGTTTGAAAGTGAGACAGAAAATTTTGTGTACCATTTTGAGTTGTTACAGATTTAGTATTTTCTTCTTAAGTTTGCTTTAAACTTTGCATAAAATAGGACCTGTGAGATAAAGATCACAGGATATGCTGAATACAGTCATGATAAGCTTTTATTCTAAAGATAGGTATACATCCTTAATATATTTAACAATCAGCTCAAAAGAAGGTAACATAGGTTTACTTTAGTTGTTATGTCTAAGCAATACATGTGTAAAATATATGCCTGGAACAAATGTGTATTGAAAGGAATAAGGAGTTTATAATATAAAAAAGAAAAGAAAAGAGTGGCTGGATTACAAGGTAAGGATAAAGTGCAGAGGTTAGGAACATAGAAGCGAAATGGGATCCACATTGGCATTGTGCTTCACTCCGTGCATTCTCTGGCTGAGTGTGTCAGACAGAGCCTCACTTCCCTCCTGCCTGGACTGGGCTTCTTAAAGATGTCTTTGAGTCCTTACATATTGGTGCTATGTCTTTAAGGATTGCTTACCCTGAGTGAATATTAAATGTGTTTTTTCATTAAAATCAAAAGTCCCATGAAAAGTGTTTCCAACCTACTCTAAAGCTATGAAACCATGTCTTATTTGGGAATTATCTGCAAGATGAATGTATTTTATTCTGTTAATTGTACAAATTGAATTTCTTGTCTGATTATGCTAAATATGGAATTTTACTGTATAAGGTTTTCTTATGTTTCAATTTCTGGTGTCAGGAGATGCAGATAAAATCCGTTTGTATAGAACATAGAAAATTCAGATATACTGTGTTAAAACATGAAAAAAAAATTTCCAGCCACTAAACACTGTCAAGTTTTCAACAGATTTTACACATTTGATTGAACTCATTGTTTTTCTCAAAACTGTAGCATTATTTTCTCATGGTATTGGAACAGCTCTTGAAAATAATACTTGCAGGGTTTTCATAATGTTTGAAGGATAGGAAGGATTTTTAAAGCTGTTTTCCGCTTTCCACTGCCATGGATAACTTTTTCATTTTTAAAAATATACACTTTATATAACCCTTGTTTCTGTGCAGGATGCTTTAAGAAGCCAGGTACTCAGTTGGAGACTTGGTACATAGTGCTAAATGACTTTATAATGAGTGTGGCTCTCTGCCATTATAGTGAACAGTGTGTGGGAGGACCTTTTAGAAGGCTTTGTTTTTCATTTTAAGTTGAGGTATAAGGCAAAACAGTGAAAAAAAAACATTTATTTGGAGGATTTGTCTTATCACTGATTTTCATAAACAATCACGATGAAGCTAAAAATTGCTTTGGGTGGTGAGGCTATCAAAACTGTCACCATTGAGACAATGGACTGAATTTCTCTGAACCTTATTTGTCACACAACACATGCAGCTTATTCTCAAATTTATCATTACTATATAAATTAGAATCAATTAAATATTTTGTTTTTATTGATGAATGTTAAAAAAAAATAAACTTCTTTTAGTATCAGTGTGTTTTTTAATGCATTTGATGGCTGATACAGCAATAAAGCAATCAGTAATTTTAAGGACTGTGGCTCAATAAAATAAGTAAACTGTAGAAACCCACTCCTTAAAAAGTAATTATCCATGCCTTTGATCTCCCTTCCTGCATTTGAATTTTAAAAATGTAAAACCAGCGAAAACTTCTCTCTTCCTTAGAGGTTTATGTCTTAAGTTTGCTTATCAGTTTGCTGACAGATGCTGCTGTTCTGATATGGTTATACCTCATTCTGCTGTCAAGCATGGCTCACCCCCCACACCCTCTACTAAATGAGACAAGTCAGGATCACGTTCTTTTTATTCTGGGGGGCGATGGCATCTGAACAAAATGCACCAATTCAAATTCACTGGGAAAAAGTCTTGCCATTTGAAAATGCACTCAAGGTCGTTTGCTGCTGTCACTGTTGTTAAGTGAAGACAAGACTTTGCTACTGCAAAATCTTGTTTCATGCAAGCTCAAAGCATATATGACAAGTCTCTTCTCCCAAATGAAAAGGACAGACCATGTCCATGGGGTCACCAGGTGACACAGAGCCCAACTGGTCCACAATGATGGATAGCCAATGCTCTCATTCACTTCTTCGTCCATTGTCTGCACACTGCTTGATCTTGAAGCTGTGGCATTTAGTTTATTAACCAGTTTGTGCTGACTACAGATAAATGACTCAAATTGTATACTTTAAAATATGAAATTTTTACTCAAGTTTATGTTTCTATACAATGGACAAACTTTCTCAAAAACCTCTTTTGAGAAAAAAAGTAAATGGGGCCTAAGTAGACTTCTGTCTTCATGATACCTCTTCCTAAAGGGGAGTCATTCTTTCATAAAAATATTTGGTAATTTAGTTCAGGAATATCAAGATATTACTGTAAAATTTTATCCAATATATTATTTTAGCCAAAAAACACCTAAATTTTTATGTTGAGTCAGAAAAATCTAAATTCATTGTCTAAGGTAGTAGTAAATGTTATCTTTTTATTTATACTAAGTTGAATGGACAGCATATTAGTTATGAGAACATTGTAATAGTGCTCACCATGATGGGGAAAGTTTATTATTTCTAATAACATATATTCATACAACACTTATTTTCTTAACGGAAAGATCTGATGGCATTTGTCAATGCAGTGTTGTCATAATTGAACTTATGTATCATAACCGAGTGCAACTTACATAGGCTTGCTAGTTAAAAATTAATTTAATAATATGTGATTATAGTGTTTAGGCTCTATTTTCATATATGATATTAACTTATTGGAAATTTTTATATAAAATAGTGTTCATTTAAAATTAAATGGAGATATAACTATGTGTCTTTTCCTTACAATATTTTCTGTTAAAACAATTTTAATGTGCTTCTAATAATTTATTTGTGTCATCAAGAAAGTTTTCTTTTAATTGCATTCAAAGTAAAATTTCATTTCACTCACCACACTCATAAAAACTTGGTTATTCTAAGCTCAGCCACAGAATTCAATTGTCTTTTATCCTAATGACAATGGCACTCATGGTGGATGGGCTAATGTGAGTTATAGTAGTCACAGTAGATGTGTATTTACATGGTCTTTAATAACTTGATTTGACCTGCTCATGGAATTTAGCTTAAATTTTTAAAGGGAGAAAACCCACATATAATGTTACAGCTCTCTTATCTTATCAAATAAGATCTGGACTTTTTCTGCATATAAACAAAAGAAAACATTCAAATTGGATTCTCATGAAAATTTTTGTAGTAAGAAAACAGTTGTATGCTGGTATTCAAATCCAATTTCTAAAACATATTTTATAATTATTTTAATTTTATAGTTTGTGTTAGTTCCTTGTGAGTTTTGAGTTTTATAAAACATTCTTTGGTTGGTGGGGCCTCTGGCAGTGGGACCAGGATTTATTCCTAGTGCAGAAATTGGCTTTTTGGAACCCATTCCCTATAGAGAGATACTTTGCTTCGCCTTGATACAGGGGTGAAGGAACTGAAGTTAGTATGTAAGAACAGAAAACAACAAAACAACAACAAAAACCTTTTAAATAAAAAAATGTCAAAAAATAAAATAAAGCATGCTTAGTCGTATTCTAAACTTTTCCCCCCATCCTTTTAAATTTTTGTGCTTTATCATCATTTTTAAAATAAATCCTCCAAGACTATTTATTTTGTCTAAATAATTTTGGATGTATAGGGAGACAAACAATTAAAAACATAACTTTTTCTTCCCCAGTAGCTGACAATTACCAGTCACTTCACAGCTAAGGGATGAATGAGATCACAGGTCCAGTTCCCCTGTCCTTGGTGGAATTTGGTTGGTTTGGGTTTGTACTTGTTTTGCACGTGCTGCTGGATCCTCTGAGTTTATGTGTGCAGCTCTCTTTTTGGGACCTGTGATGAACCCTTATCTCCTTAGAATCATCCACCACCTCTTTCACAATGGGCAATGGTCCCTTAGTCTGAGAGAGGAAGGTGTAATATAAAGGTTCCCATTAGAGTTGAGTGTCCTATAGTTCCTTATTCTCTGTATGTTGGCCAGTTGTGAGGCCATGTGTCACCGGGTAATAGAATCATTTCAGTAAAACTTGCAAGAACAGTTTATTTATGGCTATAATAATAATGCACCAGTAGAAGGTAGTTTAATACTGTGCCCACTTAGTAATATAATAGACTGTTTTCTCCCCTAGGGCCTAAGACCTGTCTAGCCATAGGTTCTTGCCAGGCATGTATGGGTTTCATCCTGTAGATCAGGACTGTTTATTCCCATGATGCTATTGCCATTACTGCACCAGTGAAGGTGTCTTCCCAGTATAGTCTTTACTGGTCACATGGTTCACAATGGGTATGGCTGAATAGATTGCATGTCCTCTTGAATAGATTGCATAGCACCTTCCAATAATCTGAAAGCTAGCCAGGAGAGGTGAAGATTCCAGACAGTATCAGCTTTATTTCATCATGTACAATAACTCAAGTAGGTGGTGTCCTCAGCAATAAGGAATTACCATCAAGTTCTGCATAGTAACTAAAGGCAGTAGCAATAGGCTGTAATGTTTGGGCATGACTGGGATTTAATTGTGCAGCAAGTACTAAAGATTAACCATTCCTGGCCTTGGCATTTTTATTTTTTAGCCTTGGTGTCTGGGGACAACATTGTTGTTCCTTATATCTTTTCTAAAAGCTCTTTAGTTTTATCTCTTTATTCCCATATCTCTTCTTTTATTTTAGAGACTTATTTGGACTCATTTAGTTCAAATAAGTACATTTTTGTATAGATTTTTATGCATCAGTTTTCACTATTAATATAGAAATATTGACATGTATTTTATTTTGATAGATTAGAATAGAGTGTGTTCTGCTATGTTAATATGATACCACACAGGTCTAACTATTTTAGAGCAACAAGATTCTTCTTAATCATAACTGAATGTCAGTTTACTATAATAATACCTCTGTTACATAGTGTTATATGTGTAAAGATTCTTGATACATAAGAAGGAATTTTTTCATCTTTCTATTTTCAGGTGAAATTGTTTACAAATTCAGGACTTAATGGTATTGCCAAAAAAAAAAAAAAAAAAAAAAAAAAAAAAAACAAAAAAAAAACCACCAAATTTTTATTCTCATGGAAAATGGAATAAATTGATTGATTATCTGAAATGTCCATTAACTGAGATTTCTATTTACTTGTAAATGCAATATGTAGTATTTTCACAATGTCTAAATATGTTATGTAGCTCTAAAATAACATTAAAGTTTATTAGAGAATGAGAGAGAAAACTGATTTCCAGAAAACTCAGTTTGTCAGTGCATGCGTTTTTGTATATTCCAGAAAGTTCTTTTTCACATGGTTACTTTTAGGTTCAAATTACTTTTTTTATGGACCTTTTAAAGTTTATAGCAAACAAATATAAAAAAAATGAGGGTGGAATGATGCTTTAAAAATATGATTGGCAGCGACCTGCATTGGCATTTTGGAAATCTCTGCAATTTTGTGCAGCAGGGTTGCTTCTGAGTGTCATTGCATACCTCCCAGTTTACCTAAACACTGTCTTTTCTCAATGCCATCAGCTTCTAATTCTCTTGCTGACTATACACATATAGACTTAATTTTGTTAGGGAAATAAGTCACTTTCCTTTTTGAACTGACATTCTGTTCCGATTAGATAGTTGTCTAACCATTTAAATACCTTAAGATGGTATTTTTCTTTAGAGAATGATGAACAGGAATGTGAATCAGAATGAATCAGCAGAGCATAGCAATTCATTGAGAATTTTAAGCAACAGAAGCCGGGCATGTACGTATCCAAGGAAAGGATTTCAAACACAGAACACTGGGTGCTGCTTTGTGAGTTCTTGTCAATAGTCAAGAGTCCATCACTGGAAAAGCAAGAGGGAAAGAAGTAGGTAGTGGAGCCTAGTATCGACAATGGGAACTTCGGTGTTTTCACTTAGGTCATTGGAAAGTCATCACAGGCTTTCAGAGAGCTTTGATATAATCTGACTCTGGAGCCCAGGACACTGTGATAATTGTAATAAAATCCTCTGAACCTGTCTTCTACGTTCATAACGTGGTTATCTGCTCCTTTTATTTAAGAATAAGAGATATAATTGACCCTACCCTGTCCGCCCAGAATCCCCTAGTATCCAGGATAAAGAAAGTAATATAAGAACTGCATTGGTAAAGAATCATTGGTTTCACATAAGAAACTGAAAATAAACCCGTCTTTCTGTGCTGGTGTATCTTGAAATATTTCAGCACAAATCTGTTAGTTTGCCAATAAATGCAAACAATCCAGTAAAACTGCCTCTATCTTCAATCTAGAACTAAGAATAAATCTCAGATTTTCAGATGCGTTCTAGTCTTTCAAAATAAGAAAATCAAACAAGCATCCAAAATTGAGGATTTAAGACACCACCGGCCCTCCTTCCTAACATGCTTATTCTAGTCAATTAAAATGCTTCCACGATGCTTTCACTCAGTGGATTCTCTGATCTTATCAGAGTATTTCCATTGTCTTCTTCATTTGGATGCTGTGAAGGCTGCATTAAACAACAGATGCAAACCATCTTTCTCCTATTCTCTTCTCAGATGTTTATGTCTTGCAGCATGTGAGAAGCATATTAAGTGGGACTCAGGTAATAGAAGTAAGGTTTCCAGAGATAGTGCTTGACAATTCAATCAAAGAAAATCAGGGGGAACGATTTATGGAAAAGGGTGGCTTACAGTTGGCATTCCTGAGGACATTTACAGAATAAAGAGTGGTCTCTTCCTAGTTTGTTACAGCATAAAAATTCAACAGAAGTATAAATCACCTCTATACAGATGAACTTGAAACATTAAAAGGGCTATGGAAATCCCTGCTCAATTTTATTTTTAAGTTCAGAATAAATAAAATATATTTAATAGTTTATGTAACAGTGTAGGTATACTTTTCCCCGTTTTAAAAATGAATATAAGGAAGTGAGTTTTATATAATTTAAATTATATGGTAGATCTGAGAATGCAGACATGATTAATAATTCTTACCTCTCTATCCAGCCTTATTTATTCTTATTAGTATGTCTCACTATTAAGATGCCAGTCCTTTACTTATTCATGTTATCTTCTCTGAATTTGATTAGTTTGTAAGCTTGCGTCCATCTATGAGAAGAGACTGAATGTGCTAACATGGTAACTGCAGGACAGCAATAAGCAATAAAAGGGGGATTCACTGTCCCTTCGGGGACAAGACAAGAAAGGGTGCTGCTTTCTTTGTTATCATAGTGTCATTTCACATCATTTCTCCTTCTTTCCTCTCTCTAGATCCTCTCATATAACCCCTTTGATCATTTTCATACATATACATGTGCATTTATATTATGAATCTGAGAGCAATCAAAGAAAGTTGATATATAATTATATGTTGTCTATAAATATATATTTATGTTCAGAAAAAACTTTCTGAATAGGTCTCTACTTGTTCAAGACTTAAGGCTAAAAATTGACAGAAATTCATAAACCTGAAAAACTTTCTACAACTCATGAAACAATCAAGCAGGTGAAAAGGAAGTTGACAGATAACGTTTTCCAGCTACCCATCTCATGTGGGGCTAATATCCAAAATATATAAAGAACTACAAATGCAAACATTCTACATTTTGAATGCTGAGTCTGAAAGCTGGATTCCTGAGCTATAATAAAGAGAGGTATTGAGTACAATCTCCCATTTCTGATCAATGGCAGTGCAATCAGGATTTCAACTATAACTAAACCGACTGTAAGCAAATCAGAGTTGACTTCAAGCATCTGAAGTTCTGTTTTGAATGTGACAAGTCTGAGAGAAATTTTTGGTGTATGTAATTTATGACTTCATGATCTCTGCTCCATTCTGCGTGGTTCCTTTGCTCTGTGGGAGCTGTGGAGTCATGCTGTGCAAGAAGTATATCTGAGGCTTGTCCACTGGCATCTGACTGCTTATAAGCAAGATGTTACCTGGCAGGGGATGGCATAAGTCAGGGAAGTTCTCTTTATTTTAGATGTGTTCTCCATTATGCCTACCTCTCTTCCATGGCTGCAAGCCTCTCTATTTTACTAGTTCCCTCTTATAACCTCCTTCCAGTACCTTTTCCCCCCTTTTCCCCTACAGTGAGTCTCAACCTGTGGGCTGAGGGTTGGGGGTTACACGACCCTTTTACAGGGAGTCGCCTAAGACCATCACCGTTGGAAAACACAGATACTTAAATTACATTTCATATAAGTTATGAAGTAGCAACAGAAATAATTTTATGGTTGGTGGTCACTGCTGCATGAGGAACTGTGTTGAAGCATGGTAGCATTAGGAAGGTTGAGAACCACTGGTATAAGGCTACAAAAGCAAGGACCATAACTTCATTTTACAAGCTTTGCTGACCTCCTATAATAAGTGATCCCATGAGATTAGAGCCAATTCGTTCAAATATGGGCTTTTCTAAGTTGGATCCAGATTTATACAATTTCAAAAAACCTATCAAATGAGGTGGTTTAAGGCAGAGAGTTATAAGTCAAGGCAGATGACTAGTCACCACCATCAGACTTCTAGAGGGAGCTAAATGGAATAGTAGGAAGTAAAGTCAGAGAGGAGACCTAAATTATGGTTAGGTAAGTACAGGTGAAGCCTAGGCTGTATCATTTGATATTTAGAGATGTGAACAGTGGGAAACCAGGGACAGAGAAGTAAGGGATCACGATTACTAAAGAGTCACTTGCCTGGTAATTAATGTCCAAGGGTACTGTGACAGGCAGAGCATGAGGACTGGAGTTTGTAGATGTGACTTAGGATAGAAGTGGCATGACCTTGGTGTGATAATCATAGATAAAGTATAAGCCTGATTTTGCAGTTGTAAATGAGAGGCCCAACCTCGCCTTGCCTTCAGGGTCTGCGCTCTGCTAAAGACAGGGCAAGCTGAAAAGTAAGCAAGGTTTCAGTGTGAAGAGAAAAGCTTCAGGGTACTAACTGGAGTGACACCTCTCTAAGATCTTCTGACTTACTAAATGAACATTAGGAAGATACTTATTAACCATTCGCATTGATTTGGAAAATCGTACTATTTCGGAGTTGCATATATTTACCCATTTTTAGAATAGATTTCCATGTCAAAAAAATATGTGGAAGACTCTATAAATTCCTGACCTACTGTCTAAATTAAAGGATTCTCCTCATTAACTTGGGAATTTGCTCATCTCATACAGCCAGAGAAACTGAGAGGGATAAATTATCCAATTTAAGAATATTCTCATGTTTCTTGACTAAAGTATTTTCATGAATTGGCCATGTCCGCATAACTAATATACTACTAAAATATAAAGTTCAGGCGGGATCAATCTTTTTTTTAATTTTTGTGACTCCGTTTTAGGATTACTGGTTGATGGTTATTGTGTGCTGGGAAAACCTTATTCATAAATAAGTTAGGAAATCCTGACTCATATGTTCTTCATTTCTTAAATGGCTTAAGTTTTATGTTAAAATTTTAACTTATCAAGATGTGTATAATGTGGAAGTGTTTCTGACTCTGTTCCCACTAATCTTTTCAAGCTCTTTGATGCTATTTACTGTAAAATGCCTCCTTCCCACAGTCTTTTGAAATGCTAATTTTTTCCCAAGGCTATATAGAGATGAAGCCAATTTCTAGACTTTCTGATCTTATTTAATTCTTCATTATTTGTCTTGTTTGCCAAATGACATTGTTTTACTTATCAAAGATTTAGATGTTTATATTTTATAATTTGTGTCACCTAATTATACTTATCTTAGTTTTATAAACTTTCATGGACTGATCATTTTTTTAACATCTGAATGTTCACGTTTTTGTGTGTTGATTTATTTATTTTTTACCCTGGAGACTATGCTTAGTTGTCATCTTATTGAAGTTATGAATTAATTTGGGTACAATTAATATCTGCCCAGCACCAAATTTCCTAACAAACAACGTAGGACATTACTATGTTTAATTAATTTATCTTTTTGTAGTCCAGTAAATGAATATCATATTCCTTAAGACCGAGTTTAAAAACAAATAAAATATCTTGTAACTTTAAGGCTATAAAGACTGCAGTATATAAATGTGAAAGCTAAATTTTCTATTGACAAAAATTACAAATATTTGCTTCATTTTAAATATCTTAACAAATTATTCCATAACTAATCAGTCATGCGGTCTTGCAGAGCCCAGCCAGTGTTTTCACAGAATCAAGTGTTTCATACTCTAACTGGTGATTTAGCCTTTTAAGCAACTCTCCAGCAGAAGAGACCTTCCTGGTTCTAAAGCAGAAATCATAATTTGGCACACTAGAAAACTCAGTGCCCCAAACACAAGCAAAACTAGGTCCTAAGGTACCTCTACCAAACTTCTATCTGGCTTTTTCCTTAATCATTTTCTTTTTAGTTAAAATTGAATTACATCATTTCCCTTTCCCCATATTCCTCAACCCAGCCCTCACTCCTCTTCTCTGTTACTCTCCTTCAAATCCATGGCTTTTATTTTCTGTGATTAGTATTGGTGTGTGTGTGCGCATGTGTGTGTAACCCAAGATATAAATATATAAATGCATAAATATATAAGTAGAAGCTGAGGAGTAGGTTAGTATTCCGTATATGCTTTCTTGTATTATATAACAATTAAGAAGCTAACCCTGGGGAAGTCTAACTCTCCCTCTCTCAGCAGTTCATAATTCCTAGAGGTTGTCCTTAGTTCTTTGTGTAGAGGTGAGACGCCATGGACCCCCCCCCCCCCTTCAAAAGTTAGTCTATCTATGATTGCTATTGTTTGGGTCTCTTTGGACAGCCATATTGTTGACTTACTTGCGTGAATCTCCCCTGCTGTTTCTAGGAGACACAATCTAATCTCTGTTTTCTTCCTTCTTGAAGATTCAGTGTCCACATATATTTTCTTACTTGCCTTGCTCATCCATAATTGAACTAAATATTACTGGATAAAATATCAGCTGATCTTGAGTTTTTCTGTGACTTTAGTAAAAATTAGAAATACCCCAACCATGAGTAATAATTTTGGAAAGTAATATAATCACTAAAATTTAATCCCATGTGAATTTGTCTTATTTCTTAAAACCAAGAAGCTGAAGATTTAATAAGTAAAGTATAAAACCACCACATTTAAAACTTTATCTCAACCCACTTCTGTATGACATGAGCTATCTCCATTACTTTGGTTGACTTTTAAATGCCCTTGCATAAAAAACAGGCTCTATTAAGACTATATTTCACTGTGTTATTTTAATGACTGAAAGATCATATTTCTGTGTGTAAAATTATATATATCCTATATGTATGTATTCTTCTTTGTACATGTATCACTGCTCATAAATGTATAAACTTTCTCATGTATGTATATGAGAAAAAACAATCTAGCCCATAATAACTATAGCCCAAAATACGGTGTTCAAAATCATCACTCTGTTCATTATACCCTGAAATTTTTAATCTATGAATCATAGTATGCTCAGTTTATCATAAAGCTGACAAGAGGCTGAAAACAGAGGCGATCTAAGTCATGGAAGCAATCTGGCTAACAGGATACTCAGCTGCCACATGTTCCTTCAAAACATAATGTGTTCAGTGCCTTGTGTCTCAAGCTAACCTTTGTTCAGTTAAGGTATGTTTGTTCATTTCCATCCAACTGTTTTCTAAATCAGTAGGGAATTGCATGCAAAATATTAATATGGCAATATTTTTGACAGGTATGTATGCTGAAGTAGAAACTTTAGTGGCTTACAAAGCAATTAGCTGAAGCTTTTGTAGTGTGGCTTGGTGCGTTCTTGGAGATGCAGTTTATATGAGCTTCAGTTACTGAGTTCCTGTTTTTAGTAAATAGCTGCCCTGTAGGTTGCTAAGTGCTATGGTTGACAAGCTGTATATGAAAAAGCTTTTATTTTAATAACCAGTGGCAACTTGCACTTATATAAAAAAAAAAAAAAAAAAAAAAAAGCCTTTCATTTCTCAAAATACTTCTTTGGTTCAAAACCGCTGAAGAGAATTGCAGTCACCTCTGGGAGGGTAGACCTAAACTGGTTATTAACCAAGATCCAAATGAGACATCAAAGAACAGGAGTTTCTAATACTCGAGTTAGGGAGCAAAACATGTCCATGAAATGAGGCTTGGGGTCTGTATGTCTCAATTCCAGAGACAGGAACCAGAACGATTACATGAATGAGGCTTGCGGTTTGTATGCCTAATAATGAACAAAGAGAAGTTGTATTTCAAAACGCTGTATTTAAGATAACTAAGCAATAAACTGGAAATAAGCTAGCTCAGTTTTTCTCAATGAAAAATCTAATATGCCTGGTCCATGTTGTAGTTGTGAGCTTTTAATGTTATGTGAGCTTTTAATGTTGAAGAGCTTAGAAATGATTTTGACCCATCTCTTAGGAGTAAAATGGTGAAAATACTTTTGCTAAAGCCTATCTGGATTAATAAATTAGGAGAATACTTTTAGGACATTATTGGTGTGTAGCATAGGAAGTTAATAAATAGTCATCTGTAAGACCATATTTTGTAATACATTTTTAGTTTTAGAATAATTTTTGTGTATTGAATTTATAAAGCATGTGATGGGATGTAAAAATGTAGACATTACTACTGTGAAACAATTTGATACATCAAATTTTATACTTTCTTCTTTTTTATGGCTGAAAAAGATAAAAATCTTTATAAGAAGTCCCCAATACACTGCAGTTCTTAACTATTATCCTCAGGTTCTACAGTCTCTATCATAGCTTATTAAATCCTTTGTGCTTTGTGTCACTGACCTACATGCTATCTTTGTCCCTTTGGGTTACACTTATTTTTTTTTTTTTTTTGGTACATTATTTAACTTGTTCTATAGTTTGTGCCACCCACAAGAGTAATGATGCAGTATTTTTCTTTTGGTTTACACACACACATGAATGCACACACATGCACACACACACAAACACACGCACAGACATACACACACGCACACACATACACACATGCACACACATACACACATTCACACACATTTATATATAGGATATTTTTGCATGCTGTGTTCATGTCTGCTTTCATGTCTATTCCTATGACTTACAAGAGCAATAACAAAATCATAAAACAAAAATGGTATCATCAAATTAGAAAAACTGAACCAACAGAATAGCTCATAATTCAATAAATAAATAAAGAGAAATGATAAAACCAATGTTGATGGACTGTGTTAGGGGTCTGGTGAGATGGCCCAGTTAATAAAATGCTTTCTGTACAATCACGAGTACTTGAGTTTGAATTCTAAGAACTCTTTAAGCTCAAGTGCCCAAGCATAGCACTGGGATCTCTAGACCTCGGTGGCTGCCCAGTTTAGCCCAATCAGCACATTTCGGGTTCGGTGGGAGTCACCCCATCTTCATTCCCTCATCCTTCCTCCTGTCCTCCTTCTGCCATCTCTCCATCCCTTCTGTGTTTGTCTCTCCCCTTGCTTTTTATTCTTCTCAATTTCAAAATGTAACCAGCCCTACAGAATTTACTAAGCTGTTTTTGATTCCACAGAATAAGAGTGAGGTCATAACCTTTAAATAAAAACCTTATAAAGATGCCCAGTAAACAGTCTCCTCTAGCTTTTAAGTTCTCATGTTTCATTTGAATTCAGTAAGCTGTGTTCAGGCAAAGCAACTTATAGACTCTCCCTCTCTCTCTCAGTATATATATATATAAACGCTGTAGCTCTCAAGTGTTATTTTTAGCAGCAGTTTCTCACATAAATCATAATTTTTATTTTATAAAAATATATATTGAAATTGTAGATTGAAAATAAGCTTTATAGGAAGGAATAATTTATAGGTAAAAATAATCTTGGAAGCATAAATAATAATATAATCATAATTTACTACAATGGCACAAATTTTATATGTATATTTTAAATTGAACAGTGTGTTACTACAAATTTATATCATTGTGATATTTCTGTTTCTTTAATAGTATCAAATTAGTTCCTATCAAAAATAGAAATTGTTAGCTAAATATTATGAGATATGTCTGTAATATTTGAGAATTTTGAGTCCCAAGACTAGTCTGATATACATCGCAAAAGAAGTTAATTTTTTTAGAATAGCTGCATATAATATATAGATATTAATTTTAGAATATATAATGAATTAATATTCTTCAGTTTTAGGATGTTAGGACTTATATTAAAATTAATATTTTTGACTTCAGAATATGTGTACTTAACTAGACTTATGAGGAGGCACTAATTAGGTTACTTTTGTTTCCCCAGATCTATCAGGCAAATAAAACTCTTCTCTGTGTGTGTAAATACATATATGTGTATATATGTGTGTATGTTCATATATATGAATGATTTGGATTCCCCATGTAAAACTCAGGCTATATATTTTCATTTCCACTTTCAAAATCTTACAGTATTAAGACTCTCCTCAACTGACATCCTTGAAGTTGACATCGTCTTGTGACTGAGTAGATAGCAGCAAGAAATTCAATTATGGCAAGTCAGCTCTGTCATTGCACCTGTCGGCTTGCACGGAAAATGATTTGTAAATTGGGCTTTATCTTTCCCATCCCATAAATCTGCTGTCCATAATTGACACTTGTCAACATAGATGAATGGTGGGAGAAAGAAAACAGAAAGTAAATGAGTAGCCCACCTGGGAAAACGATGTCTTGCTGCCCATGGGAGTCATTTACCAATAGCAGGACCCAGAGACCAGAGTGTGCATCCACAAGCAGGTAGCAAGCATTTTCCTCATCAGCAATACCGTCCAGAGCTGGATCATAATGAAGACAAGATGCGATAATGACAATCAGCATGCAGCATTTTCAGAGGATATAGATACTGCTTCCAAGGAAAGGGAGCTCCCATACTGTGCTGAAGCTAAAGGCTGCTGCACATAAGCACTGGGTTGGTGTTTGGCCTGTCAGAATGCATTCCTGAAGCAAGCATTTTGGCTGTCTAGGGAGTTGATATTGTCACTTGTTACACAATTCAGCATCAGTTCAAAGTTGTTTGATACCAGTGTTGACAGATTGGTTTTAAAAAGACATAAAAACGATGATATTTTTCTTTCAAATGTCAAAGATGTAGGGTTTCATAAAGATGATCTTGGGAGCAAGAACTAACCATAGAAACATGACAGAGAAGCCTTCAGGTTTCATTCCCCTAACTGGATTATTTAACTTCACATCTTCTAAGGTTTATCTTAAATTGTGAAGCACTCAATTTTAAACAACTGAAAATATTTCTGATTTTTTAATAATTTTGATGCTAAAATACCTTATGATTCCAATAAGTATTATTTTAAATCACCACCAGTATTGTTTTCAATTAAAATAAAAATATGTGCATAAACTTAAATGATAACAGAGTACTTTGAACACTAAATTGGCAAGCTGAATTATGATTTTAAATCATTAGCTATACAACGTGACTTTCCAGTATCTTCTACATCATACCCATCAGCAATTCAGATGTCTTAAGTGTGACTTTTTTATTTTAAAAGATTCAGTTTAATATGAAAACAATTTTAAATTTCTATGAGGAATCCATTTCAATATCATTGTCATTTTTTATAATCTATAAATATCTAACTTGAAGTGCAGCATCTCCCTTATCCTCTGTGCTTCTAACAATCAGCATGAATATAAAATTCGCATCTCCTCCATATTCAGAGCCACATCTTAGAAATGGAATACTGGAGGGAGGTTTACTGATTCTGCCCACCCCCCATCAGGACTTCCCTATAACTTGTGGCTCAACACAGTCTGTTGATCTAGCTGATGTTTTCAGAAAGTAAGCATGGTTATATTTATAGTATGTTATAGGATTTGGGCTGAGAACCTAAGCCACTTCGCTATGGGGTTGTGAAATAGCCTGTGTACAGATGCCATAATGGTGCCTACGACCTTCTTGATGAGTGCTGAAACAGTGCATGTTAACATTGATGCAGAGGTCAGCTGTCAGCATCAGCCTCTCTTGAACTTCTGAGCCTCATCACTTCATGTGCTCAGTTGTTCCAACTGTTCTTGCTTCTTACTTCAATTCCTGACAGTTAAAGCACTTAAAGCATCCACGCAACTTTAGAAAAGTTATTATGAAAATTATAAAATTGTTTGCGTTATTTTTCTTCATTTAATAGATTGAATATATTCTTTACAAAGAAAATTCACAATATCAGGAATTTTCAGCCTTCACATAAGATAGCAAAAATTACTCTTACTGTAGAATTTGTTTTTATGGATGGTTTGTAACTTTATATAGTTTCTACAAAATCATGTTCTAGGAACAGTGAGGTGGTTCAGCAGGTAAAGGAACTTGGAACCAAAATTATGATCTGAGAGCCCAGGAACCCTCATGGTGAGAGAATAAAGCTGATCCTTTGAATTTTCCTCTGTTCTTCATGCATGTACCACAGTTCAAGTGTTCCCAATACTTTCTTAGTGATTTAGGTTGTTGTGAACATTGCTTATTTTTAAAAAATCATTATTTTCACTGCTATTATTTCCAACTTCTGTATTAAAATATGTGGCATAACATCTTAGCAATCTGAGTAAGACATCATAATAAATGAGTGCAATGCCTAAACATTTTGTCCATGACTTCAAGTCATCTGAAGAGGAAGCAGATTCAGCCACACTGCATTCACTTGAAAATGTTTCATTCTGGGGTGTTAAGAAATTCAAATCCATATTTATTACATATGCTGCTCATGTGTATGTAGTCACATGTGTGTATGTGTGTGTGTGTGTGTGTGTGTGTGTGAGATGGGTGCTCTATTATTTCTTATGTGAATAATAATGCATAATACAGCACTTCAAATTTGCCAGTGTGATGAAAAGGAATAATTCCTATTAGTTTCCAAAATATTTAATGCATCAATATATAAATATTTGGGGGTATTATGACATTTTGGTAAACTTGTACATTTTATGGTTTTTTGTATCTCATGCGCTCAGCAATTACCACTTTTAGTAAAAGATGGTGTTATAATCCTCTGATCATTTTGAACTATTAAGCTATTTAATGCATTGTTATCAATAATGATTTTGGTGATTATTTCTTAAAAACAGTAGCCGAGCAGCAAAAAAGTACTTCTTATGTGTGGGTTTCTATCTTTAGAGGTGCAATTATTATATATATGTTCCAATTCTTGTTAAATATTTATTTTTATCTATGTGATTATGTGCTTAATGTTAATCTTTTGCATCTGAATTTTATATATATTTATATATTTTTTATGTTATATGAACTATAAGTTTCTTAAATTTCAAAAGCCCTTACTTTAAATTTTAGTATAAAGGATTTGCTATTCCAAATAAATTCTTAATAAGTACCAACCACAGAAAATATAACTTTCATTTTTCATTGATATGAGCAGTTTCTAAATAACGTATGTGATGCTATTGCTTTTGTTTGCCATCTGTGACATGTTAAAACAGAAATGAGAGATGTTTTCATAAGTATAACAGAATTTCACACAGAGGAGTACCGCTGGAAGATATTTATTACTGGACAGACTGGAGTATGTACTCGTTTGAAAGAGCGATTGAGCATGTGTTGGTCAGCAACTGAGCAGATTAAGTGCACATCTGCAGATTGATATTTGCAACATCCATTATTAGAATGTTTTAGGGCTGTAGCTATCTATGATGTGCCATTGTGGGTTTGTATTTTTATATTTCTAGTAATAAGCAATTGTGATGTGAATTGTCTTTACACTCATGTTAGCTTATGCTAAATCATTAGTATTAAAATGCAAGGACATTGCTCATCTTGAGGAGCCCGGGCAGCTCTGGCACCAAGTGAGTGAGGTCTTATATGTGAGCATGCAGTGAACCCACACAGCTTCCCATTTCAGGAAACAGATATTGCCAAAACATGGCCATACAGTCTACCTACTTAAGGAAAAGGATCTCTGAAAAAGATGACCTAAAATAAACACTAGAAAGTGAAAAGAAGGATTTGTTCTTATCTACAGGAAAATCCACTGGGTCTTAAAACTGCATACCTGACCCAAAGTTTTGATTTCCAAAACTTTGTGTATCATCTGCAAACTGTGGTCTTTACCTACCTAAGGAGTATTAGGCAATTATGTTGCTTCTATGGGACCAAATTTGAAATTAAAAGTGCTGGAGAGAAGTTGTCAAGTAAAGCACTATTATCTCCCTCTTTCCTAATGGTGGTAGACAGTGCTAACTTCTTAATGCTATTTTTTTTTCTTATTTATATCTCTCCTGATTTGTGGGAGCAGCATACCCAACATGATGTTAACAATATATTGGTCAGCCTGTTTACTGAAAAAAATGAGCAATAAACAGATTTCCAAAGTCTCCTGGAGACATTTGCTTTGCTTTCTTAACTCCCAAGCCCTGCAAGTTGACTTTACTCCTTTCTCTGCAGTAGCATGTGTGCAATAGTTTCTACTAGCAGCCATATTAATGACTGCAAAAGAAAAGTAAAAATTATATTTATGGCCTTATTCTATTTATAAAATATATCAACTCTCGGTGGAATACACTTTTTTTAATGAGCAAATCAAAATCTTAAACTACAGTTTATTTGAATTTTCTTACACGCAAACAAACTTTATATCACAAAAAGACACATTTTGTAAATGGAGATCCAGGTTATAAGAATGTTTTACTTCATAGGCTACATTTCTATGTTATAGCTTGACAGTGTCATACCTTAACACAGTGTCATTATAGACAAGAGGTAGTGAGGGCACAGCCAGTAGGCTGGTGGGCCAGCTCCTGCTAATGTAATAACAGGTAAAACTGGAGGTGTTAGCTTTTTGTCAAACTGTAGGAAAACAAGGGTTTATTTTGCACCCAGTTTTCATGATAAATTCTCATATCTGAACTGGGACTGAGGACTTACTGTTGAACAATATGAATTTGGTAAGTTTATACTTTTAATAAGCAATGGAGCAGTTGAGATGCTAACTTTTTTAGTTTGTCTTTTTAATTCACATATAAATGGTAAGGTCTGTTCTGATCCCTGGACTTCTCTTCCTTCTTCCTCTCCCTTCTCTTCCTTTTTTTTCTTTTTTTTTATTTCTTCTCATCCTCTCCTGACCATATATCAGCATATAGTAGGATGAAAAATTATAATCAAGTTAATTCTGTGATGATTTTGAAATAAAATAAAATGGTAAGCAGAAGTGAACAATGCTGGAAGGTTATGAGTGGAGTCTTGGTGAACATGATTCATAAAGTAGATCAGATATGACAAGGAAACCATTGTATTTACCATCAGCACACCTGAGCCTCTCTCTTCGTTAACTTGCTTTTAAACTGACATTCTTGGAATCTGAAAACCTTAGACAGATCTGTGTTTATAGATGGTCTTCTTCGGGGTGCATATCTTCTATAACTAAAATATTAAAACTCAGAAAAATTATCATCATTTTTTTTTAACTAAAACCTTGCATTGAATGGCCATTCTGTCCTCTGGCTCGCTGCTCTCAAGGGTCAATTGGAAGTACTTCCGTTTTTGCCCTCTAAAAGTTGTGGCTGGATACATTATCAACAAGAGTTTAAAAATCAAATAAGTACCCCCCAAAAGAGCAGTGTGTCACTTTTGGGTGTAGCTTCTCTTGTGCAAAGAGGAGAAATGTGTTGTGGTGTAATGCACCATTAGAGCTATAGGATGGATTTCAAAATATTATAGATTTCAAATGTTTTTTGGCACCTCTTTCCCCAAATCCTCAATTACCATAATTATATCCATGAAAGTTCTTTTACAGTTTCAAATAGTGCGTATAATTTTAGTGTAACTTTCAAATATCTAGTCTTGGTTTACAGTAGAGTTTGTAGCAGAAACTAAGAGTGGTGTATTTATAGCCTGCATTTTCTTCATAGCTCAGAGAATCCAAGGCTTGCTGTCTCTTTCATATTTTGAGATAGCAACTGAGCAGAGTTTAAACAGTTACGGAAAACTACAGTGTGTGATGTGTGTTATTTGAAAGCGGCCTGAAGACTTAAATGTGTTAATCCGTGTCACCTATTTCTTCTCAACTTGTTTTTATAGTGCACAGCTAAATTATATGCCTTAAGCAGAGAGCTTCAGCCCTGTTGTGCATGGCACTGTGCTGTCCTTTGCAGTATTTCCATTCTGGCTGTGTTCTATGTTTTGGAGTAAATGAGACTCATAGAATCCGCTAAACACAATGAATGTCACCTTATCATTGGTTGGGCTTTATGCTTCCCAAGGCTAGGGAGGGGTCTCACTTATCTCAGTCTATGAGCTGGGCTAAGATGATCTTAATTTATAGATAACTTTACACAGCTGTTATGAATGAATAAAAGTTGTTGAAAATGTTTTCTTACTGCAGATTTGTTTCATTGCTGATGTGCCAAATATGCATTTACCTGTAAATACAGTACACTGAGAACTTCACCTGAACTTACTTCAAGAGAAAGTCTTCATCTGCCTAGCCCCTTTTAATAATATGGGGGAAAATGACCTCATGAATCTTCCCTGCCCTTTCTTCAAAATTACAAAGCAAGGAAGATGTGAAAAACGTGTTTTCTAGACATTGATGCAAGGAAGTATTAGGAAGTAGAAGAAACAAAATAAAACCAAAGGGATAAACATCAGAAATTTGCTTAAATGGCTTTGGTCCCATGTAATTGCTTTTCTGTCAGCAGGATTATTAACAAATTTGGACATCTGAAAATTAAATTAACAGCCTGAAAATATTTTGCAGAATGAGATAGAGCATGATACATGAAACATAATGACCCCACTGAAACTCAGCCAAGCCATTGCAGCTACTCACATAGGCTGGGTTAGATGACTAGTTAATCATCACCAAGCAAATTGGACAGAGCAAATTAGCTTACTGAATTCCAAAGCCTTAGCTACAAGAAAGAGGATATGCCACTAATTATAAAGAAGGAACTCTATGAATACTATTATCAGCATAGAAAGAGAAAGCAAGATGTTAGCTTTGAACTGCCCGGACCAAAGCTCTTTGAGCCTGAGTTACCATGTGTGCATTTCATATGCCAGAGTATAAAGCCAAGGACATGCCATGCCCAGCTTGGCATGGGAGAACCTCAAGCGTTTTCTAGCATCTTCCCCTAATGAGGTGTAAAACTTTTCACCCAAGTTAATTGGCATTCTTTGAGAAGACATACACAGGAACGGACCCATATAAGCAGACACGAATAACACAACGACATTTGAAAGTATCTACCAGTTAGGTGAAAACTGGTAACCTATTTCATGAGTGTTTTTCCCTACAGAATTTAGGTTTTTCTTTCTTTCAAAAAGTGTATTTCTGTTTTATGTAAAATAAATATTTGGACTCAGTTATCACTGGAGATTAATCAGAAATCATATTTTCTAGCCTTAATTAGCATTCATTTGCTTAATTGTCATGCTCAGCCCCATCATTTCCATTTCTCACTAACTTGAACAATGCTATCTTCTGCTGTTTGCACTTTAATCTAAATTTCTATTAAGGTTTATGAACAGTAATAAGGTCCTGTTTGAATATTCATTAGCTTTTCAATTGTGAGCTATGAAAAGGTACTTTCTTTTACCTTAATGAAACTGGCACAGCATGGGACTGATCAGTTGTGACATTTGATTTGAGGCACCCAGTGAATTTTCTCATTGTTTATTGACATGTCTTGTCCAAACAGCTCCCTCGCAAGTGAGTGGAGTAATGAAGGAGAAGGTGCTACAGAGGAGTGTGGAGCTTTCCTGGCAGGAACCAGAGCATCCCAATGGAGTCATCACGGAATATGAAATCAAGTATTACGAGAAAGTAAGTGTGAAAGAGCTGAGGTGTGAATAGCGTCCTGCCTGATGCCATCCAACTGCACTGTACACTAGTGTTGCTCAGTACACTACTATTTGGGGCTACTTCAAAAATCTGTCCTTGCAATTCATTGTGTTTAATAACCATCCCCACCACATACTTACTATTTGCTATGTCTAATAACCATCTCCACCATTTCTGGTTCACAATTACAATCAATATCTCTATTTATTAGCCTTCTGGGTCATCCAGTGAGAATATTGGTAGTATTTCATATAATATTTAGAGATTTTTTAATGGCACAGAAACTCATCAATCCAGCATATTTTGAAATGCTTTCCTTTCAGTATATATGTGTGTGAAATGACACTTTAATTTAGGGTTTTCCTAAAATTGATGTCTTCAAATACTGTTATCATAATTAATGATATTTTGTATAAAATGTTTATAATGTCTTCCAGCACTAAAATTAGGAAGATGTTAGTTTATTATTTTAGATTCTTTCTGAAAGTCACAGCATACATAGAAGATGATTACATCTTATGCCTCTCTTTCTATAGAAAGTATTGTCTAAAATTTATGTACTGCCCTGTTCTCTCCTTAGAATGACAAAGTATTAATAAGAAATATTTGTCTTATGAATATGTTCATTAATGGCTTCTTTAGAAAGGAAATATAACATAAAACCCATTCACAAACAGTTCTCTGAGTCCCAACACACAGAAAGGCGTACTCAAAATGTAAAACACAGAGCCTACCACTATTAGATAGTATAATTCTAACTGTCATAAATGATACTTTATCAACTTAATTAAGTTAGATGAATGCTCCAACACACAGACTGCTTTACCCTTTATACATGATTATGGAATACAGCCCTAAGATTTTGGCAGAATTTGGAACTGAGTTGACTTCATTTGTACAATGTGTTAGCAACGCCCCTCCGTCCCTAATGAGGAAGAACAAAGACCACTTAAAATAGGAAAAGTGTCAATGTTCACATCTGAAATACTTTGACTTGCTGTTGCAATTCTCATTTCTTTTCTCCTTGGCCTCAGCTGCATTTTCATGCCTCGGCTTTGTACCAAAGAAATCACATTTTTTTCCCCCATCAAATGTGATTAAAGGGGATCATTGTTTTTAATGCTGCTTTTGTAATATCTGTTTCGCTGTAATCCCTAATAGTTATGGTCCTTCTAGAAATTGGCAGATTTTAAAGTCAATAAAGCACGTTTTACAGTACAAGGTGGCAGAGTTTCTCACAGAAACCGTGATCTTTTGCAAATCTTTACTCAGAAATAAGTGCATTCAAATTGCTGAGCTTTATTTGCATGACAGAAACAGAATGTATTTACAGCCAGTAATGTGTAAAATAGGCAGTTATTGGAATGTAGTACTGGAGCAGTGTGGCTGTGTAATGTGGAGGCACAAGATCTGTGTTTGTTACTCACTGCCTGTGAGTTCTTTCTAGTTCTGCTCAGACTACACTCAGCTGTCTATTATTACATATATAACATCCATGATCATTTTTATAAATGATTATGCTGATTGGTATCATGAATCAACTCCATAATCCAAGTGTTTATTTCTACTTTTAGAAGTATCAGTGCAAAGGTAAATGAGTCACGGTCATAATTGCGGATTTTAATAAATAATTTTAACTCTGGTATTTAAAAAAGAAATAAAAAACAATCCAAAATTTTATAATTAAACAAGAATAACTTTTTAACTTGTCTTCATAAATAGCTCAGGAAAGTTACATCAATAAAAACTTGGGTGTTATGCTTTTATATTTTACTATGACGAGTTTTTATGTGCCTGAAGCTTCATATTTAATTAATTCTTAAGCTTATGCCACATATATGTAAAATTTCATTAACACATATATAATAGATGTATAATAAGATTAACACTTAAGGGATTTTACACAAGAGAAAAATATAAGCTATTGATCTAATAAACTTCTCAAGCCTTGGTATTTACATAGAAAAAAGTGAGTGAATAAAGTTAACTTTAAAGTAATGTTAAACCACATTTTACACTCAGACTGAAAGCTGTGGTTAGGACTTGTTAAGTACTACTGTATAGGAGTTTTCCTTCTTATTTATTGGGAGTAACTGATGTGTCACTCTGGTTTGTAATGTATAGCTGAATATCTTGATTTAATAGTATGTTTGATGTTTGGCACATGAATGTTGTTTGCTAAATAACACTCAGAAAAGAGTTTGAAGAACTACATAGTTAAATGAAGTCCTCTGCTAAACCAATCGTTGACCAGATGGACTTGTAGTTTGGTCAATAGAAAATTGTGGCCCAAAAGTTGTAGCCACTGTGCCCTGTCCCAACACAGAAAAGCCTAAACACTGTGACTGTGTTAATGAAATTATTTCTCTTTGAAATTTATACAACAAAGACATGTTTTTTCATTGCCTACTATGTTATCTTAGAAACACTCAGTATTACATGTTTTCAGAAGGTATGGTGTAGGCTCAGTTAAACAAAAGCAATACCACACATCGAAATCAATTGCCAGAATCAACTGTCAAACCAATTTTCCCTGTCAATATCATTTCAGGATCAAAGAGAAAGGACCTACTCAACACTGAAGACCAAGTCAACCTCAGCTTCTATTAATAATCTGAAGCCGGGAACAGTGTATGTTTTTCAGATTCGGGCCTTCACTGCTGCAGGCTATGGAAATTACAGCCCCCGGCTTGACGTTGCCACACTGGAAGAAGCTACAGGTAAAATGTTTGAAGGTAATTACCATCTTTGGTTCAGATTCTTCACTTTATAACTGTCCCTTGATGTTTTGTTTGCTTTGAGAGTGATGATTTTCTCATCACAATTATTTTTTATATCTACAAATACATACATGCACATATGTGTGTGCATTGCAAAGATCATTCAGGAAAATAATTATTAAATATTCTCTTTATTCAACAATATCTAAACTGTGTATACTGTATAAACTGTGTATGCTGTAGTTATTAAAAGTGAAATGGGAAACACATGTAGGGGTCTTTCAGTTAGACACAAGGTGTTTTTAGACCTCTGAGTGCTCTTACTAGAATTATGTACATGAAAAAGATTCTTTTACAGTCACCCAGATTGGCGACGACATAGATAATAGTATGCTATTCATGATTTTGAGCTAATTCGAAGCTCTATGCTTCTAACAATAATCTCAAGCATTGTGGGTTCAGAAAGATCTCAAAACTTGTGTTTCTTTTATCTGGACTTTTTTTTCACTTTTGTTATGAATTATTTCAGTGATACTAGAGAATATTAAGTATATATGAAGTATAAATAAATACATGGAACCTACTACCCAACCTGAAAATAGAACGTGATCATTAAGTTTTGAGCCCTTTAACAAATGTTTATAATTGTAGTTAAAATATACGACTATTGCATGTAACATATAAACAGTTATATCTTGAGATTTGTGGTTTTGCTCAAAGCACCAAGAGTCCCATTGCTGCTCATTCTTCAGATGGTCTAGGACTTCAGTGAGTTTCAACATTTGGGAGTTGTTTATTCCTCCTGATGTCACTGGCTGTTTCCTGTCATCCTTTGTCATCCTAGTGTTCCCATAAAATTCTAAACAAAAGTGAAAAAAAAATGTGTGACATTACAAATTGTCTTCAATTTTGAAAATGTTTTTGAAGTAATAAAGTTTGATCAGAATTACTTTGACTTTTGAAAAACATAGGTATTTAAAATGATATAATAAATTGATAAATATTATTTGCATTACCCTAGGCTTGGTAAATTTGTTAGCTAAAAATCTTTCAAAATGTTATATTTTAAAATGAAAATATATAGAAAGATATGACGGCAATATGAGGTATCAATCATTTGCATAGAATTATACATATAAAAGTATCAGTTGAAAAAAGTTGCCCTACAATGTCACATGATGGCATGAATGCCCTTTATTTTCTTCAGCGTCATCAATTTTGAAATATATAAGATAAAAAAATTAGAATGCCTGTTTAGCATCTCCCAAGGAGCTTTTACAGCAATTGAAGTAGATATTTCAACATTGAAACAAAAAAGTGGTTTAGTATTGAGGTGTATCATCGTAGTTATCAACTGATGACATTTTCCTAACATTACCTTAATATTTTTTAACACAATGAGACACTTCATGGTTTTTTATTTCTTTAGTTTTGAAAACTCTTAGAATGAATTTCTGTTTCTTCCTGACTTTGTAAATTTGGACAAACTCTTTATCTATTGAATTTTAATGTTCATAAATATTTTCACTATTTCAAAAGGAAGTAGCTAAAAATTCAAAAGAAAGGTGAAGTGTCAGGTCCTGAACAATCACATGAAATTAATGTTATAATTGAATTTTGTATTAGAAATGCTATGGTAATTTTTATTATTAGGATATCTTTTGTATTAAGATGTAAAATTAATGAAAAAATGATATTTCTTTTTACATTTCTTCAACCATTGACTAGCCAGTGCCTAATGTATGTAGTGTCTGGCACATAGAAATCACTCAATGAATAAGAAATGACTAGTTCACACCATCATGGGCTAGGCTGTCAGGATAAATCAGTGCTCCAAGACAAGTGTTAGAAATATCACCTTATGAAGTCCATGTATGTGATTCTGGGTACATGCCTCTTTCCCTAAGTGCTGGGATAGTAGTATTCAAATTCAATTTATGTACCCCAAGTATTATAGATAGTGTATAGTTTGGAAAGTTTTTAAAAATCTTATTATTTAGCCAAATTATTCTCAACAATGTTCTCTTAGAAACATTTTTATTCATAAGAATATTGTGGAATCCTCAAAGGTTGATTTTATGTTAAAATGTAGTATTCTAGTCACACTTCATTTAACCATTACTGTGATGTTATTAGATCATGGGTCTTCTGGAAAACTTGATTGCATTTCTAAACAAATCAAAGTGTAAAGAAAGAATAATATGTTTGCAATATGAGAAAATAATATTGGTCTTTCAGATTTTCTGGGAAGCTCTTAAGGACTCTCAGGAATGCCTAGAAAAGTCCCTGTGAGATCCGCAGATTCAGCCTCTGTGCTGTTCTAAGAGTTGTGAACACACAGAGATGCATGAGGCCTGCTAAGTGTTCTCAGTCTAAGCTTAGAGAAAAGGGGTGCCAAGTTCATGGATTCTAGCCATATGGTTAACTCTGGCTGAGTGCAATATTACAACAACAAAAAAAAAAAAAAAAAAAAAAACGTTCTGTACTGTACTCAGAGTGAGACAAGAGGAAATTCTTTCTGGAAGACTGCAAGAGATCAGTCAGGCAGTATTCCCATCCCGTATCACATGCATCCCCAATTTCCCTTCTGCTTAGCCTACTGGTTTTGCAGATTTAAAAGGTAGTCTTCAGATTATGGCCTCAATAGTTACCTCTGAAATGTTCTCCCCTTGACATAGATGAAAATATTAATAGTATAGGTCAATTGTTGAAAGGTTAAAGTTTAGCAGTAAATAACCTCATGCAAACAAGCCTTTCGGAATGTTGCTGATTCATTTTTCCGCTGAGTTCAGTGTTTCCACTGGAGCATTTGCCTCTGAAGCTAAGGGAAGAACTGAGCCTTAGACAAGCAGAGAATTGACCCCTTGGGGCAGCTGAATGCAAAGCATTTCTACACTTGAGTGTATAATTGTTTCCTTCCTCATGAGCATTACTCCATTCTATATCTTCTCAGTGTATATAAAAAGCCAAATAGAAACAAGAATAAATAAATAAGTAATAAGAAGAAAAACAACTAAAGTAAAAGTCATTTAGTCATATGTCTATTAGGCTGTATCTTAGAATTTAACACTTCAAGGTTATTACCTTTTAAAAAAAATCTTTCCGATGTTTAGTTCTCTCTAGAGGCAGATTACCAGGTGACAGATTAAGAAGAATGTGTAATGAATGTATTCAGCAACTAGCTGGCTAGCTATTTATAGTTTTACTGTATAGTACAGAAGCTATATCTTTAGCCTAGGTTACAGAAGTAAAGGTAAACTGTCAAGGGAGAGAATATAGGTAAATTCGACAAAGTCCAGTTATGGTTAGGGGTAGGTAACACTGGCTGAGGCAAGGCAGTTCTGCGTAGGTCAATTTCTCTGCTCTAGAGAGCCAGTCCCTTGCCACCAACAAGATAGAGTAATATTTTCCATCATGCATAGTATTAAAGATTATAGTTGTTAATTGTTCTACAAGTAGCTAAACTGTCTTGATTTGACCTTCTATATTATATATTTGTAACTGTATAATTTTAGGTATATGTTATTATTGTATATTGTATCTAGTGATTGTATCTATCCATCGTTGCTGATAAAGAAAATATCTTACAGGAAAGAGTATAGAGCTGAATGTTATAAGCTCATGTTTCCTGAAGCATCTTAAATCAGAAGCTGCTTTAGAGGACATGACTCATGGATTCACCCATATAGATACTGTAAAAAAAAAAAAGAAGAAAAGTCTATCCCAGCTTTCAATCATAATCTTAGAGGAGCTATTAGTATGAAGGGGAGCCTACAATTCAATAATTTTAAGACATTATAAAAGTAGTTGGAAAAGTTTGATTTTCATAAATATGCCATCTCTTGTCTAATCTTGCCACTTCCTTAAAATGCATAAATAAATAACCATTTGTTTAATATAAATATTGTTAATTTAAATGAATTTACTTGAAATTAGAAGAAAAATAAATTATCAGAATTGTTCTATATTCAGCTTCTCACGTTCCTCCTAGCAGTGAGTGGTTCTGAGTCTCTGTCCTCTGTTTATAGCGACAGCAGTCTCCAGTGAACAGAATCCCGTTATCATCATTGCTGTGGTGGCTGTAGCAGGGACCATCATCTTGGTGTTCATGGTTTTCGGCTTCATCATTGGAAGAAGGTAGAGCATAGGGTTCTTCTAGGTTATTTGGTTGGCTGGCTGGTCGGTTGGTTGGTTGGTGGGTGGGTGGGTGGGTGGGTTGGTTTGTCTAAACAGTGTATCACTGTGTATCCCTAGGGAGGTCCTGAAACTCAACTGTGTAGGCTGGCCCTCTCAAATATCTGCCTGCCCATGCCTCCCAAATGCTGGCACTATAGGCTTGTGCCACCACTGCCTGGTTTAAGTTGACATAAAATGTGCTGATTTCCCAAAAGTGCCAATCAATTATATACTCACTCTATTAAAATGTTATTAGTAAGTGTGAACATTTCTTTTCTGATATATATTAGTCAGCACATTCTCCTTTGTCTTCCCAAACCAAAGCACACTCTGAATCTGACCACTCTTCAGTTCAAGGTGACTGAGTGCTATAGCTCATGCTAGGTAGATGTGTATTGGTTTCCTTCTGTCACGTTTCATATAAATGCAGAAGAAACCTAAGGAGGGGGTCAGGTCTTCTAGTTGCTTTTTCAATATTAATGTAAATCATTTAAGATTTGTGGGCTTTTCCAGTAAAAATATAAAGGGAAATATGTACTGATAAACCTAATACCGCAAAACTTTTTTTGTCTTCTGGTCTTACACAAAGACTCCATTTCTTCTGCATATTTTGATCATATGCATTGACACATTATTACCAAGAGGGTCACAATGATGATAAAAATATATTTGTGTCACTAGCTAGTATTCAGCTACATATTGTTGCTTTTGATGCTGTATGCTAATACACGAAGTAAGATCATTGAGTAGACTTGCCATAAATTTACTTTTTTTCCCAAAGGCACTGTGGTTATAGCAAGGCTGACCAAGAAGGAGATGAGGAACTCTACTTTCATTGTAAGTGTTTGGCTTTTCTTTCTTTCAAATATACCCCAATTTGAATAGAAATCTGATTGTTCCTATTGGCATGAGTGAATCCCTAAAGCATCATGCTTGAAATTCTGTAATGAGCTCAAAACGTAAATCTATTCAGAAATGTCACATGACTTTCAAAATATTGAGCCACTTTTATGTCACAGTTTTTGCCTTTAGCAAACCCTGTCCAGATGTTTTCATCACTACAGTAGTGAACCATTAAATGCAGCACATCCTGTTTTCTAGCAAGGAGTGTCATTTTAAGGCAAAGTAAGACTTTCTCCCAACCAGTGAGTGATGCTTTCAAGAATAACAGAACTCAGGAGACTAATTACCACTGAGAGATACTTCCAAGGAAATAAATAGTTTAATGTTAGCCTCCAATCCACTGATGCTTTCCTATGAATGCATGCCACTTGGTTCTTAAAAGCTCATGTTAACAATCAATTCAGAAGGAGACCTATCAATCCAAGAAAATAGGGAAAAAATTAATTTTGTTGAAAAATGAAAGTAAGTCTTTTGAGAATAAATGTTAACTTATTTTACAGTTGAAATAAAAGCCAAAGAATCAAATTATTTTAGTTTTATAATTAGTGACATTCTTAACTGAGCACATTATTTCTAGTTATAATAGGATATATGTAAAATAGTAGTTTTATTCTTTTTTAAATTGCTATACCTTTTATGACATAGGAAAGCTTTCTGAAAATGATAATAATGTTTACATAGTATATACTTGACTATATTTTTATTATTATCTAAGAAGATGCTACAATGGACCTATTCTAAAATTTTAGGGTGTCCAAATTGCATTTAGGACTTTCTGGCCATTTTTAAAATGTCTTCATAATTCCTAAGACAAACAATACTCAATCTGAAATGTATGGATCTGATTGAAAATATACCTAACTAAATTTTACTTCTTTGTAGTTGTTGAAGCAATAGTTATTTTGATTTTGACTTCTTTTAAAGAGGTGGTTCAAGGAACAGTGGTCCGGATTGAATGTGAAGTTTTGTAGAATTCTAAACACAGAAGCCAGGAGAGTATGTTCAGCACAATTATTAAAGTAAAGGGAGAGGTAATTTCATCATGAGGCTTAAGCTTCACATACTCTCACTTTTATCAAGCCCTTCCTAGACTCTGGGACATCCCAGGCCCTTCTCTGTATAATTGTATATGTATTCTCTCTAAGTTAACATCCCAGATCATGTACAGTTCAAATCTTATGTGCCTTGAATCTACTCGCCTTCATGTGATTCTGTTTCCTCACTCTGGTCCTTTGACTAATTTGACAGTGAGTTCCCTATAAAGAAACATCACCAGTGAGAATCCCACAGCCAGGATATAGGTAGAAGTGAGGGAAAGTTCAGAGGTTTTTTTCCTCCTTTGTGACAAGAAAAAAATAAATCATACTTCCAAAGCAAGCTCCTTTCCAAAACACTTCCAAATCTTAGTTCCTAAAATTTAATTTATATTGTAAAACATGTATAGAATGAAAATGTAAGACCTGGAAAAGAATATTAGAATCTTTGATTACACCCATATTTGCATAATTTTTTGGTGCAGTTACTTAATTTCAGTTTTCCATCATTTTTGGGATTTATCTACTACACTCACAAATTATCAAACAGAGCCTAGTTTGTTTGCTTTTAACGTGCAGCATGATGTAGAAACTTAAGTGGAAACACAGCTTAGCCCAAACTTGTATAGCTTTGTGTTTAAATGCCATCATTCAGTTTTAATATTTTGAAGCCATTCACCTTTTTTATGTTTTTACATCCAGTTTGTAATCAGAAACATTCCAAATTGAATGTCTTACTTGGTTATGTAGACAAGATGAACTTGCTATATATAAACAATTTCCATTTCTCTGGCACAGTATCTGCAGTGGTCTTGAAGTATTAACATTCATGAAAAATGTAAATGAGGTATCAAAACACATGCACACACAAACAAACTTATGCTCTTAGACTGGGCAAAGCAATAGACTAGAATATTCAGAAATTTTGTCATTTTTTTTTTCATTCGCTTTACAGTGTATACTTTTAACTGAATAATGGAAAAGTAAAGTGTGCCTAACTGCCCTGTTCTATTGAATCCTGTGTATTTTTGACATTCTTTTTACTTCAGTGTCCTGTCATTCAGCTTGAACAGGCACTGTAGCCCACTTTATGGCTTTATGTAAAAGACCCACTGTTTACTCACTGGTGTCCTTTTAATCCCTCAGCACATGGGCAGTCTTCACAGGTGCCAAGACACCAGATTTGATTTTTACAGGAACTTGGAAGGAACCATTTAACAGGATATCCAGTCATTTGTAGCAGGTGCTCCCCAGGGCCCCAAGTCTCACATTTTAAGATATAAATACAATGGCGGAGTTTAGTGAAGCAATTCCAATTTACATTCTGTTTCCTCCTACCGGTTCTTCTAACAATGTCTTAGAATCCAAGCTGGGTAGTATTTCATGTTTTTATGCCAAAACAGCTTTAGCCTGTCAAAATGTTTTATGACAGCTTGAATAAAGAAGCATCAGAGGCCCATTTGAGATGCAGAAGGCTACTTCCAATCTAGTTCCCTTATCAAAAACGAAAACAAAAAGTGAGAGAGAGAAAATGAAAGGAGGAGATGGCTCTTTCTCCAACTGCCTGACAACCTAGGAGGTTAACCTATTGTTTTCTTCCCCCTCTCTCTCCCTCTCTCTCTCTCTCTCTCTTCCCCCCTCCCTCTACTCCTCTCCTTTCTCTTTCTGTCCCTCTCTCTCTTTTCTTCTTGTGTTTTTTTTCATGTTCAGCTTTAGTAACAAATGAGCATCTGTCAGTTTTATAAACTGCAACAATAATTGTTTAAGACAATCAATTTTGGATAAACAATCAACTACAGCAGAATAAATCAAGATTTTTAAATCCCAATTTTCCTTTATACATTCCGCTTATTTTGTTGTTCTATGTTCATTTTTTAAACCTGCTCTTGATTTAATGTTATGACATAAGCACAGTTAGGCTGCAGTGTAATATATAAAGACGTTGTTCTGAGAGTAGTAAGATTTAATGGAAAGATTGTTTGGTGGCTTTGTTAAAAACAATAAAGACTTTTTAAGGATATAGTGTAATTTTCTTCATTGCATTAATATAACCAAATATGCCTACCTATCTTTGTCTTGAACCAAATGAGTAGATTTGGAATACTTTATTGTAATTGAATTTGATATAAAGCTGACTTAACATTATCTGTTACCTGCATGCTTCTGGGTGCATTTAAAATTTTTAACTTTTAAGATGATACTCTGTTGTTTAAATTTTGACTACCTTTTGTGAGGCATACTGGCTACCTCCTCGTATTAGCTAAGATCTTCCAAAGCCTTATGATGAAAAGTTCATATAAATCATTTCTCTTTCATATCACTGTCATACTTGGTAACAGATCCCAGGAATATTGTAAATTTTCTAATTTACTCTGCACTTTGTATATCTAGCTTCTATTACCCTCAAGGTGAATATTAAAATATGTCTTTTGAATATTTCTCTTTGATTTTGTGATAGCAGTCCCTCATATTGTACTAATTTTATGTATATGTCAACAGTGGTTGGTCTTTAAAAATAAATCAAAGAATAAGTAAGATGTCTAAATGTTTTTAATATTGCTGTCAGTGTAGTGGTCTACCTGTAAATGAAATGTCTTATTTCCCTGATGTATTAATTTGATGGATTGACTAATTGATAGGTTTATCAATGTGTTTCCAAGTCCATTACAACACTTGGTATGACTTGAAATAGGCTATGATGGCTCTGAGTTTAATCAAACCTCTGGTCCAATAGTCACAGGCACGTCAGAAATTTCGGTGGATGTCTTTTGTTGATTTACTGGAAAAGCAATTCAGTTAGTAACCTATGAGTTGGATCCTATGCTACCTATAGAAGCTTGCAGATAATACCTAGACGCCAGCAGACTGGAGTAGTCTGTTAAAACTGCTGTGAATGAGGTGATGTGGAAGCAAGGTCACTGTTCCAAGGAGCACTCTGCATAATGACAGTCCTGGGCTGACTGCACAATAAAGTGCTTTGCTTCATCACAGTCATGCTTTCTTACATCATTACAGTTAAATTTCCAGGCACCAAAACCTACATTGACCCTGAAACCTATGAGGACCCAAATAGAGCTGTCCATCAATTCGCCAAGGAGCTAGATGCCTCCTGTATAAAAATTGAGCGTGTGATTGGTGCAGGTAAGGCTGTTGTAGTTTCCTTATTCAGCTGTTCTCTTTAGCCAAGATCGAAAGTCATATATCATAATGACAGCCAAATAATTATACTTCATGTGTAGAATCCTTGCATTTACCGGAACGATTGGAAGCAATGAGGCTATACTTGTTTATGAAATTTAAAAAAAAAAATGGAAAAAGAACACATAGTAGAGTCTGAATATATGTGATTTTATCTGGGTTCCTAGGATGCTGGGTGATTATAAGCTCCTTCATAGTCCTTCCTGCTGTTTGACAAGAAAAGCTTAGAATTTTAAACTTCAAAATGTTCTTGAACCCTGATGGAACATTCATTCCTATCTTTAAAACTGCCTTTTGTTCTCATACATTTGTAACAATTAACCATTGTACCATTTACATTCATATAGAAAATTGTATATAAATTAAATGGAACACGGTAAAGTTTAATTTTTTCACACCATGGTGCATATGTATAGGAAGTGTAATGTGTATAAATACCATACTGTAAAAATCCCTAATACTTAATGTTCCTTAGACTTTAAAATCAATAACAATGGTTGAAATTTGGTAATGTGCACCGCTGCTTTAGTGAGCAGATATTTCTAACCTAAAGGTTTACTCTAAAAGAGTGTTTGTTAGTCTAACTGACAAGTGACAGCCTATGTGACAGATGCTTAGTGAGGCTTAACTACTGTGAATGAACAAAAGTGTGTCTCCAATTTTAATTTGGTTTTACCCTTCATTTCATAAGCTGTTTCATTGCATATGGCAAATAAAAATTTCCCATCAATTTGAATGCATTTATTTTCACTTAGGGAAAAATGCTTTATTAATTAAAACATATTTTAGATATTTTAATCCATTTTCTTTGAAAGCATGAACCGTTTTGGCAATTTAAAACATGCCTGCTTGTTCTTTTACTTCAGGAGAATTTGGAGAAGTTTGCAGTGGCCGATTGAAACTTCCAGGGAAAAGAGATGTTGCAGTGGCCATAAAAACCCTAAAAGTTGGTTACACAGAAAAACAAAGGAGGGACTTTTTATGCGAAGCAAGCATCATGGGGCAATTTGACCACCCAAATGTCGTCCATTTGGAAGGGGTTGTTACAAGAGGTAGACACTGGTGATATGCTTCACTTATTAAATAGAATGTGCTGGAAATTAGTAACATTGCACATACAATTAAATATCAAATTGTGAACACATTGCATTTCTAACTGATTTTTATTGGTGTGTAAGTAATAAATTTTTTTTTTTGCTGCTACCGCAGAATATAATCAAGAAAAGCACAGGATTAGATTTAGAGAATGAATCTCAGAACGAGGATGACTGCCTAATGTCTCTATTTATCTTCAAATGTCATAAAAGTGCTGTAGTTCCTCTCCATTTTATGGAAAGTTTCACTTTTTTGTTTATTATTGTTGCTCACAAGCTAGAAATTAAAAGGTCAGGGAGCGCCTTTGGCTCAGTGCATTGTGACTACATTCCACATTGCATGACTGCCTGAGCTTAGTGCTGTGACTAGAAGTACCTCCTTTTGACCCTCTCAGGTTCTCCAGAGAGGACTATGGGTTGCTGTTGGTTTTGGGTTCTTTTGGAGGGAGGGTGGAAGAATGAGAAGTTCTCAAGTGTAGGTCATAGATTGTGAAATACCATTTTCTCCTTGTCTTTATTTTATTATTAGGAAAGCCTGTCATGATCGTGATAGAGTTCATGGAAAATGGAGCCCTGGATGCATTTCTCAGGGTGAGTTCCAACATCATTCTCCCATGCATCTAGACTTCTGCCTGAGAGGGATACAAGTTGGTAAATTTTGTCTCACAGTGCGATGTGTAAATGTGTAAACTATATGATGTCAGAAAATTATCCTTCAAAGAAATCACTGCTTTATACTGGGTTAAATTAGAATATTTAATAAAATGGCTTATAACATTGCTACTTGAAATATACAAGATATCCCAAAGCTGTATCATTTAGGTGCCTATTACTGGTCAGCAAATAATTTTTAATGAGTGGTATATAATATTTCTATAAATCCTTAATTATGAACCAGCATAGTTTTACTGTAGGAATCTTGTCTATGAAGAATATGGGATTGTTAACATTTTCTAAATGGAAAGAGAAAATAGCTAAAATGAGAATTCATATATTGCACAAATTCTATTTAATATTATAATACAAACCTGGGACCAGATATTGGGGAAAAGCTGAAATGCCAGAGAGATAGAAACAAGACACAGTCCCTTCTTACTAAGCCAACTCCTCGGGCCTGTATTCATGACGTCTCCAAATGCAAGCCTCTCAGCTGACAGGGAAGTTGCAGGGGAAATTAACCTTGTCTCTTTCCTCCTTCTGCCCAACAGCTGTCTTACTTCCTGGTTCAGCTTTCCTAGAGCTAGGATTAAAGGTGTGTGCCACCACTGCCTGGCTGTTATACCTTGAACTCATAGAGATCCAGCCCTATCTCTGCCTCCACGTGATAGGATTTAAGGTTACCAGCCCCGACCTTCAGGGCTTGGCTCTGTGGTTGGCTTTGTTCTCTGATATTCCAGATTATTTTTATTAAATATACGATATATGGCCACATTCTTGTAATGTCTTCTTTATGAGATCTACAAATGACACATTTACAGTGATAAACAAAGAGAAGAATTAAAGAGAATCCTAATTTTCATGTCATTATAATATGTACATTAACAAGTTTTCTGAAATAACACCCAGGAAATACACATTTTTAAACCATGTCCTTTACGTAGCATGTCCCTACAGTGACCCATTTGGTTGTGAAGGTCTTTCCACACTCGAGGCTAGTACACTGTTTTGGTGTGGTTGGCGAGAGTTGTGTGGCTACTAGAAACATAGGAAAGAAAGTAAATTTGGGCACTGCCAATAATTTTCTTTCCTAATTTTTCAATATTTAGCATCATAATTTGACCCATTTTTTGTTGTTGTTTAGAGAATAAATAATACATGCACATTCCTTGCTCTGTCAATTCTTACACTGTTTATATACATGTTTTGGCATGTAGGAAACACTTAACTTTGAGAGTTTACTTTTCAGAAATTCCTACACTTGCTGAAATCTTAGTGTATAAACAAGTAGATATTTATAATAGCCAGTTATGATCAGTTATCATGAGAATAACAAATGTATATAAATACTTAGGTGTTACCACAAATCTACCAAATTATTGACTATTATCTCAACTAAAATGTGCTATTTTCCCCACTGATTATCCATATTACACAGATAATTAACTAAAACTTTATATTATATAATGGTAAAATACAAGCATGCATACATTTTTTTTCTGGTGATTTTGTTCCCTTTAAAGTGCCACTAAGTAGATTGTGTGATGTCTTCCTACAGAAACATGACGGGCAATTTACAGTCATTCAGTTGGTGGGAATGCTGAGAGGAATCGCTGCCGGGATGAGATACTTGGCTGATATGGGATATGTTCACAGGGACCTTGCAGCTCGCAACATCCTTGTCAACAGCAATCTTGTTTGTAAAGTGTCCGATTTTGGCCTGTCCCGGGTTATAGAGGATGATCCTGAAGCCGTCTATACAACCACTGTAAGAAAACACCTATTATTGTACTGCTAGTGTCTAATAGCCCAAGCAAGCAGAAAGGGCTTAATGTAAAACTAAACAGCAGGGAACATGCAAATTGACCTCAGCTTATTTATTTTTTTTAATTTGAGGACACTCAGATTATTACAATCTATATATAAAAATCAGAAAGTAAGGATAGCATCACATCTTACACAGGCGTTTTACTGCGCTGGGCTATACTATGTAAATATATAGGTAAATTAAAAAATATCTAGTTACTAGCCTATTATCAGCAGTTAAAAAATCATATTTAGTATAATTTCCAAAAGAACAAGTATGCTAACTCATAACTTTTATCAGACAAAAAAGAAGACTTATGTGAAATGTACTTAAATGTCCCATTTTTCACTCCACCTTACTGGCAATGTAATCTAATTTATCATCTATTCATTAGACTCTTGTCGTGACACCACACAAGGTCCATTAAGTACAGTTGCCTTAGAAATGAGCAATTAATGGGAGCCGAATAGGAAGATTGGTAACTCTGAATATAGAGAAGTTTAAGGGTCACAGGCTTGATGCTGCTGGGCATCATGTAGAAACACTTAACATAGCTGATGGGGTGCCCATAGATGATCTATAAGCTACTGTGTATATTTGAAGTGTCAACTTCTTTTTCTAACAGGGTGGGAAAATTCCCGTAAGGTGGACTGCACCTGAAGCCATTCAATACCGGAAATTCACCTCAGCCAGTGATGTGTGGAGCTATGGGATTGTCATGTGGGAAGTGATGTCTTACGGAGAACGACCTTATTGGGACATGTCGAATCAAGATGTAAGTGATTCATTGTACAGACAAGATTCACACATTCACATCAACTTCTGGTGTAACATAATCATTACGGATCCATTTCTATACATTTATAAAAACGAGGTTTCCTAGCTTATCATCATTATTAATGCCAATGATGATAATAATTTTCATGAATTTGAGATACTCTTGGTTTTATTTTGTTTTTTTTACTTAGGATTATTACTTTCTTTTTTATTTTAATTCTATCAGAACAATAAGACACTACGGGTAAAAACACCGTAGCAGAACAGGAATGTCTTAGCTGCCATTTAGAAGAATATGCCACTAGCAAAAGAAGTAGACTTGTATTTCTTAGGGTGATATAGACAGAGACAAGGTTAAGAATCAGATATTTTCATTAAGTCAGTATCTTTGTAATTTAGAGTTAAGTGCAACAAGTTCCTATTGTTTTTAAATTCACATGCTGTACATGGGAGTGCTTTGTGATACTTCAAATCTCTGCATTAACTGAAAGATGTATGCCTAAAAAGGAGGTTTTTAATCACTTATAGTGTTTGGTATTTTGAATTGAGTGATAAGCTTTTTCCTGTTATTATTTTGTTTATAGTGTTTCAGATATAAAATCTAAATGATGCTTCCTTTTGGCAGGGGCAGAGTGCCTAATATTTGACAGGTTTCAGTGTCAAAGATTTCATGGACTGTCAAAATGTGGCAAACAAATCCTTGGGGCAGAGAAAGGGAATATTTACATCCCCAGATACTCCAAAGAGTTTCATCTCTTCTGACACCTTCCTTTCATACCAGTTTCGAATATAAAAGGATTGACAGGGATATAAAACTCAGAGTTTACTGAACTTCCAAAAGTAACAGAACCGGTTGAGAAGGAGAAAAATGCAATTTTAAGTTTAACAATTACCTTATTTTTTGTTTTTCTTTAAAATATATCACAGACTTGTTATAACAAAAAAAAATTTTTGTTGATCAAATTACAGTTTTGATTTTCAGTGCTTAGCACCAGCCTTTTATCTTTTTCATATTGCAGGTCTGACTTCAGTTTAGGCATGAGTTTTTATAATCCAAAAGATTATCTACATAACGATTTTACAAAGAGAAATTTATATTAATATTCTTATTGGAGCATTCTTAGTTTTACAGTTCATCTTTAATATATAATTTAAGCAATTATGTTTCAATTTTAGTGTTGAGATTGAGATAACATAGATTTTGTTTTTCTTCTCAAGATAAAAGGTTCTCTTCTGGAGTCTGGCCATAGGTTTTAGTCAGTGAATGGATGTGTGGAATTCTTGCTGCATGAGGGGTGGCTCTATGTGCAATAATATTGCATTTCCAGAGCTGGTTGCTCTAGTCAGATTTTAGCATAAATCCCTGTGCCCTACCATTGAGTTAATTGAACACCCTCCAGGTAGATTTATTAAGTGAACTGATTCACTTTGCATTGTTTATAAAGTTTTCAGGTGGGCATTTCATATTTTAGAAAGGACGAGCATTTTAATTGTATTGGATTCTAAAAGATTTCCCATATGGTGCCGTGAAAGCGAGCTGTAAATTTACAGTTATATTCCTAGTCAAATCTACAAAGATCTAGGCTGAATGCAATAGAAGAAGAAACGTTGTTGTGAAGCTCACAATAATAAAATAGAACAGGATGCATGGCAAGAGAGTCAGTGGTTCTGACAGCAGCAGTTCAGTACTTTGTTTTCACTCTGGACAGAGAAGCAAACAAGAATCTGGGACAAAAAATAGATCCGTACACAGCCAAATATAGTCAAGCAGCCTATTGCTTCACAAACATTTGAATAACCATGTTTTATTTTCAGATAGCTATAACTTTCTGGAATTTGAATGCAATGGAAACAGTTTTAACATGTGCTAATGAAATCAAAACCATGTTTATCACTACATTTCCAACTTTCAGTTTTCAGAGAAGTATGTAGGTAATTAGATGTTTATATAATCATTATGTGTTTATAGGTGACATAAGGAAAATTTCAAAGTTTGTAAACATCCTCTTGGCCTTCATTGAAGCTGTCTTTTAATTGGACTTACTCTCAATTGGTCAAAATGAAATATTTATTTTCAACTATTGAAAATTTAGTATTATTATATAGGTGTTTTTTCATTCAATAATTCTCGAGAAAATTTTGTTGATGTTGTTTTGTTCTTACTTTATTCAAAGTACAAAGCAGATAAATTATCCATTTCACTGGTGGGTAGTTGTGAGTGTGCTTTAAGAAGCATAACCTTTCATAAAGGTGACTTCTTAAATCCATGCTTTAAAAGTTCATTTAAACGCATGCAGACATGCGTTGGAAGTCCATAGCCTCTGCTTCTCTTACAGAAGATCCAGGTTCATATTCCTAGAAGCACAGAGGGCAACTCAAAAGCCCTGCAAGTGAAGTTTGACACCTTCGTCTTGCTTCCACCGATAAATGTGCACACACATACAGGCAGATACATGTTCACATACATAGAATAAAATATGATAGTTTTGAAAATATAATATGCATATGCTTAAATTCATGGGGGGTAAATAGAAGCCTTCAACTTTAATTTTTAAAAGTCATCACTGGTTCTGAGGCTTTATTTTTTTTTATAATAACAAAAAAAACAAAATTGTATTTTTTTTCCTGTGGTATTTAGCAAAATCCCACAAGTAACGTTTACCGTATTTAGTTGCATACAGTCTAGGTCATGTTATCAAATGTAATGAAGTAAAACTGAATGTTAAGCAAACTCAGGAGCCAGTCATTCTGTATCCCATTTTGAGTTAATATAGACCTGTCACATACAGGCCTATGTTATTTCTTCTCTTAACTCTGATGGCCATACTGTAATGATGAGGGTGCAGTGTAGTGCTAATTTTTATATATGAGTCATATCAGCAGTGTACACCAAAGAGTTCATCTCAGTCAGAAGAGTGAGGACAGATCAGTGCAGACAAACCCATCTGGCTTCTGGGAATTTCAGGATATGTGTTCAGTAAATGCACTGAATTCATATGACACTTAATCTGTATGCTTCTTTTGTTTCCAAGTATATGTAAGTACTCGGAAAAAAACAGTCTTCTCACTGCAAATGTAAAATAGTTTATAGACCCATGGGCTCTGGCGAGATCACCTACATCCTATTCTGTCTTCCATAACAACTATGAGATTTGAACACTTTATATGGTAAAAATTCTTTACTTCTAAAGTCAGTATAATAATAATACTTACTTAAGATGATTTCTTAAGATGAAATAAGAAAATTTCTGTTCAAAGCCACATTAATCATCATGGAAAATTGATATTTATTTACGATAATCATTAGCTGTGTCCTTAACTGCTGAGCTAAGGAAATAAAAGACTTCAGAATGCTGAACATCAGCTTCAACAAGGTGTTAGTATGTTGACCAGTTCATCACCAAAGTTAAAACTTAAATCATGCCATGCTGCTTTAAATGGAGATGCATTCCCAGAGAGTCTCTGGCACTCCTCTAGTAGAGGCCAACATTGTCCATGGGAACTTCTTGATCCAAAGTGAAGTCTCATGCTAGGACATAATGAGGTTTTGTATCTGCTACCACTGCTCTGAGTGTGTAGCCCACCATATCTTTAAACATTCGAAGATACTGTGTCTCGCACTGAGGTCAGTATTTTTTTTCTACTGCAGCAGTAGACTTCATAGCTTTCAGAATGCAATGGATACCCATAAAGTTCATTAACCCTTCCTTCCTGTAAAGGATTTACTGGTACTTGCTTCCTTGGCACAAAGTTCTAAACGTACAAGAGGATTCTAAGCTCAAGAATCCTAAAAGACATCATGAGAGCTTGGAGGCCTGTTTGTAGTAAGAGGTTTCTGGCTTGGACTTTTGGGCGTAGCCTCAAGGTTTAGGCCCCACAGACCTGCAGACCCACAGACCTGCAGTCCCACAATCCCACAGAGACACACAGATGCTTCCAATAGTTTTTGGCTGATTGGCCTAAGGCCCAGGCCTATCATTTGCTAGCTCTCTACCCTTCATCTAACCCATGGCTCTACCTGTTCAGCCATGCGGCTCGGTACCTTTCCTTAGAGCAGCATAGTTTTCCTCTGCTTCTTCTGGCGTCTCTCTGGCATTCCGCCCTGTGCTTCCTGTTCTCAGAGTTTTTCCTCATCTGGTAGCCCTGCCCACACTTCCTGCCTGCCTTTGGGCAATCAGCGCTTTTTATTAAACCAGTGGGTGGAACAATTATTTACAAAGAAACAACACAATCTCCCACACCTGTTGAAGAGTCTCATGTCAGAAAGATCATGAAAAGAATTTTATTTTAAAAGATGATTTTGAACATAAGGAAAAACAGATAATTCTCCCTACAGTGTTCTTGCGAAGCAGCCTAAAGAAGTACACATGGGGAAATGGAAGGAGAGGAAATGATAACAAATGACATAATGATGTCGAGATGGAAGTGAAAATTTATCAAATTGGAAGAATGTTATATGTGTTCAATATAAGCAACCTTGGGCATATGGGAAGCCACTCGCCACTCTTTCTAGTGGGAAAAATATCTTCCAACTATTTATTATGTGATAATTTAAAAGCATAAAAAAAATTGAAGTTACTTACATCTCACAAGGTAGGCCATTGTTTAAATGACAAATGTACTTCCCAAAAGTACATTCACTTTTCTCCAGTGTTTTACATACAACACTTTAATCTAAGAACAATATTGTTACTTGAATGGTAGGTAACTATTTTTTTTCATAGCCTATTGGCTAATTGCACTTATTGCTCTTCAAGGGAACCTTTGTTCAGTTCAAAATAGATATATCTCACAACTCTCTATATCTTCAGTTCCTGGAGATCCTGCACACTGTTTTGTTTTCCATGAGTATTAGACACGCACGATGCTACTCGTATATACATGCAGGCAAAACACCTGCATTTTTAAATAAAACTTAAAAATATGATTCTATATGTATATGTACATATATTTTTAATATATATACATATGTGCAATCATTGTAGAGATACCTTGTATGTATGTTGGCCTGTGGGGTAAATAGTATAATAGAGATGTAGTTTTGATGAATATTTTCAGTGATGTGGACTTGCAGTTTGAGAATTATCAATCTCCTCTAAGCTCTACAAGTGCTCACAATCATCACTGGTTAGTGTTTTCCCCTTGATTGTTGTTCAAAATCAAACAGTACTTGTAGAAACCAAGAGACTTTGCGAAGACATGTCCTACAACCGTAATTGTACTCTGCAGGAAGTGAGAAGTTATTTTCTTAGTACCTTTTATATGCTGTTCAGGACTCAGAACCATGAAAACAGTGTTACCTGATTTCCTATGCATAGAAAAGAAGATAGAGCGCCAGGCTCAGCTTTCTGACAGGGACAACTCAAAGTGCCACTGGATGTAACAGGAGATGATTGAAGAAAAAGTAATGCATTCAATTTAAAGTTAATAGATTACGGTATTCACATGAAAACTGGGCAAAAATCTGTAGTAAACTGGTGAAACTCAAACAACTGTGCAATTTGAAAAGATTTGGCGCTAGAATTTTATAGTTAACACGTTTTAAAAATTGACATATTTACATTTACCTACTTACCTTTCACCTTATAATGTATGCGTACATATTTCTCTTAAATTACAAAATGGACTCATCTTTGTTTTTCACATGTATAATAGATTTTTCCTCCTATAAGTGTTAATTCTAGTTACTACACTTATCTTTACTCTCCAATTGACAAATGTTTTAGTGTGATACTCCTTAAAAAAGAACATACCTTGTGGACAAGTGTCCCTAATAATAGCAGTGCCATTAATATTTATTAAAGTCATTTGTTTGTTTGACTATATCTGTCTTTATTTTCTTAAAAAAAAAAAAAACCATCAAGGTCAGTTTTGTGAAGTTTCTTCTCTAGAATTTTATTTTTCTTACATTTTTTTTATTTTGCTTTTGGATTGCAATATATTTACATTTATCCCTATTTTTATCTTCCTCTGACCCTTCGATATACTTATCCACACTCTCCTTTGCATACAGGGCCTCTTTAGAACAGTTTTTATTACTTGCATGTATTTGTACGAGGTACACATATATTCCTAAATACTTGCATGTGGTCAGGGCTGACATAGTGCTAGACAACCAACTGGTGTGCTCTTTCGAGGGAAAGGCCTATAGTTCTTTGTGTAGGGTTGGGAACTCTCAGGCTTTGCCCATCTACTATAGCATGTTCATTGTAGTCACACTTGTTCAATTCGTGCTTGGTGAACTTTATGTGTGTGTGACCACTGACATTCCCAGGAGAGACAGTCTCACAGCAAACTCCCTGGTCCTCTGTTTCTTACATTCTTTCTTACCCGTCGTCCATATGCTCCCTGAGGATTAGGCATGAGAGTCTTTTGCCAATGTATCCTTTGTGACTCAGGTGTAGCTTTTTATGGTGGTCCCTGTCTGTTGGAATACTAAAGTATGGTTATTGGAAGAGAAGCTACAACCAGTAATTTACTAAACCAGCATATTCCCTAAAAACAATCTATAAACATTTGTCTTTACACCCACCAAATTTTCTTAAAATTTTAATGCTATCATATTAATTAATATCTAGGGTTTGTATGTTATTCTTGAGCAATATTGTTATTTTAAAGCCCATATTGGTGTTGCTTACCTTCCCATTATCTTCCCCATGATATTCAGCTTAATAATAACAAGATTTTTAAGATCGTTTTTTTCTTTTCGTATAACTAAGAATATGGGTGAAAAGAAACATAGTTCTGTAAGATCTTTACAGAAATGATTTTAAAAATGTATTTTATGTTTCTTATTAATATTCAAACTTAATGCAATAATTTCCCCCCAGTTGTGGTTTATATATAAATTGCATGTGATAATTTTTTTTTAAACCAGTCCTAGGAATCCTTAAGCCTTGACTAAAGCTCTTCTGGGTTGGTTTTCCACTAGGAAAGCTTTCTCTATGCTTGTTTTTATTCCTCTGCTGTCAGGTAGGTGAGTGTGGAAGGAGGGAGGAACCCAGCCACTTTTCACGCACCAGATCAAACTGTATCCAGCAAGCTCCTCCATCACATTAGTCCAAGCAGTAGCTTTTGCAGATAGTATGTTCTGATGCAGCAGCACATCCACATAATATGATCTCCTGTTCTAAAAGTGTCAGCTATACTCATCAGATAATGAAGCTGTTCGGCTTACTCTCAGCCACTCAATTTCCTTTTCCACTTTTACGTCTATACACATGTGTATTTTACAACTATATTCAGATAAGAGAGTTCCATAACGTGACCCCTTTTGAAAGCCTCTGGGGTGGCATTAAAAATATTTCCATCCCTTGCACCCTGTGTGAACTTAATTGCTGTTCCCTGTTGCTGAATTAACTAGGAAATGTCATCATATCCTGCACCTCATGGACCCACAATAATATGCTTAATATATTCATAACTGTTTTGGAAAGAAAAAGTTGAGGCTTTTTGTATGCAATATGTCTCACTTTTATCTGGATAAATCACTTTGCCTTCCAAACAGTTCATTTCATTGTAATTGAAGCTCTGTTGGTAATATTTTGAATGTCCTTTTGGCTATCAGGTCATAAAAGCAATAGAAGAAGGCTATCGTTTACCAGCACCCATGGACTGCCCAGCTGGTCTTCACCAGCTAATGCTGGATTGTTGGCAGAAAGAACGGGCGGAAAGGCCGAAGTTTGAGCAGATAGTTGGAATTCTAGACAAAATGATTCGAAACCCAAGTAGTCTGAAAACACCCCTGGGAACTTGTAGTAGGTAAGAAATCTCCCGTGAGATGGGACTAAATGAAATTAAAATATACACATGAATCATTTTCCTCCACACTCCACCCCAATACAAACTGATGTCTGCATTCAACCACAGATACTAAAATGGTATGTTTAGAAAGTTTTTTGGGATTTTTTTTTTCCTTTTCAGATGATTTACCTTAATAGTATTTAAAGAAATCCATTAGTTGTTATTGGGTTTCCCATTTCTTAGGACTTATGATAACATGTGAGATATCTTGCTCAGAAAATCGGTGCTGGCTGGGTTTTGTGACCAGTCAGGGGTACATGATTTCAGGCCTTCACTGTTTTTATTTAGTTTTTATTATGTGTCTTTAGATTTGACATATTCTTATATTCTACTTTATTGTTTTCCTTTGTTTTTTAATAAAGTGCTTCCGTAAAACTATAAAAAGTAACTTAGCATATGTTATGCTACATACCCATGGCAAACAGCCCCTTCCCTCCTAACACAGGGCGCTGAAGGGCATTTTCAGCTTCAGCTGCAGGTAAGCTTACTGCTATGGGCTGCACTCACAGGGGTCTATTATCTCCATGGGACTCCCAGTATGTCATCAAAACAGAAAATTTTTAATGCTCTGAATAGCACCCTGGTGGCCTTGATAAGTTAAGATACAGCCAGATAAATTTCTTTACTTTCAGCTACTTGTAAAAAAGCTAAGAAACAAATATGACTCTTCCAAGCATCTTTGCCTATATAGCGTTTATGAGCATGTGGCAGACACAGCCCAGTGAGCACACTTATAATTAAACCTTAAATCTTGGTATTTGTCATTTCTGGATAACTCGGTTTCGGTTATTATATAGATCAATTAAGATGTCTGGCTTCATTTCCTGTACTTTTTTTTTTTTTTTTTTTTTTTTTTAATGAACTACATTCTCTCTCTGATTATTTCTGAAATATTTGTCTGTGTGTTTCATTCGTACCTAGGCCCATAAGCCCTCTTCTGGATCAGAGCACTCCTGACTTCACTGCCTTTTGTTCAGTGGGAGAATGGTTGCAGGCTATTAAGATGGAAAGGTATAAGGATAACTTCACAGCAGCGGGTTATAACTCACTGGAGTCAGTGGCCAGGATGACTATTGAGTAAGTTGAAACTTGTTACATTGTATTTAAGAATTGATTAGGTACAATACACAATTCATATACTAAGTCATCCTCTTTATAGTAAAAGGCTAAAGATTACAAAATCACAGGGGAAAGGCATTTCCTTTAAAAATGCTTACATGTCAATAGTGCTTTAAACATAAATTCTTTTTTATACAGCATACTATGTAGCAATTTCATAAAATCAGTAGTCAAGTGTTAATCTTGTAAGTGATAAAGCTAAAGGTCAGACTATTTAAATACCCTCTACAGTGACTCGGCAGGAGTTTGACACATAATTTGTCTCTGTGACCAACATTCTGGGCCCTACACAGTGGGGCTTTCTCATTAATAACCACTGTATCATTCAGTTTCCTATTCACTGAGGAATATTTCTACAGTCATCTTTAAAATTTCTATGAACTTGAAGTCAAAAGAACTAAGTTTTCTATTTTTGTTTATCACTGATTAAATGGTCTTCAGAGCTCTCCTGAAGATATCTCAGCCTAGCCTAGCAATCAAATACTCTTTCTGTAATGTCCAGAAATGACATGCATGAGAACTTAAGCATATCCGTACTGTCTCTTCCATTTTCTTCTAACAAACATACAGATAAAGTTGACGTGTTTATACCTGGATTTTCAAACTAATCTTTATTTCTGTAAATCTGTGCTGTTGAAAGTACCTACTATACAGTACAATAGTATTGTATCATTATAATACTTCAGTTACTTGTAAATATCTAATCTCAGCATTTCTAGCTATTAGAAAAGACAGAAGTATAAAAAATAATTATAATAACTCACTGAACATTTAAACTGTGACTGTAGCACTGTACATGTATGTAATAGTTTTATTGTTACAATTGAATTGAAAGAAAGCAATTGTACAGCAAGAAATACAGGTTCAGAATTACAGAATTCAACTCACTGTACATTTTTTGTCTAACATTGATTTCTGAGCTTTTGCTAGGTTCAAGCAAATATCTCTATTACCAGAACACCCCATTCTTCCAGTTAAATAATTTAAAGTTCTTAATATTTCAAGTGACATTTGATTACCTTTTAAATTGGTAGTAAAATTTTAAGGTTGAAAAGTTTTATATAAATTCAGATTATTTTAAAAAGCAGCAGTATGGTAAATTAAAAGACTGACTTTTCAAAGAAGACTGTTCAAATGGGTCACCATATGATCTTCGGAGTAGAATTGCAACACCCAAGAATACTGTTAGCATCTGTTAACCTAAAGTATACAGAAGCCTTTATTGATAGCACATGAAAACTTAGACCATATTTGGTTCTTTGTAATGTATCTAATAATCGTGCACTTGTCTTTTTCAGTGATGTGATGAGTTTAGGGATAACACTGGTTGGCCATCAAAAGAAGATCATGAGCAGCATCCAGACTATGCGAGCACAGATGCTGCATTTACATGGAACAGGCATCCAAGTCTGACAAGTAGTTCTCCCTCAGATGGGCTTTATGACTACAGGAGAACACTTCTGGCCTTCAGTACATGCTTAGAATGCTGCTAGAAGACAGTTGATATACTGAGTCCTTCCTGAAATAAAGAGAAGATTTTAGAAGCACCTACAGACTTGAACTCCTAAGTGCCACCAGAATATACAAAAAGGGAATTTAGGATCCACCACTGGTGGCCAGGAACACAGCAGTGACAATAAACAAAGTACTACCTGAAAAACATCCCAACACCTTGAGCTCTCGAACCTCCTTTTTATCTTATAGACTTTTTAAAATGTACATAAAGAATTTAAGAAAGAATATATTTGTCAAATAAAATCATGATCTTATTGTTAAAATCAATGAAATATTTTCCTTAAATATGTGATTTCAGGCTCTTCTTTTTCAAAATCATCTATGTTTATTCTGCATAAGGACTTTGTTTCAGAAAGTTATTTGTAGCTTTGGACCTTTTTAGTGTTAAATTTATGACACGTTACTACACTGGGTACCTTTGAAAGGATCTCAAACTTAAAATCAAACTGTGCACATAGTTGAGGATATGACTTTGTCATTCATGGCTTTGGTATCCCTGCTGTGCCACTTTCTGTTTAACCAGTGATGTTTTCATAATGTTTGCTGATTGGCAGGTAGTTCAGAATTCCAAGTTGCCAAGAGCTCTGATATTTTTTAACAGGATTTTTTTTTTTAATCAGACAATATACTAACTTTTAAATAAAAAAAAGCAATAATGATCCATAAATACTATAAGGCACTTTTAACAGATTGTTTATAGAGTGATTTACTAGACAGAATTTAATAAAAATGTCAAATTTTAGGTTTATGTGTATAAGATAAAAGGCTGTGGCTTTATCAGAAGATGCTGGTGAAGGTGGGTCTGCAGGCAGGTGTTCTCCAGCATTAGTGAAAACCCGGTCTGAGCACATCAAGAATTGTCAGTCTTATGACATTAAGAAATAGGAGAAATAGTTGACCTATATTTTGTATTCTTTCTTGTTGAATACAGTCCAAATACAAAAGTAGAGAATTAAGTTTTCTATTGTTATTCTGAAGCAGGATTCAAAGGGGCAGTTCACTTCTCACTCAAAGACAAATTTGTCACAAAAACCATCACCAATACAGTGAGGAGCAAAGCAAAACAGAAGTACTTTATCTATGAGTATACACACACACACACACACACATACACAACTCTTTCAAATCAAAACTCTTTTGCCACAGAAGGAAGAAGTAAAGTGTCTGGCTTTCTGTTTCCACTTATTTATTAAACCACATTATTTAGTTACTGTGTTAGAATTTCATAAGCAATAATTAAATGTGTCTTTATAGATATTTCAGGAATGTATACATATTTGAGTAATGTTTTCAAAAGTTATAAAAATCATGAACTACCCCAAACCGAACTGTTGTACTTCCAAAGAAAATCGGGCTGTTTATAATAATGTTAATGGAGAAAGATCCCAGGGATCGGTCCTAATTGGTGTTGTTTGGTAACGTGGACATCCACAAACAAACAAACAAACAGGTAACAAGCAAAATCTGTAAATGTTCCTTTGTAAAACTTGTAAATTTTATTTATACCGTCTTGTTTTGTATACACATTTCTCGGTAGTGGCTCTGAGTACATTGAAAATGCACTATATTTTTCTATTTTACTTGCAGAGCTTCACAAAGAAACAGGTATTTTCAGTGCTACATAATGTGTTTTCCCACATTTAGGACCAAAGATGGCTATAGAAAACTCAAATGGATTGCTTCCCAAACCCCTCCACACCTGTTTCCTTTTTTTTTTTTTTAAAAATCACTGTACAGTGTTATTTGATATTTTAATTTATTTTTTTTGATTGAGTAGAAAAAAACTCATTTTAATTTCACTAAAATGTTTTGTCCCTAAGGAAAAATAATCTGTAAAACTAGTTTTAATTAGCATAATCCAGTCACCTAGACACTTCCATTTGTAATCTTTGTAATAGACTGTAAATATATTTTTGGAACTATAACACAATGTGCTTGAGGGTTATTTTTCAGTGTCTGCAGTGTATACAAGTGTTTATACTAAGTACAGCACTTTACAATTCTAATCAGTAGCATTGGCCTTTGTGCGAGTGAGTGAGAGCTTGAGCGAGTGTTCTCTAATTCCGTTTGGATTCTGGACTCACTAATAATGAAGTTCTTTTCTTGGTCATAGCTTAAGGTGCTTATTTTTTCTATTGAAATTAAATTAACAAAAGCCATTCTAGAAATAGAAGACACAGTATATGGTCCATGCAGACGGAGTCTTTCCTGCTTTTTCTAGTAATAGATTTATAGTTGAGTAGTCTTTCTTGAGTAGAAGGGCAGAATAAAAGTTTTTTTGAGTTTTTTTTTCAAGAATAACTTTTTTCCTTCAGCAATATACCTCATCTGCCTTAAATTTTTTACAGCTCTTTACAGGGAAAGGGGAGAAGGGATGGGAATGACACACAGCACAATAGGAAGTGGATGATTGCATGGCGCTCTCTCGTTTGTAGGTTTCTTTTCCTAATCAACACTATGATTTTGAAGTACATGTATATGAAACAAACCTGAAGAGACACAGAATTAACATTGTGAGGCTGATTGTAATCCTCTCTTCGGGAAAGAGATGAGATGCTGTTGCTATGAGAATGTACAACTTGCACCTTGAAATCTTTTTTGATACCTAGTGTGCTCAGGGGAGGAAAAATAGAGAAAGCGAAAGCCCAATAGAGAATTCCAGAATTATAAAACACACAACAGGAAATGGCCTCCTTGCTTTATACAGCCACCTTTTTATAGAACACCACCCGCCTACTTGACCTGGTTTGCGTTCAGTACTGAAGTGCAAGTAACCTGTTACATTGGGAACTAATATTTTCTCAGCAATGGATCAGGGCCTGTTTACTGGAACGGGTGGCTCATGCTTGCCAGAGCACTATTAGTTGAATCATATTGTATACTTATGTATCTACATTAGCTAGTACTATTTAGGACTATATTTTAATTGATCCTCTGATTGGTGTTTTTAAGACAACTTAAAGGGTGTAAGTCACCTCTCTTTTATTTAGGTAATGCTGATCCCCCCTTCCCCTTTTGTTTCCTGAGCAGCCTAACACTGTACTGCTCATCTATGTGCATGTTCCAATGAATTACTGATGTGTATTTTTTTGCTATATGTGGAGAAATCATGGGGAACTTGGGACGAGATATGCTTTTTGTTGGTTGAATTTTGTCCCTCCTTGCCTAAGAATTACTACAGGGGTCATCCTTTTTTAAGGACAATATGCTTTTAAACAGTGTCTTTAATGTATCAAGCACAAATAACTCTTTCTTCAACACGAATCATAAGTCTCTTTTTACCAGCTTCAAATAATAAACGAGTCTATTAGACAATGTAAAGAAAATGCTGTCTCCAGTCATTGGTGGGTTCCTTCATATTTCTTACACTTTCTTTTCTTATCTAATATCACAGGAAGAGAATAGATCTTACAGAAATAGTTCAGTGTGCTGATCACAATATGAATGAAACTGATTATGCCTGCTCCCCCTCTTGCATACTGACCTAATTTTAATCTAATCATTGATTATGGAATAACAAGACAGTTTTCAAAGGGCCAGATTGTTGAACATTTCAGTTAAAACCTGTTTTTGTTTGTTCCTGAAGCTACTACATGAGAATAACAAGAATATTTGCATAAGAAAGGACATACTTTGTCTTTGGCCCTTGACAAACATGTTAAACATCTGACATGGCAGATGACACTGGGGAAAATTTGCATTTATACTACTGGGTAATGCAAACAGGAAATAGCACAAAGGGAAAGTGAGACCCAATTGGTTGTCTGATCCAGCTGTGCAACACAGACCCTTTCTTAGTGATTAACTTGCAAATGAAACCAAGAAAACCAAGCACTCTTATATTATCCACCTCTAAAGGTGAACAACGAATTGCAAACCTGTCAAGAAATGATCCTTGTGTTGGTGCCCAATGCTGATGGGAGGCCATCATATCTCTGATGATGCTCATGCTAGTCTGAACCAAAGCGCAAGGAAAATATTGAAACTTAAGCCTCCTCTGCCCATTCCTACAAAATACTAATGAATAATATGATGGTCAAAGATGGAAGGCAATAATGAAGAGAGAAATGTCCTATCATTAATTGCATGTAGTGGATGGTTACACAGTTCAGAACACAGAAGCAAATTTTTGAAATGAGTAAATATTTTGTAAAGTTTTGACTTTATATGTGCTATAAAAGCATCTTATTATAATGTCTTTCCTCAGAATTAGTAAGATATAATTTATAAGCATATGACCACTATGAAGCAAAAAAAAAAAACAGTTCAGTCTTTATGGTATTTATACTATTGATATACCATTTATCTTTGTTTTCCTTTGGCTGTGTGACTCTAGCTTCAATTTAAAAAAAAAATCCCTCAGCATTAGTTCTGAGGACAAAGTCTGAAAGACATGAAAATTTAAAAAAGAAAAATGGTCGTGTTCCTAAACATAAACATCATAAATACATATATTGAAAAGTGATAAAAGCCAGAACATGACACCTGGGATTTTAAAACTACGGAGAAGCCACGTAGCTGAGTCCTGTCCATAGACTCTTGTCTATGCTCTCTTGTCTGTCTGCATCTCAATATAATTTAAGGATGTGGGCAGGATAGCAACATTGCAGTACAAATTCTGTGAGTCTCATTAGAGTTAAGTGCTGTAGGGTTTTTTTTTTAAGTTCAATGATTGAATGTAATTAAATCTATAATTAAACAATAAAAGATCTCTTCTGATTGACCTCGAGGTTAAAATAAATATAATTAATTGATTCAATTTAATTGGGCCTATTTCATAAATGTTTAGTGGGTAAGGATAAGAAACACTAGTCTAGTGTTTCATAGGTAGTGAACAATCAAAGGAATTCCTAAAGTATAAAATAGTCATAGAGATTCCTAAATTTGATACTTTGGCAAAATAATAAAGCATGATTTGTTATGAGCCTCTAATGGATAACTAAACTCCATGGAGCGTGATCTGCACTTATATTAAATTACTTCAAATGTCCTAGATTTCTAAGCTTATTTCTGTTTTCCTTTTTCAATTCACCACTTGTAATTAGATATCTTTATAGATTTTACAACTAGCCAGAATAAGCACAAGTTATCTTTAGTATGTCTGTGTCGTTATAAACAGATGTGACTGTAGGTCTTACTTAAAGATGTTCCTAAGGAAAAAACGGCATATTTGCCTGAAGTGGTACTCATTCTAGTTTTGGACAGAGAAAATCACATTCAAATTTCACTCTTGCATGACATAAACCAAACCATATAAAATGCCTGCCTACACAATACACTAGAAAAACAGAAGAAAAAAAAATTAAAGCACATATGCAGAGCTGGCATGATTTAAGTGTTACTCTGTTAAATAGTTTCACAGTTTCTGAAATGAGACAAACAGCTCAAGAACAATTTTTCTATGTGATGTGAATTTACATACGCATTACGTGAATACCATAGACTCCTGTACAAATTATAAAGGCAAGCCTGACCTTAGTTCTTTGGTACCATACTGAAGGTTGACCCTATTTACATTAAATGCATATGAAGTGCAAATGGACATGCAAATGGACTCTTATAAGTAAAAGAAATGCATATCTTGAGTGCTATCATTCATAAAATGCTGCTGATATACTGGCCAGCATTGATATGATACCATGTTTCTGCTTAGCTCTTCTGCAGTCACATGCCAATCTCTCCATACATTAGTTAGAGCTCAGCTTGACAGAAATAGCAGGAGCCAGATGCTACATATAAAAAATCTCAACCTGCACCTGAAATGAACACAAGCTAATTGTTACCACTCCTATTCCAGAGGTCTACTGAGATAGGTTTGGTGTGAGAGAGCTGTATAAGATGTAAATTTTAGAAGTTGGATACCTTTCTAAAATTCCACTCTCAGATATCACATTTTTTTCTTTTTCCTTTTTTTTTTTAAAAAGCTATGTAGACAAGGTTGGTCTTGAATTCATAGCAACCTTTCTACCTCAACCTCCTCAAGTTCTATTAAATGGGAGGAATCCTCCTCTCCAACAGCATCTCCTTGTTGCACAAATCCTAATTGATCTTATACTAAAACCCAGAGCCAGATATTGGGGTAAATATTGTAAGAATCAGAGGAACAAGGCACTAGAGAAACTTCTTAACAGTGCTGAATCCTCATATTGAGAGGGGTACATGCTGTCTCCAGGAATCTTCAGACTGAATGAATGCTCTGAATCCTCAGCCAAAAGGGAAGGGGAGGCAGGGCTGAGAAAGCCTGTCTCTTCCTGCCTTATATTCCTTTCTTCACCCAGAAATATCACTTTCTGCCTAAACCTAAGTGCTGAGATTGAAGGCATGTGTCTTTCCCAAGTACTGGGAGCACGGGCGTTGGATCCCAAGTGCTGAGATTAAAAGTGTGTGCCACTGCTGCCTTACTTCTGTGGCTAACTCTGTGGCTGGCTCTGCCCTCTGATCTTCAAGCAAGCTTTATTTCTTAAAGGATACACTAAGATAATATTACTTAGAGGATATCACCACATCTTCCTTAAGCTTCCTCTGATAACATGAGTCAGAATTAATGTTCTTTTTGTGCTTTGCCACATTACCAGTACTGTGATCACCCAATCCTGTTCTCCTAATGATTTAAGTGTATATCTCCTATACTAAATAGACTAAGTGCTCTTGAAAATTAGAAGCCTAATGGAATTCAATGTCAGCATTTTTATTGCACTCTCTAAATACTCTACAATTGTTTCAAAATCCATGAAGTAAAAATTAATTCAAATTATCTATTTTTTTTAAATGGTAGCAAGTATTAGGTGTTTGGAAGGATAATAAAATACAGTAAGGGGGTGCAGCACTGGGTGTTGAGAGAGGAAACTAATTTCAGAGCATGGATGGGTGCTTCTGTGACTGGCAGAAGCAGTAGGCATGCCCTTAGGGACTAAGAAGAGAAACACAGAGATGTGGAAGGTGGAAGGAGCTGATTAGCAAACAGGCCAGGATGGTCTAAATGGCAGTCTTTTAAGATGTTGAAAAGGAGGGGATAACATTGGTTGTAAACATCTGGGTAAGATAAGGAAGATAAAATCAAGAGTAAAAAATTGGACTTAATGAGAAAAGCCATGGACCTTTCATTATTTATTAATATCTCATTTGATGAAGCAAAAAAAAACAGATTTATTTTAAGAAACAGTGATATATATAATTTTTAACTATTAAAAAGTTAGGTGAGGCAAGAGAATAGATTTTATTATTCTAATATTAAAAATTGACTTTAGTCTAATACTTGAACTAAACAGATATAAGCAAATATATAGTTAAGAAAAAATTAAAATAAAACAGTGCAATTTTGTAGGACATTTATAAGTCTACTTTCTATTTCATAAAAGAGAGCAATAGTCAATAAGTGATTATAGAAGCTGAAATGAATGAATCCCAGAACATGTGGCATTCATTTCTGCTTTGTGTGTATAAGAAAAAGAAAGTGAATATTTTAAAATGAGAGATAATGGAGCCTTCTTAAAAGTAGTTCAATTGAATCAGGAATGTCTCAGCAGGTGACTAAAGCTAATGACTTTTGATTCCCTTAACCCAAGGAAAATGGAAAGAACCAATCACTTAAAGTTGTCACCTGACCCTCACATGTATATTGAGAAGCAATTTTACATTTTTAAAAATTGTATCTGTTTACATACACACACACAAATATGTATGCATGCATGCTTATACAAGGGGAAATGAGTTTGGAGGTCAAAAAACAACTAATGGGAGTTGGTTCTCTCCCTCTATCATACAGATCCCAAGAAGGAACTAAAGTGGCCATGCTTGCCAGCTGTGGTGATTTGAAGGAGCATGTCCAGCAAATGGAGTAGGTATGGCCTATTGAAGTAGTTCTGGTCTGGCTGAAAGAATTGTGTCCCTACGGAGGAGGCCATCTTTGAGGTCCAATATGTGTTTAAGCCATGCCCAGGGAGTCAGTTCACTTCCTGTTGGCTCCAAGATGTAGAACTCTCAGCTCTTTCTCCAGCATGTGTCTGTCTGCATGCTGCCCTGTCCCACCATGATGATAACTGACTAAACCTCTGAACTGTAAGTCACTCAATTAATGATTTTTTTGTAATAAAAATTGTTGTAGTCTGGTGTCTCTTTACAATAACAGAATGCCAAAGACAGAAGATGGTACTGGGGACTCAGATATTGCTGTGATAGACTCAACCATGATTTTGGTTCAAGGAATTTGAACTTTGGTACTTTGGGTTAAGAAAGCAGTGGAATGCTTTAAGCCCTGCTTAAGGGGCCATAGCAATAGCAGCATGGAAGACAATGGTTCTCAATATGATTGGAACTGCTGGGGAGTAGCTCAAAGAATTTTAAAGGAGAAGAATTTTAGAATACCTAGGGATCGTTCTTGCGATATTTTGATGAAGAGACTGACTGTTTTGGCTCTCTTTCAAAGGTCTGCCTGAGATTAAAGTGAAGAGTTTTAGATTAATTTCATTGGCAGAGGAAATCTTAAAACAGCCTAGCATAGGTTCTGTCCTTTGGTCATTAGTGGTTACACTCATGAGCATTTATAAGGAACAGAGGAAAGCGGAGCAAGATGTAGCACAAGATGCAGAACAATTTGAGGACAAAGGGGACACCAGGAGTGGAGTTCAGTGAAACGAAGTTAACAGAATAGAGTTAAGTGTTGTATTCAAAGGGATAAACAGATTGAGAAATGAAATAAAGAGAGTGGTGACTGCAGGGCATGGTCACAGGCAGCTAAATTTCTAATTTGTGAAAAGAAATTAAAGCTTAAGAGTCAGGTGTTGAGGTGCACACCTTTAACCCCAGCACTTGGAAGACAGAGGCTGATGGTTCTCTGAGTTTGAGGAAGTTCAGGGACAGCCTAGCCTAGGCTGGGAAAGTAACCATCAAAAACAGAAAGCTTATGAAGATGTAATTGAACAATGTTGCAGTCACAACAAGCACCAGAACTTGACAGCTTCAGCCATGTAGTTCTGGTTTTACATTTCAGGATAGAAGAAAGGGCTTATGGAATTTGCTTTAGAGACTAGAAAAAGCCCCTGAGAGCAGGCATGTTTCAGGGGTATCCTTGAATAGAGGCCTAGACAGGCCATTGTGTGAAACTGTAAAGTTGAAGCTAGAATTGCCTTGGAGACTCCGAAATGTTCGAGATAACAGAGCCCCGTGGTACTTGCCTAGGAAAACTGACAACAGGGAGTGGAATAAGCCCAAGAAAAGGAAGTGTGTTATTGTCAATAAAGCTGGAAGGAGTTGGAGATCTGAAGAATCTTTTGACAACCCACATGTAGATGCACAGTATAGAGGTTGCCTCACTGATTTTTGAACTAGCTTTGGTCCAGGATTTCTTTGCTATGTTCCCTTCCTTATTATTATTTTTCTGAATGGTAATGTATACCTTGTGCCATTATATGTTAGAAGTATGTGATTTGGTTTTTATTTTGATTTTATAGAGGATTAAGTTATGATATTGCATGAGTCTCAGAAAAGACTTCGAACATTGGACTTTTAGACATTGTTGAGACTATTATAGACTATGGGACTTTTGAAGTTGTACTGAACAAAATTTGCATTGTGATATAGCTACAAACCTTTAGGGGCCAGAGAATGAAAGTGGTAGTTTAAAGAAAAAGGACCCCAAAGAGAATGGCATTATTAGGAGGTGTGGCTTTAGTGGAATAGGTCTGGTCTGATTGGAGGTCACTGTGTGGGTGGGTTTTGAGGTCTCATATATGCTCAAGCCATGCCCAGTGAGTCAACGCACCTTGTGTGGCGCCAGAAAGATGCAGAACTCTCAGCTCTTTCTCCAGAACCACATCTGCCTGTATGCCACCATGACCCACCATGAAGATAATGGAATAAACCTCTAAAATTGTAAGCCACCCAATTAAATGTTTTAATGTTTTTCTTTGTAAGAGTTGCCATGGTCATAGTGTTTCTTCACACCAATACAAACCTTAACTAATACTAAAAAAATAAAAATAAAAATAAAAAAGAAAGACAGAAAAAGGAAAAGGAAAAAGAAAAACTGCAAAACTGTTCTAACTGCTAAGGTGTCTTGCTGACCCAGGGAATATGATTTCAAATACCTATGAATTCTTAATAGTTCATTTCCCCCAAAACTATGTTTTAGGATTTAAATTACATTTGACACCTACCACATACTTATCTTTACTCTTTTATTCCCTGCACTATTAACCACATTTGCCAAATGAGTGCCAAGGAAGCAAGAATTTTCTCATCTCTTTTATAAACAATTGCCTGTTATTTACAGTTGATTTTAACATTTTGCTGTCTTTTATGCCTAGTACCATTCTCAGAGCCACTTCCCTAAATTATGCTTGCATCCCCTGCCCAATTCTGTTTGTACTTGGCTTAACATAAAATGTCCTCAGTAATTTCTCCCACATGTAAGGGATCATGTTATTTCTCAGAATAAAAGAATATTATACGTCACTGAGCAGAAAACTTATTCAATTTGTAATAAGTTATCAACAATTGGGACCTTATCTAAGAGAAATATTCCTCTTTCCACACTATTGATTAACAAAATACATTTACTTGAACATTCAAAACTGTTTCATATTCTTTGTTGGGGGATAAGAAAATATAATGTATCTATAAAATTCCACAAATTTAAAGGCTGTGTATATATGGTATGACTGCCTATGCAAAAATATTTAACTATCTTTAAATTGATTTGTATAAATTTCTACCAAACAGAAAATTTTAATTTAAGGTAAAAGATCTAATTACTATTCATCATTTTCTCTTTTTATGTATTTCTGCTGGTAACCTGAGCTAACATCAAGCATATCATTTTATTAAGATTATACTTTTGTTTAGTGTAAAATGCTGTTTATAAGTGATAAGTTACATTTATATTTCTCTTTATTCTAGCACATGCTTTAACTTTTATTTGTCACTGCATTTAAAGAAGGAGGAGTAGAGCAAATTCCCCTTCACTGCATGTTGTGATTTAGTGAATAAGTTAATAAATGCTTCTATTTCCCATGAGCCAGTCACATCTCAAATTGTGTTCAATGATAGACAAGACTTACTTTTCCAAATCATATTCATATTTTGAGGTGTTGGCACAGTACCAGACACCCAGAAGATTTCTAAAGGTTGTATGATTTGTGAAAGTCCAAGTCAGAAACCTTCAGTCTTTAGTAAAGCATCCTAAGTGTATAGAGACTGTACAACTTCCGAAGCCACACATCCTCCTGAAGTCTATGTTGATTCCGGGTCACAGAACTCTTTCTGTTCCTACACTGTAGCCATTTCCAATGATTCCTCATTTTAACTGACTTGAAATTCTAAACTACAATATCATAATGCTCAACATATTTTCTAAGCATATACAGTCCAGGTAAACTCCGCATTCAAGAGTCACATGTTAATTTCTGTAAAAAGCAGTATCGTCAAATACAATCAACTGTCCACAAACTTTTGGGGTGAGAATACATACCATATATGAATATAAAAATGTGTGTAATACATGCTTATATATAACATATGTATAAGATATATTTCATATATTATATACATGTATAAAGTTATATATTATATTTATTATTAAAACTCTAGCACATAATTTATTCATATTCTTTGCATGTTTTTTTCCCTCAAATATTTATACTAGCCATAATTCCCTCATCTTAGGACTATTCTCCTTTAACAATACATTCATGTAACTGAACCTAGGTCATCGTTACATACAATATTAAAGTTTCATTTTTCTGTTTAATACTCTTAAAATGTATGCTTAAATTGGTTTTTTAATTTATTTATGTAGATTTAAAAAAGTGAGAAGTACATGCCACTTTAATTCTGCATCTCTGTTCTCTGTTTTTCAACTAGCAGCAAACCTTTTGTCTGCCTTCTTGGATAAAGACGTAAGGAGAGCCTTTACATACTCAATATACCAATGTTAAAACTCAAATCATCCACTAGATGTTTTTATGATGCTTCTGCCTTCTAATATTAACTATATCACCATGTTTTATATATGTGCATGTGTATGTGTATGGAAAGTTATGTACTTCTATTATATTAATGCAAATAGTATCTTCATATCTTATGACCATGGCATCACTTTAACCTGGGTTCAGTTACATATAATCTTCCACCACTGCAGAAACTGAACAAAGTCTGCATACCCATGTATATTATCAATAATTTTAACTGAATGTACATTTTATAGTTGCCTTTCATGCTACACAATTGCATCTAAAGAGTGAAAAATGCAGTCATTCATTTTTTGGTAGGATCCCAGTTTTGATTAATGAGCTTAAATTTTCATATAGACCTATATAAATTGATATCAAAGATAAAACTTCATATGTCGACAGGATAAAAAGAACCAAAGGCAAGAAGAAATGTTCAAGCTTTTTTCTTTTTCTTTTTTTTTTTTTTTTTTTTTTTTTTTTTTTTTTAGCAGAAGTAGCAGTCCGGTTCCAACATTCACTAATTGACTGACATTTGGCCAAACAATTTAACTCCATTAAACACAATTTTCTCGCCCATCAGACTAGAGACAACTGCTTTGCTTGCTCCTTATGATAAATACATAAAATTTTAAGGATACATAAGCTTTAAATACTATAAAGCAAATTTAAAATTGTGTGGTGATTATTGCTTTTCAAAGAATGTGTTATTTGCTTTCCAATTGTTTTCTCATATGCATCAGTTCAGCCTCTTAAATTACAAACTACTAGGAAGCTATCAGAAATTATCTGTTAATGGCTCCAGCTAGGGTTGTTTTTTTATTTTTTTTTATTTTTTTTTTATTTTTTTGTCATTTTGTAGAAGTTTCCATCTTCATTGTAGCTTTTGAAGCATAATGACTTGGATGCTAAGAATCCAAAGATCTCCCCAGAACTTTTGCTCTGGTGTTGTTTTGCAGCTCTAATTAAGAACAGGTTCTAATTCAAATAGGTTTTGTTGGTTGTTTGTTTTGTTTTTTCCTTAGCTACTGAAACTTGCAGTGACCGTGCAGCTGGTGACTCTTGATAGATCTTAAGCTCATAAATTCTATATCACAGTTTCTACTTCCCAAATGGCATGTCATGTCCCTGCTCCCAAGGCCAACCTGGAGTTCCTTGGCCATCATGTTCTCTGCACAGGCCCCACACCTATGGCAACTCTTACAGAGTTAACTGCTGTAACTTTTGCATCAATGAACAATGTTTGCTTGTTATATGGAAGGAGACTCCAAAGTGGATAGTTTTCCATTTCTTTGCTTCAATTTTGTTTAAAAACATTTCTGATGTAGGTTTTAACTTGAGACCCAAGCTATGAGAGCCCAAGATTTCCTGAATGGCCAGGAATCAAAAACTAAATGTCCAAGAGACCTAGGATAGACCAAAACACTACTGACATAAAAAAAAGTCAATGAAATTATTCCTTTTTTAAAAGTTATTCCTTTTTATATTTTATTTTTAAAAAAATATTTCCCATACCCACTACTTCTCCCTCTCCTGCACCCTTTGCCCAGTCCTGTCCCAGCCTTCCCCTCGCCCACCCATCTCCCCTCTGCCTTCCCTCCCCAGGGAAGGGAAGAAAGTGACTGTGGAAAGATGTGGGCAATTTTTGGAACCTGTTGCAATCTGACCAGAGTTTATCCCAGGTCCATGAATTGGCTTCTTGAAGTCCCTACCTAGCGGGAAAACACCTTTTTCAGCCTTGACACTTGGGGGAGGGACTTGGTCCTACCTCAACTAAAAAGGATTCCTATGGATACTCTCCTAAACTCATAGTTTAGTGCCTAGCCCAATCACCATCAGAGAGAATTCCTCAGGTAACTAATGAAAACAGATGCAGAGACCCCCAGGCTAACATTTGGTGGAGTTGGAGGAACCCAGTAGAAGAGGGGAGAGGATGGATTTTAGGATCCAGAGGAGTCAAGGACATCACAAGAATATGGCTCACAGAATCAACTAGGGAGGGGTTATAGGGTCTTACAGAGACTGAAGTGGCAATAACTAAGCCTACATGGGTCTGCTCTAGGTCCTCTGCTCACATGCTATGGTTGTTTAGCTTCCGGTTTTTGTAGGAGTTCTAATAGTGGGAATGTCTCTCATTCTTTTGCCTGATCTTGAGATCTTCTTCCTTTTACAGGGATGCCTCCTCCATCCTTGTTATGAGGGTTTGTGCTTAATCTTATTTCCTAGTTTTGTTGTTATCCCTGGGAGACCTGCTCTTTTCTGAAGGGAAACTGGGGAGTAGTAGTAGTGGAAAGAGGGTAAGCAGTGGGAGGAAATAAGAGGGTGGAGAGACAGGAGGCTGCAGTTGGGATGTATTGCATGAGAAAAAAATTTAAAAAACATATCCGATTAACTTGTTTGATATAGTGATATAGCACTGTGTAAAAAGGGACAATCATCTTGAAATGTCATTAACAGGTCTGGAGCAGAGTGCTCATATGGAAACAGAGTGACTCAGGCATCCAGTGTTGCTTTGAGACTTTGTAAAGTTTTAGTGGTTTATAACTTGGATTTGGATATTCACATTTTTTAGTGCTACCATGACAGGCTCCAGTTCACTCTTCTCACCCAGTCTTTAGTTATTGGAAGATCATCATGTTCGATGCTTGGCATTTTTGGACTTTGTGGTCCACATTGAGTGTGTGGTTATTTTTAAAATAGTCAAATGGCACACTGAATTCACAAGGTACACAGCCTTGCCATGGCTTTGGTTTTAAGTAATAAATATTCATGTAGATGCATGTGTCCAAATAGCAGTGCTTTAAAAACAGTCACATCAAATGTACTATGGACTAAATAAGTGAATTTATAAACGCTATTGGGATTCAAAAGGATACGTCAAAGTTTTATTGAAACAAACTCTTTGGCTTATAATTTCTTCATCATTGATGATAATTCACACCCCTTTCCATTCACAGATCCACATCAGTTTCTATACACCACTTTAACCTTTGATTTATACCATGCTACTTTATAAAACAGGCTCTGCTTATAGTGTCCAAACTTCACATTTGGGCTTATCATATTCATAGCATTTTTTTATTCTCAATTTTATCTCAGAGAACTCAATGGTTAAAAAGTAATTTAAATCACTCATTTCATTTTAAAAGTTTATATGCAAACTTTTTTTTTAACCTTTGAGGGAGTCCAGGATAGAAGAATTGAGCCTCTTATACCCTTAGTGAAAAGAACAAGTTAGGCCTGTAACATTGCTTGAACTTTGTGGGAGGAACAGCAGTATTTGTCAGTCTAAGGAAACCTTTATTTGTTTTCACTGTGATGCTACTCTATTCTAGCATTGTAATCATGGACTAGTCACAAAAGCACAATGCTATCGTGTTTGCTTCTCCTTTGCAAATTGGAATGGATGAATGAAACCAACTTCATGAGATTACTGTTAGGATTTAATATGCATGAGTTTAAATATAATATATATATGCATATGTGTAAATATGCACATTTGTTTCTAACTTGTATATATAAATATATGATTAATCTTATAAGAGTGTATGACTAATGCTACTCTAATTGTTGCACTCTATAAATTAAGATCCTGCAATATGTTCAGAGGGAAGGAATATTAACCTGAAGACAATGTGTTTCATTGCAAATACTCACATGATTCACCAGCAATAAACAAAAGTAAAAATTTCCTGGGTCTGTGAGTATGAAAGAGTTGGTGACTCAAAATTCAGGGTCTAAAAATGTTTTGAGAACTTTTAACAAAAGAACCTGAGACTAGCTTCAAATAAAGTATTTTTTTAAATCTGTTTAGTGCCTCAGCTATATGAACGAATATACAGGTTTCCATAGTCAAGAGTGGGTCCCAGAAGTACAGTAGGAGTTCTTTGCTTTTGCCTTTGGACCCAAATGTAAACAGACTTAGCTGTGCAGATAAAGGAGAGAGACACATTTTGCTCTGTTAAAGAATCTGTCACTTACAAAATATTGCTTTAAGAAAAACCTTAAACTTTTTGAGACTCATTCATCACCAAGAAACAGCTAAAATGTGTTTTCTCAAAGTGCTGCTTTAAAGGGGAGGAAAAAAAAAAAATCAGAGCTACCTCAGCAGACTGTCTGTTAATACAACAAAACATTTACATTCCTTCAACAAAACAAAGTCTTGACAGGATGCACAGAGTGCAAAGAATGTCCTCCTTTTCTTGGTCCATCAAGGATTGTCACCAGTGATAAAAAAATATCCTGGCCATGGGTGCAGGTGCCATAATAATAGCATCTCAACAGCACACAAGAAACGAGCTAATCTGTTTCCCAAGATGTTAGAGTGACATTTCTATTCTATGTACTCCCCACCATTGCCTTCCCAATGAATAACAGGTTATCATTAGGATGTCAGAAATTTTGAAGATATAACAAAAACTTTAGAATCACTAAAATCAACAGTAAGCATGTTCTAAAATCCAACCGACATCACAAACGTACAGAATCAAAATAAAAAAAGAAAAAAGAAAAAGAAATAAAAGCCATTTTGCTCATTAAATATTGCTGTAGTTAATGGAAGAATGAATTGAGCTAAAAATTAATGCAATGCACACTTATATACATTACACACATGAACATATGTACAAATTTTACACATAACAGTACATGCATGTGCTGAATTCACACATGATTATGTGTATATAATGCTCACATATATTCATGTGTACTTATTACATATTCTTACAAACACTATGAACACATACACACCAAAACATAAACATGTACATACTTATGTGTCCACATATACACCTCCCAAAACATATACATACCAAATGTGTTCAAACAATAATCTATCTATCTATCTATCTATCTATCTATCTATCTATCTATCTATCTCTATGTTAATATATGATACATTTACACAACAACCAACAAAATAAGCACTACAAACACACAAAGATATGCCTGTACTCACACATACCACACACTTTTACATATACCACACACATGCACATGTCAAGTATTTAAATGGGGAATTCGTTAGTACTAGGATAGCTAGGATAGCCTGACATTTGTAATCATCCATAATCCATTAGCAAACAGTGTTGAAAGGAGAAAATTTAATATTTTTTCAAAACTCAGTATAATTTATAATTTGGTGGTAAAACTATAAGTTTAAACCCTAATTTTTACAATTTAACTTTTTTGTCCAAATTCACTTTCTTTTTTACTACCAGAACTTACTAGCAATTGTCTTCCTAAATTTGATTTGGTTAATTAAACCTACCTTTATTATAAATAGCAATAGGCAAAATCATGTATATTATAGAAAATGCAATCTTGCTCCACTTTATTGAGAGAGAGAGAGGGAGAGAGGGAGGGAAAGAGAGACAGAGAGAGAGAGACAGAGAGAGAGAGAGAGAGAGAGAGAGAGAGAGAGAGAGAGAGAGGGAGGGAGGGAGGGAGGGAGGGATGGAGGGAGGGGAGGAGAAGAGAGTATAAACCTCAGTTTTACAAAAACACTTTTTAAATGGCGATATTTGGGGTAGAATACCATGCAGACACCAGCCTCAAAATCCCAGTCAGGTTAACGTTGTATTGAGGAAGATATCTGATTTGAAATATCATTTAGAAAAATCTACAAAGCTGACTTTTTATTCTTAGAAGTTGGGCTTCTCCTATTTTTAATTAAGAACTTGAAATTAAATCTAGTCATCATTGAAAGCTGGCTGTGTGCCCCCTTTTGTTTCTCCATACTGTGGCTCCTTGGGCTGTGACTTGTCAGGAGATACTCCTTTCACAAGCAGTATTTGCTCCATTGTGAGTGGAAATTCAGTGGGATGACTCTATTCCTTGGTGGATATGTGAGAGACATCATCTGACCAGCAGCACTCAGAAATCACAGACTGGTGAAGGCTGCTACCCTATGACTGTGTCATAGTAAATCCAGACAATATGGGCATATGCGAGTATTAAAATGTTAGGAAAACAAGATCTGAGAACATACAGCATAAATGCTCAGCACCCTCACTTAACCCCAGAAGAAGGACAGCTGACATTGTGCCAGGATCCAGAGACATTTCATCTGGCCTATCAGAGTGTGCATCAAGGAACTGAACACACAGAGAACTACTCATCTGCTAGGGAGTAGAGCTCAGGTCTGTGCCTACTATTGACAGGGATTACTACAATTTTATCTTGGTCTACCCTATGTGAATAGTTAATTTCCTGTTATCAATATAGCCTCCATAGTCCTTCACAGGCGTTTGTAGCCAAACTTGACCCTCAGGATTGGCTCAGCTCTGATCCTGCCGTTTGGCTCTGCATGGGGTCAATAACAGGTCTACACCTCACCCCAGGCTATTTTTATATCCCTATTATCTCCTCAGTTTCTGCCTCTTTGAGACTCCTTAAATTGTGCTATGGTCTCCTTGTTTAATAGGTTATGTTAAATATTTTATATGACTATCAATGCAAAGCCTACTTTTCTCAGAAACAATCTACATATGCTCTTTCTAATTCTCTTGTCAGCCATTAAGCATTAGAGTCTGAGATTCGTGTTTTAAACTTTTTCTGCTTGAAAAATCTAAATCTTGTTCTCAATATTAATTTTACTTTGTTCTTGAGAATTTAATACATGTAAAAAACAAAACTTGATCTTATTCACCTCACATACCTCCTTTCAAGTACTCTTCCTGTGGCTTCCTTCCAAGTTCATGTTATGCTTTTGGTTATTGTTGTTTGCTTTTGACAACTATGTCCAATTATATTGAGGGTGGGTCAGGCCCTAGAACATAAGAAGTCTACTGGTAGTCTCATTAAAAAATAAATAAATAAAAAGTTTCTCTCTTCCCCAGTGGCAATAAGTTGTAAATATCTCCTTGGGTCTGGAAAGTAACTCCCTTAACTATGACACGTTTTTTTTTTTTTTTTTTTTTTTCTGGAATGATTGCGTGCAAGTCTTTTGCATGTAAACATAATGGGTATGAATTCATGTGTGCAATAACCAGACAATATTCAGAAGCATTGTTCTCCATTTATAGACAATTACATATTGTCTCCTTTGTCTTCCCAGATGTTCCCTGACTGAGCCTTTTTAGTACTATGGCTACTACTCAGCACTAAGCATTTAGCCTCCTAGTCTTACCATTTTGACCAGTTAAGCATCTCAACACTGACTGCTTCTCATTACCAAAGAAAGCTTCTCTGACCAAAGTTGAGAGGAGCCCAGGTCTGTGGGTTCATATGAATAGCTACTTTGACAGCATAATCATTGAGCAAAGTAACAGCAATGGGTTCTACTGTAGGCTCGTGGGCATCTTTCTTACCACCCACTCATGGTTATCTTTCTCACCAGGACCACAAACTTCCCTTTTAAAGAACAGACCACAAATATAATCAGAAAGCTGTGTGGATAGAAGTTTCTTGGTGCCACCTTGTCGGTCCTGGTCCCACTGGTCCTGCCTGGTCTTACAGTAGCTGTTTTATAATAATCACTCAGGAGCTTAATATTAATTATAAACGATTTGGTCTATGGTTCATACTAATTACTAACTCTTTCAACTTAGCCCATTTCTATTAATCTGTGTCTAACCATGTGGCTTAGTGGCATTACCAACTCTCTCACATCTTGCTTCTTGGGTGGCTCACAGCATCTCCCTCCACTTTGCCTTTCTTCTTGTATTTATGCTTGGGTTTCTCACCAGGCTATATCCTGTCTTGCAATAGGCCAAAGCAGCTTATTTATTAACCATAAGTAGCAACCATATTCACAGTTTTCAGAAAGACCATTTCACAGAAAAGCTGTTATTCCATAAGAGCTATCCCACTACTGCAGCAGTGGGCACATCTTACCTGAAAGGTCACTATTACAGAATATAGGGTCTGACTCCAAGAAGAGCATTAATGAACTTTTTTCTCAGAAGCCTATATATACCTTTAGTTACTAAAAAGCTAGCCATTTGTGAAGTTTCTCCTTTGGACTGAAATTGTTTTGTTTTATTTTTGATTTTGTTTTGTCTTGTTTTTCTATGCCTTCCATACACAATTTGTGACATCTTCAGCAAAAAGGCTTTGCAATCTAGGTATGGCGGATAACTAAGGGCAATAGCAATAACCTTTGTCATTTTGGAGACCTCTGGGGTTACCTCTGACTAATCACTCTAATGACTAATGTGTGGTAATTATATCAAAATGTTTTATGCTTTTAAGTTATGTTTTGGAATTTATTTACTAACTAGTAGATTTCAATTGTGTATTTTCATGCATTTTAGTCTTAGAAAACCTATCCAACCACTCCCTCTTCTCTCCTACCTCCTTAATCTTATCCCCCAATTAATTATTCAATGCCTAGTATCTACCAACCAGCCATACTTCTTTCATATCACATGGAATCTATTACATCTCCAATAATATTTTTAATTAAAATATGAGATGTATTAGGCTTCCCTATGGCTTTTCATACCTTTCTGGATTATTGTTACTTACATATGGTAGCCATCCTATATTGTTTTGTTGTCTGAATCCTATTCCCATAAAAGTCCTTTACTCTCCTGGAAAAAAAAAATGCTTCTGCCTTCATAAGAAACGCCATGGGAAAGATCTACAACCATACTGTTCATGGGTAGTTAACAAGGCATGATTTTCCTCCCACTCAATGAGACACGAGTCCAGTTAAATAGGCATTGGCTACCACCATGAACTATGCCACTAATGCACATTTAGGAACATCCAGCTCTGCAGGTCATTGTGTATCATGGGTTCCTCAGTTGGAATAACTAATGATTATCTGCTTCCTTGGCAGCTTTCCTAGTACTTCTCAGTTCTATAAAAGCTAGGCCTCGGGGAGGCTCTCAGGTCCAAAGTATGTTGTATCTTCTGCAATAGGAACTTACCTTCATCTTCTAGGAGGTGACCAAGTGCAAAAGCCACAGCTTATATTGTTTTGCAGTAGTCTTTTGGACATCTCTAACCAACAACTCAACAGAAGGTTTTTAATATGTGGTACTGGAGTTTTGTTAGTCTTATACCTACTGTGAGGAGCATTATCAGTCCAAGTGGCTTACACATAAATATACATGTTTATATGTGTACTAAATATAAGCAAATGTAAAGTAATACATTTTATGTCTTTTTTACAGCCTGAGTGTAATTGTGCCTCTCCTTCTACCTCCTTATATACTATCCCTCCTCTGCAATCCTCTATTCAAGCCTTTCCACATTTTTCCCTTCATATCACCTGCATCCTGTTATTCTAAAGCTACACTCCTATGATCCTTTCTCATTTTTTTCTTCCTTCAGTGGAACCTTTGGCAATGTTTAGGAGAAGACTAAGTTGGAGTAGGATTCAGGTAACCTTTAACTCTGTGGAATTAGTATTTAGGGTTGAAGACTCTGCCCCATACTTCTTCCCAAGGCCAGTTGCTGCCCTCAGATTGTAGGAGGATTCTCTAGCTCTGTGGGTCTTGGCCTGTGTCTGAACTTCTTTCCTCCCAGGATTGACAGTTTTTGATACTGGATGCTGAAAGTTGTGTGACTTGGTTCCACATTTTGGCCTTACTCTGGAACTAATGCAGGTCCTTCGCAAAGTCTGAAATCTTTCCAGTACCAGTATCTTATTTTACTATTATAGGTTCCTTCTTTGATTCATTATGGCTTCTCCAATATCCAAACTTCTTGTAAGACAGAAAAATCTCATTTCTTTTCTAAATTCCTGTTTTGTTGTTAAAAATCTTCAGTTGTCACATTGATATCATATATAAGGAGCTGTGATCTCAAGTTAATAGTTAAGGCAATGATTCCCAAATTCAGCACACATTTGAACCAACAGAGGATTTGTTAAAACAAAAATACTGATTCCTTTCTTCTTTCATAGCATTTTTATTTCCCGAGTCTGGGAAATATGCACCACAGTGAGATTATATTTTATTTTTTAATCCAGATAATTTTATAAACCAGCCAAATCTAAGAATACTGACTACAGATTACAGACTTTTGGTAAACTCCTCAAATACTCTTCCAGCCCATTCTTCAATCAGCTCATAAATGATGATTTCTTGCAAATCTCTTTCTATCTCTACCCATATAACCTCAGAAAAAATAAAACAGCTTCTTCTACCTCATGATTTTTCATAAAACTTTAGACATATCTACAGTGGGGAATGTTCTAGGAAGGATATTCATCTTGATTATGCTAATCCTGCTCAGCAAGAAATGGGAAGTTGAGATCATCCCTCTGGATCAACAGAGATATGTTTATCATTGCCAAAAAAACTGTTCAGGGTAATCTGAATACATCCTTTGGGCTTGTAAAAATTCATGAAAGACACTGCATTTCCCAGTGGGCTGGTCCGTAACTTCACAGAATACTAAAGAGTAAGACTAAAATAAGAAAACATTTCAAATGTTATTATTTCCGAAATTTCAAGGAAGTCTATTTAAATGTACCACTTTAGCTCTAATAGCTATTGGCTTTTCACAGAAAAAAAAATTGGTAACAACACTTCAGTAAGATTTAAAATGAATGGTCATTGTAGACATGTTTGAAAACACTTTGCCACATCTGCCAAGGCAAATACAGAAAGTGATTCTGAAGTTTTCTGTTTTCTCTTGGAGATTGGTGAGGTCAATGAATATGTGAGATTCATTTTCTGTGACCTAAAAGAGGCTGAACAGTTTAAGTACTTTTCAGTTCTAAAATTGTTTTAGATTCTGAATATTTTGAAAGTTAGAACTTGTCTTTAGATATGTAATCAACAACATGTAAAAGGTTGTGAATGAAAATCTGCTTTTCTTTCTTTCTTTCTTATTAATTAACAACCTTTAAAGATGTATTTGAATGTATAATAATAAAATATACTGTTAATAATATTATTAATAATGGTACAAACAAAATCACAATGTTTTTTAGGAATATGCTAAAATAACTCATGAATTTTAACAATGACTTCTAAAGCTCAATGAGCTGACAAGTTTTGTTACCCACATTTGAAAATGGAGACATATGATTAGAATGGTTGTGTGCCTAGCTTATACAGAGAATAAGAATCGAAAGCTAAGATTCCAGCCATAGCAGACTGTTTTCAGAATCTGTGTTAAATAAAAATTCAATGAAGACTTCCCTGACCTTGAAGTTAGAAATCCAATGTGATATGTTATCTAGACATTTCAGAACATTAATGCATATTGATTTGATTTCATTTGTGCATAAGTTGGCTTAAAAATAAACAGAACTTAACTTTTAAACAGAATAAATCAATATGTTTTCCAAAGACTAAAGACTACATTTTAATTAATCATTGGGACATAATTAAATGAAAACTCTAAAAAATGTATGAACCTACAGTTTCCACAAGTGCAGCATTTATGGCCATGGTAAGAGCTATAACACTCACATGCCTCCTATCCCCTATGATTACCTGAGAATCACAGAAGTGAAAATAGATTAACTCATGTCTGTCCCATTTTAGGAACTACAACCACACACTTCAAGTAATCGCAAGGTTATTCTAGTAGTTTCATTCATATAGTGACATGGATTCTGATGTTTTAAGACAATAACTACAAATCAGCCTGTTTTTTCACAACTGATTGTCATTCTATGATTTCAGAAAGAAATTAGCATTTTCTTAGGTAGGATTTTTAACAAGCCAATTATCTATACATTCAAACATGAGTTATCCTTCAAAAATACATTTTAATCTCAATAGAGCTTGGAAAAATGTCTTTGAGAGTATTGATAAGCAGATATGAATGATAAGGATAAAAATTGAGGGAAACAGCTGAAAAGATGCTGGGCAAGGAGATGGTATAGAAAAATGAAGCGTGTATATTTGTTATGAGTACACAGCACGGATCAGGTAGCCTAATGATAAAGTAGAAGAACATGTACCTATTAGAACTAAATTTCTGTGAGCATTGAACTAGTGAGACATTACGTCATAGTTGTTTGCAGCAAAGGTTAATTGCTGCAATAGTATATGGCTTAATTTTATTTATTATGATAAATTGTTGAGGTATACATTATCATTCTTAGCCCTAGGACAAGAAAATCAAGTTCTGGAGAAATTGAGTAGCATTTTGAAGGTTATACAGCTTTGTGGCCACAGCTGGCTCTGAAAGTGTCGCAGAGTCTCTGACATTCCACATTAAGATTATGTTTTCCTTATGTCTCCCTGGTTCTACACAGTCTCTGTTGCAGTGGGGTTTCTTGGTCTCAGCCCAGACCCTGCTGCACAGCCCGTCACTGCTGCTCAGGCCCCCAGAAATGACTCAGATGCTTATATTAACTTTATGCTGTTTGGCTTATGGCTCAGGCACATTGCTAGCTAGCTCTTACATCTTAAATCAACCCATTTCTACTAATCTGTCTGCCACGTGGCCCATGGCTCACCTGTGTTTCTTACATGTTGCTCCTTGGGTGGCTTGCTCCATCTGCCTGACTCTGCCCTGCTTCTCCTACCTATGCTCTGATTTCTCCCCCTACTTCTTCTATGGTGCCTGTCATGGCCCAAAACAGCTCCTTTATTTAAAGATTGATAGTCACAGCATACAGAAAGGCATTCCCACATCAATTCTCCCATCTGAGCAGCAGAGAAATATACGTATCTCTTCCCTGAATTTTTTATTTTCCATAACTGTTAAGTGTGAATGTCCTATCTTTTTATTAAAAAATAAAATCAGCAAATTACAAGATAGTTTCACTTAAATTCTTTGTTTCAGAGTTGTTAGTGACAATTTTGTTTATTAAACTCCTTACAATTAGTGAGTGATTACCTAGTGGTAGAGTATTTTAGTTCCCCCATTAGAAGAATGGCCAAACATTTTTAATAGCCAAGTACAATAGAACACTTCTATATTCCTAACACTTTGGATTTTCTCTCTGTGTAAGTTAAAAGTCATCTTGTTTAGATAAGAAGTTTTAGGCCACAGAAAGATAAACACAGTATATACTCACTGTTAAGTGAATATTAGATATAAACCAAAGGAAAACCAGGCTACAATCCTCAACCCCAGAGAAGCTGGGTAAGAAGTACCATAAGAGGAGGGAGAAGCATGAACTGCCCTAGGAGGAAGGAACAGATAAGATCTGCTAAGCAATTTCCCAAGAGATGCTCCGGGTTGGTGTGGGGCCATTGTCTGGGAACCACTGATTAAGATGAAACAGAAGTCCACAGAAATATCAAGCATTCTGGCATTTTGTATGTAGAGATTTCAAATAAATTCATGTAACCTTCCAATGTGTTCTACTATACTATAACTATTAATGGCATTTATATGCTTTTTTACTGCTTGAATAGTAGGATAAACATAGCCTTCTGTTAGAGAATAAATAACCTAGAGACAGGCAGACACACTTTCTAGAATTTCTTTAGAGGAATAAAGTCAATACCTAATCTACTGCCTATTGTCTATTAATTTTACCATTGTTTCATTTTATTATTTTGCTATTCATAATAATCAAAACAGAAATATCAAAATTAAACAACTTCTCTATAGAGCTTACAGATAAATAAAAGTTCAAATTTAACTCAAGTCCTTTTCTAAGGCCACAAAATTATCCTTTAGTTCAATCTCATGTTAGAAATGAGCATAATATTGTACCTATAGAGAAGTATTCTGTAATCATTTTAGTATCTGTGTCTGCTCTAGACATGAATAGATTCAAGTCTGAATCATCACAACAATCTAAAGGTGCAATTTTACTGGGTAATAGTGTGAGCAGAATGATACCAACCGTCAGAATAATTATGATCACAGCCCCACATAGCAGTTTGAATGTGTATCTGATGTGTCAGCTCTGATATGAGTTCTGGGTATATTTACCAGCTTTATAATGCGATTTTTTTTTCCTTTCAAAGAGACAAGTTCAACAAGAGCTCTTTAGCAGTCATGAGGCTGGGACAAGGTTATATAGTAGACAGATATCTCAGGTTAGTTTCTGTAACCCCTCTCTTACTGCAACACGAAGCAAACAATTGTCAGCATAGAGCCAGAGGAAGAATCCAAGAACACACTTATCTATAAAATGGTCACCGTCTTCTAACATCTATGGAACTTGAGATATTCTAGTCATTATTTCTAATGACAGCCATAAATTAGACATTCTATATGTATAGAATGATAGGAAAATATTACATTTTCTTCCCTATTTTTTGTTCAATGAACACAAAGTTTCAGTGTGAATTAGAACATATTTTTCTTATATCTGGAGCACAGGAACAATTTTGAGATGCCTGTATTAGGGTAAGAGTCTACTACTCCTTTCTGATATCCTGAGATTATCCTAATGGACCTGGCATTGGTCAAATCCTGGGCCATCCAGGCCAGCAAATCAGGGCTGGGTAGTTCATGTTTTAGTCTCTACAAAAGGCAGAAAAAAAAAGAAAACCTTCCTGTAGTCATGGCTTTTATATTGTCCTTGGTTGACAATTTACTATTCTGCTTGGGCAACTAAGCCCTGACTTAAATCTTTATTCTAACAGTTTGTCATGTGTAATACATTATACATTATCCTTAACAAAAATTGTCATCTTCTAGGTAATTTGCAGTTATTACTAGTGGTATGTTGAGTTAAGAAAAAAGTAAGAAATGGTTTCTTGGGATGATTACAGGAACAAATCTAGAGTTTGGGAGGTGGCAAAGCTTTTCAGGGTCCAGTAGGTTCTGAGCTCTGCTGTCTTCATAGCAATAGGTTTCCTATTTGCTATCTGCCATGTTTTCATCAAGCAACCATAACACTGTATGAGTACAGTACATGTGCTTTTAATAATTTTTACCATACTAGAGAAATAGTGTACACATACACACACACACACACACACACACACACACACACACACACACACACACACGAATGCTTAAGTTCAGAGGTCCCAGACCAAGTCATTTGTCTCCAATGTCGCATCTCTGATGAAGAAGAGAATCATGGTACAGAAGCTTCCTGAAGTGATGCTGCCCACTTTGTGTAGCCGAAAAGCAGAAATAAAGAAAGATCAGATGAAAAAGTAAACTCTTTTAGGACATGTCTCCAGTAACCCACCACCTCCAGTAATATCTACGAACTCTGAATTATGGATGAATTAGTAGATTTATTTCACAGCCCTCTGATCCATACTCTTCCTAATGATGAGAGCCACTATGTAAAGACAGACCTTCAATATATGCACAGTTTGGAGAACACGTAGCCATATGTCAGGATTGGAAACAAGGAGTGATAAGATCACAGCCAGAAGAAAATCTAAGGTTTTGTGCCTAAATATTCCAGCTCACATAATGAGGACCTCTTGATCATGCCTGATGTGTCTGGCAATGACCTTCTTTCCATCTATTTCCTCACACTCTCAGTTAAAACTCCATTTTAATATAAATAACCCTTTCAACTTTTTATCTGAGTAATGTCTTATATAAATTTTTAATTATTTTATTTAAACGTTATACACTTCAGCTTTAGCTATTTTTTATTCCTAGCTCTTGATTAATTAATCCATTGATCCCAGCATGGTCTTGTTTGTATGTTTAGATTACTAATTAAGCAGTTACACTAATTGCCCCCGGCCAGTGGGGTCTGCAATGAGAGCATGAACCCTGGGGAAGAGCAAAGAAAGAGACATGAGAAACGGATGGCAAGATAGTATGCCTGATCAAGCTGACATTTTTTTTTCTCAGGCAGGGTTTATAAAGTAGGCCAGGAGGGGATGCTAGTTGAGTGGGGAATGGGTAGTCAAGCGAGGTGCTAAGTTACTGAGTAACAGCAGAATGTTAACTAAGGGTCAAACCTGCAGTTGTTCTTAATTGACAGGACGATGAGGCTGCACTGAGTTATTCCTGGAATACTAATGTGTGTAAAAGTTCTACTCATGGGGAAGTAGAGACTGAACTCATAAACTCGGTGAAAATGGCTTTTACTGCAGCCAACACAGGCATTGGCGCTCGGCAGTTAATAATGTAAAAGAAACCCCCAAGTTCAGTACGTGCATTTGCTAGTATTTTGATGATCATCATTCATTTTGATCTTGTCAGAAATATAATAAATTTAGGTAGCAAATTCTGACCAACTGATAAACATATTATAGTGGACAAATATATTTTCTTTTATTGACCTGAGCCACCCCTTTTAGTATCTAATCTCTACTCACTTTTCTTGATTTTGATAGTATGTAGGGCAAAGACTACATGCAGCTAGCCACAAGGACGGGCATGTGACAAGTCATTCTCCCTCCCACTGTAAGTCCTCTCCCAGAGGACAAGATATATCATAACAGAAATAAAAGATAGAACCTTCTTCATCATTAGAGCTGATAGCCTAAAATGCAATAATTTTGAAGTCTTTCTAAATTTCCTCAGCTTTTAGACTTTGTGAACAAAGTCTACTTAGACAAAAACAGGACCTACAAACATGTCCTGAAGAAGCAGGAGTTACAGCCCTAAAGCCCTTGCTTGTATCTTTTTAGCACTTTCTATTCTTATTAAATCTCACAGTGAATTCCTTTCATTTGTTTATAAATTTTATTTGACATTTTATCTATTTTAGGTGGAAAATAAAATTATTTTGCTATAAAATGTAAATAAACCTTATGAATTTCAGGCTTTAGTGGTGGGGTAAATTTTTCTAGTATTTAAAGTTCTACCTCTAATGAATCTATTTGAATTTTTAGCTCATATATGTTTACTAGTTTGAAGAATTTATATATTCAGATATGATGATTTTAAACATAATTTGAGTTATTTTTAAGATAAACTTTAAACAGGCTTGGACATATTTAGTAACCAATATATGTAACTACCCATTCCTCCTCCCTATGTGTAATTATAAAGATTTTCTAGTATAACTCATTTTTTTTTCTACACAGCAGAACTGAGTGTGATAACAGTTACCTTCACCTATTCTTAGGAATGTCTACGTTTGCATAACAACTATTAATTGGGAGATGACTTGCAAGGGGGTGCAGTTCTAAGATATAATACAAAAATTAAGGAACATTTTTCATTAGATTTTATATTTTATATTTTGTTAAGACGATGTAGAGATCAATCAAAATGATTCAGTATAATGTGTCATTCATAATATTTTGACAAACTCTTTTTAAATAATACAATAGAAAAGAGTAAAGGATTATAGGCTTTAATGAAGGACGTGGGCATGTATGTCAGTTTAAAATAGGGTGGTAAGAGAAGACCTCAGCACAATGGTAGTAATTATACAACCTCTTTGTTGGGTTGAAGGACAAGACCATTGATATAGAAATGTCCCAGGAAGAGGAAGATCTCAGCTCTGAGTTGGGGCAACTAGAGAAATTTTTGGAATAGTAAAGAGTAGGTATAAGTCTATCTCAAAAGTAGCAAGGGATGCAACTTAAGTAGGAATTTATGGTTTACTGTAGCAGGTATGACGTCAACTTTGAATAGGATGGCAAGGTAGTAGCATGTTGGAACAACGATGTTTGTGTTTCAATACAAGTTGAGTTTCTGAATTTGGTCAGTGTAGACATCTGAACACAAGGAGAGGAGCAACTGAAGAGTTTTCATTAAGGTACAGCACGATCCCTCAAGCTACATTTCATATAGATAACTCACAGCACTGTGACCCCTCTCTTTTTATATAAATGCCTTCCTCAGGAACATTTGGGCATTTATCTCCTTTGTGTTCTATGCATTTTATATTTTACAATTAGGTATCAAGACAAGCATCATTTTATTGCAGAAGAAAATAAGATTTCTGTTGCCATATTGTCATTCGTGTCTATGTAATGGATCTACTTATCAAACAATTCATTACAATTAGCTTGATCTTGGGACATTTTTTCTTTTTTCTTTTTTTTCTTTTTTTTTTTTTTTTGCTCTTAGTAAATGTTACAGCAAGTGGTGGTGACACATGCCTTTAATTCCAGAACTCATAAGGTAGAAGTGGATAGATCTCTGTGAGTTCAAGGCCAGCCTGGTGTACAGAGTTAGTTCTAGGACAGCCAGGGATATGTAGAAATCACTGTCTTGAAAAAACAAAAAGAAAGAAACAAACAAACAAAAAAAACCTGTTACAGTGCTTGATCCTGATGTATTTGCTCTTTACAGAAACCTCAACTCAAACCCTGTCTAACTACTTATTGCCTCTTTGCCCTAATTGTACTCATGCAGGGCCCTAGACTACAGTGGGTTTATATTTATAGGTGATAACTTTCATGAGCCATTAGCCAACTAAGTGGATATGTTCTTAAATTCTGGAATTTAAGAATGAAGTCAGGCTGCAAAATAACCTTGAAATGAAGCAGTATATACATAGTAAGAGAAATAAAATGGACCAATGACAAAGTGGGAATTCTCCAGAATATATAGTGAAAAGAAGTCACCAAAGTGGGGTGAAGAGGACCAATTACTGAGACGAGAAGAAAATGAGAGCAGAATGCTGTCCCTGAATACAAGAGCCGAAGTGCTACACGTAGGAGGGACAAACTGCCAAATACTACTCTTGAGTCAAGTTAGAGGAGGCTCAATCATCAGGGCAGTGGGTTTTTTGATTTTTGTTTTGTTTTGTTTTTCAGAATGAGGAGGTGACACTTTTTCAGAGTAGGTTAAAGAAAAAGTAGAAAGATATTGAAAATATCAAGTAGGTAGGTTAACCTTTCACCATTGAAATTCGCATCTTAATCTTTTGGAAAGATTTACTTGCTATGAGACATTGCATTTACTAAATGTATAACTTACATGGCAATTAATTTAATAAATTCCTTCTTAACATCTAATAAAACATGTGGACCATTTAGTCCATTGAGATGATTGAGATGTATGCCACACAGTAAAATTATTAATAATGTTATCCTTTTGAATTTCAGTCTACTTTTTGATTCACAACATCAAATAACCTCTTATTCTCTGAGCCAAAAAGTTATCCAATACCTTGGCCTGGGTCCTAAGGATATTTGTGTGTAAAGAACATTCCTTAGCTGGTTTATTTTTCTTCAGTACTGGAGCTAGTTTAGCTCATCCTTGCCTGTAGTAAATTGCTTTCCACCCAGGAATTGCAAATCATTTAACTGGATAGGTATATTTCTCTGTGTGTAAAGTTCCTGCCAGAATCTGCTAGTGCTAGAGCTTCATTGTTTTACAGATTTCCTGATGGTTTTGTCCCAGAAATTTGGACAAAATTCATTTTTTCCTTTGTTTCAAGGAATCTGTTTTCTTTGGCAATAATTTTGTTTCATCAGCATTCAAAATGTCCCATGCTGGGTGCTGACTATGGTTGAGTCACTGTTGATCAGTTTGGGTGGCATATATTAGCTATCCTCTGTCTAGCATATCACCAGACAGAAAATGAAGATTAGGGGTTTATTCTAGGTATCGTGTTTCTAACAACTGACAGGTTTCAAATTTAGAACAGGTAGATGTCAACGATAAGCATGCAAAAGATCCATTTTCTCCCCAAACTGTTGAAGCACTGATTTTATTTTCTTGTAACAATTAGTAGATAAATACATTATCACATAGATTAAAATTGTAATACATATTACTTGAAATGTAAATATTGTATGACTCTAAAATTCTTAATAAATCCATTCTTTATTTCATACATAATTTAAGTGGATATATAATTATTATATTATAATAACTTATTGTATCTGATTATAATAGTATAACTTCAAAAACGAATATATAAGTGAAGGAAATTACTAAACATCATAGGAAGAATGAAAACAAGTGCATGATTAGTTCTACACGAGTCTGTATATTCTCTATCATCATAACAAACATCATAAGCCTTACACAGAAAACGTATTGCTCTCAACTTCTTGAAGCAACAAGCCCTAGATCAGGGTGCTAGCAAGTCTGGTAAGTGTGATCTTCTTCTCCAGTTCAACAAGATCTTCCTTCTGTGTTTGTGTCCAAAATTTCTCAGCTTCAAATAATAACAGTGGAGGGAATGAGGCCTCACTCTAATTTAGTAGTTAATTCATTTGACTTTAATACAGTTATTATTGTTTTATTATATAAAAATGGAGGCTAGGATTTCAGTATACATGGTTTTTGAGGGGAAGTAAATGTGGTACTTAGCATCCTTCATTATATCAAGCAATTTAAGATAAATCATGCTGAACAACACATTCAGAAAGCAACTATGGCACACACGCAAGAAAGCTCAGCCTTGCCAAAAAGGGGCACTTTTGCCATCGACAAGGAAGATAAGCAAAAACCTATATTCTCACTTTGTGTGTGTGTAATCTTAAAGGGAGAACAGTTAGTTAAGGGAAAAGTAGAATGTCTATTTCCAGTGGATTAGATATGAGAAAAAAACTCAATGTTGGTCCTACAGTGTGATGATGTAGATAACAGAAACACTGAAGAACTCTTCAAGATCATACCACTTCAACTAGTCTGATTTAATTATTATACATTTTATGAATACCATGCAGTTCTTTTTACCCCTACTACATGAAATTATAATTTGTCAATTTCTAATAAATTAAAAATTAGGAGAATGCAGTGTAAATGCCTTTTCATAAGAAGTCTGCCTAGAAGCTCCATGAGTGATGAAGGGAAAAAAAGTCTATTAAGAATAAGTATTGAGAAATGGCAGAATTGAGGGATGGCAATGAAGACAAAAGAAAGTGAAATAAGGCAACCTAACTAGTGGGGGAAAAAGAGGAGTCGCAACACAGTCTCTGGAAAACAGTTTTCCAGGTGTCAATTTCAGGTCTTATGCTTTTGAAGACTCTCATGTCAGTTGGAAATGCAGGTGCTGTGAAGCAGGTGCTTAGATAGAGTTGAGAGCTGGAATCTCATCTGGGGGACATGGTAGGGGAAGGTAAAAGATCAGGGGGCTGAAGCTAAGAAGACAGTAATGGATGTGAGAACTTGGTGCTCTGGGGCACACCTGGGAGGAAGAATGAGGTAGGGCATGGGCAAATGAGAAAGTGGATCACAGAGACAATTCTTTGGGTTGAGCTGCACGTCTGTAGATGTTACAGCACACAAAATAGGAGAACTCTAAGCAAAGACAGTTCTTAGGGAAGGTCCAGTGCACAAAAGTGGTTAGACCTGCTCAGTTTGGCTCACAGCCTGGACACTCAAAAGCCTTGACACTGGTCAAATGCTTCCAGCTGGCCTTGTGTAGGACTCATCTTATCCTTGTTCGTTATAGTTCTCTGTGATGCTGATATTTGTTTTTATTTTTGTCTATCTTCATCATCATCTATTTATCATCTATCATCTATGTATGTATGTATGTATGTATGTATGTATGTATGTATGTATGTATCTATCTATCTATCTATCTATCTATCTATCATCTATCTACCTATCTATCTATCTATCTATCTATCTATCTATCTATCTATCTATCTATCTATCTACCTATCTTTTTCCCGCCAAAATCACACTTAGTTCCAGAAAATATTTTAAGAGAATTGCTAGTGGGTGAATGTTGATTTTATTTAAAGTATTGTATAATATAAAACTCCATGTGATTGGCCATGAGTGCTGCAAACAATTTTGCTGAAAACAATTGCAGCAAGGAGATTGTTCTGTCCCTATTATGCACTCCCCAAACAGCCCAACAAACCCTTAGGAAATACATCTCTACTAGTCCCAGTTAGAAGTCTCCAATAAAATAGCACAGGGCAATTTCTTTGGTTTTTTTTTTTTTTTTTTTTTTTTTGCCTTATTTATGAATTCATGTGTGTATATAATTCATGAGGGAATTCTAATAGTTCTTCCTGGTGCCTAATAAAAGAGAATTAATTGTGATATATCATGAGGAGATATATGTGCTGCACACCTTACTAAGGCAACAATCTGTGGGGGTTTTGCACACTGCATCTGCCAGTGCAGGCATTGACAGAATCCTCACAATTAAGATGGTGCTAGTTCATTTTTAACTCCACCAACACATTTTTGTTTGGGATTTTTCTATTAATACAATTTTTCGTTTAATTTCAAGTTTTCAGCAGTGTGTATAATGACAAATTCACGGTAAAATCTGTACATGCCAGATGCCATATGCAAGCCTCCACCTTATTACTGGGTCACTTACTTGTAACTTCCTAACAATGAAAAGTGGGAATTCTTAGCACAGCAATGTAAGAATTATTTATTACAGGTTCAACATTGCCACATTCTCATCTTACATTAGTTTGGTCCTATGAATAGTAGCATTGTTTTCTCCCTTTGTGGATGGTAAAATTGAAAAATACAAAGAGATTGAATAGCTAATCTGGTGTACGTCAGGTATGAGATTCAATTCTACATTTGATTCCAAGTTTCCAATTTGAAGCATTATTTCTCAAAATGTGAAATTATATGAGTTGCAAGATTTTTTTTTTCCAAAACAAATAATAAGAATGAGTGGCCTTTTTGCCTATACATAGGCTGTAAGGGATGCATGAATATAGTTTAGTGTGAATGTCTCTGTCTCCTCATAAGTTTGCACATTCCTTACACTAGATGAATACCTGTCCCTGTGCCTTGTTTATATTCCAACAACTCTTTCATTGAGGTTGTGACATTGAAAACAGGTTTCTCATTAGTATTCAGCTGACAGTAAATAGCAAATATCAAACAATGCACTGTGGGAGGTAAGGTTATCTTGTAAACTGAGACTATGAAACATACCAGTGGGCCGCACACAAGCCATTTTTTCTCTCTCCTTTCCTTTCTCTGCTCCTTCCCTCCCTCTCTCCTCCCCTCTCTCCCTCCCTCCCTTCTTTCTTTCTTTATTTTTTACAGGGAATTTTTCATTAGAAGCAGCTTCTTCCTGCATGGTAATATGATGAGGACTGTGATAATATCTGGGTTGGACAATACCAAAATAGAACATGAAGGAGATTTGAGGGACACACCAAATTCAGACCTCATTTTAATCGGAAGAGATTATTAATTACATCTAGACTGCAACAACTCTGCCCTTTTCTCTCTTTCCATATCACGTACTATTGCTATACAATCATGCTTGGGATCCAAGTCCAGAGAGTATTCTGCTTAATATATTTACATGAGATTTACTACCTAACTCAACCTGTGCCTGTAGGTGTTCCAGTAGATGGTATCAACGGTCATTTTATGAGATGCATGTGGTTTCCTACATGAGATAGTGAGAGTCCTTAATGAAACATCTTTGATTGCCTTGGACCCAAGTGTACTTGTCTCTCAAGCAATGAGCCATACAGTCCAACCACATGGGACTCTCTTAGGCAATCATCATTAGACAAAGTAGATAGTAAGAAAAAATAAGTTATTTGCTCACTTGGGTTTCCTTGGTCTATATTACAAACTGTGTCCGTTTGTGTGGGAAACAATGAAAGTTACACATTGCTTCATTCAGAATGTAGGTACTGAGGATGAACTGACCCACATTTGTCATATTCTCAGCCCTCTGGCATTCAGCTCACCAGAGACTTTCACAAATATGTGTTTACATGAGTAAATTGGAGGGAAGGAATTGCTTTGTGTGTGCCTCTGTCTTGATTGGGGTCACTCACATGAAATACTGCATCAAGACCTGTCAGGACATTCCAGCAGATTCATGTGAGGTTTCTCACCACTGAATGGGATTTTGTCAATTTTGATTCTTGTCTTTGGAATTTCCATTTAACTTGAGTTACATAGCCACTGTAATCACATACAGATATGGAGTTGACTGTGTAGTAGTGCCCATTCAGTGAGTGAAGGGATTTCTTTTGAACCTCCTGCTTTATATTCCTGCTGGCTCTTCCTAAGCCTCTGCTTATGTCTTTGGTGGTTCTGGTTGATCCTGCAGGCTCATGCTTCTGGATCTTTCTAATTCTCATTCCTTCCTATTTCCTAACACTCTGACCTATGCTTCTAGGATTTTCAGTACCCAGATCATATCAAGCTTTTTATTATAAATTTAACTTCAGTTGAGTGACCAAAAGACCTTTTGTGAGACAATCACCTTCCTATCAATTCTTTTTCAATAACCTCCTGTTGTGCTCTATGGGCTGGGGATTTCTTTGAGTGGAATGGTGCTTGCTGATGTCAGCTGTTTCTCTGGGAAGAGCACAGACAGGTAGAGGATAGAGAGCAGTAGAGAACCTGGTCACTGCCAGTGCAAAGCCATGCAGCTTTCCACTTTCTGTACTCAAGGATGTGTTTTCATTCAGTAGCCATCTCAGCAGCTGTCCTGATTGCACAATAGGCCAGCATGTGCATGGAATGCAGATGCAAGCCTTCCTTACTTAGCAAAATTCAAGAAACGTGGATGTCATTGTGCAAATAATGCTTTCTCAGGGAAAGGCAATGCAGCCTATAGGAGCACTGGCAGCATCACAGGTGGTACAGGACCCCAGGACCTGACATAAGACCTCAGGGTGGCTTGGAATTATGCCTGAAGCTCTGCTTTCTTCACCAGAAACTCCATGGGCTGTTTCTAAAATCTTGTATCTCTCACACTCCAAAAGAAATTGAGGAAAGATTTTTTTGTTTAAATGTGCTCCTTAAAATTCAGGCAAATATTTCCCCCTATGGTTCCAAGAAAATCTCAAAACCTAAAAGCTGACAAGGTAACTGTGATAGAAATAGGGTTGTCCCCACAAGATGAGCCCTACTAGATCTCCAAGCAATAGTGGAGAGGGTGCCTAAACCTATCATATGAATGACCATCCTAATTGTCATTATAGTACCTTCATTTAGCAGCTGATGGAAGCAGAAGCAGAGATTTATATAGCTAAACACCAGACTGAACTCGGAAGAGCGATTGCATGAGTGAAGGGATCTAGACCATGATATGGAGATCCATGGAGTATGCAGCCCCATGCTATTGAGAGCTCACAGACTTTTAAGTAACAGCTGAGGAACCTTCATGGAACGGATCTGGACCCCCTGAATGTGGTAGAGAGTCGAAAAGTGTGGGCAGTTTCTGGAGCCTCTTGCAATCAGATTAGAGTCTATCCCAGGTGTATGAACTAGCCTCTTGAAGCCCATGCCTAAAGGCAAAACACCTTTCTCAGCCTTGATACCTGGAGGAGAGACTCTGTCCTACCTCAACTGGATAGGCCAGACCAAACTGAATTGATTCACTTTGGGATTCCTTGCCTTCCCTGGGGAGTAAACAGGAGGAGAGGGTGATGGGGATGGGAGAGGCTGGGTAAGGATTGGTAGAAGGGGCAGGAGAGGGAGCAGTCATGGGGATGGTATGGGAAAACTTAAAAAGAAGACATAGGATTGCCAGTTACATTTGACCCGAGATCACCTAAGAGGAACACCTCTGGGCAGATTTCCCTCAGGATTGGCAGTGTGTCCCAGGAGCTGTGGAGATGCAAAGTAGCCTGTGGGGAAAGTGAGATGCTCTGACTACTCATTTTCTGCTAGTGACTGCCTTTACTGTACTGTTCCTCACAATACTGCAGCTTTTCCAGCTTCCAGTGCAAACCATAGATATGTGGCTCTCTACAAATTCCCTGGGCCTTTATTTCCAGATTGGGGCTGCTCAGGTGTCCATCACTGTGGACTGACAAATTACCAGGTTCTTGTTCTCTATAGCATGCAGATAGTCCCTTTGTACTACCTAGCCCACATTATGTAATTCGATCTATTAAGTCCCTTTTGTAATATATGTTTATCTGTTCTGTTTCTCTAGAGAATCCTGACTAATTCAGTGACCTTAAAGTACATTCTGTTTTTCTTAGGAGTTTTAGAATGTGCAAATATTGGTATAAGGCACACTACTGGTTATTTAAGTAACTCACTGTGCTTCACTGTTTTTGTAATTTGAGAATGCTGCCTTCCAAATTTCAAAACATGAAAGCCTCTTTAGTACTGGTATTTAACAAAATGACTGAAAATCAATAGAAATATTCAGTATCTGTTCTAACTTGTGATGTACTGCAGCTGCTGTATTTCTGCAATAACAATGCTTTCCTTCCTACAAAAGACAAGACTTGTTTACGACTTTTCTACTATTGTGCAAAAATTAACACCAGTATCCAGAAGCTTCTTTCTGTGTTGGCTAGGAGTGAAGGGAGTCAATGATGGCTGAGGTGACAGTCAGCAGACACCTCAGCTGGGCCACACATCTGAAGAAACCCACTCATATGGCTTGTATTAGCCTAGTTGTTGGTGAAATACTCATCTAAGGAACACTGAATGAGCCCTTTGGCTCTTTATGTGTTCTTGAGCTTTAGACGGTGTGGTGACTAGCATTATGTCAACTTGATTTAAACTAGATTCATCTGAGAGGAAGAAAACTTAATTGAGGAAATGCCTCCAATATCAGACTGTAGGCAAGCTGAAGGGCATTTTCTTAGTTAAAGTGATTGATGTAAAAGGACCCAGCCCATTGTGGGTCCCACCATGGCTGGCTGGTGGTTCTGGGTGCTATAAGAAAGTAGCCAGAGCAAACCATGAAAAGTAAGCCAGTGAGCAACATATCCCCACACCTCCTGCATTAGCAGAATATCTGATGAATTAATTGTGATATGGAAGTATAAATCACATACACACTTTCCTATCCAACTTGCTTTTGGTTGTGGTATTCCTCACAGCAACAGAAATATAACTAAGACAAACAGAATGGTCATGGGCTTTAAAGAGGGTCTATCCCATAACTGAGGAGTTAAAAAGGCCGCGCTAACACTGAAGACATCATGACATCACTTCCAAATCCCCAAGTTCCATTTCCACTTTGCTCTGCTAGTCAGGTGAGTCACTGCTTGCCAAGAGTGGATAGGAGAAGCAGCAGGTGTGCTGGGAACAGGATGACCTACTGGTGAGCTAACTCTGAAAATGCATAATTCCCACACATGCAAATTCCCCTCATTCTCAAGAGCCATGTGTTCTCATCTGTGTTTGGCCTTGGTCCAAAGCTGAGGTTCTAAATTAGGTTCAGGCTTAGGCTTAATGTAGGATTCTCAGGTGTGTTTCTCTCAGACAAGCAAACAAAACAGATGAGATCTGCTCTGTCACACGTAGACAGGTACTGCCAAAATAAGTGCAATACATGGCGCTTCAGGAGTTAGAGATGGGGATAAGGGCATTTCAAATCCAGTCAGACCCACATCGCCTTTTCCTTGACTCTGTCCTGACACTTTCTCCGGGGCTTATACTGTGACTCAGACTCTACCTTCTGGGTGTTTTCAGCTCATTTTTGCAGTTTTATTTTTGCAGTTCAGTTCTCTCAGCTTGCTTCTTATCCGGGAAGACTTTTTCAAATTTTAGATCATTTAAATTTTTTAAGCGCTCTCCCCTTTTTTAAATGTCTAAGCTATTGTGTTAAACTCCATTGTCAGCTTCATGAGTTTCATGCAAATCAGACAGCTCACTCTATTAGGAAAGTCACATGCAAGTCCCTCTCTGTCAATTTTCACTGGAACACACCTTTCTGGCCATTGCCTTTTATCTGATAGGTTGCTGAAAAGGTTCATCTTTTTTATAAGATGCTCAGAAGACTGTGAGTTATTTGTTGGTAAGCAAGTGTCCTTACACATGACTTCATAGTAAAGATCTTACAATTCACCACCCTTATTTTCTCTTTATTCTACGGCACTTTCTTTCCCTGAAAATAATTCCTCATCAGGAAAGGCTGTCTGGCCCTCTGCAGTTCTCTGTGAAACCTTTGCTCACTGTGCTTTTCATTTGCCACTTAGAAAACAGCCACTTTCTTCATTCAAACCAGAAATGAGTCTATGTGGTTTTTGCCAAGTGCAGCAGTTTCCTTTTCCATATTATCATGGAAGACAGTGTCGACAAACTTTCCTCATTACACAACAGATGGAGTCTCTTCCTCCGCTCTTAGCAATGTTCTTTCATTAATAGTCCTCTCACAGCCCTCCTTCTTCCTGTTTACCTTCCCACAAGTGTGGTTTCAGCCTTCTTTTAGCAGTACTTCTACTGAAGACAGAGTTTTACTTTTAGAAATTTATTGTTGGAAAGCTTAGTGACTTCTCTGCTTACAACTTGGTGTCTCATGCACTTGGAAAGAGCTTGGGTGGGAAGTTTATCCACATGTAACATTGTGAAACAACTACTCTAGAAGACCCAGAGGGCCTCCTCAGACATATATCTGGGTAGCCTAATGCTTCTTGGCTTTTGTTCTTTCCCAACTTTGAAGGCATTTCATAACCATCAATTATCCAGTGTTTAAAAAATAGTTTTAAATCATTTTAAACATTTACGAACAAAACATGGACTGTACCACGCAGGAATACCACTCGTAACCCATTTATCTGCTGGAATTCTTCCTTTGAGCAGAGTAAAGAAACTATTGCCTGATGTGAGATGTCTTTCTATATGCTGTGAATATCATTCATTAATAAAGAAACTGTCTTGACCTATAACAGGCATTTTAAAAGTAGGTAGAGAAATCAAAACATAAATAGGGGAAGGAAGGCAGAGTCAAAGCAGACCAGACTCCACCTAGCTGCCCAAAAAACAATATATTAAAAAGAATAAATAGTTCATGGGCCACATAACAAGATAGATTAATAAAAATAAGTTAAATTAAAATGTAAGAGCTAGCTAATAATATGCCTGAGCCATAGGCCAAATAATATATAATTAATATAAATGTTTGTGCAATTATTTAGTGCTAAGCAGCAATAGGGCTACAAATGGGTCGAAATCTTGAGGCTAGGTCAAAAAGTTCAGGCCCAAAACTTCATATTACAAATGACATCCCACGTTGGGCTAGATACTACAGAAATATTCACTTGCAAGATATCATATAAAGGATTAATATTTATTTAGGCGTATATAAGCACTCACAATACAAAATGAACCTTAAAACAATTCTTGGAGAATGGAGCTGTCTCACACCAGACTGCTGGTTCACTCTCGAGAACACAGGTACAAAACAGGAAGGGAGGTCAGTGTGTCCTGGGTCTCAATGGGGTCTGGCCACACATTGTTCCAGATCCTGGTACCCCAGAGATACACCTCTAAGCTTTCCTAACTAATATTCCCACCCAGCCCTAGGGGGATTCTCTTTTTTTGATTTTGCTTCTCTCTATACTCTTACCTATAAAGTTTGACATAGGTCTCTTTATAATAGAAATTAATAGCTTGATATGTTTACCTTCCAAATATAAATTAGTATAGATTTTCAAGTCTTGTTTCAAATTTTCTTTCCCATTGCATAGATATAAAACAAAGAGAAGTACTTCAAACAAAGGTCAAAAAGTGGGAACTTCACAAAAAGTTGCTGTGCATATTTATATATTTTCAATAGACCATAAGCAATTTTAGTTTTCACACAGTTACCATGTATCTTGAATTTATAAGAGTAATATGTTTAAGTATTCACTGAAACACACACACCCACACCCACACAATACCTGTCTGTCCCTCATGTTCTGATTACTAAGTTTTCTTCCAGGCTTATAAGTCTGTAAGACATTTGGGTTAATAACTTTTACCTACTCTATATCTTTATAGGACCAAAAACAGGTGTCACAGGAAAGAACTGTAAAACATGACAAGAAGGGTTTAGCCGGAGTTTTACTTACAAGGCACCAGTCCGAGATAAATATTTATTGGAATATAAATCAACACTCACGATATTAGTAACAGCTTATAGTAGCATCTGAATAGGGACTGGAGTATCCGAGCGATGGATGAGCGATGGACGGATGATGGATTCCAATTCTTTCTCTCCAACAGCCAGCAGCCCGGAACCAGGAAGAGAGCCTCCTCGTGTCCCAGAGGCCACTTATCAATGGGGTTGGCCACACCCCCTCCAGGGTCCCGGGCTCCGGCTAAGCTTCTTCTGACCTTATTGGCTAACACCTTAATCCTGCCACAGAAGGGAGTCTGTCTAGCCCAGGCAAAGGCAGGCCTCTGACTTAAAGGTAAGGGAAAAGTAAGCTGCAGAGTTTCTAACTTGCACCCTGTCTACAGTTAATGATATCTGGTCCTGGCATCATCTCTGGCCCTTGACTTGTAGCAAGAAGGCTTTGCAGAAGGAAAAATTCCAGAAGGTCAATAAGTTTGTCATCCTTGGATACACGTCATATTTCTCCTATAAAAGAGACTCTTCCAAATAGATATAGTAACATAGGGGTCAGAGTAATCTTGAATGTAAAGGAGAAACCGATTTTAAATGTAGTTCTACCATTTTGTGAGCTGGGGCTCCAGACTAAGTATGGAGGAGAAAGCCCCGGAGTACAAGCATCCATTGCCCTTTGCTTCCTGCCTACACATGAAGTGTGACCAACTTCTCCTGCCACCATACCTTCCTGGCCTTGATAGCTATTAACCAATTCAACAGCAAACCAAAGTAAATACTTGTTTTTTTAAATTGATTCTGTCAGGTATGTTGTAGCAATTAGAAACATAGCACACAGAATAAATACAATGTTTCAAACTAGAGTAATATCTGAGACTTGCAAACGTCTACCAAATGGTTATAGAATCACTCATATATAATATTGTTTAATTTTTAGAGTTGGACATATGCTTATTTCAAAATGTAGAGAACGTGTTAATATTTAATAAGTAATAATATTCTTTAATGAAAGTTTATAATACACAAAAATGCATTTTAAACAATCTATATTTTATTCTAAATTAAATGTGGGAATTGTGTACTCATAATTTATTTCAAGGCTTATCTTTAATGTTAGAAACTGACTGATGTCCTAATAAACACTTATGTATATGTACTGTTGTATTAGTTAGGGTTCTCCAGAAGAACAGAACTGAAAGAATGAATATATACTAAAAAGTGGTTCCTTAGATTTGTGTATGAGATACAGTTCACCAAAAGCCACCTCCCCTCCCCCGGCCCTGACTAGAGAATCTCACAACATGGTAGCTGCCCTCAGTTCCTTAGTCTGAGATCTCAACAGTCTTAATTTGGAGCCAAAGGCCTAGAAGATTTCTCAGGAGCTACTGGTCTTTAGTTCATGAAGGAAGGCCGAAGATCATGAGTTCTGATACTAGGGAAGAGATGCTGAACAGCAGCAATAACAGCAATAACAACACAATAAGGTAGATAACTTGCAAAGGCAAAGGGCAGAAACAAGGCTTTCATCCCTGGACCTCATTTTTCATGGGCTGCCACTAGAAGAGTATGTCTTTTCACATCATTTTAAACTGATAAAAAAAAAAAATCTATCAAAGGTATGTCCAACAGCTTGTCCTTTGGTTGACTTCAGATTATGTCAGATTGACAGACACTATCAAGCATCGTTTATGGATGTTCTGTTCAGAAGTGGTTTTATTTATGTGTGGGTGTGATATATCTGTGAATTTATGGGGGTTGATTTTGTACATTAGAGTACATGAACAATGGAATTAGATGCAGTAATAAAGAAGTCGATAGTAGAGAGCTATCAAGTTAATTAAGCAAAATTACTATGAGTAGTATATGAACCCATGTCCACCAATCAATAAACACATAGGAATAGAGATATTGTTTTCTATAGTGGTCTGTTCTGATGAAAGAACATTAACTGGCATGGGGAAGTGAATAGAACATTTATGTTTTGATCTAGTTATTTCTGAGCATTAATCTGATCTTCTGTATAAAATACATGTGTTTGTTTCTTATATTTACAGTCTTCTGTAGTTGGTAATTAATCACTGGTAATTGATTAATAGGTTGATATTTATTTAAGGGTTAATGGTAACTTACAAACAGAAGATTAGGCAAGAAGTCTGGGATGATCCACTCAGTAGAATGAGTCTTCCTTCCAAGAACAAAAGGAAGCAGACAGAGCATGTGTACATGCATCCAGCTCTTAAGCCGTCTTTAGACCTCGCCTCAATGCTGCAGCCTCCATGGTCATAGGTGACTCCCAGACTTACACTGACCAAGAGGCCACACCTCTAGGTCAAGGTGATGTACTTGCTCCCCACTACAATCTTCATTCATAAATAACATTGCCAGGAGTGACAAAACTTTAAAGTGAAAGATTAAAATACCTGGAATGATTATTGAAGATCAGCAGTCTTGCTGAGCCTGCCTTGCACAGTATTCAGTTACCAGGAGAAAAATCAAACTCCAATCCAGACTCTGTGTTATTTCCTTAAAGTGTATAAGAAAATGATAATCTCATAATTAATTTTTCTTCCAATTTTTAACTTGACTGTACAAAGAACGTTTTTTTACCTCGTGATATCAATCATCTCTAAACAGTAATAGAAAGTGTAATTATCAAAACTTCTTTTTGTAACAATTATATAAGAAAAGGTCTAAACCAACCTCATAAAGAAGGAAGATTCAATAATTTTGTTTTATATTATTCCCAAAATTATTTATCTGGGTTGATTCTTACTACTGAGAAGAGGTTCATCTTTGCTCCTGATATTCAAAGCAGAGACTTGGGAGCAGGTGGTTGTGAACAATGTCTCTCCTTCTTGCTCCTTTGCTTTTGACGTCCCTTCTTAATTTCGCATCATTCTCCATCCCCCCACCCCCCATTTTTCTTCAAACAGCACTGTTTTCATTCTTTGGATTGCCAAATCAAGATATATTGGGATTTTTCTATGACAGGGATTGACTCCAAGGACATTCACAGAACAATTTAAATCATTCTTTCCAAGGAAATTTTGGAAAGAACAGCGTCAAGTTCAGTGTAGTGTAGCCGGCGATATCTCAACCACAATTTCTACTTTGCTCCTTCTGTTTGACCCTTAAAATATCAGACACCATTGGGTATAAAATGAAAATTCTTATGTCAGTCAATCATTTCTTGAGTTTAGACATGTTCCTGAGAAGTAACTGATCTTTACCAAGGGCACTCCCTTTGATGCTGCTAGTGTCAAAAGTGCCATCCCCCCCCCCCCACTAAAGAAACCCAGATCGCCTGGAAGAGGGCTCTTCTCTGTCTACCTTTGTGACTTTTATCTTTCTGCCAAAAACCTGTAGGTTTGGAAGTAGATCACTTAACATGCCTATTCTGTAAACCATATGTTTTATTCTCTCAGGGCTATCTGATCTCTTTCCTGTTATTTCTATATAAACTTTGCAATGAAAAAAAGTCATAAATCATATTTTCAGCTTTCACAGGAGAAAGGGGATCTTTCCAACATCAAGAATTTGTTCATTATCATGTAGATTTCTTTATCTTGTTTGTTATAAAATTTGCTATAACAGACTATTATAAATTTATTCTAAACAGCTAAGTGGCATGATAATCATGGTCCTTAGAACTTTGCTGGAAACACAGTCAGTGCTCCACATACTTAAGACCTTCCTCCATCTTTTAGTAAATGTGAACCAGCATCCTATTGAGATCTCATACCAGAAACAGCTTTTCACACTCTTCTTATGGCCTCAAAAGTGGAGAATAATGAGACTGGATAGACCTATCAGCAGTTAAGGGGACTGGTGACCCTTCTAGATTATGATTTGATTCCTACATGGAGGACACAACCATCTGTAACTACAGTTTTAGGGGGCAGAGGGGTAGCTTCCAGAGACAAGCTTGGTACATACTACTTCATTCCACTGTGGTCCTGTGCTTGTCTATAGCTTTTTTAATCTATTAATTTAAAAATGCAAAACAAAATCATACTTTGTCTTTGAAACAAAGTCAGTGACAAGTGTTAAACGTGTCCAATTTTCTGGGCATTGAATATAAAAGTCAGAATTTTAAAATGAACTTGAATAAACCACCTCTGATCATGACAAAACATTGGGAATGCAAGTAGGAGAGCATCATATGCTTGAGCCTAAGAATATTCATTCAAGAAAGTGGGATGGTGGGGAGTGTGGTGGGCTCAAAAGATGTAGATAATACATAGGCGCATGAAGCCCATCCCACCTCATTACATTGAAACCATTAACAATTACTGAGGGAGTCTCATTGAGTTGGCTGCCAACAAGCTGTCCTTGATTCTACAACAACCCCTCACCCATGTTTCTGTAAGCAGTCCCACTTAATATTATTTACTGGTGCACTCACCTAGACAGAGTAGAGGTTTTGGTCTCACAGTGGTGTTTTACTTGAGGTTAATAGACATGTTTTCTGTTATCCAGAAAAGAAGGAAAGCAGCAGATGCTTTCTTGGCTAAGTATTTCTGAATGAAGTTCATGTGCTGGGCCTGATTCTAGTCACTGAGCTCAGAAGTAAAGAGGAAACAGACAAAACCTTTAGAATTCACAGAGCAGAACTACAGTGTTCTGAGAATCCACTTGGTGCATGTAAAATACATGGTATTTGAAAATAATCCTTCTTGAATGCACACCTCTATTATTATTCAAATATCATCCATGATACTGCAGTAGTAACCTTAATGTAGTAATTATATATTTTGAAAATAGAATACTTATGGTAACTAGAGATATAAATACAAAAGTGAATGAAATAACCCAAAATGTATGGGTATATATGCTACAGCAAAATTTTGACAAAGTAAAGTTTTTATTTCAATATCTATTTTTTTCTGTTACCTTTGAAACACAACCAGAAATTGTATTGGTGTACTGCACAGTAAAATCATAGTTCAGATTCACAGACTTTCTAAAATATTTAACTCTGAGATTAATGAATTGTCTCTCTTGCCTGCACATATTATCTTGGGTCTTAGCATGAAGTTTTGACTATTAATATAGAATGGTGGCCTTTGCTGGTTACTATTTTTTTTATCAACTTGACATAAACTAAAAATGCCTGGAAAGAGTAGAGTACAACTGAAAAATTACTTATATTAGATCAGTCTGTGTAACTGTCTGTAGGACACTTTCTGGCTTGCCAATTGATAAGGAGGACCTAGACCACTAGGTATGGGTGGTACCATACCTATGTCAGTGGTCGTGGGTTATATAAAGAAGCTAGATAAACATGAGCCTTGCAGAAAGCCAGCAAGCAGGATTCCTCTATGATCTCTGCTTCAGTTCCTGGTTCTAGGTTCTTGCACTGACATCCTCCGGTGATTGACTACAATGTGCAACAGTAAGCTAAATAAACCTTTTCATTACCAGGTTGTTTGGGTTAATGTCTGATTACAGCAGTAAACAACAAATTTGGACATGGCCTTTCACAAATGTACATACAATATGAAAGTACATCCTTTGTTCTGAAAGGACACGTCCTGTAATGACCAAAAGGCTCCAAAGGCTCAGGGAAGTGTGAGGATACTGAAGTAAGGCTAGTATCAGCAAATCTGGCCTTCAGAATCTCCCATAAAATCAGCTATAATTTATTAATTGTGGATAAATCATTTGTTGGTTTAAATAACATTTGAGAAAGAAAACATTTTTTTTTTCTAGAAAATACCACTCTAAAACATTTATCAGAAAGCTTTTTGAGGGAAAAAAAAAAAAAAACCTATAAAGTACTTAATGTTTTCCAGAAGTGAGAAATATGTCCAGAGCCATGAGTCAGGATGTAAATAACTGTCTGACATTGTCTAGTTCCTAAAATTTTCATCAGGGTCTATATATGGTCTTCTTCTCTCAGAAAATTCTTTTTTATTGGAAACATAGGCTTTCCTTATATCCACATGCATTTTAAATATTTTTTTTAAAAAATTGTGGCATCTTAGTTACTGTTTTGTTGCTCTTAAGAGACAACATGAACCAAGAAAACTTGTACAAATAAAAAGTGTTTGGTTGGGGGTTTGCTTATTGTTTCCGAGAACGGGAAGGTGGTGACATACAGTACACCATGTTACATTGAAGAAGCAGCTGAAAGCTTTACATACTGATTCTTCGGCAGCAGGTAGAGAACAGACACAAGTATGGGCTTTTGAAACCTCAAAGCCCAGCCCTAGTTACACACCTACTTCCAAAAGGCCACACCTTCTAACCTTCTTTGCCATTTCATCAACTGGAGACAAAGCATGAAAACATATGAGGAATATTCCTAAGGGGAACATTCTTATTCAAACCATTACATTGTATACAAATATTGTGCATGGATGTCTGTGTACCGTGAATGGTACACTAGAGGGATAAAGAGGGCACAAGATCACCTATAACTGCAGTTATAGATAGTTGTGAGCCACCATGTGAGTGCTGTAATTTCTTTCCTTCTGAAAGAGAAACCATTGATTTTAATCACTGAAACAGCATATCAGTCCTTTATACCTACATTTAAATCATCAAATCAGTAGAAATAGGAGATGAGATTGCTCATGTCTGCATACCAAGGGATCCATGCTAAAGCTTTTTGGCAAACATAAAGTTGAGCCATACCAGACAGGAGCCATTCTATTGTTCATACAAGGTGATTTTCTGCTTAATATTTATATACTTTTTGTGGGAATATATTTGTGCGTACTGTATCTTTAAATAAAGGAGCTGGTTTGGACCATGGCAGGTACGTAGAATAAGTGGGAGGAGAAATCAGTTTAGGTAGGAGAAGCAGGGCGGAGTCAGAGGCAGACCGCGCGGAAGCCACCGAAAGAGCAACATGTAAGCACGGGTGAGCTGCGGGCCCCCACGTGGCCCGCGGATTAATAGAAATGGGTTGATTTAAGATATGAGAGCTAGCTAGCAATGTGCCTGAGCCATAGGCCAAACAGCATAGACTTAATATAAGCCTCTGAGTTATTTTTGGCGACCCAGGCGGGCGGCGGGCGGATAAGCAGTCCCGGCGGCAGGTCTGTGGATCTGAGACCTCTGGGGCTTGGGACCCGCAAACTAAATACAACAGATGGCGCATCCAACGTGGGCCGATTATCCACTTAGAGCCTGACAAAGATTAAAAAGAGTTCTAGATCGCAAAAACTGATCAAAGGCAGCTTCCAAATTGTGTATGTAAATCGGGTCTTTGTACAAACAAAGCATGGTCCGGGTCACACTCAAAATGGCGCCAGCGGCGGGCTGGCGACAGGCAGTGTGAGCTACAATCAGGCGGGTTCCTGAAAACTAACAAAAGACTCAGTAATGTGATTGATTTTAGATTTCTGCTTATTTGGAACAAAAGAGAAACAGATTTTCTTCGTGGCAGCACCTTCTTGGGTGTGCTCTGTTTACGGTCCGCTTAAGAAAACTTAGTGATTCAGCCTAATTTGCAAAAACTGTGCTTCTTTTTAGAGAATGTATTTTAAAAGCTCTTAAGGTTAGAAGATGATTAAGGATTCACAATAAAACAGATTCAGATAAAAAGAAAACCTGTAAACGGGTTACAATGTTTGTAAAAGGTACATAGGCCTCAGAGAGAAAATAAAGAGGTTAGAAAAAGTTTTTAAAGCGAGAAATAGAGTGATAAAAATATAATAAGCCACGTAAAGATGGAAAATAGACACAAAATCTGGATTTTGGTTGTTATTGTGTTTTCTTTTAATTTTTTAACTGTTAATGAGCTAACTACAAAAAGACAATGGATTGCAAAGGCTACTAAGTTAAACAAGAATGTATATTTTAAAGGTATTTTGATTTTGAAATTTGTGTCTAAGGATTTATTGCTTTGGAAGAGTTCTGTTTCTGTTTCCACAGATGAGAACCTGTGGATTGCTTCCAGGCAAATATGGTTTCATCAACCAAGACCCCCTGAAAAAACCTCTGATGAGAAGAGATGGCCAGATCAGCTTCACAGCTGCAGATTATGACCCAGTCTCAACAACCGTGAGATTTTCAACGCCCCTTAATCAGCAGGAAGTAGTAATGAATAACTTCGCCCAAATTCCCCAAATATTGTTTCTAAATGTTTGTTTTCATTATAAATGGTTAATGGTCATAGTCAATCTCTTTCTAAGAAAAAACGGGAGATATGGTATGTAAATGCTTTTTTAAAAAATTAGATTATTAAATTTACAGGTAATCAGCTGTTAATCTCAAAATGCTTTACATTGATATAGATTTTGGTTTATTGATACAAATTTAAGGTCAATTTTGTTATGCTGTATATGTTTTTCTATTCTTGTTTAAGGTATGATGTTCATGTAACTGTTTTAAAATTGTAGTGTATAATTAAGAAATAAAGGTTAATAGTCACTTTTGATAATCAAACTTATAGTTAGGTTAGTTAGGATTTTTAAGTATACAAAGATATATTTCAATTAAATAGATAATCTTCAAATACTTCTAAGACCTACAGAATATGGCATTTAAAATATTTTAAGAGCTTAGACTTTTCTGGACAGTGAGACAGGTCTATACCTGGCAGCACTAATTTACTTCAACAGGAAAATGGGCATTGAAGAAACTCCATATAGAGTCTCATCTATTTGTGGTAATGGTAAGCCACTGGAGAAAAAACTGTTTTTATATTGACTGCTTGACAGTATGCTGTTTAAACTGGACATGCAGGTTCCATAAGAAGATGACCTCTGGACTTTGGCAGAGCAAGCCAAGATCATCATTCGGGTTCCTGCTTTACAGAGAAAACTGTCAGACATTCTTCAAGACTCAAGGAAAAACAACGGATGAACTGTGCCAAAATGGGCAGAGCGGATTTCCTACTTCACTGAAATGAAAAGAGACTTTGGGCCTGTAGGCTGAAGATGAATGCCCCAACTTTATAAAGGAACTTTGGGTGACTGTCCAGGCAGATAGGTGTCATCTCTGTCCTTTCTAGATTTTAGAAGTCGTTTGCACTTCTGGTTTACTTGGGTAAATATTATATCCTTCTGTGGTCTTTGATGTAGTTGAAGATTAGATAGTTATATGTACAGTTTTTCTTAGTCATTTGAAAAGTATATTAGATATGAAACTTTAGATTCATAAAGATAAGGTAGATAGAATGTTTTCTTTAATTTTGCTAAGTGCAAGTAGACTAGATATTGTAACTGTAATTCTTGCTTGATGGCTATTTTGTTATATGTAATTTTGCTATGTTAAAATTGAAACCTTCCTTTTTGATTAGAGAAAAAGGGGGAAATGTGGGAATATATTTGTGCGTACTGTATCTTTAAATAAAGGAGCTGGTTTGGACCATGGCAGGTACGTAGAATAAGTGGGAGGAGAAATCAGTTTAGGTAGGAGAAGCAGGGCGGAGTCAGAGGCAGACCGCGCGGAAGCCACCGAAAGAGCAACATGTAAGCACGGGTGAGCTGCGGGCCCCCACGTGGCCCGCGGATTAATAGAAATGGGTTGATTTAAGATATGAGAGCTAGCTAGCAATGTGCCTGAGCCATAGGCCAAACAGCATAGACTTAATATAAGCCTCTGAGTTATTTTTGGCGACCCAGGCGGGCGGCGGGCGGATAAGCAGTCCCGGCGGCAGGTCTGTGGATCCGAGACCTCTGGGGCTTGGGACCCGCAAACTAAATACAACAACTTTTTGGAAAGAGATAAACTATATCCATATCGTTATGAAAATTGCCCCCCAAACAAAGAATTTCTAGTATGTGATGATACTTTGTATTATTCCATTTTTTTGTGATGGTCAAAGGTCAAGATGAGAACATTGCTGCAGAATCTTAGAACATAAGCACTACAAAACAAATCAGTGTGATAAAAGACAGAAATTCCTAGACTTCCCCATGAAGAAGATTTAGTACAATAAACACTTCATAAAATAGACTTCATAGACCAAATATTGAATAAAAGAAGAAAAAAACCACATGTGAAATAGATATAAAATAATAAAATATTACGTACCATATATCAGTAAGCAATTTTGGAAACACAGGTTAATAACTAATACACCAATTTGAATATAGTTAAAGGCACTCTTTCCAAGTACATCTAGATTTGAAAAATCATTATTATAATTAATTACTATCAGTCAGTCTCTATTTTACAACATGTTTCTGTAATTAAATCAATGTATTAAATGGGGGAAAATGTTCAACCAATTAATATCTTTCTCGGATCTGTAAAGTAGCTATGAAAATAGTCATATGGAAATTTTAAAACATAGATGCAAAACTTTAAGACTAGTAGATCAAGAACTTTAGAGTGTTAGTAAAATAATACACTATAATCGTGTGAACATTTCTATAGAATTACATGCAGAGTTAAACAGAATATCTCTTAGTATTTTTTTAATGGAGAAGAGAATGGAAGAAAGAATGCTTTTTCTAAAATGCTTTTTCAAAATGCACACTATCATTCAAAATTTTCAACATTTGTTTATTATTAGAATGTTTCCTCTCTTGATGGAAGTTGCCTTTGAAAAATATACAAGTAATTATAGGAATGTTATCTTAAAGTTTGATTGATGACACAGATTCTTGGTGTTGCATATATTGAAGAATTTGCTTTGTAACTCATCAGAAACCCTAGACAATTGATAAAGAAAAAGAGTTCTGCTATTGCTTCCACATAATTTGTCTGTTTGTCTAAAAATAAAGACACCAAACAACAAGAAGAAGAAACTCTCGAAATGAACCCAGTCTTCAGCAAGATTGTTTGATTTAACAAAGTAACCCAAAGGCAATATCTCAGCTCTAAACTCATCCAAAGCAAAGATAATATAATGGAAAAGGTAATTCTCTTTCTCACACCATCACCATCCCACTGAAGGATATATTATCAGAAAGGAACGATGTGCAAAAATAGCAAATACCCATTAGGAAGAAGTGAAGTTGTTTGGAGTAATAAAGATTTTTTTTTAAATAAGGGACTGGCACACAGGCAATGAGCATCTGGATGTTTTATTTTTTATTTTTTAATTTTATGCATACAGCTTGTGATTTTATTGATCACGAATGCCCAGAATAGGCGGTTCTACAGACCCAGAAGTTGGTTAATGCTTTTTCTAGTTTGCTGCTGGGATTACGACTTAACTAAGGATGTCCCTGGGACTCTTTGTTGGATGGACTGAAGTATTATGCATAAAACTGTGAACGTCAACCATCATATAAACAAACTGAAAGAAAAAAAAAACACGTGATCATCTCATTAGATGCTGAAAAAGCCTTTGACAAAATCCAGCACTCCTTCAATTTAAACTCCTAGAGAGATCAGGAATACAGGCAAAATATCTAAATATAATAAAGGTGATATACAGCAAGCCAACATCAAACTAGATGGAGAAAAACTCAAAGCAGTCCCACTAAAATCAGGAACAAGACAAGGCTGTCTCTCTCTCCTTATCTATTCAATATAGTTCTCGAAGTTTTAGCTAAAGCAATAAGAGAACAAGAGGAGATTAAGGGGATACAAATTGGAAAGGAAGAAGTCAAACTATCTCTATTTGCAGATGATATGATCACATCTGGGTATTTTAAAACTTGATTGCTTTGGGGAGAGTTTCATGTATGTATATAATGAAATATGGACATATGTTCCCTGTTTTCCTCTCCATATCTCCACCAATATCCCTATCATTTTTACTCCAAGCTGTGTATGTATATTTATATGCGAGTATATGTGTACATGTATATGCATATAAACACAGTACTAAGTACAGTTAGTGCTATCCATGTGTATATGGGTGTGGGGCCTTTACTAGAATATATACATCCTATCAATGGACATTTCTTCAAAAAAAAATAATAGTTCTCTCTCCCCAAGAACATATTAATTACTAATACCTCCTTTAAAAGGGGTAGGGCCCAGAAGTTGTCTACCATGTTTAAGCTAGAATTTTATTAGGTTTCATCTTGTGCACTTTTTGCGTAAATAAGCTCGGATGCTGTCCTTTTCTGAGTGTAATGGCCATACCATGTCCAGAAGACAGCATTCCACAGCACTGTTCTCCGTCTTCAGCTCTCTCCATTTTCCGTTTCCTCTTCAGTGTTTTTCTGTAAGTTGGAGGAAGAGGGATGTTGATATGGATGCTCCACTTACGACCAAGCCACACTAGAATCCTCATTCTCATCGCGCTGCCCAGCTATGGTTCTCTCTGTTGACTGCTGACCACCGGAAAAAGAAGCTTCTTTATAAAAGTTGACTAATAGCTGTAATAGGACTATGATGTTACATTGTAACTAATTGTCCCACCTATTAGTTTAACAAAAATCCTGATTGGCTGAAGGCGGACAAGAAGGGAGGGCGGGGCTACCGGCCTAAAAATTCTGAGAACAGGAAGAACAGAGCAGCAATGCCACAGAGAAGCCACAGAGACACCACAATGACACACCAGCAGATGCAGAGGTAAGAAGTTGAAATGCTGCTCTGAGAGAAGGTACCGAGCCTCATGGCTAAACAAGATCAGAGCCACGGATTAGTTTAAGAGCAAGAGCTAGTAAGTTATGTGCCTGGGTCCCAGGTCAATCAGTGTAGAGTTAATACAAGCGTCTGTGTGTTTCAGTGGGACTATGGGACTGTGGGTCTGAAAGTCCAGGCCACCAGGCTAGACAGGAAAGTCTGGGCCACCAGGCCAGGCCAGAGAGTCCTGGCCAGAAACATAATGCAAAAAGTAGCTGAGCTTTGCGAAAACAGTCACCAATAATCAGAAGGCAATTTGACAGGGTCACCACTTAGTAAATTTACAATATCAAATTTTACCATTAAGCATACGTCGTCCCCAGCTCTGGACCTTTGACTAGAATCACAATCCAGGTTTTGTGTCTTTCCCAATCAGAAAAATGGTTTGAAGATAGGATTCCCTTGTGGAGATAGGACATGCATCATTGTCTTTCTGGGTCTGAATTATCCCACTCACTGTCTGATGGTTTCATGACTAAAAACAACGCAGGCAGGAAAGGGTTTATATCATTTTACAACTGTCAGGTGCGGATGCCGCGGTCTTCCAAACAGCACAGGCTACTGTCATTGCTGTCAGTTACCGACAATGACTGCTTGGTAAAGACAGCACAAACTGACTACAGCATATAGAGAAAGCAGTCTAAAACCAACCAGAAATGTCCTCCGTGCTGCTAGAAGGTGATATACAGGTGGCTGAGGTAAAAAAAATACATAAACAAATAAGTAAAAACATTTAAAAAAAAAAATCAGTGATCTTACCAAGAGTCAGCTCCTGTGTATGGCCTTCAAACCTTCTGTTTTCCGTGCTGAACTTGAAGTACCAGTTGAAGGTAGAAAATGAAAAAGAGTTTCTCATAGGAAATATCCCACGCTTTGCAATTCAGTTTTCATTTACTAATTCATGGATTCTACGAGCAAACACATCAAGCCAGGAAGACTAATTTTTTTGAACTTCTTAAAAGTTGTATTTTGAAATTAGCTTCAAATTAGTGCTCCTTAAGGCTTTAAAATTCATATTTAATTTGTGCAATGTAGTCACTGCCCTGTCCTGTCACTCATATGCCTGCTGCCATCCTTACTTTATACTTTAAATGTTTGTTTTTTCTCTTTTACTTCATTTGAAATGCATTCCACTATCCTTCCAATTGTTATGTTTCTAAAAAGGTTTTTAGATAATGGGTTTTCACACAGTGTTGATATACTCTTCTTTTGTGGTAACTTCTCCCAAGTGCCGATTTCCCCATATCCTCATATTTCTCTCTCAGCTCAAAACCTTCTGGCCTCTGAATTCACCCCACTACTTTCTTTATACCTATAATCTACACTTGCTGTTCTATAACGTGGCCCTAGAAATCCTTTTATAGTTTTCTGTCTTCTACTAATTCTTCAAGTTGAACAGAGAAAACAAATATCTGAAATTAGGATCCTCTTATGAAGAGTGAGCATTATGCATCATTGTCTTCCTAGGCCTGAGTTATCTTACTCGGTGCCCTAGTTACTGTTTCCATCGCTGTGATAAAACACCGTCACCGGAAACAACTTGGGAAGAAAGGGCTTTTTCTCTCTTAATTCTCAGGTCATATTCCATCACTAAGAAACGTCAGGGTAGGAACGCAAGGCAGATATCTAGATGTAGGAACTGAAGCAGACAACTTGCGGAAAGACTGCTTCCTGGCTTGCTCCTCGTGGCTTGCTCAGCCTCGTTTCTTAGACAGCTCAGGATCACCTTCCCAGAGATGGCACTATTTACTGGTGGCTAGGCCCACCCACTTACATCAACAATCAAGAAAACGCAGACAGATTGCCTATAGGCTGATTTCATGGAGGTGTTTTTTGCAAATGGAAATCCTTCCTCCCAAACAACCCTAGTTTGTGTCAAATTAGCAAATAAAAGAAAAACTTAGCTGAAATTTTTATAATTCCCTTTTACTTTTAATTGTTACATTGTGTATGTGTGTATTGTACTTTTCTTTATTCATTCCTGAGTGTATAACCATCAAGGTTGATTCAGTTTTAGTTATTAGGAATAGAGCAGCAATGAATATAAATGTGCAACTGTCTGTAGTAGGATGTAAGGGGCTTATTATATTTTGTTTTGTCATATTTAGCTCTTATCTCCTATAAATCTGTTTTTTTTTTTCTAATGGGAGACAGGAAAGATATAAATTTAGAGGGCCTAAAAGATCAAAAGAGAATGGGAAGAGTAGAGGGAGGGGAAACAATAATCTGGATTTAGTGTTAAAAATGTTTTTAACAAAAATAAAGAAAACCCCAAAGAAAAAACAATAAGTTATGATAAAAATACAGAAACCAATTTGAATATATTGGCCATCTACTTCTGAGCACGGGGCCTGCACTGAAGTATGTTTGGTATACCCAGTACCACTACATATAGAAAGCTGCATTTTCCTTTCCCAACAACTATCAGTTGCAAATGGATAGCTTCATGACTAGGGGTGGGACTTTGTTCACAAATCCCTTTCTTAGTGCTGGAATTCTGCCTGACTTAAACTTGTGCTAGTCTGTTGCTAATGTCAATCTCTGTGAGTTCGTATACGCATTTGTCCTGTTGTTTTGAAAATGATGTTTGTTGGAGCTGTTCACCTCCTCTAGTGCTTACAATCTTTCGGCCTCCTGTACTACATAGATTTCTGAGCTTGGATGGTAGGTGTGTGATAAAGACATCTGATTTAAGTCTGAGCATTCCAACATGTATGATTCATTGCACACTGTCAAGTTTTGAGTTTCTGTGTTAATTACAATGTACTGCAAGAAATTTCTCTGATTATGGCTGAGTAAAGCACTGATCTGTAGGCATGGAAATATGCTGTTAGGAGTCTTTTTATTGCTATATCCACTTAACAGAATAGTAGGTATTGCTCTGTGTTCTATTATCTGTCCAGTTTCAGCTTCCTGGTTTTACCAACGGTATCACGAATGGATTCTATTTCATGTAGCATGCTTTAAATCCATTTTTCTTCCACTGCTGCCCCAGTGAGTATGTCTTGTCTACAGATCACTATTGTAGCTTACAAGGCTTGTAGTTTGGTAAGATTGTACTTTTCTCCTGTGGTGGCATGTATAATGCCTTCTAGCTCTGTGAATAATAGTCAGTGGGATGAAGCTTCTAGTTGAGTAACAACTTGGTTTCTCCATGTTCGATTATATAAGTACATGGTGTCATCATTTATAGAATGTTACTGGCAGGTTGTGGAGAGTAAGAAAGAGCCTTGGAAAGAGCCTGGTAATGGTTGGGGGTAATATTGGGACTCCTTGACAATGACACAAAAAGATGTAATCCACTCCTAGTAACAGTGTGTCTTATTTGTAGCATATGCTTTATGGGCATTGACTCCCCAGCTAGATGAAAATAGAATAGCATTCCTTTCACAGATATGGATATAGATATATGGATATATGTATGTATGTTTTAGAAAGCTTCTCTATTAGTAAGTGTCCATATGTTTTTAAAAATATTTTTAATATTAGTTATCGCTACTCCAATAGTCTCTGCTCTACTCTGCCTTCCCATCTGTCTCCCATTTAATCTGTTTATTCTACTTCTCCCTTTAGTCATTTATGATAAATATTCTGTTTTTCCTTCATTGAAGGATCGTCTCTCTCTCCTCAGTGCCTTACTACTCTAAGTAGCTTCTGAGGATTTTCTGCATGAAGCATGCACATTTAAAGGTTAAAAGATAACATCCACATAAAAAGAAAACTTGTTATGTTTGTATTTATGAGTAAGGGTTACCTCAATCAATATGATTACTTCTGGCCTCACTATTTATCTGAAAATTTTGTTTTTCTTAACATTTGAATAATAATCTATTTTGTAAATGTACTACATTTTCATTATCCACTCATTAGTTCATGGACATAAGTTGTTTCTAACTTCTGGGTTGGTATGATTAGAATAGCAAAGAACATAGATGTGCAAGCAAGAGTGGAAGCTAGATTGTCTGAATAAATCAACTGGAAGCTTTTTTGAGGAATCTCAAAGTTGATTTCAATAGTGGTTATACTGGATTTCACTCCACCATCAATGAATAAGTGTTCTCCTTTCCTGCATCCTTGCCACCATGAGCTGTCATTTCTTTTATCTATCTTGACCATTCTGACTAGTGAACCACTAAGATTGTCTTAATTTTCATTTCCCCAGTGGCTATGGATGCTAAACATTTTAAATCATGGATCAGCCAATTGTGAATTATATTTGAGAACTCTGTTTATTTTTATGCCCCATTTTAATCAGGTTATTTGTTTTGTTTTCTTGATGTTCGTTCTTTTATATTTTAGACAGTAAATACAACAAACAAATAGAACCAACCAGGAATTAACGTCCACTGGTCAATTATATCTCTTAATATGAATGGACTCAGTTCACCAATAAAATGGCACAGCCTAAGAGAATGGATACAAAAATAGGATCCATTCTTTTTCTGCATACAAGAAACACACCTCAACTTCAAAGAAAGTTATTACCTCAGAGTAAAAAGTAGGGAAAAGATTTTCCAATCAAATGGACTTAAGAAACAAGCTGTGTAGCTATCCTTACATCTAGCAAAATAGACATTAAACTAAAGTTAGTGAAAACAGATAAAGACATTTTATATTAATTAAAGGGAAAAATCCATCAAGATAAAATCTTAATTTTGAATATCTACGTCCTAAATACAAGGTCACCCACGTTTATAAAAGAAACCTTACTAAAGCTTAAATCACACATCAGACCTCACACCTTAATAGTTGAAGAAGTCAACACCTACTCTCACCAATGGACAGGTCTGTCAGACAAAAATTTATCAGGGAAACAAGAGAACCAACAGATGTTATGACACAAGTGGATATATTAGAAACCTATAGAACATTTCAACACAACACAAAAGAAAATACCTTCTCAGCAGCACATGGAACTTTCTCTAAAGTTGACCACATATTCATTCATAAAGGAAATATTAATAGATAAAAAAAATTGGAATAACCCCTTGTATCTTATTGGACTATCGTAGCCTAGAGTTAGAGTTCAATAACAACACAAACTACAGAAAGCCTACAAACTCATGGAAACTCAACAACTCTCAACTGAACCATGTCTAGGTCAAGGATGAAATAAAGGAAGAAATTAAAGATTTCCTAGAATTCAATAAAATACTGAAAGTAAAATATATGCCAAATTATGGAACACAAGGAAAGCAGTGTTAAGAGGAAAATACATACCACTAAGGGTCTACATAAAGAATTTGGAGAAATCTCACAGTAGCGACTTAACACTGAAGAGCTCCAGAAGAAAAAGAAGCAAATTCACCGAGAAGGCAGGAAATGACCAAACTCGGAGCAGAAACCAATAAAATTGAAACAAAGACAATACTACAAAGATTCAATGAAACAGAGTTGGTTCTTTGAGAAAATCCTCAAGATAGACAAACCCTTATCAAAACTAATGGAAAAGCAGAGAAAGGGTATCCAAATTAGAGAGCTCCAGCTGCAGGCAAGCAAGCAAGGCTCCTGTGTGCAAATCTAATTATCTACACCGCTCCTCGGACCCTCTACCCCATAAGCCTCAATCCATTTTCCAAAACCACCCACCCCCCAACCTTTCCTGCTTCCTGAGACACAACCTCCTGAGAGCCTCAGCAGAAGAGGTGAGTTATCCTCTTCCCAGGCAGCCAGACCTGGCCAACTAGGACAGTCCCCCCCCCCCCACACACACACACACTCCACGCCCCTGGTTCTCGGCAACAGCAAAATAATGTGCCCCCTAACCTATCAGAGTTCCAGCTGCAGACAAGCAAGCAAGGCCCGTGCCTGCAAACCTGGTTATCTACACTTCTCATTGGACCTTCTACCTCATAAGCCTCAATCTATTTCCCCAAACCACGCCCCCACCCAGTCCTCAGCTGCTTCCTGAGATACAGCCTCTTGAGAGCCCCAACAAAAGGGCTCCAGCTGCAGTAAATCTCCTGCCTGCAAGTCTGACTATCTACACACCTTGTCAGATTCTCTACCTCACAAGCCTCAATCCGTTTTCCGAAACCACCCATCCCCCACAGCTCAGCTGCTTTCTGAGATACAACCTCTGGGGAACCCCAGCAGAAGGGATCCAGCTGCAGCTGCTTCCTGAGTCACAGACCCTGGAGAGCTCCATCACAAGAGCAGCTCCCCGAGACACAGCCTTGGGAGATCCCCATCACAAGAATGGCTTCCTGAGTCACAGACTCTGGAGAGCTCCTTCACAAGAGTAGCTTCCTGAGACACAGACTCTGGAGAGCTCAGTAACAAGAGCTGCTCCCTGAGACACAGCCTTGGGAGATCCCCATCACAAGAGAGGCTTCCCGAGTCACCGACTCCGGAGATCTCCTTCACAAGAGTTCCAGCTGCAGATCTCACTGCTCCCTGAAAAACAGACTCCACTGTCTCAGATTACCAGCCAAAAAAACTAAAGGTTAAATATATACAAACATCCAGAAAATATGGGGCACTGTGAAAAGAGCAAATCTAAGAATAATAGAAGTAGAAGAAAGAAGAATAACAGCTCAAAGGAACAGAAAATGTATTCAACAAAATTATGGAAGAAAAATTTTCCAACCTACAAAAGGAAATGCCTATGAAGATACAAGAAGCTTACAGAATACCAAATAGGCTAGACTCCCCCCTCAGATCTGCTTACCACATAATAATCAAAACACTAAACATACATAAAGGAAGAATTTTAAGAGCTGCAAAGGGAAAAGGCTACGTAACTTACAAAGACAGACCCATCAGAAAAGCACTGGAATTCTCAATGGAGAGTATGAAAGCTAGAAGTTCCTGGAAGGATGTTATAAAGACACTGAGAAACCACAGATGAAAACCTGGACTACTATACCCACCAAAACTGTAAATCACCATAGATGGAGTAAATGATAACCCATGACAAAACCAGATTTAAACAATATCTACCCACAAATTCAGCACTACAGCAAGCACTAGAAGGAAAACTGCAAACTAGCAAAGCTAGATACTCCCATGAAGCCACAAGCAGTAGACAATCCCACAGAAGCAAACCCCGAAGAAGGGAAACATACACACTACCACTAAAATTAACAGGAATTAACAGTCACTGGTCATTAGTATTCCTCAATGTCAGTGGACTCATTTTACCTATAAAAAGACTTGGGCTAGCACAATGGATACAAAAACAGGATCCATCCTTCTGCTGCATACAATAAGCACACCTCAACTTCAAAGATAGACACTGCCTCAGAGAAAAGGGTTTGGAAAACACATTCCAATCAAATGTATACAAGAAACAAGCAGGTGTAGCCATCCCAATATCTAACAAAATAGACTTCAAACTAAATTCAATCCAAAGAGATCAGCAAAGACATTACTTACTCATTCAACTCAGAAAAATTCCATCAAGAAGAAATATCAATCCTGAACATTTATACCCCCAATACAAGGACACCCTTATATGTAAAAAGAAACATTATGACACTTAAACCTTACATCAAACCCCACACATTAACAGTGGGAGATTTTGCTACACCACTCTCACCAATGGATAGGTCTTCAAGATGGAAACTGAACAGATAAATAAAGGATCTAACAAATATTAGGACTCGAATGGACTTAACAGATATATACAGAACAGCTCACCCAAATTCCAAATAATATGTCGTCTTCTCAGCATCCCATGGAACTTTAACTAAAATTGAACACATACTTGATCATAAAACAAATGTGAATAGATAGAAAAAAAATGGGAATAACCACTAATATCCTATTAGAGCATCTTGGACTAAAGTTAGAGTTCAGCAACAGCACAAACCACAGAAAGCCTACAACCTTATGGAAACTGAACATCTGTCTCTCAGTTGAACCACGACTAGGGCAAGGAAGAAGTAAAGAAAGAAATTAAAGACTTCCTAGAATTTAATGAAAATAAATCCACAACATTCCTGAAATTATGGGATACAATAAAAGCAGTGCTAAGGAAAAAAAGTTCACAGCACTAGGTGCTTCTATAAAAATATAGAGAAATATTACACAAGAGACTTAATAGCACAGCTGAAAGCTCTAGAACAAATAGAAACAAACTCACCCAGAAGGAGTAGATGGCAGGAAATAATCAAACACAGGGCTGAAATCAATAAAATTGGAACAAAGAGACCAATACAAAAACTCAATGGAAAAAAGATTTGGTTCCTTGAGAATGTCAACAGATGGACAAAGCTTTATTCAAATTAACTAAAAGGCAGAGAGAGAATATCTAAATTAACAAAATAAAAAATGAAAACAGGAACATCACAGAAATCCATAAAATCATTAGGTCATACTTCAAAAACTGGTACTCTACAAAATTGGAAAACCTAAGAGAAATGACTACCTTTCTGGACAGGTACCATTACCAAATTTAAATCAGATAAATGACCTAGATAGACCTATAACTCCTAAAGAAATAGAAGCAACTATTAAAAGTCTCCCAAGGCAGGGGGAGTATAGGGCCATTAGGCTTCGGTTAAGAATTCTAACAGAATATTGAAGAACTAATACCAATACTCTTTAAATTGTTCCACACAATAGAAACCAAACGGCATTGCCTTCTTTTTATAAATCCACAGTCACACTGATACCTAAACCACACAAAGATGTGACAAAGAAAAAGAATTACATACCAATCTCCCTCATGAATATTGATGTAAAAATACTCAATAAAATACTGACAAACCAAATTCAAGAACATATCAAAAAAAAATCACCACCATAATCAAATAAGTTTCATCCCAGAGATGTAGGGATGATTCCACATATGAAAAACTGTCAATGTCATACATCATATAAACAACCTGTAAAAAAAATAAAAAGATAAATAAATAAATCACCTGATTCTCTCATTAGGTGCTGAAAAACACAGGGCTGAAATCCTTGATGATAAAAGTGTTGGATAGATCAGGTATACAAGAAAACTACCTAAACATAGTAAAGGCAATTTACAGCAAGCTGATAGCCAACATCAAACTAAATGGAGAGAAACTCAAAGCAATTCCACTAAATTCAGGAACATGACAAGGCCGTCCTCTCTCTTATCTATTCGATATAGTTCTTGAAGCTTTAGATAAAGCAATAAAAGAACAAAAGGAGATCTAGGGCATAAAAATTGTAAAGGAAGAAGCCAAATTATCATTATTTGGAGATGATATAATAGAATACATAAGTGACCCCGAAAAGTCTAATAGGGATCCCCTACACCTGATAAATATCTTCAGCAATGTAGCAGGATTCAAGATTAACTCAAACAAACAAACAAACAAACAAAAAAACAGATATCTACAGAACACTCCAAGAAACACCAAAGAATATACCTTTTAATCAGGACCTTGTGAAACTTTCTCTAAAGTTGAACACATTCTCAGGCACAAGACAAGTCTTCAAGATTTACGAAAAGAAAAGAAAACAAAAGAAAAAAAGAAATACCCTCCGGCATCCTATCAGAATACCATGGATTAAAACTGGATTTCAGCAATAACCGGAAGCTAACAAACTCATGAAGGCTGAACAACTCTCTACTGAATTATTCCTGAGTCAAGGAAGGAATAATTAAAACTCATTAAAATGTAATGAACATGAATGCATAGTGTACTCACACTTTTAAAACACAATAAAATGCTGAGGAAAGTTCATAACTCTAAGTTCCTACATGAAAATAATGGAGAAACCTTATATTAGCAGCTTAACAGCACACTTGAAAGCTCTACAAGAAGATGCAAGCTTATACAAGAGAAACAGATAGCTGGAAATAATCAAACTGAGGGTTAAAATCAATATTACAGAAACAAAAAAATGACGCAAAGAGTTGGTTCTTTGAGAAAATCGACAAGATAGACAAACCCCTAACCAAGCCAACTAAAAAGTAGAGAAATCATACCCAAATTAACAAAATCAGAAATAAAAATGGGGACATAACAACGGAACCTGGGGAAATCTAAAGGATCATTAGGTCATTCTTTAAAAAGTTGTACTCCACAAAATTGGAAAAACTAAATAAACTGGTAATTCCCTTGGTAGATACCACTTAGAAAAGTTAAGTCAAGATTAGATAAACAATTTAAATATACCTATCACTCCTAAAGAAATAGAATCAGTCATTAAATTTTTCTAACCGAAAGAAAAAAAAAACCAAATAAACAAACAAAACCACCAAAACCCAGTATCAGATACTTTCAGAGCAGAATTCTACCAGACTTTCAAATAAGTGCTAACATAAATACTCCTCAAATCATTCCACAAAATAAAAGCAAGATCATTGCAAAATTCAGTTTATGTGGCCACACCAACCCTGATAAAATATAAATAAATAAACACACACACACACACACACACACACACACACACACACACACACAAAGCTTCAACCATGAAAAAGAATTACAAATTATTTCCCTTATAATCATTGAAACAATACTGAATAAAATATTTGCAATCCAAAACCAAGAACACATCAGAAAGGTCATTCCCAGTGATCAAGTAGGTTTTATTCCAGAGATTCAGGGATGGCTCACTGGATAAAAAACAGCCAATGTGATCCACCATGTAAACAAATTGAAAGGAAAAAAAAAAACCTACATGGTCATCTTACTGTACACTGAAAAAGTATTTGACAAAACCCAATACTCTTTTATAATAAAAGTCTTGGAGAGAGTATGAATACAAAGAACATATCTCAACATATTAATTGCAACTTATTAACAAATCTACAGAGAATATCAAAATAAATGGAGAGAAACCCAAAACAATCCCACTAAAATCAGAAATAAGATTGTTGAGTCTGTCCATATCTGTTCAATATAGTCCTTGAAGTCTTAGCTAGAACAATAGACAGTGGAAAGAGATCACGGTGATACAAATTGAAAATAAAGAATTCAATGTTAATATTTGCAGATAATACTACGGTCTATAAAGGCAAACCCAAAAATTCTAGCATGAAACTCCTAAAGCTCTTAAACAACTTCAGTCAAATGACTGGATACAAGATTAATTTTAAAAAAATCAGTAGCCCTTCTATATACAAATTAAGACTATACTGTAAAAGAAATTAGGGAAACAACACCTCCACAATGTCTACAAATAATATAAAATGCCTGGGTAAACTCTAACCAAGCAAGTGAAAAACTTGTTTAATGAAAAAAATTCAAATATTTGAAGAAAGGAATGGAAGAAGATATCAAAAGTTGGAAAGATCTCCCATACTCATGGATGGGTAGTATTGACATAGTAAAAATCACTATCCTACAAAAAATCAATCTACAGATTAAACACAATCCGTATCAAAATCCCAACACAATTCTTTATAGAACTTGAAAGGACAATACACAATTTCTTATGAAAAAAATAAAAACCCAGGATAGCTAACAAACCTGAACAAAACAAACAAACAAACAAACAAAAAAAAACAAAAAAAACTTCTGGAAGTACTATTATCCTTGCTTTCAAGCAGTAATACAAAGTAATAGTATTAAAACATTTCATGATATTTTCATAAAAACAGACAATTTGATCAATAGAATTGAGTTGTAAGCCAATACCCAAATCCATACACCCCTGGGCACCTTATTTTTGATAAAGGAGCTAGAAATATACTATGTTATAAAGAAATTGTCTCCAGATGGCCTCACTGGATGTTGGCATGTAGAAGAATGAAAATAGACAGATATTTATTACCCTGAGTAAAACTCAAATCCAAGTTGATCAAAGACATCAACATAACCAGATACACAACACCAGAAAGAAGAAAAGAAAGGTACAGCCTTGAATTCATTTGCACCAGAGACAACTTCCTAAACAGAGCATGATAACTCAGGCAATAAAATAAACAATAAATGAAATATAAAACCAAAAATCTTCTGTAAGACAAAAGTCACTGCCAATAGGACAAAATGGCAACCTACAAAACGAGAAAAGTTTTTCAGAAACTGCACATCCAGATAAAGGGCTAAAATCCAAAATAAAGAACTCAAAAAACTAGATAAAAAGAAAAGAAATCATTTAATTTTTAAATGGATCTTAGACATAAGCAGATAATTCTACATAGAGACTTCAAAACAGCTGAGCAACACTCAAAGAAATGTTCAACATTTTTAGCCATGTGGGGATTGCAAGTTGAAATTACTTTCAGATTCTGTTTTCACCTGTGAGAATGGCTAAGATCAGTAACACAAGTGACAGCTCATGCTGTCATGGATGTGGAACAAGGGGAACACTCCTCCATTGCTGGTGGGAGTGCAAATGACACAGCCACTTTGGAATTCATTATTGTGGTTTCTTAGGAAATTGGCAATTGATTTACCTCAAGACCCAGCTATACCACTCCTCCTCCCGAAACACTTATCTAACTATGTTCATAGCAACTATATTCATATAGCAAGAAAAATGGAAACAACCTAGGTATCCCACAGCTAAAATGTACATTTACATAATGGAGTATTATTCAGTTCTTAAAAAATTATAACATTCTAAAGTTTTCAAGCAAGTGATAGATCTAGAAAAAATAATCCTGAGTGAGGTAACCCAGACCTAGAAATATGAGGGTGACTCAGGGAAGACTTCTAGTAATGGAGGATTTGGAACCTGAACTTACCTTCCTGTATAACCAGGAAGGGCTTAAAGAGGTGGAACCGGGACATCAACCCAGTCATAAACCTTTGGCCTGTGATCATTTCTGTGCATAGGATACACTGAGACAATGGAGGCACAGAACATAGTGGAGTGACCAATCTATGTTGGGTCTAGTTTGAATCCCACACCAAGAGAGGGAGCCCAAAACTAACACTGTTTGAATGACCAGGGAGTGACAACTGGATAAGATACCAAAAGAACACGGTCTGCAGAATCTACTGACCAGGGCTCATGGATGCCCGACACTGAAACAGCCACCATAGAGCCTGTGTGGGTCTGTGTTAGGTCTGTGCATATGTTATTGTTGTTAGTGTGGTGTTTTTGTGGGTTTCCTAACAGTGGGAACATGGTGTTTCTAACTTTCTTTTGTGAACCCTTTCTTCCTACTAGATTGCCTGACTCAGCCTTGATAGAAGGGTTTGTACCAGGTCTTATTGAATCCTGTTATGTCTATTCCTGGGAGGCCTGCTCTTATCTGAAAGGAAATGGTGGGAGGGAGGGCGAACTTGTCAGGATTTATTGAAAAAACAAAATATTTTCTCGTAGAATAGCTTTCACTGTGTCTCACAGATTTTCACACGTGTGTCCTCATTTTTATTCATCTTTAGAAGGTTTTTTATTTTCTCCCTTTGTATTGAATGGCATTTGTCATTTGATACTATGATGTTTACTCATCACTAATTGTGTGGTCTCCATAGTTTCTACTACTGTTGATATCTAGGCTTCTTACATTGGTGTCAGGTAAAAAACAGTAAATTATTTAAATTTTCTTGTATTTTTTCATTCTTGTTCTGTATTGTACTATGTGAACAGTTCTATGGGGTGTAAAGAAAAATATTTTAGTGTTTATGTGGAATACTCTGTAGATGTCTACTAAGTCCATTTGATTTATGATGACCTTCAACTGGAGTCTCTCTTTTGGAGGGGGTGGGGAATCTTGATTTCATGGGAGTGGGTATTATAGTTGCCCACAACCATTGTGTTAGGGTTACTCTGTGACTTTACATCTACTAGTGTCTATTCTGTGAAATTATATAATGCCTAAAGGAACTCTAATGTACTCTTGATGAGAAAGAAGCTAACATCTGTAATGGCTAGTATTGGCTGTCAAATGAACTTCATCTGAAATCAAATGAAACAAAACCTGCTGGCACTTCAGTGGGTTAATTCTTGATTAGATCAAATGAAGCAGAAAGCCCCTGCCTAAATGAGGGCAGCACCTTCTAATGGCAGTCTAGATGACATAACATGAAAAAAGAAAACTTATTTTTTTACGCTTCCTTTCACTTTCATTGGTGAGTTCATCGGTGCTGTTACTGGAACATTTCTTTGCTAATATTATAAATGACTGATTTGGTGACTCTCCAGAAATTCCAGGCCTTCTGAGCCAAACTGATACTAGTAAGTCATCTTTTCTCTGAAATGAGCTACCAGATTCTTGACCTTTTCAGTGTAGGCTACTCATTTTTTTTTCCTGGCAAGACCCTATTCTGGAACCCAATTAATAAATATAATAATATGGATTCTGTTCCTTTAGAGAGTCCTTAATAATGCGCCTTTATTTCTTTTGATGATTTTTGGTTTGAAGTCTACTTTTTCAGATGAGTTACACACTCTTGTTTTTCGGTTCCATTTGTTTGGAATGTCTTAATATTCCTTTACTCTGAGTAATGTTTGTCTTTAGTAGAGAAGTGTGTTCCTTGAAGACAGTAAAAACTGGATACTCTTTTCTAATACAATTTGCTATTCTGTGTCTTTTAAATGAGGAATTGAAAACAGTAACATTCAGATAAGCTGTTAGTTGATTCCTGTCAAGTTGTTGATTTTGCAGTATTTTCTTAGCCCAGTTTAAATTAGTTATCCTTAAATTTAATTAATTATCTCAGCATTCCAGTGACATCCTTGCTGGGTTTATCTTTCTCTTCAGACTGGAAATATTCCTTTCAGTACCGTCTGTAAAACAGGGTTAGTATTTACAGCTTTCTTAGTCTTTTTTTTCTTTCTTTCTTTCTTTCTTTCTTTTTTTTTTTTTTGTCTATGCATAAAAGGTTTTGTTTCTCTTTCAATGTCAACGGATGCTGGGCTGGCATCTCGGAATCCAACTCCCTAAAAATCTCCTGCCATGCAGTGTTCTGAGTGACCTGTCTTTACAGGTCCCTTGATCCTTCTTCAGCTTCCGATACCCTTCGTATTTGCTTTTGCCCTTTTAATTATAATTTGTTGTGGGGGCTTCTTCTATCGTCTTGTTTGGTGTTCTTCCGGCTTCCTGTACCTGTCTGAGCTTCTCTTTCTGTAGGTTTTGAAATTTTTCTACTATAATGTCATTGAAAATACTTTGTAAGCCTTTGATGTGGCATTCATTTCCTTCGGCCAATAATTTGGCTTTCAGTGGTGTCCGAGAACTCTACTCAAGAATGTCATAATTCTGAAAATGACTCACTGTATAATCCCGTTTTGGTAACTTGTCTTCAAGTCCCCGTAGTCTGTTTCACACGCGAGCCACCCTGTTGGTGAGGCTTGGCGCTGAGCTTTCCATGGGGATGTGGAGTGCTTCCCTTGCAGTATGGACTAAGCTTGGTTTCTTCACAAGCAGTTCTTTCAGCCCATGGACCTCAGTTCCTGTCTTTTGAACTGACTTTCTTCTTTCACTCAGCTCTTTTTTCTTGTTCTTTTATAGTACATGGGCACCGTCTTAGGCTGTTTGGTCATAGTTCTTGTCATTCTTGTCTGGAAGGTCTTCCTATCGTAACTCATTCTCATTAGAAACAATTCCTATGAGATTAGCACTCTTGGGAGGGGAATGTGTTATCTTGGTTTATTTTATGATGTTTTCGCTTCTGCCACTAGTGAGTCTGGAATTAGTTGGGTTTTTCTTTCTTTCTTTTTTTGTTTTTTAAACTCAAACTGCTTTCTGTTGTTGTTTTTCGGTGGTGGTATTTACAGTTTTCAGGAAAGGATTCATAGTAGGCTTGAGAAGCCACTTCCTTTGTGGGGTGGCATTTATCCTTTGTTCTTCCTCTGTAGTTCATGTGCTGCCTTGGGTGAACTCTGTCTCCTGCCTGGGTCTGCAGATTTTGCTGGTAGCTGTGGGATCTCTCAAGTGGTTATGGACCTAACAGCTGTCTGATAATGTTCTCAGCTTGAACTCACAGCTTCCTCTCCAGATTTATTTTAGAATATTAGCACACTTTATCATTTAAAATAAAAGTTTTAGTGTAATTAACAGCTATCGAATACTTGTAATGTAATTAATATATGGAAACACTGTCAATAAACATTTACTTTTAAAAAAGATAGGAAGAAAGTCAACAAAAAATGCTGTAGAATGGTATGAAAAAGGCCACTTCAGAGACAACAAAATGACAATAAACACATGAAAAATTAATTTTATTACTTATAATAAGGAATAACTCATTAAAATCTATATGTCTGAAGTATAAATTTATGAGTGCCCAAACACAACATTTTCATTAGACAAGTTGATAAAAGTAGTGAAATCTGCCCATTTTTTGATAGGGCTCCTGGGCACAGGCTTCTTTTTTACCTCCCCCCCCCCTTTTTTTTTTTGCTTTTAAGATAACGTGACTTCTTCTAAAACCTCAAAATATGACAATGATATTTATTTTGCCTTTCTTTCACAGAGGAAGGCTGAAATGTTATCAATATTATAGGATGCATATGAAGTCATTTGACTTATTAGATAACGGTGATTTGAAGCGAGATCAACTGGTGTATTTGGTTTCATTTGGATTATATGAAATCCTTAATCAATAAGATATATTTTTAAAAGATTTTTTTCAATTTCTTAAAAAAATTATGAGTTCTCTTATTTAACTTCCAAAGCTAATCTGAAGTCACAAACACGAAGCAAATACTAAGTGGTATATTTATTATACCTAATTTATAGGTTTCTAATTAGTGGCACCTCTGCCAGGCAAATTTTATATACACATACTTAAGAAATATGTGACTCAATAAAAATCCCCATCAGTGTAACCTTTAAGGATGGAAGACCCACCTTGCCCAGTGTCTTATCATAGGCATTATTTGATCCAAACTAGTACTTGGAAGTTCGAATTGACTTCACTAAATTGGATCTAACATGACCTTCTTTTGGAAATATATAGACTGTAGTTCAAATTGTGCTGGGTAGCTTAAAAGTGATAAAATATACCTTATTAAAATGTTTAGTAGTACAGATGTTTCTCAAAGCAAATTATACACCCATCAATATTTTCAGATTAATGAAGTTTATTAGATCCATTTCAATCAATGTGTGTAAACTTTATTACTTCTGAAGAGACAGCGGCATTTACTAAGATGTTTCAAGTATGAGGTGAAAAAATATTAATATTAATTTTCATTTTAATAGGCATACTTAAAAATTTATTTTAAAGTAGTTTAACAGTATTTCTTTATTTTGAGGTTTATATTCAAATTTATTTGAAGCCTCAGCACCTAAGACCATAGCTCGTTAGCATTTTAAACTCCATATTACATTAAAGCATCTGAGTATATTGTTCTTCCTTTAGCAGGCCCCTGCTCATGAATAAGTCATTGTCATGCAATTGAATGGCATTACTAACACTGTATTTAGCCATGTTCCCAATATGTTATATGCCTGTTACCAAATGTGATGGTTAGGGCTAAAGTACAGCTAGGCACTTGTTCTTAGCCTGAATAAGCAAGCTTAATGATGACCTCCAGATAAAGGTATAGCCATTAAGCCACTAAATTATCAGACATTCTTCCTTACAGTCTGATGATAAATCACAGCTAAGCAGAGCAAGAGTTGATGCTCACACTGTTAATCCCTGGGAGGTTTGGAAGGGGCTATCTCTCCTAAGGTTTGTATCTATTTATATTGCTCCCAGAGTCCCCGAATGGCCTCTTCTTATCTCCAGCTTTAGATAATTTATGCTTTTTGGTGTGTCACCTCACTGTTGAAACTGTTATCATGATGAGGAGGTTTGGGAAATCTGCTCCACTGAAATGCTAATCCCAACACCAATTACTACACAAAGCAAGTTTTCTCCACTGATTTGCTTTTGTTTATTTGACACTACAAATGTGGATTTTATGATTACAGTTTCAAACAATTGTTTAGCTCTAAAATAAAATTAGCATTAGATTTGATGAGCTTTCTCTTTAGACAAGAGTTGTTGGGAAATTTACACTGATTCAAATGGCCAGATGGCATCCACTCTGTTTACCACTGACCAAATAATGTGCAAATATTTTTTTTTATTATTATGGAGGATGGTTTTGAGAATGAAATTTGTGAAATCCTGCCCTATGGCAAGCTTCTGTCCTAAAATGCACTAATCTTAATTTCAATTTTTCAGTATGAAGTAACTTCCAACATGGAACTATTCCATCTAGAAACACAATGCCTGTCCTAGAATTTCATTAAGATTAAAATTTATTATTCTTTACTGCTGTCCAAGCTTTATGAAGTCTTATGAGTATTTTATTAGGTTGTTTCACTAGTAGTTAAATGAATGTACTGCTTTTCAGTGACATGAAACATTGAGGTGGGAATGTCTTTCTGTGTGCTGTGAATATCAATCTTTAAATAAAGGAGCTGTTTTGGCCCATGACAGGCACCATAGAAAAAGTAGCAAGGGAAATCACACCATAGGTAGGAGAAGCAGGGCGGAGTCAGACAGACAGAGCCAGCTGCCCAAGAAGAAGCATGTAAGGAACACAGGTGAGACACGGGCCACGTGGCAGACAGATTAATGAGAATTGGTTGAGTTAAGATGTAAGAGCTAGCTAGGAATGTGCCTAAGCCATAGGACAAACAGCATGAAGTTAATATAAGTATCTGAGTCATTGGGAGTTGGGTAAAGCAGCTGCAGGCAGCTAAGGGGTCTGGGCCTGCAGGTGTGTGTGTTTGGACCTCTGGCCGTCTGGAACCAGGAAACCTCATTGCAACAAAACATTCCTAAATGAATGTCACTAAACCACCAAACCAGTAAAATTCTCATGTGCTCATTGGCATAGTAGAATAAAAACTTGTAATGCAGGGTTCGCCTATACTATAAACAGGGAAGTTGAACTTAGGCTAGCTGTTTCACTATTGACTTTTCCTCAATAAGATAGCTGTGTTTCAAAGTTTGAAAAGGATAAGGTTACCTAATTGTCATGATTGATCACCAGTTAGTTGTGTCTTCTCACAATGAGTATTGATGCCAGTTCTTGAGATAGTATTTTTCAGAATGATAAAGAAGGCAATGAAATAATTCAGCCTTGAGATTTCATTACACTTAAAGTCACCTAATAGAACATTTGATATTTTAAATCTGAGTTAAATGCTTTCTCCCTAAGCTATTGCTGATGGCAGAAATGATGGAAAAGAAAAATATATAACTTTATAATTTCTGCAATTCTCCTTCCTTTGGGTATATTTCAGTGTAAAGCACTTATGTAGGTGACTGCACAAATGGTTCTTCAATTCCTGTATAGAAGCCTAAGATACTTGTCGGTATTTTTAACTCAAAATTAGATGGCAACAATACTAGTTCATAGCTAAAATTGTTTCATAAAGGATTAGTTTCTGCACTTTGAATGCAAATTGAGAATACTTTCAAAACTTTTACTTCTAAGACACGTCTATCTTTTAAAATAAAAGTAGGACTGGTAGAGACACGGTATTGCAGAGACTAATGAGAGCTGAATTTTAGAAGAGCTGAGGTTAATAGCTAAAGGATTCACTTTTTTGTTCCATTTTACACAGACACATTTTGAGTTCAAAGCTTTGTTTTTATTTTATTTACTTATTTCTCTTCTATTCAACCCCCATGTGTTTGGATATCAGTTTAAATGACCCTAATAACAATAGATTGTTCCTACAAAATCATGCCTTGTTTTACTGGTCTATGGTATAAATAAAGAGTCTTGTTCTTAATGTAAACACATAGCGATACACCACACACACACACACACACACACACACACACACACACACACACACATATACCCCTACTAAACTATTTAAATTTAATTTACAAGGCTTTAAAACTAGCTAATATTAAGTCATGAAGGCATGCATGTATATATGAATATGGGTGAGTACTTATTGATCCCAATCTGCTCAACTCTTTTGTAATATTGCAAACATTTATGAATTATATGTATCACAGATCATAAGCATTTGCTCTTTTCCAGGGTTCTGGTGATCCATTCACTAAATTTCTAAAACTGTAATGGAAACTTAAATAAAATATTTCATGTGCTTTCTTGCTGTTAATAACAATTATTTTTTATAAAAATTAAAGGCAAATCTTATAAAAAGAATTACGTATAAATGGGTTTTTAAAAATTAAACATTATTATTATGTGTTTAATTACTGTTGTAAAGAATTATTTTTAATTATACACAATCAGTTGATAATCTCTGTTTCCCCCTCAAACTGTCCCCTGTTCTTCCTTTCTTGTCCCAGGTAACTAGCCTTCCATGCTGCCATTCCCGATTACTATTTCACACACAGGTAACAAGGCCTAATTTTTTTTTTTTTCACCATGAAATTGCCTCTTTAATGTGATATCAAAGTATTAAGTAAATAGAAGAAACTTCAGCTCTGAGAAAAGAAATGTTAAGCATAGAGGCTCGAGCATTCATAAAAGAGTAGTTACTACCTTTATGGCCTGGCTTAACAAAGGCCCTAGAAAATACCTACCTGGATATCCTCATTTGTTGGGGGACAGTGAAGGAGACGAAGAGAGTTAGAAAAAAAAGAGAACACGAAGATAAGAGAGGAGATTCTGTAAAGGAAATTCACGGTGTTTGAATATCCTCTTTCATTAGACCCAATGAATAAAATCTCTCTGCTTTATTCATTTATACTTGTAGCTACTTACATTGAAAGTTTTCTCAAGTTGTGATCCACGAAAGGATTAATATAGGCACATTTGCTATTTTATTACTTAAGATTTATAGTTATATATATATTATCTTTAATATTCGACACACACACATATGCACACTTTCCAAATATATTCTGATCGCCCCGAGGATGGGCATAACTCTAACTCAATCTATTGCTTTTAAATATTTGTTTCGCTAGGAATAGTGCTTATCCCAGAGACACAGGAAATCAGTATAAGAGTATGCAAAAATAATCTGCTTTCTATTTGATGGTAATAATACATATTTTTAAACAAAAATTAAAACCAAATCAGATAATCTGGGTATACCATAGCTGAAGTTTAGTGATATCTGTCCACAAGGTGAAATTAGGATTAAGAATGATGTGTTTGTAAGAGAACTCTGATGATTAAGGCAGTATGGCAACATGGATATTTTTTCTTATTGTTTAGTGACTGCACAGCAAAGCTGGTTGGCATACAGTATTGGAATTATGTTATTACATTGCAAATAATCGTCCAACCTACTAGTTTAACAAAAATGCCGATTGGCTGAAGGCAGACAGGAAGTGTGGGTGGAGCTACCAGATTGGGAAAACTCTGGGAGCAGGAAGAGTAGAGCAGAGAAGCCAGAGAGACACCACAAAGACAGTATGTTGAGATGCCAGCAGACGCAGAGAAAAGAAATTAAAATGTTGCTCTGAGAGAAGGTTCTGAACTGCATGGCTGAACAATGTAAGAATCATGGATTAGAGTAAGAGCTAGCTAGCAATATGCCAGAGCCAAGTGTCTATGTGATTATTTGGGCCAACACAGCAGTGGGGCTGAGAGTGGATCCAAACCTCTGGAAGTCTGGATCCGACACTTTATATTACAGCATTCCACTGTAGAAATGTGAAGATGCCTCTGTTTTAGCAGCCTATATGGAAGACGCTACACACGAGCACTTAAGTAAAAGAATCTACTTGGATATAGTCTTCTTTCTGAAGTAGACTTAGTAAAAGTCTTTTCCCGTTCTGTAGGCTGTCTCTTTGTCCAAGTGATGTTGTCCTTTAGCCTTACGGAAGCTTTTTAGTCCCATGAAGCTCTATTTATTGATTGTTGATCTTAGTGTCTGAACTAATAGTGTTCTGTTCAGGAAGTTGTGCCAATGCATAGAAACCTACTTCCCACTTTTTCTTCTGTCAGGTTCAGTGTATATGTTTTATGTTGAGGTCTTTGATCCACTTATACTTGAGTTTTGTGCAGGGTGATAAATATGGATATACTTGAATTCTTCTACATGAAGATAGTCATTTGTCAAAGATGTCTTTCATTGTGTATTTCTGGTGTCTTTATCAAAAATACAGGTCATGAGAGGTGTGTTGATTTCTGTCTGAGTCTTCTATTTGATTCCATTAGTCAACATATCTGTTTGGAGGACAATACTTTGCAGTTTTACAAAAAACTCAAGAAACTATTTATATACTATATACTATATATATATAAACTATATATATGTGTGTATGTATGTATGTATTTTAAAATGGGGTACAGATCTAAACAGAGAGTTCTCTACAGAGAAATATAAAGCAGCTCAGAAACACTTTAAAAAATGTTCAACATCCTTAATCATCAGGGAAATGCAAATCAAAATAACTCTGAGAGTCTAACTTATACCTGTCAGAATGACTAAGATCAAAACCACAATTGTCAGCTCATGCTGTGGACCAAAGGGCATACTCCCCCATGCTGGTGGGAGTGCAAACTTGCATAGCCACTGTGGAAATCAATATGACTGCTTTTCAGAAAATTGGTAATCTATCTACCTGAAAACCTAGTTATACCCAAAGGTTACTCAATCTTACCACAAAGACACTTGCTCAACTATGTTCGTATTAGCTTTCTTAATAATAGTCAGAAACTGGAAATGACCTAGATGTCCCTTAACTGAAGAATAGATAAATAAAATAAAACATAAAACACATTTATACAACAGAGTATTACTCAGCTGTTTAAGAAATGGCATGAAATGTGAAGATAAATGGATGGAACTAAAAAAAAAAATCATCCTGAGTAAGATAACTGAGACCCAGAAAGATAAATCTGATAAGTACCCACTTATAAGTGGATCTTACCTGTTAGCTGAATGATAACCAAGTTACAGTCTTTTGTCCCAGAGAAGTTGTGTGGAGAAGAGGGATCTGGAGGAGGGAACACAAGGGGCTCTCTGGGAAGGGGAAATAGAATAGATTTTATAGTGGACTGGAGGCATGTGGGGATGGAGGTGGTGGCAAGATGGAGCGAGAGATGAAAAAAGGAGACTTGAGATGCAGTAGGGGTATGATGTGGAAAACTAGTGCAGTGGAATTTCCTGGAATCTGTGAGGGTGATCCTAAATTTGGACTCCCAGGAAAGAGTAGTAAGGAGTCTGAACTGACTAGCTCCTACAGCCGGGCAATGCTCCTAGTTGTGGGATTGGGTTGCATTTGGTTGAGTTGTTGGCCAAGGATGTCCTAGGAAGATTCCCAAACAACTTAGGCTGATGCTAGGATAGAAGGCCGCTCTCTACAAATTGAGAGCAGGGTCCCCTTGCCACCATAGAGGATAACATCCACATAGCTCACTAAACAACATGGAGAGAAGCTGATGCCTGCATGGATTCCCCACTCCAACAGTGTAGTCTCTTTGGTCAGGAAGGTACTTGGAAAGTTCCCCAAAAAGAAACATGGACACCAACCCAAAACAAAACCTTTGACCTATAATCTGTCCTACTTATAAGATACGCTGGGACCATGGTATATAGAACTTGTGGGAGTGGCCAGCCAATGTCTGATTTTAATTTGAGGCTCACTCCACAAGAAGGAGTTCATTCCTGACACTGTAGACTGGATAGCCCAGAGACATAGGGTGGAAATAAACATGGCTGGTCTACAAAATAAGTAAATAAATAAAACAAAATAAAATCATGATTCCTAATGATATTATCCTGTACTCATAGATTCGTGGAGTGTTTAGTCAACATCAGAGAGGCTTCCTCTAGCAGCAGATGGGAGCAGATCCAGAGACCCAGAGACCCACAGCCAAACTATGAGGAGAGAGTCTAAATTAGACTAAATTTATCAATTAAATATCAGATTGAGGAAATCTGCCTCAGAGAGGGAGGAAGGATTGTAGGAATCAGAGGGGATGGAGAACACCTGGAAAACATGGCTCACTGAATTAACAAGGCATGGTGAGTATGGGCTCAGAGAGACTGAAGCAGCAAGCACAGGGCCTGCAGAGTTCTCTACAAGGTCCTCTGTATATATGTTACAGCTGTTAGCTTGTTGATTTTGTGGGATTCCTAACTGGGAGTGCGTGTGTCTCTACCTCTTGTGCCTGCTCCGGGGACTCCTCCTCCTGTTTGCTTGTGGCCAGCCTCAGTGTGAAGACTTTTGCCTTGTCTTGTTGTCTTTTGCATGTCTGAGATGGAAGGGTAGTAGATCAGGGTGGAGAGAAGAGAGGTGAGAGAAGCTCTGAGGAATGGATGGAAGGGAAACTGTGGCAGGGATATATTGTATAAGAAAATAATCTATATATCTATGCCTATCTATATATTACCTATTACCAATCTATTTATCTTATCTACTTGGATACCTTTTACATGTTTTTCCAATATGTATTTTGGTAATTTAAAATAATGACACTTGTGTTTTGCAAAATTCTACAACTTTTAACATAAAAGTCTTTGGAAATATTCCTAGACCAAGGCAAAAGCCACAAACCTTCTTACATTGCCACAGGAGGTAAAGGATTTTGTTGCAAGCACATCCAGTGTGACAGGGCTGCAATAATCATAAAGTCAAACAAAACCAAATGACCACATGTTGTGGTTTGAGTTAAGCAAACAGATAAGAAAAACATGGCAGTCACCAGGTATTTGTGTAAACTTACAGTTGGTTCCTACTTTATGCATGTGTATTCATTGAGTTGCTGGCCCTGTTTATGAAACCTTGCTAATAGAAAAAAAAAAATACTGGTTTTAGGATTTTATTAGATTTCTTCCAGAGGAAAGAATTCTGAACCTCTTACAAATGTTTTCAGTCTCTCTAAATCTGTGAACAATATTAGAATCCTCTGAACAAAGGTGAAGCACTTTCCTCTATTTTCTCTCCAATTTGTCAGTGGGGAATGCTCAAGGCAAATACAGTTTTGTGAGGTGTCAAGGCTGTTCTTTGGAGTTGCTATGTTCTTGCTCAGCCTTTCCCTTAGTAGGTGTAGGAGACAGCAAGTTAAGACGAATCTTCAGTGAAAAAAAGTAAAAAGACATCAGCATCAGAAGGCAACTTGAGCAAGATAGAAATAGCCAAAATTAGCTTTTGACATTGAACATTGAACATCCTAATTCTATAGTTAAACATGATGGCACCAGCCATTTAAGTAACTTAGCTGTATTTGCATAAACACTTTATTAATGCCTGCTGTAGAACTAGCTCTTTGTAGCTCCTACGTCTAAGCTTTGATCTTAAAAACAAATTGTCTTTCTTGTAAATGATACATACGGAATAGAAGAGATGGTGTTCAGATCATCTGCTAGGCTCTTAAGCCTGATATTGAGGGATGGTAAATCACTATAACTTAAAGAAGAAGACCACTGGGAAGGTACATATGGGATATTAATAATGAGTAATATAGATACAGACTGACTGAGAAATTAAATGCTAACACCTATGCTTTCTCAGAGTTAGTATCAATAAGCCTTGTGTGTGTTTGCCTTCATGTGTTATTCATACAGGTGTAGAGACCTGTTTTGGGAGGCCAAGGGAAGATACTCTGTGGCTACAGATGCCGGCATTGAGGAACTGCCTGAATTAAAAAACTTAATATTTTGAGTAATAATGCTCTACTTGTTCTTGTAGTAGTGAAATAAATATGTGAAATTTTTCAACACAGAACAAGGGGTATGTATAGAATATTGTGGTGATAAGACTGTTTGATAGCATGGGTACGCATGACTCATAAACATTTCTGTATAACCAATCATAATGGGAGCGGATAAGAGGTTATAATAAACATTTGTCCCTCACAAGTAGAGTGAGGAGTATCTGACACAGCTGCAATGTTTTACCTTTCAGTGCCTTGGCAATCTTTTAAAAGGCAGCAATCCAAAAGCATAGCAATACTAATCTTTTTCTATTAAATTTTCTTTCTTCAGCGTGATTAGCTTTTATCTTTCTAGTGAAGGTTAGGTGATACATCATCAGAAGTCCCCCCCACACACACACACACACCTTGGCGTTCACAATTCAGGGGACTAGTCTGTAGCTTAGCCAGCTGAAATGAAACCACACACCTATGGTTTTATTGCAAGAAAAAATTCACCTATGTTCTCTATTTTTAAAAATATATGTTTTTAAATTGTCAGGTAAGCTATACCCATGGAACCATATCAGCATAGGTGCCTAAACAAGACGACGTCTTTTCTTAACAAGCTACTTTACTTTGGTTTAAAGTGAGCCAATGATTTTTTGTTAATTGTCAACATGGAAAAATCTAAACAGATCTCAAAGGAAAGAACAGTGTGGTATGGAATGTTCTCTTGTAGCTTCTGTCTAACAGCTATTTCTAGACTGATAGAAATTAAACCTGGAAGCCTTACAAGACTAAAAAGAACACATTCATCCACCCATTCATCTGCTCCCCATTTATTTTGTGATCTACCCTTGATATATCATTCTAAAGTGAGATCTATTAGGAGATAAGCAACCACATGAAAAACTTACTGCGTTCTTAAGTTTTGCATTCTTTTCCAAAGACATGAAATAATGGGAATCGCTTACTCTTAATGTCAAGAATGACTTTAACTCCATCACTCTGAAAGGACTTTAGCTCATTTCATGGTGTCTCATAAGATAAACAGGTGGAAAATGACAATAAACAAGTACCTCTGATAGTATCAGAAAACATGGTATTTGGTTTCTGGCAGCTTTTGAGAGCCACTGCCTCCTCTCCATTCTTTCTCCATATTTCCAGATGCCCTCTTCTTGGTGGCAGGTTCAAACAACCAAGCCCTGCTTTTGTGGGCAGGCCTCATCTGTGTGTACTCATCAAACCTGTGAATGCTCAAGTCAGTTATGTTCTGCTCTTTCCTATCTTTCCAGAAGGTTGTGCTGTGTGAATAGTAAGTTTTCCTACTATATTAGGCATTTATAGTATTGTGTGTTTCAATATTTGACTCAACTTTTAGGTGAAGACTTTTCTCTGAGTTCTTCAGGCAACCATGAGGTGCTGTCATATGCATTCATGTGTCCATATGGATGCATCAGCCATCCTATATGGCATACAGCAGTGAAAAGGCAGACTCCGTGTATACAAGTAATATAAAGTTTCAAATTCATTTGTGGGTCTTACAAAACTTGCAGGACTAGCACTTATCTTTGGGGTGAGTTCCTTGGACATTTGTACCAACTCCACATTTCAAGCCTAGCTCCAACCAAGAAGCCAAGGCCTTTCCCTCTCTTTCTTTTAAAATGAGAAAATAATTACATTATTCCCACTCTCTTTCCTCTCCACATTCCCATGTCTCCCTCATCTCCCTCATTCTTTCTAGTTTATTACCTCTTTTGCTTTACATATTATTGTTACCCCCCCGTGTGTGTGTGTGTGTGTGTGTGTGTGTGTGTGTGTGTCTGAATAAACTTATAAAAGAACCTGCTTGAGTTCATTCAGTGTTGCCCATATATGTGTGTGTGTGTGTGTGTGTGTGTATATATATATATGTGTATATATATACATATATATGTGTATATATATATATATATAAACATCGTCTATTATGTCTTTATTCTCTTCTACCTACCTCTTCTTCGTATTTGTTATTCTAACTTAAACTTCTTTTTTTTTTTTTTTTTTTTGGCAGATTGAAAAAATGTAACCTGATTCTTCTTCCTCCTGATGTTTTACATGAGTAGTTAATTTTTCAAGTAGCACCCTCAAGCTATATTATGACTGCAATTTATTTAGAGCAAGGATTTGTTCAAAATAAAGAAGAAAATTATGTCTGGTGCTGGGAACCTAGACAACTCCCTGTGGCGTCTGAAGTCATGGATTTTAGAAGCGAGCCTATTGCTACCACTTTGTCAAATATGTAAAATCCGTAACTGTATTCCAAACACTTATGCTTATACAAACAGAGGTGTAGCTCTCACATCTCATCAAAGAAACTTCATTTTGAAACAGACAAAGATGATTGTAGAAAGCCATAACTATTCAAAATTCAGTGAACAATGAATTATACATAAGATGTGCAGCTCCAATGGATAGATCTACTATATAACTTCTACAGATAAGGCTCCAGGAACATTGTGAAAGAGGGGCTGGTAAGACTGAAAGAGCCAGAGGACCAGGAAGTCTGCTGTAAGAATCTATCTTCTATATATGACAGGGAAGATAAATGCATGAACTCTCAGACATATGGGTTACTAAACAAGGCCTGAACAATGATGGCAATAGTTGACACGCCCACATGAATGGGCTAAATTTTCTGAGTCCTCATTCACCTCTAGATGAAGGAACACAGGAAATCAATGATGCTGAGAGAGGAACAAGTAGACCTGCCAGGGATGAGTTGTCTAATTAATTATTCTATACTAAGCGATTGATCCCCCCACAAACACCCCCCATATATATATATTCTTATATACATATATGTGTATATATATATATTGTGTGTGTATGTTTGTACACACACACCACACTCATATATATATATATATATATATATATACATATATACACATATATGTGTATATGTATGTTTGTACACACACACTCTAAAAATCGGAGTTGTAAAGTTGCTATTGAGATGAGAAATTACAATGAAATGGCTTATCTAGAAGAAATATGGCAGAGCTTGGATTACAATGAGTATTGGGAATTCGGCCTTGTGAGTAAAAGCATAAGGACCCTAATTCTGTTCCTGGCTACATGTAAAAGCCAGATATGGCAGAAAGCATCTGTAACCTTTGTGCTGGGGAGAGAGACAGGTAGGACCTCAGAGCTCACTGTCCAGTATACCTACCCCATTAATGGGTAAGAAACTCTGCTTCTAAAAACAAAGAGGTATTGGGTAGAAAAGAACACCTACTGTTGATCTCCCTCTGTCATACACATGAGCATGCACATGCCCACACAGTGTATACACAGAAATGTGAACACCCAAGAACATCTATACACCACACACATACACACACACCACACACACACACACACACACACACACACACACACACACACACACACACCACTGGAGAGAGGGGGGATCATAAAAAAGGAAAAATGTCCTGTGAGAATATCTCTAACACTGAAAACATGACTGTAAGCGGGAGTCAGTGAGAGAGTGGTAAATACTAAGCAAATTTCAGATGTAAATATTCCTAAACTAGGAAAACATTTGAGTCCAGAAATAAAAAGAGCTGACTCAGACCATGCTGATTTAATAAGAAGATGCACACCCAACACATCCTTTCAAAATGTGTAAATTCCAAGAATAAAATATTTCCTCACTTAAAGAACAAGTAACCAATAAGAAGAAAATACAGTCACATTGGCACGTAGTTCACTATTTGGTTTCGGAAGCAAATACAATACAGTGGTCCACGTAAAGCAAGTGAGGAGTAAAAACAGCATGCTTCCAGTTCTAAACTGAGTCATTTTGTAAGTAGTGTAAAATGTTTTAGGTTTCATCTTTAAAATAGGAAGAAATATCTAGAGATTTGTATATGTATATGGTATAGCATGCAAGTGTACTATCTAATAAGAACTCTTGGTGGTAGACCATAAACAAAGACTGTTCAGTCACAGAGAGATTAGGGTGTGAAGCATAGGGAAACTAGAATAGTGGTGAGCCAATAAACTTTCTGTACTTGGGTTCAATTAAGTAAGGCTAGGAGGACTTTAGAAACCTAAATAGTTCAACGTAAAACCAATTTCAGAGGCACTGAGTTAACTCCAGCGATACCCGAGGAGTGAGCATGGGTATGAGGGTGGGAAGAGACATCAGAGACACTCGAATGATCTCATTTGTGGAAAGAGAAAGGGAAGTTAACGAAGAGTAATGGTGCTTCAAGAGTCTTGTGTTATTATAGAGCAAGTGATCCAAAATTAAAGAATGGGGAAAACAAATCTCGGAATAGTGAGGAGAGTTAGGTTGTTTCATTATGGGTGAAAGCAAAGAGACTGTAATCAGAGACATTAAAATTACAGCAGAAACTCAAAGTTAACTTGGGAACACAAAGCAACTTCGTCAACTCACTCAGAGTAATAGAGATGCATATGGTGTGTACATCGTTCTTTATTATTGCACATTATATCTTCATATCAAGTTATAATATGGTAGATTTGCACAGTTAAATTTCAACATAATTTCTCATTTCAAATGTGGATAAGTAGATGAATTTATCATAACTTAAAAGATTCCTGAGGCATGGAGTACAGACTAAACTTAGATATTGCATATTTGTTTCAATTATTTTCCACTCACTCATAAGATTCTCTGTGTCATTTTTATTTCTTCTTTATTTAACTTTTGCCCCCAGTTCTAAATAGACAAAATAACATATTTTGGGGGAGGGGTGGCTAAAGCTACATTAATGAAGTGCCATAGACTAGAAAACTTAGAAATAGAAACATGTTTTCACACTTCTGGAGATGAGAAATATTAATTCAATGCCACATCAAGCTGTCATTCTTCTGAGTCTTTGAGATGCTGTTGTCTTCTGGTCTCTTCTGACTTCTCTTGTCTGCTCTGTTCACATCTTCTTATCCACCCTGTTCAGTATGAACAGTCCCATTAGGTTTGGGTGGTGGCTGCTCTTTGTGGTCGACTTAACTATGTCTGGAAAGAACTGAAATTCAGAAATAGAGGGCGCATGTGTGATCTGGATCTTAAGGCTGAAAGACATGGACTTTAGATCTGGATCTTGAGGCAGGAAAGGCATACCTTCCTGCTGGAAGCCTGTATAAGGACAAAGGCGGGGGGGGGGGGGGGAGGCTATCTATTCATTCTTGTCCTGCTAGTCAGCACATCCATTCCTTCACTGGCACTGGAGTCTACTTCTTCAGAACTCCAGGACTTACAGAATGAGACACCCAGCCTTATTGGATTAAACAACTACTGGATTCTTGGTCTTGCCATCCACAGCTAGCCATTGTTGGACTGCAGCCCGTAAATTATTCCAATATATGGGAGAGAGAGAGAGAGAGAGAGAGAGAGAGAGAGAGAGAGAGAGAGAGAGAGAGAGAGAGAGAGAGAGAGAGAGAGAGAGACTCATTTTATAAATTCTGTGACTCTAGAGATCCCTGACTAATACAGTTTGGTTGACCCATATGACTTCATTTTATTTCATCCCTTTAAAAGCCATATTTTCAAAATATAATCACATTCTAAGGTATTGGGGATAAGGACTTAAACATATAGATTTGGGACACAATTCAGCTCATTCATAGGAAAATACCCAAACTGTGACTTTTTCCTGTGGCTTTTGAGAAGTCCTGTGCTTGAGAACTTAGGGTCACTGTGTAAATCTCCAATTACTTTTATACTTATAGACCTTCTGGAAAAAATCCAATAGAATCAAACAACCCCTTTGAGTATTTAGGGATATTAAGGTTGAACTCCTTCCAATTTACATTTGGAAATCTGTTTATGTATCCATTTTGCAGATATATCGAGAGGTCACCCAAAGTAGCTCTTCCCCTGCTTTCCCTATATCTACTCTGTAAGTACCCTCTTTTGGCTATTCAAACATCGTTAAAGAAGTTCCATTGGTACTGTCCTCCTGGGAGAGTAAGCTGAACTAAAGAGATATAAATCAGTGAATTCTTTAATGGATTTTTCTAAAACGTTTTGCTAAAGTATAGCACAGGCACATAAATGGGTTTTCCTCCCAATATATGACAAAATCATAGAGCCAACAGCAACGTTTTTGCTCATTCTTTTTCTGACAATCAGGTAGCGAAAGTAAAAGTATGTTTTCCTTTCCTGCTTGTACTTTCCTCTAAAGCCTGGGTGTGGTATATAAAACTTTAGATTGTGGGAGACCAAGACCATGATGCTTAAACTACAAACAATGAAAACGGATGTGTAATGGTGACAGCCATCAAGCAGCAGGATAATGAGCCATAACATAGAGCATGAATGCCTGGTAGTTGCCTGGGGAAAATTACGTGTGCTACCCCTTCCTTAGTGTTGAGGTTTCATGGATGCTCACTGAAATTTCATATAAACTCCAGAATAGCATGAGGAGCTACAGCTTTGTGACAAGTGCCTTGACATGCAGACAGCATGGTTACTACCGGCAACACTGAATGTGATAATAGAATAAAAGAAGTAGAACCTGAAGGAAGAGTCTCAGATATTGGACTGTGTAACAACAGCAAAAAGCTGTGTGAAAGATACTGCGATGTGCTGGACCAGTTCATTCTTCAACAAAGGCTGTGACAGGGACACAGGTGACTCCCTGAAGGCGGCATGGCTTTTGTTTGTTGATACTCATCTCTCTGCCAATAGGACATTTGTAAAGATGGCATTTCCTTGTCATCTAGGTTAAATATAGCAATTTGCTCTGTTTAGACCATGAAAAGTGACACCTGGTGATTTGTGTCATTTGTTGGGAATCACTTATTACTTGGTGATTGAGTCTGAATATATTTTTGTTACGGTAATTGTAAAAACACATTTAAATATCACCATGAGATTATAACAAAGTCCCATCAAGTGAAACAACACCTTAAATAAAGGAAGAAAGAAAAAAAAAAACCTGTTGAAAAGTGACCTACAGTCTATTCTGATCCTGTACTGGGGGGAGAAAGAGCTGATAAACAAAGACATTGCTACTTGCAGTGTGCAGTGCTGTAATTTGAAGTGAGCATTGCCAGCTCATTCGTTAGGATCTTTCTCTCCAAGACCAGAGTGTGGCAATCAGAAAAGGAAAAAAAAAAATCCAGGTATATTACTTTACTTGCAGAGATGAAGCAAACAATGGGAAGTAGGGGAAAAAAACTGAGAACAAATTATTTTAAATGCCTGAGAAAGAGTCAAACCAAGAGCTGCCCTGATCATCAATTAGCAAAAATCAACAGAAGTGGAAAGACCAAAAACCAAAGTTTATTGAGATGCAGAAAAAGATAAGTCACCTCAAACACTCTACTCTGAGAATGACCATAGACATAGAGAATGGAAACCGTTCAAAATGACTACAGTGCTTCTTGTGGTGGGATTCATTTGATCTCTAACGCCTGATTGAAAAACAATTCCTATAAATGCTTAAAAAGGCATGACACAGTGATACTGCATTGCTTCCATACACGTCCTCTGACGACTGAGTTCAAACAAGTAATCCTTCTATCGGTCTCCGTTATGCACCGTCACCCTTTTATTTTCAGGACAGCTTAAAGAAAAGGAATATGGAAAAGGAGAAGAATGGCAAAGACTGCTCAGCGGATGCCAAGGAAAACAGCTGTGTACAGAGCCTAAGCTTTACAAGGTTCCCTGGCTTGTGTGCCTGTGCTCCAAAGTGTCAGCACAGCAAGCGAAGGCTTACAATGAGGAACTATACCCTTGTTAGCATGCAACTCCAGCAGCCGTCAAAAGATCTTGTTATAATAAGTTTTTTGGCTTAGGGCGGTCAGAGGTTTAGACTTATAGATTTGTTGTTTTAGACTCTTTAGCCACCCATAGTTGTTTAGGCCTTTAGAAATGATTTAGATATTTATATTGCCTATGGCTCAGGCAAACAACATAAACTTAATATGAATATCTAAATCATTTGGAAAAAAAACCAACCAACCAAACAAACAAACAAAAAAAACAACCAGCGGCGTGCAGCCTGGAACTGCAGGTCTATGGGTCTGGACCTCTGGCCTCCCGGGGCCAAGAAACCTTAGTGTAACAAGATCTTCAAGTATCTTTGTGGCTGCTGCATGTATACTGACTGTTTGATCTTGAAAGCACATTCCTGTTGTCCACCTTTACCAAATAAGGATCTGCAAGTCAGCTATTGCATGGTGACCTTACTATACAAACGTATCTATTGTGATTAGAAAGTTCAAACACAAAGCCAATGACTTCTCACATTGAAAAGGTTATTGGTTATTTTCTATTGATTGGTTTTTCTTTGTGCATTTGCTGCTTGCTGTTGTAGTATCTGGTACTCTCTGGGTAGGAGTGGCTGACCTCGAACTTGTAGAGAGCTCCCTGTCTCTGCTGCCTGAGTGCTAGTATCAAATGTGTGCTGAACCAGACCGTGTTAAGTTACATTTAGCTTCTGTGGTGGTAATTGTTTTAACTGCTAATGTAATAGTCCCAAGACAGAGTGGAACATATTAAAATATAAAACACAAACTTTCATGATGAATAATGTGACCATTGTTCACATCTGTATTACTAAACATGCAAAATAATCTTACTTTCAGAACACTTATTTTTTAAATTTTTATAATTAATGCTTATTTCTAACTATAGATGATTATTAGACAGAGTAAATGGCTATATGAAATGATGCTTATTTCCTTGAAAATAATTTATACTTACAGGTGCTACTTATTTTGGATGGTTTTCTGAGTGTGTTCTGTATGTAACTTCATGTGGAGGTGAAAGGTCAGCCTCAGATAATGTTCTTCAGACAAAAGACACCTTTTTATTTATTTATTTATTATTTATTTATTTATTTATTTATTTATTTATTTATTTTTAATTTTTTTTTTTAAGATAAGGTCTCTCACTAGCCTGGGACATGCCTAATATACTAGGCCAATGTATACTGGGATCCACCTGTTTCTGCTTAAAGCTGTAGAATTCTAAGTGCTAACCAAGTTTTACATGGATTCTGGGGATCAAACTCAGATCATCATTCTTGCACATCAAATACTTCACCAACTAAGTTATCTCCCTACCCCTACTTTTGTATGGCTTAAGTAACTAATGGTTATCAATATAATAAACATTGTTAATTCACTTATCAATGTCAGGATAAATACTTCAAAATCCTATATGATTTAACCTTCTTGAGATCTGTAGACTCTAAGTACTGTATCATTCCCCTCATTATAGCGGAAGTAGAAGCTGAAAGATAAGTACAATATCCAAATGGAATGTAACTGGTTGCAGTGCAAGGGTTCAAATGTTCACTTAGAATTGCATAATTCTGCAGCTGCTATCATGCTATCTAATTTTAGTGTGCTTGGATATCATACACAGAGCTGGATATAGGAGTTTCTATTCCAATACATCTGTGGTTGACTCAAGAGGCTACATGTTTACTAGTTTTGTAAAATGGATGTAGGGTGGTGAATTCCACCATTCAGCAGAAAACATTATAGTATCTATAGTGGAAAGACAGTGAGCAGTAGGGTGCATTGCCAGTGTTTTCCAAGATGCTATCAAGAGGGAAAGCATGCTTGAACCATGATGCAACAGCTGAAATAAAAACATGAGGCTTAACTCACTGAGAGATAGGCTGGGAAATCTCAGGTGAAGAATAAACATATTTCATAGGGGAGTTAGAAGAGACATGGAGTTCTAGGATTGATAAATATTCTGAGGCACAAGCTATTTGATCTTATTGAAGAATAGTAATGTCTACCTGTCACTATGGCTAGAGAAAATACCGGGCTTATATGTAAAAATTCTCTTCTCCAAACATGATATATATTACTACTACCCAGTTCGACCATGCTCTTTCTGCTGTTACTCCAGTTGTCTGAACGTTTACTTGACATCTGACACTAGGAGAGTTCTGAACAAATTAGGGTGATCAATTTTAAGTCTTTTCTCTGTTGTTGCCCCTGTGTTCCTACATCATACAGATATTTAATGTGTCTTTGTTAGATTAAAAACTTGAAAACTTCTGAAGCAAAGTACAATTCCTGAGCATTCAAATAAAGTTCCAGCCTATCCTAGCATTTCTGGGCAAGTTAAGGCTAATTTAGAAATTATTAAAATATATAGATCTATTGTTTATAATTAATGGGCAGTTAATTCTCCCTTGACAACTCTTATAATCAGCAGTGCACTTAATGTCAGCTATTTTGTATTTCTGTCTGTGTGCAGAAATGACTTTCTATTTTCTAATGTATGAATTCCTTCAGAAGTCAGACACTGAGATTTATTAATAAATAAGCCTGTTACTTGATAGTTACTTATTAATTGAAATAACAATATAATTCACATTATATGTACAGGCATCTAATATTATAGGGTTTTTTTCTAGTTTATCTTACAGTTTGTGTATAAACCTCTCAACTTATATGTGTAATTTTACAGATACAATGCCAATATAAGGTGACAAGTTTGCTCTCAAATTATGTAAGTATGCAAGTTTTGCCTAGAACTAACAATCTTTATCAGAAAATGTAATTTTTCTATTAATTTCATATTTTTCTTGTTGCTAATTAAATGTTTTAATCCTTTTTCCCCGGGGATTGATTTGGAAGCAGATATGCAGAAGAAATGATGACTATAAGGTACTTATAGACTCACACTCTATAGGAATAGTATCATCTACCCATGTGAGCGGGTAAAAAGCTTAGGCAGTTTGTGGTACGCAGAACATCCACGAGTAATCATGAGGATCCAGTCTCCACAAGTGATTAAATTGCACAGAACAACCAAAGATTGAGTAAGACTAAGACATCAACAATGTCTGTAGAAAGCATGCATATCCTTTGCTTAAGGCTATCAGGATTTAAACACTGTGGCTCTCCAAAAGGAAATTTTTCGCATGTTTTAAGCAGTCTGGCAGAGTGTCCAGCACATGGGAACTGCTCATGTTTTGATTGCATTAATTAATGCACTTAGAAGTCGCCTTCTATAAGAATCTGAGTCATTGATCCAATGAAGACACAGTCTGGTCAGCTGTGGAAGAGTCAGCGGAAGTTGTTTAGTCTAGTGTTTCTCAAATTTTAATGTGATTTACAAATCACTTGATTTTGTTACATCGCAAATTCTGATTGAGTAAGTGTGGAATGAAGGCCTGAGACTCTGCATTCCTAAGCAGCTTTCAGGTGATCCAATATAGCTGAGTCTGAGCTGTAACTTGAATAATAATAATTGAAGGACTTCCCTTTTACAGTAACACTTAAATCACTGTAGTATATTAAAATTGTCAAATTCTCTTTGGGGGGTATTACAGGAAACAACCTTCAATGCAATGTGATGGTTCATAGCTTGCTTTGTAAACCTGATGTAGAGCATTGCAGTGTTTGTAGAGTGATGGAGAAGAAAGCTGCTTTGCTCCTGACAAAGAGGCCTTAGTCCTGATGAGGAAGCAAACTGACATGCTGCAGGTCCTCTCCATTGACTGAGCTGCTGGAACGGATGCATTTCCTCAGGTGAGCTCCTTAGAGAATCACTGTTTTGAATAAACACTTCAGTTCTGTCCTGGCTTTCTTCCCACAGACTGAAAATGTTGTTTTTGAGTGTCCTTTCTTCTTTATGGCATTGAATAAGACTTTTCTATTCAGCAAGTTTTCAGAGGACAGAATGTTGGCAGATCTGGCCATAATTTCTTTTGTGCGAGTGTAAAAAAAGGAAAATGTTTCGTGTTGGCAGAATGGTAGCGTGTTCCAAACTTACTCAACAGACACGTTATAAAATACACTTGTCTAAATAAACAGTCATTTCGGGGATATAATACAGTCAAGAAAGGGACACCTCCGCAATGGCACTGAAAATGTTTGATCATTCTGAAAACAGGATGTGAAAATAGTATGATGACAACCTGCTTCTTTTGCTGTCTGGGTGGCTGATGATACAGTGCTGAACAATACACAAAGTAATCTTCAAGGATTTTGCTTCTCAAGGTCAAGTTCATACTGGCAATTACAATGATGTTTGTTGAAGTCGCTTGAATGGCAGTATAAATGCTGCCATTCAACCAAACTGGTTGATCCGGTGACTTTATGAATTGTGTTCCTTACTTTTCTTTGAAAGAATCATTTGTGTGGAAAGACAAAGAAGGATTGGCCTGGTCCAATTAGCCGTAAAGCTAACAGTCACTGGGAGATGAACCTGAAAGCATTCCCACAGAGCAGAGTGCGGTCCATTCACACTCAGTTGAACAGGCTTCAGCTTCGCAAAGCCCAGCTTTAGGAAGACACACTGTCGTGAACATTCTTCTTGTGCTCGTATCATGGAAAACACTAGCCACTGAGAATGCAGTTTTGATAGTGATGAGGCTTTTAAACATTTTACTTTATTTTATTCTATCTTACTTTATAGAATCCGTTATTATTATAAGATAGCTGCCAGTTCATAATCCCACAGCCTTACCCTGATATAGGGAGGGATGGCTGGCTGATGTGGGCTGGGCCCATGTATGTAACTTGACTTTTAAATCATGAGTCTTTGTGGATGGCTTTCTGTTGTTTAACATATTCTCATTTTACCTATGCTGCTTTTGGATACCTATAAAAATGACATAGCCTGGGAACACGTCTATAGGTAGCTCTTGGAGTGAACAGAAAGAGTATGTAAACTTCCAGTATTGCGCATAAACCACATATTCTAAGAAGAATAACATTTCAACAGTGACCTTAAAAGGGTGAGATAAATCTAAAAACTATACTGGACTTAGAGCCTTATAATGCTTATTTGTGTATTTCAGACTATGAAATAGGCCATGATCATCAGTACTACTCAGGTCCTTCTAAGATGCTGCGAATTTTACAGGGTAGTTACAAACACACATCTGTCATTAAATATTTGGCCTGGTTTCAGTTGCTCAGGATGTGCTTTGTTAATACTGAAGTTTGTAAATTCTCCTTGGCAAAGCAGAAGATTCTGCTCGTAGAGAAAGTAGTCTATTAAATAGCATTTAGAACAGCAACTTACCTTTGAAGAAATAAAAAGACAATATTTTTGTTTGCTCTTATATTTTTATTCTTATATGAATGTGTTCTATCTGGAAACATGAGGCCTAATAGGAAGGCTACTTACACTCTAGATATCTCTGTTACTAGGCAGTGACACCCTAATCAGCCGGTCTGGAAGACACCTGTGAGCAACACTGTTTTCCCTCAGGGATTAAGATCTCAAGGCTTCAGCGCTATGTTACTATGCTCTGCTACTCAAAGAAAAGCTCAGCAGACAGAGAGCCAATTAAGACGTACACTGAGGATTGAGCATGAGGACACATGGCTTTCCTCCCAATACTCCAGAAGCAGAGGCAGGAAGACCTCTGTCAGTTCAAGGCCAGCCTGGTCTACATAGTGAGTGTCAGGATAGCCAGGGTTCTGTAGAGATCCCATCTCATAATACAAACAAACAAATAAGCAAGCAAGCCGACAGACAAGTAAATAAAAAGAAATACAGAGGTGAATAGCTTTAACGATAACAATAATAATAGTAGTATATAAATAAGCAGAGCTTTTTAATGCCATTGACAGCAGAGGTCATGTATCATTTCTCCTTGAATTTTACACACAAAACTAGTTAGCTTTACTTGCTTCGAAGACCAATAAGAAATCTTGGAGGAAACACCTTATGTTCAAGGTATTTTGGATGAATGAAAAAAAAAGTGATTACAGATGGACTTTTTTCTTGCTCACATCTAAGTGATTTGATTCTCTTCAATAGTACTGTTTTGTTCATTATTGGCATATTTTAACTCCTTCATGTCCTTGTATTAACTTCTGGGTGGGTAGTGGAATCACCTTTGGCTCAGTTCTTTCAGAAAAACATCAAGGTTAGCATCCTGTATGTGGTTTAGTCCCTTCGCTACTCAGGTTTGCCCATCATTTTCCTCTCTCACTTAATGTGTTCAGATTTTAACCACTTCTCTTTTCTAATTAAAACTCTCAAACTCTGTGTGCCAGAGTATTTTCAGTATCTCATGCCTGTAGTTTGCTAATTACTCAAAAAGTAGTTTTGTCTGGGAAGGCCTCCACAAATCCCAGCTGAGTCCCTTCAGACAAAGATGAACTGATGCCACAGACTTCATAGGATCTTTGGTAGAGTCATTCATGATGAACATGGAGCTGAGGGGATGGCAGGAGAAATGTAGAATGTGTTCAAAAACAAGTCTGGTCTGAAATTGCATGCAGTGTGCAGGTTGAAGCATGCATGTGACTTTGAATCTAACTGTTTCTATGAGCATACAATATTATCATTAGAGACATGTTTTCTTGTAAGAACAGACTTTATTGCCATTGAAATAAGAAAAAACTGAGGCTCTATTAAGCAGTCCTAAGCAGCTTGTAGGGTCTTTAGAAATCCAAAGGGTGAGGTATAGAAACTAAATTTCTATATAAAGAAAGTGTGAGACCTCTTCAGCATCTCTAGAAGGAAATAGTATAGAAGGCTTTGAACATGAGAGTTTCCTTAACCTACCCAATGCAGAGGTTATGTGAAAACAAGGGAAGAGCTGTCATTCAACAGAAAGTTTTATTGGTGACTTTCCAACCTGAAGAAGGGAAAAGATATGTAAAAGAAATTTCAAGGACAGATCAAGTCAAATAATGTAAAGTTGGTTTATTTTATTGAACAGACTGAACATGATATTCTCTAAAACTCTTTAAAGAGCATGTTTTCAATTTAGTTGACTGAAATTTTTGAGGTTTTTTTACTTTTAAATGTGAATTATACATAATAATTAAAATATGGAATTTTTATACTGGAAATGATTTTTGACACCAGCTAATACAACCAGCTCCATAACAATATTTTTAATAAAATAATTGAGACCTGAAACCTGCACAAAAACTAACACCAAAGAATACAACAATTTGCTGTTCATTGTTAAACACTCAGCTCTGAGAACATTATATAAAAATTATTATATGTACTCAAAAGGCTGCATTTGGGAATATAAATGTATTACATATATGCATGCAGTAACAATTGATGAAAAGAAACGCCATTAATATGAAAGAGAAGGGTGTATGGCAGGACTTAGAAGAATGAAAAGGGAAGTATGCTGTAATTATATCGTAATCTCAAAAATAAAATTTTTAAAATTTAAATAATAATGTTTTACCAACTAACTAACACTAGTCATTAACTAACTAAGCTTTATCAAACATATTTCTGTAAATATGTCTTAGCAAGTAATAGGATATATAATTAACACATCTCTTTTGTGTGAATAAGTGATTATTAAAAGTCAAAAATTCTCTTTCATTGGGTAGCCATTTATACATTGCTTAGTCAACTATTAATTACTTAGCCAAGTAGCATTTACAGATACATTTCCCTTGGAAAACTGGTATCAAATTAATTAGTTATATTGTGTCTATGAGAAGCAATTAGCTTGTATTATTCATACTTTTTTAGCTTTGACATTAGCTTTGGTATTCACTTTTTAAACAGCATGATGCTGAGTGAATAACAGTAAGGAGGAATCACCATCTAATGAAATATCTTCGGTAATGGAAAAATCATCCTCACTTAGGAATTTTTGTGATTCTTATAAAAGTTAGGGATACGAGTTAAGGAAGGGCATAAGTACATAATCATACATGGGTTTGGTAAAACACCGAGATATTTTACAATCAATTTTCATACTTTGGGTTAAAATTTTTGAGGGTTCATAGAAAGGAATTGACAATTTTTCTAAAAACTTGACTGTAACATGTAACTTAGTTTTGTTTTTTTGAGTTTTGAAGACAAGGCTTCTCTAGACGGCCTTGATTTTGTTTTATTGAGAAAGCACATTGTAAATACTGGCATACAGGCCATTTGCCACCACCCCTATCATCTTTCAATATTTTTCATAATATGAAATTTCAGTTTAGTGTTTGATTTGTTAACTATTACATCAGAGGACATACGCTTGTGTGTTCTCATCTGTAAATTGCAGATGACAAAAACCACCTCACAAAATCACTATGAGTATTTCCTTTGGCATGCATCTAGCATAGTACCTGTCACAAACATTTTTAATAAGTGTTCATTGACTCACACATTTATTCATTTATTCATCATTTGGTATATTAATAAGATGTTTCAAAACCTCTTGATCACTTTGTAGATATGTAATTGTGTTTAACAAATATTTTCTGGATGCTAACTTTGTACCAGGAGTCATGTTAAATTCATAAATGCATGCATTACTATTACTATTCCATGTAAATATAAAATATAGTGCTATGTAAAGGCGTAAGTTCAATGAATTGTAAGTGATAAAATTGGACTCAAAACTAGAGCATTACACAGGAGCTAAGTAACTGATGCTGTGGATCATAGAAGAATGCATGTTGGAATTGATAGTTGTGTGAGAGCTAGTATGGTTATTAATAAACATGATTGCTTACTGCATTTGCGATTTTGTTACTTGTAATACTTTTCTTGTTCCTTAAACTACTTAAAATAAATCAACAGATGTTGTCACTGAGCTAAAACAGGAAGAACAAAATTTCAAATGATATGCAGAGAGTCAGAAACGGAATTTTAATGTGCTGTTTCATATGCTTTGTCAATTAATTGAAAAACATTGATAATATCATTTTAGAAAAGTCAAGTAGCTATGACACATTATTAATAAGTAGACTATTGTACAACGGAACCAAGAGGGAAATTTTTCAATGGTAATTATTTTTATACACATATATAATAAATTTCAAGCATGCGCAATAGACTTTCAAGCATACCAAAACTGATTGGTTGTAAAAAAAGAGAGAGAGAGGGAGAAGAAGAGTCATAATTAAACACAAGTTTATGATATGTGGATTTGCAATTTACTGGATATAGAAAGTGCATGGGTGAGGAAAGTTGGTATAACCTGTATCAAGTAAGCTGGGGTTACTGAGGAAGTCAATGTAAGTACAGAAATCTAAAAACATGGTCAATAGGATGGGCAGATGTTATTTAATATTACGTTCAAGACAGCATTCAGAAAATGTGAGATTATCATATGCAGAAAAAATAGAATTGAGCTGTAATTCTTTTGACCAAAATTTGTTAATCTTCCAAAATATGTACCTGTAGTTTCTTGTTTATTTCTTATTAATTTATTATTCTATATTTCCTACTTTGAAAAATATATATAAATTAAGTTCCATGCTAAAAATTTGGTTAAATCAAACTCAATAGTAGGACAATTGTAAATAAATTTAATGAAGTTCATATTAGATTAAAATATGCAAACAAAGAGAAAATTACACAAATCCCCCTTTTATCTATTTATTATTTTGTGATTAGTTACAAGAAATTTCTCTATATGACCATGTCAATTCTCTCTTGAAAATCTGTTTTATATTGTAATTTCTTGTTGACTTCTGTTAGTTTCCAAAGGAACTATAAGGAGATGAAATGAAATGTGGTCTCTTTTCTAAAGTATTCAATTTATAAAATGCCCTTGAGAGATCTCCAATGCCACTAAGTCAATGGTGATAGAAAATAATAGAAAAACCAGAATTTTGATCTTATTGTTATCTTTATGTTAAAATAATATGAATATTATGGGTAATCAGCAACATTGATACATGTATAACTTGAAAAAGATGTTTTCTATGATCACATGGTTCATGGGGAAATATTGGTAAGCTTAGAAACATGTGTATTTTCTTTAATTAAGAAATGTTTTATTGTTAAGTAGATAGGCTTTTGACTTATGAATCCTTGACTGAGTTAATATGAAAGTCAACACATGTCATATGAGGCAACAAATACAAAGCATGTTTCAAGACTTCTGAAAGTTCAGGGCAAGAAAAATGAGTACCCTAATGTATTCAGAAGGAAAATCTATGCCATTAAATTTCTTTTTTTCATTAATTTATGAATTATTTAAAAACTCATGATATATGTGTGTGTAAACATGCATATTTTCCAAAGCATAATTTGCATATGTGGAAGTGTATTGTTCTACACAGTCTACTCATTTATTAGCTTTCTTACTCTAAATTTGTCCTGTGACTTAAATCACTTATACATACGTATTAGAGAAAAAGAATGATCATTTTGCTAGTGCATGTTACCAGCAAAGCAAATTCAGTTTAGAGAGATTTTGAACAGAGTTGATTCTCTTATAATTTTCCAGTATAAGATAATTGTCTGCATAGGTGTTTTATTCAGTACAGTGCTATATACCCAGCATTCTCTATCTGCTAACTTACCATAAACTTCCTCAATGTGATACATCAAAATAAATAAAATCAGCAGCGTGGTTACGGGCAATATGAAATATTCTACCTTAGGAAATACTTTAACCATGGCATCATTTATAATCTTGGAACTTAAGAAGCTAAAAGATGCTTGCAGTTTTAATTACAAGCAAATAATTTTTGAGTTGTAACTTACCTGTTGCTCTGATGTTTGACTTTCAACAATTTACCACATGGGAGTCGGTGGTTGTTGGTTATCAAATGAATAGCAAGAATTGGAGCATATTAACTTTGGAAAAAATAATGCTTTAGGCTCAAAGTTATTTCTTCTTCAAGTATTTTCATTATAACAACTTTTTCTGTTAACAAAGTTTTCACTGAGGTTGCTGATTATTGGAAAATAACTCTAGCAGAAGATGTCAGGAAGATTAATTAGTGTAGGATTCATGTTGCTGGGGATCTCATTGTCAGAAATTGCAAGTTGAAGGGTGAACTATCTATTCCCAAAGTATGAAATTTCTGTCCCAACTATTGACTCCTCAGAGTAAAAGCGCTATACAAAAAAGAAGAAACCAGAACGTAAAATAAGTGTGCGTGGGAAGATAGTTGTGATTTAGTGTAAATTAATGATGTTTGTCATGTGATGAAAAGCATTTCACAGCTGTGATTGTCATTGACCCTGAAAGTCTTGACTATCTGCTAGGAAGTAAGATGAGAAAATCCTTAATATCTCTTAATTGTGGAGAACTAGTCACACATAGAAGCAGGCTTTACTTAATCTTGTCTCCATTTAGCATAAACTACAGAATATGAGAAAATACTTCACAGTTTATATTAATAACAATTTTTTATTGGTTTGTGGTGTATATTACCATTTAGAATTAGCTAACCTGATGAAATCAAACCTAAATATACTACCTACTCCTCTCTGTCATTATGCCCCCAGAAGAAGGCACAATTAAGGCCTACTGATGGCCAACTCAGACAAGTTTATTGTGGAATATTTCAGGAGCAGTTTAGCATCACACTTGTATATATCAAATATTATTCTTTCTTTGATTAATTAAAGACTTTGCTTCTTTCATGTTGCTGTGTAATTACTCTGATGCCTTTTCCACTGCAGGTTTTTTTTTTTCTTTCTTGAAAACATTGCATAGAAAACTGACATGAGAAGCCATTGATATATAAAATAACACAGAGTTCTTTGGAAATTTAACTTTGGAGATCTCTTTCTATATATATATTTATATCTATCTATCTATCTATCTGTCTGTCTGTCTGTCTATCACTATCTCTGTGCATGTATATAACACATATATTACATGTATGTATAATACATATCAATGACCATCCGACAATCTATGTGACATATAACTCACTAAATATAAAAAGAAAATTTTTAAAGAATCTGTGGCAGCATGTAGAATATATATATAAATTTTTCTAAACATTTTTTTCTATAAATGATGAGAACTCAGGGTGAATTTAATTATAACATATCATTCAGTACATTTCACAAATAAGTTTTTACAGAATTTTTCCTGGTATTCTTTCATACTACCTTACTTAATTTTAAAATATTCAAGATACTGTTTTCCTGCAATTTACACTCTAAATTTGCCCATTTAAAAATAGTAGATTGTTGTCATAATAGTAATTAATTTTCTGAATCTTTTTTCAAAGTTATTCAATTAGAAGTGAATAGGAAAACTATAAAATGAAGCATCTCCATCAGATGCTTGGGTAAAGCTATAGCTAACAGGGGGGTAAGGTAGTCTGCAATGATTACATTTCTTAGAGCCTAACTTAGTAATTCATTTCCATTATCTAATATATCAGCTATTTCTGTGCCTGCTTCTTAGAATTTTAGATGACATACTTTTACACAAAAAACCTAAAAATTACTACTACCATCAATAGAAAAATGAAGACTCTGAATGACTTCAACTCTCAAAGAGAAGTTCAAAGAATTAAATTTTACATTTCACAGATAAAGCCTTTGATCACAAATCTCTGCTAATATAATATCATGATTGAAATTCTTACATTTTATATGCAAATAATGCTATTATCAACTGTCCTAAGTTAGAATATTTTAAATTCATTAATATGCTCCTTGGTTTCTTTGTTCTTTTTCTATGGAATTTTGTTTTTCTGTTCTTAAAACATATCATAATTGTGAGATGAAAGAGCTATGTTTCAGTTCGAAAAGTTGTTTCCAATTACCTACTACTCAGTGAATGGCTGTAACTCTGATTTCACTCAGCACAAGAAAGAAAGATAGGGTACAGTCAATCCATAGAAGAAATAATAATAATAAAAAACCATAAGTCTTAAATAAAGAAACACCCAACCCCTGGTATTAGCTTTAAAAAGAGAAATATAATTACCCTCAGCAAGAATCTGAGACAATGGAGGTTGCTTCCAGACAAATTATTTGAGACTTCATGGCAAAACACTTGATTTTAACTACAATCTGCTACATACAAGGCAGTGCTATTTAAAGAGATTAATGCAAGCAGGTCAGAGACTGTGTAGCTGTAGCAGAAATAACGCTGCATCAGTGAAAAGGGAGGATTGTAGAAGAGCAAACCATTCATGGTCTGTATATGGAGTACACAATGTTCTCACTGCATGTGAGATTATTTAATTTTTACTTTTTGAAGTTATGTTTTTAAAAATACTATTGATCTTATTTTTGAATTTTACATCATGCACCCAAAACCCACTCATCTCGTCCTTCCACATCTTCCCTCTGCCCTCGCAATGCCTCCCTTAAGGAAAAATACCACTGTCGAAGCTACAGTATATCACGGTGTGTCACATGGTATATCCTTTTGCCAGACAGCTTTACTGTTCAGGAGATGTTCATTGCAATGAGTCGTTGAGGTGGTTCAAGGCCCCTGGCTTCTGCCACTCTATCAAAGAAATCACCAAAGGAATCACCAGGATTCCTCTTTGAATAGCCTGTTATTGCTCTGTCTCATTGAGATCCCACAGCTTTGTTTCAGCAGGAAAAGCCCTTTTACATGCTCTAGCAACTCATTGTTATATGGTGTATATTTTAAGGTGGGCAGGCCAACTCAAAGCCCTGGATCTGGGCCTTGGTGGTAAATGAGTTGGTCAGCTTCTAGAGCAGGGTCAGATGTAGCACAAATCCTAATTGACTTAAAAAAAAAAAATCCTGGAGCCATATATTGGTAAATGCTGAAAGATCAGAAAAGCCAAGCAGCAGCCACTAGAGGAGAGTCCTTACCTCTACCAAATCATCTGGCTAAAAGGACTGTGCTCCTGTTTCCTTCTGCCTTATGTTCCTTTCTCCACTCATGTCACTTTCTTCCTCAACATCCCTAGTGCTGGGATTAAAGGCATGTACATCTCAAATACCGGGAGCAGAGACATGTGTACTGCTACTGCCTGACTTCTATGGCTAATTAGTGGCTTGCTTTACCCTCTCTGATCTTTAGGCACACTTTGTTAGAGCAGACAAAAATTATCACCACATCTTTTTGTATTAGGTTTCTGGCCCGGACTTTTGAGACCGGCCTCTGGACCCAGAACCGCAGACCCACAAACCTGCAGTCCCACAGAACCCACAGTTGACTTACAGACCCACAGACCCACAGATCCACAGAGACAAACAGACATTTACATTAATTTTAAGTTGATTGACCTAGGGCTCAGATATATAACTTGCTAACTCTTTACCCTTAAACTAACTCATGATTCTTATCTTATTCAGCCATGTGGCTTGGTAGCTTTTCTCAGAGCAGCATAGTTGTCCTCTGCATCTTCTGGCTTCTCTGGCATTTATGCTTTGTTCTTCCTGTCCCCAGAGTTTTCTCACACTGGTGGCTCTGCCCACATTTCATTTCTGCCTTCAGCCAATCAGCATTTTTATTAAAGTAGTAGGCAGGATGATTATTTATAGTATAATAACATGATTCCACTACATTTCCACTTTTCTCTTTTTAAAACAGAAACCCTCAAATCTAATTTCCTTTGTATACTTGTTATCACTATTATCTATAACAACTTATAACCAACAACGTAAACAAAGATATCATCCATTTCTTGGGAATGTGGGTGTCATTCTCTAGGCTACCTCCTGTTGAATGGGGGCACTGGCAATCCTATGGGACCCAAAGAAAAGTTTAGGATTATGGACAAGTCCTTAGTGAAATAGTCTGTAAGGCTGGGTCAGCTCAACCAGTCTCCTTGAAGTTGTTTTGAATGTAGAACTCAGAGGAAACTGCAACAGAGGTGCTCTGAAATGCTGAGTCATCTGGGCCATCCATTTCCACTGAAGACTTTTTAGGGAATCTTCCTCAATCAAACTTTTATGTTCCTTAACAAGGAATAAATCCATAGCCTTTCATTTCTGTGGAAATAAAAAGAAAATCTCTTCTCCAAAGTAGCATATCTTTTGATTTCAATATTAAAGTGAACTAATTTACAAAATATATAGGTTGAATTAATCCATCAGCATTTGTAATCAAAGGTCTTTTTACAGCTTTAACTACTTTGTTTTCAGTCAAAAAACTTAAAGACAAGGCAATAACATACAGTCTCCAGATACTGTTAATAATTTCCACCTTATGTGGCTTATATTTTTACTTTATTTTTTAAGAACTTCCTCTATCCTTTTTCTTTTTTCTTTTCTTTCTCAAGCCAATGTATATTTTTAACACACTCTAAACCATTTAGAGTTTTTTTTTTTTAAATTGTCTTTTTTGTACACTTCTTATTTTTTTATCTTATTCTGTTTTTGACCACACCTTTGCTTGGTTAGGGTGACTGACTCTACCCAGACCCTAGTCTAGCTTCATAGGATTTATCTTTTTAGCCCAGGTACAGGTAGAACTCACAATTACCACTCTTGGGGAATTTTAGGGTTCATATAACTACCAAGTAAAGCACTGCCCCATCTGCTGCTCATTAGCACCATTTAAGTAGTTGGCAGTATGTAAGTTAAGTAGAATCTTAAAAGATTCACAAGTGTTTTGCTTCTAAGGCTGATTCAGGAAGCTTCTATTAAAAATGAATAAATGAATGAATGAATGAATGAATGAAAAATAAAAATAAGAAGCTGCACCCCTGCTTGCCTCCAGCAATCCAGCAAACAGAGCTGATCCAAGAAATCACTGCTGCTACTAAGAAGCAATCTTTGACACTGTTTCCTTTTTGTCCTTATGAACAAAATCCTTAAATCCACCATATACAGCTCCCTCATTACATTGAGGCTCAGGAACTGGCCTTGTTCAGCTTAAGTTATGCAGAAAACACACCATTTTGTAATTTAATCCAGTGCACCACACGGTCTCTTTACCATGACCCACTTGAGAGACACAACACAGAAGCTGCTTTTGGCTCCATTTCTATGCTCCAGACCATTTTCAAGCTTTTGATGGCTTTATGTGGGTATATTTTACCCACGTTTGCACCATTTGTTGTATTAGGGTTCTGTCACCGACTTTACAGCCTAGCCTCAGGTCCCAGAACCACAGACCTGCAGACTCACAGTCCCACAGAGACACACAGATATCACAATAAATCTTACTTGCAATATGCCAAATACAAGATTAATATTTATTGGAAAGTAATTTAACATTCATGATCACAGGTTACACCTTAAAAAGGTATTTGAGCAATTGGATGTTCCAGGCAATGGATGCTGATCCAATCTCTCAAGAAGGCAGGAACTAAACAGGCTGCCCAAGATCCCAACAACCCCTTTTGAATGGGACTGGCCACACCTCCTTCATGTGCCCAGGGCTCTGGATACATGCCTCCCAACCTTATCAGCTAACATCTGAATCCTACCACATCTCCCCCTTTTGTCTAACTAAGAAGGTTCTGACTCTGCCCTTCCTTTCCTACCTATTCTGATTCCCCACCTACTTCTTCTATGGTGCCTGTCATGGGACAAAGCAGCTCCTTTATTTAAAGACTGATATTCACAGCATACAGAAAGACATTCCCACATCACCTCCCCTTCTGTTTAATCAGAAAAGAAACAGATAGCATCCCAACGTGGGTTGAACACCCACGTAAAGCCAGAGAAAGATTAGAAAGGGTTCTAGAGCACAGAAATTGAGCCAAAGCAGCATTCAAATTGTGTATTTGAAGCAGGTCATTGTACAGAGATATCTGGGAATTTGGGTCACATTCAAAATGGCGCCAGAGGACTGACTGCAGACAGTGTAAGCTGCAACCAGGCTAGTTCCTGAAGTCTCACAGAAGATTCAGTAACATGTGATTGATTTAAGATTTACGTTTATATTGAACAAAAAGAAAACATGGTCAAAGACAGTTTCCTAATGGCAGCATTTCTTGGGTCTGCTCTGTTTGTTGGCGGTGAACAGAGACATGACTCCTTTAAGAGAACTTACTGATTCAGCTTTATCTGCAAAAATTATGTGGCTCTTTAAGAAAGTGGTAGCATTTTAAAAGTTTTTCTAGTTGTAAAATGATTAAGGATTTACAATAAAACAGATTCAGATTTAAAAAAAAAACCTGTAAATGGGTTACAGTGTGCATAAAATGTACATGGGCTACAGAGAGAAAAGAAATAGGATAGAAGTCCCTAAAAAAGAGAAATAGAGTAATAAAAATATAATAAGCTATGTAAAGATGGAAAGTAGACACAGAATTTGGATTATGGTTATTATTGTTTTCTTTTACTTTTTAACTGTTAATGAGCTAACTGTAGAAAGGCAATAGATTGCAAAGGCTGCTAAGTTCAACAAGAATATATATTTTAAAGGTATCTTGATTTTGAAATTTGTGTCTAAGGATTTATTGCTTTGGAATAGTTTCTGCTTTTGTTTCCACAGAAGATGAGAACCTGTGGATTGCTTCCAAGCAAATATGTTTCATCAACCAAGACCACCTGAAAATTCTCTGACGGGAAGAGATGATCACATCAGCTTCAGGGCTGCAGACTAAGATGGTCCAGTCTCAAGAACCCATGAGATTGCCAACACTCCTTAATCAACAGGAAGTAGTAATGGAAAACTGTGGGAGATTATGTTGTTACATTGTAAATAATTGTCCCACCCACTGGTTTAATAAAAAGCGCTGATTGGCCAAAGGCAGGCAGGAAGTGTGGGTGCGGCTACCAGACTAAGAAAACTCTGAGAACAGGAAACACAGAGAAAGAACTCCAGAGAGAAGCCGAAAGAAGCAGAGGACAACTATGCTGCTCTAAGAAAAGGTACCCAGCTACATGGCTGAACAGGAGAAGAGTTATGGGTTAGATTAAGGGTACAGAGTTAGCAAGTTATATGCCTGGGCCTTAGGCTGATCAGCCAAAAACTATTGAAAGAATCTGTGTGTCTCTGCAGGTCTGTGGGTCTGCAGGCCTAAATCTTGAGGTTAGGCTGGAAATTCCGGGCCAGAAACCTCGTACTACAGAAAACTATACCCAAATTCCCAAAATAGTGTTTATAAATGTTTGTTTTCTTTATAAATGGTTAATGGTTATAGTTAATTTCTTTCTAGGAAGAAATAGGGGATAGGGTATATGAGTGAGTTTTTAAAAATTAGACTATTGAATTTACTTTAATCCAAAAATCAGCTGTTAGTCTCAAAATATTTTATATTGGTATGTATTTTGGTTTATTGATACAAATTTAAGGTCAATTTTGCTGTGCTGTATGTATTTTTCTACTTTTGTTTAAAGTATCATATTCATGTAACTGATTTAAAATTGTAATGTATAATTAAGAAATGCAGATTAATAGTCACCTATGATAACCAGACTTATAGTTAGGTTAGTTAAGATTTTTAGGTATACAAAGATATATTTCAATTAAATAGGTAATCTTCAAACACTTCTAAGACCTACAGAATATGGCATTTAAAATATTTTAAGAACTTAGACTTTTACAGACAGTGAGACAGGTCTGTTCATGGCAGCACCAATAAACTTCAAGAGAGAAATGCGCATCAAAGAAACTTCATATGGGTTTTACTTTTCTTTGTAGCAACGGTTAGCCACTGGACAAGAACATGTTTTGCACTGACTGCTTGACAGTATGCTGTTTAAGCTGGACATGCAGTTTCCATAGGAAAGTGATCTCTGAACTTTGGCAGAACAAGCCGAGATGGTCATTCAGGTTCCTGATTTGTAGGGCAAGCTCCAGACATTCTTCAGGACACAAAGAGAAGCGACTAATGAACTATGCCAGAATGGACAGAGCAGATTTCCTGCTTCACTGAAATGAAGAGATTCTGGGCCTGTAAGCTGAAGATGGATGCCTCAACTTTATAAAGAAACTTTTGGTGACTATCCAGGTAGATAGGTGTCATCTCTGTTGTTTCTAGATTTTGGAAGTTGCTTGCACTTCTGGTTTTTTGGGTAACTATATCCTTCTGTGGTCTTTCATGTAGTTGAAGATTATATAGCTATAGGTATAGTTTTTCTTAGTTATTTTAAAATGTATAGTGGATATGAAACTTTAGGTTCACAACAAGGTAAATGATACCGTATTTTCTTTAATTTTGCTAAATACAAATAGACTAGATATTGTAACTGTAATTCTTGCTTGACGGCTATTTTGTTATATGTAATTTTGCTATGTTAAAATTGAAACCTTCCTTTTTGATTAGAATGAGAGGGGGGTGATGTGGGAATGTCTTTTTGAATGTGAATATAGATCTTTAAATAAAGGAACTGTTTTGGCCCATGACAAGCACCACAGAAGAAGTAGGTGGGGAATAAGTAGAAAAGGAAGGGCGGAGTCAGAGACAGAATGACCCAGCTGCCAAAGAAGAAACATGTAAAGAACACAGGTGAGCCACAGGCCATGTGGAGGACAGATTAACAGAAATGGGTTGATTTAAGATGAAAGAACAAGCTAGCAATGTGCCTGAGCCATAGGCCAAACAGTATGAACTTAATATAAGCATCTGAATCATTTTGGGTATCTGAGCAGCAGTGGGGTGCTAAGGTCTGGAGCTGCAGGTCTGTGGGTCTGGGCCTCTGGCTGCCCTTGGCCAAGAAACCTTATTGTAACATGCAGACACTTACATTAATTCTAAGCTGATTGATCTGGGGCCCAGGCATATAAATGGCTGGCTCTTTACTCTTAAACTAACCCATGATTCTTATCCTGTTCAGCCATGCAGCTTGGTACCTTTTCTCAGAGCAGCATAGTTGTTCTCTGCATCTACTTCTCTGGTGTGTCTGTGGCATCTTTGCTCTGTTCTTCCTGTTCCCAGTGTTTTCTCAGTATGGTAGCCCTGTCCACACTTTCTGTCTGCTGTCAGCCAATCAGCATTTTTATTAAACCAGTAGGTGGGGCAATTATTTACAATGTAACAACACAATTCAACTACATTTTCCTATTTTTGTTTAAAATAAATTAAATAAGGTTATAACTAATATAAGAAATACTATATACAATGAGTAAAATAACTATATACAACATATAAGACAATAATTACATCAATAATGTATAGCCCATTAGTATTTAAAAATTCAGAGAAAATACTCCATTATTTAAACTATTTTTGGTGAGTTCAAACTGTTGTACTTAATTCACTAATTTACTTTCTATCCTCTTTTGCATTACCAACAAAAACTATCTTTGATGTCTCTCAAACTTATGTACTTACACCTCTTTAGTGAGTGGGCTTCTTTTCTGAATTTGTTAGTACGGAAAAACTATAGCTATAATTCTATTAGTGATTCTAGAAGGAAATAATATTAACTGAGTAAGCAGGAAGTGCAAGATATAAGCTAGCAGCTCCTGAAAAATGTGAGAAATGACAGAAATAGCTGCCTGCCTGAACAGTCACCCCAAGGTTCTCTATAATTTTGTGGTGTCTATATTTAGCCTACAGGACTAGCAAATCTGACAGAATTATGTGCAAAGCAGGATTTTTCTGAAGGGCTGTCCTACCTTGCCTTGGCAAAGTGTGTCAGTTCTTTCTTTTGTGTCCTGCTTGTCCATTTTGGATGCCATACTGTCAGCAGTCAAGGCAAGAGCAGATTTTTGACCAGCGGTTAACTTTACCACAAAGAAAGTAAACTCCATATAGAGTATTCTTCAATGTCTGTCATCTTCTTTGAAGTAGATTGGTGCTGCCAGGAGGAGATATGTCTCATTGTCATAAAAACCAAAAAGAACCCATTTTATTAAAACATCTTAAATGCTATATTCCATATATTTCTGAAGTATTTAATAACAACCAATCCACCTAAAATATATCTCATTTTACCTTGAAAACAAACATAATGTGACTACATGTTTGATTGTAATGACTAACTATTAATTTACATTCTTTATGTCCCAATTTGTGGCTAATAATAGCTTTCAAGGGCTAGAAATATGCATTATATTGTTAAATGAGTTATATAGGAGTAAAACCTTGAACAATAGAAATTATCATAAGGAATATTTTGACAAAATTAGTATATAAAATTTGTATACAATGTACCAATATCCAATCCAATATAAAACATTTAAAAATAGTAGTTGCTTTTTATAAGTGGACTCAGTGAGCCACCTTTTTATCTTATCACACCCATAGTCTTCTTTTTTCCTTTTCAGAATAGATTCAATTATCTACCCTCTTATCCTAACATTCCTATATTTTTTTCAGAGTAGATTCAATAATCTATACTTTTATACTATCATTTCTATATACATTTTTAAACAAAAAAGATACTTAATCTAATCTCCTTGTTCAGCTTTTTTTTCCATTACCAATAACAACCTGTAACCAATCACCCTAAACAATGATAAATATCCATAACTCATTGATGGCCAAAAACTATTTATCTCATTTCTTGGGAATCAGGGTATTGTGTTATTAAATGTACTTCCTGCTGTCTGAGGGCAAATCTTTTAGAAGTTCCTAAAAAGAAAGTTGGGGTTAATTGTCAAGTTCCAAGAAGGTATATATGATTTGTTGTGAGTCTCTTTACAATGGGAAAGTTAAGAACTTGTTTCAAGTCTTTCTAGAATAGTCTGCGAGGCGAGGTTATCTCAGATATTCACCACAAAATTATCCTAAGCAGTTTGTTGTCCAACTATGATCTTCGGTTTGTATTTTTCACCTTAGTGGCATTATCATAGTCAGTCCAAGTGAAATCATCATTGTGGGATCCCCTCAGCTTTTTGGAAGACTTCAGAGATTGCATTTGGTCAGATTATTTCTTTTCTTGGTAATGTTTTCTGGGTAGTACCAAATATTATTTATTAGAGCAGAATAAAGACACTAGTTGACTTATCTTTTTAAAAGTCCTTTTTCTGTCTTTCTGCTTTCCTAAAGCTGATGATTTATTCTTTTATTATCTGATCATTGTTTATTGTCTGTTGGAAAACTGAAAGTCATTGGCATTTTCTCTCCATCCTTATTGTATCTTCTGTTAGCACCTTTTATCTTTTGACTTTTTGACTAACAGGATGCTAAACGTAGAATTGTTGGTGCTTTGTTTATAGCACATATTGCCTTGGGGAAATAAGAAACTCTCACAGAATAAATTAATAGCAATTTTGAAAGTCTATGTAAAAAAAGAGTGTTTCAAGATGAGGGAAAATTATAGGAAGAAGATATTATAAGTTGTGCTGACTTATAAGACGTGAAAGAAGAGACTGAACATTGCAGACCTGATAAAGAAATCATCCTCACTCAAAGTTTGCAGAATGTTACTCTTAGAAGCTGATAGGACAAATGCGTTGCATTCCAGCTAATGAGAAGTACCTGGGCAGTAAAGATCACATGCCGACATCTTACTGTATGGCCAGCAGCAGTACAGGCTGGCATTCCACACACTTTGGGAATTTCTTCTTCTGGCTTTTTCCATCTGTCTAAACTTAGACCATCATTCATTTAAATTAAAGACCACTCATGAGCTCTACTCTCTTCTATTCAATTTATTGTCTATAAATGAATGTGAATGAATAAGTATAAATTTGGAGAACATACTAGGAGTGCCTTAGACAATGACTAGCTTTCATATTTTATAGTTATAACAGAAGGCAAGGGGTTATAGGGATTCTCGCATGCCTATTAAGCTGCAGGGAAAAAAGAAACGCTTCCTAAAGTTTCATAACATAGCCCCCAATTACAAATACATTTGTATGTAAAACACAGGTCTACTCACCTAAATATCATCATTCCTATAGTAGCTAATGTGTTTCGTATGTCAGTAAATGGGCTACAATCCTTTATTATGTCATAGTAGGGCAGTTTTGGAAGAAAATCCAGAAATTTCATTACATTACAAAGAACCAGTGAGACAATGTTAGGACAGTCAGATTGCCTGGCCTTTAGTGAAAACTAGTATCTGTGTTGTGAAAATCGCTGTTAGACATTACTATACATGATGCTGCATAAAAAAAAAATAAAATGAAGGGTTGAAGCTACTCTCTGGAAGTATTTTCATCAGAAGTATACAAAACAGAAAATAATGTAAATGATGTAGCTATATGTCTGTATGTTTCTTTCTTCCCAACTACTGGAAGAAATCACTAGAGAGAATGTAGGATGGAGAATATGTCTGGTTGCTATTGAGAAATAGGCAAGGAAGGAAGACTTCAAATGGAGATTGAGAAGAGCTTGGCCTGGGGAGGGAAGCTAGAAGTAGGAGGAGCCTGAGAGTGCCCCACTTAGACTTTGTTGCGGAGCTTAATCCACCAGCAAGAGGCCCAGAATACTTCAAGTTTCATCAGCAAGTAAGAGCGTGTTCTCCCTGCCTCTTCCCCCTTAAGTCTGAATGACATCAAAATACTGGAATCCTTTGAATTTCTTTTCAAGACTATTTCACTTTACTGTATGTATTTATGAGACACAAAGCGATGCTTTGATACATGTGTACATTGTGACATTTAATGGGACATCCGGCTAGACCTCGCTCTGGTTCTAAGGATTAACTCTGAGCATTATGGAAGGCTGTATGAACAAGAACACTATGTTTCTCCATTCTTCTGTGGTTCCTTGTTACGGCTCTCTTAAATAAGTCACACCCAGCTGAATCGTCTTAGTTCTATTATTATAGATATGAATCATGTCTTTAAAATCCCTGGAGTTTTAAAACAACAAACAAAGAGAATCACAAAATCATTTTTAGTCTACTTAGCTTTAGTCACTGAATTTGTCTGCAAACCAGTTTATAAGCTTGGATGAGCATATAAGAAAGCTCTGATAAGAAGCCCCATCTGTCCTGTCGGAGAGAAGGGGGGGGGATGATATGTCATCACAATAACGTGCAGCGTCCTGCCTTTAGGACATGGTTGTATTTCTGGCTGTTCATTTATTAAGGGGTTTCAGGAGGAAGAGGCAGGGAAGTTAAGAGAGAGAGAGAGAAAGAGGCAGAAACGAGGATAACGGACGGAGAAGAGAGATGATAGAAGTGAGTGAGAGCATCAGCCTTAGATATCAGGGAAACTGCAATGCACAGGGTCTGAGGTAGCATGGCATCTTACATGTCTCTATCATATTGGAGACACTGTCAAAAAAAAACAAAAACAAATGGTCTACTCTATATCTAAACATGTCTGACATGCTTGTTAAATATTTAAAGGAAACAGATTATTTACTCATGTTATACGGCCCCTTTTTCTTCTCTCCAAGTCGTTGACAATAGTTCCACATAAATGTAGCAAATTGTTCTGGGTACATTTTAATGCAGGTATTTAAAGTCTAAAAAAGACTTGAATTGCTGTATTATAAAAGGAAGAATTTTCTTAACAGGGAACAATGATTGAATGTATTTCTCATCACAGTAAAGGATTAATAGCAGTGAGTAAATGTCATCAGCTCACTCATGAAATGTGCTGTGAGCATTCAGTTTCTTTTTGACGATTGGTGTTTTTGGCCCTTTAAAATGCTAACACACTCGGTTTTGTCTCATGGTGGAAGTACAATAGAAAATTTTATGTGTGAGTTAGTATTTTGGGGGAAAATTGTAGTCTTTTGGGATTCCACAGTAAGAATGGTATATGGTCATTTGTTCTTTGCAAACTGATGGAGACAGCTAAACATGCGTTTTCTGTAGTTACTACTTACGTGAATCACAGGGGCTCATGGACAAGCTGAAATTTTCAGTATCACTGAGGTGTTCAGACATTCATCGAGAAACACTAAGACACGTGCAGGGAATTTTGAGATTTCTAGAATCTTGGTGGCCTGGTATACTGACTAGTTTCAGATAATTTATTGAAGTGAAAAGCAAATGATTCTTCTACTCACTGGGTGCAAAGATCCAGACAGAAAACACTTTAAGAAGTAGCTTTTTCTAACTACAACAAATTTTATCTATATGCATTTAAAATATGACTACATTATCAAAGTTTTATACATGAAATACTCTCTCTCTCTTTTTCTCACACACACACACACACACACACACACACACACACACACACACACACACACAAACACTAAAACAAAACCAACTGATCTTCCTCAGTGTGTAATTAAAAGCTTTGAGCACTTAGAAAAAAAAATTGTCCTGTTTCTGGTTAAGACTTGTACAAAGGAGACAATTTCTCCAAATGTTTCTTTGGTATTTCCAAAGATTCTATTGTTTGATCTGTCTGCCCAAAATTCTATTCCTCCATAGGAAGAAACTTTAAAACTCCAAGAGGACAGAATAATTTCTTCAATAATAGCAAGGGAATTAATTTTAATGCACTAAATTCACAAGAAATTCCAGCGATAAAGAGATGCCTCTCAGTCTTATTATTTAATTGATCTTTTTGGAATAGTTCATTTGTACTCCAGAAAAATAATAAAGTAGGCTATTAAGTTCTTTCAAATGTATGAAAACAACAGTGACTAATACTCAGAAATCTCCTTATGAAAGGCTTTTGTGTTTGAACCTTCTAAATTTTAATCTCTAGTAGGTGGTTCTGGGCTTACTATTATTATTATTTTAAGCTTAAAACTTCCTTGGTAGAACTGAAGTAAGTTTGATTTAAATTTCTTTTATTCATTGAAGATTGACTGAAATGAATTTTACTTGCACAATGTAAAATATGTTTTATTTCAAAGCATTATACTTTATCCTTCATTTCCTGTCTATTCATTCAGAGAAAAACACACTGTTTCAGATACAGCTGCATGCAAGCATGCACACTCACACACACACACACACACACACACACACAGAGAGAGAGAGAGAGAGAGAGAGAGAGAGAGAGAGAGAGAGAGAGAGAGAACTGATCTGATGAGCAGCCAGGAAACTGGGTTCTATTTATTGAACCTTAAATTAAGCTTCAATTGAATCATTTCTACCTTAGAGACAATATCTGTTACATGAAACTATTGCCAGATATATTGCAAAGTGGCAACCAAATAGACTGAGATAGAAGATGAATTTCACTTGACCTATGTCAACATTTCTAGGAGGAAAAGAAGAGGAATGGAAATGCCTCAACACCACCATAGAAGTACTAGGGTCACTCACTGGTTCCTGTATCCTCATCAATACATGATGCTGGCAGCCTTACTTAGGATATCTTGATGTGCTTATGGCCACATTTTTTTTCTCCCTCTAACCTATTGTGTGAGATGGCAGTTGGATTTCAGACAAGGATGCTATTTTTAACTTATTTGAGCACTGGCCTGCTTTTCTTGCTGGCTGATGTGCAAATGTGTGCTTTGGATTCTCATGTATAATTTTGTGTTGGACAAATTAATTTACATAAAGTTATTCCACCATGTTCTGATTTTTTTTCTCTTTATGATGATTTGATAAATTGGAAATTCTGGATTTTAGCGAAAGATCAGTGTACAACTTTTCCTCAATCAGGTTAATATTTAAAATTATTTTTGTTTAAGTGGCATCTTGTCATAAAATGTGATTTCTTTGCTATATTTTTATAGCATATGCCAGCCAGAGGCAGGGGAAGCAGGATGAGAATGCCGCGGTGCAAAACGGTACCAAACCACGTGGCTAAACATAGATAAGAATTTTGGGTTAATCTAAGTGTAGGAGTTAGCAAATAATAAGCCTGAGCCATAGGCTAAAGAGCGTATAATTACCATTAAGTCTTCGATAATTATTTCATAAGAGGCTGTGGGATTGGCCAGTTAGGACAGAAGATGTCTGACTACATTATCTTCTATGTATGTGTACACTCTTCACTTTCTCAGAAAACTTACCAGTGTGAAGTAGAGAGGAGAGGGCAATGGGTATGATTAGCATCCTTCATATACACGCATGAAAAAGCATTGCCATTCGTTATTTTGAAACTAGAAGACATATTCATTAAAATTCTACTTTTTGCTGCAAACTTCACTTCCTTATGGAAATCGAGATAATGTTTTTATCCTTTGAAATCTTAATGGCGATTTTTTCATCATCCATTTCATATCTATTACTGAAATATTTCTTCAGTGTTGTTTGACTTATAGTTTCTAAGTTCAGTTATTTTCAACTTAATACTCACCATATTTTCACAATTACAGTGAAAACTCCAGAATATAGAGTAGGTGTTTATTCTGCATCTTCTCCCTGAAAAATGTCCTTTAAAAAAGGAAAATGAAGTGTGGTCTAGAAAAGTGTACTCTTTCTGTTATTTTATACATGTAAGTTAAAGGTACATTCATGAGATTTTTCTTTGCATGCAAGCCATTCATAGGCACATGAGTATCGACGATAAGCAGGATAATAATGTTGAATTGTCTATTTTGAAAAATTTTGTATCTTTTAGCTTTCCCTTTTGTGCTTGTCTATTCTGCTTTGACCGCTGCACAGGTGCAAGTTATTTTCGTTATCATCATTGCATACCGCATCACACTGGCTACCCTCTTACTTGGAACCTTAGAACGTTGCCCCACATTTACCCCTCTTCTGTCCGCCATTGTAAAATAAATTGTTTTCAGTTTTCTTTAACCTCCATACCATCTGTGATAGCTCTTCCAGCTCTTGCTTAAATACTGATGACAGAGCTCTGAATAGTTATTTATTTTTTATTTTATTCAAAGTACTTTCATATCCTGGCAGTTTTTATGACATAGGTGTTTCAAACATCCATGAACATTTCCAGTACCACTTCCTCACTGTATGCTTATGTCTTTTTTATGAAAGAGTAGTTCTGAGTTTTCAGTAAAACTAACAGAAAGACAGACAAGCGTTTCTATACTTCCTTCCTCTACCTACACATATGCATATCCTTCCCTGTTATTAATAACTCTCACTTCACAGAAGGATGTATTTGTTATAAGTGAAAACCAAAAATGCTCCTGTGAAGACCGAACAACACTCCAAGTCCTTCATTCATATGAGGCTTATCACGGGTGAAACACTGATTTTAAGAAAATGGACAGGCATGTAAGCACTACTATAGTATCCTGCACAGTATCTTCAGTGCCTGGAAATTCTGTTTCTTTATAATTTCCTCCCATTTCTTCAGACTCTGAAAATTGTTGAATTTTTTATTGTCTTTATGGTTTCATATATTCAACAATGTTATGGCTGGAATCAAAGAGAATATGGCCTTCTTAGATAGATTACTTTTATTCTCCAATGTATCATCTCATGACCTGATAATTCATGAGATATAAATTTTCAACTTTTGAATGTATACTGTTATTTTGGTGAGCATATTTATCACTGTGAGTAAACATCATGACAGAAAAAAAAAGTTAGGGAAGAAAAAAGGTTTACTTGGCTTACACTTCCATATTGCTGTTCATCATTGAAAGCAGTCAGAACAGGAACTCAACAAGGCAGGCACCTGGAAGCAGGAGCTGATGCAGGGCCCATGAGGGGTGCTATTTAGTGGCTTACTCTACGTGACTTCTGCTTTCTTGTGAAACGCAGGATTACTAGCTTAGGAATGGCCCCACTCAAAAAGTGCTGTGCCCTCTTATATCAATCACCAATTAAGAAAAATTCTGTAAGACTTGCTTGCAGACTGGTCTTACGGAGGCATACGTAAGGAACTGCCCTCTCAAATGGCTCTCATTTGCTTCATTTGTGTCACATTGACAAACTGGGCTTCCCCTCCCCACCCCCTTGTCAGCTCGACACAACCTAGGATCATTTGGTGGGAAGACAGAGCTTCGGTTGATAAAATGCATAAAGCTCTCTCAAACTGACCCGGAGGTAAGTCTGTAGGACAGTTTGATTAATGATTAGTGTGAGTAGATACAGCCCATGTTTGTGGTGCCAATCAGGGCTGGCATTCCTGTGTTGTATAATGGAGCAGGCTCAGTGAGCTCTTGAGAACAAGCCTTACAGAGCGTCTCTGTATTGTCTCTACTTCAGTTTCTGCCTCCAGGTTCCCGCTTGTATTCCTGGCTTTCTTTCATGATCAGCTACAGTCTGCAAAAATGATATAAACATTTTTCTCCCCAAAATGGCTTTTGAGAAGGTGTTTATTACAATGATAAAAGAAAACTTAGACATAAATCCTTAAGGAATTTCAATGGAAGAGTGCCATAATCAAATAACAAAATGTGGTGGTTAAGAACTGCTAGGCATTATACAGCAAAAGAATTCAAGATAAAGGGGATTGAGAGGGCTGGTGACCACATAACGATAATTGGGGCACCTCATTTGGATGTCTAAGAATTTGAAGACAATGGTGGCGCAGCATTAAATCAAGCATTGGTCTTTTTAAGCTTTGATTCTACAGCCACAGAGACATTTAAATAGCACTTGGATTTTCAGGAATTACTCAAGAAGCACTTGAGCAGAGATCACATACCTCTGTAGGAAACAAACATTCCAGGATGAAGCAGCAAGGCCTGAGGCATGAGCATATTTGTGGTGCACTCCAAGCAGGGCTATTTGTGTCGAGGCAGGCTAGATTTTGTAGATGCTGCAAAGACCATTGTTGAGAGCACTGACCTTAGTTTCTGTAGAATCATCTTGCTCCTATGGGAAGGAATAGGTTGTGGAAGGCAATAATGATACTATGTTGGGGATGGAGTTGACTGAGTAGCAAAGTCTAGATGAAGGGAAGAAGCTGGAGTTGTTGAATATGTCAAGTCCTATTTAATGTCATTTTCATTTCTTATAATGTTTTAAAAACAGTTATGTACATAAGCAACCTTCTATTTCCCCTAAATTAGTGTTAGTCCTTCCCTCTTTACAAAATGGCAGAAGCATTCCTTAAGACCGAGGACTGAAACGGTAACTCTTGGTTTTATTTGCTTCCTATACATCTATCAGTAAACAACTCCTGTCACTTATGGACCCTTTTCAGCTTTTTGCGAATTCTTTCAGCCATGCCTCAGCTTTCTCCTGGAATAATGTAACCTGATAAGTGTGCTCCTCTGTCCTCATGCCATATCTAGCTACTCAAATTCCCACTTAAAGTGCAAATAAGCTTAATTTCTCATAGATAGAAAACCTTCAACAGATCACCGTTATGCTTTGGAATCAAATTTTCACCTAGGGAGCTGCATGATCTTGTCATGTACAGGCCCCGTTGTTCTATCTCATTCCCTATTACATTAGATTGCTATTCACTGTTCACAGCCCAAGTCTGTATGTCAGTACTACTTGCAATACACAACTGATCTAAAATAATATTAACTTGATTTCCACAGTACTAGCTTAGACTAGAGGAAAAAAAAAAAAACTGAGGGTAGAGCTTTAAAACTTTTTAATCATAGTTACCAGCGTAAAATATTTGCTATTAAGGAACACGTTATAATTACAGAATCGGCATGCCGTGATTGAATCAATACATAAAAGCAAGTGGTTTTTCACATCCTAGAAAAGGAGTAAAATGCAAGGCCGACAGTGCGTGCTGGCCTTTTTTGTTCACCTATACTTCTCCTAAGCTTTAAACAGCTCTTCCTCCAGTGTCTATTCAAACCCTAGCAAGTCAGAACCTACACTCTGAAGGATGTTTCTCTGCTGCAGTCTGTAATGATGAGATTACACATTTCCACATCCTAATGTGACACATTAGAGAAGAATTTTGATCCACTAGTATAAAAAGTCTCATTAGAAAAAAAAAAAATGAAATGTGAACTCCTCCTCCTAAAACCAGCCTGTTCTCTTAGGAAAATCTGCTGCACTTGCATTGAAAAGGTATTCTTTGATCTTAAGTCAGTCCAACCACCCTGCACTCATGTATGTTTAAAACAACACATAGTGTTTGGTTTGTCATTGCAAGTAATCCCTCTTTGGTCTCTTTGAACTGCTGGCAACATGCAATTCAACTTAAGTTTTTTCTAGACATCGTTTTCCCTCATTGGCTGATCAAATTTCCCTGGTAGTAACACCTGAAAACACTGCCTGCCTCCTTTCCCTTTCATGATGCAATTACCAGATTTATTGTTCAGCTTCACCCAGGAAGTCAATTAAATAATTTAATCCAAGAAGAACATACTGTTTTAAGTTAACTCCTGACCTTTCTTAAGAGGGAAATTCAAAAGACAACATAGAAATTAACCTATACCTCTGATGGTTTCGAAAGCATAAAGCTTCTTAGCAAATATCTTCTGGTGTCAGTGTTCAAATGTCTATTTTATATTTGATTCATTGTACTGTAGACATATTAGAAACTTGTGACATAAAATGCCTTGCAAATGAATTGTGTTAGGTTTTAAAACATCAGTGACAACTTAGTAAACATGCATAATGGATAAATAAGCTTTCAGATCATTTTAAAACCAGTCCTGTTCATTAAAATAAAATTTTAATCAACTCAAAATTAAAATGTCATTTATTCTTAAGACTTTTCCAGCAATCCATGGTTGTGTAAACAGCTGGCAAATTTCAAGATATCACATCTGGTAGGTGTGGATGAAATTCATTAGATTAAGTCTTCTAAGCATGGATGTGTGCCAAAGCTTTGATACGATAAGCACTTATTCCTGATGGCGGCCATTTGTTCTTTGCCAGCTCATAAGTGCTTCCTTCTAGCCATGGATTGCATTTCCGCTGGCATGTGAATCACTGGCTATCACATCCCTGCATATTAGAATCCCTGTGCAGAGTATTTCCTAACCAACCCAAAACAGTCAAAGGGAAGTCAAGTATGCTGACTGTCAACAGCAGCTTCCCCTCTAGGCAGAGAGTTCTAACAAAGGAAGAAAGTCTGTCCATTTCTGAAGGGTCACTTGAACCTTTGATTACAGACTGAAAGAGGCTTACATTAAAGGATTGATATGGAGAAGATAAGAGTCAGACCAGTTTAATACCAAAGAAAACTTCTCTTTTCTTTCAGATATCCCCCAATAAGCAACTGAAAATGTTCTGTTTTTTCTTCTAGGGGATATGAAGAATAGGGCTACCAGACAAAGCTGTGTGGAGACGCCATGGGTGCTAGAAAGCAGGGTTGATAACACATGGCTTGCTTTAAGGAGATTCTAAGCAATGGCTATCCAGGGATCCTACTAAACTTTGCTAAACTTTGTATTTTTCTCACCGTGTGAAGACAGAGAATTTCTGCATCTGAAGTGAGCACTGCTAACGGAATTCTCTATTTGCAAAAAAAAAAAAAAAAAGGGTCTTGAAATCTGTTACATGTGATAACAAAGAAATGGCTAAATGGTGAATCAAATACTTCTATCATTAATACAAAAATAAAATCTTTAAACTTTGGAATGCATACCATCCATGATTCAGCTGACCATGATTCATTATTCTCAGTGAATATAATGTGTGGTATAAATATAATAAGTCATTTTGTCTCCATCCTAGTAAATGTATCATCTTTTGTGCTCTTCATATCATTTTCCCCACCATAAAATTATATTTTGTCTTCTGTCTGGCATATTCACTGAAATAGAAAAGTAATTACAAACGCTGATATAATGTCAAGGTACACACATCTGCTCTGTATCTGATGCTTGTTTTTATTTTGAAGTGAGGGGGTGAAGATACTTCAAGCCTGACAGGGTGGTAAACTTTGAGGAACTGAAGCAATCATCTCACTATTATCAGTGTATATGGAGTAATTATCCCAATGAGAAATTGTCTTCCCCCATGAACTGTAGCACCATCAAGAACTACCTTGAACTAAATGGAAAGGCTGTTTAATAACTGGTCATGAAAGTAAGTCAATACCAAATTCAGTGACAATGGCAGGCAATTTTACATTTGCTTCAAATTATCTAGCTGATTAAATAAAATCACAATAAAATAGAATTCAGTTATATAATGATGACACACAAATAAAAACTCTCACAATTCCATGAAATAACATACATTTGTTGATGAAAATAAGAAAGATTGTAGAAATTTATATTTATAATCTAGTCTTTGAAAATACAATTTGTCAAAACTCACTCCCAGAGTAGCTGCATCAAATGCCCATTTCCCAAGGATCCAGGGTATAATGGAGAGCCATTCACAAGATTTAAGGACCAAAAAGGCTATCGTTACTTCATCCATCACAGACATAGACAGACAAACAGACAGGGAAGTCATATTGTTTGGTGAAAATTTTCATATAATGTATCATATATGGTGGTCATTTGTTGCTAACTCTGAAAAATTTCAACATTCTATTACTGTTTCAACTGAATGTCATACTGGGCTGTAGGGGATTGTATTGTTTTATGGTAAATAATTGTCCTACCCACTGGTTTAATAAAAAGCGCTGATTGGCCAAAGGCAGGCAGGAATTGTGGGCGGGGCTACCAGACTAAGAAAACTCTTGAGAACAGGAAGCACAGAGCAGAATGCCAGAGAGAATGCCAGAGAGAAGCCAGAGGAAGCAGAGGACAACTATGCTGCTCTAAACAAAGGTACCCAGCCGCATGGCTGAACAAGAGACATGGGTTAGATGAAGGGTAGAGAGCTAGCAAGTGATATGCCTGGGCCTGAGGCTGATCAGCCAAAAACTAATTATAAGCATCTGTGTGTGTCTCTGTGGGACTGTGTATTAGTGGGTCCTAAACCTTGAGGTTAGGCCCGAAAGTCCGGGCCAGAAACCTAGTACAACACTGGGCAATATGCCTTACAGAAAACCCAGTAACTAGTCCGAGGCGAAGGATTCTTGTGCTAGATACTACAGCACCTAAAAATAACAAGAAAATTCTCAAAGAAATGCGATTCAGATGTAAGAAAATGGGAAATGAGTTTTTCACCATTTATTGATGTGCATTTTTCTTAAAGTTATCAGGGATTCAAATGTTAACCTGTCTTTAAAAGACAATGTAAATTGCCAACCACATTTATATACAACCTTTTAGTGGCCTATTTGTGGACAAAAGGTGACTCTCTGCTTAAGTACTCTAAGGTTTGTTTTTTTGTGTGTGTATGTGTGTGTGTGTGTGTTTTTAAATTGGAAAGTCATATCAGATAGTAAGGATTTGAAATATCCTCAAATTCTAAAGTCCTTTAATTCTACATTACAAGGAAGGTACACGTTACTAATCTGTTCTTACTAGTGACCAAATAGCCCTGCCAGGGCAGGGGCTTTGCCTGTCTTGTCTCTTTAGCTTGTCATGAATATATTTAACTTGCTGTATCCAGCAGAAAACTTTGCTTCTTATTCTTCCAGGACAATCACCTGCATCTTATGCTGCTGTCCCTCAGATTTTTTCCTCTATTTTCCCCCTGTTAAGCTCATATGTACATCTGCATTATAACTCAGTTTTCAAGCGTTTCTTCTCATTTATGACGTAGTCACTATTTCTGCAGAGTTCATTCTTCCTCTCCCTTCCCCCTCCATCAACTCTGCAGCTTCTATTTCCCCAATGTTATTAGCAACTTCAATCTTATTTTCACTTCAGATGATATTAAACAAGTAAGAACCACAATGACTACCACAGAGTAAATATAAAACGACACTTCACAGCAAAGATAAACTTCTGCCCTTTACCTGGATCCTATTGTGAGGTGTCAAGCACCTCCTCTCTACCGCTACTGTTACTTATTAGCATCAATCTTGAACTAATTTGAACTTGTACCATTTCTTACTTAGGCTAATTTACTGCCTCTAGCACAGAGAATCTATTCTCATGTATTGCTTTGTGAATGGTCTCACACAGTTTTGTAATTTTAGCTATTTCCTCTACACCAAAAACTCCAAAAACCTTTATCTTCAGAGACAAACATACGAAGCAACTGCATATGAATGTCTCCAACTATGTGTATGAAGAATGTCTCAACTTATGTATTTGTAGAATTTAACTCATCATTATCTTGCTTCAAAAGTCCTTCAATTCTTCATAGTGGTTATTAGCCTTACTTTGCTTTGCTCTGTAAATACACCCTTTCTCATACACATGTGTGTAAATGCACCATATACACCCTTTCTCAAACACATGTGTGTGCATGTGACTGTTCTTCCTTAGATCCTGGCAACCTTGATTTTGACAGCAGGTCTCTCACAGCGTTTAGCTGGTCTTGTTGGCTTTGATCAAGCCTGATCCCAATGTCTTAACCTTTCTAGTCCTGGTATTAAAAATGTGTGGCTTTTTTTTTTTTTTTTTTTTGAGTTTTTGGGAACAGACTTGGATTCTCAGATTTTTTTCATTTTGAGGAGCAAGGAATTTACTAATTGAAATATCTAGATAAGAATAACAGTCTTTGTTTCTAACTAGCAAACCAGTCCAAAAACTGAGTCTTAGACCCAATGATTTATTTTCTCATAATCCCTATATCTCTTTAGCTCTCAGGTCCTGAAAACATGGTATATTACCATTTCTAAAAGGATATCTATAGGGGGATTATATTATTCCATTGTAAATAATTATCCCCGCCTTTGAGTTTAATAAAAAGCGCTAATTGGCCAAAGGCAGACAGGAAGTGTGGGTGGGGCTACCAGACTAAGAGGACTCTAGGCACAGGCAGAACAGAGCAGAATGCCAGAGAGAAGCCAGAAGAAGCAGAGGACAACTATGCTGCTCTGAGAAAAGGTACCAAGCCTCATGACTGAACAGGACAAGAGTCATGGGTTAGATTAAGAGTAAAGAGTTAGCAAGTTATATGCCTGGGCCTTAGGCTGATCAGCCTAAAACTATTGAAAGCATCTGTGTGTCTCTGTGGCTTTGTGGGTCTGCAGGCCTAAACCTTGAGGCTAGGCCCAAAAGTCCAGGACAGAAACCTCTTACTACAAATGGCAGCCCAGTGTGGGTAAAATTACCCATATAAAGCCATAGAAAGCTTAAAAAATGATCTAGAGCCCAAAGCAGCTTCTGAGTTGTGTCTCTCACGTGAGCAGTGATATAGCCAAGCCCTGGTGAGGCATGTGGGCTTGGGCTACAATGGCAGGCTTTGGAGTGCAGCTTAAGGTATAAAATGGCTTGTTTCTGAAGTGTCACAGGACTCTCAATATAAGCAAAAAGTTGTAAATGATGTACTTGAGGTTTGTGTTCATAAAGACAAAAGGGAACAGAATCAAAGATGGCTTTCTAGTGGGTGTTTTCTTGGATCAGCTTTGTTTCCCAGAGGCAAACTGAGGCTTGGCTTTTTTAAGAGAAACTTCCTGATTCAGCCTTAGAGGCAAAACACTTGTGAGTCTTTTAAGAGGCCCTGCTGCCAAATACTTAAAATGGAGTTAATGAATAGCAGATGGCAAAGCTTTACATGGTAACTTTATGGACCCTAAAATTCCCCAGAGTACCTGGGCTAAAAAGATTAATTCTATGAAATTAGACTAGGAGCTGGGTGGAGCCATCCTACCAACCTTTAATCCTTAGCCAAGAACCTTGGCATATTAAAGGTGTGTTCAGAAACAGAAAGAAATAGAAGAATCTTGGTGGAGTTAATCACCCTAGCCAAGCAAAGGTGTGGTCAGAGACAGAAAAAGTTAAGAAATAAATATACAATAAAGATATATTTAAAAAAAAAATCTAAGTGGTTTAGAGTGTGTTTAGAATATATATACATAGGCTTAGAGAAAGAAAAGGTAGAGAAAGCCCTTAAAAAAGAAAGTGTGAAATGAATGAATGAATGAATGAATAAATAAATAAATAAATAAATAAATAAATAAATAAATAAATAAATAAATAAATAAATAAGCAAGCAAGCCATGTAAAGATGGAAAATACAGAGTGTCTGGATACTGTATGTTATTGTCTCATCTTTAAGCCTCTTGACTGAAAATGACTTAGGAATAGCTGCTAAAAGACAGTTGATTATAATTCAACTTATTTATTTTGTAAATGAGTTGACTTTAAAGCTGAAATTCAAAGATATACTACTTTGGACAGAGGTTTTCTTTTTATTTCCACAGAAAATGAGAAGCTGTGGATTGATTCTTGGATAAAGAGCATGAAGTTTGATAGAGGAAGACCCCCTGAAGCGTCTCCAATGGAAATGGATGGCCCAGATGATTCAGCATTTCAGAACACCTCTGTTGAAGTTTCCGGAGCTCTAGATCCAGAAAAACTTCAAGGGGACTGGCTGAGATGACCCAGCCTTACAGATTACTCCACTAAAGACTTGTCCATAATCCTACATTTTTCTTGGATTCCCATGAGATTTCCATTGCCCCCACTCAACAGGAAGTAGCCTAGAGAATGACGCCCACATTCCCAAAACATGGATTATGGATGTTTGTATTTATTTATAGCGTTGTTTATAAGTTGTTGTAGATAATGGGTGGAAAAGAATATTAGATTTGGAGTTCTTTTTGTTTTAAAAAGAGAAAAGGGGATATGTAGGGGGATTATGTGGTCCCATTGTAAATAATTGTCCCCACCTATGAGTTTAATAAAAAGTGCTAATTGGCCAAAGGCAGGCAGGAAGCGTGGGCAGGGCTACCAAACACAGAAGACTCTAGGTACAGGCAGAACAGAGCAGAATGCCAGAAGAAGCAGAGGACAACTATGCTGCTCTAAGAAAAGGTACCGAGTCTCATGGCTGAACAGGACAAGAGTCATGGGTTAGATTAAGAGTAAAGAGTTAGCAAGTTATATGCCTGGGCTTTAGGCTGATCAGCCTAAAACTATTGTAAGCATCTGTGTGTCTCTGTAGCTCTGTGAGTCTGTGGGTCTAACCCTTGAATCTAGGCCCAAAAGTCCAGGACAGAAACCTCTTACTACAGTTATCTTTCCCAGAAGTCCACTGAGCTGATGTCAAAGGTGCCTTTCCAGGCATTATTTTATTTAATTTCATATATACAGATGTTTTTCGTTCATGTGTGTTTATCCATCATTTTCTTGTTTGGTGCCTAGGGATGCCAGGAGAGGCAATGGATGTCATAGAATTGGTATTTGATGGTTGTACACTGACATGTGGGTACTAAAAATTGAACTGAGATCCTCTATAAGAACAACACTGTTCAGTAAGTACCCTCCAGATAACGTACACACAGAATGCCATTTATGCTGTGACTTTTGCTCCTTGGTGTCTTTTTAGTATATTCTACCCTTAGAGTTATTCTGTCCAGTATACATCCATTTAAAAAACAGACCAAAACAAACACATATCTGTTGTCATTTAGCAATTGCTAATAATCTTGACTACAATTGAGAACACGAGACAAGTTTCACTAAGCTCTTCATCCATGGTCTCAACCATGAAGTGTAGTGGGATTATGTTGTTACATTTTAAATAATTGTTCTGCCTACTGGTTTAATAAAAATGTTGATTGGCTGAAGGCAGACAGGAAGTGTGGGTGGGGCTACCAGACTAAAAAAAGTCTGAGAACAGGAAGAATAGAGCAGAGATGCCACAGAGATGCCAAAAAAGCCAGCAGATGTAGAGGACAATGATGCTGCTCTGAAAAGAGGTACTCAGCTGCATGGCTGAATAGGATAAGAATCATGGGTTAGTTTAAGAGCAAGAGCTAGCTAGCAATATGCAGAGCCATAGGCTAATCAGCATAAAATTAATGAAAGCCTTTGTGTGATCATTTGGTACTAAGTGGCAGCGGGGCTGCAAGTGGGTCCACACCTCTGGGCTAGACCCAAAAGTCCAGGCCAAAAATGTCTTACAACAATGAAACTTAAAATCTTTTCATCTCAGCATAGTAAAATATTAATCAAACTTAAGAAACAAGAAACTAACTGCAAGTAAAGTATGTAGTGTATAGATAATGGTGTATAAAAATGACTATGTTATAAGATCATTACCTCTATTTTTCAAGTGTAGCCTTTATATCTTTTCACCATTATTATTAGCCTGCATTAGTGTAAATCAGTATAAATTATAAAAAGTAAAATAATCTGAGAAGGAAATCCGGGCTATTCTAAAAATAAAAGAATATTAAACAGCAGCTACCTCCAGTCTTCATTACTTTTTCTATTTGCAATTTTAAGACAAAGAAACAGTGAATGAACTGAAGAAGTGTTAACTAGGGAAATGTTGATGTGAAACAAAATTTTGCTGACTCAATGGGAATTTATTTCTCTATTGTGACTGGATTGGATCAGTTTGTGGGGGAAGGGAGATAGAAACATCAAAGTCAATAGGAGGAATAGACTTTTCAGAATGAATTAGAAAGAAGAGTACACATGTTTTGTGCACCTATTGTAACTAAGGATTTTTTCCTGATTTACTCTGGAGTCTTCTTTAAAGTTTTCAGACTCTTTTTCCTCCCTTGGTTCCTTAAGTTGGTTTCTCTGTTTAGTCCTGGCTGTCCAGGAACTCACTTTGTGGACCAGGCTGGCCTGAAACTCAGAGCTCTGCCTGCCTTTGCATCATGGCATAAATAGGTCTTTAAAATTCTAAATAATATAATTTTCCAAATAACAAAGTGACATGAATTTTTACTTCCAAGTATGGTGTTTTAAAATTTTTAATTGAAATTAAAATTTCAATTTTAATTGAAATTTTTTTTCATTCAATATAATTTGATTATGCCTTCCCCACCCTCCCAAATTTCTCCCATATCTCCTCCACCACCATACTCACTGGGCTTTTTGTTTTTTCTATCCCTCTTTCAACAAGCAAACAAACACTCAGAAACAAAATAAATTAAGAAAAATCAAAAAACACACACCAAAAAACCCCAGAGTTAATTTTAAAACTCCTACCTCTATCTTATTTAAAGGCCTGCCCTATGGGGGGCGCGTATGATAATTGAGAATGCTTTTCAGGCCTGTTGTGATCTAACTACAACCTGAGTGAAGACCTGAGCTACATACAATTCAGTGTGCTTTATCCCAGTCAAGAGCCCTCTTTTATTTATACTCACTCACAGGAAAATATTCTTCTGAAGAAAACTCATTTATAGGTGATAAGGTGACTTGGTATTACTTTAAAATTACATTTATGTTCTTACAGATCACAAGTCCCTAATTGCCGAGATAGACACATGCCTACATATCAGAAACAGGCTGCTGTGAGATGTTAAGTTGAGAAAAGTCCTACAGAGATAAGCTTAGCAGGAAATTTACTGGTTCAGTTTCTATTTGACACCCTAGTGGTAGAGAAAAATCAGCTACAGAACATACATCCTTAGGATCATACAGCAACCTTGGCCACCAGAGAAAATCTTGCCATATATACAGCTCCTTAATCTCTGGGCAGCATATTGAGTTTGAAAATGAAATGTAGAACTAACTGTGTAGTGACTGATTGCTGCAGGAGGGTGTATATATTACATATACTAAAGACATGAAAATGGGAGGGGAAAGTGTCGGGAAATAGGGGCCCAGAAAGAATAGAGGGATAAGAAAGAAGAAGAGGGGCAAATATGATTCAAATTCATGTGTATGCATGAAAATTGCCAAAGAAAAATATTACTTTAAAAATTGGTTTCCACTCAATATCATGATTGATTTAAGAAATAATGTTTGAAAACTCTATCAGCTAAGATCTAAACTGATTCTTTTGGTAAGCTTCCATATATTAATCAACTAATCATTAGGAAATTAAACTTAGTGAAATCAACTCAGAAGTAGAATGTGTTAAAATTTCTAATGTTTTCTGTACAGGTGTTGTTCTGATTGTTGATTGTTCCAGGTCTTCACCATCAACATGCATAGGATATGAAGCATCCGAAGTGAAATGCAGAATTTGCCAGGCCTCCACCATCGACATGCACAGATATGAAGCATCTGAAGAGAAATGCAGAGTTGGCTTCCACAGTGAGGGAATAAAAAGATTGAAAAGGTGAGATGCTATGTAAGACATGTTTTCCACTGGACTTTGCGGAAACCTGGGACTGAGGATTTCACCATTGCATGTGTAACTTCCTTTTCAGAATAAGAGACAAGGGCTATCTCTCACCATGCATAAGGCACATGCTACAAAATTGACAGATTATCTGGTGTCAGGACTTTTGACTCTACTCTTACTAAAGAAACAGAAAGAACATTGCAATTATATCACGTAACATATCACACACACTACATTAAAAGGCATAGTACAGAACAAAAATCAGCTTAAGAATTGGCTATCAGTGTCAGCTGTCTGAACAGCCTTCTGTAAAAAGAAGCCAGACATCCAAAGTCCATGGTTAGTCAAGAATCAACTAAAGCAATGGAGAACTCTTTAAGATGGCTTTTACTGCCATCACAGAAGTTCAGAACATAATCTCTTCTTTATCTTGTGCTTTCGGAGATCATTGTCAAAAATTGCATCCAACAAGGTTTGGGGTGCAGCCAGGCCTCCTAGTATCCATGCCCACACGTGTGTTTCCTCTGCTTCTGTACAACTTAGGCCTGTAACTAGATTTAACTGGCAAGATATGGAGGAAGTGCCATTCCTGTTCTGTCACCTTTCACTCCTGTGCTGCTGGGAGCCTGGGGATCCATATAAGGAGTGTTGTACTGCTAAAATATCTCAAGGAGAGAGGCCCTGAGCTAAATTAGGAGAGAGATGGGCTGAGTCATCTAAGCATACCAGGAAGGTCTCCGTAAGACAGAATCCAAATCTGAGGTCTGAATATCACCTGTCATGTACCACATCCTTGATGACCTTAGTACACTTCCCCAGGTGTGACATGAAACTATGTGTCATGTTGTTGTTTTAAGTCCTGGAATATTAGATTTTCATCTCTTTGGCAGCCCACACTGAAAAAAATAAAATTTCATTGTAACAGTCTAGAGTCAGAACAATGACATGCAGAGTGAATGTAATGTTTATCCCTAGATCCTATTTCTGTGGAACTTTTCTGAGTGCTTACTAATTCTTAGTTTACTAAGACAAGACAACATATAAATAACACATATTTAGAAGTGTAAAAGAAAAAAAAAAGCACAACCCCTACTTAAAACTGTGTTTTCCATTCCATTTACTTAAAATTTTATCAGCTAAACCATATATTGTTATGATAATAAATGACTACTTCCCAATACTGACTCATGGAAAACAACTGTTTTGATTGATTAGAGGATATGTGGCCTGCCCACGTCTACTCTTTGCTTTCCTCTACAGAGCCATTCACAACACACACACACACATACACACACACACACACACACACGAGAGAGAGAGACAGAGACAAAGAGACAGAGACAGAAACAGAGACAAAGAGACAGAGACAGAAACAGAGACAGAAAGAGAAAAATAGACACACACACACAGAGAGACCGCAAACATGCACAATTAAAAGCAATGCCTTGGAGAGTACAGAGAAACATTTACACTGGTAACCTGAGGTTAACTCATTTATACCCAAATTAAATGAGAAAAGTTACCAGAATTCCTCTCTTCTAGGAAGGAAACAGTATGTTACAAATCAGACTGATGAAAAGAAAACTAAACATGCCTGGAGAAGAAACTCAAGCTGCATTGGATTATTTAATTATGGGAAGATTTCTGCAACATCCATCTTCTTGTAAGTACCATGATTTGGTCATGTTAACCCGACAATTAAAACTCCTTTGTTTTGAGCAGTGAAAGTACGTAAGTAGTTTAAGCAAAATCTCTTCATGCGTCTCACAAAATCTTAAAACAGCAACAGAAGAACAAACAAAACACAAAAATGCCCTTAACACAATCAGAAGACAGGCGGGACCTTAGAAGGCTTAAATTAAAAGCAAACCGATTTCTAGCAGAGCTGAGGCCTGAGGTCCTGCGGTAAACCTCTGCAGTGAGCAAAGTTTTACGGGAACGGGAACCTGTGGAAAAGCTCAGTGGGAGAGAGAAAGAAAGCAATAGTATGTCCCAGAAAGTCTATTTCAAATGGGAAAAACCTGCAGGTGCAAAGAAGACTCTTGGCAAGTGAAGTCTGTCTGTACTGAGGATTTTAGTAACTGATTGTGTTGCAGGGACTTCGTCTTATCATCCAGAATATGGAATTATGAGGAGAAGCAGTCTGAAACTTTATTAAGGAAAGAAAATTTTACCATCACGTTGAAAACACAGAAGTTGTTCTGGACTGGACATAATTAAAATCTCTTCTTGAAGTTTATTTAAAAAGTGAAGACATCCAATTAAAGCAAAATAACAGTGTATTTGTTTTCCATCCCTGTAAGGAAACACACAAGATAGTCAGCTTATAAGAGGAAAAAGGTCTTTAGGCCTATGGCTTCAGAAGTTTTAGGACACATCTTCAGTCTGTTACCTTTGGTGCTGAGGTGAAGCAGTACACCCAAGAGAAACAAGTGACAAAAGAATACACCTTGTCCCGTTGCCCCGTACACCTCATTGTGGGTGTCCCTGAGAAGAGGATCTTTAGTCAGTATGGACATCCAGGACTTCACTTGAGAGGGCAAGGCAGGGAGTAAATACTGGGAGCAATTAGTCATGTTAGCTTTTCCAATATCCTTAAACAGGAATGCTATTCAACAAATTCTAGTAAGCAAGTATGTAAACCTCCAAACCTTCCAGATTTCCAAAAGAGGTTCAGAATTGGAATAAGAAATTGTAAGGAAAGAATAAAGAAACAAAGTAAACATAAAACTCCATTATCTCCCACAATTGCTTGGTATGATGGCTTACAAAGATCTAGGCATCTTAAAATAACTCCTTTTAAGTATTTTTTCCCTATTCCACTTTAAGCTTGCTGCTGGTTCCCAAATTCCAAAATGTTTATGCAACTTTGCAAGGAGAAAAAAATTTAAGATCTCTACCTGCTGAATTAGCTACATAACACATGTGGCTCACACTGAAATAGATTTTTATATGCATCAGGTTGATGATGCAAATTCAATTAGCTTTGGGTTAAAGAAAAGAACCCACACAAACTGTAACAGATTAGGTGCTCCTTCAATGGACAGAGCTGCTCTTCTGGGGGCATGACTGGAAGGATCTGCATGTTATCTCTACATGAATGTATATAAAACACTTTATTTAGACATTGCTTTGTTCCCGTGTAAAATAAAAAGAGCGTGATGACGAAGCAGGGAATGGGCTTGCTGGCTCATGCTATTGGCTTTTGACTAGGGTAGGATCAGTAAGGATGCTTAGAACATCAGCTGGATGTCAGGTACATTCTGTGAGTTCAACAGACTTTGAATTCTTCTCTTCAGGCAGCATCCTCAATGCTCCTCAGCTTTGACTGAGTGAAAGGAACAAAGCACACTTCTTTCTCAAGCGGAACTAATTTATCACGCTCAGACATAAAACCAAGTCGTTTTCTTCACTCTCTAGGTGAAGCAACCTTCTCTTCATTGTGTAATAGCTGGAGTACAGGAGAGAAGATAGAAGCCAGCTTTCAGGTCATGCCTTATTGCTACCCAAAACAGTAACAAATCAAAAATGGAAGTTGTTGGCCAATACAAGTAAATGAACATAGCAATTTTCCTCACTTCAGGTGGATTAGGAAACCACACAGCTAGGTGGGCTCATACGTATTACTCTCAGAAAGCAGTATCCATTCTTACCAGCCGAAAAAAGGAGGAAATATAAGCAGTGGTCCCTTGTCTGTGAGAAGTAGTACAGGGAACACCTGCTATGTCACCATGAGAATTTAGCTTGCCTTGTTGGATCTAGTTATCTTAGAGACAGTGGTCCTCAACCCTACTAATGCCAATACCCTTTACTACAGTTCCTCATGGTTGGTGATCCTCAACCATAAAATCATTTTTATTGCTATTTCATAATTGTAATTTTGCTACTATTATGAAATATAATGCATGCATCTGATATGCAGGATATCTGGTATGTGTCCCCTGTAGAAAGAGTTGTTTGACCCCCAAAGAGTTCATGACCCACTGTTTGAGAATCACTATTAAGAGGTCAGTGTGTTTAATTAGACCAAATCATGAGCCCATGCAGAAGCTGGGCTGTTGGTAGATAAGTGTTTATTGTTGTCAATGCCTAAGGAACATCTGATACTTGTATCTGGTCCTCAAGAAAATACAATATTTCAACCTTAACATAAATTTAAATCAAAGCTAAATATATTACATTATTCCTATTAATATGTTGTAGTGGGTTTCTTGGTCCCGGGCGGCCAGAGGTCCAGAGACCCACAGACCTGCTGCCCGAGACCGCTTAGCCGCCCAGCCGCCCGGGTCCCCAGAAACGACTCAGACACTTTTATTAACTCCATGCTGTTTGGCCTATGGCTCAGGCACATTGCTAGCTAGCTCTTATTTCTTAAATCAACCCATTTCTATTAATCTGTTAGCCACGTGGCCCATAGCTCACCCAGCTCCTTACATGTTGCTCCTTGGGCGGCTTCAGCTCGGTCTGCCTGACTCCACCCTGCTTCTCCTACCTAAGCTCTGATTTCTCCTCCTACTTATTCTATGGTACCTGCCATGGCCCAAAACAGCTCCTTTATTTAAAGATTGAGATTCACAGCATACATAAACGCATTCCCACATCATTAATATATCATTTGTATCTAAACACAATCAATAATAATATAATAACCTTTATTATCTAACATTTATATGATCCCAGGGTTTTAATTATTTTGTGGATAATATAAAGAACCAATTAAAAAAAAAGTTTCTGAGTTCCAGAGGCAATGGTCCCAGGGATGCCTTTGTAGACCAAAACTGAAATCAATGAAAAAAAAAAAAAGTCTATTTTATATTTATGGTATCTCCTTAACCATACTACTGTGCTAAGTGACCTAAAATAATACAGAAGCTCTCATTATCTAATTCTTTGAGAAATAGTACAATATTTACAAAATGAGATTATGGTAACAAAAGTAACAAATGAGTTTATAGTTTTGAATTAATGGAAGTATTAAATCAAAGAAGGTTTAGAAATTGAAAAAGGATATAAACTATGTACCTGTCTTCCATATACCAACATCCCTGGTGAGGAATCAGAATCATACACATTTCCAGAAATATTTTGTGAACATTAAGCATCCACTACAGAGACACAACATTGCTATATATAAATAGTCGGGCTCACAGAATTCACAGTACTGGTATTCCATAAGTCCTTTTTATTTTTTTGTCACATGATAATCCATCTGTATACTATTACATGTAAGACCTTCCAAAATGTACTTCACCATTCCTCAGTTCCTGGACACATAAAATACCTTCTTTATCTTTTCATATTCTACACAATATTTCAAATAATTGTCTTAAAATAACATATATTTACTAATGTGTAGTGAATAATTTTAGCATAATTTTCTGAATAGAACACGCTGTAACAGAAGCCTTAAAAAGCAGTTTTAATTGGCAAAGTAGCAGATTTACTCACGCCCTTTCCACTAACACTTACTTTTGGTTAGTCGCTCCCCTCTTTCTGCTGTTTTACCTGTTTCCTTTGTCCCATTTATTTCATATAGCCTTCTGTCCCATTAATTCCCTTTTCACTTTAATATCGCATGTCCTTACCTACTCCCTTAAAGCCCCTTTTGCCCTGTCCTGGGTCCCTTTCTATTTCGTGGTGTCTATCTATACCTACTCTTACATCAGTATATGAGTATAAATATTAGAAGCTAGAATCTGCACATGAGGGAGAATGTTAATACTTGTCTGTCAAGATAACTTATTTAGGATAATAACTTCCAGTTCCACACATTGTCCTGAAAATTTTATAATTTATTTAATCTTTATATCTGAACAAACTTTGTTTGTTTGTATACGAACCTCATTTCTACTATCCACTCATTTGTTGATGGACATTTTGATGGCTAATTTTAATTTTCAATTTGATCCACTGAGGAAATGCTTTCATCTGATTGACCTGCCACTAAGTCTATGTGGCATTTTCTTGATGTTTTGGTCAATGAGGGAGAATCATAGACCATTCTGGACAGGGCCATTCTGGGCAGATATCTTCAGGCAGTATAAGAACATAACTGAGCCAGAGCCTGGAAGCAAGATGGGCAGATGTGTAAGCTGACTCCATTTCCTTGAACTGCAATCCTGCCCACTGAGTTCAGTTATTGACACTTTGTCTGGCACACCTGCTAGAACTAGTTTTACTCTCTGTTCCTTACAGATCATAGGAATCTTTTCCTACATTACTATCAACATAGTTATTGGTAAATATTTTTAAAAACCAGAGACTTAAAATGATATTTTTTCAATATTTTCCAACTAGTATTTTCAATAAATAAAATTAAAATTGTGAATACTAACAAATGTTACTTAAAGTTGATATTTTTTCATAAACTACTCACAGTGTTTACATTTTTCACATTATTTGTACACTGTTCTACTGTATGGAAAAATCTGAATTTGTGATATGTTACAAATAAATGTTCATAACTTTCTCTTCTGTCTTCCACTTGGTCTTTGGTTAACTACCAGTATGTCTACACTTAGCCCACCTTTGCCTATGGTTTCAGAATTTGTGCCACATTTGAAAAGACTTTCTTAGAGTATGAAGTAATTTTTTTTTTTAACTTTGGATGGGTGTTACCTCACCTAATTTATACTTTTTAAATTTTTTGTTGTTGTTGTTTTGTTTTTTGAGCCCAACAAATTTATTCTTCATGTAGGGTGAGACTATGGATTTAAGTCTACTTTTTTGGATTATTATGCAATTTAAATGACATCATCTAATAGTATCTGTAGCCATTGTCATGTTCTGTTTACTGCACACAGTTTCTGTATGGATGGATCTGACAGAACTTCTGTTGATTTCTCTATTTTATGATAATCTGGCAGCAGCTTGTATACTAGACAAAGAGCCCTGTTAAGATGGTGTGATGCCAACCCCAAAAGAAGCTAGGTAAACAAGTAGGACCCTAAGAAAGACATCCATGATACTCTAGGAAGGGGAAATAGATAAGATCTCCTGAGTAAATCGGGAGCATGGGGGAGGGTGTAAGGGAAGGTGGGAAGAGAACACAAGGGGACTGAATTGTAGAGTTGGGGGAGGGACAGAGAGGGAGAGCAAAGAAACAAATGTCTCCATAGAGGGAGACATCTTGGGGTTAGGGAGAAACCTGGTGCCGCAAAAATTCTCAGGAATACACAATGGTGACCCCAGCTTAAACTCCAAGCAATAATAGAAAGGATACCTGAACTGGTCATTTGCTATGATCAAACTGATGACCCCTCCAACTGTCATCATAGAACCTTCATCCAGCAACTGATGGAAGCAGATGCAGAGATCCACTGCTAAGTACAGAGTCAAGCTCCTAACCCAGTGGAAGAAAGCATAGAGGGATTATATCAGCAAAAGGGTTAAGATCTTCATGGAGAAACCCACAGAGACAGATGACCTGAGCTACTGGGAGCTTACTGACTCTGGATTGACAGCTGGAAAACTTGTATTGGACTGAACTAGGCCCTCTGAATATGGATGACAGTTGTGTGGCTTGGGCAGTTTGTCGGTCCTCTGACAGTGGGACAAGGAAGAAATAAAACATTTACCATATATGTTGCTCATTGGAAAACCTGTCAGAATTACCTGTAAAACAAAAAATTTGAGACTCTTGAGCTTCATACTAGATTTTTGAAGTGCTGTTCTGCACATGCAGATGACAAAGGGTTAGCATAAAATAACACTACACTTTCATTTGTTCAATTAAAAATTGTTATTAGTTGATTATAGTGCATTTATGATGTTACATTGTAAATAATTGCCCCGCCTATGAGCTTAACAAAAGCGCTGACTGGACAAAGGCAGACAGGAAGTGTGGGCGGGGCTACCAGACTAAGACAACTCTGGGAACAGGAAGAACAGAGCAGAAATGCGACAAAGACTCCAGAGTTGCCAGACAAGCCAGAAGATGCAAAGGACAACTATGCTGCTCTGAGAAAAGGTACTGAGTCCCATGGCTGAACAGGATAAAAATCATGGCTTAGTTTAAGGGTAACGAGTTATCAAATTATATATATATATATATATATGTGTATATATATATATATATATACACACACACACACACACATACACACATATATATATATATATATATATATTTCTTCCTGCACCCTGTAGTTTACATACTGGATAGTGAAATGTGGGATAAGTGAGGATTTCACTGAGCTTCTCATTTTGATGCATCATTAAGGATGGAATTAAGCATCACCCAATGGAGTTGACTTAAAAAAAAAAAATGAAGTCATACAAATTGTAATCCTGTTTTCCAGTTGTGGGTATGTCATGATCTAGTATAGACCCTTGATATTTGGTGTGTAGGTTTGCACCAAACTCTTAGGACTTAACTATAGATGAAAAATCCCTCTTTATGTGTACAGGTAACTGCAAAGTGAGGAGATCTGCCAATGAAGCTGCTAGAACATGTGGGCAAGAAGCATAGCATTGATGAGTAGTAAGAAGGTTTTCTAGGGAGAGAGACCAGTGAAGGGTTATTTCAACTTGGGGCTCACTAACTGTGCAAAAATTAGCCACATTACATCAATATAGAAAAAAAGCTGTAAAACATTTAATTTTTTTTGCCTTTAAAAAGATTCAGAATGGCCAACCATTCAGAAGGTATGAACTGACTAATGGTGTGATTGGTTATGGTTAGATGCCTCACTTAATCCCACACTTCTATCTAGGTTCACATCAGAAGTTGTGTCTCTACACAACAGTCATTATGATTTTTGCTCAGTAAGACATGCCAAGTTATTGTTGATATCCAAAGAATAAGACAATTCTGTTATCTCTTATGCTACTCTTGTTTATTTATATATTTTGATGGATTTTCAGCTTTGCCAGTATATAACAATTATTAAATAAAAACAATTTCTTATGACTCCAGGATTTTCATATAATGTTGATAAAAAGCTTGATATAAACCATTCTTTGGATGATGTTTGTTTACAAGGCTAAAATAAGAATCTGGAAAATAAATGCAGAAATTTCATTAGCTCCAAGACAGATGTTGCTGTTTTTAGTAAGCATGGGAATAAGTTTGGGCTTAATTGATTAATATATGAATTCATAAATATTTATTGGACGTTGTAGCATGCATAGCATCAATCAGGCTATTACCTTTCCTTGTTATCTGGTCAAAGGCTGACACTGAGTCACTGGGGTCATTACCAGTGCATTACCAGCCACTAAATCCCTTTGCATGGCCTCCTCACCTCCATCATTTGTAGGAATCTCATCAATAGTCAACAAATACTTGATGACAGGAAGTGTTTGGCAAAGATTGAAATGATTGAATCAGATGTTCTGGTTTCTTTCATTGTTCCTGCTGAAAGTTTAGAGAGGAAAAGTGGAGATGATATATAATTAAGTGCTAAATTCAGAAGGTGGTATGAGAGTTTATAAATGGGGTTGAGCATAACACATTAAAAGCATTAGTGAAAGTTTCACAGAACCAAAGGAATTTGGGCAAGGTTTTAAAGATGAATAGGATTTGGATAGGAAGGAAGGGATTGGAAATGTAATTCAGCTGGAGCCAACATATACAATTAAAAGCAGTTGAAAAAGAGTTTACATCTGAGTAGGGAGCTAAGACAGTACCTTGTTTGGAGAGGTGGCTTCTTGAGTTGGCATTGTGATTTCTCTAATGGAACCATCAATTTGGTGTTTATTTGGGACAATAATTGGGAGCAAAGCAGTGTATGAAATTTTCTGCACTATATAAATCTTGATACACGTTTAAGAAATAATGGGGACTTTTGAGATAAAAATGGGATTCTCATGTTCAAATTCGTTCAAAAATTAAAAAAAAAATGAAGTAATAGTCTGCAAGGTAAATGGTAGATTCAATAAGGAAAATGGATAGGGTCAGAAAGAAATGTGTGGTCCAAATACACAAGGCAGAAACATATTATAAAGTGGTCCTCAAAATGTACCGTTGACATGACTCCTTTAGTGTGATTACATGAAAATTGCAAGATTTCGGCCATTTAAGACTTTATAATCATATATTCATTTTGTTTCTCAGATCATCCTCTGAAAGGTACACATAGTAGAGTTTCTCATGGCTCTGTCCTTGGAAGGATTTGTGGTTAAGCTTCTACTTTGCCTGGGTTCCCTTGACGACATGTGGCTGATAGAGGAAAACACTGTAGAATCCTGATTGTCTCTACAATGGCATTGCCACCTGTTGGGTTACTTTTTTAAGCATGGATCTTCAAGTCTGTATTTGTAATACAAAGGAGAGTGAAAGATGTGACATGCAGGACAGGCCCTTTCATCCCTAAAGCACATTGCAATGTATAATGGGTGCTGTCAGGTCTATATAAAACACTGCTCAGAGTCTTTCCACTCTGCGTTTATTCTTAGATTTAACTATTCTGAATCTTCTGCTTTATATTAATTGTTGCCTACTAACTAACCCCAGTTCTGTTGTGTTAATTTGGGGATTAGAGGAATAGAAAAGTTGCTTTCCCAAAACTATGGAGTGTCTCCCCAAAAGAGAAAGGTTCTGCTTGTGTCAGACACTCTTGAGGGAAAGCAAAGAAGCCTTACATTGCTAAAGATCAAGTGACTAGAGAGGGTTGGGGAAGATGATCCAAAAGTGGAGTTGAAAGGCAAGAGGAATACTGTCTATGCAAACCTCAGGATGACCAAGGCTATAGAGAGGTGTTTAAAAAGTAAGATTTGATTGCCTAGGGTTACAAAAATGGCTGCCAATGTCCATGTGTCTGCAGAACCCAGTAAATACATTGTTTTTTTGATCAGAGGGAACAGTGGTGGGAGTCCACAGGTCTTCCCTAGGTCTTGAGCAGTCCCTGGGTTAAACTCAGCAAAGCTCCACTTAATGTCCAGCAGATTGCAGAGTTAGAGATTGCATGGGAGAATTAGAACTTAGCTACAAGCATGGCATGACAAAATCAATGAGAAGCAAACTGCCTTGGCTGTAAGACTGGAAGTTCACCCTCTCCATCGCTATGGCTACCACCTGTGTGGAGACTTGATTCGTGCAATCTACTCTACTGTAAAACATGTCAAGGAATCAAATAGCTTCTTGAAACTCCTCTAATTATTTTCATCAGGTGGAATGAATAAGCCACTCATTCTACAGGAAGTGAATGATGCTAGCAAGAAGAAAGGCCAGATCAAGAGTCTCACTAGAAGGCTGAAGAAAGTTGTCTATCATTGTGATTTTGTCATCTAGATAATGAGTATATCTTGATGAAATCAAGTGGAAAATAAAATAAAAACACCCACCATGCAGTAGTACGGAGAAGTTACCAACACTGTTATCTCCATTCAGGGTGATATATTGTGTGTGGCAGCCTCCAAGGTTTACATCCTAACAGAGTCAAAAGCAAGGCACAGCTGAAGTCTGAACATTGCTTGCAGAAAATTTCAACCTAAGTTCAGTTAATATTGGGGACCCTTGCAGATATATACACTCCACATTGCACAACATTTAACCAAGTAGCTGAAAGGGCCGTGTAAGATAAACTGAACTTCACTAGATGTAATTTAATGTTAATTATTTTACCTACAGAGACAGTTCTTCTCTCTTCTGATATTGCTATTGACTGAAAAGTATTCTTCAGTGTAGAAATGAATGAGGATGAATTTGAAGATGGATGAGCTGTGGTTGTGATGTTTTAGCTCCTATAAAACTATAAAACAAGATAAATTTACAAAACCTTACAGGGCTCTCTTGGCTTAATTTCAAAAGAGAGAGTAAGCCTTTTCACACTGAAGAATTTCAGTTCATTATTTATGAAGTGGTCAAGTGTGAATTTACATCTTTAGTGAAAAATAACGAACATAATTAAACTGAGCCACATACCCAATTAGAATTTGAAACAGACTCCAAATATGAAGATGTATACATGTATACTTATAATTAACATATTTATACACTAATACAGTTTTGTATCACATAACAATTTAGGATATTGTAATTTAGGATATACATTGTCCTTGGATCATTGTTTTGTTCCCTGTCTACCTGAAATTTAAATTCATAAAGGTTCTCTGTGATCTTTTTTTCTGGTATCTCCAGTCCATGTTTTAATTCTCATTTCCATAGACTTAAAATAACTGTATTTATACATTGAAGAGAGATCACGTTTATGAAAACTGGGGCTCACATTAGTAGTTCCTGTGTATTGATGCATTCAATTATAAAGAATATATTTACAGAATTATTTGTATCAGGAAATAAACAGCAAGAATTCTTGCACTTTCAAACAAAGTATTTGATTTACCCACACAGTTCGCCACACTATCCGTGATAACCATCCTGTCTCAAGTCATGCAATTTCTCACTTTGATCTATTTTATGTTCTTTATATTTAATGGCTTTAAGTAGTTCTTCAACAAATGCTTACCAAGTCTCCGCTAAGTGCCTTACAGCATTTTCTGCTGTGAAATTTCAGGAAAAAAATAAAATAAAAGAGAGTTTGTTCACTCATGGAAACAATTTTTTAAGTGAGTGTGAGGAAGAAAGAAAATTGGTAAAAATATATGTTAAATCAAATGTTGGGAAAGGTACAGCAGAAACAGCAAGAATCTGCTCTTGGTATGTATGCTATTCAAGTAGACATGGGCATTTCTGAGGGGTTACTATTTGTTAGCTTTCTATTATTGTGATAAACACACCATTACCAGGAGCAAGTTGAAAAAGAAAGGGTTTGGTTTATTTCACTTCTTTTTCCTAATCACACTTATTAATGAAATCCCAGGCAAGAACCCAGAGACAGGAACTGTAGCAATGGTCATAGAGAACTCTGCTTATTGGTTTACACCCTGTGATTTGCACAGCCTGCTTTCTTTTACATCCAAGAAATACTTGCCCAGTGGTGGGACCACCTACAGTGAGCTGGACCCTTCTATCTTAATTATTAGTCAAGAATATGTCCCACAGACTTACCTGTAGGATAATCTGATGGAAACAAGAGAGGATCCCTATTTCCAGACCTGTCTAGGGTTGTGTTGAAACCTCGATGAAAAAGCTAACCAGCACAATGTCTCAACAAAGACCTGAATGCACAGATAAAGACGTGGTTTATTGAGAGAAAAATATTCTAGGTTAAAGAAACAGTAGGGTAAAAACCTAAATAAACAGGGTTATGGCATAATGGAGTTTGGAGTCCTGCAGAAAGTGGGAAAAATTGTAAATTTGAAGAGTTTATTTTCAACCATAGCTAGGAATTTTTGTTTTAAGTAAGGGGAACCACTGGGGACTTGGATAGAGTTATGACCCTATCTGACCCACACTATCCTACTCATGTGAATTGTTTTATATGAACTATTCATGTTAAACTACTACAACCCATGTGGAACACCGATGACTCCACTACGGAGGGATGCTAATGGCGATGAGAAGGAAGGTTCTGAATATGTCTTAAAGATACAACTAAATTGTTGCCAGGAAGATTAGAAGTTAGAGACCGAGCAAAGCAGGCATCTCAGATGATTTGGAGGGATTTTTTTGGAGAGTGGAGATTTTGAAGGGAATACTTGGAGTCTTGTTTATGATAAATTAATTTTTGTAGAAATATTTTCTCTCAAGTGCAATGGTAGAGCATAGCAAAGAAAACTGAACTGAGCTCCAGGAGCTGCCAGAAACTGTCTTTGGAGAGATGGAATTTTAAGCCTGTGCACTGTCTAGAATGAGGACCAGGGGATTGATGAGATCCTGTGGTCCTCTAATGTCAGAGCCTTGAGAGATGGAGAGGTGCCAGCAATACAGTTGTGGGAAGAAACAAAAATATTTTATCCTGAAAAGACCCATTCTGAAAAAGAAAGGAAAAGAAACCCCAAGAAGCCATTACAAATATTTCCAGAACCTGACATTAGATCTGTCAATCTGGTGTACATACTGACGCTGGAGTTTGTACATTTTATAGCTGTTTTTGTACATTTATCTTTTGTATTTATTTATTTTGCATACGATATAGTTTGATCATATTATTTCTCCTCTCAAGCTTCTTCCAGATCTTCCTCGCCTCCCTACTCTGTCAACTTTATGCTTTTTTCTTTGTTTCTCTCAAAGACAAAACAAATACGAATCTCACAATTCAAACAAATAAACAAAAGTCAAGAAGACAAAGCGAAATAAAACCAAACAAAAAGCAAACAGAAACCGAAGAGTCCACTTACAGTACTCAGCTCAGGCAGATCTGAACAATACACAGACTCCTGAGTACTAAGACCTAAATGGGATGTTTCCCTCAATCCCTTCCCCTCAGGGCTCAGAGATCTATGTTGAAAGAATGGCGAAGGAAAGATTGTAAGAACCAGAGAAGGTAGAAGATTCCAAGGAAGCAAAGTCTCCGCAACATAAAAGTGCTGGTGCAATATGACCTCGCGGAGACTGGTTCAGTATGCCCAAGATGTATACAAGTTCAAACTAAACAAAATCTTGGAATAGATTGTTCCATTCGAGGTCAGTTAAAATTTGATTGGCACAGTAGCACGTTTGGGAGATGGATGCTTTGAGACGCTGTGAAGTCATTAATTGGAGAGGTTGATCTTGTTGGGGAATAGGGTCAGTTTTTTAAACAGTGAGATTTCTGCCAGCGCTGGGTCCCATTCCAGGAGAGTTGGTTGTTATGAAAGGGAACTGCCTGCCTGTTTTGTCTCTTTTACATACACCTGCTCCCTGCCTGTCTGTCACCTTCCCATCCGCTGTTCCTGGGTAAATCTGTCTACCACCTTATTATGAAACAGAAGGCCCTTGCCAGATGCAGCACCAAATCTTCAACTTGCAACTTCTAGCACCGTGAGTGAAACAAACATTATTCCTTTATACATTACCTACCTTCTGCTATTTCTTTATGGTAAGAGAAGAAACTGAGCAAAGCAGATTCTGAGTCATGCTGGGGCTGGAGTTCACACAAGCCAAAAAATTAAAGAAATAAAGGAATAACAACTCTGGTGAGAAATTTGGTTGAAAAGAGAAAAGAATCCTTTTAGTAACCAGAGGAGAAGTTTGGTTAAGGAATTATAAACAGCTGAGGAGATTTTTTTTTTTCCCCATGGAAATGATTTATGGCCCATTTTCTGTGCTCTGTTCACAATGCTGTGGGCATGTCCTGCTGAGGCTTATTAGTGCTGACATAGTGGTCGCGTGTCAATATCACAGGAACAGTTTTGGCTGCAAAATATCAATTTGGTTCCTTATAGGAGTTTCCCTGTCCTTTTATAAACAGTCAATATATGTTATAGTATTTTGCCTTTTAAGATTAGCTCAAGTAAACATATTGTTTTAAATCAAAAATAATTTTGGTTGAACTTGGTTAAAACTTTCCTATGTCTTTCATCTCTATCAGATTTTAAAATCTGTAAGTCTATGGTATCTCAACAGGATCTGGTGGGGTAGCACTTCGGATTGTATCATTGGATTTGAGAGTCGTGGACATGTGCCTTTGCTGATCAGCTGTAGAATAACACCTCAGTTCACACTGGCCCTGCTCCCTAGACCCGTGGTGGCAAGCCACTTCTGAACAAACGGCCAGAGCAACAACAGGCTAAATTTAGACTTGCCTCAATAGAGAGGGAGTTGGAGCCGGGCCTAGCAGTGGTGGGATCCTGGCTGAGTGGGAACTCACCTCTGCCAAGCTTCGATTTCCCTCAGAACATTAGAAACTGAGCCAAGGACTGAACAGATGGAAAGCGGCCAGTAAAAGGATGCAGGAGGAAGACACTGAAGACATAGATGTTTGGAACAGGCCAAGCGATAAATGCTAGTGCACCCTTACAGTCTTTAAGAACTAGTTGTGTATTTTATTTAAATCCGAAATCCTTATGTGTGAAAACGTTCCCTTGAACTATGGCATAATTAGTCTGTCTCTTTCTCAGTCTGGAAAGGGGGAAGGGGGGCACCTGATTGTCATCCTGCCACCTCCTTACCAGGCAGGACACTTCCCTTGCCTGCAGGAAGTCTTCTGAGAGAAAATGTGCTTAGTGCCTTTGGGTGTGTATGATACCAGCAGAGGCCTGAACCATACATATCTACCGTGTTCTAACATCAGTATGTGTCTTATTCATTTTATTAGAAATAATTATCCTTTTTTTTTTTATGTGTGTGTGTTTATGCACAGTTTTAAAATAGAAAACTGCCAAAGAATCACACTAGGTGGCTTAAACAAGCCCCCTCCCTTGAGAACTAGCTTATCAGTTATTTTGTTCTTGTCTAACTTTGGGTAACAGACTTAACTAATAACCAGATAATACTTAATGCTCCCCAACTCTAAATAAACAAAATGACTGTGCTTGTGTTCGGGTTTTATGTGGCTGAGCAGATGTCTGAAGCAGCTGACAAGACAGAACCCAGGCCGGCAGATAACACCACCACTGTAGAGCACTGTTCACAAAGGTCTTCTCTCACTTGGCTCTGCCAGCGAGTTCAGGGAGTTAACAGTCAAAACTGCCTCATGTATTTAAACTTTGTGCAGTGGGTCATATAAACATTCTTTGAGTTAAACGGTGTAATAGATCTAAAAAATCTCGTACTCTCGTTCTTTTCTCTCTCAGATTTATCACGCTGTGATATAAATACCCACAGTATTTTACAAGACAATGAACTTGGCTTTTTCTAAGGCCAGTTAACTTTTGCTGATTAGTGAAAACCCAGAGTGCTGTAAAATAGCTGTTTGACACAATCTTGAAGCTTTGAGAAGTGTATTCCTGGAATATAGTTCAAATTACAGTAGGATCATATTTCTAAAACAAAAAATGAATATACATAAATAGCCTTATAAATGGCAAACTATGCCAAAATCATGCATGCAAGCAAAGTGCTAATCTGCAACAGATAGCCAGCCCTGAACACATACAAGATTCAGTTTTCGTCTGTTTATTTCTTTTTTCCTAGCCTTCTGGGAGATGGGCCAGTTGGCTGGAGGTTGGAAAGAAGGGATTGAAAGTTTTAGTAATTTCTTCATTCTTGCCATAATACAAAAAGACACTGTTGGTCACATATCTATTTGTTGGGCTCTTGAAAATATTAGTTGTAGGTCTCTGGAGAATATCATGGTTTCTGGGAAATTTTCTCTTTCGGATCTTCCACTATTTTCAGTATAAAATGTGTGATGTCATTGTGGCTTTGCTAGCCTTACCATGACAAATACATCACATTTTCACAATAGAAATGTTGTCTTGTGCATCACAAGAGAAGTAACATTGTTCAATATTCCACCATCCCTTGCAGGTCAACCTGTGTTACCCACCGGATTCCTCTTAAAGAAGAGGATTCCTGGAAGATGAAGACATTGAATGCTCTGCTGGGAACCAATAGCATTTCCCTCTCCATTCCTCCCTGAATGGCTTGAAAAGAAAGTCTCTACTCATTTTGGTTCAACAAAGCCTGAACAATGGGTGGTGTTCGCAAAGCCTCTTTCCCACTGGACCTGTGGTGTTAGCCTGTGAGTCTATTCATAGAAGATAATGCATGGCCTCCCAGCTTAGACCAGAACACTCTCTAACTTAAAGCTTCCCTCATTTTCTTTCTGGCATTTTAATCCTTAGCATTATCCAAGAATTAAACTAAAAAGAAAATGTTGGTGTCTCCAAGCCACAGGAAGCTGTTCTTTTGCTCTGTGACTTATCTTCATTTGGAGCCCCTGGAGGGGTCCTGAAAGGCCCCCAGCCTTCTCTTGAGCCCTGTTTATTCTGTCAGCCACTACCTAAAAGGTTTTACTCTTAATTTATCCATGTATGGTAAAAGTTTCCTTTGAGGGAAAGTTATTTTATTAATTAAAAATAAAGTTTTTTCTTGACAAAAGATGAGATGACATTCCCAAAGAAATCTTTTATACTTCATTAATTTTTTTCTTTATGACTACCAGATTTACTGATAGAAATAAATGCAAATCATTTGACAGTTTGGAAAGAACATGAGGTGAAATTCACAGCCTTTGGGGTCAAAACCTAAATCACTGTTGAACCGATTAAACTATCTAACACATAGACAAAAGTTTGCAGTAGGTGTTCAGTGGTTGAACTTAGAAGCTAAGCAAGCAATCCACTAATAGAAAACAATTGTTCCTGCTGCATTGGACAATAATGACTGAGAATAGAAATGCAGACTTCAGATGACTTAGTACTCATCTAACTTTACCTTTGTCTTCTTTGGTTATTAATACAATAATGTCCTAATTGTTAAGGATATTAAGGAAACTACGGGTTTGTGTGCTGGTTAGTTTTATATCAACTTGACACAGCTAGAATCATCTCAGAGGAGGAAAACTCAATTAAGAAAAAGCCTCCTGAAGATCAGACTGTAAGTAGACAAGCCTACAGGGTATTTTCTTAATTAGTGACTGATGGGGGCTTCCCGGCCCATTGTGGGCGATGCCATCCCTGGGCTGGTGGTCCTGAGTTCTATAAGAAAGTAGGCTGAGCAAGTCATAGGAAGCATGCCAGTAACGAGTACTCTCTATGGCCTCATCATCACCCCCTGCTTCCAAGTTCTGGTCCTGCTTTGAATTCTTGTCTTCATTTTTTGTTGGTCAGTGATATCGATGTATAAGTTAAATAAAACCCTTGCTTTCCAAGTTGGATTGGTCCTGGTGTTTCAATGCAGCAATCGTAAACCCAAGAGAATTTGTAATTCTGTATTTTCTGACTATAATTGCTTCCATTTTAGATTTGGTCTAACAGACACAGAACGGTACATAAAATTTTTTGACTGTGAAATAGCTAAATTCTAAGGAGACTTTTATAAAAGTTATTCAGGCTGGAGAATGAATGTACATGATTTATAGGCATATTAGGAATTTTCTCACAATTTTCATTTTATCAATAATAGTTTTGGCTTTCTTTACAAGGATGGCTACATTATTTCTATGGGTACAGGTGTGTAGCCCTGGCTGGGTTTGAATGTTAAACCTTCCTCCCCTCTACCTTCAAATTGCTAGAATTACAGGTGTCTACGACTGCTTCTGGTCCATTAACAAAATTTTACATAAAGATATGGCCTGTTTTTATACTGTACCTCTTGAGTGTTTGCTCCCCAAAAAATGAATGAGAAGAGAATTAAATGGCAAAAGAGATATAATTAGCTTCATATATCTTAGATGCTGCACGAGATGTCAGGACTTGTCTATTATTGTTTCTAGCCTTGCTTTCCTAAGGAGATTAGTCTTGGACACAGATAAAGGAAGCTATGATGGAAATAGTTTAGTTTTTCAAAATGGAACACACTGAGTCCAGTGGTTCCAAATATCCAGGATGAAGCTTTTCAGTGGGCTGCTCATCAGTGGTTAACATCCAGAGTCCAGCACCTCACATTAGAAGTCTAGCAACCACTGTAAAATAATGCACCACTATCTTAACATGTTAGCTACCCCAGGCCCCCCAGTCTTGCTCTCCCTCTTTGCAGATAAACCGTGTTCCTTTAGAACACACCCAGAAAGAGATCTGCTAGATTCTTTAGTGACCTGTCATTTAAAATAATGTTTCGTTTTGGTTTTTATTGTTGTTTTTTTAGTAATCTAGCAAGACCCTTGGTGAACCTTCTCCCAGATCTCCTTCTGATGGCATCTTCCCATATTCTTTGTCAGATCACTCTGCTCTAGTAGCATGAGCATCCTTGTTGACCTTACCAGCCATGCTCTTTCCTCATCACCCAATTTTCTTCCCTCCTCCACGTCTATCTATTTATTATTTATTTTACCGTACTGTTTGTTTTTTCACTGCACTGTCTAAAACTGTAAGTCACTCATCTGACCTTCTTTCTGATTAATATCTCTACTTTGCATTATGTTTTTCTCTCCCCATCTCTTTAATTAAGGAACTACATTAGAAATGGTGCTCATCACACAGTGGGTGCTTAAAATATAGCTTTAGAATAAGCGAATGACAGAGGGGGTATCAGCGAGTATTTAAATCCAAGAGGTTAACAGTGCATTCTCACATGGCCCAAGCTCCCGGGGCATCAGGCAGTGATGGAGCCAATACTTTTACAGGGTATAATAATTTGTGTGCGTATACAAGAATTTGCAGTATGCCTCAAATTTTTTTCCCTCCTAAAACTGGTATTTCTTGGTGATACTTGGTAAAAGACATTTTCTGCTTTAATTTTGTTGTTGTTTACATTTATCCAATGTCTGCAATGAAGAGGCACTCTTTTCTCCCGTATTGCTTCCACTGAAGCTGTGGGGCTTAAAAAAATAGAAAGACAGTGGGGAAATCTGGTACAACTTTTTTTTTTTTTAAACTTTTTCCAAAGGATTTAGGCTTTCATATTTTTTTTTTCTTAAGACTGTAAGACTGATCTACCTAGTTCTTTATCCTTAGGTAGACAGGAAATAACTTTCTAATTGCTGCCCTGCTTCCCTCTTGCAACTCCCATAGGAGTTTGCTAGCATTATCCGTTGGTAATATAAGCCAAAATTATGGGCAGTTTTAAAGATGACTAAATTGAATGCACAGTTTCTCTATCTTTCTAGGTTCGCATGTATTACTGCTCTTTCCTTTAGTGGTTATTGTCCTCATACTTAACTCAGTACATCCATGTAATGACTATAATTTGTTACAGCAATCACACTATCTCCCTCTGTGGATTAGTTTGTGGGTTGTAGGAGGTATATGTTGATCTGCAGCAGCCTTTCCAAAGACAGGGAATTAAGAGATTTGCTGACCACTTTTGAAGATTAATTTTATCCAGACTCACAATTTGAAAAACTGTGGTATGTCCTCCTGAGGAAAGTGAATGATCTCATTATATCTACCCCGCACCCCAGAATCGCCACACTTCTGAAATTATTCCCTGCTCTTAGATTTGTCTGTTTGTTTTTCCTAGTTTTTGGTAAGCACTGGTATTTTCCTCATATTTATTCTAGTTACATGTTTAGCATGTCCTGACTGTGACTTAAAGTATTTTTTTTTTTTAAAGTTTGGGAAAATTATCCAGCAATGCATCTTCATTAAGGATCACTCCTTGTTATCAATCTCCTTGCTTCTACGATTCAAATGCTATTTTCTTTTTAAATGCGTTTTTTATTAGTTATTTGAGAATTCTACACAATATATTTAGAGTATATTTAACCCCTTCCCACCCATTTAACTCTTTCTACCTTCCTCCACCTCACCACTACCACCTCTCAACCTTGTATGTTCTTTTTTCTTTTTGATAATTTCCCAAACATATTTTGTGCTGCCCATGACTTGACCACCCCTAGAGCATGGCTGATCTATACCAGTGGCCATTTCCTTAAAGAAAACTGAATCTCTTTACATCAAAGCTACCAACTGCCAGCAGTTCCTCAGCAGAGATGGGGAGTGGGGCATATGGGATCCCTCCCTTTTCATGGTAGAATGCTAACTGGCTTAATCTTCTGTAGGTCTATGCTGACAGCCGCTACTGATATAAGCCAGGAATACAGCAGTCTTGTCATTTCCTGAAGATACTGTTTGGCTTTGGTCTTCCCCGACTTTGGGCTCTTACAATTTTTCTATCATCTCTTCTGAAATGGTCTCTGAGCCTTAAAGGGAAGAATGAAAGAAATGTAAAGTGAACCTTTATAGCTGAGGCTTTCACTGAACAATTATTCTCTGTCCTGTGACCAGTAGTGAGTTTCTATGTTGACCATCATGCACTAAACAATAAAAAGTTTTCTGATGGGGTCTAAGAGCTACACGAATGTATATCCACATATGTAGATTTAAAGGACATTTTTTTATTTAGAAATTTTTTTATTTATTTTACATACCAACCACAGATCCCCCACACATCCCTTCTCTAGCTTCTTTTAGACTTCCCCCACAAACTCCCCATCTCCTCCTCTGAAAAGGTAAGGTTTCCCCATGGGGAGGGAATCAGCAAAGCCTGGAACATTCAGTTGAGACAGATCCAAGCCCCTTTTGCATCAAGATTCTTCAGAGGCCCTCTGTAGGTAATGGGCTCCAAAAAATCAGCACAGATCCTGATCCCACTGCCAAGGGCCTTTTAAACAGCTAAACAAATAACTGTCTTCCTTATGCAGAGGGCCTAGACTAGTCCCATACAGGCTCCACAGCTGTAGGTCTACAGTTCCTGAGTCCCCACTAGCTTGGTTCAGTTGTGTCTGGAGATTTCCCCATCATGATCTGGATCCCCCCCACCCTAGGCTCATATAATTCTTATTCCCTCTTAGACTGGACTTTCGGAGCTTTGCCCGGTGCTTGGGTGTGAATCTCCGAATCTGCTTCCATCAGTTACTGGATGAAGATTCTATGATGATAGAGTATTCACCAATCTTGTTACCTGGTAGGCCAATTCAGGTACCCTCTCCGCTAGTCTGTGCTGGGGTCATCCTTGTGAATTCCTGGGACTTCCCTAGCACCAGGTTTCTCCCTAACCTTTTGATGTCTCCCTCTGTCAAGATATCTTTCATTGCTTTCTGACTTCATCCCGCTTTCAGTTCTTAGCCATCCTGTTCCCTTATGTTCTCATCACCCATCTCTTCCCCTCTACTGCCCCCCCCATCTCATCTATTTCTCCTTCCCAGGGTGATCAATGCATCCCTCTGAAGGTCCTCCTTGTTAGCTAGCTTCTCAGGAGCTGTGGGTTGTAGTTTAGTTATCCTTTGATTCCCATGTAGTATCCACTTATGAGTGAGTTCATACTATGCTTGCCTTTCTGAGTTTAGGTTACCTCACTCTGGATAATATTATCTAGATCTATCCCTTTGCCTACAAATTTCATGCTGTCATTTTTGTTTGTCTACTGCTGAGTAAAAAGCCATTGTGTATATGTACTTTATCTTTACCCATATTTAGATTGAGAGACATCTAAGTTGTTTCCAGGAACTGGCTATTATGCATAATGCTGGTATTAACATAGTTGAGCAAGTGTTCTTGTAGCAGGATTGAGCACACCTTGAGTATATGCCCAAGAGTAGTATCACTGAATCCTGAGGTAGACTGAGTCCCAGTTTTCTGAGAAGTTGCCTTACTGACTTACAAAGTGGCTGTACCAGTTTGCACTCCTACCGACAGTGGAGGAATGTTCCTCTTGCTCCCCCCCCCCCCAACATAAGCTGTCATCAGTGTTTTTGATCTTAGCCATTCTGCCAGGTCTGATCTCATATCTCAGAGTTGCTTTGAAAAGCATTTCCCTGATGACTAAGAACATCTAGTACTTCGTTGTTAAATATCTTTTAGCCATTTGAGATTCTTCTGTTGAGAATCCTCTCTCTTCCATCTATATTGCATTTTTAGTCTTTTGTTTGTTCATTTTATTTTTTTTTATAAAAGTGTTCTTTTTTATCCATGTATCCCCTGCTTCCCCCTCTCTTCCCTCCTCCCAATCTCTCCCAGTCAGCCTTCAGCCTCCCCCCTTCTTCATCTTCCCATCCTCTACCCCCAAAGGGCAAAAAGTCCCAAGGTGGGTCAGCTCAGCACGGCGCATCCACTCCAGGCAAGTCCAACTTCCTCATTCTCAAATCTTGACTGGGATATTTTTAAATCCTATTTTTAAATTGGATTGTTCGGTATTTTGATGTCTAGTTCCTTGAGTTCTTTATATATTTTGGAGTTCAGCCCCTCTTTAAGATGCAGGGCTGGTGAAGATCTCACATTCTGAAGACTGTCATTTTGTCTTATTTACTGTGTACTTTCCCTTTAAGAAGCTCCTCGGTTTGAGGAGGACCCATTTATTAATTGTTGTTCCTAGTGTTTGTGCTACTGGTGTTATATTTAGGATATGGTCACTGGTGCCAATGGTTGGAAGGTATTTCCCACTTTCTTTTCTATTAAGTTCAGAGTAGCTGGGTTTCTGTTGAGGTCTTTGATCCACTTTAATTTGATTAACATGCAATTTGATACTGACACCAATTGACAGAATAATAGTAGTAGGCTCACTCATACATATAAAGTCCTTACCCATGGATTCTTTGTCAGATTTATAGTCCCAGGTATGTATTTCTTCCTGTGGAATTTGTTTAAAGCTAATCAGAAAATGGTGCTTATCCAGATAAATATGTGCCACCATTGTACCCATAAACAGGCCTTGCCACACTGGCCATTATTGTTGTCTACGGGCCTAACAGATACTTAACGCTCACTTTTTTTCAGTAACCTACATGAAAATTTCCAGTATTATAAAAGCTATCTAGCTGGGAGAAAGATATCTGGTCAGTACCAACTTAATTTCTTCACATCCCATGACTAAAATGTGTGGTGTCTCCAACACTAGGGTTGTACCTTCCAGTTCTGGCGGTAATTAAGAGCACCTGCAATACCTTGTATAAAGTATCTATGGACATCCCTGACCAACAGCTGAAGACAAGGTATCTGACATTGAATACTGACCTTTTTGTTTGGCCTTGTATGGCTTCTGGGAGAAGTATTTCTTTTCTTTTTTTAATTATTAGTTTTATTTATTTACTGGTTGTGAGCTGGTATGAGTGTATGTGCATCATGTGTGTACAAAAGCCCACAGAGGAGGACAGAAGAAAATGTTGGCGCTGAAGTTTCAGCCATCAGAACACTGAGCACCTTTAGCCACAGAGACATCTTTGTAGCCCAGTCAACACCATTCCTTTTATTTATTTCTTTTTGGTTTACTTTTCATTTACATATTACATTCTGAAGTTTCCCTCTCTCTTCTATGTCTTCGCCCCACCCCCATCCACGCCTCTTGCTTTCTCTTTAGAAAAGGTAGTCCTCACAGGGATAGCAGCCAAACAGGGCATATCAAGTTGTACTAAGACTAGGCACCGCCTGTCATTTTAAAGCTACACAAAGCAACTCAGTAGGAGGGAAAGTGTCCCAAAGCATGCCAAAGTGTCAGGGATATCTCCACTTCCACTTTAAGTAAGAGGTTCACAATAACACCAAGCTGTACAGCCATCACATATACATTAAGATGGCCTAGGCCAGACCCATGAAGACTCCCTAATTTTTGGTTCAGTTAGTCGATTCTGTAGGTTTTCTTGTGGTGTCCTGATCTCTCTGGCTCCTTCCCCCCTTCCACAGGATTCCCCTCTTCCCCCTAATGTTTGGCTGTGAGTCTCTGAATGGAGCCTCTCTGATGATGATTATACTAGGTTCCTGTCTATGAGTAGAGCAGAATATCACTAGGAATCGTTTCCTGTCGGTAGTATTTTAATTATACGTTTTATTGAGACCCATATGTTTGTAAAAATTTCTTTGCACATTTCTACCATTTTTCTTTTGGAAAACTTTCAATGCCTTCTAAAGTCTCTCTCTAAATTCTTGAATGACTTAGTAATATATTGTATGCATTTAATCTGTGTGATACTATTTTCTTCCAAAGAATTCCCTGTACTATAGCATATAGATGAGCGAGGCTTCTGGTGTCACATCACCATTACCTGCTGCTTATCTCCAGGCCTCATTACTCCTCCTGGGACCCTAAGGGTGCCTGGAAATTTTGCTTACCTTCTTACCTTTTGTGCTTAAACAGTTTATGATTTCAGCTGATATCTCAACTAAATATTCAGGACTTCTGGATTTCCCGACTCTTTAATTTCAGCTTTCCCCTTTATACTGGGCATCCTGCTGGAATTCTGTTTAATCGAGGGTGGTTTGGATGAGTAGATTTTAACAGAATGTTTATTTCTTTGTTTCAAGTTTCAGTTAGAAAAAAATGATGTTTTCTCAATTGTTCTCAGAAAGAAGAGAATTACAATGAAAATGGATATCTAAAATTAATTTCATGTCTGAACTGCCTCTTTCTGACCTAATATGTTATATTATAGAACAGTATACTCTCTAGAAATAAACAAAAAAGCCAAAACCAAATACAAGCTATATTTTAATGTTTTTGAGCAGTGCCAGACCTACACTTTAAAGATGTAAACATCAGTAGCCCCACCACAAAAATTCAATTAGTTTTACTCATTTTGAAATCTTCTCAGGATATTTGAATTCAAGACACTTTGAATAGGAAAGTTAATGCTATATTTTATGACATTTCTTCCAACTAAGCTAATGATCTGCTTGGCATTTGTTTACAGTTAAACCTCAGTTTGGGTGAATTGCATGTCTCTGACTTGGGACTCATATGCTTTGGTGACTACTGCATCTGGACACCAAAATATAGATAAAAAAGACTGCAATATATTCTATTCCAGCAAAAATGAGTTCCGTTACATTTGAAATAGTCTTGTGATCATTTGTGAATGATGTTTCGATGTGTTTTCCTCCTACAGAGTGAGTGTGAGAAGATGAGGGAGGGCTGGTACAGAGCCTCTATTTATGTGGAATAAACATGATTTTTTTGAAGTTTTCACAATGGAGCATAAACAAAAGTCATATATTGTCACACATTTCAAATTTTTTTAGGAATCTGTGCAATGTTTATTTTTAAGGTCTCATGGCCACTTTGCCTTCTTGCGAGTTTTTGAATAGGACATACTGTGAAGACTGATAGGTTTGTCACTGTGGGACTCTCTGTTCTGTGTGTGATAGGAGTGCATTTGCCATTCTTACAGAGATGATATTTCTGTGACAGATGAAAAAATCCTTAATTGCACAATTTAAAAAGAAGGAAAGAGACAGACACTGGTGGTACATGCCTTTAGTCCCAGCACTCAGGAGGTAGAGGAGAGTGAATCTCTCTGAGTTTCAGGCCACCCTGGTCTACAAAGCGAGTTCCAGGACAGCCAGCACTGTTCCGCTGAGAAAGTGTGTGTCTTGAAAAAACAAGATAAGTAAATAAATAAATAACAATAAACAAATAGTTAGTAAATAAATAACTACAGAAAGAAATGAAAGAAACACTCACAAGCTAAATGACACTGAGAAAAAAATAGCTAAATTACACTATGAGAGGCCACTTTGACTTACATGCTAGAACAGCCTGGGGTCCTTCAACACAGCTGTAGCTTGTGACACAGAGTGATCAAGTATTAAAGCAATAAGAGATGAAAAGTCTGAGTGAGACTCAGCACAATGAACACATGTTATCTAAGCCTGCTTAATAATATCTATCCGGTACCTGCTGTGCCTTGTATCTTGTTCTAAGACCTAACAATCACTAAGTCTGAGAGCTTCAAATGGTTTGTAATTCTGGCATGATAGTTGTTCTCAACTATGTTATATACAAAGAAAGACAAATTTAGAAAAGGTAATTACTTAAAATTGCATAGAAGTAAATTAAGCAACTAAAGTACAAGGTTGATGCACTCTTTGAATATCTGAAATCAGAATGGAAGCTTCCCACTGTATTCTGAAACAGTGGACATACTGTTAAAAAAAAAAAAGTGTGGGTTAGTGTGGGATAAGGCTCTTGTACACTGTAAAGATTTTTCACTTGTGTTGGTTTAATAAAATGTTAATTGGCTGGCAGAGGCAGGAAGTAGAGGTGGGGCACCAGGCTAGGAGAATTCTGGGAAGAGGAAAGGCAGGGCAGCTGACTGCAGCCGGAGGAAGCAAGATGAGTATGCTTCAGTGATAAAAGGTACCAAGCCATGTAGCTAAACATAAATAGAATTGTGGCCTAACTCAAGTGTAAGAGCTGGTCAGGTAATATGCTTTAGCTACTGGACCAATGATTACTATAGTATTAAGCCTCTGAGTTAATTATTTCACAAGCAGCTGCAGGCCAGGCCAGGTGGGACAGAGAAACTTCTGATTACAACCTAGCCAGGAAAAATTCTTGAATGCATGAGGTAGGAGGGGGGCACGGTGCTCATGAATATGACTCCTGGTCTAGAAACTATTGGTCATTGTTGGATGTTGGCGAAGGGAATGTCAGTTTTCTTAACACAGGGTCCTTTAAGCATATGTGGATGAATGGCCCTACATCCAGGCATATACCTGCAGCACAAGTCTCCTCGGTAGGCTTAACAAAGAGGACATTCAGTTAGAAGACAGAGGTGATGGTAGAGGAGTATGGGACAAATTAGAGAGCCCAGAGTGTGGATAGATTTGATCAAAATATTATATTTGTGTATCAAATTCTCAAAGAGTAAACATAGAGTAAACAAAGAGTAAAATAAATTCTTAAAGAATGATTTTCAGAACACCTATAAAGGTGGGAGATGAGCTCTGACTATACAAAATTGTTCTCTGATCTCCTCATGCATGAGCATGCACGCGTGCACACATGCACACACACACACATTCGCACACACACACACATGCACACACATACACATTCGCACACACACATACATGCACACACACACACATTTGCACACACACATACACACACAAATTCACACATTCACACACACCATACACAGGACAAAATAAAAATAAATGCAGCTTTAAAAGTATGGCTTTTAATAGCCCATGTGTTCTTCTGCATGTAGATATTGGAATGAATGTGACTTACCAGGAAATATAAAGTGGAGATTCCATGATTCGTTATTTTGCATATGTATAATTTTAAGGAATATTGGAATCATATAGATTTAGTGGGAAACCCTAATGGTAACAGTTTGTACAATTTTGAACATTTAACTTCACAGTGTCTCCTATAATTCAGGGATATCTGACAGATAAATCAATATTAAAGATGTCAGGGTGAATTTTCCTTTTCTTATTATCCTAAGTAGGGCATTCATAGTGAATAATTCTGCTTCCATAGTCCAAGGCATCCTGATAGCAGACAGCTTTAATCTTCATTAGGATGTATATGCTGTGACGATAGCCAAATTCGATACTGCACAGCGTCAGGACTCAGGCACCCTTTCTGATTTTTTTAAATGTTATTTACTCATGTCTTGCATTTCACCTTAGAGCATCAGAAGCCATTCTTCGTTATCAGTGAGTTTCCTGAACATTCAGTTTTCATGAAGCGCTATATTCGTTTCTTACCATCTCATGCCCCAGGTTCCAACTACAGTCACTTGCCAAAGAAGATCCTTCTTAATCTCCGAATTTCATGGAAATTATCGCACTTGTGAGAGGTAGCAAATGAACAGGTGAAACTCATTGCTTTGTATTGCTTGGAGAGCTGAGACAGGCAACACTGTGAGGTCGCCTGCCAGCATGGCTGCTTTGACAGGAATGTATAGAGCACCACCTGATACTGCTTTCCCAGCTGTGTCTTGGTGAGTGCCAAGTGTAATTATGTCTCTGCTAAGCTCAAGCTCCTGGACTAATGCAGAAAGAATGATCTAATAAAGAGATTCACTAGGCTCAAGTCTGCTTATATGTAGGGCGTCCCATTTTATCAAAGCCATCACAAGTCTGAAGGCTGACAGTACACGCTTCTGTCTTCAGAAGAACAGGCACCTGGTAAGAGAACAGCGTCAATGCTGTGTAGAGACAAAGGAAAAGGTAAACTACCATCAGTGAGCACCTCATTTTGCCTCTTTTGAACAATGGAAGAAATGATTTAAATTTAGATCCCATAAGGTCTGCAGTCAGTTTGGACTTAGATCAAGTGACAACGGGTTCATTGCTGCAAAGTAGCAGTCACAGTAACGTTCAACAAAATGCCACCCAGATACAGCAAGTAGAAGTGAAGTATCAAACGTCTTTGTTTTTCTTTTCTTCTCTCTCTTCCTTTTATGAAAATTAACTTGGCAAACGAAATAGTAAAATGAAACTTCCAAGTGTCACCCTAAGAAGAAAGCAGTCTCTTTGGTGTGGGCCCATGGTTCACACTGTTAGTCCCAGCACTTGGGAAGCAGAGGCAACAGATCTCTGTGAGTTCAAAGCCAGCCTGGTCTTCAAAGCAACTGCCAGGACAGCCAGGACTGTTACACAGAAAATTCTGTCTAGGAAAAACAAACAAACAAACAAAATAACAAAGACAGGAGACGGTGGATTTGTCCACTGTTATCTTTATTTTTATTATATTTGAAAATATCCCCACACTTTGGAGTGGTCCGATAAAATATATTTGTGGCCATGTTATTTTTGTGTATGTGAGCAAGAATAGATGCATGTACAAATTACCGAGCAATTCTATATACATACAATTATATGTGAGCAAAAATCTGACCCTACAAGCCTTTCAAGTGAAAGGAAAACTACATTTTCAATATTCAGCAAAAAGAAACTCCTTGAATGAATTGTCACTGCAGGATTTTTTAGTTTTTGGATATATGATTACTTTAAGGCATATACACGTTAATTTAGAAAAGAAAGCTCCAAAGGATCAAATATAAAATCCTACTTTGAAAACACAAAAGTTTATAGTCTATTTTATCCATATCCTCACTGTGTATGCTGAGATAAAGGCATGAAAGTATAATCTAAAATATGGAAAAGGTTGTACAAAAGCAGAGGTGGAGAGAAAGAGGAAGGGGGTAAAGAAAGGAGCTAACGAGTTATTTAATATAGGCAAAAGTATTCTTAGCTATATGTCCATAAGATGATCAACTGCATACAGATACAAATCACTTGTACATTTCCTCAGTTGGCTACTAGTGTTCTAGTTCTAACATAATAACTGCGTTAACTGTATCAGTCTATAAATGCAAACTGTTCTTGAGTACTGCCATAGTGAGTTATTTCCATTACAAATATTTGTCATGTGTCTGTATGGGTGTGCAGGCATGCACATGTATAACGAGAAATGCATTTGACATGAGGTTTTCTATGATGGCTTTGCAGGACAGATCACGGTATCAAATTCAGCTACCTAAAATTGAAGCAGGAACATTCAGGGTAGGGTAAATACTCATTCTGTGTGTTTCCTTTTTCAGCATCTGTTCTCATTATAAAAGAGGCTTGATCACATTCCATTTAACAATAATCTGTTCCATCACCGTTCTCACAGGGACTGAACAAGCCCTCAAGAAACAGGTTCACACAGAGTGGAGACTAGAAGAGAAGCTAATGCTACTCCACATGGTGGGAAGAGGAAAGCAAAGTGTGGATGCTGAGAAAGTTACAAATTGGTGATATTACACATAATATAGTGCCTTCTGGCTGGTGGACCATAGGATTAAAAGAAATTTTTTAAAAAATCACATTCCTGAAATTGAAGTCCTGTTACCCAAAATGTTTTTCCAAGTGATGGTTGATGACTTTTTAAGTGAATAAGGTCATTTGTTTTGTTCATCACTCCTTTAAATATTTATGAAATACCTGCTCATGTCAGATTCTTAGTTCTGATTTCTCTCTCTTTTTGAAAGCTAGATAGAGACAAATTAATTAACATTCATGGTATTTTTTGCAGTTCCTTCTGGGCAGGTAAATCACTGACCATACATGTATTTAGACTTTCTCAGGACTCTTAGCTTTCAAGGGAGGTTTTATGTTCATTCTGACTGTTCATTTAAAAAAATACTGGATAGCTAATGAGTTTTAAAAACAGAACAAATACTGGATTGAGCTTGAGATAAATGGATTTCAGAGACATCAAATACTTATCGGTACAGAGGGTGCATCTTATTTGCCTTTGATATCATTTAAAATCACTATTTTTTGCATTTGGGTTGTGCCAGCATTTATGTTGAAAGGCAAATACTCCATCAACAAAAGCAGCTGACAAACACTCATTCGACTTTAGTCGTGAATTGTTTTAATGTATTTCATGAAAGGGAAGGTAAATTGGACTGTACAATATTACCCATGTATTTGATCTTAAGCATTAACATATAACTAAAATTACATTCCAGTGATCAAAATTCACATAATATTAAAGTAAAATTCGTATGCAAATGTTCCGATGGTTTACTTTTAAATGAAATATGTTTTTACTCAATGCAGCAATTCTCAAGGTGTGGGTTCCAAAGATGCGGAACAATTGCAAAATTACAGATATGGCATATTAATAAAACAATTTTGCGGTGAGGGGCACCACAAAACAAGGAACTGTTTTCAAAGGTCATAGATTTAAGAAGGTCAAGAACTACTGATTATCCAGTTATTTTGTAAATGATAAACTTGAATCAGAACACAAGAAAACTTTCTTTTTCAGGATTTTTACTCTGAATGAAGATTTCTAATTTGAATGAGGGTTTGATTAAGCCTCCCCAAAATGTGTTTATGCCTTGTAAGCCAGAAGAATTAGAAATATAATTATGAATTCAGTTTTAATGCAATGGAAATAAACAATACCGATACAAGGACATCTGATGAATATACAGTGAACATGTAATTTTAGAGGGAAGCCGAATATTCTTGAATTTAACCAGACAGCTCAAAACCTAAAATATACCAGCCTGCTTATGGGATGACATAACTGACTAACTGGGTCAGTAATCTATAACTGAGAGAGAGCATAGGCAGAGGGAATTGTGGTGTGTGTTGCTTGCGCAAGAACGAGGAAAGGCAATTGCTCAGGGCAGGCTCTGTAAGACGCCTCCTTCAGAGTATCCTACAAATAAATCTGCAGCTCGCTGTGATCCAGAATTACTATTCCCCTTCCAAGTGCTGCTTTAGGTGTCTCCTTAACATGTGACATTGGAGACAAATCCCAACCCTGTTTAATGTCAGTTCACTCCCAGCCTTTAGTGGAGGTTCTAGACTATGACATGAGTTTTGTAAGGCTCCCGTTTCTAGTTCTTAGTATTTATTATAACTTATTTACTTACAGTCTGCTTTATAACTACATTTCTGTTTTATAATAAGCCCCAAGTTGCACAGAGTGGGAAAAAGGAGAGAGGGGAGGAGGAGGAGGAGGAGGAGGAGGAGGAGGAGGAGGAGGAGGAGGAGGAGGAGGAGGAGGAGGAGGAGAGGGGGTAAGATGGGAGGGCAGAACACAGGGGAGGGGAAGGTGAGAGAGAGGGTGAAGATTTTAAAAGAGAGAACAAGAAAGGAATGAGAGCATTGTCTTTGGTTTTCGTCATAAAATGAGGCACAGGCCCTTTCTGTGAGAGGAAAAACAAACAGGAATTGATGATTTATCCTCTGTCATAGAATAAAGATATTTTCCCTATGAAAACATAAACATTTTCTTTAATTTATGAAATAATATTCAAATAAACTTGTATTTCAAAACAAAACTAGTTTCAAAGCAAAACTAAGCTTGGCAGTTTCTAGCAGTTGATGGCTAACATAAAATCAAGCAGAGAGCTAAAATCCCACTTTCAAGCAAAAGCTGGGTTGTTTTCACTCATAAGTTTTTTACCTTCTTATGGTGTCCATGATTTGGGCCACAAATGAAAGCAAATAAGGAATTTTTCATTGAGATATTAGCATAGCAGAAGAAAATAGTCCTTAAGGTGATCGTTGAAGGACATGAGCTTTTAACAAGATATTAAAAAACACTGTCTTACTAATGACTATTAGCGTGAACTCTACTGATAGTTAAAAGGTAAACGCTTCTGCTTTTGTAGGATCAAATCTGTATTTCCAGCACCTTTTCCCCAAACATTGGAACATCTTGACTCCAGAATTAAGAGCAGCAGTAACAAAAAAATATCCATACTCGTTGTTAAAGCATTTGCTGGAGAGAAGCAATCCCTTGAGGGTGTGGAGTTCACAAGAGGGAGCTGGATCAGGCACCTTGCCTGTTCAGCTTCCATCTTCATATAAGCCCATACTCCCTTTATCAGAAGATCCGTCAAATGGTAGCTGCTGCTCCAAAAGCCTAACGAGAGGGAAAACGTGTAACGTTGGGGGAAAAAAATGCTTTGTAAATCATCCTTCAAAAGCTATCCTGGGAGGAACCAGATAGACCTCGGAATCTTAAGTGTTTAGCAAATAATTTTCTCTGTGCATTCTAAACGCAGCGCTCCGCCTTTACCTAATTACAGAAATATGTGCGGCAGTTTGCAGAACTTCGCCGCTGTCATAACTTTCCTTGAGGTTCAGCCAACCAATGATAATAAAGCTGTCACGAGATTAAAGGGAGCTGCAAGTCATTGCTTCTGACATTTATATGTAGCATGGGAAATGCAAACAAGTCTGCGGAGTTATTAGTAATATTATGGGCTTGAATCCTTAAAGAGGAGCGTGTAAGACATCTGCCTTGGCAAGGAAGGCGATACATCCACATTGCCAGTCAGTCCTCTTTGTCTGAATTTAGGAAGCCAAGAGGGGACAGGGAGCAATTTGTATGAAGGATGCCCCTTACACTAATCCTTAGAAGGAACAAACTTGCAGACTGGGGTAAGAAAACTGTGAAACCTTACATTCTTACAACCTTGGAGAAGCCTCTGGTCCTTTCTCAAGGCCCGTTCTTGGCGTGGTGGCCTGTCCTGGATTTCAGTGCCAGCCCTGAGTTTGGAGCAGCTGGCATCATGTGGGGGAACCATAAAAACGCTCTACTGAGGTTTCCCAGCCATGCAGAAGTTTGTTTTTGTTCAGTGCCCGACAATACACAGGAACAGAATATAGAGGAAAAAAACAAAACAAAACACTTATTTTAAATGCTGTGATGAAAATCTGTATTTTATCTAGAGTCTCATCTTTCCTTTTTTTTTTTTTTTTTTTCTTTTTTTTTAGTCCTCTCTCACATTTCTTGGATCTAGAGGCAGATTTGGTACAAAAACTACAGCACATGTACTTCCTATTTCATGCTGGTCATCCACAAATCTGGAGCAATTGCTTCTAACATAAAAATGCTACTACAAACTGATTTTGCTGCTGATAGTAAGCTTGGCCTCTAGTATGAGCCAATAACATTAAATAATAAAAATTTGTACTTGATTCATTGATAATTTGTACCCGGGCATTATGTGTGGTTGTGGAGTGTCTTATCTCAATGGTGGCTCTGCACTCAGCACACAGGCTTTTCTAACTTGCTTATCTCCTTCCTTCTTGGGGAAAATTCAGTTTGCAAACGACTCCAGCAGGAAGGTGTCTGAAGGCAAGCAATAAGCCTGAGCCATAGGCCAAACAACATATGCTTAATGTAAGCCTCTATATATTTGAGACTGAAAGACTATGGTACCAGCCAGGTGGGACACAAAAAGTTCTGACTACAAAGGAAATCTTGGGATAACCAAATGGGAACCCCTTCTCTGTGAGGACCTGTTTTAGGCTTCCACAAATCAAATTGCAGTTGATTGCTACTATTTTTTTTTATCTGCCATCGTCTTTTTAAGAAAACAGCTGTTGTTTTATGCAATTAAACATTCCTTCAAGTAAGCTTTATATTAAATATAAGTTCAAGGGGACCATTTTCTTTTGGTTCAAAACATGTCTGAAGAACTTCTTAGTTCCTTTAGTTTTTACAACAATCATGAAGATAAAGGAACTACACTATATTAAATCTAGCAGCGATGAAAACAACTTTATTTTTGAACAAACACGGGATATTTTCTTAGTTAACAGATTATTTCTAGGAAGCTAGACGTACTTTGCCATCGATATCGATTGGTGATAGCTTTTAAAGGAATTCTGTGACCCTAAAATAAATCAGACTTGAAGAAATATGTTATTGAGTATAAAACTAAAATGTTCAGTCATCACAATGGGCTTTGTGTTTAAGGATGAAAGTCTGCGGCTGGTCCCATCACCAGTGAGACCTGAGATGCACAAGTAAGTTCTGAGGAGGGCTTGTAATGAGAAGCTACTTAAAAAGAACTTTGAAAACTCTTTGTGTGTTGCCAGAGTGTACCTATCATTCAAACTACCCATGAAGTGATTGCCTGGTCGCACTATATGTTATATGAAGCTTAAGTTATTGTGATGTTTCCAGCAAATGCAGAATCAATATGGGAAGGTAATTCAGAATCACCAAGTACTGATTTTTAAAAGTAGTGGCAGCAAGGAAAATTGCTGTGTTAATTTATGTGAAGCAGTGAGCTTCTAAGTATATCCAAGGAATCACTAAAATATGAGATTCCTAATGTGTAGAACAGATCTTCGGGGCTTGCACACAGAGCAACAACTTTCCAGACAGGTTGCACATACATTTTCACATGACCTTTCAGTGGTAGGGCTGAGACCAAGAAGGTTTTGCAATAAGAGAGAAGAAAAGAATCCAACAGAGGAGCAAAGCAGAAGTGTAAACAGAGAAGGGGGCCTGGGATGAAGACATTTGAATCTGAATGGTGAGTTAATGATTCAATTAGTTTGCCACTTTGTAAAACTACATTAATCCTCCTTTGCCAGGTTCCCATATTGAAACTCTTTGAAAAGAATGGGGCAAAGGATCTTAAGAAAAATTCTAAGGGCCATAGGCTTTTAAAATTGATAATGCTTCCCAAATACATGCTGCTCATTGGAAGCTGTGTAGATATTGTTCTGGGAGTCTTAAGACATGAATGGGACAAGTTCCATAGGCCTCCCAGTTTTGGAGTGGGTCCTCTCTAAAGTAGGCTGACAAAGTGTATTTTATTTTGAAGCTATGGAAAAAGACAACTATTTTAAATTAAAAAAAAAAATAAGAGAGATGTTTGAAAATAATTGACAATGTGCAAAATAAGAATATTTAAAAATATTACTGTAAAAAGTTGAAATAGATAAAGATGAATTTTTGTTTTACATTCTATTTGCTTTTGTACTTACATTTCAATTTGTAAAACAATACAGATTAAATCCTCAAACTTGGATTCTTATTGGCATTTTGTTGTCCCTATAATCATCAAACATATTTCATTATGAACAGGCAAACCCTATGCTAGTCTCACAGTTACATATTGTTCCAAATATTTACAATCTAACAGATGTTAAATTGGTTCACTAAACCTATTAAGAGAATGAAGAGAGATGGAAAGCTTCTGAAGAAAATTACCCACAGGATAGAGAAAACACAGCCAAGGCAGTCTAATCATAAAGGCCAAACTGCCAGTTGGAATTAATTTAGATGCTGAATTCTTGATAATGTGTTTTATTTTCAATGTAAACTAAAACCCAAAGTTTGTTGCACAAGATATAGTAATATGCTTCAGATTGATTGATTTTAAATTGTATGTGTGTGTATGAATATCGAGGTGCCTTTGGTTTAATTTGTATATAAATATGCATAAATATATGTGTGTGTATCTGGGTATATACATATTGCATCACTATATGATATGTATATGTTGGACATTTTTTCCTTTTGAATAACGAAGCACCTTGCAGTGAACTGCTGTTGATATAATTCTTTTTTCATATAATCTTATTTCTTTAATTAGCTGGTCTGTCAGTCAGCATATAAGAGTTCCAAATGAGTAGAATGTTGGAAAATGATTGATTTTCATAATGCATAGCCAGCTGAAGAACTTCTAGGAGAACACAGAGAAGGAAGAAGAGCAAGACAAGAAGGGAGAGAATAAAAAAGACCATGACCATGAGAATAGTGTGCAGTGAAAAGTAAGAAAGATCACTACTTGTTACTTAATGAAATGTTTGTTTTCTAAAATCTGTTAGCTAGAATTCTGGGTTCTTTCCAATGAATTAATTCTTATAATACATGTCAGTACATAGTGACATTTTCATGAACAGTATCTGGTTTGAAGCATAGAATACTACCCCTAGGAATAGAGTCTAGGAAAATACCAAGATAGTAAAGGTGCCCAAATTTCATAGGTAGAGTGATAGCGCTAGGAAGGAAGAGTGACCTGGAAATGAACAAATACAGTGAAGCTCATGAAAGCAGAACCAATTTAAGTGAAGTTGAAGGTCATATCTACACCTAGTTTCTATCTTATCTGTTATCCACTCCAATAATTATAAATATCTATATGCAATTCATAAATTATACAAATGTATTTTGACTCTAATTTTGTAGAAATCAGTGTCATGATAAAGACCAAGAGCACAGACTCCAAAGTGTTACTGCCCAGATGACATTTATCATGTCACTGAAGCCCTCTGCGGCAGTTTTTCGCATCAATAATGTGAGTTCAACTGTAATTGACCCCTTGGAAGTCAACTGCAGTTAGGAAATTTTGTGCAAAATGTTAGTTTGTGCTCACTTTAGCAACATATACTACACCAGAGCAACACAGAGAAGAACCCCGAAGCCCATAGGCAAATATAACACACAAACCCATGAGCATTCCATGTTTAAAGAGAAATAAAGTAGTTAACCTTGGCATTTACTAGGTGTTCGGCAAATGTCAGCTATTATTCTGTATATATTGTTGGAATAATATACCATAGAAAGTTCACCTTCCAGGACATAAATGAAAAGAATTGGAAGGTGTTATTTGGGAGAATTCAGTGGAAATTTCTGGGAGCCTTTTATAAATGTAGAAGGATAGAGAATACACATTCTCAGATCAGATGATATGAAATGAATCCTGTGTGCTCATTTATTAAGAATATGCATGATTTTATTTTGGTGATTCCTAAAAATTCTAATTAGGGGAATGGAGAGATGACTCAGTGGTTAAGAGCACAAGCTGATCTTACAGAGGATGTGGGTTTGATTCCCTAACACCCACTTAGTGGCTCACAGCAGTCTGTAACTCAAGTTCCAAGGAAGCTATTGTCTGTCCCTGCTTGGCCTTTGCAGGTGTGAGGCACATAGTACAAAATGCAGTCAAAACACATTTACACATATTTTTTTTTTAATTCTACATATTATTTTATATCATGATTATCATGTATGATTTTAAGTCTTTTTCACATTTCACTTTCTTAAACCCACACATATAAGTATGCAAGTAATCTTTAGAGGTCCAAGTGTTTGTATGACTGCAATCCATTCAAAAGTCTTTGTATTTTATGACTCAGGATAGGAATTCAGTCAACATATGCAACTTAAGAAAGACACCTTTCTCCCCACCATCCTATGCGTAGGACTTGTAATTGCCAAGTTAACTATATGCTGCCATCATCCCTCTCACCATCGATTTCCTAAGTCATTATTGCAACATAAACCACAAGTTCATGTTTTCTTCTCTCTTCTGGCTCAAACATGAGTTCTCACACTCTATTTTGACCCATAACAGCTTTTTGTAGGATCAGGCTACTTTTCTTTCTGATCCCTAAATGCACCAGAAGATGAGCAAGTAATATGCCTTTGATCCCCACAGAGCAATTAGGCCTAAAGGCTTTGGACTTTGTTATCAGTGTAAAGGATAGAGAGACTCTAACATATGGTTCCAGCAAATCCTACTGAATATCCCCTAGAAAGTTTAATGCCAAACATTTACAACTTCTACCAAATTAATAATATTTAGCTTTTCTGAGAAACAATTAGAAATGTGGAGCTGCTCAGCATGAAATAGGCTTGGACTTTCGAAAAGCTTGATGGTTGATAGTTCTGAAGGTAAAATTAAAGAAAAAAGACACTGGGAGCAAAATAAAGGATATAAAAATCCATATTTGTGTTTTTAGTAAGGATACAAAGATTTCTAAAACATTAGCTCTTATTTCAGACTGATGTTTATTAAGAGTTAAATCATTACTGAAAACTTTTCTAAATACTTGATTATTAAATTTTAGCTCAAAGAAGACAGTATACTACCCAACCTATTTCAGATTAAAATAGTGGAAAAATAAAGCATATAGCTCAGCTCTCTTTTTCAAAATGGAGGCACCGAGTCTGACACAGCTGCAGGGCAAATCCCCCTTAAAGAATTGCATACATAACCAGGATACTGCAAATGTGTCCTTGCATTCATCACTGTGGTTTCCGTTGTAAAAGACCACCTGTCACACCCATAAACACAGAGAACTTTCATATCTAAGTAAATAGATGTTCGCATTCAGTCCCTATGCTCAACAGATTGCTGTCCTGATATACTAATCAACAGGTGGGTTCACTGCTGACATTTTTAAAGAAAGTAAAATCATCTTTTATTTCAGGAATGCTTCTTCTGTATTCATTTAATCCAAACATGCTTTCAGTTTCTACTCTACATAAATATTTTAGGCTGATCTCTCATGTCTGAACAGCTCTTACAGCCAATTGAGTTTATGCCCCATTTTTAAAGATGCTGCCTCCACAGACAACATTTTTTGGCATTAATGCATCCTATACTCTTCTGACTATTTGTCTGAGTATTTTCCCCTAGCTTTAGAACCCTTCAATGGCTTCCTGGTGCTCTCCCAGCATGGATTTTGAACTAAGGTCTAGTAGTAGCTCAACTGCCTTTGTGTTGCTATACATACTGGAAAAATAGCCATGCTTGAATTACCTTAGAGAGCTGAAGTGGAGGTGATTAGAGAGGCGAGGGAAGCAAGATGTGTTTCAAAGAGTCCTTGAGTTCCACTTGGAAAACATTTTTTTTTTTTTTTTTTTTATTAATGTTGAGTTTCAAGACATATGTTGCTTCTTACCAGTAGATAAGACTGACCCCACAAGGGTGCTCATCATAAATGAGTTCACTTTCTCAAAGTTCAAAGGTCATGTTGAGTTAATGATCCATCATAGTTCTTGAAAAACAATGAAAATATGGTCGGGGTGAGAAGGGGGCATTTCATGCCTGCAAAACACTTTGGAGATGAAAAGCTCTAGTGAGCGCTAATCATGAGGAAGATAACCAAAGGGAAGCAAAATAACGAACATCAGCGGGGTAGCTGCTGCCTCCTCCTCAGCTTTTTTGAGTTGCAGGATAAAGAGGTTTTGATTTTTCCTTTTAAGTGGCACACTGACTGAAGAAGAAAAATGATATGTACGTAGTTCATTAGTAGGAACAGGAGCCAAAGTCTTAAGGACTATTGATGTGCGGCTTCAGAAAGGTTAAGATAAGGCTGGGTAGCCAGGGAAAATGATAAATGCTACTGCAACAAAGCCCAGCCTCAAGGAGATTGGGGAAACGTTTACCATTTTGTCTATAGAAACATATATTGTATTGCTAGAATATAGACCTTTTTATACAAATTAGTCTCAAATTACTTATAGGTATAAAAGAAAAAACATGCTTTCTTTCTTATTTATTGACATATTAAAAGAAAAATTTCATGTCTTTGTACTCAAATATAGTGAGTGAAAATTTAGTAAAATTCTCTCTTAAAAAGTTTTAACATTCTTATTTAAGCATATGTGTGTCTGTGTGAGCTTGCCAGCTGTATCCCACAAAGGTCAGAAGGCGGCACCAGATCCCTAGAACTAGAACTAAAGGCAACAGGTTTTGGGAATGGAATTTGGGACTTCGGAAAAGAAGCAACCATTCTTAACCACTGAAACATCTCCCCAATCCCTAAAATTCTCTTAAACTACGAAAAGTTTAATGTTTTTATTTTATTTTGGATATTTGGCTCAAGAAACATAAAACATAGTCTAAATATTTTAAATAAACTAATTAGTCCAATATTGAAGTGTAATATTCTCCCCTTCTAGGATTCCTATTGCTATGGTGAAACCCCATGACAAAAAACAAGATGAGGGATGTTTATTGGGTTTATACTTCCACATCATTGCTAATCATCAAGTAAGTCAAGGCAGGAACTCAAACAGGGCAAGAACCTGCAGGCAGTAGCTGATTCAGAGCTCATGGAGAAGGACTGCTTACTGGCTTGTTCACCATGGCTTTGGTCGGCCTGCTTTCTTATAGAAGCCAGGAACACCAGTCCAGAGATAGCACCATGCACAATGAGCTGGATGCTCCCACATTAATCACTAATTAAGAAAATATTCTCCAGGCTTGCCTAAAGCCCCTTCCATTCTCATTTGGGGTTCCCTTCTCCCTCTCACATGACTCTGGCCTGTGTCAAGTTTGTCATATCCAGTATCTAGTACAGCTAACTTGTCTTGGTGATAAGTGTTTATTTTTTTCTTTAATTTTAGAACTGAGTTATATACATTCAATATATTTGTGATCACATCCTATTAAAGTGTCCTTCATGTTTACTTAAAATATACCTACATTATAAGAAAAGAAATAGGAACGTTTTCATATATTAATAATTATTTCTGTGGTAAACGAAGTTCATTGCAGTGGCGTGTCACTGCCTAAGTGAGAGATACTCAAAGTTATTGGGCTCAGAAAAGGAGAATTAGCAAATAGGTCATAGTAAAACAGCCAATGCTCATGATGAAGACTTTGCTAAACATACTTTTCAGGCTTGATCTTGTATTTTAGAGACAATACCTTCTCAACCCACATGCACAGGATTTTCAGGAATCTTTGTAAACCCAGGAATGTTTCTGAAACTCTGGAAAGTTATAGAGGCAAGACTTCCACAGAGGAGGAGAAGATATTACTTTAGGTATTTTAGGCATTGATAAATGGCACAGTATTTAGTAGTTTTAAAATATAAGGATATGTTTTAGACAGAATATGTACCTGTAGATTCATATGTTGAAGCTAAGCTGTATCATTTAATAGGAAATTTGAAAGTGGGAGGGTACATTCTTTAGGAGATAATCAAAATTATTTCTAGTGATTGTCCTTATACAAGAGGAAGAGAAAGGAGAAATCTCTTCCAAGCAATATGTCACCATAAGTGAGGGCATGATCATATATTTGTTTGTCTGTCTAAAATACACATATATGTATATACAATTTTATGTTATAAAATATAATCATATACATATAGGATTAAGAAATATATAATGTGAGTAGAAAACAGAAGTACCATTACTATTAAAGTCCACAAATCCCTAACATTATAAATTCCATCACTAAATTAAGATAGAAACCTATTCTTGAATTTAACATCAATAAATATTTTTTCCTGTCAAATCTATGAAATGAATCTTTGCCAAGTTTAGTAATATGTATTATGAGGAGAGAAAGACTGCTAGGTAATAAAGAGACAAGCTTACTGGCTTCCAGGGACACTGAATGCTTTTCTCTGGTTCTATTGCATTTCATGACTTTCTTCCCAATGCTTCCAAAGGGAAGAATTATGAAGCAATGCATTCTTTTAAGTCCAGACCAAACATAAGCCTGAAAAACACCACAGAAATTCTTTATAGGATACTGCAGTATTAATACCATTCACCTTGCTCCACATTCCATGACTGTATCTATTATTACCATTTTTTGAGATTTACTGAGTTCTGTCCAGTTCAGAATATGTGGCATTCTATAGATACGGCATTTCACTAACTACTGTAATTGAGTATATCTCCATTCATTTTTTGAACGAGGAGTCAGAAAGTTACAAAGGTTGAATAAGCTATATATGTAGTCAAAAACATGCTTTGTCACAATCAGGAATCATATGCAAGTTTATCTAGCATCAAAGGCCTGATGCTGAACTTTTCATCTGTATTGTCTTTTGGATTACATTGCTAATAAATTACTTCATATCATAACATTGGCCTCTTTATATTGTCACTTGTGTTGTTATTTTTCTGAGAAAAAAATGTTTTTATTTGTGTGAGTTCATCCTAAATATAATTAATCCTATTTTGTCACATGATACTTGAAGTCTCTCCCGCTTTTTATATGCTATGTCATGGATATGAGTTAAGTAAGAGAAAGACAGAAATTTTATGCTCTCCATCTTGACTGTAGACAGTTGTCAGAGTAGAAAGATCTAGAATCTGTTCACAGGAGCATAACTATATAAAAAGGTTGTATAAGAGTTTCTCTTGGTATAATAGAAATCATCATACATAGCATTTTTTTTCTAAGACTATAAAGAAAGTAGAACAAGTTTAAGCAAAATCAGCATGTAATAGTCACTTTGGGATCTCTGCCATTTGTTCCATAATCAAATTTATTAGAAGGCTGGAGTTTGCATTAAAAATTTAACTTTACATGTTTCTTTCTTGAAAATACATTTGCCTCTCATGTGCAGACTAATAGCCTGCATAAAAAATGCAGTTTATAATGCATTATGGAGTACTGTTAAATACTTTACACTCTTAAAAATATTTCCTTTAATAATATAGACCATTATGCATAATTTAAAATTAATGCTAAGTGTATACATTTAATATTTTTGTATCTGACAGTTATCACAGTATATATGTCATCTAAAATTGTAAATACGAAAAAATTACTAAAAATTATATTATGATGTATATTTCATTGGTGGGACTTTGGGGATTGAATTCTAATGTATTTATCTATAATAATTATCAAAACTCAGAAGACAAGTGTCACTGAATATGATATATATGGCATCATTTTCTAAGGTCATGATTTTATATTAAGATCTCAGTGAATTTCTGAATATCTTAGGCTCAGAGAACTGAATTTCCTCAAGACGAAGAAATTTTAGAATGCCTTTCAATTGCTTCGATACTTCATTCGGAATGCACCATAGACGTGTGGCACTAGAGGGGACTACAGAGAAGTGTAATGTAGTTTTCCCTTGTTTCTTTTTACTTCTTCTGTCCTGGATGAAAGTAACACATTTGCTTATCAAGGCAGCAAATGGAAAGTCCTACTTTAAGAAGTAAATGTATCAGAAATTTGGGTAGAGATTTATTTAAAAATTTTCACAAAGTCAAATTAGTTTAGCCACATGTTCTCACAAAAGAGTTAAATAAGTTCAATTTATTATTTAAAAATTTGTATTTACTTGTGAGGGGGTATGTGTGGAAATCTTTCTATTAGCCTTCCTTAGTTATTGTCTGGACATGAGATCACATTGACAAATGTTGGATTAATAACGCAAAAGTACATCATGCTTTTTTTGAGGTTAACATTATATAAAGGTATAGAAATGACTTCATGTATAAGAAATTAAGAGTCCAGTGAACTCAAGCCTTAGTCTTACAGGACATATACTATAGAGCTTATAAGATATATGTGTCATCTTAGCAAAGCATAATAAATTATAGAAATGGGACAGAGACAAAATTTGGGATTGAAGCACTAAGCTGTGGAAAAACTAGACAGGTTATTTTGGTAGATTTTGTTATTAACTGCTGTTTTGTGTGAATTGTTTTGACATTTCTAGTTCTCAGAACGAGGTCCCCTGCCTGACATATGGCAGAGAGGTTCCTGTGCCTTTAAGCAATGAGAGGAGGTAGGAGAGCCCTTCCTGTGCTAACTGATTCTTAATTTCATTGGGCTCACCATAATATGCCATATTTCAGTGTTCCCATGTTGATCCCTTAATTTTTACATAATATAATTTTGTTATTTGGGTCAGATGATTTTCATTACTAATTGTGATAACATTGGTGTGGCTCAGGTCAAGGTGGATGAAAAGTGCTGAAGGCCTATATCCTGATTTGTTTTTCTGTTTGTAGCTATCTTTCCTGTTTTAGTAATCAGAAACAGAGGTCTAATCTTACCAAGAACATTATATTTATCAAGTAAATGGGTTTTTACCTTATCACTCAAAATAGAGCAGGGGGCCATATTGAAATGTTACTCTCCTGGGGTGAAGAATCCCTGGTCACCATTATTCACTAAATATTTTTCTGCAGCAAAACATTTGGTATTTTACTTAGTACCATTCGCCATCTATAGTTACGTGAAAGTATGGTTTAGGTAGGTGAATAGGTGCATATGGGTGTGCATGTTTGAATGTGCATGCTTTTTCTACATTTGCAGTGTTTTATAGCAACCATGTAGACTGAGATGAGTAATCCGATTTCTTTTTTTGCTAAAATAACTGAGATGGGAGAATTCTTCCCTAACACTGATACTTCCCATTGTTCAATCTCTCTTGTCCTGATTCCCTTTATAGATCTACGGCCATCATTTGAATTTCTTTTCTTTTGTGGCTATTGGTCTGTTTAGAATTTTTTGTTGTTGTTGTTTTTGTTTTTATGTTTTTTTTTTTGATCCTGCTAGATCAACTTTTGTAATTTTTATTTTCATTGGAAAACCTTTAGTTAATTTGGTCTTCAAATACGCTGAATAAAAGCATCTATGATAAATATGGAATATTAATCTTGATATTACTTATTGAGATTTTTATTCTCAATGCAAACCTATGAAAACAAAAATTAAAATATACCTCAATTATTGTTTATTTTGAGTCTTCAATTCTTATTTTTAGTTATTTTAATATGATGAATTTGAACTTCTCTCTCTTTTTGAAATATATATATATGGTTATTTTTCTCTTTGAGGTTTAAAGTTCTAGAATGAGTATAATATAATATTTCCACGATGTTGTATCAATGTTTTAGAACCTACCTTGCATCATATGGAATTTTAGCTGTTTTTAAAACATATTTTATAGGATCAATGCATGTACTTTATATTTATTTACTCTAATAACATTTTGTTTACCTTAATAATCACCATTGCAACCTTGTCCTTTTCTTTGCGTTCACATGTAAGTTTTAGTTTGTTGGTGCTGTGATTCTTTGAGAGTATGTTTGTAGGGAAGTGCACCTATGTGAACTGAAAGTCTGGGAAGGTTTTAGGTGTTTTCCACTATTACTCTCTACTTTATTTGGTGAATCTAGAGTTTACCTATTTGGTTAGTTTTTGCAAGCCCCAAGATTTCTCCTGTACCCCCTACCTCTGCCCCAAATCCTGGGTTATACGCTTGCTACACTATGCTGACATTTATATGGGTACTGAAGATCCAAAGCCAAGTCCTCACGGTTTCGTGGAAGGCATGTTACCAATTATTGTCTCCTGAGTAAATTTTGTGCATTCATGTGTATTTGTGTTTTGCGTTAAGTCTTACTCTGTGGCCCAAGTTGGATTTGAACTCCTATTCCTATACATCCTAAACTCCATTACTGGGATTACAGGTGTGTGCTAAAAAACTTACTTTGTATCAAAAACATCTGCAATTATCTACACATGTGACAGGTAGTCTACATTTATATGGAATTTAATCAAGATTCAAGATCACTAAAGTGGTGTGGGTGCTGAGGTGGGGAGAGGTGAGGAAGGTGTGTATGAGGGGAAAAGCATGATCAAAGTCATTATTTACATAGAAATGTGTGGGTCTTTCTCATTTTGATGTCTTTTAAACTGTATTTTAAGGTGTTTTAGAAAAACTGTTATAGTTTTGAACTTTTTTTTACTTGCTTTTTCTCTTTGTTCTTCTAGAACCAATGTTATGAAAATAAACCTAAAATATGCTTCTCGAATCTCTCATCATTTTCAACATATTATCTTTGTATGGTTGAGTTTTGAGGACAATCATTCAACTACTCCGTGGTATTTTTCATGTACTTATTCTGTTATGCAAACCTATCATTTTTCTTAAATATTTTATTAATAAATTATTTCCATTTTTTATTTTCCTAATTATTTGATTTAGTAATTCCTTTATTTCCCAAGTAAAACTCTTTTTCTATTGCTAATGTATTTTTTTCTATTTTAAACTTTTTTCCTCTTAACTTCTTACTTTAATGCCTATTATGAGAATTTTGGGAATGGTATTTTATTGTTAGCAGATATTATTTCTGAAAATTACAATAAAGCAATGTTATTATTTTAGTAGAGATTACCAGTATACAAAACTTACTTCTGGGAAGAAATATAGGTATTTTTGTAGTGATAATATCTGACTTGGAGAACTCTGTATTTTTATTATTTGGAAGCACATTTAGTGAAAAATTCTATGTCCTATCTAATATTGATTTGTTCATATATATTTAGTCTTCAAATCAATTACAGAAATTTACTGGACCATAATATAAATAAATATAATTTAAGTCACCTATTAAAGAGAAATTTATTAAGTGGTACAGAGGGGAGATATTCCATCCTTAGACTGAAGGAAGTTAGCCAATGTCCTAAGTCAATTTTTTTATTCATTTCTGTGTGAACAGATTACTCTTCCAGCCCTATTTATCTGTTGCTATATGGATCCAAGTCCTCAAATCTTTCTTTAATTCTCAGTATTAGAAAGAACAAAGGATATTTTCATGTTGCCACACAATGACATTAAACTAACATTGTAGGCATGCAGTAAAACACAGAAATATTTTAGAAAAGCAGGAATATTTGTATACAAAAATATTAGTATCTAAGTAGTATTTACTGACTACTGTTATGCAGAAACTGCTTTAGGTTCTAGGTTCTATTAGAGTATAGTCTTATAAAATATGTAGTCTCCTTGATGCTGATTAAAACACAATACAGAATAGATTATAATTCTAGATCTGCCACTTTTCTTGTAATCAGTATATGTTCAGCAACCTAATCTTGCATAAGGGACATTAGAAAAGTCTAATAAAACATTCACATTGAACATAGTTATCTATGATGGTAGGCTTCTTCACAGTATACTTCCAATGCTCTTTATAAAATGTAAAGATTTTGTAAAATTCTGAGCGTTTAACTAACTGAAAGTTAATACGTATTGATTTGTCATTTAATTATATTTCTTTGTGTCAAGAATGGAGCTAAGAAGGGAGCTTGCAGCTATTGGCTCAGACGTGAGTGAGATAAGCAGCAGAGCAGTTCCAGCCTACAATGATATGGGGACATGGGAGGGCATGTGCTGATGGTCTATGCTGAGCTATTCAGGACACAGCTATTCACTGGACAAAGCCCTTCACATTCTCAATGTCCTCATAAGTACTATGCGGAATCCATTCTTAAGCCCTGGTTCAAACAGGGCTTCCTAGCTTATTGTTGTCTTCCTGATAGAGGGCAAGGAGTTCCCAATCTTATATTCCCCTTCAAAGAATGGGGGTCTATGTCACCCTGTATAGGTTGCCAAAACAAAAGAATTCACTATCAAGAGATTTATTAGATTTGTTAGAAAGGATACCATGTAGCAGAGATAAAATGTGTGGTTAAATGTAGGCAAAGCAGTTCCAGATGCTACTCAATTGGCCCTTTGGCATCCTTGAAAGGTCACTCATAGGTGTCTGGCACAGTTGTCCCAACTTGCCACCATCTCTCAGTCAGAGGACTCAGCTGTGAGGTATTTGAAAATCTAATTTTTGATTCACGATCTGCTTCGCAATGCCATTTAACAATCTTGTTGGCCTCACGGTTTCCTCTCCTTTTCTGTCCGCTGTAACTTGCTTCTCCATGTACACACTGAAGCTGCCTTTCTTCAAGCCAGTCAGCAGTGTGAGAACTGGAGAGAAGCCTATTATTTTCTGGACCTTAGAAACAGAAGGAGGCTGTGATCGGTTCCGCTTTACTCAAGCAGCAGCGTTTCAAAACGGCTTGAGGAAGTGAGGAGGTGCTTCAGGCTTGGGCTGCACAATTTATCCAAAGTACATAAGGTCGAAGAAAACAATGAATCACTGTTGTGTAATCACCACACTGAATCCGCGACAGTGTTCTCTTTGCAAAGATAAACTTATTTGAGAAAGGGCAGGAAGAAATACCACAAAGAGTATTTTGAAGACAAACCCTGTCTTTTGATAAGCCTCTAAAAAGCGAACTTTGTAGGACTCCAGATTATCAGAGCAAGAGTCACACAGTCCATTTCCTTTCCTCAGAGTAGGGTGGGGATGCAGGGGCAGAGAGCTGCCAGTGAGGAACACCTTAAAAAATGTAAGTTTGTGCTGTTGATTTTTTAATATTCTATAATACACTGTAATAGTTTCAAGTAGCTACTCATGCAAACTCTGATGACTTACTCTTTGCTCACTACACTCATCTCTTCAAGTGGACATTGTTGATTTTCTATTTTTTGTGACAAAAGAGACTTCTGGGAACTCTGTCCTTTGCTCCATAGCATCATGGCAATTGTCCTGCCGCTTGGAGAGCTCCAGGTGGTGACTGATGGATCAGGTTCACTTCCTTTCTTGTCTCAAAATCGCAAGTGCAAAGGTAGCCATATAGAGTGCAAATGGATTTACACTTGACTCATGCATAGGTCATTATTTTTTAGCACAAAAAGATGACTTATCTCTACTTATTTGGAACCCATGGCAGTCTTGATAGGAGCTAGTTAAAAGGTACGCCTGAGCATCAGTTTACTGGCAAGTACCACGCAGTCCTCAGGAAAAGTCATAAAACTAGCATCATCCAGGACTGGGCAATCAGCATCCCAAGAGAAAGTATCTAATATTCCAGAGAAAATATCTAACGTTCCAACCATTATAGACATCACCAAATGTCCTTTAGCCCAGCAAATACCTATTTTCCTTTTTTTTTTTTTTGACACAATTAAACAAAAATCAGGCCATCAGGGTCCGAACCAGAAAAATCCCTCATACCCCAACCTCTACCATTATAAAAGCCCACTGCACCCTTGCTTGAGGCCATTTTTATAGTAATGCTACTTAGACAAATGGGGAGACCAAGCTCTGGCTTGCTTTAATGAAGGCTTTTACACATGAATTCAAACTCCTTGGTGGTCTATTAGGGGACCCTGTGATTGGGGCATAACAACTAAAAGATATGAAGTACATGTAACAATAATCAAAAATAACTCTATCAGATATTTTGAATATGTACATAATTTACAATCCAACACCAATGAAAATTCAAGTCTCCAAGTACATCTTCCTGTCCCTATAGTTCAAGCAAATACTGACTGTTTTGTTCTTTGGTCTCACCACATTGTCTTCTCAACAGTTTTAGCTACTACTTATCTCTGTTCTCTTAGTTCTACACAACTTTACACCCCTGTTCACCACTGTGTTTTCCATGTCTGTGTGTGTTCTGTGTATATATGTGAATGAGTATGTGTGTATGTGTATGATGGCCTGACATTAACAACAGATGTCAGTCTCCATTGCTATAGACGGAGCCTTGGTCTCTACATGAACTTGAAGCCCAGCAGTTCAGCTACTCTGGCTTGCCATGTTGCTCCGGAGAGCCTGGAGAGTCCCTATTTTTTACCTCCATCAAGCTCACAAAGCTTTTCAGTTGATTCTTATCAAAATCAGGATCCCATGCTTGTAACTTAAGTACTTTATCCACTGATCCACTGCCCCAGCCTGATTTTCACCAGTCTTCGAGGTTTCGGTTCATGATTAAAATTTGTTTATAAAAACATTCATAATCCCTTAACCTTGTTATAATAAAGGGATTCAGAACTACAGATATTGCTCTTAATAACTATCTCTTGTGAGTAGAGCGAATACATATGCACATCATTTTATCACATATAGCCTGAAATGAGCCTAGCATTACTCAGAAGGCTTACATACCACTTCCCCTCTGAATTTCTATAAAACTATGTGACTAAACATCTAATTGACTTTTTTTCTTTACCACTATATACATCCCGTCTTTGTCTTTTAATAGTAGACAATCCCATGGGACCACTCCAAATTTAGCAACGACTCTGGACCTAGAAGGGGCCTTTATTTAGGAGAACTGCTTGTCTTCCCTCCCCTATCTGGATGCTTGGCTCCCTGTGCAGTCTCTTTCAGAGGCTCATCAGGCTCAAACCTGTTGCTCAGAGAAAGCATCTTGTGGCACTGGCTTTTTCACAGTATTCAACTTCAAGTTGAAAGGGCATTAACTGCCTTCTTATCTGTCCATTCCAAGGCCGACAGACACCAGCCCCTGTGCACAGGAAGTTATTACAAACTCCACTGTTTTGGTTCCTAGGCTTGATCATTCCTGTAATTCTATTACTTTTCCTTCCTTCCTTCCTTCCTTCCTTCCTTCCTTCCTTCCTTCCTTCCTTCCTTCCTTCCTTCCTTCCTTCCTTCCTTCCTCCCTCCCTCCCTTCTTCCCTCCCTCCCTCCCTCCCTCCTTCCTTCTCTCTCTCTCTCTCTCTCTCTCTCTCTCTCTCTCTCTCTCTCTCTCTCTCTACTTGCATCTGTCCCTCTGTCCTCATGAGTCTACTTACTGCCAGTCTCTGTCTTAGAGAAACAAGTCAGAAGCAATGTTTGCTTTGTTTGCCCTTTTATCTGTTCCTGATGCCTCACATGGAGCTTATGTGATTGCCAGGTTGATCTTCTTACTATTGCTGTTCGCAGGTACCTTTCTATGGCAAGGGTAAATGAAAAAAAAAACAAAAACAAAAACCAAAAACACAGGATAACCTCTGGCCTAACAGTCTCTAAAATCTGGCCCGGAATATAATATTCACAGATAAACATATCAGGAAGAAGGAGAAGGATGACAGAGTAAATAGCTTTCATGTGACACCTGTGGCAGACTTACTGGATGCTAAAGCCTCAGGAGAGTTTGAACAACACTTGATTGCATTTGCAGAAGATGCTCTGTATGACAACAGTCTGTAAATAGGATTATAATGCTTGCTGGAGGATTATGACTATATTGTTTCTGAATAAAGGCAATATTTTCCTTGTGTGTTTTATGCTGGGAAAAATTCCCATCCCCTGTGCCTTTAGTGAGTCTTGATTCATTAATGTGCAAAATTCTACATTGTCATGACAATACACTTCAGAATTTATACAAAATACAAGTTAAAGCATTTTTGTCCTTGACTAATTAGATAGTGAATGACACAAAATGTTTTATATAATTTGCTGCAAAAAGGTGGAAAATGAAACATAACTGATGACTTGAAGTCACAATAATGAATGATTGTCTTTAGATGTTTTCATCAAACAGAGAGTTTCTCAAAAGTATTGTATTTATTCAACATTGAATAGGAATGACCAAACACTTGGCCCATAGTGATCATGCAATTAATGCTTATTAAATTATTGTATGAAGAAGTCAGTTAAAGATTATAAATAATTGTAGTTTTACATGTGATATTTTATTATAGTCTAGTAGCAGCACTGGGAGATAGATATACAACAGTTCTGTTGTTAAGCCTTCTTAACAATATGGTGGAAAAATCACACTGTGTGAAATATTTTGGGACTATAATAGTGTTTTTATAACTCATACCATGTAGCTCAGGTAAGCATGAGCATTTTGACACATGCAAGTAGAGGTCAAGAAACAGAGCTGCTCGCAAAGGATAAAACCCAGGGTATCTGCCCTTTTCCCTTAGCCTTCATCCCTGTATTCTGCTTTCCTTTGTTTCATATTATATATTTTCTTCATTTGAAAATATTTTTAACCTTTTATCTGGAGAAGTACTCTCTCTATTTTCCTTTCCTTGACAGGATCTCTCTATGCAGTCCTGGAACTCACTACGTGGACTGGGCTTTAGCCTTGAACTCACAGATGTCTGTCTTGTCTCTGATTCCAAAATGTGCCACTACACCAGGCTTTTTCTGCCTTCTTTTGATACTGTCAAGAACTGAGGTTCACTGGAATATTCACAGGTAAAACACACACACACACACACACACACACACACACACACACACACACACACACACACACACACAATTGTGAACTGGGCTGTAGTAGACTCTATGACAAGGATTAAGCATTATTTCCATGGTTATTCAAATTTTGCTAAGAAAACATGGTACTTATACTAACCACTGTGAAGGCATGGATTTATTGTTGTAAAACTATGTCAGGAAAAGAGTATTTAATGCCTGAGGGCAAGGCCCAGGTCTGAGTCTTGAAAGAATCTTAGGAATGTGCCTGATAGCCAATAGACTTAAAAGTTGGTTTCATACCAAAAGGTCAGCCAGTAGATTCAGGACTTGGGGTCACATCAAAAGTGTAGCCAATGGAAGCTGAACTTCACACCCAATGGCTGCTGAACATCACACCCCTTTGCCCAATCGTGGAATGCCAAGACTTGTAGTACCCCATTTACATATGCCTTTCTTTAAAAATCCCTTCACCTCTAAGTTGTGGCAAAAACCCTCTTCTAAGCTGGAACAAGGGGTTTCGACCCAGGTTTGTTTGAGCCTGTCCAAAACAATAAACTGCCCCCTATGCGTTTACAGCGAATCCTGCTCCCTGGTGGACTTTGGTCCCTTGACACAGGTACAACAGCCACCAACAGAGAGATATTTCCCTGTGGTGTGACGTCAATGTACACAGTATTCAAGGGCACACAGCTAGTGAGCAGTAAAGAAGGAACAGACACAGTTCTGCTCCAGAGTCAGTCCTCATTTAAAGGCAGCGCTAGTCAGTAAATTGTAATTATGTAACAGGAATTGTGCTTTCCTGGAGGCTACCGTCTAAACAAATCCAGAACTATTTCTCAAGAACCTAGCAAAGTAAAACTAAAATAAGCAAAAATCCTGAATCACTGCAGAACCACACACACGCATGCATGCGTGTGCAAGACTGCCCATGCACACAGGCACACGTGCTCTCTTGAGAGAGGAGGGAGAAACGGTGGGAAAACCGAAAAGCTAGACAGGGCGGGTGTCATAGAGAAAGTACACGCTGCTGTCTGTTGGTGCGGTCCCAGGTCCATTGTGGAGAGGCTTGGCAAAGCTACACTGATGAGACAGTTGCCCAGCAGTGTTAATCAGAGAAGAGAGCAAGAAGGGAATATTTTAGACAAAGATTTTATGAGCAGAAGAAAACACTTTGTCTCTTTTCAGAATATTTAAAGTCATGAATTTTAAAGGGGAACATGATCTAATAGTTACTCCATCTGAATGCCATTCAGAGACAACGTTAGTTAGAAAACGGGTACAAGAGATTTCCGTGATGATGGAGATCCACGAAAGAGACTTTTAATATTAACTCTAATGAATAAATTCCACATGGTGCCAAGGCATATTATATCAAGGATCTAGTTGTTCAGCTGGCGTTAGGCTTCCCCCAACACACAGTGATTATTCATTTTATTACTGGTAACAAATATTATAAAGTGACATGAACAATGTACTAAAGCGTTTCCATGTACAAGAAAGTATTAGTTCACAAATTCCTTTGTGGGAGTCAGAATATTTAATCAGTACTAATTATTCCAACACAATTTTCAGAATAAAGGTCCTGACTACTACCGCAAATACAATATTTCTGAATATTAAAGAGCTTTTAAAGAGGTTATATTCCCCAAACTTAGCTTCAGTTGTCCATTTTAGGCTTTGAAATAAGAATGTTGTAGATATGTTTACATAACACCTACCTTACTCTTTTGTCTTTTTTTATTTCACTCCAGTTATTTATTTATGTGTGGATTTATTTACTTGTGTGTATGGACAAAGTCTTACTGTGTAGCCTCAACTATCTTGGAATTCACTATTATGTAATAGGCTAGCTTTGAACTTGCAGTGACCCTCCTGACCCAGCATCCTGAGTGCTGGAACTATAAGCATGTGCCAGCACATCTAATAAATTAATAAATCTATTTTTTAATGTTATACAAAAGTTCACTTCCTAAATAATCAATTTTCATTTCTTTGGAGATTTTTTTTTCCATTGAAGCAGAAAGCACATTGCTCATTGTTGTTATTAGTTAACATATTGTAAACCTTCAACTATTCTTGGAAGGATTATGTCAATATTTCTTTATACAAATGACAAAGAGAAATTCAAAAACATTGCAGTGTTTTGAGTCAAAGCCTTTTTAACGGAAACTACCAAAATACAGAACTACACAGTCAGAGAACAAAGCTGCAGTTGAGGCGTTTCAAGCTAATGGGTAAATAATCTGTTGTCAAAATTAGTTATTGTGTAGTCATGTATGTTTAGATGATAGGCAGAAGTGACTCTGAGGTTGCTATGGTTTGCTGGTTAATTAATTTAGCTAAAAATAGGCACACTGAAAAATGACGTGGATCTGATAGCTAACAGTATATTTTAATCCTTGTTATTCTGTGTGTATTAGTTTGTTTGCTGATACTTGACCTTGTTGATGAGCTATATATGTTTCTGGAAAGATGTGAGAAGAAAAAAAAAATCAACCCTTTCTGCCGAAGTGAATTTACAACCAGAAATGCACTAATTAAGTTGCATAAGTTCAAGGTAGCAGCTTCTGCAGTACATGACAATTAATGCAGAGACACTCAACTGGTCAACATGTATAGAATAAGAAATGTGGAGTACTTAGAACTACAGGAGGCATCCTTATCACAACCCTCACCCTATGGCATGTTTATCACAGCAGGATAGTGATAGAGATGGTTGATTAATTCAAGGAAATATCATTTTCTGGATACAGTAGAGCAGTTTCACATATAAGCTCACATTGGTTGTGACACTACACACAAGACCTATGTAAACCCAAGCCAGTCAAAATTTCAGTAGGGAGGAAGAGAGGTTCATATAACATCTGACAACTGAGGAACTGTTGACAACTGATAGCTGCTGAAATAGGGAGCCTCCTGTGACGCCCAGCTGGGGACTACTCCACAGCAGACCATACACTCAAGGGTAGTTGAGTAAAGCACATTCGACTTGATGAAGAAAGAAAATAATACAAATCAAATTTGGTAATAAGGAAATGAGGGTCCATCTGGGAGGAATTTGGAAATGGGAGTGAATGCAGTCTAAACTTGTGGCATGAAATTTTCAAAGAACTAAAAACAAAAATTGTTTCAAAAGAATGAAAGAAAAGAGAGCAGGAGAATTTAAATGTCCAATGTAAGTACTCAGTCAAGAGATTTTCACTGACTGTGGAAAACAATGTGCTTAATCACTAGAACTGAATAAAAAAGTATGCATATATATATATATATATATATATATATATATACATACATACACACATTTATGCATATGTCAGTTTGCAAAATGTTACCTGTATGTAAATTTTCAGAGCAGACCATTTGGTACTGGATAGGCACTTGGCATGCTCTTCCCTGGGTCTCCTCCTGTAGACTGCAGTTCTTTGTCTGTGGTTGAGGCCTGTTGGTTCTGTTCCCATTAGGTTGTCTGTTGCTGTTGTCTTTATTCAGCTCATGTTTAGACAGTTGGTGAGAATTTATGGGTATATGTAGGCAGACGTTTCTGTTCAGCCAATAACTCCAAAATACCCAGCAGCCACTTGCCAAAAAATTGACTCAGAGTCTTAATATAAATTATAATAGCTTGACCATTAGCTTAGGATTTTTTTACTACCTAAGTCTTATACTTAAATTAACTCATAATTCTTAACTATGTTTAGCACGTGGCTTAGTTCCTTTCTCAGTACATCATTCTCATCTTGCTTCCTCTACATCTGGCTGGCAATTCCTGGTGCATCCCTTCCTCTTCCCAGAATTTCCCTAGTCTTGTCACCTTACCTGTAATTCCTGTCTTTCTACTGGTCAGTGTTGTGTTAAACCAGTTCAAGTGTCAAGTCTTTACAGTGTACCAGAACATTATCCCAAGCAGGTGTAGCTTCTGACATTGCTCCCTGATACCCTGGCTCTTAAAATCTTTTTATTCACAATGACCCTTGAACCTTAGGTATGAGAGTGTGGGAATTAGAACTGTATCCCACACCTCTGCACAGTTTTAGTTTCCTGGCATATACCAGGTGATTCATGAAATAAAACAACAGCAACAATGTAAAAAAATGGAGGGAAAGAAAAAAGAACAAATGTGACTTGCAGCAAGTTGTGGTTAAGCCAGATTTTTGTAAATCATACAGGCAAGGGAGCAGGAAATATATTTAGGAGTATCATAGACATTGTCAAGATAATTTATGCTACAGCATTTTATGTAGAAACTATCATACACATGTAAGAATTATTAAATTAGGACAATATTGTGTATTTTATGTCAAACCTTCTTATATAACATTTATATGATTTTGATCTTTTATGTCTTTCCTGGACAAGTACTTCTGGATATTTTTGTTTAACTCTATCTAACATTAATCACAATGTTGTGTATTTTTTAAATTAGGCTTCCTTAACTCCCTCAAAAAATAAACTAAATATTCCTTACCTATAGTTTCTTATTAATAATAATTTAAGCAATTCAGGAACTACTTGTGTGTCTGCTGTGTGGAAAGGTGAATAATTTTAACTATACAATACTAGAAAAATTTTTTTTTTCAAAAAATTTGACTCAAAATCTAATGCTTCTCTATAGTTCTGTAGTTCAAACATCATATTTGTCTATTACTACAGCCATATGATTTGTATTCTGACTAGCATTGCATTTCCAGTGTATGAGTGTCAGTGACTCTCTGAGGATCCTGCATCCCACACTTGCCCACATTTTTATTCTCCAATCATCATTTTTCTAAATGTATTCCCCACATATCCCTTAGAAAATAACATCATTAACTTATGTTTATGAAATCATAAGGCAAATTGCATTGATAGTTGAAAATTGTCTTGGTAATTTTTTAAAAACATGAACACAAATTTGAAAGGTGTTGTTTAAAAAGCTATACCTGCTGCTTTCATTAAACTGAATGAAGGTTTTGATAATACATATTATTTTCTTTTGAGCATTTGCCTTCCAGTTCTGTTCAGATACAACATAGAATTCATTAAACATTTGATGAGTGAAAAAAAAAAACCAGTAAATGGAACATAAACTGACTATCAGACCACAGATGCTTTAAAGAAAAGAGATTTTCACAAAGTGAAATGAGTCTTTATGACTTACCATTCCAAAGGAATTCCCAAATAATTTATAGAACAGGAAATTAAATGTATTTCTTTGAGGAGTATTTTGAGCCCATTAGTCTCCATATTTGTCTTACATTAACTTTTTAAGAATTCACTGAGCATCTTCCATATGGCATTCAATAATACTTAGAGATGAATATGGTAGCGACAGCCATAGGAAGCTCAGAGTCTGGTGAAGGATAAATGTTGCAGCAAATCAATGCACAAATTTTAGAGGATATAAATATCAATTGTTTTTGGAACCATTGAATCTGATGTTTATTGGGAGTTTTGAAGTATTAGTAAAATTTTATGAATATAACGATGAAAGGAAGAAGTCTTTTGCAAAGAAAAGATAGGTAGATACAGGTTTAATCCATTTATGTTATTTTGTATCCAATTAAATCAATTTAAAGAGATGTATCATGGCACATTCTTGAAAATAAACAGAGCTTGTCTACTACACAAACCAAAAAATATTAAAATATGAAAATGTTAAAATATAATTGAAGAGGCAAAAATTTAGAAAAAAATCTGTACTAAATTTTCAAGAAGCAAATATTTAAAAAGAAGCTCTTAAACAAAGAAATATTAAAGAAGAAATTCAGAGGATACCTCTTAACATGATGCAATTAATTAATTAGGAGAAGTTGGTTTTACAAGAATTTAGTCTGAGTCTCTTTTTTGTAATTGTTTTAACAATGGTCAATGTCTACAATTTCTTTTAAATGTTCTGAGACAATTGAAAGGATTATTTCACAATTTCTTTTTAAATATTTCATTCATTTTTCTGAAAACAAAACATCTTCTCATTATGTGATATTTGGAAACTGTGATGAGGAACGAAAAATAGAGATACCCATAAAGTCATACTACCTTGAGTTGTCACTATAATAACTAGATGCATTTACATCCTGTCATCCCTCACACCACGCCCTAGGTCACATCTCGATGATTACCAACATCATTAAGCCTCCATTGACCTCAAAACAGGCATTTCATTCTACATCTACTCTTGATGCAAATACAAGTTGCAAGCCCAGGAGGGCAGGTTCACCGTGAAAAATTTTAGGAATCTGAAGAGAACTTACACATGAGAATCTGGTTCAAAATTGCTGAGCATTGACAGCCAACGGCCTTGCAAGCTGGCCTCCTTGTAAGCCTGTTCCATGGAAGACTTCTTATTTTCACAGTAGATGACTTTGTAACTCCTCCTCCTATATTTCTTTCTTCGTGTCAAAACAAATTTATAAGTCATTGCTCCAAAATATATTTTATATACATTAGATACGCACACACATACACAATTTATATGTCAGTGGCTCATAAAATGAAAAATGTGCGCTTAATGTTTATGTTTAAAATAAAAATCTGCATTTCTGACTTATCTTTAACAGTGCTAATTAGTATCTATATAGTTTTTGTAAGAATAAATAAAATTTCTGAAGCTATTCTCTTAATTTTATGGATTGTGTAACGAAGAATTGTGTGATTATGGGTGCTTTCAAAGTACTGAATAGTGCTATGAAGAAACCATTTCTTCATGATACTTGATTACTTTTTGAAAACTTAGTCATTGGCTAGCTTACCCTATTCACATATGCTATTCATATATGCACACACAAATATAATCTACACATGTATACAATAATTGATACAGGTTTTTACTTCTGAAGAAAAATCTCTTTCATCTATATAGTTCATATTTATTTCTTTCCCACTTTATCTTATGTGGATCTTGACATATACAACATCCATGCTGGCTTTGATTGGGGGCAGTCATCTACAATGATACAATTATTTATCTAATATTTTTTCTGCCAGGTTTTCACCATTTTTGTGTTAAGTCCTTGTGAGAGGTGGTCTGTGCGTCACCTTTATCTAGTTTATGCTTGCTGACATCTAACAAGCATCTAACCAACATCTACTATCTGGAAACTTTTTATAAACAGCTAATAAACATAAAATTGTCCCATTTTACATTTGCATGGCAGATGGTATTAAACTCTATGTAAGTATAAATTGTTCCATATTTTTCAGACAAAAACATTTTGGATCTATGGAACTAATATCTCAAAAATTAGCTATTTTATAGGGAGACTTATCTAGAAGGTAAATATGTTTCTCTTTCTAATATAGAAGGATCATATGTGGGAAAAGCAATGTGCACTGCCTTTGAAGATGTCTGTAAGGACCTAGGAAAGTGAGACCCACAGCAGACCTACTTGTTCTCTTCCAAGCGGGTGGAAGACACTTCAGATTTCCACTTTCATTTTTCTACCCTCTTTGTGACTCTTCTTGTGTTTGCGTACCTGTCACAGATCTTCTTATTCTTCCTTCACATTCCAAGGTCTCTCCCTTTGACTTTAAAGACAGATCCCACTGTGAACTGAGTTGATATGGGATTAACCATCAACATCTGGAGACAATTCCATTTTACCTTTCTATGTCTGTCCAAAGGAATATGATAAGATCTTTAGACACTAAATTGATACAAAATTATTTGTCTTTTTCCTTGCTGTCTGGAGATGCTGTTCAAAACATGGTCACCCATTCTTCAATTATTAAGTCTACAGGTTACCACTTACAAGGTTATCCTTTTTCCATTTTTTGTTATATTTTATATTGAGCTCACTAAGTAGTTATGTTAATTTACCACACGGTTCACTGTGAATTTATCTAGGTGTGAACTACTAACACTAGAGCCTTAGTATATCATTCAAATTGAAAAATACAATAAACTATAATTTGATGAAAACAAATACTCAATGGAAATGATTCTTTCCTTTTTAATTTTACATACCAACCATAGATTCTTCTTCTCATCCCTCCTCTTGCGTCCCAAAGCTTCCCCTCAGCCCCTCCCCAAAATCATCTTTTTTGAAAAGGTCAGGCCTCCCATGGGCTGTCAGCAAAGCCTGGTACATTCAGCTGGAGCAATTCCAAGCCCCACCTCCACCCCTGAATCAAGGCTGTGTAAGGTGTCCCTCCATAAGTAACAGACTCCCAAGACGCCAGCTCATACACCAGGGATAGATCCTGCTCACAGTTCGAGGGGTCCCCTAAATAGACTAAATGACACAATCATCTCCTGAATGCAGAGGGCCTAGTTTTGAGTTTCTCATGATGAAGCAATTGCTATGATTATAATATGAAAAATTCTTAATAACCTAATAAAAATAACTTAGTTTAGAGTGCATAACATATCCTAAGGAATCTTCTATAATAAAATGAAAGAATGTATCAATATACACAATTAAAATGTTATAAATTATCATTTGATAAATTATCAATGAAACCATACAAAATTAAAGCGAGTGTATGTTTAGAAAAATATGAATGGAAGTTTAGAAATAATGCAACAATTAAGAGTACCTACTCCCTTTGTAGTGAGAGGACCTGAGTTTAGTTCCCAGCACACAAATGGTAGCTCACAGCTGTCTGCATCTCAGGTTCTAGGTTATCCAGAACAGCCTCCTGCTTCTGTGTGCATCTTTTTCCAGTGGTATACATTTATGCAGAAACATAGTTTGCTGTGCTCTTTAAAATGGATCTATTGTCACTAAATGAAGCTTCCAATATAGGGAATTAGTGCCATCTAAATGAGTTGTTGGCTAAAAAGTTCAAACAAGAAGCCCCAAGCAACCCAGGCTGCTGCCAAAAATATAAGTACTCTCCACAAACTAATGCAAGGTTCCTGCTGCTGAAGTTAAGACCTACACAACTCCTTGAACATGGAGATGTCAAGCTGTTGCCTACATAGAGTCTTCATCCCTATCGTTGTACATCTTTGTAACAGGAAGATACTCTTGCACACTATTAAAAAAGAAATGTAAATACCAAGCCAGCCACTGTTACATTGTGGTTTCTCGGCCCCATGCAGCCAGAGGCCCAGACCCACAGACCTGTAGCCCTAGACCCCTTAGTTGCCCGCTGTTGTTTAGGTACTTAGAAATGACTCAGACACTTATATTAACTTCATGCTGTTTGGCCTATGACTCAGGCACATTGCTAGCTTGTTCTTACATCTTAAATCGACCCATTTTTATTAATCTTTTTTGCCATGTGGCCCGTGGCTCACCTGTGTTCTTTACATGTTGTTTTTTTGGGCTTTTGACCCCTTTTTGGGCCAAACAGCTCCTTTATTTCAAGACTGCTATTCACAGCATATAGAAAGACATTCTCACATCACTTCTCCCTTTCTGTCTAATAAAAAAGGAAGGCTTTTATTTTAACAAGACAAAATTACATATAACAAAACAGCTATCAAAAGAATTACAGTTATAACATATAGTCCATTTGTATTTAGCAAACTTAAATACTCTTATCATCTACCTTATCTTTATGAATCTAAAGTTTTATATCTCATATACTTTTTAAATGACTAAGAAAAACTATACTTATAACTATCTAATCTTCAACTATATCAAAGACCACAGAAGGATATATTTACTCAAGGAAACTCAAAGTATAAGCAACTTTTAAAATCTAGAAATGACAGAGATGTCATTTATTTGCCTGGACAGTCACCCAAAGTTTTTTTATAAAGTTGGGGCATCCATCTTTAGCCTATAGGCCCAGAGTCTCTTTTTATTTTAGTGAAGCAGGAAATCTGCTCTGCCCATTCTGGCTCAGTTCATCAATTGCTTCTCCACGAGTCTTGAAGAATGTCTGACAGTTTTCTCTGCAAAGCAGTCAACATAAGAACAGGTTTATGTCCAGTGGCTAACCGATGCCACAAAGAAACTAATCTCTATATGGAGTTTCTTTGATGCCCATTTTTCTCTTGAAGTAAATTGGTGCTGCCAAGGGCAGACCTGTCTCACTGTTCAGTAAAGTATAAGTTCTTAAAACATTTAAATGTCATATTTTGTAGGTCTTTGAAGTCTTTGAATATTATCTATCTAATTGAAATATATCTTTGTATACCTAAAAATCTAACATGCATTTCTTAATTATATATTACAATTTTAAATCAGTTATATAAACATACCATAAACAAGAGTAGAAAAATATAGCATAAGAGAATTGACATTAAATTTGTATCAGTAAACCAAATCTTTATCAATGCAAACATTTTGAGATTAACAGCTTATTTTCTGATCTAAGTAAATTCAATAATCTAATTAAAAAATCATTTACATACCATATCTCCTTTTTTTCTTAGAAAGAGATTAATTATGACCATTAACCATTTATAATGAAAACAAACATTTAGAAACAATATTTGGGGAATTTTGGCATAGTTTTCCATTACTACTTTCTGCTGATTATGGGGCATTGAAAATCTCATAGGTTCTTGAGATTGGATCATAGTCTGTAGCCCTGAAGCTGATATGGCCATCTCTTTTCATCAGAGAATTTTCAGGGGGTCTTGGTTGATGAAACCGTATTTGCCTGGAAGTAATCCACAGGTTCTCATCTTCTGTGGAAACAAAAGCAGAACTCTTCCAAAGCAATACTTAGACACAAATTTCAAAATCAAAACACCTTTAAAATATATATTCTTGTTTAACTTAGTAGCCTTTGTATTTGTAATCTATTGTTTTTCTGCAGTTACCTCATTAACAGTTAAAAAATTAAAAGAAAACAAAATAACAACCAAAATCTAGATTTTGTGTCTATTTTCCATCTTTACATGGCTTATTATATTTTTATTACTCTATTTCTCTTTTTAAAGACCTTTCTCTATCCTCTTTCTTTTCTCTCTGAAGCCTATGTACCTTTTACACACATTGTTACCCGTTTACAGGTTTTTCTTTTCATCTGAATCTGTTTTATTGTGAATACTTAATCATCTTCCAACCATAAAAGCTTTTAAAATACACTCTCTTAAAGAGCTTCATAGTTTTTGCAGATAAATCTGAAATCAGTAAGTTCTCTTAAAGGGACCGTGCCTGTTTGTGGCCAGCAAACAGAGCAGACCCAAGAAAATGCTGCTACTAAGTATCTGTCTTTGTTCCCTTTTTGTTCAAAATAGGCAGAAACCTTAAACCAATAACGTGCTACTGAGTCTTCTGTGAGACTTCAGGAACCGGCCTGATTGCAGCTTATACTGCCTGCTTCCAGTCGGCCTGCGCCATTTTGAATGTGACCTGGAAGTTGAGCTTTCTCTGTACAATGACCCACTTAAGATACACAATTTGGAAGTTTCCTTGGCTCAGTCTCTGTGCTAAAACACTTTTAAAAACTTTCTCAGGCCTTAAGTGGATATTCTGTCTACCCAGAGATGCCATCTGGTACAATGTAGTAGTTTCTTTGGTCCTGTGCAGCCAGAGGCCCAGACCCATAGACCCGTAGCCCCAGACCTCTTAACCACCTGCTGCTGCTCAGGCCCCAGAAAGGACTCAGATGCTTATATTAAGTTCATGCTGTTTGGCCTATGACTCAGGCACATTGCTAGCTAGCTCTTACATCTTAAATCAACCCATTTCTATTAATCTTTCTTGCCACGTGGCCCATGGCTCACCTGTGTTCCTTACATGTTGCTCCTTTGGGCTTCTGGCTCCTTCTGTCTGACTCTGCCCTGCTTCTCCTACCTATTCTGATTCCTCCTCCTACTTTTTCTATGGTGCCTGTCATGGTCCAAAACAGTTAGTTCCTTTATATAAGATTGAAATTCACAACATACAGAAAGACATTCCCACATCAAGCCACAAACCCTTTATCTACAATGATATACAGCCTGCAGGATCTTCTTTTACAATGGTGGTACATAGCTTGTGGGAGTAACTGACCAATAACTGATCTGACTTAAGGCCCCTTTCATGAGCTGGGACCCATATCTGACACTGCTTGGATGCCCATGAACCTGATATTAAATAGCACAGAGAGTTAATGTTAAATCAAATACTACTTTTCTACTAAAACAATGTAGCAATAAAATGATTCTGAATGACATACTGCTTTACACATAATACCTTGCTCAGCCATTACCAGAGAAGCTTTCTTCTGCAGTGCCTGAGAACCCACAGCCAGACAATATGCAGAAAAAGACTGACCTTGGAACACTCAGCCCTGAATGAGATATTTGATCAAATCCCTCTCCTCGGGGGTTAGGAAATTCCACAGAAGAGAAGGCAGAAAAAAATATAAGATCCAGAGGAAATGGAGGATAGCGATACTATGACTTCTGGTTTTCTGTTTTTTGGGATTCCTGAGTGTAGGAAGAAGCGGGTCCCTGCACCCGTTTCTTTTGCCTTACCTTGGCCTCCTTCCTTTTATTTGTTAGTTTTATTCTATTACGATGCATTTTTTTGTTTTTATCCTATTTTATTTTGTTATTAATCCTTAGAAGCCTGTTAAATTTTTAATGAAAGATAAAAGGAACTTGGATCCAGATGAAGTGGAGATTGGGAGGAAGTTGGAGATGTAGAGGAGGAGATACTGTAATCAGAATAGGCTATGTAAATAAAAAAAATCTAATTTCAATAAAAGAAAAAAAAGAATGTCTCCTCACCAATAACAGTATCTACAGTACTATTTCCTCCCAGACATTCTGTAAAGAATATGGAGATTTGTGGGAATTCATATCTAACCTCAATAATGATTTAGAAGGAAAGATGTGTTTGGTGTGCCTACATACTATATGCAGCCAAATCTAACAGTACCCCTTGCACTTTGACATAAGTTGAATTGCAGAATAAGATAATATTCTTAGACGTGCTGTCATTGACCCTATTGGTTGTGTATTAGACACATTCTTATACTGTAGAAATGGTGGAATGGTTTCATTTTTTGTAGCTTCAGTATGTGATCCAATGAAAAATCATTATACATCTAACTGCAGTGTCTGTTCATAGAGCAAAACAAAAATAGTTATCTGCTGAAGTTACATAATAGTATTGTACAGCCTGTGATATATCTAAGTCCTAATATATGGTCTTTAGTAACCATTGCTGACACTATTAAAATCATTAATTTACTGGTGGCATTTAATGGTATTATTGTATATTTAGTGATATTATCTTTCCCAGGATTTCTAGTAATTTCTCCTAAACTTGGACAGATGATTTATTTTTCAAATTCTATTAGTGTAACTAAAGAAAAACTATATATATTGAAAATACTTACTAGTATATATTTAGGTTATTGTTAACATTTATTGTTCCATACAATAAACTGTTAGAGAAATAATTAGTTGCATTTTTGTTAATTTTAATTTTACTTAGAACAAAATTCATAGAAGTAAATATTACTTGCAATTCCATAAACGAATCAGTAGTTCAGAAAGAACTGGTTTTATATTTTGCAGATATGTAATTCTCATTAAGCATTAATATCTCTGCTTAGTGTCTTGGTATAATTTGTCTATTGTCAGAAGCAAATGATGAGATGATATTTTGGAGGTTTGTGTGGATATGTTTATTTGTTGTTCACTTTGTTTTTCAAACAGCAAATAGAAAATTCTTTATTATTAATTGATGAATATTTTGGCTCAACATAAATCATTGATTCACTCACTATAAAGAAGTTGTGCTCAATAGATAATGCTCTTAAATCAAATAAATATTGAATACTGCCATACAATATATGCTTGTCATTAAATGCCCTTCCTTGAATGCCTGCAATGGACTTTCTGAATCAGCCTGAAAAGTGTAGATCAAAGAATAACATTAAAACTGCTAACAAAGGTAGTTATTTATGGTGCATTTTAATTCAATATTCCCAGTACCATCATCCTTTCTTTCTTCTTTCCTTCCATATTCTCTTTTAGAAATATGATGGAAGGAATCTGCATCATCACAATTCAACAACTAGAGACCCCTGAAGCCTCCCATTCCACAGCTGACTGTGAGGTAAGTTGCACCCAGAACCTCAGAACAAACATAGACTGTGGTCTCTAAATCCTGGTCCCAGGACTCAGCAACCCACCCTGCACCCCAACCACATGTAGCTCCACCCTAAACCAAAAGAAGCTGGGAGCGCCCTCCCCCAAGCCCAATTCCCAGCAATCCCCAGCAAAACACAGCTGGAGGGACATCCCGCAGACCAAACTCCACCCAAACTGCAAACTGCATCATCACACACCAACAACTGGAGACCCCAAAGCCTCCCGGTCCACAGCTGACTAAGAGCCAACTAAGACTCAACTAAGAATGACCACTGCAATAACTAGAGACAGACAGCTCCTTGGCCTACAGCCAACTAAGATCCACGTAAGAACAATCCTGCAATTACTAGACACATAATGCCTGGGCCCACAACTAAGAGCCAACCAAGAGCTGACTAAAAGTGAATAGAGGAAGAAATGGACAGACACCAGCACAAGAATAAATATAAGAATATAAAGAACAACCAGACACCACCAGAAGAAGCTGGTGGTTCTACAACATCAAGATTCAAGCATAACAATGAAGAGGAAACAGAAGGAAATGACCTTAAAAACATTTAAGACGATAATAGAAGCTTAAAAGAGGATATAAAGAAACTCCCTTAAAGAAATAGAAGAAAATGCAAACAAAAGATTGGAAGAGATGAATAAATCCCTGAAAGAAATTAAAGAAAAGCAAGAAAAAGAAAACAAACAGGTGAAAGAAACATTATAGGATTAAAAATTGAAATAGAAGCAATAACGAAGGCACAAACCAAGGCAAAACTAGAAAGAGAAAAACCTGAAGAAACAAACCAGAACTACAGATTCAAGCACAGCCAACAGAATGCAAGATAGGGAAGAGAGAATCTCTAGAGTGGAAGATTAAATAGTGGAAACATGTATGCCAGTTAAAGAAAACACTAAAACCAAAAAAAAGTCATAACCACTCTAAATGTCACGCCAGAACCTATATCCAACATTTAATATAGGTAGAGGCAGAGATCCATGGCTAGCACTGGGCCGAGCTCCTTGTCCAGCTGAGAGCAGGGGAGGAGAATCTGTATGAGCAAGGGGATGGGGATCATGAGGAAAATTCCCACAGTGATGGCTCACTGAATCAAGAACAGCCACTGGGGAACCATCTGTAAAATGAACTAGACCCTCCAAGTGTGGGCAACTGTCAACTGGCATGGGTAGCATGTGGAGCCTCAAGGGCTGGGATCAAACTGTGTTCCTGTGCTGGCACCTTGGAGCCCATTCCCTGAAGATGAACATCTAACCCAGTCTTGATACTGGGATGGGGAAGCTGCATGTGCTTGGAGTGGATGTGTGGAGCTGAGCTGACCCACCTTGGGACTTCTTGATCTTTTGGGGGAAGGGATGGAGGGATTGAGAAGACGGAGTCTGAAGGCTGATTGGGAGGGGCTGGGAGAAGGGAAGGGAGGGTGAGCAAGGGGATGCATGGATTTATTTTTACAAAATAAAATGAGTATACAAAACAAAAAAGACCCCACGGTCCCAGGAGGTACAGAGGAGCCTGCCCAACCTCCCACAGCTCTGCTTCCTTTTGAAAACTTAACAATAAGAATGGCACAGAGCACTTTTCTAAGAAAGATATAATATGTTATTCAGAAAAAAGAGAAAGCCATTCAAGGTAGGCCAATTGCAAATCTACCAACGACTGAATTTGTTGTCTGGAGTATGACTGTGCTCAAAATACGCAATAGCTTGCAGTTCCCATCTGGAGCTTATTCTCAAACTGCCTGATTTCTAACTCTTTTTCATTCAAGTCAAAATCATTACAGTAGTTGATGTTAACAGGCTGGCAAGTAGGCCCATAATTTTACTAAATGAAATATTATTTCTCCCATGTCTTTCTATATTATCAGTAGTTGCCTTTGCTTATTTGGAAAAAAAAAAAAAAAGAAAAAAAATATTTAACCCCAGTCCTGACAATTCACTACAATAGCTGCCTTTGCCTTGCTGAGCCAGGCCCACCCTTTGTTGGCCCTGATAAAGCTGGTCTTGCCCCTCACTGGACATTGCAGCAAGAGAGGTGTCCTGACCCAACCCTCACAGGAGAACTGGCCCCCCACACTCAAGAGACATAGTTCCACCTCTCACCGTAGACAAAGGGCAAGGGAGAAATAACCTTGAAGACATGGGCTCATGGGAGCTAGTCTGTCTCTTACCCGAGGGGGAAGCCCCAGTGGCCTGCACTGACCAGCTCACCTACCACTCATGCCCACATCCTGGCCAATTAAGACCTAATAGAACTCATGAAGGGATAGGATCTCCATGACTTGGAGTGGCCAAGATATCTAAGAGGAGTTTTGGTAAGGATCCAGAGATGATGGTGTGACAGAAAGCAGAGGCCTTGAGCTAGACCAATGACTCATTGTAATGAACATTTGCTAGTAGAGTTGATTGGACAAAATGGTATTTTGTATGACACATCAAGGTTCCCAGTATCACTAGGAGTGCAGAGGTGCTGGAGAGGCAGAAAAGATGGAGAGAGGGAGTTTGCTTTGTTTGTTTGGTTTTGAATTTTTGTTTATTTTTAAATTTCCTTTTTTGAGTGAGCGGGGGTGTAACCAATCCCTGAGCAAGGAAAATGAACCTATCCCTGAGCATTAAACCAACTAATCCCTGAGCATGGAATGTAGTTAGTCAGGGATCAGGGACTGAACTCTGGACAAAGCTTACCCTGGGAATCTTCTCTGGAAAAATTCCACTCACAAGAAGCCCTGTATAAGCCCAGTGACTGCTGCCTTTGCTTTGCTGCCATATCCCACTTTTGCTGGGACAGCCACTTGTGGATTCTTCCCTCTCAATAAATCTCTTGAGTGAGGTTTGGGTGACCACTTTCTTCTTTTCCCAGAGCAGGAACTGAGCCTGGACAGAGGAGCGAAGCTGGAACACTTCCATGGAAGAAAACTTTCCCTAGAGGAGCAAAATTGTTACATTCTGGAAACCGGAACAGGAAACCGGAAGGAGAAGAACTTACCATCACCTAGTGGCCTTCCCTTGCCAGAGCAGAGCTGTTAACATTGGGGAAGCCTTTACCAGAAACAGGACTGTAATCTGCTACATGTGCTTACTGGGACCGTCGTAGTTATTGGCTCCCACTGTGTGAATAACTTTCCATTTGAGCTGTACCACTCAGTATGCCTGAGCTCCCTACTGCCAGGATCTCTTCACATCTGGGCTTCACTGATATTTAACACTCTGCCCCTCAGTCAGCCAATCAAGATGGCAATGATGGTCACAAAGAAACATATCTCTGAGATTAAAGCTTTTATGACCAAATACAATAAAAATATTGTTCCACCAAAAAATAAGTATGATGGCATGAAACAGTATATTTGATTTAAAATACAAATAAGGATTCCAGTGACTATTTGCATCTCAAAACTTCATCTTAAAATATATATTCATTAGAGTCCTGTTGTAGCCTAATGCACAGAGTCAATTCTATGGAATACTTTAACAGGTCAAAGTCCCTCAGTAAGATAAATAAGCCATTGTTTCCCTGACCTCTCCCTTTAAACGTGAAGGTATTGTGAAGGGGGGGAAAAAAAAAGGAAAGTTAGAATTACATATCCTGTGAGGCACAAAGATAAGCTTTATAGTACCGGTATTAAAACACAAGATGTTTTCTGAAGAAGTTATAAAAATGACAAGACATTGTAGAAATATTTTCCAGCCATATAACTGGTAAGTAGGAATAGTTGATATATGATATTTTTCATCTGCTTCCTAGATAGGAGAATCCATTTATTTTATGGTTACCAGTATAAAGCAGAAATTGACCTGTGAATACTTTAAAATGAACAGCAGTAAATCATTCTTTACAGGAATGTCATTATCAAACAAGTAATTTTAAATGGTAATAGAATAAGCATTGTATTTTATTATCTATTATATATATAAAGTTGGATAAAAAACCTTATTTTTTCATTGGAAGGACATCATTGGAGACTGAAATTGACATTATTCCTGTTTTTGCTTTCTGTATATATAAAGGTATAGCCTATAAAGAGACAAATCCAGATTTTAGGTTAAAATTCCATTAAGCTAACACAACTAAGGTAAAAGCATATAGATTGTTTCAGATTAAACTCCCAATTTAACCATTCTGATGTGGACTAAAGCTATTTTTATGTCTATTTATTTATTTATTTATTTATTTATTTATTTATTTATTTATTTATTTATTTATTTATTTATTCTATTTTGTTTGTGTTCAGTGTGTATGTTGGAAGTCACCAAAGAGGATATTGAATTTCTTGAAGCTGAATTTACAGGCACCTTTGAGTCTTCCAGTGTGGATACTGCATTCTATACTCGAGTTGTTCTCTTAGGCACTGAGATATCTCTTTAAAATGATCTACATATTTGAACAAATAAATTTTTTATATGACTGTGTTTGGGGAAAGAAGATATACTTCAGGGGTTAGGTGTTAACCTATCATGTGTGGGGTTTTTTATATGCTTTATGCCATCTTTATCTTCAGATGTCTCAGGATTAAATCTTGGCCAGTGATAATACCTGATGAGCAACTGTGTCTACAGGAATGTGAGTCATCATATTGAATAAAGGAATACATGAATATATGCATACATACCAACCCCTATTGTGCTTCAATGCAACAGTCTTCAAAAATATTAAAATGATTTCTAATACTATTTCCCTCAATAAATAAATATTCTAGAATTCTGAATAAATTGAAATCATTCACCGGTTGTCACTAATAACACTGTTTTTTTGATCCCCCTTCATCACCAGCTGACAAACTCTCAAAAAAAAAATAATGACAATTGTTTGAAGTTAATTGTTTAACTAGAAGTCATAAGCATGTCTTCAGATTTTTGTCCTGGCTCACCTTAGTTTGCTACTTTCTCAGAGCATGGAGAAGAATCTGATGTAAATAAATACTGATAAACCAAATGCACAAATCTGAGTGAATGCTGGATTCTTTGGTTTTAATGTGTGGCCTACAAACATAGTTTTTTTCTTTATCCAAACTGTCTTTTTAATTAAAGATATATAATTTGATTCTTTCTTGTTCCTTCTTCTAGTTTTCTTGTTTTTTATTTCTTCACATTTTTTGATTCCTACTTTGGAAACTGGATAAAACTCATTTTAATTAAATACAGAAAATAGCATATAGTTTTTATACACAAACATAGTTGTTTGTAAGGCTATAAGATTGATGTTTCTTGGTTTATTTCTTTTGCCATATCGATACCACAAATGTTCCTCATTTTACACTTTCAGAGAAAGCAACTTTCCCTTTGGTCATATTTTATAAATTTGTCATGCAAAAATAAAAGTCAAACAAAAACAAAAATTATATTAAGACCCTTTGCCATCCTTTTGATAGATGTTTAGTACCATTTGTTTTCTATTTTAGAAGACATTCGGTTAGGGTTAATTTAGCTTTGAAAGGGCATAACTAATCATAAAGGCAAGTCCAAATTAGGAGTTTCATTGGCACTCTTTTGACCTCTGTATTAGTCTGTGCTGTTTTCATTACTTCGGGCATCAGCCTTTTTACTGGTTGTGTGACTAAAATTAATACACACTGATAAGGTCCAGTTTACGGTTTCCTCAGTTGTAAAGCAGAGAGAGATACTATTTTGATACAACACAAATACCAATATAAACTATTATAAATTCCACATTTGCAAATGCATATAGCGTGCACATGTATGGATGTTTGTATGTTATCTATAATTTGTGCTTTACATCAATCATAGCTTTCATTATTTTATATATAATGACCTTTCCTCATGTTTTGTCACAATTTTAAAGAATCATTAAAACACTTTAAATATGTGATAGTAAATGTTTCTTTTATTTGGTTAGATGAAGGTGTTCACCTCTGATGGTGAATATGTCCAATTTTGAAAGATTTTCTGCAGAATTTGAATGTAAGGCAAAGCAAAGGGAAGCCTAGGCAGATGTGAGGAAGACTTTCAAGGGATTAGTGTTTGCCTTTTACTTTCTTCTTTTTTTTCCCTTTGAATGAATTAAAATGACAAGATGAAAAACAGAAAGAAACAAAATTTTAAAATTGCTTGAAATATGAATTAGTAAAGACTCCTTCTGACTTGTCTCATTGAAAATTTAGTTCCATTCTAGTTTACCAGAGAAGGCTTGGAACATAGCCTATAGGAATTCCCTGTAAAACTGAAGCCAGACATTCTTTTCAGATTTAAGTCCTTAATTAGCCATAAACTAATCATGCTGTGAGCTCCAGTGAAGAGATGACACATAATTGTTAGTGCTAATTTCTTAATTGTTAGAAAGCCATCCTTCAGTATGTGCTTCATCCAGCTAGAGTGATCTGCAGGGTGGCATCACCCTCGAGTATCAGAGAAAGAGTGCTTAACAATATACTTAATTCTGTTTACTGTGTCTCATAACACATTTGACTTCCCAGAATATAATTCCCTTAAAAAAAATGATGTGGCTCCTCAGTAATAAGAATTGGAAATTAAGTCAACATGTGTAAATCCATTTTTCATATTAAATCACCAGCTCTCAATTATCCTCTCATAAGAGCAGAAGGCAAAAGAGCACAAAAATGTCTATGGAAAACGTCAACTTCCTCAACTGCTCTTGAACTTATGTTTCCTTCAAAATTGAAACTGAGTTAATAATTAAAGTCATTATTAACTCATAATCATCCCATGCTGTGACTTTCGAAGAGGTCAAGAAATCAAACATGTAATATAGATGTGTTTCCTCCTGGAATTCAGGATTTCTAAATGCTCTTGTCATTATAAGTACTCCAGTTACATTTTCTTGAGTTAGTCATAGGAAATACCAACTTACAGTTTCTTAAAAATAAATTAAGAAAGTGAAACTGAGACAGCTCCAAAACTGTGCATGTTATTGCTTTATTGATTTATAAGGTAAGAGCCATTTCTCTTGAGAACCAAGTCAAAAATTATTTCTATGTATGCCATCGTTTATTCTATCAAAGGCAGAGGAGATCAGAGGTACTTACTAGATCAGGTTTATTTGTTTCTTTCTTCTTATTTATTTATTTATTTATTTATTTATTTATTTATTTATTTATTTATTTATTTATTTATTTATTAATACAGGGTCTACAATGAAGTCCTGGCTTGCTTTAAACTTGTATGTATGTAGACCAGGCTTTCCTCAATTTCACAGAGAGCTGTCTGTGTCTGCCTCCCCAATGCTTGCATTAAGGCAATAAACCAGCAGAATTCAGTGAGACAAATTGTAACAAATTATATATATATAATTTATATATATAATATATTATATATAATATATATGTATATATGTTTCTCCAGGGCATGCAGAGTGATGATGGGAGTAGATTTGCTGTGTACATTCACATGATATCTCTGAGAAGGCATCTGTTGAATCAAAACCACTCTGAGAAACCATCTTACACTTGTCAAAAAGGCTAAGATCAAAAACATTGATTACAGCCTTTGCTCGAAAGCGATGTGGAGCCAGGGGAACACTTCTTAGTTGCTGGTGGGAATGTAAAGTTGTACAGCCACTTTGGAAATAGGTATAGTGCTTACATAGAAAACTGGAAATCAATCTACCTCATGAAGTGATATAACTTTTGGGCATATACCCAAAGGTTGCATAATCATACCACAAAGACATTTGCTCAACTATGTTCATAGTTATTTGTAATAGTCAGAACCTGTAAACACCTAGATGAGCAGAAGAATGAATTTAAAAAACCTGGCACAGTTACACAATGGAATATTATGCAGCAATAAAAAATAACATATTGAAATTTAAAGACAAAACGATAGAACTAGAAAGGAATCCTCCTGAGTGAGCTAACCCAGACTCAGGAAGACAAATGCAATATATATTTACTCATAAGTAGATTTTAGACATAAAGCAACAGATAGCTAGGATATAATTCACAACCCCTGAGCAGCTAGGTAACAATGAGGACCCCCAAAATAGAAATCCATGGATCCCCTTAGGAAGTGGAAATATTTAAGATCTCCTAGGTAAATTGTTAGTGTTGGGGGAGGAGAAAGTAAGGAAAGGTGGAAAGAGATCACGAGGGAACTTGGTGGTAGAGCTGGGGGAAGGATGGAGAAGGAGAACAATAAAATAGATATCTTGAGAGAAAAAAAATACAAACTTTGGGGTTATGGAGAAACCTGGTGCTAGGGAAATTCCCAGGAATCTATAAGATTAACCCCAGGTAAGACTCCAAGAAATACTGAAGAAATTTCCTGAACTAGCCTTCCCCTGTAACCCAATTGATGACCAACCTAAGTGTCATCATAAACCCTTCCTGCAACAACTGATGGAAGCAGATGCGGACATCCACAGCTAAGCACTGGGTAGCTCCCAATTTAGTAGAAGAGAGGGAGAAGGGATTATATTAGCAAAGAGACCAAGATGATGATATGGAAATCTATAGAGACAGCTGTCTTGAGCTACTGGGGACTCACTGACTCTGGATTAACAGCCGAGGAACCTTCATGGGACTGAACTAGACTCTCTGAATATGAATGACAGATGAATGGATTGAGAAAGTGGCGGGTCCTTTGGCAGTGAACCAGGATTTATGCCTAGAGTATGAGCTGGCTTTTTGGAACACATTCCCTATAAAGAGACGCCTTACTCAGCCTTGATACAGGGGTGGGGGGAGAGGGCTTGGTCCTGTCTTGATATCCCAGACTTTGGTGATTTCCCCATGGCAGACCTTATCTTCTTTGAGGGGTGGATAAGGTGGGTAGGGAGAATCTGGGGATGAGTTGAGGAGAGGAGGGAAGGGGAACTTCAAACTGTGGTTAGTATGTAAAAAAAAAAAAAAAACAAACAAAAACAAAAATCTTTTAAATAAAAAATGTCTTTACTTTTTTTATTTTTTATTTTTTTATTTATTTTTATTTTTTTATTTTATTTATTTATTTTTTTTTGTAGCTGTCTATTGCAAGTACATCATTCTGGCATCTCCATCATGCCGAGGGCTTTACAGCAGCTTAGGTTTCTTTCTTCCTTAGGGAGCTTTCTCTTGCTAGATATTTTCTGAGCACTCAGACTCTTCTTTTAAATTTAGGCTGAATGCTCCAAGACCAATAATTCTTGAGGTCTACATACCTGTAAAATAGACATCAATTGGACTATGACACATTTACCTGGCAACTTAAGACATTTGTTGACTACTTTGACCATAGCTATTAGCAGCCTCTGAGTGTGTTCGGTCAGCTGAATCTGGAAAATAAATGTCTCAAATATTACTAAGAAGATGATAATATGCTCTTCTCAAAAGAATGTCTTCAGTTAGTTTACAACTTTGTATCTCAGAGCTTGGTGGGCTCTGCCTAATTCTTGAGGTACAGGAAGGGTATTTTCTTATTGCACCTATACAAAGTGTGCCATTGTTTTTAATGATACTATAATCACATTTACAATCATGAAAGCATTCCTTATTATTGATTACTTACTAGATAGTATGTATATGTGGTGATATATTGTATATTTAATAATAAAAAAATAGTTTTAAATCTCAGAGGATGGAGCCACCAACAGAGCCAAGCCATGAAAGACAGGGAGAAGTGACCCTTACCTTTTATCCCATCACTCCAGAGACAGAGATCTGTCTGGATTTCTGTGAGTTCAAGGCCTGACAGCTTGGTGGTGATGGCACACATCTTTAATCCCAACACTTGTGATCCCAAGAATCTGCTCCCAGTACTTGGGAAATATACACCTTTAATCCTAGCACTGGGAAATTTGAGTCATGAAGTGAGATAAATGGTTGGAGAAAAAAATATAAGACTGGAGAAGACAGGACCTCTCCCCTTAACTGGCCACTTGCCTTTCCAGGACCAAGAGGTTTGGGGTTGGAGGATTCTTGGAGACCTGCCTGAGGAGTTGGCTGGGTGAGAAGTGTCTGTGGTTTGTTTCACTATCTTTTCCCCAATGTCTGGCTCCAGTTTTGTTTTTTTTTTTTTTTTTGTGGTTGTTGTTCTGTTTTAATACCAAATAGAACTAGTGCAATATACATATTTTCCACTCCTGATATTTTCCTTTTTGTGCCGTTTTTCTTTGTAAATCTGGTTAAAGCGAAAAGCCTGAATGTTGTGCTTTAATAAAATTCCCTATACTAAAACAATTTTTTATGACCTTGAAACTTGAGTACTGTGAACTCTCAGGACAGACAAACTCTTTCTAGAGCATAACATTTAGTAATATCTTGTTCCATTTTCAAACTTCAGAGTTTGGTCTGTGCTGACTACTTTCTTAATAACATTCTGGTCTACCTTCCATCAAACTCATCCAATAAGTTCTTACAGAATTCTAGGGTGTCTCTAGCCTACATCTCTGCATTTTTTATGGTTATTACAATGCAGTTTCAAAGGCTTAAGAACTCTGCAATCAAGTACCAATATTTTGTATATTACTTTTATAACATGACCAAATATCTTACAGAAACAACTTAAATCATAAAATAATTATTGTGGTTCAATTTTAGACATTTTATAAGTTTAGACTTCTTGGTGCCATATGCTTGGACAGAACATCATAGCAGTGGGAATGTGTGGTAGAGAAAAACATGAATAAGTAGAAGAAAGATGAGAGAAAACTGACTGTCTTGATACAAATGTTGAAGCATGGAGTAATAAACAGCTTGCTAAGATCTACTTCTCAAAGTTCCTATAGCCTTCAAAATAGTGCAGTCACCTGTGGGCACACATCCAAAATATGTGCCGGTAGAGGACATTACATAGTTACACAGAAATGTTTGATAGAGAAAATCTAAGTTTCATCTTATCAGTCTAGGTTTATATATGCTCAGAATTTGGGAATAATTTTCTCATGTCTCCCCTCTTGACACTAAATAGGTTTCATAAGTATAGAGACAAACACGAAGAGAATCAATCAGTATATTAGTTAGCCTTGAACATGGAAATAAAAATGAAAAGAAACAACATTTAAAGCAATTTGCCTGCTTTTATAGAATTATGTTTTTCAAACATTAGAAGTATTATAGGTATTTTTTAAATTAAATAATTCCAGTGAATTTTTATTATGATAATAGTAATTATCCATCCATCTTTTCTGATTCTAATGTTTGAATGTCCATGGAAGATGATTAAGTGGTGCATTTTCAAGTCCTTGAGAAAATCTTAACTCTGCTCCAAGCTGTTGTGGAAGCCTGTGCAGTCTGTGCTCCAAGGAAAGAAGATGCTTCTAGTACTAGAAGAATTTTGAAGGACAATGATTGAACTCTGATAAGTCTCTGATCAGTGATGATGACGGCTGCATAATTTATGTGCCTTAAAGGACTGGAGAAGCAGCATTCAAAGAAGACATACTGTTAGATGTCTTTTTTTTTTTTTTTTTTTTTTTTTTTTTTTTTTTTACTGGATGCACAGATCTGAATTTCTTTATAACATAGTCATTCTCTTTTATCCACATCTCTGCATAAGGAAGTACTGCTCCCGCAACTGTCTGCATGCTGCCATACATCCTACCTTTATGAAAATGGACTCAGCTTCTGAAAATGACTCAAGAAGTGTCCGGTGAAACTTTATATCAATATCAGTTGGTGAACCAGCCAGAAGGTAAGGTTTGTGTCCCTCAAGGGATTCAATTCAAAATGATGGTGGGTGAAGAGGAATCTGTAGAGCCCACAGTATGTCAGAAACAACTAAACAAATGCAGGTCTTATGGGAGGATGCTTTTTAAAAGTAGTCTCATCTGGACAATGGTGATCTATGCCTTTAATCCCAACACTTGAAGGCAGAGGCAAGCAGATCTCCAAGTTTAGGCTACTCTGGTCTACAGAGTGAGTTCTAAGACAGTCAGTATTTACACAGAGAAACCCTGGGAGGGGATCACAACCAACAAAAAGTAGTCTCATGAAAATGTAAGGAACCATGGCTGAACAGAGCCATGTTCAGGAGAGTCAAAACTAGAGCAGTGATGGAATGGGAGCTTGGGCTCAGCAGACAAAGGGTCAAGAAAGTCATGGCTGAGTCAGGCTGGAGCTCAGACCACTGTGAGGTGCTGTGCTTGGAGGAGAACAGGGGCTTAGCATTCCTGCTGGCTACAAGAATGATGGTCCTTCAAGATGAGCCAACATGACCTTCACCGAGGGCAGAGAGATTTACAGGGAGCGCTTGTATATCTTGCCCCCAGATGTCCTACCCAGCTCCACGATCACCCTGACCCTGAGCAACCCTAATGAAGACAAGAATCAGAGACAATCAAGTATGGTGCTTCGTAAACTGACGACCTTGAACTAGTCTAATAATTCCTTGCAATAAGTATTTGCATGCTAAGCCATTTGGGCAAAAAATATACCGTGTCGCACACTGAAGTATGCAATGCCACTTTGATGAATAAATATGTGATGGAGAGGTGGAAAAGATGGTAGAACAAAGCAGAGAGGCAGAGACAGAACAAAAGATGTGATGGAGGAGTTGACAGGTTTGGGAGCAAAGCTGCAGTGGATGGAGAGTGTCCTGTTGATGAATGGGGCCAGTGTGTCTAGCAGCCTTAAGCTCAAACTGTGCCCCCAAAATGTGCTGCCCAATAACTGAATATCCACATGATGTCTGAGATGAAGAAAGGTTCATTTTCTGGATCGGCCCCCTTGGAAGACCTTCATGGTGTGTGCTGCTGTTGGAGACCATGTTGGTGTCCTTGGTCTGTTTTATATCCAGAGGCCATGAGGATGAGTGCAGTCTGTGCTGCTGCCTGAGACCATGTTCAAGTCCCATAGTCTGTACTGCTGCTGGAATCCATGCTGTCACTGGATATTATGGGCCAGGAGCATTCTTTTTAGGTAGTATCAATGGCTGAAGACTAGTAATTAAAAGTGAGAGACACTGAGGGATTCTGTGATGACCTCCTCTCCCACAAAACGAAAGAAACAGTCTATATAGTAATTCATTAAAGAGGTTTTAAGAAATGTGATATGAATGGTGAAACTTCACAGATGGTAGTTTTTTGGAAGGTGGTGGGGAAGTTCTCAGTCATCTTTATGGGCTGGCCACTATGAGATTGACCATGCTCCAGTAAGTATGTGGGCAACACATATTGTACTTGGTGTTTGTATATTTTTGTGTGTGCCGGGGGGGGGGGGGGGGAGCATATGGGTGGGAGATGAATCTGGGAGGAACAGGAAGTGAGTGTGATTGGGGTATAGTCTGTGAAACTTCCCCCCAAAATAAAAATATTTGCTGGAAAAGATGAGTCATCTTCTTTCTAACATTTAACTTTATACATAAGAATATTTTAAATTTATATTAGAAAGTCTATTCTGTTCTTTTCAGAAATTCAATTAAAGTGTATTCAATTTATTTTATTTCTTACAGTGTTGACAAATTCCATACATATTAACTCTAATTTGGTCATGATTTATATTTTCCAAAATGTAATAACCTCTCATTTATACTTATTTTCTTAAGGGTCATATATTTTGAATATATTATTGATAATGTTTGAGATGAAGAGTATTTTCCAAGGACTGAATTTGTTTACACAGAAAAACAATCTGTTTTTAATTTCAATACATTATTAAAAGTCTTTGTGAACATTTAGTGATGTTTGAAATGCCAAGAGAAATGAAATATGCCAGGTTGCAGCCATAGTAACATACCAAGAAGTTCTGGCTGTCTAACCAACTTTTCTTCTATGTGATAAAATTAATAAACTATGGGAACTAATGGAGTTAAAATATAAACACTGTGTAAAGCTTAATATAAACAGCAATGTATAGGTTTCTGGGTGAGCCAGTAGTTGAAGCAAAACTTGACTACAATTTAGAAATTTCTTGTTTGAATTTTATGTCGTTATATATTACTATTCCATAATCCTAGACTCATATTCTTAGTGTATTCACAATACATTCAGACACAACCTCAATGAATTTCTCTTAAAAGTAGATTGTTACAGTGTGTATGTATCTATATCAATCCCTACTATAAGATTATGACACGTTCATTTATATTTTATAAATAAAGCAGTAATGTATTCAGTAATAATTTGTAAACATGCATTAATGACATATTTATGTAAAATTTCTAACTATATTGAAATATATACAAATCAATTTCAGTAATTCACATTTCAATTCAGAAGAAAGCTCTTAATCCCATCCTAGGGAAGCAATGCCTCTGAGTGGTGTTGAGTAACCACATTATTTGAATGGCCAAGGGAAGTCTTTAGTGGGGTTTCTTCAGGACCAAGTGTCTGATTTCTCATTACCAACCACTGGATGATGACGAAGTCCAGCTACCCTACATGACTGTAGTATTAACCTGTGTTGTATATATGAATGAATATTTGATAAATGCACTATTACCAAAGTGCTTTATTTTTCTGGTCTCAAAAGTTATCAAAAATATTTTAAACCAAGATGATTGGAAGGAAGAAAATAGCACCAAGGGATGTCTGATAGACATAGACAGTTGGTGAAGACCGTGGCACACACTGCCATAGGACCTATAATAGTAATAAGTATAAGGCTTAGAGCTTAGACATTTTCTAACAATCCAGGTATAAAAATTAAAAACAGCATTGTCATACCTCAAACCCTCCACACTGATATTCCAAGCAGATTCAGAATGTTTACAGCTGTGTACGTAATACACACCAGTATAATTAACTTTGCATGATAAATAGGTTTTGAATTAGGGAATTCTTATGACTAGTAAGGCCCTCAGCTTATAAAAAGAGTCATGTCATTTTATACCTCCTCCTTTTTCTCTGGCAAAAGAATCACACAACACTGTGGTATAAAATACACTTAGAGAGAAAGGAATTCAAAAGACTTTATTTAAATGAAGAAATTCAATTTATTTAGTTTAGCAAACCAAGTATTCTGATCCACAGCCAATATTTTTTATGACAGTTAGATAAAAAGTTTATTTCTAAAAGGTATACTTTTAATGTGAGAGGTTGTTTTAGTTTTTCTAAAAGAAATAAAGAACCAATGGATTTAATAAAAAATAATGAATGCTTACATTGTAAAATGTTTTACTAAAGTAATTCTTATACTAAATATTAGCGCTTACTTTTGATTTGCATAAGACAAAAATTAAAACTGAAATAATGGAAAGAGTGTTTGAAGAAAATCTCAATCAAACAGAGAAGAAAAGAAAAATAGGAAAACCTAATTTATAAATTTAACGTAAATAGTCCAATCTTATTTTCTTCATGTGGTGCTAGGAGATCACTCCCAGGATAACCAGCAAGCCAGTCAGTTCAAAGCTGCATTTCAATCTTCAGTGATATGTCAGAAGAAAAAACTGCCAACAAATCCAGGGCACATTTCAGTATCTTGTTTTTTATTTGCTTTAATGTTTATTTATTTAATGGAGAGAGCAAAATAATTCTGAAAACGAAGATAAACTACATGGCTAGACAAATAACTAAAAAATATTATTGTTGAGAATCAGGAAGTTGACTATAAAACAAGTACTCAAATGATAGAGAAGGTAAAAAGAATCTTGCGGGAGTGGATTGGAATTGAAGATATCCAGGTAGATCCTCTATTCTTGTTCTCTCTGTCTCTCTGTGTCTCTGTCTCTATCTCTCTGTGTTTCTGTCTCTCTCCCCCATCTGTGTGCTTGGGGTGTGTGTGTGTGTGTGTGTGTGTGTGTGTGTGTGTGTGTGTGTGTGTGAGAGAGAGAGAGAGAGAGAGAGAGAGAGAGAGAGAGAGAGAGAGAGAGAGAGAGAGTTAGATTTTGTCCTTACCAATTCAATGTGAAGTGTTTCATATACTCTTCAGTCACAGCTTGAGGTAGTTTGGTATTATCAATTTCTACGATTTCCTCATATTTTTAAAAATTAAATCTAATATTGCCGCTATTGCAATCATCTTTGTTTTCTCACTTTCTACCTTAAGCATGAGAATGGTATTTAAATGGGTGGTTATAATGAAAGTGGCTGTTATGCAACACACTAAACAGGGTATTTCCAATCAGGGATATTTTCACTCTATGGAACATGTGTGACATTTCTAGAGACAGCTTTGCTGGCGTCTATTTGTTCAGTATTCATAGTGTTTGAATAGCCTTGGCGACCCGTTGGGTTGTTACTTTGCTTCCCATTTTTAATGCTTTTCAATGGTTTGTTCTACTACTGCCAGATCAATTAAATTTGGAAAACAGGAAAACCACCCTTGTTTGTAAAATCACTCCCTTAGTTATTTCTGAAATTCCCCACTTCCAAGTAACAGTTGAAAATGTTCCTTTTCCTTTCTTTCTCCCTTTCTCTCTCTCCTCTCTCCCTCCTTCTTTTCTTTCTTCCTTCCTTTCTCTTTTTTACTCCAGTGCGGAGCAGCGGTTCTCCACCTTCCTAATGCTGTAATCTTTTAACATATTTATTGTGGTGACCTCTAACCAGAAAATTGCTTTGTTGCTTCTTCATAACTATAACTTGGCTGTTGTTATGTATTGTAATTTAAGTATGTGATACGCAGGATATCTGACGTGTGACTCAAAAGGGGTCACAACTCATATTAAAAACCAGCAGTATGTAGGGTCTCGGTATGGGATGCACATTTGAATCCATAGGGATCTGTAAAGGATTCTGACACTGAAGTCTTATGTCCAACGATTTGGATTTTAGTTATTTTAGGGCCGGTCATCTTCTACATCACAGTGGGTAATGTGGTGATACTACGTAAATTAGCTTATAAATGTGCTTATACTTTCCACTGGAACAGCTTTCAGCCTAAAACATTTCTACTTTGTATGCTTTATAAAACATGACGCTCATATGTGAAAGGACGTAAATTTTTTACTTCTTTCTGTATTCTAGACATATTGTTAGAAACTTTATAGACAATGTGTCATCCAGTCTTAAAAGGTACTTGATGAAGTGGTTTTTATTTTCTTTCTTTACAAAGAGAAGAATGTTGTCAGAACAAGTATTCACACCTTTCTAAATATTTCTGTAAATTCATGATTTTATTAATTGATATTCAGACTTTTTAGGAGGCTCAATGTTTAAATGATACTGCGTCATTCAGAGATGTCAAGGATTGGTCAGTAGGGAAAAGCAGAGGTAGGCAGAGTATGGGATATCCTGACCATACACATACCATCTTCCAGATTCTCCTGATCACTTTTTTTCTTCTCTCAAGCCCTGTTTATGGTCCCTCCAGTGATTGGTGTGTTTTGGTAGAGAATACTTGGTTCTGTTGAGAGATCAAACCCTGCTGGAAACATAGTGCAGAAAATTCATAGCATCATATGGGATAGTTCCAAAGCCTAAGGTTGTAGCACAGAGAAGCTAGCCATGAGAATTCTATGTTGAATGACCTACTTTTTTGCTCTGTTACATGATTCCAGTGTCACAGAGGCTCTGACTGGCACATTTTATGTGTCCTTTGTTACTGGAATAAGTTCTGGTACTATTTGAGATGCAGCATTTTAGGATCAAAAAATCAGATTACATAGATTTAGAAACTTTTTATATCAAAACAATGAGCATCTGAGTGATGGAATTTGGAAGAAAAATCTTCTTGTTTCCTCATCTGATGAGACCAAGATGGGTTTGTTTATTATTTCACCAACACTATATAAATACAATGTGGATTAGGCACATGTTAAACATAAACTGATAAAAAGGGGCAAATGTGCAATACTGATTCTTAGCTGATGCTAATATAAACACACAGCCAGAATGAAGATTGCTGAAGGCAATGCTTGTATTAGATTCATCTCTTGCCGACGATCTGCTCATCACATACTGAGTCTGCTCAGTGAAATAGCATTCTTTGTCAAGGGTGTCAAAAAAAAAAAAAAAAAGAGAATGGAAAATATTCATACATAATAAGATTGGAATTGTTATTTCATTGTTTACTGCATAGAGCTTAAGAAACTCTTAGAGTGCTTGTCCTGGAAGCCCCAATTTTGCAGCATACCTATATAACTTCATCAAACTCAGAAAATGCCACTCTACCAACAGCTAGTAGATGATTTGCAACACCTCTGTTAAATCTGGCTTCATCCTTTATCCAGTTCTCACTGAAATTGTCTCTATATTATTCTGGTCCAAAACTGTTGAAAATAGAGCATTTTGATCTCTTCTTCAGTAATTATGAGATTCTATACCTCTGAGATCAAGAGATCATGCTACTCTAACCTTTGCTGGAAGCAGACCTCACCTTCCACACTGTCTTGAGAATAAGAATTTGGACAAAAGTTCTCTTAGAGACTTTGCATTCATTATTTCCCACTAACTTTTTTCCGAGTCAACTGTTTTCATTTCATACCAATCAGCCGGTTCAGCTTATGAAGACGTTAGCCACCAGCCCTGGTCACATGTATTTGTAGATTTGTAGGTCCCATCTTTTTGGCATTAACACCTGCCTGCCAAATAATGTCAGAATTTACACCCCATGCTTACACAGAAATGAAGCTTTTTATCAATGACCAGCTGCTCCTACTGTCCTCACAAGTCAAGTGGCCCTGATGAGTTTCTTCTGACTCTCATAATTTTTCTTCCGAAATATCACTTTAGAGATTATTACTTTTCCACTAACTGGAAAATGGCTGTGTATAGTGAATAATAAGAGCCAAGAGGCTTTTGTTTGTTCATTTCCGGCTTATAGTAAAGTATTTTAGAAATAATTTTGGACGAAGACATATTTTATGCTGTGATAGCCATAGGGTAGTTTTACTTGTAAATGAAAAAAGAGATAGTAAATCCTGAAGAATGTGGTGACATATATTTAATATAGTGTGGGATATTAGAGGACAAGCCACCCACAGAGCCAAGGAGTGGTGACCCACACCTTTCATCTCATCACTCAGGAGATAGCGATCTCTCTGAGTTCAAGGCCTACCAGTCAAGCGGTGGTCCAATAAGCCTTAAATCCAGGCATTTGGGAGTCAGGAGCAGGAAGATTGTGGTGTTATATTTCATATTTAATAAAAACCAGCCTGATATATCGGAGAGATCTACCCACAGTCAATTGAGGATCAGAGAATGGTAATTTACATCTTTAATCCCAGCACAGGGAATATCTAGGAGCGGTGATTTAAACCCTTAATCCCAGTAGATCTGAGTTTGAAGGCAGCTTGGTTTACAGAGGGAGTTCCAGCTTCCCAGGCAGACAGTGGTGATGCCAGGCCTTTAATTCCATAACACCAGACACAGAGGAGATCTTTCTGTATTTCTGGAAGTGCAAGGCTAACTACCAAATAGTAGTAGCCCATGCCTTTAATCTTAACCTGGATGTGAAACAACTGGGCGAAGAAGGTATTTGGCTCTGAGTTGCCTTTATTCATGCAACAGAGGATCTCTGTGAGTTTGAGGCCAGCATGGTCTACAAAGCAAGTTCCAGAACTATTAAACAGAAAACTCCATCTTGAAACAGACCAAACCAAAGCAAAAACAAACAATAGCTCTGTCCTCTAATATTCCACACTATTTTTTAAATTAAATACATAATATATCACCATAGAAGAACTACAAATTAATCTGGCAGACATCTTTGGTGTTTTGGGAATTGGTTGTGAGCAGCTCAGTGATGACTTTCTGATACTCCATCAGAGCTATGTTTATACCTCGTATTACAAGTCTTAAACTTGGTCTGCAACATGGACAAGAAAGCTTTATAAATAGCAGCTTCTTCCCATAATCCTTAGCACTCTACGACACTGTCTCACATATCTACATAGGAACATGTTGGACATTTTATCAACTCTTAGGGTAAAATATGTAAAAGAGACTTGTCAACCCAGGTCTCATGGAACCTGATCTATGTTTGGGGCCATTTTTTAATCTTGACAATTATTTTTAAAGTCCTATAAAATAATTGATTATTAATTTATGATATAAGAGCCAAAAGAAGCAATTTAAAGATGTATAGATGTTATGGTTTATGAAAATAATACATTTTAAAAATGATAATTTTATTTTTTAAAATGCCAAGATGTTTGTTTTGTACTTGCAGTAAATATCTACTCCTGATACGGAATGAAAAAAGTCTCAATTCAAGAAGAGTCTGGTTATTAAAACTCTTATATATCTGAAAAAAGTTTGTATAAGTGAATTATCTATTTCATATGTATATATAAATGTACATATATATGTATGTAAATCTATCTATAAGGTATAGATATATGACTTATTGAAAAATAATCACTGCTTTTAAAGAAGAAAAAAATTAATTAAAAATTTAAGAATATACTTACTTCTAAATATGTTTCTTGGTCATTTTACATGGAAGCAGTAACAAAAGTTTATTATCTTGGCTTCCCATGGAGTACTGCGTATAACAGTTTTGTAAATAAAAGCCTTGAGAAATGAATATTATTTGCTTTGTGCTCTAGTGTAGGAGCTAAAGGAGGAAATAACAGTCTCTACATTGCCACATGAAGGTGTGAGCTGGGTATGCACAGAGAAGGATATGACCAGAGCCAGTTGTTTGCTTCCGACCTGGTCAGTTCTTTCTTGAGGCCTTTCACAGCAAGCAGCATCCATAAGCCAAACCAACCTTTCAGAGTTTAGATGGAATTAATGGCTCTTTGTGGCTCTCAGTCATTCTATATTCCCCATACGCCTACATTGATATGAACTGAAAAAAAAATCTACTGTCAGTCTAGATTACAATGCAAAAGGCTATTTAGTTTTCAGGGACTCCCCTTCTTCCTCTGTCATTTGTGATGCTTTACTTTGATCTCTTTGAAAACAAGATTTCTTATTTTTTTCTCCATTTTTTAGTGACTTATATAGATTTGTATTTAAACAATTTGGGAAATACTTTATAAGAAACTAGATTAAAGTACAAACAAAAAGTCACACCATCAGCCTTAATACTTTTCTCCCTTATACATTTTCTCCAGAAAATTGTGGTCAAGAAGAGGTTATGACAGCTGAAGAAATTTTTATCACACTCTGATCAAAAAGATGGGAAGAATTGAGTAAAGAAATAAAGCAGGGAAGGAAGGACGTGACACTTGCAGTTCATTCAGAAACAGGTTCCAGCTCCCACAGGAGTTCACTGGAATCCTTTTGCAATCGGGAGAACCAGAGTGGAGGCAATCTCAAGGAAACCACAACACTAGGCTCTTAAAGAGACTTCCTCTAATTGTTCTGTGGGGTTAATCAATTGCTTTCTTGCTGATGGAGAGAGAAGAAATGCCAAATCTGTGATTCTAATGAGGAAAATAAGGTAACATTTGGATAGTTTTAAGTAAGGTAAAGAGTTGCCTAAAGAATAAATATTTCCAGGACTTCCAGTTTAACACACCCTAATCCCAGTTAGGCTTTTGTTGGTTTGTTTCGTTTGACTGTAAAGTCTTTTTTTTTTTTTTTAACTCATGTAGATTTAATAAAATGATGATGATTGGCTAGTAGAGGCAGAAAGTAGAGGCGGAAGAATCAGACTGGGAGAATTCTAGGAAAAGAGAAGGAGAAACACCTGCCAGATGCAGAAGAAGCAAAACGAGAATGCTGCAGTGAGAAAAGGTACCAAGCCCCCTGGCTAAATGGAGATGAGAACTATGGGTTAATCTAATTGTAAGAGCTAGTTAATAATAAGCTTGAACTACTGGCCTAGCACTTACTAAAATTAAGCCTCTGAGTCTATTACTTGGGAAGCAGCTGCTGGGTATTTGAGAGTCTCTAGCCAGGACAGAAACTTAAGACTATAATGAAAACTTTAACACTCCGATGAGGATATTAATCTTTCTTGTGGCCTTTCCTTGTGGAATAACTAAGTTAATAGAGAATGATCATTCAGTCTACAAACATGGGTCATGTCTTTAATAACCCAGGTACTTGTGCATATAGTTTTCATATGGATTTTAAAATATAGATCCTGGGTATTCTGCTCCTGTCAACTCTTCTCTAAGCCCACTTTGTCATAGCTAGTCCTGCTGCTGGGCTTTCCTTTCAACCCGGAAGAGTTTAGCCTAGCAGGTCCAGTTCATACAAGCCAGACTAAGTGAGTGACCCATCTGCCAGTGGAACTCCCTTGCTTAGATTCTCTCACTGCCATTAAATCACAGAGAAAACTAGCCACAACTGCCCTTTCCAGGACACAAACACCCCTTGCCCAGAAATCCAGTCAATTTCATAGGCCCAGATGCATTCCACATTATTTAGAAGAACAAACACCATGCCATAGGCCCATGTACAGTTCACACCAGTTAAGGAGAGCAGCTCCAGCACTTCCACCAAAAGCCAAGCTAGTCCTAGTTACTTCAAAAGACTTAGGCTTTACTGGAGATCAGGCCAAGATCTAGAGACAAATTAGACAGGTTTTACTGGAGGCCAGACAAGATAAAGGAACCAAGACCCTCAAATGCTACCTAAACTGAAGATATATCAGTCAACAGAAGTGCCGGCACTTAGACCAGAAGACCAGAGAAGAAATACAAATCAAGAAGCAAAGTTCCCCTCCAACAACAAAAGCAAAATACAGAAGTAAATGTTTAGACCTATAATCACCCCAGATTCAGATGCCTAAATGCCAGTGTAAGAACACGATCAATAACAGACACACAAACACACACACACACACACACACACACACACACACACACACACACACACACACACAAATGAGGGAAATCTGGAAATGGAAAATTTTGGTAAATGAACAAGAACTACAGATGCAAGAATCACCAGCAAAATATAAGACATGGAAGACATTAGAGGAAACAGATTCATCCATCAAAAAAAAAAAAAGAAAAAAAAAAAAAGTTAAATCTAAAAAATTCCTAACACAAAACATCCAGGAGATCTGGGACACCATTAAAAAACCAAATCTAAGAATAAGAACAGGAGAAGAATCCCTGCTCAAAGGCCCGGAAAATCTAGTAAGTAAAATAATAGACAAAAAGCTTTCCCAGCCTAAAGTAGTATATACCTACTAAGGTAAAAGGAGCTTACAAAACACCAAATAGACTAAACAAGCAAAAATCCTTCACCATTCAAATGCAAGGAAATTTTCTACACCAGTGGAAACACAGGCAATAGATAATCTCCAGCCAACAAAATCTGAGAATGAGAAACACATATGCACACCTGATGTGGGAATGCCTTTCTGTATGCTGTGAATCTCAATCTTTAAATAAAGGAACTGTTTGGGGCCATGACAGGCACCATAGAAGAAGTAGGAGGAGGAATCAGAATAGGTATAAAAGGAAGGGCAGAGTCAGAGACAGATGAGCAAGCTGCCCAAGGAGTAGCATGTAAGGAGCACAGGTGAGCCACGGGCCGTGTGGCAGAAAGATTAATAGAAATGGGTTGATTTAAGATGAAAGAGCTAGCTAGCAATGTGCCTGAGCCATAGGCCAAACAGCATGAAGTTAATATAAGTGTCTGAGTCATTTCTGGGGGCCTGAGCAGTGGACGGTTGGGTAGCAGAGGGGTCTGGCGTGGCAGGGTCTGTGTCTCTGGCCGCCTGGGACCAAGAAACCCCCACTTCTACACACACCACCACCAACAACAAATTACATGAATTATCAGTCACTGGTTATTAATATCTCTCAGTATCAATAGATTCTATTGTTGGATTCACCAATAAAAAAGGCATCAGCTAACAAAATGGATACAAAATCAGAGTCTATCCTTCTGCTCTATACAAGAAAGACACCTCAACAGAAGAGACAGATACTATCTCAGAGTAAGGGTTGGAAAAAGATTTTTCAATCAAATGGACCTAAGAAGCAAGCTGGTGTAGCTATCTTAATATATAAGAAAATAAACTTCAAAATTAATCAAAATAAATGGAAAAGGGCATTTCATATCCACCAAAGGACAAACTCACCAAGATGATGTCTTAATTTTGAACCTCTATGCCCCAAATACAAGAGCACCCACATTTGCAAAAGAAAATTATTAGAGTTTAAAGTACATATCAAACCCCATACATTAATAGGAGACTTTGACACCTTACTGTTACCAAGGGACAAGCCTTCCAGACCGAAAACAGAGAAATAATATAATTAACAGATGTTCTGACTCAAATAGACCCAACAGATATATGTACAGAATGTTTCACCCAAACACCAAAAAATACCCCTTCTTCATAGCACCTCTTGGAACTTTCTCCAATATTTACCACATACTTGAACACAAAAGTAAGTTTTAACAGGTAAAAAAGGAGAATAACTCCTCTACCTTATTAATCACCATGAATTGGCATTGGAGTTTAGCACAACACTAACTGCAAAAGCCTACAGACTCAGAAACTGAACAATGCTTAGCTGAATTAGCACTGTGTCAAATAAGAAATAAAGAAAAAACTTAAACAATTCTTTGAATTCATTGAAAATAACTGTACAATATACCCAAACCTATGGAAGACACAATGAAAGCAATGCTAAGAGGAAAGTTCTTTGTGCCATCATAAAAAAAAAAAATTTCGAAATCTCATACTAGTGACTTAACAGCACACCTAAAAGATTTAGAGCAAAAGAAAGCAAATACACACATGACACTGTAGTAGTGGGGTTTCTCAGTCCCGGGCAGCCAGAGACCCAGACCTTGCCGTGCCAGACTTCTTAGCAGCCTGCCACCCGCTCAGGCCCCCAGAAATGACTCAGACGCTTATATTATTAACTTTATGCTGTTTGGCCTATGGCTCAGGCACATTGCTAACTTGCTCTTACATCTTAATCAACCCATTTCTATTAATCTGTCTGCCACATGGCCCGTGGCTCACCTGTGCTCCTTATATGTTACTCCTTTTGCGGCTTGCTCGATCTGCCTCTGACTCCGCCCTTCCTTTCCACCTATTCTGATTCTTCCTCCTACTTCTTCTATGGTGCCTGTCATGGCCCAAAACAGCTCCTTTATTTAAAGATTGAGATTCACAGCATACAGAAAGGCATTCCCACATCATGACAGTAAATAATTATACTGAGGGCTGAAATCAATAAAATAGAAGTGAAGAGAAAAGTGCAAAGACGCAATGAAACAAAGAATTGATTCTTTGAGAAAATCAACAAGACAGACAAACCCTTATCCAAGCTACAAAAAGGCAGAGAAGACTATCTTAACAAAATCGGGAATAAAAAGAGGACATAACAGACCCAAAGGAAACTCAAGCAAAGCAATCATTAGGTTATTTTTAGAATCTTCTACAAAATTGGAAAATCTAAACAAAACAAAACAAAACAAAAAAAAACAGACAAATTTTGTGATAGATGCCACATGCCGTAAGTAACCAAGATCAGATAAACTGTTGAAACAGATGTACAACTCCCAAGGAAATAGAAGCAGTTATTAAAATTTTCTTACCCAAGAAGAGCCCAGGGTCAGAAGGTTTTATTCCAGAATTCTACCAGCCCTTCAAATTATTCCACCAAATAGAAACAGAAGGGACATTGCCAAATTCTTCTCATGAAGACATAGTAATCCTGATTCCCCAAACCACATAAAGATGTAACAAAAAATTAAACAGAATAATTTTTGTTATGCACACTAATGCAAAAATACTCAATAAAGTACTGGCAAATTTTGAATACTCCAAGAGCACATTAGAAAGGTCATCCACCATGATCAAATGGGCTTAATTTCAGAGGGTACAGGAACGGTTCAAAATACAAAAAACTGTCAATGTAGTTCAATGTATAAGCAAACTGAAATAAAAACCTATGAATAATCTTAGTAGATGCTAAAAATATCTTTGACAAGATCTAACAGAATTTCACAATAAAAGTTTTGAAGAGGCAAGAAGTAAAAGGAACATGCATAAATATAATAAAAACAAGTTGCAGCAAGCTGACATCCAACAGTGAATTAAATGGAGAGAAACTCAAAGCAATTCGTGGGAATGTCTTTCTGTATGCTGTGAATATCAATCTTTAAATAAAGGAGTAAATAAATATTTACTGTCTTGTTTTGGCCCATAACAGGAACCATAGAAAAAGTAGGAGAGGAAATCACCACATAGGTAGGAGAAGCAGGGTGGAGTCAGAGACAGACTGAGCCAGCTGCCGAAGAAGCATGTAAGGAACACAGGTGAGCCACGGGCCACGTGGCAGACAGATTAATAGAAATGGGTTGAGTTAAGATGTAAGAGCAAGCTACCAATGTACCTGAGCCATAGGCCAAACAGCATGAATCATTCCTGGGGACCTAATAAGCAGCAGGTGGTTAAGGGGTCTAGGGGTGCAGCTCTGTGGGTCTGGACCTCTGGCTGCCTGGGACCAAGAGACCTCAGTGTAACACAATTCCACCAAAATCTGGAAAAAGATGGGCTGTCCGTTCTCTACATGCCTATTCAATCTAGTACTTGAAGAGCTATTTATAGCAATAAAACAACAAAAGACCAAGTAGATACAAATTGGAAAAGAAGAAGTAAAAGCATCAGTATTCGTAGATCACATGATAGTTTACATAAGTGACACCCAAAATTCTATCAGGGAATTCCTTCACCTTATAAACACCTTCACTGAGGTTGCTAAACACAAGCTCAACTAAAAAAAGTGGTAGTTCCTCTATTTACAAATAATAACAGGTCTAAGAAACAGGAAAACAATATTCTTCATGATAGTCTCAATATAAAGAGGAATCTTGGTTTGAATCTAACAAAACAAGTAAAAGAGCTATACAACAAGAACTTCAAGTAGATATCAGAAGATGAAAAGATCTTTCATGCTCATGGATTAGTAAGACTAACATAGTAAAAATATCCACCTAACTAAAAGCAATCTAGAGATTCGATGCAATCCTCACCAAAATCTCAACAATTATTTATGGACTAGGAAAGAGAACTACTCAAATTTGTATGGAAAAACAAAACAAAACAAACAAACAAACAAACAAAAACATAGGATAGCTAAAACGGTCCTGTGCAATAAATGAACTTCTAAAAGTATCATCACCCTGGTTTCTGGCTCTACTACAGAGCTTCTTTAATAAAACCCAGCATGATACCATTATAGAAACAGGAATATTAATTAATGAAATAAAATTGAAGACCCTGATGCAAATCCATATAGCTACAGACACCTTATTGTTGATAAAGAAGCCAGAAATTAAAAATTGCAAAAAACACTGCATCTGCATCTTCAAAAAATTAAGCTGGTTCAAGTGAATGTTGGCATTTGGAAGAATTCTAGTAGTTCCCTATTTATCACACTACACAAAACTCAAGTTCAAGTGAATTAAAAACTGTACCATAAATCAAGTTACACTGAACCTGATAGAAGAGATAGTGCGGAATAGCCTCAAACATTGACAAAGAAGACAACTTCCTGAATACAGTATCAATAGCACAGACACTAAGATTGATAACTAATAAATAGAACCTCACAACACTGACAAGATTCTATGAGGCAAAAGACCCTGTTAACAGAACAAAACTAAAGCCTATAGAATGGTCAAAGATCTTTACAAATCCCACACCCAACAGAAGGATGATCTACAAAATATATTACAAAAACTCAAGAAACTAGACATCAGAATACCAAATAATCCAGTTTAAAAATGGGGTACAGATCCAGTCACGATATTTTCAACATAAGAATCCTGTCAGAAGAACACTTAAAGAAATGTTCACTATATTTAGCCATTGGGAAAATGCAAATTAAATCTACTTTGAGACTTCATCTTATATCTGTCAGAATGGCTAAGGTCAAAAACACAAATGGCAGATTAAATTGGAAAGGATGTGGAGCAAGGGGAACACTCCTCCCTTGCTGGTGGGAGTGAAAACCTGCACAACCACTTAAGAAATGAGTATGGGGGTTTCTAATAAAATTGGGAATCTGTCTACCTCAAGACTCAGTGACACAACTCTTGGGCATATAACTAAAGGCTGTTCAATCATACCATAAGATCACTTGGTCAATTATGTTCATAAAAGGTTTGTAATAGCCACAACCTAGAAACAACCTATATGCCACTCAACTGAAGAATGAACAAAAAAAAATGTGGTACATTTATTTATACAACAAAGTGATGTGGGAATGTCTTTTTGTATGCTGTGAATAGCAATCTTTAAATAAAGGAGCTATTTTGGCCCATGACAGGCACCATAGGAAAAGTAGGCGGAGGTATCAGAGTAGGTAGGAGAAGCAGGGTGGAGTCAGACAGACTGGGCCAGAAGTCCAGAGGAGCAACATGTAAGAAACATAGGTGAGCCACGGGCATGTGGCAGGAAAGATTAATAGAAATGGGTTTAGTTAAGATGTAAGAGCAAGCTAGCAATGTGCCTGAGGCATAGACCAAACAGCATGAAGTTAATATAAGCATCTGAGTCATTTCTAGGGCCTGAGCAGCAGCAGCAGTGGGCAGCTAAGAGGTCTGGGGCTGTAGATCTGTGTGTCTGGGCTTCTGGCGGCCCGGAACCGAGAAACCACATTGTAACAACAAAGTATTATCCAGCTATTAAAAACAATGACATGACAAAATTAGAAGGCCAATGGTTGGAACTAGAAAATGTCATCCTGAATGAGATGACCCAGACCAGAAAGACATACATGGCACATACTCACTCATAAGTGGTTATTCACTGTAAAGAAAGGATGCTACAATCCACAGACTCTGAGAAGTAGGTAACAAAGAGGGCCTGAGTGAGGGTATGCATAGATCTCCCTGGAAAAGCGAAACAAAAGAGATCCTCTGGAAGGACCGAGGGTGGATGAGGATGGGAACTGAAGTAATTGAGTTCCAGAATGGGCAGAGGGAAAAATACTAAAAGAGATGGTTAGAAAGGGGTGGGACATTTTTTCCAGAGTCAGGTAGAAGCCTGATGCAAGCAAGGGAAACTTGGAGGAATCTAGAAGGGGACACGAGCTCAGACTCCTAGCAAAATTTGATATGTAGCCTGAATTGGCCACCTCCTCTGATCAGACTGGTGACTATCCCAATTATAATCAGAGAATCCTCGGCCATTAACTAGGAAAACAAACATGGAGGTTCATAGCTAAACATCAGGCTGGGCTTGGAGAATTCTACTGAAGAGAGGGAAGCAAGATGGTGGGTAAGAGTGGTCAAATATATCACAGGAATACCCACAGCAGCAACTAACCTGGACAAAAAACGAGGGAGCTGACTTTAGCCCTCTACATATAAGTCACACTTGTATAGCTTGATCTATTTGTGGGACTCCTAACAATGGAAGCAGCATCTGTCCATAATGCTTTAGCTGACTCTTAGAAACCCGTTACTCATACTGAACTACCTTGCACAACCTAAATCCAAGGAGAGGGGCTTAGCCTAAACACAACTTGATATACACATACGAAGCTTTGTTGGTGACCATAGGAGATCTGCCCCTTTCTGAACAGAAACAAAGAAGGAGTGGATTGAGGAGTAGCTGACAAGAAAGGAGTGAGGGGAAGCTGTGGTCAGAAAGTAAAATAAATAAATAAAATAAAAATATAGTTTTGTATATTAGTAAGATTAAACAATTCAATGAAGGTATTTTCCATTCTAAATGTTGTATAGATTTCTATGATTTTTTATTAATATTTTCTCAGAATTTCAGTGTATCATGGTCATATTCACTTCTCACTCTCAAACTCCTTCAACATCAACCTGACCTTCCTACTCACTCAAATTCTGAATTTCTTCTCCTTCTCTCTTGTCTTTCTCCTCACTTTCATTCTTTTCTTCTTCCCCTTCTCTTATTCTTCTCCTTTTATAACTATATCACTGTAAAAAAGTCCCTTTTCACAATTCGAGTATATATTACTTTTATTGGTTAATACAACGCTGACAGGCGGGTAGCTGGGCAGGAAGTTAGACAGAAAAGCTAAATTGACAATGGTGGGAAAAATAAGAGGGGAGTCAATACAGATGTGCACCAGCTGCTGAGCAAGCAAGAAATGAGATAACAAGCTATGAGCCATATGGTAATACATAGATTAATTATAAATGAGTTAATTTAAGTGGAAGAGTTGCCTAGTAACAAGCCTAAGTTGTTGGCTGAATATTTGTGATTAATATAAGCCTCTGAGTGATTATTTGAGTCCAAAAGGTCAAGACAAGTAAACACCTGTTTACATTACATCAAGTCTAGATTGTGTTGCCCAAATACTCTTGGGTGTGGGATATACCCTGGACATAATCCTACAAGGTATCATGTCATTAAAAATATATTGCACCTTCTCAAAAGCTACCAAATTCCAGTAGCTCCTCAGATTGTGGTAGGACTTTGTGCATATCTTTCCCACCCCTGTGCTGCAAATTTGTCTTCCTTGAGCTTTTGCAAGACATTTGCATCCTATCACAACTTATGTGAAGCTGCCCCATTGTATACAGAAAATAAATGTAGTTATCTTGGAATCACCTACCACTGCTGGCTCTTACAATCTTCCCACCTTTTCTTCCTCAAAGATCCCTGAAAGAAAAAAAAGTTTGTCTGATAAAGATTGATACTGATCTATTGGTATATCAATAAGTCATGAGGAGCCATTTTAATATTGTCTATTTAGCATAATAATAGTAGTAGGCTATCCCCTAGGACCTATAACTATTTACCCAAGGGTTAAATGTTGACCTTTTATTCATGGATATGTTAATAAAAATAAACTGAGAATATAGTATTAATATGTCATTATCATTACCATATCATTTAATTTGTAACAATTAATTTTAGATTACTACTTTATTCTAGATACAATATAAGCAAGATTCCATGCACATGTGAAAGAACAAAGACCATGCACAGAAAAGTAGAATAAAAATTGCATAAGAGGCCCTATTTTTTCAGTTTCTAATACCTTTGCTGACTTTAATACATGTTTAGTGAAACCTTACCAAATGCTATGATATGAGCTCCATTATAAGTCTGGCAAAAATAAAGCATAAAATGTAAGTTTTGAGACTGTAGACTAAAGGATACTTAGAGAGCTGCTTTATTTATTGCTCAAAAACTGCACACCTCACTGGTTATCATTTGTTAGTTTTACAAGCTATTGAGCAGGTGAAGGAAGCAGAGCATACGCTTTAAAGAAAATGAAAGGTTGCCTTTACACTTTATTCTTTGTACTTAGCAGCAAGATAAAAAGAATATATAAAGACTAAGCAGAGCCTTCTGTCTTAGTTTACTTTAGAAGGAACTGATGGACAGGATTAGGCAGTGATGGAATCGTTCCAGTCTAGGAATCTATGTCTATTTGTGCATGTGAATGTGTGCAAGAATATGCTCATCATAACTATTACGTATTAGTTTGTCCCACTGCTGTAGTCAATTAACAGAAATTGTGTAAATTAAAACAGTATTATTTTGTAGTTCTAGATATTTAAAATATTTAGAGTATCTCTTAACAGAACTTTGACACAAACTATGTAAATTAAAACAATATTACTTTGTAGTTCTAGATGCTTAAAATATTTGGAGCATATCTTAACAGAACTTTTTGCTGGAAGCTCTTGGGAAGAATTCAGTTCCTCAGCTTTCTAGCTTCTGAAGGTAGATTATATCCTGGCCTCATATGCATTTTATCTCCAAAGTCACTTGTAGAGAAGTATTTACACCCCTTTCTTTCAACTCTGCTTCCAGAATCATTTTCCCTTCCTTGACTCTTACCTTTTACCTCGTTCCTTTTGTGGCCCCTTGAAAGCCTCAAAGTGACCAGTCCTCAATTTAAATTGGCATACTTTTGTAATGTCTAAGGTACTATAGTCATAGAGTTTCCAGATAAAGATACTGGTATCTTAGAAGAATGTTGGCTTATCTACCACATCATTGATGCTATCACTTTTCCCATTCAGGATCTAACTGTTTACTTCAAGAAGTTCATTCTATTTCAGGGCGTTTACTCAACAAAACTTTTCATGACATTTATTAATTATTTCTATATACAATGTTTTTTTTCTCTTTTTTTATGTGGGTACACTTCAGAAACTCCTGGCTACCTGCTTTATCTAGTACCAAAATGAGACAAGAGAAGTATTCCTTCCTCCGTCTTGAACTCTATCATCCATCTTGAACTCTATCAGCGCTCTCCTGCTGATGATTACTGATGATGTGTGACAATAGTGACTATTTCCCTAACAACGTATGAATAAATTCTGGGTTGATGCTTTCTCTGAGTGATCATACAGTGTAGGACAAGGTAGAGAGTTCTTTCTTCTCATATATTCATTTTGCACCCTATTTTATCTTTAAGATTCAAAGAGAGTTAATGATATATAGAACCAGAGATTTCTAGTGCCCTATCCAGCGCGTCAACTATGTTAGCTCACTACATTCCAGGAAGTCAGCCTAGGTACCTTCTTCTTATGAATGAGCAAATGCTGATGATTTGCACTCAGCACTGATGCTTGCACTGCCACACATTCAATTTTATTATGGTATAGAACGTTATGCTTAAATCAATTTATAACCAGTTTAGGGTCTCTTGAGATGTAGCAAGCATGTAACAGCAAAGCAGTTCAGTTAAACTCATTATGAAGCAGTAGCCAGAAAATAAAATGCTTGTCAGTAACTAAAATTTTATGGAGGAGTATAAAGATTAACTTATGGCTTCTACTCTACATGAAAAACAAAATAATGAAATATAAAGAATTTTATACAATTTATATTTTCCTTAGCTATGAATATGTGTATTTTCACTTCTGCATTTACTATGACAATATTCTCAGATATGCAGGCCCTACATAAAGCCAAATTTACAGTAATTCCTGTATTCCTATGGTGAGATAGGAGATTTAAGTTGTTGGGCCAGCAAGTCTGTTGTACCAACTACAAACAAAAGATCAAGAAATTTTATTTCAAGCAAGATGGAAGGTGAGTATCACAATCAAGGTTTCCTCTGACCTTCTTATGTGAGCTATGTCATATAGGTTCTCTCTCCCTTTCTCCCTCTCATCAATTTACCTCTATCTTTCTCTCACATACACATACATACTCTTACTATACATATCAAAAAAGATAATCAAAATTAAATGTAATATATTCTGATATTAACAATTTATTTTTCTATACTTTCACATCATGAAAGTTAAAAGGAGTGTATAAATCTTTTTCTTTGCAAGAGGGTATCAATTGAAGACATCTTCTTGGTTAGGGGTAAGAGCCCATTTCTAACTCCAGCTCTCTGTGCTGGGATATGGTTTGAGACTATGCAAGCCTTGTGCATGCTGCCACATTCTCTCAGAGATCCTATGTGCATGAGTCCCATTTCCTCTTGGAGACACAGTTTCTCTCCTCTCTGGCTTTTGTAGTCCTTCTGTTTCCTCATTCACATAGCTTTCTTAGCCCTAAGGTAAGGGTTTTATGAAAATATTGCATTTAGAACTAAGTGTTCCAAATCTCTAACTCTCAAGATTGTTCAGTTGTTGTTCTCTGTACTTATTCCCATCTACTGCAGGAACAAGCTTCCCTGACGATGGCTGAGTGAGGCACTGATCCAGAAGTACAGCAGAATGTTGTTGGGAGTCATTGCATACTGCTGTTTCTTTAGCAGAACACTAGTATTTGGTCTTCCACTAGGATCGTGGCTTATCTTGTCTCATGCTCTTGTCCACCTAAGCAGCGTCAGATGTGGGTTACATCTCACAGAATGGACCTTAAATGCAATAAAATAATAAATGGTATGCCAGACGGAATAACAGAGATATTCATGGCATGAGCAAGTACAATGGCATATGTAAAGCTTTTATTTGGCTTTTATGGTGAATAAAACAGAGCCTGGCACAAAGTGTCTGTATACAAGCTGAACAATAGTGGGTTTTAGAACTCTGACTTTAGATTTATTTTTCTGTAAATCAGTAACAAGAAGTTTTCTTAAGGACACTAAGAAGTTTAGGTGTTAATGTTTATTTGTGTCCTAAAATGTCGCACATCCACAAACAATGATACTCCTAAAATACAAAGTAATCCTTTTTTTTCTATTACTCTTGAATCAAAATGTAGTCATTTGATAAATAATTGAGTACATAACATTGTTTTAAAATAAGAGACTCCAAGATATTTATCTACCTTAAACCCTGCAACTGAATAGTCCCCATTCAGAAGGACACTGCTATGTTATTTCAGAATTCCATTTTCACTACAGATAAGTACTGGAGCATTGATATGCTATATTAGATTTTCTTTATTTAATCTTTTCATCAGTAGCAGAAAAATACGCTTCAATTTACCAGTTTGAGAAAAATATGTGCATTCACTTACTCTACTTTTTATTTCCTTAGAAAAGTTGTTAAGGTGATTTGCTTAGCGAATGTTCTACAAATGGATTAGATGCAGTATTACAAAGCACTGTAGAGTGTACTGTAAAGCTGTGAGACTTCAGTGAATCACTTTGTGTATGTTTCTGCATAAACCTTTTAAATATGCTTCGCAAATTAGTATACTAATGGTCATGTATTACATGTGATTACTTGTGACTTTTGATTTCCATATATTCTGAAAAGGTTGAATTTATCTTGGAATTTCTTATATTCTTATATATTCAGTTAGCCCATGAATTGAGACAAATCCTTATAGTTTATAATTTGTAGATTGACAAATTTTAGTACCTATGACTCAGTTTGTAGCTAAAATGAAAAAATATACATAATACTAAAATTATTCTCATTTTGATGTTATTAGTATATTTATTAAGTACTTGTTTTCATCTAAATAAAATTTAATTTTAAGTAATGATATATATGCATATTCTATACTTCCTTGTTACTAGTTAATTTCATAGGAATCTTTATGGCATAAAGCATGACAAATTTATTTAAAATAGTATTTCGACCTTTTCTAAGACATTAGGGAGATATTTAGATAATTAGAGGAGCATTAGAAAACTATTAGAGAGTTTAGAGGGATATTTAATGATCAGATCCTATATTTGCTCTGGTATCAACTATTAAGCAATTTGTCTGGTAGAAATCTGAAGACAGACAAAACACAGATGATATGTTTACATGTGTAGGTTTCTATCAGTTACAAGCTAGAGGATTTGTTTGTTTTGCTTCTGTGTTTTTGCCTTACTTCTCATGAGTAAAGATTAATTTTAAATTCCACTTTTAAGGGACACTGGAGGAATGACTAGGAACTCAGTTATGACACTAGAAAGCCCTGGTCAGATTTTAGCTGTGTCACAGAGCATTGTATGAAGTCAAGCACAGTTATGTTCACAATCTCTCAACTTACTTATCTGTAAACAGGACTAATAAAGCCTTCCTTTCAGAATTATATACAGTAAATGCAAAAGAAATGTGTAAAAAGGACATGTTATAATTGAATCCTTTTGAATAATGATAATGTTCATAGCCTTTAGCTTGTCAGAAAGAACTAGATAGAGCAAGATTCTTTTAAAAATGCTCTATTCAATCATGTGCCTAAGTTTAAAAGGAAGGAATTCTGACATTTATTTCAATGGAGACATTACTTTCTCATTTTCTATAATTTTCATAAACTCTCCTCCTCTCAGGATATAGAATAATTGCATTTTCTGTGTTTCAGCTATAAGGGCCACTTACTTCAGAGGAAGACGTAAGAGAAAGACAGTGCCTTTACTGGTTCTTCTAAAAAATAGCTATTGAAAGTTTTACATTATTTAGTTTTACCTTTGATATTGTAAAGAATACCCAAGTTCTTTGTTTCTTTTCTAGGGATCCTTTTGCAATAGAACACAAGGTTCCTCCTTGGTGGTCTTCTCCTTACTTATGTACCTAATTCCAAAATGAAAGTGCTAGCATGAACTTGGCTGAGTCTCACTCCTAGTGGAATCTAGCTAATGAGACTCCTCTTAACAGCCATCATGGGGAAACTCAATGCAGACACAAAAAAACGTTCCTTTACGTCCTCACGCACTGTTCTGTTCCTCAGTAACAAAGGTTCACTTTACCCAAATGCCCTATCAATTCTTGGACTAGAATGTGGTATGAGAGCATTCTATCTCAGGATTACTTCTGAGATGGAAAAAAAAAAAATACCAGAAGGTCCCAAACTTAATGCTCTTTTTCTAATGACGTTTTTCTTAGTAACAGTGCATTGCAGACAAATTTATCCCAGCATTTTGGGATTAAAGTGATTTATTACCAATCAGTAATTTCTCCTCTGAACTTCTCCCTTTAAAACTTGTCACACCACAAATTTCTTTTGTTACATGCTGCAGCTTAATCTTTAGAAGCCATTCATAAAGCATATATGGGCTTATGTGTCTTCTACATTAAAACACATTCATATGTTTGGTGAATTCTCAGTACACCTCAGAAAGTTCCCTATGTCAGTCACCTTACATCAACATTTAGGTAAGGTGTTGACTTGAATTTCACTTTCTCTGGTGTGTCATTTGGTTTCTAAACTGTAACATTTTAGCAATGGAAGAAATTGTAATTATTATTTTGTTTCACAACTGGATAAAAAGGTTTATAAAAGAAATAAGCCAAAAGAATTCACACAGTTCCTGAAACAAAGGCAGCATTGACTATGTACAATTTATAAAGCAATAAATGTCCTTGTCTTCAAGCAACAAAGAGTATGGCATATGAAGCTATTACATGATGCATTTACTAATAACAGTGCTTCAGTTGGATGAAGCAGAGCTTCAAAGTAAAAGCCACATGGCTTGGATATTATAAAAGAAGAAACTAAGGTTTATACAACTTTGATAGAAATATGGGTAAGAGGAAAGAATATTATAAAGATATTTATATATGTTTATGTAATAAGATATATAGTTATATACATATGTGTCACACATATACTTTTCATTATACCACTTAAGAATATTACAATTCATATAGAAATATAGTGTAATATAAAAAGTATAATTTATAGAAGAAAAATTATAAATGCACATACACTATACACTCTAAATAGGGACTTGATCCAAGAAAAAAATATATTCAGATAAATTGCTATTAAAATCAAGTACATACAGGAAGTCATCAAATGCTTTTACCAAGTGGTAATAACTAGAAGAAACTTTTGTGAAGGTACCTAGCTGAATGATGGAAGTAGCTAATTTGTATGTGATGAATAAACAGGGTAAAGATAAAAATTAAACTTTTCTGCATGTTTTTCTATGAAGTTATTATTATTGTTATTATTTATTATTAAGGGGATGCCTATGAAGTATACCTCAAACAATGTCCAAGAATAACATAGAATTTTATTTTGCTGAGTTGTTCTATTAAAAAAAAGAAAAAGGAATAGAAATATTATGAAAATGATAATAGAGAATGGGAGCTGTGGTTGACTCTGTGACCACCATGGCCAACAGAGTAAAAATTCATGAGTAGCAAGAAGGTAGTTTGTTTCAACATGACTAAGTAGTTGATGTTTGTTTAAATTTTAAGAGTCTGACTGTGGGTAGTTTATTTTAGGTATTTTAAGCACAAACAATCATATGTGCACAATAAAGCTTAAGACATGACTAAATGGAAACTTTTTCCAAAGTACATGTCACATTTTCCATGAAGATGGGTACTATAGATTGATCATGTGTTACACCTTCAACAAAGATAGTTTCTGTAGATTGACAAACTCATTATAAGTTTCTGGGGGAGGATCTGATGTCTTGGCCACACCAATACCGCAAAGGTGACCAGATTATTATGCACAAACTTATCCTGATAGCCTTCTGAGTGAAAAACAGTCTATACATCCCTTCTTTTGAGGCACTTTTTTGAAAATTGTGTCCCAAATATTTGCTTCCGTATTTCTATTTGCCCATTGTTCCACAGAACCTGCTTGACATTTTAACAATCATCTCTATTAGTGAATTTAATGATTTGGTCCATAGATTGTTCATCTTTTCTCATTGAAAACAACACATCAGAGAAACAATCTGAAAGAAAGGTTTATTTAGTTCACAGTTTGAGAGGCTTATTCCTGCTTGGAGCCTGAAACAGTTCAAGGACCACGGACACAAGAAGCTTGTAACAGAGAAGACTGTTCAGCTCAGTGTGGTGGGGAAGCCAATATGAAGACTGATAGATAACAAATGCAAACTATAGCTTACAGTGTCTCCCAAACTTCATAATCAGCCAAGACCAGGCTTTGACAATGTGAATTTATATATATTTTATATTCAAATCATAAAACTGATAAAAATTATTTCCAACACTTTGAAACAATCAGGCATATCATTGGGAACTTGTCCTCCAAATCACACTGAAAGATAGCTAGTGTTCACACTGGCCTCGTGATTAATTTCCACTATAAAGCTGTGAGGTTACAAGGCAAGGGGCTATCTTTTGAAATTATTGAATAGGTAATAAACTGCTCCATGAACTTCTGACACATGACTATGTGTTTTAAATCCATAAAAATGACATAATATTTATTATATTGCTTTCTAAGACATAGTAGCTATAAATATTTGGGGAAGTGACCCTCTTCTCCAAATATTGATTTATGTGATTTAAAAAAAATATTGGCTGTTCAAATTCACATATCATACAAATTTTATTTTTCTCCTCTTCTGTTTAATATTGTTGTAAAGTTTTCTAAATGAAGTCTAGTATGTCAACTTTAAGGTCAAGAGGTATCCTTCTGATTATTTTAAGTTATTATAATTATAAATGTTACTAACATTTATAGTATAAATGAATACTTCTAGGTAAAATTGTTATGAACTTTGATCAACTCTGCCAGTTTCAACATTATTTTTTCTTTTTATTATAATTTTATTGTAGAAATTTCAAGTACTTTGTTTTTCCTGATTATTAGTTGCAGAAATATATGCAGACACATTTTCATTGAAATGTATTTTCTTTAAAACTTTCACTGAGTACCACTCTAATGAATTGAATCTAGAAGCATTTTTTATTAAAAATGACATTAAAGATGACTTGGACATGTGTAACCTACAAACAAAATAAATAGTTACATTGCTGTTCGGGCATAAGGCAGCTATAGTGCTTTTCACATTAGGATCTATTTAATTACGCGTGCTGCTTACAATGGCACAATCCAAGTTCAATGTAAAACGGCTATTAAAGACTGTAACCTGTTTACTGACAAGGTATAGCTGGAGAAATACAAAGCAATATTGAACACTAGTTTTATTTGCTACTAATATTTATTTATAGAAAGTGGCAGGTATAATTAATGTAGTCAGAGTTCATAACATGTGGATGAGCATGGAAACACCAGGAAACTATGTGTAGTTCAATACTGCAACCATTCTGCCTAATATGGCAGAGATATGGTATGCACTGGAGCAAACAGTAGCCCCCAGTGAATGTCTCAGTGTCTGCATTGGGTTACAACTGTCCTCGGCACTTGCAGAATGGTTCACTGAGTCCAGCAGCATTACTTATACCATACTTTCTCTGCCTTTGGCTTCACCCACAGTGTAGCAGCAAGTGAAACCTGCACCAAATCATATTCTAGTCAGTTCTTTCTTCTCCTCTCCCCTCTCCAAATGTTTTCTATTCTATATGAGCCATCATTGTATGTTTTTCTTACCTAGGTGTGGTAGTGTGACTCAGTTTAACAGATATTATGATGAACATCTTGGAGCATTATATATATTTAATGTAAAAGCACTCTAATGGTCGGTCCTTCTACTATATGCCCTCAGGAGGGAGCCACCCAAGGCTTCCAAATGATGAGAAAAGAAAACAACATCCAGCCAACTTTGATTTTTTTTAACATTTAAGTCACTAGGTTTAATAAGCTAGCTGTTAACACAACATGCTCCCATCATTCTTGTGGACACAATTGCAGCCATGGACTATTTATAATTAAGTGTGGTCAAAATACAATGAATAGAGTTCAGAAGAATGTGGCAAAGTGTTGTCAACACCCATTATAAGTAGCATCAGCTACCAACGTAACCCAATGTCACTTGGGGGAGTGAAACTCCAGCAATCAGTTGCCCAAATCAGATTGGCCTATGAACACATCTTGCAAGGTGTTTTCTAAATTGTTCATTAATGTGGAGAGTCAAACCTACTGTAGGTGGTGCTATCCTTAGGTAGTCCTGAGCAGTATAAGAAAAATAGCCGAAAGTGAATCTGGCAGCAAGCTGAAAGCAGCATGGCCTCTGCTTTAGTTCCCTCCCCCAAGTTCTTGCCTTAAATTCTTTCTTTAATAGACTAGAACCTGTGCTCCAAATAAACGTTTTTCTCACCAAAATGTTTTTGGTCAGAGTTTTATCAAAACAGAAAGCAAGTTAGTGCACATTCAGACTGTCAATATAAATGCTGCTTGATATTTACCAATAACTTACCCTAAAAATGTTAAATTGATTTTATCTTCTTTTTTGAGATATTATCCTGTTATGAAGGCCTAGAACCTGAAATTTTAGTATTGGTGCTAAAGTTTCAACCATGACTCACCATGCCTGGTGACACAGTGAATTTATATATGATGACACGAAGTGTAAGAATCAGAGCTGGGAGGATGCTCTTGAAATAGTTAAGAATAAAGTAAGTAGACACAGGGAGCTCAGTAGGAAGGAAATAGTTATTTAAAGACTTCAAGGTACTCATAAAGATCTTGCTTAGTTAAAGCTGATGTACAAAAATATAGAACAAAAAAACAAAAAGAAAATTCTGACTGTAAAGATGTTTATAAAGTTAACTGTTGGGATTCAATAAAAGCTCCAAAAATTTCGGAGATTTCAGAGGGATCCAACCACAGTCAGTCTAGGAGGATCAGAGAGTGGTGATTCACACCTTTAATCCCAGCAAAGGGAGTATCCTGGGAGTGGTGACCTACGCCCTTCATCTCAACTGAGTTGAGGACTTCTTAGTTTATAGAAGGAGCTCCAGGCTCCCAGGCAGGCAGTGGTGGGGCTACACCTTAATTTACCAAGAGAGTATTTAAGGCAGGCATAGAAAGAGAGAAGATTAGAGGAAGCCAAGAGAAACCAGGCTGAGGAAGCTGGAAGACAGCTGGGTAAGATCTGACTGTGGTGTTTACTCTCTCGAATATGTCCACAACACAGTTAACAGAATTAAATAATAAAAAATAATAAAAAAATCATTCATTGAGTGTATCTTGTTTTCATGTGGCTTTTAAATACCTTTTGAAAAATTTGGAATTTTATAAAACTGTCTTACATTCAGACAGTAAAAAACATTTAGAATTGTTATCAGATTTACTTTAAGGACCAGTTTAAGGAGTGCACAAGTCTCCTAAATGAAAATCACAAATTGTCACTCGGAGGTTTTCACATCATTAACCATAAATTATGAACTATCTGCAGTGAAACAGGAAGTGAAGGGTGACCAACCAGAGGGAGAGTGAACAATTGCAGAAAACTTGGCCATTGAACTGGGTATCTAACGATTCCTGTCATTTCATTTTAAAACCACTCGTAGTCAGATATTAAATAAAAATTTGTTTTGCATGTGCAAAACATTGTATTTTTTTTAAGGGAGTAATTAAACAAATGTGACTCTCATTCCAGAGTGTATGTAATATTCTCAGTTTAGGAAAACACACGGGTGCATTCTCATACAGAATGACCTCTAAAGGGTCGTCAGTGGATAAATGAAAACTATGGTATGAATCTTAAGTAGTTACCATTCACTGTAAATGACCACTATTTTTTCCTCCTAGAATTTGAGGTTATTAATTTCAGGGCTTCTTGGTCTTCTATTCTTTAAAACTTAATTTTACAGTAAGTACACAGTTAATGCTTGCTAGTCCTAGGTACAGACTAACTTCCAAATTTCCATGCAAAAGTTCACAAATCTCATCCAAGATAAATCTCATGAGAAAAGTTTTCATGGTAATCAGACTGCTAAACATAAAAACAACATGTAATGAATACTCTTTAGTGTAACCATTGGGTTGGAATAAAACTATACAGAAACACATGTAAATGCTTCAGAAGAGAGGTGTGAATGTTCAGTTACTTTCTCCCCGGTAGTTGCCAGTATCGACTCATAGCCAGACTGTTTTGCTCTGGGAAGATTACTTTATTAATAAAAAAATAAATAAGATGGCATTTCAACTTTTTGTTTATTTGATAATTAGAATAATATAATTCTATTTTTAAAACAGTGCCTGTTGTATTAGGGTTATCAATCTAATATTGAGTTAACATTTGAATTTGTTACTTTGACAGCTTGAATGTGTGGTTGAGCTTCACTTTCACCATTGCTTGATGATATATATATATGATAATATATCATAAATAGACATATATATGTAAACTACACTACATCATACAACACAATTTAAACAAAATATATATGTTTATATTGTGTTATATAAATTATATATATATATATATATATATATATATATATATTTCAAAAACACTTTATTTCATGGAGAGTGTTTCTTCTTTACATGTTGCTGCTGTGGTCCCATTAACCATTCTTGATGATCTAATTATGCCGAAATTCAAGGTAAGACAATTTTGCTGACTTTCCTGTGTCCTGGAATAAACAGGCAACAACCACTAATAGTTTCTATATTCTTTATTCTTAGAAACTGAAATAGAAGAAGTGGCTATAAGCTTCTTTTTGCCAAACTATTTTATGTCTTCTTGAGGCCCATGCTCTGACAGCATCAGTATATTAGGTTGCACAACTTAGTAACATCTGTTCAAATCACAAAATATCAAAAACTTGGGATAATTGCCAACATATTTCATAAATATTTCAGCTTTCCTGTGAATCCCATACTTGACTTCAATTTTTCCCAGTCTTCTGGTGCTAGCCAAAGAATGGGGTATACTGTGTGTATTGTGATTGTGTTTGTATCCTGAGTGGGGTGATACTTCTTGGTAGACTGGCTGCTCTCAGGACATAAACCATGTATTTCTTTGGCTGCCACTTCTAAGCTATAATATCCAAGTTTCCCACTCATGAAATGAGAATTTTATTTATAATTTAATATAATGACTTGATCTAAAGTACATACAATTTGTGATTTTTAGCATTAAAATATCAGTATCATATAGTGTAACCCAATGGACAGATAATCGCTGGCTCGTGTTTTGAACACTATTTGGATCAGGAAAGCAAAAAGTGATTGTGGGAACAGTGTACTTGCTCTGACAGTGGAAGCCAGGGAATACAACACTACTTTTGCTCATGATAAAGAACCCATTGCCCTTAATGAAATGGAGATTTCCACTTTACCATAGGTTGGCTATAGCAGATGTGCTATGTGTCCCAAATGACAAACATATCTGAGACTCTCCATTACAATAATTCTAGCTTTGTCATCAGAATTTACATACTCACAGAGTGTTACCATCAAGAGGATTTGGTATAATAACAAAAGGGTGTTTCCTGTCCATTAAATTGTTTAAATGTTAATGTAGTTTGAATTAAAGCCTTTCCTGTACCAAAAACTCAACTTCTTTTCTCTTTTCCAGATGCCCCTGGAGCCTCCAGGAAAAGACAGCCAAATGCTTGTCAGTTTGCTTGAGGCAAAATTGTCACTGGTTGACAGACAGACAGACACAGACAGAAAGCAGGATGGCTTGATACTCAAGTTGATTTGGGTACAGGGTTTTTAGAATTAACCTTTCTTTAACCATATATACAGTAAAGGATTTTATATTTTATATTTTTTTTTCAGTCAATTTTATTTTTTGTTATAAAAGTTTTTTTTTTAAATTTAAACAGTTTTTCTTAGACCCTCCACTTCTCCCCCCACCCCACTCTCCTCTTAATTCTTTCTCAGCTGCCCTCCCAATCCCATCTTCCCGTCCATTCCCCAGGGAGAGCAAGGAATCCCAAGATGATTCAGTTCAGTCTGGCATATCTATCTAAGTAGTCCAAGTCCCTCCCTCCAGTACCAAGGCTGAGTAAGGTGTTCCTCTGTAGGGAATGAGCTCCAAGAAACCAGTTCATGTACAGGAATCAATACTGGTCCTGCTGTCTCCCCATGCTGTTTGACTGTCATCTACATTGAGAGGGTTTAGTTTCTTTCCTTGAAGGTCCCTCGGCTGTATTTCAGTCAGTGAGGACACGATAGCTCAGGTCAGCCATCTCTGTAGGTCTTCTCATGACCCTGATCCCTTTGCTTATATAATCTGCCCTCCCTCTCTTCATCTGGACCGGATGGGAGGCTTGACCCGGTGCTTAGCTAAGGATCTTTGCTTCTGTCTCCACACTTGTTCTTTCTCTTGGGTGGCATTTAGGTTTTGATATCTTCATTACCATTCTCACTCAAATTTATGTCTACCTAACAACTTTCCAGTGTGAAAAAATTAGAAAGAAAACCCTCATCTACAACAGCTTACAAGCTAGTCATACCTGTGTTTTTTTTATTGATAAGAGCTTTATTGTTATGTTGTACTACCAGATTTAATAATCAATGAATACGTAATACAGATACTAGTCATGTGTTCTTATCTGCGCTAATTATGTGATTTTTTTTCTTTTCTAAATATCCCTTATCATTTTTCATATGGGGACCTTTTCTACATGATCATGTGTATGTGTTCTGGATAAATCATTTCAACTGCTGGATGAATATGGAAACTGTGCGAATGAATCACCTAAGATAGGTGTGGTTCTAAATTCAAACAACAATAACAACCCACAGTGTTTTTTCATTAAAAAAAAAAACCCAAGGGTGTTAAAGTAAGTTAGTAATGAATGTTAATAGATTGACTAATAAGAATAAAGACTATGCCAATTTTAATGTAAAGAGAAACTTCATTATCACACAGTTACTTATAATAACTTCTTTACTGAAAATATTTCAGTTTTCTTTTCACTATTCATGATTATTCATCTTCAAATTAAAGGTACAAAAATTGATTAATATTTTCAAGGAATAAAAAATATAATAAATGTGGAAAATTGAGTTAAGTTAAATGCCAAAAGCATCTTCTACTTTAAGGAATATGTCTGTTCAAAAAATAAGTTATGGTCACTTTAATATGATAATTTTGTGTTGTGTTTTCAACATTTTTCCTTTACGAATATATATATAAAGATATATGTGTATATATACATGTATATATATACACACACACGTATAGCTTTCTCTGTAATTTGAAGGGAATGGAATACTCTGTAGTTCATTAAAACATAGTATATAAAATATTAAGTTAAAAACTATAGCCTTAAATCATTTTGAATACACCATAAAAATATAGGAAATGGGAATGGGAAAACCCACGCGACTACTTTGGTCTATTCCCAGGGGCTATTATAAAAATGTCCTATGAAATACATTCAGCAGAGTTTTACTTTCTTCATATTAAGACATTAAATGGTCCTTGTTCAGTATAATTCATGGAATTCTAATGTGAAACTCAGTATTAAACACTTGCATGACACATTTTTAGTTTTTAGAGTACATATTTGAAGTGCTTGGTCTATCGTATATGTGCATAATACAGGCAGTAGATATTTTCGAATATAAATTCAGTTACCAATCTGTACTTCTGGCTTTAGATAAGAACAGGAATTGGCAAATATTGTTACTCTGCCCTTATCCAGCTCTATTACTTATATTTGTAGATAAAGTTGTGTTAGGACATGACCACACTTAGTTGCTTCAAATCTGTCTATGGTGACTTTATATTCTATGAGTAGAAGTATGGAACTGAGATTGAAAATAATGATATATATAGACAAATGTATTTACTATAAGGTATTCCGTGGAGAAAATTTGTTAACTAGTAAAATGTTTCATGGTGTCTCGCCAACTATAATGTTATCTGTGTAGGTATCTCATCATTGCATCCTTTTTGCCAAGCATATATTATTGATGATACTCCAGCTTCCTTTTGCATCACAGTTATGTAAAGACAATGTGGCACTACACTTTCATTAGTGTACACCACCAGTGTGTACTTTTACATGCTTATTTGCTAGTGATGATTCTGCTCTTTTCTCTCTCAAGAGATGACATGTGGAGAGTCTGAAGCCTGGGATTTGTCACTTGTTTCCAATGCACCACACTTCATTTTATGTGAAGCATGGGCTGAATTAGCATGTTCCAGAAATTACATTATTTCCAGCAATTTACTTAATAGATAGAATTTTGACGTGTTTAGAGAAGTAAGTGATTTTAATGCTGTAATCTTAATACATTTCCATAAATAATATGGCATTTGGATGGGTATTTGAAATGCAAATATCAGATTGAATAAGCTCTATATACTTAGTTAAAAGTGTGCTGCTACACTGAAAACTTTTGGGGTGATAGGGTGCAAAAATTCTGTTTTGACCTAGTCTGCAACCCACTATTCATTAATTCTCACAATCCCTTTAGATCATTCTAGATCAAGAATACTTTAAAGTCATCTTTCAAGTTCTGTTGAATCCCTACAGGTTTTACCTATACTGTGATGTTTCATATTTTAAAGCAACTTTTGCTTTTACTTTTTGTAAAGTTTAATTCTTTTCTTATGAGTACGCGGAATCTGTCACTAAGGATATTACATGCTTTATAGCACCCTCAACATGTACACACTACAGACATATTCTACTGATAGTTCATATATGGTGCTAATAGCTATAAGAGCAGCTCCTGGACCCAGACAAGGGTCATTGATTTAAGAATATTTCTGTTAGCAGTCTGACATGGACATATATCATTTTTACTTATAATGTGAACATGCTGGCAATTTAGAGAGGCTAGATAAAATGTCTAAGTCCCAGTGGTTTAAACTGTGAATATCAGTAAAATTCTAGTGGTTTTTAAGTTAATTATGCAAAGTGCATACTTAATGTTGTAACTTAAATTTAGGTTATTGAATTATTATCATAACATGAACACTTGTACTCTGCATTTTTCCATCATTTTAACAGTGGAAGTGACTTGTCCTAGATAGATGCAATTAATTGTTAGCTCCTCATTTTCTAAGCACAATCTTTCCTCATGGCTAGAAGTGTGCACAGTTCATGCAGTTCTGTTCCAAAGCTACTAGTGATCCAGTTGCCTAAGAGGATTAGAAAAGCGGCTTGGACCTGGGCTCGCTGTGGTCTCCTTTTACCCAGGGAATAAGAAAATGGAGTTTGTGACCACATCCTCACAAAACCAGATGGATAATCCATGACCTGGATCTTTGCCAACTGTGTCAGTCCTCACAAACCCTCAGCTTGCCTAGCTCTTCTTCCCTGATTAAAGAGAGACGGAACAGACTCAGCGACAGACTCAGATACTCAATTTACACTTTAAAAAGCTAAAATCAGAGGAATCTTTTTATAAGTAGTAATTATAGAAAAACTTATGTTCTGATAAGATTAACACATTTAATCATAAAGCATAATTGTGGTTTCAGAGGCAAATGTACCAGCATATGTTGTCAAAAATACCCCACATCAATATTAAAATCATGGAGGAGACAAAATATTAAAAGAAAGCTTTACTTCATTTAGATAAGATTAAAATGATGGGAAGAGTAAACCCCACTGCACAATGTGTTTTTACCCTCAGGTTTAGTGCCCAGTTTTATCAGTTTGCCCTAGAATCATATATCAAATACTGTCAGAGAATTTGAAAAGCCTGATGAGCTTGGCACCGAGTTATGAGGAAAATGTTGGCCATGCCATGATTTCCATTTGCTCACTTAGAGAACAGTCTAGTGACATTCACATTCTAACTAGTTATCTCTGCCAAGATACTCACTGAACTTGGGTACAGGGGATCCCCTCAAAAAAATCCCTTTTAGAAGTGCTCTTTATGTAGCAGTTCTTTAGGAGAATAAAAGAACACAACTATGGTATTTTTCTCAAATTGGACCATAGAAGTTACTTGTCGTAAATGATGCTTTTAGAAGTACATACTGTATTTCTTAGCATCTTAGGGCAAGGCATACAGAGCAAAGGTGGCAAATACACCTAAATAAGGATGCTGGCAGTACCACAACACTGAAGAATGCTCATGACTTTGAGACATCCTCGGACTCTGCAGGTAAATTTCAGAAATGGAATTATTTCTAAGGAGGCAGCAATTGGGATAACTCTTTCTGACCAATACAATTGTCTTTCTTTCTCTCTCTTTTTTCCTTCCTTTTTCTACGAAAGCAAGATATATGGAGAAGGATAGTAAGCCAAGACAATATATTTCAAGGATAAAGCATTATTTCAAAAATTTCATGGCACTTTTCCACAGTAGGTAATTGTTGCAATGGGATTTCTTGGTCTCAGGCGGCCAGAGGCCCAGACCCACAGACCTGCCGCCCCAGACCCCTTAGCCGCCCAGCTGCCTGCCACTCAGGCCCCAGAAATGACTCAGACACTTATATTAACTTCATGCTATTTGGCCTATGGCTCAGGCACATTGCTAGCTAGCTCTTATATCTTAAATCAACCCATTTCTATTAATCTGTCTGCCACATGGCCTGTGGCTCACCTGTGTTCTTTACATGCTGCTCCTTGGGCGGCTGGCTGGATCTGCCTGACTCTGCCCTGCTTCTCCTACCTATGCTCTGATTTCTCCTTCTACTTCTTCTATGGTGCCTGTCATGGCCCAAAACAGCTCCTTTGTTTAAAGACTGATATTCACAGCATACAGAAAGGCATTTCCACATCACTTCCCCCATTCTGTCTAATCAAAAAGGAAGGTTTCAATTCTAACATAGCAAAATTACATATAACAAAATAGCCATCAAGCAAGAATTACAGTTATAATATCTAGTCTATTTGTATTCAGCAAAATTAAATACTCTTATCATCTACCTTATCTTTATGAATCTAAAGTTTCATATCCAATATACCTTTCAAATGACTAAGAAAAACTGTACTTATAACTATCTAATCTTCAACTACATCAAAGACCACAGAAGGATATATTTACCCAAGTAAACCAGAAGTGCAAGATACTTCTAAAATCTAGAAAGGACAGAGATGACACCTATCTGCCTGGACAGTCACTCAAAGTTCCTTTATAAAGTTTGGGCATCTATCTTCAGCCTACAGGCCCAAGTCTCTTTTCATTTTAGTGAAGCAGGAAATCTGCTCTGCCCATTTTGGCACAGTTTATCAGTTGTTTCTCCTCGAGTCTTGAAAAATGTCTGACAGCTTTGCCTTAGGAACTTAGAGCAAAGCAAATGTTCCAGCACAGTGTTTTTTCATGTATTTTCAAATTACCTAGGAAGTCCTTACTTTACCTTGGTGATCCCAATCTATCGGATATGGAGTGGGGCTCAGAGAGCTTTCTTCTTCTCTTTCTTAAATTATTTTGTTGCTTTTTCATCTTTATAAATTAGTTTTATTTTGATTTTGCTTTTGTACAATAAAATATAAGTTAAAACAAAAGTCATCATATTGAAGTTGGAGAAGACAACCCAACAGAAAAGGTACGAGAATATCCCATTCGTTCACACATTTACGAGTCCAAAAAAAAAAAAAAATCAAAAAACAAACAAACAAAAAAAAGCTAAGCTGATAACTATAAAGGGCCTGTTTTCCCGATGTCCTCTGTCTCCCTATGGCTTATGGCTCATAACCCTCCTCCCCCTCCTCCTCTTGTGCAGGATTTTCTGAGATATGAGGAAGATTGTGATTTAGACATTCCATTTAGAGTTATTTCAAAGGTCTCTCTCTGTATGTAATGGGTGTCTGTATTTGTTCCCATACACTTCAGGAAGAATACACTCTAATGATGGTTGAATGAGACATACATCTATGAGCATAGAAGAATATCACTAGGAATGATTTTTATCACTGCCTTTAAAAATGGCATTTGGTTTTACTCTAGGTTTCTTGGCTATCTAGTCTCTGATTCTTGGTCACACAAGTAGTCCTGGGTATGGTTTCTTCTCTTGGAGTCGGCCTTCAGTCAATTAAGGCATTAGTTGTGCATCACAAGCTTTGTGCCACCATTGTCTTAGCATATTTTGCAAGTAGGACACATTGTGGGATCAAAGATCTTGTGGCTAGGTTGGTGTTTACCTTTCTCTTTTGGTAGCTTGCAATGGAGCTTTCCTTAGCAAAGACATGGAAACATAGGGATGAAGTTTCTGTGTAAACACCAGCTCAACTTCTTCATGTCAACGAATTCTGTGGGTGTTGTCTTCAGCAATGGAGTCTTACTATCAATATGTGCAGAGAAACCTATTGTATTGGCTGTTTGGGGGATTTCCACGGAAGTCATAGCTATAACTCAATTGGATACAATCCAGTTCTACAACTGGAAGCTTCACTTGATGACAAGTGTTGGCCAGTTGAGATTCCTTCTTCCTCATTATTAGGAAACTTCATTAGAATTACCTTAATATATTTTAGGAAGTTTTCACTGTGATAAATTTCTATAACACTCCATAAAGATTTCTTAAGTTAACAATCTTTACTTCATTCTCTCTCTCAATTCTTTCTCCCATCCCATCCCTGTTGACCCGGGTCCACTCATAAAATCTATTCCATGTATTGCATACTGGGAGTTCCATGTGCCACCCTCCCAAATCCAGTCCTTTATACTTAATTTCTCTAGGTCTAAAGATTGTAGCTTGGTTATTATTTGTTTAAAGGCTAATATTCATGTATAAGTAAATATATACCATACTTATGTTTATGGGTCTGAATTGCTTTATTTGGAATGATTTTTTTTTTCTAGTTCTGTTCATTTGCCTGAAAATTTCATGATGTCTCTTTTCAACACCCAGGGAATATTCCATTATGTAATAGTTCCTTGGTTGAAGTGTTAGGCTCACTTATGTATATTATCTGCAAGTAATGATGCTTTGCCTTTCCCCCTTCCAATTTGTATTACCTACTCACTTTGAGTTTTCTTAGGACTCCAAGTACTGTGTTGTACTGGTATTGAAATAGTGGGACACCTTGTCTTGTTTTTAATTTTAACAGAATGATTTTTAGCTCCTCCCCATTGTCAATCTTGCCGATAAGCTTCCTGTAAATTGCCATTGTTATATTTAGGTATTTCTTTTCTATTCCTAATCTCTCTAGAACTTTTGTCATGAAGGTGAGCTGTATTTTGTAAATGGTCTTTTATACATCTAATAAGATGTCCATGTTTTTTTACGTTCAGTTTGTTTATATGCTAGGTTACGTTTAGTGATTCTTGTATATTAAAACATTCCTGCATCTCTGGGTGAAGCTTTCCTTATCATGGTGGATGGCTTTCATCATGTGTTCTTGGACTTAGTTTGCAAGTGTTTTATTGAGTGCTTTTGCATGTATATTCATAAGGGAAATTGGTCTATAGTTTTTTTTTCCTTGTAGCATCTCTGTGTTGTTTGTGTATCATTGTAACTCATAAAATAAAACAGAAAATATTTTTCTCTTTCTATTTTGTTAATTAAAGAAGTATTGGCATTAGCTCTTTGAAAGTTTGTCAAAACTCAAAGGAGAGGCAGAAACATTTCATGAGAGAAAGAGATGGTTGAGTGAGAGGAGCAACAAAGAGGGAGAAAAAAATAGCTATCTTGATAGAAGGAGCCACTGTGGGATTAGACAAAAACCAAGTGCTAAGGAAACCTCCAAGAACTGACACAATGTCCCTGGATAGGACTCCAACCAATAGTGGAGAGGGTGCCTAAACTGGACTTCTCCTATAATAAAATGAATGACCACCCTAACTGTCATTATAGATCCTTCATTCAGCAATGGATAGAGACAGAGACAGAGATCCATAGCTAAGCACCAGGTCGACGATCTCTCAGTCCAGAGAGAGAGAGAGAGAGAGAGAGAGAGAGAGAGAGAGAGAGAGAGAGAGAGAGAGAGGAGGAAGAGGAGGAGGAGGAGGAGGAGGAGGAGGAGGAAGAGTATATGAGCAAAGAGATCAGTATCGTGAGTAGAAGACCCACAGAGATGGCTGGCTGGAGCTTTTGAGAACTCACTGAATCAAGAAACAACCACTGATGAAGTCACAAGGAAAAGAACTAAACCCTCTCAATGTAGAAGACAGTCAAATAGTGTGTGCAACCTCTTGCAGTAGCATCAGACTATGTTCCTGGTGCATGAACTGATATCTCAGAGCCCATTCCCTACAGAGGAATGCCTAACCCAGCCTTAATACTGGTATGAGGGACTCAGACCGACCTCAATTGGATAAGCCAGACTGAACTTCCTCCTTGGGGAATGGATGAGAGAGGATTGGGGGGAGGCTGAGGGAAAACTGGGAGGGACTGGGAGGAAGTAAAAGAGGGAGGGAGAGTAGTGGTATATATGGGAAAACTTTTTATATAAATAAAAAATGAAGAAGTAGAAAAAAAAAAAAAAAAAAAAAGAAAGCCTGGCAGAATTCTGTGCTAAAACTGTCTGGTGCTGGGCTTCTTTTGTCTGGAGACATTGAATGAATGACAGCTTATATTTCACAAGGAGTTATATGTCTGTTTATTTTTTATCTGACCTTTTAACTTTAGAAAGAGGTACCTCTCAACCAAATTATACATTTCTTTGAGATTTTTCTCAACATAATATTTTAAATTATTATTTGGAAATTTCATACAATGCAATCTGATCACACTTACTGCCTATTTCTCCTTGTCCACCTTCCCACCCTTGTACTTCTCCCTCCCCAATTACACCAAGTCCAATTTGTGTTGCCCGTATTCTCATTGGAGTTTGTTCAAACTCACAGTGGGCAGCTCCTTAAAGAGAACTGAGGCCCCACCCTGCAAACACATCCTGTCCTTAATCAACTGTGAAGTACTACACTTCAGCTACTTTATCACAATTTTTAAGGACTTTCTTCAACGGCTTCTTGTCTAGACTATTTCTCTTTTTAGAGGGCGGGTACAGAAGCCTTCAATGTCTCTCATTCTCAGTTATAAGTCTTCAGTCATCTATATCACTTCAAAAGAAGCTTTCTTGCCCATAATAGTCGGGGGCAGCATGGATCATAGATTTCCACAAGGCCTCTGGTGGCAGCATGCTTCCAATTTGGTGGCGCTTGGGGTTTTTAAAGAATGTTTTTATAATTCTCTGGATGTTCTAGGTTTCTGGTTTTATGTCTAATTTTTCATTTCTGGTTTTCTCAATTTTGGATATTCTACACTGCCTTTTGCTTAATTTGGATGTGGGATTGGTGATCTCTTTGATTTTCTCAAAGAACCAACTTCTTTATTCACTGATGATTCTTCATACTAATCTTTTTTATATTTAGTAATTTCAACCCTAAATCTGATATTTCTTAATGTCCACTTTTTTGGGTGTGATTTCTTCCTTTTGTCCTAGAGATTTCAACTGCTCTGTTAAGTTGGTAGTTTGAAAGGGCTCCAGCCTTTTATTTTCTTATGTAGGCACTTATTGCTATAGGCTTTTGTCTTAGAACTGTTAACTGTTTTCCATAAATTTGAATATGTTGTGTATTCATTTTCATTGAATTTTTGAAAGTCTTTCTGTCTTGACCCGACAGGAGAGAGTTGCTCACTTTCCTTGAGTTTGAAAGCTTTCTGTTGCTGAAATTCAGGCTTAATCTGTGATGGTATGATAGGATGCAGGGAGGTTTTTTTTTTTTTTTTTTTTTCCAATTTTATTGTATCTCTTTGGGTTTGCTTTGTGACTGAGCATGTGGTCACCTTTGGAGAAAGTTCCATAAGGTGTAGAAAAGAAGGTATACTCTTTTGTGTTTGGGTAAAATGTTCTGGTAATATCTGTTGGTCCTTTTGGTTTATAATTTCTTCAGCATTTATGTTTTTATTTACTGTCTATTGGGGAAAGTGGGGTATTGAAATTTTCCAGTATCAGTAGGAGTCAATATGTGATAAAAGATGTTCCTTTTACTAACTTGGGTCCCCTTATGTTTTGGGTATAGATATTAAGAACTAAAATGTCATCTTGGTATATTTTGCCTTTATTGAATAAATATTTGCTAGCCATCTGTAGTCAGAAGTTTCTCTGTCCTACCCCCTGTTTCCAGTACCATTTAGTCCCAAATAATCACGCAAAGCCTTATATTAATCACAAAGTGTTTGGCCTATGGCTCAGGCTTATTACTTGCTAATGCTTATGCTTTGATTTAGCCCATTTTTACTGTATATGCCTAGCCACAAGGCTTGCTACTTTTTCTTAGTAGAGCATTCTCACCTTCCTTCCTCTGTATCAGTCTGACTTCTGCCATGCTGCTCTTTCACTTCCCAGAATTCTCCTAGTCAGAGTGTTCCACCCATACTTCCTGTCTAGCTTCTGGCCAATCAGCATTTTATTAAACTGATACTTACAGTGACAAATATTTACAGTTTGCAAGAGCATAGTCACATATTGTTTCCCCCTTTTTTCTTTTTAAAACAAGAGCCACGATTCTAATTTTCTTTGTATATGTTTTTCCTAACCATCATCCTTAACAACTAGTAACCAACACTCTAACAAAGACAAATATGCATAACCCACTTTTTGAAAATGGCATAGTTCTTTAGACTATTTCCTGCAGATTGGGCAATGGTAATCTTAGGGAGACCCAAGGAAAATGTAGGATTATGAGTAAATCCTGAGTGGTATATTCTGTTAGGGTGGATCTTCTCAGCCAGCAGCCTTGAAGCTGTTCTGGAAACAGAATTCAGAGGAAACTGCAGCAGAGGTGCTCTGAAGCATTGTATCACCTAGGCCATCCATTGCCACTGGAAATTTTTCAGGGGTTGGGGTTTCCTCAATCAAACCGTATTTTCTTTAACTTGGAATGAATCATAGCTTCTCATTTCTTTGTGTGGAAATAAAAGAAAATCTCTTCTCTAAAGTAACATATTTTTTGTTTTAAATTTTGAAGTCAAGGTATTTTCAAAATATATAGGTTGAATTGGATTAATCCAGTAGCTTTTATAATCAAATGTCTCTTAGCAGATTTTTCTTTTTCCTAAGAAGTCAAAAAACTCAAAGACAAAAGAGAAAATGCAGTATCCAGATTCTGTATATTCTATCTTTACAAGGCTTATTACTATTATTATTACTCTATTTTTAAAGGATTTATCCTTTTCCTTTTCTGTCCCAAGCCTATGCATATTTTAAACACACTGTAAGCCATTTAGAGGATTTTTTTTTCATCTGATTTACTAAATTTTTTAACCTGGAATGAATCTACAGCTTCTCATTTTCTGTAGAAACAAAACAAAAACCTCTTCTTCAAGGTAACATATCTTTTGACTTCAATTTTGAAGTGTTTACAAAATATATAGGTTAGATTTATCCAGCAACATTTATAATTAAATATATTTTAGCAGGTCTTGATAATTTGTTTAAGTAAAAAAATAAAAAATAAAATAAAATAAAATAAACCTCAAAAACAACACAATAACATACAGTATTCAGACTCTTTGTATATATTCCATCTTTATGTGGCTTATTATTATTCCTTTACTTTATTCCCTTTTTAAGGACTTTTTCTACCTTTTTCTTTACTCTTCCAGCCTACATATATTTTTAAACACACCGTAGACCATCTAGAGGATTTTTTTCTGAATCTGTCTTCACTGTATATCTCTTTTTTCTGACTACACTTTTAATCTGCTAAGGTGTGGATAGTATTAAAGTCTTAGCTATAGTGGCTTACTGAACCCAGCTCTTTGGTCTGTGAGAGCTTAGCTTCATGGAAGAGATACTGCTAGGAAACACATTTATCACCTCAACTCTTGGGAGTTTTAGGGTCCACACTGCCACCAAGTAGATTGTAGTCTCAGGCTGCTCATAAACCTTATTTATATGTTTTTACAAAAAGAATCTTGAGGCTTTTGCCCTTAAGGTTGTGTCAGAAAGCCTCTCTTAAAGGAGCTGTGTCTCTGCTTGCAGCCAGCAAACAGAGCCCTCCTGAGAAAATGCTGCTATCAAAAAAAAAAAAAAAAAAATGCTACTCTGTATCCCTTTTCTCTGTATGAACAGAAACTTTAAATCTGTCATATGCAGCTCATGTTCATACCAAGGCTCCTTGAGACTGTAGGAACCCTGCTATGTTGCAGCTCAATCCAAATGCATCTCTGGCTCATGACCCACTTGAAAAATACAACTAATAAGCTATATGGGGGCTCTGCTTCTGTGGTCTAGAACCCCTTTTCAGTATTTATGTGGCTGTATATGTACCACACTGGAGTCCCATTTGTAGTTGGAGGTTTCTGTCCCAACAGAACCTCTCAAATATCCAGGAGCCTCTTCCCAAATAATTGATTTGGAGCCTTAATTTCAATAGTAAATGATGGACCTGTAGTTCAGGTATATTAATATCTATCTGTTAGACTTAAGCCACCTGTACTTTTATTTATGTTTAGCCACATTGCTTGGTATCTTTTCTCATCTCAACATTTTATCTCAATTCCTCTGTGTCAGTCTGGTTTCTCCCACTCTGCCTTTCTACTTCCTAGAATTCTCCTAGTCTGCTTTCCCTTCACCTCCTCTTCCTGTCTAGTTTCTGGCCAAGCAGAATTTTATTAAACCAATATTTACAGTGAGAGATATTTATAGTGTATGAGAGTACAGCCACACATTCTCCTCCCCTATCTCTTCTGATTAGCTTTGATTTAAAGTGTATTTTGGTAGATATTATAATGGCTTGTTTCTTAGGTCCATTTGCTTGGTATATCTGTTTCTAATCTTTTACCTCAAGGTAATTAATGTCTATACTTAATGTTGAGGTATGTTTCATGGACGCAGCAGAAGGATAGATCCATCCCATTTTCATTTCCATTCGGTTACTTTGTGTTTTTCTTGGGAGAATAGAGATCATTGATGTTGAAAGGTATCAATGATCAATTATTGTTGATTCCAATTATTTTGTTGCTTTAGCTGTTGTTAATGGTGGTTGTGATGCTCTCTCTTTCCTTCTCGTGTGTGTGTGTGTTTCCCTATTGAATTTTTCCAGTCTGAGAATATTAATTGCCCATGTTTTATTATTGTGTTTAAATCTTTAGATTTGAGTTTACCTTCTAGCACCTTATGTAGGGCAGAATTTGTAGGTAAATATTGCTTAAGTTTTGCTTTCTATAGTTTTCTCCATCTATGATGATTGGAAGTTTTACTGAGTATAGTAGTCAGATCTGATACATGTGGTCTCAAAGAGTCTGTGACACATTGGTCTGGGCCCCTCTGCTGTCTGAAGTCTCCATTGAAAAGTCAAATATAATTCTAGTAGGTCTGCCTCCATGTTGCTTAGTATTTTTCCATTGTAGTTTTAATATTCCTTTTTTAAAATTCTTGGTATGTTTAGTGTTTTGAGTATCACGTGCCAGTGGGACTTTTTTCTTGTCTAGTATATTTGTTGCTCTGCTACTTGTAGCTTTATCAATATCCTTCTTTTTGTTTAGAGATTTTTTTTAATGATTTTGTTAAAAGTAGTATGAGTCTTTGGGTTGTGTTTCTTCTCCTTCTATTCCTATTATTCTTAGAGTTGGTTTTTTCATAGTGTTCCAGATTTTCTGGATGCTTTCCATTAGGAGTATTTTTTTTAAACATTTTAACATTTAACATTTTCTTTGACAGATATATCCATTTCTTCTATTGTATGATGACTGAAATTCTCTTTTCCAGTTCTTCTATTCAGTTGCTGAAGCTTTTTCAATTCCGGAATTCTCTTAGTTTGGGTTTTCTTTATTGATTGCATTTCCATTTTTAATTTTTGAGCAGTTTTACTTATTTCCTTACATTGTCTGTTTGTGCTATCCTGGATTTCTCTGGGAGATTCATTCATTTTCTCCCTCTATTCTTGTTTGGTTGTTGTTTTCCTCACAGATTTGAGTCTTTGTTCATTTTCTTTTTATGGACCTTTATCACTTCTATACAGACTGTCTTTTCCCCCTCGTGCTTCACCTGTGTTGTGATATCCAGGGCCTGCTGTGGCAGTATTTCAAAGCTCTAGTAGAGCCATATTTTCCTGGCTGCTATTGATTCTGTTTGTCTGCCATCATCTAGACACCTGGGATTAAAATTGTTACAGGTCTAGGTGCTAATGGCTGGTCTTTGTCTTTGCCGGGTGACCGTTTTATTTCCTTGTTTCTATCTACTCTGCATTTTAGGATACTACAATGTCTGTAGGCCGCCTGGTAGTAAATTTCCTACAGACTTGCTCCCCAAGCCAACTTATCTTATGTGTTTCCAGGGAATGGCTGCTAGTGCTGGAGGCTAGTTTAATAGGGTGATTTGGGGTAAGGAACGTTGAGAAATACCTTGGTGATCATTGGTGACTGGATCAAAGTTGGAAGGGAGACCCTAGCAGGTGATCTGCCACCGAACTGAGGATGAAACTGGGGAATTGGATTTGGAGGAAGAAAAGAAGAGGTGAAGGTGCGCAGTCAGCCTACCTGCATCTCTGGTAGGATTGGCCTTTTCCATATAAAATTAATTAAATTGAGTCATAAAATGTAAAAATTGTACATGATAACACACTATCAGACAATGTTTGTATATATGTGCACATTGTATAAATGTTTAAAATCAAAATATTATTGCATCAAATATTTGTGATATTCTTGAGGTAAAAACTCTCAAATTCCTTCCATGTAGCTTTTCTGAAACATCTAATACATTGGGGTCATTTGTCATTACCATCTATAAGGTGATGCTAGGTTTGCTGATTTAAGGAAAACAGTTGATAGCTTGGGCTTTTTTTTTCCTTTTGGTATCTTGTTAAGCACCATCAGTTCCTACAGGTTATTTTTTCTCATAACCTCAGCTAAATATGGATTTTTTTAATGTTCTGCTATCCCTCTGTTGAGCTATGTCATTTTGCAGAAGATATCTTTTTTTTCTTTTGGCCAGTTTTTAAAGCAGTCTACGAATATTCAGGCATAATCAGAGAACTCAAAGAACCCATGAAAGTTAAATGTTGTCTATATTCATCCAAAATGAGCTCTGGTAAGCAGTTTTTCAGTGTGCCATAAGCCCTGTCTGTAGTCTGTGTGTGTGTGTCTGGGTCACAAGCAAATGTTAAAAAGGATGAGCAAAGTGTGTGTTCTCCAAGTAGGGGTAGGAAATTTTCAATACAGTTTGTATGTTCATGGGTTTGTTTAAAGAAAAATTTCTTAAACTTAATATAATCTTTGTAATTGTACAAAACCAAAAGAAAAATTCTCTTAGAATCTGAATTCTGTGTTTTAAATATTTATACAATGATATACATGGTGCTGTGGGATCTCTTTCAGTATGCTATGAATGTTTTGCTACCATGGATAATAAAGAAGTTGCTTTGTCCCATAGCAAGGCAGGATAGAGCCAGATGGGAAATCCAAGCAAAGATACAGGGAGAGGATGGCTAAAGTTTGGGCAGATGCCAGCCAACTGCTCAAGAAGAAACATGCCAGTAGAGCAGTAATGCCATGACCATGTGGAAATACATAGAATAATAGAAATGGATCAATTTAAGTTGTAAGACCTAGTTAGTAATAAGCCTGAGCAATAGGCCATAAAGTTTGTAATTAATATTAAGCCTCTGAGTTACTATTTTAAAAGAAGCCGTGGGACAGAAAAACTTCTGTCTACAACATGGAGTCAAGTAAATAATTTATTTTTTTATATTTTATTTAAATAACAGAATGGTCATAGGATATTATACTTACTTTAATGTTTCTATGTTTCACATTAATTATTATCCCAATTATTTTCTTTTAGATTTTGCATTTTTTGCTTTAACTATTTTATGCATGTTATTCTTCTGACCAAACCATAGTTGAAAACCTGCCTCACACGTAGTCTTGGCTTGCGCCATAGTAGCCATGGTTAGAAAAGAACTCGTGGGCGCTGATTGTTCATCATGTAGCTCCTGGGAATTTAACTCAGGTTTCCAAGCATGGTTGTAAATGTCATTAACTGATGAACCGTCCTGCTTCCCTTCCCATTTCAAAAACAGTATTTATTTACTTATGTGTTGTTTGTGTGAGTATATTCACTCACAGATTCCGGAGTGAAACTCAGATCATCAAGCTTGGCAGCAAGTGTGTTTGCCCTGCTGAACCAGTTATTAGGCCCACAACATTATATATATTTAAAACAGGGACTTGAAGGATGTATCAGGGATTAGAATCATTGACTAGTCTTTCAAAGGACTCTTGTTCAATTCCCAAAATGCATGTGGTGGCTCACAACTACTTGTAACTCTAGTTATCTGATACCTGCTTCTGGCCTCAATGGGTACCTCACACATTTATTGGTGATTCATAAATTACCTGTATGCCAAACACCCATATGTATAAAATCTAGGTAGAATAAATAGTTATTTAAATGCCTGTAATTTCCAAATACAATTTCATTATTTTCTTATTTTCATGTGATGTAATGGATCAATGTAGATAAAAATAAAATCCAAGTGTTACAAGAAATGAAAGAAGAGCCTTTGTTTTAAAGCAGGTTTATATTTTTATTAGTGAGAAAAAGGCAAGTACTTTTAGGGAAAGCAATAAAAATATAAAGTGAATGAAAATTGGAATAGCTACACCATTGCCTGTTGCATATGTAAAATGACTACTACAAAAGGAAAGCCAATGTCTTGATTATATGTGTGTTAGGATCTGGAGAGAGCATGTGGCTGGCTACCCACTGGCTATTGTCACAGACGGTGTGGTATGAAAAATCATTATAAAGAAACCCAACTGGAATCCTTTGAGCTACCATGGTGTTTTATCCTGTCAAACCAGTTCTAGAGAACTTGTAAAGATTTCCCTAACTTTAAAAAGTATGGGAAAGTATTTTTTTTTAATTTGGATATTAATCAAAAGTAAGTATTGTATTGCTTCTGAAATACTATAACACAAAGTCATCTCATCTGTAGAATGATCAGACTCATTAAACACAAGACACTGAGACAATTTGTTTGGGCAACAAAACTGTGTACTTGCTAAGCAGAAAGGCGGAGTAGAGGTAAAATTATCAACAAAATCTTGAAAGAGGAGATCAGTCACTCAGGTGTAAAGTAGTTGTTTCCCCCATTGTAGCATACATTATTTTTTTCCTAATAAGCCAGTGGGAAATATTGATATTAAGATTACAATTAACACTTAAATTCCATAACATATAGCTGTGCATGAATTAATTGTGTCATAATATCATGGTTTGATTATGAAATATCCTCCTAGGTTAATATGTGGAATACTTTGTTCCTGACTATTGAGTACTCTGGGGAGGTGGTAGAAAATTTAAGATGTGGGACCTTGCTGAAGACGTAGGTCATTGGTGATGTGCACATGTTCTGTATTTCTTCATGCCTGTGTCTTGCCTACCACCATCCGATGAATGTTCCTGCAATCTGCCTCACCATACGCTTCTTCCTATCTGTCTGACCCTGAGCCCACAAGCAAACAAGCCAAGGACTATGTGCTCCTGAGCTGAAATACCCACCTTAAGTATGTTGGTTATATCAGGTATTTTCTTACAGTGGCAACTTATACAAATATCTATTATAATATTCATCATGTGTGTAACAATCATAAACATATATATCTGTATATAACACTACTTGTTTCATTTAGTATTTTAAGTCATTTAAATCAGATGACTTAATCCCTGACGAAGTTCTGAATTAAAGTTTTCTTTGTGTATTCTTACTTGTAGAAAGGTACCCATCATGCATACAAACTTCAACCACTTTTGCTATGAGTTTTCTCTACTTGGAGGATAGAGATCTCTGGGTGCAGGGCTTCGTCTACACAGCTCAAGTAATTTTTCCTGTTTTCATATTCCACTTTAAAGAATGAAGGCTGTGATTCTGCTAAGTGCTGTTAGATTTCTTTCTGCTGTCTATATATCTCCAAACTCATTTGTGCTCGTGTTTCTGAATCTGAGAAAGCCTTTGACAGTTCTGGATTTTTGATCATACGCCTTAAGGAAAACAATGTTATATTATAACCCTTACCTGTATCTCTGGCTTCAAGTAGACATTATAAGGTTGAGAGCTGCACATAAATTGACCAGGTGTGCTCTTCCAGAAAGGGTTTCAAGATTTCTACAGCTTTATGCAAATGCTACAGACTACCCACTTTATTCTTTTCCTCTTGGCTTCAGTTAGTTTTGTGTCACTGGGGATAGGAAGCTATGGTTTAACTCATGTTCCTCCCAAAATACTACTTTAAGGTCATTATTGTTGAGATGTGTTTTCATTAGCTTAGTTGTCAACTTGTCATAGCCTAGAGCCACCTGAGAGGAACGCCTCAGTTGCATCAGTTTGGCCCGTGAACATGTCTATGGGAAATTTTCTTGATTATCAATTATTGCAGGAGGGCACAGTCAACCAAGAATGGTCTCATTCCTAGGCATGTGCTTCTGGGATATGTAAGAAGCAGGCTAAGAAGTACTTGTGAGCCAACCTGAAAGCAGTCCAAGAAATATTTTTCCGTAGTTTCTTCCTGAAGTTTCCTGATTTGAGTTCCTGACTTGATTATCCTTAACAATGCACTGTGATCTTGAAATATAAACTAGAAAAACCCTCATTTTCCCAGTTTCTTTTGGGCAAGAGAGAGTTTTATTATAGGAAAAAAACCAACTAATGAGAGGTAGAAACAATTTAGTTGAGTAGACAGAATACTAGTTCGAGATATTAATCTGCTACTCTGTATTGATGAGTATGTCTCATGATCCTTTCAAAATACTACATATAACTAGAAATGAAAAATTATAGCTAACAAAAATGTGCATAAATTCCAAAATGTGCATAAAAAAGAATATTAAATACTTATCTATGAAAATACATATGATTTTAGGCATATTGTGTTGAGAAAATTAAATCAATCATTTATCTTCTTACTATGAACTAGGGTTAGCTAATAATTAGTACTTTCATTAACTAAACCCTGAGCAATTCATGAGATTAGAACTTAGATTGTGAAACTACAATCTCCCAAACAAAGGAGGACAGACATCCTGTGCCAGCATGGGCACTGTTGGGACTTGTCCTCATATAGGTACATCTATAACAGTGCTTACACTGTATTTTTTTTCTTTCAAATCCATTCCTTTGTAAAAGAGTGGAGTAGAGAAACTAATCACATACTTTAATGAGATAATAAATAGACGAAGAAGAGGTGTGAAAACCCTATCAGAGGAACATTCACTTTTTGGGTGTATCTTTGTGCTTGAGGGCATCTTTATTTTTAATTTTTGTGGTTGTTGGCTGGATCCGTTTTCTAAGAACTAGAGTCTGTGCGTTTGCCTATAATGTTTAATTACCTTGTATTGGAAGGAAAGCCTGCTGTTATGGCATCTGGGCAGTCTCTCATCTTTAAAAGCAGAGGGATGTAGGAGTCCAGACACAAGTCTTGGCCCTAGTCAGTTCAGGAAGATTGAGCTGGTTTTTCACGCAGCAACTATGTTGCTTTCTAATTAAAACTCTGCTGTATTAAGTTACTCAGGCTCACTAACTTGTATATCAAGAAAAAAAAAAAAAGCCAGAGAAATTTTCCTCACCACATGAGTCGAAGTGCTAAGAAAGGAAGAGAATGAAGATCCCACCCTGAAAGTGCACTTACCTTGAAATGTTGCTGTTGAGAGTCACATTGATTTATTTGAGCTTGGCAGAACGTTCCCTTTTGTTGTTGTTTAAAGATCTAATTTACTAACAGTGTGGGATTTTCTAAGTTTTTCACTCCCTTCTGATTGCATTTTCACTTGCTGGGGCAATAAAGACCTGAAATACAGACACATCACAATTCAGCTCAGGGTGGGAGTCTCTCTATGCAGACAATGCTCATATATCTTTTTTGTCTCCTATGGAATTTTTTGAAAACAGATTTGAGAAAGGAAGATGATCTGGTGTTCATTGCAGTTTGCTATTGAGAGCAACCTCATTTGCTTTTTTGTTGCTCAGTTAAAGAAGCGTCACCTTTTGATAGACCAGGTTAAATAGTCAAAGGAACCCTCGGAACCATCTGAATACGGACTGTTGTATCTGTTCAGTATTCTAGATGGCCCACAAGATAAGTTTTATGTCTTTATTTTGAACTTCTGAAATGCAGGCAGTTAATCTGGAGGTGGCGAACTTCACACAACAGAGGCAAGACATAATTGATCATTGAGCACAGAGCAGACGAGAGTGATGGGGCATAATGAGTAATTACATTTGGAGAGTAAGAAGAAATATTTTCTACAGGCAAGGAGGGACTGAAAGTCATATGTAAGAGGCTATGGGGGACAAGTCTGGTGGCATGCATCTCTGTAATCCTAGCATTCAGAGACTAGGATTATGAGTCTAGGTTATTTACATAGTGAGATTGTCCCAATAACCAAGCAACACACCACTGCAGAGATTCTCACACACATTAAATTTCTCCTGTACCAGTATAGCACATTGTGCATTAAAATAAATATAAAGAAAATGGAACACAAGTCAATGCTAGCTAGCACTTTGCTCACCTTTAGATATATGACTTTCACAGCAATAAGGCAATTGTGGCTCTATTTTTAAATATTGTCTGCATAAGCAAATGATTTGACAAGTCTTTAAATTCCAACTTGCTGAGAAGCCAGAGATTAATTTAAAAGATCTTTGTCAGTTAGCTAGACATAGAATTACATTCTGGTTATGTAACACAAGTACAAACAGGAAAGTTATAGATTTGTAAGATTTATGAATCAAATGATCAATAAATAAATGTCTAATAAGAGTTAAAAAAATGTTTAGACGAGATAACAGAATACAAATTTCTGGTGAAATCTGGTAGCCAAGAAAACCTGGAGTAAAGTGTTTGAGGTAATGGATCTATACACAGCACAACCAGACTCCCTTCTAGGGTCTTACTCATAAGACTCACTCACCTAATTGGTTATTCCGGGATGTTCTTCCCTTTTCTTTCTTTTCCTTCCTTCCTTCCTTCCTTCCTTCCTTCCTTCCTTCCTTCCTTCCTTCCTTCCTTCCTTCCTTCCTTCCTTCCTTCCTTCCTTCTTCCTTCTTTCTTTCTTTCTTTCTTTCTTTCTTTCTTTCTTTCTTTCTTTCTTTTGAGTCCTGTCTGAGGCAGATTTAGAATATGTGTTTCTTGAGTACTGGGGAGATTTTTTATTTCTTAAATAGTTTTCTGCCAGGACAAGGTTGGGAATGTAAAATTAGTTTGTGAGTTAATCCACTAATGTGCTTTTATTTCAAGTCAAGAGAATCAAGGATCCACTAAGACCTACTTTCCTTTCCTCTGGCTAAAATCAGCTCTGTGGAGGGTGGCTCAAAGTTTCTTACATCACATTTCTTTTCATTACCCCCCATCCTCCTACTGCTTTGCTTTTTTCTCCTCTTCCAGTTCCTTTTCATCTCCCCCCCTCTCCTTTCCCCTGCTTTAACACCTGCTGTTGAGTAAGTCTACCAATCGTCTTACTAAACCTAACTTTATCTACTAACTCTTTTTACACAATTTTGAAGCTTCTAACTCAGAGATTTTCTCTTTTGTCTTTCACAGTTTTGTATCTAAGCGTTTATAAAGACACTTTGATTTGTTTCTTATTCTTAAGAATGTTGAGTTTGAATCAGATACTGTTTATCAGGGGCCCCTTAGTTAATTCATTTACCTCCTAAAAACATTGACAATTGCTGAATCTTCTAAACACGCATCCTAGAATGTCAGGATTTTCTCAATTACTCTATGAAGGTAAAAGGTATTTGTAATCTTGTATTCTTGAGTTCACTTTTCAGTATTTTACAAATGTGATTCAAGCCTACTATTAATACTATATCTTTCCTATTTACAACCAATACTAAAATATATGTAAGCAAATTGTATACTCTTTTGAAAAAAAATAGTTTTAGGGATGCAAAGTGGGTTAGGGAATAAATGTTCTTGCTGTCAATCCTTACAACCTGAATTGGGAGAATGAGATAACCAACTTTAATAAGTGGTCCTCTGAACTTCACATTTGGGCACCCTCACAGTACACAAAAGTAAATAAATATTTATATGTGTATATTACACAAATTCTATTTAGTATTATAATAAAATCCCAGAGCCAGATATTGGGAAAAAGGTGGAATATCAGAGACACAGGGAACTTACGATAGACATTTCTACCAAGCCAACTCTTCAGGACAAGCAGGGAAGGTCTTGTCTTCAGGAGTCCTCAGACTGGATGGGCACAAGGCAAATGGGACAGAACTTCTGCTTTCTTCTGCCTTATGTTTCCTTCCGTCACCCAGCTACTTCACTTCCTCATTCTGTATTCCTAGAGAGAGGGTTAACAGTGGGCGCCATCACAGCCTGACTCTGTTTGGTCTTGAATTCCAAAGAGATCTAGAGAATCTCTGCCTCCTAAATGCTGGAATTAAAGGCACGTGTCACCGCTTCCTGGCCTTCATGGCTTGCCTTTTTTTCTCTCATATTTCAGGCTATTTTTATTGAATATGCAATATATCATCACCTATCCCACTTTGTGTCAAAAATAAAAAGGTTATAACTAATATAAGAAAACTTTATACAATAGGTACAATAATTATATATAATATATACATACAAACAATAATCACATCAATAATGTTTAGTCCATTAACAATTGATAAATTCAAAAATTATTCCATTATTTATCCTATTTGTTGAGTCCAAAGAATTGTACCTAATTCACATTCTATCTAACTTGGATTACCACCAGAAAACTATTTGTTGATATCTCTCAAACATATACTTTATACCTCTTCATGAGATTCTTTCCTGAAACTGTAACTAGAAAATTATAATTATCTCATCTTCAACTCATTCACAAAGCCATGAAAAAATGATATTAACTAAATTAACAGGAAATACAAGCAAGAAACTTCCAAAAATGTGAAAAATGACAGAAACAGCTGGCTGCCTGGACATTCACCCAAGGTTTCTCTGCAGCATTGAGGAATCCATCTTCAATCAACAGGCATAGACTATCTGACAGACATATCTGTGAAAAAACAGAACATTCTTAAAGACCTTCTTACCTTGTCCTGGGAAGGTTTGGTAGTTCTTTCTTGTGTGTCCTGCTTGCCTATTATGGACATCATACTGCCAGCAATAGATGGAAGAGCACATTCTTAACACTGTTAACTTTGCCACAAAGAAAGTAAACTCTATGTGGAGTTTCTTCAATGTTCATTGTATGATTTGAAGTAGATTGGTGCTCCCAGTAGCAGGCATGTCTCATTGTCATAAGAGAAAAAGAACCTATGCTATTAAAATATCTTAAATCCCATATTTTGTAGATTACTGAAGTGTTTGATGATGACCTGTTTATTTAAAATACATATGTCTGAACTTGAAAACATATCTGACTATAAGTTTGATTGTAATAACTAACTACTAATTTTCATTTCTAATATCCTAATTAGTTGTTAATAATAACTTTCAAGGACTAGCAATTTATGCTAAATTGTTAGATGATCTGCAATTATTAAAAATTAGATGATCCCTATAATATTTCAGATGATAGTTTTATAAATTATTTTGAAACTACAAACATATTTTACTATCTATCTTTCTCATACATTAATAGTTTTCTTTTCACCAATTATGTAGCGTATTTAAGGCCACATTTAACAATGATGTTTTACTTTTAGATATCAATTTTTGATAATAAATGTTGCCACTAACGCTGGTGTATTAGTAACAATGATCATTTGTCACTCCTCTCATGCTACTTGTTAACCTTGGATCCTTTGAACCCTTTAACTCTGAATGCAGAAACTGGGTTTGTCAGTTGCACAGGAAGCAGACAAGTGGACAGTCAAACTCCCAGGCTCTTGGAGGAAGGCAGAAAATTCCAACTCCCATGTTTTACTGGATATATTAGCAGCGTGGGATAAATATCACTTTACCATAAAGGAGATACAAACAGAAATTGTTTCAAATATGTGGAGGAGGAGAATGAGCAGATTGTGTTATTGTGTTCCTTCTTTGCTTACTCTATTCATGCTCTATCTCAGGAGGGTACAGCATGCTATTTTTTTTTATCAAAATAAGTTAAAATTATGATCATTTTTACATGATTGAACATATTTTGTCTTTGAAGGGTCAATTTTTGTTTCTTAGAAACCCAACTTCTTACCAGAAAATCAAGAGCTAGAAAAACAAATGAAATTAAACTTTAATTAATTATTTCTAAACATTTTATAGTCACAAAAACAAAAGAATGTTGCACATATTTCCAGCATGTATGAAAAAATTCTTACTTATCTAAATTAATATAAATAGAATAAAAAGAAATATCCTTAAAAAGATACTACAAACAAGTTACGTATTTGATCAAACTAATGTAAGATAATTTGAAATTATATGGGTATGAAATTATTCCCATAACTTTTAATTATTGAGAAGTGATGTAGTATGAGGTAATATTTCCATTTGGAGTTATGATGGTTTACAAATGAATTCTAACTTCAGTACTTATTGGCTATGCATCAATGCTTATTTATATGTGAATTCTACAAACAGCCTGTACAAATCAGATCTTAGAAGGGATAGAGATCATCTTAAATTGGTGCCATCTTCCTAATTAAAAATGTAGGTCACTGTTCATTCTCTCTCCTCTACCCTCCCTCCCTCCTTCCCTCCCTCCCTCTCTTCCTCCTTCTCTTCTCACCCCCCCCCCCCAAATGTTTACATTTCTTAACAACTGTTTTAACTGTTGCTCAACTATATTCTGTTGCCCATGTGGAGAAGAGAAAAATGTACAAAGTATCTATAACTGGTTTAGCAAGCAGTCTACTACTGGCCCTGAACCTTTCCATGTAGTAATAAAAACAGAGCCCCCTCCCTTTTTAATTGGGAGATGTATCACTGGAGAAGACAATTTGGAAAACCATATATGCAAAATGAAATAGCCCTGAGCTTGGCACATTACATCTTTTCCATACAATAGGCTCCTCAGCCAGCTCTACTATAAGAAGTGGGGAGAAGCACAGTTTTAGCCCTGTGTGGTCTTGATGGATAAATTTAAAGCATACAAGCCATACCACAGCCCAGTACTTTTTCCCCCTGGTTTAAGTTGAGTCTGATGTCAGAGAACTGCAGGCCATTTCTGACATTTATTCCTTGTTGTTCTAATCATGACCTTGCAAAATAGTTGAAGGAGGTAGAATCTTGGCAGAAGCTTTAATCAAGCTGTTTCTAGCAATTTCAAAGACCCATCCTTTGCTGTCATTGAAAAACCAGAGCACATCTAAATGTTTTCTGTCCTCTGGCATGTCTACATCTCGCAAGGAGTATAGTCTCAAAGGATGCAAAGTCTATGGAAAATGATTTGAGTAAACCTAGCACCGTGAAATTTATTGGAAAAAAAATCTCTTTTTTTGTATATCTTGCTTTTTTCTTGTTTTTTCTTTATTGTTGTTTTTGTATCTAGATTACATACGTTTAGACCACCTAACAGTTTCTTCTTTCTATGTAGACAATCTTCTTAAAAGCTCATGGTTAGTTACCTAAATAAACCATATTTTCATTTATAGAAAATAAGTAAGTTTTAAAATACAGTATACACACACTTCAGAATTCTCTATATTCATCTCATTAGGTATAACTAACTTTCCATATAATAGAAAGGGCCTTGTTAAAAACCATGATATTGTTAAGAAATGGAGAGGATCCTCAGGTGTCCTAATTGCTCTGTTATCTCAAGCCTTTCATGGCTGTGTTAGAATGTTCTCCTATCTTCAGTAGGTATCCTGCAAATTTGCTTTTACTTAGATTAAAAATGTTGAGAAAAGTTAAAAATTTCTACCTCATAGCACCTTGTGATTAGCACCAGGATTCTGAGGTGAGAAGAGGTTAGAGGTGGGGAGATGCAAGGGAATGTAGTATTTGTCAAGGAGCAGTTTTCCCTAGCGCTCCCATGCTGTTTCTATCAGTGTTTAGAGCCAGCAGGGCTGTAGAATGAGTTACAGTACTGCAGATGTTTCAAGCCATTAACATATGGTTTGAATACCATTGTGGTGGAATGTGCTATTGATATATGTTGATGTTGGAGACTTGAAATTAGCAGTCCTTACATTAATTGAATAGTGTATACATTAATTGAATAGTGCAATAGTTATTTGTTTTTGGGAAAAATAAAGATTCAGTTTGCCACATTTTGTACTCAAACATGAGGCTTGATAAGGTTTGACAGGAGTCAGTCCTTCCCATTCCAAGTATGTCAGAAGGTCCCAGAGGAATGTGTTATTTGGGAAACCCATCTCTTTGTGAAATGAGTGACAAACTATGGTTCCTCTTGTCTAATGACCACTAGGGACATGAATGCAATTTGCCCAGTGCAGTGGTAATAACTACTGTGACATTTTCAGAGGCATCTAATCATGCATTCTAAATACTCACAACCAGGACCTCGTTTTTCTCTTTTCCTCTTAGAAAGGGTGCTCTTTGGATAGATAAAAGCCTTGCATATCCACAATAAGTAAGTCTATACTTTTAGCTATATGGTTAATCGAAAACATTCATGAAAGTTATTTTGATACATTTAATGTTAGTCATCAAAGTCTTTTAACTAGGTGGCCACATTTGCTATACAACTTTGTGAAAGTCAAGGAAGACACAGATAATAGTCACACAGAAATCTCTAGCTGGTCCTTTCTTGGGAAACCGTAGGGAAGAAACCCTCTAAACAGAAGACAAATGTTTCCACGTCTACATTGTGAGCTAATTGTTTTAGAGGAAATAAATATGTTAGGATATTAGAAAAATATATAAAATTTATGTGATCAGGTAAAAAGAAGAAACCTCAATTCTAAATGGCTGGGGATCCAATTAGGAGATGTATTTATGTGAATGTCTTCCTCCGTGAAGTTCAAAGAACTTCTGCTTTTTCTTACGTCATAGTTAATAACTCTTGAGGGAAAGAGTCATTTTCACACTCATCAAATTCCTGGAGAAATAGTCAGAAATTCTTGTGGATATTTTCCTTTTCTAGATAGCTGTATAATAAACAATTTCAAGAAAGAAAATAGGGAAGTAAAATTGGCATAAAAATGAAATGCTTTCTATTCTAATTATTGCTTTTATTGTGCCTGCTTTTTCTCTCACCATCTATCTCTCTTCCCAACTATCTTTTTTAATTTATGGAAACAAGGATGCATTAAGTTTTTAAGTGTGACATACCTCTAAGGAATGATAGGCAAGAAATAGCCAGAGCACATGTGCTGTTTATAGAAGGTTTTTGATGTCAATAAGGGTGAAGTGGATGTCCTAACCTAGCTTGATTAATTTGCTTGAGGCCAATCAAGAGACTGTGACCTTCAAACATGAAATTTCTTTCCCCACAGCCATTTTAGATTAAGTAATATGTCCACCTTACAAGAGCCAAATTATTGGATACTGTCATTAAGGTATACCTTACTTATAACAATTTATGGGCTTTCTTGAGAGGAAAATCAGTTTAGAACTGTAATTGGCAGGAGCAGTGAGTAAGGAAAATTACAAATGAGAGATTAGTTGTTACTGGTAGTTAATTTGGAAAGTCAGAGTGGTACTGATTTCTTAATGTGATAAAATTCAAGACAGTGATGTTAGCATGCATCTGGATTGTATGCAAACCTTGAAAAAGGAAAAAGGTCATGTTGCTGAGAGCTTAGGATAAGAATATTGATTTGTGGCTTTGATGATATACTATCAGTTTACATTACAAGTAATAGTAAGGACAGTTTATTATTATTATTATTATTTAAAGAAGGAGAATAAATCCTTAATTTAGATAACAAGAAAATTGTTGTGTCTAATGGTATTGCTGAACTTCAGACTGGAAAATTCCTTAACAGATCATTTTGTTCAGCTCCAAATAAAAGTAAATTTTTTTTTTAGCCTCTAACTTAGAATTGATTTAATTACCTTCTGGGTATTAACTTATATATTATCAGGCACTGTGTTTTCTTCCTCGGGCTCACACTCTTTATTTCTACACTACATTATTTTGGTCAAGGTTATGAGATTGATATTCTGAGAAAAAAATAAGTGTGAATTGAATTTTGGGGAATGGAGTGCACACAGAATCTATCACCTTGGACTGAAAGATGACATTGGCTTGGACATAGATAGGGTTAGTGAGGTTGGAAGAAAACAGAAACGAGAGATTTGTAAGACATAAGACTGAAAGACCTGAAGATACACTCAGTGATGCTGGTGTACGTGTTGTCAGGAATGCATTTAGTATTTAGTTCTCCATTTTGAAGAACTGTGTGGTAACTACAAGGCCATTTACTGAGATATAATTGGAGTTGTGATAAAAATCAAAGTACATTTATACTGAGTTTAAAGTTACTTTATAAAAATTCAAAAAGGTACAGCAAAGTTGATATATATAGTAGCAGTTCCAAATAATAGATTGCACTGTGAAACAAATTTCTGCCTCAGTTGTGGATAGTTAAAAGCTGAGTTCTAGAGGAAATTCAATTTTTGTAGCTTATAATAGAAGGTTGATTTTGTACAGGAAGAAGAAAAATGACCAGAAGAAGAGATCATTTTGTTTTTGAAAGCCAAGAAAACAGTTGTATTAAGTGTGGGAGATAAAAGTCTGGAAGCTTCTGCTGTGAGATCAAGTTTGAAATGAGCCAGTTCACTGCATTAGTGACCTGGCAGGTACTGGAGGCATTAGCAGTCATTATCCAGATGAACCTATAAACAGAAAAAAGGTGGAGAATAAACTTCACAGAAAGGAGACTTTATATAGACAATTATAACTTTTATATCTCTAATTGACCTACTCATTAAGTGAGTTGAGAGTTTACTGTGTGCCAATAAATAGCCAGAAACAGAGAATTCATAAGAAAACAAAACATAATTTCTCTTCAATCAAAACTTAAGTCAGATGTCATAAATGGATTGTCTTTAATGGCCCTTTCTTAATCATTCCTCAGGACTTAACTCTAACCCCTCTTAGACAAAATGATAATAAAAGCACTTGTCAAAATTCCCAAAGCCTTAGTTAATTTTTCATGCTATTAGTCCTTATTATATAATACATAATTTCTTTATAATAAAATTATGAATATGTATATATGTGTGTTTAATATTTTTATGTTGTTAGGAATATCTGTGACTAAATATTATCAGCTATACTATCATAAGGGTTTTGGTTTTTTACTAATTGAAAAGTGCTTATTATTAAACTTAAACTAGGAATTTAAAAGTAAGCAGCAAATAACTGCTATCTTACCTCAAATGCTAATCATTGTATCCAACCTTTAGTAAGCATTACTGAGGTATTTGCCTTAACAAACTCATACCTCATTGACAGACAGATCTGAGGGTGCAAATAATAGCATGAAATGGATACTCAGTCTACATGTGTTTTAGCAAAAGTACCATTTATTTTTTAATAACATTTGTATTTAATAGAGTTGAAAGACACAGATGTGTAAAGTCTAGACAACACTTAAATAGGAAAATGTGTTACTGCCTAACATATTTGCTTTAAATAAACACAAAACAAAACCAAACAGCCAAACAGAAGCAAACAAAAATTCTACACAATATTAAGGACCTCAAGTGTTGGAATGCATATTCTTTCCTTTGTTTTTGTTCTCTCTACTTGTGACTGGTTTTGCTAAAGTGCCATGGTTTCAGACACACAAGACTAACCTCTGACTAACTCTGATCAATTTCGTCCATGGCTCCTCTCTAATGAAGCTATATTGTCATCTTCAGCATATACTGCCTTTTAGATTTGATTCTGCAAATTCATTTTTTAAATTCTGGCTCCACATTAAAAGGCAGAGTTGTTTTACTTTCAGCCTATATGTGATGTTTTTCCCTGTGTTCCATGTTTGCCTTCATCTATTGATGACTTCTTTGCCAAGGGGTTTTTAAATAGACTTCAAGGATAGTATTTTCTTGACTTGTCTCACCGCTGGACCATCAGTCTATTGATTTATGCCTCAGTGACAATTTGACTATTTATGGATCAAACTGTTTTCTCAAAGCATGGAGGGCTTGTTAACTTGCTTTGACATTGACACTTTTGGTGCCAAGGGTGAAAATTCAACCTTTGTTTTCATTTGTGAATATATTTTTTTCATTAACATGCCTAAATATTCCCTCCATTCTTCAATTTAAATAACAACTACAATATATCTGCATTAAAAGTATTCGTTAGCTTTTGTGAAATATGAATAAAATTTCAAATGCTCAAATCTGACAAAATCTGTCATATCTCATGTTTTATAGGAAAATATTATCCTATTGTTCCTTAAACATTTTCTGCTTAAAGTGCTTTGTTTTCTACTGTTTACCACAGTATTATGTTTCTCTGAACACCAACACAACATGCAGAGAGATGTATGTATGTGTGTGTATATATATATATATATACATATGTTAAGATGTATGTGCATGAAAATTATATACATATAAATATAAAAATTTCAAAAACTCTTACAATTGTACTACACCAGTGGTTTCCTTTTATGTTTATTGTATTCACCTCAAGATTTTTTTTTTTTAACCTATGTTGCAATTAGATTTATTTTTGTTGCTTGACACAAGATCTTATCTTACTACGTATCGTGGCTGTCCTGAAACAAAGATATACTGCCTTCAGCTTTGTTCTGCTGAAATCTGATCTTTATTTTTGTGTATTCATTCTAGCACTTGTCTTCTCAATTATTAGCAAGTCTTTAAAACTCATTTCATTAAACATGACTATAATTAAAAATGTTTCTTTAGTAATATCTTAAGGAAATTAGAAGCTGGATCACTATGTTTAATTATGTTCTATAGCTATTCGGCTATATGTTGGTGCTTTACACACAGTTATAAAGATGGACTGTTATAAAATAGGGCAAAATATAGTGTGGTAAATCATGTATTCTACCAGGGAAAATTAATAGAACTATATTCCTCTTACAGAGGTTTTTTATTGCATTCATTATATAAGGTACTCTTCCCATTTCTTGGTTGTTGTAACCAAGAAGAGGCAGGAAGGAGATTGGTGAGTGAGAGGAGCAACAAAGAGCAGAAAAACAGAGATGGAATTCTTGATAGAGGAAGCCATTGTGGGGTTGGAAAGAGATCAGTGCTAGAGAAACCTCCAAGACCTCACAGGATATCCCTGGTTAGGTCTCCAATCAATAGTGGAGGTGGTACCTAAAAAGGACTTCCCCTATAATCAAATGAGTAACCACCCCAAGTGTCACTGTAGAACCTATATTCAACAATGAATACAGGTGGAGGCAGAGATCCATGGTTGAGCACTGGGCAGAGTTCCTGTTCTAGCTGAGAGCAGGGGAGGAGAGTCTGTATGAGCAAGGGAATAGAGATTATGAGGGAAATTCCCACAGTGATGGCTAGCTGGAACTCCGGGGAACTCACTGAATCAAGAACAACCACTGGGAACCATTTGGTAAAGGAGCTAGGCCCCCAAGGGTAGGCAACTGTTGGCTGGCTTGCGCAGTATGTGAAGCCTTGAAAGGTGGCATCAGACTGTGTTCTTGTGCCTGGGTTAGCACATTGGAGCCCATTCCCTGCAGAGGAACACAATAATCCAGTCTTGATATTGGGATGAGGAAATCAGGCTTGCCTGGAGTGGATGTGCCACGCTGAGCTGACCCACCTTGGGACTTCTTGCTTTTTGGGGGAGGGGATAGAACTTGGGGAAGGGAAGACTGAAGCTGGGAGGGATTGGAAAGAGGGAAGGAGAGGGAGCAGGGAGATATATGGATAAACAAGACTTAAAAAATAAAATAAAATAAATGTTTAAAAAAAGAGTTGCCTGGTCATGGTAGCTCTTTACACACATACATACACACACACACACACACACACACACACACACACACACACACACACAATACTCTTATAGTAGTACCAGCATTATATATATAGTCAATAGTCTATATTTATTTACAAGGAATCCTTGTTTGCTTGTTGTTGACATGTATTTCCAATCATTTGAATTGAATTTAAAAAGCATTTTTGAAAGTTTTATGTATGTATGTACGTGTATGTATGTATGTGTATATATTTGAAAGTTTTATGTATGTATGTATGTGTATATATTATGACTATAAACCCTTGCATCACTCAGTGTCTTCTCATACTACTGTCTCTAAATTTCATGTCATTTTTAAACAATCCATTAAGTTTAGTGCCACTCATATGAACATGAATGTGGGCCCATAAATTGAAACATGAACAATGTATCAGTGGTCATATTCTCAAAAATAAAACCAAATAAGTTAATTCTTACTCAGCAGCTACCCCTATCAGTAGATTTCCAGTAAGAGGTCCAGGGGCTGGAGATATTTTTTAACAAACCTATTCTCTAATTTCATCTGTCTAGGTCTTACATAGGTCTATTGGAGGTTTCCATAGTATTTCATGAGTAAGACAATCATAAAGGATATGACCTAGGTAGAATTCTATTTTTAATGTTTTTCTAAAATATTTATCTTAATCTCCTTGTTTTATTTACAATTGTTATTAGAGCCCTCATAGCCAGAAAATTATTCTATTATTTTATTGCATTAACTTTGTTCTTTCTTCAGTACAAATTGGTATATTGTGACATTGTTTCTTTCTAAACAGATTTTACTTTCTTTAAGGTGGAATAATGATTGTTCCACATATTTAGATATGATTCACCTCTAATTATATTACATTATAGTTAGATAATATTATTTGTTTCTTTCTGTTTCTTAATTTGGAAATTGACATTATGGCATAATTCTAATTCACTCAATGGTATGGAAGAAAAATAGTTAAAGAGAAAGTCACTCCTTTTTGAAAGAACAAGTATAATATGAAAAATTTTATACTAGAGAGATTTTTAAAGGAATTACTAAAAAGAACTTAATTTCTATAAATTAAATATAGATTACAAAAAAATGAGTACTTAACTTCTCTACTGTTAAGAAAAAACACTGATCAAAAATAGGGTAGATAGTTTGGGGGGTTTGTTGATGTTATTGTGTGTGTGTGTCTTAACATTTTCTCATCAGATTTCATCACTGAGTAAAGCTAGATCAGTAGCTCAGGTCGGACATTCCACCAGCCACATTCTTCAAATGTCTGAGGACCATCTGCCAAGGGGGGGTGGGGGGGGACACTATCAATGTGGACTGAATCCTCTCACATAAATACCAAAGTAGAGAATGACTCACAGACACTCCTACAAGCTAATATGGTAGATTCACTTTTTCTACTGAGGTTTTCTCTTCCAAAAAGACTCTAGCTAGTGTCAGATTGACAAAGAATTTAGAAGCATACTGCTGAAGAGAGAAAAGTTTGAATAATCTTATATGTAAACATTTGCTTTTACCTGTTAGCATGTAGTTATAGGCATAAATATCCTGTTATTATCCCAACTTCTACAGAAACATCATCTGATTCCATACTTCAAAGAACACCTCTTAAAGGATAAGTATAATCTCCATATTAAGGCAGAGCACAAAATATGCAAACATTATCTTATTAAAACCAATACACAGATATTGAACATAATATATATATACATTTGCAATTGACTTAGATTTTTATTGCTGCAGTGAAACACCAGGAAGCAAGTTGGAGAGGAAAGGGTTTGTTACTTTTTATCATTGAAGGAAGTCAGGACAGGACCTCAAACAGGGCAAAAATTTGGAGGCAGGAACTGGAGCAGAGGCCATGGAGGGATGCTGCTTACTAACTTGCTCAGTCTGCTTTCTAATAGAACCCAGGACCATCATCCCAGGGAAACACTCACAATGAGGGGAAATGAGCTTTCCCTCATCAATTAATAATTTAAAAGTGACTTCCAGCTGGTTCTCATGAGGGCATTTACTCAATTGTAGTTTTCTCTTTTCAGATTACTCTAGTCTGTATGTAAAGTTGATCAATAAGACTAGCCAGCAGAGTGATATAATCAATATATATTACAGATAAATAGATCATAGATAAATGTTTCCTCAAAATAAAATTTATCTGTTTCTAGAATATGTTATTAGATTAATACATAAACAAAAAATTGTTTCACCAAATTAGCAGAATAAAGAATTTTCTTATAGTCACATCAGTATGTTAATAAAATTGAATGTTTTTCTTTCTAATAAAAATAATTAAAAATTGAAAATAAGGAATAGGAGATACTTTTCCAAACTTATATATGTTATCTACATAAACAATATAAATAATCTATTTAATGTCCAAATTTTCAAATACTTATGAAACAAAGACATTTTTTTCAGATTTCCCATGACTCACTGAGCTCCCTTGATAGATTTCCTCAGCTCAGAGCTAATTGAGAGCCGATGGTCTTCAGTGGTGGTAATGAAAGTTATCCTGTGACCCTTAGGATATTAAGCATCAACTTTCTGCCTCTTCTCCCTGAATACTAAAATCACCCTACCATTTTAACCCCTTTGATAGTCAAAATTTTTATTCAATCTTTCCAAAGACTCTTGACATTAAGAAACAATCTCCCTCAGATGAGAACCATTGTTCTATCTAGACCAGATGAATAAGAAGTATAAATGCTTGTGAAGGTAATCTTCAACTATTCATTTTGTGCTGCTGGTATGATTTTATATGTAGCAAGCCCTAAGATATCTTCCAATAAAGTATATATTTAATAGATTAGCTCTAAAAGATAAAAAAAAAATGATAGAGCCTTTATGGGTCTGACATGGGTGCCCCTCCCCTCTTCTCTCTCTCTCTCTCTCTCTCTCTCTCTCTCTCTCTCTCTCTCTCTCTCTCTCTCTCTCTCTCTCCCTCTATCTCTAGCTTTATCAAATGGTTGTATAGCTTGTTGTTTTGTGGGAATCCTTACAGTAGGATCAGGGGCTGTCTCTGACTCTTTTGCATGCTCTTTTGGTACTCTTTACCTCCTACTTGATTGATTGCCCTATCCAGGCTTGATATGAGGTATGTGCCTAGCCTTACTGTAACTTTTACACCATGTTTGGTTGATAATCTTTGGGAAACTTGCTTCTTTTCAGAAGGAAATGGAAAACAAGTGAATCTGGAGGGGAAGGGATGAGAGGGCGAGGGGCACTGGAAAGAAAGGAGGAGTAATTGTTAGGATGTAGACTATGAGAGAAGAATAAGTAAATTAATTTAAAAATAAATGTGAAGTTAAAGTAAAAAGATAAAGGAATCAAGAAATGTAAGAACCTCATTAAGAAAGGGCAGTGGGCCAAGGAGGGTTTACATAACATATACCAAGACTTAAGAACCTGGAAGAATTCAAATATAGTATTGTTGTATGAAATAGAAGCTTACCAATGGGAAAAGAATAGACAGCTCAAGAATTTAGCTTCTCAAACACACACACACACACACACACACACACACACACACACACACACACACAGTGCAGAAATGCAAAACCATATTTTCAATAAGTGATGTAGAGCCTGTAGGAGATCCATCATGTAAAGACTGAAGCTTGGTCACTATTTTACATTACATAGAAAAATCAATTCTTAGTGTATTATAGATGTGACTTTAAAAGAAAAGAGCTTGAAAAACACAAGGCAATGTTTTCAAAACTTTTGGCCAGGAAAAGATTTCTCAAGCAGAATGAAAGAAACATTAATTTTCGTAGTGAAAACATTCAAAATCTCTTCTAGGATTTTTGAAGTGTGCATTATGTTGTGCTCATCTACGGTCACATGTAACACTATTATAAAAATATTATAATGTATCGCTGCATCAAACTTCATCAGAACATTATATAGCATATCCATATATCATGACTCTATATGGTGCCCAATTTTGATAAGCTAATGAGAACAAATTGAAACTATGCTTTGAGGTACACTTGTAGATTCACTATTTAGGATACTACTGTGGTGAGTTTACCTGGACATAAATTCATGACTAGTTATTGAGGCTCTGTCTCAATATGTATGTGTGTGTGTGTGTGTGTGTGTGTGAGAGAGAGAGAGAGAGAGAGAGAGAGAGAGAGAGAGAGAGAGAGAGAGAGACAGAGAGAGAGAGAGACAGAGACAGAGACAGTATACATATATAAATGTATATTTATTTATACACATATATACATATATATAACTAAACTAATAACTTTAAAGCATTATTCATAATGCAATCAATAGTTAAGTTGTTCTAAATTAAAATTGAGAGCACAATTTATGAAAAGTTAAGAGACTAATAGAATACACTATGGAACAAAGCACTTGGAATATGATAGAAGGCATGCATACAGATCATAAGAAGGACTCCAAATGTAAAGAGAGAAGACTGCCTGTGGTAAAATTAACACAAGTCATAAAAATCCACTTAGGAAAATAAGAAAGAGTAAAAAGACATTTCATTTAATTCGTTGCAAAGTACTACCACATGTAAGTTACAAGAAACAATATTTTTCAGTGAATTTACTGGATCAAATTAAAGTCTCGTATGAATAAAAATTGGCAATCAATCTGCCAATTAATAGGCTCTACTGTACATTAAACCAGGATTTCAGTTGGTACTTGAAAGGAGGAAAGAAAAAGAGTAAGATTATTTACATTATCAAAAATAAAAATAAAAGGGAAAGATGTGAACTTGAGTGTTACTCTTGTCTATATACAGTTAGTATGACCCTCAGTTTCATTTAAAGGTATATGTCATGGGAATTGGAGCTTTGACAGAGTAACTAAATGATGAAAGATCTTCATGTCTCTTAACAGCAAAATGTGCACATGTCACTTCACTCGGTTTGATATAGGCATAAATACAATGTTAAATTGCTTTGAAAGTCAGCAAAATATAGTTTTATTGGGACTATATAATTTTAATTTTTGTATGTTCATTTTCAATGTATGTAGTATTGAAGAAGGAAAGTCAGAATATTTTTAAAAACCATCACATATGATTTCATTAGCGCACATTTAAGCAAAAATCAGAAGAAGTGTGTAGATTTTCAAGTCTTACTCATCGAGGATAAGCAGGACCCTGCTTGTGCATCACAACAGCCAGCTCTCAGGATGTGAGAAGCTTCTAGCACTTTTCTTCATGGTGATGTCACACATGTCCACTGTGAGATGAGTCAATCAACTTCTCACATACACACCTAAAACATGTACTTCTTGGGCTTGGAACAAAAAAATTAATTAATTTTGGTCAATTAAAGTCTATTAGGGTTTAAAAATTTGTACATTCATAATTGTCTTTACTAATAATGAATTTAAGACTGACATGTGTTATTAGGCCACTGTTAATTCACTACCAACAATTCTGATCTCATGCATTTTCTTCTATTTATTTCATGTTGGTTTTCGAGGTTTTGCTTTTAATTATGTTTGTATATGTATGTTTGCATGTGAATAAGTGCACGGGAGTGCAGGGATACATGAATGTATACATGGAAGCCAGAACAAGGTACCATATTTCCTAGAGCTGAAGTTAGGAATGGCTTAAATTGTCTGAAGTGGATTTGATGTCTAAGTTTTTCTTTCAATAACCTGCAGAGTAACGTCTTGTAGTAAGAGATTTCTGGCTCGGACTTTCGGGCCTTGCCCCAAGGTTTAGACCCACAGATCCACAGACCCGCAAAGACACACTGATTCTTACAATAATTTTAGGCTGATTGGCCTAAGGCCTAGGCATATAACTTGCTAACTCTTTACCTTTAAACTAACCCATGATTCTTGTTCTGTTCTGCTATGGGGCTCGGTACCTTTTCTCAGAGCAGAATAGTTGTCCTCTGCATCTTCTGGCTTGTCTGGTAACTCTGGAGTCCCTGGGGGCATTTCTGCTGTTCTTCCTGTTCCCAGAATTTTCTTAGTTTGGTACCCCCGCCCACACTTCCTGTCTGCCTTTGGCCAATCAGTGCTTTTTATTAAACCAGTGGGTGGGACAATTATTTACAATGGAACAACATAATCTCCCTACAATGTCAACTACCAAAGAGCCTAGAATGTGGGGGTGAAGGCTCCATGTAGGCATCAGGTAGATTTATCTATGTTTGATGTGCTATGCAGATGTATTCCTTGGTAAAAGAGCCCACTGTAAATTTTTTGAAGACCATCCCAGCACCTGTTGGGTTGTTAAGAATCTCCAAGGGACCCGTCAGTCAAATAAATACAACCTAGTCCTGAAACCTTGCCTTGCTGAAGAAACTGGCCAGTTAAGACTCTACCTTCCATTTCTAGGAGTCCTCACTATGGTCACCTTCATAGATTCCAGGAAGTTCTTACTGCACTAGGTTTTCACACTGCACCCCATATGATCAAAGTTCTAGCAATCTCTCCCCATACTCTCCCTCCTTCTCCCACCCAAACCTAATCCCACCTGTGCCCATTCCTCCTCCCACAAAATATATTCTACGTTCTGATCACTGGGAGATCCCAGTGTCCCCTAAAGCCATTCTCTTTACTTAACTTCTCTGAGTCTGCAGGTTTGTAGCTTGGCTATCATTTAATTAATGGCTAATATCGACTAATAAGCAAATGCAAATCATATTTGTCTTTCTGGGTCTAGATTACCACATTCGGGATTTTTTTTTTCCTAGCTGCAATCATTTGCCTGCAAATTTCCTAATATCATTTCTTGAAACTGCTGTGTAATATCCCATTGTGCAATGAACCACATTTTCTTTATCTATTCTTCAGTTTAGGGACATCTAAGTTGTTTTTAGTTTCCGGTTATTATGAATACAGCTACTATAAAGATTGAGTAAGTGACCTTGTGGTAGGATGGAGCAGCTTTGGGTATATGCCCAAGAGTGTTATAGCTAAGGATTGAAGGAAAATTGATTCCCAGTTTTCTGAGAACCTGCCATATTGATTTCCAAAGTGGTTGTACAAGTTTTCATCCCCACAGCAATGGACGACTGTCTTCCTGGATCCACATTATCTCGAGCATGAGCTGTCACTTGTGTTTTTGACCTTGGCCATTGTGACAGGTGTAAAATGAAGTCTCAAGGTAGTTTTGATTTGCATTTCCCCGATGGCTAAGGATGTTGTACATTTCTTTAAATGCTTTTCAGCTCTTTGAGATTCCTGATTAAATGTGTGACCTATTTTTAAATGGATTATTTGTGGGTTTTTTTTTTATATATCTACTTTCTTCATTTCTTTGTATATTTAAGTATTAGGCCTCTATGGGATGTGAGTTTGGTTAAAAAAAAATCTTTTCACTTTTATGGACTGCCACTTTGTCTGGCTAATATTTCCCTTCTCCTTCTAGAAGACTAGTTTCAGGACATCCCATTCATTCATTGTTGATTTTATTGTCCACTTGCTTGGTTAGAGTTACCACAAGATATTTTATGTTGTTTGAGGCTATTGCAAAGGGTATTGTTTCCAATTTTTTTTTTCTCATTCATTTTCTCATTTATATGTAGAAGAGATCCTGAATTTCTTTTGAGTTAATTTTGGATCTAGGCCACTTTGCTGAAAGTGTTTGTCATCTATAAGAGTTCCCTTGTGAAACTTTTAGGGTCAGAGGACAGAGCCAAGCCATGAAGGTCAGGGTCACTCATGCCTTTAATCCCAGCACTTGGCAGGCAGAGATCCTCTGGAGCTCTGTGAGTTCAGGCCAAACAGAGCCAGGCATTAATGGTACTCACCTTTAATCCTAGCTCTTGAACTGTTGAATTAGGAAGTAAAATAGCTGGGTGTGGAAAGATATATGAGGCAGGAGAAAGCAGGCGTTCTCCCATTCTCTCTGGTAAATTTGTGGACCTACTGTGTTTGACTTGTGGAGTTTTCTGGGTAAGAACAGGCTGTGATTTATTTTCTGTCTCTCTGATATTTCAGGCTATTTTTTTCCTTAAATTTTCCTCTGCAACTTATTTTAAAATATTATTTGATTCTTTGTCTTCTTACTTTCCAATTTGTTTTTTTTTTTTTTTGATTTCCTTCAGTTTTCTTATTGCTCTAGTCAAAACTTCAAGGAATAGATATGAAAAGAGTGAATAACCGTGTCTTATACATAATTTTAGCTGAATTATATTTTATTTCTCTCAATTTAATTTGATATTAGCTGTATGTTTTCTGTAAATTGCCTTTACTATGATTTTGTATATCCTTTGTATTCTTAGGCTCTCCAGGACTTTTATCATGATGAGTGTTGGATTTTGTCAAAGTCTTTTTGCTCACCTAATGGGATGATAATGCAGCTTTTTTCTTATACTTTATATGGTGGATTATATTTACTGACTTTTCTATGTTGAAACATTCTTCCTTCTTTTGGATGAAGCCTATTTGGTGATCTTTTTAATGTGTTCTAGATTCAGTTTGGGAGTATTTTATTGAGCATTTGCATCTGTGTTCATAAGGGCAATTGGTTTGTAACTCTTTCTTTATTGACTCTATGTAGCTTGTTTATCTGGGTAACTTTGGCCACATAAAATGTTCCCATATTTCTATTTTTTGAAATGATTTTAGGAGTGTTGGCATTAATTCTTCTTTGAAAGTTTGCTGAAATTCTGCACTAAAAACATTTGGTCCTTGGCTTTCTGTGGCTGGGAGAATTTTAGTGACTGTTTCTATTTCATTAGCAGTTATATGTCTATTTAAATTGTTCACTTGATCTTGAATTAACTTTCGGAAGTGGTACTTATTGGGAAAGTTATTCACTTTGTTTAGATTTTCCAATTTTGTAGAATACACATTTTTAGACTATGTCCTTATGATTATCTGGATTACCTAGGTATTTGTTATGTTCTCCTTTTGCTTGTGATTTTATTAACATGGATATTCTTTCTTTGCCATTTTGTTTAAATAAGGCTTTATCCATCTTGTTGATTTTCTCAAAAACTCCAACATCTCTGCTTCATTGACCATTTGTATCATTCTTTTTGTTTATAGTTTGCTTGATTCAGCTCTCAGTTTGTTTATTTTTTATTATTGTCTCCCCTTGAGTTTGCTTACTTTTTTTCTGCTCTAGAACGTTCAGGTGTGCTCTTACATTACTACTGTGAGAAAGCTCTCATTTTTGTAGGTACTTAATGATACTAATTTTTTTTCTCATCACTGCTTTAATTGTATTTCATATGTTTGGATATTTTACATATTCATTGATTTTATTAAATTCTAGAAAGTTTATTTTTTTTCCTTATTTCTGTCTTGACCCATTTTTTATTCAGTATAGAGTTCAATTTCCATGAGTTTTTAAGGTTTCTGTTGTTGATATCCAGCTTTAATCCATGTGGTCTAATATGATGGGGAAAGTTATTTCAATTTCCCTGTATCTATTGAGACTTGTTTTATTGTAAAGATGTGGTCATTATATCAAAGGGAAAGCTCTGTGAAGGGGAGATAAGAATATATGTTCTTTGGAATTTGGGTGGAATGATGTAAATATCTGTTAGGCTCATTTGATTTGTGAAGTCTGTCAAATGTTGAGGGTGGGGTGCTGTGTGTTTGGAACATCGATATTAAGAATTAAAATGTCATTCTTGTGAATTTTACTTTTTATCTATTTCTATTAATTTCGGTTTAAAGTTTTGTCAGATATTAAGACGGATGTACCAGCTTGCCTTTAAGTCCATTTACTTGGAATAACTTGTTCCAGTCCTTTACTCTGAGATAATGTTTATGATTGTTTTAAGGTATGTTCTTTTATACAAGAGAAGGATGGATTCTGTTTTCAAAACCATGCTGTTAGTTTTTGTCTTTTTAGTGAGAAAATGAGACTATTGATATTAAGAGATATCAATGACTAATAGTTGTTGGTTGGTTTTTATTATTTTGTTGGTAGTGGCAGAAGTATGGGTGGTGGTAGTGGTGTTGGTGGTGAAGGTGATGGTGGTGATAGTAGTAGTGATATGTGTCTGTTCATGTACCTCTCTTCTATTGGGTTAGCTGGTGTGAAATTATTATTGTGGCTTAAAAATAATTTAATGTGTTTTCATGGGTATACTTAACCTCCTTAGCTTGGAGTTTTCCTCATAGCACTTTTGTTGGACTGGATTTGTAGATAGACATTTTTTAGATTTATTTTATCATGGACTATCTTATTTATTTATTTATTTATTTATTTATTTATTTATTTATTTATTTGTTTGTTCGTTCGTTCGTTCGTTCATTCATTCATTCATTCATTTATTTATTTATTTATTTATTTATTTATTTATTTATTTATTTATTTATTTATTTATTTATTTATTTTTACTAATTGGCCACTGCCAATACTCCAAAAATGGGTATCCTTAAAAAATCTGAATATGCTTCCTAAACCTCCTCATTAAGATTATAACTTTTTGAGAGAAAATTTCTTTATGTTTAAGATCTATTATAAGGATTCATTTCTCAAAGGTGTTGGTTAAAAGAGATGACAGGTTTTTTTTTTTTCCTACTTCTTTTCTTCTGCCTTCTACTTTGTTTCTCAAGTTGAATTCCAGCTGGCTTAAAGTGTGGGCATATGAAGGTTCTTATTATTAACAGATAAAATAATAGCACTAGTTTTATTTCATAGTTAGAAAAATGATAGTGAGTTCATTAATGGTGATTTTAACATTGTAAGGGCAAGAGGTGCTGAGCTTTAGTTCACATTCAAGTGTTCTGGGTAATAATATTAAATACATTACCAGGATCTTGGAAGCCTGGCTTAATTATTAGTCTGAAAGCAGAGAGAAATGATGATATTACCTTAAGAGTTTCTGGCTAGAAAATGACATTGGCATGCATCATGATTTCCTTGGCTTGCCAAGAAGTACAATGTTAAAATCCATATAATGAATTATAATGAGCTGGTTATGTGCTATAGACTCATTTTTTTTTGAAACTCCCCAAACCCATCATAAAACAAGGCCATTAGGAATACGTTGGTCATCTTTGGAAGAATGATCAAATTATTTTTGTATTGCAGTTGTTTACTTTCTTAAATGCTGGAAAGCATAGAGCTGTCATAATAATTGGACAGGTAATATTAATATTCAGTGTTTGGTCAGATGTCAGGAAACATAGTCTATCATTCTGTGCCTCAACAGCAGCGAGCAATGTGGTATGGAAGAAGTTTTGAAACATGGATATGTGTTCTAAATCTATTTTGTTCTCATCTGTGCTAAATAATGTCACAACCTCTCCTGTTGTCCTGGAGAGGTAAGCTCTAATAACAGGCAAAGTATAAAACCTTTGCTCTTGACCTTCCTCCAGACAGAGGTCTCTCTACTCTGATATTTCTTGGTCTTTCTTTCCACCTCACCACACTGAGGAAAAAATACAGAGACAATATAAAGAATGACAAAATTGCTTGCCTTTTTCCTTAACCTTAGTTTAGAAAATACTTTCTAAAGTCTCATGGTCAAATGATGAAGCCAAGTGTGATACAGAAATGTGTTCTCCTTATCACATTTGCCCTTTATTTTTTGAAAATGGGGCAGAAAAGACACACAAAAATAAATCAATGCATTTTCCACACGGGTGGCTGGTGAGTAGTACTAGGACTCATGTCCAAGGGGATCATGACTTGATTTTGTTTTAATCAATTTGAAAGGAAGGAAGCAGTAGGGGGAGGGATCTGTGGAGGAGCAGGGCACAGGGGAATCTCATTAAGGCTCTCTTGCTGATGTTGTGATTTGGTGGCAGAGAGCATAGGTGCAAGCATGGGCAATTTATATCCCTTTCTCCCTGCAGGATCCACTGCTAGACAGGCTGTCTCGTCAGCACTCACTCTAGGAAGAGGACAATGGAAGAGGCAAGGCTCCATTTGCCTTCCTGAATCGTCCTTTCCTCTAAGTTCTTAGGAATAAACATTTAGAATAAAATGCCTGTAGAGGAACCAACTTTACTTCATGATGTGGCTATATTAAGAAAAGCTCAAAGGCTTGATCACTGTCATCTATTTCTGCTTCTCGGATTTAACAGGCAGATGAAGTGCACTTATAGCTGACAGATGTGGAAATCCATATATAGCCAGACGAATCTCTAGTGGCTACTAATGCAAGACATTAGAAGTTATTTCCACAGAGGTCAGTTGAAATTTACATTTGGAATCTTCTTCCTGGGGTAGATTTATGATAGGATCAGGTCCTCAGGCTCTTCCAGAAAAATGTGACCTCCATATTTCTCAATTACGTTAAGGTAAGCTCTGGATTGAGAAGATTTTTTTTTTTTTTTAATAGTACTTCAAGTATTTAGCACAAACACAGAGGGTAACTGTAAGACAGCTAGCTGAAGGAGAACTGTGACATTAAGCTAAACTTGCAATTACTCTGTTAATTGGCAACTCGATTATCAAAATTAGAGTTCATTAAAGGTAAAATGTTTCCTCTGTAAATTTCATCTCTTCTGCAAGATAATACAAAATATGATGCTCAGTAGGGGGACTGCTTTATCCACTTGATTATTTTTATGGTTTCCATCTCTGAGTGCTAAATTGTGATTATCTCTCTGACTCATTCGTTTGAAAGAACTCGTCATCACCATTGTTTTCATTTATATAAAGTTATATTGCAACCATAAACCATCTATTCCCAACTCTCTGCCTTGCTCAGTGTTTGAGTATACTTAATTTAATTCACATTTTTCACATTTATTACTTAAGAAAATAAAATTCTAAGATTATTAAAAGCTAATTTAGATCTATGTACCATTCTATTATTGACTCACTTTAATAATATCTTAATTAGTCATTTCACTGGCATGATTCTAGAGTTAAGGAAGTGTTTATTGTATAAAAGTAAAGGAGTATAATCAATATTGTAACTTAGAGTCAATTTCTTTTGCTTGTAGGGGGTCCTTATTGTGAAACATCCTGAGCTTAGGTACAATAAGGCCTTTCCTCCATTTTCCACATATAGTTCTCTTTGTTTGGATGTTGTAATTTAAAAACAACAAGAAAGCTAGCCAATTCAATAAAATCGATCTCTCCTTCATTGCCAAGTAGGAAATAAATGGCAGCATATCACAATGCATTAGATGTCACTGACACTCTCTTTTATAAAATAGTGAAAATCACATGTGCATCATTATAGTGATCATCTGAAGATACAATCTATAGCCAGCCTTCAATGAATATTTCATGAATAGAATAATAAGCATTTAAAACAAGTGGTCTTTTTCTTTTCCCAAGAGATAATTGTGAAGCTACTTTGCTAAGCTGGCTAGGTAGCTATGGCTAGGTATCTATGTACACATTTAATTTTCTGTTAAAATATGGTATTATTAGCTCAAGTACATGAGTTTCGTAATGTATGTATGTATGTATGTTTAGAGTAATAACTGGAAGTTAATTTAAATCAGGAATCTCAATCCATCTCTCTGTTGCTGAGAACCACTGTATTATAATTTTCCTCAGTAATTTCTGGGAAAGGAATTCTTTCTTTCTGCCAAGAAGTATAATTTCAGTTAAAGTTGAAATGTCATTGTAATATTTTAATATGAGTCCCATATGCTTCTTTTCTAACCCACTTCTCATTGTCTCATGAGCACAATCAACAGTCTTCACTCAAGCAGCTCATGTCTACAGTGACTATAGGTAATTCCTCCCATGTCCTCACTAGCCCATGCCAAATCTCTGAAGCACTGTCATCTCCCAAAAGACTGTTTCTCATGTTGTTAGACTTTTGCAAGGTCTGCGTTTTAAGGGATATGATTTTGCACAATGTGGATATGTTCACAGATATGTACCCAAATATTTTTTAACCTAAAGTGATTTAAAATTACTTTTAAAGTGTACAAAAAACACAATATTAAAGTAGAGTTTTATAGCCAATTAGTTCATTTGCCAAAAATATTATAATAATTATTTAAGTATGTCCATCTGCAGGAAGCACACTGAGAGAAATTGTAGAATCAAAAGCACTAGTGGATAAATGGCTAACCCCTCCTGCTCCCTTGTTCTATGTGTCCTTCATTACTAATCTCTCTGTACATCCATCTATCAAGTATCTCTTCTATAGCAATCTTTCCATCCCTCTTTCCCTTCTCCAGTGTCTCTTTATTTTTTCTCTCTTTAAGGGAGAACAACCAAGTCTGATATATTGTATTTGTAAATCAATGAATAGAGTTCTTTTTTCTACCTTCCTCTATTGCTTTAGATATATTCAAGTATTCTTGCCTTATTTTAAGTCATTTAGTAAAATAAAAATATAATGTTCTAATAAGTACCTTACTATGCCATCTCACTTCTCAAATGGTCAATATTTCTAATTAATGTTTGACGTGTATTACAATAGTCGTGTTTCAAAGCTAGTACATGATTGTTAATTCTGTTTTCTGCCTGGTTTCTTTATTTTTTTTTATTTTCAATTTTTTTGCATGTTAGTTCACCAGTAATTTTGTATAAGGCCCTTCACTTCAGTCTTCTCTTTCCCTCCGTTTCTCTCATCTGCCTCTGTCAATCACATTTGAGGTACCATCCACAGATCATGCTTAGACCTCTGCTGTGTAATCTAGTTTGAACTGCTGGATGGAATACATGCCCTGCAGTGATGGTGCAGTGTCCTTGGACTAAGCATATGGTCAATGAGAAATATGACTTTGTTGTTATTAGAAAACTGTGTTTGAAAGCTGTAACCTGTTCATTCGCAACATGTGCACCCTAGGATGGAAATGATTTCTGGGTGATGATATCTCTTCGAAACCACAGTGTTTTGTGGTTCCTCAAAGTTTTAACCTTGATTCTAAAATATTCCATTGTATAATGGCTATACTAATTCTTATAACATATAATATTTATTATTTTTACAAATGTTGCTCTTGTTTTTCAAAAGTGCTCGTTACTATTTTAGCCATGTAAAAATACAGCATATTTGAATGTAATAGTTAAGATGTATGCAAGCAAAATGAAGTGAAAACTAGAATACAAAAATGGCACATATACTATACATGCACACACACACACACACACACTGAGAGAGAGAGAGAGAGAGAGAGAGAACACAGGTGGAGGTAGTTTGAAAATAATGACCTATGATTAAAACTAAACTATCTATGATAAGACTTCTTAATTATGTCGTATAAATTGAATTAATTTAAAAGTCTCCTGTTTCAAGGACAAATGTGTACTTACCTACACATACACTCACAATTAAATGCCTTAGTGTCAGAGATATAGGGTGTGAACCAAGAAAAACTATCTTTCATTGAGTAAGTCTTTTAGGAAAGTTAATAAAATGTGGAAAGGAACCTGTGATAAGGAAATCAAAAGACAGTGAGGAGAAAAGACGAGGTTTTATAATCATATCAGAAGAAAGAGAGATAGGAAATAGGCACAGTAATAAATTAGAAGAGTTGTGGAGTTAATTCAATGATAACCTCTAGTGACTGAGATGCTAAATTATTTTTTACAAGAAATATGAAAAAGTATTATGGATAATTAAATGCAATAGAAATTTTACAAAAGAATAAACTTATAAAAGACATACAAGACATACTTTACAAGACATACTTTACAAGATATACTTGTAAAACTTGAGATTGGGAAAAATGCACTGAAATATTTTATTTTTATGAGTTTCAAAAATAAACACAGATTTTACTTATATTAATTAACCCTTTCATAGCCAATGTGTTCCCATTGGCTGAGAGTAACAATTATTTTTAATTACCAGTGAAGAATAAAGAAAAACTACATCTTCAAAAGTTTCCTCTAAACGAAAGGCAATTTTGAAGTATGTGATCACATATAAAACTGACAGTTCCTGTCTTGCCCCATTCTGCTATGTTTAGTAAATCTGGTTCTTGCAATGGTATAGTCAGGTAATCTTTTCATTATAAATATTTAAACTTCAATGGTAATTTGCCTTCTGGCTTTGAACCAGTTTAAAATCTGAACCTCAATTTCCTCTCATGATGTCTGAGTTGTTACAGTGATCATTGTGAATGCTATAAATGGTACCTGCACAATACCCATTTCTATTGATGGACTTGGCCTTCATTAACACTTTAACAAAGTGGGTTTCATCCTTCCTAAGCTTCAACCCTTTAGCACAGTTGATCATATCGATAGCCCAATTGGTGTGGGAATGTCTTTCTGTATGCTGTGAATATCAATCTTTAAATAAAAGAGCTATTTTGGCGCTTGGCAAACACCATAGTCAGAGACAGCATAGATAGGAGAAGCAGGGCAGAGTCAGAGACAGATCAAGCCAGTCACCCAAAGAAGAAACATGTAAGGAACAAAGGTGAGCCATGGTCCACATGGCAGACAGATTAATGGAAATGGGTTGAGTTAAGATGTAAGAGCTAGCTAGCAATGTGCCTGAGCCATAGGCCAAACAGCATGAAGTTAATATAAGTATCTGTGTATTTCTTTGAGACTTTGGGATTACTGGCCAGATAAGTGGCAGCAGGCAGGTCTAAACAGTGGAGCTAGTCAGGCAAGAAATATCATTGTAAGATCCAGTCATAATTTTGTTACCTTTATAAAGCATAATATAAATATCTGTGTTTTCTGATGGTTTTAGGTGAGCCCTGTGAAAGGATTATTCAGTTCTAAAGGTAATTTACCCACCCACAATGAGAATCAATGCTTTAACACTGCCTTAACTGTGGAACAATTTCTACCATAAAATTCCTAATCTTCTAAACACAGAATTTTAAAATTATCATTGATTTACAATTCCTAAAATTTTAACAAAGGTCTGCATTATTTCTTTTTACCTTTATTAGGTTTCTTTTGTTTTAAAGCCTGGTGTATTATAAATCCAATGTGATCATTCAATATATGTATGATAGATTTTACAGGGGAATGTCTAGAAATGATTTTACCACTACAGAAGCAAGTTTTTTTTTTTTTTTTCTGAGATGAAGTCAAGTATTTCAGTTCATATTGATTGCTTCTAATTAGAACTCAAGTGGCAGTTGATGTTTTGACAGAATACACTAAGAATATGTTCACATTGAAAGGGATATTGTACTCTCTGAGACGGACACCAGCACCTATGCCTGGTTAATCTTGGTGGGATGGTGCTCAGATGCGGAAGTTTAAGTTCTATGCCATGTACCAAGACCAGTATGTCACAGATGAACTTAAATACAGTGAAGTAGGATTACTAGATCTGGACTTGGGGCTCACAGTATAAACATCATTAAAAATCATTTTGCTTGCTGTCTTCTAGTGTACAGTGACTTGCACAATAATTGTTTCTCCCTTAGAGAAGCAAAAGAAGGGATTTAGCATCTCTAGCTAAGCAGAACCTCATGCCTCGTTTGCAGCAGCTTTCAGAACCTGCACTTTTCTTGTGAGAGTAGATCGAGACTGCTCTCTATCAAGACCCAAACCTCTCTGTGTGAAGGATTACCAAACATCCTGAGATAATTGAAGGAATAACTGGTCCCTGTCTCATAGAGCTACGTTGCCTGCCATGGGGACAAAGGTCATTCATTGCTAGATAACAGATCTGGAAAGGAGGTAGCAGAAATCATGTACCTTGGAGGGTATATATCAGATTTGATGTCTTCTCTGTTCTGTAACTTTTACTTTTATGCGGTTAGAACATTTCATGCTCCTTGATAAATTGGAGTTATATTTGTGTTCAGTTCTACAGTTTTGAGCTACACCTAATTTTTTACTTATTTTATTCAAATGCTTCTTCAAATCACCACATCCATTTTTTGGTTTTGCTTTTTCTATGAGGTACTATCTTGTTAGGACCCACTGAGAATAATTACCAGTTTCTTTAGATAAAGCCAAATGGATTTGGGAAGGCTCTAAATTTCCCTGGCCATCAACAACTTTTAGAGTGCTTTGGTAAATTGTATTCTCTCTGGATGCAGTTCGAAAGAGATTATGAACACTGAGTAACTGACTACTTGCTTCAGATGCTAAAAAATCTGAACAAACAAATCACTAAAAGTTGAAGAAGTTTGTATACCTTCATGCAATTTGAACATCAACAAACAAAAACAGCGCCCGAGTTCAAGAAGTAAACACAATGCGGGGATTTAATAAAGTTTCAGAAGTTTTGGAGACATCAGAGGGAATCTACCCACAGTCTATGTGGGGGGTTAGTAAATGCTCCAGAAGCCCCAGAGCTCTAACCACAGTCAGTCTAGGAAAATCAGAGTGGTGATTCACACCTTTAATCCCAGCACAGGGAGTATCCTGGGAGTGGTGACCTACACCCTTAATCCCAACTGAGTCAAGGTCGCTTCAGATTATAGAAGGAATTCCAGGCTCCCAAGCAGGTGTGGTGGGGCCACGCCTTAATTACCAAAAGAATACTTAAGATGGGATTCAAACACAGAGAAAGCCATTCCAAGGGAATCAAGGCTGATGAAGCTAGAAGACAGCTGGGTAAGATTTGACTGTGGAATTTATTCCCTCTAGTACCTCCAACTTCCTCAGAGATCTATCCATGAGTCTCATTATTTCATGTGACAACACAATAAATGGATACAAATTTCAAATATCACAATTGGAAATATGTCATCAAAAGACAAACAGATAAATAATTTTCTTTAAAAATCCTTTTCCTTGAGATACCCATGAATATGTTTATGGGGAAAAATACAAAAATTAATTGCCGTAACCCTTTCTGTGGCAACCGCCAAATTTCACACTGAGAAAGAGTTGTTTAATAAAATAGTCAACTGAGAAACCCAAGTAAGTACCATGACAGGCTCCTAATAACTCAGTTAAGAACTAGGCTTCAGTTTCTGCCTATTGAAACTGGACAATAGTTTCTGAGGGAGCCATGAACAAAGGGCAATCTATCACCAATGCCTTTGATAGCAAGAAGGAAGGAGTTTCTAGTACCAGGCCTGAGCCAGTCCCCACAGTATCACAAGTAAATAACCAAATAAGCACAGAGCTTGGAGCTTGACCAACCTTGCCAAAAGATAGGAAAACTGTGGCACTACCCAGCCCCTACAAGACCTAACTGATCAGGAATGTACTACTTTGATTGCCACTCACTTATTTATGAATGCCAGTTATAGATGGAATGATCTAACCATTTCTTAAATTTACTTAGCTGTAAATAAAAAGAGCCTGTAAGCTTCTCTTGAGGTCATTATTTTGTGCATGTGCTTGAAGTGTGATTCCAGGATGCTGGTACCTTTATTTTACAGATAATAAGTGCTCTTGCATATTGTGTACATGGTCTTTTCTGTGACTTCTTCAGGATCCTAACATCAATCCAATCAATATTACAGTTACTGGAAAGAAGACAGCAGTTATATACTGGCATGTACTAAGCAAAACCTATAGAATGAATAAACTACACATGCTAATTGTGAAGATTTTTCTCTTTTCATTCTTTCTCCCCCTTCTTTCTCATCTACTTCCTCGTCTCCTTATTTGTTTATGCATCTTTCAGTGTTTATTCACCATATAAAATATTTGGGTGGACTAAAGTAAAACCTAAGAAACATTTTAATCAAGACAGAATGCAAGAAAGCTGAGAAGTAAAGTTAACTTAATTTAGGCAGAAAGTTTTGTCTGTTGTTTTAAAAGGTTTTCTTCATCTGTTATGTTACTGCAGCACAAAGCAGCAAACACTGACTACTTCAAATTTCTTTGAAGTTTCTTTGCTTATAAGATGTAGTTGACAGTCACAAGGTTCAGCGGGCATCAATTGTCATTAGTTTGTGAGCTGTTACGACAGCATTCTATCATGTTAGGTGAGAACAGGCTAGTTCTAAATAGCTTCTCATTTTTGCTGCCCACCCTAGAATAGCTGAGATAACTTTGCTTCACTTTCTTATCACAGATAAATATCAGAAAAAAATGGAAATAATAAGTCTTCTCAAAAGCAAGGCAAACTGGATACCTAGGCCACTTCTACTAACTTGTATGGTCAAGAGTAGCACAGATTCAAAGAGTAGACACATAGCTTCAGCTGCTTGGCAGGAAAGCTACAGTGAATGGTGACCATCCTGGTTCTAGCCCATTATTCTGTAATGAAAGTCTTAAAATAATATTAATTGTTTTAGCAAGAATACCAACAAAACTAAAAAGAAACAGTAAAAACTTCTTTATCATATAGTTATAATTATTGGTTCAGAATATATATACATATGTATATGTAGTGAGTTTCAGTATGTACATAGAGTACCTTTCTAGATGTGAAACTCTAACACATGCATAGAAAGCAAATATATTTTATTTTCTGGGATGTCTGATGATTTTGCACGTTGTGTTAATATTTTTAAATAAAATTTATTTATATCCATTGTGTCTCCAAGTTTAACAGAATTTAAAATCTATCTTTATTATAAAGATTTTCCATATTTATATTTCTATAACAGTCTTAACTTTAATCAATAATATACTCTAAAAGTAATTTAAATTAAAATGTTATTATTTTAGACCACTCTCGGTGATTCTTTAGACTTTTCCCAAAACATATTGAACAATTAATTATCGTGTTTAAGCAAAGAAACACAAATCAGTTAGTTTTTAGTGTGAAGAGGTATCCTGTCTCTCTGCATTCTCAAGACTTCTTTGGCTCTCACAGCATTGTCTTTCCATTCATTGGCCAAGTGTTAAGTTCTATTGTCTTACAAAACTACAGCGGAGTTACATAAAATAATTTATTGTAGCAGAATTACATCTTTATTACTTATTTAGTCGACTCTGTATTTACTTATGATACTTCACTCAAATGCTAGTATTGTTTTGCATGTAGTCCACAGGAAATCAGATTACAAAATAGAAATACAAAAGAACTGTCCCAGTGAGAAAATAGTGCAGTTCAGTTCCATGACTGTGAATTGGCCCTAATACATTTGTCTCTGTGTGGGTGCAATCCTGTGTATATCTGTGTGTGTGTGTGTGTGTAAAATTGCTTTGTCTCTCAAGTTAGTATACCCTAAGGAAAAAGACAAATGTCCCGGGGATAAAATCAGTGTAAGAGGAAGATAAAACTAGGGTGCCTAGAATTTTAAGAGTGGAGGGAGGAATTTGCTGATTTCCAAGTTCTGATCATGCAACTAAAATATAATAATAAAATATTTATTGAGAAGTAAGAAGTCTCCCAGTAACACTTTTTGCTTTATTCTGTGCCCTAGAAGTTGAACTCAGGGCTTCATGGGAGATGAAAAGCATTACACTGCTGAGACACACATGGACCCTGCAAAGGTGTAGTCTCAACATGGAGAGTGTTCCCAGGATAGTGTAACACTTTAGAGTATAAGGGAAGAGATGGGTGTGGCTGACCCTAGCCAGATAAAAATGGCCTAATAAGGTTCACAATGAGAAACTACAGAACCAAAATTTACTCTGTTTCTTTGCTCTTGTTATACTAGCTCTTTATTCATTTCTATAGTGGGAGCAAAAAAGCAGAGGAATCCATTGATGGCAGAAAAGATATGAGAGGAAATGAAAATGACAAGTTGGGGAATGGCGTAGAACACGGAACATAAATACCAAGCAAAAAGATATTTTACTCTCTAGACCGATTTTTAATTATGAACTTTGGGTAAAATTATTAGAACTGTGAAAACTGCTTCTAATAATTATTCGGTTTTACAGTCTTTCAGATGATGTGTCCCTGTATTGGATAGACTTTAAACAACCTGATCTCATGTGGTACAATATCTGTGTATTTTAATTGAATTATATTGAATAATAAGCATGCAATGGCTATTTTAACTAATTTGCATAAAAGAGAAGACCTCACCTGAGATTTAGAAATGTGTCACTTAGTCACAGTGAGGAGGAAAGTCCCATCTTTCACCTGTAGGTCATTCGATTATAATCTGTGGTGACTTTTGCTGACAGTAGAGATCTCTGCTTTGACAACAATAAAGTGGATTTTCTAGAGAAGTTTACCAAAGCTTGAAACTTTCATGATGAAATGACTGGTTAAGTTGGTGTTGATAGCATCTGGCCGGAGTCATCCATCACCAGTCCTGGGGAGCAGGGATCCTAATGCTGCTGGTTTTATTCAATCTATTTTATGCAGCCATGCTTGACTATGCAACACAAGACCTCAGGGTTGGTATTAGGATATATTTTGATCTCCTATAAAATTTTCCACTTCAATAATTTGCAATCCTCCTAAAAGTCCTTGAGGCAATCGTTCATGAACTACTGCTTTCCAATGACAACATACCCAAAGATGGTCTAAAATGGATTTTAGGAAACTGTGCTGGCTTATGTGCAATGATGGTTAAAAACTGGAGAGTTTTTCAAGCATAGTAGGTTTTAATACCACAATTTTAGAAGATAATTTTAGTATGGTTAATTACCAATATTCTGCAGATATATGGTAGTATTTAGTGAAAATAATATATTTGGGAAGTAGCAGTACTTTTGTTAGAAACCATTATAATTCAATTTATATTAAAGTAAAATTATTTAAGTCTCTCCAGTGTAAAAATTTGGAGCATCTATAGATCAACTTTGCAATGTGCTTTACTGAAGCTTGGATTTTCTTCTAATATCTGCATAGTTGCTATTTATTGAAATTATGATAATATAACCACCCAATCCTACTGTGTACAAACAGGAGAAAATCTGAGAATTTATTTAATCAAACCTTCTCATTTTATAGTGATAGTTGAATCAATTAATAGCATATTGATAACTGATTATAATAGTGAAAGCCACTGTAGAATCCATCCTACAAGATGGTCCCAGCTGATCCTTCCCATCTGATGTTCATAACCTGTGAACCCCCTTCCCAGTTGCATGAAAAGTTATTTAATGTGACTTGTAGATCACAATTGATGGTTTTATTTCTAAGGGACAGTGATTTTCTTAAATTATCTTCTCCTGGGTGAAGCAAGCTTCTGTCTAATCAGCACTAGGAAGGGATCCATGTGATAAGAAACTGAATATGGCAGCCAGCTGCTAACCAGGAACTGATACCACAGCAACTAAGTGCATATGGCTGGCTCTCCAGACTCCTACCTTTCTGTGTCTCAAGGTGGCTCCAGTATACCTGATTGTCTTTCATACATTCTCATAGCGTTCCTGTGCCAAAACCACTGGTCTAACCCACTCTCAGATTTCCAACTTAATCTCAAAACTGTATAAGACATTCATTCGTAATTGCTAGTCAATGGGTTTTGGAGTGATTAATGTTTGCACAATACTATACACTAGTAGAGTGAGTTTTCCTCAGACTTTCATGTCAGGCAGTTGTGAAATGGGAGACTATGGTTAATATTGGAAGACAAACCATGATCGTGAATAGCAATCCATGACCACTCAGACCCATGGTTGAGTACAGGTAATAAGTAACTTCCAAACTTTAATAACTGTATAGATATCTAGTCTAGTTAGGGTTACTATTGATGAAACATCAGGACCAAAAGAAAGGAAGTCAAAGCAGGAGCGCAAACAAGGCTGGAGGCCATTGAGGAATGCTGCGTCAAAGTTTACTCTTTCCGTCTTGCTCTGTTTGTTCTTTTATGGAACCAAAATCTCCAGCACACGTATGTCCACCCACAATGGCCTGGACCTCCAAATAATTAAGAAAATGGTTAACAGCCTTGGCTGCAGCCACATATTATATAATAAGGGACATCTTCTCATTCTCCCCAATGGCACTAGCCCGTGTGCCAGAGTGATATGAAATCCAGCCTGCTGAATATTTGTGTAAACATGCTTTTCTTCACAAGAAGAAACTGCATACTGGAACACTATTCCATGACCCTATTATAACTTTATATTCTGTGATTATCAAATAGAGTCAAGCCTATTTTCATTATTATTTTACAACTTTCCACATATCCCTTATATAGTGGGAACTTTCAAGATGCATGGAATTTGACTTTTGGTTAGTAGAGCGCCATGAATATGTTTGCTATAATCAGCACATTATCTGTAGCTTATGGATTCATTTTTTGTCTTTTATTACATATCATTCGTTCTCATCATTGTTAGGTATTTAGTTGTGGCCTGTCTGTGATCATGGAACAGTCTGTATGGCTGAAATTGAGATGTATCCTCTAGCTTTCTTAGATTACCACTCAGAGACTAGAGAAACAGTGATTGTCACATATTTCTTACCCACTTTTTTCTATGTTTCACACCAGTGAACTAATATAAAAATAAAGGCTTTCTCTTAGTGTTTTTCTTTGGCTTTTAACATAAAAGAAAGGTTATATGCTCTAAGTTTAAAAACATAGTTTTTTACATGATTGCTTATTGAATCTTCACAGTACTGGATTCGAACCTACTGCACCAACTAGTATGGCGCCTGTTTTATTAAGGCAGTTAATTATAATACCATGTAACTTTTCTGGGAACCTATGTCCATTAATACATAGGTTTTTCTTTCATCTGGGACTTAAAATAATTATCTTAGTTAACTTATGTTTTCACTGATGGCTCTGCTAAGCAGACCCATACAACAGAACCAAGTGTGTTTATTTTTAGATCTGTGAAATTATTCCGCTTATTCCTCCAAAGTAATATTTTAAGATGCTACTGGAGTCTTGATCAGTTATCTACCCATTTTCAGAACCACTCTGGCATTACATAAAGCTTTGGTAATACATTGTTATTTAATTCAACAAAACTTAGTTTTACCTAAAATTTTCTTTCTTTGTAAAAAGGATATTTTGGGGTAGGTTATTTTCAAGATATTTCCTATATCTAGGAGTGTTTTCAAAAGAAACCTTAAGAAATTGCTGTACAGCCATGGGACAAAGGCATCGATTGGCATGTCCAAATATTTCCACACTAAGAAATGAATAGAGGCAATGAATTCTGCCTGGTAAATCTCAAAGTGTTCATTTCTACTATATTTTCTTTCTTTCTTTGAGGACATACACATAATTATGTTTTTTGAGATGCTAGGAAATACATAATATTTTTAAAGAAGAGAATAAATGCGAGTAAATTTGTATAGACCATATAACTTATAGCCTTGCAATGATACTATGAGTTAAAAACCAAGCTTACTAATTAAAGTGTTCATGAAATATGAGTTAATGCACATCCACAGGTCTCTGACTCCTATACAACAGCCAGAGTTCTGCTCATCACAATCAAAGCAAATGATCTCTCGGCTGTAGTCATTCCTCAAGTTACGCATGCATAGAGTCAAAGCCTGCAGATTTAAGATTGTAATCAAGTTCAGTTTCTCTTGTAGTAGAAACAGACAAAGGAGCCACAATTGTGCAGGAAAGTTTTATATCAACTTGACACAAGCTAGAATCAGCTGAGAGAAGGAAACCTACATTGAGAAAATGTCTCTATAAAACCAGGCTGGAAGTAGGAAAACCTTATTTATTCGTCTCTTACGTATTACATAATGACTGCAGTTTCTCCTTCCCCATCATGTCCCTCCTGTAACCCCTCTCTCCCTCAGATCCACCCCTCCATTTCCCTTAAGGAAAAGGTAAGCCAAGCAAATGTGGCATATCAAGTTACAAAAACTTCAGGCATCTTCAGTCATATTATGGCTGGACAAGAAAACTCAGTAGGAGGTAAAAGGTCCCCAAAGTAGACAAAAGAGTCAGAGACAGCCCTTGCTCCCATTGCTGGGGTTTTCACAAGAAAGACAAAGTTACACAACAATAATATACAGGCAGAGGGCCCAGTTCAGGTTCATATAGGCTTCTAGGATGTTTATTTGGTGGTTCAGTCTTTGTGAGCCCTGTGAGGCCAGGTTTATTAATTCTTTGGTTTTTTTTGTTTGTTTGCTTGTTTTTTTTTTTTTTTTTTTTTTTGTTTTGTTTGTTTGGTTTTTTTTTGTTTTGTTTTTTGGTTTTTTTTTTATAGTGTCCTTGGCCCCTCTGACTCCTGAAATTCTTCCTCTCCCTTTTCACAGAAATCCTGGTGCGCCATCTAATATTTGATTATCCGTCTCTGCGTCTGCTTCCATCAGTTGCCAGATGAAGCCTCTCTGATGAGGATTATTCTCGGCTCCTATCTATGTGTACAGCAGAGTAACATAGTAATCATTTTACTGACGTTTTCCCAGTCATGTTTGGTTCTATTCTAGGTTTCCAGGCTATTCACTCACTGGTTCCTGGCTGTCCAGGCAATGTCAGTGGTGGGCTCCCTTAATGGCCTTGATCTCAAGCTGGAACAGTCATTGGTTGGCTACGCCCAGATTTTCTGTGCCTCATTTACTCAAGAACATCTTGCAGGTAGGATGAATTCTAGGTAAAGACTTCATGCTGGGTTGGTGTCCCATTCCCTCACTGGAAGACTTTTTTGGAAAGAAGACAGCTGGTTCAGTTTCTGTATCCCCCAATACTAGGAGTCTTAGTTAGGGTCATCTTTATAGATTCCTGAGAGTTTCCTTTGCCCTTGAAATATTCACCAATGTCAGTTATTTAACCCAGTATTCTCTTTATCCATCTTCCTCCTACCTAATCCCCACTATTCCTATCCCTGTCAGCATCCAGTCCACTCATGACATCTATCAATTTCCTCTTCCCAAGGAGATTCATGTATTCCCCTTGAGTTCTTCTTGTTACCTAGCCTCTTTCAGTTCATGGTTTGGAGCAAGATTATCTTCTACTTAACAGTTAATATCCATGTATGAGTAAGTATATACCATATTTGTCCTTCTGCATCTGAGTTACCTCATTTTGGATTTTTTAAATTTCCATCCATTTAACTGAAAATGCCATGAATAATTATTTTAAACAAGTGAGTAGTACTCCATCGTGTGCATGTACCATATTTTTGTTTTCCATTCTATGGTTGAGGAATACCTAGATTTTTCTAGTTTCTGACTATTATGAATAAAGTAGCAATGAATATAGTTCAACAAGTGTCCTTGTGATAGGATGATGAGTGTTATAGCTGGTTCTTGAGGTAGATTGATTACCAATTTTCTGAGAATTTTTCATACTGATTTAAAAAATGACTGTATATTTTGTACTCCCACCAGATGTGAAGGAGTGCTCCCCTTGCTCCACATCTTGCCAACATGAGCTGTCATTTGTGTTTCTAACCTTACCAATTCTGACAGGCGTAAGATGGAATCTTGGGGTTCTTTTTATTTGCATTTCCCTGATGACCAAGAATGCTGAATACTTCTTTAAGTTATTCTCAGGCATTTGAGAATCCTCTATTGGGAATTCTGTTTAAATCGGTACACCATTTTTTAAATGTATTGCTTCATTTTTTGATACCTAGCTTATTGAGATCTTTATGTATTTTGGATATTACCCCTCTATCCAACGTGAAGTTGGTGAAAATCTTTGTCCAATTTGTAGATTGCTGCTTTGTCCTATTGACCATGTCTTTCACTTTACAGAATCTTTTCCATTTCATGAGATCTCATTTATTTATTGTCAACCTTAATGTTTTCACTATTGGATTTTTATTCAAAAAGTTGTCTCCTGTGCCAATGTGTTCAAGGTTATTCCCTACTTTATCTTATATTAGGTTCTATATAACTTGATTTATGTTAAGGTCATTGATCTACTCTGACTTGAGATTTGTACAGGGTGATAGATATGGTTCTATTTGTATTCTTGTATAAGCCAAAATCCAATTAGAACAACACCATCTGTTGAAGATGCTATCTTTTTACCATTGTATATTTCTGGCTTCTTTACCCAAACTTGTGAGTTCATAGGTGTGTGCAATTAAGTCTGAGTCTTCAATTTGATGCCATTGATCAATGTGCCTGCTTTTATGCTAATACAATGTAGTTTTTATTACTATATCTCTGCAGTTGGGGCATCGATGTTCAGAACTGAAACATCATGTTGGTATATTTTTCTTTTGGTGAGTATGACATGTCCTTCCCTATCTCTTTTGATTGATTTTGGTTGGGCGTCTATTTTGCTAGTTATTAGAACTGTTATACCAGCTTTATTTTGGGTCCAGTGGCTGAGAAATTTTTTTCCAAACCTTTCTCTGAGTTAATAGTTTTCTTGATGCAGCAGAAAAATGGATCTTGCTTCTGTATCCAATCTGTTAGCCTTTATCTCTTTCATTGAGGAATTGAGTTTGTTGATGTAGAATGCTATTAATTGCCAATTATTTTCGTTGGTCATGGTAGTAGCACTTTGTGTGTATGTATGTATGTGTGTGAGAGAGAAAGAAAAAGAGAAAGAGAGAGAGACAGAGACAGAGAGATAGAGAATATTGCCATTCTTTGGGTTTTACTGGTGTGAGATTATTTTTCTGTGTGTGTTTCATAGGTGTAATTGGCCCCCTTAGGATTGTCATTTCCTTCTAAAACTTTCTTTGGGGCTATATTTGTAGATACATATTGTTTAAATTTTGACTTTGTCATGGAATATCTTGTTTTCACCAGCTACAGTGATTTAAAGTTTTGCTGGATACAGTAGTCTGTGCTGGCTTCTGTTGTCTCTTAGAGTCTGGAAAACATCTGTATGGGCCTTTCTGGCTTTTGGTGTCACCAATAAGAAGTTGAGTGTAATTTTGATGGGTCTGCCCTCAATATGCTACTTGGCATTTTTTCCTTGCAGTTTTTAATATATTTTCTAGGTTCTGCATGTCTAATGTTTTGATTATGCGGTCAGTGGACTTTCTTTTCTTGTTCAATCTATTTGGAGTTCTCTAAGCTTCTTGTATCTTCATAAGTATGCCTTTCTTTAGGCTATAAAAAATTTTCTTCCATGATTTTGTTAAAAATATTTCCCGAGCCTTTGAGCTGGGATTCATCCTTCTTCTATTCCTAAAGTACTTAGATTTGGCTTTTCCGTAGTGTGACAGATTTCCTGGATATTTTGACTGATGTATCAGTTTATTCTGTTTTATCTTCTATGCCTGACATCTTCTCTTCTGTCTCTTGTATTATTTTGGTGATCCTTGGGTCTGTAGTTCCTGTTCACTTACCTAGATTTTCATCTGCAGGATTACTTTAGTTTACGTTTTCTCTATTCTATTTCTGTTTTCCACCATGAACAATCTTATTCACTTCCTTCATCTCTGTTTCTTCCTGGCTTCCTTTGCTCTCTTTATCAGATTAATTCATTTCCTCCCATTTTTTGTTTGTGTTTTCCTGGATTTCTTTAAGTTAATTATTTATTTCCTCCTTAAGGATCTCTATTATCTTCATAAAGTTTGGTTTTAGGTCATTTTCTTGAAGTTCAGTTGTGTTGGACTATTTCTAGCTTCCTAAAATATGATAGGTGTGCTCTGGTGGTGACATATTGCCTTGGTTTTTGTTGGTTGTGTACTTATACTGGCCTCTAGGCTTCTGGGTTTGGGTTAATGATAGGTTTAGGTACATACTACTCAGTTTATCTTTGTTGACTGGGTATTTTTTCCCCTCAGTTTCTATTTTCTCTCCTATGGATTGCTTACCGGAGTGGCCTGTGGTTTTGATTAGCAAGTAATCTGGTACAGTCAGGTGTCTCCACTTGTTTGAGTAACCTCAGGCATTCTGGAAACTAAAATAATCTCTAGGTGCCAAGTACCAGAAGTCCTCTGGTAAATCATGGGGCTTCTGGGGTTTGGGGTGCACGAATGGCCTCTGGTATAGTAGGGATCCTTTGCCAGAGTTATGGACCAGGATATAGTGAGGAGGAGTTGGGGTCCTGTCAAGAAAACCTACAAGAGTTCTGAGAAGTGTTGGTGGGCTGTGGTGGGCTCTTATTATGGTTCTGTCTACTTGGGTAGATCCGGAGCCTCTGCTTAACTTCGTTTTCTTAATTAGTAGTTGATGAAGAAAATCCCAGCCCATTGTAGATGATTCTGGAGTGGGTGGCCTGGGTTCTATATGAAAGCAGGCTGAACAAGCTGTGAAGATAAAGCCAATAAGCAGTGACTGTCCATGGCTCCTGCATCAGCCTTTGTCTCCAGTATCCTGCTAAGTTTGAGTTTCTGTCTTTGCTTTCCTTCATGGATTGTGACTGAATATATGTAAGCCAAATAAACCTTCTGGACAAGTTTCTTCTGGTCATGGCATTTTAACACAGCATAACAACCCTATCTAAATGAAGTATGCCAGATTAATTTCTTCTGTGTATGTATAACAGTCCTATACCATCTGCCTAGCGCCATCATAGGATTTTACCTGCACGCTGGTAGAAGAATTAACTAATGTTTTCCATGGAGTATGTCCTGGAACGTCTATGCATGTCACTACTTTTCTTCTTATTAAGACACAAAGAAGTTGGACAGACTCTGCTGACATTGTTGCTTTCTATGCACAAATTAGCCAACAATCTTTGATTTGTGGCATTAGTATATAATCTCAGACTGAGTGAAAAATTATTGTTTGAAATCAAAATACTCAGAATATGGATAAAATAAAAAATACACAAGCAAATACAAAAATCAGGTGATCCCTGGCGTTTACTCATTTTTATAAACCAGAAAATAAATATTTTTATTATTAAATTTCATACTCTATTAATTTTATACTTTAAAACTCCAGTTTATAAAAATGAAGGTGACATAAATAATTCTTATATAAAATCTAAGAATAATAAACAAAGAAATGTAAAACATTTAGCTTTTAAAAAATCTATGCAAAACCCTTTTGTGCCTTCTACAATATTGATTTATTGAATTTAACTCCTAATTATCTTTAGAAATAGAGTCTTTATTAATTAAAGTTAATATAAGTGATAAACACTAATCTCTTACGAATGATGTTCGTATAAGAGGAGATAGCATAATTCTCATATTCTCTCTCTTTGTGTGTGTGTGTCTGTATCCCTCTCTGTGTCTCTCTGTGTGTATATGTATCTTTTTCTCTCTCATAACAATCTGAGGGAAAAGGGAAGTTGTCTGCAAGTTAAATAGTCAAATGGTGATTAAAAAAAGAAACCCTACCCTGACAGATCTTGATCTAGTGGTTCTATAACTGAGGAAAAAAAAAAAAAAAGCATCTATTGTCTAAGCTACCGAACTTGGCTTATTATGCTAGTCTATGCTGATTAAGACAGTTCATTGAGATGGAGAAGGATTCTTCTCTTAGTTGAAGAAAGTTCAAAATTTCACAGAATTAAGTTGGTATCCATAGTGACTGAAGAAAGACAGTAAAGACGAACAACACCTGAAATATATTACTACTTTTTACTTATTAAACCTTCTAGAGATCTCAGAAAGTGACCAACACAGACTAAAAATGAATCCACTCACCCACTGGACTGCACGTCATTTTCAACTGACCTGTAAACAAGCATTTACTTCTTTAGTTACTGAATTGTTACTTCTTTAGGCGGTACTAGCATATCTGTCAGAAGTGTACAAACATTTGATTTTAATTTTGTGCTCAATAAAATCCATATTACCCATGGAGCAATAACAATATAACCTACATAGTCACATATTTTTATGTCTTTTACTATTTTACAACTAAACATGAGTCACATGAAGCCACCCACTACCCTTCTTCTATTCTGTACTAGTTTTTACAAGGAGACTCCAGCTTCATTCTCAAGAAGTCCTACTGTTTCCGTCCTTATTTGACTCTGCTTTTGTACAAAGATATTTTGAAGTAATAATTTCATTTGCAAAGACTCCTTCCCTTGGGATTAGTAATTATTCTTTTGTATTGTTTCTGAAGTGTAACGTGGGAAAGAGGCAATACATCCTTCGTGTAGAATGCTTTCATTTTCAGTGGTTCTCATAAAAATTTTGCAAGATTTGAGTATTTTTGGTAACTGAAAAAAGCTGGTTCCTCAAAATCCTTGGATCTCCCTGCCTTTTTACATAAAAGTTGTGAAATGTAAAGGAGAATGATTAGTGTGGCCACCGTGAGTTTAAATTCTCCCTGGAACTTCTGCTTGGCTGGCATTGATTTCCTATGTATTTCCTTTCCTTTGCCATTGTGAGTACTGTGTGCTGAGGTGCCTTATCCCTCAAAAACTGATATGAGTTTTTCTAAGTATGATTTAAATTTTATCAGAGTCTAATGAGCCAAGATGTGCCTGCACTTGTGTGTGTGTGTGTGTGTGTGTGTGTGTGTGTGTGTGTGTGTGTGTAAATTACATCACAAAAGTTGGGAAATGTAGATACAAAAACATTAAATAGCCTTTCAATCTCATGTATCAAATTGTAAAACCCTTTTCATGACCTTTCTATGTAGCTAATATTTTGTCTGACTCTTTTTTTATTTCTGTTTTGTTTTGTTTGAGTACAGGATCCATAATAAAATGCAGACACAAAGAAGACTACTGTCACACAACTTTTCCTCTTACTTTAAATAGAAGGCGTAGCAAGGACAAAACTTATTATATAAATGAAGAGCTGAAATAAAATTATAGTAACATGTTAGGATATGCAGGGTCATAATTATATAATGAAACTATTGCTAGATATTGTATATAAATCTTTCTACTGACCATTTGTAAAACAATAACAGGTAATTGTATTTAGTAAAAAATCTAATCAGTTTCAATAAGGTTATACACTAAAATTATTAAATCAGGGTAATAGTATACTGATTATTTTCAATATATAAATATACATTTTTAATACTTATGTTAAAAGAATTATTTTATTATTACTTAGAATTCTTATTTGTCTCTTTTAAAACATACATGTTATCTGTGGTTATTAGGCTGTATGGTAGCTTATTCAGACTTAAGTTTTTTAATCTAACTTTAACTCAGCATCTATTAACTTTAATCTCACTACTTCCCCACCTCCACCAGCCACAGACAGCTGACATTTCTCTACCTATTTTTATAAGTTCGGATATTTTGTATATTCAATATGGTGATGTTTAACTGGTTGTCAACTTTACAAGATCTAGAATCACATTAGAGACAAACTCTTGACACACCTATGAAGTGTTATCCAGTCTCTGGGCATATCTGAGAGATTATCTAGATTACATTAACTGAAGGGGGAAGGTTCACCATGAATTTGTCCAGCACATTTCTATGGATAAAGGTCTTGGACATCACAGAAGGAGAACTCTAGTTTGGGATGGACATTCATCAACCTTTGCTTCCTGATTGCAAACATATGAGCAACATAACCGGTTGTTTCAAGTTTCTACTACTATAATTTCTCTGGTAGTAACTGTGAAACAAAATAAACCCTTTTACTTTAAATCGTTTCTGTTGTATATTTTGTCATAAAACACACAACTAATATATAAAATTGGTACTAGCTCGGAATCAGGCCATTGCTGTGATAAACCTGACCATTTGGTTCTTTGGTCTTTGGGACTATTTTGTAGGAGGATTATAAAAAAATAATTGTAATCATTGACTACAAAAGCTTCACAATACAGTAAGCAGAGCATAATGGGAAGTTCTAGTGGGAATCCAAGAGACAAATATATTAAGAAAAACATGTGAATTGGAAGTCCAGATAATGATATTAAAGAAAGATCAAGAAATTTATTAAGAACTAGACAGTAAATCCATGAAATACTCTGGCAAGAATTTGGTTGCATTTTACCTTGTCTGGAGAACTTTGGGTAGCATAAGTACAAAAGTCATAGACTAATTTTTCTGATAAAGTTTTAAGAGACAGTAGCATTCAGTTCAGGTCATGACTACTGAACATGGTTGTGGTTTAAGAAGCAACCGGGATAAAAATGCAAAAATGGAGGTTTGCAGGCAATGGAATGATTTAAGAATTTTTACTAATTTTATATACTAGCCACAGAACATCCTCTCCTCCCTCACCCCTCTCTCCATCAGACTTCCCCCGGACCCACCCCATCTCCCAAAACAGACCAAGCTACACAAGTGTCTCCCTATGCAGAAGGCCTTGTTCAGTCCTATGCAGGTTCCACAGTTTTGGTCTAAACTTTGTGAGTTCCCACTAGCTTGGTCAAGTTGTCTCTATAGAGTTATCCATCATGATCTTGATCCCCTTTGCTCATATAATTCCTCTTTTCTCTCTTCTAGTGGACTCCCAGAGCTCAGCCTGGTACTTGGCTGTGGAGAAATAATTTAAAAATAGTCACAGAAAAGCCTACTACTAAAAAAGTAACTGAAATTATCTTATCTATTACTACTATAAAAGAGAATCCTCCAGTAACACACTGAAACAGACGGATTTATTCCTTGAGTACAGGACACCACCCACTCCAGCCTACATTTTATGAAAATGCATATTCATTTCAGAGGAAAGAAACTAACTGGAATTGCTTCCTGAGGGTCCAAGGGACTTGGACTATATCTTGAGTTGATAGCAGAGGTCGACATATATATTCCTCACTTTTAAGGCAGTGAATGTACCGAGGATACATATTATGAGACATTATATTTAAAATCTCTGAAATGAGGTAAGAGGCCACTGTAAGGAGCTGTGAAGGGGAAGCCTGAGTTGCAATGCAGAGACCCAAAGATGTTCAACATGTCATATCATTGTCTGCCTGAAGAAGAACCCTACAAACATAAGCAGAGTTGGCTCCAGAGAAAAGTTATGTGTGTTAAAGGCATTGGAGTTGAATAGTAGAGTTAGTTAAGCCTTTTGAAGAATGGACTATACTATTACAAGTCCCAGATGTTGGACATGGAACTTTAAAATTCCACACTTGTCTTGTCGGAATCTGGTCTTCTGTTAGTGCAATTATTCTTTGTTATTCATCCATTCTTCTTTTTATGGGATGGAAATTTTCTTCTTTGTCATTATATATTAAAATATATAACTTGATTTTGTTTCGTAGCAGCTCAGAGTTAAGAAATTGCTTGAAGTCTCAGATGAGATATACTCTTTGAATTTTTCAATAGTGTTCAAAAAATTTAAAGAGCATGGGAACTTTTGAAGTCAGATTGAATGGTTTCTACATTATAAAATATCCATGAATCTATGAAAGCAAAATGTGGAAAGTTGCTACTAAAAGTGATTTGTTGTGGCATTAAGTTGACGAAGTCTGGAGCTGTAATGTTTATCAATCATGATTGTATCTAGAAATGACATAGAGACAAGTGTCTAGACATGTCTGTTAGGAATTAAATAGATTAAGTTAATTGACATGAGGAGACTCAACTTAATCTTGGGCAGCACCATTCCATAAATTGGAATGGAAGAATATATACAAAGCAAAACTACCTAAACATGGGTATTAATTCTTCTTTGTTATATCTGACTCATGCTGACTCTTAATTTACTATTGCTAATTTTATACAAACATTTCCTATATATTTACAAGAACCAAAATAACATTTTATATTTAATTATTTAGATCTTCAGAAACTTTTCATTGTAAATTTCATGTTATTTTTGTTTTTATTCATATGTTTAGCAGATATTTTACCTAGGATATTGGGATGCTGTGATATTTTATTTTAAATATAAAGTCATCAAACTTAGAACTGCCTGCAAGCAATTCTTAATTGAGAAATTGTCAAGGTTAAGTTGGCTTCTGGGCATGTCTGTGAAAGATTGTCTTAATTGTTAAGTGACCCAGATAGGTTAGGCTCTATACTATATAAGAAAGCTAGCTGAGCAAGCTAGAAGGCAGAAAGGGAAAATTCATTTTGTTTTGCCCTTGACTATGAATATAATAAGATAAGCTGCCAGAATTCTGGCCATGACTCCACTGAAATGATAGGCTATAACCTAGAGTAGCAAACCAAATAAGTACTTTCTCCCTAAGTAGCTTTTGCAGAATATTTTTTTAATCACAGTAACATATATGAAGCTAGAACAGATTCATAATAACTTTCAGTGATAAATTTTTCCCATGTATAATAGTGCACCACATAATGTCAAATGGAATAACATGTATTTTAAAAATAAAAGAAAATTTAATAAGATTACTTTTTAACTAAACATATGCTTACATATTTGTGTGTGGGTAGTTGCACATGAGAGATCAGAAGAAGGTGCTGGATCCTTTAGGGCTGGAGTTCCAGAAGGTTTTAAGCCACCTGGCATCAGTACTAGGAAGTGAAGTTGGGTCCTTTGCTAGAGCACTGTGCAAATACAAAATAATGTCTTTAATTATGACATTTTCATACCTAGATGTTATTGTACTTTGCTCATATTTATGGCCTGTCTCTTTCCTTCACATTTCTGCTTTCATGTTTTACAGCTATGTCAAAACAAGTTCAATACCTATGTTTTTTTCTGTTTTCATACTCCACTCTCTTTCTTTTCTCCTCATAATAAACTTCCTTCATATATATATATATATATATATATATATATATATATATATATATATATATATATATATATATATATATGAAGGAGGTTATATATGTGTTTAAATAAGCACATATATTTAAAATATATATTTGAATCTATATATTGCACACGAGAGTAAACATGATGCCGCTTGAGTCTTCTGAAACCTCTAAATCCATTCACTCACTTCCATAGGTCCATGCCCATGTCATAATGAAAAATACATTTAGTACAACTTTAAAAGTCTCCATAGTCTTTCATAGTCTTAACAATTTAAAGTTTAAAGTCTCCACAGAAACTCAAGGCAATCTCTTAATTGTGAAGCCCTTTGACATCAGAAAGCAAATTAAGTATTTTCAATATATAACAGCACAGAGCCTATATTAGCATTCTGGAGAGAAGAATCAAGGCCTGAGAGGAAAAACAAATACAAAACAAAGACAGAAACACAGCCGGGGTCTGTCTCCAGATCCTATGAAGTCAGAGAGCTTCCACAACTCTCCCCTTCCAGCTCTGCTGTCTGAAACATACTTCTCAATCTTGGGCTGGTTCCTCTCCTTGTGTGCAAATTTCCTTGGCAGATATTTCACTTCTTTGGCACCTCTAACATCTTGGATCTCCAACAAAATCCAAGCTTCATTTTCACAGCTTCACACAATTACCTCTTAGGATCTCCTTGTAGGGATTCCTCTGTGCTCACATATCCCTCTTGAGTAGAAAGCCAGAACCATATCCATAACACTGCTAAGTTTGACTACCAATTTGGGATGAACCTTGACACTCTTGATTTGCACATAATGTAAACATTATACCACTAAACTATGCCCACAGCATTCATTGTATTATTCTTATATTGGGAAATTGCTTACATGGCATAGTCTGAGGCAAATGCTGTAAGAAATTTAATTAAGTTAAAAAGAGGTATTGGAAAAAATTTATATCCAAACATATTTAAACTATTATTATATATGTCGTTATGTGTCATATACAAACACATATATTTAATAATGTTATATACCCATTTATGTTCATATATTTTAAAAAACAAAATGAGAGACATTTCTTTACAATTAATGTTGTATCTATTTTTATTTTACATTCTATGTATGACTATTTTTTGTGCACAGATGTGTGGTGCCTGTTGAGGTCAGAAGAGTACAATGAATCCCTGGAGCTTGAGTTACATATGGCTGTATGTGCTGATAATCAAGCTCCAATTCAATGAAAGAACATCTAGTAGTTTTGGTAGCTAAAATATCTTTCAAGACCATAAGTTAATGTCCCCACATTTGGACACTTATAGCCATTATCTGCTTTATATTTTAAATTATTTATCTTTTGGGAATTTAGCATATGAGTATTGCATTTACATCATTATTCCACTCCCTTTCCTTTCTGTGCTTCTTCACGTGCCTCCCTACTGATGTGTGTTGTCCTTCTGTACATTGTGAATTATCTATATGCTGTAAATTACCGTTATATAATAAAGAAATGGTTTTGTTCTATGGCAAAACAGCTTATAGATAGACAGACAAACAATTCAAGTATAAATTTTTAAAAAAGGATGACAGAGTCAAACAAAGGGATTACAAGCTATAGCCCTCCCCAAAATCAAAATATAATAAAACATAAATAAAGCTAGTGCCACATGACAAAACATAAACTAATAAAAATAAGTTGTATAATAAGCCTGAGTCATATGCCAAACTATTTAAAATTAATCTCTCTCCTTCTCTCTCTCTCTCCAAACACACACACACACACACACACACACACACACACACACACACACACACATAAATGGCTGTGGGTGAAAATTTCCTTCAGACCACAGGCCCGGGTGGGCCAGAAACTTCCAGCTACACCCCACTTCTCAAACTCATGCCCTCTTATTCTTCAATTATAATAGATGTCAGATTACAAATCTGTACTGCTGGGATCATTTAGTGTTGCTCATTTGTTCCGGACTGAGCCCTTTGCATTGGATCTTCTATCAGAACCTTCTGACTAGGGAGAACTGCCTCCCTCTGCAGCAACACTTATTTCCCTATTCTTCTAGGAGTGAAGCCTTGTGGGAAGTCCTCATTTGCCATGACATGCCGGTTAGCGTTGTCATTTTAGGTTTGGTTAGGCATTCGTGTTGTAAACTTTCTGTGTGCAGTTTGCAGATAGAAGATATCTCACGGAAGGTTACCTTCCTGGGCATCTCTCCATGGAAGTTCCCACCCTCTGCTTCCACAATGTTCCAGGAGCCATATGTGTAAGAGTTCTCTTGCTGCTGTTATCAACTGGAGCTAGCAGTAAGTTGTTCTGTGCATTTTGGCCAGTAGTAGCTTTTTGAAATAGTCTTTTGCTTTCTTTTCCTTTTTCTTTTCTTTCTTTTTATTTCTTTTGGTTGAAAAAATAAAACCCAAAAAACTCCTATGCTTAGATGTGAGAGCTATACTTAATAGTGCTTATAAGGATAAGTATTTAGAATATAGTTAAAAATTATACTAGATTAGTGAGCTGGCAGTAATAAGTCCTCATCTTGACAGGCCAGGTTTATAATAATACCAGTCATAAATTTGCTCCACTTAGCAAGCATTAAGTACAATTAGATGCCTGTGGGTTTTTCCCAGTATATAAATGCCACTCTAGTACTTTTTGGGATATCCTGCTGTCCTGGTCATTAATGCTGTTGGTAGGCCTCATAGCAGGGTAGGGCTACTTAGAGCTTTTCGCTTTTGTCAGCTCGCGTAGCTCCTCTGCTATGATGAAAGTCAGTTCTCAGGGAGTTAGATTCCAGGTCAAGTCCAGCCTAATTCCTTCATGTCGCCTGCCTTATGTGTACAGTGTTTTCTGCAATAGGTTCTATCTTCAATTTCTAGGTGCAATTCCAGGCAACAACAGAAGGCTATATTATCTGGAGAATCTTTGAAATCTCCCAGCAACAACTAGGAAGGGGATTTTCCATGTCTAGACATGGAATTTTGTTCATTTTCCATAACCTCAATGTTTTTATTTTTTATTTTCATTATTAATCTTAATAGGTACTATATTGTACCTATCAAAGAAAGACTTTTTTTTTTAACCTTGAGTATGTCATGGACTTCGGTCACCCCTTCTTCCCTCTTCTCCTTTCCAACACCTGCTTATTACTTTTCTTCCTGTTTGATTTGCTTCCATATGTATCCATACGGAAACTAGGATTTATGCATGAGAGAAAGGGTGATTATTGCCTTCTGAGGCTGTTTCCTGTAATGTGATACTTTCCAATTATATTCATTTTCTCAATGAGCAGCATAACTCTACTCTCTATCATGGAGAAGCAATATTTTAATGACCTCATAATATTTCAGCTTGGTCAGGTACCATAACTCCTTAGTCACTTTCCATTATTGGATAATCAGTTTTGCTTTCTTAAGTGCTAAACAACAAAATATCTATTTTAATGAATTATCAACTTACTGACGTGCAGCTGGTTGAATCTTCTTCATGTCTCAAGAAAGAGTATGTTCTGGGCTCTGGATAATGTACAGAAACAAACAACAAAATAGAACCAGGTTCAATGGTGCGCACCTTTAGTCCCAGCACTCAAGGGGCAGAGGCAGGCAGATCTCTATGAGTTCAAAGCTAGCTTGGGCAACAGAGTGAGATTCAGAACAGCCAGGACTGTTATATATAGAAATACTTTCTTGAGTAAAAAACCCATAAACAAACAACAACATGCAAGTGGATAAAAAAACTAACCTGAGTGAGAAGCATGAGTGTTTTTAGGTGCTACCTCTCCTTACTGCAAATGTTTTCTGAAAAACACTTTCATCAAGATAGGGACAAAGTATGAAACAAACTCAGTATCATGAAACTCTCCTTGAAAATATTCCCCACTTGGCAAATATGATAGAAAGCACATGCTGCCTTTTTCATTCCCCATGCTTTTATTTTATATGAAAAAGAAATCCAGAATTTATGTAGGGGAGTGTACCACAATGTGTTATCCCGGCTTTTGTGAGGCTATGGTTGGATAAATTGTGCCTTAGCATAGGAGGTCATCCAGAGTATACATGACAGACACCTCATTTCATGAAAAAGGAAAAAGGAAGAAGGAATAAAATGAAAGGGGAGGAAAGTGGGAAGGAAGGGAAGGAGAGAAAGTCACAAAATTCTGAGTTTTTGAGTTCTAAATTTTATTATTGTAAATTCTCTACAAAGTGGTGTTTTAGTTGAAAATGATTAAAAGTGCAATTTGTTATGTAGATTTTCTTAGACTTGTTCATGGTGCTCTCATCTAGTTTTCTTAGACTATAATGTTAGGCTCTTTACTTTTCCTAAAATTGTGGTTACGGGGCTGGAGAGATGGCTCTGAGGTTAAGAGCATTGTCCATTCTTCTTCGAGGAGTACTAAATTCAATTCCCAACAACCACATGGAAGCTCACAGCCATCTATAATGAGATCTGGTGCCCTCTTCTGGCAGACAGCTGTACATGCAGATAGAGCACCATATACATCCAAAAAAATTTTAAATAGAATTTTTGAAAAGTGTGGGCACTAGTGGCTGAACTCAATTCTAATATACACTTAAATTTAGAGTACATATATGCGATGGAATTTTCTAGAGCCTAAGTAATCGTGAGTATGTTGAGTGAAGCATAACTTAGTGTAATGTTTACATTTGTACAGCTTAAGTACATCATAGTTCCATTTCTAGAAAATTTTGTCAATTCAAAGCAATCAGGAAACATATGTCTATATTGAATTTCCATAAATCCTCTATTTTACCTTCAAACCCTATCAAAGAATTGACTCTCAGTTTAAGATGTGAACCCTGAAGAATATAAAACTTTTGACTGTGTTTATGGAAACATCTGTTACACACGGGCTACCCATATTGACAGTTTTAAACTCAAATTTCAAAATGACAAAGGTTTGAGTTTTAAAAAAAGAATTATAGACAACTTTCTATCTTATGCTGTGGACCATCTCTCAATTGGTTACTGTTCAAATTCAATGGTCCCAATTTCCTGCTTCTAAAGATCTTGAGACACAGAAATTAATAATTCACAAGTTTTTCAGTTAAAACTTAAGTGTTAGAGTCACTTAAATGATAATTAGATAGTCAGGTGAGAATAGGCTTATGCAAACATTTAACAATTTTTCGCAAAGTGTTAAAGATAAGTACCACAGTATCTCATTCATATTCACAGGAATATTAGCTGATCATTGTAATCAAAAGAAAGGATCTATCCAAATGTTCAACAGTAGTAAGCAGATAAACTGAATGCATCACACACATTCAATGAAAAATTTCCAGCAATAATTTTTAAAGCAATAAAATTTTGACATATTCTCTAACATAGCACTCTGAAATCATGAGACTGAGTGAAATACACCAGAAGAAAAAGAAAAACTGTCCAGTATCTATTGAATTGCCACCTTGTATTTGATCTGTTTGTTTGCAGCAGTATTGCAGAGTGGCTGAGAGGCTTTCCAGAAGAAGTCGAATGAGGTGGTTCAATAGCAGCATGGTTGCTTGGGTCCATTATTCCTTAAGGCACACTGAAAACCACTTGACTACCTATCCCATGACCATCATCCTTAGAGAAAGACTGAATCAGAACACATTAACAATAGATTATGACCTACCATGCACCTCTAGGTAGTCTAATTTTATTTTCACAAGGATCCTCTAAAACCATAAGAGAACATGAATATTTACATCATAACAGCATAACAGCATAACTCATAACAGCAGCAAAATCACAATTACAAAGTAGTAGCAAATATAATTTGGTTGGAGGTTTCCACAACATGAAGAACATTATGAAAACATCCCAGCATTAAGAAGGGTGGGAACCATTGCTCTATGAGTCCTGTGGTGGTTTGAATAGAAATAGCCTCCATAGGCTCATGTATTTAAATATTTACTCATGAGAACAGTGACAGAGACAGGCCATAAGTGCTTTTCCCAATTTCCATCTCTAGACACTGCTTGACTATAACATTTTGAGAGATGCAGAGCTTACATTAGTTGTTCTTAGGACTTTTTTTCAGTTCTCAGTTTCAGGAAAATCTGATAGGATCTAGGTAATGCAATTTCTTTTTAAGCAACTGAGTTTTAGGGTGATTGCCTTGTCCACAGCAATAGCTGGCACAAGTAATAACAGTTGGCGGACTATGGAGTCTCGATTGGAGTGTCCATACCTTATGTGTATTCTGTTTTATTTTAAACATTTCTATTATTCTCTTAAGCTAGGATGCTATTCAGTGACATGACTGCTATCCAGTCTTTATATTATATGTGTGTGTGTGTGTGTGTGTGTGTGTGTGTGTGTGTGTGTGTGTATTAACCAGATATGTCATGATCATCCTATCACTACTAATAAAAATTACTTAATGGAAATTAGATTGTTTATTTGACTCATTTGAGTAGAAATATTTTTATTATTCAAGTGTTATTTATTGAGCCCTACTCCAACTTTAGTGAATAGTATAGCAAGGCATGTATTATATGCATTATTCTGCTCTGAGTAATATTCTCCATAATTTGGAATTTGAAATAATTTGAAAATAGTTACAAAAAGTACACAGAACACAAAGAAAAAAGCACTACTTATGGAACATTATTTTCATTTAATAAGACAATACTGCTGATAACCATATATTTATCTGTGTTCCTCAGCCATACTTAAACATAAATTTATTTTCAAGATGTGTGTTTAGTAAAGAAAATCTTAAGAACAACCCAGGAATATTCTGTGTGATATCTAAAGAGTTAATTCTAAAATGATTCAAATATTCAAAACTATTTACAAACTCCTTGGGAATTCTTATTCCATGTATTATGATATTAATGCTCATGCTTTTGGAAAGCAGGTTGACTGTACTTTAAATAATAGTTCATCTCAAATTTGAAAATTATCTGTAAAATACAGGTTATTCTAACAGCCAAGTTTCCCACCAAATTTCAATCAGTATTTGATGCTGGGCAATGAGTGCAGGCTTGGTTTTCTATCTTAAAGCTTCATCAACCCATAAGCTAAACAAATGACAATCAGGCCTTTTGCAAGCAAATATACATTTCTTTATGGTGGCCTTTGCAAAATGATATGGGAGGCAGAAAGCACACTTTTCTTTAGATTAAGGAGTTCTGCTACACTTGAAATAATCAGTAGAGTAATGAAGATATCTAGCAAGGCAATCATAAAATAACAAACGTGTCAAAGACAATCACCTTTAAGAAATGTTGATCTGAGTTACATTAGAAGTTGTGATTTCATGTTTTTAGAGGAATTCTAAGACTTACTTCATGCCAACATTGAAGCAGGGCATTTAAAAGACTTTTTTTTTTTTTTTTTTTTTTTTTTTTTTTTTTTTTTTTTTTTTGAGTTGGAAGAGCAAAGGGGAACACAGTCCTGGAATTCCTGTGCATTTTGCTCACCATCTTTAGGTTCTGTCCCAGATCTCAGTTACAACTCTGTTATGTCTAGAATTAATTTGTGAGGAGTCTGACTAGAAAGGCAAGCATTAAAATGAAATCAGCTTAATTTACAACATAGCTCAGAAGGAAAGAGAGAAATACAGAAAAGCCAGCTGAGTGGCAGGCATCTAGGGAGGTTGGATGTCTGGCTCTTCGAAAGAAGCAAACAGGGCCACCTTTGCTGTGCTGCTAGTGGTTCTATTACAAGAGGAAAACTGGGGCCATTGCTTCTCAGCTGGGCCTATTTTCTGGGAAGAGTGACAATAAAACACATTAAAACAGTTAAGAAAGGGTAGTTTTTGTTTGCAGATTCATTTTATTCTCACCTATTTCTACTAGATACATACATATTTTAAAATTATGATACTAAAATTTATATTACTTGAATTTTTTTTCCCACTTTACATTTGCCTCCTGTATCTGTCTCTATGGATAGCTTGTGAGATTATCTCCTTTCTCTTCATTCTCTACTTTTCTAAACTTGAACAAAACAAAATTAAAAAAAAAAAACCGAATAATAAAGAAAAATGGATAAGTGATACCCTTGGAGGAAAATCTTTAAAAGTGAGTTTTTAAACTACTGTGTGTTGCTAAAAGTAGAATATTGGTCAAGGTCAAATTCCTGCTCCCAGAGGAGCCCAACTTTTCTATAAAATGCTTGATAAATGAATGAAAAGCAGAATATTGTGGACACTGTGGTGAATGGTTTCCAAAAATATGAAGGGCTTAGAGAGGTAAAAGATGAGTTTTATCAGGTAAGATAATAGGATGACCTTATAGCTTAATAGTATTAGTAATTTTTAAAGACATCATCTTTATACCAATACAAGATGGGTAATCTTAATGACAATATTGAAATCATCTCAATGAGAATTATTTCTGTCTGAATTTATAAAATTACAAATAGTTCTATAAATTATATAAGAAAAGTGATGTCAAGAAAGATAAGGAAAAAAAAAAAACTTCAGAGATGTTTTCTTTACTTTTGTTAGTTTTGTGGGGTATTGCAAGACCATGGTTGGTACTGAAATCCTGTACTTCTAAAGCAAGTATTCAATGTCATTGTTGTAAACTTGAATTTTATGATGAAACTCAAGGTCCAGTAATTTGGCAAAGGTATCTCCTCACTTCTCTTTTAGGCTGTGCTGTTTATCACAGTGTCCATTCCACTGAATACTGCTAAAAGCACTTAACAAAAACCTGGCTAAAACTTTCTCAGATAAAATACTGATGTTTACTGTAAAGAAAAACCCAGTTTGGAAATAAGTTTTATATAGAATTTTATTGGTACTTAGAACCACACATAAAAATTCTCAAGTTTTTAAAAGATACTCTGGAAAGATAGTGTCTTCTTTGTAAATTTTGAAGCGTGACTGAATTATCAATAGTAATTCTTCTTGGAACACAGAGCCTGGAATCGAGACCCAAGCCTGGATGCCTTTCTTTCCTCTGTGAAATCCACCAGTGAGGATAAACCGGCGGACAGCTATGCCTGTGCAAGGAAAAGACAGAGCTATCCCTTCTCTTCAAATATTGACATCATTTGGAATTACTGACAATTGCCTTTGTACTTACACAATGGAATTACTGTAAAAAAAATGTTATCTTGGGAATTATAATAGAAAGGATTTTACTTTAAAATCTTCATGAATTTTATTATGCATTATTATGAAATTATTTCTGAATTACCTAGAGAAATTTAGAGCTATTTCTAAATTTCCCAGGGAAATTTGAAATAGGGCCTGTGGGAATTCTTTTATAAATCTGCCTTACTCTTTATTTGGTGAGGGGGGATGGTTCTGGAGAAGAAGAATTGAAAGAGTATGCATATGTGTCACTCTTGTCGAAGAAGTAGGTCACTTAAAAACCATTGTACTATTAAAAACTAAAAGGCATCCTTTGCCATAACAAAATGTTCTATGTATAAAAGTCTCATTGGAAAATCACTATGCCTTGATTGCATTCATCTCCCCATCTGGGATTTATAACTGAGGTATAAATATTTCATTGAATTTTTAATAAAACCATAATGTGTATGATATACGGAGAGTACTCTGCTGCTTGAAAGCCTTCGTATATGGAAACCCCAGCAATTTTGAGGTGGATCAATGAATATCATGACTGTGTTATGAGGGTTTAGCAGCAATCTTGTCATTTTTTGTGTGTTTCTCAAAAGAAAATAACTGCAATTAGTCTTGGTCTGTGCTTTCGGTAAGAAACCAAATATCTCCCAAACACATCACTGAAACTATGTGCATTGCCACTTAGACAATGTGTCTGTTGCCTGAAATTTTCTTTGTGTTTCAGTTTTGCAAAGATTAAAATCAGGGCAGCGGAAGATAGAATGCCTCCTTGACAGATCATAAAACAAGATGGCAAACAGGGCTAGGGACTTACTCCATGAACAGTATTAATAGAATATCTGGTGATTCAAAGAGATACAACATAGGAGGATTTAGGATTCCGAGTGGCTCGGTCTCATGAGCATCACGCTCTTACGATGGACATGAGAGATGTGGAGTCACAATGCTTCCTACAGTGACTGTCGGAGGACTGGCAGATGCTAAATTTATTCATCTGTAAAATGAGAACCTTGAGTAAGATTATTTTTCAGATCATTTCTTGTTTGCAATTGCTTTCCTTTCATGTTTGTCCATGAGAACAATGTAAAATTCAAACCAGAGTGGGACTGAAAGATTTCAAATACTTAGATTTTGTTTTGCTTTTCTTTACAGTAGAAAGTGCTTAAGCCTTCCTCTCAAGCCAAAAGAAGCAAGTAAGCAATGATATAGTGAACATTAATGTCTATTTTTCATTGTTCAAAATGTGAGCCTAGAATTCCAAATGCACTACACTTTGTAAACTGGATCACATTGCCAGTTGCTTTATGAGAATGCATGAATTATTTTTATATTTCATTTATTTTGGCCTAATTGGTTAATTATGTCTGAGAGCTTGCCTATATAAGCCCTTTTTAATTTTTTTATGCAACAACCTGTAGTAAGAGGTTTCTGGCCTGGACTTTCGGGCCTAACCTCAAGGTCTAGGTCCACAGACCCGCAGACTTGCAGAGACAAAGACACACAGATGCTTACACTGATTAGCTTTTGGCTGATCAGCCTCAGGCCCAGGCATATCACTTGCTAACTCTACCCTTCATCTAACCCATGATTCTTTCTGTTCAGCCATAGAGCAGCATAATTGTCCCCTGCTTCTTCTGGCTTCTCTCTGGAGTTCTGCTCTGGCATTCTGTCTGGCATTCTCTTCTCAAGAATCTTTTTAGTCTAGTAGCCCTGGCCACACTTCCTGCCTGCCTTTGGCCAGTCAGCGCTTTTTATTAAACCAGTGGGTGGGACAATTATTTAACATGAAACAACACAATCCCCTACAACAACTTTGCTGAGAAGTAGTTTAAATTCTCACTTTCAATCATAGCATTTTTTTTTTTAGAGTATTGGCTCTTAATCCCATCAAGTCACCTTGAATTATGAAATATGAAGTATATCATGTCAGACTCACTGATCTTGTGCATCCTATTGACATCATTCTGGAGATAGTATCTATCACCAAATTTTATGGAGTCTCTAGGAGCTCAGATGTTGGACTAGCTCTTATAGTTTTAAAGAATTTGCTTCTTAAGAACCTTCAATATTTTTTCTTAAACAAGTCTACTTTTTTTTTTATCATGAAATCTGTAGAGTGAGTGACAGCTGGAGAAGGTGAACTATTCAGTGAAGATTAAAGCAATCACGTGTTTAAGTTCTCTGATACTGTCATTCGGTTTCAATCTTAGATTATTCATTGCATTATAAGAAAGGTCACTATGAGGTTTTTCTCTCTGGATAGTCTGTTTCACTCTAGATTTCTTCTGATTTCTTATCTATGTGTTTAATATGAGTCATAAGTTGCTTTAAAGTGTTAGAAAGAAATGAGGCATCTTTTTCACAGAAACCATCATGTCTAGCTTAATTTTATTTCCTTAAGGGAAGAATATGCCTGTTTTAAACTCAGTTTACTGTTTTCTATCTTTGTAATTTACTTCTATATCATGTGTTTGCCTAAGGAGAAAATCTCATAGTAAATTCAGAATTGGTTGAATAGTCTCAATTAAATGGAAAAATATGACCTTTGTTAATATGTAAGTATTTCTCCTGGTACTTCATAGGTATTTGAAAGCCATGAGACTATTGAATGTGTGGTCCCACTTTTAGTAGACTCTTTATAGTGCAGACAATAAGTAAATATGTATTATTGGTAGATACCAAAACATCATTATCGCTTTAGATTGTTATTTTCTTGACCATACCTTTTGTCTGACTAGAAATCTATTGTGTATGTTGACATGGCTAAATACTGAGTCCTCAGTGATGAACTTGAAGGCTAGATTCAGATTTGGCATGCTCTGAGAGGGATTCTCCATGGAAGCTGTGTGTCTAACGCTAAGTCTCTAGCTGTTGGTAGTTTCTGTTACTGCTGCAGTTCATGGATTGGAAAGAGATTCAGTAATCATTACTGAGATTTTTTTTTTTTGGTTCCTGGGAAGGAAATAAAATAAATGACAAGTGGGAGTCCATTCTCAAACTAATTGGGAGCCTAAGTGATCAATGACTTCTTCCAATAAGAGAAACAGCAAAGAATAGCAAGCTTTGTCTATATCCAGACAGGAAAACCGATAGGTGGATAAATGGTCTCATTGTCAAAAAGTGCATTGTTAATGGCTCTTAAGAAGTGAAAGTGTTGTTGCAGATAGAAAAATAAAATAAAATAAGCTTGTTTTAGAATGTGCAGGAAGAAAGATAAAAGGGGGATGTAGGCGGAGTTTACCCACAAGGACGCCAATACCAGATAGATATTTATTAGAATATAAACCAACACTCATGGTACAGGCAACAGATTACAATAGCACCTGAACAGGGACCGGAGTCTGCAGACGGACGGACGATGGGAGCCTCCCTCCAGCAGCCGGGAACCAGGAAGAGAGCCTCTCAGCGTCCCGGCAGCCCCTTATCAATGGGGTTGGCCACACCCCCTCCAGGAGCCCAGGACCCTGGATAAGCTTCCCTGGACCCCACCAGCTGACACCCGAATCCCACAACAGGGGGACATGTGCAAAACTTGGCACTTTTGTAAGAAAGCGGAGTGTCTAGAAGTCCATCTAGTAGTCATGCATTGCTAGTTGTTTAGGTTTCTCTCAATCCCTTCCTGTCCCAGGAGGAAGAAGCCAACATAGGGAAGGATTTAAGGCAAGAAAGACTTCACCCTTCAGTGACAGGATTTTTTTTTACAGACACTATTTTAGTAGAACTGATTAAAAACTCTGCCACATGCTCATTGTGAAATAGTCATCATTCTCACCCAATAAAAGTTTCTACCACCTCAGAAATTTCATTTTTTGTTATTTTTCCTTCTGTTTTTATAGTTTTACTACATTTGTGGGATGTGTGTTTGTGTGTGTGCGCGTGCACACATATGTTGCACTCCTGGAGGTCAAAGGACAATTATTTGAGAGCGTCTGTTCCCCCCTTTCATCATGTGGATGTATCCTAGGGATTGAACTTAAATTGTCAGCTTGGCTGCAAATGCTTTTGCTTGCTAAGATATGTTGAACAAGTTCCTTACATTTCTAAGTGTGAGACCTCTTAGGACATATTTTCTTGACAGAAAATAAGTATACAATACAGTTTTTATGTGTTAGGTAGTCAGGACTTTTTCCATCTTGCATAGTTGAGACTTGATGATCTTTCATCAATGTTTCCCCAGGTCCTGCCAATCACACATACTCAATGCTCCGGTGATATTTTTAATACAAATATTGTTGGCAGAAATCAATGATTTACTTTCTGTGTCCTAAGTACCTGTATATAAAGTGTGCTCAGACAGTATTTTTCTTTCTTGTCTATTTTTTACAAAATACATTTGCCAAGTGTGTCAATATTATTGCAGATTTGGATTTCTATTTTCCAAGTGTAATAAATATTCTATGACATATATATATATACATATATATGTATATACATATGTATATACATATACACAATTTTATCTATTCCAGTGGTCTATATCATGTCTTTTTAAAATGGTGATGGAGTATTTTTCTTATACCTGTTGTTTGTAATGTTCTTAAAATCATAAAAATGAAAGGGAAGAGTTAAATTCTTCCTCGAGCAATGCCTCAACTCCTAAACCTGCCTCAACAGTGTCAATTACTGGAGACTAGGTACTCAAACATCTGAGCCCATGTGGGACATTCTCATTCAAACCACCCCCACAACCACTAATACCTCTCTGCTGCAGCCTAAGCAAGCCATACGGTCTCAATAATGCCTTTGTGTCAAGTGATGATACTAATATTTATATGCATGACTATTGTGAGGCACATAGGTACACATACCAAGGTCTTAGAAGTCTACTTGATGCATAATAATCCCCTTCTTCCCATTGTTATTGCTCATGGTGATATTCAGAAATGAAGAATATGGAAAAATAACAAATTTCAAAGTTTTAAAAATTGATTAAAATTAACAGTAACATAAAAGAAAATGTTAATAACATCTACAAGGATATCTGTTGAGACATTGTCAAGACTCTTTGTGGGTTTATTTTTTATATAAGAATTATAGGCAGTAATGATTTATTTTCTATGTCTTAAAAACCTAAATTTTCTCCCTGGTACAATCTTAAAAATATCTCAATGACCACATTATTTGTATTTTTCGGTGTAAACACAGCTCAGTGTCAATGCACTGTCTTCATCATGCTTTTCCAGTTTTTCTAATGGTGATACGTGAATGTGAAATTTAAGTGTGTGTTTCATTTTTAAAAAAGGATTTCTATGCTTGGATCTGGCTCTCAGTTGAAACTTTTATGATGTAGTTAACATACTATAGTGCTAGAGATGTTCTTAAAAGAAAACTACAATCCTGGCTTTCAATTGACTTGAACAATTATCCATTTGAATATGTAAGAACATATTTTAATGTCTCCAGCACGAGAAATAACAAACTGATCATTTGCTACGTAATTAATAATTGCAGCATGTAATTTCTGCTTTACAAACATAACAGCAATTTTATGCATACAGATACTGTGCTGTAACCCCCTTCCATGCTACCCATTCTTCTCTCTCTCTCCTACTTCTGCCGATCTCCTTCTTCATTTCTACTAGCCTCTCTACTAGTCTCTCTTATACTTTCACAATTTTCATTCCTCTGCTTTTTGTTGGCCATGTCTTGAAAGTTGTCAAAGCTTTTGCTTGTTCATGTTCCTGGTCATATCCAGTGACTAGCATCCTTTTGATCTTTACAATCTTTCTACCCTATTCACTGTGTTCCCTAGGCCTTGGAAGAGGTCATAGAGATATCCTGCATGGAACTGATATTCATCAGTCTGTTATTCACAGCAATTCAACTACATACCCAACTAGCAAAATGCATTTTTCTAGAGAGCCTATGATCTCCTCAGCTATATGAATTTGGTTAATCTTACAGTAAGATAAATGCATTCTTTTACATGGAATGGGCTTTACATTCAATCAGAAAGCAGTTGGCTACTCCAGAAATGCCATGTCACTATTGCAGTACTGGAAATATCTTTCCTGGAAGGTTGATATTGCAGTTTGCAGTGCCCACTCCTGGGTAAGGCACTTAATAGATGTTTTTCTCAAGCCCCTTAAATGGCATGACCTAGCACTAAAAAGGCTAGCCAAGATGGAAAAGGCTTCCTGTTTAGTTTCAGCTTGATTTCTCTGCATCCTGTATCCAAGATGTGGAGTGACTTCCACAATAAAAAATTATCTCTAGTTTATCTGATTTCTGCTTTCACCAAAAGAAAGTAATCTAATCTATTGTTCTTTGGTTTTTTCCTACTGTCTGACTTATATACAGAACTTTGAAAACATTTAAAATTATTATCATCATTTTGTACTATATACCAAGGTTCTGGATACAAAAATCCACTTATACAACAGTGAGCCCTTATGTTTAAAATGCCTAGTGTATCTTTCTTCATTTTTGTAAATACCCTGTATTTATTTGTATAGTTATCAATGTTCTTCAAAATACATTTGATAAAATGTGTCCCTGTTGGTAAGTGATAAGTGACTATAGACACTATACCAAATACTAGAAGCAAATACATACATAATACATGCATAGCATTTTGGAAGAGCTAGTTTCCAGTAGTATTTCACATATGTTAGTCTTCAAAATTATTTTGTTTCTATTTTCATTAATAGAAGCAACTCTGGAAGAGTTACTCAATAAATTTAGAAATATTTCAGTGAGTTTATAATTCTAACTATAAGACAAGCACTGGTTGCTAATTAGGAGACTGTCAGATACAAATAATAACAACCAAGTTCAACTTACAATAAGCAAAAACAGATAAAAGTACATGATAATATGGAAAAGTCTAAGTATTAATTATATACAATAATGTATTTGAGTATAATATTATCAACGGTATACATAGGGCATTTTTAAAATTTTCACCCTCCTTTATGATGTGATAGATTCTTTTCTAAAGTCCATTATTTTGCTACCTTTGAATGGTTGGCTAGGTTTCCAGTACCAGACATTATTTTCCTCTTGTAGAGCAAGTCTTAAATTCAGTTAGAGAGTTGTTGGTCACTGTAGTAGGAGGTTTCTGGCCGGGACTTTCAGGCCTAACCTCAAGGTTTAGGCCCGCAGACCCGCAGACCCGCAGAGACACACAGATGTTTACAATAGTTTTCAGCTGATTGGCCTAAGGCCCAGGCATACAACTTGCTAGCTCTCTACCCTTCATCTAACCCATGATTCTTCCTGTTCAGCCATGTGGCTGGGTACCTTTCTTTAGAGAAGCATAGTTGTTCTCTGCTTCTTCTGGCTTCTCTCTGGCACTCTGCTCTGTGCTTCCTGTTCTCAGAGTTTTTCTTAGTCTGGAAGCCCTGCCCACACTTCCTGCTTGCCTTTGGCCAATCAGCGCCTTTTATTAAACCAGTGGGTGGGACAATTATTTACAATGTAACAACACAATCTCCCACAGGTCACTGCCAAGGTAAGCATGCCACTATGGCATCCAACACCCTTAGGTTCTTCTTGCCATAATGGTCCTTGTTGTGGTGTATAGGCATCATAGGTGGCTAAGACAAGCGATTGCTTTCCTCCTTTTAAGGCTTGCATGGTGTGTTCTGGTACTATGAAATGTTTCATGGATCTTAATTGGCCTTATAAGAAAAACCTGGAGCCAGATGTTTGGGTAAATGCTGAAAGATCAGGGAGACACAGGAACAAGCCACAGCCACATCTTACCTCACCAGCTCAACTGACAGGGGATGATCCTATCTCCATGAATCCTCAGACTGAAAGCTCCCAGAGATCTTTTCTCTCTCCTTATATTGCTGTCTTCACACAGCCATATCACTTTGTGTCTCAACTTTCTCAGTGGTGAGATTGAAGGCATGTGACTCCCAAGTACTGAGATTAAAGGTGTTGAGGTATCACTGTCTGGCAGTAGTAATAGACTCACTCAAAACGATCATATCTAGTTCCATCCATTTACATACAAGGTTCATGATTTCATTTTTCTGAAAATGTAATAATATTTTATAGTGTATATTACCATATTTACATTATCCATTTGTCAGTTGAAAGACATTTATGTTTTTCTCCTATTTCTTAGCTATTTCAAGTAGAGTAACAATGAACACGGCTAAGCAAGCATCTGTGGAGTAGGACACTGAGTCCTTTGGGTAGATGTTAAGGAATGGTATAGCTGGGTCACATAGTAGATTGACTTTTATTTTTTTGAGAATTCTTTACACTGAATTCCATAGTGACTGTAACAACCTGAAATTCCACCAACAGTGCCTAACACCCACAACACCTCCAGCACTGCCTGTGCTTCGTTTTGTTAATTTTTGCCATTGTGTTCGGGGTAAGATGAAATCTCAAAGCTATTTGGATTTTTTATTTTTAATTGTTAAAATATGTTGAATATTTTTGATATATTGGTATGTCATTTCATTTTCTTTTCGTTTTCAGACCTGTTTTGGGGGATGGTTCTTCTTCCTCTTCCCCCTCCTCCTCCTCCTTCTTTTTAGTTTTTTGTATATCCTGTATATTAAGCCTCCATCAGATGCATAGCTGCCAAAAATTTTTACCTTTTTTTGTGAGCTTTGTTAAAAACCCAGTTTATGTTTTTCTCAGCTGTACAGAAACTTTTTTTTTTTTAAATGAATTTTCACTTGTAAACCACTTGACTTAATTCTTAAATCATTGGGCTGCTGGAGTCCTAGACAGGAAGTTATTTCCCACAGCTAAATCATGTAGGGTGCTGGATACATTTTGTTCCAGGATTCTCTGGTTTCCTGATTAAGTCTTTAAAATGTTTTGGAGTTCATCTTTGAGAAAAACTATAGTTACGGGTCTAAATTTTTTCTTCTGCTCTTGTATTTATCAATTGTAGAGGATGGTTTCTTTTCTTCAGTTTATTTTTGGGGGGTTCTTTCTTAAACATTAAGTGGAAGACATTGTGTGTAGTCGTATTCAGGTTTTCAGCTTTGCTCCATTGGCCTACATGTCTGCTTCTGTGTCAGTTCATAGTGTTTTTATTACTATGGCTCTGTAATGGATTTTAGACTGAGATGGTAGGGTCCTTCTAGCTGTGTTCTCTTTGCTCACAATTATTTTGGCTACCTAAGGCCTTTTCTGTGTTTGTTTGTTTATATTTTTTCTTTTTGGTTCCATATAAATTTCAGAATCATTTCTTTTTTTCTTCTGTTTCTGAGTTAAATGAAACAGAGACATGATTTAAATAAGCATTTCATTGAGTCTGCAAACAGCTTTTATTAAAATGGTTGTTTGCACAACATTAATTATATCCACCCACATGGATAGATGGGATGTCATTTCTTCAGAAATTTAAAGTTCACATTATGCAGATTTTTTTACTTCCTTTCTTACATTTTCTTTGGGGTTATTGTGAATAGAAGTGTGTTCATGATCTCTTTCTTGGTATGCTACTGATTTGTTCATTCTATATCCTGGGGGATTCTGGCTTGTGAGTTTTGTTTTCTTTATTTATTCTAGATAACAATCTCTGCCAGATGTATAATTAGCAGACTTCTTTTTCCTTATTCTACAGTTTGTGACTTTGTAGTTTTTGATTTTGGCACCTTTTCTCAGAGCAGCATAGTTGTCTTCTGCATCTTCTGGCTTCTCTGGCATTTCTGCCCTGTCCTTCCTGTTCCCAGAGTTTTCCCAGTCTGGTAGCTCTGCCCACACTTGGTATCTGCCTTCAGCCAATCAGCGTTTATATTCAACTAGTAGGTGGAACAATTATTTACAATGAAACATAATCCCACTACACATTTTTCTGTTATTCTATAGATTGTGACTTTGGAGTTCATAATTTTAAAAGGTCTCATTTTCTCTTGTTATCCTAAGTATCCGAGCAAGAGAGTTGTTTTTAAAAAGTCCTTGCTTGTGTAAATATTCCTAAAAAATTATGCTAACTGTTTCAATGTTCAGTATCACTTTAAGTCACTTGCAATTGATTTTTATGGGATGGGATATAAAGACCTAGTGTCAGTACTTTGACTACATGTATTATCAGTATTTTACCTCAGTATTTAAGTTTACCCAACAGCATTTGAGGAAGACATTTTTATGTCCCCAGTGTGCATTTTTTGTCATCTTTGCCAAAATAAGATGGATAGAGCTATGTGGGGCCATAGGTGGCTTTCTATTCCATTTCATTGACTCTATGTATGGTTTGTGTCCACATTATTCTGTTTTACTTACAAAAGCCTTATAACATAATGGTGTATGGTAATTACTCTAGGACTGAACTTCTGCTCTGGATTTTCCTGTTCATGTAAAGATCTTTAGTGCTTTCATATGAACTGTAAGACTAATTTTTATATTTCTATCTATAATTTCATTGAAACACTGGAATTTTGTTAGAAATTCTGGTAAATTTGTATAGATTGCTTTGACAAGATGTACATTTCCAAATTATTAATCCCTCCAAACTATGAGAATGGAACATTTTCCTAACATCGTGTCTTGCTTATTTTTTTCACTGTTTGGAGATTTTAATGAAGCACTCTTTGTTTTCTTTGTTAGGTTTAGGTTTGTTCCTAGCTGGTTGTCTGTACATTTTACCGTCTTTTTGGCTGTTGTAAATAAAACTCTTAGTTGATTTGTCTCTCAACCTTGTTAGTTTCTAGTAAATTGAAAGTACATTTTTCAAAAGTATGAAATATGTAGCTAGCCACTTTACTGAAATGTCAGCCCTATGAGTTTTTCAGGTTGAGTCTTCAGAGACTCCTATGTATCTAATTATATAATTTGCAAATGTAGCACAATGCTGACCATACACTGCTTGTACGTAGTCTTTAATATGTCTATATATGTCTACACTATTGTTGATTTCATCAGTACTTCTAAGAGGAAAAGTATTATTTTTGTCAAAAAACATTCTCTGTGTATTGAACTGAGTACTTATATGATGCATATATGTTAACTTTACCATCCTGCCTAGAAGGAAGCTAATTTGATCAATATGAAACTATATTCTTTTATTCAGATTTCAAATATTTTATTGAGAAGATTTTATCTGTGTTTCTTAGGAAAATGGGATCTAATTTTATTTAATTTTTCTTTACTTTTCACTTTTATTCTTATTTTTCTCTTATAGAAATACTCTATTCTATAAAAGAGTTTTAGAATACTTCTTCTTCAGTTTTATGGAGCAATTTGAGAGCTGCTAGTGTTTGTGGTTATTAGAAACATGATATAATGTCAGTAAGTTTAACTGGCCCTGGATTACATGTTAAGTTGAGAGAAATTTTGTGGCTGCGTTATTCTAGTTGCTTCCTGTAGATCTGTTTGACCTCTTCATGCTTTCTGAATTTAATTTTGATGGGCCTTGGCATCTAGAAATTCATCGATCATTTTAGACACTATCATATTTAGTAAAATAAAGGTTTCTAGGATATGTCCATATGAGTTTTCTGAGATTTGCTAGCATCTATTATGTTTCCTTTTCATTGTTAATGTTTTAATTAAGTTCTTTTTCTCTTTTAATTTATGTTTTTAATTTTGTATAAAAGTCAACTACTTCATTATTTAAACTGTATTTTTCATTTTTATACCATTAATTTTTGCCTTATACTTATGTCTTTCTTCCAGCTGTGTATTTTGTTTTGTTTTGTTTTATTTTGTTGGAATCTCCTTTTGTATTTTTTATTTATACCAAGAACTTAAGATAAATCATTAATTAGTTTTTTGAGATCTCCGTAGTCAGAAGTTTCTGGCCTGGCCTGTCCTGAGGTCTGGACCCACAGTCCCACAGCTGATTAGTCCCAAAGAAACAAACAGAAGCTTATATTAATTGCAAGCTGATTGGCCTATGGCTCAGGCATATTACATGCTAACTCTTTCTCTTAAAGTAACCCCTCATTCTTATAATTTTTAGCCATGTGTCGATGGTACCTTTTCTTAGAATTCTAATTTTCTTCCCTATGCATGTGCTGCCATCTGCTCTGCTCATCTGCTTCCCAGCATTCTCCTACTTCCTGTCTAGCTACTTGACCAATCAGCATTTTATTAAATCAATGTTTATAATATCTCTGATTTTTTTTTATTTAGGCACCAATAGATCACTTATATGATCTTCTCCATTTGGACTTCATTGTACCTTGCAGATTTTTGGAAAATTTTGTTCTTATTTTTATCCATATTTGGGATTTGAAAAATATTTCTTTCCTAATTTTTTCTATGACTTATTTATCATCAGTATTATATTTTGATATCCGACAGTTGTTTTATTTTATAGAAAGTTCCATGAAATGGAACTTCTCATAGAAGGATGCATATGCTGCTATCTTTCAATGAAATAGTTTATAGGAATCTCTTTGGTCTATTCAATCAATAATCTCTTAATTCCATTAACTTCCTTGCTTAATTGACATGTTCTTTTGAAATTCCTTTAGAATTTTGTGTCTTATTTAAATATTTAAATTTTTAAAATGTATTTACCATCACTCTTTTTAATACTTCCCCTGCATTCCATCTATATCACTCTCACTGCAGTCAGTATTGTGGATCTGATAACATGGGGGGGTATGCATATTGCCTTGTTTTATCATGCCATGTAGATAATGCTTTGGTGCAGCATCAGAAGTTGTGTTCAATTTTGAAATAAAAATATCAGTTACTTTTCCTCTTTCTGTGGAGGTGTTTGCTCTGAGTTGGGACTAAACAAGTTTGGGATGCCATTTTTCCCCTCTAGAGTGGCGTCCAGTCATTCTGTTCTATCGTCAGATCTTCTTTGAGAAGAGAATGCAGTCTTCAGCAGCAATCAGTATAGAGTATGAAAACAGTTCAATAAAGTAATAAAAATCAATCACTTCAATATCAATTATCGTAAAGGGCAACATAGCACCAATAGTACTGTGAATACTGTTTTATAGCTACTGTACTATGACAGGTAATAAAGGATAAAGGGATTTTTAAAGATTAAACTTAATGATTATAATTCAGTTGATAGATAGTAGGGGAGAAGAACAAGAATAGAAGTGGGGCTAAAACGACAACACAGAATAAGGATGAGATAAAGAAGCGAAGCTGAAAAATGAGATAAAACATAGAAATAGAAAATGTACAACAGTGCTTGCTGTATCTCCTAGGCTGCTTGTACAAGGACACTCTGCAAACCAGGACGGTCTAAATTCTTTGGAGGAGTAAAATAAAAGAGAGAAAAAAAAATATGTATTGCAAAAATAGAGCAGTGTCAAGTTTGCCTTTTAAATTGATATTGAGCATTAAATACAGGAGAATCACTTGTAGATGGGAAAGCTGTGAGGGAATATGGAACCATAAAAAGAAAAGGTAACTGGTTTAATTTCTAGATTCTTTCACAAGTTTCACAGCCTTGGTCCTCTGCGTCCTTGATGCCAGTTTCACCCCTTGAAGTTACCTCTCTGTGGGTGATGACTGATCCATGATGGGTTGGACTATTCACTCTACTGAGTCTTTCTTTAGATGATCAGACTACAGATATGACTATCCTCTGTGTCCTATACTCTAATTAGTATCTGAATGAAAGTTGCTTGTAGACTTTACTAACAGATTTTCCAAGTCACTGAATAATGTCATTCCCCGGCCTGACATTATTCTGCTAGCCAGGTTTCAGAATATAATACTTAAGGTTTCCCAAGATCTTAGTTCTTTCAGCTAGGAGGGCTACTGAACTGCAGGGCATCAAGGTCTATTGAAAGCAGGGCCTTGTTTCTGGTCTGTGTGGGGAGCCAGAATTTACCATGGAAAACTGGAGAAAGTTGTTTTCTTTTGCTAATGCTTTTGCTGCCCCATGTGTAGCCTTCATTCTAGCTGTCTCTTACTCTTCTAATAACTCTTTTCAGGTTTCTCTAGATGTTCATGCTTGAATGTCATCCTGGTAATTTTTTTCCTGTTGCTTTTCTTTTGATCTCTCCTGTAGAAGTAAAGCCCATTGGTTTATTTCTGAGGATGTCACTATGATAAGAAAATTCATATAATTTATATTTAGCATATACACTAAAGCAAAACGTCAGTCTGCTTTTATACACTCACATGCACACATTTGTTAAAATTAAGTTAATAAATATTATCATTAATTTTGATTTTTATATCAAACAGTATTAATATAAAAAGTAAAGAATTATACTTATAGTTAAATTTTTACTGAATATCCTTCAAGAATAGAAAATCAAATTATCAAAAAAGTACTATTAATTTTGCACATATGGAATATTTGTATGCATCGCTATAGATGTTGCATGTATTGGGAAACTAGTCTCTGACCCCACAATTAAAATGAAAGTAACCTCCATCATTAGATTCATTGAATTTTCACAACTACTATTTGTTAGCATAATGATTTAAACTGTTCTTATAGTTTCACCATTTCGCAGATCGAATAAGGTTGAGAATGTTTCCATACTGGAGAAGTGTCAAACAGCCAAGTAAATATGTGTAGAAGGACCAGATTCTGGAGGGTTTTCACTCCCACAAGTTTAATATCCTGTATATCAATGTGAAAACTAATGAGACCTTCTAAATGTATTTCCTAGAGTTCTGTATTTCAGCTTTTTGGGTAATTTTATACTTGGATGAATTCAACAAATTTTTCATGAACAACAAAGTTAGTTCACAAGAAAGAAAGGGTGAGTGGCTATGAAAGATCTAGCTGACCTCATACTCATTTCCGGCTTCTGGTCACCAAATCACTCTCACACATAAAAATGTTCCCACACTGACGTATCTCACAAGGTATGATGCTGTTATTCCTAATTCTGTTATCAGAAACAGACTTCAAAATAATGTGATAAATAAATTTGTCTTTAACTAGAGGACACAGATATATTAGTATAACAATGTATTTCATAACTTACTAGGGAGACATGAACATATGTCTATTTTCTCCAAATAGAGAATCAATGACAGAACATGAACCAAGCCTATATTGGTGAAGCAATACATTATTTGGGGTAATTTATAGAATAGATTAAGGGTCACTTCAACCAGGATGAGTATTAGCATCACAAATACAGAGTTAACAAGAACAGGACATTCTCAGTGTCCCAGCATGCGTGATAACTCAAATGCTGGCTACCTTGAGCAACTTGTCCAATTGAAGAAAGCTATACTGGGAGTATTTATATCCCAGAAACAGTTTTGTGTTTTTATAACGTTAGGAAGATTTATTTGTCTGAATATTTTATTTCAGAAAAATAGAATATCTATTTAGAATCAGTATAGATAATCTAAATGTCATTTTTATACTAATACTCCTAAACTCAATTTTACTTCTAATTTATTAAAATCAAATTTGAGTGTTCCCTTTAATTGTAACAATTTATCTGATCATGAAACAATTATGCATCATACATGCTAGAAACACAGGTATGTGTGCAAAAGTTTGCACACTCCCAGCTAAGAAACACTAAGCTAAGAAATAATAAATATTCACAGCTAAGAAATGCTGCTACTAAGAAATAATGAAAAATGATTAAAACTTAACTCTGAGAAAGATAAATAACATTCTGTCAGAAAGACTTGCAAACAAGATGTTAAAAGACAAAAAGCAATCATAGTCAATGAAAGATTATTAATGAATATATTTGAGGCATGTAGATTGTAGAAACATGGCTAAACAGTGCAAATGATTGACAAAACAAAACAAAACCCATGGCAATGGAGATGACTATGAAGAATGTAGCCTTGGATACCCTAACTACCTTGTTTCCAACTCCATCTTTAGTGCATCAGCATAGACAGGATGCTTAGTCACAAATAGCAGGAAATAATAAGATAACAATACTGTTTCCTCAAGGCTTAGCAAATACTGGCTCTGAAGGGAGCAGAGAGAATGAATGTCAGCAGCTGAGCCAGGCAGGAACAGTGTTTTGCAACCATATTCTCTGAATGGGAGTTTTCCATTCTGAGGGAAGGTGAGGGCTCAGAATTCTAAGGACAGTTATAAATTCCAGTACAATCATGAAGAAGGAGTTTCAGGAACCCAAGAAAAGTGCTAGATTCACAAGGCCCCTCCCAACATTTATATGAAACAGTTGCTGCAGAGGAGACACTTCCTTGGAGCTGACAGCCTGTTAGGAAGTTTCTTAGGGAGCTGGTTTTTGTGAGTCATTACCCATGCTGGAATGCGTCTTGTTGGTGATGTGCCTGGTACTCAGACCCCCATATTCCTGTAAGCAGTCCCTAAATGGTAAAGTCATTCATGTTCTTGTTATCAGCTCCCAAATTTTCACTGGATAACCGTGGTAGATTGAGTCTGCTATCAATGCCCTATCTACATTTAACAGGAGTTTGTTTCTTCTCAGGAAATGTTAACAGCAGTATTTACTGTTCAAGTATTCTAATTTTCAGGTGAGTCTCTTAGGGAAATGTACACTATCAGCCAGTGCAAAATGCTCTGCCGTTTACCAACGTTTGGGCCTTGTGTGCCCACACCTCCTCAGAGCCAGTCTCCATAGCTGGCGAGAGGAATCTAGTTAGTTTCTTACTGCATAGGTAGGCACTTAGTAGTGCTTACTTTTGATTTTACAGTTTTCACCATTCACCTTAATGAAACGACAGAGACTGTCTTGAGCAAGAAGGGTACATGAGGTTGACTGATGTTTCTCCTATGAAGTAGTAGTCTTACAGATTCACAACTTCCATACTTAAGGCTGAAACTTTATTCTCCATTTTAATTCTTTCATAGAAATAAAACCTTTTATAAAGTTAATTGTAGTTGACACATTGTACACTGAATTATTTGTCACTAGTAAAGGAAACAGGACAGAAGAGGCTTCAGCTTTTCTTTCACCAAAGAAGATTGGATTTTTAGATTAATTGACCTTCAATTTTATTGTAAATTTTTTGATATGTAAATCCACAAGTATCAGAATGATGATGACATGGAGAAAGTGTTATTATCAGTCCAAAGATGAAATAAGAATAGGTATGAAAGAAAAGAATGTATTTTTATTGATATATCATATAGCTTTATAAAATATTGTGGGACTACAAAGTTCCACAAAAGAAGTCCACAAAGTCTACAAAAGAGAAGTTCAGATGACCCAGTCTCTTTAGTGCATATTTGGATGATCAGCAAATCAAGGATGAACACATTAAACCCCTCATAACACCAGGTTTTCAGTTGAATTCAAGGGGTCAAATTGGCAGATGGACAAAAGCAGCAAGTACTGGATGATATGGTGTCACACTATAAAAACATAGTAATGCACAAGGCGACCACCACAGATGCGGTAAACTGATGAAAGCATGACAAGATAATATAAACTTAAGTTTTCATGTGTAAAGGGGTCAAGTTAATCTAAGTTCTCTAATTTGTTTTGGTTTTCCATCTGGTGTATAATACTGACAATGCTCTTCTGGCTTCATGCATTATTAACTAATTAATTAGTTAGTGCCTACACTGTGAAAATCTTTGAAATTATACTTGCCTATTTGAAAGAGCTAAATTTGCAGTCTAAAGAGCTAAACCTCTCAGAGCTGCTCTTGTGTTGGCCCTCACTTTACTGTAATTATAACTTTGACATATTTAAATGTGAAGGTGCTTGTGCAACAAATGCTACTATGAGAAATAAACGCACATTTTAGTATGTCCTATGGGTGGGAGACGTGTTAAAATGAATAGACTGTGAGTTCTGATATTTAAAAGCAGGTCAGGTGGGAAGGACAGAACTCATACATAAATTATAATGCATGGTTGTAGGTTGCTATACATATTAAACCTAAGTAGCACAAAAGAAATAGAACAAATCTTAATTCATACACATTTACAGGGTCAATCACAACAGCGAAAGACATAGAGATATTGTGTGCATGCTGTAGTTTTTTTTGTTGTTTTTCTTTTTGCGACCAACACTCATCTCCCAAATATACACACAGAGAGACTTATACTTACTTATTACTGTCTGGCCTTAGCTTGTTTCTAGACAGCTCTTCTATCTTAAATTATCCCATTTCTCTTTAGCTATGTTTTGCTCCTGGCTTTTTACCTTTCTTTATTCTAAATATCGTATTTTCTTCTTACTCCATGCTGGCTGTTTGTCTGGGCGCTTGGCCCCTGGACTCCTCCTCTCCTCCTGCTCTTTCCCCTACCCTTCACTCTCCTTCCTGGATCTCTCCACCTCCTTATTCTCTCTGCTTACCAACCATCCTATTTTTCTTTCCTGCTTCATTATTAGCCCTTCAGCTCTTTACTAAACTAATCAGATGGTTTAGACAGGTAAAATAACACAACTTTATAGAGTTAAAAATGCAACATAAAAGAATGAAACATGTCTTTGCATCACTAAACAAATATTGTACAGCACAAACAAATGTAACACATCTTAAACCTATACAACAACATAGTGTTTGCATACAGATTTAGTATTTTCTTTATGCATTTTATAAAACATAGATGCATACACACAGACATAGCTATCTTTCCATAGCTTCATGAAAAAGGTATACCTGGGATCTCTGTCTTATGTCCAGCCTTGATTAAAAAGGAGATTCTTTTGTCCCTATTCAAGAGAATTTGGAGCACTCTAACAAAAAACTTAATAATCATGTACAACTATGTCATTTAAAACAAAGGCAATGGATCCTTTCTTTTCACTTATGGGAAACATTTTATTCAGAAAGCCTGTTGTTTATATGAACAATTTTTCTAATTAACAAAATAACCACAAGTCACATTAACAAAACCACAGTAACGCAGTAAGGAAAAGCTGTATTTCCAAGTACCCTCAGGGTCATCTTCTAGACTTTTCCAAATCACTGTAATTAAGAGACACTTGATAACTCAAGCTCTCATGGATGTGTTTTGATTTGCAAAACTTACAGAATCAATTCTCAAACTTAATTTAAAAAAAAGCAAATTTTAAAAAGCCAGTATAAAGCAACTCTATCAAATTTCTACTTAAAAAGCTGCTATTTATGTTATTAAAAGAAGAAATTATGTATTAAATTTTACAACCTGATGCATTTATTTTTCATTTAAATGTGACATTTACAAAGTGTCTTTTTACTACTTATCAATTTATGGTCACACTAGGTAAATAGTTCCTTTTGATCTGACAGTTTTTCAGAACTCATATGATTTCTTGCCAGACTAAAAGCTCTGTCATTTCTATATCTACATTACTAATTTATAAAGTGATTTTTCTCTGTGTAAAATGCAGAGCATTTAAACATTAATTTATTCTTTTATCCCCATAGAAAACGTTTATTGAACACCGATTATTACCCTTGTACAGATTGGACCCCAGATTCCCTCATCAGAGGCTCCAGGGGAATAAAAACGGTACAGACTCATGGGGCTAAGGCACTGGTCCTTGATGTGGTGTTACCCATGTTAAAAACACACACTGACTCAGGAAATTCTCTTGCTCCCTGAAGTCTGTATACTAGATACAATCCTGTGTCACTGGGACACAGTATCCAGTGGGGAGGGGGGATTCTTGTCCTCCACAAGGTTAAGGCTCAATATAAGAAAAAGGCAAACACTGCATATAAATATTTGTAAATTCTCTAGTAAGTTTTTTACATCTCAGAAAAGACTACTAAATTTAGATTCAGGGTTGTGGAAAGCTAGCATTGTTTAGAAAGGAGCAGGTATTTTATGATAAATTAAGGGTAGTGTTCTCTAACAAAGCAAGAACATAAATTAGCCATATCTTATATTTAGCAGTGGTATTTTAATGTTGTCCTGAAAGCGACTTAGAATTAGAAGGATTTTAAAATACCTAATAGTGTTTGTTTATTTTTCTCTTTTGGTCTGTTTCTCTCTGTTTCTCTGCCTCTTTGTCTCCCCACCCTCCATAAACGAGCTGACTTGAAATTCCTTTGCTCAAAAGATCCTTCTGCTCCAGTTCTTCAAGTTGCCAGGGCTATGATGTTGGATCTAGCTTATATTACAATTAGATAATTTAAGAACACTGAAGATGAGTCTTTTTATAGTGGTTAAGACATGAATGATTCTTGTCTGTTGGTAGCTTTAATGGCTTAACATTAACAAGGCTTTTTGGAGTAGACTCTCTTTCTTGGCTGTTTCATGCCTACATGCGAAAAGTAGTATTGCTTCTCTCCAGAGAAAACCATGCTCAAGGCACTATCTTTGGAAGAAATGCATAGCCCTCAGCAAATACTATACCTGCCAATAGCTTGACACAGGTGTTTCTGTCCTCCAGGACTGTAAATCAAAACATTTCATTGCCTTATGAGTTACAAATCTTAACGATACATTGTAGTAGTTCAAAATAGACTCATCTAGATCAATATTAGTCAATAAAACAGCTTAAACATAAAACTATTATAATAAGAATATTCCCATTGTACATACATTGTCAGTCGGTTTACTAGACAGCTTCTCATACATACGCTAGAATAATTTAAAAAATAGAAACAAATTTTATTATATACAATTTGATACCACATAAATTGATTTTTTATGTAATAGAAATGAACAAAATATATTTCATGCAAAAATTATTTGTTGAAATGAAGCTCACTTTGTACTATGCATACACTGTTTTTTCTAACCTTTGCTTCTTACAAACAGTCGCATATTGGGAAGATTATTAAATCCCAAGCTCCCTCTATCTCTGAGGGGACACGTTTGTTTTCAGGAAGCTATGTGATATTGTCTCATGCATATTCCTGGCTTCTATTGCCTCCTCTCTCCAAACGGGTAATGTATTAATCTCCAGGCACTCACTTCTATTTATTTTTTTAAGTTACAATGGGTAATACTAAATTACAAACCTAGAAGAGATTATACAGTTTTTAAGAATATGTTTTTGTTAAAGTAATTAGAGGAACATTTTTATTAGGATTCTAACCACTTAACTTCTAGATTTAAAAAATGTTTGGTAGAGGTATCTGGACACATCTAATGCTTTTACCTGGATTTTGACACTTTTTGAAGAAATTGTAGGAGACAGTTGCTTTTCTCTTCTCTTCCAGCTGTTCCTGGAGAGAACACACAAGCAAAACAAGGAAAATCCAAACCTGTGTTTGACAAGCCATTAGTTTTGTTAAGTAAACTGTTTTTCTCCGGTTCTTATAATAAATAAAGATAATCATCTCTAATACAAGGGAAGGGCAACTAGAAGCACCAAATTTCTTTGTTAGTCTTATGAAAAAAATATATATATCATACAGGCAGATGGGGAGAAGAGACTTTCACATAAGGATACAAGCTCAAATTACTTGCTTATTCAGTCAATGTAACTCATAAAATGTGGGGTGGGAGTACTATATATAAAGTGAGAAAGGAAGAATGGACAAAACATGCTTAATACTTGAAAAAGACATATTTTATATTCATCTAAAATTATATATAATACATAGGTGCATTTGTTTATATACACATATGTACATATGCAACTATGAATATGAAACTATACCATCTTGGGTGATAATACTCTTTCCCCATACCCACTGACTAACAAAGACTCCAGTTTCAGGCAAGAGAAACTTCCTTTGGAGGCAAGGGAAGGAAAAGGCTCCCAAAGCAAAATAGGCTACTTGCTATTGTCCTTGGTTGTTTTCAGAATTTGAAAGCAAATCTCTATTTCTAAAGACAACATACACTTTCTACTTATGACTCAGAAGAGCTGAGCTGGTACTGACCTTAAAATCTCATCCCTAAGGACTGCTTTCTTAGTACTGGCAGGCAATATGAAAGCTTCTAAGGGAAGAAAGGATTAGGTAGTCCTACCTAGCTCTGATGCCTGTGAACCACAACAGTAATGAATACAGCAAGATGTCTCTAAAACTGCAATCTGGGAGTGTGGGGGTAACCAATATCTGACTAATTGTACTTATAGCCTGATTAAGAGGAGGAAAATCATGCCTGATTCTTAAGCTAATGAGTCAGGAATCTTAGTGGAGAACCTCCAATAGCCACATTCCTATACGAGTGTAATTCCTAATTGCCTTCTAAATACTTGGCATTATTTATTTGTGATAATGAAAGATATTGTAAGGTAAGTGAGATGACATTCCTTTCTGTTAATCTTTATTTATTCTCTCATTCAATACATCCCTATTTCAGGCTTTTTTTTTTTTTTAATCTCAATTCCCCACAGTCCCCTGACTCCCTTTACCCCAGATCTATCATCACGAACCTATGTCTTCACCCATGTCTCCAAGGTTATCAACAGATAATGGAAGAATGAGATAAAATAAGACCAGGCACAAACCCTCACATCAAGGCTGGGCAAAACAACCCAGAAGGAGGGAAAGGGTCCTAAGAGCAGGCAAAAGAATCATAGGCACCCTCACTTTCACTCTCGGGAGCCCCACAGGAGACACCAAGCTAAATAACCACAGCATGTATGCAGAAGGTCTAGCTCAAACCCATGTAGGCTGCACGCACTGTCTGTAAATTTTCTCTTTAGTTTCTGTGAGCCCCATGAAGCCTGCCTAGTTGGTTCCAAGGGCCATGCTTTCCTGGGGTCCTTGACCCTTCCGGCTCCCACAATTCTTCTTCCTGTTGTCTTGCAGGTTCCCTGAACTCTGATGGAAGGGACCCAGTAGAGAATATCTTTAGAAATAATTTGTTTGCTTTATTTTCTTTTTAGCCTGTTGTGCTTTGGTTCTATCCTAGGTTTCTGTAGGCTAAGATCAAGTTTTTCACAGAGAGAGAGAGAGAGAGAGAGAGAGAGAGAGAGAGAGGCTATTTTATTTTGTGAGGCTTATTTAGATGCTGATTTTTTGACTCTATATATGAGATTAATAGTGTTCGTGAGTTAAAATTGTATATGCAGAGTGCTGTGTGACAATGATTTGTACATTTGATTATATTTATATGTGTACCTATCTACACACACACACACACACACACACACACACACACACACACACACACACACGCTCCTTCTATCTCAATAAATCCTATAGAAAATGCTTACAACTGAGCTCAAGGTTCTAGCCGAGGAACTGGTCGTGGCCTATGAGAACAGCTGGTGGTAGGTTCAGATGCTGCCAGGGAAGCCAATATTGAAGGAGAGATGCTGAGTAGGACAACAGCTTTAGAAGGACAATGAGCTCTCTGTCCTTCTGTCTTCCTATAGTTTTCACTCAAATCTTATTTCTCATTGTTAAGGCCAGCTCTTTATTTTTCTCTGATGCTTTGAGGTGAGTTCATTGTGCCATCAGACACGCCAGAAAGTGAGGTACAGGACTCTGTTCTGTGTTTTCTTATGTAATAAAGGCCTTTGCTTGTTTGCTTTTGGATAACACACACTTTCAACCTTGAGCTGTGAAAATAACCCTGCCTGATCAGATAATAATCAGTACACAATGAGACTAACCTAATGGCTGAAGTAGCTTTCTCAAAAAATATTGACAGCTTAAAAAAAAATAACAACTCACAACAGAACCCATCTTTGCTTTCTGTTCTAGTATGTTACTTTCTGGAAACAAGAGCAATATCCAGCTCTTCCAGTAGCAATGGGATGTACAATCCTATAAATCTAAGCCTTCCACTTGCCTAAAAATAATTCACAAATAACTTGTTTTAGACTTATATAGACCTTTTCAAGTTTAATGTTTCATCTCAACTTTAGGATTCCATTTGCCATTTATTTCTGCATATCTTTCAGTAATTTTTAAAGTATTGGTTTTGTAATGCAGTTGAAACAATGTGATAGAGGTACTTTAAGAACCAAGATAGCAGCTGATGCTCATGTCGTCCCACTTACCCTTGAGCTCAACTTACACTTTGAGAGAAAAAAATCATTCATACTATAACCATTTCACCTAGAAGTCGGTAGCAGGAGAGTTTTTTGTTCAGTAAATATTTCCAGAATCTACAACGTTAAAAATATTTCTTAATTGTCCACACTGTGTGTTTACCTATGAGACACGATGATAGCATATTTACCTGTTGACTGAATAAGAAGCTGATGAACATTTTCCCTTAAATCTCATTTCTCATTGTTAGGGCCAGCTCTTTATTTTTCTCTGATACTCTGTTATAAGGTCTAAGGAAGACTAAAGAACACAAACTTAAGAGATGAATCTGTCAAAAAAAAAAAAAAAAGTGACTAGGCATAAACTTTGTGGGATATCTGATACAACCCCAAATGCTTTTTACAAAGGAAGTATTAATCACATTTATATCTTAGGTTTTACTCATGTTAACTTAATAACAATATCACATTTGCCTGCTATTTAATTTAGAAAAATTAACAATGTTCCTGAGATTCATACACGTATAGTTTAAACAAAGTTACCTGATTTTCCATGTATCAACAGTACTGAGATGTTCAGGAAATGATCATGATAAAAAAAATATAACAAAATCATAAATCAAGACCTAGGAACTCTTCTTGGTTTACCATGATATGGCTTTGCCAAATTATATAGTCGAAGCAAATGCAGACAATCATATACTCTGAGGGGCCTAACAATGCAAACTTATCAACCATGGAAGTGACTTACAACTAGTGATAAAATAAAATAAATATACCTCAAACCAGCTTGCTGTACAAACTCATATAATTATCCCACTGACCTCAAAGGAGGCGAATCTAAAGACATAATAGCCTTTCTGGATCTGTAGTCTGTCAAAAGAGGGAACACACACAGTCTACAAAAGAAAATAATTTAAACCAAAATGTCACTGGTGCTGAGGCCTTATATACTTTGTGGGTTTTCTCACTGAAGCAGGAAACACATTCAATTTGTAACATACTGGTATGATTATATTGAACTGAGTTTGAGCTTTGCTGAAATAAAATATTTCTCTCTTTTTGATTGTGAGGATTTTATGTTCAGAGAGAAAAATTCATTTGAATCCTTTTTGCCAAATTTCAGTATATTCAAAGGAAACTATTCCAGCAAAAGTACATAAGTTTCACTAGTCGAGGGGAGCTGTGAGAGAGACTTCTGTAAAAAATGTATTAATTTTCTGGGAAAAATATAGTTATATAAATAAGAAAAATGACAGCCTTTTGTGGTATTTCTTGAAAGGTAAAACATCTGTGGTTAATTTTTGTAACGAATTACCCCATAGAAGTACCAGCTGTAAGCCTCCTACTTTCAGGGTTTTTTTTTCTTTTTCGAAGTAGAACACAGTTGTAGAAATAGAATATTTCCTATATATCAAGCTCATTTAATAGAAAATTGAATTTAATCACACGAACATTTGGAAAAATAATTTATTCCAACACAGCAAGTTCTGACAATCTTGTTGACCATCTGTGAGTCTCACTAAAAATAGTAAACATACACACTTCCTCTAAGTGAAGAATTCCTCTAACAATCAGCTATGGTGAGTGTAATGAAAACTGTTACACACTGGATTATTCCCATTGTGTCTACAAAGGATTCTTTACAAATACTACGAAGATGCTTTAAAACTTTGGTTGCCCTAATATAAAAATGTTGGGGTTTCACATGTCTTATGTTGTTTCTAATGATAACTTTCCTGGACTTTGAAGTTCTGAGTCCAGAGCTGAGCAGTCTTTGGCAGTTGTGGTCAGATTGGATCATGGAGCAAACTAATTCAGAGTTCCTGAGAACTCAGTGCCCAATCTCTTGGACCTTGTAGAACTGTACCAAGTTTTTCTCTGTCCTATTAGCCAGTTCCCAAATAATGGCATGCAGATATTTTTCAATTATAAAAGCTTAGCCTATGGCTTAAACTTATTCTTAACTAGTTTTTATAATTGACTCATTTTAAAAAAATCTATGCTACCATGTGGTGTTTACCCCTATTTCATTCTGTGTGTCTTGCTCAATCTACATCCGGCTGGCTTTTCTGTCTCTCTTCTTCCCAGAGTCCCCTCTGTGCCTAGAAATCCTGCCTAGCTATTGACCAGTAAGCCCTTTATTAAAACAATAAGATTTCAGGGCAAAGACACATCTTCATAGTGTAGAAGAAGCTTATTTCACAACATGCAACAATCTTAACAGCAAAACGTTTCCTTCCCAATCAATATGGGTGTCTTTAATGTAAGAATATATTTCCTTTTATTTTCAAGATATATATGAAAAGCCTAAAATAAGTCCTAGCATTTGTACATGGCCTGAACTCTAAACCAAACAAGCATTTAAATTAATTATATGTTGGTTTTCCCCCTATTTGTTGATGTGTAGTGATTTCTCTGTGTAGTGCTACTGCTTGTTGGTGGCCCCAAGTCAAGACGCTGTATCTGGCAATGAGCAGACCTGCCCTTCAAAGGGAATTAGAATTCTAAAGGAAAACAAGTTGAAAGGCAAAGTGAGGCAGAAAAAAGAAAATGCCTCTAAAATTTATCAAAGGTGATTTGCAGTCATTAACTGGGACATTAAAATTATATTCCAAAGATAATTGTGAAAATTCCTTATGTAATAACATCTCCATTGTCCTTTTTGTCTTGATGTGAACAATAAAAAAATCTGTATTGATGTTGGTACAGAAATCCCAGCATTCCAGTGTTATAAAACACACTGCAATGATATGAAATGGTAAGATGCAGTGCTAATATTTGTTATTGTAAATTAGGAGTCAACAACTGAATACTATCCCTGACATAAATGGCACAAATAGCATATATAGCTATATGTTCAGAAGGAGAAGATTTTAATTTCTTTCAGTTACAGAATTACTTATATGAAAATTAACATTTGAAATATAATATATTTTCACGTTGATTCACATTAATTCTATTAAAATACAGATGCAAAATAACGATAAATTTTATAATCAGTAAGAAAATGGAGAAATCTAATTTAGTTTGTCATTTTCATTAATTCTTATTATTCTTATAGTCTCAATGCTGAGAAATATTTACCAATTGATTACCCTATGTATTAAAGTATTAGACTAAATCTGGCCTGTCAGAGACAACCAAGTCAACATGTCTAGCAAAATTTCCCATATAACACTGAAAGATACAATTTCAATTGCCATTGTTCCCCAAAAGTCCAAAAGGACTAAAATCATAAACAATTAATACTTAAAATTTTGAAAGGTAAAAAAATATTCTTTTTAAATTTCAAAGACATTTATATCTTTCAAGTGGTATTTTTGAGAAACACAAAAATGAGAAAAAGCCCTTTACTGCCTCCTTTATATAGTGAATATAACAATAATATATAAAGATATACGTACACACAGTCTATATATTTATATACAAGTATAAACACATACACACACGTAGCCCCATACTCTCAGGTATATGATAGCAGTTACAAACAGAAAACTACATTAGAAAATGAATAGGCCTGATAGACACAATCTCACACAATTTGTCCCTGTGTGCACTTCCCTATAATGTTGTGGCTAACAAAAATGCTATAACCCAAGTTCTTTGAAGTGATTTGTCAAATACTAGGATGGCCCTCACTGCTTATGCAGTTGCCAGAGACTGAAAAGTACCTGTTGCATATATTTGATTTAAAGAATACGATTAATTGCTAAAGATAATTTTTAAAGCATCTTATGTCAGTCAGTCACAGTGAGCCAGATACTGATTTTATGTTGGTTCAAATGGTTAAAAATACACACTTATTTCTATGCTAGTCAAATAGTTAATCATGAATAGTGCATACTCATGCGTGATATATATATATATATATATATGAATCTATTACATAGGTAATATAATACAAATAAAATCAACGTAATGTGTTTCAAGACACGTTGTAAATTTTTACCAGCAACTGTCTTTGACTTGGAAGAATACATAGCTTGAGAATTTTGTTTTGTTTTCCAATGGATAACATTTTTTGAAGGTAAGCATGATGCTATGCATGAAGGGTCAGAAGAAATGCAGGAGGAAAGAATTTATGCTATCTCTGAGTACAACTGAAACACACTAATATGTTGCCTAGAATCCCTATTGGCATCTACTTTGTGCAGCCCTTTTTCCTTACTGATGTGAATCATGGTTTGCAGGGTTTTAGCTTTCAAAGTCAAGAGTCATTGTAACTCTTTAGGGAGGAGGGAAGGGAGGAGGAGCAGGGGGATACATGCATATAAAGACATTTCTATAAATAATATAAATATATGAATAAATTTTAAATAGAAAAAACCTAAAAAAATGAATATGTTTTTCAAAATTTTGATTTTTAGAAGTTTTAATTTCAGGAACTTTGATTCTTCAAGCACAAATATATTTCACCCAAAGATTAGAATCAATGTCATTTAGAAACACTTCTTTATGGTGAGTGGCCAAACTCAAAATAAAAAGTCTCATACTTAACAGGATCTATGTGAAGTAAATTTCACAAAATTACAAACGTTTAAATATAGGCTCATCTATTGTGGCATTATCATGCCACCCACTATTTAAACAAAATGAATATAGAGGAGAAAAAAAGAAATGTTTTCCTGTACATTCTTAGATTTCCTGAAGTCTGAGTGCTAATGTGACAAAAAGACATATTTATGGCAGAAATAGTGTGCACAATTAGTAACATTCCTACGTACGTGAGACTTCACAGACCAGTGAAAACACGAGGAAATTGTTAGCCCCAGGTTTATTTCTCATGTTGGCAGAATGCGGTCAATAGAAGAAACAGACCAGACAGCGAGAGGAGGAACTTAGGTTTGTAGGCAGGCAATTTATAGAAAGATGACTCTAAGGGGCGGGGCAAACAGACTGAGAGACGGTATTGTGGAGTGTCAGTTGTGGCTTTTGTTTTTAGGGTTGCATTCTTCCAGATCCAGGAGTAGGAAAATGCATACATCTTTGCACAGGAACTCTGCAGCAGATTTTAGGCAGATGTATAGGAAGAATCCCCACTTTTGCTGTTTCTATGGTTTCTCAGGAAGTCTCTTTTGAAAATGAACTTTTCACATCAGGAAGTGTCTTCGGGAGTTGTTTAGTCTTTCATCAGCGCACAGGACTCTCCGTCATCCGCTGGCTTACCATTGTGTGCAGAATCAAGAAGATTAAAGGGAAAAATATGGAAAGGTGCAGAATGAATTCAGAAACTGGCGTGTGTTGTACAAATTCCAAAAGGAAAAAAAAAAGCCTCTGTTTTTTACACTTACTGTCATTTTTACTTTCAACTGAGCTATTTGTTTACTTTTGGGCCAGCTTATTGCAAGCTTCTTACTTCCTTTCATCGAAGATTGGTTTTGTCACTTATAAACACCGTAACCATTTCCATTTGCCAGTCTTTGTGTAATTGGTGAATTTACTTGATTAATCAACAGGAATAGAAAGTATATGAAAAAACAGTGAACTCATTATAATCAAAATCAGCTTAGTATCTATCTTAGATCTGTGAGCTCCATTTGACATAAGTGTGAAGCATCACTTAGTATATAGATGTGAAGCTAATATTAGTCTCTGTAGAATTCTTTAAAAGATGTGCTATGTTAATTACTCATCTGCTACTGTTTTCCTTTATGCTGTGTCCTTTGAACATGTTAAAGTATTCAGTTGACAAATGTTCTTTATAATATCGTGATTCTAAACACTCAGCTTATTTATAGGTCAAAAAAACTGTTCTGGGCAAAACCTGGAAGTATTCACACTCTCTTTCCAAGTGAAGCAGAAGAAAGCTCTTGGTGAGAGCTGCTGTCAGAGATGGTTTGGGGAAAGTTCATGTCACACAGTCTGATTTTCATATCATAATAGCTGCTTCCAAGAGTCGTGATTGGTTAGGGCTTTGCTAAAAACTCCACTTCAGTTGCAACTTAATGGCAACAAATCAAGAGAAGAAGTCCTAACTCTGTCTTGGTGTCTTGTCTTCCTTCTTAGGGAGAGATGATACCGACTTTGCAGAGGAAAGAGCTTTATAAGCTCATATTATACTCATGTTTTTGTTAACATTTATTCCAAGGAAATAATACTTCATCTTATCTTTCCCATTTTCTGAGAAAATGGAACAATAAAGTGACTTTCTGTACTTGGCTTCAAGAATCTTGAGTTAAATCTCAATGTAAACAACTTCTTTATTTTTATTTTTTGTCTGTCTGCTTTCAATATAAAATTAATTGTTATTAGACTCAGTACAGAATTTGTATATGTAAGATGAGATTTACAAATAATGTAACAGGTTGCTTAGCAAAACACTATGGATTTTAAATGAGTGACTGCCGTGATATATTAATGAATTTGAACATCCATGACATGAAAGACTAACAATGAAGAAAAAAATTACTATGATTAACCAGAAAATTGCTAGTAAAATGAATCTGTCAAGTGTTGTTACTGAGTCTCTTAGTTTAAGAAAAGAAAAAGAATTGACATAAATGTTTAGGGTCACATATTCAGTACAGTTATTTTGAAATGGAAGAGAGATGCCAGCTGTAACCAAGTACCCAGTACCTAGAGGCATTTGTCAGAAGAAAAGCCACACTCTTGTGCAAAGAATGTGCTGTCTATTAACAGTGACTAAAACAGAATATAGTCAAAGCTTTTCCTTCCCAATGATATATAAGTTAATGATAGCTAATACCTGATATTATGTTGGGGCTTAAAGGGTCAGGTTGTTATTCCAGTAAGTAGAAAACAGAGCTTACTGAAGGCAATGGACTCTATACATATCCTAGTGAATTATTTTCCATAGCTTATTTCTGGAAGAAAGCAGATTCTAAAGCCTTTGAGTGTGGTTAAGTTTTCTTCAGATTATTAACTCTCTGGAGAAATTTCCTGACAAACAAATGCTAAGCATCTTCTCCAGTGACTATACCCAATGACCTTGGTAGATTTCCTGGAAATATCAATATTGCACACAATAAAGTATGTGTTCAGGATCTCTATTTTAAAGAATGTTTATAAAGAATACCTATATGAAAATTATTTTATAAAGATTAAGGGAACTATAATAAAATTTTAATTTTCATATAAAAATATTTTTATATTTCATATAAAAATAAAATTATTTTACCTTGAAAATTCATTTATACTGAAAATATTGGTTGTTTCTATACAGGAATAAGATCTTTAGTCTATTTTGAGAAAGACTGAGGAATATTGGCAACTAGAAAATCTACACTGATATTCTATTTTAACCATGTGTAAAATTCATTAATAATCTAATAAATAATAAATAAAGCTTTCTGATGTATCTAGGTAGGAAATATCTCTTATCAAGGGATTTCTCTACATATTAGTAACATTAGTAAATATTATTAATTTAATATTCTTGTTACATAAAGGCAAATGATACAATAAGCATATGATATCATAACTTTAACATATTTTGTGGTGCTTTCAGATATAATGTAAGTTATATAAACTCCTGTTCCTAAATGGTATGCAAAATGTGATATACAAAATTACTTCTATAAATATTGATTTTCAGATTTATTACAAAATATATAAATATATATAAATTACAAAATATAAATAATAATGGATGAAATGGACAACAGTTTGCTTGTTTAAGTAGCAGGGAGTATTTGAGTATGAAAGATAAGTATTTTGCTATAATTTGCATAGTTCTGAAAATATATACATACAGCTTCATAGTTTTAAATTTCTGTCTCTTAAAAACCTTTTATATTTTAGAATAGACTATTCACCTTTTACACTTTAGAATAGACTATTGTATGCATTCAGCACAGATAATCACTCTCTTTGCATAAACACCTGTCTTTAACTTAGAAAATAGGAGAAAGCACTACATATTTGAATAATTTTATAAGACTTAGAGAAACATTTTTATTCTAAATGAAAAAATATATATTCCAAACTGATTTTAATTTTACCCTTTGAACATATCTGTTCAATTTACAATTTATTTTTCTGCTCAAAAGTCTTAGATATGTTTTGGGACAAGTTTATGCTTTTTTAAGACATTTTTCTCTGAATAAATGGTTGCAGGTAGTTTTAACTCTTGTGTAGGTCTTTAGAAAATCGAGGTATGAAATGGAATTTCTGGATTTCTTTCTGTAGAATGGAAAAGCAGGTGTATTTTTAAGAATGGCTGATAGCCATTTGATTGCATCAGAAGGCTTACAGTCAAGGGTGAGCAAGAACAGATGTGTGAAATGTAAATGTCATCCAGCAGCACAGCTAAACAAACTATCCACCTCTTCGATACACCTTGCAATAGTTTCTATTGATTTAATGCTCAGCATCTTGAGTATCTTTATAAACGGAATGTCACTCAGTGTGAGTGTGTGTGTGTGTGTGTGTGTGTGTTTATGTGTAGGTACGTGTTTCTGTTTGTAACTGTGTCTGTGTGTTTGCTAGCATCCACCCAGCCATCCAGGTAAATTTCTTCTGGAAATTCATTCCAAGCTGTATTCGTATTCTTCAAGATTCTACTTGTGCCTTCAAATTTCCTATTATCTTGAGAAGTAATTTAATTAAATTCTCATTTGGTATTTTAATTGTCCTTCTATTTTATAAATGTGCAAATTGAATAATCCTGCTTCATGTGTCTTCAGTTGCCATCAATTTAAATTGGCTGTCTATGAAATTAGATAGTGACATCTCAGGTACCAGTAACAAGTGCCAGCGTATAGAGAAGAAAATAGCAGATACAATTTCCTCATGTATTTATTTATCAGCCAAAGGATATTAACCTTTACAGATGCATATAACTCAAATTGAGTCACAATGTGGCCAAGTTTCGGTGCCAGTGTGATTGAGAGTTCTTGAACCCAAGGGACTTGATGATGATCACACAGAGCCCTTTCATCTTTAATCTACTGCAGTTCACATGCTTTAAGTGGATTTTCTTGGTCTTTGAATCAATGAATAAAGAAAATAATTGCTCTTAAAGTGCTCTGGGAAAACATTCACTTGCCAATGAAAGTAAAGAAAGTGAAGGTGACAGAATTGGTTCATGCAGGTGTCTTATCAGGCCCATTCCAACCGGAGGTTCTGATTACTTGGGACATGGCATCTCTTCATTCTTCTTGACATTGTTGCTAATTGTTGAGAAGACCACTTCAAATAGGTCTGTGTTTAAGTGTTAGGAAAATACAATGCTAAATCAGTGCTGTGCCTTGGGAAAACTACATAATGAAGTGAAAGGACCACAAAGAGCAAAGGTTTTAACAGTTGAGAATTCAGAATACACTAGTGATGGAACTTTTAGGCGCTTCTTAATGTATCTATTAATCATTCTTGTAATTTCCAACTTTAAGTTTCTAAATGAATTTACCTGTTTTTCTGTTGCTTTCCAGTTCTTCCAAAAGAGGCTCATGGATAGCACTTCTGGAAACTTCTCTCAAGTAATAACTACTGTTCCTTAAGAAATGCTGTTCAGTCCTTTAGAAGTTTTCCCAGCAGTCTCTACTTCCATACTGATAATTTATGATAATAACGATACATAAAAAGCATATCAAATATTGGTATGAAATCCTATGGGCTAGTGTTTCCTAATAAGCTAGTTTATTATCTGAGGTGAAAATGAAATATGCCAATTCAGAGCACCGTGTTCTTTCAGGATCACTCTTCTTAAATACCCAAAAGTCACTTTCATATCTAGAAAGACCAGTCCTGTCCTGTGACCAAAGGTGTAGCTTGCTGCTTGATGGTCACATGCAACTATTTCCTCCCCTACAGGAATGCTAGCTACCATTCTCTTTCTAAAACTTCCATTATTTTCTCTTTCTCCTCTCAGCCCTTTATACATTTACTAAGAGTGATTCTAACTTTTAATCACCAGGACATTTGTATTCGTTCAAAATTACCTAATATGAACAAAATCTCTTTCCTGTATACTTTCAGCTTGTGTGTTCTCTTTTCATTCATTTTTAATGGGTATTTCTACAATATTGTCTCAAGGCCCATTTGTCCCCAACCTACAGTGCAACCTTTCAATAAGTCCAGTGAAAAGAAGCTTGCTATTTAGGGTGTCTTCTGGAAAGGGATTCTGGGACTATAGTCTCTTGGCTTTCCTTTGCTTGTTGGCTACCAGGAAGGGAATAACTAAACCCCTGTTGGGTCATTATAGGCCCAGGACACAAACCATGAATGCAAATACCAATGACTATAAGCCAAAATAAATATTACCTGTTTTTAAGTTGTTTATCTCAGATATTTTGTACAGTAACCCTAACTTTAAACTAACATAATCTTTTGCCGTTTTGCCATGCAATGAAGTAATATCCCGTATATCTCATACACTGAATTATTTTCACTACAGTATTTAACAACATACTTCCCTTTGTTTTCCAGTATCGAAATACATTTGTTTGAAAATTAAGAATACTGATACTTCTAACATCTAAACTATGAGCTAATAGAAGTATATACAATAAAACAGTATTAAATATGGACTCCCAAACACTGGTGAAAATATTTTAGTGAAAAAACCATTATTTTTCTAATATATAAATGAACAAAAGTTAATTCCAATTTCCAAGAGAAAAATCTACAAATACAAACCCATAAATCTCAATAGCTCAGATGATGAATATGAATTAGAATATAAATAAAATGTCTTCCATTAATTATTAAAGTATCCAGGAATTTTTGAAATCTTATAGCTATGAAGATAATGTTTTTTGGATATTAGCATTTGGTAATTCAAAAAAATGTATGTTTGATGTTGTTTGTATAAAACCTTATAAAATTACTTACAAAAAATACAATTAAAAATATTGTAGACAGTAGAATGAAGGTAAATCCTGTATACCTGAGACCCAGAACATAAAATGAAGCCATGGGGATGGAGAGATAGCTCAGTAGCTAAGATTGCTTGCTATTATTGCAGAAGACCTGAATTTAGCTCTCAGAACCACATCACCTATCCTTCCAGCTCCATGATGTCTAACATCCTTTTAGGCTACTGTTGGTACCTATGCACACATGTAAACATAGACACACATAAATACAAACAATTTTTAAAAGAATTAAAATCCTTTAAAATTTAATAGCAAGCAAGCTAACAAACAAACAAAATATAGATATATTAGGTATTGAAGGGTACCTGTCTTGTCTTGTAGTGGAATTATGTTGTTCCATTGTAAATAATTGTCCTGCTCACTGGTTTAATAAAAATGTTGATTGGACAAAGGCAAACAGGAAGTGTGGGTGGGCCTACCAGACTAAGAAAACTCCAGGAACAGGAAGAACAGAGCAGAGATGCCACAGAGAAGCCAGAAGATGCAGAGGACAACCATACTGCTCTTAGAAAAGGTACCGAGCTACATGGTTGAACAGAATGAGAATCATGGGTTAGTTTAAGGGTAAAGAGTTAATAAGTTATATGCCTCAGTCCCAGGTCAATCAGTGTGCAATTAATATAAATATCTGTGTGTTTCAGTGGGTCTGTGGTACTGTAGGCCAGAAAGTCTGGGCCACAAAGCTAGGCCAGAAATTCCAGGTCAGAAACCTCACACAACATTGTCTTCCACATGCAGCTGTCATATACAAGTGTCTGATTAGTAGAACGTAAATTATCTTGAAACGTACCTGTACAATGAAATTGCACATAGTCAGGACACATAGTCAGCAAAAGAGTCTTTCAAATAGTTGTACTTGAAACCTTCAGAGATAAAGGAACACCCAAGCTCTGTAAATTTTCGATTACCAAAGATTTGCCTTTGTTTTCTGTGTGTATAAAAACAGAAAACCTTATAGCATAGAGAGGAAATGAAGGACCAAACACAGAGAACAACAGAGAGAGCAGAAGGAACTCAGAGAAAAATAAAGAAACACAGACAGAGGAATCATGGCGTGGGTAGATTCATTCCAATACCCTAAGGTAAGTAGATTTCCATTTGACGGTTTATAGAGACTTCCTTGGACACTGAGAGAAGGTCTTTGGAGCTGGACCTCAAAGGCTTTCATTAACTGGTGCCTGAAAGGGGGAATTATGAGAGCCCACAGTGACTCAGTTTCCCAATAGTGACTCAGGAGTCTATTTTGACTTACTCAACAACAGAGTCACAGTGATTCAGCATAATTCTAGAGTTTAAGAGAGTTCAGCTTGCTTGATGGTTTTGGTCTTGATGGCCATAAGATTAGTCAAATTAGCTCCTGGGAAAGAATTTGCTATCTAGTGAATACAAGCTACTTGTGTTAATAGAAGGCACATGATATGATAATGAAGTTGCCTTCTGGCTGATTCAGAGAGTACAGAGATGAGGCTTTGTTCTAAAGATAGAGGCTGTAGTCTGAAATTTCTGGCCTGGCCAAGCCCCAAGTTCTAGACCCATCTGCAGCCACTCAGTCCCAAATAATCACACAAAGGCTTATATTAATTATAAACTGTTTGGCCTATGGCTCAGGTCTATTGTTAGCTAGCTCTTGCATCTTAACTCAACCTATTTCTGTTAATCTATGTTTTGCCACATGGCTCCACGGGTGTAATTGTGTTCCATTACATATTGCTCTCTTGGTGGCAGCTGGAAGCTTCTCTCTGGCTCTGCCCACCTTCTCCTTTATCTATGCTTTGAATTTCTGCCTGTCTCTAGGCTACTTTGCCATAGGCAAAAACAATTCCTTTATTATCTAATGGTAATTTACAGCATACAGAAAGAGATGCCACATCAAGTGCTCAACTGCCTGTATTGTGCATTGTTTTACTTCTGCCTTTTAATTTGCATGTAAGTTGACTCAGAATTAAACTGAAGGATGCAGTTTCAACTGTCAGACCTCTTGACTGTTCCGTCTTCTGATCTTTTTCTTATATGCATGCTTCCATTCAAATAACCAGCTGGCTCTGAAACTATACCTTTTCCAACTTTTAAGGAGGAACCTATAAATTATATTGATGTTTAGGCATCGTGTCTACTAGAATGGAATAATTAGGTATTCACTTTAAGTAGAATAAGGTGAAAACTACATTCTGGAAGAGGAATACTTGCTGTTCCCTTTGATGTTGAGAAACATTCAGCTTGATGGGAGCTGGGTGCCCTGTTATGCATCTGGATACCCTCTCTTCTATTTTGTTGATTGTTAATACTTTTTAGTGAGTGAAATTTCCATTTATTTTTGTATTTTATATATTGATTCTGAACATCACCCTTGCATATTTCTCACGGAAAGCATTATGTTTTAAGCATAAAAATATATAGAGATAAAAGTGTAAATTTTTAGTGCCAAAAGCCTGTAATGTATAGTATAGTAGTACAGTATAGATACTCAGAATTCTCTTACCTCCGAATGTACATTTTAACTCTATTGAATTCTTGCTGGGGATGTATGGAATGGAGAATAACAATAAAATGGAGATGCAGCACAGCTAGTGAAACCCATTAGATATAGTCAAGCAACTAACAGATGTTTCTTAGACTGAGGAACTTTCTGGTCCATCCAGTGTAGTGAGTGCCAAGGTGTGGGTAAGCCATCATGATGTAGAGAAGGTGGGGCTGAGTTCAAACAGCATAGGATTGATAGAAAGAATTTGTTTGTCTGTAAAGGATAAATGAATATAGCATGGACAAGAGGGAAATGGAAATTAGAGCAGAGAGACAGAGAGCACCATGCAAAACTCTATGGACTGTTTCTGCTTTTTCTTTATTTTTTCTGCTAATATTGATGGTTACTTGAGTAAATTAGAGACTTTTGGGGAAATAGTACTGAGGACAGCATCTATATTTATGGGCAAAGAAACAAGCAAATAATAAAGTTTGTTTATCGAGAGATAGTTTGGGAGTGGAAACAGTTTTTTTTTTTTTTAACAGAAATATGATGCATCCCTTTAAATCATATGTCAAGCTTGAAATGCTCACTCAATTGAACTTTTGACATGTAACTGGGTCTTGTGCCTGAAGGTCCATTTCCTTTGCTGTTCATTGCTTATTTTATTCACCCATTCTTGAATGTTCCCCAGTATCTTTTTCCCTCCAGGTTTTCAAATATTCTAATGTTAAGTCATGATATGCCTCGATAATGAAGCAGCATAATTCTCTCTCAGCTGAGCAATTCCATACCTGAACCTGTTCTACCAGATTAGGGGACTTTCTTCCCATCATGGTTGTCTCTACTTCTACATGGCTATTTTTCTGAGCAAAACATTGCTTCAAGGCTATAATACTAACTGCACTAAAAGTTAATTTATTAATTAACTTTTCTCTCCTTGTTACTTCATTTTCTCTTTTGGCATCTTTCTCCAAAAAGAAAGTCTACAAAATTACCTGTATCTTGGCAGAATGCTCCCATTAGTGGCCAAATCAGGTGATCGGGCATTTTACTGCTATAATACGTGACATTTCACTCTGGGTTAGGTTTCTATGCAACCTTCTTTGAGGACAGCAATTAATAACTTGAATGTAGTATTACTTTAAAGCAGAAACACTGGGAATTCGTAAAATGCATTGAAGGTCTATGTTTAATGAGAATTTAAAGACTTTGTACACAGGAAAAACTGGAGAGGAAAGCAACCGCTTTTGGATTGTAACAACTATGATTTGAATCCAAAAACTGACAAAAAAAAAAACCCAACAACAGCTACAACAACAACAACAACAAACAACCCGCAGACCAGTGCTTTAAACTAATGAGAATATCCTAGTGATCAGATCTTGTATTCACCAACCACATTCATTTTAAAGCAATAAAAACCAGAAATCTCACCAGGAGAGTGTCCTTTATGTGTTTAAATGACTATGGATCAATGGAAGTACACTATTCAGTTGGCAAAGTATCTCACCAGAGTATCTATTTCTAGATAATTTTTTGTTTATATGTTATTGGGGTGGTAGTATTGTTTTTGTTACTGTGATACTACCTAGACTCATTTGGAAGAGACTTCCTCAACTGAGAAAACACCTCCATCAGAATGCCCTACAACCAAGTCTGTGGACCATTTTCTTGATTAATGACTGATGCTGGAATGCCCTGCCTACAGGCTAAGAGCCACATCTGGGCAAATGCTGCCAGGTTGTGTAAGAAAGCAAACTGAGCAGGCCCAGGGTAGTAGGTCAGTAAGAAGCCTTCCTTTGTGATTCCTCTTTCCATTTCTGATTTCTACGTTCTGAACCCACGGTTTCTTTCATGACGGGGTGTGATAAGAATATGTCATCCAAATAAAAACATTCCTTCAAGTTTCTTCTGATCTTGGTGTTTTATTCCAGAAATAGAAAGACAATGAAAACACTATTACTTTTTCAACAGTATTACTGAGAGGATAGTGATTAAGATGAAGTTATCAGCCAAGTTTGCTACTCTGCCATAACCTATTCCATCCACACTCAAAAGCACTCTTTGTCATCTACTGTGTGATGGAGTTCATCATGATGCGGCTGCTTTATTCAAGAATAGAAAACAGTACGCCATATAAACAGAACACTTGAAAGCAATGGAATTTTTTTCTTGAGTTTAACTTCTGAGTTGATATGGCCTCCTACATGCTTTATTGCATTTCATTCAAAATTCTGTTTAACTCAGTTTGCCTTCCATTCCTCCAAGAATATTTAAATAGTCTAATTTATCCTCTGGTTCCAGGAACCACATGAATAATGTGCTGTCCCGAACAAAAGGAGAAAGTCATCTACATCCCTTTTCTGGAAACTAACTCTATAATTGCTTTAGGCTGTGTCTGATTCACAGTGCACATTTGGGAGGGGGTCCTGTGGAAAGAGTTAAGTTGTAAGGGTTCCTGGTGCCTCTGTGGATCTTTTCCTTTTCCTGTTCTACATTCTTTTCCTTTCATATCAGTAATAGCTGTCATGTTCCAGGAGTAAACTAATAACACTGACAAAGCAGCTGATGACTGTTGGAGGCAATAAAATGACGCAAACTTACACTTTTCTTGTTATCATGTCCCCTGTCCTTTTGCTGTATCAGGAAGATCTATAACATGAGAACGGGAATATAACCACTACCTTCTCAGTGACCTCGTGCACCAGCTTTGTTCTAAGTTAAAAGAAGAAATTTCTCTCTTGTCACTTTAATTTATACAAGAATGACATAAACCAGAGATGCAATTAAGAGTATATGAGGTTCTTCCTTACACCAGCATCTAATTCATGGACAAAATGCAGAATGGTGACATGAAAACTTTTATTTATTACTAGGGTAAGATTATATGAGGCTCTTGCTTACATCAGCATCTAATTCATGGATAAAATGCAGTGCGGTGATTTGAAAATCCTTATATTATAGATTGCTAGGGCAAGAATACAGGTCTAGTTTGTAAAACTGCTTATGAGCTGTGTGACATCAGATAAAAATTGTGTTGTATCTAATAAAGTGGTTCTGGTGCTTAACAGACATACAATTAGGGTGTCATGGGAGCCCAGTCAAATTAATTTAATTACAATAAAAAATAGAAGAGATTGGTTTCTTCATTCAACTTACAGTTTTGAAAGTTGTACAATCAAGGTAATTAGCACATTGGCCTGTAAGGACATAATGACAAAGGGCAACATGATTGAAACTTGTGAAAAAAAAAAGACCACAAATTAAACAGAAAGCCAAGGGAAGGGTAAGTCCAAGGTCACAATAACACATCCAGGATTCCTATGGGTGCTGGCCTTATGCCTTATGGCCAGTAGGCCTCCCACAGGGCCCATCTTTTAGTGTGGTCATCTCGAAGTCCCATAGCACAATATATTAGTCTTTGTTGGTCCAAATCTAGTCTATATACAGAGCAGCAGTAAATGTGCACCCACTGAATGAATTATTAGACTTCTGTACCCCGATTTCTATCATAGAATGTGGAGGAGAGGGAGGCTGCTAGATAAAAAGTGTAAACCATAGGAAGATTAGTCTTTCTGGTTCTAATTTACAAACTACAAAAAAGAAAGATGTTATTGTAGTCAGAAATATAATGATGCTTTTGGACCATGCTGGTTTTTCCCTATAAAACCGCAACAGTTTGTAATCAAAATATTATATTTATCTTGATCGTGTTAGTTTTAATAAAAGAAGAGTCTACTTTGGATAACATTTTTGGCTAAATTTTATTTGTGTATGTGCACTGCTGGATTATCACCTGTTGTTGTGAAAAAAATTCTGGAAAGACATTTTTGCCAGGAAAAATACACACCTTATTGTTTCTGGTCCTCAAATATTTTCCTTTATAAAACTCTAAGACACTTTAAACAAAATTACCATTTGCAGGATATTTTCTTAGGAATGATTGACAAATGGAAACACATTGAGCTTTGAGACTATTTGCCCAATTGTGCAATGGCTGTTAATGGTCCACTAAGGTACTGTTGGTTGTATGTGCACTTAGGAAGGTTGATTCACATTTTAGCTATCACAGATAATTGTATAAAATAAACCATTTTTAAAGACCAGAAAACTGTCAAAATATCCAAATCTATAAGAAAAGAAAGTCATTGGTTATCATAAAATTACAAAACACCATAACATTTAAGAAAATTAAGATAATAAAATCAACTGATGATGCTTGTTTCTGAGGACTTTAATCATGAAATGATATATGGATCCCAGTTCATTTCAAAGATGCACTAATTAGAGTACATAAATATGATGCTTCTGTAGGAGAAACGAACAGATGCTAAACCCTATGCAAAGCTTGGTAAAGGGAGAGACTCATTTTCCCATGTGGTGTGTATGGGAGTGTATGTGTGCATGTGTGAGTTTGTAGCATGGTAATTGCTAGTCTAGGCTAATAAGAATAAAAAACCTGGAAAAACTAAATAATCACCAGTTATTTTAATATCTGCAAAAGAAGTAAGGTCATAGTACAAACCAAGAGGTGAATACAGAGGATTACAACATCTGGGAATAGAAGACACCACAGAACCAATTCCAGGCAGAGGGAGGAGCTGCCCGAAGACCTGCAGGAAGCCAACAGAACATTCATTCTTATGATTCCAGGAGCCCAGCCAAGTTATCACAGCAAATAATGAAGAAAACCCCATATTTAAGGGTCAGTAGTAGAGGAACATAAATAGTTTTTAAAGATGCCTGGACATACAGTTATTAACATGCTTTCCACTAATCAAAAGGTAGGTAACTAAAGTTCAACTCACTGGAATTTTATTTTGTTTTCTCTGCAAAAGGGAAATGCTCAACCTCAGCTGAGCTTAGTGATATCCCACTGAAAGAAAGAGAAATGCAGCTTTGTTTAGTTTTGACTCTAACTTTGGTCAATCCCCCCGTTTTTAATTCTTTAATTCTTAACTCTTCCCTTGTGAGATGAGGACATCAAATGTCCTTTCCTTATGAAAAGCTATGGGCAGGGTTACACTAGATACCACACAAGGAAAACATCTAGAGCAATGTCTGGCTTTCTTATTAAGCATTAACTATTACTACACTACTCCTAAAAGCTCTGGGTTGATATATGAAGGTGTGCCCATTCACTTAAGGCAGACAGGTATCATCTCTGTCATTTCTAGACTTAGGAAGTTTTTTACACATCCTGTTTACTCAAGTAATATTATATCCCTCTGTGGTCTTTGATGTAGCTGAAGATTAGATAGTTATAGGTATAGCTTTTGTTAGTTATTTTAAAAAGTATATTTGATATGAAATTAGATATGAAACTCTAGACTCACAAGGATAAGGTAGGTGATAGAATATTTTCTTTAATTTTGTTAAATACAAATAGACTATATATTGTAACTGTAATTCTTGGCTGATAGCTGTTTTGTAATATTTAATTTTGCTATGTTATGATGAGAACCTTTCTTTTTTATTGGACTGAGGGGAAAAAAGAAATTAAATATAAAGAAAAAAATCAGTTTATTTGTTCCACAAAATTAATGAATATATTTATTAAATATTCAATATTAAGTCAGAGGAAAATATATGTGCTATGAAAAGTAGTTTTATGAAGCTTTGCCTTGATATAGTATATGGTATTAAAATATATATATGGTCCCTAAATATTTTTAACTTCATTGATATGAGGTATATTATTATGGAAGTCTTTAGGAGTGAGTAGACTATTCAAGTTGTAAACTATGGACCAAAAATTAATTTAAGAATTAAGTAATTAAGTTACAATAAGTCAGCATACACAGTTTGACTCTTTATGCATACATATACATATTTATGAATTATTTTTTCAACATAATTCTCCAACTTATAAAAAGGACATTTTTGAAGACACATGTAGAAAAGAGATAACTATAACTTTTTAAAGGTTTTATATTAAGTGGCTAATGATTCAAGACTCTTTTGTATATTCTGTATTTCTCATGTGGTAACCTTAATAGGTGCTATTGCTATCTGCTTCATGCCTTGTATTACTGCCTAAAAGCAAAGCTCCTAATATTTATGTATTTTAGAAGATAAATTTCACATCATTCTTTTCAAAGTGATTTCAGTTATGATCTCTTATCATGAATCCAAACAAAAATTATCAGACAAGATTTTAATTTGGGGAAACATTTCAAATTTCTGTATGAGAGTCATGTGACTTATGGCTTGTTACTTCATGGTATATGTGTCCAGCTTGCTTCATGGCTGGCTGGCATCTTTCCTGACTCTGCCCTTCTTTCTATCATCCTTATCTTGGTCTCCCATCCATATATCTTGATCAGCTACTGGCTGATTAGATTATTAAACCAATTTGAGTGATACAACTTTTTTACAGTGTACAAAAGGATTATTCCACAACAGTTTGTGTTGCTTCTAAGTTGAAGGCCAAGGTCATTGCACCTTGGGTACGGGGGCAATAGAAGATCACAACAGCAATGCAGAAAGAAGCAGCAAGAAGCCACACGCATCCTGTTTTTTCCTGGGAGCTTTTAAATATCTGTCCACTGTTTTAATGAGCCTACCATGCTAAAAGCTGGTCTTCTCCCTTTATCCAAAGCTCTTCAAACTCCTTTATAGACTAAACTAGAAGTGTGTCTTCAAGTTGATTTGGAAGCCAGACAATAGCAGTTGCACAAAATCCTAGTAAAGTAGTACGCCCCGCTCTCACAAAGTATGTCAACTACCTTGTTGAACGGCAGGAACGAATGTCTAAATGGGCAATCATGATAATATGTAAGCAACCAGTATGGTCCATTTGAGTTGTAGAATACATCTTATAAAACACAAATGAGAGACACTTGTGTAAATCGCTAATATTTTATTGAAAAGATGTAAACTTTATATGATATTTACCTCATTGCTGAATACTTTGATAAAATTTTTGCTTATGGTTTACATGCTGTTGCTTATCAAAAGGAATCTGCAGTAACAAGAACTTGTTGCGTGAATAAATGAAACTCAGGGATAGATCTCTGAGAAAGTTGGAGATATTAGAGAGAGTAAACACCACAGTCAGATATTACCCAGCTGTCTTCCAGCTTCCTCAGCCTGGCTCTTCTTGGCTTCTTCTGTCTCTCTGTCTTTCTATGCCTGCCTTAAATACTCTCTTTGCTCAGTTAAGATGTGGCCCCACCACTGCCTGCTTGGGAGCCTGGAACTCCTTCTGTAATCTAAAATGACCTTGAACTCAGTTTGGATTAAGGGCTTAGGTCACTACTCCAGGGATAAGCCCTGTGCTGGGATTAAAGGTGTGAATCACCACTCTCTGATCCTCCTAGACTGACTGTGGTTAAATCCCTCTGATATCTCTGAAACTTTTGGAACTTTTATTAAATCCCCACAAGAACCATATAGAGTTTACACGAATATCTAATTAGGTTAGAACTAACTCCAATGAGCTCTTGAAATGGAAGAAATAATAAGGCAAGTGACATTATCTCAAGTGAAATAAATGAATTTGGCCACATCATAAAGACAACATTACACTTATGTGTAAACAATTACCACATTCTGGATGGTGCTTACATTATTGCTACATGTAATGAAGTTACAGTTCTCAGGTGCATTATAAGGACACGTCCACAGTTTTTACTTCTGATAAATTTTTCATGTCTCTCTCAAGAGCCTCTGCACAGCAGCTATTCTGATTTGGATGCATCTAGTTTTAGAATAGAATGACAAAAGGAGAAAGAAAGCAAAGAGGGACACCAAGGAAAATAGTAAATAAACATAAGGGAAGAAGGAGGGAATAGAAAATAAAAGAAAAGGAAGGCTGGAAGAAAAAGAAGAGAGGTTATATAGCTAAGAGATTTCTTAAATGCAAAAAGTATTCTGGAGAAAATCGTTGCATACATATTGTTAGAATACTAAATGCTATTTCATTTCATGAATCTTTATTTCATATGCACAGACAATCATTCTAAAAATACACCAATTTCATGGCTACTTACTTTAGCACCCAGCTGATGCTTTAAAGTGGATGCCATGTGGTCTATCAGCCACATTAATGCTCACAACAACCATGTGAATACATTTAATTACTTGCACATACCTTAGCATCTAAGAGTCTTGGAGTCTAGGTATACATTTAGGGTTCATCTCCTACATAATTAAAAAAAATAGACCAGAAAATCTAATATATTAAAAATCTAATAATATAAAATCTAATAGAAATATCATTGTTCAAAATAAAATTCTTTCCTCAAGTTTATGAAATAAAAACATCTATAATACATACATGCAAATGTATACATATATACATATATATACACATATTTGCTATGAATTGGTAAAGTGGTTCATATTATTTTTGTCACAGGTAAAAGGTTTCTTTTTTGAATACTTTTATCTAATACTAGTCTCAGCTTTATTGTTTCTATGGTGAGATAATATATGATCCGCTTATGTAAAAGAAGATATTTTTATTGTCATCAATTTCTGCTGCAAACAGGTAGTGATTTAAATTCTGAGAACTAGTAATCTTGGGTGTCAGAGTTCACCTCCCAAGATGATGCATATTAAAAAACTTTAAATTCTGGTTCAATAATGCTTACCTAATAATAAGATTGTAAAGAAAAACTGAACATTTTTTCTAGAACAAAAGAATAGTCCATATATCAAAAAATTTATTTAGCAGTCACCTCCTCAAGATTATAAATTACTCAGATGACCAAATAAACTTGCCTATAAACAACTATTTACTCAGCAAAGTGCATGCCTTGTCTCCATATATCTTTAAGTATTAAAATATTTCATTAAACTTTTCAATTCAATTCTGTATTAGAAGATTTCCAGTAAATCACAAGCAAAAGAGATTCTGAGACTACAAAAACCAATCAAAAGTAAATTCAGGAGACACAGCTAAGGCATTGTCAGGATGGTGTCACCCTATTGCAGTCAGTATAAATTCAGGCTTTGCTTTGTCACCAGATGACAGTGGCTTCCCCACAACCTAGACTGGAGGAGATCTTACACTTGCAATCTATCACTGAGACCTGCTGTGAGTTCTCCTGGAAACTATGTCCAGAACCTTTTCTTTGCCCATGAGTACATAAGTAGAATCAGCTTTAATTATTGTACAAAATGTACTGGCAGCAGAGAGAGTGTAAGTATTCTGATAAGGATCTAGTAGCTAAAACAGGAGGCAGATCTTGAGAATTTGTTCAATTTAGTTAACTCTCTTGCTTCAATTATGAACAAAATCATTGATGCTTTATTTTGATGATTTCATAAAACGTCTTCTGACTACAGACATTTCTTCTTCCATAAGTTCTCTCAGACACAGCTTCTGCAGCCAGCAAACTATTACTCATTTCGGAGTTGTTTTAAAAACCCATCAACTTCAATGTGTACTGCCCATATATTCTTGGATGTATGGCTTGGCTTTCACCTGGAGCATGGCCTACTTACTCACACCAAACAATAATAACAAAACAAAAGTAAAACTCTCTCTCCCCCAGAGCAGCCACTTGCCAATAGCGTCTCAGCTAACGGTGGAACATTATAGGATGTTTTCCACCTTTATGCTGGGATTTTTCTGTTTGGGGCATGTAAAAGCTGACTCAACCATTCTTGGTTCCTATGTGCAACTACCCTTTGTGTCCAGAAAGTTCTCTGTCATAGTAGTAGACTCTCATGATCTTTCTGACCCCAGTTTTATGTTTCAAGAGAAACTTGAGAGGAAGGAGTGTGATGCACATATTCCATGTAGGACTGATTATTTCAGAGTTATTATCTCTAACTCAACCACGTGTAGATTCCTATGCTAATTTCTATCTACCTCAAGCAGAAATGTCTTTGATGAGGCCTTATAGATGCCTTAGTATAAGGGAACAATGATATGTTGCTAGAATTTTGTTTAATGCTATGTTCATATAGTAGCATAAAAGTAGTAGGTTCTCCCCTTAGGGCCTATGATCTCTAGCCACTGGTTCTGGGCCCACATAATAATGCCAGGCATGGGTTTACATTTGTTGAGTGGGCCTTATATGCAACCATAAAGCAGTTTTTTAGCCTCATGATGTTCATATCACTATTGCACCAGTGGATAGACTTTGTCAATCCAGCCACTCTTACAGCTCTCACAGTTGACAGTTAGGGCTAATTGATGATTACTTTTCTCTAGTTACATAGCATGTTTCAGCCTATGCAAGTTGGATGTACCCTAGGATATAGGAATAGAGCTTGACTGTTCTATATTCTATGATTCTGCAATAGAGACTTATATTTATGTTCTGCAGAGTAAATAGTAGAATTGGCAATAGTTTATATTGCATGGGCATCAAAGAGATCTCTTTGGACAACAACTCAAAACTATAAAGAAGAAAATCCATTTCTGATTCTGGTTTTTGCATTTAGTATCATTTCCAATATTATATCTGTTTTCCATATGAAAATACTTCTTCTTTGGTATTATTTGGTTGGTTGGTGTTACAAACCAAGGCCTTTTCATATGGTCCACCAAATAACAATCTAGTCACAGTTTTATTTGACATATTTGTTCAAAATAAATTAATTTCTAATTCTATTATAGGTAGTTTCAAATAAACTTTGAATTTTAATTCAAACTTATTTCAACTTAGTCATTTGCTTTAAGAGCTGCTTTCAAAGATTTTGCTTATAACCCAGGAAGTACAGAATGTTTGGGACTTTTAAAACATGGCTTTTCAACCTTTGTGGTCATAAAAGGTATGTAAAAATTATTGAATGTTTTAAAGTATGAGGAACAATTTAATATTTCAGTAATTTTAAATGAACTAAGCTTAAACCTCAACAATATTTTGTTCAAACAACAGTTTTACAGATGAAATCACAACACTGATAGAAAGTCATGCTTCTGATGATCCCACATCTGATTGAGTTTCAATGTGAGATGTAAGTGTCTGTGGACTTAGAACAGCTGTACTGGCAATGCAGTCAGGAAGACCCATCTCTCCAAAATTTGCATTTATGAAGAACATGAGTAATAAATAGTTCTTTTTCTAATTAACCATAAATGGAAGTGTGATATTTTAAACCAACATAAATCTTAACTAATTAGGAGATTAATTATATAAGAGAAAATTTTTAAAAAAATTTAGAGTATTATAAAAATACAAATATACTGTGACTAGACAAATTTGCAATACTGCATATTTCCTCCTTATAAAGCAGTACTTCATAATAAAGATGTTTGCTTGTATATGAGGTTGTTGAGATATATACACATAAAAATGATGGCATTATTGATAGGGTGTTTTGGCAAAATTTTGATTCTTGTAGCTATAATCTATTACCTGTGTTACAATCTTGGTGTATTTTATTTATTTGGTGACTATTTATTTATTTGGTGTATTGTCCAAAAGTGGACATTTAGAATTTTATTATAAAATATATATTTAAAATATTAATATTCAACAAAGTTCTAAATTACCTACTAAAGAGAACCACAAAGAAATTTTATGTCACCATTTTCAATGTTTTTTTTCCTTAATTGCAACTCTACTTCACACTGGTTTTCAAGAAATATGCAGAATATATTAAGCAATTTCTAAAACTGCAGTGATTCAAACAAACTGTAAAATGCAATACCTAGGAAAGCACAGTCTACGACAACTCCCTCAGAGGAGCAGAACGGATGGAGACAGACTCACTTGTGTCAGTAATAAGCACACCGTATGCCATTTCCACATAAAGTTCAGAGGTATACTTCTCTTTTAGGTTGTCATATCAAATAAGTAAATTGAACACAGAAAATAATTTATATTACTCAAGCTAAAATTAGCCATGAAATCGCAGTGTGATATTGCTTAGGATGGCATGTAGCTAATGGAAAATATGGTAATGGATGTATATTGAGTGTCAGCCCACTCCACATTCAGTTTACTAAATAATCACTGTAATAATTCCCTCCGGTTTCTCAACACCAAGGTTTTTATATGCATCATTTCTGTATTGTTTCAGAATCATTACCTCTTTTTATAAAAAAATATATCTCAAATGTCATATTTACATGTGACCTAGGACAAGGATCAGAATTCATCTCTGCAAAAGAAATATAATTATCCATAAGACATTCTCAGCCTTTTCTTGATGAGATGTTGCATCCAATGTTCATTTCTTTAGAGCAAGCATGTAGAACCCAGGCAGGAGGCCATTAGATGTGCTTGGAATCTATGTAAATTGCTTCAAGGATGACAGAAGGGGCCAGTCTTCCAAGGAACTGGCTCCCAATTCACAAACTAAGATTTGTAAATGTATACAGCTATTTATCTGCCTTATCTCATCACATTGTATGTATTATAAAGGAAGTAGAGGTAGAAGCTAAAATATTTTTACTGAACTTTAACAATGTGTTGGCAAACTTAAAATCTAGGAAGAATGTCTATAAATATTAATCAACACAAAATTCCCTAAGAAATGTGAAATAAGAATTAAAAATTTATTGTCTTGGCTCTCAGAAATCGAATAATTTTTGAACTGTAGCTTTACAGCAACTGTTTAGATGAAGTTTGGGAACTAATTCTGATCTTTTCATAAAAATAAAATAAATGTTGTTTTCTTATTGACAACTTTATATCAATTTTATTTCTTTTAAAATTAAGTATACACGCACTTTCATGTGCCATAAGTTTGATATCAACTATGTGAACAGGGTATACAGTTTACTATAGAGTTAGCTGTAACAGCGTTATTGGTTTATTTAATTATACAACAAACCAATAAGACAAATTGTCAACACAATTCCATCTAATAGTGCAAACACTGATACCCAAAAGATCTAAGCAACTGTTTTAAGCTCAGCTAATACATGTTTTGTTCCTGTCTCTATTCTATTTTAATAATACAAAAGACCTTCACTCAAAGATAACTTCTGTTATAGTGCCTATCTTTGCCTTGATCTTGGAATCCAATTGAATCTTTAAAATTGTTTTATTTTGGTGCTTACTCATCCAAAAAGTACTAGCATTTTTATAGCCTATGAATAGGTATTTTATTTTCAATAAATTATTTGTATGTAAGTATGCCCGGATATGTGCCTGTGTATTGACAACACGGGTTAATGTCAACTGTTTTTCCATTACAATCCACCTTAATTTTTGAAACAAGTTAATTGACTGAACCTAAAAGCAACAAAGTAGTATTTGTATAATTTATGATTACTACTTAATTTGGCTATTTCAATTTTAAATTTATTTGAGCACTTACTGGTGTATTGTGTGAACACTTCTGTGCATATGTATTTGTAAGCTAGAGGTTGCTGTCAATAGGTGCATCTTCAATCATCTTCCACCTTACTTTGAGTCTAGGTTTCAGTGAACCTGGTGCTTAGCAGTTCAGCTAAACTGGCTGGCCAGCAATGCTCCAGTGTCATATCTCTGCCTCTCCAGTGCCATGACTATAAGTAAATGCAAGTTTGCTGGGCTCATTTAATGTGGGTTCTGGGATCTGAAGTCAGGTCCCTATGATTGTCTTATAAATATTTTTTCTACTGAGTAATATTCTAAACCATAAACTGATGTTTTTATTTTTTAGCTTATAGATTAATTTTACATATTTGCTTATATATGTTATATTTTAATTCATATTTTAATTTTAAAAAATTAAAATAGGTTCTGTTCAGGGTGAAGATTACATAGTCAGTTGTGAGCACAATCTGGGCTCCTGAATTTTTTGTATTTTTGTTTAAATATTAATGAGATATCTATTTAATAGTGATAGACTATATCCTATATTACTAATTTATTTATGTTTTTTAGAGAAATGGGATAGAATAAAATCATATACCATGCACGTCTTTTTAGTAGAACAGTGACATAATTTATATAAGTATCCTCACATCTAAAACAGGTTATGCTATAAAAGATTTGTTCTTGTCATGGAAGGTCTATGATTTGTGGCTTGGCACACTTAAGAGTTCTCAAAGTCACTCGCATAGTCTGTAGGCCTGAGAGCTGGAAGCTGACAGGACACATTCCAGTCCATATCTGTAAGTTAAGAACTGAATGGCAAGGAAGGTTGTCAAGAGCAGAAGAGTCACCTATCAGCATTGTCAGACAGGCAGAGTGTATGTCCAACCTTCCGCCACTGCTTGCCTTTAGTCAGTCCCTCAAAAGATTAGATGATACTAACCCACACCCAGGTGAGCAAGGACTTCTCTTTATCAGCAATTCAGATGTTAACCATCTCAGAAATATTGTCGTGTACTGTAAGTGATTCTCAATCAGATATTCGGGTATCTCGTGTCAGACCAAGTTGCATGGAAGTAAATTTCACACAAAATAAAAATTGTTTCATCATTCCTCAACCTCCTGTGTTCTAGAGTGAATATAGCCCTGCAAATAGTGATCATGGGGACATGGAGGAGAGACCACAAATGAGATTAAGACAAAAGGAGATGAACATTTGTGGTGGGATTAAGGTGTCAGCCAATAAGGTCAGAAGACACTTCCGGGACCCTGGAGGCGGTGTGGCCAACCTGGAAGAGGTGTGGCCAACCTCATTGATAAGTGGCTGCTGTGACACAAGGACTCTCTCTTCCTGGTTCCTGGCTGCTGGCTGCTGGACAGACAGAATCGGAATCCATTGTCCTTCCATCGCACGTCCATTGCTCGTCCATCGATTGGATACGCCAGTCGCCAGTCCTTGTTCAGGTGCCACCATAAGCTGTTACTAATATTGTGAGTGTTAATTTATATTCTAATAAATATTAATTTTGGACTGGCACCTTGAAAGTAAAACTCCGACTACATCTGGCCAAGCAAAGGTGTGGTCAGAGACAGTCAGAGATAGTGGCAGATTAAAGGTGTGGTCAGAAACAGAAAAAGTTAAGAAATAAATATACAGTAAAGACAGTTTTTTGTAAAATGTCTAAGTGGTTTAGAGTGTGCTGAAAATATTTATACATAGGCTTAGAGAAAGAAAAGAAAGGTTAGAGAAATCCTTTAAAATAGAAATAAAGTAAAATAACTAAATAAAAAATAAGCCACGTAGAGATGGAAAATACAAAGAGTGTCTGGATACTGTATGCTATTGTCTTATCTTTAAGCTTCTTGACTGAAAATGACTTAGTAAAAGCTGCTAAAAGACAGCTGATTATAAATGTTGTTGGAGTAATTCAACCTATATATTTTGTAAATGAGTTTACTTTAAAATTGAAATGCAAAGATATGCTACTTTGGAGAAGAGGTTTTCCTTTTATTTTCACAGAAAATGAAAGACTGTGGATTTCTTCCTGGATAAAGAACATAAAGTTTGATAGAGGAAGACCCCCTGAAAAATCTCCAATGGAAATGGATGGACCAGATGATTCAGCATTTCAGAGCACCTCTGTTGAAGTTACAGAGCTCTGAATCCAAAACAATTTCAAGGAGACTGGCTGAGATGACCCAGCCTTAGAGACTACTCCACTAAAGACTTGTCCATAATCCTACATTTTTCTTTGGATTCCCATGAGATTGTCAGTGTCCCCATTCAGCAGGAAGTAGCCTAGAGAATGACGCCCACATTCCCAAAACATGGATTATGGATGTTTGTGTTTATTTACAGTGTTGTTTATCGGTTGTTACAGATAAGGGGGGAAAAGAATATTAGATTTGGAGTTCTTTTTGTTTTAAGAAGAGAAAAGGAGATATGTGGGAGGTTGTGTTGTTTCATTTTAAATAATTGTCCCAACCACTGGTTTAATAAAAAGAGCTGATTGGCCAAAGGCAGGCAGGAAGTGTAGGCGGGACTATCAGACTAAGAAAATCTCTGAGAGCAGAATGCCAGAAGAGCACCAGAGAGAAGCCAGAGGAAGCCGAGGACAACTATGCTGCTCTAAAGAAAGGTACCAAGCCACATGGCTGAACAAGAGACATGGGTTAGATGAAGGGTAGAAAGCTAGCAAGTGATATGCCTGGGCCTGAGGCTGATCAGCCAAAAACTAATGAAAGCGTCTGTGTGTCTCTGTAGGACTGTGGGACTATGGGTCTGCGGGTCTGTGGACCTAAACATTGAGGTTAGGCCCGAAAGTCTGGGCCAGAAACCTCTTACTACAAACATTTGACCCCTGTGCCATAGGAAATTAAGACTGGAAAGAAGACCAGGTTTTGAGAATCATACTTTATCAAATACTTTAGTATACCAGAAAACTAATGGTTCAAAATAGCTATTGCAGACTTTCTCAAGGATTCTCTGTGCAGTTGTTCTGTAAATTCATGGAGACATAGAGTTATAATTAATTTTTAAAGACTTATTACCAAAGTTCCTGGATCACTGAGTATATGCATGTACAAGGAGCAAGAAAACATAAGATTTCATATATTCTAGGACTGAGCTAAGAAATGAAAGATTTAAGTAATTTTAATAATTTTTTTTAATTTAAATTTTAAAAAAGTTTATTTTTGCTGGTTTGAAAGCAACTTCATTTCAGTTTAGGTGGAAATTGGTAAATAGTCTGTGAAAAATTATGGTCTCTGGTTTTGTTTTGGTTTTTATTTGTTTGTTTTTCTGAATTATAAGTTTACTGAGGAACCAAGTATTCAAGTATTCCCTACCTATTCAGTTTTTTATGGCAGTACTCTGAGCACTAAGACCTTCATCTAGCTCTTCTCTATGTGCAGATTCTTCATCCAAGATAACTGCATTCATATCTTTGCTCACGTCTACACTATACATTCATGTCCTTCGGCAAAGCTAACCAAGCAGCATTTAACACTGACTTTGATATTCTGTCTGATAGATTCTACCCTCTTAATATTTTAGAAAATTAACTCAGCCATTTATCTAAAGGTCTGAACTCTCAAGCCCTCTGCCTGAGAAAATTGCTGGAAAAATGTATCAACTTATATCCACACTAGTGGTCTGCACTAGGAAAGGTCACAAAATCAATGAATCATTGAATAAGAACATAGTCTCATATATTTAGTTGCATCACAGCTCAATAAAGGTACAAACAAAATTAATGAGTTTGTGTTTGCACACATTCGGGGAAGATTACAGAGTATGAACAAGTATAATATCAACTACTTCTAAGAGCAGAGGGAGGGGGGGAGAGGGAGGGGGGAGATACACAGAACATTGACTAGTAGTGGATCACAAAGAGTGACAGTAATAACTCTTTTCCTTCAGGTTTATATTATTGTAGACTGAAGTCACAGATGAGGATATTTATCATATAACTCAGATTCCAAAAGCATATTCCGTTTGAGTCATGATTAAAAATAATTTCCCGGGTTTAAGAAAACATAGTTAATACCATATCCAAATGTGTAGAAAAACATAGTTAATACTCTACACATCTCCCAATGTGTAGAAAATGACTTTCTGAATAAGATGGCATTTGCCCATGGATTAATAACAATAATTGACATAGCACTACTTCATGAAATTAAAAAGATTTTGCAAAGGTAAGAAAATAATCAAGCAAAGCGGTCATTCACAAAAAGAGAAAGAATCTTTGCCAGTTATATATCTGATAGAGGATTATTATCCCGAATGTATATAGAATACAAAGAAAAAGAGTCAAAACAAGCAATCAAGCAAACAAAATCAAATGGCACATTCAAAAATATGGTCTTTGGACTGAATTATAGAGTTCTCAAAAGAAAAAAAATAAAGCTTACTTTGTCTCAAAAAGTATCAATCGTTCTTAGAAGCAGGTAAGAAAAATTCAAAACAACATGGGAATTTCAGTTTATACAAGTCAGAATAGCCAAGACCAATAACAAAACACAATTAACCAATTGTGAACGGGATGCAGAGGGAACAGAACACTGATTAACTGTTGAAAGAATTATATACCGGTGCAGACACCATGTAAATCAGTTTTGAGAATTCCCATAAATCTAAAAATAAATCTGTCGTATGACCGAGCTATATATCCTTGACATATGTCTGAAAGGCTTGACATCTTACTCCACAGATTATTGGCTCAGCAATTGTTCATTGCTCTTCTATCCACCATAGCTGGGAAGTGGAAACAATCTAATGTCCTTCAGATGGAAGGATAATGAAAATTATATATAAATAAGTATATAATGCATATATAATGTATTATGGTTCAGCAATGTGTTAGAATAAATATAAGTAAGAAATAACACAATAAATTAATCAATAAATAAAATAAGATTACATCATGATATTGGCACGTGAAATAATGAAACTGGAAAACATCATACTAACATAATTAACATCATACAAACACTACATGTTTTCTTTCATTTGTACATTTTAGATTCAAATATTTAGTTGTAATATATAACCTAGAAAATTACAAAAAATGGAGAAGTTAAAAGAAAAAAAAGCCAAAATGGGACATGACAAATAGAGGTAACAGTGATGGTTAGCAATAGGAGGATGAAGTGACGTGAAGGGAAAAATGGAGGAGGCTTTAACTGGGAAGAAGATGGGATGTTAACCAGAAGAAGAGAGAAAGGAGAAAGAGGGAGAAGGGGTAAATAACACTAAGAATGTTAGAAAGAAAATGTAGAAAATAATATAATTTTATATTTATTTAAAATTGCTTGTAATTCATGTCAGCTTATATATTTAAACACATACATATATTATTATTTTTATTAAATGAAATTATGTCACTTGTTCTGACGGAAGAACCATAGACTAACAATAATCCCAGAGTAAGCCATCAGAAATCTCTTGAATTATTATAGGTCATGTGAGTCCAAAATACTACCAAACAATGTAGGTGACTGATGTTTCCCTTGGTTACTTCCTAGCAGCTAAGTCCCGAATACACCTTGTGTTTAGGACACAGGGCTTAGATTTGAGCTGAATCTGATCTGAAAGACTCATTCCTAAAGACTCGCTTTCAATTTTATCAGAACGTGCTAAGCAAACTTTCAAGGGGTAAACGTAAGCAAAAAGTCCTACCCAGTTGTGATGCTTATGAACCACAGCCATAATAATTCCTAAAAGTGCAGCAGTGGCATCAATATCTTGGAAGTAACTAATCATCACCTAATTATATTTAACAGGAAGGAAATCTATCAAACAATCTAGCAGATTGCTTGATTATAGATCTTAGAAGAGAGCCTACAACTACTAGACCAACCTAAATTCTAACTGCATTCTAAAATTTACCCTTATACTCACAGAGAAGTATGACTTTTACCTCTAATTAAAGAAACTTCTCTTTACAGCAGATGGAAGCAAAACAAGCTCAGACTCTGACCATGAGTCAAGATGGAAGCCACAAACTCTTGTCATGTGGGCTCTCGCCAGAAATGTAAGAAAGGCATTCTTACATCTTCTTTTCATTATTTTATTAAAGACATTTTACCTGTGACCAAACCAGGTTGTCTTTTGGGTGGGAAAATTCATAGATGATAATAGAGGCTGCAGCTGAGGAGAGGTGGAACCTTTTGTGTTCATGACTCAAGGAGGAATATATAGAATAAGTGTCTGAGAAAAGATCCAGGAGAAACTTGGCCAATGAGCCAATGAGCTGTGGACTGTGGGGACAGGAATGAATCGGGTTCACCCTAAGTTTACTCATAGATTAGATATGATTTTATAGTATTTATTACTTTGTGTTTATGGCTGGAGTTTGGCATGGGCCTGTGTGTGTACCCAGAAAAATAAATGTAGTGTAAACTTGTGTATCTCTGGTCACTGAACACTAAAATTGCCTTTACGGATATCAACAGATGGTGATCTTAAATATTAGTTTCACTAAGTGTTGTTCTCATATGGATACAAGTACCCTATGATTCTCAAAAGTCTGAAAAATATCTACTGATTTATAAGGTTGCTCTAGTCAATCTTAAAGTGTAAGTAAATAGACAACAGGAACCAACGGAGACTGCCTTAAAGATTAATTTTTGTTAATGCTTGTGGATCTTCAATCCAGAATTCAGCCAAAGTTCAGTTCCTTATAGTGTCCTATTTATCATGGAAATCTCTCCAGCTGACATGGTTCGGTGTTTTATTTTCCCCCCTCATTACAGGCACGTACTGCATTCCAGTAAAGCTCATTGTAGTTATGGGAAATATTTGAATCTCCTTATGCCATCAGACTAGAGCCAACCTCAAAAGCCACAATGCACTACTGAAGCAAATTATTGTCTAATAGCTGTCTTGAAAGTTTGGACATGACAGACTCAAATGTAAAACAACTGGAAAGGAAGGTAAAGGAAGTCGGAACCAGGGGACAGTCCCACTAGACAAGTATGGAAGAACACTCACCTTCAAGTCAGGAAGAGCAATTCTTCTGTCAGAAGAAAATTTCACCTGATGAAAAAGTGTGAAGCAGCAAAGAAGATTTATTGAATGCTATTTTAAGAAAACCAAGACTTTTTCAACCAGAGAAACAAAAAGCAGGTCTTTAAGTGGTAAGGTTAGCTAATGAAAAGGGTGCCTAGAAGATCTTAGAGAGGAGTTGGGTCAATGTGATTAGGTCCTCTTATTTGCTCATTAATGCTGATCAAAGTTAGAAGCCTACCCCACCATAGAGACTGAGGGATGGAGGCTATCTTTTTAATGTTTGCATTTCAAAAGAATGGCTTGGAGGTCCTTGAGTAAGTCATTCCTGGATCATTGTTTTGCATCTCAAAGGGGCACAGAAAAAGTTCTCTAAAGTAACTACTCTAAGAAAAATCCCTGAAGCTGAATCCAGGGCTTTGTTGTAGAAAAAAATTGGGAGATTTATTTGATGAGAGAGAGGAGAGAGGAAGATAATCAGGAAGGAACCTGTCAAAGGTCTAGATAAACCAATGGGAAATTTTACAGCAATAAATAGTGTATCTTCTGTTGGCACAAGTGGCTAGAATTTAGAGCTACATGACCAAAAAGAATGAATTTTTTTGAGATACCAATATTCAAGGCGGTGTTAGACTCCAAGATCGGACTTCATCTAACTTATTGCTACCCAAGTTATTCCTCTTCACAAGCTCAGACTTCATATTTGATTCAGGTGTCTTTGCTATTCTTAGCAGATCTCCTGACAGTTAAAATACCCCTGTATGGTTAGATATCCTTGAATCTGCAAGTAGGTTTTTCCTGCCATGTCAGAAACTGAGGCCCCAGATGCTACACATGAGTACAGACAGGGTTTTGTATCTTCAAAGAACTCCAGCTCCACTTAAATTGTGTTTTTGAGACTCCCTGTGGGCTGATCTTGGAGATCTTGAAAACAAATATCCCCGAGAAGAGAGTTTGTCCAGGAAGAGTAGCCCTATCTTGATGCTGTCTGCCTTCACCTCTTGCACCTTAGTGAGAAAAGGATCCTAAATTTTCTGCCTTCACAAGTTATCTATAGATAAAAGAATCATCAGTTGCCCTGCTGTCAGAAGAAGGTGCATGTAGTTTCCTCATTATTTCAGGAAGACTCAGTATCCTTTATGAGCAATAATGTTCCTTTGTCTTTATCAAAAGAAACGAGGGTGCTTGGCTGGCTGTGGGAAATGTTATCTCTGGGGTTATGGCGATATTGATTTGTGGAGCAAATGTTTATTGACAGAATAACGAAAGGAAAGTTTACAACTAGATTTGGAGAATATCATCTTCACACCCAAGTGTCAGAGAGGAGATTGTAAGATGAGAATTATAGCATGGGTTATCAGGACTCTTACAAAAACAGTTACCATTACTTGGGTTTGAACAAATGACCTTGGTTTCTTATGGTTGGCTACTTTTACTTTATAATTTATGTCCTTGAAATTCAAAGGACTGTTCTGAAGTAGGAGACCCGGCTGCTTTGTCCTTGTTTGGCTTATTCCGTGAAACCTGATCACAGTAAGGTAACAAAGGATGGACTCACAGATGACAGACGAAACAGCTGGGGTCAGGTGTTTCCCCTCTCTGACAGAGAAGCTGCAGCATCATGGAACTTTGGTGTGTTTATCATTTATAGCCAAACAGGGAGGCAGGGTAATTACAGACAGATAAACAAGGAGAGAAGGTTATAACACAGAGCCAGGTTTTGATAACCTTGATAGGAAACAGTATCTGTTGAGAAGCTGTCTTCAGGCTGTGGACATGGGTGGAGTTAGGGTGAATATTTTCTTTACGTCCATTCAGACCAGGAGAGAGGTGTTAGTCATTTGACTGAGCCTAGTTCAGGGGTGGATTTGCCATTTCCCATAGTCTACCTCACTGGGGTCTTTGATGTGGCAATCTCATCTCAATAATTCAGTAATATTACTCAGGACTTTATATGCTCCCTATACTTATTACTTGTTAAGATGATGGTATTGAAACCTGAAGCAAACTAATGCTTAAAGGAAAATTATTTAACATCAGGTTGGTGTATGTATTTATCCAAGTACTTATATTCATGAGTATGTGTGTATGTATCTTTGATTTCAATATTGATAAGTTCTAATTTTTCTCATATATCGGCATAAATTGTCTTGTGACACACAGGTTATTAGTTTACTATTGCCATAGGAGATGTATTGGTCAAATAATCTACTTGCACTAAAATTTAAAATATTGTCTCAAAAGTGTATAATCTTTTAATATTATAGAATCAGAGAAAGTTCAGATATTACTATTCAAAGTGGCATATAATGATGAGTTTTAGTTCATAGTAACTTCAGTCTCATTGAACCTACTTTTATAGATAAATAAAATTTCAATAATTGATCTAAAATAATTAAAATTTTAGCATTAAAACTAGTAATGGTTTATTATAATATTTAAAATTTGAACATTTCATGCTCATGTTAGGAACTGAAAGATTAAATCAAAGTATAGCTCATGCTTGGCAGTGCAGATCCAAGTAGTGTGTGGAGTTAAGTTCAGCTCCTATTCATTAGAAAGCTTTCCCATGAAACTCATGATTTTAGAAAACTTGGGGTTGGTCCATGCTCTGCTGTTATTATATTTGATGTTTACTTAGACAGGAACTTAATCTGAGGTTCTCAGGGCCACAAATATGATAGAAGAATAGATGCTAGACGTGTAACACAGCCCACTTCTGTCATAAAAATGTTTAGGATCCAAATTAAGGTCATACTTAAGTTTCTATTTAGTAGATTACACAATTATATTTATTCTATCATATTTCCAATACTGTTTACAAATGAGACTTCTTAGATATATACTGTCACCTGCACATTATTTCACATTAAATTTAACTAAGTTATTGTTATACAATCAAAGATAAACATGAACACTCTTACCCAGGAATCTAGCCACCAGTGATAACTGTCTTCAAACAGATGGTGCAATGACAAATTAGACAAAATGTAGAAATCATGAGAAGATCCTGGGAAATGCAAACAGATGTTTACAGTAAAGTGTTCATGATCACCTTCCACTTCCACATTCATAAAGCATTGGAGTCTTCTGCCTCAAGAGGATGCTTATTTTGTGAAAGAAGTTTTAATGCCTACATGGGGATAATCAACTGTTCCCTCAACATTAGGAACATTCACTTGTTATCAATTGAAGCATCCCACATGTTATGGGTGTGTGTGTGTGTGTGTGTGTGTGTGTGTGTGTGTGTGTGTGTGTATGGAGAAAAATATACAAGTGATTGCTCAGCAAAATTTAGGCTTCATATTTATTCAAATGAAGTGCCCAATAGCCTAACAATGATGGTGCTGGTGTTGGTACTAGTCATTATATATTTATATTTATATACATAAATATAGATGTATACATGTATATAGCCATACTTCTTTAACATATATTTATACTTATATGCATATATACATATACATATACATATACATATACATATAATCAGATACTTTAACAGTTAATATTGATTATTAACTTAGTGACTACATTTAGAATCACCTAAAAGACAAATCTGTTGCTATATCTGTGAATTTTCAGAGAGGTTTTCCTGAGGTAAAATGATTTATACTGAGTATGAATGGCATAATACTATGGTCTAGTGTCCTAGACTGGATAAAAAGAAGAAAGCGTGAACACCACCACTACGCTTTCCTTGACACTAACTTGATAGAGTGATCTGCCTTTTCACACTCCAGCTGCCAGGACATCCCCAGCATGATGGACTTTTAACCTGTTTGCCAAAATATATCCTCTTGTTATTAATTTGCTTTGTCAATTGTTGTGAATAAAAGAAAAGTAACTAGTTCAAACATGAAGAATAAAATGTAATCTCGCTCAAGTGTTTAAACTGTTTATGAGGCTGTCCTAATAAGTTACCACAGATTAAATGACTTTGATCAATAGGAATTGGTTCTCTCATTCACAAAGGTCAGAGTTTGAAATCAACATGTTAGCAGAGATATGCTACTGCTAGAGACTCTACAAGAAACGTATTCTTGCCCTGTAAGCATCTGGTGTCTTCTACCTTCCTCACCTTATGGTGCCATTACTTCAATCTCTGCTTCTGCAGTTTTGTGATTTCCTATTTATTCTCTTCTCTGTCTGTCTCGAAATTCCCCTTCATGACCGAGGACTACCACTCTTGGGCACATACCCAAAGGATGCTCAGTTATACAAGGACACTTGCTCAACTATGTTCATAACAGTATTATTTGTAATAGGCAGAACCTGGAAACAGCCTAGATGCCCCTCAACTGAAGAATGAATGAAGAAAATATAGTACGTTTATAGAATTATGTATTGCTCATAGGTTAAAAAAACAATATCATGAAATATGCAGGCAAGTAGATAGATAAAACTAGAAAAATCATCCTGAATTAGGTAACCAAGACCCAGAAAGACAAATATTATATGTATTTACTCTTCAGTGGATAGTAGATGTAAAGAAAAGGATAACCAGGCTGTAATCACAGCCTTAGAGAAACTAGGTAACCAAGATGCCCCTAAGAGGGATGCATGCATTGCTCTGGGATGGGGAAATGGATGAGATCTCCTGAATAAACTGGAGAAGGGAGGAAGAAGTAGAAAGGGGAGAGAGAGAGTGGAAACATCATGGGTCTTGATGGTCCAGTTGGAGGACGGATGAAGAAGAAGAACAGTGAAACAGATATCTTGATAGATGGGCTATTTTGGGTTTAGGGGTAAATCTGATGGCAGGGAAACTCCCAGAAATCCCCAAGGATGACCCCAGCTAAGACTCTTTGCAATAGTAGAAAGGATGCCTGAACTGGCCTTTCCTGTAATCAAATTGGTGACTACCCCTGATTGTCAGTATAGAACCTTCTTCCAGTAGCTGATAGAAGGAGATACAGAGATCTACAGCCAAGCACTGGTTGGACCTCTAGGAGTCCAGTTAAAGAGAAGGAGGAGGGATTATATAAGCAAGGTGGGTGAAGACCATGATAGGAAATCCTCAGAGATAGCTGACTCGAGTTCTTGGGAATTCATGGATTTTAGACAGACAGCTGACTGCATGTGAGTGACAGTATTTTTAAAGCTTAGTCTGTTTGTTGGGCCCCTAGCAGTGAGACCAGGTTCTGTCTCTGGCTCATGAGCTGGCTTTCTGGAACCTATTCCTTATGGTAGGATGCCTCACTCAGCCTTAATATGTGGCAGGGCAGAGCTTTCTTCTGATAGACCATGTGTTGTTGACTCTCATGGCAGGCTGTATTTTTTTCTGAAGACTGGTGGGCGGGGGCTAGAAAGGAGGTGGGGGAGGGAACATAAGGGAAAGAGGAAGGGGAATGTAAAATAAATTTTAAAAATTCTCCCTTGCGAGAATGCATGCAATTTTTACTAGAAACTTCTTGAACCAAGAGATTCTGTAGGATATTTTTAGTAACATACAGCCACATTCATAAGTTTCAGTATATAAGACATGATGATAACATTTTAATATCATTTTTAATACCATAACACCCTATTAAATAAATCTTACTTAAGGACAGAACATGCATTTTACTAAACTATAAATTATGATTTTGCTACACTAAAATAATCCACACACAATTATTTGTAATACTTATCTTTTATTTTTCATTTAATGTAATTATTAGACAAATACAATGGATTTTAATTTTTTAATTTTAAGCTATTTCCATTTCTTTTCTGATTACAGAAGGGAACTTTCTACTCTAAACTGGTGGATAGGAACTTTCAGAGTTGGGTAGTTGTTGTTTCCTGGTAGGGTAGATCTCAGAGATAAAGAGACACATTGAAAAAAAAACAAATGATTACATGCACAGGTTTACTTTGGAGAATTATTGGCAAGTAACCAACTGAAATTACTTATCTAACCTTTTTTTCAAATTTTCACAAATTGACCAGGAGTGTTTATGTCTTATACTGTCCTTAATTTTTATTAATTAGTATTTTCCAGAGCTGTGACTTTTACAATTGTTGTAGTATTCCAGTTGCTGGCTAGAAAAATAAAGTGTCTTTAAATTTATGATTATATCTCAATATAGTGGCAAGTCCCTTTAATTGTCCAACTTCTGTATCTTTCTTTGGTTGCCCTGCAACACAAAGAGACAGAAGCACATTCTGTAATCTGAAGGTCTCTTGAAGCTTTCACTCCTTTAAGAAATGGTTTAGCCAATGTGGTATCATCACATAGCAAGAGAGTGGAAGGTAAGGCATCTGGAAAAGGATTATTAGAAATACTAAATGCAGTGCATTCTCACTGACACAATGAGACTGAAGGAACTCACTGAGAATACACGCCAAGAACATACTCGTCTGCACAAAATTATGATCACAAGCAAATTACTTAGACCAAGATCTCTATCTATGTCCTATAACAATTTCTTGGCTTCATCTCCTTTCTTATCTTCCTTCCTTCTTAAGACATCCCATTTGCTGAATAAATTTCTGGAACAATGTTAGCCAATGTTGATGGCAATGCTATTTACTCTTGGAACACCATTGACCTATATATATATGTTAGTTAGATAGAAGTGGTAATTAAAAGTCTCCAAACCAAAATAACCCTAGGGCCAGATGGTTTGAGTACATAATTCTACCAAAGGACAGTTAATGCCAATAATTCTCTAATTATTCCACAAAACAGGGACATAAGAAAAACTGCTTAATTCATTTTACAAGTTTACAGTTGAGCTGATAAGCACCCAACATACTTTCCCTTGTGAATGTAGATGCAAAATTCTAAATAAAATGCTCATAAACTTTATCCAAGAACATATCAAGAAGATATTCTACCACGCCATAGATGCAGGGATGGTTCGATATATGTAAACTGTAAATCACAAGATGTAATTGAATGAAGAAAGAAACTGAAAGATAACAAAATACTATAATCTTATTAGATGCAGAAAAGTCCTTAGACAAAAATCCAATATTTTTTCATCATAGCGTCCCAGAGACATTAGGGATAAAAAGGACATACATGAAAACAAAAAAGGCAATTTATAGCAAGCCCAAAGTCAACACTGATTTAAATGCAGAGAGACTCAAAGCAATTTCACTAAAATCAGGAACGGAACAGACTAAGGTCTTTTACTCCATATGAATTTACTTAATGTAGTATTTGAAGTCATGGCTAGATCAATGAAACACCTGAAGGAAATGAAGCATTCTATGGAAACTAAATCAGTAGAAGCTTCATAAACTATATATTATATACATTTATGAAGGTAATCTAACTAAAGTCACCTAATAATCTGGGAGACAGAGATTGAATTGGCCATCTCTTATCACCAATAAAGCTTCTAGTACTAGGATAGATTTGAATATAACTGAATTGTTGGCCAAAGAGTTTCATGGGAACCCCAGTCAACCAAGGATATTGCCAAGTCTATGTTGCTCTTTGCAAACAGGTGGCAAGTTCTCATTGCCACCAGACACCTATACAACCCCTTGCACATGGAGAAATAGAACTGATGCCTACACAGAGCCTTCACCACTTCATGCCAATGTCTTTAGTACAGCAAGGTACTCTACATTGTACCAAAGGAGAAAAAGAAACACTAACCAAGCTACAAACCCTTTGATCTAGAATAGGGTTCTGACTACAACATAAGCTAACCAACGGGAAGAACCATCAATTATTCAATTTGACTTAAGACCCTCTCCAAGAGAGAAAGCCCATACCCTAAAACTTGGATGATCAAGAAATAGAGATGAGGTAGTCCAGAAACCTATAGTAAAATTAAATACTACTAATCTATAAAAAAGAAAAAGTCGCAATAAATGATTCCCAATGACATTCTGCTGTACTATAGATCATTGTCTTTCCCAGCCATCATCAGAGAAGCATCCTCTGATAAAAGATAGGAACAAGTACAGATACCCACAGCCAGATATCATTTAGAAAGTAAGAAATCTTGTAACATTTAGTTATAAACTTTAGGGCTCACTTTAGGGCTCAGGAAACCACACAGAAGTAAAAATAAGATTGTAAGAGCCAGAGAAACTGAGTATGATAAGAACGCAAGGCCCTCTAGGTGAACTTGAGCAAAATTCACATGACCTCACAGAGACTGAGGCAACATGCATGGGATTTGCACGGGTCTTCACCAAGTCCTCTGCAAATATAATTATGGGTTCCAGTTTTGTGTTTTAATGGGATCATGAGTGTGTGAATAAGTGGTCTCCATTTCTTGTACCTTTTAATGGAGTCAGTCTTTTGCTGTTAGATTTGTACAATTCCTTTTTTTGTTTTAGCATACTATATTTTATTTTTGTCAGTTTCTAAGTAGGCATAGGGTGAATACATATAATATGTATTTTGGCAATGTTGGCAATTGTTTTTGTAATATTTTTATTATAATCTATGTTTTGTTGTTGGTAATGTTAAATTAGACTAGCTTTTCCATCAGTGTTTTTAATAATGCCACTGAGCATTAAACATATATATAAACATATACGGTTTGTTTATCTATTTTTTTTTTTGCTATATAACACAAGGTCTTGCGTGTGGTAGGTATCACAATGAGCAACAAGCCATATGTTATCTTTTAACCTCATTATTTTTTTCAGTATTCTATTGCTTAGATCTTCTAAAGAAACACAGATTACTAAACTGAAGTCATATAGCAGTTCACTGTAATCAAACATCTTCTCAATCAACATTATACAACATCAGGCATGGATAAAAATATCTTACAGAAATAAATTGTATATTGTGAACATCTCTTCCTTGTTCTTCTTCTTCTTCTTCTTCTTCTTCTTCTTCTTCTTCTTCTTCTTCTTCTTCTTCTTCTTCTTCTTCTTCTTCTTCTTCTTCTTCTTCTTCTTCTTCAACAACTATGTTCTCAGACAAGATTTCTCTGTGTAGCCCTGACTGTCCTGGTACTCATATCTGTATATCATACTGGCTTTGAATTTACATAAAAAACCCACCTGCTTCTTCCTCCTAAATCCTGGGATTAAAGGGATGCTAGAACACCACCCAGCTATGAGTGTCTCTTTCTTATGAGACAGGATATTACTTTGTGACTGAGGGGCCTTGGAATTAGTCTTATTTTAAGATTTCTGAACTGTTGGGATTATAGAAACATGACACCATCTTTCTAAGTATAAGAGGTATATGTGAATCTTGTGTGTGGTCATATAAGTATTTTTGGTTTCCTGGTATAAATTTGTATGTTCTTACTATAACTTCTGCTAACTATTAAATTCATTTTACATGTACTTTGTCTTCATTTTGAGAACAGTAACTAATTTTAAATGATTTTATATGTCTAATAATCACAGTGCAACACTCCTCCTTTGAGCCCTTGCCAGCCGTATCACTATCAAGCACTATGTGTCATCAAACTTCATTCTGTTAACACAATGAGCTTCCTGTTCATTCTAAGGCTTTTGCTACATTCTAAAGGTGTCTGTTGTTCAGTTCATATTATAACACATACTTTTACTGCCCTGTTTGAGCACCATCAATTATACTAGATCCATGGCTCCAATCATGTGATGAAGAATGATTATTTCATTAAGTTTCATATTTCTGTTTTCCAAATTTGTGAGTTTCATTCCTATAAATTTAGTCCACTGATGAAAATTTCAGGAAAAATATAGGTCTTTTCATGAACATGCAGACTTTTCTGTATGCATTTTTTCCCTTAGCAGTTCAGCATAGAAACTATTTACCTTGTATTTAAGTAGTATTGACACTATGTGCCAGCCAGAGAAGACTTAAGGCTTACAGATACATATCATGCACATAAAAATACTATGCTATTTTACACTAAGTCCAAGAGCACCCACCAACCCTCTCATCTGCAAGGAATACTTTGGACTGCATTACATGGACCTGGGGGGACAAATGTGTAATGTTTTGTTACTTGTATAGTCATTCACCACAGTGTGGCAAATTTATTTTGTCCTTTACACTTTTAGTCTGAAACCTTCCGATAATCTTTATTGCCTGAAGACGGATGTTTGAAACTCTCCTTTCAAAGCTCTTATTGTTATAAAGCTAATGCTTCTTTATGTATCTTTGATATTGACATGTCAATGAGTTATAAGACAACAGTATACTTTCTAATGCCAAGATGAAGTTCATTCCCCAGAACAAAACTACCAATATCTATATATAGATAATATGGGAAGTTCAGTTCATTTTTGACAGTTTTATTTTTAGAATGCATTGAAAACTTACTACTAAGGAGTTGGAAACTTATTGTAGTGTGCCAAGCATCAGTCTCTGTCCTCCAAGAAACATTGTAAACATGTAGAATTATTAGACATATATGGAATTAATTAGAATCTTAACAAATTTTAATTATTTTTGAAACAGGGTCTCACTTTATAGCCTTGGCTAGTCTGGAACTTCCTGTGCAGAGCAGAATGGCCTAGAACCTGAGCCGATTTTTTTTTTTTTTTTTTTTTTTTTTTTTTTTTTTTTTTGTGGTTCATGTGCTGGACTTGCAGGCACCAACATGTTATTTAACTTCTTGGAATTTTAGAAAGAGTTTTTTTGTGTTAATCTCTAGAATTTCAAGTAAAGTATATCCTGTGGATATTTAAGAATATTTGATAAAATAGAAATAATATCAAAAGTCCTTATAGCTTCAATATGTACATATATTATGAACTTAGTAAAATTATTTGTATATCTACCTATTTCTTTAAATAGAAATAATTGAACATCAGTTAATAAAGTCCTAATCTTGTCTAAAGTTTGGCCTAGATAGAATATTCTTGTTATTCAAGGATTATTGTTATAAGTTTGCTTTGAAAACAATCACTGAGTGTTCTTGCCTCAGTGCCATGCTTACCACTTCATGTAAATGTCTCATGTCTTAGTCAGCTTTCTATTGCTCTCATAAACACTGTAACCAAAGCAATGTAAGGAAGAAAACTTTATTTCATCTTACAGTTTATAACCCATCATCCAGTAAAATCAAGCAAGGAATTCAAGGATAGAAATTGAAGGAGGAATCTAATGTAGAGGACTTAGGATTTCTGCATGTTGGCTTTCTCCCTATGGTCTCCTTAGCCTGCTTACTTGTAAGACCCAGGACCACCTACCTAGTGGTTGCCCCACAATGAGATAGACAGATCCACACCAATTGTATATAAGAAAGTGTTACCATAGGCTTTCCCACAAACTAATAAAATGGGGGCATTTTCAAAGTTGAGGTTCTCTCTTCCAAATAACTCTATCTTGTTTCAAGTTGATTGTCTTAAAGTTTCTGTTGGTGTGATGAAACAGTTACCAAAAGGAAAATTGTAGAGGAAAGGATGTACTCAGTTTCCATATCACTATTTCTCATCCAAGGAAATTAGGACCAAAGCTCAAACAGGGCTGAAGCAGTGGCTTCTGCAGAGGCCATTGAGAGATGCTGCTTACTACTTTTGAACTCATGGATTGTTTAGCCTGCTTTTTTTTTTTTTTTTTTTTTTTTTTTTTTTAATAGAACATAGGGCCACCATCCCAAGGATAGGACCATAAACAATGAACTGGACCTTCCCAGATCAATCACTAATTAAGAATATGCCTTGTGGTCTGCCTAAAACTCAGTCATATGGAGGTATTTTTTAAACTGAGGTTCCCTCCTCTCAGATGACCCCAGCTTTTGTTGGGTTCATATAAAACTGTCACGCCAATTGACTTTAAAAACTTGCCATAGTACCAAAAGTCTTGCAAATCATACCTGCAACTTTGCTGACATTTTTTCCAGCAAGAGGCAGAACATAGAAATCATATCCAAAGACCTGGTAGAGTGACTTGAAATTTCTAGGTAGACAGTATAAAATGTCATTCAGTTCCTTCTAGTTACTTCATAATTATTTGAGAGAAGAGAGAAAAAGAACTTTAGGGATGCAGAGGACTCAACTAGTAGAATTCAAAAGTAACAGCTCTTTTCATTCCCAGATTCTGCAGATGGCAAAGGATGCTTAATTAAGTAACAGCCTCCAGGCACAGATCAAATCTGGGGCAGTCTTATGAAAACATTGTCTGATCATGAAAACCTGGGTGTTTTAAGGAGTCCCTACTTAAGAGATGTCTTAAAAACTCATTTTAACAGACACGTGCTTCCTAAAACTTCTTAGTGAGTTTCTGAAAAAGCATCATTTTAAGAAATCTGATATGAAGCTGAACTTACCTTGGTTTGTGTGTTAGGGTGTTTGTCGAGAAATTGAAATTTTAAAAATTTTCAGCTTGAACTAAAATAGAGATCTCATAAAGCCAAAAGCCTTTCAAACCCTCAGAAGCAGTCCAAAGATAAAGGTTAATACTCAGGGAGGAAAAACATGCTTCGTCAGAAACGTAACATGACTCTGATGATGGTGCCAAGATCTCAGAAGATAGTGAGAAGAGTTTCTGAGAATTTTCCAGAGTCAAGAATGGCAACATGTCTGACTGGAAGACATCAACGCAGAATACCAACAAGTATTGCAATAATTGTTTCCTCTACTTTTGTGAGCATATTATCTAACCATACCCATACCACCATTCTCTCTAAGGTATCCTGGAACTGGATGATTAAATCAATGAGTTAACACATTTTCTGAATGAGAAGAATTGGAAAAGACATTAACCTTATTGTGCTCTAGCACTTTCATTCACACATGGACTTGATTCTTGACCCTGAAGATATTTATCCCACCATTTAAGACATCTTGGGGAGCTTATGTGAAAATAAGGTATAATACAAGCAACAAATTAAAAAATAGTCATTTAAAACTTATATTACGATGTTTGCAACACAACAGTGACTAGTGTAAGAATAAATGATTGTGAGCAAAACAGAAAAGTCACATAGTATTTGACACAAAAATTATTAATTAATTCTATCATCACCAGTGATAATTGTATATCCCAATTTTAAAATTTTCTTCTATTTTCTTAATAAATATTCCAGGAGTAGTTCCTCTTGTTCTTAGTCAAAATAGGTCTACTGACATTAAGCATATTTCCTGGAACACTACACATACCCAATCAGAAATAATTGTACTCGGGAGCTTGTTTTATATTTGGAGATAAGGAAAGCACGTAAATGAAGAAGCAAATGACACTTGGTCTCCTGGTGTAGATACAGGGTTCCATAATTCATCCTTACCACCTAATTTAGCCAGTTCACTTAACTCTTCTCCGTGTATTGTGACTCTCCACAAAACTGCAGAACTGCTCTCTACAAGAGACCCACAGCTGTCATACTTTTTGAGGGAACAAAGACCATCTTCTAGTTACCAACAGTTACCACACTTACTAGAACTCAGAAAATCTGTGCTGTATATCAAGGATCACTCCACCATTACACTTGACTAAGACCCAACTATTTATTATCTACCATCTTCATTTTTAGTGCTTTTTCCTCTCCTCCTCAGGACTACTCTTTACCAAAAAACCCATAATATTTAATCTTGGCTATGACCCTTATTGGGCAATAGCAACTAAAGAACCAAACACTCATTAAACAAAGACAACATCAGATAGCTAAACAAAGAAGCATAACAAAGATAATGACGGCAGATGTTTGGATCTCAGCAAAAAACACACAAAAAAGCACAGCATACACAATATTCCTTCTCCAGAAGCCAATGACCCTATTGTCATAGGCTCTGTTTAAAGTAAGACACGGACTTAAAAATACAAGAAAGAAATGTATTTAAGAACCTTAAGCAAGACATGAGTCAATGTCTTATGAAAACACAAATAGATTCATAAAATAATAAAAGCAATTTAAGACATGAAAGAGAACTTTATAAAGAAAAGTCAAACTGAAATAAAGCTTGAAATACAAAGATCACAATAGTGAACAAATAAAGTCGGAGGATAAGCCTCAAACCAGATTAACAGACATGAAAGTGTGAATTTCCAATCTTGAAGACAAGGTAGGAATAATAGATATCTTAGTGAAGGAAAGTATTGAATATAAAAACTGTTCAGGCTCATAACATACAGAAAATCTGAAATATTAAGGAAAGCCCAAATCTATAAATATTAGTTACAGAAGAAGGAGAAGAAACTTAGTGAAAAGACATAGAAATTACCTCAATATTGAAAAACAGCTATGCTTACCTACTCATAGGGTTATATACAACACCAAATAGATATAACCAGAAAAGAGAGGGTACTAAAATCATCAAGGGAACAGTTCCAAGTCACATATAAAGACCAACAGGTTAAAGCAACATACGAATTTTCAGTGGAGACTCTAAAAGCAAGAAGAGTTTCCATGAATGTTCTCTAACTGTGAAAGACCTCCTAGCCTGGACTACTGTACCAAGCAAAACAACTAATAACAATTGACAAAAGAAAAGAACCAACTTCTTTACAAAAATTAATTCAAGCAATATTCATCCATCAGTCATCTCTTTCTAAGATAATAGAAGGAAAATTGCAATCTTAAGGAATTACCTATTCTATACAGGACTCAAAAAATGAATATCTCAGAAAAGTTAATCAAAAGCGAGGAATCCACAAACTATCACAACAGAACAATAAGAATTAGTAAACACTGCTTATTAATATTTTCATTATAAGTTTTCTATGTCCTTAAATAAAAAGACGCAAACTAAGAGACTACATTAGTAAAGAGGCCCCATCTTTCTGTTGGTTCTAAGAAACATACCTTAACAACAAGGACAGATACCACTTTAGGGTAAAAGGTTGGGAAAAAAGTATTTCAAACAAATAAAACCAAGAAGTAAACATGCGGAGGGATTTTATTATCTTATAAAATACATTTTCCAAACACACACACAGACACACACACAGACACACACAGACACAGACACACACACAGACACACACACACACACACACACACACACACACACACACACACACACACACACAGTGAATCAGAAGAAATGGGGAAGGCCACTACATAATTGTTAAAGGAAAAATCCACCAAGAGAATATTACAGTTCTGAACATATGTACACTAAATTCAATATTTTTAAAGAGACATTTCTACATCTAAAACTGCATGTTGACTTTAGTATAATAACAGCAGATTACTTCAGTACCCTACTCTCAGCAATGGAGAGGTAATCCAGGAAAACAATAAAAAACACAAACACCAGAGAAATGCTTTAGCTAAGTAACATCATTATCAGAGAAGCTTAACAGATTTTTATAAAACATTCCACCCAAACACTTAAGGATGGTGTAGTAACTCACTAAACTTATTTAAAAGTTGACCATATTTTAGGAAACAAAGCATGTAGTAGCAGAGATTGGAAAATTCAAATAAGATCCTGCATTCTGTCATCATAGAAGATGAACAATTATTTGATGATTAAAAATTGTGTGAAGTAGCATATTAAAAAGGCAATTAAAATTATTTAGAGTTGAATTAAAATGAAAACATAATGTATCCAAACCTATGGGACACAATAAAGGAAGTTCTAAAAGACAAGTCTTAACACTAAGTGCATGTACCATGAAGCTTGAGAGATCACATACTAATAACTTAATGAAAGATTAGAAAAAAAAGAAGAAACAATACTAAAAAGAGAGTATAAAGAATAATTAGTCAAACTCAGGATTGGAATCAGTAATATAGAAACAGCTAATCAACACCACACAAAAAGGGTCAATAAAATGAAGTTTGTTCTTTCCGGATATCAATAGGATTGGGGAAGAAACAGAAAACAAATCCAAATCAATAAATGTAGAGTTGAAAAGGGAGACACCACAACTGATACGAAGGAAATTCTGTGTCATCAGGACACAATTTAAAAGTGTGTAATCCAACAAATGAAAAAACCTAGAAAAAATGAATAAGTTTCTTGATATATATGACCTCTCAAAATTAAATCAGGATAAACAGTTCAAACAGACTATAAACTTTCATGAAATAGAAGCAGTAATTAATGTATCTTATAACAAAAATACATAACCCTGACTGGTTAAATATATATTAATTACAGAAATCAATCAGACTCTGAAAGAACTCAAAATTAAATTTATAAAATTATTCTACAAAATAGAAACCAAGAGAAGAGTTTCAAACATTTTATGAATGCATATTAACCTGAAATATGAACTCTGCAGACTCAAAAACAAAAAATATTGAATAATATGCCTAATGAACATAGATACAAAATTTCTCAATAAAATATATAATATAAAAATTCAAAAACACATCAAAAGGACTTTAGAAATAATCCAGCATTCTTACATGATGTCTTAGAGAGACTGAGAATATACAGGATATATCTCAGCATAAACAATGCAATTTACAATAATCACATAGCAAGACCATTCTAAATGTAAAGAAACAACACATTTCTGCTAGAATCAGGAAGAATATAATGTTGTCTATTCTTTTCATTATAGTGATTAAAGTTTTATCTACAACAATAAGACAATTTAAGGCTGTCAAGGGGATATAAATACAAAGGAAAGGCAAAATATTCTTATTTGCAGATGCTGTGATTTTATAAAAGATGAGAGTTACCACAAGAAACTTTCTACAGCTCTAAACACTTTTGGCAAAGTAGCAGGGTACAAATCATACAGAAATCAGTAGCTGTCTTTTGTATACGTGACAAACAGACTGAGAAAGAAGTCATAAAAAAATAATGATTTTCACAATAGTCTCAAATAATATAAAATACTTTGTGGTAACTCTAACTCTTTCCAAATTGTGAAGAAAGGAAGTGAAAGAGCTCGCACTGTGGTAAAAGCCATGTAAACTTTTACAAAGGATGAGCTAGATGATAATGATGGACTCAGGGAGGGAGTAGCATCAATTATTAAATAGTCTACTCAAAATCCAAGTAAAATTGTAAAAAATCAAATGCTTTATTATAAAGGAATATTGCTTGTTATTAATTTGAGGCCCTGAAAACAGATCCCATATAGAAGTCATCAAGATAAATCTTTATAGAGCCCATGGTCTTTGGAGAATATAAATAGATAGGTTTTTTTTTTCTTCAGTAAGTGTTTAAATGAGGGCCAGCTGCATGACAAACCTTCACGAATCCAATTCAGTTAAAAGAACAAGGTGAATTGTAGAATAGAAATCATCGGAGATATAAAACAAAGAAAACATATCTGGCTAGACTTTGGAGGTATTACCATCTATTAGAAAGTCTTTCAGACAGTGAGGAGTTCTATCTCCTTTTCTAGAAATCCGAAATACACCATCTTTTAATCTTTTCTCTGCAGGTGCTGGATCGTAAGACATCTAGTGCAACCTCATCTCAGAGTAGGCATCAGGCTTAATATGAAACATCAACAAGCCATGTAAAGTCACTGTTGACTACGGAATATTCCTTTACACTGTGTGAACATAAGTTACTATGATAGGGTTAATAAAGAAGCTGATTGGCCAAGAGCTGGACAGGACAAGGTGAGGCAGCAGAGATGTAGTGGGATTATGCTACATTGTAAATAATTGTCCTGCCTACTGGTTTAATATAAATGCTGATTGGCCAAAGGAAATCAGAAAATATGGATGGGGCTACCAGACTAAGAAAACTCTGGGAACAGGAAGAACAGAGCAGAGATGTCCCAGAGATAACAGAGATGGCCTAGATGCAGAGGACGACTCTGCTTCTCTGAGAAAAACCACCGAGCCTCATGACTGAACAGGCTAAAATTCATGGGTTAGTTTAAGAGTAAAGAGCTAGCAAGTTATATGCCTGGGCCCCAGGTCAGTAAGCATAAACTAATGAAAGCATCAGTGTGTCTGTGTGCATCTGTGGGTCTGCGGGTTCAAACCTTGAGTCTAGACTGGAAACCTCTTACAACACAGACAAACTTAGAGGACTGGGAAGAAGTGCAGGGCCAGAAGCGCCATCAAAGAGACCCAGTGGGAGCAAGACATGATGGGGGACAGGTAAATCCGTGAGCCACTTGGCAATGTGTAGAGTAATAGAAATGGGTTAATTTAAGTTGTAACAACTAGACAGTAACATGCCTGGGCTATCAGCTGAGAAGTTATAGTTAATAATAAGCCTCTGTGTAGTAATTCGGGAGTTGGCTGGAGGGACAGAGGAGCTCCATCTTAATGCTATTTTAGAATGTTTGTGGACTACAGTGCTCCTTCCTTCAAATGGACTCAATCAACATTCTCTACTACTTCTCTAATCTTAGCCTACAGAATTTATTTTATCACGAGTACTACGGCACAAAAAGAAGACATGTTTAAACAACTTTCTGTGAAGCCTGAGAAATTGACTTTTGGTCTAATCCTATCAAGAGTAGCAAAAAGGTGTATTATATGTAGGCTGTTGAACAGAATATTGAAGAAATTTTGAAGGTAAAAATTTTAATTTAAAATATGCTAAATGAAATTATAAAGCAGTAAACACTGGCCCCTGAGCCAACAGTTGTTTTTTTAACAACTTCTAAAGGGAAGTTTTATTGACGACAGTCACATTCCTTCCTTGGTATATTGCTTACTTCACACTCCCAGAGCAGGGCTAAGCACCTGTGACAGTGACTACATGGCATCCATATCCTAATGTATTTATTACTTTACCCTATAGGGAAAATATTAGCAGTATGTGGCCTAGAGTAGTAAAGGAAGACCCAGTACTGATGTACAAAACTTACATAGAGTAATTTTTTCCAGTGCATAATCCCATTAAACTCAGCATCAATAGGCAAATGGGGGGGTTATTGTTGTATTTTAATTCATATATGTGTGTGAACATGTTAATACTCTCATCAAATCCCAGCACTTGAGAGGAAGAGGCAAGTGAAATTCTGAGTCCTGTGACAGTCTCAAGTTTCAGAATGGCAAGGGCTATACAAGAGAAATTCTTGTCTAAAAACAAGTGCAAGCAGAACCAAAAATCGCTGTGTATGCTCTTTCCTAGTTAGTCTCTGTTTCACTCGTGTTATAAAATCCTAAAATCCTATGAGGAAAAACGACCTCAAGTCATAGGCCATCCTCCTGTGGAAGTAAAGGGAAGAATTTCAAACAACTAGTCACATAGCAGCTACACTTGAGAACATGCAAAAGTAAGCATACTCTCATTGTTTGCTTGCTGGTGTGCAGGTCAATTTCTATACTGCGTTTAGTAATGATTTTCTGTCTAGAGTATGATGCTGCCTATAGTGGTTAAGTCTTTCACATACATTAACATAATTGAAGGAATTTTCCACATAATTCATTCAGGCTAATTCCGTTCAGACAATCTGTGAAGACTTTTTTTCCTAGATACTATGAGTTTGCGTCTTTGACAATACTATCCATAACAGACTCTGCCTTGTTAACTAGATGTATCAAACACATCATTTTTTAAATGACAACTCTCCATCATTTGTCCTTAAAATATCAGGTTTATCTAAATATAAAACACAATCCAGAATTTAAAGTACACACTTGCAATATATCACCACACCAAAGTTTTAAAACAAATATTTTTATACCTTAAACATCTTCCAAATGTTGAGTGACTGTAAAATTATTTGCATTCTTCTACATTCTACCACCCAGTTATGCCAACACCATTTGTTGAAGATACTATGATTTTCCATTGAATATTTTTGGCCACTTCGTCAAAAATCAGGTGTTCATAGATGTGTTGGTTAATGTCCAGGGTCTTCAATTTGATTCCATTGATCCATAAGTCTGTTTTTATGCTATACCAGACTGTTTTTTATTACTGTAGCTCTATAGTATAGCTTGAAGTCAGGAAAGGTGATTCCTCCTGAAGTTCTTTTATCGAGCAGGATTGCTTTGGCTATCTTGGGTTTCCTGTTATTCCATATGAAGTTAAGTATTACTCCTTCAAGGTCCATAAAAAAATATGTTGGGATTTTGATAGGAATCACATTGAATCTGCAGCTTGCTTTTTCCGTTTTTACTATTTGATCTTACCTGTCCAGTAGCATGGGAGATATTTCCATTTTCTGATATCCTCTTCAATTTCATTCTTCAGCGACTTAAAGTTTTTGTCAAACAAGGCTGCTACTTCTTTGGTTAGAGTTCCGCCAAGATATTTACTGCTGTTTGCAGCTATTGTGAAGGGTGATGTTTCCCTTATTTCTTTTTCAGTCCTTTTATCTTTAGTGTGGGCAGTATGTGGAGCCTCAAAGGGTGGAATCAGACTGTGTTCCTGAGCTTGGGCTGGCACCTTGGAGCCCATTCCCTATAGATGAACACCTAACCCAGTCTTGATATTGGGATGAGTGAATTGGACTTGCCTAGACTGGATGTGTCAAACTGAGCTGACCCACCTTGGGACTTCTTGTCCTTTTGGGGGAGGGGATGGGAAAGGTAGAAGCTGAAGGCTGACTGGGAGGGATTGGGAGGAGAAAAGGGATGGGATGGGGATGCATGAAATAAAAACTTTTTTATAAATTAAAGAAAAATAGGAAAAAAAATCAAGTTGCACTCTTTCTATACATAACAGCAAAGAGTAAGTGTTATTTTCCAAATACAGAAGAACCGGTGTATCACAAGGAATAATCAGATAAAATTAAAACCAAAATCCTTTAGGGCAAATACCAAGTCTTGTAACTTCAATTTCCAGCATCATGATCTCACAACATATTCTTGGCTACAGAAGGTTTCCGTAGCCATGCCTTTCCTGTTTTTTCTATGTAGCACGTGGCTTTTTTCTCAACTGAACTCCCACAAATCCCTTTTCTAGATAAACCATATTCCTAGCATCCCCAATATCTCAATGTCTCCATTGAAATTGAGGAATTACCTTCAGCAACAGCCTGCCAAGAACTCTTTAGAGATCCCAATCCTGCTCCACTAGGACATTCCTTTATTCCTTTCTGTAATTCTAGATCTTTTTGTATGTTTCATACATTCAAATCTGTATAATGTCAAGGATGCTTACATTGTCAAGTTTCTACTTTCAGCTCAAGTTGTAGCGTAGGCCCACTGGACCACAGCTGTAGCAGTTTCAGAGTACTGAAACAGACACATGGACTTATTGTCTCAATGAATAGAAGGTTTTACTTTAGTGGTGATGATTTCTTGAATAATCATAGTTGCTCCTAGAAAAATCATCACACACAGAATCTTAGCCAACATATCACAAGAATATCCAGTGTTCTAAACTCTTTTACAGACTAGCCTTAAGGCAAAACTCCACAATTTCAGGTGTATAGAAGCAATGGTTCTAGTTCCTCAGTTTTAGTCTATGTCCCTGATTCATTTCTGTTACTAAAAATGTCCTAATTTATGGGAAAAGGCGTATACTTTAGCTTAGAGTTGCAAGTTATAATTCATCATTGCAATGGATTCACAGTAACAGAAGCTTGAAGCATCCAGTCAAGTCCTCAGTAAAGGTCAGAGAAAAATATACATGTAAATTTTCATCCATTTGCTTGTGGTCAACTTGATTCATCTACATACATACAGTTCAAAATACCCTGTGGAGAATTTCCCCAAATTGGACCAGTTTTCTCTTGTCAATTAACTTAACTAATGCAATTAACACCAGCACGTCTACAGGTTGTTTCAATACAGATAAACCTGATTAAGATTCTCTTCCAAAGTAACTCAAAAATGTGTCAACATGGCAATTAAAACTAATCTTCACATGGGTCTTCTGTTACTTTCATTCTTCTTCTTTATCCACCTTAATATTTTCCCTTTTATTTAAGCATTATTTCCTCCATCTAAATTATACAATAGAAAGAATATATGTGATATTTGTTACTAAAAGTCTTGATTACTTGGTTTAATATGATGATCTCAATTGAAAGTAGTCTGGAAAATTAAATAAGATTATTCTTTTTTGAAATTTAATAAATAACATATATACATGTGTACAACATGGAATAGATGTATATATTCCATGTTTTCTTCATCCAATAGTCTGTTTGTGAACTTCCATGTTGATTCCACTATCAGTTCGTAGGATGGATATGCAATTTTCTCTGTGGCATGTTGATTTAGATTCCTTGATGTTAGATTCCTAGATGTGGCATACCTGGGTCACAGGATAGTTCAATCCTTAGACTTTTGAGCAGCCTCCCTACTGGTTTCCATACTGACTGGTCTCATTTACAACCACAAACAGTTGGTTATCCCAATTCCCCCATTCCTTATTAATATATTTGTTTTCTGGTAGCTCCTCTGTGCTGTTAGAATTGCACTGTAGTTTGGGTTTATATCTACTTGATCATGGGATAAATGAATCAAAGAGGTATCTTTCAGATAAAGAAATATTTTTAAAATCTAGCTACTGTGAAATATTAAAATAAGCATTTTAAATAATTGAGACCATTACAAAGGGAAATTGCTGGCTACTATAGCCACTGCCAGATGTTAAGGGAACTTTTACACCACAGAGCATGTTTAAGACCTGAGAAGACATGCACAATGTTCTTATGCTGACATCTCTCTGTTATCTTTATAATATTTCCCATCTATGTTTTTCAGTTATTTTCCCATCAAATGTTTTTCCATGTTTCTCCTCGGAGGTCTTGCTCCTGTACATGTTTCTTTTCATTCCCACACTTTACCATAACTTTCTCTGTATAACATTACGTAACATTATTGAACGTCACGCCCTTGTTTCTGTTTTTCCCAATGGATTCATTCTTACAAATCATATTTAGGATTGACATTTCTGTGGAGTACTTTACCTTGAAAGTCCTTCCACTTGAAGATTATCATTGTTTTCCATTTTAGCCTTAGTGTAAATATTCCTTCTTTCCTTGAGTTGTTTTTGACAGGGTATTTTATCATAGAAACAGGAAATGAAATTAAAACAATGTTTATAGTCACAGAAATTATATTTTCTCTCCAAGGCTTGGCAAAACTATGAGTAAAAGCATTTTCCTGTACCAATTGCTACTTTCTGATTTCTTTAGGGCTACAGGGAGAATGAGGTGTCAGAACTGTGCAATTATACTAGTTTGCTTTAAGCTCTTTCAAAAATTATATATAGAACTGTTCTTTTCTTAACTTGTCCCAACTTATTCATTTTTTTTCTATGCTAACACACTTACCTGTCAGCACCGGAAATGTTTACATGTTTCTTCACTGTTTGCTCTTATGTTAGGCAGCTCCTGAATCCTCTACAATGAATTTTTTTGTTCTGTATCCTTAGCAGAAGCTCCCGGTCCTGTACTTTGCTAAAGATCCTCTAGTTGCCAAGGTGATTAGATACCCAAGTTTCAAAACAATGACAACTAAAAAGACAGCACTAAATTCTCAATTTTGTTTCTCTACCCTTAGGAATACTTTATTAGCAAAAAACTAAAATTACAATTGTCTTGTATTTTTTTTTTTATATTTGCTAGTTGTGTGACTGTGGCTAAGTGGTTCAGCTCTTTATTTCGGGCATTTCCTTTTGAAAAAACAGAAGTAATGACACATAATTTACAGGGATATTGTGGAGCACAAATTAGTGTGGTTTCTAATAGCCCGATGTCACCAAAATGCGAAAGAGTCTTAATTTGAAGGTTAAATACATGTATACACAATAATAAATTCAATAAAATGAAAAAATATTTCTAAAATTTACACATGCATATAAGCTTGCAATATTAAAATGTGTTTTGATTTTGAAAATGGCTATCACTTATTTGTTGTACTCTCTATTTTGTTATCTTTCTTATTGGTCATCATTCATAAGACCCATTTGGATCAGTGAGGCTCAGTCTGTCACACACACAGTGTGCATTTTAGACAGAAAATGGTTTTAAAACACATTGATGACTGTATTTTCCCAAAACAATATACTATGATAGCAAGTAGTCCCCTCACCCACATAAGAATTGTTTGGGACATGAAATGATTCAGATGCATAATCTAGGTGTTAGAGTTATTCACAGAAGACCTCTTTAGATTGTGCCTTTGCAAAGCTACATTATAAAAATATTCATTATGAAATACTTAAATATAATTTGTTTGACATTTTTAGATTGCATGTTGACTATAAGATCTCAAGCATCTCTTTTGGTCATAATAGTTAAAAAATCATGATGCCTTTTAAATGCTAATCATAAGAATAAGGCAAACCCATGCAACAGTAGTCAACTGAAAGTAAGTGAACAGGATACTCATGACTCCTGTTACATATGCATATTTATGTATTTACAGAAACATATGCTGAGGCAGATTGAACATGTAACATAGCATGTCTGGAGGTGTATAACACATCTCAGAGTTACACTGGCTTCTGATAAGTATTCATTTTCTGTCTTTTTTTACATTTTTATTTGAAAGTTTCTTTCTTTCTTTTTTTTACATAACTACAATTGCCTTCCGCCTTTCATTAACTCCCAAATTTCCCTCCACCCAAGCTCCCATCCACTCAGCGAAGATAAGGCCTTCTTGGAAAGTCAATAAAGTCTAGGACATCAAGTTGAAGTAGGACCAAGCTCCTCTCTCACAATCAAGGCAGAGCAAGGCATCACTCTATAGGAAATGGGTTTCAAGAAACCTTCTCATGCACCAGAAATAAATCCTGATTCTACTGCCAGAGGTCCTACTAATTGCTCAAATTACACAGCTGTCACCCACATTCAGAGGTCCTACTAACTGCTCAAGTCACACAGCTGTCATCCACATTCAGAGGGCTTAGTTCAGTCACTGCAAGTTTTCCAGCTGTCAGTCCAGAGCCACTGAGCTCCCAGTAGCTAGGGTCGGATGTCTCTGTGGGTTTCCCTATCATGATCTGGATCTCTTTGTTCACTGTAATCCATCTTCCCTCTCCATAACTGAATTGAGATCTGGGATCAATGGTTAGCTGTGGATCTCTGCATCTGCTACTATCAGTTGCTGGTTGAAGGGTCTATGATGACAGAGTTGTCATCAAGCTGACTACGGGAAGCCTCTTCACCATTGCTTGGAGTCTTAGCTGGGGTCATCCCTCTGGATTCTTGGCAGTTTCCATAGCATCAGGTTTCTCCCTAACCCCAAAATGGTTCCTTCTGTCAATATATCTATTTTGTTGTTCTTATGCTCTTCACCCCCTCCCCCAAATCTACGATCATATTCTCTCATGTTCTAGTCTCACATCCCCATGACCCTTTCCTCTATGGTCCCAATTCATTGAGGAGATAGTTTCTGTTTTGCCTTCCCAGGAGGATCTATGAATGTCTCTCTTAACATTCTCCTTGTTACCTAGCTTCTCTGGGGTTGTGGATTGTAGCCTGTTTATACTTTGCTTTATGACTAATAATCACGTAACATTTCTATGTTATTTGTAATAGCCAGAACCTGGAAACATCCTAGGTGCCCTTCAACTGATGAATGGATTAAAATAGTGTGGTACATTTATACAATGGAATACTACTCAGCAGTTTAAAAAAAAATGACATCTTGATATTTGCAGGAAAATGGATCCTGAGTGAGATAACACAGACCCAGAAAGCAGACATGATATGCACTCACTCATAAGTGTATTTTATACATAAATCCAAGGACAACTAGGCTATAATCAGTAAACCTGAGAATCTAGGTTACAACAGAAACTTAAGGGAGACATTCATGGATCCCCCTGGGACCAGGAAAGAGAGAAGATCTCCTGAGTAAATTGGCATCATATAAGGCCATGATCAAGGGAGTTGGGAAGAGATCATGAGAGAATGGGAGTGTTGGGTGAGGGGAGCAATAGAGATGGATGACAAAGAAACAAATATCTTGGTAGAAGGAGCCATTGTGGAGTGAAAGAGAAACCCACAAGATGTCCCAGCTAGGACTCCAAGCAGTAGTGGAGAGGGTACATAATCAGGATTTACCCTATAATTAAATTAATGAGTACCTTAATTGTCATTATAGAACCTTCATCTAACAACTGTTGGAGGCAGAAGCAGAGATCCATAGATAAGCAATGAGTCAAGCTCCTAGTCAAGCAGAAGAGAGAGAGGAGAGTGAGTATATGAGTAAAGGGGGGAGACTCACAAAGGTGGCTGACCTGAGCTATTGGGAGCTTCTGAAATAACAGCTGAGGAACACACAGAATGAGGCTACATTGTAAATAATTGTCCCACCTATAAGTTTAATAAAAAACGCTGATTAGCCAAAGACGAACAAAAAGTGTAGGCAAAACTACCAGACTAAAAAAAAAAAAAAAAAAAAAAAAAAAAAAAAAAAAAAAAAAAAAAAAAAAAAAAAAAACTCTATAAACAAACAAAGAACAAAATGCCAAAAAATAAAAAGACAACTATACTACCCTTAAAAAAAAATATCAAGCCACATGGCTAAACAAGATAAAAGACATAAATTAGTTTAAAAATAAAAAGTTAACAAACTATATACCTAGGCTTCAGGCCAATCAGCCTAAATTTAATATAAACATCTATTTGTCTCTGTAAGACTATAATATAGACTATGAGTCTACAAGTCCAAACCTTAAGGCTAGGCTCAAAAGTATAAGCCAAAAATTCTTACTACACACAGACACTGAGTTCTTTATATATTTCAGAGATCATGTCTCTGTCATATATAGGGTAGTAAAGATCTTTTCCCATTCTGTAGGCTGTCATTTGACTTTACTGTATACTTTGCCTTAAAGAAGCTTCTCAGTTTCAGAAGGTCCATTTATTAAGTGTTTCTCTCAGTGATTGTGATACTGGTACTATATTTAGAAAGTGGTCTCTTGTGCCAATAGGTTCAAGTCTATTTCCTACTTTCTATCAGGTTCAGTATAACCGGATTTATATTGAGGTTTTGATCCACTTTGACTTGAGTTTTGTACAAAGATATGGAACTATTTGCATTTTTCTACATGCCACCATACAGATATGGCAACATCATTTGTTGAAGATGCTTTCATTTTCTATTGTATATTCTTGCTTTCTTTGACAAAAATTGGATGTCCGTAGGTGTGCAGGTTAATGTCAGGGTCTGTAATTTAATTCTATATTTTCATGTTTCTTTTTTTATGCTAATACCAAGCTGTTTTTATTACTATAACTCTACAGTAGAGCTTGAAGTCAGGGATAGTGATGCCTCCAGAAGTTCCTTTAGAGTTCAGGATTGTTTTGGTAATCCTGAGATTTTTGTTTTTCTATATGAAGTTGAGGTTTTTGTTTTGTTTTGTTTTGTTTTGTTTGTTTTGTTTTGTTTTTCATGGTCTTTGAAGAATAGCATTGGGATTTTGATGGGGATTGCATTGAATCTGTAGATTGCTTTTGTTAAGCTTATCATTTTTACTATGTTGTTCCTACCTATCCAAGACCATGAGAGACCTTTCTAGTTTCTAATATCTTCTTCAATATTGTTCTTCAATGTTTGACATTTTTGTCGAGCAGTCCTTTCGGTTGTCTAGTGAAAGTTACCCCATCATATTTTATGTTATTTGTGGTTATTGTAAAGGGTGATGTTTCCCTGATTTCTTTTTCAGCCCAATTATCATTTGTATATATGAGGACTATTGATGTTTTTGACTTAATCTTTAATCCTGCCACTTTGCTGTAGGTGTTTATCAACTGTAGGAGTTCTCTAGTAGAATTTTTTCGAGTCACATATATACTGCCATATCATCTGCAAACAGCAAAAGTTTAACTTTTTTCCAATTAATATCTTTTTAATCTTCTTTTATTTATTGCTCTAGCTAGGACTTTAAGTACTATACTGTAGACGGAGTTTTACTTTCAAGGCACCAGTCCAAAATTAATATTTATTAGAATATAAATTAACACTCACAATATTAGTAACAGCTTATGGTGGCACCTGAACAAGGACTGGTGTATCCAAGCGATGGACGAGCGATGGACACACGATGGAAGGATGATGGATTCCGATTCTGTCTGTCCAGCAGCCAGCAGCCAGGAACCAGGAAGCAAACTCCTCTTGTCCCAGCAGCCACTTATCAATGGGCTTGGCCACACCCCCTCCAGGTCCTGGAAGTGTCTTCTGACCTTATCGGCTGACACCTTAATCCCGCCACACTATACTGAATAGGTATGGAAAGAGTGGACAGACTTATCTTGTTCCTCATTTTATAGGAATATCTGAGTTTCTCTCCATTTAGTTTGATGTTAATAGTTGGCTTGCTGTATATTGCTTGTTTAGGTATGGTCCTTGTACCCTCGATCTCTCTAAGACCTTTATCATGAAAGGGTGTTGGATTTTGTTAAAGGATTTTTTTTTAGCATATAATGAGTTGATCATTATTCATTTTTAATTCTTTAAGATTGTTTACTTGGTGAATCAGATTGACAGATTTTCTTATGTGGAACCATCCTTCATCTCTGAGATGAAGACTACTTTGTCATGGTGAATGATTTTATTTATGTGTTCTTGAATTTGATTTACTGCTACTTTTTTTTTTAAAGTATACTTGCATTGATTTTCATGTGAGAGATTGGTTTTTAGTTCTTTTATGTTGTTTAGCCATTGTGTGATTTGGGATCAGGGTCAATGTAGCCTCATAAAAAGAGTTTGGTCATGCTCCTTTATTTTCATTTTGTGAACCAATTTGAGGAGTATTGGTATTATCTCTTCTCTGAAATTCTAGTAGAATTCAATGCTAAGTCTGTCTGGCCTTGGTTTCTGTTGTTTGGGGTCTTTGAATGACTGCTTCTGTTTCTTAGCAGTTATAGGTCTATTTAGGTGGTTTATCTGGTCTTGATTTAATTTTGGTAAATGGAACCTATGCAGAAAATTGTTCATTTGTTTAATGTTTTTCAATTTTGTAGAGTATATGTTTTTGAAGTGTGACCTAATGATTCTCTTTATTTCCATAGTATCTATTGTTATGTGTCCTTTTTATTTCTGATTTTGTTAATTTTGATATTCTCTCTCTGACTTTTGGTTACTTTGAATAAGTGTTTTTCTATCTTGTTTATTTTCTCAAAGAAGAACTCTATTTTCTTGATTTTTGTATTGTTTACTTTGTTTCAATTTTATTGACTTCAGCCCTAGTTTTGAGTATTTTCTGCTATATACTCATTTTGGGTGAGTTTGCGGGTTTTTTTTTTTTTTTTTTTTTTTTTTGTTGTTGTTGTTCTAGAACTTTCAAGTGTGCTGTTATGATTTTTGTGTGAGATTTCTCCAAATTGTTTATGCAGCTATTTAGTAATATGTAGTTTCCTTATTAGCACTGTTTTCTTTATGTCTTATACATTTGGGTTTGTTGTGGATTTACTCTCATTGAATTCCAGGAAGTCTTTAATTGTTTCTTTATTTCTTCCCTGACCCAGAGTTGGTTCAGTTGACAGCTTGTTTGAGTTTGTGGGTTTCTGAGGTTTGTATTGTTGTTCAACTCTAACTTTAGGCCATGGTGGTTTGATAAATTACAAGAGGTTATTTCAATATTTTTGTATCGATTAATATTTGTTTTATGCCTGAATATATGGTAAGTTTTAGAGAATGGTTCATAAAGTGCTGAGAAGAAAGTATATTCCTTTGTGTTTGGGTGAAATATTCTGTATATATCTGTTAAGTCCATTTGTGACATAACACCTTTTAGATTCCTTATTTTTCTGTTAAATTTCCATCTGGTAGACCTATCTATTTATTGGTGAGAGTGGGGTGTTAAAGTTTACTACTATTAGTGTGTGGTGTTTTATGTGTGATTTATGTTTTAGTAATGTTTCTTTTATATAGGTGAGTGACCTTATATTTAAGGCATAAATATTCAGGACAGAGACTTCATCTTAATGGATCTTTCCTGACATGAATATGTAATGCCCTTCCCAATCTCTTTTGATTGATTTTAAATTGAAGTCTATTTTGTCAGGTAATAGGATAGCTACATAAGCTTGCTTCATAAGTCCATTTGATTTGAAAGTCTTTTCCCAACCCTGTATTATGAGGTAGTATATTTCTTTAATATTGAGGTGTGTTTTTTGTATGCAGTAGAAGGAAGGATCTTGTTTTTATATTCATTTTGTTAGCATGTGTCTTTTTTATAGGGTATGGAATCCATTGATATTAAGAGATATTGATGATCAATGATTATTAATGTCTGTTATTATTTTCATGGTAGTGTGTGTGTTTCCATTCTTTGGAGTTTCTTTCAGTGGGATTATCTATTGCTTGTGGCTTTGTAGATATATAACTTCTGTAAGTTGGAGTTTTCCTTCTAGTGCTTTCTGAATGGCTGAATTTGTGGGTAGGTATTGTTTAAGTAAGGTTTTTGTGTTTTCCTTTGCAGCTCTTAATATTATTATGTATGATTAGCGGCTTGATTATTATGTGGCAAGTATATTTGGGTGAGGGGGGGGTTCTAGTCTATCTGGTGTTCTGTAGGCTTTTTGTATTTCTTCATAGGCATTTTCTTCTTCAGGTTGGGGAAATTTTCTTCTATGACTTTGTTGAATATATTTTCTGTGCTTTTGAGCTGGTATTCTTTTTATAGTCCTATTACTCTTAGGCTTGATATTTTTATGGTGTCCCAGATTTTTGAACATTTTTCTGCTTTAGTGTTTTCTTTGATGCATCCATTTTATTTATTGTATCTTACACACCAGAGATTCTTTCTTGCAGTGTGTTGGTTATGTGTAGTAGTGGGGGTTTCTGGGTCCCGGGCAGCTAGAGGGACCTGGACCCACAGACCTGCCGTGTCAGATCCCTTAGCCGCCCAGCTGCCCGCCGCTCAGACCCCCAGAAATGACTCAGACACTTAAATTAACTTCATGTTGTTTGGCCTATGGCTCAGGCACATTGCTAGCTAGCTCTTACATCTTAAATCAACCCATTTCTATTAATCTGTCTGCCACATGGCCCGTGGCTCACCTGTGCTCCCTACATGTTGTTCCTTGGGCAGCTTCAGCTCGTTCTCCTTCTGACTCTGCCCTTCCTTTCCTACCTATTCTGATTCCTCCTCCTACTTCTTCTATGGTGCCTGTCACGGCCCAAAACAGCTCCTTTATTTAAAGATTGAGATTCACAGCATACAGAAAGGCATTCCCACATCAGTTATAGTTTGCATCTATTATTAATAAATAATTCAGATTTTCCGTTTCCAGAATTTCCTCATTTTATTTCTTTATTGCTTCTATTTCAATTTTCACATATTAAAATGTTTCCTTCACCTATTTAAATTATATTCTTTTCTTTTTTTGTTTGTTTCTCTCCTTCTTTCTTTCTTTGGTTAGCTTTTTAAAAGGGATTTACTGATTTCTGTGACTTTTTTTGTCTTTTCTCTATTTCTTTAAGGGAGTTTTTCATTTCTTTTTAAATTTCCTCTTTATAGGCACCTATAATCTTCAAAAAGTTATTTCTATGGCCATTTTGTTGTTGTTATTGTTGTCGTAGCACTGCTAAGTTTTGGTTGTGTCATAATATCTTTTATGTAGTTGGATGCATTCTTGCACAGGTGTCTACCCATCTCTTCTACCAATTGATTAAAGCCTTTTCTGTGTCTCTGGCTGCTGCTCTTGGTCCAGTCTGTTCTGGCTGTGTTTGTGTCTCAGAGACCTGCTCTAGGTCCAATGGGAGCTGGAAGATCCTGTGTCTTGGGAAGCTGCTGAGGAGGAAGCTGCTGAGGTTGAAGGATGATTGGTGGTGGGGGGGGTTGGAATTATAAATTGAAGGGTCCAAATTCCTGGGGTGTTAGTGGAGATGGCTACATAAGTCTTCCTGGATGGCCTGCAACAGGGGCAGCAATGAGTGGGAGTAGAGGTATATGGGTTGTGCTCTGAGGCCTAGATTCTAGATCTTAGGCTGGGCTTTGTCAAATAGGATTTTCTAAAACATTTTGAAGTTTCAAAATATTGTTGGATTTTCATTTGTCACTCAGTTGACTGTCACATTATGTTCTCTCAGCACCATCAATATGTGTTGAATGTATTTTAAAATTAAATATTAAAATATAATCAGTCTATAGTGATATTTATATATAAAGTATGTACCACACTTCCTGGTGGCCCTTTGATGTTGCATTTGAAGTAAAATGCTAAAAATTTGCTTTTGTTGCTTTAGATTTTTGTTTATGAACAAAAAAAGTAAAGAATAAAGGTAGATTGTGTGTGTATGTTTGTTTGTTATACATTTGAAAGCCTTAAAGCCTAATTTCAAGAAATAGTGTTATATAGCTTGATGGTACATGTGTGACTTCACTTCATTAAAACATTTTAAAAATTCTTTGCACATATTTTTGATATAAAATGGGGTCAAGAATCTAACTTGAATATGACCATGTTTAAATCAGCTACTGGCCTTTCAAATTACATTTCAAAGTGGGTACAAATTTGAATTTTTATTATAAAGATGTGGCTTTTGTTCATGAATACATAGTTCTACTTTTGATGGTACAACCTTATCTCTTTTTATTAGTACTTTTTTCCTTAAAAGGTGATATAAAAATCAAATTTTTAGTCAGAAATGTAAAGTATCCTAATAGAACATGTTCAGAGTGATCGCAGATCAGGCTCATGTTTCCTAATTATTCAGCATGACATTTAAACCAATCTGCTTGCCTTGGTAGGGATCACATTATAAAGTGAGACTTGGATTTTTTAGAGATGACATTTTTCTTCCTTTGTTACATTCTGTTAACAACCTGTATAATACAGCATAATTCTTGCTTTGCTACCAATTAAGCAAATTGCATTAAAGCTCTAATCCACTTGTTTATGAGTGATGTGAAACTATAGTTTATCATAGTTCAGTCACAAATCAGGCTGAAATCTGAAATATCTGTTGAGATATTTCTATGATGAAAACACTTATGTTTGCAGAAATATATATTGATTATAATTAATGCTTTAGGTTTCCATCTAATTATCCAATAACAAGTGTATAGTCTTAACCTTTTTTTCTAAATAAAAGAAACTGACATAAAAGTAAAATATGTTAAATAAAAATTGCACCAGAACCATTAAAATTAGCTGAATATTGCTATTTTAACAAAGGATAACATACTTGAATTGTCATAATTGTAACTTAAATTAAATAGAGCTCATTTTCCAAATGGTAGAATTTTTTTTGTAAGTAAAGAAACTTCCTTTATATATTCAAACACTGTAACTCCTTTTATATTCTCAAAAATTTTAACTAAACTAGTGAAAAATCCACTAAAAAACTCCTGAATAGACTTCCTAGGAATGAGGTCTACTGATATGATTTCTTTCAACTATGAAGATTTGAGTTGGATTCTTAGAACCCGTGTAAAAATACAGGAGAAAGTGCCAAACACTCGTAATCCTAACTCTGCAGGTGTAGAGAGGTGCAGAAATCTGGGGATCGCTTATCAGCCAGCTTGGCATACTTGGCTAGTTCTAGGCTTTCAGAGATCTTGTCTCAAAAAAAAGGGGGGGGGAAGAAAAAGAAAAGAAAAAATGAAAGAATGAAGAAGAAAGGATGGGAGAGAGAGAGAGGAAGGAAGGCCATCTGAAGAATGACATATAGGATTGTCAATTGAGCTCAAGTGAAAATCTACGTTCACATGAGAACACACAAATAACCAATTATATCTTCTTAATATGTTTCCTTATTGAAAAGAAAATGAATATTTTAGGATAACAATAAGCCTATTTTTGACTCAAACAGTAATAGTTGTGGGATAACTTTTGTTAATCTTAAACTGGACATTTTGTCTCTGTAATCAGGTGCACTGTGTGTGTGTGTGTTTGTGTAAAACCTTAGAATGCATTTATTTTGCTGTTGTTCGCATTTGCTGCAGGAATTTATAGTAAGTCAAAGTCTTCAGATTTCTACTGCTTGTATGTTCTAAGCAGTTCAGTTTGGATGTACTGCTTGTGTTTCTTTCACAATATTGCAGTTCTTCTATCATACAAAAGTATTCCTTTAACTTCTTTAACCCATATTGTAAAATCTACATTAATCAGAGTGCCACAAAATTTTGCAGGAATTCACAATGTGTTTACAAGCAAAAGTATACAGTGTATTTTTAATCAAGCTCTATCTCAAGTATAGCAAATGTTTGGATACGTTTGATATTCACTGAGTTCAGGAGCTCTCTCCTCTCTCTCTCTCTCTCTCTCTCTCCTCTCTCTCTCTCTCTCTCTCTCTCTCTCTCTCTCTCTCTCTCTCTCTCTCTCTCTGCATTTTTAAAATTTTTCTTATTTTTCTTTCTTGTGATTCTTATTGACTTTGATATTCTTAAGACACAAAGTCTGCTTAGTGTGAAAATGTAAATCTCCTTTTAGAAACCACTAGGAAAGAAGGCTTGCTTTCTTCCCAGGAAAGTAAGTATTGTCTTCTTCGAGCCAAGGAAACGACAGTTACAGAAAAGACGGCCTGGAAGTGACATGAATTTAGCTGCATTTCGTCTTCACAAAACTTTCCTCTTCATAAATATGATGGGTTGACAATGCCGACAAGCTCCTCCATGGTAGTGGTGCTGTACTGCTTTGGCCTGCTGGGAGACAATGGCAGCAGGGACTGTTGGCCTGCAGCAACTGCAAACCGAGTGGGGTTTATGGGCAAAGGTACTGACCGTATTTCAAAAAGGCGGGGATGCAGATAGTTTCAGGTTCTGAAAGTAGGCATAGCTCCAATCTCAAGGCTGATAGTGCCCCCATGGGTGACATAGAATGAGTGGGTGGTTAGCTCAGTAAAGCCTCAGTGAATACCAAGAGGTTTAATTTTAGACACAATCCAATTATTAATTCCCACGTTTATTACAAAATATATCTTTTTGAAAAAATGTGTATTCCACCAACTGTGTGATGAAATATATATATATTTCACTTTGCTTGCAGCTCATTATATATATATCCTTATTTGCAATGTGAACATTGGGATTTTCTTGCTTGCTAGAAATAAATAAAAATATTCTTTTCAAAGAATTGAATATAGCAACGTTTGGAAATACTACAGATACTGGCTAGTAAATATTTGCTGGTTATTTGGAGAGACATTACTGATGCCAATATAATTATGTTTTATAGATTACAAAGTTACAATTTCTCACACATCCAAGTAAATTATTCAAAATAGAATGAATTTTAAACAACCAAAATTAGATGTACCAAAAAGATGTTTGTGATCTCTGCAAAACACAAGCAAGTAAAAGGAAATTATTTATATGATAAAGGTAATATATATTTTCAACACTTAATATATATACATATATATATATATATAACTTACATATACAACATGTTAGGCTTCAGGTAATAGTTGAAATGCATGAAAGTATGTGTGGAATTGCATCAAGATGTGCAGGCAAATGAAAAATATTACAAAGGAACACAACTAATTGATTTGATGTTCATCAACAGTTTCTTAAGTATATGCTCCATTTATTTATAGAATTTGAATGGGCAACTTTTTATTGTGGAATTAGTTTTGTTTTGTTAAAAAAATATAATATATGCTTTGTTTTGTTAAAAAATATAATATAGGGGTAAGAGAACGAGACAGAAAAATATTGACCTGGATAAAATATAAGGGAGTTTGAAAAGTTGTTATGGAATTCTAACTTCCATTATCAACCATGAAAGGCCCTAAGGCAGGAGCATAAAGAGGACCCATCAACCACTTTGGAGTGACCCTCACAAGGGGCATGTTGCTGGACAAGGGCCACTGAGGAAAATTAAAGTTGCAGGTAACTTGCTAAAAGTAGGTGACTGTGGTGTGTACAGTGGCTTGGAGGAGAAAATCAAGAATGTGTATTTAACACTGGGTTTGGAAATGAATATACATATGTTTTAAATACACACACACACATATCAGGAGTATATATTTAGCATAGGGTTTGGAAATGAATACATACACACACATAGCATAAAAGTTAAAAATGAATATAAATTTTCATATATTATATATATTCATATATATACATATAATCATAAATAAAAATGTATATGTCAAGATGAGTTTAACAGAGATTAATAAATAAGGAAAATAGCAGAATGAACATTTGGGGAAGGCCATTGATACAGAAAAGTCATGTGAGTACTGATTGCTCCAAGGTGTAGGCTCCAGAGACCAGAAAGGCTGTCACTTTAGATATGTTCAAAGATCAGTACAAGCTTAAAGGCTAGAAGTCCCTTATGGTCAGGACACCCAGTTAACTGAAGTCTGTCACCTCAGTCAGTTTCTTATGACTCCTCTGGTCACCAAGGAAGTGGGGAATCAAGGGTAGCTCTCAGACTGTCAAGGGTCTGCCTGACTTCTTCAAGGTGCTACTGGGGACGCAGAGGCAGGCAATGTAGCTGTAGTCTCAGGGCACAAAGGACCTCGCAGTATGCCTTTCCTTAATGGTAATGGTTGTAAGGAGAGAAGATGGAGGTTTGGGTCCTTCATTGTGAACAAGCACTAAGAGAACTGGATGAAGGGATGGTCCGATCTCTGCTGATCAGATCGTATGGGACTTTCTTTCGGCCAACAAGTTCATGAAAGCTAAGTTTTGAGGATCTTCTCTCACTTCTCTGAGCTTCAAACTACATGCTTTCTAGCTACAAATGCCTTTTGTGCTCTACACTGCTTTTCACACAGCTTCGCCAACGCAATCCATTGCTGGTTTTCTTTTCTTTCTCCACTCAATACTTTACTTCTTCCACTCACAATTTATGGTAATTACTTACTGCTCTCACCATGATCATACCTAGGCTTACACAGAATATGAGCTTGCTTGTTTCCTCTCTGCTGGCTGAGAAACTACAGGAAGACTTGGCTGCTAGAAATAAGCACAAGAGCCCCAATCTCTTCTGCTGAGGTGCCATGGAGGAGAGTGTGAAGAATTCAAGTTTTGAAGAAGGCAGAAAGTCTACGTGCTTCTTACAATGAGGAACACAGCACATGTTATAGCCCTTCCCTTTTGGTTAGCCATCATAGTCACATAGTAGGACCTTCTTGCTGAAGACACCACTTGCTTTAAATTTGGTTGCAAGATATAAAGAAATCAATTACAAACTGACTTCCTGGCCAGCTTTCATTATGTCAAAAGTTGCTAGGTAACAACTGCTGGATAACAAAATCCATCAATGGTTTTATACAGTACTGTGGACTCAGTACAATGGACCCTGCACAATAAACTACTGACTTTCCAGGTGGGATGTGCCCATGGGTGTAATAAGGCAGACTGTGATGGGGTAAATGCTTTCTGATTGGACTTGAGATATGCTGTATAGAGGGCATTTCATACTTGGTACTATAGCACTGGGAATGTCACAAGTCTTAGGATACAATCTGCTATTGCTACTTTGTTCAGTGGTCATGTCAAGTTGCCTTCCTAATATTTATAAACCTATAAACCTGCACTTCTCTCACCTTCGTCAGGAAAAAATTCACTTTCAATGTACACATCTCAACGATAAGGCTAAGCTAATGTGAGTACTCAAACTTAAATGGAATATCCATACCAAATCTCTCCACATGAGGCCTGTAGAGTATAAAGCATGTATTTCTGGAAAGAATGCCAGAGTTGAGGGATAGGGAGGAGTGACATGAAAATGCTGTCTTTACGATGTGGTACAATATTAATTACCCGCATAATAGTATACCATATCAACCCAGTTAATGTATAGAGGTGTTGGTGGTGTCTTGGGGAAGGGCAGCCAATTTTTCTTGAATTTGTGAACACCAGCAGCATCTGTATTATGTACTTGTAGACAGCTCTACACCCACAATGAAGTAATACTATTCGAACACATAGAGATACACACACACACACACACACACACACACACACACACACACACATACGCACACACACATACACACATATATACATACATACATAAAGTTGTGAAGATGACTCATTGTCATTGTGGGAATCTGGCAAGAGTTGGGGGAGGTAATTAAGACTGAATATGACCATAGCATCTTATATGCATGCATGAAATTCTCAAATAATAAAGAGAGAAGAATATAATAATTTCATCTTTGAGGTTTGTAGAGGATAGTGTTCTCCTAAGGTAATACTTTCCAAAATTGTATCCGTTAATTGAAAGAATGTTAGGTCAGCTACACAAGTGGGAGGAAGTGACCATTAATGCAACTTAAGATGAGTTCAGGATAATTTCTGTAGGAGTGAAACATTCTAACTTTTCACAATTATAAAAGGCTTAACATGTCTACTGGCAATAAATACTTTAAGTAGTTAAATCTATTAAAATGCAGAAATGCTGAAATTTAAAACTTAGTTTCTGCTATGTGTTATCACTCTTATTTCCTAATACCACTAACTTTTTCTCTGAGACCAAATTATTGCAATGTAAATCTATTTTGTGCTCACTGAGTCTTGCTCATACATTTCAGAAGCACTATAGTTCTGTGAAAGAAATCACATAATGAAGATGAGCAATGTTGTGACTTAAATGCATTTCACAAAAGTTACTATAATTCTGGAAATCAGTTGTTTATTAAGAGAATGGTTCTGATATTTAGAAAAAGACAGACACCAGAGCAGAATTAGACACAAGAGAGAGAGAGAGAGAGAGAGAGAGAGAGAGAGAGAGAGAGAGAGAGAGAGATGGCAAACACATCCCCACAAAGGGAGCTCTTCTTCGGACTGTCATCATTCATCATACAGTTCCTTTGCATAATGGGAACCTGTGATGCTTTTAACTCACCATCCAAGATCACTCACTTAGCTTGACATCTCCCCTAGTTTCCTGATTGTGTCCCAGAACCTCTCCTCCATGTTGCCCCACAGACCCCATGTCATGTAAACAACTTTCAAAAAAATTTTCTTCCCAAAACTGTTTAACAACTTCACATATGCAAAACACATCACTTTTAAATGTCTGCAATGACCTTTAGTATTGCTGCATGTGAGATGGCAGTAGCTTTGCCTTAGTTCCTGTGCTGAGATGCACTTGTATGGAGTAGTGAACTTTTGGAGCTTTGAAAAAAAAAAAAAAAAAAAGCATTTTTCTATTAATTGAGAAAGCTACAGCTAGCTCCACAATGCAAGAGTCAGACTCCATATAAGTTCCCACAACAGATGGAAGAAGATCCAGGAATGACTTAGATAAAAATATTAAGAATACTGTGTTAATATTGAAACAAATTTTTCTATAGAAAATGCATCTCAATGTTACAGAAACACAAGATTTGAAGTACAACAAATACATAATTAATGATGCTTTTCTGTGTAAATAATGTGCTCTACCAAAAAGATAATTTCTGAGATGCATTTGGCACAGCAGCAGGAATTTGAAATTTCCAAAGAAGAACTGCACTATCTGGCGGCCTCCTGGCTTCTGCCAGGCCCATTGGGTGTTCACACAGAAGTTCAGATTAAATTCTTTTATTATGCATACAGAACTACTTGGGAGCTGCCAATATGCATAGCCAGTTATTTCTTTGGGTTTCTTCTTTGAGCTTATCCTTTCCTTGAATAAATGTCATGAGTTTGTCCAATCACAGTAAAGGCCTCACTTGCCATTCTTGTAGGCAGTGAGTTGAGCATCTTCATAGTAGATAGTTAACCATGCATAATAGCCTTTTGAGTTGCTTCCAGTAAGCAGTTTATTCCTTTAGAGTGTCCCGGTATGCAGTTTTCTATTAGTGACACATTGTAAAGTCATTACCGTTTTCCACAGATCATATCACAAACCAGATTTAATGATCTACAATTTACTCACAAGTGAGTTTTTAAAAAGTGACGTGTGGAGAGGCTCAGTCGGATATCAGAGTGGTCAGTTGTTCACATAGCAGTTATGAGTATAGGTTCATCTACCCAAATGTTTGAAGGATTCTACATAAGCTGAGGAACATTCATCCTTCTTCTGCTTTATGTGGCCTGGGAGCCAAATACTCACAATCATCAGGGACCTGGTGACAAATTCTGAGCCTCAGATTTCACCCAGGACTGACTGAACCAGAGTCATATGTCTCAAAGTTTCCGAGTGTTTCTTCACGCAATCATTCAACAATACAAAGCTCTGCTACACCAGCAACTGCTGTTGGTCCCATAAAATTACTAGCTTTGTCTACCCAGACTCACTCTAAACAAGATAAATTAAAACTGGATTTGAGGTTCAGCATGTTTTTCATTTCCCCTTTACTATGCCACATGATTTCAGTACATGGTCAAACTCTAAAAACCATTTCACGACTTAGAAAGCACTCCCCCAGTTTACATGAATTATAAACATGATAGAGATTAAATGGCTTAATCTGTCACAAGAGGGCATTGTGACTTCTTATTCCTCTTCACATGTTGTCAAAATATACTTACATTTCTGTGGTGAATAAAAGTAAAAATTCACAGGATTATAGGGCAGTTGTTGTTGACTTTAAGCACTGAACTTAGACACTTTGGTTTACAGAAGTACATTAAAACTAAGTTGCTCATCATTGTCTGCCAATGTCATAGTTTCCTTCTACTGCATCACCAGCCTTGGACGTGTTTAATATGATCTGTAGACTAGAAGATATTCAGGTTCCAAATGCTGAATGAAAGGCTTTCACTGCCATTGTACTCCATTGAAGGAATGTAGCTTTGTTGCTGAAGTCAGATGCAACCCCACATGTAGGTTGCTTTTAAAAATCTCCCCTGCAGAGTCACTACTACCTAGCAATTGCATTAATGGGCACTTTCATAAGGAAGCTAGTCCTCTCATGATGAGGGTTTCCTTTAAATTTCTTTTAATCAAAACATGCCTCTAAAGCTCTTCATTTAGTTTCTTAAGTGAAAGTATACCATGGAAGTCAATGGAGAGTCCCTGGGAGGAGGGGAGCATCACTGCTGTAGGATCTAGACAGAAGCAGAGATCAGTGATGGGATGATCCTCTGAAGTGAGGGCAGGAGGGCATTCTTATTGAGTCTGTTAGAGGGGCAAGGCTATGCTTCTCCCCACCCTGGCCACTGTGTGGCATGGTGCTTTGGAGGTGATGGCAACTTTCAAGTTAAAATGTATATTCAATAGTTGAATGACTCAGGAGGTAACTTTTAGAACATAAGGATAATTTGTGATCTACCCTAATCTCTTCATTTGGCCTCCTGTCACCCTCAGTATTTCAAAGGTCACACTTTCAAAATAGTTTCCAAGCCAGAATTTAATGAAGTCAGTAACATGAAGGTGAATTGTTGATACAGCTAGAGCAAGCTGAAACTACAAAGCCCCAATAGCTTCCTGTCTATATCTCCCGACCTTGTGATAAAAAGGAAGGGGGTAAAAAGACTAAGCTCTCTTTATCCTTTCTGTTTGCTCTGATAGGAATGTTGTTTATTTATAGATTTAATGCTGATATATTTATAGATTTAAAGTAAAATTTGAGGAGTACATTTTCTGATTCTAGATATTTACCAAAATATATGTATTCAAATTGTTTCTAATGGAATGTTATAATCCTGAAGGATTCTTGGCTCATTATGGGGTCTCTTTGGTATTCAGGAGAGTCAAAAGGGGAGAAAAACGATTACTTAATATAAAAAGGTTCCAGTGGTAGGGATTGGGAGTTGAGAATACTTGGCTTTTTATTCAGGGAGATTACTGTATAGTTATGAATAAAGACTGCTATCTTACATTTGTAATGATAGCATTTTCCTTTAAATTGAACTATTATGTTAAAGATATTTTTAAATGTGGTATCCACTAAGAAAATACCCACCTTTTAAGTTTTTATTTCTATTTTAATCCTCAGAAAATGACTCTCAATTTGGGACTTAGGTTTTAGCTCTCTTTTCCCATAGATAAGCAACTCAGCTGAAGAGGAGGATGACTGTTGGGTAAGAGTTTGCAACGGCTTTCCACGGAGTCCTGACTGCATTGGAAAATGCCAAAATGACCGAGAGTCAGTTTTTGTCAGGTGCTAGAAATATGTCAAAACTACAGTTAAATGAGTAATGCCTTGCAAAGAATATTTCTAATATTTTTCCATTAAAACGGTGGATAAAGATGTCTACATATTTTTGGGTTCCACATATGAGGCCCTTTATTCAGTGTAAGAAGTACTTAAAATCTTAGATAAAAACATGGGAGGAAATGAAAACTTTAGATAGAGGAAATACGCATAAATCTTTCGGTTTCCTTGAGAGCAGGCACATTATAGAAAGAAATGATAAAGGGTAACAGAAACTGAACTACATGACTTGCGCACCGTGCAACTACCTATTATTTACAGTCCTGTAGACATAAAGTTTTCAGACCACTTTTAAATTTTGTGTGTTTTATATACACAGTGTTAATGAGACTTTGCACTTTCAGAAGGTGAAAGCTGTCGGTTTTATGCTGGGGAAGGAACTTTTCATTTTTGCCAATACTAGCAAACAGAAAGCAAAGTCCTCATCTTTCTCTTTAACATTTAAAAGTTAGATAGATGGCAATCATAAGTTTTTTCTAGAGAATAATGTCATTTATTCAGTCTACTTGCATAACTAGTGTGTTCATAGAGAAGTTTCATATTACTTTTATAACTAACTTGTTTATAATTTTGTATTAGGTAAATACTGTTTTCTCTGTTTAAAGACACTTCCAGAGCTTACACATAAGATTTTCAGTGCTCTGTAGTGTTTGACTTATTTTTATTTACAATGCTCAATTTATATATTTTTTTAAACTTACTTGGGGGAATTTATGAAAAAAGTGGTTATTCTATGCTGAAAATATAGCCTAGTATATGTAAGGCCATGAGCCTTGTCCTAGTAATGTGAAAAACTTCAGTTTTCTTGGGACTGTTTTCTAGACCATAAATATTTGTTCAGTCACTATTAGAAAACTTCTCATTTTTCACCAGTTTCTAAGATTTGGAGTATGTCCTTTCAAAAGGGAACAGGTCCTCTCAAGATGTGCTTTTCCTTCAAATTTCTTTGAATCAAAAATCTGGCTCTAATGCTCTTCATTTAGTTCTTAAGTGAAAATATCCCATACGGTCTGTGATGGCATGGGCAAGGGAAAGATGCTCTACCACATCTGCCCCTTGCTAAATGAGGCTGGCGAAAGAGTGGTCATAAGAGTGAGAGGAGCTTCAGCACACAAGAGAATGGGCACTGTATCCCACCAGTATCATTGTCTAGGGACCCCAAAGACCACCAGGGAGCTGGACTCAATGCAAGCACATGAGGGTTTAATGTTATGGAACCCAACCAGGGTTGAAACCGTTTGTTCCGATATAGCAGAGGGTTACTGGCCCTGAGCAGTAAGCAGGTATTTCACATCTTGCTATTTCAGGATTGGGTAAAGGGGTGTGGGGTACAATAGCTACTGGCTGAACTTTCTGGTACTAACCCAAGCTCTGAATCTGCTGCCTGAACTTTCTGGGCAAAACTAACTTTTCAATTTATTGGCTGTCAGGAGGCACACTCCCAGACCTGGGCCCCACCCTCAGGCACCAAGCGTTCCTTTCCTGAAACAAAGCTTTATAAGGATAAATCGATGCCTTCACAGTCACCATATGTATGAAATACAAATTCAGCTAATAATAGGAAAAACCTACAATGGGAAAGGTTGTATAAAAGCATACAGCATACAAATTCAAGCTGCTTTAGAGATCCTAATACTGGTAGGGAAAATAATAAGGAAAATGTGGTGTATTAATAAAGAAAAGATTAGAAAAAATATGTGTGAATGGAGACCAGAGGAGGGCATAAGCAATGAGACCCCTGTGAGTGTCCCTAATCAAGTTCATATTTTCCAAGAGTGCTTCTGTCTCTACCCTTGTAAGAATTTTTCACAGCCCTGGGCCAGTTACAACATAACTTCTTAATAAATGATTTCAAGAATGATGGCTAAAAGAAAAGAAGGACATTCAAATAGCAAAATATATCAGGATATATACATATCACATATCAGAATTTCTGTGTATGTGGGATTCAGTTGCATCTAACTTCCTTTTTTTCTCTAGTCATGTTAGAGGATAATAGGGATGGCCGTAATAAACAAAAAGCAAAATAAATAGAGCAAGGACTTGGGGAGTAGAGAAGTGTCTTAGCATTAGAAACACTTGCAGTGGGCCAACAACTACCTACAACTCGAGCTACAGGAGAGCCAGTGTCCTCCTCTGCTCTCTCTGCCCCTCAGCAACACTACACACACACACACACACACACACACACACACACACACACACACACACACAGACATCAATCTGTAACACTGTAACTGGAGAGATAGTAAAATCCCTTTTATAGAACATTTTATGTGTGTAGTTTCTAAGCAAAGTGGGAAGGTGTCATGAGACTGAGAAACAAAAATATCGTACAACAGAGAGGTTGCAGAATGACACCTCTCCTGTGCATGCATGAGGCTTGTTCATATTGCTGTGCCCTCAGAAGCACTTTTTTCTTATTGGATTCTCATTCCTTTTTGTCAGTTTGAGAGTCTATGCACTTTGTCACTCACATCATCATCCATTATCCATTTTTCTCCCTGACCAAGAAAACACTAGAGGATGAAAACACTTTCCACTGGCATTGGGAGCGCTAAATAACACAGAGAACCAGCAGTCGCTTGAGGACCCTATTTCTTCCTGGTGTGTAATACTGCTGCCATGCTGTTCAGGAGATTGATAAAAAAAATGAAAGGACAGACTAGCACTTCACCAACCTGCTGCAAAGAAGATGTCAGAAACCCATGACCCAAGAGAAGACATTCCTATTTCTTTTTATTTCTTAAAAAATATTTAGTGAAACCCAAAAGCAACAATCATAGAATCATCACATTTAGTGTCGCTATCGTGAAATACTTGTTTTGGCAGATAAAAGACAAAGCAATGTTTTTTTTTTGGGGGGGGGGGGCAGAGTCCAGTAGAAAGGATTTGGCCCAATTGAATAAGAATGCATACAATACACATTTGTATCCATGGAATCATATACATAATATGTTCAAATTTATCAATATTTTTATCCTCAGTTATTTAAGAGTGAACAGTACAAAACAAAATTCCAGAAAGGGTAATGTAAGTATTGAATTTTTGTCAAATTTTCCATCAAATATTTTATAATAATGGAAAGAGAAGCCCAAAAACTCAGAGCCTAAGTGTGTGATACTTCCTCTTTGACTGCATAGGCCTTTGTTACACAGATGGCCACACCTGATCAGGAATGGCCTTGGAATACTGCTTAAAACAATCAGTCTTTCCAAGTCAAAGCAATATTTGTCATAACTCATGAGACTTTCTCTAATAAGAAACAAAAACATAACTACAAAAGGGTATAGATAATTTTCTTTTCAAAAAATAGGCAAAAGAGAATGTCTAAATTCTGACAGACTCTTCTTTAAAGACATATCAGGGACATTAGTTTATAATGTCCATCATTTGGCTATCACTACCGAATTCAAAGATGTTGGCTATGAGGGGATGTGGATTATAATCTGAGCTTGACTCAGTTCATTACTTCTGATATGAAGGTTACCTTGGATCTCTAAAGAATATTGTTTTGTTATAAAATAGATAATAGGGAGGAAAATACTGAACATATTTTAGTTACTAATCTCTTAATGTTATGATAGTAACCATGAAAAATGTAGCCTCTAAAGTTATTTGAAGATGTCAACAAATTTTAGTATACTTTAATAATTGATGACAAAACATTAAGGGAACTCCACTGTGTAATCAACTGTTAGTATGTTACTCTGGAACAAGTAAATAATGTTTGAAATAGAATTATTAAAGTTCTAGAAATGTTTGGATATTATTTGGAAGCCCTTGATATGTAATCTATTAGTTCATTTCAGTGTATGTTTTTCTTTTAAATTACATCAAATTGTACCTATGTACAAAATGAGGCAGGTGGATATCTGAGTTTGAGGCCAATCTGGTTTGTAGAATGAGATCCAGGATCCATGTCTTCACATAGAAATCTTGTCTTTAAAAACAAACAAACAAAAACCCCCCAAACAAAGAAAATGATAAAAATGACACATATTTAGAGTGTATCATAGTTATGTTAACATACATGTACTCATAATTCCTTATCACTATCAGGCTAAACATAACTATTTACTCCACATTTAACATTTCTTTATGGTAAAAACATAATAAATGCACACTTCTACCTTTCTGAAATATACAATATGATTCCATGGCCTCCAGATCAGTATCTCCCATCCCTGTTTCTTCCTGGTTCCACCAATCCTCCATTTCAATGAGACCACCTATTTTCATTTTTACATATTATCTGAGGTCATATGGCATTGAATTTTTGTTACTCCTCATTTTATTTAATATAGTTGTGTTAAGCAGTCTCTGTGTTTTTGTAAATGATTGAGGTTCATTTTTAAAGTGACTGAATATTATTTTATTGAGCCTATGTATCACAAAACACATAGTCAAAGCTATTACATGAAAGATAATAGTATTGATTATAAAAACTACAACAAACTTAAAACTAGAGAAAAAATGGAGAATATCAATGTGATAACAAATGCATTATAAAGAAGCAATTCATAAAATTGGCAAACTTTGGGAATTTCAAATAAATTGAGAGGAGGTAGAAGACTGATTATGTGGGATATTGCTGCGCATTACATAGCAACTAAGAACTATAAAATAGAGATATCATTATTTTATGCAAAAGTTTATGTTTATAGAAAATTGGAGTGCTAATTTGAAAATATGAATCTTAATTACAGAGAGGAGACTGAAGTAATAACAACAAAGATTCTGGTCCAGGAACCCCTGAGCCTGGTGAACACCTTCACTTTAAAATGTTATGTAGATTTCAGGATGTCTTTTTTTTTTTTTTTCCTCCGGAGTAGTATTTTTTAATCCATTTTTAAAATTTTTTTAATCCATTCTTCATTGCAGGAGCATCTAGGTTCTTTCCAGGTTCTGGCTATTACAAATAATGCTGCTATGAATATAGTAGAGACAACGCCCTTGAGGTAAGAATGTGAATACTTTGGGTTTATTCCCAATAGTGATATTGCTGGGACATTGGATAGATTGATTCCCAGTTTTTTTTTATTTTTTTTTATTATTTTTTTTTTAAGGGAAATGCCATGCTGATTTCCAAAGTGGCTATATAAGTTTACATTCCCAAGAGCAGTGGAGGTCTGTTCCCCTTGCTCAACATTCCCTCTGACATAGACTGTCATTAATGTTTTTGAGCTTAGCCGTTCTGACAGATGGTATCTCAGAGTTATTCTGGCTTGCAGTTCCCTGATGGCTAAGGATGTTGAGCAATTCTTTAGGTATCTTTCTGTTGAGAATTCTCTATTTTTCTCTGAACACTATTTATTTTATTTTATATTATTAAGAAATATCATATTATCTATGTATTCCCCTGCTCCCCCCTTCCCTCAACCCAATCCCACCCAGTCAGTCTGCAGCCTCACCCCTCACCATCCACCCATCCCCTTCCCCCAAAAGGGGAGGAAGTCCAATTATTTGGGTGTTTGGCCTTTAGTTTCTTGAGTTTTCTCTATATCTTAGAGATCAGTCTTCTGTCAGATGTATGGTTGGAGAAGATCTTTTCACATTCTGTAGACTGTTGTTTTGTATATTGACTGTTTTCTTTGCCTTACAGAAGCTTCTCAGTTTGGGAGGCTCATTAATTATTTTTCTTAATGTCTGTGCTGCTGATGTTATATTTAGGAAGTGGTCTCCTGTGTCAATGTCTTCAAGGATATTTCCCACTTTCTTTTCTATCAGGTTCAGTGTAACTGAGTTTATGTTGAGGTCTTTGATCCACTTGAACTTGAATTTGTGCTGGGTGATAGATATGGATCTATTTGATTTTTTTCTACATAACACCATCCAGTTATTGCAGCCCCATTTGTTGAAAATGCTCTTTTATCTATTGTGTATTTTTGACTGATTTGTCAAAAGTAAATTTTTCATAAATGTGTGGATTAGTGTTTGGGTTTTCAAATCAATTCCATTGATCAACAAGTCTGTTTTTAGGCCAATATCAAGCTATTCTATTATTATTATTATTATTATTATTATTATTATTATTATTACTGTAGCTCTATAGTATAGCTTGAAGTCAGTCATGGTGAAGAACAGATTTTATTTTTGATAACCCTAGGCTTTTTTGTTTTGCCATATGAAGTTGAGTATTGTTCTTTTAAGGTCTGTGATTAATTGTATGGGCATTTTGATGGGAATTACATTGAATCTGTAGATTGCTTTAGGTAAGATTGCAATTTTTACTATGTTGAACCTACCTATCCAAGATCATGGGAGATCTTCCCATTTTCTGATATCTTCTTTGATTTCCTTTTCCAATGACTTAAAGTTCTTGTCATACAGGTCTTTCTCTTCTTTTGTTAGATTTACCCCAAGAAATTTTATGTTAATTGCCACTATTCTGAAGAGTGGTCTTTCCCTGATTTCTTTTTCAGCTTTTATCATTTGTGTATAGGAGGGCTATTGATTTTTTTTAGTTAATCTTGTAAGCTGATACACCGCTGAAAGTGTTTTATTAGCCGCAGGAGTTTCCTAGTTAAATTTTAAATATATAGTTATGTATATTATCATATTATCTGCCAATAGTGATAGTTTTACGTCTTCCTTGCTAATTTTTATTTTCTTTACCTCATTTTGTAATCTTATTGCACTAACTAAAACTTTGTAAACTATTTTGAATAGATATGGGGAGAGTGGACAGACTTGAGTATCGTTCTGAGTGAGGTAACATAGACCCAGCAAGATAAACATGTTATGTACTCACTCATAAGTAAATTTTACATATAAAGCAAAGAATAACTAGGCTACAATCCATAAACCCCAAACAGATTGTAAGAGGAGATACTTAACAGAGACATCGATGGGCCCCTAAGAATGTAAAATAGAGAAGATTTCCTGAGTAAATTGGGATGATATGAAGCAGTGAGCAAGGGGAGGTGGGAAAAGATCATGAGAGAATGGGATGGTTGAGTGAGAGGAGCAACAGAGAGGTAGAACAAGGAAATAGATACCTTGACAGAGGGATCCATTGTGGGAATAGAGAGAAACCTGGTGCTAGGGAAATAAGCCCAATCTCCAGCAAAACACAGCTGGAAGGACATCTCATGGACCAAAACACACCAAAATTGCAATCTATTTCATCATACACCAACAACTGGAGACCCTGAACACTCCTGGTCCACAAGTGAGTAGGAGCCAACTAAGACTCTACCAAGAATGACCCTTGTAGAAATTGGGAACACATAAATACTTGACCTACAGCCAACTAAGAGATGAATAAGAGCAGCCCCTGTAATTCCTGGAGACACTCCACCTCCAGGGCACAGCTGACTAAGAGTGAACCAAGGAAGCAATGGGCAGACATCAGTGCAAGGATATATATGACAATATAAAGGACAACAAGACACCACCAGACAAAGCTGGTGATTCTACAACATCAAGCTCTGAGCATAACAATGAAAAGGAAAAAAAAGGAAACGACCTTAAGAACAACTTTGTGAAGATAATAGAAATTTTAAAAGAGCATATTAAAAACTCCCTTAAGGAAATAGAAGAAAATACAAACTCAAAATTTGAAGAGATGAACAAATCCCTGAATGAAAATAAAGAAAACCAAGAAAAAGTAAACAAACAAGTGAAAGAAACATTCCAGAAATTAAAAATTGAAATAGAAGCAATAAATAAAGGCACAAACAGCGGAAAAGCTAGAAATAAAAAGCATGAAGAAATGAACTGGAATCATAGATGCAAGCATAACCAACATAATGCAAGAGATGGAAAAGAGGAACTCTGGCATGGAAGATTCAATAATGGAAATAGATACATCAGTTAAAGAAAACACTAAAACCTAAAAAAATCATAACACAAAATATCCAGGAAATCTGGGTAACCATGAAAAGACCAAACCTGAAAATAACTGGAATTGAAGGAGAAAAATACCATCTCAAAGGCACAGAAAATATATTCAACAAAATCATAGAAGAAAACTTCTCCAACCAAAAGAAGGAAATGCCTATACAGATACAAGAAGCTTACAGAGCACCAAATAGACTAGACCCACAGAAATACTATGTAGCTTGCCACATAATAATCAAGCCACTAAACCTACAGAACAAAGAAAAAATGCTAAGAGCTGCAAAGGATAAAGGTCAAATTACCTATAAAGGCAGACCAATCAGAGTAACACCCGGCTATTCAATAGAAACAATGAAAGCAAAAAGGACCCAGTCAGATGTTATATAGACAGCAAAAGAGCATGGCTCCCAACCCAGACTACTGTACCCAGCATAATTATCAATCACCATATATGGAACAAACAAGATATTTCGAGACAAAACCAGATTTAAATAATACCTATCCACAAATCCAGCCCTACAGCAAAGCACGAGAGCAAAATCTACAACCTAAGGAAACCAGATACATCCATGAAATTATAAACAATTGAGAATCCCACAGAAGAAAAACACAAACAAGAAAAATATACCCAAGCTACCACCAAAAATAACAGGAAATAACAATCATTGGTCATTAATATCCTTTATATCAATGGATTTAATTCACTTATAAAAGATACATCTTAACACAATGGCTACAAAAACAGAAGCTATCCTTTGAAGTCAACACACCTTAACTTCAAAGACAGACACAGGCTCAGAGTAAAGAGTTGGGAAAATAACTTCCAATCAAATGGTCCTAAGAAACAAGCTGGTGCAGCCACCCTAATATCTAACAAAATAGACTTCAAACTAAAATCAATAAAAAGAGACCAGGATGAACACTACTTATTAATTTCAGGAAAAGTCCACCAAGATGAAGTCTCAAATCCTGACTATTTATGCCCCCCAAACAAGGGCACTTACATATATAAAAGAAACATTACTAAGGCTTAAACCTCACATCAAACCTCACACACTAACAGTAAGAGACTTCAATGGTTCACTTTTACCCTTGGATAGGTCAATCAGAAAGAAACTCAACAGAGAAATAAAGGATCTAACAGAAGTTATGACCCAAATGGACTTAATAGATATATACAGAACCTTCCACACAAATACAAAGGAAATTACATACTTCTTAGCACCTCATGGAACATTCTCTAAAATTGACCTCATACTCATTTATAAAGCAAATATCAATCGATACGAAAAATGGGATTAACTCCTTGTATCATATCAGACCACTATGATCTAATGTTAGAGTTCAACAACAAAAAACACACAAAGCCGACAAATTCATGGAAACTGAATATCTATCTCTTAATTGAACCACCTCTGGGTCAAGGAAGAAATTAGGAAAGAAATCAAAGACTTCCTAGAATATAATGAAAATGAATCCACAATATACCCAAATTTATGAGACACAATGAAAGCAGTGCTAAGACAAAAACTCATAGCAATAGATGCCTATATGAAAAAAAAAAAGCTAGAGAAATCTCATATGAGAGATCTAACTGCACAGTTGAAGGCTTTAGAACAATTAGAAGCAAACTCACCTAAAATGAGAGATGGCAGGTAATAGTCATACTTAAGGCTGAAATCAATACAGTAGAAACAAAGAGAACAATACAAAAAATCAGTAAATCAAAGAGTTGGTTCTTTGAGGAAGTCAATAAAAATGTATAAACCCTTATCCAAACTAAAAAAGTAGAGAGAAGGTATTTAAACTAAGAGAATCAGAAATGAAAAGAGAGATATAACAGCAGACACTAAAGATATCCAGAGAATTATCATGTCATACATTGAAAGTCTATACACCACTAAAATGGAAAACCTAAAAGAAATTGACAGCTTTCTGAATAGGAAACACTTACCAAAATTAAATCAAGATTAGATTAAAGACAAAAACACACCAAATGAAATTGAAGCTGTTCTTAAATTTTCCCAGGTACAAAAAACCCAGGACCAGATGGTTTCAGTTCAGAATTTTACCAGACATTCCAAGAAAAAACAATACCAATACTCCTCAAACTATTCCGTATAGTAGACACTGAAAGAACAATGCCAAACTTTCTTATGAGGCCACAAAGACCCTGATTCATAAGCCACTCAAAGATGGAACAAAGAAAGAAAATTACAGACCAATCTCCCACATGAATACTGATGCAAAAATACTCAATAAAATTCTGGCAAACCGAATACAATAACATATCAAAAAAAAAAATCATCCACCCCAATCAAGTAGGCTTCATCCCAGTGATGCAAGAATGGTTCAACATACAAAACCCTGTGAATGACATCTATCATATAAACAAATTGAAAGAAAAAAACCACATGATAATCTAATTTAGTGCTGAAAAAAAACAAAAACAAAAAAAAACTTTGACTGTTGGCGGCATCATATAAGGCAGTGATCTTTTCATGGTTTTAAGCACATTGCATTGCTTGCAAGAGATTCTTTCCTGGTTTTGCTAAAGGCAGTTCTCTAAAGAACCACAAGATGTCCCTTTTAGGCTATTTCCTGTATTGTTAAGCACAGTGGCCAAAAATAGCAAGTCACTCACCCCTCCCTGCAACTAACCACTCCCTGCTCCTTCCTGGCTAGTGATTGTAAGGGCGCAAAATTCAAAAAATGGTGCGGGGGACCAAGTTGAGAACAGAACAAAGAAGATGGGTTCCTGCCTTTCCCTTAAACCCCTCCCCCCTGGGGGCTTCACCCCCTAGGCCCCTATTGGTCCGTGCACATATACACCTAATTTGCATAAGCGTGCCTATAAATAATGCTGCCTTTTGTTCAATAAATGAGACCTTGAGGCCATCCAGACTCTTTTGTTTTTTAGTGCACTTGGTCTCCTTTCTCTCTCACCCCCCATTGGTATTTTAGGTGGCACCTCTTCAAAGACCCACGAATAACTAGTCTAGCTGGTCGAGACATTTGACAAAATCTAACATTCCTTAATAATAAAAGTACTGGAGAGATCAGGAATACAGGAAAAACACCTAAATATAAAGATGATATACAGCAAGCCAACAGCCAACATCAGACTAAGTGGGAAAAAAAACCTCAAAGCAATCCAGCTAAAATCCAAAACAAGACAAGGCTGCCCTCTCTCCATTTGTCTATTCAACATAGTATTTGAAGTTTTAGCTAAAGCAATAAAAGAACAAAAGGAGATTAAGAGGATACAAATTAGGTAGGAAGAAGTCAAACTATCTCTATTTGCATATGATGTAATTGTACACATATGTCATCCCCCAAAATTCTACCAGGGAACTACTACAGCTGAAAAACTCCTTCAGCAGTGTAGCAGGGTACAAGATTAACAATAAATAAATAAATAAATAAATAAATAAATAAATAAATAAATAAATAAGTAAGTAAGTAAGTAAGTAAATACCCCTCCTACACACTAAGGATAAAAGGGCTTAAAAAGAAATAAGAAAAATGTTACACTTTATAATAACTGCAAATAACATCATATATCTGGGCATAACTCTCACCAAAGAAGTAGCAGAAATATTTGACAAAAACTTTAAATCAGTGAAGAAAGAAATTGAACAGAATTTCAGAAAATGGAAAGATCTCCCATGCTCCTGAATCAACATAGTAAAAATGGTAATTTTACCAAAAGCAATAAACAGATTCAACGCAATTCCTCTTAAAATCCCAACACAATTTTTTACAAACCTTGAAAGAACAACACTCAACCTAGAATTACAGAAAACTCAGGACTGCCAGAACAATTCTGCTCAATAAAAGAACTTCAGGAGAAATCACCATCCCTGACTTCAAACTATATTATAGAGCTACAATAATAAAAATAGTTTAGTATTGGCATAACAGACAGACTTGTGGATCAATGGAATCAAATCTAAGATCCCAACATTAATCCAAACACCTATGAACAGCTGATTTTTGACAAAGAGCCTGAAAATATTCAATGGAAAAAAATAGTATCTTTAACAAATGCTGTTGGCATAACTTATTGGTAGTATGTACAAGAATGCATATAGATCCAAACTTATCACCCTGCACAAAATTCAAATCCAAGTGACAAAAAGACCTCAACATAAACACAGCTGCACTGAACTTGAAAGAAAAGAAAATTGGAAATACACTCCAATGCATTGGCACAGGTGACAGCTTCCTCAATATAACACGAGTAGCATAGACACTACGAACAACAATCAATAAGAGGCACCTCCTGAAACTGAGAAGCTTCTGTAAGGCAAATGACACAATCAATAATACAAAACAACAGCCTACAGACTGGGAAAAGATCTTCACCAACCCTACATCTGACAGAGGACTGATCTCTAAAATATATAGAGATTTGAAGAAACTAGAGCTCATATACCTAAATTAAATTATACCCAATTAAAAAATGGGATTCAGAGCTAAAAATGAACTCTCAACAAAAGAATTACAAATGGCTGAAAAGCACTTAAAAAATTGTTCAACATCTTTAGTCATCATAGAAATGCAAATCAAAACAACTGTGAGCTACCACCTTACACACCTGTCAGAATGCCTAAGATCAAAAACACAGATGAGAGCCTATGATGGAGAGGATGCAGAGCAGGGGGAATGCTCCTTCATTGTTGGCGGGACTGTAAACTTAAATAGCTACTCTGTAATGCAGTATGGTGTTCCTCAGAAAACTTGGAATCAATCTCCACAATGATCTAGCAATGTCACTATTGGACATATACCCAAAGGATGCACATTTCTACCCCAAAGACACTATCTCATCTATGTTCATAGCAGCATAATTGATAATAGCAAGAATCTGAAAACAACCTAGTTGCCCCTCAACTGAAGAATGTATTAACAAACTGTGGTACATCTACACAATAGAATATTCCTCAGCAGAAAGAAAAAGACATTCTAAAATTAGCAGGCAAATGTATGGATTTGGAGAATATTCTCCTGAGTGAGGTATCACAAGCCCAAAGAGATAGGCATGGGATGTATTCACTCATAAGTGAATTTTAGACAAAAGAATACCTAAGCTGCATACCACAACCCCTGTACAGCTTGGAATCAGAAGAACTTGAGACACATTCAGAGATTCCCCTAGGAAGGGAAAATAGAGAAGATCACCTTAGCAAATTGGGATCATAATGGTTGCAAACAAGAAGGGGTGAGAACAAATCTTGAGAGAAGGAGATGATTGAGTGAGAGAAGCAACAAAGACGGGGAAAAAAGAGATGGATATCTCGATAGAGGAAGCCAATGTGGGGTTGGAAGCCTCCAAGAACTCACAGGATGTCCCTGGGTAGATCTCTATACCAGTAATGGAGGAGGTGCCTAAATAGGACTGCTCTAATCAAATGAATAACCACCCTAAGTGTCATCCCAGAAACTACATCGAACAATGAATAGAGGTGGAGGCAGAGATCTATGGCTGAGCACTGGGCTGAGCTCCTGGTCCAGCTGAGAGAAGGGGAGGAGAGTCTGTATGAGCAAGGGGATTGGGATTATAAGGAAAATTCCCACAGTGATGGCTAGCTCAGCTCTGCAGATCTCACTGAGTCAAGAATAGCAACTGGAGATCAATCAGGAAAAGAAGCTAGGTCCTCCAAGAATAGGTGTCTATAGGTTGGCATGGGCAGTGTGTGGATCAGACTCTGTTTCTGTGGATGGGCTGGCAACTTGGAGCCCATTTCCTGCAGAGGAACGCCTAACCTAGACTTGACTTTGGTATGAAAAAAATCGTACTTGCCTGAAATTATGTTCCACACTGACCTGACCCACTTTGGGACTCCTTGCTCTTTTGTGTGTGTGTGGAGGGGAATCTTAAGGCTGATTGGGTGGGATTGGGAGGGGCAAAGCGAAGGGGGAGCATGAGGATACATGATAAAAAAGATTTTATATTAAAAATAATAAAATGATAAAATAAAGAAGCAAAATATTTTAACCATTAGTGTTAAAAAATATTTAACCCATATAGTATACTGTATAGAAACTTTAGTGTTTACAATTTTTTTTAAATAAATAGACTGAATATTAACATTACTTGCAAATCAGAAAGAGTCCCTTCAATGACCTGTTTGCCTTAGCTTGTTTCTGTGGTATGGAAATGTGTTCAAGGCTTGGTCTCCTGTCTGTGCGGCAATACTGGAAAATGGGAGGTCTGTGAGTCATGGGCAGCATCATGTGGCTGGGATAATAGGACTCCATACTGTTCTTTCTTATCTTTTGTGATTGATTATATAGGCAGCCATGATATATTGTTTCAGCACAGACCAAAAGGCAAAGTGCTCAGCAGACTGGATGGAATGTCCAAGCTTAAGGTTTAAATAAATTGTTCACCTTGTTAAGTTGATAAATTCAGGTTTCTCTCATCATGACAGGAAGTTAATTGGTTTACTATTTTATTAGATAATGGAGTGTGTTTGACCATAGAATATTAGTACAGTTCTAATCTTCTGGGAATATCAAAGTAACTGAAAATACTAAGTAGTATAGTTTCTAAAAATTAAAGTATTGCTAGATAATATAATACCTAATAATGTGTAGCAATTTCAAGAAAGATGCCTACAAGCTATATTCAATGCAGAAATTCAATTAACTCTTAAGCATTTAGGCACATAATTGTGGATTAAGTGGACAGAGAATTGAGCCTAAAACAGTTATCCTTTGGAAGGGAACGCTGGAAGATAACAGTTAGAGGATATCAAGCATAATTTACTTTCTATTAGTTTTAGAAATAGCACAGAGGCTCTAACATCGACTGAAAGGCCTCTGGCCCATGGGCTAATAGAATAATGAATGGATTTTTGAGAATGTAATGTGTTTTTCTCTCAAAATTTGGTGTATGTTTGATATCAATACTAATAAATTTGTTAACAGTTGCTTTGACCAAAACAATAATTTTAATCATGAATACAGTATTAAATTAATTTTTAGATGTTTATCTTTTAAATTGAATAGGCTTTTCACCTTTATTCTATACATGTAGGGTGATTATGTTATTCCATTGTAAACAATTGTCCCCGCCTATGAGCTTAATAAAAAGTGCTGATTGGCCAAAGGCAGACAGGAAGTGTGAGTGTGGGGGGGTACTAGACTAAGAGGACTCTAGGAACAGGCAGAACAAAGCAGATTGCCTGAGAGAAGCTAGAAGATGCAGAGGACAACTATGCTGCTCTGAGAAAACGTACTGAGGCACATGGCTGAACAGGATAAGAATCATGAGTTAGATTAAGGGTAAAGAGTTATATGCCTGGGCCTTAGGTCGATCAGCCTAAAACTATTGTAAGCATTTGTGTGTCTCTGCGGGTCTGTGGATCTGTGGTCCTAAACCTTGAGGCTAGGCCCGAAAGTCCGGGCCAGAAACCTCATACTACATACACCAGTTAAATTATATGTAGATTACAATCAAGTTGAAAAAACTAAGCAAAATAAAAAATAATTTGAGTATCCATTTTTTAATGGAAACAAGTGGTACTACCCATAACACAACTATGCAAACATAAAATCTTCTCATGATAGTTCTCATTGTTTACCACAAAGCATGAATGTATGTGGAGATAAAATTACCACAAAACTACTTCTGGCAATCAAAGGAGGCACAGTAGCATCGAACATTCAAAAAGGGTAAAGCACATCTATTTCTAAGCTACAGGTTTATATTTCTGATGTGTTGACATTAACATTGACTGAAGGTAATTGATATTTCAATTTTTAAAGTGACTTTCTTTGTCTGGAAAATTGAATTTTGTATGGCTTCTTTCTTTGTCTCCATTTCTTTCTCTACCAGACGCTTTACAGAACAATTTACACTCATAGAAAGTTTAATGAAAGTAATGAGAACTCCTGAATCTATAGTTTCTGTGGTTTAGTGTCCTCCTCCTGTCTTGTAAATTTCCTGCCATCATGGCAGAATTGGGAGTTGCCCATTATAAGGTATTAGTAATTGCAGAAATGGGTTACTTCTCTCAAGATAAGGTTTTCTATATAGCAATTTGAGCCTAATAGATATTTTTATTTTATTGTATGCCTGTATTAGTTGTTCTATTGTTATCATGCATCATGATGCCCTCAAAAAATAATTAGTCGGAATCTAGTATTGGTCAGGTAAACTTACAGCCTCCAAATCCACAAGAAAACACAACAGTCCCCATGATTGTACTAATCATAAAACTCAATGCTGTGAACTGAGAGACAGATGAGCAGATAAAAATCATGTGGCATGACATTATGATTTATTATACAGCCCTAAAATGAATGATACTTTGCCATCTTTCAGTACAGATAGAATTCTTATGTTTTCCTTTACAAAATTAAGATCTTTGACAATTTCATATATGTATATAATGCATTCTAGTTATTCTCATTCTTACTACTACCTAACTTCCTTAGGGTTTCTATGGCTGTAACAAACCAGCATGAACAAAAGCAAGTTGGGGAAGAACGTGTGTATTAGGCTTATATTTTACCATCACTGATCATCACTGAATGAAGTCAGGACAGGAATTCAAACAGAGCAGGATCCTATCGGCAGGAGCTGATGTAGAAGGCATAGAGAGTTGCTGCTTACTGCTTCCCTGCTCAGTTCATCTTCTAACAGAACCTAGGGCCAGCAGCCCCAGGAAGAGGGCCATGCACCATGGGCTGGGCCCTTCCTCATTGCTCACTAAATGAGAAAATGCCTTATAGCTGAATCTCAAGGAGGCATTTCCTCAACTGAGTCTCTTTCTTCTGATGACTGGCTTGTGTCAATTTGGCAGACACACAAAATCAGTCAGTGAACTCTCCAAAGGTGTGGTCTGTCCATTTCACAATTTTACAATATTTTTTTAATTTAGGAATATATCTGTGACCACCAGATTAGAACTATACTATTTTCTTTTTATTGTTGTGATACAACATGACCACATGCAGTTAGGGAGGTTAGAGGTCATTTCCCTTACACTACCTCATAACAATCTATGATTGTGTGAGTAAGAATGGCCCCTATACGAGCATATATTTGAATATGTAGTCTCCAGTTAATTGAACTGTTTGGGAAGGCTTAGGAGGCCCTGTTGGAGGATATAGTGGGGCTAGTAAAATTTAAAAATATTCATAAAATTCACAGCTCTCTTACCTTTCTGCCTCATGGCTGTATATCAAGATGTGAGCTCTCAGCTGCTTTTTTTTCCCCTCTGCCATGATGCCCTCAAACTTTCTGAAACCACATCAAATTAAACACGGTGTTTTAAAGTTGCTTTGGCCATAGTATTTTATCACAGCAATGGAAACATAACCAAGACAGGATCCATCACAAAATAAAGTCAAAAAGGAAGTCCAGGCAGGAATCTAGATGCCAGAACTGAAGCAGAAGCAGAAGTCATGGAGGAATGACAATTCATCTTATTCAGCCTATTTGGTTATACCTCCTCTGACTTTGGGCCTAGGGGCGGCATTGGCCTAGTGGGTTAGGCCTACTAATGACAACTATCAATCAATTTTACCCATAAGCTTGTGTATAGGCAGTATAAATGTGGAGTTTCTCAATTCAGTTTCTTTCCAAATGCCCCTAGTTTGTGTTAAGTTGGAAACAAACAAACCTGCCCTCCCAACATACACAAATACAACCCTAAAGCTTATGCAGCATAAGAATTATTGATTGGAACTTGGTAGGGAGACAACTGGAGACTGGTAGGCAAGGAATCAAAGTCAATGACTTCTTTCTCTTCACCTTTCCTTAGCATGCAAGTCAGCAGCGAGGGAACCTCTTAAGCCCCTCTAAATCCCCATCTGTCCCAATGAAGTTGTCTATAGGTATTGAGAGTTTCTGATTGCAATGACTATATATTGTCCAGAAGATGACATTCCACAGCTTTGCTGCATATATTTTGGATCTTTCTGTCTTTCTACTCTCTTCTGCAATATTCCTTGATGGTTGAAGCAGATGGTATAAATGCCCTATTTAGGACTGAGCACTCAGCTATCACTTACTTTCAGCAACTGTCTAGTCCTAAGATGCTATTTTTATCACAGTTCACTGAAAAAAAGTTTTTTTCCTGATTAAAAAGGAGTAGAAATTGTTATACATGTAAACAGACATTTACACAGTTTTTCAACACTATCAATTTATTTAAAATCAGAATTAAGTTTCCTTCTAGATCTTATGTCCTATTACACTTTCGGCTTTTGAGGAGGTCTACATGACCAGGTATGAATTTCTTCTTGTGAAATATGACTTATAGCCAGGCAGAGAGTAGTTGGTGGCCTCCATAACAATTGTGACACTATTGCACACAAAAATACATGCTGTCTGGCTACTGGCATCATAGTTGAAAGATTTTATACCTGGGTACGGCACTTGGTATTTTTTCCACACAAGTAGCCTACATAACACCACAAGACACTATGGAAGCTAGCAAAATGGAGAAGGTTTCGTTCAGTTTTATCTTGATTTCTCTATATCATGCAGCCAAGATGTACAGAATCTTCAAAAATAGGATCCTATCATCCAGTTATGGTAGACAGTTAATATCAATGTTAGAGTCTGTCTTGCTTTGGAGGTTTCTGGGACCTTCCAGACTCATTAGAGGTCATCCTATATCAGGTATTGTTTTGTTGGTGTCCATTGTTTCCTTATTAATGTATAGCTTCAAAAGGAGCTGCTTTTAGTATTGGAGGATGTAACTCATTTAAGTTTGGCATTTTCCAATGCCTTGTTAATTTCCTCTAAATTTTTGTTGGATTTTGTCTTTAAATTTTCATCCTCCTATCTCTTACCTCTTTCTAAGTCAGAGTATTCTACACTAGTATTGTCCACGTCCTCATTATTATTACATATTATCTATTATCTACTCTCCCTTAAGGCTCCCCACTTCCAAGGAATTCTACAAAAACTCTCTTTGTATGTTGAATATCACATGGATCCACATATAAGGAAAAATGTAGTGTTTATTTTTCTTTCACTTATGTTACCTTACTTAGTTTAATTTGCTATAATTTTGTCCATTTACTGTAAATTTTATTTTACTTTGCAGTTGAATAAAATTGTATTGTGTATATGTATCAGATTTTCATTATACATTGACTGGTTGCTGGGCATCTGGGCTGTTGTGGCTAGCCTAGCTGTTATAAATGAAGCAGAAATGAACATGAGTAGACAAGTTAAAACATATGTAAGCTAATTCTCTCTGTTATGTAGTTTTGAGTTTCAGTCCCATAAAAATGCTGTCTTTATAATTCTTGTAGTTGCCCTGTGGGCAGATCAGCTGCTCATGGTTTCCTCCAGCTTTTGTTTGTATTAAGAAGAATCCCTACATCTACCTTCCTTAAGGACAGTTCTGCTATACTGTTTATGAATTTGTTCCCTTTTTTTATAATTTATAATTTTTTTATAAAAATGTCTTTTTTTAATCTATGGATACACACTGCTACCCCTCCCTTCCCTCCTCCCAATCCCACCCAGTGAGCCTTCAGCCTCTCCTCTCCCCATTCACTATCCATTCCCCAAAAAGGGCAAGATGCTTCAAGGTGGGTTAGCTCAGCGTGGAACATCAATTCCAGCAAGTCCGATTCCTTCATTCCAAAGTCGAGACTGGGTTAGGTGTTCCTGTGCATGGAATGGGCTCCAAGGTACAGGCCCATGCACAGGAGCACAGTCTGATCTCACCCCTTGAGGCTCCACATACTGCCCATGCCGATCAACAGTTACCTACTCTTGGAGGGCCTAGCTCCTTTTCCCAGATGGTTCCCCAATGGCTATTCTTGATTGAGTGAGCTCCCCAGAACTCCAGCTAGCCATCTCTGTGGGACTTTTCCTCATAATCCCTATCTCTTTGCTCATATAGACTCTCTTCCCCTGCTCTCGGATTTCAGCCCAGTGGTCAGCCAGTTATCTGCCTCTGCCTCTACTCATTGTTGGATGTAGGTTCTAAGATGACACTTAGAGTGGCTATTCATTAGACTATAGAGAAAGACCTAATTAGGCACTCCTTCTACTGTTGGTTGGAGATCTAGTCAGGGACAACCTTTGAGTTCTTGGATGTTTCCCTATCACCCAGTCTCTTTCCAACCCCACATTGGCTTCCTCTGTCAAGATATCCATCTTTTTCCCCCCTCTTTGTTCTGACATTCAATCATCTCCTTCTCTCATGACTTGTTCCCAACTCTTCTTGGTTGTGACCCATTATGATCCCAATTTGCTAAGGTGTCTTCTCTATTTTCTCTTCCTAGGGCAATTTGTGAATATCTCTCTCAAATTTCTTCTGATCCCAAGCTGGTGAAGGGTTGTGGATTGAAGCTTAGGTATTCTTTGCCTTTTGTCTAAAATCCATTTGTGAGTGAGTACATCCCATGCTTATCTTTCTGGGCTTGTGAAACCTCACTCAAGAGGATATTCTCCAAGTCCATAAATTTGTCTGCAAATTTCATAATGTCTTTGTTTTTCTGATGAGTAGTACTCCATCGTGTAGATGTACCACAGTTTGTCAATCCATTCTTCAGTTGAGGGGCATCTAGGTTGTTTCCAGGTTCTTGTTATTATGAATAATGCTGCTATGAACATAGAGGAGATAATGCCTTTGGGGTAGGAATGTGCATCCTTTGGGTACATGCACAATAGTGATATTGCTGGATCCTTGTGGAAATTGATTCCCAGTTTTCTGAAGAAGCGCCATACTGCATTCTAGGGTGACTGTACGTTTTACTCCCACCAACAATGGAGGAGTGTTCCCCCTGTTCTGCATCCCTCCAGCATAGGCTGTCATCTGTTTTTTTGAACTTAGCCATTCTGACAGGTGTAAGTTGGTATCTCAAAGTTGTTTTGATTTGCATTTCTCTGATGACTAAAGATGTTGAGCAATTTTTATTATATATACGTATATATGTACATTAAAAATGTCATCTCCATCAATGTATCCCCTTATCCCCCTCCCCTCCCCTTCCCAATCCCTTCTAGCCAGCCCTCAGCCTTGCTCCTCCCCATTACCCATCCCCTTCACCAAAACAGCAAGAAATCATTTTTAAGTGCCTTTTTGCCATTTGTAATTCTTCTGTTGAGAATTCCTTTTTTAGCTCTGAACCTCACTTTTAATGGGCTTATTTAGGTTTGGGGGCTCTAGTTTCTTGAGTTCTCTATATTTTAGAGATCAGTTCTCTATCAGATGTAGGGTTGGTGAAGATCTTTTCCCATTCTTTAGGCTGTTGTTTTGTCCTATTGACTATGCTTTTTGTCTTAAAGCAGCTTCTCAGTTTCAGGAGGTCCTACTTATTGATTGCTGTTCTTAGTTTTCTTTCACACTTTAAATATTTCTCGCTAGCCTCTATCCTACATGACTTTCATTACTGTTCATATTCTTTTCCAAGAATAACTTTCTTTCTTGGCCATGTATATAGCCTCTACTTAGTGTTTTTGATGCTCATGGATGATGAAGAATTTTTGTTATTCTTTATTTGATGCTCTGTGAAAATTCTGGGCTAAATTTTAGTATCTATAAGTAATTTTGCCAAAAATTCTGCCATCACTAAAACCATTTCTACTACTTGAATTTCTTCCATGTTTGTCCTATTGAATATATATATGTTACCTCTTTTATGATTTTCTTCCACATCAGTTTTTAAAGTTTATATTTTATGTGTGGATGTTTCATTGTTGTACTTTTTTTATTTATTTTGCTTTCATTAAGTTCTGTGCATTAAGTTAAGTACTTACAGAGGCCAGAAGAGGGTATCAGAACTTCTGGAACTAAAGTTGCTGATGGTTGTGAGGTTCCATATCAGTGCTGAGAATTGAACCCAGGTCCTCTGGAGAAAAAAAGAACAAAACAAACAAACAAACAAACAAAAAAAACAACAAAAAAAACAGCCAATGCTCTTAACCACTAAGCAATCTTCCTTCCAAGTTTTAACGTTACTATCCTTGTATTTCAGTTTAGTAAGTTTCTGTGACAGAAAAGCAAACTGATTGATTTGTTCCATATTTTTTCTATTCTGGTGAGCCGGACAAAAAAATTTTTACCTCCCTTCTTCCCTCTGTGCCTCTGTCTCTGTCTGTTTCTCTCTGCCTCTGTCTCTCTGCCTCTGTCTCTCTGTCTCTCTGTCTCTCTGTCTTTCTCTCGTGCATGTGTGTGTGTATGTGTATGTGTGTGTATGTGTGTGCATGTAGGTACATATTAATGCAAGTTCCAGCTGTGAGAGAAAACATTCACTGTTTTTCTTACTGAATGTGTCTGATTTGGCTTAGTACAGTTCCAAATATTTTCTTGTAAATGACACATGAATTTATTATTTTTATGGCTGAAGAAAACCCCATTATATGCATTCACACCATATTTTATTTATCTGTTTATCAAGTGATGAACAGCAAGCAGAATTTCATTACTTGACTGTTGTAAATAGTGAAATATTAAACACATGTGGGTAAAGTACTTCTGTGGCTGCGTGATATGCTGATTTAAGTACATTTGGGGATATATAAGCAAGTAATGATATATCTGAATCATATGGTAGTCTTGTATGTTTGGTTTCTGAGGAATATTCAGATTTTTTCCTATGATTGCTAGACTAATTTGCATTCCCATCAGCAATGTATCAACTTCTTTACCCTACAGCTTCAGTAGTATCCGCTGTTCTTAACAATAACCATCCTGACCAGAATAATATTGAATTTTAATAGCTGCATTTCAATAATGACTAAGAATGTGGGACTATTAAAAATATGTATTAACTTGTCATTTGTACTACTGCTTTGGAGACTGTCCAACACATTCCCCATTTATTTATTGGACTATTTTTTAGTGTTTTCTTTTGAGTTATTTTTAATGAATTCTTGAACTTAAACTCTAGGAAAATGTGTAACTGACGATTACTTCATCCCTCCCTCAGTCTAACTCTTTTCTGGTTCTTTGGCTGTAAAGAAGCTTTTCTACATTTCCTGAAATCCTATCTGTAAATGCTTGCTCTCAAGTACAAAGCTATTGGATTTTTTTTCAGAAAGCTTTTGTCTATATCATTATATGTTTTCCTCTAAGTGTTTCAGAGCTGAAAAACTGTCACTAAGGTTTTGGATCCATTTGGTGTTTGACTTTCCACAGGGTGAGAGATACAGATCTATTTGAATTCATCTAAATGTTGGCACTCATTTTCCCTGGTAAGTTTTTATTAGTGTTATTGACAGGGCTTCCCAATGTGCTTTAGATTTCTATGAAAATCTGGTGGCTTCGTGTCTTCATTTCTGTTTTTGTATTCTAATCTGCTGTCCACTGTGTCTGTTTCTATATTACTACTGTGGTATTTATATTGCTTACTTGAAGATCTATTGTGCAATTGAAAATAAGGAAAGATGACACTACCGTTTGGGGCATTTTGTATTGAATTTTTAAATAACTTTTGGCAATGTATCCACCTTTACAACATTAATATATCTGTTAATGAACACAGGTCTTTTTTGTCTTCTATTGTGTTCAATTTCTTTCATGTTTTTTTAAATTTTCATTGTGGAGATATTCTACATGATTCATTTCTAAATCTTTCATTTGAATTTTTTCAAGATATGTGAATAAGAATTTCTTAGTTTTTTTTTTTTTTCATTGACATGTAGAAAAGTTACAAACTTTTAGATGCTGATTTTGTTTCCTGGTACTTTGCTGAAAGTGATGATGAAAGCTGAGAGCCTGGCAAAGTTCCAGTACGGAAAGTATAAATATCTTCTAAAAATGCAGATAATTGACTTCTTCTTTGTGTATTTATATCCTTCTCATTTCTTTTTCCTGACTTATTGCACATGCTGTGAGATAATGTTCACTCTTTTCCTCCTCCTGATTTGAGAGGAATTGCTTTCAGTCTCTCTCTACTTACCATTATATTGGTACTAACATTATTACGTATTCCCTTTATTATGTATAGGTGTGTTCCTTTAAATTTTCATTTTTCCAGGGATTATATTATAAAAGAATGCTAAAATTTGTCAAAGACAACCTGTTACAATAAGTTTTCTTGGTATCAAGTGGCCAATGGTCCAGATCCACAGTCCTGCGCCCCAGACCCCTTAGCCGCCCACTGTTGCTTACCCCCCCCCCAAAAAAATGATTCACACTCTTATATTAACTTCATACTGTTTGGCCTATGGTTCAGGTTCATTGCTAGCTACCTCTTTCATCTTAACTCAACCCATTTTCATTAATCTGTTTTCCATGTGGCCTTTGGCTCACCTATATTCTTTACATGTTGCTTCTTTGGGTGGCTGGCTTGATCTGATCTGACTCTGCCCCCCTTCTCCTAACTATTTTGATTCCCCACATACTTCTACAATGCCTGCCATGGCCAAAACAGTCCTTTATCCTTTATTTAAAAATTGATATGCACAGCATGCAGAAAGACATTCCCACATCAACAACCTATTTTTACATCTCTGTAATAAATCAACTTTGACCTGGTACATTATATTTTTTTCTGTTTCTCATGTCTATGCATATGTGACTTGTGTATGCATGGCACATATGTGTTCTCTATGTGGGCAAATCTTTGTATTTAGTGACACATGTATTTGTGTATGTGTGTGTGATATAAATACATAGTGTATATGTGTTCTTATATGTAGGGGGATATGTATATGTGTATGGGCATTCCCATTTGTGGCCCAAAGGTTGATATTAAGTGTATTTATCAATATATTTTTACCTTATAAATTGAGGCCAGATCTCTCATATGGATTCAGTTTAATAGTTTACCTAGCACACTGAGCCATGTTACTCCTGGGATTTTTTTGTCTTTATCTCCTGTGCACTTGGATTGGAGACAGGATGCTAAGCCTACTCAACATTTTCATGGGGATCTAAAATTTTTCCTCATGCTTGCACAGTATGAAGTATGCATTTTATTTATGGGGTCATCTCCTTACCTCTTTGTATATAATCTTTGATATAGGCTATTTCATTTGGTTTCTACATAGTTTATTGATAATTTTTGTGTCCACATTTGTTAGGAGAATTGATCTATATTTTCCTCTCTCAGTTGTGTTCTTATATAGTTTTATTATTAGAAAGTATCAGTCTTGTAAAATAATTTTGCTAATTTTTTTTATTTCTGTCTTGCAGAATAACTTGAGAGACACTGGTGTTGGGTTATTATATGCATGTCTGAGAGAATTAAGCAGTGCATGCCTTTTGTTCAAGGATGATTGTTGTGTAATTCTATTACTTTCTCAATCTTATTAATTATTACAAAACAATTTAATTTGTGTAGATAATATGAGTGCAAATATATTATCTTTTTTTCTAGATTTTCAAGTTTTTTCACTGCAGGTTTTCAAAACATTTCCTAATGATATTTTTTTATTTTTTATATTTTCTTGTATAACTCTAATAGTGCAGGTTCCTTCTCTCTCTCTCTCAGGGTTTGTCAGTCATTATCTGTTTAAAGAATGAACACTTAATTTCACTGGCTCATTATATTCTTTTTATTTTTACTTCACTTATTTTTATACTAATATTTATTATTTTTGACCTACAGTTTGTAGCCAATCATTAGGGGAAGCCAAATAGGAACCTGAGGAAAGAGCCCGAAGAAGAGACCATGGAATTACACTGCTTTCTGGCATATACTTCTTGGTTTGTTCAGCTTCCTTTCTTATGCATCCCAGGTCCATCTGCCCAAGTCCAGAAGTGAGCTGAGTCTTCCTCCATCAATTAGCAATTAAGGCAATGACTTACAGAGATGCCTACAGTACTGTGTGATGGAGGCAACTCCAGTTCAGATTCCTTTCCTAAGTATGCCTAGGTTTGTGTCTAGATATGTGTCAATTTGACAAAAAACGTAATTACCATATTATTTGAACTAACTTAATTGACCATTGGTTATTGACTATCAGTTGATAATTGGGGTATTGAAATATATTGTCTCTTTTATTTTCTGGTATTTTCTTTAGGAAATTTGGTACATTAAATACATAGGTGTGTATATAATTATATATTTTCATGATTTTGTCTTCTTTATTATTAATCATTACCTTCTTTTTTTTTTTTCTAAATTAGTCTTGAAATATCTTTTTCCCAATTGTAGGGGGACTTCTAACAGATTTTTTTCTTCAATTTGCCTGGTATGATTTCACCTCTTCACCATTACACCATTTCTTTACTTTCTAGTGAGGTGAATTTTCTGATAAGGGCATTTGTATGTTGTTTTTATCATCCAGTCAACTTTGCTGATTGAATTGCAGAGTTTAGGTGGTTTAAATTTAAGAGTTCATTAACAGAAGGTGACAGGTGTTGTGATTTATTTGTTTCTTTCCTGGTAGATTTTAGCTATTCTTTTTTTTTTTCCTTAGGGTTTTCTTGATTTACGGAACTGGACTCGTTTGGCTAATTTCTGGTTGTAGAATGTTTATCCCTCACTTTGTGAGATTTGCTCTTTCCTGTGCACTGATGATTAAATTTGTCTTTTCCTATTCTGTGTCCACTGAACGTTTGGACAATGCTGACTTGGTGTCTGGGAAAAATTATAGTATACACTGACCTTGAAGATTTTTTATTTCCCATCAGTGTTAAAAATGTCATTGTCAGATATTATTTTGATTGACACTTATCTACTTCCAATGTTTAAAATGTATCATCCATTGTTCTACTATATGTTTTTAATTTTTATTTTAATTAAAACTATAATTATATCACTTTCTCCCTTCACCTGTATCCTTTCCACCCCTCCAGTTGCTCTCCCTCCAGCCCTATCATATCCCTCCCTCTCAAACTGATGGCCTAGTTTTCTTTAATTATTATATTAAAAATAGCTGTTAAGTCCATTTAGTGTTGCTTATCTGTATATCACATTTGCAGATATAAGTAGCTTGCATTGGACAACAAATCAGATGCTCATCTTTGGGAGAGTCTAATTATTGTTCTCTCTCAGCAGATGTTTTTAGTCCGTAGTCCTTCGTTTGGGGTTAGGGCCCTGATATTTTCTGTCCCCCACATTATGTCTGTTGGTGTTGCCTTTGTTCAGATCATGTTTAGGCGACCATATTGTTAGGGTATCATGAACGTATGTGTTCCTCTGTTCCTTACAACCTGTTTGCCCCTATTTCATGATGTTCCCTGAGATCTAGGTATAGAAGTTGTACAGGAGATCTATCTGTTGAGGCTTAGGAATCGTTTTGTTTGTTTGTTTACTTTTTTGTCTATACATCCCAACCAAATTTTGCCTTTCTCATTCCTTTGACATTCCTCTATCCCCTTTATCTCCCTTCTGTGTCCCACTCATCCACTCCTTTTTCAGTGTTTCTCTTTAGATACAGATAGGCCTTCTATGGTTATCAGCCAGCCAAAGCATGTTAAATTGCAGTAAGACTAGGCTCTTCCTCGTATATTAAGGATGAATGAGACAATCCAGTAGAAGGAATGGGTCCCAAAAGCAGGCATTAGAATAAGAGACAGTCCCTGCTCTGTTCGAAATAGCACAAAAGACCACATTACACAACTGTAACATTTATGCAAAGGGCCTAGACCAGTCCTCTTCAGGCTCCCTGTTTGTCAGTTCAGTCTTTGTAAGCCCCTATGAACCCAGGTTAGTTGGTTCTCTGGATTTTCTTGTGGTGTCCTGAGTCCCTCTGGCTTCTCCAGGTTTTCTTCCATCTTTCTTAAGAATTCTTTGAGCTCGGCCTAAAATTGGCTGTGGATCTCTGTATCTGATTCCATCAGTTGCTAGATAAAGCCATTTTTTTCTTTATTCATTCTTTGGTTGAGTGACATCTAAAGTGTTTCTAGGTTCTAGGTATTACAAATAATGTTTCTATGAACATAGTTGGACAGGTGTCCTTGGGGTAGGAAGGAATATTCTTTGCATATATGCCCAAGAGTTGTATAGCTGGGTCTTGAGGTAGATTGATTGAGTGATATCTAAAGTGTTTCTAGGTTCTAGGTATCACAAATAAAGTTTCTATGAACATAGTTGGACAGGTGTCCTTGGGGTAGGATGGAACATTCTTTTCATATATGCCCAAGAGTTGTATTGCTGGGTCTTGAGGTAGATTGATTCTCAGTTTTCTAAGCAAATATTGATTTCCAAAGAGACTGTTCATGTTTGCACTCCCATCAGCAGTAGGGGAGGTAGGGGAGTGTACTTCTTAACTCATATCTTCTCCAGAATGTGCTGTCACTTGTGATTTTGATCTTAGCCAATCTGGCTTGTGTAAGATGGAATCTCAGTGTTGTTTCAATTTGCATTTCCCTGAAAGCTCAGGATGTGTAATATTTCCTTGAGTGATTCTTGAGCATTTGAAATTCTTCTGTTAAAAATTCTGCTTAGATAGATCTGTATACACTATTTTAAAAATTGTATTAGTTGGGTTTCTGATGTCTAGTTTCTTGAGTTCTTTATATATTTTGGAAATTAGCCATCTGTCAGAGGTGGGGTTGGTGAAATTCTTTTTCCATTCTGTAGGCTGCCATTCTGTCCTATTGCCAATGTCCTTTGTCTTACAGAACTTTTCAGTTTCATTGGGTTTTATCTGTTAATTATCTATCTTAATGCTTGCATTATTAATCTTCTGTTCAGGAAGTTGTCTCTGGACTCAGCAATGATTAGTTGATCTTTGCTTTATGATTAGTTGTGGCATACTGTGATGGTGCTATGTGTTGAACTTTTCTTTCCTCCCTGATTGAAGTTCCCCATTCATAGCTAAGAGGCCTGATGCCACTCTGATATATTTTGTTTTTGTAAGTGAATTGGTGTGTTATTATACAGTTTTTAATAATTGATTCTTTAGTTTTAATTTTAAGTGTTTTGTATCTTATCTTTTCCTGATTTTATATATTTGGGTTTCTTGACACCGCTTTATGTTCATATATTCACTTAAGTTTAAATTTACATATATATATATATAATATATATATATATATATAATATATATTGCTTTACTGTAACCTTTCTTGTAACCTCTTTTACTCAAGTTTGATTTCATTGCTGTGTTCTATGCTTAGTGAAATTTCTGGTTATGCTTTATTTTAAAAATTGTCTACTTATAGTATGTGTTTGGTAGTTTTATATCAATTTTACAAAGGCTAGCCTCATTTGAGAGGAGGAATTCTCAAATAAGAAAGTGCATCTATGAAATAAGGCTTTAGGCAATCCAGTAGGTTATTTCCCTCCTGGGCTTGTGATTCCCTCTACCAATTTAGAAGGGAGAAGCCGAAAACAGTATCGAAACCAAATATTTGCAAATATTTGCGAACACACAGCATGATTAAAAGTGTAAAAAGCCACTGGGTTATTTATTTATAGCCCCTAAACATTCCTAGATAAAGGAACATGTACATTAGTAAGGCATGATGAATATTAGAGATGAGTGTAATGAAGCATATTAATATGTAAATTGAAGAAGAGGTGAGAACAGGACAGGGAAAAGTAAAGTAAGAATGAAAGCAAAGAGGTGTGCAGAAACAGTGTTAGAAACGGAAGGGATACTGTCCAACAGCTGGAGAGGGTGGCAGGATAGTCAGAAACCCTAATGCAACAAGATCAAACCTCCAACAGAGAAAGTAAAATTTAAAATAAACGGAGCAGCAACCGCCCTCTGTTTTTTCCTCTTCTTCTTCTTCCTTGCTGATATGTTGGTGGTCTCTGACCCACTGTCCTTTGCAGCTTACTGCAGAGTTGAAGACTCAGTTGCTCATCCTCCTCTTTTAACAGCTTCGGTCAGTCTGCCCACTTGAAGTGATGCTTTCCAGTTGGCTTCCCTGCTCCTGAGTACGATTTTCTTTAGACCTCCGCAAGGGCCAGCCTCCTTAGCTAACTTCCCATGATATAAGCGTCCACTCTGACATGCTGTCTGTACAAGTTCTCCTGGGCTAGGTTGATCTGACACAAACCAGAGTGATTTGAGAAGAATGGACTTCAAATGAGAAGTGGCCTCCCTCAAAGTGGCCTGTGGAGGTGGCCTGTGGGCATTTCTTCCTTAATGATCATTGTGAGAGGGGGCAATCCTATGCAGGCAATGTCACTCGTGGCAGTTAGTTAGCTCTGGATTGTATAAGAAAGCAAGCTGTGAAAGCCGCAAGAAGGAAGCAAGTGAACATCAATTCTCTTTGGTCTCTGCTTTAGTTCCTGCATCCGATCTCCTTCCTGAGTTCCTGCCACAAATTCCCTTGATGAAGGACTGTGATGTATGTAGCAGTACAAATCAGATAAAACTTCTGAATCTACTGTGTTGCTTTTGATCTTGTGTTTTGTTTGGTTTTGTCTGACCAACAGACTGTAGGGATGGCTCTTCTGTTTAGCTTATATTTGCCCACTGACTTTCACCACGGGTCTGGACTACTACATCCCCAAGTCGCTGGAACATAGAGCATATTTGTGTATTTAAGCTAGTTTTCCAAGTCATCTATTGCTGATGGTTGTGGAAGTTCTCAGTGTAGTTGCTCGTTTTGTCAGGAGAGGGTCTTTTGAAAGGAATAGTAGAGAATCATCTTCTTTGTCTCTTCTAGGGCTAGTCAGGCAAGTCAAGAAGGGCAGAAGAGCCCTCCCCCCCTCCCCCACAAGCTCTTCTTTGCACATTTTCGTTTGCACAACATGTTACTTCTGGAGGCTTTCCTTTCTTTGTGGTCCCTATTTGGAGGAAAGGATTCTCTTCACAAGTCGTTTCTTCGTTTTTTCCTTCCTTTCTTTTCTTTCCTTTCTGCAATGCTGTGGATCAAATGGAGCGCCTAGTGCAAGCCCGCAAAGAATGTACTACTAACTCCACAAGTGTTTGACGTTCTGCTCCATCGTTCCTGCCCTTCAGGAGAGAGAAGCCTGGAAAGGACTTCAAAAATGCCCTTTACCGGAGTAAGCTAAGGCTGCCCCTTTTCCTAGAATATTTTGTGGAAAATATTCCCGAGATTGAAGTCCAGTCTCACTCTCAAGTTCTCTGTCCTTAACCTCCAGTACCTTGTCAAAATTACCTCTAATAGTTCTTTTGTTCCTGATAATGTGCCTCTCAAGATCTGGGGTGAGTGAGCGACTGGTGCTTTTCTCTGCATATGGAATCTTTGAGGTCAAGGAGATTGTTGTCATTTAGTGAGTCTTAAAAGTATGGAAGTGATGGCTTTCGAATCTTCTCATGTAAAAGCTAAGACAAACTAACAGACCTGCAGCAGTTTGGATCGGCTTTCTCTTGGGTAAGAGGAAAAAATCGACGTTGTTCTCACTATGTGACTCGGAAACAATTTTTTATTTGTTTTTGGTTTTGTTATCTTTTTGTGAATTTTTCTGTAAAATAACCTGGTTTACCTGATTTTGGGAGCCAATTATGGGCAGTCAGTGAAGTTTATTTTAAATTGAAAAGGACATTTTACAGATTGCTAAATTAAAAAAAGAAAAAAATTACAATTTTTTTAAGTGTTTACCAGTGAGCAAATTGAGCTGACTTTTAGTAGTCCTGAATATTAGAAGGCTGGGGTATATGACAAGAGGATCCCTGGAGTCCTAGAGTTCAAGGAAAGCCTGGGCAGCAGAATTAGATCTCATTTAGAAACAAATGTCATATCTGAGTCATCCAAACAGCTATAGACAATAGGGGTTTAAAATAGTGAAGTATAGACATATTGCTATCAAACCTGCTGTATTGATTGCTTTGTATGTTATCAGGAGTTTAAGTGACCACTACTGCTTTCTAGCAGGCAGAAACTTTGAATTTCCGGAACCTTACATGATATTTTTACAGCATTCAAATTAACTTGAGTGTCTTTTGTACCTTTCTTCCCAGAGAGAATCATTGCTTTGAAGGCATTCATCATGTATAATTTACTTTATGTTCCCACCACTTAGCATATCTCCCAGGCCAACACAAGCACTCCAGAAATGTCTCTTAACTGGCTGAAAGATTGAATTAATTAAAAACATTTTATATCAGCATACTAGAATTGTGATTCTCTGTACAAATTAAAAGTATAATTTTACTAAATGTGTATTGTTTTGTCTAACCTGAAAGTTTCAAACTTGAAAATTTGTAGGGATGTTACCATTTCTTACTAAAATCTCACATACAACACAGGATTTTAGAACACATATTTGCCTTTCCTAAATACCTGATTAAATTTGCAAAGGCGAAGCACCTGCATTTATTCGTATTACCATTGCTAAAATCTGCATGACACTAAGCAATGCTTAGTATTTAAGTAACAATTAAATCTATGTATTGGTTCTGAGTAGCAAAGTACAATAGTATTATGGAAGCATTTTACATTGTAATACAAACACTTTTAAATGAATGCATTTACTTTATAAATGGGATCATGCTAAGAGTTCATGGAGAGGCCAGAAAATAACTTCTGTGTTTTACTTCTTTCTGTCTAACATGTAGGATCTAGTGGTTCAATACAGACTTGGCAGTAAGTGTTGTTTGTTTGTTTGTGTGCTGATCCATACCAATGACTGAAAACATTTTATTTTTTGCCACTTTTTCCACCAAGCCTTTTAAAGAGAGACCAGCGTAGTGTCAAATGAAGACTAAGAAATTTAAGAAAGCTATTTCATGAGCTAGAAGAGCAAACAAAGGTCTGTTGTCTCAGGATAGTACAAGATGAGGTGTCCACAAAAATATAAGGATTGATTTTTGTGTCAATGTAGGTTCCATGTAAACCAGTTCATGTACTGATAAGAGCTACAATGTCTATGCGCAGCTAAAGATAGCTGTCATAGAAAACTCCAAACTTATGTATGTTTGCGCATTACTGTCATTGTAGTTTACTTATTTAAAAACATTTAAAAATATTTTTGTCTGCTACATAAAAACACAGGAATTATACATGCTAATGAGAGTCCACAGGGAGTTTCAATATATAGCTACATTGTGCAATCTTTAAACATACCTCATCAAATATCTTTCCTCTATGGTAAAAATAATCAAAAAACCTTTCTCATAGTTCGGTACAACGTGCATTATACTGCTCATAGCTTTTTATCTACAGCAGCCTAGCAGAGTATCCTGTTCTCATCTGTATGTAACTCATACCATTGCTCACAGTTTTACTATTTCCCCTCTCTCATTATCACTGATCCTGACGAATAGTATCTACCATTATGATCTCATTACATCAGTTTTCTTAGGCTCTATATATGAGTGAGATCATATGGCATGTGTCTTTCTAAACTTGGCTATTTTTATTTAACTGTGTCTAGTACTGTACGTGTCTTGGTGAATGATATTTTATGCTTTTGATGACCGTGTTATATTTCATCATGCATATATGCCATATTGTCATCATCAATTTATTCACTGATGAATTAGTAGCTTGTTTTCATTTTTTGACTATTGCATTACTATTGTTTTTATGAATTGTTCCATATTTACATCATAGGATAAAAATCTCACATAAGCACGATATTTGAATATAAAATTATGCAAAATAAAAATATAAGGCTATAAAATTTTGGTTACAAATCTAATGGCTTAAAATAATACCAATATATTTCCTAGAACTTATAGAGTCTAAATGTTCAAAATGAAAATTCAGACAAGGCCATGATCTCTTTGGGGACTCTAGGAAAGGAAATTTCCTCTTTGGAGGCTGGAAATCCTTTACTTCTTTTCTTTGAATGAATTATCTCACATGATCCCTGCTTGCCTCTGAAACTACATTTCTGCTTTATTATAAGGAAGTCATTTTTATTGGGGTGAGTATCCACCTAAAGTGCTATGAACTCATTTAGGTTTCTCAGACCTCACAGGAACTTTTTATTTATCATCATATTGATAGGTTGAATCTAGTAGTATGGCACCAAATTAAGTCAGCATTTTGTCACACCAGGTTAAAGTGCAGCAGCAGCCTGGTGAAAATAGTTTTAATTCAGCATAATGTGTCCAAGAGACAAGTAAGAGTAATTCTAGTAGATGTGATTTCATAATCGTCCTAGAAAATGCCCATGCTTCTCATGTTCAAGATCACATAGGGATCTTGGCCACGGTTATTTCTCTGTGACATCTGCATCAAGCTCTATCTTTGCTTCTGCTTCTCTGTGATTTCAGGGCTACTCAATTCCCTTCTTGATGTATTTATTTATTCCTTAGATATGCTGATGAATTCTACAGTTTCTTGGAGTTTCCTCCTGCTAGACCAATAGTTTTGTCATCTCTGTTGTCAAAAGTTAGTTTTTTATTTCCACATGCCAGTTTTTCAGCCAATTGATCATGTGGATGAGATGAGGGAAGTGGTAGTGAAGGTGTTAGTTGATATCATCTCATATAGTGACTGCTTAATAACTAGGAAACATCAAAATATAATCACAGTGATGATAAGAGACAGTCGCTAAAATGAGAAATGTTTTACCTGAGTTGTAACAAATCAACTCCAATTACAATGTATTTTCCCATTTTTATATCCCAGACAATCCAAACTGAAAGTGATGCGGCCAAGGAGTGTGTGGGGCGCAGGCAGCTTTCTCTTTTACTGCACAGTTATTCTAAAGTTCTTCCTGACAGGGAGACCCTGGACCAGAAGCATGAATACTAGAGTATGAAGTGCAGGATACCCATTCCATGTGTTCACCCTGCCTCCTGCTCCTGACCTTATTTTACTCTCCCTGTGGTTTTGTTTACTGAGCAACAATGTAACATTTGAAAATCAGTACATATATTCACCTCCGAAGCACAGTTTTAACAGCAGTTCACTTGGTCACATAGCCCTGATAGAACATATAATGCTTATAGTCTAAGTGTTTATTGGAGCAAATGGTCTTCGAACCACATGCTAGGAAACACGATTCTGTGATCTTATATTCGCACCAGTTTTTCTTTTACATATTTTCTCATTTTGCTGTTTCCTTCACCAATAATATCTTTTAAATATTAAAACTTGAGATTATAATTTAATTATATTGCTCCCTTCTCTTTCCTCCATCTAAATAAACCCTCCTTTATACTTCTCTACATTCTCCTAAAAAAATTATGATTTTTTGTTTTCAAAGTTATTTTATATTCATATAAATATATGTATGTTCTTAGTCTCTAAATACAACTCATTGAATGTGTATAATATTACTTGATTACTTGTATTTATTTTCAGGCCTGACTGGTATTGTACAATTGTCTTTTTCATTATACTCCACATTCAATGCTGTCCTCGGTACCGGAAGGATGAGAGTTCAATTTTATTCAGACCAATTTGCTCTAGTAGTCCGCTGATTGTTAATAAGATGGGAAAGCCCTTAGGTCAGGCATATTTATAAGTTCATTATAGTCAAGAATGACACAAAACAAGTAATTTGTACTTATATTTGTTGACCAGTTGTGTCAATTGTATTTCTAAATTGCTTTATTCCTATTTCCAAATAGATTCCTTAGCAATAGAGCTGTCTGCATCAGGCAGGCCTGTTGCAGATGTTGTCATTTACTGACATGACGTTCAAAAGGCTGAGACGTCTGGAAAAGAATGTGTAGATGAGATGAGGAATATTGAATGTTATTTTATTTATTTTGTAAGACTGGTTAGTTCCCTAGTCTGCTGTAACTAGATGACATAATACAGTACAAAGTGTCCTTTTACTTTTCTAGAGACAGAGTGTGAAAATGGAAGTCTTCTATTCTGGCTTGGCAAGGTCATATTCTCTCTCCAGTGTCCTGAGAGAGAACCCCTATTGGCCATTTACATCTTCAAGACTCGCTTGGCCTGTGTGTCTCCTCCACCTGAGCCTCCAACACCAGACCTTATTTTTATTTTCTATATAAGGACTCATTTGCAAATTCTAGAGATTAAGATATAACCATAATGGGGGACTCAAGAATCAATTCAAATGCATATAAAACTAAGAAATATTTTGCTTAATTTCATTTTCTCCTATTGCTAATATTACCAATTCTTTTTATGTGAATTTTTTTTTTGCTAAGAAGAAAAAAATACAATTCAAAATAATCACAGAAAAGATTTGCCCAATACAAAACTATTGAAGCCTGAACTGTGTAAAACCTGATGCAGAAATTAGAATGATAGCAGAATGCATGAGAAGCACGAGTTAACAACTGAAGTTTAGAGTAGTATTAATAATTCTTGGTAATATTATTGTCCCGGTCTTTGATAATAATGCGAGTGCGTAGTAAATATACATTTTATTTTTAAGTTGTCTTCTTAAATGGCAGATTGCATTGTGGTTTTTCTGTACGTCTTCAGAGTTGATTAATGTTCCCGCATCCCCATGAAAACATTACCACTCTGCATCACTCCTCAGTTCCTTTACTCCTAGAAAACTGTTCACATATCCATTTAAGCTTATCAGTGTTCTGTATCCTCCCTATCAATGGGTCAGTGTAACCAAATTTTCTTATGTGGAGAAATAAAGAAAAGCAATGATCATGATCTTATGCATTTGTTTAAGTAGAAAGGAATCTATGTAGCTTTCACCTCTAGGCTGTTTGACTTACATCCTAGTGCAATAAGTGGATTTAAGTGTAGACATATTGGTGAAGTAATCATTGTAGTTTGAGAATGCATACTATAGTGATCAATTTAAAATATAATTTGATTATTCTAAGCAATGTATCTTTAATATAAGCATTAGACTTCTTGACAGAGGTAATGGTAGAAATTTATTTATTTATATTTATTTCTCAGATGTGATCTTGAAAATTATTCTCAAGTATTTCTTTCTCTGATATTGTCACTGTCACACAGCCGCCCTTTACATGACACAGCAGAGTAACAGAACATACTAGAGGGCATGATAGTGGATTTTTTGATACAAAACTATGTAACCCAGGCTGTCTTGGGACTCATTCTATAGATTAGGCTAGCCTCCGAATCACAAAAACTCATCTAGCTCTGCTTGGGATAAAAGGTGTGTATTACCACACCTGACAGGCACCACAACTTTAAAGACCAAATTATAAAACAGCATTAGACATAAAGCCTCCACTCCCGTCCCCTCCCCTCCCCTCCCCTCTCCTCTCCTCCTCTTCTTTCCTCCCTATCCATTCTTTTTATTTTCTGTTTATTTCTCTCTCTTTTTCTCTACCCTTCAGTTTCTTAAAGTGGCCTAGCTCTCTAGTTCCAAGGAATACATCATAGACCGCACATGGTGGAGAGAGTGGAGAATTCCAGTGAAGAGCTGAAGAAGAACTAAGATATGACAAGAATAAAATAATTTAACCTTCAGACAAGTAAATTTTTCAGATTAAAAGTATATTTGTTCAACTTCAGTTACATGCTTTGTAAAGAAAAAAAATTTTTTTTTTGTCACATGCAGTGGATGCCACAAGTCTAATATCTGTCACCCCATTGGTTATTGGTGGTCCTCTGATTAAAGCAGATCAGTGACCAGGGGCCCCCACTAGACCCCATAATTAAACATTTGCCACTTCAAATAGGGCCACACTGGGGAGAAAGCTTCAGCATATGGGAGATACAGTGAAACACAGAGAAACTGTAATTCATGGGACCTTATGGAAAGCATAGAACACAACTACTCTGCTGAGCCACTTCTGGATGCATGACCCAGGGAAATAGTTTAGATATGAAATGTTGCTTTCAGATGCTGAGTATCAGGATAATTCATTAAGCAATAATAAGTAGTTATCACTGCTATCACATCAGTGGACATGGCTGTTTGAAAGGATGATGGGTACAAACACGATACAGTTACTATTAATGGCAATATAAACACTGAGTTTTAAATGACATGTACAATAAGTAAGGAGATAAACAGGCACTTGGCTATATTGTTCGGTAAACCTCCACAGGGAGGAAAGAAGTGAACCAGGTAGAATTTGCATAGTTGTTCTAAAATTGTGCATAAGTCAATACACAGAATAAATATGATTTTCACATATGCCTGTGGAAATGAATCTCATTACTTTCTTGTTGAGGCACTGTTATCTGTGCAACCTCTTATGAATTCCCTTAGGTAATTAGTTTCTTTGAATATCTCTTGGTGGTATATTCATTCAACTTTTGCTACTTAGCACCATGCTTGAATATATAAAAATTATGGGATACATCCTCTGCTGGAAAGGTATGTTAGAAAATTTAACTCACATAAAATTTATACAATATATAATCCAAAATATATAAGTTGCTTACAGGATTGAAAAATGGTAGGGGCACAGCAATACCACCTTACTTCTCTTAAGACATGTCTATTTTCCACCAAGTGCTAGAGCTTAGTGTTCCTGACTTTGCAAAGTAAATCTCATGTAAAATGGTAGAAGAGGATGATGTTAGGCATCCAGCAGATCTTAAATGAAACTGCTATGGTTGTCCACACTCAAGATTAATGCTACTCTGCTTTCCAAGTAATTTCAGCTCCATGCTTTATTCCTAGTCTTGAAAATCATGCCTGACTGAAACTGTGTCCACAGGCTCGGTAGACAAGGTATGGAAGTTCAATGATCAGAACAATGGTTAAGCATTTCTACTGATGCATGGATTCAGAAGAAACACAGATGAGGCAGGTGGGATGCATGAAATAGCCATCTTATTTCTGTTCATCCTAAAGTGTGATCTCTGTTTCAATTATTAATAAATTCTCCTGTCTGTGTTCATCACCCCATACTCCTCCCTAGACTTGTAGAAAGATATTGGAACATTGTACTGGGTTTGTAGGTAAATCCCTAGTGCTTTCAAACTTATGTTAGAAGGATTTATTAGGTTTCAGGATTTTTCTTCATGTGAATAGATTTCTCTAAAGTATAATTTAGAGGTTTTGAAATATGTGTTTTCAATTAAATGTAAGCTGAAATTAGGTATAGGTTGTAAATATTTTTAATTGTACAAAATATAACAAATACATTTTCTCTGTAAATTCTCCAAAGGATACTTCCAGAACATTGAAGGCTCCAGTTTTGGTCGTATGGGTGAATAACAACCACACAAGCAAGTGTGTGTCTTACTGATGTGTGGTTCATTGCTAAGTTGTCTCTGTGTGGGCAGAGAACTGGGTCTCTGAAAAAGGTAGAAAGAAGGACAAAAGAAAAAAGAAGAAGGGATAGAGGGCACCTTCGCATACAAGCAGAAAAGGGAGATATGGGTCTTGGACTTCATGTAGGAAAGCACATTGATGGGACAACTGGGGGTCTTTTCAGATAGACATTCTGATAGACAGGCTCCATTGGCTGTCACAAAGGAATTTTTATCAGTGCTTTCTTACTTCACAGTTATCTGCTGCTTATTGGCATTTTGTAAGAATTATTCATACTCATCAGCTCTTCAGATCTTAAATACCACCTTTCTTGACTATGATAGGTGGCATTTCAATGCCCAGACTCAGGGATTTTTTCCAGAAATAATTACCTCACAAAGGAAAACTCAGGCTGAGTGCTCACAGTGGCACAGCAGTCTGCTGAGCTACACAACTGGTTGGTGTCTGTGTGCTTGCCTTGGAACTGAGTCACAGCTTTGTGGCCAGAGCTCTGTATCTTAACTCCTAGCCAATGTGTTTATGACCTCCACTGAGCACCTTACATGCATCCTGGGGAAATTCATGTCAGCCATCCTTATTTATTTGTTTGTAAAGTCTATATGGGAAGGAAAGAGAAAGTTTCCTCCTTGTCTTTTAGAAAGGAAATTAGTCTGTCATGGAAAAGAAATAACAAAATAAAACGTGATGGAATTCTAACGAGTATTCTTAACAATGACTACTTTTTTATGAAAGGTGCTCTAGAAATGAACTGGATCAGCTTCTGCAGCTCAGTTTTCTACATTTCATCTCTTACATTCATTCTCCATTTACCACAAACTCTGGCTTTTCCATATCCAATTTTCTAGTGACCTACCACTTTACCAGATCATATTCTCTTTTCCTTTTAACTGACTATTTTGCAAAGACATTCCAGATTGGCTAGGTTCACTGTAACAATGAATTACTTCCCACTGCATCCTAAGCAATTCCAACTGCTTAAACATTACTGTCAAATTCTATACATTGTAGTGACTAAGTCACACATTATGTATGTAAAAACAGTCTTCATTTTACATCCTGTATGAATAAGAGAAGCAAAATGATATTACAGATAGATTAAATATCTTTTTTAATAGAAGCTGTGACATATGGCAAAGAATTTACATGATTCTAGTAGATGCACCAAAAACAATGAGATTACAAATACTTTTGTTTTTTAAATTACTCCAAATTTAGTGGAAAATAAGGAAAAATCAAAATAACTTCAGATTATAGAAGTGTTCTATTGTTGCTTAAGCCTTTCATGTGTTATAAATCGCATAATCATCAAATGAGATCTTACATAACTCTTCACTTTGCTTTTATTTTATAGCACTGAGTAATTAATGCATTTTGCTCTTTCTAATCTATGTTAGTTGACATCAGCATGTAAGAAGATGTGCGTCTGGAATTTTCATACTTTAGATTTTAGAAGAGATACCCTTCCTCATGTTTTCTAAAAATCCATGGACCCTTTGCTTAATCTCCCTGCTTAGTGTAGCTGCTGCTAAGTATAAATGAAAATAGAAGAGTGTTATATTTGTACCTTTGGTTCAGTTTTGCAGGAAGGCTTACTAATGTTTTAGCGTATTTTTCTCCAAAGCTGACTGTGGACGATAAAGAAGCATGCAAAGTAAATGACTGATACGTGTATGTACTTCCATTTACATCTGTTTATTTTTCTTACAGAAGCAAGATAAATGTATGGGTCATATTGTTTATAATCAGTTCAGTGCAGAAAGGAATTCATGGGATAATTACTTCTTTTTGTTCTGCCTTCCTCCTTGAAGATCTCCAGCCTGTTTGAGGGTGATGGGGTGATAGTTCCAAGTTTCCACTTAACAATCTCCTCCTTCTACTCTCTTAATACTTGATAGTATAGAGCAAACTGAATAGTTAAGTTTAAAAGTATGTATGTCTGTCTGTCTGTCTGTCTGAGGGTCATCTTCTATGTTCTGTAGCACACACATATTTCCATATGAGAGAGTGGATGGACAGCTAGCTTCATGAGCTTCTGAAAGTCTGGTGTTTTGAGCGTCTTTATGTACAATAACTGCAGGTACTTCTGGCAAAGAAATGAGTCTGTGATCTGGCAGCTATTTTCTTTATTCTGTGATCATGATCAGTTCACAAAACACAACAGAGGTGGGAGATTGTTGTCTTCCCCCGGGTTGTCTAAAGTCACAGTGCTGCCTTTTGACCCTTAATTTCAGCAAGTTTGATTACTCAAGGAACCCCATTGTGCATATTTGGAGCTGGTGTGGCATTTTGCTCTTTGGTTGATTGTCAATGCCTGAACCTGCTTGTAGTTTTTTAGAACAAAGAAAATGGAATCTCTTCTGGAATGGGCCTGAATGTTAAAATGGTACACGATGCCAGTGTAAGGAATCAACCACCACATTTATTTAGAGGACTACTTTAGAAAGAATGCTGTATGTGGGAAAGGAAAGATGGTGTATTGTTGTGATTAGAGCATCACTGCTTTCTCTCCTTGTGTTGAACACTGCTCACCTTGAGGAAACAGGGTCAGGAGAGAAATGCTGCTAGCCTTTGTTGGAATAAAGTCAGAAGATGAACTTGGATTTGGCAAAAAATGAAATTATTTTAATGAGAGATTTTTAAGTAAGTACTTATTTTAAATAAGTAAAGCAATTAAAAATTGCTAATCTAGCTTCATTACTATTCTTGTGCTACATTAAAATGAATTGGTTTTCCTAAGTATTTTAATTGTTTCCCCTTCTGATTTTCATTTCCTTACTTGTCATCAGCATCTCTCATCAGCAGGCATTTAAAACATAGGCTCTCCCTGTCCAGCCCATAGACACTGATCAGGTATTTGAAACTATGAATTACATTCTACATAACAAAAATATATTTGATTCTATCTGCAAATCTTTTCCAAACTGCTTTTCACCCTACATTAAATGTTGCCTTGTACTAATTTCCTCCTTTGTTTTTACAAAGGTGACTTGGTAGATGGAGTTAAATGCCATTTAACCACTAGAGGGAAACATACCAATCCACTATGAGCCACTCAGTCGGCAAATAGGACATTCCCTCTGAAACTGCCAGCCATGAACTGTGTTTTCTGTTGATCTTTCCCCTCTGAATATTGACAGGACTGTAATGAGGAATCAGCAAAGGGTATGTATTGATTAAAATATTTAGTGAAGATAATTTCTTTTTTATTGAATAATTTGGGACCTATTTCTTGCTGTAGTACATTTATTTTTTAAGTGAATAAATATCACCAGGTCACAAAGGATGTGCCTCTCTGGTGCAAATATTTTTTCATACACGAATTCCAAAAATCAAGGCTCTGAAGGTGTTGATTACTACACTCACATGATAGCCACTGAGTGAATAAATATGTTAATTCATCATCTTAGGTAAAATTGTTCAGATAAATCACATTTCTTTTCTATATTTTACAGTTAAAGTTTTATAGAATTTTATAGATTGTCCTCACAATCCTTCTAACCTTGCCGTATTTTGTTAATTTATTATTTTCAAAAGAAAAACAAGTTATGGATGTGGTTCAGTTGGTAGGATACTTGTCTAGCATGCAGGAGGCCCCAGGTCAGAGCCCCAGAACAAAATGAACCAGGCACTGTGATACTTGCCTGTATATCCAGTACCAGGGAAGTATGGGCAGAGGGATAAGAAGTTCAAATTCAAGGTCATTTTAGTGAGATATTGAATTTGAGAATGGTCCGAGTGCATGAGAAGACCCTGTGATACTGATATACCTAGTCTCTTTAAATTCCATGAAACTTTATACAGTAAATTTTAGAAAATCAAAACTAACACTAAAGGTTGAGGTTTATGATATCAGTCCTGGGTGGAAATATTTCGTAGAACTGAATAAAATGCACATGTATCTGCATTACTGAATGGTGAAGAAATTTACAGAATTTAGAGACTATGGCCATCAGTAGCATCTGAGTGTCACAGATGATATTTCTACATATGCTAAAATGTTTCTAGCATATCTTGTAAAGTGTTGAGTTTTGTCCCTTTCAATAAAAACAAATTGGCAAACTTTATAAAGCTCAGATATTTTTGAATCAATTCTAAAAAAACAGTAAATCATTCATGAGAGCAGGTGTCTGTGGGTTATTCGGTTTTTCCACCTCCCAACTTCTGAGGCAATCTACTCTTTCCTTCATTATGGTTATAGGAGAGTTGTTTTTGTTTGTTTGTTTGCTTGTTTTGTTTTGGTTTTGTACAAATGTTTTTGTTCAACCCCATAGTTTGAATTGAAGTGGTTGCTTTAGGCATTTGCAGGTGAGTCAGTTTGGATGTGGCCATGCTACAGCTCAATCATAATGTAGTTCAGTTTACTCCGCTATGATATGATTGACACAAGATAGGAGAAAATGGACCAGGGACACAGGGGAAAAGGGAATTCATGGGCCTGAAACTTGGGCCAAGCAAGGAAGCAATATACTTGACATTAAAGATTCTATATTGGCACATTCGTTTATGGTTGTTACTATTGAGTTTCTTCTGATTTTGATTAAGATGCTTCACTAAACCTGGTAGGAAATTAAAAGGAAAAGCTACTGGAGAAAGCCTACAGTGGATTCACATCTTCCTCATTAAAAAATAGAGTACAGGTTTCCATCAAAAAAAAAAAAAATGATGACCATATTCTGTGAGCAGTTGAAGGTTTTCTACTTTTACAGAGATTAATTTCAAGGTTCTGTATCTGGAAAAGGGCCTGGATAATTTCTTAAGAAAGTACAATGTGCAGACACATGATGTGGGAATGTCTTTTTATATGTTGTGAATAAAGGACTGTTTTGGCCATTGTAGACACTGTAGAGGTAGGCAGAGAAATCAGAACATAGATACAAGAAAGAGGGTGGAGTCTGACACAGATAAAGCCAGACGCCCAAAGAAAAAACATGTAAAGAACACAGGTGAGCCACAGCCACATGGCAGGACAGATTAGTGAAAATGGGTTGAGTTAAGATAAAAAAAAAAAAAAAAATACTTAGCAGCGGCAGGTGGCTAGGCTTTCTGGGACAGCAGGTCTGTGGGCTTAGACCTCTGGCTGGATGGGGTCAGAAACCTCATTGTAACAGACATGTTCTCTTAGAAAATCATGCATCCCTCCCTGGTCCTTTAAAACATCCTCGGTGCTGAAAAAATAATTTGTAATTATAGAACATTAGGTAAGGAAATACTTTTACACACAAAACAAATAAATAAAAATAAATACTTTGACTGACAAATAAAAATAAATTTTGCCTTCTCTCATTGAGCACTATCTCTATAGACCCCCCAGAGAGGGCAGAACCACCCCAGGAGATGCAAATCCAATGACAACATTTCTCTATGCCTCAAGGAGAAGTTCAGAAGTTACCCACATGAAGAATTAGATGAAAAATCCTCTGAGTCTCTATATGGATTCAGCCTGTCTAGAGGATCCTAGTCAATAACTTATTCATAGTATTTTTTTTCATTTAATAATGCTAAAGAATTAGGAAATTACTTTAAATAATATCTTAACTGAAAAATAGTAAAATATAATTGAGTATAAATCTTCTGCTACTGTGGGCTTCCTCCTGAGGTTCTGTTTGAGATATTTCTTCTTTATGGGAGAACAGAGTGTCATATCCTATTTTCTTTATTGCCGTGATAAAATACTTGGACACAAACAGTACAGGGGAGAAAGGTTTGTCGTGGCACGTACCACTACCTCACACGACATCATTGAGGCAAAGTCTCTGCAGCAGGAGCACAGGACAGCCAGTAATACTGCATATACTCTCATGAAGCAGAGAGCAGAAAATGGATCTACAAAAATGTTCAACTGGCTTGTCACTTCGTGCAGGCCAAGATATCCTACCCTTAGAACGTCCGTATCCTCAATTCAGATGGCTTTTGCAACATTAATGAGCGTAATCAAGATACTCCCTCACAGACATTTCTGAGGACCCCCACCATGGATTTAGTTAGTCTCTCCTAAGTGTGCTCAGAGGTTGGCTGGTCTCAGGAGTGATTTTAGGTCTGTAAGGTTGACAGCCATCAAAGTGGACTGGTTACATTTTTGTCACTCTACAAAAATAAATAATATAATTAACTTACAAAGACAGGAGGTTTACTTGGGCCCAATTTTGGCAATTCCTGTTTATACTTATTGCCCGTAACTTTGAGATTGTGAGGTAACACATAAGGGAAGAGCTCTTAAGAAAATTATTCACTGTGTAGCCAGGATGTCTAAGGAAAAAAGAGACGAAGAAGGTTTGTGTCCCAAATTCTTCTCATTGGGCTACATTCTTAAAATGCATTTTAAAATAAAGTTGTAACTTGATGTAAAAATAATGTATTTTAATGATTCAATGACAGTGTTTTAGTTAGAATTTCTATTTCTGTGAATAAACAGCATGACCAAGATAGCTCATAAAGAAGAAACATATAATTGGACCTGGCTTACAGTTCAGAGGTTTAATCCATTGTCATCATGGTAGGAAGCATGGTGGCAAGCAGTCAGACACAGTGCTTGTGAGGTAGTTGAGAGTCTACATCCATATCTGTAAGCAACAAATAGAGAGAGACGGGGGGAAGGGGAAAGAGGGATGCAGAGGGATGCAGAGAGCAAGAGGTAGATAGACAGAATGGGAGGTAGGCACTGGGTCTTGTTTGTATTGGAACTCCAAATTCGGTCCCAAATGAGACCCTTCTTCTAACAGGGCTGTACCTCCTAATCACTGTAAAGTAACAACACTCTCTGGTGACAAAGCTTTTGTATCTATGACATATCTGTGAGCCTGTGGGCCCATTCTTATCAAGCCATCACAGACAGCACTGTCATTTATATGCATCTTGCTAATTTGACTATATTTACTGCCACTTGACCTATTCATGTCACCCTACCATCCTGACCCCTTTTCTTTCCCATTCATTCTTCACATCAGAGATCTAACATATATTATTAAAACTAACTTAGATTCATATTTGAAAAAACATGCAACACCTGCTCCCCTTCTATTCCTTTATCTTGCCTGTGTCTATTTTAACCCCGTATACCCTCCTTAGAATTATTTTTTATCATCTTGAAATTTTCTACCCTTGAGGTCAACGAGTCTCATGTATGGTCTTTAATAGATAATGAATATCTAAATATCAGCAGTGGCCATTTCTAAACAGACATCATTGTTGATAGCATCTATTCATTATTTGCCAAGTATCTTCTAGACTCACTCTTGTCTAATTGAAAATACATGTTTCTATTTTCTGCACTATGCTGCCTTCTTTCATTGTCTTAAATAAAGATATCTTCTACCAGGTATAATGATGCTCATGGCATTATTTTATTGGGCATGCCTTCCTTTAAATTTTACATTATGTTATTTGATTTAATTATTTATTGTATGCAATTTGATTAGTAAATATTCATATTTTTTGCCTCATAGTCTATGTGAGTGACTTCTTCAGAATTATTTTCTAGAGAATGAATTATTTCAGCTTTTCTTTAAATAGTGTTTTAAGTAAGTTTTCCTCATTATTTTATTTTAGTTTTAGGTTTCTGTTGGTTTGGCTTTGATTATTTTTATGCATGATCATCTTAAATTAATACGATTTTGAATTCAATTTGCAGTAATCCTGTAATAATATAGAGTGAGAATATTCTTTTATTTGCTTATTTTGTTTGGTTTTGAGACAAAATCTCATATAGTCCAGACTGGCCTCCAACCTCCTATATACATTGAAAATGGCCTTGAACTTCTGCTGCTCTTGCTTTTACTTCCCGTTGTGGAGATGACAGGTGCTGGGGACCTAATGTTCAGTTGTATACATGTCTTCCAGTCAAGCACTACACCTAGAGCTGTGGATCCATTGCTAGCTTGTGTGTGTGCCTGCCAGTCAAGCTCTATACTAAGCGAGTTCTATCACATGGTCCCCTCCATGATGCTTGCTTAAAATTATTTTTTCTGTTGATAAACTTCTTTAACTAGGTTGTAATGTGAGGTTGTCAGTTTGGTTTGTATGTTGACCTTTAGGAATTCTGAGAATTTTGTTTGTTTGTTTGTAAAAACCCTAACAGGAAGAATTAAAATATTTTTTGTTTGTTTGCTTGTTTTAAATTTTTTTTACAAATACGCAAACATTTTAACAATGTTTGTATTAATTTAATTCTATTAATACTAATACTGTTTTATGTCTTTGTAGTATGATCCAGACCCACCTGTGGCCACTTTTCCCCCAAAATGACTCAGACGCTTATATTAATTTCATGCTATTTGGCTTATGTCTCAGGCCCATTGCTAGCTAGCTCTTTCATTTTAATTCAACCCATTTCCATTAATCTGTTTTACCACACGGCCTGTGGCTCACCTGTGTTCCTTTACAAGTTGTTTCCTTGTGCAGCTGCATTGATCTCCTCCTACCGATGCTCCAATTTCCTGCCTACTGCTACAATGGCTGTCATAGGCCAAAACATCCCTTTATTCACAGCATACAGAAAGACATTCCCATATCACGTCTTTGTAATAGAAGATATTAAACTAAATAATTTATCAACAACTGACTTTGATGTTCTGGCAGTACTTGAGTTTGTAAGAGATTATGGTGCCAGGAACTGCTTGGGGTTTCTTTCCTGTAAGATATCATGACTGAAGGTAGAGGGCAAGGACATTAATAGATAATAGAACTGGGCAAAACCTCTCATTTTGTAATAAGCTATGTCAAACAACCAAAACTATTCCTAGGATGACATTATTCTGTTCACTTTGCCCAAGTGCTCTGCCTATCCATCATTAAGCCCCATTTCCCAACATTTTAATATAACAATACTTGCAACACACTTTGCAGAGAAGAGTTGGTACTCTCAGCTCATTGAAGTGGTAAAGATTTCTGACTCTCTGAAGATCTTCAAACTATAGGCACTAGGGGCTTCTCTCCTAATTCCAAAGAACCACATAACCCAAAGCCTAAATTTTAAGTATCATAAAACACCATTCATCACCATTTGGTGATTCTTTGTTTGTGCTCTAATAAAGCTTGCCTGAGATCAGAAAGCAAAGCTAGTCACTAGTTAACCATAGAGGTATATTTCCTCATTTTTTGGAAATTCATAATATAGATTATTCTTTGTGACTATAGCCTATGCTTTATTTGCCTGTGTCTCATGTTTCTGCACATACTCTAGTCTGATTTATTTGTGAACTTACTTTCAAAGAACGACTCATATCACTCCAAATAAAAGAATAATTATTTCTCCAACTCATCATTCAATAGGTACTGCTAGTTCTCTCTATAGTATTGTGACATTGTGGGCTTTCCCCATACACTTTGCAATGGCTGTTGTTATTATTCATCTCATATTCAGGCAGTCATTAGCATCTGACATTAAAAAGAAGCATAGTCTCACAGCAATCTCCTGTTGTACTGTCTCTCACAGTCTTTCTTCCCCATCTTCAGAAATAGCTCCTGAGGTGTAGGTGAAATAGTTGTTTGTAGATATATCCATTAATACTGGCATCCAAAGCTCTGCATTTTAGTTCGTTAAGCTTTTCTGGAATTGTATAAATCTGTTGGGAAACAAGTTTCCTTATTTTAGAAATAAGGATGGGTGAGGACTATACCTGTCTGTGGATATAAGGACAAAATCTTTAGAATTCAGTTAGAGATTATTCTGGTGTAATGAAGTGGTAGTTATTGGCACTTCTCCAAGATATATGACTCTCTAGACCTGGGTAATTGGCTATGTTTCCATTACCTGGCATGATTTTACTCTTGATGAGTGTGTGTTAAATCCTATTAAAGAATTGATGGTTACCACAATGATATGCATGCCACTATTGAATATATTAAGGTTATCTTATCATGATGGAAGAGTTATATCAATATAGTCATCCTTAAAAACATACATACAGGTGACACTATTTAGAGTTATTAGGGTTTTTTCAGATATTTAGAGATGTGTGTGTGTGTGCTTGTACATATGTATATATTAACATGTATATTAAGAAATAATGTAGAACATAGCATAGAACACACACACACACACACACACACACACACACACACATATGACAGAGTTATGTTAAATCAACTGTGACATGGGTTTAGTGACCCAATAACTCTTTCATAGCTTCTTTAGAAAACAAACTTAGAAATCCTAATGGTGCCCCTGAAGTCTGAGTGTTTAATTAGAATTTAAATTTATCATATTATAACTGCTTATCAAGCACTGGTGTTTTCATGTGACATCCAAAATGAATGAATTCAGCACATACTCTTTCATGCAGTAGATCGGGCAGACGGGGCCTGGTAGTTAAATGTTCAGGCAATGAGATCTGTGTCATAACAAATGGACTTAATGTCTATTAGAGGAGAACTTGAGATAGAGAGAAGCTTGGTCTCCTGTTTCCTCACATTATCTAATGCCTTCATCATGAGATGGTGAAAAACGCCCTTCTCTCATGGACTTCAGAACTTCCTCAATTATGAGAGGTAAATTTCTACTCTGTTCTATGTGGCAGCAAATTAGACAAAGACAGACACTGTGGAAAATATATTTCTGACACAAAAGCCACTTCACATTCTTGATCCCCAAATTATTTTAAGTTCTAAAATTTGGCATTATTGTTTTATTATTAAAATAATCATAACTTTATTAATAAAATGTCAACTGAAATAATGCCAAAACAAGAAAAATAGATTAAACATACAGGTACATTTTGGACTAATACCTGTATTATCTTAATTTCAGAAATATTTAATGTGTATTTTGAACTTGAGGAAATATAGTGAGGTGTCTATCTACATGCATTCTAGTGGATGAGCATAGTATAGATATGCAGCCAGTGATAGAATAGTACAGTGGTTTTCACTAATGAGTAAGGTATTAAGTGATGACTGATGATGTTTTCACTAGTGAGACTGCAGGACAAGCAATTAAAAAGACTGATATTCTTCTAAATATCGTAACGGCTCACAGTGCCTGAACTTCTTTGTTTGGGGTTCTGCGATAAGTCCATGCTCAGGAATGAATGAAAAGTCTGGTAATCAGACGTGAAGAAGATGAGAAGAGAAACATAGTCCTAAATGCTTCTGACTGTGGCCCTGGAAACTGACTAACTCACATTATTCTACATCTAACTCTCCCACTTATCTAACTCAACAGTGTGTAGCAGATTGTTTTTCTGTATAAGACTTTGTAAAATGTCACTGATTTGTATAGAAACACTCCAGTTTCCCCAGTAATTTACATAATGCATCCTACTACACTTAATGGTATTGGCAAGACTGAAATTTAACAGGAATTACTAGACGTAGAATATAAAGGTTATTTCAAGGGATGTGTTGAATTTTATAATCATTGTGCAATAATCCCAATTCAGAAAACAACCATTTTTTCCTTCCTAGTCCCATACTTTCCCAAACATCAGAGAAAATAAAATTTAATGTGTGTCAATAATAAAGAGCACTGGCTCATAATTCTATAATTCCAGCTGTGACATGGCTCTTTTTAAAGTTATAGTATTAAAGTAACTTGAATCAATATTGATCCTGAGTGGGAACTAAACTGAAGCATGTCTGCTACTAGAAAAAATAATTAAAAATCAAATTAACATTTATGCCTTTGGAGAAGACATAAATCTCTTCTATTCCTCTAGCTGCTAAGAGACAATGACGTGAGGGAAGATGTAAATCAAAAAGGAACAATGGTAGCCAGTGCAATTTTATTTCATGTAAGAGAAACAAAATTGACAGTGATTATTGATTCTAGCAAATTACATGCCATCTTATGGAGAAATACATATGAATATCTTAAATTTTATGCTAAACTAGAGGTGAAAGATTTAATATATTCATCCAAAGTTATTTAGTACTTATTATATGGTAGATACTGTGTGTCAGGCTCTGAGAACATAGAGATGATTAAAATGAAACGGTTTTAATCTAAAACAGTTTGTAGCTTAGTGAGGCAGACAGATGGAGACATTATTATTAAAGCAAAGTAATGATTGGAGTATGCTGTTCTATCTGGAAATTAGAGGAATCAGGTAAGGGAAGTGTAAAGCCACAGCTGTGAATGAGAACATAAAGAAAATATTAATTTGGTGTAAATGGTCAAAAAGCAAGAAATAGAAATGTCTCAATACATTCATTGTGGAGAGGTGAGGGGCAATGTGAGAACAGTATGTAGATGAGGGAGACATCCGTAGGCAAAAACAGGGGGAGAGAAAGTAAAGAGAAGGAAGTGTTTTAGCACTGTCCATTCATCTCTGTCCTTGACAGTTATGTCTCCTCATTGTCTATATATTCATGGCTTATACCAATGTACCAATGTTATATCTGGGAAATCTTTCCAAGGATATCATTATTCTTAGAACCTTTGCCTGGACACTTCAGATTGCAACACATTTCTAATTCTGATCATTTTAGTTGGTTAAGCATTCTAGGAACTCAGAGAAAAGTAAGGGAAGTGGGGCATTCGCCAGCAAAGGCAAAACCATCAGGAGAAGACTTTCAGAGAATAGCAGGAGCTCCCAGAATCAAAGGAGCTTGCATGCAAAGCAGGAGCTGCTCTGCCACGTGGGCCCCGATCTCTCTTTGGATGGGTAATGCTGTTCCCCTGGATGTTTTCAACCTCTTGATTTTTGTCTTTTCCCACATGATCTGAATCTTGGATTTCAAATGCCTTGGCTTTTGAATGTTTGTGGTTGTTTTTACATTATGTTACTTTTACCCCTGTTTTCCAATATTCTTTTATGTGTAGACTGTCTCTACATATTACAATAAAACTTTGTAAAAGAGAAGATTTGATTGCATCTACAAATCAGCACTATGAAGATAGCAATTTTAGACACTGCCCTGGGTCCAGTAAGAATTTGTAGAAAATGCCAAAATCTCTGAATTTCCATGACTAAGGTAACAGCTATTATAATTAAGATGCCTCCATGGTTCCTTGAAGGAGGTTTTCAGGTGAGGAAGCAATTAGAAGCATCTCTTTTGCCTAAATTCTGAAGTACATACTTTTAATCACTTACTTGGCAAATGTTCATATCCTTCTTAAAAGTGAAATTATTTGATAACATTAATTATTCTCTGTATATTAAATTTTAAACCACTTCTTTATTTTTCATAAGTTTGATCTTTCTTGCTGTTGTAGAATATAGAGATTTTGAATGCAAGCAATTTTAAAATTCTCATTTGAATTACTGGAATTGTGCTCAAAATTACATGTATGATAGAAGTGTATTTATTTATTTAAACACAATCTATCTATGTTTGTATTCCTTTTTACTTCCCATACTTGGGGAGTAACAAGTTTTTACTCATGTTTGGGCAAATGTCATGCCACTGAACTACCTTGCTAGCCATTTTTATTTATTTTAGTTAGACAACCATAAAACTTACTAGATTTAATTCTGTTGCTTTTATAATACTTTGTTCTGGGAGAGCTCCTCTATGTTCTTCCACTCCCCTCTCCTTCTGCTGTGACCTCTGAACACCTTCGTCTGCTGTTCCTATGTTCAGTTGCCATTCTTCCCACCTTTAAAAAACTCTTTCCACTCACAATTCCATTTAACAAGACAGATTTTATTATATTTTTATATGAAATTTTAATTATATTTATCTAAAGGTTTCAATTCTTCTGCATTAGTCCTGTGTATCTGAGATTACAGATGTATAGTGGCATACCTTGGCATCTATCATATTTTTTATTTAATTTTGAATTGGTTATTTAAAATATCAATTATATAATTTTGATCAAGTTTACCTTTCCTTTCGTAGTTCTTTCCGTATCAACCTCATTCATTTCTCACCTACCATTATGTGCTTTTATTTAAACCCTGAAACTATCTAGGCAATTTTGTAATGATCAAATATTCTATGATGTAGTTCTCTCACTAGGGTATGTTTGACTTATCAGGGCTTAGATTAAAAAACTGACTCTTCTTTCCCACAAAGTTAACAGTTGTTAATATCTCCTCAGCCTGGGTAACAATTCCTGGCTCTCCTCCCGATTCTTGGGTCAGTCTGGTTTGGATTTGCACTGGTGTGTGTTTACTGTCACAGCTGCTGAAAGCAGGAATTTCAGTTTATAATCACAATATTGATAGTGATATTTGATCAATGGACTACAATCATTATTCAGTATCTGTGGGCATTCATTCTAAAATACTCTCCTCAAACAACAAAATGTGTCATTGTCCAAATTGCTATGTGAAAACATCCATGTCTTCAAAATGCCTCCCAATGATACAGAATATCTAACATAATGTAAATTGTAGTGGAGGTTTCTGCCCTGGACTTTCAGGCCTAGCCTCAAGGTTTAGGCCCTCAGACCCACAGACCTGCAGAGACACATAGATTCTTACAATAGTTTTAGGCTGATTAAAAACCAGGCATATAACTTGCTAACTCTTGCTCTTTATCTTACCTTGGACTCTTATCCTGTTCAGTTATGTGGCTCAGTACCTTTTCTCACAGCAGCATAGTTGTCCTCTGCATCTTCTGGCTTCTCTCTGGCGTTCTCCTCTGTTCCGCCTGTTCCTAGAGTCTTTTTAGTCTGGTAGCCCTGCCCACACTTCCTGTCTGCCTTTGGCCAATCAGTGCTTTTTATTAAACTCATAGGTGGGGACAATTATTTTCAGTGGAACAACACAATCCCCTTACAGTAAATGTTATATAAATAGTTAAATAGTGTATAGTTTAGTAAAAAGCGCTAAGAAAAACTGCTTATTCAATACAGGGACCATTTTCTCAAATATTTTCTTTTTTTATAGTTTTTTTTCACATAATGTATCCTAATTACAGTTTTCCTCTCGCAAGTCAGTCCTCCTCACCTTTTATTTCATTCAGATACATCTCCTTTCTGTCCCTCATTAGAAAACAAAGAGGCTTCAATGAGATAATAATAAAATAAAATTAGATAAAATAAAAATTCACACATCATAATTGGAAAAAAACAAACAGGAAGAAAAGAGACAGAAAAGTCATGAGGAACGGAGACTCACACCGAAGAATTCCTTAAAACACTAATCTTAGCCTACAGGGTAAAGTGATAGGAGAAAATATACATACAACATAATAAAAGTACTAAGATAAAATTTAGAATAGAGAAGATCTCCTGACTATATCAGAGTCAGTGAGCTCCCAATACTCGGGTCAGCCACCTCTGTGGGTCTCCTCCTCATGATTCACATCCCTTTGTTCATATACTCCTTCCCCCCTCTCTCTCTTCAGGGTAAATAGAGAACTAATGAATTAATTTTATAAAGTAAGAGTTCTAAACCGACAACAAGAGACTAATAATCAGCAGAGATGCCACTGAGTTCATATTCTGTTGACTGTCTATTTCTGGGTACATATCCTACTGTTAAATGTAGTTTTTCCTGTCTTATTCAGTATTATATTTTTGTGAAGAAAAACTATGATAATGGGAACTCTTATAAAGAAAAATATTTAATTGACCCTTATTTGCAGTTTTAAAGGTCTAATTCATTTTTATTACAGCAGGCAGAATTGCAGCATGTAGGCAAAATGATACTGGAGAAGAAACTGAGACTTTATGTCCAGGTCCATAAGCAAGAAAAGAGCCACTGGGCTTGGCTTCTGTTTTTCAAAACTCCAATCCACCCCCCCAGTGACGTACTTCCTTCAAAAAGACTTACCCTCCTAATCCTTTTCAGTAATCACATTTCATGATGACTAGACATTAAAATATATGAGCCTGTTGGGGCCATTTTTATTTAAGCTACCAAATTCCCCTAGTAAAACTCCTTTAAAGGAAGTTAGATTGTTTTGTTTGTTTTTTCAAGTGGCTATCAATATCAGTTGGAGTTTGCTTCTGGTATGGGGGTATGTGTTCACATCTTTGGGATATAAGACCACAATTGCTGCAGACGCATGCAAACTCGATTCATGTCTGTATGTGTTAATCCTGTGGAGTTAGAGGACCTTGATTATTTGGTGTCCTCCATCCCCTCTGGCTCTTACACTCATTCTGTCTCATTTTTCAGGGTTTCCTAAGATCTGAATGGATACATTTGATGTAGACATCTGTTTTAGCACTAAGATTTCCATTGTCCCTACTCTCTATATAATGTCTGGCTTTGGTGTCTGTATTTATTCCAATGTGCAATAGAAGTAAACTTCACTGATGATTGCTGAGCAAAGGATCAATGTATAAGTATGGTGGAATATTAACAATCATTTGCTTCTGATTTTGTGGAGTGATATTTGGGCTTACTCCAGGTCTTTGGGCTAGCAGGTCTCAGGTTCCTGACAATCTAATCAGTGTCAGGTATGAGTTCATCTCATGGAGAGGCACTTCAAAATCAGATATTGGTGGGTTATTCTCACAGACTTTGTGCCATCATCATGCTAGGATATATTACAGGCAGGATGTCATCATTACAGATCACAGGACTGTGGCTGGCTTGGTGTTTACGTTTCTCCACTGGTAGCATGCAGAGTACTTTCCTATACCAAAGACACTTGCACAAAGGGTGTGGGCCCTATGTGGGTATCAGCTTGACTTCTGCATTTACAGTTAGTTGTGTAGGTGTTTTCTGTAGTGATGGGGTCTTATCATCAGTTGTTGAAGAACGATCTAGAGATGGACACTAGCCTAGTTATTTGGAGATTTCTATGGTACACCCTTGGACAACTCTTATATGTAAACTCATCCTAGTACTTGAAGCTACACTCGGTGACAAGAGATGGCCAGTCAGGGCTCTGTTTCCCCCTTATTTGGCAATTTTATTTAGATTGCCTTAAAAATGCATATATTATAGGAGGCTTCAACTATAATTAGGTTTAAATACTACTCTTGACATGACCTTTAATTTTAGGGATCTCACTCTGCATTCCCGTTCTTGTCCCCAGTTCTTTTTCCCTGCCCCCATGATCCTTCTGTTCCAGGACCCATCATCCATCTGTAACTATGTCTCCTATTTCTCTTTCCTAAGGAGACCTATCTGCCTATTCTAGTCCCTTACTCTTTGCCTAAGCTCTGTTCTTCTACAGAATTTTCTTTTATGAGAACTGTTAAAAATATCCTTTCCCTCTGACATGTATTTTTTTCTTCTTCTTCTATTCTTAGTAAACTTAGATTTTTGTCTTTTCCAGATTTCCTTCATATTTTGTTCCAGAATTTTCCAGATTAAATATTTTCTTTGACCAAGTATTCATTTCCCCTATCAATGTTTAATATTTTTTAATTTTTTATTCTGTTGGTGAGGTTTAGCTTCCATTGTTGCTATTCAAGTTTCTAAATATTTTATTTCTAGATTTTTACTCTGTTTTGATTTTCTTTATTGATTTTTTTTCTCTACTTTCAGGTCTTGGACTCTTCCATCATGTTCTTACATCATTTTTTGTATATTAAAAGTATTTGTGTTATACTTAAGAACCTCAATAATATTCATAAAGTCTGGTAGAAAATTTTTCTGAGATCCTAATAGGTGTGTCCACTAAATATTCCAAGTAATATGTATTCTTAGGTATTGTGATCAGACAATAATAAATGGGAACGGACTAGAAAGGGATTTCTGAGGGGGCCACAGGTTGGGGGTGAGTAGGTTGTTCCTCCAGGATATGTTTAGTTCCCTGGCAATGAGGACAAAGTGTAAGGAGAGGCCACAAGACAGTCTGTTATAGAAGTGATAGAGAGACTAGAGAATTGGACATCGAGAAGAGGAGAGAGAGGGAAGATCTGAAGCACACCTGTCTGCTTTGCTGACGTACTTGATTCTCTGTCTGGCTTAGCCAGTGGATTCACATAGAAATCCTGTTGCAGTAGGGCTTGGAAGAGATGGATAAGTGTGGAGGAAGATTTGAGGATAAAATCTGTGTGAGCCACTGAAGATGGGTCCTGTGGTGTTTTGAATGGAGATGGCCCCTATAGACTCACATGTTCAAATGTTTGGTCATGGAGTTTATGCTACTTGACAGGGATTAGGAGGTATGGCCTTGTTGGAGTAAGTGCTGCTTTGTTGGAAGAAGTGTGTCACTGTCTGTGGGCTTTGAATTTTTAGAAGCTCAAGTCAGATCCAGCATCTCTCTTTTCTTACTGCCTGCAGATCCAGATGGAGGAGTCTCAGATTTCTCTAGCACCATGTCTGCTTGTGTGCTGCCATGCTTCCCATCATGATAACAGATTAAACTTCTGAGTCTGCAAATCAGCCCCAATTAAACATATTTTACAAGACTTTCCATGGTCATAGTGTCTCTTCATGCAATAAAACCCCAAGTAAGACACAGACTAAGCAGTAAAAGCTGAGAAGCCCCCTCAGATGGAAGGATGTTGGAGCTTCAAAGAAGACTTTTCGAGGAGAAAAGCAGCAAAGATAACTCTGAGAAGAGAACAGCTGCCTGGAAAAAGCAAAAACAAGCAGAACTGCCTGGAAGAGACTCAGAGCAACTGAAGCATCTGGAAATGATACTTTCCAAACTGTAGAGCTTCCTGTAGTTTTTGCAATGTGTTCCAGGTTCCCAGCCTTGTTACCACCCAACTTGGATGGTCTTTGGTGATGCAGCTGTTTTTTAGTCATTTTTGCTCCTGTAAGAACCTCCATCCATGTTCCTGTAAATAATTCCCAAATAATGCATTATTTCAAAAAGGTAGACATTGCTGGTATCTTTACTTTAGTCTGTTGTAGACTCCCTATCTGTGGTAAGTAGAAAAATGTGTGTGTTGTTCTTCCCAGGATAAGCTTTGCAACACAGCACCAGGGAATGCTTGCTAGTATTGGAGGCAGAGACAATGGCCTCTGATAATTTTTTCTGAGAAAAAAATGTTGGAGGAGAAGGTCTACATGATCCGTTGGATATGGGGTTCAGAGAGTTTGGTGGTCAAAATCACAACCACAATAGGTGTTCTGCTGTAGAGCTAGGAATGAGACTGTAGGATTGGGTGTGAAGGAGCAGGAGAGGTCAAGAACTACAATTATCCTACCTGCTTTCATGGTCAGAGTAGCCTATGGTTTCTCGGGAGAAGCCTTCTGGAGACAGAAGCTGGATTAAAGGAATGAATGTACATTTCCAAATATTTTTAAGTGTTGCATTTGCATGTATGAAACAACTGGATACAAGGGATGAATACACAAGTACTTTCTATTTGCAGCACCCATTGTTTAAATCTTTGCTCATAATATCATTAAGCATTGTTACATAAAGTCTATAAATTAAAAAAGACATGAGTTATTCAGCATTTAAGAATGTTCTTTACTTGAAAGGAAGTAAGTGTCATGTATGCTAACCATAACCAAGAGACTCTTGAGTGAAAGATAGAAGACAGTGTATTAGGTCACAGTATCAACAATTGCCACAGTGAAATCATTTATAACACTTCCTTGAACCCTGGTTCTCATAGAGCAATGTTTGAGGGACAAGTTGATAAATGCACATTCAGTGGATTGTGTTGCAGAAGCAACCCAAGTATAGAAGAAAAGACCTTTTACAAGGAAGCTACTAGCCAATCTGTGAAATCACCCTGAGAGAGACATTAGCTTTGTTATTTTAGTGGGAGGAGGCACTTTCTCCTTACTAGATTGTCCCCACACAAATGTTTCTGACGAGATAATCCAGAGGAGCTTTTAGCATCTATTTCTCAAAAGAAACAGAAAAGCCCCAGAAAGAATTGTCTCCCAGGATGAGAAAATGTGAAGCTGTATTTTATGGATGAGGAAACCATGCTAGAGAGAAATTAAGAACCATGCCTAATATAAAGAAAGCTTATAAATATCAAAGGCATGTTGTGACCCTATGTCCTTGACTCCAGGACTTTCACTTGGCCATGCAAGTAAAGCCTTCCACCCAAATTTCTACTGCTAATGAGGTTGCTAGTCACTTGGACCTACTGCCTCCTCAATTATACTGCACATATTTAGGAGTTAGAAACTGCTTCTCCTCCAACTGCAAGAGCAATCATACAAAATGTACTGCCTTTGAATGTTTTGAACTTTCTTCTAAATGTCAGTGTTTTATCTTAAACAATTGGGCAAGATCATTTCATGTTTCCAACATAAACAGATAACTAAATAAACCTTTTCATGTACTTGTAACAATAAATAATTCTGTCTTTGCTGTTAAAATCACACTGATTTTCTTTCAATTTTTTGCAAAACAAGAGGTATTTGATTTTATTCCAATTAGAATTGAAGTTTACAAGTGTTAATCCAGCAATGTCACAAGACCCCGGGTTCACACTGGGGAGGAATCTGACACATGTATTTGTAGCAATTTTTCATGTAAAATATAGCAGAGTGTTTTTGGAGAGAAAACTGTGCCTGGACTCTTTCAGCAGCATAATTGACTGTTTTTATGTGTGTCATGGCATTTCTTAAAACTTTGGCTGGAATTGTGGCATTTCACATCACAGAAAAGGAAATAAAGCTGTGTTGTAGTTTGCTTACATCAGTATCTTAAAAAAAAATCCAATTTCAAAAGGAGCAAGAGTTTTTCCTCGTGGAAAGCAGGGGTCTGGGTAGCATTTTCATTTCCTGTCTTTTTGACTTCTAGCACGCCCCTTCAAAAAGTTCTGAGTACAGAAAGCAGAACTTGCCTCCGGCACATAACCAGAGCCCACTTTTATTATTATTGTTGTTTCAGGGCTCCTGGATCTCATGCTGAACCTTAAAATCCTATTCTCAGCTCAGCTGCCAGCAAACTGTGAGCAGAGCAGTGAAAAGTGGAAGAAATAACAGGCTTCCCCATGCAATCAGTATTTCCCCCTCTGAAACCATATGCCATGCATAGAATCTAGGAGACTCGGAAAGTCTTAAAAACTGCAAAGCTGCTAGTGCCTGTAATGAGAGTTAGTGATGGGCAAGGGCCTATCAGAAGAAATAGAAGTACAGAAATCAGTAAGCAAAGGCATAACATGGCTTGGAATTTTCTTGATCTACTCAGTAACTTAGTAACTGTGCCTTTTTTCCAAGAAATATCTCTTAGTAGAAATCAAATTATATGTACACTGTATTCCACCAGCAGCAAACATCTTCCAAACATTGTGATTCAGTCATGGATTGAATAATTATCAGTATCACCATCATGAAAATCTTCTCTCAGCTGCTATTTGTAAAAGTAACACATCCTGGAGTTAAGCGTTTAAATAAAGAAGAATGATCAAATTTTCAAGCCTTTTATTTTGTCTTTTTTTTTTTTTTTTGAGGAAATACTTTTTTTTCCCCTTTGAGTCATACTTTATCTGCCGAACAGCAAGAGTGATACTTACCTGAAATTTTATTTTCCCCATTACAAGAAAAGTATGTGAAGCATCATATCAGGTGACATGCAAGAACTCCCCAAATACTGCATCATAATTCCAGGAATAATACTGTATTTCTATGCTACATTTGAAGATTTTCTCAAAGACTTAAAGAAATACATTTAAGTTACTGATAAACTCGCTGGAGTTAGTAGAGCTATTCAGCTACACATAGCCCTAGAATGTAATTATTTCACATTTTAGTAAATTTTAAAATTGCTTTGAGTATGGGAATTTTACTAAATTTGCAAATGTGTACATGTTTGCATGTGAGGGTTCTTGTGCATTTTTTTCTAAATCAGAGACACAAGAAGCAAAAGAAATAGAGTATATATATAATATATACTATATACACATAGATACATATATGTGTGTTTATATGCATGTATGTGTGTGTAGATGTAAATATATATGCATATATTTGAAAATGAACAAGATACACTTTATAAAAAATTATTTGTAAAAATAGTTTTAGATCTGAACTGAGAGTTTTATCACAATTTATTGCCTTCTTACAATGAAAAAAAAATGGGTTCTACAATTCCAATAATGGATTTTCCAAAATAACTCTTTATAAAGCATTTCAATTACAGGTTTAAAATGTCTGAAGTACAGATTCAGTTTCTCAATGTTTAAGTGTGTGTGCATTTGTGTTTACTTTATATAAATTTGTATGAATTGCAGCCATGAGTGAACTTTATACAGCTATCAATGCACATTAATACTTACAAAATAGAACCAATAGAACCCAAACATAGTATCTTAGCTAAAATTTCAAATTTGTATTGTATTTTCAATACGATCTAAAATGTGAAATCAATCCTGAATTTTTTGAGATTACCACAGATGACAAATAAAAAATACTTTCTTATTATACATCAGGAGACCATGACCCTTATTTGAAACTTTTTATAAAATTTAATGAAATAGTTCAGAAATTATTCTCAAGACTGACTAGATGGCCTGAAGGTTATATACTTGGGGCACCAGCATGAGGAACTGAGTTTGATCTCTAGACACCCACAAAACACCATAGTATGAATGTTTAGTCCTTGTACTGAGGGGCTAGAAACAGATAATCTAAGGGGATTTCTGGAAAGAGAGTAAAGCTGAGCTAGTGAATTCTAGGCCTGATGATTAGTATTTTCTCAACAGAGAAGATAAGACATGTATGGTGATGCATGATTTTGTTCCCCAAATCTGTATGTACAGACTGGTGGCTCTCTGTGAGTGAGATTGTGGCTGTTCACTTGTTCTGATTTAGAAAATTCTACTTCTGTAAACAAAACAATAACAAATAAACAAAAAACAAATAAAACAACAAAATAAAACCAGGAATTAAAAAACAAAACAAAACCGGTGTTGACTTCTGACCTAAATATACTGTGTATGTATGTTTGAGGGTGTGGCTCTGTGTATGTGTAATACATTATATTATAAGTGATATACCAAGTACATATTATGTATACAATGTGTCAATTCCATACTATGATAACATGTTAACTTTTCTGTAATTGCCTTTATATGGGAAGCTAAGAAACGGGAATTACCTCCATAATTTTTGATTTCAGCAACATCCCACATTATTTCTGAGAAAGTTGATAAGAGAGTAAAAAAATAGACTTTATGAAAAGGGGAAATTAAAGAAAAATGTGTTCTTAACAAAGAAATGTTTTCAGATATTACATAGATTCTCTTACCGAGTATATAAATTTCAGTGCTCTACAGATTTATGTACAGTGAGTGCATGAGTGATCTGCTATGGTTTCACATGGGAGCTATTGCATGAACATAATGGTCTTCAGTGACATGTGCTGCTGCAAATGTACTTAAGTCTTGTTTATTAGATCCATGTGAGCAGATGACATCTGTCAGAGTGCAGCTTTGGGAATGTCTGTTTGTATCTTTCAGCAATGAGCTATCTGTTGTGTTTATCTCCGTTGGCTCTCAGAAGAGGAGAGGTAGGTCTTACTCTAGGTCTTACTGTCACAGTCTCAGCTGCTTTCACTGAAAAGAAGGGAGTGGCTCCAGGAACAAAGCCATGACACTGTTTCAAACACATTGCTTACACATAGCTTTAATTACTTTCTTTCTCTTCCTCCTTAGCATAGGTTTAGTGATTTCCTCATTTCTCTCTAGCTTCTCTACACACCTCTGTCTTTTACTTTCCCTCTAGTTAGTATAAGTTGCTTTGAAAGTATTAGTGGTACTCACACCTTTTCTCCACATCTTCTTAAAATTGTTTTAGCATATTCACCACTTTTCCTCCTTCCTCCCCTCTTCCCAGTTCTCCCCCAGCTTCCCCTCCATCTCCCACCCACTTTACAGAGAGGGTAAGGGCTCCTAAGGTCCCAGGGTAAGTCAATACAGTTTGGCATATCCAGTTGAGGCAGGGCCAAGGCCCTCCCCCCAAGTATCAAGGTTGAGCAAGGTGTTCCTCTATAGGCAATGGGATCCATTAAACCAATTCACGAATCAGGAATGAATTCTGATTCCACTGACAGAGGACCCCAAAACTGTCCATTCCATTAAACTGTCACTCACTTTCAGTGGATCTCTGCATCTACTTCCATCAGTTGCTGGATGAAGGTTCTATAATGACAGGGCTGTCATTCATATGGTAATAGCAAAAGACCATCTTAGGCACCTTATCCACTATTGCTTGGAGTCACAGATGAGATCATGTTTGTAGGTTCTTGGTTATTTCCCCAGCACTAGGTTTCTGTTTAAACCCACAATGGCTCACTCTATCAAAATACCCATTTCAATGTTCTCCTTCTTTGTCCCTCTCCCAACTCATCTATTCCATTCCCTCACATTCTTTTCCCACCTCTCCTTGCTCCTCTCCCCCTATGGTCTCAATTTACTCAGGAGAACTTTTCTATTTCCCCTTCCCAGGGAGATCCATAGGTGTCTCTCTTAAGTTCCTCCGTGTTACCTAACTGCTCAGAGGTTGTCCTTAGCATCTTCTAATTTTTTGTTTCTACCTCCTCTTCTTGTTTAAATCAATTAGAATGAACAATAACATCTAATGCCTTCTTTCCAGTGGAGAGTTTTAAATATTACTTTCCTTAGATCATGATCAATGCTGTTTGTTATCAACATACATTTTTTAGAACAGAAGGATTTTGGTTAAAATGTTCAACCTCTCAGAGCCTTTGATTTAGAAGTTCTGCTATTCCTCAAACAACAAGATCATTTTGAGACAATTATACATGCCTGTAAAATCTCCCAAATTGTACAAAATACTGAACATGAAAATCTTTTTAAAATGGTGGATTTTAAAATCCAATGTGCTTCTTTATAAGATATTAAAAGTTATTAATGAAATGATAAATATGAAGACCAGGCACACATTCTGCTAATGTTCTTGACTGAGGCAGAGTGCTACAAAATATCCATTTTGATTCCTTTTTAAGCTGTAAATGGCTTGTTTTTTTTTTGTTTGTTTGTTTTTTTGTTTTTTTTTTTTTTGATAAATATTATGCCAGCCCGTGGTTCCTAGGATTACCAAGTACTTTAAATGTAGCTAGCCAGATTAGTTATGTAGCCAGTGTAAAATAAAACAGTTTTAAAATGCAAGATTTTAAAAAGAAATTATAAAATCTCTTAAAATCTAAAAATAGACTGATAACAGGAGACCCCAAAGTATCCTTGTCTATAGTTGAATAAGAGACAACCAAGAATGACCCCTGTAACACACAGATCCTTGGCCTACAGCCAACTAAAAGCCAACTAAGAGCAGAGCAGCCTCTGCTATTACTGGAGACACAAAGCCCCAGAGCCCACAACTGATTAAAACAAACAAACAAACACCCAAAAGCTGACTAAGAGTGAACCAAGGAAGCAATGGCCAATATCCAGTGCAAGAATACATATAATAATATAAAGAACAAGAGACCACCTACAACATCAAAATCTGAGCATAACAAAGAAGAGGAAACAGTAGGAAGTGACCTTTAAAACAACTTTATGGAGATAAGAGGAGCTTTAAAAGAGAATATAAGACGCTCCCTTAAAGAAATACAAGAAAACACAAGCAAAAAATAAAATTGGAAGAGGTGAACAAATCCCTGAAAGAAAATAAGGAAAACCAAGTAAAAGAAAACAAATGGTTGAAAACAAAAGGAATTAAAAATTGAAATAGAAACAATAAAGAAGGCACAAACTGAGGCGAAGCTGGAAATAGAAAACCTGAAGAAATGAATCAGAACCACAAATGCAAGAATAACCAACAGAATGCAAGAGACAGTAAAGAAAATTCTGGATTGGAAGATTCAACAGTGGAAATAGATACATGAGTTAAAGAAAAATTTGAAACCAAAATAGTCACAACACAAAATTTTCAGGGAATTTTGAACAATATGAAAAGAAAAAACCTGAGAATAATTGAAATTGAGGAAGGAGAAGAACACCAGCTCAAAGGAACAGAAAATATATTCAACAAAATCATAGAAGAAAACGTTCTCAACCTAAAAAAAAAGTAAATGCCTACAAAGATACAAGAAGCTTACACTCAAAAAAGTCTGCTTGCCACATAATAATCAAGACATTAATCCTACGGAACAAAGAAGAAGTACTAAGAGCTGCAAAGGAAAAAGGATAAATTACCTTTAAAGGCAGTCCCATCAGAATAACACCTGACTATTCAATGGGAACAATGAAGGCAAGAAGACCTTGGTAAGATGTAATACAGACACTAAAAGGGCATGGCTGCCAACCCCTATTACAATATCCAGAAAAATTGTCAAGATATTTCACAAGAAAATTAGATTTAAACAATACCAATCCACAAGTATTGCCATTCAGGGAAACTTCCAATGTAAGGAAACCAGATGCACCCATGAAACCACAAACAATAATTTCATGGAAGAAAATCCCCAAAAAGGGAAAGATATGCAAGCTACCAAAAAATTAACAAGAAATAACAATCATTGATCATTAATATCCCTTAATATTAATGGACTCAATTCACCTATAAAAAAGGTGACATCCTGACATGATGGATACCAAAACAGAAACCATCCCTCTACTATATACAAGAAACGTACCTCAACTTCAAAGACAGACACAGGCTCAGAGTAAAGGGTTGGGAAAGTCTTTCCAATCAAATGATCCTAAGAAACAAGCTGGTCCTAATATATAACGAAATCAACTTCAAACTAAAATCAATCAAAAGAGACCAGGACAGAAATTACTTATTCATGTCAAGAAAAATCCACCAACATGAACTCTCAATACTGAATATTTATGCCCCTAACCAAAGGGCACCTACGTATATAAAAGAAACACTAATAAAGCTTAAACCTCACATCAAACATCACACACTAATAATAGGAAATTTCAATACTTCACTAATATCCTTGGACAGGTCAGATACTCAATAGAGAAACAAGGGATCTAAGAGATGTTGTGATCCAAATGGACTTAATAGATAGATACAGAACCTTCCACCCAAACACAAAGGAATATACATATTTCTCACCACCCCATGGAACTTTCTCTAAAAGTGATCACATACTTAGACATAAAGCAAATATCAATAGATACAAAAAATGGGAATATCTCCTTGTATCATATCAGACCACTATGCTTTGAAGTTAGAGTTCAACAGCATAAAACAGAAATCCTACAATTTTATGGAAACTGAATATCTCTCAATTGAACCACCTCTGTGTCAAGGAAGAAATTAAGAAAGAAATCAAAGACCTCCTAGAATTTAATGAAAATGAACCTACAACATACCCAAATTTATGGGACAATGAAAGCAGTGTTAAGAGAAAAACTCATAGTACTTTGGCTATGTGTAAAAACTAGAAAAATCTCACACAAGGGACCTAACTGCACATGTGAAGGCTTTAGAACAATTAGAAGCGAACTCACATAAAATGAGAGATGGCACGTAATTGTCATACTAAGGGCTGAAATCAATATAATAGAAATAAAAAAAAAACAGTACAAGGAAGCAACAAATTTTCTTTGGGGAAAGTCAACAAAATAGATAAAGTGAAAGAGTAGAGAGAGAGAGTATCCAAGTTAATAGAATCAGAAATGAAAAGAGAGACATAACAACAGACAAAAAAGATATCCAGAGAATCATCAGGTCATTCCACTAAAATGGAAACCTAAAATAAATGGACAGCTTTCTGTATAGGTACCACTTACCAAAATTAAATCAAGTTCAGACGTTATAAACCCAAAGGAAATTGAAGATGTTATTCAAAGTTTCCCAAGAAAAAAGAAGCCCAAGAACAGATGGTTTCAGTGCAGAATTCTACTGGACATTGAAAGAAGAACTAATGCCACTAATCCTCAAACTCTTCCATACATTAGAAACTGAAGCAAGATTGCCAAAGTCTTGTTAGGAGGCCACAATCACCCTGATAATCCAAGTCACTCAAAGGTGAAACAAAAAAGAGAATTACAGACCAATCTCTCTCATGAATGTTGATGTAAAAATACTGAATAAAATTCTGACAAACTGAATCTAACAATATATCAAACAAAAAAAAATCCACCACCATCAAGTAGACTTTATCCCAGAGATGCAACGATAGTTCAACATATGAAAAACTGTGAATGTCATCCACCATATAAACAGACTGAAAGAAAAAGAAAAACACATGATTGTCTTATTAGGTGCTGAGAAAGCTGTTGACAAAATCTAAGACTTCTTCATGATAAAAGTCCCAGAGAAACCAGAAATATAGGGAGAAAACCTAAACATAATAAAGGCGATATACTGCAAGCCAATAACCAATGTCAAACTAATGGAGAAACACTCAAAGCAATCCCACTAAAATCAGGATTAAGACAAGGCTGTCCTCTCCTTATTTTTTCAAAATAGTTCTCAAAGATTTAGCTAAAGCAATAAGAAAACAAAAGGAGATTCTGGGAATACAAAGAGGAAAGGAAGAAGTCAAACTATCTCTATCTGCAGATGATATGAGTGTATACAAAAGGGACTCCAAAAATTCTACCAGGGAACTGCTACAGCTAATAAACACCTTCAGAAAGATAGCAAGGTACAACATTAACTCAAAAAATCAATAGCTCTCCTATACACTAAGGATAAAGGATGAAAAAGAAATAAGGATCAACCTTTATAATAGGTGCAAATAGCATTAAATATCTTTGGGTAACTCTAGCCAAAGAAGTAGAAGACCTGTTTGACAAAAACTTTAAGTCACTGAAGAAAGAAATTGAAGAGAATGTCAGAAAATGAAAAGATTTCCCATAAAACAGTAAAAATGGCAATTTACCAAAGGCAAGCTACAAATTCAATGCAATTCTCAACTAAATTCCAATACAGCTTTTTACAGACCTTGAAAGAACAATACTTGATGTCTTATGGAATAACAGGAAATCAGGATTGCCAAAATATTCCTGCTCAATGAAAGAACTTCAGGAAGAATCACCATCCCTGACTTCAAGCTATACTATAGAGCTACAGTAATAAAAACAGCTTGGTACTGGCATAAAAACAGACTTGTGGATCAATGGAATCAAAGTGAGACCCAACATTAACCCACACACCTATGAACACCTGATTTTGACAAAGAGACCAAAGATCTTCTATGTTAGAAAAGATAGCATCTTCAACAAATAGTGTTGGAATTCCTGGATGGTAGTATATAGAAGAATGCAAATAGATAAAAACCTATCACCCTGCACAAAACTCAAATCCAAGTGGATCAAAGACCTGAACATAAACCCTGCTACACTGAACTTGATAGAAAAGAAAGAATATATCCTCTAACACATTGGCACAGATGACCACTTCCTAAATATAACACCAGTAGCACAGACGCTAAGAACAACAATCAATAAGTGGGACCTCCTGAAACTGAGAAACTTCTATAAGGCAAAGGACACAGTCTATAAGATAAAACAACAGCCTACAGAATGGAAAAAGATCTTCATCAACCCTACATCTGACAGAGAACTGATCTCTAAAATAGAGAACTCAGGAAAATAGAGCACCAAATTCTAAATAACTCAATTAAAATGGGTTCAGAGCTATAAAGGGAATTCTCAAATGAATTACAAATGGCTGAAAGGACATAAAAATTTCTCAACAGCTTTAGCCATCAGAGAAATGCAAATCAAAACTACTTTAAGATACCATCTTACTTACACCTGTTAGAATGGCTAAGATCAAAAACGCAGATGAGAGCCTATGCTGGAGAGGATGCAGAGCAAGAGGAACAGTCCTCTACTGTTAGTGGGAGTGTAAACTTGTAGAGCTACTTTGGAATGCAGTATGATGGTTCCTCAGAAAACTGGGAGTTAATCTCCCCAAGGATCCAGCAATACCACTATTAGGCATGTATCCAAAGAATGCTCATTCTTACCCCCAGGGCATTATCTCAACTATGTTCATAGCAGCATTTTCTGTAATAGCAAGAATGTGAAACAACCTAGATGCCCATCAAATCAAGAGTGGATTAACAAACCGTGCTATATCTACACAATGGAGTACTACTCAGCAGTTAAAAAAAAAAGAAAGAAAAGAAATGGAAGAATGGAAGAAATGGCATCTTACAATGTGCAGGAAAAATGGATAGATTTGGAGAAAATCCTCCTAAGCTAGGTATCATGAACCCAGAAAGCAGAAAGTTAGGCATAGGATGTACTCACTCCTACGTGTATTTTAGACAAGAGACAAAGAATTCCCAAGCTGCAAACCACAACCCCTGAACATCTTGGGATCAGAAGAAACTTAAGAGAGACATCCAGGGATTCCCATAGGAAGAGAAAGTAGAGAAGATCGTCTTAGCAAATCGGATCATAATGAGCAGCAACCGAAAAGAAATGGGAACAAATCACGAAAGGAGATGGTTGAGTGAGAAGATCAACAAAGAGGGAGGAAAAAAGAGATGAATATTTCAATAGAGGAAGTCAATGTGGGGTTCGAAAGAGACTAGGTTCTAGGGAAACCCCCAAGAACTCACAGGACAGGACGTTCTGGGTAGATCTCCAACCAGTAGACAAGGGTGTGCATAGACAGGACTTACCCTAGAATCAAGTGAATAACTACCCTAAGTGTCATCACAGAACTTACATTCAACTATGAATAGAGGTGGAGGCAGAGATCCATGGCTGAGCACTGGACAGAGCTCATGGTCCAGTTGAGATTAAGGGATGAGAGTCTGTATGAGTAAGGAGATAGGAATTGTGAGGTAAATTTCCACAGAGGTTGCTGGCCGGAGCTCTGAGAAGCTCACTGAATCAAGAACAGCCACTGAAGACCCATCTGGAAAAGAATCTCAGCCCTCCAAGTATATATAGGTGACTGTAGATTGGCATGTGGTGACTGTAGATTGGACAGTGTGTGAAGCCTCGAAGGGTGGGATCAGACTGTGTTCCTGTGTGTGGGCTGGCACCTTGGAACCCATTCTCTGAAGAGGAACACCTAACCCAGTCTTGATATTGGGGTGAGGAATTCTGATTGGACGCACCAGGTTGAGCTGACCCACTTTGACTTTTTGTCCTTTTAAGAGTGTGCATGGGTGGATGTGGAGGGGAGAGGCTGAAGACCCACTGGGAGGGATTGGGAGGAGGGAAGGAAGAGGTAGAAGTGGTTACATGTATCAAAAAGACTTAATAAAAAATTAATAAAAAGAACACAAAAGAAATTTTCTTGAAGATTTAACTAATATAGAAGTAAAAGAAAATTAAGAAATATTCTGTAATATATTGAATAAAATGTTATTAGAATTATGCATAGATTTTCTGTTTTCTACTGCAACCCAAAAATAATAATCAAAAAGTCAAAGTATTTACGTAGTAGAATAAAGTAAGTAACCTCAGTGCATAAAAACTTAAAAGAAAAGTCTGAAAATATTGACTAAGAATTATAAAAACTATTTGGAATTTGTTGACTCAATAAAATATAGTATTAATTTTTCAGCTCTTTCTTTTAGCTTTCTTTAAAGTATGCACCTAATGCTTTAGAATTACATAAAATTCACATCTCCTTATATTTCTATTAGGTAATATTTTTGCATAATGAACTAAAGTACACTTTACACAAAATCTTAGTTTGGAATCTAGATAGAAACTTAAACGTATTTTTAATACAACAATGGATATTAAGAGATGTCATCATAAAATTAATAACCAGAGTTTTCATTTAAACACATTAGGTATATGGATAAAATATTTAGATGTTTATCGTCATGGCCTCTGAGTCTCTATAATATAATTCTGTTCATTCATATCTTAGTACATATTTACACTTTTACATTTTAAAACATTTTTCATACAAAGGAATGAGTTTAATTATAGCAAAGTCATCCACAAAGGTCAGTTTATTTTCTTATTATCTATAGCTTCCCCAATTGGCCTCTCCCATCATTCCCTTCTATACGTTCCTCTCAGGATGGGGAGACCATGAGAAATGAAGAAAATTAAATGGAGGCATGAGGGAAAAAAAGGCAGCCATGGAATACAAGCAGAAGGGTCAGAGAGAAGAGCTACTTCATTTCTCATGCCAAAAGTAAATTTGGAGTCTATTATAATCTGATATGCAACAGTCGTATTCTTGTGCCATTGATATGGTATAAACTCTTTTCCCACTGCCTATAGGTATAACTTCAATTTCTGCATAATATAAAGAGCCACAAAAATATTGTGTACCAGTTTCAATTAAGAACTTGCTATATTCATTATCAACTACCTTTCTACATTTTCCCCTACCAGGAAAAATATAAGTGACCATCAGCTCAGGATCTTCTCGGCATCTCCAAAATCAGGTTCTGGGGGAAAAAAAAAAAATTGCCAAACGTATGTATCTAAAGAATGCAGAAAACATTTTTCCAAGAAGCCTAAACTTTTCACCTTTTGGTTACATTTCTATGCTCTCTTATCTTTGATATTTACTTTCCTATTCCTACCCAAAATGTACTTTCATAGCTGGAGTACAATTTGTAAATATTTTATGATATTTGATTCCATCTGAAGTGCTTAGGAACAAAAGTTTGAATGGGATCCTGAGGGCCTAATTTTTTTTTAAATAGCTACAATAAAACAATAATGGAGTCATTCTGCCACCTTAGGATGAAGCCCCAAGGAAAGAATGACTAGGAAGATCATTTCCATACTTATACACCAGGCCCAAAAGAACTGGTAACTTCATAAATTATTCTGTGGCTATTGTTGAGGTAATTCTTTACAGTAAGATGTTCTAGTGAGTCTGTTGTTACACAAAGAAACTTGAATGTTGAGACCTGAATATTTTAGGCCTTTGGAAACCCATAACACCTATGCAACTAATTTTATCTTAATAATAGTCAGACAGTGCATCAAAACTATAACTAAATGATATTTGTGAATAAAAAGTTTACTTTTCACTGTTTTTTACATGGTATAATATGTTTAAACATTAATTATAATCACAGTCTCTGAAAATGACTTGGTCAAATTTTTGTATTATGATTTAAGGGAGGAATTGCTGCGTGATTCAGTTTAGAGTGAGCTTATGTCTACAAATAGAACCTTTTCATTCATTTACAAAACAAGCTGAGTGTCATGGCTCATAATTTCAGTAGTCAGGGTGCTGAGTCATGGGGATTACTACAAATTCAGTGGCAGCCTAGACTATGTCATGGAGCCTGGGACAATCTTGGACAGAGTGTTTCAGAAATATAAAAGAAGGGCTGGAATGATTATTCAGTGGCTCAGAGTACTTTATGCTCTTGAAGACAATCCAAGTTCAATTCTCATCACCTACATGATGGTTCACAATCATCCATAACTCCAGGTCTAGGGATCTTATGACTTCTTCTGAGCTCTTTGAGTACTAGGCATGGATGTTGTACATATACATATATGCTAGAAAGCACTCACAAATGAAATAAATATATTTTAAAAATACTTTAAAAATAATAAAACGTTGCTACAGCATGTTTTTGTCACTTGCCTGACCTGCCAATGGATGAAGAGATGCAGACTTCTGCCCTTCAGGCAAACATTGCTCAGTTGATGCCACTGATCATTTGTACTATTTTAATGAAGAGATCATTCTGAGGGAGCTCATGTCTAATTCATCACATGCTCTGAGCAAAGTGAGAGATGAAAGCTTTGAAGACCCCAGTAACCTAGACTCTGGAAAGGAGCTGTACATTAATCCCACTCCCAGATAACAAGAGGTAGCCTGCATGATTGTGAGTACTGGGGATAGAATGATGAAGGCTGACTTGATTGTTGGTTGATAACCTTGCTACTATTCCCAAATTTGGGACTAGGGTCTTTACAAAATCTTTGCAGACTTGTTCAGAAGCCTCTCTGATGGTTCATTTTCGCTTTGTTTTCTTCTTTGAACATTTGACTACTGAGAAAGTGACCGCTCTCACCAGTCATAATGACGGGAATCCTCAGCAAAGGGATCATACACAGTAATGACCAACACTGGGGAACCAGTGGGCCATCAAACAAAGGTGAGCCTACATTGATAATGCTATGTGTTCTATTCCTAGAAGCAAGAGTACAACCAGAAAGTACTCATTGAAAGGAACTCCCCCACATGGTTTGTTTTCCAAAGCAAAAAAAATTAAGAACAAAACCCTAAGCTCTCCTAGGTCAAACAATTCAACAAAGGTTGTAATTATAAATCTGTGCCTTACATTTACATATCACTTTATGAAATAAATATAGATACAATTTGAAAAGTACTTTACAAACAGCAACAATACTAATTGATACAATTAGTCTTGTAATAAAAGTAAACTTGTGGGTAGCATGCATACACACACACACACACACACACACACACACACACACACACACACATACATACACACATTTTCCAAGAAATAGTTTTCAAAAAGACTTACTGTCCCTTGGGAAATTCTAATAGTCTAAGAGGAAGCTGACAAATTCAAATCTGATATTACTTTTTCTCTATTTTATTGTTAAAACTTAAAGGAACAGAGTTTATCTTTTATAGATAGATAAATATGTTAAACAAATATCCTATATATCATTGAGAAAGTCTTTAGTAGTAGTAAGAACTGTGAAAATGCTTCAAAATACTGGTGCAGGCATTATTTTCTGGTAGGAAGTCCAAAACACAAAAAATAAAAGTAAACACTGAAAAGCAGGTTTACATCAAAATGAAAGTCTTCTGCTACCTCTTTGTCAAGAATCAGGTGTTCATAGGTGTGTGGATTAACGTCAGTATCTTCAATTTGATTCCATTGGTCCAAATGACTGTTTTTATGCTCATACCAAGATGTTTTTATTACTAAAACTCTATAGTAGAGCTTGAAGTCAGGGACGGGCATGCTTCCAGAAGTTCCTTTATTGTACAATTCTTTGGGCAATCCTGAGATTTTCCTTTTTTCATATGAAGTTAAGTATTGTGGTTTTGAGATCTGTGAAGAATTGTGTTTGGATGTGATGGGAATTGCATCGAATCTATGGATTGCTTTTTTAAGGCTGCTATTTCACTACCTTAATTCTGCCTATTTCATCCCATTGTTGAAGGTGTTTATCAGCTGTAGGATTTTCCCGGTAGAATTTTGGGGATCAGTGATGTATACAATCATATCATCTGCAGAAAGTGAAAATTTGACTTCTTTCTTTCCAATTTTTATCTTCCTAGTTCTGTTTTGTAGTCCTATTTATCTAGCTAGGACATCTAGAACTATATTGAATAGATATGGGGAGAGAGGACAGCCTTGCTTTGTTTCTGATTTTATTGGAATTGCTTTGAGTTTCTCTCCATTTAGTTTGATGTTGACTGTACATTGTCTTTTTATATTTAGGTATGTTCTTTCTATCCCTGATCTCTCCAAGACCTTTGTCACGAGGGATGTTAGATTTTTGTCAAAGGCTTTTCAGCATCTAATCAGATGATCATATGGTTTTTGCTTTTCAATTTGCTTATATGGTAGATGTTGTTGACATATTTTTGTATAGGCAGTGGGCACGGGGCACAACCGCAGGCTCGGCCCCGACCCAAGCTCCATAAACAATCTCCTGGCTGTCGGAACACAAGGAGAAAAGTCAGAATTCCATAAGGCATTAAGGAAAGGGTGTTGTGAGCCTACCCGCAGAGACCAGAGGGAGCCCCGGGACCCCAATATGCTAGGACAGGGTGCCCCTAGATGCCTGGCCTAAAGGGACTGTGATGCTCCGTGGGGAGGCATGCCGGGTTGTCTCGATGGCCTCCTCTCGTGTTTTCCGGTCCACCTCCCCCAACTAGTGATAAGCTCTAAGAACACTTAGAATCTCAAATTCTAAGATTAGTCTCGGTAGCCACGCAGATTGCCAAAGGAGGAGGTACAACTGCTGGGTCTCTAGGCGAGGCTGGCCAGGTTCCCTTGGCCAGAGCAAACACCCGCTGTCGAGGATGACAGGCAGCCCTGCTCCACCCTCTCAGGACACCAGAGACCGAGTCACAGGGAACCTGACCCATGCTGCTGAACCATGACTGCATCTCTAAGATGAAGCCTACTTGTGGCGGACAATTCCTTTGAAATTTCTTTATTTAACTTTTATTTTATATGCTAACCACACTTCCCCTTTCCTCCCTTTCTCCAATTTACTCACCAGCTTCCCCCCATCCAATCACTCATCAAAGAGGACAAGGCTTCCCAATGAGAGACAACAAAGTCTGGGACATCATGTTGAGGCAAGACAAAGCCACTCCCTTTTGCATTGAGGGTGAGCCAAGCATCCCTCTGTAAGAAATGAGTTCCAAAAAGCCAGCTCATGCTCCAGGTCTATCCCCTGGTGTCTTTGAAAGAGGCCCCACCAACTGTTCAAGCCACAAAGCTGTCATGGTGGATTTTTTAATATGTCCTTAAAGTTGGTTTCACAGTTTTTAAGTATTTTTGCATAAATGTTTATGAGGAAGTTTGGTTTGTAATTCTCTTATTTATTATGTCTTTGTGTAGTTTGAGGATTAGGGTAACTGCACCCTCATAAATAGAGTTTCACAATGTTTTTTTTTGTTTTCATTGTCTGGAACCATTTAAGGAGTATTGGTATTAGTTCTTCTTTGACATTCTGGTATAATTGTGTGCTGAAATCATCTGGCCCTGGCTTTTTTTTTGGTTTGGAGATTTTAAGAACTGCTTCTATTTCCTTAGGGGTTATAGGTCTATTTAAATGGTTGATCTTGTCTTGATTTAATTTTAGTATTTCGGTAACTGTTCTGATCATATCTAATAGTGAGTTTTACTTGGTATGGCTGGCTATGGCTATAGATGGAGACCTCATGCCTCATGTGCATGTGGTAGAGGCCATTGGACATGGCATGGAAGGACGTTTAGTCTGGGTCTGCATAGAAAACCTTTATTATTAAAAGAGAGAAGAGAAAAATGGAAAGAGGAAGAAATAAATGGAGAGAAAGAAGAGAGAGAGAGAATAGCAAATAGAGAGGAATGGGAAAGGGGTTGAGAGCATGCTTCTTTTGACTGGGTGAAGGAAGGGAAGACAAAGGAGAGAAAGTTGGTCTGTGGGAATCCTGAAATGGAGTTGAACCTCAGAGCTCATTTGGTAGGGTGTGGCTTTGGGAGTTAGAACAAAAATCCTAACAGTATCTATTCAGAAAATTGTCTATTTTTATGGTTTCTAGTTTTGTGGAGTGCAAGTTTTTAAAGAATAATGATAACAATAAAATCCTAATGATTCCCTGGATTTCCTTGATATGTGTTGTTAAGTGTCCAATTCATTTTTGATTTTGTTAATTTTCTCTCTGACTTTTGGTTAGTTTGGGGAAGGGTTTGTCCATTTTGTTTATTTTCTCAAAGAACCAACTCTGTTTCATTGGTTCTTTGTATTGTTTTCTTTTTTTAATTTTATTGATTTCATCACTGAGTTTGATTATTTCCTGCCATTTATTTCACCCAGGTGGATTTGCTTCTATTTGTTCTATAGCTTTCAAGTGTGCGATTAAGGATTCTGCATGAGATTTCTCCTAATTCTTATGTAGGCCCTTAGTGCTATAATTTTTTTGTCTTAGCCCTGCTTTCATTGTGTCTTATAAGTCTGGGTATGTTGTGGATTCATTTTCATAGAATTCTAGGAAGTCTTTAATTTCTTTCGTCCTTGCCCAGAGGTGGTTCATGGAGAGTTATTTAGTATCCACGAGTTTGTAGGCTTTCTGTAGTTTTGTTGTTGTTAAACTCTAACTTAAGACTATGGTGGTCTAATAGGAGACGAAGAACTATTGCAATTTTTTGTAGTAATTAACATATGCTTTATGACTGAAATGTGGCCAATTTTAGAGATGATTCCATAGTTTGCTGAGAAGAAGGTATATTCCTTTGTGTTTGGGTGGAATGTTCTCTACATATGTTAAGTCCATTTGAGTCATAACATTTGTTAGATTCATTATTTCCGCTGAGTTTCTCTTAGTCAGACCTATCTATTGTTAGGAGTGGAGTGTTAAAGTCTTCCACTATTAGTGTGTAAAGTTAGATGTGTGATTTAAGCTTTTGTAATGTTTTTATTTCTTTTATCTTTTTTTTTTAACGTATGTGGGTGGTGGTGGGTACACTTGTATTTAGGCAATAAATGTTCGGATTGAGACTTCCTCTTGATGGAATTTTGTGTGATGAATGATCCTCTTTCGATTGATGTTAGTTTGAAGTCTATTTTGTTAGATATTAGGATAGCTGTACAATCTTGCTTCTGAAGTCCATTTGATTGGAAAGTCTTTTCCCAAACCATTGATTCTGAGGTAGTGTCTGTCTTTGAGGTGTTTCTTGTATGGAACAGAAGGATGGATCCTGTTTTTCTAAACATTTTGTTACCATGGTGATTTATTGTGTATTTAATAAGATTATCCCAGAATATCAGAGAACAGAATAACCCACAGTCAAGCCAGGAAGGTCAGGGAGTGGTGACCCACAACATTTTAACAACATCACTCAGGAGACAGAGACCTTTCTGTATCTCTATGAGTTTAAGAATTAACAACCAAACAGTAATATCTTAGCCTGTGTCTTTTCATAGGGGAACTGAGTCCATTTAAAAATACCCCATTGAGGGATATTAATGAACAGTGATTTTTAATTACCGTTATTTTTTGGTTGTGGTTGTTGTTGTTGTTGTTGTTGTGTGTGTGTGTGTGTGTGTGTGTGTGTGTGTGTGTGTGTGTGTGTGTGTGTTGACCTTCTTTGGGATTTGCTGCAGTGAGATTTTCTGTTGTCACTGTTTTCATGGGTGGTGACTCTATCTTCATTAGGTTGGAGTTTTAGTACTTTCTGTAGAGATGAATTTGTGGATAGGTATTCTTTACATCTCATTTTGTCATGGAATTTCATGTTTATCTATGATGATTGAAAGTATTACTGGATTTAGTAGTCTGTGCTGGCATCTGTGGTCTCTTAGGGTCTGTACAAAGTCTTCTCAGACCCTTGGCTTTAGCGTCTCCATTGAAAATGTGTGTATTGTTCTAATGGCTCTGCCTTTATAAGCTACTTGGCCTTTTTCTTTTGCTGCTCTTAATACTCTTCCTTTAGTATGCATGTTTAGTGGTTTGGTTATTATGTAGGAGGTCTTTTGGAGTATCTAGTCTATTTGTTTTTCTGTAAAGTTCATAGATCTTCATAGATATTTCCTACTTTTGGATGAGAAAATTTTCTTCTATGATTTTTTTGAATTTACTTCCTGTGCCTTAGAGCTAATATTCTTGTTTCTTCTATTCTTATTATTCTTAAGTTTGCTCTTTTCATGGTGACCTATATTTCCCTAAGGTTTGCGTTATGATTTTTTTGGCTTTAGTGTTTTCTTTGACTGACTAATCTCTTTCCTCTTTAGTGTCTTCGATGCAGACATTCTCTTCTTTCTCTTGCATTATGTTGGCTACGCTTGCATCTGTAGTTCCTGTTTGCTTACTAAGATTTTCTTTTCCAGCATTCCTTGCTTTGTGTCTTCTTTATTCTTTCTATTCCAATTTTCAAGTCTTGAACTGTTTCCTTGACCTCTTTTGATTGCTTTCTCTTGGTTTTCTTTAAGAGAATTATTGATTTCTTCCATTTTTTGTTTGTCTTATATTTATTTGAGAGCATGTTTCATTTCATGTTTAAAAACTTCTATCATCTTCATAAAGTTATTTTTAAGTTCATTTTCCTCTGCTTCTTCTACACTGTGATCACTGTGATGTTTAGATCTTGCTGTTTTGGTACCACTTGGTGGTAGCATATTGCTTTTTATGTTGTTGTATGTCTTCTTGCACTGAAGTCTACTCATCTCTTCCTGCAATTGATGTAAGTAGTGCCTGTGTCTCGGGGAGTTGTTTCTGGTCAAAACTGCTCTGGCTGTGTCTGGGTCTTATAAAGCCACTCTTGGTTCAATCTGATCTCTTGGTCCAATTGGAGCTCACAAATTCTGTGGCTCAGGAAGCTTCTTTTGGTGCTTTGGAGGTGTTGGTCTCATAGAAACTGTCAAATTCTGTGTTTGAGAGAGCCTCTGAAGTAGTAGAGTGATGAGTGGGCTTGGGGTTGGGGTGAGACTTGTATATTTCTGGGTACAATGAGTGTGTTGTTGGGAATTTTTCCTTGCAGGAATTTTCTCTGCTGGCTGGCAAGTGAGGCAGCAATAGGTGAGGGTAGGGTGGTATGGGTTGTACCCCTTTGATTACATCTCAGAGATTGGGCTCTCTGCTGGGATTAGAGAAAAGTCACTCACCTATTGGTTCAATAGGAGCTAGAGGATTCTGTATCTCAGAGAGCCACTGAGGTCCGAAGGTGATGGATGCATTTGTCATTGGTATTTTAAATTAAAAATATTTAAAATGTGGCTAGACAATTGTAAAATGGTAAAATACTGGAAGAGCTAAAAATTAATGAAAAGATAAACAATTGTCACATATTTTTATAATGATGAGAGTTTCTGAGATTATGTGGCATTAGTAAATTCTGATTAGAATCATGATGACATCAATTTTTTGTGGGTAAATTTTAAATTTTTATACTAATAGGAGAACTGTTTAGACATAATCTGAAAAAGGAAAACAAAACAAAACAAAAACAAAATGGCCAATGACAGAACCCACTGCCAACCCTGGCAAGGAAACTATGCTCCTCAGATGATATAAAGGCACGTTATATGATTTAAAGGTACATATATACTTTACTGAGAGTGTGGTATTAGTGCAAAAATGGGCAAATGGGTTGGCACAGAGGGTAATGTCTCAGAGAGTCTTCTATGCATATGAAATTTTGATAAATCAGGAGGACGCCATAGTAACTAATGAAGGAAAGCACTGTGAGCCAAGCTTCAGACTGAAAAGATGTTTTAGAAATGAATAATTGAGGTAATGCATGCTGAATAGCAAAATTGAACTTAGTGTTACATAGCTGTGGATTTACTATATCCCAAATATTAAGTTTTATGCTGCGTATATTTTATTTTACCACAGTGGGATACATTGATAAAAACGACATTTTTTTAATAAAAAAAATTTAAAAGGAAATGGAGGAAAGAAAGAGAGAAAAAAGCAAGAAAGAAAAGGTGAAGTCAGGGAAGAAAAGAGACCGAGAAAGAAACAGAGGCTTTTCTTTCTTTCCCCTCCCCTGGTTAGTGTTCTGTACTAGAAGAACAATTTAATCTTACACCAGTGTATACAATTTTATAATTATTTATGTTGTTTAATTTTTTTATTTGAAAGTTTATACTTTCATTTTAAATACGAATCACAGTTCTCCTTCCCTCCCCCCCTTCTCACTTCCCAACTTCTCCCTCCTCCCTCCCCCCCAAATGCAAACCACTATCCACTCATCAGAGAGCATAAGCATGGGGAGTCAACATAATCTGGTACAGTTGGGAGATGCGGGAGAGACAGGGATGTAAAGCAAAGATGGAGATTTTTTATAAAGGGGGCCATTTCGAGGTTAGGGAGAAACTCTGTGCTAGAAAAATTTCCAGGAATCCACAAAGAAGACTGCAGAAAGACTCCCAGAAATAGTGGAGGGGGCGTCTGACTGGGCCTTCTTCTGTAATCAGACTGATAACCACCCTAATTGTCATTATAAAACCTTCATCCAGCAACTGATAGAAGGAAAGTTTTAGCTCAAACATGAACAAGTGACACAGAATCAAAATGTAAGTAGGAATAAAAATTTTAAAATACTTAAAGGAAAACATAAGTATATCATCATTATACATAATACTTATTAGATTCAGAATTTAATCAAGAAAAACTTGATTTAAAAATACAGTAAATTTAGTAAATCATTCATATTGTATCATGAAGTAAAAGATTCTCAACAAGCTAAGGTTCCATTTTATATGTTTCCTTGATCAAAGGCAAGCATGCAGGTTTTACAAATCAATTCAATAAGGTAACCCACTGCAGAATGTCTTCGGCAATAATGACAAACAATATGAAGTTTAAATAGTACGAAATTCATAAAAACACATTTAAGTTCACTAACATTTAGAGAATGATTTTATATAAGTTAGATCTATTTTAATTAAAACATATTTGTAAAATATATAACTTTTGAAAATATTAAACTTTGTAAATTTGGAATATTTACTCATATATTGCTCATAGTACAATTAATACAAACATTTGAAAAAATTGTGTGCCATCTAAACAGATACAAATATGAACCATTAACCCTAAACTCAGTAGTAATTCCATTCTTTTGAGAACACAACAAAAAAATTACAAATAAACCAGAGGTTAACAATGAATGTTCATACTAAGCCCTTTAAAAACCAAAACCTGAAATGGTCATCAATAGTAAAAATGAAAGGAGCCTATTGTGTTCGTGGAGTAGTATGCTATTAAATATAAAAACATGTTAATTTCCATTACAGAAAACACAGTTGATGTCTTGGTCTATTTCTCACGGCTCAGAGCTGGTTAGATGTTAGTATAAGTAGTATAATTCAATCTCTAAGATGTAAACCAGGAACAAATTAATAGACTGTATGGTGGGCAGAAAGCCATATCATAAAATGTTAAGGGAAACAACAGAAGTGCTCATACAGCCAGGGACAGAGCGTCTTAGAATAGTGAGAATTTGGCTTTATTATGCAGAGAGAAAATACATAAACCCTATGATTAATCATAATGGATTTTTGCAAAATTTTGCACACATTTTATAAATATTTTCTCCTTAAAAAATGTATTTCCTATTGTAAAATTTTCAAATAAATAAAAACATCGAATATGAAAATTAATCAGATTCAAAGTCTGTATAATTCAATGAACTATTAATTTGCAATTGACATTTAGGACAGAGGCTGTGGAGATTCACATCGAATTTATACTTTCAATACCTTATATTTTATGTACTTATTTACTACCCAAGCCTAAAGCTTTATGATGAAATTAGAACTAGAAATCAGTTACCTTTATTTGCATCCTCTCTCATAGTGTGTGTCTATTTGGCTAAAGTACAGCATGAAGTAAAGAGAATAAGAGAGGCCAAATGTAAGAAGACTAGAAAATCTGATTACACAGAACAGATATGAGTGGTCAGCCCTGGGCTGATGTTGCTGGCTGGTGTAAGATAATGGCCTAAGCAATTCATGAGGAGCAAGCCAGTAAGCAGCATTCATTTATGGTTTCTGCCTCAATTTCTGTCTCTTGGGTCCTGCCTTGAATTCTTTGCCTGGACTTCCTGTAGCAATGGAGTGATTTCAGTGCTGCAGGAAGAAATACACCCAACTACTTTTGATCATGGTGTTTTATTAGATCCACAGAAAACGTAACCAATAAGTTTTAAAAGTACCCCCTAATGATTTTCTTTATTCCTTTACAATGTGTTGCAACCTCCTCTATTTCTACCTCTAATTTTATTAACTTTTGGCTTCTCTTTCTTTTGGTTATTTGGCTACACATTTGTCAACCTTGTTTAATCTGTTTGGGCAAGTAACTCAGTGACAGGTCTACCTACTTTCACACTTAATGATTTTGGCTTTTCACAACTTGGCAGTCAAGAGAGGCAAATCTCACCTAATCATTCTATAAAATCCATTTATATATTAGACTCACTTTATTAATAATTTGTTGAGGAATATTGATCCTATATTCACAAACAACTTAGGCCTGAGGTATTTTGCGTATTTTTTTCTGTATTTCCCTCTTCTTCCTTCCTTCCATCCTTTCTTCCTTTCTTTTTTCTTTTTGACCAGTTATATTTGGTTCTATCCTAGATCTTTAGACTATCCAGCCTCCAGGTTCTAGCTGTCCTAACAGTTTCTGGCATAGGCTCTGTCATTGGTCATGGGACTCAAGTTGAACCTGTTGCTGGTTTATTACCCCCACAATTTCTATGCCACCTAGACCTCTGCACATCTTAAAGGCAGTACAGATTGTAGGTAAAGATTTTGTTCTGGGTTGATGTTCCAGTCCCAGCACTGGAAATCTTTCCAGATTACAGAAGATGGCCAGTTCAGGTTCTGAGTCCCCTATTCCTAGAAGTCTTCTTTGAGGCCACTCTAGTAAATCTTAGGGAGTTTCCACTGCATTGGATGTTCATGTAGTTCCAAGAATGTCCCATAATTCCAGTTGTCTCTCCAAGAACTCTCTCCCTCCATCTCTTATTCCTTCCATTCTCATCCCGCCCCCAGTCACATTTACTCTTTATAGTTTAAAAAGTAATTTATGGTTTTACAATAAGGACAATTGGTTTTTTTGACCTACTTTTTAAATCTTATAACTTTGATATCTCACATGTATTTCTTGGATAATAAAAATATCATAGCAACTTGGTAGATTGAAACTATACAAACATAGCTAGAGAACGGGCACTTTAGCATGACCATTTGTCTCTAGGTGGTTATATAAACTAATTATATTCCTTAACTAATTCAGTAGATGGAATAGATAATATAAAGATTTGTTGACGATGATTGTTTAGTTTTTGTGTTTTGTTTTTGATACATAATTTTTCTAGGTAACAGCAAAGTCTGTGCTGAAACTCACTCTGGAGACCAGGTTGGCCTTAATATCAGAGATCCACCTACCACTACCTCCTTGGTGATGGAATTAAAGTCATGTGAGCCACTACCACCCAGCTAGGTAATGTAAAGTTTTAATGGGGCATGTTAGAGTACCTTTCTCAAAAGATAAAATTAGGTAAATTTTCATTAAACACAAACATGTGTCTTCAAACAAAATGGCTTGTATTTTCACAGAAAGCTTGATTTTATTAATCTATAATACTATGTAATGAAAGTCTTAAGTTTAAAGTTAACATTTTTCATTGATCTCGAACCCACTGATGAGATGAACAAAATGCAGTGGGTTCATGGTTAGAAGACAAGGGATTCCGGAAGACTACTCAGCTACTTTCAACAGGGATCAGTAACTTTGCTTTTTCATGAACTGTAGATTGTGGAAGTTTATCTGATCTCAATGCATTGGGAAGCCAACTTGGGTGTATTTCTTATATTTATTAAATATATTTTTGTTAACTTATTGTGTGGGAGTATGATGTCCACATCACAGAAAGTACAAGTGTACCACTGTACCTGTGTGGAGATCAGAGTACAACTCTAGGTAGTGCCCTTTATCCTCTCCTTATCTAATATAGAGGTCAAATTTGGAGTGTCAGGTTTTCATGGCAAGCATCTTTACATACTCAGTCACCCTTGGGGTTCTGAATACACGTATCATGGAGAATCTGATGGCAAATTTGTCTTTTAAAGACATAAGTTAAAACACAAATGAAACAATAAAAGCAACAATTAAAATTGAGCAAAGGCAAATTGCCTCCTGGATTGGGTGGTGAAAGATGGGTCATCATAGATTGATTGGAAAAGTATCGCATCAAGGGCTGGAGAAGATAGAAGCACGTCTGTACTAGCAACCTTCACTTTCCATTTTTATAAGACCAAATTATGCATTCATTGTGATATTTAATGTGAAAGCACCTTTACTTTGTGTGTTTACAGTTATTCAATCAACAAGACCTATTGCTGAAAACACAAATGATACGCTTAAAATTTGGAGGTTTGAACACTCTACTTATTTTTCACCTTTATTTGACATTTACAAACAAATGATTAAATGCTATATTTAATGATTTGAATTCTTAATGAGCTCTAGAAGATGTAACTTTGTTTACTATTGTCTCATATTATAAGGCAGAATAAGAAGCAAGTAACTTAGGAGATAAACTTTCATTTAGAGGCAAATAGCATAAAAAGTCTAAATTTGCATTATAGAAAATATCCCTTTTCATACTGAAAACTTGACATCTTTTGTCACCACAAGCTAGTAACATATGGAAAGAGATAAGGACATGCTGTAGTTAGGAACGGATTTTATATTTTCCTGGGTTTAAGAAAAAAATTATATATTAATGATAGTGCCCGAAATTTACTCAGTGACTTCATTATTTTCTCATGAAACTATTTCAAATTCTTCATTACCTATCAGTAGGATTTTAAGTTCCAGCAAAATTGGCATTTTAGATTATGTAAAAAGTTGTATTATTTCTAATGTGTTTTAAAAATAGGAGTTAGGAGAAGTTAGGTCAAAAGTAAAGTGGTAATAAAATCAATGTGTTTTTACTTTAAGATTCATTTATTTGTCTATTAAATAAAAATTTAAATCTATATGAATGTGATAACTAGATATTTCCATTAATGAAATGTCACATTGCCCAAAGAGTTGATCTGAGTGTACAAAGCTTGATGAATCTTGTCTCAACTTAAGAGTTGTATTTGATTCAGTATATGTGTTTAAAATGTTTATTGTTGTTAATTAAAACATGCACAAGTCATGTATATGGTCACCATTGGAAAGAAACACATTAAATCAGTAACCTGTTCCTTGTTCTACTTCAGTCAGGTAAACTACTGTAATTAGATTTAGATTTTAATTAAATATATTCTTCAAAGTTTTCTAAAAGTTGTAATTATAAGGAAAGTATTTAAAATTTTTTTAACAATATGATTAACTGCTAGTGAATTTAAAGCCAAATTAAACTTTGTGAAATATTCTAGCATTGTGCTTAAGGACTTTAAAGTAAAGTTTTGTCATTTTGTTTTATTTGAAATTCAAGTCACAGGCATTTACATAATTACATTTGGGAACAGTTATCATGACTACACTTAGCTTATGAGTTACTACACTTACCCTAGCTTCTATATTTTTCTGGGAAACTATGCCATTTCAATAGTATCTCTAAACAGTTCATCACACTTGTTTATTCTCTCTCTCTCTCTCTCTCTCTCTCTCTCTCTCTCTCTCTCTCTCTCTCTCTCTCTCTCTCCCATTCCTCCTTTTTTCCCCTTACTTGACTTTTTTTTTTCCTACTTAACATCAGGCAATGTCTTAGAAACATGTCCAATTCATCATCCTTCCTATGCAAGATACTTAACCATGGATATAGAGATCTACATTGAAGCTTTTTTGATTGAAGAAAACAATACTGAGTGATAATCATTTAAAAGTTAATTAATATAAATAATTAAGGAAATATGAACTCAAAACTGTTAGGAGTGTACATCAACAAACAGCATAGAGAGAGCCCACCACAGACATAAAAAATGATTTCAGTCAAGTCTGCTGATAAGCCAGTGACATTATTACTGCTACATTCTTGGAGTTCCCTGCTGGGCTTTCAGCCACATGCACCGAAAGTCTCAGCTTCTGAGAGAAGTTGGCTATTGATGCTGGCTTAGCAAGAGCTGTAAGAGTTTTATGAGCATGCTAGCCTTCTAAGTTGCTTTTGTTTACACAGGCATAACGAAGAAATATCTCAGTTCAGCAGGAAAAGCCCCATAAAAATTTCTGAATATAAAATTCACTTTTTTAACTTGTTAAGACTGCAAGAATGTGTAAATGTAACCTTTTAATATGATCACTTCCAATATCAGATGATTTAGAAATAAGTTAAGAGCTGAGTTATTAAGTTGTTGTGAGCAGGAAGTAAATCAAGGTGATCCCTGGGACTAGGAGATTGGTTGCATCTTATTCTTTCCGTTTTCTAAATTTCCACAAGATGTTTGCTTTAATTTTTTTCTCATAGTCAAATTAGACTCTTCTAACTCTCCTAAAATTGCAAATTTAAGCCTTCCTAGCAATAACAAGAGTTTTCTAATTTCATCCCCATAACGTTCTTGTCATTTTGAGTGCGTTCAAAATGTACTAAGGATGAACTCAACCCACAGTCTTTTGTCTAGATGTGCTTTAGATAGTAGAGTCCAACATTTTAAACAAAAGAAAGTCATTAAAGGAAAGAAGGGATGTTAATTTTGTCATTAACTATTGTTCACCATACTTACAGAGAAAGGATGTCTCTATCTTTAAAAGCTGATGGTTATATATTTCAACAGGCACTCTTAAGTTTAGTGTTGGCACAAATGCACATAAACGGAATTATTAACTGAATAATTCCTTAAATGTTCTTTTGTCTCTTTAATCATATTAAGAAGCATGCAAATATATGCATGAGTATGTAAATGAATGACATTATATGAAAGTCAGTACGTGATTCTGTAGTTCAGATCATTAAAAAAGTATTCTGCTCATGGTGTCGTTTCATGACAGTTGAAATCTTTCTAGTTCCCAAGAGACTTGCAAATTTCTGTACAAACTTAAATCAAGTCTTCCCTATCTAGACCTTTATTTCCTCAGAATCATTGTCTGAGCTATACATGGGAAGTACAATGTTTGTGTAACAGTAGCATATTTGTAATTGTATAAAGTTATTCACTCTGACATTCATAAACAGTTTCTATGGCCACATGAAGAACTCTGTGCCATCAAGTGCCATCAAGTCTTAGTTTCAATGTCTTTCCATGTCTAATGAACATGACTTTGTAGAACTAGAATATGTGAAAATGATCACTGAATTCAAAGTTTATTTGCTCGGTTAATGATTGCTTGTGTGTCATTAATAGAATTTTCAGAAGTCCATAATAATAAATAATAAATAATAAATTAATAATAATAAATTTAAAATAATAATATCATTTCAACAATTTCTTACATCTGCTTTAGATGAAATACTCAATTAGACTTAGAACCAGTTTTTTTTTTTTTTTTTGGCTTGAAATGTAATGGTGTTCCCACAGTTACGAACTCCAGCAGGAACACTTACATAGTTTGTATACCTCACAATTTTGAACTCTGTTGTATGTGATAGGGATTCTAAATAGAAAATTATACTGTTTGAGAAATGTTGCAGTGCCCCATGTTATACTGGGAAGAGTGAAGAGCTTAGTTGGAAGTGTGGTCCTTCATATACAAGATTTATGTGATAAGGACATTCTTTATACTAATTACTTTACTGAGGCTATCACAACATGAAATCACTGAGCAGCTGACATGACTCTAGAAAGGACAAGTTTGTGTTAGAGAGCCAATGTTCCAGAAACACTTGTTCATGCCAGAGAATATTTCATAGGGTGATGTCTGACAAAGCCAATTTTGAACTTTTGGTTTTTTATATTAAAAGGACAAAATTTTCATTAAGATATAAAATATAGTAGTACCAATTAAAGATTCAGGGCCGCAAGAGAAGGCAACAGAGAAAGAGACAGCCATGCGCCCTCTGCCAAAAGTTCCACAAGTAGACCAAGTTACTCAAATGCAATATTGAGCTACAATTTGCCATGCCTACAAGATATTCTGGGACAAAGGTAGCATAGAAATTATGGAAATGGCCAACCAATGACTGGTCCAGACCTAAAGGCTGGATAGCCCAGAGACCTAGGATAAAACCAAAGATGAATGACAAAAGAGAAAAAAAAGTCATTAACATTATTTCCTCAAAGTATTATGATATAATCTTATACTGTTACCCACTCTAAGTGTCATTAGAGAAGTCACTGATAGAAAGAGATGCAGAGACCCAAAGTCAAACATTAGGCAGAAAGGGAAATCCTGTGGACATGATATGAGTCATAAGGGAAGGAAAACATGGGAAAACACATAGAGTCAATTGACCTAGACCAATGGAGGGCTTTGAAATTGAACTTCTAATTCTTCTTTTCTTTTTTAAGCACATAAAAAAGTATTTCTGACAATTAAAAATGTAGCTCATATATCACATCTCCCATGTATTGAGAACAAAGCAATTTTTTAAAAAAATAAATGAGTCAGAACAAGAATAGTTTGGACATTACCCCCAATGAGATTTTGTGCTAGTACAAAAATGGCCACTGTATATATCTGCACAATGTATAATATAATTTAGATAGATTTACACCATTCTTGACAAGAAGTATGTTTCTGTGTGAAAAAAATTAGCTACTTAATTTTTACAGTATTTCATGATAGATATGATAGAAAAATTACTCTGTTATCAAATATTCAGCTCTCAATATTTGCGGTTTGTTAGTGTGAGTATTCATGTCATTTCAAAAGTAAAAGGCTAGTGAAGTGATTCAAAGGATTATTTTGTTTTCTCAGCCAGCCAGGCTCAGTTTTTCTCAATAAGATAAAAGGTAACATCCATGTGGAGAGTGGGTCCATGTAAGAAAGACTACATTGTTCATTGTTGAATCTCAGGATGGAGGAGTAGAGTCCAGAACCTAGAAAGAAAATAAATGATCTAGAAACTTTAATAAACACAGAAATGGATAATCATTTTAGATGCCCATGGTAGTAATAAAGTCTCAACGACAGCGACTTTAGTTATGAGAAATCCTCCTTAGATTTTTGACCCCTAAGCTGTAAGATTAAAAAAAAAAAAAGATTTTTTATTTTAGAAATTGCAAGTTGGAGTAATTTGTTATAAAAGAAGAAAAAAAAATGTGTGTCAGGGCAGAGTGACTTAGTTTCATGTGTGTTTTCTCCTTCTATTCTTTTCTTCCTCTCAGAGACTTACTATTTTACCAGTGATTCACTTGACAGCAAGAGAGTGTTTTACAGCATGGATTGTCTACTAAACAACCTAATCAAAATATTATTAAACAATTACACTGCAGTAGGCTGTTTAATGAAGTGTTTTCAGTGTGGTTTGAGCGCTAATAGCAACAATGTTAAGCTTCTTTGTGCTCTGGGTATCAAGCAGCCCTTAGTAATGTGAACTGCCTAGGGAGCCAGATGAATCCTGAAGCACCTTTGACAGACAGTTTACTAGTTATGCTCTAAATTCCATTCTGAATTGTTACATGCAAAGAAATGGAGAAAATATTAGACTTTCAAGAGTGTCCATATACTCTATTCCATGTTAAAATCCCTGGTCAATAAATGCTCTCCTGTGAGCCTCACTTCAAATGACATACCTATTGATGTCTTCCAAGTGTGAATTCATTATAAATTCACAAACTCTGAAGTTAATTCTTGACCTATCGTCTCTGTCAATAATGACTTTAGAAGCAGACTGTCTACACGATATAATGAAAACAAATATTTTAAAATAGACAAAATATATATAATCCTATGAGATTATATACAAGTATGAATACAGCTTTGCCTAGTGACATTCTCTCAAGCAGTTTCACATGCAGAATTGTGGATTTGACCAAACATGCTTTCATGTGTTCTTCTTGAACATATATTTTTTTAAAGTCAGAAAGCTGTACTTTAGTTATATTTCACCTATCAAAATTTAAATTTGAATTAAAAATACAATACTAGGTATATTTATATAATATTCTTCTGTGTGTGTGTGTGTGTCTATACCAAACAGCTTATTATAATGTGGGATAAATAATAATAAAATGTAAATATAATGCTAAACATTATTGACAGATAGCAAAATGTGAAGGAGAAGAGATAGTTCACTGGTAAAGTATTTAGTTTGTAGCATAAAAACAAGAGTTCAATTCCCAGAACAGAACCCATAGGATACCAACTGAGCTACTGAGAGTTTGTTGTCCTGGTAAGCTAGGCTAAACTAATTAGGATCCAGGTCAACCTGAGACCTCCATCTCACAGGAGGTAGACAGTATTCCTGAGAATGTTACCCTAAGTGTACCCTAGTCTCCTTATGCGTGCATTGGCAAACAGAGAGAGAGAGAGAGAGAGAGAGAGAGAGAGAGAGAGAGAGAGAGAGAGAGAGAAATGGGAAAAAGAAATGAACTAAAATGAATGCAAATGGCTTTGAAGTTATCAAGACCGTTCTTGTCTTCCGTTCCTTCTATAATTCTCTTCCTTAGTAGGAAAATATACTAACATTATACCTTTGGAACTAAACACACATATATAACTTCTGGTAAAAATTGTTTTCTTTTTCTTGTAATTGGTCTTCAAAAGGTAGCACTGAAGTGATGTGGGAATGCGTTTATGTATGCTGTGAATCTCAATCTTTAAATAAAGGAGCTGTTTTGGGCCATGGCAGGCACCATAGAAGAAGTAGGAGGAGAAATCAAAGCATAGGTAGGAGAAGCAGGGCGGAGTTAGGCAGATCCAGCCAGCCGCCCAAGGAGCAACATGTAAGGAGGCACGGGTGAGCCATGGGCCACGTGGCCAACAGATTAATAGAAATGGGTTGATTTAAGATATAAGAGCTAGCTAGCAATGTGCCTGAGCCATAGGCCAAACAGCATGGATTTATTATAAGCGTCTGAGTCATTTCTGGGGGCCTGGGCAGCTGGGCGACTAAGCGGTCTCGGGCGGCAGGTCTGTGGGTCTCTGGGCCTCTGGCTGCCTGGGACTCGAGAACACACTACTACACTGAAGGGCTGTGTGTTAATGAGGAATGTACTCCATAGTTTCATAGTTTTGACCTATTAGTAAAGTTGGTGACAGTATTTGGGGAAGATAAGGAGGGATCTTCTCCTGTTTCCTGGGAGAAATATGTCACAGGGGGGTGTGTTTTGAGATTTCACAGCCTTTCCAGCTTTTACTCTATCTTTTGTGCTTGTGGTTGCGAATGTGATCAGCCAGCATCCTGTTTCTGCAGCTATACCTGCCATTTGTTTCCATGTCTACCAACTTTTATAAACTCTATATATTTCTGGAATCTTAAGACTAAATCAAATCTTCCTTCACTATAATGTGCCTTGGTTATGGTTTTTCATTATAGCAATGTGAAAATAAGTAATATAAGCTACATTTTGAGGAGATATTTGTATAATAAACTTTGACAAGTTCAAACTCACCCTAGTTAGAACTTGACATGCCCTTTAGATTAGTTCCAAACCAAACATGTCTTTCTTCTCTATTAAGGTTAATGTTTGTTTGTTTGTTTGTTTTTAAGGAACTTTCAAGAGTTAAAGTGTTTATAGTCATTGAATTCAATGGTTTTCTGACAGAGTAACTGTCCACCACTACACCTACCACTCCTACACTTTGCAATTTAAAGGAGCTGGAACTTATTGTAAAAAGTTGTCTCAGTTTCTCTGTTTTGTCCTCTTAATCCTTCTCATATGAGATATTAGAACAATCTAGACCACTCCCACACCTCTATCTCTGCCAATATATGCCTCTATACCCCTATTGTTTATCATCTTAATCCCAAGTTCCCTTGAAAGTGAAATAAATTTTTATTAACTGGGTATATCAGAAGTGGACAACAGAAGCTGGGAGAGTAGATGCCATACTAATTCACATTTCATGTTCATCCAATCCATTTTTATAAATTGGATTATAGAACGATAGTCAAGCAGCACTCTCCAAAGTGGATTACTTACCTTCATCGCTCTGTTGATGTCTCTGTAAGTCAGAATGATTTTTCAATATTTGAACTTTTCATTTCTGATTCTATTGATTTGTATACTTCTTTGCATTTTGGTTTGTTCTTTGACTTTCTCAAAGAACCAACACTTTGATTCTTTTATTGTTCTCTTTGTTTTTATTGTGTTGATTTCAGTCCTAAGTCTGATTGTTTACTGCTGTCTCCTTCTAGGTAAGTTTGCTTCCAAATATTCTAAAGCCTTCAGGTATGCTGTTAGGCCTCTTGTGTGAGATTTCTCTAGGTTTTTCATATAAGCATCTAGTGTTATCAGTTTTCCTCTTAGCACTGTTTTCATTGCATCCCATAAGTTTGAGTATGTTGTTGATTCATTTTCATTAAATTCTTGGAGGTCTTCGATTTCTTTCTTAATATCTTCCTTGACCCAGAGGTGGTCCAATTGAGAGATGTTCAGTTTCCATGAATTTGTAGGTTTTTTTTGTTGTTGTTTATAGCTTTAGACCACGGTGGTCTGATATGATACAAAAAGTATTTTTGGGGTATCTATTGATATTTGCTTTATGACTGAGTATGTGGTCAATTTTATAGAAAGTTCCATGGGGTACTAAGAAATATGTATATTCTTTGTGTTTGTATGAAAGGTTCTATATATATATATATATCTATTAAATCAATTTAGTCTATAACATCTGTTAAGTCCCTTATATATTTGTTGAGTTTCTGTTTGGTTGACCTATCTAAGGTTGAAAGAGGGTATTGAAGTCTCCCACTATTAGTGTGTGGCATTTGATGTGAGGTTTAAGCTTTATTAGTGTTTCTTTTACATATGTAGATGTCCTCATATTGACGGCATAAATATTCAGTACTGAGAGTTCATGTTGGTGGGTTTTTCCTGAGATGAAAAAAATAATGTCCATCCTGGTCTCTTTTGATGATTTTACTTTGAAGTCTATTTTATTAGATACTAGGATGGCTATACCAGCTTGTTTCTTAGGACCATTTGATGGAAATTCTTTTCCCATCCCTTTACCTTGAGCCTGTGTCTGTCTTTGAAGTTGAGATGTGTTTCATGTATGCAGTAGAAGGATGCCTTCTGTTTTTGTATCCATTGTCTTAGGGTGTATATTTTTATAGGTGAACTAAGCTACTTTGGACTCAAAAGCATAAGATAGATGATAGAATATTTTCTTTCATTTTGCTAAATGCAAATAGGCTAGATATTATAACTTTAGTTATCCTTGGATAGCTACTGTTTTGTTATATGTAATTTTGCTAGGTTGAATTTGAAACATTTATTTTTAATTAAAAAGAAAAGAGAAAGTATTTTAGGATGTCTTTCTCTATGGTGTGAATTACCATTGGATAATAAAGGAATTGTTTCTGCCTATAGTAAAGTAGCTTATAGTCAGGCAGGAAATCTGAGCATCGATACAGGAGAAAGAAGGCAGGGTCACATAGAGACACTGCAAGTTGCCATCCAAGAAAGCAAGATGTAATGAAACACAGGTAAAGCTACTAGCTACATGGTAAGACATAGATTAGTAGAAATGAGTTGAGTTAAGTTAAAAGCTAGCAAGAAATAAGCTTGAACCATTAAGATAAACAAAACATAATAAATATAAGCCTTTGTGTATTATTTGGAACTGCTGGTCTAGATCTTGGGCTATGCCTGACCAGAAACTTCTGACTACACAATACTATCCTGTAGGAAGAATAACTCAAAGCAATCCCATTAAAATCAGAAATGAGACAAGATGTGACACTATTCAACTTCTTTTCAATATAATTCTTGAAGCACTAGATAGCTCAATAAGACAGGAAAAAGAAATTAAAGGAAAACAAATTTTTAAACAAGAATTAAAATTATCTCCATTTGCAGATGATATGGTGTTATACATAACAAATACCACATATTTTATTTAAAGATCTTAAAAGTGATCATCTTCAATAAAGTAGTTAGTTAGAAACCCTATCTTAGTTAGGGTTTCATTGCTGTGAAGAGAAACTATGACCACAGTAACTTTTATCAAGGGAAACCTTTAATTGGGATCGCTCCCTTATAGTTCACAGGTTCAGTCCATTATCATCATAGCAAAAAGCTTGGAAATATGCAGAAAGACATTGTTCCACCTACACCTTGGCTTGCATAAAGACAAATAACTCGCTGGGTTGTATCCTGAGCAAGGGAAACCTTAAAGCCTAGCCCCACAAAGACACACTTTCTCTTTCAAGGCCATACCTCCTGATCCTGGCACTCTTTATGAGATTCTGAGGAGTCAATTAAATTTGAACTCTCACTCCCTGACCCTTTTAAGCTTGTAACAGTATCATAATGGAAAATGCATTTAATCCAACTTTAAAAGTCCTCATAGTCTGTCACAGTTTTAACCATGTTTATAGTCTAAAGTTTAAAGCCTCTTCTGGGATTCATTTAATCTCTTAACTGAAATCCCCTGTAAAATAAAATCAAGTATGCAGATTACGTACTTCCCTCAGATAATGGCACAGAACATACATTATTATCCCAAACCACAGTGAGGGAATACTGACACAAAACAAGATTGAAACCAGCAGAGAAATCTCCTAGCTTTCTATCTGTCTGATATCAAAACATGCTTTAGCTCTCAAACTCCATTCTGATTTGTTGACTGCAGCACACTTCACTTCTTCCTCTTATTCTTGTTGCATTTCCTGTTAGCAGCTGTCCTCAGCAGGTATTCAATTTTTACATCTGTTACATCTTGGATTCTTAAAGGCAACCCAGGCTTCCACCTCACAGTTTTACACAAATGCCTTCCTAGGACATCATTCAGGGAAATCCCTGACATATATCTAGCCTCAGTGGTGTTCTTTAGGCATGGAAACAAATTCCATAACCCACTTCTTCTATCCTTACCTCTAAATCCAGAATGACATGGCCAAAGCTGCCAAATTCAGCTACTTTCTGGGACAGAAACATGGCCCCTCGTTCAATTACACCTTCACAGGCTTTCTGTCTTTCACTGCGTAAGTCTGGCTGTCCTGAAACTTGCTCTGTAGCAGCAGGCTGGCCTTAAATTTGATGATCTTTCAATTACATCTTCACCAGTTTTCTATTTTCAATAGTTTTCTTTACTGCTGATCTTGACTGTCCTGGAACTGGATCTCTAGACCAGGCTAAGTTTGAACTCAAGGATCTGCCAGTGTCCTCCTATCCAGTGAACCACGATAACTGGCTCAAAATTTTCTGTAATTACTTTTCAGAAGCTGGAAACTTAGCTGGGTGGAATTTTACCTTGTGATCACTACTCCCTGTATTCAATTTTATTAATATGTTTAGCTCCTTCAACTAAGAATTTAGCTACATTCTACATTTCGGTACTCTTTTTCTTCTCAAATATTTTTCCTTCCTCAGCTTGTTCTTTCTCAGTATATAGCTTCAGTAGAGTTAACATTAGTAACTATAAAACAGAGTTTATACTAAGCTGTTTTGAGATTTCTTTTGCAAGGGAATAAATCCAAAACTCTTTACTTTAGCCTCAGGCAGACTCACAAGGGCAAAAGACAGCTACTTTCTTCACCAAAATATCACAAGAACAATCTCTATGTAACATATTAATATTCTTATTCTGTAGCAGTTTGAGCCAGCTCCTCACCCACAGTTCTTCATATAAAACTGAGCACTGTTGTTTTCCTACTAGTACCACAAATCAACCACTGCTTAAAGAATTCTGTTTTTCTGACTAAATTCCCAAAGTCAACATTTCTCCAAACAAAAACATGGTCAGTCAGGCCTATCACAACAATACTCTAGATCCTAGTACCAACTTCTGTCTTAGTTAAGATTTTTTATTTGCTGTGAAGAGACATCATAACTACATTAATTCTCATCAAGGAAAAACGTCTAATTGGGATGGTGTGCTTATAGTTTTAGAGGTTCTATCTATTAACATGGTTGGGAGTTTGGTGGGGTGCAGGCAGATGTGAGGCTGGAGCTGAGAATACTGCACCTTTCAGGCAACAGAAAGTCAGATAACTCACTGGGCAGTATTCTCATCATAGGAAACCTCAAAGCCTTCCCCCACAGTGACACACTTCCTCCAGAGGCCACACCTCCTAATTGTGCCATTCACTATGAGATTATGGGGACCAATTACATTCAAACAACCTACCATAAAATTTTAATTTTAAAAAAATCAGAAACTTTCAATAAATTTTTAGAAAAGATTAGCGTTATAATTCAGCCTTGAGTAGAACTCACTTTTAGAATAAATTGTCCTGAACTCATGGCAATACCTCTGACTCAACCTCTTGAAGAAATTCAACGATGAACCTCCATTCCCACTCTAATGTAACTTTAATACTTACCTATGTGAGAAAATAAATGATTATAAATGTTTTTTTCTTTTATCCACTGTATGTTAGCAATGTAACATAAGTGTTCATTCAGTGACAGACAGTTCTGTGCATACATGATGTTTCTTGGTATAGAAAAACAATATTAAAATTCCAAATCCTCTTTGTTAATGATTCAGAAGCGTTAACAGTGGTTTATAATTAAATCCAAAGTTTTTTTTTTTTTTTTTAAATGTAAGATTTGACTAAGAAAATAAAACATAGTTTAATCTCAAGGACTTCAGTATGAAATAGCTCCCGTATTATATCTGCTTTATGAAGAGAAAAATGTCATAAAAATATTGTAAGAAATAAAGAATAAAAGTGAACAAACTGCTAAAATAATAAATAAAAAATGTTTGCATTTTACATGTCTATGTATTCATCTCTCAAGTCCTAATTAATGAGTTACAATCTGATTTATCACATAAGAAATTAAAATGAAAGAGAATTATTTTCAAAATAAATATAAAAATGCTTAAATGCACTTCTTTTGAGATGAATTATTGAAGAAAACTGTTTCCCATCTTGCAATAAAACCAATGTGTTCAAACGTAAGAAAGACTCCAACATACTGAAGAGCAAATGTACTAGGACTATGCTTTAGGTAAATCTGCTTAGCACCTATCAGAAATTTTGGTAATTTTATTTATTTCTTTTAGTGTATGTCCACATAAGTCACAGGACAACTTTCAGGTGTCTACCACTTGAGTTCCCAGGACTGAATTCACCTAATCAGTCTATTCAACAAGTACATTTCTTCACTGAGCCTTATGACTATTCCTACATTAATGTTAAAAACAAATACATACCATGAAATAGTTTCTCTCATGTTTATGCAAGAATAAGAAAATGTTTTGTGTATCATTTACATACAGAGTTGAGAACAGTGGTAGCAAGCACCTAGCATGTGGTAAGCTTGGTGGCATTGCCTTTACTATATGAAGTGTTTATTGATAGGAGTCAGGTTGAAGCACAAATTAAGCAATAAAGCATTTCACATTTGTCACACAGCTAGTCTGTGCATGTACTACTTTAGAAAGTGAAGTGGATTTCATTATTTTATAAGAAGCCCTCTTTTTGAGTCATTGGTCAGTGTTATTCAAAATACTCCTAAAACTTTCCAGGCGATAGCTTTTGCTCTTGATTTTCCTTGATGGGTGGAAGGTATTTCCCTATTGCTGTAGACAATGAAGTTCAGACACAGGGCCCTGAAAATGGAATTGATCATAAAATCTTCCCCAAGGATTAGCTTTCTTAGTATTAGAAAAGCTCTGTTCAATCCCCTAAAGCAAGAAAGCAGCCAAATCTCTTACCTGAATAGGACACCTATGAACCATAACAACAATCATCATGGTACAGTAGTCCCGAGGATACAATAGTGGCATGTATACTTTGTGGTAATGAACAACTTCCTAATTGGCCTATAGTTACACTCAACAATATGGAGACTATGCCTGGGTACTATAACTCACTGAAGTTGTGGATCTTGGAGGAGAACATACAACTATCATTTTACTAACCAGTATAATCCCTAACTACATTCTAAATATATGCTCTTATATTAACATATAAGGGTAATCTTCATGTCTCATTAGAAAGAAAATAAGCAGACATAGACAAAACAAAAACTTTCCATGAGTAACAGTTAGAGATCATTACAGAAAAATACAACCAATCAAAATAAAAATTGTGGAGCCCAGACCAAACTGAGGAGTCTATAACACAACTCCTGCAGCTAAGACTCATGGGTCATTGTGGAAGACGTCAGTGGAAGACTATAAGATCAAGAGGAAGATGGAGTTTACCATGAGACTGTGTCTCTTAGAAATACCAGAAAATAAACAAATAAAGGCTCACCAACGTGTCTGCCTAAGCATGAGCCAAAGAAGGACAATATTCATGCTACCATGAATAAGGAGCAAAGAGAGCTCAGGAGTCCTCAACCATAGACGAAGAACTACAGGCAACTAGGGAATACCGAGAGCAGAAAAAAATAGCCTTCCAAAGGGAAAGAGCATACCAATTGTTTATCCAAAACCAAATGATCACACAAGAAAACATACATATGAGCAAGATTACATGAGCTGAGCAGGAACGCGTATATTCTTCAGTTTGGGCATGTGTGTGTGTGTGTGTGTGTGTGTGTGTGTGTGTGTGTGTGTGTGTGTGTGTGTGTGTTTGTGCATGTATATATGTTTATATGTATATAGACACATATACACATACATAAATACATACACACATATACATGCTTGTAACATTAATTCATTAACAATGAGGTCATGAGTTTAAAATAGAGCAAAGGAGTCAGATTAGTGTGAATAAGTGGATGGAGTAAATGAAATAGTTACATTAAAAATCTCAAAAATTAAAGGAATAAAAAAATATTAAAATAAAATCCTAAGCTTTATTTTCCCAGCAGACACATTTTTATGGAATAAAGATGACTTATTCTGTCAGTTATAAGATCTGACGAAATCATTATGCTGTAATGAAACACCATGATTTTATAATCAATATTATGTAACTTACATACTAAGTCCATAACAACTTCAGACAGTATATTGGAGAATTAGTTTCTTTAAAATTATGAGAATAAAATTTGTCCATTTTTTGCCATTTTACAAAAAAAGACATTTCAATAATTCTGGTAAAAATAATATTTTTAATGTCTACCATTAGCAAAAGAGGGTTAAATCATTTTTGAAATACATAACTCTTATGTAAAAAATTTAGCTATATTTGTAGATAAGTAGCTTATGCCTCCAATTGTATAAATCAATTCATGTATCTCAATTTATTCTACAAAAAGCTTTTATTATAGGTTTAGCTATTTGTAATAGTATATAATAAAACATTTTAATTGCTATCAAAATTTTAGACACCACGATAAATTCAACATTATAATATCCAATTAATAAAAATAAATACCATTAAAAAAGAATTGAAGCTGGGCAGTGGTGGCATAAGCCCTTAATCTTAGCACTTGGGAGTCAGAAGCAAGCAGATCTCTTTCATTCTTTGGCTAATCAGATCTATGTAGGGAGTTACAGGGAGTTCCTGGAACTACACAAATAAACTCTGTCTCTAACCCTGTAGTAGTGGGGTTTTTAGGTCTTGGGCGGCCAGAGGTCCAGACCCACTCAGGTCCCGGGCTGCCGAGACCCACAAACCTGCCACCCAAGACCGCTTAGTCGCCCACCGCTCAGACCCCCAGAAATGACTCAGATGCTTATATTAACTTCATGCTGTTTGGCCTATGGCTCAGGCACATTGCTAGCTAGCTCTTACATCTTAAATCAACCCATTTCCATTAATCTGTCCTGCCACGTGGCCCGTGGCTCACCTGTGTTCCTTACATGTTGCTCCTTGGGCTGCAGGCTCAGTCTCATCTGACTCTGCCCTTCCTTTCCTACCTATTCTGATTCCTCCTCCTACTTCTTCTATGGTGCCTGTCATGGCCCAAAACAGCTCTTTTATTTAAAGATTGAGATTCACAGCATACAGAAAGGCATTCCCACATCATAACCCTATCTCAAAAAATAAAAGAAAGCTACAACAAAAAGAATTGAATTATCATAATTAATGTGCAATGAAAATTTTGTGCTTCATAAAACTTGTTCTTTGACCAACTTATGTACTGGAAGTATTTTTTAGCCTGTAATGCTTTGAACAAAATATTTTTAATGTGTATTTGTTCCAAAATCAAAACCTCTCTACTCAGTTTCTTTCCATGCACCTGAGTTCTTAGCAAACAACTTAACTTAATTTGTACACCATTTTAAGAAACCACAAGTTATCTTAATGAATTTACAGATTCTTCTTTCTGAACTCTCTCTGAAAAAACACTGCTTATTAATCTTACTCAATTTTATTATGTTTATCAGCAACATCTAAGATGGTTTGTATAAATGTTATTGCCCTTTTGCAATTCCCTTGTTTTTCCTTTGCTGAGCACTCAGATAACTCATTCCAAGAATGGAAAAAGCATTCCCAGCCTAGGATTGGCTCTCCTATATCAGCAAGGATGATACTACCCACTCTTATGCACAATTTTGTAGTTTTAGATACTTTACTCATTCTTAATATTGATCTAATTTTTTTAAAAAAAATCTTCATTAATTACATTTCTGTTCAAAATGATTGTTAATTTTCTGTAGCTCCTACCAATGACTTGTAAACTATTATTCCTACAATATATTCTACTCACCACTGGTCTGTGAACTATGATCCCTAATGTGTGTCGATAATTGACAGTATGGTATCAATCACTGACCTGTCAATTATAACTTCTACTGAATCCTAAGCAAGTGATTAGATGGTATACTTCACTGGTCTGTCAATTGTCATCCCTACTGTGTGTTCTACAAGGAATAGAGTGACTCTACAGAAAGAATCTGTCACTTTGGGAACACGTCAAGAAATAATTATTAACATTGTGTGTCTCTGTGTGTGTTTATTAGGTTTTCTACTCCTTTCTACTCTTTTTCTTACTCTGACAAGGACTAGAAGTATTTAGTCAGCATATATTATGGCATTACATGTCTCTATTACAATAAGAAAGGCTCCATGACTGACGTCCTACCATTTAATTTGTTTTCAGTTGTCATAAAATATAGGAACATTTCATATAGTTTTGTTAAATTGCTGTATATTTCTTTCTACTTGATAAAATTTTCATATCAACTCTCCAAGTACGTGTGGGAATATACTATGTATGTGTGGTCTGCCATTATGAACTTGAATTTAAATAATTTCCAATGGTTCTGCTCAAATAAAGATACGCAGATGGATATGGCAACATGTGATGAGTTCTTTGAATTATTTAGTGTCAATCACTCATTTTCAGTGAGAATATGTATTAATAGTGCTATGAATTAATCAGGAGAGAAGAACTTAATTCAGTCCCCTCACTATATAGTGAACAATGACTGCTAAATATAATTAAGTTAGTAACTTTACTTTGTCCTGAATTATTTTTGACAGCATTTTAACTATCATTTTTTTTCTCTCTTATCTCATTTTCTCAGTTTCTGCTGATGTGTGGAGAATAGAAAAAGATCCTAAGTGCTTTTTGTTGGTATCGAAGCCATGCAAATACAGCAAGTGGAAATCCAGGGTGTTTAGGCTCTAGATTCCCTTTCTGTATTAATACAGTTTTTATTGTACTAGTGTTATGGAAGTACTTGATTTTTATTTGATGTGAAGTGTTAAATCATTTATATTCATTTGAATAATGTGATGATACTTTATATTTATATAGAATTATTTTCCCCCTACAGACCCTAGAAGAAGTTTCTAATTTTTTTGGTTATTTTCTTTATCTTTACAACAATTCAATGCTGTGAGGAATTAATCTGTATTGCTTCTATTGATTGGGAAACAAGGTTCTTATTGTTATTACTAATATTATTATGTATAGAAACAAGATGCTTCTCTAGCTGTTAATCAGTAGGCCCCTAGAATAAAAATCAAGTCATTCTAGTGATGAATATTATCTTGAAATGCAAAACTGGCTATGTTCCAGAGTTTTCCAGAGAAACACAAAAAACAGAATATTTGTAATGGAGTCCAGATCTGCTTAGACTTTGATGGAAATGCTGAATAAAGGAGAAGTGTCTACCTAACCTATATATATATATATATATATATATATATATATATATATATATATATATATATGTCTAGGAATAAAAGTATGTATGTATGTATGTATGTATTTATGTATGTATGTATGTATGTATGTATGTATGTATGTATGTATCTACCTACCTACCTACCTACCTACCTACCTACCTACCTATCTATCTATCTATCTATCTATCTATCTATCTATCTATCTATCTATCTATCTATCTATCTGCCTGACAACCTACCTACCTACCTGCCCATGTTTCTATCATTTATCTATTGAGTTTTAAGTAACTAGTCTTTGAGTTTCTGGAATCTAGTAAGTCCACAATCTATTATGTTGGCTAGCAGATGAAAATCTCTCCCCAAAAGTTTATGGTTCAGTCCTATGACACTTGTTCAAGGCTATAAACTCAAGTAAAAATGTCTGTAATGCTGTTTTGAGAAGCAGTTCCATTTTCAGGAATGTTGGTGTATATGTAAGTGTTTTATAATTGATTAAGTGAGGTTCATTTATGTTAATAAGAAGAAACTTTCCTCAGAATCTACTGATAGTAAACATAGATAAATGAAAGAATGCCTTCCAGTAAAAATTAAGGTTTTGAGATAAAATTGGAATATAACAAAATAAATGATCACCTTGTCCAGTCAAGTGTACATACATTAAATACTAGGAAAATTATACTAAAACCAGCACTATGAAGGAAGATGATTATTATTTCAGAAGTTGTAATTTTATGTTATCCTTGTGTGCAACAAACTTTTTATGATTAAAAAATGTTTTATCCAAAGACAAATGGGAAATTTTTTTTCTAAATTTTAATTTATATCTTCTATGTGTTAGCTCTAATTTATCTTTTTAGACACACATTTTTTGATAGTTTATGTCTAATTAAGATTGTGCTCTCCCTATATTCTCTCTGACTGATACCACAAATATTGACAATCTCAAGGCTTTTTTTCTTAACATCTTTGCATTATTATCCTACTCTGTATCATCTCTGTGGAGATTGTATAATAACAATTTCATGTTCTCTCCTGTTCTCACTTGCTTTCTTATGCTGGCACTCACATATGCACTGCTTTCCTGCACCTAGAGAAACCCTTTTTTTCAGAACTATGTGCTCCTTGTATCACCACTGATCTCAGATACTGATTTGTCTTTTTGTGATACATGGTAAGGGTGGTTAGTAACAATTGTAAACAGGGTCTAGAATCATCAAGAAAACAAATCCCTGAGCTCCTCTGTGAAGGAGTTAACTGAGATAGGAAGTCCCACCCTGTCATTTGAACTTAGGTCCAAGTTTGAACACAAAGGAGGAAGCGTGCAGAGCACAAACATTTATGTTTATCTCCTATCTTACTTCTGATTTAACAGGACAATCCACTACCATGCTTCCATAACCTATGGGGTCTATCCTTAAACTGTCAGTCAAAATAAATACTCCATTCCTTGAGTTTCCTTTTTTCAGGAATTTGTCAATACTTTTACCATTTGACAATTAATTATAATTATCAAATAGTAAAAGTAACTAATGCACCTGCCAATCTTGTACAGCCATATTCCTGTTCATTGATTAAACAGCTCATTATGATTGTCTGTTAGAACACATCCTTATAATCTTAGCATTTGGGAGGCTGAGGAAGATGATTTTGAGTCATGGTTTGCGTGAATGGCCCCTTTCACCCATGTATTTGATCACTTGGTTGACAGTTGGTGGTTCTGATGTTGTGGGGATACTGTGCAGCTTTATTGCAGTACTTTTGCTTTGAGAATATAAGGTTTTTTTACTCCACTTCTAGCTTATTCTCTTCTTTTTGATCCATGTGGTTAAAGATGTGATGATCCTGATTCCTGCTGTCAACTTTGCTCATTATTATGGACTCCTCATCCTGAACTTAAAGCCCAATAAACTCTTCTATAAATTTCTTAGTCATAGTACTTATACGAAACACAAAAAAGCAATAAATACACCAAAAACCAAAATATTATTTACACTTTCATTTATCTCAGAAAAACTGACCTCTGCAAAGCAGGTAACTCTGACATATTTGACTACTAATGTGCACCGTAGTCCTTGCTTCTGTTTGATGCTAAATAGCATAATTTTCAGGTATAAGGTGTCATCATTACTAACACAAAGTTAGCTGAATAAAAGCTAGTGAACAGTAGTTGTTTTTAGTGGATTACAATTTATTCTTTTCTAAAACTTTATTGACAGTCAAGAAAAATACATATATATAATTAAAATAAATAATAACCATTGAAGCATATTTAAATTACCTTTGGAAAAAACTGATTTTAAGTCTATATGAAAAGATATTCAGACTTTTTGGTATTTAGTACACCACACCTGTAACCAGTTGACATGTTGTATAAGTTCTTAATATTATTAGACTGGTGATTATAACAAGAAACAAAAGCAAAAATTAGAAGCTGTTGGCAGAGCTAATGAGAATGCAGAACCATGCTGTTCTTTTGGTAGAGTCTTTGAGGTGAAGCGGTTTTTATACAATTACAAGTTCTACTCATAGTAATATATGGTAAATGAAATGTGGAGATATATTCCTTGTACAAGGCACCATTATTAATAGAAACAGAGAACTTCTGAATGGATAGCTAAAGTAATACATATCCATATAGTAGATGGAATTGTATGACATAACTATATAATTCAGCAGCAAATTGCAATGTGATACTGAAAGCAGACAAATATAGTTACTCCTTAAAACATCACTGTAAGAGGCACTATATAGTCACAAAATACCATATATGTGATTTTATTTGTATGAAATATTCATATAAAGCAAATTCACAGAAGCTGAAAGTAGATTCTTAGGTGGAGAGAGGCCTGGTTCAAGAGTGAACACATGAAGTCTGTTTTTCTGTCAAGGACAAACTTAATAGACTGTGATAATAAGACCAGAAATCTATACTCAAAATCCCTTAATTACATATAACTTTAGGTAGGTAAACTGAATAAAATGTGAAATATATTTTAATTATCCTTCATTAAAAACAGATACTTAATTCTGTTGCTCTTCTACTTATCTTGTAATATTATCAAACATTTAGCAGTTACAAAAGCAGTTTAAGTTCTATATGTTCTGCACATGCTCAGGATATAACACAGTTGAGCCTTTACCATGAATATGTCACCAAGACAGTATCCAATTTTAAAATATTAAAAAATATATTTTTAAGCATGATATGTGTCGGATCTTCTTGACTATGGTAGGTTACTTTTGTTCACTCATTCTTCTGGTCGTAGTGTCACTTAATAAAAAGAAAATGAATATTGGTCATTGTGAATTAAATTTTATTGCATTCGCTCATCTTATTATGTAGTTTGTAATGATTTTAGAAGTTTTATCACTATTATTGCTGTTGTGGCTTAGGATAGATTAAGGAAAAGTCCTACTATGTAAAATGGTGTAAAATGGTCCAGATGCTTTCTGTCTTGGATAGAAAGAGTGGAACATTGGGAATAAGGCAAAAGTTGGAACATTTTCACTAAGTAGCATGTCAGAGCAGGCTAATTGTTTATAAACTTACATGTGAATATTACTTGAGGTGAAACAAACTTTGTTGAGAATAATGTCCATTTTGAGAAATGGCTTGCTTAGCCTGCTTTCTTAAAGAATCTAGGATCAGCAGCCCAGAGATGGCCCCATGCACAATGGCCTCGGCCCTCCCACATCAATCACCTTTTAAAAAAATGCTCTACAGCCAGATCTTATGGAGACATTTTCTCAATTAAGTTTATCTCCTTTTAGATAACTAACTTGTATCAAGTTGACATAAGACTACCAGCACATAGATGTTTAGTTCTAGAAAAGTATGGTGGGAAATATAACATGTTTTTTTCCTGCTCACACAAGAAATAAGTAGAAAATAAAATGTGCAATACTCTCTTGAGCCATTACAGTTTTATTTAATGTTTTAGTGTTTTATCTTAACATACTTTTGTAAGCATTTGCACATAATGACAACTCTTGCCTCTGTTGCATGTGACTTTACTGTCCAGTGAAATTTGAATAAATGTTACATTTTTAGGCCAATAAGAAATATAACACTAATTATAGTCCCTTTATGTTTATGAGAATTTCAGTTACCAAAGATAAGTCTTATGAGGTGAAAATATAGTATAACTTCATACTATAACTTAGACACAGAGACAAAATTCTACCTATAGGTATTAGATAATTTGAGTGATACTTTGTTCTGTAGTTAGAGATTCAATTTTAATAGATACCAGTAACACACACTGAAATATATTCAGAACCTTTGGGCTTCTCAAAAATTCCCTTTTAAGAAAAATGTTGAGCATGATATTGTATTTGCTTTTCCTCACATTCCAACTAGTCAGAAATCAATTTACATTAAAATTTGGTGTTTGCTAAATGTAAAGTCATAAAGTCAATGTTTGCATGGACTTTCATACTTTCTCTGGGTAGGATCCTATGAATAAACAGTACTATTTTAAAACATTTCAGAAAACTGAAAAGTTTAAAAAGTATCTGAGTACTGCTGTGTCCTTAGATAAGGAACTTGAACTCAACAGGCTCTTAAACTATGGACTTCATGGAATTCTTTCTTGAGAACAATTGCTGACATTTGGTTATCTTTTCTCGTTTTTTGTATTTAAAAAGGTTTTTTCTTCTCATACCTACCATATAATCTTTCCTTTTTTTTTTCAGTAGGACGTGCAGCTCAACAAAGTGCTTAGCTATGAATCTCTAATTTTGCCCTCATTAGTTGCTGGATGAAGGTTCTACAATGACAGTTAGGGGGGTCATTCATTTGATGATAGGGGAAGTCCTGTTTGGGCACCCTCTCCACTACTGCTTGGAGCCCTAGCCAGGGTCATTTTGCGGGTTCTTGGGTGCTTCCCCTAGCATCAGGTTTCTCTCTAACTCCACAGTGGCTCTTGCTGTCAAGGTAAATATTTCTTTGTTCTCCCTCTCTGCTGCTCCTCCCACTCAACCATCTCAATCACTTAAGATCTCTTTCCATTTCCTTTTTTTCATTTCCTATTATGATCCCAATTTACTCGGAGATCTTCCTTTTTCCCCTATGCAGGGGATCCATAGATATTTCTCATAAGTTTCTCCTTTTACCTAGCTACTCAGAGTTTCTGCATTGTAACACGTAATTGTTTACTTTATGTCTAAAATCTACTTCTGAGTGATTACATACCTTGTTTAACTTTCTGAGTTTATGTTACCTCACTAAGGATGATACTCTTCAGACACATCCATTTGCATGCACATTTCAAAATGTCATTTTTTTTACTGCTGAGTAGTATTCCATTGTGTAACTATAACATAATTCTTAATCCATTCTTTAATTAAGGGGCATCTAGGTTCTGGCTATTATGAATAATGTTGCTATAAACAGAGTTGAGCTGATGCACTTGGGGAAGAATGTGCATCCTTTGGACATAAACCCAATAGTGGTATTACTAGATTGTAGTACAATGTTTCTGGCATGTTCAGCCTATGGTTCAGACCCACAGACTTGCAGTCCCATGGAAACACATAGACATTTATACAATTTCACTCTTATTGACTGACCTAGGGTCCGCACATATAACTTGTTAACTCTTTACTCTTAAACTAGCCCACTATTCTTATCTCGTTCAGTCATGTGGCTTAATATCTTTTCTCAGAGCAGCAAAGCTGTCCTCTGCATCTGCTTCTCTGCTGATCTCTCTGGCATCTCTGCTCTGCTCTTCCTGTTCCCAGAGTTGTCTTAGTCTGGTAGCCCCACCTACACTTTTTGTCTGCCTCTGGTTAATCAGCTGTTTATTAAACCAGTAGGAGGGACAAATATTTACAACATTCGAGAACATACACACACAGCACTAGATCATTGAGGAGATTGATTCCCAGTTTTCTGAGGAACCACCATACTGATTTCCAAAGTGGCTCTACAATTTTATATTCCCGTCATCAATGGAGGAGTTTTTCCTTTGCTCCACATCCCTTCCAGCATAGGCTGTAATCTGTGTTTTTGATTTTTGCCACTGTGACAAGTGTAAGATAGTATCTCAGAGTTGTTTTGATTTGTATTTCTCTAATGGCTAAGGATGTTAAACAATTCTTTAAATATCTTACTGCATTTGAAATTCTTCTGTTGAGAATTCTTTATTTAGTTTTGAACCCCATTTTTAATTGGATTATTTGGGTTTTTTTTTTTTTGCCTCTAGTTTGAGTTCTTTATATATTTTGTAGATCAATCCTCTGTCAGATATAGGGTTAACGAAGATCTTTCCCAGTTTTAGGATGTCATTTTGTCCTTTTGAATGTGTTCTTTGCCTTACAAAAGCTTCTTAGTTTCAGGAGGTCCCATTCATTAATTGTTGTTCTTAGTGTCTATGCTGCTGCTGTTATTCTTAGAAAGTGATCACCAGTACCACTGTGATCAAGGGAATTTCCTAGTTATTTTATATTAACTTTGATGTGACTGGTTTTATGCTGAGGTCTTTGATCCATTTGGACTTGAGTTTGGGCAGGATGATAGAAATGGGTCCATTTGTATTCCTCAATATACCACCATCTATTTATGCCAGCACATATGTTGAAAATGCTATCTATTTTTGGCCTTTGTCAAAAATCAAGTGTTCATACATGTGTGGATTAATGTTTAGGGTCTTTGATTAGATTCCATCAATCCACAAGTTTGTTTTATGGCAGTACCAAGCTGCTTATACTACTGTCGCTCTATAGTATAGCTTGAAGTCAGGGATGGTAATGCCTCCCAAAGCTCTATCATTGAACAACATTTTTTGGCAATCCTGGATTTTTTTCCTAAATGAAATTGAGTATTGTTCTTTTGAAGTCTGTGAAGAATTGTGTTAGGATTTTGATGGGCGTTGAATTTAATCTGTAGATTGCTATTGATAAGGTGGCCATTTTTACTATGTTAATCCCACCTATCAAAGAGCATAGGAGATGTTTCCATTTCTGATATCTTTTTAAATTTCTTTCCTCCATGAATTAAAGTTCTTGTCTATCAGGTCTGTCATTGATGTTAATTGCAGCTATTGTAAAGGGTGATGTTTTCCTGATTTCTTTTTCAGCTCTTTCATCATTTGGGTATAGGAGGGCTATTGATTATTTTGAGTTGGTTGTGTATCCTGATACCTTCCTGAAAGTGATTATCAGCTGTACGAGTTCCCTGGTAGAATTTTGGTTGTAACTTATGTATACAATCAAGTCATCCACAAATGATAGTTTGACTTCTTGCTTTCCAATTTGTTTGCCCTTAACAAACAATTTGTTCTTTTTGCTCCAGCTAAAACTTCAAGAACTATATTGAATACATTGAGATAATAGACATTTTTGTCTTGTTCCTGTCTTTAATGGAATTATTTTGAGTTTCTCTCTATTTAGTTTGATGTTGGCTGTCACTTTCTCTATATTGCCTTTATTATGTTTATGTATTTTCCCTGATCTCTCCAGAACTTTTATCATGAAGGAGTATTGACTTTTGCCAAAGGCTTTTTCAGCATTTAAAAAGAGATGATCATGTTTTTTTTTTTTTTTTTTCCTTCTTCTTCTTCAGGTTGTTTATATGATGGATGACATTGACAATTTTTGTATGTCGAACCATCCTTGTATCTATGGAATAAATAACCTACTTGATCATGGTAGATTTTAGTTTATTTCTTTATATGTTCTTAAATTTAGTTTGCAAGTATTTTAATGAGTATTTTTGCACCAATATTCATGAAAGATCGGTCTGTAATTCTTTCTTTCTTGTAATTTTGTGTGGTTTGGGTACCAGAATGACTGTAGTCTCATAAAGAGTTTGGCAATGTTCCTTAAGTTTCTATTGTGTGGAATGATTTGAGGAGGATTGGTACTAGTTCTTTGAAATTCTAGTAGAATTCTGAAATGAAGTCATCTTACCCTGGATATTTTTTGCTTGGGAGATCTTTAATTATTTCTTCTATTTCCTTAAGGGTTATAGCTCTGTTTTAGACATTTATCTGTTTTTAATTTAATCTTGGTAAGTGGTACCTTTCTAGAAAGCTGTTCATTTCTTTTAGATATTTCAATTTTTGGGGTGTACAGATTTTTAAACTGTGACCTAATGATTCTCTGGATTTCTTTGGTGTCTTTTTTCTCTATTTTTATTTCTAATTTTTTAAACTTTGATATTCTCTCTCTGCCTTTTAGTTAGTTGGGTTAAGTGTTTGTCTTTCCTTTTGACTTTCTCAAAAATCCAACTTTTGTTTCATTGATTCTTTGTACTGTTCTTGCTTCAACATTACTGACCTCATCTCTGAGTTTTATCATTTCCTGCTGTCTGCTTCTGGGTGAGTTTGCTTCTATTTGTTCTAGAGCTTTCAGCTGTGCTATTAAGTCTCTTGTGTGAGAATTTTACATTTTTTGTTTAAATGCAGGTACCTAGTGCTGTCAACTTTCCTCTTATCACTGTTTTTATTGTGTCTCATAAGCTTTGGTATACTGTGGACTCATTTTCATTAAATTCTTGGAAGTCTTTAGTGTCTTTACTTTTCCCTTGATCCATAAATGTTTTAACTGAGAGATGTTTAAATTCCATTAATTTGTAGACTTTCTGTGGTTTGTGTTGTTGAACTCTAACTTTAGTCCATGGTGATCTGATTGGATCAATTTTTTTGTTTCTATTAATATTTGTTTTATAACTACATCTTCATTTTTAGAGAAAGTTCCATAGGATGCTGAGATAAAGGTTTATTCTTTGGTATTTGGGTAGAATGTTCAGTATATATCTATTAAGTCTATTTGAGTCATAATGTACATTAGCTCCCTAATTTGTCTGTTCAGTTTCTTTTTTAGAAGATGTCTCCAAGGGTGAAAGCAGGATACTGAAATCTCTAACTATTAGTGTGTGGGGTTTGATGTAAGGTTTAAACTTTAGCAACATTTCTTTTATATATGTTTGTACCCTTGGTTGGGGGCATAAATGTTCAGGATTGAGACTTCATCTTGGTGGATTTATTCTGAGATGAATAACTAATGTTCATCTGAATATATTTTGATTGAATTTAGTTTGAAGTCTATATTTTTAGGTATTAGGATGGCTAGACCAGCTTGTTTCTTGAGTCCATTTGATTGGAAGGCTTTTCTCAACTCTTTACTCTGATGCAGTGTTTGTCTTTGAAGTGTTTTTTATATGCAACAGAAAAAGGCATCCTATTTTTATACACATTGTGTTAACCAGTGACTTTTTATAGAATTAAGTCCATTGATATTAGGGGATATTAATGATCAGTGATAAATTTCTGTTATTTTTGGTCATAGTGTGTGTGTGTGTGTGTGTGTGTGTGTTTCCCTTCTTTGGAGCTTACTTTTATGGGATTATCATTTGCTTTTGGATTTTTGGCTCTTTCTAGCTTTGTTAGGTTGAAATTTTACTTCTAGCGCTTTCTATAGGCTTGAATTTATGAATAGATATTTTTAAAATCTGGTTATATCATGGAATATCTTATTTGCTTTGTCTTTGTTAATGACAATTTGCTAAATTGTAGTCTGTCTTGGCATCCATGATCTTTGTGTTCCCATAATATCAGTCCAGGACCATCTGTCTTTCATGGTCTCCACTGAGAAGTCGGTTGTTATTCTAATGAGTCTGACTTTATAAGTTACTTGGCCTTTTTCCTGTGTAGCTTTTAAAATTCTCTTCTTATTCTATATGTTTTGTATTTTGATTATTATGTGGTAAGCACACTTTTTGGAGGGACGGTTAGTCTATTTGTAAACTTCTTCCATCTTCATAGGCATTTTCTTTTTTAGTTTGGGAAAGTTTTATTCTATAATTTTGTTGAATATATTTTCTGTGCCTTTGAGCTGAAGTTCTTCTCCTTCTTCTATTCCTATTATTCTTAGGTTTGGTCTTTGCATGGTGTCCCATATTTCCTGGATGTTTTGTTTATGACTTTTTTGGATTTAGTGTTTTCTTCAACAGAGGTATTTATTTTTATTATTGAATCATACACATCAGAGATTCTTTCTTCAATCTCTTGCATTCTGTTGGTTATGCTTGCATCTGCAATTCCAGTTTGTTTTTTTCAGATCTTCTATTTCCAACATTCCCTTGGCTTGTGTCTTCTTTATTGCTTTTATTTTAGATTTTAAGTCTTGAACTGTTTCCATCACCTGTTTGTTTGCTTTTTCTTGGTTCTCTGGTCTGTCTTTAAATATTTATTGTTTTCTGCACATTTTTTGTTTGTCTTTTCCTCTATTTCATTAAGGGAGTTTTTCATTTCTTCTTTAATTTCCCCTTTAAAGTCTTCATTCATCTCTGTAAGGATATTTTGAAGGTTGTTTTCCTCAGCTTCTATATCGGATTGTTCAGGTCTTGCTGTTGTCCCAGTGGTTCCCTATTCTTCATGCTATTGAATGAGTTTTCTTTTTTTTATTGTTGGATGTAGGTTCTATGATGACACTTAAGGTGGTTATTCATTTGATTTTAGGGGAAGTCCTGAATTTTCATTTAAGTCTACTGATCTCCTTCACTGATTGGTGCAAGTGTGGTCTGTGTGTCAGGTAGTTGTTTTTGTTCTACTATGTGCTTTTGGTGCGACTGAAGCTTTTTAAGAACTCAGAAGCATTGGAATCTATGTCTCAGGGACAAATTGAGATCCATAGCTAAAGCTCTTGTGAAGGAGCTCTGCAGAGTCTGTGTCTCAGGAAGCCATTTTTATGATGGGTCTCTGCCAAGGCTGTCTCAGGGAGCAGCTCTTGTGATGGAGCTCTCCAGAGGCTGTGTCATAGGGAGCAGGTGAGGTTGCAAGGATTGGCATCTGGTTATTTCTTCTATGTTTCTGGACAGTTCCTGAATTTCATTCATGGAACTGACAGTGAATTCAATTCATGGGATTGCCAAGCTCCCTTTTGTTAGCTCCATTTTGGTGTTCTTTGAAGGTAAATGAGACTGAATAAGATGTTTTAGCAAGAAAAGTCACTTGCCTCCAACTTAACAACCTGAGTTCAGTCCTCCGAACATACTTAATTGAGGGGGAAAATGTCAGTATGTTGTCTTCTGGACTTTCAAATCCCCAACACATACACACAATAAGCACCAATAAAAATAAAGGAAAACAGAATGTGCACTAAAAATATGATATGTGATAATTACTTTTAAATTGGCTTCTAACTCATACTAATTTCTTTCTCATAGGCAAATATTTCTCTTCATCTAACTTATTTTGAACACTATAGATTCATGCACTTGTTTCTTCACACTGTGTCTTTTTACTGTCATATTAATAAATATGAGAGAGAAATGAAGAAAATCTCAGATCTCCAACTTGGGACAGATTATGTAACACGCTCACACTGTGTAGTTGCTAGTCTTTGTAGCACTCTAAAATTCATTGAAAACATATAAAATACAGTTATGTCTACCTTACTAGGCATATTGCCTCTGCAATAAAGTAGAACCTTGTGTATTAAATATGCATTAAAACTGTGGTACAAAGACTATACCTATCTATACACTTATCCATCAATATACAGAAAAAGATATATTTACTTGCAAATATCTATTTGAACACAGTTTAAGGAAAATTATCTGTGAAGTAAATATAACTACAAAGTCATGTGAAATTTCAATCAAAATAAATCATGTTTGTAAAAATATTAAAAATTTCTTTCTCTTTTATTAATAACATGAGAATTCTTACAGGAATTGGTTTTCATTGTTTTTGTATACCTTTTTCTTCCGTTTAAAAGAATATAAACAAATAAAAATAAAAAAATAATTTTTCTAATGCCTGATGGTGGATTGATAATTTTTATTTTTATTAGCTAACTAATCTACATCATTTGTATTTTGTTGTCTTTCCAATTTGATGATTTGTATGTTGACTAAAGTTCTACTAAAGTCTATATAATGCTATTCAGAATTACATATTGCTACTTACATAATTATACAATTCATTTTAAAATTATTTGGGACTGGGAATATTAACTCAGTGATAGAGTTATTCCCCAGTTAATGTGAAGTTCTATGTTCACTGTATAGGCATACAATCACACATATGCATGGAGAGAGAGAGAGAGAGAGAGAGAGAGAGAGAGAGAGAGAGAGAGAGAGAGAGAGAGAGAGAGAGCAACTATACTGATGTTCTCTGGTTGTTCTGGCAGTTGTGGCCCAGTGTTTGAAGAATTAGAAATTCAAAACCAGCCTTGGCTGTAGCATCAAAGCCAATGTGGAAATATAATACTTTAGCTCAAAAAAAAAAATCCAAAATGAAACATATATAAATAATTGTTATTGTGTTTTAACAAAATTTGTCAATTTTCATATTATTTCAATTCAGAAAGGCTTTTAACAAGCCTTTGGGATATAAAGTCATATAAATATGCTTTTATTTCTGTGCTTTAAAACAGAAGGGCCTTGCTCTCCTGCTGTCCTTCCAAATGTTGGTGAGATGTTCCTTACCACTGACTCTGCTTAGACTTTAGCTCTATGTTCAAAATGTTACTTGTTCCTGTGATCTCCTAAAAGCAACAATAAATATGGTAAGAGATCCCAGAGAAAATTAAGATATTGTGCCCTAAGTACTTATGAGCATAATTATGGTTTTTCAGGACAATTTCTTATGGCATATGTTCAGACATTTTATATGTCACAATTTCTTTATACAAAAACCCAGAGGTTTACCATGTCCATGAGCTTTGCTCCCCTTTCCATAATAAGATACCTAATCCTATTAATTCCATGCTTTTAAAATCCAAATATTGGTTCTAGACAATAGAAATCAGTCAAGAAATGTGGACATTTCAATGAAGCTCTGTTTGTCTACCAGAATTCTTGACAATAAAATAACCTATATAAGGAATGTACTTGCAAATATGGAAACAGTAAAATATCCTGAAGGGCATTCACTGCCACATACTGATGCCCAAAGAAGTAAGTTTTCTTAGAAAAGACCTTCTGTCATTGTCTACCATGTCAGGTTTCCTCTCAGTGAACTAAATACATATATGTTCTCTCTATTTCAGCTGTTTACTGCTTACCACTCTACTTTTTACTTAATTTGGACTTTTTAAAGGTTATTTCATAAATTTAAAGAGCAAAGGCAAAGGCATTAAAACTTAAAAATGATTTATTTGAAAGTGAAAAGTATATTCAACTTCACTGTCTTTAACATACACACACACACAGAGAGAGAAAGTATATTACTTTATGCTATATATTTTCATTTATGCAGATTCCAGTACTATGCCTTTTTTTTTTTTTTTTTTTTTTAAGAAAATACAAGTTCTTTGCTAGTTAAATCACAAAGTTGGGGGCAGGGCAGGCAAGACTGGGACACCATTCCTCCATGTCATTCAGAAGCCTGTATTCTTTCTGTCTAGTGCTTCTCATCTTACATTCTCTGGGCCATTGAATCCTAGCACCTGCTGTCCTGGAACAAGAGAAAATTTATTTAGGAGACATACACTAATTTCTGCTATGCTAAGAACTACTTATATTCACAGAATACAGGCTTGAGAGAATATGGCAGCATACATTTATAATCCCAGTGCCTCAGAGGCCAAATCAAGAGACTGTGAATATGAGGCCAGCTTAGCCTACGTATGTAGTAATTTTCTGGCCTTGTGAGTGAAGTATAGTGAGACTTGTCTCAAATAAACAAAGAAATAAAAAGAAGCTTGGACCCTTGGTGATGGAGAAAGATTCTGGGCTTTATTCTGCTAGAGCCTAAAGTTTTGTCCCTAAACTGACTTTGTCCTTTTCCTGGCTTAGAAGCTTGCAACTATGTTTAAAATAAAACTGTCCCTAGGCTGGAGAGTTGGCTCAGAGGTTAAGAACACTGACTTTTCTTTCAGGTGTCCTGAGTTCAATTCCTAACAACCACATGGTGGCTCACAAATCTTTATGGAGAGATCTAGTGTAGAGTACATAAACTGTGTGCCTATGTTTTAAATTCACCAGCATTTAAAGATGACAATATTAAGCTCAGCAATGGAGAACTTTCAGATATTCCTTAAAAGAAAGTAGTTATAAAGGGACATACTAGTTGGTGTTGTGCTTGACCTCATTATAATTTGATATGTCCTTCTTTCTGCATCCTGTTCTTTTAGATGCTGAGTTACCAAGAGGGTGAGTAGGGCAAGGGTACATATAGTAATAAGAGAAACGTGGTCATTTCGGTAACATTTTTTATTTCTAAACTATGTATTCCATGCTGTTAATAGACCACCATAAGCTTTTATGCTCTCTTGAATCTATGATTTCTGTACTGTTAACTGTGAAAATTAGGCTAAGGGCTCAACTATTTTTTTTCTTTTTTAGATTATAATTTTCATCAAGTTGTTGTCTAATTTGAGAATTCCAAGACATTCTTCTTGAACAGTTACCTATGCATTTTAAGGTATTTGTCATATTTTGTCCAACATTTCTGGATTTTAAGTTATTTAAGTATTACTTTAGCAGCATAAAGACACAAGTTATCACTCCTGAAATATTTCTAGAATAGTGATATGGCCTTTTGTGATATTTCCTTTGACTCTTCATTCCAATATGAGACACATAAGTTTGTTCATATCACTTTGATGAGTACTTAACATCTAAAAGTTTATTTTCAAAGGATATACTTCAAGACCAGCATAGAATGCCTGATGTCTAACAGCTTGCTAGTGATTATAATATTGAATTGCCTTTGCTTACTTGGAAAACACAGAGTTCACTATATGCATGCAAACTAATAAAGCATTCTAAAACTATAGAACTTGGTCAACAGAATAATAGAAAATCAGTACAATTTTGAAACATTATTTCAACTATTCTTCCTTTTGAGCATTGTATTTGAGATATATGATCAGATTATTTTGATAGAGACTGCAAAAATGTTAAATATAATGTGAATATTGCTTTGAATTTTAGGAGAGGACCTGTAATTATTTTCTGTAAGTTTGAAATAAAATAGAAAGAAAAAATTATGGCAAGATGAGAATGGACAGAAGTCCTTGCCACCCATTGGCACACATTGGCAACCTTATAGGAGTCTGTTTGAAGCCTCTCTCCACCTGAGAATCAAGATTTTTCATTCAAGTAACAATTGCCTAAGATCTTTCTCCTTCATTCTCTAAACCTACAATTTCCTAGAAAAAAAAATAGAACTTTTATTGTAAAAGGGCACATTCTGTTTTCCACTTCAAGCTCACTGGCCCCAGATTTTACTACATTAACATTAAAATCCATTTCCAAATAAGTTTTGATGTACTTTGGAAGCTACCACTGTGGTATACATGGCTTCTGACAAGACACCTAATTATATTTTTCCTCTGAGAAACCCATATCTATACTTGGGCATGTCTTAACCTTTTCATTGGCATCTCTCTTTCCATTAACTACTGTATTTAAAATGTATGTTTAAAATGTGGCCATTTAATGGATCAGCTCTTGGTGCACTCTAAAAATGACAAAGTCCAACAAAGATTATTCAGTATTTACCTCCCAGCATAGGCATTATAAAGGCACTAAGCTCTTCAGGACAATGGTATTTCCTTTGCAGTCACTCTTATTCTTAGGAGTCTTTCTAGATTGTCTTTAATAAATGTATATTCATTCCATTCATTCCTTTTCCATGCATCGTTACTCTTTTGGAATGACTTGGAAGTTAATGTCTTAGAGTAGCTTCATGACCATTAATCATTCAACACCCTCGATTCCTTAGGTAAGTTCACCTAGAGCCAGTAAAGGTTCTGGGGAAAAAAAAAAAAAAAAAAAAAAAAAACCACTTCAGTTTAACCTGAGTCATGAGTCATGAAAAAGATTTAAGGGATACATCAGACTGCTGTGAGAATTTAGAGCTGTTTCTCAGTCCTTCTCTGTCCCTGTCATTACCAAAAGATAACTCTGTGTATTATATATGGATATCAAGAAATTACATCTCAGTCTCAGTATCCTATGCCATGTACATGGCACTATGCTTAGTAATCATAATCCCTTGCAGATAATATTAATCATATAAGTTGTCATATTTTGCTCAAAATAAATTTTAAATTTAGTTTTAGACTTTCTAAAATGGATTTTGCTGCAAAAATCTTTACATGCTTAAAAATATTTAGACTTACAAAAACTTCAAATATTGCAAAAATTCATGTGTCAATAAAACAGTAGTATTACATAATAACAGAAATTTGAATTTGGAAGAATACTTAACAACTAAACTCACCTTCACCTAAGCATTATCTTCATAATAATAGTGAAGAAAAAAAACTGTTTTTATTTTTTCAATCATGACCATAGACTGTCTTATGAGATCAAAAAAGATAGAAAGAAGTCTAAATCCCTTGCAGGGTCAAGAAAGCATGATGTGCTACTTTAATGTTCTAAGACAAATAAATAGAAACTTCTTTTCAAGTTAGAGAATGTGAACAGGAATACTTGTGACATACAACATTGTTGAGTTATTTATGAATAATGCAGTTAAGGAAAGGAAAATAAACCGTGTTGATGTGGGAATGTCTTTCTGTATGCTGTGAATATCAATCTTTAAATAAAGGAGCTGTTTTGGGCCATGACAGGCACCATAGAAAAGGTAGGAGGAGAAATCAGAGCATAGGTAGGAGAAGCAGGGCAGAGACAGACTGAGCCAGATGCCTAAACAAGAAACATGTAAGGAACACAGGTGAGCCAAGGGCCACGTGGCAGACAGATTAATGAAAATGGGTTAAGATGTAAGAGCAAGCTAACAATGTGCCTGAGCCATAGGCCAAACAGCATGAACTTAATATAAGTGTCTGAGTCATTTCTGGGGCCCTGAGTAGCTGCAGGTGGCTAAGAGTTCTGGGGCTGCAGGTCTGTGAGTCTGAACCTCTGGCTGCTTGGGACCGAGAAACTACACCCTGTATGTTTGCTCTTAATGAAAAGTAGTTTTATAACTTTTATCAGAGATTCTAGGGGAATCAGACACCTAAACACAAAGAGAAATTGAGAGATAGGAATACATCTCCTCTTGATGAATTTATGTTTCTAATAGATTGTTCTCAGGTTTTTGAGAAAAAAGATTAGATGATGAAGCTAATAGAAATTCTATTTATTTAATCTTCTAAAAATACAGACTCATTTCTAGGAGAGAAAAAATATAAGATTCCTAAAAAGTCTCAGTAAAAGAAAAGCTTAGAAATATATTTTGTTTCTTTTTCTCCCCATGTGTGTTTACAGAGTATGTATGTATGTAGTGAGTGGGGTGTGTGTGTATGTGTGTGTTTCTGTCTGTCTGTGTGTCTGTGTGGCCGCTAAACTGGCACCAGAAATCTTCCTTGCTTGTTTATCACCTTATTTATAGAGGTGGGATCTATCAACTGAACCCAGATCTTATTAAAATGTCTGATCTTGGACAGTTCACCCTGTGATCTTTGCCTCTATCTTTCAAGTTTCCAAACCACAGACAGGATGCCATGCTTTCTGAACAAGTACTTTATCCACTGAGTCCTCCAGTCCACACTATTGTTCAGCCAGCAATTAAACTACCAAGTCAGCAGCTTCTTCCCATGAATTCAATATGAAGAAACAAGTGCCTTACTTTTTTAATTAAAATTTTATTTTTTTGTAATGCTAATATAATGCACTTCACTTTCCTCCCTCCAAACTGGTCCATGTGTTTTCCCCAGCTCAATTTTAAATCTCCAAATTCATGCCCTGTTTTAAACCATACATCTAGACACATAAATTAAATTAAGTGTTTCTATTTTCATGTTTATATATGGTATAAATTATATTATATATTGTAATATACATTATACAATCATAACATATACTTATATTTTATATTATGTGTTATAAATAATATATTATTTTTGTATCATATACTATATTTGTATTGTATACTATATTTACTTATGTAATTCATAAATATTTATAATTTTATAATACATAAGCCTATTTTGCATAATATATACTATATATTATACTTGTGAATAAGACAAATGACAACCTACAGAGTAGGAAAATATTATCATCAACTCTACATCTGACTGAGGGTTTATCCCTAAAGTATACAAAGCTCTCAAGAAAACAGAGATAAAAAAAAAAAAAAAAACCAAATAAACCAGTTAAAAAGTGGGGTACAGAGCTAAATAGAGAATTATCAACAGAAAAATCTCAAATAACCAAAAGACACTTAAAGAACTGCTCAGTATTCTTAGCCACCAGAGAAACGCAAATTAAAACAACTCTAAGATATCATTTTATACCTGTCACAATAGCTAAGATTAAAACCACATGACAGCGCATGTTGGAGGGGATGTGAAGCAAGGGGAACACTCCTCCATTGCTGGTGGGAATGCAAAATTTATACAGCCACTTTAGAAATCAGTATGGCAGTTCTCAGAAAACTTGGAAATAGTCTACCAAATAATCTAGCAATATCACTGTTGGGCTGGGTATATAGCCAAAGAATGCACATTCTTACCGTAAAGACATCTGCTCAACTATGTTCAAGCAGCATTATTTGTAATAGCCAGAACCTGGAAAAAAATCCTACATGCCCCTGAACTGAAGAATGGATTTAACAAATTGAGTATGTTTTCACAGTAGAGCACTACTCAACAGTTAAAAATATGACTTTCTAAAATTTGCAGGCAAAAAGATGGAACAACAAAAAGATCGTTCTGAGTGAGGTAACACATACCCAGAAAGACAAACTTAGTATGTACTCATTCATCAGTAATTTTAGAAATAAAGGATCACCAGCATACAATCCACAGCTGCTCAGCAGCTAGTGTAATAGGCGGGCGCCCCTACGGCACCCCAAGACATCCCAAGACACCCCAGGATCACGACTAATGACCACTGTTAACATTAAAGAAAAAGAGAGTTTAATAAATATGAATACTGGTACACACATGTGTGTGGACCCCAGGCACAGGCAAAAGCCTGGGGCCCCGAATATTCTGGGGGCAGGATTCTTATACCCTATTTTAGATAGGGGAGGGGGGCATGGGCAGGCTCATCGTGCTAACAGGGCGGGGGCCAAAGGTCCGTTATAGAGTTTAGAAATGCAGGCAAGCAAGCTATTTCCTGTGAAACCACCTGAAGACATTCATTTCCCGGAGCAGGACATTGTGTAAGCTTCAAACAGTTAACAGTTAACAATTCTCATGGTAGGACTTTCCTGGGTGACCCCACCTAGGTTGAAGGTGGGATCCCACAGGAATGTGGTCTCAGCTTGGAAGGTCAAGCTGCTCTACCTGGTGGGTCTCAGGAATTCAGGAAGTATCTATCAGGCTCAGGCTGCTGGGTGTGTCTCAAGCAGCCATCTCGACCTTGGCTAGTTTCAGTGAGGGGTCAAGGGTGAGAGAGTTACAGGATTTTTCTATTTTCACACTAGATAACAAAGAGGAACTGAGAGACATTTATGAACCCCCCTGGGAAGGGGAAATAGAGAAGATATCCTGAATAAATTGGAACCATGGGCGAGAAGGTTTAAAGGGAGGTGGGGAGAAAACATGTGAAAATGGGATGGTTGAGTTGGGGGAGGGCCCGAAATGGAGAACAAGGAAAGAGATACCTTGATAGAGAAAGTCATTGTAGGGTTAGTGACCAACCTAATACATACTAGCCCAATAATGGCACGAACATTGTGGAATAACTTTTTTTTTCTAATTGGATTTATGGTCACTCCATAAGAAAAAAATTCAAATCTGATACTCTGAAAGTGGCAAAATTCTGAGAATAGATATGTTTTAGGGAAAACCAAATAATATGGTTCTGCTAGAGGAAAGTAGCAATAAAATGACTCCTAATAATATTCTGTGATATCAATAAATCAGTGTCTCACTCAGCCATCACCACAAATTCATATTATTGCAGTAGATAAAAAATGATACAGAAATCCATACCTGGACAATGTGCAGAGAATGGGAGATTATAGAACACTAAATCCTAAATGGGATGTCTTCTTCAAATGTCACCCCTAATGGCTCAGGCATCTACGTGTAGAAACTAAGGAAAGATTGTGAGAGTCAGAGAGTCAGCCTTCAAGGAAATTGTGTCCTCCAGATACAACAGGAACTCAAAAGTACATAGGAACTCAAAAAGACTATAGTAGCATGTAGTTCATGTATTCATAGTTCCTCCAATGGGTTTCTTTCTTAAATATCTAAAGAATGAATTTTATGGATCATGAAATAAGTTTTAGAAAAGAGTTTATTATAGCTGTATATGTGGGGGTTTATAGAAACAAACTCTGTTGAGACTTGAGGTGGAGAGTGATACAAGTCCAGTTGGCTTATCCACATAGTGTCTATGTGTCTTTCCATTATAAGTATATCATGGAGATTTCAACACACACTCAGGTTTTTTTCCAAGCACCTGTGTAAAAAAAGTAGACAGATAACATCAAAACTATGTCAGGAATAAGAACCCTCCAGTACTTCTAGAATTTCTGGCATTTGATTTTGACAAAGTCAAGGGAGTTTCCAACTTATAGTCAAAAACAATAAGCAAAGTTCACATTCTTAAATAGCCTGGCTAGATTCTCTTCTGCTTCATGAAAGCACTGCCACGCTAGAACATGGAGCTTTCGTAGTCTAAACCCATATCCTCTGGCCATGGCCAATTATGTTTGACTCAGAGCAAATTTTTATTCAGTTTTCAGTGAAAGACACAGCTGGGACATTATCCGTGTCATATTCTCTGCACTTTCCTTCTGCTCCTTTTCTTTCTCCCTGAACTCCATATTCATCAGTTGTTGCAAACTTGCTCTGGTCTCTCTCTATTCATGCTCTCTATTCTCTCCTATCAATGGATACAAAAGTTTATTGCTACATAATTTAGAGTGAAAGTAGACAATGACCACAGCTATCACTGTATGATGTCCATTGTTAGGTGACTGACAGGCCCATTCGAATTGACTGCTACAAGATGAGAGAATGATATGCAGAACCTCCTGCTAGGTGTAACCTTATGACATTCTGTGCTGTTCATAAAGCACTATCTTTACCCAGGGCCAGTGTTGTGATGCTGATATAATTCTTTAATCAACAATAATGTAATGAACTAAAAATAAAACTAAACTGAATATAGAGAAGCAGCCATATTTCACTAGGAACAGACCTTCCCTTGATGTACATTGATAAAGCTCTTGTAATTTCATCTTACTTGCCCTATGTGTGGCCATCCGTTCATGAGTTATTTTAAATTTTAAAGATAGAATATTGTGATATTCTCTCTTTTTTACTTGGCATTGTTTTGGACTTGCACAGTTTTCTTGCTCACCAGAAAAACAAAAGTTGGTTCCAGAAGCAGACAATTTTTCTTCATTTTATTATTATTTTTTTAAATGTCATTTTTATCCATAGAAAACCTGTGATTCCCTTCCTACAGGAATAGCACGAATACTTTTCTTTGAGGCATGACTTTTTCCAGAACCCTGATTTGAATCACACAATCACACGATCTTCACTCAAATCTCTGTCCTCTGATTTTTGTTTAATTTTATTTATTTATACTAAAGGTACTTCAAGGGAACTTGGGGGACTTGGAATGACCTGGAAACCAAGGAATGTGTTCAACTTGGAGAACAGAAATGCAAGCTGGCATTGTTCAACCTGAGCATTCGTATGCATACTTGTAGTAGCAGCCAAAAGAAACAGGGTCATGAACTTGAAAAAGAACTAGGTTGTGTACAGGGAAGGGGAGAGCTTGTGGTAGGAAAGGGTGAAGGCAATAATATTACAATCTTAAAAATAAAAGAAAAAAGATGAAAAACAGTAGGAAAGACTGCACCATGGCCCATTAGTTACTCGGTCTCTCTCTCTGTCTGTCTGTGTATCTGTCTATCTCTCTCTCTCTCTCCTTATTATTTCTGTGCCCTATAACTTTATGTATGGGACCTTTAGACCCCTATCCCTTTCCTTTCCTATCTAAGATCTGTCACCATCACTGTGGATCCAGGACTCCCAAGACCCTTCCTTTCACTGTCTTTCAGGGGGCTTCTTTATTCTGGCACAGGGTCTGTTAGTATTGCACTATATTCTGTATCCTGTGGATATCTATGACACAGGAAGCTTCATGACTTACATCTATGACTAGTAATTTCTCCCAAACATGTCTGGCTACTGCTCAGGTTCCTCTCTGTCATAGTCTGTAGGTCCCTCATTCTCTGTCACTTCACTCTCTTGTCTTCATGTGTCCTTTCAAAAATGTATAGTTATTTGCCAGTCCCAAGATACAAATTCGGCAGTGCCTACAGATGGCTACCCCTCACCAAGATCTCAGTAAACAAATGAGTTATGGCTCAAATAGAGATGAATAGAAATTAAAATTCTAGCATAGTTTGTTTTGCTTTTACAAGCAACTGGTTGTAACAGAATGAGGTATTACACCAAACAACACTAAAACTTCAGATTTAGGATATTGAGTGTTGTGCCAAAGCATGCACACAATTTAAGGTGCTGATCAAAAGACATGGTCAATGTGATAGTATAAACACATGCATTCAACTTAATGATTTGCTTGGGGAAGTTTCTCTAAGTTATGCTTGATTTCTGTGACTGATGAGAAAGAGAAAGTGTGTTTCCATCTTCCTTGCCCTTGTTTGACATATAGTTTGTGCTCTAAAGGCACCAACATGACTACTGCAGGGCTGAGTGCCACAGGTGACACAGCCATAGTGATAATTTAGGAATTGTTTTGGGTGACTGTGAGTGTGCAAGAAAACTAAGAAAAACACAAGGATGTTCCTTGGAAAATGAGGTATATATTGTCTACTGGCAAAAGTAAGTGAAGCATAGCTTAAAAAAAATATTATCCACTTAAAGACATAAGCCTTTAAGCATTTTTCTTTGTAATTATAACTACCACTCCTGAAATTAGTTTAGCCTAATCCACCTCTGGCTTAATATGAGAGGATATGTTGCAAAACAAAAAGAGAAAACACACATTCTTGTTTTGAAAATAATTTTGTATGGAATTAACCATAAATTTAAATTCTCTTGTTTTGAATTCACAATAGTCTCTAGCTGCAAAAAAAAAAAAGAAAAAAAAAAAGTAAAAGTAAAATGCTCTCCCCTCTCCCCTCTGCAAGCCTTCATTTCCTTAATAATGGTGGTTAGAAAGTATGCTTGGAATTCTCCTTTCTTTCAGTAAGTAAATGGAGGGTAGGGCTTAGAGCAAATAAATAAAGGCTTAGGTTTTATATTATTCATTTAGTGTCACAATTTTCTCTACCTAGAAAATGCTACATAAGGAAGAATAAATTAGAATTTACTCTCCTTTACTGGTTCAAATTGACCATGTTTTATTAGTCACAGATTTTACTGAAATCTATACATTAAAATATTTACATGCCAAAACTAGTTCATTTTTAATATAATTACTGACATAAAGCATATTTCCCAGTTGATATTTTTGGCTTAAAAATTTATGGGTGTCAATTGCAAAAAGAGACTTGGAAATACATATACAAAGGAAAAAAATATTTGCACCGCTATTCATCTCTAGAAATTGGATTTATGTAAATACAGGTTTTCAGAAAACTAGCTAGTGAATTTTTTTAAGTCACTGATGTGATTTAGGAAGTTGAATAATAATAATGATGTGCTTCCTTTATTCTAGAACACCTTTAGATCATTATTGATAATGTAATAAATCAATGATATTGATAGAAGACTTTGTTAAGACCCCTGTGGGACCAGACATATCATTCAGAACTCATTTTAGATATCCTTAAGGCATCAGGTTGAAGTGTATGGCACCTCTCAGATCAGAGTGAAGAAAACTGGAGATGTGGACATTTAGTTAAGCCATCATGCACTATATGGACCCAGGGACTGGAGCACCTAACACACACTTGGATAATTTTGCTCCAGAGAGAACATATTCATGAAAAGGCTGAACTATCAAAAGTACTGGTAACAATCAATTAAAAATACCTAGAGCAGAATATTTAAATTTCATATGCTATATTATCAGGATAATAAATGAAAAGTTCTTTTAATTTTATGATTTTAAAGAAAAGACAATATGCTAAAATGTAAACATTCATATTTTTCACATTTTTTCTTGATATAGCTCCTTCTGGTATTATATATACTAAAATCTATAGGTACACCTAACACAACAAACTAAAAGTTTGGTAAATTACAAGACATTTATATGATGAAAATTGCATAGGCATTATGATATTTTATAAAACAGTTAGTAATAAATCCCTGAAGGTAAAACAGTGAAAAAAATTATAAATGTCTTGTCATATACTTGAAATTCTAACTGTATGTATTTAATATATTTGTGTTTATAACTTAATTTTTAACAGATTAGTATTATTTCATTATGTAAATGTATTAACATTTTGTAAGTTCATCCACTGACATGAAAGTAGATTGTTCACAATTTTTGACTACTGTGAATAGAGTAGCAATGAACTTGGTTGAATGTTTCTATGGTAGGATGTGTAACACTTTGGATAGATTTTCAAGAATTACAATAACTGGATTTATTTTTAACATACTCACCTCGGTTACCCATCTCTCCCCCTCTTTCCAGTTCTCACCCAAGTTCTCCACCCATTCCTTAGAGAGGGTAAGGATTCCCAGTGTGAGTTAATGCAGTCTGGCATATACAGTTAAGGTAGGACCAAGCCCCTCCACTCAATAGCTAGATTTAGCAAGATGTTCTTCTGTAGGGAATGGGCTTCAAGAAGTGAGATCATTTACCAGAAATAAATTCTGGTCCCACTTCCAGAGGCCCCACAAACTGCCCACTCCATTCAATTGTCATCCACATTCAGAGGGCTGGTTCAGTCTTGTATACATTCATTAGCTGTCATTTTAGAGTCATTGAGCTCCCAGTGGCTCAGTTCAGCTATCTCTGTGGGTTTTCTCATCATGATCTTGATCCTTTGCTCAAGTAATCTCCCCCTCTATTCAGCTGGACTGGGAGCTTGACCCACTGGTTAGCTATGGATTGCTGCATCTGAATAGCTGGATCTTAAAGTAGATCTATTCCCAGATTTCCTGAAGTTTGCTCATTCATTTATATGTATTTCCATAAATAAACCAGAAAAAAAATAAAACATATTTCATTGTAGATAGAAAAATTCTTGTAAAATATTGCTCTGTTGTCAATATTTTCTAAGTACATGCAAATATCACTTATAAATCAAAATAAACAACAAGAGTTCTATGGGATGGACAGGAATGAGTTTCCCAGGGAAAAAAAACCAGTCAATCAATCAATAAATCAATCTATAAATCATATAGGTAAAAATTATTGATGTAGCAAAAACCTAAATACTGCTATGGGAATACAAATTTATATGACAGTGAGAGAACTGAGAAGCATGTTTCAGTCAATGCACATTATGGTTAAGGTTTCTATTGCTGTGAAAAAAAAAAAAAAAGAAGAAAGAAAGAAAACATAACCACAGCAACTCTTAAATCATTTAATTGGCATGGGATACAGTTTAGATGTTTAGCTCATTATCATCATGATGGACCATAGTGGTGTTCAGGCAGACATGTTTCAGGAGGAGATGAGAATTCAACATCTTGATTTGCTGCAGCAACAGCAACTAAGTTGAGACCGTGGGCATATACGAGAGCATATATGAGACCTAAGCTTACCTCCACTGTGACATATGTCCTCCAGCAGGCCCATTCCTACTGCAGCAAAGCTGCATCTCCTAATAGTGCCACCACTCCCTATGAGTTTATGAGAGCCGATTACATTCAAGCTATTGTAGCACAGGACCAGATGCCTAAGCAAATCCATGTGGTATGGAAGGCATAGATCAGTGTTTAACCTCCTTAATGCTGTGACACTTTAGCAAGTTCCTTATGTTGTGTTGACCCTCCCCAATAATAAAATTATTTCATTGCTACTTCATAACCATAATTTTGTTACTGTTATGAATTTTATTGTAAATAACAGATATTCAGGATATTTGATATGCAACACCCAAAGTTGTAACTCACAGATTGAGAACCAATAACCTTGATTGTTTCTGGAAAACTACTGGTCTTCAGTCTGTGATGAAGGCAGAAGAGCTGAATTTTGATTTATGTAAATCAAGATGATAACAGCTGTGGCAGGAATAGGGCAAACACGCTCAGCAGCAGGGGATAAAGGCAGGCATAAATAAGGGTCCACTTTGCACTGCCCACATTGATAGACAGTCTTCCTCTTTCCATTGATTCCTCCTGGAAATGTACTCATAGACACATCCAGAGGTTTGAAATATTGTGTGGCTTGATCTATCCACATCATTTTCTTGGGACATTTGTACTTTTTTTTTTATCTTCTCAATGAAACCAGAATAATTTAAAACATAAAATAGTACTTGTTTCTCTATTCCACTTCAAAACATCATGCTATTATTCTTTCAATAAAATAATGATGTTCTCTAGACAATAAAATTCTCCACTCTTCAGTCATTGTAACTCTCTGTGTGTCTGCCTGTCCCCCTTTCTAACTACTCTAGCTCTCATCAATAAGTTTTAAAGCCTTTATATTTTTTCTCTGCTTACACTACTCTACCATGTCTGTGATCTTCAGTTGATTGTGATTTTGTTCAGCTTCCAGAAAAGCCATCTCCAGCCCCTTTTATGATACTACCACCATTTATTGTCATTGTATTTACTCACTTGTTTTGCGTTCCATTGGCCAATTCAATGACCCATTGCTTCTCTATATTTGTAGTAGGAGTTCAGCTTCATAAAGCAGCAGCACCTCTGTTTCCCTCAACATTAAGTTAAAAATGTCAACCTAGAGGTTCAGAAGGCATTTGAGTGTTTATTGAACATTGTATAATGACAATTATACAACTGGCACAGAGGGGTGTAGCTATGAGCCCCACGGATAATTGAGTTTCTTTACTATCTATAAAAGAACATTGGGAATGGATATTAAGGAGGAGAATTTAAAGGAACTGGAAGATTAAGTTATATGTTTCATGGGAAGAATAGCTGAGGCTGTTGTGTTTAAGCACACATGAAAACCATGATGGCGCTATTTGCAATAGACAGAGACTAATAGACGCTCTGCAGATTTAATGTATGAGATGATGAGTGCTTTTCTGTTAAATGTGAAAATTTCTTTTTAAAATAAAAAATTTTGGCAGAAAATCTGCTTAGAGACAAGCACAGGTTTTTTGGAATTAAGAAACAGATGCTCAGGGAACTGGTCAAATTAGGAAATAATTTGATATTAAGAGTCAAACAGGTGAAATATCCATAAGGCAATTAAGGTAGTATAATATGACTTGACTAGAGTTCAAGAAATACTACTCAATTGGCTGTGATTACAGATGTAATGTTTAAGTTTACTCTGAAACCAAAAATTAGATATGCTTATGTGCTTATATTTAAAAACATTGCTCATTATTATTTATTATCATTATTATTATTGCATTTTCTTATCAGGACATGCTGAAAAACTGAATTGAAAGTTCATGCTTCATTAATAAGATTTCATCTAATGCTATACATAGTTTTCAAATTTCTCTTTGCCAATTTACAGATAGATTTATAACTATTGAAATATAAGACTATCACTTATGAGAGTAATATGTAACAACAGTAGACTCAAGATATCAGCATGCGCATTAGTCACAAAGTGGAGAAAATCATCAGTATTGAAGTTATTAAAATGTAGCAATGGTTAGAAGATACATCAGTGAACAAAGTCAGTGTCCTGTGGACTGAATCTTTGTTTGTGACAGCCTGTTTGTGAAGTTCGTCCAGTTCAGGAAGACGTGTATTTGTTTCAATGTTCTTGTAACTAAATGACCTTCTTGGTTCTTCTTTAAAGGACTTAGTATCTGATTAGAATTTACTTTAATGTCAGAAGCTTTCTGTAGGGAAGGATTAGAATGAAACTACAGAGGGAATGGAAGGAATGAAGAATGATGTGACTCTCATAGATATCCTGAGCTTATTGAGAATCAGCTCCTACTTTGTTTAGTCAAAACAGATGCCTTATATGCATTTGATTTGCACAAAGAGCCACAGGTGCTCTTTATGTGGTTTCTATAAAAACTGACTTTGGTTGAACCAGATGCTCTACAGCATCTGTTCATATTTATTAATAGTAAGTAACTTCCTTAGATATAGGCAGAATAACCTTTTTTAAAAATTCATTTTTAGACTTATAAATAAAGTCAGATCCAGAGATAGTCTCATGTGAATTCTGTGGTAGAAGATATGTATGAGCATATCACAAGCAGCATCCATCATCTACCTGACCTTTTAGAATAACTAAAACACATGTGTAAATGTTTTTCTGCTCCTTATTACTGTGAAGTCTCTTCTACCATAAGGCTATTACAATATTTTTTCTTAAGGTGTCATCTCTAGCAGAGCTAGTATATTTTCTTCTGTGATATTGAATACTTTCATTCATTTCCTTCTTTGAATTCATAACTAAAGAGGCCAGAACCCAGATGAACTGCACTGAAGTCCATTACCTTTGCCCTTGCCATGCATTATGTAGGACAGTAATTCTTCCAGGCAAAGATATTAAATTAGCAATTTTTGTCCTATTATTATTTGCTTTATTTCATCTACATCCCAATTTCTATTAATTTTTTATTTACTAAGATTTTAAGATGATTTTGTTACTTTCTTTGAATATTGAAAACTTTGAGTATCTATATTATTAAAATTGTTATGTTTTAAATTGTCCAAGCATTCAAATAAGATAAATATCTTTCAGGACAATATATAGCACTGTACTTGAAAAATATTCATGGCTAATGGGTTGTGTTTGATTTTAAAATAAATAAGTAAAAGTGCTCATTTAGAGAGAATGTAAACTTAATCTTCTATTGTTTAACCCACTGTGAGATGAAGTCTGAGCAAGTTCTACGATGTTTTCCTATCACGTGTCTTAAACATATGAACTCTGTGCTTGGGCTATTTGGAAATCTAGGACTGGGCTTTAGGTCTTCTCTAGAAGTTCATAGTTCCAATAGATTTTTATATTGTTGTTATATTACAAATAAATGATTGATTACCATCGTTATCAAATCATTTTATCTCTACGACTAATGTTTTCTCCCCATTTTTCTGTCCCATCATTTTTTGCCCTTAAGTTTTTTGACAAATGAACGAGTGTTTAAACAACTGTGCTGTGGATCAAGACTAGTCATTTTGACTCTGGCTCAGAATCCCACGAGAATCTGTCTTCTTTGACAGGGCTTCTGAGGCTGTTATAAGTCATCACTCTAACTCAATGTAGGATCTACCGTCCTGGTGGTATCTGATAGAATAAGATACGGACAAGAACAAAGAAAAGGATAACTGAAGAACAGCATAAGTACCAAGAACTATTCAGAAGCTTTATGGTTCTAACACTTTCATATTGATTATCATTTATCTAAGAGATTTTACAATAAAATGACCTTTTAAACAAAATAGCAATTGAAAAATTCTTTTAGGATGTTGAAAAATCTTTATATTATCATTTTAAGACGAAATCAGCTAGGCCAATGGATTTCAGAGGTAGAACAAACTCAATCTATATGTTCTAAAAACAGATTATTTTGATGAAAAAGGTTTCAGGGTGTTTTGAGCATCGTACTTGAAGCATTGCCAGGGTTTATTATTTCCTTACAGACAGCTGGATCAGTATTTCTCAGAAAAAGAATTGGCTACTTCCCCTGGTTATAAAAAAAAAAGAAAAGAAAAAAGAAAGAAAGAAATTGTGTACTGTTTAAGGCCTTTTTCCATTATTACTGATTTAACATTTTTTAAATCAAGAAGAGGATGGAATATCCACTCACACAGATAAACAACTTTTAAAATAATGCAAAGTGCTTCTCCATCCTTTAATGCAAACCTGGGAACAGGTGTGTCACTAGAGGCAATTTTGACAATTTGTACTGGAGGGAAAGACTGATGTCACCAACACTGGCCAGCTTGGTGCTTGCCATGGCTTTCCTGTTCCTAGGAACATATGGTTTGTCATCTCAGATGCAATATACTCTCACTCTCCAGTTACTTGGAAACATAATGGGAACAATGGTGGGCCATTCCTTCTTTGTGACTGAGGTCCTGTAAATAGCATCCCCTCCAAAGAATGACAATGATTTCTATTCCCTGGTATTGTTAAGAGTATGTCTTTTACTAGGAGATGCTAACACATACCTTTAATACCAGCATTTTGGAGGCAAAGGTAGGGGGATCCCTAGGTTTGAGGCCAGTGTGTTCTACAGAAAGAATTCCAGGATATCCAGGGCTACACAGAGAAATCCTGTCTCAAAAAAAAAATGTCATCTTTTAATCATTTATAAACAATATTTTGGTTTTCTTTAAAATAGAATTTGAAATCTGTATTTTTCTGAGTTTTTAGGCTAGGTTTATTTAAAACTTCTGACTCTTTCTAGCTTTTAAAGGGGAGCTACATAAGTGCTAATACATTTCTGAGTCCTAGGTAGAAATGTGAAATGCTGGGCTCTGTTCAGTGCAGTTAGAAAATGTGCCCCTTATAACATTCTGTTACTGATTACACCCATGTCTAAAACAAATACAAGTCCATTTAGTCATATGCTTGCACTTGTAATGGATTCAGTGAGCAAAACATTATTCTATCTATATAAACTGAGTAGCCTGATGAAAGCCTGCACACTTCCATAAAATGCCCTTCAGAATTGCAATCCGGAGAAAGGTTTTAAAACTGATGTGACTTTAGATGTCTTAACAGCTAGAGAAGATGACTGTGACATACTTTCTAACAAACTGTCATCTTCCAAGATACATAAGAATCAGTTGTATTTACAGTACGAGATCTTTTTTTAGAGCCAACTAAATGACAGTGTCATGCTTGTACTGCTGCATGCATAATTCAAATCATTTTTCACCACGTTACTCCAGGTAGCCAAGGTGGGTGGTCCCTCTGGGAACAGTGTTCTTTCTTTGACTTTGGTTGTGAATTACCTATCAAAGGTGAGATCTGATACTTCAGTAGAGATTATTCAAGGCTTTTCACAAATATGATCTGGGGAAATCAAAGCCATTCCTTTGCCTTTCTAAAGCTTTCTGTAAATTGATTGTGGAATTAATCAACAGGCTCATCAGAGCTCCAAGAGATAAACAAGGGAATGCTGGGCTGTGGGCAAATTTTAATACTGTATATGAATCATGCCAAGTATCAGTGGTCTGTACAACTATGCAGGAAACAAAAATGGAATACAGTTTACCTTGAAAGAATTCTGCTCCTTCCTTTGCCCTTCCTATTCATCACACAAGAGAACAGTAAAAGAAACAAACTCATACAAACAGTATTTATATATATATATATATATATATAATAATCTATTACATGAAAACAAAATAATGTTCAGTGGTATTCTGTGTCTTTCTTTTTACATTTTGAATTTGTAGGTTCAGTGATTCAAAGTTGAGGTGTAGAATGATAATAGTAAATGAATTCTTAGTCACAGATACTCTCAGGTATCTATTTACTAGTAGCTCACATATTGTTTTAAGTTGTAAAGACATATATTTAAACATCAATTTTAAATATTTAGAAACTATTTTTAATGAAAATATTGCAGTTACATATAAATATTCAACTAGTATACAGTAAGTGTAATTTTCAAGTATGTTAAAGACGTAAGAGAAGTTACATTAAATAAAACATATTAGAAGCATTACATATATGTTCATATATACACACACTTTTATACACACATATGTATACATGATTACTTATGAGCTTGCTGATATTTATGGTACCACCTGTTTTATTGTTAATATATTAGGTAACATAAATCACATACGTTGTATCCAGGGCAGACTCATTCTGTTGTAGATAACAAATATAATTTTAGAGATATGTTTTTATTAGTTCAGGTATGTGAGTATTGTATGATACAAAAGAAATGATTATGCAAAAGTATCAACTTTGAGTGGGGGTTAAAAAGAGAATCTATAATAGTATACATGATGGAACTATACTTTAAAATATAACAATACATTAACATTAATATATACTTACTATTCAACAAATAGCTATTCCATGCACAGGTAATTCAAGAAGTAGTTTAAAAACACTGATAGTTTCCATAAGGAAACTTATAAAAGTATATTTAATGGCTTAACATTTATAATAATAAATCTCTGGAAAGAGCCTTCATTACCATCAATTTATGAACAAAGGCCAGTTTTCATCATAAAGTGGAATACTTTTGGGTGTTTTTTTTTTTTTTTTAAAGAAAAAACCAGTACACAAATAGATCTGAGAAACGATGTGTTTTGAGTGTATTTGATTTCATCCTATTTATGAAAACTTAATAAGTTTAAGTATTACTCAGTGTTTATGGCTGTGTTTATAGTGGTTTAAAGTCATATTTTGTCTGGGAGGGAGTGTAAGCAATAACTTCAATAGATGCCTTTCCTGACCTTTTACTCTGTTTGTACAGATATATTTTCATAAGTATGTTGATGTATAAAGTTTTTACCTATTCATTTAAAAAGCAAATTTATTTATGAAAAATTATAACACAAAGATGACTCACATTGTTTAGAAATCACTATATTTTAGCACACATGCATATACACATATGTAATTTATATGTATGTAAAGTAATAAAATCAGTATATATGAGGGGTATCTACACTCCAATATTTATTATAATACACAGAAGCCAAGAGTTAGAAATAACCTAAATGCCCTTCAGCTAGAGAATGGATAAAGAAAATTGTTTCTATACAGTGGAGAATTATGCTATTATAAACATGATACAATCCTGTTGATTTTGATAGCATCAGTGGAACTGGAGGTCATTATGTTGACTGAGATAACACAAGCAGACAAGACATATATTGCAAACCCTCACTCCCCCTGCAGTCTAAGCAATGGACCTCATAATGTTAAGAGTGGAACTGTAGCTCTTGGAGGCTGAGAGAATAGCTGGGAGAACAGCAGATAGTCACAGGAAGCAAGTAGGTAGAGTAGCAACTAGTCACTTATCACTTTCAAATAGCTGAAGTTAGATCAGAGTAAGACAATTCTTCTGTATTCATGTAGGTGAATAGAGAGTGACCTGTGCCATGTAGTTCATAGCCAATCATCGAAATCTATATCTATCTATCTATCTATCTATCTATCTATCTATCTATCTATCTATCTATCTATCTATCTATTTATCTATCTATCTATCTATCTGTGTAAACACACACACACACAAACACACACCTATAGGTGTCTGTATGTGTATGACTAACGAATATATGTATATGCCATTTCTTTCACATACCCTCCATTGTTCCCCCTCCCTCCATTTCTCCTGCTCCCCCTCCACATTTCCCTTCCCCCCTATCCATTCCTCAAAGTGAGTAAGACCTCCTTTGAGTAGTCAACACATCAACACAGGCTAACATACCAAGTTGAGGTCAGAGCCCTCCCATCTCCTACAAAGACCGAGAAAGGCATCCCTCCTTAGGGAGTGAGCTTTGAAAGGCCAGTTCATGTAACTGGGATAATTCCTGGTCCCATAGCCAGGAGGTCTACTAATAGCTTGATCTATGCAACTGTCAACTCATTCTGAGGGTCTATTTGGTTCCATGCTGGCTCTCCAGATGTCAGTCCAGAGTCTGTGAGATCCCATTAGATGTCAGCATTTCCTGTGGTTTTCTCCATTTTGCTCATGACACCTCCTCGCTCCTCTAATCCGTCCTTCCTCTCTTCAGCTGAACTCCAGGAGGTCGACCAAGGGCCTGGCTGTGGGCTGTGCATTTGTTTCCATCAGTCACAGGAGGCCAAGTTGCTGGAAGGATTGAAAGGGTAAACGAGGAAAGAGGTATCCTAAGAGACGGAGCCATCATGGGTTTAGGGAGAATCTTGGTGCTAGAGAAATTTACAGGAAACCACAAGGAGGTCCCAGATAAGACTCCTAGCAATGCTGGAGAGCGTGCCAGAACTAGCCTTCTCCTGTAGTTAGACTGGTGACTAACCCTAATTGTCATCACAGAACCTACATCCAGTGACTGATGGAAGCAGATGCAGACACCACAGCCAAGCATTTGGCCTAACACTTGGAATACAGTTGAAAAGAGGAAGGAGCATCTAGGGGAACAATAAGGGGAAGGACTCAAGAGCTTAAACGTAGTAGTAGTGGATTCTGGATCACTTAGTTGTTTATATCTAACTTAAAAAAAAATCTCATATTGTCTTTCTTAATAACTACACTAATTACAATTTCTTTAACAGTTCATGAATTGCCATTTCTTTACTTTCTCACCTCCAGCTTTTACTGTTAGATAAGAACCATTTGGGTTTTATGATATAACACGTTGTGACATTAAATTGTATGTTTGTGATAATTAGTTATGTTGTTTCCTTTTTATGAGTTTATAAATTATTAGTATGAGTTATTTTGTGAAACATATTTTTAAGTCTACAGATTACTTTTCAATTGAATTATTTTCTGTGGAGAATTTTTTAAAATTTTATTATTTTTTAATAAAAAATATTTTTTAGCTGAATATCCCTCTGCTCCCCCTCAATTCCCTCCCCCAGTTCCTTCCTTCAGCTTTCCTCTTCTCCATCCCCTCCTCCCGAAAAGGCAAGAAGTCCTCAGGTGGGTCAGCTCAGCATAGCACATCCACTCCAGGAAAGTCCGATTTCCTCATCCCAAAGTCAAGACTAGCTTGGATGTTCTGAGGAGATTTTTAACTTCCCTTCTTACTTCAGGTGTTAGCACTGTGCCACTGTTTATTTAATTATTTTAATATAATTATATAATATATTTAATTTATTAATATATAATTAATATATATAATATATAATTATATATAATATATAAATATATAAATATATTTAATTAATAATTTATTAAATTATCTTTTCCTTTTCTTCAGTTCCACTCTGGTAAGGTTTATTTCCTACCCTCCCAACTCTGTTCTCTCTCTGTTTTTCCCCTCTCTCTCTGTCAAAAACCATCCAATAAAGATACAAAAGTGTAAATTAAAACAAATAACCAATAAGATTATAGTACTCAAAATAATAAAAGAAAAAATGTTCACAAAAATAATCAGGAAGTTCATATTTTTTCATTCATGGCCATAGGGCCTGCCCTGGAGTATGGTTGATATAGACAGTAATAAATGAATTTTTCCCTTTGCCAATAGCCATCAATTGCAAATGGCTTCTTTGTTAAGGGTGTGTTCCAGTGTCCAATACCTACCTCGGTTGTAATTAGTTTCTGGCCTATCTGTCTGTGGTCCAGATCTGCAGACCCGTAGATGTGCATACCTGCATACCTGAAGACACACAGTCCCACAGAAACACACAGACACTTGTATTAATTGTATGCTGCCAAGCCTTTGGCTCTGGCATATTGCTAGCTATCTCTTGCTCTTAACTAACCCATGGTTCTTATCCTGTTCAGCCATGTGGCTCGGTACCTTTTATCAGTGTAACATAGTTGTCCTTTGCAACCGCTGGCTTCTCTGGCATCTCTTCAGCATCTCTGTTCTACTCTTCCTGTTCCCAGAGTTTTCTTAATCTAGTAGCCCTGCCCATACTTCCTGTCTCCTATCAGCCAAACAGCATTTTTATTAAAACAGTAGGTGGGGCAATTATTTTCAGTGGAACAGAACACAATCACACTACATACCTCCTTTCATTATTGGGATATTTGGTCTGAAACTATAAAGGGCTCATTTGTGCTGCCATAGTTTGTTGAACTCTTATGTACATCAGTACTATTGTGTTTGATAGCTGTTTCCTAGGAGACACTCATTACCTCAATACTTATAATTTTCTGTTTCTTCTTCCACATAGACCTCTAAACCTTAGGATGGAGGTGGGGTTGGACTTATAGGATGAACATTTAATATCTGTGTGATATGAATGATTATCTTCTCCATAGCATAGAGTACCTTCCAGCACAATGAATGCTAGTCATTAGGGGTAAAGCTCTACTTGGGCACCAACTCAACTTTTCTGTTCTCTGTGACCGATGAAACAAATGTTGCTGGTCTAATTGGATCACTGCTTGGAGAAAACACTAAGTAGATCAATATCTATTATACTGCACAAAACAGAATTACAAATGCAGCAAAAACCTTAAAATAAGGTCTTTTGAATCTGATAGATAAGAAAATGATAGTTAGGCTTGGACTATTTGGTGCACAGGATAGGACTTTATTATCAGGACATCATTAGCATAAGCACTAAGACCAAATATTAATAATACATGGGATTCCATGAAGCAAGAAGATGTCTTTTGGTAAGAGATATCATTACTCAGGCAAAATGACAGCTTCAAAGTGGAAAAATATCTTTACTAATTACACACAAGATAGGGAGTATCTATAATATATACAGAAATAAAAATACTAAACACCAAAAAACCCCCACCAAACAATAAATACCTCAATTAAAAACGAGGTGTACTGAGCAAAGCAGAGTTCACAAAAGATTAAAAACAAATGTCTGGGAACAACTTAAATTCTCAACATCCCTACAAATCAAGAGAAGTTCAAATCAAAATATTTTAAGATATCCTTACTTCTCTTCAGATATATTGGCCAAGATCAAAAAAATAAATGACAGCTCATGCTGGTGAGGATATAGGGAAAGGAGAATCGTGGATCATTGCTGGAACCGCCACTGTGGAAATGAGAGTAACAGTTCCTCAGGTATCTGAGAACTGCTATCTCTACCTTAAAAACCAGACATATTATTCTTGGGCAGCTACTCAAAAGACTACAAAGATACTTGCTCATCTATGTTCATTGCTACAATATTTGTAATAGCCAGAAACTGGAAAGCCTAGATGTCCATCAATAGATTAGTGGATAAAGAGAATATCTTACATTTGTACAATGGGATAAAATGGGATATTATCCTGCTGTTAATAAAAATGAAATGATTAAATTTTGAAGGAACTAAATGGAGGTAAAAGAAAATAATTCTGAGTAAAGCCACCCAGATCTTCCAGACCAAATATTTTTTCTCTTGCATGTTATTGTATGATATATTTCTCCCATAAAGCCAGAACACACACACACACACACACACACACACACACACACACACACACACACACACAACCTATTCATCTCAGACAGAGAACCCATGACAAAAAGTATTACAGACACTACTCAAACCCAACTTGGTGATACAAAGGCTTTTATTGGGAGTATGTGTGACAGGTTACTTATGAGAGCAGAAATGACTAAAGAGCAAGTTATATCATAAAAGCCCACCCCAACATAGGAAACTGCTTCCACAAGCAGGAACCATGAAGCATGCTGCATAGCCCTCAGGCAGTTCAACAGCTTCAGAGTATCTTTTCCAGGTGGCTGGCTCCACTTGTCTAAGCCTCTTCCAAAGACTCAACAGCGTGTCCACATCTGGTCTTTCTTCTATGCAGACAGTCTGTTCTCTGATTCTTTCAGCTTGCTTCGCTTGTCTGAGAGGGACTCTAAGCAGTCTTTATTGTTTACTCTTGTGGAGATTGGAAGCTTAATGGGCTGTTAAGTTTCAGGGACCTCCTGAAGCTATTTTGAGTTGTTTACTTCCTGTTTTATGGAGCTTTCCTGCATATTTTACCTCTCTCCTGAACATCCTATCTAAAGTAGTTTTCCTACAAAATAGAAAAGGTACAAGAGGAAGGACAATATTTTTGTGTTCCTATTGCTACGATTGGACACCATTGCATTGCAGTGACAGTTTTTCTGTCCTGACCCCCTGCTCCAAAATAACCAACACAGAGTCTTAATATTACTTATAAATGTTTGGCTGGTATCACAGGCCCATTATTAGCTATGTCACACTTAACCCACATTTCTTATCTGTGCTTTGACACATGGCTCATGGACTGTTACCTCATTTTCTACAGTGTGCTTCCTTAGTTACTGGCATATCTCCTATTTCTGACCTTCTTCCTCTCAAAGTATTCTTTCTCTGGTTATCCCAGCTATAGTTCCCTCCTATCAGTTTTTTTATTAACCAATGAGAGTAATTCATACTCACACTGCATAGAAGGATTATTCCACAGCACATCATGACCAAAGCAAATTGGGGAAGAAATGGTTTATTTATCTTATGCTCATGCATCATACATATCTCATCATTAAAGGAAGTCAGGACATGAACTCAAGTAGGGCAGAATCCTAGAGACGAGAGCAGATACGGAGGCCCTGGAGAAGGGCTGCTTACTAACTTGCTCCTCATGGCTTGTTTAATCTGCTTTCTTTTAGATCCCAGGAAAACCAGCCCAGGGAAGGCTTCACCCATAATGTACTCTTTTCCAAGTAAATCACTAATTAAGAAAATTTCCGGCAGACTTGTCTTTATCTTGATCCTATGGAGGCATATTCTCTAATGAGGCTCCCTCCTCTTTGATGGCCCTAGCTTGTGTCAAGTTAAGATGAAACTTATCAGTACAAGTGACCCCTTATCAACTTGGCACACAAACTTGCCATTTTCATTTTAAATTTCTTGTCGTTTTTTTTTGTTTTGTTTTGTTTTTCACATTGTGTATCTTGATCCCATTCATTTTCCTGTTCAATAGGCTCTTACAACCTCCCCTATACCCCAGAATAAAATTTAAGAGAAGATAAAGAAAAAAAAATCAGTACCCAATACCATAATAGAAATTGCAGTATGACATAGTGAATCATGCAGTAAACACTTTTACCCATTTCTTTGTTTTTTTTACTTTTTTTAACTTAAGAAATATTTTTTATTCATTTCACATGCCAAACACAGATTCCCCTCATCCATAGAATTTTTTTTCAAGTATTTATTGCAAAGTCTTGTTGGTCTGGTTCAAGGCCTCTATTTTACCAATGCTGGACCCTAACTGGGATTTTTCTTGAATATTATATCATTGTCCTGTGTCATGGAGACCCTGTAGATTTGGGTCATCAAGGACTGATCCTTCATAAGCTCTAGAAGATCATTGATGGAGTGGATGTTAGAGTGGACCAACCAACTCATAATCCTGGTTCTGGACCTGGGCAATTGTAAGATTAGTCAGTTTGCAAGCTCTCTGTCCTCACCATTAGGTTGAAATCTTCAGCATTTCCCTGGTTAGTTCATCCCTTTTAGCAATGACCAATGGGGAGGGCTAGTTCTTCTACTGTCATGAACTCACGGTAGGCTCTCCCATACCTACACCTTCAGGGCCATCTCTACTGTGTTTCTAAGATAAAGTGCAGTGCTGATTCTCGTGAGTGCTACAGCTGGTAAGGGGCAGGAACAGCTTCCTTCTCTTAAGAAATTATGGCCATATCTCCTACCTGTCACAGGTAGAAAGGGGCTTGGGGCATATCTTCCCAATCCACACCAACATATTGTAGATGAGGGGCAGGACATGATCTCTGGTACATTCTTGGGGCTAGTTCACTTGTACCTATGAAGAGAGTCAGCTCTACTATGCTGCCCAGGCATGGTGTAGGGCCCACTTTTCCAAGTGCTGCAGCTTGTAAGAGGGAAGGTGAATTCTCTTGACTCTACCACAGCGGAGAGGGCACCTTTCCTTTACCCACACCATCACATGGCAGATGAAGGGGTGTACCCAGCTATTCTGTTCTCACATTGGGTGGCTCACCTTCCACCCCCTTGTAGTGGGATTGTGTTCTGTTCCATTGTACATAATTGTGCTGCCTATTGGTTTTAAAAACAAAAAAAACAAAAACAAAAACAAAATACCTGATTGGCTGGAGGCAAGCAGGAAGTGTGGGTGAGTCTACCAGACTAAGAAAACTCTGGGACCAAGAAAAGCAGAGAAGAGACACCAGAGATGCCAGAGAAGCCAGCAGATGCAGAGGACAACTATGCTGCTCTGAGAAAAGGTACCGAGCTGCATGGCTGAACAGGGTAAGAATCATGGGTTACTTTAAGAGCAAGAGCTACCTAGCAATATGCCAGAGCTATAGGCTGATCAGCATACAATTAATACAAGTATCTGTGTGTCTCTGTGGGACTACAGGTCTTCAGGTCTGCAGGTCTGTGGATATGTGTGTCTGTGGATGTGGGCCACAGGCCAGAAAGGCCAGAAACATAATACTATACTCAGTCAATAGGATCTACACTGCTGTGCTTCCCAGACAAAGAACTTTCTGAATTTGCAGCTGGTAAATGGTCAGCCCCCTTGCTAGTTGGAGGTGGTAAGGCAAGAGGGAGGGTATCCTTCCCTTTCCCCACCCCACTACACTGTAGATGAGGGAGGCACAGGCAGCTATGACCCCTCACATCTTCAAGACAGCACATACTGTTCAGGTAGAGCCTTTCCTTTCTCATTTATCCCCATGGTGGCATAATAGTATTATTATTAAAATGTAAAATAAATAAGTTCAAAATTTTCAGCCCTAACTAATTCAAGCACACTAAAACTCTAGTCCCATTAAAATACCCAATGTCTTTTAAAAACTCAAAATCTCTTTTAAAAGTCCAATTTTTTTTTAATCTGTGGTCTCCTGTAAAAATCAAAATTAAACACCTTCTCATTTCAAGAGGGAAGAACCAGGGTGCAGTCACAATATGAACAAATAAAAATTTGTTTTCAACTGTATTAACGACTCAATGTCCCATGTCTTTAATTCACTCACAATCTTCTGGGATTCCTCAAATAGCTTGGGTAACTTCTCTGGCTCTTCCTCATGCAGTATACACAGCTTGTCTTCTAAGTTCAGGCATGCTCTATTCCTATGCTGCTGCTGTTCTTGGTTGTCATCTCATGGTAGTGGTATATACAAATATACAAAATTCTGTGTTTTTTTTTTTTTTTTTTTTTTTTTGAACCTGGGTGCACTTTCACCAGAAACTTCTCCTAGGCTACCTTCATGGTTCCAAGCTTCAAATTCTCTGAATGACCATTTAAATCTTGGGCCTTGGCTGTTGAGTTAACTGCTGTTGGAACTGTAGGTTCCTAATTGACCCTCCTGGTCTCTTACAGTGCCAGTCCTTACCTGATTATCAAGATCCCTTCATGCTTTCAAAATCAGTACCATCTACGTGACTTTTACACTGTCAAATTAGGCAGCCAGTGTTGCTTTCATCACCCCTTGAATATAGCTTCTGTGTGCTCTCAGGAAACACTTTCCAGAGGATGTTACCTCAAAAAATACTAGTATCTTGTTCAGTACTGCTATATTTTTTTAAGCTCCAACTGACCAACATTAGTATCCCAACAAAGCAAAGATTTCAGTTTTAGTTTAATAGTTGTGACAACTTTCTTGTTAATCACAGCTGATTCTTCAGCCCCAGAAAACCGATATAAAAGAATCCTAATTCAAAGTAAGAAATGGCTCTGAGTCTTTAACTCCTCTGAAACTTCACAAGCCAGGCCTCCACTGTGTACCATTCTCAACTTGCTTATATTCAAACTCCCCTTGAAGAGTCTACTGGGTTCTCAACACTCTATGACTCTTCTATCCAAAAATACCAGTCTTTCACAATGCTTCCCCAAACATAATCAAATCTGTTATAGCATTACCCAAAAACAATAGAACCAACTTGTCTTAGTAAGGATTACTATTTCCATGATGAAACACTATGATCAATTAAACCTGGGGAGGAAATAATTTATTCAGTTTATGTTTCCACATCACAGTTTATCATCAAATAAAGTCAGTATAGAAATTTAAGCAGGGCAGAAACCTGAGGCAAGGAATTGAGGCAGAGGTCATGAAGTAGTGTTGCTTACACACTTGCTCCTCAAGGCTTACTAAACCTGCTTTCTTATAAAACTCAGGTCACCAGTCTAAGGATGCCACCACTACCAATGAACTAGGTCCCCTCCCATAAATCAGTAACTAAGAAAATGCCCTACAGGCTTGCCTATAGTCAGATTTTATAGAGGTATTTTTTCAACTGAGACTTCCTTACTTTTTGGTGACTCTAGCTTGTCCTAAGTTGACATAATGCTGGCCAGTATAGAGAAGGTCTATAAAGAAAGTTTTTAAAAAAAATCCCCCCAAACCCCCCAAAAGACTAGTGTTGTGAAAAGATAAAGAGGGAGTTAGAATAGTTGGATAAAACAGGCAGAAAAAGAGAAGAGGTGGAGAGAAGGATAAAGAAATATGGGAGGGGCAGCTAACACTAAAGGCCTTTAAAACCATATGGAAACCTACTAAAGAGAATCATTGAATAATGGGGGCACAGTTGCCAAAGCATAAAACTGCCACTATTAGGAGTGGTGGCTCCCACGGTCATCTCTGTACATCAAAGCATTTATAAAGACTATTGAAAGAATATTCAATTCTCTTCACAATCTCATGGGAAAACCCTACTGTTGTGTCTTGTTTTATTTGCAAATGTTTTCTCTAATTTGGTCTACTTTTTTTTACCCTAGAAGTTTTCTCATTGCTAACAGACTCTTATAAACCATGAAGATGCCATGCTGGAACAATTATAATCAATAATCATATTTATTTATGCATTCTGAAAACTGCAATGACTGGTTTGGCATGATATGCCTTTTGATAGACTAGTAGCATGAATTTTGTGAGTAGTGAACCATTATTTTTGCTTGTACTCAGGTCCTGTTCTACAGGAAGGAACCAATGGCTACTGTTGAACCCACCTGAAAAACCCAAATCCGGAGGACACAAATTCTAGAGGAGAACCTAGTACTATTCTTTTGATAAATGCCCATGGTTTCCAACTGTTTTTAAGTACTTACCTTTAAACCTGTGTCAGATAGTTTCATTTTTTTGTTGTTTTGAAAAATTAAAAAGGCAAGGGAAATGTTTGTTTCAATCACAATTTCAGGTGGCAGAACATTATTTTAAAGAAGTCAGGCAAGTTCCTAAAAAATATTCTATTAATAGTCAGGATCTTCTGAGGAATAAATTCATACCTAACCTAATTCAGCTAACATTATCTACTCCAAAGATCCAAACAAGTGGTGGCACTCACTTTCAGTGTGAGTTTTCCCACATCATTTTGAGTAATAAGACATTTCTCCACAGATCTGCTTGATTTCGACAATCATTCACTAAGAATCTCTTCTGATGTGGATGTCTTTCTGTACACTGTGAATTATCATGGGTTAGCAAAGGAACTGTTTTGGACTAGGGCAAGCCAGCTTATAGGCAGACAGGAAATCCAGGCATAGATAAAGGGAAAAAGGATGAAGTCAGACAGAGATGCTGTAAGCTCCTGATAAAAGAGAAAGATGCAAATAAATTCAAGGAAGCCTTGGGCCATGAGGCAAGACATAGATTAACAGAAATGGGTTAAGCTGTAAGAGCTAGCAAGGAATATGCCTGAGTCATATGCCAAACAGCATTTAATTAATATAAGCTTTTGTATGATTCTATGGGATCAAGTAGCTGTGGGCAGTTTATATGGAACTATTGGTCTGGATTTTGGGGTTATTCTGGGCCCAAAAGTTCTTACTATACTCTTCTCCAAAGATTTTAGGTTGTGTCAAGTTGACTTAAATTAGTACTTCTCTCATACTTCATCAAAGAAACTTGGTTCTTAAATGGATGTTATTTGACTAAAAAGATGCAACCAGTCAGAGTTAAGAACATAATTGAGTATGACATCAGTATCACTCTTACCCAAACTCTCATTGAGAATTAAGAACTGAAAAGAATGCAAAAGCCAGGGGTTGATTAGGAAATGCTGCAAAATAGGGTCTTCTGTACATGACAGAGCTATTATACTCGTGAACTCACAGATGCTGTAGTTAGCTTCAGAATACCTGTACAAGGTTGGCCTGTCAATACCTCATAATGGAAAGAAGAAATCTCTTGGGTTGAGCCTAATTGAACTCAGTGATTCACACACTTTAAAAAAAAAAAAAAAGGAGGAGGAAGAATGTCTGCAAGAAGAAGGGCTTCAGCTAAAAATCAAGGGAGCTAGGATCAGGTAATATTTAGAGAATTGAATTAAACTTCATTACATAATTTTATGAAAACATCAAATAATATATTGCATATTATATATATATTTCTGTGTTATATTTTATTTGCACACAAATTATGTATACATATATAATGTTGAAAATTGTGTGTGTGTACATGTACGTGTATGTTCTATTGTGAGTGTATTTCTATACAGAAACTGAGATATATAATTTTGCAAACTTAAGCATTTTCTCAAATCTTTGACAATATTTTAGAGTACTTCATTTTAAAGTCATTATTATCTAAATTGTTCAGTTGGTATAGTGATCACACCAATTTATTTAGAAGATTACTGTATTTTGTTGAAACAGTTTCTGATATGCACCCTAATTTTATCTTAATTTCTTTCCCAGAATATTATTCTAGCTTTACTATCATAAATCATCCTGCTCCCTGCTGAGCACTTATATGTCTCCAATATAGAAGAAAATTGCACATTTTTTACTTTTAGGAAACCTAGTGTGTACTTACTTTTACTTTACTGGCAAGCTTAATGTCTTATCTAAACAATCCAGAAATCCAGTCTACAAGTCTCACTGCATCTGTTTCTATTGTTTATGTCTCTATTTTGGAAAAAACATGGACTACAAAATTATTATTTGACGTATTTATAAATATTAAAGTTTACTTGAATTAAATAAATACAGACATTTGTATGTATACGCATATATTATTTGCCAGATTCTTATTTATCAGCTACCAATCTAATCTGGGTCTTATCAACTAATATCAGAGTGTCATTAGTGATGAGTTATTTTCTGAAGGCTCGAAGAGTAAATATGTCACATTTCAGAAGCTATCTGAATTCCCCTATCCATTTTCAAATTGAACTGCATACTTCTGCTTCTTTCTATCCATAGAATCTTTTTCAATGATGTCCTTCTCTTTCAGCGTCTACTTCTTATTTATTTTATTTTTTTTAATAAAAATGTCATTTTTATCTATGTATCTCCCTTCACCCATCCCTTCTCTCCTCCCAATCTTTCCCAGTCATTCTACAACCTCGCTCCTCCCCTACTTCTTAACACCATTGTTCTCAGAAAGATTATCTGGGATAAGCTCTGTAGTTTGAGAAAAACTCAATAAAACTTCAGTGTTATCCTTTATGTTTCTGTTATGCAAGATAATGTATGCAAATACTAAGAACTGGAACAGGTCAACAATTGTGATATATTTAAGGAGTATTGATAATACCTTGAGTCCATTTGGTGCAAACCAGGTCTAAGTGGTTGTGGGGCCATTCATGATGTCCCTATAATGGACAAATGTCAATATTCCCAATAACAGGTGTTTCTCCCTTGTACAGAAGCCCTCTGCTGACAATAGCTGCATAAGTTGGCAATGGGACCAAAAGAGCATGTCTTCCACCCATGCTAGTGTTTTGAATGTATTGCTCTTATGCAGGTTTTGTGCAGATTACTACAGCTACTTTGACTTGAAACAAGCATCAGTAAGGTCATATCCAGAAGAAATTATTCCAGAGTTCTCCCCTTCATGTGCTGGCATTTACATACTTTCTAATCTTTACTTATATTTCACGAGTATTGGAATAGGAGAGATTGAAATTGATTGCGATTCATGGTCTGGTACTAAGTCACTTATGAGCACTTTGAGTAATAATGTATTTCTGTATTAATGATTACCCAACTAAAAATCAGCTTCTTTGACAAAGTTTTACAGAACCACAATTTATGAGCATAAAGTATAGGTATTCTAAAATTAGTTTGATAACAGGATCTTAAGTGAAATACCACTTTTTATGCCTGCCCCCAGGGTTCCCAATCACAAGTTCTTGACAATATTTATACATCAGATATGAAATATCTTGTATAGAGCATGCCTTAAATCCAAAGAGAAAGTAGTTGCTTATCCTTACAGTTAAAACACTGCTATTGAGCCAGTGAGTACAACTTTCCTGATGGGTCAGTTTCGTTGTATAGAGAGTCTATCACTAAAAGTATGCTATTATACTGAGCAGAGCCTTCTCAAAACCATTTAGTAAGTATATTAAAATGTATTCAACATCTTTGACTATCAGCAAAATGAAAATCAAAACTATTTTACGATTCCCTCTCAGTCCAGATACAAGCAACAACAAAATCTAACATGGATGTGGGGAAAAGGTTAGCCCTAAACACTGACCATTGGGACCAAAGCTAATGCAGCTGCTTCAGAAATTAGTACATTTCTCTTCTTGCTACTGCTGTGATAAAGTATTACGTTCAAGAATACCTTGGGAAAGTATTAATTTGGCAAATATGTTACAATGTATCATCAAGGGAAATCAAGGTATGAGCACAGTGCCAAAACTTGAACTTAGAAAGTGGAACACATTATGCAAAAAAAAAAAAAAACAAAGAAAGAAAGAAAGAAACAATACTTTCTGGCTTGCTCCCAGGCTATCATTGTTGCCTGGAACATCAGCAGAGCCTGGGGATAGTACCAGTGTAGGATAAGCCCTTCTACATCAATTAAGAATTAAAACAATACTCCCACAGATATAATGACACAAGAAAGTTGATAACAAAATGAACATTGTACATTTCCTTTTTATTTGGATACACATATGCATTAGACCCTCCTTTCTTGTTTTTACTCAGGATCTCATATTCATATCACAATATAAAGCACAGTCCATCCTTTAAAAGTCCTAGTCTTTTTTAACTGCTGATTTAAATGCCGAAATTATCTTTAAAAACTCAACATCTTACCCATAGGCTCCAGTAAATTTCTAAGTTACATACCTTGGTTTTTGTTGTGAGAAAGAGTGGTTGGTTGATTGTTTTTGTGTTTGAAGAACCAGTGCACAATTAATGAAAACAAAACTAAAATTGAGCAGTGAAATAAACTCAATGTCTGACATCTGGTCCACACTCATTATCTTGAGTAGCTCTAATTCCCTGGTTCCTCCATCTACACTGTGTACAAATTTTCTGGTGGATTAAGGTAGCTCCACTTTATACCTTCCACTGTCTGTCTTTGTCTCATAGTCCAATCATCAACAGTATGCTGTAACGTAGTCTACAACTGAGACTATAACTTCACCAATCCCTTCCTAGCCTTTCCAAACCTGCCACTAATCCCTAACTACTTATATTTCAGGGTTTCCTCTGCAACAGAGTTTTTATTTTCACCAAAGGCCATCTCTGGCCTCTCTTTATAGAAACTCTGACAATATCACATACTTTTAATATGCCGTTCATAAATTCTTTATGTCTTCAAAACCAGTAACAAGTGGGATAATCTAATACAATACCAAGTTTAGCAAACATCTTGAAATGAAGCCTTGAATATTCTGGCCCACAGCTTATATGATGACTTAAGGAAATATTTCCAAGAACATTTAATAGCAATGATGCTAGTATCTTATTAATCACAAGGAATTCTTTAGACCCCACAAACTGACATCAGTAGGAGGATTATGTCACTCTAAATAATTGTACCACCTACCAGTTTAATAAAAACTCTGATTGGCCAAAGGCAGACAGGAAGTGTGGGTGGGGCTACTAGACTAAGAAAACTCTGGGAATAGGAAGAACAGAGCAGAGATGCAACAGAGACACCAGACAAGCCGGAAGATCCAGAAGAAAACTATGCTGCTCTGAGAAAAGGTACTACCAAGCCGCATGGCTTAATAGGATAAGAGGCATGAGTTAGTTTAAGGGAGTTAGCGAGTTATATGCCTGGGACCTAGGCCGATCACTGTAGGGGATTATGTTGTTTCATAGTAAATAATTGTCCCACCCACTGGTGTAATAAAAAGTGCTGATTGGCCAAAGGCAGGCAGGAAGTGTGGGTGGGGCTACCAGACTAAGAAAACTCTTGAGAACAAGAAGCACAGAGCAAAATTCCAGAGAGAAGTTGGAAGAAGCAGAGGACAACTATGTTGCTCTAAAGAAAGGTACTGAGCCGCATGGTTGAACAGGAAGAGTCATGGGTTAGATGAAGGGGAGAGAGCTAGCAAGTGATATGCCTGAGCCTGTGGCCAATCAGCCCAAAACTATTGAAAGCATCTGTGTGTCTCTGTGGGTCTGCAGGTCTGTGAGTCTGTTGGTCCTAAAGCTTGAGGTTAGACCTGAAAGTCCGGGACAGAAACCTCCTACTACAGATCACCCTAAAATTAAATTAAGCATCTGTATGTCTCTTTGGAACTGTCTAAGGGTCCAAACCTTGAGGTTAGGACAGAAAGTCCGAACCAGAAACTTAATACAACAGACATCTGCTGTTCTATAAAACAAAAAAATTACTTTAAAAAGATCTTAATCTAAAATCCAACATGAAAAATCATTATAGAATCTTCAATTTCTTCTAAATTTCACAAGATAGGCTTCCATTGTCATCTTTCCTTCATTATTATTATTATTTCCAAATGCTGTAGGACCATTCTCTCATACACTGTCAATATTTGTCACTGTAAATACTGATTTAATAAAATGCTGATTGGTCAGTTATCTAGAGAGGAAGTAGAGATGGGGAAATCAGACTAGGAGAACTCTGGGAAGCCAAAGAGCAGAGCAGGAAATGCATCTAGACATAGAGGAAGCAGGATAAGAAAGTTGCACTGCACAAAAAATTAACAAGCCAAGTGTCTAAACATAAATAAGAAATATGGATAAACTTAAAGTATCAGAGTTAGAAAGTAATAAGCCTGAATCATAGGCAAAATAGCTTGTAATTAATATAATCCTTTGAGTGATTCTTTAGGACTAATGACTGTGGTTCAGGACCTTGGGCCAAAACAGAATCTTCTGACTACAGCTCAATCTCCTACAATGAATCTCATTAAACTTGGAACACTCAATGGCTTTTCTAGTATAATGTCCTAAAATATCCACCATATTCCTCTAAAAATATGATAAAGTCTGTCACAGCAATATCCTGATCGCTGGTACCAACTTCTGTTATAGTATATTATATATATTATATAGTTAGTTATATAGTTAGTCCCCTGTGATTTTGATAAAATATAACAAAAAAAACTTAGAAAAGAAAGGGTTTATTTGCCATATATATTGAATCCTCAAGAGAAGCCAGGCCAGAAGCTCAAGAAGGAACTTGAAAGGAAAGGCACTGACGTAGGCACCCTAAAACAATGCTTATAAATGGATTAACAGCAATCCATTTATATGAAGTCATTTTCATACCCTAGTTTTGCCAATGGAAAAATAAACAAATGAATTTAGCAGATGCTTACAGACTATTCCACCCAAATACCGAAGAATATGCATTCTATTCAGCAACATTTGAAAGCTTCTTAATATAAAGCACATCCTGGGACACCTAACAACCCTTAATTAAGTAGAAAGGAAAAAAATCTCTTTCTTTTATTCTATCTGACCATTGCTGAAAAAAGAAAACAAAAAAACAAAAATGCAAAAAGCCAAAAATGAAAAAAAAAAAAATAACAACACGGAGGGCAAACTAATTTCTTTGAAGGAACCAAGCTCGTGGAGTTTAAATCACTCATTAATGAACAATGAGTGGGACAAAGAAAAACTTAGAAATAAAAAATTCTGAAATAAATGTAAAAACACAAAGGATTATTCCTCTGGGAAACATTAAAAGCAGTCTAATGAGGTAAATATATAGCACTCAAGTGCCTCCATAAGCTTAAAAGAGCACTAATTAATGACTTAATGCTATTTCTTAAAAACTGAAAATAAAACAAGAAACTGATGTGAAACGCAGTATAGAAAATGAATAGAAATAAGAAGAGAAAACAAAGAAATAGAAACAAGAAAAATATAAAGAATCAATTAATTTAAGCCAGTTCTTTAAAAAACTGAACAAGATTAACAGACCCTTGCCTTCCCTGGCCCCTAGTGCAATCCAGGTCAATTTAAAGTGAAATGTCATAAGTCTACCAGAGAGTCAAAGGTCTACAAATAATCTCTCAAACTATCTTTAACATTAGAAAAGGAATGGGCATGCCAAGTTCCTGCCATACTTCTTTACAGATGATGCGAGACCATATATTATAGATCCAAAAATTTCTAACCAGAAAATTTCTAGAAATGATCAACAACAATTCACCAGTGTTGCAGGGTTTGGAATAAACTTACAGAGATCTACTGGTAGAATTAGTGTTGTCAAATGAAAATTTCACCAAAAGATACTATTCTTCATTGTATTAATTTTTATTTTAAGAAATGTCTTTTTTATCTATGTATCCCCTGCTCCCCTTCTCTTCCCTCCTTACAATCCCTCCCAGTCAGCCTTCAGCCTCCCCCGTTCTCATCACTACATCCCCTCCCCCTAAAGAGCATGAAATCCCAAAGCGGATCAGCTCGGCGGTGTTGCACATCCACACCAGGCAAGTAGGATCCGCTCATCCCGAAGTCAAGACTGGGTTAGGTGTTCCTCTGCAGGGGAATGGTCAGCTTTATGTGTTCTTCTTGCTCATGTCTTTAGTTTCTTCTTTAGAAAATTATTTTATACCAGTATATACACTCCCTTTCTCTTGGTTGTAGAACAATAATTTCTCTGCAGGGTAAGGCTTACATGATTCAAGACAAAAGCTGCAGAACTACAGCCAATACAGGCAGATATTACTGCAAAGGCTCAGCTCAGTGGAGCTCAGTGGAAGGAAAGGTTATAGACGTAACTGAGTTTGACAGGTAGATTAGCATGGCATAATCAGAAAAAACATGCTACCCATGAAATGAGAACAGAGTCCTGTCGTTCCTTTAATTTTCATAGAATTTATGGTGTTGCAACTTTTATGCCATTTTATTTCATAGGGACAAAAATAAATTTTCAAAGTATAGTCCTTTCATTGTAAATATTTTATACTGCTTACTCTGTTATATTCTGTGTCTGCCATGCCATTGAGCTATAGCCTATGGCATATAGTAAGTGATTTACTTGAAAGTATTTTAACTTTTTTGTATATTTGCATAAACACTTGTAACTTTCTTGTTATTTTCTTGTTTTCAACATTGTTATTGAACCTCCAGGGAATAACTCATATTTTTAAATGTTTGCTTTACCTGAAACTGAATTTGTGCAGTAGGCAGACAAGCCATTTCCAGAGTGTAAGGGATAGGTTCTCCCATGAGGTATATACCAACCAACAGATAAGGAGCTAGCTGTTTGTGAAATTGTTCACAGAAGAAATCATGTATCTGAAGGTATTGTACATATTATTTGTTATGTTAAAACCCTAGAGGAATCATGGAGCAAGCTGGGAGGAAGATGTGAGGTACTTCTGACCCAGGAAAGTCAGGCAGAGCAGAGCTAAGCAGCCTTTGGGGACTCTTCTTACCCTCAAATTTCCTATCCCTAGGCTTAGATAGATGGAGAAGCAGTCCTACCGTATATGAGCTATTTTTTTTCCTCTTTTTGAATATCTATATTCATTCTCAAGTGATCGAACAAAAAATTAAAAATTAACATGTAGTACTTACTACATTTGACCCCATGCTTAACTTTAGATCTCATTTCATGGTATCTGAGGCTACCTGCTATGAACTACCTTAGTTCTTCCTTTATCTTCTATAGTCATATTTTTCAATCTTGACTCTGAGGAATAAGATTATCCCTCTCCCCTGACCCCATTTCTTGCTTCAGTGAGAGGAGTACAGGGAGATCTAGCCAATCTCCATTTTCACTGCCATGACTCCTAATTTGCATTTCTTAAAGTTGGTAGTATTGTGCATAGAAGATGTGTATTCAGCCCCACTGCCTGCAGCTATGGGTCAGATAGGGCTATTGCATTAATATTAATACATATTGGAGAAATAAGTAGAAATCTTACACCAGAATGTCCAAGAAAATCTATATGAGCATAATTCTAATCATCACTTTTTACTTCTCACAAGAACATGGTTACTTTAGAATCACAGGCTCAGTCAGAAATAGAATTCCAAATGTTAGGAATATATTCCTATAATTCCAACTTTGTGTGATCTCCTCAGTGGATAGAGAAAAAGTACAGAGATTGATCCGTAACGTTATTGCTAGATTCAAGGGAAGTCTTGACTTTTATGTGCAAACATTTTACTTTCTCTTTATGCATTCCAGTTTTACTTGGGTTACATATTTCCCTCTACATCATTACATTTATAATATGGTAATATTGTAAGGCTGATGAGAGAGACACAAGAAAGCATTTTGTCTGTCTGCCTTCTTAGTTAGTTAATATTAAACTTTGTTTTAGTTAAGCCGTATTCAATTCCATAATACCTGCTGACATAGTCAGTGTGACAGGATGCCACTTAATAAGCAGAAGTTTTACTTGCATGCAGACATGCTGGATTGTGAGACCACCTTTTTATCTTCCTACCTAGTTCAGGTTACTTTTTGATTACATACAGGTGCCGGGAGAAAAGGGTGGCATTAATCCTAGGGACTTTCAGCTGATGTGTGCATTTCAGCTCATGATTTGAAAAGACAAGTCCATCACCCCAGGAAATCTCATATATCAACAGTGTGAAGTAGAAAGTGTCCATAACATTTTGGTATTACATTGATAGCATTTTAAATGTAAGATACAATTAGATTAAATTGTAAATTCTCTTCTTTATTTTACAGCTTGATTTTCTTTTGTCTTTACCATGTTTAAAATTGTACAACTCAGACTGTGGGTTCAAGAAAGAATGGATGCTGAAAAAAAACTGAACAAGGGCAAGGAAACAAGGAATCTTCTCTTTGGTGGCCATTGTATCCAAACCTCGGTATATTTGATGAGTTTTTCAAAAGTTTTGTTTTCAGTACAAAGCTATATGTAGCCTCATCATGAAAGGTCACTTTTCTAAGTGTGTGATTCTGTTATAACTCTCTTTTTATCTGCTATTCTAAGCTATGCTGTAGTGCCTTTTTAATATTCACTTTAATATTCAATATTTCACTTTTAGGGATTGTAGTGCAATTAAGATGTTCCATTGTAAATAATTGTCCCGTCTACAAGTTTAATAAAAAGCACTAATTGGCCAAAGGCAGACAGGAAGTGTGGGCGGGGCTACCAGACTAAGAAAACTCTAGGAACAGGAAGAACAGAGCAGAAATACCACAGAGAAGGCAGAAGAAGCAGAGGACAACTATGCTGCTCTGAGAAAAGGTACTGAGCTGCATGCCTGAACAGGATAAGAGTCATGGGTTAGAATAAGAGGAAGAGATAGCAAGTTATAGGCCCAAGCCTTAGGTGATCAGCATAAAATTAATGTAAGCATCTGTGCGTCTCTGTGGGACTGTGGGTTTTTAGGTCTGTGGGTCTGTGGGTCCAAACCTTGAGGGTAGGCCAGAAAGTCTTGGCCAGAAACCTCATTTAACAAGGGATACTAAGGTATAGTTAATTATATTAGTATATGGGGGACATTGAAATAAAATCAAAGGAGAAAGCACTTTTCCTTCCTCAACAAACTCATTTATTAAGACAATATATAATGTTTGTGCCACACATTCATGTAGCATTACAGTAATGTCTAAGAATTTTAAAGCACCTCATTTTAGACTTTATGTGGAGTAAATGCCTTTGTTATTCTTTGCTATTTATATGGAAATTTTTACCTCAATTTGTAATGTATTTGTTTCAAATATATATGACAAATCTTCTGACATAAAATTTGTCTAAAATTACTGTAATATAATTTATTATAGTTTTATTTTTAGCCATGTACCTTGGCTCATGCCAATAATCGTATCTTTTGGGAAACTGACATAGGTGGGGGTACCATGATTTCATGGAAAGCTTGAGGTTTCTAGTAAGTTCTATGTCAGATTGGGCTACAACATGGTACTTTGTTTCAGTAAAAAATACAAAAAAATACTTCTGAGAATTTCTTTAAACTATTTTGATTTGATTATTTTAAAGGGGTTGGTTTCAGGTGTAAACAATTAGTATGTTCTCAGGTCATTAAAATTCCAACTAGGAAGTGCATCTGGAAACAATAATTATAAATTTTCAGAAGGAATATTAAATAAAGTTAGCAACACTAAAGGGATTGCAATAGACAACTATTTATATTATTTATTTAAACATTATTATAAAGTGTTTTTGGCTTTTTTATGTCCTTATTAAAAAGAATGCATATTTAAATATAGTTAAGTATGTCTTAATTCTGAGATACCCACCTCTACCAGAAGCATTTGTTTGAGTAAACTATGTAATTTATCCTAGTCATGAGCATAATTATTCATAAGCAGTGCACATATAAACAATATTAGTTATGTATTTTAGTGGGCAGTAGATGAATGGTTTTATCTTTCTACATGAATGTTACAATGTTAATCTAAAAGAACCACTCTGTTATGCTTTAAAACTTTTAATGTCTGATTTACTATTGAAGAGAATGTAGGGAGTACTTAACTGCAAAAAAATTTCAAGGTTTCTGTAAATATTTAATTGCTAGGTTTTTGTAAATTTTTCTTATCAAAAATTGTAAATTAAACTAATTAGTGTATGCTTTTCTGAGAAAACATTTGGGGAGGCAGCATTCTCCTTATGTCATGCATTTTGAGATTTATTCATATAAACACATTTCTATATCTCTGTTTTGACAAACCATACCTTAATAGTAAAGCACAAAATGTCAATGACTTCACCTCATCCTTCTTAATAACTTTCAAATTGGCAGATTGTTTTACATATTTGTCCTGAGGAAATGTATTGTTTCCTGTTGCACGAATAAAGGAAACTCAAGGACAGATCTCTGGGAAAGTTGGATATATTAGAGAGAGTAAACACCACAGTCAGATCTTACCCAGCTGTCTTCCAGCTTCCTCAGCCTGACTTCTGGCTTCTTCTCTCCTTCTGTCTTTCTATGTCTGCCTTAAATACTCGCTTTGCTCAGTTAAGGAGTGACCCCACCACTGCCTGCCTGGGAGGCTGGAACTCCTTCTGTAAATTAAAATGATCTCAAACTCAGTTTAGATTAAGGGTGTAGGTCACCACTCCCAGGATACTCTTTGTGCTATGATTAAAGGTGTGAATCACCACTCTCTGATCCTCCTAGACTGACTATGGGAAGATCCCTCTGATATCTCTGAAACTGTTGGATCTTTTATTATATCCCCACAATTTCCTTTCAAATATATTTATAAAACATTCAGTTTTTCAGATGATATGCAAGGTGCTAAGATGATGATTTAATTTATCCAAAATCCAAATTTTAAATAAGAGTTAATGACATGTGACACATAATTGTAAAACCGGGTAATATGTAGAAAATTATTATACTAAAGTAAGTCCTAAGACTGCTAAAAGAGAAAAAAATGTGAATACTTTTGTCAGTGTATGAGTTTTGGCGGAATTAGAATTCACATTAAGACTTTTTTATAGGAGTATAATTTGTATTAATAAATAGAAAATAGTGAAGAAGGCTTTCTTTTTGTAATTACAAGCCACTGGGTTGTAGAAATAGCTCAGGAGTTAAGGGCACATACTGATCTTTTCAAGTTCTACTCTGTTCCTAGCACCTATGTGACAACTCACAGGTGTCTATAACTCCAGTTCCAGAAAATCTGATGTCCTCTTCCATCCTATGTGGGCACTAGGCACATATGTGGTACACAGAAATAAATGCATGTAGGTAAAAGACTCACACACAGAAAATACAATTAAGTATCCTTAAGAACAATTATTGTCATTTAAAAATTGTCAGTCCATTTTTACTTTATTGAATGACATGCTGAAGAAAAGGCTAAACTGTAGATCTACCACACCTGTCCTTGAATGTTGTGGTAGCTTGAACGTCATCGGCTGCCACAAGCCCATAGAGAGAGGCACCATTGGGAAACATGGGCTTTTTTAAGTAAGTGTAGCCTTGTTGGAGAAAGTATATCCCTGTTGGCTTTGGGGTTTCCTATCACCCAGGATCACATTTAAATCCCTGTTGCCTGCAAGATGTAGGAGTCTCAGCTACTTCTACAGCACCATGTCTGCGTACACACTGCCTTTTTTCTTGCAAGATGACAATGGTCTAAACTGCTGAACTGTGAGCCACCACTTCAGTTAAATGTTTTTCATCGTAAGAGTTGCCATGGTAACGATGTCTCTTTAGAGCAATAGAAATCCTAATTAAGTCAAATTTACTCAGTACAAGTTGCTTTTGTCCTCAAAATCACAGTAAGATTTTTTTTTTTTTTTTTTTTTGGATTTTTAAGTTTATTTTTTTATTTAAAAGGTTTTTTTTTTTTTTTTTTTTTTTTTTTTAAGTACCCATCACTGTTCCCCTTCCCATTTCTTTTCCCAATTTTCCCCCAACTTCCCCCAGCTTTATCCCCCTATACATTCCTCCAGAGGGAAGGACTCCCAGTTAAGGCAGTCTGGCATATATAGTTGGAGGAGGACCAGCTTCTCTCTCCAGTATTGAGGCTGAGAAAGGTGATCCTCTGTAGAAGATGGGCTCCAAGAAGCCAGTTCAAGTATTAGGAATAAATTCAAACCCCACTGTCAGAGGCCCCTCAAAATGCCCACTTCATCTGACTGTCATCCTTATTCAGAGAGCCAAGTTCAAACCATGCAGGCTCCCGAGTTGAGTTGTCAGTCCAAAGTCAGTAAGTTCAAATAGCTCAAGTCAAGTGTTTCTGTGGTTTTCCTCCTCATAATCTTGGCCCCTTTCTTCACATACATCTCTCCACCCTCTCTTCTGCTGGATTAGAAGCTGGATACAAGGCTTAGCTGATGATCTCTGCATCTGCTTTCAACCACTGCTGAATGAAGATTGTATAATGACAATTGGGACGGTCATCAATTTGATTACAGGGAAAGGTCAGCTTCATCACCCTCTCCACTATTGCTTAGAGTCTTAGTTGTCACGTCTTTGTGGATCCTTGGGTATTTCCCTAGGACCAGGTTTCTCTCTAAGCATACAATGCCCCCCTCTATAGAGATTATCTATTTCTTTGTTCTCTCCTTCTTTTCCCCTCTCCAACTCAACTATCCTATTGCAACACATTTTCTTCACACCTCCCCTCCCCCACACGAGTCACAATTTACTCAGGAGAACTTCTGTATTTATCCTTCCCCTGGGGATCAATGGATGTCTCTCTTAAGCTCTTCCTTTTTACCTAGTTGCTCAGCAGTTATAGACTGTATTCAGGTTATCATTTGCTTTATGTCTAAAATGCACTTATGAGTGAGTACATACTATGTTTATTTTTCTATATCTGTATTACCTCATCCAAGATGATAATTTCTAGTTCTATTCATTTACTTTCAAATTTCAGGATGTCTTTTTTTCTGCTGAGTAGTACTCCATTTTGTAAATGTACCAAGTTTTAAAAAATCCATTCTTCAGTTAAGTGGTATGTAGGTTGTTTCCAGATTCTGGCTATAATAAATTATGCTACTATAAACATAGTTGAGAAAATGTCTTTGTGGAAAGTATATGCATCTCAGGTATATGCCAAAAAGTGGTATTGCTGGATCATTAGGTAGACTGATTCCAAGTTTTCTGAAAAACCACCATACGGATATCCAAAGTAGCCATATAAATTTACACACATACTAGCAATGGAGGTGTGCTCCCCTTACTCTAAACCCTCACCATCATAGACTGTCTTCAGTGTTTTTGAATTTAGACATTCTAATAGGTCTAAGATAGTATCTCAGAGATGTTTTAATTTTTATTTATCTGACAGCTAAGGATGTTGAATAATTTTAGTGTTTTTCAGCCATTTGAGATTCTTGTGTTGAGAATTCTCTGTTTAGTTCTGCACCCCATTTTTAAGTGCATATTTCTTTGTTTTTAACCTACTTTCTTGAGTTCTTTATATATTTTAAAGATCAGTCCTCTTTCAGACATAGAGTTGATGAAACTGCATTCTGTAGGCTGTTATTTTGTCTTATTAACTGTGTCTTTTACTTTACAGAAGCTTAAAGTTTCAGGAGATCCCATCCACTAATGATTGTTCTCAGTGTCTCTGCTACTGGTGTTATATTTAGAAATTGGTCTTCTTTGCCAATACGTTTAAGTCTATTTCCCACTTACTTTACTATTAGTTTCAGTACAATGTATTTTAGCTTGAGGTCTTTGATCCACTTGGACTTGAGTTTTGTGCAGGGTGATATATATATATGTCTATTTATATTTTTCTGTATGTTATCATCCAATTATGCCAGGACTACTTATTGAAGATTCTATCTTTTCCCCAGTGTATATTTTGGCTATTTTTATCAAAAATCAGGTGTTCATAGGTGTGTGAATTAATGTCAGGGTCTTCAATTTGATTTCATTGCCCACAGATCTGTTTTTATGCCAATGCCAAGCTGTTTTATTACTGTAGTCATCTAGTAGAGCTTGAATTCAGGGATTGTGGTGCCTCTAGAAGTTCATTTATTGAACATAATTGTTTGGCTACCCATGTGTTTTTTGTTTTTCCATATGAGTATTGTTTTTTCAAGGTCAACGAAAGTTTGTGTTGAGATTTTAATAGGATTGTATTGAATCTATAAATCACTTTAGATAAGATGAGCTTTCTCACTATTTTGATTCTCACTATTCAACAGCATGGAGATCCATCCATTCTCTGATTTCCTCTTCAATTTCTTTCTTCAGTGACTTAAAGTTCTTGTCACACAGGTCAAGAAAAGATTTTTTTAAAGATATTGGTTTTTTTATGTGAATTGATGTTTTCCTGTGTATATGTGCATTCTAGGTGAGGAAAAGTTCTCAAATCCATTGGAACAGAAGTTAAGGAATGCTGTGAACCATCACATGGCTGTTCGGAACAAACCCTGTTCTTTGAAGCAGCAGCAAATGCTCTTAACCACACTGAGGCATCTCTCTAGCCCTGAGAGGAGATTTTGAGGTGGGAACTGAAAGAAGCAAATGCAATTTATGTTCTCCTGATTAGATGAGATAGAAGTTTAAGCAGCCATGTAAATTAGACAATATAAGGGTGCAGTCATCCCTGAATTTGCCAATAAGAGACAAGGTATATATATAAAAAATAGGAGAAAATTATTATGTGAGTTAAGACTGAATATGGCAAGCTTCTTGTATTTGCATGTTCCCTCTCCCAAGCACCCCCTTTTTTTTGTTTTTAAATTTGGGAGGGAAAAGCTAGTGAAAAAAGAGGTAAACATGTGATTCATACATCAATCAATTGGATGCAGAACTAGACTAGAAATCATTTGATCTTTACCAATTTAAAGCTCCAATGTTCTGTTTCTGGTTACTAGACAGAATTCACATGGCATCCCAGTATCATTCAACTTCCTAGAGAAGCAGACTTTAGAACAATTTCATTTATCGTAATCATATGATTCACATTTAATTTCATTTTACTGAACCATAATTGTTAATGATAAGAGCAGCCTAAAAGAAAACAAAATGGGACTATGAAGGATTCAGCTGGAAATACAGAACTCTACAGAAGAGCTTAAGAATAAAATTAAATTCATTAAGAAAGAGATTAATATGTGCTGTCATATGTACTGCTCACTCTTGAGCTTCTGTAAATGAAATAAGTGATTGGTAAGGGACATAGACTAAATGTACTGGTTGAATTAATATAAATGTGATTAAGATATGAACCCCCTTTTACCAATTTGATAAATGCTTTTAGAATTTTTCCAAAATTCCTGTCTTTATGATTTTTTCTTAGTAAAGATATTCCTTTATTTTATTCTTCTAATGTATCTGGCTAAGCATGAGAGTTGAGCCGGCAATCTGTTCAGAACAACCGCTTTTGCAAATTGTCTTTTTCACAGTTTCTATTTTTCACATATGAGTCTTGATTATTTTAGGAAAAGTTATACAGTCTGTGTTGTAAGTTCCGGGCCATTATCACTTCAGCGATGTTTCATAGTCTATCATCAGATTCATATGCCTTCTTCAGAATATCTCATGTAGTTTATAAGTTGTGATTGTAGAAATTTAAAGAGTTGATTTTGTTATCATTTTATGAAAATTTATGAATACAAAAACATATGCTTAATCTGGACTCTTGCTTTTATGTGTTGAGATATAGTATAGTGGTCCTCCCATTTTTGAGTTAAAAAAAATATAGAAACCAATACAGAGATCTTACACAGAGAAGGGGGAAACATACCTTGTAGGCAACAAGGTATGCACGAGAAAGTAGGGCTATGATGAGGGCTGAATAATAAGGAAACCAACGGAAAGAGGGTTGTTACAAGTAGGTCATGATGTGTCAGAAGTCATAGAGATATCTTAGAGAAAGGAAGCAGAAATAATTAGAACAAGGGATTTCCAGTTGTGCACATATGTGAAAGTGACTGTGGACGAAGCAGGTATAAGGATGTTTGTGACACAGGAAGTGTATTGTTGGTTCTGAGCTACAGAAAAGATATTTATTGAGTGAAAAGAAAGAACATGCACCTATCAGAATCTAGTAGTAACTCATTATAAGCCCCAGAGTGATTAAGTAACTTAATATTTTCTGGAATTTGGAAAAATTAATTATTCTTAATTTTGAAGCAGATTGATGATACAAAACCAATAAATGTTCTGTTTTAGAAAAATTTAAAAGTAAATTGTTAGACAATTTCTATTAATTATTACTGTCAAAATTATACTTTATACTTTAAAACAATATTTTGATGAAATATTCAAAGTGTCATTTAAGTTATACATTTTTAAATATCAGCAGATATCAAACAGACAAGTCTATAATACAATACTGTAATTATGACAAAATTAAAACAATTTGTTGTAAATTGAGTTATACTGAAATATTGACTAAGAATTTCATAATTAACACTTAAGTCCAATGCAATATTTTTAATATTCTTTATTAATAAATGAATATAAATACATTTTATTTTTTAAAAAAATCAACAGTTAAAGAATACTGAAGAAAATATAAAGTACTATTTGATACCTTTCTGTTTTTTACATGACACATATACAAGAAAATACATACATAAATGATCTTCCTTTCTCCCAATATAGGGACAACATAAGTTGGTGTGCAATTTTATGTGTTTCCTTATGTATTTAAATGATTGAAAAGATAAAGCAGAAGATACTCCTTCAGTATGGAAGTATGTGGTAGAGAATCCATATTTCTATAATAAAGTTACAGGTTCCAAATGCCTTCTAAACTTCCAAGATAAAATTGTAATAAGTATAAAGATATACACTACGGACTTACAGAACAGAACTGATGGCCTATAACATAAACATTTACATCAGGAGCGCTTGGATGATTTATAAATCCATGGCTTCAGATAAGATTATTTAGGTAAAAAATGTAGGCAACAGCAAGAATGGATTGCATGGCAAGAGTCCAATGAGTTTTAGTATTAATAGACAGATACTTGAGGGAGACTCAATCATAGGTGGCTATGTGAGATGAGCTACCAAGGAGCAAAGACAGGAGCAGTTGGTGGGATAATAAAAACTACCAGGATAGAAGTGTTTCAGACAGGAATCATTCATTTGGATAAAAACTCCTGAGTGTTTGAGAGTAGGGAAAATTGCACAGTTGAGACTGATTGGTAAGATTACTGTCGCTTGAAAATTTGGAGTACTGTTTTACCTCTTGCTACTCAGGATGACATGGAGGTAACAAGAATCTATGTTAACGACAGGTTGTGACATTTTGCTGTTAGTATGGACTAATTAAAAAAGCTCTTAGATCAGTCGTTAGTGTATAAGTAATTCACTAAATGTTATTGGAGTATGTGAAAAGATAGGGGTGGTGATAATAGAGTTCATTTTCCATGAAAACAACCACCAACAATGAGAAATAACTATTCCATACTATCCCAAGATTTTTATTTTCTTACCAGCATGGGAGTCACCATTACATCTCAGTAGAGTCACGAATGCATCTTCTGGGAAGGGGAAAAACAAATATAAAACCTATTGAGAGTCCTTTTACCTTGAAGAAGCTTCTCGCTAATGCTAACAATTTTTTTTCCAATAATATTTGGTCTACTAGATTTGGGACATAGAAGTCTGTGATGTAGGTCAAATGTACTAGTGAGTCACTCAGCTTTGATTCTATTCCATATTATATGTCCCATAAAGTTTATCCAGCCATGTTATTCCATAAAGCCATTCAGAGGTGACGCAAAAATGAAACTGACAGCCTTGATTTCCCAAATGTACAGGTCTTTTTGTTTCACTTCTTTTCTTGTTTTATGTCAGACATAGGAGATTGAACCTAGCTCGTCATGCTTTCAAGCCAAGCACTTTATTGCTGAGTCGGATGCCCAGGCACAAAAAATAAACAAACAAAAAGCTTCCAGTAAAAAGCTTTCAGCAATGTAGGCTGCTTCAAATTCAAACTTGGGGTCCTCAAAACAATTTGAAGAAGGCAAAACTAAGAACTATAGTTGGTTAGAAATAAAAACTTAAAAAATATTAAAGTCAAATATATGAAAGCCTGCAATCATACACTTTCTTTATATATTAACAGTTTTACAATTAATGTTCAACATTGTTACCTTCGTGAGAAGGCCGAGCCCTCCTGTGCAGGGATGCTGTGGACAATGAAGTCCTCAGGGAGAGGATAGGAGACTAAGTAGTTCAGTTTGCTGTTGCAAAACCAGAAAATTGATGGGAAATACTGCTTTGACAGTGGAAAAGACACCAGTCTGAGCAGGTATTGAGTTTTCTGTATAGAAGGTGAGAAGCAAAGGTAATCCATGCATCTGAAAGGGAGGTAAGAGTGGTGTGGAGGTTGCCAGGCAGGTATATGCATGGAAAAAATATCAAATAGAGAACAGATTGAGTAATGATCGCAATTTTTTTTAAGAGCACAGGATAGTAATTTGGAGAAAAGAAAACAAGCAATGCTGGGTCATAAGCAGAAGTATCCAGGAAAAAAATAAAGTCTAGAAGAGTTTCCAGTGGATACTGACAATAGGTAACTTGAAAGGAAGGACTGGTGACAAATGAAATTTATTATGCCATGTTTTAAGAATGATTTTGTTTATAAGCCTGACGTGTGGTTGTTGGATAGTGTGAACATATGTTCAGTTTTGTTAAGATAATCACATTAATGATTATCATCTTACTTTTCCCCTAACTTTTTAAGGTTTTTTTTTTTTTTTTTTTTTTTTTTTTAATCTTCAGAAATGTTGTAGGCAAGTATGGTGTCTGAGTCTGTAGCCTTAGCACTTGGAGGCTGAGGCAGGATGATTTCTTGCTTTTAAGGTTATCCCATGATATAGAGTTATCTACCAAGCTCAGCTACAGGATGAGATCCTGCCTCTTTCTCCTCTCATAAATAAAACCAAACCAAAACAAGACAAACTGAACTAATAACTTCAGAGACTTATGTAAAGTGAGTTCTTACATTTTTATTTCCTCACTGTTTGCTATATTCTTATATGGGCACATATATAAAACAGTGTGCTGACTTTGACAAAAAAAAAAAAAATAATACAATGTGAAAACAGCTAGCATTATCCCTACCCCAACCTCCCAGTACTTCCAACATACAATCTATCTAGCTGTCCATTCTGATCAAGGCATTGAAAGTCATGTGGTGATGTAGGAAATTTCCCTTGACCACAAGCACCAAAAGAGCAGTGACACAAATCTGATGTGATGAGATGTCAAAGCAAAAGTCTCTCCCAGAACATTAATGCCATGGTGCCATACCCCATGTCAACAGAGTTGTAAGCAGCCTGCAAGCAAGACCAGATCATTGGGAAAAGAACTGTTTAGATGCAGGTTTGAAGCAAGGCCTTACAGGCGTCTATAGGAATACTGTGATACCAAAAAGCACATGAAACTCAGAAAGAAAGAATTTTGTAAAGCAGTGGATACATTATTTTGAATGTTCGTAGTTAAAACCATGTCTTATATTCTATATTCAGATATAGAAATATGACATGCTTTATCACATAAAGTATGACTTTTCACATAGATTAAATTATTCCATAATTAATTTTTCAACTTTCAATTATTTTATATATGCATGAAAACTGAAACAATGTTTGTATTATGTCCTCTTTATTAAGAATTTATACTTAAGAATTTTTAAAATGCGTTTAAATTTAGAATAATTAGTATTTTTGATCCTAATAATCACAGCAAACTGTTTTCAAATTTATTATGCTGAAAGTGAATATTGAATTTTTCATAGTATTCTTTGCTATGTTACCATACCAATTTTTTTTTAATTTTGAAAGTGAAAATATAATGTAAATACAGACCTCAAACTAGAAATTGCAAATGATCTATAAACTTACTCATGGAACAGAGGGCCAGCAATCATGTATATCATGCATATAGCATTTACCACATCAAAAATATCACATATATAATATATTGCATATATCTTATGATATATTGCATATATCTATATGGTATATGTCATATAAAATATATCACATGCATCATATATGATATATGTTACATGAATCATATATAAAATGTCATATATATGTATAAATGTATATATAATATATTTCATGTATATAATTTGAAGTCAAGTATACCTCCTCTTTATCTTAAAAATTGCCTTTCTTTTTCTTTTTCTTAAGAAAGGGAATTATCTATCATTGGCAAGTATGCCAGATGCACAAGACGTGATTTTTATGGAATTATAGTAAGGCATTGGCAATATAATTCATCAACTTGCATTACTTTTATTATAATATCTTCCTTTATTTTTCTTATTCGAATACCTTGTTGGATATCTCTAAGAAATACATAACTATTTTAATACTGTATAGTAAGGTGTTTAGGTCTAAGAAATAAATATTCTATATAAAGTGTTTGTTCTAAGGAATATGTCATTTGTACTCATCAAAAATGCTGTTCCTAATTTAGAATTTATTGACATACGCTAGATGGCTTCTCTTTATCTTTATATAAAACAGGTAAATATTTTCAGGATACAAACTCAATAATTTGTTTGAGTTACAACTATTCACTTGCCAAAGTTGTACGATCCTGGAAACACTGTTTTTCCTCTACACTGATATACGTAAGTTAATTATCACTGTTCTTTTTTCAACTCTTGTGTGTTTCCATCAAATCTCAGATTCCTAGATAATTTCATTTTGGTTCTACCTTAAAGGAGCCCTGGACAACATACATAGAATAACTTATGTTATTGTCAATGAAAAGAAATGTGTAAGCAGTGGGATTTAAAGAATGTGCATAAGCAACTAAATGGGATTTAATATCATTCAGAGGATGCCTTTTGAGTACCCTAAATCTAAAGAACATATTGAATACTTTGTACAAGAAAATCAATGCATTCAATACATCACCTTAATTATTTTCATGCTCAGGTATTTAGAGTTCAGGGAACTATTCCAAAACAAAGTATGGCAGCAGATTTCACACAATTATGTTACACTTATTGAGCGATCAGCCAGCGTGAGGAATAAAAGGCTAAAACCAAATTAGACACAGTTTGGAAAACACAAGACAACATACTTGGGAACACTGATATAAAAGAAAGGGCTAAACTGGGGGGTTGAAGCTGAGTGATAATAGATATGAATATGAATACAGATACAGACAAGTCAAGGTGACAAAGGGCAGTGCAGTTGGTCCTACAATAGGCAGGAGCTTCCTATAGAGATTTTCTTCACACAGCACAATGAATTTTTCATCAGCATTTGGAAAGAAATGTCTACGTGTGGCAGCTGCAGAGACAGAGATATGGGCTACTTAAACTTTATGTAGCAATGGCAAAGGTGGCTGTGGTTACTTGCTTTACTTAAATATCATATGATGGTGTCTGTTGATTTGAAAATTTGAAATTGAAAATCTACGAAGAGCTGTGGTTAATCCAGACTTTGGTGTTATTATCTATGGCACAAAAACACTTGGATTTCTGACCATAAATATTTCCTTAAAATTGAATTAATATGTTTAATAAGTTTAATTCTTTGAATATTTATTTGTGTACTTTAGCATTTCTAGTTCTTGCAGACTATACTAAAGAAGTTATCGACTCCAAATGATTTTCTATTAATATGTGAAAAATATCTACTGTAATATTATATAAAATTTTTAATTGAACTCAAAAAATAAGCATTATTTATAATACATTATGGTACAGTTACATGACAACCTTGAATTATGAAAGTGGATATTTATTTAAAAGTATGATATAAAAATTAAGAAATAATATTAAGTATAATTTTCATACATTTAAGTGGCATGTTGAGGTATGTTTTATTTTCAAAGTTTCAAATATTGTTTTTCAATATTATCTTTTATATTTTAAAATATTATTTATGTGTATGTATACATGTGTGTCTGTGTCATATGTATATATATCTACCCACTATATAATATATATACATACACATACTATATATATGTAATGAAGTATGTGTGAAATAAATTTGTATGCTGTAACCCACTTGCTACATACACTAATTCAAGAACATAAAGATGCTGCCCAATGAACTAATAATGAAAATGTGGTATATTTACACAATAGATTATTATTCATCTATTTTTAAAAATTATGAAATTCACAAGTAATTGGAAAGAACTAAAAAGAAAAAATACGTATGTAACACTGATGTTTTGAATCCTCAGAAATGTATATTGCCTTTGAAATACCCATAGAGGTCAAAAATTAATAAAGGCCAATGAGAATAGAGTTGTTGAAGGAAGACACCTAACTAAATGTGATATAAAGGGTTAAAGGAGAATAATTTTTAAAAGAATGATTAAATGGGCAATTGTTCTGTGAGGGGGTTTTGCTTTTTTTTTCGGGTGAAGAATAGTTATGGATACCATCGAAATTAATAAAGACTCAATTTGAACCAGAGAAAATAAGAATTGGTGGCTCACCCACCATATTACAGTCGCTGTTTGTGTTCTTAGTTGTATTTTGCATTGCAGAATTATAGCTTCATTTTTCTGCCTACAGTTGTCCAGCTTGGCCTCCTGGTCTCCCAGAACTTGAAGTAGCCTGCTTCAGGTGTTTTAAAATTACCCCTAAGAGACTGGCTGTTACTCTGATGTGTCTTTCAATATATATGACTTCTTTTTCTCTTTTAAATTTTATTATTCTTTTTGTTCTGTATATTTATTGTTTTATCTATACTATGTCATGGGGATTTCTTTTCTTATCTTATTTAATATTCTGCGTGCTTCTTGCATATGTGTTAGTTTATTTTTCTGTCCTTAAAGGATTTTGCTTAGATTATACTGTTGAAGATCAGGCAGAGTACTAGGGATCCAACTCATTATCTCTGACTATAATTTGAATATTTGTTCTTTTATTGTGAGGGATGTTCTTGCATATCTTTGTAGTTTTTAAAATTAGAAGTTACATACCTTCCACAGATATCCCTCCTTCCCCACCTTTTTCTCACCCCTCAGACTCCCTTCATCCTCTCCTCAGAGAGAATAAAGCCTCTCTAGGGGAGTCAGCAAAGCCTGTTATATCAAAGTTGAGGATGGACCAAGCTCTTCCCTTCTTTAACAAGGCTGACAATGTTTTTCCTCTATAGAAACTGACAAACAGTCAGCTCAATTCTATATCTTTTTCATGTTTTCTTTTTACTTTTATTTTTTGTTTTGTGGTCTAAGTCTGATAGTTTTTTTTTTTTCTTCCTATCTGTCTTATTCTTCTTGAAAAAAAATCTTCATGAGTTTTCTAACTGTGTTGTTGAGGTTTTCAATACAATTTTTATTTCAGCTTATGTTCCCATTAGTGTTCCTCTTTGCTAAATTTAATTTTCAAATCTCAGAATCATTTGTCATTATATTCAGTTATATATTTATTTTTTCATTCAATAATTCTGGCATGGCTTTTGGGAGGAGCCCTTTTGCTGTGGAGCACTGGGCAGCTGCTATTGACATGTGATGGTTACTGGGGGAGGGAGCATTATTTACATGAAACAGAGAAATGGATATGATTCATATGCACATGTAGTCAGCACTACTGGAGTTTAGTGAGTTGCTAAAAATATAGAGGGCAAAAATCAAAGTGAGGAATACATCCTGGAGTGTCTGAAGATGTGAAAGTGGAGAGTTAGTAGTGTATTTTCAAGATACATTTTGAATATATTTGTGAAATTTTAAATCATTAAGGTGTTTGACATATATATATATATATATACATGTATTTTTAAAATAAACTTAACAAAAAAATTAAGTCAAAATCAAACATATTTTTTAAATCTACTCAAAATGGATATTAACTACATGTAAAACTCATAATATATAGTTCTTTAAAATGAATCAAGCTAAAGTGTATAAACAGTAGCATTATAAGACATAAGTATAAGTATATATATACATACATATACATACATATATATAGCATTATATGATATGTTAAAAATGTTTGTATTAGTTATGGTTTCTCTTGCTGTGAAGAGACATACCCACCATAACAACTCTTATAAGAAAAATGTTTAATTGGGGTGGCTTACTTAGTGTATTAGAAGTTTATTACATTATCATCATGATGGGACATTGTATCATGCAAGCAGACATGGTGGAGGCTACATCTTGATCAGAAGGTTACAAAAAACTAGATGGATTAAATATCACATTGAGTGAAGCTTGAGCAAAACCTTCTCAAAGCCTGCCCCCACATGACACACTTCCTCCACTAAGGACACACTTAATAGTGCTACTCCTTTTGGGCAGGCATTTATTTTCAAACCACTATGATGCTTATACAATATTTTTGAAAATAAATTCTAGTTAGTTTTCCACATGATTTTTAGGTCATATAAAGCAGATTTATAAACTAATGACAAAATGAACTTAGAAAAATATGTTGCTGAGAATTTAAAAACTACAAAAATTCTAACCCATTTTTACTTGCAAGAGGAAATACAGAGTAGGTTTAAGATTTCTATTTTAAAATAGCTATTTATACACCACAGGATACTGGAAATCTCAATTAGTAGTGCATCAGGCTTTCATTTGCAAGCTCAGTGTTCAAGTCCCTGTTCAGAAACTAGTGGTCATTTACCTCAATTTAAGAAGATAAATGACAATCGTCCCTTTTTAAAAGATGCATATATTCACCATATATAAAAATAATTATGGAGTACTGAAAACAATACATATAAAACACATAAGTTTTGGTAAATACTAAAGATAAAATTCAAACCCAAAATATTGAAATGTACAAAACACGTGAAATAAGCACTTATTGGATTTAAAATCTTCATGACAGATATAATAACAAAAATAACAAAATAAATACATAAGTTCGCATTTGGTTCTTTGATAAATCAGCAAAACTCAACATACTAGAGGTATTGATAAAGAAAATAGAAATTAGAAATCTTAGTATGGCTGCTACATCTGTAAACCAGTACGTGGGAATCCAAAGTAAGACGAATGTGAGTCTGAAAAGATCCTGTGCCAGTCTGAAAAAAGCTGAACAAATAGAATCAGTATAGTATAGAAGACGCATTTGAAAATAGCAGCTAAACACATCACAAAAATTAAGTATATATACCCCATAAGAAATTCCATCCAGAGCTGAGACAGAGCTTAGCAGCTACATCCACTGGCTTGTTGTTGTCTGTTTGTTTTGCACATGAAAGACAGATGACTGAGGGTCATAGAGTCTCATTCCCTGCTTTCAGGGTCAGAATCCTGTGATGGATTCTGTTATTGTGGCTAATGGAGATGGGAAGATGTTCAAAGGGATTTGCATCATTGACTCTATTATAGGAGAGCGCTACCTAAGCACAGGCATTCACCCCTCTGCTTCTTGTTGGCTGCTGTGTCTTTCTAGCTTTGAGTTTCTACAGAACCGTAATCATGAACACATGTTGAATTTTATAGAAGTGATCGTAGAAATCTGTCTATAAATCCAATAATGCAGAATACTATATTTATTGGTTTGCATATTTCTCATTAACCCATTGTGTCTGGATGAAATCCACTTGGTCATGCTTTATGACTTTCCTATTAAATTCAGTTTGCAAGGTTTTTATTTATTTGGTTAGTTATTTTGAGAATTTTTGCAACTAAGTTCACTATGGAAATTTTTTCTTTCTATTTTTGTATCTTTACCTGATTTTGTTATGACAAATGCTGGCTTCATAGAATGAGTTTGGAAGTATTGGTATTAGATTTCCACAAATATTAGGTGGAATTTAGCAGTGACTCCATCCAGTTTTCAGAGGAAAAAAGAAAAAAATTTTAAACATGGTGTCTATCTCATTGGTAGCCTATTTAAATTATTTATATGTTCTAGATTTAATTTCATTGGGTCATACATATTTAAAAATTAATCTTCTAAGTGAACTTTTTCTAGAGCTGTTAAATGTAAACTTTGAATGTATTAATGTTTTGTATACTCATATTTAGCATTTCATTTGAGACTGTAATAAAAACTCCCATTATACCTCTACTTTAGTAATTTGTCTGTTATATTATTTTTTTTTTAGTTTGAGTGGGAATTTATTAAGTTCCTTTATCTATTTAACAAATGGCAATTTTAAGTAATTATATGTATATTCTTAGATTATTTTATTAATTTCTGTAGTAATGTTCATTATCTCTAGAGATCTTGTCATACCCTGAAGCTCTGTTTGGCGTCAATTCATTCTCATAAGGCCTACAGGTACATAAATACATCATTTGTTAAATTCTTTATGATTTTATTTTTAACTATATTTATTCTTTTTCAGTTATACACGATATGTATATGTACAATATTCCGATTGCTTTTATCCCCTATATTCTCCTGTCTCTCTGTTACTCCTATAACTTTCCTCCTCACTAAAAATCTATCTCTTGTCCATGGTTTTGCTTTCTTCCCTGAGCTACTATGTTCAACCAGTGCATTTTATGACCATAGACTCGTGTCTATCTGTGGGAGTCTGGGTGGCTTGCCCGCTGCAATGCAACTGAAGAAAGTTGCACCCTTGCTACCAAAATTTTTCAGTCGTCCATAATTCAGCAGTGAGTAAGTGACCATTTTTGTACAGAACCACTGCCAAGAACATCAGAGGCTACGAGTTCACGATTTGAATGGCTGTGTAATGCCTGAAAGGTGTAAAATCATAATCATTCTTTTTATCTGCTAGATTTCACTTTTTCTTTCTCCTTTTCTACAATGTTCTCCAATCCTTAGGGAAGATGAGTAACACAAATGCCTAAATTTATGCTAAGCATTCAGCTGTCACTTATTCAGACCTGGAGCAACATATGGTTTTTCATTCACTGCAAAGTCTAGTTTCTTTGATATTCTGAATAATTGTATCTGTAAGTATAGACAGGTATTTAGAAGGCAATTTGTTGCAGTGTGATTTAGCTGAATATTGGTAGCAAATCTCCACCACAACAAAAGGCTATGGTTCTCGCATAACCTAAAATAATAGATTTCTTCCTGTAGAACGGACTTTAAATTTTTTACTACACAATAGTTATGCTACTATTTAAAACCTTGGTCCATGTTTCCACGAAGTTCAGTATGATAGTCTGCGTGGTTCAGCTAGGTGAGACAATCGATGCTATTTGGCTTCCAACAACCTGCACAATACTTCAGGCACTATGAAAACCAGCCAGTAGAGAGAAATTTTTCAGCCCAATTCAAGTTGGATTCACACCCCATGGTGGTGTCATCATCAATAGGAATGTATTATCCTGTTCTAATGAGCAGTTGAGAAGAACATCAATATCCTATATTATTTTGGATGCATATGTGGGCTGGCTGACCAATAACCACTGTAAAAATATACCTGACGAAGGAGGTTTTATTTACTGTCTCATTATTACTAGGATTAAAATTATTTATTCATGCAGAATATTTCCTTTAATTGTTTTATTAAAATTATGTTTTAATTTCTTTAGAATATAGTACATTCCATGTTTTAATATATGATCGCATACCCACACATATACAAACATCACTTCCGTAGGTACCAATATATTTTTTTGAGAGAGAGCAAATGAAGTTGAGAGAGAAAATGCATGGGGATTTTAGGAAAAGAATTAGAGAGGAGAAAGGGGAAATGAATTGTATGTAAGCACATTACAAGTATTTATAAAAAATTAAAATACTTAATTTAAAAGATAAAATATTTTATATATAGATGATTTTAGTTAAACTTCACCTGAATCCCACTCAATTCACCCATTCATTCCCCCACTCATTTCTGCACCAGAGTCACTGCTACCCTTCACTTCCATTTCACCTGTTTTTCTAACTCTATGACCTGAAGAAATCTTTTGCCCAGTGACTCCTAGGGCCCTGGATTGTTCTGGTATTCCGAGTCAAGCATATCGAAGAGTTGGAAGCTAAGTTTTACATATTAAAAAAATGCAGTGCTTGTGTCTCTGTGTCCAAATTACTTCACCGACTATGCTTTTTTCACTTCTAGCCAGTTACTGTCGTACAATTTTTCTTTATAACTGAATAAAATTTCATGGCATATATGCACACCAGTCTCCTTACCCTTCAGTGTGTAGACACCTAGGATGATTGGATTTTCTTGCAATTGTAAAAATAAAAGAAAATGAACATGAATAATCAAGTATCCCTATAATATAATATGAAATCATTAGGGAATATAACTAGGTCATATAAACTTACTTTTCCAGCTTTCTGCAAAAACACCAGGCTTATTTTTAAGTGGCCATACTACTGCAAAATCACACCAAAATATATAAGTACTCCTTTCTTTTACATCACAAACAGTGGTTGATGACATTGTAGTCTTAATGGGAGCCATTCTTACAGGGGTAAAATTAAATCTTAAAATAATTTAATTTGTATTTTTATGACAGCTAAGGATCTTGGACATTTCTATACACACATGATTCTTTAAATTGTTCAGTTTAATGTAAATAATTTTTCCTTTTTTCCCTCACTTCCAAATATTACCATTACCCTTCCTTACTGGCATTCAAATTCATGACTTCCTTTTTCATTAATTGTCTCTACATGCATATATGTATATTTGTATATACTTCCAATGTAACCAGTTTTGTCTGTATAATGTGACCCACACACATGTCTTCTGGGCTGACCATTTTGGTATTGCATGACCAGTTAGTCGGCTCTTCTCTGGAGAAGGCTATCTCTCCTGCTCTTAGCATTCTTTTGTTGTCTCCATTTCTTTGGGCAGGGCTGAGACATCATGGACTTTCCCCACTCATTGTGGACTGTCTGTTGGTGTCAACCTCATTCTGCTTATGTCTGGCAGTCATGGTGATGAGACATTAAAGTGTTTATTAGCCATTTGTCTTTTCTTTTTTCCCCAAGAACTTTCTTTTCTTTTATGACCCATTTCTTAATTGAGTTTTATTTCCTGAATTTTTAGTTTTAGAGGGTGTGTGTGTGTGTGTGTGTGTGTGTGTGTGTGTGTGTGTGTGTGTGTGTGTTCTGGATGTTTCTGCTTTGGAATGATTTTTTCCCAGATATTGACTTGGCTGGCATTTCCCTTCGATGTACAGAAGAAGCTTGTTAGTTTAAGGAGAACCCTTGTGCTGATTGTCAGACTCACTTGATGAGCTACTGGATTCCTATAGCCACTACTTATTCCTATATATTGAAGCAGTCACAAAAGAGATGTTTATATTAAACTCTCTCCTCAATGCTGAGGTACCTAAGCTGAAGAGAAAGCAGAAAGATTTGATGGATTACTCCAAAGAAACAACATCTTCCTTACAAAAGAGTCCTGATTCTTATTCGGACTCACAGAGTCTGACATTACAAACAACATCTGCGTAAATTTCAGCACAGAGGAAGGGATGTGAATCCCAGATGACACCCTTAAGCAATAAGCTATTTGCAATTGATACTTGTTGGAAGAGGAGAAAATCACGTTTGTACAATGGACTTACACTGATTATATCAACAATACTCTTAGGAAAATTTCATGCTCAGGAATACTAGGCCAACATGAGACAGATTACATGTTACTCTGTATTTTGTTTTATTTGATATTTTTTCTTTGTATTTTGTTTGTTTTGTCTTTTTGTTATTTCTTTTGACCTAGTTTGAATTTGCTTTCTTTAATTGCATCATAGTTTTAACAGACATAAGAGGTCATTGCCATGAGCACATATTTACATAATCTGGCATATTCTTGTATCAAGTTTATATATATTAAAAATGAATTTTATAATCATTTTTATTGGAAGGTTGGTGTAAGAATGATGCATATCAAAATAGTTTTAGTAATATATATATATTTAATGCTATACATCTAAAATCATATATCATTAAATATATGCATGTATATATAGTTATGCATAAATATTTGCACATTTCATACATATGCAAATATTTATATGTACATACAATATGTGTATATATACATACAAATATATAAAACAGCTTTGAAATAATGTGTGTCCAGGTTTCTATAAAAGGATATTTTTAGAGCACCACCCAATGCTCTGATATTTCATACGTCTGAAATGTTCTTGAGGAGTTTGCAGGTGTTTCATAGCTGATATTTGAAAAGCAGCTCATAGTCTAAGAGTCATTTGTAGATACACGGCCAAGGCCAATAATAGCATATTTTTAGTAGAATGATTTCCTCAAGACATACCTTGTGACTTTAATGTCCTATTAAAAGCCAACTTTAGATCAAAATTGCTGTTTCTGCACGAGTACCAAGAAGCATTGCTGAGAAATTAGTTCAGGAGACCTGCTAAGGAAGGAAGAGTGTGAAATTCTAGAATACATGCTGATAAAAATATATAGTCACCTGTATAGAGAGAAATCAGCTCCCCTCCCTGACTGCTAACACTAATCTTCTAGAATGAAGACCAAGGGCAAGGACATGTGACAGAGAAGAAAACACTTGCTCTCACCGCCCACTCTTTAATTTAGTTAAGCAGTAGATAGTAATGAAATTTTCCTGCCCCAAAACCATCTCTCAAATGAATTAATTAATTTAGGCAATGCCATTGTTTTTTGCTTCATTTCCCTCCCAATGAAAGCCAGCCTGAAACACTCCAGGCAATTTAGCCTTGAATTCCTTCTGAGAATGCTATTCCTATTGAGAAGTACTGCATTGTTGACATGATCTGCAATATGAAAAAATAGAGAGAAATAACACAGCAAATAATATATAATATCAACTAAAATCTTAGAAGATCCAAAAATGTTAATATTAAGCTCAATAGGAAGATAAATAGAGTAAGAATTGTAAAACATGCAGACTTCATTGAAATGTCTCTTTTGCTCTCGCATTGCAAATGTAATGAACTCAGTAGAATCATTATCAAATAAAATTTGTATTCACGGTAGAATGAAAGAATTAGCAAATAAGGGTTAAGAAAAGAAGACCAGTATAGGAGGAGGAAGGAAAAGGATTAAATTAAAATCTTTCAAGAGATATTTTTTTGTTTTGTTTTGTTTTTGTTTTTACCTTACAGGTAAAGTGGTTATACAAATTTCCTCCAGGAAAACACTGCAATTTAAAATTTACAATTCCAAAAATTGTTTAGTCAAAGAAGCTCATGAGTTAGGAATGTTAGTCACTATTAGGTCCTTGACGTATTTTGATTTTTTTTTAGCAAAATAAATTGAAATAAAACAAAATACTTTGTTTAGATTTTAAGATTTAGATTTAAAATAAAAATTCCCTATGAGTGAATTTATTTTAATCTAGGTTATCAATACCTTTAGTATATTTTGTTTTACAGTTTGAGGGTGTTTGCAGAATCAAGTACATTTGAAATTCATTTTATGCTTTTAGGAAATAGTTTTATTAAATCATTATTTTATTAGCTTCTGCTGAGTTTGATATGAAAAGGGTTTCCTAGTTTTATAACATGTCTGCAAGGCTGTGATTATTTTAAAACACCTGACATCATTCATCATTTTAGTTCAAAAAGATTTAAACAGATGAAGCATAAACTAGGGAAATCTTGATCTTTCTCAGTTGGGCACTTAAAATTTGAGAGCCACACTTACGGTTTAATCTCTAAAGGAAGACCACAGTTTTCAAAAGTGTAAAACATTATTTGCTATTTATGTAACAACCTCAATGTAACTTGTAGTTTCCCTGTAAATTGATAAACTGTTGTTCATGAATCAGTTACACTGGTTAATGTCAAATATTTGAGCATTTGATATTGTGGAATCTGCAACCATCTTTTTACTACCCGAGAGAATTCTATTTTAAATCATCATATTCTAAAAATGTGATGTCCTCTCTCATGATAAAAACGATATATTTACTTGATTAAGTATTCATAAGCAATGACTGTTTTCTAACTCTATAGAATCATCTTTCCAGGGTAATCATGCCATAACAACTACTTTATGCAGAAAACTGCATGATATTCATAATAATAATGCATTTCTACCCTCGACAATGTTAGTCCTCATCTATCAGCCACAGCAAAGTGATAAGACTTTACCCTATAGCAGCCCTGACATCACACTGCTCTCTACCCGTTCTGCTTGTCAGCACTTTGTGTCATTAATGGACAGGCAGTTGAAACCAAAATCTCAATTTTTTTCTTAATGCAGATTTTTCCTGCTCAATCATCTGTTCATGTGGTTTATATGATTCCTGAGGGTACAGAGCCAAATATAGGTAATAAGGCTTGTTGTGGTTCACTGACTATCTCTCTGTAAATATCTTATTCAGCTATTTTGACACTGTGCAGTAAAAAAAACAAAAAAAACAAAAAAACTAAGAATATGCTCATATGTACTTATGTTAAATGTTTGTTAATTTACAATCAGCACATATAAAGCAAAGGTCATTAACTTATTTTTCTTCCAGAAATTTGAATACAATTAAAGAATAATATATTTTACTATAAGGAGATATTTAGAAGAAAGAAAATTCCCAGACTTAAACTATAAAATCAAATTACATAGGTCTTTAATACCTCATAAATAAAAGCTATTTTGATTATTTTATATATGTAGCCTTTGTGTTTTAATGCATTAAAATAGCATACAGAGTATAGGACATAATCATTTAGTATTCCATCTGAGTATGTGAATATAATTTGAATAAAATATTCCATGAGTGTCATAAAAATGTGTTTAAAAGCAATGATAATATTGTATAAGAAAATAATATTTTGTATATTGCTTAGAAATGGTCACAGGACTGGAGACCAGAGCAGTCCTAGGGACCGACCCCAGGGAAAGCACTGCCTAATACCAGCTAAACCACTTTAAGCCTGTCCAACAACCCTGAACTGTACTCCCACCCTGGATCACATATTCTGGCCTTCTACTTTAAAAAAAGTATTTGGCTTTACCAGAGACCAGAGGGCGTCAAGGAAGATCAGGTAAAAAACTGCCTATAGGCAGATAACAGTTCTTAAAACCCTGCCCATTAACCCCTTCCCTGGGCTTTATACTAGGGACCAAGGTCCTGAAAGCCTTACAAGAGGCCAGGCTGTCCACTGCCCACAAAATGGCTTTAAAGCCTGCCCAACGACCCCGTCTGCTATCTTCCATCCTCCCACAATTGGCTCCATACCCTGATCTACAACTTTGGACGAAGACTTCCACTTTACTAGAGGCCAGGCTAGACTTCAGGACCCCACGTCTATAACTTCAGAAGAACTCAGCTTTATGTTTGCTCAGGCCTGATATAGAGACCCCAGGGCCAGTGAGTGTACTAAAAGCCAAGCAGGTTTTAGGGATTCTAGAGGCCAGAACAGATTTTTTTTTTTTTAATGTGTGTGTTATTTATTTATTTATTTAAAAATAAAGTCTTTTTTTTCCATCCTGCTCTCCTCTCAGCCACCCCCCCATCCCTCCCAGTTTGCCTTCAGCCTCCTCCAAGTCATCCCTCATCCCCTCCTCCGAAAGGGCAAGAAGTCCCAAGGTGGGTCAACTCAGCAAGTCTGATTTCCCCCATCCCAATATCAAGAGTGGGTTAGGCGATCCTGTGCAGGGAATGGGCTCCAAGGTGCCAGCCCACACGCAGGAACACAGTCTGATCCCACCCCTCGAGGCTCGCCACACTGTCCATGAGAACCAACATCACCTATCCCCATGGAGGGTCTCCTTTTCTGGATGATTCCCTAGTAGTTTTTCTTGATTCAGAGAGCAGCCTCCAGAGCTCCAGCCAGCCACCTCTGTTGGACTCCACCTCATAATCCATATCCCCTTGCTCATACAGATCCCCCAACCCCTCTCCGGTCAGAACAAGAGCTGAGCCCAGTGCTCAGCCCTCCACCTCCATTCATTGTTGAATGTAGGCTCTGAGATGACACTAAGGGTGGCCATCCACGAAATAACAGGGGAGGTCCTGTTTAGGCACCCCATTCACTACTGGTTGGAGACCCAACCATGGCCATCCTATTCCTGGAGGTCTCCTCAGCACCCAGTTCTTTCCAAGCCCACATTGACTTTGACTATCAAGATATCCATGTCTTTTTTCCTCTTTCTTTGTTCCTCCTCTCACGCAAACATCTTCTCTCATGACTTGTTCCCACCCCTTCTTGGTTGCAACCTGTTATGATCCCAATTTGCTAAGAAGATCTCTATGTTCTCTTCCTAGGGGAATCCCTGGATGTCTCTCTTAAATTCCTGTGATCCAAAGCTTTTCAGGGGTTGTGATTTGCTGCTTGAGTATTCTTTGCTTTTGGTCTAAATCCACTTATAAGTGAGTATATCCAATGCCTATCTTTCTGGGCTTGTGTAACCTCACTCAGGAGGATATTCTCCAAATCCATCCATTTGCCTGCTGATTTTAGGATAATTTTTACTGATGAGTAGCTCTTCATTGTGTAGATTTACCACAGTTTATTAATCCATTCTTTAATTGAGGGACATCTAGTTTGTTCCCAGGCTCTTGCTTTTATGAATAATGCTGCTATGAACATAGTTGAGCTAATGCCTTTGGGTATATGTCCAATAGTGGTATTGCTGGATCCTTGGGGATATTGATTCCCAGTTTTCTCAGGAACTGTCATTCTGTATTCCAGAGTGACTGTACAAGTTTACACTCTCACCAACGATGGAGGAGTGTTCCTCTTGCTCCACAACCTCTCCAGCATAGTCTGTCATATGTATTTTTGATTGTAGTCATTCTGACAGGGGTAAGGTAGTATCTAAAAGTTGTTTTGATTTGCATTTCTCTGATGGCTAAAGATGTTGAGCAATTTTTAAGTGACATTTAGCCATTTGTAATTATTCTGTTGAGAATTCCCTTTTTAGCTCTGAACCCCATTTTTAAATTGAGTTATTTACGTTTTGGGGCTCTAGTTTCTTGAGTTCTCTATATACTTTAGAGATCAATCCTCTGTCAGAGGTAGGGTTGGTAAAGATCTTTTGCCATTATATAGGCTGTCATTTTATCTTATTTACTGTGTCCTTTGCCTTGCAGAAGCTTTTAAGTTTCAGGAGGTCCCATTTATTAATCATTATTCTTAGTGTCCAATCTACTGGTGTTATGTTTTGGAAGTGGTCACCTGTATCAATGTGTTGGAGGATATTTCTCACTTTCTTTTCTATCAAATTCAGTGTTGCTGGGTTTATATTGGTGTCTTTGATCCACTTGGATGAGTATTTTGTGCAAGATGAAAGGTATGGATCTATTTGCATTCTTCTACATACTACCATCCAGTTATGCCAACACTATTTGTTGAAGATACTATGTTTTTCCATTGAATATTTTTGCCCTCTTTATCAAAAATTAGGTGTTCATAGGTGTGCGGGTTAAGGTCAAGGTTCAATTTGATTCCATTGATCCACAAGTTTGTTTTTATGCCAGAAATGTTTTTTTTTCTTTTTTTTCCCTGTAGCTCTATAGTATAGCTTGAAGTCAAGGATGGTAATTCTTCCTCCTGAAGTTCTTTTATTGAACAGGATTGTTTTGGCAATTGGCAATCCTTGGTTTCCTATTATTCCATATGAAATTGTGCATTGTTCTTCCAAAGTCTGTCAACAATTGTGTTGGGATTTTGATGGGGATTGCATTGAATCTGTAGATTGCTTTTGGTAAAATTGTCATTTTACTACGTTGGTCCTTGTTATTCAGGATTATTGGAAATTTCCCTTTTCTAACATCCTCTTCAATTTCTTTCTCCAGTGATTTGAAATTTTTGCTAAGCAGGTCTACTACTTCTTTGGTTAGATAGATATTTGAGGTATTTACGGTTATTATAAAGGGTGAAGCTTCCCTTATTTACTTTTCAACCTTAGTATATATCTTGTATTCAGCTACATTGCTGAAGGTGTTTATCAGCAGTAGTACTATTTACCAGTAGTTCCCTGGTAGAATTTTGGGGGTCACTTATGTATACAATCATATTTGCAAGTAGAGATAGTTTGACTTCTTCCTTTACAATTTGCATTCCCTTAACCTCCTTTTGTTCTCTTACTGCTTTAGATAAACTTCAAGACCCATATTGAATAGTTAAGGGGAGAGATCACCACAGCCAATTAAGAGGTAAGTGCCACTCTGATTCCCAGGCCAATCAGAAACCACCAGTCTCCCCAATCACAGCCATGAAACTACTGAAAACATGAATGTAACTCACTCCACGTGTTAGTGTATTGATTAATTAATCTTACAGCAGAGAAAGACTAATTAATGATGTCTTTCCCCCCAAACAATCTGAACTCAAATGAGAATCTATGCTTGATCTGTTTAATATGTTTTTACTGATGATGACTGGGGGTGAATACAGAGACTCTTGGCTGCTCAGGATGTTGAGAAAAAGAAATGACAGTAGTGTGCTCGTCTCTAAAATAAATATTTAACATTATCCCTCTTAACGTCAGTGAATGTTGTTGAAAAAAGTTGGGAATGTATGTAAGATCCAAAATATGGCTATTGCCATGAAGATTATAAAAGTCTATCTTCTAAAATCTATATAGCATGAGGCATGAAAGGTTATCAAAGGCCACCTTTTGGAATCTATCTAACCATTAAAATCATAAACTGACAAATATGTGACTGTCCACACAACACTGACCCTGTAAACAATCAATCAGAGGGATATTCAAGAAAAGGATATCTTAACATTCTACTAATAAATTATAGGTTATTAATAGATTCTTAAGGAGGAGGAATCATTTTCTTCAGTTGGTCTTTAGAAATAAGCCCACAAGTCTCCAAAAGATAGCTTCAAACCCATAGCCACACAGAGAGCTTAAATTCAGTGGGTCACAAAATAAAACAAACAAACAAAAAAATAGATGTGAACATGAGACAGTGAGACTTGTAAATCTGAGAGAGTGAGATTTGTTGGGAGGAGCAGTCATGGACAGGGAGGTAGACAGATGGGAGATAGGAGGCAGGGAGGGAGAATACTGGTCAGTATGCCTCCTCCTGTACTTGTGCAAAAACTGTTTAAAAGCAAATCTTATTTTAAAAATTATAAATACTTGTGCCATATACAATAAGGAGAATGCAAAGATAACACTCAAAGTAGAATAAAATATTAAAACAGACATGTCTGCTAAAGAACTTTATATAAAACATATAAAAACTGTTAAGACTTGAAAACTTAAATGGTTTAAAAATGGGACAAATACTTTCATTTACATCTTAAATAAGATGATACATAGAAAATAAATTATCATTTGAAAAAATCCTATATTATATATTATAATGTATGTATAAATTGAAAAATGCAACAAAACTATGTACTTATTGCATACTTATCATGATGCTCAAAATTCAAAGTATTAACATCAAAAACAGGTGAAGGTCGAAGCAACAGATCTCCAAGTAATTTCTTGAAGAAATGCAAAATTGAATATCTACTTTGGTGGAAGAATTTGGAAGTTCCTTTCAAACTAAACATATGTCAACAAATTGGAAAGTTCCTGTTGATACTACAGAACATTTTATTGAACCTTTATTCATGAACAATTTATTGAACTTTCATTCATAATTGCGATACTTGGGAACAAACACAATAGGTAAAGGGGAATATGAGGCTCATTAGATGCAATGAATGTTATTCCACACTAAAGAATCATAGGATGAAACATATGAAAACATATTTAAAAAGAAAATATATTGAATAAGCCTGGGCTTGAACTCAGAGATTCACCTGCCTACTTTGCACAGAGTCAGTCGGCTCCAGGGTGGGATGAGAAGATACTCAATGAAATTAGTAAGTAAAGGTCACTATGAAAAAAATATACAGTAATTTTTATCCTGTAACATACTGGCAAGAATACAATTATAGAGATGTAAAAAGGTTCAGCGGTTTCAGGGTTATCAGGTAGGAAAATATGAGTCGGCAAAACACAGGGCTTTATGGCTGTGGAACTACTCTTTGTGATTCTCTGTTGATGGCTACATGTCAGTGTAGAGTTAAGGAAATTCATAGAATATACAATAAGACTGAGTACCAATGCTCCATGGATTTTGGATAATGGTGTGTCAATGTCAGTACATTAATGTCAGTGCATGAATGACACAGATGTGAAGTGAGAACTGATAACTAGAAACTGTTGCTGGTAGCATAAGAAAAGGTTTTATTGTGCTGCCGACTTTACTCAGGACCAAAATTGTTCCGATAATTAAAGGTATAAAAAGAAAGCCTCTAGTCAGAGCCCAGTTGGGTAAGTGAGTTTTCTAAAGGGTCTATTTTTGATTCTGTTCTATTGATAACAACATGTTTGTTCTATTTTCTTATATGTTTTTATATAAATATCTTGAAACTCTAAATGATGCTAACATCTGAGTGGGTGTTTTCACTGTAATAAAAACGCATTTTTAAGTATTTTCCCTCATTGCCACAATTGAATTTTACTTATGAATTCATTACTGTTCAATTAGTACTCAATTAACTAACATTTCTTATCATATTTACTAACAGCATTGCTTTAATTGTCTTGCACGTGTTTCCCTTTACCTGTTAGTAGGGGTTAGCTTTCATGTGGCTTATGGTGTTTCATGATATTCTGTGATGGTACTTATGCCAGAGCCCCTTAAGGCTGCTTGCTCCTTCCTGGCAGCTGCTGCATTACCAACATGAATAAATATAACCCTACACAGATTACAGTCTGAAGAAGAGAATCAGTAGAAAATAAATAATGTAAAAAGTAGTTACAGTGCCTGTGCATGATGTAATTGTGAGCTACAGTTAAATTTCTATTTATAATAACACCAATTTCATTTTCTTGGCACTGCAGTGAAGAATGTCAAATATGACCATTGTAAGTGCCATAGAGGTCCATGAGAGAGTATTTATGTAGAATTACATAATATCCCGGAATGACCATGCTTTTCTCAACGCATTTATTATCCTAAAAAGACATGTGAACTAGACTATACTTATAAATTATAGAAGCATAAGAAGAAAATGGCTCTGAGGTACAGAGCAGTGCTAGTTCAGAAAGTTCCTGCTCTCAGACATAGCCAGAAACCTTCAAAAAGAGCTTGTACCATTAGAAGACTTATTTACTTTTATTCTAATCATTCTCTTCTTGATTATAGAAGGATATTTCTTTCAATGAACCCAAACAAGGCCCAAGGAAGATCAAATAAAAGCATCGAAACTCTTCTAACCTGATCAACATTAGTAGTTCTGTATATAAATGGAAGAAAAATCAAAACAAACAAACAAACAAACAAAATAAACCAAAAAACAAGGGCTTCACTGAGGAGGGCAAGGCAGCCTGGATCCCATGCTGTCCTCTCCTTCCCTTCATGCCACAGCTGAAATGGAGTCCTTTTCAATACAGAAAAAAAGAAAGAAAGTAATGCATTTGGTTCCAGTAAGGGAGGCTGAATGTTTACAGGATTAAAGTAAACACTTAGTGGACCCAGGTATTTAGGTATTTTGTTGTATGAGGTTACAAATAATTGTGAAAGAGGTTCTCATTCAGTTTCTGCATAGGCTTGGGCTTTCTTCAATAAACTATAGAAAACATTACATAGTTTTTTGTTTTTTTTAATGGTTGTGTTTATATGCTGTGATCACAATAGAAGGAAAACTTTGCAAATTTTTCAGTTAAAATTTATTATATCCTTGTTCTTGCAAAGAATGACTTGTGTACTATTAAAATATATAATTTATTACACAAACGTTTGGAGTTAAAACTCTAAGAGCTAACTCATACTTATTCTGGGCATAGGAAATTTTTTATCATTTAATTTGCAGGTATTTAAAAATGGTAACAAAGCTTTTCTATGTAGCCTAGAAATCATTATGCATTATCAGGCTTGTCTTGAAGTTGTATTGATATCCCTGCCACTGCTTACAGCATGTGATTATGGACATATGTAATCATACAAAACTGAAAATAAGTATTATTTTAGGAAGTATTTGGCAATGAAAAATATAGTATTATTTAGCTTTGAATTTAGAATAATAAACTTTTGATATTAATGAGCTCATTTCAACTAATAGGATTTGTAGGAACTTTGCCATTCCTATTTGCGTTAATATGTGTAATATTTAAAATTTATTACTAAATGTTTTATGATGACTTCCTATTATTGTTAAATGTAAAAAATAAAATAGATTCCTTGTAATTAATGCATTACTGATTTTACCACATTGATTAACATCATAAATTTATTAATTATTTTATCCAATTACAATGTAAGTGATTTGGAAACTATAGCCAATAACTTTAAATTTTATAATTAATTTTTACTTTCAGAGATATATAAATAATTAGGGTCATGGTTTTCTAGACATGTTTGAGATCTTTTCCAGGCTTGTAGATATAATTTCATATATGAATTTAATGTGTAATTTAAATATAAAAGTGTTTGTAATTATTACTGCTAACTATTTCCCAAGGGAAAATAAAGTATTTCAAACCAATTCATTTAAAAGGCTTAAATAGCCTGAGTTAAAATTTTTATACATAATTTCCCTCAAATTATAGTTTCATTATTAAGGAAAATAAACTATATTTTATGTATTACTCATTAAATCAATGAAGTATTCCATTGCTCACCTCTGTAAATTGAAAAGCTATCAAGGATGAATAATTATTTTGTTTTTTTCCACTACCAGCTGTTTGACTCTCATTTATATTATTCTTTTAATGGTTACCCTAGAGATTACAGGGTGCATCCTTGACTTATTACAGTCTACACTAAATTAGTTCTTTAAATACTTTCTTACAACAAGTACTTCACAGGCATTTAATTATACAGTAGCTCTATACTTTCCTCGTGTATTTTATATATAGTGAACTAAACATCATATCCTTGTTATTTTTACTTAGTTGCTTGTTTTTGTGGTGCTAGATTTTAAACTCATGGTTTTATTAATCCTGGTAGATAGCAAATTACTCTCTACTGAATGAGGCTCACAAATAATCTTATCATTATTTTTAAATTAAACTTATTTAATTTATACTGCATTTATAGTTCAGTTCTTTTCATTGACTCTTGGCTTCCAGTTATTATTATTTTATTTTTACTTGAAAACAATCTGTGACATTTATGGCAATGTATGCCTACACTGGTTATTAATTAATAGACCCCATATTGGTCTGAGAACATCGTTACAATTCTTTCACTTTGAAGAGTTTTGAATTAGAGGTAGGATTTTAGAGGAGAAGGAATTTGGTTTCATTTTATTATCATTTTATCCAACATACTCATGAAGACATATCATAATTTGTCTCTTATAATGTACTATTAAAAAGTTAGGCATTAACTTAATGTTTCTTAAAGATAATTTAAACCATATGCTTTATCTACGTTTTAATTCATTGTTTACCAGGATGTGCCAAAATATGTAATTCTTTGAATCTTTTCCCTACTTACAGGGCATACAATGCATTTAGTCATAACTGATCTATACAATCAATATAAGGAAATTATCGACTCTATCCATATTTTAGTTCAATTTGTGTTGCTGATAGACTAGGGCAACTGAGAGAGAAAAATAGAGACAAGTTGATGACATCATACTCAGTTGTAGGATTAAATGGTTCTGATGTGCTTCTCTAGAGTAGAATCACACTGTAAATACTATAAATGCACTGTCCATAGCAGAGGTTGACAAGGAACTTTAGAAGAGTTCCCTATAGAAAAGTGCTACATTTTTGATGAGATAGATGTATTTACCGTGGGCCAAATCATTAAATAATGCATAAGTACAAGGATTATGGGCAGATATTGTCTCTATTTGTGTAATTATTAGTTCAGTGAGGAAAGAAGGCTCCTAAAAGATAGCTACAGACTCACACACAGTTTTACTGATATACATTTTTAAAAACCTGTGTCTGACACACACACACATACATGTATGAAAGGAAGTGATAGAGAAGTTGAAAGAAGTTGATGGCAGGGGGAGATGGATGCATATTTAATGTGAAATAAATCAGAATGCACTATATGAATGTATATAATTTTGAAAGATTAGTTCCAAATTGTCAAAGATCAATTTAATTTAAATAAATGAAAGCAATATCAGATATTAATTCATGATGTTCACATTTTGGTATCTCAATGCATCACTTTTACTAACTCACTTGTATGGATTTTGTATTAGTATAGGGTAGAGGTAATGAGTTTTACTCTTGCATATAACCAGAATTTTTAGCAGCTTATGCTTAATTTATAGGTATTTTATAGCTTTTAATTATTTTGTATCTTTCAGAAGGATACAAATGAAATTTAGGAAATTATAGTCAAACTATGCTGTAGTTATAAATAAAAGCTTATCTTTAGATTGAAGGTAAAATAGAATGCAGCTTTATGGCACTAAAATAATAAAACAAACCAGCAATTTTTCCTTTAATAAGACTCTATTCTTAGGGCAGAAAATTCACATGCTGAGGAGTAAATTAACTGCTATTATCATTATTCTGACCCTATTATTTAAAATTAGGTCATAACATTATCAAAGTTACCCAAATTAAATCACTTTAAATGCATCACATGGTTTACCTATGTTTGTTTGTTTGTTTGTTTGTTTGTTTGTTTATTTATTTATTTATTTATTTAGCATAAAACACTGGTAGTATTTTATATAATGATTACAGTGGTGTCCATTTTCACAATGTATAAGAGTTCTTCATATTCTCACCACCAGTCATTATTTTTCCATTTTTTTGCTTTTTTTAAAAAATAGTATTAATTTGAATTTTTAGAATAATTAACATATTGTTCAAATTTCCATACTATTTAACAATGAACAAACTTATCACATCTCATCAAAATGTAGTATGTGGTTCTTTTCAGAGGACCTAGGTTCTATTCCCACCACCTACACAATAGCATTGGAGATGACCAGGTAACCTACAGCAACCCCTAAAGTTCACAACTAATTGAATGTTTATTAGTTTATATTTTTTTGTAAAATAATGTGTTTTTGATAGCATCTCTATGCTTATGTATAATATAATTGATTCATTTCACCTCCCTTTGGATTTAATGCCACTCCTTGATACATTTGAATTCAAATATGATTATATCACTTTCTACCTTCTTTTGTCTCCCTCCAAACCTTTCACAGTCTACTCCCCAAAACTCTTTGCATGCCTTCTACTCTCAAATTGATATCTTACTTTTCTTCCTTTGTGCTACATATTTATTTGCATGTGTGATTGTGTGCAAATATGTAAGTTCTGTCTGCTGCATCTGTTTTTGTTTTCAGTGTCTATATAGTTTTAGGGATTTCAACTATATATTGGATAACTAACTACTGGATTCATCTCTTTTTTATTCTTTTTTTTTTTTTTTTGTTAAAAGCATTATCAGCACAAGTGACATAGCAACCTTATCAAAGTCTTGGTATAGTCCTCCTTTAATCCTAACACTTGAGAGGAAAAAAAAAAAAGGCCAGTGAATTCCTATGAGTTCAATGCTAGCCTGGTCTAAACAGCAAGTTCCAAGCCTGGCAATGCTAAATATTGAGACTCTGTCTTCATTTACACACACACACACACACACACACACACACACACACACACACATGCACACACACATGCACATGCACGCACACACACAAACAAAACCTTACTGCTATTTGTTTCTCCACCATTCTATTTCAGCACTGACTTTTCCTTCACCTCCCTAGTTAGAACCTCCTTTTACTATTTCTTGCTTCATATCACCTACCTACCTACATCTTACTATTCTCCTCCCAAGACCCACACCCAATCTATGATCTCTTTTTAATTTCCTGATTTCTATAGTTACTCCATGTAGGATAATCACATGAAGATGTGGAACTAGGAACTGCAGATGAGAGAGAACATGCATTTTCTGTCTATCTGCATTTAAAACTCTATCAGGAGATCACTATGCCATGATCCCCATATATTACATCAAGTGTTCTAAATTCTATGTATTTTCTTTCATCCCACAAACAGATACTCATTTTTTTGATGTCTCATCTAATTTTATAGAAGGGATTCATGGTCCAGATAGTCATCAATCTTCTATTACTTCTTTTCCTCATCTTAACACATAGAACTGCCTGTTTTGATTCAACTACTATGTTTAAAACATATACTCTTAAATATAATTTTAAATTCTGCTTTTGTGGTAAGATTTTTCCCAGCAGTAGAGTCATACTTGTGCATACTCTAACCTACCTGGTTTTATTGCGCGTGAGTTTTTGCATGTTGACTGTTTTTTTGTCTCAGTATTAATCACCATATACTACAAAAAAGAACATTCTCTGGTGAGGATTGAGAGATGTACTCACCTATTTCTATAAAATCAAAAACTTGGCAGACTGATATGGTCATTTCGTACTACATTTTCCCTTAGAGCCTTTAACATAGTCAACCACGATTTTTTTTAACCGAGTTAATGGTACTAGATCTGTGTTCCCAACTTGCAGAGTGACCTTTAAATTTAATTAGAAAATCAGGATAAATAATAAACACTAACTAAAGACCTTAGAAAATGCTATACAAACCCCTACTACTGTAAAAGAGTAGTAATGTGTGGGATACAGTGGTTTTAAGTAGACTTAATCTGTAACAAGGGGATAATGTTTCCCCTTAGACATTCAGACACCATAGTATAAAAATATCCAGCACTAGGGTATTGACAACCTCTTTTCAACGTGTTAAAACAGCCTATTGTCATTACTCCTACTGATCATCTAGAACTTGATGACAAGACTCAGTTGCTAAGGATACTAAGGATACAATATGCCCGAGCTATAGCACATGAAGAAACCAAGATGGTATCAACCAAAAATTCATTTACTGGTTATGTTTCATAGTTCTGAAAGGTTGTATACAAGCTACTGCAGAAAGAAAATCAAGAATGTCCCTCAGGTGTAAGGTTCCTGAGCTATTATTTGGTTTTATGATGATAATTATTCTGATTTTAGTAAGGTGGAGTCTGATCTATTAAATAGCCATTATTTTTATTTATTATAAATGTGTGTATTTTGCTCATTTCATTGTGCATTGGAAATGTTAATGTGTTTATCTGGAGATTTCATAATTTCTGAATGGTAGTTTCCTATTGGACTGAAAACTCACCGCAACTTTCTCCCATTTTATATGCTGCCTCTTTGTGCCTTTGACTCATTTGGAAGCTTTAGATGAATGTAATAGCATTCATACATTCCCAAAGCTATGTCTTGAGGTTTTGGATTCTTATTCAAAAGGTTATTACCTTGTCAAAATCTTGAAATACTTTCCCTCTGTGTTTCTATACTATTTTCAAATATGTTAGTATTTTACTATTTTTATTCCAGGCGAGGAAGTACCCAATTCCTGTCTTCTACAGTTAGGTATCTAGTTTTTCTGATAATACTTGTCAAAGAGATGGTCCTGTCTCCAGTGTGTGTTCTTGGTAACTTTTTTAGGAATCAGAATGTGTCTCTACATTGTATTTATTCCTTCTATCCAATTTCTATCAGTTTATATATGGTTTGGCAAATATGCTGTTATAGCAACTCTGTTTCTATAATGTCAGATATTATGATACATTGAGGATTACTTTTTGATAAAGATGACTTAGACCCTTGTTTATTCTTTTTGCAGTGTGGTAGCATATGATTCCTTATGCAACTTAAATTATCTTGGTATTTCAGTCAACAGGCCTATAATTAATTGCTATAGGAATTATATAGTTTCTGCACATAGTTTTTACTGATTTGGTCCTTTCAGGAACAATTTTAATACTACTAACCTAGGAACACTGTGGGGTTTTTTATGTATTATTGTCTTCTAAACTTTCCTTCCTCACTGTTGTATGCTTTTTTATTATAGAGACATTTAAAATATGAGGTTGCACTTAAATATGATTTTAGGGGCTTTTTAAAATGGAGAATATCAGAGCACAGTGCAAATATGTAGTTGTGCAAGCAGAATTCTGAGAAAACAAGACAAAACTCTTGTGACCTCAAAACTCAGTTTTTTTCAAAAACATGGAGCTGTTCTTGAAGTGTGCTCTTGTGCCTCTCCAGGGTGCAGTCAATAGGAGTGAGTTTAGTTTAGAATATTTATCACAACTGGCTATTGTTATTGTTACTACCTACTTTCCTACTACAGCTGCTTCTGCTGTGATTATTTTGGTTTTTGGGTTTACTTACTTACTTACTTACTTACTTACTTACTTACTTACTTACTTACTTATTTATTTATTTATTTATTTATTTATTTATTTATTTGAGATAGGGTTTCTCTGTGTCACCTTGACTGTCTTGGAACTCTCTCTGTAGTCCAGGCTGGCCACCTGGATCACCTGGTCTACATAGTGAGTTCCAGGGTGCTTGGATTAAAAGCGTGAGCCACCACCACCTGATCATTTATTATTGACTATTTGTTATTTATTTACATGCCTATATAGAAAAACATGTTTTCGAACGTGCACCCTCTTCTTGTGATTATACTGATCTTGTAGTTAAAAGAAATTTACTCAAGTGGTTTTTCTTCATCCTCAGGGAATAAATTGACTGATGCTCTGAATAAAGTTGGCTATTGTGCAAAATTTAGTTCACCTTATTTTTAGGCTCTATTTTCTTGGGTTTCACCTCCAATTTAAGCAGTAAACAGGAGAATTTCTGGACTTCTTCAGAAACTTCATTGTCACTATACAGAAGTTCTAATAGTTTCCACATGTTTATTTTGTATTCAGTTACTTTTCTGCAAGTATTTATGAATACAAAACTCTTTTGCCAGATCTGTGGAGGTTTTTAAAGTATAAGATTATTTCTTTGTAGAAAAGGAAATTAGCTTCTTCCTTGCATATCTAAAGTATTTATTTAATTTACTTTCTCTCTCTCTCTGTCTCTCTTCCTCTCCCTCTCTCTCTCTCTAACTCAAGGAAAGTAAGTACCAAGAATGAACATAACCTATACCCTTGTTTCCTTGTTTTTATGATTATTTCAGATTTTCTCCATCCAATACAATGTTGACTATCAGTTTATTATTCATTGTCTTAACTTTTATGTGGAGCAATATTAATATTTTTATTTCTTTTGGATTTTTGAATTTTGATTACTGTGTGGTTGAATAATAATGCTTCCTCTACACTCATATATTTGATTATTTGGTCATCAGGTACAGGCACTACTGAGAGGGATTAAGAGGTTATTGGAGATGTAGCCTTGTTGGAGGAGTGTGACACTGAGGGTGGGCTTTGGGTTTTCAGTAGGCCAAAGCCCACTCAGTGGCTCCATCTCTTCCTAAAGTCTGCAGATCAGGATGTAGACCTCTCAACTTCTTCTTCAGTACCACATCTGCCTATATGTTTATATGCTCCCCTCCATGATGGCGATAGACCTATGTAGCAGTAGGGTTTCTTGGTCCCAGGCAGCCAAGGCCCAGACCCTGCCACGCCAGACCTGCTGCTTCCCGCCATTGCTGCTCAGGCCCCCCAGAAATGACTCAGATGCTTATATTAACTTTATGTTGTTTGGCCTATGGCTTAGGCACTTTTCTAGCTAGTTCTTACATCTTAAATCAACCCATTTCTATTAATCTGTCTGCCCACGTGCCCGTGGCTCACCTATGTTCCTTACATGTTGCTCCTTGGGTGGCTTCAGCTCAGTCTGCCTGACTCCGCCCTGCTTCTCCTACCTATGCTCTGATTTCTCCTCCTACTTCTTTTATAGTACTTGTCATGGCCCAAAACAGCTCTTTTATTTAAAGATTGATATTCACAGCATACAGAAGGGCATTCCCACATCAGACCTAGCCTCTGAAAGTGTAAGCAAGTGCCAATTAAATGTTTCCCTTTATAAGATTTTGCTTTGGTCATGATGTCTCTAAACAACAGTAGAACACTGACCAAGACAATTATGAAGTGCCATTTAATTTGGACAAATAATATTAGTGAAACTACTAAAATGATTTTATGGTTATTATTTTATTTTATTTATGCCCCATGTTTCATTAGTTGATAGTCACAAGTTGAAATAATCTTCCATTTCTCTTATCAAAACACTTCTGTTATTGTGTATATTAAATTTGGCATGCAAGAATTTCATTGAAGATTGTTTTATTTCTTTGAGAATTTCTTCATAATATGTTCTGATCATATTCACTCTCATCCCCAATTCCTTCAAGATTATTCCCCCAACTCAGCCTGTGAAATTTTGTGTCCCTTTGTACCATCCATCATTGACAGTCCACGCTGTCTACATTCTTGGCTCTATTGCCTTACATTATAGTACTGCAAAATTTCTACATGCCATACACTTAAAGAAATGGGCTCTTCTTTTCTTAGAGATTATCAGTTGGTAATAGTTACCCAATAGGAGTGAAGCATCATATATTATACCTCCTCTCACTGATAATTGACTTAAGATGATCATGTATGGGTCCTATGTATGCTACCACAAACACAGTTAATTCACATATAGCTCCTGTGCTTTACTGAGGATGCAGTATGCTTTGTATTTATCTACCACATCTGTCTCTTATGAGCTTTCTGTCAACTCTGACATAATGATTACTCAGCCTTGGGATAAGGATATATGCTATAGAAGTTTCATTTAGAATTATGCATTTCATGGTCTCTCCTTCTCTGTATGTTGGCCACTTGTAAATCTCTGAAATAAACTTTCGTCTGCAAAAAGAAGCTTCTCAAATAAGGGTTGATAAATGCACTAAAGTATATGTATCTTTCTTGCTCAGCTGTAAAATCTATTCACTGCAATATTGCTTTTAACAAGACAGGACAAATAGTTTCAAAATTTTGAATTTGATATAAATTTATGCCCTAAGATAACTTGTATGTTAAAAAAATTATATTAACTATAAAGAATATTGAACATTTAATAGCCATTTTTAAATACCTAGTAATTAAGTATGAATTATATAAGATTAAGCTTTATTATAAACTCTTGATTTTTTTAAGTAAAATCTCTAGGTTAGTGACAGTAAGATATTAAAATATTTTGCTGTTGTTATATCTGGATACATATCCTTTTATTTTGCATAGTCATTAATTTATAAAATTTATAAATTATGAGCATTAATATTTGGCTGAGCTAAAATATATACATAACAACTTTGGGGATCTTATTGCTTATTTAGGAATTTCATAAAGTATTTTTTTAATCAAATTTCTCATCACAAATTTGACCAAATTTTCTCTACTCCCTAGCTATAATGTTATGTCTTTTCTTCATATTACAAACAAATCCAAAGCAAGCAAGAGATTAAATGTCACCATCTCTGACTAGGTTGAGCAATCATTCCTTAACATGAGGCTAGCCCATGAATGTGGTGTACATACACAGCGTCATTTTATTGTAGAGAATTTACTTTTGCCCACTTTGAGCAGGAGTCAATTCCAAATACTTTCTTAACTATGAGTGAAAATTTATGCCCACCTCCCTTTCACTACTCTCTGAATTTTACCTGGCTTGATTTATCTCCTGCATGTCTTGCACATGCTGTCAAAATTACTGTAAACTCATATGTATGTCTGTTGTGTATTGTCTGGAAAATTCTGTTTACTTAAACTTTTTTTCTCACCTCTAGTTCTTATTGATGTGGGAATGCCTTTCTGTATGCTGTGAATATCAATCTTTAAATAAAGGAGCTGTTTTGGCCCATGACAGGCACCATAGAAAAAGTAGGAGGAGAAATCAAAGCTTAAGTAGGAGAAGCAGGGCGGAGTCAGACAGATCAAGCCAAACGCCCAAGAAAAAACATGTAAGGAACACAGGTGAGCCACGGGCCATGTGGCAGACAGATTAATGGAAATGGGTTGAGTTAAGATGAAAGAGCTAGCTAGCAAGGTACCTGAGCCATAGGCCAAACAGCATGAAGTTAATATAAGTGCCTGAAACATTTTCTGGGGGCCTGAGCAGCTGCAGGCAGCTAAGGGGTCTGGGCGGCAGGTCTGTGGGTGTGGACCGCTGGCCACCCGGGACCAAGAAACCTCACTGTAACATCTTATAGTATTTTAGGCCCCTTCCACATAGAGACATGAGTTTTGAGGGGAGAAGTATAATAAAGGTATCCCATTCAAGGATTCATACTCCAATATTTCTTACTTTCTATACATTGTTCAGTTGTGGGTCTTCACATTAGTTCTTATCTACTATAAGAAGCAGCTTTTCTGATGAGGGGTGAAAAATTAATCATCTACGTGTATAACAACATTTGATTATGACATATTTTATTGCTATTTTCAGTTAGCAAAATAATTTTTTTTCCTGGTTTTACCCAGGATATAACACTTACCTAGGCTCAGAATTTTTGCCCTGTTGACTTATTAGGTATAGGTTCCACCTCATGGGACCCAACCGTACATACAATCAAAAGTAATTGGCTACTCCCTGTAGATGGAGTTTTACTTTCAAGGCGCCAGTCCAAAATTAATATTTATTAGAATATAAATTAACACTCACAATAGTAGTAACAGCTTATGGTGGCACCTGAACAAGGACTGGTGGATCCAAGCGATGGAGGAGCGATGGATTCCGATTCTGTCTGTCCAGCAGCCAGCAGCCAGGAACCAGGAAGAGAGCTCCTCGTGTCCCAGCAGCCACTTATCAATGGGCTTGGCCACACCCCCTCCAGGGTCCCGGAAGTGTCTTCTGACCTTATCACCTGACACCTTAATCCCGCCACATCTCCCCCTTTTGTCTAAATAAAAAGGTTCTAAACTAAGATTATGTACAATAGGAATTATTATGAGTTAGTAACCGTAAATACCTATTCTTCAACCCCTTCAAGACCTGAGAAGGAAGATATATCACTTGAAAGTCAGAAGTATATGGAAGTAGTGGCTTCCAAAATTTGGGAGAGGACAGCAACACAGCTACCTGGACAATCATCCCTTGTTTTGTGCACCGTTGGAGCATCTATCATATTGGCAACAGGCCTATGGTATCTGACAGGTCTTCTCACAAGCAGGGAAATTTTGGAGGGACTGTCTTATCCTGTCCAGGCAGGTTTCGTCAGTCTCCATCCATCAACTTGTTCCTCCAGCTTGGACACCATGTGTGCACTGTCAATAATCAAGGTAAGGACAGTTCCTTACTCAACTGGCCATTCTCTGCCAAAAGGACAAACTCCAATGGAGTATCCTCGATGCTCATACCATCTCGAGAAAGGAGCAGTGACACCAGGAGTCGTCGTGCCTCTCATGGCCGAATTTCAAATGTTAAATGCCATATTCTCCGGGTCTATGAAATGGTTGAAGATTTCTGTCTATCTATGATATTCTAACCTGTATCTGAGATGACTGGGATATGGTACCTTAAGTAATGTTGACAGTAGTTTTTATTGCCCTAAGGATTAAACCCTGTATTAAAATTATAATATCTATACAAGAGGTGTACAATCCCTGAACAATGACTTTTAGTATGACTATCAAACATTAGCCAGGGGTATATTACCATGTAGAGTGGCCACAGCATTTTAGACATGTATATACATATATATCATCTAAACAGAGGTATATAAAACATTTTGTGCATATATCATAACTAGTGCAATCATACATTATATCTAGTATAGTTAAATGAAGGTAGTAATTGCATAGTGTACATGACAATGATGTGCAAATATTTTAAACAGAGATAGAAGTATATATAAAACAGAAATTACAGATGTCTTGAACAAATTAACTAGCTCATAGTTTTTTATACCAATCATGGGCCGTATATGAGCGATATCTCCTAGTAACTTTTGAAAATCGTTAAGAGTCTTCAATTTATCTCTATTTAATTTTACCTTTTGTGGCCTAATTTTTTGTAAACCTATTTTATATCCTAAATAATTGATAGAATCTCCCCTCTGTACTTTTTCTGGAGCAATTTGTAGTCCCCAATCAGGCAATATTTTCTTTAGTTCTTCAAACAATGTTTCTAATGTCTTTGGGTTTGGGTCTGCCAGCAAAATATCATCCATATAATGGTAAATGATAGATTGAGGAAAGCGCTTGCGCAGTATTTCTAGTGGTTGTTGTACAAAATATTGGCATAAGGTGGGACTATTCAACATTCCTTGGGGAAGGACTCTCCATTGGTACCTCTTAGCTGGCCCTGAATTATTAAGAGTAGGCACTGTAAAAGCAAATTTCTCTTTGTCCTGTTCCTGTAAAGGTATGGTAAAAAAACAATCCTTCAAATCAATAACTGCAATAGGCCATCCTTTAGGTAGCAGAGAAGGCAGGGGAATACCAGATTGTAAGGGGCCCATAGGTTGAATCACCTTATTAATTGCTCTTAAATCCGTTACCATCCTCCATTTTCCAGATTTTTTCTTGACAAAAAAAACAAGAGAATTCCATGGACTGGTTGATTCTTCGATATGCTGAGCCTGTAACTGCTCCTGTACCAACTGTTCCAAAGCCTGAAGTTTTTCTCTTGTCAAAGGCCATTGTTGAACCCAAATAGGCTTTTCTGTTAACCATTTCAAAGGCAATGCTGTGAGTGTCCTTTGAGGTTCTGTGGTTATTGGGCAATTCTTTTTTACAACCTGAATGGCTGGCGAATTTTTTCCGTAGTACCTTAGAGCGTCATTTCTGGAAACATAATTGAGTCTCCGGTTGATATCAGAACGAGGAGGGATATTAATCTGGGTATTCCATTGCATTAGAAGGTCGCGACCCCACAGATTCACTGCTATATCAGCCATATATGGCTTCAACCATCCTTTCTGACCTTCTGGTCCTATGCATTCAAGCCATCTCACACTCTGTTTTACTTGCGATATTGTTCCAATACCCAGAAACTGGATATCTACTGCCTGTAAAGGCCATCTGGGGTGCCATGATTGGGGGGTTATGATCGAAACATCAGCCCCCATGTCGACTAAACCCTGGATATAAATATTATCTATCCGTATACCCAATTTTGGTCTTTGTTCATTTATTGAAGTCTGCCAGAATATTTGTTTTGTGATTCTTTTTGGAATTTCTGAGTTTTTTTTGAATTTATATTATTATCTAATAGCATATGGTTTTCTAGATCAGGTTTTGGATGCTCTATTCGTCCTGAGAATGCTGATCTTCTCCTATGACCGGATATGATCTCACCATCCTTGAATTTGGAGTCTGATTTTTGGGGGCTTCCCGGGGGAAGCCCCGAAAGGCGTTTCCCGATGGTAGAGGGTTGCCTTCTTTATCCCTGGTAGATCTACATTCATTGGTCCAATGCCGTCCCTTGCCGCACCTTCTGCATAATCCAGAAGGCAATGGCCTTCTGTTCGAATTAAACCTAGATCGGGTATTTTTTCCAAGAGTACCTTGTGCACAGTTCCGTCTTATATGGCCTTGTTTACCACAGTTGAAGCAAGTGATGTCTTGGTTCCTCACCCTAACATTAGCAACAGCTTGGCCTACCCAATTCTCCTCATTTCCATGGAGACATTCAGCATTTATTACATATTGAATCCATTCTTCTATCGGTGCAGCTCTGATCTTTAAAGGCATTAGTATTCTTCTACATTCTGTATTAGCATTATCAAAGGCCAGAGAAAGTATTAATTGCTTCCTAACTTCTGTATCTGATATTGCTCTATGAACAGCTGTGGTGAGCCTCTGTATAAAGTCGGTATAAGGCTCTTTTAAGCCTTGTTTGACCTTAGTATAATGCTCAATTTTTTGACCTGGGTCCAAAATCTTTTCACAAGCATTCAGTGCAGCAGTACAGCATAGCAATAAAGTATGCTCATCATAAGTAGATTGAGTCCTCACATCAGCAAACATGCCTTCACCAAGGATTTGGTCCTGAGAAGCAAAGAAACCCCTAATTTTTCCTTGTTGTTCCAAGGTCTTGGCCTCCTCTCTAAACCAGCCTCTCCACTGTAAATTCTGACTTTGGTCCAAGACAGCAGCTGTTAGCTGCATCCAATCAGTTGGTAGAATCCGGTTTTGTGCTGACCATGAATTTAGAAGCTGCTTCACATAAGTAGAGTGTATACCGTGCATTGATATTGCCTCTTTAAAATCCTTGATGTCTCTCATATGTACTGGCTCATAGCTATACTCTACATATTCTGAGGATCCATCAGGTGTTATCTTTGCCTGAATAGCAGCTGGGAACAATAGTGGTGTGGAAGGGGGTAGCCCTGTTATGTTTACCACTTTGGGTAGAGTACCTCCAGTACCATAATATCCCATTGGGGGTTGACCTGAACTGTTCTGAGCATATGATGCATCACTACCCTTTTCCAGTATTGCAATGCGATCTTCCCATTCTTGAATTTTGGATATTACGGGTTCCCATTCCTGGATTTTGGATACTACAGGTTCCCATTCCTGGATTTTGGATACTACTGGTTTCCATTCTTGAAGTTTAGATACTATTGATTTTTCTAGAGCTTGAGTGTCCTGATGAAGCAGTCCTTCCAAAGACCTCACTGAGTCAGCAATTTTTCCATCCCCATCATTAACATAATTAATGATTTTCTTGTTCTCATCATTAATGTAGTCAACAAGTTTCTTGTTTTCATAATTTACATAGAGCCTATATTTCTCTTGTACAGTGTTATCCTTATCTACAGAGGAAGCCTTAGCTGAGAGCTTGTTGTAACCAATTTCCAGAGTATCCATCCTTTTTGCCATTTTAGTGCTTGACAGTTCCACATCACATACCTTGGACAGTAACTGTCGATTTACATTTTGCACCTGTTTAACCTCATCTGCCACTGTAGAGTTCGATAGTTCCATAATACATAATCTGGACAATAATTGTTGGTTTCCATTTGACAACTCTGTCATCATCCTCTTATTTTGAAAAATAAAATAGAGAAATAACCCAAAAAATAATAGGACTGGGGTATTGAATCCTTCAAGATATTCATTTAAAAATTTATCAACCACCATGGCAAAATATGACCTAAACTCTTCAAAAGAATAATAGTCAGCCATTGTGTCAATTCAGATATAATTACGCTGTTTAGTATACAGGTGTCACAGTTTTGTTCAATTTCCTACCCACTGTATTGTAGATGCAAAGACTCTCAGCAGCAGAAAGCTGCGGGCTGAAAACCGAGTGCTGCAGGGGGCTGAAAGCAGAGCCAAATGCTGTAGTAGGCCGGCGAGTTGAAAACCGGTCCTGCGCACTGAACGGAAGTCTTGCGTCTGCGCACTGATCTGAAGTCTAGCGTCTGCACACTGATCTGAAGTCTCGCGTCTGTGCACTGAACTGAAGTCTAGCGTCTGCACACTGAGTTGATCTCGCGTCTTGCACTGAAATCTCGCCCCCAGGCAATGAGCCAAAAACCCCCACCTACACACTGGATCAGCTGGCTGGAAACCGTGCCCGGCTAGCAAGAGGGAGCTTTAAGCCCAAGTGAACAGTCTGTATGTCCCCTGGCTTCTTACAGTTTAGGGCACAGGGCCGAGGACGTTGGGCGCCAGATGTAGATGGAGTTTTACTTTCAAGGCGCCAGTCCAAAATTAATATTTATTAGAATATAAATTAACACTCACAATAGTAGTAACAGCTTATGGTGGCACCTGAACAAGGACTGGTGGATCCAAGCGATAGAGGAGCGATGGATTCCGATTCTGTCTGTCCAGCAGCCAGCAGCCAGGAACCAGGAAGAGAGCTCCTCGTGTCCCAGCAGCCACTTATCATTGGCTTGGCCACACCCCCTCCAGGGTCCCGGAAGTGTCTTCTGACCTTATCACCTGACACCTTAATCCCGCCACAACTCCCCTAACAATCATGGCAATACTGTAACAGTGGTCATATACTTCAGGCAGGTCATTATTGTGGCTCATAGTATTTATAGCTGGATGAGATTGATGACTACTTTTCTCCTCTGATAGCATGTATAAATCTTCTACCAATTTTAATACCACCCAGTCGAGATGAAACTTCAAGTTGGTTATAAGCTTTTGGCTTTAAGTACTATGCTGCAAATATGTGAACTCTTCACCAAGATGGCCTTAACAGGAAAGCAAATACGATTACTTGCAATACCCTGTAATGTAATGGGGGAGGGGGACCCTTCTGGTCAATGACTGAAAAAGATGTAAACATTATTCCCTATTTGCATAGTGAAGTATACTCTTTTCTCCTGATAAAAAACAATTTCTTTTTGTAACAGATGAAGACCATTACAAAAAGTCACAGCCAATAAAAGCCCAGATTAGTGAAGCTTAGTCTCAATTAATACATCTACAAAATACTCCTGCACATAAAGCATTAGGAACATTGTACAAGAGGGCAGGAGAAGATTGCAAAAGTCAGTATCAGGAAGTTTATTCTAAGACTGTGTCTCCTAGTAATGCCAGAAACTTTACCCATTGTCAGCAACATGACTGTCCAAATGTGAGATGATCAAGAGAGAAACCCAAGGAAGGATCAAATTAGATTTGAAAGAGTCCAACAAGTCTCAACCCTACGCACAGAAATAAAGGCAACTGAAGAAATCTGGGACCATACAAAGTAGTCTTCCCCATAGAAGAATACATAAATTGTCCAGTGCCAAATCGTCAGGCCTGCAAACATGCATAAAAGTAACATTATATAACTGAATAAGTTATATTGAGGAATGTGCCCATATTTGCACAAAATAACAATTATTTTAAAAAGAAGCCATGGATTTGAGGTACTATGGAGGTATATGGGAATGTTTAGAAGGAGGAAACAAGGAAAAGAATATTGTAATAAAATATGAAGAAAGTGTATTTTATAAAAGATGTTCTGGTTATGAAAAATTTATTAACAGATTATGTTTAGCAAGCATACTGTTCCTCTATTATATTTAAATTTCTTCTATATGTGTATATATTTTATGAAGTTTTCACTGTAGTAGCTTTAAATATAGCTTTTAAAAAGATAGTTGTTGTTAGTTATTCCTTCCTATATTCCTTCTCTATGCTGGCCTCCCTTTCTCAACCCACTTAAATTCTATTCAAATTTCCCTTTTATTTATTTAGAACAGTATATTCTATTTTCCTTCCTTGAAATTTTCCCTTCTAATTCTTGTTCTCTACTACTTATTTAAACTCTTTGGATATTCTAAACAAAACACTTATCTGAAGCATAAAGATAACATTCACAATTAAGAGTAAAGATGCAATGCCTTTCCTCATCGTGGTCTATAGTACCTGACTCGGGAAGATTGGGTTGAGCTCCATCCATTTATGTGCAGATTTTATAATCTCATCCTTAATAACAGAATAGTATTTCATTATTTAAGTTTTTAGTACTGTATCCACAGTTAAAAATTAAATCTATTGATGAGGATATCTGAGGATTTTGGTTGGTTTTATTATCGCTATTTAGATAAAATGATATGGTACCGAAATGCTTCTCAAGTATTTATGCTTGTGCTGACAGACAATTGCTATACTTGGCTTGAATCAGTGAGGCTTTTCTTTACAGGGAAGGGCAAAGGTGCAAAGAATCTCCTAGCTGTTCAAAGTGCTAAGACTAAGTGATAGGTGTGTTATTAGTCCTCTTTGCACCACCCCTTTAAGGCCCTGCGGACATTGCTGAGATGGGGACAGAAAGACTGTAAGAGATAAAAACTAAGTAGAAGCTTGTGTAATATTATCCTCATGGTAACACAGACATCACAACTGTGATCTCTACACAGAAGCTTTTCTGAGGCCTACCATGGTTAGGATAATGTTCAAAGACCATGAACATTCTATTGATAACTTCTATGACAGAAACTGTCATTGGCTTCACTGTACACTGTTACGTTAAGGTTTCTTGATCCCAGGTGGCCAGAGGTCTAGATCCACAGACCTGCAGCCCCAGACCCCTTAGCCAACCACCGCTGATTAGGCCCCCAGAAATGATTCAGATGCTTATATTAAGTTCATGCTGTTTGGCTTATGGCTTAGGCACCTTGCTATGGAACCTGCATGTCCAATTTAAACAGCATACTGTCAAGCAGTCAATATAAGAATAGGTTCATGTCCAGTGGCTAACCAATGCCACAAAAAACTAATCTCCATATGAAGTTAATCGCTGCCCATTTTTCTCTTCAAGTAAATTGGTGCTGCAGGGAGCAGACCTGTCTCGTCTAACTGTCCAGAAAAGTCTGAGTTCTTAAGACATTTTAAATACCATATTCTGTAGGTCTTAGAAGTCTTTGAAGATTTCCTATCTAATTGAATTATATCTTTGTATACCTGAAAATCTAACTAACATGCATTTTTTAATTATACATTACAATTTTAAATCAGTTACATAAACATCATATCTTAAACAAGAGTAGAAAAATACATACAGCATAAGAGAATTGACCTTAAATTTTTATCAATAAACCAAAATCCATATTAATGTAAAACATTTTGGGATTAACAGCTATTTTTCTGATCTAAGTAAATTCAATAATCTAATTTTTAAAAATCACTCATATACCATATTCTCCTTTTCTTCTTAGAAAGATATTAACTATGACCATTAACCATTTATAATGAAAATAAACATTTATAAACCATGTTTTGGGAATTTGGGTGTAGTTTTCCATTACTACTTCCAGCCGATTATGGGACACTGAAAATCTCATGGGTTTTTGAGACTGGATTATAGTCTGCAGCCCTGAAGCTGATATGACCATTTCTTCCCATCAGAGATTTTTTTCAGGGGGTCTTGGTTGATCAAACCATATTTGCCTGGAAGCAATCCACAAAAGCAGAACTCTTCCAAAGCGATAAATCCTTAGATACAAATTTCAAAATCAAAATACATTTAAAATATATATTCTTTTTAAACTTAGCCTTTGAAATCCATTGTCTTTCTACAGTTAGCTCATTAATAGTTAAAAAATTAAAAGAAAACACAATAATAACCAAAATCCAGATTTTGTTTCGTATTTTCCACCTTTATGTGGCTTATTATATTTTTATTACTCTATTTCTCTTTTTAAAGACTTTACATTCTTTTTTTCTCTCTGAAGCCTATGCACCTTTTACACACATTGTAACCCATACAGGTTTTTTTTTCATTTGAATCTTTTTTATTGTGAATTCTTAATCATCTTCTAACCAGAAGAGCTTTTATAATACTCACACTCTCTTAAAGAGCCACATAATTTTTGCAGGTAAAGCTGAATCAGTAAGTTCTCTTAAAGAGACCATATCTCTGTTTTCTGGTGGCAAACAGACCCAAGAAAATGCTACTACTAAGAAACCGTCTTTGTTTCCTTTTTGTTCAAAATAAATAGAAATTTAAAATCAATCAGATGCTACTGAGTCTTCTAGGAGATTTCAGGAACTGGCCTGGTCTTCAAAGCAAGTTGCAGGACAGCTAGGACTGTCACACAGAAAACCCTAATGCTACAGATGGTGCCCAACATGGGTCTCGAACCCATGAACCTGAGATTAAGAGTCTCATACTCTACCAGACCAAGCCAGCCACTCAAAGAAGAAACATGCAAGGAACACAGGTTAGCCAAGGGCTATATGGCAGACTGATTAATGAGAATGGGTTGAGTTAAGAGAAATAACTAGCTAGCAATGTGCCTGAGTCATAGGCCAAACAGCATGAACTTAATATAAGCATCTGAATCATTTTGGGGGCCTGAGCAGCGGCGGGCTGGTAAGGGGTCTGGGGCTACAGGACTGTGGGTCTGGACCTCTGGCTGCCCGGGACTATGAAACCTTATTTGTAACAGTACACTTAGAAGTAAACATTGTTAGTGAATTCCTCAAAAAATAATAAATTTTGAAAATAACTTGTAAAAAGTGGATGTATGAAAGAGGGTTAATTGGAAAGAGAAGAGAATTATCATTTCTTGAATGGTTACTTACTATGTCATCTTTGTTTTATTTGCTTAGCAATCAATAATAAATATTCATAATAGTTATTTGAAAGAGGACATCTTACTATGAAAGATCTACTCCAAAGATATCTGTTTGTATAGTTATATGGTGATATGCATAATGAAAAGAAAAGGAAGTTGTACGTGATACAGAATGTAGTAGTTCACTGTGGGGACCTCAGAGTCTTCCTAAAAATTTCCTTCCTGATTCTGATGAGGCAAGTTCTCCTCCTGTTCATATGCTTATTACCATGATAATCTGTTTCATCACAGGTTCTAGTGAGAAAAACAAGTAACTATGGACCAAAATGTCTTAGTCACAGAGTTGTATAGATCATAGGGGTATTTTCAGAAGTCAGTCCTCACCTCCTTGGATTTATTTGTTTGTATTGTTATAATATAACTACATAACCCCCCACCCCACAGTGATAGTCCTCCTTGCTCTCATTCAAGTCTAAGGCCTCCATTTTCATTAGTTGTTGTAAAACATATATGTAGATACATATATAATCCTAATATATAAATATAACCTCATTCTGCAGTATGTTACATATATGTATGCTCTCAGGGCTGACCATTTAGTATTTAATAACCAACTTGTGGCCCTTCTGGGGAATGATTATTTTTTTTATACCTCAGCACTCCTAAATTGCCTCTAAAACTATTATGAATAATTGCTATTGGCATTGCTTGCTTTCCAGATGTAGAATGTAAGTCTATTGCTGAAGACTCCATGTATTTCAGACCCACAGTCCAGAGGATCCAGAGCTAGGATTGACTTGTAGGCTTCTTTCCTAAGGAATAGCTTTCATTGTACCAGAAGGCACCGTGCAAGTTTTTAAAGGAGACAAGGAACCAAATGTCCTGTGTAGTTATGATACCTATAAAATACATATTGACTGCATGTGTTGACAAACTTAAGGGTATTGTAGTGGCACTCATACCTCAGTAATAACCAACAGCCTTCTAACTGGACTCAAGACTGCCACAAAAGGGAAGATGTGCCTGCTATTGAAAATAGCCAAAATACCCAGGGCTGGTTAAAGCATCAAAACAATGAACAACTTATGAAGCCTAATTAACTAAATCTGATACTACTAATTACAATTTGAATATTTTTAAACACGGAGATAAGTGTATTGCTCACTCTTTACTTAGAAAGCTTCTCTTTGCTATAGTTGGAAACCATTACCAAAAACTACAACCAATAAAGTGCAGAGTTGTTGAACACAGTTTGAATGGATACATCTACAATACAACTTCAGCATCTGAGTCTCAGGGAACAGGAGGGAAGTAGGTTAGGAGGATTGAGTCAGGAAAACAGAAAGATTGTGGTGAGATTATATCTTCTAAGAATGTCAGAAAAGCTATACCAGTGAAATCTCACCAATATGACTGCCTGAACAGGGGTGGAACTAAGACAGTAGACATGATTAAATTGATGGGAATAGCAGGGAAGCCTCAACCTGCTTTGCTGTTGAAGCAGGGTTTCTCTCTAATGTGATTCATAGTTCAGATGCACAGTTTAGCAGCTTCTATGTAAATCTCCCGCCTTTGCTTTGCATTTCTATAGAAGTGTTGGGTTACAGATGATGATTTCCATCCTTTAACATAGGCCCATCCCTAAGTTTCTAACCTATCCAACTTTGCTGTCTTTTAGAACATGAGTCTTATTGTGTTTTACAAATAATATATTCTTGGGTGTGACACTATCCACTGGAGTAGTATCAAGAACCAGGAGGCATATCCATAAAGACAATGGACACTTGTGGGTTCAAGAGATCATATTTAGGTTATAGCTTCATGTGGCAGGGGCTTTTTCAGGTGTCTTAGCCTCTCCAATTTTGTTTTCTCATGAATATAAAAGAAAGATGTTTGAACTCAGAATTAACTTCAGAGTTACAATTAATATTGAAAGTTGTAGTATTTGATCGTCCATACTAAGGAGGGAAGAGAATATCAGGAGGAAATCACTAATAAGATTTGAATAATTGAAGTTTAACAACCTAAACCATGAATATTGTCTACAGCTTCTAAGTAAAATACAACCATTTGAGTTTTTTTTTTTTAATTTTCTACTGGCATAAATGGTACTAATAATTCAGAACATGTTCACTTGAGTTTGATGCTGATGTTTGTTGATTATCAATTAATTTTGACACATTTAATTATTCCAATTGTAATGTACAAAAAAATTCATTGGCGGTGTCCATATTTAAATCTTAGATCTCAATCCTTATTTATTAATATTTAATAATTTGCCATGAAATACTTGTTTAGTCTTTTCACTAAATACCTTTTTTAAAATTTAACTTAAGTCAAATTATAAGCATAGAACATCTAAAATTTTAAAATAAAATAAGTGCATCTATTCTGAAGATGGTAATGAAGTCCAGACAGACTTATTATCAATAATAATACAAATACTACCAGGAATGGAATAAAGAAATTACAATAATTAATTGTTGTAAATGTAATTATTTTTGTTTAGTCAAATGAGAAACAAGATCAAAGGAATTGATACATTGCCAGCAGTGTTCTTTCCCAAAATTAAGATTTTACAGAAAAAAAAAAAGTTATTCTAGAGGCAACTCAATTTCTACTGAACTAAGATCACTATGCAATATGGGACTGGCCAAATGAAAATGTATTTCTCTCTCTCTCTCTCTCTCTCTCTCTCTCTCTCTCTCTCTCTCTCTCTCTCTCTGTATGTGTGTGTGTTTGTGTGTGTGTGTGTGCTGTGTGCAAGAGAGAGAGAGAGAGAGAGAGAGAGAGAGAGAGAGAGAGAGAGAGAGAGAGAGAGAGAGAGAGACGGGGGGAGAGATGGTAGTGTTTCTAATTTGAATGATAAACATTTATTTATAGCATACCAATGCATGTGTTGCTTTTGAAGGCTAAGTCTCTGTCTTTGCAGTGTCATAAATAGATGAAAAGGAATTGAACAGCTGCTCAACGTCTGTTTAATCTGCATGACCCTGAGCAACTATTGTGATTGATTGATTCCACTACCAGCCTTTAATCATTCAGTATAAAATTTGTATAACATTATCGTTGGACAGCAAATTGAACATGGTTTTACAACTATGTGGTTTTTTTTTTTTTTTACAAAGCATCCTGGAATTGTTTCTATCAAGTTAAATCAACCAGAATTAATAAAGTTTGTTAAAACTTGAAATTACACAAAGACAAAGATCTAGTTAATGAAATCCTAACTTGTCTTACACTTATCAATTATAGGCATGGAATCTCTGAGGGAAAAAAGTTACAGGCAGTGAAGTTTAAGAATAAATATTTCATTTTCAACATTTATTTCCAGTATATGAATATTTTGATTTTACAGTAATATTTGAGAAAGTCTTTAAATTTAAGTCAGAGTTATGAGTAGATATAGGGAAAATACCGAAGGTAAAATGTATCAAGTTTGTGAGCTGTATGCTTGTCTAGCCTTAACTATCTCAATGTTTTAAAATTGTGAGAGTTCTTTAAAGTATAACTTTTTGGGTTCTTAATTATTTATTTTTTCATTTGTTTTACACACTAGCCACAGTTTCCTTTCTCTCCTTTCCCTTTGTCCCCTCCCTCCTGCCTACACAAATTATAAACATGAAGAGGGTAGGCTCCATGTAGGCTCCTTTAGTAGTCACTCCAGAGTCAGAGCTCAGGTTAACTGTCTGTTTGTTGCCCAGTCATGATTCCTGAACCCCCTGGCTTGTACAGTCCCTCTTCTCTCAGGATTCCTGGAAAAATCCTCTTCCAGGATTCCTGGAAAGCTATATTTTATTAGTGAGATTGTTCATGTATGGGAAGCTACCACATGATAGGGTTAGAGAATTTTAAATGGTACCCAAACGCAGTGATTTCCGTATCTTCTGTGAGGAGAGTGATGACAGCAGTCTTGTTCCAAGGACTCTGACGTTGAGCACCTGAGAAGCATCACTCTTCTGTTGCTGTAAATATACAGTGTTTAGAAAGCCTCTTCATTTTGGTATGCTTGCTTAGTTTTCTTACTTTGAGGATAGTAATTTGTACCACGTATAAAGAGAAACTCAGATATGAAGTTGCCTGTAATGGAAAATGGAAAATACTAGGTTAGTTACTTTAGGTGTTAATTCAACATCTGAGAAAAGCAGTTAAGGAAGGAATGCATATATTGCCTACCTGTTGGAAGGTATAGTCACTCAATGCTGGGGCACTATGGCCATTGCGGGTCACATTACCTTCATAGTCATTAAGGACAGAGACATAAGTGTTGCTACACAGCTGGCTTCCCTTTAATTCACAATAGAACACCACTTAGCGCAATGCTATTGTCCTATTTAGAGTAGGTTTTCTATCTCAGTTAATGGTCTAGAAATTTTGTCACAAACATGCTGACTTTTGTTTTCATGTGATTAAAAATGTAGTCAAATTGACAAGATTAACTATTCGAACAGTAAATAGAAAGCACAGGACTTGGTCACATTTCATTGCCTAATGCTACCAACTTACATACTTCAATACAGTTCTACTGCAAGTTCCAAAAAATAATTAAATGCCAAGAAGTTGAACAAATTTAAGATTATTGGTTTAAGTAAAGAATTGGCTGTTTATAAAAGGAACTTTATTTCCATATATGGGGGATTAGTATTTCTATCAAAATTATTTACTTATTCCTGAGAAAAGGGTTTTCTCATAATTGCATGATACCCATTGCCATTCATAATATCTTCATTGTTATAGTGTTTATTCATATGGTGTGTGTGTGCAGGGGTATTAGCATACATTTTGGTATGTACAAGTAAGAATATACTGATGTGGGAATGCCTTTCTGTATGCTGTGAATATCAATCTTTAAATAAAGGGGCTGTTTTGGCCCTTGGCAGGCATTATAGAAAAAGTAGGCGGAGGAATCAGAATAGGTAGGAAAGGAAGTGCGGAGTCAAGGACAGACTTGGCAAGCTGACCAAGAAGAAGCATGTAAGGAACACAGGTGAGCCACAGGCCACGTGGCAGACAGATTAATAGAAATGGGTTGATTTAAGATGTAAGAGCAAGCTAGCAATGTGCCTGAGCCATAGGCCAAACAATATGAACTTAATATAACCGTCTGAGTTATATTTTTCTGGGGGCCTGAGCAGTGGCAGGCGGCTAAGGGGTCTGGGGCTAAAGGTCTGTGGGTCTGGACCTCTGGCTGCCCGGGACCAAGAAACCTCACTGTAACAATATACATTTCCATAAATTTTATTTTTTCATGTGTCATGTGTCATCACTGGAACTAATCTATGGTCTTCAAGGTTGTCCAAATATCACACTTTGGGAAATTGGGTATGATTTTCAAGGACTGCATCTATGTGATTCCTGTTGTTACCCTTCATAATATCTAGTCCTGCATAAGAACACAGTTGTCCTGGTTACAAGAGCAGGATCACAGTTCATATATAATGATTTTAGTGTTTCTACAATAGCAAAAAACAATGCCAGTACTTAAGTATTAAATCATATTTACTAAAATTCTAGTGATAAGTATGAAAATTAATATACTTTTTGGTATGTAACTTATTTTCAAATTCTAGATAATTTACACTAGAACCTGGGAAAGTAAATCTAGACTAAATTGCGTTTGTGTGAAAACACAAAGCTGAGAAGATAGAAGTTTTTGGGGGCATTCTCTCAAATCTCAATAAGTTACTACTACAAAATAATTGATGTAGCTCTGATGTAGTATAACCAAAGCTTTATTTGTCCTGGAGAATAGAGGCAGGAAATATGTATGAGGCCATTAATAAGAGTGAGCATAGTACTTAAGTATATTTTCAAACATTAACATTGACCATCTTACTCAGTTTTTAAATAGTTCATTTGTTTCCATAGAAGTGGCCTCATATTTGTGGTAAATAAAATTTTCTAATATGAAATGTCCATAGTTTAATTCATGAATTTTATATTATATAGCAGCAAGATCTGGTTCTTCTCACAGAGACTAGAATAATAATGGCCAAAATTCTATGCTGGTATATTTGAGAAAGGGAAATTTCCATATGAAAAGCCCTACTCGATGATTTCAATATAACTGAAGATTCTAGTTCCACAAATGGAAACTTCCAATTACTTAAGTATATTTGTCATAAGGAAGAAACAACACAAGAATTTACCCTAGTATTTATTGGGTGCAGATGATTCAGAGGAAGCTCATCTGCTGCTTTTTATTTTCCAGTTTCTCTTGGTGACATAAAGCATTCTCACTGGCACTTTTCTGTACATTGTAGAATATACAGTATGATGTGACTACAGATAAAGATGAGAATTCTAAAAAAAAATAAGAGCCATGTTCTTGCATGAAAATTTTTTAATGTGTCCTCATTATGGCTCTAGCACTCTTGAGTCTTTGGAAATAATAGAGAATGTATCATGTGTTCACAGAAATAAAAGTCATATTTTACCACTGACCGTGATTAAAATATTACAGTACTTTGAAACATTAAGCCAAACAATTTGAACATTTCTTCATATGCTTGAAGACTCAGTTCATAAGTTTTCATACTTTTGTGCAAGGTTTTAAAATTAAATATAATTGTATCATGTATACACTTTCCCTTTTCCCTCTCTAACTTCTGCTATGACAACCTCCCTCATTATTTCCTCTTACATTTATGGCCTCTTTTTCTGTTATGGGTAATGTTATATACATAATATAATATCCTCTGTGTGTGTATGTTTGTGTGTGTACAACCTGCTGAATCAACTTAGTATTGCTTGTATGCATATGATTTCAGAGTTATCACTTACATGTTATTGGATAGCTACTTAGGGAGCTCATATTTGAGATTTGCCCTTTCCTAGTTATATTTATTGGTGTTGAGTATGTTTCAGTCTTATTTGAGCATTAAATTAGCATGGCTACAGTTTACCGATTATGTCAAGGACACACAGTCTAGCAGCAGATATCCTAGTCGTCTGGCTTTCTGTTCTTTCTTCTGTTATATTTTGAGTACCTTAGATGTGGACTCTGAGTGAAGGCTGAGACCTCAGAATCAGTTGTTACAGAGGAGGTGATTTACTACTGATTGTTAACTTCCAGGAAACACAGTTATGTTTTCTATTTTGTTCTCAGGTTCTATTAGTATTTTGTTTTGTTTTGAAAACCTTGGAAATATGGGTTGGGCCAAATAGAATGTGTGTAAGACACAAACTGTTTTTTGCTTGATAACCATTTTATTTGTCCTAGGTTTTAGCTTATCATTCTAGAATAGAGCAGAGTTTCATACTCATCATAGTCTTATTTTAACACTGAGTATATTCTCTTAAAGAAAATTTTGCTTAAAGAAAGGATTTACATATTTATAAATGAAATAACCAATTTGATAAATAGTAACTGCTTCCATTCCAAAGATGAATTAAATAATTCCCAGCTGATTCTGAAATCAGCTACCAGGGAACTCCTAGAGCTAGTAAACACCTTCAGTAATGTGACAGGATACAAGATTAACCAAAAAAAAAAATCAATATCTCTTTTATATACATATAATGAATGGTCTGAAAAAGATATCATGGAAACATCACCCTTCACAATAGCAACAGATAACATTAAACATCTTGGGTTAACTCTAACCAAACAAGTGAAAGACATGTATGACAAGATCTTTAAGTCCTAGAAAGAAATTGTAGAAGATATCAGAAAATAGAAAAATCTCTCATTCTCTTGGATAGGAACAATAAGCATACTAAAAATATCAATCTTACCAAAAGTAATCTATAGATCCAATGCAATCCCCGTGAAAATTCTAACAATTCTTCACAGACCTCAAAAGAACAATACTCAACTTCATATGGGAGAAAAAAAATCAAAACAGGATAGCCGTACCTACCCTCTACAATCAACTACAATAAAGAAACTTTTGGAGATATCACCATGTCTGCCTTTAAGCTCTTCTACATAGCTATAGTAATAAAAAATATATTTTGGTATTGGCATAAAATAGATCAACAAAATCCAATTGAAGACATTAATCTTCATATCTAGGAACAGCTAATTTTTTTTTTTTTACAAAGAGGCCAAAAACATGCAATGAAAAAAAAAGCATCTTCAACAAATGTTGACAGTATTACTGGATGGTTGCATGTAGGAGACTGTAAACAAATCAAATCCATATCTATCACCCTACACAAAATTCAAGTCCAAGTGTATCAAAGATCTCAACATAAATCTAGTTGAACCTGATCGAAGACAACGTGAGAAATAGCTTTGAGTGCATTGGCACAGGAGTCCACTTCCTAAATATAAGACAAGTAGCACAGACATTGAGAATAATAATTAATAAATGGAAGCTCCTGCAACTGATATGGTTATGTAAAGCAATGGAAACCAGAAAACAGCAGCCTACAAAATGTGAAAAGATCTTTACCATCCCTACATCTGATAGAGGGATAATCTCTAAAATATGTAAAAAAAAAAAAAAAAAACAAGAAACTGGACATCAAAATACCAAATAATCCAATTAAAAACGGGATAGAGATCCCAACAGAATTCTAAGCAAAATAATCTCAAATAGCAAAAGACAATTAAAGAGTTTCTCAACATTTTAGCTATCAGGGAAATTCAAATCAAAATAACACTGAGGTACCATCTTGCACCTGTCAGAATTGCAAAGATCAAAAACACAGCCTATGCTAGAGGGAATTTGGAGTAAGGAGAACACTGCTCCATTCCTGGTAGGAGTGTAAACTCATGCAGCCTCTTTGGAAATCAGTATATGGTGGTTTCTCAGAAAACTGGGAATCAATCTACTTCTTGATACAGCAATACCACTCTTGAATACATACTCAAAGGATGCACATTTATACCACAAGAGCATTTGATTAACTATGTTTATTAGGGCATTATTCATAATATCCAGAACCAGGAAACAATCTAGATGACCCTTAAATGAACAATGGAAAAACATGTGGTACATTCACACAATATCATACTACTCAGCAGAAAAAAAAAAATGACATCCTGAAATTTGTGGACAAATGGATGTAACTAAAAAAATTATACTGAGTGAAGTAACCTGGCCCAGAAATACTAACATGATATGTACTCACTCATAAGTGGATATCAGATGTAAAGCAGCAAAAGGATAACCAGGATACAACCCCAGAGAAGCTAAGAAAGGAGGAGGACCCTAATAAAGACAACCATGGATCCCCGAGGAGGGGGAATAGATAAGATCTCCTGAGCAAATTGACAGCATAGGGGTTAGTGTGTAAGAGAAGGTACAAAGAGAACCTAAAACACTGGAATGGTTGAGTTGGGGGAGAAACAGAGGAGAGCTACAAAGTAGTTATCTTGATAGAAAGAACAATTTTTGGATTAGGGACAAACTTGATACTAGGGAAATATTCAGGAATCCATAAAAATGACCTGAGCTAAGACTCCAATAAATAGTGGAGAGGATGCCTAAACTGGCCTTCCCTGTAATCCAATTGATGATCACACTAATTGTCATTATAGAACCTTCATCCAGAAACTGATGGAAGCAGATACAGAGATCCACAGCTAAACATTTGACTGAGCTACCAATCCAGTGGAAGAGAAGGAGGAGGGGTTATGTGAGAAAGGGGTTAAAGATCATGATGGGGAAGTCTACAGAGACAGCTGATGTGAGCTTTTGGGAATCATTGAGCCTAGACTGACAGCGGGGGAATCTCAAGGAAACTGAACTAAGACCTCTGAATGTGGGTGACAGTTGGGTATCTTGGGCAGTTTGTGAAACTCTGGTAGTGTGACCAGAATTTATTCCTAGTATATGAACTGGCTTTTTCAAGCCCATTACCCATAGGAGAATACCTTTCTCAGCCTTGGTATGGGGGTGGGAGGCACTATCCTGTTAAAACTTGATATGCCAGACTTTGAGGCCTTATTCTCTCTGAGGAGTAGATGGGTGGTGGGGATAATTTAGAGGTTAGTGGGATGAAGGGAGGGAAAGAGAACTGTGATTGATATGTAAATATTTTTTAAAGTTTTAAATGAAACTCAGCAATCATGTCTTGAGAACTGTAACTATTTGTTTTAATAAATACATGTAGGTACAGTGTTATACTGTTAACTTATTGCTACACTTGAGGCTATATGTGTGAAGTTAATACTTCCAGGATTATTTACTGAGTTTCTACCATGGGCAAACTGCATATCCTCATTTTCTCCACCATAATACACTCCAGTTATAAGACAGTTGTGTAAGTCTTATATTTCCATAAAAGGACATAGAAAAATTCTTATGAAAAGAATTATACATAACAGGTTGATGTATATATATATATACATATATATATAAAATATAACACTATGATGTGATTATAGTGATAATACTGAACTATGCTCTTAAGAAATAAAGTTTCAAAATAGGTGAGAAATGATAAGACAATAGTTGTGGATACCATAGCAGGAAGATATCATAACACGATAAAAAAATAAAGGAGAGAGGCACACGTTTGTTAATGCCAAACGTTTATTATCTATAAAATCAAATTCAATATTACATAGATACAGAGCCTCAAATATATTACTGTTATTAGAGCTCTTTAGAACCATTTTCTTCTGTACCAGAAAACACTGAACTATCAAATGTACTAGTTTTTGTTTCCTTTAAAAATGTTCTACTCTATATGATGGTCAAACAGAATGTAATATTTAAAATTCCAGTAAAATTCATTGATACATGTCTTGTAAATGTAAGATTTACATTGCATAAGAAAAATATAGTGATACACTTTGTAGTGTTTTTTTTTTTTAACTAAAGATTTTTTTTCAGTTTTTTTTTTTAATATATATAGTGACCACAGTTTCCTCTCCATCCGCTATTCTGTTCTGTGGTGATATGTCATATATTTAATAAAATCAGTGTGCAATGTCAGAGAAGAGACTCACCCGCAGTCAATCCAGGAGGATCAGACAGTGGTAACTCACACATTTAATCCCAACAAGGGAAAGACCGGGAGTGGTGACCTACACCTTTAATTCCAACAGATCTTAGTTTGAGGCCAGCTTGGTTTACAGATGGAGTTCTAGGCTGTAGAGAGCACATTGGCTGGATCACCTTGCTTATTGCCTTTTGATCTGCCTGGATTGACTGTGGCAATCTCTTCTCTAATATTTCAGACTGGTTGTGATTTGCATCCCTCTGATGACTAAGGGTATTAAGCAATTCCTTAAATACCTTTTAGTTATTTGAGATTCTTCTGCTGAGGATTCTCTGTTTTGATCTGTACTCCATTTTTAATTGGATTATATGGTACTTTAATGTCTACTTTCTTGAGTTCATTATATATTTTAAAGATCAGCCCTCTTTCAGATATAGGGTTGGTGAAGAATTTTCCCATTTTGTAGGGTGTCGTTTTGTCTTATTGACAGTGTTTTTTGCCTTACAGAAGCTTCTCAGTTTCAGGATATCTCATTTATTAATTATCAACTCCAGTGTCTATGCTACTAGTGTGATATATAAAACAGAATCTCCTGAGACAATGTGTTCCAGGCTACTTCCTACTTTTTCTTCTATCAAGTTCAGTGCAACTGGAATTGTGTTCAGGTCTTAGATCCACTTGGACTAGAGTTTTGTGCAGGGTTTTAGATACGGATCTGTTTCCATTCTTTGATGAGACAGAACCATTTGTTGAAGATGTTTTCTTTTGTCCATTGATAATTTTGGCTTCTTGTGTCAAAAAAAATCAGGTGGTTGGTCATAGGTGTTTGAATTTCTGTCAGGGGCTTCAGTTCAATTGCATTGATCTGCATGTCTGTTTCATGCTAATATCAAGTGTTTTTATTACTATAGCTCTATATAGTAAAGCTTAAGTCAGAGATAGTGATACCTCCTTAAGTTCCTTTATTAGACAGGATTATTTTGTCTATACTAGGTTTTTTTTCCATATGAATTCGTGTATTGTTCTTTCATTTCCTATGATTAATTATATTTGAATTTTGATGGAGATGGAATTAAATATGTAAATTGCCATTTTTACTATGTTAATTTTACCAACTCATGAGGATGGCAAGTCTTTCCATTTTCTGATATATTCTTCATTTCTTTCGGAAAAGTCTGAATGATCTTGTCTTACATGTCTTTGCCTTGTTTGGTTGGAGTTAGCCCAAAATATTTTATATTATTTTTTGCTATTGTAAATAGTGTTGTTTCTTGAATTCTTTCTGAGCTCTTTACTCATTTGTAACTAGGAAGGTTGTTGATTTGTTTTTAGTTAATCTTGTATTTCAACACATTACTGAAGGTGTTTATCAGCTATAGGAATTCCATAATAATATTTTTGGTGTCAATTTTTTATACTATCATAGAATATGCAAATAGTGAAAGCTTGACCTTTTTTCAATACAATTTGAATCCTTGATCTTCTTCTGTTGTCATATTGCTCTAACTAAAAATTTGAGAACTACATTGAATAGATATGGGGGAGTGAACAGCCTTATCTTTTTTTGATTTTAGCAGACTTGCTTTGGGTTTCTCTCCATTTAATTAGAAAGTGCCTTGGTGTATATTGCTTTTATTATGTTCTGGTATTTTCCTTGTATCCCTGATATCTCTAAGAACTTAATCATGAAAGGGTGTGGTATTTTGTCAAAGGCTTTTTTCAGCATCTAAAGAGATGATCATATGATTTCTGCCTTCCAGTTTTATAGATGGTCGATTACATTGTCAGATTTTCATGTGTTGAATCATGCCTGCATCTCTGAAATGTAGCGTACTTAATTGTGGTTCATTATTTTTATGTGTTCTTGTATTTTGTTTTCTAGCATTTTACTAAGTATTTTAGCATCCCTGTTCATGAGAGAGTATGGTTTATATTCCCTTTCCTTGTCGCATCTTTGTGTGGTTTGGGTAATTAAACCCTCATAAAAAAGTTTGGCAATGTTTCTTTTGTTTCTATTATGTGGAATATTGCTATTAGCTCTTCTTTGAAATTCTGATAGAATTATATAATGAAAGTATCAAACCTTGGGCTTTTATTGCTTGGAAGTCTTTTTTTTTCTGGTCTTGCTTTAATTTTGGTATTTGGTGGCTATCAAAAAATTGTACATTTCTATTAGAATTTTCAATTTTATGAAGTACAGGTTTTTGAAATATTAGCTGATGACTTCCTATATTTTAACAGAGTCTATTGATATGCCCCCCTTTTCATTTCTTATTTTGTTAATATGCATATTCTCTTCACCTTTTGGTTAGTTTGGATAAGGGTTTGCCTATAACGACTTTCCCAAAGAAACAACGCTTTGTTTCATTGATTCTTTGCATTGTTTTTTGTTTGTTTGTTTGTTTTAAGTTTACCAATTTAAGTCCTGTTCTTTATTATTTCCTGCCTTCTACTCCTCTTGGGTGAGTTTGCTTCTTTTTGATATAAAACTTTCAGTTGTACTATTAAGTCACTTTTGTGAGATTTCTCCAAGTTCTTTATGTAGGCACTTAGTGTTATGGACTTTCCTCTTAGCCTGTTTTCATAGTGTTCAGAAAGTTTTGAATCTGTTGTAGATTCATTTTCATTGAATCCTAGGAAGCCTTTAATTTCCTTTTTTTTTTTAAAAAAAAAAATTCCCTTTTGCTGCAATGGTAATACAGTCAAAAGTTGTAGAGTTTCCACCATTTTATAGGCTATGTGTTGTTGTTGAATTCTAACTTTAATCCACGGTGATCCAATAAGATATAGGGGATTATTGTAATATTTTTGTATTTATTGAGATTTGCTTTGTAACCAAGTATGCAGTCAACTTTACAGAAGGTTCTATGAGTTCCTGAGAAGAAAGTATATTTTTTCTATGTTTCAGTGAAATGTTCAGAAGATATCTGTTAAGCCCATTTGAGTCATAACATCTGTTAGTTCCCTCATTTCTTTGTTAAGTTTCTGTCTGGAAGTCCTGTTCTTTGGTGAGAGTGAGGTGTTGAAGTCTTCCACTATTAAGGTGTAGGATTTAACGTGTGATTTACGCCATAGTAATGTTTCCTTTACAAATGTGGTTTCCCTTGAATTCGGGGCATAAATGTTCAGAATTAAGACTTCTGATGAATATTAAATATCTGTTTCCATCTCTTTTGAATAATCTTAGTTTAAAGACTATGTTGTTAGATATTGGGAATAGCTAGAACAGCTTGTTTCTTGGGTCTACTTGTTTGGAAAATCTTTTGCCAACCCTTTACTCTGAGGTAATGTCTGTCTTTCAACTTGAGATGTGTTTCTTATATGAAGCAGAATGATGAATACTGGTGTGGTCATATGTTTCTGGCAGGTCCCTGCTCCAGGTCTATAGCTGCAGGCACTTGGTCCCAAATAATCATACAGAGGCTTATATTAATTACAAGCTGATTTGTCTATGGCTCAGGCTTATAACTTGCTAATTCTTATAATTTAAGTTAACCCATATTTTTTATTTATGATTAGTCATGTGGCTTTGTACTTTTTGCTCAGAGCAGCATTCTCACCCTACTCTCTCTTCATCTTATTGTCCTCTGTTTCTGCTCTTCTATTTCCCAGAATTCTCCTAGTCTTGTTGCCTACGTCTATTTCTTGTCTAGCTACCTGACCAATCAGCCTTACACTAAACCAATATTTACAGTACAAAAACATAGTACCACAGCATACTTGTTTCATATCCAGTCTGTTAGCCTGTGTCCTTTTATGGGTAAATTGGGTCTATTGATACTAATAGACATTCATGACCAGTAATTATTAATTCCTGTTATTTTTTGCTTTTGTTTTTGGTGATGGTAGTTTATGTGTGCTTTCCTTTCAGTTTTTCTGGTGTGAGATTATCTATTGCCTGTAGTTTCTTGAGTGCAATTAACTCTCTTAGGTGGAAGTTTTCCTCCTAATGCTTTCTGTGGGGCTGGATTTGTGGATAGGTATTGTATGAATATGGTTTTGTCATGGAATATCTATTATATTTTCTCCATTTATCATGCTTGAAAGTTTTTCTGAGTATAGCAGTCTGGGCTGGCATCTGTGGACTCTGAGTATCTGTAAAATGTCTGTCCAGGACCTTCTGCTTTGAGAGTATCCACTTAGAAGTCAATTGTAATTCTGATACTTTTGTCTTTATATGTCATATGTCCTTTTTTACTTGTAGGTCTTAATGTTTTCTTTATTCTATATGTTTAATGTATTAGTGTTTTGATTAATATGTGGTGAGGGAACTAGGGTTTTTGCTTTTGTTTTGTGGTACAATCTATTTGGTGTCCCGAAAGCTTCTTGTACCTTCATAGGCATGTCCTTGTTTAGTTTGGCAAAGTTTACTTCTATAATTTTGTTAAATATATTTTCTGTGTCTTTGAGCTGGAATTCTTTCTTCTATACTATTATTCTTGGGCTTGATCTTTTCTTGGATGTTTTATATTAAGTATTTGGGGGTATTTAACATTTTCTTTGACTGATGAATCTTCCTCTCTTGTATCTCCAATGTTTGCAATTCTCCCTTTCATCTCTTGTATTCTCTTGGTAATGCTTGCACTTCTAATTCCTATCCACTTACCCAAATTTTTCATTTCCAGAATCCCCTCAGTTTACATTTTCTTTGCTGCTTCTTATCAATTTTCATTTCTTGATCTGTTTTTTTCTCACCTGTTTGATTTTTTTCTTGGCTTTCTTTATGAAATTTATTGATTTCTAGTGATTATTTGTCTTTTCCTTGATTTTTTAAGGGAATTTTTCCTCTTTAATGACTTTTTCTAATCCTCATAAAGTAACTCTTACGGTCTTTTTTTAACTTCTTAGTCTGCATTGGATGTTCAGGTCTTGCTGTTTGGTTTATGTTGAATGAATCCTCACACTGGCATTTACTCATCTGCATTTGACAGGTATTGACTTTTGTGATGTCTTTGTTGGCTGGGTCTTTTGTTTTTTTATTATCTGTTTCCTTTATTATCTTTAGGCCTGAATGGCCAAGGGTTCTGGGGACTGGTTGGTCAGCAGCTTCATTAGGGTTGTCTAAGCTGAGGTTTGTGGGGATATGGGTGCTTAAATCTAGTGTATCCTCCAGTTCTAGCTGGGGTGTGCTTTACTTGTGTCTATATAATTTGTTCTTCCTATTGGTATGGGTTGTGCTTGTGCTTATGAAGACTGTTTTTCCAACTTGCATTGATGATGCCTATGCCTGTTCTCCCACCTGTTCTTCCAGCTGGCTTGTTACCGCTTGTACCTCTAGGGGCTACTGTTCTATGAACTGGTGTGGATGGTGCTTATGCCTATAGGTTCTACTGATGTTGTGGGGAAAGGTGGAATTGGATGGTAGAGTGGGTCTTGGGGGAGCAGAATCTAGTTGATCTCAGTGTTGGTGGTATGCTCTGCCTTGCAAGAATTGAAATGTAAAATGAGAGATGTAGATGTGTCCTGGGACTTAGGGCCTGGAGGTTGCGGCAGTTTAGCTGAGAGTCTAGTTACTTACCTGTTCTTCTAATTGATGTGAGTGGTACTTGTGCCTATAGGGTATGCTGATATTGGAGGTGGGGGCAGAGGGCTGTCCACAGGGAGGATGCTGGAGTACATCATGGGTAATGGGGGGTGGGTTGTGAAGTAACAGAGAATAGAGTCTAGTGGATGGTGAGAAGGTGCATCCTGCATGCAAGTCTCTCACCTGCTGCTAGTGATACACTTTTAAAATAGTAATTATCTAAAAGCAATGGTATTAGTAAAGAAGAATAATGTTTTCCATGTCACAGTTATAGCCATAGATTTTTAGTAATTTTATTAAAATAGTTTTATAATTTTAGTTTTATACTTTATATTTTCAAAAATCATTAATGAACAAAGGATTTTCTTAAGCAAATGATATGATTAGACTTCTTGGGAAAGAGAAACAAATTAATGGTATGGCATTGTTGAACTTCTGTCAATTTGAGTTTGAAATTATTTTAATTCTGAAACAAATATTGCTATTATCAAAATTATGCATTCAAGTTATCCTTTTTTTGAATTATTGCCCCTCTAGAAATACTTTAGGCAATTAATCTCAAACTCTATGATACTGATCACCTTTCCAATGATTATTTAGTTATAATCAAAATCTATTCCAAACATGAAAGGTACTCTCATTAAGGCAAAAATTCTGCATCATTATATTAATGTTAAGTATTAACACCAGAGTGTGGTCTTCCTTTCATGAGTATGACAACAGTTAGGCCTACATCTCTCCCTGGAGGGTGACATGTTACAGGATAGAATTGAGGCCCCACTGTGTTCTCTCTTCACTTTCCTGTTGCTTTCTCAGCCAGGAGCTCTCCAATAGAATCATCCACATTATTAACTTTTTTAAAACAGTTTCCTCTTTCAGAAAATAAACAACTTTGTGAAAGTAAGATCCTGTCCATATACATTCAAATTGTTCTCAATGCTTCATAAACAAGCTCTTACATTTTATTATAAATTAAATGAACTATGAGAATGTTTAAAAGAGAAAAATGAAAATACGTTATAAATCAGTATAAAGAGTATGTTAAAAAAATATTTTAAAATGCCTTAAATGAGGTCTATACAGTGTCTCATTTTTGATTTACTAACTCCTTGTTTTTTCCCTCTAATCTTAAAGCAGTATTTGTCACATTATATATTTATAGCACTAGAAACATCATCACATCCTTATAAATGTGCCAAAGTAGATTTAAAGTAATGACTCAAAACAGCCCATCTTCTGAATTTCAGCATATTATAATATCATCCCACAATTTCATAGATTGTAGTGTTTGTGGCCAATCTGAACAACATGATTGCTCTAACAACAATGAAAGAGAAAGAAAATAACTTCCATGAGTAAAGGCTTTCTGAAGATAATTTTTTAAAAACATGTAAAAGCAAATAAATTCATTTTGATTGCCCCTAAAGGACATAAACCAAACATAATCAAAATTAGTCAGTGCCAGACTTGGCACAACAGTAAACACATGTTTATACATTTGAAAATCTCCAGACAGGCTCTGTTTCTGGCTTATGTTTTCCTTTAGTTTAAAAAAAAAAATAGTGCATGTCTGCTTTGAGAGACATGTCTAACAATTAACATTATTTTCAAGGGAAATTCCCAGTGTAATATCTTGAAACTAGATAATGAACATAATCATTGCCTAATTCTAACTATAGCACAAAACATAAAAACATATGTACATAGATCACTGGATTGAAAGAGATCTAAGGTAGAACGTAACACAGAGAACTACCAAGGCAGAGCTTTCAATGCTGCTAAAAGATTTCTGTTAACATTTACTATGAACTTACTTTCTGCTGGGCAAACTTCAAGAATTTATTTAATGCCTCATCATATATCATAATGCATTCATATGTCATAGCATCATTTCATCTCCACTCTACTGCTGGCTAGATATGGCTATCATCATTATCTTCAGGCCATGAAACTTAGATAAGTAAAAGCTTAGGTATAATAGGCTTGTAGGGAAAAAGAAGGAACAAAAAGCTGCTCAAAGTTTTGTTTTCTCAAAACTAGTTGCCTATATTTGCTACATTTGCTATCTCATTGCTGACTGCATTGAACCAGAAAGGGAAATAAAAAGTTGTCCATCATATCTTCTTTTTCTTCCTTTCCAGAAAGCAGTGAGTTTTGCATAGTACTCCTAATTATTGAAAGACATGCTCAGAAGTGTAGGGAACAACTTTGACTCATAAGTACTAGAAATGTCTCATATCGTATGTTTTAAGTGACTCAGTGGAGACTGGGTTTAATGATTAACTTAGTCCAAGTAAGCAGAAAGTCTAAATAGGACTTCTATTTTTTCATCTCCAGGCTCAGCTACACATAGAATTCTCAACTAGAAAAGCAGGACATTGCCTAAGAGCAGAGATTCAAATGACTTGAGACCGTACCAACAGACATATAGTTTACGCAAACTGACACTCTCCCCCAGAGTAACTGACCACTTACAGCCATCTTACCTTCTGTCTTCCATGTGGAGATGCGTGTTATTCTTTCAGAGGGCAGCTGTATCATGCCTCCCTTTCCCTCTATCACTTATTTGGCATGCAGTTCTAGTTGTCCATGTATATCTTTGTCACCATACAGAAAATACACATTTGTTGTTTATTTTATGTGTTTCTACAATGATAAATTTCTATGTGTATATAATTTTGAAATTTAAGGAGTCATATATTTTTAATTTAATCACAATAATCCATAGTATTTTCCTAATGACTCTGGGAAAGTTTTTGATGTTTGCTGGAATTTATTTATGTAAATCCCAACCTTCCTTTTTCTTCATGTATCTTCTTGACTTTTTTTTCCCAACCTCCCTTCCTTTCTCTAGTCATTTCTTTCTTTCTTTTCTTCCCTCTTGTGGAGTGTCTTTGTTTAGCCTTGGTTCATTTTGTTTGTGAAGCAAATGAATCCCTGCGAGATGAAGGGGGTTTGTTATCGGACCACTTTATTTCCTCTTGCTTTCTTTGTAGTCTAGATTTTTAGTGGCTTCCATGTGTTTACTGGAATTCTTTGCACGGATGGAAGGTAAAGACCCTCACTGAATTTTCATGGAACTAGCTGGAGTTAATGGCGGGGTGCCTTAGGAGAAGGCTCCACATCACAATAGTAACTAGAATTCAGTGACATTCAAAACTCCAGTTCTGTGCACATTCATATCTTCTTTTCTGTCATAAAGACTTAAATATTCCAGACTCACCTAAAATATGAAGTAAAATTTGACTAGGAAAGTTAGAATTTATGTCTAAGACTTCTGACATGAAGCCAATATTGGAATAACACTGATCATTAAAACTTGCCAAAAGACATTAAACTCCAGGGGATGTGATTGGGCATTCTAAGGCTCAGCCACTCTTCTTGTGAGAACAGTGACTTTAAAATGTGGAAATGTTGAATCATATTCTCTTATGAGAAACAGCTGTGGAGGCTCAGTCTTAGTCTAGCATGGCTAGTTCAGTAAGTAGTAGACCTGTAACTCAGCAATGTGTAGATTTTGTGAATCAAAGTTTTTCTTATGAGGCAATAAGGCAGTTTATGTTATATTACCATCACTGCCTTAAGATCACAAAGTCTACCAGTCCTAGCTCACTAGGTGAAGATTGGTAAGCAAACTTAAAATATCCTTTGTAAGAAATATTATATATAAAAATTTACAAAGCCAACCATAATGTCATGAATCCCATATTTTCTCTAGTAATGAAACCAGCCTTAACCATTAATTTTAATTTATTAACAGTTTCCTTTCAGTTCTTATTTGGTTAGTTTGCATTCTATCCAGGCTCAACTCTTCATTATCTTGTCACATTTTTGCACTAATCTCTTGCCTTATGAGCTACCTATAAATCAGTTTTGATCATACCTCAGTCCCAGTCATTTTTTACTTGAGTATTATATAGAGACAAAATTTCATCTTAAGAAAGAATATATTTTCTTTATTCATTAAGGTATCATCAATCTTTCTTATGAAACAGAAATTTATTGCCAGTACTTATAATCCTCAAGGCTCATTCTATGAACACTTCACTTTTGATATGCTTGAAGTCAAGAGTGCTGTGACCCTCATTCTACTCTGCCCTGTTTCCAGAGTTCTATAGTTTAGCTGTGCCAATATGTTAGATACAGAAAACAGTACTGTTGGAGATTGTGTTGTTTCATTGTAAATAATTATCCCACCCACTGATTTAGTAAAAAGCGCTGATTGGCCAAAGACAGGCAGGAAGTGTGGGCGGGGCTACCAGACTAAGAAAAACTCTGAGAACAGGAAGCACAGAGCAGTACGCCAGAGAGAAGCCAGAAGAAGCAGAGGACAACAATGCTGCTGTGAGCAAAGGTACCGAGCCGCATGGCTGAACAGGATAAGAGTCATGGGTTAGACAAAGGGGAGAGAGTTAGCAAGTGATATGCTTGAACCTAGGCTGATCAACTGAAAACTAAAGAAAGGATCTGTGTGTCTCTGTGGGTCTGCGGGTTGGGTCTGCAGATCTGCAGGTCTGTGGTCTGTGGGCCTAAACCTTGAGGTTAGGCCCAAAAGTCAAGGCCAGAAACCTCCTACTACACAGTACTTAAAGGAAAATTTGTGCTCACAACAGAATTAAATCTGAAATATTAATTTTGAGAACTTAATATGTGTGTTTCTGTTATAAAGTCAAAATCTTGAAAATCTAGATTATTCTGCTTTCAAATTTTGGTAAATATAAAGAAAATATGAAATTTTACTTGCTAAGCTGGCTGCTACATATAGATAGACAGCAGGGACATTTATCAAGTTAATTTCCTGAATTTCTATGTTTTTCAGGATTTAAAATTCCACATTTAATATTAGAGTTGGTGTTCATTCTCATTAAGTTTATTATACTTTTAAAAAGAAACAAGGTTTTCTTTGCTGTTTATCTTAGTAAATAGCCTTATTAAAATTTTCTAGTACAGTCAAATAAATGGTTATCAAGACATCAACTCATTAATTTCCATTTTTATGTTCAACTTCAAATTTATATGTTTGCTCTTAATGAAGAATATAAGAACTGTATAATTATCAATTTTAATATTCAACGTCAGGTTAATAATTTGTTACTCATCTTGTATCACTAGGACAATCCTGTCTTTGTCATCAATTTGACAATGCCATCTTCATCACAGAAATAGCTGCAAAATTAAAAAATTAAATAAAATGAAGATTTCTCTATGCTAGTTTTTCTCTTTATTTTGTCTACTCCATTGTTGGCAAAATCTTTTTGTGTTTAGAGCCAGGAAAATCCTGAATGAGTAGAGTTCTGAATGTTGTTGACATGGGTATGGCCATATTAAAGATCACATTGCCTCAGTCTTGGGAAAAATGGAACCTTCCACTGTGATAAGAGCTAGAGGTATAGTAACCATTTCTTGTGGTCTCTGTGTTAACAGTGATTATGTGTGCAGAAAATATCCACCATAGACCCACCTCCTCTTAGATATTTATGACCTGAAGAATGCTCCTCTAAAGATATTCTTCTACTGAGATTAGCTAATCCTATCTCTAGTCTCCTTAGTATAGTTGTGTATAATAACCTTACCTCCCTGTTTATCAGTATGTACAACTGCCTCCTTTTCATCTGTATGTAATGACTTGGTTTATCTTCTTATTTCTGCAATTCTAGGTTGCTGGGGTTTCTCCATCTGAGTTGTCATCAACCTGTAGGTAGCTTTTGCTTGAGTCTGTGTATTTGTCTTTATATATTCACCAGTACTTAAATGAACTCCAAAATAATGTGGTCTTGAACTCTTTTTCTTTCTATCTTTTTGCTAATTAAAATTTTAGCCTAAAAAAATGAGGAAACCAGAGCAAAGATAACTTGAGTAGATAGTCAAAGGTACAACGTATGGTGGGATTCAGGTATCAGCTGATAAGGTCAGAAGACACACATGGTCCTGAGCTCCTGAAGGGGTGTAAGGTGTGACCAGCCCCGTTCATGAGGTGCTGCTGGGATCTTGAGGGCTCTGTTTGTTCCTGCCTTCTTGAGAGACTAGATCAATGTCCATCACTTAGATCATCCTATGGCTCATAAATAATACCAATGCAGATGCATAATACCAATGCATACCTTCATATGCACGTTCATTAAAAGCACATTTACTCATGTCCTCAATGAACTGACAAAAAGATTAATAAAAAACAACAACAAAGAAGAAGAAAGACTGTTAAAAATGCCAAGAGACTAGTATGGACCCTGCTACATGAGGAAATGTGGAGGGGCACTTGTTCTTGATCCTAGCTGTCAACATAGAAGAAATTCATGTTCTGTCTTTGAACAGAAATGGGAAGATCATTTTCCATTTGGCTCAAAGGAAAGACATCAGGGTTTAAGTATCTCTCTCTCTCTCTCTCTCTCTCTCTCTCTCTCTCTCTCTCTCTCTCTCTCTCTCCCTCTGTGTGTGTGTGTTGTGTGTTTATGTATGTGTGTATTTGTTCAATTTTTCTGTGTTTCAGACTGACAAATTCCTGTATTTCTATAGCATGACCTTTGGCCTATATTTTTTTTGGACTTCTACAGGCTAGTATCCCATGAATACTCATTCAGGAGAACCAAGGCTCGACAATTAATTCTTCAGCACAATCTACAGAAAGCATTAGGGCTGTCTGGAGCAGCAGTGCCTGTAATACTTTAAAGGACAGGGAAACATGTTCTCTTTAGCAAAAGGAGGAATGAAGCCACATGTACCATTAGGGATGACCAAAGTCAGGAAGGGAAAAGAAGCACGCAGTACTGTTGTTAGACCCACACCAGCTCTCCCAATGGAAATAATTCAGACTTATTTTGAGTTTGGAAAATAACAAAAAAAAAAAAAAGATACATTTTTTGTCCCATGTCTAGGAACACGTTGCATGGCCACACAGCTAGCACCTCATTAAGCTGAGTCAGCTCTAATAACTAATTCGGAAACCAGACCTGCCTGTTCTGACTTCCATGTACTTCCTTGGTATCACTAGGTCTGTTTTACTTATTTATTTATTTTAGAAAAGTTTGTTAGGAATTCCAGACCTTAGGAAATGTTTCCAGACCTCAAAATGCCAATATATACACAATAGAGCTACAAGTTAAGGGTGGTGTCTATGTCCTGTATCACCTTCTCTCCTAAGCTGTATCTGAAGGGCATTAATTCATATTTCCTACAGCACCTCATAATACAATAGCAGCTAACCTGGAGAACTTAGGTTTACTTTTAACAGATTTTATATATAAATTTCCATCATGATAATGATAGGCCCACTGTAAAACTTAAAAAGTTAAAACAGACTAAAGTCTTGTTTTGCTTTAATTTGCTTTGTTTTGATTAATAAAGACAGCTATGATTAAAATAGTAGACAAAGATCCAGGACCAAATAAATAAATAAATAAATAATTGCACAATGAAAACAAATATTCTATGCTGGTTAGCTTTACGTCAGTTTAATGCAAGCTGAAATGGTTTATATGGAAGGGTCAAATTTGCCTAGAGTAAGTGGGCCTGGGTGTTATAAGGAATCAGGCTGAGCAAGCCATGGGTACCAAGCTTATAAGAATCAATTCTCCACAGCCTCTGCTTCAGTTCCTCACTGCAGGTTCCTTCCTGGCTTGAGATTTGCCCTGACTTCTCTCCCACGGGGACAGAATTTGACTTGATAGTTCTAAGGTTAAATAATTCATTTCCTTCTATTGTGGTTTGAATGATAATGGTCCTTGTAGACTTATACGTTTTAATACTTTGTCTCCAATTAATGAAACTGTTTGAGAAATATTAGGAGAAATGGGCTATTTGAAAGAGGTGAGTCAATGGGGCTTGCTTTGATGTTTCTAAGTCCATGCCATTCCTACGTAACACTCTCTGCCTTGCAGTTATATCATAATATATGAGGTCTCAGCTACTGTTCCAGAGCCATGCATACCTGACTATTGTCATGTCCCTTACCATAATAGTCGTCATTTTTAGTCCTCTGAAACTGTAAGGCCCAAATAAACATTTTCCTTTAAATTTTGACTTCGTCGTGTACTTTATCAGGAAAACAGAAAATAGAGAATAACTCTGCATGTTGATGTTGTATTTGCTCTTGGTTTTCATCACAGCAATGGAAATCTAACTAATATATTTCCATTTATTCTGGAATGCTGCTTTCCTGTATGCCAACATTTATCATTTAAATGTTGCCATAAGTCTTGCACAGAACATGGCTTTAAGAACAGCATTTAGATACAGTTCTATTAAAATATGAATTAACAGTCAGCTGTTCCTTGAAACATTCAAATATTAGTTGAATTCAGCATTCAATAAATGAGTTGGGAGAAAAACATAATTTAAACAATATCACTCTAAACACAGGGAGGTTATTCCATATATTTTGAAGAAATGTTTTTGTAACTATTATTTTATTTGTTCATCCTGTGCTGGAACAAACAGATTTTTGCATGCAGCTGTTGGTTACTATGCATTCTATTCAGCATCCCTAAAGCACTTTAATTTATGAGAATTTCTCTATGATGTCACAGGAGAACTGGCTATATATACAATACACATAGCTGACTTTTTATTTAAAAATGTTCTTTGAAAATTAGTGATAAAGTGAGCATGTTTTCATTAAGTGTAAAGATAGAACATAAAGAACATTCATAAATAAAATAAAATTGTTATTTTAAGATGTTTTTCTAATTAGAAGTTATTCATACTTCGTTAGAATGAAATAATTTACAAAACATGTTATTTTTTTCCTTGTGTATCACATTCTTCTACCTAAAACACTGGCCTAATATCTGACTTTTAACTGCTAGTTATACATTTATTTATTATATGTATTCCAAGAGCTGCTATGCACACCTGTAAATTAAGAATTCAATTGTTCATTTGCCCATTATTGCATGGCATGTGACATCTTGAGCAGGCAATTTAATTATGTTTTGGGGCTGTAGGTGAGAATAAATGTTCACCGGAGAAGGTTCTCAAGCTTTGGCCCAGTGACGGAAATAATCAACATCTAGCATTCCACCCTTTTCAATTCAAACTTCATCTCTGTACTAAAATTGCATGTAGAAAACATAAAATTATGTTGCCTTTTAAGCCTCAAGAAAAGTATCACATTGCTTTCTATACAAACATAACATTGCTGGCTGGGTGGCGTCATTTTGGGATTCTGGATGTGAAGTGACAAGCAGAGAAACATGACTCCATTACATGTCATTATGTTCTATAAAATGTGACACACTGATTGAAAGAAAAACAGTTATTTTCAAACTTCATTCATATATTCACTGAAAGAAGTTATTACTTGCTTTGTATTTTTCACAATAAGCTCGATAATTTGGGGTAATATATACATGATTAAGGCATATTTTAACTTTATGTGAGTTATAAATCAAACACACACATATATATGAATGTTACTAGAAGAAAATAAAGCTAAACTTTCCTAGGAAAACCATAACTCATTATGCAGAAGCTAAAGAATTTAATTTTCTGGAGAAAGTACATAGAATTCCTCTAAGGTTTTCCCCACCGTTGAGAACAGTTAGTGCTTATGAACAATGAAGAAAGAAGGTATAATGCTAATACTCATAGTTAAGTACCTAACAATAGAGCACAACTCATTTGTGCAGAAAAGTCCGTATGCTTTTTGCTAAATATTAAAGACTGGCCCAAAGAAACCAAGAGATTTTTATACTTTTTATTTATTGGTGGTAAAAAGTATTATCCAAGTTGTTTAAATTATTTCGTTGTGTCGAAAGTGCATATTACTCAGTGTTAATACTCTGTGATGTTGGAGTATACAATCTAAAATATGCCTTACGCCTTTCTGATACCACATTTAGGCTACAACTCACATGTTTGTTTAAGTTTCTAAGGACTGGATATTTTAAAAGATGACCCAAAGTACCAGCAAATGTGCCTCAGATCTAGTGCTTCAGGTCACATGTTTATATATGACTGTTATCCATTTCCATAATCATCAGAAGCTTGACTATGTCTTAGTCTATGTTCCATTGCTATAAAAGACATCATAACTAAGCAACTCTTCTAAAATAAAGAATTTAAAACTTGCTTACAGTTTCAAAGGTGTATTTCCTTATTATTATGGAGGAAAGCATGATAGCACCTAGACAAACATGGTTCTGGAGATGTGGCTGAGAGTTCTACAATGGTATGCACAGTCTCAGAAAAAGACGCTTGGCCTGGCATGGGCTTTTGAAATAGTAAATCTTATGACCAATTGACACACACCTTCCAACAAGTCCATACCTCCTTATCCTTCTAATCCTATCAAAGAATTCCTTTCACTTCCTTGTGACTATTCATTCAAATATAGGAGCCTATAGGAGCCATTATTTAAAACAACACATTCCATTATCTGCCCTCTACAGGCTTGTATCTACATGAAAAAAATGTTAACAGCCCAAACTATATTCAGATCAACTTCAAAAGTCTGCATAGTCTATCACAGTCTCAGTACTTGATGGAGTATCTTTGTCCTGATTACCCACTTCCAAATAACTGACAAGGAGGCTCAGTATTAATTACAAATGCTCAGCCAGTGGCTCAGGTATGTTATTCTTTCACTTAAATTAACCCATATTACTTATCTATGCTTTTCCATGTTTCTCATGTCTTGTTACCTCATTTTTTTCCGTGACTTTCTTTCTCAGAGCTGGCTAGCATCTCTTTTTTCTGCCTTTCTTCATTCTAATATCCTGTACTAATATTCTAATCCTATTTGTTTGTCTCACATAACTTTATCCATCCTTGCTATAGGCTGATTGGTTTCTCTATAAACCAAGGATAGTACTACATGTTTACAGTGTACAGAAAGATTATTTCACAGCATTTTCTCCTTTTGTCTAATGAAAAATGAAGGTTTTTAAACTCAACATAGTAAAACTATATATAACAGAAATTGTTGTCAAATAAGAATTATAGTTACAGTATCCAGTCCATTTGTATTTGGCAAAATTAGAAAAAGTACTCATTTATCAACCCTATCTTGGTGAGTTAAAAGTTTCATATTTATTATAACTAAGGAAAACTTTAACTATCTACTCTTCAACTCCATCTAAGACCCCAGAAGGATGAAATGTTATCTGCTAACAGGGACATTAGGCTGCCTGGATAGTCACCCAAAGTTTCTCTGCAACACTGGGGCATTCAAGTCTGAGCTACAGACCTATCATATCAGACTGACTTTCCTATAAGTGGGAAATTCTGAAGAACTGTCCTACCTTGTATTGACAAAATTTGGCAGTCACCTTCATTGTGACCTGCATGCCTAATTCAGACAGTATATTGTTTGCAATTAAGACACAGGCAGTTTCTTTGCCAGATTTTTCCATAAAGAGCAAACTCTGTGAAGCATATTTGAGGCTTATCAACATCACTAAAATATACTGGTGATTTCAGGTACAAATATGTCTTACACTCATGAAATGTCTTAGGTTATTAAACATATTAAATGTCATATTCAGTAAGTCTTTGAAGTGTTTTAAGACCAACCATCTATTTGAATATATCCGTTTTATGACCTTAAAAACATAGCTAACTTGACAATAAGCTTTACTCTTATAGAAGACTATTAATCTGTATTTTTATTATTATTATATTTATTATTAAATTTTTAAATGAGTTACATAATCACAATAACCTAAACTAGTGTAGAAATATAATACAGTATAACAGAATTAATCTAAAATTTGTATCTATATACAAAAATTTATACCAAAGTAAAATATTTAAGACTAGTAGTTGCACTTTTTGGTATAAAATTAGACTCAATAATCTATGTATTTTACTATCACTTCTACATCTTTTGTTAATTTAGAAAGGGATCTTTAAATTGAACTTCTTTGTTTAGCTTTATTCATAGCTATGACTAGTAATAATCTGTAACCAAAGCCTCTTTAACAAGAATAAACACACAACACCTATTTTTTTTTTTTTTGAAAATGTGGGTATAATCTTCTTGACTAATTCCTGTTGATTGGGAATGTTGATCATCTTTGGATCCTAAGAAAATTTAGAATAATTGTTAAGTCACTGCTGGAGTATTCTGAGGCTAGATCAACTCAGTCAATAGCTTGGAAGCTGTTTTGGATGGTGGATCACCTGGGCCATCATTTTTATTGGTGTCTGGTTTCCTTGCTCAGAAAAATATAACCTTTTAAAGGCAATATACATATCTGTACTGGTATACGTTTAGCTTATATATTGTGTACAAACCAGTTATAGGTAATTTTTGTTAGAATTTTGAGCAGGTAAAATATACATCATGTGTCTTGTAAATTTTTTTAGGCTTTTTTCCTTTATGCTTGTAGTCAGGATTTCATGGAGTCTGTCTCTCTCAAACCTAATCTTTTTTTTTTTTTTTTTTTAACTCAGAATATATTCAATGCTTCTCATTTTCTGTATAAATACAAGCATAACCTCTTCCCGGAAGCAATTCAACCTAACTTAAATTTTAAAGTCAAGACATTTTCAAAATATGTAGATTAGTTTAATAGAGCACTTCTCATAATCCAGTGTGTCCTAGCAGCCAAAAATTTTAAATACAACCCAATGACATACAGGACCAAGACTCTGTGTCTTTTTCATCTTTAAGTGGTTTTTTTTTTTGTCTTACTTTACTCCATCTTTAAGAACTTTACTTTATTGTTTTCAATCTATTTTTATATACATTTCCCCTTTCTTCCAAGCCTTCATAAAATTTCAAACACACTCTGATCCACTTAGAGCCTTTTCCATCTGAATATTTCTTTACTGTGTATCTGTAACTTTTTCTGTCTACATGAGCAAAACCCCTAAACCCACCCTGCAGCATGCTGGTAGAGCTCTCAAGCATGCAGACAGTGGCCAGGAGAAGCCTCTCTATATAATGTGGCTTGTGTTGGAGACTGAAATTTGCCACACCATACAGGTCTTTGCTTTGTGGCTGGTGTGAGATTGTGGGACTAGAAATTCATGTCTCACTCTGTTTCTGTGTGTTTATAAACTTCTAAAAGCTTTTTAAGGTCTTATGTGAATCTATGCCAGATGGTGGGCACCATGTGTAGGTAGAGTTTTCCTATCCTGACCACCTGTTCCTAAACCATTGATGCAGAGGTTTAACATTAATTACAGATGCTCAGCCAATAGCTCAGGCTTGTTACTACATAACTCTTACATTTAATTAATCTATGTTTCTTATCTGTGCTTTGCCATGTGGCTATATATCCTTCTTCAGTGCAGGCTGGCATCTCTTCTCTCTGCTCCTCTTCATACCAGTTTGATTGTTCCACATAACTTTACCCTGTCTTGCTATAGGCCAATCAACTTATTTCTTAACCAATGAGAGTAATACATCTCACAGTGTACAGAGGATTATCCCACAACACTTAACACTGTTTCAAAGTCCAATGTTCAGTATTTCTATTGAGACTCAATTAAGCAATTTCTTAATTCTATTCCCCCATAAAGTCAAAAGACAGATCACCTTCTTCAAACATACAGTGTACAGAGTATATATTACCATTTCAAAATAGAGGAAAGTCATAATAGTGAGGAAATACTGGTCCAAAGCAAGACAAAAATCCTAACTCTGCAAACTCCAAGTTCTGTTCCAACATGTCTAGTGCCAAAATCATCTTCAGATTTTCAACTACTTTCTGCTTTAGGGACTAAAACATATTTATCTTTCTTTGGTTAGCTCTTTACCCAGTCTGCTGATTTCTTTCCAGAGAACTCATTAGTGTGACTTCTCTAAGATTTTGGGGTCTGCATCACAATTCAGGCTTCACTTTAATAGCTTCATTTACTTACTTCTCTGGGCTTCCATTCAGGGACACTCCTACCACAAGCCTGGCCTCAGTGTCTTTCCTTTGCTGGGAGTTATACAACCCACTTCTTGCATCACTGACTCTAAACCCGGAACCATTTGGCCAAATCTGCCAAGTTCTACTGCTTGATGGGTGTGTGACTTGGCTCTGCTGTTAAATTAAATTTCCTGTTATTGATGGTTTATTTCATAGCTTATATTTTTGTTGAATTTCTTAACTCAAGTTGAAACCTTTGTTGGGTAGGACTTGCCTTAAGGTTACCTTTCTCTTTATTCTATTTAACATCAGGTTTTTCCTTAAAAATTTTTTCTCCTTTAGCAACAGACTTAGCACCATTACACTTCCTGATGTCCCTTTGTCTCTTCTAGCTATGTGTTTTGTAATGCTCTTTGTTCTACTAACTGGTTTGTATTGTAGATCTGTATACAAGTGCTCAAAATCATATGACAGATCAATACTAGACTGTCTTGAAATCTCTACTGAAACTAATAGTGCATAATTCTTAAATTTCATTTCAGATAGATTGGGGGGCAGAGTTTAAAATCAGCCACCTTCTTTGCCAAAATATCAAAAAAGAATGGCCTTTAGGTCACTTACTAATACTTGTCCTCTGTGAAACTTCTTGTGCTTGGACCCCATAATTCAAATTGCCTTAGGCACTATCTTCCATGTTCCTACTGATATAACCTATGAAGTTCCACAGAAAGCATTCAAATGCTTTTCCAATCTGAAGTCCTAAAGTTCACATTTCTCCAACAAGCAGCATGGTCAGGCCTATAACAGCAATGCCCTCCCTGTTCTTTGACACCAGTTTCTGTCAAAGTTGTTATTCCTTTCATGTGAAGAGGTGCCATGACTATGCCAGAACTTATAGGGAAATAATTTAATTGGGGGCTTGCTTAGATTTTCAGAGTCTTATTCCATTACATTAGGGTAGCGAATATGGCAACACACCTATAGACATGGTGCTAGAGAAGTATTTTAGAGTCCTATATCTTGATTATGGGAAGGAAGGCTGGGCCTGGCATATCTCCTGGTATAATTCCTCAAAAAGACCACATATATTAAATCTTTTCATCCTAATCAAAAGTTTCTTCCAATCTTTGGTGACTATGCATTCAAATATTAGAGCCTATGAAGACCATTATTATTCAAACCATCGCCCATCATATCCAATAACTGGATGAAAATAATTGCTGATGAACTTGCATTATAATGACACAATCATATGTGTTGATGTGGCCTATATAAACAAAGAGACATCTTTCCTTCCAAATTGGGTTCTATAAAGGTGAGTAAACTTCTCCAAGTAGAAAAAAGAAACATATTTAGATGATTTTAACAGAGCTATAACGACTGTAGGTAAAATGAGAAGCATAAAAGGTGAATGATATAGAGCTAGATTTCCACTTTCTTTGCTTCAATATTAAACAAAATTGGTTCTGGACTCACTTTTTATACACACCCTGTTATACCATTCCATTCTCTCAAGTTCTTTTCTCATCTTCTCTTGTTCTCCCCTCCCCCCATATGATAGCAATTTTCTCGGGAGAACTTCTCTATTTCACCTTCCCAGGGAAATCTATGGATATCTCTCTTAACTTTCTCCTCTTACCAACTGGGATTGTAGCCTGATCATCCTTTGAATTATGTCTAAAATCCACTTATGCATGAGTACAAACCATGTCTATATTTCTGTGTCTGTGTTACCTCACTCAGGATGATACTCTCTAGATCCATTCATTTGCTTGCAATTTCAGGATGTTATCTATCTATCTATCTATCTATCTATCTATCTATCTATCTATCTATTTATTTTTATTTTTCTGTTTAGTAGTACTCCATTGTGTTAATGTACCACAATTTTTTAAATCCATTTTTCAGTTCAGGGGCATCTAGGTTGTAGTAATACATTCTCAAACTTTACCATCATGTTTTATTTTAGTTCATAAGACTAAAATAGTACCACAGAATAAACATATATACATAGAAAAGTATAATTTCAAGATAAAGTTTAAGAAAATTTACATTAAATATCAGTGTTATTGTCCAAGTTGCTGTTCTAGTTGTTAATAAAAATGACAAGTTAGAGTATGTGAAATTTAAAAATTGTTGTTCATCACAAAAGCAATCCCGTCATAACCACAAACAGACAAAGCATGTTCCTAGACTCTAAAGATGTTGTTTCCTATGAAATCAAGGCAATATTAATCAGAAAATAAGATACAAACTGAGTATCCATTAATTAATAAGAAATAAGTCAGATACGATTATTTCACGATGTTTAAGTGATTATGTTCAAACATTTAGTCACTGGAGAGTAGTTCCATTTTATGTCAGCTTCCCTTTTTTCTAGGTATGGTCATTTCATAATATATTAAGTTCCTTTCAATAAAAGTTAACTTCAAACAAATAAAACATCCAAACCATAAGGCCACACATTTATATGAATAGAGGCAAGTGACAGACTTTACCTAAACACAGTTGAGGCATAGGAACAAGCTTAGTCAGATTGTATTTTCAGGGGTACAGTCAAATGTAAACACTCAAATTTTTCTGAGTTTCAAAAGCTATTATCATATCAGTGAACTATTTTTAAAAATTCATGTTTTAGGAAAAAATTACTGATAAATATTATTAACTAATATAAATTTATAGATGCAGCGCTGAATGAAAATGACTAATTTTAATGTAGGAAAAAATTCTTTTTAAATGCTTAAACAGAGATAACATCTACAATGAATATATTGTTAACCATAACATTAATTTCAATTAATTTTTGCTAGTTTTAATGTTTTATTTTTCAGAACAAAACTGGAAATATAGGGGTAGCTATTCTTTTTTGGGGGAGAAAATACTACTATGTGTTAAAATTTGAGTTTTAATCCAGTTCAAGAATTTCTTTTTATGAAAAATATGTTTTCTGATTTTAATAAAATGTGAATATATTTACCTATTTATATAATAAATATGTATACATATATATTTATATCAGCATATTAATACATACTCATACATCTACAATGAATATATTGTTAACCATAACATTAATTTCAATTAATTTTTGCTAGTTTTAATGTTTTATTTTTCAGAACAAAACTGGAAATATAGGGGTAGCTATTCTTTTTTGGGGGAGAAAATACTACTATGTGTTAAAATTTGAGTTTTAATCCAGTTCAAGAATTTCTTTTTATGAAAAATATGTTTTCTGATTTTAATAAAATGTGAATATATTTACCTATTTATATAATAAATATATATACATATATATTTATATCAGCATATTAATACATACTCATATCACACACATATTCTTTAAATGTGGACAAATTGTTTCAGTGTTCCCAGAATTCAGGTATTAATTATACTAATAAAATACTTTTCTCTATTATAACTACAACATTATGAAAATAACATGAATTAGCATTTAGCATTAAGATTTTTTTCTCCATCAATAATAACTTATCAATTTGAGTCAATTTTTGCCTTTTCTAATATTTTTAATGGTGATTTGTATGTTCATTCCCAGCAATTCAACCAAGACAACCTCTACTCGTGAGCATTAAACATTTGATCAATATAAGAGTTTCACTGTAGAAATGGTGTTAAAAGTTTATTCATTCACTGCACTCTTTAGAGATGATTAACTGTCTTTATTATATTAAAGCAAACCCAAAGCCATCTGCCAAAGGCGATTGTGTCCAAGCACTGAAACCATTTCATGTGAAAACTCATTTTCAGGCTCCTAATTATTTTTCATTACAGTGGCAGTGTGGAATAGATTGGAATTGGACAGTAATTGCCAGGTCTGAGCAGCGTGGACCATTGCAATGTATCAGTTTAGATGAAGTGTGACAAGGATACATCTAGCTACTATATAACTTCCATTAGCCCACTTCCCTGTCCCTGATCATGTAACACTTCATAGAATGTGGTCAGCACAAGGTCATAATAATGGCTCTGTGAGTGACTTCAGGTATTTTGTACAAGTACAAGCTGTTAACCCCCTATGTTAGCATTGTTCTAGTAATATCTGGTATTATAACTGTCAAAATATCTATTCTTCAAGAGAAAGAAGTAAACTTAAAAATGTGGCTTCACATTTAAATTTGGCTTCTTATACAGATAATTTTCTTGAAGGAAAGTTATGCCAGAAATTGAGATAATGATTTCATATGGTATCACCTTAAGTGATAATTACTTAGAACTCTTCCATAAATCTTGTAAAATAGTTATTAAAGTTGTATCCATTAAGTAAGCAGTCTCAAATTATGTCTACCTGTACCAGCAAGTGATCATTTAGTAGCCAATGTTAGGTGATAGACCTAAACAGATGTAGCTACAAACAAACCCTTTGTATGAAGTTTTCCAACTAAGGATAAGTAACGAGAAAGGTGATTGATTACTCATCAGGTAATCATCATATCAACAGCATTTTGAAATGTCTGCATATATTTATGTTTCTCACAATGGAATGGATGCTATTGGTATTTACTGGGTAAACTTCAACAATGCAGCCAAACACTGCTCATTTACCAGAATATCTTTCAATGATTAATGTGCTCTTTTCTTGATCTAAAATATCATGATATCTAGCAGATGAGATATAAATCTGTGTGGTTCTGGCTCTATAATGTGAAGAGGTAAATAACGTGCTTTCAAATCAGCACAATGCTTGTTGATGTAAAAATTGTATGACAATTTTTTAAATCTTTACCACTTCCTAGTGTGTGTGTATGTGTGTGCACACATGAATATGTGTGTATGTGTGTGTGTTGAATACTTGCATAGTCATGAATAGAACTTGAATTATATGTATTTGTTTACATGTAAAGGCTTTAAAATATTATTTTTTATTTCAAATAATTAAGTTTTTCTATATTGTGAAGAACGGCCAGTGTCTTGGGGTTACTTTGTATTCTTTTTAACTTAACCTCTCCTAATAATGTGCCTCATTTTTTTTCTAAAGTATATGATATCTGTTCAAAATTCTTTTAGCAAACTTGAGAAGCTACAAGGTCACTTGTTGTTATGACCTAATAACTGTTAAAATTTGGGAAATGTTTGAGAGAATGTATGAGTAAAACTTTTCTTGGGCAAAGTCAAGACATTTTTAAGTTTATATAATTGCAATTGGGTTTAGGTAACTTGGCAAAAATTAACTATTTGTGTCACTAGTTTGAAAAACCATGTTCTAAAAGCAGGATAATCCAAGCCACAGAGCCATAAATCCCCACTTTAATTTAGTAGTTGCAACTCTAAGCTCGACCTTGTCCTCTTTCAAGGCAGCCTATTATGAGTTTAATCATAGGTTATAAATATATGTCACAATTGGGCTGAACAACACATGGATCTATCTATGCATAACAGAAAGTACATGACCCCATGAACCAAGTAAACTGAAGCTCTTCAGTAGATGCATGCTGTGGACACTGAACACCATTTGTCCATGTACAATACAACCTCTATTAGTTAAAAAAACAAAAGCCACTATACCTACTATTTATAACCATTCTTTCAATGATTAAAATATAGCTTGTAATTTTATCATTTTTACTCACATATTGATCACATCATTGCTTTTAAAAAGACTTAAATTTTAATTTAGAGATTTTTAATCAAGATCACAGTCTTGATAATAAAAATAAATGCACAAGAAAAAGCAAAGCTTTTAAAAAGATAGGTTGGTTTCAATATATTAAACCATCATATACTTTTGTACACCTAGATGTACTCACTAAATTAAAAAATGATGTATGGGAACTTGGTTCCTACAGAAAGGGGTACATAGGGAAATATGCACTAAAATAATTTCTTAAAAAGAACCTGGAAATAAGAAATCTTGAATAAAAATGTTTATTTCATACACCATTTTATCTTTTATATGTAATTTAAAGGTTAATAAAACTATAGGGTTATAAATTAACTGATAACAGTCAGAGTATATGTTTGAGTATATATATATATTTATATACATGTGTGTGTAAATATATATATGTATATATATACCTGAACATATGTATTTAATCAAAATAGTAGAGCACAAAATACAAATATCATATGTTTTAAAAATTCCCACTGATTTAAATCAATGCATCATTATCTTAGTGATTAAAAAATCATAATAGGATAAAAACAGATAAAGCCTGTAGTTTCTTGAGTATTTAACATACATATGATTATTATAATGAATATTGTACGAACATTTGGTATTGTTTTATTTGCCAGAAGTACCTGTTCAGACCCATCAGGGTATGTTAAATTAAAAATATAATTTTATACAATATATTGTTCATACAAGTACATTTACACTCTTCTGACTCCTCATATCCTCTTCACCTCTTTCTCTCTCAAAAAAAGAAATTTAACCAAAAGTTAAAAAACCGCCAAATTCAAACATAAACAAATAAACACAAAGTTTTAACTTCAAATAAATTATAGTCATGGCAGGATTTTGTATCCACGGCCCCTTGTTTATGCTGAGAATTTCATCTGGCTTGAATTTGTATAAATCTTGTGTGTATTGCTGCAGTCTTCATATTTTCAACTTTAAGTTGGTCCTGTTGTGTCTAGAAGACCTTGTTTCCTTGGATTTGTTCACCACGTATGCCTCTAATAATCCTTCTTTCTCTTCTTCAGCCTTGATAGGAGGGATGTGATGAAGACATCCTAGTATCGCACAGTGTCCCAACATCTCCCACTCTTTGTTTATTGTCCATTGTGGATCTTCTTGATAATTTCCATCTACGGCAAGGACAAGGTTTCTGGAGAGAGTTGTGTGAGGCAGCGATCAATGGCTGTACCAATATGTCATTAGCTATTATTTTACTACTGAGTTCCTTTAGCAGAATAATAGTAGGTTGTCCTTTAAAGATTCAGTGCAATCCCTTTCAAAATTCTAACATAAATTTTCAAAGAAACTGAAAAATAGTTAACTTCGTATGAAAACCCCAAACAAACAAAAATAACAAATCAAGATACCTAAAATCACTTGAATACTAGAATTGTTGGAGTTATTACCAGCCCATATTTCAAGTTTCATTGCAGAAATATAGTAGAAAAACAGCATAACTCTGGCACAAAAATAGACACACTGATCAGTGGGCTTGAATTAAAGATGCAGTCATCATCAGTCACACACACAGCTACAAATATGTGATTTTTGACAAAGAAACCAAGAGTACTCACTGGAAAAACTACAACAGATGGTGCTGGTCGAATTAATGGCTATATGTAAAAGAATAATAATAGGTCCAGATCTATCATGCTGTACAATACTCAACTTCAAATGGAATAAGATCCCAACACAAGAACAGATACCCTAAATCTAATAATAGTAGAATAGGATTGAACTCATTGGCTCAGTAACAGGGTTTTCTGAGTAGGGAAATAATAGCATGGGCACTAACAATTAATAAATGGGCCCTCATGATCTAAAATGCTCCTTTATAACAAAGGGTATTATCATTTGAGAAAAACATCAAATTACAGTGTGAAAAAATACCAATTATACATTTGAAAAAAGGTTGTATATAAATATGTATTAAGAATAATAATAAAAATAACAATAACAACCCCAAAAATGTTCAACATTCTTAGCCATCAGGGAAATGCAAATTAAACGTAGAGATTTAATCTAACCCACTCCCAGTGGACTAGGAGCCAACAAAACAAGCGACAGCTCAAGTGGGGAAGAACAACTGTTCATTGTTGGGCGTGAAAACTGGAACAGCTACCATGAAAATCCAGTGCGGTAGTTCCTCGAGATAGTTTATGGCCGTTTTCAAATGTGTTCACTTGAGCTGAAAAAAAAAAAAATCACTAACTTTTTTTTATGGTGAACAAAAGGATGTGCAGTGGGTTGAGACTAATAAAGCATAATGTTTCTTGTCTAGTAGCAATCACTTTCCATTTTAACTTTTCATACTGAAATATTCTTTTTATTGTATGGAATAAAAGGAAATCACAGATAAATATGAAAGAGTGATGTGAATTTGGTATTTGCAAATATGACTTTAGTGTATCTGATTGGCATAGCTCTTCGCATGTAGAAAACAAATGGTATTTTAAAGACCTAGGTTGGAACAATTCAAATTTTTGTTCCCTATTTAACTTATTAACCAAACTCTAAATCATCTAAATCACCTTATCCTAACTCTTAATTTAAGACTAGCAGCTCTCTAGCTCTGCAGCCTTATATGCTAAGATAAAACTGCCATTGATCAGGAAATTAAATCAAAGCACAATGCCCCCTTAACCACATAACTTTGACAGCGTAATTATGCAGTACTTCAATGTTTAGAAGCTTTTTTTAGGCTAAAACCACTGATAATGTGGCTTAAAATTATTGTAAAAGCAACAATAGAAAAAGTCTCAAAATGTCTTTACGCATAAAATACCTTTAAATATTCCTAGTTTAGAAAAAAGATGAGCAAAACTATGAAATTTCTGGGACTATTTATCGTAGAGCTGAGGCACTGAGAGCATGGGAAGCAGTATACTCTTTTATGATGCCTTTAAAACAGTAGGCTTCAGGAAGAGTTTTGAGGCTGGGGACCTTGGCTCATGGCCTCCTTCAAGCTTGAGCATACATAGTGACCTTCAATAGTACAGACTGAGAATTACTTCACAGTCAAACTTAACTAATTTCACGTAACAGTATTAAATATAGAGTATTTAGGAAACATTTTAATTAATATTATCATCAGTAACATAATTAGTCTCAAATATTTAAATAAAGATGCAAGTACTGTTTCAAATATATATTTACCTCAATGCAGTGAAAAGAGTCTGGGTGGCTGAACAATGCTGCCAAGGTTCCAGCCTAGAAATAAATCTCTGAAGAAATTGAAAGAGCATTAAACAAAAAGGTTAATTCTAAAATTCCTTTTTTAATTAAAGCCTTTTTATGAAATAAAATGATAATATGCCGTTTTTAATCTTGATCCTCATTATTTAATATTCCTAAACTTCATGCAGAGCCTTTCTAGCGTTGTGTTGAAAAGCATCTTACATGTGAGCAGTGTTCAGTTTGAACGCAAAAGGAACAGATCCTTTACCAATGATAGCAGCAGCCATCCACACTCTGTACTCAGTGTGGATGTAAAGCATGCGGTTGTATTTAACACAAAGACAGTCACAAATAGTTGAAATGAACTCTTGCTTTTCTGTAGCCATATGTCCTAAAATGTGAACTAACATTACATTTGAAGGTATTTGAGGAAATGAACAATACATCATTAGTCTATCCTCTTGTTTAGTGAACCTTAAGAGTTTCAGTAGGTGTCACTCTGACAGTATGTTTCTCCCTTATGCTCCTGGAGTAGCTGTTCTACTGCCCTGGGAAGGTTCCATTGGCAAAAACTTGTCTTTATAGTGCCAGGATCACCTTTCCCTTCTGAGTAGGGCGTAGAGAAATAGCGCTCAGTTAGGGGAGCATTTGTCTCAAGATCAGAAAGAGTCTGTGACAAGAGAGAAGAAAGGAGAAAGAAGGGAAGAAAAGAGGTAGATGTTAAAGGAAAGAGCTCAGAAGTAAGCACACATTGTGCACAAAATGCTGGGCTCGACCCTCAGAACTAGGAGAAAAAAAAAAACAAAAAAACCAAAAAACTAATGAAACAAGGAATATTCAGAAGCTGATTGTAGGTCCATTTAGATTTTAAAAACTAACCAAAGATGATTATAGAAACTATGAAGAGGTTTGTTACAGTATATACTTGTTATTATGCTTGCTTTGTTTCCCAACTTTTCTTCGCTTACAGACTCATTGTGAGCTGTTGAGACGAAATGAAGAGATCTGCAAATGAAAATCTTTTCTTTCTCAATAATAAAAGAACTTGATTGTTTGGAACAATTATTTTCTTTTAGTTTTTTCTCAATCTGTGTTTCTTTTGCAATTCTGTTAACCACTTAATTAGATGGAATTAGATGATAATTTAAATGAATAAATATATTTATGTTCAAGGAAATCGAAGAAGTATTCTTCAATACTAGCACCATCTCAGCCTTATCTTCCATAAGACCATCTGAGTATATGTTCCTGCAGTAGTAACTGGACCTGGCTAGACTTTAGTGTAAGTATGTACTGAGCTCTGCCTAATTCAGAATTTTGGATCACTGTATATAAAATCATAAAGATATAAATAATTTAAAATAATAATGGGTGTGTGAATATTTAAGCATGTGTAACATGTGTCTGCGTTTCTATAGTGTGTGTGTGTGTGTGTGTGTGTGTGTGTGTATGTGTATAGAATACTATCTGGTATGTATGTATGTATGTATGAACTGTTTATATGTGTGTATCTATGGTATATGGCATATGATATATATGTATATGGTATATATGGTCTGAATGTGTTTGAGTGTGGCATGTGTAAGATGTGTGCTTTCTGTGTGTGGGTGTGTGTTTTCTTGTATTAGGTGACTACCTGTATATATGGGGCAGGTGTACATTCTTTGTGTATGTGATTATTGCCTACATGTTTGTATATGTTCTGGGTGCCTGTGATGTGTTTGCAGATATATATATGCACGTGTGCATGATTTTGTGTGTGTTTGCTTTTGATATACAGCATGGTGCTGAACAGTCTGACAAAAAATATCAGTAATCCTTTGTAAATCACTTTTCTTTTCAATTTTCTTGCATTACAAGGATGAGTTTGCCTTTTGAGACTGTGTATGTGTCCTTTGGAATGAACAGAAACATCAAAATGTACAGTAATACTGACTTCATTTGAAGAAGCAATTTTAAAGGCATTTTCCTTCAATTTTGTGACAATTCAATTACTAGTATTTGCATTTTTATATTGGAGAGAGAGTTACAAACACTAACATTGAAAATATTTTTTAAATTAATCATCCATGATCTTATAAATTAGAAGTTGAATTAAATAAAATATTTTAAATCTAGTAACCAGTCTATGTTTTCGTAGTAAACTAACATAGTACTTTCAAAAATTCTTTTTGATAATTTTGCAAAATGCTCCTTAAGAGAATTAATACAGTTATACTATACTGTAATTATTATTTATTCATTGTAAATGAACCATCTTTCTAACTTATTTTACAGAATATTAGAAAAATATTGCTACTTATATGAGATGTTGCTGGCATCTTGTATAAATTGATGTTTATTAGTTAGAAATAGCAGTTTTGTTTTTTACTGAAATATAGTCTATAGGCATTATTATTAAAATCATTTCCATAATTCATTAGAAATTAAAAATTGTCAAGGAATTAATATACCCAAAATATTTCTGTTATTCTTAATATACAGAAATTAGTAAGTGTAAAAAAATATTTTCTAAGTTCCTATGTAATTACAGGCTCAAGTACTAATTTTCTGTACAAAATTCCAAAGCCATATATAATTTCATATACATTTCAACAAGTTCAAATGTAAATACCAAGAAAGTAAATGTGTTTGGTAGTGACCTTTATTCCCAAGGGTTTATTAAGGCCTCATCACCTACCTAGCCTCAGGGCCCTGTTCTTCTTTAATCCTCTCACACCTAACAGATGAATGTCATGACATGAAATGCAACCCTGTAATTATCCCAGCTCCAAAGTGGTGAATAACACTAACTGTTTTCACCGCCAATGACGTAGCCCATGAAAGGTGACCACCGAGGGCATTTCACTTCTCCTTTTAACCTTGGAAGTACAAACATTATTTTGGGTCAGCATTCAGCCTCTTTCACTCATGCATGGCCTCTCTTGAAACTTAATTTGCATGTCTTCACACAAACTGTTGGCATCACCAAGGTCAATGAGAGTTTATGCGCATAAATAGATTTTTATCAGTGGAGTCTACCTGATATGTTTTCACTGTCATTCTTTCATTTTCAAGCACTCTAATTGTTCTGTAACCTTGAGAATTCCCATATGCTTCTGGTTATATTAAACTGATTATACATGCCCATCAGCAAGAGATCATGGTTTACATACAAAATGAAATCCAGTTTATAATTCTAAAATTGGCTTTAAGATATATATATATATATATATATATACATACATATATATGTGTATGTGTGTATGTATGTATCATACATATATATTATATATATATATCCAATAAATCTGGTCTCCGTGGAGGTTCAGTAAGCTACAATCTATGCAGCTGTATATAGCATATACTTGTTAAAATTTCTATTATTTGTTACCCTCAAATTGTATTGAGAGTAAACTATTTTTTCTGAGGTAGTTCTTTCAAACCTTGCAATTTTCCAAGTGATAAATGAAGGCCACATACACAGATGACTAAATTATACATCTGTATTATATGCATATATATTATATAACAAAACAAACCATATTGCTCAGGTAAGAATTGAAAGATAAAATAGCTATTGAAAGTAACTCATCTTTGAAATGATTTATTTCTTTATTGTAAAATTGTGTGGCTTGAAATTTAATCCAATATTAGCACAATGGCCTAGTAAATATAAAGCCCCAGATTTTGTCCTCATAAGCTGAATTTACAAAATTAATAATACTCCCTATGCATATTTCTAAGTTCACAATATAACATAAGAGGTCTGGTTTTCAAGCTTGTTTCAACTACAAAATTAGTAAAACCAATTGTGTTTAAATTATTAGAACTTAAAGTTCATCATTATATGTTTTAAAAATAATTATTTGTAGATAGAAAACTGTAGGCGGAGTTTACCCACAAGGACACCAATATCAGATAGATATTTATTAAAATATAAACCAACACTCACAGTACAGGTAACAGATTACAGTGGCACCTGAATAGGAACCGGAGTCTGCAGACGGACGGACGATGGGATCCTCCCTCCAGCAGCCAGGAACCAGGAAGAGAGCGTCTCGTATCCCGCAGACCCTTTTCAATGGGGCTTTTCCCCCGCCCCCTTCAGGTCGGGGGGGCCCGGTGCTCTGTATAAATGTCCCTTGACCTTGTCAGCTGACACCTGAATCCCACAACAGAAAACTACATTTCAATAGAACATAAAACACTAACCAATTTTGTTTTAAAATTGGGCCTTGAGTTTCATGACTACATCGGATTTATTATCTTCTTTATGCAGTTCTCAGCTTTGTGTACATAATAACCAGAATCTACATGCTTATATCTCAATTGACTCTTTAGTTCTTGGCTTTGTATCCTAGGTCATTATTGCATTAAATTGCCCCAATTGCTTGACTATTTCCAAGAATTTCAAACCAACTGCTATGTTAATGATAATTAATGATATTGTTATGTTAATGATAATTGTTAATGATAATTTCTATTGTATGACTAGATATTGACCGAGACATATATGATTATATTCACCCCTTCAATTTACCCTTCTAGGTCCCTTCGTATCACCTGTAACATGTCCCCATCCCAATTTTTATTTTCTGCGATAACCCACTGATTTCAATTATAGTTACCCATAAGATCATAGATGTGGGACCATCCTATGGAACATAGGCTGCATTTTATTGTATACATGTATGTAATTTTCTAACAATCAAAAAATAAAGAAAAGGGCAGGATGAATCCAACTCTTTTGATATTCTATATTTTTGATATCCATGCCAATATTCTATGATTCTTTATTGGATAATGGTGGGGCATTAATAACAGATAACTGTACTGTGTCTCATTAAATACCAGATTCACTTCATTAATCTACCAGATTATTTTATTTCCTTGTACTTATATTTGCTAATTACATGTTTGTGTTAACATGCATTGTGTGGTTTTGAAAGTTTCCTCAGTAGTTATGGTCTCTTGTTGATTTTGACAAGGACACAAGATTAAACCCCAGTACTTATATATTAGCTCAGAAATGTTCCAACTCTTGTTTCAGTGACTCTACACCCTGTGCTGGTCTTCCTGAAGTTGAGGCTAGTATGTAGTACACAAACTTAGACATAGGTTCTGGTGATTTGAAGTTGTCCACCACAAGCCTTGTGTATCTAAATACTTGGTCCCCAGATTTTTTCTGTTTGGTAAACATGAGGATATGTGGACTTGCTAAAGGATTTATGTGACTGGGGACTGCCTTGAAGCCTCCAAAGGCATTCCATACCCAGTGTGCTTTCTCCATGTGGATTCTGTTGTGAGTGTTCAGCTACTGTGCCACCAAATGCCTCTTTTGGCCCAGCATGAACTATTATAATTCTTAAAAGATAAATTCCCCCAAATACACTTCTTTTTTTTATGAGTTGTCTGACTCATAGAGTTTTATAACAGCAATAGAAAAGTAATCAATAAGCAGGAAAACCACTCACACACATAAAATAAATAAATATTTTAATGTCCTTATGACTTTACAGCACAAATTGAAATCCAAAGCTCATTCATAGGAAGATTTGTAATCTGATACCCTTCCTTCTTTTCCTATTATTATGTCTATGGAACACGTAAGCACTGGTTAACCATTTCTTATCTTAAAAATGGAACATTTGACAGATCATCCTAATGTTTGGTTTCCAATTTCTTCTCCACAACATAGTTTCCATAGCAACATGATATCTATACTTCTAATATTTTTAGACGTGCATACTGAATGTTCATTAAATGCTTGATTGTACTGCTAACAGTTCTGTTTTGTGATACTGTGTAACTAAATCTTGACAGCAGAGACTGTGTTGTTCATTTCTCATTCATAGTTATTTGCAGAATGGCAGACATTTAGAACTAAAAATTGATTATTTGTAGAATAAATAAGAGAATTTCAGTACATTTAAGACTTTCTAACCTTTCCAATGATAACTTCTCCAATGCTCCAAAATAATGTCAAAAGCCAGTAATTTGATAATTTTTCTCAAGTAAGCCCTGATAATTTTATTTAAAATATTTATTGACACGTAAGAAAATTATTTGCTTTATTTTCAAAAATAGTTTTGCTAATATGAGTATCTTCACATATAAATTTTCTTCTTTTAATTTTCATCTCTGCCTGGAAATTAGCAATGAGCAAACTTTTTGGTATAACTACCATATGAATTATGAGTCCATATTTTTAGATAGTCAAATTTGGAAATTTTATATGGTCATTACATTGACACCAACAAATTATTTTTACAATGAAATTGTGAACCTGATTTTGTATAAGATGTTACATTTTACTACTGATTTCTTCAATATTTATTAACTTTAATAAGATAGAATTTTTTATTTTCAAAATTCATACTTTTAGAAAAGACCAAAATTCAGAAACTTCTCCTTCTTATTTAATGTTTCAAAGCTTTCATCCATTTAAATAATTTCACCTTTCAAGGAAAGGTAACACAGTTCTCTGTGTTCTCTGAACATTTCTGTGGAAGTTAACACATGATAAACACTCATATTTTCTTTATATTTTGCTGTTTCTTCTGAAAAAAAGTTTCTCTCAATTCTTCTCTAAAATTTATCTGACCTATAGCATAATACAGTGGTTATGTTCAATTCATATGTGTAATATTTTTTGAATTTTCCTTCAGTCAGTATTTTCTGGATATTTACATTATAGTTTCAATAGCAAATATTCTTCAATGGAGTCTTTGTTCTCTAGTTTTCATGCTATCTGTGCATATGTGCAGCTTTTAGAAAGTAGACCTTCAAAATGGAAATATAGTAGATGGGATTAGAATTTATAGGCTACGCTGCCTCTGCTTCTATCCCATGCTGACTTGTCAATTGTCTTCCATGATGTGAATAAGCACTTCACAACAAGCTAACTCAAGACATCATGCCCTATGTTCTATGATGGCCAGAAACCTTCAGAAACCATATAGAAAAATAAACTTTACCTTCATAAGCTATTTCTGAGTGTGTGTGTGTGTTTCAAAAACATCAATTCAATGTTATACACATGATTCTCCATAGTAAGCCTACTTATTAACTAGACAAGACTGATCCAAGATAGGTAATAAAAATTTTTCCTTTAAAAATAGTAACAAACTTTTACAGTTTTTTTAGAAATTGTAAGGTCCTGTGTGGTCATGAGAATGGGCAATGGTTAAGGGCCAGACAGCTCAATCAGGCAACATTGAGCCCTTAGCAATGGTAATTGCTTTAATGAGATGACTAATTTAATACTTTAATGAAAACATTAACTGTTGTATTTATGAGGTACCATCAATATTTTGATTTGTGTCCAAGTGTAGTAGAATTATATTGTTACATTGTAAATAATTGTCATATTTACTGGTTTAATAAAAATGCTAATTGGCTGAGGGCAGAATGGAAGTTGGGCGGGGCTACCAGACCAAGAAATCTCTGAGAACAGGAAGAGCAGAGCAGAGATGCCAGAGAAAAACCAGGGAGACACAATGGAGATACTATGATGAGATCCAGCAAACACAGAGGAAAGAAATTGAAATGCTTCTCTGAGAGTAGATACTGAGCCACATGGCTGAACAAGATAAGAATCATGGGTTAATTTTTAAGAGTAAAGAGTTGGCAAGTTATATGCATGAGCCTTAGGTCAATCAGCATGAAATTAATGTAAGTATCTGTGTGTTCCTGTGGGACTGCAGGACTTCAGGTCTGGACCATAGGACAGATAGTCCAGAAACTTAGTATTACATCCAAGCTTGCTTTCTATTGCTGTAATGTAGGCCTGGATAAAAAGTAACTTGGGAATGAAAGGGTTTATTTAGCTCATACTTTCTAGTCACTGGCCAACATTGAGGCAGCACCTCAAACAGGACAGAAAACTGGAGACTGGATTTAAAACAGAAACCATACTTACTTGTTTGTTACAAATGGCTTGTTCAGCTGACTTAAAAAAATACCCCAGAAATACCCCAGAGATTGTACTTACTAATGTGAGGTCAGCAGTCTGACATCAATTGTCAATCAAGAAAGTACCCTACGAACTTTACAATGGGGTATATAATATGGAAGCACTTTTTCTCAATCAGGGTTCTCCTTTATCAGACGACTCTAGCTTGTGCCATGTTTATAAAAAACAAACAAACCAAAAAAAAAAAAAAAAACCAACTATGCAGCACTGTGTATACGTTTAACCTCTTCAAATCCATGAAATGTGCGCACATATGTGTGTGTGTGTGTGTGTGTGTGTGTGTGTGTGTGTGTGTGTGTGTGTGTCTTGCTATGGAACTCCTGATTTAATGTTTAACAAACCATTCTTGTAACTATGTGAACATAAACATTGATGCTCTTTCTCTGTCTTTTGGTCTCAAATCTATCTATATATTTTTCAATCTACCTGTACAAAATAGGAAGTGATTCTTTTTCAGGCACATTAACATGCTTGCTTATTTTCCATGCTCTTGTATGTTCATCGTTTAATTGGAAATATTACTTACTATTTCCCTCTTAAAACATAGCTCAATGCTCTTTATCAAGTATTTCTTGATTGACTCAATTATTGGAATATCTTACAATTAAGAAACATGAATTTGTGTTAGGGAATGTGAAGAGTGACTAATAAAATAAAATTCTAGGCATATTACATGAAAATTCATTAATTTTTATCTCTATATATGCTAAACTCCACAATATGTACCCAAGCATACAAATTACATGAGTTTTAAATTAAAAGGTAATATTATATTTTTAAATTAATATTGACATAATTAACTTCTAACATATTCACTGGGCATATATGTAAAGTACAAGCATTACAAAGTATTTACTTGGGAAAATATAAATTTTTATTTCTAAGTTTACTTTCTTATATGTTTCACACTAACAGGACAGAGATTATCACAAAGTACATATGTTCAATGAGAAATTATTGGTTGAAATGATAAATCAACTACAGCTAAGTATAAATCAGTTTTGTAAGTGAAAGTAATAAAACAATATGTCTTTTTAGTTTAGGTTATAGTAACAAGTATCACAAGATTTTATTCAATACTGCCTTTTTATTATACACAAGGTAAGTGATATATTGGCAGGCACATTTTCTTTGCAAGTACTTCAGAAAAAAAATCTGTTAGTTTGATATGTTTAAATTTCCCTCATTTTTTTCTTTTCTTCTGGGATGTCTTCCTTTGTCTCCGGGTCAAAGAGAAATATTTTGTGTCTTGTATTTGTGGCCACATATGTGCTCTATCTGTATATGAGCTAGATTTGTCTTAAATGAGGACAGAATATGCTTAGGACACACATTCAGGTGGAATCAATGATCAGGAAGTGGTAGAATGTATAGTGGACAAAAAAGAGAAGGGAACAATGGATTAGAGGTATTTATGGATTCATGGGAAAATTAGATCAAAAGCATGAGGGATAATTAGCTTTAAAATATAGAAATATCTCATTCAATAGTCATTGGTGAGTGATGAGGAACTTAAGAGAAGCAATGCAAGGCATTTGATTGGAAACAGGATTTTAACATATTTGTTTAGATACTAAATTTTACTTTCTGCTGCTGTCATCACTGTGCCTTGACACTAAAGTATCCCTCCTAGTTCTCATTGACATCAATAATCTACACTAAGTTTTTTTTCATAATGTTTATTTGCCTTCCAGATGATATGACCACCTGCCTGTATCAGCCACATATGGTTCTCCAAACTTTATGATATGTAGCATATCTGAAGTTCTTGTTGTTCATTGACTTTCTTAGAAGTATTTAAAGTAAATTTCCTTTCCTTGGACTATAGTCTCTTGTATATTCAGTTCTAAAGCAAGATATCAAATTGTTTGACAAAGTTAAAAATGAGAGAATGTTCAATTTAAGATATTTTTCTAAATAAAATCATCTTATAGAAAATGTAACAAACAATAATATATTGATTATACATTAAAGTAGGCATAATGCCATCTACTTAATAGTTCTAAGATTTATGCTTTAGAGAGCTTAAGTTCATGCAGACAGATGTCAAATGCAAAAAGCCTGACTTCATGAACCTTTCCTTTTTAATGTTTAATTCCATTCCTATTTTAAAGGAAATTTAATTTAAGAGAATTATATCCATATGATTCTAGTTCGTTTGTATTTAGCTGATCAATGTGCTATTTTACAAGGTTCGTTTGATGTCAAGAAGGCAGCCATTCCCTTCTCCCCTTAGGCTTTTGAATCATATTTTCTCCCCTTAGAAGCATTTGGCAGTTTATAAATCCAACTACTAAAGACTAAGCTTTGGTTAAAAATTCAGAGCATTAAAACATAGCACAAAACATAAACAAGGGCACTAAGTTTCAATTATGGCAAAATCTTTAACACAAAGATTTATATACATCATCTGTTTATTTCAATTATTAATTCCAAAATCAGTTTCTTTAAAAAAAAAAAAAAGAAAGAAACATTTTGTGAAAGATGAGAGAAAGGACAGCTATACAATCCTAGAAGAAAAATATTAATAAATGTAATAAATATTTCAAAACAAGTTGTCTAAAACATTCTAATTATTCACTTCTTTGGAAGGAAACAGATTATATTAAGTAAAATGCAAATTTTGAAGTTGGGGCCATTCTTCTCTAACTTAATAGACATTGATTCCTATTCTTATACAAAGTGACATGTTCTGATTAGTTTCTTTGCTAAAGGATAGCAATATCACAAAACTCTGAGGTTTGCCGTGTGAATGCACAACTTTTACCTTCTACCATGTATTCCTCTGAGCTGAAGCTGAATCTCACATTCTTTTTTAATTTTGGAATGGTGGAAATCTTCTCAGTATTTTTGACTCTGAGGTACATTTTATACAGTGTCTTTCGGTCTTCCTTCCTTTTGTCATCTTTTATTTAACCATCTTTTACTTAACCATCTTTTCAAGGTGTATTATATCTATTATAAGTTTCCTTCATAGATCTTGGTGCAAGGATAATAATAATTTTTAATAAAACCATTTAAACTACAAAAGATACTCTCTATTTTTGTTGATACCTTGCATTAGCTATCCCTTACTCTGACTTAAACACTTATCATTTTTGAGTCAGATATAGTCTACAGACCATAATATAGAATCAGACACACAAAGTCACATAGACACACACACATACACACACAGAGATGTGCAAATACATAATTGATACTAAATATATAAAATGCAGAGATAGTCAAAATCTACCTTGAAATTCAGAGTTTAATTAAATAAAATGAGAAAGTCATCTAAAATGTATTTTATAAATATATATTAATTTTGGAAAATAATATCAACTTCTGCCATTAGTGATTTTCCAAGAATATATTTTTATCTGTATCTTAAAATGCAGAATAGAGAATATTTATTCTGGTACAAATTCAGCCATTTTTCGAATTTTGCCCTATAGGCTTCAGGGATGTGAGTCACTAAACATTAAAGCAAAACCCAGATATGTGGAATTGGAAGCCAGTATCCACAATGCTGCTATAAACATCCCATAGGGTTGGGAGCAGGGAAGGAAGAATAGCTCTATCTCCTCTGAAGTCTGATATTCTTGCATCTTTTACTCCTCACTGTGTTCATCATTTTAACTCTAATAGGTAGAGGACAGAAACTAAACATTAACTAGATGGAAAAAAATGGATACGCAGCTAGGAGTCTAGGGTTGACAAAATACTCAAGCATAATTGATTTATTGGTTAATAGTCTCATTCTAGAACCTTAAGGCTCTGTATAAGGAAGAATTACAATGAATAGCAAAGCCATGGATTCTTGAAGTATGTGTAACAGCAGTCCACACTGTCTTTCTTTCTGAACTTCTGAATGTAGTTGGTTACTCATGTACCTCTACAACCTCCCTTCCAATCTTTGCTATTCTTTTTCTTTATTGTCTGTTTTTCGCAATGTGAATTCCTAAATTTCTTGTTCCCTTCACATGCAGGTGCATATTTAAAATAAGAAAAAAGAAAAGGGAACAGCTGGAATTATGCTATCTACAAATATTGCTGTATATTAGTACATGGCCTGTAGTAGTTAAGTATAGTTGAATTTCTGTATTAATCAAATTGAATTTGAACTCTATCATAATAATCAGTGTTTTCATTTTCTAATTTGGAATATATGAGGCAGCTTGTTCATGTGGCTGCTTGTTTCTTTTAGCCATTAAGTTATATATTCCAGATGTATTTGTTAAATTTGATTATATACATAAGTAAACTAATGAAACAGAAGAATGAAAAAGAGATTATTTCAATCAGTATTCTAGACTTGAAAAACTCAAAAGCAAGTTAATAACAATATAAAACATAGCTATTGAAATCACTCTGGATGAGAGAACTAAAACGCATTTCCCAACTTTAGCAGCTAAAACTCCATTTTAGACAACTTGTTTCCCAGACTGGCTGTTATATTGAAAATTACTCTTGTAGAGAAGAAACACACACACACGAACACATATCTACTTATACCAGAGCTTGATGAACAAATGAGTTTTGTTGGGATTACTTACAGTAAAATAGGTGAAGGGTTACACGAAAAGACATTACTCAAAATCATCTGTATCACCAAGGTCTACTCTGAAATTGGTGACAGATCACTAAAGTTAGAAACCTGGAGCACACCGTACTTATTGCCTGCAGGCTTCTCAACTGGTTCTAAAGTGTCCTTTTACGTATATCATTTGGGCCTAATCTTTTACAGGCAGCTCAGTTCACCTGATTTTTTTGTTGTTTTGTATTCCTAGATTATTTTGGGTCTATCTTTCTTCCACACAGCTAGGGTTGTCTGAGGGTTTCTTATGCAGCTTGGCTTATCTGAGAATGACACTCATCAGTCTTTACTATTTACTTTGGGGAGGATAGTGGCCTAGAGCAGCTGGTCAGCTTCAAAGACTTCCTGAATGATTTTGAGTTGTTTGCTTCCTGTTTAAGGAGCTTGTCTGTAGTAAGTCATAACCTCTTCAGAACATTCTATTGTTTCACCTCCTTCTGAAAACATCCTGTCTTTTGAAGTTTTCCTCCAAGATACAAGGTTTCAATGTCAGGGAAAACTATTGCTCAATGCTGATTAACAAATACTCTCAGTTGTGCCCTTAAAAGAGGTGCTCTATGTGTTTGTTGAAAACAATTAGCTCATGTCAATCAAGAGAATATTTTGAGAAGCATCTGGTTGGACTGAGTCCACTTTCTCTTTTTGGCATTAACAGAGTTTGATTAGGTGCAGATTAGCTGAGTGCAGTAACAGGATTTAATATTTGACATAAATATGACATTTTCAGAAAGATGTTAATTTTATTTTGGTACTTTCATTCAAATTGTTGGTATTTTCTTTTTTACCTTCAAACAAATACAACAGTCTTATACTACTTTTGAATCCTAACTCCAAAGGTCATCTCTTTGCACCCTTGCACAATGGAGGCTCCCTCCTGGGTTCCAGATTAGGCACAAACCACACCCAAACACCTATTTTTTTTTCCATTTCCCCTATCTTGCTAAAAACTCGTAGATTACATTCCTAAAAGTCTACTTCCTACGTAAGCCATTTTTTTCTCTTGAGCCTGGTCTAGCTATCAAAGTATTACAGTCTAGCAATTAAAGACACTCTTTTGTGTACCACAATTTACATGTCCTATCAAAATTAAGCAACTCACAATAAAATAGGGTTTCCCTTTTTCACTTACTTTATAAACTGTCATTTGCCTTTGGCTGTGTCTATGTTCTCTCTATCCAGAGCTGGTCCTTTGTCTCTCCATGGAAAATATCCCTTTCTTGTCTCCCTGTTCTTCCCCCTTCATACTCTATCTCTTGTCATTGTGTCTTATTCTCTGCTTATTGCCCCTAGGGGCAAATAAATCTTCTTTGTGCTATAAACTTGGTCTTGTGCTGATACCAGTCTTTATAGTTACTCTCTTGCTTCTTGCCCAAGCAGAGGACACAGCCCTCATGATTTTTGACCAAGAAATCTCTTTGTTGTGAGGTGTGACTTCACAGTGTTCCTTGGCTTCCAACTGCCGGGAATCTTTCCTTTCAGAGCTACACCACCCATATCACGTGGCTTAGATAACCTCCCCACCGAGTTACCTGAGATCGTGCTCTGCTTAATGCCCTGCAGCCCCTGATGCTTGTGTTTTCCTTTCTAAGCTGTACTTCTAGAGTTTCACTCAGCACTATCCCTTTTACACTGATTGCTGCTGGTGGTATGCGTTAATACATGGTGACCGAATCATGCTTGTGGTTTCCATCTGTAATCCTAGTGTCTTATAGAGAAGGGAGAGATCATGACAGGCTGGTGGTCTGCACCAAACAGCAAGGCCAAGATTCATATGAAAAATAAAATATGAAGAAGAAAAAAAAAACAGAGAATCAAAACCAAAATCTGTTACAATTAAGTTTCTGGCCTGGCGGCCAGAGGTTCAGACCCACGGATCTGCAGTGCCAGATTGCTTAGCCACCCGCTGATTAGGCCCCCCAAAATGATTCAGACACTTATATTAATTTCATGCTGTTTGGCCTATGGCTTAGGTACATTGCTAGCTAGCTCTTTCATCTTAACTCAACGCATTTCCATTAATCTGTCTGCCACGTGGTCCGTGGCTCACCAGTGTTCCCAACATGTTTCTTCTTGGGAGGCTGGCTCGGTCTGTCTCTGACTCCGCCCTTCCTTTCTTACCTATTCTGATTCCCCACCTACTTCTTCTAAGGTGCTCACCAAGGGCAAAGACAGTCCTTTATTTAAAGATTGATATGCACATCATACAGAAAGACATCCCTACATCAAAAATCTAAACTTTAAATGGAAACAAACAAACAAAAAAAACCAGAAAATGAAAGGAAAATTAAAAAGAAGAAAAGGTTCATGATATAGTTCAGTGGGAGGAAGCTTGACTGCTGTTGGCAATGTCCTAAGTTTCTTGCCCAAATCAGTAAAATTAAAAAAAACTTTCTGGAAAAACAAACAAAAAACCCAAACACACACACGCACACACACACACCCACTCATCCACACCCCCCCCACAAAACCAACAAATAATAATAATAGTAAAAGGCAAAGCTTAAAGTAAACTGAAACATAGAATTCAGATAAGCTCTTTAAGAAAATAATGAATAAAACACAAAATGATAATCTCTCACCCATGTGCATTATTGGAGAATTTCCATGAGAATTCTGTTTTATACTTTTAACATTAAGAATCTCTGAGGCGAAGGAAAAGACAGCTAAGTTAGTGTTGGCTGCCTTATCATGAGCCCTGCGTTCAGATCTCCAACATTCACAAAAACAAATGTCCAAAAATGTGATGCTAAATTAAGATATTGTGAGCTTGTACACACATGTATAAACAGACACAACTCTATTTCCTGGCTCTTTGACCCACAGATACACACACACACACACACACACACACACACACACACACACACACACACCACAGAAATCATGTTCTTCCTCTTCAGCCTGACTGTGTGTTACCCTAAAGGAACATGTAACAATATACAGTGTGAAGTTTCTGTTCTAATGTAAAAACAGTTTAGTTCAATTTCACAATTGACAGCTTTATTTGGGTGCCTGACGGAAATTGCACAAATCACCCCAAATAAACATGTTTTGAAAAGTTTATTCTATCATATTACCATTTTCAGTAAGTAAAATGATAATTCACCATTCACCTACACAGCTGCCTATCTACCAGGTGGGTCAGCTGCCAAGTTCTGTGATGATGGGCACCTACAGTCATGATGCCTGGGTTTTAGTTAGGTGGTAGGGGTCTGATCTCAGCTCCTCACTCTTGCCTGGCAACTGAGTTCCTGAATCATCTCCTTAGCCCCAGAGATTGACATTCTTTTTATTATTATTGCTGTTGTTATTTATGCTGACCTACTATTAACCACGCCTTTTTTATATATACACTATCCTTTCAGAAAAGAGAATACATCTCTGCATATACAGAAAGCTCGAAAAAATGTAAACATGTATGTCTACAAACACTCTTTTACTTTGTCTTACCTCTTGGAAATCCATCCAAACCAGGCTAGGAGGCAAAGGGAAGAGAGCAGGAGCTTGCTGCTCAGTCCTCGTTTTCTGTCTTCTGACGCTGAGTTTAACTAGTAAGGCTTAAGACATGCACCAAAGACTTTGTTCAAGTCTGAAACTGCTATTCAGTTTTTGTGTTCCTTTAAAATATGTGTGTGGTATTGAGCTACTCAGTGTTGGAAATTTATATGTCTGGTTTCATTTAGAAGTTCTCTGAGAGAGTATCTCCTGAACTGATTTAGTGTCAGAATCAACAGGCAAGCCAGAAGCTACTGAACAATAGGTTTTCAGATTAAAGTATTCCTGGATTGTTAAAAAAAAAAAAAAATGCACATTGCATAAATACTGGAGCTGTTCAGTGTTTCGCATATGAGAAATTCCGTGATTGTTTGGATGACTCCCATGGTAGAATCATGGTATAAGTGAGAAATGACTAAAGTCCTTAGAAACCTGAGAAGATTGTTTAATTATATTCAGAAATGTTCTGGCTTCAGTATGTTATTGTGTGTTTCACCTGTGGGATTTTGCATTGTACGAATCTGTGTCTGTTTTTGCAATTATCATTAGTTCACTATGTAATTGCTTCAGGCCTGTCTGTATGCCTTCTTGTCTCTATGTGTGGTTATTTTCTCTCCTTTTTTTTCCTAGTCAGGGAAGTCTTAGGCAGCCTTATTTATACATTAGAACCTCACCTGCCCCACTTAACACAGGAGAGTAAGGCATTCCAAAATTCTTTGGACTCTCCCATTTCGTCTCTTCCCTAACAAAGACTATCACGATATATTCCTTTATTCAAAATTCCTACAAAAACCATTTGTCTTGGCATAGTTGGCTCTTTGTTTTCTTGTGTGAGTCTTTAAAGAAATTTTCCAGGTGCCAACTCATTTCCTTTGTGCCTAAAAATTGCCTCATTGTTTGTCTGTTTTGTTTTCATTTCTCTTTTTCTTTACATAAATTAAATTCTTACAACCCTCTCACTCTCTCAAAGTCAGAGCCACGGAATAGTGATCATTTACCAATAACATGTAGTAGATAACATAAATATTTATTAACTTATTATTTCTGCCTGATCCACAATGAGATTTGATGCATAACACAAAGCTTATCTGTAGAAAGACGTTTCTGGTCTGGACTTTCGGGACTAGCCTCAAGGTTTAGGCCAATCAGTGCTTTTTATTAAACTCATAGGTGGGAACAATTATTTACAATGGAACAACATAATCTCCCTACATATTCCCTTTTCTCTTTTTAAAACAAAAAGAACTCCAAATCTTATATTCTTTTCCCCCCATTATCTATAACAAATTATAAACAACACTGTAAATAAACACAAACACCCATAATTCATGTTTTGGAATGTCATTGTCTAGGCTACTTCCTGCTGAATGGGGGCAATGGTAATTAATGGAAATCCAAAGAAAAATGTAGGATTATGCACAAGTCTTTAGTGGAGTAATCTGTAAGGCTGGGTCATCTCAGCCAGTCTCCTTGAAATTACAGAGCTCTGGAAACTTCAACAGAGGTGCTCTGAAATGCTGAATCATCTGGGCCATCCATTTCCATTGGAGATTTTTCAGGGGGTCTTCCTCTACCAAACTTCATGTTCTTTATCCCAGAATAAATCCACTGCCTCTCATTTTCTGTGAAAATAAAAAAGAAAACCTCTTCTCCAAAGTAGCATATCTTTGGATTTCAGCTTTAAAGTAAACTCATTTACAAAATATATAGGTTGAATTAATCCAACAGCATTTATAATCAGCTGTCTTTTTAGCAGCTTTTACTAAGTCATTTTCAGTAAAGAAGCTTAAAGATAAGACAATAACATACAGTATCCAGACACTCTTTGTATTTTCCATCTTTACGTGGCTTATTTTTTTTATTTATTTTACTCTATTTCTTTTTAAAGGCTTCCTCTACCTTTTCTTTTCTTCTCTAAGCCTATATTTTTTTTCAACACACTCTAAACCACTTAGACTTTTTTTTTTTAAATGTCTTTACTGTATACTTATTTCTTAACTTTTTCTGTCTCTGACCACACCTTTGCATGGCTACAGTGATTGACTCCACCCAGATTCGTCTATTTCTTTCTGTTTCTGAACACACTTTAATCTTTTTTCCTTAAAAAAGCCAAGCATCTGCTTGCCTCCGGCAAACAGAGCTGATCCAAGAAAACACCACCACTAGAAAGCCATCTTTGATTCTGTTTGCTTTTTTTCCTTAAGAACAGAAACCTTAAATACATCATTTACAACTTTTTGTATATATTAAGGGTCTTGTGAGACTTCAGGAACAAGCCATTTTATACCTTAAGCTGCACTCCAACAGCCCTCCATTGTAGCCCAAGATCACATGCCTCACCAGGGCATCTCTGTACCACGGCTCACGTGAGAGACACAAATCAGAAGCTGCTTTGGGCTCTAGACCATTTTTTAAGCTTTTTATGCTTTATGTGAGTATATTTTACCCATATTGGGTTGCCATTTGTAGTATGAGGTTTCTGGCCTGGACTTTTGGGCCTAGCCTCAAGGTTTAGGCCCAAAGACCCATGGACCCGCAGAGACACAAAGATGCTTACAATAGTTTTAGGCTGATTGGCCTAAGGCCCAGGCATATAACTTGCTAGCTCTTTACCCTTAATCTAACCCATGACTCATCCTGTTCAGCCATGTAGCTCGGTACCTTTTCTCAGAGCAGCATAGTTGTCCTCTGCATCTTCTGGCTTCTCTCTGGCATTCTGCTCTGTTCTGCCTGTTCCTAGAGTCTTCTTAGTCTGGTAGTTCTGCCCACACTTCCTGTCTACCTTTGGCCAATCAGTGTTTTTTATTAAACTTGTAGGCGGGGACAATTATTTACAGTGGAACAACATAATCTCACTAAACTTACCCAATAAGAAACTAGGTTTTTTAAACTTTTTTATTGTTTTAATTATTATTATTTATTTTTAAAAAGTCTTTTTTCCCCATGTATCCCCTCGCTCGCTCTCCTTTCCCTCTTCCCAATCCCTCCCAGAAAGCCTTCAGTCTCCCTCCTCCCATCCCCTAAATCAGCTTCCCAAAAAGGACAAGAAGTCCCAAGGTGGGTCAGCTCAGCAAGGTACATTCACTCCAGGCAAATCCGATTTCCTCATCCCAATCAAGTGTGGATTAGGCACTCCTCTGCAGGGAGTGGACTCCAAGGTGCCAGCTTGTGCATAGGAACACAGTCTGACCCCACTCCTCCGCTTACTGACCATGTTGACAGTTGCCTACATTTGGAGGACCCAGTTCCTTTTCTCATGCTTCCCTAGTGGCTGTTCTTGATCCAATGAGCTCCACAGAGCTCCAGCTAGCCATCACTGTGGGAATTTTGCTCGTAATTGCTATCACCTTTCTCATACAAACTCTCTTTCCCCAGCTCCCAGCTGGATCAAGAGCTCTGCCCAATGCTCAGACATGGATCTTTGCCTCCACCTCCATTCATTGTTGGAGGTGGGTTCTGTGATAACACTTAGGGTGGTTATTCATTTGATAAGTCCTGTGTAGGTACCACCTCCACTGTTGGTTGTAGACCTAGCCAGGGAAATCCTGTGAAATTTTAGAGGGTTTCCTATACCTGGTCTCTTTCCAACCCCACATTAGTTTCATCTATCAAGAAACCCATCTCTTTCTTTCTCCCTCTTTGTTGCTCCTGTCACTCAAACATCTCCTTCTCTCATGATTTGTTCCCACCTCTTCTTGGTTGAAATGTGTTATAGTCACAATTTGCTAAGATCTTCTCTATTATCTCTTCCTAGGGGATCCCTGGATGTCTCTCTTAAGTTCCTTTGGATCACAAGCTGTTCCAAAGTTTTGATTTGCTTTTTATCTAAAGTCCACATATGAGTGAGTACATACCATGCCTATCTTTCTGGGTTTGAGATACCTTACTTAGGAGAATATTCTTCAAATCCATCCATTTGTCTGCATATTTTAGGGTATCATTCTATTTATTTATTTTTACTGCTTAGTAGTAGTCTGTTATATAGATGTACCACAGTTTGCTAATCCATTCTTTACTTAAGGGGCATCTACAGGTTCTTGCTATTATGAAAATGTTGCTATGAACATAGTTGAACTAATACCTTTGGGGTACAAATGTGCATCCTTTGGGTATATGACCAATAGTGGTATTGCTGGATCCTTAGGGAGATTGATTCCCTGTTTTCTGAGAAACCACCATACTTCATTCTAGAGTGGCTGTACAAGTGTACATTCCCACCAACAATGCATGAGTGTTCCCCTTGCTCCGGATCCTCTCCAGTATAAGCTGCCATCTGTGTTTTTGATCTTAGCCATTCTGAAAGGTATAAGGTGGTATCTCAAAGTTGTTTTGATTTGCATTTCTCTAATGGCTAAAGATGTAGAACAATTTTGTGCCTTTCAACAATGTGTAGTTCTTTTGTTGAGAATTTTCTTTCTAGATCTGAACCCCATTTTTAAATTGGGTCATTTAGGTTTTGGGGCTCTAGTTTCTTGAGTTCTCTATATATTTTAGATATCTGTCCTCTGTCCGATGTAGGGTTAGTGAAGATCTTTTCCTATTCTGTAGGCTGTTGTTTTGTGTTATTGACTGTGTCCTTTGCATGACAGGAGCTTCTCAGTTTCAGGAGGTCCCATTTATTGATTTATTTATTGATTGTTCTTATTTATTTATTTTCTTATTATTTATTGATTGTGTCTGTACTATTGGTGTTATATTTAGGAAGTGGCACCTGTGCCAATGCATTGGAGGGTATTCCCTACTTTCTTTTCTATCATGCTCACTGTACCTGGGTTTATGTTGAGGTTTTTGATGCATTTGGATTTGAGTTTTGTGCAGGGTTGTAGGTTTGGATCTATTTGTGTTCTTCTACATGCTACCACCTAGTTTTCCCAACACCATTTGTTGAAGATACTTTTTTCATTGAATATTTTTTCCTTCTTTGTCAAAAATTAGGTGTTCATAGGTGTGTGGGTTAATGTTGGGGTCTTCGATTCAATTCCATTGATCCACAAGTCTATTTTTATGCCTGTACCAGCTGTTTTTATTACTGTATCTCTATAGTATAGCTTGAAGTCAGGGATAGTGATGCCTCCTGAAATTCTTTTATTTAGCATGATTGTTTTGGCAATCCTGAGTTTCCCATTATTCCATATGACATTGAGTATTGTTCTTTAAAGGTCTTTTAAAAAATGTGTGGAAATTTTGGTGTGGATTACATTGAATCTGTAGATTGATTATGGTAAAATTGCCATTTTTACTATGTTGATCCTACCTATCAGGAGCATGGGAGATCTTTCCAATTTCTGATATCCTCTTCATTTTTTTTTCTACAGTCACTTAAAGTTTTTGTCAAACAGGTCTGCTACTTTTTGGTTAGAGTTATGCCAATATATATAATGCTAGTTGCTTTGGGGATATTTTGTAATATGATAAAAAACATCCGCAGATATCAGAGAGATCGACCCACAGTCAACTAGGAAGATCAGACAGTGGTAACTCACACCTTTAATCCCAGCACAGAGAGTATCCTGGGAGTGGTGGCCCATGCCATAACGCCATAACGCAAACTGAGTTTGAGGTCATCTTAATTTACAGATGGAGTTCCAGGCTCCCAGGCAGGCAATGGTGGGGCCACGCCTTAACTGAGAAAAGAGAATATTTAAGGTGGGCATAGAAAGACAGAGCAGGCAGAAGAAGCCGTGGCTCACACTGTTAGTCCCAGCACTTGGAAAGCAATGGTAAGAGAATCTCTGTTAGTTCAAAGCCAGCTTGGTCTTCAAAGAAAGTTCCACGACAGCCAGACTGTTACACAAAAAACTCTGTCTCAAAAAAAAAAAAGATTGGAAGAGGTAGATATGTCCTCCAATATCTCTAACTGCTTTTATTATATTACAAAATGTCCCCACAAGTTGCAGTTATTATAAAGGTGATATTTCCCTTAATTCATTTTTATCCCTTTTATTCTTAGTGTATAGGTGGGCTATTTTTTTTTTTTAATTAATATTGTACTGTGCTACATTGCTTAAGTTGTTTATCAGAAGTAGGAGTTCCCTGATAAAATTTTGGAGGTCACTTACATATAGGATCATATCATTTGCAAATAGAGATAGCTTAACATCTTCCTTTGCAATCTGCATAGCTCGATCTTCTTTTGTTCTCTTATTGCTTTGGCTAAAACTTCGAAAACTATATTGAATAGATAAGGAGAGGACATCCTTGTCTTGTTCCTGATTTTAGTGCTTTGAGATTTATCTTTAATTAGGTTGATGTTGGCTCTGGGTTTGCTATATGTCACCTTTATTATATTTAGTTATTTTCCCTGTATTCTTGATCTCTCCAGGATTCTTGATCATATAGGAATGTTGGAGTGTATCAATGACTTTTCAGCATCTAATGAGATGATGTGTTTTTTATCTTTCAATTTGTTTATATGATGGATGATATTCACAGTTTTTCATATGTTGAACAATCCCTGCATCTCTAATTGTAGTTTTTGACTTTTTTAAAATTTGTTGTTTGATTTTGTTTGTCAGAATTTTATTGAGTATTCTGTGAATATTGGTCTGTAATTCTCTTTCTTTGTTGCACCTTTGAGTGGCTTGGTTATCAGGGTGATTGTGGCCTCACAGAAAGTGTTTGGCAATGTTCCTTCAGTTTCTACTGTATGGAACAGTTTGAGGTGTATTAGAACTAGATCTTCTCTGAATGTCTGGGAGAATTCTGCACTGAAATCATAAGGTCAAGGGCTGCCCCCCCCCCTTGGGAGACTATTAATAAAAGCTTCATTTTCCTTTGGAGTTATAAGTCTATTTGAGTCATTTACCTGGTCTTGATTTAATTTTGGTAAATGATACCTGTCCAGAAAGCTATCCATTTCTCTTAGGTTTTCTATTTTAGAGGAGTATAGATTTCGAAAGTATGAGCTGGATTTCCTGGGTGTCTGTTGTTATTTCCTCTTTATCATTTCTGATTCTGTTAATTTGGATATTCTCTCTCTGCTTTTTGGTTAGTTTAAATAAGGATTTATCTATCTTGTTGACTTTCTCTAAGAACCAACTCTTTGGTTCATTAATTCTTTGTATTGTTCTCTTTGTTTCTATTGTATTAATTTCAGCCCTAAGTTTGTTTATTTCCTGCCATCTACTCCTTTTTTTGCTTCTAATTGTTCTAAAGATTCCAGCTGTGCTGTTAGGACTCTTGTGTGAGATTTCTCTAGTTTTTACATAGGCATCTAGTGCTGTGAGATTTCCTCTTAACACTGCTTTCATTATGTCCCGTAAATTTAGGTTTGTTATGGATTCATTTTCATTAAATTCTAGGAAGGCTTTGACTTCTTTCTTAACTTCTTCCATGACTCAGAGGTGGTTCAATTGAGAGTTGTTCAGTTTCAATGAATTTGTAAACTTTTTGTGATTTTTATTGTTGTTGAAATCTAACTTTAGACCATGGTGGTATGATATGATAGAAGGAATTATTCCCTTTTTAATGTCTATTGATATTTGCTGAGTATGTGGTCAATTTTAAAGAAAGTTTCATGGGGTCCTGAGAAATATGTATATTTCTTTGTGTTTGGGTGAAAGATTCTATACTTATTTATTAAGTACAATTGGCTAGTAGCATCTGTTAGATTCCTTATTTCTCTGTTGACTTTTTGTCTAGTTGAGCTATTCAAGGGTAGAAGTGGGGTATTAAAGTCTCCCTCTATTAGTGTGTGGTATTTGATGTGAGGTTTAAGATTTAGCAATGTTTATTTTATAAGCTTAGTTGCCCTTATGTTGGGGCTACAAATATTCAGGATTGAGACTTCATCTTAGTGGATTTTTCCTGATATGAATAAGAAATGTCCGTCCTGGTTTCTTTTGATTAATTTTAGTCTGAAGTCTATTTTATTAGATATTAGGATGGTTACATGAGCTTGTTTCTTAGAATAATTTGATTGGGAAGTCTTTTCCCAACCCTTTACTCTGAGCCTGTGTCTGTCTTTGAAGTTGAAATGTGTTTCTTGTATGCAGCAGAAGGATGACTTCTGCTTTTGTACTCATTGTGTTAGGGCATGTCTTTTTATAGGTGAATGGAGTCCATTGATATTAAGGGATATTAAGGACCAATGATTGTTATTTCCTGTTATTTTTTATGGTAGTTTGTGTATATTTCCCTTCGTTGTTATTTTTTTGTTTGTTGTTTGTTTTTCCCCTGTAGGGTAGGACTATCGATTGTTTGTGGTTACTTGGGTGTGTCAGCTTTCCTTAGGTTAAAGTTTTCCCTCTAGTTCTTTATGCAGGACCACATTCGTGGATAGATATTTTTAAAATCTGGTTTTGTTGCTATATATCTTGTTTACTACATCTATGGTGATTGATAGTTTTGCTGGGTATCATAGTATGGGTTGGCAGCTATGTTCTTTTAGTGTCTATATAACATCTGACCAGGACCTTCTTGCTTTCATTGTTTCCATTAAATAGTTGTGTGTTATTCTGATGGGTCTGCCTATATAGGTAATTTGGTCTTTTTCCTTTGCAACTCTTAGTATTTTTTTCTTTGTTCTGTAGGTTTGGTGTCTTAATTATGTTACTAGCAGAGTTTTTTTTTTTGGGGGGGGAGTCTAGTTTACTTGCTGTTCTGTAAGCTTCTTGTATATTTATAGGTATTTCCTTACTTAGATTGGGAAAGTTTTCTTCTATGATTTTGTTGAATATATTTCATGTGCATTTGAGCTAGTATTCTCCTTCATCAATTCCAATTATTCTCGGGTTTGGTCTTGTCATAGTGTCCAACATTTTCTGGACATTTTGTGTTATGACTCTTTGGGTTTTAGTGTTTTTTATTTTTAATTGACATATCTATTTCCACTACTGAATCTTCCAATCCAGAGATTCTCTCTTCCATTTCTTGTATTCTCCTGGTTATACTTTCATCTGTGGTTCCAGTCATTTTTTTTTTTGTTTTGTTCTGTTTTGTTTTTAAGATTTGCTACTTCTAGCTTTGCCTGCATTTATGCCTTCTTTATTGCTTCTATTTCAATTTTTAATTCCCAGAATGTTTCCTTCACCTGATTGTTTTCTTTTGCTTAGTTTTTTTTTTAATTTTCTTTCAGGAATTTGTTAATCTCTTCCATTTTTCTGTTTGTATTTTCTTCTATTTCCTTAAGGGAGTTTTTTTTTTTTTAAATATCCTTTTTTAAAGTTTCTATTATCTTCATAACGTTGTTTTTAAGCTCATTTCTTTCTACTTCTTCATTGTTTTGCTTAGGTCTTGATGTTGCAGAACCACCAGCTTCTTCTGGTGGTGTCTGCTTGTTCTTTATATTGTTATATGTATTCTTGCACTGGCATCTGCCCTTTGCTTCCTTGGTTCACTCTTAGTCAGCTCTTTGTTGGCTCTTAGTCAGTTGTGGACTTTGGTGCTGTGTGTCTTCAGTAATTACAGGGGCTGTTCTTAGTCAGCTCTTAGTTGGCTCTCGTACAAAAGTTGTGTTCCTCTTGTTATTGCAGGGGTCCTTCTTACTAGGTCTTAATTGGCATTAAGTCAGCTGTGGACCAGGAGGCTTCCAGGTCTCCAGTTGTTAAAGTGGGATGAGGCAGATTGTGGTTTAGGCAGGTTTGGGCCCATGGGATATCCCTCCAGTTGTGTTTTGCTGGGAATTGGGTTTGGGTGTTTCCCAGATTTTTTTATTTTAGAGTAAAGGTAGGTGTGGTTGGGCTACATGGGGCTGTGTTTCTGGGCCAGGGTTCAGGGACCATGCTCTTCGCTTGTCTGGTCTCTGAGGGTGGGGATGCCATTCACCCTTTAGCTATGGATTGGGAGGCTTCGGCATCTCTAGTTTTTTGCAGTGTGATCCAACTTGTTTTTGACTGAAAGATCTAAAAGGAGTCTAATGCAGTTTTCTGGATATGTCTTCTACAGGCCTGAAACTATTATCAGGGCATATCCTATAGACTTTCCTCCAAGTGTACTTAATCATCTCATGTGTGCATGTTAGAAGTTCATTGTTCATATTAAATTTTATGTCAGCAACCAATGCTTTACCTTTGTGGAAGTCTTTACACTCTCTTTTTCATTTTTCACATTGGTCTCCAGCTCAGCTTTGGTGGTCTGTCCTCTAGAGCTGTGCTGTTTTAAGTATATCTCCATCAAACTCCAACAATGGGAGCTCCACATCTCAATAATTCACTGTCTTTAGTAGTGCATTTATTTCTTGACATAGCTTCTTGGATAGAGGGAAGCAGTAGTGTGTTTGACCAACAATACTTCACATCCCTGTATTTAAATAAATGTAAAGTATTGCTGTTCTTTTGCAATAGGAAACAATAGGTGCAGAATGTCACAATACAATGCCACATTAAAAAAAGTTTAAAAGATTATTCCCACTCCTCCTCCCTCCAGGAGAAGCTTAATTGGAATGATTTTGGTCTGGTTTTATTTGCAGATTATTTTGCTTCCAGACATCTTTTGTCATAGTAATCATGTCTGTTTCTTGCTAGAAAATGATCATAGTTGCACCAACCAGTTCATTTCCTTTCGTTTCTGCTCAGCGTCTTCCACCTGATGTGTTATCATCTACTCTTAAGTTCAATACAGATTTCTAGTTAGCTAAAAACAATGACATATTGCTTTAGTACTCAAATTATCTGCTCTGACAGCAGCACAGGCACTTTCTCTAGCCCTTGATAAACTGGCTTTCCTTATGTTCAGGGTGTCTCTACCTTTTAGTTCTCTTCCTGTATTAGTTTCACTGTCTGCCCTTCATTTCTCTCAGGTCATTAATGCTCAGTGATCCCAAGGGTCCTTGGATTCTCCTTCATGTTTGCTGGTCACTTCCATTTCTTGATGACTGTGTGCAAAACCTAGTTAACAAGCTCTTTGTATCTAGTTTCCTTTAATAGGCAACTCAGCAGGTTAGCCACTCCCCTCTCCTCCCCTCCCCTCCATCCCCCTCCCCTCACCAATTGCTAATGTTAAATCTGTTTGAGGAAAGGCATAGGGAATTTTATAAGTTCCAGGAAGTTTTGCAGTTTTTTTTTTCTTTTCCTTAAGCCATATGAAGCCTTCCTCCAGGATGGATGATTTCAATTAATAAAAAAGCCCCCAAACAGACCATATCTGATAGTATATCATTTTTTAAAATTCTCTTGAGAAAGCATATATATAATATTTTGAATTCAATCTATTCAAAGTATACACAGGCTTCTGAAGCAGCGTTCTTTCATACTTTGTCTCAACTTTTGCCTTGAGTTTGTTTCCTGACTTCCCGCACAGTGATGAATTGTGACATAACATGTAATACCCCAATCATAACTAAAAGCCAGCCTTTAGTAGTCTAATTTCCCTTATCTTCTTCTCCCTTAGCCTCTGTAGTGTGTTCGAAGGAGCTGTAGAGTTTGCATATTCACTTGTTACTGCCCAGCTTTAGAGTATGAACCAGAGGAGAGTGAGTGTCTATAGTCACACCAGAATCTCATAAATATTTTGAATAACAACATGCATGGAAACTCCAAGGTTTAATATTTCACATGGTCTTGAACCCTAGATTTTTTTTTTTTTTTATTTGTTTGGTATGTTTGATTAGTTGGTAGGCTTTGTTGTTATTGTTGAGGATTTTAAAGACAATGGAACTTGTTTCAAGGTCTTTGTGATTTTTTAAAAAAGAGAATCATCCATGCTGTTCTAGATGTTTGGCTCTTTTCCATTTGTTGTATTGAATTTTCATACTTATTGTTTTATTGTTAGAAACACACTAACAGTCAGAGATAAAAAAAAATTATTTTAGTGCCTTAATTGGCTTTTGAGACGCCAGACTCACCATTGTTTTCTATGTTTTATTTTATTAACTGCAGTCTCCGTGGTTATAGTCGATAAAACAATAATTTGATGTATGATATGGTAACTCATAAGGAAATTGGTACAGTTTTCACTGGAAGTAGAAGACATTGCCATTGTACAAAGGGGAAGATTTAGAAATTCATTGAAAGACAGGTCCAAAGTAAAGCATGCAGACTGCCATTAGCAGCACTTAGTCTTGAATCATAACTCAATCATAATATAGGGCCTGGACCTTGTTCAATCAAACCAGTCAGGAATTGCATGTATGGGCACCTAGTGTTGGAACTTTATAACATACTTGAGACTTTTTGGAAGGAGAGCAGAACTTCTAACAGAATACTTAAAATTATGCTATAGTCATTAAGTCAATTAGATTTCATAAACTGTACTTCACAGCCAAGATTTTGATTTGATGATGTGCAGAAGTTAAGAAATTCTGTATCCATATTTGAGCCAAAGAAATAGTGGAGAGTCACTGACCTGAAAGAATCCAGAATCAACATGGTATAGATGACAGGCTTTAGAGGCAGAGGAATAGGAGAAGCCTACAGGAGAGAGAAGCCTAGCCTTTAAGTGTGAGAAAGGACAGTGTGTGGAACATATTAGCGCTCCACAGGGATTTCTGTAAACATTCTTGGAAAAAAGTGTGCTAATTCATTAAACGTTTCTTGTAACAATGGTGGGAGTTTCAGACTTTATGTGCAGACATTAAAAAGGAATGTGGTTGATGAGCCACTGACTTAGTGGAGATTTCTGTATATTTAGAACTTAAAATGTCCTGAGGCTATTTTTAGGCAGCATAAAAAGAATAAACTAGGAGGCAAATTTAGGGCAAGAGAAGAAATTTGATTATGCAGGAAGTTAAGAACAAAGAAAAGGAAACAATGACAAAAAAATAGACTGCAGAAACATCTTAATAAAAAGCAGTGTATTGATCACATTAGAAAAGAAAACAAAATAAATGATTTATGATGAGCATGAGATTTCAAAACTCAAGAAACATCTTTTTAAAACACATTATTCGTGGGCATGGTGGCATGAGAATTTAATCACAACAGTCATGAGAAGGAGGCAGATAGACCTCTGTGAGTTTGAGGCCAGTCTTATTTACATAAGGATATTCAGCATAGCTAGGACTATGTAGCACAACCTTGTCTCAACTATCCTATCATAGCCCCAAATGGTCAAAACACATCATTTTTATTTCTTGTAAATAAATACCCTAATGTGCATGTTTATGTGAATTTACACACACACACATATACAGAACAGGTTTGTGTCTAATATCACAATATTGGCACTCATGCATTACTAATGATAGACATATATAATTTAATACTGTGTAATTTGGTAGTTACTCAAATACTGTGATTTATATTATATCAATTTTTAATAATCACTGAATATTTTGTGAAAAAGTATGTATAACCTTTAGCAAGATGCCATCTTCTTACAATTCTTAATGAAATGTTTTTATATCATAATATTACATGAATGAGAAAAAAGTCTTAATGTCCTCAAAGAGATTAGAAAATGACATGTATGTGATCATTAATTTAAAGGGTTCAGAGTAATCTCTGGCCTGTGGATTTGAGAGTAGTTTTGAGTTTGATTCTGGACATTGAATCTGATATTTCTCTGACCATCTGAAGACTCCTGTATTTTCAAGAGTACTCTTTAATTTAAAAGTCAAGAAAGAATAAGTATAAACAAGTAATATCAGTACATGGAACATCTGAACATACTTAGATTCAAGGAGAATATTTAAATAATTGTACCTTCAAATTAATTTCAAATGGAATTTTGATTTATTAAAATAAATTTTAGCATGATTGATTTCTAAATCTCCTCTTCTACAAAGTGGTATTGATAAAGATCATATTTGTTGACTGACAATTGTTTTGTTACTCAAATGATAAAGTGTCTAACTCAAATTTTTATTTACCAATAAAATTTTGAGAATCTAGAATTGTTATAGCTCATATAATATTTTCAAATTCATATAAGTTTATTTAATATGTCTATTAGTTCTTAGAGTTGTGTAAATTCTCGCAACTCTTTCTAGAACTAACTGCTTCCTCTACTCATCAAAGTTATGTCTTTTATTTTTTGTTATATGTTTTTGATTTCAAATTCACCCAAATTGGTCATGCTCAAATGTTAATGGATGTGTAGCCTTCCACTGTCACTTGGCCAACTTATCAGAGGCTATACTATTAGATTAAGACTGACTTCCCCAATACCAGTTGCTAACAACTACACATAACCTACAGGGATGGAAATTCCTGCTCAGCTCTCCTCTCCATAGTGGTAGGTGGTCTTGCTTGAGCTTCCATAGTCTTCACATTCAATTACTTATGTATTTGGTACCTTCCGCTTCAGAACCAACAGAAATGGCAGTGGTATATGTTTGGGGGCCTATTCATTGCCCAATAACTGTGAAAGAACTAACCTAATTCCTGATATTGTACTTTTATTTGCTAGACTTTGATGTCTTACAGGACCCTTTTGCCTTGTTAAAGAGTAACTCTGTCAGAGCTCTTTCTACCCCAAGTATACACACACACACACACACACACACACACACACACACACACACACATACACACAAACACACACACACAAACACACATGTATACACACACATACACACATTCACATAAGTGCATACATGGATATATTAAAAGATAAATATCTTAGGAACCTACAGTAGAAGTTTTCCATAAACTTTGAATTGTTGCCAAGTATTATTTACCTCTCCCCTACTCTCTCCACTCCCTGGAACAATTTAACCCTTCTTGTTCCATTACTCCATTTAAGCCTTCTAGAACATGAATTCTAAGACTTTCCCCTTTGTAAATTCTTAATGATACAGGCATTGTAAATGTAACACACATATGTATATCCAATGGTAGATTCAAAGCTAACATTTAAAGGTGAGAGAAAACATTCAGGTTCTTTTTTGGGGGATGAGGGGGAGCTGGTTTACTTCATACACAATGATTGTAACTCCATCCATTTGCCTACAAGTTTTATAATTTAATTTTTAGTAGCTGAACAACATTGCATTGTATAAATATACCACATTTTTCATTATACATTTACAATGACACAAAACACAGATATTAAATAATTCTACATGGACTCTAGGGCCAAACTCAACAAAGTCTAGATGTTAATATAACTTTCTTTTATGCTGATATTTTTACTTAACGGTAATTTTTACATTCACTGAATCAATTTCAAACAAATATATATACAAATTTCACAGTAGTATTTTAATATTCATATATTTAAATTAATCTTGCATGTAGGTGTTATCATTTAAAGGAATATGATTTTTTTTCAATGTGCTTCTGAGTTATGTTCATTTCATTGTTAACTTTGAAAAGAACATTGAAGGAGAGAATATAACAAGGTTTTGATACACGAAAGAGATATTACTAGAAAGCAGGAAGATATGCATTATCTATTAGCTATTTTAACTTCACTTCAATATTTACACTATGCACTGATGGGACAGTTGCTGAGTTCATTTACAAAATTAAAAGGAATATGTCAGACACAGATGGTTTACAACTACCATAATTAGAAAAATAGACAATAATTCGTTTATCCTCTTAATTTTAAAAAAGATAAACAGATGCTAAAATTCACATCTAGAATTCCACCAATCTCTCAGAAGCTGAAGAAGAATTCACAATATTTTATGTTTACTTTCATTAGAGAGAGTGAGGTGATGGTCTGCATCTACTCTACAATTCAGAAATCTTACAAAGCTCTGGGCTTGCTTTTCTGTTTGTTTTCCTGTTCTCCATATAAGAGAAGGGTTGTTCTCATTACTGTAATAATATTGCTTTATTTCAGAGAATTTCACTAGTGTGTAAGAGCTAATTCTACTTTAATAAAAATTAAAAATTCCATCAGAACTAAAATTTAGCATCTCAAATCTGTAGTTATCAAATGACATTCGAAGTGAAGCAAGTGGACTTGAGTTTGCAGCTAGCTCATAAATCTTAATGCATTCCTGCTTTGGGAAGAAATCAATATCCTAATAAAATTAGAGTAGAATTAATTAAAATACTTTCTTGAATCATTGGCAACAGTTTAGCTGCTTTAATATGACCATCTTGTGTGCTCATCCTCTGCATATTTTTTCTTAGATTCACCTAGGCTCAGTGTCACATTGAAATTCAGACACATGCTTTCTCTGAGCCAGGGTTTCACCATCACTAAAGTTTCAACAAGGTATTTATTTTTATTTTTTTGTAAGAAAGTTTCTGACTAAAGAAATATAGAAACATTGTAAAAGAGTGTGAAAATAATAATTAACTTAATATTAGGTAGAGAAAACATCTCATGTTTGGTAAGTGGCTCGAATTTGACATACAGATTAAAGATAATTTTTAGATTTATTCTTCACCTCTGTACTAAGAAGAGGTTTTGTTTAATCCTCAAAGGGAAAAGAAAAACAAATTTAATATAACACTTTATCTGAAAGCTATAGGCTCCAAATATGAAACTCCCTGGCTCTCCTCTCTCTCTCTCTCTCTCTCTCTCCCTCTCTCTCTCTCTCTCTCTCTCTCTCGCTCTCTCTCTCTCTCTCTCCTTCTCTCTCTCTTCCCCTCTCCCCTCTTCTCCCCCCTCTATTTCTCTCACTCACTCTATATGAAACAATCATTGTTTCAAAAAAATTTTTAGGAGATATATACTCAATTTTATGTCTCTTGGAAATGTTTTAAGAACATATGGAACATGAGGAAAATTATGATAATTTCCTAAATGTCTATAAAAACAGTGAGGTCTGTAATCTGTATACAGCTATTCAAAGTGCTGGTACTGGTTGCTGCTTGTGTCCTTGTTGGCACTGCATTTCTAGGGCAGAAGAGCAGTCTAAAGGAGAGGGACTTGTATCCTTGGACGTTCCAAATCACACAACAAAGCCTCACTGTGAGAAAAGAAAGCTGCTGTTCCCGTTCCCAGTCCAAGGAGTTGTACTCACCCTGAGGGACTGGCTCTAATTTTAACAAAGCATCAAGATATTGAAGTCCAAAGAGCATTGTTGTAAGACATGAAGATTCAGTGAGAAACTCTTAAGGGCAACTAGTTCCACATTGGCAACAGTGTTTGAAACAATAATTTGTGAGAAGGTCAGGCTGGGCCAGAGACACTTTGATGAGTTCTTCTCATGCTGTGAAAAACCAGAAAGTATACACCAGAAATACACTCCACCACTGTAAGAGTCAGGATGCTTGATAGTTTATTTTCCCACTCTTTTACTGGAGAGAAACCTAACACCCCTACATACTTAGGCAGAAAAAAGCCCAATATTGGATCACTGGCATAATGTAGTAATAAATCATAAGTCAATCAATAGAGACCAAAAGTCATTTGCAAAGCAAACAATGTGAATGTAAACCAGTGGTCAGTGGTAGCCGGCAATTTTATGTGTTCCTGGTATGAGAAAAATCAGCTTGCTTGATTGCAATGCTGAGGTTTCCACACAGGTCATCGCTAATGTTAGCTAAGCACTCTACACTGAGTCATATTTGTATTCAAATTGAATATTTTTTATTTTTTCTACTTTTTTTTTGTTTAACTTATGTGTGGGCAGTGCTGCAGTGTAGATGTATAGGTCAGGAGACCTCATGAAGGAGTTCCATCCTGTTACGGGCATGCACCCTAGTAACTGAACATAGATTGTCAGTCTTGACAGCAAATGATTTTTACTGTTGAGCAGTCTCACTACTTCACCAATTTGAATCTTAATAGAGAGTAGGTACGAGTATTGAGGAAATATGAGCTGAAATTATTTACATGCAAGAAGGCAAGCAATATGTTGACTGGGCACGTGACTATATGCTGTGGACTGTATGGAGTCATCAAAGCCACAGACTACAAGAGAAATGATTTCATTGCAACAGTCTACCCAGGTAACTAAACAAATAAATATGCAAACAATAGCAATAGATATTGTGGACATACCTGGGATCATTTCAATATACTATCCTCAATGTTCAGTGTTTTCTACTGTTTGCAAATTTCATAAACTCATATAATGTGTTTTAATAATATTCAGCCCCCAACACTTTCACAAACAAGTTTATATACTAATTTTTAAGTGCACTCAGTTCACTTAGTATTAAATATACCTCCAACTTTATATTGGTAAACAAAGAGAAAGCAAAGAAAGGAGAATGGGGAAAGACATAATAATAAAGAAGAAAGACAATAGAAAGAAAATATGACTCATACACACACATGCACACAAAGAAACAGTGAAAACTAAATCAGACAGGGAGAGGAATGGTATATTTTAAATAAATGAAAATAAACAAATGCATTTATAAAGAATCAAGTTATTAAAGCATTAAATATCAAGTTATAAGTAAAAATATAAATATGACTATGGGAATTATAATGATGTTTTCTAACATACAGCATATTAAAAGAAAAATCATTTTTAGCAATAAATGGAAAATCTGTAGTTGAAAAGAACAGCAAAGAAACAGAAAAGCAGTAGAAGTTTGATGGGCAGGGATGAATAATGATGTAGAAAATATGCAACTGCAATCTAAAAATAAATAAAATATGAAATAAGTAAACATTACCTCAGTAAATACTGAAAATATCATGTGTACTAGTTGTATGTACTAGGAATAATAAAGGATATAAAACTTATCTTAAAAAATAAATAATGATGAAAACTCCCCATATGGCAAAACATATTAATATAAACAACTTTGAAGTTCTACAAACTCAGATTTGGACACACAAGACATTGTATATGCCAACTGGTCATTAAAAGTTGATTATAATATAAAATGTACTCTTTCTCCATTTTCCTAGTGTGTGTAACACTTGGAGAGAATACTTTTTATAAAATCAGAGGCAAAAAAAAGCATTTACCAAATACAGAGGAAGAAATGCCGTTCTGAATACAGACAGTGCACAGTTATCCAAATAGGACCAGGAATGAAATTTAAGGCACTATCAGACAAGTGTATTAAGGATTAAAAGATATAAAAAAACAGTCTAAGCTAACAGAACCAAGAAACAAGAAAGCGTCAGTTTTCTGATCTTTAAACTGGATCCAGTATTGAATACGTTGGAATTTAGGATAGATTTCAAACTAGAACTTCTAAGAGGACATCATGCATATGTTTATACAGATTAAGGAAACAGTATGCCAGGAAGAAAATATGTTTGTGTTTTTAATGGGTGAACACTCAGCCTCTTATTCTTAGTGTTTGACTTGTATACATACATACATATATATATATATACACACACACACACATATATATATACAATTACACACACACACACACACACATACATTGACTATTGTCCACTTGCTTCTGGGAACAAGGCTAAGAGTAGGCCTGGTCTACGGTTACTAACATAAGTATTTAAAAGGTACATTGACAGTGTGACAACTTAGTAAAATAGTAATAGTAGTTTCTACCCTAGGACCTATGTTCTTTCCAGCCATAAGCAGTAATATAATAGCAGACACAAAATTTCCCTCTGTGGAACAGACATCAATCCAATCAGGATGTGTTAGTTACCTCTTAAATAGGCATGCCTTTATGGCACCAGTGTGCATATTGTGCCATGGGTCCATCAGGTCACTATGCAGTATCCAGGGACAAGCACTGGGAAAATCACTGAAGTTTTTCCTCCAGCTGTGGCGGGATTAAGGTGTCAGCTGATAAGGTCATAAGACACTTCCAGGACCCTGGAGGGGGTGTGGCCAACCTGGAGGGGGTGTGGCCAACCCCATTGATAAGTGGCTGCTGGGACACGAGGAGCTCTCTTCCTGGTTCCTGGCTGCTGGCTGCTGGACAGACAGAATCGGAATCCATCATCCTTCCATCGTGCGTCTATCGCTCATCCATCCCTTGGATACGCCAGTCCTTGTTCAGGTGCCACCATAAGCTCTTACTAATATTGTGAGTGTTAATTTATATTCTAATAAATATTAATTTTGGACTGGCGCCTTGAAAGTAAAACTCCGTCTACACCCAGTAGCCTGCATAGCACCAGCCAACACTAAAAGACTAATAAGCAGAGAACAAGTCTTCCTGTCCATTCGCAACTGATTCCCTGGCACTCTATAGCCAAGTGTCTTTAGCAATGTTACTTTACTATGTAGATATGATGGGTAATGTAGGAGCAATAGCGGTAACTTGTGATGTTTTGAAGACCCCTGGGGTCTCCTTATCAACAGCTTGTAAGATGACTGTCCTAATAATTTCAAGTCATGTGAGGTGAGAGTCATTTTAAAACACTGCATTTTTTCTGCTATATGAATCAATAATTAAAAGAGGAAGTAATTAAACCTTTACAAGTAAGTATGGATTTACATTTCTTCTTGCTGTTTTTGGTTTTGCTTCATTGATTCTGGAAAATAAATATTTGTATAAATCGTAATACCTGGATGATTTGAACCTTTTATGGTTTTGGAAAGGTCTTCTTTACCCTACCAAGAATCTTTGCTCTAATACTAATATATGTCATTTTTGACATATTAATATACACATTCAAATTTGCATTTAACTACTTAGAATGAAAACAATGTAGCTTCTATAATTTTTCTATTAATATTTTATGCTTTTATATCTGAAATGTATTCCATATTGCCTGTATAGATTCTGTTCTTGTTTTTATAAACTGAATAATTTCTGCCTTTAACTGATATGCATGGGCTATTAATATTTATTATCACAGTGGGTACGTTTAACTTCTTTAGCCTTTTTTAGGGTTATTATATTTTCCATGTAGTAAGTGTTGCTCATTTTCTAATTCATCCAAAATGATTAAAATTTTAAATAATCTAGCTTAATTTTTGAATTATCAGCTGAAATAGTCTGATATATTATTGGCTGTTATAAAAATTAAAATTTATTTACCTATTTTAATAGAGAATCCTAGGATAAACTCATAGATTTATCTAACTCTTTGAGAATATACTTCATCTTACTGTAAAAGACATTACTACCAAGCCTTTACTTTTGCATATGTATAGACATCATGCTAATTTTAAAAATTACGTATTTAACCACAAATTACCTTTTAATGTTACATAAGTAATAAGAAAACCTCACAATATCTCCCTATTGTTACAATTTCTGCTTGGGTAAACTTGTATTACCAAATATTCGTCTTGTATTCTTGCTGAAATGATTATCTCTTCTTTTATTTATTTGCTATTTATTTATTAAGTCATAGGTTTGTTTTCTTTGCATTATCTGATCACTTTTTCTGAAGGACCCTTATCTTCTAGAAGTATATTTTCAAGTCTCATGGAAACCTAGGGTTATAGCATTTTTTTTCTTTCATTATTTTAAATGGGATTCTGCTTACTTTCTTGATCGACTGTCTTCTATAAGACCATTGTCAAATGTATCTATTCTCCCCCATATCACGTACTTCTTTCTCAATGACTTCCTACCCTTTTTTTCAGCACCTAGTTTTGCTGAAGTTTTATGGATTTTTCCTTATGTTTGATTTCAACTTAATTTCATAAAAATAATTTTTTGTTAAATTTTGAGTGTTTGATGTGGTACTTTCTTCAAAATATTTTCCTGTTCTCTCCCCACTATTCACACTTTTCCATTCATACTGAGTACTTCATTTGTGATAAAGTAAATTGTTGCTGATTTTTATGAGTACTCTATCTTTATGTTCTCTTCCATGTTTTCTATTTCAGGAGTTTCTATTGTCATAGCTTCAAGTTCATTAACTTTTGAAATATCTAAGGAATTATTAACAATATCTACTGTACTTTTCAACTGACACAGTATACTTTTGATTTTAAATTTTAAATCTGAAACTTTTTTTAATCAATAAAACATATCAGTTTGAGATACATGGAACCCTCGGTTGTCTATATTGATTAAATGCCTCTGCCTGGTGTTTATTTACTTTTGTTATTCCATGCTACTGCTCATCGACTTATATTCTCCTCATTGCATACATGCTAAAATTATGCCTGTTATATTTTTATGATATGACACATTTTGATTTTTACCTGCTTAATGAGGAATATTTTAATTTAATCAAATAACATTTAGAACCCTTGAGATTTTCCTTAATAAGATTTTCAGTGAAAAATAAGAGCTGTGCCCAATAAGAGCTAGTTCATTCTACTACAAAGTAAGACACTTTATAAAACTTTCCCTGTGGTTCGTCAGGGTGCCACTTGACTGGAGAGATCAACATGTTTTCTGGTAGCCAGCAAGTTCTGAATGCATTCATTTATGCTTTTTATAGGAATCTTAGCACTTTTCAAAAGGTCTTTGTGTATGCCTATCCTTCTTTCTTGCTGTAGAGGTATCATTTTCAGCTTGCTTGGCTATCAAGAAGTAACTCTTTTCTCCCCAAGTCAGAAAATCCCACATTTGGATTTTGTATTGTTATGCTGGAGTCCCATAACCTATTCCTCTAAGGTAGGTGGGATCTCCTCTAGGCAGCAGGGCTTTCCCAATTAGTTCCTCTTGGGTAGTTATTGCTATTTCTATTGGTGGAGGTCTGGTTTTCACAATGGAGACTTCTACACAATTTTGTTATTTTAAATAAGAAAGTATATTCAATTTCTATGACTCAATCATGGCTTTCAGTGGTTTTAGCCCAGTTTGTTTGTTTGTTTGTTTGTTTGTTTTTTTAAAACTTGGAATTATTTTAAATTCAATAAATAACAAGCAAATCTGTGTATATATCCATGTCAGCTCTTCTCTCCTCCTTTTTCCTTTTTCTTCTTCCCTTTTTCTCCCTTCATTTCTCTCTTCCTTCCCTGTTTCTTTTTTCCTCTCTTTCCTCATTAATTTTCCTTTACGTATGTAACTGCATTTACCTTTTTCGTGAGCCATAAATGTATTGAATGTCATTTAGGCCAAAGAGAGATGTATATTAAGAAAAACTATGTGTCCCCCAAATTTTGCCAAAATAATGATCCTGACTTCACAGACTTGTTAAATTCTATTTAAAACTTAGACGCAAATAATAAAGTTGCATCTATAGGAGTGAATCAGAATTCCTCATGTCACTTAGAAAGCAGCATACAGGTATAAAACTAACTTATGCCAACTGAATTAGAATTTCCAAGGGCATTATCTAGAAATATTAGGTTCTATAATATTTGAAATTTGTGACTACATTTGATAAATGGGTTTGAGAATTATTTAAATAAAAAAATTTAAAGTGGTGGTATTTATATTCAAAATTATAAGCCTTTATATACACACATATATGTATATACGTACAGGCATAAATACATACATACAATATTTACATTCAGGTTCTATAATTATATTGAATCCATTTAATTAGGAGTACTCTGATGTGGGAATGTCTTTCTGTATGCTATGAATATCAAGCTTTAAATAAAGGAGCCGTTTTGACCGATGACAGGCACCACAGAAGTAGGTGGGGAATCAGAATAGGTAGGAAAGGAAGGGCAGAGTCAGAGGCAGATTGAGCCAGCTGCCCAAAGGAGAAATATGTAAGGAACACAGGTGAGCCACAGGCTACATGGCAGACAGATTAATAGAAATGGGTTGACTTAAGATAAAAGACCAAGCTAGCAATGTGCCTAAGCCATAGGCCAAATAGCATGAAATTAATATAAGTGTCTGAGTCATTTTGGGGAGGAAAAGTAGTGGCAGGCGGCTAAGCAGTCTGGGACTGCAGGTATGTGGGTCTGGACCTCTGGCCACCAGGGTCAGGAAACCTTATTGTAACAATACTCAACCTAACACTTTTTTCTACTGCATTCTTAATATCTTACATTTAATTTAAGCCCAAGCTAAAAGTTTAAATTGGCAAGGACAGTGATAATTATAAAGAGACAAATTCTCACTGAGATGTTAATATATTGAACTGCATTGCTTTTAATATTAATAGGAACTCAACAGGGAGAGATGACAATGATAAGTATGTAATATGAGTTTTCTTCCAAAAATAAAACACAGTGAAAAATGTAAAACATTCTATTTGTTTTCAATATAATAAAAAAATGTTCATGATAGTTCAGGAAAAAATAATTTAACATGTGCAATACATTTATTTTTAATTTTATTCTTTCTTTCAATACTTAAAAAAATTAATATGTAGAGATATTTTATCACATATGCTAACTAGAGAGGTATTGGGGGATTCAATACATATTCATGAGTCACCATAGTAGGTATGTAAAAAACACTCAATATTTATATGCATTAAATAATAGAGTTGACTCTGTGTTTTAGATGAAGCGTTTATTTAACTTAGAGTTTCAGTGAGCTAGGGGTTCAAATGGTGGAGAAAAGTGGGAGTGACAGAGGGAGCAGGGTGCTGGGTGATCACATCCCCAGTGAGACAGAGAAAATAGAGATAAATAGGATGGTAGATAGGTAAGTAAATTGAGATAGAGGGATAGATGGTTAAATAGAGAGATAAGTAGGGAGATAGATAAATAAGCAGACAGGCAGATAGAAAGACAGACAGACAGATAGATAGGTAGATAGATAACAAGAATTGGGAGAGATAGGTAATAGAGTTCCCTCCCCCAGTGACATACTTCCTCCAATGAGGATCCACCTTGCCGACAATTCTCTAAATTCCATGAAAAGAACCAGAACTTGGAACCACATGCTCATTATCTGACATTATCAGGGACATTTTTTTGTTCAAACACCCACACTGTGGTAAAAATGGAAAAAGCATTTTCTAAGAAATTATTTTTTACTTTTAATAATTTAATTTCACAGATATGTACATGCAATTAAAAATTATTTAGATATAGTCTTTCAATCTTTTATCACATAATATTTTATAAAATCCCATTTGATTGCTAAGACAGATTATTTTTGTATATTTTATAACTCAAGGCATAGTTATATTTTTTCTTGCTACCTTGAATCCATATTGAAGATCTTTATAGAATACAGAAAGATGTTACTAATTCCACTTTACTGATGACACACTATAGTTCAGGCTTCTTCTTAGGTACACAGGTTTAGGTTTTTAGATGTGTATGTCCTCTGTGGAGGTTAATGAGCTTGAAGAATTCTAGAATCATCCAAGAATTAATCTTGGGGTAAATATGTGAGGTCTTATATGAATTAGATAACCTATGAGCAAACTCCTGAGCATTTTCCCATATGTATGTATGTGCAATTAGATTGTGCTGTTCCAGAAGAATACATATGCACCTCTATAACTGTGGTACTGGAGGGTTTTTTGATGTCATATCTGTAAACTGAAACCTGACCCTCTGAAAGAGAGCAGCCAGTGCATTTAAGCACTGAGTCTCTCTATAGCCCTCTATGGGTTTTTAAATTTTATTTTGTTTTTGTCTTACATTTTCTGAAGTGGGAAGACCTACCCTCAATTTGGTTGCTACATTTGAGGCAGAGGCTGCCCAGATATAATAAATTATCTGCCTGGCTTTCAGAATAAGATTGGTGCTGCTAAGGCATATAGCTTTGCAGACTGAGTAGACACATGATTCTCAATCTCACCATTTTGTCCACAGGCCTTTAAAGATTACTCAGATCATATCATGTAAGCAGTTTGATAAATCTCCTCCTAATATACATTCATTTTATCATCTCTATTTCCTAGGAAACATGATGAATATACCATTTATCTAAAACATAGACATACACACCCATTACTCCCAATCTACAAAACACACTTCTTCCACTCTAAGGAAGTCTTGAAACCTAAAAAATCTGATGTATACATTATTTTTATATGTGCTTGAAAATGTATATGAGGTTGCATCTATACTGATTATGTTAATCAAACCTGCTACAACATAAAACAGGAGTCAAAACCCTTGAGGTCTTAGTCCAAATAAATACTTACATTTCTTTCTCCTATTATAGAATAGAGTTATTTTAGAGCCTTGTTCCAGGGTTTTAGATATTACTTTAGTCTCCATTTCAGACCTCTTTTTATTACAGTTTATTGAAGCTAACACAGGAAGAAAGAAAGCATGAACAAATCAGCCACTGCTCTATGTTATGTATCGTTTCATGTATTTCAAACCTAGTCTCCTTCTGGGTTGTACAAAATCTATTAATACTAACTGCTGCAAAGTGCATTCTCCATGGTATCCACCTGCAGTGGGATGATGATACCATCTGTGGAGATCTGTGTAATTCATAATGTGTCATGAATAAATTAATAATTCTATCATATAGTAAACATACACATAAATAAGTAATGATATACTTAAAGATTTATGAATGCTTATCCAATCTTGTACTTTATGATTATATTTTAAAAACCCATGCAACATGCATATAGTGGAAATGATACTTTGAATTTTGAATGTATTTTTCAGGTTGAAAAAATAAAATCTTCTCTGGTGTTGGTCTACACAGTATGTTTTACCTTCCCATTTGTCATTCTATAATAAGGAAGGAATCTTGACATGCTAGAGCACTGTGCTGATAATCTGATATTTATCAGAAAGCGTAGAGGAAATTATACAGGACATTGAGAAAAAAATGATGTAGCAATTTATTCAAAAAGACAGTGGTTTAACTGTGAATATATTAATACTTCAATATGTATTATATGAATATGTTACTTCATATATAATATTTTAATTTAATGTAATATGTATTATATATTTTATATGCCATTATAAACATGCATATATATGCATTCATGCACACATGTGTATGTATGAATATATTTAAGAAATATTTTTCTCAATATACTAATGACAATATTACTAAGCGCATATTCTTGCATAGAATATTTTGCAGAAACTTAATGATAAAATGCTTCCGTTGGTCAACTTCTTGCAGCTGGAGCTCTAGATGAAATGCAGTCCTGCTAATCCCTACATCTGCTTCTGATGGTAGGCAGCTAGCACAGAGAGGCACTTCCAGAGTCATGTACTGAAACTGACATCAGTATTCCTGTCTAGCCATTATCTTTCTGTGTGTTTAGGATGGTTTTGGCTGTTTCAATGGCAATGGCTGGCCTGTGTACATATGGTGAAGCTTGAAGAAAAACATTCTTAAAGTCTGTTAACTTTAGAGATACATACACTTTCTATTCTATGTGTTCATGTTTTCTACCCACTATAAAACATGGGGTATGCTTTCCTCTAAGTTTTAACTATTTTTACAACTGTTAAGCAACTGAACTTATTGTTACAATCATTTTTGTGTTAAACTTCATGTTTTAGATTTAGGCTCATAGCCTGACTAGAAGATAAAGATTATATGTCTCCTAGATCAAAGTCGATCCAGACTTTGTGACTATCAATCCTGCAAAATAATGGAATATTTGGTAGAAATGACAGCCCTACCTTGACATATGTATCACCCATGGTTGACATTTTAAATTACAGCATATTTTGTTCTGTTGTCTGTGTTTGGAATACAGAATTTTTTGTATACAGTGGGATTTTATGGCCATGAAACTATCTTTGGCTCTCAGCCTTTGAACTGCTGCACAGTTAATGTCTCCATACCATGGCATAGTTTGAGTGACATAGTATTTACTTTTTTGTATTGGCTCCTTTTTGGGTGCATATCAAATCTTCCAAATATAATAATATAGTGCATTTCCTTTTTAGCATAAAATAGTTTTATAGTTCTCTTTTCTTCAGCACTAATAATAGTGCAGTATATGAACTTATTCTTCTTTATCCTCCTGTTACAAGATATTTTCTTTTTTTTTTTGTTTTCCTATTTTTCTATTAATGAGTCATGCAGCTCTAAACACCCTTGTAATGGATTTCACATGAGAATAGTTTTTAATTTGTTCATTTGGAGAAATACCAAGGAATACAGTCAATTGGTAAATGTATATTTTGATTCATAAGAAACTGCCAAATTATCCTCCAATTGTCTGTGTTATTTTGCAGCCTTAGCAATAGTAAATGATACACGTTTGCTTACATTTCATCTGACCAATGCTGTCAGAATGAGCATTGTAACAGAAGTGAAGCAGCTACCCCTTATTTTCTAATCATGTACAATGCTGCTTCTCCTTTTAGAGAACTATTTGCTATCTGTCTGTCCCCTTAAGTAAAGTATCTGAGAACGCCTTTTCACTTTTGTTTTGTTTTACGAGACTGAAGGTTAATGCCAGAACCCAGTGTATATCTGTTAGGTAAGCAACATCCCCAGTTACCTCATGCACATTTTCAAATGGACAGGCTAATTGTCAATTTGTTGTACTTTAGGAGCTCTTTGTGTATTTTTTAAAAGAGATTTACAAGATAGGCAATTTACAAGATATAATATATATAAATTTTGACTTACTTTTTAATTTTTAATTATTATAACAGGTCTTTACCCAGCTTAAATTTAATCTGTGTTCTTTGGTTGTTTGCTTGTGAAATGCAGACATGTTAGTTGCTTGATCCTCTTGTGTGATTTTTGGCTTTTGTTGTTATATCAGAGAGATTCTACACTCCCCAATAGCACCTAAGTTTTCTACTGTTGTCCTTAATTGCTGATATTTTGATTACACTTAAAAATATAATCCCTCCGGGTTAGTCTTTATGAAGATTTTAAGAACTATTTCTGTTTGCTTTAGTTGATGCAATGTTCAGATATTATAGCACCATTTGTTAAAATTACTATGACTATTTTCTATTTTATAGCCCTTGCACATTTGTCAAAGTCAGCAGATTACACTTATATAGGTCTGTTACTAATCTGCCATTATAACACGTCCTGTAGATGCGTTCATTTCTTATTTCATCCCTATCACAGAATCTGGAGTACTGAGGCTTTAAAGGCAAAGGCCAAATAATGAAAGCTTGTGCATATCTGTTGTCTTTAAAACATTATTTTGTGTCAGCCAAATATTTTGTTTCTCCATACAAGCTTTAAATACATTGTGTTTACATTTGCCAAATGAATTGCTGAGGCATTTAATCAAAATTTTCTGTTGTTTGTTCCCTAGAGATAAACAAATGTGCAACATTTAGATTTCTTACCTTTAAGGATAAAACACCTTCCCTTTAATAAAATTTACTGTTTAGTTATAGATTTCTGTCTTTCTATGTAGTACTTAGAATTTGTTATTTATTTATACCAAATTTATTATTTTATTTATACCAAAGTACCACATTTTGGGAGTGCCTTAATTGATATGTGATTTAAGTTTTTAATTATACTTGTTTTATTTTGGTCCACAGGAAAATATTGGCATCTAGTAATTGCATTTTTCTTCTGAAAGCTTGCTCTAGTCACTTATTAGATTCATCAACTTTTTTGTTAACTCTTAAACATTTCCTATGTATTTAAGAACATCATCTAAGAACAGAAGTGATTTTGTTCCTATTTCTCCTATCTGTATGCCTTTTCTTTTCTTTTTTTTTTTTTTCTCTTTCTTACTGTGTTAACTGAAACCTCTGAGCAGATTCTGACATATTGAAGTGGAACCCTACCCCTTTTCTGATCTCAACACAAATGTCATGCTCCTCCATCCTTAACTTTCTATTAATAATTAATTATCGGCTTGTGATTTGTGAATATGCATTAACAAGTTGGAAAGATGTGTAAAAATAAGGTTTCTTGTTTTCCGTGCAGACAGAGGTCCAGACCCACAGACCTGCCACACCAGACCCCTTAGCTGCCCGCAGCTGATCAGGCCTTCAAAAATGATTCAAACACTTATATTTACTTCATGCTGTTTGGCCTATTGTAGTGGGGTTTCTGGATCTCGGGCGGCCAGGGACCTGGACTCACACCTCCCGCCTGAGACCACTTAGCCACCCAGCCACCGCCGCTGCCGCTCAGGCCCCCAGAAATGACTCAGACACTTATATTAACTTCATGCTGTTTGGCCTATGGCTCAGGCACATTGCTAGCTAGCTCTTACATCTTAATCAACTCATTTCTATTAACCTGTCTGCCACGTGGCCCGTGGCTCACCTGTGTTTCTTACATGTTGCTCCTTGGTCGGCTTCAGCTCAGTCTGCCTGACCCCGCCCTGCTTCTCCTACCTATGCTCTGATTTCTCCTCCTACTTCTATGGTGCCTGCCATGGTCCAAAACAGCTCCTTTATTTAAAGATTGAGATTCACAGCATACATAAACGCATTCCCACATCACTTCTCATTTTCTGTCTAATCAAAAAGGAGGGTTTCAATTTTAACATAGAAAAATTACATATAACAAAATAGCCATCAAGCAAGAATTACAGTTATAATATCTAGTCTATCTGTATTTAGCAAAATTAAAGAAAATACCCTTATCTACCTTATCCTTATGAATCTAAAGTTTCATATCAATATACCTTTTAAAATAGCTAAGAAAAACTATGCCTATAATTATGTAATCTTCAAATACATCAAAGACCACAGAAGGATATATTTACCCAAGTAAATGGGAAGTGCAAGCAACTATCAGAATCTAGAAATGACAGAGATGACACCTATCTATCTGGACAGTCACCCAAAGTTCCTTTATAAAGTTGGGGCATTCATCTTCAGCTTACAGGCACAGAGTCTCTTTTCATTTCAAAGAAGCAGGAAATCTGCTCTGCCCATTCATTAGTTGCTTCTCCTCGAGTCCTGAAGAATATCTGACAGTTTTCTCTATAAAGCAGGAACCTGAATGACCATCTTTGTTTGTTCTGCCAAAGTTCAGAAGTCACTTTCCTATGGAACCTGCATGTCCAGTTTTAATAGCATACTGTCAAGCAGTCAATATAAGAACAGGTTCATGTCCATTGGCTAAGCGATGCCACAAAGAAACTAATCTCCATATGGAGTTTCTTTGATGCCCATTTTTCTCTTGAAGTAAATTGGCGCTAACCAGGAACAGACCTGTCTCACTATCCAGAAAAGTCTAAGTTCTTAAAAAATTTTAAATGGCATATTCTGTAGGTCTTAGAAGTGTTTGAAGATTACCTATCTAATTGAATTATATCTTTGTATATCTAAAAATCTAACTAACATGTATTTCTTAATTGTACATTACAATTTTAAATCAGTTACATAAACATCCTATCTTTAACAAGAGTCAAAAAATACAGCATAAGAGAATTGACTTTAAATTTGTATCAATAAACCAAAATCCATACCAATGTAAAATATTTTTGAGATAAACATCTGATTTCCTGATTTAAGTAAATTCAATAATCTAATTTTTTAAAAATTATTCATATACTATATCCCCTTTTTCTTCATAGAAAGAGATTAACTATGATCATTCGTCATTTATAATGAAAACAAACATTTATTAAAAAAATATTTTGGGAATTTGGGCATAGTTTTCCATTACTACTTTCTGCTGATTACGGGAAATTGAAAATCTCATGGGTTCTTTAGATTGGATCATAGTCTGCAGCCCTGATGAGGGAATGTCTTCCTGTATGCTGTGAATATCAGTTTTTAAATAAAGGTGCTGTTTTGACCCATGACGGGCACCATAGACAAAGTAGGAGGGGAAATCACAACATAGGTAGGAGAAGCAGGGCGGAGTCAGACAGACTGAGCCAGCTGCGTAAGAAAAAGCATGTGAGGAACACAGGTGAGCCACAGGCCACATGGCAGACAGATTAATGAGAATGGGTTGAATTAGATGTAAGAAGAAGCTAGCAATGTGCCTAAGCCATAGGTCAAACAGCATGAAGTAAATATAAGCGTTTGAATCATTTTTGAAGGCCTGATCAGCTGCGGGCAGCTAAGGGGTCTGGTGTGGCAGGTCTGTGGATCTGGACCTCTGGCTGCTCGGGAGCAAGAAACCTGATTGTTACAGATGGCGCCCCATGTTGGGTGCCAGATGATGTTGGAAATTCTCTTAAAATACACCAATCCAAGATTAATATTTATTAAAATATAAGCCAACACTCACGATACAGGTAACAGCTTATATAGATGCTTGATAGACTGGATTATGCATGTGGTGGATGCCTAACCGGTCTCTCCAGCAGTCTGGAACCAGGAAACAGGGCTTTCCAAGATCCCAGCAGCCCTTTATGAATAGGGTTGGTCACTCCCACTTCCAGAGCCCTGGACCCTGGATAGGTCCTTCAGACCTTATCAGCTGACACCTGAATTCCACCACATCAATGCCTTTTCTAATTTTAATTGACATTTAAATTATATTTGTTATATTTTTTTTCTTTTTACACATAGTGATATGATCATGTAACTTTCTCTATACATATAACAAATTACATTGAATGAGTTTCAAAAGTGTGAAATATTCTACTTCAAATGATATATAATTGACTTATCAATCTGAGCTTTTGATTTTCTAAACTTTTGTTTAAAATCTTGGCATCTGTGTCCTTGAGAATATATTGGCCTGTGGTTTTGTTTACTTAGAATAAAAATTAGAATAATGATGACTCTGTAGAATATGTTAAGAACTATTATCTCTGTTGATATAATTTCTTCCCCAAACATTTGGTAGAATTTTCCAATGGCTCTATGTTTTCTAATGTTTTAGACCTTTGCCATTATTTATGGTTCCAATTTCTTTGGTAGATAGGGCCTTCTCAGCCTGCCTATTACTACTTATGTTTTCAGATTTAACTTCACAGTAATTTGTTTCATCATAGGTGGGTAATATAGCATATGGAGACAGATGTGTTCATCATTGCAATAATGCTGGTACCTGCAGGGATGTCTCTCTTTAGTTATATGAGGAACCTGTATACTTCCTAACCACTTCATAGCCATGCCAGCATGATCAGATTGTTTCTGACTTACTGTTTTCCCGAAAGAGTTACGTTGTAGTTTTATTATTTTTCCTACTTTCCAGACTTACTTCTGTCTGTCTTAATGTTTTGTTTTCGTTTGTTTTAGATTTGAAGTTTACGTGTTTTCTAAGGTAGAAGCAGGTTATGTTTTAGATTGTTTCTCTGTACTGATAGATATATTTCTAAGACTGCTTGTGCCTAATGTAATGCTTATATGTTGATACTGTATTTCATTTTATTTAGCATGTTTAAAAACTCCTAAAATCTCCGCTTTCGTCCATTGTGTTATGCAGAAGTGTTCTGAGTTCTCTCCAGGCAGTTTGGGATTTTTCCACCGCTTTCCAATTATTGATTTCTAGTTTAGTTCTGTGGTCTAAAATCAGAACTTGTATGATCTCTACTGTGTTCAGTTTGTTAAAGAGTGTTTTATAGCCTAGAAAGTAGTCTATCATGGTTACTGTTCCCTGTGAGTTTTCAAGGCATGTATAATCTGAAGTTATATGATATAGTGCTTGGGGGATGTCAGTTACATGTAGTTGATTGGTGGTCCCGTTGGGTTCTACCATGACACTGCTAATTCTTTTGCTGCTGGAGCTATCCATTTGTAAAGCAGTGTTAAAAATCTCTAGCTGCAACAGTGGAGTCATCTATTTCTCTGTGCATTTCTGTCAGGTTCTGCCTCACTTACTTCGGTGCTCTGTCCCGGAGTGGTAGGTCTTCTTGGAGTGTTTGCATTTTATCAGTTTACAGTACTCCACCACCTCTAGTTCTGACAACCTGCCTGAGGTTGGCTTGGTAACACTGACACACATCTACCACTATAAATTTATGCCTAAGACTGCTTGTGCATTAATGAAATGCAAATATGTTGAGATCTTTTATTTTACTTTATTTAACATATTTACAAACTTCTGAATTTTTACTTTGACTCAGTGTTTTATCTAAAAATATTCTGACTTATCTCTTAGTGGTTTGGAACTTTTTTAATTGTCATAATTTTAAATATGAAAATCAATTTATGATAAATGAGATAAATAATTGAAATTAGGCCTGCAAACTTAGCAGTAGATACCTTGATCTACTGGGCCACTGAACCATCATACTAGTCATTGAAATTACTTAAAGTAATATTAACAGTAGTTGTCCTGGGGTTTGAGATATACAATAACAACACAATTCAATAAGCACAATTTAAATACCATTATGCATTATGAGAGTAATAATAATAATAAATTAATATTTCGTTCCCTAGAAACATTTTTATCCGTATTCTATCCTTAGTATCTCTTCTGTTTACTTAAATATTTTTTATTATTTTATTTTATTAATTTTTTCCCCTATCCACTTAAGCTCCCAGTCCTCCCCCAGCCTCCTCTCTCCCTCTTTCACCCCCCCCCCCCTTTACTCTCGAGAAAGGGCAGGGAGTCCCAAGGTGAGTCAATTTGGGCTGGCATATCCAGTTCAGTTAGGACAGAAGTCCCTCAAGTATCAAGGCTGAAAAATGCTTGTTTTCCCACTAGGCATAGGCTTCAAGGAGCCACTTCATGCACCCAGATAGACTGTCGTCAAATTGCAAGAGACTCTAGAAATTTTGACTGTCATCAACATTCAGAGGGTTCAGATCCATTCCACCAAGGTTCATCAGCTCTCATTTCAGTCTGCCAGCTCCCAACAGAACAGGACAGCCTAATCCATGGGCCTCCCCAATCTCTCCGCTCATTCAATCCCTCCTCCCTCTCTTCAGCTGGACTTAGATCAGCCAGGTGTTTAGCTGTGGATCTCTGCACCTTCCTTCATCAGCTTCTGGATGAAGGTTCTATAATGGCAACTAGGGTGGTTATTCATATGATAATAGGGGAAGGCAGTCTAGGCACTAGCTGGGCTCATCTTGTGGGTTTCTTTCTAACCCCACAATGGCTCCTTTTATCAAAACATCCAGTTCTTCGCTATCTTTGTGCCCCCTCTCTGTTGCTCTACCTGCCAATGGCTCTACCATCTCATTCTCTCATGTTTTCTTCTCACTCCCTTACTACCCCCCCCCCAGACCCTCATGATTCCAAATTTCTCAGGAGATTTTCCCTATTTCCCCATCCCAGAGAGATTTATGAATGTCTCTTTTAACTTTATCTTTTACTTAGCTGCTGGAGGGGGGGGGGGTAATAGCCAAGTTATCTTTTTCTTACTTCTAAAACCCACTTATGACTGAGAACATACCATTTATGTCTTTCTGGGTCTGTGTTACCTTGCTCAAGATGATACTCTACAGATTCATCCATTTGCCTGCAAATTTCAGAATGTGAGATTTTTTTTTTTTCTGTTGAATAGCACTCCAGTTTGTAAATGTACCACAAATTTTTAATCTATTCTTTAGTTGAGGGGCATCTATGTTGTTTCCAGATTCTGGATATTATGAATAATGCTGCTGTGAATATAGTAGAGCTAATATCTTTGAGGTAAGAATATGCATCCCTTGGGTCTATGCCCAATAGTGATATTGCTGAATCATTGGGGAAATTTATTCCCAGTAGTTTCCACTTACAACAGCAATGGAGGAGTGTTCCCCTTGCTCCACATCCTCTCCAGAATAGGTTGGCATTATTATTATTAGTGTTATTATTATTACTATTATTATTATTATTTAGTATAGCCATTCTGAAAGGTGTAATATTGTCTCTCAGAGTTGTTTTGAATTTCTCTGATGGCTAAGGATGTTGAGCACTTTTTTAAGTGTCTTTTAGCTATTTCAGATTCTTCTGTTGAAAATTTTTATTTAACATTATACCCCATTTTCCAATTGACTATTTTTGGTTTTGGACCTCTTGTTTCTTATGTTCTCCATATAGTCTAGATATCAGTCCTCTGTCAGATGTAGGGCTGGTGAAAATCTTTTCCCATCCTCTAGGCTGTAGTTTCTGATGGTGTTCTTTGTCCTACAAAAGCTTCTCTGTTTCAGAAGGTTCTGTTTATTATTGATTGTTGCACACCCATTGCCTGTGCTGCCTGTATTATATCTAGAAAGTGATCTCCTGTGCCAAGGCATTCAAGGGTATTACACAATTTTTCCTTGTCAGGTTCAGTGTAACTGGGTTTATGTTGAGGTGTTTGACCCACTTGGATTTTAGTTTTGTGCAGGGTGGTAGATATGGAACTATTTGCATTTTTCTACATACTATCATTCAGTTATGCCAGCACCATTTGTTGAAGATGCTATTGTATTTCCATTGTACATTTTTTTGGCATTTTTGTAAAAAATCAGGTGTACACATGTGTGTGGATTAATATCAGGGTTTTTGATTTGATTCTAATTATCCACAAGTCTATTTTTATGACAGTACCAACTGTTGTTATTACTGTAGCACTATAGTAGAGCTTGAAGTTAGGGATGCTGATGCCTCCAGAAATTCAATTATTGAATGAGATTGTTTTGGAAATTACGGGTTTTTTGTTATTCCATATAAAGTTGAATATTGTTCTTTTAAGGTCTATGAAGACTTGTGTTGGGATTTTGATGGCAATTGCATTGAATCTGTAGACTGTTTCTGGTAAGATTGCCATCTTTTACTATGTTGATCCTACCTATCCAGGAGCATGGGAGATCTTTCCATTTTCTGATATCTTCTTCAAATTCTTTCTCAATGACTTAAGTTCTTGTCATTACAAGTCCCCCCCCTTTTTTGGTTAGAGTTACCTCAAGATATTTAATACTAATTGCAGCTATTGTAACGAGTGATGTTTCCCTGATTCTTTTTCAGCCCTTTTATCACTTGTGTATAGGTGGGCTATTGGTTTCTTTGAGTTAATCTTGTACCCTGATACATTGCTGAAGGTGTTTTTCAGCAGTAGGAGTACCCCTGGTAAAGCTTTGGGGTCACTTACGTATATTAACATATAGTCTGCAAATGGTGATAATTTGACTTCTTCCTTTCCAATTTATATCCCCTCGATGTCCTTTTGTTGTCTTATTGCTTTAGCTAAAACTTCAAGAGTGAGAATGAATAGATAAGGGAAGAGAAGACAACCTTGTCTTGCTTCTGATTTTATTGAGCTGACGTTTAAGTTCTGTCCATTTAGTTTGATGTTGTCTGTTGGAGTGCTGTACATTGCCTTATTATATTTAGGTACTTTCCCTGTATGCCTGACCTCTCCAGGACCTTTATCATGAAAGAGTTTTGGATGGTGTCGAAGGCTTTTTCAGTATCTAGTGAAATTATAGTGTGGCTTGTTTTCTTGTAGGTTGTTTATATGATGCATTACCTATGTGGGTGCCGCCCTTGTGTTGGGGTATAAATGTTCAGGATTGTGACTTCATCTTGATGAATGTTTCCTGAGATGAATAAGTAATGTCTGTCCTGGTCTCCTTTAATTGATTTTGGTTTGAAGACTATTTTGTCAGATATTAGAATGGTTACACCAGCCTGTTTCTTATGTCCATTAGATTGGAAAGTCCTTTCCAAAACCTTTACTCTGAGGCAGTGTCTGTAGTTGAGGTGTTTCTCTTATATGTAGCAGATGGATGAATTCTTTATTTGTGTCCATTGTGTTAGCCAGTAAATTTTTTGTAGGTGACAAGCAAATGAGAAGGGGTGAGGTTCTAAAAGATGTGATCCAGGGCCTTGCTAGTGTGGATCAGACTCTCTGGCTGGGCTGGGTAAAGTGCCACTTCCCTCTTTGTCCAATAGGTGCTGAGGATCTTTGGGTCTCAGGTAGCTACTGAGGTTGCTAGGTGAAGGGATATGTTAAGTGTTGGGGTAGAATTTGTAGATGGGGTTATCCAGTGAACTGGATTTTACTGGGGAATTCTGGCCTACGGGGGTTTTTCCTGCTGGCCTGAATTAGGGGAAATATAATTAGTGGTCCTGTTTACTTATTTTATAAACATATAGTGATATATAAGTTGAATTTTAAATGCAAGTAACATGAATAATCAGATATCATAATTATTACAATTAATTTAATAATAATTATTATAATGGTATAATTACTATATCTGTCATCATTTACTCTACAAGTGATCAATTAATCCTAAATGTTTTGATGGAACATCCAAAATTTCAAATAGCAGAACTTGAGCTTTCTGGACTTCGTTCACTGTTCTGAATTTGAAAAAAAAAGAAAATGGCTTGGATATATCCTTCTGAGATTTTCTCTTTATTCTAGATGCTTGGCTTGCAGATGCTCAGGGTTAACCACTTCTTTGAGCATTCTTCAGATTTCATTTCATCCATGTACATGATAGTTTAGTTTTGTTGCCTTCATTGGCTCTATACTTAACTGTGGAGGAGGCATTTTTCTATTTAGAGCATTTACACTTTACTAGTTCTCATAAGTAATACAAGGAAGAGTTGATGTGTACATTGGAATGTACACTGATACAGTAACAGCATTCCATATTGAACACAAAGGACTTGAGAATTATTCATGATAGTGATTTTACAATGAAATATTCTACCCCTACTCTCCACAATGCTGGGAGTCATGTATTCTTTGATGGCATACCTTTGCAGATCTTTATTTCTGAAACATGTGTTTTGTATCCATATGAGGAGTTTGCTTAAGCATGGTCTGTAAGGCTGAATGGTTAGCAATACTTTCATTCCATTTGTATTAGTAAAGACAGCACTGAAAAAGTAATTTCAAAAAGAGAAAATTTTAGATGATATTTTTTATTTGATGATAAAAAATATTTCTCTTTATTCTTTTCTCACATATTTGTTTTCAAAAGAGAAGTCATATGTAACTAGTTATACACACACACACGTATGTGTGTGTATATAAGTAAGTAATTATGTTATTTTAGCTTTTCAACAATTTTTATTTTCCTTAATTTTCTCCAATTGGGATATGCATATTTTTCATATATATACTTTTTATTCAAAGATTAGAAGCATACTTATGGTGTTAGAATCTTTCAAACTAGTGGTTCTTAGTTTTGACAAGTCTATTTTCCTGTGCTCCAAATTGCTTCATAGCTATTCTATTAGGTAAACATAATAAAGTAGACAGTAGCTCTGTGCATTCTTAACAACACCTCCTAATAATTGAAATGTATTAAGTACTGGTTAGCTAAAGAATAAATTTATAAAATGGTAATTTTCAAACTAGTTATCTTTAAAAGTATTTTTTCTTGTTGGTTGTATTTTGTGAAACATTATGATTTCTGTCTGATTAGGAACACAAATAAAGACTTTTAGAAAGCTGAATGTCATCCCTACAGGCAGAAGTAATGTACAAGAATGGACTCTAGGTCTGAGTCTGAGTTTCTGACACTTGTTTTACTTTCTCAGAAAATCTTGTTTGAGTAGCTTCTTTAAAGATCATTAGCAACAAGCCTATTTATTGCTAGACAGCCATTTTTCTACTTATCTTAATTGCTCAGAATTAGCCAGAAAGGACTTTATAGTTAACAACTCTTTGACAACTGTCACTTAATCTCATCAAATATTCATGTAGTCACATTAGAATATCTGGTGATATCTTTTCTCAGTGAGGAGGAATGGTTGAGATCAAATGACTAGATGTGTTTTCAGAGATGTCTTCTGAGAATGTTGTTCAAAGATAGGGTAGAAATTTGCCAGAACCAAACCATGAAGTCAGGTTTGGCATAATAGTGCTCTCTTGAAATACCAGCACTTTAAAAGCTGAAAAGGATGCGGGTTTTATCCAGAGGTGAATCATTTTCCCTCAGAAAGCAGATTTTATGAAGTTTTGACAAATTATTTTATTACTTGTAGAATAGACTGAAGTTGATAATATGAAGGAGACTATGCCTGTATCAGGACTGTTTAGTTTTGCATATTGTTTACCTTTATTTAAAAAATACTCATAACAGGATTCAGAAAGATACCTTGAAGAATGTATCACTGGGCCTCTTTTCTTCTTCCTCATGTAGCCACACTAAATAAAAATGTTTTATCTGCTTTCCATGGCTATTTGTATGTTTAGTTGGTCTATTGAGAATGGTGATTGAGTTTGGCCTTTAATGCTATTAGGACCTATCTGTGAACCTAAGAACTTCAACATAATACTCCTTGCTCTCCTTGGGGAATTAAGGCTGAGGGAGGACTGGGAGGTACTGAAGGGAGGGAAGAGAGAACCAGCAGTGGTATATAAAAGGAAAAACCTTTTTAAATTAAAAAAAAATTAAAAAGACAGAGTTTAGACATGGCAGACTTATGTTTCACAAATAAATGAGATTGAGGGATAGATCTCTGAGAAAGTCAGAGATATTAGAGAGAATAAACACCACAGTCAGATCTTACCCCACTGTCTTACAGCTTCCTCAGCCTGGCTTCTCTTGGATTCCTCCTTTCTGTCTTTCTACGCCCGTCTGCCTTAAATACATTTTGGTAAATTAAGGCATGGCCCCACCACTGCCTGCCTGAGAGCCTGGAATTAATTCTATAATCTAAAATGACCTGAACTCAGTTGGGATTAAAGGCGTAGCTCACCACTCCCAGGATACTCCCTGTGCTGGAATTAAAGGTGTGAATCACCACTCTCTGATCCTCCTAGACTGACTGTGGTTAGATCCCTCTTATATCTCTGAAACTTCTGGAGCTTTTATTAAATCCCCACAGACTTACAAGCCATTTAATGTATCTAACAACAGGACATATTATAATGCATAATTATCATGTAAGTACTCTCTTCTCTGTCCTTCAACCATGGAAATAAAGATTGCTCTGTATTGTGGATAAAAAATTAATAGAGAAGTGATATACTAAGTGCAGAGTAGTTCCTCATTGGAATCTTCACTAACACCATGAACTCTAAACATGGTAGGAAGATTCTATGTTATGGCAAATGTTGCTTTGTAACAGATATGAGTAGTATCATTATTGTTCTTATTGCATTAACTAGATGAAATTAGCTTTTTTTGTTAGAAATAATGTGAACAACAGTATCACATAAAAAGAAAGTGCATTGTTTTGCAACCAATGAAGGTCTCGAATGAGTTTCAGAAGTAGTCCAGAAAACCTTCATGTTTCAGTTTTTGGGGGGAAATAAGAGTTGGAGCATAGGGGAAAAGCCTAGACGTTTTAAAATAATATGCTTTAGAACATATTTAAACATATAAAGATAAAAATATTGTAACAAAAGTATTAGAAAAATTTTTTAAACATACCACTGTGGACTTGGATTTCTTATGCAAATTTTTATTAATATATATTAATTTAATTATATTTACCTGACATTTAATAACTGTATATAAGTTTTTTGTCCATATTCTCATAGTTCTTTAATTAGAGCTAAGTTATTGTTAGTATCATCAGAAATGAAGTTCTGTTCTTACAATATCATGCATTTTGAAAAGCACCAAATAATATCAAAATGCCGAAATGATTTTAGAATGATGCATTTCACCCTGTGGTTTACAAACATCACTTACAAAACGGGTTATGCACAATTTCTCACTCTGTATATAAAAACTTATGACTACATAATTAAGTTTGGGATGGATTTGCTAAGTTTGGAATGGCTATTAATGATCAGTTTGGGTTATATAGAATGACAAAGTGAGTATATGTTGTCTGGAAAATGGAGAAATGCCTCCCAAATTATCAAGTTATATACCAACATGCAATAGATCCAGAAAATGCATTAATTTCTCCAATATTTCATTGTTCCTTGATTCTAATTGCAAGCACTGTTCACATGGTTGTGATTTTTAGCTCTATATACATTACAACAAAATTCAATGACAGATTAGACTATTCAGTCATAGCTTTATTTAGGAAGAAATTGATTCCCCTGTGAACAAGGTCTGTTTTTTTTTTTTTTTTTCCTCTGTGGAATAGCAGTGCATTTCCTAGGAGAAATCCCTGTGCAATGCCAGCAGTCTGCTTCAATTTCTTACTATCCAGGGATCCTGAGATTCAAACATCTGTGAAATTTCCAATAGCTTCTTCATGCCAGTGGAAAGAAAAAATGTCTTGCTTTGATGGTGTTTCCAGATGTTTTTAATGCTGCACATATGGCAAGGACCATTCTTTGCTAATAAGCCCAGGGTTTCAAAGAATCACACAACACAACTGAAGTGTGGTAGACCCTGAAATCTATCTATACATTGGCTTTATCTGAAAAGCATTTATATCCTTGACAACCAATATAATTATCCCAAAACCTACACATGAGGCTTTGTGCAGTCATAATGATGAAACAATTCGTAAATTACACTTGGTTTGTAGCAAAAAGAAATGCCTTAATTGCTAACAAGTAACTTTACTACTATTTTCATTTAATATTATGTTTCTATTTTCTAGCCAACCATTTGTTCTAGTTTTATTTGCACTTGGCTGTGATGAATGCTATTACCAAAAGAAAACTGGAGAAGAAAGAATTTATTTCGTCTTACAGGTTATACATAGTCCATCATCAAGGGCAACCAAGGAAAAGGTGCCAGGTGAGGACTCAGAGGGGGGAACTGAATCAGAGCCTAGTGAAACTTAAGTTTCTATGATATGCTCACCTTGCTTTCTTCTACATCTCAGGACCACCTGCAAAGGAGTGGCATTGCCTACGGTGGTCTGGGCCCTTGACTATCAATCATTAATCAAGAAAATGCCTCACAGATGTGTCTACAGGCCAACCTGATGGAAGCAATTACTCAACTTAGGGTTCCTCTTCCCAGGTGACCCTAATTTGTGTCAATTTGACAAAGACTAATTAGCAATATTGTCCCCTTGTCAACCTGATAAACAATGCATTAAAATTAAGCCATACTTTTTTTTCTTCTAGTTTATCCTCAAGATCTCGTAGTAATAGCACAATAAAGCATAGAATAAGATTAACATTATAACTTCTAAGTCTCATTCAGATATCTTCAATTTCTTCTTTTGGCAGTCCTGTAAAATCAAATGCACATTAAATACTTCCTTGTACATGAAGAGGAAGGAATGGTTTAAAGCCAAAGCCCATCATTGTATCTCCAAATTTTTAATGTTGGTGTCTGATATCTGACACTCAGTATCACCTGAACTCCCAAAGTGTTGGACACTTGTACTTCTCTTGTTCTGTCATCTGCAATACATTTTACATGTTTTTAGTCCCAGGTGGTCTCCTCTTCACACCAATCACTGTCCTGGGACATCATACCATGGTCCTAGCACCACCAATATGCAGAGGTCTCTGTGCAACTGAGGAAGGACTCTCACCAGTGGCTCTTCCTGGCTTCTTCAGAGATCCTAAGTGCCATATGACGCCTATTATACCAATTTTTCTCCATTATTCCTACATGTCTTCAAAAATACTTCAATGTGGAAGACTTAGACATTAACAAATTGAGATACTAATTTGAAATTCAAACCATGGATTCCCTGGATAATTGCTTTTGTATACTGACTCTGAGGTAAAACTTCTCCAAACACGATGTTGGTCTCTTATCATTCACAGGCTGCATTTTAACTTCAACTAACTAGCATCCATTGATCCAGCAAAGAAAGTATTTATGTCCATATATTTTTATCCCCCCAAATGACATAAATTTGCCTTTACATTATCATTCCTACTTTCTGGAAACTGGCAAGCCAGACTCATCTCTGTCAACATTCTTAACTTTCAGAATTCTGTAACAGTACTTTAAGCTCTGAGTACTCATAAACTTAGCTATCCCAAAGCTCTAAATTTCTTCCATAATCCTTCCAAAAAATCAATATGGTCTGGTCCATTGCAGTGATATACCATCCTTTGGTAGCAATTATATCTGAGAGTGCCGCTCTGTCGCTGTGAGAAACACCATGTCCATAAAGCAACTTGGGGAGAAACAAAGTTTCTTTTATACATATTATAGTCTATTCCAGAAAGTGAGGTGGGGGGGGGCATGATGTGAGAATGCCTTTCTGTATGCTGTGAATCTTAATCTTTAAATAAAGAAGCTGTTTGGGGCCATGACAGGCACCATAGAAGAAGTAGTAGGAGGAATCAGAATAGGTAGGAAAGGAAGGGCGGAGTCAGAGGCAGACCAAGCTGAAGCCCAAAGGAGCAACATGTAAGGAGCACAGGTGAGCCATGGGCCACGTGGCAGACAGATTAATAGAAATGGGTTGATTTAAGATGTAAGAGCTAGCTAGCAATGTGCCTGAGCCATAGGCCAAATAGCATCAAGTTAATATAAGTGTCTGAGTCATTTCTGGGGGCCTGAGCGGCAGCGGCAGGCTGCTAAGGGGTTTCGGGTGGCAGATCTGTGGGTCCAGGTCCCTGGCTGCCTGGGACCAAGAGACCCCACTACTATGAGGGGGTAAGTGAAGGCAGGAACTGTAACAAGATGATGCAGGAACATTGTTTCCTGGTTTGCCTTTCATGGCTTACTCACCTCCCCCCCCCCCATGCAACATGCAACTCAAGACCCTTTCAAAAGGATAGCACTACTTGCAGTAGCCTGAACTTTTGCATAATCAACCATCATTTAAGAAAATCACCTATGGATATGACCACAGGCTAATCTGACAGAGACAAATTCTTAGTTGTGATTCCTTCTTCCCAGGTAACTCCAGCTTGTTTCAATTTGACAGTCAAAAGAGCACACACTGGGATTAAGACGTTACACATATGAAGTTGTACCTGCAGAAATGACACTTGCATATTCTCTTATTTATAACAGGCCAGTTTCCAGACCCTTAACTATTCTATTCAGTTATTGTTTTCTTACATTTTGATAAAAATAAAAACAATAGATGGAAATAATGTGTCATTTTTTCTTATAGAAAATTTTCATTTATTATCTATTAACATTTACAAAATTGTCTAAATAGTTTCTTAATATCAGTTGCATTCTCAGTATTCTGTCCACTTGTACAATCTTTGTAAAGCACATTCCCCAGAGCAGTGGTAATCTTCTGACTACAAACGCCATCCCTGCTTCTCAGGAATTCAAGAACTTAGAGTTTGTTTTCTAACGTAGCTGTAGTGTGAGTAATTTTGTGTCAGGCTAAAGAACTGTAACACTAATCTGGGATATTTTAGTAGACCATACTCTCTACACTGAGAGAGCAAAAAAAGGAAATTTCAACAACAAAATAAATATCATTTCCCAAGTTTTAAGATATTTTATTAAAAAACAAAAACACCCAGATTGGAGAACTCAAGTTCTCACAGAAATGAACTTGTTCTTTGGCGCATCCAGAGCAAACTGTATAAGTTTGTAGTAGAGGTTCCACGTTGGAAACAAGAATTATTCAAGATAGGAAAAAGTTACTTCTCCCTGCTTTTCAAGACTTACTATATGAACTATACCCTCAGCAGGAAGAAGTTATTGTGGGTTTTTTTTGTTGTTGTTGTTTGTGTGTTTGTTTAATTTTCCAGAGTGACACCGTTACCTTGGGCTGTGAGAAAACAATATTTATAGCAGTGGACTAGAGCAAATCATACAGATGGAAAAAAATCAATTCAAACTTGATATAAAGCGGATAGTTGAAGAGGCTTTCAGTAATTTTTTTGCCATCCAAAGACAACTTTTGGCTGAAGAGAATGAACAAATGAGGAACTGAGAATATCCTCAAACACATCAGTGATATTGAATATATCTGTACAGTGAAAATATGCCATTTATTAACATTTGTTAATAAAGCTGTTTTAGCCTAAGGCAAGGTAGCTTAGAGGCACAAAGTGAATCCAAGTGTTAGTTGGAATCTTGGCCAGGGACATCCTGTGGGTTCCTGGAGGTTTCCCTAGCACCCCATCTCTTTCCAACCCTATATTGGCTTCCTCTCTGAAGAAATCCATCTCTTCTTCTCCCTCATTGGTGCTCCTTTTACTTAATCATCTCCTTCTCTCATAATTTGTTACCAAATCTCCTTGGTCACTACCTGTTATGATGCCAATTTACTCAGGAGGCTTTCTCTTCCCAGGGGAATCCATAGTTGTTTCTTTTAATATCCTCTGATCCCAAGCTGTTCATGGTTTGTGGTTTGCAGCCTGGATATTCTTTGCTTTTTGTCTAAAATTCACTTACAAATGAGTATATCCCAGGTCTATTATTCTGGGCCTATGCTACCTCACAGAGAATGATACCATTTAAATCCATCTATTTGCCTGCAAGTATTAGTATTCCTTTTTTTTTTTTCTGCTGACTAGTACTTCATTGTGTAAATGTCCCACAACTTGTTAGTCCAGTCTTCAGTTGAGAGGCATGTAGGTTGTTTCCAGGTTCTGAATATTATGAATATTGCTGCTATGAACAAAGTTGAGCCAATGTCCTTTGGGTAAGAGTGTGTATCCTTTAGGTATATGCACAATTATCATATTGCTGAATCATTGAGAGGAGATTGATTCTCAGTTTTCTGAGGAACTGCCTTTCCGTATTCCAGAGTCACTGCACAAGTTTACTTTCCCACCAACAATGGAGGAGTGTTCCCCTTGCTCCGCATCCTCTCCAGCATAGGCTGTCATCCGTGTTTTTGACCTTAGCCATTCTGAGAGGTATGAGGTGGTATCTCAGAGTTGTTTTCATTTGCATTTTTCTGATGGCTAAGGATGTTGAGCAGTTCTTTAACTGCCTTTCAACCATTTGAGATTCTTCTGTTAGTATTCCCTTTTCAGTCTGAAACTCATTTTTAGTTGGATTCCTTGGACTTTTTTGGCCTCTTGTTTCTTGGGTTCTTTATATATTTTAGAGATCAGTCCTCTGTCCAATGTAGGGTTGGTGAAGATCTTTTCCCATTCTGTAGGGTGTCGTTTTATCTTATTGACTGTGTCCTTTGCCTTACAGATGCATTTCAATTTAAGGAGGTCCCACTTATTAATTGAATTTCTTAGTGTCTTTTGCTAACAGTGTTATATTTAGGAAGTGGTCACCTATGCCAACGCCGTGAAGGGTATTTCCTTTTTTTTTTTTTTTTTTTTTTCTACTAAGCTCAGTGTAGCTGTGTTTATGTTGAGATGTTTGACCCACTTGGATTTGAGTTTTGTGCAGAGTGATAGATATGGATCTATTTGCATTCTTCTACGTACTATCATCCAGCTATGCCAACACCATTTGTTGAAGATACTGTATTTTTTCCATTGTAAAATTTTGTACTCTTTGTCTGAATTGGGTGGTCATTAGTATGTAGATTGAGATTGGGCACTATGATTCAATTGCATTGATCCATATGTTTGTTTTTATGCTAGTACCAGGCTGTTTTTATTACTGTAACTGTATAGTATTGCCTGAAGTCAGGAATGTTGATGCTTCCTGAAGTTCTATTATTGAGCCGGATTGTTTTGGCAATCCTAGGTTTCCTGTTATTCCATATGAAGTTGAATTTTATTTTTTCAAAATCAGAAAAAAAATTGCACTGGGATTTTGATGGGGATTGCATTGAATCTGTAGGTTGCTTTTAGTAACATTGTCATGTTTACTATGTTGATCCTACATATCCAGGAGCATAGGAGATCTTTCTACAATTTTGTTTTTCAACATCTTAAAGTTCTTATCAAACAGGTCTACTGCTTCTTTTGTTAGAGTTACCCTAAGATATTTAATGCTATTTGCAACTATTATAAAGATGTCTTTGTTATTTCTTTTATAAGCTTTTTATCATTTGTGTATGGGGGTATTGATTTTTATTTTTAATTTTTTTAGTTAATCTTATGCCCTGCTACATTTCTGAAAGTGTTGATCTACTGTAGATAGCTGGTAGAAATTTGGGTGTCACTTATATATGTGATCATATCATCTGCAAATAAAAATTGTTTGACTTCTTCATTTTCAACTTGTATACACTTAATCTTCTTTTGTTCTACTATTTCTTTGGCTAAAACTTAAAGAACTATACTGAATAGATAAGGAAAGAGAAAACAGCCTTGTCTTGTTCCTTATTTTAGTGGCATTGTTTTGAGTTTCTGACCATTTAGTTTGATGTTGGCTGTCGCTTTGCTGTATATTGCCTTTATTATATCTAGGTATTTTCCCTGCATTCCTGATCTCTCCAAGACTTTTTTTCATGAAGGATCATGGTCAAAGGCTTTTTCGGCATCTAATGAGATGATCATGTAATTTTTTTTCTTTCAGTTTGTTTATATAATGGTTAGCATTCACAGTTTTTCATATGCTTCACCATTCCTGCATCTCTGGGATGAAGCTTACTTGATCATGGTGGATAATTTTTTAAATATGTTCTTGAATTCAGTTTGTCAGAATTTTATTAAGTATTTTTGCATCACTGTTCATGGGGGAGATTTGTCTGCAACTGTCTTTCTTTGTAGCATCTTTGAGTGGGTTGGGTATCAGAGTCTTTGTAGCCTTATAAAAAGAGTTCAGCAATGTTCCTACAGTTTCTATTTTATGTAACAGTTTGAGGAGTATTGGTACTAGTTTTCTTTGAATGTCTGATAGAATTCTGCACTAAAACCACCTGGTCCTGGTCCTGGGCTTCCCCCCCCCCCCTTGGGAAACTTTTAATAACAGCTTCAATTTCCTTGGGAATTATAGGTCTATTTCTGTCACTTAAATGGTCTTGATTTAATTTTGGTAATTGGTACATGTCCAGAAAGCAGTCCATTTCTTTTAGGTTTTTCAATTTAGTGGATTATAGACTTTTGAAGTATGACCTAATGATTCTCTGAATTACCTGGATATCTGATGTTATATTTCCCTTTTCATTTATGAATCTCTTAAGTTGGATACTCTCCCTCTGACTTTTGGTTAGTTGGATAATGGTTTATCTATCTTGTTGACTTCCCCAAAGAAACAACCCTTTGATTCATTGGTTGTTTGTTTCAATTATAGTGATTTCAGGCCTGAGTTAGATTATTTCCTGCCTTCTACTCCTTCTTGGTGAAGTTGAGGTGTGTATCCTGTATGCAGCAGAAGGATAACTTCTGTTTTTGTTTGTTTGTTTGCTCTATCTATTGTGTTAGGGTATGTTTTTATAGGTGACTTAAGCCCATTGATATTAAGTGATATTAATGGCCAATTGTTGTTATTTACTTTTATTTTTGATGGCAGTGTGTGTGTGTGTGTGTGTGTGTGTGTGTGTGTGTGTGTGTGTGTGTGTATTTCTCTTCTTTGGGGTTTTCTTCTATTGGATTATCTATTATTTGTGGTTTCATGAGGGTATCTGTGTTTGTAGATTGGAGTTTTCCATCTAGTCTTTCTTTTGGGCTGATTTTCTGGATAGGTAATAAAATCTGGTTTTGTTATGAAATGTCTTGTTTACTCCATCTCTGGTGATAGATAGTTGTTTCTGGCTATAGTAGTCTGGTTGGCAGCCATGCACTTTCAGTGTTTGTATAACATCTGGCCAGGACCTTTTTACTTTTATTGTTTCCATAGTAATCTGGTGTTATTTCGATTGGTCTGCCTTTATAGGTAACTTGGCCATTTTCCTTTGCAGCTCTTTTTATTCTTTCTTTTTTCTGTAGATTTAACAGCTTCATTATTGTGTAATGAGCAGACATTTAGGAAGGGATCTAATCTATTTGGTGTTCTCCAAGCTTCTTGTACTTTTATAGGCATTTCCTTAGAAAGCCTAAGGAATTTTAGGTTGGAAAATTTCTTGTGTGATTTTGTTAAGTATATTTTCTGTGCCTTTGAGCTGGTATTCTTTTCCTTCAGTTCCAATTTTTCTCAGGTTTGGTCTTTTCATTGTGTCCCATATTTCTGAAAGTTATATGTTTTGACTTTTTTGGTTTTAGTGTTTTATTGAATGAATTATCTATTTCCATTATTGAATCTTCCACTCAAGAGATTCTCTCTTTCATCTTTTGCATTCTGTTGGTTATGCTTGAGTCTGTATTTCTGGTTAAATTTTCAGATTTTCTGTTTCCAGCATTGCCAGTTGGTGTCTTTTTTATTGCTTTTAGTTCAATTTTTAATTCTTGACATTTTTTTTTCAACTGCTTGATTTCTTTTTATTTATTTTCTTTCAGGGATTTATTAATCTCTTTCAATTTTTTGTATTTTCTTCTATTTCTTTTATGGAAACTTTTATATCCTCTAGCAAGTCTTCTATTATCTTTATAAAGTTGTTTTTATGGCCATTTCCTTATGCTTTGTCTGCATTGCCATGCTAAGGACATGATGTAGAACCACCAGATTCTTCTGGTTTTGCCATGTTGTTTTTTAGATTGTTATATATATTCTTGCACTGGTATATATTCTGCCTATTACTTCCTCAGTTTGTGGTTGTTTCTGAGGTTGCTCTCAGTCTGCTCTTAGTCTTTTGTGGGCTAGAGGTCTGTGGGTTTCTGCTTGCTGTTGATGTTTCTGAGGTTGCCTTGCAATGGTGCGGGTTGGGAATGCCCAGTGTTTTGGAGCTTGGGTGTCCAAAAGGCTGGCTTTTGCTGGAGGTTGGGGCTTTCAGAGGGCTTCCCTGCTTATTTGGATTTTGGATGGAGCTGAGTGAGGGTGGGATCCAAGGTCTGCGTTCCTGAGCTCGGTTTAGGAGACAGTATGTTTCTACTTGGCCTGGACAGGGTGCTACTTATCTCTTAGTCTGCTATGGGCCAGGAATCTGTATGTTTCCAGTTGTCACTGGGGTCTGTCAATCAGAGTTTTATTAAACCAGTAGGACAGATAAATATTTACGATGTACCAGAACATAATCCCACAGTACTAGTCTCTGGAAAATGATTAAACCAGTAGGACAGATAAATATTTACGATGTACCAGAACATAATCCCACAGTACTAGTCTCTGGAAAATGCAGCCAATTTGTGTAAAATAACATGTTACAGTGTGTTAGTGGGAAAGACGTTATTATACACAGACACGATCATGTGATTCATAATAAGATGTGACTCATGAAGGTGGTAGATGAAAATGACTATAAAAGAAAGTATTAAATAAAAGAGAAAATATAGACAAACACAGTAGAAAAAATAAGCCCCTTGTGTCAAAAAAAAAAGGGGGGGGGAACCACAGTGAAATTTCAGAATTAACAACATGCTTCCTAATATGTCAAAGAGACTTCAGAAGTATTGTGCAACACTTAGTCACATGTTTCCAAGCTGGTATCGATGTCTGTATGTGATAAGAAATCCTTATAGTACCAGAAAGAACAGATTAAAGATACTCTGATAAATTAATGGCTATGCAAATCACAATTGATTTCTATGATAAACTAATGATACAAATATTTTTCAGAATTTAAATGCTTTATGAATTCTAACAATTTATTTAAAGGAATATGTATTATAATTCACATGGGGATATGAATCGCCTATAACAAGTTTTGCCAGGGTAAAAATACTAAGTTTACTCAAGGTGTAATGAAACTATGTTAAGCATGGTAATCAGAATTTGATTTAATAAGTAGGCTTGTGCTATCATCTAGATATAACCTAGTAATCTTCTAAAAGCTTAATGCTAACAAAAGACTCAAGATGTAGAAGTCAGGAGATGATTCTTGTCCCTTGTGAGCAGATGTCTACACGTCTCTGTTACATGGTAGAAGTAGACATTACCATGAAATAAATTAAAAGAAAAAAGTTTAAGAAACAATAAAGAAAAAAAGAGGATGATTACAAAGACAGGAATTAATCACTTAGAAATGATAGATAATAGAAAATAATAAGAAGAAATAGTAGAGAATACTGTCTCCATAAATAGGCTGCTTTTATTCTTATTTACATACTAGGGCGAAGGGACTAAGGAGGGAGATAGGGTCAAGGCATTTGTTACAAGAAATTCAAATGCACATCGAGGTCTAGACATAGCAGATTCGAGAGACCTTGTCACTGTTCAGTGTACAGTTCTTTACAGCAGTTGTGAATTTGTACACCCCTCTCTATCAATATTGACAGACCACACACTCCACTACTAATATAAATCTGATGTTATTTGTGGGGGCATTAATGATAGAAACTCTGTTTTGATACACTGAAAAGGTGTCTGGACAAAGTTTTTATGGGTAGTATAAAATCGATTACACATTCATTTTACTACACACATGTTGATCACTCAGCAGAACAAATCTTTTTAATCCTTTCACATGTGAATAGAAAGTAAGTCATATGCATACATATGTAGGTAGTATAAAATCTGATATAAGCAAGAGGATAACAGGCAGGTCTACTCTGGAGATTTTTCTTTGAACATTGCATCACATTGTATAACTCTTTAAATCAAGACTTATATTTAAGCAACCATTTCCCAGTAAAATGTCCTCTCTAGGAATTTAGGTATAAAGAAGCAAGTTATGCTGCTTTTATTTATTGATTTTTCTTAATCAAATGGCTAAGTATTAGAGAGGTTGATGGAGAGAAAAATAGATGAAAGGAAAGAAAAATAGGAAAGAGGAGGAAAAGAAAAATATTCCCATCCATGTGGCAGGAACAGGACCAGTAATTGCAAAAGACAGGAGATGATCGTGCACAGCCTAGCTGGAGACGGAAAGGTAGCCTTGGTACCACAGGGATTTTTGCTCCCACTCTTCCTAGACTAGAAACTGAGGTGGATGAGTTTGCTTTGCATCTGGAGATCATCTCTTGATGGGTCATGAGACCACCCACATATATGCTCACTTCATGTTTTGCATATGTATTGTGTAGATAAACATGAAAACATTTTCCTTCTGTTAACATAGTAATCATTGTTTTGGCATATTATGTAATAGTGGAACACAATAGTAAAGAAAAAATAAAGTGAGTTTGATATAAAAACAATACATACAAATTGTGGGAATCATAGACATGTCACAAACTTGGTAAAACTGGGTTTTGTGGCAGTTTTTATTCTATGAGACATATAACACAAGGCGCAGTGATTTACTGAATGGGCTCAGAATCTAAGAGAATGGCTTTTATTTCAAATTGGTCTTGTCCTTTAGTGCTGAAATATTGGTGGATTTGCTCATCTTTTCTTGGTCAACTTAAATATGATGGATCACCCTCCATTTAGAAAGTTGTTTGTGGAAACTAATCTTCATTGTCAACATTATTGGATTTAGGACCACCATGAGAGTGCTTAGAAAAAGGCTCAACTGAGCCAAATGACCCCAGTTGAATGCAACGCACGTGGCAGCATCCCACAAGCAGTATCCACAGGCTGAATAAGAAGGAGAGAAAGCAGTGGGAACATGAAACTCCCTTCCTCACTTCCCTCTTCCTTCTCTCTCCCCTTGTCCCCCCTCCCCCTCCTTCCTTTCTCTCTCCTTCCTTACCTATTCCTATTGCTTCCTTACCTATTCCTATTGCCCTGACATCCCTTCTTGATAGACTGGTTTCTGGACTTGTGAATCAAAGTAAATTCTTCCTTAAGCTGCTCTTTTCAGGTAATTAATCACAGCAACAGAAAATGTAACCAAGAGAGCTCATTTATGAGTCAGATAATTATTTTATTTATTTGTCCCTTCTTGCATTTAGGGATTGTTTTTTAGCCATGTTGGGAAATGCCAGCAGAGAAGACTGAAAGCCCAGAGGCCTATGTACGATCTTCTGTCAAAATTAAATGCTTCAAGGACTGTTTCTGTGTTGAAAAGCAAGGCAGCTTCACTAGGTCATTGGAAAGGGACAATTCCAGCACATGCTTCCCTTCTGGAGTGAGGCATTTACTGTGTCTTCCTCCTGAAGCCACTGCAGTATCAACATGACTGTACTACAAATCTAGGGTCTTTAATTTTCAAAAATATACACAGTACATGAAGAAGTGAGCTGGATCTAAAAAAAAATCACAATAATGAAAATTATAAAATGTCATAAAATTTGAAAGACTTTGATTTTTTGTAGCAGTGTCTGAAAAAATTCATATTTGATAAAGTAAGCAAAAGTACCAAAGCCACATATACATAATAAGAAATGAGAGTAATACAGCCTCAGACTTCTCTGAACACAAATGTATAACACTTGAAAAAATGGCACCAAGCCTTTTAATTGGCAATGAAAAGTGAAATTGATCTCTGTTGTATATTTTTTATTCTGGTGACAGTAAAAACATTTGTAAATAAACAAAGTAGAACAATAACAAGAATGTATTATCAAAAATGCTGTTAATGTTCTTCATAACTGTATTATGGAGTTGAATAGATGGTCTTGTTCCATATGTAGAGATTTATGTGTTAGGATTTAGTGAGTCTCCCCTCAGGAGAACAGGTGGAAGGAAATTGAAATAAGTGCTATACATCTATATCCATCACAAATAGTTAACTGAATCCTCTTGATAAGTGCAAAATGCTTTTCTCCTCCACAACGGATCAAAAGGTCCTTCCAGACAAGCCTCTGGGACAGTGATAGGGATAGCACACAAATGCTCATGAGAATGTGGCACGGAAAGGGCTGTCAACTAATATTTGCTGTAAAATGCTTAATGCTATTTCAGAGAAAATATGAAATGAATACTGACTGGTGCTTTAGAGATATCCTTTGAAATGCTTGTGGGTTTCTGGTCAAAGGTGAAGCTGAGATGTCAGAATGATTGATTGCTGTATTCCGTCATATCTGTTGGTACCGTGCAATTGGAAACAATCTATGACATTGGTAAAGTCCATGAACTGTACTTGTTCCTTTCGCACCACACTGATTGTTTGGGATTTGCCACTTTCTTCATCAGGGCTTATTCCATGAACACAAAGGGAAGGTCAAAGCTCAGACATTCCGTTGAGTTAAATGGAATGGATTCTTGGCTTTGTATAAACACAACTGCAAGAATGACTATTCTCATTGAATTGCCTAATCATTCTTATCCAAGGTCAAATTTAAGTTTTATCTTCATTCAATGTGTTGACTAAATATACTATTTGGACTGATTTACTTGGATGTGGACATCTATGGTGTAACTATTCAATGTGGACCTTGAAATTAGATGACCACTAATTGCAAATTATCCTGCTTCTTCCAAAAATAAATGCCTTCTTATTTTTCTTAATTTCTTTTAATTTCATATCAATGTTAGAGACCATATTAGTACTAATGTCTTACAGTTATCTTGGGAATTAATATAGCAACATACTTGAAAAGTACTTAGTACAAAATGAGATTATGATGATTATATATCCATAATCACATATGTTCCTATTTTCTAGATATACACACACAGAAGCTCTAGCTTCAGATTATCATATGTAACTTTGTCCAACATATTTAGTTTAAAATTGCATTAAATTAAAACATTTCAATTTGTTTAAGTTGACTTGCTGGTTAGAATCATGTAAAGAATAAGCAGATGTTGACAGCCTATGTTGTGTCAACTTTTGACCAAAAAAAAGGGCCAATTCAATTTAAAAATGTAATTATTCATTCTGATGATGGGTTTCACAGTACCAAGCATTTAGTTTGACTACATTTTTGCTTAATTGCTCCAATAATTGGGCTTTTAGAATATAGAGCCTGGCATGGTCAAATTTGATGCTACTGAACGATTTGCTTGTTTAGATTTGTCATGACTCATTAACCATAAGTAGCCACAGAATTATTTCTGGTTTCCTTGCCACTCACAGAAACAAGCAGTTTGCAAAAAAATTTCCACAGTGAGAAAATGTTCTTTTGTATCTACTTGCACTTCATCTGTGAAAATACAATGTGAGTTTTAAATCATTGAATATTTCATTTGGAGATAACATGTTTATATGCCTATGCACAATCAATATTACCTGTACATATATACGAATCATCTATCTATATGCACATATGTGTATTCAATAAGCATGAAAGTAGAATTTATTAACTGAAATAATATAAGATGAATAGAAAAGAGAAAAAATAAAATTAACTACTTTAATAAATCTTGATAAAAAGCTTTTTAAACTATCCTGAAATGTTTGAAAAGCAAATATTTCTATTCATTTCTTTAAATGACACCGAATGCTGCTGTTGTTGCCATTTTAAATTACACAAAGCAAAATAATTAATCAATAAATGTACAGAAAGAAAATTTAGACAATTAAATTCTTATCGCTAAATAAAAGTCAAATTATTTCATAAGTGTTTTATTTTATATAATTAGTCTTTTATTGAAATCAGTATCTAAGTATTTTGGTCCCAAACAATTTCTCATCTTTCCTAATACAAGGCAAACAAATCATAAAGGGATTTCCTCTCTCTACTCTGGGTATAAATTTAAAGAAAAAAAATCACAGCTAGAAATTCTATATTTGAACATATTTTAGAAGAAATTTAAAGAATGACAAATAAACCGAACCAATAAAAGTCATGACTAAAATGTGAGAGAAGCTTGTGCGTGACTTCAAATTGTGCATTTTTGTTTTTTTTATATGACTCATCACACAATACAGATAAATTTTTTATTGCATTATCAAAAATACATTTAAGTTCTTTCTCTGTTATTACCAGAAAAAAACAACACTCTTTTGTGTAATAAATAAGTGGAAATGGACTTTCTTAAACACAGTTTTCTGAAACAAGAAACCAGTTTTGTACTGAAAACATGGGTTGGGTGGGCCACCATAACACCCTAGTGGCTCTGGGGTGAAAAAAGATCACTTTAGGAAGTTGTTTTCCTTTTAGACATGTAGAAACTAAGAAAAGTCTGAACTATTTATCTTTTTAGCTGGAGCAGAGTATGTATGAATCTGTTGTGTCAAAAATATTTATAGATGACTTGAGGCTGGATGCTGCAGCCCTCGGGCAGTCAAACTCCAATTGACATCAGCAGGCACTTGTATAAAATCCAGCTGCCTTATGCCTGTAGGCTATAAAGGAAAGTTTATATGAAGCATGGATTCGGGTCTTCAAGAACTGTGATGATCACAGGTAAAAAGTCAGTGATCAGAACATAGAAATCTGTAATTGAATGCCTGTGAGCTTAAATGGACAAACGTGGCCTGAACTACTGTAATAGAATCATGTTGGTTGATTATCTTCTACTTAGGAATTAAGTCAATATATCTTAGTGTTGAACTATAATAGGAACATTCTCCATGTGTGTATATCCCATCTTGGTGTAAAATACTAAGTATTCAAGAAGTGTTCACTCACCCTCAAATTCATCAATTAGAACGTTCAAAAAGAAATAAATTACAGATTAAAGATAAACATTACATATAGTGTTAGGAAAAATGTCATTCCTATAAATTAAAGGAAATTTAATCTGGAAAGTTTGAAATTAATATGTTTATAACTGAAGCACTCAAAAGACTAGAAGACTGCCCTTCCATTGTATAACTTCTTGGCAATTAAATCTTGTCATCTGGCTTCCACACATGAACTGTTGATACCCCCTTCATGATAAGATCATATACACAAATAAATATATTAGTTAAAATAATTTCCATTTTGAAAGAAGCATAGTGATTGAAAACTATGAACATGCATGTGTGTGAGTACTTAATTTATTTTAAACATTTTTTCATAAAATATATTTTGTTTATATTCTTTCCCTTCCCTGAACATCTCTCAAATAATAGCAACCTTCCTACCAACCCAACTCTTTGGTCTGTGTCTGTCTTGGTCTCTGCCTCTGTGTGTGTATGTATTTCTCTCTGTCTCTCTGTCTCTGTCTCAGTATCTCTCTCTCTCTCTCTCTCTCTCTCTGTGTGTGTGTGTGTGTGTGTGTGTGTGTGTGTGTGTTTGTGTGTTCCATCTATTTCTTCTAACTCTACCCTAGTTCCCAGGTTACAGGAACTCTGATTTATAAGACATTTTGCCTGGTGGATTAATCATAGTTTAAAAACAGCACATAATGAAGAGCAACTTAACATATACAAGATTCCAAACATTATCATTGAGCTCAGCTCAGCCTACATGTATAAGAACATTTACATTAGCCTATATTTTGGAAAAATCAATTAACCCAGAAATTTATTTTTAATAAAGTATTTGAAGCCATATAATTTCTTAAATCTCTATAAAAATGTGGTAACAATGTACAGTATATGTATTGCTATCTGTTTGCTGTTTGTAGAAAGCAGAAAAAGGAAATATATTCTCTGTGACCACTTAGGAGAACTGACAAAGAGATCTAGTGAGCCCACCTTCCAAGTCCATCTTTAAGATCTTGACATAAGAGAACTTTCAAATAGAAGGCAAGAGACCTATTACTTAAGCTGGACTGCCTTTGTGTGACCTCTGCCCACTACCTTCTCTGTTTCAGGTCTATCCTTCAAGATGACCTGACAAATAGTAAATCTTCCTAAAGGAGACTGGTTTCTCCTCTGTCTTTCCAGAACTTTCGCCTTTCTTTTCCTCTCCATACATGTACTGAGAAAATTCTAATTTCTTAGGGTTCACTCTTTCAAGAGTCAGATAGCAAAGCACGGGAGTATATCTGCCTCTTGAAAGTATATTCATTCTTTTCAGATAGGCCTGCTTCATTTCCTCATTATTTTTCTATCACTTCAATTTCAAGGTGAAATATGACTGTCCTAAAAGCAAATATGAACAGAATACAAACAGGAATCAAATTTTGAATATATTGTTAGTAACAAGCTACAGAGTATATGAACACTTCCTGCATAATCCATAACTGCTTGTAGTTTACTCACTTTTGGAAGGGCTGGTATGAATCATTCCATCTATTTGATTTGAGGCAGGGTCTCCCTTGAAGCTTAGTTTGAGCTAAAATATATGCTTCACATGTTTCAGCTTCCTAAGTACTGGAATTACAGACAGGTGCTACCGTGTCCATCATGTCCATTCTAACTTCAACTCTGACAATCCCCACTTTTCTTTGAACAATACTTTCTGACAACATCAATGACCGGTGCATTATTCTCAAGCACCTGGTAGTTTATCTCAAGGCTTCATAAACTGTTTTGGCCCAGTTAGTTCATATAAACAGGGAAGAGTGATGAAGCATGGAAAATAAGTAACAGTTGCCAAGGAGTTAGGGACGATAACTCTTTTAGGTCAAATTTTAAGCAACTGAGAGAAACAGAAGGAATGGCTCTTATGTCAAATATGCCTGAAGTCCATTTGACTTGGTGCGTGGGCCCATCTCAGTATCTTAAGAATATTTTTCAGATTTCTTTTCAGACTGTGCTTCTGCAGCATCTTAAAAACAGAGCTGGTTATAATGTATCACAAAAACACAACCAGAAAGGGTAAAGCTAATTCAAAACTTAAATAATTGTTCACAGGTTTACAAATATCCAGGATCTACCAGTCTCTAACTCTAGAATGAGAAGGCCAGGGCATCTGTACATCTATACATTAAGGATCTGGCAACAACTAGACTCCATTACTAATCTAAAAAGTATCCTTAAATAAGTTGCATTTAAAATACTTCAACACAATCTGATGATTAAATAAAACCTGATTTTTAAGTCAATTTCCCAAGAAGCCAAAAGTGTAAAATGAAAACATTAATAATGGTTTAATAAAATATCACATCTTGTCCATTAAGTCAATTACACAATACTACTGATATCTGAGCAATATATTTAGGAAAGTCTTGTTGCTTTAGATACAGAGATTATGTTCCAGGTTCACATTGGTGTCTTTATATTAGAACAATGATGTTTTTAAGATGAATGAATTCTGTCATATTAGATTTTTTTTGTGTATATTTTGCAACCTTGTTCTAACGACAGATCAAATTTTACAAATAAATATTAAAACCCTGAACATTTTGAATTATTTATATTCAGGTTTCCAAGTTTCAGTGGATTATTGGCAGGATTATATTATTTTGGGCTACAGGCTGTTACTTTATATTTTCTCTGGTTGCCAACAAATAGATCTACACAAAATGTACAACATACATTTTAAACAACCATATTTGCCAAGTATCATTTTAAGAGTCAAATAATTGGTTAGTTGACTTGGCAGCCTCATGATTTTCCATTGTTATAAAACACTTAAAAAAGACATACCACATTTTTAATTACACGTTTCCAATATTTGAAATTTTGGATAGACTCTGGACAAAAATAGGGAAACTTTGTAAACACAAGAGGGAAAAGGGACTCTTATCCAAGAGTCAGATAAAATCACCCTCCTGTCCACCAGCTAGAATTGACAACATTTGCTATAAAGACGGAATATTCCTTTTACATATAGATATTTTATGTCAAACTAGCAATGACCCAGGCTTGAGGCCTGAATTCATATTGCCTCGGGCAGGGCCTCTTCCTATTCCCTGACATTGCCTGAGAATCTCAAAGAAGCATAAACTTACATTAAATCTCTGTCCTTCTCTGCTTTTTCATACTGGCTAGTTCTGTAATTCTGTTCTGCATCAAAGCTGCAAATTTATACTAGACCTGACTTGAGGTCTTTAAAACTCTGGGGAACCCCCTGATACCACTGAGGGTCACATGAGACGTATAACTATCCCTTTTTTAGAAAACACAGAATTATATGCCACCTTTTAAATTCACAAGCATTTTAAATATTAAAAAATGCAAAAGTTTTAAAAAATTTATTCCACAGCAACCAGAGAGTAGAAGATATCCACCTTCATAGCCAATCCAGCTGTTACTTCCTGCCACTAAGAAGTCTTCTTTGCAAAGAAGTTGTGGGAGAAAGCAAAGAGAAGCCTGCAGCTGTTTCCAGGTGAGTCCTTAGTTCTGTTTTGGAAGGAATACTGAGGAACTTATACTCAAAAAATGTGGGAAAAAATGCCACAAATACTGTTTTTATAATATACTGTTTCAATACTTTTAAAATATTCATCTTCTGTTGGGAATTTAGATAGAGGAAAGCAAGAGAAAAATGATGTAATTATAATCTTAAAAATAAAAAGTAAAAGAAAATTGAGAGCCTTAAAAAACTTTCCTGAATGTATTATTAGTGATTATTATTTTAATTGAAACAAATTTTATATGATATATTCTGATCACAATTGACCCTCTCCCAACTCTTCAAAAATCTTTCCTACATCCCTCCCCTGCCTAGCTCTATGCCCATTCTTTAAAAAACAAACACATATTAAAAAAAATACACACACAGACAAAAAATCTTCAGGAAAAGAGAACTTAAAATATATAAGCAAGTTCAACAAGCTAAAAAAAGAAATGCCCCCAAAGCAAAAATTAGTGTTAAAACCTGCAGAAATACCAGAGTCCATTTTATTCTGATTATATACTGCTATGATTAAGGTCTATATGAAGTGTAGCTAATGTACCCACTGAAACAGCACAGAGAAAGTAAATTTGCTTTGTGGTGGGTTTCAGTTGCGTAGCTTATTGTTAGGAGCATGTGTCCACTTTTCACCTTAGTTCTAAGACCGCATCTATCTTGAATTTGGGCAGGCTTTGTGTAACTGACAGGATATCTATATGTCACACACTATATATCCATCAGTCCTCTTGTGTCTGCTTCTAAAGGCACTGTTTCCTTGGTGTCATCCATCTCTTCTGGCTCTTATAGCTTTCTGCTTCCTCTTCAGCATGGATTCTGGAACCATGCATGAAAGGTTGCAATGAAGATATCCAATTTAGGGCTGAATGCCTCAAAGTATCTCACTCTTTGTGTGTTCATTATCTAGTTATGGGTCTCTATCTGTCTATTTCCATATACCACAAGAAGCTTCTAAGAAGATGCTTGAGCAAGCCACTATTTTATGGACAAAGCAGAAAATCAATAAAGCTATTTATTGCCCTGTTCCAGAACAATGGCTTTTGATTTTTCCCTGTACTCACTGCCTAAATAGTCTCAGGTTCTTGGTAATCTTAAATATGTCAGTCATGGTTCCCAACTCACAGAGTGGGCCTAAAATTCAATAAGAGAATGCTTGGTTACTCCCACAACATTTGTGCAACTATTGCCACAGCATGTCTCACAAGCATTTCACTCTTGTAGGTGGCAGGTTTTGTAGTTAAGTTGATGATTCCTTTATCCTTTGGTAGTATGAAAAATACCTTTCCAACATAATAATCATTAGTCAGTAGGGGTTAGAAAACAGACTTTTCCTTGTTTGATGACTTATATGTGTCTTTTCTTCAACAACATGTATTACCATCAGCTTATGGAAAACAACAATTGAATTTGGCAATAGCTCAGGTTGTTTAGGGATTTCTATGGGAATCCAAAGAGTCAACAAAGTATTACTCATTCCTGGCTGATGGCTTGAGATAAATAAAAAAAAAAAAAAAACAAAAACAAAAAAAAAAAAAAACCAAAAAACAAAAAAAACCCCAAAAAACAGCTGTGAAACAGCATTCCCATCATGGTTCATCTCCTATAATTTCACAGCTCAATAGTGGGAGTTAAAATGACACATAGACTTAGGTATGAGAAAACTTATTCTATTGTTGCTCGTTCTATTTGTGGAGGTTGTAGGAAACAGAATCCTTGATGAATGCTGTAGGTTTCTTGAGACAGACTTTGAAAACTCAAAATCTTGACCTATTTGAAATTTTTCTATCTGCCCTGTATGTGGAGCTGATGATGTGATTGCTTAGCCCCTATTCTGGTAAGCCCGCTGCCCTGTCTGCTACACCACTGTGGACTCCTTATAAAATCGTAAGCCCAATAAGCTCCTTATTCTTTAAGCATTTTATCAATAAAAATACCTATTACATAATTCATTGCATTTATCACAAGAGAATTATATTTATAAATATTGAGACTAAGACAATGAATGGTATATTGTTTTTTTACTAATGCTGTGATAAAACACCATGGAGAAGGCTATTTATATAAGAAAGAGTTTATCTGAGAGTTATAATGCCATAAGGAAAAAAAGTTTAGCATCATCACTGCAGGAAAGAATGGCCAGTCATGTATGGCAATTGGATCCAGAAGCTGATAGGTGAGGACTCACATCTCAAACTATGAACAAGAAACAGAAAATACAACTGGGAATAGTGTCCAACTTTTGAAACTACGAGGTCTTCTCCCAGTGATGTACATCTTTCAGCAAGGCTCTACACCTAAACCTATTCAAATAGGATTGCAACCTGGTATTCAAAAGCCAGAGACTATGGAAGATCTCATTCAAACTGCCACAAACAGAATATGTTAAAAGTATAATAATTAAAACTGTCATATACCACACACACACACACATACACACACACACACACACACACACACACACACACACACACACACACACACAAAGTCTAACATTGATCTTTGAGGAAAATATTAATTTTATCTTAAATTTTTTGAAAAATACATTTAAAAAACTTGTAATGCTAGACTGAAAAGAGTCATTGGCATTGGATTTGGAGATTTTTATATTTTTTTTCTGTTTCTGTGATAAAACACTGCTTGGAAACAATTTAAGGGAGAAAAATGTTTTTTGGCTTACAGTTACTGTTTAACACTAACAAAGTCAATGAAGGAACTCAGAGGAGAAACATAGAAGTTGGAAGTGAAGCAGATACTAGGAAAGAATGCTGCTTATTGGCTTGCTCCACATGGCTTGCTCAGCCTGCTTTCTTATTCAAACCAGAACAAAGTGCACAGGATTGAGATGCCCTGGTGTATCAATTACTTATAAAGAATATGTCCTACAAACTTGTTTACAAGACACTCTGATGTAGGTACTCCCTTAATTAAAGTTTATTTTTCCCTATATAACTCCAGCTTTGGTCAAGGTGACAAAATATTAATCCACACATAGGTAAATGAGAATGGACCCTCCCTCATACTTCTCATGTAGGATACAGAAAGAGGAAAGCCCTACAATTGCTCTTTAAGAAGATACAAAATACATAAAGAAAGAAAGATGGAGGCATCAGAGATTACCCAAGGCCTGGTAAGAGAAAGTTACCTTCTTTTCTCAGAAAATATAACCTGAATTCTATCACTAGTCTTGATTGGAAATGACAGAATCTGTACCAAACACAATAACAACATGTACTGTTCTATCCACTACCTTAAGACAACTATTTGTACATACTTATTTTTCAGCTTATCTACTTTTTTGAGAGACAACTCAAAAACCTCATACTTTAACCTTTTTTATAACCTCTTTCTTATAGTCTTCAGATACTGATTAGTATCCCAAGCATGTCTGTCTCCACACTACGTTTTTATCCACTCTCCCTGAACACTCTCATTTATCCAGGAGCTTTTGAAGTTTCTCATTCTGAAGTGTTCCTGCTTTGTCATTCTCTAACACCAAATTCTCTCCAAAACTCCATCTGTGTTCCATTTCCATTCCCGTATCCTCTTCATTAAGAATCTATAAAAGAATTGAAACTATTGAAGTACATACTGTGCTGGCATTGTTTACAAAATTATGTTATCCTTTAGAAAATATTCCAAAGGAAAATTTAGCTTATGTCTACATTGACAAAGTATCAGTAAATTTTAAATGGAACAATGCAAAAGTGCCCTGTCATATAGGTCAATCCTACAAGTAAACTTGTAATTTTTATTCTAAGTTTCTCTAGCCAAAAAGATAAAAATAAATTCTCAATATTTAATGAAATGTATTGTGTCTTTTATATTATTAATCAGGTAGTCATGTTTTTTTCAGCCTCTTTTTCTAAATTTAGTATTTGAAGCCATTTGATCACTAAGAAGTATAATTTTAACATTAAATATTTTAATCCAAATTATTTGTAGTTTGTCCATTTTTTATTACTTCTTTAAGGATTTTATACAATTTATTTTCATCATGTTTATCAATCCTCCAACTCTGCCCATATCTAAACCTCTTCCCTACCAACAACTTTTTTCTCTTTTCTTCCTTAAAGCAATGAATTTCAACTTGTGTGACCTATATTTTTTTTGATATGAGGTCATTCATTGGTATATGGTCCAATTACAAGGTTTTGCAACATTTAAAACAAAATGACTTTCCCTCTCCTGCAGTTGTCAATGGACAATAATTCCTCAGCTAAGGATGGAACTTCATGCCCACCTGCCATCTCTATGGTTGAATTTTATCTGGCTTGATTGTGTACCCATCGTATGCATGAACTTTTGACTCACTTTGTTGTGAGTTCATACAATGGTTCTGTTGTTCTATTGTGCTTATTGCATCTCTAAAGCACTGACTCTGTAGTCATTCACCTCTTCCTTCTATGTTACTTACCAATATTTTGTTCCTCTTCAATTAGTAGTTTAGGTAAGCCTGCCTGAGTTAATGCCAAGCAAAAAAATGTGCTTGTCTCAGATTTTAATTGCATTTAAATTCTTGTAAGTTAGTTAATTTCAAGTAACAGACCCAGAAGCAATAGCAGTTAGCAGTTTACAACTTGCAAATATATCTATACACACAATGTCATACATATTAAAGAATTGGTATGCCAATGTAACTTACAGTGCACAATATTACAAAATAAAAACAAGAGCATGCAAAAGTAAAATGGTCAGAGGTTTCTTACTCAATTGTTTTTTAGTCTCTACAGAGGCAGGGTTTAATTTTCAGCCTCATAGCTGTACTGGAAATCATTCTAAGTTTTAAAAAGTAGTCAGCCATCTCTCTCAGCTATACCAGTATAGTAAAGACAATATGTTTATGGTTGCATACATGACAGAGATTTCAGCACTATTGTTTCTTTATCTCAAAAGGTTCTTTTGTCTTAGTCTTCTGCATAGATTCATCCAGTTTTCAATTAATGTTTATTAAAAAAGATGTGTGTTTTTAGTTAATACTTTAGGTGACTTTATCCACAATTAGTTATCACTATAGATGTGTATTTGCTTTTGTTTTGTCCATATTTTTTTTGTATTCTGAACATTTAACAATATAATTTCTTCTAATGCATGCACACAGGAGATATTTCTTGTTTGGTATCTTTCTACGTTTTCATAATTAGTATTCTCTAATTTATATTGTTTGGGTCTTGTGTTAAATTTATTCCTATTCATTTTGTCTTATTTTATTTTGAAAGTCTGGAGTATGACTTCAAATCCATTTAAAAAGTTATTAGCTACTCCTTTGATAGTTATGCAATGATTATTTCTGTGGACAAATCTTACAAGTCCAGCAATTATATGTCACATAGTTCACACCTGGTTATGATTATGAATTACTTTTTTCTTCCAGTGGTGTACATAATACCTTTCTGCACAATGAAAACTATTTGGGATGAAGGTTCCGAGTCATTATCAACCTGATGTTTCTGTGTTCAGTGATTCCGTTATATAATTCCTGTGACAACAGGCTCTTACCATTAAATTCTAGAAGATAAGCAGGAACATTAGCAATAGCCTTGTAATGTTTAGGTGGTTGTACTCACTTACCAACAAAAGGGATAACCTATGATTGGCACCATGGTGCTTTATATTTTTCAGCATGTGGTGATAGTCAGGGCATTGTTACCATGCTATAGGACAACCCTATTCTTCGAACTTGTGTGTGTGTGTGTGTGTGTGTGTGTGTGTGTGTGTGTGTATGTGTGTGTAAGTGTGTGTGTGTGTGTGTGTGTGTGTGTGTGTGTGTGTGTTTGTATGTGTGCTATAAAATTTCCCAGGAGTATTTCTTGAGATTTCTCTTAGACAATTGACAATCATTTCAATCGTATAAAATAAGCATGTTCATCTGCAATTCCATTCACTTATTTAGGTAACATTATTCTTGTGACTATAATGTCATTTTATAGGATGCATGTGGTGACTGTTAGGGAATAAATGATAAACACAAGCATGTGTGCAGAGAATATAAAATCATGAATAAAATAGCTCTAATTGTTTTTTAAAGGGGCAACATTGTAACCATTCTAATTTTCATCAAGATATTTCTGTTTGTAAATACTGCTCATATTTTTCTCTGAGCTGTAGTGTTGGTACAAGCCGATTGAAAAGTAAGCAGAATGATAGAGAAATCAAACCATCATAATTTCTTTTTATGTTGAAAATTATAAAACCATCCCCAAAGTTATTTTGTCATCAAAGTAATTAATTTAAAATAGCAAGTGGAAACTTTAAATGTGCTTGGGGCCCATTATTTAGGATTTGTTGTCAACCAAAACATTTAAAACATTCATAAAATGAGAAAAATAAAGCTTCAGAGAAAACAACTACTCACAAGAGGTGCAGGTAATGTTTCCTAGTGGGAAGATACATTATCATAGAAGAACACTCATGATAATGTAGTCCAGAGGGGAGCGATTGAAATTATGTCCCCTTCTGCTGTGCTTTTATGACTTGAAACCTGCCATTTAAGTCAGTCCTGATTTGTAATTGTTGTTAATAAAACAACCAGGCAACAATTGTTGATATCCTTCACCTTTCAACTTGTTTGGAATTGGGAGAAAACCTCCAAGTCTATTTTGTTCATTTACAGACAAGATTTTCATTAAAATGTCAAGGGTTGACTTAGTTTATTGATATTTTTGTGTAGGGGATATATCCTTCCCCAGTTAAAACTGTATATTTTGTTAAATATTTGATATTTTAATTGTATACAGTATTGTTCTTCTGGAAAAGCAGATTGATTCAATTTTTCCATAGACTTGGTGAATGTATTAAAAGAGGGTGGAAACATAGTTAGTGTCAATATGGAAGACACAATGAGCATCAGAATGCAACCTGAACCCTGGACCTCCCTCAGCTATATTTGGACTTTTATGATACTTCTTCCCTCAAATAACCCACCTGCTAAATACCTATTAATATTGTTACCTATGTGTGCTTACTTAGAAAAACTTAAAATATTAACAACATTGTATTTTTCAATTCAACCTGATTTATAGAACTAAGTGAATGATTAAATACTGAAAAATAAATATACTTCAGTGGTGACTGTCTACTTATACTGAATGTGAATATAGTTTGTCTTAATCTATCACATATTTTAAAAGTAAAATAATTTTTACACTATAGTGTTTTTTCCAAGATCTGATAATATATTAGAAGGATTGGCACTTACATAAGAATAGTAGGATAATATTTGATAAAGAAATTACATGAATTTTATTTAATTTTGATTAATAGAATAAAATTAAGAAGGCTGTTAAACTAATAAAATGGAAGAGGATCAATAATAAACTTTAAAATTCAAGAGAAGAGTTAAAGGTATTTATCAACGTAAAGTAGACAGGGCTTTGAGCAATTAGTCATAAGTCATTCATAATTTGAAATGTGTTTCCTTGGATACCTTACTTTAACATATATTTAAGTCTATGAAAGATCTAAGAAATAATCTAAAAAGCAAAACATCAAAATGTAACCCAAAACAAATTTTGGCAAGCTCTTAATTATAAAATTTACATTCAGGGTTGGAACATCACTTAGTGAAGGTTTTTATTTTTCCTTTTTTATAAATACAGTGACCAGATTTCAGATCTCCAGAACCGACGTAAAAAGCTATGAAGAATGGTGAGAGTCTATAATGCAGGAACTGGTGAGGCAGAGACAGGACAATCCATGGCACATGTTCAGAATACCTGAACCATGAGCTCTAGGTTCACTGAGAAACAGTGTTTCAAAAAAGAAATTTGAAAAATGATTGAAGACATATTAACATCTGTCTTTCCCGTGCATATGCAAAGGTACTCACACAATCCCATGAACACACGTGCGTAACCCAAGAGAAGTTCACATATACTTCATATCAGATCTTAATCTCCCTCCTTCCTCCATTCCTTATTTTTTTTCTTAGTGTTTTATTATGTCCTTCCTTACTTTTTAATTATATAGATTTTTAACTTTTATAATTTTTAATTGGCTTACTTTATAATTCTATTTTTGATCATCATTTAAATAGAAGTTTAATGCAAATTAACTTAAAATTACATTTATTAAAAATTACTTAAAAATTAAGACTAGAGAGAGTATTATGTGACAAAGTTTCAGTAAAAAAATCTTACAGAGAATTATGAAAGTCACGGTTTAGTCACTATCTTACCCAACTTTTTGAAATTGTATTGAATAACTAGGTAACAGAAGGAATTTAATAGGAATCCTTTTGGGCAGGGGAAATAGAGATCTCCTGAGTAAATTGGGATCATAAAGGGAAGCAAGCAAGGGGAGTTGGGAACTAATCATGAGAGAAGAAGATGGTTGAGTGGGAGGACCAACAAAGAGGGAGGAAAAAAAATGAATATCTTGATAGAGGGATCCATTGTGGGGTTAGAAAGAAACGTAGTGCTAAGGAAACTTCCAAACACCTGCAAGATGTCCCAGCTAGGACTCCAAGCAATAGTAAAGAGGGTAACTAAACAGGACTTCCCCTATAATCAAATGAGTGACCACTGTAATTGTCATTATGGAACCTTCATCCAGAAATGGATGGAGGTTAAAGCAGAGTTCATAGCTAAGCACCAGGTCAAGATTCCAGTCTAGCTGAAGAGAGAGAGAGAGAGAAGAGAGAATATATGAGCAAAGGGATCCGGATCATGAGGTGGGGACCCACAGAGACAGCTGACCTGAGCTATTAGAAGCTCACTGAATCAGAAACAACACTGAGGAATCTTCAGGGAAAGGAAATAAACCCCCCAAAGGTAGATGACTGCCAAATGGTGTGGACAGTTAGTGGAGCCTCTTGCAGTAGGATCAGACTATGTTCCTGTGCATGAACTGACATCTCAGAGCCCATTCCCTACAGAGGACACCAAACCCAGCCTTAATACTGGGATGAGGTACTCGGACCTACTTCAACTGGATATACCAGTTGAACTGACCCACCATGAGATTCCTTGCCCTCCTTGGGGGGTTGCGGTGTGGGGAGTATGAGGGGGGACTGAGTGAGACTGAGAGGAGGGAGCGCAGTGGTCGATATGAAAAAGCAAACTTTAAAAAACTTAGTGTTTCCTATATTTAGAGTTCTAAGATGCTCAGATGAGCAGCATAATTTTAAATAGAATGTTGTAGAATTCTATCATCATGGGCATTTACAATTTGGGTCAATGTTTTCACTCTCCAAGTAAGAACATAGTAAAAAAAAAAAATCAGTCATACACAATAAATAGTGTTAAAAGTAAACATTGGTTTGGTTTCGTTTCCAAGTAGCTAAAGTATTTTTTAATTCTCATCATACTTCCCACCAGTATTTTCATCCTGAGACAACACTCCTTTTACTTCAGTTTGCTCTGTATTTGACAGTAATATGTGCTTTCTGATGGTCAATATGACCATTATGACAGATTATATTTTATTGATGTTAATTCTCAACAGTATGTATAAGCACTCCAAAATCTCTAAATAAATTTACAAAGATATATAGAACATATAAATACCCATAATACAATAATAAATTACATTTCACCAGATATTTCCTACTTGCATATCTTAGGTCAATATCACCTACATGGTTATTAATTTCCTAGAAAGCATAAAATAACTTTTAAAAATGTTCCAGATTATGTATATCTTATTTTTTCACTTTAAATAAATTATTAATATTTACAAGGTTAAATGTTCCTATTTGATCATAATTCCCTAACTTTCAAATCACTCTTGGGTAGAAGCGCTTCAAGTGAGTTTTTGATACAACATTTTTTTCAATTTATTTTTTTGATTTTAAGATTAAAATATAATCATATTGTTTCTACTTTTCTTAAGCTGCTCCATTCATCCCTCACTACTCTGCTTCCTCTAAAATGCATAGTTTGTTTATGTTTGCTGTTTTTTTCCACACACACTAACTCAGACACACATATACATACCATACACACATATATCACATATATAATTGTATACACAAATAAGCTACAAAGAGTCTACTATTTCTGCATATATTTATTTATAGTTGTACAGGATATATATAGACATATATCCAGTTGAGTCCTGGTTTAATATATATGTATATATAGAAAATTAATGGTATCTATATAATTGTGTGAATATGATTTTGTAGCTTGTCAGTATGATTTTAGGGCTGACTGTTTTTTTTTATTTTATTATTTTTTATAAAATAATGACATTTTTATCTATGTGCCCCCCTACTCCCCCTCCCTTCTCTCATCCCAATCTCTCCCAGTCAGCCTTCAGCCTCTTCCCTCCCCATTCATCCTTCTCTCCCCAAATGACAAAAAGTCCCAAGGTGGGTCAGCTCAGTGTGGCACATCCACTCCAGGCAAGTCTGATTTCCTCATTCCAAAGTCAGACTGGGTTAGGTGTTCCTCTGTTGCAAAGGGGTTTCTTGGTCCTGGCGGCCAGAGGCCCAGACCTACGATCTGCCACCTGCCTTTGTTGCTCAGGCCCCCAAAAATGACTCAGATGCTTATATTAACTTCATGCTGTTTGGCCTATGGCTCAGGCACATTCCTAGCTAGCTCTTACATCTTAAATCAACCTATTTCTATTAATCTATCTGCCACGTGGCCTGTGGCTTACCTGTGTTCCTTACATGTTGCTCCTTGGGCGGCTTGATCGATCTGCCTGACTCCACCCTGCTTCTCCTACCTATGCTCTGATTTCTCCTCCTACTTTTTCTACGGTGCCTGTCATGGCCCAAAACAGCTCCTTTATTTAAAGACTGAGATTCGCAGCATACAGAAAGGCATTCCCACATCATTCCTCTGCAGGGAATAGGCTCCAAGGTACCAGCGCACACACAGGAACACAGTCTGATCCCACCCCTCTAGGCTCTGCATACTGCCCATACCAATAGACAGTTGCCTACCCTTGGATAACCAATTAAAGGTCTAACCCTTGGGGAAGACTAATTTTCTTGCACCATCATTCTGTAGTTGCCTATCGTTTCTTTCATCCAACAGTAGAGGTCCATGGGATTTCCAACTTTCTTATTATCATGTTATCCACATTCAGGTCTTGTTATATTAGCTATACTATTGAGCTATCATGAGTAAAGCATCCCTGCTATTTTTAGAGGATACGATCTCATAGCAATTTTGCTGGTCTTCTTTGTATTACAATTTTTCTGTCTCTTTTTCCAAGATGGTCCTTGAGCCACAGGAGCAGGAGTTGTATGGCAGATGTATCAATTGGAGCTGTGAATGCTATGATCAGTTGTTTTCTGAATAATGACCAGGAGTGGTTTTCTATACTAGTTTCTGTTGGTGACAAGAGAAGGTTTTTGATGAAATGTAAGAGAAACTTACCACTTAACGTTGAGTTGACAGTTAGGAGTTGGGCCCATTTAATATTGATTGGCTTTATTTGTACAGATCTTGTTCTGGAAACTACAGTTGATGTGTATTCATTTGTGCAGTGTTCCAGAAGACATTATTTTGCTCTTGTCCTCACTGACCACTGTCTTATAAACCTTCTCTTCTTAAATGGCTCATGAGTCTTGTTGTGGTTTTTGATACAGACATCCAAGTTATACATTTTTGTCACTATTACATCATGATCCTATCATGACAGAATGATCATACCTGCTGCTAGGCAAATGTTATATCACTGAGCTATATTTTCAGTTTTTTATTTAAATTTCTTTTTCTTTTGTTATTATTACTTTTATTTCAGACAGCTTCCTATGGAGACCAAGTTGGCACCCGAACCATTATAGAGTTAATCATGGCTTTAAGTTGCTGATTCTTGTGTGAAAATGACCAATTGAGATTCTGTCTCCCCACTTAGCAATTTCATGTAGACTACACACACACACACACACACACACACACACACACACACACACACACACACGCACGCACGCACACACACACAGAATTTTTTTTTACTATAATAGGTTTCCATACTACCCCTCAAATGCCCCTTGAATTTTGCTTTTATTCCATGGATCCTGCCACAGCCTCTCTTTCCTTCTCTTCTGTACTTAACTCTCCCATTCTGGCCATCTCTTATAACTTGATGCAGTGTCCAGTAACAGGATTGGGTTACATCTAATTGAGTTTTGGCGAAAAGGGCCCCATGAGAAACCCCAAACAATAACCAATGTTGTTGATACTGTAGATTGCTCTTCACAAGCTTGTCCCATTGAGAACACACGTATTGAATATAGAGATCTGTAGCTGTTGCCTATATAGTGCCTTTACAGTACATTACAGTATCTTTAGTACAGAATATACTCTGCCTGCCATCAAAAGAGCAGGGTAAACTTCTAGACAGCCTCATACCCTTTATTCAAGATGATATACTGTCTGCAAAATATGATAGGGTAATTGTGACACAAAGCTTTTGAGAGTAACCAACCAGTCATCGATTTGATTTAAGGCCCACTCTAAGATATAGAACCTGTATTTAGCATTGGTTGATGTGAGACTAGATAACCCAGGTATATAGGGGCTGGCTCAAATAAAGAAAAAATAATGCAGTGATAGGTGATTCATAATGATATTCCTCTATTACCATATATCAGTGCAATCATTAGTCATCACCAGAGAAGCTTCTCCATATAGCAGATGAGAACAGTTACAGAGATCCACAGCCAGACATTGTGCAGAGACTGAGAGACCTTGGAACATTCAACCCTGAATGGGAGAGCTCCTAAGATCCCTCCCACCAGAATGCAGAGGAAATTCTAGAAGAGATGGAAAGAGGCAAAGGTCAGGGAGGAAATCGAGATCATAAGACTCTCTCTCTCAACATAAGGAAATTTCATATGAACCCACAGAGAATGGAGCTTCATGCACAGGGCCTGCATGGGTCTGTATCAGATCCTCTGCATACTTACTGTGGGAATGCATTTGTGAGTGCTGTATCTTTAAATAAAGGAGCTGGTTTGGACCATGGCAGGTACGTAGAATAGGTAGGAGGAGAAATCAGAGCTTAGGTAAGAGAAGCAGGGCGGAGTTAGACGCAGACCGCGCGGAAGCCGCCCAAGGAGCAACATGTAAAGAGACACGGGTAAGCCACGAGCCACGTGGCCAACAAATTAATAGAAATGGGTTGATTTAAGATATGAGAGCTAGCTAACAATGTGCCTGAGCCATAGGCCAAACAGCATAAACTTAATATAAGCCTCTGAGTTATTTCTGGGGACCCGGGCGGCGGCGGGCAGATAAGCGGCGCCAGGCAGGTCTGTGGATCCGAGACCTCTAGGGCATGGGACCAGCGAACTAATTACAACAACTTACTGTGGCTTATTCTTAAAAAATGAGATCCCTGAATAAGAAAATGAGGGGGACTCTGATTTTGTGACTTCTTTTGGGCTTTTTTCTTTCTGTTTGTCTTGTTCAACTTCAAAGTGATAGTTTATGTTTTATCTTTTTTTTTTTGGTTATTAAAATGAATGAATGAATGAATGAATGAATGAATGAATGAATGAATGACAACCTAGCCAATAGAGTAAAGGCTAAAAACTGAACTACCACTGCTAGGAAAAGGAAAATTAGTTTTCTCCAATAAAGTGGCACTAGTTATATCAACCACTCCAGGATTATACTCACATACTCACATTCAGAAATAGTTGGCCAATTATATGTGTGTGTGTGTGTGTGTGTGTGTGTGTGTGTGTGTGTGTGTGTGTGTGTGTGTGTGTCTTTATTTGGTTGCCGTTTTTTTGTATCACATGGTTTTATTTTGTTTTCTTGGTTGGGGTGTTTTTCTTTAGTTATTTTTTTTGTTTTTGTTTTTTTTTGTTGTTGTTTTTGTTTTTTTGTTTTTTTAGAAAGAACTCAAATGTGGGTGGTAGGAATGAAGAGAGGAGCTGGAAAGACTTAAGGAGGTTTGGTCAAAATATGTTTAAGTTTCAAAATGTTTCAGAAAATAAACTGATTTTCCTGCTTCTTCTTTCCGAATGCTGGAGTTACAGGTATGCAACAGCAAGCCAAGTCAGGATCCCATTAAGTTTATATATTGTGCTTTGTCTCATACCAAATCTTAGGAAAGACTTGAGTCTGTATGCCTTCTGCTTCAGCTTCATTAATAACTTCGTTAATAGCAGGGGTCTTCGGCTCCCAGGCTTGTTTTTTTTTTTTTTTTTTTTTAAAAAAGGATCCATGCCATGCCTGACATTGTAAATTTGCTACATACATGGGGGGTAATGACTCTCTATTCATGAGGCAACACTTTTCTTCTATCTAATACCAAATAACTATTCTGTGGGACAGTGTGCTCACATACCATTCAAGTACACACCCTTAGTTTTTCTCTATTTCTGGTGGTTTATTCATATCCATATAGTGTTGAGAACTTGACTGAATGTTTGCTGTTCCTCATGGAGAGAGCTCTCCAGACTCATGTACACGTCATTATTTTGGCCAGCTCTTCTATCCATGTTCGGATTATCTCAGCATCCTCTGAGGCTCAGCTTGTAATCTTAGACTCAGAGTTTGGAAGCCACTGAGTGGCTTTTTAATCACTGTGATGTCTATAATCTTTCTGAAGTTTGAGTTGTACTAATGATAGAACCCACCTTCATTATTCCAAGCTCTTCGGCATATTTATGTTTTATTTCTTAAAGTCTATGTGGTAAAGGAATGATTCTATATATTTCTAATATGTTTTTGCGGTTTTATAATGGAAAGAAAATCAAGTTATTTTTCTTTTAACTTTGCTTAAAATAGAAATTTGCATATTGTTGCTTGTCAGATAACCTCTCTAAGAATGCTTAAATTGGTTGTGTGAAGTTTTATATATTGGTGGGTTAACATATCCAGAGAAAGCCTATGTTGGCTTGGAAAAGGAGGGGGAAAGGTATTAATAGAGGGTAGGAAAGAGAACACAGAAAGGAATGAAAGTCAACAGAGAAGGTGTTCTCAATGGCCACAAGTCTTCATATTATTTTGAATTTATCTAAAATCACATATATGATGCATAATATGTGTGTATGTGTGTGTGTAAATGTACATGTTTGCAGTTTAAATGTAATTATAACATTATGAAAGATAATCATTTCCCATTTTCTCTAAGTGCCATAGACATCTAATAAAAGTACCCAGTACCAAGCATAAAAAGTTGCCTTTTGGCTCGGCCAGGGAAGTCCATCGAACTCTTTGAACAGTATAAACTATTGTTTTTGCCTTTGGTTGCTACCTAGAAGCTGATTATTCCTATTGCAAAAGACACTACTTATTTTGGACACAAAATTTTTAGAATTCGACCTGAATTGTTCCTAAAAGTATCTGTCCTTAGGGCTTACTTTCATAGTCCAGGAATGTATTAAGCATTGCTCCCAAGAAAAGATAGGAAAATTATTTAATTCAATTTTGATTGAGTAATAAAGCTTTAGAATAACATAAGAATTTTCAAGTTCTACTAAATCTATAGCCAGAAACACTAAACCCTATAAAATAATTTTAATCTATTAGATGTGAATGAATGTGTGTGTGTATGTGTGTGTGTGTATACATGCATGTATATGTAGATTGGGGATATAAATATGATAACTCTAGATTTACTATGAAAAGTATACTATAAGAACTCTATATTTGATATTGAGATTTTCTGCCTATATAGAAATAATTTTAAAAAATAACATCTTGGATCTTTGAAATGTAAAAATATGAGTAGTTCTCTCTACCTTCAATTCTGATCCTGCTATCTTTTTGACAGTTATGATTATACATGATGAAGGATGAATTTAGTCTGAAAACACAAATGATTTTTCATTACAAACAAGGTTTACAAAGCTTATGTCATCTAAATTGGAAATAAAATGACAATGTATATATATATAATCTGTACAATGCAGAGTCTTTTGTGTTCTATAAAAATGATGTAAGTATCCATTTTAAAACATAGAGTTTTAAAGATATATTTGTTATATTTATTATTTGTATGTGTGATTCTCTATGTGGATGTATGCACACAAGTGCATATAGGTACCCATGAAACACAGATGAGTGTGTTAGATCCCTGACACTGGAGTTATAGGTATTTGTTATCCATTTGATGCTGGTTCTAGGAACCTACTGAGTGCCCTTTGTAAGAGTAATATTAGTTCAACTACTAAGTCATCTCTGTACTCCTAAAGTGTGGATACTGGAACATAAGAACACTTTCTCTTGATAAGGTATGATTTTTTTTTCCTGCTTAAATTTCTATTTTCTTAAAACAAGACAATAATAGTTCCACAGACATTTAAAGGCATCCATGAAATAATTAAAGTGAGTGCTCACAAAGACTAAGTCAGAGACAACAAAAAGTAAAGAGAGACACCAAAACACAACCTGGAATATGTCAGTCATAAGATTTGTTCCTAGAGGGCTTTCCAAAGGCTCCCCTCAGCTAAAGGCAGCAAAGAATTGCCCTTAACCTTTATGAAGATCTGGCCCAATAACAAATTAAGCAATAAGAACACAGGAGTATGTGAAGCTTCTCTGAGCCTCCCTAAGTCAGAAAAGAGACATCTTGATCTATTGTCTGTTAGACAGTTTTCCGTCTTGTAGTGGAATTATGCTGTTATACTGTAAATAATTGTCCTGCCCACTGTTTAATAAAAACACTGATTGGCCAAAGGCAGACAGGAAGTGTGGGTGGGGCTACCAGAATAAGAAAACTCTGTGAACAGGAAGAACAGAACAGAGATGCCACAGAGTCAGTCGCCAGACAAGACAGAAGACATAGAGGACAACTATGCTGCTCTGAGAGAAGGTATTGAGCCGCTCGGCTGAACAGGATTAGAATCATGGGTTAGATTAAGAGCAAGAGCTAGTTAGTTATAGACCTGGGCCCCAGGTCAATCAGAATACAGTTAATGTAAGAATCCATGTGTGTCTGTGGGACTATGGGACTGCGGGTCTGAGAGTCTACAGATCTGCATTTCTGTGGATCCAAACCTTGAGGCTAGGTGGGAAAGTCCAGGACAGAAAACTCATACAACACCTTCTCTCTTCTCTGTCTGGGGTACTTTTTAGTATTTCGGCTCTCAGAGATATTTGGCATCTATATACACATTTATATACTTACTTGTGGGAATACAAGTGGAAAAATTAAAAACATTTTACAATTTTATCTTGGAACTATTTCTTTGACTTCTCTAAGCCTGTCAATATCTGACTATTGATGGCTTTCTAGGGCCTGAAAAACCCTTGAAGACCGTGGCGGCATATTATGTTCTTTGTGCTGACTCAGTCTCAAAATGTGTCATAATTTTAGACTCTATTACACTTTTAATTCATTTTTATCTATCTTACTTACAGCATGAGCAATACAAAATTTCTGCCCTTAAATAATTTATATATTAGTGGGACAAGAAAAATATATTATAAAATGATATACAGAAAGATTATTAAGTGCCAGAAAGATATTCTATTATATAGATTGTCCTAGAATATGAAGCATCGGAGAGGGAACCAAGATAATGGGTCTTATAGAACATTTAGCTAGAATAAAAATTCTCCATATTTTTCTTGTCAGTTTCCCAAGCCTCTGAGACTTATACAGTTTAACAGTAAAACTAAGAAAGCCTGTGTCTACAAAGAAGATATATTGAAGTAGTCTGTGAAAACAAAATATTAGTTTCATCCATACTCTGTCAGGAGCTCAGGCATTTACAAAAATAATTAAGAATATTATTCAAAGAAAGACAAAGCAGTCATTATGAAATGCATAATGCAAAGTAAACAAAGCTAGGAAGAAACGAATGTGAAAAATAAACAGACAGATGCAGGTAAGGGTGTTGTAGGTTCAGGGATGCAAGTGTAAGTCACTTAAGTATCAGACATAATGACAAGTCTTTGACAATATTTTATATCAAGACACCTGTCATATATAATGCAGTTAATATGTGTATACAGTATTATGTTGGTAACTAGAACTACTAGAAGATTTTCAGTTCTCATCAAGTTTCATACAAAAAAATGTGGGCCTAGATAGCAAAATTTGTCAATTTATCTGTCATATTAAAATGTTGCCCTTAACATAAATCTTAATGTATGCATGTATAAAATACAAAAGGCACATTTATTACACACATACTTGTACATTTCGTTAATTGTGCTCTAGAACAGATTTGTGTCAATGTTACTAATATTATTTGTAACATTGTAACATTTGTATTCACCTGTGTCTGCCCTTTAAGCAAAGCACTAACGTAAGTCTGCCAAGAATGCTATGTGCTTTTAGTTTATAAAGGATAGAATAAATCACTGCTCGACATGTATTAATCTGTAATAATAAAATATTTTTCTTGAAAATGTAGACTTAAGAATTTCAATCAATGCCTTCTTATAAATCATTTTTACTGATGAAAATAAGCCTTTAAAGACAAAACAAAAAAACTTTTCATGTGCAGCTTAAATGTACATTTTACCTAGGGTATTTTTGAGAAGTTTTTTGTTTGTTTGTTTAAAATTCCTTCAGTCATTTGTATGATGGTCCATTAGCAATTTCATTGTGAGAATAAGAAATAAAAAAGTCACAATATTTAGAAAGAATTTATAGTGACTGGCAGAATGACTTGTTAGATTCTAATATAAGAACTTTCACACACGGAAGTATGCCATTTTAGAATTGCATGTTAAATTCTTACTTAATATATGAGAAAACTTAAATTTAGCCTACAGTATAAATGCAGCATAGAATAGCAGAGATGTAAGATAGTGAAAACATACCTTTTTTAAAACAAACAAAAATGACATGTGCTGTTTTCATCACTTGTGGGACTTGCAGACTTTAAATCACTGCAAGAAGCCTATGCATACAGAGGTCAGGCTGAGAAATTAACTTATTAATGTGATATTTCTAAGAAAATGTTTTCAGAAATAGTTGAGATAACAAAAGCAAATTTTTATCAACAGAATCGCACATATAGACACTCCACATATACCAATATTGATATTGTAAACATTTTAATATATTGATTAGTTCATTTCATATAAGACACATGTAATAGACATAAGTCCATTGTACAGTACAGCATTTGCTCTCAATGAGCATTTCTCACTTACTTGTGTTACCTGTAGGTGTTATTCATTGCTACCAGACAATGGAACATTTGTTAAGTTACACACACAATCTTATACAAATAGATGGAATGCATAACTGATAATTGTCTCACACGTTAATACATCATGAATAAGAAACATTATTCTTTGTCTATACAAAAAATTATGATGCTGAAAGAAAAAAAAATATTTCCGCTTTATCTTATAGAATGTTTGAGAGTCATTTATTTTATGGATGAATTGAAACAATATCATGCTGTGCTTTCTTAAAAACAACAATATGTACTTTGGGAAATAAAAACCAACAAAATATTTTTCTGCTGACACTTAATTCCACCAAAGTTAAACCATGGAGAGTAATAGAGTTGTCTAGTGACATTGTGCTGCATAGGAATGCACTGTGACTGTATATAGATTATTTTCTAAAGAAGCCATCCTCAGGATAGCATAGCTTAGATGCCAAATACACACATATTACATACAGAGAGGCACACTGCATGCTGAATCTTGTTCAGAAAATAATTTCAATTTGTAAATTAATAGCAGGAAAGGTTGAAAAAAATGTCCCAAATATTTTGCCTTATGCCACAGTAATACACATAAAGAAGTGCCATTTGTGTTAATATATATATATATATATACATACATATTGATACATATGCATATATTAATAAAAGAGACAGAGGGGAAATATTTATATTAGTTATTTTTATGGGGATGTGAAAAAATTTCACAGCAAAAAACAACCTGAAGAGGAAGATTTTACTTTAGCTCACAATTCCAAAAAAGAAAAATGTCACAATGAGAGACTCAGGGCCACAGGGGCAGAGGCAGTTGGTAAGCAGAGAAATAACAGTTCATTGTGCATAGGAGGCACAAAGAACAGAAAGTGGGCTAGAGGAAGAAGGCTCAATGCCTATCAGTGGTGTAATTCTGCCAGCAAGAGTCTACACTTTAAAGGTTCTATAAGGGCCTCAGACAAAGCCAGGAGATAACAACTAAGTGTTCAAACACAAGTCATTGGAGACCATTTCTTATTAAAACCATCACAGGAGTGATACTAAGAAGTTAAATTATGGCAGGTGTCCTTCAGTAAAATCATGAGGCAAAATAATCAGTGATTGAAGCAAAAAAGTGTTATAATACCAGCACAAACAACCAATAAATGTAACTTATATGATGTCTTTTGTAACAATATAAACCTAGTGAGTTGTCATGACACCCTTAAGCTAAGTTGGTCATAGTTAATCTATGCATCAAAGCCTCATAATTTTATTGGTGAATAAAAGACTGGACATTGTTAAAATCTCACCAGCTAGTCTTTTATTTTTCTTTTTAACTGTGCAAATGACATAATCTTATTTTTAGCATGAATTTCTATGTTAACACATAATATAATGGTCTAAGCCTGTTGGAAAGAGAAGTTTCTTTGATGATAGGTGATAGGCTATGCTTATTTCTCTATATAAGCATAGATATATAGAATGCACATAGTCAGTATTCTGTTCTAGTAAAGTGAGAGCAGTGGGTTCTCCTTAAAGATCTATGTTGCAATTCACTAGTTGTTGGCTATGTTTGCAATACCATGCATGATGTTTCCTATTGAGAGACCCTTATAGCTACTGAAAACTGCCAATGCAGGCACTTATTTTGCTTCCTAAGAATCACTGCTGGGTAGAACTCTTGACTGAGGACCTCCCTTGATAGTTTGCATATCAATTTCCAGTAATGTTGGTCCTCAGAGAGGCAGGTTTTAGGTGAGATCCACCTGGTAACCTCCAGATTTTGTGTCAGGATTTTCTCTTTAAAAGGAGAAGCTTATATTCAGCCTTTGGGAGAAAAACACATGCAGTATTCAAAGAGTCTGTTGTTGTAAGAGTCTGTTGTGTGTAGTTGCTTTGTATTTAGCATTGAAAAATTTAAAAAAATCAAAACCAAAAAACACATTACTATCTTCCTTCATAGTTATAAATGAAAACATGAAAGAGATGGCAGTGGAGTGGCTTTGCCTAATATGCTGTGTATTTTATTAATTGAATATTTTCCACATGTGTCTCCAATAACTCTCACAAAACGACTGAGGTGGTAATATCCTTCTCTATGTTTACTGAAAGAATTTGAATTCAGATAGACTATTTCTCTGTGTCATGCATATAATAGCAATTTCAACTCTTCCTGTCTCAAAATTTCATGCTCTGTTTTTATCTTTTGTGTGTTCCTGCTCAAACATTTATTTTCTCTACTCTGTTTGGAAGTTGAGATGAAATCCAGAATTTTTCAAAATATATTACTAAAAAGAAATTGTTTCCCACTAGGAAATGTTGCCTTTTAAACCCTGAAGGAAAGAGAATAACATTTTAAACACCACATGTGTTTTTCTCCATCCTCTAAGCATTATAACTGGTATAAATTTATTCTGTGGGAAAATGCTGTGTTTAATAGGAATGTCTAAGATGCCTTGTGTGATTGTTCCAATATGTTTAATTGAACCAAAGGAAACATTACTGTAAACTCCTTTTATTAAGGCAAACAATTTCAGAATAAAACGGATGCTATTCTTTCCCGTTCTAAATCAAAAGCAAGGAATCTCTTTAAGAGTAACAAAAGGAATCTCATCAAAAGCAAAAGGGTTGTAGCCAGAATTATGCAATCATGCCTGGAAATAAATTTTTCTAAAGTCATATATGTCATGTTTATTTAATAAACTTTGAAGCAACACAGTATTTATGATAGAATTGTATGTCTTTTATATTATTCAAAAGAATATTATCATATTTGGAGAACTCATATTAATTAAATTGTTCTCAAATATATAAAAGAGAAATTTTATAGTCACAGTATTTTATGATGTCAAGATTTATAAAAAATTTTTAAAAAATTACTTGCTATGATCGATTTTGGTTATATTTCTAACAATAGGCTACTTCTTAAATAAAGGTATTATCAAATAATTTCAAATTCATACCATACTCCCTCTTTTTTGGTTTTTATTATATATGACCATACAACTTTTCACTCCAACATGAAAAAACTGACTATTTTAACCCACTGAATCAACGTATGCTTCCAGTAAGCAAAAGGGTCATTTGCTATATAGTCTGTAACATGGACAATCTATCAGTGATACAACTTTGAGGGAAACCAAATCTCAGTTATCAATTACCAATACCTCTTTTGAGCCTCTTTTTTTTTTTATCATTTCTATTGCGTTTGCTGACTGGATCGTGTAGCTAGGAAGATTCATATCTCAGGGTAAGATAGTTTACTCCTTTTGTCCTCTATTAGCATGTATAACACATCATGACATCATGGAGACTGTCTAGTGAAGAAACTTTCAGATGAGAACCAGAAAGGTTTCCAATGTTCTGTAACTCAAGAATGTGGTGTCTTCAGCAAAAGGATCTTAGCATGAAGGTCAAGAGAGTAGCCAATGAAAGTGTCAGTATTCTTTGGGGAGTCTATAGGATCCCACTAATCAAACAACTTCAGGGCATTGACCCACACGCATCATTGTACGTTTTCTTTAGTAGGCTATGATATCTGATAGAGGCATTGTACACAGTTAACACCCCACCACCACGTATACGCTAATGCCTCATAAATTTGTTTTATATTTGGATATATATGTTTTAGGAAGGTTATAAAAATAGGTTCCCATATGACTTTTTCGAAGTTCTTTATTATTCTTTATTCCTCCCTATAACTTTCCTTTACCCTGACTTCCCATTTCTCACCACATTTCACCATTCTATTATTCCTTCTTTCTTCTTTAAACCAATCCTGTTCTACGATCTCTCCTCCTCTGACAATTTCTGTTCCCATGGCTTTTTATATATATTTCTGCAACTCTTGCAGATACTCCAGTTTAAACAGGCATGCCTATAAGGGCTCTAAGCAATCTCCACCTGTGAGAGAGAATATGTGGCTAATATCAAGAAAACTGTTGACCATAAATAATGGTAAGGATGTGATAGGAGAAGAACGCTCACTTACTTGGATGATGGATTAAATTGGTGAGTCCATTATGGAAATGAATATGGTGGTTTTTCAAAAGAAAAAAATTATAAATGGAAAAACATGTTCCAGCTATAACACTTAGGGACTTAGACCTAAACTACTCTGAAATCTACTAGAGAGATATTGTTTATGTTTTATTAAATTGTAACTTACTGTGATTTTAGGAAATGTTCCATTTTTGTTGTGGCAAATATATTATAGCATAGAGAATTTATAATAAGGTATAGTAGATGGAGTTATATAAATTGTGTGTTTTACATCCCTAAATTATTATAAAATATGACTCTCAACTTGATCAGAAATTATATTAGTCCCTTCCCACATGATGTTTTTATTATTTAAAAAAACATTTTTGTTGTTTTAATAATGGCATAAATCCTTGAATTGTCACTGAAGAAACACCTGTCAGTGCCAAGACTGGAATATAAATTGACCTCAAACATATATGTTGCTATCATATTACAAAAGAATAACTGTTATAACACTACACATTCATTGATATTCATCTTTCCTTATGCTATGGAATGACATAGTTGGGATAAAAGCCTTTAGATTTATGTCTCAGTGACTACATTTCAATTACATTGACAAATAAAGCCATCATCTCACTAACATATAAAAAGAGATATATAAAGTTATATATTAACAAGTATATTTTGTTTTGATGAAAGCATAGCAGCTGTGAAAGTGACCTGGTTGGGGCTGGAGAAATTGCTCAGTGATTAGAGAACATTTTGCTCTTGTGGAGTAGCAGGGTTTGATTCTCAGCATCCACAGAATGGTTCACAACTGTCTACAACTTTAGCTCCATATAATTCAATGACATCATCTGATATGCCAGAACAGTGTCCCCATGTGACACATATACATACAAGCAAGCAAAATAACCCCATACATAAAATAAAGAAATCTAAATTTAAATAATCAAAATGTGTTCTGAAACAAAACAAAAAACAGCTTGCCAAAAATTAAAATGACCTTAACTCAGGAAAATATTGATTAAAGAAAAGACTTTACAGAGAGATTGTAGTTTTCAGGTTGTGTGGCTGAGTTGGCATCCCAGTCTCTCCACTGGTAGCCATGCCTGGTTACAGAAGGTTGTCAGTTTAGGCTACATATCCCTTTTTTCTAGGAATCTTAGCTGGGGTATTCCTTGCAGATTCATAGGAGTTTCTCTTGCCTCAGTTTTTAAAAAATATGTATATTTGTGAAAATAAACTTGTAAATACAGGGCCCATAGAAGCCAGAAGGTGGCTGGTGTTGGATCAGGTTACCCTGAGGCTGATGGTTGTACATCACCTTACACACTGAAACTAGGAGCCAAACCCCCAACTGCTGGAAAACCAGTACTTGCTTTTAACCACTGATCCCCCCTCTTCAGCTCTGGTCTCTGGTATGTGATGAGTGAGGGTGACACAGATTTGGGGAGTAGCCAACCATTGACTGGTCCAGACTAAGACCTATGCCATGAGAGTGAACCCACTCCTGACACTGCCAGGAACACTAGGACTCAGAGGCTGGATGGACCAGAGACCTAGGATAGAACCAAACATGCATGGATAAAGATCAAATGTTGATAAATTATTTAGTGATTAGGGTTTAATATCATTACTTCTCATATTGCAATGACAATGACCAATGAGCAATGAAACCTTTAAGAATTATGACATGGTAAATACTAATTTTAAAAGTCCTTTACAAATTCCATTCTCAAACCTGTGACTGAGTTATTGCAATACCTAAGACATCACACCAGTTGGGATAATATAGCAGGAAGCATACTTAGAAGGTTTCCCAGCTCTTTCAAAGGGAAATATTCTCCAAGACAAGTTTAGACTGGGCTCAAGAAACCATTGAAAAAGAAGTGGCCTCTCTAATGGTAGAAGTAGAGTCATTGAAAACAATGTACAGATGCTTCCTAAAGAGTGGCAATTATACTAAGTGGGAGGGTGGAGCTTCACTAACCTGAGCATCTGGACTTAGGAATCACCTGGGCCTGTGACTCATGTATTTATTAATGTTGATTTCTATAAGTAAAAGAAAAAATTATTGGTGGTTGTTTTGGCTGGCTTTAATTAATATCAATTTTCAGTTTGTAGACTCCAACAATAAAACTTGAACATTTATTTCATCGATTTGCATTTGAATCAAATACTGAGATCAACACAGAGATTTATCTTTGCCATTGACACTGTGACTAAGCAAACACTGTGGAAATACTCTTCAGGGATTGGCTAATACAATTATCATATATATACATATATATGTATATATATTTCATTTGAAATGTCCATAAACATGTAGACATTTTTTACTATAATTTTTGATATTTATATAATATTTCTACTTCTTTGCTTTTCTCAAATCATGATACAATTGAACTCTCTTTTACTTGCTAGGCCTTTTTAATTCTATGAATTGAGGGTTGAAGCCATTATAGCATCCTTAAAATTATTTACTTGAAAAATTCCAACTGATCCGTATTGCATTTGTCATAATTTTTAAATCATGTACATACTATTAAAAGCAGGAATTCCAATTGTTTCCAGAAAATAGAGTAGACAATGATGAATTATGACAGAAAGACAGTACTGTGGATATGAAGAGGTGGTTCCGTGATTAAGTGTTCTATTCCTGCAGAGGACAAACATAAGTTTCCTAGAATCCATGTCAGCAGCACATAACTGTCTGTACCTCAAGGTTAGATGACCCCCCTCCACAGGCAGCTACACTTGCCCTCATGTGCGTAAACATCAAGGTAGATACACATAAATAAAATATAATAAAATGAAGTCTAAAACCCAGAAAGCTAGCCTGTGTTTATTAGATTATCAGATTAAAAAAATAAGTTAAATATAAAGTATGTAAACATTTGAACTGTGGCTGTAACTCAGTGGTAGTAGAAGCATTCACCACACACCAGAACATAAGTTCAATCCCTAGTTCTACTGAAAGAAGACAAACCTAGGGTAGAACCAAACAATTTGGATCAGCTTAAAAAAACTAAAACATCAATGAAATTATTTGCTAAAGGATTATGCTCTTGTACATTGTGATATCTATTTTTTAATAAAGTGCTGATTGGCCAGAAGGCAGACAGGAAGTATGGGTGGTACTGACAGACTAAGAAACCTCTTAGAAGAGGAAGAGGAGAGACAGATGCTAGCAGTCTCAGAGGAGAGAAGATGCTTCCATGAGAAAAGGTAACAAGCTACGTGACTAAAGAAGATAAGAATCTTGAGTTAGTTTAAGAGTAGGAGTTAGTAAATAATAGGCCTGGGCCATAGGTCAAACAGCTTGTGATGAATATAATCCTTTGTGCGATTATTTGGAACTAAGTAGCTGTAGGCAGGTTTGGACCTTGAGGCTAGGCCAGGCCAGAAAATTCAGATTATAATTATTCTTATGGATATTCTGCTATACTCATATATTGGTGAAGACTCCAATCATCTTAAAGAGGCTTACTCCATCAGGTGATAGAAGCACATGCAGAGATCCACAGAAAAACATTAGGCAGTGCTCAGGGAACCACATCGAATAGGAATGGGGAGGATTGAGAGTCATAGGGGTCAAAGATACAAAGAGAATGTCCCACAAAATCAATTAACAGGGCTCATAGGGGTTCATAGAAATTGAAGTGGTAATCACTGAGCCTATTGTGGTCTGCTCTAAGTCCTCTGCTCACATACTGTAGGTTGTTAGCTTGAAGGTTTGTGGAAGTAGGTGTGCCTGACTTATTTTCCCACTCAGTTGCCTTACCCAGCTGACATAAGGGTTTCTACTTAGCTTTATTGCATTTTAATGTCCTATTGGGTGGATATTTCTGGGAGTCCTGTTTTTTTTGTTTTGTTTTGTTTTGTTTTTTTTTGTTTTTTGTTTTTTGTTTTTTAGAAAAGGAGGATGAGGGCATCTGGTGAAGTGAAACAGTTGTGTGTTGGGGACCACAGAGAGAGGAGAACTCGCAGGCAGGATGTACTTTTTTGTATTTTTGAGAAAAGAACAAATAAAAAGAAAAGAGAAAAATCCAAAAACAAAAGAGATAGAAAAAAAATAAAATTTATAATTCAATTTGTTCAAATGTAAACTAAAATTTATAGTTGTAATAACCAGTCTCTTTAAAACAATGAATTTTTACTAAAACCATATAATTAATATTAGCTCTTGCTGCTGAGCTCATCTGTGTCATCTGGCTTTTCATGCACACCTTATCTCATCCATTAAAAAGGAAGATGACATAAGAGATTCTAAAATCTTGATTGGTGCTGGATTCATTAACCCAATCAAAAGCTTACTCTTATTAGTAATTGAAAAGTATTCACAAAAATTTCTAGACCTATATTTTAGACTTCTCTTAATCATTACTACTTAGCAAAATAAAGGTGACAACTGACAAGAACAATAAGGCTTAGTGAGTAAAGATTTTTGCTGAAAAGCCTAGTGACAATTTAATCCTCAGAACCCCCATAAAGGTGGAAGCAGAGAATTGTTCCATAGTGTGCATCCATGTGTCCATTGTAGCCTGCATGTCTACCTGCACCACACATAAACACACACAAACAGACATGCTAACAATAACAACAAATGTCTTTAAAACCTAAGGAGAAACAAGCTCATTGAAAAGTTGAATTTAGCAGTGATATAAATTTTATTAATGCAGTTTTATTATTTAATTAAATAAGTGGGTAATGATAACTTCATGAAATATATTGCCTGGGTATTATGTAAAGAGAAAATTCTGCATTTCTTTGCAAAGAATTTACAAGTAGGTGTATTTATTTCTCTGTCCTTCCATCCTGCCCTATACCCTGCCTGATTCTCATTAACTAGCTTGTGTGGTTAAAAAAATAAAAAAGTGGTGGCTGATGATGAGGAAAACAGAGATATGCAGTATGGTTTTTATGATTTGTCCACTGCAAAGCAAAAATATTGTTTTTGCTTTGGAAGAAATTTAAAAAATGTTATAATATGAGCTTTTCTCCACTTTCATAAATATTACCAATAAATCTTTAGGTAATCTTTCTTCTGATGTTATTTTTATAACACAACATTAAAGAAAATAGTTATTTGTGGTCATTAACTCTTATTCTCTATCATAAGAAACTCTCTACAAATGTCTAGACCAGTCATCATCACCACTCTTGAGATAAAAGTATTCAGACATACGTATATTCAGTGGAGTGGTTTGATAAAAGAATGTAGTCAATTGGATTGCATGCTCTCAGAGTAAAGAATGAATAACTTACATAGGGTATACATTCCCCAATATGTGAAAAAAATGTACTTCATTAATGTGAACTGCTTTGGTGCAAATTAGCTCTTATAATTTGGTCTTCTGCCCATTAATGTAAGCTCTAGAGAGAATAATGATTTGCCATATTAAAAATATGAAGTAAAGCCATTGAAGTTTAAAATGCAGAGCAAAACAAAACAAAAAAGTATTAGGTGGCTTCCCCCTTGTAATTTTGCTGATGGTACAATTCTTATACATTATCCCCATGATGGTTTCTCATGCTATTAGGAAATCTAATTAGCTATTTAGGGTTGTATTTCCAAAGAAATGGTTTACTTAATAAAGGAAAATAACCAATTGACACTGTGAATTTTTAATCTCTAGCAAGAAGCCAGTACTCTTTATATGTAAAAGGAAAATTTGGCTTTTGCTGTTAATGATGCAAATTATGCAATGACACTAGAGAAAATATATAAACAATATAATATTTAGTTTCTAGAAAGCATGTCTATTACTTTCATTTATACATTCATATATTGGGCAACCTAAATGTACATAAAGTTAATTAAAATTATTTAATTTTAAAGTACCTATATTGTTACTATTGGTGAATAAATAACGTTTAGGCAATCTTTTGAAGACTTACTTTTCCATGTACTTGGTGCCTTTGTATTAATTTAGGAGTAATAGAGACTGACTCACAGGCTGTCACATGCTAGGTAATATTATAACATAAATGCTTAGATCTGTCCCTGACATTTACTTAAATGATGTACAGAAATTTGAGTCCTTTTTTTTCCCCAATACGATTGTAATAGACCTTTACTTTTAAACTTAATCCACATACATTTAATGCAATTAGATTCATATCAACTATACCTATACAGATTTTTGTTCCTTTTTTATTCTTTTATGTTTCTTTATTTGATTCCCATTGGTATTATTTTGTTTGTGTGTGTGTATGTGGTGTGTGTTTATTATAGTTGCGATGATGCATTTTTCATGTGCCAATAACTACTCTACATATTGCAAAATGAATCTTTGTTTTACATCATAAATATGATAGCTGGTGTTAGATTATATTTGACTTATTCAAAATTTACACTATTCTAAAATTCTTTATTCCTGTATATATTTTAAGCCAATGAGAATATTTTTTTATTTATTTGCATTTTCGGAATTACTGAAAGTTTTACACATTTTGTGATACTACTTTAACCAACATTTTCTTAATTATTTAAAATGATTTTTTATTTAAAAAGTGTTTTTCATATATACTACTGTTTCCCCTCCTTCCCTCTTCCCAGTTCCTCCCAATTCTCTCTCGGCCTTCCCCTACCCCATCCCCCAATCCTTTTCCAAGGAGGGCAAGGAGTCCCAAGGTGAGTCAGTTCAGTCTGGAACATCCAGTTGAAGTAAATCCAAGTAACTTATCCCAGTATTAAGGCAGTGTTTTGTGTTCCTCTGTAGGGAATGGGCTTTGAGATGTCAGTTGATACACCAGGAACATACTCTGATCCTACTGCAAGGGGTTCCACTAACAGCCCATGCCATTTACCTTTGGAGGATATAGATCCTTTCCCTGAAGGTTCCTCAGCAGTGTTTCAGGGTCAAGGAGCTCCCAATAGATCCAGTTAGCCATCTCTGTGGGTCTCCTCCTCATGATCCTGATCCCTTTGCTCATATATTCTCTCCTCTCTCTCTCAACTGGACCAGGAGCTTGACCTGGTGCTTAGCTGTGGATCTCAGCTTCTGCCTCTATCAATTGCTGCATGAAGGTTCTATAATGACACTTAGGGTGGTCATTCATTTAATAATAGGAGAAGTCCTGTTTAGGCATTCTTTCCACTATTGCTTGGCTTCCTACCCAGGGACATCTTGAAGGTTCTTAGAGGTTTCTTTAGCACCAGATTTCTTTCTTATCCCACAGTGGCTCCTCCTATTAAGATATCCATATTTTTTTTTCTCTCTCTGTTCCTCCTCTCCCTCAAACATCTCCTTCTTCCATGATAGGTTCCCACTTTCCCTTGCTTGCCCCCCATTATGATCACAGTTTACTCAGGAGTTCTCTATTTCCCCTTACCTGGGAGATCCCAGGATATCTCTCTTAAGCTCCTTCTGTCACCAAGCTGCTCAGGAGATCCCACACTTTTTCTTTTTTGTGACTGTATGTTCTTTTGTTTTCATATGTCTCTTTGGTGATTTTACTTTACAATTATTTCAATTCAAATTTTATTGTGATACATGTAAAGAATTTTGGTGAATTTAGAATTGTTTATTTAAAACACTTTATTTTACTATCCCTATTGCACATCATTTAGCTGTGTTATTTTTATGATGAATTTAAATAACATTTTACTAAGATTATTTTATTTCTTGCTAACCTTTGCTAGTCCACTGAAAATTTGGAGAATTATGATTATTCTTATGGAATAATGAAATATTTTCATCTTAGATATTTACATTTTTTCTTTGATTTAAATTTTCAGTATACTAAGTTCTGATTTCGTATTGAGATTGCTTTAAATGTGTGGCTTGATGGATTTTCATACTTCTATAGATGATTTGGGGCATTCTCTCTCTCTCTCTCTCTCTCTCTCTCTCTCTCTCTCTCTCTCTCTCTCTCTCGGTGTGTGGGTGTGTCCACATCTGTCTCTATCTCTTTCTTTCTCTCTACCTCTTACTTCCTCATATGTTTTCTCTTCCTTTTTTTCCTTGATGACCCTCCCGCTCTCATTTTCTGGGTTTTATGTTTTTTTTTCTTTTGTGTGAAATATATTATTTTGTACTTTAAATTCTGAGTGTCATTTCCTTTCCTTAATGCCTGTCATATCTGTGATAACCCACCTCCATTTCAAATTCACATTCTTTTTTCTCTCTCATTAGAAAACAAACAAGTATCTAAAAAGTAATAATAAAATAAGGTAAAACAAAAAATAAGCCAGGTTAGGAGAAAGAAAACAAACAGAAGAAAAAGACAAACAGAAGGCACAAGAGGCATGTCTAAACAGAAACATACAGTTCTGAACATTTGAAATCCCATAAAAACACAAACCTCTTCTCTGAAGAAGCTCCCTCTTGCTGTGGGACTATGATTTTGTACCCTGCAAATATTTACTACTGTAAGTATTGCTTTAATAAAACACTGATTGACCAGAAGGGAGGCAGAAAGTTTAGTCAGGCCTACCAGTTGAGGAGAAATCTGGGAAGAGGACTAGCAGACGCAGATGCCTGCCAGATGAAGAAGGATGAAAACGCTGCACTGAAGCAAAGGAACCAGGTGGCTCAACGTGGAAAAGTATCATGGGCTAGTTTAGAGTAACAGTTAGCAAGTAATAAGTCTGAGTTATAGGCCAAACAGTTTATAATTCATATCAACCTCTGTGTGATTATTAGGGACTAAATGGCTGTAGGACTGGCTGGGCATAACAGAGAATCTTCTGACTGTGCCCTCCAACACTGGAAACCAAAATATACAATATCATCATGTCTCACACTTCTCATTCGTATCACTGGACTTCATCTGACTTGAACCTGTACATGCTGCCACATTCTCCTCTTTTGGATATCTTCTCTTTCTTTCCTTTACTAATTCTGTACCATTTCCTCTTCGTATCATACATTTATTGTGTAACACAGTCCAGATTGTACTCACTTTCCCTTTGAAGTCATTCACTCTTGCTTTACTGTATAATGTATAATTTTATTTCCAGAATTTCAATTCACATGTTTGTAGATATCTGTTCGTTACTGCAATGACTTTATTTTTTGATTAAATGAACATTTTTTTTTCTCAATGGCAATCTCTAACAAATTGATGTACAATTGCCCTCTTTTGATTTTTATACCCTGCCCAATCTGATTTTTCCCTAGCAGGAAGCTACTGTGAAGGGTGCTGCAATAAACATTGATATTTGCCAAATTTTGTGACATGTTTACTTGCATTTCTTTGAAAAATACTCTGGAGCTGTATAGCTAGGCCACACATAAAGCCATCTGCTTAGTTTTAGTAGATACATGTTCACATTTCCATAGAGGCTGATCTAGTTTACATTGACACTAGGAATGTGTGTGTGTGTGTGTGTGTGTGTGTGTGTGTGTGTGTGTGTGTGTGTGTGTGTGTGAAGTATACACATGTCCAGAGAGGCTGGAGATAGGTTTCTATTCTCTAGATCTGGAGTTACATGCAGTTCCAGGACACATGACCTGGATACTGGGAACTGAGGTCTTCAACAGAAATGACAAACCCTGAGTATTGTTGAATCACCTTCCTACCTCCCATTTGTATACTTAATTGTAAATGTTTTATTTGTATTTCTTCAATGGCTTATGGACTGGTATTTGTATTTTATTATTTTAGAACTGTTGGCCAAATTCAGCTACCTGTTTTTTTGGCTAGATTGTTTTCTTCTTGGTTATTCTGAATAGTATTACATATGGTTATTGCATAAATGTAAGTAATAGTTTTGTATAACATTTACAGCACTGAAAAGAACTTCTTCCTTCATAGAAGTAGTCACTTTACTTGGTTAAGTTTATTTTACAGGACAGAGACTTTTAATATCATTGACGCCCATTTTGCCTTAACTATCCATGCATTTATGAAACTGGGTCCACTTTATTGTATTGAATAGTCTCTCCAAAGTATTCTATACTTAACTTTAGAAAATTTTTCTTAAGAATTTAAGTTCTATTTATCAACATTGGCCTATAATTTTTCTGCTTTTCTGTATCTTTATCTGGATTTTGTATCAAAGTAATAAAGATTTGAGAGACATTTATGATAGGAGTTATCTTGGGAGAGAGAAGTAGTAGAATGAACTTCAAAATAAGATTGTAGAAGACATTTCTGATTTTTTTTTCTGATTCAATCATAAGAACATTATATTTTTCTCTCAAAATCTCTCAGTTTATAATATAGCAAAACAGGTTACTTATATAAGACAATGTATTTACTTGTTCATCATTGAACTATACCCTAAAACTGTCATTTACATTATAAACAAGATACTTTATAATGTAATCTAGTAGGATAATTGTCTCTATGTATTACTTTAGTTTGTGTAAAGCAAATTATTTGTACTAATTTAAATTCTACATCAAAATGAATCATTTACTTCTGTATTGGAATTATTTATATCCAAGAATCTTCAACCTGCAGGTGAAAATTATGGAGTTCATGAAACATATCAGTGTTAACTTCTCACCTTTCTTTTGTTAACCCTTTACATATTAACCAGCAAATTTAAGTAATTTTGACTTTTATGGAATAGAACAGCAATAAATTATAATCAGAAAGACAAATTCAATTAAATATTCTTAAATAAGTTATAAAATTTGCTTAGCATGCTAATCATGAACAGGTAACATATTTAAGGCTATATGTTGATTAATAACGCATTCAGCCAATTCAATGCATTAGTTCCAGTGATAAAGTGTTTTTACTGATAAAAAACACAAATAATCATTAACTTTGATATGGGATGTAAAGCAACATAGCCATATGTTAAAGTGTAGTGTGAAGTTAATCAAATATTAAAAACAATCATAAACTATGAAACCCATTTAATTTTAAATAAAAAATCTTACTATTTTAAAATTAAATTATTTTTGCCAAAATGAAAGGTACTAATTATATCTCTCTAGTTTTAATCAAGTAAATTCTTTTAAAACATATTTTATGACAATTATAGAGTTCTTACTGCATAAAATCAATATGTCAGTCCTGAATATTACATGAATTCTGTTTGATATTATAATAAATACACAGAGCAAGATATTTAAAGAAGTTGAAATATCAAAGAGATAGAGAAACAAACTACAGCTCACCCAGCCAACTCCTTAGGCTTCACTCCACAAATCATCCCACTTCAACCATCTCTGTCTTCCTCAACCAAAGAAGGAAGAAACAGGAGAAACAGAGCTCCTCCCTTCTCTCTTTCCCACCAGCTGTCTCACTTCCTGGTTCAAATTTTCTAGAGCTGGGGTTAAAGGTGTTTGACACCGCCTCCTGGCTCTTTTAGGCCTTGAACTCACAGGGATCCAGAAGGATCTCTTCCTCTGGAATGATAGGATTAAAGGCATAGGCCACCACTTCCTAAGCTAAATGGCTTGGCTCTGTTCTCTGATATTCTAGACTATTTTTATTAAACACACAATATATCACCACACCTGAACACATTTTTCTAACAGGCAGGTGGTATTATCTTTTTAATACTAAATATTTCTCTGTATTGATTCCATGGCAGTTCTATTCAATTGTAAACCAAGTTAAATTAGAAATTAAACTACCATGACTGCATTAAATGTAATAGTTGAGATGACTTTGGGAAAGTAAGATGTTATGAAAGTATAATACATACATGATAAGTGCTGTCACAAACTTAGATGAACTTTTCTAAAAATTCTAGTAAACAGATTATAACACGGCCATGTATATATAAAAAATGGACATACATTTGTTATCTACACAATAGATACAGAAGTGAATTTGCTACCTCCTATTCATGCATGAATAGGCATTTTTGCATGTGTTTTTCTAAGAGCTCTAAGGAAGGAAGATGATTACCTGTTTACTATTTTAATATGTTTATAATATTTGCAACTTTGCAGTTCCTACAATAAAACATATGTGGGTAAAAATTGCATTATAAATATACTGATTTAAGAAAGCATATATTTATTACTCATTGACAGTAAGGTTAAATCACTTTAATGCAATCATGAATTACACTATTTTATTTTCATCATGCTATATAAATAAAATATGATATATTAGAAGAGTTACATAAACTTTGGGATTTAAAACAAATGACAATTTGCAGTAATATTTCAATTACTGTCAGTCTTGATAGCATATTTAAGAGATGACAAATTACTTCAGTTTTGTTCTAAATCTGATAATTTTAAAAAAATGTCTTTTAATACTTTTTCTCTCAATGCAGTGTTTTCGCATAATTTGTAATCAGACTGTTTTCTGTCAACTTTGTGGATATTGCTTCACTCTAGGAACAAAAGTAAGGATCCCACTGTTGCCGTTACTAAAACAAAGTAATCAAAATAACTATGTCTATACATGTGCATCATTATGTGTGTGTTTTCAGAGCAAAGTCAGAATCTGTGGGATAATGTCATCCTAAATTAAAGCAATCAACTTAATCATTATAATTAAATATTTTTGTAAAAAAATTCATTAATAACTTTTATATGACAAAATTAATTCAATTTCAAATCTAGTTTAAATCCTCTAAGGTTTTTAATTTCTAGAAAATTTTATGGACATTATAAAACAAAAGAAAAATAAAAATAAGCATTAAAATTATACTAGAGAAAGGGTTTATAACAAACCTAAGTATCAGAAATCTTTCATAATAATATTTTTGGTAGTAAGAACTTTATTGCTGATGTATTATCTTCTTAGTGCTTATGCTATATCTATTCACAGCACAGATTCTGTTTTAAACATCATGTGTATTCAGCATCATTTGTCATTTTGTAGTTTGGTTCCCAGTAATTCAAAAATAACAACACATTACCTATTTCACCTTTTGTCAGGTGTAGTCCACTTTAATGCTCAGGTCAAGAGTAATTCATTTTACTAGACACAACTACCAATTTGTGTAGATGTTCTCAGCCTCCTTTGCTAGGCAGCCCCATTGCTTTGTGTCATATGCCAATACCAAAAACATTTTCTACCAAGGATGCCCAGTAGCCATGCCAGGCAGTCATACGGATAGACTTTGCATCTTTTTTCCTGTCCTCTATTACGATCTTTCAAGTCTCACCTACACCATGCGGTAGCCTGCTCATAGGTGCTTGTCAACCCACCTGACATGATTTACTGGATATTCTACCTTTGGTACAGACATAGGGTTCCTATAGACCTATCCTCTCTGTCTCTTGACAAACTTTACATTTCCCTTCTACTTGCAGAAGCCACTGTCACAACACATATTCAACCAGAGAACCTGAGGATCCTGCCTCTTGCTGTGGACTGCATGCACTAGCAATTTTCCACAAGCCCTGTTTAGCCTTTTTTTTTTTTTTTTTGTACTCTTTCTCTATTCTTCTGTCTCCCACCGAACAGCAGAATTCTCTACCAAGAAAACTACAGCCACCATAATATCTTCATATCTAAAATGTATTACAGCAACCAAAGAACCCCCAAGAACTGAACGAAAAACAGAACACCCAACCAAAAAAGACAAGTCCAGATATTGACACATCAAAACATCACAATTATCAAAACTTTAGATGCCTAGACACCAGCATAAAAACATGAACATGAACAACCAAGATATTACTACTCTGCTAGAAGCCAGTAACCCCATTAAAGTAGGCTCTGATAAATTTAATAGAGCTGAAGTACAGGACAGGGGTTTTGAGACACTAAAGAACAAATATATGAGGAGTTGGAACTATCTTTCATTCTCTGGCTTGGTATATTAATATTGTGCAAATGACTCTCCTACCAAACACAATCTATAGATTCAATTCAGTCCTCATCAAAATTCTAACAAAGTAAACAAATTTCAGTTTCATAAGGAAACAGACAAAGGACCCTTCAGGGTACCAAAAACAATTCTAAAAACAGCAACAGCTCTCCTTCTCCCCAAACTCCAAATAACAGTAGTGCTTGTTATTCCAAATTAAAATTGTACTGTAAAACTGACAATAGCAAAAAAAGGTCTATTGGCATAAAAACAAACATGTTTATTAAAGAAATAAGCCTGAAGACCCACAAATGAATCAACAAAACTATAGATGCCTGACTTTTTTAAATAAAGAATACAAAAATAAACACTGGAGAAAAGACATCATCTTTAACAAATGAGACTGGACAAACATGATATAGAAGAAGCCAAGTAGATCCATATTCATCACCCTGCACAAGACTCAACTCCAAATGGATCAAGCACATCAGCATACAAACAGATACCGTGAATCTAATAAAGCAGAAACTGGAGAATTGACTTGAACTAATTGGCGTAAGAAGATTGTCTGCATAGGACACTGATACCGTATGCCTAAGAACAAAAGTTAATAAACAGGACATCATGGAGGCAAAAAATGCTTCTGTTTGGCAAAGTTCACCATTATTTGGGTAAAGCAACAGGCTACAGAGCAGATAAAATATACTTTTAACAATTAAATATCTGGAAAGAGTTAGTGTCAAAAACATAAACAAATACTAAAAAGCAAAATCAAACAAAAACCCAGAAATGTGTATAGCAAGAAAACAAATAGCCAAATAATATAAATTATAGAAGTAAGCATACAGTTTTAAAAATTGAAACATAAATTGCTTAAAAACATTTAAATAAAGGCTTGCTATCCTTAGTCATAAGAAAAATGCAGAGAAAATTAATTTTTTTATTTTAACTTATACCAGCCACAAAATAACAAATGACACCTGATGCTATTAAGGAGGTTGGGGGAAAAGAACATCTCTTTATTGCTGGTGGGAATGTAAACTGATAAGCTGATAGAATTGCAATGTAAAGCATTGTGATGGTTCATTAGTAATCTGAGAACATATCTACCTTAAGATCCAGCTATGTTACTCGTGGGCATATATCCAAAGGGCTTGCCATTTTACTCCACAGACATATAGTCAGCCATGTTCATTGATGCTCCACTCAGAAACCTATCAAATGGAAATTACCTAAATGCAATAGAACTGATGATGTGAAATGAAAATGGCATATACATACTATGGGATATTACTAAGATAGTAAAAATGAAACCATAAGCTTTAATAGGTCATCTTAAATGTGTTAACTCAATCCTTGAAAGATATCATATTCTCTTATAAAGGCAGCTAGCCCAAATATTCAGATATGAGTGCATAGCCTATAGTAACTACAGAATCCAAGGAAGTAAAAATGGCACCATTTTTAGGATAGGAGTATTGGGAAGCAATAGAGAGTGTTATAGCAGGATACAAATGATTTTATCAGGAATAAGGGAAAGGTATAATCTTTATAGAGGGGAAGTAAATAAATACAGAAGAAGATGGGAGAAAGGCCAAAGGGAATAATCGGGATAAAAGTGATCTGATAGAGTAAACAATGACTCTTTTCGGGGAGTGAGGTAAATATAGAAGAAAGAAGATAAAAGGATAATGTAACATTAAGGATGTCTGAAAAGTCATAAGGAATCATGTTATAAAGAATACTCATAGATAATGAAACATGTTGTATGTACAAATACATTCATAATGAACATATTTCACGTAGTCTAATGATACGTCTTCCAAAAGCCAAAGACCTCTAACAAAAATTCCAGTAATAGACACATTGAGTTCTCTATTGTGTAGGGGCCCCCAAAAGTCTTCCAGCATATACAGCTTACTGCTGTTGCCTCAAGCTGTCACTGAAAAAAGTCACTATTGACAAAGACACCACATACTTCAGAAATTGGTTTCAGAGTCCCCTGAGTAAGAACTGACCTGAATTTCTCTTTATAGAAAAGAAAAGAAAAAAAAAAACACAAAAACTAGATTATATGGAACTAAGCAGTATCATGTAATGCAAACTTTCAGTGAAGAGAGACAGTCAAACATCCAATTCTTCTACCCAGCTATTGAAGCCTACAGACCACAGAAAATGACGAGCATGGCACAATAAGCTTAAAGGTGAAGCAGTGGCACATATTATTGGATGTAAGACCCTCTCAGCAAAACAGCAAACTATGCCTGGTACTAGAAACCATGTTAACAACTAAGTGCTAATAAAGTCATGGTGATCAAAGAAAAATCCACAGCAAATACTTTAGTAAACCATAATAGTATATTAACAATAATAACAATAATAAACATAATAATATAAATAGTATATAACAATAATATGTAAACATTTGTTCTAAGATAGGTCAGTGTAATCTACATTGCTCATCAAGGACACTTCTCTGTGCAAAAGATGAAGATCTCTATAGAAAACACAACCAATCAAAATTTACATTCTGAAGGTCAGTCCCAATAGATAGTCCTTCAAAACACTTAAACGGCTATGATTTTTAGATATTATTGAAGAGAGGGAATAAAGATTCTAAGAGCCAAAGGATCGGAGAGTTTTCTGTGAGTCCAGTTCCTAGGAATGTCAGAAGCTGTCCTTATTGAGTTTTACCATCATGACTGTTCAAAAATGAGCTGAAAAGTATTATACTAATGCACATGCCAAAGTGGATGTGGAAATTGTCCACAAGGATTCAACACTATACAAAAAAAAAAAAACAAAACAAAACAAAAAAAAACCTGTAAGTAGCTGAATAAAGCTGAAAGCAATTGAGGTGGTCTTCCTCAGGGAAGAGCAAACTATTGTTGTCCAGTGACAAATGTTTAGTCCTGAAAATATACATACAAGCATCACTATGTGGATTTAACAGGTTATTGCTAGGAATATATATTCATATATAAGCATACCTTCATGCAATAAAAATAAAAGGGCATGAATCTGAAGAAGAATGGAAAGAGGTATATTGAAGTTTTTCGAAGGGAGAAAGGCAACCGAGAAGTGCTGTAATTATATTAAAAATTTTATAAATATAAAAAAGTAAAAACTAAGTAAATGAAAGAACTCGTTTATTACATAAAAAAATATCACAGTGCAACCTGATGTGGGAATGTCTTTCTGTATGCTGTGAATATCAATCTTTAAATAAAGGAACTGTTTTGGCCCATGACAGGCACCATAGAAAAAGTAGGTGGGGGGAATCAGAATAGGTAGGAAAGGAAGGGCAGAGTCAGAGATCAGATCAAGCCAGATGCCCAAAGAAGAAACATGTAAGGAACACAGGTGAGCCATGGGGCCATGGCGTGCACGGCAGAACAGATTAATGAGAATGGGTTGAGTTAAGATGTAAGAGCTAGCTAGCAATGTGCCTGAGCCATAGGCCAAACAGCATGAAGTTAATATAAGCATCTGAATCATTTTGGGGGATTACGCAGCAGTTGACGGCTAAGGGGTCTGGGGTGGCAGGTCTGTGAGTCTGGACCTCTGGCCATCCAGGGCCAAGAAACCTCATTGTAACAACAACCCATTTTAAATTATCTAAATATATACATTTTTATTATCATTGTGTTATCATCTTGGGATCTCAATTAGTAGTGTCATATTGTTCTATGATTGTTTCTTCTATGACAATATAGTTTTAAATATATGTTGAATGAAATTTACTGCAAGGTTTTTACCAACTCTGAAAACTTTAGACAAACTTTAGCTTAATTTTTGCTTCTTTTTATAATGTGAACCCTACATTTACACCATTCCTACCACTCTTCCCCTTTTAACTCTTCCCTCACAAAAGCACAACTTCCTCAACAATTGTTAAATATATGTACATATGTGTGGACATATATATTTACATACTATATATGGATAGAACCAATTTAATGTTGCTCACTTAAATGTGGGATAAGAACTGACAATTTAGTCAATTAGCCTAAAGAGAAATTTTGTCCCTGGAGAAAAGCTGATTCAGCACAAACTCCCATGCCTCAAACTTAGTGAGACTTAGAATAAACAAAAGTTGATTTGAAGAAAAGCAAAGTAATCCATGCATCAAATTTTGAATTCTGCCTTTCCAAATAAACAGTTCTCCTCTGCTGATCTATTCTCCTCTTATTTTAATAAATTAACTATAATTTTAGAAATTGTGTGGTGACATTACCCTCCTCCCCTTAGAATAGATCATTGGCATACTTTTTTTTTTTTTTCTTTTTTTTAATCTCTGGGAACATTCTCATGAGACACCTCCAAATGCTGTATTTTTTTTTAAATTTCTTATTTATGCTATTTCGTTTTTAGTTTTTCTGTAATAAGAGTGGTTGTAAACTTTTGGGATCAAATGACTCTTTCACAAGGGTTGCTTATGACCGTAGGAAAATAAAGATATTTACATTGTGATTCATAGCAGTAGTAAACTACAGTCGTGAATTAGCAATGACAATAGTTTTCTGGTTGGGACTCATCAAACATGTAGAACTATATTAAAGGGTCACAGCAACAGGAATATTGAAAACCGCTGATCTGGAACATTAGCTTAGCTTCATGGAACCTCTCCTCAATTCTTATTTTCTCCTGTGACTACTTCCTTCCTTTTCTGCAATTGTAAAAGTTTAAATGGGAAAATGCCTCATATGGTCAACATGGCTTTCACAACTTATGCTCTCTAATTTATTCCATGTGGTTTTATCTCCAGCATAGATGCTGAGGCCTGGATTCCTTGTAAGTTCCTAGGAACATATATCTGATAGAGAGGATTGGAGACAGAGAGGATAGAACTTGACATTTTCCAAATCTAAGCTGTGGTGGCAGGGAACTTGACAGAGGTTTCAGAACAAGAAGATTCCCAGAGGAATCTCCCACAAAGACCTAAAGTCATTGATGTCTGGCTGAATGGTAGGCTCTGCTACTCTGCAAGAAAATTAGTCTTTAGCATAACAAGGAAGCCAAAGAATGAATGATCAGCTACAGAACTCTGTCAGCTTGATGCTACATGATGAACATCCTCTTTATGGATAAGGAGCAGGTCATTCATTGAACAGGGCATTAACAGTTTTTTCCTCAACCACCATATCATCTAATATTGTAAGTTTTCTCCATGGTTTTATAAATAAGGTTCGCCAAGACCACATCTTTAAAGTTGATATTTAGTTGTACCCAGTTTTATTTGAACTACTCTGTAGTAGTGAGGTTTCTTGGTCCCAGGCGGCCAGAGGCCCAGACCCTGCCATACCAGACCACTTAGCTGCCTGCCGCTGCTGCTCAGGCCCCCAGAAATAACTCAGATGCTTATATTAACTTCATGCTGTTTGGCCTATGGCTCAGGCACATTGCTAGCTAGCTCTTATGTCTTAAATCAACCAATTTCTATTAATTTGTCTGCCACATGACCCGTGGCTCACCTGTGTTCCTTCCATGTTGTTCCTTTGGGCTTCAGCTTGGTCTGTCTGACTCCGCCCTGCTCCTCCTACCTATTCTGATTCCTCCTCCTTTTTCTATGGTGCCTGTCATGGGCCAAAACAGCTCCTTTATTTAAAGATTGCTATCCACAGCATACTACAAGGCATTCCCACATCACTACCCTTTACTGATTCTTTCATGGCTACTCGGCTCATCTCAGGGAATGTCTTACTCTATGTTCAACTCTGCAAGATCTTGATATATTTCTATACTTGCAAGTGGAGAAGTGGATAATTTCTTTCAATCAAAAAGATAAATTTTTCTGTCTTGATTCCTTAGTTAGTAAAATGGAGAATCCATGGAAGAAAGAATTAGTCTTTCTGTAAAGAATGTTGTTAGAGAGAACAATGTTTGTATGGCAATTACATTCCAATCAATAGACAGATGGGGAGAAGTCAGATTTGCAGTGAAGTCTTAGTTTTAATTTAGTGATGTTTCATGCATTGTTCAGTTGGCTGCTTTTATTGAACTATTACCAGAATTAGAGAAAAATGGCTTCATTAAACATTTAGCACTCATGGACATTGCTTCTGGTTTCTTGGGTGATGTCTTATTCAATTAGTTGAGGACGATGTAGAGAATACCTAGTTTTGCGGATAATGTCAATTTTAAAAGCAAGCAAGCCACTGAAAGTTACATTGTTCAGCAAAGAAAACAAAACACACGATAATTGACCAAGGGCCAACTACATCTTTTTATACCAGTTGTCAGGAAAAGAGAATTTAGTATGGTAAATGGTTGACATTCAATATCCATTTAACATATTACCCCAACACACACAGACACACACACACATACACACACTCACACTAAGGTTTTATGATAGTTACTCTAATGACTGTGAAATCAATACTGAAAAATAAATAAAAAAATTATACAATACCAAGCATGAAATTCAAATTCACTATATATTTAATTAAATAACAACATCCAATTCAGTTTTCAGCTTGACCCCAAGAAACTATTTTTGTAAGCTGTCATTTGATTATCTAACCTGTGTCCCACCCAGCCTTTGTGTTAACCATTTAATACTTTCATTCCTTCAAATCTAGATGTTGGGCCTTGGGTTTGTTTCTGTCTGTAGCCTCTCATCCTTTCTTTCTCTCTCAGTACCGTGATTACTCTTCAGTTAAACCTACCTTTTGGCTTCAGCTTTCAGTCCCCACCCTGAATCATAAAATAGCCAGTATAAAAAGAATGCCTGAAATCCTCTGTATCCACTCCAGTAAATTTTTTTTTTTCCAAAATCATCTTTCGAGCATTGTCTCATTATGAATCAGCACATGAACTACTTCCTGCTCCAAGTGTAACCATTTAATTTGGATGTTTATCTAGGTTTATTATACTATTTCCACTCTCCCTGAGACCAGGGCCTCCATATATACCTTCAAATAATTTGTGTGTGACAAGAGTTTCTCTGTGTGTCACAGACTGTCCTGTAACTCCCTCTGTAAACCAGGTTTGCCTAGACTCAGAGACCTACCTGTCTCTTCCTCCCAAATGCTGAGAATAAAGACATGTGTCACCACTGCCTAGCACTTTGAAATATTTTCAAATATAATAATATTGAAGTCAGTTAGTCAAATTAAGTTTTTTTACAGTTATAAATATGGATATTTGTTGCATTTTAATATTAATTTTAATGTATTGAATTAGAGTTCAATTTCAGTCCTGTTATTCTCAGCATTTAGTTTTCTAGCAGACTCTAGTTAAAAGTGTCCTCCTGGAATTCAGTGGTCTTGATACCCGAACACATCACTAGAGCATACATGTGAAGGATATTTCTGAATCTCTTATTCTTCACATTTATGAGACTGCCATGTCAGAGTAACTTCTTGATTACACTAACTATATTAAATTATAACATTAGGAGAAATTTAATATCTGACAAACTTGTTTAATCCATTTTAGAATGAAATTTTGACTTTTTTCATAATCAGTAGATGTTGGCATGATTTATACTTAATATAAGAGATCAATTTGCATAGTATTGACTTATCAGAAATGCATGAACCTATACTGTATCATTCATTTAGCCTTCAATTTTTGTCATCAACATGTTGAAATTCTCATTGTACAAGTCTTTTATTGGTTATGTACTTTGAAGCATTTATTCTCTGTAAAACTAATATTAAAATAATTCGTTCATATAAATTTTAAAGATTTTTTATTTTCTGTGTATGGAATTGTAACTGATTTTTGTTTTGCTTTTTGTTTATTCCTACCTTGGCCATTTCATTTATTATCTTTACTTGTGATCAGTTATATTTATATTTAATGAGTTTTGCAGATAAAAAAATGCATGAAGAGAAATTATCTTTATTATTTTCTGCCTATAGTTTTTATGTCTTTACTTGATGAATTTCCATGGCCAAATTCCAGTACCATGTTAATAGTGGTAGTAGCTATAGAATCCAACATCATAGTCAAAGGTTTAAGTCCTCCCTTGAACTTTATGGTCCAATTAGTTAATTTGTTCAGAGTGAAAGCTATTGTTGGAGTGCCTTGTCACCACAAAGTCTGATTGATTCAATTCTTGAAAATGTTTTTTCTCCAATACCTATGCCTTATCTCTATTAAAATCAGGCAGATGTAGAAGTTTGAGATTACATATGGGTTCTCAAACCTATTCTATTGACCAGTTTTCTATTTTTAATTTTGTACTATATTCTTTAACTTTGTATGTCTGAATTATAATTAGAAATTTCATACTATGATACCTCTGTTTTTCTATTGTGCAGACATTAGCCTGGCTATTATGTATCTTTTGTGTTTTCAAATAAAACTAAAATTACTTTTTAATTTTTGTAAATAATTCTTTTCTCATTTTGATCAGGGGTGTGCTGAAACTGTACTGTATGATCCGAATTTTTGATATCTCATTCAATTTCCTACATAGTTATAGACTAAGACTTTCTCTGTGATTTTGTTTGGGCGGATTTAAAATTTTAGAAACATGCCCCCTTGTGCTCTGCTCACTCTGTTTTTGATCATTCGCGTTGGGGCCATTATTTGTTCCTCCCCCTTGTTTGTAGGTAGCACTTTCACTTTTTTTAAGCAGTGTAAGTCCTACCCTTATTTCTGATGTCAGTGATCAAAGGCTCGGTTTTTCTTACATCTATAGCTAAAATCTTGTCAGTTGCCTCAGTTGTCTCAAATTACACGCTATATAAGACTTACAGTATTGTCACAGTCTAGATTTGTATATTTCTGTGCATGTGCTTATTTTGCGGTTTTCTAAGATTCTTGGTAGATAACGTATATTTTAAATTTTATATCCTTTCATTTTTAAGTATATGAATCTTAACTTTAAATTTGTTTCAGCATTATTTTATTGTCTTTTACAATTTTGACATACTCTGTTTTCATTATTCTGTATTTTCTATTTTTATTTGCTCCTCTGAATGTTTTTACCTATTTTGCATGTATTTGTCAATTTTCAAGATATACTTCTGTTATTTATTTCTTATTCTACTTTGTATAAAGACGCTATTTTACAATACTAATCACATTAATTTATTGAAACTTATTATTTAACCGTACAAATTTTTTAGAGAACAGACTTTATATGTACTTGAAAAGAATAGATGCTATCTGAGTAAAAATTTTTAGACCTTTTATTAACAATTTAAGAATTTGTTATAGAAAGTATGGCATTTCTTCATTTTTATAGAGCTATTAATTCCTGAGGGTTAAGTTGACTTTTAAAGATCACCCTGTATTTATCCATAGCTTTTCAATTGTATTTATCTGTTTCAGTGAACTAAAACTTGGTAAATAATAGTTATAAATTCTTGCTATATTAATATTATAGTATTTAAAACTGTCCTTTAAAACTGTCCTTTAAATTTAGATTTAGATACTACTTAGTGTAAATCATCACTTTTGCCGGGGTAATAATATTTTCATTTATTTATTCTTTTAATCTTTTTCTCTTCTACATTAAATCCTGTATATCACCACATATTGCTTATCCTTACCCATTTGACACTACTTATATTTTAATGTAGAATTTGATTAAGATTCATCCGAAGTTAATAAGGAATGCATAGTTTCTAGCATTTTGCTATTTATTTTCTATATTGATTAGAGCATTTTTATCTCTCATTTTATTTACTCCTGTAGTTTATTTTAAAATTTATTTCTTTGTAATAAAGTATGTAATTTCTTATTTTTTCCTATATATCCTATTACAATTTTATGGTTATGGATACCACATCTAATATTATAAAATTATATTACTGTTTCTATATCAACAAGATAAACTTCAATAACATAAAAAAACTCTTTTCTAATATTACATCACTTCTTTTAGTACTTATCACAAAAATTGCATATTCATGGTGTATGCTCTGAAACACTGAATAATAGCCTGTCTAAATGTGTTAACAACTGTCTATGCTGCTTCTTGTAAGAAACTTCATTTAGTTATAATCCACATTTGTAATGATACTAATTTGGAATAATATTTTGATATATTGTTTTCATAAATCATAGAAATTTATTATTTTAATGCAACTGGCATTTATAGTTACCTATATATTTACTTTTATTGGAGTCCCTATTTTTTCACCAGACTTTCAGTTTTTCTTGTTATTACTGTACTTTCTGCAGGAATCTCTAGAATATTCTTTTCCATGTCAGCCTAAGAAGTAATAAATTATTTCATCTTTCCTTACCTGGAGTGTCTTAATTTTTCTCCTTTGAATGACAATTTACCACGTGTGAGCTTCTTGCTTACCAGCTCTATTTTTCTGTCTTTCATCACATTAATATGTTGGTTTGTTGGGTGTTATTTTAAATTTTTTGTCTACAAAGATTTTAGTCGGAATCTGATGAAAATTACCTGTGTGTGATGAATGATTCATCTTTCACCACTTTCAATATCTTCTGTCTTTCAAAGGTCTGTTTATAATGCATCCTATCACTGACGTCTTTGAGTTCACGAAACCTTTGTATTTTCACTCTACAATCATTACTTTTCCATATATAATTCTTTTCTCCTGAGTTTGCCACAGTGCACGTTTGTATTCAGAAGTTTCTCTGTCCTGCCCAACCATTCCCGAAGCCATTTAGTCCTCCTAAAATATCACACAAAGTCTTATATTAATTATGACTGTTTTATCTATCGCTCAGATATATTATTGACTAACTCTTTCACTTAAATTAACCCATCATTCTTACCTATGTTTACTCATGTTACTTGGTAGCTTTGCTCAATGAAGATTTCTCTTCTCCCTTCTTCCTCTGAGTCTGACAGGTGACTCTGTTCTTCTTCTTCCCAGAATTCTTTTCTTCTGGTTGTCCAGACTATACTTCCTGTCTGCTGAGCTTTTGGCCAATCAGCATTTTATTAAACAAAAATTTACAATGACAAATATTTACAGTATAGAAAAGCATAGCCCTACAGCAGAAGTTTGTACAGTTGAACTAATTCTACAGGTTCTTAAACTCTCTTTTATGCATTGTTATATTCTATTTTTCTTTCTGTTCTTGAGACCTGATCATTCTCGTTGGTCTATCTTTATCAAAGCCAGTTACCTCAGTCTTCTGAAATGGCCTTGAAGAGATTGTCATAGTTTAACTTTCATCGGTTTCTTTTTCAGCTAGAATTTCTTGCCGATTTTTTATGTTACTTTTAATATATGAGAGCATGTGGTGAGGGAGGTTGAGAGCATGTGGTGAGGGAGGTTGAGAGCATGTGGTGAGGGAGGTTGGGGGAGGGCTGGGAAGAGAAGGAGAAAGAATGTTAGTGGGTACGTCAAAAAATTTTAAAGAAAATAAAATATATAAAAGAAAAAATTGTTCCACTTTTCATCTTTTAAGTTTACCTTTTAAAATTTTTAATTAAATCTTTACTTAAAGATAAAATATTACAAAGTTTAATTATCCTGATCCGAAGTCCATACATATCAGTGAATATCTATACACGTAGAATGGCTTTTCTGAAACTTGAGCTTCATATTGGCTCTTACAATTTCATGATCATGCACCTTTTTCTACAACAAAAACAACAAAAATCAACGACAGCATTAAAATTCTTAAAACAATTAGACTTATGTATCCCCTTGATTATGCATTTAATAAATGTATTTTATCCTTCCTCACAATATAGGATTCATCCTTTCTGATTCTTGTCAATACATCGTATCATACATACATACATGCACAGATATGTATATATAAATAGATTGAGTTATAGAAAAGAGTAAATTTGACATGTGGGAAGTACATACAGATGTGTTTATGCATTTGTACACATAGATATACACATATATACATGTGCAGAATATATTTTTAATAGTTATTTCAAGTTGAAAATGTCTACATCTATAATTACTATTTTATGCTGAAAGATTTTAAACATTCTTATTTCTATCTCTTAACATATTTACTACATTTGGGTTGTATATTTTGTTCATATTATGCTTTCATGGCTTTTACCAGAATTATCCTCTGAATATTTTTAAGATAACTTAAAAATATTTTTATTTGCTATTTCTATGCAAGAATCAGCTGAGATACAGAATTGTGCTTTTGTGTCTTTCCTGAGCATTTCTTTGAAATGTAAATCATATGATTCTAATTTTTTATGTTCAACATAGTTTACCTGGATGTCTTAGTACTTAGTATTTCCCTGTAAAATATAAAAAACCAATGCAAGGAGAGTTTCCTAGCCCTTATAACTCCTAACAGTGACTTTATCCTGATAGGGTGAGTTGTTCAGAAATTGTGGTGGGTCAAAAGCAGCTTGTGCCCTCCTTTCTGACTGTTTCTGACCAGGAGCAACAAGCAGACAGATGGCTGGGACTTGGGAGGACAGAGTTCCTTTTTCCACTCTGTCTCTCACAAGCTGTGCACAACATGCTGTAGGAGGAAGCATAAAACCCCCTGCAGTGAGAAGGGAGTGAGTAGTTCCTGATCTGAGGGGAAAAAAATGACAATACCAGAAATTCACCACAAGTTATCATTCAGGTGTCTTCTGGAAATTAAAAACAGAGTTTCAAAGTAATTGTAATAGACAGACTCTGCCAGTAAAACTCTTATCTTAGTGAACATCTTGATTCTTTATATATATATATATATATATATATATATATATATATATATATGTATATATATATTTTAACTCTGTGATCATTTCAGAACGTTCATGATGTCTATTAACTTGTTCCTTTATTTGAACAGCCATCTTCTCAAATACTTTAATTTGGGCTTTATCTAACATGATGCATTATACCTTAAAGCCCTCTTATCTCAATAATAATTCTGATTTCTACTTTTACAAATTAGCCTTCAATTTACTAAGAAATAATTTTGTAGGTATTTTAAATATTTTTTCTACATTTAATTTTTCATTACATAATTTCTCAAGCAAAGAGTTTTATTTTTTAATTTATTTTTTCGTGTGTGTGTGTGTGTGTGTGTGTGTGTGTGTGTGTGTGTGTGTGTGTGTCTGTGTCTGTGTCTGTGTGTGACCCTGGACAGACAGACCTGTGTAGTTCAGATGTTGGGTCCTGGGCAACCATCTTGGGCATTGGTTTCCACATCCTACCGTGTTTGAGATAGGGTCTCTTGTCCTCACCTAATTTCCCCAACACAAATTTTATTTACTCCTGTCTGTCTCTCATCTAGCAATGGCAGACATCTACATCTGGCTTTACTTTGTCTTGCAAGAGTCTCAGATATAAATCCATCTTCCCAATCCTCACGGTTTAAATTCCACATTCACACTTACATTTATAATCCCTCTGTAGCTTAACGATAGAAACATATCACAATTACACATGTATTTTATTTTTTCAATTTCAATACTATTCTGTATCATTATCATCTTGTCTTAGCCTCCCCCCCCTAAAAAAAAAAAAAAAAAAGTCCCACTGTATCTAGCACATTATTTATTGGAATCAGTTGCTCCCGTTGTTAGATATTAGTAGCCTTTTTATTCCTCAAATTTCAATAAGAAAATAGGTTTTGCAATGCTGAGAAGTTTTTCCTTTAAGGGGCATCTCATCCCTTTAAGAAAGACTATTTACAACATACTTTAAAATCAGAAACTTCATATTTACAAAATTACAATTTCTTTTTATTCCTAAGCCTGTGGTTTTTTTTCTTTATTTATATTTACTTTTTTGTTATTTGTTTTGTCCTATTCATAAACAGATTCTGGCTCTGTATTTTAGATTATCCTAGAAATCACTACTATGTTTACATTTCCTAGTATCTTTGATTCTCTGTCTCAGGACTACTGGGCGTATAGGAAATGTGTCATCGCCCAAAGACTGGGTTTTTTTTGTTTTTTTTTTTTTAATGTGTCATAGTTTCATAACCTTTTTCCTTGGTATTATTGAACATTTGTTCCAAATATCCAAATGTAATTTTCTATACTTTATACTCACTTAATATGAACATTAAGAATAAATTTCAATTTAGATATCTTATGAACGTATACCAAATGGCTATTTAAACAAATATAAAAAGTGAAGTCTTGGATAATCGTGGTAAATGTTTTGATTCTAGCACTTAGGGGGCAGAGGTAGGTAGATCTCTAAGTTTGAAAGGCTATTCTGAACTACAGAGCTAGTTCCAGGACATCAAGGTTACATAAAGAAACCCTTTCCTGAATAACAAAACATAATAAAAGCTTAAAGTATTGGAAATGAAAGAACAATGCTGTTTCTTATTTCTGTTTTCCAGTAAATATATCAGCATAAATTGTGTCTTATATTTTTAAAGTGTAATAGGAGAGTTGAATTATCACACTAGTAGTGTTAGATAATGATCAGAATCCCATAATCCTGGCAAAATTTGCCTCTATTATTTTGTAGTAATAACAGTAATTATTTAAGAAATATTATTTGTCTTGCTTTTTCATAAGATAATTTAAGTTTACAGTTTGTTATAATTGCAAACAATTATGAAAGGCAAATAAAATGTTTTTAAGGTTATCATTAGTATAAAACAATAGTCAAGGATTTTTTTCTGTGAACAATAGGTCTATCAAAATACTCTTTTAAAATTTAATCTAAGGATTGAATAGAAATCTATAAAAGATTGTATCTAATTATTAAGAACTGTATTATCTTGCTTTTAGAATTTAAGTAAATAGGCATTGTTAAACAGATGGAATATATTTATATAATACCTAAATACATATGTATGTGTATGTTCATATAAATATGTAACATGCACACATCATTAATCATACTGGGTTTAATTATTTATAAAAAAGATGTATACTCTTTGTTCTTGCTATCAGATATTAAATACATATGAAAATCAAGTTTATAGACATTTCCCAGATTGTACTGAACTGCCCCATGCCTGCCTATGAATTTCTATGTTCAGCATATGACATAAAGACTGCCAATTTGAGCATTAAGAAAAATGCAGTGAATTTTCCATTAAGTGTGCTCCCTTTGTGAATACCCTCTGATTTTCTGGCAGGACCCAGCAGGATCTGAAAAATAAGCAGCATGGGAACAATAATGAATATTTATGCCTCATGAAATCCTGTTTATTCATTTTCCATCTATACTCCTATGCCCCCAACTATTAAAATAGTAGAGAGGGTAAGAAACATATGGCTATGAGTCTTTGGATTTATGATAGAGAAACATCATTGAGAAGGTGAGCCCAATCAGGCTCAGGCTATGCTCGGGTATAAATGCTCTAAATATAATTTAATTTGTAATTTTAATTTCTGTACTATATAAGTCCGATAAAATAAACTAAAATTCAATGAAAGTATCTAATAAACACTGTAACATAACAAATATTTTTATAATGTAGAAAAGGTTATTATTAAAAATGAGAAAGAAGATTTTAGAAAAATGGTTAAACAGTTAAGAGCATTTTAACTGTTCTTATACAGTTAAATATTTAAAAATAGTTAAATAGTTTAACATTTGGCTGTTCTTTTAGAAGACCTGGGCTCAATTCCCACCACCCACTTCTAATTCACGCCAATCTGTAACTTCAAACAGGAATAAAACTCTTCTTCAGGAATCCACTCCCACTGCATGAATGTGATGCATGCAAGACTATTACACACACACACACACACACACACACACACACACACACACACACACACACACAAGAAATCTAGTCAAGCAAACAAAGCATACCCTAAGAAAAATAATGATTTGAAGAAGAAAATTAGAATAAAATCCTTACATATTTTAGCCATTATCAGGTAAATGCACAGACTGAAGAGTGATAGCTGAAAAAGTGATCTTGTCACAGTAACTCAAAGACATACCAAGAATGCATTTTGCTCAGAGAACATCTCTTAATTAAATTCTTGAGTTCATTTTACATCAAAGGTCTTGTTCATTAAAGTGTTTATAGCAGCTTCCTAGTTGTATATGTAACAATCTGCATTTGGTGTGAAATGACAGAAAAGCATGCTTTTTACTAACTTCTATCTATGAGGGAAAAATAACAGAAAACATTTAGATTTAAAAATATCTTTAATATTTTTAAAAATGAAAAATAAGGGCTAACTCTAAAATTTTTTACTTGCTTAATGTCTGTTGTGGAATTAAGGTGCCAGTTTACAAGCTTTGGAGGTGTGTCTCTGGAGTTCCAAGAGCATATTTGGGGCGTGGCCAGCCCAATTAAGAAACCACAAGGACCCTAAGCCCCTCCTTGTTTTCTTCCTGTGTTCTCAGAGAGCAGATCACCTGTCATGGGACAATTCCTATCAACAATAATTGTCTTAAGGTTCATTCATATTGTGAGTGCCCTATACCCCTCAATAAATATTAATCCTTTGTATGATATATTGCAAGTCAGAATTACTGCAATAGTCTCTTTTTTTTTTTGCCAGAGCCTAGATAGGAATGTTGTTTTATTAATATTTTTTATTTGTATGTTTCTTATAAATGTTGATAATTGAAACGTGTAACAAAAGAGTTATGAAACAGACACTTTCAAAGGGAGAAACATGCGTTTGTAAAAAAAAAAAAATCTCAGAGCACTTCTAATCAACATTAAAAACCCTTTAAATTGAGAATCCTACACCATTTGAGCTACTAGAGAACTGAAATCAGTACTTGCATAGCGTTATGAGAAAGAAAATAGCAAGAAAAATACTTAGTTTTTTGTTTTTTTTTGTTTTTTTTTTTTTTAAGAACTTTTAACTTCTGAAGTTGGAGCAATACATTCTCAGTATGAGGAGTGAAGACAGACTATAATGTGGAACCACATATACGGAATCTTAGAGGCCAATTTAAATCCCGACTGCAGCTTTGAAGCTGTGTGTATGCCTGCAAAACACGGTGCCCACTTTAATCTTTGAACAAGAATAAATAAATGAAAGGAAGCTTCCTAACTTGGATCTGGTGAACTTTCGAATAAAATCCTGGGAGTTTATTACATGCAGAGCTTAATGAAAGACCACTCACTCCATAGAGCATAGAACTACCAGAAGAAAGTCTCAGCTGTGGAACCAGGATACTTCTGTCCTCTTAAAAAGAAAAATCATGAAACAGCAAAGATCGTGTCTGAAGAGTCTAAATGTTCTCAGGACTATGGGATACCTGTGTTTGAAGTTTCTCTCAAGCATTTTCAGCCTAAGCCACTGTCAATTTTTCCCTGTTGGGAGCAAGGCATAGTGGAGACCACGTGGCGGTCTGAGAGCAGATGCGCCCATCAAACTGCTTACCCCTTGACCTCGGTCCCTCCTTTGCTGAGCTACACATATTTCATTCCTCTAGATTAAGGAGGAAAATCAATTTTCACCAGTGAAAGAACTTTTAACTGAAAGCTAAATTCCTTGAAGCAAGGGGGCAAAAAACAGAAACTCAACTTTTTTTATAAACTACACATAAGATCATATTTCTTATGAGGAAAAGTTCACTTATCTCCGTGACTCTCAGTTTCTGACTTTTATAAATTAAATAGAAATGTGTTTTAAAAGAAGAAAACCATTGGTACTGCCACGATTGAAAACTATACCGTGTGAGAAAGCTTATGACTTTCACTCTGATATTGTAAACTTAATTCAGTAAATTGTGACCTTTGAACATAAACTAGAGCACTCATACATTTTAAGTTCATTAGAAACTAATATTCATGAAACATTTAATGGAATAATACCTTACTACAAATCAATATGCAATAATTTAACTAGTAAATAAAGGTTTCTTGTACCTCCAATTGGTACCTTGATATGTGTTTATAGAGTGAAATAATGTAAAACATTTTTTTAAAAGCTTTAATAATGTGCAGAACAATCGTAGGCCCATTCGCTCCAAATGTTTTGGTGTGATTCATATTCAATGTTTTATGTACCTCATAATTATGTAATAAATTTTATTGGAATATTCCAAAATTTAGATTATTGTTGATTGATTTTTTAAAAATCTAGATATACAGCAACATAATAGCAATTTTATACTTAATATTATTAATGAACTATTTAGAATTACTAGGATGATTATGCCATTAAATATTTAAGATCTTGTATGCTTTGGGTAGTCATGTCTTAGTTGAGGCCACGGATTCATTGGAAGATCAGTTTCTCACAAGGTAACAGATGGGATTAAATTTCATTCTTTTATCGGCACCAACACAGTTTGACCAGCAAAATTGTTGAAAATGAAGTGTTTTCTCCAATGTGTATTTTTATTTTCTTTTATGAGAAAATGGGTGGCTGTAAAAAGATTGAGTTTACTTTGGGTTCCTCAACTCTATTCCAGTGAACAATGACCCACTGATATGTCAATGTCATCTACTTGTGCTTCTATATCTCTGCGGTGTAACTTGAGATCTGTTATGGTAATATCCAGCAAATTTTTGTTGTTCTCTATTGTTTTGACTATTCTGGGTCATTTGCATCTGTGTTTTCACGTAATATTTAAGGCGCTTTTCAAACGCTGTGGAGAATCACCTTGGAATGCTGATGAGGACTACATGTGGGAGCCTACAGAGACTCCACAGTATGACCTTATTTCATCTTGACTCAGAGGTCACAGAGTCCCAATTTATTTTGTCCTGCAAAGCTGCATAACAGAATATATTTTGGCCAAAGGCTTGGCTTGGCTATTGGATGTTTTGAGTACTGAGGAAGTGTTTACACGTGTACTCATCTCTACTCTGTCACCATGATGTCATTGAGAGGGGGAATGTCCTTTTTCTCTCCGCTTTCTGGTGTACAAAAGCCCATGAGAAACCAACTCAGGGCTGCTATGGCTTTCACTGAGAGCCCTTCAGATTCTATCCTTCTGTCTCTGTTTAATTTGTTCTATATCTGTAATTTCTTAATCCACAGTTTCATGTATCAAAGATCTGTATAGTCAGCTAGACCCCAAGAGTACATTGAATCTGTCAATTAATATGGGGAGAGTGCCCTTTCAAAGTATTAACCCTGCCATGAGCATGGAGAGTTTTCTATCCTTTGATATCCTCTCCAGTTTCTTCTTCCAAAGAGTGAAAGTTTACACTATAAAAGTCACTCACTTCTATAGTTAAGTATATTCACAATACATACACACATACATTTTTTAGGCCACTGTAAATGTTATTGTTTCCGTAATGTCTTTCTAGGTGAATTTGTCACTTGTGTGCAGGAAAGCTGCTGTTTATGCCTCTGTATGTATGTGCTAAATTTTTCTACTGTTGCTTTGATGAATGCACTTACCTGCTGCAGTTTTCTGGTGGAACTCTGTCTTTTATTTACATAATAGTAGCCACTTAAATAAAGATATTTTTTACTTCTTCCTTCCTTATTTGAACTTTATATTCTTTCCTGCTTTATTGTTTTAATTAAGATTCCATAAGCAGGAATCTCTATAGTAGGATATGGGGTCCTTGGGTATATGCTCAAGATGAATCATATGATAGATAATTTTTTGAGATTTTTGAGAAACACCACACCAATTTCTACAGTAACGATACCAGTTTTAGCTCACAGAACCACTAAAAAAGTATTTTCTTTTGCCATAGCCATGCCATTGCTCCTCTTACTTCTCCTTCTGTTCTTCTTCCTCCTCCTCCTCCTCCTTCATTTTGGCCCTATTGAGTGTAAGAGATGAATACCCAAATTAGTCTTAAGTTTCATTTCCCTGCTTAGGAAAGTAAGCTGGATATTTTTAAAACATGTTTTATTTCATATTTTGAGAACACTGTGTTTAGTTCCAGACTAACTTTTAAATCAGGCTGTTTTCTTGATGTTTGACTGTTTTTGATTTTTTGTTTTTTTTTTTTTATTACTTCTTTGTAACGAGTTGCTACTAACACTATGTCTGATATATAGCTTGTAAATATGTTTTGTTTTGTTTCCATTCAGAAGGCTTTCTCTTCACTCAAGCAATGTGGTCCTTTGCTGTATACAATCATTTTACTTTTGCAGGGTCTTATTTATACATTGTTGATCTTAGTACTTAAGCTACAGGGGTCATATTTACAAATTTTTATCTGAACATATTCTCTATTTTTTAAGGATTGAAACCACATTATTATAATACTATATGCAGGACAGGTCTTCTATAAAATCTTCATAAATTCATGAAGAAAAAGTCCTGAAGGGAATAGAGACACAGAAGACACATTTCAACATAATAAAGGCAGTAAACAGGAAATCCACAGGCAAAAATCATCCTAAATGGATAAATCTCAAAGCATTTCAAATAAATGCTACTTGTATGCATGGCTTCTTCTTCGCTGTTTGCCTCTACATAATCAATTGGTGTGTTCTAGTGAAGACATGGATTTATTCTTACAAAGTTTTATTTAGGATAAGAATGCATGGTGCCTGAGAGTGGGGCCCAGGTCTAGAAGTATGCCTGCCAGCCGATAGATAGATTCAAAAGTTAGGTTTGCACCAAAAGTTCAGCCAGCAGATTCAGGGCTTGTTTTGCACCAGAAAAGTTCAGCCAATAACTACTGTACCCCATATCCCTTTCCCCAATCCTGAAATGCCAAGATGTAAAGTACCTCATTTACATAGGCTTTTCTTTAAAACCCCCCTCACCTATGGGCTCAGGGTTGATAAGCATCTATTGCACTAGAGCAAAGGGTTTCAGCCTGGGTTTGTTTGAACCTGTCCATAACAATCCAGTCCAGCTCCCTGGTGGTCTTTGAGGGTTTTTCCACAGGGATACAACCCTGAGAGACCACCATCCCCTTCTCAGCTATCCTCAGTTGCCTGTAGTTGTTTCTGTAGGCCTGAGGCCTTATGGGCTTTACACTTTCAATTTTAGTATTGTAATAGGCGGGCGCCCCTAAGGCACCCCAAGACACCCCAAGACACCCCAAGACCACAGCTAATGACCACTGTTAACATTAGAGAAAAAGAGAGTTTAATGAATATGAATATGAATACCAGTACACACATGTATGGGCTCCAGGCACTGCAGAAAAGCCTGGAGCCCCGAATATTTTCAGGGCAGAATTCTTACACCCTACTCTGGGTAGGGGAGGGGGTATGGGCGGGCTTGTCACGATAACAGGGCAGGGCCAATGGTCAGCTTAGGACAGAGTTTAGGAATGCAGGCAGGCAAGCTATTTCCTGTGAAACAATAAGGACCACCTGAAGACATTCATTTCCTGGAGCAGGACACATTGTGCAAGCTTCAAAGAGTTAACAGTTAATAATTCTCATGGTAGGACATTCCTGGGTGACCCCACCTAGGTTGCTAAATCAGGAATGTGGTCTCAGAGCCTTATCTTGGAAGGTCAAGCTGCTCACCAGGTGGGTCTCAGGAATTCAGGAAGTATCAGGCTCAGCCTGCTGGGTGTGTCCCAATCAGCCATCTCAACCTTGGCTAGTTTCAGGGACCTCAGGAAGGCCTAGGGGGAGAGAGTTACAGGATTTTTCTATTTTCACAGTATGCCCACCATGTCATCCTTTATAGGCTCAAATTTGGATAGTTCTGCCAATGCCATTCTATGTGTGTGTAGCTTCTGATTAACAAACTGTCTGATCCTTTGATTCTTACCACCATTTCACTCCCTCATTTGCAATGTTCTCTGAGCCTTAGATGGAAGATATAGTATTTTACATGTATTCACTGGGATTGTGCCCAACAACTCTGCATTATTAAATAACATAGATTATCCTCCAATAGGCATGACTTCATTAGCATAGAATATTTACCTTGGTTTTCTGTATTAGGCATGTTTTCTCTATGGTTGGCCAGCTTTTAATTTTAATTAGATAGCTGTTGGTTACCTCTAAGATATGTATGCCACCACCGCACTATTAGAATTATCATGTCAAGTTTTCACTGATGTGATTCATAGGTATAAAGGCAAAATAGGACTGTTGGTTGCCTCTCTGCTTTGGAAGCTTGCATTGTACTCTTAATACCAACAAAAGCTAGTTTTCAGGGAAGGAATATTCAAATCATGTCCAGTTTAGGGCTCTCTGAACTCTGGTTCTGAAGTACATAGTGTTTTCATCAATACAACCTGATCTTTCAACCTTGGATTGTAACCAAGAACATCAATAGGCAAATGCTTTGGGCATTTATTGGATAGTCTCAGTCAACAACTCAAAAAAAAAAAAAACTTCTTATGTCTGGCATTTGGGAGTTTCGTTTAGGACTTTTAGCTCTTTGAAGGAGCACTGTTATCAAGACAAAAACAATTTATTAAACAAATATGTATATTTGACAATTTATGTATATATTTTTAGATTACTTAATAAAACGATTCATTGTGGCACTTACAGACACTCTTACTATTGTTTTATACAAATTCTTCCTTATATATTTCTTCTCACCTTTTTTAACCAAAGAACTTCCCTTTCTGATTTCCCTTATCAAATCACTTATACACTGCTATTCCTCTCTCTTTTGATCCCCAACTCCATTATTCTAAAAATTGTATTTTAGTTACTATATGCTGTGTAGACATACCTGAAGATTTTCAGACCATTGAAAGAGAAAGAACTTCCAAAATTAGATGTTTTAGATCTCGATTATATCACTCTATATAAACTATTATAGATTCATCAATTTACTTACAAAACACATATTTTAATTTTTTTCACCTACATAGTATTTTGTAGTGCATATGTACTATAGGTTGTTCCATTTAGATACTATTTTGAACAGATTAGCAATGAACATGACTGATCAAATATATGTAGGTTAGTGTTGTCTCCCGGAATAAGTGCCATTCTGGCCTTTTATGGCTCATCCTCCCCAAAGGACTAAAACCTTATGTTAAATAGGGGGATTAAGGAAAAACATGGTTTCCTGTGCTATAGACGCTGTCACCTGCTGAGTGCTAGCCTCTTGGGATCCTCCAAGACCTTGGGTGTGCCCGGAAGAGGGGGCAGGGTGTGAGAGAGTTAAGGAAGCAAAGAGCCTGAGACACTCAAGCAGAAGCGGGAGACAAGCATGGAGTAGAGTTAGTAGAGTCAGTGTGAGTGGAAGGAGCAGAAGGAATCCAACATGGCGGGAAGCTAGAGGGAAAAAAGCTAGGCGAGATGCATGGCAGGAGAGAAGCATGGCAGGGGGAGAAACAGGTCTAAGACATAAGATGTACTGAATAAAGCTCGGGTCTCCCATTGTGATCCTGAATGATGGAACCTAAACGACTCCTGAGTGCAGATTATTTAACCTCGACGCCCCTCGCCTGGACAAGACTCGACCCCAAAGAAACGGGACACGGTAGGTTAGTATGTTGATTATAGTGTATCTATGCCAAAGAATCATATAGATGGATCATATGGTAGATTTACTTTGGGCTTTTTGAGAAATTTCTGGAAGCTACATAAATATGAAATAGGAATGTTTGACACTGAAAAGCCTGACCTATCAGAACCAAGGGCTTTTATAGAGGAAAAGCCAAAATCTCAAGGAGTTTTGGTGTTCATTGCTTTTGAATGTACTAAACTGATTCATATAAAGGACTTCTAGGTGTGAAGGCAGCTCCCTCCATCTGTTACTTCCTTGTAATTTAAATCTCAGGAATCTTTAGCTGTGTGATCCCTCATTTGCTGGACACAACCCCTACCCCCAATACCTAGAGGGCTTATGGAAATTTCCCCTATCTCTGTGAAGAAAAACACACAGAAAAGATCTTTCAGATCTTTGCTCCACCCCTACACCCCTGGAGCCTACTTACCTCCTACCTTTTAGGGGTTATCCTTGCTAGTAAATAAACCATTGGAGTTAGAACTGGACATAATAATAACTCACTAAAACTTCCCTCAGGTGTCCAAGGTCAGCCACAGACTAGATAACTCACTAAAGTCACCTCCTTTACTGATAAGAGCACTTACTAACCCCAAAAGCTTTCTAAGGCTTTCTTGCAGCTGGATTTATTAACACAAGATCTTAACTTGAAAGTTTAAGGAAAAGAATTCTACCAATTCCCAGTAACAGGTGTCAAGACATCTACTCTGAAGCTAAGAACTGGATCAGCCAGGTTTTCCTATGCAAACTGAACCTTCACAAGGAAGCTTGCCTTAGCAAAACAAAAGGCAGTAAATTCCCCTTCATTGTTTACTTAGTCACCTAGCAACTGAGAACACCATCCCTATGGCCTTGTTAGGGGACAAGCCTAATGAGGTATATAAAACCTGTGCCTTCATTGCTGTAGTCATCATGTCAAGAAAGATGTGCCATAAAGAAACATGCCATTAAGCATTGTACCAATAAACATGTATTGAAAAGGAACTGCCCTAAGTTTAATTCCTGTGTAGAATTCTCCTCACCAATACTATCATATTGACCTGAGGTTCTGAGAGCAAACCGATCTAGAGCAGGTCCCAAGATTTTCCGCAGCTTTTCAACTGGCATGAACAGTGTGTGGAGCCACAAGGGGTAGGTTCAGACTGTGTTCCCTTTCATGGGCTCAGCACCATGGAGTCTATTCCCTGTAGAGGAACACCCAGCTCAGCATTGACTTTGGGATGAGTGAATTAATTGCACTTGCATGGGAGTCAATGTGCCATGCTGGGCTGGCCCACCTTGGGACTTCCCTTTTGGGGGAGGGGATGGATGGATGGGGAAGAGCAAAACTGAGGGCTGGCTGGGAGGGATTAGGAGGGGGGAGGGGAGGGAGCTGGGGAATACATTGATGGAGATGGCATTTTTTTTTAATGAAAAACATAAAAATTTAAAAAACAAAACAAAACAAACTGTAAAGGAAAATTTGTTTAACTCTTTACTGCTGTTCACCACCTCCTCCTGATAAACAAAGAATGTGCCTAAAGTTCCAGGATCTGCCTCCTGCATTCCTGCACATAGCAACCCCCATGACCTATAAAAGCTTTGCTCAATTTCAGCTTGGGACTCTCTCTCTGTTCCTGTGCATCCAGTGAGCTGAGCCCCAGGCATTCTTGGAAAATTAAACCCCTTTGTGTTGCATGAGAGAGCGTCTCCTCTCTTGGAGTCCTCCTTTTTGCGGCGGATTTCTCAACCCTTACAAAACAAACAAAAAACCCAAAAAATCAGGGACAAAAAATAAGAAAGACTTATCCACACTGATTTACATAATAGCTCAACTAGTTTGACTTCTCACAGTAAATGAGGTTTCCCTGTTTTTCCTCCATCACTTCCAGCATTTACTGGATTTTCCTTTAATATTTGCAAATATGACTTGAGTGAAATGGAATGTAAAAGTTACTTTGAATTGCATTTTCTTAGTTATTAGGTACGATAAATTTTAAATTGATAGTGCAGGTCTTTGCATACTTTTTTTATATGGATTATGTTTGTCACTTTTCTTCTATTTTGAAGAGTCATCATCAACAAGACTTACAAAAGTGTTATTTGTGAACCCAATGGTCTAGAGAATTAGAGTTGCTCATCACATCAAGGTGGGGATTTTAGTAGCAGCCAGGCAGGTGTGACAAATTTGTCAGTACCTGAAAGCTTACATGTTGGGAGAACAGCCACCTACAACAAACACACACACACACACACACACACACACACACACACACACACACACACACACACACTAAAAAAAGGAGAGGAGTGAGGGGAAAGAGAAACAGACAGACACACATACACACACACACACACACACACACAGAGAGAGAGAGAGAGAGAGAGAGAGAGAGAGAGAGAGAGAGAGAGAGAGAGCGCTTATTGAGAATGGAGAATGCATTTTAAACCTCAAAGCCTAGCTTCAGTGACATACTTCTTTCAACAAGACCATACTTTCTATCTTTTCCAAACAATTTTACCATCTGGAGACCAAACAATTCAAATACATGAGCTTAGAAGAGCTAATTTCATTCAAACCAACACAATAGGGGATGCTTATATATTATTAATTTGTACATTTTTATGTACTCAGAGAATAATTTTCTATTTAGTATGTAATACACTGGTTAAATTATGTATTTCCTGAAAGAAATGCTCATAATATTCTTGTAGATTTAATTCATTCATGGCTATAGACTAGGTAAACCCAAAGGTGGAATTAGTTTTATTGCATTAGCTTTCAATGCAAAGATTTTAATCTGTATATAAGTCTGTACAAGAATGGATATTAAGACATATAAGAAAAAAAGTAGACATAAGGATAAGAGTTTGAACACAAGCATAGAGATAGATGTGTAATTAAGCTTAAACCAAACTAACTATCATATCATCACACACACACACACACACACACACACACACACACACACACACACACACCACACACACACACACACACCACACACACACACACACACACACACACACACACACACCACACACACACACACACACCACACACACACACACACACAAAACCCCTAAGCCAAAGTTGGACTTTTTTTTAAAACATTATCTCTATTTTGGGATTAAATTTAAGTTTTACAAACGCCTGAGTTGGACTTAAAAGGATTTATGACTAAGCCTGAATTTATGTAGCAGATAATAAACTAATAATATGTAAGAAACATCACTGTTTAACATTGTTTATAGATCAAGAATATTCCTTCTCTACTTTAGATGATTCTTGTGTATAAGTGGATTGTGTTAGAAATGTTAGTGACTGATTCTGTCTTCACAATTTTAGGATCCCCAAATTCACTCTCTTCCTTGGTAAACTACACTTTTGTACTTCTTACCTCTATATTTAATCAGTTTTAAACTAACATAAGAAGAAAATATAACCAAAATGACTTGAGCCTTGAAACAGAGTAAAGCAGTTGTTCTCCTAGTGTAAGTACGTCACCAGCTCAGTGAGGCACGGATAGACAAGGGTGAAGAATGGAGGGAAGACACTCTTATCTCATCAGTTGTCTGGACCTGGAACCTTTCTCATTTAGATTGTAGAAAACATAAAGCAGAAAGTAACCACTTTATATTGTTATTACAAACACAATCCCATTACCAAAAGTTCCAGGAAGACTTCTGCTGTTTTTTAAGTAGTTGTGAAAACTATTTATGAAATATTTATATTTGATAACTTCTCTCTTTCACTAAGGTTTAAGTTGCCCAATTGATCCTGTTATTTTTAATTATTTTCTTATAAAATACAAACCAACAACAGTTTCCCTTTACTCTCAGCCTCACAGTGTCCTCACAACCCTTTTTTCCCCTATCCAGTCCCCATCTCTTTCCTTTCAGAAAACAGCAGGCCTCTTAGGTATGTCCACCTGAACAGGGCATTAACATGTTACAGTAACACTAGCAACACTTTCATATCAAAACTTGGCAAGGCAACCCACCTGGAAGAAGAGTTTTCCAATAGCAAGAAAAAGAGTCAGAAATACCCCCACTCCCACTGTTAGGAGTTCCACAAAATATTAAGCTAAACACCATAACATATATGTGGAAGACCTAGGACAGACCAATCCAGGCTCTGTAATTGCTGTTTATGTCTGTATGAGCCCATATGAGCCCTGATACGTTGACTCTGTGGACTGTGTTCTGGTGACATGACAAGTCTGGCTCATACAATTCTTCTTCCTTATCTTCCATGTGATTTCCTGAGCTCTGAAGGCTGGTACCTGGTTTGAAAGAAAATGGCCCCCAAAGTGAATGACACTATTAGAAGGTGTGGCACTGTTAGAGTAGGGTTGGTCTTATTGGAGGAAGTGTGTCACTGTGGAGTGGAGCTTTGTGATCTCATATATGCTAACCACACCCAGAATTTAGATGACATGTTGGCTGCATATCAGATTCTTATCTCTTTTGCAGCACCATGTCTGCCTGCACAATGCCATGTCTTGCCATAATGACAATGGATTGAAATTCTGAATTATAAACCACCCAATTAAATGTTTTTCTTTATAAGAGTTGTTATGGTAATGGTAGATCTTCACAGCAATACAAACCCTAAAATAATAGCCTACAGAGATCTCCTATTTATTTATTGTGGAATCATCACACAATATTCAGTTCCTGATATTGTGCAAGCTAGTTTCAGGTTTTTTTTTTTTTCCTCTTCTATATCTCCTGAGCTGATGTTCCTTCATGGGATGAAGTAGGGTATGTTAGCATGTTGACACTATACTAATATGCCATATTTACAATATACTTCTTGATTTTAATTTTTAAATAACATGTTAAATATTTTTCCTAGTAGAATTTTAATTCAACTTTATACACACACAAACATATGTATATATGTTAGACAACTTATTCAGATTACAGATTTATGACATTCTTTCCACTTGATGTTTCTTACTTAGCTTTTTTTTTCTCATAACTACTTGTCACTTGCCTATTGGGTTTGAGCTCTTAACCATTTCTTTTGCTTCCCCATTCTTCATGCCTCCATTTTAGTTTTACCCACTTCATCTTGTTCACTGCTTATACTTTTTCTTACTTAGAACAGTGTTAGTTGTGCTGTGGGGTCAAGATATGTTGATTTAATGACTGACTGCATTCAATATTATTTTGTTTTCAAAGCATTAAGTATCGTCTCTGGTTACAGAGCTTCTCAGCCCATCTGAAACAGCAAAATTTGAATTGTTTTAATGCTCCTTTTTACACTGAGACAAACTAGTTTCCCTCTGGCAATTAAACCACCATATAGAAAAAGATAAAAACAAATAAAAAATAGATACAAAAAATACCCCTCAAGGATGATGTAGTACTTTCTCTGTCCATGTCTCTTTAGATTGTTTTATTCATAGACTTACTCTTTGGTATCAAACAGGCTCTAAATCTTTGAAGTTCTTAATGTTATCTTGCATATGTCTTTTTTGCTTACATGTATTCTTGTGAAAAATATGTTTGCAATGTCCAAAAATTTTAGAACAAAGCATCACATTTCTTGGAATTAGATTTATACGATTATGAGCTGTCATGTGGTGCTTGTTACCAAAACCCATGACCCTTGACAGAACAACCAGTGTTCTTAACTTCTGACCCCTTTGTCCAGCCTCCTTATCCGCTTTCATAGTGTTTCTCCTCAGGTAGACACAGAGGAGCTATAGTTGGTGTTTTCTATGGATCAGTAATACTCAAATTGTCATGCAGAGACGTATTATTAGTTATAAATACTTGACCTTAGCTTAGACTTGTCCTACTAACAATTATAACTTATTTTAGCCTTTTTTTTTCCAATATACATTTTGCCTCAAGGATTTTTATCCTTCTTTTATTCTGTATATCCCAATTTTCTATTTCCTCTATGTATGCCTGGCTGGACTGTGGCATCTCTCTTTATTTCTTTCTTCCTCATTCTCTATGCCTGCCTGCCCCACCTATCCCTCTTCTGCCTAGCTATTGGCTGGTCAGCTTTTTATTAGATGAATCAGGTGTTTTAGGCAGGCAAGGTAAAACAGAAATACATCTTTACATAGTTAAACACACTTAGCATAAACAAATACAATGCATCTTTACATAGTTAAACAAATATTCTGTTTCACAGCAAAGAGCAATAGAGATTCATGTACTGTTTTTTTTCTGTGCCTCTGCTAAGCTCAGTTGATCTTTCTTATGCTCACTATTTTTGAATCTGAGATTGCTGTTTTATTTCATGAGGTCAAGGGTGAACAAATTTACCAATTCAACACCACTTAATTTATGGTTTGGAAAATAGTTCACAGATTCTGATAATAAAATATATAAAGGGTATAGTTTTTTTCTGTGATTCAAATAATTTTTAAATTTACTTGAGGTATTTGGGATGGTAGAAAAAATAGAGGTCAATCTTCCAACCTGAAATGATATTTTAAAGTGTAATTGTTTGATAATTAAGTGCAGGTTTTTCAAATGACATAATTTAGATCTAAAGTTTGAGCTCACTTTCATTTTCTCATAATCCACCATACATTTAATTATACAGCATGCAATTCCTTTAAAAAATTAAGACTGTATAATGTGGAAAATGTAGTTTAGTATATAAATCTCTCATTGTCATTATGGGCATTATTATTTTGTTGTTATTTTGATAATTTTTATTGTAACATTTATTGTAACATATTTTTAAAAAGAACATAGAATATTGAATATTGATGGAAAATATTCTAAGAAATTATGTGGAAGAAAAGTATGTATTATCGGCAAACAATTTCCAGAAGTAAAAGTTGGAGTACAGAGTTTTAAAGCCCATTACAGACAATAATTGTATAAATCCCCAAATAAAAGACAATAATTGTCTTTGTTTCCTTCAATATTTCAACTGTCGCATAGTTTGAGGAGTCAGTGTTCTTGTCACCCGCATTGAAAACTTTGTTATTATGTACAGCCTTCTCTGCCTGCTTTTTCAGGCATTATCAGGGTGACTTCATAGTCAGTCTTCAAGATTTTTAGTGTGATTTTTCATTATTATAGTTGCTGGATACTTCATAATTATTTAACAAATTTTCTATTGGCTAGCATTGTCATGCCTTTTGTACTGTTTTATTATTAATATTACAACTTTGGGTTCTTATCAGTTTATCATTGGGGGATTGTTTAATATCACTTCAAAGGAACCTTTGAAAATGTAAATGATTCCAAAATAAACATGCCATCTCAAAATAGTCTTCTGAAGCTTTTCTGTTTTTAATAACACATAAACCCACAATGTTCTTTGCAAATGACCACAGTAGTTTGAATATTTTAACCTGGACCAATGAGCTAAGCTTTTCATAGTTACTTCAATACATACTTTGCATTTATACTTTTAGTTTCAAATGAAAACAAGTAGACTTCCTTGTGATTTTTTTTGTTTACATTTGGAACATTATTTTATGAATTATCTATAAGTACTGTTTTAAAACTTTTCTCATGTTATTATTTTAAAGATAAGAAGACTGTTTATGTTTTTTAAAAACAATCTTTGGTTTTTACTATTACTATAGATTAACTTAGCAACATGTGTATGTAGCACATGTTTATATGTATTGGGCATCTATCTACTGTTTCTCTATTTCCAATATCTGTATATATAAATTTAAACTTTATTAGTTATCATACCTTCCTTAATCCTAGTAAATGTGGTGTCATTTAAACAAGATACCTTCTATTTATTTCCTCTATTATTATGAATTATATAAAATTTGTTTTCAACATTATTAATCCATTTAAAATATACATACACGTTAGCAACCATATTTAATCAAGGCTTGATATATCATGATTTTATTTCATCTTTTAAACTAGACACAATAATGTGCATTGTTCAATTTCTACATATCTCACTAAAATTTGTGTAGCATTACAATATCTTGTTATGAACATAAATTCTGTGTTTTACATTAATATGAACTGCTCTTGGCCATGTTTTGTTCTGCATTTCCATTCAGAATTTTTAATAAAAGTTTATAACATCAGAGTATTTCACATGAGAAACCTTGAAGTACTTCATATTATAAACATCTCCAGGGTGAAATATCAGATAGCATCACAGGAAATTAAGATTCCAAGTGAATGTGCCCTTATTGAACTTTACCACCAGTGCTCAGAAAATTCGATGTTTTTCTGTATGCAAGGTGTTTGTTAATTTTTCAAACAAATAATCCTATTTGTTGTTGCTGCTTTTTCAAAATCATGGCTTTCTTTTGCAAACAGCTGCTTCAATGAGTTTGCTATAAATCTTAATTAGTTCCAGGCTTAGATAATCAAGTTGCAAGAAATGAAATGCAGACTTGTGGAAGCAGAGCATCGGATGTGTGGCTTTTTCTCTGGCTTGTTTTTATATTGTCAGATCAGAACATATTAGGAATATTAGGGAGTGGCATGGATAGCACGGAAATGAAGCCTCAACCTTTGGCTTCCAGTCTCTGCACTTTCTCATCTGTGTATAAATCAACAGAAAGTTTTCAGCTAAGAAACTTTTCTCAGAATATACAGGGCTCTATAATTCCTGTGTGCCTTCAATAAATATTAATTAGTTTTACTAATTAGAAGTGTTGACATATGCATTGCTGATTACAATTGAGAAAACATCTGAAGAGAAGGAAGGTTTCAGTTAATCAAATATGAGGGAATATTTTTACAAGATCGGAGACATTGACAAAGTAATTACGTCCAAAGTGTATTGTGGAAGATTTTTTGAGACATAAAATGTTCCTCTAATCAAAATGATAAATAATATTGCTGGGAACACCCTAGATACAAGTGCTTCACACTCCTAGAGTTCTCTGTTAACCCATAAGCAGGAAAAAAAAAAAAAAGATAACCGTAAGGTTTATGAATGATCCTTGCATGAAAAGGTACCAATAGTAAGAAAGTACTTTGCGTCTTGTCCCTGCCCTATGTACAGTTTTATTGCCTTTGCTGTCTAATATAAAGTTTTCAAGGAGTAAGAGGGTGCGTACAGGTTAAGAAGAAGACTGACTTTCCTATGTATGTGTGTTTTCCTTTTAAGAAAGCTATTGTCTATGAACATTTCTCTAGGATGGTCACTGGTCTGGGTGCTTGACTTTGAATTCAAGACACTGATGAAAACATGGATTTTCACTGGCAGACTTAAGATTTAATAAAAAGGTAAATTGTACAACTGTCCCTTGAACCATATTCATTCCCATGACAGGATGACCCATAATCAAAGCTGTGAAAGACGTCTCTTAAAATTTTCTTGTAGTTGTGAAGATCTCAAGAATTTGCAATTAGCAAAATGATTGTTTCCCACTAATGGAACCAATTTGAGCATGTATCAGTCGTAATAACAATTACTGCATTGCTAGTTGCAAGTATGTACCACATTTAGTTTGTCAAATTTAGAAGTTCCTAATGTAATTTGCAAAAAAATGACTATTTTTATTCAAAATTAATTCAATTTATATCTGTCCTCAAAAGAAGAAACCATGTTAAAAAAATTTCTGGTATATGCACTACATTAAAGGTATTTTTGTAATTCCCTGAATTTAAAGTGTTTTTAGACTGACTAGAGACAGCTCCTTCTAGGATCCAATTGAAAAGAAACACACTACCAGGGCTCTTTAAATAATATTTCCAAAAATTAATAATCAACTAAGAAATTAATGCTGCTATAAAAATGATATTTCAAAATTAGGTAACATCCTGTAAAACACATTTTGAACATCTTGATAATTAGCATTCCTAAAAGAAGATTCAAGAGTAAAAATTAACAGCCTTTGAAAGTAAAACCTTTATAAACTCTTCATTTCGGAAGCTTTCTTGACTTACAGCTGTTGATATAAAGTGGGTGTTGCTAACAGCTAAGAACTATCACTGTGAATTACCTATAGTATCCTGAAGCACAAAAAATAAATATTATTCTGAATATATATAGATCACTAGAATAAATTAATTCCCGTTACAGTATTTTTCTTAGTAAAATAGACATTTACACATATGCCAAAAATGATATGTCAAATACATTAATATATGTGGACATCTACATATAGAATTTATCTCTCTATATAGAAAACAAAACACAGTGTGGAAATGTCCAATCACAAATTTAAAATCTTATTATTCTTTCATTTTAAGTGAGGCCCCTAAATATTGATTTATAAATACTTTACAACATTTTCTTCCATAGAAGCAAAGAGACCATTGAGAAGAATAAATTTGTCTATCTTCATAACATTACCTCTGGATTGAAATAAGAAACTCTAGAGAAACACACACACACACACACACACACACACACACACACACTTCTTGCCAACAGTACAGAGGTTCTTTTTTAAGTAGTCATTTATTGCAGCATAATTTTCTCAAGATTTTCACAAATGTCTCTAATTTGAGAAATATATAGCAAGTTCAAGTACTTTTATCTCTTGTTTAACCCAAAGCATATGGAGGAGAGCCAGACTGGAGGCATGTGATGAAACATCACCCAATGTGATACTAGGTGTGGCTGAAGAAATGAAAAATGAGTATGTGATTTCTTCCCCTAGCATGAAACACTACAGAGACAGCTCAACAAAAGAACTAGAAGTTTTGGTAGAAACCTTTATGTACCTAAATAAATAAAACGGCTATTATCTTTATTGATGGTAATTCATGTTATGACTAATCTGGTACTTATTACTTGCTTGCTTCATAAACTCAGTTTCAACTTCTCTTGAGATTGAAGAAAATGTCAGAGCATTGAGTTTTGGAATAAACAAAAATCAATAAGCAATGACTTTCTATTTCATAATCTTAGAAGATTTTGGCTAGTGTATACATTTAGTATGTTTGATTATTGGAGTACTCAAGTAAGCAAACTGGTTTTTGAACAAAGTTAGACCCGAATTCACCAACAACTATATTTGTTCTTCAATGTAAAAACAAAATTCAAACACACAGGAACAAAATATTCTAGTGTGAAGAAGTTTCTTAAAGTCCTTACTTCAGTATTACTGGCACTAAAGATGCACATAGGTGCTATGTAGATTTCTGTGGCCCTTCCAAAAAAAAAAAACCAAAAAAAAAAAAAACCAAAAAACAAACCCATTATGAATAATCAGTTAAACAATAGTATTCAAATATTATATTTATTAAAACTTAGAACAAATGCACTTATTACTGTATTCACAATTTAACAAATAAAATATGAGATACAGAACACTTTTAATGTGTATCTTTTAATTTTGCCAGTGATATTAAGGAAATTTTTAAAGGAATAAACAATAGGATGAGATTAATAAATGAATTAGTTAAGAAGAAAAGGCAATGAACATGAGGAAATCCAGTAATATATTTAGTATTATAGACTTGATGAAGCATTGCCCGGGTAAATTAGGAGAAAGGTATCAACCAGTAAATGTTTTGCTGACTTAGAAAAGGCAATATTGTTTTTTTTTTTTTTTTTAATTTTTCATTCTATTGCATTTTACAATTTTACATGGGTATGTTATTCCCCACTCTGGGAAAATCTAATATTTTATAATTAATCAAGATATGTAACCAATATATATAACATGAGAGGTGAAAAACTGCTGGGAATTTTGTGGAAGTATGCTGTCATGTTCCCCAGAGACCCGAGGCATCCTGTTCTATTCTGTTTGCCTGTACTAGCCCCAGGATATTATACTTTTCCAAGAAAGTATATAGTAGGAGAATGAAAAGCAAAGCATGTTTTTTTGGTGATTATTTATATGTATATCTTATTACTATTAAAATTTGTATCTTTATATATACAAAATTATATAATTATGAAGAGGAAATTATCAATGTAATTTTATGTAATGCAATAATTTGCTGAATGCTCTTGATGTGGGAACGTCTTTCTGTATGCTGTGAATATCAATCTTTAAATAAAGGAGCTGTTTTGGCCCATGACAGTCACCATAGAAAAAGTAGGAAGGGAAACCACAATATAGGTAGGAGAAGCAGGGCAGAGTCAGAATCAGATTGAGCCAGTCACTAATGAAGAAACATGTAAGAAACACAGGTGAGCCATGGGCCACATGGCAGACAGATTAATGAGAATGGTTTGAGTTAAGCTGTAAGAGCTAGCTAGCAATGTGCCTCAGTCATAGGCCAAATAGCATGAAGTTAATATAAGCGTCTGAGTCATTTCTGGGGGCCTGATCAGCTGTGGGAGGCTAAGGGGTCTGGGGTGGCAGGTCTGTGGGACTGGATCTCTGGCCCCTATGTGGCCAAGGAACCTTACTGTAACAGATGGTGTCCCTGAGTGGGCCGAATATCCCCTTAAAGCCTGAGAAAGTTTAAAAACGGTTTTAGCATAGAAACTGAGCCAAAGAAACTTCCAAATTGTGTATCTGAAGTGGGTCATTGTACAGAGAAAGCATGGCATTTGGGCCACATTCCAAATGTTGCTGGTGGACTGGCGGCAGGCAGGTTCCTGAAGTCTCACAGAAGACTCGGTAGCATGTGATTGATTTAAGGTTTCTGTTCACTTTGAATAAAAAGGAAACAAGGTCAAATGGTTTCTTAGTAGCAGCATTTCTTGGGTCTGCTCTGTTTACTGGTGGCGAACAGAGATGCAGCCCCTTTAAGCGAACTTATTGATTCAGCTTTATCTGCAAAAACTGTGTGGCTCTTGAAGAGAGTGAGACCATTTTAAAAGCTCTTCTCATTGGAAAATGATTAAGGATTCACAATAAAACAGATTCAGAAAAAAAAAAAAAAAACCTAAACGGGTTACAATGTGTATAAAGGTACATAGGCCAAAACAGCTCCTTTATATTTAAAGATTAATATTCACAGCATACAGAAAGACATTCCCACATCGCAATAACATTGTGATGATGATGATGATGATGATGATGATGATGATGATGATGATTGATGATGATGGAGCATGATGATGGTGATGGATATCACAAACTATAAAGAATGACTCAGATATTTTATACATGGTATCAGAACTCCTCCTAAATTTATTTACCATTCTTTGCTTAAATCTCCTATTTAAGTAAATAGACTCATAAAATCCTAAATATAATTAAGAAGATTAACAGTATGTTCACCATCAGGAGACACCTAGGCAATCCATAAATGCATAATCACTCACATTTTCAATCTATGTATGTCTATATGTCTATTTTTGGAGGTACTCCATATGTGCAGGTGCCTCAGGATGCCAGAGGAGATGATTGGGTCCTCCAGAAGTGAAGGTACAGATGATGTGAGCTGCTTACTATGGGTGGTGGAAATCAAAAAAAGATCAGGAAACTCTCTCACTCACTGAGACATCACTCTATCCCTAAAACATTAATTCAGTGCAGCACAAAGCAGATATTCTATAAAAACACCTTACTATTGTCAGTTATTTTGTTTCTTTTGAATATTTTATTTTTTGACACTAGAATATATGAGATATTTTCCCTTTTACTGTCCTCCATCTACATCCTCCTAAATACCCAACTCTTTCAAATTTATCTCTTCCTTTTTAATTAATGGTTGTTACATACATAAATAGATGTATATGCATCTATATTCCTAAATACAATCAACTTACTCTATACAATGTTATATTTATGTTTGTTTTCTAAGATGACATTTTAATAACCAATTGCTAATCCTTTCTCAGAGAGACTATTTCTTCTATTCTTAGCATTAATTTGTTGCCTGTATTTCATTGTGCAGAACTGAGGACTAAAACAATTCTCTTTTATCCCTTTCTCCTCATGAATTTTATATACTATGCTTAGAAGAACTTCAGTAATCTTAATATTTAGTAATTTAGAAAATGTAACAAAACAACACATGCTTTGAAGGTAAAGCTAAAATATCCCAGAACTTCCATTAGCATAACTGTCATCATAGTGACCTATTTTCTTTTAACTTCACTCATGATATAAGAATAAAAGTAAGGCACTGACAACTGGAGATCCTGAAGCCTCCCTCTTGGTCTTCAGCTGACTAACTGGTAAGTGATACCCTGATGCTCAGTCCAAGCAGAAAATGTTGTATCTGATCCCTGGCCTGGGGACACAACCTAGGCATGCCAACCATACCTAGCTCCGCCCTAAACCACAGAAAGCTAGGAAAACCCTCTCCCACACCTAATCCATAGTAAAACACAGCTGGAGGGACATAAATGGAGCCAAATCCACCCAAACTGCAATCTGCATCATCACTCTCTAACAAATGGAGATCCCAAAGCATCCAGGTCCACAGCCTACTAAGAACTGACTAAGAGCCAACTAAGACTTGACTAAGAATGACCCTTGTGACAACTGGAGACACACACCTCCTTAGGCTACAGCTAACTAAGAGCTCACTAAGAGTAGGCTCTACAATTACAGCAGACACTCAGCTCCAGGTTCACAACTAAGAATCTACTAAGAGATAACTAAGAATGAGCTGAGGAAGCAATGGGCAGGTGCCAGTGCATGAATGCATAGAACAAAAAAAAAACAAAAAAACAACAACAACAAAAAAAAAAACAATAAGACACCACCAGAAGAAGCTGGCAGTTCTACAACATCAAGAGCTGAGCATAACAATGAAGAGGATACAGAAGAAATAAGCCTTAAAAACAACTTTATGAAGATAATAAAAGCTTTAAAAGAGGATATACAACAAAACAAAATAATTGGAAGAGATGAACAAATTCCTGATAAAAAAAAAAAAGAAAAAGAAAACAAACAAGTGAATGAAAACTACCAGGAGTCATAAAATGAAATAGAAGTGATAAAGAAGGCACAAACAAAATCACAGATGCAAGCATAACCAACAGAATGCAAGAGATGGAAAGGAGAATCTCTGGAGTCAAAGATTCAATAATGTAAATAGATACATCAGTTAAAGAAAACACCAAAAGCAAAAAAGTCATAACACAAAATGTCCAGAATATCTGGAACACCAGCTCAAAGACACAGATAATATATTTAAGAAAATCATAAAAGAAAACTTTTCCAACCTAAAGAAAGAAATGTCTATAAAGATACAAGAAGCTAACAGAACACCAAATAGACTAAACTCCCCCAAATAGTCTGTTTGCCACATAATAATCAAGCCACTAAACCTACAAGAACAAGGAAAAAATACTAAGAGCTGCAAAGGAAAAAGACCAAATAACCTATAAAAGCAAACTAATCAAAATAATACCCAACTATTCAATGGAAGCAATGAAAGCAAGAAGGTCCTGATCAAAAGTTATACAGACACTAAAAGAGCATGGCTGCCATCCTGGACTACTATACCCAGCAAAACTATCAGTCAGCATAGATAGGGTGAACAAGATATTTCCCCAAAAAAACAGATTTAAACAATACCTATCCACAAATATAGCCCCTCAGAAAGCACTAGAAAGAAAGCTCCAACCTAAGGAAACTATATACATCATTGAAACCACAAACAATTGATAATCCCACAGAATAAAAACTGAAAGAAGGGAAATACAAATAATCTACCCCCCCCAAAATAACAGGAAATAACAATCATTGGTCATTACTAGCATTTAATATTAATGGGCACAATTCACCAATAAAAAGGCACATCCTAACATGATGGATAAAAAATAGAAGCCATCCTTCTGATGTATAAAAAAAACACATTTCAACTTCAAAGACAGACACAGGCTCTGAGTAAACGATTAGGAAAAAACTTTCCAATCAAATAAACCTAATAAACAAACTGTTGTAATCATCCTAATATCTAACAAAATAGACTTCAAACTAAAATCAATTAAAAGACCCCAGGACAAACATTACTTATTCATCTCAGGAAAAATCCAAAAGGATGAAGTTTCAATCCTGAATATTTGTGCCCCTAACAAAGGGCAACTACATATATAAAAAAACACTACTAAAGTTTAACCATCACATCAAACCCACACTAATAATGGGAGACTTCAATACCCCACTTTCACCCTGGGATAGTTCAACAAGACAAACTCAACAGAGAAATAAGGGATCTAAGAGATGTTATCAACCAAATGGACTCAATAAATATATACAGAACTTTCCACCCAAACATAAATAAATATACATGTTTCTCAGCTCCCAATGGAACTTTCTCTAAAATTGATCATACTTAGTCATAAAGCAAATATCAATAGATACAAAAAATGGGAATAAGTCCTTCTCTCATTTCAGTCCACCATACTCTAAAGCTAGAGTTCAACAATAACAAAAATCATAGAAAGACTGCAAACTTATGGAAAATGAACATCTCTAAATTGAACCATTTCTGGGTCAAAGAAGAAATTAAGAAAGAAATCAAAGAATTCCTAGAATTTAATGGAAATGAATCCACAACATGATGAAACTTATGGGATACAATGAAAGCAGTGTTAAGAGGAAAACTCATAGAACTAGATGCCTATTTTAAAAAACCCAGAGAAATATCACAAAAAAACCTAACTGCACAGCTGATGACTTTAGAACAATTAGAAAAAAACTTACCTGGAAGGATTAGATGGCAGGAAATAATCAAACTTAGGGCTGAAATTAATACAATAGAATCAAAGAGAACAATACAAAGAATCAATTAATCAAAGAGTTGGTTCTTTGACAAAGTCAACAAGATAGATTATCCCTTATCCAAACTAACCAAGAAGCAGAGAAAGAATATCAAATTCATAGAATCAGAAGTGAAAAGGGGGATATAGTAACATGACACCTAGAAAATCCAGAGAGTTATCAGAGCATTCTTTGGAAATCTATATTCCACTAAAATGGAAAACCTAAAGTAAAATAGACAGCTTTCTGGACAAAATGAAGTCAAGATTAGATTAAAGACCTAAAGAGACCTATATATTCAATGGAAATTGAAGCTGTTATTAAAAGTCTCTTAAGTAAAAAAAAAAAAAAAAAAAAAAAGCCTGAGACTAGAGGGATTCAGTGCAGAATTCTATCAGACATTCAAAGAGGAACTAATACCAACACTCCTCAAAATGTACCGTACAGTAGAAACTGAAGGAACATTGCCAAACTCTTTTTATGTGGCCACAATCACCTTGATTCCCAAGCCACTCAAAGATGAAACAAAGAAATAAAATTACAGAACAATCTCCCATATGAACATTGTTGCAAAAATACTCAATAATATTCTGGCAAACAGAATCCAACAACATATCAAAAGAATCATCCACCACAATCAAGTAGGCTTCATCCAAAAAATTCAGGAATGGTTCAATATATAAAAAACAGCGAGTCACCCATCATATAAACAAACTGAAAGAAAAAACAAAACACATTATCACTTTTAGATACTGAAAAAGCCTTTGACAAAATCCAACCCTCCTTCATGATAAAAGTCCTGGAGAGATCAGGAATATAGGAAAAATATCTAAATATTAAAAAGGCAATATATAGCTAGCTGACAGCCAATAGCAAACTAAATGGAGAAAAACTTGAAGCAATGCCACTAAAATCAGTAACAAGACAAGGCTGTCCTCTCTCTCCTTATCTATCCAATATAGTTCTCAAAATGTTAGCTAAAATAATGAAAGAATAAACAAAAGGAGATTAAGGGGATGCAAATTGGAAAGGAAGAAGTCAGACTATCACTATTTGCAGATGATATGATCATATACATAAAAGACCCCAAAATTCTACTAAGGAACTCCTACAGCTGATAAATAGTTTCAGCTATGCCACAGGGTACAAGATTAACTCAAAAAATTAAAAGCCCTCTTATACACTAAGGATAAAAGGCTTGAAAAAGATATAAGGGAAATATCACCCTTTATAATAGCTGTAATAGTGTAAAATATCATAGCATAACTCAAACCAAAGAAGTATCCCTGAGTAACAAAAATTTTTAGTCACTGAAGAAAGAAATTGAAGAAGATATCAGAAAATGGATATCTTCTTCCAAGATCTCCAACGTTCCTGGATAGGTAGGATCAACATAGTAAAAATAGCAATCCTACCAAAGACAATCTACAGATTTAATGCAATCCCCATCAAAATCCCAACATAATTTTTATAGACCTTGAAAGAACAATATTCAACTTCATATGGAATAATAGGAAACCCAGAATTGACAAAACAATGTTGCTCAATAAAAGAACTTCAGAAGGCATCACCACCTCTGACTTCAAAATATACTATAGAGCTACAGTAATAAACACAGCCTGGTACTTATAGTAGGTGGTTTCTGTCCCAGACTTTCAGGCCTAGCCTCAAGGTTTAGGCCCACAGACTCGCAGAGACACACAGATACTTACAGTAGTCTTAGGCTGATCTGCCTAAGGCCCAGGCATACAACTTGATAACTCTTTACCCCTTAAACTAACCCATGACTCTTATCTTGTTCAGCCATGCGGCTCGGTATATTTTCTTAGAGCAGCATAGTTGTCCTCTACTTCTTCAGGCTTCTCTCTGGCATTCTGCTCTGTTCTGCCTGTTCCTAGATTTTTCTTAGTCTGGTAGCCCCGCCCACACTTCTTGTCTGCCTTTGACCAATCAGAGCTTTTTATTAAAGTCATAGGCAGGGACAATTATTTACAATGGAACAACATACTTCCCCTACAGGTACTAGCATCAAAACAGACTTGTGGATCAATGGAATTGGATCAAACACCTTGACATTAACCCACACACCTATGAACACCTGGTTTTTGACAAAGAGGACAAAAATATTCAATGGAACAAGTATAGTATCTTCAACAAATGGTGTTGGCATAACTGGATGGTTGTATGCAGAAGAATGCAAATGCATCCAAACCTATCACTCTACACAAAACTTAAATCCAAGTGGATCAAAAACCTAAACATAAACCCAGCTACACTGAACTTGATAAGAAAGTGGGAAATACCCTCCAATGCGTTGGCACAGATGACTACTTCCTATATAACACCAGTAACACAGACAATAAGAATAACAATCAATAAGTGAGACCTCCTGAAACTGAGAAGCTTCTATAAAGCAAAGGACACAATCAAAAATACAAAATGACAGCCTACAGTATGGAAAAATATCCTCATCAACATTACATCTGACAGAGGACTGATCTCTAAAATATGTAGAGAACTCCAGAAACTAGATCCCCAAAACATAAATAACCCAATCAAAAATGGGGTTCAGAGCTAAAAAAGAGAATTCTCAATAGAAGAATAACAAATGGCTGAAAGGCACTTAAAAAGTAGCTCAACATCTTTAGCCATCAGAGAAATGCATATTACAGCTGTCAGAATGGCTAAGAACAAAAACTCAAATGACAGTCTGTGCTGGAGAGGATGCAGAGCAAGAGGAACACTGCTCCATTCCTGGTGGGGTTTAAACTTATACATCTACTTTTGAATGCAGTATGGTGGTTCCTTAGAAAACTGGGGATCAATCTCTGCAGGGATCCAGCAATACCACTACTGAGCATATACCCAAGGGATGCACATTCGTACCCTAAAGGCATTAGGTCAACTATGTTCGTAGCACCATTATTCATAATAGCAAAAACCTGGAAACAACCTAGATACCTGTAGATGGAGTTTTACTTTCAAGGCGCCAGTCCAAAATTAATATTTATTAGAATATAAATTAACACTCACAATATTAGTAACAGCTTATGGTGGCACCTGAACAAGGACTGGTGGATCCAAGCGATGGAGGAGCGATGAAAGCACGATGGAAGCACGATGGATTCCGATTCTGTCTGTCCAGCAGCCAGCAGCCAGGAACCAGGAAGCGAGCTCCTCATGTCCCAGCAGCCACTTATCAATGGGCTTGGCCACACCCCCTCCAGGGTCCGGGAAGTGTCTTCTGACCTTATCACCTGACACCTTAATCCCGCCACATCTCCCCCTTTTGTCTAAATAAAAAGGTTCTAAACTAAGATTATGTACAATAGGAATTATTATGAGTTAGTAACCGTAAATACCTATTCTTCAACCCCTTCAAGACCTGAGAAGGAAGATATATCAGTTGAAAGTCAGAAGTATATGGAAGTAGTGGCTTCCAAAATTTGGGAGAGGACAGCAACACAGCTACCTGGACAATCATCCCTTGTTTTGTGCGCCGTTGGAGCATCTATCATATTGGCAACAGGCCTATGGTATCTGACAGGTCTTCTCACAAGCAGGGAAATTTTGGAGGGACTGTCTTATCCTGTCCAGGTAGGTTTCGTCAGTCTCCATCCATCAACTTGTTCCTCCAGCTTGGACACCATGTGTGCACTGTCAACAATCAAGGTAAGGACAGTTCCTTACTCAACCGGCCATTCTCTGCCAAAAGGACAAACTCCAATGGAGTATCCTCGATGCTCATACCATCTCGGGAAAGGAGCAGTGACACCAGGAGTCGTCGTGCCTCTCATGGCCGAATTTCAAATGTTAAATGCCATATTCTCCGGGTCTATGAAATGGTTGAAGATTTCTGTCTATCTATGATATTCTAACCTGTATCTGAGATGACTGGGATATGGTACCTTAAGTAATGTTGACAGTAGTTTTTATTGCCCTAAGGATTAAACCCTGTATTAAAATTAGAATATCTATACAAGAGGTGTACAATCCCTGAACAATGACTTTTAGTATGACTATCAAACATTAGCCAGGGGTATATTACCATGTAGAGTGGCCACAGCATTTTAGACATGTATATACATATATATCATCTAAACAGAGGTATATAAAACATTTTGTGCATATATCATAACTAGTGCAATCATACATTATATCTAGTATAGTTAAATGAAGGTAGTAATTGCATAGTGTACATGACAATGATGTGCAAATATTTTAAACAGAGATAGAAGTATATATAAAACAGAAATTACAGATTCAATTTTACATAATAGTTACAGATTCAGATTTATAATGAAATACAAGTTGCTTTGGTTATATAAAGCAATTTCAGATTGAACTTTGTACAAATGTACAAATTATCACAATTAAACATACAAAATGATTTTACATTTGTATCAATATACAAATACCTATGCCAATGCAAATTGTCTTTAACTTAGCCCATACATTTAGCTAAAATGGTGTATAGGTAGGCAGAACAATCTACCTTTATCTATCGTATCTATCCCCCTTCTCTTCTTCAGAAGAGATCTTTGATGCTATATTATACTTCTGTCCTCCACCCAATTTTCACTTAAAACTATTCTAACAGAATAAGAATTACCCACAACCCTCAGAACACAAAACTTATTGGGAAAGGGGGCGTAGTCTTTCATAAGGTTGCTTCCTGCTGACTTAAGGGCGATGGCATCTCTTTGGGATCCTGTAAAGGCTAAAACAATGGTTAGATCTTAATGGACTGACTATATACATTTATAACCATTCTCAGAATAGTGGTTAACTCCATCTGGAATTCTAATTAGAAGTGTGATCTGGAGATTATCATAGAGAGCTATCTTGCAGCCATTTTTGAATAGTCTATTTTCTGAAAACAATCATTGATTGGTGCGCACCAGGTTCTTGATTTTTCTAATTTTGCCTCTGTCTGTCTGTCTACCTGTCTCTTACTCTCTCTTTTATTCTTGTTTCACTAGTAGGAGTTGCTGCGTTGGGGGCCCCATCTCGGTTCCAGATTCTTTGTAGATAGCTGATAGGAGGAAATGTTATTTACAATGGAAAACTTAAGCATTGTTGATACTCAAAAAAGATATTAATATCTTATATAACTTCAGGAGATTGTATGCAGACAGGATGTTTGAAAGTTACAGAAACAGAGAGAAACGAGGTTTAAGATGAAGTCTCAATAATATTGGTCCCTAAATATTCTGTCTTCTGTCTCACACCAGGTGGCTTTTCTGATATGAGACAGAATACTTCAGATTTTCTTTATCAATATGCTTGGGTTTAGAGAGGGAGAAAGCCACTTGTTCCCAATCCAAATCCAGCCCTATTAATAATCAAATCAGGACCACGCCTTCCTTTTCTTTCTTTTTTTTTTTGAGGTGAAGATGCAAGATGCAAAGCAGTAAATATTGAAATATTACCCAGTAGTGCATATGTGTATTAGTTGGTCTCATAGTCCGTCATGTACACTCCTTAATCATCAGTCTGTCTTCTATTGCAGATGAGTAATTAGTCTTAAAAGCATTTGTATCCATTTTCCTGTAAAGACAAAACTGAGACCCTGCCCCAGGTTTGTTAAATGTGTTTTTCTTACCTTGTATCCATTTGTCATATCAGGGGTGAGCAATTACTTCTCCTCCTCAGGAAGGGACTCCTTTACAAAGCGGACTTTTATTAGTTTTGTCGGTACCCATATCTTTTCTTTGCCTGTTGAAACAAAAGCAAAACCCCTACCCCATCGAAGCACATATCCTGGCTTCCACTCAGAAGTCAACACATCTTTGAAGTAGATGGGTTGATTTAACTCAGAGGATTTCTCTATCACCCAATGTCTCTCAGCAGCTGATGTTCCCTTTTCATCAGCGTTAAGAAAATTTAAAGTCAATAAGGCACTGTGTAATCTCTCCCTGGGTTTTCTCATTTCTTTCTTCTGTTTATAAAGCATCTCTTTCAACGTGCGGTGAGATCTCTCCACAACTGCCTGTCCTGTGGGATTGTGTGGTATCCCCGTAATATGCTTTATATTATAGTATCCAAAAATTATCTTCATTTTTCGGGAAACATAAGCTGGAGCATTGTCAGTCTTAATCTGAGTGGGAATTCCCATTATGGCCATGGCTTCCAAAAGGTGAGTTAGTACAGCATCAGCATTTTCAGAACTCAGAGCAGTTGCCCATTGCATTCCAGAGTAAGTATCGATAGTATGATGTACATATTTCATCTTTCCAAATTCTGGGAAGTGAAACACATCCATTTGCCAGATCTCATTTCTCTGTGTACCTTTAGGATTACTTTCAGCAGGTAAAGACGGTTGGTTATAGAAAGAGCAAGTGTTGCAATTCCTTACTATTTCGTTTGCTTCATCCCAAGTAATGGAAAAACTCTTTTTTAATCCTTTGCTGTTGACATGATGTTTCTCATGAAATTCTGTGGCCTCTAGCACGTTTCCTATCAGCAACCGATCTATTTCATCATTACCCTGCGCTAGAGGGCCTGGGAGACCCGTGTGCGCCCTGATATGTGTTATGTACATAGGATGTATCCTACCTCTGATGATATCCTGTAGTTGTATGAATAGTAAGGTCAATTCTGAATCATCAGGAATGAAGTCAGCAGTTTCAATATGTAAAACAACTCTTTCTGCATATTGAGAATCAGTAATTACATTGAGAGGCTCTGTGAAATCCAACAACACCATAATAATTGCATATAGTTCTGACTTCTGAACAGAGTTATAAGGGCTCTGAGCCACCTTAATTAAGTCTTCAGACTTGTAGCCAGCCTTTCCTAAATTGTTCGCATCAGTATAAAAGGTGAGGGCTCCAGAAATGGGTTTATCCTGTACCACATGAGGAAAGATCCAATTAGTTTCCTTTATAAATTGAATTCTCTTGTTTTGAGGATATTTATTATTAATCTCTCCTAAAAAGTCACTACAAGCTTTTTGCCAAGGTTCACTGTCTGCCCATAATCGTTCAATTTCTTCATTAGTCAAAGGCACAACAATTTCTGCAGGGTCCTTTCCAGTCAATTGGCGAAGTCTTAATTTACCTTTAAAAATCAGATCAGCAATTTTTTCGATATATGTCTTCATCTTCTTGCTTGGTCTATGTGGCAGAAATATCCATTCTAATATAATGCTTTCTCTTTGCATTAATATTCCTGTTGGAGATTGTCTAGAGGGTAAAATAACAAGTATGCAATCCAGGTCTGGATCCACACGATCCACATGTGCTTCTTGAAGTTTCTTTTCCACCAACTCTAATTCTTTCTCAGCCTCATCAGTTAATTCTCTTGGACTATTTAAATCCTTGTCACCGTCCAAAGTCTTGAACAAATTAACTAGCTCATAGTTTTTTATACCAATCATGGGCCGTATATGAGCGATATCTCCTAGTAACTTTTGAAAATCGTTAAGAGTCTTCAATTTATCTCTATTTAATTTTACCTTTTGTGGCCTAATTTTTTGTAAACCTATTTTATATTCTAAATAATTGATAGAATCTCCCCTCTGTACTTTTTCCAGAGCAATTTGTAGTCCCCAATCAGGCAATATTTTCTTTAGTTCTTCAAACAATGTTTCTAATGTCTTTGGATTTGGGTCTGCCAGCAAAATATCATCCATATAATGGTAAATGATAGATTGAGGGAAGCGCTTGCGCAGTATTTCTAGTGGTTGTTGTACAAAATATTGACATAAGGTGGGACTATTCAACATTCCTTGGGGAAGGACTCTCCATTGGTACCTCTTAGCTGGCCCTGAATTATTAAGAGTAGGCACAGTAAAAGCAAATTTCTCTTTGTCCTGTTCCTGTAAAGGTATGGTAAAAAAACAATCCTTCAAATCAATAACTGCAATAGGCCATCCTTTAGGTAGCAGAGAAGGCAGGGGAATACCAGATTGTAAGGGGCCCATAGGTTGAATCACCTTATTAATTGCTCTTAAATCTGTTACCATCCTCCATTTTCCAGATTTTTTCTTGACAACAAAAACAGGAGAATTCCACGGACTGGTTGATTCTTCGAAATGCTGAGCCTGTAACTGCTCCTGTACCAACTGTTCCAAAGCCTGAAGTTTTTCTCTTGTCAAAGGCCATTGTTGAACCCAAATAGGCTTTTCTGTTAACCATTTCAAAGGCAATGCTGTGAGTGTCCTTTGAGGTTCTGTGGTTATTGGGCAATTCTTTTTTACAACCTGAATGGCTGGCGAATTTTTTCCGTAGTACCTTAGAGCGTCATTTCTGGAAACATAATTGAGTCTCCGGTTGATATCAGAACGAGGAGGGATATTAATCTGGGTATTCCATTGCATTAGAAGGTCGCGACCCCACAGATTCACTGCTATATCAGCCATATATGGCTTCAACCATCCTTTCTGACCTTCTGGTCCTATGCATTCAAGCCATCTCACACTCTGTTTTACTTGCGATATTGTTCCAATACCCAGAAACTGGATATCTACTGCCTGTAAAGGCCATCTGGGGTGCCATGATTGGGGGGTTATGATCGAAACATCAGCCCCCGTGTCGACTAAACCCTGGATATAAATATTATCTATCCGTATACCCAATTTTGGTCTTTGTTCATTTATTGAAGTCTGCCAGAATATTCGTTTTGTGATTCTTTTTGGAATTTCTGAGTTTTCTTTTGAATTTATATTATTATCTAATAGCATATGGTTTTCTAGATCAGGTTTTGGATGCTCTATTCGTCCTGAGAATGCTGATCTTCTCCTATGACCGGATATGATCTCACCATCCTTGAATTTGGAGTCTGATTTTTGGGGGCTTCCCGGGGGAAGCCCCGAAAGGCGTTTCCCGATGGTAGAGGGTTGCCTTCTTTATCCCTGGTAGATCTACATTCATTGGTCCAATGCCGTCCCTTGCCACACCTTCTGCATAATCCAGAAGGCAATGGCCTTCTGTCCGAATTAAACCTAGATCGGGTATTTTTTCCAAGAGTACCTTGTGCACAGTTCCGTCTTATATGGCCTTGTTTACCACAGTTGAAGCAAGTGATGTCTTGGTTCCTCACCCTAACATTAGCAACAGCTTGGCCTACCCAATTCTCCTCATTTCCATGGAGACATTCAGCATTTATTACATATTGAATCCATTCTTCTATCGGTGCAGCTCTGATCTTTAAAGGCATTAGTATTCTTCTACATTCTGTATTAGCATTATCAAAGGCCAGAGAAAGTATTAATTGCTTCCTAACTTCTGTATCTGATATTGCTCTATGAACAGCTGTGGTGAGCCTCTGTATAAAGTCGGTATAAGGCTCTTTTAAGCCTTGTTTGACCTTAGTATAATGCTCAATTTTTTGACCTGGGTCCAAAATCTTTTCCCAAGCATTCAGTGCAGCAGTACGGCATAGCAATAAAGTATGCTCATCATAAGTAGATTGAGTCCTCACATCAGCAAACATGCCTTCACCAAGGATTTGGTCCTGAGAAGCAAAGAAACCCCTAATTTTTCCTTGTTGTTCCAAGGTCTTGGCCTCCTCTCTAAACCAGCCTCTCCACTGTAAATTCTGACTTTGGTCCAAGACAGCAGCTGTTAGCTGCATCCAATCAGTTGGTAGAATCCGGTTTTGTGCTGACCATGAATTTAGAAGCTGCTTCACATAAGTAGAGTGTATACCGTGCATTGATATTGCCTCTTTAAAATCCTTGATGTCTCTCATATGTACTGGCTCATAGCTATACTCTACATATTCTGAGGATCCATCAGGTGTTATCTTTGCCTGAATAGCAGCTGGGAACAATAGTGGTGTGGAAGGGGGTAGCCCTGTTATGTTTACCACTTTGGGTAGAGTACCTCCAGTACCATAATATCCCATTGGGGGTTGACCTGAACTGTTCTGAGCATAAGATGCAACACTACCCTTTTCCAGTATTGCAATGCGATCTTCCCATTCTTGAATTTTGGATATTACGGGTTCCCATTCCTGGATTTTGGATACTACAGGTTCCCATTCCTGGATTTTGGATACTACTGGTTTCCATTCTTGAAGTTTAGATACCATTGATTTTTCTAGAGCTTGAGTGTCCTGATGAAGCAGTCCTTCCAAAGACCTCACTGAGTCAGCAATTTTTCGATCCCCATCATTAACATAATTAATGATTTTCTTGTTCTCATCATTAATGTAGTCAACAAGTTTCTTGTTTTCATAATTTACATAGAGCCTATATTTCTCTTGTACATTGTTATCCTTATCTACAGAGGAAGCCTTATCTGAAAGCTTGTTGTAACCAATTTCCAGAGTATCCATCCTTTTTGCCATTTTAGTGCTTGACAGTTCCACATCACATACCTTGGACAGTAACTGTCGATTTACATTTTGCACCTGTTTAACCTCATCTGCCACTGTAGAGTTCGATAGTTCCATAATACATAATCTGGACAATAATTGTTGGTTTCCATTTGACAACTCTGTCATCATCCTCTTATTTTGAAAAATAAAATAGAGAAATAACCCAAAAAATAATAGGACTGGGGTATTGAATCCTTCAAGATATTCACTTAAAAATTTATCAACCACCATGGCAAAATATGACCTAAACTCTTCAAAAGAATAATAGTCAGCCATTGTGTCAATTCAGATGTAATTACGCTGTTTAGTATACAGGTGTCACAGTTTCGTTCAATTTCCTACCCACTGTATGGTAGATGCAAAGACTCTCAGCAGTAGAAAGCTGCAGGCTGAAAACCGAGTGCTGCAGGGGGCTGAAAGCAGAGCCAAATGCTGTAGTAGGCCGGCGAGTTGAAAACCGGTCCTGCGCACTGAACGGAAGTCTTGCGTCAGCGCACTGATCTGAAGTCTAGCATCTGCGCGCTGAACTGAAGTCTCGCGTCTGCGCACTGAACTGAAGTCTAGGGTCTGCACACTGAGTTGATCTCGCGTCTTGCGCTGAAATCTCGCCCCCAGGCAATGAGCCGAAAACCCCCGCCTACACACTGGATCAGCTGGCTGGAAACCATGTCCGGCTAGCAAGAGGGAGCTTTAAGCCCAAGTGAACAGTCTGTATGTCCCCTGGCTTCTTACAGTTTAGGGCACAGGGCCGAGGACGTTGGGCGCCAGATGTAGATGGAGTTTTACTTTCAAGGCGCCAGTCCAAAATTAATATTTATTAGAATATAAATTAACACTCACAATATTAGTAACAGCTTATGGTGGCACCTGAACAAGGACTGGTGGATCCAAGCGATGGAGGAGCAATGAAAGCACGATGGAAGCACGATGGATTCCGATTCTGTCTGTCCAGCAGCCAGCAACCAGGAACCAGGAAGAGAGCTCCTCGTGTCCCAGCAGCCACTTATCAATGGGCTTGGCCACACCCCCTCCAGGGTCCCGGAAGTGTCTTCTGACCTTATCACCTGACACCTTAATCCCGCCACAGATACCCCTAAACAAATTGTGGTACATCTACCAAATGGAATATTACTCAGCAGGAAATAAAATGATATACTAAAATTTTCAGGAAAAAATGGATGGATTTGGTGAATATCCTCCTAAAGGAGGTATCACAAGCCCAGAAAGATAGGCATGGGATGTACTCACTCATAAGTGGATTTTAGATAAAAAGCAAAGAATACTCAAGCTGCAAGCCACAACCCCTGAACAGCCTGGGATCAGAATAGAGATCACCTTAGCAAGTTGAGATCTTAATGGTTTGCAACCAAAAAGAAGTGGGAACAAATCATGAAAGAAGGGGATGCTTGAGAGGGAAGAGCAACAAAGAGGGAGAAAAAAAGAGATGGGTATCTTGACAGAGGCAACGAATGTGTGGTAGGAAAGAAACCAGGTGCTAGGAAAACCTCCAAAAACTCATGGGATGTCCCTGGCTAGGTGTCCAACCAATAGTGGAGGGGATGCCTAAATAGGACTTCCCCATAATAAAATGAATAACCACCCTATGTGTCATCACAGAACCTGCACCCAGCAATGAGTGGAGGTGGAGGCAGAGATCCATTGCTGAGCACTGGGCTGAGCTCTTAGTCTAGTTGGAGGGGCTGGGTATCTGTATAAGCAAGGGGATAGGTATTATGAGGAGGACTCCCACACAGAAGAGTAGCTGGAGCTTTGGGAAACTCACTGAATCAAGAGCAGCTACTGAGGAGCCATCCTGGAAAAGAGGCTAGGCTCTCCAAAGGTAGGTGACTGTCCATTTGCATGGGCAGGATGTCGAGCATCCGGGGTTGGAACAGACTTTGTTCCTGTGTGTGGGCTGGCATCTTGGAACCCATACTCTGTAGAGGAACACCTAATCCAGTCTTGATATTGGGATAAGGAAATCTGACTTGCCTGGAGTGATGTATCATACTGAGCTGACCCACCTTGGGACTTCTCGCCCTTTAGTGGGAGGGGATTAAAGGTTGGGTTGGGTGGAGGCTGAAGGTTGACTTGGAGGAGGGAAGAGAAGGCAATCGGGAAGATACATGGGGAAAAAAGACATTTCTTTAAAAAATAAATATATTTTTAAAAAGAAAATAAAAAAGAAAAACCTACGGCCAAAATCTCTCATGAACATAGATTTATAAATAAGTAAATACTTGCCCACTAAGTACAGACTTGGGTGAAAATGATTATCCATCATGACCAAGTTGACTATATACTGGTGATAACATATGCAAGTCTAAAAATATAAAATCATATAAGCATAACGTGGTTGTCACAGTTCGTTATCAATGTACACAACTGTCACTGATTTCTATATGGTGATTTTGTACCACACAAGTTTCTTAAATTAATTATTTTATCAATCTAAGATTTTTGGCAGGCATGAGAATTTCTGTACATAGGGTTAGGCTATCAGAAAACAACTTCCCCTCCCCTTTACTATATTGTTTTTACCTTTCTTCTTTTATCTAATTACTCTGCTTAGAATTTACAGTACTATTTTGAAAAGAATGTGAGATTCTACATCCTCACTTTGCTTTTTTTTATTTCATTGTTAGGCAATTGGGGGTTTGTTGCTGAAGAGAAAGTTATTTTTGTTTGTTTGGTTGGTTTTTTTTTTTTTAAAAAAAATTTATTTGTGGCTTTCACCCCAATCAAAATTGTGTTTACAAATACTGTCTTCTATCCCATTATTTTCTTGACACTCTATTTATAATGTTTTTGATATGCATATAATTTTAAAATTTAAGTTCAATTTACCTTTTTTTTGTAATCTACTGCTCCACTATCATGTTCTTGGAATCACTGCCAAAACAACAATAAGAGGTACACATAAGAAAAAGAAACTAAAAGACCAAGAGACTAAGAGAGTTTCTCAGTTCCTATTGGATCAAGAACAGCTGCCTGAGACCCTAAGTTTCTCAGCATCTACGGGATTAAGAAGGGCCTCTGGCACACAGAATACACTATTTCTGAGTGGACCAAGAACCCAGATTGGACCAAGAGAGGCTTTCTGAGCCATATACACATGCAGAACAGATTGCAACAAAATCAGCTCCCTGAGATCCAGAAAAGCATTGCAGTAAATCGAGGAAGCAAAGGGCAGGCATCCGTGTAAGGATGGTTGAGTGAGAGGAGCAAAGAGTGAGATAGAAAGAGACAGATATCTAGATAGAGGAAGCCAATGTGGGGTTGGAAAGAAACTGGGTGCTAGGGAAACCTACAAGCACTCACACATTGTTCCTGGCTAGGTGTCCAACCAGTAGTGGAGGTGCTTAAACAGGACTTTCCCTATAATTAAATGAGGACCTAAGGGTCCTCACAGAACCTATATCCAATAAATAATAGAGGTGGAGGCAGATATCCATGACTGAGCACAGGGCTGAGCTCCTGGTCCAGCTGAGAGCAGAGGAAGAGAGTCTGTATGAGCAAGGGGATAAGGATTATGAGGAAAACTCCCACAGTGATGGCTAGCTGGAGCTCTGGGGACCTCATTCAATCAAGAACAGCCACCTGGGAACCATCGTGAAAAAGGAGCTAGGCCCTCCAAGAGTAGACAACTGCCAATTGGCATGGACAGTATATGGAGCCTCGAGGGGTGGGATGAGAATGTGTTCCTGTGCATGGGCTGGCACATTGGAGCCCATTGGACATTCACTTCACCTATTGGGAAAGTATTTAGGAATTTTCACTTTTCACATGTTTCAAAATATTCTATTACAAAGATGTAATAGAAGTTGATAAACAATAGTTTCTTAATTCCTTCAGAACCTGGATGAGACTCACTGGGTTCAGTACCAATAGAAATGAATGGTTATCTGGATTAATAAAAGCCTAATTAGAATTCAAGTCATGTCTTACATACATCTCTTACAGTGGACCATTAGTATTAAATTACACAGACTATGTGTATGTGTAGAAGCCTCTAAACTCTTTTTAGAGATTTTCTGGAGTTCATGTGCCTTAAGATATTTAGTATCAAAAATATAATGCCAAATTTAGGAATGTGTCTTTGGCACAATTTTGAAATTTTTAATATTAATTCACATAATCCATTGTGGTTATTGATATTCTGTGATTAAGTATAATAACATTTGACACTGACTTTTACCTGTAGATTTTTTTCTCAATTAAAGTTGTTGTAAATACACTGGGCAGAGAGCACAGGACTTTTATACAATGTTCAATAGTTTATAATGCCTAGAAGAGAAAATTTAAGATTTCCTATTGTTAATTCTCTTTAGTTTATTTTGTTTAATTGCTGCCAAAATTCAATGCCTTAAGTCTAATATTTCCAGTGAGCTTCTCCTTCACTCACCTTCTGTTAACTCTAGCATGTGTGGAAAGCTCATCCTTGGTGAGTCGCATTATGTGTTATTACAATGATGTTGCCATCTCCTTTTATTTTTCTTACCATTTTCTTTTTCTTTTGTTCTTCAACTTCCATATAATTGTGTTTTACCAACATAATTCCAGTTTTACAAAAAAAAAATTCTCCCTTTGGCCAATAAATTGAGGCAATAAAATTATATGACATGGTAGCATGAATTTGGCCACCTAATGATAATGGCAGATGAACTATCAGAATTATTTTTCTATCAAATATACAAGTTATTTTCAATCATATAATATAGATACAATCATTAAAAATTTTCAAAGAATGTTTTTTAAAGAACTTTGTAAATTATATCAATGATCATTAAAAATAATTTAACATTATTAAATAGTATTTAAACATATAAATTTAATTATTTAAACAATAAAACATTTAAATATACATGCTTATATTATATATTCATATTGCAAGATTATGTAATACATACTATAGGACATTCTATAACTCCAAATATAGAACAGCTAAACTTCTTATGATGCAAAATAAATTTTCTTCTAATTTGAAGAAAATCACAAAATCTTCAAAATTATACTGAGATCTTTAAGCTAATCAAATTTATTTTAGAGATACATTTCATAACTTGTCATCTTTTTAATTTTAAACTATAAAACGTAGAAATAAGAGCTGGCATATGACTTATGACTCATCTGCTAAGCTGCTTGCTGCACAGGCATGATGAATACTTGAGTTTCTATTATAAATACCATCTAACAAGATGAATGTGACAATATGCTCTAGTATCCTGCCACAGTTTTGAAGAAATAATTGGAGATCGATGGCCAGCTAGTCTAGGAACCAATCAGAACTGGGTTGAAAGAGTGATTCTTGCTCAAAGACTAAAAATGGTAAAAATGGTAAAAGAATACACCAGTCATCATCCCTTGTACTTCTCATTGTACAGAGAGACACATTTCCATGTCTACGTACCTCATAAAAAAGAAAAACATAGGGACTGGAGGGATAGCTCCATGGTAAACAGCTCTGGCTGCTCTCCCAGAGGACCCTGGTAAATCTCAGCACTGAGAACTACCTATAATTCTAACTTCAGAGGAAATAACACCCTCGTGTGGCCTCTCTGGACACCATACACACATATGATACACAGGCATGCTTGCCAACAAAACACTCATAGACATAAAAAAATTAACTGATTTTTAAAAGAAAAAACTTACTGCATGATTTTTTTGAATTTGATATTAATGATTTGGTTATTTGTACTTAAAATTTGGAAACTGAATATGATGTTTTAGCAGGGTTGCTGGTGTTCATCTAGAGGAATGTCAAGTTTATTCCTTGGCACTTACAAAGGAAAAAATAATGAATATTAAAGAAAGTCAGAACCCCAATCCTGTATAAGGGGAAATAACAGCTTATCCCTTAGAAAGGTTGATGATCCAAAGGATGATCACTGGTTACATTTGGGACACCTGTGTCTTCCCTCTTCCTCTACGGTCAGGTGGAAATAGTTGTCCCTGTAATAATCTCCTTTGTCTCCTCTCAATATCTTCTGGTTTCATGAAGTCACTATCTCCAGGAAACTGCTTTAGCATCCAGTGTCTACCTATGGCGCTTTAACTTTCCTCCTCCTCTTCCTCCTCCTCCTCCTTTTTAAAGGGGAAAGCTAATTGTATACAGACTCCCAGAAAACAAAACAAAACAACAACAATAAAAAACTTTTGTGTGCATTTATAATTGGTATAAATTCAAGATTTATATTTACTATTTTAACTCAGTATTTATTGGACTTCTTTATTTTGCAATGGGCTTTTTTAACATAGCACACATGATGACATCACAGTACTTGATAGGATACGTTTCTCTATTTGATCATGCTTAAATAAGACAAAAGGAAACCATCATATCTTTAATTTTCAATTAAAAGCAAGCAAAAGTGATTTTCTAGTTTCATAGCAAGGAAAAATTTTGGAAAACTGATTTTGTGCAAATTTATCTACACTCAACATTGAATTAAGAGTAATGATTGTTCAAATAATTGTTTTGTACAGCTGTTTTGCTCTTCCTTTGGGGCTAACTCTCTTTGAGGTTGTTCAGCCTGGAAAATGCAGTGATAGCATCTAAAATATCTCACTAAATCAACCACATCCACGATTCTGCAGCTGCCTGCAAAAGAGCACCATCATTACCTCCTGCTTAGCTGGTGGATTTTGTTGGCACTGACTGTGCTTTCAGAGGTGGGGAATTGTATGGTTCTCATTAAAATGGAACTATGAAGAATTAAAGGTCAAACAAGAGACACTATTTGTTTTCCATAGTTATATTACAATGCCCAGGAAGAGTAACTCATATTTATAACACTAAGTGGGGTATAGTAACCCCCAGAATAGCAAAATGCATAGTCTAGAGAACAAAAAATAATAAAAGGAATACTCTTTTTTTTGTCCCTTAGAAACTTTTAATCCCACATATTTTTACAGATGATAAAGATTCAGATTACAGAAAATATAGATGACTTGTCCATGTTATTTCAGAGTTGATATGGACCAATTGTGAGTGTAAGGCATGCTTTCAGCCTGACTCATGAAAACTCTGACCTTTAAAAGTCAGTTCCTATTTATTTCTCAATATGGCAATTTTTAAAAATTTTGTATTAGATAGGAATTTTTTGTAAGACGCCATAACTTCTAAAGTCATACCACTCTGCCCTGTATTAGGAACATTAACCTATGGTAAAGTTTCCAAAAGGGCTTGCCAGTGGTTCCCCCCCCCCCTCATTTGTATGCAATTCTTTGGGCACAAGTAGCTCTCAAGATAAAGAAATTGTTCATGTAGTACTGAATTTCTTCCACTCTTAGCATATATGCAGTGTATCCATTTATAATGTGTACAAGATGACATTATATGACAGTAAGCATCATTACAGGGCTATAAAGGTGACTGTGCAATTAAATAACATGTACTGTTCCTACAGAGGGACTGGATTTGGTTTCCAAATATACACAGCCAATTTACAATCTCCTCTAACCCCTGTTCCAGAGGATCTGAAGCATACTTTCAGCCTGTGTAATCACCTGTCTATATGTGGTGCACATAAACTAATGCACACACACACACACACACACACACACACACACACACACAGTTAGAGAGAGAGATACAACACATACCAAGTTTTTAAAACTATTAGTAATGAATTATAATGAATTATAGGCAGTTCTCTTCAATGTTAAATAGTGCTTAATTTTATGTGCTTCCATGTTTGTGTGTTTGTTCCATAATTAATTATTCAATATCAGTCCTACTTTGCTTCTCTGTTGCTGTGATAAACATTATGCCAAAAGAAACTTGGTGAGGAAAGTGTTTATTTTAGCATACAGCTTAGTCCATCAAGTGAAGAAGCCAAGGCAGGAACTCAATGTAGGGATAAGGAGGCAGAAACTAAAATAGACATCACTGTTGGTTTCCAGGTCAGCGCTTGGTGAGCATTTATATATATCACATGTTCACAGTGGAGTTGGACTCTTACATCAACTGGGAATCAAGACAATGCCTTATAGACACAGACCACTGTGATCGAGACAATTTCTTAGTTGAAGTTTTCTTGTCTCAAATATATCAAGTTGACAATCAAGATAGTGGTCTTAATATCCATGAATGTTAAGTTAAGGCACAGTGCAAGGAAGGGGGCGCAGTGGGAAGGCCACTGAAGGACTGTGTGAATAAGATATCACAGATGAATAGGAAATCATGACATTAATCAGGACAAGTTCAGATGTGCTGGGTCACTACAAAATATGGCTTGATCCAGTATCTACAGTTGGGAGCAGCAGATGAAAGTCGGGTCTGTGAAGCAATATGTGAGGGGTGAGCCTTTCTGCTAGGATGTGCTTTGTAAATGTACAAAATCTGTACACAATAATAAATCACATTTTTACAGTGGTGATTTTCCAGGAGCTAACAGAAGCATGGTAACTACTTTAAAGCAATAGAGCTTACACTTGACCTTATTTGCTCCAGAGAAAGTGAGATTTATATAAATTATCACTTTGGTCATCAAAGATAAAAAAAACTGGACAGATCATTTAATGCTGTAGTGTTTTCTTAGCATGAAAGAGGAACATAACTCATTCTGAACCCCCCCCAAAACTTTAAAATTAAATATGGCAAGAATTTTTAGCATGTGCATAGTTTATTTTAGCTAAGATTAGAAAAATTGCTGATTCTTAATTGTTTCAACTTCACCACCTTCGTTAAAACTACTTACTAAAAAACTTATCTGAACGCCTCTGCCTCTCTAAATAAGGCTTCCAGTCCTCTCAGGCGTTGCTTATTATCTCTTGAATTTGTTGTTATTTTCACTGCTCTTGAGATTAACCTTACGCTTTTAGCAATACAAAACATCTTTGATATTGAAACCCAGTAAAGGATTGGTGAGTGAACACAGCAGCCTCTTCAGCAGAGGTCACGGATATCCAATCAAGGGCAGTCATTTCTAAACTGTGCTTTGCCTGGGTTTCTAGGTCTCAGACCACTAACATCCTACCTTTCTCTTGAGAAATTTATCTATTGGTCTACATTTTGCGTGACTCTGTTTAAAAATAAGTGTTTACTCATATTTTAGTTTTGAGAAATAAGTACTTCTTGGCTTCTGAAAAACTTGTTCTTGAAATTGATACTTTTCATTTCAGCATTCCCTCTCAGTACAAAGCACTTCTTTAGCAAACACAACCTGACAATGTTTTCTGAAAATATTGCTACCTTCTCAGTTGTTACTCGGTCATTTAGCACCTTTAAGTGACCTACATCATTACACTACAGGTTCCTGTAAAAAAATCATGTTATACTTCAAATCTGTTTTTATTTGTTAATAGCTAATTTTAGTGGACAGCTTCTGTGGTGGTCTGAATGAGAATGGTCCCATAGACTCGTATATTTGAATATTTTATTATCAGTTAGTGGAATGTTTAGAAAACATTAATAGGCATAGCTCGTTGGAGGAGGAATGCCATTGAGGGTGGACTTTTGAGGTTTTAAAAGTCTATTCCAACCCCACTGTCACTCCCTCTTTGCCTTCAACTCATGGATCAGATGTGAGCTCTCAGCTATTGCCCTAATGCCATGCCTGCCCACCATGTGTGTGGACTATAAGCAAACCCCCAGTTAAATGTTTCTTTTTATAAGTTGATTTAGTCATAATATCTGTTAACAGCAACAGGCCAATAACTAAAAACTTCCTGTTCTAATTACCAATTCACACCCATACAAATCCTTAGTATGCAGTAAAGGTCATTTAAAACTGTCTGAATGTGAATGATGAAGCAATCAATCATGGTAACATCAAATGGGTACATACTTCACAATGGGTTCTAGTCACAGACTCACCAACCGGTCTTTACCTGTTCAGGAATATCTAAAGGAAGGACTATGATCATTTTAACTTCAAAGGTTCTGGGGGCCTAACAACAGTGTCTGGCACACCATGTACTTATATTGCTTATAATGATATACGGCACTTCTAAATGTAGGAACTTCCATCTACATTATTCTCTACAGGATGCCTCATATGTTCAAGCCCAAAACCTAATTGGAGTACAGTTAGTGATCTTACAAAAAACTAATTGTGTTTTATAAATATTCAAAATAAAACAATGTTGTAACTAAGTGAGATGCTATTATGATGGAACACTTTTATAAAATTCACATCTGTCAGTTTAGTAATGCACAGAGTTTAACTTAATACTGATATGATGCTACTGACATATCTGTTAACTATACACTAAATGACCATTGCCATTATGAACATACCATGACTTCTCCCTGGACAGAGTATATTACAATATAAATAGACTTTAAAATCACACAGAAAAAGTAGCCGAGGCACCGCTGAAATGGACAGCATTGAACAATTGAAAGTAATGGTTTTAGATTGTTTCAAGTTATTAGATTTTACATAATCTAAGAAATGCAATAAAAATCTGGGTATTCACACACCACACATTTCTGATTATTTAGAAACATTCATTTACAGTGTCACTAGTCATTATAAATGATTGATTATTATAATCTTATTAATAAAAACTTTAGGAAACAGTTTTAAAATACTTGAAGATGAATAAATTGAAAAATGATCAAATATAAAATATATGTATAAATGGTTTAAAACTGAATGAAATTTCACAGAAATATTTCAGTTCATAATATAAGAAATAGTATCCTAAAATAGCCCAACATAGCTATATTTATAGAGGCATGTGACCTCTTTGCCAAGGCAGTAGAGACCAGGAGCTTTGTCAATAAAATGGAATGGTAGGAAGGTTTTAAACCCTGTCAGTTTGGTGGTGGTATTTGAAACAGTGAATCAACAATTTTATGTTCTGAAATTATCTATTCAAATATCTGGCTGTATAAAATGAGGTGTCTAGAAATCTATGCATATTTTCTGGGGATCTTTCAACAATATAATACAACTACGGTGATTGAAGACAACAGAAGTTAATTCTCTCATGTATCTGGGTATTAGGAGGCCAAATCCAAAGGCTAAACAAAGCTCTGTTTAGAGTTTCTTCAGAAAAATCATTAAGGATCCATCATGTGGTTCCTCTTTCATTTCTTTACATGTGGGACTATCATTCAGAACTCTGCATTTGTGAAACATATCACTATTTGTTTATCTGTGCCAAATTTCTGCTGCTTCATTAACTTTTTTTTTTTATATATCTATTTTGTTTTGCAATAAAATCTCACTGTAAAGTCTAGGTTGTCTCAAATCTCTGAGCTCAAGTGATTCCACTATCTCAGCTTTTTGAATTGCTAGGACAGAGTCTCATGACATCACTACTATAAGGATAATTGTAATCATAATAAAAGTTTCCTATGTACTTCACAACAATCTCCAAATCTCTAGAAAATTAGCTTGCCTACATTTGCAAAACCCTTTATGCGAGTGAGTTAACACAAGTAGGTTCACGTGTGCAATATTAGCTGCAACTATTTTGCATGCTTCAGATAATGAAGTCTGCTTATTTCTGTTTTATAGTTTGTTTAAAACAGAACAAATGCATTCTTTCACAATCCAGTGCATGTACAAATTATCACACACCTCCCATCTCCTTTATCTCCACCCAACCCGGTCATCCTTTGCCCCTCCTTGGTGTGCATTTTCCACATTTATGCTTTTTGGTTTTGTTTTATTTTTAACCCACTGAGTGGATTAAGAACATCTGTGTGGCCACAGGTTTGAAACTATTCTTGGGAGTCTGAAGACTCATCTTTTGGTATATAATTAAAGACTTACAACCCCCAGAATCCATTAGGTTGTCAATAACTCAGCAGGCCATTGGAAGGCCCAGGCCCCTCCCCAGTCATCAATACCTATGAACAGACTGTCTGTAGAAAGCCTAGTGTAGGGAACCACAATTGCTGTGATATCATGTTTCTAATGGTTATGTCATTCTCTCAAGGTAATGCATCTCTTCTCTTAATTTTTCTGTTTTTCAGTCATTCTACTCTCTTTTGCAATGTTCCAAGAGGCTTATAGGGAAATGGTATAAATGTCCTGTTTAGGTCTAAGCATCCAGTATTTTTTTTTTTATTCTAAGCATCTTTAATAGATGAGTCTCTGCATGTGTACTGTTGTTCACTGAAAAGAGAAGATTCTCTGATTAAGGATGTATATGTGTGTGTGTGTGTGTGTGTGTGTGTGTGTGTGTGTGTATACACACACATACACATATATACGAGAACATGTATATGATGTATATCTACATATATGTATATATATACATGTGTGTGTATACATATTTACACTGCTGGTTGGGTTTGTTTAGCTATATAATAGTAATAAGTTCCTAAATAGAAATCATAACCTCCAAAGCCATGTACTTTTTTTCCTAGGAGTGCAGTACCATTCATTAATTACTTCCTATGGAGTGGGCATCAAATCCAATCACAGAGTGGTTGATTATGCTCATACTATTTATGGCATTATTCTACCAGTGGGTACACATCTTTTGTTATGTTGTCACTGTCTCTGTAATATTGAGGCTTTATTTCTTCTGAGCTGCTTACATAACATCTTTGAGCCTCATAAAATTTAGCCAGAAAGGAGAAATCTTCTAGCTCCAGCTGGTTTTCTTATATTTTACAAGAAAAATTGTGGTGTCTTCAGTAATAGGTTCTTATCATTTAATATTAATATACAACCAACAGGAGCATCATGAACCTGTGCTATTTTGGGAGTTCTTTGGGAACACACTGATCAACAGCTTATAAGGAGGTACCCTACAACTGTCACTGGAATTTTTGTTTGATCAGCATTGGAATTTAGGAACAGCATTATTGAGCAAAACAGATTTTCTCTGAACAACCGCCTTCAAGTGTACATGTACATGTTTTAATGAGCTTACAAACAAGTAGGTTTTCATATGATTATTCTCCATAAATTTCTCATTTTGGCTAACACTTGCTCTCCATTTTTTCATTACTCTCATGACCCCTACCCAATCTCTGTTAAAATATCCCCACCCTAAGTTTCTCCCTATCTAGTTTAATATTAGTTATAATCTAATAGTTTCAAACCCTAAGACATTCTACAAAGGGAAACTTCCTAGTTCATTGGCTTCTACAAGTATTACAAGTTAAACACAAAAAGCTAAATCTTTGAAGCTAGGATATTCACACAGGAGAAAAAACATTTAGCATGCTCTTTTCTGTGCATGAATTATCTCATTCGGTATAATCCTTTCATGATTCATCTATTCACATGCAAATATCATAATTTCACTTTTTCTGAATAGATGAATAGAATTATATTGTGTATATGTACCATATTTTAGCATCAGTTGATATATATCTAAGCTAATTTTATTTCCTGCCTATTGCAAATAGAATAGTAATGAACATTTCTTTAGTAAACTACAAAGTCCTTTGTAACAATATAGAACCTTGTCAATCTTCAAACTCTCCTCTAGAAACCTTCACCCAGTCCATAGGATATTCTTTAATTAGGTTTGTTTTATAGTTTTTCTTTTTATATTTTAGATAATAATTATCTCCTGTCAGATGGATAGAAGGCAAATATTTTATCACTTTCTAATATATTGCTTCTGTATGCAACTGACAGTATTCTTTGTGCAGAAATTTTTTCTTTTTCCCATTTATTTTCAGACTTGTAACTATTTAATTTTATTTGTTAATGATTAATCTTATTTATTTATACATATATATGTACATATATAATGTCCTTTCAGTGTTGTTAATGTATATATATGTGTGTGTGTGTGTGTGTGTGTGTGTGTGTGTGTGTGTGTGTGTGCGTGTGTGTGTGTATAATTAACCTCTCACTATTGAATATCCTAGAGGCTCTTCCACTGATAAGATTGACTGTACCTCTCCTGTAATTCATTAATTATTTGCAGCTCCTCATCTAAAGATAAATCCTTGTGATTTTTTTCAAACACATTGACATGTCAACTGATATTGTAATTTTTCATGTTTGTTTAGGCAACTGTATTATGGATATTACAATTTTAAAGCTTCTTTTGTATGTAAAGAAGTACCTATCAAACACTGAAATGCTGGTGCTCTGGTTTATAGCACTTTCCTTTAATGTTCCCTTAGCTCTACTGGTATAGATTGAGCTATAGGTCTACTAGTTGAGGCCAATTACAGCACAGTAATCTCTGTTCTTCATTTTGATCAATTTTGCTTTTGGTAATGGTATTCATTTCCTGAAGGAGAAAAAAAAAACAGTTTTAGGATTTCTAGGATGAAGATGGAATGTTACATTATTGTGTGGATACAAAATTCATGTTAAACAATTATAGTTTAGTAATGTGGTAGTAGCAGGATCTCTTCTTTAATAAGTCCGTGCTTTTATCAGACATGGGTAAATGATTAGCTTTCCAGTACCAAGCATAATTTCTCTCCTGGTGAGCTTAAGTTAAGTCCAAATAATTCCGTTTAACCCCAAGATATGAGTACAGTATTGTACACATTTAGAAATAACTTGCCATCCTGACCCTTGTGTAGGTTTTAGTTTTACAACACTGAGGTCCTCTGCTTCCTTTTCTCAACACAGCTGGCACATCTCGTTTGGTTTCACTGGCTCTTCTGGTCATATCTCATTTTGTCTCATTTCTGGGTCAGATTCGTCTCGATTACTCCATGCCTTGTATTTGAAGTATCTGGTACCTTTATCTATAAGATTTTATCTTAGATTTCTAGGAGGAAACCAAGGGTAACAGCAAAAACCTCCACTGTTCTGTGGGTCTCTTAAGCTCCACTCTCCAATTACTGGAGAGAGAGCTTCCCATGCCTAGCACTGGGATTTTGATTTGATGGTATATGACGTCAAGGGATACTGTTATACCATATGTCAAAACTTATTTTAAGATATGCACGCATATATATGTGTGAATATATGTAGTCATGTATGCATATATTTATATGGTATACTTAATTTTAAGTAAACATGAAATAATATGATTACCTATGACTTTCCCTAGCACCTTTAGTATTATTTATTCCCTCTAATCCTTCTTTATGTGCCCCCAGGAATTCTAATTAAATACCTCTATGTTTTCCCACTTCATCCTTCATCGCTCCTATGACATACTGTTTATTATACCCCTCTCTAAAGTTTCTTCTTTCCCCTCTACACATAGTCTGCTTTTACTTTTCTGCTATCTTTGGTTATTCCACATCTTACACTTATATTTGTATTTGAATATTTGGGGCTAGAAGCCATAAATAAAAAAGAGCATGGGAACTTTGCCATTCTGTTCCTGGGTTATCTCATACAGTATAACATCATACAGATTCATCTATTTATCTGAAAATTTCATGATTTCATTTTTCTTTACAGATGACTAGTGTTCCATTGTTTACATGTACCACATTTTTATCTATTTGTTAATTGGACATTTAGACTATTTCTATTTCCTAGCTATTATAAATAAAGCTTCTATATCCATGAAATTGGACAGATTTGGAGTGATGTGATGGGTGTATATATATACACTGTGGATGTGACACATCTCCTCAGATTTTGGTGGAGAATCACATGTTGCCTACAGAAGTGTGCGAGAGTCTTGGGATGAAACCACATTTATCTGAATTCATCAACTTGATGTACAGAGGAGAAGGAAGGTAGCAGTGAATAGGGAAGTCTAGAAAATGTTGGCATGCCTAGCTGAGGTGGCTTGCTGATTGGTAAACGTATTGGCCAGAAGTTGAGGATTGGATTCTGGCACCCTTTCTGTGTCTAGACTCGGTTCTGGTGGTGAGGCACGTGCTCATGAGTTCTTTCTTGTTTTCTTATAATGTAAAATTTCCATGTAAAACATTCTTCTTTGTATGAAAGACATAACTTTTCCCATGTTTTAAAATGATCTCTTCTTTAATATATACAGGGAAAGACAAGACAATTTTACTCATCAGATTTCCTACGTTTGCAGTCATCTGTTACAGAAGGGAGATTAAAGTTTTGTCAAAACTGAGAGTTTTGTATAGCATACACCTAATACCACATTTCCTTGATAAGCATTAAGAATGTTTTATTACATCCTACGTTTATCTGTGATATTATAAAACTTAACTGAAAATAACTGACTTACTATAAACAAGAGGCCTAGCCAACTGTTTTCATGGACAAAGAGACCTAGCCAACTGTTTTCATGGACAAATGCACAAGTACCTGAAAGTCTAATACTATATTTTTATAAGCCATACATTAAACTATTTCAAATGTGACTACCAGCCTTTATATTTTATAGATCAACTTTAGATCAATATATATCAACTTATAAATATTGAGTTGTATTTCTCTGAATATTTTAATTAATGTCAAACATATTTATATGTACATGTCAAAGTAGCATTTATAAGTAATACTAAAAATTTGAGTTATTGATTTTAATTAATGTTTCTCAACACATAAGATAAAACAGCCTTGAATAGGCTTGGCTGTCAATGCATTATTAATATTTAAATATCAAATTTTTAAATTAATTTTTTGAAATCCATTTAAGACTCGTATGTTCAATTGTTTGGCTACTTAATTAAGTCTTATTCATTGTGGACTACACTTAGTTATTTTATTTAAGGTGTATAATTCAATGTTTTTATTGGGGCATGCATACTTTAAAGATGTAACATAAATTTTCCATATAGCCACAATTATGTGACTATTATCATTTTAAACCAATCATACACTGTTATGTCCCAAGTATATAGACAATGTGTTTCAGAAAGCAATGAATATGCTTCGATTTAAGAAGATTTATTTACTAATGATTAAAAGTAGTCATGAGTTCCTAGGAGAAGTCTTCTTGTGGACAATACTGCCTCTGTGTTGATGATGTTTGGTGCATCTTGTTGATACCTGCACAAAGGTATGTCAACTGTAAGAACTTCCCAAGGAAGACAACAACGTTGTTTAGAGCAGTTGAATTTTCCTTTCATGAAAGATTGTATCTGATATGAAATAAATTAATCTTAAAACTTTCTTAAATTTATAATTTGGACACTAACCCACCCTTTCATATCAGTTCCTTTAGAATATTTGCTTCCATTTTCATGCCATACATTATATCTGCATAAACTCTAATAGTCAAAACTGAGAGAAAAATGTGAAAATGTGCTGTTTGTCTTTCTCAGACTTTCTTAATTCCATTAATATGAGTCACAGCTGCATCCGTTTTGTTGAAGATAACGTAGTTACGACTTTATGGCTGAAAAAAGCCACAACATTATATACACATATGCATATATTTGTTTTTCTTAATTCAGTCATCTCTTGTATGACACCAATATTGTTTTCATAACTTAGATATGATAAGCAGTGCTGTAAGAAACTCTAGTGTGAAATTAACTGTGTTATATTGGGTAGGTAATCAGGACAGGTATAGCTCAGTAATATTGAGTTGTGTGAGAATCCTCCAGACTAACTCCTATAGTACCTAAGTCAGCCAATGGAAGTCAATAGTGTTTGTTTTCATTTTTCTCACCATCCTTGACATCAGTTTGACAGCTAATATTCTGACTGGTAGAAGATAGACCTACAATCTAGTTTGGGTTTGTATTTCTCTGGTGGATAATAAGGCTATTGAATTATTTTTACTTAGTTTCATTTAAGCAGTTTGTCTGCTGTAGAGCAAGTTTCTAGCATCTGTATAATCAGCAAGTTATCCTCTCGTTCTGTAGACAGTCTCATGACTGTATTAAGTGTTGAAGTGTTCTTGTTGTTTTGTTTGTTTGGTTGGTTTTTTTTTTCCTAAACCAAACCTTTTTAATGTCACTGTATCTTACTAGTCAAATGTTAGCCGTATTTTTTATTCAGAAAACCCTGATTTTCCCTCCAGGTTCATGATGTTTTTTTTTTCTTTTTTTCTTTTTTTTTGGTGGGGGGTTTGTTTTGTTTTTTTCTTTGAATGTTAGAATTCCTAGTTTTCTTCCAGTGTATTGAATTTTGTCTAATAGAATTTGGCCTTCAAGAACTTTTTTCAGAACCTGCTACTTTGAACCTCACTACTGCTTTATAAACAAAGCTTATATCACTGTAAATGTGTTGTGTTTTTTCAACCATTTTCATAGACAGAGATTCTACCAAAAACAATTTTATTTGATGATTTTTGTTAAAACTATAGTCATCCATCTGCTTCATGTTGAGATCGCAGCATTTTATCACAGAGTTACATTTGGTTTTCAATTCCCGATCGCTTGCTTTCTCTACACATCTGGTTACAGAGTATTGAAACCTTCAAAGTAAACCCTCAGGGTCTGAATTTTTGTATCCCGCTCTCCTGTTACCAGTGATTCTAAGTTACCAACACCAGGTTATCAGACACAAACGTGCATCTTGTGGAAGAACACGCCTGATCTTAACTCATGAGCCATTCATTTTTCTCTATTTTAAGTTTTAATGAGCAGATATACAGCTGAGGTTCTGATTGATCAAAGTTGTTAAAGAAGAGTCAATCCACCTGTAGCCTCAGAATAAAGGATTATTAATCTTATTGGTGGCTTGTCATATTGTGGTCAGTATTTTGGTTAAAGTCTACATTTCAAATGTCAAAAATTAAAAAGTGTTCTGTAAGCCTACGCTGTAAAAATATGTATTATGCAAGCCTAACTGGCATATTCATAGAGCACAAAATGAGAAAATGAATGCAGTAGAGAAGCACCCTGGGACTTTTCAAAATGGCGTATGATCATCACCTTCACCCTCAATCCACTAGTTACACGAGGTTTCAGCTGGGTCTACATGGAATTGAAGTCACTGCCAAGTAATGACTTTTCCTCCTCAGTGATAGGATCCTAAACATCATCCTTTTCTCGCTTAAGATTGTATCCTATACGTTGAAAATCTACTGTTTAGCACGGTCATGTCATCAACAGTCTCATCATGTTCTAGATGACTTACTGCAGCTCTGTGTCAGCACTTGCATTTCAGCTTGTACTGTGATGTTATATAAGTAGACGATGCTCTACTTAAGGTTCACCAAAAACTTGCTTCCTTCAAACACACATTCTGTAGTTTCTTCCCTTCATTTTTTTCATGTAGTAAGAAGCTGTCCTGCATTAGTCGTTGGGTAAGAGAATGCTGTAGACAATTTGTTCTTTCATATAGATACAACAGACACCCTCTTCATATCAGCAATAAGGCAATACCACTTTCATATTACTTGCATGCTTATTGGATAGCTGTTTTAATTTTCTTTTTTAAAAAAATTTCTCTTTACATTCTCAAGTTGACTATTGGGAACAAAAGAAAGCCTAGTTGTGATCTACCTCAGCTTTGAGATAACTCTTTGCTGAGCATTATCATCTCTGACTTTTGCCATAAAGTGAGAGACATGCAATTTTCCTTTCAAATTTATTTCAAAATTCTGCAATAATTTCATGTGTTATTGCAGATTTTTGATACCATATATTTAATACTGTTATATTATAGGGGATCAAGGAAAGCAGAGAGAGGGAAAGAGAGGCTTGAGAATAATAAGAATGCACACATTTTTTAGGTTCACAGTCTCATATGGTTGCACTTTGTGTACCACAAAACAATTACAATAGTAACATCAAAGATCCCTGATCACAGACCATCATAACACATGCAGTAATAATTAAAACTTCTGATATATCTGGAGAATGACCAAGATACAAAGGAGACATAAAGTGAGCACATGCTGTTTACAATAGGACTACTAGAATTGTTCAATGTGTTCATTACTAAAATTGTTCATTTGTCCCACCTTCAACTTGTAAAGCCTTATGGCGGGGTAAATTAAATGCTAACACCTACAAGGAACAATGTATGTTTGTATTTACAAAGTTAAATGATATGCCACTGCTACCAGCTCACAGAACACTGTCTCAATCCCTAAATATCAAACTTTCTGTATTCTATCTATCATTTTCTCTCCATCATTTTTTAAATCAATCATCCAAATTCGTATTACCCAAATACTAATGGGTATTTGTCCTATGTAGAGTTTGGTCACCCCACCAGGGAGGTCATATTCTTAAAAGAGAATATACCTTTTCTTATCCAGCATCTGTGAAGTGACAACAGTTTCTCTACTAGTAACTAGATCTTGCCCACTTTCTCTTCTTTCCTTCTCCATGATGGCATTTATTCTTTGGCACAGGTTTTGTGCAAGCAATCAAAACTGCTGTGAGTTCATATGTGCAACTTTTCTGCTGTTCCCAGAAAACACTTTTTACTTACATTCATCATCAGCTTTTACAAACTTCTTGTTTCCTCCTCTTTCAAAACCCCTGTGTCCTATGAAATAGGGGTTTAATATAAAAATTACATTCAGTGTTGAGCATGACACAGCTTCTTATTCATTGTATCTTTCCTAGTTATGTGTCTTTGTATTAACTGGCATAAATTATAAGAAGGTGACTCTCTGAAGTGGATTGACAGGCCCCCTGCTCCATAAAAATGTTAATAAGCGATTTGAAGTTATTTTTAATACTGTGTCTATTTAGCAAAATAATAGTAGTAAGTTCTCCCTTAGTGCCTATGATCTACCTGAGTACAGATTCTTGTGCCCACTAGGATTTCAAGTATAAATTATATATTGCAGAGTGAGCCTTAAATATCACCAGGTCATTTTTTATTTTCATGACTTATGTAGCACAATCACACCATTGAGCCTATCTTGTCAATACAGTCAAAAGTCAGTTTATAGGACTCAGAGCTGGGAAAAATGATGTAAAGACCCCTTTAAAAAGCTATATGGAATCCTACTATTGTAGAAGCATCTAAAATACAAACATATAGAATAAGAGTATAAATGGCATTACCCTATAATGATAGATAATATACCAATAAATACTACACACTAGTAAGTTATAACTCAATTACCAAGAATAGCTTTTTTCATTTTTTTTGAACAAAAATTTCTTAGATCCCTAAACATTAAAGGTTATTAACATTGCTTTCTTATCCTCCAGAATTTGAAGATGAGACCCTGTTACTGAATATTCCAAATACTTGAGTCATGAGCATGTAAAAATTAAGTAGGTGCTGACCTGGAAGCATTATTTATACTAGATAGCTTCCATGGTGCTGCAAAGGATTTTACATGCTATCCTAGAAGAGAAGGAATTGCAGATTTATATTACTTTTTATATAAATTTTATTTCTCATATGATATTACACTCATCTACTAACCAATTGTACAATTTAGGGCTGTTTCCCTCATATTTTCTATACAAACAATGTAGATACAAACTCAGAGAGATAGCTTTGATAAGAAACAAAGATACTTTTCACTTAGTATAAAATCTGTACCGGAGAATATAATTATATTCTGGAAATTTTTACAATAAGATAAACCATTACAATTATTATGAATTATAATTATTATTTTTAGTTATAAAACTTTAGGTTACCAACATGAGCACTGTGACTTTTATAGAACATTTTGTCTTTCTAAGCAACATAGTCTCTTAAACTAAACCAAAGGAAAAGAAGGGTCCATAACTGCTAATATGATCATATTTTTCCATATACATACATGAAATACTCAAAAAAATGATATTTAAAAAATTATTTAAGGCCCAAAAGTACTTAACTACTATCTTATCTACAAGTTCTGTATTCCTGATAGCCAATACTAAATAATTTATTTTTGTAAGACAATATGTAAAGTTTGTCACCAATAGTTTATACCACATTGTCCATCCAATACTTTTGCAACTGTCTACTTTTTCATAAAACATCGTCCCTAATGGGCATAATTGTCTGTTTCATTCAGCTTTTATCTCCTTATAAAGATCTTCATGCCTTCTCAAACTTACAGACTTCCTCCTTTTACTTACTTTATTTCTATTTCATTTCAGACTCAATTATAAACTTTAAATGGAGAAAAAATCTTTATTTGGCATTCTGAAACAAATATCTTTCAGAGTTGTCTCTGCAGACAGTAGTCACAGAGGTCTCCTCCTGACTTCCTTGTGTATGCTAGAGCTGTGGAAGGGCCAGGTTAAGATTTCTTTGTCCTCAAACTGTTTTTTTTTTTTTTATAAGATTTCTTTCATATTTTTATCATTCAGGGACAAAAAAGGGTACCTGTTTAATCATACTTCTAGAGAGAATACTTGTTGCCTGAGTCATTTTGTTTTAACCACCAGATTTCAACAAATGGAATTAAAGTATTAGTTTGTGTGTGAAAATTGTCTGCAATTTTATGTGCATTCTTGTGTCTTCTCTACATTCTGTAAGTTTTTCCGTTTTCCCTTCTTCCTGTGATTATAGATTTCAAGCATCTGAATTGTATTGTAAGTCAATTGGAAACATTAGGTTGTTATAGATTATACACAGGGGATCTGAATGGGAAACTTGTTTATTTCATCCATATGGGTCCATTATAACTTCACCAGAAAAAATCTACAAAAGAGCACCTTAGTGAGAAGGAAAATGGAATTATTTTTATTTTCAACTCCAGAAAGGGAAAACTAAAGCTTCATCCTAGGGAGCATTCCATCTAACCAGATTACTCGTATGTTAACAAAATCTAAGCCACGTGTCTCTGCCTTACACAGCTGAACTTAAAACTTCTTATTTCTCTACTACCTTGGAAATCTAATAAAGTTTAAAATTCAGAATACTCAGCATCACCTGAGAGGTTTCTAAAACTCCACAGAAGAGCAGGAATCTGCCACCCAGTTATGATGGCATGAGTTTTTACTTCTCTTGGAAACACAAAGGGCCTTATATTCTCATTCCATTCAAATGTAGAATGAGGGCAAGGAAGAGCACCCTGCTTTAAGGAAAGCTGCCTCAAGCTTCAGTTACAGTCACGTTTTAAGAGATGATGTTATTAGAATCTCCTGAATGAGTCATAGCAAGGTATCATGTCTAAGATAAGCACATTTTATCATGTCTAAGATAAGACACTTTTATTTTTCAAATCTAATTCTCTTAGGCTCTAACTTATTTAGAATGATCTGAGAGGCCAGTAACAGTGGCTTCCTTTGGTTTTCATGTGTTGTCAGAATCTCTAATACAGTTTATGTCATACATTTTAAGCATTTAACTCCTATCAGACAAAATCCCAAATAATTTATGACATTATGAATAATTTCAGGCAACTCATAATGCTTCAGCAGATAATATAGTCATTCATCCCACAAATCCAGAACCTCTCATCAAACTTAGGCAAATTAAAGAATTATGTATGTTATGCCACTAACCATTGATGCCTGTTTAATTAAAAGTAAAAAAAAAAGAATGCAAATGGAGAAAGAGAAATATTTTCAAGTCGGGAATATATGTATAACTTGCTAGGTGGAACCACATGACAGCCTAGACACCAGAGTGTAATACCTGCAATCAATAGTCTGCTTTAGACATGCCTATCGGTATCGGGGCAGTTACCACACACCTAACTCTCTCTTTGCTTCTTTGTCAGGATTCCATTTAGTCCTGTGTACAGCCCTATGCTCTACATGGATTTTATCTGACTCTGCTTTATATAGACATAGGGCTGAAGGACAGAGAGGTTTTACTTCACTGTTCAGGCTCATTCAACCTGTGAAAATACAGCTCAAATCTTAGCTGCTCTCGGTAGTGAAATTTGTTCCTTTTTTTTAAAAAAAAAATAAATTCTATACAATGCCTTGAGAAATTAATACTTTATAAATTTGTATATGGCACTACCTACAAAAGTGTTTTTATAGTTTTAAGTGAATTGCTGTAAATTATTTAAATTTCTCACCTTATAATAATGTGTTGGCAGAGCCCTGGTAACTTAGCTAAAGCTAATTACTTTAGTAGAGCTATGGCATCATCTCTCAGAAAAGGTCTAGTTTTAAGTAAATTTACTTCCCCAAGAAATAATTTGTTACTGGTTCTGGGAGCTCCTGGTGCTTTCTAGATTACTCAGAAACCTGGTCCACTCTACACCTTAGTTCATGCCCTTTGATAGCTCTATATTCAGGGGTGGCATATTATCTGCAAAGTTCCAGAGCATAGCCATTTAGACTTAACAAGTCATTATGGTCTCACACATATTCTCTGTTGTGTTCATTTTTGTTTCCTTAAACTCCTTTAAGAATACAACAAATATTCATAGTTGAGGGATACTTAGAAATAAGTCACAATCAGGTTTTAATGAAGATGCTGTAGCTGCTGTGACCTTCCCCTAAAAGACTGCATGTGTGCATTTGTGTTACGGAAGTATGGAAAAATATTTGTCATTAAAGTTGGCAATCTTATGTTTTACTATTTTGATAATGCACATATTAAGTTTGGTACAAATAAACAGATAATATCTACAAAAATTTGAATAATGTTTTCACATGCAAATTTTATTTTCATTCACAGATAGCTCATCTTTAGAGTTCAATGTGTTTTGCATACCATGGGATAATCTGCCTCACACATGGCTTTCATAAGTGGTATTTGATGGTTGTCCAGGAAAACATTATAATTTGGGAGAGCTATGTTAATGTCTTCACATTAATTCATACTCCTTTCATGAAAAGTCTACACTAGGTAGATTGTGCACATTTTGGGATGTTTTTAGGGTATTCTTAATGATCTTCCAAGCTGTGTCTCACTAAATTCTTCCCTTTATATTTGCTATCAGCTTGACATCACTTGGTATAGAGCTGGGGAGAAATGTGAAGTTAGCTATCTATTCTGGTGCTAACTCTAGACTCTGCTAGTCAAAATCAGTGTTTATGGACAAACAGCATTTGTTAAAGAGAACTTCTGAGCATCTGGACAAACTATGTCTAGCTTAAATGAGTAGCAATTTTTAACCTCTTTGTTCAGACACATCGAAAAGAAAATGATAGTTAGACTTGATGTTAGGATTTAACCTCTTTGTTCAGACACATCGAAAAGAAAATGATAGTTAGACTTGATGTTAGGATAATATAATTAAAAATATTTTTAAACATAGTCTGAGATCTGATAGCACTGGGTTTGTATGAATCAACACAATATTTAATAATACTGTTCTTCAGTGAAGAGGGAGAAAGGATATACCTGTCTGTGAATTCAGGAAATCCCTTAAGAGTAGGAAGAGTTCCTCTTCATGTGTCCATTTGTCCTCCAGAAGATAATGATGGAGTGAAAAATTCTTCGCTAGAAAAAATGATGTTACCAGTGAAGATTATGCAAATCTCTGTTACTCAGCCTCAGCATTCGCGGAAAGGTTAGCATTGGGTTGTTATCTCTGTCACGTTGTTTATCTGTTATATCAGTCTTATTGTGGATTAAGATTTACTTATTCTTTGATGGGTAGAACATTTTTTACCTTTCTTCGTGTTTGTTCTAAAAGCTTATCCTTTGCAGTGCTCACTGTTTTAAGTCTAGACCTCAGAAAACAATTACACACACACACACACACTACTACTACTACTACTACTACTACAATACAAGAGATACTCCGTAAATAAAATGGTGGCATAGTTTGCCTTGTCACCAATAAATGAATATGTTTATACTTTCGGTTTTTCTTTAACTTTTTAAAAAATCAGATATACTCTTGCTTGGCTCATGTTGTCCCTGAATTCCTTATTTTTTGCATCTGCTTTTGTAGTGTTAACATTACAAACTCATCCAAGTTTTAGGACCATAACAAATGAAACTACTAAGATCAATACTGCATAAATGTCTGAGTCATTACCATTGTCCATCCTCTTCATTGTTCTCAAGAGACTGGGATCCTATGGCATATGTACAATAAGAGCTGCTTTACAAAGCAGCAGTAGAAGTTTGCAGCCCTGTTTTCCTTGTCCTGACCGATTATTTTCTTTGAAAATTTTCTTTGTAGCTGTAATAAATTCCTAAAATTATACTGGAATTTCCGCATCTTTTTACATTTGTTTGTTACAAAAAGAATATTGAGTGCCTTTTTGTCTTTTTACTTGCCATAGACATAATTCTATCTCAATGTGAAATTGATTGTAATAAATGAACTTGATTTATAATCTTTTGCAATATTTCTTCCATGGAAAAGAGAAAAAGATTGCATCCCATAGTGAAAAGATTAGTGCAAAACATCTGCTGGAGTCATGAGGGAAACAAGGCATTATTAACAAAATATTAAATACACAAATAGTAAGTTATCATAAAGAAAATAATTTGATAGAGGATAATTCATTGTCCTTGTCATTTTTATTTGATCATTGCACTGTACAGTGTAAGTTTTAGTACTTTAAGAATTAACTTTTATATAATATTATATTTATTATATATCTTATATATTATGTATACTAATCTCAGATGGGAGTGATTTTAAATTTTTTGTCTCTTCCTAAGATCAAAACATATGACTTGCTTTTATATTTTTCTTTTATGATTTAAAAAATAGATTTTTAATGCAGTCTAATCTGGTTATAGTTTCCACTCACAACTCCCAGATACTCCTCATTTTACCTTTTAACCAGATCCATATCTTTTCTTTCTCTCTTTTATTGGTGACTTATTCTTTCTAAAATTGTATGACTACTTTCAAAAAATTGTTTTAATGTGTATTAGTAATTGTGCTTTATTATTGTCAACAAAACATGCCATTTGCAAAGTAATTGTATTGTTATTTCTTTCCTTAAATTGTGCGTGTGTGTGAGTCTGTATCAACATGTACAAGGTCTCAATATGTAGCAAAATACTGGTGTCTAACTACTATGTGCCCTATAGCCAGAGATCCTCGAGTTTTAAATTACTGGCTGTGACAATTACAAGTGTATGCTAAGAACCTGTTTCAAAAGTCTGTTCCCTTCAATGGCAGACTTCTTGTCATTGAGCATATGGAAGACACAGATTGTAATAAAAGTTAGAAGGTAGTGGTAGAAGGTAAATATGACAAAAATGCATTCTCTGCATCCAAAAATTCTTAAGTACTAAAATATTTTATTAAAAAGCTTTTGCTTTTCATGACACAGGTTAATTAAAAGTTTCTCATATGCTTCCCGCAGGAACATATTTGTCCATGTTCAAGCTCCATATATTGAGAATATGATCTTTCCATGTTACATTTCTGTCTTTTGAGAAAGCTATCAGCCATGATGGCCTATCATAGGACTCTTTGTTCTATTAATTTATCTAAATATCCTTGAGAAGATTTTTGTTAATCATTCAAATTCACATTTCATTTATTAATAGATACCAGCCTTTTTATTTTATGGTATATTACAATTTAAAAAGTCGATTGATGTATCTAGATAGATTGATATTTCCTTTTGTATCCATTGTTCCTGAAGTCATTCTAAAAATTAACAGAAATTTAATATCTATTTCTGGCCCTTAAAACCCAAAATTTGATTCCTTTACTTTTGCTTTCCATTTAACTGAATTTTATCTCTTAAGCTTTAAAGATTTTCTTCTTTTCTAAAAATAGATTCTTTTCTAATACGATATATCCACAATGCAGTTTCTTCTTCTTCTGAGGTGCTCCCCAGCCACTTTCCCATCTAGATCCACTCCCTTTTGTCTCTCATTAGAAAAGGACAGGCTTCTTATAAATAACAAGCAAACATATCAAAATAGGGTATAATAAGATTTTAAAAATTCATCACATCCGAGATAGATAAGGAAAACCTACAGAAAGAAAAAACAAACAAAAAACAAACCCATAAGAAGGCACACAGTCATTCACCCACGAGGAGTCCTGTAAAATTGCTAACTTTAAAGCTGTAATGCGTACCAGAGAACCTTGTGCAGACCTTTGTTCACCCTGTACTTGCTGCTTTGGTCTTAGTGAGGTCAAATAAGCATTGTCTAGTTGATTTAGGCTGCCGAGGTAATGTGACTAGGAATGGTCTCCATAGACTCAAAGGTTTAATTGCTTGGTCACCAGGAAGTGGTCTTCTGGTAGTAAGCATTGCCTTGTTGGAATAAGTATGTCACTAAGGGTAGACTTTGAGGTTTCAGAATACTAAAGCAGACACAGTGGCTTTCTCTCTCCCCACTGCCTACATTCTACAAAAGTAGAACTCTCAGCTTCATTAATACTTTGCCTGCCTGCGTGCTGTCATGCTTCTCATCATGTTCCATGCTATGTGGGGAGTACAGCTCTGATCCTGTAAGAAAGCTCCAAATAAGTGTTTTCCTTCATAAGGATTGCTGTAGTCATGTTGTCTTTCCACAGTAGTAGAGCACAGATTAAGACATGGAAGACAAAAGTGCTTGGAGAAATGTAGATTATAACAGTCTGGTTCAAGATTTTTTACTAAATTTATTATAAACCTTATTACATAAACTGTGTAGTACAGTTTGGAATAAACAATTATGAGAGTTCCAACAGTTCTTTTATTGTTCAGGATTGTTTTACCTATCTATTTTCTGTGTAGTGATATATTTTATATTTAATAAAACCAGTCTGGAATATCAGAGAACAGATCCACCAGGATCAAGCTAGGAGGGTCATAGAGTGGTAACTCATGTTTTTAATCACAGCAGGAGAAAGACTACTAGAGATTCACCCGTTTCAGATTACTGAGTGCCATAATTACAAATGTGGCACTACGTCTTTAATCCCGTAACTCTAGAGATAGAGATCTTTCTGTGTTTCTGTGAGTTCAAGGCTAACTACCAAACAGTAGTAGCTCCCACCTTTAATCATAACTCTAGAATTATGATGCAGAGTTGAACCCAGAAGCGAAACAACTGGGAGAAGAAGATATTTCAGGAGGCATGGGAAGACAGTGGGATATTCTGTAGAAGCAATGAGCCAGGCTGAAGACTTTGGAAAATAGCTGAGTGAGACCTGACTATGGTCAGTTTCCTCTCTGATATTCCAGCCTTTTCCTCAATATCGGACTTTGAGTTTTTATCTAATAAAACTATAATTCAGGTTTCATTTGTTTTTTTTTTTTTCATGTAAAGTTGAGAGTTGTCCTTTTGAAGGTCTATAAAGAATTGTGTTATAATTTTGAAGGGGATCTCATCAAACTTGTACACTGCTATTGTTAGGATGGCCGTTTTCACTAAGTTAATCCTACCAATCCGTGATTATTGGAGAACTTTCCATCTTCGGAAAGCTTCTTCAATTTCTTTCCTCAGCTACTTGAAGTTTTTATCATAAAAGTCTTTCATTTGCTTAGAGTTACCCCAAGATATTTTATATAATTTGAGGTGGTTGTGAAAGCTATTGTTTCCCTATTGGTATTCTTCAGTCACGATGTTTGTATAGAGGAGGAAATGATTTTTACGAGTTATTATTTTTTTTTATCTAGTTACTTTACTAAAAAGAATTTATTGTCTATAGTTGTTCCCCACTGGAATTCTTAAGGACACTTAGGTAAGCTATATTATCTGCAAATAATATATTTTGACTTCTTCCTTTCCAATTTATATCCTTTTAATCTTTTTTTTAAAGCTTCTCTAGCTAAGATATCTAGTTCTGTATTGAACTAATATTATAAACATGGATAACATCTTGTCCTTGTTTTTACTGGAATTTCTTTGAGATTTCCCCCATTTAAGTTGATGCTGAATATGGGCTTTCTGTATACAACCTTTATTAAAGTGTGTTATTTTCTTTGTATAATAATCTATCCAGAATTTTTATCATGAAGGGGTATTTTGTCTAGTAAGATGAACATGTGGATATTTTTCAGTTTCTTTGTATAGTGGATTATATTTATTAACTTTTATAAATTGTGGCATATTTGGAATGAAGCCTGCTTGCTCATAAATGTTCATTTTTATTTGTTCTTGGATTTAGTTTGGTGTATGTTTATGAGGGATGTTCGCTTGTGATTCTCTCTCTCTCTCTCTCTTTTTTTTTTTTGCTTATGGATTAGGAATCAGGATAACTGTGGCTTTACAAAATGAATCATTTAAAGTTACTTCTGTTTATACTTGGTGGAGTAATTTAAATAATATTAGCATTAACTTTTCTTGGAAAGTGTGTTAGAATTCTATGCTAAAAACCATCTGGCACAGGGCATTTTTAGTTTGGAGACTTCATATGATAACTTCTAGGTAATTTTAATTGCTTACCTGATTTTTATTAAACTTTGGCAAATGATGACTTTTATTAAAACTTTCTACTTACTTTCCATTTTTATTTAAATCCGGAGAAGTATACATTTTAAAAAAAGTTCTTGAGTTTTTCTGTATTTCCTCAGTGTTGTTATAACTCATTTTTCATTTTGGATTTTGTTAACTTATATATTCTCTTTTTGCCTTTTACTTCATTTTGATGGTTTGTCATTCTTAATACATTTTTTTTCAAAGAATTGATTCTTTATTTTACTTGTATTTTCTGCTTTTCTGATTGGTTGTATTGATCCTGCTCTGAGTTTGATAGTTTCTTACCATCTTCTCTTAGCTCTGGTTTCTTCATTTTGTTCTAGAGCTTTCAGGTATATAGTTAAGTTACTACTATTACATCTCTATAATGTTTTTATGTAGGCCCTTATTGTTATAAAATTGCCTCTTAAAACCATTTTTATTGTGTATCATTATGTTGGGTATGCTGTGTATTCATCTTCATTGAATTCTAGAAATTCTTTAACTTCTTTATTTCTGTCTTGATCCATTTTTCATTAGGTAGAGAATTGTTCAGTTTCAATGAATTTGTAAGCTTTAATGTGGTTTCCTTTTTTTAACCTTTTCTTTTTTTATTTTATTATATTCTTATAAAAAATGACTTTTTTATCCATGTGTTCTCTTCCCGCCTCCGAATCCTTCTCAGTCAGCCTTTAGCCTCCCCCTCCCTATCTGCCATCCCCTCCCCCAAAGGCCAGGAAGTTCCATGCTGGGCACATCCATTCCAGGCAAGTCTGGTTTCCTCATCCCAAAGTCAAGACTGGGTTAGGTGTTCCTCTACAGGGAATGGGCTCCAAGGTGCCAGCCAACACACAGAAACACAGTGTGATCCCACTCTTTGAGGCTCCACATACTGCGCATGCTAATTGACAGTTGTCTACTCTTGGAGGGCCTAGCTCCTTTTCCAGATGGATCTCCAGTGGCTATTTCTTGATTCAGTGAGGTCCTTAGCACTCCAACTAGCAATCACGGTGGGAATTGTCCTCATAATTCCTATCACCTTGCTCATACAGACTCTCCATACTTGCCCATCCCATGTAGTTTAGTCCATGGAATATCCAACTGAGTTTCGCTGGGGATTAGCCTGGGGAGAGGCTCTCCCAGCTTTCGGTTTAGGATGGGTCTGGGTGTGGTTGGGATGTCAGGGGCAGTGTCCCTGGGCTGGCCAGGGTTTGTTTGGCCTGAGGGTTTAGATGGCACTCACCTCTTAGCTGTGGGCAGGGACAGAGGCTTCTGGGTCCCCCTCCTTAGTTTATCATATCCAGTTTAAATTTCATTGTGATTTTATAAGATGCAAAGTCTCATTTCAGTGTTGTTGATTTTTTTAATCTGTTGATTCTTCCTTTGTATCAGAGTATGTGGTCAGTTTTAGAGAACATTCCATGAGGTTCAGAGAAGGTATATTCTTTTTTCTTAAGGTGAAATATTCTTTTAATGTCTGTTAGGTTCATTTGGCTTATAAGATTGTTAGCTCCATCATTTCTCTGTTTAGCTTTTGTCTGGATGACATGTCTGTTGGTAAATGTGGTGCTGAAGTCTCTCTTTAACAGTTTGCTAGTGTCAATAAGTTATTTAAGTTATATTAGTGTTTCTTTTACAAACTTTGATGCCCTTCCGTTTGGGCAATAGACGTTAAACCCTGAAATGTCATCTTAGTGGATTTTTTTCTTTGATGAGTATATAGTGTCCATATAGAGTTTTGTCCATTATGTGCCAAGCAGACATTATTCTTAGGTAAGTATATTAGGTAATTTGTATCCTTCTTATACATTTATAGGCTCTAATTTATGTTAAAATGACTTTATTATTTTCCTGAAAATATTTTCTAGGTTTGAGCTTGTTCTTTTTATTTTTCCTCTATTTCTAATTTTCTTAGATTTGTTATTTTCACAGGGCCCCAAATTTTCTGAATGTTTTATGTCAGGGGTGTTTTAGATTTAGCATTTTCTTTGGTAGATATATCCATTTCCTCTATTGTATCTTCATTGCCTAATATTCTTGTTACCATTTCTGGTATTCTCTTGATGATACTTGTTTTTGAGTTCCTCTTCAAATTTCCAATTTTTGCTTTCCCAGAATTCCAATATTTGGGTAGTTTTTTTTTTTTAATTGATTTTTCCCCCCCTTTTTCAGGTCTTAGTTTTGTTACCTTCCAGTGTTTGGGTTTCACTGAATTTATTTAACAGATTTATTAATTTCATTTTAAATACTTTTTAGCATTCTTATGCAGGCGGTTTTAAGGTCTTTTTTTGTGCTTCAGTTATCTTGGACTATTTGGAGTCATCTGTTATAGGGTTGCTGAGCTCTAGTGCCCTGGCTTGTGTTCATTGTTTTTACACTAGGCATCTAGGGCTAGGAAGATTCTAAGTCTAGGTACTAATTCCTGGTTTTGTCTGAGCTGGGTGGGTGTGTTTTGCCTTGATTTCTGCTTCCCGTATTTCCATGGCCTGTTCAATTGCTGTTTGCAAGGAATGCCTGCTGCTGCTGGAACCTGGGAAAATGGGGCGGGTTGAGGGAAGGAAGGTTGGAAGATTAGATCTTTGTGATCCATTTGGGATAGGGTCAGAGAGGAAGAGGGACCACAGTACATTTTCTGCTTTAGAGCTGTGGATGATAGTGTGGGGGAGAGTGTTGGAACTGGAGGAATAGGAGTAGAGGTAACAATCTTCAGTCAGTGTACCTGAAGGGTACACCACCTGGAAGGGTGGTTATTTTATTATTTTATTTTTGGCAGGTATGTCTGCTAGAGTTAGGGCCGGAGATAAAGCAACAAAATGAGACAGGGAGGTCAGGAGGGGAAAATATGAAATAGCCAAGAGATGGAGATTTGATGAAGGTCAAGGTTGCAGCACGTTTTTTGTCAAAATGAGACTGAGAGATTGGGTTCAGAGGAAAAAAGGAAAAGATGAAGATATGCAGTCCAGCTACTTAGTTCCTTTGGGAGAAGTGGTCTCTGTCTATGACCTATTTTTGTTCTCTCTTTCACTACCTACTATATTTGCCAAGTTCTGGTAACCAGTATTCTGTTTATTATTCACTGAGACTTTTACCTTCTATATAGTTTATTGATAATGTATTTTATTTTCTTCCTGTGACTGTTTAATTTAATATTGCTCCGATTTCCATCAATATTGCTTAAAATGACACAATTCTATTTTCTATAGCTAAATAATATTCAAATACATTCACTATCCTGGATATTAAATTAAATTTATTGCTGCAATAAAGAATATATAAGAACATGTGTCTATTCAGCATATTGATTTTATACACACACTCATACATTAATACATGTACACACATGGGATAGAATGGATTGGTTGACCATACAACAGCTTCATTTCCAGGTGTTGAAGAAACTATAAACTGTTGTAGGCGGAGTTTACCCACAAGGACACCAATATCAGATAGATATTTATTAAAATATAAACCAACACTCATGGTACAGGTAATAGATTACAGTAGCACCTGAATAGGAACCGGAGTCTGCAGACGGACGGACGATGGGATCCTCCCTCCAGCAGCCAGGAACCAGGAAGAAGAGAGCCTCCCAGCATCCCAGCAGCCCCTTATCAATGGGTTTGGCCACACCCCCTCCAGGAGCCCGGGATTGTGGATAAGCTTCCTTGGACCCCATCAGCTGACACCTGAATCCCACAACAAACTGTTATCTATAAGCTGAACAAATTTATATTTTTTTCAGATGAGTTGAAATGTTGGTGAGTTTGTTATTATGGATATCAATATATATGCTCGGCACCATGATGTTTCCTTTATTACAAAATGTAAAACTTACTTTCCTTGAACATTGATGTTCCCAGCCAACTGTGATACTCCTGTACTTTTTTTTTCACATCTACACATGGTAAAGAAACAAATATGAAATAATTTATATGAACAAAGACAGTGTGGATCTCATTGTATTAAGATTAGAATCCTTCTGTTCCAGCCTCTATCTTATTTTTGTCTGGGAATTTATCATTTGCAGTTACAAACAGCAGTCTATCTTGTGGAGATGTTTCCACTAAAGGAAAGAATAAGAATGAACCCCGGAAGGACGCTGGTGTTTTTGTGACCCTTTACATGAGTTACACTTTGATTAGTTTTCACTTGCTTTTGTTGAGAAACAAATATCTATACTAAATATTAGTAATTTTGCATTTTTCTGCTGATACCTAAATCTAATTTAATAGACTTGGTATACTCACAATCGTAAACACAGCTGAGTAATTGTCCTTGTGGTATGATTGAGTATCTTTTGAGTAAATGCCCATAGTGACATTACTGGGTGTTGAGTTAGATTGAATTCCAGTTTTCTGATAAAGCACCATACTGATTTCCAGAGTGGTTGTGAAAGTTTACACTCCCATCAGCAGTGGAAGAGTGTTCCCCTTACTCCACATCCTCTTTAACATAATCTATCATCCGTGGTTTTCAGGGACACACATGGAACACCTCAGGAAGGGGAAATAGTTAAGATCTCCTGTGTAAACAAGAGAAGGGTCAGAATGGAGGAGATTCGATGTGGGAACAGGAGAGATTGAAAGATTGAAATGGCCAAGTTAAGGGAGCAATAGAGAGGGAGAGCAATGAAAGGAATATATTGATAAAGGGAGCATTATGTGGTTAGGAAAAAGCTGGTACTAAGTAAATCCCAGGAATCCATCAGGATGTCCACAGATAAGACTCCCAGAAATTGGGAAAATGATACATGAGCTTGTCTTTCTTGTAATCAAATTAGAAACTATCCTAATGGCCATCATAGTTCCTACATCCAGTAACAGATAGACGATGAACTGATCCACATCCAAGCACTGAAATGAGCTTCTGGAGTTCAGTTGAAGAAATAGAGGAGAGACACTAAGAGCAAAGGGAGTATCAACATCATGATGGGGAAACCCACAAAGATAGTTAACCCAAACTAGGGGGGTCTTACTGAGTCTGGTCTGAAAGATGGGAAGCCTGCATGGGACTGAACTCATTGCTCTAAATGTAGGTGACAGTTGTGTGGGTTGATACAATTCTGGGGACTTGGTACTGTGACCAGGTTGTATCCCAGTTGCGTGAACTGGTTTCTTTCGAACTCATTCCTTGTGATGGAAAACCTTGCTTGGTGCTACCCAATTGGATATGATAGACCTTGTTGGTTTCCCAATTGAGGCTTTATCCCCTCTGAGGAATGGAAAAGGGGTGGAATGAGCATGAGTTGGGGGCTGGAAAAAAGAAAGAGAAGGCAAGCTGAGATTGGTATGTAAAACGAAAAAAATTAAAAGTATTTATGTAATGAGCAAAAATAATAAGAACCTGTTATACTTACTTTCAAAGCTTTTTATTCATGAAATTCAGTCAAGTATGTTTTTTTCATTTTATCTGTATGCTTTAGCTCTAGATAATTATTTACAAAGAGAAATAAACTCATTGATATGTAATATTTTTGTCATCTTATTTAAATTTCTCCACATTTTTATATGATTTTCGTTATTTACCTCTTTTACTACTAACAATACTGAATTTTCCCCTATCAGCTATTTATCTGATATCCAAAAGTGTACTGTGATAATAATAGAAATATTTAAAATTGACCTTTATGATTTATTTTACTGACTTGCTATATCAATTTAGTGTGAAGCACATTTTAAAGCTTTCTATGTTATCAAGCAACTCTCCTAAAAAATCTATCAAAAGGGATAGTGAGCTGGGATGATAGTCCATTTGATTATCTTTTTGCTTTATAAGCATGTGTGTGTGTGTGTGTGTGTGTGTGTGTGTGTGTGTGTGTGTGTGTATGTGTGCATGTGTATTTATTGCCAGTGTGTATCATGGATTTGTAGTCACAGAACTGAGAAGATAGAGCCAGGGGTATCCCTGCTCTCATCAGCTAATCACCTACCTAAAGCTCTATCTTCAGTGAGAGATGCTAAACTACATTAAGAGCTAAAGATGGAGAGCAACAGGAGAAGACAATATCCAACTCTTACTTCCACATGAAAATCCATGAGACCTTGTTTGCTAAAATATTACTTATGAAATTCAAGGCCTGTGGATATCTGAAGCACCATCAAAACCTTGATTTCATGTCTGTCTCTTCTTTATAAACCTGGATCAGATTTCTGCTACTGTTGTAGTGCAGTTTCTTTGGTCCGGTGGCGGCCAGAGGCCTTGACCCTGCTGCGCCAGACCTCTTAGCCACCTGCTGCTCAGCTCAGACCCTTAGAAATGACCCAGATGTTTATATTAACTTTATGTTGTTTGGCCTATGGCTCAGGCACATTGCTAGTTAGCTCTTACATCTTAAATCAAACCATTTCTATTAATCTGTCTGCCACGTGGCCCGTGGCTCACCTGTGTTCCTTACATGTTGCTCCTTTGGGCTTCAGCTCGGTCTGTCTGACTCTGCCCTTCCTTTCCTACCTATTCTTATTCCTCCTATTACTTTTTTTTTATGGTGTCTGTCATGGCCCAAAACAGCTTCTTTATTTAAAGATTGAGACTCACAGCATACAGAAAGGCATTCCCACATCAGTCTACCATATTAGTATGTCAATATTTCAAGGAATGTTTATTCAAATCTGAAAACTTTCTCCATTTTGGGATAAAAACATCAATATAAGCCTAGCCAAATTTTTCCAAAACTTTGGCCAAGATTTGGTATAGGCTATGCTTTTATGTTTCTGCATGTAAGGGTCAGGGTAGACTAGGACTCGATAGCTACATAAATTAATGAAGATTTATATAATATGCAATAAAAATATCTTGGGAAACTCTAACCAAATAAATGAAAGAGATTTATGACAACAACATTAGGTCTTTGAAGAAGACCTGAGTTCTTCGGAGCTCATGGCTTCTAGATCAACAACTACAAATTCTGCATGGAATTGACCCAGGAACTCTGCGTGGGGATGAAGTTTTCATAGCTTGGTCTGTTTGTGGAATACCTAGCAGCAGTGGCACCAGGATCTGTTTCTGGCACATGAGATAGCTTTTTAGACCTATTTTCTAATGAGGGATGCCTCTCTAAGCTCTGATAAAGGAGGGAGAAAATTAGTCCTGGCTTTACTTGATATAGCATGTGTTTTTTACTACAATGGGCTGCCTTACCCTTTCTGAATAGATTTTGGGGTAAAAAGAAAGCAGGGGAAGGAGAGGAGGAATGAAAAACTCTATATATAAAGTAAATTTATAAAAGTGATTATAAAAGTGTTGCTTTAGTAATGGTGTTTATTCACAACAATAGAATGCATATCTAAGACAGGCGTATATTCAATAAGTTCTATATACTACTCTAGAGATATGTGCTCATCCATATTCAGTGTTACTCTATAGAAAGCTGTAGAAAATTTTCTTGATGTCCATCAAGTGATGAATAGATAATGAAAATGTGGCATACTTATGCATTGAAATTTTATTCATTGTGTGGATATATTTCATTTTTACTAAAAAACAGTCTGAAATATCAGAGGGATCTGCCCACAGTCAACCCAAGAGGATCAGAGAGTGGTGATTTACACCTTTAATCTCAGCACAGGAAATATCTGGGATGATGACCTATGCCTTTAATCCCAGAAAAATCTTAGTTTGAGGCCAGCTTAGTTTACAGAGGGAGTTCCAGGCTCCCAGGCAGGCAGTGGTGGTGCCATGCCTTTAATCTTAACCTGGATGAGAAACAACTGGCAGGAGAAGGTATTTAAGGCAGGCATAGAAAGACAGATCCAGAAGTACAAGCCGTGAGAAGCTAGGCTGAGGAATCTGGAAGATACTTGGGTGAGATTTGACTATGTTGTTTCCTCTCTTTGATATTTTAGACATTCCCTAATTATCTGGCTCTGAGTTTCCTTTATTCCTGCAGCACTTGGCATCCAACCTTGGAGTAGGAACTCCTCCCCCCACTCCCAATAAGGTACTTTCCACCCAGAACTACACATGATGAGGAGTAATTACTGGCTGGCTAGTCTTTCTGTTCTGAGTTAACCTGCTGTCTTAGGTAGACTGGTCACCCGTGGTGTTTTCATTTCACTTTCATCTGGGTAAGTTTTCAGACTATGGCCTCCTTCTTCTGGTGGGTTGTGGTTTTGTGTCCCGCACCCACTTCTCGCCCGCAAGAAAAGGCACGGCACACGTAGGATCCTTCTGCAGCAATGCTTTAATGCTCCATGAGGAAGAACATTAGCTTACATAAAATGGAGAGCCCACGAGGTGGGAAAGCCCAACTTTTATATAGACCAAAGGCCTCTGCCTTGGACGTGTCACCTTTCTATAGGCTGCAGCTCATTATCCCACATGACGCCACGGGAGAGGCGGAGAGACCAGTCTCGCGAGAGTACCAAACGCATGCGCTCTTGCTTTGTTTACTGACTCAGGCGGGTTGGCCAGCACTGGATATCGGCGCCACCTTGAGGAGCTGGGGCCAGCGGCTCCCAACAGTTTTGTTTTGTTTTGTTTTTCTCTCTTTTTGGAGCCCTCATTGGGCTCCTATCACACTAGGTAGCTGCCCTTCTTCACAGTAATTTGAATCATCACTGACAACTAGATTGGTGAATAATTAATTTTTTTTTAAAGAGGGAATTCATTCAAGGTAATGGAGGGTGTTTTGTCTTTATGTAATCTTTCTCTGGATGATTTGATATTTGAACCAGTAAAGGAAAGATAAATAAAGAAGACAGGATTATCATCATAATGTTTATCATACTGTTTATTATGAATATTTTTTATTTGATTTCTAATTCATTTAAAATGAAAATACCATAAAAAGTCTTAGAAAAGCCTGTCAAGAAAGAACACAAAGATGTTCAAACTCAAACAGAGAAATATAAATAACCAATTTCAGCAAGGACATTTAAAATTACACAAAGCAGCCAACATTAATATATCCAGTAATCTTTAAAGATGGTAGAGAAGCTGATTAGGCTCCAGTACAAATGCTAGAATTAAGAAGAGTAAAAGAAGCAATTGTGACATATGGGATGCACTTACCATTTGTGAAACAAATGATAAATAGCTGGTCATCATGTAACCGGATCACCCCTAAAGATTGGTTAGACATGGTTACTGCTATTTTAGAGGCTGGGCCACTTTTACAGTGGAAAACATTATGGAAGGAGGAGGCTAAAATAATAGAACAAAGAAGCAGAGCCAGAGGCATAGAAGTCTCTCAAGACCAACTTCTCAGGGAAGGGAATTATGGTGATATTGAAAGACAATTCTTATATAATGAAGATATTCTGGCTTTAAGCTCCTTGACAGCTTTAAATGCCTGAGATGGGACTGAAGAAATAGGAAAGAAAACTGAATAATTCAAAAATTATTGAAAGCTAAAAAGAAACTTTTACAGACTTTTTGCACAGATTAACTGCAGCAGTAAACAGAATGGTAGCAGACTCAGAAGCCAGGTGAATAATAATTGAATCACTGGCTTTTGAGAATGCTAATACACAATGTAGAAAAATACTTAAGCTGTTAAAAAGCAAGGTCAGCACCCTTGGAGGATTGGATCTGTGAGACAATTAATCTAGATTCTTATGACAGTTATGATAACAGGGTAGGAGAGCCTATTTCTAGAGGTATAAAAAGGTCCAACTGTTAAATGTTATAATTTTGGAAGGCAAGGCCACATAAAAAGAGATTGCAAAGAAGGTGTTCCCTGAAACAGTGCTTTTGTTAGGAATAATACCAAGATAGCATCCCTCCCTTCTAGAGTATGCAGAAGGTGTGGAAAAGGGAGACATTGGAGGAATGAGTGAACGCACGTCAACAAGGGACAGAAAAGGTAACTTTCTGCCTTTGGGAAATGCCCCAAGGGGGTTTTCAAAAGCCCCCATATAAAATCCAGTCCAGTCTTACCCTGCCATTGTGGAGGAAACATCTTTCCAGAACAATTAAAAAAAATTAAAACCTATTTCACAAAGATTTACTTTACTGAATAATAGAAAATCTATAGAAAAATAATAAAGCTCAGGAAAAATTATAAAGTGAATATCTTGACAAACTTCTATTAATGAACAAAGGCCAAAACTAAAAGTACAAATAAATGATGCTATTATTGAAGGTTTACTAAACACAGAGGTGGAAGTAACAATAATTTTATCAGAGTCATGGCATCCAAGTTAGCCCCTTCAGGAGGTAATGTTCAGTGTTTGGGATAACATTAATAGTTGATATCTAACACATTTTATTAGTTATCCTTGCATCTGTAATTGCTGCTTGTTTACTTAGATTTGTGTCAGACTTTCCAGACTTTCCTCAGTTTGTGTCTTCTTTATTGCTTCTCTTTCAGTTTTTAAGACTTGAGTGTTCCCTTCACCTGTTTGATTGGTTATTCTTGACTTTCTTTAAGGAATTTATTTATTTCTTCCATTTTTGTTTGTCTTTCCCACTATTTACTTAAGGGATTTTTTTATTTCTTCTTTAATTTCATCTTTAAAGACTTCTATCATCTTTATAAAGATATTTCTAAGGTTGTTTGCCCTTGTTTCTTTTCTATTGGGATGTTTAGCTCTTGCTGTTTTTGACCCACTAGGCTCTAGTTGTGCCATATTGCTCTTTATGTTGTTGAATTAATTTTTGGACTGGAATCTACTCCTTTCTTCCTCAAATTGGTGCAAGTGTTGTCTGTGTTTCAGGTAACTGTTTTTGATCTAATGGATATCCTTGGCACAATTGGGGCTCTTGGAGAAAACAGATATAGTGAAGTTTCTGTCTCAGGGAGCAGTTAAGATCTGCAGCTGGAACTCTTGTGATGGAGCTTTCCAGAGTCTGTGTCTCAGAAACAGTTTGGGAGGATGGGTACATTTGGGTACAGAGTTGAAGTTACAGGCTAGAGGGTCCAATGCATGGTGGTAATAGTCAGACTTGCTTGTCTGAAATTGGAGCTATGATGGGTTTGGGGGACACTAGTTGTGCCCTTTTGCCCAGTCATGGGGGCTGTCTTAGATGGATTAGCTGGACAGCTGAAAGGAGGGTAACATATTTTTTATGGAGATATTCAGTGGCTGTGTTGCAGGAAGCAGCTGCCATCTGGAGTTGTGATGAATTTGGGGGCATGGTTAATGCCCTGTTGTCCAGACTGCTCAAGACATTTCTATACAATTTCTTAGTCTGTTTGACTTATTGCATTGACTAGTTCAATAATTTTTACATTCACAAATCTGTGAAACTGTAAAGCAACATTTTATTTCTCTCATTGTTTACATGAAGAAATTGAAGCCAATATAAATGGTCATGTTCTTGATTAAGAATTCCATGATTACAATGTATCATTCAACACATTCTGTAACTGGTATTTCTTCCACACAAAATGAGTCTTCCTAATACTTCAATTTGAATATTCTAGTATATCAATCTTCTTGGTTCCTTATAGCAATACAATAAATTAATATATATTTATGTTTAAAATTGTTTTAAAGTTATTTTATTTTTCTCAAGTAAAAGCAAATGCTTCTGGATAGTAAGATAACTAAAAAGTTAATATCTAGTTCAAAAAGTTTACAACACCACCTTCTACGGTGTACTGAAACACCATTTGTTATTTGTTTACTTTTAAATCTTACAGGTTCCAAGCTTTAGAGTACAAATAGTATGTAATTAGTTCAGATAAACATAAAAATTTTCATGATATAATGTGATATATGTAGTCAGCCATTACATAAATTTTCTTCCTTGTATTTAGTGTATTTTTCTAGACCAATGAAATAACTGTCTATGCTATTATATCAGGAGCTATATAGTATAAGGGAATATCATAATTCTCTTTGTGTAGTCAGATATTTCTCTCATGTTCCTCTGTTCACAAATATCTGGCAGCTCCTTTCCAAATAATTGACTCAGAGGCTTAATATTACTAATGGTCTGCCATTAACTCAGGCTTATTGCTAATTAGCTCTTACATTGAAACTAACCTATAATTCTTACCCATGTTCAGTCATGTGGAGGAATACTTTACCTCAGTAAGGCAGTCTCACCTTGCTTTTTTCTGCATTTTGCTATAAACCGTGACTCCATCTTACCCTTCTTCTTCCCAGAAGTTTCAGAGTCTGGTCACTTTCCTATACTTCCTGCCTGGCTACAGGGCAATTAGCACTTTATTAAACCAATTTGAGTGACATGTGTTTACAGCATAAAAGAGCATTATCCCAAGGTAAGTTTGATTATACTTCTAATTCTTGAAGTATGTAATTTGAAACCCATTAAATAGGCCAAAAATATGAACCTTTTGAGGCAGTTCTTAAACTATAGGTGGAAAAGTATATTTGTTACAACATATTGATGATTTATCAGGCTACACATTGCTAAGGAAAAGACAAGAAAAATGAGATGAAATATTTTACTTTTATCAGAAAGTCTTTGTAAGTTAGTTTGGTGGAAGAGCAAAAGTTTAGTGAAGTAAATTGTTCGTGTGTGTGTGTGTGTGTGTGTGTGTGTGTGTGTGTGTGTGTGTATGAGTGTGATAGACTTCAGCTTCTGTATTGTTGAACAGTTGATATATCATGTTGTAAAATATAGTTTTAATTACATAAAAATGAATTACCTTTTTGAACTGCACTTTTTTTTTTTTTTTGGTCAAAACACAGACTTCATTTGTGAAGAAGGAATCCCAATGAGAAATAGCTTTCATAAGATCAGGCTGTAAGCAAGCTTGTAGGACACTGTCTTAATGGAAATGGATGTGGGAAAGTTTAGTCCATCATGGTGAAGCTATTCTTGGGCTGTTTGGCTGACTTTTACAAATAAGCAAGCTTAGCATGCCATCAGGAACAAATTAGTAGGCAGCACTTCCCCATAGCCTATGTATCAACTCTAACCATCACACTGCTGCCTTGCTTGAGTTCTTGTCCTGAATTTTTTTTTTGATGTGTTGTGGAAATGTAAGCCAAATAAATGCTTACTTTCACAACGTTTCAGTCATGGCATGTTATCACAACAGTAGTATCCCTAAGACAAACCCTCCATGGTAACTCTGTTCTACACTAACAGAACTAGTCTTTTGAGATTGGCCAGACAGTATGGCACACCCCACAGAAATTCTGTGTTTAAGGATCTCAGTTATAATACTGTCCTTTAGCTTTGGGGAATTTCTTTCAGTTCAGTGAACATTATTTTAATTTCTTATCGTGTTTCTATGATATGAAAATCAAGACAAATCAATTTAATCACAAAATAGTTCTTCTTTGTTCATAGTTAAGGTTGCTATCCATCATGTCAAGATAGAGTCAATATCTTGAGAAAATAGATAACACTGCCTCCGTAATCAAAGACCATAGGATGATAATTATAAATGCTTATCTCTGAGGTTCTGACTAGCCTTTGACACTTATCTGGACCAGCAATCCCAAAGTCCCAACAAAACACAGAGACACTTATATTAAGTTCATGCTATTCAGCCTATGGATCAGGTATTTTGCTAGCTAGCTCCTTCATCTTCCTTTAACCATTTCTATTAATCTGTTATATAACTTGTCCTGTGGTTCACTTATTTTGTTACATATTGATTCTTGGGCAGCTAGATTGTGTCTCCTCTAACTCTGCCCTCCTTCTCCTACCTATGCTCTGATTTCTCCACTTACGGTGCCTGCCAAAGGCCAAAAAAGTTCCTTTATTTCACAGCATACAAAAAGACATTCCCACATCACTTCCACTTTTCTATTTATTCAAAAAGGAAGGTTCCAATTTTAACATAGCAAAATTACATATACCAAAACAACTATCAAGCAAGAATTATAGTTACAATATCTAGTCTATTTGTATTTAACAAAATAAGAGAAAATATTGTATCATCTACTTCATCCTTGTGGGTCTAAAGTTTCATATCTAATATACCTTTTATAATAACTAAGAAAACTACTTATAACTATCTAATCTTCAACTACATCAAAGAGCACAGAAGTTTATAATATAACTGAAGTAAACAGGCAGTATAAGCAACTTCCAAACTCTAGAAATGACAGAGATAACACCTGTCTGCCTGCACAGTCACTCAACATTCCTCTGTAACATCAGTGCATCCATGTTCAGCCTACAGGCCCAGAGTCTCTGGCATACATTTCAGTGAAGCAGGAAATCTTAAGGACTGCTCTGCCCATTCTGGCATAGTTTGTCAGTCACTTCTTGTGTCCTGAGGAATGTCTGGCAGTTTTCTTTGCAAAGCAGGAACCTGAAAGACCATCATGGCTTATTCTGCTAAAGTCCAGAGGTCACTTTTCTGTGGTTATGGCATGTTCAGTTTATACAGCATACCATCAAGCATTCTATACAAGAAGAGTGTCTCAATCAGTGATTAATGTTTGCTAAAAATAAGGTAAATTCCATATGGAGTTTCTTCAATGTGAAACCTTTTACCACTCCTACTTTGGGGAATTTTAGGTTCCACAAGCCACCAAGCAGAGCACCACTGTCTGCTGCTCACTCCATTTAAGTGTTTGGCAGCAGGGTCTTGTAAACTGTCAGGCAGCATTTGCTACAAATGTTGAGTCAGGAAGCCACTCTTGAAGGAGCTGCACCTCTCCTTGCCACCAGCAGAGTGGACCCAAGAAAATGTTGCCATCTTTGACTGTCTGCCCTTTTTTGTTCAATATAAAAAGAAATTTTAAATCAATAAGATGCAGCTTGTTGCTTATACTCAGTCTTCTGTGAGACTTCAGGAATCAATCTTGGTTTAAGATGCCTGCATCGGCCTGCCATTTTAAAATCCAAACTAGAACACCACGACATCGAAGCACTATGACGCACTTCAGATACACATCTTGGAAAGCAGCTTTTGGATCTACTTTTGTACTCTAAAACTCTTTTGAAGATTTATCTGGCTTTATGTGGCTGTTTGGCCCAGACTGGGATGCCATCTATAACAAGACATTTCTGTCTTGACAAGTCCCATGGTCCAGCCTAGCCCTGAGTTTCTGACCTGCCTCTGCCATTTATCTGGACCAGCAATCCCAAAGTCCCCCCAAAACAGACAGATGCTTATATTAAGTTCATGCTGTTCTGCCTATGGCTCAGGCACATTGCTAGCTAGCTCCTTCATCTTACTTCAACCCATTTCCATTCATCTGTCCTGATACGTGGCCTGTGACTTACCTCTTTTGTTACATTCCTGAATTATGACTCCTCTGACTTTACCCTCCTCCGACCTATGCTCTGATTTCTCTGTCTATTGTGCCTGCTATAGGCCAAAACAGTTCCTTTACTTCAAAGCATACAGAAAGACATTCCCACATCATATCTTGGTCCATAGAATAATGACAAACTCTGTGGACAGACTTTCTCACCTCATTCAACAGAAGCTAACCTTAATCTAAATAACTGCTCAAGGTGTGTCCAGATCAATCACTCGTGCTATTCTAGACTCTTTAATTTTGATATTTAATGCTACTCAACATAAACATTTATCAAACAAACACTATTTCTCCTTTTTCCCATATCACTAGAATCTATTTTTATCCAAAATCAAGTCTTCACCAACAGCCCTCGACTCAATAACATGAATATGAATGGTTTGACCCTGGCTTGAGATTGTAATAGGAAGATTCATTAATTTCAGAATTCATTCCTGGATCTATGTTGAACATTGACAAAAGTTAACTTGGGAAGAAAGGATGTTTTGTCTTACACATCCTTATCAGCCTTATTCAGGGATATTAGGTCAGGAACTCAAACAAAAACCTGAAAGCATAAACTGAAACAAGAACCATGGATGAGTGCTGCTTACTGCTTGTTCCTGTGGGTTCCTCACCTTACATTTTTATACAACTTAGGGTATCCATCAAGGGAAGAGTCTTCCCACAGTGTGAGGGGCTCATTCGCATCAATTGTTAATCAATAGAATGACTCACAGATTGTTCTATGGGCCATTTCATGAAGGCATATTCTCATTTTTCCACAGCATTAACAAAAAATACCAGTACAAAGAATTCAGAAATGTAGAGAAACATTGAAAGTATATGGCTCCAAATAGTGGAGAGAACAAAAATATCAAAGGGAGATCAAGAAAAACATATTGACAGACTTTGTAAGTTAATTTAAAAATTAAAAATATTACATGGCTTTGGCATTGAGTGATTATTCTGTTAAGTACTAAGAACTGTAGAAAATATATTTATACTAATATTCTATTTTATTTTTATGAAAGTGGTAGCTGACTAGCATCTTAAAATTTACTAAGTCACACTAGCTATAAGTTTTCTGTAATTTAGAATCAACTATGTTTACCTAAAATATAAAATTATTACTGAGTCCAAGTTCATATAAAGGCAGTGGGTATCCTAATGTTCTCTCTCTCTCTCTGTATAATTTATATTTAAATCTTTTTTGTTCCCTGTGTCTTCTCTCTGTGTTCAAATACAGTTATGTTTCTGTAAAATTGATAATGGAGACAATCTCACTGTTTGCAGCTTATTAATATTATGGAAGTATTCATGGCCATCAAGTATTTTGCTACCATTGAAGGTAACAAAAGTGATACCTTCAATTGAAGGAAAGTTAGGTAGAATAAAACGCATTGATTAGAATGTGTTAAGTTTATGTAAAGTTAAATAGAGTTTGGGGGTAAATAAGAACATGATATAAATTTATAAAGAAGAATATTGGGGTTGATGGGTACAAACAGGGATGAGGACAATGATACGGAATTCAGATCATTCAAATCATTGTATGCACAAAATTACAACTGATAGATTTTGAAAATTATTTTAAGGATAAAGAAATTGAAAGAGTTAAACAAAGGTATCTTATACACAAAGGCAGTAGTTGTCTAATCAAAACCTAAGCTTGCTTATGGCAAAAAAAATCTATTATAGTATGGTTAAAAAATATGAAGCAAAAAAAATTCATGGAAAATGTATTTCTTCTCATATACTATTTAATCTTTAGAAAATTATACTTGAGATAATTAAAGAAAATAGCACAGTTTCAGATATGAAGTTGCCAAGGAAAGTGTAATAATAAAGAATTTACTTTAATTAGATGACAGTCAGGAAAGGCAGAAATGTAAACTTCTTAAAGTTTTATTGACAGATGAATTACAGGTGTGGATTCTTAATAGGATTTCCAAAAATCCATTGACTCTTAAAGTCATATTCTAGTTCTTTGGGGAATTTTGAGGATGAAAAAGTATGCCAGGAAGAGTATTTTTATGATGAAAGCAATCATTTTAGAGCAGCACAGACAAGTAACTTTACCAGCCACTCTCACTGGTTAATTATATGTAAACTTCTGAACATTAAGAGTCTTGTCATTGATATCAGAAAGATGTATATCCCCCACACAGCAACATTTTGAAAATTAAAATGAATATAATTCAAACATTAATGTTACAATGAATAGTAACTGTTATTATCATTATGTTATAAATGTTTTAAAACATTGGTAGGATATAGTCAGTACAAAATTATCTTTATGATCAATTATTATCTATAGTCTATTTCTTATGCTGATAAAGATAATGTGTCATACTTTTCATTTTAACATTGAGTTTAGAAACCCATTTTAGTTTGGTATCTATTGCTGTTATAAAATGGTATCACCCAAAACAACTTGGCTAGAAAGGAGTTTATTTTATCTTATAGTAATATACCACAGTCCATCACTCTGGGACAGCATGTCAGGAACGTACACAGGGCAGGATCCTGGAGGTAACAACATATTTAGAAGCCATGGAGGATTGCTGCGTACTGGCTTGGTCCTTATGATCTTGTCAGCCAACTTTATTAACAACTCACAGTTGGTTGAGTCCTAATACATCAATCACTCATTAATGATAATGTCCATAGCTTATAGATTGGTCTTATGGAAGCATTTTCTCCATTATGGCTCCTTTTTCAGATTACTCTAGCTTTGTATCAAGTGAAAAGAACAAAACAACAACAACAACAAAAAAATAGCATCATCATCATCAACAATTCCAAAAAAAAAAACCCAGAAAAGACAAAAAGTACTTATAAACTTAAATGAGATTCACTCTACCATGATGCATAATTTTGCACACTTTCATGTCATTTTTCACAAGTCTTCTAGTTTCAAATTTAATTGTTCTTGAGTTACAAAAACTTTATTATAATGTTATTATATTAGCTAACAAATGAACATCAACTAATGTTGCATTATCTGTTCAGAATTTTCATTTTAGCTGTAAGGTCCATGAACCAATGTCTAATGTCTTAAAGTGGTATTGAGTCTAACAGTTCTGTTCCTGTTCTTCATGACTTTCTCACTAATGGATACATAAAGTAGATCCTGAAATAATCTTAAATAGTCATTACCACTGCTAAAATTATAGAAGAGTCTAATACAGAATGCTCATTTGAGTTATCAGCATTCAGAATGTATGCATTGCTGTTATTTGCATCCCAAGGACAATGTCTACTTACTGTGAAACAAGGGTGAAAACATATACAACAAAATATGGAATTATAAGCTGCTTGGAGACCTCTCCTTTTGGAATATCATGAAATGTAAGCTTCCTTCTGTTGAAAACAAATCATAATTATTCTTTTCTGTGACTTGTAGCTGTAAGCCATTAGAACTGATATCAAAGGGTTCAACAATGTTAACCATATTTCTCTCTATTTTTCTCATAGTCACCGCTATTACTGCTGTATTTTTGTACTTTATTGCCTCACAAAGACTTTCTCTGAGACATAGAAAGCAATTGCCTCATCTCTCAGAGCTTGCGTCTTTCAGTCAGGCTAAAGCTATGCTTGCAAAGTTATTTATTCTTATTGAACAAAAATCCTTCTCTTTCAAGTCTTTTAAACAAGGGTTTTAAAATCAGTTCAGTCATTCAATAGATCAGAATAACAGAAAACTTGTCTGCCTTATGCAATATTTCACAGTTATTAGAAAGAATTCACTGTACACATTTGATTAAAAATATAAAGACAAATAAAATCCATCTAAAATTTCAATTATTAGTTTTTTATTAATTAAATTATTTATTCATTCATGTAATTTGACTAGCAAATAATTTCTGTCCATAATAGTTTGAAAAATAATATTGACCTCACATATTATGTATTATGAAACTGTGTGATCAGCCATGTCTTTAAGAAAAAAAAGGGAATCAAGAGTAAGTAGCTTACAAAGAGCAAAGAAAGGACCTGTCAAATATATTAAAAATTATCTTACTCTAGAGGTTAATGGTTTTTATTTGACAGTAGTGCTTTGCCTTACTTTAATTGGATATACAATTTTCTTTGCATTATGCTGTTGACAACCTCAAGGACAAATACTGAACCCTCTGGGGGAAAGAGAAAAAATACATGAAAAGAAAACTAATAGGTTCCCCGATAGACAAAGAGACAATTTAGTACAAAGCAAAAACAGAAGTGAAAACTCAAGTTGAAACATTCCATGCAGACATTGTCACTACAGTTGCAGATGCGAGAGGGGAAGCATGCCTAAACATCTCAATTAGAGAAGCCAGGTGAACTGAATCATTTTCCTTGAAGCACTGCCAAATGTTTGACATAAACTTGATTTGCAAGAGTAGGTTTCAAAGTATCAACCAGAGGAAATTTCTCTATGATAATTTAGAGAGAATTTGTTCAATGTTTTTCTTATAAAATTCACTTGACTAATGGTTTTAGATAGCCTTTTGCTTATCCAGTACTCAAGGTTTATCAGTTTCATTTTTTCCTGTGCTATTACACAAAAGAAAATTTATGCCTAGTTACACGTAGGGACACATAGATATATGTATGCCTGTATGTACACACACACACACACACACACACACACACACACACACACACACACACACAGTTCACTAAGGGTTCATGAGTTGTAGTGGGGACATTATTTCTGTGTGTTTTATATTTATATTAAGTACATTGTTTTTTTGTTTGCTTTCTTAAATATCTCTCAATATTCACATTGAATTCTAAAGTACTCATAAGAATTTTTGCTGAACATGGCTTAATTTTGAAAATTAAGAAACTGACTTTTTCAGTTCTAAAATCTTTTTAACAGTTTGTGATTGTTGAGGCTAAATTTCCCATGTAGAAACTAAAATTGTCACTGCTACGGTTAAATACTTGACCCCATCACCAAGACTCCTCAAGTGTTCATTTCAAGGGTTATTCCTCAAATTGCAGTATTGGTTTTACAAAGGTACATTCACTGGAGGTATGCATCCAATCAACATGAAGTCATACAAGCAGCTTTGTTCTACCAGTTATGTCCATAAAAGAAGTGTTTTTGCTTTGTTGATGACTCTCCCATGATGCATTATTTTGCACACTAAAGGCCTAAAAGTGGTAGGTTCACCTAATTATGAACTGAGGCAAACTATCATTTCTTTTTATGAGTTCATTTCCCCACCTTTTTTCCTGTGGTGATAGAAAGTTTATTAACCCAATTGCCTATGGGGTGGTTAACCTTAGCATTATGGTGCTACACCTTAGCAGTACTTCAGTTATCAATAAACATATCATTAGGTAAAATGACTTTATACATCTCTTCAATTTTTAAAATTTTTATTTAATTTTAAGAATTCTATACATGTACAAAATGAAATATCAGTATTTGTAATCTTATTTCTCCCAGTTACTCCTAGTAAATATTACAAACATTCTCTCCCTTTTATATTTTACTTTTTCAAAAAGTTGGTCCCTACCATTTATTATTACTCTAGAAGATGCATCACAGCTTTTCTCCACATGCCAGTCTTGTGGGAGAATTTTCTCAATAGAGAAACATTTTTGTAGATAGTTCAAGCTTGTGACAACTTGACAAAATACTAACAAGTGCACCTTTCATGATCACAAACTAGATGAATATCAAAAAGCAATATTGTCAGGGTAATTGATGTGATGACTACAAAGTCCATAGTATTATAAATTACACATGTGTATTCATCTTCATGCACCTGCCCCTTTGTAGGTCAGGCACCAAACAAATGCATGGTCACTGTGCTTCTCTAAATGAATTTTTCTAAGAATATATAAATGTAATTTCAAATGTTTAAATAAATAGCTGATTGACCTAAAATTGGTCTTAATTATTTAGTTATTGGTGTAAGTAAGAATAAATTCAGTAATAATCATTGACTATAGCTGCTGTTAGGGCAGAAATATATATATAATAGTTGTATTCAAATGAAATTAAAGGGGGCACTATTTTTACACAATCAGCTATTTATTTAAACATTTGAAATGGTAGGGACCAACTTTTTGAGGGCAGTAATATCCAAGGGTTAGTCTTTCTATTACAATAAGAAAGTAGGCTAATAAGCCATGAAAAAACAGCAAGTAAACTATACTCTCCAATGGCATCTGCATAAGTTAAAGCACCTAGGTTTCTGCCCTTATTGAATACATTTTATGACTTCATTGAAGGATGAACTATTTTACTCATGGTTACTATTTCTGGGAACCACCATGGCTAAAGCTACCTAGATAGCAAAAGTTTTATTTGGCTTTTTTTTTTTCCAGAGCCCAGTTCATTATTAATGGATGTCAGGGTAAAAATTGAACCATGACAAATACCTGGAAGCAGAAGCTGATACCAATGCCATTGGTGTGTGTGTTGGGAGGGAGGATGCTATTTACTGACTGGCTTATTCTCCATCGCTTTCTTGGTCTGATTTCCTAGAGAGGCTAAACCCAGATTCTCCCATCCAAAATGGGACAAATCTTCATCCATCAATCACTAATTAAGAAAAAATACTGAAATCTGCAAAGAGAAAAAGGCCAAATAGTAGGTAGACTTATTAGAATTATACCCAACTTCTCAGTGGTGAACAGAAAAGCTAGAATGGCCTGGACAGATATTCTACAGACTCTAAAAGACCACAGGTGCCAACTCAGACTACTAAACCCAGCAAAACCTTAACTTACCATAGATGGAGAAAACAACGTAAGTCAAATTTCAAAAATATCTACCCACAGATGTATATCTACAGAAAATATTAGAAAGAGAAATCCAGCTGAAGAAGGTTAACTACACCCCCAAAAACACAGGAAATAATTTTACACTAGCAAAACTAAAGAAAACACACTCTCTCTCTGTCTCTCTCTCTCTTTCACAAACACACACACAACACTACCACCATGACCACCACCAACAACATCAACATAACAAGAATTAACAATCACTGGTCACTAATATCTCTCAGTATCAATGGGCTAAATTCTCCAATAAAAAGAAACAGACTAATGGAATAGATGTTAAAACAGGATCCAACCTTATGATGAATACAAGAGACACACCTCAATATCAGAGAAACAAATTACCTCAGAGTAAAGGGTTGAAAATTTTTCCAAGAAAGCTAACTTAAGAAGCAAGCTAGTGTAACAATTTTAACATCTAACAAAAATAATCAAACTAAAATCAAACAAAAGAGATTGGAAGGATACTTTATACTCATAAAATTAAAAAAAATATGGAGATGGCATGTCAATTTTTTAATATCTATGCCATAAATGCAAGGATGAATGAAAAATTACTAAAGCATAAATCACAACTGACCATTTCAAATTGTTAGTGGGAGACTTTTTTTATCCAGTCTCACAAATGAACAGGGTATCCATACAAAAATTAAAGAAAAAATGTAGGTGCTAACAGATAGTATAAATCAAATAAACCACAATTAAATCTGGATTTTAACTACAAAGAGAACAGGAAGCCTACAAATGCATGGAAACTCAACAACACTCTATTGGATGCCCACTGGGTCAAGGCAGAGATAAAGAAACTAAAGTTTCATTGAGTTCCTAAATAACAATGAAAATGTATATATAACATATCTATACTTATGGGAAATAAAGAAAGCCGTTCTAGGAAAGTTAATAGCACTAAGAACCTGAATACAAAATCTGGAGAGAACTCACACTAACAGCTGAATAGCACATCTGAAAGTGTTACAACAGAAAAAAGCAAAGTCATACACAATGAGTAAACAGTAGGAAATAGTCACAGTGAGGGCTGAAATAGTAAAATAAATACAAATAGAACAATATAAATAATGAAACAAAGGATTGGATTGGTTCTTTAAAAAGTCAATAACATAGCAAACTCTTCATCCAAAGTGAATAAATACAGAGAAATAATACCCACAATAACAAAATTAGAAACGGGGGGAACATAACAATAGATCATGAAGAAAAACAATGAATTAATATGCATGTTTTAAAAACTGTACTCTAAAATATTGGAAAATCAAAATTTTTATTTTGTAAATACCACGTAATAAAGTTAAATAAAGATCAGAGAAATAATTTAAACAAGCCTATAATTCCTAAATAAAGCAGTTATTAAAAGCCTCTCAACCAAAAAATACCTCAGTGCTAGGTGATTAGAGCACAGAATTTTACAAGCACTTCAAAGAAGTTAACACCAATATTCCTCAAATTAATCCACAAAATGGAAGCAGAACAATCACATCCAAATCCATTTTATGAGGCCACAGTCATCTCATATTTAAACCACACAAAGACTCAACTACAAAAAAGAGAATTACAGGGTAATTTCCGTCATTGATGCAAAAATACTTAATAACATACTGGGAAAACTAATCCAAGAACACATCAAAAACATCATCCGCCATGACCAAGAAGCTTTATCCCTGAGTTGCACAAAAGGTTCATCGTAAGAAAAACAATCATTGTAATCCATCATAGAATGAAACAGAAAGAGGTAAGACACACATGATTATTTCACTAGATACTGAAACAGACTTTCACAAAATCAAACACCGCTTCATGATAAAAGCATAAAGAGATCAGGGGTACAAAGAACATACCTAAACATAACAGAAGCAATTTACAGAAAGCCTATAACCAATATCAAAATAAATGGAGAGAAACATAAAGCAATTTCACTAAAATCAAGAAGACAAGGCAGTAAGCTCTCTAAATATCTATGCAATATAGCAACATAGCACTTGAATTCTTAGCTGGAGCAATAGGACAATAATAGGAGATCAAGTGGGCACAAAATGGAAAGGAAGACATCAAACTTTCACTACTTGCAGATTATGTGATAGTATTCACAAGGGACCAAAAATTGTTTTATCAGAGAAGGTCTACAGCTGATAAATGCCTTCAGTGAAAGGTCTGAATGGAAGCTTCAAAAAAGACTGATACAGGTCTCATACAAATGACAAATGAACTGAGAAAGAACAACAAATACACACACATATGTGTGTGTGTGTGTGTGTGTGTGTGTGTGTGTGTATACACACACATTATGATATTATAAAGTTAATATATTATATCTTTCATCTTAGTGATTTTCACGACTCCTGAAAATGTGAAGAAATTAGTCTCTGATTCTTTTGCCCACTCTTGCTCTCTTCTTCCTGTTGGGTTGCCTTGTCTAGCCTCAAGGGGTTGATTTTTGTTTTACTATATTTTACTTTTTAACGTCTGGTTGTTACCTCTAGGAATCCCATTATTTTCTAATGAGAGGGAGAAAGGAGTAGATAAGGAGGGGAGGGGAGTTGAGGACCAACTGTGATAGAGAAGACAGGGTAATCAGGAAATCTTGTATGAAAACAGAATCTATTTTCAGTAAAAGGAAAAAATAAAAAAATATCAAAAATGAAATAAATTGAATATCTATACAACTTAGAGAAGTATATATTTATCTATATAGATACATAAAGAGATAGAGAATCAAACCACTCTTTAAAACCAATGTTCTTTATAAAATTCCAAAATCTGTCATCTATCTTATGTTTAAACTCACTCAATTGTGGCCTCCTACTTAAAAAAAAAAAAAAAAAATTTCTATTTCATGAGGTACAAATCAGAGCATAGTCAAATGTAAACAAAGCAAAACAAATGTACAACAGTGTAAATAACTCAATGTCCAATATCAGGGATTTCTTCATGATCTTTTGGGATCTTCCAAAGGGCTTGAGCCACTTTTATGGCTCTACACAATTACAGGATCAGGCCAGGTCCACTGTGTACCTGCTTCTTCCCTGGCTGGCCAACCCTCTGTAAGGCTTTTCAAAATGCTGAGGTCTTTTGCTGCAAGTGGGCTTCATTTCCACTCTTCTTAATTGCAACTTATACTTCAGCTCCAGCTGACCAAACACCACAGACTCATCACACAAAAGGCACTATAGATTCTTTCCAGCTCTTGAAAACTTCATGAGGCAGGCCTCCATTGTTTACAATATTCTCAACATTCTTACCTTCCAAGCTCCTAGAGAACAGCTCACTGAGCTCTCAACACTTGATGGCTTACACAATTCTTTGCCAAACACTTGGTCAAGTATGTCACAGCAATTCTTCACTACCTTGGAACCAACTTGACTTAGGGTTACTATTGCTGTGATAAATACCATGACCAAAGAAATTCTGGAAAGAAAGGGTTTATTTAGTTCAAACTTAAACACTACACAGTTCATAATCTAAGGAAGTCAGGACAGAAATACAAGCAAAGCAAGAAACCTCAGGCAGGAGGAACTGATACAGAGATAATCTTACTGCCTTGCTCTCTATGGCTTTCTTAGCCTGCTTTCTTATAGAAACCATAATAGGTAGTCTTAGGTATGGCCTTCTCACGTCAATCACCAATCTAGCAAATGACCTAGAGACGTTCCTCCTCCTCTGGTGTCCTTTGCTTCACTGGGGTTTCCCCCTCTCTGATTACTATAACTTGTATCAAATTGCTAGAAAACTAGAATGAACATGGAATAGAAGCTATAAGATGAAATAAATGCTTTCCTTCCCACGTTACTTTTGGTCATTGTGTTTTATAATAACAAGAGAAACTTAAAACAGTAATTAGGATTAGGTCATAGGAAATTGCTGTGACAGACATGGCCATATAATTTTGGGGAGGACTGTGAAAAGATTTTGATACTTTGGGCCAGATAAGCCATTGTGTTGTAAGAGCTTAATACGCAAGTTGTAGGAACCATATGCAATGCAGATGATTGAATATTGACTTGTGAAGTTCCAGAGGGAAGTTTGAGAATCTCTTAGAAACTCTATAATAGCTATTTATGTCATAATTTGAATTAATAATTTGTAAAATTTGATCATTTGTTGTTGTGATTAACAATAGAGTACAGGAAACAGTTTGTTTTGCTAGAAAAAATGGATACAAGTTAGCTTGGGCCAGAAAACCATTTGTGATTTATAAGATATTAGCATCATTGAGGTAGAGTTTTTTATGGGGTGGGGGGAAGTATTTCTTCTTGTTCATGAAGTGAAGGCTGTGATCTAGGGACTGTGAAGTCTGTAGCTGTGTTCACAGCTGAATTTGCTAATATGTAGGGCTCATTCAGGTTGTATTGGCTTTGAAAACATGAAGGGGTCACCCAAGTTTTGGTACTGTGTGGCAGCCTAGAGTCCCTGAAAAACTTGCTAGGAGATCCCAATAGTTAAGATGTAGTCTCAGTTGCAGTACATGGTACATTACTGGCCTACTCATGTAAAGAATTAGAGATTTGGCAGGGTTAGGGTCCATAAAGCGATCAGAAGACATGATAATGGTGAATAAAGGATTATAGTTGCTACAGCCAACTTCATCTTGTGCCACATGTCCCATGGGGTGACCATCAGGTAACATAGCATTGAGAGAATGAAAGCTAACTGAAGGAGCCTGAGCTCTTGAAACTTCCAAGCCCACTCTTTGGCACAGTTCCTGCAATAATACCACATGTCCTAATCCTTCTCAAGTACCAACTGGGGACTAAGAATTTAAATATGTTTGCCTATGAGGCCCATTATCTGTTCAACCACAACTTTCCACTCCCTAGCCCTCACAGGTTCATGGCCATATCATAATGAAACATACACTTAGGCCAATTTCAAAACTCCTCATACTCTTTACAGTCTTGACACAGTTTAAAAGTCCAGAGAGTCTTTTAGGACTCTAGGCAGTCTCCTAATTGTAACTTCCTGAAAAATCAGAAAGTAAATCATATACTTCTAACATACAAGCCACAGAATATGAATCACCCTTTTCATAGGAAAGAGTAGGGTACAGCGAGGAAATACTGTACCAAAGCAAGATAGAGAGGGACCAGGCAAACCCATTGCCTGCCTTTTTGTCTATATTAGTGAAGGCTACTACTGCTGTAATAAAACACCATGATTAAAATGACTTTTGTAGGAAAGAATTTATCTGGCTTATGCTTCCACATTGCTGTTCATCATTAAAGGAAGTCAGGACAGGAACTTAAATAGGTCAGGAACTTGGAGACAGAATTTGATATAGTGACCATGGAGAAGTGCTGCTTATTAGTTTGCTGCTCATAGCTTCTTGCATCCTTTTTCTTACAGAACCCAGGACTACCAGATTAGCATGGAGCCATCCACAGTGGGCTGAGCCCTTCCCCACTAATTACTAATTTAAAAATGAACTATAAACTTGCCTACAGCCTGATCTTGTAAAGTATTTTCTTAGTTGAAATTTTATTCTCACAGCTGACTTAGCATGTGTCAAGTTGACATATCCAGTACACAGTCTGAGGTCAAGGGATTTAGATTGTACTGTCAGTCCAGATTTACTAAGTGCAGCACGTTTCTCTCTCCAGTGCAGTAGCTACTACCTTCACACAGCTTTCCTTGGGAGATATTCCATTGCATGGGTGTTTATAACATCTTTGGGTCTCCGATACAATCTGGGCTTTATTTTCACAGCTTTCCATAATGCATTCTCGAGGTCTCTATGCAGGGACTCCCCCACCACACCTAGCTTCAGCAGCCTTCTTTAACCAAGTAGAGATTTCACAACCCTAATCCTGTCATTTAGGACATTAAATCTGGAACAAAATAGGATCCGTTTCCCAAATTCTGCAGACTGTTTGATTCTTCAATTAAATGTCAGGAAAATTCTTAGAAAGAATATGATTTTTGCCAAAATAACAAAACAATGATCTCTGCTGAAAATTCTTGGCCTGGGCATCCAAAGTCCATATTTCTCTAGCACTTATGTTTACCATGCTGCTCTTGACATGGCTCATGCAATCCCACTTATAGCATTCAACTTCTTTTCTAGTCCAAAGTCTCAAAGCCCTCCGTACTTATACAAGAATAGCATAGTCAGGCCTTTACAGCAATGGCCCATTCCCTTCTTGGCACCAACTTCTGTCTTATTTTTCTATTGTCATGATCAAGGCAGCTTATAAAGAAAGAGAGACATAGAGAGACAAAGATACATACACAGAGAAGTAGAGATAGAGAGATATAGTTGTAGAAAATTATAGAGTATTAATTGGGAGCTGAATAAGCTTTTGAAACCAAAAATCCAAGACCTGATGACACATACTGTCCCACAAGGCCATACCTTCTCATCCTCTCCCAAGTACCTCCACAAATGAGGACAAGGTACTAAATAAATAGGATGAGCCTATAGAGGGCATTATCATTCAAACCACCACACAGGGATGGCGCTCATTCCCAGGTAATTGAAGTCAGGTTTTAGAGACTGTTATTTTTACCTAACAGAAGCATCTGTTAATGAATGGACATGATATTTTATTGGGAAGCTGGGATGAAAGACATACCCCAGCAAAGGCACTATTAAAATTATACAGTCACTCTATTTTTTTTCCAAATTAGACACTTGGATTTAGTAAGTGGAAAGAGAAGAATGGACATGAACTAATCAGTAGCTAGATGTATAGTCTTAAGATCTTGACAACACTGGGATTTTCAAGTTATGTCAAATAATTTCTCATGGATGTCAATATGGAGAATGAAAATAATAAAGGCTGAGATTGCTCTTTCATTTCTGACGTTTACTTGATTTTAGCACTAATGAGAAAGCAGAAAATGAGTTTAATCATGAATGTGACAGGATCAAATTTGCATGTAGCAAATTAGCTCACTTTACTTTTATGGGGGAAAAAAGTCAAAATTGAAAAGTAGAAAGTTTAAGATAGGAGTAGAGGCCAGACATGATGGGAATATCAATTAATTCAGGAACTATAATAGTTACAGAAGTGATGGGACTAGGCATTTTTTCAAGGAATGATGTGATAAGAATCTGAGTAATTTAGTGTGAAGAAAATAAGAAAAGTCAAAAAATAAAAATGACCCAAATTTCAGCTAGGGTATATAATGAGAAACAGAGTGGGTACCTGTAACAAATAACACCTTAAGTCCAAGTTTTGTGTTTCATATGTTGTTATAGAAAACACTTAGTAAATGCCAAGCACACAACCACATTTAAAAAAGTAAATGCTATGTGCCACATGGAATAACACCATATTGATGATAACATATTCATATTCAATTGAAAGAAAATAAATTTTTCAGGAACTACTGAAAACCAACAAGGGGGGTTTTTTGAAAGCTAAATATTAATCTATCATATTATTCAGATGCACAGCTTTTTGGCATATCTCTTGAAGGACAAGATTCCTGTCGCCATATATACTGGCTCAGATATGTTCATTATATCTCTATTAACTTTAATGTCTTTAATCCACTAATAGATAACAAACTTGTAGCACATATACACTAAGGAAAATTGTTCAGATGTAAAGAAAAATAAAATGATGAACTTTGCAAGTACATGAATGGAACTAGAAGGACCATATTGAGTGAGGTAACTCTGAGCTAGAAAGTCAAATGTTGCATAGTCTCTCTCATTGAGGCTACTAACTCCACATCTTCAGATATGAGTATATAGGATGGAGGAATCATAGGAACTAGAAAACTATAAAGGAAAACTTGCTAGAGTAGGAGAATGGAGGAGAAATAAAATGGGAAACACCAGGACACAAGTGATCTGAAAGAGATTTGAATGTTTTCTCTTTGAGGATTAGATTTCATGGTACTGGAAGATGCCATGTATCCTTCTGAAGGAGAGAGGAACCAAACAGTGTTACTTTGCTTTGATACTTTTGAAACATATTAATGATCAGCATGGTACCATAACCCTAAGGGTACGGTACTGGCACATGCTCCTTGATAGTAACCAACAACTCTATAATTGAACTTAAGACTTTCTCAACAGTGTGGAAATCATGTTTGCAACTGGAAACCTATACAACTACCCAGGGGCAGTGAAATGATGGATCTTGGAAAAGAATCTACTATTGACACTTTAGTGAATCAGAATAATCCCTATTGACATTCTAAATTTTATGTCCTTAATTCCTCAGATAACTGTGGTCTGTATTCATCATTAAGGAAATTTTCTCTACAACAAATGAAGAACAGCAGCTTAGTGTCTTTCCCATCCTATTTGACATACTTATTGTTCTTGTCCAGCTTATGTTTAGATCATGTTGGTGAGGCATTATGGCTTTAGCTTCTGTCATAACTAGAAGACACAAGCTTGTAGCACATTCTCTGATCTTCTGGATCTGATCATTTCTTTCTGCCCCTATACACTGTTCCCCAAATCTTGGACAGTTTTGTGACAGTTGTATTATAGATGTATTCACTGAGGATGCACTTCATCACTTTGCATTTAGAGGGATTTTACATGGAAAAATCTAACCTTGCTAAAAAAAAGCAGTAAATAGATTGGAAAGTTGTTATCTCGTTCTAGGATAAGTGTTGGCCTCTGACAACTGAAGATTTCAACTCCCCTAATCTAGCTTCTTGTCAGTGTCTAGCTAGAGCCAAAGTCCCTTCAGGGCCCTGTGGGAGGATCAGAGTATTGAGCTTTTATTTTCTGTCAGGGTCAAGCTTAAGCAGGGCAGCAGTGGATTGGCACCAGGGCTCTTGGAGCAGAGAGGAGAGAACCAAATCAAGTTTGACAGTTTCCCTGTAAGGCCATGGTTCAGTATGTCGGACACTGAGATGTAAAACGTTTTTCTTACTGTATCAGCATGGGCCCTGCAGAAGAAGAGCTGGTGTTGCTCTGAGCTCCCAGCAACTTTATTGTGTGATGGACTTCACCGACTTGTTCTCTGTTTCCTACTTTTAGTGAAATGAGCAGCTCTGATGGTGGTAAACATACTAGCCGTGGTCATCAGCCCTCTGACTCCAGTTCGTGACTCCTCCCTTCCTTTTCTCCCATCCTCCCTCTCGCAATCACAGTATGAACCCAAGGACCACTACTGGCCCTGTTCTGATGCTGGCTACGAGTATTCATTCATTCATTATTATATGTGAAGTGGAACAATTAATGTAATGAAGATTTAGTAGTTCTGATGTCCAAGGAAAACAAAACTTTCTGGAGGTCTGGAAAGCATAAATGTCACAAGAAAATAAAGTCATTTTTTTCTGACGGAATTCCAGTCATCTTGCAGCCATAAGGATGATGAATTTTCATGATTTGAGAACTTGACATGCTTTTGTTTAGAACAGAAAAACAAGGCCGTTATATTTTCTTTCTCTCTCTTTCCTTGTCACCTTTTAAAAATGTGCTTTATGGGAAAAAGAAAGCACTTGGAAATATTTGATCATAAAAGCCTGGATCATGTTTTGAAAATGTTGAGACTGTATTGTACCAATAATTTGAAATATTAGCATGCTGTGCTTTTGATGGAGAGACTACATGTGTGCATGAAACCTGCACACATTTCAGAATATCTTCTTTTTAGCACAGAACTTCTAAGCATATACGTTTATGGGACAGGTGCAGGTAGGCAGGTTTCTTAAAATCATATACATTCCTGTGACACGTACAGGTAGACAATGCCTGGCAATGGTCCTTGGTTGCCCAAAGAATAGATACTCACAAAATTATTATTGCACAAAGTTATTTCCTTCAAATATTCTATTTCCTTTATATGTTTGTCACCTTATTGAATATTCTTATAATGTTCTCATTTTATAGTGTGTGGGTAAATGCTTATTCCTCATACAAAAAACTTAGCACATCATACTGACTGACAAACATTCCAACTGTGTTTCTGTCATTTTTATAGGCTCAAAGCTTAAAATGAGAGCTCAACATAGTCTTCATTTGCATTTATCAAGTAAACAATGATTTGAATAATTCACATTTTTTTTCCAAACCATTTTAAGGCCATGCCATCTACCCCATGAACAGTGTATATTTTTGGAAGGTAGAAAATATAAATGTATAATATTTTCACCAACATTTTATTTTTCCTCTTTAGATTTGGGTAGCCACAAAAAACAGTCTTCACACTAACAGGTGAGTCACCTGCAAGCAAATGGAATTCTATAGGCAAAACAAATTTATATCTAAGAAGGAAATATCTGACCCTGATCTGATAGGGTTGATTATTCTGTGAATCTATGTCTGCACCTTTATTTTCCGTCTGGAAGCACCTGAGCGCATATGTGTAAACATGAGCAATGTAATCAGCATTAGGGAAACATCCCCTCCTGACTCAGTTTATGCAAAAATCGGCACTTAATCTCCATTGCTTCTAAAATATAAACTGAGATGTATAAATGGAATCAAAAGCTAGTTTGTAGAGATGATTCACATCTCTATTTTAGGAACTCTTTCTCTTATAAATTATGACTAATATTTCAGCATCAAGAAAAGCATAAAATACACTTTATCCATTTATTTAAAATTTAGCAGATGCATGTCATTTGTAAATATTATTCTTTAGATCAAACTAGAATATGATTATCATTAAGGAAAATCAATATAGTCAGGTGAGAGAAGACTGCCCAGCGGTTTGCAATACCAACATGCACGCAGATGCCTGAAGAGTTCAGGGGCAGAAGGATATGTCTGAATCTTTCAATCTATAAATTAGAAGAAGCTAATAAAACATACATTTTTTAGTAAGGAAAATGTCTCAGCCTTACTCTCAAATTCAGGTAGCATTTATTCCAAATCTTAATAAAAAAGGCATGAATTTTCAAAGATGTTGTTCCCCAGGAGACAGACAAACACATGTTAAGAAAGGGCATTGACTGGTCGGTGTATGCTCTGGCAATATATTTGCAGGACAGAATGTCTGCATTCCCAGCCAGTTACTACAGTCAGCTTCAACCCATAATCCCAGGGCTATTTAATTTTTTACCATGGCAATCATCAGGCTTCTTTCCTCCTTCTCATTTATTTATATTAATAATGGAATGTTCGCTGTTACGTTCAGAGTGAAACATTCTTTCTAGGAACAGTTTATGAAATCAAACTACTTTTCAGCCAGTTTAATGTAGAGCCCAGGACACTGAGTCAATGTTTGTGTTTTCCTAGATAATACTAAACATGTGCCCTTGATCATATACAGTGAACCTGCTCAGACAAAATGCTGGCTGCATTTGCTGTGCAAAGTTTGACACAAGCTGCCAAAACGTGCATGTTTTGTTATTTGTTATCTGTGTAAAGTAATAATGGCAAGAAAATATTTCACATTCATATTATCTAGGTTTTTTGGAAGTCCCGTTTTAGTTGGTAGTTTTATATGGCTAATACATATAGACATTTGTAAAATGTAATTTTTTATCATGCAGGAAATAAAGGTCATTTGACTCCACAGCTTTTTGACAGAAATTTTATGAAACAAATGAGTAACAAATGGGGTAGCTTCAGTCACACATGATTGATCTTGTGGCACCTCTTTGTGCCACCTATACTTCTGTGTTTAGATCTATACGATCTATTGTTACATTCTGAGGTGATAAAAGGTCATCTCATAAGACCAGTGAAATACATTATAGCTATGCAAACAAGAAGTGAAACCCTGTTTGGCTGATAATTTTGATAAATTCGAATATTAAATGCAACGATCCAGACAAAGCTCATCTTTAGTCTGAAATATCTAAGTATTTCTTACACCTTCTTTCAATTAGGCCATTCAGAAAAGGCTTCATTACTCAATGGAGTTCTCGTTTACATTTGAGACCTGAGGCAGAATTAATTTTCTTTTCAGAAGGCATATAATAAAACCCTAGCATTATCTTTGTTTAAGTCCCTTTAGATAAATGATCTTGGGAGCATGTCTAACTTCTTAGAACACTTTGTGGAATAGATGAAACCAAACCCCAAGAAACCAGACAGTCAGCACATATGCCAGCACTAAATAGCCTCAAGAAATTAAAGATCAAGAGGAAAATCTGACAGGTATGAATTTCTGAGAAAGACGGAGAAAAAGAGTTCTAATTATTTTATATTGAAAATTACAAAATTAATCTAAAAATGAATCCTCAATTATTGTGTGTTTGTGTCTTTGTATTTCGACTTAAGGGAATATTATATCAACAAGATCTGATTAAATTTATATTTTGAAATATAAAATCAAAAGTTGAGGTATCAATACAAAAATTTTGACCTTATTGTTAGTTCAAGCATATGCAAACTTAACATATACAAGTAAGGCATATTGAAATCTGAGTGTAAATGCATGTGGAGAACTAACAGTATATTTCTAGTCCAGTAAAACAATGAACTTTACACATTCACATTACCCTAGATAATTTTAATAGCATTAATGAGCAAAAGAAAAAAAAATCCTGCTAGGTTTTATCTAGTATACATGATATACGCTAAATACAAAGCTTTTTGCCAAGTTAAAATTCAGAGTTGATGTGTTTGTTTGTGGAACTTTTGCTAGAAAGATATGTGCAATCAAATGTCTACACATATTAGAACACCAATAAAAGCCCTGAGAACTGATTCTTCTAAAGCCCAACTTGCTCACTTACTGAGATCATTAGAATAACTTAAAGATGTATGGGTGAGTGTTTACTTATTGAAGCATGGATGACTCAAAAGTAGACACATTATGGAAATGTCTATCTGTCTTAAATTACTATCCATGAAGACTCCAACTCTGAAGCTGCCTGACTGAGTTGTCAGTAGCTAACAAGTCCATTAGGACAGTCTCTCACTGGCATTTCTGCTTGTCAGGAGCCCTCATTTGCCAATCAATTATTTCATTCAATAATCTGGAGAAAAAAATCTTTTGAATCTTGCAAATTTCAGCTTCCTGGAATCATGAGTTTCTTTTTTAATTCTTTGGTCTTGCAAGTTTCATTTATTCCATGAATCTTAAAATAATCTCTACATAATTGAAGCTTTCAATTCAGAAAAAAAAAAAAAAAAAAAAACCAGGGTTACACAATTTTATACCCAAAGGGCATAGTGTTCATTGAACACAATTTTCAAGTCTACTGGGTTTTCCTTTCGAAAGTTTAGGAGAAGGAAGGATTATGGATTAATGATTCTGAGAAAAGATTTTTCTCTGAGATACATTAGCATGTCTTTGCATCCTCCTGTTTTGGATATGGGCAATTTGGTCCCTATGAGTCTACATTATCCTAGCTAGTCTGGCTATTTGAAATAGAAATGTATTTTATAAGGGTGTATACTAGACTGTTGCGGACTCTTTCCTTACCCTTGACTAGCAAAGGCTTTTAGTAGGCTTTCTAATTAGTCAGTGTCTCTAAAATAAAATAAGGTCCCACCCACAGCACTGAGAAGAAAAAAAAAATGTACAGATTGAGATAAATAGAATTAATAATTGTGCTGGCAACATATATACCAGGAACAAATTTTGTGGAAGATTGCAAACATCAAATAGAGAATGATAAATCAATGCATTTAACATTGGAACTCACCTGTCCTTGCTAGTTTCTATGTTCATGAAGACTTTATTTAAAATATAGGACATAAAATTCACAAAGCCAAAGGACTGGTCAGTCCTTCCAATTCTCCATATGTCACAGTTCCTGAGAGTAAGACCACTAGTGCTGTTGCTAAATTAAAGGAAAGAAAAAAATAAGGAATCCAAGTTTTGTGAAGAAATTGCATTTGTATTAGTATTCATTCCATCAAAACCAAGAATTAAAAACAGATAGTTAAACAGGACTGGGAAAACTTTCATTCTTCTCTTTCCTATTTAGATTTTTTGTAATTATATTTAAAATATTTGCGCACTTTTCTACTAACATTTTTTTTATTGGACTAAAGTTACACAATCAGCCGAGGTATCAAGACTTTTTATTTATATGAAGGTAAGATATGCGTTTATAAAGCTATGTAGTAAGTTTATATGTATCAACCACCAAACACAGTATTGTTTAGGCATATTTATACCAAAAGATAATGTCTGGGAATTAAGTAAAGCCGAGCACTTGATTGTGATTTCTGTATTCAGTTTTAAAAAATATATAACTACTTTATGTATGGAAATTGCAGAGTAGGATCAATAATGGTTGCTTATAAAATGTCCTCCTGGGCCATTCTTTATCCCAAGTAGATACTAAAAGGGGATTTTAAGGAGAATTTAAGTGAAGTTATATACTGTAGTAGACATTATTCTAAGTATGTACTACAAAAATGTAACAAACACATGTAGAAACAATACAAAAGACTTTGGGGGAAAATCGCCTGCATAGTTTTCTGTATTTTCTTTTACTGAGATTTGTACGTTGGTAAAATTCATAATCATTTAAAATTTATTGCTGTATAAATCTTCCTATAATGAATAGTTGTTTCTAGAAGCATGAGCACACTAAATTGAAGAAGAGAGATCTACAGTCACAAATATTTTCCTGTCTATAAGCTTAATGCAATTAATTTTAAAATGTGTTATTATATTAAATTTATAAGGCATTTTTAAAGTGAGAACATTACAAGCTGACACAATCAGGGTAGGAGTGCCTGGAAAATCCATGTAAGGCTTTCTAAGTTCATTTTAATGTAATAACTAAAAGCTATAATTTTTATTAATCTTTAATTATTGCCTTCAAAAAATAATTAGATCATGTAAATTTAAAGAATAAATGAAATGGTTTACATGTCTTTAAATAATAGTCACTTGCCTTTGGATATATGAAGAAAAGGGTGTGACTTACTATATTAGTGACACTTATGATAAACATGTTCCCAGACATAGAAATTCAAAATTAGTTTACACAATTAATTTGTTATTTTATATGTTACAAGAGCATAATATTATAAGTATAATAAATATTGACAGACATTATTTCTTTAAGTTATGCATGGTAGATATTAATAAACATAAGTATGGGTAGTCGAAACTTGTTTGAACTTAATATAAAACCTCACCTATGTTTGGTTGAGTATAGAGATAAAGAGACAGAAGCAATGGGATAATAAGTACAACCATACGGCTACAGTTATTATCCTCAAGATTGGCTAGGATTAGAAGCACAAAGTCACCATGTTTAGTGTTAGAAGATAGAGAAAAAAATGGATTGATCTGGCTAATGTTATATCATTTGAAAACTGAGTAATACATCTCAAGTACAAACTTTAGTTAAGTGTTTTTAAATTTACAAGAGAATTAACTATACAGCCAGGGAAGGTAAAAACAAACTTTTTATATTTCCAACACTTGCGCTTCCATCCCTAGCAAAAAAAAAAAAAAAAAAAGATATCAGCAATTGATAGTTGCTTGCAATGAAAAAATTAGTTTACCCAATGTAATCACATTAGGTACACTAACCACCCTTAGAGATAGGACCCATTCCAGACAGAAAATGGCCAACAGAAAACAAAGTCAATGATATTTTAGCAAACTATTGTGGTATATTGCTTTGTTTGGGATTTTGTTTGTGTGTGTTTCTGATCATTTTCCTGTATATTATGATTTCAGATTATGTTTTCCTACTTTTTGTTACTTTAATTTTTGTGTGTTTATTTTTTTAAACCTTATTTTAAAATTATGGGTTTTTGCATGTGTGTTGGCTTTCTAAAGAGAGTTGCATAGGAAGGAGCTAGATAGGATCTAAGGGCTGGGAAAAAGGCAAACAGTTATCAAAATATATTACCTGAAAAAAAATACAATTAACATTTTTAGAACTTAAAATATAGAACATAAATTAAGACTGAAAATGGATATTTGAGGAAGCTTATAGTTGGGGCTTTTGAAACTGAAGAAAAGGCAGAGATACAGAGAGGTTAACAATTTAAAGATAAAGAAAAGCTATGCGATGATTCAATTGATGGGGAATATTTCAAAACATAGGAGAAAATAATACAGAAAATGAATAGGCAAAAAAAGGGGGTGAAAAGTAAAACTTTAAGGCATCACTCAAGAAACAAAATGCCAAAGGAGACAGCAAGGGAATGAACCAGGATGTGAGAGTTGGTCATTAGCTCTAATGACAGATTACCCTAATGCCTTTAGTAAAGAAGAGCAGAAAGGGGAATTGAAAGGGCTCCAGTTCACTTAGATAAGGACTGAAAACCCAAAGTTTGATAAATTTACATACAAGTTTAAAGCAGGGGCAATGTGTTGATAGGACACCTATAAGGGAAACTGCCTTATATAAATGCATAATATATTTAATGCAAATATATAGAATGACCAAAATATGAAGTAGAAAAATACTATTTTGTTGAGGTAGATATTTAACTTTCTGCTAAAGAAATTTATACTTTTCTGAGCTTACAGAATTTCTAAATTTTAGTAAATTACCATCCATGCTTCTAGAATTAATATTTTCTTAAAGTAACTGGGAGGGAAGCATGGGTTTCTGTTGTCGTTTTCCCTTGAGGGACTATTTCACTTTTATTGGTTTCATTATTTTTATATTATTTGATAACAAGTCAAAACTCAAAGGGGTGAACTTTATTGCTCTCATTTATTTTGATCCAAGTTCACAGAAAGTTTAACAATTTATTCCTGTAATGTACTTTATAGTGTCCATGTCAAGGACACAGATCCATAAATGCATGTCACAAGTTCACATTTTGTAACAAACATATTGCTTAATATCCCTTAAGTAAAAGCATTAAACTACATTACTATATTAATCCATTTAAATATCACAGTATTGATCAGCATACTAATGTACTAAAAAGTAGTTAAAGATTATAAAGCATTCTATAATCATTAAACTTTTAATATATGCATATATTATTTTTAGAGATAATATAATTACATCATTTTCCTTCTCTGGTTTGTACCTCCTAATTGTCCTGTATATTTTTCTTTGCTCTCTTTCAAAGTCCTGTACTCTGGTTAATAATGATTGTCATATGTTTGTATAATGTTACTTGACCATTTGGTATTGGGCAAGAAGTTGGTATGCTCTTCCCTGAGGAAGACTACTTATCTTGCTCCCAGAATTCTTTAATTGCCTGTAGTTATTTCTACTTTTAGTGTAGAGGCTTCCTGGGCCTAACCTAGTTATCAGCAGGATCATTACAGAAAAGCACAACTAATCAAGATGCAGAGCTGTAGAGTCCAGCCTCAGTATATATAAACAAAACAATTTCCCACTCTAAATTTCTGGGGTCACAGGGCACAGAAAGAGTGTAAGAGTCAGAGGATCAGAATTTGCCTTTAGATTGTGTCTCCTAGTAATCTCAGAAGCTATACCCATAAGTGTTATAAATCAAAATTATTCAAATACTACAAACACTTTTAATCATCAATATTGAAAAAAACCATATTAACAGTATCTATTACTGTTATGTAGACCCCACTGTATCTACTAGATATGACATAATTCCTTTTGGTTTAATTGTTTTCAACATTATAAAATTGAATACCCTTGTCTGTGTGTGATCCAAACATCTGATAGTCTCATTATGAAATTATATCCCAAATCTGACAAGTGTTCCTTTAGAGCTTTGGAGAAACATGTGTGCTAAATCTTGAAAGATATTTGTGTGTGTGTGTGTCTGTGTGTGTGTGTGTGTGTGAGTGTGTGTGTATTATCTTCTCCATGTCTCTTGATTTCAGTGTTTTGAATATCTTATTACATTGTTTTGATCAAGAAATAAGATATTTTATAAACTACTTATGTAGTGTAGACTCCATACTTGAACTCTGCTTAGAATTACATTTTAACTGTTAAATTATCTCTATAGCAATGGATGTCTCAGAAGAGAGATAAGAGCATTTGCTACCCTTATAGAGGACACAGGTTCAATTACCAATACCAATGTGGCAGCCAACAACTATATGTAACTCTAGTCATATGGGATCTGACACCTCCATTATGCATATACATACATGCAGGCAAGCATTCATACAAAAAAGTAAAAATAAATAATTTCAGAAACTAATTAATTAAAAATAATTATTAATATTCAATTATTAAAATAAATAAAATCCAACAAAATATATAAGAATTAATCAAAATCATAGAAAATACATTCTCACTGTTAGATGGCCAAACAATGATTACATGGAGATAGCCTTTAGGTAGCCCAGGAAATCTTCATAAGAAAGATTATTTCATTTACATTTGGCAAATGTTTATATTGTTAAATCACTTGCCATAATATCTTTTTCATTGATACGATATAATGATATAGTTTTTGTAAGGATGGATGAATGCTTTTGGCACTTGGATTCATAACACATGGGAATTAGATATGTTTAAGGTCCAAACATGTATAAATCTTTGAACAAACAAATCTAATTGATTTGATTCTCTTGGGATTTTGTTTTGAATTATGTAATGAGATTTCTCTCTCTCACTCTCTCTCTCACACACAGACACACACACACACACACACACACACACACACACACACACACACACCATATACAAGTATACAAGTCACTTAATAGTTTCAGACTCAGTACTATAAGTGAAAAGAATTTTCTTCCATTGTCATTGCATGGCTAAATGACCTATGATAAAACTCAAATTAATGAAGATAGTCTTTTATAAAGAAACATGGGAACTTTCGGACGTTAAGACATGAAGAAACAGGTTGAGCTCTATGTTTTTAGGCCATCTGATGAAATGCACAGTTATGGGAAGTGTGGATGGGGGACAAATGGTATGATCCACTGATAATAAACTAGGGGAAAATTAACAAGGCCTGTGCAGATTATTATCTGTGGTCCTGTGTCTTCAGAGATAAGGATGTCCTTTCCTCCCAGGATGGAGCAGGCACTTATCACAGGAGGATCCCTTAACCTGCTTCAGGCAAAGGGCAGAACCCCTTTTCTGGCTGTCTCAACCTGCTTCGGGGGAGAAGGGCAGGAAAAGGTCAGAATGTGACCTTCCTGCTTCTGCCATTTTCTCAAATGCCAACCTGTCATTTTTTATATGGGGGGGGGTGGTTGTTCTCATCCCATCAATGCCTACTTCTATACAGTCAGCTAGCTATGATTTTATAAAATGCAATAGCCATAAAGTGTAGATATAAATGTTTTGAACTATATTATATATGATAGAAATATACAGTTACAGAATAATTGTTTGATACTTCAAATAAAACGGTAAGGAAAAGTTGTTTCCTAAACAGTTAAATAAAGAGAAATATTCTTAGATTGAGTTATGGCAACTTTTCTGCATTATTTTCTACTTTTTCTGATGTTATTCTAGTCTCTCTGTCTCTTCTGTCTCTCTCTCTGTCTTTTTCTCTGTGTCTCTCTCTTTTACACACACACACACACACACACACACACACACACACACACACACACACACACACACATATACTATTCTGTCAATATGGCTTATGAAATACAATTTTTATGCTGAAAGTGTTATTTGTGACTATAAGCAACAAGAAAATGCTCTGAAGTAAATTATAATCACAATTACAGTTATTAACTTCTGCTACTTCAGGGCAGTGTCAACCCCAGAAAGAACAGAGGGTTGCTCTTTGACAGATGGTTCCATTGCACACATGTATTATTATAATGATTGTTGCAAACACAAGCATATTTCTTTCGGCATTTTGAGGCGAAATCTGTTTTCTTTCACTCAAAAATAAGTTACAGAAACAAATTTAGATTCATAATATTTGGACCCACATCTCAATTTCTACTACATATTTGAGCCAAAATTTTCTACCTCATATTTATAGAGTAAAACTCTAATTGTGTTCTCTACTGTTTACTCATACTTTCGAGCCTGGTTAAATTATTTCTTACTAAGTACCATAATGATAGTTTTTTTCCATCTTTTTCTTATTTGGATTTAACTAGTTCACAGAAGAAAGTAAAATATATGTATGACTTTGGTGTTAACAGAGTAACTGATACGGCCATGAAGAGGGAAATCGTGTCTATTTCAGATGTGGGAGTCTGAAAAAAAAATGGTCAGAAGTAAGTGTAGGAATGAAATAATTAAGTATAGTAATAAACATTTACTCTACGTTGAAAGAAATCATTGTATTCCTCAATTATAACTATTATTTGTTGAGACCCGATCATAGTTAACACTGATTAGTAGTTGCTTTCTCTCTCGTTTTGTTTTCCTATCTTGGGAAACAGTTGCTGAGCTCTTGGCATCGTGCTTGTGACAAAGACACTGACATTGGCTCAAGGGAATGTGTAAGGCTTCCTTCCCAATAATTGTGCAAGACCTATATTGAAAGAGACATTTATCATGGTGAGTTCACGTATTCTAAAGTCCCTGGAATCCTTTAGAGAGAATAAAGAACTCTGCCAGTGCATGCAAAGAAGAAAGTGCTTCTTGAAGGAAGAACAAACAAAGCCAGCAGAAACATTTTGAGAAGCACTACTCTCTTGTGCTTAGAACTATTTAGGTGAGTTACAAAGCCAGTTGTTAATAGAAAGGAAATCTGGTTTGTGTTTTTATGACTTACAAATATCCGAACAAACGTAAGATGTTCTGAATTTACTTTTAGTGTGTCTAACGGTGTTCCAAGACATGGAGAAACTCTTAAGTTACTTTTAGATGGTTTGAAAACATGACCAATATTTCTTCACTGTGTATAATATTTTAAGTATGATATATAAAATAACATTATAATTATATAGTTGATTCTGTGGCCTGTATCCGACCCCTCTGGCTTCTACAATTGCTCCCACATCTCCAGACTGGCAGAGTTCCCCAGATCCACTTATTGTTTGTCTGTGAGTAGCTCAATTTCCCTTCTGATGACAATTATGCTAGGTACTGATCCTATAATAGAATATCATTGAAAATTTGTTTTTTTTTTTTAAATCAGTTTTCTTTGGTTCAACCCTAGGTCTCTGAACAATCCAGTTTCCACATCGTGGCCATCTGAGCAGCTTTGAGCATGGGCTCCCTCTTGCAGTGTACACTTCAGGATCTACATAAAGATTCAGTTATACCTAAAAGATGTTCCATCTTACCACAAGGACACTTGTTCAAGGGTGGCTTTATTCATAATACCCAGGAATTAGAAACAACCTAGATATTCATCAACAAAAGAATGAATAAATAAAATGTACTACACTTATACAATGTAGTATTACTCAATTGTTAAAAGTATATATCTTGAAATTTACATGCAAATGGATGGAACTAGAAAAAAAAATCATCCTGTGCCAGACAATCATGACCTTGAAAGACATACATGATATATGAGCTGTTAAGTAAATGATAATCACAGTATACTCCATAGATCCAAAGTAGTTAGATAAAGAGGAGAAGCCTAGGACTGGGAGGGGGCAGGTGGGGATGGGAACAAGAGGGATCAAGAGGGGAGGAGAGAGATGGAGGGAAAAGGATAGGGAGAGGTAACTAAACTAAATGCGAATTTAGAAGGCTATATGGAGCCTCGTGCAGTGGAAACATCTTACTATTTTGCTTCAGTGTAAGTATTTATAAATTGTGAGGTGTGTGTATCATCTATACAATATTATCCTTATCTATTTTAATTTGCTTATATTTAATCATATCCTTAAATACTTTTTTAAGAATCTTTATTATTTAAATGATGTCTGTAGAATAAGTGTGTTGGATTTTTTTTTATTTTATAATTAGAGATTTATATAAACATCCAAGTAAACAAGTAAATAATGTGTTCAACTAAAGGAGTGAATATAAGTATAATGACAGCATTTTTGCAGAAAGTTGAAGAATGTCAGGGAGCCTGGTGACAATGAAAAAGCCTTATTACACTGTGGTGGTTTGAAAGAAAATTGCCCTCAAAGTGAGTGGCACTTTCAGGCAGTATGGTTTTCTTGGAGTATGTATGCCCTTGATACAGAAGTGTGTTACTGTGGAAGCAGCTTTGAGGCTCATATATGCTCAAGTTTCATTCATTGTGATACTCAGACAATTTCCTGTTTATTGCAAGATATAGTACCCTCAGCCGCTTCTCCAGAACCATGTGTTCTTGCACAACACCATATTCCACTGTTGTAGGAGGTTTCTATCCCGGACTTTCAGGCATAGCCTCAAAGTTTAGACCCACAGACTGCAGATTCACAGACTCACAGAGACACAGATGCATAGGATAGTTTTAGGCTGATCGGCCTAAGGCTCAGGCATATAGCTTGCTAGCTCTCTACCCTTCATCTAACCCATGACTTTTAACCTGTTTAGCTATGGGGCTCAGTACCTTTTCTCACAGCAGTATGGTTGTCCTCTGCTTCCTTTGGCTTCTCTCTGGCATTCTGCTCTGTGCTTCCTGTTCTCAGAGTTTTCTTAGTCTGGTAGCCCCACCCACACTTCCTGCCTGCCTTTGGACAATCAGCACTTTTTATTAAAGCGGTGGGTGGGACAATTATTTACAATGTAACAACATAATCTCCCACGTTCCACCATGATGATAATATACTGAACCTCATAACTGTGAGCTTCCCTAATTAAATGTTTCAATTTATAAGTGTTGCTGTGGTCATTGTGTCTCTTTACAGCAATAGAAACACTATGACACCCACCTTGGTCCAAATGAAGTAACCTAAAACTGGTGGGTTCCAGAGGACCATTTAGCATGCTGAGTAAGAGCCCCTGTATACTTTAGCACACCATAGCATCTAGCTGTCAAGGAGTTTGAAAACTAAAATTCTGATCTGTATCTTTCTACTCATAATTGTGTTGGCTGCCCCTCAACCCTACAGCCTGCCTCATTCTGAAGGGGAAAAAAGGCAAGGCTGGAAAAGTTCCTAACCACACACTACTCCAAAGAAACTGGGAAGGATAGAAGAATTAAATATCTATTAAGAAGGGAAGTGGTAATTGTTCAATGTAAGAATGATGTTAGTGATGTTCCTAATTTATTGGTTAACTTTTTCTTCTTCTTTTTTTTTTTTCTTCTAGTATGTTTAGTTTTATATCAATTACCTTTTATTAATTATCATAGTAAGATTGATGGTTGACCACAGAGGGCAATGATAGGGTTAAACTAAATAAACTGAACTTAGATATAAGTGACAAAATATAGGTAGAAATAGGGCTACAACTTGGTAACTTATAAACAACAAAAAAATGTCTCTCTTTTTGTTCTATAGAATGAGAAATATGAGGAGAGACTTGCAATGCTGTGTCTGCTGAACTGCTTTCAGATTCTGATATAGCCCTGCTTGCAGAGTCATCAGATATATAAAATCCCTTGAGCCCATTATAAAACATCTGATCCCACTCATGACACTTTTGTCCTTATGACCTAAGTATCTCTAAAAGGCCAGGGTCCATGAAAAGTAAGATTAGATTTATGAAATTTTAAGGGGCATAGAAATTCAGAATAAAGCAATAAATAAATATGTGAGCGAACATAAGAGACTAATTTTCATAATTTTTCTCTCACCTGAACTAGATGAAGCTCTGCTTAAAAATAAGCCATAGTGTTTTAGTCCTAGTTGGAATTCATCTGCTTTTTTTCACTGCAGCCGATTTGTGTCCATAGCTTCTATAACTATTTTCTTCTTTTTTTACTGGAATGCCCCACATTAGGGTGGTCTGGCCACTTATTCTGCCTAAGTTCATCTTCTCTTTATAATAACCAAATAGTCCAGACTTTCTTTCCCCCACCCCATGCACCATTTTTGATTATTTGTTGTTTTCTAGGAATGACAGAAAAATAAGTAAATGAATAAAATATTGGTCCTCTATCTTGGCTCAGTTATGGCTGGTCATTTTGATTAATTTTATATTATCAAGAAAAGGTTGAAGCATAGAAAGTACATCTATTTATGACATACACATATGTCAGTATCCAAAGAGAACACATGTAGGATGAATATAATCAATAAAACAATTACGATTACCAAACATTTCCTGAGATGATATAAAGGTATTTATGTTCATAACAGAGTGTGAAACAGAATAAAAAATATTCATCCAAGATCAGTTTAATGAGTTAATGTATTTATTGATGTCTCTTTTATAACCCTAGGATAATTTACTTAAAAGCCACATTGATACCATGTACATTTAGTAAAACAGTAGAAATAGGTTCTCTTCTAGCACTAATTAGCTGCCCAAATCCAAATACAGGATACTGGTCATATATACTGAGTTCTCGCCTGTGAAATGAGCCCTAAAATCAAAAGATAATTGATTATCCTCAATCATGCCATAGCTCCTAGTATTCTGAACTAGTTTAGAGTTGGTTTTTCTTCTTGAGGGAAATGAATAGCATCTACTAGTATTATGAAAGCAGGATACCGTGGAACAAGCTTATAGGTCAATCCCACCTGGATTTCTCCCAGACTTGTGATCAGTGCATGTGTAGACTTAAGCAATAGTCTTACCACCAAGTTATCCCAACTTTCTAGTTTTCTGCTTTGTATAGGTACTCCAAGTTAAATGTGTAAATCTATTCATTTGAAGCTAGGATTCACACATGAATCAAAACATCAGCATTTTCTCTTACGGATCTTTATTAACTCTCTAAGCATAATTTTTTTCAGCTCCATTTATTTATAAAACTATTATTACTACATTGTTCCATAAAGAAGAATAAAATTCCATCATGTAGAAGTATTACATTTTTATTATCCATTGTTCAACTGACGGGTGTTTATGCTGATTACAGTTAGTAGCCATTGTGAATAGAGCAAAGATGAAGACCGATAAACAAGTATCTTTGTAGTAGGTTTGAAGTTATCTGGGTATATTTTCAAGAGCAGTATAAAATGATGATGTAGGAATGCATTTGTGTGTGCTGTATCTTTAAATAAAGGAGCTGTTTGATGGGTCATGGCGGGCACCATAGAAAAAGTGGGAGGAGAGTCAGTTCAGGTAGGAGAAGCAGGGCGGAGTCAAAGGCAGACCGAGCTGAAGCCGCCGAAAGAGCAGCATGTAAGGAGGCACGGGTGAGCCACGCGGGCCACGTGGCCCGCAGATTAATAGAAATGGGTTGATTTAAGATATAAGAGCTAGCTAGCAATGTGCCTGAGCCATAGGCCAAACAGCATGAAGTAAATAGAAGCGTCTGAGTCGATTCTGGGGACCCGGGCGGCGGGCGGATAAACAGTCCCGGCGGCAGGTCTGTGGGTCCGGGACCTCTGGCGTCCGGGACCCGAGAAACCCCACTACAACAGATGGCGCATCCAACGTGGGCCGATTATCCACTTAGAGCCTGAAAAAGATTAAAAAGAGTTCTAGATCGCAGAAACTGAGCAAAGGCAGCTTCCAAATTGTATATGTAAATCGGGTCTTTGTACAAAGAAAGCCTGGTCAAAATGGCGCCAGCGGCGGGCTGGCGACAGGCAGTGTGAGCTACAATCAGGCGGGTTCCTAAAAACTAACAAAAGACTCAGTAACGTGATTGATTTTAAATTTCTGCTTATTTTGAACAAAAGAGAAACAAATTTTCTTCGTGGCAGCATTTTCTTAGGTGTGCTCTGTTTACGGTCCGTTTAAGAAAACTTAGTGATTCAGCCTAATTTGCAAAAACTGTGCTTCTTTTTGGAGAATGTATTTTAAAAGCTCTTAAGGTTAAAAGATGATTAAAGATTCACAATAAAACAGATTCAGATAAAAAGAAAACCTGTAAACGGGTTACAATGTTTGTAAAAGGTACATAGGCTTCAGAGAGAAAATAAAGAGGTTAGAAAAAGTTTTTAAAGCGAGAAATAGAGTAATAAAAATATAATAAGCCACGTAAAGATGGAAAATAAACACAAAATCTGGATTTTGGTTGTTATTGTGTTTTCTTTTAATTTTTTAACTGTTAATGAGCTAACTGCAAAAAGACAATGGATTGCAAAGGCTACTAAGTTAAACAAGAATGTATATTTTAAAGGTATTTTGATTTCAAAATTTGTGTCTAAAGATTTATTGCTTCGGAAGAGTTCTGCTCTTGTTTCCACAGGAGATGAGAACCTGTGGATTCCTTCCAAACAAATATGGTTTCATCAACCAAGACCCCCTGAAAAAACCTCTGATGAGAAGAGATGGCCAGATCAGCTTCACAGCTACAGATTATGACCCAGTCTCAACAATCCGTGAGATTTTCAACACCCCTTAATCAGCAGGAAGTAGTAATGGATAACTTCGCCCAAATTCCCCAAATATTGTTTCTAAATGTTTGTTTTCATTATAAATGGTTAATGGTCATAGTCAATCTCTTTCTAAGAAGAAACGGGGAATATGGTATGTGAATGCTTTTTTAAAAAATTAGATTATTAAATTTACAGGTAATCAGCTGTTAATCTCAAACTGCTTTACATTGGTATAGATTTTGGTTTATTGATACAAATTTAAAGTCAATTTTATTATGCTGTATGTGTTTTTCTATTCTTGTTTAAGGTATGATGTTCATGTAACTGTTTTAAAATTGTAGTGTATAATTAAGAAATGAAGGTTAATAGTCACTTTTGATAATCAAACTTATAGTTAGGTTAGTTAGGATTTTTAGGTATACAAAGATATATTTCAATTAAATAGATAATCTTCAAATACTTCTAAGACCTACAGAATATGGCATTTAAAATGTTTTAAGAGCTTAGACTTTTCTGGACAGTGAGACAGGTCTGTTCCTGGCAGCACTAATTTACTTCAACAGGAAAATGGGCTTTGAAGAAACTCCATATAGAGTCTCATCTATTTGTGGTAATGGTAAGCCACTAGAGAAGAAACTGTTTTTATATTGACTGCTTGACAGTATGCTGTTTAAACTGGACATGCAGGTTCCATAAGAAGATGACCTCTGAACTTTGGCAGAACAAGCCTAGATGGTCATTCAGGTTCCTGCTTTACAGAGAAAACTGTCAGACATTCTTCAGGACTCAAGGAGAAGCAACGGATGAACTGTGCCAGAATGGGCAGAGCAGATTTCCTGCTTCACTGAAATGAAAAGAGACTCAAGGCCTATAGGCTGAAGATGGATGCCCTAACTTTATAAAGGAACTTTGGGTGACTGTCCAGGCAGATAGGTGTCATCTCTGTCCTTTCTAGATTTTAGAAGTCGTTTGCACTTCTGGTTTACTTGGGTAAATATTATATCCTTCTGTGGTCTTTGATGTAGTTGAAGATTAGATAGTTATATGTACAGTTTTTCTTAGTCATTTGAAAAGTATATTAGATATGAAACTTTAGATTCATAAAGATAAGGTAGATGATAGAATATTTTCTTTAATTTTGCTAAATACAAATAGACTAGATATTATAACTGTAATTCTTGCTTGATAGCTATTTTGTTTGTTATATGTAATTTTGCTATGTTAAAATTGAAACCTTCCTTTTTGATTAGAGAAAAAGGGGGAAGTGATGTGGGAATGCATTTGTGTGTGCTGTATCTTTAAATAAAGGAGCTGTTTGATGGGTCATGGCGGGCACCATAGAAAAAGTGGGAGGAGAGTCAGTTTAGGTAGGAGAAGCAGGGCGGAGTCAAAGGCAGACCGAGCTGAAGCCGCCGAAAGAGCAACATGTAAGGAGACACGGGTGAGCCACGCGGGCCACGTGGCCCGCGAATTAATAGAAATGGGTTGATTTAAGATATAAGAGCTAGCTAGCAATGTGCCTGAGCCATAGGCCAAACAGCATGAAGTAAATAGAAGCGTCTGAGTCGTTTCTGGGGACCCAGGCGGCGGCGGGCGGCAAAGCAGTCCCAGGCGGCAGTTCTGTGGGTCCGGGACCTCTGGCGTCCGGGACCCGAAACCTATTACAACAAAATGATTACATGGTAGTTCTATTTTTAGTTCTTAAAAATCATCTACACTGATTTCCATAGTGTCTGTACCAGTTTTGACTGTCCCAAAAAGTGAATAGGAGTTAGCATTTCTCCATATTACTGAAAAAATTTGTTGTCATTTGTTTTTTAGATGTTTGCCATTCTGGCTAGGATAAAATGGAATCTCAAAAAAATTGAAATTTGCATTTTACAGATAACTAAAAATGTTAATGGAAACTTATATACTATTTTTTGTAATTTTGTTGATTTTGTAGTATTAGTGATTTCTTAGTCCTCTTTTTCTTAATAAATGTTTTACCAATATTTGCTTTTCCTTGTGTTGTCCTTTGGGTATGATTGTCTTTCCAGTTTAAAGTAACCCCCCTTTCATATGCTCTGTGCGTGTGGTTTAATGGTTATAAATTACTGTAGTCTTCTTTTATCCTGAAATGTGATTGCTACTTAAATTATGAGAGATAGCTTTGTTGGATACTTTATGCTGGGTTGGCAGGTATAATGCTTCAGAGTTTTAAATTCATCATTTCAAAATATTCTTGTTTTTAACTCCTTGGCTAAAAAGTCAAAAGTCTGATGAGCCTGACTTTATGTATGACTTGGATTTTCACTCTTAAAATTTTCATATCCTCCATACCTTATGTGCCATTTTACTTATTTTTACAGTAACATGATGAGGGGAGTGACTTTCTACTTATCTTTCCTTTTTTTAAAAAAAAATAATACTTTTCTGTGTTCTGTGTCTCCCTTCTGCCTGTCTGGGCAACAATTTTATACATTTAGAAAATTATCTTCCATGATTTACTTAAAAATATATTCTTGGCCATTGTTATAAAAATTCTTTTATTTTCTTCATTTATAAATTTGTCTTACCCATGTGTTCTACATTCCATTATTTTGTAAACAATAATGATTTGGGGAGAATGATTCAGTTCTTCTCCTTGTCTTAAAGCTCTTATATTCCATCTGCTACATGATCTATTCTATTGGTCAGGATTTGCACTGATTTATTTTTAATTGAAGCAATTGTGTTTTTTTTTATTTCTATCATCAATGTGCTTTGACTTTATTCAATATATATATATATATATATATACACACACACATATGTGTATCTGTATATATTCATTACATTTTATTTCCACCATAAATGTACTTATTTCATACAACTATGTATGTAGCTATAAGTATAGACACATATAAGCTTTTAGTTAGATGTGTTTTTCTGAATTCTACCTGTGAGAATTTTCTAGAGACATTTTGAAAGCGAATGATTACTCTCAAATATATAATTTGGTAACAAATGTTTCTTTGTTTTTATGTTGTGCTCCTATGGGATTAGATCATTGGTTACATTGTTTATTTAAAAAGTATTTTCCTCACAAGCTGCAACACTGGAAAAGAGCAGGACCTCTACCTCAGAAGAGCAAGCAGTGCTAGCACAGAAGAAGTGAGCTGACCTCCAAGTAGTGAGCAAGGGAGAGCTGTCCCCATTATTCATCAGTCTGGAGGAGGCAGGAACAGGAAAGAGATACCCTCCCATCCCCCACCTATTAACACCTGAAGCTGGTGGGATTAGAGTGGGAAAGTTGTTCCTTCCCCAAACCAGCTGCAACACAGGGCTCTGTACCTCATTTGGACAACGTAATAGCACAAACCCAGCTATTGGAGGTATGGATGAGCCAGTCTGAAGTTGCGAGCAAGTGAGAGCAGTCCCCATTACTCATATGTCATGCATCAGCATGTGTGGGGGAGAGATGCTCATCTCTTACCCCTCACTCTATTCTTCCTACCTACAACAGAAGAGAGAACAGTTCTTTCTCAGGAAAGCTGTCTCTGCTTCTTGCTTAGACATCACAGCAGAGCTAACCAGGTGGTTGGAGGTAAGGGTAACCCAGTCCTGACACTGTAAGTAAGGGAGAACTTTCTTCATTACTCACCTGACACGTAGCAGCACGGGTGGCTGAGAAATGCCATACCCCAGGCCCTGCCCATTAATGCTGGAGACAGGAGGAAGAGCTTGCCATGTTGTCATAAGAACATGAGGGCTGTCCCAGCCTCTCAGGAGCTGCAGCTCTCAGCAGAACAGGCTCTGTGCCTTGACAGGGCAGCACAGTAGAGCTAACCGGTTAGCAGCGGTGTGGGTGAGCAATCCCTGATATTGTGAGCATGTTATAAATTTTTATACTTTACTATTTATTTTTTATTTTTGAAATTATAATTATACTATTTCCTTCTTCTCTTTTTCCCTTCCAAATTATCCTTTCTTGTATACATTTTTGTTTACAAGTATTTCCTTTTTTCATTATTTGTTTATATATATATATATATATATATATACACACACACACATATATATAATCTTATTCTGTATTTTATACATATTTTCAGGGTTGATTTTTTTGTACTGAATAATCTATATATATACATATATATATATATTTAGAGAAGATTATTTTTCATACTCAACATTCCTTAGATGCTCGTAGTTCTTCAAGTTGGTTTGAGGCTTAATGTTCTATCCATCTACTTTGTTATGTGTAGTATTTTGGATACATTTACATATAAATTATTATTCAGTCACCCCACCTATGTGTTCAATCAAGAAAGATATAGATTTCAATAAGAGGCTTTAATCAAACAAGTGGCTTCAAAATATAAGTAAGTTCTCCAGAAATCACTAAAAATAAAAATTAACTGCAAAATTATTTGAAGGATTGAGAATGTGAAAACCAAACGGCATGGGTTTTGCTCAAAGACAATGACTCAATGTGGTTCAAGTGGGAACTTTTCTTTGAAATAATAGCAATGATAAGCATTGATAAATGTATAATGTAATACGCATAAAAACAGTCACAGCTAAGGGATTGCCATTAAATGAAGCTATCCTTGTATACAAAGTCTTCTGATGAGCATTGAAAGCCTAGCAACGTTTTTAATTTTTTCTTTTAAAATTCTGAATTGTAGTGGTGAGCAACTTTCTCTTCCTTGATTTCAGTCCTTGGAACTACATGCAGTCACAACTTGAATGGGAAAATTAAAATAGGAAATGGGAAATTAAAAGGGGAAAACACTTTTGAAGGGAAAATGTTTCTAAAAACATACAGTTAAGTCTGGATGTTTAATTATAATGTGATTTTTTTCATGAGCTATACAAAGGTCTACTTGCTTCAGATAATACATTGAATCACACCAAAGAAAAGATTTTTATCCAACTCTAGCCCAGTGAGAAATAATCCCATTAGGGATACTTATAGAAGTGCAAGTGAGGAGTTACTTACATGGATGACTCAAAGGTAACTGAATTCTCCAAAATCCAGAAAAATATGAGTGAAGATTCACAAAAACTAAATTAAACAAGCTTGGATTCTGAAGACATTGGCTGATGTAGAAGACGTGATCAATCTCCTTGTCAGTCAATAAATAAATTACATTCAAATCAAAGTTAATCATAGCAACAGATACTTTGGATATACAGGCCTACAGGATCATTGATATTTCTGAAGTTATATAATGCTTTAGCTAACTCTAAAACAAAACTAGATTTTATAAGTGAAATTTTATCAGTAGGTAGATATGCTTTAAATGTTTTCCTAAATCTAAAGTATTTGTGACTCCTTTAAATCACCTATGGCTTATCCTATATGAGAACTGAGTTTTTGAACATCAATATAGCTTACAAATCAGTCTTTGTTATATGGCTCTATATCAAAATAATTCTGTCTTCTATGATATCTTTCTTAAGTATAGATATTTTAAGATTAAGGAAACTGCTGTTCACTAGATTATCTTTCTTTTAGTAATGCATTCTATATTCTGTTCTGTTTACTTAGCACCAGTATCCCCTTGACCATTTTGATCAAACATAACACCTTTTGAAATATAATGTCTACCAGTTTCAAAGAATAGAACTCTCTAATATCTTCTGTAATTTTCAGTTAGTGTGAATTTTAGTTTAATATTTAGTTACATGGCAAAATATACATGACAAATGTTCTTTTGGCTGCTAGTATTATTCATAAGTCTTTCTAAGTTTTCTAAGTTATTGCTAGTGGAGAAATTAGAACCTGATAGATTGTATTGCATTTCTAAATTATGTGAGAGTTAGCTTTAGCAAAATTTAAGAGTGTGAATTTATGCTATTTATTTTATAAAATGATAGGGTGATCTTAACTATTAGCAAAATAGAAATATATAAATGAAGAATTCTACTGTGCTGTGTACATCATGATTTTGTAACCTCTCCACTTGGGCAATACAATTGATAACTATTCCTATGACATCAGACCCACCATCTCTACTTGATGTCAAGATATATTTGTTTCTCCAACCAGAGTGACCTAGTGATAACCCATATAAATTATGAAGGATACCACTTTTCATCCCTGCTTTTTAAAATAAGGAGTATATGGAAAGTTAATCAGAAGAGTTCTGTGAGGAAGTTCTGGAGAAACGTGAAGACCTTTCCATACTGTAGTTGTGTGGTAACATGTGACTCACTTAGTTTGACTAGAATGTTAATTAACTATTCTGTACTAGGTTTACGAGAGCTGACATACCAAAGGACAGAACTACTACCTAGAAGACAGAGCTCTGTGGGCCATGCACTCTGTTAATATTTCTGTATAATATCAGCTGTAAATAATAAGTTGATAGTCATCTCTGTGTTTTAATAAAAATATTTACAATGACAAAAGTAGAATTTATTTTCTTTGCAGGCAACTGATGGCTGATAAACTTACAGAGATGATTGTCAACACAAGGTAAACTGTAGCAACTTCAGCAAGATGGTATTTTACAAGGTAGTCAATGAAAAAAATCTTTATATTTTATTTACCTTTTAAATATTTATACACTGTAAACACATTATTGGTTAAGATATATTTTTTTATTAACACATGACTAGTTCAACTAAATCTATACACCCATATAACTAAAGAACTTGCTCAGCAGTGTTTATTAGGACGACTATGTGAAAAGTTTTGAGGTACATGAGACAAGTGCTCTAGGCAGTAGAGAATCACTGCATTTTTTTTTTTAATCAGTAAAGTAACCTAATCAAATTTGTTTTCAGAAAGATAATTTTGTGAGCTGTATTTTCATTATACTTAATTTCTTTACCAGAAATACAGCTATCATTTTCTTTTTAATTCAGAAGTTTTCTTAATTTGGTTTCTTATCTCTTTGACTATCTAAGCTCTACAAACATAATGATTCCTCACAGTTGCCCAAATTAAAGCTATAAAAAGCATCAGTATTACAGAAAGTAATGACACCAAAAATAATAAAGTATTTCAGTAATGATGAGATCTTGCTGAACCAAAATAATTTAGTGCAGTTTGGGTTTTGTTCAAATAAAATGTTGAAGATTTTCTGTGCAGTTAGTCTAATCCTCAAGCAGAGGATGAAGGAATCAAATGTTCATACTCATGTTCTACTACTAAGGAGATTTTTAGAAAAATGCATAGATTTTCCGTGGTTTAATACAAAGGAGATAATACACTTTTAAACTTTTTCTTCCAATAAGTTTTCAGTAAGAAGAAAATGCACAGTTTGGGAATAAACATATTAACAGAGAGGCAGTAAAACACTCAGCATTGCAAAACAAAAAAAAATCTCATTATGGTTTTAAAACAACTATACATCATAGAAAATAATGAAAGAGGGAAGACTATAGACATTTGCTTGAAAAGATTTGATTTCACATAAAAATATATAATAAAATAAAATAGAGATAAGTATTAAACAATTTCTGAAATAGATGACTTTTAGAAAAGGTACACCAGAGTCTCAGCAAAAGTAGAAAAAAATTTCAATGCGAACAACATGAAAACAGATATTTTACCTGACTATCAAATGTGTTACTTGCTGGGAACTATCATATCCATAAATGTACCTTTTACTCTGGCTACAGTAATTGACACTCAGCCTTAGGCTTCTATGCTTGTCCTGGCAGTCACTGTGCAAAATATTATGATGTCCACATATGTGACTTTTGTTATTCTATTATTCTTCTTGCTCATTGGCTCGGTGCCCTTATACAACATTTTAACTGTTTAAAGTTCATAATTGATTTAAATAAGCTTTAATATTAATTATTTCAGACTATGTTCTTGAATTCATCATTGAAAATTTTACAAACACAATTGAGATTTGCCTTAAAAACCTTTAATAAAATTTTTAGAAACTAATTATTTGTGTTATTAGTTTTTATTATTACATTGTTATTAGTATTTCCCTGCCAATTATTTTATGCTTTTAAAAAATAATCAAGTGGTATTGTTAAAATAAAGATAAATGGGAGTGAGGGTGACAAGATGGTTTATCAGGTAAAGACACAAGTCCCAAAGTCTGACAACTTGAATTCTTTCTGCAGACTCCAGGTGTTAAAATGAGGGAACAGACTCCCACGTGCTGTTCTCTGACCTCTACATGTATCCTTTGTCATGTACTCAAAGATGTAACAGTAAATAAAATGTGAAAGTAAAACTTAAAGAAGAAGATAGTAACTAATGATTTTAAAGCAATGTATCTGAAAAGGAAAATCCGTAACCCTGGATTAAAGTTACATTGTTAATAAATAGAGGACAAATAATTTTTTTGGTAGAAGAAAGCTTTCCAAGGTCTCTCGTTATGTAACTCAAGTTAGCTTTAAACTAGTAGTGATCCTTAATCTTTATGTGTCAAACTCCCAAGTACTGAAATTATAGGTTAATCCATGATGACTGTCTGATATTGTAATCTGAAATGACCCTGGTTTCTGTTCAACCAAACAGTATATTTATGCTACTGCAGAGATTGTTGTTTATATTTGCAACATATTATAATGTATTTTCAGTTAGTTCTGAATTAACTAGTCAAATCTGACAGGGTATGTTATCTACCACATATGCAAAACTTTGCATAAATACAGGTCTTTTGAACCTGAAATAGACAAGGGGTTAAAACAAGTGTTAGATCAAAATGCCGAAGAACCTGTTGATAAACATGTATACACAGAGCACGTTGAAAGTGCTACTGATGTCACTACAGCCCTGTGTCATAGGAAGGTGATGTCTTTTAAAACTCTATTATTCTCCTACTTTTAATCTTAAAGTAGCATAAACTTGAAACTATAAGAAACCAAACACCATATGTATCTTAAGTCAATCATTTAATTTAATGAAATCTAAACTGAACTGAATTATTTTTTTTAAACACATGTGAACTAACTTAATCCCAGTGGGGTTACAGTAGAATAGAATAAAATAATAAATGACTAAATACAATTCTATTTTATGAACATTGTATCTTTAAAATTCTCCACTTTAGATCTGCTAAGGGAGAAAAGTGTTTCTATATTGTAAGCTACTTAAAAACTACTTAAATTTTTGAATTTTAATGCTAAAGTTTCATCTACTTTTTGCTTCTAAAAGAGGATTCTTATTTTTTGTTTCTTTATTTTTATTCTATTTATATGTTAATTGCATACATCATAAATATATGTTAAATATTAACAAAACAGAATTCACATTTTACTTATTTATTAAAGCATATTATTTCATAATATACTGCCTACATGGTTATAAATGTTTACTATATTTATATGTGTCATACATGTTTTATTTATATAGTATCTACTTAGAACATTTGTGTACAGATTTGTATATATATCTGTATGTGGTAACTCATTGCAATTCAGAGTTCTGAATACCAATGCTATTCTGAGCAGAAAGAAAAATACAAAAGTCTAGTTTAAACAATAGGAAAAATCCACTACTTTGGTGAATGCTGGAACCAAACTTACATTTGCATTATGCTGAAAAATATTGAAAGAAAAAACCCTGAAACAGGCCCAGACATTTGTACCACTGGGAACTTAGGGGAAAAAACAAAAGGCAAACAAAAGATCACAAGAGTCAAAACTGGGATTAAGTTAGTCTACATGTGTTTAAAGAATTAATTCAGTTTGGTTTAGATTTCATTAAATTAAGTGATTGACTTGAGATACACATGGTGTTTGGTTCCTTATAATTTCATATTTGTGTTAAGATTGAAAATAGGAGAAAAACTGAGTTTTAAAAGGCATCACCTTCCTAGGACACAGGGCCATAGTGACATCAGTAGCACTCCCAGACTCCCAGACTCATTTACTGTGAATATAGGTTTGGCTAGAGACTCTCCTAGCTGTGTTCTCTCTCTCTCTCTCTCTCTCTCTCTCTCTCTCTCTCTCTCTCTCTCTCTCTCTCTCTCTCTCTCTCCCTCTCTCTCATTGGCCTCCAGCATCTCAGTGACCATGAGACACCATTTACTAGGCACAGCCAGACTCCAAGCTGGCTCGGCAAATTCGGCCAGTGCGTAGTATACCTTGGCACAATACGAGGCAGCACTGGCTTCACTAGGCCAGTTGGCTGCTTTCCCCTACAACAGAAGACAACAGAAAATATGTGTAAATTGCCATAGCTATACTTTTCTTACTTAGGATAGTTTCACTAAGCTAATGTATAAAATGACAGTTTAATTATTTTATTGCTGCAGACAGGCTGTCAGAAATGAAAACCGCTCTCCAATCAGCTGCCTTGATTATTGTGAAGGCATTCAGTAGATAGTGTGGCAAATGAGTTTGTTTCATTTTTATTGTATTTTCTCTGTGTAGCTATTTTCCTTATGTGTTTCTGTACACTACATAGAAACCAAAAAGGAGCATCAGATCTCCTGGAACTGGAGTTACAGAAAGGTGGGTGTTGTCTCTTGAGTGCTGGGAATTGAACATAGATCTTTTAGAAGAGCAGCTAGTGTTCCTAACCAGAGTCATCCCTCTACTCATGATAATTTTTTTTTTTTTAGAGTTGCATAGTATAACATTTACTATTTTACTAAGTGCAAGCTAATTTGTATTAATCATAACATAAAACCACATAGGTAAGGCTTCATATACGCTCATGTCCTGTACATATTTTGACATGAACATTGTTCATTCTACATTTTTTTCTTATTTAAAAGTGCTTACTAATGTGTAAAAATACAGCATTAGTTTCAAAATACAGATAAATTTCAGGTTGTTTTGTTTAAATTCTTTTTATTATTTATGTTTTCAAAATAGGGTACATTATTTGACTAATAAATACTTTTTATATCAAAACTAAGGGAAAAAAATCTATACTTGGATTCTGGTTTTCAGTTTACAATGATCCATTACACACTTGATTGCTTTACTTATAAGAATCCAACTATTGAATTTTCAATGCTTATTTTTCTTAACATGCTCTGCTGTCTCTGGGGAAAATGTAGTCACTTCACCTTCCTCCTTAAATGATGTATGCTTTTTTTTTTTTTTTTTTTTTTGATAGCTAAGCTTCACTCCATTCTTAATACCACTAAAGACAGAAGTCATTAATCACACCCCAAAGCAGAGAGCTATGGCTTTTATCTCTGTATTTTCAAAGTGCTAAATAAAATCTGTTATATTTTATGTCCAAGGATATTTACTCAGCCGGTTATTATATATCTCTGCCCATTAACTTACCTCCTGTTAAATATCACTCCACATTTCAAAATCAATAGTTAATTCTACTGCAGTTATATGTCCATTAAAGAAGCATAGAGCAACAAAATAGCCAAGATGTTCAATATTCTAAAATTTCCATAATGATTTTATCTTATTCTCAACAACTTAATGGGATTTCAATTGCAATCTTTTAAAAATATTAAACTAAAACTAAGATTAATGTTTAATATTTTAACTGATTATTTTATTTTGTTAGTGAAATATACTTGCTGTACTGACTTCTATTCTCATGTGAGCTGCCAGGACCTTTGCTTTCCGTGGCAAATGATACAGTTGCTCCTGTGGTATAAGCACAGATGCTGAATCCTCAGTTGCATAGCTTCCCCTCCTCTTCAAAACACTTTCATTATGATCTCTGACTTTCTATTTAGCAAATTCCTCTGTGCTCTTTCACCAGGAGGATCCTACTTCAAGTTACCATCTGGCACCTCAGCCAGGACTGGAGTCAGATCCATGAACGGGTTTGCAGTCTTCAACATCCATCTATGGAGCTTCACACAGTCCTCGTATATTTTAATCTTATCCGAATCTTCTCTCCACCACACATCTACACTGCAAAAAAAGCTTTTCCAAACTACACAAAATTCAGATTTCCTTACTCAGTTTAGTATGTCCTCAGAGCCAGTATGGGTCCTGAAAATGCCGGAGTCTTCATTTCATGTTGACTTTAAACAGATTTAGCTTCATTTTGCAAGATTCAGAAATCATAAATAAATAAATAAATAAATAAATAAATAAATAAATAAATAAATTTATTTAAAAAAATGGATAAATTTAGATCTTAATAAAAAAGATAGTTTATATATTACTTCCTCTATACAGAAATATTTATGTGTCACAAATATTTTAATTCACATATTTTATTTACCAACCTTAATTTTCTAAACAGCTTTTATAATATATACTTAACTTTATAAACATCTTTCATAATATGCAAAGCTATTTTATTTTCTTAAAATGCTCTCTTGGTTGACTCCATGTCTCAGCCTCACAAGATGGGGGATAGTTTTAGTTTATCTGCATGTATTTACTTATCACTTGTTTTTTAAAATTTTTCTCCTCACCCCACTTGTTCCTATCCTTTTCTTTTCTATTTACTTTGCCTACCTCTGCCCTTTCTCTGTCAGCTTGTTATAAGTTAGTAACCTTACTCTGATTTTCCCTCTATTCTCAGTCACAGTAGACAGAATCTTAGTGTATGATGAACTACTAATGTTCGTTCACTTCTTAAAATAATTGGGGTTATAAAGAGCATTGTTACTTAAAAATTCCTGTGTATCCACGGGGGGGGGGGGGGGGTCTAGCCTTTGACAGTGAAGATTTTACCCATAGGAATTTGTTGCCATGGGAATAGTATTGACAGAGTCTGGTGCTCTAGATACATATATAGCGCAGAAAAGCAATACCTCAACTGCACTACTACCTTCTTCATTTTAAAAACTCTTTCTAAAGGTGATTTAAAGCTCAATATAGCCAACCAGTGACAGACGCCCCCAAAACATGCAAGTCTCACGGGAAAAATTCACGTGAAAAGCCCAGGAACCTTGGCTCTTAGAGAATTGCCAATCCTGCAAGAACAGTTACAGGTTGGAAGAATTCAAGACAATCCCAAGGTTGAAAATAATTATTATAAGTATGTTAAAAAAAATTAAGAAGGACGTGGACAAACTCCAAGGTGGATGATTAAAAAAATCACAAAGAAACAACTGGAGGGAATAATAAAGTCAATATAGAATATAAAACTGAAATTAAATGAGAAAAGGCTATAATTTTGATAAGAGCTGCAATTGCACCAAGAGGACCTATTAGAACAAGAATCGCTCTGAAACACAGACAATGCATGCACCAATTGGAGAAAGAGATGGGTAGACAATAGTGCAAAAAAAAGAAATACAGCCAACAACATAAAGAACAATATGGAACCACCAGAACCTAGCAGTTCTACAGTGGCAAAACATGAACATTCTAATATAGAAGAAGCAGAGGGGAAAAAAAAAACCTTAAAAATAATTTTATAAAGATGATAGAAGCCTTTAAAAAAGAAATCAAAGAGGAAATGAAAACTACCGTAAAGAAACAGAAGGGAAAAAAGAAAAGACATAGAACAAATCAATAGACTCGTTAAAGAAACCCAAGGGGCAGGGGAGAAAGAATAAGCAATTAAACAGGTGAAGGAGACAGTTCAAGACTTGAAAATTGAAATAGATACCATAAAGAACACTAAACCCTAAATAATGCTATGGGGGGAAAGGTATTAAAAAAAAAATAGAAACTGCAGTTGCAAGCATAACCAACAGAGGGAAAGGAAGAAAAAAATCTCTCAGGCATGGAAGATACAATAGAAAAATAGATTCATCAATCAAAGAAGTCAAAACTCATAGCATTCAGGAAATCTCAAATAAAATGAAAAGATCAAACCTAAAAATAATTAGAATAAAAGAAGGAGAAGAATACCAGCTCAAAGGCACAGAAAATGCATTCAACAAAATCATAGAATAAAACTTTCCAAACATAAAGAAGGAAATGTCTATGAAGAAACAAAAAACTGACATAATACCAGAAAGACTAGACCCCACAAAAGATTCTGGTTATCACATAATAATCAAAACACTAAACATACAGAATGAAAAAATATATATCATGAGCTGTAAAAGGAGAGGGTCAACTCACTTATAAAGACAGACCAATCAGAAAAACACCTAAAGTCTCAGGGTGTCTATGAAAGCCAGAAAGTCATGGACAGAAGTTATATAGATATTAAGATACCATGGATGCCAACACAGAAAACTATAGCCAGAAAAACTCTTAATGACCATAAGTAAATAAAATATTACACGACAACATCAGATTTAAACAATATCTATCCATAAATCCAGCCTTATATAAAGAAAGCTTCAACCTAAGAAAGTTAAATTCACCTGTGAAAATGCAAGCAATAGCTAAACCCACATCAGAAAATTTCAGAACAAGGAAACACACACACACACACACACAAACACACACACACACACACACACACACACACACACACTTACCAAAAAATAACAGGAATTAACAACCACTGGTCATTAATATCCCTTAATTTCAATAGACTCAATTTCTCTATAAAAGGACACAGGCTAACAGGATGGATATGAAAATAGGATCCATCATTGTGCTGCACACAAGAAGTATACCTCAACTACAAAGACAGACACTACTTCAGAGTAAAGAGCTGGTGATGTGGGGATGTCTTTCTGTATGCTGTAAATATCAATCTTTAAATAAAGGGGCCGTTTTGGGCCATGACAGGCACCATAGAAAAAGTAGGAGGAGAAATCAGAGCACAGGTAGGAGAAGCAGGGCGGAGTCAGACAGACCAGGCTGAAGCCCAAAGGAGCAACATGTAAAGAACACAGGTGAGCCACGGGCCACGTGGCAGACAGATAATAGAAATGGGGAAATGGGTTGATTTAAGATGTAAGAGCAAGCTAGCAATGTGCCTAAGCCATAGGCCAAACAGCATGAAGTTAATATAAGCATCTGAGTCATTTCTAGGGGCCTGAGCATCAGCAGCGGCGGTCGGCTAAGGGGTCTGGCGGGCAGGGTCTGGGCCTCTGGCCGCCTGGGACCAAGAAACCCCACTAATACAGGCTGGAAAAAAACAAAAACAAAAACAAAAAACAAAAACAAACAAAAAAACCCCAAAAAACAAAAAACAAAACAAAACAAAACAAAACAAAAAACTGTCCAATTAAGTGAACTTGAGAGCAAACTGTTGTAGCTATCCTAATATCTAACAAAATAGATTCAAACTAAAATAAATCAAAAGATATCCAGAAGGACATTATACAGACACCTCAGGATAAATCCATCAAGATAAAATCTCAAATCTGAACATTTATGCCCAATTGCAAGGGTACCCACATATGTAAAAGAAGCATTGCTAAAGCATAAGTTGTGCATCAACCCCCCACTTAAATAGTGGGAGACCTCAATACCTCATTTTCACATATCGATAAGACTGCCAGATATAAACTTAACAGAAAAGTAAGGAATCTAGCAGGTGTTATGACTCAAATGAACTTAATAGATATATACAGAAATTTTTACCCAAACACAAAGGAATATACCTTCTTCTCATCACCACATATAACCTTCTTAAAAACTGACCACATACTTAGTCACAAATCAAATATAACTAGATAAAAAATTGGGAATAATCCCTTGTATTATATTGGACCACCATGGTCTAAAGCTAGACGTCATAAACAACACAAACTATGGAAATCCTACAAATCCAGGGAAACTAAACAACTCATAACTGAACCATCTCTGGGTCAAGGAAGAAATAAAGAAACAAATTAAAGACATACCAGAATTTAATGAAAATTAATTCATAGCATATCCAAATTTATAAGACACAATGAAAGCAATACTTAAAGGAGTTTATAGGACAGGCACCTGCAGAAAGAGCAGGGAGCAATGTCACAGAAGTGACTCATCAGCACACCTGAAAACTCTAGAAGAAAAAGAAGTAACTCACTGAGAAGGAGAAGGTAGAAAATAATCAAACTCTGTGTTCAAATGAATAAGATTGAAACAGAGAATACAAAGAGTCAATGAAACAAAGAGTTGGTTCTTTGAGAAAATCAACAGGACAGATATACTCTTATCTAAACAAACCAAAAATCAGAGAGAATTTTCAAATTAATAAAATCAAAATGAAAAAGAGAGACACAATGGCAAATACAGAGAAAATTCAGAGAATCATTAGATCATACTTCAAAAACCTTTATACCACAAAATTGGAAAACATAAAAATAAAATTCAGCGGTTTTCTCAATGGGAATATCTTACCCAAATTAAATCAAGATCAGATAAACAACTTAAACTGTCCTATAACCCTTAAAATACACCCTCCCAAAAAAGTCCAGGTCCTGATGCAGATGATTTAATGTGCAGAATTCTACCAGAATTTCAAAGATGAACTAACACCAATTCTCTTCAAATTGTTCCACACAATTGAAACAGAAGGAACATTGCCAAACTCCTTTTATGAGGTTACAGTTACCCAGATAGCAAAACCACATAAAAGCACAACAAAAAAGAGATATTATAAATTAATCTCTATCATGAACATTGATGCGAAAATACTCAGTAAAATTGTGGGAAATCGAATCCAAAGACATTTCAAACAAAGTCATCCACCATAATCATGTAGGTTTTATCCCAAATATTCAGAAATGGTTCAACATGCTAAAAATCTGTCAATGTCATCCACTACTAAATAATCTTAAAAAAAAAATACATCATTAGATACTGAAAAGCCTTTGACAAACTCTAACATCCCTTCTGATAAAGGTCATGAAGAGAACAGAGATAGAATGAACCGAAGAAAGACATCCATGGATCCCTCCGAGAAGAGGAAATAAAGAAGATCTCTTGAATAAATTAGGACTTGATTTGAGAGAGGGACAGAGAGGGAGAACACCCAGATACCTTGTAGAGACAGCCATTGTGGGGTTAGAGAGAAACCTGGTGCTAGGGAAATAACCAAGAATCCACAAAGATGATGCCAGCTGAGAATCTAAGCAATAGTGGAGAAGGTGCTTAAACTGAGCATTCCTCTAGAATAAAATTGATGACCACTCTAATTGTATTATATAACATCCACTTTGCAATTAATGGAAACAGATGTAGAGATCCACAGCTAAGCACTGGGTTGAGCTTCTGTTCAGTCAAAGAAAGTAAGGAGAGATTCTATGAGCAAAAATATCGATCATTATGAAGAAACCCACAGCTGACTCAAGCTACTGAGATCTTACTGACTCTAAATTGACAGCTGGAGAACCCATATGGGACAAAACTAGGCCCTCTGAATGTGAATGATAGATGAAAGATGTGGGTACTTTTTTTGGCCTCTCACAGTGGGACCAGGATTTATTCCTAGTGCATAAACTGGCTTTTTAGCACATTACCTATAGAGAAACACCTTGCTCACCCTTGCCACTATGGAGAGGGCTTGGTCCTGCCTCAACTGGATATGGCAGACTACATCTACTCACCCTGAGAGTCCTTACCCTCTCTGAGGAATGAATGGAGAGATGGGGTGGGGGAAAGCTGGAGGATGACTGATGTGAGGGAAGGGAGAGGGAACAGTAGTGAGACTGTTAAAAAAATTAAAAATAAAATATTTTGACAAAAGAATATCTAGAAATCCTTAAACTATTAGAAGAAAACTAAGGAAAACAAGTTATAAACATAGCAAAAGCTTCCTGAACGGGGCACCACTTGTTTAAAAAAAATTTATAATAGGCACTATATGGTCCTCATGAAATATAAGAGCTTTTGTGCAAAGAATACTTTTTAGTGAAGACACTGCTCATAGACAGGGAGAAAATATATGTTTGCTTTCAGTATAGCTGAAAATTTATATCTATATATTCAAAGAACTAAGCAATAACAAAAAATAACCAAAAATAAACAACAAAAATTACAAAGCAATTGTAAATGGCCAATAAGTATATGAAAAATATTTAGAATCAGTGACTATTGTGGAAATGCATACTGAAAGCCAATAGAATATTATCTAACCCTGTCGAAATGGCAAACATTTAGAAAACAAACAAATGTTGGTGATAATCTGGACAAAAAGCCATTACACATTGCTGATAGAATATAAATTAGTACACGCACTCTGGAAATTAAAAGCTACCATATAAACCATATAACCAGGAGTATGCCTACAGATTCCAATCAACACATATCTGAGATATTTACAAATTATGTTTACTACACATTGTACATGTAGATATATTATTTAGTCAAAATATGTCTCTTAACCTAGAGGAATGGATAGGAAAGTATGCCTATAGAAATGTGGTATTTTCTAGGCATAAAGAAAAATATAGTCATGCTAGTTTGTGACTTAAAATAACCATATTAGCAAACTGAGATAATCTCAAAATGAAAAGATATTATATACTTTCCTTCATATGTTGCCCTACGTGTTATAGGAACATGTAAAAACAAGCATATACCAATGACACGGATTTAGAATAGAAACTTCCTAGGGTAACAAGAAAGACTAATGAGAAGGGGGAGATAAGAAAGAAGATATTTGGGGTCTAAAGGGGTGGATATTCTCAATTTAAAATGTATGATTGTATCAAACTCCTGGTGTACCAAATCACCACGGAAAATGAATATATACAATGGGACAAATTCAAATTCCTTTGTCTTGAAAACCACTGAGAATATAAGAAAGTAACATTCTTTAAGATGCCTTCAGTATCTTCAGTAACAGCAAGAGTTGAAGCAAATATACTCCATTTATTTTTTTATTCTTTAAAACACTTAAAATTATATCATCTAAAATTTTTACATATACTTTGAAGGTACAAAAAGTATCTAGAAGCTATTCATCAAGTTGAAATAAAACTTTGTTCCCATGGAATGTTACCCACTTCCTACTATTCTCGGGAGCAGGCAATTGTCATTATTTTTTCTTCCATGAATTTGATGAATTAATTATTTCATGTAAGTGATTGTAAATTTTTTGTCTTTTTTTCAGAGTCCTATTTCTCTTAATGTGATATACTCCGGATTGTTCAAAAATGCAATATAATTGCAAGATTTTTCCTTGTTGAGTTTGAACAATATTCCACCAAATGTTACTTACTACCTTCTATGCCCTAAATGATAATGAATATGAACATTACATTTTGTAATTATATTTTACCAATGGATGTTTAAGCACAGGTAATTTTTTACTAATTGATACAGTGTACTTTTCAAATAAACATAAAAAAGAAACATTCTTAATATTTTTATTTTTTCAGAAAACTAAATGTTTAAAGAATAGGTGGCTTCAGCAAAGAGTACATTACCGCAAAGAGTACGCAATGGCTCTATTTTCTCCATATCTGAGCCAACAGTCATGTATTATACAGTGTCTGATCTAAAAACATGGGAAAAAAAACACAAACTGGGTATGATGATACACACCTTAAATTCCAAAACTCAGTAGGGAGAGGGAAGCTGATATGCTGATGTCTCTGAGTTGGAGGACACTATTGTTTACATAGTGAATTTCATTCTAAGGAGGGCAAGGACTACATAATGAGTGTCTGTAAAAATAAAATTAAGAACAATAAAAACAAACAAATCACAAGCAGTCAAGGTAGCAAATGGTGAGTGAGTGTAACTATGGAGGAGATTTTATGTGTATTTACATAGAGACAAAAACTCCAATCTGTATAATTAAATATAGGTTTGTATATCAATTACACTACAATAAAGTATTGTAAATTCTGATACCTTTGTGATTGTCCCAAAAAATAGTTTCCAGTTGTTTTCAATAATCCATGTCTTACAGTTGTGTTCTGCAATTTACTGCAAAATGGAAGCTGACTTTATTCTTCTTTCCATAGTTTATGGTGTTTTATAATGTTATTTTATTGTCATATAGTAATTTTACATGTGAATGAATTAGTATGGAATGAGCTATCTTGTTATATAAATGTATTTCATATCGATTAAGCTAGGGAATACCGTGTGAGTATCTTGAATATTTGCTATTTATTTGTGGTGAGAATATTAAAATTCTTTTTTCTACTCTTCTTCGATATACAAAAGATGACTATTAATTCTAGTTACTCTAAAATAACATACAACAGCAGAATTTATATCTAATGTCTAACTGCAGAACTGTATATAAACCTGTCCCTATATACTTTACTTTCAGACTCTGAAAGCCATCATTTCCAACACATAAAATAAAATGAAATACTTTAGATTCTGTATATAAATAATATTATGTGTTTTTTATTTCACCAATTTTAATATTTTATCTCATTAATTATATTGTCCCACAAGACTACTAATATTGTTACAAATGGCAGAATTTCTTTTTATGGTAAAACTATATTCTATCCATATATCAATCCAATTATTATTACTTATTAGTGGTGGACACATCTTAATTCACTCCTTCAGTAACATAAATATGGTGTGTGGATATCTCTTGTACATTTGTAGTTTGTGTGGCCTTTAAGACTTTCTCATAAATGCATTAAAATATCCAAAATTTTATCTCCAGCTCAGAACAGTCTTTCTGGTTTTCATATTTGCAAAATAAATTTTTGACATCCATCTGATTGGTAGATTTTTCTCCGCATTCTTTTAACCTATAAATAAATGGCTCACTCCCTACTCCATTATTTATGTACAATAGTAGGTAGGAACCTTCTTCATATGACAAACTATAATGCTTTTGCTAATTTAATATATTTTTTCACAGTTCAAATTAAATATATACGTGTTTACATATTAGAACATAAATTCCGCTATGTTATTCCAAAATAGCAGCAGCAGTTTGCATATTGTAAAGTCATTTGAACAGAAGTATAAAGACATTCAGAAATCTCCATTAAAGAAAAGTACAAATCAAATCTCAGTAACTAGAAAAACTTCTTTCACCACTCTGGCATCTGCCAAAATGAATTCACTCCTTAACTTTGGCCGTAATATCAAACTTACATGCTATAGCCTCAACCCATATCTGTTCCCACAGATCTGTGTTGATGGGGAATTCTTTTTCCATGCCACTAGCTCTTTTTTAATGGACTGATTTCAACATTATTCTCTACTTCACTGGGGGTGTTCTATCTCTCACACACATTTTATACCAATTAAACTCATTTTACCCCCTATCAAAGTTTATAATAGTATGCTTATTTATATGAGTGTTTAAAATACTTTTTTGTCTCTCAGAATGTAGCCTTCATAAAAAACAAAGATTTTTATATAATTTCTTAATAAATACTATTGTATAATAGATAATCTAGGCCAATTATTAATTAAATTGATATAATAAAATAGTAATGTAGGTTGCATATAATAAAATTTTAATATATATCTTTATGTTATAAACAAACTCTTTAAAGCCTCGGTATCTGTGACTCACTGAGATTTTCGTATTTTGCAAAATTGTGAAGGTATGATGCTGACTTTCTTATTTGATCATTGTAGTCAAATGTTATGTAAACTTTGAAGAAGAGAAAAATATTATTTAGAGAGAACCAAAATGATTAAGTGAATCATATAAATGTGTTGAGATTACAAATTCTGAAGCTACATTTAAAACCAGAAGTTTTCAGGCAAATTTTGTCCACTTTGGCTCCATTTCTTAACCATTCCTGCATTTCTTCTTGCATTTCAGTGTTATAATGGTGAAATCTGACCTCTCACAGATTTATAGAAGCTACTCGCTTTTTTCAAGAGTTATGCACACTTTCATGTTTCACCTAAAGTTTGTCAGTGTATCAAAAGCTAATGTCATGTGTTACAAAAGAACCCACAATGAAGAAATATCTCCATAGAATTGGCCTGAAGAAAAGTCCACTGGGCATTTTCTTGATTGATGACAGATGTGGAAGGTCCAACCCACTGTGGGTGATACTATTCCTGGGAATACAACCATAGTTTAAAAACACAATCTTAGCAAGCCAAGAAGATCAAGGTACAATGCAGCATTGCCTTATGGCTTCTGATTCAGTTCTAGATTTCATGTTTCTGCTCTGAATCCCCTTCGCAATGGAGTACAACTGCACTCCATTTGAAGTAAAGCCTTTCCTTCCCACGGTGCTTTTTACATGATCGTTAGTTCTGTAATACAAATACAACTAAGATGATTTTTTTAAAAAATAAAATATGATCAACATATTTTCTACTGGAATTCCAATCTTTGAATGAGTTCTCAGGCTAAGGTCTCATATTGACACAAGTAAGAGTTTAAATCACTAGCAGCAATTAAATGCACTTAGTTTCAAGTAATGTTGCTACTGTCTTGTTTGTGTCTATTGGTGGATAAAAACATTATTGTAACAAAAGACAAAAGAGCTAAAGTATGACGCAATGTTTCAGCACAAGAATCCCATCGTTAGCTTTGTTTCTGTTTTGCTCCATATTTAATTGGTGTTTTTCATTAGGCAAGTTACAATATTTGGTCTCTTCATTTTTTTTCTATACCCTGTAAAATGTGGTTGATAAGCCTTACAAACATTGCTCATCTTGCTGCTGTGTGAAGTATCTGACAAAAGCCACGCAAAGACAGAAAATATTTCCCCTAATGGTTTAAAGTCTATGATACTGTCTATCATAATAGGGAAAGAACTTGAGGCAGCTCAGCTGGTCATGTGATGCCCTCAATCTGGAAACAAAGAGGGATAAAGGCCTGTGATAATTTCATCTTTTCATTCAGTTCAGGGCTCTTTACCCATAGAATTATAGCATACGACTAAGTTGGATCTTCCCACCTAAATTAATCTAAACTAGATAACCCTTCACAGACATAGTAAGGGGTTCAAATTTTTGGCAATTCTAAATGCTCTGAGATTTCACTACTTACTGATTACATATTTGAGAAATGGACAAATTATTCATATACATTAAATATTCTATAAAAAATCAGTATGAAATAATGAACTGACAATTTATCAATACATTAGTAGTGACCTGATGCTATAGATTTGAAAGTTAGAATTACATCTTATAGTAGATGAAGGAAACAGTAAATTTATAAAATGCATAGTAGAGTATGTCAGTGCCCAAAGGAAATAATTTCCATAAGTAAAATATCACAAAATATTAAGACTCAAAGACCACAATTACATTCAGATAGCTTCAATATTTATATGATACTGTCAAACATCAAGTTATTTGTAAGCCTTGGGGAATCGATTCATGAGAATATCTAAGTTGTGATTTTAATATTATTTTTAAATCATTCAGCTGTATTGATTTTCTGTCACAATAATGAAATACCTAAAAAATTACTTAAAATTACTTATAGACCTAGAGTTTCAGGAAGGTTAGCAATGGTCACTTAGCTCCATTGCTTTTGAGGTGTAATGAGGCTAAATTGCTATAGGGAAAAGATTTTTAAACAAACCCACTCATGTCAAGGCAACCTGAAAACACAGGTGGAAATTCTTAAAGCCTTTATCCAGATGGGTTTGATGACCTGGGACAGATGTGTGAAACTGGCACTAAAAGAGACTGTACTCACCTGTTATCAAGCAAGTGGCCTGGGATAGTGGTGGACATCTTTTGTGGTGATATATATTTTTATTAATACAGTTAATATTTATTTTTACAGTGTCAATAGTTTTCATGAACAGTTTAATAATCCATTTTTATTTCCTAAATTTCTACAGTTAGACTAACTACTTGTTTGTTCCTTGCTGCTTCCCCTGCTGTCTTTCATTTCTCACAGTGGTGGCCATTGCCTGTTTGGTCTGTATCTCTATTGTCACGATCATAAACAGTTTTCTGAGCTACCAGGAGAATTTTTCTAACTGGGTACACCTACAGATAGAACAATGTGACCGGTTAGCAGCATATATGGTTATAACGTCATGCAAAGTGAGAGACAGCTTTGGCTCCTGTAGCTGACATTTATGTAGCTAGGGTCTGGGTTATCACCATCAATTCCCGCCAGAGCTGGATCAATACATTCTATATTTTGAAGTGCTGTATCTCCTCTGAGAACATACCAGGCTTTTTTTTTTTTTTAATTTATCCTATAGAAAATATAACCAGGAAACTTACTCTTAATAGTTGGTCCTGCTTAGCTCATATCCTTATGTTTATCTCTCTTAACTTCTTAGGAGACTGACACAGCTGTTAGAAATGAGGGAACAGTGGGTTTATATGATTCTGCTTTAGTCTCTTTTCCTTGAATGCTCCCGATATCATCTGATAACTTTTGAAATCATCTATTTGATAGCATTTCTTTAAAACTGTTAGGGTTGAAATGAATTTTCCAAAGCAGTTATGCAAATATTGATAACTAAGCTTCATGATACTGTGAGTTGTTGAGGTCAGCAGTATGGCTAGCATAATGAAATCTAGGAATGTACATATTCTCCCAGTGTCATGCCCAGAATTATGCAGTCAACTGTCCACAAGTTCCTTTCAATGTGGGTCAGGATCTCCAGGGTCTTTCTACAAGGTGAACAGTTTTTGCTTTTCTCAGGCACTGTTCCCAAAAGAAATCACATGGCTCCCACCATGGAGGAGAACAAACTATCCTTCAGATTCACACAATCATAACGCATACTCACCGAGACTCAAGATCCAGACCTGCTGCCTTCACTGATTTCACATAGACATTTAAGAATCTATTACATAGAGGAACAACACCCAAACATCTGAATTTAAGTGATTATTTCCAATTCAAGTAACAATGGTGGCATATACAGGGATCCAATAACTTAAAATCTCAAACATATTCTTTCTTGTTTCATATGTCCCTTCTCTGTTGAGGGCTATCGGCTGCAGTAGAAGAACAGAATTCCATTAGCCAATATTTCTAGTTCTGACTTTACAAATAGAATGAAAAGACAGCCCCAGTAGAAATTTATTAGATATGGGTAGAAAGAAGAAAAAGAATAGCCAGGATTCAAGAAACAGTATTCAGCCATAGATACATTAGCAAACACACATTCACTTCTTAGCAAAAGCTACAGTTGCAGGTTACATTGTTCTCAAGTGTGATTCAGAATATTTGCTACTAAGAATAGTGGTACTGACTCTGCACTTAAACAGATATCTGCTGTGGTTTCTGCTGATGCTGCTACTGTTACTGATGGTTTGAGTGGGTACTGTCATTATTGTCTTGGAAATGTTGGCATTTCATTACCTTTAAATTAATTTTGTTCAATGTAAGTCATGGGTCTCTTACATGATTTGGCTATTTCAGCATTACTTACCAATATGTTAACATTGGTATTAATTTTTTTAGATTTTAGTTTGAGCATAGTCTCATACTTATTTGATTTCATGTCCAAATATACAAGTATTGTGTAAAATATTGTTACAATTTTATAATAAAAAATTCAGACACATATAGTTTGTTCTGCATTGTTTTAAGACAAAGAAATAAGTTTCAGCTTGTCTTTTGTATTGTTCAATAAATTAAACAACTCGTGTATTTTGTGTTTATATTAATCTGTAAAACTAGATAGAAATAAATGTTTTGTCCTTGTGTGGAAAAAACGAAAAGGCCTTTCAACCAATTTCTTTCATCTTAGCTCCATGGGAAAAATAACCAAGGCTGTGTTCACAGGGTATTAACTACAAACTCATGTTATTGATAAGGGAGTTTAATCATTTATCTAGATAGCTATTTATGCTGAAGTCTCAAAATGAGATCTTGCATGTAGAAGCAAGCTCTATATTCCATCCCTAGAAAAATCCCCAGCCTAGCAGTTTATTCTGAATGTATGATTATTAACTTTCTTTCTAAATTTATTCTTGAAATAGATTTTGGACAATATAGTAGTTTCCCATTATAGTAGGTTATATTTTCCAGAATTTTCAGTAGAATATTAAAACTGTGCACAGCGTAAAACCTACATACAGAGTTTTTCCATATATATATATGCAATAGATAATCCCACAGCAGCAAATATCAAAGGAGTGGGATACACGCACACACACGTACACACACATGCACACACACGCACACACACACACACACACAACAGTGATACAGTTAAGTGTGTGGTGCAAAGCATATTAAATTATAACATTTATAATAATACATTGTGACTAAATATTTGTAATTTTTTCTCTCTGTCTCCTGCTGTGTCCCTCCTCCTCTTCTTTTTCTGCTTATATTATAATTTTATTGTTAAACCACAGTTAGCTTTGTCCATAATAGAATCCTGGAAATAAAAACTGTATATATCCAAACTTACTTCTGTAACTAAAACTGATGAAATAAAATCTTTTTAAAAAACTTCTTGCAACAAAAATAAATAAGAATTTGGTTTGGAAAGTATTTGCCCCCATTTCACAAAAGGTAGGCACTAAATAAAATATAAAGACATGTTCTTATCTTACTTATCTATTAAGTTTCTGTCTTGCAGACTTATCTATTGGTGAAAGTGGGATGTCGAGTATTTCACTATTAGTGTGTGGTGTCTGATGGGCAATTTAAGCTTTAGTAATGTGGGTACCTATGAATTTGGATCATAAATGTTCAGAATTGAGGATTTATCTTGAGGTATTTTCCCTGTGGTGAATGTGCAGTGTTCTTATAAATCTATTTATTAATTTTAGTTTAACGTCTATTTTGTGAGATATTAGGATAGCTATGCCAGCTTGCTTCTTAAGCACATTTGATTGGAAAACCGTTTCCCAACCTTTTACTCTGAGGTAGTATCTATCTTTGAAGTTGACCTGTGTTTCTTGTATGCAGCAGAATAATGGATCCTGTTTTTGTATCCATTCTGTTAGCCTGCGTCTTTTTATAGGTGAACTGGGTCCTTTTCTCTCCTTAAAGATTTGCTGGTGTGGGATTATGCATCGCCTGTATTTTTGTGGTTACATCTAACTTTCTTAGGTTTTAATTTTTCTTGTAGTGCTTTCTTTAAGACAGGGTTGGTGGATAGATATTGCTTAAATCAGGTTTTGTCATGAAATGTCTTGTTTACTTTATCTATGGTGTTGCAAGTTTTTCTGAGAATAGTAGTCTTTGCTGGCAGCCATTGCCTCTTCTTCTGTGTAACATCTGTCCGGGACCTTCTGGCTTTCAGAGTCTCCATTGAGAAGATTCTATCACTGTGGGAGTCAGGATGGGGCAATCTAAAGAGGCAATGGAACCAAGCTCTTGGGAAACTATAAACTTTAGGCTAATAGTTGTGTGAGCCTGCATAGAACTAGATAGTTAGGCCCTCTGCATAAGGCTAGTTGTAAACCTTGGACTGTTTTCAGGGGTGCTGGGAAGCTTCATTAGCTAAGTCATAGGCCATGCCGTGTAGCAATTTCAAGTGTAGCTAAAAAATCTATAATTTTAAACGACTATAACGTCTTTAATGGCTCAAAAGTCTCACCAACAGACTGTCTAAATATGAGCTGCACAATAGACACACCAAACTACATGGAGAAAAACCAATTTGTCCTCGACCCTACACAAAGAATTGCAGAAAGTTTACAAAAAACAAAACAAAAAAAACCAAAAAAACCCCCTAAGGTTGAGAGATGGTCCTCCCCAGGATAAAGCATACAAATTGTTGTCCAGCGCAAAATAGCCAACTCTGTAAATATACATATACAAGTAATTGTGTATGGACTAGACAGGTTATATTTAATAATACATATGTATATACAAACATAAATACAGACACATATACCTATGCCTATAAATCATATACATATACACATCCATATACATATATTCATGCAATAAGAGGTGAAAAAGGCAATAAATTTGAACAAAAATGAGGAGGGTTATAGGATAGTGGTTAGAAGAAAGACAGGAAAGGGAGAAATGTTATAAAATAAGAATATTACAAACTCAAAAAATAGAAAAATTAAAATCTTCAAAACTAAGACATGAATAATATTAAGGTATTAGAAATAGGAAAAAAATACATTGTTATGGGAAAGACTGGTATGGTTCTTTTAGTGAGATTCATTTATCTCTAGGGAGGCTTAGGTAACTATTGAAAAGACAGACACCCAGAAAATTTTATGACACACATACTAGGAAAATAACATTTAAAAACTTGACAGAAATTTCTTTCATGTGTCAGTGATAACTCATTTTTTTCATTTTGATTTGATAACATTTGGTCTAAGGCAAAAGAAAATATGAAGTGTTTTTAGGAAGTGTGAAGTGGTCAGAAAATCAGACCATAAAATATTCAGAGCTTTTTTTTTTTTTTAAAGTTCTAGTCACATAGTTTAAGAATGACATACTTAATTTTAATGAAAGCAATATATAAGAAAATTTCTACCTTTTTTTGACTTTCTATTTCTCCAACTGTTCTTCTCTTTTAGTTCAGAGAGGTAAAAATGGGCTATTTAGACATCCTTGTTTCAAAATGAGAAGATGATTGCCCTTTACTGCAGAACACAGTTCACCCTTAAATTTATATGATGGGCGGCTTTCTATATCTTTAAGTAAAATTTATAAATATATAATATAAAAATACACATATTATTTACAAACTCTTTGTCAGCTATGCCTTCTCTTTGCTTATATAGAGCCACATTTTCTCTATTACAAATGTACTCCCTTGGAGGTAAGTTCCATTCTGTTTGCTCAGCATGGAGCTTACATGTCTTGTTATTTATTCAAGACCTCAAGTGTTACTCTTCTCCGGCTTTTCCTGTTTTCTTTTCCACATCCTTTCCTTGACTCTTAGCAAATCCAGTAACACACTTCTCCCACACCACTGAGGTTAATTCAAAAGCTTATTTTAAAATTTTATTTTCTGCAAACAAATAAGCTTCAGTTAATATTCTTACCCTCTTTCTGTTGAAATTCTGAAAATAATGTCTGAGTTAAGTTACTTTACATGAAAAAGTATGTAGATATGGAGTTTTCTTCATTACACTTTATTTTTCCTGTAATGAATTCTATATCTGGATGAGTGGCTCCAAAAGGTTTGTAAGGTGATGTAAATCATTCCCTAGCTAATGAAAATATGTGATTCCTCCTGTGCACCTTACAGTCACATGTTAAACACTTACCAAAACTGAATGATGTAAGCACTTAATGTATGCAAAAATTAAGTAGGTCAGAAAAAGATTGAACAATTCAGGGGCTGCTGACAGAACTCAAAAGACAAATGGCTATTAGTGTTAAAATTAATTCTAGCTTTAATTTTACCCAAACATAATTTATATTCTTGTAAGGTCTTCAATTAGAGATTCAGTTAAAAATATCTCAAGAAAATATTATGCAATGAGTTAGAATCTAGAAGTCTCTACACCATACAAATTCTTATTTTTCAATTACAAGTTTCAAGATGGATTTAAAACTATTCACATAAAAATATCTATAAAGGTAAAAGTAGTCCCCTGTAAGATGCATCAAGGTGTATTATAGTCATTATGGCACAGCTAAAATTAATTTGACAGCTGTTTGCATAATTAAAGTATATATATACATATATATTTATAAACATATATGTATGTACATGCATCTTCCATGCAAATTCACAGATTCAGACAAATTTCATCAATCAAAACAGAAGTTGTTGTACGCTAAAGTGTTGGTGAGGCATAGAGTAGATATATTCTATTTTAAGATAAAACTGTTCCTTGGTTGTATTTACTGCCAGGTGCAATAATATCCATTTACATTTGAAGGCTAATTAAAGCAGTTAAACTTCATGACAAGAAGAAACCAAAGCTCTACCAATCAAAGCAGCATCTGACACAGACTGCCAAGTATAGCAAGGAAATCTCAGCTGATAAAAAATAAAATCAGTCATATGAGCAAGCTACCATTATAGTTTTGTAAGTAAACAACTTCCTATATTGAACCCAAGACTTACTAAGCCTGTATGATAATTTATTTCTAAATTTCATCTGGTTAAAACTTTGTCACCAAAACAACTACTTAATAAATGCATGTGTTTGTTTTGTATACATTCCAAAGTACATAGTCATATAAAAATAAAACTTAAGTTTGACATGATCACTCATGTTTGTAAATGCAGTACTCAAGAAGTTGAGGCAGGAGCATTGCAGTGAGCTTCAGACTACACTGGACTTCTGGATTACCTAGAACTTTATTTTAGTTTAAATTACACAGAATTGTCCTGTCTTATATGTATTTTATGTGTGTGTGTGTATGTGCACATGTGTGTATTGTGTGTGTATATGTGTGTGTGCATGTGGGTGTATATGTGTATGTATGTGTGTGTGCAGGTGTGTGTATATGTGGGTGTACATGTGTGTGTGTATGTATGTATTTGTGAATATGTGTGTATGCATGCATGTGTGTATCTGTGTATGTATGTGTGTATCTGTGTGTATGTATGTATCTGTGTGCACATGTGTATGTGTTTGTGTGTATATCTGTGTGTGTGTGTGAAGTAATAGTAATAACAGTAGTAGCGGTAAGGCCTTTGTTCTCATATATAATTAGGTTATAACCATTTAGTCCTTGGATATGCATGATAATGCAACTATTTTTTCTTCTTTTTAATTTTTTTATTTTATATTTTCCCTACCTAAACTTTAGTATGTAGAGCAGTGGTTATCATAATGACACTTTCAATGTTACAAGTTTATAAAATTAAATTTTCAAGGTGCACAATTCCTTGAATTTTATTGCTCATACGGTTCAATTGCCTCTTTACTAAACAGTCATCCGCAGAGCAGATTTCACAATTTTTCAAACTCTCAAAAACTCAGATAATGAAAAAGTTAGAAAGTATTTTGAACCTTGCAAATGTTTTATTTGTGAACCTTCTAAGCAATGACATAAAATTCATAATGTTTCTAAAAGCTATTTTCAGCTGGGCATATTAAAGTTTTAGGCTAATAAGTATTGACATTTCTTGTTATTGTTCTTATTTTTATTATTATTATCTTCTTTTTAGTTTTTTAGAACAGAGTTTCTCTGTCCGTAGCTCTGGCTATCCAAGAACTCTGTGTACCAGACTGCTTTCAATTTCAGGATCTCTCTTTCTCTGCTTCCTGAGTGTTGGGATTAAAAGGCCTTTGCTTCTACTACCCAGGAAGCATTAATCCTAGTGGCTGTGGTATCACTGAATAGACCAATAGATTTTCAAAATGATGATCTGATTAAAACTGAAAAGGAACAGTTTTTGAAGAAACTCTCGCTCCATTTCTGGTGTTGAGCTTCCTGATATACAAAACTGTTATGATCCCTATTACTTAGAAATTACTTACTTGGAAGGAACCACAAAAAGTCCCTAGCAAAGTTGTCAGTACAGAATCATGAAGTGTAATTTCTTTTCTCCTACTGGCTGAATAGTTAGTCACGAAAGCGCATGCTTTTATTTATTTATATTAGTTGCAACTATCACATACGAAGTTGTGGAAAGTGTTACAAGAAACGCATACCATGTTCAAACAATGACAGTAGAACATATTCCAGTCGTGGCTATTTTCTTAGAGAACTACTTACATTTTATAAAAAAACACCGAAAGAAAAGCAGAACTGAAGAGCAAGAAGAGGAGAAGAGACAGACAGATGAGAAGAGGGGAAGGGGATAAGAAGAAGACAGCAGGAAGAAAACCGTGAATGAAGAGGAAGGGAGGAGGAAAGTGAAGGGCAGGGGAGAGGGGAGAGGAGGAAAGTGAAGGGCAGGGGAGAGGGGAGAGGAAAGTGAAGGGAAGGGGAGAGGGGAGAGGAGGAAAGTGAAGGGAAGGGGAGAGGGGAGAGGAGGAAAGTGAAGGGCAGGGGAGAGGGGAGAGGAGGAAAGTGAAGGGCAGGGGAGAGGGGAGAGGAGGAAAGTGAAGGGAAGGGGAGAGGGGAGAGGAGGAAAGTGAAGGGCAGGGGAGAAGGGAGAGGAGGAAAGTGAAGGGCAGGGGAGAGGGGAGAGGAGGAAAGTGAAGGGCAGGGGAGAGGGGAGAGGAGGAAAGTGAAGGGCAGGGGAGAGGGGAGAGGAGGAAAGTGAAGGGCAGGGGAGAGGGGAGAGGAGGAAAAGGGAAAGGGGAGAGGGGAGAGGAGGAAAGTGAAGGGCAGGGGAGAAGGGAGAGGAGGAAAGTGAAGGGAAGGGGAGAGGGGAGAGGAGGAAAGTGAAGGGCAGGGGAGAGGGGAGAGGAGGAAATTGAAGGGAAGGGGAGAGGGGAGAGGAGGAAAGTGAAGGGCAGGGGAGAGGGGAGAGGAGGAAAGTGAAGGGAAGGGGAGAGGGGAGAGGAGGAAAAGGGAAAGGGGAGAGGGGAGAGGAGGAAAAGGGAAAGGGGAGAGGGGAGAGGAGGAAAGTGAAGGGCAGGGGAGAGGAGGAAAAGGGAAAGGGGAGAATAAAACCTGCTGATTATTTGATATTTTACTGCTTACTTGGTTTCTTATCTATCATGAAGATTTTTTTTTTTGTAATAGTTCTAAATCTGACACCTTCAAAATCATCAATATTTAGTTATCATCTGAGAATAATTTTAGGTAATCTAGTGAAAAGGTAAGATGGTTTTTATTTGTCTAATTTAGCTATTTATAGTGCTAGATATCGAATATGTTCACTTCCTCACAATTTCCAGCACACTAGTTTTGCATTGTAGCGTCTGATACGTAGCTTAACACTTTACCATAAATATATTTGTTTTTAAATACTTGTGGCAATTGTCAAGATCATCTAGTAAAATAAACCGACCTTCTCCACATCTCCACATGTGGCCTCCTTCTTGTGTTGTACAGTTGCAGCTCCCAATTTCCAGGGCACCGCCTTCATTATAAAGCATATACCTCCCATTTAATGCCATCTATGTTGCTGCCCTCTTAAAATATTAATTCTAAGAAAACGGTTAACACATTTTCTCATGAACACATTTTGTGACCCATTGTCCCGTGCTCATGTAATAACTTTTCTTCAGATGTCCCTGATAATATTTTTCATGTCTTATAAACTGAATAATTTTCTTACCACCTGCATAAAGTTTTTCACATCACTGAATCTGATGAATGCCTCAAGAGAAAGAAATAGTTGGACATTTTAACTATATAACTCCATATGCATAAAACTCATTAATAAAATCCCAAAAGAAAGTAGCTGTAAAAATACCTGTGCTTATGTTCAATTATCAATAGACAAAGGGTTAGTAAACAAAATATAGTACTCCTCAAATAATACACACTAGTTGAACTGATCAAATACAATGTTAAAAAGCATACTGTGAAACTCAAATAATTAATGCTCACAAGTAGATTGTCAATTTCAAATACTACTAAGCAATCCCAAGTATAGAAAAGAGACATTTTTTTCGCAAACTACCGTTCATTGATTGGCTGAAATATTCTTTTGATTAAAACAAGCAAGCAAACAACAGAAAACAAAGCGAATGTAACTAATTTCTGTCAAGAATGTCTGTTATATGGGCATTTTGTCCTCTTCAGAATATTTTTTCAGCTAATGGCTTGTATCATATACACAAAGCTTCATACATAGTTATTCACTAGGGTTGTTTAAATAATAGTATAAACGTACAATGTTTTATATGTTGAATAATGCAAAATACTTTGAAATTGCATACAAATTAGGAAGTTAAAAAATCAAGTCATCCTGCATGTATGCAAAGACAATTAAATAACAAGTTCACAGAACAGTGAGGACAGTGTGTGGTTCTTCTGCTAAACTATATTTTCAGTTTTGAATCAGGAGAGAAGTGGAATTTTATAGCTATTTAAAATTGTTGCTTAGTGTCATCATTCATTAACAAAACAGCTAATCTACTTATTATTTAGTTTTAAAATCTTAAAATTTAGTATAATATTTATTAAGTGGATGGCAAAGGCTGGGATGATATATAGAAACTAAAGAAGGTCACTTGGAAGTTCTTATATCTATGCTTCTATATTATTTATAATAATATTTACAATATCATTTATACAATTATACCCAGAAAGACAAGCATGTTTTTGTCTATATAAGTGCTAGACTTCAATTAATATATAGGCATGTGGTGGGATTCAGGTGTCAGCTGATAAGATCCAAGGATGCTTACCCAGGGTCCCGGGCCCCTGAAGGGGGCGTGGCCAACCTCATTGATAAGTGGCTGCTGGGACCCTGGAAAGCCTGTTTTGCCTGGTTCCTGGCTGTTGGAGAGACCGTTTGGAATCCATCGTTCATCATTCCAGACTCCAGTCCCTGTTCAGGCTCCACTATAAGCCATTACCTGTATCTTGAGTGTTGGTTTATATTTTAATAAATATTAATCTTGGACTGGTGCCTTGTAAGTGAAACTCCACTACATAGGCATATACACAATGCATTCATTCCCAGACATATTCATTATGATAAAAGCAAATGGCTCCCATATAGTAGAAAGAGAATAATAAGAAAATAAATAATTAAGATAAATAAGAGCAAAATTTTAGATATGTGAAAATCTCATGATGAATACTAATCTTTTGTGATAAACAGAAAAGGTAATTTTCATTATTTTCTTGAGACAAGGTGTCAGGGTGCCCGTGCCGGGGTTTCATTATTTTATAGGGCTTAGGATGGACTTGAGTTCCTCATTTTACTATTTCTATCTTGAAAATTTCAGGATTACAGGCATATACCTTCACTACCAGGAAAGAATTTAAAAATTAATAATAAACGTAAATCTAAAAAGAAGACAGAATTGATAAAGTGAGCAACACTGGCCAGTCTTCCAGTCATTTGAAAATCAAGATTTATTCATAACAACAATGAAAATCATAGACATCTAATTATAGGTGAATGGATGATGATAATTTGGCACATGTGTACAATGTGATTTTATTCATTTATTAAAAAATGAAATATTCAGGAAAATGATGAAACTGGAAAATATATATCAACATTAGCTGGGGTTCCTTTCCTCAACATGTGCTTTGATTAGTTAGGTTCAAGGAGCCTCAGGATAATGTCCTCTATTCAGGCTTCTCACTTGAGTTAACATTTAGCCATACATATCATTGTTTTATTTTGGTGTTTTGAGACACAGTTTCTCTATGGAACATTTTGACTACCCTGGAATTTACTTTGTAAATAAGGATGGAGTTGAACTCACAGATATCCACCTGCCTCTGCCTCCCGAATGCTGGAATTACCTGGTTGTGCCATCACTGCCATGCTTTGGCCACACATCTTGATCATAGTTGCCAGTTTAAAATTGCTTCATCAAGATATCTAGGCAAATCAAGGTTTTATTCAAAGATATATGGAGTTATTTAAAAAAGGTAAGCTATTATTTCTAGATAATAAAGAAAAAAACTATGCAGAAATGTTTAAACATTAATCGTAATTCCAAGTATTAATTTTAACATTTATTCAAACCAGCTGGTAAACAGCTAATGACATGTAGTTGATATAATATTCATATTTACTTCTCATTTGTACTACCCAAAATGGTAGATTCTTTCAAGTTATTCCAGTAGGAATTCTTGACAGCTTATGAAATTGTACCAACAGTCAAAAACTCAGCTTAAACCCACAATTTTAACACACATAGTACAATTTATATTTACTATATTTTATGAAAATTTGTAATTGTGTATTTGACATATAGTGGAGTAAATTCTACAATGAGCATTTCTCTTTTCTTGATAAGGGAAAAAAAAAAAAACAGTTGTAATAGTATCCTTACTTAAAAATTACCACCTCTGCCTGCAGTGAACAGCCCCAGAATTCTTTATTTTTATTGGTCCCTATTGTGCACCATAGTATTAGATGTTTGAAGGCTACCCTCTTATCGTTAGGCCCAAAAAGAACTGCATATCCAGTTGAGAATGACCTACAAAGTCTTCCTGCAGTAAAGACATCATCAAATCAGTGAAATTTTCTAAATTCTCATGTCAACATTTCTTTAGATCTAAGAGCATAAGACGTCAATATGTTGAGTTGTTTCTTGTGTATCCTCTAGGGTACCATGCAATACTATAAGTCTTGATCAGATCAAATAAAATGAAATGAAAGCTGCTTAAAAATAGTTTCTGATATTCAAAATTATATCGTACATTAATACATAGTTACAAATCACTGATATTAATATTTTTTATTGAGAAACCAAGAAAATAGCTTAAATGTTTTTTAAAAATCTTAGAAATTGTAATACTCACTGGCTTTCCAAGCTCTTGTTCACACTGACTTTTAACACAATCCATGGACCATAAACGACTAAAATAGTTTAACAGTTCATGTAATCATTATTGAATAAATGAAAGAGGGATAAATTTAAAGGCTTTTTCTTGCACATTACTTCTGCTGCTGCCTGAAGGTTTTGTTCAACTTCCATTCAATTTCCTCTATGAGAGCATTGAAAATCTTATTGCTGCTGTAGCAAGTGCTAACTTGGAGAGGGCTATTTGCTCCTAGAGAGTAATACAGTCTTGACTTCCAGGCAGTAAGAAGGCAGGAAAAAAAAAAGAGTCGAGGAGTAACTTTGCTCTTTCTATGATCAGGAAAGACACATTCTCAGGCACCCAGGGAAGAATTAATGTCAACATAATATTTAACAGCCAAGGGAGTACCTAATAATCCACTCTAACTGCCCTCATGAGAAATACAAATTTACCTTTATGTCTTTATTGTGCGTCCTCCAATCTATCAAATGACTGCATTTGGCAATTCCCATCACCTTGATTGCTCTAATCTATCAACCGATGGAACTGTGTGATTCTCATTTCCTCTAAAAGAGTGCTGGTTTTCTCTTGCTTTTCTGGTAGACTGATTTACAACCTTTTCGTCTATTGCTCCCTCTGGTATTCTCTTTCCATATTTCTAACAGCTTTTGTGTTAAACAGTTTAACTAAATTGCATGGAGGCTCACCCCTCATTAATGTTAATCCCTGCTTTCCTACTTTTAAATTAACAGTGCCCAACTATCAAGAGGGTTTTATGACCATCAACTCATTTCTTTCTTCTCATGATAATATAAATACAGTTATTGTATTCCCAATGAGAACACCATTAGAGCACAGTTTCTCTGAGATTAAAACAAAACCATTCCACCTAAATTCCTTTCATTATACATATGTTTTAAATTCTTGTAAATTGATTTCTACATTAGGGGATAGCTGAAAAGATTGCACAACATTCTTGATGTGGAATTTCAGTTCTCCTTATATGTTCAAGTTATATCAATTATTCTTTATAACAAAATTCTACTTTAGCTTCTAAATGCATTGTTTTGATTCTGGTTTTACCTTGTCCAGCCTGAAACAGTATTACTACTCAGATATTCCTTCATATATTTTGTGTCTTCATTTTAAGAAAATTGAAATTTCACATTTACAATCATGTGGGGGTATTTACTTTCCATTTAAGAAAATATTTTTATTTTTATTTTACAGTATATATGTCTTGCCTGCCTGAATGTTTGTGAACTATCTCCATGCCTGATGCTCACAGAGTCAGAGAAAGACCACCAGAACTGCAACTAAACAAGGTTGTGAGCTACCAAGTGAGCACTGGGAATTTAAATCAAACCATCTGCATGATAATTAAGTGTTCTTAAGTGCTGAGCAAACCTCCAAAGATTTTAGTGATTTTAATATTTCCTCTTACTTTAAATCATAAAATTTTTTGTCAATTATACTAACATTTTCAAATATATTTTTCATGAACTAAAATCATTTATATGATGTATAATTGTACTCATTCAATATTTTTACCATCTGTGAATGGTATGACTGGCCATATTTGATGGCCAAGAACCTGATTGCCAAACAACTGGTTAATACATTCTAATATATGTACTTGGAACACTTTTTTATTTACCCATTTTGTTCATCATTGTAAATATCTTGTGAAGCACTAAGCCTTGCATAGTAATCAGAAGCTATGGATAAGGCAGAGCAATAACTACTAAGCCCATGAAAGTCACTGTGGTGATTTGAATGAGAATGATTGTCAAAGCCTTGGGTATTTGACTACTTGATCCTGGGTTACTGGAACTATTTGGGAAAGATTAAGGGTTGTTTCCTTGTCAGAGGATCTGTGCCACTGGGAGTGGTCTTTTAGGTTTGAAAAGCAAATGACATTTCTGAGCTCTCTGTTTTATGCTTAGAGATCAGATGTGTTAACTCTGTTGCTTCCCTAGCTTCATGCACACTTGACTGTTACCATGTTCCACACCTTAATATCCACTGCCTTTAACTTTTCAGAACCAGAACCATGAGCTTCTAAAATAAGTGCCTGAGTCATGATGGTTCTTCACAGCCATTGAAAAGTAGCCAAGAACTGGTACCAAGGAGTGGGTATCACTGGGACAGACACAACAATGTAGTTGGTAGGTTTTTTGGGAGTGGGTATTTTATTTTGTTTTGTGTTTGCTTTTTTGTTTGTTTGGAAGAATGTGAATGACTTTAAGTCTTTGGAGGAGGAACAGAACTGAACAGTGTAAGTAGGGGCTTACTGTCCATTCTATTAGAAGCTTTGAAAACAACAATGCTGAGGTCAGTGTGGAGTATAGAGGTTCAATTCAATTGATTTAGATGGGAGCATAGTAGAAACTGTATAGAAGCTATTCACATGATATTAGCCAAAAAAAAAAAAAAAAAAAAAAAAGTGTGGCTGCTTATTGCCATTGTTCTTAGAATCTTCTTGAGCTAAATTGAAGAGATTAGGATTCATGTCACAAAGGAGATTTTCCAGACAGTTTATTATTGACTATGTCATGTGGTTATTATTGTTACTCTAGTGCAGATCTACAATGTAAAGAAATGAGGAGAGCAAAAAGAAATACAAAATGTACAGTTTGATAAGAAAACGTCCATTGGGAAATTTAATGTTGTAGCCTTGTTTGTGTGAAGAAAGAAAAAAAAAATTGGAAAATGTTTTACTTAGGTTTGTTAGGCCATGTGGTTCTGGCTTTGGAGTCATTAAGGATGCAGAAATGAAGAGGTTAAAGAATCTTCCTTCAGAGTTACTGAGACCAGGTTATCATCAAGGGATTCCCAGCATAGGGTCCCAGGGCCATTGAGTGAAGCTGTAAAAATGAAGCCTGAATGACAATGGAGATCAGAGGATGCTGAAGATTCCAAAGCCTTGGTATGGCTGACAGGGAGACTTGCATGCAGAGAGTGCATCCTCCCTAGAAGATGAAAGTGTGTTGCAATTAGCAAACTTTGAGGGTAGTATCATCCATGCCCTTTGGTATTCCCCATAAAGCTACAGGATTTGAGATTGTCCTAGATTGTAAAAGATTGCTTTTATCTAGTATTTTTTTACTTCTTTACTATGTGAATATTCACTTCTCTTTCCTCTTTTGGAGTGTTGAATGAACCCAATCTAATTTTCATTTTTATTTTATATTGGTTTATAATTAGAAATTGTGTTGACTCTCTTAAGAGACTTTGGACTTTTAAACTGTAAGGAGACTGTTATAGACCTTGAAATTTTGAAGTTGGACTAAATGTATTTTGTATTATGATATGGCCAAAAGTCCATGGGGCAAGAGAGTGGAATGTGGTCATTTGAATAACAATAATCCCTGTAGCTACACATTTATAACTTTTCTCACAGTTACATCTCCTTATCCCCTGCATGTGGATCAGATATAAGTTCTCAGTCACTGTTCTAGTACCATGTCTGGTTTCCTGGTCCATGAATCCCACCATAATGGTTATGAACTCTAATGCTTCGGAACTGTGAGCCTTGAAATTAAATGCTTTCTTTTACAATTTTTTTTTTTTTTTTTTGCCATGGTATCTTTTCACAGCATTAGGAATGTAGGGAAGGAAGGTACTACATCTATTTTAAAAGGAGCACAGATTGCATTGCGAATCATGAGGGAACAAACTGAGAAGCAAAGAAATTTTCATGGATATTTTCTCAGCCATTAAAAGTCAAGTAGTCACAAATGTTACAACGTAAACCCGTTGTTAATCGTCATGAACACAAAAATATGCATGACTGTATGACAGTGAATTTCCATCTCTCATAGACATAACATTCTTGAAATAATACTTAAGTTACAAACTTAAAAAAGTTGTAGAGTGTGGAAGTTTACATAATAATGGTTCTAATAGGCTCATATATTTGAATGCTTAGGGAGTGGAAATATCTAATAGAACAGAAGGTATGTTCTTGATGGAGGAGGTGTGGCCTTTGTCAGGTAGATATGGCTTTTGTGAAGAAAGTGGGTCACTGTGGGGTGAGCTTTATGGTTTCAAAAGGCTTCTTCCTGCTTCCCTTGGGTCCACATATAAAATAATCATCTACTTGTCTAGCACCGTGTTTGCCTGAATGCCGCCATACTTCCCACCATGGTGGCAGTCGACTACATCTCTGATATTCTCAGAGGGCATCAATTAAATATTTTCCTATATAAGAGTTGCTGTGGTCATTGTGTCTCTTCAGAACAGTAGAACATGGACTAAGACATGGAAGAAATCAGGACGTGTATTTCAGGTGGCATAAAATAGTTAGGAAAAGGAAACCCAGATTTTCAAACTAGTCTTTTTCTAGTAGGGCTTGAGGGTACATATCGATACAATTTAATTCTCAAGAATAAATGATATCTGTTATGGTACTTGGTTATACTTTAGAGATGATAAAACCAAGGAAGGAAGAAAATAGGCAGTTAACCTACAGAAGTAAATAGTGGGGGTAAGGTTTTAACACAGGTAGCAGTTCAAAACCTTCCACTTCATAGCGGCAGGGATTAGCTTCTGGTAAAATTCCTGTGCCTTACCTTCACTGTTTCATAGTCCAGAGCTAAAGTCCACCCTGTTACTATCATTTTATCCTGCTGTACTTGCTATTTGCAATGGAGTATGATGGTGATAATTTTTCTTAAATTATGAATCCTGGAAATAAAGAAGTTTTACAGCTGACACATTCTGTGAAACTGGAAAGATGCTAATATAGTTTACCAGACATGGACAGAAAAGTTTATTTATAAGATCGATGGAGCAACATTATATCTTATGAACAGTTAGAAGTTCATAGAGAATGCTAAGAAAACCCACAGTCCCAAGAATTGGCATGTAATTGTTACTTTACCTCATTGAGTTATGGGATAGCTTCTACATAATAATAAATTATACAGAAATTGGTGATAAAATAGATTACCACCATAATAAGTATCTAATTCATCTGATATTACTGTCACACTACACTTTTTAAAAAAAATATTTTGAGCTTTATTTATCTGCTTATTTACTTTTGTGTTGTGCTGATTGTGTGTGTGTGTATCATGTTGCATATATGAGAGACAGAGGAGGCTTCTAGGGGTCAATTCTTTCTATAATATAGAACCTACAGAGGACAGAATAAAGAAGGGAAGGAAGGGGGGAAGGAGAGGGGAAGGGAGAAGTAAGGGCAGAGGAGGATTCTGAAACCTTTGAGAGCTTTTGTTCTCTTATGTATTAGGGCAATACCCAAAGTTCAGGTAAGTTATTAAGAATAGAAATTTACCTTTCTGTGTTCTAGGGGCTGAAAATTCAAATTCAAATCTCTGGCTTCTTGCTTGGAATATTTGAGCATGAACATGACCACTTGACAGAAGAATAAACCAAATTAACTCAGTTTTGACCTGTTTTTATTAGGTTCGTAAGTATGTCCAGAAAGGCCAGTCCAGCATGGTCCAGATGCCTCACCTATCCTTACTGGCTTCTCATTAACAATATCTATTTATTCAGGATGTACACTTGCCATAGGGAAACATTCCAAATGCACTGTGGCTGTGCTTTGGAAAACAGATAATGACAAACCAAGAGATTGGTATAAGCAGAAATTTGCATATAAATTTGAGATACTAAAGCATGTATAAGAAAAAAATCTAGATTGATTAAGTAATAGAAACACGAGAAATATAATTATTAGTCATACTCAGTAAATCTATCTCATTCGCAGTTAGCAAAGCAGGCTCACATGTAGTTATAAGGTATATTATGTTGAGGAAGGAAACCTCGTTTCTGACCTCCTCAAAGAGTAGAAAATAAAACATCACTGTCATGGTATTCATTTTACTCCTTGTCATTTACACAGTAAAAATTTACCAATGATATTAGGAAAAATGGTTAATTTTACATATAAACATATATGATAAAATTTTAGTAGTTACATTAAGATTTTTGTTTACGGTTACCATAAAAGTGAACACTAGATTTGTCATTAGCATTTCATATATATATATATATATATATAATACTGTGTCTTATGAAATTAAAGGGAAAATAAAATTAAATCAATATTTTAATGAGTTAAAATGGCATAAATTAAAAAGACTATAACCAGAATGAATTTACTCATTAGCCTCTTTGGGACAATAGATGGAGCAGTTAGAAACATTTCATTTTATCTTTCAGCATGAGATCCATTATTTTTGAATCATGAAGAAACGTATCACATATTTTGTAACCTCTAGGCTCTATGCCCATTTCTCTAAACTATTACCTATAAGCTGTAGCCAAAATTGAGTTTTTAATACATGTTTTATCATTCTCATTGTTTAGCAACTTCCAGGTGATGGAGTTACAATAGTAAAGTTCATTAAATATAATGGAACCACCTCACTGCTTTTTTCTAAAATTATTTTTGGCTTATCTCCTTAGTAAATGGTAATACTGTATAAAATGTTTTTAAAAAGCTTCTTAGTTCCTCATGAGGTGTTTTTGGCAGCTGGTCAGGGCAAAATCCATACCCAGGACTAGCGTCTATCACACTAAAGACAAATGCTCCTTCTGTCTCTTTGACAGAAGATCAAACGTAACTGTGTCATTTCTATGTGGCTGAGTGGTGTTGTCTGCCCCTGGTAGTTTGGGCAGTGTGCACTGCATATGTTCATGGAATATAGGGATGGACTGTGGTGAAGAAGGTAGAACTAGCTATGCAGAAATTTTTCTTTGACTTCTTTTTTAATTCCCAATAACAGTGGAGGAAAACATTATACTGACAAAATTAATATTTTTTATTCCTTAATACTATCTTTGTCCAGCTGAATATTCAAACTGAAAACAAATAATTTATAGTTCATTTTTTTAATTTTATGTGTGTGAGAGATAGTCTCTCTGTGTGTATGTGTGTGTGTGTGTGTGTGTGTGTGTGTGTGAGAGAGAGAGAGAGAGAGAGAGAGAGAGAGAGAGAGAGAGAGAGGGGTAGGTATATATCCATGTATACTATAACACACATGTGGAGTTTAGAGATCCATCTCTCTAGATATCATAAGACATCTGTTTCATCCAGATAATTATGGAAATGGAAGACTGGATAATTAGGTGAATGAAATTACACCCTGCTGAATATGAGCATTCAGATTGGGTCTGAACTGACATGGGTTTTCCTTCCTATATTGTACCTCATTGCAAGATCCCAATAATTCTTGTGATATTCTGCAGAGAGCATGGCAATGTGACTAGAAACACAGGGACTAAGTTCCATATCATCTTTGTACTACAGCCTGGGACAACTGAAGACTTACCTTGTTTTAAGTTCCATTTATAACTTTCATTCTTTATTTGATACTATGAAAACTACTTGCTACACTGTTTCCAAATGCATATAAGCCTCTTGAGACACATAATGTTGATAAATTTCATCTATAAATTTGAATTAGAACAACAGGAATTATACCAATGCTAAGAATACCAAGATGAAAGTTATCTTATACTTTGTAGTATAGATTCCAACAGGCTCCAGATAACTGTATGCAGATTTAATTTAAATGGAAAATATACCCACTTCAGAATAGACCCCATTACCTATTGTGCATTTACCTAATTCATGTTGAGTATATCTGACATTAACCATTCAGTATGTTCTGTCAACATAGACAACAATATAATAGGCTTAGTTAATTTCTTATAAACAACATGATACGTAAGGGCATACTGAGCTACATTCCAGAACTTATGCTCTTGGAGAAACAACATAGTTATACTCTACATGTACACTTCAATATGTAACTATTGACACTTTCCATTTACTGGAACTATAAGAAAATAAGTTGACCAACTTGATATGATACATTGTCAGAAAGTTCATTTATCTGCATTAAAAACATCAAACGGAAATGCTCTGATACAGCTTGTTATAGTTCAACATTACTCTCCACGATTCATGTTTTTGTACTCACGCCAAAGAATAAAAACTATCAGTTGTGGATCACATTTGAATCTTTCCTGTCACTTGTGGTGAGAATTTTGTAACAATCTCTGATTTATTTTTCTTTTATAGGTTAAATTTGTCAAGGAATTGCGATAATGTGAAATGTCTTTCTGTATGCAGTGAATATCATTGTTTAATAAAGGGACTGTTTTGGCCCATGGCAGGGCATCTTAGAAGCAGGCAGGAAACCTGAGTGTATAGAAGGAGGGTGAAGATAAAAGAGATGTGATCCAGTGGCCCAAGAAACAAGATGTAAAAGCTCAGATAAGCCCAGGGCCACGTGGCAAGACAGATTAATAAAAATGGGTTAAATTAAGATGCAAGAGCTTAGCTAAGTAGTGGCGGGCAGGTTCAGACCATGAGGCTAGGCTGGACCAGATACTTCCACTATAGTATTATGAGTCTTATGTTACTGTGGCAGCCTCCCAGATGCTTTCCGGTCTTTGTTTTTGTATGCAATCATTGACTGAAGCATGAGATAGAGCATGAAACTCTCCTCCACGTGCCAACACATTCTTAACCGAAAAAAAACCAACTACTTTCCTTCTGCTTCTGTCCTCATGAGTTCATATTTCTATCCTTCTTACTTTTTTTCAAATCATTTCTCATAGTCATGTGCTCAAAAAAGTCCCCCCTTTCCTCATATGTAAGCAAACAAGCTTCCTCCTTTCCCCTCTGTGGTACTCGTGATTTAATATTTTTCACTTTCATAATTTTCATTTTAAATATACTGCATGTGTAGCTTCTTTTTCTTATTTATACTTATTAATAAGTAAGTATATGTTTAAATTAGGATGATATTTGTTATGGTGAAGTCTATTCTTGATCATTGAGAGGTCTACACAATTGAATGGTATATATAAAAGTGATAGGAAAATTGATTCATGAATAAATGAATAAGTACAAGTACATCTTGAAACCACATTGGGAGGAATGCACAAAGTTGACAAAATGCATATTATGTGACAAACATAAAACAAAGAGCATGAAAACTACAATGCTTTTCTAAAAATGTTCCACAGTTATTAAACTATGCAACATACAAGAAATGGCAAACATAAAAACCACCCTGGTAATTATTTTCAAAAGTTACAGAAGTCATTTTTAATTAGTAAAAGTACGCACACTGTTGCAAAAAGAAATGCCTTATTCTTAGATTCTGAATAAAATGAAAAGCAGGGTTTAATTGGGAAGCTTGCACATATCTTTTTTTATTTTGTACACATTAAAAACCTAGTTTTAGTAAACTAATCTTATAATTTTAATCATTAAGCTGGTTACCATAAAAAGATAAAATGAATTTTTGGTTATTGTTATACTAAATGCTTATTTTTTAAATTTATTCAATAAGGCATACGTATTTCCCCATAATTGATTGACCAGTTGGCAATGTCATTATTGTTTGGAGTGTGTGTTTCTGTGTGTGTATGTGTGTGTGTATGCACGTGCATGTATTCCAGAAACTTTCTATTCTATTAGAAATAGAATATTTAAATACAATATATTCTGATGATGGTGCCCTTCCCCAATCTTTGTAGTATCTTCCTACCTCCTCCCCTCCCATTCATGCTGTGGAACAATCTATGGACACTGTCAATATGTATTACTCTTATTACTTTCTTGTTAATAAAAGGCTGATTGGCTTATATCTAGGGCAAAAAGCGTTTGAATAAGACCGTCTGACACAGAGAGAATGCTGGGAGGAGGAAGGGCAAGGTTCGAAATTGCCAGCCAGAGACAGAAATAGACACACAAAATGGGAAAAAGGTAGAAGCCATGAGCCTTGGCGCAACACATCGATTAATAAAAATAGGTTAAGTTGTAAGAGTTAGCAACAATCATGAGCCATTCATTGGCCAGGCATTTATAAATAATATAATTAATATTTGAGAATAGCTGCAAGAGCAGAGAACTCTGTCTACACATCCAGATACACATCCATTCTGTTTCTTGTTAGAAAATAAACAGGCATCTAAGAAATAACAATTGATAGATAGATAAATAGACAGACAGACAGATAGATAGATAGATAGATAGATAGATAGATAGATAGATAGATGATAGATAGATGATAAATGATAGAGATAGATAGATGATAGATAGATATATTTAGAGTAAGACAAACACACACACAAACAAAAAGAGCCAAAGAAGAAACACAGAGCATACATAGAGAAGCAGTGTCATGCATATTGTAAAACTTAGGAATTCCATAAAATTTGAAAACCAAAAGCCATACTATATACAGAAGGGAGCTGTGAAGTAGAAAACAAAACAAAATCAAACAAAATAACAAGTACAAAGAAAACAGAAAAGAACAACAAACTATCTCCCTTAACAGCATGAGACAAAGAACCTCTAAATATGTGGTTGATTTCTTTTGTGTTAACTGTCTACTGCCAGAGTTGATGCCTTGAAAATTGTTGGTTCCTGAGTGACACTCCCTTGAATTAAACTTTTCATTTGCATGTGACTGTAAACTGAAGATAACTTCTATGCTAGGGTTGAAAATATGTTCACTTTTCCTTTAAGCTGTAGGGCCCCATAGGTGCAGACATGTTCAGCCCCTGTGCATGCTATCCAAGTCTGGGAGTTCAGGTGTCCCAGCTCTGTTAAATCTAGAAAGCATTGATTCTTTGGTGCTCTCCAGTCCCTCTGGTTCTTACACCCTTTCTGTCTCCTCATCCACAGAGTTTCTTACCCTAAGGATAGAGATTTGATGTAGATATCTCTTATAGGGTTGAGTATTATAAAGTCACTTGTCATGTTATCAGGATATATTTCCTTGTATTTCTTTCACCTATTACTGCAAAAAGCTACTCTGATGATAGCTGAGCAAGGCACAGATATATCTAGTCTCAGGTTCAGTGTTGGATTTGGGTTCCACCTCATGCTGAAAGCTTTGTGCAGATACATGTCAACACTGCTTGCTGCTCCACTCTCTGTGAGTTCGTAGGAACTTTCTCAGTTGGTTTGATGGGCCTAGTTCTTCTGCTGTTTTCTATCCCCTATGGTTGTTACACTTTCTGCCTTCCTTTCTGTGGGATTCTCTGAGCTCAGTGGTGAGGGATTTACTGGAGACATCCCATTTAGAGCTGCATGTTCTAAGGTCTCTCTATCTAATGACTAGCAGTGATTCTCTGTATGTTACCATCTGCTGTAGGAGATGGCTTCTCTAACGATACCAAAATAAGACACTGAAGAATATAGCACAATATCATTATAATTCATTTTATTGTTATATTTTGTTTGTAGACCAGTAGTATTAATTATTTTCTTTCTGGGCTATCTAGCTTCTTGTTCTTAGTTATGGTCACCAAAGCATTGTTCGGATGTTCCATCTTGTAGAACATGTTAAATCATATGTTGGTTTGTTATTTTCACAAGGTATTGCTATCATTTCTCTAGCATATTTTAAACTGAGGACAGAGTATAGATCAAAAGATGCTTGGTGCTAATGAGTCTCATTTGGTAGCCTTCAGTGTACTTTCTTGTACCAAAGTCATAGAACATAGAGTTAAATGTTCTACAAGGAAACAGTTCTACTCTCTGGGTATATGAGATATGTGGGTAATGTCTGCAGCGACTTGACCTTTCTGTCAGTTTGTGGAGAACAATGTATTTTCTTAGCAACAACCTGCATTGTTCAGAATTTCCGTGAGACTTGTTTGGCCAACAACTCTTTGTGTAACTCAGTCCCAGTACTGGAATCTTCATTTGTTGACATAAGATTAGTGGAGACTTTATCTCCCGTGTTATTTGGAGACGTAATTCCTTCATATATTTTAGTAAACTTCCACTATACTAGGTTTTAATATCAACGTTCAAGTGCTCCTCATTTTTGACTATCTCTCCATACATCCCCTTATCAGCTCCATCTACACTTCTCTTCTTCACCTGATTTTCCTGTCACTGTCCCCTCTGGCCTTATTCCACACATAAAATTGATAGTATTTGTCTCATGTGTACACCTAGTCTCTTTATCTATACCCAATGTCTCAAAATATAACTTTTTTATCATTTATTTAATGTCTTAGAGTCACATATAAATGAATACATATCACATTTATTTTTCTGAGTCTATGTAACCTCACTAAAGGTTTTTTTTCTAGTTTTATTCATTTTCTTGCAAATTTCATGGTGTCATTTTTATAGCTGTGTAATAATTCATTGTGTAATTTTATTTAATTGTTCGTTGAGAAATACCTGGGCTGTTTTCAATTTTTAGCTAAGCTAATGTAAAAAGATCAGCAATGAGCATGGTTGAGCAAACATGATTGTGATAGAAGTCTTCTTTGGAGTATGTACCCAAGAGTGGTATTGCTGAATCTCAAGGTCGATAGATCCATTTCCATTTTCTGAAGAACTTCCATACTTTTCTTCACATTAACTATACAGATTTTTCACTCTGACCAGCACTGGATGAGGATTTCCTCTCATCTACCTCCTTGCCAGGATGAGATGTCACTTCTGTTATTGATCTTATCTATACTGACAAGTGTAAAATAGATCCTAAAAGTTGTTTTGATTTGCATTTACCTGTAGCTAAGGATATTGAACACGAATGTATTTCTTAGCCATTTAAACGCCCTCTATTTAGAATTTTCTGTGTATAGCAGCATCTCTCTTTTTAATACAGTTGTTTAGTTTATATCTTCATTACTTTGTATATTTCATATAAGCCCCACATTAGATGTGTAGCTGGTAAAAATCTTTTTCATATTTTTTTGTCTGCTCCTTTTTCTGAATTGTTGTGTCCTTTACCTTAAAGAAACGTTTGAGTTTCGAGATATCCTGTTTACTAATTGTTACCTTTACCTTGCAAAGGGTATTCTGTTCAGAAAGATTCCTACTGTGCCAACAAGTTCAAGGCTCCTTCCCGTTTTTTCTTCTACTAGATTCAGTGTATTTGGTTTTCTGTTGAGATCTTGATTCAATTAGAGTCTAATTTGGTATAGGATAATAAGGATGAATCTATTCACATTCTTCTACATGCAGCCCTCTAATTTGACTACACCATTAATGAAACTGATTTTTCCCCTGTGTGCATTTCTGGCTTCTTTATCCAAAATCAGGTGTTGATAGCCATGTGAATTTATATCTAGTTCTTCAACCCAATTCCATTAAGCAAACTAGAGAGTGGTGAGACTTCTAACACGTCTTTCATGTTTCCAAATTGTTTGTTTTAGCTGTCCTGCATTTTTTTGTGTTTCCATATGATACTGAGAATTATCCTTCCAAGATCTGTGAAGAATTGTGTTGGAATTTTGATGAGAATTATATTAATTCTGGAGATTAGGTAGGACAGACATTTTAATTATACTAATGATTCATGAGCATTCCAGATCATTCCATCTACTGATGTCTTCTCCAGTTTCTTTCTTCAAAGACTATATTTATCAGGTATGGAGTAAAAATGAATGGAGAGTGGACAACATTGTCTTATTCCTGATTTTATTGGAATTTCCTTCCTTTTAACTTGATGGTGATACACTTGCTATAAACTGCCTTATTAAGTTTAAGTATGTCTCTTGCATCATTATTCTTTCTAAGACTTTTGACATGAAGTGGTATTGAAATTTGGTAAACATATTTTCTGGACTTAATGAGTATGTAGATTCATATTTCAGTTTGCTTATATTGTGAGTTACATTTATAGGTTTTTTCATGTTGAACCATTCCTGAAACTCTAGGATGAAATCTGCTTGTTTTGAGATTTTGTCTGAAAACACATTATTGAATATTTTCATATCTTTGTTCATATGAGAAATTGGTTTCTAACTTTCTTTCTTTTTGTACCTTCATGTGGATTTGGCATCAGGGTAACTGTGGTCTCATAAAACAAATTAGGCAATGTCACTTCTGATTCTATTTTGTAGAATAAGTTGAAGAGTGCTAGCCCTAACTTGTCATTAAAATTCTGGTAAAATTCTGTGCTAAAACACTCTAGAGCAGGGCTACTTAAAAAAAAAAAAAACTTTTAGTGACTGATTCTTCTATACAATGTGCTATAGGTTTTTATAATTGTTATTTGATCTTGACTAAATTTTAGAAGGTGCTACTTGTCAAGAAAATAATCCATTTCTTTTCAATGTTCAGATTTGATGGAGTAACGTTTTTAAAATATGTTCTCCTGACAATGAGACAATCCAGTTAATCGAAGGAATATACTTCAAAACCCTTTAAATTAGTTTTCCTTGAGGGTTTGTCTAGGTTCCTGTCTTGTCTTCTTGTTGATTTTCTCAAAAAGCAAACTTAGTGTTTTATTGTCCTTTGTTTCTATTTTACTGATTTCAGCCCTGAGTTTGATTATTTCTTACTCTCTATGCTTTTTTTGTTGTTGTTGTTCTAATTTCTTCTTTCTGCTCTAGAGCTCTCAGCTGTACTGTTAACTTGGTGGCAGATTTTTTTTTTCTTTTATAGGAAGTTCTGTTATGAACTTGTCTCTTAAATTCAGTTTCATCGTGTCCCACAAGTTTGTGTACGCTGTTTATTTATACCCATTGGATTCTAAAAAGTCTTTAATTTCTTTCTTGATTTCTGTCTTGACTCAATTTCATTAAGTGAGATGTACATCTGTATACTGGAAGTGGATATTAAAAATGGGGATGGGCTATATTTTTGAGATGATTCACAGAGTGAAGAAGGCATGAGGGAGGGCATCAGTGTTCTACCAACATCTGCTCATTTAGTTAGACTCTTTGGAATTGGGGTAGAGTGTAAAGGAGGTTAGGCCAGAAGATGTGCTATATCACTGGGATAAAGTTGGGGGATCAGATCTCCATACTGGGCTACTCAGAGACTCTATCCACAGAGGGAATGACTGCTGGTATTGGAAGCTATTGGGAGAAGGAAGGTCGTAAGGGAACATAAGATCTTCATGATCCTTTTGCGATGGGGTCAAAGAGAAAAGATAGACCATAGAAGGTACTCTACTACAGAGTTGGGCATGAGACTGGTAGGACTGGATTCATAGGAATGGAAGGACAGGTAAAGATCTGCCTTTATTCTACCTTTTCCCCTTGCATGAGGGGCTATCAGTTAGCAGGGGGACTAGAGTTGGACCTAGAATAAAGAAAGAATGTGAGAGGAAAAGTACTATGGAGAAAGAGAGGTAAAAATCTGCAGTTAACCTAACTAGTTTCCTGGCAGGAGTCTAGACTTGAAGACTTTGGCCAACAGGTCATTTTTGGGGTGGATAATTTTGGCTTGTCTGTTGAGAATTGACTGTACAAGGGGAATTAACATGTTACAAGGAAACCTCTCAGAAGATATAAAGAAATCCATAAGGAAACAAGGGTATGTGGCTTAGGTAACTACAGAGTAAGGTTGGGATAGGTTCAAATTCTATGAATATTTTGAAGCTTTGCTTGGTGGGTTTAAAGATTTATGTATAACACTAAAATTCATAATCTACAGAATAAAAAGATAGAGCTATTTACTGAGATAGGCAAGACTGTGTGGAATAATATTCTGATTCCATTTCCAAGGTGTGAAATTTGAAAAATAAAATGAATCAAACAGTTGGAAATCCAAATACAGAAGTCAAGGAAATATTCTAGACCATAAAATTATGGCTTTTAAATCATGTTCTTGGATGGTATTCTCTCAAGGTATTATTTTAGACATAATGTTACAATACATCAAATAAAATTTGAGTTCCATTTTTTTGACAGTCAATCAAAAGTTGAAGCTACTGTAAGTCAAAACAGCATTTAACAGCCTATTGAACACCATAGCTTAGTCATTTTGTCCATGCCAGAATGTCAATGTTTACTGGCCTTGACCTCTTAGCTGAAGCTGTTGATAGTGGCCAACAGACATCGAATCACATATCCTCACTCGTCATGAAAATCGGAAAGTTTCTACTTAAGATGTCCCACAGGGACATCACTTCAGTTTTGAAAACTGACCCATTGTTGTCAAAACTTTTAAACTTCCAAATACTGAGACCCGAGACACAGAGATGTTCAAAGCTACAGTTCAAAAGAAGCCAGCTAAAGTATTACTGTCTTGTAGCAAGAACAAGAAAGCATGATGCCCGTTTCTAAAGCCAGGCCAAGATATACTTAGACAGAAATGAATGGATGTGGTGGGTCATATCAAACAGCAACAAAAAACACACTGAGACAGAAAAAAGAAGTGAATAGAGAAAGGCAGAGAGTGGACTGAAGAGTGAAAGGAAAAGTGGAAGAAAGAAGGATGGGCTTAAAATAGATTCTGAAATCTCCCAGAGTAGTCCTGGGGTGGTGAGATTGTAAGTGCCAGGTGTTTATCACCAACATGCTGAGAATATTTATGAAAAGCTAAATAACTACAAGTTACTGGTTCTTTTATATTGGGTAAGATTGTGTCTTCATGTTTTCCCACTGTCCTGGGAATACTTCTCTCCTTCCTAGCTTTCTGGATCACTGGGTTCTTTGCAGAGCTTGTGAAAGAATATGTCATTTGACTTTGTTCTCCATGGGTAAAATATAATCTTTTTTCTTCCCTCCCAGAATATAATCAAGACATTCTTGGCATGCAAGCTTCCTACAAATCCACTGCACACCCAGTCCCAGTATTTCCTATGGGAAACTTCAGCAGTTGGCAGCTTGAATTAACTCTGTATCAGGAGCAACATTGCCGCTACTGAATTGCAGCCAGTTGGATAGAAATCTTGAGCTCATTATCCTTCAGTTGATGGCGATGATGGTGAGGCAGGCATTGTCCAGGCAGTCCTTCCAATATTTTCAAAATCTCTATCTAAAGTCCTTTAAAACCACGTAGTTTATATTCTGTAGTTTACACACAGTAAATACCTCACTATTTTCAAGAACTACACGTCTGTACATTTTGTAAATGTAGAAGCTGATTTTTTTTTCTCACCTTTTTACTGAACTATGAAAGTTATTGGTCACTGGGTTTCGACTTAGGTGCCTTGACAACCCCACTGATTCTTTTTCTGGTTGTTTGCTTCTTTTATTGATCTCTCTTTTCCAAAGCCATAGTCAGTACTAAGCACAGCAAACAATGCGAGCTCTTTATTTGTCTCTTGAGTCAAACAGTTTGAAATCTATCTGCTGTTATTATTTCTTCAGCCCATAAACTTCATTGTGGGCCTCAATAATGAAACTTTATGTTCTAAAAGCATGATCTCATTGTAATTTCCCTTTTTTTCCCTCTCCAGTCAAGACCCTCGCTTTGTTACCCACTATGCCCTTCCAGTTTGATATTTGCTAAGAAGAACAACAAATTATAGACCTTAATTATTTCTGTCATAGATCCCTGTGCATTTTACCATGAAATGCATTAAACTTCCTTTTGTTGGCTTTTCTGTTATATGTCAAAGGCAAAGGTTATCTGAAGCTTTGTAGATGCACATCCACTTTGTGTCCTTGGGTTATAATTTGTTATCCTACAGAGTGCAGTAGTGTTCTAATTCTCCAGCTGCCTTCTAACTACATAAGATTTCCTGGATTCTACTTACATTTGTAGTAGGGAATAAAACATCCAATCTAAAAAGAAAATGAAAACCAATTCCAGTCAAACAGCATTTTTTGGTTGTACCTCACTTATAACTCCATTGACAGAACTATATAGATGATCTCAAAATTTGTTTTCCAAATGTAGCCTTCACATCTGTGATATTGGTATGTATTTTATTAATAATTCCATAAAATATTTCTAAGGTTCTGTGATTGAGGCTCGAACACTCAGAAGACCTGGCATTCCTTTGCATACTTCACTTTAGGTCAAGCATCATGAAGTTGACAAAGTGGGAGACAAACTAATTTTGGTCTGATAGATAATTACTTAAGGATGCAATCAGTAAAACACAGATTAGGTACAAACAGAAGGATAAGGTGTCATACAGTCTCTTCAGTTTGCATGTCTCTCCCCTTTTTGTTTGGATTATCTCAAGACCTGGCAGAATGCAGCTAAACAGTCCTAATTCTCTCCACTGAGCCTTTCAAAAAGGGTGCGACAAAGAATAAAATTTTATGAGCAGTAGGGAAAAGAAGGGCTGTTAGTTAAAAAAGGGTGGACACACATCAGATACAAGTCTGATGATTCAGGATTGGCCTTAGTTTAAGACTATAGAGATCATAAGAATAAAATAAAGGTAGTGCTGATAACTTTTTTGTTTCATAAATCACTCATTTAACACCAGTCACTTTTAGACTTAACTAAGAATTTGCATTAAGTTATAATTTCAAAATATATATCTGTATTTTACAAGCCTTAACTGGGCTGTTATCTCATCTTTGGAAAAATACTTCTGTAGAAACATTATGACCTAGATTAAATTTTCAGAATTCTGTAAAATCTTAAATTGGGGATCTGGAGGGGCAGAGGCAGACATGTCATTGGGGTTTAATTGTCAGTCATCCTGGATAGCATGGTAAATATAGGCAAATATAGGTTTGGAAAAATTTTATCAAAAAAGCAAGATAGAGAGCATCTGAGGAATTATATTCAAGGTTGCTTCTGGGTCTTGTGAAAATATACTTATGAAAATTTAAAACAGATTAGCTAAGGATGGACCTTAAGTGCTTCTTGCACAGTTTCATAAAGTCATAGTTTAGCATAATCTAGGTCAATGTCCTCAAGCTTTCTAATTTTATGATCTTTTAACACCGTTCCTCATATAGTAACCACCAACAGTAAAGTTATTTTTGTTACTAATTTGTAACTTTAATTTTGCTACAGTTATCAATTGTAATGTAATATTTGTGTTTTCTGGAGGTCATAGGAGCCCCCTTGTGAGGGTCCTTTGATCCATCAAAGGAGTATAACTTGAGAATCATGGATCTAGGTGTGATGGTGTAAGAGGATACACATTCAAAGTCATTCTGAGCCAGGTAGAAAAAAAAAAGATAGAGGAAAAAGAAAGATGTAGTTACGGCAGATGCTGCCAGCTACCAGGGAAGCAAGATAGAATGGAAAAGCCAATAGCCACATGGTAGAACATAGATTAATAGAAATGGCTTTAGGTACATTGTAAGAGCTAGTTGCCAATGAGATGGAGCCATAGGTCAAAGAATTTGTATTAATATAAGCTTCTGAGTAATTATTTTATAAATGGCTGTGGGACCTAGGGTAGGAGAGATTTGTCTGGACCACAGGGCTAGACAGGACACAGAAAAACTTCCAGTACCACATAAATATAACATAATTTTAATGTAAGTTTTTCCCAAATTGTCAATAATTTGTGCATAAATTTGTCATGGTATCAGTCAGTAACTTTCGTTATGAAGCACTTGAATAAATAATCTACCTTTTAAAACAGTAGAAATGTGTTTATCAATTTAATAAAACTTAATCTACTGGGAGGGATGGAGAGGAGAGAAGGGAGGGGGAGCAGTGGGATACATATATACATTAAAATGACAATTTTTTAAAATAAAAAAAATTAAAAACCTTAATCTGATTAAATCATGTCATACTACTGTGAATGGTCAAAGGTTTGAGAAATATTGTTTCTAGTATTTATCTTAAATATTTTAGCTACTCTAAGCCCCTGAGTTTTACAGTTTCTTCCTCACCATTACCAGCTTTACATTGATATTACTCATTTCTGGCCACTTACTCGTGCACATAATTTCCAGCTCACTTTCTGCTTCCTGGTTTTACCAAATTTAAAAGCTGGTGTGTCTAATGGCTTACTGTGCCACCATTGCTTGGAACAGCATCAGGTTTCCAATACCAGCTCCTTGCACTTACTTAAGCTGCCAAGAAGGAATATTGAATCTTTTCATTTCCTTCTCTTTTTGTTTACAAATGATTACAAATATATGGACTCTTATGTCAAGGATCTGATAATAAATCTATGTAGCAGAAGAAGTTCACCCCTAAACTCCTATTCTGTTTCCCCATCTATGTAACATTTAACTGCTACTGAAGTAAATCAGACACAATAGCTGAAGATTGATATAACTTATCTAACACGTCCAATGAAACTACAATTTGCCTTGTAAAAACTGCTTCCTAAACTGAAATGTGGAAAAGAACAACAAAACATTAAAACAGAAACTGAATACATTTCATGTTCACCTTAGGGTTTTTAACAATTTGAATACCAAACTCTTTATTAATGTGCCATTAGTTTTTTGGGGCTTATAACAATTATCTTGAATTTATTTAGAGATATATTTTGTTCTCAGGTCCTTTGTTTATAAATATTATAATGCTATTTTGATTTAAGACAGTATTTAAATTTATATATAATACAATGTCAAAGCTCATTATTCAATTTCTGTTATTTATGCTGATAACAATGAAGCATTTTCACCCTGTAAAATGTATTTTTCTTTTCTTTCATTAATTTTTTTCTTTTTTTTCTTGTATGTGCTGTTTAGAGACAAGGGTCCTCATTCTGTAGACTAGGCTGGCCTAGTACTTACATAAATCCACCTGCCTCTGCCTCTCCAGTGCTGGCATTAAAGGTATACAAACATTCTGCATTACCATAAGGAAGTTGAGTACTCAGAATTCTGTTAATAAACTGAGTTGCTGAGCATTCAAATTCCTTTCAAAGTCACCTAATTGATTATTTTAAAATACTTTTCAGTTTAGCACAGTCTCCATATTGCAGGTCAGTCATTCCCAGTCTGGGTCGAGATTTGTCTTGCATACACTGATTATGAGAGGCTAGTAAGAAGCAGTCAGTCAATGCCAACCCCGCAGTCTGTAAAGACATCATTTATGCTTAGGAAGTAGCTACAAAGGATTTTTTTTATTTTTTATTTTTTTTTTTACCAGAATGATGGTTGAAAACTATAAATTCTGACTTCCATTTTTGAGAAGCAAGTTATTAAATATTTTCATAGAATAAATGATTTAGAACTCAGAAATAAATCCTAAAGATAAACATGTGAAATGAAGATAAATCTTCCCTAGTTTCTTTACATAAGAATTGTCACTGATCATATTGTAGTTATTGTAAGCTTCCATGTCATGATAAAGAAGAACTTGTATGTTAAAAACTAAAGGCATCCCTAATGGAAAATGACATATCATGGTGAAAGGAATTTTCTTAGGGACTCAAAGATTTCTGTCTCTTGTACACACCTTTGACTATAGTAGGTATTAGTGGACATGTTGGTGTACTTTCATATTCAACAAGTAATCATTTAATGTGAGTTAATAAAAAGATAACTTTTAAAGAATTACAGTCCATGCCTTCTGAGTACTTGAGAATATCAGTAGAACGTGACTCTTCCCAGGAACAAACTGTGAATGGGTTGTGGTTTAAACCTCCCCATCAGACCTGGAATAAACTCTAAGAACCGATTCAGACTCCCGTGAAACAATTCCAAATAAAACAAATCAGAATCTTGAGCCTTACAATCACAGATACTGATTTTGTAAATAGACTCTGTGGTAGTATAAAAAGGCATCAACCAAAGTGAGACTGCTCCTCTGGTGAGCATCTTAAAGGCAAAGAGTGTGCGCACTGAGTAACAGATGGACCCGTGCGACAATAAAAGCAAACCGATAGAAGATACGAAGCTTGCAGAAATTTCCACTTTATTTTGCAATAGAAAATTATTATGTTTCATAGAATTTCTTTTTAAAAAATTCAGAAAATAGTAATAGAAAAAGAATAAATAAAACAGAATTTAACCATATGCTTTCTTAGAATTGGTTTTCATACCCTTCATGAGGATGGATATAGTATTTCACATTTTACGCTATGTATAACACATAGTTTGTCTACTCTAGTTAATGAATGATATCATGGATTAATGTAAAGAAGAATATTTACCACAACGTTTATTTCAAATACAGTACAGTGGGCATAAAGTAGGATAGTGGAAAAGCAGTCACAGGGCTTCATCCTACTGAAGCTCATCAACTCTTTATTTAGCCTGATCAGGATCCTAGTGAAAGACCATCAGAATTGCTTCCTAAAGAGAGATTCTTACTCTTTTTCTCAACTCATCACCACCTTTTTTTTTTTTGAAAATTTTTACACATTTCTAGGCATACAATACTAAAATCAGTATATACTTATGGTACAAAAAGATAAAATAAACTTGTTCCTCATATAGCTTTATCATGTCTTGTTAAAGGAAGATAAACTTTTATACTAGAGGGATAGATGCATTTCTTTATTACTACATAAAGCATTAAAGCTTGGCTTGATACTGTGGGGTGTAGATTATCTCCAACATTTTTCACTATTGATAGTTGTTTGAATTTTATAATTATTAAATTTAAGATTGCAGCTTTACAAAATAGGTTGCAAAATGAAAGAAGTATATATAAGGGCATTTAAGAATTTATTGAAACTTTTCTCTTAATCTCAACTGAAAATACATTTGGAAATTTATGAGGTATAAGTAAACAACTCCAATCAATATTTTAAAATAAAATATTCTAACATAATGTAATCCAGAAATGTATTTTTTAGATGGAGTTTTGGTATGCATTCCTGATGATGTCCTTGAACTAACTATATAGACAAGGCTGGCCACACATTCAGAGAGTGACCTGCTCCTGGCTCCCTAGTACTGGGCTTACAGGTCTATGCAACCTCACTCAGCTAAAATGTACTATTTTGCTAATCACATCCTGAAGACTGGTGGCAGGAGAATGTTAAAGTTCTTTGTTCTCAGAAATTAAAAGGTAGTGGGTGTTTCTTGAAAGTATAAAGTATTCTGTTGGTTTTACCCTCTCCATCTCCCATTAATCTTCTATAGAGTTTCACTACTACTCTCACCATATCTGTAGAAGAGTGATATGTATCTATATAATCTAGAACCTACACAAAAGAAAGGAAAAAATATTTATCTGTCTGAGACTTCTGTAATTTACTTAACATTTTTGTACCACTTGTATATATCTAAATATGTATATTTAGATATATGCAATTGAGAAAATAATTCATTTTCGTGGGAAAATATTACATGATGGGTATAAATTAGCTTTACTTCATACATTGCCTTTTAATAGACACATAAATGTATTCTATAAAATGGTGACTATATACAGTGTTTCAATAGACATTGATGCAGGAGTACCTCTGTGATGTGTTTGCTTAGGGTCTTTGGATAAATAGCCATGAGTACTAGATTTGGGTCATGTGGTCTGGGTACTTTCAGGTTTTAAGGTTTTAAGAACTTTTCATACTAATTTCTGTAGTGGCCACAATAATTTACGTCTCCATACAAATTTTATTGGTTTTTCTTTTGACTTTTGTGTATTCTGGTTAGTTTTCTTTCCAACTTGGCATAAGTTTGAAGTAACTGGGAAGAGGAGACTCAATTGAAAAATTTTCATCATATTGGCCGGTGGGTAAATATATAGTACATTCTTGATTGATGACTAGTGAGTAAGGGCCCACTCCACTATGAATAATGCTGGACCTGGGAAGTTGGCTGTGGGACACAAACAAGACAGATTGAGAAAACTAGAAACAGTCAGATGACAACCAGTGTTTCTCTGTGCTCTCTACATTAGGCTCTGCCTCCAGGTTCCCGCCCTGCCTAAATCCTGCCATGTTTCCTCTAAATGATGGACTATGATCAGAACATGAAGCAAAACAACACAAACACCCCACCCCAAATAAAAATCTACACTGATTCAACCAAACAAAACCCAAAACATCATTTTCTCCACAAATTGATTTATATTATGGTGTTTTATCCCTTGAGTGGGACACAAATTAGGATACTGCTATTTTTACATGAAAGTATCAAAAACAATAATAATATACTTAAAAAGCATTTGGTTGTAATTGGGAGAACTAAAATTATGAGGTTACCTGTAACTTCATGGAGTAGTTTGCATCAACTAAAAATGTATAATTTTATATTTTGTTTTGTTGATTTAAAATTCTTTAACAATGAAACTTATATTTAAATACTTCTCTTGGCTGGTCTGTCAAATCAGAACTCCTGGAAAATATACAACACTCTTAAAGTTGTAGTCTATATGACAGAATTTGTAGAAAGTGTAAATTATTAGTTATTCTCAGGTCATACACAATCATTGTGAAAACGGCCTATGGATTGCAGCACAATATTCTTTACTTTATAGCTAATATCTACTTATAAATGAGTATATACCTTGTCTGACTTTTTTGGTCTGGGTTACCTCATTCAGGATGACTTTTTTTTTCAGTTCCATGCAAAATTTTTTCTTTGCCTGAAAATTTTATAATTTTATTTTTAACAATGGAGAAATATTACACTGTGTAAATGTACCGTAACTTCTTTTTACATTCTTCCTTTGAGAGACCTTCTAGCACAGCTAAAGCAAAAAAAAAAAAAGCAAGCAAAGAAACAAACAAACCAAACCAAAACAAAACAAAAAACCCTACTTTCCTTACGAAAGGAATGAATAAATAAATCTCTCAAAGAAAGCAAGAAAAGAACAAAGAAAATAATGGAGGAAATGTGGTGGGACCAAGAAACCTCATTATAATGGATGGCGTCCAATATGGAGCGAATATCCACATAAAGCCAGAGAAAGATTAAAAGGGACTAGATAACAGAAACTGAGCCGAAGCAGTTTCCAAATTGTGTATCTGAAACAGGTCATTGTACAGAGAAAGTGTGGCATCCGGGCCACATTCAAAATGGCTCCTGCGGACTGGCGGCAGGCAGTAACCAGGCCAGTTCCTAAAGTTTCATAGAAGACTTGGCAACATGTGATTGATTTAAGGTTTCTGTTTACTTTGAACAAAAAGGAAACACAGACATTTTATTACTAGCAGCATTTTCTTGGATCTGTTCTGTTTGCTGGCGGTGAACAGAGACATGGTTCCTTTAAGAGAACTTACTGATTCAGTGTTATCTGCAAAAATTATTTCACTCTTTAAGAGAGTGTGAGTATTGTAAAAGCTCCTCTGGTTGGAAGATGATTAAGAATTCACAATAAAACAGATTCAGATGAAAAGAAAAAGAACCTGTAAACGGGTTACAATGTGTATAAAAGGTACATAGGCTTCAGAGAGAAAAGAAAGGTAAAAAAGAGAAATAGAATAATAAAAATATAAAAAGCCACATAAAGATGGAAAATAGATACAAAATCTGGATTTTGTTTACTATTGTATTTTCTTTTAATTTTTTAACTGTTAATGAGCAAAAAGACAGTAGATCTTAAACAAAAAATATATTTTAAAGGTATTATGATTTTGAAATTTGTGTCTAAGGATTTATTGCTTTGGAAGTTTTGCTTTTGTTTCCACAGAGAATGAGAACCTGTGTATTGCTTCCAGGCAAATATGGTTTCATCAACCAAGACACCCTGAAAAAAAAAATCTCTGATGGGAAGAGATGGCCGTATCAGCTTCAGGGATGCAGACTATGATCCAGTCTCAAGAACTAATGAGATTTTCAATGCCCTGTAATCAGCAGGAAGTAGTAATGGAAAACTATGCTCAAATTCCCAAAATATTGTTTCTAAATGTTTTTTTTCATTATAAATGGTTAATGGTCATAATTAATCTCTTTCTAAGAAGAAAAAGGGGATATAGTATATGAATAATTTTTTAAAAATTAGATTATTGAATTTACTTAGATCAGAAAATCAGCTGTTAATCTCAAAATGTTTAACATTGGTATGGATTTTGGTTTATTGATACAAATTTAAGGTCAATTCTCTTATGCTGTATGTAGTTTTCTACTATTGTTTAAGATAAGATGTTTATGTAATTGATTTAAAATTTTAATGTATAATTACTAAATGCATGTTAGTTAGATTTTTAGGTATACAAAGATAAATTTGAATTAGATAAGTAATCTTCGAACACTTCTGAGACCTACAGAATATGGCATTTGAAATGTTTTAAGAACTTGGACTTTTCTGGACAGTGAGACAAGTTTGCTCCTGGCAGCACCAATGTACTTCAAGAGAAAAATGGGCACTGAAGAAACTCCATATGGAGATTAGTTTCTTTGTGGTATCGGTTAGCCACTACATGAACCTGTTCTTATATTGACTGCTTGACAGTATGCTGTTCAAACTGGACATGCAGGTTCTATAGGAAGGTGACCTCTGAACTTCAGCAGACAAGCTGAGATGGTCATTCAGACTCCTACTTTGCAGAGAAAACTGTCAGACATTCTTTAGGACTTGAGGAGAAGTGACTGATGAATGGGCAGAGCAGATTTCCTGTTTCACTGAAACGAAAAGAGACTCCGGGCCTGTAGGCTGAAGATGGATGCCCCAACTTTATAAAGGAACTTTGGGTGACTGCCCAGGCAGATAGGTATCATCTCTGTCCTTTCTAGATTTTAGAAGTCGCTTGCACTTCTGGTTTACTTGGGTAAATATATCCTTCTGTGGTCTTTGATGTAGTTGAAGATTAGATAGTTATAGGTATAGTTTTTCTTAGTTATTTGAAAGGTATATTGGCTATGAAACTTTAGATTCATAAGGATAACATAGATGTTAGAGTTATTTCTTTAATTTTGCTAAATACAAATAGACTAGATATTGTAACTTTAATTCTTGCTTGGTGGATATTTTGTTATATGTAAATTTGCTATGTTAAAAGTGAAGCCTTCCTTTTTGATTAGACGGAAAGGGGGAGGTGATGTGGGAATGTCTTTCTGTATGCTGTGAATATCAATATTTAAATAAAGGAGCTGTTTTGGCCCATGACAGGCACCATAGAAAAAGTAGGAGGGGAAATCACAACATAGGTAGGAGAAGCAGGGCAGAGTCAGACAGATCGAGCCAGATACTCAAAGAAGAAACATGTAAGGATTACAGGTGAGCCATGGGCCACATGGCAGGCCAGATTAATAGAAATGGGTTGAGTTAAGATGAAGGAGCAAGCTAGCAATGTGCCTGAGCCATAGGCAAAACAGCATGAACTTTACATAAGTGTCTGAATAATTTCTGGGGCCCTAATCCGCTGTGGGTAGTTAAAGGGTCTGGGGCTTCAGGTCTGTGGGTCTGGACTCTGGCTGCCTCTGACCAAGAAACCTCATTACAACAGGAAATAAATAAAACCCTTACAGGAAGCCAAGATAAAGCAAACAAACAAAAACAACAGAAAGAAAAAAATAAAACTGTTCAAGATCTAAAACTGTAAAATAGAATCTAGTTAAGTGAATAAAAACTATAGAGGCAAGTTTACTAATAGATTAATGAGATGGAAGAAAGAATCTCAGGTGCTGAAAATATGATGGAAAAAATAGGTACATTGGCCAAAAAATCCTAAACAATTCCTGAAACAAACTTCTAAGATATCTTGGAAACTATGAGAAGACTAAAACCAAGGGGGGAAAAAAGGAGAATAATCTCAGCTAAAAAAAGTGCCACAAAACTATATTTTGTGGATTTTATTACTATGAATACTATTATTATCATTATTATTACTATTATTAATTATTCTCTCTTTCTGTTGAAAAAGGATATTTCCTTGCTGAGGGTTGAGGACTACACTTATCTGTGGGTATAAATACAAATGTTGAGAATATAGATAGAGATTATGCTGATTCAGGATATTCATAGTTCTAAGGTCTCTTCCAAGAACCATGACTTTACTAGCCCTGAGTAGATGACTAGTCTTCTGGTACAAGGCTTGATTCTGCTCTTGTTGAGTCAGTCTTAAGAGCAATTAGCAAGCTGTTGGTTGTCACTACATGCCCTAACTTTCTGAATTCTAATATTCTCTCCCTCCATCTCACCTCTACCAGATACCTTCTGGTATATAGAACATTTTTAGTGTTGTTATATCAATTCTGGCTGTTGTTAATGTTCATGGGAATTGACAGAAGACATGCTCTTATGTGCACAGGAAAACGTAGGAGGTCTTATCCTTACAGGAAGAAGTGTAGGCAAATGGAGAATGCTAAGAACAGGAAGAATACATAAACTGGTCATACAATAACAAATGTTTAGACCTGAAAACATACAAAAATGTAATATTAAAGAGATTGAAGGGGTTATAAATGGATATATAAATATTCATTGATAAAAGTGGATGTGAATTAACAAAAACAAGTTATGTTGCCTTATAGTCTCGTTTGTTTGTTTATTTGTTTGTTTGTCTTCTTTTGTTTTTTGAGAAGGTTTCTCTGTGTAGGGTTGGCCATTCTGGAACTTGCTCTGGAAACCAAACTGGCCACGAATTCAGAGATCTGCTCTTCTCTGTCTTCCAGGTCCTGGGATTAAAGGCATTTCCAACCACCATCGAGCTTTAGTTAAGGTTTCTGCTGCCATGACTAAACAACATGAACAAAAACCAGGTTGTGGAGAAGAGGATTTATCTGGGTTACTCTTCCACACTGCTGTTTATCACTGAAGGAAGTCAGGAGAGGAGGCACAAAGGACACATACCTGGAGGCAGTAATTGATACAGAGGCCATGGAGGGTGCTTACTAGCTTCTTCTCCATGGTTTGCTGAGCCTGCTTTCTTTTTTATTTTATAATAAATGATCAGATTTTAATCTTAAAAGCATATAATCAGTATAACACACTGATAAGAAGTCTCAAGAGAATATTTAATTTCAGCATCTGTAGTAAAAGACTAAAGATGTTTTTGTCTGTTGCCTCTACAAATAATGTTATTTTTTTCTCTTTTTATTATAATTTATTTTAAAAAGTCTTTTTATTCATGTATCCCCATGCTTCTCCTCCAGTCCCTCCTCCCAATCCCTCCCAGTCAGCCTTCAGCATCCCTCCTCCCCACCCCCCCATCCTTTGCCCCAAAAGGCAAGGTCCCAAAATGGATCAGCTCAGCATGGCACATTGACTCCAGGCAAGTCCGATTTCCTCATTCCAAAGTCAAGACTAGGTTAACTGTTCCTCTGCAAAGAGTGGGCTCTAAGGTGCCAGCCCACACACAGGAACACAGTCTGATCCCATCCCTCGAGGCTCCACATACTGCCCATGCCAATTGATTGTTGCCTACTTTTGGAGGGCCTAGTTCCTTTCCCGATGGTTCCCCAGTGGCTCTTCTTGATTAGTGAGCTCCCCAGAGCTCCAGCTAGCCATCTCTGTGGTGCTTTTCCTCATAATCCTTATCACCTTGCTCATATAGGCTCTCCTCCCCTGCTCTCAGCTGGACCAGGAGCTCTGCCCAGCGCTCAGCCACGGATCTCTGCCTTCACCGCTATTCATATTTGGATGTAGGTTCTGACAAGACACTTAGGGTGTTTACTCATTTGAATATAGAGGAGTCCTCTTTAGATACCCCTCCACTAATGGTTGAAGACCTAGCCAGGGACATCTTAAAGTTCTTGGAGGTTTTCCTAGCACCCAGTCTCTTTTCAACCCCATATTGTCTTCCTCTATAGAGATATCCATCTCTTTGTTTCTCCCTCTTTGTTGCTCCTCTCACTCAGCAGTCTCCTTTTCTCATGACTTGTTCCCGCCTTTTCTTGGTTACATCCCGTTATGATCCCAATTTGCTAAGGAGATCTCTATGTTCTTTCTCACTTTCTCAACTGAGATTTGCCCTTTTTCAGATAACTCTAACTTTTGTGGATTTGACATAAAACTAACCAGCACAAGTAGTATATGAGAGGGGTTGGAGGGAGAAAAAGGCGGGGGGGGGGGGAGAAGAAAATCATTTAATTATATGATAATCTCAAAAGCAATGAAAATAATAAAAATTAATAACCATGATACTATGGATTTAAATGAATGAACTGAAGAGCCAAGAGCTAAACTTTTTTGACAGCTCTGAAGGTACTACATTCTGTGAGACTCTGGCAAGCCTTCTAGATATCATGAAATTATGTGAATACAGAATGGGAGGAACCACTGTCATCACTGTTCTCTAGATCTAAGTTACAACTCTGCCAACCTTGTAAAAACAAAGACAGAGCAATTCGTCTCCCATCCATAATCAAGTCAACAATAACAAGGCAAACTGAGAGACAAGTACTTTTGTGTGATGTTTGCAATTTGAAAGCAGAGGAGGAACTAGAATATTTCTTACATTGAATAGCTGACCCACCTTGGAACTTCTTGCCCTTTCGGGGAGGGGCTGGGGGAGGGTGAGAGGGGAGGCTGAAGACTGACTGGGAGGGATTGAGAGGAGAAAAAGGAGGGGAGCAGGGGGATACACGGATAACAAAACACTGTTATTAAAATATAATAAAATGAAGAAAAATAAAAATAAATGATGTATCTTTCTGTTACATCTGAATTTATTAATTTAAAAGAAATGAATCAAGTATATATGCCTTCAATGCTTTTATGAACATCTTGAGAAGCAGAAATGAAAACTCATCGAGGAGCCAAAGTTGAGCATTGGATTCTAAAATATTGATTTGTGCTAAATTAAATATGGAATATTCCTGAAATCAGATCTATTGATTCGCGGTTTAAAATATTATTAGTAATCTGTAATATATGCAAAATGGCTTCTTGCATTACGAATTTATCAGTTTTTCCTCTAAAAATTTGTCCAAGAAAATGTTATTATTAAAATCCAGTTGAGGACTGGAAAGATGGCCCTATGATAAACAGTGTTTGATTTTTAGGCAAGGATCATGGGTTGAGTCGCCAGCAAGGACACTGATAAGTTTATAACTTGCTGTGACTTCAGATCCAAGGAATCACTCAAACTTTCTGGCCCCAAAAGTCATCTCCATGTATGTGTTCCACAAAAACTCATTCAAGTATACACATACACACAAATAATGTGCATTACACGAAATATCTATATTTATGTTCATATATGATTTAAATAAACAAAAGCAGAAAGTTTAAGCTTTGTTATAATAAACATACACAGAGTACAAAAGCAAGGCTTATTTTGATAATATGTTTTAATTGCAAACAACTTAATTCTCTATTGAATCTGACTTGACAGCAATAGTCACATTTGTTATTGTATTGTATTATGTATTCTGTGTAGGTGTTGTACTATGGTGGACTTAGTAGAAAGTTTTAGCCATAGAATTTTATCCACTTATTGTAGCAGGCCATCTCCCATTCTGTGAATATTAGAGTTAATTACTGACATATTTCCACTAATGATGTGTGAGTGAATTTAATTCATTGTTTGATATGAAGATTTATCTTATGCTTCCAGTTTTAAGCACATCTCTTGGTCATTCCCACATGAAAAAGAAGAGATGTCTTCTGCAATTTCACATCTTTTATTATTGCTAAAACAGTGAAGATTTGCTATGAAATTATGCAAATACAGCAGAGGTATATGAACTGCTGATCATTTACTGGTTCTGGTACTCCTTGAGGTAAATTTGAAAGAAATCTAAATACAAAATGCTGATAGTATAAATTATTTAGTGTTAAACCTGGCCAACTTAAATTAGTACTTAAGTACTGGATGAAAAAATGAGTAGATCTTTCTTTGAAAATCTACTTAACATAAACATGTCATATATTATTCTGTATTTTAGTATTTTATTCCAACAATTCTAATAATTACTTACATACCACTTTAATAAAGGATTCCAGCTTAAATTGTGAGAAAGATTATAATTATATAGAAAATAGAAATATAGTTCATATATAGAGTATAGAAATAGCTGAGATAAAAATAATACTCCTATAATGATCAGTTTTCTACTAATGCTGTTTCAATCACATGACAATCAATAAACTTTAATATAATAGAGCATTTGTACCTATTTTACAATATAATTAACAAATAGTAGCTGAAACAGCTTAGCATTAAAGCACTAACTTAGTACAGATAAAGCTCTGTATTTAATGCACAGCACTTTCTTTAGAACACCAGTAGATTTTTATAGAAACATAGACATTATTCCCAATAACAGCCTAGTTGGTTTAAAAATCCATGTTAAATTAGTTTCTCATGAAAGTGGTGAATGCATATTGATTAACACTATCAAATACCAATATTAACTAATTTTTAAAGCCATCTTGAAGTTGGTTGTAAGCTAAGCTAAGAAATATTTCTTAACTTACAATTCACACAGAAACACACACACACACACACATACACACAATTATTCTATTTCAAGTAATATATAATGTTTCAGATTACATAGGAAAATAATAAAGAATTATGTCAAAGTCTAATATAAAATATTTGAACATGCATAGTTCAAGAACTGGGCAGTAATCAGACAAATCTTAGTATCTTCTTTCCAGTTTCATTATTTTCATTAATAATGTATCGACAGTTTATATTTTATGCATGAGAACTGTGAGAGAGAGACACTGTTCTGACTGTGTCATAATTGTCCTTTCAGAAGTGAAAAATGATTCATAGCAAATACTACAAAAGCTTAGGTGAAGCACTTTGGCTTTTGCTTATTTGACTTGTTGAATCTCATTCTTCTAAATATACTGCTAAGCTGATATGTAATACTGTTATTTTATAAATTGTGTTTTCATTTTGTTTAATAAAGATGACAATCTGCATACTGGACTTAGCTTCCTTTTTCCAATAGTTTTTTACACTCATGATTCATTTCTTAAAAATATTCATGCTTTCAGGTGTCATCGCCTTCAGCCTAGTTGACAACATTTTCAGCGTTTCATTTATGTACCCTGCCTAATTTGTAGTGGGTATAAATATTCAAAGAGGTTATCCATGTAATCCTATTAGGGCAGAGTTTGCAAGAAAGCCTTTCCTCTGCTCTTGGATCTTTGAAGCTTCTGGTAGTTTGTAAGCCATGCTGTAGCTCTGTTGTTAAATTTTCCCACAGCAGTTAAAGCTAATGGCAGAAACAAATGAAATGTTGTAAATCCGGAAAAGCACCAAGCCTACTTAAATCCTGGAGCATAAATTTTAATCATTGGAAGAGTTTTTTGTTTTTTGTTTTGTTTGTTTTTTTTTCTGTTTTCAGAACTAATCTCACTTTTCTTTGTTTTTCCCCAAGAGGATTTGATGTTTTCTTAAGAGTGAAATCAATTACAGCTACAATTGCAGTTTATAAGGGATCGGGCCCTAGACAGAAGTCGCTAGGCAAATAAGAAAGCTTTAATATTTCTCCCTCCTTTTGTCAATCAAAAGCCTCTTCTTCCTTTCTCATCCCTCTCTCATTTTGTGTCACTTTCTCTCTATCCCTTTCTTCTCCTATGGCCTCCTTACCTCCTCCATTCCCGTCCCTGTATCTTTAGCTGCTTTTTGCATTTCCATTGAGCGATGAGGAATTTGGCAAATCAAAAACAAAATTGATGTTCTTCTGGAAAGTTATATCCTTATATTTTTATTTTTGAGGAAAAAGCAGCTATATATAATTTACACAATATAATTGTTGTTCATATACAGACTATATAGATTGGTCTTGATGCATATAACACTTTAACATGCCTATCAGAAGTCAGGTTCCTATGTCTTGATTAAAACAAATTGAATCAGGACATTAATTTGTAATGCTCTTTATGTTAATAAACTTGCAGATGATTATAAAATCCAAGGATAGTTGCTAAAAATAAACAGTCATTCCAATGAGGACAATTATATTTGTCTTCATTTAACACTTTCAGTTAAATTTGCTTTGCTTTTAAAGAGTTTCATATTTCTTCAGTGGAATTGCACGCCATTGTAAAAACTGAAATAAACTACATTATGAACTGAAGAATTAATCTTTACTTCTCATTAGATTTCTGGGCTCAAATATGTAGCTAATTTCATTCTACAGACCTGTGTACTGCACTGGACTTGTGTGAAGGAGTTCCGTCTTTCCAAGTGGTGATGTTATTGCTGAGAGAATGCCATCCAGATAGGACATGGAAAGTGTATAGATAACGTGTATTTGTCAGAAGGTGAGGTAAGGTTTTTTTGTGTATATGTGTTGTAAGAAAATTTACATTTAAACCACAGGAACAAAGAAAGAAAATACTTAGTGATAGTGACAGACTTCACGTTAAAGTGTGTGTGAAGAACATATTTTAATGTGTAGGTATGAAGAATATTTCAAGCTACTATGTGTAACATAAGGCACACAGTTCTAGCTTAAAATGTGTTGAGACTAACACAGTCTCACATTCCATAACTAGCGTAAGATGAACATTTCCTCTGATTCCACTAAAAGAAAAATCATTGAAAAATGTGTCTGAATGTAAAGCAAAAATTCAATGAAAAGTCAAGATTTCTAAAGGACACTATATTATATATTGCATTAAGCACAGAATGAACACAAACATACATGTGCATATAATATAATTTAAGTACTTGAAAATAATGTTTCTGATTGAAATTTTAATGACAGAAATGAAACTTGTATGCAGATCTTAGCAAATCCTAAGATCAGACTTGATTACAGACAGGAGCAGCTGCCCCTATACTTCTGTTAATGTGTAACTCAACTGACTTGTAGCTGCAAGTTCATCATACTGACTGATACCGGATTCACTATTAGTTTCTTTTACGTGTGTGTGTGTGTGTTTGTGTGTGTGTGTGTGTGTGTGTGTGTGTGTGTGTGTGTGTGTGTGTAAATATATATATGGCAATCCAGAAACCCTATAAATCACACTTTTATAACTAATCTTCAAACTAAAATTTATATGTCATTAAGGTGACCTCAAAATCAGTGTGTTTCTTTGTGCCTGAATGTTTTCATGTATAGCTTGCCTGTGGAGAACAAGAATCCTGGACTAGTGTTAATCAGTTTTATACTTTAACGAAAGCATAACCAGTCTTTGGTTTATCTGAAAAGCGTGTGCGACAGGAAAACAAGTAATCACATGACATGTTGGATAAAATGAAGAGAAGGAAGGTCTACATTAAGAAGTTCATGAATGAAATGTCTCCACCAACATCCCATTGTTTCTTAGGACTTCACCTTTGCTTTGTGATCAGGTTATACTTGATATCAACTCGCTATCTTAGAATATACTTTATTCACAAAATATTTCAAAGTCATATGGTATTTGATGCTTTCTTTGCAGTGAAGTCCTGTATAAGATACTTATCAGCAATGAATCCTGGGACTCTGGTACTCTGATGTTTTCTTTAAAACACCCTTTGAGAAATCTAAACTTTCAAAAGAACACTTCAGATACTAGTATTTAGCAGAACACACATGGTTACATTTTATCCACCATCCTAAGGTAATGCAGACAAAAAGAATCTATCACTGTGCCTCATGCGTATCCATAAAAATATCATCCAAATGACAATAACATAAGTAAAATTGGAACAGAAAATACAAACATAATTTTTTTAATAAATAAATTTAAGTAGGTATCATCTCATTTTAAAAATTAATGATAGAAAGTATATAAAAGCACATAATAATTATTTTGAATGAATAAATAATTCCATAGACTGATTTTTATTGACTAAAACAGAATTTTCCATTGAATAAATCTCTAGCTAAGTGACCAACAAACATTAACATGAACAGTAATGTCACAGGTTTCTCCCCTGACTGGTGTGATGAGTTAATTTTCCTTAAACTTTGTGATCCTATACAAATAATGAAAAACTAATAGACAAATGTCAGTTAAGGGCAAATTATGAAATATGTGATCTCTAATTCTCAAAGCCATCAAGATCATTAAAAACAAGGCAATGTGGTACAGGCAAGAGTCTAGAAAACATGATAAATAAATGCAATATAAAATGATGAAGCTTCACGAAAAAAAGGTTTACAAATGTAAAATATAAGATTATATATGTATTAATGAAATATTGATTTTTTTCATTATTTTGTGTGGTGATAAATGAACTGTGCTGAAATAAATTATTACTAATGAGTAAAAATAGAGAATACATGGAAAATCTAAAATTATTCTAACATATAAAAAATATTTTGTTATTCTTACTTATCAATGAAAAGACAGAGAAAAAAGATTGTTTTAACAGCACCTTGGGATTAAGGTAATGTTTTTGAAATCAATGTTATGTTGACCATAACAAAAACTCCTATATGTAAAAATAGTGCTTCTGGAAATACACGGAGCTTTTAAGCTATGAGATTTCATCCTGAACCACCAATAAAGAATTCCAGAAACTAACTGTACAGTATCAGCTACAGAAAGGCTCTTATTAAGTATCTTGAAAGGACAAGGCAATTTGTTAAACAATTTGAAGCAAGATGAAAGACCAGAGATTTATCTCAAGTTAATTATTTTGTCTATATATAGAGTGATATCAAGGACCAAACACATGTCATAATATAGAATTGTTGTCACTCAGATAATACATGATGAAATTGTAGTACCTAAATCATATTAGTTGTGCTTAGGAGGTAACCAAAATATAACTACAATGCACTTGTTGATTTAATTTTAATGAATTGTAACATTTTTTTTTTGCAAGAGCCATTGGGTATAGTATTTTTCATAGAAAGGAACTTGTAATATAATTGTACAAGTGCTTCATGAATTCATTATGATCCTATCTCCTGATAACTTGACTTATCTCAAGAATAGACATTGATACAAAGTCTTTTTATGTATTTGATGAACACATGGAGGCATAGTCAAGATGTGAAAGATAAGTAGATTCTATTGAGTGAATGTTTTAATATTCAAATTTGAAATAGCCTTAACTTGTAACAAGAAGTTTCTGGTCTGAACTAGACCCATGGCTCAGATCCACAGACCTGCAGTCCTAGACTGCCTAGCTGCTCACCACTGTTTGGGCCCCCAAATGACTCAGATGCTTATATTAATTTCATGCTGTTTGGCCTATGGCTCAATAGCTAGCTCTTTCAACTTAATTCAACCTATTTCCATTACCCTGTCCTGCCACATGGCCCATGACATTCTTATTTAGTTACATGTTGGGCAGCTGGATCTTGTCTCTTTCTGATCCTGCCCTCCTTCCTCTATCTATGCTCTGATTTCCTACTTACTTGTAAGGTGCCTGCCATAGGCCCAAACAGTTACTTTATTAATGATATTCACAGCATACCAAAAGATGTTTCCACATCACATAACTGATAAATTTTCCTATTTGAGAAATATTGTAAATGTAATTATGTAAACTTATGATTAAGAAATGAAAGTTCCCCATGTTAGACTGTGATATGTAGGTTAGGTATGACCCAGGACATGAATGCTATGAGCTAGGCATAGTAGTACACATACTGTGATCTTAACAGGTGGTGGAATACAAGAATTACACAAGCTTTAAGGGAAGAATTTTCCTTTGCAAAGATTTTTGTGTCAACTTAACATAAGCTAACGCCAGAAGAGAGGAGGAAACCTCAGTGAGGAAATGCCTCCATGAGATCCAGCTGTAAGGCTTTTTCTCAATTAGTGATCAATGGGAGAGGGACCATCCCATTGTGGTAGCACCATTCCTGGAATAGAATTCTTGAGTGCTATATGAAAGCAAGCTGAGCAAGGCAAAAAAAAAAAAAAAAAAAAAAAAAAAAAAAAAAAAAAAAAAAAAAAAAAAAAAAAACAAGACATTAAGTAAGCAGCTCCCCTCCATGACCATCACCTCATTGTCCAAGATACTTATCTTTTTGAGTTTCTTTTTTGACTTTGTTCAGTGATGCACAGTAATGTAGAAATGTAAGCAAAATAAATTTGTTCCTTTCCAACTTGCTTTTAGATCATGGTGTCTTGTTGCAACAATAAAAACCCTAAGATAGGCAGCCTGGATAAAACAGCTTCAAAATATTATTGGTATTGTCTCTAGGATTATTGTCATTTATTATCAGATTCAATTAGGTATAAGTAATTTAATGTTAGAAATTATCAAATTGTATATTGGGTCTGTCTGTTATCTAGGGACTGAATTTGAAAAATTGATTATTGTGTATAATTAATTTTTAAGCTTTTAGTGAATGGTCAATGTATAAGGTTTTAAAGAAATAACTATATTTAAAATTTGAGTAAAATAGAGTGACATTTATTTGCTATTTCAATTGCTATTTTCATCTTGCATTAATTTGTTGGGTTTTTCCCTTCAAAAACATGAACATGTAAATATTACTTTGGGAATTTACCAATATTATAAATCCAAATGAAAAATATGGTAAATTCTCATTTTGAACATATTAATACCTGAATGATGTTAGTAATAACTAACAATAAAAATATAAATAAGAGAACAATTTAGGTTTTAGATGAAATAAGTCAACATTAAAAGCAAGAAATTATCTGAGTATCATATGTATGAAAAAATTCTAACTTAGTAAAATATATTGCCTCTGTTTAACAGTAATCTTTGTAGATTCTCAAATACAATTCTTGTTCCAACACCAATTCTTTCATAGATATTCTAATATGTATTAAAATACATTATTCAAAATTGATGCCTAAAATAATAAATTGTAATCAACATGATTTGGCTATAACATACTAACATAAATTTTGAAGAGTAATGTTAACTACTGTAGGATATCAAATTCCAAATTACTGAGAATTAATAGAAAGAAACTTCTTCTTTACATGTGACATAGTCTTGCTTTCTGGGAGATAGACTCTTTTTTACTATCTTTTATTTGGATATCTGGGCCCTAGATTCTTCTATTCAAGGATTAGAATCAACCTGTTTCATCACAAAAAATGAGTATGAGTTTTAATATGTAATATATCAATGAGGAGCAGAGATAAGTAACACCCAAACACAAAATAAAACATACAAACTCAGATTTTACTAGCTAGAATGCAACCATAGGACCAAGCTACCTTTAGTATACCTTAATATCATTTTTTTTCCAGTTTAATACTAATGGCATTAGAGTTTACTCATTTTTTCTTCCATACCACAAAATAAGAATTAACAGATTTTGAATATTTAAAAATTCTGTAATTCACCATTATGGAAATCAGTATTGCAGTCCCTGAGAGAGTTGGGAATCAATTTACCTAAAGATCTCACTCTACCGCTTTTGGCCACTCCAGCCTACCACAAGGAAAATGTTCAACCATGTTCATTGCTACTTGGCTCACAGTAGCTAGAAACTGGAAACAACCTAGATGTCCCTCAATAGAAAAATCATAAAGTAAATATACTAAATTTTCTCATTGCCGTATTACTTAGCTGTTAAAAAAAATGAGATCATAAAATTTTCAGGCAAACAGATTATAATAGAAAAAATATATTCTGAGAGAGGTAATATAAACCCAGTAAAATAAATATTGTATATGTTCACCTTTATGTGGATATCAGCCATTAAGTAAATAATAACCAAGCTCTAATCCATAGACCCAGAGATGTTAGGTATAGAGGAGAGGTCTCAATGGGACACATGGATCTCCTCTGGAGAGGAAAATAGAATAAATTTTAAAGGTGGACTGGGCAGGTGAGGACAGGAATAAAAGGGTCAGATATGGAGGGATTTTGAAAGATAAGGTTGGTGGACAAAATTCAGGTCAAAAAGAGATGGAATTAAGGGGCATTTGAGGGATGATGTTAAGCCTAATACTGTGGAAACTCCTAAAATATATGACAGTGATTCTAATGAAGTCACCTATTAGTGGGGGAATGTAAATTCTCAACTAATTATGCCTTGCCACCAAGACAGTGGTTGAACTTGGTTGCATGTAAGTGAGTTATTGGCCAAAGGGGTCACATGAAAATTCTCAAATAACCAAAGCAATTGTTAAGACAGGGAGTTTCTATCTGAAAATGGATACTAAGGTCCTTTTGCTGAAGATGACACCCACACTACTCTCTGGACATGCAGAACTTCAGCTTTTACTCACATGGAGCCTTTACCCTTATCTTCTAGTGTCTTTGGTATGGGAAGGTAATATTCAGGGTACTCAAATAGAATTGCAAACACTGACCAGCCATAAATTCTTTGACTACAGTCTATTCTGCCTCAAAAAAATGATAGGACAATGGTGGCACAGAACCTGTGAGAGTAACAAACCACTGTCTGATATGATATAAGGCACATTCCACAAGATGTAACCTATACTAGACACTGCTTGGGTACTTAAGAACCAGAAAATAGATAGCCAAGAGAGTAGGGTAAAAGAAAAACTGCTGGTTTAAAAAAAGTATCAATAAAATGTTCCTAGTGATATTATGCTACACTTAAAGATCAGTGTATCATCCAGACATCATTAGATAAGCTTCCTCTAGCAGCAGATAAGGACAGATACAGAGAATCATAGCCAGACAGTATATGGAGAGAGAGAATCTAAATGTGATGTCCCCATCAAATCCCTCTTCTTAGAACTCAGAGATCCCTGTGGAAGTAGAGGCGCATTAAGCATAAGAGTCAGAGGGGATGGAGGCTATCAGGAGAACAATGTACACTGAAACAACTAAGTATGACTCATTTAAACTCACAGAGACGAAAGTAAAAGCACAGGGCCTGTATGTGTATATATCGTGTCTTTTGTGTATGTATTGCTTATTTCAGATTATTATTTTCATAGGAATCTGGTTTATGTGATCAAATGGGTCTCTGATACTTATGCCTGCTCTTAGGGCTTCTTTATATCTATTAAATTACTTTTTCTAGTCTCAATGTGATTGTTCTTAAACTTTGTAAAAAATATATATAGCATGGCAAAATCAATTGAGTGAAAAATTAACATTCAAAACCTTATATGATAAAGTTGATCCACAGATCCTAAGTGTATATAGGATATTTTGAATATTTTACTCTTACCTCCACATGTGTATGATAGCATGTGCTTTTTTAAAAAAAAAAAAAAAATCCTTTTTTGTTTGGTGGCTTCAACTCATCACCACTCCCACTATTCAGTCATAATTGAGGAACGTAGGATCTTTCCTCTTAAGAGGTAAGTTTCCACATTTGTATCTTTCTATGGTCTACATACAAAATGTAATGGAAATAGTAGGGTCCCAATTTTAAGTTTATCCCTCCAGGTGTCTAGACCTTTTCTGATCATCTTTTGGAAACCTGTTCAAACAGCATCAGAGGAATCTCAGCTATCTTGTTGGATAATGAAGGAAAAGAATTGAATTGGCCGGCTGCCAGAGTCAGAGAAGCTTCTGAAGTGGAGCTTCCTAATTAATTTAGTTGATGGCAGCAGACATGAGGCAGTCCAGCTAAGATTTAAAACAGTCTACTACAGGAAGGTCTTCTACAGGGCTGAATGGCAAAATCTCTAGCTAAGCAATTTTGGATTGATTCCTGAGTAGACAACCACTGAATAAAAATAATAAAATGACAGAAGCTAGAATAGCACTCAGGTCTAGGTAACAGGGCACAAAATGTGACCCTGAAACACATCAAAGATCCAGCTAAAGGCAAGCAATCAGGACCCCTGTTTCTAAGACTGACTACCAATACCCCAAACCAGAGCCTCAATCTAATAAACCTGAATCAATTCTCTAAATCCACCCAGCATGAAACTTCAGGTGCTACCTGAGACACAGCCACTGGAGAGCCCCAACAAACCAGCTGGTCAGCTAGGCTGGCTCTGATATTCCTTAAGTTTGGGCAAAAGGGAATAAAATGTTCCCTATAACCATCACTGTTCCAGCTGCAGGCATGTAACCAAAGGATGCACATTCCTACCCCAAAGGCATTAGCTCAACTATGTTCATTGAAGCATTAATCGCAATAGCAAGAACCTGGAAACAACCTAGATGCCCCTCAAATGAAGAATGAATTAAGAAATTGTGGTACATCTGCACAATTAAGTACTACTCAGCAGAAAAAAATGACATCCTAAAATTTTCAGGCAAATGAATGGACTTGGAGAATATCCTCCTGTCACAATCTCAGACCAGTAGGCATGTGATGTAATCACTCATGAGTGGATTTTAGACAAAAAGCAAAGAATACCCAAGTTGCAAACCACAACCCCTGAACAGCTTGGGATCAGAAGGAACTTAAAAGAAACATCTAGAGATTCCCCTAGGAAGAGAAAATAGAGAAGACACTTTAGCAAATTGGGGTCATAATGGTTTGCAACCAAAAAGAGTTAAGAACAAATCTGGAAAGAAAGAGATGGTTGAGTGAGAGGAGCAAAGAGGGAGATGGAGGGAAATGGATATCTCTATAGAGGAAGCCAATGTGGGGTTGGAAAGAGACTGGGTGCTAGGGATGTCTCTAAGAACTCACAGGATGTCCCTGGTCAAGTCTCCAAACAATAGTGGAGGAGGTGCCTAAGCAGGGCTTTCCCTGTAATCGAATGAGTAAACACCCTAAGTATGGTGACAGAACCTATATCCAACAAAGAATACCAGGGAACTCCTATGTATTCTCATTCATCCTTGTTCTGTGAGCATTTTAATACTTAAAGTAAAAAAGGCAGAAAGTATATCACCTAAATCACCAATTAATTAAATAGAAGATTAAAAATGAAGGTTAGCCTGGCAAGACACTCACCTTCAAGGCTTCCTCTTAAGCTCCTAATTTTTCCTTCAGAAGTTTAACTTAACCCTTTTTCCCTTTAATCACATTTGGAAACACCTATTACTGCTACTTCAGAATAGTCTCAGCACTGTGTTTTGATAACCCGTGCCTCATGTTGAGAAGACCATGGAAGAGAGAGACACATTTGAAAGCATTAAAAGCTATAAGGCTCTTTATTATTCTTTCCTCTCTTTTTCCTCCCTTAGGGCAGATTTTAGGACATGCAGGATATAGGAAACACACTGTCTTAGAATGGACAGAAAGTACATGGACTCCCTATGGTCTTCGAAGACACCCTCTTAAAAAACTCATTGAATTCACTCTTTGAAGAATTATGCCTTTTGATTGTAGGAAAGGTGCAACATTTCTTCAAAGCATGACTCAGTGGAGGGGATGGTGTACAGCAGGGGTTAAAAGTGCCCATTTTCAGAAAGAATTAGATATTTTAGTGATTTACACATTAATATTAAAACAGTCACAATGGAATATATTGTAAAAGTAGAATTTATAATTTCAGAAGATAAAACTCTAAAAACTCCACTTTATAGTATGCCTTTATTATTTAAAATGTATATTCATATTCAAATGAGCACATCAAATCCCCTTATGTTGTCAATAGTTATATAAGCATAGTTTCCAAGTAAACCTCTGGAAAAAAATTGCATTATACTATTGTGGTTGAAGAAGAGGGTAGTGGACAAAGATGTGCTATTCATAGCAGAAAACCATAATGATTATGTAGTTTCCCATATCATAACATGACAAGTTTCACAAAAATTTTTCTCTAAATGTTTTTAGATATATGTATTGCTATTATCCATCAATACAAAACTTCTTTGAAAAATCAGGAAAAATATCTAATAAACATACCATAACACATATCTTAACAATATTGACAGCCAGTGAGTGTGGAGCCTCTGGTTGGTGATCTGCTCTTCATTTTCTGTGTTAGCTTTCCCCAGTAGAGAAAGGAAGGTTCTTGAGCAAGCCAGAGCTGTATCTCCTAAGCCTCAGCAGCAGAGCAGCAATACTGAGCACACAAAACTAAAACACAAAGAGCTGCTAAATAATATTGCCTTGGGGATTGGATTGGCAGAAATTCTGCCTTATTAAAGTAACATTAAAAGTTAATTTAAAAGTCCCAACATGCAGTTTCATTCAATACCCAATATAGTAGAAATAAAATCTGTCTCTGCACTGCTACAGTATTAGATATTATGTGGGCTTATGTGACTATATGTTGCATGATTATATCTTGATGGAATAATGGAAATATTCTTTCTTTTCATAACAGAAATTTAAGCCATACATACTTTTTTAAATTTCCTATAACATAAGTAATGATATTTATTTTTATAATAGTATGGTAGAAGGTACTTGATAGCATCTATATAAAAGAACCTGTAAATAGCTATATATAAAATTCACACGAGATGAATTAAAAGTAACAGATTTGGGCACAATGTTTATGGTATGTCAGTCTCCCACTCTGAATCAAATAACACTGAGTCAATAAAATAGTCAGTTAGCAAATGTCTATTGAAAAATCACATCATAAACATTCTGTTTATTTAAAAGTTTGTTTTCATTTTGTATATCAATGTTTCTCCATCTTCCTTCCTTCTTCACCCTCAGCTTCCCCCCTCCCCACACCCTATCCACTGCACTAGAAATAAATCCTGCTCCCCACACTGAGGCCCCACAACCTACCCAAGCCACACAACTGTCATCCACAGTCCGAGGACCTACTTTGATCTCTGACAGGTTCCTCATCTTTTAGTCCAGAGTCAGTGAGATCCCGGTATTTCAGGCCAGCTGTCTCTGTGGGTTTCCCCATCATGATCTTGACCCCTTTCCTCATATAATTTGTCTTCCCTCTCTTTGACTGGACTGGGAGCTCAGCCCAACTCATAAGCGAATATTAAATATAAAGTTAAGGATAACCAGGTTATCATGCAGAAAGCCCAGGGAAGCTAGATAACGAGGAAGACCCTAAAAGAGCCATCAGTGGGTCCCCTGGGAAGGGAAAATAAATAAGATCTCCAGAGTAAATTGGGATCATGGGGGTGGAGGGTAAGAGGGAGTGGAAAGAGAATATTAGGACTTTTTTTTTTTTTTTACATGAGCAAGTTTAAATAAAGACACATTAATTCATAGCTTTATTTAAAATAGTTGTAAAATGTCATTAAATGCATTTTTAAATACCATGTAATGGATAAAACATGGTGTAAGTTGGACCCATGAACAAACTGGTCTTCCTCTCCATTCTCCATAATAATTTTGTACCAAAATAAGAGTGTTAGATTAAATAATAACATGCCAGCAATGTGCATTATCAGAATATCGAGTTTAGGATTACACTTATTACACTTTCTTATCTTATTACATAGTAAGAAATAAAGGGGTATAGTATCAGTCAAGAAATTTGCTAAACAGTTATTTTTATAAAACAAGCTGAATTACATAAAAGATGCAGAGAAATATTCTATAGTAGTGAAAAATAGTAATATTTCTAACAAGGAAGCAAGTTTACCAGAAAGTGAAAAATTAGACACACTATATTAAGTAGAGTCTATATGATACGTTTCTGTTCCTACGAAGAGAAAGTATAACATGTTCATATTTTTGGTAGAACTGGCAGACCCATCATGTTGCCTGTACCTTCTAGTTTGCTTCTCTGTCCACTCTGACGTCTCTCTACTCTGAGAGGTTAAGAATTTTGGAACAATCTCTTCCTGTTACGAGGTAGCCTTGTTTAGAAATTCATATTAGAATTTTATGGCGGTGGATTCCTTGACCTGTGTAAAAGATCCTATCACTGCCTATGACCTTGCTCTCCAGTCTTCCTCACTGTTCCTTTGTCTGTCATCTCTTCCATATTGTTCCGCTGGTCTTGGGTGAGATGTACAAAGGGCAGATGTGTCACCAATGTCAGTGGTTCTCAGAATTTTGATTAGTTGTTTGTGTTTGTTTGTTATTCTGTGGGGGTTTCCCTATGCTGAACAAAGAATCTTCTTTAATAAGGGGTGTGGGTGGTGCTTATCTGTAGAACAATATTTAGAAATTCCACTAGTTAAGGAAAGAGGCAGTGGTAAGTTCTTATCTAAGGTCTGTAAGATCACCAGCCATGCTAGCTGTCTAGGCTTTCGGTAATTCCCCTGTGTTGCATTGCTCAGACCTTAATTAGGTCGTTGTTCCTTACCACCAATATGTAATTGCTATCTCTTGCTGTGCTGCTTATTGTTATTGTTCATAGACATTACCACTGAGAAGGGTTATTAGTTTTTCTCATCTTGAGCTTATGTCCCTCTGCTCCCGTCCTGTTTCTCCTCCCAATTCCTCCCAGCCAGCCCTCAGCCTTTCCCCTCCCCATCCCCCATCCCAAAAGGCAAAAAGTCCCAAGGTGGGTCAGCTCATTGTGGAACATCCACTCCAGGAAACTTCGGCTCTGTTCCCAAAGTCAAGACAGGGTTAGGTGTTCCTCTGCAGGGAATGGGTGGGCAGTATGTGGAGCCTTGATGGGTGGGATCAGACTTTGTTCCTGTGCATGGGCTGGCACCTTGGAAAATGGTTTTCAAGTCAGTTCCAGCTAGGTTACTCCAAATCCTATGTTTGAAGGACATGGTGTCTTCAGCAATAGGGTCTTGCCACTGCAGTTGGTTGTCTTTCATATTATTTTTTTTTAATTTTTGGAAACACAATATCTGTCCCCCCACAGACCTGCAGCATCACCTCTCTTATAATAACAAACTGTATCAGTATGAGCTTTCTCATTTTGTTTTAATATTTTCAATTCTTATCAAATATTATTATGTGAACTAGTGCAGTAAAAATAAGAAAGGGGTTTTTAGGATAAATAGTTTTTTTCTAACAGAATAAAAAAATGGCGGGGCACTCTAATCCAATCTCGACACTCCTAACAAAATCCCTCCTCCTTTCTTTAGTGAAGTTTCACTGGAATTTATACAACATTTCAGGGTTCTTACCTCTTTTTAGGATCTGGTTCCTTCGGTTACTCTGAATATGTGCATTTGTTTGTCCTGTTTCTCACCTTCATTGTCTATTATAGTGCTCCAAAGAATCAGAAAACTCTTCTATTCAGAAACATTACTTTGCCCTGGCCTTGGCAATTCTCTCTTTCTAAACTAACTCTGCTTTATATAATTTCAGTGTCAATTACTCAAAGTACGTATGGCAGTTGAATGATTATGGCAATGGTGAATTTATTGTCAACTTTCCCCCACGACATCCTTCATTGCATTTGATTTTTCTATTTTGCTATAATTCTACACATCTCTAAAATTATGGATGCTTTACTTTTATGGAAAATGTGTATGTATTTTAGGCCCTTGTCTTACTTGTACTATTTATCTCATTTTTCTGGAGTGGATGTTTCATTTACAGAATTAGTCTTCAAGACACATTCTGAGCTACATGTACAAGCTGTATTAGTAATATGTTTTTTAAAAAAGTTTATGCTACAACCTGAAAATTCTGTTTACTGAATCGTGGCACTTGAGTTGGGCTTAGTCAAATAATTTATGTTACCATTAAATGTTACAACCACATCAGAGTATAAACATAGGCAGAATCTAGTCAGTGACTTTTTCTAGAGTTTATTGAACTGAATCTGGTAAATGTATTATCATCTTTTATGCCTGTATATACTTATGTGTAAGAGAGCAAAAGAACCAGAGCCAGAGTCAAAGAGACAAAGTGTGTGTGCGTGTGCGTGTGCGTGTGCGTGTGCGTGTGTGTGTGTGTGTGTGTGTGTGTGTGTGTGTGTGTGAGAGAGAGAGAGAGAGAGAGAGAAAGAGAGAGAGAGAGAGAGAGAGAGAGAGAGAGAGAGAGAGAGAGAGAGAGAGAGAGAGAGAGAGAATGCTTAATTCATATAGTTGCATATGAATAGAGGAATCAGAGTTCAACCTCTGGGTGATATTTCAAGGGCAATATATATCTTGGTATTTTTGAGATGGGGATACATATTAGCCTGAATAGGCTGGACTGCTTACCTTCAAGCCTCAAGGTTATTACTGTTTTTACCTCCTCGGCTCTAGGATTAAAAGTGAACTTGGGTGCTCATGCTTGTATAGCAATCACTTTACTGACAGAGACCATTTCCCAAGTCCTGAATAATCCTTTCCTTCTAGCCAGGAGTGAAGACTTAGGGCTGCACATCGTTAAGCACCCTAATGTATAAAGACTTTATCTGCAGAGAAAGCAATAAAGCTTACATAAAAAATGAGGCAGAAACCAAGCAGAGATACTGATTATTTGTTTGCTTGCACTTAGTTCTATTGTTCTGGTCCCTGAACTATTTTATATACTGTCGTTTCAGATATTAGCTTGGTAGGAATTCTTGTGTATTCTGGAAATGTCCATATGTTCATCTGAGTAACATTTTATCAGTCTCAATAGAAAATGTTAACCAATCAATATTGTATTTCTCTCTTTCTCTTCAGATAATGATCTGTCACCGTTTGCAGTTTATTCAACCCTTACCTTTCTGGAACAATTAAAAATATATTAGCATTATTTTGCAAATGAATTTAATTAATTTTTTAATTTGCAATTTATATAAGATAACTTAACCTCCATTATTTTCGAATGTGTTGACAGAGATTTAGCAAGTAGATAACCTGAATTGTGTCTTTATTTATTCTTCCCTTTATTAGATGTGTAACATTAAAAATTCAATCATTTCTCTTAGAAGTAATTGGCATTCACATGCTCTACCCATAAAATCAAGTCTTGTAACATAAATTTTATAGAATTATTTCTGAGTTTAACTGTTCTGTACTGGTCCAATATCCTGATTCAGATATTGAAAACAAAGCTAGAAACATATTTGGAACAGAAATTAAATTTTCTTATTATTGAGTACATCAAAAAATATCAACCCTTATATATTTTGTTGTGAGCCTAGTGTTTAATGGCTGAACCATCTTTCCAACAAGATCATGTAGGTTTCCTCCCACAAATGGATGACTCAGTATATAAAAATTTGCCAAGGTGATTCACTGCATAAAAATACTGAAAGTATAAAGAGCACTGATCAACTCATTACATGCTGTAAAAACCTTTGGCCAAATCAAACACCACTTGATAATAAAAGTATTAAAGAGATCTGAAATGCGAGGAACATATCTAGACATTTTGAAGGCAATTTAAACAAGTTTATAGCAAGCATCAAATTAAATGCAGAGAAACTCAAAGCAATTTACTGAAGTCAGTTACAAGACAGGGATGTCCACTCTCTCCATATCTAATCAATATGATACTTGAATTTCTAGCTATAGCAATAAAACAACTAAAGAAAATCAGGGGGATACAAAATATAAAGGAAAAATCAAACTATCAATATTTTCTGCATTCAGAAATTTCTTTGTTTCAGCACAAAATCTCAAATACCCGGCAGCCACCTCCCAAGTAATTGACTCAGAGGCTTAATATTATAATAACAGCTGGACCAGTTGCTCAAGCATATTACTAACTATCTCTTATACTTAATTAATATATAATTCTTATCTATGTTTAGCCACTTAGCATAGTATCTTTGCTTCAGTGCATCATTCTCATCTTGCATCTGTCTGATACCTGCTGCTCTGCCTTTCTCTTCCAAGAATTCTCCTAATCTGTTTACCTCACCTCTACTTAATGCCTCTGTTGGCCAATCAGCATTTTATTAAACCAATACAGGTAAAAAAAAAATTTCTATTGTACAAGAGCCTTATCCCACAATTTTCTGATGATGTGAGAGTGATCCCAGAAAAAATCTATCAAGGAACTCCTACAGTTGATAAACACTTCATACAAGTGCTGAATATAAGATTAATTATAAAAAAAATAGTAACTCTCTTGTATACAAACAAAAAATGGAATGAGAAAAAAACCAGAGAAACAATACTCTTCACCATAGTCACAAATAATATAAAATATCTTAGAGTAAATTTGAACAAGCAAGTGAAAGACTTGTATGATTAAAAAAAAAACAAAACAAAACTTCAAGGTGTTAAAGAAACTGAAAAAGATATTAGAAGATGGAAAGATCTCCTATGCTCATAGATTGGTTGAATTAAGATACTAAAATCTGCAGATTCAGCGCACATCTTGAAACAATTCTTTATAGTTCTAGAATAAATAATACTCAACCTCATAAGGAAAAAACAAACCAACTAAACTATACCATAGAGCAAATCAATCCTATATAATAAAATAACTTCTGGAGGTAGCACCACTTCTGACTTTAAGCTATTCTACAATATAAAGCTTCACAGTTTTGGCACAAAAACAGACAGTCAGAGGAATGAAATCAATGCAAAATTCCCAGTTAAATCTACACACAAGTGACTTCTGGATTTTGATAAAAAGACAGAAATTTACAATGAAATAAAGAAAGCTTTCTCAACAAATGATGCTGTTCCAGCTGAATTTCTCCAAGTAGAAAAAAGCAAATGACCTATATTTATCACTCTACACAAAACTCAAGTCCTAGTGAACCAACATAAAACCAGAAACACTGAACCAGATAGAAGAGAAAGTGTGAAATAGTTTTGAATGTATTATCATAGGAGACAGCTTTCTAAAAAAAAAAATACCAATAACACAGCACTAAAATCATCAGTTAACATTGAGACCTATTGAAACTGAAAATCTTCTTTAAGGAAAAAGGAGATTGTTATTAGGATAAAAATGGCCACCTATAGAGTGGACAATGATTTTTACCACTTCCAAATTCAACATCTGGCTAAAATTTGTATCCAAAATACATAAATACCTGTAAGAATTAGACATCAATAAATCAAAGAATTCCATTAGATATGGATCTAAAAGAGAATTCTCCATAGATAAATACCAAATGGTTGAGAAGCACTTAAAAAAATGTGTAACCTATGTAACCTCTTTGGCCATCAGGAAAATGCAAATGAAAACTATCTGAGATTATATTTTATACCTGTCATAATCTCTAAAACCAAACATGAAAGGGGCAGCTTTTTTGGTGAGGATGTAGAGCAAGGAAAATATTCCTTTATTGCTTAGGAGTGCCCAAACATGTACAGCCACTTTGGAAATTAATATGACAATTTATCAGAGAATTGGGAATCAACATATCTCAAGACCTTGATATACCACACTTGGGCAAGTACCCAAAGGACACTTGCTCAGCCATGTTCATTGCAGTTTTGTTCATGATTATCAGAAACTGGAACAAAGACTAATTGATGTTGGAATGCTTTTATGTATGCTGTGAATCTCAATCTTTAAATAAAGGAGCTGTTTTGGGCCATGGCAGGCACCATAGAAAAAGAAGGAGGAGAAATCAGAGCATAGGTAGGAGAAGCAGGGCGGAATCAGAGGCAGATCGAGCCAGCCGCCTAAGAAGAAACATGTAAGGAGCACAGGTGAGCCATGGACCACGTGGCCGACAGATTAATAGAAATGGGTTGATTTAATATATAAGATCTAGCTAGCAATGTGCCTGAGCCATAGACCAAACAGCATGAAGTTAATAGAAGCATCTGAGTCGTTTCTGGGAGTCTGAGCGGCTGGGAGGCTAAGGGGTCTCGGGCGGCAGGTCTGTGGGTCTCTGGGCTCCTAGCCACCCGGAACCAAGAAACCCTACTACTACAACTAATTATCCCTCAACCTAAGAATGAATGGAGAAAACATGCTATATTTGCACAATGGAATATTACTCAGATGTTAAAAAGAAATCATGAAACTTGCAGGCAAATGGATGGATCTAGAAAAAATAAATCATGCTCGGTGAGGTAAGCCAGACTCTAAAATTCAAACATGACATTTCTCCACTAACAAATGTGTATTAGCTATAAAATAAAGAATAATCATGCTACAGTCTACAGACCCAAAGAGATTAAGCAACAAGAAAGTCTCAAAGGGAGACTATTGGATTTCCCCAGAAAGGAGAAATAGAAGAGCTTTTTGAGGGTGGACTGGGGACAAGTAGGGAAAGAAACAGGAGGAATCAAATATGGGAAGAGGTGGAGGATGGGAGAAATAATTGAATCCATGGGTATTTTAGAGCTGAAGTGCAATGGAAGACTTGTACAGCGGAAACTCCCTGAAATCTACTAGAATAAGCCCACTGAAGAAACATAGTATTGGGAGATACAGATCTATACATATTCTGTAACCAGGCCAGGCTTTCAGTGGAGCTTTTGAGATACCAACCCAGCCACAAAACCTTTGACTTATAATTTCCCTTCCTTTAAGTTATGAGGGGCTAAGGTTGATATAAAACTTGTGGGAGTAGTTAACCAATATTTGGTCCAACTTGCAAGCCATGCCATGAGAGGGAGTTCATGTCTCTCACTGACTGTAGAACTGGAAACGAGAGGCTGGGTATCTCAGAAACCTAGCATAGAACTAAATTCTACTGGGGAAAAAGTCAGTGAAATGATTCCTAATGATATTCGTCCACACAGGTAGACTGGAGTCTGGTATAATCATCATCAGAGAAACTTCATTCATCATCAACTCATGGACGCAGATGCACAGATCCAAAGCCAAACAAGATGCAGAGCTAAGAGAATCCAGAAGAATATTGGCAAAAAGGTTTATAGCTTCCAGAAGGGTTAAGTACACAGCAAAAGCATAGCTCGCAGAAAGAAATAACTTGGGATCATAGAGGCTCACAGAAACAGAAGAAAAAACCAGATAGCCTCTATGAGTCTGACCTAGATCCTCTGCATATTTGTTGTGGATGTATAGCTTGATTTTATTGTGGAACACCTAACTGTGGAAGCAAGGGCTGTCTCTACATCTTTTGCTTGCTTTTGGGTTGCTTTATCCAGCTTTGATATTTGGATATGTGTCTAGTCTTCTTGTAACTTGTTACTCCATGTTTGGTAGATAACCCTGTAATTGCTCTCAGGAAAATGGGGAGTAGGAGAGGGTGGAGAGAAATGAAGAAGGGGAAACTGGGGTTAGGTTCTAATACATGAACAAAAAGGAAGAAAAAAACTAAAGGAAGGAAGGAAAGAAGGAAGGTAGGAGAGAAGAAAGGAAGGAAAGAAGGAGGAAAAATGGAAACAAGATAAGTAAATATCAACTCAATATGGACTGTTACTCACATTCAAATGGGATAGATTCTGAGTTTATACAATAAAACTTCTTTGGAGTATTTACTTAATATCTTACATATTAGTGTTCAAAGTTCTTTTACCTAAGAGATATTTAAATTCATTTCTAAAATACTGCATGAAGTTTATACTAATAAAGTAAAATAACAATAATTAACTGTAATACTTATCAATTTAAAAATAAAGAAATACATGTTGAAAAATGGAAGCCATAAAAGAGGGTTTTTTGTTTTTTTTTTTTTTTTTTTTGGCCTATAATTTTTCAGATGACTAGCTTTTACCTGAAATCACAGATTTTTTTTTCTATTGTAGGGGAAAGAGTCAACCTGACCTGTCTTGAAACTATCATATTAAGCTATCCACAATCTGTTAGGGATCTGAATCCCCACAGCTCCCCCATAATGCTATTAGCTACTTTTTTCTTCTTTATCAGAAAACAAAGGGGTAATGCATGCATGTGCACTTGACATTCCAGGTTAGACTCATCACAGGAGTTGTGCTTTTTAGTGGGTTTCCTCTCTAAGAGTTGCATTGATGGTGAAGTCACCTATCAATGTTTCCGTCTGTCCATCTGTCCATCTATCCATCTTTCCATCTATCCATCTTTCCATCCATCCATCCATCCATCCATCTATCCATCTTCTTAATAGTTTGACTCTTAGAAAGAAATAATAATATCCAGTGTGAAGAAAATGACATTCGAATATCACAACAGCACCATTACTTCACAGGAGCCCTATTGTCCTGTTGCAAACTGAAGAGCAAATCCTCTAACTGCAAAGAGCAAAGAGTTGTCTTTGCAGCCTTAGTAATTAAGAGCTCCCCCCTCCCCCTTCCGTGCTAGATTCACAGAGAACACTCTTAAGGTCCATTATAAGTCTATTACCATTAGGATGACAGATCTAGTAAGTCTAGCCTAAGGGGACATCTACTGTCATGCATGAAAATAGAGATGCTCTGGGTAAGTTTAGATCTTACAAACAAAAAGGAAGGAAGCTTCAATTTCCTTTGAAGTGCCACAGATCTCAGATATAGGATGAATTTAAACGTGTCATGTTTCCTACATGTTTATCATCACATCAATGATTTTAACAGTTGATACTGGTAGCCCTTGTAACAGCAATTTACATCACTGCAAGATCTGAGTATTTATTGTATCCACACTTATGTATGTGTGTGTAGGTAAGAAAGAAGAAGACACATATATTAGTACATGTATACTAATAATTAAACATTACATAGCAGATAAAATTGTATTTATTATATTCTAATATGGCTACATTATTAGTTTTTTCATGGTACTATAAAACAAAAGAATTAAATTACCTAGTAACTTTGTTCTTTATGATATATTTTATATGCTATTTAAAACTATGCAATGCGTATATTTATAGGCATTCTGTAGATACTGATATATTAGTGCGAAGTAAAAGAGACAGAAACAGTACAGTATTCTGTAGCCTTTAGGAAACTGTGCATATTGATATAGAAAAGCTGAAGAGACATTGGAAGTGAATTAGAGAAGACACAATATTGCATTCAACTTTATTTTTAAAGCACACCTGTGGGGAATATTATACTGACGAAGATGTGTTGCAGGAATGCCTGGAAAACTTGCTGCCAAGGTGCCTGACATCATGAGGTCAGCTGGAAGCTCCTGGATCCATTTTATTTTTCATTTCCAGGTTTGTTTTTATTTTGTTGCTCTTTTTATATACACTATAATATATATTTAAAATAATTGATACCTAGAGTAACAAAAAAGTACCAGATAATATTGTAGAAATTATAATAAGAGTTCCTCATTGTGACTAAGACATAAAGCTATTTAGATTCCAAGTCAGCAGAGCTCAGTGTCCTGTGCATATTAAATGAGACAGGGGGTCTCTAAAATAGCTAACAAGAAACTCTTCATTTAGATTTTGCAAGAACTTTGACTGATAACTTTTTTCCAAAGTAACTTTTACTATTAAAGACTACAGCAATTTAGATAACTAACTTCTTCATTTTGACCCATAATAATTCTCACATAGTCATAATATTCTTATTGAAAATACACACACAATTCAAAAGTGTGTAAACATGAAGTGTCTTCATTTATCCCATAATGGCTCTGTAAGTTACAACCTGGTAGACTATAGATTTACATATGTTTTGTCTGCAATGTTAAAAATAAATTTAATTTTCAATTCAGGTGAAGTACACATTGACTTACTATCAGCAGGAACCACTTCCTATTGTAGGCAGAATTTTAATATGGTCCAGTAAGGTACAACCCCCAATATCACTCAGGTCTTGAGTGTAGCTGAGAATTTAGAATGATGTCTGTTATTCTTAGGATTAAGTTACAATGGATTGCAAAGGTAAAAGGATTTTGGCTGATTCACATAAGACTTCGAAAACTGGCTTTAAATTGTTTTAGAAGACTTTGTCCTGGATTGGCCTGATCTTATTTCTATATTCTTCCCTTATTTCATCATGGCCTTGAAGAAGCATGCAGTGATGTTCTGAACCATCTGGGGAACATTTCAGCCACTGCTGGCCTAACTTCTACAAGGTCTGAACTCTGTCACAATAGGTGATAATTTTAACTTTCTGTAAACCCCAAGGAAAAAAATCTAAATAAACTGTTTTCTGTCTCCTACCTACAAAAACTCTGATAATATATTATGTTGTTTCAAGCTCTCTTTAATTCAGCAACTAAAAATTAATGTCTCTTGATGCCTCAAAACTCTCAATATCTTATATATCCTACATACCATCCTTTTTTATTAGACTTTTTTATTTCAAAAAGTTTTTTCCATATATACCAGTGTTCCTCCTCCCTTCCACAGATCCCCACCAAAAGCAGACTTGAGATGTGAGGTCTTAAAGGACCCTGGCCCTGGGACATAACCCTCGGAAACCCACCACCACTGAGGTCTGCCCTAAATCCAGGACAGCAGGGAAAACTTCTGCAGGCTAAAAGCCCCAGTAAAATCCAGCTCATTGGACACCCCCAGCTTCAAAACCCCTTCCCATTTCTCAACCCATGTCATCACCATTGGACTACAGAGGCAACTGGGAACCTACAGACCCCCAGCCCACAGCAGATTGAGAGAACCTTCATCCAGCAATGGATAGAAGTAGAAGCAGAGATCCATAGCTAAGCACCATGGATGAGGGACTCAGACCTACCTCAACTGGATGTGCCAGACTGAACTGATCCCACCTTGGTACTCCTTGCCCTTCTTGGTAAATGGATTGGGGGATGGGGTGAGGGGAGCCTGAGAAAGGACTGGGTGGGACTCGATGGATCCAGTTTTCAGAGAAGCACGTTACTGCTTGATTTCAAGTTTCCACGGATTAAGTCAACAAGCCTAGTCTAATTACTCCCTCTTTGTACCCATGTGTGGAAAACATTGGGATGTTCTGGGTCCCCAGATGGGTCAACGGTGTCCTTATAAGTTTGAAACAGTCACCTTTCTCTAGTACACACAAAACTGGTTGAGCCTTCATAAAGGGACGCAGTTATGCTTGAAAATTCAGGAATTTAGAGATAGAAGAATTTTGAGGCATACAGAAATTCTTATAGAAAGTTTCTTTTTGTACTGACTGCTCCTGAATAATGACATGGAGACATTTTATTAAGTATGAAAGTTTGACCTTACCTTAGGCTTGCCCCTAACTTGCTCTTAAAACTTAAAGAAATGAACCTGATTCTATTATTCTACATTCTCCTACACGGTTTGTCACCTCTCCTCAGTACCATAAATCTAATTTTATCTGCATCTGGTTGGCAAATCCCCTAACTCTGATATTTTTTCAGAGTTTCTATTTCTGCCCATAGGCACATCTCCACAGTGTACAAAAAGTTGTTCCATCTTTCCTAGTGTTGCTTTTTGGCCCTCAATCAAGGAAATGGGTCATTACCTTTTCCAGCCAGTGTCTAATCTTTCCCCAGCTTTAGCAGAATACAAGGTAAGTGACCCCTTCCTGAGCAGCACTTTTTTTTTTCCTGGAGACCTTATAGATCTTTCAAGAATTTTAATAATTTAATAGGCATGTCTCCCCTGTAGAAGCAGCCAATAGGATCATTCACATATTACCGCATAGTGAATAAAGTCTTTGGAGGAGGTGATTTTCTGTGTCTTGGGCTGAGACTTCTCTGAAAAGCATTATTAAATTTTGAACACATGGGCATGCGGGTACAAGTTATTAGTCCTTTAACCTGTCTCTGGATCTTCCCATTGGAAAGCAAACAGAGGTTGGCTTCCCTTGGCCGGCCTGAAGAAGGAGACATCATTGATGCCTAAGCAAGTGGCAAAGCTGGTTTACTGTCTCAACAGCAGGTACAGATTTGGGACCATGTTGTGCAATGTTTGAGTGCTCTCACTGAATCTCTTGAAATCCTTGACCTCATGGTAGTCACTTCCCCTGGATTTTCATACTGGGAGTAGAGTTGTATCCTAGTGGGACTAGACCTTTGGCAGAATCTGCTTGTCTTTTAATCTTTTGATGTGAAAAGCAGTGTCAGACAGGGTCTCTAATGAGACTAGGTATTGTTTCTGCCTTACTGGGTTGGCACCTGACTAGAGACATACAAACAGCCAGGTGTGAAACAATAAAAATCTCAATGGGAACTCAGGGATGTTTTGGAAATTTCTGGGAAACTGAGTCACTGAGCATTTTGATGGTGTGGAAGGGAAAGTTCACTTCACTGTCAATCAATACCCAGATCACACTATAGTGAAACTGGTCTCAAGCCTTCTGTTTAGCAGCCTTTTATTATGAAGGAGGGCAGAAGCAAGGGGCCAGAGTTACAGTCACAGAACTCTGTATAGGCAGCAGCTGGGCAGGTTGAAAACCTGATAGTCTGCCTTCTCAGTGCCTCACGTTCTTGGGAGGGGACACTAGATTGCAACTGTCTTCAGCAATGGGGAATTTCCTTTGTTTAACATGCCTCAGCTTGGGGATGTTTCCAATACAGTTTGGGTTTTTGGTAATGTTCAAATGAGACAGGATCATTGTGCTATTTGGAGATCAGCCTTCATCTTAGAGGACAGTTAAAGAATTTCCATGTCCAGAGAAGAGACACATGGAGATATTTTATAGAAAAGATTTTTTTCTTTGTAGAACATGTCACACAATTTTGATGACTCTGAAGGGCCAAAGTGAGTTACCTGCACACTGGAAAGCTTGGGAAATCAATGACTAATTCAGTCTTAATCCAAAGAAATATATAACAGGATAATGAGAAAAACTAGATCTCAGAATGAAATGACCCGCAAACTAAGATTTCCCAAGTCAGATAAGAATGTCACCGTTCCATAAAAAACAAAAATTCTTTCTCCTGACCATCTGTTACACTTAGTACTTCAGTAAATTGAATGTCTCTGTAATTTGTCAAAGACAAATATCACTATGTTCACTGATTTAAAGTTGGGTCTCAGAAGAGGTTCTCACCTGCCACTCATTCAAAAATCTTGACACCTGTCAGGATATGCTTTCCCCAGTACTTTGACTCATAATTTTAACCATTGCAGGAGAGTAATTGCCAACATACATTACAAAAGTTAATGTAAATTTAAAAAAGACTAAGATTGGAAAACTGAGAGTAAACTACTCCTAGCTGGAGCCTCATTACTTCCATGGAGGGTGCTGCCAAACTATAAGAAAAAGAGTAAACATGGAGAAAGCATTTAGAACAGCGGTAATCAGCCTATGGGTCATGACACCTTTGGGGGGATAGAATGACACTTTCATGGAGGTCACCTAAGACCATCTGTATACCAGATATCTATATTATCATTGATAACAGTAGAAAAAGTATAATTATGAAGTAGTAATAAAAATAACTTTATTATTGGGAGTCACCACAACATGAGAACTGTACCAAAGGGTGACAGTTATAGCACAGTTGAGAACCACTGATTAGGAGATAAAACCTGTACCTGAAACTTAGCTGAAATTTGGGGACCTGTTCTCCATGCTGGATTACTTTACACAGCAGGTGGAGGAGCTTTATCCTACCTCAATTTGGTGTACCATGCTTTGTTAAGCCCTTGGGAGGCCTCCTCCCTTCTGAATGGAGATGAAGGAGGAGTGGATGAGAAGTGTTGTAGATCAAGGTTGAAGGCAAGAATTGGAGAGACGAATGAGGGAAAACAGTATCTAGGATGTACAGTAAATTTTAAAATGCTAATAAAATTAGATTTAAAAACTTTCATAAAACGTGAGAATCACAGATTTTTATCTAATATGTAATAAAGCACATATTAAAATACGATTGATCAAAAATAAAGCACAAAGAGAAACACAACTTATTGGGCTCACTTTGACATTACCTATAATAAAATTGGAATTGTATAGGGGTTAGCCAGTTACCAAGGAAAGGATAATAAACAAATTCATGAAAAAGTCTCTATATATTTAACAGATTAAAAAAATAAAACTTTTAAGATACAAAATAACTTGTGCTAAATATGAGTTGAAAAGAATGACTCCAATGATCATTTGAAACTGGACAGAAAAAGATCCCACAGAACTTTGACCCTACACAAGAACAGAAATGAGTGAGTTTGAGAGCAAAAGAAGTGGCCTTTCTGTCAGAAGAGCACACCAATTGATTGTCCAGAGTTAAATGGCCAGCTCTGAAGACATAGAAACAGATATTATATTTATATGTGTATATAAATACATACACACCATATAATATTCATATATACACAATAACAATCACTGAAAAAAGACAATTATTTTGAAGGAAAGTAAGGATGGAGTTATAGGAGGTTTTGGATGGAGCAAAGGCGAGGGGGAAATGTCATTAAATTATAATCTGAAAAATAAAACAAAATAGAAAACAATGAACAAATAAATCACTTCTATGCATTGCTTTGAGTGGCCAACAAAAAGATAACGTTACAAAATCTAATGATGCTGAGTGCTGATGGTGCACGGCTTTTGTCCCAACACTAAGAGGCAGATGCAGGCAGCTCTTTGAATTGAGGCCCGCCTGGTCCACAGACTGAGTTCCAGGACTTCCACAGCTACGAAGAGATATTCTGTCTCAAACAACAAAAACAAACAAACAAAAAGTTGAATCAAAATGCTCAGAAATGAAGAAAGAAGTGGAGATTATTGAAGAAAAACAGAGATTCTAATTAGAATATATATATATGTGTATATATATATATATATATATATATACACACATACATATATATATATAGGGTCTCAGAATAAAATAAAACAGGAGAGAAAAGGAATTATAATCAAAGGGGTAATGTTTAATTTAATATCTCATTTTTTTCAGAAAGAATACATACATGGTTTTATAAAGAAACATAGCCAAATGAGAAGTGAATTTTATGAAACAGAAAGATGATAGATATATGGTTGGACAGCTAGATGTAGCCAAAGCCAGACACATTTCAGGAAACATAGATCTTCTACCAACATAGAAATTTAATCAATAACACCTGTCATAGAACTATCGAATAAAGCCAACGGACAGTGAAGAAAATTCTTCAAAGTGCAGGTTTCTGAACTATTGTCAGGTTATACTTTGCAATTCCATAATTGAGGCAAAGATAACTCAGTCTAACAACAACCACAAGAATTTTATTCTTAACAAATCCGCCACTCTGGCCAATTTATCAATAATATATTACAGAGGGAAAAATTAATCACTAATAATTACTTAAGTGAAAAATGAAGAATAAGTCAATGAAAGAAGAAACATAGAATTTAGTACATGTCTTCCCTCAAATTTCAAACAAATGCAATCTGCATTGGGGGTCTTAGGTCCTGGTGCAGAAACACAAAATAAATAATGCAAAATATTGTTTAAAGATGTTATTTTTTAAATGGTATAAAAGTTATGATGCCAAAATGAATTTAAAATACTGAACTGATACAGCTGTATTAGAATTACAATAATGTGTGAGTTCTCCAAGCTCTTTTTATCTTTTATAGGGTAGGAAAATCTGCAATAGTAGATTATTAAATTTGTTGAGTAGGCATGATAGATTATTCAGGAATGCTGTGTAAAGATAAAGGGTAAACTGTAATATCAGAAAAGGGGGTATAGAAAGGTGCTCTGCATACCCGGTAGAGTTGTGAGAGGTGTCTCTGACTCTTGCTGGCTCTCAGGACCCTATTCCTCATACTGAGTCACCTGCTAGCCCTTAATATATGCAGGGGTGCCCAGTCTCACTGCAATTTGATATACCATGTTTTGTTGATATCCACGGGGGAGAAATGTCAGTTGGAAATTAAAATTAATAAATCAATTAATTAAGTAAAAGGAACCACAAGTGTTTACACCCTCAAATTTTTCAACTGATATATAGACAGTTTAAAATTTAAATATTGTAATAGCCAAGGTATAGAAAAAATTCTACATGTCCCTCAACATGAAAATAGATTTAAAAAATGTGGTACATTTACACAATGGATTATTACTCAGCAGTAATAAATAAGTAAAAAATAAGAAAGAAATCATCATGAAATTTGTAGGAAAGTGAATCAAAATCTGGTACAAACCCCTTTTAGCCCTGTGTTTGATGCTGGTTAGTTACTCGCACAAGTTTTCTGAAACATTGTTATTTAGACACCTTCTCACACATAGAACATTTGAACTATAGTCTTATGACTGCACAATATTGTAGGACAATGGTGTCAGAAAGGGGTCTGTACCAGATCCTCTGTATATGTATTATTGTTTTCAGTTTAGTATTTTTATGGGTATCCAGAATGTGTAAATTCTTTAGCCGTCTCTCTGGGATCTTTTCCTTATGCTTGCTTGACTCATCCAAATTTGATGGGCTTTTTGTTTGCTTGTTTTAACTTACTGTATTTTATTTTGTTATGTTTTGTTGTTATCTCTAAGAACCCTGATTTTTTTCTAATTGATACTGAGAAAGGGAGTGGATCCAGATGGGTGGGGAGGACGGACAGAACTGGGAGGGATAGAGGGAAGGTAAACTGTAACAAGATTTGTTGTATGAGCAAAGAATCTATTTTTAATAAAGGAGGAAAAGATTTAGCCAAATATTAAAGTCACAAGGATCTCAAAAATTAATCTTATGATACACTTTAGAACATTGGAAATTTAAGCTCAACTCTAAATCAGTATATAGAAATAACTAATTCAGATCAAGGAAGGCTTGGCCAGGAACATCCTCTGAGTTCCTAGAAATTTCTCTAGCATCAAGTTTCTTTCCAACCCCATATTGGCTTCCTCTATCAAGATATGCATCTCTTTTTTTAGCCTTCTTTGCTCCTCTCATTGAACCATCTCCTTCTTTCAAGATTTGTTCCCAACTCTTCTTGGTTGCAAATTGTTATGTCTCCAATTTGCTAAGGTGATCTTCTCTATTTTCTCTTCTTAGGGGAATCTCTTGATGTCTTTCTTAAGTTCTTTCTAATCCCAAACTGTTCAGGGGTTGTGGTTTGCAGCTTGGGTATTCTTTGCTTTTTGTCTGAAATCCTCTTATGCCTATCTTTCTGGGCTTATGATATCTTGCTCAGGAGCATATTCTCCAAATCCAACCATTTGCCTGAAAATTTTAGGATGTCATTTTTTTTTTCTGATGAGTAGTACTCCACTGTGTAGATGTACCAAAGTTTGTTAATCTATTCTTCAGTTGAGGGTCATCTAGGTGGTTTCCAGGTTCTTCCTATTACAAATAATGTTGCTATGAACATAATTGAGATAATGCCTTTGGGTGTGAAGGTGCATCCTGTGGGTATATGCCCAGTAGTAAAACTGCTGGATCCTTAGGGAGATTGATTTCCAGTTTTCTGTGGAATAGCCATACTGCATTCCAGAATGGCTGTACAATTTTATATTTCCACCAACAAAGGAGGAGTGTTCCCCTTGCTCTGCATCCTTTCCAGCATAGGCTGTCATCTGTGTTTTGATCTAAGCCATTCTGCAGGTGTAAGATGGTATCTCAAAATTGTTTTCATTTGCATTTCACTGATGGCTAAAGATGTTGAGCAATATTTTAAGTACCTTTCAGCCATTTGTAATTCTTCTGTTGAGAATAGCCATTTTAGCTCTTAACCCCAATTTTTAATTGTATGTGGAGTCATGAGGGGTAGGATATACTGTGTTCCTGTTCCTGGCCTGGCACCTTGGAGCAAATTCCCTATAGAGGAACATCCAGCCCAGTATTGACTTTGGAATGAGTGGATTGGATGTGTCTGGAGTGGATGGGCCATGCTGGGCTGGCCCCCCTTGGGACTTCTCATCCTTTTAGGGGAAGGGATGGCTGGAGGGAGGAGGGGTAAGTCTGATGGCTTGCTGGGAGGGATTCAAGGGGGGAAGGGGAGGGGTAACAGGGGAATACATTAATGAAGATGACATTTTTTTAATGAAAAAAATATATAAAGATCAAGGCAGAAATCAATTAATGAGAAATAAATACAAGCAATAAAGTTAATCAATCAAAAACTAATTATTAAATACAAGGATAATAATATGAAGGTCATAAAAGCTAATAAATTCTGTAAATATAAAAGTAAAGAAATGATGGAACCTATTAATGAATGTGTTATGAAGGAATATATCAGATTTCTCCCTTGATGTTTGGGCGGATAGTAGAGACATTTATTAGATAAACGAATCAGGTGTATGGTAGTTCACATCTGTAATAAGAGCACCGAGTAGGCAGAAATTTATGAGCTCATATCTATCTTGGCAGAGAGGGACTGTCTCAAAACTATGACAAAAATGCTGGAAGTGATTCCTATTGATTTTCGTTTGGTTTTGAATGATGTACCTTCATAATTTCAAACCCAAATGGGGTCTGTTCACAGAAATTTCATAGATTAAAAGTGCAGATTGTTTATTTGAAGATCACCAGCAGTAGCAGTATAGACACAAGCTAAGGATATAGTATTGAAATATATGTCATTGTGTATCTTATTACATCAATATTTCATATCCTTATAATTTTTCCTGCTTTTGTTTTCTGGGGTGTTTTTGAGGTTTTTTTTTTTTTTTTTAGATTTTCTGGTATCTTCTTCCCAACTCTATCAAGCATTTTCCTCAGTAGAGTAGTAGCCAAGGATATATTATAAATCCAAATGCAACAAAATGTTCATCATTGAATTTGAATTATGAAAGTGTTGACAATAGACATTTTAAGTACAATTTTGTTATTATAAGAAATGATTCTAAATTTTATACATGTGAGAAAATACATACATATTATATTTATATTACATTTTTTCTGTTTTTAGGCAAGAAAAGCTAACTTACATAAACAAAGTTTTTACCAAATGCTTTAGATGTATCTGTGTAAGGAAAAGCTATATAGTAGTTCTGGTTTATTTTAACAAGAATAGTACTTGTTTTCTGGTTTTGTTGTGTTCTAAGAAAACATGGCCAAAGCAAACAACTTACAGAAAGTAGGATTTATTTGTGTTATGTTTCCAGAGTGATAGTGGCCACAAGGGCAGAGGATAAAGTAGAGGTGGGGTGTCTGAATGAGGGGAAATAGGTACCCATAGTAGCAGAAAGAGGAAGCTAAAGATCACATATTCACAAGCACAAAACAGATATAGGAAACTGGATGTTGGGCAATACTCAAACCCTAAACCCCTCATGGAATTCTCCAAATCTTAAAGGCTCTATAATCTGCCTAAACAGCACCACTAAATGGACAACCAAATGTTGAAATACATAAGCCTATGCGGTGGGGGAATCATGCAAACCAGCACAAGGATTAACTCAATATTTTAGGATTTATTATTCCTACCTGTGCCATCAATCAAGCTACTTTAGTAACAACCTCTAGCTTTTCTGAAGATGTAGGTTATAGTCTGGTTACTCTTTGTTTTATATCTTGTATCAACTTATGAGTGAGTACATACCATGTTTGTCTTTCTGAGTCTGGGTTACCTCATTCAAGATGATATTTTTCTATTTCTATCCATTTACCTTCAAATTTTATGGTGTCATTGGTTTTTTTTTTGTTGTTGTTTTTTTTTTTTTTTTACATCTGAGTAGTATTCCATTGTGTATATGTACCACATTTTCTTTTTCCACTCTTCATTTGATGGACATCTCAGTCATTTTATGTTTATGGCTATTATGAATAATGCAGCTATAAATATAGTTGATCTATTGTCCTTGTGGTTTGATTGAGCATCCCTTATGTCCAAGAGTGATGTCATTGGACCTTGAGGTAGATGCATTCTCAATTTTCTTAGAAGTAGCCACACTAACTTTCAAAGTGGCTATACAACTTTACACTCACACCAAGAGTAGAATAGTATTTCTCTTGTTCCATATCCTCTACAGCATAAGTTGTCATCAGTGTACTTGATTTTAGGCATTCTGGCAGGTATAAGATGGTATCATAGAGTCAATTTGATTTGCATTTCCCTGATGGCTAAAAATGCTGAATAATTTATTTAATGTCTTTCAACCATTTGTGAGTCTCTGCTTAGAATTCTCTGTGTAGAAATGTAGCCCTTTTTTTAAAAAAAATGTGTTGTTTGGTATTTTGATGTCTAATTTTTTAGTTCTTTGCATATTTTGTGAATCAGCTCTCTATCAGATGTGAGCTTGGTGAATATATTTTCCTATTCTATAGGTTGTTGTTTTGTCTTATCAAATGACAATGCAATCTCTCCAGCCATTTTTTTTAAAAAAAGCAAATATAGATATGATAGGTAGATTAATTAATATATTTTTAAAGAGCAATTACTATCTCTAAATATTTTACATTGGACTGAATTTTTTATATTATTCACAAATTGTGTATATTTATACAGTTGAGATTAATATTGTTACTGTGCATACATTTCTACTCTTGTTCAAGGTAGTGTACCTATATAATTCATCTAACAATGTAATACAAATTACTAATTAGTCCCTGAAAATTATTATTGCCACATAATTAGGATATAAAGAAATGCAAGTTAGTAATTAGACATTAAAATCAAACTTACAGTAATATTAGATATGTTTTCAAGGACAGAGACACAGTTTAGAAATGTCATCTTCAAACATATCAGAGATTTACAGAATATGGCAATTAATATATTTTAATAATATAGGTTCTTTTTTTCTTTAAAGACAATGAGACATGTCTGCTCCTCACAACACCAATCTTGCCACTGGGCAAGAAAGTGCCATTGCATCAACTTCTGACAGCATGGTGTCTGAAATGAACAATTAGGACACAGAAGAAAGAACTACTGAACCTTGAGAGGTCAAGTTAGGAAGGTCTTTAAGAATATATTACTTTACAGAGAAGTCAGATATACTAGGCCTACAGGCCAAATATGGATTCTCCAACCCTACAGAAGAGCCTTTGATGACTGTTCAGGCAGCCAGTTGTTTCTGTCATTTTTTACGTGTGTTGGTTGTAGCTTACTTGCACTTTCTGTTTACTTAGTTAAAATTATTTCCTTCCCAGGTCTCTGAGGGAGTTGAAGATGAGAGTTATATTTATAGTTTTCCTAGTTATAGATTTAGAAAATAAAACACATTGAGAGGTATAAATTATGTAAGTTTGAAAGACATAAAAGATAGTTTCCAGTTGGTAAAACAATAAATAGAAAGTCAATAATGTACAATCTTTTGTACTCACCAAAATAGAATAAATAATGAAATATTTTCTTTAAATTTGTTGATTGTTAATGGACTGGCCATTATTGATATAATTATTACATATATATTATATATAATATATGTTACTATATATATATTGTAAATAGTTATTGTACCTACTGTAAATAGTTTTTCTTATATTAGTTATAAACTTTTTATTTTTCATACAAAAGGGGATATATGTGGTGATATATTTAATAAAATCAATCTAGAATATCAGAAAAAAATTAACCACAGAGTTAAATCTTAAAAGTCAGGCAATGGTGGTGTACAGCATTAGTCCCATTAGTTGGAGACAGAGGCAGGAGTATCTTTGTGAGTTTAAGGTCAGCCTGCTTTACATAGCAAGCTATTTCTCATAAGAAGAAGATGAATGACTCTGATTTCTGATATTATGGAATAATTTATTAAATATGCATCACCATAGGCTTATTTTTATCATGCCTTTGTCTTATGAAAGATTTTCAGTTTCAGGAGGTGCCATTTATTAATTGTTGGGATAACTCTAGCCATTCAAGTGAAAGACTTATGATAAGAACTTTCAGAAGAGTTCCTATGCTCATGGATAGGTAGAACCAACATAATAATAATTTCAATCTTACCAAAAGCAATCTACAGATTCAATGCAATCTCCATCAAAATGCCAATACAATTCTTCACATACCTTAAGAGAATAATGCTCAACTTTTTATTAAAACCCAGAAAAAGAAAAACCCATGATAGTTAAAACAATTCTTTACAATAAAGCAACTTCTGGAGGCATCACCATCACTGACTTCAAGCTCTAATATAGTGCTATAGAAATTAAAAAGAGCTTGGTATTGGCATAAAAATTGACATGTGTTCCAATGGAATTTAAGTGTAGACCCTGAAATCAATTCACACACTTAAGCACACCTTATTTTTGACCACAAAACCACAATTGTACAATTGGAGGGGAAAAAGCATCTTTAACAAATGGTGCTGGCATAACTGAATGTCAGCATGTAGAAGATTGTAAATAGATTCATTTTTATAACCCTGCACAAAACTCAAGTTTAAGTGGATCAAAGAGCTCAATGTAAATCCAGTTACAGTGAATCTGGTAGAAGAAAATGTAGGAAGTAGCCAGAACACATTAGCAGAGGAAACCACATCATAAATATAATGCCAGTAGCACAGATGCTCATGTGTCTTACCTTGCAGTTTTTCCCATTCTTCTTCTATTTCTCTTCTGTTTTGATCAAATATAGCTTTAATATTTTATTTTTGTTTAGTTTTATTTCTATTTTTAATTTTTAATGTTTTTTTCTTTTCAGTGCTAATGATTAGATCTCAATCCTTTAATATATTAGTAAGTGCTCTTCCACTGAAATATACTTAAATTTATTTAGGGAGATTTTTTTAAGTTCTTTCCTTTTCATTTTTAGCTTTTTCTTTTGCATACCTATCTTAATAATCTTCCTTTAGTTTGTATATCATCCAGTTCTGTCTGCTCCATGATATGTTTTGCTATTATGAACTCCATACAGTTCTTCCTACACATAGTCCTTCTACTTTTTTTATATCTGATTTTGCCCTCTTTCTGTCTTCTATATTCATCCCTTTCTTGTTTTTAAGTACAATCTTGTAAAATTTAATAGTCTATATATCCCACAGAATCTTCCCCATTCACTCCTAGATGTCTATATCCTTGAATATTTACTCAATTGCTCTAATAACAATTTATACCCAGAATGTATAACTTCCGTTCCTAAATAATAATCTAGGGTACACCATACTATCTTTACTTTTTTATTCACACACAGGATTTTTATCTAGGACCAATGTTATTAATTTACTGTACAGCTGTGGCTCTGTGGGCATATCAATCCATCATGGTTGGTTCTGTACTTAACATTTTTTTGTCTGTAATAATATATGGTTTTCAACTGAGTACATAGGAAACAAGGAAAAGTCTTAATGTTGAGCTGTGAAACTCATCTGTAATTACAATTTTTTTCCCTTAAATATTATAAATACTTAACTTTTATCACTTAATTCTACCTGATCGTTAAAGAAAAAGTATTCTATAAAAGAGAAAAGAATACTTCTCAGTTTCTTATAGGAAGCTATATTCCCCAGATGCTGAACTGAGATTAAGACACACAAGAAATAGATATTTCAATCTCCTGATGAATGTGCATGTCAACATTCTTAGTTTAATACTTAGAAAACTGAATGCAAAATCTCATCAGAAACATGATTTATGCACCATAAACAGGCAACTTTATTCCAAAAATGCAAGAATGGTTCAATATATTTGTAAAAGAGTAAACACGGTGTATCACAATTAAAGCCTCTAAAGAAAAAAAATCTCAAAGTCATGTCATTAGACACAAAAACAAGTTTTTGACAGAAACTAACATACCTTCATTATAACAACACTGGAATACCTAAAATAAAGGGAACATATCTCAAAATAATGAAGACCACATGACAAACACTAAGTCAACACTGTACATAAGAGAGAAAAATCTTTCTCATTAAAGTCAGTAAAACACAAGGGTTTCCACTTCCTTCACTATTATTCTATATGGAGAATAAAGGTGTAGTGAGAGGTCAGAGAGACATACAAAGTATACACATAGCAAAAGAAGGTATCAAAGTATTCATTTTGCATAGCTATGAGTATATACATATATATAGAGAGACATATATATATATATATATATGTATGTATATATGAGACACTGAAGACTCCACTAGATGGGGAGATTGCCAAAGTTTTTCCTTTGTAAGCATGTGAAGAACAAAATTTGATATCCACATTAAAACCAAAGCCAGACATTATGTTTAGCTCTTGGAAGACCCATGCTAGAGATACGAAGAAAGTGGGATTCCTAAGGCTTTGAGGCAAGTGGAATCAAAATCAAAGTGACTAAGTCCTAAGTAATTGCAGTATAAATGTTGACATCTGGCCTTTTTGTATATGCACCCACAAAAGCACACACACACACACACACACACACACACACACACACACACACACACACACACACAAACACATAGAGACACATACTGACAGAGAAAGTGAGAGACAGTGAGAGAGAGAGAAATCCTAACAGAATAGACTTAGAGCTAATAAACCATTTTATCAAAGTAGTAAGATACATAGTTTGTCTAAAACAACAAATATTGTTTCTATATATTAATTATGAAATTCTGAGAGTTTAGGGAAGCCATATTATTAAAACTGCCAGATAAGAAAATAATAAACAAGCATAACTTGAAACAAACCTAACCAAGACATAATAATGTATCCACAGAAAAAATAAACACTTATAAAAGAATTAAGGAAGATATCTGAAGATCAAAAGATGTTCTATGTTCATAGAATGAATGCACACTAACATTTTGAAAGTGACTATACTGGCAGAAGAAAGTTTACAAAAGTCTTCTCTGTCCCAATCACAATTTTAATTCCATTCCTCAGAGGAATAGAAAAAAAAAGTCCTATAATTTCCACAGAACCACAAAAGACTCCAGACAACCCCCCTAAAAAATACTCAACTCAAAATTTCAAGGAAAAATAATTACTCTTAAATTAAGATCATAACTGTCTCTGAAGATTTGACCACCCTCCTTGGTTATATAATTTTTCTTCCTTCTCTTTACCTGGACTTCAGGAGCCCAGCCCAGTACTTAGGCTGCTTCCATCATCAGTTACTGGATGAAGGTTCTGTGATGACAATTAGGGTAGTCACTAAAGGGGGAAAGTACAGAGGCAGCTGACCTGAGCTAGTTGGAGTTCAAGGATTCTGGCTAACTGCTATGGAACCTGCATGGGCCTGAAATAGACCCTCTGAATATGGTTGACAGTTATATGACCTGATCTGTTTGTGGAGCCTCCTGCAGTGGGAGCCGTATATATCCCTAGAACATAAATACAATGGCTTTTATTTAATGGCATCTCATCATGGGATCTCCATACCTTCTCTGGCATTTATGCTCTGTTTTATCTGTTTTCAGAGTTGTCTTAGTCTGGTAGCTGTGATCACATTTCCTATCTGCCTTTAACCAATTAATGTTTTTATTAAACAAGTAGGCAGGACAATTATTATGTAACAACACATAATACTATTACATTGGGGGAAGCAGGAGGAGAAGGGGAGGGCAGAAAAATAGTGGTGTGCATATAAAATGAAAGAAATATTTAAATAAATTTAAAAAATAAGACTGACGTGGGAATGCCTTTCTGTATGCTGTGAATCTCAATCTTTAATTTAATAAAGGAACTGTTTTGGCTCTTGACAGGCACTGTAGAAAAAGTAGGCAGAGGAATCAGAATAGATAGGAAAGGACGGAGTCAGGGGCAGATCAAGCAAGCCACCCAAGGAGCAACATGTAAGGAACACAGATGAGCCATGGGCCACATGACAGAGATTAATAGAAATGGGTTGATTTAAGATGTAAGAGCAAGCTAGCAATGTGCCTGAGCCATAGGCCAAACAGCATAAAGTTAATATAAGCATCTGAGTCATTTCTGGGGGCCTGAGCAGCAGCAGCAGCAGGCGGCTAATGGGTCTAGTGCGCAGGTCTGTGGGTCTGGGCCTCTGGTTGCCTGGGACCAAGAAACCCCACTACTACATAAGACCACACCTAAAGTCATGTTTAACTCAGAACCATAGAAACTAGTAGCCCTTAAAAATACAATTACTTAAATAAGATTTATAAAGAACAGAGCTGAAAGCCCACATTGTCCTGAACCATGGGGCTTCAATGGGGTCCCTGTCACCTGTAGGGAAAGAATGATAGGGAAACAGGAGATGTGAAAGAATTACCACAGGATGTAAATCTCTGTTCAAGTGGTCAATCTTTATTATTTTCAGGCTGCTTATATATGCTTTTGAAGGGCTGCAGGTGCAGAGAAGGGAGGGCTAGTGAGGGGGCGAAACTATGAGCCAAGGTCAGTGTGTTAGGCAATTATGAGCAGTGGTCAGTGAGCAATTATGAGCCAATGTCAGTGTGTTAGGCAATTATGAGTCAATGGTCAGTGTGTTCCCTTGTGGCTTTTCCAAGGACTATCTTAATCTAAAGAATGCTGTCCTAATCTAAAGGATGACAAAGGAGGAAATTCTTTAGTTGACTCTTAGCTAATGAACTGGCTCCTGACACCACATAATTGAAGATACCTTATTTTTGACATCAAAGTTTATTGCAGTAGTTATTCACAAGGCCAAAATTGTGGAGTCAACTGGGATATCTGTCAACAGGGGAACTAATAAAGAAAATGAAGTATACGCTCACAATTGAAATTTTAAGCCACAGAGAAGAATGTCATGCTGTTTTCAGAAAAGGAATACAACCTAGCAATAATCATATGAAGAAAATTAAGTCAGCTTCATAAAGTTAAATACAATATTTGTGGGTTTAAGATACTATAGGTACATAAAATTATATATGTACATATGATATGTTATAAGCAAACTTGTCTAGGATAACTGATGTGGGAATGTCTTTCTGTAAGTTGTGAATATAAATCTTTAAATAAAGGAGCTGTTTTTGCCTATGACAGGCACCATGGAAAAGGTAGGAGGGGAAATCACAACATAGGTAGGAGAAGCAGGGTAGAGTCAGACAGACCGAGCCAGATGCCCAGAGAAGAAACATTTAAGGAACACAGGTGAGACACGGGTCACGTTGCAGAAAGAGTGGTGCTATCTTTACTAACAACAAACAAACAAATAGGAAAAATAAACATATTTCAAGCATACAAAAAACGCTATGTGTGTGATGAAAGTGCACTCTCTTCTTAACAACATGGGAGCTTTGTGGTGATGGAGGCTTTGTTGGTTTTGATGTAAAGGGGTTTGTCCTGTCATTGAAGCACTGGTAGATAGGGTGGGTACAGCATTGTGACTAGGGGTCCAGGAAGTCTTTGCTGGGAAGGCTGCCGCTCTTAGGTAGTGGGCAGTTTCTATGAAAGAGCTACCTAGCAACGTGCCTAAACCATAGGCCAAACAGCATAAACTTAATATAAGTGTCTGACTTGTTTTTTGGGCCTGAGCAGCAGTGGGCGGCTAAGCGGTCTGGCACTTCAGATCTGTTGGTCTGGTCCTCTGGCTGCTTGGGGTCAAGAAACCCCAATGCAACAGATGATGTCCTTGGGTGGGCCAAACACCCACATACAGCCATAGAAAGATTCAAAAGGGCTCTAGATCATAGAAAGTGAGCCAAAACAGCTTTCAAATTATGTATCTGAAGTGGGTCATTGTACAAAGAAAGCATGGCATTCAGGCCACATTCAAAATGGTGCCTGCAGACTGGCAGCAGGCAGTGTAAGCTGTAACCAGGCCAGTTCCTGAAGTCTTACAGAAGACTCAGTAGCATGTGACTGATTTAAGGTTTCTGTTTATTTTGAACAAAAAGGAAACAAAGACAGTTTCTTAGTAGCAGCATTTTCTTGGGTCTGCTCTGCTTGCTGGCAGCAAACAGAGACATGGTCTCCTTAAGAGAACTTACTGATTCAGCTTTATCTGCAAAAGCTATGTGGATCTTTAAGAGAGTGTGAGTATTGTAAAAGCACTTCTGGTTGGAAGATGATCAATGATTCACAATAAAACAGATTCAGATGGAAAAAAAAAAAAAAACCCTGTAAATGGGTTATACCATGTATCAAAGGTAAATAGGCTTCAGAGAGAAAGGATGGTAGAGAAAGTCTTTAAAAAGAGAAATAGTAATAAAAATAAAATAAGCCATGTAAAGATGGAAAATAAACACAAAATCTTTTTACTTATTAATCAGCTAACTGTAGAAAGAAAATAAATTGCAAAGGCTAAGTTAAACAAGAATATGTTTTAAAGGTATTTGATTTTGAAATTTGTGTCTAAGAATTTATTGTTTTGGAAGAGCTCTGCTTTTGTTTCCACAGAAGATGAGAACCTGTAGATTGCTTCTAGGCAAATATGGGTTCATCAACCTAGACCCCCTGAAAAGAATCTCTGATGGGAAGAGATGGCCGTATCAGCTTCAGGGATGCAGACTATGATCCAGTATCAAGAACCAATGAGATTTTCAATACCCTTGTAATCAGCAGGAAGTAGTAATGGAAAACTATGTCCAAATTCTCAAAATATTGTTTATAAATAATATATACATATATAATTTATATATATATAAATATATATATTATATATATATAGATGGTTACTGGTCATAGTTAATCTCTTTATAAGAAGAAAAAAAGGATATGGTATATAATGATCATTTAATTAGATTATTAAATTTACTTAGATCAGGAAATCAGTTTTTAACCTCAAAATGTTTTACATTGGTATGGATTTTGGTTTATTGATACAAATTTAAGGTAAATTCTCTTATGCTGTATGTAGTTTTCTAATCTTGTTTAAGATACGATTTTTATGTAATTGATTTAAAATTGTAATGTATAATTAAGAAATGCATGTTAGTTAGATTTTTAAGTATAGAAAGATATAATTCAATTAGATAGAGTTAATCTCAAACACTACTAAGACCTACAGAATACAGCATGTTAAATGTTTTAAGAACTTAGACTTTTCTGGACAGTGAGACAGGTCTGCTCCTGGGAGCGCCAATTTACTTCAAGAGAAAAATGGGCATTGAAGAAACTTCATATGGAGATTAGTTTCTGTGTGGCATTGGTTAGTCACTGGACATGAACCTGTTCTTATATTGAATGCTTGACAGTATGCTGTTTAAACTGGACATGCAGGTTCCATAGGAAGTTGACCTCTGAACTTTGGCAGAACAAGCCAAGATGATCATTCAGGTTCCTGCTTTGCAGAGAAAACTGTCAGACATTCTTCAGGACTCAAGGAAAAGCAACTGATGCATGGGCAGAGCAGATTTCCTGCTTCACTGAAATGAAAAGAGACTCTGGGCCTGTAGGCTGTAGATGGATGCCCCAACTTTATAAAGGAACTTTGGGTGACTGTCCTGGCAGATAGGTGTCATCTCTGTCATTTCTAGATTTTAGAAGTATCTTGCACTTCTGGTTTACTTGGGTAAATATATCCTTCTGTGGTCTTTGATGTAGTTGAAGATTAGATAGTCATAGGTATAGTTTTTCTTAGCCATTTGAAAGGTATATTGTAGGGGTATTGTGTTGTTTCATGGTAAATAATTGTCCCACCCACTGGTTTAATAAAAAGAGCTGATTGGCCAAAGGCAGGCAGGAAGTGTAGGTGGGGCTACCAGACTAAGAAAATCTCTGAGAGCAGAATGCCAGAAGAGCACCAAAGAGAAGCCAGAAGAAGCCAAGGACAACTATGCTGCTCTAAAGAAAGGTACCGAGCCACATGGCTGAACAAGAGACATGGGTTAGATGAAGGGTAGAGAGCAAGCAAGTGATACGCCTGGTCCTGAGGCTGATCAGCCAAAAACTAATGAAAGCATCTGTGTGTCTCTGCGGGTCTGTGGGTCTGTGGGTCTGTCGGCCTAAACTTTGAGGTTAGGCCCTAAAGTCAGGGCCAGAAACCTCTTACTACAGTATATTGGATATGAAACTTTAGATTCATAAGGATAAGGTAGATTTTCTTTAATTTTGCTAAATACAAATATCCTAGATATTGTAACTGTAATTCTTGCTTGATGGCTATTTTGTTATATGTAAATTTGCTATGTTAAAATTGAAACCTTCCTTTTTGATTAGACAGAAAGGGGGAGGTGATGTGAGAACATCTTTCTGTATGCTGTGAATCTCAATTATTAAATAAAGGAGCTGTTTTGGCCCATTATAGGCACCGTAGAAAGAGTAGGAGGGGAAATCACAATGTATATAAGAGAAGCAGGGCAAAGTCAGACAGACCAAGGCAACCACCAAAGAAGAAACATGTGAGGAACACAGGTGAGCCACGGGCCATGTGGCAGACAGATGAATGGGAATGGGTTGATTTAAGGTGAAAGAGCTAGCTAGTAATGTGCCTAAACCATAGACCAATTAGCATGAACTTGATATAAGTTCCTGACTCATTTTGGGGGCCTGAGCAGCAGCTGGCATCTAAGTAGTCTGGCTCTGCAGATCTGTGGGTTTAGATCTCTGGCTGCCCATGGCCAAGAAACCTCACTGTAACAGATAACAAAAAAACTAAAGGAGGAAAAGGGATGTACAAAGAAATAACTAGGTATGAAGAAATGTTCAAGGTATATTATACACTTAAAAAATTGCTTTTATATATGACAGAAGCTATAAGTCCTTGACAAGTACTTATTAAGGGCATGATTGATGCACTTTTATGTTTCACAATTACTTGTGCATACTCCATGTCTCTCCTTTTTACCTCTCCAAATACTTCAAATATTTAATTTGATGAATAACTACACTCAATAAAATGTTTTGGCAGATTTCTTACTAAGTTTAATAGTAATTAAAGTAAAAACAAATTGTCTAATTCTCTAAATAAAAAGTTCTCAACTTATTGAAGAGTATCTTTCATCCTAAAAAGCACCTTTGAGTTTAAGTATTGTATCCTTGGAATCAGCTTTTTGCTTAAGAACCTTTAATAAAATAATGTATTTTAGTATACAAATCTGTCAGATCCTTGTGTAGATACAAATACTAAATCAAGATTTTTCAGTTTGAAACATTGAACCATCTTTGTAAATTTTACTTATGCTTTCATTTTGCTTGATTTTTAAAGTTTGATTAAAGTGTTGAAAAATATGTATTTGTGAAAGTATTTTGAATGAGATTATAATGAAGTCACAATATGTATACTTTTTTATAAACATCAATTGTATCATTTCTCTTTGTCATGTACACACTGCTACCTGTAACAACAAACTTATCATCCTGGTGTTCTATGAATTGATCTTTCAATCAAAGGAGCATTGCTCACATGGTTCCTGATTTGTGAATCTGATTATTCATGTTTAACATTATTTCCTATAAGTAACTGACATATGTGATATAAAAAAGATTATTGGGAAAATTTCAGTCATTTTCTATTATTTTTTGACATGGACAGGTATGGATAGCATCTATTATTCCTATATAAAGAAGAAATGTCATAATAGAATTTGGGGCATGGATTTATGAGAGTTATCAAATTCAAAGAGATAAAGTACATGGGAAGAGAACTTCTGAACTAACGGGTCAAAACACAGTAGATGTGGACTCACTGTGAAATACAGAGAACATCAGACAGTAACCAAGCAATAAGAAGAACAACAAAGATCCTCAGAACAAAGACCAAAACACACAAACAAACAAAACCCCAAATCAATATAGGTAAAACAACAACAACAAACAAAAATAAACAAAAAACCAAACTGTGTGGTTGTTAAATTGGGCTATGGGATAGAAAATGAAAAGGACTAAAATCAAGACATTGAAGTCATGGCCAGAAAATTGTAAGAATATGGGAATTTAGTCAGAGAAAACTGAATTTTACTTCTTTACATACTGTTTCCAATTTCCATGCTTCCAGACAATAAAACTGTTACATTCAAGCAGGATGCTATTGGAAGTTTTACAAGCTGTATCTTTATGCCAGGATATAAATAATTGAAGTTTTATATTCTAGTATGAAACCAAAGAATCAAGTGAAGGATATTTGAAAATTGAATACTACTGCAGACCCTCACAAAACATTTTTGTACTCATTCCTTCCTGAAATAAGTATCCTCCATTAAGCAGATGTCTTTCCTTATAAACTTCTACCATGTCTTTCCCAGAATTAAGTATATATCCACACTTCCTCAATGCCTTAAACAGTTTTCACACCATAATGAAAGTTTACAAATCAATGCTCAACTTAGCAGAAAGCCCTTTGAGTGTCCAAGCCTTGTCTTGATTCTTATACTCCAAGTACAGGACCTTGCTTGGAATATAACGTTGATTGATTACACAGACAACCAAAGGAGGGGGTGGAGAAGAGAAAAGGGAAGGAAAAAAGAATACGGATGCAGTAACAGAGAGAAATATTCATTGCTATACAGTTTTGTCCATATTTTCTTAGTATTCTTTATTATTATTTTAATTTATATTTTTTTCTTAATTCTTAAATTAAAATGTCATTACATCACTTCCTTATTACACCATCCTCCTTTCAAAATGTAATCATTCCAACTTTTCCCATTTCCTCCATGTACTTCCTTTCAAGTTGACAGATTTTTTTTTATCATTATTGTTGTATGTGAACTACTACTTCCTACAGAGATGATAAATAAAACCTGCAGCATCTGTTTAGTGTGGCTTGTGAGTATGTGATCTGAGGCTGATAACTTTACCTTAGTTGGATAACCAATTAAGTGGTTCCTTACTGAGAGAGGCTAATTATCCTTCTCTAAGCAGCATTAGTGGCTTGTAGTTCTGGACTGTGTGTGGGATCCCCTGGGATTTATAGCTTCCACATTAGCATGTCTGCTGATATCATCAATCAGTTCTGGTTAGATATCCATACTAGTGAGGTGTAGTGGGATTATGTGTCATTACATTGTAAATAATTGTCCCGCCTAGTAGTGTAATGAAAATGCTGATTGGCTGAAGGCAGACAGGAAGTGTGGGTGGAGTTACCAGGCTAATAAACTCTGGGAACAGGAAGAACAGAACATAAATGCCACAGAGAAGCCAGAAGATGTGAGGACAACTATGCTGTTCTGAGCAAAGGTACTAAGCAACATGGTTGAACAGGGTAAGAGTCATGGATAAGATTAAGAGCAAGAGCTACCTAGCTATATGCCTGGGCCCCAGGTCAATCAGCATACAATTAATATAAGTGTCTGTGTGTTTCAATGGGACTCTGGGACTGTGGGTCTGCTGGTCTGGGTCACCAAGGCTAGACTGGAAAATTTAGGCCATGAAGCTAGGCCAGAAAGTCTGGTCAGAAACCTAATACAACATTGAGGCATGGGTCAGATTCCTTGCTTGGACAATCATATGGCATACTTCTAAGTCCTCTGCTTCAAAATATTTCTTCCTTCTCTTTGAAGAATTTTTCAGAGTCTTAGATGTAGAAGTTGTGTTGTAATGTATCCATTGGGGATAGACTTCACAAGACCTGTTGATTTTTGTATTCTGATCTTTTATAGTTTTCTGTAATGCTTTCCAGTGGATTTGCTCCTTTTTTGATGCATGGAAGATAAACTTACATGTGAATGTGTGGCTAAGTCAGAATGCAGTTATAAATTATGATGGGCTCATAAAGGGGAAGCAGTATTTTTCCTCTAAGATCCATGACTTCACTACCCTGAATAGTTGTTTAGGTTTGTAGAATCAGACATAATTTTTCTGTGATTTAGTGGTCCTTGAGTTCAAATAAAGAGCTTTTAATATCTTCCAGGGCAGCTTACATAACTCTTGATACTTTGAAAGCTAGACAGCAGGACAGAAACTTTCATATTAAATCTGGTGATAATTATATTTGTTCTCTAACTGAATAGTGAAGTGTTGATAGCAAGACTTGCTTACTTTCAACCACTGAGAAGCAACCAAGGACAACTTTTTGAAATATTTTTTTTAAAAATTAAAGATTAATTAGTTTCACAATTGGCAATTTTCTTGTAATTTAGTACTTCTAATTCCAACTTCTGCTGTGAAATGTAATTATTAAATCTTACAAAGCAGATGAAAAACAATGAAGGAACTACATAATAATTTAGTGAAGAAAACCAAGGATTTTAAGACAACAAAAAATACTTGAGAATTATGATCATATAGAGAGAGCAACCAAAACCTTTTCAGCTACAATGGATTTTTTTAATATACTGAATATTATATCTGGAATTACCCTTTATTTATTAAATTACTCTGTTAGAGTGTTATCCCCTAGCAGTAATAGGAAAAAATATTTGTTTGAGAAAGTACAGAAAATATAGCAGAAACATGGGTTATCAAGTTCACAGAAACATTTTAGTTATATGTGATGTAGTTTGAGTGCTAATTGACAACACAGGCTCATATATTTGAATACTTGGTCCCTAGCTGGAGAAACTGTTTGGGAAAAAATAAGTATAGCTGCGTTGGAGGACGTATATCACTGCAGATAGACTTTGAAGCTCCAATAGTCTAAATTTTTGCTTGTTAGCTCTATCTTCATGCTGTGGATAAATTGTAAACTTTCACATTCAGATTCTGAGCTCTGCTTTCCTGTCTGCTGATATGATTTTTTTCTATGAAAATCGTGGGATTACCCTATAAAAATATAAGGAAGCCCCAATAAGCTTTTATATAACTTGCTGTATTAGCCAAGATTCTCTAGAGAAACTGAACCAATTAAATTAATAATTATTATATGTATATTATAAATAAATTCCATATAAATGTGTATATATATACACACACATATGCATACAAAATGAGATTTTTTAGAAGGGCTTACAAGATGTTTTCCAGCTAGTCCAATCTAAGAATTCAGTAGTTGTTCAATACTTAAAGCTGGTTGTCTCAACTTGTCTTCAGTATGCACCAGAGTCCTAAAGAAATAGACTCTAGTAACACCGAAGAAATGGATCTGGCCATAAAAATGAGAACAAACAGCCAAAGAGAGCAATGATCCTTCTTCCGTGACCTGGACAGAAGCTGTAAACAGGTGTGGCACAAATTCAAGATGGATATTCCACCTCTAAAAAAATTGGATTAAATTTGTATCTTCAAACTTTAAAAGATCCTGATTCAAAGTGGCTCCTCAAAATCCAAATTATTTAATTTAAAAAAAAAATTCTTCACAGTTATACATGGATGTATGAGTTTTATTTAATACCAGTTATAGTCAAATTGACATCCCAGAACAGCCATCATAAGTCTATTCCAGAAATAATCTTCTTCAACTCTATTGCAGAGAAAAAATTAATTTTTCTTAGGTAAGCTGTATTAATCACCCCTCCTAACATTGTATTCCTTCCTTAGTCTTTTGGCTTTAGGGTATCAGAAGCCCAAAGTGGCGAGGGGCTAGTATGAGCTTCAAGTACAATGGATGTTTTTTGTGTCTATTGATTGGAGGGTTCCTCACTCCAGAACCAAAACTTAAAGGCCATTAGAAATTTAAGATTGTGGGACTTAGAAGCGAAACTTGAGGGAGGCTCCTCCAGAGGTCCTGAATTTGATTCCCAGCAAGCTCATGTTATCTGTGATAACATCAGGCAGCCTCTTCTGGCCGGCAAGCATATATGCACACATAACACTGAATAAGTAAGTTTAAAATGATACATCTAAAAAAGGAAGCAAAATTCTTCACAGTGAGTCACTAAGAGTCATAGTGAGAAGGACTATTCCCCTTTCTACCCCTTGATTCCTATATCAAAAGATCCTGCTATTGGAGAAACTATGCTACACAACATTACAGGAAACCTTGTCCCAGATCTCAGGTCCACTGTGATTTCATTGGCACTGCAACAGTTTCTTTGAAAGGTCATTTCATCTTTCTATCAGGTCACTGCTTCAAGATGGTGAGAAACATGGTAAAACCAGTGAACTCCAGAATCATGGGTCCATTGCTCTAGCCCTTCTAGCTATGAAGTGTCTCGGTCAGAAGAAATATTGTGTAGAATCTCATGATGTTATACGTATGACATGATGTAAGTCCATGGATGGTGGCATTGGCAGTAGCATTATATGCAGAAAAGACAAATCCATAACCAGAATTGCTATCAACTCCAGTAAGAACAAAACATTATTCTTTTCATGGAGGAAGTGGTTCAGACTAGTCAATCTGCCACCATGTCTTTGGCTGGTCACCTTTGGGAATGGTGGCATATCTGGGGTTCAGCATTGGTCTCTGCTGCTGGAACAGCTGACATTCAGATGCATCTGTAGCCAATTCAACTTTGATCAATAGAATTCCATGTTGTTAACTCCATGAATAACCCCCACCTCTGCCGCCATAGCCAAACTGTTAATGGAGCCATTGGTAAATGACAGGCATGACTGTGGAAAGAGACCTACTGCCCACAGCTTTATCTCATCCACTTCATGATGAACTCCTTCTCAATTGAAGTCACTTTTTGATGATCACTTGCGTGTGACACATGTATCTTCACATCATTCAGATATTTGGATATATATCTATGTATTTCATCCTAGATATCTAAATCTCATTAATTTTCCAATCATTCTTTTTCCACATTGCTGACTTCAGCTAATCCACTGGCTACAGACTGAGTCAATGGAAAAATCATACGTTTAGCCATGTATTCTTTCAAATAAATGTATGATTATGTGTAATGTCCAAATTTTACTCAATGTGAATAATTTTCTTTTGGATATCTTTAAGGCTTTTCTCAGAAATGGGTTTTAATGTAGCAGCTGTTTACTTTTGGGTTGTGTCTGCATGCCTTACAAAATCATCAATCAATGAGATCCTAGTCTTTTTTTTTTTTTTCAGCCAGATTACCAAAGAGAACACCACATTGATGATATGAATGCATATTTGGCAACAATTGGCATTGTAATAAGAATAGAAACCATATCCATTTGGGTAATTTCTTCATGTAACTTATTGTGCATCCAGAACCTGCTTAAGCCCAATCACATAAACACTATTTTCATTTAATAAGAGATTACATCTGTACATACTCTACTTCATAAATTGGTGGGTCAAATAACACAAAAATCTTGATACACAGCTTAAGTTGCATGGCAACTTGGTCACCCATTTTCAAATATCCATTTTGCCATGAGACTCAATAGCAGGCCAAGAGCTGTCTCTCAAAGGAAAAATGGCTTTTCTGCAGGTGATGGTAGAGACTTGCTTCAGAATTCTTAAAGTTTCTTGTGTGGTTCAGACCACAGGGAACCTACCAAAGGCTCTAAACAGTGTTCTTATCTGTCACTGACACCCCAAGTACCACTAGTTCTGCTCAATCACCCAAGAGGTAAAACGGCCTATACAGAAGCTTGACCTTGTTGAAGATTCTTCTCCTGTTCCAGGTTCCACTCAAGTTAACAGCCTTCTGAGTTACTTAGTATACTTGGTATAAAAGCCCGTGTAACATATCCAGATGAGAAATGGACTGCCTCTAGAATCCAAATATACCCACTAATAGTTGTACCTCCTTCTTGTGATAGGAGGGATCACATGCAATAACTTGTCCTTCAGCTTAGAAACACATACCTACATATCCCATACCCCTGAACTAAGAGTTCCACCAACGTAGAAGGACCTTTAATACTGGGTGGATTTATTTCTCATACTTTGATTTGCATGTGTGCTAATAAGTCTAAAATTATTATTACCTCATGCTTACCTCATCCAATCAGCATAATATTATCAATATAATGAAATAAAGTGCTATTTTTTGGAAGATACAGATGATCAAGATCCAATTTGAAATAAATTATGATAGAGGGCTGAATAATTGCTATATTCCTGGGACCAAACTGTAAAGGCACATACTGATGGCCTTGTAAAGTGAAAGCAAATTGCTTCTGGTGGTCCTTATTGACAAGTACAATCACCACAACAAAAGTATTTGCTGGATTTGTAACTATACTATGTAACAGAAGATGTGCTAATCCGTTCAAGTAAGAATAATTCTTCTGGCATAGATGCTGCAATAAGAGTCACCTTTGGTTGAGTTATTGATAGGCAGCTGTCATTATCCAAGAATCGCCTGTCTTCTGAGCTGGTCAGAAAGGGACATGTTGAGGGAGCCACCACTGCTGGATCTTTAAGAAGCATTTAAGGTGTTCCTCATTTGTGCAGTTTCTACAGGGATGCATTATTGTCTTTCAGTCACTAATTTCCCTAGCAGAAATCTCTCTAAAAGCATCCCAACTGTGATAGCCCTCACCTTATAGGTTAAGGAAGCAATTTGAGAATTATGGCAGCTTCTAAATATATCTATGCCAATTATATTATTCCAGGACTGTGGAAAGAATCACAAGATGGTTTCAGGGAACAGTGACCCTACTGTGAATTAGCTAAGGTTATATTAATTACACAATTTCTATAAGCCTGTTCTTTAAGTGTATAGGACCACAATATTTCTTAGAATCTCCAGGAATCATAGTCAATGCAGAACCAATATCAAATAGACCCTGGAAAGTCTGATGGCTTTTTGCCCCCAGAGTAGAGTTACCCTTAAAAAAGGCTATAAGTCCCTCCGTGGAAGGACTGTAGAAAAGTTAACAGTAAAATAGTTGGATGTATTTTCAAGGTCCTTCCTTGGGAGAACCTGGAAATCTCATTTAAAGATTAGTGGCCTGCAAACTAGCTCAGTTCTGGAAATAGGTTCATAGTCTGAGATTTCCTTTTGCCATGATACAATGTAGAATTTCTTTTATTTGGATGAGAAAGTTTTTTTTTCTCATCCAAATAAAACAAAAATTCAATAGACTTATTTTCTACTTAACTACTGGAAACACCAAGATTTGTTATCCAGTATCAAAGATTCATATAATTCACACCACCATAAAAAAATAATATGCTACCCATTATAGATTAGGTCAGTACGAACATTCTTTTATCTGCTTTTGGCAATTTAGTGCTTGAATCTGGCCCCTAAGACTTTAGGGACCAATTAGATCTAATGCATTTAATTCATTCAACTGGGCAGTAGTGTTTCTAGCTCTAAAGTCTGTCACAAAGAAAAGGCAAAAAAAAAAAAAAAAAAAAAAAAAAACCAAACAAAAAAACCCCAAAAACCTCTTCAAATTCAAATGTGCTGGTGTTCCTTTTATTTATTTATTTATTTATTTATTTATTTATTTATTTATTTATTTATTTATTTATTTATTTATTTATTGTATTTTAGGATTAGTGAGAGGCATATATTTTTTGGCCTTTACAATGAGGAGGTAAGATTTTATACATAATACCTACTGTAGCACTATCTTCCCAAGACTTAAAATTCCTTCATCAATTCTAAGCCAAGGTATTGCAGGCATTGTTAATTTCTTCTAAGTAGTCCATCCTTGGAAAAATGTTTGACTAACCATTCACACCTTTTTCACCTTTTAGAAATGTGTGACTTTCCATATTAAACTTTGAATATCTATCTACTCAGTGAGCAGGTACTGGCTTGTTTTGTGTGTCAGCTTGGCACAAGCTGGATTCAACAGAGGAAGGAGGTTGTTAATTGGTAGTGAATTTCTGTGAGACAAAGCTTCATATATAGCTTGAAAGAGAGCCATCATATTAACATGAGTAGGAAAGACCTGCTGCTCCATAGCTCCATAGACCTGCATCTTTACTCAGCTATTCAGTGACAAGATAATATATACGTTACAGGATACATCTAAAGCTGCCTTCAGTACATTTCTCCAAGCTATCCCTTAAATTTTCCTGTTACTCTAGGCCTCCTAATAGAGCTTATGTAGCAACACTAGCACTTCTGCATATCGGTTTTTCTGAATGAGCTGAGTGTAGGATACAGTAATACTAGACTAATGATGATAACCTAATCCCTAGGAAAGCCATCCATTTGATAAATATTTACATGGATTATTCACCTCATTCATTAATAATTGATTTTTAAAATGATCCTGACACTTTGGTTCTCCTTGTCTTTAACTTGCCATCTTCTAAGTCTAACAATGAGCAGTGTCAGTGATTTCTTCTCACTTTCTGTTTTACTTGATTGAAGTAGTTCTTTTGCATAATTTGTACTGTTATTGTTTGCTGTATTTACAACATGCGCTTTGCTTTGTGCTGATATATTTATCTTGAATGTCAAGATTGCTTAAATCTATAGATTCTGCTACTGCAAAGTAACCTCCACTACAATGTGCATATATTTTGTAGAAAGAAATTTCTTTCATTCTTTTTAAAAATTTTTATTCCTAGTAACAAGAAATTAATGTGTATTTCTTTATGTTGATACACTTCATGGGGCAAAGATGCTAAAATTCTTGGTATGTTTCCTTTTGTACTATTTTTATTTTATTAATTTAATGTTAATCCTGGGAGATACCAGATATTGATTAATAAAGAAAAATGAGAAAGTCTTTTGAAAACATATAGTGTGTTTGTGCTCATAAAATCAAGGACTATTTTGTGAAACTGATTACACTTACCTACCTTTTCTTAATTTGTTAAAATATCACTTGGAAAATGGTGGGGAGATGATCCAGTGAGGTAAAAGTATATGCTCTAACTTCAGTTCCATCTGGAAACTCATGTAAAAAGCTGAATGACTCAGTCTATCAATTTGTATCCTAACACCCCTATGCTGAAATGGGAGGCAGAGACAAGAGAATAATCTGAAAAAAATATTTTAGAAGTCTGCACACCATTAAGCTAGACAATGTAAAAGAAAATCATAAATTTCTAGGTCACACTATACTTTTAAAATTAAAAAAAAAACAAAAAGTTAATAATAAAAATTTCTATAATGAATGATATTGAAATAGTAATGATTTTTGAAATTGAAAGACTAACAACTTTCAAAAAGTCCAGGACCAGATAGACCTAAACTAGGGATATACCAAACACTCAAAAATATACACAAAAATTTTACCTAACCTGTCTTTATAAAATATGGAAAGAGAAGAATTTCTAAATTCTTTTTATGAGGCCTATATCATCTCCATAAAAGCTTATATAAATATATAACAACAACCAAAAACTGTAGGTGGGCTGCACAAGCATAGACTCAAATATATTTAATAAAATATATGAAAATAAGATGTGCACATATATCAAAATATTGGTACGATATTACAAGGTTGACTTTATACCAGAAATGTTTGGATGGCTTAAAATATCTGAGTCAATAAAGGTAATAATTTACATAAATGAACTTAAAGAGAAAAAACCTATGATAATCTGAAGAGATGTAGAAAAGATTGATAAAATCCAACATGTGTTCTGACTAAAGTCATAGGGAATACAAGACTAAAGAGACCATTCCAAAAATTCTAACAGAAAACTTAAAAGAAGGATGAACCAACTCAGCATTATTTCAGGATGCAGAATCAACTTAGAGAAATAAATAGCTCTTCTAAACCCAAACAAAACACATGCAAAAGAATGATGGACACATACCATTCACAATAGTTTCAATGAAAATAAAATATTTATAAATAAAGCTAATCATGTATCTTAGATTGTTTTCAACTGCTATGAAGAGGCACCATGGCTACAAAATCTTTTATGAGGAAAAACATTTAACTGGGTGGCTTCCATATTCAGAGATTTAGTTTATTATCCTCATGGTGAGATATGGTGGTATATAGGCAGACATGGTGCTGGAGCAGGAGCTGAGAGTTAATATGTCTTGACTCATAGACAACAGGAAATGAACTTCTCACTGTGATTGCTTGAGCAGTTGAGACTTCAAAGCCTATACCCACAATGATGTGCTTCCTCTAGAAAGATCATACAAACTCCAACTAAGCCTCACCTCCGAATAGTGTCACTTCCTAAAAGCTTTTAGGGATCAATTACATTCAAATTAGCACACTAATAAAGTGAAGAACCTCTACAATAAAAACCAGTACACCTCTGAAAATTTGGATAAAGATGGCAGAAAATAGAAAATCATCCCATGTTCATGGAACATAGAATTAATATTATGTAGAAGATTATTTTAGCAAAAGAAGTATTATTTTTAAACGAGTGAATGAAAACTTTACAAAAATCTTTATCTCTTGTTTTTAACATAAAATGAAAATAGATTTTCTAAAGTTTAGTTGGAACCTTAGAGGACCAAAATATATTACAGGGCCATAATAGTGAAGATAACATTGTAGCCAGACGTTCTTCTGTACCATTTGGCCTACGCAAATCTCTACCATTCACAGTATTGCAGTCACTTAAAGAATAAGTACTCAGAGGTTTATATTATTTACAAACTGTCTGTCTGGACTATGGCTCAAATTCATTACCACCTAGCTCTTACAGCATAACTCAGCCCATTTCTATTAATCTATGAACTGCCATATGTTCTGTGGTTTACCTGTACCATTACATCCTGCTTTTGGGCAGAAGCTTGCAGCTTGTCACTGACTTCTTCCTTCGTTTTTATCTCTGCTTGGATTTCCCATCTTTTTTTTTTTTTTTTTTTAGCTGCCTTGCAAAGACCAAAACAGCTTCTTTATTAACAAAGTTATAGAATATAATCACAGCATACAAGAAGACAACTCACATCACTACCCTTTTACTGTCTAATCAAAGAAGAAGGCTTCAGTTTTAACATTTTAAAATTACATAGTGTGGAGCCTTGAGGAATGCGATCAGATTGTGTTCCTGTGCATGGGCTGGCACCTTGGGGCCCATTCCCTGTAGAGGAACATTCATTCCAGCCTTGATTTTGAGATGAGTGGATCAGACTTGCCTGGAGTGGATGTACCGCACTGAGCTGATCCACCTTGGGACTTCTTGCCCTTTTGGGGAAGGGGATGGGTGACTGGAGAGGAGTGAAGCTGAAGGCTGACTGGGAGGGATTGGGAAGAGGGAAGGGAGGGGGAACGGGGGATACATATATAAAAATGACATTTTTTAATAAAATAAAGTTTTAAAAAGTTATTGTAACTGTAATTCTTGCTTACTAGGAGAGGCACCATAGAAGAAGTAAGTGGGGAATGGCGGAGTCAGAGACAGATCAAGCCAGATGCCCAACAAGGAACACAGATAAGTCACAGGCCACATGGCAGACAGATTAATGAAAATGGTTTGAGTTAAGATGAAGGAACTAGCTAGCAATGTGCCGAAGCCATAGACCAAACAGCATGAAACTAATATAAGTGTATGAGTCATTTTGGGAGGCCTAAGCATCAGCGGGCGACTAAGAAGTCTGAGGCTGCAGGTCTATGGGTCCAGAACCCCTGGGCAGACAGGCCTGAAACCTTATTGTAACTGAGGACTTGTAAAGTATTTAAAACTAGTAGTTGCTTTCTAAAAGTAGATACAATAATCTACCTTTTACTCCTATCCTATCTATATCCTCTTTTTATTTCTTCAGAAAGAGATTGACTATAACTCATAACCAAGCCCTCTATACAAATGTAAATATCCATAATTTATTTTGGGGGAACGTAGACATAGTTTTCTAGGCTACTTTCTCCTGATTGGTGGTGCTATTAATCTTTGAGGGACACTGAGGATGGATATTATTGGACTGAAGGCTTGAAGCTGATGTGGATGTTGGATCATCTTGCCCTTCTCTTCCTGTCAGAGATTTTTCAAGGGGTCTTCCTAGATCAAACCATATTAGCCTGGAAACAATCTAAATGTTCTGTTCTTCTGTGGAAACAAAAACAGAACCCCCCCTCTCTCCCTCTCTCTCTCTCACCTTCTCTCATTCCCTCCCTTTCCCAACCTCTCTCTCTGTAACATATCCTTAGACCCAAATTTTAAAGTCAAGGTATGTTTTAAAATATATGTGTGTGTGTTAGTTTAATTTACCAGCCTTTACAATCAAATATTTTTCTGCAGTTAGCTCATTAAAATTTTAAATAAAACACAACAATGTAAGTAATCCAGAGTTTCTGTGAAGTTTCCACCTTTATGTGGTTATTTTCGTATCACCTTCTTTCTTTAAAGACTACTTTTTAAGTATTTATTTTTATAACTACCTAGATTCTTTTTTTTCTCTCCTTTATGCCTACATACATTTTTACACATATTGTAAACTATTTAGAGAATTTTTTCATCTGAATCTGTTCTACTGTGTATCTGTAATCATATTCTGTATGCCTGTAATCATAATACTTTAGACTGCAGAGTGACTAGGAGGGAAGCTACCCTGGCTGCTGGCTCCACCCTGTTTGGCTTCTTAATATGGTACAGATATCAATGAGTCACAGTTATCTCCCCACTTTTTGAAAACAGTATTAAGTAAGGTTATGTTTTTTGATCCCACAGCTGTGCTCCCAAATCCATAACCAGTGGCTGGGAGAAGCCTCTTTGAACCACAGCACATAAGAGAGGCTGCAGAAATCAGTCATGCAGCTGGTGACCAGCTACATCTAGAAGGCAGCTGCTGAAAAACCCATCTCTACGATTGAGACTAGAAAGCCCAGTGCGGCTCTGTTTCTGTGCATTTATAGTATTTTTAAAGCTTTCTCAGGCCTATATGGATCAATGCCTGATGGTGGGGCACCAATCTTAACCAGAAGTTTTCTTTCCTGTCTAGGTTCCTTTTGCTAGACAAATCTCTCCCATCCACGGTCCTACAGCCACTTACAAAATAATTATGCAGAGACATATTAATTATAAACTCTTTGGCCTATGGATCACAGTCATTACTAAATAGCTCTTATAACTTAACTTAACCCATTTCTACTAATCTATTTATTGCCACATGCTCCTTGGATTTACCTGTGTTCCATTACATCTTGCTTCTTGAATGACAACTTGTAGCTTCTCCCTGACTTTGCCTTTTACCTTTCTCTCTGCTTGGATTTCCCAACCTCTTTCTTAGCTGCCTTGCCATGGGCCAAAAGTTGTTATTAACAAATGGTAATAAAGTATATTCACAGCCTACAGAAAGACATCCGACATCACAGTATGATAATGACACTTCAAATACAGAGCCAGAGAGCTCTAAGCTGGAACAGTTCTGAAAGACTCCTCCCTAAGAATTATATTTAACTATACTAGGAAGTCCTACCTAGATATGACATCTGTGAACCTCATCAAGGAACAGCATGGCATTATAATCTCAAGGATATGGTAGTGACATACATACCTTAGAGATAATCACAACACTTTAATTTCACTTGATTCCTGCTCAACAACAAGAAGCCATGCTTGGTCCAAAAACTTAGCACTCTATCTATTGTCTCTTTGGAACAAAATCTATAACCATTGCTTTACTAAACCAGAATTACATTCCAAATATTTGTCCTCATAACTCTCCAAAATTATAGTCCTCACCCCACATCCTAGAAACATCTCTTTGCAACAGACTGAGACAATTATCAGAAAATAACTTGTCCTTGTCACATACTTTGTCTACTAAGGCCACACCTCTTAATCTTTCACAAATTGTTCTATCAACAGGGACTAGGCTTTTAAATATATGAGTTCATTGAATCCTTTCACATTCAGGCCACCAGACTCCATTTAGTGTTAGACACATATCACCAGTTACTTTTCCAGTACCCTGAGGTCAGCCTTGGAATCATATACATAAAAGTAACATTATATGGATTTCAAATTGTTTTTTTTTTTTATTTTTTGGTATCTTCTCATCTTAACAAAAGGACCATCAAAGAAACAATGTAAAAGATATAATAATAATAATAATAACAATAATAATAATAATAATAATGCCAAGTTTGAGGATTTATACCTTACTAATTTATGCTAGTTTTAGTTGCCGATATAGCAGAAACAATCCAATTTCAGGTTCAAGACTATTTAACCAAAAGCTGGTATTTTATTCATCAGCAAACAAAGTTAGCAAGACAAAAGTGCTATTTTTGCTATGTTACCTCATATTTAACATCTTTAATGTAATCATCTGTGATGGTCTCCTTCCTGGAAGAGGTGAATGCTACTTTACAGGCCATTCTTGAAATTTTGTCTATTGCAATAACATGAATTAGATAAAACAATATGGGTAAGGGTCGTAATGCCTTGTGTACTGCAAAAAAAGAGAGGAGGTTTACTGGAGCAGCTGGAACCTGCTATAACTGTCTTTATTTCTTTGTCCAAAGCTCTGTCTTTTTCTCTTATCTGCTCATCTCTGCTATCCCCTCCTCAGCTAAAAGGCCTTTTACTTTTATTTGTAATATCCCTAGTCTTTCTGCTTTTTTTTTTTTTAACATAACATCCCTTTAACACAATTATTTTCACATTAATAATTTTATTCCAAAATGATAGTTGTTTGAACAAGATATATTCATTCTGGTTTAAATATTATACAATGTATGCAAGTGTGGAAAATATCACACGTTCTCTGTTAATTTAAAATGAATTATAATGCTGTTATTGGCTTTTAATAGGATTGTATTTTAAATCAACATTACAATTGCTGTTATATTTTGAGTGAAGATGTAAATGTTCACAAAGCAACTTTTTTTCTTTAATTACAAAAGAAGAAAAAAATCTGTGGAAATGAACAAATTAAAATAACCAGTTGGATAATTCAAACTGTGATTAACTGAGAGGCTTATATCCTTAGACGCAAAGGAATTGCATTAAACTCCTATAGATATTAACCTGAGCCTGTAATTACATCAGCACATTTTCCACTTTCTTTTAGGAATCATCACAGCATGAAAGAAAAAAGAAGTGGGTTAACAAATATAGGATTCCTTTCATTATTCATAATGGCTAACCATTCAGCAAACAAGCAGATGATCAGAAAGCTTTTCAGATAAGAAGTTTCTCATTTATAATTATGTGCTTCCAGTATCTCCTGAAAGGCACTGTGGTACACTTAAAGAACAAGAATTTTGGTCAGGTACAGATCTGGATAAAACTGAAATGTATGAAAATGAAGGCAGTAAACTTTTATTCCCACAACTTCAAATGTTGAGGTTTGTCTCACATGGACAAAACATCTGGGTTAGTCATATCCAGTCCTGGAAGACTTCCTACCGTCTGATTTGCAACACCAGACTCTAACCCAGAACAACATAGAGTTGTTCTAATGTTTCTACCTTTAAAACCAGGCCTGAATTAAGGTCATACTAAATTTAAATTACAATTTTATTGAATTGTTTTAAAACAAGACAAAAAAAAATCATCAAACCCTGACACACTTTAAAGGTGACAGTAAAAACTAAGAATGACACTGAATACCAGAGAGGAGGAGGAAGAAGAGGAGGAGGAAGAGGAGGAAGAGGAGGAGGAAGAGTAGGAGGAAGAAGAGGAGGAAGAGTAGGAGGAAGAGTAGGAGGAAGAGGAGGAGGAAGAGGAGGAGGGGGAAGAGGAGGAGGAAGAGGAGGAGGAAGAGGAGGAGGAAGAGGAGGAGGAAGAGGAGGAGGAAGAGGAGGAGGAAGAGGAGGAGGAAGAGGAGGAGGAAGAGGAGGAGGAAGAGGAGGAGGAAGAGGAGGAAGAGGAGGAGGAAGAGGAGGAGGAAGAGGAGGAGGAAGAAGAGGAGGAGGAAGAGGAGGAAGAGGAGGAGGAAGAAGAGGAGGAAGAGGAGGAAGAGGAGGAGGAAGAAGAGGAGGAAGAGAAGGAGGAGGAAGAGGAGGAAGAGGAGGAGGAGGAAGAGGAGGAAGAGGAGGACGACGACGATGACAATAAGAACAACAGAGAGTCTCCTTTATAAATTGAATTCTCTTCATTGTTTGGATATTTTGGTTTCTGATTTGGGCTTTTGTGCATCTGTGTGTGTGTGTGTGTGTGTGTGTGTTTCTCTCGAGGTTTCGTTGTTATTCACTTATTTTCTAAGGAGAGAAGAAAGGATGGGTACGTAATGGGGTTAAGTGAGGAGGTATGGAGTATCTGTAAGAAATGGGAGAGAAAAAAGCATATAAAATACATTGTATGGAAAAAGTTTGCTATAAAAATGAAAAATATAGATCTTAATTATCATCTAAGTTCAGAGTAGAATTATCACTTTGTTCTTTATTTAAAAAAGTAAAGCAAAGATGTTAAGATGATATTTATGAATTCATAATAGCTACTGATTAATGTGTTAAGATACATATATTAAAGCAATCATATAGCCATATTCTATGTTATATGTAAGTACATGTGTATGTGAATATATTTATCGATGAGTAAGAAGTATATAATGTCCAGTATCAGTTGAACTGAAAAAAAATAGATCTGATCAAAATTATCATAATATGGAAAGGATTCTATATTCATCACCTCTATTTTTTCTTATAAAAAACAAGAATAAAAGAATATGCATTTTTAAATACAGAAATTTGGGCAGAATCTACAGCTAGGCAGGTAGTAAGCCCTAGGACACATAGTATTAAACTAAGTACACATAGTATTAGAACAACATTTAATAACTTATCATTATATCATATATAAGTCCCTTCACCTCTCCAATTTCAATAAAGATTCATTTTGCAATAAGTGGCAGTTAATACACAGGCTCACAACTAATCAAAATGCAGAAAGTAAAAGACTAGCATTCTCAGCACTAATGATAAATCTCCATTTCACCATTCCCCATAAAGAATATGGATCATTAAGGAAGAGACTGTGGAAAGATTGTAAGATCCAGAGGCAATGGATCCTTAACAATGTTTTCCAGTTAAAACTCAGCTACATATATGAACTCATAGTCATTGTTAGAGCATGGACAAGACCCATGAGAGCTCAAGTAAAAAAATATCTAGTAGAGACAGGGCATGTGAAATCCAATGATGTGAGAATGTCAGTCTTTAAATAAAGGAGCTGTTTTGGCCCATGACAGGCACCATAGAAAAAGTAGGTGGAGAATCAGAATAGGGAGGAGGAGCAGGGCGGAGTCAGAGACAGAAGGAGCCAGAAGCCCAAAGGAGCAACATGTAAGGAACACAGGTGAGCCATGGCCCACATGGCTGGAAAGATTCATAGAAATGGGTTGATTTAAGATGTAAGAGCAAGCTAGGAATGTGCCTGAGCCATAGGCCAAACAGCACGAAGTTAATATAAGTGTCTGAGTCATTTCTGGGGCCTGAGCAGGAACAGCGGGTGGCTAAGGTGTCTGGCGCGGCAGGTCTGTGGGTCTGGGCCTCTGGCCACCCGAAACCAAGAAACCCCCACTGCAACAATCCAATACCTAGCTGAGGAAATACAGTAATTTTTTGTTTCTGGGAGCAGAAGAGTTACTTCCTTTAAGGGTATGGCTCCTGCCAGCTCATACATTCTCCAGTAAATGGCCATATAATCAAGACTACATGGGAAGTACATATTTGACTTAATGAGTTTTAGGAAATTTGAGGAAATAAAGTTGAATTTGTTTGAAATATGAGGATGGATCTTGGAGGACTTGTGAAAAGAGGTAACATAGTTAATATATACTGTATAAAAAATCTCAAAAAATTAATAAAAAATAAAAATATACACCACATTTTTATGCTATTTCTAAACTTATATATTTTAAATGCAAAAATGTCATTATAAATAAGTTCTTCCTCATTTAAGACTTAATATAAAATTAATATGTGATTAATAATACATTCTTTATCAAAAAAAGTGTTCACTTCCCTGTTTAGTGATAAATGAAAACTATTTTAAATAATATCATTAGTATGTCACCTTTATCAACTTTATACAAAAGTCAAAGTTTTATGTAATCATACAAAACAACTAACCCAAGATGGATTATCTTAAACATAAAGGCTAAAAAATATTCTATAAGAATTTACACTAGAAATTTATTTGTGAAACATTGTTAGACAGTATTTCAACATGTTACTAAGAATATAAAATTCTGTGTCATTGGTCTTCGGTATCATAGATAAAATAACATTTTAAAAGACTCCAAGAAAATTTGAGCCATTTTATTAGAGCATGAGATAAAAAATACCGACACAACAGACAGTACATCTCCATGACTGCTGGAGGAGTGTAGACAAGGAAAAGGGAAGAGCATTTTATGTTATGGGCCAAGAAAATAGGTAGTTTGAGCAGTGTGGGTGAGCAAGCGTCTACATGGCCTTCAGAGAAATGAAAGTGTCCAGAGGATTTGGGCTGAAATGGAAAAAAAAAAAAAAAAAAAAAGGACTAGAAAGTGGTTATATATGTTCAGTTGAATATAGGCAGGTTTGCAGGTTTACCAGTTAAATTGTGTAAGCAACTGTGCCACGTGAGCAGCTCCTGAGTCCTGAGTTGTGTAAGTACATAATCTTAACAAATGGATAATTATGTTGCCCATCACTGAAATAGTTTCCAACAAGAACAGTTGGATTACTTTGGGGGGGGGTTGTTTGGTTTTGTTTTTTGATATTCTATGGTAAACTTTATTAGACAATTTGACTGCTTCATTTTAAATTGCCTGTCTTTAGAGCAAGAATGTTTAATTAACATTTTGAAGTCAAACATGTTGCTGAGCTGATATTCAAATTTTGCATCTAGCACATCAAAACACAAGGAGATCAACTGACAAGTTTCAAGCAAAGGCCTTTGAGACATCATAAACATGTTTTATTCTTGATGTCATTATTGTTTTGTGATGCTGGGGATCCAGCCAAGGCTTTGATATGCTAGCCAAGCACTCTGCCACAGCGGCAGATCTCTGTAGCAAAAGTTCCTTTTTGTCAGATTTTCAGAATATTTTTCCTTTTATTGAAAATAGATTTTTTCCCTCATATTGTATATCCTTATTACAGTTTCCCTTCCCTCTATATTGCCCCGTACCTCTCCATTTCTCTCCCTATCTCAATCCACACTTATCTTTCATTAGAAAATAAATCTGTTTCTAATGGATAATAAGAAAATAAATACAATAAGATCAAATAAGGATACTACGTAAGTGTTATTTTTATATTTGTACATGATTGCAGCATAAACTAATAGATTTCCCAAGTCTATATACCACAAATAGCAAATGGGGGTGGTTTAGGCTGGAGAGACCTAAGTTTATTTTAAACTCAGTATAAGTTGCAGAAACTCACACATTGATAGCTACTCTCTGTTTCTTATTTACTATTATTTCATTTCAACTTTTGAACATGTCTTGTGATTAATTTTTTGTTTATATATTGCTATTATATTTTCAATTTGTTCTACATGTTTTCCTTTAAGTCTACTGTGAGATAGCCTACGTTCTACACAAACTTTTATACTTCTTTTTATTCCAATGTTTTTGCTTCTTCTCCAGTCCTTATTTTCTCTTTCTTCTTTTGTTTATTAGCTTTAACTTTTCATAATGTCAACAATCTGAAAAATCTGTGACTCCTAACAATATCTAAACTTCTCCCTCCAAGATAACTTTCCAACTTCAAATTTTCTACTTAGCCAAATTGAAATTCTATTTGTATGCAATCTTATCCACATTGTGTCCCTCCCACATCTACAGCTAGTAATGATGATCTAACTATATAGCATAGCATCCTTGTTGCCTTATCTCTCAACGCTTTATTTTTTATGAAACTATGACTTTAATATGGCAATCACATGAGAAAGAAATCTGTGAGACTCTTTTAAAAAGAGGCATCTAGGTCTTAGAAAAATCTTTTATCCTACCAGTGTATGTGTTCAAGCTGGAGGCTAGAAATGCAAGAGATGTTGAAGGACATTTAATCAAACTCCAGTTTCTTGTTGTATTTATATCTTCTGTTAGATGTCAGCATTAATGACCGCATCTACCTGGAACCTAGAAGCTTTTCCAAGATAAATATACTGAATAAAATGTCAGAGAAATAATCCCTAGTAAGTCGTTGTAAGCGTGTGATTCAAACTATAAGGCAGACAAGTAGGGTAGACTGGTAGAGACATTCAGAATGGGCTGGCAGAGATGAGTCTTACAAGAAGTCCTCAGCCAGCAGCTGAGTGAAGACCCACATCTGCTTTTCCTCCAAAGGAGCTAAAACTATTACCTTCTTCTTAAGTTCTCACCTGTGAACAAATAATAAATTAGTTTCAGAAGCAGCCTCCTGCTATCCTTGAAATTAATTGTTTAAATTAATTAAATGGAGGATCTGACAAAAGCCACTGGCCTAAAGTGGCTGGTGGTTCTGGGTTATACTGTACTATAGCCTCATTAGTTCTTACTCATTGAAAGAAAGCATTCTCCCATTGATTTCAAGGACTCCGTTTTCCTCCACATTAATACCAATGCTGGAGAAAAAACAAATTTAAATTGCAAATTAATCTTCCAAAGAAAGATAGGTGAAAAAAGTATCAACAAATTACTTGCAAGGATAATTCAAGAGTTCACCAAAAGAAAACTCAGGGAGATCAAGGTGGTTGTGGTTGTAATTTTGTTTGTTTGTTTTTTTTATTTTGAGATGAATGGTTGGTTCAATATATGTAAAGCAATTAATGTTATAAATTATTTGATGGACTCAACTGCAAAAAAACACATTGTCATCTCAAGAGGTAGAGAAAGAGTTTTTCTTTTTGATAAAAATCTAACAATCCTTTTAGATAAAAGTCCCAAATGAACCCAAAGTAGAAGGAATATGTATCAGCATAATAAGATGTGTATAAGGTAAATCCATATTCTCCTAAAGGAGAAGTATGTAAATTATCTCCATCCAAATTGGAGAAAAATAAAAAAAGTGCCCTCGCTCCACTTTTATTCCATACAGTACCTGAAATCTTGGCTAAAACAAACAAAAGACAAATGATAGGAAAACAAATGGGAAAGGAAGAAATCTAATTACCCTTATTTGAAGATGAAACAATTCTATCATGAAAGCCTATATACTCCAGGAACAACTCTTAACGCTGATAAACACTTTTGTTGAGGTTGCAAAATATAAAATTATTGCACAAATCGGTAGCCTTTCAAAGATAAATATACTGAATGAGAAATCATAGAAATAATCCTGTTCACAATAACCAAAAGTGATTGAATGAATGAAACATATGGGACTAAATCTTACTAAAAGTCAAAAGTAGAACTACAAAAAAATACTACTCCTGTAAATTCATCAACTGATGAGTACAGAATGAAAATACAGCACATCCACAAAATGGTAATTTATTCAGCTTGTGGGCCAAGGCTATGATCTGCCCAAAGAAAAATGACACACAGTTTAGCAAGGGGTATTAGTATTCTCTTCAAGAACTCTGGAGGCACAGTGTGATTGTTTGAATATTAATTGCCCTCAAAAGATCATAGGATTGAATTTTTTGTCCCAGTTACTGGAACTCTTTGGAAATTATTAGAATTGTGTGACACTTTTGTAACTTCAAAGCCCATTCATGTAAAACTAAATAAGTAAAATAATTAATTAATAATAAATAATAAATACTGCAATTTGTGACTGGAGAGATGGCTCAGTGGTTAAGAGCACTGAGTAGTCTTCTAGAGGACCTGGGTTGAATTGCCTCACTCACATGGTAGCTCAAAACTGTCTTTAATTCCAGTTCCAGGGCACCTGACACCCGTGGCAAAACACCAATGCACATAAAATAAAAATAAATAAATAATTTAAAAGAGATGGAAAAACTGAATCTCATCCATGGCCATATCTCTCTGTCCCTATTTGTATCTGTCTCTGATTCTATCTCTCTCTTTCTTGGAAGCTTTCAAATTAGATGTGAGTTCTCAGCTACTGCTTCAGCTCCATGGCTGCCTGCAAGTTACCTCATACCTGCCATGATGGTCATAAAGTAATCCTCTTAAACTGTAAGCAACCCCCCACCTAGCAAATGCTATTTTTTAAGAGTTGCTCATTGTGTGTTTTATCATGGTAATAAGACAGAAGAAAAGTTGATATTTTCAAATTTAAATGAAAAATCACTTTATAAATATTTCTATTTCTGTCCTAAATAACGGTAAGTGAGCTACTATGAATAGTTTGAGCTATGTCTATGGAAGATTTCTTTTACTCTCTATACATCACTTTCAGGATAATTTATTTCTTTGGTCTTCTTTATTAAAATTATTATATTTCCATTTAAAATGGATAGGTAGGTTTATTAACTATTTCATAAAGTAACTGGGAATTATTAGAATAGTCTAAAAAATTATATTTAAGTGGTATTTTTATTTTATTTTGCCTAAAGATTGCTACTAGCAAGTGAACATCATTGAATCCCCGAAATATAAAGTAGGTCCATTAGTTACTGTTTTTATTTTTTCTATTTCTTGATGTTATTTATTTTTTTCAGTTACAATACACAGTAACAGGTTTTCTAATGAAATTTCCCAGACTTTAAGCCACTAACTTTCCTCCTTCAGAAGAGGAATGATTTGCTCTCCTGATGCAATTTCTCATGTTCTAATGATATGGTTGGTATGAGTAAAATTTATAGACTTCTCATGGAAACTGATGAAGGCACTAAGGGAGACATGCTGTCCATTGCAAAGACTATTTCTCTTAACGTCTGTTACAATCTATTCTGTAGATTCGTAGTGAAAGAGGTAAAATGATCACATGAGTTTAACAAAATAATTGCCATAGATTCAATGTAAAAATACATTCTTTTATAGAAGGTATTTGAGCTGATCTAGGAATCTATATCTATAATTCCAGCAACTTGGAAGTAACTTCAAGAGGCTCAAGAGCTCAAGGTCATTGTCAGTTTCATAATGGATCTATCGCCAATGTGGGGTACAGGGGACCCTGCCTCAAGACAGATAAACAAATGCTTTGTGAAACTTCATCTTTAGAAAATGTATGTGGCAATTTCTTTCAAATATAATTGCTTTGCATTTTATACATTTCATAATTATACCCTGCTCTGTTTTGATAAGATTTATATGAAATTTATTTGACATCAGTAATTAAATATTTATGAAGAACTTAAGTCAATTGCAATTGGTTTGAATAGCATTTGTTTTCATAACATATTTTCCCATGCTCCCACATAACCTGCTATTTATTTACTAGGTATGTGTGAGCGATCACTTCTCATTTGATTTGTTCATTTTAATTATGTATATATAATTTATCATCTTGGATTTTATATTCACAACCAGACCTTGTTTATTTGTGCTTGATTTTGCTATAAGTTAAAGCTCAAACTTTTTACTTAACAATAAACTTCATTCAGGATATAAAATAGAATCCTTTAGATTTAAACTAATGTAAGAAAATTTTGAACCTTTCATTAGAACAATATTTCAGTGCTCTTCATAGGACTGTGTCATAAATACTTAGCAGCCCATAACATGTTCTTCCTCTCAGCTTCCTCACAAACTTCCCCAAGGTTCTGGGGCATGGAGCTATACGAACACCTTCCTGTAATTTGAGGACTTTTCTCCAATTCCTATTTCTCTTCTCTTTGAGTGTGGTCATAGCTTGTTACATTATGTTCTTAACTTTCACCACAATTTGTCTTTCCTTCAGGAGGACTGCAATTTTGGCATAAAATGTCACTTTGTTGAAGGGTATTTAAACTGTCTTCTTTTGTTTTCAAATTTTAAATTCGGTTGACAAATAACTGTCTCCTTAATGATGCTTCTTGCTGATATCATTTTTAAAAACCAGCAACCAAAGTAAAATATAATATTGTCCTAAGTTAACTTCAACCCTTATTTGGGTAAACTTCATAGCATCCATAGTCTATACACTATTTCTCTGTTTTTATTCACTTTTTGGTGTGTGCTATCGTTCCACCCTAGCAGAACTCAATGGAAAATGTAAATCTCATTTCTCACTGTACAATTTTGCCCTCATTATTCAGCCTCATAACCTGCTTCCATGATGGCTTTCCCTCACAGATTACCTTGTAACTGGCTATATTATATCTATGTATTCTGTGAAAACTTTCCAAGCCAAAGTAATTACTCTTTGGCTTCTCTAATGCTGGGTTCTTGGGAGAACTGCCTTCATAATCTGCTCTGAAGCCAAACATCACATGAATTCTGTACTGACTGAAACAGGTATATACAGGTTCATTCACTTATTTTTAGAGATATTTAGACCCTTCTGTGATGTGGAAATGCCTTTCTGTATGCTATGAATCGCAATCTTTAAATAAAGGAGCTGTTTTGGGCCATGACAGGCTCCATAGAAGAAGTAGGAGAAGGAGTCAGAATAGGTAGGAAAGGAAGGGCGGAGTCAGAGGCAGACCGAGCAAGCCGCCCAAGGAGCAACATGTAAGGAGCACAGGTGAGCCACGGGCCACGTTGCAGACAGATTAATAGAAATGTGTTGATTTAAGATGTAAGAGCTAGCTAGCAATGTGCCTAAGCCATAGGCCAAACAGCATAAAGTTGATATAAGTGTCTGAGTCATTTCTGGGGGCCTGAGTGGTGGACGGCTGGGCAGCTGAGGAGTCTGGCACGGCAGGGTCTGGGTCTCTGGCCGCCCAGGACCTAGAAACCCCATTACTACACTTCTATATTTTTTGAAAATGTGTGGCACTGCTTTATATTCAGTACTAATCAGAGAACAATCAAATCTTCTTCCTTAGCCGAGTAGTCAAGCTTCAGCTAGCCTCATAAGCTCTTACTCTTGAACAGATTCTGATTTCTCCTCTCTACTTTTTTAGTCTTCTACGTGGCTTAGAGTGCAATTGGATAATTTTTTTCTTTACTATGAAGATGTGTTGCTTTCATTGTTAATTAAGAGCTGACTGCCCTAGAGTTGGAAGGAAGATATTGGGTAGAAGAACCAAATTAGGACACTGGGAAGACGAAGGCTGGAGTCAGGAAAGTCACCGGTGAGATGCAGATGAAGCAGGAAGTGAACATGCCATACTGAGATAAGGGGCCAAGCCATGTGGTAGAATATAGATAAAATATGGGTTAATTTAAGATGTAAAAGTTAGTTACTAGCAAGTCTAAGCTATTTATAATTAGTATTAGTTTCTGTATAGTTTCATGAGAGCTGGCTGGCAGGTCAGGGCTGACTGACCGTCCCAAAATAAAACTCCACTGACTTTAGAGTCTCTAAGAAATGTAAATTATGTTGACCCAACTCTTTTGCTCTAGCAAGCATTGAATACTCTTTAAGTGATCTTGTGTGGGCAATTTGCAATCATTTTCATAGTATGAAGGTTTCTGTTTGTGACATTCTCCAAAAGCAAATGTAATGCCTTGGAAAAATATCAAGCCACTTCATCTGTATTTCCATCACCTGTTATTGTCCTTGTTTGACCTGCTCTATAAGATTACAATAAGCAGGGGCATTAAAGCACATACATTTGTCATCATGTAAAGGCTCAGAAACTCAATATCAAGGTGCCAGAGGATCAGATGTCTAATGAGGATGATCCTGCTAGCTAGTGAATGATTCCTCTCTTTTTACCTACATCTGTTCTGAGACCTTAGCCGACTGAAGACCTCACTTGGAGGTCTTAATCCCTATGCCCCAGTTGTATCTCAATATTCTCAAGATTCAGTAATATTACACTGCAGTTCAGGATTCAAAGTACAAATTTTGAGTGCTTTTATTCAAGTCAAACTATAGAGACTTTGATTCACTGACTCTGTTGGTGTTTATCTGTTATCAGTGATGTGTTGGACCACTGCTTTCCATGAATTGTGTGGAGAGCAGCTGTTGTACTATAGATGCAGCCATAGTTGGAGGAAATGAGTACTCTGATAAGAGAATTATTGAGCCTGGTACAGCCCTTCAGGAAGGAAAAAATGGGCACAGCTGCACCCATCTCTACCAGGAAATTTTATAACATTATCTTATTATCAGCCCCTATTTTTACCAGGATCCAGGATTTTCCAGGTGCCAAAGCTTGAAACACACACTTTTTCCTTCTAACTGTTCGATTCTGAAATCACGGAACCACTTCAGGCCTTGGAAAGCTGCAATCAATACCCTTTTCAATCTGCACTTTCAGTGAATACAATTTAGCAATGGTACACAAGTAAAGAATTTTGTGATCTGAAAACCATAGGGACACACAGCCATAATGCTGTATCTATATCTCTGCTGATATCCTGAAAGAGCAATTTAATTTTGCAGCCAGCCTTGTGTAATTTGTGTGTGACACATTAACAAATGCATGGCTACTCCATCTTTCTGGCTTTCTGTCAGGATTTGGGTCTCCTGATGCCTTTGGGCAAGTCAGAGTGAGTTTCAACCCATCCAGAACTGCATCTGAGAAAACTAAGGCTCATAAATGTGGACTGATTTGGACAACATGGTAAGGCAAGAAAACTAATCATCTCACAGAAAACGATACGCAACAGAGAAACAAATCAGGGGGAAACTGACATTTTCCTGAGTTCCTTGAAACAATTTTAAATATAGTATGGAGTATTTGAATTATAGTTTATTGAGCCTATTAAACATCTGCCAGAATTTTTTAAAAATTTAATCAAATAAAGTGTAGACTGTAACTTGATTTTTATTGTATATGTTCTGTGTATCACGGCTTTGCCATAGGAATATTAGACCTAACGTGGCCAACCTGGGCCTCTCCTAAATGCATTCTAGGGTAGCAGAGAGTGCAGAAACCATGTCAGTCTTAGAACAGAAACGCATTTTAACAAGAATTCTAAGCAAAAGTCAATTCTTTGTACTACATCTAGGCCACCAGAGCTGCCAGACCCTGGAAATTTGCAGAACAATAATTCAGCAAGTTTTGCTGAGAATGGTTAAGAGTAAGTCAAGATTAGTGTAGGGACTGCAGGAGAATATGCCTAACCACAGGTGGCAAGAATAATTTATCACTATAGCATGGCCATGTGTCAGAATTAGAACCAAACAGGCTTAGGTTATTTCTTCTAATATGTGTAGCAAACTTAGTTTAGCAGTAAAGGTTTATGCTACTATTTTTAACACATTTAAAATTATGTTTACATATTTTAACAGTGTATTATCTAATGTAGTTACTGAATCTAGCAACAACTTTCTTGGCTGATTATTTGAGGTCTCAACCCTTTATAATAGGATGGACCCAAAGGTCTTACAAACTTACGTGCTGGAGAATTTATTTTTATTTATATATGTTATAACAGAAAGAGGACAAACATCCAATTAGTACAGTTCTACCATTGTGTTATAGTCTTCCACAAATTTTGGCTACTTAAAATGTTTATAATATAACAGTCTCAAAATTATTTGGCTTCTGATATTTACAAATAACAGAAAAAAATACCTGAATATAAACCTCAGTAGGAATCCAGAGATTAAAATTGAAATTGTTTAACATGAAGAAGCTACTTGAGAAATTTTGTAAAAAAAAAAAAAAAGAAAGAAAGAAAAAGTCCATATATATGTACACATTTGTGAAAATGTGGAAATGATACATATTTGAAATGTGATGACTGTATAAAATAATCATGTGTTGGTCATCACTATTACAGAGACTCATGGGAAAGAATATTAAAATAACTTCAAAGGAATTTTGTCCTATAACCATAAAAACAAATTGTTAATTGAGGTGTGCTAAGAGCCGGTTCCTCTGAGAACTTTTAAACTGCTGTGCATCAGAGTTGTAGGCTTGTCCCAGTTTAATGATTGATTAATCAGGATAGAGCCACAAGCCAATGATTAAAAACATGTAAGTAAATCCAACCCATTGTCTGGGATTGTTATGCTTGCAGAGTGCCATGTGCCCTCCTGATGTTCTAGGTAGATCCTAGATGTTGAATTATTAACCTGCATGTTGAATGAGTGCTTAGTCTGGAATGTCACTCTGAAATATACTAGTCCAAGCAAAGTAAAATTATAGTCATCAGAAATAATGTTATCTAGGAGATTATGCAATGTCTATAGTAGAATTAAATAAGACTTCAGCCAAAATAGCACAAGCCACAGTGCTTTTATAGCCCTCAGAGAATACAAACCAGGTAAGATGCTATCCTGAGGATGTCGGAGTTTGCCATGGACTTCTGAAGAGTTTGTTTGAAAGGTGCTCCATGGGACAGCAATTCTTAAAAGACTTAACTGATTTTACCTATTGCTCTTTCACTTGGAATTCCTTATTTACAAAACATATTTTATGGCACATGTGTTTTTCATGATGACAATGGTGTCTGCTCTATTTACAAAAAAAAGGGCATCTAAGATTGCTAGGCCTGCATCTTAAAATCTACATTCGTTTCTGTGATTTGACAAAACAAAGCCTGAGCAATAATAAATCAACACAAAAGAATACCTATCAAATAGTTTAATATGATTAAATCTCAATCTGTTTTACTTTAATAATTCTTAGTTTCTTTGTACCTCCTCCTCCCATTCGCTCATGTTTGTCTGATGTATGTTTTTCCCTTCCCTCCTGCTTCTGTCTTTTACTTTCCATACATGTAACAAGTCTCATCTTGCCCAGACAAGTGGAAATTTCATTAAGCATGTTCCTTGTCAGATCCCTATCACTACCACACAGGAAAGGAGCATTAGGAGCTTTGCTGATGTCAGCACTGGGAACTAAACCTGGATTTGGTAGATTCCTTTCTCATGGTAACTTATAGCACATGAAGAGGTGTCCTTAACCAGTCAATAGTTCCAGACTCTAAGAATAAACCACTCTGGGGTTAAAAGTCATGCAAGATGGCAGAATGTGTGGGAGCATAGATACCGTTTCTATTCACACACATGGAAGAAACCACGTAGAGCACCCAACTGTGTGTACTCCAGGCTTATTACCAATCATTTTGGTAGAATCCAAGTCTTCTAACTAGATTGTAACTCACTGGGATTCAGTTTCAATAATAACTCATTGTACTTTCAGATATTTGGAGACATTCCTTTCACTAACTGAAAAAGTAATGTGGCTGCAGTTACCCAAATAAATGAACTTCCCACACAGCATAATGTTTTATGCTTTTGTTATGCAAAAAAATCTTAAGTAGTTTCAGACCATTTATAAAAAATGTGGGAAAGAGATCCCCCACCCCAACCCTGTGTCTGAGACATCAAAATTTCCTAGATCACAAGAGTTAGAGACATAAGGAGCCCATCCAACATCTTTGGTGGGAGGGGTCCAAAAGCCAAGAGCACTGCTCTTCATCACCTTCCAACTTCAATGCTCGATTAAAGATCAGCCCCCAGGAAACTCAGAAGGAGAAACAGAAATTGGATAATTTGATGCAGGCAATGCAGCAGATTAAAAAAGAAAAAAGAAGAAATCTGAATGTGGTGGATGTTTTGGTGCCTTAATTGCTTTGTTTCCAAACCAAAGTTTTATTGCTTTGGGCTGTGGAATGAATGATGAAGCATGTCCTTGTGCCTGCTTAACAGATCTTGATAAAATTCAGGTTGTAGGTTCTAAAACTCAATACAAAATTGTACTTTCCTGCTTATGATTTTCTGAACCTTGAAAGTGTTTTTTGAATGAGGGACTCAGAGAAAAATGACAGATTTCTCTGAAAAACTGCCAAGAGAACTGTGGCTGTAGGTGTGGGAAGCAGGAGTCCCGTGGGAGAGTCTCCTGGTCTGAGAGTACTCAGGTGGGATACCCTCGTCCCGTAGGATACTTCACATGTGCATCCTTTGGAGTTCTTGTCTAATTATCCCTGACAGGGAAGGTGCAGAGCAGGAGAGCTATGCTGCCTCAATTTGCTCTGGAAAATTCTGTCTGGAGTTCAGAGCCAAGACCTCAGGCAGAGGTCACCAGAAGTTACTGGGAAGAGGTCTCAGAAGCTTCACAGCTGGGGCAGCCCTAACGTCAAAGGAGGCAGAATTTCTTGGGAGAAGGATGACTTTTATATTTTAAAGTCATAGGAAAGAAGGCTGAACACATTCAAAAAATAGAATAATTTTATAATTTTCTTTTCTTCCTTTCTTTTTCCACCTTTTTTTGGGTGCATACAGGTTCCATAGCCATTGCTTATACCCCTGGTGTGCTGGAAAGATACATGGAGGGGTGAGCTCTTCCTTTCCTCCAAAATCAACAGGACAATCAGTGCTATGCAGGAAAGAGTTCATCTTGTTTGTTTTACTGTTTCCCTGTTTGTTTATTTCAAAATTAAGGAGAAGTTCAGGAGACATTCTTCCTTGACACTTCAGTTTTTTTCACAGCCTAATGATATGCTGGGTATTTTACTAGCTTCTAAGAGAAAGAGGAAAAATGCATTTATTTTTACTAAAATAATAATAATAAGGAACAGAGAAGGCCAAAAATGTGCAGTTAGTTTCAGTTAGATGAATTTAGAGTGAAATAAAAAAAAATAGAAATATACTTTTTGCTTTTCTTTTGAAACTTTAAAATTAATCTACTTAAAAATACAAGCTCATTTAATATTGATCATCTCAGGGAATGTGATGATAAATATACTGCACACAAAAAGTTTCGATGGGTCAGAATTTCCTTTAAGTGACTAAAAAGATTCAGAGATGTCCAGAAGTGATGATGATGGTGATGATGATGACTATGATGGCTAACATTATTATTATCAGGGATCACACTATAATAGCCAATTACCAGTCACTCTATCACACTAGAGAGTCAATTTCTAGAATGACCCAGAAGAGAAGCTAGTGTCAGCCAGCCAAACAATCTGTAGCACACCCTTCAATGTTGGCTGGAAAATTACTTTGACTAAATTTTTTTCAAAAAAATTTTTTTTATAATTTTAATTTATTTTTTATTTACTACTAAGAACTACTTCTATACAAATCACATGACATGGTTGGCTTGAGGTTTCTAGAATAACAACAAATATGTCAAATAGAGAAATGAAAAGTGGCTGTTTTGCTTTACTCTTTCCTTTAGAATATATGCCACAGTTGTTTGTTCATAATTTAAATGCACCCAGCTAAGAAGGTCCATTTCTTTTCTGCTGAATATAGGAATCATCAAGGATAACAAATGTGTTCAGTGTTTGGTAACAACAAGTCTACATTTATCTATCTTAAAAGACATAGAATTTGTCAGAGCTTTTCAGTATAAGAAACTTTCTTGGTCACCATAAATGAAGTTGAGTTATTCTTTTCCCTTGTGCATATGAGCATTTGGGAGAGGAAGATGAAAATTACTTAAATGACATCTTGAATCATGTCTTTCAAAAATGTAATTTAAAATGGCATTTATATATTAGATTTGATTACTTGTATTTTTGTACACAAAGATTTATGGGTAGATGTGTCATTCTTTGGGAAAGATCTGGCCTTCAAATTTTGTTCTGTTTAAAGAACTTTGAAACGCCATCCCATACTTTATGTTCCTCCCAGGGCCAGGTCACTCTGAGTTTATAATGTTCCTACGTTTTCTTCATATTCACTGTTCTTTCTTTATGTACTGAAAAACAAACAATAGATTTTAATATTCATTCTCTTACAGTAAAGCTGTGTATTTGACTGTTCATTTAACTGTTTCTATATCCTTACTTTAAGTCATAAAATTAGGAGAAGTATAGAAAAAGGCTAAAGCATATTCTCCCATCCCTTCCCTAAAACCCATTCTTTTAGGTTCTTCTGGCATACCTGTCATGCACATTTGCATATAAATGTTTTCAGAATAAACTTTAATAAGTTTAATGTATCATAAATGTATATCACTTAGTGTAGTAGTTAGAGTTTCTATCCCTGTAAAATGATAACACCTTGCCCAAACAGCAAGCTGGGGGAGGAGGAGCAGAAAGGGTGTATTAGGCATCCACATCACTGTTCATCAGTGACGGAAGTCAGGATGGAAACTAAAATGAGGCAGAATGATTTCCACAGCTGAGGCTCTTTCCTTTCTGATTCACTTGCTTATGTAAATTTAACACAAAAAGCCGTTCAGTAAACTTAGATTTCCCTATAATTCCCTAAATCTGTAAACTGTTATTTTTTTGTATGTAGATTCTTTATCAGCAAAGTCTCAAAAGATAATTATTTTAGTATTTAGCAACTTTACAGATAAGTAGATTAATAATGATATAAATTTACATTTTAAATTTCAATTGAAATTAGGAATATTTTTTCATGTTTGTTTGCTTTCCTGTATTTTTTCCTCACAAAATGCTTATTTGTATTATTTCTCCACTGAAGTTTGAATACCAGACATTATTACAGTCCTCGCCGATCTGTGATGTTTTTAAAAATTTTACCAGTTTTGCTTGACTATAACACATCTTTCACATTTTGTGTACATTGTAGCAGAAAAGTTTCGTGTTTCAAATTATAAATTGATTATGGTTCCATTATTATGTAGTTTCCTCTATTTTTCATTTTTTTGTTTGAAATTTGTTTATATTACTACTATATTAAATCATTTTTACCAAACAGGGAGTGAAACACCTGCATCACATGGTAGAAACTTTTATCTCTTGGAGAATTCTTCACACTGGTCTCTAACTTTGCAATCCCACCGACAGTAAAGGAGGACTGTATTTTTCCTGGAGCCTGGTCTACTGTGTTCTCAGCTGTTTTCATAATTTTAGCCATTCCGACTGTGGCAAGGCGAAATCTCAAAATAGCTTTCATTTGCATTTTCACACTTGCTAAGGATTTGAGCATTTTAAAGATATAGTGAGAGCCAAGGTCCCTCTCTCTTGTAACCCAGAGCCATCGTGGGAGTTAACTTTCTATTTCCCATAGGTCAGGCCCACTTCTGAGTAATCAGGAGGACATTCAACCTACTCTCCCCTACCCTTAAGATGACCAATCAGCTGAAGAAATAATGTTAGTTAAAAAAAAAAATAAAATAAAATAAAAACTCTTAGACACCTGCCAGATAACAGTGCTGCCCTCCCAAGCTCCTCCCAACCCAGCTCCATAACAGCACCGCAGTCCCCAGCACTTCCCAGTGACAGCGTTCCTGTAGTTTTTCCCTTGAAAAGCCCTGCTCTGTGCAGCAGGGTCACTCTTCTTGTCTAACATCATTGCTGTGAAGGTCGGGAGTTGGGTCCCTGCTTCCCTGCTTGAGTGCACCGAATAAATCGGTGAGTCAGTGTGTTATTGGGGATGCTTCTGGGGGTTGTCGAGTCTGGGCACCACATATATTTCTTAAAAAATGAAACCATGAGATGTGTGGGCAAATGAATGGACATAGAAAATTCTATACTGAATGAGATAGCGCAGACTCAGAAAGACACACATCACGTATTCTGCGCATCTGTGTTTTCTAGTTCCAAATCTTCAAGTGTGAGCATATAACATGGGGTGATTTCAGAAATCAGGAAATCTGGGAAATTAAAAGAATAAAAAGAGACCCTAGGATGGGGAAGAAGTTAGAGAAGTGAATAGTAGGTTACAGGTGACATGGAGGAGGAAATGAAAGAAAACACGGTAGAGGGACTTTAATTTGGGAAGCAGAAAGGAAATGACTAGAGGCAGAAAGGAGAAAGATGGACATGTAATACTAATCATACATTAAAAAGCCAGAAAATATTAGTTTTTATTTATTAAATATATATAGATGGATTGTATGTTATGCATATACAAATATGGTTTAAGTGGAATTAAGCTACTTAAGCAGGCAAAGTTTATCAGTAAAGAAATAGATGATTCCATAAAAACACAGTGCCTGGCATGAGAAACTCCCTTCTCAGATATTGGTCAGGATAGTTCAATAGACTCCTAAATCACTACAACCTATTGTCCTTGCCCTTGGTTGCCTTACAGAGATTAAAGGTAACTACATGTTTTTGAAGGCAAGATCTTGGAGACTGGACTCAGAGTTGCTGAGCTAAATCTGACCTAAAAACCTCTTCTCTGAGTTCTGGATGTGCTAGCCAAGCTACCAATAGAGACACAACCAATATTCCTAGCCAGTTTTGATACCTCTGCAACATGGCAAGATATCACCAAATGTACAAAGGTGGTACTCGTATCGTGGCTGTAACCAAAAGCGGACTAATTGGATTTAAGACCCACTCAACAAGAGAGAATTTCTACATGGTACTGTATATCTTACCAATTACTTGGTGCTAGTGAGGCATGGGTTTAAGAGAACCTCTTACCACTGCTTTGCCAAATCAGAAAGTTTCACAACATTAAGTCTATCAATCCATAAAAATGAGAAATCGCTCCTTTATTCAAAGACAGAATTTTAAATTATAAACTTCTTTTATCTATGTAATTATGTTTAACCCTCTATAATACTTTTGTGGCTATTGTCAATGGGAGTGTTTCTATGATCTCTTTTATGTTATGATTGTTTTGGCCCGGAGAAAGTTACTGATGTTTTAAAACAGATTTTGTTTTATGCCCCTTTATTTAAAATGTTGACCATTTGTGAGCATTTTTCTGGCAGAATTTTAAGAAAGTCTTCTGTGTAATTCTACAAAAATGGGAATTTTGAATTGTTTTCTTTGTTACTGTAGGTAGTGATTCAAGAACTATTGTAAGATGGATTGGAACGAGTGCTGTCCTGTTCTTGTCTTTAATAAGATTGCTTTGAGATTTTTCCTATTTAAGATGAAATTGGCTGTCAGGCTGTCATGGGCAGCATTGGCTCCACTGAGACACGACGCCTGTAGTTGCCCCTTTCTGGTATTTTATCACAGAGGGAGTGTGTGATTAGTTTGTGTCAAATTGACACAAACTAGAGTCACTTGAAATAAGAAATCTTGAACTGAGAAATCATGTCCTTCAGATTGTCCTATGGGCATTTGTGTGAAGCATTTTCTTGATTAATGGTTGATGTTTGAGCATCTAGACGTCTATAGGCACTGTTCATCTTAGTTAGACAAGTGGTCCTTTGTTATACAAGAAAGCGAGATGACTAACTCATGGAGTGCAAGCCAGTAAGTAGCGTTCCTCCATGGTTCTGCTTCAGGTCCTCCTACTTTTAGGTTTTTGAGTTGGCTACATTTTCTCAGTTTCCTCAAGATGTATATAACCTGTTGGACAATAGTTCTTATCCTGTGGGTCTCAAATATTTTGAGGAAAAGCAACCATTTCACAGGGATATCAGATACCCTATATGTAGACATTAACACCATAACAGTAGCAAAATTACAGTTGTGAAGTAGCAACAAAAATAATTTTATGCCTGGAGTGTCACCAAAGCAAAAGGAACTGTATTAAGTGGACACAGCATTGGGAATATCAAGAACCACAGCTGGAGGGTAAAAACAAACACCTCAAGTTGCTTTTGTTCGCAATGTTTGTTCTGATTTAAATGGAAAAGATCTCTTCAGGATTCTGTATTTGAATATTTAGTCATTACTTGGTGAAACTGTCCTGGAAGGTTTAGGAGTTATGGTAATGTTGGAGGAAATATGCCCCTCGATTTTAGGCTTTAAAGCTTATAAGCTCACACCATTTCCTATTAGTTCTCTCTCTCTCTCTCTCTCTCTCTCTCTCTCTCTCTCTCTCTCTCTCTCTCTCTCTCTGACTTCAGTCTGTGAATGGGATTGAAGGCCTCAGCTCCAGCTCCAGTGTTTTTGACTACCTGCCATAGTTCCTACTATGACGGTCATGAATTTACTCTTTGAAGCTCTAAGACCCAATAAATTTTTCCTCTATAAGTTGCCTTTGTCATCCTGTCTCTTTGCAAATTGGAACAAGAACTAAAACAGAAAGTGGCATCAAGAAATGGCACATTGATATGGTAGGATAAATCATGCTGTGTTTTGAAAGAAATATTTTTCAACTTTATACTAGAAAAGTAGTTGAAATCTGTAAACGGAAATTAATGTAACATTCTAGAAAGATTTCAAAGGCAGTAAATCTGAGATCAAGAGGATTCTAACAGGAATAATGTTAGCAACTGGGCTAAAGATCATTCTTGTAGGAATTTGGCAAAGAATATGGTTGTTTTTTTCTCTTTTGCCTAATATGATGGAGACTAAACTGAAGAGTTTTGAACTGATTTCTTTGATGGAAGAGATTTCCAGACAACTTAATACTGCTTTGTTTTTGTCATTAGTGATCATTTTTATGAAGATCATCATTGTAAATGAGGAAACAGACAAAAAAAATCACAAAATGTACAGTTGATGAGGAAAGAACAGCAGGAAATTTCATGTTGGAGCCTGAGCTTGTGATAAAGACAACAGAAATGGAATAAAGGAGGCAAGTGGTACCCTCAGGTGGATTCTCCACTCAGTTATTTTTACAGTTTGTAAAAAGGGAAGACCTAGGAAATTATCTGTTCCTAAAGAAAGACAGTTCAAGGAGACAGAGACAGGCAGGTTTTAGCCTAAGCACAGGGCAGCATTCGGGTTGTGGTTCTAGATTTAGAGACAAAAAGGATGCAGGAGCACTGAGAATGCGCAGTCATTCTCTGCAGTTGGTGGCCTGGTACACATGGATCAGAAGAAAAGCCATCAGCTACTGCTCCATAGCCAACCCTCTCTGTTTAATGTCATGATGAAAACAGACTAACTCCCTGAACCTGTTAGCAAACCCCAATTCAATACTTCTTGGTCATGGTGTCTCCTTGTATCAGTGGAATAGTAATTAAGACATTCATAAGTGGATTTTAGGCATACAGCAAAAAATATCCAAGCTGCAATCCACAGCCCCTGAACAGCTGGGTAACAGTAGGAAACTCATAAAAGAAAGTATCTATAGAACTAGTGGTGGGACTTTTATCACCTTAGCTTTTCCTTAAGCTTTTAAAATGATTTTGGAATGTAACCTGGAAATGTGGAGTTTTTTCAGTGGTTGTGTGTGAAAATTTATCCTGCGTCAGTCTGGAGTTCAGAAGACATTGTGTGAGTATGGGGATAACACAGGTGGGCACACACAGACCTACTTTCTCCAACTCCTCTCCTATGTTTCTGTATCTCTGAAAATAATGCTACCAGTTGGAACCTGATAATCAAAAACAGGAGCCTTTGGAAACATTTTTATTTTGATAATATAATTTCATATGTGTGTTAAAGTTTTGATTATAGGTTCACTTCAGAATGAGCAATTTTAAAATCTCCTTTGTTGTGTTCTGCTTGATTACTTTTTAATTCTGTTTCTTATTTTGTTACACTGAATTTTATCCAAAAATATAATCTGTATTAGTTCTCTGAATTAAATACCGATTTTGTTTTTCTTATGTCTTAATAAATACTCGGTTTATAATATTTCAAGCCATTTATCAAGAAGAGCTACTTTTTTGTTTTAGATATACTATCTATAGACAGTGCATATACTACTAGTATTTAATTGTGCTTTTTCTTCACTTTGACTTCCTTATCTAAAAATTTATTTTTTTTTAGCAAGGTATGGTGTCAATTTCCTGTCATCATAGTATCCAAGAGGCAGAGGTAAGTGGATTGATGCAACTTTAGAGCCAGACTGATCTCCACCATGACTTTTAAGCTAACCAGAGTTATATAGCAGTATTCTGTCACAAACTAAGAATAATAAACCATTTTGAATTGTTTACTTTGCAAAATTCTGTCTTCTATTTTTCATGAGTGTCAATTAGTGAGATTCCTTGAATCACAGTTGTGTGGCATGTGTGTGTGTGTGTTTACATATGTATTCTCCATAGCTGTGGATTTTAGTTATTTATGTGCAGATTAGGCATTTTAATAGATATGTAAGATATAATCAGCCATATTCAGTGTCTTTAGACTTCTGTTACAGATATGATTTTTGAAATGCAAAGGATTTTCTTGAATTATGAGGAAATAGTGTTAAACCATTTATATTAAAGACACTCTTAAAATTTTCATAGCTTGATTAGTTTCTTGGCTACTTCAAGTATAGTTAGTGAATGATTGTATTCCATTTGGGAAACTGATACCATTGCTGTTATAGAAACTATCAAGATTCTAAAATCCTGTATAAATGAAGACTAACTGAGTCAGGTGGTACAGGGAATGATTATAACTGTTTTTGAAGTTGAGATAGAGATTTTATTAATTAAGATCTTCTGGCACTACATAGTTACCACAAGAGTAGCCTGGAGAGCTCATATCAAAATAAATATTAAACATTACCATGCTCAAAACTATCATTCTGCCTAGCATGCATAAAGCCCTAGATCAATTTCAAGCAACACAACAAAATAAAAAATACTCCACTTCATTGCCCCTTTTTTTTTTTCCTGAAAATGTCTTTTATGCTAGTATAGACTAAAGTGGATTTATGATGTTACATTATAAATAATTGTCCCACCTATCAGTTTAATAAAAAGCGCTGATTGGCCAAAGGCAGACAGGAAATGTGGGTGGGGCTACCAGACTAAGAAAACTAAGGGAACAGGAAGAACAGAGCAGAAATGCCAAAGAGATTCCAGAGTTGCCAGAGAGAAGCCAGAAGAAGCAGAGGACAACCATGCTGTTCTGAGAAAAGGTACCGAGCCACATTGCTGAACAGGTAAGGGTCATGGGTTAGTTTAAGGGTAAAGAGTAAGCAAGTTATATGCCTGGGCCTTAGGCTGATCAGCCTAAAACTATTGTTAGCATCTGTGTGTCTCTGCAGGTCTGTGGGTTTGCGGGCCTAAACCTTGAGACTAGGCCCGAAAGTCCAGGCCAGAAACCTCTTACTACAATAGACTCTAGCAAAGTTAAAATTACATACTTACTACTTGCTACTCATTTCTCTTCAGAATTCTAACATTGTATTCTAAATAAGTGTGTGGTCAGATGCAGAACCTAGTAATATTTACAAAGTCTTCATCAGCCTTATGGCATGGTAATAATCTTAACTATAAAAATTATTGTCTTTTTTACATCAAATACTCATTCTAGAGTTAAGGGTAGTCCACACACACACACACACACATGTGAAACAGCATATTGTTACATTATAACAAAACAAACACTGGAAAAACATTAACTTTTCTCCATAAGGAAGTTTTCCTGATCAGATTTCAATCACATAAACAACATAAACATTGAAATATTTTAACCAATATTTACAAAGTAATCCTAAGTGTAGAATATAAGGCAAGTTGTGTTTGAGAGACATAAAGTTCAGAAAAGGTTCTGAGTTCTTTTCTCTTTTCTATTTCCATGTTATCTCTCATATAGTAATCATGATATGTTACAAATGTTTCGGGAACAAACTTTAAATCACAGTCTATCCAAATTATGGCAGAAAGTGATATACCATAGAGAAAAGTGTAAGTCAGTCAAGGACACAGGCAAGAACTCTAGTCATGTGAGCACAGGTCAAGAGATATATAGATTTACAAGGAGCTAGAAGAGGCAAGCAGATTTCTGTATAGAATGTTATCAAAAATTCATGGAAAGAATCTGTGTTTCCAAGTACTAACTAATACATTAGAAATACAATAATGTGTTTCTGTGCCACCTAATCTGTTTCCTTCTGTTGGTTCACTTTGTCCAACTTCAATGTGATAGTCTTTGTTTTATCTCATTATATTTTATTTTAATCTTTTTATTTTATTCTTTATGGTTTTCATGTCATACATATCAATCTCATTCATCTCCCTGCTTCTTTGTATCTATACTCTGCCCTTAGAACCTGGTTCTTCATAAATTAAATAAAATTTAAAAGAAAAGAAAAAATTAAAAGGAAAGATCTCATGAAGCTGTAGTGTGACACAGCAAATATCACATCACACACCTTAGTCATGTGTATTTACTTGCTAGTGTTCATTGCAAAGAGTCATCGGTCTATTTCAAGGCTTCCAGTTTCTGGTACACTATTGATACTGGGTACTCACTGGGACTCCCAGTCAATATCCTATTGTCACCCTGTTTCATGGAGAGTCTGAAAATATGTATCTGCAGGACCTCCCTCTACATGCTCTTCCATATCATAGATGGAGTAGATATTAGGGTGGGCCAAGTCATAGGCCTTGTTTTGTGTCTGAGTGGTTTCAAGGTTGTTTAGCCCACCAGCTCTCCCCATTCTCACCATTAAAATGAGCTCACCAGCATTTTCCTAGCTAGTTCACCCTATTAGCAATGAACAAGGGGCTGGCATATTCTCTTGATTTCAAGCCCTTAGGGCCAGCTCACCTATAAACATCCAACCAATGATAGCTCTACTGTGTTGCCTTGGCAATGTGTAGGGGCCACACTCTCACTAATCCTTCAGCTGGCAAGGGGCAGGGACAGCTTTCCCTTCTTGCTCTCATGATGTCAGGGCCAGCTCTCTAACCTGCCACAGGTGATGCAGGGATGATATTGGGGAGGGCATCTCTTCTCAGCCCACACCACCATATGGCAGATAAGAGACAGAAGCAGATCTCCCATGCTCACCTTCCCCCAGGCTAGATCACTCAGGTCCCAAACAACAGGATTAGCTTTACTGTACAGCCTAGATGAGGTAAGGGCCTGCTTTCCTGAATGCTGCATCTGGTGAGGGGTGGGTCATCAAGAAGCAAGGCAGGAAGGACATTGTTCCCTCAACCACGCTACTACATAGTAGACTCACAGTGAAAGGTGATGTAACCAGTTCTCTCACTCTCATGCCTTCAGGGCCTGCTTACCAACACCCCTTTGAACACGGTCAGCTCTATTGTGCTGCCTATACAAGGTAGGACTCTCTCTCCAAGTGCTGCTGTTAGTTAGGGCAGACACATTTGTCTTAGTATTAAAGTCAGTGATTGATGAGGTCAATTCTGTGCAGTACTGTTATTTCAGACCTTGCTGGTGACAGGAGTAGTAGTAGTGAACATGGCCATAGACCGAGACATAGTGGGCGACTTCAGTCTCTTGAAGAATTCTTCACACTGATCTCCAAAAGTATTTGTTTCAGTTTGCAACCCCACCAACAAACAGTGAGTACAGGTTGCCCTTTCCCTGCAGCCTGGTCAGCTTTTGTTGCCCATTTTCATGGTTTTAACCATTCTGACTGTAACAGTATAAGCACATACACTCTTGGCTGTCCTCTTCTTCCTATGAATATACTGCTGGCTGTCAAAAGCTCCTGACACCATGATTTCTATGATAGGATAAATGTACCTTTTAACTAAAACAAATAATATCCTTACATACTTAACTCTATAGTCAGCTATTTTGACATAACTATATAGTTGATGTAGAAAATTTATCTATTGTTGAAAAGTGGGCTTATCGCTATGATAAAAATTAAGCATGTAGTGCATATGCTTTTGGTTAAGTTTATGGGGAAGGTAGAAAAATTTAGAATTTCAGGCTACAAAAGTCATAGATGATGGAAACATAAACTGATCATTCTGGTAGGAATTCAGGGGCTAGAATGCAAAGTGAAGCAGAGAGTGGAGACCTTGCTATTGAGTTCTAAAAGGGGAATCAAACATTAGTCAAGAGTGTAGCTAGCAGGCATTCATGTTATATTCTGGCAAAGAATCTGTATACATTTGCCTAAGACTTCAGAACTTAACTATGGATGATCTTAGCAATAGTGGCCTAATTTTGTGATATAGAAAATCCGAAGAAAGGACACCATTCAGTCTGTGACATGGATACTATTCACTGCCAATTTCCAAGTGCAGGAATTAAAGTAAGCAAGTGTGTCATTTGGACAGACATAGACTAGAAATTTGCAGATGACACTGAGAAAGTATCTGTTACTTCTCAACTGATTAAATCCCTTAAAGGGAAACTTGACACTCTGTGTTAGCACAACAGAGTTGTCCAGGGGATAAATCCCACTCATCAGAAACTCCAGCTTGTGGAAAATGCAGTTTATTTAAAAACAAAGATCCTAACCTGATAAAATACTGAAGAATCTGTTCTGGAGAGCATCTTCCCACTAAAGATTTTTTTTTCCATATTTGTCACAAAAAACTGTAATACCTGTATTCTAATAGAGGAGCCATTTTTCCTAAACTTGCAACAGAACTTGGTTGCAATATACATGTAACACTGGTCTCACAGAAATGAAAGATGAAGAATTGAGGGGTCATGTAGTCTTGTAACAGGGTTCTACACAGCCTTGTATCAAAAGGTTTGAGGACCCTTAAGGAGTGTCTAAGAGGCCCTTACTAAGGTGAATTTGAAAAGATAAAAAGCTAAGTTGCAATTCAGAACCCAGACTATTGGAAGGGCCAGTGTCATCAGATGTCTTTGGAAGAAAACTTCATGAAAGGAATGCAATTGGCCAAAGAATATGGGTATGTGTGCAGAATGTAGAAGAGATGGGTGAAACGGGTCTTCTAAGCCCTTTGAAGTCCAAACAGTTTTATCATGAGTTCCAGGGACCAGACAGAGATCTTTAGGTTCTTATGTTCCTTTTGTTTGGATCTGATCATTCCTTACTATGCTCCCACTCTTCTATCTTGGGATGAAACAGTGAGCATTATGTCATTGTGTATTAGAAACAAGTAATATTTTTTATTTTATAGGGTCTCACAGTGAAAACCTTGTTTTGAGTCTCATATGATATTCACTTCAGACTTTAAAATTTAAACTGTATTAGCTTAGCTTTATGTTCCTTGGTTAAAAAAAATCTTCACAAAAACAATTTTCAGGAGAAAGGATTTACTTTAGGTCACTGTTAGACATTATAGTCCATCACAGTAAGATGAAAGGCCAAGGAAGCAGAAACTTAGATCATCCAATCGTATTCACAGTCCAGAGCAGAGAGAGACTGAATGAATACATGTCTTATCTCACTAACTTTCTCCAGTATTGTAGAGTTTAGGATAATCTTTCTTGAGAATGGACCAACAAGCATGAACGAGTCTTCCTATATTAACACAATAAAGACAATCTTTAGCAGACACACATGCAGGCCCAGCTTATCTAGGTGATCCCTTTATTGAGACTATTCTCCAAAATGACTCTTGTTTACAACAAATTGACAGCTAAAATCAATCATCCCAATCTGTTAGTATATATAGATGTTAGGGATATTGAAGATGGATTGTGTGTATTTTTCATTGTGAGGTAGAAATGGGTCTGTGGAGGCAAAGGATAAAAGGTTATAGCTTGAAGGTGATGTATTTGTGTTTGTCAAGTCAACAAAAGTTAGCTGTGGGGTTTAATCTTGATTACCAACTTCATAGGATTGGGAATCACCATGAAACAAGATATTCAGATATGTCTGGGAAATAATTTACTGAGGAATCTAACTATAGTAAGAATAAAATTCTAAATTTGAATGGTATTTTTCCATGTCCTGGAGTCTCAGGCTGATTATAAAAGAAAAAAAAATGATCTGAGCATAGACATTCATCACTCTCTGTGTATTGACTACAATTCAAGTTTTCCCACCATAACCGACTATGGCCTCACAGTGAGAGCCAAAGTAATCTCTCTTCTTTGTGTTCCTCTTGTGAGGAGGTTTCTGAGAACTGAGAGACAAGTGAGTCCTATATCTGATGACTGGCTTTTACCTCATTTCTAATGAACTGTATGGATATCAACTTTTATTTCTAGCATTGTGTGCTTTTGTAGTGGGCCTGATTTCAGGTTCGGAAAGACAAAACTTTTGAAAAGAATAAATTTTTATTTTAGCTTACTCAATTATGGTCGTATATCTTGGTAGTCACAGATACTATTAATGACAGTTAAGCTTACTTCTGCAAATGAATTTAGTACTAGTCAGCTCTAAAACCCACTATTATAAAGACCAGAAAATGTAGTAGGAGAACAAAGAATTATATAATCACTAATTGAGACTTTACTTAACACTAGTCCAGATTAACATCTATTGCCTCTTATATTTTTTGGTTTAAGAAAATATATATAATACTCAGGTTATAGTGCTAAAGACAACATGATCTGTCTGCCATTGTGGACTTTATGTTCTGAAATACATCATTGAATAATATTATATCAGGATAGTTTATTTGAACTTAAAAATGATATTTAAAAGTAATTGACATATACAATTAACATAGAGAACAAAAATTTGGAAGCTAACCTCATCACATTATATGATTCTTTATAAATCACAAAAGACTTCTTAAATCTAATCAGTATAGTGTGTATGTAATGTTATGTTACGTAGAAAGCTCCATGTGTTAGCAATTTCATTATCTATTACATTATTTTGTAATTAATTACCATGTCTTCAGGAAACCAGAATAGAAAAATAAAAATAAAAAAGGAGCAGATGAAAATTAAATACTAAAATGGATGCAAATAAATATTTAATGGTTTGACTAAGTGCAAGGATTATTAGAAAAATGCTGAACTTAGAGTTTTCAGGGATATTTTAAGATTTTCTTTCTTTTTTCTTCGTGCCAAGCAACCTCAGGCAATCAGGACTCATGAGTTTTCATGATGTGAACTGTGAGGCCATAACTTAGTAAACTAAAACACAGCATATGGCAATTAGTAGCATGTGGTTTCCTTCAAGCTATCCATTTGGCCAGTGTCACAGGAGCACCTAAATTCCTTCAGCTTAGGATAATTTAGTATGATGGAGAAGATCCAAGTCGGAGAAGGGCATTGTAGGGGAGATTTCTTCAAAGTGCAGCAAGACTCAGAAGGTAGACAAGCAGAAAGAGCTAGAAAATGATCCAAGTCAGTCCTTGAGGAACAGAAGCCAGGGAAGAGGGCATGTTATCCAAAGAAGTAAAGGTCTCAATACAAAAGTTGTTTATCATACATTACCTTTAATTGTTTTCATTTACCAAACCTATTTAGCAATATCTTGATGTGTGTTCTGTTTGGAGAAGCTAACTTCGAATTGTTATCCTACATTTACAGTCTAGAAGAATTACTTTTAATTAGATTATATAAAAACAATTCATATAAGAAACTTGAAAAACATTTTCTAGATATTAAGATATAATTGCTCGTAAAATAATTGCTGCAAGGAGATTTTATTGTGCCATCATTAGCTAAGAAAGTTGTCTTTTATTCAAAATGTAGTATTTAATATTTCACTAATGCTCATGGAAGTACTGGGATCTAGACACATAACTTTTAGTTCACTTTTAAAACTTAGTTATCAGACTGAAACTGTACTTCAGTTGGTAGAGTGCCTTCCTAGCATATCTGAATTCCTGGGTTCATATCCAGCCCCCCCCCCCAACACCACCACCAACAAAAGACCAGGCATTTGTAATCCCACAAATTCAAGGTCAAACTGATTACATGTCAAGCTCAAGACCAGCCATGATCACCCTAGACCCTGTCTCAAAAAAATTATTAGATAAAAGTAGAGTTGCGTTATAACTTTTAAACCATTGTAGATGAACACTAAACAACCAGACAGCTGCAATATGGCGCATTAGTGTTGAAAGAGAAATTTAAGAGAAAATACTTCAATTCTCCTTTTTACTCTTTCTTGCTACAAATTTATAAAACAAATTTTGATGCAGTATTATTTCTGGACACCATATGTTTTGGCTCCTAGCTAATGGATTTCCATGCTTTCCTTCTCATCCTCACAGTGACTTTGCTAGAATATCTGTTCATCTTTGTCTTCCAGTGTTATCACACAAATCCTACTTAGTCTTCTAATAAAACCCTAGGGCCAGATACTGGGGAAAACCTGAATAATCAGAGAACCAGAGAAATAAGCCACAAGAGCTTCTCACCTAGACACTCCTCAAAAATCCTCAGATCGCGTGTCTCTAAGTCTTCAGCCAAAAGGGAAGGGGATCGCAGGCAAAGGGCTAAATCCCTGGCTCCTTCTGCCTTATATTCTTTCTCTCTCCTTCCATATCACTTTTTCTTTCAACTTCCTTAACTGCTTGGATTAAAGGCATATGTGTTTCCCAAGTACTGGGAGCAGAGCAATGAGAGTCCGAGTTTTGTGGTTAAAGGTGTGCGCCACCACTGCCTGTCTATGTTTGGCATTAATCTCCTAGAGATCCAGAGGGAGCTCTGCCTCTGACTCCTCAGTGCAAAGATTAAAACCGTATGTCACCACTCCATGACTTTCATGGCTAAATCTGTGGCTGACACTATCCTCTGATCTTCAGTAAATTTTATTAGATACACAATATATCACCACACACTGAATCTATCTGTCCTTAGATAAAATCACTTTCTTAAATTGACATTTATATTTATGAAATCCGTTCATTTTACTGCTATTTTATTTAATAATGGAACATTATAACAGCACAGTACATAGAAGGTGGTGAAAACAATAGCTTATAAAACACTGTGTACATATATAGTGGTGATAACTTGCTGGTGGCCTTATTTCATAACTTCAGTCAGAGAAATAAAATTACTTACATTCCTCAAATGAAATAAACACAGAAAAATCATTTATATTTGTGGCACTCTCAAAGACTGCCTACAGTTCTTATTTTATTCCATTTTGTAGTTTTGAAAGCTGACTTGCATTCTAATAATACCGAGGAAGCAATTCTCAGTGTTTTTGGCTTTCTATACTCATTACTGATTCAGTATTTTTCCTGTGTTTTTCTTTCATTTTCAGTGTTGATGGCCGTCAACAAAAAGCTGTGCTTTAAAGGATCATTAGTTCAATTGTTCCACTAAACATATCTACTCTGAAATGCTTTTGACGGGCATTAGTTTTTAAGGGTTCAGATTGTAAGGATATTTGCTTGGATCTTACCTCATTATTTACTGTAAATTTAACACCCATTTGTTTGGATTCAGTTATTGTAGTGTAGACAAGTGACATAATCTCTAGAGAAGATAAAATCCATGTCTTATTACATTTTGATAAAATTATAGAGCAAGATATTTTCATAAGAAAAATAAAGTAGATAATGTTTAGATCGTTTTACATAACTAAACATGGATAGTTGATAAGTGTGTAATATATACATTTTTCACATGCACAAGTGAGTGTATATTCATATATAATAATCCTGTCTCCTATACAAAATGCTCAATATTTGCTTAATATTATTTCTTAAGTGGAAGGTCCATTTCTCTTATTCATTAAAGTTTATAGTAATGAGAATAAAGTATTAATAACATTTGAATCAGCTTAATTAGCTCTCTCTATAAAGACAGGATGCAAAGAAACATATATCTATTATGTAAGCATAAAGGTACTGTGGTGTTTAAACACAAAGTACAACTTCGGGAATCATTCAGAGAAAAACCCAATACATGAAATTTTCTCAATATAACCAGGAATAAGAAAAAGAATAAATAGTAGTTTTAAATTAATTACCTCCTATTTGACAAGTTCACCATTAATGAGATAGTTTCTCTTGTTTCATAGAATACACAAAACAAAAAATTACCAGTATTCAGGAGACAATAAAGAAACTACCTGTCAAGAAGGATTTGGATTAGAAGGCCAAGGAGGAGGAGCCAACAGAGAAGGCAAGGTGCAGTTTTGGATGAGGTACTAGGTATTATGGTTTCCATTTAGCTTTCAAGTAGAGAGATGAGTACACTGATTTAGGATGAATGCACTTTTTGAAGATCTTCTCAAATGATGAAATAATGATTAATATTCTATTTCTGTCAACATACATGATGACCAAGGCAACTCCTATAACATAAATAATAAATTGGGGATTTGCTTTGAGACTGTGAGGTCCGTCCATGATCATCATGTCAGGAAGCACATAGGCATATTAGTGGAGCAGTAATTTGGAGCTTAATATTCATGGAAGCTAGAGAGAGAGAAAGAGAGAGAGAGGAAGGGAGGGAGGGAGAAAAGACTTAGCATACAATTTTGAAACTTCAAAGCCTATGACATATATTCTTCAACAATGCCAACCCCATCACAACAAGACTCTATCTCCTATTCCTTCACAAAATGTTCAAATATATGAACCTATGGGAGTCATTCTCATTCAATCTACCATAATCACAATCACACACACACATAAGTGTGAACTTAAACTTCTTTATGGTAACATTTGTTAATCATAATTTTGTCTAACTTGACAACTCTTCTGAAAGCCAGATTAGGGGGAAAAAATCTTAGAAACTTCAGGATTTGGAAAAATCTGTAATTATGCTCATTTCCAGTGTTACATAAGTGTGGCAGATACTGTACTATGGGAGCAAGAGAAAAGAGAGCCCAAACAGAACAGGAACCTATGTTGTGGCAGTGTAGAGCTGATTTTCAAGGCTGAAGAATAAAATTGATTTTTTTTCAGTGACTAGATTATTCCAGTGACAACTAACGTGTGCAAGTCTATATGTATGTCTACAATACTGGCATTCACATGTTGATACCATGTAATATTTTCAAGGAGTGAAGCTTGAAAACAGCCTAAAAATAAAAAAGGTTAGAGTATGTGTAACAAAATATGAATGAGGGAAAAAAAAGAAAAAACAGAGTCCAGAGACTAAGAATCTGGAGCACAGAATCTACCCCTCTACTTCTTGCTTTTGCCAATCTGCTTCACACATGTAATCACATGCCAATCCACGGATTGGGCCTTTCTTTGAGTAAGTCCTTATATATTAAGTATTTGTAAATGTTTTACGTTGTCAAAACTTATTAAGTGCTATTACTCACTTTAATGGGATCTGGGTGTGTCTGATGTATAGTTCAGAACAGGCAAGTACAAATAGAGTGACAATGGAAAACATTTTATCTCCCTTGAGCAATTTTTTTTTTCAAATTCTGACAGAATTGGGACTTCACTACCATAAGAAAATAATCTAAGTAGAAAGTTGGCTCAAATGCCTTGTCACACATTCAAAAGAATGCCTTCCTCCTGCCTTGAATTATGAGTTTCAAATACTAGTCTTCCTAAATGTTTTGGAGCAAAGCAGTCATATGTCCAAGATAACATGTTTATTGGACTGAATCTCAAGTTCTTTATGTGTCTTAGTAAATTCTTTAAAATTAAACAACACTGAAGAAAATTTAAAAATATTAAATTTTATTTTTCATCTTATTCTATACATTTTCTCTTTTCTTAATAGAATATTTTCTAAATATTTTAAAATAACATAATTTTCATATAGTTCTTTGTATATAGTACATATACAAGATCCTTAAGCTTTATTTACTTTAAATATTGTACATACATGATGAGTTTTGTGATCCACATATTTAAGTCTCCAGATCAGCCAACCTTTCTTCAGTTGTATATCTGAGTAGTATGTCTTTGTTATATCAGGCCTATGATTTATCTAATAAAATTATTAGACAATTGAAACTCATTCTCTATTTTCCATAGCTATTGTAATTTTTGAAAGAATATTCTATTTTTTTACAACTTATATATGATGATTATGAAAAAAACCTCTGAGAAGGGATTTCCTGTATACTTTGATTTTTCAAGGTACCATTTATTTGATGTGCTGTGCTCATTTTTTATGATTTTAATGTTTAAAGATCTTTGTTATTTATTATCTTTTACCTATATTTTAATTATTCCCAGCTTAAGATTTGTCTCTCAATAAGTTCATTCTTTTATCTAATTACTTTATTAAGAAAATATGTTCACTTTATTCATCACTTACTTATTTAACATCAAGTAATACTCAAAATATATCCAGTCTCTGTAGGGAGATTATGTTGTTCCATTGTAAATAATTGCCCCCGCCTATGAGTTTAATAAAAAGCACTGATTGGCCAAAGGCAGACAGGAAGTATGGGCGAGGCTACCAGACTAAGAAGACTCTAGGAACAGGCAAAACAGAGAGAATGCCAGAGAGAAGCCAGAAGAAACAGAGGACAACTATGCTGCTCTGAGAAAAGGTACCGAGTTGAATGGCTGAACAGGATAAGAATCATGGGTTAGATTTAGGGTAAAGAGTTAGCAAGTTATATGCCTGGGCCTTAGGCCGATCAGCCTAAAACTATTGTAAGTAACTGTGTGTCTCTGCGGGTCTGAGGTCTGCGGGCCTAAACCTTGAGTCTAGGCCCGAAAGTTTGGGCCAGAAACCTCATATTACAAGTCTCTTTTTTATTGTTTCTTTACTTTGCCTGTGATGCCAATGGAGCCTGCGATGAGGACTCATCTTGGTGTGGCCTGAAAGTGCAAACTCATGTCAGCTGTCATTCATCCAGTCTTTGTTTTCTACTTACTATGTGACTCTTTCTGTGTACTTAATCAACTGCTTTCTCAGTTACTTTTTGAAATTCAAGCAAGAATAGTATTTTTGGTACTGTGCTAAGAGGAAATAAATGTGTGAACACTCTGTACTTTATAATGAATGAAGATGTCTTTCCAGGTCCTTTGTATTCCTATCACTTGTATTTTATTTACAGCTACATAAAAATCTATAATACATACTTATGCACATCATTATTATTATAAGCAACATACTAATTGAAAAATATTGTAAGCCTCATATGAGGGCTGGATCCATGTCCTGGTTTATAAGGTTATGTGAAACACATTGGGCAAATTACACAGCAGAATATTTGACAATAGATATATTTAAATCTTCTATGTTTCTTAAACTTACTTAAGCCAATTAATTAGGATTTCCTGGAAGTTGCAACATTTATTATGAGTATCAACATTTTTTCCTATTAGAATCCTAATATATTTAGACTCAAAAAGCTATCACTTAGAGAGTTAAAGAAGCACAGCAAAAAGAAAGAAAATTGAGCATACCAGCATCATAAAAAAACATTTTATTTTTCCCTCCATTATTGTAAGCTCCTTGTTTTTCCTATAGTACAAAGGAACAGAACAATTTAACTGGTACTTTCATACTTTTTCAAATAAACAGAGTTTAACAATATCTTATTTTAATATTATACCTGCTAAATTCATATGTTTATTGACCTTCGTTTACTCAACTATGTTTTGTGAAACCAGTCACTGCTACAATGCCTCAGTGACCCATTTCTCATACAATGTTGAAGTTATTCCTGCCTAGCATCTTGATACATATAGAAATGTCAACATCTTATATTTTTTACCTGCAACAAACATTTTAAGAAAGATCTGTGTTTGAGTGAAAGCATTGCATATTTGACACTAAAAACAGAAGGCACTTTTTAATGAATTATCTCCATAATGAAATGCAGATAAAATGCTAACTCTATTTTCCGTATAAAATGTAATGTGGTATCAGTTGAAAATGAATTATAATTTGTCAAATATTAAATTCTAAATCATCTTACATTGCTTTAATAATGTATATTCAGAGCATAGTTATGCACTTTAATATGACATTATCAAATACCATTTTACATTCATTGCAAGTCATCTTTTGTGTTGTATCTATACACATTATCACCAGTTTTGTTGTTTCTGGTGAAGCCATTTATTTGCAAATGACAGACAGTACTTGGACAATTCTCTCCCCTCGTCAGCTTTATTAAGTTTTATGTTCATAGATTAGTATCCTATGAACTGTCTGCCTTCAGTTGGTTTTCAGTATGTCATCAGTCTCAACTACTTCTTTCCCAGCTGCAGCATTAGAATAGCTGTTTTCCGCACTAGAGACCCACTATTCTAAAGTCATTCCAGAATTCACACAGAGGTGCACATGGCCTTAGGCAAATCATTAGCATCCCTGGACTTTCTGATCTTCATTTATAAAATTGGAATTAAATGACCTTCTTCTACCTACCTAACAGATGAAATTAAGCAATAGCCTTGAGAGTGCTGAGTGAACAACTAGTCTAACAAAACACAATGGTAGAGTTTAAAGGCTCTATGAGTACAATCCGTGTATGGAAGCTGTTAAAGTCCAAAATTTTGAAGCCAACGCTTGTAATAAAACAACAAAACAGTTGTCAATTTCGAGTACCATAAATTTATGCTAATTTGTCATATAATTATTAAATACTTGGGTTTTTAAAGAGCCATACTAGAGTTTAAATGGAGACTGTTATGTTTAGATATTTATACTTAAAAATGTGTCCGAATACAGGATAGGAATTATGAATTATTCTTCAATGTCTTCTAAGGAACAGATTACAGATAGAGAAATCCCACAAAGTACAGATTATCTATATGTTGGGAAAGAAGGACCAAGGATTACAGCGATCACTCAGTGCTTAACAGCACTTGCTTATGCATACAGAGGACTTGAATTCAGTCCACAGAACTCACATAGCTCAGAACCATCTGTAACCCTAGTTCTGTGGGGTCCTGACATTTCTGGCCTTCACAGGTACTGTATGCAAATGCCTCCAGTACAAAAATCATTCATAAAAATGGTCCTGAAAAATATTTTTGAAAGATAAACAAAGCATACTGACAGTGTGTTCCTAAAGCAGAAAGTCAGAAAACAATACCCAGGAGCATTGCTATTCTGAAAAACTGCTTTATGGCTTTAGATCAGCACCAAGTCAGCTGAATTTCTAACAACAGTAGTTCCTGCCTCCACATGCCAGGAACATTTTTACTTTTGTTTATTTTACTACATATTGGGATAAGAGACATTAAAGGGAATGAAAAAAATTAAAAAGACTATGGTGATACTTTTTGGAAAAGATTATGAGCAAAGTCTTAAAAGAAAGATGAATATAGAAAGAACTTTTAAGTCTGCTTATCAGAAATATCAAGTATTTTCTCATTAACGAAGATACTCATATGTGACAGAGATTATATTGAATGTAAATCCGTGGTTGTATTAAGATATAATGATAGTATTTAAAGAACTAGAAAGACAAATATGAGGATACTTATACTCTGCTGAAGCTGGTGAAATTTTAATGTGATAACTACTAGTATTTCTTCTCTGAAGGAGTTTATCACATTAATTGTTGAATAAGTAGCATAATAAGACAAAGAGACAAGCAGTCTGTGGGATTTATTCACCATACCTATAATGTGCATGCTAGTGCAGTGCATGATCTATGGCTGTGAGCTGGATTTGACTAATGGGGTTGCAGCTTCTTGAAGGATTCATGGGGGGGGGGATGATAACTTGCACGTGGGAAAGGTACGTGAAGAAAGAGAAGGAGAGGAGATCGTTGATACAATGCTTTTTGTCACGATCACAATAAAATTCTGAGGAATCCTCCAGGGAGGTGTCATATCTAAATTTTATGTATTATTTGGTGCTAAATATCACTGCCCATTTATTGGGTTAATAAATTATATCTGTAATTGATTTTTGATATATCTCAGAACAGAGTTACCATTCTGAAATGTTTCCAGTTCTGCTTTCTGTTTTGTTATATATGAAATTTCTCTGTTAAACTGATAGAAGTTAAAAAAAAAATCAGAATATAAAATGGAATTCTTAAATGCTTCTTATTTATATGATTACCCATCCTGAAGTTTTGAGGGATAATTACTAAAGGATATAGGTAATAATTTGCTTCTTTCTCTATGGTAATAAGCAATATACAGTCATTTTGGAGTATGAAATAAGTGATACAAAATCCAAGGTTCCAAGAGAATTATATGCTTAGAGAGACTCTGTTAAAAAAAAAAAACCATATGTTCATATTTCTAATTATTGAAAACTCTTCCTATAACAATTGTTTCCTGTTTTCTGATTGAGCTAACACTGAAGTTTAGAAGACACTGCAAATACACTTGGAGTCTATCAGGATAGAAAACACAAAAGCTCTCAAAATTCATCATGTTTAAAATCTACTTACTTGCTTTTACATTTTGTGATTTCTACAGAGGTGTTTTCCTTTAGAGATACATGCTTATTGGCATTTGTGCTGGAGAAACAGCACTGTTCTCTAGGAGATAAAAGGAAGAAACTCTACACCACAGTGCAAAAGGATGGCCCTATGTAGAGAGGATGGTGTCCTCTCTCAGTGAGAAGCTCTCAGCTTTCTTCTTGACTAAAATTTAATTAAGTAGAAAAAAAGTATCATCATTGAAACACTGATTTCTTTTTTATATTCACTTGTGTGTGTGTGTGTGTGTGTGTGTGTGTGTGTGTGTGTGTGTTGATTATTTCTCATGCCATGGTAAACATATAAAGGCCAGAAGATGACCTTTGATTCTCTCCATTAACCACCATGTGAGATTCAGGGGTAGGTGGCAAGATCTGTTTTACAAACTCCCAGATTACTTCCTTTAATAAAATGTAGATCAAGACTCCTCATTGTATATTTTAAAATATATTTTAGAAACAACTTTGTCAAGTTCAGGCAAACTTTTCTTCAAAATTTTTCCTTATTTTTGATGTTGGTTTTTCTACATGACTCTTGATATATCTGGTTCTTATTTTCCTTCCTCGTCTATTTGTATTTTCTACTGAAGCATCATTGATAGTAAGAATAAAAGTTCAAAATTGTATTTTAAATTTGGAATTTGTTATGATCATAGGGTTGTCATTGAGCCAGCTTATCATAAAAAAAAGAAGAAACAGGTCTTTGGAGTAAATTAACTTGGGGCCAGGTTTAGGCATCTGACCTCATTTCATTTGTACCTCAGCTTGGATACAAGCCATTAGCACAGCAGGGGAAAAGCGATGGTTATGCACCAGGCCACCGATACTTTCACAAGTAGGATTTGCAGAATGGTGGAGATAATGAATGTAATTAAAACAGCATGTAGCCAAGAAAAAATAATTAGTATATAAGTTGGATGGCACTGGGAGGCCCATGACATGACAAAAACATTTTTAATAGTTTTAATGTAATTGAAACTAGCTTAATTTTCAAATAAGTGTTCATGTATCATAATATTTGATAAATGAATGTCCTTAATAATTATTTTTATGCTTTAGACTTAAAATGATCTAGTTTTAACAATATAAGCTCCTAATCCTGAACTTCTTCAGCTTACATTTGTGATGACATCCATAAATTATTTAAATTATTATTTTCAGCAGAAAGAAGTAATACAAATGCCCTATGGTAAAAATTAATAAACATGACTAAAAAGGAGACTTAGTAATTATAACTCAGATGTTAATACCAAATTATAAATTATTCATTTTAATCATACAGGTTGTATGTTCTAGAGTTATTTTATTTCTGGAAGATAAACAGGATATGGAAGAGGAGAGAAAAATGGCAGAGTGAAGTTTGTTTCTTCAAAATCATGAAATTACAAATGCAATTACCAGAAGTTTAGCATATAAGTATATATTATAGATATATTTTCCATTTTTAAATAATAAAGGAATAATATTCATCATTAAATATTTATAAAATTAAGAAATTTTGGGCTTTCAAATTTAAATTGTTTTCTATTATTTATTCTTATACATTTTCTAGAGATGAATTTCAAATAACTTCTAAGCTTTGTTAAAATTTGTGCTTATAGTTGCACATATAGTGTGCTGTTGGCACATGCTTTAATCTCAGCACTCAGGAGGCAGAAGCAGGTGGATCTCTGTGAGTTCAAGGACAGCCTGGTCTACAAAGTGAGTTCCAGGAAAGGTTCCAAAACTATACAGAATGACTCTGTTTTGAAAATAAAATAAAATAAAATAAAATAAAATAAAATAAAATAAAATAAAATAAAATAAAATATAAAATAAATAAAATAAAATAAAAAGTGTGCCTATAGTTTAACACATCTCTCAAACCTGTTTATATAAACTTTCTTTTTCCAGTAGATAGTGATTAATATGGATGCTCACAACTTATTCCATGCAAAGAATATGAGATCATAGAATGATCAGCACTAAATGGGACATCTATAGCACACTATGGAGGAAGCCAAACAAATATGGTTTTTCCAGACAACAGATGTGTACATAAAAGTAGAGGAAGAATGTGGACAAGAAACAGAATAGCAAGACAGGTATAGGATTTTACACACCAAGCAGCGTGATCACACTATTGATGAAATTGCCAGTATGAAATATTTATTTAAAAGCCTTGAAATTCAGACGATGGGCAAAACTATACGAGGGGAAAAAACTCATTACTTCATGAGTTTTTTACTGATAAGGCAAAATTTTATATGATTTCTTCCAAAGCTTTTCGGAAGAGGGATTCATGTAGGAAGACATTCTTTTGAGGTTGTATGCAAACAGATATTAAGTTAGTAGTCCCAAAGATAATGTCTAACACAAACTAAAAATAAAAAGTATTAGATTCTTTCCTTTTGTCTAAAAATACAGTGAGCTTTATGCGGGCTTTTAACACTGGAGAAATAGAGGGAGTGAAATAGAATGGAAGGGAAAAGGAGAAAAGTAAATTAAGGAATAGAGGAGATGTGATGCAAGATGGAAAACAAGCAAAGAGAGAGAGAGCTGAGAGGTGGGTAGGAAGAGAAAATGGGTAGAAAGGTGTAGTGAGAAAGAATAGAAGAGCAAGAAAAGAGCAGGCCAGAATCCGATGGGAGGGGAAAGAAGGTAAAGATTGAGAGAGAAGGAATGGGAGGGAAGAAATAAGAGTGGGAAAGTTAAGAAGGGGGAGGAGAGGAGGGCAAGATGGACAGGGTGATAGGAGGAAGAAAGGAGGTGGGAGTGAGGAGGGAGGTTTCTTCTAACTATCCGCTTACAGCAGCTTTGAAACATCTGAACATGTATAGATGAGATTGGCCTGTGAGCATGTAGAAGGAGGATTCTCTTAATTTTCAGTGTTAATTGCTGTGAGAAAACTCATCTTACTTCAGAGACACTATCCCTGGGTAGGGAATCCTGGACTGTAGAGGTATAGGCAGAAAACTTCGCTCCTGAGTTAGACATGCTTTGCACTCTTGCCTTGGCTTCCTCAGGAGGACAGACTGCAGAGTGCAACTGTGAGCCAAATAAATCCTCACTCTTCTAACTTGTTTTTGTTGGTCAAACTAGGACCTGAGAGTAAAGGAAAGGAGGAAGGTGGATGAGGGAGAAGTGAGGGCAGGGTGAAGAAGGGATCAAAAATGGAGGGGAGGGGAGCAGGAGAAAAAGAAACATAAGTGAATGGGAATGGGAGAGAAACTGGTCTATTCAACATTACAAGAAGAAATTTTAAAAATTCAAGACTTTGTATCTTTGATGGAAAAGGGTATTGTTTCTAAACCGTTTTTACTTTGGAAAAGCTCCAAAGAGGCTGAAAGAAAGAAAATCACGTACTACAGGAAGTGACTTACACATGCTTATTGTACCACTTTTTACACAAATTGTAGTAATAAACAAAAAATGAATGGCCCATTCTCCTCTTTAATTTAGAAACCACCTTACCCTTAAATAATACAGGATAGAGCATATACTTCTCCTCTATTTTAGTGCTCCCAGTAAGAGAGTACTTGTCAATTGTGGAACTAGGCAACTGAATACTGGTAGCATTGTACAAGCATTAGGAGAGAGCTTAAGAGTCATATAATATGAAAGAGAAAAATTGCCATTAGTCCTCAAATGTCACATTTTGCATATGTGCAATTCATATAGATTTTTGTGCCTAAAAATTTTAGTCATATGTATTTAGATTCTTTTGAGGATGTTTTCTTCATAAGAATTTTTGTGATAATAATCTTACATTAAGTGAAACATATATATTGAGAATTTAGTCTCATTTTCTCCTTTAATTTTTAATGTATGTGCTTAACTTCCAAGCATTTTTAAATTTGACAATTTTGATGTTGTATTTAAGGTATCTTAGTATTTGATTTTAATTATCAGCAAATATTTATAATATTTGAAGAGTATATAAACCTTGTTATAAAGGCATCTATAAAGCGTGCCATTGTGGGGTTGGAAAGAGACTGGGTGCTAGGAAAACCTCCAAGAACTCAAAGGATTTCCCTGGCTAGGTCTCCAACCAATAGTGGAGGGGGTGCCTAAACAGGACCTCTCCTATAATCAAATGATTACCCTAAGTGTCATCACAGAACCTACATCCAACAATAAATAGAGATGGAGGCAGAGATCCATGGCTGAGCACTGGGCAGAGCTCTTGGTCCAGCTAAGAACAGGGGAGGAGAGTCTGTATGAGAAAGAGGATATAGATTATGGGGAAAATTCCCACAGCGAAGGCTGGCTGGAGCTCTAAGGAGCTCACTGAATCAAGAGCAGCCACCAGGAAAAGGAGCTAGGCCCTCCAAGAACAGGCAACTGTCAATTAGCATGAGCATATGTGGACCCTCTAAGGGTGGGATCAACTGTGAGCTGGCAGCTTGGAGCCCATTACCTACAGAGCAACACCTAACCCAACACTGACTTTGGGATGAAGAAATTGGACTTGCCTGGAGTGGATGTTCCAGGCTGAGCTTACGACCGTGGGATTTCTCACCCTTTTGTGGAAGGGTATTGGGAAATGAAGAGGGAGCAGGCTTAAGGCTGTCAGGGACAAAATGGGAGGAGGGAAGGGAGGGGGATTAGTGAGATGCATGAGTTAAAAATAATTTCTTAGTAAGTAAAATAATAAACTAAAAATAAGGAGGTCATTTTAGGACCCCCAATTTATTTCTGTAGAATTATCAACTGAAACAAATGATCAATGGCTAATGGTCAGTTTGTCAGTGTTCACAGCCAGCATTATTTTGATCATTCTTAATAATGGATGTGGACCATAGGCGGCCATAGTACCCTTAATTGATTGATATTTATAACCAATGAATTCTGTGGAATAATGAATAAAGCCAGAAGAGGAAGACGAAAATTAAGGCTTTAGACTCTACATGTGCTTTGGATACAGGATGCGTAAAAGAAGCTAGGTGTTTGAGAATATTCTTCCAATTTTTTGGTTTAAGTGAATTGGTAAAGGCAAAGAGATTGTTAAATGAGGACTATAAAACAGCTCAGAAAGCAGTGGTTATGTTACAAATGTGAAATAGGAAACATACCACAAAACAATTGACTAATCATGTATGTGATATGATGTGGCCTAGCATTTTCAGACTGTATGGCATGATGAGCTAAATGCTGTTGGATGCATCAGCTCAAAGTAAATCCAAGTGAATATCAAAGGACTCTCCTGTCTTTCTGCTTAGAGAAAGGCATAGATAACAGTTTATGTTTTATTTATTATTCTTTTAGGTTCATAATACATTCAAAGAAATTGGCCACAAAAACTAATACATCTAAAATCTGGGAAAAGAAATACCAAAGTGTGAGAAAACAACATGTTCATATTTTTCAATTAGGTTTACAGCATGGCAAAAGGCAAATAGTGAAAACCACAAATAACTTGAGACTATATTTAATATTAAAGGGATACTAAAGACTTACTTAGGAATTGCTGAACTCATTACCCGGGATGATAAAAAGTAAAATTTCCAGGGAGAACAAATAGCTGAGTTCTATGGGAAATAAGGTAACAGCTTTTCCCCTTTTGGAGTGGAAGAAGCTACAAGGCTGAGAGTCTTCTAAATACATACTGGTTTGTGTGTTTTATGATGCTCCAGTTCTCTCAACAGTAACTTACTCAAGTACGTAGACCTAAAACAAAGCCAGATGAAGAAATGAGACAGATAAACTTCACCTCATTATACAAATGGCCAACAGTTATATTAGGGAGAAGCCAGAAATAGGATTCACAAGTCCAGAATTTGTGTTCTGCCTCACTTTGGACCTATGAACTTAGCAAATCAGCCATTCTCTCAGTGTAAGCAATTTGTATAAATCCTGGAGCAATCAGAATTACCTACCCATTATCAACACAGTAATAGAAATGGTTGGGACTCCCTCACAGGTTCATCTCTGGTATAATTCTCACTCCTATCCCAACTCCAGGGAAGTAAGCAAATACTGAGAAGAGGGCAGCAGTGAAACTTGATACCCTAACACTTCTTAACCATGGTGAGATCCTGGGAGGATAATCACCCCTGGTACTTAGACCTTGTCAGTCTGACTTCAAACCCCCGGTGCTTTCCAGATGTTCATTTTCTCCTACTTCAGAGGTTACTCTGGAAATTCAGTTGCATCTGTACTGAAGTGAGTATCAATGATCTATATTCTCTCCTTTCTCATGAAAACACAGAAGCCTACTTGGTTAATTGTTCTAATCCACATGACGATATGACTCGAATACTTTGCCCATTCTTAAAGAATATTTATCTTTATCTTGTCTGGAAAACCACTGGAATAAATGTTCTCTTTGGATATTATTCCTACTCAATCTAGAAAATATAGAATGTACTTTATTCTTGGCATGCTTATGTCACAGCAACTAGAAAATAGAAACTAATCAAAAGCCAAGGTTTCCGTGTTGAGTGGGCAGAAATAATGGAGACATGAAGAAAGAAAAACAGGTTTTAACATGACAGACAGAAAAAAGGAGGTACTAAGACCAAGTGGAGGTTTCCTTTCCAGCTCACAAACAGGATAATCTTTAACTGTCTTGGAATGTTACTGGCAGCAACTTGTCTAGTACCTGAATCTGGGCTGTTGCAAGTTTACATGAGCTTCCTAAGTCTAGATATCTTAATGGTCAAAGTGTATAGGTTTGTAAAAATACTAAGTAACTCTCTTAGTTAGATTTTCTATTGCCATGAAGAAACACAATGACCAAGGCAACTCTTATAAGAGAAACACTTAATTGGAGAGAGCTTACAGTTCAGAATTTTAATACATTATCATATGGCACATGGCATGCAGCAGACTTGGTACTATAACAGTGGCTGAGAGTTACATGTCTTGAGCTGAAAGCAGGAGATGAAGTCTCTCTGTCCCACACTGGACATTGATTATAGGGGACTTCTAAGTCCACCTGGCATAGGGACACACTTTTTCCAAGACAACACTGTCAAACACCTTCTAATTAGTAGCACTCCCTATGGGAGCCCTTTTGTTTCAAATAACCACATTCCAGTCCTTGGACCCATGGGCTGAAGCCATATCATAATGCAAATAGGCATTTAGTTCAAATTCAAAAGTTCCCCATAAACTCTAACAGTCTTAAACTTGTTTCAAAGTCAAATCTCAAGTCTTCTGAGATTCATGTAATCTTTTACTTGTAATTCCCTACATGTAAAGTCAAAATTTGAGAAAAGCAGATGATATACTTCCAGCATATAATGACATATGACATATATTACCTTTCCAAAATGGTAGAAAGAGAGGTTAGTTGAAAAATACTAAACCAAAAGAAGTCTAAAAACCAACTCAGAAACACTACAATCTGCATTGCCATGTCTGATGCCAAAGTGCTTTTTTTATCTCCAACTCTTTTCAGCTTTGTTACTAAAGTTGGGCTGGTTATATTACCCATTACCAGCTTTCCTTGACAGGTACCCCATAGCTCTGGAATTTCCAGCATCCTGGGTTCTCCAAGGCAATACAGCTCTCTTCCTCATAGCTTCACAAAATGGTCTATCAAAACCTTTATTTAGAGACATACATGACACATATCTGACCTCAATGGCTTTCCTTAATCTCAGAGGAAAATTTCTTAACCCCTTTCTTCTATTCTTTACTCTAAAGCAAGAATACTTTGACTAAAGCTGCCAGTGTCTTCTGCTTGCTGGTGTCAGAACATGGTTTTCTAGTTCAATTACATTATTTATCAGCTTTCAGTTTACAGTGGTCTCCTTCACTTGCTAATACTGACTGTCCTGAAATATGTTCTGTAGAGTAAGTAGACTTCAAACTCTTATGTATGCAAGCCTCTTCCCTTTGCCTCTGTAGTGCTGGGAATAAGGCTTGTAGCACCACATGTGGCTCTAAGATTTTCTTCTTTCCTCCTCCTTTTCCTCCTCCTCCTTCTCTTCCACCTCCTGAATTATTATTTGCTTTTCATGAATTAGAACTTTAACTGGATTTCCAATTTGTGCTGAGGACAACACAATCTTCCCTTAGTCCATTTCTTAATCTGTCTATATCCTTGAACTCAGGACTTTGCTCTATTCCACTTCCTGGTGTTCTTTTTTCTTTTTCTGTTACACATTTGTATTTCTTCTTCTTCAGCTTACTTCTTTTCATTATAAATTATCATTAATGTTAACACAATAGTCATATGACAGAGTCTATACTAGGCTGTTTTATATTTCCTCTGCCAATAGAATTAATTCAAAATTAGTTTCTCTAGCCTCTGGCAGACATTTTGGCCAAAGAGAAAAGAAAGCCACATTCTTTACCAAATATTAAAAGAACTATCTCCTAGGCAACATACTAAAATTCTTCTCTGAAACATCTTGAGCTAGGCTAGACTCCCACCGTTCAAATCATCCTTAGCACTACTGTCTTTCTTGCTCGTACTATGGCTCATAAAGCTGCACTTAAAGCATTCTATCCATACTTCCAAAGTTCTAATTCCTCTAAATAAAAGCCTATCATAGCAATACCCTATTTGTGGTACCAACTTCTTTCTAGTTAGAGTTTCTATTTCTGTGAAGAGACACTACGACCCAAGCAATTATTATAAGGGAAAACATTTAAATAAGGCTATCTTACAGTTCAGAGGTTTAGTCTATTACCATCATCTCAGATAACATGCAGGTAGACATGGCACTAGAAAAGGAGCTTGAGTTCTATATCTTTAGCTATAAGAGCAGAAGTCTCTCTGTTCCACATTATACATAGATCGAGTACAGGAGACCTCAAAGCCCACCCCTTATTGTGATATTTTGTATATACTCTAAAAAATAAAACTTTGTATGAAGACCAAAAGTTAGAACTGACCACTAATCAGACATAGGAGTCAGGTAGTGGTGGTACATATCTTTGATCCTAACACTTAGGATCTCATGTCTTTGATCCCAGTACTTTGGAGGCACACACACTCCTTTAATCCTTGTACTAGAATAGTGAATACTGAAACTAATATGACTAGGCAAAGAGAGAAATATAAAGGTGGGAGTAGACAGGAGGTCAGTCATTTAGGCCTGAGGACTTAATAGAAGTAAGAAATTTGTGTAGTGCCTGGCTCCTTTATCTCTCCAATCTTTCTGTATTTGCCTCAATATTTGCCTCCATGTTTTTAGTAAGACCAATTAAAGTTGATGATACATATGGCATCCAATTTATGGGGCATGAATTCATAAAAAAGCTGCTTGCCTGTGGCTTTGAGGCCAGAACTAGATATGCCCCAGTCACTACCCCCCAACAGCTAGGTGTTTCCCTCTTCTTCTGAATCATCATTGTTAGCAGATTTGTGAGACAACTGGGAATTATGAATGAAAGAAATTAGTTAAAATAGAAAGTATTTTCCCCAGATTAAAATATGGAAATTACTGTTATAATAGAGAAAATTAGGTCAATGTTTGATAATACAGTAGAATGTTTGAAAATGGAACCATTAAATGAGAGAGTAATTAAGAGATAGGATTTCCATGATGTCAATTATATATGCTATATTTTCAATAATTTTATTTTATCTTTTAGAAAGTTGGTTGATATAAATGAGTGCCAAGATAAAACTTCTAGAAAAACTTGATAAAACAGATAATAGATATTCAAGCCAAGAGAGAGGAATTTAAAAAAGAACCTATCTCAACATTACATTATAATATGCATTACAGAGAAACAGTCTAAATTTTTCAAACAGCCAACTTTAATCTATCCAGTAACCTTACATAGATATCACCAAGGCTATCAAAGAACTAAATGTATTTCTGTGCAAATGTTAGATTTAAACATTCAAAACAGCAATAGCCTCATGGGGAATGAGGTTATTTATTGTCTGTGAAACAGATATTAAACTCATGGTCAACTTATAATAGAATTATCCCTCAGACTAGAGAGAGTAGATTATAGAAGTATTGGAGTCTTTTACTCAATTACAATGGAGGACCTGATAGAAGGATGAGGCTAAGACCATTGAACAATAAAGTAGGACTAGGGGTATGAAAACCTTTCAAGACCAACTTCTTAGGTGAAGGAAGACTTATGCTGATGTACAAAGGCAATCTGTATATGTTGATCACACCCTGGAAGTTTTATGCCATGCCACAGCTTTGAATATTTGGGAAAGAATTGAAAAAAATAAGAAAAAATCTGAATCATCTGCTAATGTTATATAAGACAAAAAGAAACCTTCATTGATGTCTTAGAAAGATTGACTTTAGAGTAAATAGAATGATACCAAATTCAGAAGATAGACAAATAATCAAATTTCTGGCTTTTGAAAATGCTAATGCTCAATGCAAATGTACAATTATTATTTAAACCTTTGTATAAATAACAAAATTATTGCTTTTAAATAATGGATTTGAGATATAATCAATATTGGGTCTCATAACCATGATGATGCTAGGATACAATAGGTGATTCCCAGAGGTTTAATTTTTTTAAAAAAAAAATCAAAATGTCAAATGTTCAATTGCAGTAAATAAGGTCACCTTAAAAGGGACTATTGTTTTCATGATATGTACTTTACCAACTTAGATCCCCAATACTTACTGTAAACAAAGACGAATATAATCCATTTTGGTGGGAATGTGGGCATAGTTCTCTAGGCTACTTCCTACTGAATCTTGGCATTGGCAAAACCATAGGGACCCAAATAAAAATTTAAAATAATGGATAAGTGTTTAGTTGGAGCAATCTTTAAGACTAGGTCATCTCAATCAGTCTTCTTGAAGTTGTTTTGGATGCAGAGCTCAGAGAAAACTGTAACAGGGGTATCTGAAATGCTGGATAATTTGGGCTTTCTGTTTCCATTGTAGATTTTTTATTGGGTCTTCCTCAATAAAACCTTATTTTCTTTAACTGAGAATAAATCCACAGCCTCTCATTTTCTGTAGAAATAAAAAAAAAATAAAAAAAAACCTCTTTTCCAAAGTAGTATATCTTTTGATTTCAATTTTAAAGTCAAGGCATTTACAAAATATATAGGTTGGATTAATCCAGAAGTATTTATAATCAAATGTCTTTTAGCAGCCTTTACTACTTCATATGTAGTGAAGAAACTTAAAGACAAGAAACTTAAAGACAGACACTCTTTGTAATTTCCATATTTACGTGGCTTATTTTTTTTTGCTCTGTTTCTTTTTTAAGAACTTCCTTTATTCTTTTTCTTTTCTTTCTCAAGTCTATGTATATTTTTAAACACTGTAAACCATTTAGAGGTTTTTTCTTTGAATATGTCTTTACTGTAAATTTCTTTTTCATTTCTGATAACTCTCTGATCCTCATGGCTTGACTGTAGAGAGATTCTGATCTCTGATATTTCAAGCTGATTTTATTAAATATAAGATGTATCACCACAGATTATTAACAGTACATTTATAGAAACACTGTTTTTCCTAAGAATAATTACAACACAACTCCCCTCCCTTCTGGTTATGTAGAAGTTGTGGCAAAAATGCACACTGGACTAATAAATGAAGATCAATAAGGGACAAAGTCATCCATTGATGTCAGGAAATGCTTTAAGGATCCTCTTGAAGACCCCATGTTAAGTTTTATATATTTGTTTTTTGTCATAATGGGGAAAACTCCTTCCCAGAATTTTTAGAGAACCTAATGCCTATTGTAAAACAAAATATTCCTCTGGATGATATAACTACTATAGAAGAGGAAAAAAAAATGGGAGAAAAAATAAAGTGAACATTTGTCAAGCTTCTATAAGCAAATAAAGACAAGAATTAAAAATATGAATAAATGGCAATATCATTACAGTTTTTGTAGGCATGGGTGTAGATGTAACAATAAATGCATCAGAATTTGGCATTCAATTTGGCTTCTTCATGAGGTAAATCTTAAATTTTTAGGGATTAGAACCTTATATTAGGTAAAACAGAGCAGGACATGGGCCAAAAGTGTAGGGCCAGAAGGACAGATAGGAAAATTAAGACCACATGTGGCTAATATAGCAATGAATTTATGAGAATATGCCTTGTTACTGCAATGAAATACCAACATAAACATTTTTCCAAACTTAGAAACAAACCACAGCATAATATGGGCTAAAATGAACTGATAGGTAAAATATTAGAAGGCATGATAAAGAAAAAATCACTGACTCATCAGGTTGTATGAGAACAGGGCAAAACTGTGGTGACAATTCAGTTATCCTCTAAGATATAGTACTGTACTTATTATATATAGTTTTCCTTATATTAGTTATAACCATTTTTATTTTAGACCTAAAAGGGAAAACATGATATTTTTTGTATCCCCTAAGAAATAAAACTTGTCTGAAGATCAGAGGGTAGTGTCAGCCAGCCACAGAGTTAGCCGTAGAAATCAGGCAGTGGTGACACACAACTTTAGTCCTAGCACTCAGGAGACAGATGGATCATTGCTTCTGTCTAGTGTAGTTCAAGGCTACACTAGATTGCAGAAGATTAATATAGTCAATAAGAGAAACAGAACCATACATTTATAGCAAATACCTTTAATTTCGGTACTAGGATGATTGAGACAGGAAATGATATAGCTGAGCACAAAAAGAAAAATAAGGTACGAGAAGACAGGCGTTCAGCTCTCCCCCTTCCTCTTCCCTTTTGGCTGAGGACACAGAAACATTCATTATGAGGATTTATGGAGACAGGATCTTCCCCTATTTGAGGATTCAGTAGTGGTAAAAAGTTTCTCTAGTGGCTTCTTCCTCTGTCTCACTGAACCCTTAGCATTTAGCCCATATTTGGCTCCAAGTTTTTATTATAAAACCAATTAGTATATGTACAACACACAACAGCTGCTGACATTTTAAAGGCACACACAGTCCTAACTTTAAAATGATTGAAGGACAACCTGTATGGGTTTAACAATGACCTTTAACATCAGAGCTATTACACGCCTTAGAACAGCTGAGACAGAAGCATATTAAATTCTCAGAGTATTTAAGAATTAATGAGCCCTTGAAATTCTCCTATAGTTGTTACTAAATGAAATTCTGAAAAATGGGAATGGTAACAAATCTAAGAGCTGTTAACACACGATCTGAAATTCCTTTGCCTTCTCTGCTACCTAAAAGAGGGTCTCTTATAGTTAAGAATTTAAAAGAGTATTTCTTCAGTATACTTTTATAAAAAAAGAAGGTAGAAAAAATTTTGCCTTCACAGTGAATACTTGTAATACTTCTCAGCCTGTTAGCAGATACCAATGGAAGGATCTCCTAAAAAGAATGTTAAATAGCCCCACCTCGTGCCAATATTTTGCATGACAGACATTAGCAATGCAATGTTGGATGTTTTTCTATATGCTGTGAAAATCATTGGTTACTAGAGGGTCTGTTTTTGCCTATGGCAAAGCATCTTAGAAGTAGGCAGGAAATTGGAGCATAGATAAGGGGGAAGAAGGGTAGAATTAGCTGGGAATACCAGGAAGATGCACAAGAAAGGAGATAAAAATGGTGCTCTGAAAAAAATTACTAAGCCACTTGGCTAATCATATGTTAGTTTAAAAATAAGTTAATAATATGCATGAGCCACAAGCCAAACAGCATGGAATTAATATATGACTTTGTGTGATTATTTGGGACCAAGCAGTCATGGGCAAATTATTTGGGACTGCTGGTCTGAATCCCAGGGCTATTCTAAGACAGAAACTACATGTAAGCAATTTCTTTGAACTAGGTTATGATTACTCAAATGACATCTTACTAACTGATGTAAATGTAGATACTTTAGAAAGACTGTTTGAAGAAGTAAAAAAAAAAAAAATTTTTTTTCCTTGTTGGGGATTACAAATTGCTTCTGAAAAATACCAAAAGGGAATTCTATTAATTATTTAGAATACAATTATTTAGAAGTGATTTCTTATGAATTTTAATGACTTTAAAAGGTTGCTATAAGATACTTCCAATTTACAGCTCACAATGGGGTAAATGATGTGGGAATGCCTTTCTGTATACTGTGAAGAGATGGCCATATGAGCTTCAAGACTGCAGATTATGATCCAGTCTCAACAATCCGTGAGATTTTCAATGCCTCTTAATCAGCAGGAAGTAGAAAACTGTGCCCAAATCCCCCAAATATTGTTTCTAAATGTTTGTTTGCATTATAAATGGTTGATGGTCTAAGAAGAAAAAGGGAATATGGTATATGAATGATTTTAAAAAAAATAGAATATTGAATTTACTTAGATCAGAAAACTAGCTGTTAATCTTGAAATGTTTTACATTGGTATGGATTTTGGTTTATTGATACAAATTTACGGTCAATTTTGTTATGCTGTAGGTGTTTTTCTTTTCTAGTTTAAGGTATGGTGTTCATGTAACTGATTTAAAATTGTAATGTATAATTAAGAAATGAAGGTTAATAGTCACCTTTGATAATCAAACTTATACTTAGGCTAGTTAAGAATTTTAGGTATACAAAAATATATTTCAATTAGGTAGGTAATCTTCAATACTTCTAAGACCTACAGAATATGGCATTTAAAATTTTTTAAGAACTTAGACTTTTCTGGACAGTGAAACAGATCTGTTCCTGGCAGCACCAATCTTCTTCAGAAGAAAAAATGGGCATCGAAGAAACTCCATATGGAGTCTACTCTATTTGTGACAATGGTTAGCCACTGGACATGAACCTGTTCTTTTATTGACTGCTTGACAGTGTGCTGTTTAAACTGGACATGTAGGTTCCATAGGAAGATGACCTCTGAACTTTGACACAACAAGCCGAGATGGTCATTCAGGTTCCTGCTTTGCAGAGAAAACTGTCAGACATTCTTCAGGACTTGAGGAGAAGCAACTGATCAACTGTACCAAAATGGGCAGAGCAGATTTCCTGCTTCACTGAAATGAAAAGAGATTCTGGGCCTGTAGGCTGAAGATGGATGCCCCAACTTTATAAAGGAACTATGGGTGACTGTGCAGGCAGATAGGTGTCATCTCTGTCATTTCTAGATTTTAAAAGTCGCTTAGACTTCTGGTTTACTTGGGTAAATATATTCTTTTGTGGTCTTTGATGTAGTTGAAGATTAGATAGTTATAGGTACAGTTTTTCTTAGTCATTTGAAAGGTATATTGGATATGAAACTTTTGATTCATAAAGATGAGGTAGATGATAGAGTAATTTCTTTAATTTTGCTAAATACAAATAGACTAGATATAACTGTAATTCTTGCTTGATGACTATTTTGTTGTATGTAATTTTGCTATGTTAAAATTGAAACCTTCCTTTTTGATTAGACAGAAAGGGGGAAATGATGTGGGAATGCCTTTCTATATGCTGTGATTATCAATCTTTAAATAAAGGAGTTGTTTTGGGCCATGACAGGCACCACAGAAGAAGTAGGAGGAGAAATCAGAACATAGGTAGCAGAAGCAGGGCATAGTCAGGCAGATCAAGCAAGCCGCCCAAGGAGCAACATGTAAGGAGCACAGGTGAGCCATGGGCCACATGGCAGACAGATTAATAGAAATGGGTTGATTTAAGATGTAAGAGCTAGCTAGCAATGTGCCTGAGCCATAGGCCAAACAGCATGAAGTTAATATAAGTGTCTGAGTCATTTCTGGGAGCCTGAGCAGTGACGGCAGGCTGCTAAGCAGTCTCGGGTGGTAGGTCTGTGGGTCTGTCTCTGGCCACCTGGGACCAAAGAAACCGCACTGCAACAGGTAAAAACTGATGAAATGAGTTATTTGTTCAAAACCTTTGATGCTGACAAGGATTTAAATAATACCTGAACATTTTCAACAGAATTTTGTTTTATACAAAAAGAAGAAATGTGGTGATATTTTGTCTATGCTCTAACAAATGTAAGGCCAGGTATTGATGGCAAAGACCTTTAATTCAGAACTTGGAATCTTATGCATTTGATACCAATACTTGGAATGCACATATGCCTTTAAACACAGGACTAGGAAGGCTGAGGCAGGAAGTGATATGGCCGAGCTGAGAGAGAAATATTAGGTGGCGGCAGAAGCCAGGAGCTAAGTCATTTTGACCTGAGGGTTTGGAAGAGAAAATTCTCTCTAGTGGCTGGCTCCTTTATTTCTCTGATCTTTCAGTATTTATCCAAATATCTGGCTATTGGTTTTCATTAATATCTATTAGGATCTGTGCTACATGGCACAGTGATATACTTTTCCTACCAATACAAAATCAATTCCCATAATGCTTCACCTACTAACAGTGCCACTCCCTAAGAGGAACATTTTCTTTCAAACCAATAGAGTAACCTTTCTGAGTACTGATGATAATCAAAGCCTTGTGCCTGTTCAGGAAAGCCATTTACCACTGACTTCTACTAACAGCTCCATAAACACCATGCCCACCACTTTTAGATCCACCCTCAAGTCATCTTTGGGTCTAATAGTGCAGAATATCCTGCAACAACAGTAGAAAGCTCTGTATATTTTAAATACATGGATATTAGAAGAGGAGTTAGTTAGAAAAGTATAAGTGGAAGGGGACATTCCTTCCACAACCCTAACAGTATGCATATGGGTTTCAAACAGCTAGTGCCTCCTAAGTGTACCTACCATGATCAAAAACTTTCCTATATAGAAATAAGACCTTTTTTCTGACTATTTATCACTATTTTCATTTGAATTTCATGCAATTTATTACATAGAGCTCAAATAAGCTTCATAACTCTATTTTATTTACATTGGATAACTTAGATTATCTCTGTGTAGTCAATTATTTCTCTGTCCTGCATGGCTTGTTCTACAGCTGCTGAGTCACAAAGATGTTACATAGAGCTCAAATAAGCTTCATAACTCTATTTTATTTACATTGGATAACTTAGATTATCTCTGTGTAGTCAATAATTTCTCTGTCCTGCATGGCTTGTTCTACAGCTGCTGAGTCGCAAAGAAACACAAAGAGGCTTATATTATTTCTGAGCTGTTTGACCTATGGATCAAGCATCCTACTATCAAACTCTTATACTTTAAGTTAACCCATACATTTTCTTTATGTTTAGCCGTGTGGTTTGGTACCTTTGTTTCAGTGCAACATTCTTGTCTTGCTTCCTATGTTTCTTTCTGGCTTCTCCTGCTCTGCTCTTCTGCTTCCCAGAATTCTCCTAGTCTGTTTGATCTACTTCTACTTTCTGTCTAGCTTCTGGCCAATCAGCATTTTATTAAACCAATTTTTATAGAGATAAATATTTATAGTGTGCAAGAGCATTTCTGGTTTTTTTCTTCATACTAACATGTTTCCAAAAATAAAAACTGCAAGTATTCTTTCTTTACTAGCAGCCTACCTCCAGGTACCTACACTTAGCTGTTCATAGTTCAGAGACTTAAAAAAACAGAAGTGGCATGAGGAAGCAATCAGCATCAGGATGACCTTTTCCATTAAAACTTTGAATAGGTAATCTGTACTCTTTTGTCATTCTCTGGGGAAAAAAAATAAGATTCATTATTTGAAGCCTGGTTCCCAGTCTCTTTTGGCTTAGGAGTGGTACCATAAGCCACTGTAGTATTTTTTTTCCAGAGAAAATCTTTATCTAGCTTTATGAGACCAAAATATATCCTTTATTGGAGTCCAATTTCAATTCAACTTATTTTGGGTCATAATGAGGACGGACAGGGTGTCCTCATCATGCTAGTTGTGGGGTGAAAATTTTTCCTCTCTCATAAGGAGTTATCGGAGTGTTGGATGATCATAACCAGTTCTGAGTCCTCATTTAATTTTTCCAGTAATACGAGCTTAGGTAGATGAGCTCAAATCCCATATGAGAGGTTCCACAAAATGTAAAGTTCACATAGGATATCATCCAACTCATTCTCTGGGATGGACAAAGAATTTAAAATTTTGGGAATATAGATGACTAAGTCTCAAGAAAACAAAAGAAACAATTATTTATAAATGACATGAAGGGAGCCCTAAGATTAGGTCTAAAAATCAATCTTTATTTGGAAGTCATTGGTCTTCCTATCCATTTGATCTGTTTAGATAAACACTAAATGTATAAACATGAGTAAAAAAAATTTGAGACAAATATACACTACAACCCAAACCAGACTAGTGAGTTACTAGGACAAGAGTTGTTTGTCTGAAATAGGTAGTAACTGTGTCTTTTACTAGTGGAGAATTGCTGACCTCACAGTCTTTATGATTGCCCAGCTTTCTAAGAATCACTACAAAAGAAATGAAGTAAACAAGGAAGAAAATGGCTATTTCAGCTATCAACAGGATGGCATGGAACAGGGCCTTTGTATAAAAGGAAACAAAAGAAACAAAATCTACCAGTTTTTGTATATAAAAATTTGAAAAACTTAAAACATTTGCTGTTAATGGGCAAGCCGCTTTGATAAAAAATAAAACAACAAAATATTTTCCTCATTCTTGACATGATTTCCACATTGAATAAGGCATTCTAAAACAAAAATTAAATGAGACATAATTGTCTTATTTTGTCAAAACACTACTAAAAAATTAATAAATAATTGTCCATCATGTAGCTACAGAAAGGGTCTGTATTTCGGTGATTTCAAGAAGTGAATAACTTGGCCTTGGGAGTGAAATATACATTAATTATTGGCCAAAAATTAAAACCATTATTCAAATGAAAATAAATGAATAAATTTGTTCTTCAGGGAAAAATGTAAAAAGTACATGGAGGAATGATTATAATTCTGATGGTACACATGATTTTATAAAAGGTAATACTGTTCTAGAATTGTGACTTAGAGCACAAAGAATAAAATATATAACCATCTATTTATTAATTTCCAATTTAACTATTTGTAATGGGAGACACTTATAGAAAATAAAAGGTCACAACCAAGTAGGAAAATAGATCTCATTCAGAGAAAAAATTGTTAGAAATCGGTACTGAGGTTCATTTTGAGAGTCTAGCTTCAACTACTAAAACAATAGTTCCAATACCAGGGTTGTATCACTATTAGACTTCCTTGACTTGTAAGGTCTAATCAATATTTTATTGTTTATGCTGATTGACACTAATTGCCAAATTTAATTTTACACAATATGATGACTTACAGATATTAAATGACAACTCATAGGCAATATGTTTATAAAATGTTCACTTTATTTTAAAATTATAAAACAGAAAGTTAACAAAAATTTTCTTTTATAATTCTCAGAATTAAAAGAGCAAAAATAAATAAACTATCAAAATACAATTAAGATCTCCAACATCATTAGTAAAATTATGTACCTAAAACTTTGTAGAGATATATCACATTGAAATTTGAAAAGTAGTTAGATTGACAATTGACAACTGGATATAATACAATATAATAAAATACAATAATACAAAGCATTTATTTTTCTGTCTTCATGAATGAAAGAAACAAATTTTTGAAACAATTTCCCATATTGAATTAATCTATTTGGCTAAATTAAATTTGAAATTTTGTTACCTTGGTTCATTTAACATTATGAAAACACTTTCTCAATATTGGTAAAGTTGCTGCTATGTTATGTACAATAAACATTTACATTAGATGTTAAAATAGATGTTTACTAATGTAGTTGTTTGAATGAGATGCCTTCATTAAAATTGAACATTTGCATACTTTGTTGGACCTGTTAGTAGAAAATTAGAAGGTGTGGACAGAAGAAGAATGTCACTGTTGATCAGCTTTTAAAGCCTGAAGCCTTATCCTATTATTATGATTTTGCTATCTCTTATTTTCTCAACATTCTTTCTCTTGCAGCCAGCCTTTTTGCCACCGTGATACACTCTTATCCTTCTGGAATCATAAACCCAAATAAATGCTTTCTTCAAATTATAATTGACCTTGTCCATGGTGTTAATAACAGCAAAAAAATACATATAACTAAGATAAAAGTTGGTATCAGAAAACAGGCTACTGTAAATATGCTGGTTCTTAGAAGCATTTGAAATACTTTGGGATTTTAAATTTAAAAAGTAATTAGATATGATAACTGAAACTTAATAAATTACTATAAATATAAATTAATATAAATTTAATAATAGCATTTTATAAAACAGAAAAGTGTGTAAAATTTGGAGGCTTCTCCAAGAGGTTTCAGAGGGAAAAATATAAACAACCAAACTAGAGACCATTCTTGTAATACTTTGGCAAAACTGTAACTCTTTTTCTGCCCTGTCATAAAACTTTTCTGAGTCTAAGGCTGACTGAGAGGAATTGGGAGATGGGAAGGGAGGAGAAGCAGGGGGATACATAGATAAAAATGACATTTTTAAGAAAATAAATAAAAATTTTTAAAAGAATTAATTATATTGTCAGAGAAGATGTTGGAACAGCATTTTTTAAAAAATATTTTATACTTAGTAGTGATCATTTTATGTAGGTCTGAGATTAAAAAAACACAAATAAGGCAAAAAGAAATGTATAACATAATTTGGAGAGAAAAATAAGAGAATAGCAAGTTTAATATTACAGCCTGAGTTTCCATTAGAAGATACTCTGCAATTATCAAGAAAATCAGTATCTTTAAGGAGAGGTTGGATTACATAGAAAAAAAGAGAGTTTGTAGTCAGCCAAAATTAAATATGTGAAAAAGAACATAAGGCATTTTCTGTTCTTGAAAAGATATTGTAGTCCAAAGCTGCTGGTAATATATGGAGTTCAAAGAAGCTAGATCTTTCCCAAGATAGTGTCTACACCAAAATAATTTATATTTTATTGTAATAATAAACAATAATACAAAACATTTCATTTTATGGTGCAGATTTTGGAGAAATGAAGGATGTGATACTAAAAATGTTGGCTTTTCTGTGCTTTCAAAAAGCCACTAGACCTGTCAATGAGTAGCAGTAGAGTCTCTCTATAAAGGTCATGACAGGACAAGAGATCCTGAGAGGCCATTGTTTCATTCTTTGAAATGCAATCCATGGCTATAGTAGGTGTCTTAAAATGCATAAAATGTAATAGTTGTGGGATATGCTGAAACCTTAATCCAGGGATAGACCCATAGAGAGAGAGATATGTTTTATGCATCAAAGATGGAAGGGTAGCAAAATTTAAATTCTTTAGCACCAGACATAAAACTACAGAATTTTGCATTTGCCTTGCTTAGGTGTAGTCTAGCTTTGTTCTCACTCTTTCTTTTTTCTCCCTCTTGGAATGGTAATGTATATTTTGTGCCATTATTAATTGGAAGTATGTCATTGTGTTTAATGTCCAGGACTCACAATGTGTAAGTAGAATAGTGATTTGTCCAAGTTATCTTCTTACAACTGTACATGAGTTGTAACATACACATTTGTACAAATAAACACACATATAAACAAGTATGATATACTTAAGATGTCAAAGAAGAAAAAAGTAATAATTAACATGAGAGAATATAGGAAGTAGTTCAAAGGAAGACTAATTATAAAATGGATAAGAAAGCAATAAGTATTTACTCTAAAAAGTAAACATTTTAGAAAAAAATGCTATCAATTTATCATTTACATAGCAGAACACTGAGAGAATTTATATTTAAATTTTTTACATGTATCATGTTAAGAGAGAATATTATAAGCAAGCTAAAAAATAGTTTATGATATTAAAATGTTGTCATTTAGTTCAGTGTACATTTTAAGTAAATACATAGAATATTAATAAAATATGTCAAAATTTATTTCATTCTCATTTTCTTTTTGTTTCTCTGTATTTAACTTTCTCCTTCTGCATCATCACTGCCTTTATAATTATCCCCTCTTTCTCTCCCTCTCCCTACATGTTAAGTATCTACATATCTGCTATCATTTTCATATCTATCTACAACCTATCAATCAATATATCAATCAGTCTATGTATTCATTTATATTTATATAAAATCATCTATCTCATATGTTTACTATTACCTATCACCTCATTTCAAAATGTCTATATTTCAAAACAAGAGCAATTTAAATATATGAACCAAAACACTGACTATGCTATCATTAATGCACTTTACATATTTTATATGAAACTCTTATTTAAAATGTGATGTGGTCTTTTTATGTATCAGCTTGTATGGAATGAGTTTTAAACAGTTCTGTCCATATCATCTTAAAATACTATGATAGATACTATTCTGAAGATTATTATATAATTTAAATTACTAGTTCATAATAAAGCTCAAATATCAAAACAAATAAATATTACATAGTATTTTTATAGTTGTATTAAACAAATAGTTTGAACAATTGAAAACCTAAAAATAAGTTTAATTATCAAATAAAGAATATATATACACCTATAATTATACAAAACTTTCACTGTAAACAGTGACAGAAACTAAAAAATTATATTTTATAGATCCAGAGAGTTATCTGCCTTATAAGGGCTAAGATTAAAGGTGTATGGCACCATTGCCTGAACCCTATGGCTAACTCTGAGGCTAGATCTGTCCTCAGATCTTCAAGCAAGCTTTATTTCTTAGAGGATGCACAAAATATCACTACAAATGTATGCTATTGACACTTTATAAAAATTCAATTGTCTACAAAGGTATTGGCTGACTTTCTTTTTCATTTTCTATTTTATACCTTTAAGCTGTATGTTTTTCCTTGTTTTTTGTTGTTTTTGGTTTGCTTTTCAAATGTTTTTTACTGTATTATCTGCAGTGTGATTTATAATCATGTATGGTAATACCTTTCTCTTCATCATCATTAATTATTATTTTTTTCCTCAAGATTATCTTAACTATCAATGGCCTCGTGTTCTTCCACTTTAATTTTAAGCTTTTGCTTTCTGTTCTTGTAAAAACAGTTTCAGAATTTTATTGAATATGGGCATTACTTTTGATATGGTGGCTGTTTGCACATGTTTCATTCATCCAACCTATAAGTTTGGAAAATTTTTTACAGTCTAGTGCTTTTCTTATTTTTTTTCCTTGTTATTTTAAAATTTCATTGTAAAAATCATTAACTTAATGATTTAGAACTAAGTTAGATTTATTTTAAGTTTTTCAAGCATGTTGTGAACAAATTATTTCTCTGTTAACAATATATTCTTCTTGGAGTGTGTAAAGGCTTTTGACTTTTGCATATATTTGCAGTATTTTTCTATTTTGTTTTCAATGTTTCTCAGCTCTAAAAATTTTCTGGTATAGTCTTCAGGATCCTATATATATATATAATCAAATAATTTGCATAAAGAGACCTTGTTGTAGTGGGGTTTCTTGATCTCGGGTGGCCAGACACCTGGACCCACAGACCTGTCATGCCAGACCCCTTAGCTGCCCAGCCACCCGCCGCTCAGACCCCCAGAAATGACTCAGATGCTTATATTAACTTCATGCTGATTGGCCTATGTCTCAGGCACATTGCTAGCTAGCTCTTACATCTTATATCAACCCATTTCTATTAATCTGTCTGCCACGTGGCCCGTGGCTCACCTGTGCTCCTTACATGTTGCTCCTTTGGCAGCTTCTGGTCGGTCTGCTTCTCCTTGAGTCCCAAAGAATGTCTGACAGTTTTCTCTGTAAAGCATTAACCTGAATGACCATCTTGGCTTGTTCTGTCAAAGTTCAGAGGTCATTTTCCTATGGAACCTGCATGTCCAGTTTAAACAGCATACTGTCAAGCAGTCAATATAAGAACAGGTTCTTCTCCAGTGGCTAACCATTGCCACAAAGAGAGTAGACTCCATATGGAGTTTCTTCGATGCCCATTTTTCTCCTGAAGAAGATTGGTGCTGCCAAGAGCAGACCTGTCTCACTGTCCAGAAAAGTCTAAGTTCTTAAAACATTTTAAGTGCCATATTCTGTAGGTCTTTGAAATATTTGAAGATTACCTACCTAATTGAAATACATTTTTGTATACCTAAAAATCCCAACTAACCTAACTATAAGTTTGATTATCAAAGGTGACTATTAACCTTCATATCTTAATTATACATTACAATTTTAAATCAGTTACATGAACATCATATCTTAAATTAGAATAGAAAAATACATACAGCATAACAAAATTGACCTTAAATTTGTATCAATAAACCAAAATCCATACCAGTGTAAACATTTCAAGATTAACAGCTGATTTTCTGATCTAAGTAAATTCAATAATCTAATTTTTAAAAAATCATTCATATACCATATCCCCTTTTTCTTCTTAGAAAGAGATTAATTATGACCATTAACCATTTATAATGAAAACAAACATTTAGAGACAATATTTGGGGAATTTGGGCATAGTTTTCCATTACTACTTCCTGCTGATTAAGGGGCGTTGAAAATCTCATGAGTTAGGCAGAATCATACTCTGCAGTCTTGAAGTTGATGTGGCCATCTCTTCCTATTAGAGATTTTTTTCAGGGGGTTTTGGTTGATGAAACCACATTTTCCTGGAAGCAATCCACAGGTTCTCATCTTCTGTGGAAACAAAAGCAGAACTCTTCCAAAGCAGTAAATCCTTAGACACAATTTTGAAAATCAAAATACCTTTAAAACATATATTCTTGTTTAACTTAGTAGCCTTTGCATTTGCAATCCATTGTCTTTTTGCAGTTAGCTCATTAACAGTTAAAAAATTAAAAGAAAATACAATAACAACCAAAATCCAGATTTTTTGTCTATTTTCCATCTTTACATGGCTTATTATATTTTTATTACTCTATTTCTCTTTTTAAAGACTTTTTCTAACCTTTTTCTTTTCTCTCTGAAGCCTATGTATCTTTTACACACATTGTAATCCACTTACAGGTTTTTCTTTTCATCTGAATCTGTTTTATTGTGATCCTTAATCATCTTCTAACCATAAGAGCTTTTAAAATGCACTCTCTAAAAGAGCAGCATAGTTTTTGCAGATTAGGCTGAATCACTAAGTTCTCTTAAAGGGACCGCGTCTCTATTCATGGCCAGCGAACAGAGCAGGCTGAAGAAAATGCTGCTACTAAGAAACTGTCATTGCTTCCTTTTTGTTCAAAATAAACAGAAACTTTAAATCAATCACATGCTACTGAGTCTTCTGTGAGATTTCAGGAACCCGCCTGATTGCAGCTTACACTGCCTGTCACCAGTCTGCAGGTGCCATTTTGATGACCCGGCCACCACGCTTTCTTTGTACAAAGATCTGTTTCGTATACACAATTTGGAAGCTGCCTTTGCTCAGTTTCTGCTAAAACCATTTTTAAACTTTCTTAGGAATTAAGTGGATAATCAACCCACGTTGAATGTGCCATCTGTTGTACTGGGGTTTCTAGATCCCGGGCAGCCAGAGGTCCAGATCCACAGACCTGCCACCTGAGACCCTTTAGCTGCCCATGACTCAGGGCCCCAGAAATGACTCAGATGCTTATATTAACTTTATGCTGTTTGGCCTATGGCTCAGGCACATTGTAACTTGCTCTTACAACTTAAATAAACCCATGAGCCCGTGGCTCACCTGTGTTCCTTATATGTTGCTCCTTTGGGCTTCAGGCTCCATCTGCCCCTGACTCTGCCCTTCCTTTCCTACCTATTTTGATTCCTCTGCCTACCTTTTCTACGGTGCCTGTCAAGGGCCAAAACAGCTCCTTTTATTTAAAGATTGAGATTCACAGCATACAGAAAGGCATTCCCACATCACTTCCCTGTTCCCAACAGCAGGTAAAAATTCACTAATCTAATACAAATAATCCAGAATGCTTAATCTTATAATTGTAAATATTGGGGGTGTTATAGGAAGACTTGTTATGTTTGATACAGAAAGGTAAGATGTAGGTGAAGTTTTACTTAGAAGGCACCAGTACAGGATAGATATTTATTAAAATATAAACCAACACTCATGGTACAGGTAACAGATTATAGTAGAACCTGAACAGGGATAGGAATCTAGAATGGTGGTCAAGCGATGGACGGACAATGGATTCCAATCCAGTCTCTCCAACATCCAGGAACCAGGAAGGGGCTCTCCTGTCCCAGAAGCCCCTTATCAATGAGGTTTCCACGCCCCCTTCAGGGACCCGGGGCTCTGAATAAGCATCTTTGGACCTTATCAGCTGACACCCAAATCCCACCACAAGACCTATCCACCTTTTTTTCCCATTTGTATTTCCTTTATTTATAGTAAACGTGTTACTGATATGGAGACTGCAAGTATTTGTGGAATAAGAGTAAAAACAGAGCATACTTGTCTTATTTTCCATTTTATTAGAACTACATTGAGTTTTTATCTACTTAGCATAATCATTACTATAAATTTGTCATACAATACTAATTGTAAAGCATCAAATAATTAATTAAATTATTATTTGAGTTGGTACAAGTTTATGTTCAGCTTTATTATGGTCACATGATTTTTTTTTCTAATTCTGCTTTTTACTTTATTGCATTTATTGTGATGAGATTTTGGGTTTTACCACAGTCTTTTTTTTTTTTGCATTTATTGAAATTCCAATTTGATTTTGCCCTTGGGTACATTTTTGTGAAAAAGTGTATTTGTTGATTTTTTTTTTACATATACTTGATATCCATAGACTTCTATATTGAAGCCCACAAGTATGTAGTGAATCATCTTTTTATATATATTTTAATTCCACTTGGAAATATTTCTGTTGGTTATCTTCTTATAAATACATTCACTAGGGAATTTGGTTAATAATTTTTTCTTTATTTTCTTTTTAAACTATATGTTTTATTCTGGCTTTGGCACAAGAATTATTAGTTGCTTTTCTGTTGCTGTAATAGAAATCAACTTCAGAAAGAAAGAGTCTATTTCACTTATAGTTTTAGGGTGTACACATCCCACCATGGTGGGGAGAACATGACAGCAGTAATATGAAGCTGGTATAGAAGACAGGAAGCTGACTTGCATCATGCCATTCATACATTAGAAGCAGAAAAGGAAACCAGGAAGTGGGGCCATACTGTAAATCCTCAAAACCTACCTCAAGGGATGGTTTCCTGAAAAGCACTATTTCCAGAAGTTTTATAACCTATTTAAACAAGGAATGAGCTAGATAACATGTCTTTAACAGCATGAGTCTAATGGATTGTTTCCTATTAAAATGACAGCACATGGTTATACTAGCTTCTGACAAAAGAGTGTTCATTTTTTATTTGAAGATGGAATTTCAAATGATATATATATTCATATATATTATAATATATACATATATGTGTATGATATATATGTGATATATATATATATATATGCACATATATGGATTTCAACTACCAGTTAAAGTTCACTGCTTATAGCAGATAGATATAATTATCACATGTTGGTTTAACTTCTGTGGGCTACATGTATCTATAAATTCATCTATATTTTATATTCCAAATTTAGATATGTTTTAGCAGGTAAAGTGCTTATCTGCATATGTTAAATATCCCAAGTTCAAACCTTAGAACTTGCATAAGTACAAACAGAAAACTAATTCCACTAAGGTTTTCCCTAACCCATATGGGCTTAGTAGCCCGTCCTACCTCCTGACTCTTAAATCATACACACATACAAGTGTATGTGCATGCATGCGGATATATATACCTCAAAAGTAATAAGAATCAACAAAACTTTTAAATTAAGGAGAAAAAAATTCTAACACTTAAAGTTTCTGTTGAAAAAAGAGTTACTCATGACCTCAATTTTTATATGACATTTTTATTTTTTAATGATTCATCAAATACTTTATTTATTCTCTATATTTTGTTTTATTATGATATTAAACAGATAATTTCTATTGAGTTATTGCCTATTATTATATTTGTTTCTTGTACATAGGTATCTATATTTTTCTATGTATGTTTGAAAAGCTGTATATTCTGTTTTTACTTGGAAAAATGTCTGTGTCTTTGGTATGGTCCTCTTGTTATATGGCCATAATGTGAAGATTTGGCCTTCTCATATGTCTCAAAAACTTATGTTATTTAACCTCATAAAATATCCCAAACTGAAATCATGTACTTTCTTAGGGGAACTGTTACTTACCATTATTTTATAGCCAGTGATGTGCTCTTTCTATGACAATTTATTTCTACACAGCAAAGGTAACAGAATTATGCAATATTTCATGACTATTATTAAAATACTAATTTTAGAGCATTAAATAATTAATTAAATAATTATTTGAGTTGGTGCAAGCTTATTATCTATTTTTGGTTGACCAACTATACTACAAGTATTTTGAGTTCAAGAATTATATTATAATTCATGTTTTTCTAACTTCTTCCTTACACACATAATATACTAAGATGATGGATTTTGTGTATTAATTTTATACAGATTATAAAACAACCTGCTTGTTGGTGGCTCAAAAACAGTAACTTTAAATCTCTTTAGAATTTAGAAGAAGCAGACATTGCATTTGGAGAAAATTGAATTATTCAACTTAAAGTTAATAAACTATGAAGTGCTCCACAGAAAAGCCGAAGGTGCAAGTGCAGCCATGTATAATGTCACTGCAGGTTAACGATGAAATAGATCTTTTCCACATTTTCAGTGAAAGCATTTGTGAAAAGATATATTGCTCCAAGTTGGAAATCTATATTCTGCGACAGCTGCAGACTGGTAATGAGATCTAATGAGCTGTCTCTTTATTGGAAAAAATAACATTTGCAATAACAGCCCCTTTGCAATTTGCGAAAGAATATAAGAGTACAGATCTAACCCTCAACTTGGTAGGGGTATATTCATGTCAATGTCACTTCAATTCAAATCTGATTTTTTGTTCTCATTTAAAATACAGTGAAATGTAAAAATCAACTCATTTTTTCCTAATAGCCTCAAGCTAGATTCATGTAATATTAACATAACACTGATCCTAATATTATCATAGTAAACTTAAGATAAGTCAAACATGATAGACCTTTCAGACATTATTACTAAATGCCTGTAGAGCTATTATCTTTTCTCATTGCTGAGCTGGCCTCAGTTGGGGTCCATTTCTTTGTGTAAGTATACTAGTTTTGAGTGCCCCAAACCCTTCCTCACACCATTTCTTGCCATGAACATCACAATATGGTTTTTTATCAACACTACAGTAAAGACTTGAAAAACAATATTGGTTTGTGTAACAATGGAATGACATGGGGCTCAACTCAAAATAACTTGAACAATGGACTATGGACTACTAAATACTAAATAAATACTAAAAGTAATATTTCACATAATGAAAACAGAAGTGTTATCTTAAGAGTTATGAATAAAATTCAATTTTTGAAATAATTTTCTCCTGACATATTTCAATTGTAGAAATTTAATTCATAAGAACACACAACTAAGAACTTATTTGTCTCATGAATTTTAAAATGATGTACCTGAATTGCATACATGTGTATGAAATTACTCCACACCCTTCAGAAAAAAAGAATACTTTTCTGAATGTCACTCCCTAAGTTATCCAATTCTCCTCCTCTAATATTTTCCTGAGAACATAACATTCTCTGTGTTTTGCCAGTTACTCTTACTTTTAGCTTTAAATCTTGTTCTTAACTACCTCTAATGATTAAAATACAAAATCAATAAAATTTAAGATTCTCCAAACCTAGAAAAACATCTCTGTTTCTTGTGGTATTTGTGTGTGTGTGTGTGTGTGTGTGTGTGTGTGTGTGTGTGTGTGTGTGTGTGTGTTTGTATACTCTTTTTGTTTCTTGGTGGTCTGTTTCTCAGTATACTAAATGTTTATTTTTCTATAAATCAAAACTCTCATATATTATAATAAATTTTATTTTAGAACAAAGAAAATAATATGAGAGAATTATCAACATGTGTAATGAAGCAAAGAACATACTCAGATCATAGTTAACCATTTAATTTGCATGGAATCTGTACCACACCTTATCCTAGGTTTTAGGTATTTCCTTTTCAGATTTGGGGACATGTCAATTTCTAATTCTTTATAGTGATTTTTTTTTCTATTCAGTGCATACACACAGACATAGGCACTTACACACACACAGAGAGAGAGAGAGAGAGAGAGAGAGAGAGAGAGAGAGAGAGAGAGAGAGAGAGAGAGAAACTGAGACTCCAGTCTCTCTAGATCATTATCTAATATGGAAATACCTGCAGATTATGTTGGTTCTGTCAGTTTGGCGAACTTCAATGACTGAATTACAGAAATCATTGAAGTAAGACTTGGGAAAGTTCAAAGCAAAAATAAATTTTTACTAAAATTAATCACCCTTAAATGAAGATGATTTGATCATAAAATGGCATTTAAGATTATATATCTAATGATACATTACAGAGAAAAGGCCTTGTTTGGAATAAGGGTCTTTGATGTCTAGAATTCTATTTCTTATATTTCTAAACAGTTTATTGTTTTAGGATACTTTTAGTCAGTTCAACTGGCAAAAATTTTTGTCCACAATCCAAAACAAATAGCAAAATATATCCATTCTATCAGCCCAATATACATATATATTTTTATTTCCATGACCTATTAGGATGAAAAATATGAATGGTGTTTATGCAAGTAATGAAAATGGTTATTAAAGTAAATGGAAAAATTAGACTCAATTATAAATTCCCATATATCTGATTTGTTCTACATTTTATTCAGTTACAGGTTTTTGCTCATGGGTATGCAGCTCTATATACCGCCCACTAGGTAAAGCTAATGTGAAACACAAAGCATATTAAAAGTTATTATGAGACAATAAATGTTGCCTTACATAATATTCATTTAGAAAAATATCAAAGTTTATATTAAATGTTTGCTTTACTTTGCCTTTATCCTTTTCAACTCAAAATGTCTATGTTTTGTGAGGGGATCTCCAAGTATCTCATATTCTTTTTGAAAGTGTCATTAAAATACCAAATCTGAGTTGCTGAACTGAGAAAAGTTACCAAGTTACATGGCTAAACATAGATGAAACTTACAGGTTAATTTAAGCTGTAAAAGCCGGTTAGTAATAAGCCTGAGCAATAGGCTAAATAATGTATAATTAATATAAACCTCTGTGTGTTTATTTGGGACTTAACACCTGAGGGATTGGGAAGAGCAGAAACTCCTGCCTACAGATTGGGATGATGTGGCACTGGAGCAACTTTGGGATAATGAAAAGCCTCCCAGTGGGTGGTTTCTTAGTTGTAAGAATGAATAACTATTTTTGCAGCATGAGGAAGAATATGATTTCTGGCTTCTATAGAAGCAGAGCGGTCAGAGTCTATGCAGGCCTGTGACAATATTTTGTGGTTGTGACTGTCTTTGCAGTTGGGAGAATGGGATAACAGAAAACACTCTTTTTCCGAGAAAATCAGAACAATTTGAATTCTTTTCCTTATCTTTTCCAAGTATGTTGCTAGGAGAAACATTCATAGTTAAAACAACAACAACAATGAAGTGAAGGATTTTGAAGAATAGAACAGTCATAAATATTAAAAAGAGCACAAAATAATACAAAGGAAAGAACTACTCACGAAACAGAATAGATCTACTTCTTATTACGACGGAGAGGTGACTGTCGTTTAGAAATTAAAGTTATCATAGTTAATTAACAGCCCTGGCATTTTTTTTTCTGCAGACTGATTAGTTGCCCATTGCTCATGTTTGGAGACTAAGATTTATAGATCTGAATGTGGTAATACTTGAATCATTAAGTAATATTAGTAAATACAAACAATTACAGAAAGATATGATTTTGTAATGGAAGAAAATACCAATCAATCTAGAAAGAAGGTAGAACTGATATCCTGCAATATTGTACTTTAGAAAGTCAGGGGACATAGTTAATCCAAGGAAGTACCACATTCTACCTCTCTAAGGTATGTTCCCCATCTTTAAGCTTGAGAGTAAAAAAAATCAGAAATATTTATATTTAGGCTTCTAAATGCTTCCAATATGCGCTTCCATGCTCATGTTACACTTGTTTAGAATTTTAAAAGAAAATCAAGGAGAAAGAAGGAAAGATATGAAGCCTATTAGCTTTAACAAATGAGTTGGTGATAATTTGAGAATGTTAATAAGACAAAATTTTATTGGATAAATTAGTAAATTCTGATATCGACCACTAAGATCAACAAACAGCTCAAATTCTTTGATCATTTCTACAGAAAACTTCTCTTTTGTTAATGGGTTAAATGTCCTGCACCAAAACCCCATTTCCAGAGAAAAGCATTTTCATTGGAATTAACAAGAAATAGAAATGTTTCTAATTTTACTAACTAGCGCTACTATAGTGAATATTTAAAGAGCAGATTAAAACTCTAGAAAACATTAATAAGGAATTAATTGGGTAATAGAAATAGCAACACCAAGGTCATCAGTTAAAACTGAAGGTGTACGTAAATAATTGTTAACATGTGAAAGTACTTGGGTAAAAATTTCAAAATGAAAGCCTGCCTCTATCCTCCTGTTAATTAGTGTGTGTTCATCAGCAGAAGAATGGCCCTGCTTTTGAGAATCAGGGATGTGTGCTAAAACGCTTATGTGGTGCCTAATATTAAATAATTTAAAAACTGATCTATTGGCCTAAGGTAAAATATTTTAATACAATACATAATCAACTATTTTTTAAATGGCATTAGAATGTGTGCTCCCGGTTGATTCTCACCCTTATTATGCAAAAAGCACTGAATCATGGAATGCAGATCATGATGATTTGATTACTTAACACAACCAGTTAAATGTTTTCATTAGCTGCATGGTTTTACACAATGAAAATAATTGGGTGTTGAAAGTATATTAATTTATTTGATCCCATGTGACAGAAGAAAATATCAGGGGAAATAATATTGTTAGAAAATATCATTTGAACACAACATAAAAAATGGTCACTAATAGGCAAAAAGCAAATTTGTAAAACAATAGGCAAAAATATTCCGATGTTTTAGCTTCTGAATTATTTAAAGTTAATAAACTGTTTTTATTTTCCCTTCTTATAAATTTAAGTCTTTTTCCAACTTGGTAGGGTTGAAGAAATCTTTCTGGCTCACATAAGGTATGTTATTTCCCCTTTGTATATGTATATTCATTTTTAGTGTTTGCTATTTGCTTATTTAGTGTGTGAGAATGGTGTAAAATAGGCTCCCTCTTTCTCATTTTATAGTACCCAACTTCATATTCCCCAGTCAATCCGGGGGTCTGAACACATCTTTTTGTGGTTTCCTACCATGTCTTCTAACTCTGGCCTTGACTATCTGGATCTTCTGTATTCTGCATTTTCTTTTCTAAGCATATCATGGGAATTCTCAGGGATTCTCTATAGAAATAGTTATTAAGTGTGTATTCCTATTGTGACAAAAATTGTTCAATTTTTAAAACCCTGTTATAAGCCAGTAAGTGACCCATAATAATAACATAATCATCATAAATAAATATCAGCTAACCCACTCTTACCTATGTGGGTGCTTAAATTCTTGTTCATCTATCTTCAATAAAATCTATATGATTTTACTTTCTATTTGTCAATCATTTTAATTTCTCTGCACTCCCAACTCTTTCATAAGATTAAAACAATATCAAACTATATTTTATACATTATAATCACTTCCAAAAAAGGTCTTCATGTGAATTTATGTAAATTGTGATGACGTTGGGTAGACTTCTTTATAAATTGAATTCTTTATGAAGAAATGAATTTGTTAAAGTTTTTAGGTTCATAGACATTCATCTTTGGAATTTAACTTGTGATTGTGGTTAGTGCAACTTTCTTCTCTAGGAATACTCAATAAAGACAGTAGTCTATTGTGTAGTTAACCTAAACATATCTTAGAAATAGTTTTGCCAAATATTACATTGATGATTATTTAAGCATCATGAACTTGGAAGTCACAAATATTCTATCCATTCCATATAATATTTGTATGGACAGGGTAGTTTGTAAGGATTCCCAGAACATAGCAGCAACGTGGTAAACCCAACATGGTTCCTGCAGAACATGCTGTGTATGGAGAGCAAGCCCCTAGGTGTGGCTCTGTAAATCTGTGCTTACCCAGTCTCTTAAAATTAGCTGCTATGTGAAAATCTGTCTCTTTTTCTCTTCTGCTTCTCTTCTTTATACCCACTTGGCAACTCCTCTGAATAAACTCTAGTGTGGCATCTGGTAGCATGTGTCTGACTTCACATGTGAAACCAACATTTTGGTGCCGTGTCTCAGATGGACTCTCTCCTGGGCTTAGGTGCACATAGGCCAGGAAATCCTGATCTGGGGCTTATTACCAGGCTACTTTATCTGCCCCATTGCAACTTGTTCAAATATCGCTGGCTACGATTGGTAAATTTCCCCTTTCCATTCAGTACAAACTTAACTATTGTCTCCAGAAAATACCACTGATCGTCTGGCTTTCAGTTAGGACTCTAGGACCACCCCCAGTCATGATCTTCACTGCTCAGGACTGTTCCTTCTTGCCTGACACCCATTTCTGGCCTGTCCTGCTGTTGAAGCCCAGCTTGGATCCTTGATATGTGCCTGTGGTAGCTTAGCATTAGGTTTTTATGCCTGCCCCTGAGAACTAAAGAGTTTTTAGTGGTGGCAAGCACTGGTTCAGGCTTTGCTCTGATGCCCTATCTTAGGTGCTGAGCATCTAGTGACAGCTACCGTGGCTTTTATGCCCACTCTTATGTTGGCTAGTGTTGTTTTGGGCATTGTCTTAACACCTACTCTAAGAGCTGACTAGTATACTGAGTGGTAGCTAGCATTGTCCCCCCTGGAACTACTCATTGACTGGGTGATGATCCAGATTTAGTAATGGAATCCCTTCTGGGCGTTCATAATAGAGGGTGAGTCATCAAAAAACCTGTCTATCCTCACCTCTAGGATGCACTTTTGAGACACTCTTAGCCTTTTTCCTTACCTAGGCACCACCAAGCTTATCGGTTTTTGCACAAAGAAATGGCCTAAGTACCCCTTAGATCATAACTCAAAGTAGCCACCTAATGGCTCATTGGACCCCGACATTTTCTGGTAGCTATCTTTTGCTAGCGTATAGGCAGATGGACAGAGATCCCCTATCTCTTTTATATCTCAGCTCTAAACTTTCTCTTCTGGCTTTCTGTTCTTCCGCCATCTTTTCTAGCCACACAACCAGATCCTTCTCTGAAGCCTCTCCTTTCAAATCTCAACTCTCACCTGGAACTCCTCCAACCTCTTCCTTTATGGGAACTCCAAACTTGGCACCTACATTTACTCTGCTGGTCATTGGCTCTTGTGCTCCTAAGAATCCTGATCCATTTTTCCCTCTGTGGGAAGTGGCTGACATAGATAGGATAGTAAAAGTTTATACCCTGTTTCCTCTGTCAGAGCTTTCTCAGGTGACAAAAAGGGGGGGAGGCCCTCTAGAGTGAAGGAAAGTTTGGGAACAGGCCAGAACTCATGCAGATGAGGTTCATCAGACAAACATAACATATCCCCAGGAGCGGAAGCTGTCCCAGATGTAGACCCCCAGTGGAATTACAATATACCAAGTAGGTCTTAACCAGAGACAATTTTGTGACCTGCTTCCTGGCAGGTCTGTATAGATCTGTTTTTAAGCCAGTCAATTTTGAAAAAATTTAAGATAGCACAGGATAAACAGGAGAGTTCATCCCAATTTTTTAAAGGCCTCACAAATGTGCTATCACAATATACTAACTTAGATCCTTATAGCACTGAGGAAAAACAGCTTCTTATGACCCATTTTTTTTTTTTTTTTAGCCAGAGCTATCTTGACATCAGAGCTAAACTTACATCTCTTAAGAGGGGACCACTGACTCCAAAGGCAGAAGTCTTGGTGTGGCTTTTAATATGTATCACAGGAGAGATGAGAAAATGTGCCAGGGAAGATACCTCCTGCTGGCAAAAGCCATCTGACCAGTTCCTTGGCCTCCTCCCACAACAAAGCAGAGCTAGACCTCCTGATGCATGCTGTAAGTTTGGGCAGCTTGGCCACTGGTCTTGCTCTTTCCTAGCCTCACAGAGGCTGTTCAGGCCTTGTCCTGGGTGACATAAAGGGGAACATTGGTCTAAGTGAATGTTCTCAAGTCTCACATGGCAGGGGGACATTACACACAGACAACTCCCTGGCTGATCTCCTAGGCCTGGCCGTGGGCAATTGATGCTGCCAGGGCTTCCCTAAGCAGACCACCACAAAAAGGGAGCCTGAGGTAGTCATTGTAGTATCAGGGCAGTCCATCTCCTTCAGTATGAACACTAGTGCCACATACTCAGTCCTGTAGGAGTTTGGGGTCTTATTTCTCTAACCTCTCCATTGTCGGGCTGGGAAGCAAACAATTCTGGCCTCATCAGATGCTACTACTTACTTGTATTTTCAGAGATATTCCTATCACCCACCTACTTTTGGTCATGCCAATTTGACCCATACCCCTAATGGGAAGGGATTTTTTAGCTAAAGGAGAAGTTTTCATTTCTTTTAGTCATTACAGTCACCTGAATTCAGCCTTGCCAGCCGCTCTCTGGCTTCCCTTGCTATCTGCTCAGCCTGAACCCACAAGTGGGAACATCCAGAATCTTTTTTTCACTAGACATATTTCCCCCAAATTTCCTATCTCTGAGTTTTCCATTCCAACCTTCTTCTCAGAGCCAAAGTTGAGACAGTTAAAAAAAACAAAAACAAAAACAAAAACAAAAACAAAACAAACAAACAAAAAAACTCTGAGTTATTTTGCCTCACCCTTCCTCTTCCCCACAGACTAACCCTTCAGCTTCAGATTCTGGAGAATGGAAAAACCATCTTACCACTGGAAAACAACTGAACACCATCCCCGGAGGACTAGAGAAAAGGAACCAGGAACCATTTTTAGAGCCGATACAGGTAAAACAAAGACTGTTCTTCTCTAACCCCCAGGACCAAAGCAAAAGAACCAGAAGCCATTTTAACCTCAGCAATGGGCAAACAAAAATCACGAGACATTTCAGCCTTTTCCCATCCCCAGACCTGGCAGAGATCCACAAACTTTATTGTGCAGTCACTAGCCACTGGAGTCCCCTAGAAGGAAGAAACACAAAACAGCCACCTTAAGGTTTATTTAAATTACAGACAAAGCCTAACTTAAGGTTATAAACATCCCAATTTCAAACCTTCTTTCTCTCCCCCTTTTTCCTCTTCTCTTAATCTGACCTCCAGACCCTGTAATAGCAGAGACCCTCACTCTATGTGTCACTTTCCAAGATTCTCTTACTATCTCAGTTTTTTTTTCTTAGCTCCAGAAAATCAGAATTCATCATTCCATGCTTTAAACTCACCCAGACTGCAGGAATGAGCCACAAAACCCAGCAGACTGACCACCAGAAGATACAGCTCTCATCTTCTAGAAAGACAAACTTCACCCTTAAGACAGCTTGAAGTAGCCTTAAGAGATCTGATGACCTTTTATTTCTGGTCCAATCCATATATCCCTTCTCCACCATATAAACCTGGCTTTCCTTTTATAATAAACATAAGGGTGAAACGTAAGGATTCCTGGCATGCAGCCCCTACATGGTAAACCCAACATGGCACCAACAGAATACACTGCAAAAATAGGGCTTGCCACTAGGCGTGCCTATGTAAATCCATGCCCACCCACTGTCTTAAAAGGAGCTTCCACAAGAAAGTCTGTCTCTCTTTTTTCTTCTGCTTCTATCCCTTGTAGTCACTCAGCAACTACCCTGAATAAACTCTAGTGTAGCATCTGGTGGTATGTTTCTAATCTCATGCATAAAACCAACATATTTGACTCTTAAAAAGATAGTGACAATTATTCAAAAGCAAGTATGATTAAATTATATTTGTAACATTTTATTAGTTCCTAGAAAGTTTTGAGTTTTGTATCAACTATTATTATCAGATTCACTCCCACCAACAATTTCCAGATCCACCTCCTTTCTTTACTCAACTTACGTTGTTTCCTTTTAGTTTTAAAATTCTGTAAAATCAATTTTTACTGTCCCAAATAGTCTTGGATATATGGATTCCCATTGTAGTCTGGCTGATTTGCATAGACTACATTAGAGAAAACTAATCATTATTTTCCCTTTACTGCTGCCAATTGCTCCACAGCAAAAGGTTGGATAGTGTGCTCACTCATTTTCTATGTTGAAGTTTGTAGAGTGATGAACATTTAAGTTGAAATTATTAGTAACAGAAACACTTAGTAATGATTCTTAGATTATAAAAAAATCTTTTTTTCTGCTCTAAGTTAACTTCTTTTTTTAATTTAATGCACAATTAATTATCATTACTAAAATCAGCAAATTATGGCAGGAATAAATATTGCATGAGATTCTCATGTTTTCTTCAAAGGAAAATTTGCTATTTCATTCCAACTCCTGATCCATACTTAATATTTTAGAGAGGGAACATAATAGATTCTATATTCAGTATCAACTATCTGTGACAAATTTTGGTCTTTATCTGTTTTTATTAATTAATTAAATTAGTTAATTAATTAATTCCTTTGTCAGATTAGTTTAATTTTTAATTTGTATATTATAGAATTGTTTAGATAGTATTAAATTTTTTTTAGAGTTCTGGTACAATTCAGCTATAGCCCATGTAGACAGGGATTTTTGTACTTTTGAGTCCTTTTTTTTCAGTTCAGTCTTCTTTATTATAGATGTATTCAAGTTATTTTTATCTACTTGATTAAATTTTGAAAAGTCATATGCACTTAGGAATATATCTAATTGTTTAAAAGTTTTTTTAAAATATTGACATATAACATTTTACAGTGTGCCCTATGTGTCTATGAAAGGGCATGGGTATCTGTTGTGATGTCTCCCTATTTATCCTAAATTTTATCATGCCTCTTTTAACTTTTTTGCTTATTTTATTCTCTCTCTCTCTCTCTCTCTCTCTCTCTCTCTCTCTCTCTCTCTCTCTCTCTCTCTCTCTCTCTCTCCCTCTCTCTCTCCCTCCCTCTCCCTCTCCCCCTCCCCCTCCCTTTGGTATGTGTGTATGCATGTGTGAGTGTGATTGGGTGTGTGTGTGTGTGTACGAGCTATGCTTGTTTTTGAGACCAGGCAAAGCATATCTCCCTCCATTTATCCAAGTTTAATCCCTGATTCTTATCCGTATCTCTGCACCAGTCCTTCTGTTGTAGACTCTTCTCACTCTCCATCTGTTCCCAGTGACTAAAGGGATCTTGGTGAAATGCCTTGCTTTCCTCCCTCCCTTGGATCCCACAGCCCTTCTCATCTCACTGATCCCCATTCAATCTGTCATCTCTTAATTCCTGGAAACACATTTTGTCTGGAACCCATAGTGAACACAACTATCAGAATTCTAGAACAATTTCTGGCCAGGCAGCAAACATCCAACACAGTCTTCTAAAACCACAGAGAGCAACAGAAAGAAGGAACAAAACAGTCACTCAACAAAGGCAAAATCGTGTATCAGCACCTAGAATTACAATCTTCCTGATCCCAGATTCCCAGATGCCAAGATGCCACCTAAAAACACAGCTAGGACTATATGTCTCCATTATATCCCTCCTACCCTATCACAGTGGACTCTGAATATTTTTACCATAGATGAAGCACACACAAAAACCTTAAAAAAGATTTTATGAATATAAAAGAAATCATTAACAAAGAATGAATGAATCACTTAAAAATCTATGAACATACAGATAAACAATGGAAGGAAATTGATAAAACAGTTCAATACCTGGAAGTTGAAATTGAATCAATAAAGATAACCCAAACTCAGGAAACTCTGGAAATGAAAAACTAGGGAGCTAGAACAGGAACCTAAGAGGTGAGATTCCCCAAGAGATTATATAAGCTAGAGAAGAGAATCTTGGGCTTCAAATACAATTCAAGAAATGGGTATCTTTGTCAAAGAAAATGTTAAATATAAACAATAAGAAGAAAAAAATCAAAATTTTTGATATTTCCTGAGAAACACAATATACATAAAACACAAGAGAAAAGCTTCAAAAACATTATTATGAATATTTTCAAGGACTTTAATGATGATATGAATGAATCCATCAAAGGAGTTTGAAAACACAAACAGTACAATTAAAATTCCTAAAACAGTTCAAGATGTGAAAGAAGAAATAGAGTCAATAAAAAAAATCCAAAAGGAGGAAAATCTCAAAATAGAGGAACTTCAGAGGTAAGCCTCAATCATAGAATAGATGAGATGGAAGAGAGAATATAAGGCTTTGAAGGAAAGTTAGAAGAAATAAATACTAATGATGTGATAAAAATAAATTGATAGTAGAATGGATCCTTTAAAAAGTCCAGGCACAAAACCTACAAAACATACCACAAAAAGATCAAATGTGAAAAATACAGCTAGAAGAAAAAAAGAGATCAAAGACAGAAAATAATTTCAACAAACTCATGAGAAAAAAGTATCCCTAATTTAAAGAAAAAGACTCCTGTCATGTTACAAACAGGATAGAAAAGACCAAATAGACTGGACAAGAAGAGAAACTCCCATAACATATAATAAAACGCTAAATGTATAGAACAAAAAAATACTGAATTTTTCAAAGGAAAAGTTCAAAAAGATAAAGACAGGCCTGTTAGAATAACATGACTTCCCAAGGGAGAGTCTAAATTCCAGAATGGTCTAAAGCCTAGATCATAGATGGATGTTCTACAAATTTTTAAAAGAGCACATGCCAGAACTCCAATAATCAGCAAAAGTTTCAATCACAATAGGCCAAAAATGAAAGAATTCCCATTGTAAAACCAAATTTAAGCATTATTTATCTACAAATGCAGCCCTGAAGAAAGTTCTAGATAGAAAACTTCTACCTAAAAAGGTCAGTCATATCTAGAAAATAAATGGACTGAATTAATAAGCCCAAATCAGAAAATAAAAGAGTTGGGCCCTTACATACTGATAAGAAAATGGCAAGATTCAACAAGCAATGTGCATTGATAACTCCGAATCAATAGTTTTTTACTCAGTAAAGACACAGACTAATAGAATGAATTAGAAAACAGAATGCATTCTTCTGCCACACCAAAGAAATACACTTTACTATTCAGGACACCAACCCAGGTTAAAAGTTTAAAGAACAATAACAAAAAATATTCCAAACAAATGAACCCAAGAAGCAAAGTGGTATAGCCATTTTAGTATATGAAAAAATAGATAATCAAATCAAACTAATCAGGTTAGTTAGGGAAGGACAAGACATACCCATCAAAGTAAAACCTCACCAAGGTGACACATCAATTCTTCATTTTTATTCTCTCATACTCATGCAGACTACAGTTTCCCCTCCTACTAACTCCAAGAGATGTTTGACAAACATGACATAACAAATTGCAATTAAATTAGTCACAATCCTCATACCAAGTCTGGGTGAGGCAACCCAGTAGAAAAAAAAATGGATCCCAACAGCAGGCAAAATGGTCAGAGACATTGCAACTCTCACTGTTAGGAGGTCCTTCCCCAATACCAAACTAACACACATAACATATTGTTGGTAGGAGAATAAACTTTTACAACTACTTTGTAAATCAATATGGCTATTCCTCTGTAAACTACCTAAAGACACTGCTATACTATTCCTGGGCATATACTCAAAGGATAGTGCACCCTACCAAAAGACAATAATTGTTCAACTATGTTCATAGGCAGTGGTGGCACATACCTTTAATCCTAGCACTCAGGAAGCTGAGAAAAGAAAAAGAATTTTTGATATAATATGTTTTGGTCATTGGTTCCTTTCTCCTAACCTTTCCAAGATCCATCACACTTTCCACCCTTATCCACTCAACTTCATTTCTCTCTCTCTCTCTCTCTCTCTCTCTCTCTCTCTCTCTCTCTCTCTCTCTCTCTCTCTCTCTCTCTCTCTCTCTCTCTCTCTAACAAAATCCAAAAACCAATTTAAAAATTTTCCCAAAAATCAACCTGGTACAGAGTCCACTCCCCAAAGAGCTTGGAATTGATCTGTATTGACTAACTACCCGAGGGCATCGTTCCTACCCTTGACCGTGTTTAATTTACCCAATGATACTTCACTGAGGAAAACAGATTTTCCTATTACCAGAAGCTATCAATTTCAAATAACTTCTCGATTAAAAGTGGGGAATTTTTATCCACTTTCCCTTTTCAGTTTGGAATTTTGTCTGGGTTGCAACTGTGCAGATTTTCTGCATACTATCACAAGCTATATGCATCATACAACACACATCAGTAATCAGTAGCTGAGACCTAACTTGGAGACCCATGAATAGAAAATGTGAAGAATGAGAAACACTGAAGGACTCAGTCATGTATAGAATGTTTTCAGAGAATCCCTCCTCCAAAGGTTCAGGTATTTATGCAAAAAAGAATATAGAAAGATTATAGGAGCCAAAGGTGGTGTATTACTCTAAGGAAACAGTATCTACTATATAGAAGAACTGGTGGGCATATGAACTCCTAGAAGTTTCATAGTTTTAATTTAAAATGGAATATGTAATTTCAATTTTCTTTAAAATACAGATATTTTTTTTAAAGACAGAGCTTCTCTGTGTTAACAGCCATGGCTGTCCTGGAACTAGCTCTGTAGACCAGATTGGCCTCAAACTTACAGAAAGCTACATACCTCTGCTTCCCAAGTGCTGGTATTAAAGGCAAGACTCCAGGCCAAAGGGGAAAAGAAGTTTTATTTAAAAACATCAAGTAAAGACATTATTCTAAAACATCATTCTTTCTAGAACCTGTTTACTGCATTCAGAATTGACTGTTCTCCCCTGTTCTTCTTTACCTATGTCCCCTCCAATTCTGTCTCTGTAAACTAAAACTACACAAGTAGACTTTAGTAAGATGTTGATGTTGAGCATTTTACAACAAAGATCTTTGGTTCAGCAAATATTTAGCATATATAACTTTATCCTATTTTTTTTATAGAACTGAAATACAGAATAAAGAATACAGAAAATAATATTACTGTCAACTGCCCTAGCTTAATCTTCCTGTTACAAAGTGTCAAGACATTTATCAATATCTTGAATACTACCAAATAAAAAGATATTTTACATTGCAAAATGAAATTTCAAATGGACATATCAAAAACATAGTAAAGTACAGAGTAAAGATAGTCTTTAGTCCACTGCTAATGTCACACTAATAGTCTTTAGTTTGACCATTGCCATCATCATCATTAAGAGGTACTTATTAAGCATCCATTTGTTCTTAATCCAATCTTCTATAATTACTAGATCCCATGGATTCCATTTGATGTAATTGCTGGTGGACACATTCCCAATTAGATGGTGCGTAGGTTTCCTACAAGGCAGCTGCAGGCAGTAAACAAATGAAATATAAAGCTGTAGCGCCTGAGTTTCTACTTTCCATTGATAGCTAAATACGTTCTCTCTCCTAGTATAATAATGAGATAAAAGATTCTATTATTTCCTCGGTGTTTAGCTGAAGAATCATGTTTGTTCCCTATCATTTAGGAGCAGTAATACTAACAAAAGCTGTATTTATCAGTATACTGTAATTTTGTTTTCTCAGCAATTAACAATCGGAATTTTAAGAATTAATAGATCACAGTGATAATTCACTGGCTTGCTGAGAAAAGTACAGAAGCAGTGACCATTATATTATGTTTGAAATAAAATATTTATTGCTTTTAGATATACCAAAAGTGACTGGTCAAATCTTGATATTTTTTAATCTAGCCCCTCTGTTTGGAAAATCTTTTTTATTGCTATCATTGTGAATTTTTGTTTGTTTGTTTCTGAGACAGGGTTACTTTGTGTAGCCTTGTTTTTCCTGAAACGAGTTCTGTAGACCAGGCTGACATATGAGTGAAATATGTCACATATAAATTTGCAGATCTCTAGATAATGGTCTCTGACAAATCATGCATATAGAAATGAGGTGAAATAGGGTCTTACTTTGTAGCAACAGCTTACATAAAACTATGTAATCCAGGCTAGCCTCTAACAGATGGTAAGTCATTTGCCTTAACCTTTAGAATATTAGGATTATAGGTAGGAGCTATCACATTTTGCTAAGTTACTTATTTTAATAAACCAATGTGAAAAACTAATATTTGAATTCATTTGACTATATAAAAGATTTTGTGTTTTGAATTGTACTTTAAAATTATAATGTGACATTAAACTGTTTCTTAGTGCTGTCTGCTTTTATAAGATTGGAAAGGCATACCCAACTTGATAATACATTCAACTACTAAAGGGATTAAAAGATACCATGAATTTTTTATTTTTATTCTATCTTCCATAAGTAAAACAAATGCATTTTTGGACTGACATAAGATTCTTAAAACCATATCCTGTGTATAATACTCAAATGACATTTAAAATTACAACAGAAGATGTTCTCATAAATAAGTTAAGAGCTTATATTTATCCCAAAAAATCTCTGTGTGGCACTGGACCCCAACATTCCTCCCTGGGTGATTCCTCATATAGATACAAGAACAACCTTGTGAAGCCTCTGAAGTGGAGGGGGTTTTCTACCCTAAACTATATTAAAATTTTCCAAGTTTTCTCAACAGTCTGAAATTCATCATTTTATCTTCAACTGATTACCTTCCTTTGTATTTTCACTTCAGTCTTTCTGATATCTGTGACTTTGATGAACATGACAACATGAACGTACATGTAGGCTACCGTGTATGAGTGATGCATACTTATACACACTATGTGCTCACCAACCCTTTATGTCCTTTCTCTTCAGGTTTGAGATGGCTTTTGACTATAGGACAGCCTATGTAAAACATCAGTTAGATGGTATGATGTCATCCATCTGTAACTCACACACTGAAGAGGGGTGAAAAAAAGAGAATACATTTCATAACTAAATAGTAGTTGATATTAATAAATAAATTATATCAACTCTTTACACATATATATGTATTACATGTGATACACATGAATAATAAATACATGTATTTATGTATTTTATTAATCCATATATGATTGTTCAATGCATGTCTTACTTAAAATGGCAACTATGAGAAACTAGAAATTATTATAACATATCTATTTCGATAATTTTATCCAAGGGTATCTAGTTCAACATGTACAGTTCATTTAGTATAATTTTATGAAGGTAAAAAAGGGTAGGTGAGGTGATATAAAAATAGAAGAGAAAAGAAAAGAGAGTAGAAAGAACCTTTTAGGTATTAAAATTTTATTTTAAAAATTATAATAATATATTAAAGTTATGTTTTATATTGCTACACATATTATAAAATATGAGGTTCTAAGTTATACATTAAAAGTTCACAAATAAAATGAACCAATGAGGGAACCTTGTCTTCCTTGTATCTAAAATACATATTTTACTTATATAATAATATATCCTGATTATTTTCCCCTCTCTCTACCTCTCACAGTTTCTCCCCACCTCGACTTCCATGCACATCTGCTCCCTTTCTGTTTCTAATTAGGTAATAGACAGGCTTCCAAGGGACAAAGTTAAAATAAAGGAAGAACAAAAACTAAAACATGGAATCTGATGATACGAATAAAAGGGAGAAAAAGCGTGAGGGGCACTGGAAATAGAAACTCCCTCGTTCACACACAGGAATATAAAAATATAAAACATTAGACTAGGGACCACAATATATATCCTCAGGCCTTGGTGCAGGCTCATGCTTCTTCTCTCTCCTCTGTGAGTTCATATGAGAAAACCTCATCTTGGTTTAGTAGGCATACTTTTTTGGGTGTCTTCCACCTCTCCCAGCTTTTCCCTTATACTCTTTCTGCTTTCTGATTCTCAGGGTTCCCTAATCTCTAAGGGAAGGGGTTTAATGGAGACTTCCTTTTTAGAACCAAGTACCCCAAAGTCTTTAACTCTTTGTGTAATATCTGCCTGTGGGTCTCTGCATTTGTTCCCATCTGATGAAGGAGGAAGCATCTCTAGTGGTGACTGAACAAAACACTAGTCTATGAGTACAGCAGGATGTTATCATTTTATTGCCTGTGTGTGTGTGTGTGTTTGTGTGTGTGTGTGTGTGTGTGTGTGTGTGTGTGTGTGTGTTTAGATTTTGGCTATACCCTAAATCTCTGGGTGTTTAGTGTCCCTTTTTTGTCAACGCAAATAGTATCTATCTTGTAAAGTGCACTGTAATGGTCATTGGCTGTTTATTCTCACATACTTTGTGCCACCATTGCGGTCACGTATTTGTAGGCATAACAGATTATGGGCCAAAGATTTCATGGCTTGGTTAGTGTTTATATTTCTGCTTGGTGCCCTCAGAAAGCCTCAGAATCTTGAAAATGAAAGTTCATGTGGGCACCAGTTCACTCTCACCATGTTCAATTAGTCTTGTGGGTGTTTTCTTCAGGAATGACGTCTTGCTGTCAGTTTATGGAGAGCAACATATTGTCCTTGCAACACTTGGGTCAATGGGAGACTTCAAAGTGACTTTTGGCCAATAGCTCATTTGAATGAAATCTAATGCCAGTACTAGAATCTTCATTGGTTTTACAAAAGTCTCGTAACCAGTTAAGACTCTGTCTCCCTGTAAAGACTTCATGAAGAATGCCGTCATATATTTTATAAAATTGCTATATTAGATTTTTAACTACCCTCCAAATATTCATTAATTCTTTCTGCCTCTCATATACCCTTTCTCAAACCACATATTTTATCTTACTCCCCAACATGTCCTCTCATTCTTACCCCCCCAACCTCAGTACATCCATAAACTCTAGTCTATTTCTACCTCCCAGCAAGATTCATACCCCCTTCCAGTTCTTTTCTATATACCAATTTTTTTGTGCTTGTGGATTATTAATTGTTTATCATTTATTTAATGGCTAATAATCACATACAAGTCAATAAATACCATATTTATTTTTCTAGGTTTGGGTTACCAACTGAGATTGATTATTTCTTAGTTCTATCAATTTCCCTATAAATTTCATAATATTATTTTAGACAGCTGATCAATATTACCACATGTAAATGTACCAGATATTTTTTAAACATTTTTTTTCTCTTGAGTAGAATTTAGGTGCAGTTCTGTTTCTATTATTTTAATATAGCATAAAGAGTATGGATGACCAAGAGATTACTTTATTTAGAATTTTCTGCATAGATCTGTCTATATCCCACTTTTAGATTGAGCTATTTGGTTTTCTGGTAGCATATATATATATATATATATATATATATATATATATATATATATTTCATATATATACATGTGAGATATAAGTCCTCTATTGGATGTGAAGTAAAGTTTTCTTTTCCCATTTTGTAGGTTGTTCCCTGGAATAACTGTGTCCTTTGCCTTAAGAAGGCCTTTCAGCTTCATGAGGCCTCATGTACTAATTGTAGATCTTTGTGCCTGCACTTTCCATGTCCTGGTCAGAAAGTTTTTTCCTGTGATAATGAATTCAAGGTGATTCTACACCTTTTACTTCTATCATGTTCAGTATATCTAGTTTTACGTTGAGGTCATTAATCCATATGGAGTTGGATTTTGTTTAGGATGATAAGTATTCATTTATTTGTGTTCTTCCATATACAGACATCTATTTTCACCATCAGCATTTTTATGAAGATGCTGTCTATTTTACAGTGTGTATTTCTGGTTTCTTTATCAAAATTGGTTCCATAGGTATGTGGATTTATATCTAAGTTTTCATTTCTATTTCTTTGATCAACGTGTTTGTGTTTGTTTTTATGCCCAATTATGGTTTTATTACCATAGCTTTGTGGTAGACCTTAAAATCAAGGATAGTGAGACATTCAATAGTTTTTCAGTAGTTATTTTATTGTTCAAGATTGTGTTAGGTGGATATTCTGAGGTTTTGTTTCCCTATATGAGATTGAGCGTTTTTTTTTCTTTCAAGTTCTATAAAACGTTGTAGATTTTAAAGTGAATTTATTTCAATCTGTAGATTGCTTTGGTAAGATGGCCACATTTACTTTGTTAATTTTACCCATACATGGGCATGTAAAATCTTTCTATCTTCTGAAAGCTTCCACAATTTTTTTTCAAAGACTTAATTTTTTTCATTTAAGAAATTTATTATCTGTTTTAGATACTGACCACAGATCCCCCTCATCCTTTCTCCTGCTCTCCTCCATATTTCTCCCCCTACCTTCCATTCCATTCTCCAAAAGGGTAAGGCCTCCCATGGGGAGTCAGCAAAGCCTGGCACATTCAGTTGAGGCAGAATCAAGCCCCTCCCCCCTGCATCAAGGCTGAGCAAGACATCCCACAATATGTAATCGTCTTCAAAATTCCTTCTCATACACCAGGGATAGATCTTGATTCTTCTGCTAAAGACCCCTCAAACAGACCAAGGTGCACAACTGTCTCCTGTATACAAAGGTTTAAGTTTGGTTTTATGCAGGCTCCACAGCTGCCAGTCCAAAATTCTTGAGTGCAGAGCAGCTAGGTTCAGTTGTATCTGTAGATTTCTCCATCACTAAGGTCTAGTGATAAACACTTTTTTACTTCAAAGAGACACTGCACCAATTTCTTTGGAAATAACTGCCATAACAATAGCTATTTTTTTCATGGTGAACACACTCAAGAAAAAAACACAGCAATGTTTCACATTATAATCTTATAAATATGAAAAAACTTGATCTTTTAGTCCAGCAACTATAGACCATGATAAATAAAAGCTTATCACAGTTTTTCTTAAAAATTAAGAGAACATACCCAGATAATGAAACGTTGCCTAATTTCTCTACTTTATAATTTCTGGATTTGTTTACAGCCTTCTGTGTAATTACGACTTGTTCTGTGTCTTTCTTCTCTTTTGATACAGTACAATGAAGAAATTAGAAAGGAACACTGTGCTCAATTCATCAAATCATATAATCCCTGTGTCCTCCTTTCAGCTCAAAACCCTGAGCTTGGCCTGTGCTTGTCTGTGGATCTCTACATCTGCTTTCATCAATTACTGGATGAAAGCTCCAGACTCTCCAGAGATGTGGGTTGCTGTCTAGTTCTGGTGCTCCTTTGCTTTACATCTAGTATCTACTTATGAGGGAGTACATATCCTGTTTGTCTATTTGAATCTGTGTTACCTCACTCAGGATGTTATTTTCTAGATCCGTCCATTTTCCTGTAAACCTCAGGATGTCATTGTCATCTTCAGTGCTGAGTAATACTCCATTGTGTATATGCATGACATTTTATTGTTCCATTCTTCTGTTGAGGGACATGTAGGTTGTTTCAAGGTTCTGGCTATTACAAATAATGCTATTATATTCTTATTTTCTGCTCATCACATATCTGTTTATTTCTGTAAAGGTTGAAATCAGTCACCATCTAATTTCTCTCCTGGAGTTGGCAAGTAGCCATGTGACAAATCTTCCTTCCCCTTACCATTTCTTTAGAATCTACACTTTTCATCACTATAAATCAGATTATGTCTGTCCTAAGCCTTATATGACAATCCTCATGAAACTGTGATTCCTTCCCATTGACTTTAACTCCATATACAGTAGCTTCTGCTCACTTTCTTGACTGGCTTCCTTTCACTCGTCAGCTGTATTATATTGAGCATTTACAGTAAACGTGTCATTTCAGGACAACTTTATTTCTTTGAGTCATAGGAAAAACAGTTTTCATATCAACTTGAACTGTTTGAATATCTGTTTGATGGTAGCTCATAGACTTGTCATAATACTGTTCTTATCAACATTGCTTGTGCTCACCCCCAGCATGCTAGGAGACCTCTCAATGAAAAAGAGGCAAAACATGGGAAAGAGAAACAGCATGTGACATTTTGCTTTTATGAAAAGCACCTGAAGGTAGAGTTACCAGGGACACTATGTAACTAACAATTTGTCTCACTAAGCAAGGTGATCTTATCGCACTTTCCCTTTGCAGTGTGGGTCTCTAACAGTTGGCAGTTAGCATGGAGCTTCTCAATTTGCAGACCACCTTATCTAACAGATGGTCAACACCAGAGAGCTTACAAGAGAAAGCTAAAATGAGCCTGCAAGAGCTGTATATGATAATTAATCTGCCAAAAAACCGCTAAATTTAAAATCACTATACTTGGTAACTGACATGTTACAGTTCTAGTCAAAAACACATCCAAGATAGAGACATCTTTTCCTGTCACCTGTCAATTTCCATTTGTGTCATTTCAGCCAGCAAAGCCAGAAGACAACACAAAGCCTTGAAAATGGAGCCCATGAAATTAGGTTGAGTTGTATACCTTATCTTTAAGTAACTGATCAGCGATTTGGGTTTTTCTGCTTGGTGATGTATATATTATTTACCTGACATTTTATAGGAGAAGTGCTAGCTGGCAGTATTAAAGCAACTTTTAAAATAAACTATTATATTAGAACACTCAAGTCAGTAAGTTAATATATATGCTTATATTAAGCATATAAAACATAGAGCTCAACCAATGCCTTAGGTATTAGTACATTTCCAAAGGACATTAGCTACTCCATCTAGCCTTCTCAAGCACTGATGCTACTTATCCAGTAAAAATATCATTTACATTCTTCCATTTATTTGAATATAAGTTTACATATTAGCCTTTCATATAACTGTATAATGTTGTACCGGTGTCAAGGGACCCCCCCCCCAAAAAAAAAAAAAACCCACCAGGGAGCTGGATTCACTTGTAAACACACAATGGTCGGTTTATTCTTTGGACAGGTTCAAACGAACCTGAGCCAAACCCTTTTTTCCCATACAACAAAGGATTTCAGCAACAATCCCAGAGGTAAGGGTATGTTTAAAGAAAAGCATACATAAGTGGGGTGCATCACATCTTGGCATTTCAGAATTGGGTAAAGAGGTGCTGGGTATAGTAACTATTGGATAAACTTTCTGTGTGAACACGAGCCCTGAATCTACTTGTGTGAAACTAAGGTTTGAATCTATTTGCTGTCAGGTGTATTTTTGAGTATCTTTTCAGATTCTTAGAATGCAGCTCTGCCCTCAGTCATTAAATGGTCTTTTCCTGAAATATAGTTTTGTAAAAATAAATCTATGTCTTCACACATAAACCTCTTGAATTGAAATTACTTTGTCTTAATTTTTTCCCTTACCTAATAATGTAATCTGTGTATTTTTTTATTACTTATGAATCATCAGTTTATGATTGGTTAATCAGTTTACCCTGAAGTTTTGAATTAATTATTATTTTTTGGTCTTATGTTAATTAGAAATCACATATGTTTTAATTTTTACAATTTCAAAGTATTTAATACCTATAAATTATTTCTTTGCATTATTCATGTTTTTCTGACTATGCTTTCTATAAAATATTGCAGAGCTTTTAATATATTAGGTTTTTTAATATATTATGTTAGGGTTTATTAATTGAATTTTTATTTCTTCTTTTACATTGAAATCATTTTAATGTTTGTCTCAGTTTTTTCTTTTTCTTTCTTTTTTTTAGGAGAAAACATTTTAAAATTATATTTGAGTACAGAAAACTCTGTTATAATTTTAACCTAATTTGATAGTGAATTATTTAGACTTTGCCTTTGACAATTTGGCAGTACAAACTACAAAGTTTGGGCCCAGGGTGAACACTTTCACAGATATAATTTGTCTTGAGAGCTTCTACCATCTTAGACTGAACATCTTTGTGTTCCAGTTTCACATCTGTGAAAGCTATGGAGGCTCATGTCTTCCAGTGGTCCAGGCACTTCATCAGTCTATCCTCTTGAAGATTTAGTAGAGGATGTCAGGAAACAAGTGCTACACAAAGGAGGCAAAAAGATCACCTGGGTCCAAATTTTAAATGATCACCACTAGAAAAGTGTTTTCCATCAAGGTATAGAAGGTATTACCCTTACTTGAAGGAGAGGTGATCTTTCAGTGGGTAGATCCTTCTCAGCTTAGACCAGGAGCCTTTGCTTCTTTACCTTCTATGTGTTAGCCTATTCTTATTGATAAGCATGCAACTGAGTATTTTGTTTGAACATTCATTGCCTGGGTGAATATGCTAATCACAGGAGACAAATTGAATCCCTTTTAGATGAGGACACTTGACTACACAGCTGGAGAAAGCATGGTATTCTGATGAACTGGGTGAAGCCCTTTTGCACTGATGCTCTCTCCAGTGCTACATTCTTAAGACATTTTCTCAAAGACAATTGAGAACATTTGGGCTTTCTTCTTTGACAGCAGGGGTGGGCATTGTCTCCTTCCCTGTAGCCCTCTTTCTTTTACACACTTTGTTGCACTGGAGGAAATAAGGGGGAAAATGAAATTGAGGGTAATCTGTGTAGAGTTCTAAATCTATATCTGTTTCTGTTTAATAATGAGCTTTTGGAGCAAATCATGTTCTGTAAACAGATTCAGAACATGCACATGCTTTTTTTTAAAAAATGATTTTTGAAACAGATTTTTTTTTTGTATAGTCTTAGCTGTCCTAGAACTTGCTTTGTAGAGCAGGCTGGCCTTGAACTAACAGAAATCCTTTTGCCTCTGTCTTATGAGTCCTAGGATTAAAGGTATATGACACCACTGCATAGCTGTATATGCATATTATAATTTAAATTCTGAATCCAATAAATATTCATCTTATTTAAGTTACTAAGAATTATAGAGGCTCAAGAAATCTGTTTATCAAACAAAATAATTTTGAACCCTTTAAATGTAACGACTTACCTTATAATTTTCTGGTTGATAATTTCTAGCTAGTTATCATATATTGGTATTCTTATTGGTGACATTTCTTGGCCATTATGACATGCATGAAAAGAAGCTGCAGAAATCTGTCAAATAATGACTATGTACATGGGATATCCAATTAGAACATAAGTGAACTTGGAAGCATGACACATTATCTAGAAAACATTTCATTTAGAATTGTGGAAAAGGCGAATAAAATTATTTTGAGTACAGATGTGGAAACAACCTATGCAGATTAATTCCAGATCCACAGGAAGGGCAAATTTATCTGGGTCCTTTAAAGTTTTGGGTGCAGATAGGTGCAGAATTGTACTAGAATTTCAAAGAACTAATACTGATAGTTCTGAAATTGTTGAATACTATAGAAACTGAAGGAACATTGCCAAACTTCTTTTATGAGGCTACAGTCATGCTGCTATCCAAACCATGCAAAGAAAGAAAATTACAGACCTCATGAACATTGCAAAAATACTCAGTAAAATACTGGCAAACTGAATCCAAGAACATATCAAAAAAATCATCCACCCTAATCAAGTAGGCTTCATCCTAGAGATCCAGGGATGGTTCAGCATATGAAAAATCTGTCAGTCATCTACCATATAAAAATCCTGAAAGAAAAGAACGACATGATCATCTCAATTAAATACCAAAAAGGCCTTTCACAAAATCCAACACCACTTCATTATGAAGGTCTTGGAGAGATCAGGGATTACCAGCAACATATCTAAATGTAATAAAGGCAACATACAGCAAACCAACAGCCTACATCAAAACAAATGGAGAGAAACTCAAAGTGAACTAGAGTGACAAGACAGAGAGAGAGAGAGAGAGAGAGAGAGAGAGAGAGAGAGAGAGAGAGAGAGAGAGAGAGAGAGAGAGAAAGAGAGAGAGAGACTAAGAGGATACAAAAAAGAGGAAGCCAAACTTATCCTTTAAAACTTTGAAACTATTTCCAGCAATTGGAGGTTGTGAGATAACCATTTTAATCATCTTAATTACAGAACACAGATTAGTTTATGAATTAACAGCATAGTAAGCTCAGTGTCATGAAAATCAGAATCAAAATACTCCAAAATTTAGGAATACAAGGAAAATAAATGATCTATATTTTAAGAGAAATAAAAGCTAAGCATCAAACTAGGACAATTCAGCGGTTTTCTTTATCACTTCATACACTCTGTTTTATTTTGAAGAGCCAGCATTGAGTACACAGACGAGGAAGGGACAATGAAAGCTGCCGAAATGTCAGTTTAAGTTGAAAATTCAAAATAGTTTCTATTAAGGATCAAGAACTTACAGGAATCAGGAGAGATGGGGCACAGCAAAGACTCAAAGCACGTTTTTTTTCCCACTGTCAAAGAGAAATGATCCAATGATGTTTAGGAGTCAAGTCAAGCAGGCTATCTTTTTTGTTTTCCTCAAAAAGTGTGGAAGTGAAGGATGTTCACTTCAGTGTGGATTTCAAATGATGCAGAGAACCTCTCTGAGGATCCTAGGGTGAAGTAACCATTGCAAAGATGGTTATCACAGAGAAGGTGCCTTTGGAGGTGGGATTGTTTATTGACTTTGGCATATGTTTAGGGTGAATTATAGGAAAAAAAGTTAAGAATAATATTGGTGAGATCAGGAAGAAACAAAATAAATTATTATAGATGCACTAGCTTGAGGCTGTGCAGTTTAGAGAACATATACATAGCTCAGATTCATTTTCCCTTGCCTCTGACTTTGGATATTTACCAGCTCATAATCAGGGAATTGTGTCTTCACTTTTAAATTTGTGTTCAATCCATTGGAATCAATGATTAGAATGCTTTTTTTTTTTTTCTGCGATAATCTGGGGCCCAGAGCAGCTTGACCACACAACTGCCACGACAGACTCAGTGAATTCGATAGACATCAGGCTCTTGCTGGCAGCATCCAGTGGTGCCAGGAAGGGCCCATGAACAGATGCCATCCAAAGAGAAGGCTGCACCTAATGGGCAATCCCTGACATTCCAAACATTTCCTCCTAGGAAAAGTATTTCAGTAATAGAACAGATAGGCTCCAGGTATACCTGCTGATCTGCTGACATAGGTAAACCTTAATTACCACTGCTAAATGTTGAAACATCCCTAGAATTCATAGAAGCAAATAAATTCAGAACAGGTACCCCTAACACGAGCTTGGACCAATCCCAGGACTTTACCTCCAAAGTTCTAAAGTCCTTAGAGCCCCTCCAATAAAACCCCTAGCCTCATGCCACTTAGGGTCGCTCCTACTCCACTACTCTGTCAGACACACAGAATGACCCAAGAAAGTTATCAATAAAGAGACTCTGAGCTGTTGCATTGGACCGGTCTCTTGGTGGTCTTTTTGAGGATGTGGAGCTTGGACACAACAATATATGTGGCCTTTGTGTTCTATCTTCGAATTAGAGAACATGAACAATGATTTCCATACTTCCTGGAAGGTATAGGAAGAATGGGTCTGTTGGGAGTGGACTATGGCAGTGAAAGGGTGCTTAATATTAGCATGTTCCAACACTTTGAACTTGGTATTAAAAGTGTGCTTGCAATACATAAATCAATTATAGTTTATTAAATTTCTCCATGATAGAAGTAAGAGAAGAAAGTAAAAATTCAACATTGGACTCCTTGACTGAATGAATACCCACAATTTATTAATGCATGTGAATTAAAAAAACATGTAACAGTTACAACCCTGGCACTGAGGAAGTCTTATCACCATTGTCTTTGTACTTTATTTCTATTTATTCCTTGAAACACGAAATACTGTAAGACCTCAATTTTGATGTGAAGCCCTGATTTACCACCAAAGTTTGCTGATGTAGGGAACAGCATTCAAGTGAGAAGTCTCATGCTTGGAACTCAATTTTATGAGGCAAGGCAATTTTTCAACAAGGATGTCTACTATGCATTATGACTTAACTTCTTCTAGCTTGCAGAGTTAGAAAATTCCCCTCATACTGTCATCTAGCCTTTCAAAATATTGCACTAATTTTTTTGCCTTACCTGATTTAATTAACATGCATTGTAATTTCTGTAAAAATATTTAACTGACTTCTCTCAACTAACTTTGTTGACTTATAATATTACAGAGATATAAATAATTAAAAATTGTAAAGACCATGGTGAAGGACACTTTAGCTGAGGGATTAGAATTTCATACCTATTAGTTTCAAAATGTAACAATGATGAATTTCATGTATTTTTGTTTGAATTCCTGACACACTTTCACATCTATTATCACACCTTATTTTTATCAGCTTCCTGAGATGAATAAGGTCAGCGAGAGTTAATCTTATTTTGGTGATGGGTAAATAGCCTGACAAGTAAAATATTATGGAGACATGATAGCAGTTTTCAGCTGCATCAAGGGTTTTCATGGAGAAGAAGGATTAGATAATTTTGTAGAAACCCAGAGGGTATGCCCCAGATGAGCAGAAGGAAGTTGTGGAGAATTTAGCTGAACAGAAAGAACAGCTGCAGTATTGCAGGTAAAGAACAGACTTCCTCAGTGGGTAGGGTTGGTCCCCAAACTGGAAACTGAGAGCATTTTCAGGGGATTTCCTGCAGGGTGGTAAAGCCAGCAGAAAGACATTACCTGAGGTGCTCCCTAGTGTGTGCTGTGATCCGTGAATTGGAATAATAAATAAATGTGGTGACATTTCTTAATAAATGCAGAGTCTGGGCATTTGTCAGTGTTCTCTGCTGCAATCCCATGCTAATTCTGCTGCTAATTTCGAATCTTTTAAATCCATCACTATTTCAGATAATAATACAATTTTAGGCCTGTGTCCAGGTACTAATGTGACCCTTTTATTTGAGAAACAATGAATCACAGAATGTTGAATTTTCCTTTATTTTTATCTTTCACAGGCCAGAAGATTTAGTAGAGCTATTGAGAGTTGCTTTCTGTGGATAGAGTTATAAAACAAATACTTTATAATTTATAATGTTTCATGAATAGTAGTTTAACCTCTGAAACATGCATTTTTAAAGTATTTAGACATTCCCAGATTCTTTTAAAAAATTAAGTTCCTTTTCACTTGTCTGGGTCATTACTTGTAAATGTAAATGTATAAGATGCATTATTTCATTAAAATTCAAAACAAAATGATTGCTCTAGAGAGTATATTTTTATTGTTGAATCTTACAGTCTATCAAATAACAGGAAAGGAAACTGGCTGCATAGTGTCCAATCAGGAAGGAGTTTGGGGTGAGAAGTTAAAACATAGTAAACACCTTGTCACAATCATACCTAAGTTTCATCAAAGTAATGGTTTGTAAGACCTGGTTTATGGCTCTAAAGATCCCTGATATTTACTTCAGTTATTAAGGCAGAATAAATTTTATAAATCATAAAGGTTACATTTACAGTAGGAATGCTAAGAAGAACCACATGCATATGCACGAGCAGCTCCTAGGAGAACCACAGAAATGAAGTAAAAAATATCACTGGAATTCTACTCTCCCTATTTTGCCTGTAGCATATCACTTAATGACAGTTGAAGACTCCTGCTAAGAGACCAGGTAGGCTAACTGCAAATCTCTACCTCTCCTTCTACTCTCAATCCCCTCAAGCTCATCTCCAGAACTCTAGCACAGCGCCTCCTTTTGTACCTCTTTCCTCTCTGACCCCAACCCCAACTGATCACAAAGATCTCCCCAAAACTTCCTTCCCTTAACTCATCCCATTATGTTAGCCTCTAATTCCAACAGGCATTTCCTGACAACGCATCAAGTGAACTGGCCAGGGAAACAATGAACAAAACACCAACCCAACAAAGAGAAAAAGAAATCAGCATCTAGAGCGATAATCATTCAAAAAATGGTTGTCTAGATACCAGTACAGAAACACAATCAATAACAGCTGGAGAAAAGTGTCTCTACTAGAGCCCACAGCTCTACCACAGCAGCACTCAGTATTCCAAAATAGCTGAAACACACACACACACACACACACACACACACACACAAAAGACCTTGAAACTCCCTTATATGAATGTGATAGACCTTCTTTATTAGGAAAATAATGAATCCTATTAAAAAAAAATGCAGGAAAATAAAAACAAGCAGTGAGAGAAAACAAATAATACTGTTAGAGACCAAATATATAATATTATATATATATACATATATATATACACACATATACATGCATGTATACACACACACACACACACACACACACACACGTACACCAGAGAAAACCAAAACTGAGGGAATTCTGGAAAAGAAAACTTAAAAATTCAAACAAAAGTACAGAGGCAAGCTTCACCAATAGAATATGAAAGATAGAATGAAAAATACAAGGCTTTGAAGATATGATAGAAGAAATAAACACGCTGATCAAATAAAATGGTAAATATAACAAACCCCTGACACCAGACATATAAAAAATGACACCATGTAAGAAATCTAAGAAAAACAGAAATAGAGGAAGAAAAAAACTACTATTTACTCAGAAAATATATTCAGCAAATTCAAAGAAAAACATGTTCTAACCTAAATGAAGAGATGCTTATAAAGGTACAAGAAACATACAGAACACCAAATAGATTAGACCACAAAATTAGTCCCCTCAATAAATAATAATCAAAATACTAAACATACAGAACAAAGAACCAATATTAAAACCTGAAAGGGAAGATCAAGTAGCAAATAAAGACAAACTTATTACATTTAACCCTGTCTTCAACAGTTTCTAAAATCCAGACGGTTCTGGACAAATTTGTCCTACAGACTCTAAGAGACTACAGATGCAAATCCATACTCCAATATCATCAAGGCATTGAATCAACATCGAGTGAAAATGCGATATTCCTCAATATATCCAGATTTAAACAGAATCTATCTACAAACCCACCCCAACAGAATGTACAGGAAGAAAACACCAACCTAAGGAGATTGACTACAAAAGTAGGGAATAATCTTAGACCAGCAAAAGCAAATGAAAGTAAGCACACGTACTTACACATGTAGCCACCACCACCACCACCACTACCACCATCATTACGACAGAACCATCTAAAACAACAATAAAATAACGGGATTCAGTGACATGTAATAAAGTTTAGAAAGTACACATTTGCAAATGGTGGTCTAAGAAAAAAATGAAAGTAACTTTCTCTGAAAGTGTGTTGTTTTTTGACAAAATGTATTAATATTGTACTTAGAACGGATCCCCCATGATTTCTGAATTTTCCTCCAAATGAATCAAAGTCTTAATTCTAAAATAACAGTATCCATAGAATTTGGCAAAGTTTATAGAAGTAATAAAAAAAAAAAACTGCCGACTTTTGAGGCTGAAAAATAATTCTTGATGAATCTTCAAACTCTGAATGCTCTTAGCCTGAGTGGTTACTCATCCTCAGAAATCATTACCAGTATGTGACATATGATGGATACCCACAAAAAAGCAACATCTTTTCCTTATTAGAAAAAAAATAATGTCACACAACTCTTCAAGAAAAGAGAACATTGATTTCTACTCTAGTTTTAAAAATCTTCATTTTACTTCAGTCCCATAGATTCTCTGTTTTCAAAAGGAACTTAAGTCTGTCATTTTCAAGACATGTTATGCTGGACTGTGTGACAGAAAGGTAATGGACAGTAGCATAAGTACACTTATGCTTTTTTAGGAAGAACAGAAGGTATTCCCAACCTTTTCTGATATCCTTTGAATTATCACTCTGCATAATGCTAAGATAACAAGGTGTTTTCACAGCTCCCTCTTTGTGTTTGACACTTAGGACTTTATGAATCTTGTCCACTTTCCACTTCTATAACACTTATTTCTTAGAAATGTCACTTTTCAGTTCTGGAGTAAAGGAACTAAGTCAGTTCTTTGGTCTGACTATTATTCACAGAAGCATCTATTTCCATGCACAGTGAAACAGTATCAGTCTCTCGAACTCAAGACCTCTAGTCTGGGATTATTCCATAAGCTAAATAAAATATGTGTCTTTTGTTCTATTGAAAGAAAAAACTCCTTTGGAAAATTAGACAAGTAGAGATATCAAGATTAGTTTTAACCAAATCTGAGAATGTTACTATATCTTGAAATCTTGGTAAAATAGATTTGAGTCTTAACAATGTGCGTCATCTATCTTTACCTATCTAGCACCTGATGATGCCGAAAGATGGCTTCAGGTGCATTGGAATTGGAATTACAAATTTTATGATGCTTTGTGGGCACCTGCTTGTGACTGAACCTTTGTTATTACCCAATACAGTAAGTTCTCTTAGTAAGACATGAGCTAAGCAATAAGATAGCAGTGACCATCCCTTGGGAACTAGAACAAATCTGAAAGGTGATATTATATTTTTTAACTCCCGCTTCTCATGGTTCTATACAGACAATCTGGCATTTACAGCAGAAATGGAGTGAAGGGTCAGCATGGTGGTGGTAGAGGAGAGAACCTGTACTGAAGAGCAGGTGAAAGCATAACATTAAATTGAGCAATTAAAATATCTAGGTCTCAGATTCCTGCAGTCTTGATGTGCTTATTTAAAAATATTTTAAGAAGGAAGGAGAATAGATGGAGGAGCAGTACATCTGTGCATCTTGTTTTTTGGGTGAGTAGAATAAATTTCATTGGCACAGGTGTTTGATCTGTGACTTTTTCAAGGGTAATGCAAGGAGAATCACTGTAAGAAAAATTTCTTTTTCATGTCCATCAGTATATTTACAAAAGAGTTGTTGCCTGTGGTAATATATTTTATATTTAATAAAATAATTATGGAATGTCAGATGACACAGTCATGCACAGTTAAGCATAGAGAGAGGGTCAGCATGGGAAAGATCTAGTGGTGACCTAGACCTTTAATCCCATAACTCCAGAGACAGAGATCTTTCTGTGTTTCCATGAGCTCAAAGCCTAAATACCAAACAGTAGTAGCACATACCTTTAATCCTAACTCCAGGATTACGATGCAGAGTTGAACCCAAAGTGAAACAAATGGGTGAAGAAGATACTTGAGGTAGACATAGGCAGAGGTTAAGGTACTCTGTAGGAATGATGAGTCAGGCTGAGGACTTTTATATATATATATATAAATATATATATATTTATAATTTTATCTACATAAATATACATAATTTTTATCTTTTTAATCTTTGTATTCCACTGTCCCGCTCCCTTCCCTCCTCCTAATCCCTCCCAGTCAGCCTTCAGCCTCCTCCTTCCCATCCACCCTTTCCCTCCCCAAAAGGGCAAGAAGTCCTAAGGTGGGCCAACTCAGCTTGGCATATTCACTCCAGGCAAGTTGGATCTACCCATGCCAAAGTCAAGGCTGTGCTACCGCCCCTCAAGGCTCCACACACTGCTCATGCCAGTCAACAGTCACCTACCCATGGAGGGCCCAGCTCTTTTTCCCGATGGGTCTCCATGGGTAGCATTTACCCTGAGAAGTTGGCTGGATGAGAATTGACTGTTGTCTGTTTCCATATATTCCTCCAATATCTGGCTCTAAGTTTTTATTAAATACCAACTAAAATTTGTGTTTCAGTTATCCAATCATACTTTCTTCCCCTTTCACAATAATTAATATACCCAAATATAAGAATGTTGAATTTAGATAAAAAATTTTGCCTTCATTCCTGCATTTAAAACATTTCCCCCTCTCACATGTTGTTGAATTTTGCACATTAATTTTAGTTAATCACTATAACCTATAATGTTTCCAAATCCTTTTCACTAGAGCTGGATTCAAACCATATTATGGATGACATGGAAGGGTTTATTCAAGATAGGTAAAAACTTATCTGCCATGGGTATACGTAGAGTGCTTCTGTCTGAAATAGAGAAGAACACAGAGTTGGGGTGATGCTGCTCTGGTGAACAAGCTCACAAATCGTGCCTGGGTGTCCTGTGCATTTATTCCTTATCTGTGAGGCTCAACAATAAGGAAAATGACTCATTTCACAGTAAATAAAATAAGTCAAGTTTTTTTGATAAGTAGCAATGCCCTGAACAAAATGGGAAACATAAAAGCCCAGAGGATTAGAGCCAGGGAGAGAAGAAGCAGGTGCCAAAGGTATTAAGGAAGTCTAAATGATAGGTTTACCATGTTGCTAATGACTGAGATTACTCATAAAAGCTTATAAATATAAACACATGGAATAAAGGGAACTTACAGTTTCTATATAACAATCTCTAAATTATTATCATTGTTGTGATCTAGAAAGAATGCATTTGAATTTAAAGTTTTCCTGCATTAGATTATTAAGTTCACAATACCATTAACCGAGTAAAGGGACACTTTAGTTTAGCTGGAAATCTTTATATGTCTTGGATATACAAATTATGGTCTAAAAGCAGATTTTGGAAACAGCAGTCTAGCACCTGTGAGGTTTTTCAAAGTTTTGATTGAAAATCAGGTCAAGGAGTAAATGTGATCCTTATTTGCATTTTCAGCTACACCTAGAACCATTCACAAATACCCCAGTACATGTCATATGCTATCACATGTTCTTGTAAAGGCAGCAAAGCTTCAAGTAATTACAAAATGAAAACAATTATGTGACCAGAGAATAGTTTTTAAATGTCGCATTTTTAAGTGTTCTCAGTGAAAAGAAGATTGATAATCAGAGAATTGAAGGAAACTAGTTAGAATAAAGCTTTAAATAAGAACAATAAATGCATAAATGGCACTTACATTCTCTTCTTATTTAGGAATACGTTTGTGATTTATTTATCTCTCTTGAATGAACCTAGAAAGTACATACAATAGATGCTAAATATATAGTTTTTAAATGAAGTAAAGGATAAAAAGGAGGGGAAACAATATATTCAGAGTAGTAGAAGGTTGTTAGTTGAGAGTAACTTATAACAAGCATAGATTCTGAACTTATCATCTTATAGACGCCTTTCCTCCTCTCCTTTCCCCCTACATACACACATACCCAGAGAGAGAGAGAGACAGAGAGAGAAAGAGAGAGAAGCATATATGTTTAGAGATACATGGAACAAAGGCAACAAGTGTTTCTCTAATTATCTTAACTTTTAAAAGTGAAACAACTCTTTAAAAAATAAAACTATAATATAATATTATAACTTCCTTATTTAATTCAGTGCATCCCCAATAACAACCCTACAATATTATGTACAGAAACAGAATAATAAATCTAATAATTCATAGGTAATTATAAATGATATCCGATTTCCTAAACAATCTTGAGTAAAGAGATCAATGCTGAAGGAATTGCCATTTCAAATTTTAAGATATATCACAAAACTGTAATAAGAAACATTGTAGAGAAGCCATTCTTCTTTAGAGTCAAGACTGATGAGTCTGCCTGACACTGTCTTCCAAGCACCATCGATCTCCTATCATCCTAACCTGGGTCCAGCTTCCAATGTCTCTGGTTATTATGACTACTAATGGCTCTCCAGAGCCAATTTACAGTCTTCTGTCAATACTTGTCCCGCATAACCTAACCCAAAGTTGGCTCCCACAGCATATCTATTTTCTGTAATACAGCTGGATGAGTTAGCTTCATATTCCTTCAACCTGCTGCATTCACTCTAGTGTTTAAATCTAGTCTGACCATTCCTGCCTGCGGCACAAAAATCTCTTTAGGATTTTAACTGCCCTGCACACCTCTTACAGGGTCCTTGATTTCTCTATGCATCCAGATCTAACCTCATATTCTATGCTTGAACCAGTATTCAGATTTTATACAGCAGCTCATCTTCCTGTCCACATGACTTCATTCTACCTAAGTTATTTCCAACCTCTAGGTCCAACACATCTGTACATCCTCTTTTTGGCCCAAACTCCCTTGTCCATATCAGACACAAAATTAACAAAGAAAACCACACATAGAGACCTCACTATAAAATAAAAATTCTATGAAAGGTAAAGCCAGTATCTCATCTCAAAAAGCTAGCATTTCTATAGACATCTTCGATGAGGGAATGTCTTTCTGTATGCTGTGAATATCAATCTTTAAATAAAGGAGCTGTTTTGGTACATGACAGGCACCATAGAAAAAGTAGAAGAAATCAGAGAATAGGCAGGAGAAGGGCAAAGTCAGGACAGACTGAGCCAGATGCCCAAGAAGAAGCATGTAAGGAACACAGGTGAGCCACGGGGCCATGTGGCAGACAGATTAATGAGAATTGGTTAAGATGTAAGAGCAAGCTAGCAATGTGCCTGAGCCATAGGCCAAACAGCATGAAGTTAATATAAGTGTCTGAGTCATTTCTGGGGACCTGATCCAGCTGCAGGCAGCTAAAAGGTCTGGGGCGGCAGGTCTGCGCGTCTGGACCTCTGGGTGCCCTGGGCCAGAAAACCTCATTGAAACACATCTTAATCAATGAGACTTACCCAGATGAATCCGAGGCATGGAATTTAAAATAATAATCAGAATCTTTATTAAAACTCAAGAAGTTTAAATAGACACAGAGAAAAAACTCAGTGAAATGAATTTAAGAATAACAATTGGCTGAATAGTGCTGAAGAAAAAAAGAACATAATGCTAATATTTAAAAAATGATAAAGATAACCCAATATCTGAGAACATAATACAAATGGGAAATAGAAACAGCAAAGAGGATGCGTGCTGAAATGAGGATATAACTAAGAAATAAAAAATAACCCAAGTAGACACACAAAGGAAAACTTTTGGAGTAGGATGGAATCAAACATAAGATAGTATATAAGGACTTAAAGATAGAGAATATAGACCATATATGCAAGGAATATTAAACCACAGAAAAAGAAACTAAAAACCACAGCAAAGAAATAGACTTAAAATATAGGACGCTATAAAAAGACCAAATCTAATTATAGACATAAAGTAGAGAAATTCCAAGTTAATTTATAAACCAGAAATTCAAAGATACCATAGAAGAAAACTTAACCAAACTAAAGCCCTACCCACATGGACACAGAAGCACAGAAAACACCAAACAGACAAGACCAACAAAGAAATATCTCATAGTATACTATACTTAAAGTGCTAAGTATAGAGAACAAATAAAATGTATTGAAAGTTGTTAGAGAAAACACAAGTCACGTATAAGGGTTAAGTCCATCAGAATAACAGATGTTCTCAATGGAAACTTTGAAAGTCATGAAAAGCTTAGAGTATTATATTTCACATGCTAGAATGCCTTGGCAACAAACCTAAGCTAATATACCTAGCAAAACTATCAACATAATTAAAGTTAAATAAACTTTCCGCAATATAAACAGATTAAACATTTTTATATCTTACAGATCAAAACAAAAGAACAGAAATCAGTATTTTAAGGCTGCTGAAATCAGTGAGCATAACAAACACAATGTGAAAAGAAATATACAAGCACATTTATTAAAATAGGAAGATCCATCGAGAACCCAAATAGTAACACCAAGTTCAATAATGCAATGACCACAATTAACACAGATTTATTTATTTCAATAAAAATTTAAATATCGGTGATCTCAATTTTCCACAAAAATTTAAAATACTCATTGAATGGAGAAAGAAATAAAAACTGTTATCAACATGAAACATAGCTTTAAAATATAGGTACCAACTTAGAAAAAAGGGTAGATAAAAGTATTTTAATCAAGTGGGACCACTAAACAAGTAGATATTACTATCACAGCATCAGAAAAACTAGACTACAAACTAAATTAATCAGACAAAGAAGAATATTTTACTCTAAAAAAGGAACAGTTGACAAAGAAGACATTACCATCCTAAGCATATATGTAGTAAACTTGGATATACCAAATTTTACTTTAAAATAGACTATTGGATTTAAAGATCTAGATTAGCATTAACACTTTAATAGTAAATTGTTTTAATACACCTTTTTCTCCAACATACAGAACATCAAGACAAAAATGAACTAGAAAATAGTTTATTTTAATAAAATAGAAAATATCTCAATAAATTGATTTCAATATAAAATAGATTTAACAGCAGATATCTACAGAATATTTATCTAAATTCAGAATCATATGGAAGAATCTCTAAATAGACCACATCCCAGGGGATTAAAAAAGAAAAATTCACAAATGCAAAATGATGGAGATCACTCTCAGTATGGCACCAGAACACAATGTAACAAAAATTTAAACTGACAACAAATGAATCACCGGTAAAAGCACAAACTCACAAAAATTAAATAACTCATTACTGAATAACAAATGTGTCATGGAATAAATTTTAGTAGAAATTTAAAAAACTTGTCTTGGAACTATATTACATAAAATCACAATATAACAAATTACCGGGGATCGACTAAAAAAAAGTTTTGTGAGGGAAATTTATAGTTCTAAGTGCCTATATTTAAAAAAATCAGAAAAAGCACAATTAAGTGTCATGATTATGCAACAAATATTTTGAAAAAGCAGAACAAACCATATCCAATTCTAGTTGATAGTGTAACAGGCAGGCACCCCTAACTTTAGTGCCCCTAGACACCCCTAAAACCACGGCTAATGACCACTGTTAATTTTGAAGAAAAAGAGAGTTTAATTATATAAATACTGATATATACATGTGCAGGCTCAAGGCACTGTGGAAGCCAAGACCCCTGAATATTTTTAGGGCAGAAAGTTTATACAGCACTCTGGGTACTGGAGGGAGTACATCTAGGCTTCTGAGATAGGAAAGTTACAACAGGGCAGGGCCAAAGGTCAGCCTAGGACAAAGTTTAGGAATGCGACAGGCAGGCAGGTGTATTTCCTGTGAAACAATAATGAGTCTTGGGCAAGCTGGGGACCACCTGACAATATTCATTTCCTGGAGCAATGGTCACAATGGGCACATTGTGCAAGCTTCAGAAAGTTCCTGCTTTGGTAAACAGCACATGGGTTAACAGTTCTCATGGTAGGGCTTTCCTGGGTGGCCCCACCAAGGTTGCTACATCAGGAATGCAGGCACAGGGAGTCAGGTGGCCAAGCAATGTATCTCAGGAATTCAAAGAACATCCTTTGTTTCTCAGGAGGAGGTGGTGAACATCTACCTTCTTAGTTAACAGAAAGTTAGCGTGACAGCACAAGAGGTCAAATCTTAGGTTAGGCAAGGAAAATTTCATCTTTACAGTAGTATGAAATACCAAAACTCAGAAAAAAATTACTGAAATAGAAACAAAGAAATCAAGAAAAGAATTAATAAATCTGATATCTGGTACTTTGAAAAGTCGAACAAAACTAAAAAATTGTTCCAATAAAGAGAGAGAGAGAGAGAGAGAGAGAGAGAGAGAGAGAGAGAGAGAGAGAGAAAGTGTAGGGATTTAATAAAATTTCAGAAGTTTTGGAGATGTCAGAGGGAATTTACCCACAGTCTATGTGGGGGGTTAGTAAAAGCTCCAGAAGTCCCAGAGCTCTAACCACAGTCAGTCTAGGAAAATCAGAGAGTGGTGATTCAAACCTTTAATCCCAGCACAGGGAGTATCCTGGGAGTGGTGACCTACACCCTTAATTCTAACTGAGTCAAGGTCACTTCAGATTATAGAAGGAATTCCAGGTTCTCAAGCAGGTGTGGTGAGGCCACACCTTAATTACCTAAAGAATACTTAAGAGGGGGATTCAAACACAGAAAAAATCCATTCCAAGGGAATCAAGGCTGAGGAAGCTAGAAGACAGCTGGGTAAGATTTGACTGTGTTTATTCCCTCTAGTATCTCCAACTTCTTCAAAGATCTATCCCTGAGTCTCATTCTTTCGTGCAACAAGAGAGAATCATTTATAGGGCACACATCAATAAAACTATACTTTATTTAATAGGAAAACTTCAAGTAAATAGATAAATTTCTGGACTCAGCTAAACCAACAAATTAAAAAAATGTCAATTACCTAAACAGACCCACAACAAATAAGACTTTTAGCTAAAAAGATGTCTAGGGCTTTAAGAATTCACAGTAAACTTTTATCAGATTTTTAAAGAAGATATACAGTTAATCCCTCAAACTATTCAAAAAAATAGAATGAGAAAAAGCATTACAAGTCTTCTCTTACAGAGACAGAATTACTCTAATTACCTTACCAGGTACAAGACACAACAGAAAAAAAAAAAAAAAAAAAAAAGCTATGAGCCAATATTCCTGATCACTATTCACAAATGCTGAAAAATACTTGCAAACAGTACAGTCATAGATCAATAATATTATCCACCATGACCAAATTGTCTCTATCTCTGAGATACAGGTGTGGTACAACATATGCTATTCAGTAAGTGTAATAAATATGTAAATGGAGCGAAAGACAAAAATTACATGATCACCACCATAAATGCAGAAAAGTCTGTGGCAAAACCTATTGTCTTAGTAATATATTCCCTAGAGAGTAGAGGGTTACATGGAACATACCTTAGCATAATAAAAGGTGTGTGTGTGCATGTGTGTGTGTGTATGTGTGTGCATATGTGTAACAATTAACATCATCTTATGGTTAAATGCTCCAAGCAATCAGACTGAAGACAGCATTGAGAAAGGGATGTTCCTTATCCCTATTCCATTTTGAAAATGTGCTTTTAAGTATTACTCACAACAATAAGGGAAGAGAAGGAAAATTTGAAAAGACACAAGCAGGATAAGAAGACATCAAACTTTCCCTGTTGGCAGATGATGTGTTCCTATGCATTAGACACCCCAACATTCTACCAGAAAAGTTCTAAGAACAGTAAACACATTTGGTGTGTTATGGCTGAACTTGAACAACAGACGGACAGTGTCAGAACCTAGGTTTGAAAAGCAAAGATCTTTATTCCACATGCATGGGGGCTCAAGGCAGATGGTTGGCCAAGAGCCCCGATAACACTTTGAGCTTAACTTTTATATAGATCTTTCAAAAGGGAGGGAGGGTATGCTGGAGTCATGAGATAGGGAAGTGCAGTTGGTTCTCATGGTATCTTGTTTTCACAGGCAGGGTCAGGTGCTATGGTTTTTCCAAGAATAGCTCTTTCCAGGAACAATGGGCACAGAGGGTGGGGGTGGGCAGAAAAGTCCCCGTTGAACCAACTTTCCCACAAGTCTTTCAGGTGATGTAGAAAGAAAATCAAATTAGGCAAATCAGTAGCTTTTTACATACTAACAACAAACTTACAGGAAAGAAGATCATGGACACATTCCCATTCATAATACCCTCAAAAAATAGAATAAAATAAAATACCTAGAAAAAACTTCTAAAGTTAACACTTCAAGCTTTTGAAGAAAGAGATAATGATATGAGAAAATACAAAGACATCCCATACTCATTGATGAGTAGAATTAATATCATGAGAATAATCATTTTATCAAAAGTATTTAATGACTCAATGCAATTCCACTCAAAATCTCATCTCTCATGGAAGAAAAGAAACAAAACAAAACAAAACACTACCCTAAAATTAATATGGAAGCAGAAAATATCCCTGCTAGCTAAAGCCCATCAAGAAACAGAATACTGTAGTGATTATATTTCCAGATCTTAAGATAAGTTTCCAAGCCATAGTAATAAAAACAATATGATATTGACATAAAGAAAAATGACTTGGAGATCACAGGAACAAAGCTGAAGACCCAACATTAGTACATTAGTACATGTAACTCAGACAATTTATATTGACAATGTTGCTTAAAAAAATATGTGCAGGAGAAAAAGAAATTATCTATATTCTAATGCTGCAGGAAAATCTGGATGCCCATATAAATAAATAGATAGATAGATAGATAAATAGATAAATAAATAAATAAATAAAATTAGACAAGTGTTTAATACCTTGAACAAATTCTAACTTCAAATTGGCAAAAGATAATTATAAAATTTGGAACAATGAATCTGTCTAAAGAAAACATATATATATAATACTACATGATATAAGTGTAAGAATGACTTTCTCAATAAGAATTCATTTGTCCAAGGACTGTATATAACTAAGAAGCTTTTTCATAGCCAAAGAAACAGTTCACCAAGTAAATAAGAAGCCCACAGAATGGATACAAATCATTTCCAGCTAAACATCTAACAGAGGATAAATATCTAAAATAAGCATGGAACTCAAAAATAAAATGGGTACAAAATAAACAAAGTTAAAAAACCAAATGATTCTGTTTTGGACCTGATCATAGAGTTTAAAAATAAAAATAGGAAAGGAATGTGTCAAAAAGTGTAAGGATGGAGTTTTCCCAGCCTAGCTTAAGATTTGGCCTCTTGTTTGCTGAGAAGGTATTTGCTAACTAACCCCCTCCTGAGAAACACAGGATGTACTTCCTGCATTGCTTGGCCACCACCCCCTCCTGAGAAACACAGGATGTGCTTCCTGCATTGCTTGGCCACCTGACTTCCTGAGCCTGTGAGAACTTCCCTATCTCAGGAGCCGGGATGTACAACTCCCCCACCCAGAATGCTGTATAAAACTTCTGTCCTAGAAGCATTAGGGGCTCTTGGCTTCCACAGTGCCTCAAGCCCACACACGTGTGTATAATAAACTTTTTCTCATTTTGGAAAAGACAGCTCAACTATTGAAGTCTCCTTTTGCGCCCACTGTTACAAAAGTGTTTGTTGGCCCAAGCAATCAAGAAAATATAAGCAACATAACTGTGAGTTCATCTTATCCTAGTTAAAATGCAAAGATCAATACAAACACAAACACAAATGCTTTGGAAGTGAAAAAAGGGAAGCTGCGGTGTTTACTTCTCTAGAAATTTTGAGGCCTGAGAGAGTGGAGCCTATATGAGGCAGATTACAGTCACATACAATAACCATCTTTATTCAGAGCACCCAACTGTTTATACTCTGAGGGTTAATAGATGTCCCCAGAGTATAGTTCTCATGAGTTCTATCTATATACAATCACGAAGATTAAGCTGCATGTGACTAAAACATATTTTCCATTTTGTCATATAAGCAAATAAAAATATCCAGTTGTAATGAATAATCAGAAGTAAACACACTCCTATCTGCTATACTTGTGTGGTGAAAAATAAATTTCAAGAAAAACTTTTTGGTGCTTTTGAAGAAACAGGTCAAAGACTTTTTCTTTTTTTTTAATGTTTTCAATTGACATCTAGGAACCCATTCCCTACAGAAAAACACCCGAGTCAGCCTTGATTCTTGGGGGATGGACTTTAACTTACCTCAGTGGGAACCTACCTCAGCTGGATATGCCAGACCTAACTGACTCACCTTGGATTTCTTCCCTCCCTGGGGAATGGATGGGGGGATGGGCTGAAGAGAAGGCTGAGAGAGGAGTGAGGGGAGACAAGGGAGGGGGAGCAGTGCTGGGTATGAGAAAATCATCTTTTTAAAGAAAAAGAAAAAATAAAGAGCTCAGAATTCCCCCCACACAACTATATTAACTCCATTCTTGGACTGTGTTCTGGCAGGAACCCCTATTTTCTGTAAGGGTTTAAAACTGTAGGTGGGATTAAAAACTAGGCTAGTCACAAAATTTAAAAGTAAGTCTAGTACTCCTTGACATATGCTCAATGGACCTAACATCCTACTTCATAGAGTGTAGGGATATTGTATTGTTTCATGGTAAATAATTGTCCCACCCACTGGTTTAGTAAAAAGAGCTGATTGGCCAAAGGCAGGCAGGAAGTGTAGGCGGGGCTACCAGACTAAGAAAATCTCTGAGAACTGAATGCCAGACAGAGAGCACCAGAGAGAAGCTGCAGGATGCAGAGGACAACTATGCTGCTCTAAAGAAAGGTACCGAGCCACATGGCTGAACAAGAGACATGGGTTAGATGAAGGGTAGAGAGCTAGCAAGTGATATGCCTGGGCCTGAGGCTGATCAGCCTAAAACTATAGTAAGCCTCTGTGTGTCTCTGTGGGACCGTGGGACTGCGGGTCTGCAGGTCTGTGGGTCCACAGGTCTGTGGTCCTAAACCTTGAGGTTAGGCCGGAAAGTCCGAGCCAGAAACCTCGAACTAAAATAGAGAGTTGATCAGCCATGTTTATTGCTGTTCTGCTCACAATAGCCAGTGAATAAAAGCAGTACATTCTCCAATGATCAAGTACATAATGTACTACACATACACTATGATATACATTAGAATAAATAATTATGAATCTTAGAGGTTAATGGATGGAATTAGTAAAGATAATATTGAATGACATTATCCCTACCCATGAAGATGACTATTGCATGCTATTTCTTATTGGCAAGTCTTCTAGCTCCAAATCTCAGATATAAGTACAGAGCCTATAGTAACTACAGAAACCAGAAAAGTGAAATAAAAAAAGAGGAATACCATGGGACAAGTGATATGATTGGGCAAATAAGACAAACGGGGCTATAATCAGATAAGTACAGAAGAACAGAGGCAAATATAAATATAGTATGTGAGAAAAAGTCATAAGGGTACAAACATACTATTATACTATTAACAATCAATCTAAAATTACACAATGTCTGTGAATAAATAAACTCACAAACATACTATTTGGATATATATAAATATATGAATCTTTAATATTTTGGGGTCTGTAAGATTACCAATCTATGCTTTACCATCACAGATTTCCACAACAGCATCTCCAGTCCTCTGGCAGGGACAACCCTGGCATGTTCCTATCCTCAGTGGCCTTCCTTAGTTATGCAATAAGGTTCCATAACTCATTTCTTCTATCCTTGACTCTAAAGCCAGAACCATGAGCCTGAACATGCCAAGTTCTACTCGGTGAGGCTAGCCCAATTATGTCTTCAGGAGATTTCTGTTTTCAGGGTTTTCCTTCACTCCCTATCTTTTGTTGTCTTTAAACCAGTAGACTAGGCTGGCTTCAAACTCAGAAATCTGCCTGCCCCTGCATCCAGAGTGCTAGGATTAAAGGAATATACCACCACACTGAGTTCTAAGCTTTTCTTTAATTTTTTTTCACAAGTTGGAAGCTTGTAGAATCTTGTTGTAGAATATTATTATTTGGTGTGTTTTATTTGTTATGCTCTGGAAAATTAATTTAATGACACAAAGATGTGACACAATTTTTCCCATTGCATTTGTTTAATTCTGCAAAGCTGTGTTAATGCGCCTGTTTAAAGCACCAGATGGTCTAATAAAGCACTTAATGGCCAATAACCATGCAAGAGAAAAGGTAGATAGAAAGAATAAATAGAAGGAGAAATCTGGGAGAAGAGGAAGAAGGAGCAAGAGAAGGAGAAAGACACAGGACCACCCAGCTACACAGCAAGCCATGGAGCATGATGCAAAAAATAAAAAAAGTTATATAGAAATAAAGAAAGATAAAAGCACAGGGGTGAAAGGTGGGCAGAAATAATTTACAGTTCAGAAAAGCTGGCAAGAAACAAGCCACAGCTTGGTACTTATAGGAAAAAAATATACATGTGCGCGCGCGCACACAGACACACACACACACACACACACACAGACACACACACACACACACACACACACACACACCACTATATTCCTAAAAAATGAACAGATCCAACTCAGTCTGTAGAATATGACTTTGTGTGTTCATTTTCAGGGATGATCACTTGGTATTGAACAACCAAATGGTATTCTCTTCTCTAGGGAGACTCTCTCTCTCACTCATTCCTTAGTTGCCTGTAGTCCTTTGTGTAGGAATGAGGTGTAGGCCTCACGGCATCCACTTCACAATTTCTAATGTTTCTGTCCTTTTCCAACTTATGTTTAAACAATTATGTTAGTGAAACTTATGGGCATAGATCTTGACATTTCAGGAGACAGAGTTTCACAACAAATTTTGCTATTCTCTAGCTCTTAGAATAGTTCTTTTTCCTTTTCTTCACTCTTAAATGCTGGAACTATTTTGTAAATGTATTCCTTGGGGCTGGCTCTGTAACTCTGTATTTTGAATGACTGTGGTTTTCTGTAATGGCCTCTGTTGCAAAGAGAAGTTTCCTTAATGTAGTGGCTTGAAAAAATAAATACCACATAGTCACATAGTGAGAGACACTATTAGGAAGTGTAGACTTGTAGGAGGAAGTGTGCTGCTGAGGGCAGGCTTTGAGGACTCAATGCTCAAATCAGGATCAAAGAGGCATGGTCTCTGTGCTGCCTGCAGATCTGGATGTAAAACTCTGAGCTCCTTCTCAGGTACCATGTCTGCCTGCATGCCACCATGCTTCTCACTGTGGCGATGATGAGAGACTACAACTCTGAAATTAGAAGCCAGCCTGGGGGCTTAAATATTTTTCTTTATCTAAGAGTCTCTGGGCTCATGGTGTTTTTTGACAGCAATAGAAACCCAAACTAAGACAGTTCCCCGGACTGGGTGTTGTGTTGCTGATTGGAGGTTTTTTGTTTTTTTTTTTAAATTATTATTATTATTATTATTATTATTATTATTATTATTATTATTACCATCATCATCATCATCATCATCATCATCATCATTATTTGTTTTAGGGGTATGTGGACTTGGAAAGTTCCCGTTAGAAACACAGCAAAATGGTTTAAGTGTGGCTTAATATGCCATAATAGTTGGGCCATACTAGTAGGAATATGGAATACAGTGCTGCTGAAAGTCATTTAAATTGTGAGGACCTAGCTTAAGATATTTCAGAAGAGAAAAAAAATTAGTATGTGGCCCAGAGAAGGTTTTGTGTTATTTTATTTTGGTGAAGAATGTGGTTGCTTTTTACCCTTGACCAAACAAATAAACAAACAACAACTACAACAACAAAAAAACAACAAAAACCCTGCCTAAATTTTGGGTTAACTGCATTTGCAGCATAGATTGCAAAGCAGCCTACTGTGGAATGTATCCTATGGCTATGAGTGGCCATACTCATGCAGATCTATCATGAAAAGGAGCAAACTGAGAAAAGAAAGATGCATTTTGATGAGAAAAGGAACACCAGGAAGTGGAATGGACCTAAGATTTGTATTTAAGGAGATAAACAGATTAAAGGTAACCATGAAGCTAAATAAAACAAAGGGAATGATGATCTCAAGGCAAGGTCTAGTTATTTTTCTTTTATGTTTATACACAATAAATAATAAAATATAGAGGCATTATATTGTAAAAAGAGAAAAAAGGGTTTTATGGTAGAGTCTCAAAGCAAGCAAACCAATGAGGAAGCAAGAAAGACAAAGAGGGCATACTAAATTGATTGTAAATATAGTATAATATCACAAAATGAAAGGTTATTTTAATGTAGTGTACTGACACAAATATAGATGTATTGAACTATAGAATAAAATAGAAGATACTAGCATGAATATCTGGAGTTATAGCCATCTGATATTTGATAAAGTGTCAACAATAAACACTCTAGGAAATATTATGCAGTCAACAAATAGTCCAGTAAAACTCTTTGTCTACATGTTCAAGATGATATTAAACACATTTATATCACTCTGAACAAAAATTATTTCTAAATAGTTCAAAGACCTCAATGTGAAGCATGAAGTACTGAAAGTTCTAGAAGAAAACATACACAGTACAATTCATGGTATAGGTGTAGAAAAGGACTTTTCGAATCAGTCTCTATTTTATGAAAAATCAGAGCCAATAGTTGAAGAGTGGAATTTCAAGAAGCCAATAAACTTATGTAAAGAAATGTGAACAATAAATCAATTGAGAATGGAGCACACAGAGTGAAAAGCAATATTCACTATATATCTATCAATGAATTAATATAAAAATTTACAAATAGATGTATATGTCAGAAAAATAGTCAGAAAATAGCAAAGAATATGAGGCCATGAATTGGAGAACAAAGGATATGCATGGGAATGTCACAGGAAAAAAAGAGAAGGGGAGATGAGGTAAATACAATTTCAAAATTAAATAATTATGGCTGGAATTGATATAAATATGGAACACTTAACAAAGAAGTGAAGTGATTCAATGGAGTACTACTGAGCATTAAGAAAAAAAAATGGCATCCTGAAATTTGCAGGCAAATAGATGGATCTCTAGTGTATCATCCTGAGTGAAGTAACACAGACTCAGAAAGATAGACATTGCATATACCCACTCCTAAGTGGATTTTAGACATAAAGCAAAGAATAATCAGGCTACAATCCACTTAAACCCACCCCCAAGTAGCTAGGTAATAGGAGAAAGTTAAGAAATACATTAATAAATCCCCCTTCCGAAGGGAAATAGACAAGATCTCCTGAGAAAATTCAAATCATATAGGTAGGAGGTGTAAGAAGAGCTGAGAAGAAAACATGAGCAAATAGGATGGTAGAGAGAGAGGGAAGCAACAGAGAGTGAGAGCGAAGAAGTGGATATCTTGATAGATGGTTTAGAGAGAAACCTGATAATAGGAAACACCCAAGAACCCACAAGATGAGCCCAGCTAGGACTCCATGCAGTAGTGGAGAGGGTGCCTTAAACTGGCCTTTCTCTATTATCATATGAACAACTACCCTAATTGCCATTATAGAACTTTCGTCTAGCAACTAATAGAGGCAAATGCAGAGATCCATAGCTAAACACCAGACTGAGCTACTGGTCCAGTGGAAGAGAGGAAGGAGAGACTGCATGAGTCAAGGGATATGAGCGACAATGGGGAGACCCATGGAATAGGTAGTACTGTGCTGTTGGGAGCTCCCAGACCCTGAGATAACAGCTCATTAACGTTCATGGAACAGATCTGGACCCTTTGAAAGTGGATGACAGTCGTCGAAAGGCATGGATAGTTTGTGGAACTTCCTGCATTTAGATCTATCCTGAGTCCATGAACTGGCTCCTCAAAGACCCTGTCTAATGGGAAAACAGCCTTCTCAGCCTTGACACTTGGAGGAGGAATTACCTCAACTGAATATACCACACTGAATTGAATTGACTCACCTTGGGATTCATTGCCTTCTCTTGGGAGTGAATGTGAGATGGTGGGGGAGGGGCTGGGAGAAGGGACAGGAGAGGGAGCAGAAGTCAGTATGGCAAAAATAATTTAAATAAAATCTTGTAAAAAAAAAAGGAAAAAAGAAGTCCCCTGGCACAGCACCTGCAAAATTGCCTGCTCATTATTAATTTGAAGATTAAAAGAATATATACGTGTGTGTGTGTGTGTGTGTGTGTGTGTGTGTGTGTGTGTGTGTGTGTGTAAAACAATTTTTGAGGAAAGCTGGTCATTGATTTGAGAGGGAGGCGAAAGTAGCTGACTTAGAGTGAAAGGTAGAAGGAATAATGATCCATCTATAAATCTTTCAAAATCAAAATAAATGAATGAAAGCAGTGATACCATGAGAACATGGACCACAGAATCAAGTAGAAGGGATCACAGAAACTAAAGCAACAGTCAGGAACCCTCTATGGGTCTGAACTAGGTCACTGCATATACATTTTGCTTGTGTAATTTGCTGTTCTGTGGGACTCCTAACATCAGTAGTAGGGGTGTCTCGACTCTTTTACCTGTGCTTGGGACACTTTTCCTCCTACACCTTGCCTCAGTCAGTCTCTGTTAGTGATGGACGCCTCTCCCTACATGTGAAACACACACCCAGTGAGCTGGGATGCCAGGCAGAATGGGAAGGAGCTATGGAGAAAGCCCTCTGAGTACTGAGATTCCCATTTCTCTACTTTTTGATCTGTTCAAATGTACTCAAGCTCCTCATGCCATAGCTTCAGCACGGAGATAGGCCACCTGTCCTCAAAGCACAAGCCCCTTGCTTTCCAAAATAACACATCGAAAGTTAGAGACCTTTATACTTTGAAGAGGTGAAAATGTTAGAGACTATACACCAACTGGTAAAGCCATTGTATTCATTATGGACACTCCTAACAGAGTTATATATATATATATATAAATATACATATTTATATATACATATAAAATATTCATTATGGACACTCCTAACAGTTATATATATATATATATATATATATATATATATATATATTAAAATATATATTTTAAAAAAGAACAAAGAACAGCAATGACACGCAGCATTTGATCCAGGCATAACACCTTAAATGGACTGTTAGGATGTAGCAGAGATATATCTGCATATCCTTGTTTGCTATTAAGTACTAGTTATAATTGGCCTACTATAGAATCAACCTAAGTTCCTATCAGCACAGGAAACAAATATGTACATAATGATATTTACTCAACTGCAAAGAGAGGTAAATTATATCTTGCCAAAAATGGATGCAACTGGAGAGCATCATATTAATAACCAAAGTCAGAAAGACAGAAAACATTTTTTCTCATATTTAGATCTTAGGTCTTATATAAAACACAAATGGGGTGTCAGTGGAAAATAATTGAGGAAAAAAATGAGACTAGAAAGTGAAGGGAAAGAGGAAATGAGAGTGAGAACTATGGTAAACATGATACACATGAACTACATCTCCTTTATGAAATCCATTCACTATGTGCCATGAATATTCACCAATAAAAATGTAAAATTAAGAAAGAGTACCTTATCCACAGTAAATACTTGAACAGCAACAAAATAAATAAAAATACACATTTAAATACACGAGTAAAGGTTTGTATATGAGTCTTGAACCACCATTTGTAAAGTGGAAATGATTTTTTTCCAGCTGGATCAAATGAGACACAATGAAGATGCTGGGGGTGAAGGGGAAGAGAAAGCCGTTACCAGGTATAAATTAAAGGCTGTCTGCTTTTATGTTTTCAAAACCCCAACCAACATAGAACGGTAGTCAAAAGCTGGACCTAATTTCAAGGGAGGAAATTAGAAGCTTATTTTCTATCTTCCCATTGCTTTTGACTCTGAGTCTTGATCCAAGCCAAATGTTGTCAGGCTGTTACAGCTTGAGCTCTCATGAGCTGCCACACTCTTCAGGACTGTCTCTCTGAGTTAAACTGTTCTATTTGGCTGACTTGCTATCTCGGGCTTCAGATAAAAAAAATGCTCAGTTGCTACACCATTCTGCCTGTTTCCGCTGCTTAAATATTTCCATATTATGGTGTTTATGTCTGACTACATTCTGGCAGTTTCCAAATCAGACTCACAGAAACCAAACTACCAGTGGGATGATGAGTAATCACATTGCAGAAATGAGAATCAGACAAAAGCATTGTTTATGGTTCGATTTTCCTTCTGAGAACCCGCTTTACACCAGAGAGAGAGGATGGATGACCAGCAAGACCCTCACAGGCACAGCTGCAATTGGTCAACAGAGTCAACCCCATTCCAAATATGCATTCCAAGTGCATATGGAATTGGATGAAAGTAAAATGAAAAATAAAGAGATGGAGCCCGTCTTCAAATGAGAGGTACATAGAAGCCAAAACGCCTCTCTGCTCTTTGTTGTCTACCTTTCCAAAGAGTAGCAGATGTTATAAATTCTATGAAATTAGACCGAATGCAAATGTCCACTAAGCTCTGAGTGGTCTTTAATGCAAAACTGCAGGGATGTTAAAATTCAGAATTCCTATCAAGCTATGTTTATTAACATCGTCCACATATGTTTTTTTCCTCCCCTTTCTTTCACTCTCTTTAGGGTGCTCTTTGATGTAGTGCCAAGTGGCTCTACAAAGCACATAGAACAGTATGTGTGAGAATCATATTTATTGGAAAGGAAAGAGCTGCATGAGGCAAATGTCAACTGTCATTAGCTTGTAAGCCTTGTCCCGGGAGAGGTAAGGGTTGTGTAAAATACCATAGAATGTGCCCAATGGGGAATTCTTATATCAACTATTTATCTAAAATATCCTCTCAGGAAAATGGAAAAGTCTTATATTTCTTTTCAATACTTGAAATTTAATTGTAATGTTGTTCCCTAGGTCTTACTATTTCATTCTACATGACTTTTAGATTTTGTAAAGCTAGAGAGGAAGAATGAAGACTTGTTATTTGAGGATTTTTTTCAATGACTATGGTATACTTATAATAAAAAATCATTCTATCTAAACATAAATATCTAGTTTGTTTTTTAAAGGGATATTTGAATATTTCTTAACCAATAGTATTCAGTAACTCTTAGAAAAATAGTATAACAGAATCTTAGGAGTATACTTTTAGTGTCTAAATTTAAAAGGTAATTGAAAATAAGCCAAATGACAAAATACCACTTCTCCAGTCAACGGGAAGATGTGAAAAATAATGTGGTAATCAGATTGTACTAATCTGGGTCTTTTATTGTCTATTGAGAGAAGGTCTTATTGGTCTTTTAAAAGTTTGTATTTATGGTTTCTGATTTTATAAGTTATACAGGGTGTATGTTTCTTGTGCTCATTCTTTTTATTTTAATGTTTTATTTTCCGGCTTTTGTCATCTGTGTGTGTGTGTGTGTGTGTGTGTGTGTGTGTGTGTGTGTGTGTGTGTGTGTGTGTGTCCTGTTGTCCAAAGGAAGAGGAAAAAACTGTGGTGCTGATTGTTCAGGTGATGATATGGAAAGGATTTCAGAGGAGCTGAGGGAGGGAAAACAGCTATCAGACTATAATGAGTGAAAAAATTCAGCATTTTCAATGAAAACAAAACACGATAGTAATGCCAATTTTACACTTTCTTTGAAGAATGAATGTTGTGTATGTGTGTGTGGGGGGGGGAGTGTTTTCATGCTACTTTTTCTGAAAGACTCATCATCATTACTTAAGGGTCTGAAACAGATCTCATATCAGATCCAGAATTTAGCCTTCCCAGTGACCTTGAACATGATTATCTCAGTTTCATTTTAGTCTTCATTATGTGGGTGGGTGTAGGGGTATTGTGTTGTTTCATGGTAAATAATTGTTCCACCCACTGATTTAATAAAAAGCGCTGATTGGCCAAAGGCAGGCAGGAAGTGTAGGCGGGGCTACCAGACTAAGAAAATCTCTGAGAGCAGAATGCCAGAAGAGCACCAGAGAGAAGCCAGAGGAAGCAGAGGACAACTATGCTGCTCTAAAGAAAGGTACCGAGCCGCATGGCTGAACAAGAGACATGGGTTAGAGGGTTAGATGAAGGGTAGAGAGCTAGCAAGTGATATGCCTGGGCCTGAGGCTGATCAGCCAAAAACTAATGAAAGCATCTGTATGTCTCTGTAGGACTGTGGGACTGCTGGACTGCGGGCCTGCGGGCCTGCGGGTCTGCGGGTCTATAGACCTAAACTTTGAGGTTAGGCCCAAAAGTCTGGGCCAGAAACCTCATACTACAGGTGGGGGAGGAAAAGAATGGATTGTTTGAGATTCCCATGCCTGGTTTTTGTGTTGTTGTTTTGTTGTATGTGTGGGGTTGTGGGAGGCAGCAGCATTATAACTGTTTCTGTTTCTTTATTTTTATTTTTTTTTAAGAGATACAAAAATGGTTCAATTTTATTTTGTTTGGTATTTTTAGCCTCTTTCTCTACTTGCTTGATTCTATTAGTCAATGTTTAGGATGATTCTATTATTCAAGTTTAGGATGACTCTTCTTACTTCATCTGCTATAAGATCCTTCAAAATTCTGTAAGGTGGAATATAAACACAATATTTCTTAAATCCAAACAATGTGCCCTTTATTCTTGGGAGATGGAATCAGTACAGCATACAAATGACAAATATACTTATCTCCATCATTTTATTTTTGTCCATTAGTAATAGATACATGTGCACAATGGTGATACCATTTAGAATTTTTTATTATTCATTATTTTTCATAAAATCTGGAAAATAATGCTCATAAGAAAGTGTCCCATGTTTAATTCCAACTAAATACATTTTGGAAGTGTAAAAACCAAAATACCGTTTATTGTTAGGACAGATGTGGTTTTAAATACCAGTCAATTTTTAGTATTAGTACACAGTACAGACTTCACTATATGTGCTGTAGGAAATTGATTACTAAATATTATTAGAAACATTTAAAACAAGATGATATATGATAAAGCTGAAGGGAATATACTGACTGCATATATTTTTCTTTCTTTGATAATCTTTGAAATTTTCAGTTGAAAGCATTACAAAGGATGGCACTTAGGGCATTTAAAAACTGGTTCTGATTGAGTATGCTGTATGAAAACCAAGAAAATATGAATATTAATAACATATCATAGTAGGCCAAATGTTTTGAGCTGTTCATGACCTCTTATCTCTAGTCAAATTATGAAGCCCATTACCCCAGCAACTGCCCAGGGTTTTATATATTCACATGTTTTATTAATACCTCTCCTTATAAACCTTACCAGATCTAATTACTAACATAAGTTTGTCAAACTTATTTATTCATTTATTCATTCACTCATTCATTCATTTTTATTTACCTCCATACATTGACCTTAATCTCCTAATTTTCAGAAAATGGCTCCAGAAGTTTAAAATCTTTATTTCTGTTTTCCATTCTCCATATTCAATTAGCAAAATCTGTTGACCCTGCCTTCAAAATACTTTCATTACTTACTAGCTCTCTATCTGCAGTTTGCAGAGACCCAAGTCACCATCATTTTCAGGAGTATGAAATTTCCAGTTTGCTAAGTATAGATTAAACTATATTCTCCATGAACTAGAGATATAATATAATTCTCCATTGAATATCATTTCAGTGTCAAAAGAATCCTTATTATTTCTATAATTTCCAACATGGTTGGATTAAAATAAAGTTATTCATATGGATTTTAATTCAATATTAATGTAATTCTCATTAAAAGAGGACAATTTGAATAACGGGAAAACAAGTTCATGAAAGCAATTTCATTGGAATATAAAATGTCAGAGTTTACATGGTTGGTCTTGATACCAACTTGACAGGTTAAGACCTAGAAGACTAATAAATCACTTTTCTTAGCATGCCTTTGCAGGTGTTTCCAGAGACAATTAGATTAAGGGATCTTGCACCTAAAGTAGGGGAGTAACTCCTTGATGCATTTAAATGTTAGAATTATCAGGAACTGGTGAAAAGAAGAGCCAGGCTTGGCTGGAGGAAGCACATCAGTGGGAAGGGATCTCATTTCAGAATCCCTTCCAGTATTGCCCCTTTCAGCTTGGTGATGGTCTTCCCCCACACCCTTCTGGGACTCAGTGTGTGGAGCTCAGCAACTTTGGATTGAATCATCTGAAACTATGGGACCCAATGAACGATAATTTTGTTTTTAAGTTTTTTTTGTTAAGTGATGAGAAAAATGATAAGAAGGAAAGTGGTGTATTTTTGGCCACAGAAAACCAAAGTTTTCAGGGCAATAAACAACAGTATCTTAGAAGCAGGAAGAGAAGAGTTGCTGTCTCACAAGCTTCAGAGAACCAACTCTAGGATCCAGGATGTTGTCACAATAACTAACTATTGTTGATGATAGTGTGTGGTATTTTGTTATAGAATCCTAACTAACTGATACACAGACTAAGTGTTGTTCCTGATCTTATGTCTCCAAGTGTGTCCTCAGATGGTAGCTACAGGTAAATATCTTTTTTATTTTATTATTATTATTATTATTATTATTATTATTATTATTATTTTTACAAACTCTCTTAGTCACTGATCTATATCTATGAAGAAACACCATGACAAAGTCAGCTCTTATAAGAGACAACATGTAATTGGTAGCTTGCTTATAGCTCCTGAGGCCTATACCATTGTCATAATAATAAGGAGCATGGTGGTAGGCAGGTGCGGTACTGAAGAAATAATGGAGAGATACATCCTGATTCTCAGGCAGAGAGAAATCAGAAGGCCTGGAAATGGCTTTTGCAATTTCAAAGCCCACCCTAAGTGACACACTTCATCCAAATAAGCCACATCTATGATTAAAAAAGAAAAAAAAGAAGGCCATACCTCCCATTCCTTCTAATGTTTTCAAATTGTGCCACTCATTCAGATATACAAGTGTATGGGGACCAGTTTTATGCAAGCTGTTACAGTCTACTCCAAGGACCTGTAGGTTTATAGTCATACTATAATACAAAAGTACATTCCAACTTCAAAAGTCCTCATAGTCTATCACGATTTTGAGATGCAAGGCAATCTCTTAACTATAATTCCCCCACCCATAAAATAAAAATAAATATAAGAATCACACAAATCCATAAGATTACATTAGTCTCTTCTTAAAATCCCCCAAACATTTACCAACATTCTTGATATTATCTCCATAATTTCCCTCTCTGTCTTTGCCTACTATTGGTGTTCTCCAAAAACACTTCCAGACAGATTGGTCAGTTGCTTTACTTCTGTGATATCAAATATTTGCCATTTAAAAGCATTTGCCATGGTAATTTTCACCTTCTATTATGTTCTGTCTCCTCATATACATTTAATTCTTTCATTTTCTTTGGGTTTATATTCAAGTAGTATCTTTGTAAGGAGATTTCAGATCCTTTTTTTTTTTTAAATTTACTAAAAAAAGAATTCTATACCCCTTCAACTCCCTAAACTTATTTACTTATTCCTTTATATTTATTTATATCACCAACACTTATATGACTTGCAATGGATTTATTTTATCACCTTTATACCTGAATTTCAGGAGAATATGGATATAAGGATTATATAGTTTCCTTCTTTGAATATTCCTGGTAATAACTTTCAAATTGCTACCTGTTAGTTAAAAGAATCCTTGTGTTTCTAGTCATCAAACATGACTTCTGAGAATATTTAAAGAATATTAAAAATGTAAAGAATAATACCACATGCAAGAGTGCTGATTCTGTAAGTGAATACATTTTAGCTTGTTTCCTTTTTCATTCAATAAGTACATCTATTTCGATACCTATCCTGAGCTACATGACTTCCTAGGCAATGGCATTTCAAACATGAGCATAGCAGGAGGGCCAACTAGAGTTAATGGAGGTAAAGTCTGTATTTCAGATGAGAACAAAGCCAATGTAATTGTAAGTGAGTGTGGAAATGTTACCTCTACAAAAATCAGTTATGAGGGGCTTCATAAAATGGAGCCACATAAGCAGGAGGTCTCAGTGGTGGGGGGAGTGTTAATGGTAGACAACAGAGTGAGGTGCATGCTTCATTACTGGATATGATATGTGCAAACACGTGACAGAAGGTGATGCACTCAGGCTCACTTCTTTGCCCCTGAGATGCCAGCCAGCCAGCCACATAATGCTACAGAAACATTGAAGCCTCTCACATCAAAGAAGTAAATATCAGGGACTGTCTACCTTTGAAAAAACCCAAGTGCCCTTTCTTTAAATAATCTTTCGGCCAATGAGACAGGAGGCCAAAAGGCAGGCTTTGCACTCTGACTCTGTCTTCAACTTAGCATCCGAGCAATGTACCATCTGGTTCTCAGTGCTCTATGATTCTTTTTGACAGAATCACAGTTCCCTCCTCAGCAGGAGTTGGTCAGGAATTGAACTTGGCCTAAAGAGAGTTTTCCACTTTTTTCTTCTATTTTTTATTAAACATTTCACAATATTAATATCTAATTTCTCTGTTCCTTATGAAGCAAATACATGGTCCAGTTGTGTTTAAAAAAAAAAAAAAAAAAAAAAGGTAATCTTTGCTGGGCTGATTACTGCCCATTGTGAGGTTCAAGGTTTGTGACATCACTTTCTTACTGCATTTTAATGGGACGTTGAATCATCACAGTTACTTGGTCCAGTGGTGCCAACATTTAGTAGACTATATTAGAGAACCTAGGGAATTATGTTGCTTCTGGTCTCTAATCATAACTCTATATTTAAATTCTATTTGTTATACAAAGATAGCTTTTAGACTTTTGCTTAGCATTTGCATCTATCTTATGAGGACTTATCTTAGACTATGGAAGTTACTAAAGATCATCACCCTATTTCTTCAGACAGTAAAGGCAGCATATGCCAGTGAAATTTGTAATAGTTTACAATTACCACCAGTAGTAGTTTGAAAAGTATCAAGACTTCTTTTTGTTTGTTCTGCTTGAAATGTTACCTTTGTACATGTGAGTAGATATAGGCTTTCTTGATGTCTGCCTATGAATTGGAAATCCTCCGGATATAGTTAGAATGAGGAATTTAAAGAATTTACCATATAATTAACCCTTGTCTGCCTGTCACTGTGTGTGAGTGTGTATTTTGTATTTCTCTTCGTAAGCTTCTTAGCAAGGCTTACTTAGACCCCAAAAGAGCCCTTTATGAAAGAGCTAGCTTCCATCTTCACATCTGTGTAGTGTGAGTATGACCTATATGGGTAGCTGGTGCTCAGATCTTATCTTTGGTATGTATATTCAGTTTCCTTTTATAGATGTTAGAATGCAGTATTAAAGATGCATTATATTTCATTATTAGTTTTTTATATGGGTTTTTAAAAAGGTGTTTAGTGCTACTCATTCATCTCCATACTCTAACCTGTAAAATGCCCTTGCATGCCCCACCCTAATTTAAGCCTTTTCCATTGCCTTCCTTTAACCCTTTACACTACTGTGCTCTATTTTTAATTCTTTGTAGAGGCCCAATGATCTCTTACTAATTTCCTAATCTCTGTGGTCATTCCAAATGGAATTTAATACCATAGAAGCATTTAAATTACATACACATAAACATAGAAAGAGGCTTGATAGAATTACCCTTCAGTGGGGAAGTCCATTACCTCTACTTCACCACACATTACCCAATAAAACCTCCAGTACCAAGAATACCCAATTTAGTTTCTGGCCAGTGAATTTAAACTCTCAGCAATCACATACTCTTTCACCGAGAACTTGACAGGAAGACCCTGTTGCTGAAGAAACCACATTATTGAGTCCTAGAACTTGGAGACCTCAAGGTGGTGTCAATCTAAAAGATTTGTGCCTATAGGCGAGCATCAAGGTCCTAGCACAGTCAGAGGAAAAACAATAAGCATCAATCTTGTCAATCTTGTCTAGTTGTGAACCCTACAAACGACAACAGTGACTGGCCTGACAAGCTAGGCCCATCAGGCCCAAATGCTATGGAAGGAATTAATGACTTTATAATCAAATCAAAGGCTTGCTTGCTTCCTAAAATGAGACATATACCTTATACAACTAAAGGGCTAAGGACCTATGAGTAGGCAATAAGGGAGAATTGTAAATGAACATTGTTACAATGTAGTAGTTTCTTGGTGACCCACAGACCTGCAGCCCCAGACCCCTTAGCTGCTCACTGCTGCTTCTTAGGCCCCCAGAAATGACTCAGGCACTTATATTAACTTCATGCTGTTTGCCCTATGGCTCAGGCACATTGCTAGCTAGCTCTTACATTTTAACTCAATCCATTCTCATTAATCTGTCGGCCACATGGCCCGTGGCTCACCTGTGTTCCTTACATGTTGCTCCTTTGGGCTTCTGGCTCTGTCTCCCTCTGACTCTGCCCTTCTCCTCCCTATGTTGCAATTTCTCCTCCTATTTTTTCTATGGTGCCTGTCATGGACGAAAACAGCGCCTTTATTTAAAGATTGATATTCACAGCATACAGAAAGGCATTCCCACATCAGGACATGGTAATAAAATAAATTGTTATATTCATAGGTTACAGAACCCCTCAAACCTCACCAAAGAAGTTTCTCTGTGCACTAGACGGCAATTAACATAGAGATCCCAACTAAACAATTTTCAACGTAAAAAAACAGAGTGTGACTAGAGATAAAATAGAAATTCATCTTCAACCCCAAAGCTCAGGAAATATTGAGAAAGATTATAAGAAAAGGGGCAGTTGATAACTTCAAGGAAATAGTGCTTATCTGACAAAACAAGGGAGATACACATATGAACACACAAAGATTAAGGTAGCATGAAAAGGACTTGACCCTCATCAAGACCAAATCCCAATTTAGTGGGATGTAGATGAATATTTAATCTCTCTAACTGAAAGGCTATTAGCATAGATGCCTGGACAAGGAGAAGCCAAGGTTTTCTTGCTTCTCTTTATTCGAATCTCTTCTCTCTCTCTCTCTCTCTCTCTCTCTCTCTCTCTCTCTCTCTCTCTTTGTGTGAGTGAGTGTGTGTGTGTGTGTGTGTGCATATGTGTGTGCATGTGTGTGTTTATGGGTGTGTGTATATGTGTTTGTATGTGTGTGTGTGTGTGTGTGTGTGTATGTGTAGGCCCTCAGTCCCAAGACTACCTGCATAACACAAACTGGATTCAAAGAAAGAAAAATAATAATAATTAAAATTGGTTGAGGAAGAACAGGAGAGTTTTGAGAATGGTAAGTGGGTAGTTGTGTGGAGTAAATGTGTAAATTATATTGTACAAAATTCTCAGTGAATAAATAAAATATTTTTTAATTCATTGGATAGGACACACTCCGTTTTCTGAGCCTGACATGATAGACAATACTGAAAAACTGTCCCCACTTTCACTTTCTTGATGGACTCCTGTGCTCCTGGGGCCAGTCTGTCTCCCAGGATGTCTGGGTGGCTCCATGGCAGGAGATCGGGCACTGTTTGTCTTTATTCTCTCCTCTCCCATCTACTTGGTGCCTCCTTTGTTTACAGTGAAGTTCTCCTATAAACTAGGAAATGTTTCTATGGATGCATAGTGCACTTTCCTTAGTAAACTAAAGGCACTTTTAAAAGCGTTACTACATACTGTTATAAAAAGACATTTTTAAATAAAAAAATAATAAAATGAACATACAATTAAAGCATTATTACAATTGAGAAGTAAAATAGAATGTGGTATAAAATACACCAAAAGAAGAAGAAACGTGGCTAATTAAAAACTCATGTTTATGTAGTAACTTTTTAAAGAGAGACTTTATTTTTATTGTTTTTTTTTCTGTTTCCTTTGGATTTAATGTGGTTGTGATCTATAAATTATATTTTAATGAATAGGAATTAATTCTGATTAAATAAGCAAATCATGAAATAAGGGTTTTTAAAATAATACTTTCGACCAATTTATATAATCTCAAGTATTTAATGAATTAAAAAATATTTAGAATAAAATAAATTAAAGATTGAACAAACTTTTATATATTTTGCACTCAATAATAATCTGATAATCTGTTCTTATTATACTGAAAGCAGTTTATATGAACTTGGGCTCCTTACCAGCTCTCTTTTCTAAAAGGCATATTAAACTTGTTAGTCCTAGTCTTCATATTATTATTTTTTTTGTCTCATTACATTTTAAACATATTTGTAAAAGAATAAGATTCTGGCAAGTATTTAAAGAAAAGATACCATCACATTAAGTCAGGTTTTACTAACATATGTGACGGGATTAAGTAGCTTAAAATGTATTATCACAATCCTGGATTCTCCCTCCTCATTGACAACCAAGGTCAACTTTCCTGAGCTGTCACCAGACGAGATCTTTCTCTTCTGTCCAGTTCCTGTGCTGTGCAATTATTGCATCTGAGTGGGCAGAAGAATCACAGTTCTCACAATGCCTCTGTTAAAACGCAAAAATGAAAAATTTATAAGCGATACCAAACGGAGCTGCGTTCAGTTGCAGCTGTCGATGACGACAAAGGTTCTCCATGGACTCGTGTATCTCTGTGGCTGCCTCACTGAAATGAGCAGAAACAAGTCTCTGAACAATTAAACAGAAGCCATTCGGTTCTTCATTCTCCTCTTACTTCTTTCGCTCCTATATCCCCTTGGTGGCTTCGCTCTGCCATTTCCAGTGTGAAGAGGCTGTGTGAGCCCTCCCTGCTCCTCAAGCCTGTTTCCCATTCCTGCTTCACAGGCTCTGATGCCCAGCAGCACACTTGTCCATTGATTGACTTACTTCTTTTTATATCAAATGGTTTAAAGTGTTCTTCTAAGCCAGTCATAGAATCTTCAGCCTTTTGTTTTCTTACTTGTGGACTAAGTTTTATAAATTCATGAACAGGTGGCTCACAGAACCATTAACATACCTCAGTTCACAAGATGTCGTCAATTCTGTTGTGTGAGTTGTTTCGCGAGCATGAATTTGTATCTATATGATTGACATACAAGGAGACAATTTATACATAATGCAAATTTTATATTTCTTTTGTGGGAAGAGTTCTACAAAATAAGCTAGGTGAAGTCAGTATATCTCACTCAGAAGAATGCAGCCAGAGAGAAATAGAGAAATGTTAAGATGCGCAAGCTTCACACAGCTATCAGACACCTCAATCCACCATATGTGAAAAAACCCACACCTATCACCATCTGGTATTATAAAATGTATCTAGTTTCTGGAAATCTACCTTCTACTATTACATGATATCTTTGCAGACTGGTGCTCTTAATCTGTTTCCTCACATTAGTAAACTGTATGTCATTTTGAAATACCATATTTTGCAATATTTATGTGTTGTTAAATCCTGAGTATGTATATAATAATATCATCATCTTTTGCTACATTCTGCCTTTCTGTGTATCACTGGTGCTTTTGCATGCTAAGTGGTTTAATATTTGCAGACTTTTGCACAGCACAATGAGTCTGAGATATTATAAGGAAGCTGGAGCACAGAAAACTGAGGGGATTTCCTCTTTTCCCTAGATGCCATTAGAAAGATACAGAGCAAGCCTTTAGGGAGTCCATGTTGATAACTCCCCCCATTTTTGAAGCTCCTTCACAGCATTCTCTGACACCGCACAGAGACTTGTTTCTTTTCCTTTTTTAAGCCAGAGAACAAATAGGCAATGACTAAAATATTTTTCCAGGGAGTTTTACTCCATTATGAAAGCAAGACATTCTTAACGAATTTATACTGAAGAAAAGACAAGGTAAAAACAGAAATGAAACCCATGTAGGAGGGAGCTTTGGGTGTAAGTGTCGATCAGAAGGCTCTGGGAATTACTCAAATTTGGAGATAATGGAAGACATGGATTGCCTTACCACTTCCAATTTCCCAGTGCTGAGCACTCTGCTCAATCCAAAATGGCCCAATGTTCACTGAATTATATTTATTTTAAATCAGGGCTAATCTTCAAAATTTTCATCCAGAGACACAAAGAAACGTCTTAGTAATGATGCAGATAACGTCTCCCTTCAGATGAGGAAGCGTTCAGAAGAAAAGGCTTCACTGTTTTTAACTGAGGATGGATTCAAAACAAAACTTGCAGATCTTTAAGTAAGCCCTTAAGAGCCCTTGATATAGATTTAACAATACTTGACCACAGTATCTATACCATCAATTGATGGTTGGCTTTTATTCAGTGATGAGAAACTAGGAAGTCAAAACATTCTACTTTCTTAACATTATTTTCTGTGTTGGGTGCAACTCAATTTCCTCATACGCTAAGGCCACTTAAGTTTAGCTTTTTTTTTTTTTTTCCAAGCAGCTTGTTGCGAGTTTATAGAATTCTGTGCAGACTAAAGTGTGAAAGATGCATTCATATGCAATATTTACACAGTTAAAAAGAATCAGAAGTAATACAATATGTGATTACAACTGTGGCTTTCTGAGAATGTAATCTCTGCTGCGTGACTCTGCCTTCATTTCAATTAAGTGAATATTAGAGCCTCTCATTTGAGTTGCCCATCTGCTCCCCACTAAAAGCAAAGCTACCAACATCTCTGGATCTCTGCTCTGAAATTAGTCCTTTATATGCGTTTTATATGAGTATCACATAGCCTTACATAGGTGTGAGATTCAAATCTTCTATATTTTGCAAAACTCCGGTCTAACCGTTCACTGACAAAGCTCAAAAGTAAACCTCAACATGGCAACTTCAGCATTTCTGTAAATGATAAAGATTTCTCTTTTTTAACTGATTATCTAAATGAAATAAATGAGAGGCCTGGTAATAGATTCATTTTTAGTAATGTTATCTTTTCCCCCACCCTTATTTTCATAAGACTCCTCTAAACATAGAGACAGAGAGTTACTAACAGTCCTGTTGAAGCCTCTTCCCCTTCTACATGGCTTCCACTTACTTTGGGTGTAGTTCTTTTCACCCCAAAGCATGTTTTTATTGCCTCATAGCATTTTTCAAGGTGACAAAAATAAAACCAAACTGGAATTATTTAGACCAAATAATAGAGTGGAATTCTAGGATGCTCAAGGCAACCTGAATGTTTTACATTTAGAAGAATCCCCTAGTGAGGGCAAGTTCAACAAAAGCATCATTGGGAAATAGGTGGTTGAGGAAGCAGCATTTAGTGATACATTATTACATTAAATCACTATTAATTGGCCATAAAATATGTATTCAATCTATACACTGGCATTATTGATGTACTTGTTCTAGTTTCTTCCTGTAGGTTGAGTCATTACCATGCAATATCATAACAAAATAAAATATTTAATGCTACTAAGTAACCATTTAACATAATACTAAAATGAGGACAGAAGCTGGAAGCTGTATTCCTACTGTGAAAGTTAAGAAGAGTCTCTTATTAGGAAATTATTCCATTATATTTTTTCCATCATGCTGTTGCAATAAGCATAGATTAAACTAGTATCACAAAGACCCACGAGAGCAACGGCTTGAGAAAAATATAAGAAATGTAGTCTTTTAACTGTGACAATCCAGAATTGGGAAAGAGGTCTAAAGATATAGGTGGCTCTGATCCATGACGTCCTCTAGAGATTACAGCTACTTCTCCATCATCCTGGAGGTGTCTCCCTTTGTCAGCATGGTTGTAATCGGCAATTATTGTCTTCTGCTTATGTACCAACTGTACTACCACTCCTGACCAAAAAAAAAAAAGATGCACCACAGTATCCATTTTAAAATTTTAAAATAATGGGAACTAAACATTGTGCACAAATTAGTGACACCTAATAGGGAAGGAAGGAAGCTGGACAACACAACCTTGACCTGGGAGCTTTTGTTCAGAAAAGAAGAGAATTGTTACCAGTGCAATTCAATCATTCCAACTAGCCTGCTGCTTGTAAATTATTAACTCCTTTAATAAGAATGTATTTCTTAAATGTGCCCTCCCAGAATTTTGGTCTGAGAGGTGTGGTCACAATCAACCAGCTGCCACCTGGTCTCTTCTGGGCCCGAATTGACAGAGAACACAGCTCCCCCACAGACTTTTTTCTTTGAGGGCCACAAATCAGCGAGGAGCCTGCCTGGTACCTGTGGCCTCTGGCACCAGGCGGTCTGGTACCATCATACCAAGTACCATCTAGGCCTGGAAAGGGAGAGAGGAAACACGACAGCTCCTGTCGCTGGAGCGGGCATTACTTAACCAGGCACCCACCACCTGTGACCAAACCAAGGTTTTTGAGATGGGCAACATGTAATGAGAAAGAGTACAGGGTGGGGAGATGAGAGAGAGAGAGAGAGAGAGAGAGAGAGAGAGAGAGAGAGAGAGAGAGAGAGAGAGAGAGAGAGAGAGAGAGAGAGAGAGAGAGGTTCCTGGGCTGTGGAGAGAGGCAGATCTGCAGAGGTCAGGGCAGTGAAGAAAAAGCTGACCTCAGTGGCCAGTTGGCCTCCTGGTTCCTGGGAGTTGTCTGGCTCCTGGCCATTCTACTACAGGGGCCATGCCAATCTGGGTGGCCTGCATAGCCATCTGAAGCCATGGTGACATGTCTGGTTCTATGGTCTTGTTGTGGCGGCCAGGTCTGTATTGATGTCCCTGGCCCATGTTGCTGTGAGGGTTCACGTGAATGCCAGGGTTCTAGGTCTCAAACTGTGACCATGTTTGTGTCTGAGGGCTGTGCCGACATAAGGCCCATCACGATTATCATGGCCAGTGCTGTCAGCTGGGCCACGGCACTGTCTGCACCGGGAATGAGGGTGAGGACCATGACTGGGTCTGTGGCCCTGCTGCAGCCAGGGTCTGGGATATCCATAGTTCCTATTGCCACCAAGGACTCTTCAGATGCATGAGGTCTGATCAGCCACATGGTAACAGGTTGGTTCTCTGGAGGGTCATGCTGATACCAGGCTATGCTGAACTGGGTGGCATTATTACCACCAGGGCCATGGTGGCTTCTGAATAGAGTTGCTGCTAAAAGTCATGTCTGGGTCTGTGGTCCTGCTGCAGCTGGAGTATGTGTTGATGTATATGTTAGCATGTATGCTGTACTGAGCCAGCCCTGTTCATCACTGACCCAGACATGGTGGCACTGCCCCTCACTCAGTATTGCAAGCTGACCTTACTCCTTAGGGGAGAGCTACACCTTCTCTTAGGAAATATGGCCCTATTCCTCACCATAGGTGTATACTTCACCTGGGCAACACTCTAGAGCTGACTCTGTGGTCAGGGATATAAAGGAACCAGCCCTGAGGGCGTGAGAGCTGTAGAGCTGATCCCCCCACCCTGTTTGTCCATTTGTGTGTCATGTGACATCACAGATGTGGGAAAGATGCTCTCCCCCATGACCCCTGGGATCACAAGAGCAGGACAGCTAGCTCGGAAGCCCTGACCCTCACTTGCTACAGCGTAAGAGAAAGCAGTTGCTGCTTCCCATCTGGGCAGAACACCTGTGGTCAGGGAAGCAAATGTGCCAGCCCTGAGCATGAATACATGAGAATAAGAGTGTTGACCCATTCCTCCATAGTCAGAAACGTAGTGACAAGGGTGAGAGATAGGTGACAAGAATGAGAGAACTAGCACTGCCCTGTACCAGCTGCAAACAAGGGAAAAAGCTGTATTTCTTGTCTGGTCAGCAATTTAGAGCTGGCCCTGAGGGAATGAAAGAGGAGAGCTGACCACCCCTATTCCCTCTACAGCAACCAGGAGGTGGAGCTCTGAATCTTGCCTGCGCAAAAAGTAGAGCAGCCCCTGGTGATGTGAGGGTGGGCTGCAGTGGGTAAGCTAGTGAGGCAGTGCTAGAGAGCTCGCCCTGAGCTCACCCCAGAATTAAAGACTAGGAACAACTGGCCGGCTGACCAAACCCAGTCAGCACAGAACCAGGGCTATGAGTTGGCCCACCCAGTAACCACCAATTCTATGAACTGTTGCAGTATATGAAGGGGGCAAACTATAGGTTCAAAACAGCAGGATCTCTATGGTATACCCAAGAGGACACCTAAGGAGAAACTATTATCGATGGTGTAGCAGAAACTAAAGGCCTTGAGACAGACCAGTGACTATGGCAATGAACACTGGCAAGTCAAGACAGATGGAATAATGGGCGAACTGTGTGACTCAACAGGCCACACCACAGCTTCCACAAGCTTCTTATTCTTGCTTTTGTTTGGTTTCCTTGCGTTGTCCTGTTTTTAGTTTTTCTTTTAAATTTGATTTTGATTTTGGGGGGAGGGTAAAAGGGCAGAGAACACATGCAAGAAGATAGATAAGATCAGAATGCATGATATGAAGTCCACAGAGTCACTAAAAGTTAACAAAAAAGAAAAGAAAAGAAAAGAAATTATTTCCAAGAGGCATAGCACAGACGCCTCTTAGCACGCTATGCTGGGTGTCTCTTCTACTTAGACCATAAAGGACAGTTGTTACAGCAGTACAAGCCTCAAGGACCATTTCCAGGGCCTTTCCGTCTGCTCTTCATAATTCCAGCCCAGGACACACTCGTCCCAGTTCTTCCCCTCAGCCCACTGCTTTATGCTCTGTTTCCTTTGTTACTTCTTTGCTCTTAATAGCAACCCTTTCAGAACTCCCTTCCTTAGGATACCCTATATAGGCTCTTCTTTTTTTTTTTAATCATTTTAAAGCTTTATTTCATACCAATTATATTGTTCTTATTTTCTGTATGCTGACTGTAAAAAACGCTGATTTTGTTTGCTTGTTTGGATTCTATTTTCTTGAAATAAACTTAAAGAAGATTTGTGAACACTAGAGCATGTTACTTGCTCCATTACTTGTTTGGAGTTCAGAAATTAGGCTGTAAACACTAAGCAGGCATGTATTATGCGTATAGTATTTTTTGTAACAGTTTTTTAAAACTTAATTTCTGATATATCCTTAATATCTTATGAGGAAATCAAAAGTTACACCCAAAAGACTGTGAAACTCAGGGAATAATGAAGACCTAGGATCACAAAACGCTAAATTTGATTTCCAGTACCATAAAAGAGAAAATTAAACAATGAGGAGAACTGAGTTACAGTTGGTCACGACAACTGTAGATCTAGGAGGTCTCTCGGTAATAAAGAGATTTTCTAATGTAACATTATTATACTTAGATGCCTTATGCATTCTATTTTAATTATGATTGTATTACTCATAAAATTTCCTTATTTTATACCATATACATCTACATTTATTTCCTGAATAAAACACCATGAAATGTAATCCAATATTTGTTAGTCTGCGAACTAGAGATAAATTTTATGTTAATTAGAAATAAATAGGTACTCCCAGATTATACCAAGTAATCTTAAAACCACTAAACCAACAAGCAGAAATTTAACAACCATGTTCTAATCTTAGACAGAACAGAAGTAGTACTATTTCAATATACGTTTTATTACATGTATTCTATATATTGGCCATGAAAGTTTATTCGTACTTTCTAAACAACTATGTCTAGTGATCTAATACATTAAATTTTAAAATTTTCCTTTCATATTGCCTCTTTTTTCAATCATGTAGTCGATTCATACTATTTATATAGACTTCTTACTGAAGAAATGCATAGTATAAGTGGTCCCTAGAATTTCTCATGAGTGGTGGGTGAAATCTTATAAAAGTGGGAGGTTGTTTCTGTACATGTGAAACAGTTTATTTGATATGAAAAGTGACAAACTTTAGATTTTTAAGTTCTTTTTTATTTAGCTAAATCATAATCACATTGCAGGATCTAACTTAAATAGAGTTTTCTAAAAACAACTCCAATGCATTGTTTTCTTATTTTATTGTGATTTTCTCCTGAATTATGTGCCCCTCTCTCTCTCTCTCTCTCTCTCTCTCTCTCTCTCTCTCTCTCTCTCTCTCTCTCTCTCTCTCTCTCTGTGTGTGTGTGTGTATGTGTAATGCATGCATGTGTAAGAGCATACAGGCTTAATTCAGAAATGAGTGTCAGATTCCATTTTGTTGTGAGCTGAATGTTGTAGGTGATCAGAACCAAGCTCAAGTTCTCTGCAAAGGCAACAAGCATTCTTGGCTGTTCAATCATACCTCCAACTTGGTAGTGTTTTATATTCAGAAACTTTCCACATGAAGTGGTTTCTGCGGACAAAGAATGGAATTTCTGTGAGTTCTACTCCCATCAATGGTTCTCAGAGAATGACATGAGTGAGTGACTAATTAACTGATACATTTATTATTACTATGTCAATATTAATAGCAATCAAATTATATAAAACAGGAATTCACATTTTTGTAATAGTTCAAGATGAAGTCAAAAATGATATTCTTAAAAATTAGCTGCTATCCTTTTACTAAAGGTATACTCTCTCATGCAGTAAGCATCTAAAATATGTTACATATATTTTTATCATATGAGAATTTGCTTTAATTAGTAAACACATTTTGGACATATAGAGAGATCTACTCTTTCATAGTGTCTATTATTCTTATATGATTTCTGAGAAGTGCAACAAATTATTTGTTGAGAATAAGTTATTGAGTACTTGAAAGAAATGTTTTATTTGAACTGACACAAAATCACTTCCAGCTTTAGGTGTAAAGCCTTTGTTGTCCCCATAAATGTTTTCACTGGAATCTTTGGTGTTTAAACATGAAGAGAAATATAACTCTGATGACCAGAAGAAAATATAGCATCCCATGGGGATCAAGGCTAAAGGAATGATATTCAAAAACAGTTTAAAGTTATTATGACAAAGTTTATAAAACTTGGCTACATCTTAAAATGAGCTGGGAAAATTAGAAAACCCAAAAGCCTAGAATATGTCTTAGACATATTAAATAAGAATGATATAGGTGAGACTCTGGGATTGTTACATTGATGCTACTATAAAACTGTGTTGAAAATCACAATAAAATCTGGCCTAACTTGAGTTTGAATATAATATATCAAAACTACAAGGATTTAAATAATTCCGTTCAACAAGTGTGAACAGGATATTGTTTTGTTTTGTGATATTTTGTTTATGTTCTGACAAATAAAGCTTGCCTGGAAATTAGAGGGTAGAGCTAGCCACTAGTTAACCATAGAGATGAGGTCATGGTGGCACACATCTTTAATCTCAGCACCTGGGAGAAGAAAGTAAGAAGACCAGGAGTTAAAGGCTACACTGGGTTACATGAAAATGGACCAAGCTAAAAGAAACAGAGCTGGTGGGGGAATGTTTGCATGACTTTAATCCCAGCACTAGGGAGGTGGAGAAAGAAATATAAAACAGGAAGAGACAGGATCTCTGCCTCCCATTCAGTATGAGGATTTGTAGAGGAAAGTAGATTCTAGTGGCAGCTACTCTGCTTCTCTGTTCTTTCATCTTTCACCCTAAACATGTAATTCCAGGATTTTATTGATTCAGACTAATAATGATTGTGCATCAGGGTATCACTATAACAAGTGAACAAAGATTAAATGGGGACAGCAAAATAACTTGTCCTAGATTATTTGGACAGACCCATTACAACTTCACCAAAAGTTACATGATATAGAATCAAAATATTATAAGAGATTGTTATTAAAAGGTTTTAAGGTTTCTGGAGTGATGACTCAAAGATAAAATACACTTAAAAAAAAAAAACCAAAGAACACATATTGAGTCATCCACATATACATGGTGACTCAAGGACTCAGTGAAACCATTCTCAGGGGATCCTATGCTCTTCTGAGCTCTGTGCCAGGCATACACAAGATGCACACACATCGCATAAAAGCTTTTTTTAAACATGTTTTAACGTCTTTGAAAATTTTTGTACCACCAAGATTAAGATGAAGTAGCAAACAAAATCATAATTAAAACATAATTTTCATTTAAAATTCAGAGGTGTTCAATAAAAATAGAGGGGAAATAATGTAAAATGAAGTCTTGTGCTTTAAAATGTAAGAAACAATGGAAATCTACAAATATTTTTAAATTAATAAATGAACACACTGAGGTCATAATAAAGATGTACATAATAAAGAATTGCTTGATGTTATTTTGATTAAAAAAACCCTCTGCTCTTATTTAAATAACAGATCATCATATATGTACCTAAATCCATTCATTCTGATCCATGCAGATGGAAGAATACTTTGCATTTTAATTAAATATTGAGTGTGTAACTAGGCTTCATGTGTTCCACATTAACACCAAGAATATGACTTAAGTGAACATTTACTTTTGGAATCAACACCAACCTGAGGATTAGTGGCATGTGTTGATGTCATAAATAGATTTTCTTAAGATTTATTACTGTTTTTGCCACCTGCTTTTTTATTTTCCCAAGTAATTATCTTGCCACTTGTAAAAACTAGTCAAATTTCAAACATTCTTAAAGGAAAACATATTAATGATGAACCAACATCAAGAAAAAAAAATTTACACGAAGTATTCCAATACATGTTTCTGAAATTCAAATAAATTATAACCTAACTGATTCTTTCAATTTGGCTCGAAATTCTATCAAAAGTTGAACTACTTTTAATATTATTTTATTCTTCACTCTTAATATCATGAATAAATGAAGAATTTCACATGTTCTTAAAATGCTAGCAATATACTTTAAGCTTTTCCACTAACTTCTCTTTCATAATTTAGATTTTCTGTAAAATGACATAAATAAATATACTTAAACACATGAAGCTACCTAGTGAAACTACAATGATATGAATCTATAATTTTTCCATATTTTAGTTTATTGAATACTCACTAAAAATGCAAAATTTTCAACATGGTTCAGAGCATATTGGTAGACGGATTTTACATTCTATGGAGTAGAAGGCCCCTGGGGAAAGGTAGAACCAAAAGGATTTCACACACATGCTGTGATGGAGCTGGTTTGGTGTGATATTGTCTCATTAAACTATGAATGACTCACACTTATGTTTCTTTTTGTGGATACTAGCATGAAACCAACTAAACATTTTATAGATTTTAATGGGAATCTGATTTTATTGTACATAATAAATGCCAGATTTCCTACTTTTGAGAATAAATAAAGGAGAAAGGCAAAAAGTATACTTAAAATAACATTGTTGAATTCAGTATGAACTCCTATAGGTACAGAAATACATATGACCACATTTACTTCATGTATTTATATTTCCCAATACTATCTTTTTACAGAATCAAGAAACAAACTTCTATTGGCATAAAAAAGAGAACATCTAGTGTGAGAATTCTCGGGTTTTTCATGTGGGGACCTAGTGCTATGAACTTTCCTCTTAGCACTGCTTTTATTGCCTCCCATATGCTCAAGTATGTTTTGGATTCAATTGTTCAATTTTATTAAATTCTAGGAATTCTTTAGTTTCTTTCTTTACTTCTTCCCTTGACCCAGAGGGAACTATTGTGGAGATAGAGAGAAACCTGGTGCTATGGAAATATCTAAGAACCCACTAGATGTCCCTCACTAGGGGCCCAAGCAATAGTGGGAAGGATTCCTAAACAGGCCTTCCTGTATAATCAAATGAATGACCACCCTAATTGTCATTATAGAACCTTCATCCAGCAATGGATGGAGGCAGAAGTACAGATGAATAGCTAAGTACCAGGTTGACCTGCAAGTTCTGCTGAAGAGAGGGAGGAGGGAGTATGTGAGCAAAGGGATCAGGACCATGAGGTGGAGACCCACAGAGATGGCTGACCAAGGCTATTGGGAGCTCACTAACTCTGAAATGACAGCTGAGGAATCTCCATGGAAACAAATTAAACACACCGAATGTAGACGACAGTCGAATGGCAGTTTGTGGAGCCTCTTGCAGTAGGACCTGTTGAAACTATTTTAGCCCATAACAAACACCATAAAAAAATAAAAAATAAAAAAAAATAATAAAAAAGCAGAGTCAGAGACAGACTAAACCAGCCACCCAAAAAACCATATAAAAATCACAAGTAAGCCACAAACCACATAACAAATAAATTAATAAAAATAAATTAAACTAAAATAAAAAACTAAATAGCAAGATGCTTAAGCCATTAACCAAACAACATAAAATTAATATAAACATCTAAATCATTTCTAAAAACCTAATCAACTACAAACAACTAAAAAATCTAAAACTACAAATCCATAAATCTAAACCTCTAAATGCCTGACACCAAAAATCCTCACTATTACAAGGACCAGAGTTTATTTCTGGTGCAGGAACTGGCTTCTAGGAGCCTCTTTCCTAAGGAGGAACACTTTACTCAGCCTTGGTATTAGGGAAAGGTCTCAGACCTACCTCAACTGGATATGCAGACCTAACTGACTCACCTTGGAATTGCCTACCCTCCCTGGGGAATAGATGAGGGGTTTGGGTGTGGAAGACAGCTGAGGGAGGGGAAGCAGTGGTGGGTATAAGAAAAAAATTAAATAGCAAAAGAGAGAGAACATCTAATACAGAGACTTGGTATCTAAAAAAAAGTCCCTTAACACACAAAAAAAGATAATTATATTTCTGGGTCAGAGAATATGGAAGATTGGCCTAAAATATTCATTGTATAAGGAGTTAGGCATATGTTCAGAAACAATGAGATTTTTCTTAAAGGTGATGTAAGCTGGTAGAATTCAACACTCACTGACAAAATGAAATTTGAACAAGCAAGTACATAAAAGCTATATTATATTGCAATTCCAAAAAATACAGCAAAATCTGCAATTCCATGTTGGAAGAGGTGTCTGTTAAACAAAAGATAAAGATACTGAACATTTTATATTAGAATTCTAATGAATAAATTAAAATTAATAAAGAAAATTAAAAAATAACTACAATAAGAACTGCAGTAATAATTATTGCAAAAAAAAATCTACTGAGGGATGTAAAACAGAATGAGTTTGGTAAGGATTTTCATTGTAATACAGTGTGACTCTCAATGTTTTTTTTATTTATAAAAGAGATACAGTAATCTTACTGTAGAAAAAAATCAGCAAATATACTCTTGATAAAGGTTACAAAGGTCAACATTTCTACTGCTGACAAATATATCTTAAGATATTATATATCACAAAGGACACAGCACACATCCATGTGATGATTCTGTCAAAAGATATTTAACTCAGCCTAGTCACATGAAATCATACAACTCAAATTGTAAGAAGTACATCATATTGTGGGGATATACTAAAAGATTAGGAGAAATCAGAGGGATCTGCCCACAGTCAGTTTAGGATCAGACAGTGGTACCCCACACCTTTAATCCCAGCACAGGGAGTATCCCAGGAGTGGTGACCTACGCCCCTAATCCAGAGTGAGTTTGAGGTCATTTTAGTTTACAGAAGGAGTTTCAGGCTCCCAGGCAGGCAGTGGTGGTCTCACGCCTTAACTAAGAGAGTATTTCAGGCAGGCTTAGAAAGACAGAGAGGCAGAAGCCAGGATGAATGAGGCTGAAGAAGTTGGAAGACAGCTGGGTAAGATCTGACTGTGGTGTCTCTTCTCTAATATCTCTGACTTTCCCAGAGATCTGGCCCTGAGTTTCCTTTATTTGTGCAACATCATATCACATCAAACTTTTGTGCCAATGACATGCTCCTGGATGCCAGGTAGACTGAGGAAGTGTGACAGACTTCATGAGACTAAGACATAGCATCTGAACCAAATGCGAGGTCATGATTAGGGTCCTGAAATACGGAGTTATAGTGAAAAAATTTTGAGTTAGTACTTTTGTTTAATTCATTGATTTTAAGTAGCTAGTTTTCTGTCTTCTATGATCTAATAGTTATTATGTAAGACATGACACTTTCAAAGATTAGGTGTAGTCACAAAAACATTCCCCCTACCAATATTGTGACTTTTTGTTTTTATATAAGCCTGGGATAAGTTCAAGCTTAAAGCTTGAAAGTTAAAAAATTAAGTTAATTGATGCACTACTTTTAAAAAGACATTTCTTAATCCCATATTTATCAAAAAATAAAATGCACTTCATATTAATTTTAATACTATTGATTATAATAACATGTTAATCTAGTAAAAATAAAAAGGCAAAATACTTCAAAGCATAACATAAGGTAAATTCCAGGTAGTCTATGGTTCTTTCTTAAGGAAAAAGAGAAACACTTTAAAAATGTAGTGGAAAATGTCACTTGTTTACTTAAAGTCTGATTTACTAAGTGCCAAAATACAAATGGAAAAACAATTACATCAAAAAATCTCAGGGTGTTATGTCTAGAGAATAACAACCAAGTTGTTGAACCATGGATATTATCTTCTGTTGTTTTTAAACAAGTGCTTACATACAAAAAATAATGAGAACATCTCATTAGGCAGATAGCTTTATCTGATTCTGACATTTGCATTGTTATAATTTTGAAGTTCTATTTTTCTCTTATGCTTTTTTTAAAGAAAAGACAAAATAAAATAATAAGAAACTGTTGAACTATTTAATTTTTATTATTGTTACTTCTATTTCCCTGATACCCTTTGAATTTATTTTGTTTTTACTTGCATATTTGAACTAACATCTTTTTGTAAGATGTTTGAAAATAATTTTTAGTTGGTTCACAGGTAAATTTCTTTCTTCATCATGGTAAATTACTCATTATTTGAAATGAAAGACTTTTCACAGTTTTATTAGATTTGTTGCATCCAATCAGTTCACCAATGAGCCTGTTTCATTTAATTATTTCTGTCCCTACCAACTGGGAGTTGAGTGGACACTCTGCGAAGGTGATGAAGTAGAATTAGACTCCTGTTAGTAAGATAAACTTATTCTCTATGAAAGTACGTTAGAAGAGCCAAAGAAATGGTTTATTCAAAATTCAAAATAATAGTCCGGTACTTAAAGTATAGTTTTACTTTAAAAGATGCAAAAACATAATTTTCAAAATATTTTAATAAAAATTTCAATGTCTTTCAGATTTAAAAAATCCTTTAAATTAATACAAATATACATGCACTAAATGAACAAAAGGTTATAAATATGAGCATACATTGTATAGTAAAGGAAAATTTTATTCAAGTTAATTTGAAATAAAAAATAATATCATAAATAAAATAAAATAAATATCAACAATAAAGCAAAATGCTCAACTACTTAGATTGTACAGAACACAGCCCAACCGAGGGCATTGCCACTTAGAGTTTTAGGCAGCTCTTAAGTGTGACACTGATGAAAAGAAAACTTTTAATAAATATTATCTTTTAGTAATCTAAAAAACAGTCATATTATTTGATTCAAAACTTACTTATTTCATTTCTGAAACATGGTTCAGAAATAATCACAATTATTTCAGATTTCAACAAAATTATCGTGGTTGCTTAATGTTAAGAAAAGTGAGAAATTGAAAATAACTGAAGTGAAGTAAATTCTATTTCATCTCATAATACTATGTAATTATTGATATTTAACTGTCTGAAAACATGCTATAAGTTTAGATCTCATCTCATCTATAAAGATAAAGATGCATCAATAGTCTCAGTACATCAATTTTTTCTCTCTCTTCCTCCCTCCCTTCCTTCCTCTTTCTTTCTAAAGTACTTACCTGTAAAAAACTGAGATAAAATATACCAAAATATTATTCCTGAGTTTCTTAGAGTTAATGAAATAATTTGCCCACAAGTTTCCTTCGAGTTCATCCTGTTGTAAGTAGTTAAGGAAAAATAGATTTTTAGATTAACATATTTTAATGTAAGCAAATTAAAAAAAAAACTAACTTCATAGGAATTTGTTCTCGTAGATGTGGGCTGTCATAACAGAAAAGGTGCAGACTGGAAGATTTAACTACTCATTTCATCTCAATTTTAGAGGAGTCAAGTCCAAGATCAGGGTATTTATCAATTTGGTTTTCTCTGTCCCCTCCCCTTGGGCTTGCCCTTACATGGTACAACACAGTGGTCTCTTTATGAGGGAACCATAAGTTCCTATTCACTTTCTAGGCAGCATGAGGACTTTACTATAGTTTATTTTTGTGGTTTTCTTCAAGGTTGTTTTGCCAAGTAAAAATTTTCTCTCCTTACTAGGTCTAGGTGATGGAGTCTATTACTGTTTGACTAGGCACAGAGCAAAGATTAAAGATACAGAATACAAGTTCTTTGAAAGATGTTAGCCTTCTAAATTTAACTACATTTGTGCCTTTTACCAGCCAGTCTTTTAAATAAAATTAAGCAAAATAGGAAGCTAAGAGAATGAATGCTAAACATTTCTTACTAGAGCAAATCATAAAACACGCTGTATTCTATATTAATACTTCTAGAACTATGTGTATTAAACTAGGAACATTTGCATGATGTTAAGCACACATATTGCAAATTTAAGACCTAGTACCCAACCAATTAATCCTTCAAGTTTCAATGTATATTGTACTTTATATAACACTGTACTGAGAAAGAGGCATGTTTACCACATCAGTGGTCTCATAATAAAGAAGTATATAGGTAAAACTAACTTTGCTCCTTTTTCTACCTTCTAAATCCAGGAGTTACAGGCATGTACCTAGTCTGGAAGGTTATTATTTATAAAACTTGTCTATACCTTGAATATAGGGTAAAAGGTAAACAGCTTTTAAAAAGTAATGTCTTAATGCGACATGGGAATAAAGACCAGTGCAAAGGTTATCAAGGTTATCACTGAAAAAAAAAGAAAGAAAGAAAGAAAGAAAGAAAGAAAGAAAGGAAGGAAGGAAGGAAGGAAGGAAGGAAGGAAGGAAGGAAGGAAGGAAGGAAGAAAGAAAGAAAGAAAGAAATAAAAAGATACAGAATGGAAAGATAAGATGAGCCCAGCAGCCTAGCAAGTGTGACCAGAACTCTCCTGAGGAGGAAAGGTTGGAATAAGCTTGTAGGTATAAGGGGAATAAGACTATAGAATAGGAAACATGGTATTTTGGGCATCACAATGCTAGGGATGATCCAGGATTGCTTATTGATAAAATTGGAAATGCTGACAATGTTCCCTACGAGAACTATAAGATAACAAATACCTCAAACCAGCCACGAGGAACCTCCATACAAATGGTTAGTCAGCTTAGCCCTTTGGATTTACTTGGAGAGGCCATATAGACCATTGATGTGGCTGTGTGTTGCCCCTCAGTAGCTAAAGATTAGCACCCATTGCAAAGGACACTGCACACTTAGGAATCAAGACTCTGACAATTCAAGCTGGATCTAACCTGAAAATCTTTGACTTTCGATCTAGTTTCTATTGTGTCATAAAATACTAAGGAAGATGCTAAGGAAGGAAGTTAATTAATATTTCCAACTAGCTGCATTATCTATGAGTCACAACAATTAAGAATATAATATTTGTAAAGGTGCAGTAAATGGTACTTGTATATTGTTGTAACTAACAGGTTTCTAATCAGTCCTTAGCCTATTTAACAGAAGGAAAATCTTTCCCATTACTGATAATCTAAACAGTTCCCTACGACTAATGAGGTAATGGGCTTTAGAAATGATACTGCTACTTTGTTAGACTAGGATAATTGTTTACTGTTTTCTAAATCATATCATTTTATCCACAGGTAAGTGTGCCTGCCGTCTCTCATCAAAGAAGTCTTCCTTTCTAGTAATGGAGAGATGATCAAATTACTAAAACTAAACATAATACATAGATTAGTGCATCATAGGATCCCAGACCCAGTGCACAAATGGAAACATTAGGTTCACAGCTCCTGCACCCTAGAACATCATGGTAGAGGGGCTGACAAATTATAAAAGCCTGACTGCCAAGAGGTTTGCTATGATATAGTCTTTCCTGGAAATGGTTGCACAAAAATAACCAGAAAAAAATAGCAATATCAGTAGACGTGTTAACATAGAAGAAGTGAATAGATAAAAAATACAGGTAACTAATCCCTGCCAAGAGCAAGGAGAATTAGCATTTCCCAAGATTAATATTCTTATTAGTTGCCTAATACAATATTATCTAGACCTTAAACCATAATACATATGAAGAAACAAACCAGAACAAATCACCAGGTCATTTTTATATATTTGTGAATACATGCACATATATATATATGATATATGTATATGTATGTATACATATGTGCATGCATGTATGTATGTATGTATGTGTGTGTAAGCATGTGTGTATATTTGTATGTACGTTTATATGTGTGTATGTGTATTTGCATGTATGAGGAAGCGATAGTGTTTTGAAAGAACTAGAAAAGGAAGAGAAAAAGGAATATAATTCTATTTTCATTAAAGCGCACAAAACACTAACAATTTTTAAATTAATACTTTTTAAAATTTGCCTTGACCCTGACTAATGAGGATTAGTCAGGAAGAGGAACAGAAGTCACAAAATCTGCTTTCTTGTCCTCACAATGTGGTCCTTGCTTCCTCTTCTTGTCCCTTGTAAACTGACAAGTGAGCATAGGGAGGACCACTAGCACACCAGGAGTGGTAGCAATCATTTCTAGTCTTAACAAAATCTAGAGGGTTAAAAATCTCATCAAAAGAGTTGCAGTTGAGTTGTTTCTCACACTGAAAGCCTGCAGGGGGCTTGGATGTGCTACTTTCTCTAACGTTTTCAGGCAAATCCCTGACTATGGAATCGGGTTCAAAACTAGCACATGAACTTGCAAAATTTATTATCTGACTTTTCTTTTTGTTCCTTGGCTGAATTCTACCCTCTCAGTCTATGAAGACAGAAGGGCCAGTCCTTCACCAGTCTGCACAGAACAATCACTAGATAATACAGACATCCTCTCGGACAAAGCACAGTGCAACTCATCACACACAAAAATCATCTGCCATAAAAGAAAAGTAGGATAATATACATCAAAATCAAAGTGGAATCTTACATATTCTGCGGTGAAACAAAGCTAAGACTCCATGATATGTTACCTACAGATGATAAACTTAAAAAAGGCCAAGTTTTAAACGAAATTTATGTACAGGCAAATACCAGGGGAAACAAACATGTCTAAGAAAGGTACTATCTGAAGATACTATAGCAGAATGTTAGAAAACCAACAAAGCATAAAACATAGCATGAAATGAGCAAAAAATAGTTAAAAGACAATGGAATACATATAATACACACATATATGTTTAGGCTCATTAACAATTAGAAAAAAAGGAAATGAAATGGCATGTAAACTGGCCGAGAAGGCAAATAGTTAGGCTGAAGGATAATATTGAACATTTCATAAATGTGGAGCTGCAGGAATTCACATAAACTGTGGGACGTTTGAAAGCCTATGACACCATCTCAGAAATGAGTCTGGGAAATTTTTATCATATAGTATGTGCATACACTAGGCCTCAGACATTTCTCCATTTTTCATTCTATGTATAAAAGTTATGGAGAAATTATCAAGTTATTTTGTAACAGGCCATGTGGCTGGTTTGGTTTGTTCTCATGGGAAGGTTTTGGAACATGTATGACTTTATCATGGGAGTGGACCTACAGACAGCAGTAGGAGGAAAGATTAATGACAAGGGCCTCCAGGCATGCTGGTTCCACCTGCAACACCATCACTTGGGAGACTTAGAAAGGAGGACAGAGAAATTCAAGAATAGCTTCATTTTCAAAATGAGTTTCAGATCACACTGGACAGCAGAGTGGGAACTTTTCACATGAAGGAAAGAAATAGAGAAAGAGAGAGATATCAGGACTATATGTGTGTGTATATATATATATATATATATATATATATATATATATATATCATAGGAAATATATTCATATATTCAATACATGAATTTATATAAATTAGAAATTAAAGTGGAAAATGCCTTTCATCGTTATCAACTATTATTGCCATTATTTATTATTTGTAGACAGTAGGCTCATCAACACAGCAAAAGAGTTCAGATTGAAGTGGTGTAGTGGTTCATAGGGAAGTCATTTCTAAGCTAGAGGACAGAATAAGCCTGTAATCCATAAAGCAATACAGAAAACAAGATATCTAGCAAGTCAGTTGACTGTTGATTAAAACATATTATGACTAAAATAGAAAAACAACAGGTGCAAGGCAAAAATTATATGAAAGATAATGTAAATATTAAGGAAGAGTGCAGGGAAACATTAGCCATTAATACGATTGTGTTCTGGATGTGAATACAAAATGTCTACTGTAGCATAACCACAAGGTAACTCAGCACCCTCCTGTGAGCTGAATGAGCTTGTCTACTCCTCCTCCAACCAGCTTTTCACCAACATCAACTAGAATTGCTAAAGAATTTATTTATTATTTTCTTTTCAAACTTTTATGCTTTTAAATAGTTGCTCAGTTCTTTTTTTCTAATTATAGTTCATTTTATATCAATATTTTATACCAGGAAGACTAGGAACATTAACATTATTAAAGATTTTATATAATCTTCTTAGAGAAGTTTGATTTTGAGGTTTCCAGTGGAGTGATCAATTATACAAAAGCCGCTGATTTTTTTTTTGTTTTTAATATTTTTAATCCATCTATCTGTCTATCATCAAATATAACGTAATTAATTCTAGGAACATTTTAATTTACAGGCTCAGATTCTATATCTTGTATCTCAATTTAAAAATCTAATATACCAATTTATATTAATGAAGTTTCTTGGAACTAACATCTATTCCCATGCTTGTTAACCTCAAGACTTTGACATTTTCTCCACTATGTTCATCGGTATCTCAAAATGGCTTCCAAAAGACAAATTAGTTCATTCCCATTGTCATTAAAAATATTTTCTTTCTTACAACCTTAGATTATTTACGTTTTTTCTCAACAGTTTTAAACAAAAAAATGTGAAATAGAGATTTTGACCAGGTTTTACTTCTTCTAGAAGGTAAAAGTGACTTAATATTTAGCTATTCTGTTCTTCAACAGATGGTATAAAGGTAAAGAACTTGTAGACCAATCAGATGGTGTTAGCATGAACACCTCTAAGCCCAACACCAGGAAGAAGAGGCAAGTGAATTTCTGAGATATAGGCTAGCCTGGTCTACAGAGTGAGTTCCAGGACAACCAAAACTACACAGAGAAACACTGCCTCTAAATGAACAAAACAGTCAAAATAAATAAATAAAAGAACTTGTAAAAACTAAATAAATGATTTCTTCATTTTCCTTTTAGTTCAGGAGAAGAAAGGAAATTCATTTTCTATAATCAACCACTGAAGGTGTAGGACTTCTGTCTTCACAGTCACCCAGGAGTAAACAGTTCCTTTGCCTCAACTAAACTGGTCAGATAACTTAAAATAATTTCCTAATACAGGAAAATACAAATATGAAATGAGTTTCATATTTTATCTCTTTCCACTAGTGAGGAAATATACTGAGTAGTCCTAATTAATAATTCACCAGGTGTAAAACACTCTGGCAATAGATATGCAGTCTCTTCACTGAAAAGACAGAATTAGTACGAGATAATATGCTAATCAATATAATTTTAAAACAGTCATAGAAAAATTGAGATGATATTAATATAAAAGCTCTGCCATGACACAATTTTTCTTTACAAGTTCATTCTTGGCCTGACCTTGAAAGCCTTTATGTATCCAGGATACTTGTGTCCCTTCACAATTTTTTTTCCACACACAGCTTCCCAAGTACTGATTTAAAACTCACATGGAAAGTCATGTGTGTTCTGCCTACTTCCTCTGACTTTTAAACCATGGTCATCTCTCGGGCCTTTCCATGTGCTCCTCTCAATATCTAGGCACACGTTGCATATTAGCTGTGCTTCACTCAGTCAGAACATACTACATGGAAATCTAGTGATACGTTGGATTCTCTTTCAAAATAATAGTTTTGCCCTTCTGTGATGAGAGACCACCTTGGAAAATTTGTTTGTTTGTTTGTGTGTTTGTGCATGTGTGTGTTATACATAAGAAATCTTGAACCATGTCCTTGACTCATCTGCCTATGTGATACTGTATCTTACCATAATCTATTATCTCTCATGTTGGGTATAAAACTCTACCTTTCATATCAATACTTTCTTGTCTACATAATAAATCACAATGATAGGTTTTACCTAAAATATTATAGCCAGCTAATAGACTATAAGCCAAGAGATAGTACTTTCCACATGAAGATATTTTCACAGTGGTACAAGCTCCAAGTAATATGTTCCATTTCCATGGAGCTATGCTTTTTTTGTTGAAGTTAAGCATGATGCAGAAATTTAACTAGAGAAATCTACTTGTGATTTTTCCCCCAGTGTGTTCTGTCTGTTTCATTTATCAAATACCATGCTGTCCAACAACCTCATGGAAATTAACTGACTTAAAGCAGACAGATTTGTTTGTATTCACGAGCAAGTCTAAATTATTTTTCATCAAAGAAGTTGAATAAATGCTTAGGAAAAGAAAAGATATTTAAGGTATTAAGTTATTCACATTTTGTTTCCCGTTCATGAATCCCTTCTCTTTGTCTGACTTGGAACATTTCATTGTTACTCTCTGAGATTTGATGTATAAAATAAAGCCCTGGTACTATGTAGAGGTTAAAAAAATGGCCTGCATTCAGAATTATCCCTTAGGTCCCAGTAGCAATCTGTTTTTTTTAGAGACTTTGAAGGAACCTTTTGAACAAAGTCATTGCTTTTAGAGTTTCCCTTTTGGAATGAAAGTACTGCAGACAAGGACCAAATCGGAGTGCAAATTATTCCCACATAGATGTGCTGTGGTTTCTTATGAAGCACTAGCACATGCATGAACTAAAGGCTAAATAAAATTCATCATTTTCATTTCATACAATCCAAGCTGATTTAAATAATCATAATTATTATTTAATACAAAACATTAATGATAAGACCCGATCTCTATTTAAAGTTAATGAACTTTTAATTTTACTTCTTAAGTTTCTAGTCACTCTAAAAACAACCATGAAGCTTTCTCTTTAACTAATTTACCTTCTCACCCCCAATGAAGGAAGCATTTGTGGTAGCTACTCCTGCGTTTGCTTTCCTCCAGAACTAAGCAAACATTAACTATTAGAATTTAAAGTAAATTTTTTGCTCTCTGCAAAGCACAAAACAATCTAAATCTCTTCTTCTTATGGGATTCAGAAAAATTATGAAATTTCCTAATAATTAAAGTCCACAAAAATGAGCTCCGAGGAAGACAGAAAAGTTTGGTAAAAGTAAAATCTTATTTTCAGCAGTAAATGTGGCTTTGTAAGAAAAACTGTCACTATCTGAGGGGTTGGAATGTAAGAAATATTTTATCCAATGCTTCAAAATTATCACAGTAAGCATTCTTTTACACATGAAATGTTCTATTAGTGTTTCTTAAAGCCTGTATTAATCTGTTCCATAAATATTAGTAGCCATAGTCTGAATATGTACTTTGATAAACAGCCTTGAGGTCTTCAAGGATAATCCTCAAAATATATTTGTTCTGTCCGAAAATCATAAATTTATTTCAGTAAAAACTTACTTTCTTTTTAAAAAATTATCTAAAAATTATGTGAATATGTGTGTGTGAGTGTGGAATGGCAGTGTTAGGTGCACATGAGCGAGACTGACTTGTGGAGTTCAGAAGTAGGCATCAGATCTGCAGAGTGAGAGTTGGAGTCTGTTGTGAACTACCTCACTTGAGCCCTTCCCAAAAATCAAATGTATGTCCTCTTAACTACTGAGCCATTTCTCCAGATCCCTAACCAGAAAACTTCAGTCTCTTGGGGATCAAGATCCGTCTCTGAGTACGTTCATGGGGTCTCAAGAAAGACTCAAGAAGAAAGCAACAGAACTACAGCTGACATGTGCAGAAGCCCAGGCCCTCGGACTTACTGTGTTAGATCTCGAGAATAATAGTGTGAAGACTGTAACTGTGCACTCTGAGGAATTAATGCCAGAAACTGTGCCCTTCTGCCAGGGGTAGAGTAGGGCAAAGAACTGAAGGGCAGCTCACTTCAGAGAAAGGAAACAGGACTAGGAAGAAGGATTCTGTATGCAGTCTAACTACTATTGGCAAGTGGAAGAAAGTTATTCAATTCTGGCTAAAGCAAAAACTTTTTGAAATATGTGTAACACTAAATGTTAGCCAGATAACCACTAAAACAGTATTTTCTACATAACTAATGAATTTTGGTTATTCCCAAGTAATAAATGAATACAGATTGTTGCTGAGCAAAGTGCATGAAGGCTAACATTTGGCTATATCTGACAGTTTTTAATATTGTTTTATGTTGCTATTCTGTTTTGAGAATTTGACACAGGTATACAATGCATGTTAACTACACCCTAATTTGTAGCATATCCCCTTGTCCTTGGATACCTCATCTTTTTATGTCTTCATTTTTCTCTTTAGAAGCCCTTGAGCCCAAATAGAGCTACTCATACACCCACGGGTATAGGACTGTCCACTGGTATGTATGAAAAATCTACTTGGATTCATGCCCTGGGGAAAAAAAAATCAACCAATCAATCATACAAACAAACAAAGAAAAACCCAACTCTCCTTCTACACGAACTTTATTTGCCATGCTCTGTAAATGGACTTTTCTGTCTTGCAAGCCCATCCCCAGGTAACCACAGAGAGACTCAATATTAATTATAAGTGATCAGCTGACAGTTTAGGCTTGTTTTTAAACAGCTCTGATAACTTAACTCATTTCTATTAATCTATGTGCTGCCCTGAGGCTCGCTTACCTTATTATGCACTTCCCATCTTGCTAGCTCTTCATCTCAAATATTTCCTCATGAATTCTCAGTTTTCACCCTACTCTTTCCCAGGTTTCTCTCTGTCCTAAATATCCTGCCTAGCCACTGGCCAGTCAGCTTTTTGTTAACCAATACAAGGAATACATTCATAGTGAACTAAAGGCATTCCACAGCAACCTTTCATCTTTGCTGCAATGTTGACTGGCTTGATATAGCAGAGATCTTGACCAAGGTGATGCCATATCTGCTGTTAATTCATGACTACAGTGTCTTCATCATATCCCAATGGCTATTTCTCAGCAGTCCACCCAGACTTCTATCTAGGTTCCTCTGCTCTATTAACAAACATGTACATTAAATTGCTTGTTATAAATCAGTTTCTATTTTGATTCCTAATATATTCATCCCATTAAGGATTTTCTCTTTCCTATCTCAGATGGAGACTCAGAAATAGAAGTTCCCATTGTTCTATCTCATTCATGGTTCCTAGCAACAAATTTTCAGGTATGTATATAGAACATCGCATAGCCATAGAAATCAGAAAAGTATAAAGGGATCATGTTGTGAAAGAGAAGAACCTTAGAGAGAAGAATAATCAAAAAATAAATGATATAAAGGGCAGAAAGAGATAAGTGGAGAAGGTCTGTGTTTGGGTAGGGAAAGGGGGTCTTTATTTGAGGAGACAATAAAGACAACAAAGCAGAGACGGGAAAGAAAGGGATTGAGGGAGGGTGAGGAAGGGAGGCAGTAGGAAGGATAAATAATACTGAGGAGTGTAGGGGGATTGTGTTGTTTCATGGTAAATAATTGTCCCACCCACTGGTTTAATAAAAAGTGCTGATTGGCCAAAGGCAGACAGGAAGTGTGGGCGGGGCTACCAGACTAAAACTCTGAGAACAGGAAGCGCAGAGCAGAACGCCAGAGAGAATCCGGAAGAAGCAGAGGACAACCATGCTGCTCTAAGAAAAGGTACCAAGCCACATGGCTGAACAAGAGGCATGGGTTAGATGAAGGGTAGAGAGAGCTAGTGAGTAATATGCCTGGGCCTGAGGCCGATCAGCCTAAAACTATAGTAAGTCTCTGTGTATCTCTGCGGGTCTGCAGGTCTGTGGGCCTAAACCTTGAGGCAAGGCCCGAAATTCCAGGCCAGAAACCACGTACTACAGAGGAGGATATTTAAAAAATCCATAGGAATCACATTGTTTTATTTATTACCCAGATTTATACTCAGTGCATTACATTTAAGTATATATGTATACATGTCTATATCACTTAAATGAAGTTACACCACTTGGAACTGCCCTGAAAAGCCATAGACTATCTAACAAAAACCCAGGTACTTTCTTTTCAGTTATTGGTCAGGGTAGTTCAAAAGACTCCAAAAATGAGATCGATGTGGTTACTGTGTTTCTTGCCTCTCAGAGGTTGAAGGTAAGTCCCTACTGTGGAGGCCACTGTCTGCATTATATTTGACCTGAAAACCTACTTGCTAAGAACTGGGAACTATAGTATGATCATTATTATAAATGTTTCCAGTAGAGAGAAGTTGTCAACAATATTACTCAGAGGTGCTTATGAACCACAGCAAGAACCAGCAAGACAAAATATCCCTTAAGGTGCAATAGGAGCACTTGTAAATTGATGATAATCAAAACCTGTCCAATTGAAAATTAAATCTGGTGCTAGAAACTACCCAAGTACCCATGGCAAGTAAGGTCATCAGCTTAGAGAGGAACTTAGTATTGTTACTCTCCAAAATGAGTGCAATTCCTAATTGATTGTTAATGTCCATATCTTCAGATACATGTGGCTCTCACAAAATTGTCATGGAAGTCTTTATCAGCTTTATAAAAGCTAAAGTCATAGGCGAATAAGCATTTCGATTGAGAATATCTAGCACTCTGTTGTGTTGGCCATTAGGTTAGCCCATTTGTGAGAAGAACTAGCTCATTGACAGCAGATGTCACTCCTGGGAAAGTCAGCAAACAGCATTTCCCCATAGCTTTTGTTTTAGATCCTGCCATGACTGTCTATTGATGATAGCATGTTACCTGAAAGCATAAACTAGTAGATCAACTGCTCTCCAAGTTTCTTTTAAAAGGTTTTGGTGTATTTGTCATGGAGATAGACAGCAAATGGAGACATGCCTTATCAATGAAGTACCTGTTTGGAGACTGGGACCTTTACAAAAAGCCATAGCTGGTCAAAATGCAGTGACCTACTGACAGGGGAATACCAAAGCCCAATTAGCACATTTTTAACACATACTCTACATTTAAGCTCAAAGAAAGTGGAGAAATATGGTACAGGAAGACTGTAACAGGGAAAGGACCTGATAGTCTGTTGTAATATTGTCATCTAGATATGACAGGGAAATCACAATCATAAATCTGGATTGATTACCCAGCAGAGGTGGCCTGGACCACACAGTTCCATGAAGCCTTGCTCTTGTGGCCATGTTCAGCACTCACTCACAGTTTATAACTCTACCATCCATTTTCCATTGAGTTCAACCCAGACCTTCAGAGTGAAGAGGGGCTCCTCGCTGGTCCCAGAACATCCCACTTAAACATCTCTGGAGTCACTTAGGAATGATCGTACACAGAAATCAGTATGGATCTGTCCCTTTTGAAAGCTCTAGAAGATTCACTCTGGTTGGCAGAGAGACTTCTGTCTCTCCTGCTTTTGGATAATATATCCCCTGTGCACAGAGTCTCTCTTCATGTTTTAGGTAAGCTGAGTGACCTATTCTTGAACCTCTTCCTTTTATTTGTGCTTAAGCTTTCTGACAGTGAGGTCAGGGTGCTTCTAGAGAGTTTTGGTTGTTTCCTCCATTCTGAGGAAATAAGTTCAAGCTTCGTGTTCAAAGAGTTGAGAAAGGGAAGAATGTAGAATTAATTTGAAAGATTACTTTAGCAAATATTCATTAGTCTTTTTCACAATTAAAAGCCCCAAACTATATATAGATATATACCTTTTCTGGTGACATTATACACAATAAAGAACCAAAAAGAATTTACAAAAAAAAAAAAGAAAATAAAAAAGGAAGGATGGAGGGGGCCTCTGGAAGGAAGGAAGTAAAAAGGAAGGGAGGGAGGAAGGAAGGAAACAAGAAAGAGAGAAAGAAGAATATGGATTCAAAGACCACAGTAAGCTCCAGCCCTGGCAGCAGAGCTCTGGCAGTTGAACATTGCTAGATAGGGAAGTCAGTTTTCTTCCAGGGCCCATTAGGTTGCTCATGCTTCACTGTGTGGCCCTACAGTCATGCGCATATGGGCAGCACTGATTGAACTCACTGGGCTATGAAAAGTGGGCATGAAGTTAGAAGGAACTGAAATAAAGTTGGAGAGAGACTGAAGGGGTTTCCTTGACCAAAGTAAATTGTATACATGTGTGAGATTCTCAACAAATGAATAAAATAAATATACATTTTCAACCGAATCAATTTCTTAATAAAATGCCAAGAAATCAGAGGAGAGGTGGCTTGCAGAGGGATGAAATACCGAGCTTCAGAAAGAGTTTGTATAATATTAGGTGGGGGACTAGATAGTCAGAATGTATGTCCAGGAAGCATTGGGCTCATGCTGGGTACACTCCAGAAAGGCCACAGCAGGAAGACTTCACACCTTCCCTCCCACAGCATCCATTTCCCCTTCTGTGTCTATAATGCGGGTGGACACGTTTCCTGTCGCTAGAAGCATCTTCATCAGCTTCTGCTCAATATAGCTATTCGTGAGCTATTCCAACACATATCCACAGCAGAAGGACATGTCAGAACTTTTTCACACAGCAGATTCAGATGAGCCACGATCAGCAGGAAGCCATGATACCCATTTTGAAAACTGCAGATAATAATTCTGTCATATTAATAGCTACAAGCTCCCTACAAATGCACAATTATCATGGTTGGGGGGGGGAATTCTTGCCACATGAATTTTTCCCTTTTCATATTTTTCTCTTAACAGAGCAAATGTTTGATCATTTCAGAAAGAACGAAAAATGATGTTCTTCCAGATTTATATTCCTGTATCTCTCAATTAATAAGACAATACCTGAGTTTTAAGACTGATGTGGAATCATCCTTCCATCGCCTTTTAAAGAAACCAAGGCCATTTGACAAACTCTAAGGGCAGAATATCACTCTATGTGAAATGACTAAATTTTAATTGGCCCTTACAGAAAAAGCACATTTATGTTTTATTCACTTTCATATGTGCACATATGTAAAGACATAATATTAGCAACTGATGCAGCTATTGGGAACCATAAGATCAAATTAAGTTTTGAGGTTCTTGCCCAGTAAAAGAAAAGAGACTACATTATTGATCATACTACTTTCCTCGCTCCAATCACAGGCACATTTCCCATTGAATCTTTTATTTGTAAAATGAACTTCTACTGCATTTACATCACCATAAATTGTTTTTTTTTTATTTTTCCAGTCAAGGATAATCCTTAAAAAATAAAACAAAATACAATAATTTATGTGCGTTTTTTGGTAACTGTTTAAAATACAGCCTGGAGCAAGACAGATGATTCAGTGCCTCCCAAACTGCCAACCTGAGTTAGATTCACAGAACCCGTACAGTGGAAGTGCATTATGGGCCTCAGCAGGTTGTCATCCAACTTCAACTTTTATGTCATAGCGTGCTCCCATCTCACATTAAGTACATAAATGTTATAACAATATATAAGAAGAATTCAAGATTCCTCAAGGATTTATTTCAGTAATATCTTTAGAAATAATTATTAGAAGAAATTATATTTGGAAATACATTTTTAAGAACTAAAAATTATTTAGGAAAAGGGACGCATCTCAATTGTAGCATCTCAACTTATCTAGCACATTGAGGACATAGGTTTGAACTTTAGCGTTCCAAAAACAAATAAATAAGCAAGTAAATAAACAAAAATATAGATGTTCAGTAAAATATTTACAATGTATTATATAGTAGGCATTTCTAGTCTTAAATAACATACTCTTAGTTAATGATTTAAATTTATATTATACAACTTTGAGAAAAAATATGCAATTCAATTAGTTTTTAAAATGACCTAAGAAAAAATAATTATATTCTTCAACATTAGTGGAAACACATTTCATGCACTAAGGGAATCCCTAGTTAAAGAAACAAGTATTTTTCCTAATGAAAGTTTGTGTTTTCACAGTTTAGAGTTAAAGGTTTGAGTTTCCTCTTGGGTCTTTACACACGGAAGAATGTTCATACATGTGAAATGCTAACCTCAGTTTTTCATCTCTTTGCAATGTGTGAAAACTCAAGCTGACAAGAGCAGAATTTGTGGCTGTGTGAGCAACCCAGCTGGTTAATTCTGGTTACTTCTTTTTCTAATCAGAACAAATATTTTATATGTCTTAGTAATTATAACATAAAAGAAAGTCATTGGTTTTCAATTGAACTGTGCTTGTCATCCAGGTTGTTGTGGAACTAGACTAAGCTGGAACAAAGCTCTCAACTCAAATAGTGTATAGTTTCCACAACTGCCAATTAGCCATGCCTATCACAGGAATTACTGGCACGCTATAGGTTTGACTGAATTCTTTTTTTTTTTTTTTCTGGTAATATACTTTTTTAACATTTGGTTGTTTTGCAAGAGTAGTTGTTTATCAATTCAAAGAGAAAAGCCAAGTTGTAAATGACATTTTGGAACGATTAAGTTAATTTGAATTCACAGAACACTTGTTAGGAATTTAACAATATTACTAGTGTTTCTGGGTTTTAGAACTATAAGTTCATAATTTTTTCCTTCTGCTTTCCTTGCTTATTTAAAATCTGGTATTATTTCAAAATATTTCTCTCTCTCTCTCTGTCTCTGTCTCTGTGTGTGTGTGTGTGTGTGTGTGTGTGTGTGTGCATTTGTGTGTGTGTGTGAGAGAGACTGTATGTGTGTGTGTGAGAGAGAGAGAGAAAGAGATCGTGTGTGAGAGAGCTTTCATGCACTCACTTGCACACTTGCTATATATGGTTTGTTAATGATTGTACATACTGCATACAAAGGTATTAGAAAAAGAGGGGAAGGGAAGGAGGAAGAGAGACAGTGAGAGACCACATGAGGGTAAAAAAGTACCCTTTTCAGATTCTTCACAGAACTTATTGCGAGAGTATGTGTCTCTAATCAAACGTACATGGTTCTCATTTGATACCTCAAAATGCATAAATACATAAATCAATGCAGCTTGATTGCTGGCAGTCATACGTTGTTATGTTTAAAAATACTTTAAAATGATGATTTTACTTCATTTGAATGACATTGGCACTCTATATAAAGGAATGTGTTCAATCTGCTTGTAGTTAGTGTGGGGAAGGAAATGATAGAGACAGACACTTTTTAGAAACACAGCTTAGCAGCAGAGGAGCAAGAACTCATGAGGAAATGCCAGTGATTCGGGACCGCAGTATCAATTTGAGAAACTTGTCAAGATTAGTAAAACATCACACAGGGTTAGGGTGTGGTTGTATCTAATAGTTACAAAAACAATCAACCTCCAAAATTCGTTTTAAATTTTTTTTTCTAAATTTTTGAGCTACTTTAATTATAATATTTTCTCCTTTGTTTTCACATATACCCCTCAATGCTCTCCATAATGTTTATACTTGCCTTTTTTCCTAATTGTTATTGCTTGCATATATGTATATACTTACATATTCTTAGATATAACCTGTTTAGTCCACGAGAGTGCTAACCATTTGATACTGAAAACAAAAGAGCTTAAGGACAATGAATAGATACTTGGAGCCTGGTCCTAATTCATACCTTGTTTCTTTCTTTTTTACCTTGTCTTTGAATTCAAAGACAAAGTTGTGAGCTAATAAACATTTGCTTTAGGGCAGTCCTGATCTGAGATAATCACCATTGTTGTAATCCTGAGCTGCTGTTAATTTAGGATAAAGAGTGGCTTGAGCTGCGCCTAAGATGGTTTTCACATTTAGTTCCTTCCAACTGGTTTTCTAAACCCTCAAGGATTATTGCGTTTTATTTTTTAGGAAAGGGTCCATTAACCTACTAAAAAGTTTTCTCAGAAAACTCTAGCTGACCTTGATAAGAGTCTGTGAAGCTGTATTATTATAAAGCAATATGTAAATGGAGACAGGACAACCATTTTGTCAGTATGCAAGGTCATAGCAGATGTTGTCAAACATGAAAAATTTAGCTGGCCAAAGATCTATAGAAAATGATTTAATATTTAAGCTGTAAGTTTGAGAATGACATTAAATTACAGAGGCAGAACATTTGGGTTTTTTGTCATTATTTACTCAATAAATAGCATAATACTTACAAATTTATATTGTGAATATATATATATTCATATATTCACATACATATGACCAAAAGAGATGAATTTCTAAGAAAAATAGGGATATTGTTAGTAGGAAAGTCTTAGAACTAATCAAACATTTCTTCTCTGGATATGCTTTCAAAATACAGTTCTCACTCACTAAGACTCACAAAAGATAAACAATGCTGTAAACTATGCAGTTGTGACCAATTTATTTTGTGTAAGGAAAAAAATCATGTACATGAAAACCACTTTTGTAACAAAGTGGGGAATAGAGTATAATGTTCTAAAATAGATTTTTAGAGTTAATTCATCAGACACACCTGAAAATTTAATAATGGCTAAACAACTTCTCATATTTCCCTTTCTATAGCATCCAGTAAACAGTATTCAAATTTCTGCTCCTTAGGGCTGTCAATGCTTCATTCAAATGATATTATGCTGTATTTGTCCCTCTGAGACAGGCCTGCTTGACATCTTCATGTTATCTAATGGTGGAATAGGCTTAAGGTGGGGTAACAATGTATTTATTGTATGTATAAATCACTTTCTAACGTTTCCTAGCATGTATTAGTTTTACTAAGTAATAGATGTTTGTGGTATATTTATTGCACAAAAACCTCTATTTGGTATTATAATAAAAACTCACATCCAGATATGAGGAGAAAATGGAATATCAGAGACACAGGAAACAAACCACAGCTAATCTCACACAGCCATCTCCCCAGGATAAAAGTGGTAGGTCATGAGTCTTTTGACTGTAAGTCCCAAAAAAAGTCACACAACTGCCTTCTCCTGCCTTGTGTTTCTTTCCTCCACTTTCCTTGAGCTAAGGATAAAGGTGGGTGCCATCACCACTAGGCTCTGTTTGGCCTTGAACTAACAGATCCAGAGGATCTCTGCCTCCCAAATGCTGGGATCAAAGGCATGAATCACCATTCCCTAATCTTCATGGTTTAGCTCTGTCCTCTGATATTTCAAGTTTTTTTTATTAACCAGATATCACCACACATCTTCACATGGAGATATAATGCCTCTCGTTCACATCAACTCTATCATTGTTCTCACTTCTCTACCTCCCCTCTTTATCCTTCCATGTTGTGGTTAATATCCCCCATGTACTCAATATAGGCAAGGAAGTGTGCTATGCTTGTTGGCTTATTTGATTCAATACCATCTCTGTTCCATCCAGTTTACGTAATTACAGATTCTTTATCCTTCCACCGTTTTCACATTTCTTTATTATTCATCTTTTAAAGGACACCTACACTGATAGTACACTCTGTTGCCAATAATAAAATGATAACTGTGATTTTATTGACATCTCTGTAAGAAGTTGATTTTGATTGTCTTGCATGTGGACCCAGAAGTGGGGGTGGGTGGATGATGGCACTAATGTAAATTCACAGCAGTAGTGTGTGAGAGCTTCTCTGCTGCCCTTAGCCCCTGAATCCTTGTCAATTTGTATTGTTTTCTTTCTCAGTGATACACTTTCTGACAGGGTAATTTAGCTTGTATTTGTACTTCACTGATGGCTGAAGTTATTGAATGTTTTGCTATAGAATCATTGTGCATTTGTACTTAGTCATTTGGAAGTGTGTGGTTCACAAACCTCATTTCCTTTCTTCTAACATGGTGCCATCTGAAAACCCAGAAGCCTAATTCCAGGAGAAGCTTGTCAAACTTCTTTGCTCCCAAGAAACTTTTGCAAAATGAGTCACATTATTCCCTTTCCATTCTCTACATGCCCTTCCATTCTTCCCTGCTTGTAACTGTCTCCACACAACAGGCCTAACTGTAGGGGTATTGTGTTGTTTCATAGTAAATAATTGTCCCACCCACTGGTTTAATAAAAAGCACTGATTGGCAAAAGGCAGACAGGAAGTGTGGGCGGGGCTACCAGACTAAGAAAACTCTTGAGAGCAGAATGCCAGACAGAACCTCAGAGAGAAGCCAGAGGAAGCCGAGGACAACTATGCTGCTCTAAGAAAAGGTACTTAGCCGCATGGCTGAACAAGAGACATGGGTTAGGTGAAGGGTAGAGAGCTAGCAAGTTATATGCTTGGGCCTGAGGCTGATCAGCCAAAAACTATCGAAAGCATCTGTGTGTCTCTGTGGGACTGTGGGACTGTGGTTCTGCGGGTCTGTGGTCCTAAACCTTGAGGTTAGGCCCGAAAGTCTGGCCAGAAACCTCACACTACACCTAACTCCAGATTGGTAGCTTTAGAAGCTGTTTTCTTTGAGAGCCACTTTTGAGTGAAGAGATTCTCTTTTCCTCTCTCTTCCCTCCTTCTGCCTTTTGCATCTCGACACTGTGGAGCTGTAGTGTTGAAAGCATTTTTCCCTGATCTAATTAATGAGTTCATCCCTCAACTGTATCTGGCTTAGCTAAGATCACACAACTTCTTCATTGGCATTATCTACAATCTACAATTTGTCACATCAAGCATATAATCAAAAAGAAGTGTGAACAAATCAAATTGCAAAAATGAAATGAACATGAATTGCCAAAACATCATGATACCCATCCAACTGGTCCTACAATAGTTTTCACTAATGAAAACTACTTATGAACCCAAGGATACAAAATTAAATATACCAAATAATTAAAGGAACTTTTAAAAAACATGACCAAATATTTCTCATATTTCCACTGTGATAACAATAAACACGAATGATATCAAAGAAAATATAAGCAAATGACTACATGAAAGCATGAAATGATTCAGCATTTGAAAACTGTATTCAAAAAGGAGATAGGAACACTTAAAAAACAAAGGTTGAAATAAAGATGACATTAAACATTTCATTATTACAATTAGAACATTTAGGAGGAAACCTTACAAGTAAAACCAAAGTAGCCTATGATAGAGAAGCAGAACTCAAAGTAAAGGATGTAGAAAATTAAACAAAACATATGAAAAAGTTTAAAGGGACATACAGGAAAAAGCATGAGGAATTAAATCTTCCAGTTACTGACATAGATGAGGGAGAAAAATCCCAGGTTGCATGTATAGGCCACATCTTTAACAAAATTATAGAATAAAACTTTCCCAAATTAAGGAAAGACACACCATACATATATGAAAATCACACAGAACTACAAGTAGAGTACACAAAAATGAAACAGTGCGTAGCATATCATTCTTAAAACATATACAGTAAAAATTTAAAAAATCATTGAACTCCATCAAAGAAAAGTACAAGTTAAACAAACACATGGAAACACATACACAAAAAATCTCATAAGAAAACATCTCAATGGCGTTTCTGAAAGCACAAAGAAATGGAAGTAGTACAACTCAAAAAACAAACAAACAAATAAAACAAACAAAAAAATTGTAACCTAGAATTTTGTTACAGCAAAACTATGTAACATTATTAAAGGAGAAAGAGAAACTCTGCATGGTCTAAACATCCTAAAACATTCACTAAACAGACTACTTGAAGCAGTACTTTTGAAGAAAGAAATAAACAAAGGAAGGTATTCTAGAGAGGAAAAAAATAGTGATAATTTAATGAACTACAAATGACAACAAAAACACAAGTTAACAAAAATCAAACGCAATCTATGCGAATATTAATGGTCTCAGCTTTTAATCAAAATATATAGACCAATTTCTCCAACTGGTTGGTCATTTGGAGAGAAAAACAAAGAAACCACAGAATTAAATCTTACCTCAAATGTACTCCAGAAACATTCCAAGATGCCCTGACCTGGAAATGACTTAGATGGCTCTTCTTTGACTATTAGCTGTCATGGAACCATAGGGCACCTCACAGAATTCCAATGGAGGGAAGCAATCAGCAGTCCTAACGCAGTTGTAATGCCCAACAGTGACTAGCATGATAAGCTTAAAAGGACAATAGAGGTATACATATCTTTGTAATAACCAAATCTCTCTAGTTGAACTTAAGGTCTTATACAAGGAAAAGGAATTCACACTTGGAACTAGAAGCCCCGCCAACTACTCACTAATAGTGATGTCAAGGATTTTGGAGGAGATCCTTCAGGCACCATTTTACTAATCCTGAATAATTTCTAACAACAATTTAAAGAAAATTATAATCCTCCTTACTCACCTAAGAAACTTCTCTTTGAAACAGTGATAATTACAAAAAACAAAAAAACAGAAACAAACAAATACAGACACACACACACACACACACATACACACACACACACACACACACACACACACACACACACACAAATCAAAACCGATTTGTGTTGTCCAGTCCCAGGGAATACATCTGTAAACACTACCCAATCTAAGTCTAAAAGAACACTACCAAAGAGGGCATGGAAAGGTCATAAGACCCAGAGGATCAGATTGTGTCACCTAGTCATGTTAGAAGCTACACAGTAAAAGTTAACCAACATGAGTGCCACAATGTGAGATGAATGAGCTGACATAAAGTTAGATATGACAAAGTGGATGAAGGAAAGCCTCCAAAGACTCAACTCCACACAAAGAATGACAGTCAACTAAGAAATACCAAGAGTGGGAGAAATAGTATTGCCCATGGAAGAAAACCAAATGATCAGTCCTGGAGACATATATATTAATAACATTATACAGACTGATCAGGTTATATTTGGGCATGTGTGTGTATACATGCATATCTATTCCTGTGTTAACAACTGGTGCATAAAGAGGACATAGATTTGAAAAGGAGCAATGAGGAACATGAAGGAGGGCTTGGCTGGAGGAAAGAGAAGGAAAAATAAAGAGAAAGGTTTCAAAAGTTAATGTAGCAGATAGTTGCAGAATATTTTACCCAAATGCCAAAGAATGAGCATTACACCCAGCAGTCCATAGAAACTTCTCTAAAATAGACCATATGTTGGAAAAAGAAATGAACCTTAGTAAATGCGAAAAATTTGAATTAAGTTTCCATATTCTATCCAACTATTAGGCAATAGCACTTAAAATTTATAGTAAACGAAACCCCAGCAATTGTTTAAACACATGCTAATTAAGCAACTCATACTGAATGATGAGTGGGTTGAAGAAGAAGTCAAGAAATAAATGAATATATTACTGGAACTAAATGAAAATGAAAACGCAGCACAGCAAAATCTCTGGGACACATTAAAAGTAGTTTTATGAGGAAAATTTATAGTCCTATTTGCCTATATTAAAAAAATCAGAAAGAGCAGAAATAAATGACTTAATGATGCAGCTGAAAAAATTGGAAAAACAAGAACAAACAAACCTCAAAACACCACATGGCTAGAAACAATAAACATCAAAATTGTAATCAATAAAATAGAAACAAAGAAAACATTATAGAGTCAATTAATATAAAAGTTAATTCTTTGAGACAATAAACAAAAATGACAGGCCTTTGGCTCAACCAACCAAAGAAAGAGTTATCCCAAATTAATGGAATCAGAAATGAACAGGGAAATAAAAACACTCAAAAATAATAAAGAATTGTCTGAGATATTTTAATAATATAAGTTATATTACAATAGAAAATATAAAAGAAATACACGAAATTTTTTGATTAATCCAAACTACAAAACGTAAACCAACAAGAGAAGAAAAACGTAGATACATATAGCAAAACAGGAGATTGAAGGAGAAAGAAAAAGCCTTCTGACTAGAATACGCCTAGACTCAGATGTTTTCACAGAAGAGTACTACAAAACTTTCAAAAAACTACAACTAAGACTTCTGCTTTTTTTTTCAATAGCGAAGTGTAAGGATCATTTCCAAATGAATTTTTGAAGCCCATATTACTCTAAATACTAAAATTGTAAAACATAACAAAATGTAGACATAAATACCTTATAATAATAGATTTAAGAAGCTCAATAAAATATGGGGAAACCAAATGAGAGCACATTTAAAGAAGAATAACACAATCTAATCCATAAATCTCAAGGTTTATTTAATATAAACATGTTAATAAGTATAATAATTATTATTAATGGACTGAAAGATGAAAATCACAATATCATCTCAATAAATACTGTGGATAGAAAGGTAATTTACAGAAATCTTCACTTGAATGACAAGACTCACTAGGGGAAATAAACCTCAATATAATAAAGGCTACATTTAATAGTCATTAATATTTTAAACAGAGAATAACTTAAAGCAATCCAATCAAAATAAGACTATACAGGACTTCCTACTATCCCCACTCTTTTTAAATACGTTTTTTGAAGTAGCTTCAAAACTAATAATGCAAGAGAAAGAATTTTAAAAACATAAATAAGAAAAGAAATAAAACTATTACTATTTCCAAAAATTTATTATTCTACAACAAATCTTTTAACATGAGAAACTGTTTCAGCAAAATGTAGGCATAAAAAATAAACTAATAAAGCCAAGAGCTTTATAAATATCAACAGCAAACAAACTGAAAACAAAAAATGGATACACTACCATTAAAAATAGCAAAAGTCCTAGAATAAGTGTAACCAAGGGATTTAAAGCGTTTTACAATTAAAACTTTAAATTTCTGAAGGAGAAGTTGAGAAACACACTAGAAAATGGAAATACCTCTCATATTGAAAGATGGGTGCAACTATCTTTGTAAAAATGAAAGTGGTCACTTTAACCCAAAGCAATGTACAGATTTGATGCAATAACAATTGAAATAACCACATAGTTCTTTATAGAAAAATAATTCTAAAATTCATACAGAATCAGAAGGGACCATAAATAATGGAAGCAATCTGGAGCAAAAGAATTCTAGAGTGTTTGCTATTATAGAGGTCAAAGTGTATTATAGAGCTATAGTAATAAAATGCAATATGGTACTACCACAAAAACAGACATTTAGACCAATGGAATATAATAGAGAATTCAAACATGTTTATTCATAACAGTAGCCATTTTGTTTGACAATAAATATACATCATATATATATATTTAATGAATATATATTAAAGGAGGACAGTATATTCAAGAAATGGTGATGGGAAGATTATATGCATACATCAGAATATTAAAAATAAAACCTGAAGCTATTTATGAGCCTGCACCGAAATTAGATCTAAAAATGTATCAAACACCACAATTTAAAACCTGAAACACTGGAGCTGCTAGAGGAAATCATAGGTAATATCCTACAATTATATTAGTCTGGTATAGGGCAGGTCTTCATTTGCCCAGGAATGGATAGCACTTCAGAACTGGGATCTCATAAAGAACTAAAAGGATTCTGTACAGCTATGAAAACAATAAAGGAACTGAAGAATCCCACTGCTGGGAGACACTCATTGTCAGTTGTACATCTGAGAGATATTTAATACAAAGAACAAACTAAATACATATATACATACTACATGCGTTTATACAAACACAAAGTACTAAACCTTAAAATGAAAACAAAAACAGAGTCCAGGAAACAATAATCCAACTATTAAAAATGAGTTGCACTCACCTCTGGTGGAGTCCTCAGGTCCTTATGCATCACCTTGTTGAAAATGGTTTCCTTTCTCAAGTGAAGTCATGGAAGACATGTCAGTGTCTTGCCTTTAAATAATTCTATTCTCAGCATTTTAGGAAAAAAAAAAAGGTTAAAAAAATAAAAAGAAGTTATCATTCAGAGTCCCCATTGCAGAAAATTGTTTGCTTCTCTGATATACTTTAGAGTCTCTAAATTTTATTTTTACAAGCTGGGATTGGCCAGATGGTGTGCCTGAACTTCTGGACCCAGATGTGTTTTGGCATTTTTGAACAGGGGCCATTAAGATCACCTTGGCTACCGGATTAGCAATTTGTAGAGAACTCTTCATTGGAAGCAGAATCCTACTTCTCTAAAATAGACACATGGAGAGCTGTAGGCATGCAGAGTGAAGCTGGTCATGGCAGTCCCTCTAGCAGGAATGAGACAAATCTGATCATACATTTTCTCCTTAAAAACAGTTCAGTTTTCATTAATTAATATAAATCTCCTTGAAGAAAATGTGGTGCATAAATGGGGAAAAATTCTACCTGATCTATATCCACTAAACAGCACCACTAATTTTTCCCCAGAGTCTTTAGATTTCCCATGTTGGTATGTAAATTTAGACTTTTGAATTTTCTTTTCTAAAATGGTGTCTCTTCAATCTGAATAATTAAAGATGACAATTCATTTAAAAAAAGAGCTGTAGATCTAACTGGAGTATTTTTAACAGAAGGAATAAAACTGGTTAAGAAATACCTCAAAAGGTGTTTACTATCTTTAGCAATCAGAGAAACGCAATTACAATCAAAGAAATCTTCAGATTTCATCTCATTCAAGTCAGAATGACAAAGAAGAAGAAGAAGAAGCCGACAACTAATACTAGCCAGGTGGTGAAGAAAAAGAAAACCTCATTATTTAGTGCTTGTGAGAGTTCAATGACTGTTGAAGAGAAGAAATTAGCAAGAACAAATGCCCTTACTGGTTATCTAATAGAAAGAAGTCATCTCTGAAGTCTGAACATACAAACAACAAAATGGACTCGATAGGTTTTTTCTATACATTTGGGCATGCATGCACACCAATACGTATGTATTTGATAATAATAATCAAGGAAAATGAATGGATTATCTATTTAAGAGCTATTTGTCAACACAGCATGGCACATCAAGTTGAGAAGGGTCAAGCTCCTCCCCCTGCATCAGCCTTGGACAAGGCAAACCAGCATGGGGACTGGGTTCCCCAAAGCCAGCTCTAGCTTCAAGGATAGGCCCTTGTCTCACACTATGAGCCCACAAACAGACCAAGCTACACAACTGTCACATGTCCTACATGGTCCCAAGCAGGCTCCCCAGCTGTTGGTTCACATGAATTTTATTGGGAATTTTAATATGTATATTCGTTGATCATTGATTCTGCATTTTTATTTTTTCAACCTTTTTTCCACTTTTGGTATCAAAGCTATTCTGTGTTCATAGAATGAGTCATAGAACATTTTTTTTCCTTATCCATTTTATGTTTCAGAGGCATTCATTTATTTTTTAACGTCTGATAGATTTCTGTAATAATGTCTGCTCTTGGGGTTTACGTTATTGGAAATCTCTCTGCTGTACTTTGTCAGTTCTCTTTATGACTGCCTCACTTTTCCACACTGTGGTTATTTTGAGAAGTCAGCAGTAAGTATGAAAGTTGATATACCTCACAGAACATAAATTTAATTATTTGAGTAAGTTTCCAGAAGCAGAATTTCTGGATTCTATCATAGCAATATTTAATTTTTTGAGAAAAGTGTATGCTGTTTTCCATGGCATTTTTACCACTTTACATTCCTACCAATGTCATAGCAGTACTCCAGATTTTTACATCCTAAAAAAAGTTGCTTTTCTTAAAAATATGATATGATAAGAGCTGAGAAATGAGATGTGTCATTGTTTGAGGATTGCTTTTTTTCCTAGTGATGAATACAAGTGTTTAAATTTTTGTGTCATATTTAAATGAAAATGGTTATATATAATTCTAAAAAAATGATGTATCTTTTAGGTGAGTTCTTTATGAAGCAATCAGATCATTAGACTCTAGGTCTGTGAATGGGGCCATTGCCTTTCTAAGTGGAGACCAGAGAGTCTGTTCACACTCTACTGTACACAGAGTGAATAGACAGATATTCAATTCTCCACTTGCCCCATCTTTTAGGGTAAAGTCGGGTAAGTGGTTATTTTACTGGTAGATTTTCAATAAATTTATCACTCCTTATCAATAGTTTCTGAGAATATAGCTCCCAGAAATAAAGAATACAATATCTAACTCTCTAATAGAAAATAATGTATAAGCTATAAAATGAGTAATATCTGATTAATAGAAAGACCTTTAAAGTGTTTTTATCACTGTGAAATATACAACTATAAATCTATCAGTTGTAAATTATCAGATATCAAAAATACTATCAATATGTCCTTCTTGATTTCTTAGTTCAAGTGTAACAAGTTTATACTGAAAACAAATACTTTCACTTCTTTCTTTCTAATATTGTTTCCTTTGTTCTGATCCAGAGCCCAGTTTATGGATTTAGGGAAATTCAAAGAGCGTAAGCACAAACAAACAACTGTTCATATGGCATCAGTACTTACAATAACCACAACTACATTATGGATGTCATCAACAGAGAAATATCAAGTATCTGGTTCTGTTTGGACTTCAGCACCTCACTACTGAGAATTAACTTTTAATTCATGCACAGCATATAAGTACAACACCCTAAGTCTAGACAGATTTTTACTGTATACTGTACATACTGAATTTGACAATACAAATCAATTATTACAAATATTACATTGTAAATTTCTTTACTATTTTCATTAAAAGAAATCTTGAAAACAATTGATACATTAAGAAAACTTGTTCATTTGAAACCAACCATCAAGCTAACACAGACAGTGAATTTTTAACTGCAGAGCTGTCTGAGAGACATTTCTCCATTTACTGGAGAAATCCCTATCACTCAGTTTGCCTTTGGATACAAAATTTATTAATGTAACTTAGCTAATTTTTAAATGGTGAAATTGAAGTTATTATAATAATTTGGTTCTGGAGATGACATTTGCACATAGTTGAAGAATCTGGAGGAAACTTGACAGGATGCCAGAATTGTTACCCGTGAAATATTTTTTTAATTATTCTAAGACTTACTTTTTTATTCTTTTGACATCATTTAATATTTTTTCACATTTAAGTATGAGCCATACAACATTTACTTAGTTACCTCTTGGGAAGAATCACACATTAGGTAAATATAAATTCTAGGCTTCCATTAAAACTTTAGGTATCCTTAAAGTATATTTAAAAACATAAGGAAAGGTCTGTTTCTTGTATACTTAAAACACATAAGTAGAATATGAAGACATGATTTTCTACTGTATATTCTAATTCTTTGGAACATAAACTATAGAAAAAAAAAAAACATGGCAAATTGAGCAGCAGGTATCTAATGGTCATTCAAACTACATAGGAGCCCAGAGAGACACTATTTCAATGATTTATAAATAGATCACAAATGAATATGGTGCTTGAAATTTTTGTGTCTCCAAGATCGAAGTCATTCTAATATTTCACAACAGAAGTTTGTAAAAATGAGCTGTCATTTCAAATACAAAACACACTCTAATCTCTCCCTTGATTCAGTATTCGCTTTTCTTTGCTTATTTTTCTATCACAAAGTTGTTTATTTGGAATGATATGAAGCTCCTGAGTGTTACATAAATCAGTGTCTATGGCTCAGGTAAAATGCTTTGTTTCTGTCATAATCTAGTCTTTCCATAGAACCATTAGAGAGGAATGAGAATTGGTTATAGTGGGACATTTGCTGCATTTTATTTTTATTTGTTACCTATATTAATTAATTATTTATTCTGTGATTATAAGATATGGAACCTTATACCTACTAAATAACAGTTGTTCCATTGAGCCACATTTCCAATCCATATTTATATAAATCAACAGGTAGGTTTCACTTTAATTCTTAGAGAATGTCAGTTACTGAGAGATTTTAAAAACTAGATCTGTTTTCATCAATAAAAGAGAAAGGAAAAGCAAAAAATAATCTCATGCCACCAAGCTTCTTTTTTATTTCATTAAATGTCTTAGGTACATAATAAATATTTGCAAAAATATTTTGTATGTTAGGTAACTAATAAAGATGATCAGACCTCACAGCTTTGAATGGTAAAAGGAGAGGAAAGAGTAAAAAGCAGCCCACTAATATAGCAGAATCAATAAATTCACTTCTGTAGACATACCCTCTCATCTTTACTAAAGATATATTTACTTTGCATCATCAAATTTATTACAGTTAAATAAATCCCACTACAAATTGAAAATTGAGTAATTACATTACAACTTAATTATAATTTTTTAAAGGTTTAGGTTCAGAAATGTTTACTTTTTTACTTAACTTTGTTTTGTCCATTTTTCTTTTACATTTTTAGATTAAAACATAATCATAACATTTCTCTCTTTTCTTTTTTTCTTGTGAAGCATTCTCATATACCCCTCCCAACTATCCTTTAAATTTATGGCCTCCTTTTTTTTTCCATTAACTTTTATATGTATATATATATATAATATTGTACTATATTATATATATATTCTAAATATAGCCTGTTTGGTCTATACAGTGTTAATTATATATATGTTTTAAGATTTATCCATATGTTTACTGTGTTTATATTTTCAGTGATGGACTTTTAGAAATGGACAATTAATTGGTGTGATTTTTCCCTGGAATAGACCACCTTTCCTGATATGGGATGACTTTCATGTACACTGTAAATATGTGTTCCTACCATTGGTTAATAAAGAAACTGTTTGGCATATGGTAAGACAGCTTACATCCAGGCAGAAAATAAAAGAGTGATACAGGAAGAAGAAAGGAATAGTCATGGCAGATTCTACCACCTGCCAGATAAGCAAGATAAAATGGAGCGCAGGTAAGCTACAAGCCATGGGACAATGTATACATTAATAGAAAATGAGTTAATTTAAGATAGAAAATCTAGCAAGTAACAACCTGAGCCAAAGACCAATTTATAATTAATATTAACCCTCTGCATGATTTCTTTATAAGTTGATGCTGGACCAGCCAAGACTAAGAAACTTTGTGCTACAATTGGTACCCAGATATATTGGTGATATACTGTTCATCAAATAAAGATTTCCTGAAGTTCATAGAACCAAACCAGGCACAGACTTAGTCATAGATTACAGCAGTGGTGTCAACTTTAATCTTAGCACTTGGAAGACAAAGATCTATCTGAATCTTTGTGAGTTCAAGGCTAGCCTAGACTACACAAAAAGCCAGTCCGAAAGAGAAACAGTCAGTCCATGGTTGCACACATCTTTAATCCCAACACTTGGGATCACACACCTTTAATCCCAGCACTAGGAAGATTAAGACAAAATGTGATATTGATGGACAGAGACAGGAATATAAGTCAGGAGGAGGCAGGAATTTGACCCTTGCCTCTTGGAATGTCCTTCAATTCCTCCAAACAGTCTGAGGATTTGTGGATACATGATCTACCTCTTTCAGATTGAAGATTCAGTAATGATGAGAAGTGGATATGGCTTGGTCCTCTGTCTTTTTGATCTTTCAGCTTTTCCTCTATATCTGGTCCCACATTTTTATTAACAGTGTAGAAAAACACACCCACATTGCCAAGTAATGTATTATGGATATTTGTCTTTGTTTAGACTGTTAGTTACAAGTTGTTACAGATAATGGTCAGGAAATAGCCAAACAAAGTTAAGATTCAGCGTTTTTGTTTTGAAAAGGAAAAAAGAAAAATGCTCTGTGATAATGCTTTTGTACACTCTAAAGATTTGTCACTTGTATTGGTTTAATAAAACACTGATTAGTCAGTAGCCAGGCAAGAAGTATAGGCTGGGCAAACAGATTAGGAGAATTCTGAGAAGTGAAAAGTCAGAGAAACAGTCGTAAGCCAGACACAGAGGAAGCACGATGAGAATGCTGGGCTGAGAAAAGGTAGAAAATAATTATGGGTTAATTTAATCGTAAGAGCTAGCTAGTAATAAGCTTAATAATTAAGCCTCTGAGTCAATTATTTGGGAAGAGGCTGCCTGGCATTTGGGAACTTGTGGGCAGGAGAGAAACATCTCCTGCTGCCAGCTTTCCTCAGTTGACCATAATTCTCTGCATGGGGTTGAAATTTCATGGACTTTTCTCATCCAGTTCAGATTGGTCATTGATGTCATTTATTTTCAATGTCCGTTTGTTCTGTATGTTTTTTTTTTTTTTTTAATGAGTTCTTCTACAAGTAAAATTTTGGTATTCCCAAGTAGCAAAGATCTATGAGATTTGATTAGCTCTAAGAAAAATAGGTATTTTATTTATTATTTGAGGATTTCATAAACATATAAATAATATGTTTTGATAATAGCTCCCTATTTCTTGCAGATTGTCCTCCATCCTTGATCCTTTCCAAACTTCATATCATTTTATTTATTATAAGGTATTTTGCTCAATACAAGATGCCCATAGGGTTTATGAGTATAACGCCATCCACGTGAGTACCTTCCTTGGGACCATAAACATGTCATGTACAGAAGCCATTTTTTTTTCCTAGAAATTTTTCTCACCTCCAGCTCTAACATATTCCAGAAAGTTATGTATCCTGAACCTTGGGTAAATTTGTTTGATAACAGATTTCCCACTTGTGTTTAAACATTCCACATACACTTCTTTACAATGTGACCATTGTGGGTCTTTGTATTATTAAGTGTGATACACTTGAGAAAGGAAGCATCATTGATACGACGAGAGAAAGACATTATATTAAACGTATTTAAAGGTCGTTGATACTATGTCCTTTTAGCAATATAATAATAAGTTACCTCTTGGCACATACGATATCATACCCAAAACAGCAGTTCTTGGTCAAGGTTACAGTAGCAGATATAAGTTCATTCAGGTGGACTGGGATTGATCCTATCAGAAAGCTATTGGTTACTCCTGTAATATTTATGTGACTATTTATCGTGCACACATCAAGTCAGGCAAGTCATAATTGCAGCTTGCAGGATCCCAGGGTCCACAGTTCAAGAAGACTCTTGTGAGTTCATGTGTTTATGCATCTGAAAGGAATTTATTAGAATGGCTTATAGAATGTGGTCTGGAGAATACAAAAATAGCTATCTCAGCAGAAAGGATGAAAATAAGGTAGCTGTTAATTCCAGCAGTCTGAGTATCTCATTAGTCAATATATTTTGGTGAGCCCTGAAGGATTCCTTGAGAGATGTTAGTCTTCAGTCTACATTGGAACCCCAATAATTTGCTTTTAGTATGAGCAAAGAATGCCTCACGAACAGATGAATTTGCCAGGGAAAGTAACGGCCTGAAGAAAAAAGCCATTTTTTTTTTTTACATGTCCTTTTATATAGGCTGTTATGTCTCATATTTAGATTGGGGCTTCCTGCTTCAAATAATCTGATTAAGGAAATTGCTCACAGGAGTGCCTAGCAGCTTGGGTGTTAGTTGACTTCAAATGCAGTCAGATTGCCAATGAATATTAGTGATCAGTGTGCTACCAGCATGGAGGAAGTTTCAAGGTCAGCATCAGCTTGATTTCCTCATACTGTGATCAAAGTGGTGGTATCTTCAGAAATAGGTTTTTATTTTAAGTTCTGGGAGGAAATCATGCCATGAAAATAATTGGTGCTGTTTGGGTGATCTCTAGGAAAGCCCTTGACCAAAATCCAGAAAACAAGAATCCCACACCCAGGCCTAGGCTTTTGGCTTAATGATCAAATAAATAACATTATCACCCCTCTATGTAGACCAAGCCCCAGTTAACTCTTCCTGTGTGTGTGTGTGTGTGTGTGTGTGTGTGTGTGTGTGTGTGTGTGTGTGTATGTGTTTAGGAAATTTATAAAATAATAAATTTCCACATGACCCCACAGTTTCAAAATTTTTGTAAATATTTACAAAATAAAAGTAAACATGCTTTTGAATGATATAAAACACATACCAAGAAAAGATGTAAGACATAATGAATATGTATTATAAAATTCCTCGTCAGTATGAAAAGTTAAAATTGAACCTTGATTATACATTTTAATACAGTTTATGAAAATTTTAAGAGCATGTCCAAAATGAAATATTGAAATGAATATAATACTAATTCTTTTATTAGAAATGCTTAACATTTCCCATGTTATTACATGCCATAAGATAGGTTTATTTTAATATTTGAAAGTTTTGGGAAATTATCAATACATATATACACAATTATTACTAAGATAGATAAAAAATTTGCAAATTAAAATAATTAAAATAAATTAAACTACTAATACTGTAGTGGTGAATCTTGATTCTCAACATAATGCAATTTAAAAATCAACTAAAAGGTAAACCTCTGGGTGAGTCTGTAAAGACACTTGCTCAAAGGAAGACAGCTATCCCATCAGTGTGGCCCTGAAAACAACAGGATCCTTATCCTTGTCTTTTCTGCTACCCTTTGCTACCAGCAACCTACAGCTGTTTCAGATGCAAATATAGACTGAAAACCACAGCATGTCAAGAATTGTCCAGGTCTTCAGAACAAATTGGCACTGACTGCTTCAATGTCAATATTCACAGGCTGAGATGCCAACTCTTTCTTGTCTTGGCTTCTTTGCTTCCCATTTCTCACATCTACTCACGTCTCTTCCTCACTTCTTTCTCTTTGTAGCTCTGCTGAGCTATTCAGTGCCTAATGTATAAGCTTAATCTTATTTTATGAAATGAGATAAATTTAACATAAAGAAAATTTTAAGTGAAATTAAAACCTTTAATAGACACTTCACTACAGACACACACACACACACACACACACCTTTTAATCTAAAGATATGAACAATTCTATATAAATGTAACTAATAGAAATCCCAACCAATTATAAAGATAATTTTTTAAAACTTCTTTTTCCTAAATATTAGAGTTTTCTTACTACTTATCTGACACTGAAAAGTATAACAGAAAATTATAAAAAGAAATAAATTAACATATTATGTTCTTAGAGTCTTGACTATGCTGTGATATGCACCTTTAATTTCCCAATGCACACATCCTGTTTCCAGAAATTTGAGTGCCAACAATGTGCTCCCACTTAATTTGAATTTGTTTTACTACACATCAGAGGACAAACAGCAGCTGTCACTCTGCTTTATTCTAATGCTCATAAAATATAAAAACGTATCATATTTATTGTTTCTTCACAACAATAGTTTTATCATCTTCAGAGAATATTACAAATTTCTCTTTCATTATTGTCTGAATTTTCGTTATGTTTTCTTCCCTCCAGACATTAGTTGTATATTCATTTTAGCTATTTCAAAAGAATAAACTATTAGGAACAATTCTGTTTTATTATTTTTTTTGTTTTGTTTTTTTATTCTAAAAGTTGTTTCACAGAAGTGTTACAGCATTAAAGGTTTGAAAAAGGTTAAAGCATTAAAGGTTTGAAAAAACAGTTAGGTTCATATGAAAATTCTTCCCCTGAAAATCATCAACTGTATGCAAAAGAAACTAAAATAATTTTCTGTGATTATTAGAAAAGTTTATAAATGTAACAAATCTCTCCAACATTTTCAGTATATATCAAATACATTGTTGAACTGTTACTCTCTTCTGTTCTTGTTCAATTAGATAGATATTCTGTAGCTCACAGTGTCCTAAAGCCCACTATATAGCAAATGGTGACCTTAAATGACTGATCTTCCACCTGACTCTATCATTTGACAAAATACCCAACTCTTGACGCATCTCTACACCAGAGGCCATGATAAAGTAGAAGCAAAGAGTTGAATACATTCCTGATAATAAAAAAACCCTCACACATTTGTGGTCTTGGGATCATACCTCCTGGACAAGGAAGACTGGAGCAACTGGAAATTAAAGGATTTTAAGGGAAAAAGTAAATTTAAAAATATATTTGGAGTGCATTTACATGATGCTGTGTAAAAACATCATGACAATAAAAAAAAAAATCTCGAGGGGGAAAGAGATTTACTTCATTTTATAGATTGGAGTATAGGTTATTCTCCAAATTGTGACCCTCATGCCTTCACCTCTTTGACATAGCCTGCTGATTTGTGACACATCTAGATAGACTTTGGATATTTTATAGTAACATAGACTAGTTTAGAAAATGTCAGTAAACAGTATTTCTCCATGGCTACTGCATCACTTCCTGACCATATTCTTGCCTTGAGTTTTTGCCCTGACGGTTTTTTTTTTTTTCTATAATAGAAATGTTATGTGGATGGATGATAGGATTCCTTGGAAGTTTTTCTTGTTACTTCATGCATGCTTAGACAGATGAGAACTCCTTGTCATAACTAAATTTGGGGGAGAAGTTAAATTGTAAATGTGTTTTCCTGACAATGATTGTTTATGCTTAAACAATTTGTCCTATGTGATCTGTATCTACACTAATAACAGCCTGTTTGGACAAGTTCATAAAATTAATATCTTTCACTAGACTCAGAACTTATAAAAAAACAAAAATTTAAGTTTGTGTTTTGCATTGCCTACTATGCATAAAATTACTTTTTTCTTTGATTTTCTCATTTCCCTTAGGTATTTGTTCTTAATTACTTAGGGTCTTGGTGGATAATCATGTTAAAGAAAATTAATATGTAGTGATTAGTCTGAGCTGGCTTGGTGGGGACGATGATAAAAATAATATCTTATTATAGAAATGAGGATACAAGTTTAACAGTACCCTTTGTGTATGTGTGTGTATATATATGCTACACATACATATTAATAAAACAGTCAAGTACAGTGAAAAATAATTGAATCTTTTTTATAATCACAAGTATATCATACACTATGACTAAATAATTTTTCAGAGACATTTGCACAAAAATATTCATAGTTGCACAGTTAGAACAAAAATGTCAAAATGATTCAGTCTTGAAGTTGGATGATATTACACTGTGCTTGGTTTATTTGAAATAGAAATTACACTGTGGTTGGTTTATTTGAAATAGAAATGTATAAATGCAGCTGGAGTAATATAATAAAATAGCTAAATATTAGTGTATGAGGGTGAGTAGTGAAATCCCAGGAGAATGTTTGAATAGCCTAATGCAAATTGTACCTTTTTTCTTTGTTATAGGCTCACAAACAACAACAACAAATAATAATATATCTACTGTAAAACCTTTAAATGGCAATACTGATGATTTAAAAATGTAAGCTATCATATACATTTGTTACTTTCAATAGAAAAAAAACATAATAGGACATTAAATAGGTAGCTTCATTTTTTTCAAATTTAACATACTATAACAGCTATTGGTTTTTATATTTCTTCATTAGTATAATTTTTGTCCAAATAAATTAAATTATATTTTATATGACTTGAGAGCACACAAACAAAAATCAGTGTAAAGCAACTATATGTCATATTATTTCAGTGAAATTTATACATTAGTCAATATTGACTGTAGTTTGTTCTATCAAATTAAGTAAAACATTTTCTTTAGAGAGGTAATAAGTTTTCTAAAATAGACACCCTAAGTTGAATTGGTGTGGAATACCTAAATATGACTGCCTTTGAAAAATGTGTCTCCAAGGTAGTTGTGATATTTTTGTATTACCAATGGAAAAATTCCAATTTACTTTCCTCTTTAGATCTTCACAGAGAAAGAATGTACATTGATTTGAAATGATCAAGGAAGATATTTCTTGTAGAAGTTATTCCAGGTTTTAAAATGGCATCAATAATAAACAGTTTTTCTGGGGTTGACATGGCTGAATATAATTCAAGTATGACTAGGTCTACAGCTGTTGATTAATAAATTAACAAAAGAGTGTCAAATAAAAGCAGTTAATTTTGTATGTGTGCTTGTGAATACACTAATGTAAAACTTTGAGCATGGAATTAGTTTTACAAAGTTATTTGGCTTTGGTTTAGAATATAGTTTTTCTTGTTTTAGCTGTTCCATGCAGAGATATGAACAACTGTCTATTTTTCTCAGTTAAAATACGAGTGACTGTTCAAAATACGTTTTTACCAAAGACCAACCAAATTATTGAGCCAATGAGTTGATTTACCTTACAAAACACAATGAAGCATTGCTTATAGAAACAGAGATGACTCTCAAATGCTGTATTACAACAAATTCCCACAACATGATGACTGAAAAGCTCATGGAAACTGCATTATACAGTCAACATTTCAAAAAGCCATTTGCTTCTTAAATACTCTACTATCTCCAAAGGTTTTTGTACCTGGGAAGAAGAAAGTATTGAGGAAAATAGTTGTAATATTAGGTGAAGAGCCTGTCATGCTTCTACTTCCTTCTATTTATAATATATAGACTACTGAGATTCCTTAAGAGCAATGTGGGTACTTCTTATATCAGATAAGAATTAGCCAAGGGCTTACTTATGGTTCTGAGCTATCAATGACCACCAAAACTATACCATATCAGTGGTTCCTGGGTCCATTTTTTTCTGAAAGTTAGAGAATAATGTCTCTAGGTATAAAGGTTTATTTACTTATTTTCTATATGTTGGCATTTTACCTGAATATATGACTGCATTACATATAAGCCTAGAATCAATGAAAGTCAAAGAGGGCTTTGGACCTCCTGGAACTAGAGTTGTAGAATGGTTTGAGATGCTATGTGGTTGTTGGGAAAAGAACTTAGGTCCTCTAGAAGAGCATCCAGTGATCTATTTTTACAGCTCCAACTACATTGCTTTTGGAAGTTTATGATAGGCAAAATTTTAAGGAATAGTAAGTATGAAGAGTTCCAGTATAATAAAAACAGCTCCCAAATAAGGGTTGCCATTCTGGAAAATGGAGTATGGTAACAAATCTAAGAGAAGTAAATAAGGTGATCCAGCCAATTGGCTTCCTACAATGTGGGATTTTTTCATGCAATTTTTTTTTTAACCTAAAGGATAACCTCATAGCTATCAATTTAAACAACTTTTCTCTATAAGAAAAAGACAAAGAAAAAATTACCTTTACAGTGCCTATTTATAATAATTGTCAGCCTGTAAAAAGATATCAATTGAAGGTTCTCTTACAGGAATTGGTAAATAGCCCTACTCTGTAACAATATTTTGCATAACAGCCATTAGAAATAGTAAATAAGCAATTTCCACAATCTATCATTTATCACTACATTGACAAAAGTTTACTGGCAGACTCAGATATAGATGCTCTAGAAAGAATGTTTGGAGAAGTGACAGTAATTGTTTGCATTGGCATTACAAATTGCTCCTGATAAAATGCAAAGAAAATACTCTAGTAACTATTTACGATATTAAAAAGGTCTACTGTGCAATGAGGTTTCTAGCCCGGCTAACCGGAGGCCCAAGCCCACAGACCTGCAGTCCCACAGCACCTAACCACCCACTCCTGTTTAGGCTCCTAAAAATGATTCAGATGCTTATATTAACTTTCTGCTGTTTGGCCAATGGCTTAGGCACATTGCTAGCTACCTCCTTCATCTTAACTCAATCCATTCTCATTAATCTGTCTGCCATGTGGCCTGTGGCTCACCTATGTTCCTTACATGTTTCTTCTTGGGCATCTGGCTTGGTCTGTCTCTAACTCCACCCTTCATTTTCTACCTATTCTGATTCCCCACCTATTTCTTCTATGGTATTCACCAGGGGCAAAGACAGCTCCTTTATTTAAAAATTGATATTCGCAGAATATAGAAAGACATTGCCACATCAGTCTACAAAGTATTAGACCCCAAAAAATGCAAATTAGAAGAGATAGAATGCCTACTCTGCCTACTCTTGATTTTAAGTACTGTCCACTATTAGGATAAAAAAATTATGAACTGGATAATTCATACAGAAAAATAAAAATGCCCATTTTCAAGATGTCAAAATAACTTACATCTACATGTCTAAAGAAAATGAATACTATTCAGGAAAAAGTTTATAAGCAAAGAAAAATCAAATTCTATTTGTACCATGATATCTATAAAGTAAAATCTCATTGATTAATAATCTATATCGCTTTACTTCTAAGAAAAGCTGATGTCCTCATTTAAGTATAAATTAAAGATGGTTTTCAATTTGGAGTATGGTTCTCTCCTCCTCTAAACTCAAGCATGCTTGTTAAAGACTATGCAAAATCTCTGTATCAGAAGAAACACCTGATACAGAATGTAAGAAAAAAATTAAGGAATTATTCTATTGCTACTAATTTCATGAACTTTGTTTTTATTTTGACTATATAAAGCTCTTTCTTAATGTAAAAATTTTACCTCAAAATGTAGAAAAATGCTTCATTTGGTTTCCTATGAATGGTTTTGGGTTAAAGCATCTCTCAGTTTTCTGCAGTGAAACATGGAAATGCCTAATTGCCAACTTTGAAGACTCCAAAGGATTATGGTTCTCACAAGAAAGATTTCATATGGACTATGATAAGGCCACTAAGCTGAAAATACCACCTAAAGATTGAATTTTGGCTAAAATCTTCTCAGAACAATTTTGAGTTGGCTAGCTGAGACAATCCAGCCTCACAGACAACTCTAATAAGGACACGAGACAAAACTTGCACTTTCTCATGACGCAGAAGGAAACTGGACAACAAATGATATAGCTACCTATCCCAGGACTTGAAAATTAACCCATTTTTTTCAGGATCCCTTAAATATATCATCACCCTACACAGAAGGGAGCAATTTAAGAATATGACAACCACATTCCCAAGAGGTAGAATGGTGGCTTTTGGTCTTTCAGTGATTTGTGGATATTTGTCATTGTTTAGGGTGATCGGTTATAAATTGTTATTGGTAATGGTCACACAAAATAACTGAAGAAAGGAGATTAGATTAGGGTTCTTGTTTGAAAAAAAAGATTAAAAAAGGAGATATAGATGTAGTAGTATAAAAGAGTAGAATATTGAATCTACTCTGAAAAGAAAAACAGAACATGAGTATGATAGGTTATAGCTGTAGACTATTGAATCTACTTTTGAAAAGCTCCTACTAGTTTTAAATATTTTACTTTGGATTTCTTTTACATTGTAAACAATTTCTATATGTTGAAACAAAATTGAGTTTGAGTTTGATACTGTACAGATATTTCTACTCTTGTTCAAAGTTTTGTACCTATACAGCTCATGTAATAATGTAATGCTTATTGCTAGTCCTTGAAAATTATTACCAACTAATTATGATATAAAGAAATTTAAACCAATAGTCAATACAATCAAACTTATAGACATCTTAGGTATGTTTTAAAAGTCAAACAGGGTTACATTTTAGATAGACAGGTTGTCTTCAAACACTTCAGAGATCTACAGAAAATGGCATTTAATATGTTTTAATAACAGAGGTTCATTTTATTTCTATGACATGTCTGTTGCTGGCAGTTCCAATTTACTTCAGAGAACATGATAGGCATTGAAGAAACTCCACATGGAGTTTACATTCTTTGTGGAAAATGTAACCACTTGGTAAGGAAGTGTTCTTGTCTCCACTGCAAGAAACAGAAAAGAAAGAACTGCTTAGCTTTCCCAAGACAAGGCAGGAAGATTTTTTTAAATATTCTGTTTCACAGATAAGTCTGTCAGATTTGCTAGGATTATAGCCTAAAGATGGATGCCCCAACATTGCAGAGGAAACTTGGATCCAGGAAGCCAGCTATTTCTTTCATTTCTCACATTTTCTTTTTGAATTCACTTGCTTGTACTTCTTGCTCAGTAAATATTATTTTCTTCTCAAATCTCTGATAAATTTGAAGAATAAATAGTTATAGTTTTCCTAGTTACAGATTCAAAAAGAAACTTACTAAAGAGATATTAAGTATATAACTTTTAGAGACATCAGAAGACAGATTTTAGTTGGTAATACATTTTATATAGGAAATGAATGAGGCATAATCCTTTGTACTCATTAAAATATTTATATTAATAGACTATTTGCTCTAAATTAGTCAATTGCTAATGAACGAGACATTATTGATGTAATTGTTGCCTGCATATACTGTATATAGTTTATTGTACTTATTGTATATAGCTTTTAATGTTAGCTATAAACTTTTTCTTTTTGACCAAAAGGACATAAGTGGTGATATCTTTTGTATCTAATAAAGTGTGCTTAAAAATTAGAAGACAGAGTAGCCACAGATTTACATTGAAGGTCAAGGTCACAGAGTGGTGACACATACCTTTAACCCTAGCAATGGGAAGGCAGAGGCAGAGATCTGTGATTTCAAGGCCAAACAATGTCAGATTGAGGTGCCACACATCTTAAATCCCAGCACTTGGGATCCCATGCCTCTGCTCTCAGTTCTTGGAAAACACACCTTTAATCCTAGCCTTTTGAAAGTTAAACCAAGAAGTAAGACAGCTGAGCAGAGAATGAAATATAAGTTGTAAGAGGCAGAACTTCAGCCCTTCACCAGTCATTCCTTTCCCTTTTGGCTGAAGACACCGAGTCATTCAGTCCTGAGAAGACAGCTGAGAAAGAAGTTGGCTGTGGCTTGTTCCTCTCTGTCTTAGTAATTTTTCAGCTTTCTTCAATATCTGGCTCTGGGTTTTTATTATAAAAAGGACAATTTGTGTAATAATGGCTGTATTTTGAAATAGTTGAAACTTCAGTAAATTATCTCAAACAAAAAAAAATTTTATTTGACATGGATATATATATATATATATATATATATATATATATATATATATATATATATATATATATATATACATATATGCTCTAGTTTCTATCCATTCTTGGATCTTGATATTTCATGTCCTACATGCTCCTAAAAATGTTTTGCTTCCCAAATTGCACTCTGCTCATTTTATTGAGGAAAATTGAAGTTCCTGTGTATTTATATGAATTAAAATGACCTCAATAGGCTCATAGGGAGAGTCATTACTGAGACGTGTGTCCTTGTTGGAGTATGTATGGCCTTAATAGAAGTGGTGTGATAGTGCTTGTAGGCTTTTGGGTGTTTTTCTCTTTTTCTACCATTCACCATTCTGAATGTAGAACTCTCAGATACCTCTCTAGCACTGGGCTTCCTGCCATGATGATAGTGGACTAATCTTCTGAATTGTAGCCAGTACCAATTTTTTTTTTCCTTTATAAAAGTTGCCATAGTCATGGTGTCTCTTCCCAGCAGTAAAACCATAACAAAGATACTTGTCTTTGAATTCGTAGTCTCATTAACAAAATCATTTGGAAATGCATTCAGATTGAAGCTAGAGAAAATTTTATTAGAATTAAATAAAACGACAGAAAGGCAATCAGTAAATCTTGGGCATTTTCAAAAAGAGGGATGGAGAAAACAAGAAGAGAGGAAGCTATGCTTTTTTTGAGTTAAGATTCAAGAAACAAAGCAGGTAGGCAAGGAGCCAAAGGGAGGACAATCACATGGTGACATAGTCTGAAACTTAAGAAAAAGCCCCAACTATCAGAAAATATAATCATAACATATATATTTTGTATCACATATAAAAAAGACATCAAAAGAACATTAAATTCTTCAGTGTCGGAAACATAAACAGGGTTTGCAAAGCCATGAGAAGGAAGCACTTACTACAGCCATCTTTATTGAGATTAGTACTTTTGGAAAAGAAAAGTACATTGTGTCATTGACACATAATTGGTCCTCCTCTGATCTCAACTCATTAAGGGTGGTTTGGTGGTTTGAGTGAGAATATACACCATAGTTTCATGTTTGAATGCTGGGCTTTAATTCACTGCACAGAAGAGGATGGTCTTCAATTTCTAGTCTTCCTGTCTCAGCTTCACAAATGCTAGGATTAAGAGCATGTACATGACTCTAGGATACTGAGAGTAAACTCAGTGCTTGCTGATTTCCAGGAAAAAAGGCTACCAACTGAATCATGCCTATCCGTTAACTTTAATTGTTACACATAAATTTTGATACATTACAAAAACTATACTTTATTATTCTGATATAAATTTATGGTAACTATGCTCTCCTGTCTTAAATAATAAAAGGATTATTTCTTATTAACAGAATCTAGAGAATAACACAAATTTTTAGTAAAAAAGGCACCCGGATTTTAGGCTAGGAATATTTTTATTGATAATTTATCTTGATAGTTGTATTTTACTTTCAGTTAATAGATTTTTTAATAATACCTTATTTATTTTGATTTTTGCTTTATTTCTATTTTTTTTTATTAAATTTTTTTTTTTTTTTTTTTTTTTTTTAATCTTTGTATAGCCCTGCTCCCCCTCACTTCTCAGTGACTGGGTGCTAGGGAAATTTCCAAGAACATACAGGTATCCCTGGCCAAGTGTTAATAGTTTTTATACTATTAATAACCAACTTCAGTAAGTAATAGTTGGTGAAAAAATATAAAATATAATACTTCTTCTAGGTCACATTGTCAAAGTTCTGACACATTATTTATGAAGTAAAATATTTTCTTCTAAAATGTGTCCTAAAAATAGCTAGATGGCTCACTAGGTAAATGTCCTTGCTCTTCTGATCCCCTAAATTTAATCTCTAGAAACTATTGGAAAGAGAAAGTATGGCCACACATGAGTGCCCACACTCACACATACAGATCACACAGAGAAGCATACACACACACACACACACACACACACACACACCAAATACAACAATAATAAATTAAACAAAATAAGGTTTTATCTAAGCCTTCGATGACAGTTTTATGCCATGTATTTTAACACTGTATAATATTTTATTCAAGACTTCAATATGAGTATTATCTGATATTCAGAAAAGGTAGCCGAGACATTTATGCTAGGGATGCTGTGATCTGTACATGTATGCCAAAGGTACCTAGAGTAGATTAAGAATATCTTAATCCATGCATTAGTGACTTAAAAGTATTCATAAAACATATAAGCTATATACTTTAACTTGAATATCTCCAATAAATTAATAAGGTACTTTTAAAAAGACATAATACAAGCTTCTCTAATAAAATAGTGAGCCTAGAGCCATCTTGCCTAAAAAGGCAAGATCAATAACAATGCCAACAACAAAATCCTTAAGAATAAGATAACACATAATATAAATTACTCACCAGTTAATGAAATGCTGATACGTGTGTGTGCGTGTGTGCATGTGTGTGTGCGCGTGCGCGTGTGTGTGCGTGTGCATGCGTGTGCATGCGTGTGCATGCGTGTGTGCATGTGTGTGCGTGTGTTTGCATGCATGTGCATGCGTGTGTGCATGTGTGTGCATGCGCGTGTGTGTGCGTGTGTGTGCATGCGTGTGTGTGTGTGTGTGTGTGTGTGTATCTTGCTGTCTTGTTATTTTCCATCATATGATGACCTCAAAAATTTGTTATGAACCATAGTTTATTATTACTGTAGTACAGCAAACAATTAATTAAGATCATATGCATGAAATATCATAAAAGAAAAATCCTAAAGTCATTAAACCTTTTTAAGATCCAACAGTGTAAGCTTTTGTTGCATTGCTAACGTATACAAACTGTTAATGAAACAAATACTCATACTATTATATTATCCTTTGGTGAAAAAATAGAAAATGGTGGCAATCACTCCTGTGCACATTCATGTGCATATGGATTGAAAAAGAGTAATATGAGGGGAAGAAGGAATCACCCTTTCTAGTTTCCCATAGAAACTCCACTACTTATAATACAGCAAATAATTTACTTGTTTTATTTTAAGGGAAGCTTGGAAAATAAATCAACAGAGCATAAGCTTATTTACCTCAGAGAAGTAGGAACTGAGAGTCTTAGAGCAAGTGCGCTATATGAAGGGTAGCAGATGAAACTATGAAGAGGAAAGCGAGGAGTGATGGGGACGGGACGCCAAGTCAATGCACAGATGCTAAAATAGCAGCACCAGAATTACAGTCCGTGACTGGAGAGTTAAGGGAAAGCACCAATCGTTAAGACAAGTTAAATTAATAATCAAGAGAAGAATGTTTTCAGAAATCCATTAGTATCTGATAAAATGAAAGAGAAATGATTAATTTAAATAAATGTGATAGTTTTAGTAAAGAATAGATTGTAGGAGTATAAAGATCACAGAAAACAGTTGTCTTTGAAAATAAGTACATAAAATAAAAATAGATCAACATAACTCATAAAAGAGCATGATTGTAGTGTGGGAACAGGAATATATGTAATAAAAACAGATGAAAGCATAAATAAGTAGTTTTTTTAAAGCTAATATACTATATTAGGCAAACTATTTCCTTTGAGTGATGATGAATATTACTTTTAAAAATTGTTTGAAATGCAAATGGAATAAAGTGCCAGATTATGTATTATGTATTTACCTAAAAGGCAAAATTAGAATTTAATTTTCCTCTTTGTTTTGTAAGAGTGAATTAATTATCATAAAACACTATTAACATTGGTATCATTAAAATGTGTTATATTTACTAGCTTGCTTAAATTATGTGTCATCATGTAGAAACTGGTATTGTTGTGAGGTAAATTGTATAGGTTTGTTGGATTCAACTGTTTTAGAAACTATACCACAGCAGTGCTTCAGAAGCTCTTGGATGCGACCATGTCTTTCTCTTTCTTCAATTGTGTATTCTGGGGTAAATCTGCTGATCTTTTGCACAGGACACCCTTATCTTCTACAAAGACATGAAGCAGAAATGAAAATGGGAGAAAAGATGGTTAATCTACTTACACAGAGGGAAGTAGAATGAGAAAGCAATGACCACATGAACACTACAAAACTGCACTACAGATTTGCAGAGCTTCCTTAACCTTGGAAGTTCCTGCTTTTTTGTTGTTGAGAGTAGATACTCTGGAGATGCTTTGGCAAAAAGGGTCTCTAACTACTCTAGGTTTTCTGTGACAACCGCATGATTCATCATGTCCCAATCTTAATTGCTATTATAACATTCCGAACAAATTTAAATAGTGACTCTGAGATATGATACTAACCCTTTACTTATTGTTTATATGTAAATTTCTTGCTCTGAAAGATTATAACATTTTATATATTTTTGTAGATGAATAACGAATACAATTTTGTATAATAAAAAGAATTGCTTAGAGGCAGATGAGAGTTAATTAAATTTACTGAATTTGTGATCTAAAAGAAAATTCACTCCTAAAATTAGGTTGTTCACAACAATCTTTGAAATCAGACTCCTCTGGCATTTCCTTATAAACTATGGCAGATAACTTGAAATAATTTCAAGCACAAAATAAATTGATTTTGGAAATAGTTTAGAATTCAAAATCATTATCAGAATAATGGATCATTCAAATAGTATATACCACAATACTTATAATTGAAATATTGTAAAAATTCTCAAATTGATCCTAACATATCCCATGTTCTGGTTTATGTACACTGTAACTATCACTTAAGTATCTACATTTAAACTACCTATTTGAGATAGTTGAGTCTTGTCACTTCATTTCTCTACATTTATTTGTGTTACTTGGTGATAATGGTACTATTTAATTAGCATACGTTTGGTCATTAATTGATTGATGACAAATTTTGGTACTTATTTAGTAAATTAGCATTTTTTCCAACTCTATATAAGATAGAGCATTAATATATAGAAGTTATAAAGGACAAATGAGCCACTAAATTGAAGAGATGGTTTTTAAAAGTAGAACAATAAATAACCAATATGTATTTGAAAAGACATATGTAAGCTCAACAATATTAACTATTAGACAAATTTAAATCAATACTGCATGGAGATTTTATCTTATTCCAATTAGAATGACTATTGTCAGATAAACAAATATCAACAAAGCATGGCACAGGCATAGAAAAAAAAAAAAAAAAAAAAAAAAAAAGGAAAAGATACCCTGCTGGTGGGAATGTAAATTGGTGCAGTTAGTATGGCATTTCCTAAAAATGCTGAAAATTGAACCTTCTTGACATCTAGCTAATATTCACTGAGGTGTATACTACAAGACACTAATTCAACACATCACAGAAATATCTGCACAACTTCATTTATTTCTCACAATAGCCAAGATATTGAACATTCTTATCAAGAAATGAGTAAATAAAATTTGGGGCTCATACATGCCATGGGAGTGTTTTCAATTGTACAGAAGAATTAACTATGAAATATTTTAAATGGGTAGAACAGAATAAAATAAAATAGATTCAAACTAACACATTTTCTATGTTTATTTCATGGGCAGAAACATATTTAATTACACATGCACACATATGTTAAGGATCACATACATATATCATGGGGTGTGTTACCCCAAAATATAACATTTGTCTTTTAACTCAGACTTTATTGAACAATAAATTTAATACTATGATGTTTCATTGGCTAAAATTTGTTAAGTATTTCTGATTTTCTTGGTTCTGGGACTTGGTAAATACAGTTACTTTTATCTTATCTTAATTGATAGTAGCAATTATGATATCACAAATTACATGTGATCAAGTAACTATATCTTGATGTATGTATGCATTCAGGCAAAAGAATGGCTGAAAAGATTGTTGTTACAGCAAAATTCAAAGAGTTCAAAGATAGCTTTTTGTAAGCCTATGTCAAGACTTAATAGAGACTGAGAGTCCCTGCTGTTCATAAGATATTAATAACCCAGTTAAGGCTACTGTAAAGACAGATTTGAGTAATGAGGACTGCAAAACTGAGCTGTTGAGCTCGACCTCAGACAAAATTGATGAATGAAAGGATGGCCAAGTGGCTTTGCCCATCCTTTGGTCATAGAAGCAGTGGGATCTGAGTTGAGGTGAAGCTTCAGTGACAGTCAATAATTCTTTGTCAGTTGGCCCTTTGGCATACACACCCAGTGTTGTTCTGATGTCAGGTCAAGGTGATGTCATGATTGAAGTGTTAGGTGACTTTCTTTCTATGGAGAGCAGATGTGAATATTGTACACTGCCTAGGTCTGGTATATATTGTAAATTTTTGTCCTGTCATTTTTTCTAGCATTGTTTTAATATGCTAGTTGCCCATATTACCTCAGTTTATAGTGATGAATTTATAGAATTACACTTTTTTAACCTTTGAGAATTAGTTATTAATATGACTATAGCTTATGGCTTCATGTGTACAGGTGTTGATGAACAAAAGATGCTAAGTGATCCTGCCTTCACATATGCACTCATTAAAGTCAAAGGCTTAAAAATGATAAGATGAAAGTAGAAGAGAGAAAAGGAGGAAGAGGAGTCTTGAGAAGAGGAGGATGGGTGGAGGAAGAAGAGAAGGAGGGGGAGGAGGAAGAGGAGGAGGAGAGAGAGGAGCAGGAGGAAGAGAAAGTAAAAGAAGAAACTCCTGCTGCTGCTACAGAAACAAAAACAGAATAAATTTGAGATTTAGTAAATATCTAAGGAGTGGAAAGATAAGAACACCTCCTCGTTCTTGTTTTATTTTGTCTTTCAGGTCCATAAAAAGTTTAATAAAATACTGGTTTGTAAACAGTCCCATCTTTCACTATATGAGAATTATTAATATAGGACCTACAAATGTAAGAGCAGGTATCAGGATACTGAGAAATAAAGGATTTACAGTTTTTGCTTGGGAACAGCAAATAACAATTGACAAAAGTTTATGGCACTAATTCCTGAAATCTAATAATCACATCTCCATGGAAGCGAAATCTATAAGGGGGGATTATTTTAAATAATCATCAGCTTTATAGAGAATACTATGCTGTAAATATTATTGTAGTTTCTTAACCAAAGCAATAGATATTGGTTAATAGTGTTTTGTGTATAGAAAGTAATTTCAGGTATGCATATAATCAATTTTATATCATATTTTTATGACTAATGTTTAAAATGTAACTGTGAATTTAATCTCAGATTTAAAATGTGAGAAGAATGCCCATGAGTTGAACCACCACTTAAAGATATTTGCTGCTAAGCATGTCCTGAGTTCAATCCCTGGGACATACATAGTGGAAGGAGGGAATTGGCTTCTACAAGTTTTTGTTTTGTTTTGTTTTGTTTTTTTTTAACACATAAGTACATAAGCACCTGGTCATTACTATTATCAGGTATTCCTCCCGTCCCTGCTCTTTCTTTCTTAAACAAATAAACAAATATATAAGGAAAAATTTAATGTGAAATGAATTTGTACTTACTTATAACTAAGCATAACTAAGTATATTTAAATATATATATGGTAAAAAAATCTGAGATTCACAGGGAGATAGAAATACATTAAAGTTACATGAAGCAAAAATTATGTACATGTTCAAGTATCTCAACTTGGGTTTTTGATGTCTCTTTTTATAGTCAATCTATATGCTCTCTTAAACAGAAGACACAGATTTGTCGCATTTTTTAATTTAGTAAAGACTTTTTGAAATGTAAGTGTAACCCTACTACAGATTCTTTCTGGTCCATCATAACTTATTTATTTATCATGTTAATCTAAACATCATACAAATTATTCAAAATATTTTGCTTTTATAAGTGAGTCATGGCTTTAATTTTTGAGGCAAATGTGAGCCTAGACTTTTTATTAGTTCCTTGAAATATAATTCTAAAAGGGAAATTACTGTATAAAAGGCTGTGACCCTTTCACAATCCTTGGCATGAGCTGATGAATTCCTTGCTATAAAGTTGTACACATTCACCCTCTCACCACTTAATATGGGGATGAGACACTACAGCACACAAATATGATTTTAATTTTCTTGATGACCTGATAGTTAACTGCTAGCTATTTCCATCTGAAATCTTTTGACTAATAGAAAAGATATGTATAGTTTTTACATTTATGTATAATTTGTATTTAGTTTATCTAAAATGTTTGTCATTTTATGATATTCTACAATATTGCTGGCTAGTTGCTTTCAGTTAGAATACAAATTTTTAACTGCCATGAATTACTTTCAGTTATATTTACTAAAAATATCTCACAACTTTGGGTTTTTTGTCTTTTAGTGTTATTTAATGGATTTCATAATATATACTAATTACTGAAACTTTCCATTTTGCTCTGCCACTTAGTAATAGATTTATTTTTATTGTAAAATGCTTTCTGGTTAATAGTCAATTAATTCTTATCCTAACAACTGCATATCTTATAGTAATTTTGATAGATTATATCATTATTCTACAACATAAGACCCAAGTTTTAAAGTAATTTATAGCTATGTTGTTACTTATGGTACAGCATTTAAAAGCTTTAAACAGAACATTTAAATGTCTAGGTAAAATTTAAGCCTGTATTCATACAGAGTTTCTGGTTTGTCAGAATTCCTTTAGCCTGTTGCAGGACATGATGTGCTACAATAATATATATTTATTTTAAAAATATAGAGCAATTGAAACAATTTCTATTTATTCAGCAACAGATGAAGGCAGAAGCAGAGGTTGATAGCTAAGCCCCAAATCAAGGTTCTGGTGTAGCTGGAGAGAGAGAGAGAGGAGAAAGTATATTAGCAAATAATCACAATCATGAGTAGATCCACAGAAACGGCTGACACAAGCTATTGGGAGCTCACTGACTCTGAAATGACAGCTGAGGAACCTTCATGGAAAGGAACTAAACCCTCCAACTACAGCCAAAAAGCGTGGGCAGTTTGTGGAGCCTCTTGCAGTAGAACCAGGATATATTCCTGGTGCATGAACTGACATCTCTATGTTGTAATTTTTTAAAAGTCCTTATACTTAGATTAGTTTAACATTTTTCTTAACGTAATTCATGTGGGACATTCCATCATGGTCTCCATCACATACTATTGTAAAGATGTGTTGTTAATATGAGATCTGTAAGATGATTCTCCAATATTTAATAAAATAATTTGGTGATTTTACAAAGAATTATTTTTGAGTCATGCAATTATTAGCAGAAAGCAGTCATTACATATATTTTGTAGAAAACTGAGCACCTATGTTCTTGTAATTTGATCCCTTAAATAACAAAGGAAGAGAATGGCACTTCTTATGTCTGCCTCAATTTTAGTCTCTGCTGCTAATGAGAAAAGGAAGAACCAGTTTTAAAATCACTCCAGTCTGTGTTTGAAACTGGTTTCCTGACTCCAGATTTTATATTCTTCAGTGCAAATATTCTCAGCTCCCTAGGACTAAAATCTGTGGTATCAAGGACCAATGAGATTGTAGCCATCATTAAAATAAAGAACAGCCTGTGCATTACATGCTGCTTTGAATGTAAACAAAGAAATTTGAGAGTAAATTTCTGAATCCATTTACCTTACCTATTATTATACTTTCCTTAGATATATGTAATTGAAAATGTTTGAAAAACAAATACAAAAATGTAGGTCAGCAGTGTAAAGTTTCCCTTCACTGCAATACAAGCCTATGCATCTGTGTCCTTGAAAGTAGATTTCTTGGAGCAATGACTTAGTTTAGTGCTCAGCTGCTGCTTTCAAACTCTGATCACATAGTAGGAGTTGGTCAAATGCGATGATGATGATAATGGATGCTTCAACCATTTTGTAAATTCCCCAAATTGTGATTTAGAAGTTTTATTTTTTCTAACAAGATGAATGCTTGTATTGTGGGATTCTCCTAGGCTGGCATACCATCTCTCTAAATATCTTTCAGCCTGAAAAGAAAGCTAATAATTTTTTTGAAGAAAGGTCTTACTTGTGAATAAAAGTCAAATGTAGATGCTACATGGAAAAGTTTCATGTTCTGGGTAGTAGGCAAGATTGAGACACCATGAATGCAATGGGAACTTACGCCTGCTAATTAATATGTGTGTTAATTATTGATGCTAGGAATCTGTCATTTGGGTCCATCAAAAAAAGAGAGGTTGAGCCATGTTATTATTTTGCTAATTGTTAAATGTATAAAATAGTATTAATGCTAGAGCAAACACTAATCACAAGTCTCCATGGTTACAAATAACATTCTTTGATAATTCTTGCCATAAACAGGTTTTCCTACTATCATGAGAAAAGAGATATGTTTGTATCTTCATTGCTTCTTCAGCATTTGTTAGTTGATATTTACTGAAAAATGTCAGTTCTCCTTTGACTTATTTATGTATGTACCTGTTCAATGCCATATATATATATACATATGTATACATATGTATATATATATATATACACATACACACATATATAAAACCATGTTTTTTAACATCTTTATATATTAATGTGAACATGTGGATTACTGTCTTATTCAAAGTATTAATCATACTATTATGCTGTATTGACCCAAATTTTCTCAAACCTGGAGGATAAGTTTGTGACTTTCAGTGTTTTATTTTTTCACAAATATTATCAGGTACTTTTTTTGTATCCCGAAAACCTTTTCATTCTCTATTTCTAGTTCTGAGAAAAATTAGCCCAAGCTCAAAAAGAAAAAAACAAAACAAAACAAAAAACAACAACAAAAAAAAAACAAAAAAAAAAAACTTAGTTTAATGGGACTCATATTTACAAATTAACATCTGCCCTTATTTTTATTAGAATATTTTTGGACCTCAGAGAACTAATATCAATATGAGGACATTTATATGTGTATGTTTTAAATGTTAACACTTAGAGAGTATTATTTGTAACTTAAGCTTTGTTCTTGCCTAAAGTTCAACTGGCTGTACTTGGGTGCCTTCCTCCTCCATAAGAACCCTAACTCAATTCCATAGCATGTACTCTTTTGTTCATTCTGACAATACCCATAAAACAACTTTAGAGTAGCTGCATGCACACTGTTATGAAACTATATCTTGAAAGAAAGGGGTCAGGATTTATTTTTGCTGCTCTTTTTCTGACGTCATTATATATTAAAAATTAAACAGATTGCATGTGGTGATTTCATCTTTCTATGCTTAGTTTTTTACCACTTATTTTCCTTGTCTGTACATGTGTTAGTCATACAAAATCCAGGAGAGATATTTTTTGATTATGGTTTACTAAGCTTTAATTTTTTCATGTTGAAGATTTTTATTTATTCAGCATAAGAGCTACTAATGTGCACTTGGATACTGCACACACACACAAAATTCATGAAGCATTACATTTGATGATATACAGAGAACATCTACTTAAATACCAACAGCTGGAATATTAAAATTGGTAGCAGACATTCTGTGGAATGACTTTTGCCTTTCATCAGTCTATATATGGGGCAATGTATGAAATACATGTTGATTTAGTGTGAACTTGTCGGTTATTTCAGTATTCCTCAAAGAATGTTTTAGAAAAGGCTTATGTTAAGCGGTCTTGGTTTAGAGGGTCAACAATACTTTGAGTATTCATGTTTGCCACTGATATAAAACCAAGGCAAACACTCTTATATGTATCTTTGATTAATTGCCAGAAAATAAAAATGGTTTCTTGCAAACTACACACACACACACACACACACACACCCCACCACCATCATCAGCAGCAGTATCAGCATCAATAACACCATAGTAGGAGTTGTTGGGAAAGATAGATGGACATGATTATAATATAAAAGAAATGAAAAATATATAAAACTACAAGTAAAAAATTAAGATCAAAGTGGAGCTGACCAAACTCAACAAGCATCCCTTTTTATGCAGATAAGAACAAACAATTCTTTCTCTTCATCTTATTTCCATTACCCGCTCCCCCCTTTTTTTTTTCTTCTTGACAGTAATAGATTGTACTGCGAGGTTTATATTAAACACTTAGGAAGTCTTCTGTAGAAGAAAATTTTGTAGAAAAATAATCAAGTTATTTACTTATTCATTCTCCCAGTTATTAGCTATGGGGTTCCTAGTACATCTGCCTCACACTGCAACTACAATAACCCTCAGGTACCCATAACTGTGAGTGTATGGTGTGGCAACATCAGAAATCAAAAGTAGCTAATGTACTCACATCCTCGTGTTCTCTACATACCCAAGATTTGAAATAGTTAAAGTAAATAAATTAAAATCTGTTTCTTTAAAAAAAAAAGGGGGGGGAGGGATCCATTTACAATGTTCCCTCATTAATGCTGAGAATTGAATCTTGTGGTTTTTGTAATCGTTTTGTAGATTATAATTAACCTTAAAGCAGAAGCTCTAAGTTTGGAACACTATAGAAGATATAGCAAAGTAAGTCCTTTTTTCCTCATTTTAAGACAAAGTCCCTTGTACTGTAGTTTGAGCACCTCTGCATGGTGAGAGTTAAAGTCCTACCTCAGAGATTAAGGTCTGTAATTTTAGACTATCTAAGAATAGAAGGATAAAAATTGACCACAGGCTAGCATGGACTGGCCCCTCCAATGAGTCTATGGGCTACTGGTAGGTCATGATCACAAAGCTTTCCAAAGCTCTGCCATGTTTCCTTTAAAGATTACCTCAGCTGGAATCCTGTGAACATCTGATCACAGCTGGAGGAAAACTTTACTCTCTGCCTTTTACATTTCATCAGCCTGACTTCTGACCTTCCCAGCCAAACAGGGGACGGCTGATGGAGTCTGCACTTCTGATTATATATCTTGGATTTCCTAGTGTATCATACAAATAAACGCCTTTCTCTGAAGTTTTATAGTTCAGAGCCATAAAATACTTGCACCATGCCTTGATCCCAGACATGAAATCCCTTGAACCAGGCTGCCTATGGCGAGCGCTCTGAAACTGTGGGGCCAAGCAGCAAGGACACTGTCCAGCCAGGCCTCAGAGGAGATCATGAATGCAATTGAGCAGAAACAGCCACAGCGGAATCAAATACAGAGTGTGGTTTTGTTTTCCCATTTCAAAGAATCATTTTCACAACACTTTGGAAAAATCAAAATTCATCCTCGCTATATTACCCGGTAGAATGTCAAAGCAGAAACATCATCCTTCTGGGCTATAGCAGGCAGGTTTACACACTTCACCGGGTCAGGAAATTAAACTTAGAAGGCTCGTGTAGCAATATTTCAGTTTTTGTTTCCATCTATTTGTTGACTAGGCCAAATGCAAAATATATAATAAAATAAAAACAACATAGAGCTACCTCCCTTGAATATTTATGTGCCTCTCTTCTGGTATCAGATTATTAATACATTTTATATTGATATTTATTATTCATCAAAACAGTTGGTATTTAAAGCATCATAACAAGTAACGAAATGCAAAGAGTTACTTGTGGAACAGAAACCCTAGAACTTTAAATTTTTTAAAAGAAATCCTGGTATAATTTGAAATTTACTAAAGATCATTTGATTATCATTTGAAATTAATATGCATTGATGCATTTCAAAACAGCATTTACCATAATTAAGTGATGTTAAAAACAATATTGAACTTGTTTCTAAATCAGCTAATTGATAAAAAAATAAACTTTACTCTTTAAAGATGTTTTATGAAAAACTGAAATAATTTGAAAAATCTAAATTTTAATAACAATATCAGTAAATGTATATAGTTAGGGCCAATATTTTATTTAAAAGTGCATTATTTCATCAGCAAGTAGGTTAAATATATTTTTAGTTTTTACTTTTATCATAAATTTCTTTTTATTTTCATTTAAATGCAAAATAAGATCTAATGTTTATAAATTAAGTACAGTTTATAAGTCAGTGAAATACAAGACTATATATGTGTAATGTTTTTATTAAACGCATAGAGCTCCAGGGTAAATTGGACAACAGTATACTTACCATGGATTCTTGGTTTATCAAAAATTTCTATTACCTCACAGTGATAGGAGAAATTATAAATTCATTGCAATTTTAAAATAAAAAGCAGAAAATTAAAATTGATGTATAATATAACAACACAAACTTACCCTAGAGTTGACATTAAAAAAAAAAAAATCACAGAATCTCAATAGAAAGGGAAATTTTTCCTAAGAACTTGTCCTATGAAGATCTAATTATTAGAAGCTTTAAAAAGAGATAATAGAACCAATAAATTATGTCTACAGATGGGTGATCTAATGCATGAGATTTTGTCAAAACCAATGAAAATAACGTCAATATGTGTTTAAACAATTTCACTATATTTGGAAGTACTTTGTGGCTGTGTTTCAATGTCTGCCACCATTCTGTGTTTTTGTTTCTTGAGAAGAAAGGTTTGCCTCATAAGTGTATTGTCTTATTTGTTGCTAATATGAACTTGTGTATAGTTTTCACATAATCTATAAGAACAAAGTACCAACTGTAAAGACACATAATAACTATTTATTAGCCATTATTAATTTTAATTTCTTAAATGATTTCTCCATTCTGTGACTATTATTCACTTTGAGAAAATAAATTTCAACCAATCTCAGCTGCAAATCTTTGAAGACATGTTTTAAGGCATTCTACCTGTGCTTACTCATTTTAAAAAATGGACTCAATGTGCTGTTTTCTCTTGCAAAATCACGATTTATCTATCAATACTAAACAGATAGTTATATTCAAATGAACAGCACTATTGATAAAACATATCAAACAAGCAAATAAAGAAGCATAATTGATGAGGAGGCAGCATTGACTATTAATTCCTATTGATTTCTTAATGGGAATTAATGGCATCTCTTCCTCAACAGGATCACATAGGTCCCTGCAGCTGTTAGTGTGTTTTTATATGACAGAGCTTTAACCATTGGAAGTGCGGTTTTGTCGTGAAATTGTCTTTGTGTTTGTAACTAAAGCAGTGCAAATGGCCTTGCTGGATTACACATGCCATTAGCAGGTGTGGTTTGAACTGCTCCTGCTGTGATTTGCAAACTTTGACCAAAGATAAGTCGTTGACATTTCAGCAAGAAATGGTGGTATCTTGCATGGTTTTTTTTGTACGGTATGAAATGGAGTGTGTTGTGGTATTCATTACTAGGTCAGTTTCTTGGGGTTCCTAATCACAGGCCCGAATACAAATCCATGATCCCAGCTTTTCCAGATATTTGTATGGCAGGCAGCCACACAGCAGCATCTTCTGTAATCCCTTCTCCCACAGTCAGAGCTACTAAAAAAGCTTAATAATATCCCAGAGGCACAGATGAAACGCTATTTCCACAGCTACTGTTTGCTGTAGAGAGCTTTTGAAGTCAAGCTTAAGATGTCTTTATTTCCCTACCAGAAAGAATTTTTTTTCTTCTTTTTTTCTGCTCTTTTACTCTGCTGTTGTCATGATGATGGCTTTCTGCTTGAAAAATATTCCAAGTAGCTGCAGCTCTCCCATAAAGCATTAAGGAATGAGAAGAGCTTTTCATCAGGGACTGTTGGAATCTGTAACTACAGTTTGTCACTGCCGAAACCCACAGTGATGCTGGTGGTGATCTCAATTTAAAATTACCAGTTTTCTTTCTTATCAGCTTCGGAACAGCCACAACTTTCTCTGTCAGCCTACTGGGCACTGCCCTCTCTTTTAACTTGGTTGTTAATTAAATTCTAAATCGGTTGTAGTGGATAGCTTCCAACCCAACCTTTGTTCTGAACCATCTAGAAAACAAAACGTGGTAGCCCCAGACTGCTTAGAAGCTTAAATTAATTGCAGTGGTCTGGAACAAGGTGAAGTTCCGGTCAGATTTACTAAGCATAAGCAGAATATCATGAAATGATTTGGACAGCCTGGCTTTAGGCAAATCTAAAGTACAGCATCAAAATAAAAAATAATAAAAGACACACGAGTGTGTGTGTCTTTTAGACTTCCTACTAAGGAAACCCCCCAAAACTAGGGAAATTTGGAGAAGAATTTAACAAATCCCGGTGAATTAGAATAAATTAAGTAAACCAAACCAAAATAAACCAAGCAGCTACAACATTAATAAACAACAAAGAAGAGGCTCAAGGAATTCACAGAATATACACTGCAAGTATAATCTGTTCATAAAAAGTAAAAACTGTTTTGCAAAAAGGAATTACTTCCTCACTAACATTATTAAAATTTCGTGAATTTTCTACATGAAATATGAGTGTTTTGTGTAAATATGAGCTATCTTTGTGCACTAACATATGGAGAGACTTAACTTTGATTGCATTTATATTTTGAACCTTAAGCAAGAGGATTGTCCAGCAAAAGAATATCTAATTTTACATGTAGATTCATCTGACAGTTAGGAAAATAACTAAACAAAGCTTTATGTCACATTTTGTTTAAAAGTATAAATATCTATGAACAAATAAAGAATTACCAAATATTGAACGTAATTTTATTTTAAAAAATAGTGACCAGTGATTTTTGTTTACAAATTCAAAATTGTAAAGAATTAGTATAATTGAAATTCTCTGAAGGTTTTGGCTCTATTCTCAAAATCTTACCAATAAATAAAACAATTGAAAAGAAATCTATGGATTTTTGAAATAGTTTTACATCCTCATCTGCCCAGAAAGAACTGGGAAAGCTGAGAAACTAGCTAAATATGTCAGAAATTTGTTGTTACAAGCTATTCCAAATGGCTGAGCCTGAGAGACAGAGACATGACAAATGGGGTTAGTGCTGGGATGAGCGCTGTTTTGCAAATCCATCAATCATCACAAAAAATGCTCATTTACTTAGTTAATAACATAAGACCAGAAGTGTTATTTAGCACCTTGAAGGACAAAATTAAAGTACAGTGTGACCTTGAGAATTAACGAGTTTCAGAAGTTATCAGAATCAAATTAAAATATCTTACAGAGCCTACATATGGATGTAGTTCTATAGGCCTAAGATACCCAAATATAAGATTTAGAACAGATTTATGACTTTTTCTAGGAAAGAATATCTCAATCCTAGGAGGGAAATTTGCAAATGAATCACAGACCTCACTCTTTCTGGCAGACTGGAGTGCTGAGAGCTTTGCAGCTGAGCATGCTCAAGGGCAGTGGAACCTTCCATTGCCTCTCTCATGAAATTGAGTGCTTACCCTCAGCTCCGACAAATCTCTCAGCTTTCTGATATGTTAAACATGAAAACTCCAGCATCATCTCCATAAGACTTTGTGAGAAAGTATTAAAACAATGTTGGGTGGTTTTAAGACCACACAACTGTAAAGGGGGACTTCAATAATGTTCAAAGAATGAATGACAAATCAAAATGAATGGCAGCTCAAAAGAGCACATCCCCCCACCCAAAAAAAATCTTAGAAGAATATAGAAAAATAAAAACAATCTGGATAGTCCATTTTCCATAATTCCCCTTGACAACTGAAGAGTAGCTGTGACCTAAGATGCAAATAACATCATGAATATTACAAAAGAACTTCCAAGGTCTCATAGGTAAAACTTAAAATTATGTTCTAATCTGCAGCAGAAAATATTGATCTTCTGATTCTCCAACTTTAATTGATAAGAAACATTGGCTACTGTTTTGCTTGATTACAAAGAAGTCAAGGAAGTGAATATCATTATATTTTCATGTCATTAACATTCTTCAACTACTTTATAATTTATGATTATCAATTTTTTAGAGATAGTTGGCAGGTGAATTATTACCGTGAACACATCAAGCTGGACTTAGAAAAGTATATGAGTATGTGTCAATGCTTGCTTCATGCCTCAGTTTCCTCAGTATGATAACATTACAAATAATTGAACTCTAACAAAAAAGGCAAGTTTGAGTAGGTTTCAAAAATTAGTAAATGTGAGTGTTGAGTAAATGCAAAATAATAGGAACTGATCACGTTGTGCAAAGATAGCTAGACTCACGTGCTCAATAATTTAGAGTAAGTAAAGTATTTTTCCAGTTTGAATTCCTGTTAATTAGGTCAAGATAATTTGGCAGCCTTTCTAGTATATTTCTCTAAGCACAATGGAGCAGTAGTGACAGGAATTCATACTACCTAGAGATAGACATTTGATAGAATTGAATCTAGTGGTTTACTGAAATTGCTTATTCCTTACCAGCCTGCGTATTTTCAGTCATTTCTCATCATTTACCAATACAAATTGTCACATGAATGTCTTCCCAGTAAAACTCTGTACCTGGTGCTAACGTTAAAAGTATTGTACAAATATGGGCTGACTCTTAGTAAATCTATCATTAAACAAGTCCCTGTAGCTGCTGAAACTAACTGTAACAAGACCCAGACTTCTTTTTCAAGTGGCTAATCCTATTCATGTTTATGTGGCCATTATCTTTCTGCACTGAAAGCATTTCTTGTTTTATTTAATAAACTTCTGTTTTTTCAGCTGCATATATAAGAAAGTCATTTTTCATATATGTTTCTTCTGTATGCTTTGTTTATTTTCAGAAATACTAAGAGTACAGTGTCCTTCAAAATTTAATCTGTAACCTGCTGCTAAACTATTTACATAAAAATAATACCTATTGCAGTAAGAAAAATGATGTTAAAACTAAGCCCCCTCCTGCAAGTACTTGAGGAAAATATCAAGCCTGTCAATATTCCATAAAGTTAAAATTGAAATTTTTGACCACATTCAAGGATATATTTTTCTAACCCTGGCTAAGGATCTCCTTCAGTAAGGACTGGACAAATGATTTAGTCATGGAACTGAAGATTTAGGTCCTTAATTTTAGCTGAACATAGGAGTATCTGATCTGTCTCACTGGGTTCAGGGTGGCATTCCTCTGATTTCCCTGTCAACAAATATTATTCTCATTACCCTCTATCTGCTGAAGACTTGCTTCATGATGATTGCAGTCTTGGACTGTGAGAGAAGCAATGGATTTAGTTTGAAAATATCAAGATTATTTTTATGCTTCTTACATTGAAGAATTAGATTCCCTCCTATCATTTTTTAATTACGAAAAGGGGAAACTTTGCATCAGATCATTTTTTTTTTAATAATCAGGTTTTGTACAAAATGTTAGGATAACTTTTGTTTTCTCAATTGTCTCTACCTTCACAATGTGCTATCGTTATTTATCTAATTGCATGTATGATGCAATTACAAAGTCAATATTTATTGATTGAGGCCTGACAGGGACCAGGTTCTGGATTAGACAGTGATAGTCACATTGTGCAGCAGGAAGCAATTACATTTTACATGATGACCAATGTTGTCTAGAAAAGCAACAGTATAATTGAGTTTATGGCATAGAGAAAAAGGAGTATGCTTTTCAATTATATTTATTGAAGGCTACCCAAGCCTTATCCTGTGACTGGGCATTAGTCAGTGACCTTGGAAAACAAGCTAAAACACACAGGACAACTCACAAACACTTAGTCTGATTGGTAATATTTGGTTAGGTAGATATGTATAAAAGGAGTAAAAGAAATTTAATTTCCTTAAATTTATTTGATGACTAATCAATGTCTAAATTGACTTGTATGAAGAATTGACACCTAACCGGTAATATGGGGAAATCAAGAAGTCAACAGAAAGAGAAAAGAATACACCTGGGAGAGGGTTAGATCTTCTGGATACTCAACTGGAGGAAGGAAATGACCGTTCTAGAAGATGATAATAATCTTTTTACTATACAAAGATTTTGCTCTAATATTCTGTCAATACTAACATCTAGCTAGTGTCTTTATATAACATCATCAAATTGCTGATAAGATATTTTTAAAGTGTATGTAGCTTTTTAGAAGGCACAGCACAAATCTGAGAGTTTCCATTTCTTTCAAACTGATATTGGCGTTCCTCATTTCAGGGTTCACGTAGGTCAAGGAACAAGTGCTTTGCACATTTGTAAAGAGGTGGTTGGAATCATTTGAAGAAAACCGGCAAGTATATGCTTTTAAAATAACTTTATCCTGTTTCACTAAGGACGTGTGCCATATGTTGGAAGCGTAGATGATGACAGGCAGTTACATATTATTCATAAAGTATATGGACAATTTCCAAGAAATAGCACTTGAACAGGTTCTAAATTGAACTTTAAATAGAAAGACCAAGCTTCTTCCACAGAACTCGGAACTTCTTGGGAGTTTAAGGGGTGTGCAAAGAAGGAACAACAATTAAACAAGAGTACTGGTTGCATTGAAAGTAGGTTTGTCCCAATTTTCAAGTTTCAGAAACTGAATTTGACATTGAGCATATACAGCAAAATTAATTATAGGTTACCAAGCTTCAAGTAATATAAGCTGGAAGATTTAATTTTTACTATCTTGTATTTTTTATTTTTCTAGTTGTGAGACTTGCCTTTTATCAACTGAGTTATCTTTCTACTCACCACAGATTTGAAATTATTTTTGTTTCTGTAGCTTCATTTCCCACTAAACTGGAATTCTTTTAAAAATGTGCGAACATTATTATTTCACTTTTATGTGATGAATAATTTTGTGTGAGATACTATTGAGAAAGGTGTACATATATGTAGTAAAATACTAACCTAGATGCTTTTGTTTCAAAGTATGAGAAACAGTCAAATGGATGTGCTCTATCTTAATACAAGTTGCCGTATATAGCCAGTAGGGTTACAAGCTAAAATAGGTAGAGTTCTTTCAAGAAATAAAGTTCTTCATTTAGATTGCTTTGGAATTTCAGTTTTACCAGGAAACTTTTATACCCTTTTGAAAAGCCGGTAATTCAGATGCTTAATATTCTGTCTTTTTCTTCTCTGTGTGTTTGTCTCTCTTTCTTTGTGTATCACAAATTCCCTCTGTCTCAATATTTCTTACACATGGTCAAACAAAAAGAGCCCTCTTTGGTATGCAATTGTTTATTTACTTGTTTATTTATGGAATAATGACTAAAACATCTTTGCTTTCTCTACTTTCACATATGTGCTTGTGGTAGCATTTTAAAAAGCATAATTCAGAGTAATTTTATAGCACGACTTGAGTAATGGATTTATGTTTCTTCTCTCAGAGATATTCAGGGAAAAAGTGGAGTCATTAATAGATCAAAATTACTAAGAAAATAAGTTTTATAAAGATAAACGAGTAACAGATAAATAACTGCAATCTAATTTATCTTAAATTATATTTGATAGACACAGTTTTATGACTACCATTGTGTGAGTGTAGAAAATTTGGAGAAGAAAATAGATAATCTTTCCTATCAAGGACGTACTTAGCAATAAACTCTAAGCTCTGCCTGTTCCTGGGCTGACTTTAGACACAAAGAGCTGTAATGTGCTTCATAGTCATGTGGTTACACTGAGAAAGTGTGTTCTGAGTCACTATGAGAACTACCTAACTTATATATCTCCATGGAGTCATGAAATGAAAAAAAAAAATCTTCATCTAAGACAGAAATTGATTTGCTGTAGCATCTGTATTCAACATGACTTGAATCACACATCCAGAACTCATATCCAGATTAAAAAAAAAAAAAAAAAAAAAAAAAAAAAAAAAAAAAAAAAAAAAAAAAAGTGAAGAGGCCCGGAGTTTTAAGTTTCCTTTTCTATCCACTACCCAACGGCTTGGGGCCCAACCAGGTTCTGCTGACTACATTTGACAGTGTGCCATCCAGATGGCTGCTACCTATTTGGAAAGGCCTATATTCTTTCATTTCATTCCCACCTCTGATTGGTTATAGTCGCATATAACCGGTCTTTGAAACTGCCTAAAATATTCAGCTCAGATTGGATATTTGGCTTGAGAATAGTTGACTATCTTCAGACAATGATTATTAGGCTGATGTGCACTTTTCTCAGTCTGTTTAGGCACCAAATCCAGAGAATAATTTATATATGAAAGTGATCTAAATCTTCTTGAACTTATAGGGAATACTGGAGCTACGTAAAGATATTCTTTAGGCTTGCAACCAGAACTTATATCATCTTAATAATTCATCAACTGAGCCCGCAATTTGGAATTTCTAGGCTTTCTTTCTTGGAAAGACAAAACGAATGATCATAACGTTTTCTTCTACACTGATTTCACAATCCATGTGACGTGGGATAAGGTTCCCGGATTTAAGCCTGATGACATCATGAATCTGGGACTGAAAGGAGTTTCCAACAAAGAGAAAACATTTGCTCTCTCTTCTTACTTGTAGTGGACTTTGGGAGTTCATGTCATTTTTCTGTTTCATTGAAAGGAGATAACATTTAATTATGAAAATAAACTACACAAACCCTTAAGCAACTGTCCAAAACAGTGTAAGGATTGTATTTGCTTATTTGTAATTGTAGGACGACAGAGATTTTTGCTGTTTGTGCTGAGCTTTTTTTTCATACTGAACTATAAAGTGTGTATCTATTTCCGTTGAAGGTGCGTGCACGGTTCCCTGAAATTACAAAATGGAGCATAGCTGTACAGCAAACTGACAGAAAATAGGGAATGTGTGGATACAGATAAAAGGAGCAGGAGAGAGAGATGAAGGGAGAGAAAGAGGGAGGGCAGGAGCAGCAGCACACAGGAACTGGTGAGAGAGGATCGGGGACTGTGTGTGTCCTGGGTATCCTTGAAATGGTGCTCACTACTGGAATTACCTTGAGCTCATCCAAGTAATTTATTATTAGATTACTGTTGAACAAAGGGGACCTCAACAACTAGAAACATAGTGTGTGTGTGTATGTGTGTGTGTGTGTGTGTGTGTGTGTGTGTGTGTGTGTGTGTGGTGTGTGTTTCATTTTGAATAGCAAAACCCTGTGTGGCAGCTGCAGCATGGCTTGCTTTAGCAGCTCATCCACTGTGACTGAAGTGCCGTCTTTCCTGCATCTACGCAATTTTGCCTTTGACTTTCAAGGAAGGAAAAAAGTCCTACAGTGCAGCTTCCAATAACTTCACCCTTCTTGTTACCACTTAAAAATTCTCACTGATTGAGATGTTACATATCATTCTGAGTGGTGTTAACTTAATTATTTCTTATCTATTGAGGACTTAAACATGCTGGTGTAGCCGGCATTAATTATTAAATAAAGGAAAAATGATCTGTGGAGCAGAGATGTACTCTAGATGAAGTCTTATTTTTAATCTTGCCCTTAACTTCATCTTTTTTCTTTTTTTTTCCCTCAGACTTCAAAAGGGTTCATGGTACCTGCAAATTAATTTTAGATAAAATAGGGGAATTTTAAGTACAGGACCTGCAAACTTAATAGTCTGTTTTATTAATGAAGGGTTTGCTTATCAGTGCTTTTAATTTTTTGAAATGCTTCCTTTTCAAGCACAGTAGGAAATACTGAAATGTCAGACCCCCATGGGAGCCACCGAAATATTCATGAGTGCCTTAGAGAAGCTTATCTATGTACAGAGAAGAAAAATATGCCCAGATACAGATCAAGGAAAACTTATTTTTTTCTACAGGAAATGCTTTACAAATGAAGATGTATTAATTTCTGATATAATCAAAATTTAGTTTTCAGAAACTGTCAGCAAAATTATAACCACTAATTACAACACAAAATAATTATAAATGAGTAATAAGAATTCAGCATTTTTTACCTTTTTTTTTTTTATTTTAAAGGCACTCAAATATATGATTAAAAGGGCAGAAAGAAGAATCTTTCTCTCTAATCAGCAGAAAACAAAAATTACTTTTACATTTGGAGTCTCTTATTACACTCGGTCCCTTGCTGCAATTATTTGATCCCGTCTACGAGAGGTCTTTTCTACATCAGCTGCCCAGGCACTCTCAGAAGAATCAAGAGAATTTTTCACAGGGGCACATTTGTCTTTTGCTCACTGATAAAATCTGTCTTCACCTCTATTCTCTCTCTCTCTCTCTCTCTCTCTCTCTCTCTCTCTCTCTCTCTCTCTCTCGTGCTTCTGAGAAGCCATATTTAATTCTCAAGGTAAATTGCATTGTAAGGCATAATTTATGAGAAGTAAACTGATAACTGTGTTCTGAATAGTAAGCAACAAGGACATTGCAGAGCTAGAGATGTGGAATGGGGACATTTAGAAATAGCACCGACAGCAAAGTGGAATGTTAAATAGATTTTTCTAATAAAAATAAATTGAAGAAACTCTTTAATATATCTAAATATCAAAAATATTAAAATGTGGTATATTTACTTATGATTTACTTCAAAAACACTTTTTTGTAATTAATCTTAATGGCTCGCTAACATTTAAAATATTTCCTTAAAAACAACAGCTTTTATTTCAATTCTTTTGTAAGTTGTTCAGGCAAAGGATACCCTCAAAAATCAACTGACTTGATTATACTTAAGTTTTATTAATTAAAATCACAGAAAAACAATCAGTATGACTTTATTACATGTTCTAAGACTCATATAATATTTTAGTAACTTAATATCTGAGTGTTAATTATGTGCTGATTATATACAAAAATCTGTAAGTTATATTTGATGTATAATAGAAAAATTCTCCTTCACCAAAAAGATATCCAAATATTAGTCATGGAAAACAAAGCTGTTGTGATCAGATTATGCAAGAAACAGAGCAAAAGGGTGATTTAAGGATGGTTAGATAAGCTCACATAATCCCACATGTGATTTGTTCATAATTTTAAGATAATCAGTTTTTTTTTTTTAAAAAAAAAATGAGATGCAAAAATGAAACGCGAAAAATAAGGGCTTAGTAAAATAGCAGGTGATGGCAGGTTCTGCAGAACCCATCTCTAGTACTAGAAACCAGAATTGTTTTTATTTTCCCATTTCTAATAATTTCAGTACCTCTAGAACCTAATTAAAGGATTCATAGCAAATAACTAATCGATTTTTTTCATTTTTTGATATCATTCAGATATCATAACTTCCTTTAATCTTCAGGACATTTCCTTGTATATCATTCAGGAAAGTAAAATGATTCATTAATTATAGCAGATGCAAAAGCCAGTATGCCTTCCTCGTGTTTATTGCCCTGTGTTTTGCTTGCCAGAGAATGTTTGACTGTTTTAGATCTCACACTCTGAATTCCCATGTTTTTGTATAGTCTCTCTGTTTCCTCTCCAGAAGTAAACAGATAAGCATAAATCATGACACACTCTCTCTGTTCACATACTGGGAATAATGATGACAAACTGCTGCAACCGTAAGTCTTTCATTGAACAATAGAAATGTGCAAGGTATCTTAAAGTCAGGTCATTCTGAAGTAGAACAGTTCAATTTAGGATAAGCACTCAGTCACAGTGTTCGTTCGGTTTGCTGCTTCCTCCTTTTTTCCCAGGTGATTGTTCCTGACTGGGTAGTCTGATACACAGTGGCTCTTCCACTTGGCTCTGTTACTCTTAAGGCATAATTCACACCTCCTTTTGTAACATCGAGAAATTCAAAGTATCAGCTAAGTGAGATCGCTCTTGACTTTTAATTATGCATATGTGGATATCTGTGTGTAGGTATGTGTGAGTAAGTGAACATCCCGGAGAGGGTCAGAGGCATTGAAAGAGTGTGGATGCTGAACACAAACTCCTTCCTCAGACAAAGCAACACTGTGCTTGATCCTCAGCTGTTATTGCATCTCAAGTTTCCTCTAACAACTTAATGCCTCCAGCCAACATCATAAAAACCTTTACATTCAGGCAGGCTCCTCTGTGTACCCCACCTAAAGCCTTAGCTAACTCCATAAGCATGCCATGGAAGATGATCTACTCTGACTTACTCTTCTCAGCAACTCCTTATCTAGGTGTATCTAATCTCTGCTCTCAGAGGTTTTTTGTTTGTTTGTTTGTTTTGTTTTTTTTCTTAACATGGTTAGAGAAAAATTGGTCATACTAAAACCAATACAAATATTCAATGCAATACCCAACAAATTTGAACACAATACTTCACATATCTTGAAAGGACAATTTGAGCCTCGTATAGAAACACACATGCGTAAAAGAAAAAAAAAAATAACCAAGAAAGCTAAAACAATCTTGAATAATAAAGGAACTGCTAAACGTATGACCATCCTGGACTTGGAGTTGTACTAAAGAGCTATAGTAATAAAAACACCTTGGCACAGCACAATCAGCAAAGCCACAAAGGTCAACAATTAATAATTGGAACTCATGAACGTGAAAAACATCTTAAAAGCAAAATATGCTGTCATTTAGACAAAGATTTTTACTAACACCACATTAAACAGAAGATCAATATCCAAAAATATATGAAGAAGTAAAAATAATGAATATCATGAAAATCAATAACCAAACTTAAGAATGGTGACAGATATTAGACTGTGTTGGCATGGACCTTTCGTCCTAATACTCAGAAAACAGAAACAGTCTGGTCTACAGAGTGAATTTGGGATGCCCAGGGCTACACAGAGAAAACCTGTCTCAAAAGTTCAAACACACACACACACACAAACACACACACACACACACACACACACACACACATACATACACACACACACACACACACACACACACATACATACACACATACGTACATACATACATACATATTCTTTAAAATGGCGATAGATGTAAACAGAGAATTCTAAAAAGAGGAAATTTAAATGACTGAAAAGCACTTAAATGTTCAACATTATTATTTCATCTCCGCAAAGGAGATGAAAATAAAAACCAGAGATTTCATCTTGCCCCTGTCAGAACAGCTAAAATCAACAAGACAAGTGACAGCTCCTGCTGGCCAGGATTGGAGCAATGAGAGCATTCATTCATTTCTATTGGATGTGCAAACCTTATGGAAATCCTCATGGAAGGTGTGAATTGATCTACCTCAGGATCCAGCTATACTATTCCTGGGCATTTACCCCAAAGATGCTCTGTGCTATCACAGACATACCTTTTCAATCATGTTCATTACACTTTATTTATTACACTCAGAAATTGGAAACAACCTAGATGTTTCTCAACAAATGAATGGAAAAAAAGTGATGTATTAATGCAGCCATTAAAAAAAATAATGAAATTTTCAGATAAAAGATGAAATTAGCAAAAGCCATCCTGACTGTTTTGATGTTTTATGTCCACTTAACACAAAGTAGAGTTACCTGAAAGGAGGAAATCTAAAGTGAGAAAATGTTTTCATACAATTGGACCCCTGGATCTTTTCATAACTAATAATTGACACAAGGAGAGCCCAAACCATTGTGAGTGATGGAAGTTTCATTTTGTGACAAGAGATGGCTAATTGGAATCTGTCAGCGCATTATTTGCGATTTCTATTAGATTGACTTCATATTTTAAGAAGCTTATACTGTACTATGTTCACACATTACCCCTTATTTCACTTTTCATTTTAGCTGACTCCCATTTTATTCCTTCATTCATTTCTCTCTTCCCCTTCTCCACTGAGCCTCTGGTACAGCCCCAAACCCCACAGTTACCTCTTCTCCTTCCCTTTCCTAGGCTGAGCTGTACGTTTTCCCCTTTTCATTTTTTTATTTTGTTGCATGAATATTAAATTTTATTACTACATAAATATAAGTTTTTTAAGTAATCTTAGATCATTTCTTAGGGGAAAATAAAATCATTTTAATGGTGTAAACACATTTAAGTTCCAAGTATCTAAACAGCAACAGCAAACATACAATAATCAAACAAAAAAACAGAAGGGGCAACTTCTCTTGGCACATTTTGGTTTTTATTTTCCACAAAGGTTAACTTTAACTTTCTCATATTCCCATTACTTGTAAACATTGAAATATTCATATTGATTTATTATTTTAGCCCAATCAAGAAATGAAATACTATTTATTGGATTGCTCTCTCATCTTCTTGGAATCTGGTTATTTATTAGGGATAGAAACACATACATTAAGGTCTCTTTTTAAAGAAGATTGATTTAGAATATTTGGAGTTTTGTGTTGCTTTAACAAAGTTAGTCATATGTACTATTTTGACAATCTCTGACTAAATATAATAGAATGTCTATGAGAGATGCAATGCATACAGTTTATATAAGGTGTTATGTCTATGACTTTATGGAAAACTACATGCTGATGCCAAGATAGTCACTTTGTTAATTATTAACACAAGTTTTTAAAAGATGGCACTGAGGTTCTTGAGAAGAACCTAGAGAATCAATATTCTATATATTACCCCAAATTACAAATAAAATATATAGGTATGATGCACACACACACACACACACACACACACACACACACACACACACACACACACAAAGGTATGATATATATCTATGTATATATGCATTACATATACACTAAACTACTAGGGTTATAATACTATCCATAAAGGTCATAAACTATCTTAGCCAGGCATAGAAAATGAGAGAGTGCCTTTTGAATTATAGGCCAGGGAATGTCAAAAGATTCCCCTAAACAATAAAGGTCATCTCTATTCGTAATGGTTTACTCCCAGAACCTGAAAGTAAGCCTCTACTGCTGAGAATGCCATGAAAATTTTTGAGAGAGGATTTGAAGAATTTAATCTGTACACTGACCTAAATATTATCTGCCTTGTAAAATGCCTCCATATTTATTTCATCATTACTACAAAATAAAATTCTGTTGTTTGCATGTGAAACACTTTCATAACTCATGTATTAATTTATGAATATTTGACTTACCCTGTGTACATTACCTATTCAGATAATACCTGTGTTTTATTCTTCTTCAGTATTTATATTTACTGTATGGATAACAAATAAAGCTCCTATAAAACTTTGGGCTATACTTCCTTCTCCCAAAATTTGTAAATAAACAGATATTTTGGAGCCACTTTTCCAAACGATTATGAGCATCTGGTAAGGATACTGAGAATCAATTCAGGTCTTCTGGAAGAACAGCCGTGTTAGTAACTGCTGAACCAGCACCAATACATTAAGATTATGTTTTGTAGAAGCATCCAAAAGGAAAAGCATACTGATAAATACTCAGGGTTATCATTCCAAATGGAGAGGTGTATAATGTGTTTTCTGCAAAGAAAGCTGGGCCCTGATGTAGTTAATAGCCTGATGACCTTTGCACTATCTTTATGGCCAGGTCTCATGGAATCCCCCTGACACTTATTTTGAACCTGTTTGTCTCAGTCAATCTACAGAGCTATCATTTTCCAGACCCTTATCATGAGATTGTTCACCCCGAGTCAGCTTTCTAGGTTAATTTATAGAGTCTATCTGTATGGAGGATGTCACTTGTCCTTTACAAGAATCTTGATGTAGTCATGTCTTAAACCGTGGTGTGCACATGGGATTAATTATTTTTTCTCAAATCATTCTGTGCTTAAAAATGGCTAAAATAAGTTTGCTGGTGTCTGGCTTTCAATATGTGAACCAACAGTGGTTACTGAGCTATGCTGAACTAAACTGCCTCTTGTCTATTGTTAATCCACAAGGTGTATGCAGAGAATCTCCCACCCCACCCCAACCCCACCCCAACCCTACCCCAAGATGCTTTGTTAAATTGTTTCAGGAATTCTGTAGAACAATGCCTGCTTAACTCAGGGCCTCTCTTCAGAGTATGAACCTGGATAGCCAGAGATATAAGGTCAATGCTTCTTTTTGCCAGGAGACAAGTTTGTGTGCTTAGTTCTTTCAGCTAAAAGGATTAAGGAACATGATACCTACCACTCCAACCTTCAAAGTATGGCACCTGTCTAAAACTTGTACAGTTCTAGATAGATGACAAGGGTGTATTAAACCTAAATCAGCGCAGTAGTTTGAGTATAAATGGCCTTCATAGTCATCAGTTGTGGGGGCTCTCTGCAAATATGGTAAACAGTGAGAGGCAAGATGGAAGTCTGGTTCAACAAGACTCAGTTTCGGGTGTTGATTCAAACTATGAGAGTCTAAAATCAGCTATTTTATTTCAAACATATTTGAGCACAACACAATTTTGAAAAAAAAAAAAAAAACAAAAGGTTTCTTATAATAACTGAATCCTATGTGCATAACAAGGCTACTGAGTAACTGTAAAAATGAAGACATGACTACTCCAAGGAATGGTTGAGAAGAAAGTGTCAGGGGTAGCCAGTGAGGCTTGACCATACAGCTAGTGCAAAGGATATCAGGCTATTAAATACATCAGGTATCAGCTTTCATGCAGAAAACACATTATATACCTCTACCTTTGAAATGATAACCCTGTATAATTTTCAGCATACTCACAAAAATTTGGGAGGAGGAAATATCTTGTAGCCCCAAGTTTTATAGGAGCTTTATTTCTTATCCATGCAGTCAATATGAATACTGAAAAAGAATAAAACACAGGTGTTTTCTGAATAGGTAATGTACACAGGGTAAGTCAAATATTCATAAATTGATAAATGAGTTATGAAAGTGTTTCACATACAAACAACTGAATTTTATTTGGTAATAAAGGGAAATAAATGTGGAGACATTTTACAAAGTCTGTAGGAATATGTAGTTTACAATGAATAAAGTTTGATATAGAAAAAAATAAAATGAAAGAATTCAACTTTCCACTATGCTGTTTTTATTTATTGAAATAAATAAAATCAGCCACATTTAGTTAATTAAATATGACATTAAGTATGATAGCATGTTGTGGTCTTAAACTCAGTCTCTCAACAAAACATTGGGATTTATATTTAAGGATCAGTTTTCTTTTTATTAATCAATCAGTAAAAAAGATTATCTGTTCTCAGTATAATTAATGTATTGTTTTTTGCTCTATTCATGTAAAAATCAGTTAGTTTAATAAAAGTTATTAAACAGTAGTTTCTTTTAATTTACATTACAAAAAATTTACTTGTAGTATAAAGCATAAAATAATAAAAAAATTAATGTGATCTCATGTGTTGTATAAAAGACAAAAAAACCAAACCTCTGCTCTGAATAAATTAGCAATGGCATTAGTGTGACTAACGTGGGCAAGCGTGTCTTTTTTACATTTGCAAGTTGACATTCATTTCATTTTTTTCTTAGGTTATTTTCTTCAAATAACCGTACTCTTAGAGTCCAATGATCAATGCATACATGTAAATCATTGTAAGGTTATGTATAAAGCATCAACAAGCTATTACCCTGTAGCCATGACAGTCATTACGAGGCAGACAATTTGAAGTTACTCCTTGGCATATTAAAGTAATGTTATGATGTATATGGGCAATTGTTTATAAAATGATGTGATTTCTGTTGTTCTTAGCAATTATTTTGTGATCTAAACCAAGAAGATACTGAAAAAGTTTTAAATTTTTGAAGGCATCTGCTTTGGAAAGCACTATAAACATTGTATTCCGCGTGTAATGTAACAGAAATAATTCATACGATTCTAAAACCTTTTTTGTAGCCAAAAAAATTGTCCTTATAACAAACTTCTCTGAAGGGAGTTGGTCTGTTCTCTAACATAAATGGTGAAGCACTAATGAGAATTTATCTGGTGATCAACAATCTATTTCTACCATTATTTAGACACCATATGGCAAAGCATTCAAAATAATTTTACCATTTGTTTCAGTAGAGTGAAGCCAGCTTATTTTTAATTCTCATTAAAAGCAAAAGAATATTCCCAAATCTGCACACAGAAGGTAAATATTGAAACCATATCCTGGCAGCATTACTACTGTTTATGCCCCCTATCAGAATATGTTTTTCAAGCACAGCAGGTAAAGTAAGAATTAGGACATCTACACCAGTAGCATGAGTTTTTCTTTATCTTGGAGGTTCTAAGTGTATACATATTGAATCTAATATTTGGAAAAAACATTCAAAACTGTTCTTCTACAAGATCTATTACTATCCATAGAGGAAGTATTATCAAATTACCTTATTTCTCGCAGATTTTATACTACAAAATCAGACCTGGAAATTTAAGAAAAAAAAAAAAACAAAAACAAACTGTTCTTGGTATCTGCTATTTGCAAAATACAAAACAGAGGGTTATTTTTAAATAGAAACTAAAGTATATTACACATTGCAATTTATAGTGGCATTTCCATTAAGACTCTTGTGTGCATGTTGTGCAGTTAGTAAGATAAGACACAGGAAATGTGTATAAAACTGCATCTTTATAATACTCTCAATAGCAAATAAAACTAAATATCATTTTCCTTCTTTATTCATAGTGCCATCTTAACTAGCATGAATGGATCATTTGGACGAGCATTAAACTTAGTGAACAATTACAGCTTTTCTTAATTAGGAATACTACTGCAAAGATAAGAGATTTATTATTTTTAATTAGAATAAGAATTCGGATTATAATAGTAGATATGATCAATGTATGAAGTTTAATAAATTATATATATTTTGCAAACATACTTATGTGCTATGTATAAATGTATGCATGATGAAATACATATTTCACACGTGTGTGGGTCTATATGGAATCTTTACCTTGACATTATCTGTCTTTCTTAATCACTTGATATTCTATTAATTGAGGTACAGTGCCAAACTTGACCCATAGCTTGTCAATACTGACTCGTCTAGCAAACTATTATCCTGAAGATCTTTCCTTTGTCTCTTTTGTGCAAGGATTACCAGAGGCTGCCATGTCTGCTCCACTTTACTGTTGGTTTGGGGATTTGAATTCTTGTCTTGATGGTCTGGGTTTTGAATTCTTGTCTTGATGGTCTGGACCTACAGATCCATAGTCCCATAGTCCCACTGAAGGACACAGACACTTATATTAATTTAACGCTGATTGACCTAGGACCCAGGCATATAACTTGCTAACTCTTTACTCTTAAAGAAACCCATGAGTCTTATCCTGTTCAGCCATGGTGCTCCGTACCTTTTCTCAGAGCATCATGTGTGTCCTCTGCATCTGTTTCTCTGGTGTGTCTGCGGCATCTCTGTTCTGCTCTTCTTCTTCCCAGAGTTTTCTTAGTCTGGTGGCCCCACAGACACTTCCTGTCTGCCATTTGCCGATCAGTATTTTTATTAAATCAGTAGGCAGGACAATTATATACAATGTAACAACATATTCCCACTACAAACTGTTATGCAAATTTTATAACTAAAAAATATAGAAATTTATCTTAAAAAATAAAACTCATAGAACCAGCTTGATGATTATAAATAACTTATAAATAAATAAAAATATACCTCAGTCAAGTTAGAACATAAGTCATAATAACCAATTGCAAGTTGCAGTGGAATGAATCAATAAAACTTCATGTCTCTATGTGGTGATATATATTTAATAAAATTAGTCAGAAATATCAGAGTCAACCACAGAGCCAAGTCAGATCAGTGGCATCCCACACCTATAATCCTAGCTTTAGGAATGTGGAAAGAGAAAGTTAAGAGAGCTGGGTGGACCAAGAGAAGACTTTTAGCTTTCCCAGATACTTTTCTTCCATTTCCGCTTAGGGCAGAAGGGCTTGAAGTCGAAGGAGTCTGGAGATAGGCTGGGTGATTGTGTTTTGTTTGGGTACTCCAGCTTTTCCTCAATATTTGGCTCTGGGTTATCATTATATACTAACTAGAGTTAGTGCAATATCTCTACATGTTCATAAGAGACTTACATCTTCAGATTCACTATAATTCCGGGAGATATCTTGTCATTTCATGACATACCCTTGATAAATGTATCTAAGATTGCCAACACAGTAAGATTTTTACAACTTTCTTTTGGCTAGAAGTCACACACTCCATTTCTGATTACAATTTAATAATAAAACGAGTCACTTTTTCACATATAAATTCAACAGGCTGGCTGAGTGCAATTGGTGTTTATGGCTGATGAGGAAATGCCTCTACAGTATAGTGACTTTTTGATACAAGCAAGGTTCTGCAAATAGAGTGCTTGACAAACTTCCTGTGGTAATAGTCTATAACTAAGCTAGAAAGAGTCAATCATACAATAATCATTGCCCATCTTTTTTTGAAAGCTTATATGTGCATACATCCCTACAAAAATATCATAGCTGGGATACAGAAAATTTGTAAAAATGTAATCAGTGAAAAGAGAGAAATTACACAATTTAGAGTAAATTATAAGCATTGTGAGTTAAAATTAATTTCATACTTCTAGGATATAAATAGTTCAGAAAGTGAAGGTAAGAAACAAGTGTTATTGTCATGATTATATATCCTATAAAAATAATAGTATAGTACAGTGTTCTTAAAATAATATTATAAAGTTCAGTACAAAACTTTCAAGATCTTTACATTAAAATTACTTAATCTTCTTTTTTTTCAAGAGATGGCAAAATTAATATGACAGCCTCAGACTCACATTGGGCCTGAAAATCAAGAAAGCATCTAGTCCTAAAATCTTCATTATGAGCTATAGACTCTATTCCCTTGCTTAACAGGGTTATTAAAATATTGGAAATCACCATAAATGTGAATATGCTTAATAAAAAAGTGTGAACAAAACTACCAAGGAAGCCATTAAGTAGACTGTCACTGACCTCACCTAGTAAAGTTGGCTTTTATTAAATGGTAGCTGTGCCTGATTAAAAAATGATGAGTCCACTCAGAAATCATAAGGGTCATTAAAAACTAAATCATAAAATCCTTTGCTCTCCAAAGGCACACTGTCAAAGAACTTTTCTTATATCTTTTCTATAATTTAGAAATCATAATACCCATTATGCGGTTAAAGATGTTAAAACTCTGATTTTAGCTTTTACATATCTAGTTCAAATTAGTAAACAATTGCTTAAAAATAACACATGGAAGATAAAAAATTGAAATGATAAATATGTTGTGATACATGATCACCTTAAATAATTCAGATCTATTAATACATTTCAGACAAAGAATTTTTGATCAGTATTTCAGTGTTTTAATATATTTTACTTCATAGTTTGGATAACTTTGAAAAAAAATCCAGAAAACTATATGAAGAAACAATCAGTGAAAGATGTGTGAAGGAGACAATGTGAATCTAATAAAGAAAGCAATTTATCAAAGGTACTGATTGATCAAATGTGAGACACATAGATTGTGTAGAAATGTCTCAAATACCAGGCTTGTGGTAATAAAACGATATTACAGTATGAGTGCATGTGTGTGCTTGGAAAAAATCAGACCCCTCCCCAGTATTGAAACTTGAAACAGCTACATATCCAGAGAGGGCACTATTAACAGCTTCTTACTGTTCCAAAGCTTTGGTTTACCTTTCCTACCAAATGTTGCTTTTTTTTCAATGATAGCTATAGTTAGAACTGACAATTTGCTACAATTATCAAGATAGTTTACCAAAATGTGCAATATAAGTAGTGTCACTGGTATTTCAGGGCTTCTTCCTGTTAGCCTTTATTGTTTAAAATACTTCTTTTCAGTCTGTGTTAGAGAGAGGACAGTAAAAGGTAGAATGACAAGGAACGGCATCTCCTGTGGCCAAACAGATTTTACCACCTGTGGCCTCTTTCTGTGGGATTTCTCGATGTCTCTTATGGGAATCCAAGCTTCAAACAACCCTAGATACAGAGTATCATTTTTCAATATTTTATTTTAACATAGAATTTTTGTTTCTATTATTTCTCAAGTTGTATACATAAAGTATTTATGTATACAGTTTTAAATATTATTCAATTATATAAATAAATTTAGTTGCATGTTTATAAGTCAAATTCTCAATGAATGTTTATATATAACATTTCCATTTATCAATAATCTTGGCCATAATTAATTCTTAAACCTATTTATCGATCTCTAGGTCCCATAATATCTATTTGTCTTTAATTTACAGTTCTTGGTTGTGTTCCCATTCCTGTTTTTGTTAGCTTAGTATTTTCTGAATAAATTTATTTTTCATCTCCTGATCTGTCTTTTCTAAATATTTATATCTTTATATCTACTACCATGATTTTCAACATTATCATCCTTCATCACATACCTTCAGAGAGCACCGATTTTTGTTACTACTTATCTTTACCCTAACAGCAGAATCTTATTTTTTAAAGACTCAAGGTATAGCTTGTTTCTATGGATATGCTTACATTTGCTGCTATAGTATTTCTAGATTTTATTGATATACATTTATTAAATTACAGACCCAAGGTCAGAATGAATGTTAAAGACATTGTCATATTTTATTTGTTTATAAGAGTACAGAAATATTTGCTGATTTATCTCATTGTAATTTTAATAGTTTAGTAAGAAGATTATCTATGAGACTATCCTAATTGGTTCTAACTTATTCTTCCTTTAGTTAGATAAGCTGTTTAACTATAATCTTAACAAAATATTAGAGAGATAAATATATCCTCCTTCACTAAAATTCTGTTTTAGAGGTAGAGTTTAGATAAAGTTGGAGGGTGATTTTACTTCATATTGTCTACCATGTAAAATTGTTATAATATTAAGCTTTAGTTTTAGTCATACATTATATAAAAGGCACTAACCAGACTTTAACAAATATGTACACACATAGCAAATTTATCATATGAGAACATGGCTGATACCAGTTTACTAGAAAGCATATATTAATATAACATAGCAATGCATACCTGATATAAGACCAGCATTCCAGCTTGTGAGTCATGAATTGCTTGAAAAATCTATTGGCATGTGGCTTTGTAGGTACCAGCACAGTCCAGAGCCACATTACCTCACAGCTATCATCATCAGAACACTTGATGAGAAAATTTGTAATTTTTAAAGGGAAATATTAGTTAAAAGAGTTAGTTCTTTGTTTGACATGCAGTGTATTTTGAAAATGGAACCATTAAATAAGAGGATAATTAATTTATATAGGATTTATGTAATGTCATTTATTAACATCTCTTTTATCATTTTTGTTTTATCACTAAAAAAATTGGTTAATATGAGTGCCACAATAAAGGTTTTAGAAAAAACTTATTAAAACAGATCAAAGAGTTATTTAGACCCTGGTAGAGGAATTTAAAAGAGAACTAGTCTCAGCACTGAATTATAAGGTTAGAAATAAACAGTCTAGTGTTTTCAAACAACCAACTTTAATTTATCTGATATCCTTACAGGAAGTGCCAAGTAATAGATATCCCAAAAGCTTAATGGACTTCTGTAAAAATATTAGACTTTAAGAATTTCATGGAAGTGATGGCCATGCGTTCATTCACCTTTTGTGAAGCAGATGTCAACCTCATGGTCAACTTATAATAGAATTGTTCCTCAAGATTAGAAAGACTTGATTACAGCAGACTTGGAGTCTGGTCCTCAATTACAATGGAGAACCTGGTGGAAAAATGAGGATAAGATCATTGAACAACAAAGTAGGCTAAAGGTATAGAAATCTCCCAAGTCTAACTTTATGGAAGGGCAGATGTTGCTAATATAGAAAATAATTTTTCATATGTTAAATACACCCTGGGTTTATACCACGCAGCAGCCTTTAATGCTGTGAACAGAACTGAAGAAGTAGAAACAAAAACTATAGTTATACGGGACCCACATGAAACTTTCACTGATTTCTTATGAAGATTGACTTTAGCAGTTATTAGAATGATACCAAATTCAAAGCTATACAAATAATAAATGAATCTCTGTCTTCTGAACATACTAATGCACAATGAAAAAGAATGCTGAATTTTGCCAAAACAAGATAGAACAGCCCTTCAGAATATCCTGCTTCACAGTAAAATGTCTATCAGATATGCTAGGCCAGTATGATGCATGCCACAACACTGCAAAAGAACGCTGGGTGACTGTCCAGGTGCCAGCTGTTTCTGCAATTTTTCACATGTTTTGGAAGTCACTTACTTGTCCTTCTTGCCTTGTCAGTTAATATTATTTATTATTATAATCAGGTCTCTGATGGATTTGAAGACCATATAGTTATAGTTTTCCTTGTTACCAGACTCTGGAAAGAAACTCGCTAAAGAAGTATAAACTGTATGATATTGAAATGAAAAAATACTGTTGGGTAACTAATGCACGTTAGGATAGAAAGTGAATCAGGTACAACACTTTGGACTCACCAAAATAGAATAGAGGAAGGAATATTTTCTTTGATCTATCAAATGGTAATGGACTGAATACTTTTTTTAATTCTTGACTATATATATTATATAGTTATTGCACTTATTGTATATAGTTTTTCTTACATTAGTTATAACTTTCTTTTTATTTTAAACAAAAATGGGGAAATGTAGCTATATTTTCTTTGTGCTCTAATAAATAAAGCTTGCCTGAAGATCAGAGGGCAGAGCAAGCTAATGGTTAACCATACAGGCCAAGAAGTAGAGTCACATTCCTTAAATTCAAGCACTTAGTAGGAGAAAACCGAAAGATCTGAAGTTCAAGTCCACCCTGGGTTATATGAGATTGATCCAATCTAACGGAGAAAGAAAGATCAGGTGGTGAAGATACACTCATGCCTTTAATGCTACTACTTGGGGTCTTATGCAGTACTTCAGACGCACATCCCTTTAATCCCAGCACTAGTTAGGTGGGTACAGGAAGTTATATGGCTTGACAGAGATAGGAACATAATGTGTGAGGGCCTAAAAATTTGGTTGAGGTAAGAAAGTCTTTCTACTATCTGGCACCTTTGTTCTCTGATCTTTCAGCATTTACACTGATATCTGGCTCTGGGTTCTTATTATTAAGACCGAGTAGAATTGGGCTATACTGTTATAATTACATGGTAGCCAAGGTGAGAACAACTGTCTAACTGATTGCTGCTAGAAATGTAAAATGGTACAGCCAATATGTAAGATAGGTTCCCATGTTTCATATAACTCAGAATAGTTTTCTCTGCAACTCAGCTACCATGATTCTTCCAATGTATCCAAATGAGTTAAAAACATATTGTGATTACAGGTTAATTCACATTTGCCAACATTGGAAACATCTGAGATTTTATTTAGGAATGGATTTTTAAATTACAATATGTCTGGTCAATGTTATAATGTTCAACAATAAAAATGAGTAAACTAATCAAGTTATAAACACGTGTAGTAAACTTAAATGTGTATTTCAATATTAAGTTACAAGTATTAATAGATTAAATATTAGAAAAGTCTTTTTTTTTTTATTTTTAAGACAGGGTTTCTCTGTGTAACACTCCTAACTGTCCTGGAACTTGCTTTATAGACTAACCTGGCCCTAAACTCACAGAAATCTGATCTGATCTGTCTGTGTCTGAATCCAAAGTGCTGAGATTGAAGTAAATTTGTGTGTGTGTGTGTGTGTGTGTGTGTGTGTGTGTGTGTGTGTGTGTGTCCACTGGCCTGGCATGAAAAAGTCCTAATGTATTATAATACGGATTAGACAAAAAATGAAGAAAATAAAATCTTGGGTTAAACTTGGGTTATTATAAACAGTGGTTCTAGAAACAGGAAAATTGGCAAAGCAAAAGAGAAAGGCAATGAGTCTAGTCTGCATGATACAGCAATTGAGGAAATATGCTACCCTAAATTTGTTCAGGCTCACATAATATATAATACTAATAGGGAACCTAAGCTATGCTGCAAACTATTGAGTTTATGTGGCAATAATTTCATAGTACAAGTCTAATGATGATGACCAATGAACCACTGAGGTATGAGTAATCACATTAATTTGGGAAGGAAGGCATTGAGACTCTACAAAGTTTCTGCTCAATTTTTCAGTAAAACTAAAAGTACACTAAAAGGTTAATTATGTTACTTATAAGTAGTAATTATATAAGATTAACACTGTTTGATTGCACTTATAAGAAGAGATAACTATATTTTTATAGCTATTTATTTTATTTTTATGTTTAATGGAAGGACAGAGAAACTTCCAACTGCACAGTAGCATTCCATATAAAAATCACTTTCCAAATCATAAAATATAATAGTTTTACTTAGTATGTGATGCAAGATATTCTATAGAATCAAAAAATGAAGTATATCCTATTGTAGTTTTTGTGAGTAGTAAACAGACTGATTTTAAAGGTAAGTTTCCAACTGAAAAGGAGAACTTCAACATGACATTTGTCTTTTGTCACATCTACCTGACGTTCATTAATTTTCATTTTTTGGGTCAGAAATAGTCCAATAAATACTCTTTTTCATAATTTATCAGACAGTTTTATATTGTGATTTGGAGTGAGTCTCTAAACACATAGTTTAATATACTTCCAAGCTATGGTGTGTGATCTAAGCAATAGTAACTATCTCTGTAACACACGTTATGGTCATGAATTTTAGTGTCTTTTGCAGTTGTTTTTTTTTTTTTTTTTGGACAACTAAGGGTTCTAAAGCAGATTTTATATACATATTATATATTTTAAAATGTCTTAGTATCAATTGAAATAATCTAGTATTGTTCTAGCTTAATCCCTTAGTTCTTAAAGGATATGATTTCTGGAAGAAATTGACTGTTAGGAAGTTACACATATAAATGCTCAGTAGCATTACTGTCTAAACATAAGCTGAGCAAGGATGGTAGTTTTAGACATGCTAAAATGAGCAAGTGATAGCTCAATGGTCCTCAACACTAGACACAAGACCTCAGGTAACTATTTAATGCTGAGACCAAGAGAAACAGTCTTTCTCAGGGTAAAATGCATTAACTGGTTGTCAAATTCCAATGGTCAGCCTTGAAAACAGATATACGAGTACCATTACACAGATTTTGCCAGTTATATTTAAAATGTATATATAAATACACAAATACATAAGTGTGCAACAAAATTAATAAAATAGATGCAAGAAATTTGAAATCATATAGGAGTATCTGTGAGTGTTTGAAAAGAGAAGGAAATGTAGCTGTGTTGTAATCTTAATAAAATAAGTAAAAATAAATTTTAAAAGTTTTTCAGTTGCAAAAAATAATAAAGAATTATAAAATGCTGAGTTCCATTCACATACATTGAAATAGGTAGAATTGTATGGTTGTCTTGATCGAGTCAATTTAACTGATGGAAATCAAAGTGCTCTGTGAAAGACAAGTGACAGAGTCTACGGAACTCAATGTTATAGAATCACGATTCAGAAAAATTCCTAATTCTGTAAGATTTTATGAATGCTTATAATATTTTTAACAAAATACTAGATAAATGAGACAAGTTTGTATTTTCTATAAACACAGTTAAATAAATAAAATTAATTTGAGCAGAAATTAATATACTTGCCATTTATCCAATTCCATTCAATCAGTTCTCCAAAATCATGACACACTATAGGGACCCAGCAGGTTGCATACACAAAATGGCAGCAACATCTAAAAAATAAGAGGCCATGAATTTAAATAGGAGCAGAAAAATCATGGGAGGAATTTGGGGGAAAGAAGGGGACAAATGCTGAAATTATATTTTAGTTAAATAAAAAACATGTTTGCCTGATAACAAAATCACTAAGCTGATAAAACACTTCCTTATGCTTAGATACATTCTTTAAGGAACTGTGTGATGCTCCTGTGATTATTGCTTTAAGTTCCTGTCTACTTGACAAATGTAATGATTCTCTGGACGTGTTGCTTTTAAAAGTTAGATGTGTAAATAGAAAGTAGAGAAGCAGAATTGTTTCACCACTAAAGGCATATACATTGATTGATATACTGATGCTCATGCCCAATTGATTTGGGTTCTCTTTTCAGTTATTTGAAAGGAAAGGCAAATGTCCACCTGCATCATCCTGAGAATCTGACTAGTGCTCAAAGAAGAGTAGAAATACCAGACTCTTGGAAGTTTTCTAAGCTAATTCAAATGCAGAATTATATATTCTGTAAACTGTGTCTGTCTCCATTTAGGACTTTTATTTCTGCTTTGCCATTATCCCCATTTTTTATCTCCAAAAGAACACCCTGTTCTATTTGTTCAACAAAATTAAAATCACCATGCTGCTATGTTACTCAAACTGCTTATTTTTCTTATAGAAAAAATTGAATATATAGAGAAACAAAATTAAAATACAATCTTGATATAAGAGACTGTCACTTCCCTCCACACATTTTAGCCATGATATGGCATATTCTCAGTATGCACACATTTATAAAACAGTCATTATTGATGCATTGCCTTTTTTTTCCTATTTAACAGCAATAAACATAATGACAATGAGATTAAAATGATTCATGCTATTAAATAATTTATTTTATTTTCATTAACTAATAATTTATCAATATGCTCTTTGTAAGCAACAAGTTCTTGAATTTAAAACATAGTTGTTATTTTTTAAAACATGTTTAACCTGCTAGTTAGTGAACACTTTCCAATAAAAGGCAAAGCAGTTGTCTAACTTTCTTTCTCACATGTAATAGACAACTTCCACCTTTTGTGTGTGTATTGCTGTTTGAGGCCATGCACATTCAAGTCTCTAAACACTCCTGCAAAGTTCTTTACTTTGTTAAAATTGAAACCTTCCTTTTTGATTATACAGAAAGGGTGAAGTGATGTGGGAATGCCTTTCTGTATGCTGTGAATCTCAATCTTTAAATAAAGGAGCTGTTTTGGGCCATGACAGGCACCATAGAAGAAGTAGGAGGAGAAATCAGAGCATAGGTAGGAGAAGCAGGGCAGTAAGGCAGACCGAGCAAGCTGTCCAAGGAGTAACATGTAAGGAGCACAGGTGAGCCACGGGCCACGTGGCAGACAGATTAATAGAAATGGGTTGATTTAAGATGTAAGAGCAAGCTAGCAATGTGCCTGAGCCATAGGCCAAACAGCATAAAGTTAATATGAGCATCTGAGTCATTTCTGGGGGGCCTGAGCAGCAGTGACCGGCTGCTAAGAAGTCTGGTGCAGCAGGGTCTGGGCCTCTGGTCACCCGGGACCAAGAAACCCCCACTGCAACAACTCTGCCCCATTTAAGGTTGCTTATTAAATTATTTTCTGATAATTTTCACACAAAAATAAGTTTTACCACTGACTCCTAACACCTAGGCTTAATTATTTATAAAACATTTTATTTCTTAACAAGAAGAAAGGTCAAATTAATGTATATGGAAGGATGAACAATTTGAAACATTTTTAGAAATGCATAAATTATTGTAGCATATATATAAAAGGTCCAAAGTCACATTTCTATGTGACATCTGATAGAAGTTTTTATACATTTTTGATTTGACATATACAATTTTAGGAAATATTATAATATATTTTATATTTTATATTATTCCCATACTATAAATTTAATAATTATAAAAAATATTGAGAGAATGTTTCTTTCATTTTTCTAAAGACTGTGTAACTATTTTCAAAATTGTTCAATTTGCAAATTTTTATTTTGTTAGATTTTATCAATATATTTAGTCTGACACACACAAACTGACTTATAGACATGAACATATCATAAAGTTAAGTCTACTGTAAAAGTACAACAAAAATAGTGTGTTGGTTCATAGAGTCCATGTTCTGTCAGTGCATTAAAAAACTGATGCTCTTTTGGCATGTGACTTAGTTTTGAATATTTTAGAGGAAATGCATATGTTAAGGTTAAGTGTGGTCAGATGGGGCAGAATAGTCCCTAACCTGGTATGACAGATAACCACAGACGGAAGTCATGGAAGTAGGAGTCTTGAAGGCTAGTCACAGCACAGTTGCAGCCAGGAAGGAGAATACCTATGAGGATATTTGATCCAGGCCCACAGGATATGAAAAGGTGCCACTGACCTAATTGTATTTAGGGTGTGTTTCCCAGGGTAATACATATGGACCTATTTGCATGTTTTTATGTACCACCATCCAGTCATCATGCCAGCACCATTTGTTGAAGATGCCTTCTTCTTCTTCTTCTTCTTCTTCTTCTTCTTCTTCTTCTTCTTCTTATTATTATTATTATTATTATTATTATTATTATTATTATTATTATTATTTCATTGTATATTTTTGGCTTCTTTCTAAAAACAAAACAAAAACAGATGTTCATAAGTGTGTGGACAAATGTCAGGGTCTTCAGTTTGATTCCACTGATTCATTCCAATTCCCAGCTGTTTGCATTACCATAGCTCTATAGTAGAGTTTGATATCGGGCATAGTGAGGTCTTAGTGTTATTTTATTTAATAGAATAGGAGATCCTTGTTTTTTTGTTTTTGCTTGCTTGTTTTCTTTTGTTCTATTTTTCCACATGAAGTTGAGCATTGTTTTTTTTTTTTTCAAGGTCTGTGAAAAATTGTTCTGGGATTTTGATGAGCAACTGCATTGGATATGTAGATTGCTTTTAGTAAAATTGCCGTTTTTACTATGTTGATCCTACCTATCCAGAAGTATGGGAAATCTTTCCATTTTCTGATATCTTCTTCAATTTCTTTCTTCGGGGACTTAAAATCTGTCACCCAGGTCTGTCACTTCATTGGTTAGAGTTATCCCAGGATATTTTGTGCCATTAATGGCCATTGTAAAGGGTGATTATCCCCTTTTGCAGCCTATTGTATATGGGAGGAATATTGATCTTTTTTCCAGTTAATCTTGTTAGCCACATTGCTAAAGGTGTTTACCAACTGTGAGCGTTCCCTGATAGAATTTTTGGGATCACTTATGTGTAATATCTGCAAAAGCATGTTTGACTTCTTTTCTAAATTATATCCCTTGGATCTCCTTTTGTTGTCATATTTCTCTAGCTAGAACTTCAAGAACTATATTGAATAAATACAGGGAGAGAGGACAGCCTTGTCTTGTTCCTGATTTTAGTGGAACTGCTTTAAGTTTCTCTCCATTTATTTTGTTGTTGGCTGACAGTTTGCTGTGTGTTGCCTTTATTATGTTTATGTGTGTTCCTTGTATTCCTGATCTCTTTAAGAGCTTTATCATAAAGGGGTGTTGAATTTTGTCAAAGGCTTTCTCAAAATCTAATGAGATGATCATGTGCTTTTTATTCTTTCAGGTTGTTGATGGCAACCTAAATCCAGTTACGTTGAACTTGATAGAAAATGAAGTCAGAGACGGTGTTAAACACATTGGGACAGGAGACCTCCTCCTAAATATATCACTAATTGCGCAGATACTGAGAGCAACAATAAATAAATGGGTCCTCCTGAAACTGAGACTCTTCTTTAAGGCAAAGGATACTATAAATAAAAAAATAACAGCAGCCTACATAATATGAAAAGATCTTTTCCAACCCTACATCTGACAGAGCTGATCTCTAAAGTATATAAGGAACTCAAGATTATAGAAATAAAAAGATGAAATAACCCAATTAAATTGATACAGATCTAAACAAAACTCTCAAGAGAAGAATCTCAAATGGCCCCAAAACACTTAAAGAATTGCTCAGTTTCCTTAGCCTTCAGGGAAATGCAAATCAAAACAACTTTGAGATATCATCTTATACCTATTAAAATGGCTAAGATTAAAAACACAGATGATAGCCTCTGGGTGGAGAAAATGGGCAAAAAGGGGAACACACCTCCATTGTTGGTGGGAGTGTAAACTTGTACAGCCACTCTGGAATGCAGTATTGCAGTTCCTCAGAAAACTGGGAATCAATCCACCCAATGAACCAGCAATACCACTATTGAGCATGTACTCAAAGCGTGCACATTTGTACCCCAAAGACATTATCTCAACTATGCTCATAGCAGCACTATATGTAATAGCAAGAACCTGGAAACAACCTAGATGCCCCTCAAAGGTAGAATGACTTTTAAAAAAAAGTAGTATTTACACAATGGAGTATTACTCAGCAGGAAAAAAAAATGGCATCCTGAAATTTGTAGGCAAACGGATATAACCAAAAAGAAAAAAAAAAAAAAAAAAAAAGAAGAATAAAATAAAAACAAGAAATCTTAATGAGGTAACTGATCTAGAATCCAGAAACATAAACACAGGATGTACTCACTTATAAGTGGATTTTAAGCATAAAGCAAAGGATGCTGCTGCTATAGTCCATAACCCTTGAGCAGCTAGGTAACAAGGAGGACCCTAAAAGGTACATTTATGGATACTCTTGGAAAGGGAAAACAGATAAGATCTTCTGAGTACATTGGGACTATGGTGGGGAGGGAGTAACAGGAGGTAGAAGGGAATATGAGGGATGGGATGGCTGTGTTGGGGAGGGACAGAAATGGAGAACAACAGAACAGATATCTTCATAGTGGGATCCATTGGGGTTTAGGGAAAAACCTGGTTTGAGGAAAATTCCCAAGAATCCACACATGACCCCAGTTAAGACTCCACACAATAATGGAGAGAATGCCTAAACTTGCCTTCACCTATAACCAAATTGATAACCACTCTAATTTTTATTATAGAACCTTCATCTAGCAAATGTAAGCAGATGTAGACATCCTCAGTTAATCACTGGGCTGAGCTCCCAGTCCAGTGGAAGACAGAGAGGAGAGATTGTATGAGCAAAGGGGTCAAGATCATGATGAGGAGACCCACAGAGCTGACCTGAGCTACTGAGAGTTCACTGACTCTGGATTGACAGATGAGGAACCTTCATGGAACCACACTAAGCCCTTTGAATGTGGAGGTGTAATAGAGGCAGTTTGTGGGGCCTGTGGCAATGGAACCCTAATGCATCAACTGGCTTTTTGGAGCCAATTTCTTGTAGAATAATATCTTGCTAAGCCTTGATACTGGGTTGAGGGGTTTGATATGCCTTAGCTTGATATGTCAGACTGTATTTACACCCCTTGGGAGCCCTTTACCCTCTCTGAGAAGTAGATGGGTTTGGGGTAGGGGGAAAGCTGAGGGTGAGTGGGAAGAGGGGATGATGGAACAGTAATTGCTCTGTTAAAAAAAAAAAAAAAACCTTACAAATAAGAAAAAAAAGTTAACCTAATCTAAATAATCCCTCACTGGTATGCTCTGATACTCTTAACATAATGAATCTAAATCCTATCAAGTTAATCGTCACAGCATATGAACACAAACACCAAAGAGCAATCAATATCTGGCATGCTTAGTTGACCAAAATCCAGCAACTAGATAGGGGTGACACTTCAGGTAAAACCAAAAATCAAATTTAAACAGTAAACATAATTCAGAATTGGAAAAATTATAATATTTCATCACATTAGGTGAGCTAAGTGTTAAGAGGAAAGAATAAAGTAGATAAATAGAAACAATCTTAATATATAATTTTCCAAAATATGCACCTATATATATATTAAATATATAATAATTTGTTACAAATAATAAAAATTTAATAGCTAACAATTCAAGTATGAAAAATATGCTTATATTATTACAAGGAAATGTGTGATTTCTAGGAATGACAGGAACAGGACACCATGATACTGCAACGACTTGGCTGTTTACACAGGACCTGAACAGGGAGAAAAACAGTAGATGTGACAATGTGGAAGGAGGGAATCTCATCTCACAGAGGTCAACTTCATCAGTCTGAGGAGAGGTTAGAGAAAAGACCATTGGACAGCAGAAAGAACATGGGAAAATGATGTATTTTAACTAAAACAAACAAAATGCAGGGCTGTATTTATCAATTTTCACTTTCCCTTAATTTGATTTAAAAAAACAATGATTATTCTCAGCACCCACATGGCAGCTTAGTGCTACTTGTATCCAGTTCTAGATCTGACACCTTCACACAGACATATATACATATAAATACAAATGCACATAAAATAATAATTAATGTTTTTAACTATATTATAAATTACATACGGAAATTCAATGAGGCTACTCTCCCAAATACAGGCTGAAAAAATATTCTTGAAGATAAAATCAAACAATACTAAAATTCAAATAATTGGGAGACTATGATATATAGGGTCTATCCATATATATACAGTAATTGGTATGTTACAAAAAATAAAAAACCTCACAAATAAGAAAATAAAAGTTAACCTAATCTAAACAATCCCTTACTGGTATGCTCAGAGACTGTCAACATGATTAATCTAAATCCCATTAAGTTAATCATCAAGATCAATCATCACAGCATATGAACACAAACACCAAAGAGCAATAAATATCTGACATGTTTAAAAACATGCCAATAGACTAGAATAGAGAAGCTTAGAAATGTATCTGCAAACATGTTTAAATTTCTTAAAGTCAGTTATGGCATTGCGGTTTTTGAGAAATAGCTTTTAAGTGGTCGTATTGCCATAGTAGTTATTCATATTGAATAAAATGCCATTTGATTGACTTTTACTAAAGACTGTCACTGACAATGTGACAGGTTAAGACAGAGAATAAAGTTTATCATACAAAATAACATGGTATTTAGAACATGATTCAGGAAACTAATTTTGAAGGAGGGATTTCTTAACAAGATCAACTCACTCCTATAGTTCAGAAGAATGTTCCTGATGGGAGATCAATTCAAACAAAGGCTTGGATTCCAATTTGTTCGATCTGATAGGTAGTGGTAGGAAGATTTTCCGTTCATGGGATGCAATAAACTGTCCTTAGGGCAGTGGGATTATTCATTGGAGGGGCTGGAGCATTTGTTCCTTCTCCTCTTGCTTCCTGCTGTGAGACAATCAGTTTTGCTCAGTTGAGTCCCTGATATGATGTGCTACCTTGACAAAGACCAAAGCCATATTTCAGGATAGATTGGATGAGGTTCCTTATATCTTTCACTGCAAAGATGGGAAAAACAGAAATGCCTTAACATCATGAATATAAGTATTACCAAGTCTTGAAAGGCAAATTGATCTTCTAAAAATGATTATTTCTTTTGCTAAGACAAATGGTACTACTTGGAAATCAATTTTTTTAAAAACATTCAATACTTTAGATGACTTGTCTCTTGAATTCACAGAAATGAAGTTTTATTGACTTAAAATCAAAGACTTATTAATCTATTCACAAAATAATATAAAAAAGAGGAAAAAATAGGAAACCTGCTTGGCACCTAGTTAGGGAATTGACTTTTCTAATGTCTCCCAATTGTGTAATTAAAAACCAACAGCTACAACAAAACAGTGTCAGATACATGATTCAAGGTTAAATGTGGTAAAATAAACATTAGCAGGAAGAATTCACTCAGATTAGCATAGTCAACACTCAAGTGCAAATTATTATTAATCACAAAAGACTCTGGATTGCTAAAAAGAAGTGGACACTATGATATGAGTGAGTTTGTAGAGTATAACTTAAGGAAATAATGCATTTTAGTTTAAAATATCCTGATACAAAAAAATTACTATATTCTTTCAGATTAAATCCTGATCTCATTTTATTTTCAAGATTTATTTGTGTGTGTGTCTGTGTGTGTGTCAGTGTGTATGTTGTATGTATGTGTGTGTATGTGTGTGTTGTGTGATTGTGTGTATACATGTGTGTGTTGGGTGTATGTGTGTGTGCTGTGTGCATGTGTGTGTGCTGTGTGCATGTGTGTGTATGTGTGTATATATGTGTGTGTATGTGTGTACATGTGTGTATTGTGTGTGTATACATGTTTGTATTGTGTGTATGTGTATGTTGTATGTATGTGTGTGTTGTGTGTGTATGTGTGTGGAAGTTTTGTTTGTGTATGTGTGTGTCTGTGTGAGTGTATGTGTGTGTTTGTGTGTGTATGTGTGTGTTGTGTGTATGTTTTGTGTGTTTGTGTATGTGTGTGTCTCTGTGTGTGTGTGTGTGTGTGTCTATGTGAGTGTATGTGCGTGTGTTTGTGTGTGTGTTGGCATTTACTTTTTCATCATTTAATCTTTGTGCTCATATAGAAATGTTTCAGCTGCTTTAACACATCCTCCAGCTTGATGATATAGTGTCAAGATTCTAGACCACCCTTTTAAAACTATCTGTGTACTGATTTGCTAATTATTTCTCATGTAATTTCCAGCATATGAAACTGGAAAAACAAAAAGAAACAAAAAAATCTACCCCATGTGTCAAATATGAACTTGAACGCAAACTTTTTAAACTCTTACTTTGTCTAAGTTTAAATAGAAAGATTTTTGTTTTTATTTTTCTGCAAGAGACAAGGTTTGAAAGGGAATCTTCTAAAACAGGAGAGAGCTCTAGAGTGAAGCAGGCCTGAATGTTGAGAAGGATAGCCTACCAGGAAGTCCTCTTTCTCCCAACGGACTGGCCTGCTAAATAGATTTGTACAGCAAGGAGAGAGCCAAAAATTGCAAAGAAGTGCTATGTAGGTGCCACAGTATCAGAACCTGTTACAGTGGAGGGAAGGATTCTAAAGGAGCTGTCTACCAAGAAAGAATTTGCAATAACAACCCATTGCAGACCCTCAAGGAGAGTAAAGCTGAAGAAAAACCAAATGGTTTCTACAGTTCCCTGGTGCACAGAATCATACGGAACCTGCGGCAGCAGGAGGGATCTGAAAATCTCACCTTTCAAATCAGAGCTGCTATGCCAGCAATTTATCCCATAGGTGTCCGTTCAGCCCTTATTTTCTTTTATTTAATGTCTGCTGCAGCAGATGTGTCTTATGATGGATTTTCTTCTATAAGTATACTGTTTGGTTAGTATTTAGAATGTATTCTTCACTATACTCTCAGCCACATCCCATTTTATTTCCATGTCATTTCTTATTTCTCTCATTCTGATCGTGTCTTGTTACTTTTTTATAAAAAAAAAAAAAGTTTTTCATTTTGCATATCGAACACAGATCCCCCTCTCATCTCTCCCCACAGCCTTCCCACTCCCCACCCCTCCCCCATCCCTTCCTCCAAAATGGTAAGGCCTCCCATGGGGAGTCATCGAAGTCTGGTACATTCAGTTGAGGCAGGACTGAGCCCTTTCCCCTGAATCAAGGCTGAGCAAGGCATCCAACCATAGGCAATTTGCTCCATAAAGCCAGCTCATGTATCAAGGATAAATCCTGATTCCAGTGCCTGGGCCCCTCCAACAATCCAAGTTACACAACTGTCTCCCTTACGCAGAGGGCTCAGTCTGGTGCCATGAAGGCCCAATGACTTTGGTCCAGCTGTCTCTGTAGATATTGTCATTCTTGCTCATATAATCCCTCTTCCCTTTTGTTACTTCTTAATTCCAACTTTTCATAGCTGTACGAATATCTGAGAATCTTTGGAAACCAGTGGTAATCTGAATTTCCCCCTTCACTAAACTATACCCATCTTATTTATTTTTGCATAGTCGATCAATAATTTATCTCTAAATCCCGCTTCTCCCTGTCTCCCGATCTTGTTACCTAAACATCTGCGAATACTTCCACCCTCCTTTGCAGTTTTCTCTCCAACTGTGTTGCAGCCAAATGGGTCACTGCTATTAATTAGATAGTATCTCGTCTTGGCTTTCTGTTGCTGTAATAAAACACCATGTAAAAAAGGCAACACCTGAAGAAAGGTTTGATTTGGTTTGCATCCAATACCAGTGGTGCAGTAAAGTAGGATCAAGGAAGGAGGAGACTGGAAAGAACTGAAAGATTAGTAAAGGGAAAATCCTGCTTCCTGCTTCTTCCTGCTCCGCTGCTGTTTTTTCATACGAAATAGGACCACCTTCCCAGCCTATAATTGCCAATCAATTGCCAATCAAGAAAAAGTTCCATAGGCTCATCGCAGGCCAGTTTGAGGAGGAAGTTTCTCAGCTGAGCATTTTTTCAATGATTCAAACTTGCTAACAAAACCTCTAATCAACACTTTTGTAATGCCTAGTGATAATATAAAGTTTCAGCACTTGCTCTCACAGCTAATATCCTACTTATCAAATAATATAGAGTTTATGGACGACACTCTCATGTCCTGGGCTGAGGAATAATTTCCTTGATTGCAATTTAACTCTGCGTGTACAAAGACTACATGAACAAGAGAATATGAAACTTAAGGAGTAAAATTAATAAAAAAGAAACTAAACAAACGAACCATACCAGATACACAAATATCAACACAGAGTATAAAAAACATGAAAAATCAAGAAAACATAATTTCTTCAAAATGTATTAACCACACTGATGGTGTTCACTAAGAATGAGTTAGATGCTGTCAGTGAACTAAAGCTAAAAGTATGTTAGAAGAAATGAAAGACTGGAACATGGTCCAGAGTGAGTCTAGAAACAGTAGAATGAATAAATGAGACAATGCATGTTATAAAAAGAGGGATTCAACAAAGAAATAGGAATACTGACAAAAATATGTCTGAAATGCTAGCAGTTAAATATAAACAAGTAAAATAGATTTCTATAGAAAATTCTCCCATAGAGTAGATGAAGGGGAGGAACAAATAGCTGAGTTTGAAAAAGTGGTTAAAAAATTAGAATGATCAAAGACAAAATAAAATTAAAGTACCAGTGGGATTCTAAATTTGCATACTTTCACTACTGTACACACAATTTTATACAACAAATGCCATTAGATTTAAAACCACAGATTGACTTTAACACAGTGGTAGTGCTTGGTTTCAATTCTCATTAACTGATTTTTTTTTTTTGGAAACAAAATAGAGCAAATAAAAGACTTAGGAAAATGTTGTAGAAAACATTGTAGGTTATACATACTTCTCGGTAGCTATAGAATTTTTTTTCTTTTGTATTTTGAGACAGGGTTTTTCTGTGTAAGTTCTGTGAGTGTCCTGAAGCAGAGACCAGGCTTCCCTGGAACTCAAGAGAATCCACCTGCCCCAGCTTCCCAAGAGCTGGGATTAAAGTCATGCCCTACCATGCCCAGTTTTATTAATGCTATTAAGAAGACTATTTATAAATTTTTATTTTATTGAAAAGATATTTTTTATTTCCCAGTTTTATTACATAGTTCTTAGTCTTACTGCAACTTGATATGTCAAGCTTGCTGCTTTTTGTTGGAGACCTGCTCTTTTATAAACATAAATGGAGGAGGAGCAATTGCAGGTAGAGGCAGAGAGGGAATAAGAGAGGAAGGGGAGAAAACTGCACCAGGGTTGGAAAAAAAGAGAGAGAAGGAAGGAAAAAAGCAAAGAAAGAGGAAAATAAATAAGAAATACATATCTCAAAGAAAAAAGGATAATATAGCCTTTTCCCATAATATATCTCTCATTCCTCCCAGGGTCAGCCCACATCCCCCTCTTACCCATTCCCTCCTTTTCTGTCTCTCAAGATTGCAGTCTTCTAAGAAACAATAGTAAGATCAAAGTCAGCAAAGTAGGACAGAACAAACAGAAAGGTAAATGCCTGCTCAGAAGACAAACACATATACAGACAGAGGCCCACAAGTGCCTACACTCAGAAATCCAGTTGGGGAAAAAAAATATACGCCATGTATATGTATAGATGAAAAGGACAAATAGGGTAAAAAAAATAATAGAAGAAAAAATTATAAAAATATAATGAAACAAAATAAAAAATAATAAATTAAATTAGAAAAAGCAAACAAACAAAACCAAAATATAGAAAGTACTGGCACGACATAATGAGACAAGGAAGCTCCAAAGAAGCTATTAAGTTTTTTTGCTGGTGGACATCTACTGGTAACCATGCACTCCACCATTAAAAGGAATATTTTTTCTCAAGTTTGCAAGTGGTTATCAGTCTGAGATTGCTTCTTGGTTAGAGATTGAGGCTTATGTGAACTTCTCATTTCAGCTCTGGGACTCTATCTGGTGCAGACTGTTACAGGTTTTTTACAAGCTGCCTCAGTCCTTGTGATTTCCTATGTTCATTTAGAGGGCCTTGTTTCCTTAGTACCCTCCATCCTCACGAGATCTTACACTTGTACACATCCTCTTCATGTTTCCTTGAGCCCCGAAGAGAAGCATTTGATGAAACATCAAATATATTACCCTTCAATATCTCTCACATGCACCTCTCTCTCTACATTTCCTCTTTTATCCCACACTTTACTATCCTTTCATACTTGGTTCTCCTGTCCATTCTCTATCTCCTTATAACTATCTAATAACTATCTATTCTGTTTTCTTTCATAAAATATTTATCTGCCCTGAATCTTCAGTCTCTTACTGTATATCTTACTGTATACCTGTGGTTCTGTGTATTGAAGCTTGGTCATCATTGACATAAAACAATCTGGGATAGCTCACTCAGGATTAATAATTTTCAAGTTCTGTCCATTTACCTAAGAATTCCATGATTTAAATATATGAATGGCTAAGTAATATTCCACTGTATAAATGTACCACATTTAAAAAATCTAATTATTAATTGATGGATTTAGGTTATTTCCAATTTTTGCTATGTATAGAACATCAATGAACATGGTTGAATACTTGTATCTGTTGTAAGATAAAGTGTCATTGTGCATTAATCCAAAGTAATTGTAAAGATGAATCATGACATAGATTGATCCCCATATTCGTGGAAACCACTATTGTATTTCCATTGTGGCTGTATATGTTTGTATACACAGTATCAGTGGGTGGGTTTTCCCTGTAATGCACATGATTAACAGCATAAAAGGTCTGTCACTTGTTTTATTGAACTTACCAATTCTTATGGGTACAAAATACAATCTCAGAATAAATTTTATTTGTATTTCCCTGATAGCAAATCATGATGGACATTTCTTTAAGTATTTCTCAATCAATCACTGGTTTGTTGTTTGAGTATTCTTTTTAAGCTCTGTAGTCCATTTTAGATGAGTTATTTATTTTCTTGATATTTAGTTTTATGAATTTTTCTTATATTTTGGATACTATCCCTTTATTGGACGCATAGTTGATAAAAATCTTTTCCCATTTTGTTATGCCATCACTTTGTCCGAATAGTTCTGTCCTTTGCCGTGTAGAAGCTTTTTAGTTACAAAAGGTTCTGATATTAATTACTGATATTAGTGTCTTTGCTAATGGTGTTCTGTTCAGAATGTCTTTTCCTGTGCTAAGGATTCAAGGCTCTTCTCTACTTTGTCATCTATCCGGTTCAGTATATTCAGTTTTGTATTGAGAACTTTGATTCATTTGGAATATTTTGTTCAGGATAGTAAGTACTCTGGTTCTTCCTCACCTACCTGTTTAGTTTGAACAACATCACTGGTTGAACATTCTGTCTCATATTTAGTCGTTTTTGTTAATTTGTTCTTCAAAAATCTGTGATCTGCTGGAGAGCATGAAAGTACCTGGCCCCCACACACCCAAAGCTTCAAGATATCCATAACACAGGGTGGCAGCAGGGTGGCTAGGAAGATTCTTGGTGGGAGCCCATCATTGAATGTGTGGTGGAGACCTGGGTTCTTGAAATTGTAAATACAGATATATGGACAAAGGAGGATAAACCATGACTTGTTGAGCTGTACTGCAGCTTCCATAATGAGATTTAAAATTCTTTCCCTCTTTTTATTATTCTCATTGTATTTTCTTTTTTCATTTATTGAATTTGGGGGGGTTGTGTAGGGGTGAAGGGCAGATTTTAAGGGATGGGGGGGTGGATGGCATCAAGATATATGACATGAAAACACATAAAATAAAACATATTATTTATTTATTTATTTATTTATTTATTTACTTACTTACTTACTTACTTACTTACTTACTTACTTACTTACTTACTTACTTACTTACTTACTTACTTACTTTTATCTTGTCTTACTTTTAATTCACTAATGAGTTGTTCAGTTCCCATGAGCTTCCAAGCTTCTGTTGTTGATACCTACATTTAATCTGTGGTGGTCAGACAGGATATAGAATGTTATTTTGATTTTCTTCTACATGCTGAGATTTGCTTTATAGCCAAGTATATAGCCAATTTTAGAGAAAAATCATAAGATGCCAAGAAGAAGGTATATTCTATTGGAAGAAATGGTCTATAAATTTCTGTTAAGTCCATTTGCTTTATAATGTCAGCAAGCTCCAGTATTTCTTTGTTTAATTTTTGTCTAGATGACTTCTCTATTAGAGAGAGTGTGGTACTGAAATTGCCATCAATCACTGTGTGAAGGTCAATATGTGATTTAATCTGTAGTAGCGTTTCTTTTATTAACTCCAGTGCCCTGGTGTTTGGTGTAGAGATGTGAAGAAATGAAATGTTCTATTGTTGGATTTTCCTTTGATGAGTGTATAGTGCCCTTCCCTGTCTCTTCTGATTAGTTTTGGTTTGAAGTCTGTTTTGTTATATATTACGATAGACTCAGCAGCTTGCTTCTTGGGTCCAATTGCTTGGAATACCTTTTCCATACATTTGCCCTGAACTGATAACTTTCTGAAGTTTACTTGTGTTTCTTTGATCCAGCAGCATTCTGTAAGTCTGCATCTTCTTATAGGAGAATTCGACCATTAATATTGAGAGACGGAGGACTGAATGAGAAATCTTTGTTGATTCTTCTTATTTTGTTGATGTGGTGTGTGTGTGTGTGTATGTGTATATGTGATTGTGTCTGGGTCTGTGTGTGTCTGTCCCTGAGTGTGTGTCTGTGTGCTTGTGTCTACGTATGTGTGTGTGTGTTTGTATGTGTGTGTGTGTCTGTGCCTATTCTCTCTGTGTGTGGGTCTGTGTGTGTGTATGCCTGTGTGTCACTCTTTATTTAGTGGTCTTCAGGGATTATTTATTCATTGTTTTTCTTAGGTGTGGTCCAACTTCTTAAGATTTGAATTTTCCTTCGTCATCCATAGGGCTGGATTTGTAGATAGATACTGCTTAAATTTGATTTTATAATAGAATGTCATTTCTTTCATATACTGTGACTAAAATTTTTCTGGGTTTGTTAGTCTGGGCTGGTATCTGTAGTCTGCAGAACATCTGTCCAGGCCCTGCTGCCATTTAGATATACCATTGAAAAGTCAGGTGTAATTCTATTAGGTCTGTCCTTAAATGTTACTTGTACTTTGATAGGCATTTTCTTCTTTAGATTAAGAAATTTTTCTTTTGTGATTTTGTTGGAAATATTTCTATGGTTTTAACCTGAGTTTCCTCTCCTCTCTCTATTTTTATTTTTAGGTTTCTTCTTTTCCTAGTGTCTCTGATTCCCTAGATGTTTTGTGCCTGAATTTTTGGTTTTAACATTTTTTAGATTAACATGATCAAGGAATCCATTTTGCTTATAATGTCTTGATGCTTACAATTCTATCTTTAATCGCTTGCATTCTGTTAGAGAGGCTTGAGTCTTTAAGATTCCTGTTTAAGTTCCTAAAATTTCCATTTCTAGATCTCTGTCAGATAAGTTTTCCTTATTGATTCTGTTTCCAGGTTTAGGTCTTTTACTGTTTTATTTATTTTTCTTTCACTGTTTGTGGGTGTTTTACACAAATTTCTTTAAGATATTTTATTCATTTCTTCTGTAAGGACCTCTATCATATTTATAAAAACTATTTCAAGATTTTTGTGTTGTGCTTTAGCTGTTGCAAGTTGCTTGGCCGACATTGGTAGGGTTGTTAGTATATAGTGGAGACTGAAGTTCTGGCTGTTTACCTATTGCATTTTTTACATCAGCATCCATGCATCTGTATTTGGAAAGATCTTGGCTTTGGGTGCTGGCAGCTTGTATTGTCTACGGAGTGAGAGCTTTGATGCTTAGTTTTGGTGGCTCTTTCTTATTCTGAGGAGTACGCGGCCAGTATGTAGGGGATTCTAGAATCCTGATAGGTGTGACCTCTGAGGTTCCAGGTAAAATATGTTTCTAGGTATTGGAGGGTAACACTTAACAACAGCAAAGGCTGGAGAGGGATGGCTGAAGGAGCACACAGGAAAAAGGAAAGCAGTTACACAACCAGAATGTACTCAGGGCTCAGGGAACGGAGGCAGAGACTGAGAAGAGACCAAAAAGATTACAGAGCTGGAGGTAGAGACTGGAAAACTGGAATTGAAAGAGAGAACTGTAGCATCAATTCTACTCATTATTAAATGAAAACCCAGAGCCAGATATCGGGGAAAGGCTGAAATATCAGAGAGAGGAAACAGACCACAGTCAAATTCACCCAGCCATGTTCTCAGGGTAAAGGCTATCTCCCGGAGTCCTCTGCTTGGCTCCTCGTTGCTTCTACAGAATAAATCACTGTCTTTCTACACCTGCCTTAAATACCTTCTTAGCCTAGTTATTTCACATCTGGGATCAACTCTGCATTATATTCTAGAGTTAAGATTAAAAGTGTGGGCAACTACTATTTGGTAGTTAGTCTTGAACTCACAGAAACACAGAAAGATCTCTCTGTCTCTGGAGTTATGGGATTAAAGGCATAAATTACCTCTCTCTGACCCTCCTGGCTTGACGGTCAGTAGATCTGTTCTCTGATATTCCAGATTTATTTTATTAACTATATCATGACAGAGGACAAAATATGAGGATCAGAAGCTTGCTTTCCTGCTTGCTTGCCTACTTGTTTTTGTGGCAGGGGTTGCCAGCTGTCTCGGGGCTGGGTTAAAGTAATGAGTAGGGACAAGGGTAATTGGTGAAGATGGTCTTAGTTCTTTCCTGGAGGAAGAAGTGGAGGCCTCATGAGGAGGTCTCCCTCAAAACTGGTCATGAAATTCGGGGATGGATTAGGTCGAGAATAAATAGAGGGTGATACACTGTAGTAAGCCTACCTGCTTTCCTGGATGGAATGAGTTTTAGGTTCCCAGGCAAGGCCAGGTGGAGGTGGAGTCTGGCTTAAAGCAATGTGTGAGGGGGGAAAGAAATTTTAAGGGCAAAATCTGTGTTGTTCACTAGAGATGAGGCAGGAAATAAGTCAAGGGAGCTGCTTTGGGTCTGCTGCAGAGCCAGGGAGGAGACTGATGTAATTATTGGATTTGGAAGATAGGAGGGAGGGAGAGGCAAAGATGTGCAGATATCCTACCTGCTTCCCTGACTTGGGTGGCTTGAGCATTCTTGGGGGATGGCTGGCTGGGATCAACCAATTATTGTAGAGAAGAGAGTTTGGAGAGGTTCTCAGTGACCTTTGAGATGATGATCAGAGAGGAGTTGGAGATCTCAGGAGTGAGACTGGGGGATTAAATTCTGAGGTGAAAAGGGAGACATGAATATCTTCTGTTAGCCTGCCATCTCTCCCTGCTTGGAGAGGCCTGTGAGTTAACTGGGATTATCTATTGGAGTTGGGCCTTGGCATAAAGTGATGAGTGGGAAGAAGGAAGCATAGAATGGAAGAGCTGTGTGATACACTGCAGGTCGGGGAAGATAGGGAAGGGTATCTGCTATAAACTTCAGCTGTTGGGGTATCAAGTGAAATGCAGGGATAGTAATGATAGAATAGGTCTAGGTGATCCAAGATAGATGGAGACAGAAAGGGAAGCAGCAGATGCAGCAGCTACTATGGAGATGAGGTTACAGAGTTGGACCTGGAGGAGAATGTGGAGGGGTGTAGATCTGCACATATGTCTTTTCATCGACCAGCTTGTCCTACAGGTTCCTAGGGAGCTGATGGCTGAGAAAATGGAAGTGAATGTTTTGAAGAATATTTGGAGGTGGATATCTGTGTGATCCACTGGAAGAAGAGACAGAGTAGAAGAGGATTCACAGAGGATGGCCTGTAACAGAGCTGAGGATGAGTCTGAGCAATTGAATTTGGAGCAGAGGAGGGCCAGGTGAAGATGTAGATGTGCCTTATTCTATGTGTTTTCCCAACAGGATTGGAAGGCCATTCCCAGAGAATATCAGGATGAGTGGTAAAATATTATATATCAATAATATGGTCATAACACAAAGTTATGTTTCAAATGAACAGTTTATTGATAGTCATTACATTCACATTCTTAAATAGCCATTATCATTAAACATGCCTGGAAGTTTTGTTTGAAACTTAAAGTTTGTGTTCTTTAAAAAAAAAAAAAAAATCCCACTTTTTGTTCCTCTAGTGGCCATTATTTTCATTTCTTTATATATACATTCACCATTCTAAATATCTCTAAAAAAAAAAAAAATTAGAACCGTTGCTTTTTCACTTAATGTAATGTGTTTCAGCTTCATTCACCTTGTGGTATGTATTAGAATTTCATTTACTTTTATACTGAATAGAACATCATTTAAGTTTGTAAACCTGTCTGTCACTGTATTCATCCATCAAGGGACACATGGCTCCTTTCACCCCCCTTACTGCCATTGCATCTGTCAACATATTTGGACAAATGTCTCTGAGTCCTTTTCAATCTTTGGGCACATGCCTAGAGGAAACCTTATTGGGATACATTGTACATATGAATAAACGTTAGAGAAAATTATAGTTTTCTGTAGTGACTACAGTGCTCACAGCCCTAATCCATAGCTCAGACTTTATCCTTGACTCACGTGCTGCATGTTGTCCTGAACTTGTAATATTTTGTGATAAAATATGTTATTCTTTTTGGTTTTATCTACTGAGATATCCACTATTCACATTTTCCTTTATATCAACCATTTTTTAATATTAGGAAATGCATTTTCAAAAAACATATCTAAATAAAAGTGTTTTATATCTCTTCTACCATTTTGATTTTAAAATATCTTCTCTGAAATGTGATTTTAAAAATGGCTGGATTATATAATTTTGTACAACACTCTGTAATGTTCAAGAAAAGAAATATTCTATAGCATAAGCCCTAAATTGGATAAATATAATCTTACTAGATTTTGTGCATGAAATTGATCAGTAAATAATGAATTCTCATTAGTTAATTTTGTATTTTATAATTTCATATCTGAGTTAGGTGTAGTTGCATAAAAATTAGACTAGAGTATTTGGATAAAAGGAGTCATAATATTTTCAATAGCTTCTTTCCCTTTGGGACATAAAAAAGATTAATACTTCCCAAAATGTGGCATCTGTCAAGTTATCTTCTATGGTAGAGACTTGAACAGAATCCCTAGTGATATGTCACCCTGGCCTCATAAAAATACATAGAAAAAAGTCAGCATTTTTCCACAGGAGATATTTTGCTTGGTCGCTAGAGTAGCTGAAAGATATTTATTTTTAGCAAGATTATAATATCAACACCTTGACACGTGAGTAATTTTGTGTTATAAATTAGTCAACCCTGAAATAATAAATATTTAATTTATTTAAATAAAGAATTATAGAATAATCAATTAAAATATTATCAGTAATAAACTTGAAAATAAAGATAAATGATATGAGAAAAACCATTTTAGACCCAAGGAGAGAGTATATATGTCAAAACTAGATTCATATGGAGTTTGGTAATGTGCTTTTACTGTCCCACGTTCTACAGTAGCTTGGAAAACAGTGAGATTTCTTCTCTGCAATTATACAAATGTTTATCTGTGGATATGCTTGAGCTTGGATTTTATTTTAGCTGCTCTTTTTATCTTACTTCCTGTTAGAAATCTTTAATTTGTCTTTTCATCCTGCTTTAATCCTTGCAAGTAATATGTAGAAACATCCATTTCTCTTAGATTTTCCCAATGTAATGGGATATATGTTGTTAAGGTATAACTCAATGACTTCTTTTTATGTCTAATTTAAATAATTTACAGCTATTTCTTTTGGAAATTTGGTTAAGGATTTATTTATCTTGTCTTTACCTTATTAAAGAACTAATATTTTTTTTCATTGATTCTTAATCTTACTTTTGTTTCCATTTCTTTAATTGCTGCAGTATTTTAAAACTATTTTAGATAATTTTATACATATTTACAATAAAACATGATCGTATTGTTTTTCTTTAAATTTTCTTTTTTCAACTTTTCTTCCAAAAGTTCTTCAACATGTCCCTCTTACAAATGTAATTTTTTAAAATATAACCCAATAAAGCCAGTTAGTGGTATCCATACATGCATGAGTTTATGGCCATCACTAGGAGCATGAAAACCGCACCAGTAGTCTTATATCCTAAAAAAAAACGTTCTCCATCATTGTCAATAACCATCATTGTCAATAGCTCCTCAGTAAGGGTCATTCCCAGACATCGTCAGGCTCAAATATGCCAGTATTTTGGCTGGCTTGACATTGTGAATTCTTCTTGTGATTTAATGATTAAATTACTATCCTGTGTCCAGGAAACAGTATTTTATAGGCAAGATGGGGATCTTCACTTTTATAATCTTTCTACATTTTTCCACGATGTTTCCTCAGCCTTGGACTAGAACGTTAATACATATGTCCCATTTGAAACATAACTAAGACTCAGAACAACAAACATACTCACTTATAAGTGGATATTAGCCATAAAGTAAAGGATAATCATGTTATAAGCCACAAACTGATAGAAGCTAGTAACAAGAAGGACTTAAGGTGGGAGAGGGACACACGAATCTTACTGTGAAGAAGAAATGAAATAGAAATTGCTAGTGGATAGAGGGAAAGGTTTGGGATAGGAAAAGAAGGGATCTAAAAGAAGAAGATTGGAGGGAGAGAGTATTGGGAAAGACAACTAGAATCTGGGAGTATCTCTGGGATGAGGTAAAAACCTAGAGCAATGTAAACAACCAGAATTCTATGAGGGGACCCCTAAGACTCTTAGCAATGGGGGTTACTGAGCCTGAACCAGCAATCTGCTGTAACCAGGCAAGAATTCCAGTGATGAGGACACTGACTCAGCCATAAACCCTTTGACCTACAATATTTTCTGCCTACAAGATGTGGTGGGATAAAGATGGCACAGAAATTGTGGCAGTTACCATCCAATAAATGGCCCATCTTGAGACCCATGATATGGGAGGGAGTTCACTCTTGAGGTCCAAGACACAGAGGCAGGATACCTCAGAGACCTAGGATAGAACAAAATGTGCCTGGCAAAATAAGTTAATGAACTGATTCCTAAAGATATTCTGCTATAATCATAGATTGGTGCTTAGTTCAACTGTTATCAGAAGCTTTATCTAACAAGTGATGCAAACAGATGCAGAAACCCAAAGTCAACATTAGGCAGAGTTGCAGGAATGTTATGGAAGAGGAGGAGAAATGATTTTAGGAGCCAGTGAGATAAAGGGTACCACAAGAAAAGCCACAGACCCAAATAACATGGGCTCAAAGGGGCTCACAGAGACAGAACCAACAACCAGGGAGCCATATAGACATCTGGATATTTAAACCAGACTTTTGTGTGACTCCTAGCAGTGGAACAGAGGTTAGCTCTTATTCTGTTGACTTATTTTGGGACCCTTGTCTCCCATTGGATTACCTCATGCAGCCTTAATAGAAAGAGGAGATGCCTAGTCTCACTTCAATATACCATGGCTGACATATATCCATGAGAGGCCAGCCATTTTCTGAAGAGAAACAGAAGAAAAGGAGTGGATTTTGGAGAAGAGGGAGGAGGGAAGAGGGAAAAATTTGGATGAGATGTAAAAGCCAAAACAAAACAACAAAGTGTAACACTGAGGCTTTTATTCTCAGCATCCTCAACCTCTATGCATATCTCCAATTATTTCCATCACAAAGAAGCTTAATTGACAAAGGTTAAGAGCAGTTCAAGTGTATGGATATAAACATACATATACAGAATGCAATTGGACAGCATGACCATTTAACAGAATAACAATAGGAAGTTATATACTAGGAATTAGGGAATCTTAAAGCACTCCTAATTTGTCTTTCATGCTGGCTAAGAGAGGTGAGAACTTTTTAAAAGAGTTTCTAATTCTTGGTTTGGAAAATTCCATTTAGTTACCTACCTTAATATTTAAATTGGGTTACTTTGTGTAATCTAAAAAGTAATCTGCTGTGTTAACAGCTGTCTGTGTGAAAAGTTTTAATAATTTCTCTCAGTCTCTTGATTCTTAGCTCAGCTTTGTTTGTTCCTTCTTTCAAAAACAAAAGGTCTATATAATTATTTATTTAAAGTATCTCTGACTTTCTGATTTTAGTGTAGACATGTAGTGTCTTAGGACTATTTTTTGCTGTGCTATATAGCTGTTAAGATGTGCTTTCATTTTCAATTCCTGAAGGATAAATTTTTATCTTGTTTCATATTTAATCTTCATGATTTTGTGTATATTCTAGAATTTCTCTTGTTGTTGATTTGCAGTTTTTTCCATTGTGAGTACAGATAATTATTTCAAGTATTTTTTTATTCACCAATTCTAATCGTTTTCAGAGGGAGTATAATAGATTGCTGAAGGAATAGACATTTTGAATTGCTTAGATATAATGTTCTGTAGAGGTTTGTTGAGTTCATTTAATCTATAATATCATTTTGTTGAGGTCTTTCTTTCTACTTTCCTTCCTTCTTTCTTTCCTTCCTTCCTCCCTCCCTCCCTCTCTCTCTCTCTTCTCTCTCTCTCTCTCTCTCTCTCTCTCAGCCCTGGCTGTCCTGGAACATAATATACCCCCATCAAGAAAAATTCTCTTTGCAACAGAAATCACTACAGAAAAAGACAGTCAATCAAAATACAGAGTTGTTCATTCCAGTCTCAATGTATACATATATAGAATATTCCTGTAGCTAATGCTTGGGAATGCTGTGGGAGAGTGTGGAGGAAGACTGTAAGATCCAGAGGATGATGAGTTTTGCTGTTTTGTGTCTTTTGGTAATAGCAGAAGTTATGAGTAAAATCTCACGAACATGAAAACCCATATGGGGGCCGAATAGAGATGACAACTGAAAGATAACTGGGTACCAGAAGAGCTAAGATTTCTGCTATTCTGAAACTGCAGTTTGACTCATCTAGCAAATTTCAACTTGCAGATAATTATATTCAGGGTTCCCAATCTTATTGCTCTTAGTCTGCTCTCCTGCAAAGAGTTCCCAGGCTCAATTAGTTCCTTGACAGACCTTCTCTTTTGCAGTAAAAGAGCTGGCTGTGTTTTATCCAGACTAGTATTACAGGTAAGCGGCATATATTGCCTTCTTGCAAGGAAGTTTCCTGGACTATTTCTTCTTACTGCCTTGCTTTTAGTATTTTACAATGGCATTGGCCTGTTATTGAAGTAAAAAAAAAAAAAAAAAAATCTGCCTTGCAAACATATAGATATTTACGTTTCAAAGTGCTGCTTTTTTTTATTCAACATTAAATTTCTAGTCAGAAAAATGAGAATACAGAGTAGTATGACAATATATTGTCTGCAGTCTGAGTTTTATTTCCTTCATATTTCGACTCTATGAGGATTGCAGCTTAATCTTACAAAGTAGACAAAAAGATTTTATGTGGAGAACTATTTCCTTAACTATTAGAAAGTATGTTGCAAAGGTGCAACCTTTGAACTGGTTCATTAACAGCACTTGAAGACAGTTTCTTATTTTTCCCAACAATTCTCAATTCATTTTGTAAAGCGACAGACAAGGCAAGTGGAGTTTTTGAACAAAAGGCACTTTTACTAGAAAAGTTTAAACTATCTACTGTGGGGATTTAATAAAAGCTCCAGAAGTTTCGGAGATATAAGAGGGATCTAACCACAGTCAGTCTAGGAGGATCAGAGAGTGGTGATTCATAACTTTAATCCCAGCACAGGGAGTATCCTGGGAGTGGTGACCTACGCTCATAATCCCAACTGAGTTAGAGGTCATTTTAGATTACAGAAGGAATTCCAGGCTCCCAGGCAGGCAGTGGTGAGGCCACACCTGAATTTACCAAGAGAGTATTTAAGGCTTAAGGCGGGCGTAGAGAGAGGAGAGGAAGCCGAGAGAAGCCACGCTGAGGAAGCTGGAAGACAGCTGGGTCTGGGTAAGATGTAACTGTGGTGTTTACTCTCCCTAATATCTCTGACTTTCTCAGTGATCTATCCCTGAGTCTCATTTATTCATGCAACAACCTATCATTATTTTGTACTTTTTTTCTTTCTTATCTCCACCAGGTGCATATGCATTGATGTATGCCAATCTTCACTCTTAAAAACCCTGGTCCTGGACAGCATTCATCTCAACCTATGCATAATTCATCCTAATTGCTATCAGTAGCATTTTAGTGCTAAGTGTCATCTTTCTATGAACATTCAAAGGCAATGTGGCTTGCTGCAGGCTTTTATGCACATAAAATTGGGTTTTAAGAGTAGGTTTGAATTAGTTCTGGTGGATATTCACAAACTACAGAAGAAATGTTGTTTCTTAATAATTTTAAAGTATCGCGTTCCCAGCTACTGAAGTCAGGAAGCTTTTGTGATTAGAATTGTTTCATTCAACTACATTTTCTTTATGAAGCATCTATTGAAGAGTACGTAGCTCATCACTTGGATATTACGAATAGTTTTGTAGTGAACGTAGCTGGGGAGGTTTCTGTATTGGATGCTGACATTTGTTCCTTTAAGCTTCTACAAACTTAAGCCACATAGAGAACATGTTTCATTGTATATATACCTAGGATGGTCATATATGAATCATATTGTAGTCTGCTGCTCCTTTTCTTTTTTGAACCTCCAAACTGATCTCCACAGTGAGTCTAGTAATTGCCATTTTCAATGACAACATATGTGTTTTCCTTTTACATCCTTGTCACTAATTTCCTCATGGTAATAGTCACTGTGACATGTGTGAAAATCTCCATGTAGCCCTGATTTGTATGGCCCTTATAGTCAAACACGTTGAACAAATTCTTTAAGTAATTCTGTTCATCTGTATTTATTTATAAGAAGGTGTATTTTTAGTCCCTTTTTGTTTTTGATTGATTTATTGTCATTTTGATACTTAGCATCTTTTTTGTTTATTTTCAGAAACAAGTTTTCATATCAACCAAAATGACCTAAAACTTGCTATGTTGTTAATGGTAACCTGAATTCTTAACCTTCCAATCTCAACTCACAAATTGCTGAGGTTGTAGATATGAAACCACACAGCTGGCTTATATGTAACATTCATCTTGCATTATCTAAATATTCTGGACATCCATCATATGTCCGCTGAGTAGTCTGTAAAGTCTTTTTCCCATTAAATAGGTTATCCCATTTTCCGTTAATTGCTTCTTTTACTCTTCAGAAGCTTTGCCGTTTGAAGTTATAAAGTCTGTCAGACCCAACTATGGTCTCCTGCTATACTGAGAAATGGATTGTGCATGTCTAAATTTTAAAACATTCCCCATTCATTCCTCAATAGCACTCTCAAAGTTCCAGGTCTTACATTAAATTCATTGATCCATTTTGAGTTGATATTTGTACAGGGAAACAGATAGGAATTTAGTTTTTATCTTCTAGGTGTGTATCTCTAGTCTTCCCAACACTAAAAATTAGAGAACTTTTTTTTTTTTTAACAATATGTACTTTTGCCAGCTATATCTAAAATCAGATGCATGGCAAGTTTGATGGTTTGTCTCTGAGTCACTTTTGAATGACCTGCCCATTCTAGTTTCCCTTGCCATGCTGCTTCTGTTACTTTGAGGTCTATAGTCATTCCTGAAGTTCGTTATATATAAAACCTACAGATTTTACATTAAATTTATTTTTGCTCTCAATGCTAGCAATAATTCTTATCATCTATAAATAATTATTGTGTGCATCAGTAAAGGTGCGTGGTACTTGGATAGGTTAAAATGTCACGACTCACTAGATATGGCTTGCCTAAGAAGCTGCATTATTTAGGAAGCTTGCCTTCATGCTCTAAATTTAAAGACACATTTGAGAACATTTTTGGCAATATAAACTCACAGCCTTGCTGACAGTAGGAAACAATTTCAAACAATTTCCAAAACTTACAGTGGAAATTGATGATTATAAAATAATATTAATAACATTGAGTTTATGATTACAAATAGCATTAACCAAGTTACAGAAGCTTGAGGTAGAATTGACAAACAATTTAATTGAAATTTTCACAAGATCTCTTACTGTATGTTGGAATCCAAAAGACAAAAATAGCTGCAGATAACTATAGCCCATTCTGTGACTCCCTCCAAGAGATGATGCTTAAATCTGCTTCCTAGAATATGTGCTGGCGCTGACTGCTGCAAACAGCACAATGCAAGGAGTAACATTCAGTTATGTCTGAGTAAAAGCACTGTGAAAATCTGGTGGCTTCTCTCTCTCTCTCTCTCTCTCTCTCTCTCTCTCTCTCTCTCTCTCTCTCTCTCTCTCTCTCTCTCTCTCTCTCAGAGAAAATGGTATATGTGCACTCTGATTAACTGTGCTAACCAGGCTGATGGCAGAATCAACGTTCAACCCCTATTTCCAGGCAAAGAAGGGAGCTAGCTATTTTTGCCTATCCCAGCCTGTAAATCAATACCTGGCTGGGTAGAAGTCTAACTACTAAGTTTAGTACTACAGATACCTACGGATTAATGCAAGATTACATTATTGAGCATGATTACAGATAATGTAAACTTTCTTCAAAGATTGTGGCATACTGTTTTAGATTATCTCTGACATCAACTGTAGTCACAGTATCATTTGTGACTTTATTGCTTTTGATCCAGTACTTGGTTCCAAATTCATATCACCCATCTTTTACATAAGGGTTTCCTTATGACAGGTATGCCAGTGTTAAAGATTTCTTCTAGGCCATCTTCCTGAATATTAGTTATATAGGCCTATGTTTCTTTACTTAGGTTATTTTTTTCATTGTTTTCTTTTAGTAGATCAGCAGAATATTTTATCAATGTGAAAATAAATGTTACAATGAAACATTCAATGCCAGCTGCTAGATGCTATGATAACAGATTTTATATACGGAAGCTGGAGTCTTTGCAATAAAGCTATTAAGACAATATCTTACTATGTCCATCACATAATGTAGAGCCCGTAGCTTAGACAGAGCAGTGTTTTTATAATCTCAGAGAACGAATGTCTGGACTGAGATATGAGTCTCATAAATTTGATAAATCATGCTGTCTCCTATTTATCCTTAAATAATTATGAGAAAGTTGTATACAGTTCTTGGCTGTGTATGTTCCTCACGTTCTTTACTCAAATTTTTGCCATTATAATACAGGTGACCCTCTTTATCTGACTATCAGTTGTAATTTGCTGCTGCCCACTTTTCTGCCCTCAATGGCTGTCAAGCATTTAACAGTTCTTAACAAAGCAATGATGCTTTCAGAATTTTTTTTTTAATTTTAATTTTGCTTTATTTCTGGCATAAGAGGTTAGTTGTAAGTCAAAAAAAAAAAAGGGTGCCATCAAATTGGAAATTTGTTCCTGTGAGTTGAGTTTAGACCATATTTAGAGCTCTGTAAGACAATGTCCTTTCAGTATAAACCAATGCAAAATTCACCTAACAAAACAAAAAATAAATAAAACAAAAATGGTAGGTTTATCCTTTTATCCAAAATATAAATTTATATGTCAAGTGTACATATCTGGGTCATCTTAAATAGATATCAGGTCTTAAGGGCTGGATCGGGTTGCAGTATCATAAGATGTTTCTCACCTTTCAGCAAATCACTACAGGGACCTACACTAGCTGAAGCCCTGGCAGAAAGTCTCTATGAACATGAAAGGCATTAGTGCTGTTTATCCAGTCTACACAAGTCATGACTTTATAAATTTCTGAATTTCATAGCATATAATTTCTTTTATTTAATTTTTAATTGCTTCTTTCCTCCATTAGTCTGTGAAGATTTGCAAATAAGATCTGTTGACACTTCTTTATTTTCATCATCTAGCATAAGTTTTAACACAGACAAATTATATTTTCAAGAATTTGTTGAATGTAAAGAAGAGATTGAGGAAGGTGAGAAATAAAGACCTGATATTAAGTACATGCACAAATACATGTACTTAATATGAGTGTTTGCACACACACACACACACACACACACACACACACACACACACACACACACAGACACACTATGAATAATTTAAAAACAACCTAAGCTCAGATCATTACAAAAGGTTGAGATATGTCTCAGAGGTTAAGGACTTGCTATGCCAGTGTGAGGAGCAGAATTAGATACCCAGAAAGAATGTAAATTTCATCAAGAAAAACAGAAAGTTAAAAGCAACAGGGCTCAAAAGAGTCACTATATTAGTGAGATCTGAGTTTGGTTGAGAGACCTTGCCTTAATAAATAGCATGAGAGAACTTAAAATTATTGTTAATTGATTTCAACCTTAAGCCTCCATGTACACTCTCATCCAGTCCCCAGCATGAACCCACACACATGCAAGCATGCAACAAACATGCCTCCCATGCCCCTGAAAAACTGGCAAGAGAACTTGACACATAAAATCAGTTTTATAACACAGAAAAATCTATTCCGAAAATGACCTAAGTGTGTACTTGTGCAGTGGACATTTGTGTTTCTAGAATATTATCATTTTAAATTTGTTAGCACTTAAAAAGGTGATTATAAAAATGGATGTTTGATTTTTGTTTTTACTGCTGTTGTTTTCTATTTCACAGATCTCAAAGGTTTGGAAGACTATCGTTGCTTTGAGAAACTATCATTGCTTTCTAATGGAAAAATCAGACTATTTTTACTATAAATTTCTAAGTACGTTACAGAAAGTATCATGACAAAGAACAGAACACATCCAACATAATGTAAGTCTTTAAAAGTCGATATCCACATGTATTTTGATTCATTAAGTCTGGGTTTTTTGTTTGTTTTTGTTAGGTTAGTTTTTGAGACAAATGCTCATTCTGTACTCTCTACTCGTCTCAAACCCCTGGATACTGGCTATCTACAAGCATGCCAGGTAAAACTCTTACCAAAGATTTAGTAGATAAGTCAGTATTTGAATGGCAGAGATTCTTTTGAATAAAATTTTGAATAAAATATAAGTAGACATATCTTCCAATTCTCTAATTAATGCTTATCCACTTTATGTTTAAAAATTAGAATACAGTTGTAACTTAAGAAGAAGCAAAAAGCCATCCTTGTTAGGTCATATTGATTATGTATATATTTAAATATCTTCTCCTTAGTGCACAGAAGAGGGGATTTATATGGAGGATTATTTATTCTATAGTAATTTAGGAATTTAAATGTATTACTCATAACTTCAGCTTTATACAAGTCTGATTTGAAATGTTTACACTGAACTTTTGTGAAATTAATAGAATCATTTGTGTTTACAATTACTTTAAAATATTCTTTTGAGAAATACCCAGATTGTGTAAATTTGAAAATAAATCAGCTAATGCAACTATGTGTCTGGTTATGCTCATCTGAATGTGGGGAAATGTGGTCCTATTGCTAAGCATTCTCTGTGGTGATTTTAACAGAATGTCACCATCATTAAATTGTTCGTCATTGTCCTATACCTGAACTCTTTCACTAGCTTAGACACCAACATTTATTAGAGGGCACATACTATGTGGTACTCTAACATAGTGCACCTGACAACTGACAAGAGCCCTTGGAAATTAGACTTAATAAAAGCAATTGAGGACTATAATATCATTGCTATCCCAGAGTTTGAGAACCTTAAGATGACTCATCAGCCCCATTCTAAGTTCCATACACTTAAAATCTGTTATGGAAAAATAGCAAAAGCCAGAGCAAATAAATTCTACAGAAAACTTTACAATCATAAAAATAATGATAAGCCAGTTTCTTCTCAGACTCATCTCTGATTCCACATGGTGAACTTTTTCTTACAAGTTCCTCAGAAAGTTATTCTTCTTTGCAGATCAAAGTAGTCATTTATAAACCACACCCCCTCACACAGCCAGGGAGGCCTTTCAATTGCTGAACTCAGGACAACACTGCTAAATTAAGACTAGAAAATAGTTCTGCATTGACCCACATTTCAACTCCTACCCAGCAGTCATTTGGAAACAATCGATAGTACAGAGAGCCCGAAGTCTGAGATTACAGAAATTGCCTGTGTGAACGATCAGACTGAAACAGAGAAGTGCATCATCTTGTGCTTCTTAGATCAATGATTGTCAGAAAGAAAGGAGAGGATGGATAAACTTCCTCAATGCCCATCAATAAAGCCACAAGAAAAGTAACATCACAATTTTGTAAAGCGAGAAAGTCCAGACAGGTGACCAACTTCTAAAAGTATAAACAAAAGATTTAAGATCTTCTGTGATAGAGACAGCAAGTTAGGACTAAGAAAAAGCGATTAACCAGCATGAGTTCTACTTTTTTGAGCACAGAGGGCAGAAATACTTCTCCTATTCTAAAATTCTTCCACACATCAGAAAATAACCTTTTCACTGTGACAGGAAAATGACTTCGCTCTCCTGTAAAACTTAAAACAGAAAAATGTTCTATGATGAACAACTGTGAATAAGCCAAGTTAATACTGCTATTGTTTCAATGTAATTTTTAGAATTTAGTTTATTTTACCTGCAAAGTTACTTACTTATAAAAATTTGTGCTTAAAGATGCTAAATAAAGCTGAACTTACAAGTAAGAGAATTATTTTTATTTACAAAAGAACTCTAAAGTATTTAAATATACTGTGTTCCATCTATATTTCCCTATCACATCTCTCTGCCATTTTACAATGAGTGCCGCCAGTAAATTTAGAAAAACAGAAACTAGAATAATACAATTGCTTTGATCTATGATATATGGAAATAGAAATAGTCCTGTATCAGATGCCAATTGTGTTGTGCATGTTGAAGAATATGGCTGTATTGAGAATTTCAAAGAATTTACAGCCAGATACCAGGTCCAAAGTCACTTCCTGCTGAGGGCAGGAGTGAGATTGCACAAATCTGAATTCATTAATGAGAAAGAATCTACCGAATTCTAATCAATGACTCATTTTGTTCAGGGAAGGGCATTGTGGTAGCTTAACTGTTGGATTAAGTCCTGAAGGTAAGTATGAAAATCTGAAACACTATATAAACTATGGCAATTTAAAGATGTGGATTTATCATAAACAATTCAGCCTTATATTCCTTAATGAATGAGTATTAATTGGTCTCTGTGGAGTAGAATATGATATACATTGTATATATCATTGGGTAAGAGGAACAATTTTCATTATGTTATATAATAACTAACTGACTGATTAAAATTCAATATATGGCATGCACTATTTCTCCTTCTCTATATGACTTTCCAATTAAAAAAACAGATTTTTTTCTGTTGGTATTTATGTATCTTCCAGAACTGCAAATTCAGAAATCTGGTATGGCTATTAGAATAAATCCACATCCCAGTTAGCTCATAGTAAAAACCGAATATTTCTAAGATTACGGTATTCCCTCAAAAAATAACTAGAAACTCACCCCTTTTCTTAGTTTCTAATTTTTAAGATTTAATTACACTAATTAGTAGCAATTATTTCTGTACTAAGGATGTGGACCTCAGAAATCCAAGGAGTTAAAGAGAAGCCATTCAGAGTTCTAGAAGAATCTTGCCAATATCAGGACATAAAAAGTAGCAACTCTTAATTCCCCATGATACAGACTGGAAATGTATTCTCTTCTAAAGTGTACCTAAGTCTGCCAGTGGTGAGCTCATCTCAAATATGGTAGTTAAAAATGTGAAGATCTGCGAGATTTCTTAGTAAGTAAAACGAGTATGAGGACCAGAGTACGGATTTCCAGCAACTGGATGAAAGGCCCAGCATGGTTGTGTTTATTCACAACCACAGTTCTGGATTGCTAGAGGCAGAAACATTGCTGGAGCTTACTGGCCCTCCAATCTACAAAAAACCAGTAACTTGTGGGATCAGTGAGAGAATCATAAAATATCATAAACATCATGTTGAGAAGAACTTAAACCTCCAGTTCCTGCATGTGCACACAAGGTGTGTATATTTGTACAGACATATGTGCGTATACTAGTGTTTTATGCATATACCCATAGACATATAGAAAAAAGGAAATGTTATTGGACTTTCTTACTTCTATACATTTTGTAATAAAGAATATTTTGTTCATAAACATGAGAATTGGATATTGTACAATCAATGGCTACTCTCAATACTAATGCTCAGAGAAAAAAATATAGTTAGAGATGCACCTGTTGCTAAGCGCCATGTGAAATGATAACTAGACAACAGACTATTGAAGGCTTTGTTCCATCCTTTGGTTTTCTGTGACAGCTGATAGGATTGATGAAACCCTCTGTCTAGCTTAAGAGAAAGTAAGTTTCCATTTTAGAAACAAACAAAACAACCTTTATGGTATACTTTTTAAAAGATTTTATTTCATAGTCAAATACATATCTAATGTGTTTGGTTCAAACCTCTTCCTCCATATACGTGTCCATGCGTCTGCTAATGTGGTATTTACAAACATCTGTGGCGTAAGTCCTTAATGGTAAATTAAAATCATAGTTATTTATACTTCATTCATTGGTATTTGTTTTGTTCATATTCAAAACAACTTAAAAATCATCTTATGCAAGTATTTCATTATTATTAGTTCACAACCACAGAAGGTTTTTGATCTTTAACTTGTTAATATTTAAATGCCAATTTACATACAGTTCTTAATCATTAAATTGTTAATATATATTTATGATAAATTTTGTATTTCTTTGAGAATTGTATGTACACAAGTAGGCACAGAAACAATGTTAATTCTACTTTTGCTCCTTTTTAGTTTAGACACTGTTAATATATCTTAAGCAAAGGTTCTGTGATAAGTGTATAAGGTGATGATGCCATTGTTTCATAAATATAGATATCATTTTAAAAATAAGACTAGCTCACCAATTACCTATTATTTGTTATTGCAGCAAAAGTTTAAAATTTATAAGGAATTTATAATCATAAAATCATGTGTAAAATCTACACATAAAATTACGTTATATCTTAGCAAATAGGATGTATAGTGTTTAAGTTCACAAATAATTTAGCATGTGTAACCCTAAAACAAACAAAAATTAAATTGCATAACTTTTAAAAGAATGAATTTTAACTACTTAATGTGGCATTCTCCAACAAATATTTTCATTATGTGCAAAACTTTAGTAGTTCAGCTGAGACCTCAATGCATCACATAGGAAGTGCAAACAAGAATAAGATGTGAAAATAATACTCAAGTATGATTACATAGGCAGGGGAGCCTCACTTTAATGGTTCCTTTCTTTCTTGTGATACTATGGTTTGTATGTTTGTAGATTTTGGAGTGTTACCTCATTCTGTGAAATTTTATCTTATAAAAGGATTAAAGTGTTAAGAGTTTAAGATTTCAAAATAAGGTAGGCAGGTAACAACTCAGATTTTTTCAAGAAAATATGAGCAGGTTAATTAGCCCTTACAAAAGTGATTAATTGCTTATTTATATCTGTAGATCTATGTCAAGAGGAAAGACTGACCTGTGTCTTAGAATACTGAAAAGGCAAACGTGCCAAATTCTCCCTGAGTTATTAAAATTAATTAGCAGAATCTGAGCACATGAAATTGCTTAGTTAACTGCATAATAAAAATAGTATTTTAGTAAGTTAATTTTGGTATTATCAGAAAAAAAAACTTTTCAGAACAAACTATGCATGTGCTGATGAGGTAACTGTGCCAATATTCAGGATAATTAGCAAATAACAAACAGGATCCTGAATTACTTCACTAAGTCAGTCTCTTATCATTTGGTGGGATTATAAACACACCTTGGAATTCTCTTTTCAGTTAGGATTCTAAATGATGCTTGTTTCTATCTTATAGTACCCCAGGTTTTTTGACATAGTGGGAAAAAGTATCCAAAAAGGAAAATTTCATTTAATTGAAAGTTAGGAATATTTATGAAAAGGGCAAATAAAGGAGAAAAAATGTGATAAAGCAGGATAAGCAACATAAAAAAATGTATAATGTAAAATACTAGGGAGCAAAGCTGTGATAGGGATTTGCTTTGCGCTCCACGGCAGCCAATCCAAAGATCTGTGAATTATTTACAGCACTCACAGTGTCCATAAGGCAAAAATCAATTATTCACGAGGATTATTGGTAATCTTGGTAATGAGAAGGGAGACTGATTTCCTTCTTGTGCTTTATATCTCCATAAGACATAGTAAAGTCTACTAAATCACTCAACAGTAGACACAACACTATGTTTTACACAGTTGATAGGCACTTCTTAATGTGAATTAATTATACTGAAATTTGGGGCTGAACAAGTCATTTGAATCTAGTATGAAAATTCCCAGAGACTTAGTTCATAAGTAAATTAGATCATTTTTGAAAATTGATGTGCTGTGCTCACTTCTGGCGGACTCCATTATTATGTCTTGCATTGTGCATCTGAGACTTTGAGCTTACATTAACACACAATTCCCAGAGCAACTCAAGTTTATTTGAATACCAGTTGAATTGGAAGGACATGCAGCTACACTGAAAATACTCACCCTAGGTCTGTGGGAAGATACAGAAAGTAATGTTGCAGGTCACCAATCCTGAAGACCTGAGAAAAATTCCTAGAGCCTACATTGTAGGAAGAGAGAATTATTCTTGAAAAGTCTAACCTACATAAATACACAACACATACGCAAACACACACAAATACACTCACATACATGAATACATATTTGCACTTTTTCTTAAATAAAAATAAAATACTAACCTAAAATCTAGACTTTTATGAAAAAATACATAAAAGAAATATGTGTGTAGTTCATATTTTAACCAAAATGTAATTTTCTTCAAAACTACAGGATTGTTTACAAAATCCTTTATTAGTAAGTATAATATGTATTTTTTAAGATTTTTTTAATTGCAGTCTTATGTGTTTTTCTGTGTGTGAAAAATTGATTGCCACTGTAGATACTGGCAGAGGTCAACAAAGGTGTCCTAAAGCTCTCAACACAGACAATCCTGAGGCGCCAGACATGGAACCGAATCTAGTCCTCTGAAAAAGCAGCACAAGCCCATAACTTCTGAGACCACTCTCTGTCCCCCAAAATAAGAATTTTTGAATTCAGAACAAACTATCAATTGAGTAATATAAAATGTCCTATCTGAAATAAAATACCTGGCACATAAATACAAGTTGATATTAAGAAGCCAAATTTTAACCCCATAATTTAGTTATAAAGATTTTAAGTTAGCACAATTTTCATTATATAGCCCTAATTAATAACTTATTATACCAAATAACCGGAACTATAAGGCATTTAGCAAAGAAATAACTGCTTGTCAAACCATTTATTAAAGTATTATAACCACCAAACCTGTATGGAGAGCTCTTTTGCAGAGACAATAATTCAACGCTTATTTAATGAACATTTCTGGAATAGTAGTTTATCAGTACTTATAGTTGGCAATTTTTGCGTTTTATATTGTTCATACTAACTATACTAGACACATATACGTAATTATGTAACACATTATATAGTTAATCTTCTCATACATTTGCTAAGCACTTTGGCCAATATTAAACAGATTCAAAGTTACTAAGACAGGACTTAAACAAAGACCAGTTAGACGCAGAGCATGTGCTTATACATAATTTATTCAAAAGCAACATGAAAAACAACATATGCATGGCTCTTATTTTTACATGTTACACAGAAAAATTGTATATAACAAGAAACGGCAATGAAGATGTACTGCATCGGCATCCACTGTTTAAAATTATTATTGTAGGACTGGAAAGAAGGTTCTGTGGTTAAAAGGACTTATTGCCTATGCAAAGGATGTGGATTTAACTCCTGGCATCCACATGATAGAACACTATCATTCATAACTTCAGTTCAAGGGGATCTGATATTTTTTAAACTTTGCAGGCATCATACATGAGCACAACACATACATACACACACACATACACACATATACACATATTTCAGCAAATCACTCAATCATAAATAATAAAAAAATCAAAAATAAAAACTCAAAATTCATAATAGTTGATATATATATATATGTACATATATATAAATGTCTTTAGCAGGCCAATTAATTCTGATTTTAAAATTTTGAAGCAAGTTCTTTAAACGAAACACCTGATGATAAAGTCCTCATATATTTACTTAACCAATGAATATATAAATTTTGGATATTATTTTACTATTTTCTTCTGTGGTTGTAATAAAAACCTTACAAAGCTATCTAGCAATACTTCAAACCTATTTTAATTATATAAATTAATCTCCTAAGCAAATATCATTGCCTGTTTGAGACAATGCTTTAGGCAGCAGCATTACAAGTTACACAACTAAAACCAAATGTGTTACTTCTACAGTGTGAGTTCTGAAAGCAAAGGACACTTTAAAGTACACACACACATACATCAATTCCGATGTAAGCAGGGCTGCTCAATACTACACTATTGATAATCTATAAGGTGTTAGCTGTACAGCTACCTTCAAAATTCAATGATCTTCACTGATAATGTAAATCACTAATGTAGGAGGAAAAGAGGAATCAGAGACTTCAGCATTCTGGTCAGTAAACAATGTCACTGCCATAGATAAAAATGTAAAATAGTTTTACTTTCTTAATAAAATTCTTATGTAAGATTTAGTATTTCTAATAAATATAGCTAAAAATGATTGAGTTTTATCCTGATTACTAGCACTTGTGAACTCAAACAGCAAAGATTTAATTCTGTCCAAGAAATTAACTCTTCTGAGTAATATATATTGTTCTCTGTCCAAGTAGTTTGCACATATGAATGCAGTGCATAGATTTTTACTTAAAATTCATAGAGTACATTTTGGATTATAATTTCCAGTTCCTAATTTAGTCCTTTTAACTCATGAGTAGTCCATATTTCATTTTGTGAATGTGGATACAGTTACCATTTGCAGTAACTGGCCTTGTAACTGAACGCATATTTATACTTGTGAGACTAATAAACATTATGCATGTAAATCACTTTTGTTGGTATTTTACACTTTTTATGAATAATAAATATTATTATTTGTAGTCTGAGGTTTCCATCCCAGTAGAAAATTTCAAATACCCAGCAGCAGCTTGCCACATAATTGAGTTGGAGGCATAATTTTATAGTAAATTCTGGGCCCGTAGTTTAGGCATATTACAGCTTTTAGATTTAAATTAACCCACCATTTTTATCCATGGTTAGCCATGTCACTTAGTATCTTTATACTCAGTGCAGCTTTTTCATCTTCCTCTGCATATAGCTAGCATCTCTCTGTTCTTCTTCCAAGAATTCTCCTTGTCTGATCAGCTTACCTGTGCTTCCTTCCTGTCTATATAACTTCTGGCCAATCAGTGTTTTATTAAACCAGTATTTACAGTAATAAATATTTACAGTATCCAAAAGTACAGTCCTACAATTTTTCCCCCTTTTTTCTTTTTTTTTTACAAGAACCTCAAATCTAATTTTTCTTTGTATATATTTTTCCCTCACCATTGTTTATAACAATTTGTAACCAACATCATAAACAAAGACAAACATCTATAATCCATGCTTTATAGAATGTGGGAATAGCTTTCTAGACTACATCCTGCTGACAGGAGGTGCTGGAAATCTTAAGGGCATTCTGAGAAAAATTAGGATTATGTCAAGTCCTGAGTGGAGTAGTCTGTGAGGATGGATCAGCTCAGCCAGAAAACTGAAGCTGTTCTAGATTCAGAACTCAGAAGTCACTGCAACAGAGGTGCCCTAAAACATTGGATCATCTGGGTCATTCATTCCCGCAGGAGATTTTCAGGGTGTCTTCCTTGATCCAACATTTATTGTTATTATTAGTGTTGCTCTTGTGTGTAAATCTTGCAATTCTTCTTCAAAGTCTCCTCTTACTTGAGCACATTTATATTCTGCTTTGAGGGAATCCATGGTAGTCTTATGTTACAGAGTGTTGACCAGCAATTCAAAACTCAAAGTGAGAAAGTAATAGGAAGAAATAGGAAAATGAAGCATCATTCCTTATATTAAAAAAAAGAGAGCCCATATTTTGCTACTCTGGTGATGCTATGAGTCTTAACTTTCAATAATTAAAAATTGCTTACTGTCATACAGAATGGATAAAAACCCAGAGAATGTTTAGTGACATCTGGGGAACATTTTGTAACTGTAATGTATTTTAAGTTTCAGTTGTCATTGTCATAACAAAGACTTTTATGTGATAAAAATGATAGTGCTATGAGTAATTTGAGGAAACACAGACGTTGGTGATGATATGTCCAACTTTAACCCACCAGCAGCAAAAGTCCTTTAATAAATAGAGAAGCTGATGGAACTGGAAACAGAGGGAACAAGTGAATGCCTGGCATGCATTTTTGATAGGTGGAAGTCATGATTATTATGTGACAATATGAATTTTTAATGTTGTTCAATAAACCATCTCATACATTATGATATATTAAAAAGAAAACATAAAATAATTGTGTAGGAAGCCTTGTATCATTTTATTTATAGTAAGAAGTGACTTTAAATAAGGAACAAAGAAAACAAACATCATTATGCAGCAAGCTGAACACGAAAAAAAGAGAAAATAGTGTATTTAATAATTAAACATTATAATGGCAATTGTGAGAATACAGACATACATAAAATATCAAAATAGGTCACAAAATTCAAAATTATAGAGTCCATTTCAGAATTTACTCACTGCTAAAATATCGTTGAAATATTTCACTGGAAACTATAGAAAGTACACAAGTTGTATTCTAGTTTCTAAACTAAAAGAATCTCACTTTAAATTTGTTCATTAAAATTTAGAAGTTAAACTATTTTTGGTTTATAAACATAACTTCAATGGTATTTTTTTTTTTGGTTGGGTGATATTTGGTGTTTGCCAGGATCATAAGCAGCTAAAATGAGAAAAGGTAATTAAAACCATAAAATCATAACCAATCAAAATACAAACTTGTGGATTCTAGTCTCAGTGGATTCATGTACAAAACACTTCTGTACATTAGGGTCAGAGAAAATTGCAAAAGAAGGGACAGATATATTGTAAGAGTCAGAGGACCAGAACTCTTTGCTGTAAGATTGTCTTCTAGTAACATCACAAACTGAGTTTCACTAACGTGTAGCTCAAATTCAAGCCGAACTAGGATGACACTAATGAACATTCTGAACTATGTGAGAAAAGCCAACAAGGCCTTACGCTTTCACAAAGAACACATACAAATAACATATGAACCAAGTTGGTTATATCTCAGAGTATATGCATGTGTGTGTGTGTGTATTTTCAATAAAATATGAAAAAAAACCAAGCCATAAATTTGAAGGAAAGTGGGAAAATGTATGCGGGAGATTTTGGAGAGAGGATAGGCAAGAGAGTAATTCTATAATTAAAATTTAGTATCAAACATACACCAGTAGAAAAGAAAAGACATATGAAATATTTCCTTTAAGTGGGAATAATTATTTGTTTATAAATTAACAAGAAATTTCATCTTCACTAGACAGCAAATTCCTAAGTGTGAGGATATTGTCTGTGGTTTTTCCACTGCAGAGGATGCAGAAAATATGAGTAGGTGCCTCTTGATTGTGTAAAGACCACAGGAACAGTATTGTGCATCTCTATCAAAAGTTGTATGTCAACAATATTTTAAGTGAATTAGTAATGTTTTATTGCCTTTCTTAAAAAATGAAAAAAAAGAAATCATTGGATACCTTGACAGCAAAGTTCACAATAAATATTTTATTAGTAAAATTTACAAGTATAATTTTGTAAAATGTGTTCTTTCTGAGTAGTAGTAGTTCAAAGTTTTGTAAAATTTGGTTTTTTTTTCTGAACATTTTGTAGTTTTGAATGTTTACTTAGGTTGTTTACTATTATTGGTTCTTTTATTTATTTTAAAATATTTTAATATACCCACCACTGTCCCCCTCCTCCTCTCTTCCCAGTTCTTCTCCAGTTTCTCCTAACTCCACCCCTCCATCCATTCTTCACAGAGGATAAGAATTTCTAGAGTGAGTGAATTGGTCTGGCATATCCAGTTGAGGTAGGACCAAGCCCCCCAGTATTAGAGATCCTGAGTGAGGTGACACAGACTCAGAAAGATAAAGATAATATGTACTCCTAAATGGATTTTAGATGTGAAGAAAGGAATGACCAGGCTAAAATCCACAACTCCCAAGCAGCTAGCTATCAAGGAGGAACCTAAGAGACAGTGCACACATTCCTCCTGGGAATGGGAAATAGATAAGATCCCCTGAGTAAATTGGGACCTTGTGGGAGAGCTGCCAAGGGGAGATGAAAGAGAACAGTATTTGAATCTTATAGGGGAAATGAGACTTCTACCTGCTGCCTGGTTGCTGGAATTATGCAAGATTCTTTGCTTGGAGGATTATAAAACAGAACAAATAATTTAACCATAGGCAAAAGTACACAAATATTTACATATATTCAAACATTCTTATTTATCAATTAATTCTTACCTCTGTATTGATATAATATTTTATCTAAATACATAAGCATCTAGGTGGGCTATAAGTTGTCATATTCATTTTAATATTTTACCAAGAAGTTTAACTGCATCATTTGATCATCATTTGTTCATAAACAATAAAGATGTCAACCAAGTAGTTGCCAAACATACTACAAACAAGCTAAACATTAAATTATCTCACTCCACATCTGTGCAGATGTTTCTCCAGACCATTAACTTTGCATGAGTATCTTATATCCTAGCTCATTACAACAACATAATGGACCTATTGAAAAAAAATATTTTCAGATAAAATTATTTAGATAACTTTAATACTGTAGTAATAGTGAGGCTCTGAATCCAACCTTAATGTTTTACTTATAAGATGATTTGAAAATACAAGGAAAAAATATCATATGAAGATTGAGACTAAAAATGCATGTCAACAACAACAGATTTATTATGCTATCAGAAACTGAGACAGTAGATGTTGTTCTTATTTATTATGATCTATATGTTCACATATACCTGTATCTGGTGGATGGGGGAGGGGCCCCATTCAAGCAAGCAGCAAGGTGGTAGTAACTGGTGGTCAGGGAAAAATACAGGCTAGGGTCACATAGAGAGACTTTATTGTAATGAGTAAAGGGGGGTAGATCGATAGTTAGATAGGTAGATAGATAGATAGATCAATAGGTAGGTAGATAGATAGCTAGATAGCTAGATAGCTAGACTGATAGACAGGTAGACAGGTGGGTAGGTGGGTAGGTGGGTAGTGGGTAGGTGGGTAGGTGGGTAGATAGGTAGGTAGGTAGGTAGGTAGGTAGGTAGGTAGGTAGATTGATTGATAGATAGATGAGGTGGAGGGCTCTGGGGATGAGGTGTGCATGCCGTCAGGCAAATTGAGGAGAGAAGAACAAGAGAGGGTGTCAAGGTGAGAATCCTTTGAATGGACCTTGACTAGAGAATGTTGGGGCAGGCCTGGACTCCAAGAGGTGGATCAGAATCCTTACAGTTGAGCCACAGTTCCAAGAGGCAGCAGACACAGTCCCTCTGATATTTTGGTTTCATACTTTTTGCCTATAGACCTCTAGAACAATAATGCTACATTATGGTAATGAACCACATTTGTATGCCTTGCTATGTATAATGGCACTAGGAAATGTAAATGGCTCTATAAGGCTAATTAATTACCTGGACAAAGCAAGAAAGACACTGCAGTTGGTGGCAGAAATTGAAGTTTATATTATTATTCTTAATGGTTATCAATATTTGAAAGAGTAAATTAGTAGATTTAATATGACAGAGAAAATAGTATCAATATCATGTTCTTGTCTTGTAACTTTTTTCTCTTTCCACTAGGATATTACATATTGAGGGACTTAACAAAGGTAGCTTTGCAGAAGTTCTCACGGTATCTAATAATATCAGATACGAGGGACCATCATGTCCTGACACAAACAGAAAAGAAAAGGATCTCAGATAACTGAAATAGCCCAGAGAGAAGTAAAGAACTTTCCCATTTATGTAGCTCAATGCTAATTAATCAGCAGGTTTTTGTTTATTTCATTTTAAATATAGTTCTTTACTGAGTTTTGGGAAAGTTACCATTCATTCTAATCCCATTCACCTTCAAGTCCCTCACCCCACAGTATGCCCCCTTCAAAAAATTAATTAAAAAACAACCAACCAACCAAACAAACAAAAAATCCCACCTCACTCATCCAACTTTCTAAAACTTCATCCATCCTGGTGGCACCGGAAGCTGCAGTGTGTCACACAGTATAACCCTGTTGTTAATCAGCCCCGTCCACAAAATGATCATTGCAGCAAGTCATTGTTCTGATTCAAGGCCTCTGGTTTATGGTTCACCATCATCATGGGGGTCTTATCAAAAGTCCCCTCTGATATATTGGCCCTAGACATGGAAGAACAAGAATCTTCTGGATACATATTACACATAAGTTTCCTATTTCACTGTTTACCATGAAAAAGGACAACTTGTTATTTATTATTTCTGGTCCTACTGAGAGATATACAGTGGCATCTTATTGCAATTTTTGATATGGTTAATATGTACTTCTCAGGTGACATATTATAAAATGTCTCTCATGTTTGTCATCTGCATATATTCTGTGATATGTGTACAAGGACTTGATCTACTTTTCAAGTAAGTTCTTCTAAAGATATTAGTTATTAGATTTTGTATGCTCTTAATGCATTTTGGATAGCAGTGAGAAAATAGTTCAGATAAATTTGAAGTCTCTTCTCCTTGCCTGTAGTATTTCTATAACTGTTTTTAATGGAGAAGAAATCTTTTTAAATTCAATGAATTAAGGTTTATACATTATTTTATGGGCCTGTTTCTACACACAAGATGGAATAATAATAATAAAAAGCCCAAATCATCTACATACACTTCAATGTTGATGGTAACAGGAAATCTATAAAGTTTTGGAGATTTTCACTTTATATTTAGAACTTTAATCTGTTTATTTTCTTGTGTTAAGTTCACTGAAGGAGACAAGCGAGACCTGTACTTAGATCCTGCTAATGACTTGGCTTCCACAGATCTCTTTCTAAGCTCCCCCTTCTCACTTGTGACTTTTACCATACCCCCCAACCCTGACTACATCAGGTATCCCCTGGTAACCCACAGGGCACATCTGTCATAAAACCAGTCAGGCTACCAGAAGACCTTTACTTCTGTCCTCCAGATCCAATCCCCAGTCTCATTCCCAGATAGGCAGCAAAACGCCTATGGCCATTTACCCTTAATCTGTCTCATGTGTTGTGGATCCCAGGGAGCTTCCCCATCTAGCCTTTTGTCCCTACTTCCACTGCTTTGCCCCAGACTCCAACCTCAACAGGCTCCCACTGCTAAGCCAAGAGGTGATTCCCAGGTCCCAGGACAAGTAGGCTGAGGGTGGATAGGACACATCTTACTGCTCTTTAGAACCAATCCTCCCTGCCCCTCATTCATGGTGGTTCTAAGTTGTATAAAGTTGGAAAAAAACAAAAACTAAAGAACAACAACAAAAACCAAAACAACAAAAAACAAACAAACAAACAAACAAAATAAAAAAAACCAAAAGCCAGCACCTCAATACAACACGTAGAAAACTGTGGTAAGAGAAGTTATTCCTACCTTTTTCTGGACCATCCAGGGAAAATTTCAAGTTTCTTGCTAATAAATATGATGTTGGCTGTAATGTTTATTTGGTTACAAATAACTAATAGAGTTGTGTGAGGTCTCTTCTGCTCATAGATTTTGAGAGTTTTCAACCATGAGTTTTTCCCAAATGATTGCTTCGTTTATTTTGCATCTATTACAATGATTTCTGAGATTTAATAAAATTATATTAAAAAGAATAGTTTTCATTATGAAAAAGAATTAATCTTTTTGCTAATATTAGCAGAAATGTGTTTGTACTTTTTAGTTTACTTCTGCAAAGGCACTAAGGATAACAAAATGTTTAAAGCAACAAAATGTACGTGTAATGGAGCTCTTCATAAATCCATACATAAAACTATTTACAGAATTGTAAGTAAATTCCTAAATAATGAATAAGGTGTGACTAGAAGAAAAGTACAGAAATGAAAACCAAGAGAGAAAAAAAATAAATAAAACGTTGAGGAAAAGAGAATTCTACTCAATAAGATATTTTACACTTTTGCAACTAAAAGCACATTACAAGCAGTTTCCAGCTGATGCCTGTGTTGTCTCCAAGTTTCTCTGCTATGTCCGGAGATCAGGGTATAATCTGTGTGTACTTCCGTGAGTCAGCTCCAACCAGGCTGTTCACAAAGATGTGTTACAATTCTTTTTTTCTCTAAAGCAAAAAACAAAAGCAGGTGCTTTATGCACTATCTCATTAGATACTTTTAGAATTGCTTTTATTTGTGAGCATGCGGTCACTAATATTTGGGTATTTTATTAATATTTATTAATATTTCTAGATTACATTCTAGATTGAAACAGGCTCCTGTAATATCACTTGCTTTGGGCATAGGTGTTGTTCAGTATTGCTCTCTACATCATGACATGCAGACTGGGATGCTTTTTTTTTTTTTTTCCTGTGTATATAGCGCTCTCACCCAGCTACAGAGCATTTAGTAAAATTCTTCTGCTCTTCTGCTCTCTACAGGATGCAGCTCCACGATGCAGTTTCCCTTTTGATGACTGTTCTTCAGAGATAACATTAGTGATCCCACCCTTTCTCCCATGAAAGGGGTGACTAAGGATCTGGGCCTTCCTCTCGTATAGCAGTAATGGCTGTGTTCTTTGAAGATTTCTAAATCATTTTTATATATTTTCTGTTCTGATTTTTTGTTTTAACTTTTATACTGTCATCCATTTTCTTTAATTTTATTGTTTTATTCAGATCTTCATGATACAAGCTTGACCTATTCACCTCTCATATCTTGGCCTGCTAGTCGTCTACTGTAAACACTGGGTCCCAACTTGGCCAGCATTTACATGGTGGCAAAAGGTTGACAAATCCAGGTTCTCTAACCAATATGTATATATGATGCAGCCAGGCATCCTGCCACTTGTGATGTATGATACTGTTTTTAAGGACAAATTGATTTTACTTTTCACAGAAGTTCAAGTACAATTTGCAGTGTTTACTTCTAAATACATGTTTGTTTAACATCCCAGAGAACTAAAATTTTTAAATATGGTGGGAGCTTGTCTTCTATAATAATTTAAATAAAAAGGAAAAGGAGAAATCTCTATCACCTCACTCGAAAATAGAATTTTCTTAATAGGAAGAATTTGAGAACCAAGTCCACTCCAAAGCACGAGAATTCATACAACTGCTCTTTAAGTTTTTATTCAGAGGCATACACATGTATCTGCACACATGCACACACTCATTCATGTGTGTGTGTGTGTGTGAGATACTATATGCCGTGTGAACATAAATATATACAAATATACATTTTTCTCACTCATTTAACCTTGGAGGATAAAAGGCAAAGAAATGTTGACTAAAGAGCACCAAGTTAATAAAGCAAAACAGTAATGGAAAAGTTTATGATTGAGAACTATGCATAGATTTATAACTTTTCTACTTTTCAATAAACAATGACTCTATTATACATTTTTATCTAGATTCATAGAGAAAATCTGCACACTGCCTTAAACTCCTTAACAATTACTAGCTAATTTTCTTTATAAGTTGTTATAAATAAACAAGACAGTCCAGTTATAATGTAAGATCTAGGTTCTCCGAGGTAAAGTAGTTTTCTTAAAAATTCCTTGACACATTGTGAGTATCAAGTATAAATTCAACTGATCAAGTCCAGGTACCTAAAAATATCTGGAAGCCAATGTACTTTGTTAATTCTGTACAATGTTTATAGCTGGTAATACATGCCCCTAATTAAACAAAGCATCATTTCATACATTTACTTTCTATGCCATTGGAACTTCTTATCATATATCTCTTTTAATATTTTAAGTTACATATTTATCCATTTAAAAACTATGAAATTAGAAATCTTTATTATTTAATGTAGACTAACATATTTAGTATTTATTTGTGATGATATGTTTATAAAAAATGCAATAACCCTAAAATACGCTAATAAGATTAAAAGAATAAAATAAATGTAGATGTTGTGAAAACATTGTTCAATGCTTAACTTCGAGTATAATTTTTATCTTATCGTTTTAGATAAAATCTCACCTTCATTAATATCTGAGGTTAAAAGAAAACTGATAGTTATGAGATGATAAGGATCTATGTTGATCTCATCACTTAATAGTTTAAAATATCTTGGTTGGAGAATATATTTAGAGTACATAAATGACTTGCCATAAAACTGTAAATTCATGTAATCCCAAATAATAATTTTTAAAGTTTTTATTTATGAATTCCTATTGAATTTTGACTTTCATTATTTTGATGAACTGTAGTTGGTACATAATATTTTTAAAATAAATAAATAAGGACTTCCTTATACATAATATAAGTATTAACAATTCCAGAAATATTTAGCATAAAGAGCCACAGTTGAAAGACTCTCTTGGTCTGGTCACAAGACTGTACTGTGACTGTTTTCTGTGAGATTCTATGGTCTTGAGAAGAAACACGGGACTTTTTACTTTTCCTTATGCCATGTTGTCACTTCAATCTGAAATTCTTTAATGTATTTGGCCAATAACTTTATTTTATAGCTTATATTTCAACAAATATTTTGTCTCTAATTTTCACAATCATTTCTTTTCATTATGCTGTGATTTGTTCTCAGATCCTCCTGCTTATATTTTACCTGTGCTATTATCTTCTTATTGTGAGCAATAGAAATCAATATAGGTTTAACTCCATATAAGTTAAACATCTTTTCCTATATTTGCTTCAATATTTTCGTCTTTTATACCTCTCAAAATTTCAAGTTGACTAAAATTTTTATCAAATTTAACATTTCAGGAGCAGGGACTCTAAGCAGATAATTTAGCACTGAAAACTGAATAATAAAAAGTAAATATTATTCATATGAGAAAGGAGTTGGCTGTAGCTCACTTTGGACAGATGGCCAATAAATACTTTACGTTATATCTCCAAATTTGGTCTCATTTAAAGCAATTGCCCCTTCCTATTTTTGTATATCACTGTCAGCTACTTTGGGACAGTGACAATTAGAAACAGCAGCACTTCCAGGTGTTCTATGGTAATGAACTGATTGTGGAATTTTTACACCAGCAAACCACTAAAGTATCTTTTTGTCCAATAGTAAATAATGCACACAGGATGTACAATTTTCTAAATTAAAACACCCAATTAAAACAATGTGAATATTTAAATCACTTAAATTCCAAAAACACTTTGAAGGGAGAGCTGATCTTAGAAATATATGCCTTTAGCCCAATATTTTGGAAACTGAATAAGGAGGATTGTCAATTGAATCTGAGCTACAGCAAGTGTCATCTAAGAAAAGAAAAAGAAAAAAGTCATTGAAAGATTTTTTTTTTTTTTTTCTGAAGCATCATGAACTCTGGAAAATTGAAACCAAACAGAGAAAAGAAAATCCATATTGAGAAATGGTGTCCAAAGCACACACCCAGGGAACAGCTCTTATGCATTCTAGAAAATTACTACAATTTATTTTCCACTCTCTTTTTGATTTACTGGCCCATGATCAATAGAAAAAATCAAAATTTAAATGTAAAATGCATTACTTCTGTCTGTTTTTCAGAGATTAAGCAGGTTGTTGGTCTGTCTTTGTCAAAACTTATTTTAATAAAATTCCAATTATGACATAGTTGTGGGGCTGGAGATTGGCCAGCTAAGTGAGCTCCAGGAGAGATGCAGCTTCCACAGATCGGCTGTGCATTCATAACCCTAACTGTGGAATCTGAGGAGATGAAGTGTCAAAAAGTCTCAACTCTCAACTATGGAATTGCTACCATACCTTTAATCACCTATGGAATTGCTATTCACACCTTTAGACTGTTTCCTTAGCTTCCAGTTCAGATTTCAAGGTGATAGATATTTCAAGATTTCACAGATGACTTAAGAGTATTTTAGTTCAAAAATCAAAATTAAAATATCAGCTCAAAGTGATTGTTCCTCAATTTCTAGTTACATTATTGATTTAATTGTCAAACACACACATGTGTATATATGCATATGTAATTATATGTATACACACATATATAAGTATATTGTGTATACAAAATATATGTTTCATATGCAGATAATATAAATAGTTTAAAAGAGGGTTAGGAAAGCTCTGTTTTGTGAAGCAGACTATAATCAAATACTGAGAAATATTTCTATGTGTTTAATCAACGAGCTACTGAGATAGAAAACATATAACAATTATGAAGAATACGAAAGGGTTCTAGACAACGGAAATACTGCATAGTTATAAAACCGTAGATCTTAGCTGATTCTCAGGTATACTATATAGAAGAAAGTAATAATGTATCGATTTTTATGTCCTGTATACTATTCCTTCAACTTAACAAATATGGAAGAATAAACCATGATATACTTACATAAAATTGCGGAAATATATTCATACTTCTCATTAATGGAATATTTGAATTGCCTTCTCTTCTAGTCACTTATATATATGAATATGTTTGACAAGTATAATAAATATTGCTTTGAAGGTCAGAGTTAGAATAATATCTTAGTATTCTATTTAAATTTATGTTTCATTAACTTTAAGTTATTCAGAAAGCATATCCTTTTTGAAAATATAAACAAATTTTAAAATATTTGTTGTTGTGTTTAGCAATCCCTAATCCTTTTTTAATGGAGCTGATTGAAGAGGATTAAGCACATGAGAAATGAAATGAATATTTAGCACTTAGAGAGAAATAAATAGCGTTGTTAGTAAAGAGCAGATGAAAACAGATAATAAACTGGAATGGTGGAAATCGAAGCTCCATGCTTCATCGTCCAACCCACATGGTCACTGTATGTCACCCCTAACTTGTAGAAAGACTTGAGGCGGAAAATAAAAACTAGCTCAAGGATGACATTTTGAACATTGTGGGAAAAGAAAATACTTCTCAACTAATTGGCCTCAATTAGCTGAGAAAACTGCATGTCAGATTCTATCCGTGGCTGAATCTACTTTTGAATGCCTTCATTATTCAAAATTGGCAAAAGAGTAAACAGATTTCCTTCCCTTGATGATTAATTCTGTAATATAATCAAGGCTGTCAGCTGACCTGCCTATATTTTACCTTAATAAGACACAGCGAGAACTTTGAACTTCATACTATTAACTGTCAATTTTGTATAAAGACTTAGAGTCATCACTGTTAGTACCTCTTTTTTAAATATAAAAGACTGAAGGAAAAACTGTTTTGGGCCCAAGATTATAAATTTTTTTTGACTAAATAGCCACCATTAATCCTAGTACCCATTAACAAGTTTCACAAGTGAACTAAATTGCTAATATAATATTGAAATTTAGTTGACAGTTATCTCTTGTTATTTTAATTTATTTTCTTTAGTTTTGTGTTAAGGTCATATGTAGCCCATGCTGGTCTTAAATTGTTTATATATTCAAGTTTTCCAGCTACTTTGGGGCCTTCTTCTGCTAGAGCGACAGATAAGTACCTGATTCTCTTTTCAGAAGTGTCATGTAGTGTGGATTCATTATCTTTTGTGTGATAAAGACTCATAATTAATACCCAAGTTTGTGTTTTGCTATAATTTTGAGCCTAGGACGATACTGAGATTCCTGAACTTCAGTACCATGATGAAACAATGCACAACATTAAGTAAGGCTTGTGGGAAATGTTAAGGAGCACTTACTAAACAAAGTATTAGATTTATTTTATTCCCAACATGTGGTAGAATAACATGAATCAACTTTGTTCTTAAAATGTATGTAATCATAATGCTGTATGTATTGAGGAATAGTAATACTAAATAAGGCTAAAACTAATATTAATGATTAGTGTATTATCTTTATCACAACTTCTCTTTGAGAAGGCAGCACTGTTGGTAAGGACTCGTAGTCAACTGTGGTTTCCACAACTTCTGAATTTCAAACACTCTGTGTATGCAGGAACTTAGCCACAGGACAGACAGAAGAGTAGAATAAGGCTGCCAAGGAAAGTCAGATGACTGTGGTTGTTTAATATCCACTCTCCTTATGTTCAAAGAATGTTAAACATATTCTACAAGCAGTTTTTTGTAATAATAATAATAATAATAATAATAATAATAATAAGCAATCTTGATTTGGAGGCTAATACAAAGCTCATTTTTTTAATTCCCTGGCATTGGTTTCTCCAGTCCATTCTAAAATTATAGTCATAACAAACGTTGAAAATATGAAATTAGTATAATCATTTACTTCATTTAAATGGCTTGCATGTATCTGAGATGAAATGTCATTTACTTTTACACCATGCTTTACTTCCTTCCTCCATTGCTTCTTCTTTCCTCCCCTTGTTCGTTTCTGTTTTTAAGATCTCATGACTGTCTAGGTCAATCACAGGACACTTTGCCAGTTAACACATTTCCTAGCCAAGTTCTCACTCTTCCTTGGTGAGAAGTTTATCTACCAGGCATGGAGCTTTTCCCCTCTGAGAAAAGAGGATTTATCAGAGAATACTCTAACTATTCTCAAGTGAGGTTTCAGATGAAGGACCTCTATGACATGTTGGCTCACTCTGTCTTCTATCCTGATAAAAGTGATTAACACACAGCTAAGACCAATAAATAATTGTGCAATAAAGAAAACATAAAAACAAATTTCTGAGGAATTACAAATAACCCTGAATATTTACAACCTGTACAAAGATGCAGAAATGGGACCAGCATAGACACAAGCCAAATTGTGTGAAAGCATCAGAATTAATCGTTTGGAAGAACTATATATTATTTTATAAAATTGAAGTGGAGAGAAAACAACAATAACTAATAACATCAAGACATAGTTAGGCAAGGGAGGCTTTGTTTCATTTGTGTTGACTGAGATGATCCTAACACAGGATTTTTTTTTTCTTTTTAAGATGACATTTTGTAAATTGTACATAAACCTGATGGGAAGAATATGTTGCTATTTGAAATATCCAGACTGTATTACTCTTAGTGCAAAACCTGTCTCCTTTTTATCTCTCATCCAGATTTCATTTTGGACAAAACGTAACTGTCATAGGACACTTCACTAACGAGTCTTTATATTTGAATACATCCGTTGTTAACAGAGAAATCCCTCTTTTCTTTCACTACTTTTTGATCCTGGAATAACTTCCTAAATTCATGTGGCCTGTACTTAACCAAAACTTATAAAAACAGTCTTTCTTAACGTCTCTGTTATTTTGGGGTATTTTAGGAAAAAGAAAGTCCATGCGCTGTCCCGTCCTTTCTCATAATTTCTTTGGCTGACCTCCAGAGTGCAGCTGTCAGCTAGTGTTAACTAAATAAGTATGAGCCATGGCCCAAGGCCCACTTACTGTCAATCATTTGAGTGAGAACATGCTCCCTGTATGAGCACTGCTCACTGCTAGGTGTAAGAACTATCAAAAGGCTTCTCTATTTGATGCTCTGAAACCAAGAAACCATTGTAAAAACAGAGACAAAATCTCCATAAGCACATTCTATAACCTAAGTGTCTCACACAAACACAATTATGTCTCGCCTTATCAGTGATTCTTTGGTGACCTCACCCCCTCTACTGGTTTTGGTACTGGAGCTCCTCAGCCTGTATTTACTCATGTTTAATAAAATTATTAATTTTCTCATTTTTTGTGGTTTTATGTTTCCTAATATCTTAACTAAACCTCTTGTTTAAAATTTTTTATATATGTATACTGTGAATGTTTATAATTCTCAGCCCAGCTTGCCCACTTCCTCCTTCAGGACTGTCAAAGGATATTGCTATGTAGACTAGGCTGTCTGGAGTTTTAGCCTCCCAAGTGATGGGAAAGTGAAGGGAAACTGTACCTGGATAGTATTGTTAAAAAGCGACATAATACAGCAACAATAGTAATAATTATAAAGATAATATTTTAAATGATTAAGTCTTAATACATAAATACAAAGTGCATAATAATTTTTATTACAAACATACTTCTTTGGAAGAAGAAATTATTAAACCCGATATGGCTATGTTTATCACTATGACTTTTAATAAGTCTAAATGTACTATATATTTCTCGTATTCTTTTTTTTTTTTAAAAAAAAGATTCTCTTCTTTTGAGTTTCATTTTATAAACTATTTTTCTTCAAGTTTAGAACTTTTTTCTGAAACAATTCTTTAATATGCCAATAACAAAATTTTTTTTCTGGCATTTCATATTTTTTTGCACAAAACTCTGATTTTGGTAACTTTTATACTTTCCATGTTTTTAAGTAACAATCTCTATATTTCTATTGCCTCTTGAAAACAATAAATGCTTTTAAACAGTATGTTAGAATGTGTTCTTTTTTGTTAATTCTTCAATGGGCAGGTTTCAGTTCATTGATCTTTCTAATTATAGACCCCAATTTTTTGCTTCTTTTGTGCTGAGGTTTTATAAAGTGCGAGACATTGAGAATCGTATCTTACTTATTACTACAATTTTTGTATGATTCTAAATATTATTAAGTTATCAAGTTAAACTAGTTAGAAACACCTCTATCTCTCTGAACACCTGTTCTGATGATTTCTCTGCTTGAACTGGAGCAGTATGTAATCTGGAAATATTTCTTTATGTAAGACCTTTATAAGGATTCAAGACATACATATATGTGTACACACATAGATGTAGGTGTGTTTCTTAAGTCAGACTTGTTGAAAGTTGCCATTGCTGGTGGCATGTGATCTTGAGTATGTGCCTACTTATCTCTGGGTGATCTTTGTCCTGACATTTAGTTTGTCTACAGACTCATGCCCTAGTGAACACTAAAAGAGACACTCTAAAAAATCCTGTGATTGCAATTTTGTCCTCATAGAAACTTTGCTCTGGTTACTTCAGACTGATTAAATTCTTTTAATTCGGAGTGCTCACTTGGCTTCACTGTTGCACTGACATCTCCTACCTGACATTGTCCATCCTCAATGCTTTTTAAATGCTGTATATTTGCCCATTACATTTCCTTCCTAATTTATCACCTGTTTCTCCTCTGGTATCACTGTCTATATATATATATATATATATGCTCTAGGAACTTTGACTGACACATTGTGTATGGTTTATTAGGTATTTGAAGTAGGGAGTTAAACCAAATTATATTATAACATCTTGGTAGGAAGAAGAAACTCCTTTCAAAAATTTGATATATGAATCTGACAGGATGTATATTGATGATAACATGAAATCAAAGACATGATATACTGACAAGGTTACAGCATCATTGCCAAAAAATACAATCCTCTAGTTCATTTCCTAATATGAGAAAAACATCTATTTTTCAAAATTACCACCACATAGATGATTTAAAACCAGAAACTGCAGAGAATAGAGTTGCTGGTAAGCATGGTTGTTCACTTAAATTAAACAACAGTTCTTGTTTAATTGGACTCTTTTTACTCACTTCAAAGTGCTCTTTACCAAAGTATTAAAGTGAAGATATAGCTTTCAATATAGTACATCGTTATTCAAGAGCTTTTGAAGTATAATGACACTGACATATATAACATTTTAATAACAAGTCAGATAGAATAATTCCCACAAATTTCACCATTTTCTACTTTCTCACTAATATAAATGAAGCATTTGGAAGATTATTTTTAAATTAAACTTATAATACTATTGAAATGATAATGTATATAAGAAAACTTCAATTTTATGCAGAAAATACAGGAATTTTTGCTATTTTTATAAAAACACTAGTTTTGTGGAACATGACCTTTTTAATATAGAAATGCATTTACTAAATTAAAAATCCTGAATAGTGAAAGCGTATGTGGGATTATGTTTGCCTCCTATGTAGTTCATAGCTACATTCACAAAACTCTAATAACCTACTACTGAAAATTAAAGTTGTTATTAAAAATAAATATTTTATTTATGCAGCGATAAAAATTAGATTGATAATTTTTGTCTCAGAGTTAGATTTGAAAATCACAGGTGTATTATGATACGTGTCTTCTTTTTGTCTTTTATTCTTACTCTTAAATGTCTTAGCCTTTGAAAAATAAATTTGTAATATTGAAGTTGATTGTAATAAGTATATTTTCCTTTGTTTATAAACACAACACTAAAGGAAGGTTTCTTTTTTTGTTTGTGTAAAACAAGTTGAAATCTTGAGTTTGGTATAATGTATGGGGTATTAGTATTAGTATATATATCTATTATAATTAAATGAATTGAAAATGACTCAAAATGAGAAATTCTTAAAAACTCTTTTAAAAGGCAGTAGAGTACAATGAGATATTGTCACACAACCGTTAATATTAGTGGGACAAAGTGTTGGAGAGAAGTGTGAAGTAAAGCTGAAAGATACCAAACATAGCAGAGATTGTAGAAGATATTTTTACTCATACAAAGCTCTGTATGCCCCCATCATACTATCAAGTGTACTTTAGTATATAAAATCACAAGTATGTATAAGATATTATTAGCCTCTGCTGAGCTGTACAGTAATTTGTTAATCAAATTCCTAACTGAAAAACAGTATATTGGTGGCTTCAAGGTTTTGTAAATACAACAAATCTCCATGAACACCTTGCTTGGATAAATGTCAATGTTCAAATTATCCATGTACATACTTATGGGTGCGTGTGTTTGTGTGTGTGTGTGTGCGTGTGTGTGTGTGTGTGCGTGTGTGTGTGTGTGTGTGTGTGTATGTGTGTGTATGAGTGTGTTAGACATTAACATCTAAGTCCCACAGCTTACTGATGGAATTCAGGGGATTTGGAGTACTCAGTTTTTTTTTGGGGGGGGTGTTGTTTTTTTGTTTTTGTTTTTGTTTTTTATGACCTTTGGTTTTTAGGGATTTAACTGGGGTTCTCTGGCTCCATTCAAGTAACCTTTATCCACCTTCTCAGGCCTTAAATATTTTTCCTAATAATGAAGTCAATATAAAAATCAGAAAATTAATTTATATGAAAATGTCAGGTAATGTTATATATAAATATTCAAATTAGTTATTACTTGCCCTAGTATTTGCAATTGAAACTAAAATTTCATGACTCATTAGCAAATAAGACACCACTAATAAATATGTGCAAAAGTATGTGTAATACATATTTATATTGAGACTCAGTTTCACTAAATTGCTCAGGCTAACACTGAAGTCACTCTGAAGTCCTGGTAGATTTTGAGCTTATAATTCTTCTGTTTCAACATTCTTGAGCAGCTGAAATTACAGACCCATCCTGCTGTACCCAGATGAAATTATCCTTTAAAGTATTATTTTGTAGTATAAAATCCATTAGAAAAATAGCCATTGCATTTTATACCATATATGTTTAGTAATACTTAATAGACAATTATTCTTTTTTTCTTACTTTGTCTATGGAAATTTGAAATGTTTATGAAAGAAAGAAAGTTACTTTCAGTGAAAAAGGATATGGATAAGGATATGGATAAAAGGATATGGATAAGGATATGGATACTAAATAAGGGTAACATAGAGTGAATATGATGAGATAATTCTTAAGCAGGAAAGAATAAGTGTTTTAATAACAAATCTATGATAATATACATATTTTCAAAAAAGTACTAGCAAATTCCACATACTACTTAATTTAAAAATAGTTTGTTATCCATATATATTTTATGACTATAATTCAATCAAATTGAAGAAGTTTAATGATGATGAACTTCATTCATGTCTTTTGTGAATCTAAATTCTAGATGATTTTTTAAAATCTGTCATTCAAAGCATGGATCTAATTTTCTTTTCTAGTTGCACACAGGACAGACACTTAAAGATAACAATGCATAGAAAAGAAGGACAAAGAAGGGGGAGGAGGTGGAGTGCGCGGATTGTATAAGAAAATCACAGGAAAGGTTTCCATGCTTATCTGAAAATTAGCCTGAAGGAGTTTTTACTGTTAAAGATACTTTATAAAATACTGAAAGTACCTCCCTTCCCCTGAGTAAGTCATCAGTAAACTACGGTCCTTCAAGTTTCCTTAACATACTGCAACAAAAATATTCCTCTTGGTTCTCCAATCTGATTCTAAAAGTGTCCCTTGTGGCAATATTGGTGGGAAACAAGTGTATAAAATATTCTTTGTTATAATCCACAAACTTAATGTAAGTGTAACTACAGCTATGCTTAAAAAGGTAAGGTTCCCAGCTACACCAAGTACTCCTGACAAAGAAAGCAACAGAACTTATAAAGTCGTTACTAGTTTACTGAAAAATTTGGCTTTCTTATATCACTGAAATAACTATATTAGAAAAACAATACATTAATAGAGGTCACTCAGACTCTTCATAAAATATCTTAGAAATCAAATTCATTAAGTTCTTGTCAGAGACACAGTCCTTTATTTCAACAAAATATAATTAATGCATTCTTTCAACTGTTGGGACAATAGACTGTACAAAATATCTTTAATAATGTAAAAATGAGTTATGAAATAATTTTAATTTTCTCTATCTCTTTGACTCTCATCACCATATAACTCTTTCAGTCAGGGTCAAGACCAGGCCATTAGTTCAATTCTTTATCTTAAAGATTAAACATGTTCCAATTATCACTGAGAGAAATTAATTTTCTCTGTGAATGGTTATGAAAATATTTCCTACCTTGCTCTGCTCTTGTCTTGCTTCTGTTTCCTGTCTTGAAAGTTACTTAGGCAATGGATAGTCATTTTGCTAATACATGCCATTTCCAAACTAGTATCTCATGAGGACTGTACTCAACATGCCATAATTATTTTTGTCATTTTTATATGAATCAGTAGAATACATATTTAGTTTTCCTGACATAGTGCTCTAGGAAATTTAAAAAGACAAACATTGATGGCTATATTTCTAAAGCAACTTAAAAAAAATTCCATACAGTTTACAAGTTTTTATCTTGTACACCTGAAGTCCCTGATATGTGACTATAAAAATGAAAGCTCAAAGTTAAAGACTTGCATTGAGGATCTCAATGAAAGGTACAATGACATCTTTCACCTTGTCAGAGAGGCAGCATTGTCAAGTTTAAAGTGGTCAGTTCTGCGAAGCACAGCTTATTGGCTCAGAAACAAGGACCAAGCAGGGATTCTGGAATCCAGGCAGTGTGGTGTAGAGATGTGTGGGCTTGACAGAGACAAATAGAATCAGGACTCTCAGCTGAACAAGGACAAAGGGACACTGACGCTGAAGCCCACTTAGCTTTCTCCTGTATCTCTTAATGATGTGAGCAGAGACTTAATTCTTTGAAGTTACTGATTTAAGAAGCAAAAGAGCAAAGGGAGCTTTCTTTTTCTTGATCTGATCCTGTTATTAAAGGAAGCAGAGGAGATAAAACACTTTCTATTTTTATAGATTGATGTATTTTGAGGTCAGTGTTTTAGTCTGCTCATCTATATCTTGCCCTCTGCCCTCATTTCAAAGTTCTTATTCACTTCTGATTAGAATTTCAATTAATTTGCTGAAATACCCTTTAACTGATTGCAGTTAACTGTTTCCAACTCGGTGGGAACTTTGTTTTATCTCATTTGGACTGATAATTGTCATTTATTTTGCACACCAATTTAATTATGTTGCAATTGAAAAGACCCAGAAAAGTTATGGGATTAAATTAATTTAGGGAGATACCTGTGGTGATTTAAATAAGAATGGCGCCATTGCTCATACTTTTGGATGGTTTGTTTTCAGGGAGTGTCACTACTTGAGAAGGATTAGGAGGTATTGTTTTGCTAAAATAAATGTGTCACTGAGGGTGGGTTTTGAGGTTTCAAAAGCCCAAGGCCAGATCCAGAGGCTTACTCTCTTCTTGTTGCTGGCAAATCTCATGTAATCGTCTCATATACTTCTCCAGTGCCATGTCTGCCTCTGTGCCTCATGCTCCCAACCATGTTGTTAATATAGTAAACCCCTGAAACTGTAAGGATGGATCAATTAAGTGCCCCCCCCCCAAGAGTTGCAGTGATCATGGTGTCTCTTCACAGAAATAGAACAGCGATCAAGACACATCCTTTCCAGTAAGTTATTAAGAAAGCTGGGCTTTTTCACATAGAAAAATTAATATATTCTCTAATATCACTCCAACATTTTTGAAGGGATATGTTTCCTTCTTTCCAAATGTCCTTGTACTGCTATTGTTCTAGATGACAGTGAAATAAACTCTTTTCTACAGAGAGAAATATAGCAACCCATTGTCATTTCTATGAGTTATCAAGCCCAGAATGAGTTATGAGCCTTCTGGTCCTCTCTGGCTTCCATGTGATTTTTATTTTAATTTGATTTGTTTCTCATCCTTTTCATGCAGTTCATAAGGCTAAGGATATCACAAAAATGCATATACTCATCCACAAATATTTAGGTCTTACTGATATTTACTGAATGTTTAGAAAATAGGGATTTTTAGAACATAGTGATGTTAAATGTGCCAAGGTGTTAGGTACTTTGTCTTAGAAGTACAGTATCCAAAGATCATTGCTTCTTTGAAGCCAAATTCACAGTGTTTTTATGTCTTCTTGCTCTGTTCTATCTTCAGAATAACCCGTGATTTTTTTTTTCTTGTATTTAGCTTTAAATTACTAATTTTAACTGGTTCCTCAGTTGTATTACAGTGTATTACAAACAACCTATTTTCATTCACATTATCCAATGGTGACTTATTTTCGAAAAGCAGTATATTTAAAACAAATATTAGCTTTGGAATAATCCTTAAAAAATAAATACTATTCCTCATTTAGGTGACCAACATGTCCAATACTCACAGATAATATGCAAGATTATTTTACTCTTTAATGTTAGTTCTTTATTTTGCATAACTTTTAAAATATATTAAGTCTATAAAAATGCATGTGTAGTAACTTTTGGGGGGTTTTTATTTGGTATTGTGTTTGGCTTTAAATCTGAGTAACAGCAATACATTTCTTTATTTAAAATTGCTGCTAAATTTACAACACAAATTCCAATGTTATTGTCAATGTAATTCATAAGGTACATCAAGATAGATCTCAACTTTAAAGAAAATGAGACCTTGTCCGGCATTTTGAACTCAAATACACTGTATAGGAGAAATAGTAGGCACTGGAAGGAAAGATATGTTTCCTAAATTAAGAATTTGTGTATGTGTGTAAATATATAAATATTCTATACATATTCTATTTAAAATTATATTTCTATCTCACTAATTTACTCTGTTGTAGTAAGAAGTTTCTGGTCCGGGTTAGCCCCAAAAATCAGACTAGCCCCAAGATCCAGACCAATAGTCCCATATAACCACACAAAGTCTTATATTGCATATATGTTGATTGGCCTGTCTCGGATTTATTAAATGATAACACTTACTCTTAAAGTAACCCATAATTCTTATTTTGCTTATCTACTTGGCTTGCTTCTTTTTTCCAGAGCAGCATTCTAGTCTTCTTTCCTTTGCTTCTGTCATTTATCCTCTGCTCTTCTTCTTCCCAGAGGTTTCTTAATCTGGTAGCCCCACCCATATTTCCTCTCTGCCTTCTGGCTAATCAGCCAGTAAGATTGATAAATATTAACAATGTCCAAGAGCATAATCCCACAGAATTCTGCTGTTTCTCAGAATTTTTCCCCATCTTTTCATGAGGCTGCTGTTGATACTCCTAATCAGATATGCATCCTAAAGCAGTGACTTATTATTATCTGGTTACAAAACATAGTTCATGTTAATAATATAAATCTAAGCCCAATGATCATATTTTAATATAAGCCTTGGTTTCTCTTGTAGCCATTTATTAACTTAGCATTATGATAACTCAAATAAAACATGTTATATATGCCCACCTGATAGAATAATCTCTTATGGTAATAGAATCCATTTCTTAATTTACTCTTCAACGTTATTGTACATATATGTATGACAATAAAGGAGAAATGCCACTGTCTAGAAAAAGCCTTGTGCAGGAGTCAAGTTTGAAAGGATATATATAATATATACTTATATGGAATTTAACAAATGTAGTTTAAAAATTTTACAGTATATAATTTCCTAAAATTATAGAATTATATTTTAGAATTGAATACAGATTATCAGAATTACATTTGAAGCATTATTTAATTTTTAAAGTTTTAATTTCTGAGACACTAGATAAAGCACTTTGCTAAGAACTATCTAACATGTAAAATATCTATATAATAAACTCAAAAATAAATGAAAACCAATATATATAGGAATTTTTAAATCTACACTATTTAAATGTATATTCAAACATTTTTTTGACCACAAAAATATTGAGAAAAAAAGTCTGAAACTTTTTGTTCCAAAATTACTTCATTGCAAGGAGTTCCAAATGTATGTTATATTCTATAATCAGATTTCCTGTCATCCTCTGTGACATTGATAATAACCGCCTTGTGAATAAAGCAAAGATGGCTAAAGCATTAACTATGTTCTCAAGATTTGCCGAATTTCCTAGGGACACATATAATTAAATTGTGGACAAAGGAATACTGGAAATGTAAAAATGTATTTCTATGCACAATGATATTATCATATCATGACATCTATGACAGAGTATTAAAAGAACACTTTATAACTGGGAAAGCATACAGATCTCTCTTTCAGTATAAAATAAGGTATCTGGTGAAAAAGAGTAAAAGATTGAAACAGAGAAAAGAGTAGATATGGTGACATGTCATTGAATTTATGCCTTTCTATTCAGCTATGCAGATAACATGAAAAATGAATTCTGTAGCCAAAAGTAAACTAGACCAGTGTTTACCTTCAATAAATAATTATTCAGCCATATTTTGAGGTCCTAATACCTTTGCCAAAGATTTATTTCTAACATCGAAAATAATTTTCATGGATACTTCATTACATTATATATTAACTGTAAAAAAGTACTTGTACAAATTCTGGTTGTAATAAAGGAAACTCAGAGCCAGATATAGGGGAAAGGCTGAAATATCAAAGAGAGGAAACACTACAGTCAAATCTCACCCAGCTGTCTTCCAGCTTCTCATCCTTGCTCATTGTTGCTTCTACTACCTGAATCTGTCTTTCTATGCCTGCCCTAAATACCGTCTTCTCTTAGTTGTTTCACATCCAGGTTAAAATTAAAGGCTTGGGCTACTGCTATTTGGTAGTTAGCCTTGAACTCACAAAAAAGCAGAAAGATCTCTATATCTGGAGCTATGAGATTAAATGCCTGGCACAACCACTGACTGCCTGGGAGTCTGAAACTCCTTCTGTAAATCAAACTGGTCTAAAACCCAGAGCTGCTGGGATTAAAGCTTAGGTTACCACTTCCAGTCTTTAGCTAAGCTAGGATTAAAGGTGTGAGTTACCACTCTCTGATCCTCCTGGGTTGATTGTAAGTAAATCTCTCTGATACTCCAGACTGGTTTTATTAAATATATAACATATCACCACACATACTCACTGTACTATAATAAGATTCAGTAACAGAATGATGAGAGAATAATTTAGAGGTAATCTGTTATGAGCACTGTATTGTCATTTCACTTACATAAGCATTCAGTATTAGTTGCTTTTCTTTGACTTATAGCTTTCTGTTATGACCTTGTTACCTCGACTCTATGAACTTATAATAGTCAGTTACCATTGGCTCTGCCTTTCCCTTCAATTCATTATGGATTAATGTTTCAAAACACAATTTTAATTCTATTATCCCGATTTATAACATTTTGTCACATCTTATTCTTTAAAAAGTTAAATAACTATAAGATAAATCCTGATTCCTTAACAGTATTCTTATGCTTGTATTGGTCAAATTACCAGAATGAGGAAAACTAAGTTATGAGAAGGTTATAACAGCATGAGTAAGGGTTTAGATCATACCTTCTGTATTTCAAGCATAATTCAGGAGTCTATTTTGCAAGGCTTTAACAATTGCCTAGTACTTTAAAATTATGACCATCACAACTCAACAATTATGCTTTTTATTTATTAATATGAAAGTATGTAATAATTACTATATTATATAGTTAAATTTTTATTAACTATACAAAGGTGAGAACCTGTAGATAAGACATCTCATTCAAGAAAACCAAGGCAACTAGCTGTGTCTTCTGGTGGCAAGAATCACTTGTTGTTATTACACAACCTCAATTAAATAATTCAAGTGACATGGGATTGTTCCAGAAATCACAGGTGAACCAGGAAGTTTCTGCATCCTCAAAAGACCCTGACTTCATTATAGTATCATGTAGGCAGAGTTTTACTTACAAAGCACCAGTCCAAGATTAATATTTATTAAAATATAAACCAACGCTCACGATACAGGTAACAGCTTATAGTGGAGCCTGAACAGGGACTGGAGTCTGGAACGATGGACGATGGATTTCAAACCAGTCTTTCTAGCAGCCAGGAACCAGGCAAAACAGGCTTTCCAGGGTCCCAGGAGGCCCTTATCAATGGGATTGGCTACGCCCCCTTCAGGTGCCCGGGACCCTGGGTAAGCATCCTCTGATCTTATCAGCTGACACCTGAATCCCACCACAGTATCATTTGGTCCATTCTTAGAGATTTTCAAGAGAAACATGAAAAGAAATATATGAATTATTTGTTGTTTACTATTACCTCGGAGATGTTTATCTAGTTCCATCTTGAAACATGTGCACTAATCCTAACAAGTCAAATGCTAGCACATACACACATCAATAATATTTGTGTCAAGTGAAAACATTACTCATACATGTTATCAATGTGGACACTATAAAGAAATGAACAGTATAAAAGATTCTCTTTTAAAAACCCACTAGTGTGTATACATACACACAAATTAGTCACATACATCTATCTATACATAGATATACACAAAGTCATGTTCACATGTAAACACAGCTACACAAAGTTCCAAACTAGAGATCAGTAGTAAATATAATTTTTTCTATGGTCATATTTGAGAACATTTATACTTAATTCATTTAATCCTTTCTTTTACTGCAAAAACATATATCCAGTGTCATCTTACAAACATGCATATTGAGAAAAATGAATTGCAAATAGAAAGATCTTACATATAGGATTATTAGAAATCAATCCAATTTAAACATTGGTATAATTAAAAATCTGAATGTCTGAATAGGAACTTTATGCTAAGATTCCATATTCTTAATCATGTGTCATCTTACATATTTATGCACTGGGAAAGAATTAAATCATGCGCACCAATGAAAGACTGATATATCCCAAAGCTGAGTAAAATAACTACAATAGCATAACCAGAATAGCATTCAAATTGAAAATGAAATATATAATGGAAATGTTTATGTACTGGATTGATTATTCAGTTGTGATTCCTATTTTTAGAGGATTTTCTGTTATTTGTTGGTGTCTCAGTTTTGTTTGGTCTTTATTGGTGAGAGCATATCTTGCTGGAAGGCCTGCAAGGGTCTCTCTTCCACATTATGCTTCATTTTATAATTGGCTGGTCTGTGGTTACTAACATGGATGCTTCAGAATTACATTATAGCATTTAAAGATAAATATGGTTTAGTCAAGAAATTCAAATATAGTTCCAAGAGAAAACAAACAAACAAAACTAAAAACCCACATTTTATTTCTTTTCTTTTTAAAATTGTATTATTTTTTCATTAAAAAATGTCATCTCCATTAATGTGTCCCCCTGCTCCCCTTTCCCTCCCCCTCCCAATCCCCCCCAGTCAGCCCTCAGCCTTGTTCCTCCACATCCACCCATCCCTTCTCCAAAAAGGGCAACAAGGCCCAAGGTGGGACAGCTCAGCGCTACCACTCCAGGCAAGTCTGATTAGTAAAAGAGAATGTGTAATAAAATTTCAGCTTATCATTATGTCTAAGAATGTATATTACCTGATTAAAATATACAGTAAAAAAAAAACAGTAAAAGACAAATTGCAAAAAAATAAAGATGAGAAAAAAAAAAGTGAGGTATGTAAAGGGTATTAAAGGGCAAAAAGCCAGGTTTGGAGGGGATGATTGGGTTAAAGAGCAGCTTTTAATAAGACATCAGAGGCATCCATTGCTATTTTATATTTCTCATCAGTCCTCATAAACTTGGACACCATCACAATCTTTTTTAAAGTCTTTAAGTGATCAAGACAATTCATTGGGTATTTATGTATTAATATGAGGAAAATACTATGTATTGATAGAACAATAGCAACCTGTATTCACATAGTATTTGAAAACTTGATAAGAAAAGTAATAATTCTAAATGACTGAAAAGCCTGTCTGTAATAATTATATAGACATTTATATAGTTCATAAGCTATAAATTCATTCGTCTGTTTTGTTCTCCATGAACACAATTATTGCTAAAGGATAAATTACAGTGAATGTGTCTTACTGAAAGATCAATATGCCTGACTGTGTCGTAAATAGAGTCTTTCTCAGAGAGAATGGTTTATGGCAGCCATTGTCCTGTGCAGGGCTCCTTTAAATCTTAGTCTTTTAGTTGGGAAGGAAAGCAGAAAAAAAAAATGGGAAGAATTGAGTTGTTAAAAACTAATGCTAACTCACTAATGTGAAAGCATTCTGGTCATTTGATGTTAATTATTTAGCTGTAACTAGGGCATCTGCTAATAGTGACTTTATTTATTTTAGATGTCAATACTTTCAAATATGTGTGGATGGGGTCCATACTAAGTGAAAAATAAGTAATTAAATTTATCATTCTGAGCATGTTTATAGCATATCTACAGAATACATATAAACATCTGAAATTGTATAAAATGTTATATAGATGAACTATAAAAAATACTGATAATTTAAACATTCTACTACTAAAGATTAAAATATGTGTAATGTCTGAATGTGGTTAAAATTATGAATAGAGATAACATTTATTCATAACATGAGTACTGCTTACCCTTCTCTCAAGTGTGAACCCAGTTGGTGGATTAATTTGAGAACTTGAAAAACAATTTCTCAAACCTGTTCCACATCCACAATACATCCTCGTGTTCCATCAAAATGTAAATTTACAAAAATCAATAGAAAATCTTAAAAAGCAACTCTGTCAATCCCTATTTTTTCTAGTCCCCAAATTTCATGCAACAAAATTGTAAGCACAGATAGGCCTGCTACTCTCAAATTTCATAGACATTATATTCCATAAGTAGACTTACATTTCTTATTGTTTTTTGAAAAGAAATGTTAATGAGAGTCTGTTCAGTGCAGTGGGAATGAGATGGCCCCTTACTAGACTTCTTCTCAGCTCTGCTCTTGTTAAAGCCTGTCTAGACCTACGTTACTGTTACTTAACTTATCAGACTCAATACTATATACTTAATATGTATGCTTAATATTATATTAATACTTGTACTTAATACTATAATGAAATAATCATCACAATCTGTATTTTGTTACAAAGAATGAAGAAAGAATTTATATGAGGCATTTTGAGTTGTTTTTTATTATGACTATACACTTAACATCATCCATTATATTTCTAATTTTTATGTTTTTAAATGAGAAATAACTACATGTCTTATTCTAGTTGTCATTTATTCTCTTTGATATATGTGTGATGATCATAAGTGTGTGCAGTATTCATGCCCATTAGTGTATGTGGGGAGTAGAGGGTATTACCCTCTATTGACGTCAGGTGTTGTCCTCTATTGCTTTCTATATTTTTATGTTTTATAATTTCATATCTAGTTAGTGAACCTGTCATGTTAGCTGAACTTAGTGGATAGCATACTTCAGGAATCCACCTGTCTGCAAATTCCCAAAGTAAAATTCGCATACATGCTAAGACTATACCACCCCTAGACATGGATGTTGGGATCTAAATTGTGTCCTTCCTCACACTTCTGAATGTGGCATTTTACCCACTGATTTCTCTACTCTTTAACCAAGTTTTCTGCATCTTTCTTTCTCTTATTTCTTTCTGATTCAAAATTCTGACTAAAAAAAATTTAAGAAAGTCCTCTGGGATTCATTATATTAAAATTATTAAATTGTTCCCACCCATGTGTTTACTTCTCTGCTTTTTACTTCATTTTTAAAATTATCTCTCCTGCTTTAGTTCACATCTGACATAACCTTTGATAAAAAATAATTTTAATTAAACAAGGACTTCTTCTCATCTTTAAAGTTTCCTTTTACAAATAAAACATTAATATGAAGAAAAATAGAAACTATATCTAAGAAAAATCAACTAGATTGTGATGCAGCCACATGTATTAATTGATCCATATGGCTATGTTAGAAACATTTTTCTCTGATAAATCCTGCATCTTTTTGAGCAGCAATTGGAAAATATAGCTTCTGCTTTCCAAATATCTAGTTAATTTTTAGTTTTTGTCAGATATAATGGATCATCAAAATGAATTAAGTATGATGCTAATTAATTTTATCAAAAGGAAAATACAGTGCTAATGGCTAATGTGCTCAAATGCATACAGCAGGACTGGAAGGGCAGAAACATAAACATTTGTCGATTTCAAGTAACCTCAAATAAAACATTCAACACAAGGCTTTTGTGACTGGCTATAGCAAGAAAGCAATATGAATTGATGGGCTCATTTATCTCCACCTCTTCAGAGACTAATTTGTGTGTGTGTTTTTTAACCAACTACATTAATACATTCTGTATGTTTGTCTGTGAATAGTCACTGCTATGAGATACCTTCCAACAGCCCAGAAGAGTTTAATATTATCAAGGTTACAGCTGTACTTGTTCATAAATAATTCATTTAAAATACATTTTTTAATTAAAAAATGGGTCATATGATTCATTTTGCAGTCCTGTGGGCCATCAGTAGATCATCTGGGGATGATTCATTAATGCTTTCTCTATAATCTGCAGTCTGCTATCCCACATTTGTTCATAAATATACTGAGCAATACTGCTTGTGACTCCTTGCCTTTCACTGCAAAATTCACAGAGGCACCTTTGACTAGCAACCCCATGGATTTGAAAACAATATGGGCTCATCTAATTCTAATACACAAATACCAGCCATGTGGTGGTTGGAAAGCTACACACATTTGTCAAGTTAAATGATAGTTCAGATTTGGAGCAAATAAAATAGAGTATCATATCTTTACTTACATTTGACATTGCCAGCAACTTTAAATTGAGAAGAAAAATAAGGTGGAAAATAGCACGGAGTGTCTGTGGCTACATAAACCTGTTCCTAATCTCACAGCCTTTAAATAACATGATTTACATGGACCACTTGATGCAAATATTATTTTCAGAGATTTTCAGTACAGTTTTTGAAGAATATTGAATAATAGCCAACAACACTACAGTAGAGTGCCTTCTATTATTTTTTTTTAATTTGAGGATTCATATAAACTATTTATAAGTAATTGACATCCTGCACTCCACTCTTGTCACTATGGTGCTCTATTGTTCCATTTTGATGCCATTCTTAGTTACCAAATATCTCACAACTCAGGGTATCAAAACAAATACTTAGTTCTTGTTGTCAATCTTTTTGCAACTACCTTCTCTCAAAAAAAAAAAAAAAGATGCAGTTCAAATCCATGGAAAACTAGTTAGATGATTTGGCTTAGAGAAGGTGGCTGTTACTGCCAACCTTGCCTTTCTTAGCTAAAAGGCCAATAGCTAGGCAGGTGGTATAGGTAAGACTTCCAAGAGCTCTGAGAAGTAGGAAGGGGAAGTTTCCAGCTAGATGCAAAGGAGGCAGGACATGTAGGAGGAGAGATAAAAGACACAGCCCCTTGGTGGTACACAGATAAATATAAATGTGTTAATTGCAGTTATAAGTGCTAGTTAAAATAAACTTAAGTGAAGGCCAAAATCTCACAATTGATAAGAAGTCTTTATGTTATTATTTGGGAGCTGGCTGTCAGGGAAGAGAAAGACTCATTACACCTATGTTCTCTCATATTAGATATGGTAGGGTGGTAAATTCAGCATTCCCCAGGAAAGGCTGATTATAAGCTGATAAAATCACAGGTGTTCCATTTCTTTCCACACTCCACAAGAATTCCATTGACTATTGATGCACCTGTCTTCCTAATGCAAAATTTAATTCTCAAGGTATTTGAGAAAGAATGATCAGAGTGGATACAATAAAGAACTTAGTCTAATTAAGAGATGTATGTAATATTCCTTCTTGCTAAATGCTAGCTCTCCAGCAAAAGGAGTTTCTCCAGAAAATGTTCCAACTTCCCTTGTTAAAGGGCGTGCATTTTATCTGGTTGTTTTACATGTAGCCCTGAGCTGGTTTATCTGACAAACTGACACAAGCAAGAATTACTCCAGAATAAGGACCCTCAGTTAAGGAACTGCTTCCATAAGACTGGCCAGGGCATGTCTGTAAAGCATTTTCTTGGTTGTCAATTGATTCAGAGAGGCACAGCCCCAGTGTCTGGAACCATTATTAAGCATGTGGGCCTGAGCTATATAGGAAGCATAATAGAGCTAAGCAGTTTTTCCTCCAAGGTTCCTGCTTGAGTCCCTACATCAATCTCTTTCAATGATAGGCTGTGATCTGGACCTATATGCCAAATAAGTCCTTTCTTCTTCAAGTTGCTTTAGGTCATGGCATTTATCACAGCAGCAACAACAACAAAAAAGAACAGAATAAGTATATTTTTAAGGGCTCTTGAATATTCCCACTTATGCTTTTGTCTGTCTCATCACATAATACAATAAAAATTGTACAAGTATCAAATTTATTTTACATATCCTTCATATTTCTTTACAGATTAACTCCACTGGAACTTTTGTGGAACCTCATGTTTGACACCATGTTACTGGGGAAACTGAGGTTCCCTCTTTGTATTCCTATACTTGTTAATAACAAAATTTAAGTATGTATAGACAGTATCTAGAGAACTGTTTATCAGAACTTGAGAGAAAACAAACACACACACAGAAAAGCAAACTGTACAATGTGGCACAGTTAAGGAGAAAGGAGATAGAGAAAAAGAGAGGAAATCACGAGCTTTAGGCTCCTTGTTTAGGATTGGTGTCAGCAAGCAGCCTCATTTTAGTCATGATTTAGGGCGGTTCAGAGAAGGACAAAGAAAGCATAAAGTGTCAGTGAAAACAGATTTAGGCTTTAGTTGATATCTGAAAGAGAGTAAAGGCTATGCATGTTGTTTTTCAGTGTTAGAATTTTGAGTGGACAGATTTTGGAGAACTTTGTTTTAGCTGCTTGTGAAATGGTTGCATGCAGAAATATACTGGGAAGGGAAAATACACTATTTCACTGGGAAATATGTATTGCTTCTGGCTTATTATTGATGCTATAGGAGAATTAATCTTCCAAAGGTGTGGTTTCTTGACCTCATTGCAATTTTAAGAAGAAGGTAGTGATGTGTACTGTTATAATTCTTTGGAGCAGATGAGAGTGCCATGCCTCCACAAAGAGTCAGAACTACATCCTATCCTTGGTGTTACTTAAGGTTTCTATAAGAAGTAGTAAGTGAATCTAGAACCAGTCATCTCTTAGAATAAACTGAGTGGGATTAGCATAATGGTCCAGCAATACCTGGCCCTACTCTGTTTTCTATTTTTGCAATTAAAAGTTGTGGTTCTTATTTGGGAATATTATTTTAAAGTGTGTTGCATTTTTTTGTACTGCTTTTGTTAACAATTTGATTGTTTGATTAAATAAAATTAGTTTACGAGTAGGTGGCTGAATCAGCAAGTTGCTGACAGAAAGTAATAGGAAGAAACCATGTATAGCAGTATAACAAGGACTTTTTTAGTGGGAGTTGAGAGAAGAACATTAGGGTTTTATTTTCAAAGAAGTCAGCAAAGAGAGGTTACCTTCTAGTTATTAAGCTTCTCTAATTGAGAACTCCCCCTAAACTGTTGGAATGTGAGTTTCCTAAATTAAATACGTTCTCTTAGTGCCAGATTTCTGCAGGACACAGAAGAAAGTGATTGATAAACTTAGCCAATAGAAGGCAGGACAGTCCTTTGGATTTCGTGCTTCACTAAAAAGTCTGCCAGATATTCTTCTGGACCTGTAGATTAGAGCTAGATGTCACAATGTGTCAGAGGAACTATTGATGACTGTCCATGAAGCCAGATTTCTCTATTATTATATAATATTGTATACTTCAGGGTCTTTGATGGACTTCAGGACCAGGTAGTTATAGTTGTGGTTTTCCTTAGTTATTATGGTAAGTAAGTTGGGTCTAGAATTTTGAATTTACTAAGATAGTATAGATAATGCTTTATTTTCTCTGAATAGGCTAACTACAAATGGACAGAATATTGTAAATATAATTTTTACTTGATAATTGTTTTTCATTGTGTATATTTTTGCTGTGTTAAAGTTAAAATCTTTCTTTTATTCAGACAAAAAGGGGGAAATATTAGATAATATTATTTTAAGGTGTGTTAATTTTATTTCTGTTGCATTTGTTTAACTCTCTGAAGCTGTGATATTTCACTGGTCTAAAACCTGATAGTCTAATAAAAAGCTTAACAACTAATAGCAAGGCAGAAGAAAGGACAGGCAGAGTTGGCAGGCAGAGCGAATAAGGAGAGAAATTGGGAGAGAGAAGAACAGAAAAGAAAGGAGGAAGAGAACAAGGAAAGGAAGATGTCAGGGGCCAGTGTCCCACCTAAACAGCCGGACAAAAACATAAGATGAAAAGTAAGGTTACAGAAGTAAGAAGAAAAAAAAAAAAGCCCTAAGGTAAAAGGCATATGGGAGAATTAAGTTAAGAAAAGCTGGCTAGCAACAAGCCAAGCTAAGGCCAGACATTTATAATTAAGAATGAGTCACCATGAGGGACTTATTTGGGAGCTGGATAGCAGGCCTCCCAAAAGAGCAAAATCAAGTAACAACATGTTCTTCAAGAAATAAAGAACACATTTACTTATCAATTTATTTGCTATATACTCCTTTACCCCTTTACATAATTAATTGTACTCTCTTTTACCTAAGATCACAAAATACACAAACCAAAAGTCACATACTCAAACATCGAACATCACTAATTTGTGATTACCTATACAAAAATCATCACTTGTGCTCTATGTGAAAAAAATAATTCCCAAATACGTCTTTTCTTAGTCCTATTATATACATACATACATACATACATACATACCTACATACATACATACATATATATAAACACACACATATACATGCAAATTAATTCACATTACATATTAAGCATGCAAATTGTTCACTCAAGAATATTATTTTTTATTAATCTGCCAGAGGCAACTTAATTCTTGATACACCTATTAAGGGATAAGGGACAATTCATTAATCATACACACCAGAGAAATGTCTTTTGTGATCTGTTTTGTTTATGTGGAACAAAACACCAAATGCAAAACTTAGCATTGTAGAATCCTGCTTATCATGTGAATGTAGAACTTGTGGTAAGGGTGAGAGAGAGGGGGATTATGTCTCATTCTAGTTTTCCTTCTTTTCTAAGGCATTGCCTTTTTTTCTCAATATGTGTTTGACAGCTTTGTCAAACATCAGGTAAAGGGAGTAATGAAAAGATGGGTGAACAGTTAGCTTGTTTGCTGTTCTTGCAGCAGACTGAGATCCAGTTTCCAAAAATCCCCTGGGAGCTCACATGTGCTCATTAGTCCAACTCAAGTGGATCCAGTTCAGTGCCCTGTTATGACCTCTGCTGGCTCTTTGTACACACATGGTATACACACACTCATGTATATGCGCATATACATAAAATAGAATATGTTTTAAATTTAAAAATGAGGAAATTAATAGTTTCATGGGATTACATCTGGATCTTCAATTCTATTCCATTGATCAATACGTCTGTTTTCTACATATCGTGCTTTTTGTGCTTTTTTTTTTTTTTTTTGGTTAGTTGAATAATATGAAGTTAGACAAGGTGGTACCTCGGGAGAGTGTTTAATGTTAAGTATTGTTTAAGCTACCCAAGGTTTCTGTGCTTCCATGAAAATTGGTCCTCAATTTACATAAAGTAGTATATTGCAATATTGATAAGGATTGCACTGTATCTGTGGATTGCTTATGGTAAGATTAACATTTTTAGAATTTTAATTTTAAAAATCCATGAACACAAGAGTGCATTTTACTTTCTAATGTTCTCCTCTTACTTCTTTCCTTCCTCCCTTCCCTCTTTCCTTCTTTCCTTCATCCCTTCTTTTATTTCTTCCTTTTCACCTTCCTTCCTGGCTGTTGTATTTTTCAGTCTGTTTGTCAGCAGTATTTATAAAGGTTCCTGAATTTCATATGTTTATTTTATATTTTGTCAAGGTTGTCCTTACTCCTGTTCCTTAGGGACATTTTCAGTTGTCCTAACATAAAATTGCTATTTGGAAAGTCATTCGGTAAGCCTGCTTCGAGAACGTATTCAAAATTATAAAGCAGATGAGTGTATTAGAGAAAGGTAAATATTCAGAGGTTTGGAGGAAGACAGATGCAGGAGGTAGAGTGTATGTATAGATACATCAGCTTACAGAATCAAAATTAGAGAAATCGTGGGAAGATTGTAGATTCTATCTTAGTTACTTTATTTACTTTAGTTACTAAAAGGAAACTTCTAATTGGAGCATATACACAGTTTCAGAGAATGTGTTCATGAATGTGTTCATGATCGTCATGATGGGACACAGGGCAGAAGGTAGGCAGATCTGGCACAGGAGCAATAGCTAAGCACTTACCTATTGAGACAACTATTTGGGAGAGAGGGGGCGGAGGGAGAGGGAGAGAGAGAGAGAGAAATTAGGTTGTGAACAGCGTGGGTTTTGAAATTTCCAATCTTGTCATCTTAACACAGCTCCTCCAACAAGGTCATTCCTCCTAAACCTTCCCCAAAGGTCCATCAACATGCAAACATATGTGCCTATGGCCGTCATTTTCGTTCATTTCACGACAACCTTGATCCTGAGGAAACCTATTCCTCTTTTAGAAAGCGTAAAAATGACACTGCATTCGTTCTGGTCCCTGAAAACCTATGCAGAGCATCACCATCAAATGGTGGCTCCTTGTATCTGGTAACAACACAAGGCGACAGCAAATACGGGAACTTGGAAGGATCTAAGCTGAGTGGGTGGAATTATCTACACCATTGTAAATCAGCAAATCATGTTTTGAAAACTGGAATTCTTGCCACAGATACAAATGAATTAAACAGCAAAGGAAAAAGAGAGAGAAGAAAGTAAACATTGTTAGGGTACTTTCCCAGTTTTACAATACTGAAGGGTTTTCCAGTAACTTCTATCTGCATGCATTTACTGAGAGAAAAAGTGAATAGAAAAAAGAGCTGAGAGGCAGTTAAACTTTAGGGTTACAAAAACATGGCAAAGGCTAGAAACACAGACTTTCCTGTGCTGGAAGCCCTCTGCTGCCAGTGCTGTTTTGAGACTGTAAAAGGATAACAGAGAAAATCAGCATGAGAATGGCAGGCTTGTTCACAAAACCTGTATGGAAGAATAGCCTTGGCTTGTGAATAAATGCTCTCTGTGTTTTTGGCTTGGCTTTGCCTTGTCTGCTACTTGATTCAGTCCACATTTACCTGCTGCCTGTGGCCTTTTATGTAAAGGTTTTCACTATTTCTTGGTCACATTCAGCTGGGTAGAATTACCATTATAGTGTCAGTTTAGCTGGATAAAACAAAATGTTCTATAATCTAAAAGACTGTTTGGAGGAAGAGTGTTGAATCAGGTTATTTAGTTTTTCACAATACACCTCTCCTCCTCAGGGCCCAAAGGCTAAATATATTCACTCCTGCTTAAGGAGATTTGTAGTTGTCCTAACATATAATCACTGTCTGGAAAGCCATTCAATAAGCCTGTTATTACATGAAGACAGTTTTATGAACATAATCCTGTGAGATGATTTTTGTTCTCTAACAGTCATATTTGGTGACTTATGTTGTTTATGCTAATTAGATGTTTCTTGGAAATACAGGTATACACCCTTCACCTTGAAGAAGTCACAACAAAGAACAACCAAAACCCAGTGGATCTTTTATTTAATGGAGCTTTCAAATAGAGTGTATAGAGAGGGCAAGAAGAAATTACTACTACTAAGTTGAAAGCATCCAATGATCTTTCCCAAATTAAAATAAAAACTAATAGTCTCGAAAACTCACCACTTCAAAGGTAAAGGAAAGTAAATTAGACATAACTGAAGAAATCTTCAGAAAACACTAAAAAATTTGTCCAGAGCATAATGTAGGGCTATAAGAACAACAAAATACAAACCCTACAAGATAGAGTAGTGTTACCTTAAAATCCTACCAGGAGCTGCAGAGGGAGCAAGTGAAACACAACTAGGGAAGAAATTGGAACTATGATCCAGGTCATAAAAGTCATTAGAAAGTGTCTGGCTTTTCTTAGCAGGAATATACAGAATGCTTGTACAGCTTTTATTTCTGACCTGTACAGAGGCAGAAAACTAACTACAATGTAAAAATGATAGTGCAACCGGCCTTAGTGGCGCCGTCTTCCTTGACCATTCCCATGGCAGAGAAAACGAGATTCAGACATTTTGTCATATCATGAGCTCACCCATTCTTCCATAATGTCCCCATCCACAGGATTTTAGTTGAATCTGCTCCCAAACTCCATATCTCCTGATGAAATTATAAATCAATGCTTTGACATACAAATATTTGTAAATATCAGATACAGGTCTTCTTCATATTAGAGAGTACTTAATCCTATTAAAAGAAGAAACTTAGAAGCATCCTGGGATGATGTCAAAGAATGGCAAGCAAGCAACACACAATATGAAACAGCAGATGAAACAAGGTCATATAAGATAAAATGGCCTCGAGATTAGTCAACCAAAGATGGCAAGATTTTGGTAGAATCAGTAAAACATGTTATTGAAACCCATTTGGCCAACAATAAAGAGTACGTGTGAACCAGGTAAAGATGTGAGAGAACATCCTAGTCAGGGCCATGTCAGTCTGAATTCCCAAAAAGACAAGAACACTTTGCTGAAGAAAAAGTTCTGTGTGCGTATGTCAATCTTGAGAAAAAGTCAAGGAAGATGCGAATAAAAAGAGGCTCTTTCCAGTTCTGTATCAGGCATTTTAGAGTGGGTTGTGTCAATGAAGGTCTGAGCAATGACATGGCAAACATCATATAGAGGGTTCTGTTACCATCTGTAGAGACAGCAGTAGATGCAGGTAAGCCAGTTCAGAGGCTGTTTCAGTCATTTTAGGACGGAGCTCTGCTGTTTCAAAAGAATCTATAGATAGAAACTGAACTAATATGGGGACTTTTTTGAAGGTAGAATCAACAATATGTCTTCATGCACTAGATACAGAATATGTGGCAAAGGAGAAGAAAGAGAAGAATGTAAGATAACTCAAGGAGTCTCAGTTCCTTAGTTGAGGAGCATTTAGGTGTTTCGAGGTTCTAGCTTTTATGAGTAATGCTGCTATGAATGTAGTTGAGGAAGTGTCCTTGCAGTGTAGTTGAGCATCTTTTGCGTCTATGCCCAAGAGTTATATTGCCGGGGGCCCTGAGGTAGACTGAGTTCCTATCTTCTAACAAAACACCATATTGCTTTCCAGAGTGGCAGTAGAAATTTACGTTCCCACCAGCTGTAAAGGAGTGTTCCCTTTCCAACATAAGCTGTCAGTGTTTTTGATCTTAGCCATTCTGATAGATGTAAGATGGTATCTCAGATTTACTTTTTTTGTTTTTGTTTTGTTTTGTTTGCATTTTCCTGATGGCTAAGGATGTGGAACACTTTCTTAAATGTCTTTTGGCCATTTGAGATTCTTCTGTTGAAAATGCACTGTTTAGATATGTACCCACAAAATTGGGATTGGTAAAGATCTTTTCCCATTCTGTAGGCTGTCGTTTTGTCTTATTGACTGTGTACTTTGCCTTACGGAAGCTACTCAATTTCAGGAGGTCCCATTTATTAACTGTTGCTTTCAATGTCTGTGTTGTTTGTGTTATATTTAGGAAGTGGTCTCCTGTGTCAATGCATTCAAGGTTACTTCCCAATTTCTCTTCTCTCATGTACAGTGTAACTGAATTTATGTTGAGGTCTTTAATCTATTTGGAGTTGAGTTTTACTCAGGGTGATAAATGTGTGTCTATTTGCATTTTCTACATGTTGAGAAACTCAAAGTGATTCCACTAAAATCAGGAACAAGTTAAGGGTGTTCACTCATTATCTATACAATATAAACAAAGTTCTAGCTAGAGCAATAAGAAACCCTTAAAAGATCAATGCAATACAAATTGGGAAGAAATAAGTCAAACTTTTGATATTAACAGATGATATAATAGTATACATTACTGGCTCAACAAACTCTACTAGGGAACTCCTACAGCTGATAAACATATTTAGAAATGTGGCAGGCTGCAAGATTAACTCAAAAAACAAAACAAAACAAAAAACCCTATATCCCTTATATAGACAAATGATAAACAGGCAGACAAAGAAATATGAAAAAAATCACCATTAAAAATAGCCACAAATAACATAAAATATAATGAGATAACTCTAACCAAACAAGTGAATATCCTGTATAAAAAGGACTTTATGTCTTTGAAGAAGATATCAGAAAAATGGAATGATCTCCCATGTTCTTGGATAGGTAGGATCAACATAGTAAAATGGCATTCTTACCAAAAGCAATTTACAGATTCAATGCCATCCTCATTAAAACTCTAACACAATTCTGCACAGACCTTGAAAGAACAGTACTCAATTTTATATGGAAAAACAAAACAAAACAAAACAAAAACCCATGATATCTAAAACAATACTATACAATAAAGGAAGTTCTGGAGGTAACACAATGTCTGACTTCAAGCTTTACTATAGAATTATAGAAATAGAAACAGCTTGGTATTAGCATAGAAGCTCACAGGTGGACCAATGAAATTAAATTGAAGACTCTGACATTAATCCACATCTGTGAACACATGATTTTTGACAAAGAAGCCAAATCTGTGCAATGGAAATTAAAGCATCCTTAACAAATGGTGCTTTATGAATGGATTTTTAGAACAGCATAGTAATTACAGTTCATCAGTATTAGGCTACTGTATTAGTAAGGGTTCACTAAAGAAACAGAACTGATAGGCAGTATTTTAAAAGAATACTTACTAGGTTGATTTGCAGAATACAGTCTGGCCAGTTTAAGTGACTGTCTTTATACAAAGAACATGGTGACTACTCAGAGCCCAAGGTTTGATTCCTCATCAGTCTGAAATGAGAAAGAAGGCAGGAGGAACCCCGAGGGAGCTCTCGGCCTTCAGTTTATAGTGAAAAGGACAGATGCTGGGTTGTGATGTCAAATAAAGTTGGAAGAATCACCAACACAGAGGGGACAGTTTCCCTGGAAAGAGTTAAGGGCAAAGAGGCTAAAGAGAAGTGTTCTGCTAGGATCTTCTTATATCTTGTGCATGGAAAAGTGATGCCCACTTAACCAATTCAATAATGCTAGTCTAATATAATACTCCTTCAGATATGGGTTCCTAGGTTTGTCTCAGGAATGATTCTAGAGCCTACCAAGCTAATCAATAAGTCGTTAATCTAATCAGTATTACCCACAGTACTAAGAGAGAATTTCCTGTGAAGACTTACATAACTCTTTAGATAAATGAATTTTTTTAAAAGAATGTGCAAATATTAACTAGCTTCATTTAATTAAAAAAGCAAAGCTAGATACAACTAATGAATATCAAGACTCACCAAGAGAACTTTTTAAAATTTACCATCAATTAATCCACACCTCTGAGTCTTTATCTCTTCTTTCCAAGCTTAAGACACAATGCACTATTAAATAAAAAGGAGGCTCCTATAATGACAGTCACCCAGACACTGCTTGTATTTAACACCTATTCAAACAACATCTCTTATACATACCATTCTTGATTAAAAAATAAAAAAAGCCTTTACTTCACACAACTCAGAATAAATTAAAGAGAGAACTTTAAAAAAAATAAAAACCGCAATACTTTTTAGAACTACATTTCTTTGGAAATTTAAACACCCAAGTGAAAGATTTACATAAAAGAATCTGACCTACAGGATATAATGTACATAAGTGAAAATTGCTTTTTGGTTCTTTATAAAAATTTAGTTTGATTGGCAGGTTCAATGCAAAAACAATATGCATGCTCTGCTTTCATTTAGATTCAACTCTCCCATGTCACGTTAGGCTGTATATTTATTTTATATTTTACCACTACAATAATCACTTCACAGCATATTAGGTCTAGGCCCTTCTGTGGTATAAACAAGCAGATGCTAAAAAACAGGATTTTTGTTGGTGTTGTAGCCCTTGCTCTAGCATGCCTTAATACAGTTATTTTCATACCTCGAGAAAAATAGAGAAATGGATATTATGCCTCAGCATTAGTAGACACAGCTCAGCATCTCTCTTCTTATTAAATAGGTCTGTTATCAATAGACTAAATAAGTGATCTTTATTAATTATTTGGATGCTCTAATAAAAGGTGATATAGTGTACTTAACTAATAGCACACATTTAGTTATAGGACTTGAGCTTTTAAGTATCTACCAACTGCTTTGTATATTCGATAATTTACTACATAAAGTGAAAACACAGATAACCTTTCAAATAATGTAAAGGGACAGAAAATATTCAACTTTTTAATACATGATTTCTATGGTAGATAATAAGTATTAAAACAGATACAGGAGTGCTGAGATCTGTGGCCACAGATAAGATCTGTTTTAGCATACATGATGATCCAAAGGAATTTCTTTTGGAAAAGAGAATTTGATATTATTTGCCAAATGTTACATCAAGAATAGGAATATAGAAAATAACAAATTCTGTCCAAGAATGTGTTTTCTAGGTTATTAATATCTTAATAATTCATTGGATATCATTTTTACAAATGAGCATTTTTTAATGTTTAGGCTTGGTATCATGGGTTTATTAACATTATTATTTATATTTTTATTTTTAATTCTTCCTAATTGCAGTTTCCCCTCTCTCCATTACTCCAATTCATGTCACTTCTCCCCCGGTCCATTCCTCCTATATTTCCCTTCAGAAATGAGCATGCATCCCCTCCTAGGAGTCTACTCTGAAAACAACAACAAAATGAGAAGAGACTGGGCACAAACCCTCATATGAAGGCTGTGTGTTGCAACCTGGTAGGAAGAAAATGGTCTTAAAAGCAGATGAAAAAGAGGGAGAGAGGGAAAGAGGGAATGAGGGAGGAAGGGAAAGAGGCAGTGAGGAGAACAAATGAACCTGAATGTGGACAGGGTGGCCCTGCCATCTCTGCTCTTGGGAGACTATGACAGGGGAGCACAGGTTTACCATCTGCCAAGACCACATAGAGACCCTGTTGTGTTTGGTTTTAAAAAGTTAAATGAAAAAAAAAAAAAAGCAGACGGAAGAGTCAGAGACATGCTTATTTCTACTGTTGTCCCAGAAAAATATCAAGTAAACAACCATAATGTGTATGTAGAGGACCTAGCATAGACCTCTGTAGGCTCTATGACTGTGTTTCAGTGTCTGTGTGCCCCTGTAAGTCCTGATTAGCTGAAGTCTGTAGGCCTTGTGCTCCCAGGATTCTCCTCACCTCTGGCTCATTCCTTTCTTCTACCCCTTCTTCCACATGGTTCCCCAAGCTCCATGGGGGATCCTGATGGACATTTCACATTAAGGCTCTCTCTCCATCTAATGTTTGGCTGTGGGTCTCTGCATCTGCTCCCATCAGCTCCTGAAAGTAGCCTCTTTGATAATGACTAGACTTTGCACTAATCTATGAATACGTAAAAAAAAAATGTTAGGAATCATTTTGTTGAATTGTTTTCCATCATAAGTTTCTTGTCTATCCAAGTTCCACTTCTGAGTCACCCTCAGTAGGCTGGATTAGATAAAAAGGAGGCTCCTGTAATACCAGTCACCTAGACACTGCTTCCTGGATGTCTAGAAAGTAGAGGCCATTGGCTTCCTCTCATGGTCTAGGTCTTAAGTTACCATAGTCATAAGTTGGCCACTCTCACAAAGTCTGTGTCTCCATTGCTTCAGTGCATCTTGTGGGATAGATTATAAGTCAAGATTTTGTGTCAGGGTTGGCGCCCATGTCCCAACTCTAAGAAAGACTTGCTTGGTTACTGAGGATGGCCAGTTCAAGCTCTGGATCCTTCATTACTAGGAGTCTTTCTTAGGGTTACCCTATTAGAATCCTGAGAGTTTCTCCTTGACTAGGCTTCCACATAATCCACCATATCCCTCACTTCACTTGTTTTTTCCACTATTTCCTCCCTACATTCTTCCCCTCATCCATCCCCACCTAATCCCTCCTGTTTCCATCCCCACCACCCACATTCTCCTTGTAGAACTTCTTATTACTTAGCCACTCTGGCTTTATAGTATAGTTACCATCGACTCAACAGCTATTATCCACACTTAAAGGTGAGTACATGTCATGTTTGTATTTTTGGTCTGGATTCCCTAACTCCAGATGTTTTTTTTCTAGTTCTACCCATTTTGTCCATCTTCCTGTGAATTTCATGGTGCCATTTTTTTTTTTTAACAGTTGAGTAATACTCTCTTGTGTAAACACACCGTGTGTTCTTTATCGGTTCTTGAGTTGAGGAGTATCTATGTTGTTTCCAGGTTTTGGATATTATAAATAAAGCTTCTATGAACAGAGTTGGGCAAATGTTCTTGTGGTAGGATAAAGTATCCTTTGGTTAGTTCTATAACTACGCATTGAGGTAGATAGATATCTATTTTTTTTTGAGGAACTGTCATATTGATTTTCATAATGGTTATTCTAGTTTTCACTTGTACCAATAATAGAGATGTGTTCCCATGTTCAACATCCTTGCCAGTATGAGCAATCAGTTGGTTTTGAATTTTAAAGTCATTTTAGTTTACATTTTGATGGCTAAGGTTGTTGAACATTTATTTGTTTCTCAGCCATTTTGGTTTCTTTTATAGAGAATTCTCTGTTTAGATCTGTACTTCATTTTTAATTGGATTATTTGTTTTCTGAATATCTAGTGTTCTGAATTCCTGATATATGTTGGATATTAGCTCCCTAACTGATATGGAGTTGGTGTTCTTTTTCCAATTCTGTAAGCTGAAATTTTGTCTTATTGACAGCATTCTTTTCCTTAGAAAAACCTGTTCAGTTTTATAAAGTTCATCCATTGATTACTGATCTTAGTGTTTTGTTGACAGTGAACTGTTTAAAAAGTTGTGTTCCTTGCCAATGTGTTAATAGATATTCCACACTTTCTCTTCCCTCTGGTTCAGTGTATATGTGTTAAGGTTGAGGTCTTTGATCTACTTGGACTTGAGTTTTGTGCTAAGTGAAATAAGGACATAATTATATATTCTACATGCAGATAGCCAGTTAGTGCAACACCCTTTGCTGAAGATGCTCTTTTTCCATCATGTATTTCTGCTCCTTTATCAAAAAACAAGTGTTCATAGGTCTTAGACTTTATGTCTGTGATGTTGGTTCCTTTCATTGACCAACATGTCTGTTTTTATGCCAATATACAGCATTTTTAAAAATTATTTTAGCTGCATAGTACAGCTTGAAATTAGGCATAGTAATACCTCTGGAAGATCTGGACATTCTTTTATTGTTCAGAATTAGCGATTCAATTTTTTTTTACATATAACCTTGAGTATTGTTTTTTTCAGTGGCAGTAAAGAATTGTGTTGGAATTTTAATAAGACATTAAATTTATGGATTGCTTCTGGTAGGATAGCCATTTTATTCTTATATTGATCCTATCAATCCATGTACACGGAAGATCTTTCCATCCTCTGATGTCTTCCTCAATTTATTTCTTCAAAGATTTAAAGTTTTTCTCATGCAAGTCTTTGGATTGGTTGGTTGGTTAGAGTTACACCAAGGCATTTTATTTTTGTTTATGGTTATTGTGTATGGGTGTTGTTTCCCTAAAATTTGTTCTTAATTTGTTATTTATATTAAGGAGGGCTACTTATGTTTTTGAGATAATCTTCTACTCAGATACTTCATTGATGCTGTGTGTTAGATATATGAGTTCCTGGCTAGACTTTCTGGAGTCACTTGTGTATACTATTATATTAGCTGCAAATAGTTTTCAGCTTCTTTCTTTCAAATGGTATCCCTGTCACCACCTTCAGTTGTCTTATTGCTGTACCTAGAACATCAAGTGCTATCTTGAATATATGTAGAAAATATTAAATCTCATCATATTCCTGATTTTTTGTAGAGTTGCTTTGGTTTTTCTTTCCATTTAATTTTATGTTGGCAATAGACTTGCAAAAATTTGACTTTATTATGTTGAGGTATGTTTCTTGTGCCCCACTTTTCCCAAGACTTAAAAAAAATGTAAACTTTATTAAAATGAAGAAACTCACATACATTTTAAACATAATATCTTTTATATGTTAGCATGGCAGCATCAGATTTGAAGAATTATAACAGAAATTACATAGTTCTAACATTAGTTGTGTGTCATATTTGCCTTCTACAAACAATTGCCAACATTGGAGCGAGTGAGCTGGCTCAAGTAAAAGTGCTGTGAAAGTCTGATTATCTAATTCCAATTCCAGAGCCCACATAAAGTTAGAAATGGGTGTTGGATTTTATTCAAAGGCCTTTTTGGCATCCAATGAGGTGACTATGTTTTGTTTTTTTTCATTTTTTTTTATATAGTATGTTATTTTGTTTGATTTAGGTATGTTGAACCATTCCTATATATTTGAATTGAAGCCTACTTGGTCATGGTGGTTGAGGTTATTGATGTGTTTGTAGATTCGGATTGCTATTATTTTTATTATTTTTTGCATCTATTTCATAATATGTTCAGTAATTTTCTTTTTTATTGGATCTTTGTGTGATGATTTGGGTATCAGGGTAATTGTGGCCTCATAAAATTAATTTGGCAATGGTCCTTCTGTTTCTATTTAGTGGAATAATTTTAGGAATGTTGGAGGCTGCTCTTCTTGGAAACTCTGATAAAATTTTGAACTAAAATTCAACACATCTGGCCCTGGACTTATTTGGTGTTGTTGGCTGGGAAATATTTAATGCTTACTTCTATTTATTTAAGTGTTACAGGTCTATTTAAATTGATTATCTGATCTTGATTTAATTTTGGTAAGTGGAATCTATCAATAAATTGTCCATTTCTTTTAGATTTTCCAGTTTGGTGTACTAGTTTATTAAAGTAAGATTTAACGAATCTTTTCCTTTCCTTGGTCCTTTATTCTTTTCTGGTTTTGTTAATTTTTATATTTTTTCTCCATCTTTTAGTCAGTTTGAATAAGAGTTTATCTATCACGTCATTTTTCTCAAAGAAGAGAGAGGGGGCGATATTTTCTTGAGTACTATTACAGATAAACTTTTATAGATATTGTAAACTTGTTAGTTTATAAATTAATGTGATATTGAAGTTGGGTATCCTCATAAGAACTCACTGTCATAATAATTTTCTTTTAAGAAAATAGAACATCCTACACTGTGATATTTGTGAGCAGAGTGGCTGACAGGACTCTCTGTATATCAGGATGTGAACTAAATACTCTAGAACAGTGATTTTCAACCTTTTACTGTTGTGATTGTTTCATAATAGTGATTGTTACTGTTTAAATTGTAATATAAATATCTAGCATGCATTATTTCTGATATGTGTTATATCTGAAAGAATTGCTTTATCTCAAAGAGGTCATATCTGACAACTTGAGATACAACAGAGTATCATATGTTTATGATAGTAAACAATTATAGATGGAAGAGTAACTTTGGACATAATGAAGTTTACATACTGATGCCATATTTGCAGATGAGGTAATCTTAGAAATTTTGAGGCATTAGAGTATTTGAAAGTCATCTACTCTGATCATAATAATAATCCAAACTGTGCATATAGATGCCAATGTCAAAGAGAATGTACAGAAGCTATTCTGTGCTCTAAGGCAGGGGCCAGACTAGCAATGTTTTCTAAGTAGCACATGGATGGGAGAGTGTACATGCTTCCCAAAGTAGTGGGGAATACACAATAGAAATATTATGATGCTTGGTAAACCTGGATAGTTGCTTAGGTCAAATAAATAATTCCCAGAAGAAAACCAGCAGTATAGTGTTATAGTAAAGTCAATAGTGTTATAATAAAGACTCATGGGGAATATAAACTTTAATTTCCAGAAATAGAAATTTGAGACTTTAGGCTAGACTGCAACTAACAAGAACTGAACATAAAAAGGGACTAAATGCAAAAAAGTAAGTCCTTGTATACCTAAATAACACTGCAGGGAAAGAGATATAAAGTTAAACATAATAGTGTTAGTCACTCTTTTGCCTATTTAATTGTATAAAATCATGCTGTTTGCAGAATTCCCTGTGTATCTAATAAATAATTTATGATATAGAACGAAGGAAATCCAATATCATTGTAAAGACCTGTAGTCCTAATGCTTGGAAGGTAGAAGCAAGAGGAACCAAGTCATTCTTCACTTCATAGTTAGCATAATTACTCTGTGGGCTGTATGTGATGGGCTGTATGTGATCCTGTTCAAATAAACAAAACAAAACAAAAAGCCAGAATAATTATTTCCACACAAAGTGCTTACCTGAGTTTTATTTCCGAGAACAATATGGCAGAAAGAGAAAGCAGTCTATTGCATGTTGTCCTCAAACATGCACCATGGCACCTACACCACACCCCTGCCACATACAGACATAGTGAATGAATAATTGTAGCTATGAAATACTATTCAAAGCAATGAAAACTTGTATAATTTAACTTTTACCTAGAGATTAATGGTGCTTGAAATACTACAGTGAAGTCTGGTTACTTCTCTGCTCTTTGGATCTCTAAAGATGAGACAATAATCGAGCTCTGACACATTATGTGTTTCAACAACTATTTGAATTTTAAAACCTGAAATGTGGAGCTGTAGTAACAATTCGCAATTGAGAAAGAAATTTCTACTGTTTCTCTTCCACAGGGTTGTCTATAAAACAGTTCTTTATGTTATTTCTAAAAAATGTTCTCATCTCAGTTGTTTTCTGAACTGAAATCATCTCTCAAAAGGACTGTTTACGTAACCCAGGCTTGACTTTGCTATGAGTTCATTTGACTTGCCTAGAGTGGATGTGCTGAGCTGAGCTCACCCACCAAGGGACTTCTTTAGAGGGACAGGAGGGGAGAGCCTGAGTGGGAGGGACTGGGAGGAGGGAAGAGAAGCGGAGTAGGGGGATGCATGCATATAATAGGCATGTTTTTATTAAAGAAAGGAAAATGAAAACAAAAAGCAAATTCAAGGACAGAATAGAGCAGTGCAGTGAGGCTTTGACACATCTACCCCTGTTTCTGTGTAGAAAGAAAGGTGGTATTTGTGCACTTCATTTTCTAAACTAGGAATTCAGTTTTTGAGGGAAAAAAAATGTTCTTTTAAGTAAATCTATTTTACCTTAATTACTAATCCAAACACTGAATTATTAGGTGAGAATAAATTTAGCATTAATAAGAAGTACAATTTCAAGAGGAAAGTTTACAGCAATTCACCTCCAACAGTTTGGATTATATATTTATTTCAAAAACAAAAGTTCAAAGATTCAGACATCCAACATTAAGAAGAAGAAACTACATTTATATAGAGAGTCTTGAGATGTAGAGGATTTTAATATAAGATCAAGGACAAATTGTGGCAAATCACAAGAACTTCCTGAGAAAGGGAACTGCCAAGAATGCTGTTCCGTAAAGTAGTCTGAAAGTGTTGTGATTAAGAACGTGGATGCTCTTCTCTCAGTTCATGTACTCTCCTCCAGTGCAGTCTCGCCTCCTACTTCAGCTGCCACCTTTCAGCACTGCTCAGGCCCACATATCACCGTACTTTTTTTATCTGGCTAGAAGTATTCTTATTCACCTGTCTTAAACTCAGCTTAATACATACATCAAAATTTAAAACAAATATTTCCACCTAACCTTACTCTCTGGATCTCTCTATTAATGGCATGACCACTGGTCTCTCTGATGTCATCTTTCTCATCCTGTCATAAAGGGTCATTATTCTTATGGTAAAACTTCAGTGACTATGCGGACCTTTGCTCACGGACAGGCAAATGACCATCATGCAAATTCTGTTTTGCCACTCCTCATGTTCCCTTGTCAGGACTTTACGTTGACACCCTCTGTCTCCAGTCTTCTCTCTCTTCTCCACAACCCCTTTCTTTGTTCTGCTTTCTCATAGGCTATTACTTGTTCTACTTTCTCTCCCTATGTTCCCTTATTCTTCCCTTTCCTTTCCTCTTGCATGTCTCCTTCCCATTTCTTTCTTGATTTTCTACTAATTTTAAATTTTTGAAGTGGGTAGCAAAAGACAACTACATGTTTTATAGATCCGTTTACTGATGCATGCATGTAAAAGTTATTTACCTAGTGTTGTTTGATCACTTTCTTTATAGATAGCAGTATTCTCTCGTATTCAGTTTTTGGCATAAATTACACCAACTTTTCAACTGTTTTTGAGTTACTCTTTGAAGCTACATTTTAGAACAGTGGTCAAGTGGACTTTCAGAGGGACAGATAAAAATGCGCTTCTAAGAAAATACTTGATATGGTCCAGGGATATGTCTGTGAATTAGGACTGGATTGCTTTATAAACACTCTATATTGATTTATTTACCATAAAGATGTGAATTATATTTAGAAATTATTAATGTACTAAAACTGAAGGATAAATACAAATCAAATGAGGACCTTGCTATTCCTCAGAGAAATTGGACAATATAAAACAACAACCACAAACACTGAGATGTGGTCTGTGTGATCACAGCACGGACAGTATAGAGGCCAGTTAAACATTTCCTGGATTGAAGGCAACTGGAAAATCACAGCATTGGTGGTGTCCTTCCTCCTAATAACTCATACAGCTATTCAGGAGATTCACTTGATCCCCTGAGTCATTACTCCTTCCACAATCCTTTGGACATCTCCTTTTTATTTCAGTCACTTAGACCGGGATTGGAATGTTTTTAGAAGCATCTCTTACTACAATATTGATTACTTCAGTAAGTGGTAATCTAGGTCAGAAAATAAATCCTGATTTAAATTTTCTGTGAATTTTTTCAGCATAGTACAGCAAACTGTGTTTGTGATATCATTCCTACTACCTATATTGGAATTATGCAAAAATAAAATATAACCAATACTCTCTCATACATTGCTAAAGAGCAAACAATTTAAGTAAGAAAATAATTTTTCTTTCTAATTATGATCAGAAATATGAAAATCATGTTTAATTGTAGGAAAGATGATTCCAAAGAAAAAGTCATGCAGAAAAGCAGGTAACAAAATAAAAAGCTCTGCTAAAAGTCAATGCTGAATTTAAACAGTTGTAAGTTGACCATAACAAAATTATTATTGTCAAAATCACTGTTAAAGACCTAAGGTAAGTGGTCTAGATCAAAATGATAGTTTCAGAAAGAGAAGAGAAACTATTGTGGGATTCAGGTGTCAGCTGATAAGGTCAAAAGACACTTATACAGGGCACCGGGCCCCCTTAAGGGGGTGGGGAAAAAGCCCATTGAAAAGGGGCTTCTGGAACACGAGACACCCTCTTCCTGGTTCCTGGATGATTGGGGAGAGGATCGACTCTACCGACTGTCCTCACCGTTCCAGACTCCAGTCCCTGTTCAGGTGCTACTGTAATCTGTTAACTGTACCGTGAGTTCTGATTTATATTTTAATAAATATTTATCTGGTAAAAAAAAAAAAGTGGTCCTGATTTGACTATTAATAAGGCTGGATTTGGATTGGGAACTTGTGGCTTTCTCCCTCTCTAAACCCAAGCATATTGGTAAAGAAATATGAAAAATTCTGTCTCATATCACAAAAGCCACCTGGTGTGAGACAGAAGGCAAAATATTTAGGGACCAATATTATTGTGACTTCATCTTAAACCTTGTTCCTCTCTGTTTCTGTACCTCTCAAACATCTCATCCTGTCTGCTTCCAGTCTCCTAAAGTCATGAAAGATATAAATATCTTTTGAATATCGACAATGCTTAAGTTTTCCACTGTAAATAACATTTTCTTCTATCAGCTATCTACAAAGAATATGGAACCAAGATGGGGCCTCCACCGCAACAACTCCTACTAATTAATCAAGAATAACACAAAAAATATGAGAGAGGCAGGTAGACAGGCAGACACACACTCACACACACACACACACACACACACACACACACACACACAAACCATCAAGAACCTGGTGTGCACCAATCAATAATTGTTTTCAGATAATAGACGATTCAAAAACAGATACAAGATAGCTCCTTATGATTATCCTTCAGATCACACTGCTAATTAAGTTTCCAGATGGAGTTAACCACTATTCTAAGAATGGTTATAGATGTCTGTGGTCAGTCCATTAAGAACTAACCATTGTTTTAGTTTTTACAGGATCCCAAAGAGATGCCATCACCCTTAAGTCAGCAGGAAGCAACCTTATGAACGACTACGCCCCCTTTCCCAATAAGTTTTATGCTCTAAAGGTTGTGGGTAAAACTGGGTAAAGGACAAAACTATAATATAACATCAGAGATCTTTTTTGAAGAAGAGAGGGGGAATAGATAGGATAGATAAAGGTAGACTGTTCTACATAGCTATACTCCATTCTAGCTGAATGTATGGGCTAAGCTAAAGACAATTTGCACTGTCATAGATATTTGTATATTGATACTAATGCGAAATCATTTTATACGTTTAATTGTGATAATTTGTACATTGGTACAAAGTTTAATCTGAGATTGCTTTATATAACCAAAGCAACTTGTACTTCGATATAACTCTGAATCTGTAACTATTATGTAAAACTGAGTCTACAATTGCTATATTTTATACATGCTTCTACCTTTGTTTAAAATATTTGCACATCATTGTCATGTATACTATGCAATTACTACCTTCATTTAACTATACTAGATATAATGTATGATTGCACTAGTTATGATATATGCACAAGATGTTTTATATACCTCTGTTTAGATGATATATATGTATTTACATGTCTAAAATGCTGTGGACACTTTACCTGGTAAAATACCCCTGGCTAATGTTCGATAGTTCTACTAAGGGTCATTGTTCAGGGATTGTACACCCCTTATATAGGTATTCTAATTTTTAGTACAGGGTTTATTCCTTAAGACGATAAGATCTGCAGTCAACACTATTTAAGGTATCATATCCCAGTCATATCAGATACAGGTAAGAATATCATAGATAGACAAGAATCTTCAACCATTTCATAGACCCAGAGAATATGGCATTTTACATTTAAAATTCGGCCACGAGAGACACGACGACTCCTGGTGTCACTGCTCCCTTCACGAGATGGTGATGAGCATCGAAGATACTCCATTGGAGTTAGTCCTTTTTGCAAAAAATGGCCGGTTGAGTAAGGAACTGCCCTTACCTTGATTGCTGACAGTACACACATGGTGTCAAGCTGGATGTACAAGTTGATGGATGGAGACTGACGAAACCTGCCTAGACAGGATAAAACAGTCCCTTCAAAATTGTTCTGCTTGTGAAAAGATCTGTCAGATACCATAGGCCTATAGCCAATCTGATAGATGCTCTAACGGTGCACAAATCCAGAGGTGATTGTCCAGGTAGCTGTGTTGCTGTCCTCTCCCAAATTTTGGAAGTAACTACTTCCATGTACTTCTGTCTTTCAGGCAATTCACCTTCCTTCTCAGGTCTTGAAGAGGTTGAAGAATAGATATTTAAGGTTATCACCCTAGTATCCCTTAGATAAAAACACTCAGGTGTTAAATTTTCACTTTCCCAGATTAACCCTTTAAAATAATCTATACACCCTACTATCTACCAATATTCTAGAACTATTAGATGTACCTTATATAAGTTAGGCTTTGATTAGAAATTGTACTTTGAACTCTCCTAGATACTACCTCATAGTAATTCCTACTGTACATAGTCTTAGTTTAGAACCTTCTTAGTTAGACAAAAGGGGGAGATGTTGTGGGATTCAGGTGTCAGCTGATAAGGTCAAAAGACACTTATACAGGGCACCGGGCCCCCTTAAGGGGGTGGGGAAAAAGCCCATTGAAAAGGGGCTTCTGGAACACGAGACACCCTCTTCCTGGTTCCTGGATGATTGGGGAGAGGATCGACTCTACCGACTGTCCTCACCGTTCCAGACTCCAGTCCCTGTTCAGGTGCTACTGTAATCTGTTAACTGTACTGTGAGTTCTGATTTATATTTTAATAAATATTTATCTGGTACTGGTGCCTTCTAAGTAAACTCCGCCTACAAGAAACAGACACAAACACACACACACACACACACACACACACACACAAAGGGACAGGGGAGAGCAGACAGAGACTGTCTTTGAATCTCAATAAAATAGATAGTGATTTGGATCTATCTGTACATATTCATACTTAGAACACTTACTTAGTTAGTTTTCATGAATCCTTGAGATCAAATCAACTAACTTTGACGTTGTTATCCATATTTTTAAAGTTACTTTAATGTAAACAAACAAGTTCACATTATTAAAGATGAAAACTAAACTAGCATATTAACAATTTAGATATTTCAACTCATGGTAGCAAGCCAGCATTCCACTTTATGGAAAAACTTAATGTTGTATTTAGTTAGTAGCCTATAAATTACAACTTTATTACATTTTCAAACATTGTCTGTGTAATTTCCTTTCTTAATAAATATCCTAAAACTGTTACAGCAAATAATGTTTACATTATGTAAACTTAAAAAAAAAAAACAACATAAAATAGCGAAAATGATAGAGTTAAGATGAAAGGCTTCTGTATTCCAAAGCATTGTATCCTCTGAGTGTTCATACTGTGAGTGTAAGATGCAAATAAGGAGAGAGACATTACATACGAACTGAATCTCTTGCTGTCATCCTGTTCTTTCATGGGATATGACCCCTCACCTGCTAGCAGCTCTCAGGAAGGCAGACAAAGGGGGAGAAAGAACATTTGAAGCTGCTGCATTGTGACAGGTGAGGCTGAGTGGCACTTCCAGTGCTGTTACTAATTTATTAAGTATTCCAAAGTTAGAATTTAATCGAAATATTCTTGTCACATTATCCATCACCAATGTAGAAGAGAGTGACTTTTCTTAAAGAGCCATTAAGTACAACACCCTAAGGCAGGCTTTTACTTATTTAGGTATGTCACAATGGACCAGTTCCCTTTTAATGACTTGAATAATTGTGTGACAAGTTGTAAAAAATGTCAGTGGCCCAAAGCCTAGTCTAAGGAACATGCTAAGGTCTACTAGCTATGAGAGAAACACTTGTGTAGTCCGAATTTTATGTCAAGCCAGTTTGTTTTGGAAAGAGGTAACTTCAATTGAGAAAAGGCCCCAGGAGACTGGCATCTGAACAAGGTTTTTAGAATGCTTTCTTGACTGATGATTGATGTGGGAGCTCAGCTCATTGTGGGTTGTGGGTGATGACACCCCTGGGCTAGTAGTCTTTGGTGCTATAGGAAGCTGATTAAGCCACAAGGAACAAGCCAGTAATTTTCTCTTTGGCCACTGAAGCAGCTCTTGCCTATGGGTGCCTACTCTGTTTTGAGTTTCTGCCCTGACTTCCCTCAGTTTGGAGTATGACCTAAATGTTGTAAGGTAAAATAAACTCTTTTCTTCCCAAGTTGTTTATACTTATAATATTTTATTGGAGCAATAGAAACCTCAACTAATACATGTGTATACCAAACCAAACCAAAACAAAACAAAATAAAAACAAACAAAAACCCCACATGCTTCCACTTTCTATTTCCTCACATGAACCAATTTGATTGCTGTGGCAGACAGATGTGACCATACATTTTGATTATTGTGGTAGGACTTGAACTTTGGACTAAAGAGCTGTAAAGCATTCAGAGGTCAGGGGGTTGTTCTATGGTAGCTTACAAGATAATAGTGAGATCAGAGCAGGTGATAGAAGATTCATACTTCCAAAAAAAAATTTTCATGTGAGCCTTTCAACATTTTGATTAAGAATCTGTGGTTCTTATCATCTGGAGATAATGAGTAAGCCATGATTAAAAAGAAACCAGCACAATTAAAGGGGTATATTTGCCTTGTGGGGACACACAAAGCTGGTCAGTTAGGCCTGAGAAATTATGGACTATTAAGCTTCCTCAGGGAAGCTTTGGGCAAAGGTGCCGTGGATGCATCTCATGCAAACAGCTGACCTTGGCGATGTCTAAGCCAGATGATGTTGGTTTTGAAGAGATGAGGGGACCAAGAAGAACAGCTGATGCCTGGCACTCTGTGACATGACTGGTGCCCCTTGAGAGAAGCTTGAAAAGGCCATTAGTAAAAGTGAAGCCTCAGTTTCAGTATATAGCCCAGAACTGAAGGTGTCACGCGAAGTTGGGGTTTAAAGTTTTCACATCACATGGCAGGGTCAAAGTTCCCGAGGAGCCAAGGAGTGGCTATAGGGAAAAGGTGCAGCTCAATTACAGAGATCATGGCATTTGAAAATTCCAGTTACCCACTCCCACCCCCCAAAAAATGGCAGTCAAGAACAAATATAGGTATGGAGTGAAGCCAGCCTGGGCCTAAAAGATGTTGTATTTGTGTTGTAGAGTCTTTTGAAGTCTAGAAGATCATGGATCTCAGAAGTCTGACATTAAGCCTTACACTGTTGAACTTTGTTTTGCTTTGATTTAATTGTGACTGTGTCAAGGTTCTTCCTTCTTAGATTAAGAAAGAAGAAAATGTATTCTGACTGTACAAAAACCTACAGTTAAACAGATTTGGGGTGTTTTTGAGAAATTTTGGGTTATTTTAAAGAGGCTGGATTTTTCAAGTGTTTGAATTATTTTAAAAATTGAGACCTTTAAAATTTGAAACATATTTTAAATCATGTAATTGATATTAACATGACATCTTAGGGACAACAAGAAAGAAAAGATTATGGTTTGGTAGTGATATGTTTGTGTTTAAATTGACAAGGGAGCAATTTTTATTGGCTAGTTTTACATCAACTTTAGAAATGCTAAAGCTGTTTTAGAATATGGATGCCCAATTGAGAAAATACCCCCACTAAATTGGCCTTGGCAAACCTGTGATATATTTTATTAATTGATTATTGTTGATAGAAGGCCCAGCTAACTATGGGATGTGCCATCCCTGGGCTGGTGGCCACCAATGTCATAAGAAAGCAGGCTGATCAAGCCATGGGGAGCAAGACAATCGGCAGCACTCCTCTATTGGCCTGTATCAGCTCCTTCACTCAGGCTTTTATCCCATTTAAGCTCTTTTACTACTCTCTTTCAGCAATAGAGTAGAAAGTAAGAATTTTAAGTAGAAATAAACATTTTCCCATCTGAGCCACATATAGTTATGGTATTTTTTTTCACAGCATATTTTCATAGCTAAAATGCCAACCCTGCCTAACAGTAAACAGTTGTGTCTACCTTTTAATTCTTCCTTTGTAAATTTTAGCTTCCACATGCTGAACAAAAATGAAACTATAAAATAGCTGTACTTTTATATGATACCAAGATGAATATGCATAAGTCACATTACCAGTATGTATCACACATGATACATTAAAATATAAGTCAATGTTTACAATAGAAGAAAAGAAAATGCACAGGTATGCATAAAATTACCAATTTATATATCCGATTTATATTCTCCACAAAAGAATTTGTGTACTTAACACTGAGTTAGAATATGACTCAGTCATTCAATTAGAATGAGATATTATCCAACACACACACAAAACCTTATTAGCTTCTTTTAAAGCAGTAAATATATTTAATACATTTTGACCCCAAACTAATAGAGCTGTGACTTCTATAATTTGGATGAAGGTACTTGCCTTATACAACTATTGCTAAGAGAAAATGTAAATGAGTAAAAAGTCAATAAAATGGATCTCTATCAGTTATGCTATGTGCTATTCTGAGTTTTTTGCTTTTTTTGTTTTAAAGCAGGGTACCAGGTTTCTCAAACCTTAAACTTAGAGATTACCTTTGATTCTGTGTCCTCCTGTTTCCATGTCTTAAGATCTCAAAATTATTATATCAACCACATTTGATTTATAATCATTTTTAAAAATATGAGACATGAGGCATTTTGATAGCAAAGAGACAATTTTTGACACACTAAAATAGAACAATAGAAAATGGAAATCAGGTATTGAGGATCTAAAGTGTGTAGCAAGTGACATATGGTCATTTAATAGCTGTTGGAGAAGACTATTACACCATGGGGGGGGGAATTCTCACTTACACCTCAAAGGGCATCATATTTTAAGTAATAACCAACTATGAGGACCTTTATTGAGGTAGGAAGAAATGAACTAGATAAAGAACTTTATACTTTGTTTCTTTGTTTTCATAAGGTTTGGACTTGAAGTGCCTTGACACCCTGTCCAGACCAGTAAATGAAACAAATGTGTACAGAAATACAGTTTCTTAAAGCAGGTGGTGACCTGGTCATAGCACAGCAGACACAGTGATTGGTTCTGTGACAATAACCCACAGTCAGTGCACAGGGCAGTGTGATGGGGATCCATAATCAACTCATGGGCAGTGTGATGATGACCTTCTGTCAGCACCTGGAGCAGTCAGTTGATGCTGTGGACAGTACCCATGTCATTGTTAGAGAGGTATACTTAACAGTAACAATAAAACACACGCAGGCTAGCTCACACCTTTAACCACATGATGCATATGAAGACATTAATAACTGCTGCCATTTGTTTAGATTTTCTTTCTTAGAAATTTAATGCACTTTTCATAAATTTATAAAATTTCATGTGCAAGCGTTTTTCCCTTAAAACATAAAACTGCTCTAGAAGAGAGAGGTTTTATTGCTTAACTTTAATGCGATTAAACTAAAAAATGTTTCAATTCATCTTGAAGAATGAATGTGTTCTTCATAAGCATAATAACAAATTCATATAAATTCTATTATATTTTTGAGTTCACATAATATTTCTTTTAGAATGAATTTTTATACACACAATAAATTCATTCTTCAGACTCTTATGTTTGGGTAGAAAATCTATTTTCTTGGCACCTACAAAGAATCCAATTTCACTGTTAAAATTGTATCAAAACTCATTTTATTAATTACTCTTAATATTATGGCATTCTCCTTATAGCCTATTTACAACAGATTTCTCTTCTAAATTAGTTCAAATGGCCAGGTACAATTCATTTGTTATTATCAATCAATCAACCTCCTACAAATAGAGAACATTCCAGATGTGCTTTTTTATGCCTCATTTATACTCACTGGCCAGGAATCATGTGTTTATGCACCAACTGGAGCATTACCATATAATTATTAATGATACGTCTCTTCCAAATGCTTATACCCTAATCGCTTCTGAAGGTTCCAGTCACCTTTAAGTCTAAATGTAAGGTATTTAAAAGGACAGACAATTGCTATGTGGGATACTTTATATTTCTAATTTCCTGTCTTTGAAGTGATATCCTTAAGCTGTTGGGTGATACATTTTACTTAGCCTTCATTTCTGGAAATCATACAACCACTCTCATATGGTTCACAGCTCCTCTAGATGATAGAAGAGCAAGAGACTTCTAAGACCTTCCTAGTTCACAGCATGTTGCATGAACCTGGGAACAACCACTGAAGACCAGTTCCTAAGACATGAACTCTTGCTCTCCTCTGAACCTCATTGCTATACACACTAAATGAGTATTGATAATCACAGAGCATAAAGAAAGAGGTTCCTTCTTGGCAAGCTGGATAATATATACAGACCATCCATAAGAGGAATGGCTATATGGTGTAGGCCATATACTTACCATGCTAAGTGCTAGACAGCAAATACATAGAGTACAGGGTGTCAGTGTGTCAACATCAGTCTCCTTGTATTATATCTTATCTTACTAGTGTACACACAGACTTTTCTAAAGTCTCAACTCTACCAAATAATATTGTATGAGGAACAACAAGTTTAAATACTGAAATTTTCCAAATGCAAATCCTTACAGAAGAATTGAGCTATGTTGGTTGTAACATAGAACAGAAGCCATTCTAACACCAACACAAATTACATATTTTTGTAACAACAAAAAATTAATAATTTATAAAAAGAAAACTGTGTATATCATTTTAAGATGATATTAATTACCAGTGGTTTTCAATCATCCTAAGGCTGTGACCTGTTGTAGTGAGGTTTCTAGGTCCCGGGCGGCCAGAGACCCAGACCCTGGCACCAGACCCCTCAGCTGCCCAGCCATCTGCCGCAGAGGCCCCCAGAAATGACTCAGATGCTTATATTAACTTCATGCTGTTTAGCCTATGGCTCAGGCACATTGCTAGCTAGCTCTTACATCTTACATCAACCCATTTCTATTAATCTGACTGCCATGTGGCCCATGGCTCACCTGTGTTCCTTACATGTTGCTCCTTTGGGCTTCAGCTTGGTATGCTTCTGACTCCACCCTGCTTCTCCTACCTATTCTGATTCCTCCTCCTACTTCTTCTATGGTGCCTGTCATGGGCCAAAACAGCTCCTTTATTTAAAGATTGAGATTCACAGCATACAGAAATGCATTCCCAGATCAGTGACCCTTTAATATAGTTGTCTTATTTTGATGATCCCCAGGCATGATATCATTTCATTGCTACTTCATAACTAATTTTACTACAGTCATTAATTATAACGTAAATAAGTCATGTGATCCCTGTAAAGGGGTCACGTGACCCTCACTGATTGAGATCCACTGATTTAGGACTAATTCAGGGGTAACATGCACCCCCTCTTAACTAACACTCAGGCAGGACAGGGTAGCCCTGCCAAATCCCTATTTCAGAAGCATGCATTCATTTCATTTTCAGAATCTACAGTACTAGTGTCAAAATGGTTTGTTTATAGTCCCAATATAGCTGTGAGATATAGATAAATATTATCCAAATTACTTGCTTGTATTGGAGCCCCATCCTTATGTATGACTCACTAACTCAGGACTATAACTTACGCTTTTTAAGGTTAGTGTGTATCTTTGCCCTAGCTTTAAATAGTTACTAGAATGTCTTAGTGTCTCTGGTAAATGTTTTGTTATGTACTACAGAATAGACAATCTGTGGCTGGGGCTCATTGGTTCAGGCCTTGGCTAGCATATGCAAGACCCTAGCTCAATCTTTGGCAGCGAGATAAAATAAAAGCAACAGAAATAGCATAATCCTTCCTGATTCACTGTAGTACCAGTGTCGTAAAAATAACCTTAGAAATAACGATGTTGAAAACAGAACATCTATGTGAAGACCTTGCAAACATCAAAGCAAACATGATGACTTCTGAAACCAGGACTCAGCGCTGCAGGTTCTAAGGCTACAACTGTCCCTCTGCTTCAGCCTCCTTTCCCCTACTCTCCAGGTAAGGACATCACTGGGACCACTACCCAGATATAACCGTTCCTGAGAGAGCTCAATTTACTCTTTTCTAAAACCATGGCCATTGTGAGAATTCAAGATGAGAACTGGGTACAAGATAAGGAATCCCTATATTTGAATAGAAGTAAACAGAAGAAAGTAATATACCCAAATTCCGTTTGCAAGTTTTTTTTTTTAATTAGACTGAAAGAATCATTATGAATGAATAAACATGGTAGCATTCTTCATATAGAGTTATACTTCGGTTGTAGATGAGTTTAGAACAAATCATAGAGCTTTCATATCTAAAATGTCAAAATCAGAATATATTTTGAGAATCTAATCATCAAACTTTGAATTTTTGGTATATATTTCCACTTTTTAATTATTAAAAAACACACACACAACAACAACAACTTTTGAAGAACTTCAAGAACATGGTTAGGTAAGAACTATGTAAGAGAGAGCAGTTGCAATGAGACACTGGAAGAAAGTTGAAATTAATAGCAGTGGGAAGAAGGCAACATGTCTTGCAGTTAGACAGAAATCATGAACCATTACTGAGTTATGTGGATAGAAAAATAATTTTACCAAAGGAGGGTAACAATTGTAAGAAATTTGGAAAGAAGTGGAAATAAAATTCTTCTGATTGAAGAACATTTTTGAAGATTCTTTGATGAAATTGTTACATTGTCATGTGGACATTCATCAGAAATTTTTCAAAAGCCAAGTCCTCGAGAAGAAATATACATATACAAGTGCTGTTTAGTATCTACAGGTATATTTGTAATGAAACATGTGTATTCATTTACAAATAATGCCTGTTAAAATTAATGTTGTTAAAATAATCTCACTATTAAAATTCCTGAGAAGATAAAAATGAGCAAAAGAAAAACTCGATGCTGCTGCACATTCCTCTAAATAACTCTTCTTTTGATTAATTTAAATTTCATTATTAATTAAAATCACATTAATAAATGAGTTTTTCTTAGAGTTTTTTAAAGTTTTAACTCATTAACTCTGATACTATTAATTGCTAATTGAAATTTTATCTGCACCTATGCAACCTTATTTTTAATTAATAGTGATATATCAACTAAAGAAGTCTTCAAGATATCAAAGGAAGGTAAGATACAATGGAGATTTAGATTAAAAGAGTTTTCTTAATGGATCTAGAATACAAAAATGTGAGCTTTTACAAACACGGAATTGTTTGTATACATATGTATTTATTAAATTAATGTATTGATATTAAATTATGCATTCATTATATATTGTATTTTCATGTGAAAAATATTCTTAGGGAGCTGGCATAGTATTCAGGTCCTTTTCTAGCATTTGGGAAAAGTAGGGAGAAGCCTATCATGAGTTCAAGCCAGCAATTCTACTTTGCAGGTCTCTCTAAAACAACAATAAATATATAAATAAAATAAAAAATCTCTTCAAATCTCTAAGAAGAAAAGGGAGCATAATTTTTTTTCTAAAGCTTCCTTCTCACCACTTTTTATGATTCACTTTCCCCTGGACATAGTGAAGTTGTTCTAAATTTATTTTGATTTTTTCTTGCCTATGCCACATCTCCCTCTTTGTTGTAAACAGGTTATTGTTTCATTGACAAGATAAAATTTTGCAACCAATGAAATATAAAACCAATGCATCTTTGAAATATTAGAATTGTCATTTATGAAAATGTCTCCTCCATAAACTTTATTTTGTTTGTACATGATGTAAAAATTAAATTTTAACATTTGTTTAAAAGACCAAGTTGACAAAATATATATAATTATTAAGAGTGTTTCCTGTCCAAGGAGGATTGAGTCCCAGAAGTAGCTACAATCTCTGTAGGCCTCCAACACTCTCTTCTGATATGTGCAGGCACCTGTGCACATATGGGACACATACAGACAAGCAGGCACACATTAATTAAACAAATAAGCATTTAAAACTTCATCTTCAAGTCAAAAGATAACCACAATTAATAATTTGTATTTATTTTATCTTCCCTCAATTCCTAGAAGTCAATGCTCCACTTTCTCTCACTTGATTCTGCTGTGCTATGTCATATTACTGGAATTAGACAATTCTAACTTTAGGGTTATTCCTCTTTCCCATTTCTTTTCATGAACCCTTCCGTGTTTGTCTTATTTTATGCAGCATAATGTTTCCAATATTTGTCTATATTGTAATATGAATAATAATTTCATTCCTTTTTAAGGTCAAATATCTCATTTTCCATGTATCTCACAGTTTGCTGACCAATGAGCCTGTCAATGGACAGTACCACACACATTTTGTCTGTTGTGAACAATGCTTTTCTGAAAATATGTATGCAAATATGTATTTCATCCCTGCCTGAAATTATCTTGCTATATCCCCAGAGGTATAATTGATAGATAATTTAACTGTCAAGATGCTTCCTATAGGTGCTGTATCATTTCTGTGCATGTGTATATTTTCACCCAAAATTCTTTGATGATTTGTTTGTTGTGCATCTAAATCTGCAGGTTTCTGACCCAGCCAGCGTCAGTATCTACAAGACTTGGTGTTGTTGTTGATGGAGAGTGGACATTAAATTTGTGAGAGGAAAATTTTTCAATCTTTTGAGTTTGGGTTGTTTGATAAGAAGATACTACAGAAGAAAAAGTCACTCTAGATTCCTTCATTAGGTTAAGGTTGTCTCCGTCATTAGTGATAGTGGTAGAGACTTTTTCTTTTCAAAGAATGAAACCAGTCTTTTTTATATATGGAATGAATAATTTTCCACTTACAGGAGTTGGATAAGAATATCTAAGATGATTATTAAATTATAATAACTGAAACATAGATATTAAGTGTAATAATTTGATTGAATATATCTTGTCATTCATAAGACACTGTCATGTATTTGTCATTTGTCTCTAGGTTTATTTAATGAACACATATCAACATTAAATCTTAGCTTTGATTATAAGTTGCTTGTAAGTAAAAGGTTCTCGCCCAGCCCCTCTTTGTTATTTCCTTTTCTGATGTATCTACTTCACTTACTAATAGGTTTTCAACATTTCCTTTTTTTACATAGTTACATTATATAGATATGTATATATATGTAAATTTGATTTTAGTACATGTGCCTATAAATGTTTGTGTATTAAATTGATATATAAATATATGTGGAACTTTAAGTATATATATATAAAATTTCATAACAAGGGTATGTTTACAGAATTTATTTCAGATCATTTTCTAATTCATTATATAAATATCAGACTATACATACACAAATTTGTATTATATACCTAGCCTCCTATATAGTTAGGTGCTATTTTATGTGGTGTGTGAATGTGTGTGTCACTGAGTGTATTTAGGATAAAGTGAGAGAGAGGGAGAGAAAGAGAGTTGGAGGGGGAGGGAGGGAAGGAGGAAGGAAGGCAGAGAGAGAGACAGAGACAGAAAGAGAATACTTAAAATATGCATGTTTTATTCCTTCTAAGGTTATGTTGAACAAAATGACATGATATCCGACTGTTAGGATACAATCAAGAAATTTGTTAACCATGAAATGTATGTGATTGTTGCTGATTTGGTATTCATACTGTTTCCAAAAATGTCTATTTTATAAGAAATGTAAACTGTAAAATTATGTTACAAAGCATCATAGAGAAATATGTATACTTGGTTATACTCAGCATTTATTGACATTATCATGACTATCAGCATATAAACAATTATGTGTTTTCAATGGCTATGATATCAGTAGATAATGGGAAGTTTTTGTACTTTATTAAGATCCAGTATGAGAAGAATCTACATACTATTCATTTAAATGTCATCACATGACATAATTGATGTGGGAATGCTTTTGTGTGTGCTGTATCTTTAAATAAAGGAGCTGTTATGGGTCATGGCGGGCACCATAGAAGAAATGGGAGGAGAGTCAGAGTTTAGGGAGGAGAAGCAGGGCGGAGTCAGACGCAGACTGAGCTGAAGCCGCCAAAGGAACAACATGTAAGGAACACGGGTGAGCCACGAGCCACGTGGCCAACAGATTAATAGAAATGGGTTGATTTAAGATGTAAGAGCTAGCTAGCAATGTGCCTGAGCCATAGGCCAAACAGCATGAAGTTAATAGAAGCGTCTGAGTCGTTTCTGGAGACCCGGGCGGCGGGCGGCAAAGCAGTCCCGGGCAGCAGTTCTGTGGGTCCCGGACCTCTGGCGCCCGGGACCCGAGAACCTACTACAACAGATGGCACATCCAACGTGGGTCGATTATCCACTTAGTGCCTGAGAAAGTTTAAAAAGGGTTTTAGCAGAAACTGAGCAAAGGCAGCTTCCAAATTGTATATGTGAATCGGGTCTTTGTACAAAGAAAGCATGGTCCGGGTCACATTCAAAATGGCGCCGGCGGCGAGCTGGCGGCAGTCAGTGTAAACTGCAGCGGCAATCAGGCGGGTTCCTGAAAACTAACAAAAGACTCAGTAACATGTGATTGATTTTAGATTTCTGCTTATTTTGAACAAAAGAGAAACAAATTTTCTTCGTGGCAGCATTTTCTTGGGTGTGCTCTGTTTACGGTCCGTTTAAGAAAACTTAGTGATTCAGCCTAATTTGCAAAAACTGTGCTTCTTTTTGGAGAATGTATTTTAAAAGCTCTTAAGGTTAGAAGATGATTAAAGATTCACAATAAAACAGATTCAGATAAAAAGAAAACCTGTAAACGGGTTACAATGTTTGTAAAAGGTACATAGGCTTCAGAGAAAAAAGAAAGAGGTTAGAAAAAGTTTTTAAAGCGAGAAATAGAATAATAAAAATATAATAAGCCACGTAAAGATGGAAAATAGACACAAAATCTGGATTTTGGTTGTTATTGTGTTTTCTTTTAATTTTTTAACTGTTAATGAGCTAACTGCAGAAAGACAATGGATTGCAAATACCAAGGCTACTAAGTTAAACAAGAATGTATATTTTAAAGGTATTTTGATTTTGAAATTTGTGTCTAAGGATTTATTGCTTTGGAAGAGTTCTGTTTCTGTTTCCACAGATGAGAACCTGTGGATTGCTTCCAGGCAAATATGGTTTCATCAACCAAGACCCCCTGAAAAAACCTCTGATGAGAAGAGATGGCCAGATCAGCTTCACAGCTGCAGATTATGACCCAGTCTCAACAATCCGTGAGATTTTCAATGCCCCTTAATCAGCAGGAAGTAGTAATGGATAACTTCGCCCAAATTCCCCAAATATTGTTTCTAAATGTTTGTTTTCATTATAAATGGTTAATGGTCATAGTCAATCTCTTTCTAAGAAGAAACGGGGGATATGGTATGTGAATGCCTTTTTAAAAAAATTAGATTATTAAATTTACAGATAATCAGCTGTTAATCTCAAACTGCTTTACATTGGTATAGATTTTGGTTTATTGATACAAATTTAAAGTCAATTTTATTATGCTGTGTGTGTTTTTCTATTCTTGTTTAATGTATGATGTTCATGTAACTGTTTTAAAATTGTAGTGTATAATTAAGAAATGAAGGTTAATAGTCACTTTTGGTAATCAAACTTATAGTTAGGTTAGTTAGGATTTTTAGGTATACAAAGGTATATTTCAATTAGATAGGTAATCTTCAAATACTTCTAAGACCTACAGAATATGGCATTTAAAATGTTTTAAGAGCTTAGACTTTTCTGGACAGTGAGACAGGTCTGCTCCTGGCAGCACTAATTTACTTCAACAGGAAAATGGGCATCGAAGAAACTCCATATAGAGTCTACTCTATTTGTGGTAATGGTAAGCCACTAGAGAAGAACCTGTTTTTATATTGACTGCTTGACAGTATGCTGTTTAAACTGGACATGCAGGTTCCATAAGAAGATGACCTCTGAACTTTGGCAGAACAAGCCAAGATCATCATTCAGTTTCCTGCTTTACAGAGAAAACTGTCAGACATTCTTCAGGACTCAAGGAGAAGCAACGGATGAACTGTGCCAGAATGGGCAGAGCAGATTTCCTGCTTCACTGAAATAAAAAGAGACTCTGGGCCTGTAAGCTGAAGATGGATGCCCCAACTTTATAAAGGAACTTTGGGTGACTGTCCAGGCAGATAGGTGTCATCTCTGTCCTTTCTAGATTTTAGAAGTTGCTTGCACTTCTGGCTTACTTGGGTAAATATATCCTTCTGTGGTCTTTGATGTAGTTGAAGATTAGATAGTTATATGTACAGTTTTTCTTAGTCATTTAAAAAGTATATTAGATATGAAACTTTAGATTCATAAAGATAAGGTAGATGATAAAATATTTTCTTTAATTTTGCTAAATACAAATAGACTAGATATTGTAACTGTAATTCTTGCTTGATAGCTATTTTGCTATGTTAAAATTGAAACCTTCCTTTTTGATTAGAGAGAAAGGGGGAAGTGATGTGGGAATGCATTTGTGTGTGCTGTATCTTTAAATAAAGGAGCTGTTATGGGTCATGGCGGGTACCATAGAAGAAATGGGAGGAGAGTCAGAGTTTAGGGAGGAGAAGCAGGGCGGAGTCAGACGCAGATCGAGCCAGCTGCCCAAAGAGCAACATGTAAGGAACACGGGTGAGCCACACGGGCCACGTGGCCCACGGATTAATAGAAATGGGTTGATTTAAGATATAAGAGCTAGCTAACAATGTGCCCGAGCCATAGGCCAAACAGCATGAAGTTAATATAAGCGTCTGAGTTGTTTCTGGGGACCCGGGTGGCGGTGGGTTCCTAAGCAGTCTCGGGCGGCATGTCTGTGGGTCCCGGATCTCTGGCGCACGGGACCCCCAAACCTACTACAACACATAATAGTATGTATATATGTTTATGTTTATGTGTATTGGATTATTTCACTCATTGCATATGAATTTGTGTATATGTAAACTATATTTTATATATTAGCTTTAAATCTAAGTATAATACTATATATTATATAATAGAAATAATCATAAATTAGTGTCCAGGGGGAAAAGGCAAATAACATAAACAAGATCTAACTACAACTGACAGCAATAAACATAAAGTATATTTTAAATGTCTAAAATATTGGTAAGTGGTATTACATAGAGATTAAAGCAGTTTATCTTAAATAATATGAATTTAATACTTGAATATTCTTAGCTAAAATATGAGATGGTAGTAATCTTAACTATCTAGTCTTCAACCTCATCAAAGACTTGAGAAGGAAAATATATTACATGAATAAGCCAGTAGTACAAGAGAGTAGCTTCCAAGATGTAGGAGAGGACAGTGACAGCTGCCTTTTTTGCAAAGCTGGAGGGAGCATCTTCCTAGCTACAGCCCTAGGATATCTGACACATCTCTTTAGAAGCAAGGTATTTTGAGAACCCATTTTATCTCGTCTTGACGGGTTTTAGCAGTCTTTATTTTTTATTTTATTCACATGGATTGGACAGTGTGCTTAATGTCAGCAGTCAAGGGAAGGGTAATTCTTTGCCCAGTAGGCCATTGTCTGCCAAGGAAGACAAACTTTGTAGAATGTCTTTGATGCACAATACCATTTGAGGAAAGGAGCAGTGATATCAGGAGTTATCGTGTCTCTCATGGCTTAATTAAACAAAAAACATTAAATGCCATATTCTCTAGGTCTATGAAGTAGTTGAAGACTCTTGTCTATCTAATATATTTTAGTATATACTCAGGAAACTTAAACAACACGACTATTACATGGCAAACTTAAGTAACTGAGATCTGTACTTTTTATCATCTTAAAGACTGAAGCTTACATTGTAAAAATAGACAATCTATAAATGTGAATATAGTTTTTGAACAATGACTTGAAGTATAATAATTATATAAACATTAAACAAAAGTAAGTGTATAGTGCAAAATGACAACAGTATCTTAAATATATATCATTATACAAAATATCTAAACAAAGGCATATAAAACATTTAAACAGAAATAGAATGTGTGTGTGTATTATATATATATGTATAATGTGTGTAATATATATATATATATATTACAACTAATATAATTAAACAGAGTTAGAAACTGTGTAGTGGAAATGACAGCAATATACTTAACATGCATTAATATGCAAAATATTTTAAAGAGAGGTAGAAGCACATGTAAAATATGGCAATATATAATTAATTTTGTATCAGTATATAAATTATCTTAGACATAAAATAATTTTAGCCTGCATTTCTATTAATATACAAATTATCTCAAGGAGACATATAAAATAAATTTACATTTGTATCAATATAAGCATCTATATCAGTTCAATTTGTCAATGGCTAATATTTGGCTAATAATTATTTACAGGAAGATACAATAATCTGCCTAAATTTGTCTTATCTTCTCTCCTTTCTCATCTTTAAAAGGAATTTTAAATTTGAGCCAATATTATTGTTTTATCTTCAACATAAATATGACTTATAACCATTTAAAAAAATTGTAATTATCTATAACCCTTAGAGGACAAACGTATTGGGGAGGTGTGTAAATTTCCATAGGGTTGCTTGCTACTGACTTGAGGGCAATGATATCTCTATGGAGTCTTATAGAAACTAAGGCAGTGGTTAGGTCTCAGTGGACTGACTATAAATGTTTATAACGTTTCTCAGAATACTGGGTAAGGCAATCTGGAATTCTTGCTAGAGATATGGCATGAAGCATAATCATAGAACTCTCCTACAATGTCCTGAATCCTCAGTAATGCCTGAATCCCACCACAGTCTGGGATTATATGTTTTTTTGTTTCCTCTTTGGAAAAGTTTTATCCTTTTTAGACTAGAATTTTCACTAGTGCCTTCTGTATAGATGAATGTATGTAAATTGTTTTAATTTGTTTTTACCATTAACTATTTTTCTTTATCCCTTAATTATGATTAATAGTTTTCCTAAAAAGAGTGCTCTGAGCTGGCATCTGGTTTTCAGAATTTAGAGAACATCCATCCATTCCCATAACATTAAAATATCAGTTGTTATTCTAATGTGCCTGGTTTTATATGTAACTTGGACTTTTCCCATTGTATTGACCTTTCCTTGTGACGCACATTTAGATTTTGATTAGCCTGAGCAGCCTTCCCGATTTTCTCTATTAGATCTTCTGTATGTTCCTCTCACTTTGATCTGCATTTTTTTTTCTTTAGATTTGGGAAGTTTGTTTGTTTGTTTGTTTTTCCCCATGATTTTGTTAAAGTTTTGACCATGCCTTTGACCTGGGATTCTTCTCCTTTTGGCATACTTATTTTTTATAGATTTGCTCACTGTGGTCCATATTTCCTGGATATTATACATTGTAGCATTTCCTTTGATTGCTTGATCCAATTCTTTTACTTGGTCTTTATGACTCAAAATTCTCTCTTTCACTTCATTCTCTGCCACAGGCTTCACGGTCTGCTTCACCACTGGAACAAATGCATCAAAGCTGTGGTCTGTGTATATAACCTTGTGCCTTGTGCCGTAATACACTAAGATAAGCATTTTCCCCTAAGTTTGTTGTATTGGGTGGGCTTTAATTGTTAAGTTGTTGTGCAAGTGTAGGCTATTATTGGTTTGGTATGGAATAAAGGCTAATAACCCAACTAACATCTTAGGGTTACTTCAGTCTTATTTTTTTAAGTACATCCAAAGTCATTTCATCCCAACACCTTGAGGGAGACACCCTTGCTTGTACTTTTACAGAACTGAAAAAAAAATGCAGAGACAGACCACTCATACACAGCAACCCTAATGCCCTAATTGTAGGACCCTTTGCAAAATGTTAAATATAAAAATGACTAAGCAGAAATTTAATTTCTGTCCCTGAATTTCTAAGTATTGGAATTCTTATAAAATATTATTCTTAACAACCAAAACAAGAAATAAGCCAAAAGAAATCAAAATTAATTAAAGACTGAGAAATGTTATATTTCCATTTCTAAACAACAGAGGAGTCAATGACTTGTGCGTGGAATTAGGAATGATGGTATTGGGGTAGAAGAAAACCCAGAAAATAGAAAGCTTCAAATCTCAATTGTGGTGGTAGTTTCTCGGTCTATACTTTTAATATTATGTTAATTAACATATTTAAAAAATTGTTTTGTATTAATTATGTGTATTGTCTTTCCATGTGTGGATATATGCACATGAGTGCAGATGCATTCTGGGAGGCGAGAATGATGTATACAGGATCCAGGACCTGGAATTATAGGCAGTTGCAAACATCAAAATGTCAAAAATACTTATTGTATTAAATATTAAATCCAGAAAAGCCCATCTTTTACTGTGTCAGTAAACAAAATATAAAAATGTGAATATATCTGAAATGAGGGGTGTTATATAATTAATTATGATAAATCACTAATGACATATGCACTAAACTCCTGAAATTTTAATGACTGTGTATTCTTTGAGTTCAATTTCTATGTAGAGCCCCAAGTTTGGTTTTGAGGTCAATTTCAAGAACCTGTTCATTTTTATGTGTAGAAACAGATTTCAATCTCATATCTATGATGACTCAAAACTTGATCACACTCACAACAACACCCTGTGAAAGTGGCCAATTTTACTCCTTTGTTGACAAAAGGGACTTGAATTAGGACACATCATCATTTATTTCCAAAGGCTTTGGAGATACAGTATTGCTGTGAAAGAAGACTACACACTTGGCCCTCATTTTGTTCTCTCCCACACTGAATAGTACACAGCAGTACTGCACTCATGTTTAGCAAACTTTGTATTAATCAGCCCATTACTTACAAATAAGAACGATAATAAAGACATGAATGTCCAGTATTGAGCTAGCATCCTTACAATCTTATATTTGCCTTCTAGTTTAAATGTATTGAGGGTAAAATTTGATATTACTAGGAAACTTAATGCTTTTAGAAGTCTTTTAAAACTATGAAAGTCTTGCTAATATCAAGCAATCAGTTAATTAAGTAATTCCTGGGACAGACTTTCACTGGGGTCTAACAAGTACTTAACAAGTATACAAAGCCAGGGAGGAAAATAGAATTGAGTTTAAAAATGACATTTAAGCATCTCTTATGTGAGTGACTCTAAGTCAAAGTGAGAAGACAATAGTTTTGCTAAAATAAATAAGTACCGGTCACAATTTGGGTTCTCTATGTTTGATTTAGTCAATGTTTTAAGAACCATGCACACTGGAAACATTTATTTTTGTTATATGCCACATGTTCAAATTGTGACAGAAAATGAACTTGATTTTTTGTAATTAAATATCATTATCCAATGCAAGTTTTGAGTAAGAGAAAGCTCTAGGAATCACCACTGCACACTGATTGAAATAAATAGTAGTAGTGGATGATGATTTTATGTTATACTTTCAGTTTGTCTTATATTAATCCATATATTAATTATTTAGTACATTTGTCCACTGACATTTCTGGCTCTTACAGAATTAAAAAAAAATAGACTGAATAACCCTTCAAGGCAGAATTTACCTTTCTGCCAGTTTTTCTGGGGAAAGTCAGAACTTGAGGTTTACATCAAGGTTTCCTGTGTTTAGTTTTGGCATGAAGCAATGAACTATACATGAGATACCTACCTCTAAGCCTCTTGATACTCAAAACTATTGTGTCAGGAACCACCTTCCTCCTGCTTCCCTCTGATTGGTTGTCTTGAAGGTGATTTTTCAAAGTACATCTTTCGAATCACTTTTCCTTCATGTCTGAAACTAAGTTTACATATCCCAAATCTAATTAACTCTGTCTACCTTAGTCATTTCACAAAGGCCCAAAGAGGCTTACAAAAGACTGCCTGTCCATAGAGGGTAGATGCTGATTCCTTTCTAGGCAAAAGTTACATTGACATATCTACCACAGCACTCCTATAGTGTAGTGATTACATTTTCCTGGGTTCTGTTTTTTTCTGAAGATTTGTTGTGGTTGTTGTGTGTGTATTGAGTTCCACAGGACTTATCTTAATTCAGTTGAACTTGACTCAAGAACCTATAGTGCCAAGCATTCACGATCAATAAAAGTCATCCAGGGACAGTGCCTTCTGAATTTATTGTCTAATCTCAACACATAATAAAAATGCATAGCCTAGTAGGAAAAAGAAAAGCAAGGGCCACTTTCATTAAGCGTTTTTAGAGCAATGTGGAAAGTAAAGGTATAGAGACTTTTAAAAGAAATGAATCACATACCCAAGAATGGAGGGAGTTTCTACAAGAGTAAAAGCCTTGGAATTCTTTATCTTGGGAGTTTTGTACACATGTGGCAGAAACTCAAAACGGCTGAAATCATTATTGTGAGATTGGTTGGGTCTGAGTGCAAGCATTCATTATAATGCAGTGAGTCTATAGAGAGTTCCCATACTTTATGCCTGCTCCCTCAGCAGAACAGGAAAGATGATTCTGATCTATTCATGTGCTACCCACTCAGTTAGTAGGGGTAGTTAAGGTCCACCTCTGCACATCTTTAAATCAAGCTTTGACGGGAAGTGACCTTAACTGCCTACTTTCTGTTAGTTACTTGGTGGATATTGCTGCCCTTTGACCTTGCCCATGAATTGAGTGCTGTCAATTATACTAAATTCCTTTTGTTCTTGAAGCTGCCAAAATTTTATGCTTCATAAACTTCATGTCTATGGGATGTTCAGAAACCTATTTTCTGAAATAGAGGAAGCCTTTCTTAGAAGTTATTTCACTTGGTCTAGTACAATTTGCTGTACTGGTGGCAAGAATACAAAAGAGGAAGTAATGTCTTCCTGGTTCCCCTAATGTCCTAGAAGCCAGCTGGCCCACCTCCACTGGCTTAGAGCCATGCCATTCATTCTATTATCTTTCAGTGTGCTTCTAGTCTCAGTATTCCTCATCTGCTTGTTTTAATATTAACCATCTTTTAACCCCCAAGGGCCCATTACCAATGCATCATGTGTGCAACTTAACATTTCCGCCAGGAGACATTTTATTGTTAACTACTTAAAGGAAAAGGTTACTATCTCAATGTCAAAAGTAAAGGACAGAGGCTTACTAGCCATCTATCTAATCTTGTGTCATTAATCTTTTCGGAATTACATTGGATTTTCCTATTTTGGGGCTAAAACATTGCCAGCATCCAATTTCAATGATGTTTAATGCTTTAAAGAATTTAAAAAATAAAATTATCAGTATTTATCTGGAAAATTTCCAGAAGAATATTTATAGATCTTGGAGCTTTCCACACTAGATGCTTGGTCTTCTTGGTCTCTCTTTTACTATGGCTCCTGTAAAGTAGCACAATGGTTTTAAAGGAGGGTAGAATTTCACTTAAGATGTGCATCCCCAGAATTTTTCTTCTTTCTTAGAGTAATTCTGTGCCCCTGCTTAGAGAACTCCTTAGGTTGAGGAGGGCAGGGTCATTGTGAGCTGAATGAATCCAAATCCATCCAACCGCTGGGCATATGTTTATCCTGACTTACCAAGTAGAGGTAGCATATGTTCTTACAATAACTGTTGCATCACATTGGTTTTGTTTTAGGAGAAGATAAAAAGAATAATGTAGATTTTATAAGTAGGGAGAATTCATTATATGTAAAAAGTAGACAAATTTGATAGATAGGTGAAGAAAAAAGAAGAATCTAATTGATAAAGTTGAGGTCAACTATTAGGCAATGTAGATTTGCAAAAATAGGAAGTAGGAAAAAGTTTGAAGTTAAGTGAACATTAACACTAGTATTATTTCTGAAAGTTAACACAGGGCATGTATTCAGCTGCCTGGAAGTATCTTGAACTCAAAAGGGAAATAAAGCTTTTTTGTAGGCTATGGATAGAGAAAAAGTAAAAATGAAAATATCCCCCATCCTCCAAAATCTCTCCTGAGCCCCATATTTGAAGTAGACATAACAAATACTAAAGGATACTGATGTAAGAATATTCCTAAAATCCCTCATAGTGTAGAAGGTGATAAACTGGGCAATGGATAAATAAAAATGAAAATATTTCTGGCTGCAAACATCCATATTTAATATATATATCTCCCACTTTATGTGGCTTAAATTTAACTAATAGTGTGAATAAAAAGTATATTTTAGTAAAGTTTTACTTCTTAATGTAACTAATAAGTTCCCACAATAGTAAACAAATCATAAAGGCAAATTACAGGTTATTTATTAGAAGTATATTAAAATTTAAGATCTATTTTTTTTTTCCTTTAGAATTGTTAACAGTGACCTAGTCTATAATGTTCAGGTCTCAGCACTCAATTTTAAAGTTATGTGAAGCTTATTTAATTGAGTCATCTGAGACATTATCTCAACCTATAATATGTCAATATCAGTTTCTTGAATACACAAGCCGGGGGAAAAAATTGCAAGGTCAAGGAAAGGCAGAGGAAATGTAAGGAGATGCCAATGAGACATCTCACTTCCTCCAAATGATGATGAAGGCAGATTCTGCCTTCCAAGAGAATGATAAAAATAAAAGACTATTGACTTTTCTGAAAGTCATAGTGGGATTCAGAATAACGGAAGGCCCATGTTCAACAACTACAGATTATTTGTTGGCTATGGTAGTATCTGACCTAAAAGGACTATGGAGTCTAACATCTGGCATAAAATATAAGTGAATTCCTGAAATATTCAAACCCTTAACTTAAACCCAAGAATTGGTTCTTTCTTTGGTGAGAAACCTGTCTTAATATAGTACACTATTAATAAACATTGGATTAGTGCTTAATGATAAGTATCTATGCAAGGGTTCTGACATAAATCCTGAAGATTTCTCTAGTTGAGATAATTTTCAAAATAAATGCTACTAAAAAATTGAGAATATTTTCTTAGAATGAACTATATTCCAATTAAATTACACATATGGAATGTTTTCTACATATTGATTCTTATTAATTAAAAATGCTCAAAATATACATATTTTATTTATATTTTGTTATGGAATATTAGATCTGAAATTATTACATAAACATGTTAATATGAAATTTTGAAAGTTTTGCTTGGGTTCATTGATGCCATAGCTTGTATAGATGTTAAGTAGAAGATATTTAAGTAAATTTTAATATTTTTTAACATATGTAATTTAAGCATTTTATGTCTCTATAATATTTAACATGGTAAAATTTCTATTTATTTTTTCAGTTATTTTCCTTAGGTATATATTTATACCAGTCTTTCTTTTTTGCTAGTACTTTTTTATTTAAAAGCTTTTTTTACATACCCACCACTGTTACCCCTCCCTTCCCTCTTCCTAGTCATCCACCAGCCTCCCCCAACATCATCCGCACACCCATTCCTTAGAGGTAGTAAGTACTCCCAGGGAGAGTCAATGCAGTCTGGCATATTCAGTTGAGAGAGGATCGAGACCCTCCTGCCAGTACTAAGGCTGAGCAAGGTGTTCCCCTGTTGGAAATGGGCTCTAAGAAGCCAGTTCATGCACAAGGAATAAATTATGATTCAACTGCCAGAGTCCACATAAACTGCTCGTGCCATTCTACTATCATCGATATTCAGATGGCCTACTTTAGTCCTATGTAGGTTCTCAGCTTTCAGTTCAGATTCAATGAACTCCCAGTAGCTTGGGTCAGCTGTCTCTGTGGGCTTCCTCATCATGATCTTGACCTCTTTGTTTATACAATTTCTCCTCCCTCTCTTGGACTAAACTAGAAGCTCAACCAGTGCTTAGCTATGAATCTCTGTATTTGCTTCCATTAATTGCTGGGTAAAGGATCTATGATAACAATTAGAGTGGTCATCAGTTTGATTATAGGGGTGGTCAGTTTAGGCACCCTCTCCACTATTACTTGGAGCTTAGCTAGAGCCATTTTTGTGGATTCTTTGGTATTTACTTATTTTCTCTCTAACCCCACAACGCTTCTTCTATCAAGGTTATCTATTTCATCGTTTTTCTTCTTTGCTCTCTCCCAACTCAGCCATCTTATTTCATCATTTTTTTTTCACCTTTCCTAACCCTTTCCCCACTATGGTCTTGCATGCTCTAGGATAGGTAGGATCAATATAGTAAAAATGGCAATCTCACCAAAAGCAATCTAAAGATTCAATGCAATCCTCCATCAAAATCACAACACAATTCTTTGCAGACCTCAAAAGAACAATAATCAATTTCATATGGCAAAAAAACCCCAAAATGCAAAAACAATACTATTCAGTAAAATAACTTCTGGAGTCATTACCATGCCTGACGTTAGCTCTACTCTAAAGCTATAGTCATGAAAATGGCTTGGTATTCACATAAAAACTGACACGTGGATCAATGGAATAGAATTGAAGACCCTGACATATAAATCCACACACCTATGAACCTCTAACAAAAACACTAATTCAATAGTTTTGATGTGATGGTTTCTCAGCTAATTTAAGACGTGCTATAGTCATTAGAGAAGAGTAAACCTCAATTGAGAAATGCCTCCATCAGAGGGGTCTGTACTTGTGCTTTTTTCTCTGATAATTGATATGGAAGGGCCCAACTTACTTTGAGAGGTGACATCTATGGGCAGGTGATGCTGGGTAGGACAAGCTAACAGGCTCAGCAACACCAGTGAAGCAAGTTATTTTGGAGCATTCCTCTAACGTTTCTGCTCCTTCAGCTCTTGCCTTGAGTTCCTTCCCTGACTTCTTCATGATAGAGTTTAAGTCATAAATCAGAAATAAACCCTCTTGTCTTCAAGATGTTTCTAGACTGTGTGTTATAGCATTACTACAGCCAGCTAGGAATGTATGACCACAGCACCATTTGTTTAACAGAATGTATTAATGGTTTATTTTCTTATGCATTTCCAGAGAGCTTTGCTGGATAGAACTTATGTTTCTTTGCTAATACAGAGTTTATTTTGACAATACTGTGCTCATAGGTTAAATGTTTTAAGAATCTTAATGACTTGTCCATCGATACATTTAACTGCAGATGTACACATGTATTCAGTTTCAATCCCATTTATAAGTTATTTCAACTCGCAATGAGGATTTTTAAATTACAAAAAAATCAATTGAAAGATAATCATTTTAATTAAATAAATAAAGAGAATAGGAAGTACAGTAAATCAGTAAAGCATGAATACTACAACTGTACCATGGCATCTAGACACAAACTTCTACTCACAAAAAGAAATAAAATATTAATAGTTAATTGAACAGTGTACAAAGACCAATATATACTAACTGATCTTAGTTCAAATTTGGGAATGTGTTAAAGGGACATGTCTTCTACTCTTTTAAAATATTCCTCCCATCATAGTAAGACAAATGTGTTGTTTCCTAAATTATCAAAAGTAAAAACTCTCCCTAGCATCACTGGGAACACTTATCCCTTGCTCAATCACAGCCTCTTTCTCTGAGTGGCATACTTCTGTTGATTCTATGATTAACTCTATCTTTATTTTATAATCTCACTGTACTTCTATAGATGCTGAAGTTATAGTTATTTTAAGTAATTCTTTAAAATTGTCTGATATCTTGATGGCTACCTGTAGTAAGAAGTTTCTGGCCCAGACTTTAGGGCCTAGCCTCAAGGGTGGGAGCTGCAGACCCGCAGTCCCACAGAGACATACAGATGCTTACATTAAATTTAGGCTGATCGGCCTAAGGCCCAGGCATATGACTTGTTAACTCTTACCCTTAAATTAATCCAAGATTCTTATCCTGTTCAGTCATGTGGCTCGGTACTTTTTCTCAGAGCAGTATAGTCGTCCTCTGCTTCTTCTGCCTTCTCTGTGGCATTTCTGCTCAGTTCTTCTGGTTCCCAGAGATTTCTCAGACTAGTAGCCCCGTCCACATTTCCTGTCTGCTTTGGGCCAACTAGCGCTTTTTATTAAACTCATAGGTGGGACAATTATTTACAATATAGCGTCATAAATCCACTACAGCTTCCAAATGCTTGTCTAATTGTTATTGCTATTTGTTTGTTTTGTTTTTTATGCTGCAGAAACTTTGATATTTAATATTTAGATTGTCTAAGCTTTGTGAAATGTTGATCAGGCAATTCTGTCATTTAAATCATGTGTGTTATTTTTTTTTATATTTCTAGAAAGAACCATGTACCTCCATCTACTCTATCTTTACCCAACATGATAACAAAGACATGTTTTATGCTTCACTCTTATTTACATGCACTTTATGTTTTGAGGCTACATTGGCAGTAATTTATGTACACTTTAGAAGCCAAGTTGGATTGGGGATCTTAACTACCACAGCTGTGTCTTTCAGAAGAGGAAAAAAAATGCTTCTTTTAGTTTTGGCCACATACCAACGTACTCAAAACTTACATTTGAGACAGTGTACTCTGACATATGTAATGATTCCACAATGTGTATAGCCACAGCTTTCAAAATTTTACCATAATCAGAGCTACAAGGCACATGTTCAGACTGTCACTCTTTTAATTTATCTTACTATTGTCTGCTTTACTTTTTACACACTTTTATACTATTGGTATTAAATTTTAATTTCTGCATATTTCATTAAGTGTCATATTACTGAATATATTATATCTAACGCTAAGGTATTGTTTTATAAAAGCAACAACTTTTCCCCTATAGTTCTTGTTTTAATTTTAGGCCTCTGATTATTTGAATCACACAAAATCCTTACTATGCTAATTAATTAGATTTATCTAGTTTCTAACTTGTGTAGTACATTTGTGTAAAAGATGTAATTGTCACCATAGGAAAAACAACAATTTAAGGCAACCTATGACTTTTTTGGTCTTTAGAATCTGTGTAGAACATCCTGGCAAAGGGAAAATAAATAAAACAAAGGTACATGTCTAATGTTTCTTTTATGTTTATAAAGTTAAACCTTTATATATAATATATTATGCACACACGCATACATATAAAACATACACACACATAAATGACAGATGTGTTGCTTTTCTCTTCAACAGGAGGCCTTTGAGTTGACTTGTCTGGATAGTGTCTCTTTCTCTCCTCTCATGGTCTCTGTTAGAATGTTCCTATCACTCAGTCTCACATTTCCCATTTCTATATCTTGGAATCATTCTAAACTTGAAATTAACAAATACAAGCACTCATAAATATTCTGTTTTTATTTGTATACAAACACATTCAGGTTATTTGGGAATTTATTTCTGTACGTAGATATGCCATAATGAGAATAAACTTATCTCAGCATTATAAAAATTAGGACAAGCAAGGTTCTTGAGTGTTGTTTTCTGAAATAAGAAATGTGCGTGCTCTCCCCTCATAGCATTCTTTATTAAGGTCCCCAGAACTTCACAACAGAGGACCATATACAACAGAAATAAGTAAAGTAAAAAAGTCCTTAGCTTGTCTGAGATGTTTTGTCCGAGAAGGATCTACAGTGCATCGGATCTATTTAGATCTTGTGTCAAAAGGCAAAAACCATAAAAAACTGACTCAGTGTTCTACCCTGGCATCTTCAAAGTCAAATGACAGTTTACTTGTTCCTCAAGCTTGGGTGATAATTCTCATTTCCCTTCATATGATGGTTTGGGTGTAACAAATACATTTGCTGCTTTACAATTGATGCTAACTTCTTTTTCTTACCCTGACTAGAAAACATTCCCCAGAAGTCAGCATGATGCCTTCTTGTACAGCAAGCAGGCTATATTTTGCTAGGACCTAATAAAATTAAAAGCTATTAGCAGAAAAGTTTGCTATACATTTTTCCATTATGTAAAGCACAGAAAATATGAATGTTATATAATATAAAAGTAAAAACAATGAAGCAATTGAGTAATTTTTCTTACTATTCACTGGTAATTTTTTACATTTAAAATTTTTAATTTATTCATAACTTAACATATCCTAAAGCACAGAAGCCAACTTCACATGGGATCATACATATTGTCCTAGGTGGCCTATTACAAACTTATGTAAGCCAAGATAATCATTCAATTAACTTTCACTAAAGCAAAACAATAGCAGATGGAAAAAACTGGTCTTTTTGAGTTTTTCAAAACAAGTTTCTATATGTATCCCTTGCTGTCCTAGAAAAAAGTCTTCAGAACAGGCTGTTGGCTTTGAACTCAGGGATCTACCTGCTAATGCTTCTGAGTGCTGGATTATAGGTGTGCACCATGAGTCTTTTCATCAGTGATGCAAAATTGTAATGACAACAGTAACTCATAAGAACCTAGAACCATAAATGGGAAGATTGAACTATGGACTGCATGTCTCTCTCTCTTTCCTTATTCTAGCCATCTTTATTTATATCTCTCTTGTTTACTAACCTCTTCCTATAGCATCAATCTCTTCATGTGTCACCTCTATTCATTTGAAGTTTGTTAGAACTATCTACCCATCAGTTTCCATCATTACCTTCCCAGCAAACCAGTTCTTACAAACTGACCAGTTACCTTGGCCATGGCGACACAATTTCCAACTCAAGATATGGCCCTAGAACCAATGGAGTGAGAGAAGGGTGATCCTATTTCAGTTATAAGTATTTAGAACACCGAAGAAACATTTTGGTAAAGGGTAATGGTTCATGATTTAGAACCAGCACTCCATATTATTGAACAGGAATCCTATTTATTTCTCTAAGATATAACATCATTAGGAAACAACAAAATATTTTGTGATTGGTTCCATTGTTTGAGCCAATGGGAGTCCTTAAGGAGATGATTTGTACAATTACTGGATTATCATGAAAATACTGGTACCTGGGACTTTTTTATATTTGACCATGAATCTGAATCTGTGGCTGCAGCTTAATATTCTTTAGAATAAAATCGTTTTTAAAAATTGGAACCGAGTCAAGTGATAACATCCTGTGAGGAACTGAGCCTTGCTCATTCATTTCTAGACTTGAACTTACAAGGGTCACTGCTTTTCCAAGTATGTCTATGCTGATTATTATTTTGCATTTTTAATCAGATAATGGTTTAGATGATTATAAAGATATGTGTTATATTTATTAATGTGCTTTTTTTTACATCACACAAACATAACGTTGCAATTGTAGATAATGATATAAAATGAAGAGGACACAAATCTGGCAACATTCCAATTACTATTCTTCATAATTTCTGTTTTTATTACTTTTGAAACTGAAATCCTCTGTTCTATAGAATATTTTCTCTCAGATTTCTTTGATTTATCAGTACTTGGCAAAGTCTTCGGTCAAAATATCCCCTCACTTTAAGTTATTTAGCACCAACATTTTTATTTTAAATTACATACTTTAGCATCTAATTGATTTTTTTTTAAATTAGTAAATTGTTTTTATTTTCTGTCAAGGAAAGCACCATTGATAGCTTTTTTCATTTGGTAACACTTTTTAATTTTCTTATATTTATTTTCACTTCCTGGAGTGAGATTTTCTGTTTTTTATTCCTGGAAACAATCCTACAGTGCACCTTGCCATTGACTAAATATACCAGTTAACAAAATGCAATGTTGAACTATACTATAAGCAGGATAGCCGCATTTGTAAATAAGAAATTTCATCCCTAATATTTTCTATACAAAAAAAACCATTAGAAAGCATCAATACAAGTTGAACTTGATGTCTAAAAGTGAACAATAGGGCTATATATCAGCGTCTTTCCAGGGAATAAATAGTTGGGTTTATCTTCCTTCTACTAATTTCATGGTTTAAAATATAAGTCAGTCCTCTCCCTGACTCTCTCAAACTCAGAAACACTTAAAATTGCCATAGATGATCTATTTTTTATCAACATAGAGTCGTTCTGAGATTTGGTTCAAATGCCACTCCTTCATAATGATTTTGAAAAGTGGAGAATGGGAAGGTGGACTGACTTAGCTGCCTTTGACTAATAATGATCATATATGTTCAAAATTATTACTAAGAATTATGAAACCTAGTTCCTACTCTGTTATTGCCTAGTATTCCCAGGACATGGGCTTGGGTGGTGTGTTTTCTCTCTCTCTAGAAACTCGGAGATTATATTTTTGGTCACACAATTAATTCAAGTCTATAAACATAACTCATCTTACACATTAGACTGAACAGAAGGTCAAAGGCTACCACTGTATCCCTATTCTTTGCAGCCATTTGACTCCCAAAATTTTACTGCCACAATGAATCAGGAGAAAATCTCAGTAGTGTTTAAACCTAAATTTTTCAGATTACTTCTCTGTCAAGTTATGTCTTTCTTTCATATGTGCAAGAGTGGTGCTGACCCGAATCTAATCTTTAATGCAATTTTCCTATTCATTCTCATTTGTGTATTGGTGATTTAAATAAAAGCTTGCCAATGGATTTTAAAAAATGTGTTATTGAATACAGTAATGGAGATTGTGTGTGTGTGTGTGTGTGTGTGTGTGTGTGTGTGTGTATTTTATTGTCAATATTAACTCAATCCATTATGTTATTTAAAAATTTTTGAATGAAATTCACTTTTACCAGGAAAATAATGTAACTTAATAAACAGTCCCATTTCTTACTATTATATTTAAATATTTCAGGTTATTTTTCTTTTATAATCCTCAAAGGATATTCACTTATTTTCTTTAAAAAAAGAAATAAGCTTATATACTTCATTAACAATAAACTCTTTCATGGACCATATCAACCAATCAATAATTTATGGTTCTTGTTTACACATAAGATATTAAATACATCAAACATAAATATTGGACTTTGAACACAGATAAATATTTTGTGATTAAAACAACAATGCTTACAGTCTATAAGTCTGAAGTTGGTTTGGTTGTGATTGACTGTAGTGGTCTCTGTAAAAAGAAGTTCCCTTGATCAGTGAAGACAAATGTTTGTAAATTGTTATTAGGAATTATTATAATTTGTAAAGAATGATTGTAGATTCTCCTCAAATTTCATTCAAACTGAGTAGTTAAGGACCTAGCACTGGGAACTGTTTACCTCTGGTTAAGCATCTATTACATCCAATTAAATGTTGATTATTGCCAAGGTATATGTGCCATTACTAAAATTGTAGGATTATTGTACCATGCTGCTTATTCATGTGATATAATACTTGGGTAGTATTGCAGAGGAAGGGGTACAAAGATTGTCAGAGCCAGAGAATCAAGTACTTTTCTGTGAAATTGTGTCTCCTGGTAGTATCCAAAGCTGTACCTATAATGTACCTGACAATCAAAACTAGACACTGAAAGCTCATGAAGCCTCAACCATCCACAAGAACTTCAGACAACAGAGAAGTGGGCATCCAAAGGAAGAGGACACCAATGGTTGTCCAGTGCCAAATTTTCAGCCCTGAAAATTTCTATAAAAGTAACATTATATTGGCTCAACTGTCTATATTTGAGAATATAGCTATCTAGATATGCAACAAATCCATACATGAATACAAGAATAATTGCATAAAAAAGAGGGCACTTATTTGAAGAAGCATGGGGAGGGGTATATATGAGGGCTTAAAGGGGGCAAAGGAAATGAAAAATGTAATTAAATTATGATCTTAAAAGTACACAACACAAAATAACAGAAAATTGAACTAAAGGATTATTTTCACATTTAATGACACAGATGTGGCTTTTATAAACGACTGGATTTTCCTATAGGTAGAAAGAACTATTCTGATGATCTCAAACACCCTTTTACAATTCTTGCTGTAATTCCCAGGTCAATTTGCAATGTGGATGATATGAGATAAAAGGAAACCAAAGACTTGGTGTGGTGACCCTGACTTTAGCAAACAGTGGCGGTTCTCTGATTTTTAAAATTGGTTCACTTGAAAGATAAACATTGAGTTTCCACAAAGTGTTATAAGATCCTTAGCTGTTGTGATTCCATTTGGAAGAAGCATTTAGCAAACTTAAATTGTTGTGGGCAACTCTATGCTCTGTACAATCTTAAATGAGTTTTGGACCAATATTCCCCTCATAGAAAATAGATAAGTCTCAATATGCAATCACATTGTATTCATAGACTGGCTTTACTTTCTGTGAGACTTCAATCTTTGAGCAAAAGGGTATTAAGTTTAGTAAAGATGAAATTTAAATTTCCGGCTTCTGGTGTCTCTGATAAAATGACTACTCAGATACAAACCAAAAAGAAATAAAAGGAATGAATTAAATTAAATAAATATCAGGGGAGCATGGGGAACATATCCTGAGTTTGGCATGTAGATTTCACTTTCCTCTCTAATCTGATGTGAATACACTTGGCAAGCTATAATTTGCTCATCGCCTACTTTTGCTCTCATGATTTCCTTTATGGATTTAAATGTAATAAAACCAAGTCAGCCATGTCTGAACAAGAGGAAACCGATATACTTTCGTGTTATGTGGGTTATACTTGACCTGGGATTTGACTTGTTTTGTTACTTAGGAAACTGAGTTATTTCTCCTGTTTCAGCCCCTTAGCATTTACAATACAATTATGAAGTGCCTACAGGGGCATGGAAACAATAAAAGCATTTCCATTTTATGCTACTTGTTAGGGGATGTCAGTGACAAAACACTTTGGAAATGTTTCATGATCTCCCAATTTGACACTGTGTTATTTATGAATGCCCTCCTCCTCCTTATATACTTGATCACTCCTGAGTGAATTTTCACTTTCTCCCCCTTCCACTGCAAGGCACCCATGTCTAGATCTTATGAACCCCTATTATTGGTAAGATTTAAATTACTAGTCTCTATGGGCAGTGAGGAGTTTCATTTTACTATATACTTTAAGCTGAAGGAATTAAATTAATACTATACATGGTTCTTCTGTGTGGAAATTAAAAAGATTTATACTCACTGTTTTGAACAAGAACGTTTTTGCTTGCAGCTGTCAAAACAAGCTGTCATTTCAATTATCTAGAGTGTCTATTAGTCAATTTTTAATAAAGTTCCAACTAGGTTTTCTTGGGTTTTAATGAATGACATCCTGTGCATACCTTTTAAATATGTGTTCCAGGCCCCTACAGAATTCTGAAATTGGATAGAAAATAATAAGTAATCTAATCATAAGATGCTTAACATTTTCCTACATTGCCTAGTGTGTTCACTGCTCTCACAACTGCAGGTTTTTCCCCAACACCACCACCTTCTGTAACCAGAGCAGCTATAATTGAGGATTAAAAAAAACTAATTAATTTGAAACACAGACATCTGCTTCTTTAATGGGACAATATATAAACAAAGCATTTAATGTTTTTTTGGTCCCCAATTTGTTATCATAGTGCACCCTCTAAATGGTAGTAAACACATGTCATTCTTCTCTCTCCCCTTACCAATATTTAATCAATCATTGCATATGTAATTTGTCATCATTAAAATTTTTCCTAAGGTGATATACTAAAGTTTCCGATCGAAGCCATTGAGTCATAAATTAAGCATTATCGTTAATATTTCAGAGAAGAAGGCTAAACCCATTTAACCTGGCTCGTGATGTGAGAGAACAATCAGTTGGTAGCCACAACGTAAGTGCACAAGCTGGGCCACCTCCATCCTTGGCTCTCTCTTCTCTCTTCACTTCTAGAATCTCATGCCCTCCTTACTGTTGTTCCGTTCTCATAAAACACATCCTTTGAAGAGATATAATGACCAGAAGTAGGAAGGTCATTTAAACATCACATTCAGCTACAGGCATAATTCTAGGCAGCCTGAACTGAATGGGAGCAGACTGTGCTTTTGCCTAACAAAAACATGATGTGAGGTCTTAGATCACTCAGTGTTCTATAACTGTAATTTACTTATCCCTAAACTAATACTATAAGCTGAATAGGTTTATAAAACATTAAACTTGTCACTTAATGGCAAAAGTCCAAACCCTACTGTGTTCACCTTTAGAACTTTCTGACATAATTTTAGTGTCTAATATTATTTTTATCACTAAAGACACCTTTCCAAGTTTTATTTTCTGCTCATAAAATCAGAATGCTTCTGAATAAAATATACCTATTATAGATGCTCTAGTTATCTGATAAGCGCCTAGGCCATGGGCTCTCTGATTACTGTTGTATGGCTTGAAACATCCACTTCTAAACTTACTTTATGAGATATTAACCAATGTATTCATTATTAGTATATTTTCCTTTTCTGACATGAGAATCAAACAATAGAAATATTCACCTTTATGATTGTCATGAAGATTAAATTATATGATACATATGAAACAATGAAAAATATGGCTGTGATTGACAAGTGCTTGAAAAATCTTCATATTATTATATTTTCATATATATCAGTTTTGCAATGTAATATAAATATATAGAGCTATGACTGCCTTTTCATGTTCTCTTTGAATGCCTGCAGGCCTCTTTCTTCTTTCCAGTTAATCCCCTCCTACCAGCAAATCTCAGTTTTATGTATGTCTTATGTATAATAATTTTAATATAAGCTATAGCCGCTGAGTGTTCATGGTTCTATCGACCACGTCCACTTCAGAAGACAGAAAACATACAGGGCCATCTTTTCAATTCATAGATGTTACTGTATTTAAAATATCTTTGCCATGATGTTCTTTGGGCATTAAAGTATCTGGTATAGATGTCCAGTACTTGCCAGCCAAATTCTCAACAACTTTGGCAGATATGAATGTTATATTAACCATGTCCCACTGCTCAAGACGCTTCTTTGATCAAAGATTAATGTGGGGATATGTTTCAACTTTAATAATAAAAAAAACCCAGTCTGAGATATCAAAGAGTAAACACCACAGTCAAATCTCACCCTTCTGTCTTCCAGCTTCCTCAGCCTTGCTCCTCCTGGCTTCTTCTGCCTCTCTTTCTTTCTGTGCCTGCCTTAAATACCTTCTTCACCTAGTTGTTTCACAAGTGGTTAAGATTAAAGATGGGGCCCCACCACTGCCTGCCTGGGAGCCTGGAACTCCTTCTGTAAAATAAGATGGCCTCAAACTCAGATTTTCTGGGATTAAGAGTGTAGGTCACCACTCACAGACATTCCCTGTGGCTGAGATTAAAGATGTGAGTTACTACTCTCTGATCCTCCTAGACTGACTGTGGGTAGATCCCTCTGATATCTCCGACTGTTTTTATTAAATTTGAAACATATTCCCACAGATGAGAGCAATAAGACAATAAGAATATAAACATAAGTACTTAAAATTCAATTTGGCTGTGGTTCTCTGTTCAATATAACATCACTAAGGCCTCTGACTTTCCCCATTCATAGATATATACATTCCTTTCCATGACTTAGGTTTCAAATCAAACCATAAAACAGTAGATTACATGCAAATCATTTTAGCACAAATCGAGCAAGTACATTTTTCTGGAAGACTGCAAAGCAATGTGCAGCACTATAAAACGAGCCTGTGGGGGAAAAGTTTCCATCACTGTTTCAAGTTGATTCATCTGTGTGCTCCATATGAAATGTGTGTCTTCAGCAATAAAGTCTTATCAAGGTTTTGTTTATTTGTTTGTTTGGTGTGTGTGTGTGTGTGTGTGTGTGTGTGTGTGTGTGTGTGTGTGTGTGTGTGTGTGTGTTTGTTAAAAGCAATGAAAAAGCACCATAGTACTTTGAGAGACTCTGGCAGGTTCCCAGCCAACAACCTAGAACTAGAAGTTTTATTGAGAAACTAATGATGTCTAGTAACATCACTATGCATCCATGAGAAGTATCCCTGTATTCCATGAGCTTCTACATGCTTATTTTTAACTTATATGTATGAGTGTTTTGTCTCAATGTATGTAAGTTAACTATGCATGTGCCCGGTACTGATGGCAACTAGAAGAGGTGGTAGCATTCTCTGGAACTGCATTTACAGGTGGTTTTGACCCCTCTCTGTGGATGCTTGGAACTGAAACAAAGTCCTCTGCAAGAACATCAAGTGCTCTTAACCTCTGGCCGTTATTAAGCTCCAGAGATTTATTCAGATAACAGCCTTCATATCTCCTAAATCTAAAGTTACAGGAAGTTGTTAGATACCTAAGGTGGGTGCTGAGAACCAAAGTCTAGTCTTCTAGAATAATATTAAGCACCCCTAACCTCTTAGCCATCTCTCCAGCTCTTCAATTCAAACTTCTTATTTTTCTTAGATAGATTTTAATGTAGTAGATTTTTATATGATTTATTTCCTTATACTTTTTTAATGACCCATGCATTCATGCCAACATTACTCCATTTCCTACTCCTATACTGTTTAAATATTAGTATCTCTCATATTCTTGCCTGACATATATATATATATATATAAAACATAACATGTCTGTGAACCCCTTTTCTCACATCTCTCATGTCCACTTTATTACATTCTGGCCTCTACAAATACTCAAATGACTTTGACAGTAATGCATTAACTTTTAAATCTAGAATTGTGTTAGAGAGAGAACATAAAATCAAGCCTGTCTTACTTTATTCAATATAATATTTTCCAGTTGCGTCTATTTCTGTCAATTTCAATACTATGATTTTCTTTATTGATAAATATAATTAAATCATGCACATGTACCAGCACATCTTTGTTATGTAGTGGTCAGTTGATGGCCACTTATATTTTCTCCATTTCCTAGATATAGAGCAGCAATAAACATGGAGTGTATGCATTGATTCCTTTATAGCTGGATCATATATGGGTTTCTTTTTTTATTTCTCTGTAGTTTTATTTTGAGCTTTTGGCAAAATTACCACTAATTTTCACAGAGGTTATACCAAATTACATTTCCACCAACAGAAAATAAACACAATCATTTCCCATATTCTTTAAAGAGTTTGTTGTTATTTTTTTCTTGATGATAACCATTCTGACTGAATTTGTGGTGGGTTCTCAAAATTATTTTAATGTTTTATCATGTCTCTAATGGTTACAGATATTGAATGATTTTAGAATGTTTATAAATCACTTCTATTTCTTCTGAGAATTCACTGCTCAGCACCATAGCCAATTTCTTAATTAGGTTGTTTATTTCCTTGAAGTGTAGTTGTTTTAGTTTTTTGTACAATTTAGACACTACCAGACCTATAGCCAGCATAGATTTTTCTCCTTTTTGGATTGCTTTTTCACTCAATTGACAATTTCCTTTGCTATAAGGAAAAATCACTGCAGTTTTATGTACTTGATTTTTTCACTTGTTCTTATTTCCTGTGTAACCTAAGGCTGGTGTGGGAATGCCTTTCTGTATGCCGTGAATCTCAATATTTAAATAAAGGAGCTGTTTTGGGCCATGACAGACACCATAGAAGAAGTAGGAAGAGAAATCAGAGCATAGGTAGGAGAAGCAGGGCGGAGTCAGAGACAGATCGAGCAAGCCGCCCAAGGACCGACATGTAAGGAGCATGGGTGAGCCACGGGCCACGTGACAGACAGATTAATAGAAATGGGTTGATTTAAGATGTAAGAGCTAGCTAGCAATGTGCCTGAGCCATAGGCCAAACAGCATGAAGTTAATATAAGCGTCTGAGTCATTTCTGGGGGCCTGAGTGGCAGGCGGCTGGGTGGCTAAGGGGTCTGGCGTGGCAGGTCTGTGGGTCTGGGCCTCTGCCCACCAGGGACCAAGAAACCCCCACTGCCACATAAGGCCCGTTTAAAAAGTTCCTGCTTGGGCTTGTCTCTTGGAAAGTTTTCCATATGTTCTCTTCTAGTAGTTTCAGGTTCTATGTTGAGGTCGTTGACCTATTTGGAGTTGGTTTTTGTGCCAAAGAAGACATAATAATCCAGTTGAATTCCACTACATAGAGACACCCAATTTTCTCAGCATTATTTATTGATGCTGTATTTACTCCAGGATGGGTTTTGTCTTCTTTGTTAAGTATTATATAGCTAAAGTTGCTTGCACTTGTGTCTGGATCTTTTCAATTGTGTAACTCTGTGATAATATCTTACTTTATTAATATGACTCCATGGAAAAACAAGCATGCTGGGCCTTCTAGCATTGTTTTTAAGGTGTCTAGATTTATTTATGCTTCTATATAAATTTTAAGATGTTTTAAATGCCTGAGCTAGATTGTTCTGGGTTTTTAATTGTGAGTGTACAGAATCTATATATTATTTTTTTCATGATGAAATTTCTCACAGTACAGATTCTTCTACATCATGTCATAGGATGTGCTTCCATATTCTACTACCTTCCTCAGTTTCTTCAGTGTTGAAAGTTCTCATTGTAAATGTCTTTTATGTTCTTGGTCATGATTATTCCAAGTGCTTTTCTTCCCAGACTAGCATGAATGGGACTGTTTCCAAAGCTCTATTTCTTTCAGGTCTGTGATTGGCATATAGGAATGCTACTGATTTTTATGTGTTAATTGTGTATCTTGCCAATTGGCTGAATGTATTTATTAGTTTTCAGAGTTATAGAGTCTTTAGCATCTCTTATGTCCAGTCATGTCATCTGAGAGCAGGTGTATTTAGACTCCATCATTCTCTATTTGTATCATTTTAGTTTTTCCTTCTCTTATCATAATCATCTAAGATTTTGAATCTTATCTGGAACAAAATGGGAAAGAGTAGAGACTCTTACATTGTTCCTTATTATAGTAGGAATGCCTAGATATTTTTCTCTCTCTTTAGCATGATATTGACTATAGGTTTGTCATATAGATTTGACAGTGTTCATATATAGTATCTCCATCCCTAGCCTCTCTAGAGTGTGAAGATGCTTAGAAGTTGGTTTTAGATGTAATCATTAGTAATATGTGCATGGAAAATTTGAGATAATACAAGTTAGGCTGGGAGATTCACTGCCTCTATCTGTAGCCAGAGTTTCTGACCTGGCCTAACTCCAAGGTCTGAAATCACCTATAGCTGTTTACAATATAATCACAGAAAGGTTTATATTATATACAAACTATTTGGCCTATGGCTCAGGTTCATTACCAACTAGCTCTCTAATTTAATTCAACACATTTCTATTAATCTATTGTATTGCCACATGGCTCCAGCTTACTTGTACTTTACATCTTGCATCTTGGGCATCTGTATCTTATCTTCTTGAATCTGTCCTACTTTTCCTTCATTTATGTTTGGATTTTCTACATAGCTCCATGCTGCCTTACCATAGGGCAAAACAGCGATATAATAACAAATTTTACTCAAGCACAGCATACAGAAAGAAATACCAGAAACATTTCCTCTTTTTTGTTAAGTCATAAAGGAAGATTTCAATTTTAACATAGTAAAATTACATATAACAAACCAGTTATCAAGAAAGAGTTATAGTTATAATATCTAGTGCATTTGTATATAGCAAAATTAGAAAAAATATTCTATTATCTACCTTATCCTTATAAGTCCAAAGTTTCATATCTAACTTACTTTTTATTATAACTAAGGGAAACTATAATTATAATTATTCAAGCTTCAACTGTATTAAAGACCACAGAAGAATATGATAATATCTTAATAAACAGGAAGTTTATTGCAAGCAACATCCAATATCTAGATATGACAGAGGGACATCTGGCTACCTGGACAGTTACCTAAATTTCCTTGGTAAAGTTGGGGCATCCATCTTTAACCTAAAGGCCTAGAATCTTTGGAAGATTTTTGAGTGAAGCAGGAATTTTGAAGGAATGTTCTGTACATTTTGACAAAGTTTACCAGTTGCTTCTCCTTGTGTCCTGTAGAACATTTGGCAGTTTTGTCTATGAAGCAGTAACCTAAAGGACTATCTCAGCCTGTTCTGACAAAGTTCCAGGCATTACTTTTTTATGAGTTCTGCATGTCCAGTTTAAACAGAATGCTGTCAAGCAGTCCACATAAGAACAATCTCTTTCCCGGTGGCCAATCTTTGCCACAAAGAAAGTAAACTCCACATAGGGTTTATTTGATACCCATCATCTGCTAGGAGCAAAAATATCTCATTGTTCAGAAATGTCTATGTTTTTAAAACATTTTAGTGCCATATTCTCTAGGTCTTTAAAGTGTTTGATGATTATCTATCAAATTAAAATATATCTTTGTATATCTAAAGCAAACCTAACATCTATGTTTGATTATCATAGATGATTAACTATTAATCTGTATCTCTTATACATTACAATTTTAAATATTACATAAGTATAATACCATAAAGAAGAGTATATATATAACAAATTATATCTAAATTTGTATCAATAAACAAAAATCTATTTAAAACAAGTTGTTGCTTTTTAACAATATTCAAAAATCTACCCACTTATCCTATTATATCTGTATCCCCTTTTCTTTTTTAGAGTTTGACTATGACCAAAGACTCTCTAAATAAAAATATATAAATAATCTATTTTTTTGTATAAATAATCTATTTTTTTGTAAATATGGATGTAGTTTTCTTGGCTACTTCCTGATGATTGGGAATGTTCATAATATTTGGGAGTCCTGAGAAAATTTAGATTTAATGGTTAAATCTTGACTCTAACAGTCTGTGATGTATCATCATCTCAGCCATTTGCCTTCAGGGGGTGTTGGTCAATCAAACAAAATTAGCCTGGAAGGAATCCATAGGTTTTCATATTCTGTAGAAACAAAGGCAGAACCTCTTTTCCAAAGCAACATATCCTTAGACTCAAATTTTAAAGTCAAGATATCTTTAAAATATATGTGTTGGTTTAATTTAGAAGCCTTTACAATCAAATGTCTTTCTGCATTTAGCTCATTAACAGTTAAATTTTTTAAAGAATACACAATAATATGTATAATACAGAATCTGTGTATTTTAATTTTTACATGACTTATTATATTTTCATTGCTCTACTTTTTGTTATGAACTTTTACCATTTTATTTTTTCTCAAGTTTACATATTTCTTGTTACACACATTATAACATATATAGCGATTTTCTCCAGTTGAATTTGTTATCATATATCTTAAATAATTTTCTAACCAAGAGAGTTAAGTTGCTAAACTACGTGTGTCTAGGACTCTTGGCTGCTGGCTCCACTCTGCTTGGTTTGTCCACATGGTAGTTGGTGGCTCCTTGGCATTTCCTAGGCAGTTAACAGGAGACTCAGCTCTGAGACTGAGACTAGGAAGCCAAGTGTGGCTCCATTTCAGTGCATTTTGAATCTTTTTAAAGCTTTCTCTTGTCTATCAGGAAAAATGTCTGATAGCTTGTGCCAATTGTATCCAGAGTTTCTGGCCTGTCCTAGCACCAAGGTCCATATTCGCTCACAGGTAATTATAAAATAACTACACAATGTTTATATTAATTAAAACTATTTGACCTATGACTCAGGCTCATTACTAACTAGCTCTTATATCTTGAGCCATTTATATTGATCTATTGTATTGCCATGTGGCTCATTCAAATATATATATATATATTTACATATATATACACATATATGTTTTTTTCCATGTATACCCCTGATAGCACTCCCTTCCCTTCTCCCAATCCCTCTCAGTTCTCCCTCAATCTCTCCCGGCCCCTCCCCACATCTATTCCCTTAGGTGGGCAAAAAGTTCCAAGGTGGATCAGTTCGGTTCAGTCGGGTGTATCCATTTGAAGTAGGTCCGATTCACTCTTCCCAATATTAGGGCTGGGTTAGGTGTTCCTCTGTAGGAAATAGGCTCCAAGATTCCAGATCTTGCACAGGAGCGTAGTCTGATCCTACTCCACGAGGTTCCACTTATGGCCCACGTCATTTGACAGTCAACTTCTTTTGGAGGATTTAGTTCCTTTCCCTGAAGAGACCCCAGTGGCTGTTTTTGATTCGGTAGCTCCCAATAGCTCCCTCCAGCTGTCTCTGTGGGTATCCTCTTTTTAATCTTGATCCCTTTGCTCATATACATTCTCTCTCTCTCTCTCTCTCTCTCTCTCTCTCTCTCTCTCTCTCTCTCTCTCTCTCTCTCTCACTGGAGTGGGAACATATATATCTTGTTAATGTATTCTTGTGTTCTACTTTATGTTGGTGCTTAGCTACTGATCTCTACTTCTGCCTTTCTTCATTGTTGGATGTAGGTTCTCTGATGACACTTAGGGTGGTCACTTTTTTGATTACAGGGGAAGTCCTATTCAGGCGTCCCCTCCAATATTGGTTGGAGTCCTAGCCAAGGACATCCAATGGGTTCTTAGAGGTTTCTGTTTCCCTAACACCCAGCCTCTGCAACCCCACATTGGCCTCCTCTATCCAGATATCCATATTTTTATTTCCCCATCTTTGTTGCTCCTCTCACTAACTAATCTCTTTCTCTCGTGGTTTGTTCCCACCTCTCCTTGATCCCAATTTATTCAGGCGATCTCTATTCTTTCTTTCCAGGGGAATCTCTGGATGTCTCTCTTAAGTTCCTTCTGATCCCAAACTCTTCAGGGGGTATGGCTTGCAGACTAGGTATTCTTTTCTTTCTGTCTAAAATCCACTTATGAGTGAGTACATCCCACGCCTATGGGCCTGGGTTACTTCACTCAGCAGGTACTCTCCAAATCCATCCATTTGTCTGCAAATTTTAGGATGTCATTTTTTTTAACAGCTGAGTAGTACTCCATTACATAAATGTACCACAACTTGTTAATACATTCTTAAGTTGAGGGGCATCCAAGGGAATCAATCTCCACAATGATCCAGTAATATCACTATCAGGCATATGTCCAAAAGATTCAATGCTTAACCCAAAAGCAGCTCAACCGTGTTCATAGCAGAATTATTTGTAAAAGCTTACCTGTCCTTTTAAAAATCTTGCTTCTTGGTTAGTTGGATCATATCTCTCTGACTCCACCCCATCCCTTCTCTTTTATCTGTGCTTGAATTTTCACTTGCCTCTAAATTGCTTGCCATAGGCCCAGAGAGTAATCATGTATATTCACAGAATACAGAAAGAGATTCCACCTCATCTATCCTTATGAGTTAATGTTGACCAGGTATTGATGATATCATTGGAGTCTGTAGGTGTGTTCAGCCTCTAATATCAGTTCCCAGTATTGGTGTGATATGGGGTGCTAAAATCAACTTCAGTATTTATAGTGGACTTTGGAAGCTCTCCAAGTTCCAGTGAATCTCCTAAAATACTACCCTCTAATCTTGGAAAAAGAAAGTTTACTGTACAGTTGAACATGGTAGCTGGTAAGGGGACTGGAATTTTTGCCTCAAACCTCTGAAACATTTGGGGCTTTCACATTGCTTCTTACTGAGGTACCAAAGTCTTCTGTGGTAGATCTTTATACATTTTCAGAGAAGAGTGTACATCAGGAATTCCATATATTCTTTTAAGTATAATGGAATGATCTCCTCTGAGGAAACAGTTCATTACTTTATATTATAATTTAAAATGAACACATATACTTAAAATTGGTTATGAAACATACCACACAGGAAATATATCTCAGTAGTTTAGTTCATTGAGAGCAGAGACATGATTCCTAGCCAATCAGAAAGTCATTACTTGTTTGAAGAGAAAAAGACAAAGAAAAAAAAGATCATAGACCTGATGTCTCATTGTCTACTTAGAAACCCTGGAAAATTCTGAGCTCTAACTCTGAGCTGATACTGTAACTCATACCTTTAAGCTTCCTTGCCTACCTACTCTGTGCCTGTTTTGTACCCGTTCCACTAAATTTTTAATTGATTATTGACTATATTTGGATATCGAAGCTTATGCATTAAAAGATTATTCTGAGCTTATAATTAATGTGTGCTGCTTATGGTACAAATTTGTGTAGGTCACATTGGAATGACTACTCAGTTCTACAATTAAATTCACTTATTTTGTGTATTACTTCCAAGGTCAGAATTGTTTTATTTTAAAAAATGTCTTGTTCAACTGGCCCTACACAGTGAATTACAGAACCTGACTCAAAAAACCACACACACACACACACACACACACACACACACACACACACACACACACACACACACATATATGTATACAGTATACATGCATATATATCTTGTTAATATATTCTCGTGATCTACTTTATGTTCCATTTTTTACAATGATGTCAAATTATGAGAAAGAAATACATTAGATAAATTATCAGTATTATTTTACTTTTAAAATAGTTTATAACATGTCAGAATACCTAAAGCTCCCTAAAACAAATTTTAGTGGTCTAATTTCTATTAATACACCCAAATTATTACTTGTAGCCTTTATATAACTTTATTGCCTTTCAATTAGAGGCCACACTGTAATCTTGCATGTTCTCACTCAGGGTCCAATCCTCAATTTCTCTAACTTACTCAACCCTATTTTCAGATAAATCCTAACTGACTATAATTCTAGATTTCAGATAAATTGCAAATTCATTACCTTTTCTCCATGCAGAAAATGTAGTTTCTTTCCTTGTCACCTTTTACTTGAATCCTAGAGAAACTTAATGTTTTCTGTCTTAGTTTCGTTTTCTACGGCCACTGGTAGAACACATTTTTAAATTGAGCTCAATGGACTAGAAACTTCATGAGCAGTCATTGAAAGGTGAATGAATATGGAATACTAAAATTTTATTGTACTCTCCTGCAGAATTTATTGTATACTACTATAGACAGCTATGTATACATTACTCCAGACTGTATTACCATAAACTAATCCAAACAGCATTTTTGAGGACTAATATAGACCATATTATGTTATGGCACTCTACTCTGTATTATTGTCAACTATTCAAGCCTGCATTTTCATAGATTAATCCAAAGTGGATTACTGTCTAGTACTTCAGACTGAATTACTGAATATTGCTGTGATCTATAATATGATTCATTTCTGTACATGGTAACACTATATACCTTTTTGGACTGAATTATTTAGTGTTCATGACTCCAGACTATATTAATTTATAGTACTCCATGCTATATTACTATTTCATATTTTATTATTGTATACTCCTCCATACTATATCATTATAAAATTTATTGGAGTATTAGTACATACTGCTAAAAACTATATTACTTCAGAAATATACAGTAGAGATTTGCTTTTTCACAATTGTTTTCTTTATGTCATAGACTACTTGAAAGGCAATAATAAATATTCTTCTCTCTACGGTGAACAAACTAAAGCATGAGAGCTTTTTCTTAGAACTTTTTTTTCTTATTGTGGTAGTTTTTTTTTTTTTTTTTTTCCATGCAGGACATTTTTACGTGGTTTCTCCTCTCCTAACTCCTACAAGATCCTCCTCATCCCCACTCCCATTCAAAGCCATACCTTTCCATCTCTTCTTAGAAAACAAATGGGCATCTAAAGAATTATAACCAATCAAAACAAAACAGACAAACCAAAATGGAATAAAACAAAAAGAGAAAGACGGTTCCTAAAAATGGGATCAGTGCCTGTCCCTGTTCCCCATGCTGGATTAACTGCCCAGCCTTAACTCAAGGAAAGGAGCTTGGTCCTGCCTCAAATTGATGTCTCATGTTCGTTCAAGGCCATGGAAGGCCTTCCTCTTTCTGAATGGAGGAGTGGAAAAGGAGGAGGATAGGTGGAAAGGGGGTGTGATACATAATTAAAACAAATGAAAAATGTTATTTAAATAAAAGAAAAAACATTCAAGAAATATAAAATAATCAACATTTAAAATTTAAATCAAAAAATTTAAAAAATAAGGGGCTAAAAAACCCCCCAGAAGAATCACATACAGATTCAGAGACATATAAAAATCCAATTAAAAAAAAAAAAAACCCTAAAACTTAAAGACATAGTACAAATGCAAAGATCCTGTAAGTAAAAGAAAGAACGAAGGAAAGAAAGGAGGGAGAAAGCATGGGAGGAAGGAAGGGAAGGAAGGAGCGAGGGAGGGCGTTAGGAAGCTAGGAAGGAAGAAAAGTGTCCTGACCAAACATTATGAGTCAATGAGACAAAGAACCTCTAAAGATATCATTGCAATCATTTGTTTTGACCATATATTACTGGGCATGAGATATGCCCTTAAGAGTGGTTTGTTTCCCAAGAGAGTCTCTGTTGGAGAAAACCAAGAGATATTTTTTAGAGGCGTCCTCAAACCCTTCACTATGAAGTCTTTCTGCATGTTTTCCAGTTTTTGATTCACAGTCTCTTATTCAGCTCTACGTGACAATTTTTTTACGTTCTCAGTTTCGCCTTCATTCACACCAGGGTAGACGTTATCACCTCTGTGTAGCCTATAGACTTTCACGTCCTCCTCTTCCTTGAGTGAATGTAAGAATGGAGCTCTTGAGTCTCCACTATAAAGCACATTCTGTTTTATGCCACTAACTCAAGCCCAAGTCCACTTTGGAATATAGCCAAAATGAACCAATGTATTTCAACACCGTCTTCAGTTAATGTAGTGGCATATTCACAGCTGCTCCCACAGATTTCTCTAATTCCTATTCCAAGCTGGGGGAAAAAAAAAAAAAAAAAAAAAAAAAAAAAACAGTTTGCTACTTGGTTGAAGCTTCCCAGTAAAACTTCTGTATATGTATCACTACCAATCATAAGCAATATCCTAAAGAAGTATTATTGTTCATTTAGTACATTCCTGATTTACTGACATAGCAGTTCAGGAGAGCACACTGGGAGAGATGCTGACTAATCCCTGGATAGTATGTGCTTATGTAGAAAACTATAGTATGTATTCAGTGATATGTTTTTGAGGCCCTTGGGTTCTCATGGTTCCAGAGATTCATTTAACAATCTGTGACATTTCTTTCAAATAAAGATACTGTGAAGAATTTAAAAATCTCAAAGTCTGGCACTGAATCAGCTTTCATGTAGATGAAACTCCTTTTAGCCCTGAAATTCCAAATTAGCAATATCTTCAATATCTTCCATATATGTATTTAAAGGTTCTATGGCAAATAGCTTTTCTTCATGTTCAGAATCTCAAGAATTTCCCAAAATTCTACAGCTGCTGCAGTATCAGCAGACTGACGAGTCATGTTCTCGTTCATATTCTGGAATGAATAATGATTCTTGAATTACTTCAGTCACCACAGTAGTTGCAACATCCTAATAAAGTTCAGCATTTGTTCCCAACATCATCACTATATTGCTTTTGCTGTCGCTGTGTTGACAGTCATTGAGATGTATGCTTCATTGTGAGTTTGGAGAAGGTTCTGTTAATCTAGAGTAATCCCTTCAGGAACATGTACTAGTCTTTATATTTTCAGTGAAATAAATCAGTAAATTATGTCTTCTTTCCTTACTCTTCTAGATAGTGATATCTAGTACAACAGGAGTAGCAGTAATTATCACTGCCTTTTCTTTCTTCACATGTCTTAATTGGTCATAATTATAATTTTACAATGAAGATTCACTGTGACCTATTGCTAGCATGCTAGGAGTATGGATGCTGTGCAATGAATGGATGCTGTATGCATTAACATTATAAAAAAATGATAGATAGAAAAGAGTCAAGAATAAGAGAAAGCATACAATCAGCAGACAACCGCAAAATATATGAGACTGTAATCAGTTATTAGAACACACTGTTGAGTATGGGCATCCACCTTTAAAAGTTAAAATATACAAATTATACTAATATACCAAGTGCATTACTACTAACATAATCACGTGTCCTGTTTAAGTATGTTACACTGCATGTAGCTATATAAATTGTACTTTTATATGTCTGGCAGTGCATTTGATTTTCTTACATCAGCCTCAGTGCAAATATATGGTGACACATGTCACTATGAAGTTAAGTCTTATGACACTGAATATACAAATTTTAGTTCCATTGTAATATCTAAACATCCTTCATATATGCTGATGTTTGTAGACCAGAATATTATTTCATGTATAAATATGTGGGAATACATTTGTGCGTACTGTATCTTTAAATAAAGGAGCTGGTTTGGACCATGGCAGGTACGTAGAATAAGTGGGAGGAGAAATCAGTTTAGGTAGGAGAAGCAGGGCGGAGTCAGAGGCAGACCGCGCGGAAGCCACCGAAAGAGCAACATGTAAGCACGGGTGAGCTGCGGGCCCCCACGTGGCCCGCGGATTAATAGAAATGGGTTGATTTAAGATATGAGAGCTAGCTAGCAATGTGCCTGAGCCATAGGCCAAACAGCATGAACTTAATATAAGCCTCTGAGTTATTTTTGGGGACCTGGGCGGCTGGACAGCTGAGGGGTCTGGCACGGCAGGTCTGTGGGTCAGACGGCGGGCAGATAAGCGGCGCCAGGCAGGTCTGTGGGTCTCAGATCTCTGGCTGTCTGGGACCGGAGAAAACCTACTACAACATAAATATGCTTAAAAACTACAAGAGTTCCAAATCCCCCACAATTTTACACCTGAGAAGACTGGATAGAAAGGGTGGTGATTTCCAGGCTCTTCTGGGCTAAATAAAGTGTTTGATGCTAAATTCACATATTTAGAAAATAAAATAAAAAACAATAGAACTCATGGATGAATACACACCATCCTTCTTTATAAACCACTGGAGAAATACAGAGTGATATATTCAATTTACATTTACTTGTATGTTTCCTAGTAGTTACATAAAAATAGAAAAACCTATAAATCAAATTTTAACAATCTTTATTTAAATAAATATACATAAGAATATTTGTAGGGGGGTTATGTTGTTCTATTGTAAATAATTATCCCACCCACTGGTTTAATAAAATGCACCGGTTGGCCTAAGGCAGACAGGAAGTGTGGGCAGGGCTACCAGACTAAGAAAACTCTGGGAACAGGAAGAACAGAGCAGAAATGCCACAGAGACTCCAGAGTTGCCAGAAAGAAGCCAGAAGAAACAGAGGACAGCTATACTGCTCTGAGAAAAGGTACCGAGCCCCATGGCTGAACAGGATAAGAATCTTGGGTTCATTTAAGGTAAAGAGTTAGCAAGTTATATGCCTGGGCCTTAGGCTGATCAGCCTAAAATTAACGTAAGCATCTGTGTGTCTTGGTGGGTCTGCAGGTCTGTGGTTCTAAACCTTGAGGCTAGGCCCAAAAGTTCGTGCCAGAAACCTCATACTACAAATATTTTTGTCAATTAATATATAAAATATATTAATGGCTTACAATTTTTGTCCATATTAAAATCTTAATTTTGGATTTTTTTTCCATTTTTGCAGCATCTCATTTGTCTAATAAATATGAAGCTAAGTCAGCTTCTGTGTGTTTTGTGCCAGATACAACAGAGACCTACACGTTCACTTCAATAATGATAGCACTTTCAAGCAATAGAATTTCCAAATACTATGGAAGGCTATGGGATGCATCACACTTCAGACCCTGACGCATGATTTTTCCTCATCATGCAGACAGTGGTTGATATAAAAGTAAGAGAAAATGTGCATTTTATTGTCATCCTTGATATAAATGGCAATAAATGAATGACTTCTCTGAATATGTTACATATGAAGCTATTCACTTATATACATATATATTAATATACACATATATTAATATACATATGCATGTGTATATTGTATATAAATGAATATATATGTGAATTAGAAAGAGGAATCATTTTTATTATCATGACTAACATTTATGATAAATTGCTTTGATATAGAAACTGAATAAATAAGTTAACAACATAAGTCTACAGAAAAAATAAACTTGACACAGATACAGTGTTCTTTAATAATATGCTATCAAACTCAATTTAATACCATTCTAAATGGAATGACCTAGACTTTCTTAGAGATAAAAGAATGGTTCAACATATGCCAGTGGAATCTCTGGTAAATCACAAGACAAGAAAGAACAGAAGCTATGTGATCATCTAAAAGGATGCAAAAAATAAACCTATGATATTCAGCATCACTTCAAGATAAGAAGCCTACAAGTAACAGCACATCAAATAGGAAAACCTGAAAATTTTCTCTCTGAGCTAGATTAGCTTTGAAGATTTCTAGATGCGTTCTTGTTAGGACTTAAAGAAATCAAAGTAAATTGGAAATAATGTCTACACTGCAGAAAGAGAAATTTTGAACAATTGATATGTGTCAATGAAACTTAGTATAAAACAAAACAAATACTCCAAATAGCCACCAATATAAAAGTGTAACTCTTCTACCTTGTTAATAGATTTTTTTTATGTTTCTCTTTAATATTGTTTTCACTAATGCAGAATTTGGCATTTTATAGTAAAATTTGAACCTTAAATCAATCCTTCCTTATGCATTTCTCTTTCCATTTTCTCTCTATATATACATATTTATGTATATATACATATATATTACAAAATGATATATCCAATTTATATTCAATTGTATATTTTAATGCAGTTAATTGCATATTTCCTACACATATATGTATAGTATGAGTATATAAGTGCAGGTGTATGTCAGTGTGTGTGTTTTCATATATGTTTGCTCCTATATTACACAGATAAGGATCAAGTTCCCACAGCTATTGGCAGGTACAAAGTAACACTTCAAGGTGAAAAGATGTTTGTCACTAACAGAAAACAGGAGTAGGGCTCCCCATCTGCATCCAGAAGAAATGGAAACATAAATAAAATATTAATATACTTCTATCTTATCAGACTAATGCTTATGTTCTTTTTAGAAAACTAGAGCATTTTTATCTGAAAGCACAGGAATATCATTCATATCTACTCTGTGTATAATCTAACAAGTCATTTTAAGCTTCTTGGCTAACTGTTTCTCTGATACAATTCTTGGCTCTCTGCACTAAGAGCAGTGGTCCAGGTGGCTTTCCTCTTCATCACAGTAATCTTTTTAGTTCTTGCAGAAAATAGGTGGCATCCAACTCCTATGGGGATTTGTTCAATCCCACATCTTCTGAAGAGTGATTAACTTAGGTACTGTCTAATGCCTAGATTCCATTCAAAAATCCCAAGAGAATGATTTATCATTATTACTATTATTATTAATTATTAATAGAGTAGCAAAGTCAGCATTTTTTGCCCATTGGAACAAAAAAGTGACAGTTTTAAAGAAAACTGATATTTCACATAAAATTAAAGAATACAATAAAGACTTTTTAAGTAGAAAACTAGCATTTCCATCTGTATTTTAGGGCAGTCTAGATTACTGAATCATCATAGAATCCATATTGTGATGTTCACAGTTATTTTAACATCTTTGAGCATCTCTGCGTCTGTTTGCCATGTTCCCATGGCTGCTAGAGTAGCCACTGACTGTTTATATTAGAAATCTGAGAATCATCCAAAGGCTCTCTGCCTTTTATCCACCATAAATAACTTTTCATCAATATCCCAAATTCTAACTTGTGTCTCCTGAAGTCATCTTGTCCTTTTGCTTCCTTCCATGCTGTACTTGTTCAAGTTGTGATCTCTTCTGGATAAGGTGTTACCTTCATTAACTGATGCACAATTTCATCTTTTGATTCCCTGTATCTCAGACTCTATTGCATCACAGTAATATTGTGAATGTATAAAGATGATTGTTTCATTCCTTCTGGGTCAATGGATCTCTGTCACTTATTAAAGTTTCAAGTATTCAACCGTTAAAAAGTAAGATATTCATTTTTAAATAAGTTCTTGTAGAATATTTTGAACCTTCCACTGCCCTTTTCATGGATGAGCTTTGGCAATGTGTGTTCAAATCAAATTCAAGAACAATTCTATGACTTTGTTATTTTCTAGCCCATGTTTTCTAAATTTTAATCTTTTCACAAAAATTTTATGAAGATTTGGATTTTTATATATTCATCTATTTTTTCATGCAATATAGTTTGATTGCTTTTCTTAAATCCCTTTCAACTCTACACAGATGCTCCCCACATTCCTACCCACCCAATTCCATGTTGTCCCTGTACAAGGACAAAGAAAACTTTAAACCAAGGAATGCTGCTAAGTGATAATCTGCAAATGTAGTGATAGAGACTAGAAAGGTTTTCAAACTTAGACTTTCTCAATGCAGACAGTTGATTTTTTTTCTATATAACCTCACCTAGGCACAAGTAAGGTGAGTTCACATGTTAAGCACTACTGTGGCATGTTGCATTTTAGCTATTTGGAGCACATGTATTCATGTAATGTTTATGAATTTTATATTTTATTAGGTACAGTATTCTAGAATAAAATCAGTGGTTTTTAAGACATGGAATACATTACACTAGGTTTTTCTGACATGTAAAGTTTTCAGTGATAAATCAGCTGTTATTCCCTTATATGTGACTTGAGCTTTAACTTCATGAAACTTTTGCCTTTGTTGTTTTTATATTTACTCTTTTAACTATAATGTGTCATGGTAAGTTTCTTTTCTGGTCCAGGCTGTTTGGTGTTTTGTGTGCCTCTTTGGTTTATCTGGGTACATCTTATACTAATTTGGAAAAGTTTTCTTCTATAATCCTCTTGAACTGATATGTAACGATGACATTGGTTTCTTCTGGTATAGTCCTATAATTTTAAGATTTGATATTTTCATGGGTGAAGTTCTTGCAGGTTTTCTTTCTGTGTGTTTTTAATTTTTCCACATTTTTTGCTTCAGTGGTATAATTCTTCCAATTTAACTTCAAGGTCCATTGTTTTATTTACTTGATACTTTTTATGTAGTACTGTTTTTTGAGTTTTCAAACTGTGTTCTTGAATTTTTTTAAAAAAATTCTATCTATATTCAGCTTAAATTTTTAACTATAATTATCATTTTACTGAATTCAGTTTCATATCCTGAGTTATCTTCATCATTTCAGTTGCAAATATATCTATCCTTTTTTGAACATCATTCAGGCATTTATTGCTATTATTAATTATTATTGATTTCTTCATTTTTAAACTTCTTGAATTCTTAAATAAATTTTATAATTTCTCTCTGAAATCCTATGTCCTCAGGTTCATTTAGTTGATTAGTTGGTTTCCATTGGAGAACATTTCTATACATAAAATGAGCTTGGGAAGTAAAACATAGTCTTCAAACTCATATTATTAGTGTATTGCAATATGATCTATACATATAGACATGTTTCTTGTTATATATCTGTTATGGGATTATAGCTGTGGTAGTGTGAATGTAATTGGCCCTCAAAAGCTCGGAGGGTAGCAAATGAGGAGGTCTGGCTTATGAAGAGGAAGTTTGTCACTGTGGGGGTAGGCTTTGATGTTTCATATGTGCTCAACTCATTCCCAGTGTCCCAGTTCACTTCTTGTTTCCTCCAACTCAAAATGTAGGACACTCAGCTGCTTCTCCTGTACCATGTCTGCCTGTATGCCAGCATGCTTCAGCATGATGAGAATGGACTAAATCTCTGAGAGTGTTAGCCACACCAATAAAATGTTTTTCATTATAAGAGTTGATATGGCCATGGAATCTCTTCACAGCAATATAAACCCTACTGAAGATCCACCTTTGTCTGAGCTTGTACAAATGCTGCATGACAAGATCTAAGCTTTGGAGGATGGAGGTGGTTCGGGCTTGCTTGCTTCTCTGTGGATTAAGAGAGTATCTTTGTGGACTGAATGAGTGTCTGTGGCCAGATGAGGAAGTGTGCTGAAGACAGCACAGGAAGCTTTGGAAGAGGTTAAGGCAGTATTTATCATGTAATATATGTATACTATATCTTTTCTCCTACAGTTTTTTAAATATTGGAAAATGTCTTTAAACATTAATGATTACTTTCTATTTTCCTTAGTTGTTAATATGTAACATTCTAAAATAATGTATATCTGAGAATGTTTACTGCATCATGACTACATTACATCAAAAATTATTGAGACTATGAGAAAAGATAATGTCATTATTTCAGTTACATACAAAATGTTATTTATTTTTATGGTTTTATAGTTTACAGACAATGCCACATTCTTTGTCTACACAATGCTAGAACATCTGGATGGAAAGTAGAAAGTATAGCAGCAAGCCCAGATGGTTTGTAAGAGCAAGGCCAAGCATCCAGATGGCAAACACGAGGAGAAGCATCTGGAGAGCAAATACCAAATTCTTCATTCAGATGTCATGTCTTCACATAGACAGTGTATCAATAGAGTCTTTGTTGTGAAGATAAAGTACTAAGAAATAGCTGAAGGTTAAAAGGGAAAAGAACAAATATGTAAAAGAAAGCTTAGAACTCACATTAATTTTTTTACAGTCCACAAAAGTATTTATAATTCTCTGACATGTAATGTACTTAAAGAAAATCTAACTGAAAAAGATTCAGCTTAGAAGATTCACTTTTTAATTGTTACCCTGTTTGCTGAGCTTTTGATTTAGGATAATTTTCAACACAGCTCACGTGTGTAATAAATGGGCTCAATTAAAAATTGCATTTGATGCCCATTAAAAGTTCCTTGATCTTTAATATTACAATATTCTGCAATCCAGAATTGCATCTAGCATGTCACATTCAATAAACAGGCTTTTCTGCTATCTCAGAATAATTAACTTTATCTCTGTCACAGGGAACAAAAATAATGAAAGTGGCATAGATGTTATTCATTTGTTCCTGGCAAAAGGCTCTTATTATTTTAGCCTTTCTCCCCATAGCAACCTCATATTTAGTGTTACCAACTTTCATGAAGTTATATCAGGCAGAAAACTTCACAGCTTCTTCATGGCTTCTATTTTCTCAGACTACTAAATAATGTGAACAATATAATTAAAAGAATTTGAGGATGTACTGTGGAAATAGTCCTTTACCTCATGTTTCTTCTTCATGAAGCACCAGCATAGGTAAAATGTAGAATGAACTCTTAGTTAAAATGTTTTCTATACATAGCTTGTTCACCCCAAAGAATCCTCATTTAATACAGTCTCCCCATGACAGAGATACAGCTTTTCTTCCTGCTGTTTGAATGTCTTAACGTTCTTGATAATCATCTATTGATGGTAACTGCAGATCTTAAAGTTCTATGTTGAAATCAGTCCCATTGGTTTATAATTGTTATGAACTTAACTGGGAAAATCAAAACAACCTACCAAAATCTTATTCCTAGCACCTCCAAACGCTGTTAGGTTTGCAAATGCAATTGTACTGAACAGGAAGTTGTATTGTTCAGAAGACAGTCAGTCTTACTCAACGTACTGTATTTGATAAGGCAACAAAATTTAGGCTAATGGGTGCTTATCATCACTTTCTAAATTATAGTCATCATGAAAATAAAGCAAAATGTAGAACATGAATCTGCTACAAAATTTCTTTACTAATTTGAAATAAAATTGTGGCTAAGTAAGTAGGAAATAAAATTTCCCCCAAAACTTTTATAAATGTATAAGAGAAGGAGATTTAATGAAGGGGTAATAGGATCTTGGTCAGTGGAGGATTTGGGAAGTGATAGAATGGCAGAAAAAAGATCATTTCCACAAGCTAGAAAAGAGGATGCTAGCCATCAAAGTATGGAGCAATAAGGCCACTGTCCACTCTCATTCTGAAAACCATGACCCAAAACTCCTCAGGGAGGAAGTGGCTTCTTTGACTTATACATCATAGAGGAAAGCTATAAAAGGAACTCAAAGAAAGAAATTGGAGACAGGAACCTAAGCAGAAGCCATGGAGGAAAATTACTTTCTTATATGCTCTCCATGGCTCCCTTAGCCTGTTTCCCTATCTATCCAACCTGTCCAAGATGGCACTGCCTAGAGATCTCTGAGATCCTCGTATCAATCAATAATCAAGGAAACGCTGCACAGACTTCCTTATATGCCAATACACTAGAGTAACTTCCTCAATAAAAACTTTCTCTACATAGATATGTCTAAGTTTGTGTCAAGATTGAAAGAGCCAACCAGTACAACGTAAGCAGCAATGATGTCTGTAGGGAGCAGCAAGAAAGAAATAGCTAATTGGAAACCTGACAAAGGAGGAAATGGCAAGGATCAATGTCACATGAATGAATGAAACTCAGGGATAGATCTCTGAAGAAGTTAGAGATACTAGAGGGAATAAACACCACAGTCAGATCTCACCCAGCTGTCTTCTAGCTTCCTCAGCCTCGATTCCCTTGGAATGGCTTCCCTGTGTTTCTATCCTGTCTTAAGTATGCTTTCATAAATTAAGGCGTGGCCCCACCACACCAGCTTGGGAGCCTGGAATTCCTTCTATAATCTGAATTGACCTTGACTCAGTTGGGATTAAGGGTGTAGGTCACCACTTCCAGGATACTCCCTGTGCTGGGATTAAAGGTTTGAATCACCACTCTGATTTTCCTAGACTGACTGTGGTTAGAGCTCTGGGACTTCTGGAGTTTTTACTAACCTCCCACATAGACAGTGGGTATATTCCCCCTGATATCTCCAGAACTTCTGAAACTTTTATTGAGTCCCCACAGATCAAAGCTGGGACACAATGTCCAACACAGAAAGAATTAAGAACAAATGAATGATAAAATTATTTTAGAAATATTACTATCAAAAACATCTACCCATAGCATAACACTTAATGAAAACAAAATGTAAAACAAATTTATATGAGGAGAAATTGAAGTCATGTTATAAACTAAGGAATACTCTACTTAGAAGTAAGTGAATAATGTCAATATCCCTAATAGAATTGACAGGTGTACACATCAAAATTACTCGCCAGGGCAAGGGTCTGTCAGGCTTGCAGACCTGTGTTGAGTCCTGATGAAGGAGAAAACTGATTCCAACAGGTAGTAGTCCTCTGATCTGCGCACTCACTGGTGTGTACTGGCACACACTCGTCCACACACATGAACACAAAATAAATTTTAAAAATGTAATGTAATTGTTATAAGCTGACATTAAGTATTGAAGAGATGTCTCAGTTGGGTAAATTGATTGCTCTTTAAGTGTGAAAACTAGAGATGTGTCTCCTGTACCTACATATGGGCAGTCTTTCTATCTTCACACTGCTTAGGAGGCACAAACCTGAGATCCCTAGAGCAATCTGGCTAGCTATATTAGGTGAACTGATGAGTTCTGAGTTCAAGTAAGATTACTTCAAAATAACCCTAGTTTGGAAACACATCAATGTCGCACCTCTGGCCTTTACATATACTTACAGGCACATATCACTTACACAACTGTGTAACCACTTGTATGTTAACATGTTTATATGCATGTACATATACTACACACAAAATAAATAAATAGATAGATGATGGATGATAGATAAGCAGGATAGAAAAGATATGAGGATCATGTCCCAAAGGAAAACAGTGGACAGTTGTTTTTGTGTGGCAAAGCCTAAGCAGTAAGAGGTATGTATTTTCCTAGGGGTGACATGGACTGTTGACAATTTGCAAACTATTTAGACTCATGACTTAAAAAATAACCAGGTCTGTAAAACGTTAAGTTGATTTTACCCTTATGAGGCTGGTTTTCTGATGCTGAAGGTGGCTGAGCCTAGTGGGAAAATGTATTATTTTTATATGATGTCCTTTACTTGAGCGGAATTGCTTCTTCGGGGCTTAGGTAAGAACAAAACTTAGAAGTGTGGGAAAGTTATTGCTTTTCTCTTTGCTGCAAACCCTTCACTTATTTGTCCCATAAGGACCACAATCTCAGAACCTTAGGAAGGTGCAAGGTTTTATAATGTGAATTCAATATACTTTGAAATTTTTTATTTTTTTTGAGATTATAATTATTACATTTCTCCCTTCCATTTTTCCCCCTCCAAACACTCTCATGTCTCAGATTCTCTTTCAAATTCATGACCTCTTTTACACTAATTGTTATTGCATGTTTATATGTATATGTACACACATGTGTTCTTAAATATAACCTGTTAAGCCCATATTATGCTACCTGTATGTTTATTTTCAAGGCAGACTGTTTGGCACTGGACAGCAACTGGTGTACTCTTCCTTGGGGGATATTACATCTCTTGTTCCCAGATTTCCATAGTTGCCTACATTTGTGTGTGTCTGTATGAGTGAGGCTCATAGGCTTCTCCCTATTTACTTTGCTATATCTATTGGTTTCATCTTTATTCAGCACATATTTGGGCTTCATATTGATGGTACATTATGAATTTACCTTCTAAGAGTGCAGAGAGAGAATTTCACAGACTACTTCCTGATCTTCTGTTTCCTCCACCAACTCCTTGCAATGTTCCCTGAGCCTTAGATGCTGAAGAGCTTTATAAATGTGACCAACTTTTTAAATAAGAGGAATGTCAAATGATAAAAATATGAAAGCTAAAACAGAAAATAAAGATTATAGCTGTAAGATCTGGAACTGGAGATGAATTAAATGAAATTTGGAGTTTATAAATTTTATATTCTAAGAGAAAGACTTTTGAGAATATTTCTACTTTTTTTTCTTTGAGATAAGAATTCGTGTATCCCAGAAAACCCTTGCACTCACTGTGCAGGAGAGGATAACCACTTCTGACCACGAGTTTATAGACAGCTAGGCATAGTGGAAGATGGTCATGATCCCACTAAAGGCAATGGAGGACAAAAGACCAGGAGTTCAAGGTTATTCTTGGTTATATAGCCGGAAGTCACCAGGATTTCAAGGTTATTCTTGGTTATATAGCCGGAAGTCACCAGGATTTCAAGGTTATTCTTGGTTATATAGCCAGAAGTCAGTATTTTCTACCTATGATCCCATCCCAAAGCAAACACCATCAATAATACAAGCATATAGGTAGAAGACATAGAGTACTCCGTTTACATAACTATTAAAGGAAGACTGTGGCAATATCCATGGGTAAGAAAAACATGATCTGAGGTTTGAATTTCCCTGTAGCATAAGAGAAACCATCTAAAATAAGATAATATTTAATCATAACATTAAAGATAACAGGAATTTGAAACAATGTATATCATAGCACATGTAACAAGAAACAAAGATCACAAAAGGAAGCCGGGAGGTATACTTTAGTGTAGAATTCATGTACACACATCTGTAATATGCTCTAGTGCAGGGAAGGTTTCACCTTTTGATTCACTATTCATTCATGCAAGTATAAGTTTTAATAACCTCCTATATTAAAGGACTGAATGATAGGAAAAATACTTTTATAAATCTAAGACTCTTTAAAAGACAAAAATAAATTGAATGTGTGTTGAATCCAATCACTATCAAAACCATTTAATTTGATAAATGTTGGAATGATAGTAAAAAGAACCCAATCAGTGAAGCCATTTTGTTACTAACAGAATAAAATTTAATAAAAAAATGAGAGTAGGTTTTAGAATAAAGATTTGGAAAAATAAATTAGAAATAACTTCTCTACATTTTAACTACTTAGATATCCTGAAAGTGAAGTGAATGAAAATTTTAAGATGTGAAGTTTTAAATAATGGGAACACCAGGGTTCATTGAGAAAATAACACAAGTAAGATAAAGTATTGCTTCATATTTTGAAGAGTAAAGTAAGAATGTTTAATGTTTGATTTTTACATGAATTTTCATAGAAAAGATAAATTGGAAGCCATCAAAATATAATAAAAAATTCAATAATAGTGTAGGTGTGCAGTAGGAAACTAAATTATTAAATCATGAGAACAGATGAGTTCCCTGGGCAAGAATTAAATTTTCATCTTAAAGTAGAACAAAACAAAATGTACAGCATACACAATCTGTTGCATATGCTTATTAAAACTAATGAATATTTAATAACAGACAATGTAGACAAAATAATTATATTTGGTTTATAATCTTCAAGTGAAATCACGTTTTAATCTTACCTTAGTTAAGTGCATCAATGTTTAGCAAGTTTCTCCTAACTTTTCTTTAATTTTGCTGTTTAAATAATTCTTTCATAATTTATCTGTATAAGCATTTCATTGATATCTACATATTTAAACTATTAATATTTTAAAAACATATCACATTAACATTTTTATAATAATGCTTTGTATATGATAAAATCACATGTTAAAAATTAACATTAGAGATATAAAATATTGAAGGTGAATATTAGTCTCACTTTACTTATCCTAAAAATTTAAAAATATTTGAATAATGAGAATAACAAAAGAAAGAAGACACAAATGACTAGGAGCAGAAATAATTAACAAAAAATCACTACAGAGCCTCATGGGCAGTGAAGAGATAAAAAGGTACAACTCAGTGCCAGCTGTGGCAATGTGGTCAAATTCCATAGACAACAAGAGAATGCAAATTCATCCATGAAGCAATAGATGTCATGTATAGTATTATATGTCCAGGAGAACTTGGAATTTATAGATTTAAATTTTTTTCTTTAAAGAAAACTCATGAACCAAATGGTTTCAGTGATAAATTTTATCAACTATGTAAAGAATCTTAATTGTATATTATCTTTTCTAAAATATACAGAAAGAATATTTTTCACCTTATTTTATGAGAGCAGAGTTTTTCTAGTACTCAAGTCTGTCATAGTGAATACAAGAGAAGAATTTATAATCCAGTATTCCTAATGATGATACAAAAATCCTCAAGAGAATGTTTATAAGTAAGACCTTGGGCCATAGAAATGGCTCAGCTGCTTAAGGGGCTTGTTGCCAAGCCTGGATAACCTGAGTTCAATCCCTGGACCCCTCCACACCCGACTTAAAAGTTGTTCTCTGACTTCCACATGCATGCGCCCAAAACATAAATAAATGAATGTAATAGAAAACCTTTAACTAAAATGAAATATAAACATTGTTTTAAAAAAGTTTAGAAAATTGAGCACAGTCTCTGGGACTTGGGCCTTGGGGCACAACCCGTGTACCACACAACCACCCATTGCTGCCCCAATTGCAGGACACCAGGGAAGACTCCTGAGGACAGTTATCTCCCATTAACACCCCAGTTTGTTGGATCTTGCAATCTATAAGAACCCATCACATTCCCCAAACCCAACCGTCACTTTAAATGCTCAGCTGGTCTAATAGAGACAGAATTTGGCCAGATCCTATTGGACAAAGAAGGGTTCCCAGAAACATAAAATCAGCCAGCTGCTATTGGACAAAGAGTGGCTCCCTGTAGCATGAAATAATCCATCTCCAAATGGTCCAAGAGTCCAGATTGCACCAAGAGAAGATCTCTGAGACACAGACACAGACAAAGAGCTGTGAACTAAGATCAGCTTCCTGAGACAAGGGCAAATCGGGCACAGATTAGCAGAAGAGATGGGCAGAGCCAAGTGCAAGATTACATATACCAATGTATAAAACAATATGGTATCACCAGAATCTAGTAGATCTACAACAGCAAGACCTAAACATTCCAATGTAAAAGAAGCAGAAATAAACCTTAAAATAACTCTATAAATATGATAGAAGCTTTTAAAGAGAAAATAGAAACTCTATTAAAGATCCACCTTGGGACTTCTTGCCCTTTTGTGGGGAGGGTGAGGCTGAAGGCTGACTGGGAGGGATTGAAATGAGGGAAGGGAGAGGGAGAAGGGGATATATAGTTAAAAAAGACATTTTTAATAACAAAAATAATAAAATGAAAATAACAGATATTTAGTAGAGTCAACTCTTTGTGTAAAAGTAAATAAGCACATCCATCTCTTCATTAGATTGTAAATTTGGCTCTGCTTTCAAATAGATGTCTTAAAATTTATTATCAGCAAAAAAAAAAAGAAATAGAGGAAAAGGCACACACGCGCGCACACACACACACACACACACACACACACACACACACACACATGGAATAAATCACTAAATCCCTTAAATAAAGCCAAGAAAACGAAGAAAAAACACTCAAATAGGTGAAGAAAACAGGTCAAGACTTCAAAATTGAAATAGAAGCAATAAAGACACAAAGGCAAAGAAAATTGAACATCTGGGTAAACAAATAGGAACTACAGATGCAAGAGAAACTGACACAATGCAAGAGATGGGAGAATCTCTGAAATGGAGGACATCATAGTAGAAATAGATTCGTCACTCAAAGAAAACACTAAAGCAATAGATAAATAAATAAATAAAATGTCATAATATAAAAAGTTCAGGAAATTTGGGCCACCATGAAAAGACCAAATCTAATGATAATAGGAACAGCAGAAGAATACCAGCTTAATGGTACAGAAAATATATTTAACAAAATTACAGATGAAAATTTTCCCAATCTAAAGAATGAAACGCTTACTAAGAAAGAAGAAGCATATAAAGCAAGAATAGACTACTTCCCCAAAAGATTTTTCTCACCACATAGTAATCAAACCACTAAACTGTACTCAACAGAATACAGAGAGAATATTAGGAGACACAAAAGAAAAAGGCCAAGCAACTCATAAAAACAGACCCATCAGAATAACACCTGACTTCTCAATGGAGACTGTGAAGGTTCTAGACAGATGTTGTACGGACTATAAGATTATGAATGACAGCCCAGACTACTATATCCAGCAACACTCGCAATCACCATATATGGAGTAAACAAGATATTCCATTACAAAACCATATCTAAACAATACCTCTCCATAAACCTAGCCCTACAGAAAACACTAGAAGGAAAACTCCAAACTAAGAAAGATAAACACACACATGAAACCACAAGCAATCTATAATCCCATAGATGAAAACCCTAAAGAAGTGAAGAGCACACACTACCACCAAAAGTAGCAAAATTACCAATCACTGGTTATTAATATCCCCTAATGTCAATGGACTCAATTCACCTATAAAAAGACATAGGCTAACAGAATGGATATGAACAGAGGAGCCATCTTCTGCTGCATACAAGAAACACACATCAACTTTAAAGACAGACACTATCTCTGAGTAAATAGTTGGGAAATTTTTTTCAATCAAATAGATTTAATAAAGAAGCTAGTGTAGCCATCCTAATATCTAACAAAATAGACTTCAAACTAAAATCAATCAGAAAAGATGTGGAAGGACATTATATATCCATCTCAGAAAATATATGTCAAGATGAAGTCTCAGTCTTGAACATTTATGCCCCCAATACAAGGGCACTCACGTATGTAAAAGTAGCATTACAAAAGATCAAATTACTCATCAAACTCAACAAACTGAAAGTGGAATAATTCAATACCCCACTCTCAGCAATGGATATGTATACCAGACAAAATCTTAACAAATGAATAAAGTACCTAATAGATGTTATGACTCAAATGGATTTAACATATACATATATTATTACAAAGGGGTTTCTGGGTCCCAGGCAGCCAGAGGCCCAGACACACAAACCTACAGCCCCAGACCCCTTAGCCACCCACTGCTCCTGCTCAGGCCCCAGAAATGACTCAGACACTTATATTAACTTTATGCTGTTTGAACTATGGCTCAGGCACATTGCTAGCTTGCTCTTACATCTTAAATCAACCCATTTCTATTAATATTTCCTGCCATGTGGCCCATGGCTTACCTGTGTTCCTTACATGTTGCTCCTTTGGGCTTCTGGCTCCTTCTGTCTCTGACTCCGCCCTGCTCCTCCTACCTATTCTGATTCCTCCTCCTACTTTTTCTATTGTGCCTGTCATGGGCCAAAACAGCTCCTTTATTTAAAGATTGCTATTCACAGTATACAGAAAGGCATTCCTACATCATATATACACACAAACACAAAAGATATACCTTTTTCTTAGCACACCATGGAATTTTCTCTGAAACTGACCACATAATCGATCATAAAGCAAATATGCACAGATACATAAAATTGGACTATATTATCAGACTACCATGGCCAAAAGTCAGAATTTAGCAACACAACAAACTACAGAAACCCTGCAAAATTATAGAGACTAAACAAATCTCAGTGGAACAACCTTTGGGTGAAGGAAAAAGTAAAGAAAGAAATTAAAGACTTTCTAAAATTCATTGAAAATAATTCACAACATAACAAACTTATGGAACACAATGAAACCAGTATTAAGAGTTAAGTTTATGGCACTTAGTGTGTACATAAATAATTTGGAGACATCTCATGTAAACCTCTTAACAGATAACCTTAAAACACTAAAAAAAAGAAAAAAAAAAGAAAAACAAACTTACTCAAAAAGTGTAGACTACAGCAAATAATCTGAAATCAATAAAATTAGAACAAAGAGAACAATAGAATCAACGAAACAAAGAGTTAGTTATTTGAGAAAATCAACAAAATAGACAAACCCTTATTCAAACCAACCAAAAGGTAGAGAGAGAATATCCAATTTAAGAAAATTAGAAATGAAAATGGGCACATCACAACCGACACCAAGGAAATCTAGAAAATTATTAGGCTATACTTAGAAAAACTGTACTCAACAAAATTGGAAGACCTAAAAGAAATTAGCAACTTTCTGGATATGTACCTCTTAACAAAACTAAATAAAGACAAGATAAACTATTTAAATAAACTTACAAATACTGAGGAAATTGAAACTTGTATTCAAACTTTCCAATCATACAAAACCCAGGATGTTCTGAGTTCCACCAGAGTTTCTGAGAAGAATGCTCAGAATACCAATACTCTTTAAACTGCTCCACACAATAGAAACAAAGGAACATTGCTGAACTTGCTTTAATGAGGATACAGTCAGCCTGATATACAAACCATACAAAGATAAAACAATATAAAAGAGAATTACAGATAATATTTTTTCATAAACATTGATGCAAAAACATTCAGTAAAATACTTGCATAACAAATCAAAGAACATATCAAAAAATAATTCACCATGATCAAGTAGGCTTCATCCCAGAGATGTAGGGATGGTTCCTAATACAAAAATATGTCAATGTCATCTACCATATAAACAAAAAAAAATGAAAGAAAAAAACACATGATGTTCTTATTAGATGATGAAAAAGCCTTTGATAAAATCCAATACCCCTTCATGATGAAGTTTTTGGAGCAATAGAGGATACAAGGAACATATAAAAACATATTAAAGGCAATAAACAACAAGCTGGCAGACAATATCAAAATAAATGGAGACAAAATAAAAGCCATCCCTCTAAAAGACAAGGCTGTCCACTCTTCATACCAATTCAATATAGTACTTGAAGTCCTACTTAGACCAAAAAGACAACAAAGGAGATTAAGGGGATACAAATTGGAAAGGAAAAAGTGAAACTTTTGCTATTTGGAGATGATATGATAGTATACATTAGTGACCCCCAAATTCTGTCAGGACACTCCTATATCTAATAAACACCTTCAGCAATGTAGCAGGGTACAAGATTAAATGAAGAAAATCAGAAGCTCTCCTATACACAAATGATAAACCGGTTGAGAAAGAAATAAGGGAAACATTACCCTTTATAATAGCTGAAAATAACATCAAATATCTTAGGGTAACTCTAATAAAACAAGTGACAGACCTGTATGACAAGAACTTAATCTGTTGAAGAAAAAAAAATTGAAAAAGATTCAGAAAATGAAAAGATCTCCCTTACTCTTGAAAAGGTAGAATCAACATAGCAAAAATGGCATTTTTTTTTTAACAAAGCCATATACAGAGCCAATGAAAACCCCATCAAAATCCCAACACAATTCTTCACAGATTTCAAAAGAATAATATTCAACTTCATATGAGATAACAAAAAACCCAAGACTGCCCAAACAATTCTGTACAATAAAGGAACTTTTGGAGGCATCACAATACTTGACTTGAAGCTCTAGTATAGAGCTATAATAATAAAAACAGCTGTCACCAGCAAAAAAAGTAGACCTGTGGATCAATGGCACTGAATTGAAGACCCTGGCCTTAACTCAAATGGTAATGAATACCTGATTTTTTGCAAAGAAGCCAAAAAATATACAATGTAAAAAGGAAAGCATCTTCAACAAATGGTGCTGGCATAACTGGATGGCGGTACATAGAAGAATGAAAATAGTCCGTATCTATCACTTACACAAAACTCAAGTGCAAGTGTATGAAAGACTTTAACATCAACCCCATTTACTGATTCCGATAGAAAAGAAAGTAGAAAATAGCCTTAAGTACATTGGAACAGGAGACCACTTCCTAAACACCATATCAGTAACACAAAATCTGAGAACAATAATTAACAAATTGAACTCCCTGAAACTGAGAAACTTCTGTAAAGAAAAGGACATAATGAATAAGAGAAAAAGACACCATACAGAATGGAAAAAGATTTTCATCAACCCTACATCTGACAGAGGGTAGATCTGTAAAGTTTATAAATAACTCAAGAAAGAAAATAATCAAATATCAAATAATCCAATTAAAAATGGAGTACAGATCAAATCAGAGAATTCCCAACAGAATAATCTCAAATGGTCAAAAGATACTTAAAGAAGTGCTTAACATTATTAGCCATCAAGAAAATACAAAACAACTCTGAGATACCATCTTACACCTGTAAGAATGGCTAAAAACACCGATGGAGGTTTATACTGGAGGGGATGTGGAGCAAAGACAACACTTCTCCATTGCTAGAGTAAGTGTAAACTTCTACACCCACTTTTGAGATCAGTATGGCGGTTTCTTAGAAAATTGGGAATTAGCTTACCTCATGCATGATACAGTAATATCACTCTTGGACACACACTCAAAATATGAACATTCTTACCACAAGGACATTTTCTCAATAATATATGAGGGAGAGAGAGAGAGAGAGAGAGAGAGAGAGAGAGAGAGAGAGAGAGAGAGAGAGAGAGAGAGAGGCAAATGAATGGAACTAGAAAAAGATTATCCTTAGTGAGGTAACCCCAGACCACGATATGTGCTCACACATAAGGGGATACTAGCTAGAAATAAAGCAAAAGGTAGCCAGGCTACAATTCAATTCACAATGCCAGAGAAGCTAAGCGACAAGGAGGATGCTAAGAGAGATAGTCATGGATTCCTCTAGGAATGGGAAATACGTAAGATCTCCTGAGTAAATTGGGAGCATGGTGTGTGGGGAAATTAAGGGAAAGGGGGAGAGAACATGAGCGAATGAGTGGTAAAGTTAAGGGAGGAACAGATAGGGAGAATGACAAAATAGACGCCTTGGTAAAGGAGAGAAGCCTGGTGCTAGGGAAATACTCAGGAACGCGAAAAGATGACCCCAGCTAAGAACCCAAGCAATTAGGGAGAGGGTACCTGACCTGGCCTTCCCCTGTAATCAAATTGAGGATCACCTTAATTGTTATCGTAGAGCCTTCATCCAGCAACTGATGGAAGCAGATTCAGAGATCCAGAGCTAGGCTACAGGCCTTGCTCCTAGAGTCCATTTGAAGAGAGGGAGGAGGGACTATATGAGCAAAGGGATAAAGATGGTGATGGGGAAACTCACCTAGACAGCTGACCAGTGCTATGGGGAGCTCCCTGACTCGGGACTCACACCTGGAGAAGCTGTGTGGGTAGAAATCGCCCCGCTGAATGAGAATGATAGTTGTGTGGTTTGAGCAGGTGGTGAGGCATCTGGCAGGGAGACCAGAATTTATTCCTAGTGCATGAATTGACATTTTGGAGCCCATTTTCTATAGAGGGATACCCTTCCTCAGTATTGATACAGAGGCATGGGTCGTGCCTTAATCTGATATTCCAGACTTGGTTGACTCTCTATGGGAGGCCTCATCTTCTTTGAGGAGTGAATGGTTGGGTGGGGTGAGGGAAGCTGGGGGATGAGTGGAAGAAGAAGAGGAAAGGGGAACTGTGGTAGTATTTAAAAAACACTTTTTAATTTAAAAAGTTCATAAAATTATACAAAGCTAAATTTATAAAACTTTAATAAATGTCTGACAGATTTAATGAATTATTTCCCTATACACTTAATATAACTTAATGATCTTATCATTGACAGGTAATCTATTATTTGATTTCTGGAGATGCATTAAAACATTATTAAACCATATATGCCAAGATGTAAAGATAATCTTAAGATTTTTATAGATGATTATAATAGAATAGGTAAAAATTCAAAATTTTTGCATTGATTTCTGTCTGATACTTTTTAAGGTTTTTGGGAAATGTAACAAATACTTTTATTAATGTAAGATATAGCTTTACTCTAAAGTGAGGGAAGAGAAGTTTCAGCATCTTTACATATTATTCAAATATCTCTTAAAACTTTCAGTTGAAACATCTTTAATTTCCTTTTTAATTCAAAGAAGTTTATGAAACCGTAAAAGGGCAAAAAGGTATCAGAAGAGTTTTCTTTATTTAAATATCCATAATGATAAGCAGATTATTAAAGACTTGAAAAGTATAATTAGGCCAAATGTCAAGCTCTATTTTATGTCAGAATAATGTGACTTTTGTAATGGAGTTCACCATGATCTTTTTTTTTTCTTTGTACTTTTAAAGATCTGGATTAATTTCTTATGTTTTTCAAATAAAACTTGGGCTTTCTTACCATAGAATATATGAACATTTATGACTGGGCATGTATGTATGCATGTGTGTGGTTATATGTGTATGTATGTGTGAGTGCATATATTTCTCTGTGTATATAACTGGTCATAAATTGTAATTATAAATTTATAGATTTTATGGAAAATTCAGTAGTTAAATGATTTAAAATAAATGAAACTAGTTTCCTTATACAATTATTCTTTTGTTTACTTGGTATAATTTACTTATGGTATTATAATTTGCCAAAATTTTAATGACATTAAACATGCTATCAAAATAAAATATATTGTATTATACATGATTTATTAAACCAGATACAAGAAGACAATGGGAAATATCAGAAACAACTATATTGCAGAATATATCCTCTACAAATTTAAAAAAGTATTCATCAACTCTGTACGTAAGTGTTTATAATTGAATAAAATATTCAATTATATTTATATTTACATTGGTAAATTTTTAGGCCAAAGTATTTAGATCATAATAGATAATACTAAGGAAATACCATAGTGGACATTAGAGATAATTTTTATTTCTAAAAGAAATCAATAAATTAAATGAAAACTAAGTGATTCTAATATTGTAACCTAAAACTAAATGATTCTTATATCATAAGCTGAATATTACTTGAGATCTTCTTAAAACTGCATATTTTGATAAGATAGAGTAAAGTAAGACCGTAACATCTCATAGTAGATGATGGTCTTTCAGGAGCATCATACAGATCTGGGAACCAGTGAATTTGCATTTCTGCAGCCCAGTCTGGCAGCAAATGGAGAGTGATGGTCCAGCGGGCTTTCCAGACATTGGTGCCTCTCCCCTGTATATTTTAGCCATTTGTTGCTATGCTGAGCAGTCTGTTTAGTTTCCAAATGATAATGATCAGAATAATTTATGCAATTAACCACTTGCTAAAACTTTAGGGAAAAGAGTTGGTTGAATCTCTAGATCTTTATCAGATAACAATTGTAAATGCCAGACAAGGGCATCCAATGGGTAATAATGCTAGTGGAGACCCAACAATAACTCTTTTGAAAAGCGCACTCCAACTGTTAGATGTAAGCTAGGACATGAAGGAGAATGGCTGTTTTCTTGGAACTGTCATTATGTTGAGAAGTAAAGTAATTCAGACAAGCAGACTCCTTTGCTCTATTATTATACACTGTAAAATCATTGTGTATTTTCAGTTTCTATGTTTGGGTTCCTACCTGAAGTTTGGAGCAACTTAATATCTCTTAAATAAATAAAATCAAATAGTGATTACTTCAGTTGTTTTCAAGTGATTTAGTATCTAGCACAAAATCAAAGCTAATGACTCAGTTGGACTGACTCTTTCCTAAAGAGTTGCCAAGAAAGTATTCTTTAAAGAAATTGAAAGCCTGCTAGGCTAGAAGTGGGTATGGTGGTTGACGGAGTACTTCTCAATACTTCAGGTCTTAAAACCAAAATTCATACTACATTATTTTATTCCATTTTATTCTTCTCTTCCACAATATATCCCAGTCACAGTTTTCCTTCCCTCCACTCCTCACAGATCCCATTTCCCCCCATTTGTCTCCAGAAAAGAGTGGGTATCCCAAGAACATCAGCTTCACAGGGCATAACAAGGTAAAATAAAGAGAGATACACAGCTCATATGAAGGCTAGATGAGGCCCAAAGGGTCCCAAGATCATGCAGAAGATTCAGAGACACTTCCATTCCTACTGTTAGAAGTCCCCAAAACTACCAAGCTACAAAACCATAACATATATACATAGTGGATGTATGGAGGTACAGGTTTGCATTCCCACCAGCAATGAATGAGTGCCCCTTCGATCTACAATTTTACCAGCATGAACTGTAGTGGTTTTATTAACCTTGGCCATAAAAACAGGTATAAAAGTCTTGTAAACCAACTTTAAAAATTGGCATGGCAGTCTCTTAGAAAACTGGGAATCTTTCTACTTCATGATACAGAAATACCACTCTTGAGCATATACCCAAAGTATGCACATTTACATCACAAGAACATTTGCTCAACTATGCTGATAACAACATTATTTGTAATAGCCAGAAACTGGAAACAACTTAGATGTTCTTAAACTGAAGAATGGGGCAAGAGGTGGGAAAAGACACCTTGAAATTTGCAGGCAAATGGATGTAACTAGAATAAGATCATCCTGAGTGAAGTAACCCAGATCCAGAAAGGCAAACACTATATGTGCTCACTCATAAGGATATACTAGAAATAAAGCAAAGGGTAACCAGGCTACAATTCACAACCTGAGAAAAGCTAAGAAACAAGGAGGACCCTAAGGGAGATATGATGTGTGAGGATGCCTGACCTGGCCTTCTTCCCCTGTAATCAAATTGAGGATCACCCTAATTGTTAACATAGAACCTTTATGTAACAATTGATAGAAGGAGATTCAGAAATCTAAAGCTAGGCCAGGCCTTGGTCCTAGAGTACATTTGAAGAGAGGGAGGAGGGATCATATGAGCAAAGGGATTAAGATCATGATGGGGAAACTCACAGAGAAAACTGACCTGAGATACAGGGAGCTCACTGACTCTGGACTAGCAGCTGGAAAACCAAACTAGGCCTTTTGAATGAGGATAAAAGTGTCTGGATTGGAAATTTGTGGGGCCTCTGTCAGACCAGGATTTATTCTTAGTGCATAAACTGGCTTTCTGGAGCACGTTTCCTAAAGAGGTACACCCTGCTCAGCTTTGATACAAGGAGGAAGGGCTTGGTCCTGCCTCAACTTGATGTCTCATACTTTGTTGACTCTCCAAGAGGAGGCTTTATCCTCTTTGAGGAGTGGATAAGAGGAAGGTGTAAGCTGTGGTTGAGTAGGAGGAAGGGAGAGAAGGGGAACTGTGACTGGTATATTTTTTTAAAAGTAAAATAAAAAAAATGAATTACTTTTTTTATTTATAAAAGGTCATTTGTATCCATGTATCTCCCTGCTCCCTCTCCCTTCCCTCCCCCCACTCCCTCCCAGTCAGTCTACAACCTCCCCCACACCACCCACTCATCCTCTTCCCCAAAAGAGCTAGAAGTCTTAAGGTGGGTCAGCTCAACATGGCACATCCACTCCAGGCAAGTCTGATTTCCTCATCCTAATATCAGGCCTGGGTTAGGTGTTCCTCTGCAGGGAATGGGCTTCAAGGTGTCAGCCCACTAACAGGAGCACAGTCTAATCCCACCCTTCCAGGCTCCACATACTGCCCATGCAAATCAACAGTTGCCTACCTTTGGAGGGCCTAGCTCCTTTTCTCAATGGTTCTCCAGTGGCTATTCTTTATTCAGTGAACTCCCCAGAGCTCCAGATTGCCATCACTGTGAAAATTTTCCTCGTAATCCCTATCCCCCTGCTCATAGAGTCTCTCCTCCCATGCTTGGTCCAAGAGCTTGGTCCCGTGCTCAGCCATGGATCTGTGCCTCCAACTCAGTTTTTTGTTGGATGTAGGTCCTGTGATGGCACTTAGGGTGGTTATTCATTTGATTATAGGGGAAGTCCTGTTTAGGCACCCCTTCTAATATTGTTTGGAGACCTATCCAGGGACATCCTGTGAGTTCTTGGAGGTTTCCCTGTACCCACTCTCTTTCCAACGACACATTGGTTTCCTCTATCAAGACATCCATCTCTTTCTTTTTCTCCCTCTTTGTTGCTCCTCTTACTCAACCATCTCCTTCTCTCATGATTTGTTCCCACCTCTTCTTGGCTGCAATCCATTATGATTCCAATTCACTAAGGTGATCATATTTTCTTTTCCTAGGGGAATCTCTGGGTATATCTCTGCTCCCTCTTATTCCAATCTGTTCGGGGATTGTTGATGTGGGAATGTCTTTCTGTATGTTGTGAATATCAATCTTCAAATAATGGATATGTTTTGGCCCTTCGTGAGCACTATATAAGTAGGTGCGGAATCAGAATAGGAAGGAAATGAAGGGCGGAGTCACACACAGATCAAGCCAGCTGCTCAAGAAGAAACATGTAAGGACCACAGGTGAGTCACGGGCCATGTGGCAGACAGATTAATGGAAATGTATTGAGTTAAGAAGAAAGAGCTAGTTAGCAATGTGCCTGAGCCATAGACCAAACAGCATGAAGATAGTATAAGTGTTTGAGTCATTTTGGGGGGCCCAAACAGTGGCTGGCAGCTAAGCAGCTTGGGACTGCAGGTCTGTGAGTATGGACATCTGACCTCCTTGGGCCAAGAAACATCAATGTAACAGGTTGTTGCTTACAGCTTGGGTAATCTTTGCTTTTTTTTTTTTTTAACTAAAATCTACTTATGAATGAGTATATTCCATGTCTATATTTCTGGGCTTGTGATACTTCTCTCAGGAGGACATTCTCTAAATCCATCTATTGCCTGAAAATTTTAGGATGTCATTTTTGTCTTTTTACTGTTTAGTAGTACTCCATTGTGTAAATATTAATACATTCTTCAGTTGACAGGCAAGTAGGTGGTTTCTAGGTTCTTGCTATTATGAATAATGCTGCTATGAACATAATTGAGATAATGCCTTTGTGGTACAAATATATGCATGAGTTTTATACAGAGTGATAGGTTGGTGTTGATTGAAGTCTTATACATTCTACCATCCAGTTATGCCAACACCATTTGTTGAAGACACTATCTTTTTTCCACTTAATATTTTTGGCCTGATTGTCAAAAATCAAATGTTCATAGGTATATGGGTTAATGGCGGGGACTCAGTTTGATTCCATTGATCCACAAGTCTGTTTTTATGCCAGTGCAATGCTGGTTTTATTACTGTAGCTCTATAGTATAGCTTGAAGACAAGGATGGTGATTCCTCCTAAAGATTTCATTGAGAAAGATTGTTTTGGCAATCCTGGGTTTTCTGTTATTCTATATGAAGTTGAGTATCATACTTTCAAGGTCTGAAAAAAATGTATTGGGATTTTGATGGGAATTGCATTGATTCTGTAGATTGCTTTAGGTAAAATTGCCATTTTTACTATGTTGATTTTACCTATCCAGGAGCATGAGAGATATTTCCATTTTCTGATATCCTCTTCTATTTCTTTCTTCAGTGACTTAAAGTTTTGGTCAAACAGGTCTGCTACTTCTTTAGCTAGCATTACTACAAGATATTTAATGCTTTTTGCAGCTATTATAAAGGGTGATGTTTCCCTTATTTCTTTTCAGCCCTTTTTTCCTTAATGTATAGGAGGGCTATTGATATTTTTGCTTTAATCTTGCACCTTGCTACACTGCTGAAGGTGTTTATCAGCTCTGGGAGATCCCTGGTAGAATTTTGGAGGTCCCTTATGTATATGATCATATCATCTTTAAATAGAGATAGTTTGACTTCTTCCTTCCCAATTTGTATCTCCTTAATCTTTTGTTGTCTTATTGCTTTAGTTAAACTTAGAGAACTATTGAATAGATAAGGAAACAGAGGACAGTCTTGTCTTGTTCCTGATTTTAGTGGGACTGCTTTGAGTTTTTTCTCCATTTAGTTTGATGTTGGCTGTCAGCTTTCTGTATATCACCTTTATTATGTTTAGATATTTTCCCTGTATTCCTGGGTCTCTCCAGGACTTTTATCATGAAGGTGTGTTGGGTTTTTTTTTTTTTTTTCAAAGGCTTTTTCAGCATCTAATGAGATGATCATGTGGTGTTTTTCTTTAAGTTTGTTTATATGATCGATGACATTTACAATTTTTCATATGTTGAACCATCCCTGCTTCTCTGAGATGAAGTCTACCTGATTGTAGTGGATGATTTTTTGTTTTTGTTTTGTTTTTGCTTTTCAAAGGTTGTTGTATTCGGTTTGCTAAGATTTTATTGAGTATTTTTGCATCAATGTTCATGAGGAAGATTTGTCTGCAATTGTCTTTCTTTGTTGCATCTTTGAGTGGCTTGAGAATGATGGTGATTGGGGCCTCAAAGTTCCTAGAATTTAATGAAAATGAATCCACAACATACCCAAACTTATGGGACACAATGAAAGCAATGTTAAGAGAAAAACTCATAGTACTACTATATGCTTATATGAAAAACCTAAATAAATCTCACACAAGAGACCTAACAGCACAGCTGAATGCTTTAGAACAATTAAAAACAAACTCACCTAGAAGGAGTAGATAGCAGGAAATAATCAAACTTAGGGCTGAAATCGAAACAAAGAGAAAAATATAAAGGATCAATGAATCAAAAAGTTGGTTCTTTGAGGAAGTCAGCAAGATAGACAAACCCTTATCCAAATTAATCAAAAAGCAGAGAGAGAGAGAGAGAGAGAGAGAGAGAGAGAGAGAGAGAGAGAGAGAGAGAGAGAGAGAGAGAGATAGAAAGAGAGAGGGGGGGAGAAAGAGAGGGGGGAGAGAGGGGGGGGGGAGAGAGAGGGAGAGAGAGAGAGAGAGAATCCAAATTAACAGAATCAGAAGTGAAAAGGGGGACATAACAACAGGCATCCAGGAAATCCAGAGAATTAAGAATTAATAAAGTCATACTTTGAAAATCTATACTCCACTAAAATGGAAAGCCTAAAAGAAATGGACAGCTTTCTGGAAATTAAACCATGATCAAATAAATGACCTAACAGAACTATATCCCCAAAGGAAATTCAAGTTGTTAATTAGTCTCCCTAGTGGGGGGGGGGGGAAGCCAAGGACAAGAAGTTTCAGTGCAGAATTCTACCAGATATTCAAAGAAGAACTAATACCAATATTCCTCTAACTGTTAGATACAGTAGAAACAGAAAGAACATTCCCGAACTCTTTTTATAAGATTGAATTTCATAGTCATTTTAATTTACATTTTCTGATGGCTAAGGTTGCTGAGCATTTATGTGTTTCTCAATAATTTTGGTTTCTTCTATTGAGATTTCTCTGCTTAGATGTATACCCCCTTTAAAACTGAGTTATGAGGGGATTTTTGATGTCTAGTATCTTGAGTTCTTTATATATCTTGGATAGTAGTGTTCTGTTAAATTTGAAGTTGATGAAAATCTTTTTTTTTCATTTTATAAACTTTCAATTTGTCATATTGATCATGTCTTTGGAGCTTCTCAGTTTCATAAAGTCCCATTTATTGTTTTTAAAGAAAACATAATACATGTATTTTATATTAAAGTTACTCAAAGCAGTAAAGGATTAGTTGGGGTTGTTTACCATTGAAGCATTTAATTTTTAAATGCATGCCTTAGCTTAATTGTCATTAGGAATGCAAGAGCAGCTAAACCCTATTGACTCTTTCATTGGGAAAGAAATGGGATTTAGAAATTAATGTTTATTTCTCCTGATACTTATTATTTTTATGAGATGGGAGCTTATTTAAAAATACAGAATAGTTGTATAACTAGAAAGTTCTACTTGATATATGATCAGAAAGAGATTCAGAGTCTATATAAAATTGCAGTGCAGTGAAGTAAAATGAGAAGGTGGCTGGAGCAACTGGCTTAAATAGGGGTAAGACATTCGCCTAAAAACTCTCAGGATTCAGTAATCCCAGTTCCATTTAGAACCAACAAAGACAGGTGAAATGAGCAGAACAACACACACACACATACACACACACACACACACACACACACACACACACACACACACACACACACATATATATGTTCAAAGTAAACTAAATTGTAAAAAACACAATTCTAAAAATTATTTTTTACCAAAATAATCTTCCTAAGTATTAATTCAGTAGGCACTCAAGTACTACTACAAGTGAAAACTTTAAATATTTTTATGCTCTTAAAATACATGCAAAGGAAATCTAGAATTTTCATTAGTTATGCTCCCAAACTCATCATTAGTCATATTAAATAATTCCCCAAAGATGGATGTGTTGCCATATGCTTAGTGCTTAGTGGACTCCAGAGAAATGGATATAATTCCTCTGAAAATCCACCTGTCAATATATGACAGACCTCATATTTCTCCCCTTGCAGAATACCATACATTTTATTCCATGTATTCTCATTCTGTTAATAACAGTTATAATCATAAATTTATTTCAATAGGTTTTACATTTTCATCAAGTATTAATATATAAAAAATCCATACATTATCTGCTAAACTACATAAGAAATGGAAATATTGCATAACTATACTTGTTCACAGAGGGAGGATGAAAAGAAAGATTTATTTTCTGGTGAGGTTCTCAGAGTTAAAATTTGCTGATATCTATTAAAATAAACTTTCTGTGTCCTCTGTGTGCATAGGTACTCCTTACTGTATTTCTGTTGGCTAGTAGGTTTAGGGTAAATCAGTAATAGCCTAGCAATCTTGAACATCCCATTGCTCATTTATTTAGAAGAAAGAAAGAAAGAAAGAAAGAAAGAGAGAGAGAGAGAGAGAGAGAGAGAGAGAGAGAGAGAGAGAGAGAAGAAAGAAAGAAAGAAAGAAAGAAAGAAAGAAAGAAAACAGATATATCTAAATTGAACCCAAAATAATTTTGAAATAATCTTGGTGTTAGGATTCTGACCCAGTTCTTGGAGCCCTTGCCATAGCAATAACCTGGCCAGCTCAGAGCGCTGATGTCAGTCAAGCAGTCCTTAAGAAGACTTTTTAACATTGCCCTCCCCCTCTTGTTTCCTCTTTTAACATCCTTCCCTGCCAGAGGACCTGTGCCACACCCCATTTCCTGTTTCCCCCCTTTCTCTATAATAATGTCCCTTCACATGAACCCTGTCTGTGCATCTCTCTACTGTAGGCTTCCTCACTGCACTGCCTATCTGCATGAGGCCATATCCACCAACCAGCTACAGATACTTGCAATCATTTTATCATAACATAGCATGCTACTGTGACTCATCGGATAACTGTTTCCACCGGACAATGTCTCTCATCACACCTGACTGCATGGGGCCTGTCCACTAGCCATAATCATTTTATCATAATATAACACTTAGCACAGGATTCTACCTCTGAACCCAGTATGTACAATGTCTATGACTGTGTTCCTTCTGCCCACTATATTTAGTGAATTATCTACAAAGGGCTGATATCTTTACAGGAATCATGTTCTTGTGATTCTGGTAGGTTTCTGGTTTCCTGGACAATTTTGGGATTCTGAAATCCAAAAATCAGACATATTACAAATAATATGTGAAGAAAATAGTATATAACTATAATGCCTGGCTTAGAGCTAGCATATCTTTATGTTCAAAGTTATTCATAGCGAGACTGGCCACTAGCCACACACAATAAAAGATATTTCATTAAATAAAAAAAAATTGCTAGCTGTTTTGATATAGAATGCTTAAACAACAATATAACATTATTAAAATAATAAACTTTAAAATTTGCCCTGCATAGGAGAAAACTAGGCTTAACTTCAAAGGCTAGCCACTATGACTCTCCAGAGGGCACAGAAAGCATAAACCAGGAGCAAAGTGCTAAGGAGTTGACTTGGTAAGAAAGAATGATGGCTTTTATACAGATTTCACTCAGTTGTTAGCCCGGTAGAGCAGTTTAAAAGAAAAGCTTGCATTGTCGCTCTGCTGATTTTATTCAGCTTGAACTATCATAGTGAAAGTTAGGGTGAGGGTTTAAAACCCATCAGAGACCCAGCAGCTACTACATCTAAAGTAACCCCAAGACAGGACATTCTATTTGGGGCACCTGGCAGGTAATAGTCTATACATACCCTCATTGCTCTCTTTAACAGCAGCTCCTCCCAGCATTGGTGGGATGGGGAGCTTTGCAATTGTTTCACGTGAACTATTTAAGATGGGGTTTTAATTTAGTAGTAAATTTCCAGCCTACTTAACAGTATGAAGCTTATCATTGAAAGTAGCTTCTGGTTCTTACATTATTCCAACTGGACTTACAGTTAATTATAATAATGTGAATGGAGAATGAATGATAATCTAGACAGCCAATTTTTATGCTTAATAAGTTAATCATAAACTTTCAGAAATCTTCTACACATGCTAATTATGATAATGCCACCTAAGTACAAAAACATATATACTAGTACAACTAAGCTATTTAAACACTGGCCTTATAATTACAGTAATGACCTAGGATTAACACTTCATGTGAAGGTTAATGGCTGGCATGGAAAATGCTTTTGGCCATTAACCCTAAATACATTCTCTGAATTTTCAATATTATTTCAAAATAACTGAAAGTGTATACATGAAGAAAATGAAAACATCAATTATCTCTTCTGTGCTTCTCAAATTTTGCCAAATTTATCAATTATTTGAAAAGTTTCTCAAAGACAGATTATGAATCACTTCACTAAAAACCCCTTGTAAGTGTGGACTACACTGAAGGCAAATCATAAGTGCTATTTTGAGAAAAGAAAAAAAACAAAAACAAAAAAAAAACCCAAAAACCACAATCTATGTGAAGGATCCCATATCCACAAAGCTTCAAGTAACTCTTGTCTGAAAAAGAATCCTAATCAAAGGTCTCAGTACTAAGCGGGTGAATGTAATGCACCGAAATCTAAAATGTAAGATGAGATAAACATAGAAGAATTAGCTAAAAAACCTAAAAGATTGAGAAAGGTGATTTACAGTTAATAGAACAGTACAATAAAATACTTGATAACATGGCTGAAAATTTTACAAAAGAAAATATTAAAAATAAGTGATTAAAATAAGTGAGTGTGGGTGAAAGTAAATAAAAAATTTACATGCATACATCTAAGAACCTGAAGATTATCAAACAAGTGCACTCACACACACACACACACACACACACACACACACACACACACACACACACCAGAATATATATATTCAAAGCCAGGTGTGCCAAAGAAGGGAAAACAATTAGAATGTGCAAATATAAGAAATGTTAGAACATCATTAAAGCCTTAGAGACCAACCTAGGAACAAATCATAATCAGGAATAAAGGCACAATCATTTATAGCACAGAAGATGTCTCACTCAATCACTGGAGATACGGGAAGAATATGGGAATTAACAAGTAAAAACGACCAGAATAAGAGCACTGGAAACAAGATTGAGCAGACAGGAAATGAATGTGAGCAAAGGCTGGAAGAATGACTTATACCAAGGATGTATATAAAGATCTTATGGAAATATACTATTTCATGATTACTAAAAATACATATAAAATACGCACAAATATTTGTGCACATGTAAATGTTACATACATTATGAGAAGGGCTAAATGAAGTTATATTACCTGATACTGGAAAAAAAAAAAACCTGACATTAACCATAAGTTTTAAAATGAAGTGAAAGAAAATGCCAGGTGGGACATGCATGCTACAGATGACATATCCCAATGCTCTAATGTAGCAGTTAAAAAATGAGAATAAGAGACAGGTGTTTAAAAAGATAACATAAGCACTGAAATGTGATTGTTACAGGTAACATTACTAAACAAGAAATGGAAAATATAAGCAACCAAAACACGTCATAGAATAGAGTTTATTTAAAAAAATCAAATGCAATAAATAATAATCACATAGAATGTTGAACATCTTAGAACTCAGTTCATCAACACAGTAAGGGATACTAGGAACTGCATGCAGAGAGACCTGTCATGTGTGTCTCACAGGTTTTACCTCTGTGATCCAGACATGAACAATTTCTGCCAATGGACAGAATACTTAGAAGTACTGATCCTAGCTTCTTATCTAGAAGAATATTGCTATCATTAAAATTTTTTAAAGTAAGCTGTCCCATTACATAGAGATTCTTTGAGCAGAAGAGGAGCCCCAACGCTCCTAACAGTATTAAGTAGTGATTGTAGATTTAATACATAAACTCATGAATAACAAATGCATAAACCTCACTAAACCATCTTCAGGAAAAACCTTTCAAAGATCTGTGTTACACATGACAATATCCAAAAGTTTGACCATAATATCTGACACTTAATACAACCTCCATAAATAGCTCTGGAAATGAAAACTGACAGATTTAGTGTAGTCTTAAGAAAATAATAAAATGGCAAAAGGATAAGCAGTATATATTGTGTGCCATAAATAGGAGAAAAAAATAGTATTAAACTTCATAAAACCTTGCATGGTGGGAAATATAAAGTATATACAAAAAGTCATGTATTTTCAAAATATACATGGAAATGTATAATTTCAGCTCATGCATTTGAATATTAGCAACTATGATAGAATATGACTCTGAATTGACAGAATTATGTCTAGACAAGTGTTAACTTTTGCAAGGAAGAAATTATTAATATTGGCATTTTCCATCTCAAAGAAGTTTTAAGTATGGATTTCATAATCAAAATATTCCTACTTAAGTTTCTCTCTTGCATCTTGTAAGAAACAAATAGCTTTCATTATAAAGATATTCATTGCAAATAAAATTATTGGAAGAAATGTTCTTCTTGACATAATTTGGGTATATAATTGGGGATTAGTTTCCCTCCATGTATGTCATACAAAACTACTCCTTGAAAACTACAAATTGTCTTTTAATTTTGATAAGATATAATGTTAATACTTATGCTGTGTAGATATGTCCTCTAACTCAGAACAGAGGGACTGAATCTTGATTTTTTAATAACAGACCTGACCTAAGTGCTTTTATTTTCATTGATATGAGATCTGCCCCCACTTTACATTAGTGCTCTGTATTTTCAGAAAACATGACAGTTCTATATCTAAGCCTTATAAAATATAAGTATTTATGTTTGCATATGGTTTGAATGGTATATGGACTTATTTATCTCAGTTTCCACAATAAAATTCTACTTGGATCCTTAATGCCTTATCTCACAGTCTTTAAATTTTTATTTATGCTTTGAACTTTCCCTCAAGAGTATTTAGCAGGTTTCTTTGTTATATAGTATTTCAAAACATTCTTATCAAAATAAGTCAAAAGTTGATGAATTTTGGAAAATTCAGCTTTGTGGCCGAAACCCTTGGAGATTGTGTCTGGAAGTTGATAGAAACCCAAGAATCTCTTTTACCTCTTACATTGCCACCTAACATCAGATAATGTTGGGGAGCATGACTCCATGGACTGCTCCTCTAACACTCCCTCTGAATGCCACACAGTATTCTGTTCACCAGAAGAGGTAACACACTCTATATGGTGCATAGATAAACCCCAGAGAATTATGACCTATGACCCTAAGCTAGAAGTTCAGAAGAGATCAGAGCAGGATTTGTTTTGGTGGCGTGCAGCAAAAATAAGGGTATCAACTTCATATACCTTTTAAAAAAACAAACAAGCTGTAATAAAAACTAAAATATTTTGTAGATGAAGAAACATGTAGATATATTAGAAAGAAAACATGGAACTAAAGACATAATTAAAAATCTGCAGATTTCTGTCATTCAAGTGCCCAGCCTAAGAGTATGAAAGCAGAAAGGCCCAGGCCATTTGTGAAATGATTTTCCCTAACAATTCAAATCATTTTTTGAGATGAATAGATGATTAGTAGATATTCAGATACATAGACCAATTCAGGATTGATGCTTCCCCCACTTCAGTAATGTGCATCAGCATCTAAATTGTATTACATACACTCAGCAGAAGAGAGGTGTAGAAAATGGCAGCTTTTAAAGGAAGAACAGCATAGTTGACTCCAAGTGGCTTTGAGACTCCCTATTGGTTCTAACCAATCTTTAGCTGGGTATGCAAATTTAAAGAACAATTTTTAACAGAAAGAAATTAACCATCAGCACATGGATTCAATATTTTTGAGAATAAATCAGAGATCTAAAGTTTATAATATACAAACCCATACCAAATTTTATAAATCAGCCAACATCTACCTGACAGAAGATGTCTCTAAGATAAAACTAAATTTATCCATGGTATAAATATTACTGACAATATCCCTCTTATTTAAAATTAGAATTTTTCTTACATAAACACCATTTCATGGGAGAATGACATTGAATTTTTGGGGGTTTTTTTTAGAGATCATCCTAGATGGTGTTTCATTTTATAATTGGTAATCTTATTTTTTTACTATTAAAATCACAGGTTTGTTATTTAAAAGTTTGTTATTTATCTCAGGGAGGGGGAAAGTTATAACAGAAAGAGATGTTCTGATATTTTTACGGCTCTTTAAAAGGGTAGTTGGTACAGTTAGTACAAACATGTTAAACACCACTTTTCAACAAAATAGATATCATCCTGATCTAATTGGTGAATTTTATAACTTTGAACTTAAAAAAAAAAAAACAAAAAAAAAAAACAAAAAACAAAAAAAAAAAACTTCTAAGGTAGAAATTAACATTTAAATCGAGTCTTCTGCAGCATTTCTTTTTGTCTGGAAAACATCCAAACATCTCTCTGTCTCTGTCTCTTAGAAACTCAACAGAACATACTGTTGAATTTTCATACCGGGAGAGAAGAAACTCTTATATTTCTACATTAATAATGCAATACAGGTCTTATAAAGTTTTCCAAGAATATTATAATTTACATGATCAATGAAGCATTGTACTAAATCAAACTGCTCTGCTAAAGGAGAGGTGGGAAAGCAGATAGTAGATACATGGTCAATGAAGGACAGTGTACTTAGATATTGAAGAATAAAGAGACAAATAATGTCAGAATACCCAGAACCACTGCTTCAAACTTAGTCTGGTTTTCTAATCTGTAAAGACTTTAGAAAAAGGAAAAAAAAAAAGTGGAGTGTAGAGAGATTATGTTATTCCATTATAAATAATTGTCCTGGCCTGTGAGTTTAATAAAAAGTGCTAATTGGCCAAAGACAGACAAAAAATATGGACAAGGCTACCAGACTAAAAAGATTCTAAAAACAGGCAGAACGCAGCAGAATGCCAGAGAGAAGCCGGAAAAACAAAAGACAACTATGCTACTCTAAGAAAAGGTACCAAGCCACGTGGTAAACAAGATAAAAGCCATGTTATATTAAAAATAAAAATTAACAAGTTATATGTCTGGGCCTTAGGCCAATCAGCCTAAAACTATTATAAACATTTATGTGTCTCTACAAGTCTATAAGTCTGCGGGCCTAAACCTTGAAGTGAGGCCGAAAGTCCAAGACAAAAACCTCATACTACAGTGGAGGAATTTAAATAACAATTAAAACAAAGCAAAATGTATTTTCTCTTATTATAAAGTTGGGTAATTAATTATCCAGGCATTTCATATTTTATAAATAAGAAAATTCAAAAGATGTTAAAGAGTTCACAATGAGTCCCTGCTAAATTATTCCACTGAGATTCTTTTGCAGTGGGCATTGACAAGTGAGCTTTGTTACCACCATCTAGCTGGTGCTGCATGCTCTGGATTAATTACAAGACTCACCTAGTATAATGCCCTTCATCATCTTCCTGCTTAGATAAAGTTCCCAAAGCAGTAAGAATGCATAAGCGCTGTCAATCATACTTTAAAGTTAGCATATGACATTCATACTAACCTAAAATTTCAAGGAGAAGTTCAAAAGTTAAGAATACACTTTAATGGCAGCTGAACATGAGAATTAGAGTGAGTCATTTTTTTTTTTCGTTTTTCATTTTAAGATTAAGTGGTTGAATTCTCTTAGGTGAGATCATAAACAAAGTTACACATATATAGTGTTTCCAAAATATATGTGATTGGACAGCTTCTGAGAAAACACATAACACTGAAATCTCAGGGTACACCTTTCTTTCTTTCTTTTTTTCTCTCTTTCTTTCTCTCTTTCTTTCTCTCTTTCTTTCTTTCTTTCTTTCTCTCTCTTTCTTTGTCATTCATTCATTCATTCATTCATTCATTCATTCATTAACAAAAAATGTGATCTCCATCAATGTATACCCCTGCTCCCCCTCCCCTCCCCCTCCCAATCCTTCCTAGAGAGCCCTCAGTCTTGCCTCTCCCCATCCCTCATCCCCTTCCCCCCAAAAGGCAAGTAGTCCCAAGGTGGGTCAGCCCAGCCTGGCACATCCACTCCAGGCAAGTATGATTCACTATTCCCAAAGTCAATGCTGGGCTGGGTGTTCCTCTATAAGGAATAGGCTCCAAGGTGCCAGCCCATGAACAGGAACACAGTCTGATCCCACCCCTCGTTGTTCCACACACTCATGGCAGTCTAAAGCTGCCCACCCCCGGCTGGCCCAGCTCCCCCTCCTGATGGATCTCCAATGGCAATTCCCTGATTCAGTGAGCTCCCAGAGCTCCAGCCAGCCATCACCATGGGAACATTCCTCATAATCCCTATCTCCCTGCTCAGACAGATTCTCCTCTCCTGCTCTAATTTGGACTTGGAGCTCTGCCCAATGCTCAGCCATGGATCTCTGCCTCTGCCACCATTCCCTGTTGGCTGTAGGTTCTGTGAGGATACCTAGGGTGTTTACTCATTTGATTATAGGGGAATAGTGAGAAGGGAAGTCTGTGGCAAATGCTTCGAGGAGCTTTCCGAAAAGACTGAATGCTAGGATGGCTTACTTTTCTTCTAGAAGACCAGGGGATGGTTCCCAGCTTCTACAGCAATATCTCTCAATCACTTGAACACGCAGCTACAGAGAGTCAGTGTCAGATCTCTATTGGCACCCACACACATAGATACTTAATCATTCATATACTAAGCCAAAGTCAGTGTGGTGTGCTTTATGATAGAGATTTGTTCAAATAGAGGGCACTCGATCCACATGCTTTCACATTTGCATAATGGTTGGAAGAAGTTTAACTGTTTTCTCTTTCTTTCTCTTTCCAGGTCTGCATTCACTCCTTGATGTCATGCTAGAGTCTCACCTAAGTCAAATAATGTTCCAATGGCTATGAACTTCTTATTCTAAATGGCAATAACAAGCTTTTCAATAACAAATAATGGATACTTATATAAAGAAATTTTATTTTTGATCTCAGAACTTTTATTTATAAGAGCATATGCCTTTTAACACCTTGCATAGAGCTGTGCATTTTGCCTCTGTCTTGTTATAAAATCACACCACATGGAATCTAGGTCATGCTTGTTATTATGAATATACAGAAAAAAAATGCCATGCATTTTCTATTTGCCCTTTTCAAGGCTCTCTTCACCATCTCCTTACCTCTATTCTGTCTCCTTCAAGTTGTCCCCAATGTGAGGAATCAGAGTCTTTCTCTGCCATGCTAAAATTAATGTTTCCTTTCTTCGTAGTTCCTAAATGACCTTGACCAGACATTTTCATTGAAGGATAGCACACATCTGTTTTAGGCTGTGACAATCTCTCAGGCCTTCTCTTTACTTGCTGATGTTGTTTTATTTTCTAGCCTTCCCCTAAAGAAGCATCTTTCTTGAGGCTTGTATCTCCCTCCCCTTGTCCCCTTGTCCCCTCCTCTTGATTCCTCTGCCTTCCTTCCCTCTCTTACATTCTCACTCCTTGTTCCCTTTCCCCTCTTTATGGTGACTTCCTTTAACAAATTTAAAAATTATCTCCACAAAGTTGTAATTTTAAACCTAAAATGAGGATCTGTTCTCATATTTAATTAAAATTGAAGTCAATATATTTTTACTTTTCTTAAAAATAAGTTTTCTAACTACAGAGCAATACATATATAACTAGAATATTTTACAATGAAAATTATTTTAAGTTATCTTTAAAGTATAGTTACACTTTGTATGGTAATTTATAATGTGCAGTAAACAAAAATTATTTGTTACCAAGATAATACATCCAAATGCGTTATTGAATACACAAATATTTCTTTGATAGATTGGTTAATACACATAAGAAATGACAAAATACACAACATCAGCAAATTCCAATATTAACTTGCATCCTCTTTTACTTTATTGATAGCTAATATATTTTGGTGTCAAAACATAGGCATTTTTATAAATACTCATTTCCCATGAAAGAGTACAACTCAGTCTGATGATCATGAGCACACAGCAGAACAGTACACTACAGGGTACACCTGCAGGCCCATAGTGGGGCATTGTTATATGTGATTTCTGGCCTGGACTTCTGGCCTAGCCTCATGTTCCAGACCTACAGACCCACAGTTCCATAGTCCCACTGAAACATACAGACACTTATATTAATTATACACTGACTGACCTGGGGCCCAGGCATATAACTTGCTACCTCTTGCTCTTAAACTAACTCATGATTCTTATCCTGTTCAGCCACGCGGCTCAGTACCTTTTCTCACAGCAGCATAGGTGTCCTCTGCATCTATATCTCTGGTGTGTCTGTGGCATCTTTGCTCTATTCTTCCTGTTCCCAGAGTTTTCCCACTATTAGCTCCACCCACACTTCTTGTCTGCCCTTAGTCAATCAGTGTTTTTATTAAACTAGTGGGCTGGTCAATTATGTACAATACAACATAATCCCACTACAAGGCACACTTTCAATCCCAAAATAGAGCACAGCTGCAGTCCTACTGTGGGGCATCCCTGATGATCTAGGATGTGTTTCTGTACTCTGCAAACATGTTTTATTATCATTGTTTAACAAAAATAAATAAATAAATAAAATAAAAAATAAAAGCTGTTACGGCTTATGGCAAGGCAGGAAATCCAAGCAAAGAGACAGGAGAAGAAAGTCAGAGTCTGGGAGACATGATTCAGCAGTCCAGAAAGTAAAAGAATCAGTAAGCTAGCCACGTATCAAGACATAGATTAAAAAAAATGGATTAAGTTTTAAGAGCTGGTTGATAATGAGTGTGAGCCATAGCACAGTTTGTAGTTAATATAAGCCTCTGAGTAATTATTTTATATGTGACTGTGGGACCACAGGTGGGTGAGATTCTTCAGGACTGCAGGCCTGGATGGGTCAGAAAACTTCTAGCTACATCCTGTAGTCCCACTCTGGGGCAAACTTGCAGTTCCACTGTGGGGTGCACATGCAGTTCAATGTACTTGATGGATACCAGGAAAAAAAGACTTGAGATCCTTATCTCCAGCAAGCAAATGTTTGAATGATTGTATGTAGAAAAGATGTGATGTATCTACTTCACTCTTGGATAAAATGCAGACTGAGAGAACTTCTTAGTTACTGTGAATCATAGTCAGTTATTATAAGACTTTAATTAAACAGTTGTATTTCCAAATATGTGTTAATTTATTAATATCCATATTTGCAAAAATGTAGAGTAAATCATTCAAACAAATTAAAAAGAAACTTTAAATGCTATATATTTCAGTTATCAGAGCCAAAATATTCTGATAAGAAAAAAAATCTTCTTTATCTTACAGTGTTGCCATAGCTCTGGAACAGCTATGGAGGGGTGGGATGAAGCTGCTGGGCTAGTTTGCAGCTTAAGGTAGTCTTAAAGAGTTGGAGATGCTTTCCAAGTTTTTGCAAGTTTCAAGAGACAGAACTTTAAGTTTGTGACTATATCACCTAGAAAATCTCTATGGAAATTATAGATGAGGTGAATGGATCAGACAGAGGATGCATGTGGTAGTGCCTTAACTTCATTAATTATTTATAGATATGCTGTTGCTGTAAATGGTGTGATTATTTGTGTGAATGAATGTGCCAAGTATGGGCTGATTATCTCTATTCTTATCAATAGGAGTCTCAGATAAGCTACAAGAAAAAAATGTATCTTGGAGTTTTGATTTGCTTAGAAATACTTCATAAAGGGTATAAAATTTAGAAATTATTGCTGTATTAGGGAAAGAGTTGGGAATTTGATATATATATATATATATATATATATATATATATATATACCTAGCCTCTACTGTTATTGAGAGATGGATAAGTTCCTGAATAAATCTGTCAAGACTTAGGTTAATGGAAAACAGAAAAACAGTTGAAATTCTATTCCAGAAAAACATTTCAATCCTAGAGTATTTCTTACAATAAAAAGACAACCTGTTTTACTTGCAAAGTCTCACTTCTTCCATTTTTCGAGTGGACATGGCATCATTTGCAAGCTTTCAAAGAATCTCAGAAAGGTTTAATGAGGTGACATATCTGGAATGTTATCTAAAGGAAAATATTTTTATTATCTCTGCAGATAATACCTCAGCTTGACTGAAGAAGAAAAAAAGATAATACAGGCTATCATTGTATTGTGATAAAGCAATGAACTACCACCTGCAGGAAATTGGCTTCATGAAAGACAACAGCAAAGAACACATCAGGATTACATGGAATCAATCAGAGGCAGGAAGAACACAAGCCGGATGAACTGAAGTCTTTCATGACAGACAGGAGAATAAATCAAAGCCATCCTTACTAATTTCAAAAAACCCACTCTCTCTGCTTGAGGTGAGAACATTGCTTCAGACAGCATGCTGGCTCTGCTGGACTTCTGTGAAGATGCTACGACTCCATTTGTGGGTTTCTTAAAGAATAATTTAGGAATGAAAAAGGCCAGCTCAGGTAAGCACTGTGAGCTAGATCACCAGTGAGAGCCTACGGAGTGAGAGAGTCCTGGTTCCCTTTCCACCAGGAATCTATTTGCACAAACTGTGCCCTCATTTCTGTGTCTTCATTCTGGGTCAAGACTCACTAAAACACTACCTTTCAAATTTTATTATCAGTTTTGTATTCAGTTAAAGAGGTACACCTTTGAGGGGTGGGATCAGACTGTGTTCCTGTGCGTGGGCTGGCACCTTGGAGCCCATTCCCTGCAGAGGAGCACCTAACTCAGTCTTGACTTTGGGATGAGGAAATCAGACTTGCCTTGAGTGGATGTACCACACTGAGCTGACCCACCATAGGACTTCTTGTGCTTTAATGGGAGGGGATGAGTAGATGGGGCTGGGTGTGGGGCCCAGTGTGTAGGCTGACTGGGAGGGATTGGGAGGAGGGAAGGAAAGGGGATACATGGATAAAAACAAGACATATATAAAAAATAATAAAAATAAGTTTAAAAACCCTAAATATAGCAACACCTAGTCAATTTGCATGTATATGTCCTGAAAGACAGTATAAAATGCAGGAAGAAAGCAATAATCAAAAATTATAGGCTCAAGTACCTATATGGAAGTTTTAGCAGAAGGGTGGTAAGAGTCACAGGGGTGAAAGATGGCACTAAGAAAGCTGTGCTTCCAAGACACAAGGGGACTGATAGGTTATGAAATCACAGAGACTGTGGTAGAATATACAGATCCCATCACTGAAAAGGGAGGGTGGATATGAGTTCCCATCCCAAGAAAAAAGCTGTCTCTAATGATCATTTTCAAAGTAAAGATTAGATTTTTCCAGTGGTGTCTCATTGATATATAAACCATACTTAAGGGCATCTCCTATGCCAACTAATAGATGGCCAGTACAAAAGGAACTTTTTATATGTTTGCTTTATTTGGGCTTTTTTATTTTACAAGTCTTTTACATTTACCTTACAGTTTGGTTTCTGATTCTTTACTTTTATGGTGTGTGTGTGTGTGTGTGTGTGTGTGTGTGTGTGTGTGTGTGTGTGTGTGTGTGTCTGTTTGTGTGTGTGTATATGTGTGTGTCGGTGTGTTTGTGTGTGTGTGTGTGTGTCTGTTTGTGTGTGTATATGTGTGTGTATATGTGTGTGTCGGTGTGTTTGTGTGTGTGTGTGTGTGTGTGTGTTTGCATTTGTGTTTCTAGTGCCTTTATCTGTTTTCTTTGTGTTTTTATTTGTTAGTCTTCTAGAGAGAAAGAGAAAGAGAGAGAGAGAAAGCATGAAGTTGGTTAGATCTGGGAAAGAGGATGATTTTCAAATAGTTAAGGGATGAGAAAATGTGATCAGAATATATTGTGTATAATTGTTAATTAAAATATTTATTTTACTTAAAAAATACAGTTCATGTATCATAGTGCATACTCCATGAAGATGATTGGTTTTCACAGCACTAACATAGGCCATAGAGAGAGCTATGCAAATTCTAAGAACTTGTAGGTAGGCAGTCAGTGTTACACACTACTGTAGTGCCAGCATCTTGGACAGCAAGGCAGCATGATTGCTTGAAGCCACAAGTTTAAGATCAGACTGCTGTTCCAAATGAAACCTCAACTCACACAACAGCAGCTCTCACCCACAATCAAAGAATCTTCTGTTGGCAACAAATAGATATCATCAGAGAAAACCACACCTGAACATGTGCAGAGAGCTATGGATCCTGGAGAAACCAGTGAAAATGGGAACTTCTAACTCCTAGTTCCTGCATTTATGGCTCAGGAAAGATCAAAGAAGTTAAGGTTTAAAATAAATAAATAAATAAAAATAAATAAATGAATGAATGAATGAATGAATGAATAAGCAAATAAATAAGTAAATAAATAAGTTAATAAATAAGATAATAAATAAATAAATATCTAGAATACTGATGCCTGCTGTAAAAAAAAAAAAAAAAGTCTTTCAAAGAAATGCCTGCATAAAATACATAAATAAGACCTGTTCGATGAGATTTTTAATGAACATGGTAACTTGGAAAGCAAAACTCTCACAAGAAACTCCCAAGCCTGACAAAGAACCATGGGAAACGAATGATTGCTGAAAAGGGTGAATTGTCCTTTTCCAAATATAAGCAGAATAATTGTTTACCCAATAGAACATTATATACATAATCCACAACAAAAATGGGCTGAACAGATTGTGTTTATATTTATACACTCCTACAAACACACAAACATACACACATTTTTTATAATATATAGTTTTATAGCATATGTAACTGTGCATTATAAAACAATAATAATCAGGAAAAGGAAGATATTGCTTTGATAGTGGATAGGCATGGAAGAAATTGAATGGAGGGGACATGAGAGTTTCTGGGGAGAAACAGAAAAAGGATATATTAATATTTTAATTAAAATTTATAAAAATTAAAATCAAATGTAAAAAAAGAGAGCAACTACCATAAAACCAAGCATTATGGGATGTCTACAATTATGTGAAGGAACATTCAGTAGAATCTCACAGTGTTTAGTATCAATACATAAAGAACAGTAGCAGGAGAACACGATTTATAAGCAGTACAAACACGGTGGAATGGAGTGATGAGGTCACCAAAGCCTCGAAGGTATAAATCATTTGAATTTAACAGCTTGCAATGTCATTGATGTTGATAAAAAAAACTGAAATATCCAAATACTATGATAGCAGCTCTCACCTGGGGATTACCTAACTCTACTCTCAATAAATATCAGAGAATAAATTAACTGAATAAAATTAATGTATTTTTATCTGTAGCTTCTTTTAATTTAGATGTTTCTAGTAAGTTTCTATCTACATTTGTTTTTCAATAACAAAAACAATACTGAAGGGTCAATGAGTTTGAGATGCTAAACAACTAAATTAACTCACATACGCACAAAATCTTTGCATAATTGTAAATAATTTAGCAGTAAAATAATTTCAGATATAAAATGAGTACATGAATTTGATGTTTTGGTTATTTGTAGCATTGTTTACTTGTAACAGTGATTTAACCATAATACTCTACAATGAATTAGATCTTTAATAGAATATCTACTATTTTTTGAGGTACACAAAAGTTTTGAAACAAGATTTTTCTTATCCTACTATATTCTGTTACGGTGATAAGTACATAACTTTGGATGGAGTGTAAGAATGAAACAAAATTAAAGTCTTAAAGGTAGCATTAACTACAACAAAACTAAAATTATAAAAAAAATACTTTGAACACAAAATGTATCTTGGTTGATAATTGAATATCACAATTTTATTCTGAGAAGGAAAAAAAAAGTAGTTTCACAAAAAAAGGAAAGCATGATGACTAATTTTAAATGTCAGTTTAGCTGAGGATATGGAAATAGAAATGGATAATGAGATAGGAATGCTGAAGAAAACTCAGAGGAAATGGGAAAACTCCATTGTCAAGGGAAAAGCCCAGTGAAAAGCCTCACCTGCAGACGGTCACTTAGAAAAGACACTCTCATCTTTGAAGAGCCTTAAAAAAATGTAATCATTAAATCAAAGAAAATGATACATGAAAAATGTGAACACAGGAAAGGAATAAGCAGGATCTTTTCTGTTATGGGAAGCCCAAGTCAATAAGTAGTGATCATAGAAGAAAGAAAAATACCAAATAAATAAATAGAAAAAAATGTGTAACATCTCAGAAGGAAACTTAGAAAATCTAAAGAAGTAGAAGCCTGTGGAAGGACACAAGATAAGGCCCAAGTGCTTACACATAGCAGTGGAGAAACTACAATTGTTAAACACAGGAGATTTTCTCCTTAACATGTTCACCCAGAAGGCTGGAGTGGCTGCTGTTTAATAGCCTAGTGATCTTTCGCTATTCTGTGAAGTCAGCCCTTATCCAAAGCTCCCCCCACCCCACAACTCCAGAGCATTGTTTTGCAGTCAATATAAGACATTCTTATGAAAAATGCCCCACGTACTTCGCAAAGAGTTTACTATTATACTTAGCAAAAATTCTTCCTCCCTAGACCCTTCTCCTGATCATTGTTTCTCAGTCAATAGAACCATTCTTGTGGAAGAGCTGGCATATGCTTTGTAAAAGACAATGTACTTTGCAAGGGAGTTTTGATGTAATTATGGCTTAAGCATTGTTGTGATAATTGTCACTAGGAAACATTTTTCTAAAGTTCAACCGAGTTTAAATTTGTAAAAATTAAACTGCTCGGGGTCTGACTCCGGAAACTAAATCTGTGCCCAGTTTTATTCTTCCTTCTTTATGGATCATTTTCTTGTTGGCCATGACACTTGTTTTCACATACAGTGGGTATTTATTTCCTTTTTTTTTTTTTTTCTTATTTGAACCAAATACTAGTCTTAAAAAGCAAAACAAACAAACAAACAAAAACCAAACAATGAAAAATGGTTCCTTACAAGACTTCTAAAGAGATGAGTTCCTTGATCAGCTATCATCAGAGAAATTTCCTTCTGAAGCAGAAGGGAATAAATATATCTCACAGTCAGACATGGGGGGAAAGAGAGAGTTCAGGAACACCACTCATCCACCCCTGAGAAGGAGAACAGGGGAAGAGGGGGTGAAGGAAACCTAAAACGAAGACTAGTAGGTCAAGAGGAACAAACCTCTGTGCGCTCTGAGGCAGCATAGAGCCTTCAAGGGTCTGCTCCAGTTTCTTCCCATACATATAATGGCTTCAAGTCAAGTGTTTTTATGGAATTTCTGAGCATGCTATTGAGTGAGTATCTTATTAGTGTGACTTTTCTTGGTCTGTTTCCTTCTGCTGGGTTTTGTCCTGGCCAACTTTAATGTTATATTTTTGTTTTATCTTACTATATTTTTTGTTATATTCTTTTATTATCTCTACCAATCCTGATACTTGCATAGATATATTTACATACATATCTATACATAGATATCCAGACATACTCACATGTATTTAAATAAAATATATCTTTGACAATGATTGATGAAAAAATCGGAAGAATATTTTATAATGTGCCTTTACAGTGAATAATCATTCTTGATGCCCATGTATGCCTCTAACATGTAATCACTGACAGAATCACAAATACAAAACATTTTTAATATTTAAAAAAATTACAAAAATAATCTAGAAGAAATTCTTTATTTGATTTCAATAAAATTATTTATAGAAACTATCAGGCATTCATTGCCAATGTCTAACATATTTATTTCTTCCTAAAATCTAATTTTCAAAGTTATACAATTATTTTATTTGAGATTGGGTCTCACCTTATAGTTCTGGTTGTCCTAGGAACAAACCTTATCAATCAGGCTGGCCTCAAACTCTCAAAGACCCATCTGCCTCCCTCCAGAATGCTGGAACTGAAGGCATCAAATTTGATCAATATTACATTGTACTATGTAAACAACTGGAACAATTATTCCAGCTTTTCTTCCTCTTCTTTCTATTCTTTTTCTTTCATATTTTTACTGTATTTTCCATAGGAATTTTTTCTCATATTATTGTCTTGAATAATGGTACCTTAAGTTATCATATTTTTTCCTTTCTATGTAAAAGAAAAAGATATGCCTCATTTTGGTAATTATTATTAATATTATTTTGTTCTTTATACAAAATACTGATGCCACTCTAAAATGTGCTTTTCACATTCTAAAAAATAACATAATAATACTGTGTATGTTTTCCTTCACAAATAACATTAACCACTAGTTAATTATATTTAATTTATTTTCAGCATATGACCTTTTAGAGATTTTAGGAAAATGAGACAAATTCCCCCACTGTCTTCTTAGGGAATATAGGCAAGAAAGGAAATAGCATTATTTGTCAGTCCAAACTTACACTCAGCAACACTATTGTGCATTCAACCCCAGACAAAGCAGACTTGAATGACAGTGCAGTAGTAGGCTACGGGGGAACTCAAGGGCACGCTAGAGCTACTCCTGTACACTCATTTTGCATCTATCTTAAAGTACCTTACCATGAGGAAATACAAAATCCATCCTCTACTAATTTAACATTGTAACATTGAGTCACTTTGGCCAAAATTATTTTCTCACAATGAGTCATCAAAGCATAATGAGAAAAATAAAATAGGTGTGGAATACAACATTAGTTAAATATTGAACATTTTCTTTTGACTTCAACCTGGCATGTAGTAGGCTTTTACAATATGCATACTTAATTAATAAATGTGCATACTGGCATATTTAGGGAAGAACAGGGAATATTTATTTTTATGTGTATTGTGTTTAACTAATAAGTTTTACAAAATGCAATCCCTGACTCTAATGACTTTTTTCTATATACTTAAGAAGAATTATTAGTTAATGAAAATTATTAGGTTATTTTCTCTACTATAACATTTTTCTAAAAATTTATGTACATGATGAGTGTTTTATTTCAAGAATTTAAGACTATCTGTTATAGATAACCTATCTGTTATACAGATAAATATATGATTAATAAGGAGTAGCTCATAGAAAATAATAGGTAGTTCATAAAGACATATCTTGCTGGTAGATGAGATAGATAGCTTATAGATATATAATAGAAAATTATAGATGATAGATAAATACATAAATGGGTGATAGAACTTGAAAATGAAAAGATTCTACTTAAAAGAGCTTTAACAAGCCAGCTGTAAAATGATAGATTTTTACAAACAAGGCTATTTCTTTTTAGAATTTTACATCCATCATTTTATTATTGAATGACTCAAAAATTATTTTAAAATGTTTGATTTTCAAGCAATTAGAACCTATTATATCAGGTTTACAATTTATAAGGACTTTGCAAACAACGATAGCTAGTCAGTACAAGAATGGTCAGATGGAACATGAGTAGAGGAGTATAAGTAAACCTCAGGTCCTGATTGTTTTTTTTTTAGAATTTGAGCAATTCATTACAAAGTAGTTAGACACTGATTACAGAGTTACATAAATGAAACTTCCCAAAATTTCTACAGTTCTTCAGACTATATAAAGTGCCGCTTAAATATGATGCCATTACTATACCAAAAGATAGATACTGGTCTACGAAAATTTTTAATTTAAAAGTTAGTCACATATTAAGAATTATTACAATAATATATTATGCAGAATTTCATTCAAGTGAGTAGATCATATGGACACTTTGTGTGTGTGTGTGTGTGTGTGTGTGTCTGTGTGTCTGTGTGTCTGTGTGTCTGTGTGTGTGTGTTTTAGTGTGTGAAAATGATAAATGACATATAATTTATGATGTTGTCATTTAATAATTAAAGTGGTTTATACCATTTTGTTTACTGTCTTCTCATCTCTCAGCCCTGTAATTTTGCATTATTAGTAGTAACGAATCTTACTCAGCAGCCCTTCTTAATGGAACTCAGCATGGGCAATCTTCTATAGATTCAATCTCTGCCTGAATCATACTAATCCTTTGATTGGACTCAAGGAAGAGCTTCAATCCCTGTAGAGTTCCTGATGCACTAACTATTCATAACAATAATAACAAGGCACAAAGCAGTGGGAAATGCAGACTTTGCACCTGTTCTTTGTCCTGGTGAAACTGGATGCAGTATGGGTCTGGTTGATTTTTCACTGCACTAGACTTACCCTCTGGAGACAAGGTCTTTTGCAGAATTTGTGCCTGAGAGAATGGCTGAGAACCTTTAAGGATGATTTATCTTAAAGCAACTTCTTGATAGAGACACATTAGTTTACTTCCCATATAAATCAATTATGCAAGTATATATTGGCATACATACACAGAAAAAGAGAAAGGCTATAAAGAAAGATGTAACAGTGTTTCCAAATTTTGCATTTTGGCAAACAATTAAATTGATTTCCTCCTTCCATTCCTTTTTGGGGATATTTTGCTTTGTTTTTGTTCGTTTTTAAGCAATATTCTCATAGACAATATTGGCCCAAAATGGACTTACTATGTAGCCTCGTTTAGCTGACATTGACCTATGATTCTCCAGCTTCTTTCTCCTGAGTGCTGAAGCTTCAAGAATGCAATGTGCAGCTTTAATAAATGTTCTAGCTTGCTGCTAATGGTTAAAACGAGTTAGAAAGATTTGAAGATGTTAATCCATAGTTGTCTCCATAAAACTATGTAAGCCCCATGAGAAGTCACTATGGTATCTTAAAAGCAAAGTTATCAGTTTTCTAATATCTTCTCAATTGGGCAATGCTGGTTACTGGCTCTTCTAAAATTGAAATATTGGTCAATCTTAAGTATCCATATATCAATTTTTAAATTCATCTTATGGAATAAGATTTGTTAGCCCATAGTCAGATCACTAGAGCACCAACTTCTCATTGGCAATTTTTATTTGTGGAAATGATGATGATAATAATTTATTTCATAAAATTTTAATGACTCGTTCAGTTATTCCACTGAGACTGGTTTAATGTTTATAAATATACATGAGGGTCAACCTCAAGTGCCATTCCTCAGGTATCATTTACCTTGTTTCCTAAGAGAGTGTCTGACTGGCTTAGAATTTCCATCTTGGCCATGCTGCCTGGTAAGTGAGCCTGAGGGGTCTACCTGTCCATTTATGTAACCCTTGTATTATCACACCTGGCATCATGTTTACATAGAGAGTACGATGTATGCTAAGTTATTTTCATTAGCCCCAGTAATACTTTAATAAAATAGCAAACTGGACTACAGAGATAAGTGAATAAATTCTAGTATATGAATGCCAAAATTTGAAAATTGGAAGATATACAGAACATTCAATGGTAATTTATAAAGAAATATTCACTGAACCTTGGAAGAAAACATGTTTCCCTTTTAAGATGGTGGAGTCCATAGATCTTTATTCTTTACATTTCAACCAGCTGTGAGACTCTGTATTAATTGCTATCCACTGGGAATAGATTTTCTAATGAAGGCTGATATCTGCTGTAATCTATGATTATAAACATAGGTAGTAAGTGGCATCTTGACCCAATGTCCATTTAGCAAAACTAGTAGCAGATTCACTATTTCTATCAATGCCTTTCCTTTCTTTGCACTCTTGACCAAGTTTAGAGAACTAGGTATGATTTCACTTTTGTGAAGTCTCAAAACAGGAAGTTTGGTTACCCCCCCCCCCCCCCCCCCCGCAACTCACCCTGCCACATTACACCAGTGAACATATCCTGCCAAGCAGGTTATTATGTCTCACATGACCCACATCAGGGTATGACTTTCAGTGACATTTATCCCTAAGAAACCTGCTCTGCATCTTGCAGCATGGTGGTAAGTAGCCAGTAGAGAAGAAACTCTAGCTCTCCATCTCAATTTCTCAGTATCCTGCAAGACCAGTATGTATTGTCTTCAGTAACAGAGTATTATGATCTTGTTCTGGTGGAATCAAGAGTGCCAACAATGGACTATAGGATCAGTATAAGTAGCCGCGGTTTGTCTCTTTATTTTCTAATATCTTTAGTAGTTTGCTGTTGATGAGCAGCTACAACTTTTCTCTGCCCTACAATTTCATATATGGTTCATTGTGCTTCTCTTCTAATTTTCCTGGTCTCATGAATTCCTAGAAATAAATACTGGTACGTTGGGAGGAAATAAAAATCAAAGTCAGAAATGTTTCTGCTTGTAAAAGGGCCTCTCTTCATGAAAGGCGATGTTACAATACAGACACCTTAGCAGAGAGACAAACCAAAGCTGCCTTTATTAAGTTCTCAAGATAAAGCAAGATAGACCTTTTTTCTCTGTGTATCTCTTAGGCTTGGGCAAGCAGGTATAAACCTCTACTCATTCTGCAAAGCCACTGGCATTTTAAACAATGGCCCAACAGACAGCACATGTAACATTACATGTTTTAAAGATTCTAATTGATTTTCTGATAGTTATTCCTAATTACTATTTATATATTCTCAAAATGCGACTGTGCTCTACAAATTTTGATGGTAAATATAGATAACTGTTACTAAATGTAGATGTCTGTGGTTACTTCTTAACCTAAATGCCATTTGGAATCCAAAGGACTCACCTGCACTTTGTCCAGTTTGCTTCATCTTTTAAATGCAATTTCTATGCTAGTTGTGACTCAGGCTGAAATTCTTAGGTCTATATTTGTGGCCTCTATGACCTCAGATCCTACACACAACAGCCATATATCTTTCATCCAAACATAATAATATCAGGCATCCTTTACACTTCCAAACCATCATTGTCACTAACTTGCACTATTCGTGGTACAATTCACCTTTTCATGTTGCCCTACTAATGATCCCCGATAGCATCCCTACTAATAAGCATCAGTAGCAGATATTTTGGGTCATATTTCTGCTTGTACTTCCCTTGATTATCACACAATAATACAATCAAAAGAACTTCCCATCTCCTATAGGCCTTACATCTATTTCCCTTCTTAGTCTTCCACTTCAGTCACCAAGTCACCTTTGATATTTCCAGCTTGGTTCAAACTGCAAGCCATATACCCATGGTTGTACCAAGGATCTATTTGACAATACTCTGGATTCATTTAGTTGTCTACCAAGAAGACTTATCTATTTAGAATCTCCCTAGGAGTTTCTAGATTAACAATATATCTAACTTATTGTTTTCCCAACTCTCTATCTGCTTTGGTGTAGTATGACACCAACTAGTGTGTCCCATTATGTATGAGCTCATAATCCCGTCACTGTAAACAAATTTACATTGATTTGTGTGTTTTGTTCAGTTCTCTAGTGAGACCTCAATTTTGAATATGTAAAAATGGTTGTCAGATAGTGTTTGGGGGTGCTCCTGACAGTGGTTGTGGGGAGTTTCTGAGTCTTTTGCATGTATGGGGGGGGGACCTTTTCCATCTGCTGGGTTGCCTTACCCTTCTTTAAAGTGAGGATTTGTGCCTGATCTTAGTCTATCTTGTTGAGCCATATTTTGTTCATGTCCCTAGGAATCCTGCCCTATTCTTAAGGGAGACCTTGCAGGAGTGGATCTAGGGAGAGGCAGGTGATGGAAAACTGGGAGTAGTGAAGAGAGGGGAAGCTATAGTCTAGATGTATTATATGAAAGAATAAAAATTAAAATTAAATCAAAAAAACAAACACAAACAAAAAACTCAATGATTTTGCAAGTGAATTTATTCATTTTTGAAAATGTAGCTACCACTCAGAATTTCTGCATAGAATGTGACAGCAGTTCCATAAGTAGTGAGTTGACTGAATCTACTTCTTAATGTAAGCTAAATTAAGCATAATGAGACTGATATTTAATGGGAGAATAATCAATCATACATGGAGTGATGACTGATGTGTCATTTTGTTCCGTGGTTCTAAGTGTCTCACAGCAGACAGGAGACTTACAAAAACCCTAACTTCTAGTTCTTTGGCATTTCCTTGCCATTGAGTAGGTCTGACACAGGGGTGAGTTTAATGTTCATATTTTCAGGAACAGCTGGTGCTTGGGTTAAGAAATCTGCAACTCACTTTGTGTAACTGTGACACATATTTGATATAAGACACTTAAAGATTAAAAAATACTTTATCTTATAATGTGAGAAGTTCCAGTCCATAGTTGTGCCCACATTCCTGCTGTGCCCAAGCTGAGTCAGAGTATCATTGAGATGGGAGCAAATATTGGAGGCTATTCATCTTTTGGTGGACTGAATTAGAAAACAATGGAGTGGGAACCAAATGCAACGCCTAAGATACACCTCTTAAAGTTTAAACTGTTTCCTCAATCAGCACCATCAACTAGAAACCCTGTATTTAACTTAGGGGTAGTTCATCTCATGAATTATCTGTGAGCTAAGGAACTCCAGTTTATTTTGACTGACTTCTTGTAAGACATTAATGCAGAGTGACCAGTTCTGCCTGTCAATAGAGTGTCTCACTCAGCTTATCACAAGAGTAAGTATCTGAATGATAAAGAGAACAAAGCAGGTGAGAGAACAGGAGAATTTTTTTTTAAGACAAGGAGAAAGTAAATGACCAACATTGCTTCTTCTCTGAAGACTTCCTCCTGTTGATGATGAGCCTTCATGCTGTATTCCTACAATAGGTTCCAGGAAAAACACCTGGAGACTTCCAATTTTTAATATACTTCCTTAAGATTACATTCACTTGCCTGCCTGTCATAAGCCATTGTCCCTAGGTTTCCAATACTTAAAAATGCTTGATCAGATGAACACCAATATCCACTATGTGAATTTCTAATCAGTGTTCTTAATTATAAAAATAAAATAATCTCATACATGGTTTGCTGAATTCTTAACTCTATGTAAAATTAAAAAAAAAAAAAACTAAAATACATTACTATCCTCCTAAATGTCTGGAATGTTGAGTAGCAGAGGAAGGTAACTTTTAAGGAGCAGTTGAGAGCTGTAAAACACTAGGCTATGCAGTTCAGAGGCACTGTGCTTGACTGGCATGCATGAGGTCCTTAGTTTAAACCTCCAAACTTTCAAAATTGGCAGAAAAAAAAGGCTTCTAGTTTGGAATATATATACATATATATGTACATATATGTATGTATACATACATACACACACATACACACACACACACACACACACACACACACACACACACACACACATATCTCCAGAGCTGTTTATTTAAAAACAGAAAAAAATGTACAAATGGTGGAGTAGAAGAAAGAGAATGGTCAGTAGCTTTCCTGCAGAAGAGAAGCCAGTCTCTCCAAAAATCTTAGGATTTGTGACTTAGGATTTGAGCCAGTAGAAATGCCAAAATGTTTTAATTTCATATTTTTTTCCTCATTAACTGCTTTTGTGGAAAACCTTTAATTTTCAGCTTAAGTTTTGTCATTCTAAGGGAAGTTTCTTCACTTCTGTAGATTTCATAACGAAAAATTAGATATTTTCTGTTTTTCCTAAGTATCATCTCTATATGCGGTCTTTGTCTTGGATTCTTCATCTCTCTATTTCAAGGCTCTCTATGTAGTTGATCAGTGGTGTCCTCCCAAAACTCAACTCATGTCTGGACTGTTGGAACTTGAGGATGACAGAGAACTGAAGCTTTTCCATGAGAAGAGTGGCACACAATAATTACCAGTTTCTCTGTGACTTGCCAGTGGCTGAGCTGCAAGAAAAATTGACAATAAAGTTGTTTAGATAAACTTTCTGAAACATAAAGACCCAAATAAATGCACCAAAGAACAGTGTTGATTGCCTAGACTATATTGTGATCTGAGTCTATCTGCTAAATACTGGAGCCAGCTGTCCAGCACAAGGGCATAGGGAGAGGTATGTTGCAGGGGACTCTGTGTGAGACACTATCCTCTTCTGAGAATGTATACCCTCCTGGAGTCATGTCAGTTCCTGTAGCCATGATGGCAGGAAGCCACAGTGCAGTAAGACAGCTGCAGCTGTATAAAGTGTCTGATTGCACTTCCCAATGAACTTTGCTTTCTGATTCTTAATGATACCAGATGGCACAGCCTATCCATGGTACTTGGGATGCTGGGTTTGCACGTGTGGTGACCTTCTGAGGACTACTGTAGTCTGAAATGAACCTGAGCTCTTAGAAGAATCTGGAGCATGTTCTTGGTCAAAGGAGCAAAACAATAAGCATTCTATTTGGGAAGATAAAATACTCCCTAATTTTTCATATTTCAGTTTTGGACTCTTTTCCGTTCTACTACATGTTTCATGCATTTACTAATATGAGTTTGGAAGCAAATAAAATGTGTTTTTCTACAAGGGATGGCAAACAACAGCAAAATACAGGCAGGCAGGCAGTGGCTGCACATTCATTATTAACAGACTGGAATATTCTCAATGTAGAACCTGATAGATAAATAAGTTGAGCCTCAGTAAGATGAACATTCTGAGTCTCTTCCACAGATTTTCAACACAAAGAAAAATATGGTAAATCACAGTTTCTCTTTCCTCACTATCTTTCAAACTACTTGAATTTTCATGTTTTCCTCAGAGAATTTTCTGAAAGCAAAAATAAGAATTTAAGGTATGCACAGTAAAACAGCAACAGCAATGCACTATTTCCTAGCATTTGGCACATGGGAATTTCAGGCTTTCTATACCAGATGGTATCAAGCTTCTCTATTAATTGTGTTTCTGAATTCCCTTTTAAACACATTAGTGAATAAGAGAACAATATAAATGATCATTGCCTGCAGAAACTTAATGCAAAAAAAGTCTAATACTCACCCAGTCCTTCTCCACGATAGCATGCATATAAGATGGTTAGTCTCTGGCAAACTTTAAGGTAGCACCACAGTTTTCTTTTAACAGTGATTGGTACTAGAGTACACATTAAAAATGGAAACATTAAAAATGTTATGCTGCAAAGCATTTAATAGTTATAGTATCCAAACCTCAGCTTACCTTTGTAGGAGTGTGCACACTTTGTTAATATATGTACATGAGGACTACCATTCTGCAACACCTCATAATTGCCCAAAGTAAATACCGTTGTACCTGGAGACAAATGAATACAAAACAACACATTGGAGGCCATAGAAACACTGACATGCTACATTCAGAGAACAATTACTTCTTAGTACACATTGAGGTATGTTGAGTCAAACTGTAACTTAGAATACTGGGAAGAAAAGGAAAAAAATCCATAGTTGTAGATATTATCCAGGAATATAATCTTCTGTCATAATACATTACTATGAAAGCTCACACATGGATGCTTCCATAAGTACAACATTCAAAACTGTAAGCACTTGAGGGAAGATTGCAAATCTACTTTCATTACAAACACTTGTTCTCAACCACTGGTAACAGCCGAGAACTTATCCTCGAGACTGAGTTCTCCCAATGTAACAAATAAAGGAAGATGCCAGGAACTTATTTCTCAAAGCATAAGTCTGAATATAGAACAAGTTTAGGGATGAATTGATAATAATGGTATTCTCATTGAATACACTCCCTTCCTCCCTCAGGCTTTATGTGAAAACCTCAATGTAAGCTTTGGTCAGTGTCTGCATCAAGTCCATCATTCTAATAACTCACAAGCCCAGCCTGCTATTAAGAAGACAGGTGTAATTTTCTTCTGATGGATACAAATTGTTTGTTGTTAAACAGTGTAAGTGTATCAAATCATTTTTAATCTTCCACTCCATTTTCTCAATAGTGATTTCAATGGCAAAAGTCAAATAATTATCAGCTTGAATAAAAAGTATTCTATGGTTTCATACCAATACAGGAAGCCAAGTGCAATAAAACCTTCAATGTTAATGTTTCATTCTTATGATGTTAAAATTTCTAGTGGTGATTATTTTAATGTAATGCATATTTTTAAAATGTATTTAACACATATTAGAAAATATCTAAGAAGCAAGGATCATGTACTAGAGGACTACTAGGCAGATTCTTTTAAATTTGTGATATCTTTGTATCTGTTCTTTATATATTTTGGCAAAGTCCCTAAGGCATTTTCCAGGTTAAAAAAATTTATCAAAGAACATTTAATTTTTTGAAAACATAGAGTGAAATCATGGCAGAGTCAATGCAGCTTGAGTAAAGTGAGACTAAACTTTTTCCAGTTAAAGTGGCTCATGCTCATTTAAGTTAGAGCTACAGTGAAGGCCGGGGGGTTACGTTCTTGTAGGCATGTATAACTTTATGATTTCTGAAAGTTTTACTTTTCAAATACATCTTTTCCTTTTCACTCTAGTTTGAAAGGATAGACATGTCTTCAAACTGTGAGAATATTTTCCTTTGTGTGGGAGACTAATGTGCATTCCTGCCACATTTAGTGTTATAGAAATTTAACATTGAAGGTATTTTTTTATATTCCAGAGATAAGGTATTTCTTAGAAATTTTGCTTCACAACCTTTAAATTTGTCATTTTGCTTAAATTTAGAGAGATGTCGACATCTTGATAGAAAACAGCCAAGCTGGACCGGGAAATCAATCTGGTGCTTAGCTATGGATCTCTGCTTCTGCCTCTATTCATTGGGAGATGAAGGTTCTATAGTGACACTTAGGGTGGTCATTCATTTGACTATAGGGAAAATCCTGTTGACGTACCCCCTCCTCTGTTGAATGGAGTCCTAGCCAGGGATATCCTGTGAGTTCTTGGAGGTTTCCCTAGCACCTGGCCCTTTACTAACTCCACATTGGCTTCCTCTATGAAGATATCCATCTTTTTTCATCCCTCTCTGTTTCTCCTCTCACTAAATCATCTCCTTCTCTCATGATTTATTCCCACTTCTCCTTGGGCACTACACTTTATGATCCTAATTTACTTGGGGGATCTCTATTTCTCCCTCCCAAGGGAATCCTTGGATGTCTCTCTTAAGTTCCTTCTGATCTCAGGCTGTTCAGGGGTTGTGGTTTGCAGCTTGAGTATTCTTTGCTTTTGTCTAAAATCCACTTGTGAGGGAGTTCATTCCATGCCTATATTTATGGACCTGTGTTACCTCACTCAAGAGGATATTCTTCAAATTTATCTATTTGCCTGCAAATTTTAGGATGTCATTTTTTTTTTCTGCTGACTAGTACTCCTTTGTTTAGATATACCACAATTTTTAATCAGTTTTCAGTTGAGGGGCATCTAGATTGTTTCCAGGTACTTGCTATTAAGAATAATATTGCTATTAACATAGTTAAGATAATGCCTTTGGGATAAGAATGTGCATCCTTTGGGCATATGCTCAATAGTGGTATTTCTGGATTATTGAAGAGATTGATTCCCAGTTCTCTGAGGAACTGCCATACTGCTTTCCAAAGTGGCTATACAAGTTTACACTCCCACCAACAATGGAGGAGTGTTCCCCTTGTTCCTCATCCTCTCCAGCATAGGATGTCATCTGGGTTTTTGAATTTAGCCATTCAGACAGGTGTAAGGTGTTATCTCAAAGTTGTTTTGATTTGCATCTCTCTGATGGCTAAAGATGTTGAGCAATTTTTAAGTGCCTTTCAGCCATTTGTACTTCTTCTGTTGAGAATTCCCTTTTTAGCTCTGAATCTCATTTTTTAATTGGGTTATTTGGCTTTGGGGGCTCTAGTTTCTTGGTTCTCTGTATATTTTAGGGATCAGTCCTCTGTCAGATGTAGGGTTGGTGAAGATCTTTTCCCATTCACTGGAGAATCACCAGGAAAAGGAACTAAGTCCTCCAAATGCAGATGACTGTTGAATGCTATAAGAAGTATGTGAAACCTCAAGAAGTAGGATCAGACTACATGAAGTGGCACCTTTGAGCCCATTCTCTATATAGAAACACCTAACCCAATCCTAACATTAGGATGAGGGTGTCAAATGTGTATACTAGACTGAACCTACCTACCTTGGGACTCTTTGCCCTCCTTGGGAAAAGGATAGGGGGATGGGGTGGGGGGAGGCTGAGGGAGGACTGGGAGGGACTGGAAGAGGGAAGTGAAGGTGAGCAAAGGGATACATGTAAAAAAAAAACCCTTTTCTTTAAGAAAAAAAAGAAGTAAAGAGCTAGGCATATTTAAAAAGTCACTTTTCCCCCTTGTACTGCCTATAGTCATCTTTACTTGACTTGTGAATCACTCTTGTAACCATTTTCTCAGTGTAACCATCATCTATACATGTTCATGCTCTAGACTTTTTTTTTCAAAGATGAGGTTTCACTATATCAGCACAATTGGCTTCAAATGCTTGGATTCTGGTGGCTCTCCTGACTTCAGCCAGGAGTTGCTTGCTGATTCAGCCCAGCACACACAAGGTATTCAGCTTTTGCCCTATGGTGGGTGAAAGCCACTGTCCCAGTGGATCTCTTTATCCTCCACTTATTTGATAGCAAGGGCATTTTCCCCCCAAAGCAGTTCAAATTGCATTTGCTGCTTTAGTGTTTTATAATCTCTTCCTTCCTCTGTTGTCTGGGTATCTTCAACATGGGTCTTACAGTACGGACACATAATCACATTTCTACCAACACTCTGAACTTCTTTGCTATCTTTCTGCCCACCACCCTAGACCTGTAGACTAAGGGTTCATAATAAATACATTCGTTTCTGATTTTCCACCATCACTAGCAATATGTGGCCCACAATCTCAATGTGGTCACATGCTTATTTCCTGAGATTTAATAGTTCCAACTTCCATTGCTTCCAGACATATATAATCTCCCAGCCACCAAATACTGAGCCATTGCTATGTTGCTAAACTTCAGCATGGACTTTTATTGTTAATTTTATTTTTCAGTGGTATAAATACAATTTTCTTTAAATGAAGAACTATGGTGATATATTGTATATCTAATAACATTTGCCTGTAAATCAGAGGACAGAGCCTCCCACATGGTTAATCATAGAGGTAAGAATTTAGTGACCCACATTTTAATCCCAGCACTTGGCAGCCCATGCCTATGCTCCCAGATCTTGGGAAACACAAAGGCACTAGGAATTGTAAGACTAGGAAAGATGAATCATGAAGTGAGATATCTGGGCTGAGAAAGAAAGATAAGGTGGGAGGAGGAGGCAAGAGTTTTCCCTTCACCTACAGATTTCTTCCCTTTGCTGCTGAGAACTCAGAGGCATTCAGTCTGAGGATTTCTGAGGAGTGGCTAGGAGTGTTAGGTGGCAGTGGCTTGTTCTTCTGTCTCTCTAAACTTTCAGCTTTTCTTCAATATCTGGCTCTGGGTTTTATTGTAAGACAAAGTAGAATTTATACAATAAAAACTGCAAAGTATTATCAAATTAATCTCATTCCTACTTACTTTTTGAATCTCAGAGAAAGGTTTTTTGTTTTTGTTTTTTGTTTTGTTTCTTTGTTTTGAAAGAGATTCTAGAATGATTGGGCCAAACGTCACCTTCCTGATTTTTTGTAGGACTATTTTCCTTCTATCCCAATTTTAATGAGTAATTCACTCCTGTCCTCTCAGCATAAGCTTTACCTTTACCACATAGCAAGAAAACAAAACCAACACTTTCTGTTGCTTCTACCATCTTGGCTATTAAAATCTTAATATTCATCATTATTCATCTATATTCATTTATTTTTTTTCAGCACTAGTGAAAGTCTTCTCATTCCAGGGACGTGCTTTATTCAGTTGTACCTCAAAACCAGTGAATATTTTCCACTCCTTCACAGGATCCCGTGCTGTTATTCTTTTTCTGTATTCTTTCTTGTGCTTGATTTTTGAAAACTTTGTTACTACCTCCCTATCTTCTTCTATGATTACCACCTCCAAACTTATCTTCTCTCAAATTCCTTTTCTACAGCACATCCTCTAAAAGTAGGTATAGCCTCATTCTCCGCTATCCCTCCTTTGTAGTCAGAAGTTTCTTTGTCCTGCCAGGCTGGTCTGAAGTTTCTTATGAAATAACTGAATTTGGAGTTTAATATTATAGTGACAGCTGGGCCAGTAGTAGTTCGGGCTTATTATTAACTAGCTCTTACATCTGAAATTAACTCACAATTCCTACCAAGTTTAACTATGTGGCTTCATACCTTTTCTTCAGTGCGGTATTCTCATTTTGCTTCCACTGCGTCTGTCTGACGTCTGCCGCTCTCCCATTTTTCTTCCCAGAATTCTCTTAGTCTAGGAGCCCCACCTCTACTTCCTGCCTGCATACTGGCCAATCAGTGTTGTATTGAACCAATACAAATAATAAATTTTTATAGTGTACAAGAGTATTATCCCACACTCCCTATATCACTTTACCATTGAAACTTATTTTCTATCTTTAGTTTTCATGAATATTGTTATCACTAGTGCCTCCTAGAATCAGAACTCAAAAACCACATCCTCTTTTTAAAAGCTCAGAAAATATTTAATTTACATATGACAAAACCAGACTCTATTTAACCTACCAAGCAGAAAGATCAATAAAAAGTTGATGGTTGACCTAACTTGAAGTTTTGTGGACTTTTTTTAGATTCTGACCTATGTAAGGATGCCTGTGATGTCACAACTTATTTCTGCTCACTATATTACCCTCATTAATTTTTTAATCAATTTATTGTCTATGTTTCTTTATATTGCTTGGAAAGTTTTTCATTTTGATGTTACGCTGATTATTTCTCCACTCTTTTTTTTTCTTTAATTTTCCGCATTTGCTATCTTTCACACATGAATTTTCAATTCTGTCTTTAATGTCTTAACAATGTTTCAATCTCCTTATCTTTAAGATTTATAACAGCAACACTTTCCTCTATTATACGATGCCAAAATATCAGTTTGATTTATTGGTTAGATATTTGTTTTATTTTATTAATTTTAATTATTTATTTTACATTTCAACATTTTTCCCACCCCTCTTACATTCTCCTCTCTTCCTCTCTGCCTAACCAATCTACTACTTCTGTTTATGTTCAAAAGGGGGCAGGCCTTTCATAGTTATCAACATAGTATAGCATATGAAGTTGTAGTAGTAATTAGGCAACTTCTTTTGTATTAAGGCTGGGAAAGGTAACCCAGTATAAGAAATATATTATTTGGTAGTTAGGCCTTGAACTCATAGAAACACAGAAAGATCTCAGTCTCTGGAGTTTTGGGATTAAAGGTGTAGATTACCAATCGTGGTCTTTTCCATGTTGGGATTAAAGGCATGATTTACCACTCTCTGACTCTCCTGGCTTGACTGTGGGTGGATCTCTTCTCTGATATTCCAGCCTGGTTTTATTAAATATATGACCAAAGAAATGTGTAGTATGAGGTTTCTGGCCCAGACTTTCTTTCAGGCCTAACCTCAAAGTTTAGGTCCGCAGACCTGCAGACCCACAGTCCCGCAGTCCCATAGTCCTACAGAGACACACAGACGCTTTCATTAGTTTTTGGCTGATCAGCCTCAGGCCCAGGCATATCACTTGCTAGCTCTCTACCCTTCATCTAACCCATGTCTCTTGTTCAGCCATATGGCTCGGTACCTTTCTTTAGAGCAGCATAGTGGTCCTCGGCTTCCTCTGGCTTCTCTCTGGTGCTCTTCTGGCACTCTGTTCTCAGAGATTTTCTTAGTCTGGTAGCCCCGCCTACACTTCCTGCCTGCCTTTGGCCAATCAGCTCTTTTTATTAAACCAGTGGGTGGGACAATTATTTACCATGAAACAACACAATACCCCTACAGAAATGAGTTTCCAAAAATAGCCAAAGCTGTAGAAACAGACCCTGCTCTCACTGTTAGGAATCCCACTAGTATACCATCTTTCACAACCATAACACACACACACACACACACACACACACACATACACACATACATACACACACACACACACACACACACACACACACACACACACACACACACATTAAGTTAAGGCTGGGAAAGGCAACCCAATGCAAGAAATTGGTATTATTTAGTAGTTAGGCCCTGAACTTACAGAAACACAGAAAGTGTGTGTGTGTGTGTGTGTGTGTGTGTGTGTGTGTGTGTGTGTGTGTGTGTGTGTGTGTATGTGTGTGTGTGGTGTGCGTGTGTCCTAGTTTTGTCCCATACAGGCTCCCTTGTTTTCAGTTTATTCTCTGAGAGCGACTACAAACCAACATTAGTTGGCTCTGTAGGTGCTCTTGTGATGCCCTTGATCACAGAGGCTCCTACAATCCCTCCTGTCTATTTTCAGCAGAATTCACTGAGCTCAGCCTAATGTGCGACTGTGGGTCTCTGCATCTGTTTCCATCAGTTACTGGATGAAGACTGAATTGATGACAATTGGCGTAGTCACCAATGTCACCCATGTTGTTGTTTGTGTTTCTAGTTCCATCCTTTTGCCTTCAAATTTCATGATGCCATTGCTTTTCACAGCTGAGAAATACTTTGCAGTGTAAATGCGTCACATTTTATTTATCAAGTTTTAGTCCTAAATAGAACACCAGTAGCACAGACACTAAGATTAATAATTAATAAATGGAACCACATGAAACTGAAAAGGATTTGTAAGGCTAAAGACACTGTCAATAAGATGGGTAAGATTTTCACCAACCCGGTACCTGACAGATAGCTGATTTCCAAAATATATAGAAAGCTCAAGAAACATTACATTCAGAACCCAAACAATACAGATAGATAGGGGGTATAGATCTACACAGAGAACTCTCAATAAGAGAATCTCAAGTGAAAAACACTTAAGGAATTATTCAGCATCCTTAGACATCAGAGGATTACGAATCAAATGACACTGAGATTCCGTCTTACATCTGTCACAATGCCTAAGACTAGATATCTGTATTTCGAGATTATTTTGTTTCTCAAAGTATAATATTTTCTGTACCATTTAATGTTTTAGTTAGTCTGATTTTATTGCATGAAAGTATTTTCTTAAACACCTGCAAAGACAGTCATTAAAAATGTATTATATTTTTCTTCGGTTCATTTCTTATTGTGTTATTTTATTTACTAATCTCCTGTATCTTGACCTTTATCGTCTCAAACAATAAAGTACATATAATTAACATTTGATCTTTTCTAAAAGTACTTGGATGATTTTAAATATACAGTATGCATAGATTTTATTGGTGAATTTGGGGCTGTGTAATCACTATGGTTTCTGCTAATGGCCAAGTTTCTATAAATATGGGTTTTTCTTTTTTCTCCCATCCTTTCTTTCTTCCTTTCAGTCATTCTATCTTTCTTTGTCTCTTTCTTTCTTTTTTCTTCCCTCTTTTCTTTAAATTTTTCCTTAGCTCTGTAATACCATAAATTGAAACTTATAAATAAATAAAATTCACTATAATTTTGGAGGTGTGCATTCTAAGATCTCTGTTTCTACAAATGTGGTGTGTGTTGACAGTGTACTTTCCATTTCACCTTTACTATTACGTTCACTATCACAAGCAAAGGGAAGGAGGGGATGATCGCCAAGTTTCAAAGAACGAAATTCAAGAGAGTCCCACATGTATTCCCTAGTCCTCTAAAGGCCCACTTCCACCTATCACCTTAGGGTGATTAGAATGCCAACATAGGGATTTGGAAACGCAGAAATGAACTTTTAGTCCTTTGTTGGTCATTTCAAAAAGTATATGGAAATGGAGCATTGAAGCACTACATTCTTACTAGTGGTAAATCATGGCTTCCTTATTGTGATTGTGGTGGAACTTTCAAATATTGTGTGTTTCTTTATTTAGTTCAAAAGTATACTATAAGAAGCTTAACAAAGACTATAATGTCACTTTGCTTGGAAATTAACTTTCTAAAAACAGCTGTAATTAGAAGTAAGGAAACCACATAGCCCACATATCTCTAAGCACCTTCTGAAAACACCTGAATAGTATCTGTCTCTCAGTTTCTCCTTCTAATGTAAAGTAAAATTTTTCTTTCTACTATTTTCTTCTTTTCTGATTATTATTATTATTATTATTATTATTATTATTATTATTCATTGTTTTGTTGACACTTTAGACTCACTTTGTGATATATATTAAAATATTAGGGTATATTAATTTTTACTGTGGCACATTGAATGGAAAATAAGTATAGCTCTCCTAAAAATTCTTGAAACTAATTCTGCCATTTTTTTTCTAGAAATAGAGGACCATAAAATAGGTAATTAGTAGCATAGCATCCCTGGATTCATTTCGCTATGTGCCTTCCCATTTGAAGATGCTGGTCATGGGACAGATATATGAATGGAACAAAGATTCCTATTTCAAAGAGTACCTCATGAAGCTTGAGATTATCCTATTCAGTCAAAGATTGGTTATAATTTTTATTTACCGTTTTCTTCTTAAATTATATGTGTTTATGTACGAGTGGATATGTACACATGTTTATATTCTTAGAGGCCAGAAGAGTACATAAGACACCTAGCTCTTGATTACAGCAGTTTGTGAGCTGTTTGACTGGGTATCAATTATTGAAATTGAGTTCTTATTGCTCTTGCAGAGGACTAGAGTCAATGACCATTCTAGCCACAGGTGCTAGTCCCTGACAATAGTGTGACATATGCTTTGTATCTCTTAGAATGAGACTCGAATCCAATTATAAAGGAGCTACTTACTCCTATAACAATCATTACATCATTACCACAGTGGGCATATCATGTCAGGACAGACATTGCTGTAGATCGAAGGGTTAATGGCTAGGCAAGAATGAAGATTATTTTTCTCTTCCAGTGACATACATAACATCTAGCCTATAAAAGCTAGCTTAAATATCCATCAAAAGAATCAATAAATAAATACAATGTAGAAAATTTACATAATGGAATGTTATTCAGCTATATTAAAAACTTAAAATATGACTTGATGGGGAAATGGTTAGAACAGAAGAATGCAAATAGACCCATATCTATCACCCTGTACAACACTCAAATCCAAGTGGATCACAAACCTCAACTTAAATCCAGCTACACTGAATGTGATAGAACAGAAAGTAGGAAGTACCCTCCAATGCACGACACAGATGACTCTTCCTAAATATAACACAGACACTATGAACAACAGTTAATAAATGAAGCCTCCTGAAACTAAGATTTTGTATGGCAAAGGACACAGTCAATAAGACAAAGTTAAAGACCATAGAATGGGAAAAGATCTTCACCAACCATATGTACATCTGACAGAGGACTGATCCCTAAAATATATAGAGATCTCAAGAAACTAGAGCTCAAAAACCTATATAACCCTATTTAAAAATAGGGTTCAGAGCTAAAAGGGAATTCTAAACAGAATAATTACAGAGGGCTGAAAGGCACTTTAAAAATTGCTCAACATCTTTAGCCATCAGAGAAATGCAAATCAAAACCTTGAGATTCCACCTGACACCTGTCAGATGGATAAACTCAAAAATACAGATTACAGCCTATGCTGGAGAGGATGAGGAACATGGAGAACATTCTTTCATTGCTGGTGGGAGTGTAAACTTGTACAGTCACTTTGTAAAGCAGTATGGCAGTTCCTCATAAAACTGGGGATCAATGTCTTCAATGATCCAGCAATGCCATTATTGGGCATGTACCCAAAGGATACACATTCTTGTCCCAAAGGCATTAGCTCAACTGTGTTCATGGCAGCATTATTCATAATAGCAAGAACCTGGAAACGAACTAAATGGCCCTCAATTGAAGATTGGATTAACAAATTGTGGTACATTTACACAACGCAGTACTACTCAGCAGTAAAAACAATAAAATAAAATAAAATAAAATAAAGGTAAAAATAAAAAATGACATCCTAAAATTTGCAGGCAAATGGATGAATTTTGAGAATATTTCCCTGGGTGAGGTAACACAGGCCCAGAAAGATGGGCATGGGATGTACTCACTCATAAATAGATTTTAGACAAAAATCAAAGAAAAACCCAAGCTGCAAACTCCAACTCCTGAATATCTTGAGATCAGTAGGAACTTAAGGGAGACAACCAGGCATCCACTCTAGGAAGAAAAAAATAGAAAAGATTTCCTTAGTAAATTGGGATCATGATGGGTAGCAACCAAGGAGAGGTGAGAACAAATCATGAAAGAAGGAGATGGTTGAGTGAGAGGAGCAACAAAGAGGGAGAAAAAAAAAGAGATGGATATCTTGATAGAGGAAACCACTGTGGGGTTGGAAAGAAACCGGGTGCTGGAGAAACCTTCAAGAACTCACAGAATATCCATGGCTAGGACTCTAAACAATACAAATCTGGAGGTTATATTGAAAACTTTGAACCAGATAATTCAAATCGTTTTTGAAAAGTTACATCTTACAAACAAAACTGATTATCTACTAATACTAATAGATAATATTCAAATGGATGTATTTGTTTATTATTTTTATATGACTTAATCACCTTGAAGATAGTTAAATGAATTCTAACAAGTAAAACCATCTTTCTTTGCTGGCATTTTGGAAGAGTTTAGTACATGTTTTTTCTGCAGCATTTTGTATTGAATCTATTACACTTATTTATTGTCAGTGCTCACACAAATGTGCCTGTGCATTTATAATTCAGAAAACAACTCACAGTAATCAATTATTTATTTCCACAGTGTTGGTCTCAGCAATCAAATTCAGCCTTTCAAGCTTGCCAGAATGTTCCAATAACCACTGAGCCATTTCCCTACCCTGAGCTTGACTGCTTATTGGTTCAAAATAATTAAAAGAATATTTATGCAGCTTCTACCTTGTAACCATATTGCCAAAGTGTTGTCTTTTTTGAAATAAAATTTGTATGGATTGTTAATAAGAATAATTTTATAATCTAGGAAATTTTAGTGGGATATATAACTTAACCACAGCAAAGATTATCAGACTAATCATGAGACATGTTTACTTAACTATGTGACAGACTTACTATTTTTCAGGTCTATCTATAAGATTCTTTTTGCAGAGGTATCATTGGTAATCAAAAATATAATGGGTGAATATGGTGGTATGGGCCTACAATGCTGCACACTAGAAACTGCGGATAGAGAGTTGGATTTCAATTTAAGGGATTAAAAGACAATGCGGTTCAACATAAATAGACAAACACATAGGCAGGTGAACAGTCAGATAAATAAGTAAGTAGCTCAGTGAGATACTATGTCAACTGACATAATCAAGAAGGCTACTGCTCCAGTCCAAGGAGAGAGCGCTCATTCCAGAGGTGAGCATCTAGGTTCAAGTCCCTGTACTATTAATACACATTGAATGTTATTTAAAAGAGATACTATTACATTTATTTAATTTTCATTAGCGTGCGGTGATTTGTTATTCTATTTTGATGTTTTATTTTAAATAAATAATGAATCTAAAGGCTTTTGAACCTTGCTGACTTGTTGAATAGATCATTAATGACTTCATTTGTTCATTTCCCAGTGAATTTTTGAAAAGAAATATATAGGTAGAGATGACAAGAGAACAGGAGTTCTCCAGGAAATGGACATGAAGCTGAGAGGTTCCTAGAAGGTTTAGCATGGTTCCACGTCTTGTTGCAAAAAAGGGTAAAGTCCCTGAAATTTTAATTTTACATTCTGACAGCAGAATTCACTGTTTTTATTAATTATATAAGTATAGAGACAAATGTTTCAAACATCAGATGAGAAGCAGTGATCATTTAAGAGACAACACACAAAGTAACATTAACTAGCTGGGAATATCAGGCACTGCACTCAAAAATTAATTAGGTGGGGAGAAGAATTTCAGATGAAACTTGCAGAACATGTGTTCTGTTAGGAAGGAGTTTTTATTTTGTTTGTTTGTAAGGTCTAAATTCAGGGATTGGAAAATTATTTTTCTCTACTCTCCACAGATGTTGTATGTTCTCACACGGATGCATTCTCAGTTCTTCTGTTTAAGGGAAGGACCTCACTCCTTCCATTTTTGATTTTTTGATACATGCTGAGCATTGCTTCAGGTGGCTCAGGAATTGACCTACTCATCAGATTGCTTTTCTGCTGAATGTTATGTTTCTCTGCCTTCTTGTCCCCATATAATACAAACATACCAAAAGGCCTCTGATCTTTACATTTATGATTCAGATATCTTATTACTTTCCAAACCAAGCTTCCAATCTTGCTTGTTATCACTGTGTAACACTATTGTGCTTCCGTACTCTGTTGATGTTGTGTAAACGGTGTTGCTGATATTCTCATACAGTCCTCCAACATTACATGCCTTGTCTGTTGGCAGTATGTAAAAAATACAACCCTGCTTATTGGAATCTTATTCTGCACTAATTTTAGGGAATCTGTCTGAGTTAGCCTAGAGTCTTCTTAGGGGAGAGCTTTGATGGAGGAATTATCCAGACTAGGTTGGCCTGTGGGCATGTCAGTGAGAGATTGTCCTGGATGTTAAGTGATGGGGAAGGGCCCAGCTACACAGAGCTAGCTAGCTAGGTTTGAAAACGCTACTGGTTTTCCTCCATGTTGTCTGATAGCAAGTTCCTGCTTGAGTTCCTGTTCTAACATGTTTCAATTATGAACTGTGACCTGGAAGAATAATTTAAATAAACACTTTCCTCCCCTATGTTGGTTTCGGCCAGAGTAGAAACTTGGACAGACTCCTCCTCTTAGGACTCTTCTGCTTTTCTGGTCTGTCTCAGTAACCTTTCCCATTTGATGTCAGTGTCTGGAATTGGCCCTTACATTTAACACATACCTCAGCACTTCACCCTCTCTACAAGTGTCTCTACAACTACAGAATAGTGCTCAAAGAAAGCAGCCTGGTTTGGTTTTGTTTTTGTTGGTTGGTGTATTTTCTTCCTTGCATTGTTTCAGACCTGTGTGGCTTCTATCTGTACCACATTCTCTACTGAAAGGCACCTCTACCTTCTCCTTTCTAAATCAGACTTTGCAAACTTTCTAGAACTAAACTCCATTGTTTCAATGAGGGAAATTATTTGCTTCTGCTGGGATGGTTTCTTTTGAAGGACCTCCCTCTACATTCTTGGATAACCCAGGACTTCTTATTTTCATATAGTTTAAAACATTATAATCTTAGAGAGTCAAGATTCCAGTCACAACAGAATGTGTATTCTAGGAGCTGGAGAGATGGCTCAGTCCTTAAAAAAAATACCTGCTCTTCCAGAGAGTCTAGATTCAATTCCCTGAACCCATATGGCAGCTCACAGCTGCCTGTAACTCCTGTTCCAGGGGAACCAACACCCCCATGCAGACAAAAATACAGCCAAAACACAAATATACATAAAATAATAAATATTTTAAAAATGAATTCTTTGCTGCAATGTTTAATGCATAATAGACTTTCAAGTGAATATCTAAATTACAAGGCTGATCTCCACTATCTCATTTTCATTTCTTTATTGTTAAGTAATACTTGAAGCAAAAAATTATAAAACAAGAGTAAAAAACCTTTTCTAGTTAGGCTTTTTCTGTAAATGTTCATTAAGTAAACTTATTAAATTATGTCATGTATCGCATATTTGAGTAGATTGCATACTTAACATGTCTATTTTAAAATCCAATCAACACACTAGCTCTTCCTTTGTAGCCTTGAAATTACCTTTTACAATCTTGTTTGCACAGATGTTCTTGTTTAAAATCTGCTTGATTTGTATATAAATCTTCTGTGCCCATGATGAATTTTCATCTTGTTTTATTTTTGCCACTAGGGAGGCTCTTTTCTTAGTTTACAGAGTCGCAGAAGATGAGATGATCTCTGAATATCTATTTCTGTATTCTCTGTGTTAATCTGCTTTAAACCACTGTAAAGTTATTTCCCCCATTTTGAAGAATTGATCACAGCAATCCAACTCCAGAATTCAAGTGAGAAAAATCCAAACTCAGCAATTCTTTTATTGAAATTCCAATATACTCCAGCCTGCAGAGTTCACAGTTACTGTTGTTTTTACTCGCATCCCATTGTCTGTCTTAGCAAAGGGCCAGAAAGTTCCTGGGGTGACCTCTCTGAAATGTCAAAGGAAAGAGACATATGAGGCAGGGTATCACTGTTGGGGTACACAGCTTAGCTCCAGCTTATTTATGCTGTCCATAATTGTATACATGTCATAGATACCTGGGAGGTAATTTCAGATACTGTGTTGTCTTCAAGAAAATAAAGAAGATTCTGGAATTCTGTAGTTGATGCTTGAAGAGTCGGGACAATTTAAAAACACATCAACTTTAATGCTATAGACATTTTCCTGGGCCCTTGTGTGCCAGATAAAGAAGAAAAGTTACAAAAACATGCAGAGATTCTTTCAGGGCAATACCAGTTTGCAAATGTAGACATAGCAAGTAATGAGACAGTCAAAATGACATGTACTTTCCATGCAGTGAATTCACCAGCCTTTATTCTCAACATTTTAACCTAAAGTTTTGAAGGTAGCTTGTAACAAGCCATTGTTAGGTTAAATTGGCTTCTTATTTTCTTCTTGTACACATGGGTCAACAAATGTCACACCTCCGGTCCTAGCTTTTAGGCTATCCTCACCCCACAGCACACCTGTCAATTATTATATTTGTAAGTAAAATGAACAATAAGAACCAACAGTCAAGGCTTATGCTCTATTGCAGTTTATGTCATTAGGCTGTTTCTGTTGGCAGTACTACTGAAAGTTGGTGTCCGCTGTGTGTACTTGTTTTTATGTGTCACATCCACTTTGCTACTACATTTTAATCTCTTCCCACTGCTCATAAGGTTGCTTTCATGAACAGTACCAAGAGTGACGGCTATCATTTTCCCATGTTTTCCTAAGTTTATTTATGTTAGATTGTCATCACGTTGCCAATGGCTACATTAAACTTTGGAAGGCCCTGATCTTACTAACAAGTTACACTTTAAAATAATAAACTACAGCTCTGAAGGCATACCGGTGGTGCTTATAAAAATATATACTTATACTTAAGTGGAAAATAGTTTTAGAATTATTTTTGATATATTTGGTTAATTTATAAATAATACAACACTGCATTTATGATTTAATTAGCTATCTCACTGAACTGTTTTCAGAGTGATAGAAAAATGCCATTAACGTTTAAAAGCTCAGACTAAATAAATGAAGGAAACTAATAAAATCAGAGGTCCTGGGTGAGTCATGGCACTCCGGGGTTACACAAGCAATGCAATTAGCATGCCAATCAAGAGAGTAAAATAAAAAAAATATAGAGCACATGCTAGATGCTTCGCTAAGATCCATTCAATATGGTTGCTGGCAGTGTTCTAGCCCTCTTGATGACAGGCATTTTAGGATTATTAGAAGACTGAAGCTATTAGAAGCAGTTACCCAGGGTGATGAGGTGTGTGAGAGAATTTATATTCTCCAGGTCACACAGCCCTAAGGTGTATAGGTTAACTGTAACAATGAGCAGGCATTAGGAAGGAAGCAAAGTTCACTTTCTACATAGGCAGAAACAAATGCTGCACCCCAGCAGTGTTGAGAAGCCCCAGAGCATGCAGTTTGCACATTCATGTATCTAGATAACAAGCACTTCTGTAGCTGATTTCTATGAACACATGCAGAATAACAATAGAGATGCACAGTTTGAATTTAAATTCACCTTGAAAGGAAAGCCAAAAGGATGTGTTGATTACTTACAGTGGGAAATACAGATCGCTAAATCACAGTCAATGGCAGTGTAATAGAGTCTTTCCACTTTTTAAAAGCTTAAAGTTAGGTAAGAAAGTAATTTGTCAGTAAACATCTTTAGAACTAAAGAGGTTTGTAGCTGACACTGCCAATAAAACTTCTCTAAATGGAACTGATTTATTTTTAACAAGATGATTGATTTCTTGGTTTACTTTTATAGCAATTAATCTAAGCAGGCTTATCATTTTAGCCTGGGTCTTTTTGCTCTCAAAATTTGAGCATTTTAGATCATTTTCAAAGTCTGTGTAATCTTCACTAACATCTAAGGCTAAACAAAGGAAGAAGTGTGATTGAAATAAGTGCTATTATAATGTCTGGTTTCATTTTCCTTAACCAACATATTTTTATTCTTACTAATCCGACTATAACCAATCCCGTGGGCGAAAACTTCCCCATAACTCAATTACTTAACTACACCAAATGTCTTGTTTTACATAGGAAGTTATACTCTTTGAAAGGAGACATTCTCAGGCATTATCTCACAACTAACACTTTTTTCAAAAGTGGTAAACTGCAGCCTCTATTTAAAACAAAGAAATACATCGTATGCTTTATTAATTCCAAACTTCTAGTGTAATGATTCTTGGCACATAGCAGCCACGTGATAAACGCAACATGGCACAGGTTGAAATAACAATTCCTTGCATGTAGCCCCCATGAGGTAAACCAAATATGGCGCCAGCAGAACACAGTGTAGCGAGGGCATGCCTCTTGGCGTGGCTATGTAAATCTGTGCCCACCAGCTCTCTTAAAAAGAACTACCAGCCATGTGAAATTCTCTCTCTCTCTTCCCCCTCACCACTCTCTCCCTCCTCTCTCCCTCCTCTCTCCCTCCTCTCTCCCTCCTCTCTCCCTCCTCTCTCCCTCCTCTCTCCCTCCTCTCTCCCTCCTCTGTCTTTCTCTCGGTAACTCCCCTGAATAAAGTCTAGTGTGGCATCTGGTAGTGTGCACATTTATATCCCAAGTGTGAAACCAACAACTAGATCATAAGCTGAACCAGAGTAAGCACCGAGGGAATGATTGCACGCTATGTAGCATCCCAGATTACTGATTACTGAATAAAGGGATGTGCTAGTATTTTGTAAGAAAGTTTTATGGTATTTACAAAGATCTGATCCTGGAGGGAATGGGGATTTGAACTTTCAGCTAATGAATACATGCAGATTAGGTTAAACATCATGGTTTCACCAAATGGACTTTCAGGAAGGGGATACAGCTCAGTGGTAGGGTTCTTGCCTAACAAATGTGGAGTGTCTAAGGTTCAATTTTTAATCATAGTGGCAGAGGAGCTACCCTTATGTGTCTCTTGATGTAGTTAATATAGACCTGCTCTAGGAGGCCATGACACAAACTAGAATTAGCAGGAATTTATTCAAAAGCTTATATATTCTTCCTTTGTCCCCCTGTAGATCCTAGCATAATAGTGAACACAATGAGTTAGTTATTAAAATATTCTGTAATCATAGAAATATCACTGACAAGTAACCATATTTTAAGATCAATATTTGCTCTATTTTCTTTGTAATTTTACAAGTTTTATTTTTCAACAATGGGTATTATTTAGCCTTATGATACCATCATAGAGCCGTTTTGTTTAGTTGTAGTGGAATCCACTGCTAACACACACAAATTATTATAGAAATATTCCTCTTCTATACAGGAAGCAGGGCATAAAATCTTGGTGTGACAGTCACTTGTGTGTCTGGAAAACACTGAGATTTGAGGGAGGGTTCCTTCAGGAAAGCTTGTACTTCTGTGAAGTGAGCACATTTTGCAGATTATCACCATTTGACTTCACTAGAATCTCTCAGCCATCATGAGATACATAGGATGGTTTCTGCTTTCTCTCATACAGACCTCAGGAAAAAAAACTCGAAAATCTTGAACATTTAGGCTTATTGGTATTTGGGTATGTCTTTTGTACTTTTTGACAACAGAATTCTTATAAAGTGTTAGAAGTCATGTTCAGAATAACAGTCTTTAAAAAAAAAGTAAATTGAATAGTCCATGGTGTATAGTAGAATGGATGGAACAAAATCCCATAAACTCTATTTTTATATGAATATTTTGTCTTTGCTCAACTTTAGAAGCACCTCATCAATTGTATTATTTTTATATGTTCCTTGGAGAGAAGAAACTTTGAACAAGTTTTTCAGGAGGGCAGTTATTTAAATATAATCTATTTCACAAAAGAGAGTTCTGAAGAAGTGAATCAAAGAACAACCCACTTGAATCTTGCAAAGGAAGTTCTAAGTGACACTTGTATTTTGTTGAAAATAGCCTTAACACAAGGACCTCAACACAGGCCCAAGAGAGCAACCAGATAAGATACCCAGAAGAACCAGATCATGTAGCCAGGAAGTAGTAACACTCCATTAATCCAAGAACTCTGGAAGAAAAGTCATATGCATCTCTGAGAGTTCAAAAGCAGCTTGGTCTAAAAACCAAGTACCAGGACAGCCAGGTCTGTCTCAAAATAAAGAAAAAAAGAAAGGAAAGAAAGAAGGAAGGAAGGAAGAAGTCAATGTATACCCTATACAAGTATAATAAAAGTTGTATTAAGGTAACTGAAAAGACATGTGAAGATAATAATGTAGAGTACTCACTAACAAGGGACAGTGGGACAGCTGTGTCAAACCACTAAGCCATTACCTAATTTGGCCTTTATACCACTCTCTATGGTGAGGAGGGCTTTCTACAATGCTGTCTAGTGCGCATGTCAGAGCAATGTTGAAAGTGATGTAAAGTCCATTTGTGGTAATGAGGAAAGGAAAACCTGATGATTTGGGACAGATAGTCCCTAACATAAAGAATTTAAAAAGAAGGACATGATGCCTTCCTGATTGGCATCTTCTAAACCAGTTATATAAGAATTTGTTAAGATTTTTCCATATCAATCAGATGCAGTGACCCATACCCATTAAGTAGAGCCAGGGAAACCTGCAGATGAGTAGCAAATAGAATTGAAGAATCCAGAGGAATCAAGAACACTACAAGAACATGGCCCACAGAATCAACTAAACAGGATTCACAGGAGCTCATGAATTGAGAAGAGAGTCTGAGCTAGGCCCTTTGTGAATATCTCATGGCTGTGTAGCTTCATGTTCTGTGGGACTGCCGACAGTGGGAGTAGAAAGTGCCTCTGACTCTTTGTTACCTGTTACTGGGACCCTTTTCTACCTACTTGGTTACATAGTTCAGTCTGGACAGGTTTGTGCCTAGTCTTATTGTAATTTGTTAAGCCATGTTAAGTGCATATCATGAGAGGTCCGACTTTTTTAAAAAAGGAAAATGAGGAGGAGTGGATCTGGGATAGGAGGAATATTTGGGGAAGGGCTGTGAAGAAGGGAGGGGAAACTTCGGGAATAGTCCCCTTGTACATTATACAAATTTGTCACTCAAATGAGTTCAATCAAATGCTGACTAGAAAGTAGCCAGTTAGACAGTACAGGCAGTGAGACAAAATTAAGAATGCTGGTAAGAGGAAGGGCAGAGTTGGAGAACTATCAGCCAGATGTAGAGGAATGAAGATGGAAATGCCATCCTGAAAAAAGCAAGCCACATGGCTAACTATATATAAGAATTATAGGTTAATTTAACTGTTAGAGCTAGTTAGTAAGAAGCCTGAGCTACTGACTAAGCATGTATAGTACTATAGAGCTTCTGAGTCATGTATTTGGGAAGCAGCTGCTGGGTACTTGGGAATTGCTGGTGGGGCCAAAACTTCCACCTACATGATAATGTGGTTGTGATGTAATGTATAAGAGAAGAACAAAATAAGAAAACAAGATTTCCCTTCCCTTTATTTATAATTATCTCTGTGATCAATTTGGGTGGGAATTAATATCAACAAAGACATACTGTTGTCATCACTAATGGATAAAAACAAAAGTTTCAAGGAGTGGCAATTCAGTTACACATAAAATAATATAAAGCCTATCAATCTTTCAATGCACTAGACAATAATGATTTTAATATGAAATATAAATATAATATCCATATATAAAGACATATAAGAAAGACATATAAAGACGTATAAAGACATATAAGATACATAAGGTATCTTATGATGATGGGCAGATTCTATATTGGATTGCCCAAATAATTCTATATTACAACATATAAAAACATAGAAAAATTATTTTGTGTCACCTCCCAGTGAATACAACTTAATGACATATGACTTTCCGATATATATCCCACACTATGCACAAGAGGAGGCTTATTTTGATATCATTTCTACCTCTCTTTCATTCTTTCTTCCTTTTTTTCTATTTTGTTTTCCTTTTGTCTTTCTTTCTTTGAGTCAGAGTCTCTTTTAGCTCAAGCTAGCCTTAAACTTACTGTAAATCCAAGAGTGACTTTGAACTCTTGTTAATGTTTCTTCTAGCTTCATAGTGCTGAGATTACAAGCCATACATCTCTAAATCCAGCAATGACAAAGTATCTTTCCATAACATCAGTGATGGAGATCTAGGTGGTATGAATGCTCCTTTGCTACAGAGACACAGGGTTAATCTCAATGTACAGGTCAGGAAACCAGTGAGAACCCTGTGTGGATTGAGAAGTTATAGCATACCAGTATGAAACTCAAAACAGATTAAAACTGAAAAGGTCACAAATAAAGTAAAAATAAAGAAGATAAATAAAAAAGATAATTGATTCATTCATTCAGATTGTAGAAGAAAATCATAAAAATTAACTCACATCATATCTATCACTTTTCTAGGAACAAAGAAGTAAATCCTGTATCCGATTCTTTCAATACTGGAGAATCATAACAATATAAATAGAAGTATAATGAGACATATTATAACTATTTGTCTTACATATGAGAATCCCCAGTAGAAAAGTATAATTTAAGTAATAAAAGTTAATGAAACTTTTGATACAATTAGAACCAAATACAATGTATTCAATCACTGATAGTTTTAAACATAAGACTTAAGTCAGAGCACAACAAAAAAACATACAGTGCTGAAAACAGGCTGCAACTCTGTGAACACTTGGATACTAAGCCATTGAGTGTGCTTTGTTATCTTTATGTGTTACAATGTGGTTTCTTGATCCCAGGCAGCCAGAGGCCCAGACCTACAGACCTGCAGCCCCAGACCCCTTAGCTGCCTGCCTCTGCTCACACCCACAGAAATGACTCAGACGCTTATATTAAGTTCATGCTGTTTGGCCTATGACTGAGGCACATTGCTAGCTAGCTTTTACATCTTAACTCAATCCATTTCTCCATTACAATGTGGTGTTTTGGTCCCAGGTGGCCAGAAGCCCAGACCCACAGACCTGCAGCCCCAGACCCCTTAGCTGCCTGCCACTGCTGCTCAGGCCCCAAAAATGATTCAGACACTTATATTAACTTTATGCTGTTTGACCTATTGCTCAGGCACATTGCTAGCTAGCTCTTACATCTTAACTCAACCCATTTCCATTATTCTTTCCTGCCACGTGGCCTGTGGCTCACCTGTGTTTCTTACATGTTGCTCCTTTGGGCTTCTGGATTGGTCTGTCTCTGACTCTGCCCTTCCTTTCCTACCTATTCTGATTCCTCCTCCTACTTCTTCTATGGTGCCTGTCATGGGCCAAAACAGCTCCTTTATTTAAAGATTGAAATTCACAGCATACAGAAAGGTGTTCACACATTTATGTTGCTCTGTTCTTTCATTTTAAAAGTAATAATAGAACCAAGAATTTAGTTGTGAAAACTATAGCACTTAATACAGTTTAGAAGCATAAATTATATACTAAGAAGTATTAGAATACTAGTTGAGTACTGCTGCAGATAAATTATTTTCTGGAAAGTCACCTTGTTAGTGTGGACTTCTTTGAGCATATAAGAATTTAAAATTTTGGTTATTAACATGATTCTGTGTATCTGGGATCTCAATATTTGCCACAGCTATTAAAAAAAAAAAAAGCTGACAAGTTAAGTCCAAGTCCCTCAGCCTACAGGGAGCATCAGCATTGGTGTTGGTTCTAATAAACTAGCAAAAAAAAAAAAAAAAAAAAAAAAAAAAAAAAAAAAAAAAAAAAAAAAAAAAAAAAAAAAAAAAAAAAAAAAAAAGAAAAGGAAAGAACCTCCCCCCCAAACTCCTAGATTATTAGGCATCACCCTCTGAAGGAATCTTGGCACCTTCCCCTCTAATTTGAATATTGGTCCACTTCTTTTATTATATTGAACATTTTTCCCAACTGTAATGTCATGTTTGCTTTCTGAATTACCCTTCTTAGTACTGCACATATTCATCCCTAGGAAGCCAGGGCAGCCTCTGCCCTGATGCAATTTCTACCTGATGGAATCCAATGCACACATGTGCTGAAGGGATATTAATTATTGTTTTAATTGCATCTTGCTTTTTCTGGTGGATTTCTAAGGAGGATGCTAATAACAATGTGTTTGCCTGCATTTGCTCCACTTACTCCCTGTGAAAAGATTGTCTAAATTAATGGGACTGACAATTGTATTGTTCAGATGATTGGCAGGGAAAACAAAACAGTATGTGCAGGCTTTGTGAAGTCACCTTTGATTGCAGTGGTTAATACCTATTGTGGCATCCATTCAGCCCCATCCAGCTTTGAAGTGCTTGGGTAACTGTGTTATCCCTGAAAGAATCCAGCTTTGTATTTCAGACTCAAAACACTTGGGAACATTTTAAAATAATTTCTTACAGATTTTTTTCTCTCCCTAATACCTGTTTTTAAGCAACCCTCTGGGAAAGCAAAAGTGACTTGTTAGAAGGAGAATGAAAGGTTAAGCCTTCGTGAGATTAAGGGTATGAAGGGAGTGTTGAATGTGGGAATGCCTTTCTGTATGCTGTGAATATCAATCTTTAAATAAAGGAGCTGTTTTGGACCATGACAGACACCATAGAAGAAGTAGGAGGAGAAATCAACACATAGTTAGGAAAGGAAGGGCGGAGTCAGGCAGACCTAGCTGAAGCCCAAAAGAGCAACATGTAAGGAGCACAGGTGAGCCACAGGCCACGTGGCAGACAGATTAATAGAAATGGGTTGATTTAAGATGTAAGAGCTAGCTAGCAATGTGCCTGAGCCATAGACCAAACAGCACAAAGTTAATATAAGCATCTGAGTCATTTCTGGGGACCTGAGTGGCCAGCGGCTAAGGGGTCTGGCGCGGTGCAGCAGGGTCTGGGCCTCTGGCCGCCCGGGACCAAGAAACCCCACTACAACAGAGTGTCTCAGTGATTTTAGATGGATAGCCACACTTACCTTTTACAGCTTTGGTAAAAGCAAAGAATGTCATTCTTGTACCAGTGTGTTCATTAGAAAACAGGTAAATGGACAGTTTTATTGTCTATAGTCAAAAGCACTTCATGATGCCAGATAAACTATGCACTTTATCAAACATATAACCAGACAAACTCTTGACCAGGAGGCCTGTGACTCAATGCTGGCACAACAGGACTAACATCTTCCATTTATTTCACAGGATTTCTTCCTTTCTTTCCTAACTTCCTTCCTGCACATACTCCCTTGTTGCCACCCAATTTACCTTCGTTTTTGCGAAGCTAGAAACTTGAAAATGTAATTTTCTGTAACGACTACCACTATTTTGCATCACTTGTCATCTAAAAGCTGAGGTACCTTGACAAAACATTTTTAATGAGCAGTTCCTGAGGACACAAGTACACATAGGCTCTAAAGCATGCCCAGAAACACAGTCCATTATTTCTGCCAACTGCTCCTATTTAGTACATTTTTCAACACTCAGTTTCTTGTTTCATTAACTTAATGGCTGAGAAACATTATCATTTATTTGACTTTTCTCCTTCACATTGAAGACTTTATCCTAAGGAACTAGCCATGAACTTTTTGAGTCACTCTCAGGATACCATAAGTTGAGCATGAACACCTGTGTCTGAGAGTGCCTTATTTTTCTGCTCTGCCACTTGATGTGATTTCCAAACTAAATTTAGCCTGACATAACAGAAATAAGAAGCACTAATTTTAGCTGGAAAGAACAAGAATAATAAGACACAGCTATGACTTAGGGACTACCTTACTGTTTCATTGATGAACATATTAACACATGTACACAGATAAAATTAAATAGAGTCAAGTCATATGGTTGCCTTTCAAATTTCCTTATTTGTTCACTTATTTTACATCTCTATTTATTTTGGTTTATTAAAACAAGGTCATACTATATTGCCATGGTGGCCTTGAACTCATGGAAATTCTTCTCCAAGCATCCAAGTCTAGGTATAAAGGCCAGTGCTCCTATGCCCAGCCCCATTTCCTCCTCTCATTTCTCATGGTTTCCTCCTAGTTCTGTGATACTGAGGTCATAGGGCCAACTCCCTTGTTCAGCTATTGACTTGTGTAAATGATCAAAGCTGAAGTGTGCACCCAGCTGCCTTTGATCCCCTGCTTTAGTGATAGTAAGCTAGCTTCCCTTGGTCCATTTTCAAGGGTTTCTTAGCCTTGAGGCAATTTATGTGCATTATGTAGAATGCAAGGTGCAAGAAGGAACATCTTAGAAACTTATTTGAAGAATCAAACAAGGGGAGGAAGATAGCTCAAAACAAAAGCCATATATTCGTTGCCTGTTAAGAAATGTCAAATGTTTAAAGAATAAAATAGAGAAAAATGAGGAAATACTGCTAGAAGTTGGTAAAACCAGACAAAAATATATGTCTTCAACTTTGTATGTTTTTGTGTATGGTTCTTAACTGAATAATGAGGCAGTTTTATTTTTCTTGGTATTTTAAACATTTATCCCAGCATGCTTACTACTCCCCTAGTTGATTCTTTCACAGCAGTATCTGTATGTTGTTTCATTGCCTGGTTCTTTGCATCACAACTGAGCTCAACTGTTATATGGCAAACATGTAGTGCAATTTTACTTTACATCTATATCTCTCTTCTCTTTCCTTGTACTTATGTATAACTTCAGGTCTTTGCATTGCTCTTCAGACATGTCAGTCGCATTTCCTCAAAATACAGCAAATATCTTCTGCCAGATTCTAATCATATCTCCCCACCCTGGGCTTTATGCTTGCCTCTAACAGAAACTATAAAATGTGCATTGTTGCATTTTTGGTGAAGAGACTCTAGCTGGTCCAGGCATGGTAAAAATGGCTTGGGAAGAACTTTTCCTTCTTCCCCATTTCTTGTTCCTTGATAAAAAGACATTAGATTGCATTCCTAAAGCTAGCCACCAAAGTTTATTACCTTTTTGACTTCTTCCTCCTCCTGCTGCTGACAACCAAAGTTTAGCTATCAAAGTACTGAACTACAGCAATAAAAAGCCCACTTTTTGTTACATAATTAACCTGTCCAATCAAAATTAAACACCTCAAAAACTAACATGAGGTTTCCCCTTTCCCCTTTAGAAACTGTTATTTGGCTCTGGACCATGTCTATCTCTTTATCTAGAGGCAGTCCTTTGGTCCCAACCAGGGCAAATATCCTTCCCCCTCTCTCGTACCCTTTCACTCTCTCTTGTACCCTTCCCCTTCTCCTATCTGCTGCCTTTGTTTTTTATTTATTTCTTTCATTGCTCTGGGGCAAATGAATATCCTTTGTGCTGCAAAATTGGTCTTGGGGTATCCTGAGACAATATCAGTGCCTTCATTATGGAAAATAGTATTATATACATTTATGGATTTATAAATGTCATCTTCACTGTGTCTCATTGACAGTCCTTGACTACCTTCTGTTATTACCAATTTATTTCCAGGATGTATCCTTAATTAGGAAGAACTGCATTGGACAGGATAGATTAAAGGAACTTGAAGTGAGACATCTATTGATTGCAGTGGGCATGGCTGAGGTGCAAAACCATAGGCTGCCCAAGTTTTCCAGCCCACTCTAGCTCTCTTCTCTTTACTCTAATTGAAGCAGCCCTGAATAGCAAATGAGGAGTGTATGATACCAATGATTATGTAAAGCAGAGTATATGTATACAGATGTGTTATCCATAGTCTAACTTACTGCATTATGATCCTAAAATGTACTTAAAAAAATACAAATTTTATAACACTCATGCTTAAAAGTATTAAAATTTGCAGTTCCCTAATTTTTTGTTATAGTAAAATACAAGTATTTTTAAAGCAGCAGAAGCTCCCACAGGTTCTATTTTTCTATACATTTCTTCATAACAAATTGAAGTACCTTTGCACACCTGTAGAAAAATATAGTAAACATAAAATAACTTTATAGATTTTCATCATGAGAAAAGTTAAAGTACAATAAATTGTGAAACAAATGCAATGTAATTAAGCAATAAGAACAAAAAAATAATTTTAGAACTTGAGAATACAGAACTAAAGCAATAAGACAACAAAAATAAATACAAGTTGGAAAGAAAGTACTTAAACTATCACTATTTGCAGACGATATGATAGTATATACAAGTGACCCCTAAATTTCTACCAGGAAAATCCTATAGCTGATAAACACCTTAGGAAATGTAGCAAGATTCATGATTAACTAAAAAAAAAAAATCAATAACACAAAAGGGCTGAAAAAGAAATCAGCTAAACATCACCCTTTACAATAGTTACAATAGCATTAAATGTCTTGGGGTAACTCTAACCAAAAATGTGACAGACCTGTATGCAAGAATATAAATCAAGAAATAAATTGAAGATGATACCAAAAAGTATAAAGATCCCCAAGCTCCTGGATGGGTAGGATCAATAGAGTAAAAATGACAATTTTACCAAAAGCAATCTACAGATTCAATGCAATCCTCACCAAAATCTCAAAAGAATTCTTCACAGACCTCAAAGGAACAATGCTCAGCTTCATATGGTATAACAAAAACCCAGTATTGCCAAAACAATCCTGTTCAATAATAGAACTTCAGGAGGTATCACTATCCTTGACTTCAAGCTCTGCCATAAAGCTGCAGTAATTAAAACATCTTGGTACTGGCATAAAAATAGACCATGGATCAATGGAATCAACTTGAAGACCCTGACATTTATCCACACAAATATGAACACCTTATTTTGACAAAGAGGCCAAAAGTATACAATGAGAAAAAGATAACATCTTCAACAAATGGTGATGGTATAACTGGAGGTAGTATTTAGAAGAAGGGGAATAGATACATATCTATCACCCTGCACAAATTTCAAGTGCAAATGAGTCAAAGACCTCAACATAAACCCAGTTATACTAAATCTGATAGTAAAAAAAAAAAAAAAAAAAAAAAAAAAAAAAGTGGGAAATACCCTTGAACACACTGGCACAGGAGACCAGTTTCTAAATATAACACTAGTAGCATAGAGCTAAATAGGAAATTCTCAACAGAACTCTAAATGGCTGAAAGACCTTTAAAGAACTGCTCAGAATCCTTAGGAATCAGAGAAGTGCAAATCAAAACCACTCTGAGATACCATCTTACACCTGTCAGAATGGCTGAGAACAAATACACAGATGGCAACCTATGTTGGAAGGAATATGGAGTAAGGGGAATACTCCTCCTTTGCTGGTAGGAGTATGAACTTGTACAACAACTTCGGTGGTTCCTTGGAAAACTGGGAATCAATCTACCCAATGATCCAGCAATAACACTATTGGACATATATACCTAAAGAGTACACATTCTTACCCCAATGCCATTAGTTCAACTATGTTCACAGAAGCATTATTTTAGTACTTAGAACCTGGAAACTACTTAGATGCCCCTCAGCAAAAGAATGGATTAAAAAATTGTGGTATATTTACCCAATGGAGTGTTAGTCAGCAGAAAAAAATATGACTTCTTGAAATTTGCAAGCAAATGGATGGGTCTGGAGAGTATCATCCTGAGTGAAGTAACCCAGAAACAGAAAGATAGACATGGTATGTATTCACTAATAAGTGGATTTTAGTTGTAAAGAAATGGACAATCAGACTACAATGCACTACACCACCCCCCAGAAGCTAAGTAACAGAAAAAACATTAAGAGAGACAGCCACAGATCTCCCTGGGAAAAAGAAATAGAGAAGATCCCCTTTGAAAATTATGTTCATATGGAGATAGGGGAGAGCAAGGTAAGGTAAGTAAAAAGAATAAGAGAATGGGATTGTACAGCTGGGGAAGCAACAGAGGGAGAGCAAAGAAGTGGTATCCTATTTAAGGGAACCATTGTGGGATTAGAGAGAAACCGGGTGCTAGGAAACACCCAAGAACTCAAAAAATGAATCCAGCTAGAACTCCAAGCAACAGTGGAGAGGGTGCCTAACTTGACCTTTCCATATTGTCATATGAATGACCACCCTAATTCCCATTATAGAACCCTCATTTAGCAGCTAATGGAGACAGATGCAGAGATTCATAGCTAAACACTGGGTTAAGCTACTCGTTCAGCTAAAAAGACGGAGGAGAGCTTGCATGAGCAAAGGGATCACAATCATGATTTGGATACGCATGGAGTAGGCAGTCCTGAACTTTTGGGAGCTTGCAGACTCTTAAAATATAGCCTATGAAACTTTGTGGAATGGATCTGGACCCTCTAAATATAGGCGACAGTTGCGAGGCATGGGCAATTTCTGGGGTTTCTTGCACCGGGACTATAGTCTATTTCTGGTCAGTGAACTGACTTCTCAGAGACCATGACTAGTAGGTAAACAACTTTTTCACCCCTGGTTCTTAGGGGGAGGAACCCTTACCTTAACTGGATATGCCAGACTCAACTTGGGATTCCTTGCCCTCTCTGAGGAGTGAAGGGGTGTTGGGGAGGTGGAGGACTGGGAGAGGGAGCATTGGCAGATATGGGAAAATTTTTAAGAAAAAAAAAAAGAATATAGAGTACCACAAGGAACTAACATGCATTTAGCTTTATTCTTACTACTATAGGTTGCACATCTCTATGTAGATTGTCTTCTAGCCAAAGGAATGGGGAGGGCTTTTGTGCTGACACTTCACAAAACAATCTTGCAGCAACATATATGTTTTGGCACTTAGTTATCTAAGCCATCAGTCTGCATTAGCATTCCTCTTTGTGAAAGAGAGAACTAAATTCTGATGAACAGGGCTCAAAAATCTCAAATTCAGGGACAATTTATTTGTTTATTTTGAAATGTTTTATTCTAAAATTTTCAGCTTCAAGGTCTCTTCTCTGACTTAGTTGATCATTATTGCCAATAAACAATGTAAAACAATAAAACATAATAATCACATTAATTTAGAAAAATGGAACTGAAATACATTTGAAAACCTGTAGGAGCTTAAAATATCATTTTATTCTTTGAATACATTTGGGATGCACTAATATAATAAATATTTATAAGTGTCCATTTCAAACTTTGCATATAAATACAAATATAAATGCAATTATATTTTATGTCAATTTAGGAGATACATGCTCATATGTGAACTCTTCTTGTGAAGACATTATTTAAGATCTGTTCATTCTAGATAGGGCATCAGTGACAAAATTAAGTGATCCAGCAAAGTCTGACTTAGTGAATTAGAGTTTACTGGACTTTTAGAACAGGAAGCAAAACTTGCAAGAACAAGAATGATCTCAAAAAGCTCCCTTACTGCAATACTTCTCCCAACATGCTTCACTTCCTATATTCTCTAGCATAAGAGGAGGGGAACATAGGAGAAACTAAAAGCTAGAATTCCAAAAGAAAGTCTTATAACACCCCCTTTTCTCAAAGAGAAAATAAATACTTTTGATACAATAACTACGAGCTAAATGACCTCCATAGCAATAGATTTTGTCCTGGCTATCAGTATCAAATGTGAATTCCCTCCTCTGATATAGAAATTACAGAAAATATCTTCAATGTGGTAATATGTGTAATGAAATAGCCTGAAATGACAGAGGACAGAGCTAAGACATGAAGGTCAGGGAGTGGTGACCCATGCTTTCAATCTCAGTACTTGAAAGGCAGTGATCCTCTGGATCTCTTTGAGTTCAGACCAAACAGAGGCAGTGACGACACCCACCTTTAATTCTAGTTTTAGGAATGTTGAATAAGAAAGTAAGATACCTGGGTGGGGAAAGAAATGTAAGGCAGGAGAAGGGAGAAGTTCTGCCCTTTTGCCTGCAGGCCTGGCCAGTGAGTCTGAGAGATGGTGGAGACAGAAACTACACTGTTGGCCTGAGGACTTTGCTGGGTGAAAACCGGCTGTGGGTTGCTTCCTGTCTCTTTGATATTTCAGCTTTTCCTTAATATCTGGTTCCAAGTTTTATATACCAGATAGAAATCATGCTCTACCTAAAGTAGTTGGTTTCACTCATAAGCACTGTGCCTTCCTATCTCACGAACTGGTACATTGTAAATAACCAAGGGTAAACAGCCAAGTATAATAATGCTATTGGTTACAGTTCCCCCATAGTTGTTTCTTAGAGACTGTTAATGGATTTAAACTTTGAATCAGAGGTCTGAGTTCATGTTCAGCTGGCTGGAATGAACCTTAGTGTTTTTGGTTGACTCAAAGGAAGATAGACATGGAGAGAATGGGGCTTGATGAGATTCACAATCCTATGTGATCTGAGAAGGTGGACAGGAAGGCAGCTGATACTTTTTAATGTCACCCTGTTAATCTATCATGTTATTAGCTTAATAATTGACCCATGAGTTTTTGTTTATATTAATGAAACACCAAACAACCATTATATCTGCCACCCAATTTGTGGCCATAAACCATGCCAAAGCAGTACAGAGCCACTACTGCCCTATCCAGTATCCTCCAGTAGCCCCAGACCCTCTCAATAAGTTGTGAGTTGTGGCGCTTTCTCAATGAAATCTTTGGCTGCTGCCTGCCCCTAGCTGTGTACCTCCTTTGCATTCTGTCCAGGCTCAGTGACAATCAGTGATAGTTTCCTTGCATTCACTGGGCAAAGGCATTCTGGTTCCCTCTGACACTGCCTCCCAGCAATGCAAGCTTTTTCTATTTTTACTGATTAGGCTGTTCACTCCCAATCTCTACATGGGTGGATGTGCAATTAGCACTGCTTGGGGTACTCCCATATACTTGCTTTCTCTATCCTCACAGCCAAACATGTTCTCTAGGAACTCTGCTCCTCCAAGCTTCTCTTCTCTCAAAACCTATCATCAAAGATAGATACCCCACTCAGCTACACCTTGTTGTAATCACCATCAGCAGATGTAGTGAGATACCTGGGAATTCTTAAGGAGGTTAATTAGGTTTTATAAAAAAGAGAGAAAAAGTCTTTCCATGTTAAGAAAGGGGAACAATATTATGATACAGAAATCTAGTTTTCTTTATGGTTGCATAATGGATGCTTTAAAAATGGAAAAAAAAATAAATGAAGGGATAAACAACTTAGCTGGGATTGACATAATGTCAATCAAAATTATTATCAGCTTAGTAATTCATGCTGTATTCTTAAAAAGTGGTTTGATATCTGTGCCAAGATATAAGCTTTACAATGACTTAATCCTGATGGAATACCAGCATTAGAAAGAATTACTAGTAAAAATATTACAAATTTGACTGATAAGAGTCTTAGAAAGATTTATTACTATTAAGATATAAGCCTTAGTAAGGGATACTAATAAAAATAATAAAAAATAGACAGAATTATAAAATCTTAGACAAGAACCTAGAAAACCAATCCTAATTTTTTTGAATTACCATACAAGAATAACCACCATATGATAGGAACCCTCAAGGTTACATGGAAATTAACTTGGATCCTGTAGAAATGTTAGGTTTGAATATATTTAATAAAACCTTCATTCCATGTGGTATGTATTCATTCTGTGTGCAGCAGATGTTAAATTCATGGGCAACTCAAAACATAATTATTCCTCAATATTGGAAAGCTTTAGTTACAACATTAGAAGCTGTTCCTCAGTTTCAATGGCAGGTAGGGCAAACAGAGAAAATGAGCGTCATAAAATAATGAAATAGGATTAGAGGCAGATTATCTTCTAGATGAAGGTCACTATGCTATATTGCAAAAAACAGCTTGATTTGAATTTGATAATGACATCTTGACTGCATGTCACTTAATAACTTTAAATGCTTGGCACAAGACTGAAAAATAAAGATGTCTGAGTCATTTATTAAAATTACATAAGAACCAAAAGAAGCTTTCATTTTATTTTTACAAAGCTGTAAATAGTTCAGTAACAGATACAGAAGTCAGAAAAATATTAATTGAATCTTTAGCTTTTGAAAATACAAATTCTGAATGCAAAGTATGATTAGGCTTTAAGGGCAAGATCATCACACATTGATAAAAGGATTAGAAATATGGTTGATATTGTATTTTATGCTTATGATGATGCTTTGATAAGAACAGTAATTTCTAGAATTTTCAATAAAAATCAAGTGTCAAATGTTTAAATTGTGATAAACAAGATAATCTGAAAGTGAATATAGAGTATATTCCTAGAAACGATGATTTTTTTTTTCCCTAGAGATAAACGTAGCAGAAGAAAAGCTATGGATCCTATCAAGATTGATAAAGATTAAATTTGCACAAGAGTGACCTCTTGATTAGGAAAGGCAATAGTTTATTAAACCACATGGTTATTGTATCTAAATTAACATATGAGACTAACAAATGTCTATTTAGTCAGGACAACTCCCTAAAGATAGGGTTAGGGCAGCATTTTTATTTATCTGTCTTTTCAACAGAATAAAATCATTCAACTAAAGGATCTGAAGACCACTGGATAAATAAAACATCTGAAAAAAAATAATAAATCATCCAGTAAAAAATCCCCTCAAAAGATTACATTGGATTAATAGCGTAGTACATTGTCAAAAGACAAAATTCATAAATCTTCCCAAATGTTTGTTTCTGCCATTCTCTACAAACATACAAGGCAAATAGTATTTTTGTAGTCCCAACACCATTAAAACTTAGAACTGGTTTTAGAGTATGAGTGTAACTCTCTCCTTTAAATGCAAGCATGCTTGATAAAGAACATTCCACAGCCTCTGTCTCATGTGAGAAGAGCCACCTGGTCTGGCAAAGAAGCAAAACAAAATTAATTGACTATTCTATTCTTATCTCACATTACCTTGGCTTTATATTAACTCTTGAAAATTTTAAGATATAACCACTATCTCATAATTTATTATATATTTGAACTCTTGTAATGTTAATGGTCATATAGAATACTAATTCTGGAAATAGGCTTATTTTGAATTATGCTTATTATTTTGAGCTTGAGTCTAAAGCAAAGTAATGAACAATTAAGCTTGTGTATCCCAAATGTATTAATAGATTTTACCCTGTAACTTTTCCATGATCTTCTTTATATTGCATTTAAAATGTTTAAATTTTACAGTGAACCTTGACCATTTCTGTCAATGACCTTTGAAATCTCCAAATGAATTATGGGTCCCACAAGGATAATTTCACCTAGATTGTGGTAACACCACGAAACTGACAAAAATTACCAAAAGATCAGCTTTGGACCACAAAAGACTCAAGATGATTTCAAGATGGTTAGCTAAGATGGTCCAGCATCATAGACTACCCTAGCCAGAACTTCAGATATGCTTTGCACTTTTCCATCACACTGAGCCTTTCTCAGGACTTGATCTTTATCTTAATTTTTTAGGAGTGCTCTAAAGGTTCCATAACCCCCAGACAACAGGTCAATATTTTAATAATATGAAGTCCACATTCCCAAGAGGTGGGATAGGGATTTTTCTCTTTTCTTTTCCACTTTTTTGTGATTTGAAAAATATTTGACATAATTTATGGCAGTTGCACATGTTGATTTTGGTCATGGCCAGGAAAGAAACTAAGCAAAGAAGATATTTAAGATCTTGTTCTGAAAAGAAAACAGGGGACATAGAAATGATAGGATAATAATATATTACTATATCTACTTTTATACTAAAATCAAACAACTGTCTCAAATATTTTACAGTGGAATGAATTTCTGTATTTTGATATAAATTTAAGATTATTTTGCTATAATGTATATATTTCTACCCTTGTTTAAAATGTTGTACCTATGCCTTTCATTAGAAAATATGATGTGAAGTTTTAGTTTTTGAAAACTATTTAAGATACTAAAGAAAGGTTAGCATATACTCATCTACAACATTCAAACTTATAGTCGTTATATTTATTTTCAAGGTCAAATAGAGATACATTTTAAACAGAGTGTCTTCAAACACTTCAGAGACCTAAAGGATTTGGCATATAAAATGTTTTAATAATGTAAGGATTTTCATGACATTGATACATGTCTGATCCTGGCAGTACCATTTTACTTCAAAAAGTATGACGGGCTTCAAAGAACCTCCAAATTGAGTTTGTTTTCTTTGTGGCAAAGTTAGTCACCAGACAAGAAACTGCCTTTGCCTTTACTGCTTACAGTATGCTGTCCAAATTGGACAAGCAGCACTCAAAAGAAAATAATAGTCAAAGTTGACAAGTCAAGGAATGACTGTCTTTTAAAATCCCTGATTTACAGAAAAGTCTGTCAGATATTCTAGGCCTGTAGGCCAAAGATGGTGACCTCAACATTGCAGAGAAAACTTGGGGTGATTGTTCACACAGCCAGATGTCTCTGTCACTTCTATAGTTTTGGAAGTTGTCTGTTCTGCACTTCTTGTTTACTCAAGTAATTTTATATCCTTTTCAGGTCTCTTGTCTGATTGAGATTTATTTATATTGTCAAACTGAGACTATAAATGTAGATAAACCTTGATTCAGAGGGTAAAGTCTAGCTTTTTAGAACAAACCATAGGGTTTTCTGAAGGACTCAGGAGAAGATAGAGAGACATAGACAGAAAGAATGAAGGACTTGAAGATATTTGCTGGCCCTTTTGATCTGAGAATGTGGAATGGCGGGAAGCCCAACTATCTCTGTCTATCTCGGTTGATCTATTAGAACAATGCCCTAATATCTGAAGCATGAGTTTTTTTTATTAATAACAATAACAACAGCTGAAATAGACAGTAGGCAGCATAGCACTTTTCAACACTAAGATAGCTAACATGAGGCATTATCTAGCTCTGTCCAAACCTGATTTCCCTATATTCTACAACCAAGGCAAATTATGTTTTCAGAAATAGGAATTTAGCATCTAGTTTTGGCTGCTAACTAACAGTAATTCTCATATCCCTTATGGTTTTAGGAGTCAACTGGAACCTTTGGATGGACAACCTATAAAGAGGTATCCTATTTCCGGCACGTGAATCTTTTATTTAACAACACTGTAGCTTTTGAAAGTACTTTTTCTCACCTATGCAAGGTACTTTCTTGTGCTCTAACAAATAAAGCTTGCCTAATGATCAGAGGTCAGGGATAGCCACTAGTTAACCATAGAGGCCAGGCAATAGTAGCACACAGCTTTAACCCCAGCACTTGCTGGGAGGAAGCAGAATGATTAGAAGCTCAATACCATATTGGGTTATATGAGATTGATCCAGTTTGAAAGAGAAACAAAGCTAGTGACTCATACCGTTAATTCCAGCCCTTGGAATCTCAGAGCTTTGATCCCAGTACTTGGGAGGCACATGCCTTTGTTCTCAGCACTAGGGAAGTGGAAATAAGAAGTGATATGGGCTGGGTGAAATGGAAGGCTGGAAGAGACAGGAGCTTGGCCCATTAGGTCTGAAAAGTTGCAGAAGTAAGAGATTTCTGTGGCTTGTTCCTTTGTCTCTCAAATCTTTCAGCCTTTACCCCATATCTGGCTATGTGTTTGTACTATTAAGACCAATTAGGGTAAGAGCTAAATATCCTACTTTCAAATTCTTGAAAATTTTCTTATTTTATTTTAGTTTTTAGAAAATACCTCATTATGTAGCCCTGGGTGGCCTCAAATTCAGACTCAGAGATCTGCCTTTTTCTGCCTTCAAAATTCTCAGGTTCAAGTAATGCATTACAAATTCAGTTTTTCCAGCTGCTATTTTAACTATTCATTCTTTCTTACAATTAATGTAGCCCTATTATAATTCCTTGGCAAAGAAGCATTCCTACACTTGATTGTTATGATCCCAGGTATGAACACCAGTGTTTGTCAAGTGAAACACTGAATGAATGAGTTGTTGATACTATTTTCACCTAGTGCTATCTTGAATGAAAACGATTAAAAAAAATCCTTGGACAGTGTCCATATAGGCAAAGACATATTTTTTATATTTTTTACCCCTCATTAATAGGCACAGACTACATAATATCTTTATAGTTCTGAAAGTGGTAGGTTAATTTGCATTTTAATTTATCATACCATGTATGATAGCTAATATAGATTGTAAAACTCATAGGATCTAAAATCATAAAAAAGACAACTTTCTTTATATATCTATGAAAGACTGTGTAGATTTGGAAATTGAATAGGAAGACACTTCAACCCAAATATATGGTCTATGTACAGTGATAAATGAAAAAGACAAAGGAATGTCAACACATATACTCATCATGCTGCTTCACACATGCATATACAATGTAACTCCTTTTTCATGCTCATGGTGGAGTGCGTTTCCTGACATTATAGACTTTAAATGTGGTCCAAAATAAACCTTCATTTCTCCAGTTCTTTTTGCCATGTGTTTTTTCTTATCAAAAGACAATTGGCTAATATAGCATTTATGAGTTCAGGCCATGGACAGAAGCAGGCCTTACGCACCTGAACAGCTTTCAAGATATCATAGTATATTACAAGAATACCAGGAACTTTTGCTATTTTCTGTCCTGCTTGGAATTTCCTATGGCTAGAATTTATATAAACACAACAGACAGTCTCTAGTAGTACCCGAGGGCAGATGTTTTGTAGTTCTGTAAAGGCATCTGCTTCCTAATTTCTAGGATGACTGGATAGGCTAAAGGTTTCCACATGGAAATCTCTGAGTGGCTCTAACTTTAACTGAATTTTATTTTGCATTTACTGCCACATCAGCTATTTTCCACAGAGTCTGGTCCAGCTCTTGCTACATCTCCTTTTCAACATTGCCTTGAAGTTCTACATCTAAGTACAGCCCACCTGTCATCACAGGTTATCACAGGCTATATTTTATAAGTTACTATTATCCATACTGATCTTAGCACATCTCACTGGCTACATTTATCTTTTCTTCAGTCATCCAGTGTCTGTGTTCCTTTGCATTGCTGCAACAACTCATTCCTATTTATTGTCTTTTCATGTGCCTTCTTGTAAAAGACACGTATAGGAATAACGTATCCCTTTTGGCACTTTATATGACTTGGCTATTGGTTCAACTAAAGGGCAAATCTCCATCTCTTGAAAGCACAGCCTACATGGCATTTGTAACAGGATCAACAATTCCTACCTCTTCTTACTTTATTATTGATTCTATAATTTAATCATAACCCCCAGGCAGACCATACTGTTTGAAATTTCCCTGACTCCTTATGAGTGAGAACAACAGATTCTTATCTCATATAGCCATGTATGATTGATTGTTTTCACAGCTCATAACCTAGGATAAAATTATATAATTCATGATTTGCTTATAGTATATTCACTCCATAATGTTTTCTTATATAGAAGAAATATTCACTGTACACTGTTGTTTGGGATAATTACTCACTCCTTAGACAAGATTATTTCACTGAACCTCTACCACTGTATCTCAAACCTGTCCATATATACCTATTGCTCTTCTACTTTGGTGGTTTATAAGCTACACTTTACTCCAATAAATACCAAGTTTTATGCATGTTAACAGATCATAAAAATGATCTATGAGTCAACATGAGGTATCCAATATTTTTCTATAAGTCCTCATTCACAGCAACCTCACTGACCTATTGGTGGAGTGACAGGGGTGATTCCTAGATAAGAATACCTCCTCTTCTCCATAACAGGAAGAGCAATGGGATCATACCTCTATCTTCCTGCCTTTTGCTCCATCACTTTGGTGAACTGTTAGGCTTTAAACTTTGGTGAACTGTTAGGCTTTAAAAAGCCTTCCATAGGTTCACAAAGTGCATTTGGCTTTCCCTCAGTTTCTTCCTTAGGAATTTCTCTTCAAAGCAAGAAGTATGCCATTCTTATTTTGTTTTATATTGTTTGCTTTAACATTTTACAGACTTGATTGACATCCTTATCTCAGTTACTTAGTTTGCCAAAACCTCCTCAACCTCATAAACAGCATGTCCTTCCATGGAGCTCAGTAAAGTCACCGTGGTCCCAGAGGGCTGCATAAAGTTTGTTTTTGACTCTCTGATCAAGACATCCCTGTCGTAGTATGTTGTAGGGGCAGTTTCTTGGCCCCGGGCGGCCATAAGCCCAGACCCTGTCGTGTCAGACCAATAGCCACCCTCTCTGTTTCTCAGGCCCCCAGAAATGACTCAGATGCTTATATTAACTTCATGCTGTTTGGCCTATGGCTCAGACACATTGCTAGCTAGCTCTTACATGTTAAATCAACCCATTTCTATTAATCTGTCTGCCACGTGGCCCGTGCTCACCTGTGTTCCTTACATGTTGCTCCTTGGATGGCTTGCTCGATCTGTCTTACTCCACCCTGCTTCTCCTACCTATGATTTCTCCTCCTACTTCTTCTATGGTGCCTGTCATGGCCCAAAACAGCTCCTTTATTTAAAGATTGAGATTCACAGCATACAGAAAGGCATTCTCACATCAGTAGTACCTAGTGACCTACTGATCATATACCACCTATCTCATTTCTAAACTCAACAATAACTCTTGTTTCTCCTTTATAATATTCCATTCTACAGTGTTAGTGGAAACCTCAGGTGGCAATAAGCAAATGTCTCTAATTAAGTTTTTTTTAACTTCCTACTTTTATTTTTGGCTATGAATGCTTTGCTTACCTATATTTTAATATATTATGAGTTCATTGCCTATGAAGTCCTGAATAAAGTACTGGATCATTGGAACTGAAGTAGAAGACAGTTGTGACCCACCATGTGAAGTTTGGAATTGAATTCCAGTCCTCTAGAAAAGTAGTCAGTGCCCATAACTGTTGAGCCATCTCCTGAACCTTACAATGGTTCTTATGAATTGGCTTCCAAATGTTTGATTCCCATCATATTTCCCCAGATTATATGGTTTTTGGCTCATGCAGAGGTGATAGCAATATTATTCATTTTCTCTGCATTCAGACTGATAGTAAGTACCTTAATGTCCCATGTCCCAGAGCCTCAGAAGCCAGACTAGGAAGACTCTTCCATTGTGCTGAAAGGCAAAATTTAACTTCTTAACTCAAGCATTTCAGAGGGGGCTATCAAAGATACAATGTACCAGGCCATTATTACAGCTTCTATCTGCAAACTGAACCATTCTGCTACCATATTTTCTCCCACTTATCTGTCAACTCTTTTTAGGGACTTATACATTTTCACAAACAAGTAGTATCTATCTGTTCAACACAGATCTAATCTGTGGTTTCTCTTTTAAGTAGTAACCAACTCTAACAAATGGCAAACCAGCATCTATATGCCATTTGTTTTCATCCAATTAAAGGCTGATATAGAAGATGATACCTTTGTGTCCCTTTTCTATTTTAATACCTTTATTACTCAGGGAAGTTCCTTCTGAGAAACTATCTTAGCCCCCGTTACAATTCTGTGTCATTAGAAGCAGCTACTCATGTGTTTATATTGGTGTTACTTTTCAGTCATAGATGGAAGACAAAATCTCTTGACCTATTTGCTTATTCTCTGGCTCTTACAGTCTTTCTGTCTTCTTTTTTGAAACATTCTATGAGTCTTAGATGATATAAAAGTTCTTGCATTCTGGGTATCATAAATGTCTGTGTTAGTTTTCTGTCCTGTAGTATAAAACAAATTATTACATAAACTTTGCATGGAAGATGTTAACAAAGGTCTAAATGTCTCAGTTAGGGCATAAATTGTAAACCACAGTAGTAATCTAATGAATTTATTAGGTCTTCTTATTTGTTTGTTTGACCTGCAAATTTCACAATGTCATTTTTTAACAGCTAAGTGATACTCTGTTGTGTAAATATACCACAGTTCTTTACCCATTATTCAGATGAGGGATATCTATGTTGTTTTAAGTTTCTGGGTGTTATGAATAAGGTTGCCATGAACACAGTTGAGCAAGTGACCTACTGAAGGTTTAGAGCGTTCTTTGTTTAAATGCTCAGGAGTGATATAGTTGGGTCTTGAGATGGGTTGAGTTCCAATTTTCTGAGAAACTAAAATATTTGTTTCCAAAGTAGCTGTATAAATTTGCACTCATGCCTGCAATAAAGGAGCATTTTCTTCATTCCACATCCCTGCCAGCATGATCTCTGTTAAGATCCTCATCATTCTGACCAGTATAAGATGGAATCACAGAGTTGTTTTATTTTGGGTATAATTTTCATTTCCCAAATAGATAAGGATGTTGAATACTTCTTTGAGTGTTTTTCCCCACTTGGGTGGGGGAATTTGAAATTCCTCACTTGAGAAATCTCTGTTTATATAAGTACCTCATTTTTAAATGGACTATTTGGTTTGATCAGGCTTAGTTTCTTGAGTTCCTTATTTATTTTAGTTTTTAGCTATCTGTCAAATGTGGAGTGCGTGAAAATATTGTTCTCTTCTGTGGGCTTCCAATTTGTCCTGTTGATGGTGCCCTTCACTTTCCTTACAGAAAATTTTCAATATCATGAGGTCCTGTTTATTAATTGCCAATCTTAGTGCCTGTGCTATTGACATTCTGCTTAGAAAATTACCTACTGTGGCAAGGCACTTAAGGTTATTCTAGACTTTCTCTTCTATCAAGATCAGTGAACTTGATGTTATGTTGAGGTATTTGGTCCACTTGGACTTGAGATTTGTGCAAGATGATAGATATTGAGCTATTTGCATTCATTTACATACTGACATCCAGTTAGATCAATACCATTTGAAGAGGCTTTCTTTGTTCCAGTGTATATTTCTGGCATCTTTATAAAAAATTAGCTGTCCATAGGTGTGTGGATTTATGTGTGGGTTTTTTTTATTTGTTTTTAATGCAAATAGTATGCACTCTTTTTACTACTATAGTCCTGAAGTAAGGAATTGTGACACTTTTTATTGTGCAGGATTGTTTTAGCTACTCTGTTTTTTTGTTTTACTCTATTAAGTTGAGTATTATTCTTTCAAAGTCTGTAAAGAACTATGTTGAAACTTTGATAGGATTGTGGTGAATCTAAAGGTTGCTTTGGATAAAATGTCATTTTTACTAAGTAAATCCTACCAGTCCATGGAAATTGGAGAGCTTTCCATCTCCTGATATTTTTTTTTTCAGTTTCTTTCTCCAAAGACTTGATGTTCTTGTTATATATGCCTTTTATTTGCTTAGTTAAGTTTATACTAAGATATTTTATATTATTTATGACGATTTGAATGGTGTTTTTCCCTGATTTTTTTATTAGTTCGTTTTTCATATGTATATAGAGGAATACTGTTTTCTGTTTGTCTGTTTGTTTAAGTTTAGTTTGTATCCCAGCTGCTTTGCAGAAGGTGTTTATCAGCTGTAGGAGTTCCTTTGCTGAATTTTTATGGTGGCTTATGTATATTATCATATCATCAGCTAATAACTATAAGTTGACTTCTTCCTTTCCAATTTCTATCCCCTTGATCTCCATTAATTTTCTTATTGCTTTGGTTATAACTTCAAGTACTATATTAAATAGATATGGAGAGAGAGAACAGCCTTGTCCTATTCCTGATTTTAGTTCAGTTGCTTTGAATTTCTCTCCATTTAATTTGACATTTATATAGAGTTGCTTTAAATTGACTTTATTATGTTAATATATTTCCCTTATATCTCTGGTCTCACCAGAACTTTAACATGAAGAGGTATATGATCTTGTTAAAGACTTTTTCATTACTTAATAAGATGTCATTTTTTTTTCAATTTGTTTATCTGGATGATATGTTGATCCTTTCCTAGATCTTCAAGATGAAGCCTTATCGATCATGGTGGCTGATATTTTTGAAATATTCTTGGATCCAGGTAGCAAGGAACAGTTTAATCCAATACCTTTTATTAGAAATCAAATCTTTTAATGTAGTTACACTGTTGAGACTGAGATTCTGTCAACAACCACATAAACTTGTATATGGATAACTCTCTACTCCCATATTATGTTGAGGCAATCACATCACAGCTTAAAAATACTGGCATGAAAATCTTTGGTTCTAAGGTAAGGCATTCTCACACTTATAACCTAAATGAAAAAAACTGAAATAACTGTGCCTTCTTAAATTGCTATATTTTTGGTAAATTCTATTCAAAACCCAAAAGCAAATAAAGCATCTAAAAATATAAAGGAAGTATATGTCTAATAGACATAATATGTAGTTATTCTTAGACTAATAATTAATGTTTATGAATTTTGTAATATACGACACTCTTTTGACTGTTGTAATTCTTAGTTTGCTTTGTTACCTATTGAAATAGTCAATTAATGATTCATTAGACAGTAACTAATTGAGATAAAGTGTTTGACACATAGTAAGTTCCCAGAAATAGTATCTGTCACCTCACCATAGGGAAAAATACTAAAAATTATGTTTGCATATAATGCATTACCAGCAATGTGTGCCTCCTTTCCTGCAGTTGCCTTCTACATAATATAATGTCATCTCCTATCCCTTAATTGCCCTTATGTTCCACAATAAATTGAATTTAACAGCATGAAAACCTTAGATGCTGTAGTAATATGAATGAGTATGTAGTAAAAAGCATATAGATATATATTATCCACAGACAAAAAAATCCACTTGCTCACATAGTGAATTTAATCTGGTGAATGTATAGCAAATTATCAGAAATGGTATTTTTGAGTCTATGTGCTAAATTATGCATGGACAATTTTAACTTTGGAAAATCCAAATTTGCCCCCATATAGTACACATAACATGCTATGTCTAGCTCAGCATACTATTGCATAATTTAAGAAAATGAGTCCCTTAAAGGAGGATTTGGCTTTCCCCTCACAACACAAAATGCATTCTTTCATCTCCAGTGGCAGGTGTTAATGTAAATTCACTGCACACATTCAGAAGGGGGAAGAAGCTAAAGGTTTGGACTGTTTGCAAATCGCCTGCTATTGTACCTCTTTAAACTAGTCTCTTTGACTGCATGGGGCTTTGATAGCTCATCTAGCTGCAATGGCATGAGCACAGTGCTGCAGGCACCAGGCGATTGGGGCAGTGTGTTATTGACAGAATCTTTTGAATGATGATTTATTATGAACATCAATGGAAACAACACTTGTTCTTCCCAGAAAGCCTGTTTGTTCCTCTTGCCTCACCTGGGAGGAGTACACTGCCCAGGACTGAGATACTGTTTGTACTGTTATTTAGACTATTCTGTAACAGCTGAATGTTCACTTGATTTACTGGGTTGTTGTTGTCGGATTCTCAATTTTTTTTCTTTCTGTCTTTCTGTTAATAACTTACCAATCACTTAGATTGGTTGCATGCCTGGAACTATCTGAAACCAAGACAATTTGGCATGAAGTAAATACAATCAACTAGAAATGGTCTCACAATAAAAAGCAGTTTGCCTCTGGCTTATAGCTGGTGTCTTGGAAAAGAATAGGAAATGCTTATAGATTGAGGGTATTCATCCAAATGTCATGCTATGAACCAAAGAATCTTGTGCTCTGTGTGCATTGCAGTCAGGCTAAAATACAAAACTGATGATTATGTGTAAACATGCTCTAAGCAAACTGCTTCCTTGTTGACTTGTAGAGCATTTAGTATATCAGTGCTTCTCAGTCCAAGCTCTGCTTAAGCGATGATATCTCTCTAGATAAATCAAAGAAATATTTTTACTTCTCTTCTTAAGTCAATTATATAAAGCAAAGAATATAAAATTTGGCCCATGTTGACAGGACATCTCTCAATGTTAAGTAAGTGAGGATGCTATTAACAATAATTTCAAATATAAAAAGTGCAGTATATAAATTTACAAATAATAGTTGCTTCAAAGTGCTGAGAAAAGCAAACCTGAGGCAGTCTTTAATCAAATTACTAACAGAAGTAATTTATGCTGTAGGTCAGGCTCAAGAAAAATTAGTTTATAAAATATTCACCCTGCCTGCTCCCAAGTTTCTGACCCTTCCTACTATGCCAGTCTGAGATGTCTGGAGCCTAAGCCTATATTTCTAACAAGAACTTCAAGTAGAGATCCAAAAACTATTTTTTCAATCTGCTTTCCCACACTTTCAGCCAGCTCATCAACCACTGAAAACCAGTGCCCTAAAAGTCAGATTGGCTCCAAGACTGAAATACAAAAATTATTCATTGATCCAACCCTGACAGACTGGAATAAGAACAAAGACCTGGATATTTCCAGTAACAGTGTGACCAGATACCCACACCAAGAAATGTAATGAGCTTCATTCATAACTCCAGATGGCCAGATACCTTCTAAAAACACACATGTAAATAATCAAGAAAACTGCCTCCTCCAGAACACAGCTCCTCTATTATATTATTCCTAGAGAAAAGTAATTTTTCTGAGTATAAGGCAAAGACATCAAAATAGCAAGTATGAATTTGTTCAAGGACATAAGAGTAAAAACAATTCCTTGGTAAAACCATGAAAACACAAACAAGAAATTGAATGAAATAATATGAACAACCCAGGGTATAAAAATAAATGTTAACAAAATGAGAGAATCATACACAAAAGGTCAACCTAAAATAAAAATAGAAATGCAATTTATAGAAAACAGTGAAAAATGCTTGAAAAAAGACTCACTAACAGACTGAATTAAATGAAAAAATTCAGACTTACTCAATCAGAGAAAATGTTAAATCTAGAAGAAAAATAAGAAACACAAAACATCCAGAGATTCTGGGACACTATGAAAATATACAACATACAAATACATGTATAGAAGAAGCAGAAAATCCATTTTCAAGGCCCTGAAAATATCTTAACATTATAGAAGAAAATTTCCTAAATCTAAAGCAAAAGAGAAGATATGCCTAACAAAGTTCAAAAGACATAAAAAATTAACTGCGTAAAACACAATGAATAAAACACACAATATTCAGAACAAATAAATTATGTTAAAAACTTGAAGAGAAAAAGACCAGGTCATGGAAAAACAAATCAAACAAAAAATTACAATAGTAGACTAACAGCTGAACTTTATTTCTATTTTTTTATTTAAGAATTTTTTAATTTTACATACCAACCACAGATTCACAAAAGAGATAAGGCCTTCTATAGGGAGTCAGCAAAGCCTGATGCATTCAGTTGAGGCATGTCCAGGCCCCTCTCCCCTTGCTAAAAACTGAGCAAGGCATCCCACCATTGATAATGGGCTCTAAAAAGGCAGATCAGGCAACAGGAATAGATCCTAATCTTAATGCTAAGGACCCCTTAACAGAACAATAAATATACATAACTGCCTCCTACATACAAATGACCGAGTTCAGTCCCATTCAGGGGACTGCCATCAATCTAAAGTTCATAACTTCTGAGGTGCTGTGTTCAGTTGTATCTGTAGATTTTCCCAACATGCTCTTCACTCACCTTACTAACATAATCCCTCTCCTCTCTCTTCAACTGAATTCTGGAGCTCAGCCTGGTACTTGCCTGTGGATCTCTGCATGTGTTGGCATCAGTTCCTGGATGAAGGCTCTATGATGACAGAGTAGTCACCAATCTGATTACCAGAGTAAGACAGTTTAGGTGCCCCCTCTACAACGCTTGTAATCTAAACTGGGATTATCCTTAACAATTGACTCTTCAATAGAGAATTTGTAATCCAAAAGATCTTGGAAAGATGCTTTACAAACTCTAAAGGATCACACAGATTCTTAAGCAGATTACTTTACCCAGGAAAATTATCGATCACAATTGGAGAAGAAAGAAAAAAATTATAATAAAATCATATTTAAAAAATTCTGTCCACTAGCACACATCCATAGAAACACTGCAGCAAAAAATTTCAATCTCAAGAGAAACTTAGCTGTAATGAAAAAGACACAGTATAGTGATAAGCAATCCCAGAACTATTAACCAAAAGAGTTTCAACCAATACCAACATAATTCACCATAACAATATAAAGGAAGCTAATAAACACTACCTACAATAATTCTAGATATAACTATTCTCAATCCTCTTATAAGACGACTCAAAAAAAAAACAAAACAGATTTTATTAGGAAAAGAGGATTTCAATATCAAGTACAGACACCTACTTGATGTATAAGGATAAGAAAAATTTTCCCAAACAACTATAACCAAGAAGCAAGCTGCATATGTATTTTAATATCTGTAAAAATAAACTTCAACTCAAAACTAATCAGAAGAAAAGAACACAGAGGAGAATACTGCACTCTCATGAGAGAAAAAATTACCCAGATAATATCAAAATTCTAAACACAGGGGCACGCAAATTTATAAAATAAACACAACTATAGGTGAAATCACATATCGACTTTCATACAGTGATATTGATGAGTTCATATCTCATTCTTACTAATACACAGGACATCAAGCAAAAATAAATGGAGAAACACTGAAGACAAATAAATTCATAAATCAAATAGACCTAACAGATATCTACAGGACTTTCTGCCAAAACACTAAATAATATACTTTTTTTTCTTAGCAGCCCATGTACTTTTCATTAAAATTGACCACAAAACAAGTCTCAATAGACAGAAAAAAAAAGTTGAAATTACAGCCTACATCTTCTCTGACCAACATGGACTTTAAATCTGGATATGAAGCACAATAGAAATAGGAGAAAGTACAAACAAGTTGTAGCCAAATAAGTCCCTCATAAACAAAAACGAGGCCGAGTTAGAAACCAACAAAGAAATTTATATTTGTCAAGTTGAGTGAAAATAAAAACACAACATACCAAAACTTATGGCGATTTGTTAAATAAATAAATAAATAAATAACATGCTTATATCATTAAATGCCTTACTAAAAAACTAGGGAGATCACAAAATAACTTAAGATACACTTTACAGATTAGAAAAATCAAGAAGAAATAACATCAAAGAGAATAGAGGGGAAAAATAATTAGACTCAAAACTAAAATCAATGAAATATGAAATGTAAGAAAAGTAATAGAAATAACTAAGAATCAAAGAAACGATTCTATGTAAAAAAAAAAACAAACAAAAAAAAAACAAACAAAAAAAAAACAACTGAATAAGATCAATAAGTTTACACTAGAATTTACCAATAGAAAGACAAAGGAGATCCAACCTAACAAAATTAACAATGAAAAGTGAAGACCATCTATAAACATTCTTCACAAACAAATAATCTACCAAGCTAGACAGCCTAATGGATACATTTCTTGACACGCACGACTTAACAAAGTTAGATCAAGATGATATGCACAATTTAAGCAGACCCATGAGCTGTAATGAATGAGAGCTGTAAATAAAACTCTACACCACCCAAAAATTGCCCAGGGAGATTGATGGATTTAGTGAAGGATCCTACCAGATTATCAAAGGCAAATAGTGTCTGTCCTTCAGTTATTCCATATAATAAAAACCCGATGAGAAATTCCATTTTTAATACTGCTATTACATGGCAACAAATCGGCAGAAGTACTAGACAATAAATAAATAAAGTATACACCAATATCCTGTAACATGATAGGTGCAAAATTTGTCAATAAAATACTTAGAAAAATATTATCGGCCATGACTAAACTGGCTTCCTCCCTAAGATGTAAGGGTGTATAAATCAATAAATGTAATCCAGCACAGAGAAAAAAAAGACAAAATAACTTCATGATTTTCTCATTAAATGCAGAAAAATCCTTTGCGAAAATCTAACCACCCATCATGAAAGCCGTCCTAGTAAGGGACATACATACCTCAGTATAAAAAGACAGACTATGGCAAGCTTGCATCCACTATTATATGAGTGAAATTTAAAGCATTTCTACTAACATCAAAAACAGCTTAAAGATCTTCACTCTGTCTATACCTATTCTGTAGAGAATTTGAATTATTAGCTAAGAGTAATAAGATAACCAAAAGAGATTAAGGATATACAAATAAAAAAGGAAAAAGTTAATGCATTCTTACTTGTAGATAATACAATTTTATATGCAAACCCTAAAGATTCTAACAGGAAACTTTCACACATGTTAATCACTTTCAGAAAACTAGCAAGATACAAAAATCAGTAGTCTTCCTATATGACACTACCTTTCACAATAACCACCAACCACACACACACACACACACACACACACACACACACACACACACACATACACACACACACACACACACACACACACACACACACACACACACAAACTTGGAATCACTATAGCCAAGCAAGTAAAACAATACATTTTTAAGACATTGAAGAAATAGATTAAGGAGGATATCAAAAATAGAAAGACCTCGGTATATATGGATTACAAAATTAATATTATTCATGAGCAATCTACAGATTCAATAAAATCACCATTAAAATTTTTTCACTATTTTTTACAGAAATAAAAATAAGATTTTACATCTATATAAAGAAATACATGAAAAATTTATCTAAAACAACACAGAAAAAAAAGGAGGCTACATGTATTACAGTCCTAGACTGCAAGTTGTATCAGAGCTCTAGCAATAAAAACAGCATGATATTGACATTAAAAGAGACACATTGATCAATAGACTCAAACTGAATATGATGTAATTTGACAAGTATATAGATACAATGTATTTGTTAGATATGTGTAAACACGCACATATGTATATATGTATATAATAATATATATGTATATAATATGTATACACACACACACACACACACACACACACACACACATTACAAAGACACCAAAAAGCACACACTGTAGAAAAGATCATTTTCAACAAATGGTTCTGTGATGTGGGAATGCCTTTCTGTATGCTGTGAGTATCAGTCTTTAAATAAAGGAGCTGTTTTGGCCCATGACAGGCACCATTAAAAAAAAAAAATCTCACTGCAACAGTTCTGGTTGAATTATATTGCTGCAGGTTGAAGAATGAAAATCGATTAGTATCTACTATCCTACACAAAATAGAACTCCATATAGATCAAGAACCTTAACATAAGACCAGATGCCCTGAATATGATAAAAGAGTAGGAAACATATTCATTATCACAGGAAGGACATCTTTTTAAATAGGAACCTGATAGCAAATTAAGACCAATGACTAATAAACCAGATCTAGTAAAGCTAAAAATCTCTTGTACAGTAAGTAGACAATCATCATCTTGGCAAAGTAAGAACTTGAAATTCTTTACCATTTAAATAGAGAGGTATATATCTAACTAAGCATTAGTACATAAAACATACAAAAGTTATAAAACTGAACTTCAAATAAACAAGGCTCAGTAGTAATCTTTGGGGAAGGGAAAGTAGAACAAATTTAAGATCCAGAGGTGGTAGAAAACTATGTAAACAATTTTCCAGACACACTGTGACTGAGCACATGTAAACTTACAGAACTGATATCAGCATGCACAATACTTGTACAAGTTCTGGCAAGATGGAGAAGTATAGACAAAGCCCCACCTCTAACCAAGAAGCTATTTTAAATTAATATAGTTGGGAGTAGGTGGAGTGGTGCTTGCTACATAACCACACACAGCTGTTCTCATGTTGAAGACCATCATAGAACAGCCTCCACGATCTCTTCCGATGTTTTTGTTTGCATCTTTAGAATTTTTACTTCTGTCTGAGGTTATTGAAGGGGGAAGAATACATGAATTGGGTTTGGTAAGGAGGGGCATCATAGCTGGACAGGACTGTTGGTTACCTCTGTCCTTTGGAATCTGGCACCATGCCTTTGGTTACATGAAAGCTAGTCCTCAAGGAGGGGGCATTTATATAAGTTCTATCTCGAGGGTTTCTGGGCCTTGTTTCTTAAGTGCATGTTGTCTTCAGAAATACTCGCACACTGTTGTGTAGTCCCAATACCTAGCTTATTTCCATTGTTCTTTCCATTCTGTCATCTAGGATTTCCACTACATAAACTGGCAAACTCTTGTGAGGCTCCATATGGTGTTTCGTGTCTTAAATAAAAGGTGTTTTTCAAAACCTGCTATAGGTGAAAAATAAACAGAATCATATTAATGAGTGATAGTAAATCTCAAACCATATTTAAATAAATTTGGTGATCACTGATATTCTTTTGAGCAACCTGATTCCGCATGAAATTTTGTGTAATAGTAGTAAAATTTCTAGAAAAAAACTAAAAGTCACTAAAAGTAGTGACAAGTTGAATTATTTTAAAAGAATGGATTTCCTGACATAGAAGCCACATCAATTGTAATAAGATTCATTCTTATCACTTCAAAAACAGGTCATTTAAAAAAAATTGGTTATCTGTATAGACTAATATATATATATATATATATATATATATATATTATATATATATAATAACTTTTAAAATATCCTTAAAAAGAATATACTATATTTAATAGATCTCATTCAATAAAATGCAGCATTTGCCTTAGCTTATTTATATCTTGATTAAATTATAACCATACCTGTTCTCAAAACTGGAAAATGGCTTTAACCATATGTTATTTACTATTTATTATAGTTTCTATAACCAATTCTTTTAATTTAAAGAAGAAAGGATTTATTCTAGTTTCTCATGAAAAAATATACAGGTCACCATGGCAGGGAAGTAATAGTGGGGAGAAGCCAACTTATCACAACGCATCTTGGTTTATCAATCAAACAGCAAACAGGAAGTAAGGAAGGACTATAATCTTAAGCACCATTGCTAGTGGCTCGCTGGCTCCATCACAGATCTACCTCTGAATGCTTCTCAACATTGCAAATGTTTCCATCAGTTGGAGACCAATTACTGTAACACACAACCCCATAAGGTTCAAACCACATTCAAACCACAATAGTATAAGACACTTGTACTTTTATAGATTGTTAGACTGATAATAGTGTTAATCATACACACTAAAGATGTTACACATTGTAAAGGAGTAAAACTTTATGTCTACAGCAAAACTGAGCATAAAAAATAATTTCTGTCAAATTACTATGCTGAAACAATACATATATTTATAATATAAGCAAACATGGTACATGATCAATAGAAAAAAAAAAGAAAAGAAAAAGGACTTTGATAAAGTGGGAGGTTTCTGTCAGGTGCAAAGAAAATTTAGTTTAAAAACTGGCCACACAGAATTTTGCGATATGAAACAACACTGTAGTATGAAAGTATGAAAGGCATAAATTAGGTAAAAGAATAAAATAACTGTTGCCATTTTGATCTTTTTGGTATATCTTTCATATATGTGTCTATTATTTATTCATTTCTCTATCTCAGCCTCAGGTATATAAAACATAAAGTAAACAGCATTGAAATAAGAAACAAGGAAACACCATGCAGGGGTACCATGTGCAAAAGTTGACATAGCAATAATCTTTTACAAATTAAAATCTAAAGGTTAAAAGGAATAAAAAATATAAGAGAGTTAAAAATCAAAGGAAAAATATACCCTGGGATGCTGCAGGAGTGGCTCTTTTAATAGATGAAGAACCAATTTTGATATGCATGTTGCTACCAGTTGTTTAACTTCGTGAAATGGAAGTTGTCCATCTTTTCGACAAAATAAGTTAATAATGACAAATAAAGCAAGTGTTTCACAAGGGTTGCTTTTTTTCACCAAAGTTTGTCACTAAAAGACTAGAGTATTGTTATCAGAGAGAGCATGGGATTTAGATTCATATCTCTTCCAATAATCCAGCAAAATACATCTTGATCAGAAGACATCACTGCTAACATAAATTAACTTCAGGCAGTAGGTATTTCAATAGATAATAAGCAGGATGGATCTGATGCCAGAGCTAGGATGCTCACATGGAAGCTGTGATCAAAACGCTGAATGGCCAGGAGGCTTGGTCAAAGACAGAGGCAGAGCAGGCCTCTTCAAATACATCATCAAAAGGCAGATAGTCTTTGAGCTTTAGAAGGAAAAAAAATTAAGCTGGCATGTGAAAGGGAATTATAGCAAGGGCCATCTGCTTTTCCCTCCCTTATACTAAACTGTCATTTTCATAGAGCCTTAGTTAGTTTGTTAGGAGGTGAGGATGGAAAATACCCATAATTTCAGTTAAGGTACTTATTATCCGATAAAAAAACATCAACCTGTCAACTTCCATCTCAATCTATACTTTAACACAATGTTTATATTTTTCATAGCAACTCATCCTTTTCTTTCTCTGCTTTTAGTATTTTTTCCTAGACATTGTATTGCATACTAAAGATGCCTGACTTCAGTGAATAGGAATGAGTGATAACACAGATTGTAAATTTCAAAAGACAAAAGAACACAGACTCAGAAGACATGGACAGAAGGGACCACTAAACTAAATGATGGATTGTATTATGGCAGTCCTCCACTAGCTCCATAAACAAAGGATAATTTTCTTATGGCCTGAGAAAAAATGTACTACTGCTTATTGAATATTCCAGCGGTCATCTAATATTTGTCACTGTAGTCCCTTATGAGTAAAAGGGGAGGCAAATAATAGATTCATCTTAGATAACAACATTTAGTTTATTATCTTTGCTGTCTCTTGCACTATGACAGCAGATCCCAGCAGATGTTGGAAATTTTATTCTGATATGTTACAGATTTCTGTATATACCTGGCATCAAGTGATCTATATTTGCATTGACGTTTCCCCTTTTTTCTGACTGATTCAAATGATATTACTATTATACTTGCTTAGTTTTCTTGAGGACCAACATGAGTGCACCCCCACCCAGTGCACAGTGCAAAACTGCATTGCTAATGCTATTCAGAGATTTGAATTTTTTAAATAAGAAAGCTCCTTTAAATAACATGAAATGCATTATCACCTAAGAAATGTTTTATTTGTTTAGATTCACATAGTTATTTATTTCACAAAATTAGAACAATTTTAATGACTCATTAAATCTCAGTATCCTCATTCTGAAAATGAATAAAATAAGATCATTTTTAGATAGTTATAAAGCATGAAAATGAGCTTTGCCAAAGGCTTGGTTATTTCTGTAGACTATGTATCCAGGTAAAAAGGAGACATGAAGTTAAAATCCAGATGTTGATATTTTTTTTAGAAAGATTTCCCCAGGTCAATATTCTTTTAAGCTATAAAGGAAAAACAACTATTTTCAGTAAAAGGAAACTATTTTTATGATAATAACCCAGAAAGACCTATATCATATAAGCATCAGAGGCACTTTGATAGCAAATCAGAACACTCATGGTATAAAGCTCCATTTCAAGCCATCTCCACATTTTATTTGGAGTACTCAAGATGACCCCAATAGTCCATAAATCTATAGCCCTATGGATTCTTAACTAGATATTCAATTGCAAGTACATAGCTTATTTTGTTGCACACAATAAAAATCATTTTTATTATTTCTCCTTTTTCTGGGTATACTATATTTGTTTGTTGAAATACGTAGTGCTCTGAACTGAACAGCTATGTACCTACTCAAATTCCTGCAGGATGAGCTAGTTGCCAAAGTGGTGATTGAAGTAAGTACCCAGGACATGACTAAGACTTAAGAGGTTCACCTCTTAGAATAAGATTAATGACTCAAAAATAAATCAGAAGGTGGTAGAAACCATTGACCATGTGAGGACACAGAAAGGAGACAGAGGGCTCCATCAGATAATGTACACTGTTGCTTGCATTGATTAATTGTCTCTAGAATAGTAAGCAATCAATTTCTCTTGTTTCTAGGTGAATAGTCCAAAGTTATTCTTGTTGTTGTTATAGCCATCTAGACAGACTAAAACAGTTAGATTAAATGACTTATGAATTTACTATAATAATTACAAGAAGTTTACAAGTATCCATCATTTAAGCTAGACAAAATCATATTTTGAAAGCCACAGGGAAAGTAATGGGTAAAAGATGTTAAGGAATAAAATTAATGTATTTAGGGCACACCTTTATTATTCACAGACTAAGGCCTAAATCTGGGTCAAACATAAAGAGAGGAAATGGCCAAACCATGTTTAAAAGTTAGAATATCAGGGATGTTGGTCAGTTTTGTATTGATTTGGCTAGGATACAAATCTCAGCTACTCAGGCTTAACACTTAGCGTTAACTTGGAATATGATCCAAGCTAAACATAATTTAGGTGTTTCAGTGAAAATGTCAGTAGATATAATTTAAATATATGGTTGAACTTAATAAAAAGTTATATAATCAATAGAAATGAGTTGGGAGTGGAGACGAGATTCCTTTTCTAACAATCCCTGTCAGTGACAGGAGCTGTAGCTACTGTCTGAGAGTCTCATGCTTGTGCTTGTTCTATAAGAGATCCTTGTCTCATTCTAAACATCACTCCCACTCTTTTAAGTCAGTCCTAGAACTAAATCTCTTACTACTTATATCTGCCTATAGTTGTTTCTCTTCTAGATGGCCAAACAATGCAAATAAGATGGAACCTTTTTAAGTACTAATGGAAGATAATCTCCCTCACTACAAATAACTAGAAGAATGTTTAATGTTGGCAGGGGGGATCCGAAAAGGGTAAACCTTACCAACACCCAACCTGTGCAGAGAATGATGATTCCTACAAAATAAAATTTAGAATATGAGAAAGAAGAACTATAGAAGTTGAGTTTATAGGCAGAATACTAACCCAGATTTACACAAAACAGTCCCACTAATTCACTTCCCACTCCCTTGGTCAACTCCTGCTTGTCTTACTTCTTGACTCCAAAGGAAGACCTGACTGCAGAACTAATAAGAGGGCATGACCACAAAGTGCATTCACTCTTTTCTGAACCACCCTTAGTGACAAAAATGTCTTAGTTCGTGTTTCTTTTGATGTGAAAGATACTATGACCATGGAAACTCTTAAAAGGAAAATATTTAGCTTGAGGTTGGTTCACAGTTTAGAGGTTTAGTCCCTTATCATCATGTCAGGAAGCATGGCAGCATGAAGTGGACATGATGCTGGAAATTAGCTGAGAGTTCTACATCCAGATTCAAAAGCAGCAGAAAGAGAGTGACAGTGGGTGTGTATTGAGCATTTAAAACCTCAAAGCCCATTCCCAGTTACACACTTCCTGCAATTAGGCCTCACCTTCTAATAGTGCTGATCTCAATGAGCCTTTGAGGACAGTTTTCCTTTAGAGTAACACCAAAGGTCTTGATAACTAACTTCTAAAACAGTTATACCTGGCTATGGGATTGAATACAGGTTATCTGAACTCTCAGGATGCTAAAGCATGAAATTTAATGTAAATTAAAACATATCCTTGGCCACACAGTGAATTGAAGGCTAACTAGGGTAGTATCAAAAATCTATAAGTGTTATCAATGAGTTTAACATGGTTGCTACCTGCTGCACACTTGGTCTATGACATAGGGCTTAATATCAGCAGCAGCTATAGTCAGGTCAGCATTGGTGAATGTTAGTTATTTCATGTTGTCAAGCCCATGCTTAATCCCTGTCTCTGCCACCGTAGACACTTTGTTCATGGACACATTGAGTAGTAATAGAAATGGCAGAGAAAAGAAAGCTGATTTTCTGAACAACAAATAGTTCTATATATTTTATTGAACTCCTCCTGAGGTGAAGTCACCATTTGATATACCTTTACACAGAACACAAATATCTTCCCATCCTTCAGCAATTTGGAGAGATATATTCACATTCTTTTCTCTAGGTGTCTTCATCTCTAATTTTCCAGTCATTCTGTTTCCAAGCCAGTGACTATCCAGACAAGCTATGGCTGCAGCCCATGAATTAGTGAACAATTTCATATTGGGCCATTTACTTTATCAAAATATATGACCATGAGTACTGTCTCAAGTTTTGTCCACTGTGAAGAGTTCCCTCTACCACTGTTTTTGTGGTTGTCTCAGAAAGGTTGTAATGTTTCAGCTGTCCACTTCTGTCTGGTGCCTGTAAAATTTGCCAAACCATGGGGTAGTTGGATGTATCCCTCATCCTTTGATGCTCATAAGTGTTATCAATAAGTTTAACATGGCTGCTACCTCCTGCTCACTTGGTCTAATCATCACAATGTCATTAGTATAGTGCGCCAAAGTGATATTTTGTAGAAGAGATGAACAATCAAGATAGCTTCTAACTATGTTATGACATAGGGCTTAATATGTTCTTGAGGTAAAACTGAAAGTATATTGTAGATGGAGTTTTACTTACAAGGCACCAGTCTGAGATTAATATTTATTAAAATATAAATCAACACTCACAATACAGGTAACAGCTTACAGTGGCACCTGAACAGGGACTGGAGTATCCGAGCGATGGACGAGCGATGGATGGACAATGGATTCCAAACCGGTCTCTCCAGCAACCAGAATCAAGAACAACAGACTCCCAGGGTCCCAGCAGCCCCTTATCAATGGGGTTGGCCACACCCCCTCCAGGTTGGCCACACCCCCTCCAGGAGCCCAGGACCCTGGATGAGCGTCTTCAGACCTTATCAGCTGACACCTGAATCCCACCATGGTATATTGCTGACTTTACCAACTAAAGACAAATTGCGTCTAGTGGTCCTTATGGACAGGTACTGAGAAAAAGGCATTTGGAAGATAATGCTATAGTTATATACTTCATAGCAGGAGATTGGTTAATTCACATTTGTAATATCAGCTACAACTGGAGTCACTACCTGTTTGAGTTTGTGATAGTCAACTGTCATTCTCTATGATCTACCTGCCTTCTGCACCAGACAGATTGAAGAGTGAATAAGAGATGATTGGTGGAAACCCCCCCCCCCATCTTTAATGTTCTTGACAGTAGCACTAATTTCTGCTATTCTTATAGGGATAAAAAAAAATGTTTTTGATTCACCATTTTTCTTCACCAAAGAAATAAAGCCATCTATTTATCTTTTCAACCCTGCTAGTCCTCACTCCAAAGATTAGGGATTCAATTAGACAATTCTACTAATTTCCAATGATATCTTTGTGAAGTAAACAATCTAGAACAGGCAACATAACAGCAAGATGAGCTCCATAAGCTCTTCAAGTGTGTTGGTGTTCTTCTCACCGGTCTGTGTCTGGTAGGGTTAGTGAAGGGCATGTCTTCTGGATCTTCCCATTGTGTAGAATCGTGTTTTGCACATCATATCAACTGCAGTATTACATCTTTCCTCAGCCTTAAAATCCCTTCCTTAACACTAAGCCAAGGAATATCAGGTATACCCAACTCATTTTCAGTTGACTATCTTTGAACAAATGTTCAGCCAAACATTAAAAACAAACTTTTAACACATTTATTTTTTAGCTTGGTTTACTTCCTTTAGAATCTTTACTCGTATCATTATCTCAAGGGCTCACATCAATAAACACAGCCGAATCCACTTCTATGATCTTTTCACTATTATCCTACAATCTTAGTATTCATTCCTGCACATATTCCCTACACTTCTTAGCAAACTCATTAAGCTCTTTAGTAGTGTAGAGCACCTACACATGGTCTATACTTTCTACCTCCTCTCTAGGAGCCTGCTTTTCCTTAAGTAGCTATAGGCATAAACTATTAAGGGGCCCTGGGGGACATTGGTATTATCTTGCATGGTGTTTCCTTCAGAGAAAGTCACTACTGGGTTTGCAGATAATGAAAGATTAACCTCCTCAATCAAAGGTTAAAAAAAAAAAAAAGACAGTACTGTAGTATGAGCTTTATGTCTGAACTTTCAGGCCTACCCTCAATATTTGGGGCCACAGACTCACAGACCCACAGAGACACACAGATGCATACAATAGTTTTAGGCTGATTGGCCTAAGGCCCAGGCATATAGCTTGCTAGCTCTTTATCCATCATCTAACCCATGTCTCTTATCTTGTTCAGCAATGTGGCTGGGTACCTTTTCTTAGAGCAGCATAGTTGTCCCCTGCTTCTTCCAGATTCTCTCTGGCATTCTGCTCTGTGCTTCCTGTTCTCAGAGTTTTCTTAGTCTGGTATCCCTGATCACACTTCCTGCCTGCCGTTGGCCAATCAGTGCTTTTTATTAAACCAGTGGGTGGGACAACACAATCTCCCACATAGTACCCAAAAGGTGTGGCTAGAGACTATTTCCTCACAGAGTTAACCCTCTAAAACCTCAGTATTCATATTCGCAGCTTCAATGGGTTTCTCCCACACACTCCTACCCCAAGTTATGGGATCCATTCCTTACTAGTCAGTGCCCTTACTTTAACTGTGGATACCTTACCAGGGTCAGACTTGAATTTGTGCTATGATTCAAACAAATGTGTTTATTTATTTATATTTGAAAGGCAGAAAAAGGAGATAAATTCAATGTGTTCATGTTTGGAAGAGGATCAAAGTGTCCCAGTGACACCCATGTTTCTAAAGTCCATCAGAGTACTTAGAGTTGAGAAATATGTAAAAACTAAACAGATCTTCCGAAAGCATGGTCCTGCCCATCATCATTGCCTGGTTTCAGACTGGTCTTGGAGGTGACTAACAAGTTATCATACAGTCTCTTTGCAGGGGCCAAGCTCCCCCTCTAGTTGACTCCACACTTCTTTCTTTTATGGTATTCCTAGAAAATTTCAATGTTCTAAAATCATTCATATATATATTATAGCAGAGGAAGGGGCACCTAGAGTATCTTGTCATGCCTTCCCAGGCAGTTACTTGGAGACAGTAATTCACTGTGGCTGTTAGGTGGGAGGCATTCTCTCGATTGAGTTTTCCTTTTTCCAGATGACTCTAGCTTATGTCAAATTGATAGATAATAAAAATTAAATAAATTACTATACAGAAACATCTCCAGAGCAGGCAGGGTAGTGAAATTAGTTATAATAATAAGCTCTAGGTTTGATTGATAGTCTGCTGCAAGAAAAAAGGGAAAGAGCCAAAGAAGAAAATACCTGACTTAATTGAATCTCTGTAAGTGTACATACATCCTTATATGCACATGCATGTGTGTCTATGTGAACACATGAGAGAGAGAGATGAAATAAATAGCTATGCTATAAATGTGTGTAATATGTTCCAAATAGTCTCAGAATGTTACTTGATGAAGAAAAATAACAAAATGCTGTCATTTATAAGAATATATAGGAGACTAGAAAGATATTGCTTTAAAATTAATATTTTTATATATGGATATTTGGCCTGCATGCATGTCTGTACATCACATAGGTATAGTGTCCTCAGAAGGCAGAGGAGGATGTCAGATCCCCTGAAACTAGAGTTATAGGTAGGTGTGATTAGCCATGTGAATGCTCTGTATCCTCTAGAAGAGCAGCCATAATGAGGACTTTGGTTGATAATCATAACTTGAACTTTGTGGCTTCTGGAAAGAAGATTGTCTTTCAGGGAACATTTAGAAACTTTTATACTGTTAATACACATATGGACTTAAGAGTTTTATCACCAATTTCCTTGTAGTCCTTACCATATTATGAGGTGCTAGAAGTTGGCTTATCCAGACCTTATTCATTTCCTTTGTCCAGATAAGCTAAGAGCAACCTACCACATTTTTCTCAACCTATTAGTATTTTCTATATTTTTCCTCAAACTATCAAAAGTCTTATATGCAGAGTCAGCAAATCCATTGCCACCTCCAACTGGTGAATCAGAAAAATCAAATGCATTTATGTTCTTAAGCTTGTAAAAATAGTTCCCACTACAGGTTTTCAGTATTCTGTGAGAATTCAGGAGAGGCATAAGTAATTGGAGGGCTTAGGTATTGACAAATTGGAAAACCTAGTCCAGAAAATTAAGAAATTCATCCCTATATTTTGGATGCTCCTGGTACCAAAATATGAATTAGTTAGTGTTCTATGGAGTAATAAAACTTTTAGAATGAATTTATCTCCCTCTCACATTTATATATGCATGCATATGTCTGTGTGTGCACCTTTATATGTATATGTCTGTGTGTGTCTCTCTCTGTGTGTTTGTGTCTCTGTGTATGTATGTTCATATGTATGTATATATGCATGTGTGTAGGTATGTATAAAATGATTATTAAAATGGCTTATATGCTATGATCCAGCTAGTCCAACAATGGCTGACTGTGAACTGAAAGTCCAAGAATCTAGGAGTTTCTCAGTTCACAAGGCTTGATGTTCCAGCTGACCTTCACTGAAATAAGGGATCTCAAAGACGTACGTGATGTGGGAATGCATTTATGTATGCTGTGAATCTCAATCTTTAAATAAAGGAGCTGTTTTGGGCCATGGCAGGCACCATAGAAGAAGTAGGAGGAGAAATGAAAGCTTAGGTAGGAGAAGCAGGGTGGAGTCAGCGAGATCGAGCCAGCCGCCCAAGGAGCAACATGTAAGGAGGCACGGGTGAGCCATGGGCCACGTGGCCAACAGATTAATAGAAATGGGTTGATTTAAGATGTAAGAGCTAGCTAGCAATGTGCCTGAGCCATAGGCCAAACAGCATGAAGATAATATAAGCGTCTGAGTTGTTTCTGGGGGACCCGGGCGGCTGGGCGGCTAAGCGGTCTCGGGCAGCAGGTCTGTGGATCTCGGATCTCTGGCCACCTGGGACCCGAGAAACCTCACTACTACATGTACGCTTTAATGCCAGTAAAGAAATGGACTTGCTAGCAGGTTGACATAAAGTAGTCAAAGAGCAAAAGTTTCTTCCTCCATGTCCCTAAATAGGCTTCCAGCAGAAGGTTTGACCCAGAGTAGAGCTGGGTCTTCTAACTCCCATAATCTGGATTGACAGTGATTCTTCTTGCCTCAGGTTCGACTTGGATTATAGCATGTTTTTTTTTCCCAGCTCAAAAGATATGGCTTACAAACATCTTCCAACTGAAAGCTCCAGATTAGAGATGGATTCTCCTGGTGTGGGAATGTCTTTCTTTATGCTGTGAATATCCATCTTTAAATAAAGGAGCTGTTTTGGCCCATGACAGGCACCATAGAAAAAGTAGGAGGAGAAATAAGAGCATAGGTAGGAGAAGCAGGGCAGAGTCAGACAGACTAAGCCAGACACCCAAGAAGAAGCAAGCATGTAAGAAACACAGGTGAGCCACAGGCCATGTGGCAGACAAATTAATGAGAATGGTTTGAGTTAAGATGTAAGAAAAAGCTAGTAAGGTGCCTGAGCCATAGGCTAAACAGCATGAACTAAATATAAGCATCTGAGTCATTTGGGGGGCCTGAGCAGCTGTGGGCGACTAAGCGGTATGGGGCTGCAGGTCTGTCTGTCTAGACCTTTGGCCACCCGGTCAAGAAACCTCATTTCTACATTCTCCTACTTCATATTAATCAAAAAATATCTTACAGTTATGCCCTCCATTTGGGGGATTTAGTTAATTCCAGATACAGTCATATTGACACTCACGAATGGCCATCACATGCATACAAAGCATTATACCCTGATGCTATTGTTTTGATGAAAGAAAACTGGAAAAAATGTTTTTGGAGACTCTGTCTAATCTATGACACTAAACTGTGAACTTATAATAGGTTTTTTTGGGGGGAGTGGCTAGAGACTTGAATATCAAGATATTTTCTAAGCTGCCATGTTTTGTCATGTGACTTTTCACATTGGTGATGTGGAAGCAAATGGAACATTAAGGAGGTGGTACCTAGATTGAAAGTCTTAGATCATTTTTGATATTGCTCCTGGGAATAATGCTGCACTTTCTATTCCTTGCATCTTTTTGTGAAAGCATTGTTAATAAAGCTTGATTCATTCCACATTTTGGTCTTTAGCATATTGTATATACATGTGATCTCCTATTCCTCCTCGAGATTCAGCCTTTACACTCAAAACAAAGTAGCTCAGCCAAAAGGACTCTAGAAAAATATCAACTGATTCCATAACATGACCTTGAAATTGCGAAACTACTTTTAATTACATAGTTAACCACCTTAGAATTCCTCTCACAGCAGTAGAAAATTAACAGTCATATAAGTATATTGATAAAAAATTCAGAGTTTTCACAGTATTTACCAATATTTAGCTTGTTATAGTGCAAAAGTAGTTGCTAAGTACCAATCTTGAATCAGACATGATTTGCGATACTGTAGATCTATATGTGATATGCATATCAAGATTCTGGTTTTAGAATTTTGTTTTGGAGAAAGAATGAACAAGTAGGAAAATGTCCTAGGTAAGTTTATGGTAAATATTATCCAATTAAGATGAAACATATTAAAATATGTAAGGAGAAAAGATTATCCGTTACATACTTAGCAGCATCCTCTTTCATCAGATGACATTTTCTGAACTTACAAGATGCGTTAGTAGAGTAAATAGAGCTATTCATCAAAAATTTCCCAAAACTTTCAGGCAAATGGATGGACTTGGGGAATATCCTCCTAAGAAACGTATCACAATCCCAGAAAGATAGGCACGGGAAGTACTCACTCATAAGTGGATTTTAGACAAAAAGCAAAGAATAAATACCCAAACTGCAACAGCTTGGGATTAGAAGGAACTTAAAAGAGAGATCCAAAGAATCCCCTAAGAAAAGAAAATAGAGAAGATAACCTTAGCAAATTGGGGTCATAACGGGTTTCCCAAAGAAGAGTTAGGAACAAATCCTGAAGGAAGATGGTTGAGTGAGAGGAGCAAAGAGGGAGATAGAAATAGATGGATATCTCGATAGAGGAAGCAAACACAGGGTTGGAAAGAGACTGGTGTTAGGAAAATGTCCAGGAATGTTCCTGGCCAAGTCTCCAAACAATGGTGGATGGGATGCCTAAAGGAAATGGGCAGTTTTCGACTGTCATGAGTGTGTGGAGCCATGAGGGGTGGGATTAGACTGTGTTCTTATTCATGGGCTGGCACCATGGAGCCCATTACCTATAGAGGATCACCCAGTCCAGCTCTGATTTTTGGATAAGTGTATCAGATGTTACTGGAGTGGATGTTCCTAATTGGGTTGGCCCACCTTGGGACTTCTCCCCCTTTTGGGGGAGGGGATAGGCGTATGGGGAGGGGCGAGGTTGAGGGGAGGGCTGCATGGGAGGGGTTGGGAGGGGGAAGCGGAGGGGAGCAGGGGGATACATTGATGGAGATGACATTTTTAAAATGAAAGTAAAATAAAATAAATTTCTAAAAGTAACATAAATTTACCTTTTCTAAGTATCACACTGGCAGAAGAGAGAGAATGTGGACTCTGGAACTAATTCGTATTTGATTTTGGAAGCCAACAAGATTAGAACTCTGAAGTCACTAGAGAGCTGTCATATATTTAGCAATAGATAATGGAAAGGTAACCTGCCGCTTCACCTCTAAGGCAAGAAAAAGACTGTATTTCATGCATCATTCTTTCAGATTGAAGAGGAGTTGATGCATATGTCACCTATCCACAGAGCTATCACTATGGAAAAGAGGCTGCATGGTATACATTTGTATTTGAAGTATGAGGATAGAGCCAAACTTCAACACCTCATCTAGATTTCACAAGTTGTTTGATGGCATGTAATTGTTATCTACCAGTGTGGTTAATGGATTGGATAAAAATATGACATACAGCAGATTCTACAAGGGCATCAAATGGGTTACAACAAGAAAGTGAGCCAGCCTGACACGCACATGTTATTGTCCCAGGATGGGATTTAGATTTAATACTGTACTGAACCTTCATGTATAAATACGTGACAATTAACTATTATATGTGACAATTATAAATTAACTGTTTTGTATAATTTTGTGCTTCTTTTTACTGGGCTGTGAATTATGTTACTATTTCATTGTAGTCCCCCCCCCCACAGAAGTTATGTTTTCTACAGAAGCTGTATTTTAACTGAATGTTCTTTTAGCAGACATATACATTACTCATTTTTTAGAGCCTCATATGGATTCATAAAAACACTGTATCATCCACTATTTCCATCACATTTTGCCTTTGCATTTTTATTTTCACTTTGTAACTGTAAGCTAGCCTTGATCAATTGGCATAATAGCAGATTAAGTAGTTTAAGAAAATAGGGCAAGCTAATAGAAATAAAACTATCCATTTTTCACTTTCACATATTGAAGCACACTTAGGATGTCACTCACTAGTTTCATGGATTGCTCTGCTTGCCAGAAAATGTTTATAAAGATTACAATGAATTTAATGCAATGAGACATTATCTTTTGATAGTCATGCCTAATGTGTACTATCCAAAAAACATGTGGTATCTAATGTGTATTGAAATCCAATGTGTACTATATAATCTAATGTAATTTTATTATCTAATATACACACATTTTTATTCAAAGGCAGGCAAATTTGAAAGTGACTAAACATTTCCTACATTGCCATTTGATATCACGGTATCCACATTCAACTTCTAAGTAAAGACATTTTCTTTAAAAAAAAAAAAAAAAAAAAAAAAAACTAACTACTGAAAAGGTGTAGCTTAAAGTTACTTCAAAGAATTCTGTAAATATGACTTAAAAAGAAAGTTTTGTATGAGGTTATTTTGAAAAATAATTATTTAAGTCTATGAGATATATTATAGAATAAAAACAAAAGAATCTTCCATGGACTTTAGAAATCATTAACTACATGTTCAGAAAAATCTAAGGCAAGAAATATACAAACAAATAAAACCATACTACATGAGAAATTATAAAACAATAGCTTCTCTGAGCATTTGATATTTCATAAGACACCAAAAAGATTGCATGACTAACTATATTCTAAGCATTGACAAATTAGTACACAGTTTGTGTGACCCGAACTTTGTCAGTAATTCAAATGTTAATTATATACCCTCAAGAATTTTATTTAATCTGTCTGAAACATAGTTTATGATATGTAAAAAGTTCTGGAATTGATGTTTTTCAAGGTTTTTTATACCTTACAGTATATTTAATATTGTCACTATATTCTAAAAAGCTCATATGTAAATCTTGAATCTCTATCTTAAATATAACTCAAATCTGCTGTTCCTACAGGTACTAATAATGTATTAGTATTCTGCTTCCATAGCAACACACCATAAACTGAGTTGCTTTTCTCACCAGTTTTCTAGGCTAAAAATCCAGGAAGAGACAATGGTTTTTGCTGCACCTCTCCTGGGTTTTAGTTGGTTGTTATATCATGACGGTCTGATGTCCTTTTTTCTATACACACACATTCTATTCCTCCTGCAGCAAGTAAATGAATCTTATTGAGTTAGGTCTCATGTTTCTCATGTTGCATGAATAAATAAAACTCAGGGATAGATCTCTGAGAAAGTTAGAGATATTAGAGAGAGTAAACACCACAGTCAGAGCTTACCCAGCTGTCTTCCAGCTTCCTCAGCCTGGCTTCTCTTGGCTTCCTCTAACTTCTGTCATTCTATGTCTGCCTTAAATACTCTCTTGCTAAGTTAAGGCATGACCCCACCACTGCCTGCCTGGGAGCCTGGAACTCCTTCTGTAAACTAAGATGACCTCAAACTCAGTTTGGATTAAGGGCACAGGTCACCACTCCTGGGATACTCCCTGTGCTGGATTAAAAATGTGAATCATCACTTTCTGTTCCACCTAGACTGACTGTGGTTAGATCTCTCGTTTATCTCTGAAACTTTTGGAGCTTTTATTAAGTCCTCATAGTCTCGCCCTTATGGTCTATGATGCCATTATTATTTCACTAAAGAATATTTCAACACATTCACCTTGCAAGTCATGTATTTAACATCAGAATTTGAGGTGACATAATTCTTCTTAGAGACCTGAGTTACAAAATATGCTTTATAGTTCTATGTTTGTATGTTTTCATATGTCATTACATATTTACATATATTAGTTTATATATGTCCATGTGCACGCATGTTATTAACTTTATAATTGTATATCAATGTACATATATACATACAACTTATTTTGGAAGCAATTTAGAACTTACTATTTGCTTGCCATGATATTCTTGTGTATATTATACTCAATAAAATTAACATACAGTTCTTAACTTCATATGTTAAGTGTTAAGATATGTTAAACAAAAGAATAAGAAATGCAGATAACAAAATGTAGAAAGAAAATTCCCAAATTGCAATACATAATTCAGTGCTAAATATAGCCCTTATCTGTGTATTTTGTCAGGCAACAAGTGCAGTGTACAAGTAGCTACTCCACTGAAAACATTCTATAAAGTACTAATTTCTTCATGTCCTCTCATCAGGCATATGGTCTCACATCTGTCTGAGATTCTGGGCAAGGAACCTCACTCTGTGCCTGGTAGGACCAGTACTGTTGAGTATGAGTTTCCCTTGAGTGTATATATGTCCTCTTGTTGCCTTACTTAGTAAGTGGCCATGGTTTTCCACATCTCTCTGTGACTCTGTGTCTTTGGGTCATTAGTGTGCACAAAGTGTTCTATCTTCATAACACTGTAGTTTCATGACTACACTTGTATCCACTGAGTTTCAAATGGAAGGCTTCATTTGTGTTCTTACTATACAAGAGGGATGAACTAGTTTACGAACATCTCTGAGAGATCTGACCCAGACACAAGGAGATTTCTACAGTCAGGCAGATGTGTTGTTTCTAGTTGCTGAATGGTAATGTCTATGTCAAAGGCAAACTGAATTCAGTCTTGTTTTTCTCATATATACAGTAAAGTTCAAAGGAGTTAGCCTCTCTGAATGAAATGGAGAGCACATCAGAGGGCCTACTACCAGAGGACAAAAATAGATGGCACCAATATTCTGGCAACAGTCCCAATTCTCATCCAAATAGAGCCATATCTCAGGGGATCTTCTTCTTTCTGGCAAGCAGGGTTGGCTAATGAGTAATTATATTTCCAATTTCATGCTATCATTACAATTTGCACATCGACTGTAACCTGTATTATGTAAATTGTCCTTGAAACGTGTCTAATGTAAAAATTTAAATTTATAGTTTTGTCCACAGGCTGTGATTTATGCGGGGACTCAAAGATCTCTGCAGTAAGTAGTACTCAGTGAATCCTGCAGAAAGGCAGAGCATCAGGTGGAAGGAAAATCTTCAGTTTGTACAGATGCAGTTCAAATGGGGCCTTTCAAAAACTTTTTCTTTTAAATTTTATTGTATTTGTTTCCCTGTAATATATCTAGAACACAATTCATATACACAAACAATGAAAATGAATTCAGAAAGTTGCACATATCATATGCACACACACATATACAGATATATAACTTTAATAATCAAGAAAAAGTGTCTGTCAACTTGAATGTGGGGATGACATGGAAGAAGATGGAGGAAATAAAGTGAGGGAAGAAATGATATAATTCTATTGTAACTAGAGAAAATTTAAGACTTAGTGGCAGATTTATGCATTTTCACTGAACCAAATTTCAGTAACAATATTCAGTTATGTAAGCCATGTTTTTAGTTCTTTTCCAATAATTGACCCTGAGTTACATCTTTAAAATAATTCAGTTTTTGACAATATCACATATACATTTTGCACTCTGGATAGTCTCTTTCCAACCTTACCTAACTCCTTCCTCCAACTTCAATTAACTCCATTTTCTCCCTACCTACCCCTTTCCCATATTTATCACTCTGGCTTTAGTTTCAGACAAATAACTTTAACCAAATGCTGTCAGTGTTATATTGGATTTCAGCTATCACTTGGAACCTGGTGGGGTCACCAATAGTTACACAACTCCTCACTTTATAAATCTGCTAGTAACAAACAACTCAGCAATGCTGGGTAAGGCCCTGTGCTTTTCCTCTATCCATGCCTGACTGTTGATGAGCCTACTCTTGCACATAACTAGAGCAGGCATCCATAGCTGCTATGAGTTCATGATTGCAATGGTTTTGTCCTGTCCAGAAGATGCTATTTTGAAGCCCTTCTTCTTGCCTTCTGAGTCTTACATTCTCTTGAACTCCCTCTTTCACAGTGTTCCCAGAACTTTAGAGGAAAGTTATAAATATGTTATCTAGGGCTGGGAACTCATTCATCACTTACTCTCTGGACTTTGTACATTCACTAAGTGTCTATACTCACCACCATATACTGAGAAGAAAAGCTTTTATGACTAAGGCTTAGAGTATCAATTGTTTGTGTGTTCAACATAAATAGACAGCATTTTTGATGCTATGCCATTTTAGTTGAAGGACAGCATTCCATTCTTTGCTTCTAACAAAGGGGTAACATATTCCCACCAATATAGTTTTTAGTTAGATTGTATTTGTTTATTGATGAAATATGTATGTATAATAGCATGTCTATGAGTATCAGAAGACCACTGATGGAAGTCATTACTATCTACCCAGCATGTAGTTTCCTGGCATTGCATTCAGATCATTAATCTTGAGAGCAGGTATTTTTTTCTCCACTAAATTGAATCATCTCTCCAATCCTGGTGAGGGGTTTATTTATTTACTTATAAGTTCACAGTTTATACTTTACTGATCTACATATGGCTTCTCATGGAGTACGCCTCAAATCCAAGCAGGTCAAATTGTTTACCACCATAACTATAATACCACTGCTGCTTACAGAGGCATATCTAGCCTCTCAGAATTCCTTTGCAGTTCATTGTGATCACAGTGTGGTTAAACCTTTGATGCTTTTCCCCCTCTAGAAGCTTACATATCACACTCCAGGACTAAGAAAGATAACCCACTGGGGGAAAGTTGTTAGCTCATTTATAGCTAGATCTGTCTGAATAATGTAAATATGTTATGACATCTTTTTATTTTATTTTTATTTTTTTCAAGTTTTATTGAGTATATTTTAATTATTTCTATAAGACCTGAACATTCTTGCTGATATATCATTTTTTATTAAAAATGTCATTTTTATGTGTGTATCCCCCTGACACCCATCCTTGCCTCCTCTCAGCCCCTCTCAGTCATACTTCAGTCTTGTTCCTCCCTATCTAACCATCTCCTCCCCTAAAAGGGCAATAAGTCCCAAGGTGGGTCATCTCAGAGTGGCACATCCACTCCAGGAGAATTCTATTTACTCATCCCAACGTCAAGCCTGGGTTAGGTACTCTTCTGCAGAGAATGGGCTCCAAGGTTCCACCCCATTCACAGGATCACAGTCTGATCCCACTCCTCGAAGCTCCTCATACTGCTTATGCCAGTCAACAGTTGTCAACTGTTGGAGGGCCTAACTCCTTTTCCCGATGGCTCTCCAGTGGTTATTCTTGATTCAGAGCCTCCAGAGCTCCAGCCATCCATCACTGTGGGAGTTTTCCTCACAACCCCTATTCCCTTGCTCATACAGACCCTCTTACCCTGTTCTTAGCTAGACCAGAAGCTTGGCCCAGTGCTCAGTCATGGATCTCTGCCTCCACCTCTAGTCTTTGTTGGATGTAGCTTCTGTGATGACACTTAGGGTGGTTACTCATTTTATTGTAGGGAAAGTCCTATTTAGGCACCTGTTCTGCTATTGTTTGGATACTTGGCCAGGGACAGCCTGTGAATTCTTGGACATTTCCCTAGAACCCAGTCTCTTTCCAACCTCACATTGGCTTCCTCTCTCGAGATATCCATCTCTTTCTATCTCCTTCTTTGCTCCTCTCACTCAACCATCTCCTTCTTTCAAGATTTGTTCCCAACTCTTCCTTGTTGCAACCTGTTATGACCCCAATTTGCTAAGGCAATCTTCTCTATTTTCTCTTCATAGGTGAATCTCTGGATGTCTCTCTTAAGTTCCTCCTGATCCTAAGCTGTACAGGGTTTTAAGTAATGAGTTTTATCATGCAGTTTTCCTGAGCAGACAAGAATAGTAGCAATATAAGAACTCTATTATCTCTGGTTTTCTTGATCAAAAATCATAGGGAGATATCTCAACCCTGGTGTTTTCCATGTGTATAAAGAGGTTTCTGGCCTATTCTAGTTCCACAGTTTTGACCTGCTGTACCCCCTGTTGCTTAGGCCCCCAAAATGACTCAGATGATTATATTAATTTCATTCTATTTGGCCTTTGGCTTAGGTTAGCTAGCTCTTTTATCTTAATAAAACCCATTTCCATTAATCTGTCTTGCCATGTGACCCATGACTTACTATTTCCTTACATATTGCTTCATAGGCACATCACTTCTGACTCCGCCCTCCTCCTCCCTATTCTCCAGTTTCCCCACCTACTCCTATGGTGCCAGCCATAGGTTAAAACAGTTCTTTATTCACAGCATACAGAAAGACATTCCTACATCACCCATGGCTCTTAAGAGCAACTATTTCCAGTATGATTCATATCCTCTTTCAGATTATACCACATATGGACATTCTGATCATTCTCAAAAGAGTACACAACACATTCTTAATGTCTGCTATAGGATAAGGATGCGAAGGAGACCAATTATAATTCTTACTTTATTACTGACTGTTACAGTGTCCCATTTCATGTTCCTGCATATAATTCAATATATAACAACAAAAAAGAAAATAAAAAGTGAATTTTCCAGTGTTACTTGTATATTTAAACAAAAACAAAATGATTAACAAACCAAATAAGGCATTTGTGAAACAAGCCATTGGAAGTTCACGAATTCTGTATAAATGTTCACCCTGAGCTGAATTATATATTTCAACTGCTAATGTTAGGTGAAAGATAAAATATGTATTTAATATAATAACTAATTAAAATAACAAAATATTTTAGAAAGTAAATAAAAAGATCCAAGATTCCTAATTGATAGCCACTTTCCTATGAATAATGACCTACCACTTAGCATAATAAATTTCATTGTCATAAGTTCTGCTGCTTCTTTTTCTTCAAAGTCTGTGACACAAACTAAAACTGGATACACATTATAACCTTATCTTTATTGAAAATTACTTGAGTAGCATAGACAAGCAGATAAATAAGATATGGAACTCAAAGTTGCAGTAAAATAGTGGACAATGAAGAGACATGTGACTATCTTGCTATACTAACTTCACATTTATGTGGAGTTTAGAGTTGTAGCAGGTGCTGATGGTAAGATACACCTACTTCTACACTTCTTCCTTCTTGTACGGCACCTTTACACTTCAGAAATGCTGACAATTCACCTGTACTGAATCTTGTAGTTATAGTGCATGCATAGATATTTATTTGTTTGTTTTGCAGAGAAATATACTTTTCACCTGACCTTAGGTATGTTCTATACATATAAAAATAGGAGACTATTTTAGAGTATAGTGTAAAGGTAAGGGACTTATCAAAGAAGTCAACTCATAATATTTTATGTAAACCAATCTTGGAAATATTTTATTTCAAAAAAAAAACAAACCTCTAAGTGAAGCAATTAATCTATGTGGCAGGCATAAAACTCTTTTTCAGAAGTTCTATATTTGTAATTGATATAGGCTTTTTATAAAAATGCATTATTTTATAACTTCATGAAATATATTTTTATCATATTCCTTCCCTTCTCTCAAATCCTCCCAGACCTCCTTACCACCCAAATTTATAATTTTTACTTCATGTAGAAAAATAAATAAAAGGCACTAAATAGCATGGAATCGGAATTGTGTTTGGCATCTACTCCTGATCAGAGCCTCATTTAGAGTATTGCTGACTCAGTGTCACTCTAGGGAAGAAAACTAGTTGACCTTTCTAGAAGCTATCATTTTTAAATAACATCTTTCATAGAAGCTGGTCTTTGTGCTCACTTTCATACTTTCTGCCGGAACTTTGGTCTGACTTCAGTTTATGTCTCTGTGAGTTTAACTATTCATCTATCCTGTTGGTTGTGCCTATTAAATTTGGTTTTTTCTCCCTTAGATGACCACAATTAAATATTACAGTTCTTCTACATAGACCCCTGGTCCTTGAAGATAAGTGTGTGATAAAGACATATAGTAGGTGGTTACTGGCCCGAACTTTTGGGTCTAGCCTCAAGGTTTAGACCCACAGACCCACAGAGACACAAAGATGCTTACTGTAGGGAGCCAGCCGCACCCTAAAGATGGCGCTTGTATCGGGCCTATGACTAAGCGGTTTAAGGAAGCTCCTTAGTAAACAAGTCACTGCGCATGACACCTTGTAATTTTCCAGCAAGAAGCCTGGCCCCCAGACAGATACATCATATCGGGTGAGGGTGTGCTGACCAATGGGAAAGGCCCACGTCAGAGACAAACAATGTTGCCTATAAAAGCGGCCGGCCTGGGAGGCTTGGGGTCTTCCGTTCTTTGCCCTAGTGTGTGAAGCTTCAATAAACCTGCTGCAGAAGGATCCTGTTGTACTGCGTCTTGTTTGCGGGCAAAGAAGGCGCGGGACAGCTTACAATAGTTTTAGGCTGATCAGTCTAAGGCCCAGGCATATAATTTGCTAACTTTTTACCCTTAATCTAACCCATGACTCTTATCCTGTTCAGCCACATGGTTTGGTAACTTTTCTCAGAGCAGCATAGTTATCCTCTGCATCTTCAGTTATCTTAGTCTGGTAGCCCTGCCCACACTTCCTGCCTGCCTTTGGCCAATCAGCACTTTTTATTAAACCAGTGGGTGAGAAAATTATTTACAATGGAACAACATAATCCCCCTACATATCCCCTTTTCTCCTTTTAAAACACAAAAACTCCAAATATAATATCCTTTCCCCCCTTATCTATAAAAACTTATAAACAACACTGTAAATAAACATGAACATCCATAATCCATGTTTTGGGAATGTGGGCGTCATTCTCTAAGTTACTTCCTGCTAAATGGGGGTGCTAGGAATCTAAAGAAAAATGTAAGATTATGTACAAGTCTTTAGTGGAGTAGTCTGTAAGGCTGGGTCATCTCAGCCTGTCTCCTTGAAATTGTTCTGGATATAGAGCTCGAGAAATTTCAATAGAGATGCTCTGAAATGCTGAATCATCTGGGCCATCCATTTATATTGGAGATTTTTCAGGGGTCTTTCTCTATCAAACTTTATGCTCTTTATCCAGAAATAAATCCACAGCCTCTCATTATCTGTAGAAACAAAAAGAAAACCTCTTCTTCAAAGTAGCATATCTTTGCATTTCAGTTTTAAAACAAACTCATTTACAAAATATATAGGTTGAATTAATCCAACAGCACTTATAATCAACTGACTTTTAGCAGCTTTTACTATTTCATTTTCAGTCAAGAAGCTTAAAGATAAAACAATAACATACAGTATCCAGACATTCTTTTTATTTTCCATCTTTATGTGGCTTATATTTTATTTATTTAATTAATTTATTTATCTTACTCTATTTCTTTGTTAAGGGCTTTCTCTACCTTTTCTTTCTCTAAGCCTGTGTATATATATTTTCAACACACTCTAAACCACTTAGACTTTTTTAAAAAACTGTCTTTACTGTATATTTATTTCTTCATTTTTTTCTCTCTCTGACCACACCTTTGCTTGGCTAGGGTGATTGTTTCCACCCAGATTCTTCAATTTCTTTCTGTTTCTGAACATACCTTTAATCTGTCAAGGTCCTTGGCTAAGGATTAAAGGTTGGTAGGATGGGTGGATGGCTCCACCCAGATCCTAGTCTAATTTCATAGAATTTAGTTTTTTAGCCCAGGTACTCTGGGGAATTTTAGGGTCCATATAATCACCAAGTAAAGCTTTGCCATCTGCTTCTCATTAACTCCATTTAATTATTAGGCAGCAGGGCCTCTTAAAAAACTCACAAGTGTTTTGGCTCTAAGGCTGAATCAGAAAGCTTCTGTTTAAAAAAGCCAAGCCTCAGTTTGCCTCTGGCAAACAGAGCTGATCCAAGAAAATACCACTACTAGAAAGCCATCTTTGATTCTGTTCCCTTTATATCATTATGAACAGAAATCTTAAATACATCATTTACAACTTTTTGCTTATATTGAGGGTCCTGTGAGACCTGAGGAACAATCCTTTTTACACCTTAAGCTCCACTCCAGAAGTCCACCATCTTGTAGCCCAAGCCCATATGCCTCACCAGGTTGTGTCTGTACCATGGCTCATGTGAGAAACACGACTCAGAAGCTGTTTTTCATTTCAATTTTGTGTTCTAGATGGTTTTTAAGCTTTCTATTGCTTTATGTGGGTGTATATCATGTATATCACCCATGTTGGGCTGCCATTTGTAGTAGGTGGTTTCTGGCCTGGACTTTCCGGCCTAGCCTCTAGGTTTAGGCCCACAGACCCACAGACCTGCAGAGATACACAGATGTTTTCAATAGTTTTAGGCTGAGTGGCCTAAGGCCCAGGCATATAACTTGCTAACTCTTTTTACCCTTAATCTAACCCATGACTCTTATCCTGTTCAGCCATGGGGCTCGGTACCTTTTCTCAGAGCAGCATAGTTGTCCTCTGCATCTTCTAGCTTCTCTCTCTTCATTCTGCTCTATTCCTCCTGTTCCCAGAGTTATCTTAGTCTGGTAGCCCTGTCTACACTTCCCGTCTGCCTTTAGCCAATCAGACATAGGTGGGGACAATTATTTATAATGGAACAACATAATTCCCCTACAAAGACATCTGATCTAAGACCAAGCAATTAAAAGGTTATCCCTCTGTGCAAAATTCAGTTACAGTTTCAATGTTAATTACTATCTACTCCAAAGAAGATTCTTCCTTGCTGATATTTGTGTGGCACATTGATCTTTGACTACAGAAGTCCTTTAATCTCTATGTACATTTAGCCAAATAGCAGTAACATTTTTCCTCTAGGGTCTATAACCATTCTATTTTCACAGTCTTGACCTCATTAATGTGCATACTATCTCATGGTTACATATCTTAAATTCAAATTTTAAAGGAGCAATTGGTTACTCCCATAACGTTTGTGCCATATTTCATCAACATATGTATTCTGTATTTAACATATATATAGCTCACACAGAAAGTGGCTGGGTGAGATTGATTACTTTTCCTCTATGGTTGTGTGCACAGCACTTTTTAGCACTATGAATGCTAGAAAGTAAAGATAAAATTTGCTCCCAGTTCCTATTTTCCCTTTAACAATTTATAACATTGTACTCTGTTACCTATTTTGGAAGAGCCTCTTACCCTGCCCATTGTCTTTTGCTAGATATATAACTTCTATGGTTATGCTAAATGAAGCACACATAGCATAAATATAACATCAACATACAAGAGAAATAAATTTATTTTTCCGGTCTGAATTACCTAATTCAGGGTGATTATTTTTAGCTCAATTTATTTAATAGCAAACTTTATCATTTACATTTTCTTAACAGTTGAAGAATATGCAAATACACCATATTTTTACTATCCATTCACCAGTTATTGGATACCTAGTCTGTTTTCAATTTCCAGCTACTATGAATATGGATAAGCAATCAATGAACATGGATAATCAAATTTCTGAGTTAGATGTAGAGTCCTTTGGGTACATGCACATGAATGGAATACTGGAGTTTTGGTTGGCTTAATTCAGATTCTTGAGGAAGCTTCACATTGATTTTTATTGTGACTGTTTAAGTCTGTTCTTGCATCAGCAAGAAACAGGTGTACATTCCCCTTCTCTTCACATCCTCAAGAATTCTTGCTGTACTTGTTTTTTTTTTTTTTTTAATTTTTAAAAAAAAAAAAAAAAACTTGACCACTCTTACTAGGATAAAACTAAAGCTCATAGTTACAATGTACATTTACATTGAAATTTACATTATGAAAATTTTAACTTATATTATGGGTCATAATATCAAACATTTTCCATGTTTCTTAGCCATTTGTATGTCATCTTTCAAAAACTTTCTGGTTAGTTTTATAACACATCTTAAAATTGAATTATTTGGGTTTTTGATAATCAGGTTTTTTTAAAATTCTTGTTAAATTCTGTAGTGTAATTATGTTGTTACATTATAATTAATTGTCCCAACAACTGGTTTAATAAAAATGCTGATTTGCCAAAGGCGAACAGGAAGTGTGGGCAGGGATACCAGACTAGGAAAACTCTGTGAACAGGAAGAACAGAGCAGAGACACAAGAGATGCCAGTAGATACAGAGGACAACAATGCTACTCTGTGAAATGGTATTGAGCCACATGGCTGAACAGAATAAGAATCATGGGTTAGTTTATGTGCAAGAGCTAGCTACAATATGCCAGAGCTGTAGTCTGATCAGCATAAATTAGTATATGTGTCTTTGTGTTTCTGTGGGACTGTGGGCCTGCAGGTCTGTGGGTCTATAGGTCTGAGGGTCTACAGGTCTGCAGGTCTGAACCACCGGCTAGACAGGCCAGACACTTAATATTACAATATTCTGTACTCACTCCCCATCAGTTGAATAGTTAGAAACTACTTTCCCCTTCCAAAGATTTTCTCTTTGCTTGAATGAAGACATCCTTTTCCTATATGCAAACTTTCTAGTTTGATGTGGTCCCTTTACTACTAGTTGCTCTTAATGCTTGTAGCATAAGAATTCTGTTCAAAAAGCCATTTGAGTTCAAAGCCAATAAGTCCAAGTCTCTTTCTTATATTCTCTTCAATCAAAATTAATGTATTAGGTTTTATGTTACATTTCTTGATTTATTTCAAGTTGAATTTGGTGCAGAGAGATAGATAAGAATATATATTTTTATTCTTCAACCTTCAACATATAGCTATTGAGTTTGACCAGAATCACTTGCTAGATACTGTCTTTCCTCCAGTGTGATATTTGCTTTTTGTCAAAAATCAGGTGTCTGTAGTAGTTTGGAGTTTGATTTTTGTCCCATTGATCAACATGTTTGTTTTTATTACTACAGCTCTGTAAGACAACTTGAAATCTGAGCTGCTGATACCTCTAGCTATTCTTTTATTGTTCAGGATTGGTTTAGCTATCCTAGGTTATTTTATGCTTCTGTATAAAGTCTCTTTTTCCCAACTTTGGAAAGAAATGTATTTGGATTTTTATGAGGATTTCATTGAGTCTGTAGATTATTTTTGGAAGAATGGTCATTTACATAATATTAATCTGACTAATCTAAGGAAGATGATTTCCATTTTCTTGTGTCTTCTTGAATTTCTTTTTTTCATGTCTTAAAATTTAGTTACATAAGATTTGTACTTGGAGTTATTACAAGGTATTTGACTTTGTGAAACTATTGTGAAAGTCTTGTTTTACTGAACTCTTCCTCACTACGTTCACTTACATACTGTTTTTTTTGTTGTTTTAAATTTGTATCTTGTTACTTTGCTCAAAGTATTTATGATCTTTACAAGTTTCATAATGGAGTATTAAGGTTCTTCAAGAAATGAAGTTATAATAATTATATGTTTCATAAACTTAAAAACATTATCAATAATTAAAAATAATTTTGTATCACTCCTCTCAACTATTAGAATAAATTTATTTTTAAAAGATGATAAGTTATCTCACAGCAACCTTCATATGGGCTTGTATTTGGCAAAAATATAAAACGGCTATGAAATGCTCATGTTTTAAGAATATGGCACCGTATTTGTATTGTTAAAATAGTATTGGAAGTAGGTAATTAAGGACAGCACTTTAAATATTATAGCCCAGATCCAGTAGTTGTATTTTTTCTCTACTTCCTGTTTGCTATCATGTGAACCACCACAAATACAAGCAAATACCACATCAGCCACAGGTGCAAGTTACCACCACAGCAGCCACATGTGCAAGCATACAAAATACTTCTGATTGAAATCAGAAAGTGTAGCTACAATAAACCTATGCTACATTCAACTGTTTCTATAAGGTGTTTTGGTCATAGAATCAACTACTATATATTTCATTTGTTGAACATAATAAGAAGAAGAGAAAGAAAGGAGATTAGAGAAAAATATTTAGGATAGTTAATGACACTTTTATATTGAGATACAAACATTTTAATTTTTTCCTATCCTAATTTTTCTATTTGACCGAGGCCCAGGCTTTGGTTGGATGATTTCTATCTCTTGGCTAACAGATGAAGTACAGAAAGAATGAAGCTCCACGAGATATAAAAATAGCCTACATTCATGTCAACAATGGTGGTTAGTGGATTAACTCAAACAATTCACCAGTCTATTGCTCTACTCACGAAAGAGAGAATAGGATAATACGCCCTCAAACTCAAGGCTGAATTGGAAGATCATTATACTGTAAATAAAAAATTTCCAATTATCACAAATAGATCCTCAAAACAGTCTCTATATAAGATAAAAATGGTGGAGGAAGTCTAACATCGTGTGTTTTGGCTGTCCTCACCAAAAACGCTTTTGGTCACAAGACCCCACAGTAATTGCCATCCAAGAGCACTGCAAACTGTAAGGACTCTCTCTATCTCACCAGCCAGTATCCAATATGACATGAAAAGTTACTATTAATCATGAGAGTTCAGCAGATAGCTTAAACTTGTTTGTAACTATCTCAACCAATTTATATTGAACTATGTACGTGCTGTCACATACCTCATGGCTGTCATTGTTTCTCTAGCATTTCTTGATTGCTCTGTCTGCCTGGCAACCCTTTCTTCTTCCCAGTTTTCTCTCCACCTCCAAAATCTTGCCTAGCTATTGGCTGTTTAGGTTTTAATTAAGTCAATCTGAATAACACATCTTCACACTACACAAAAAGATTATTCTACAAAAATAGACCTGGATCATACTTCACTGTGGGGTTGGTCTTGGTAAGCTTTGAATTCAAGGCATTATACATCCTTATGACATAGAGTGTCACAGGAATGGCAAGAATGCTTGAGGCTGAGTTTTGTCTCAGCTAAGATTTTACTTTTAAGTGGCTCATCACAGACTTGCGACTAGGCATGAGATATCTGAGAAGCACAAGCCTCAGTGAAAGCCTTAATATAAGAGCTAGGTTCTCCCTCTGCATGCTAATCTAATAAAATAAAGATAAAATATTTTCAGCAAAGGAGCAGAATACAAAATTAACACAAAATCAGTATTTATTCTATATACCAAGAAAATAATACTTTCCCCAATAGAGTGAAAAAACACTATAAATAAAATATCTTGAAAAAACTATAACTAAGGAAGTACAAGACTTGACTAATAAATTTCAAGACATAGAAGAAACATTTTGAAATCAATACCAGAAGATGGAAAGGTGTTTTATAATAATGATATCAATGTGGAAAACAGCCATTCTCACAGATGTAACCTGCAGATTCAAAGCAATCCCCATCAAAATTCCAACATTGTTCTACATAGAAATTGAAAAAAATTTCTAAATAGCATACAGAAAGATAAAACAAACCAAGATAGATAAGCCAATCCTCACCTTTCAGGAAAATTTATTTAATACCCTATACTCAGTAATTGATAGATAATTCATATTCAAATCTAATAAAGAACACAAAAAAGTACTTCGTACCCTAGAAAAAAATAGCCCTAACAATTGATAAGTTCATTTCATTCTGATATAATGGATCAGAAACCCATTGGAAATTTCTTGAAATAAATTAAGGTGACTCTAATAAACTCTCCAAACAGATCACACTGTTTATCTCTTGTCACCAAATGAAGCTTCTAGCACTGAAACCGGGATACATTGGATTACGCAGGCTGTTGCCAAGATAAAAAAAAAAAAAAAAAATGTTCTCTGCAAACTGACAGAAAGGTCCAATTGCTGAAGCAACACCTACACAACTCATTGAGCATGAGAGAACAGACTGGTCCCTAAATAGAATGTTTTATGTGGCTCACTATCATTTTATGGGAAGGCACTCTGTAGGCTATGAAGAAAAGAAATATAATCACCCACCTAGACACAAAACATTTAATCTACAATGCTATCCTATTTCCAAATGTACTATGGTAATGTTGTCAGAAAGTCTGTGTGAGTAACAAAGAGATGTCTGATTTGATTTAAGCCAAGAGATAGAACCCATACGCAACACTGCTTGAGTCAACAAAGAACAGAGACAAGATGGTCCAGGAACTTAGGGTAAAACCAAACACTACTGATTAAAAAAAAAAAAAAAAAGGTGGGGGACGGCTCCTAAAAAGATATTCAGAGAAGATTTTGTTGTCGTGGTTTTGTTTTTATTATCCCCTGCAGTGGACAACAATTAGCAGATAGGTGCATGACTTGCCACATAACGAAAATAGATGAGAATGAGACTGAGAGAAGAATTGAAGAGTAGGAGGATGGGGAGAAATGTTGCAAAATTCTGTCTTCTAACCAGAATGGTGATTACTCTCAGAAAAGTACAACAGATGTGCTTACCTGCAGTAAGCTAGCATAAGATCAAACCAGCAAAATTCTGCCATAAATCGAATTGCCTTATTATTCCATTTTAATTACTCCAAGATACATTGTTGATAAAGAGTAAGATAAAAAAGATAAAATATTTTCAACAATACATGTAGAAAATCTAAGGTGTGCTTTGAGCAACTAGGGCATAAAGAAAGAAACTTTAAAAGCGTCTTGAAAGAAATTAAAATGAAAACTGAACAAGCCAAAATGTAATAGATAACATGAAATATCATGAACAGGGAAGCTGGCACCTACCAAACCAGAGTAGAACAATCTCAGATTTTTAACTGAATGCTGCATCTCAAAGATATAAAAAATTGCTATTATGTGAGCAGTCCAAATTCCAAGGGAAAATAATGATAATAAAGTCAGAGAAGAACAGGGGAAGTAAAAGCAAAATTCAGGAAGAGATCAAATAAATAAAGAGCTGTTACTATTTTATTGACTAGGTAAAGTACTCCAAATTAAAAAAGAAAAAAAGGAAGGAAGGAAGGAAGGAAGGAAGGAAGGAAAAAAGAAAAAAAGAAAGAAAGAGAGAGAGAAAGAAAGAAAGAAAGAAAGAAAGTAAGAAAGAAAGAATAATGACCTAAAAGTACTGGTATAAAAAGCATGGTGTCATGATACTTTAATTTGAGTTCTCTGGAGGCAAAATCAGGAAGATCTTTGTGAGTTACAGATTACTCTATGTCAGGGGATTATGTTGTTCTATTGTAAATAATTTTCCCTGCCTATGAGTTTAATAAAAAGTGCTGATTGGCCAAAGGCAGACAGGAAGTGTGGGCAGGGATACCAGACTAGGAAGACTCTAGGAACAGGCAGAACAGAGCAGAATGCCAGAGAGAAGCCAGAAGAAACAGAGGACAACTATGCTGCTCTGAGAAAAGGTACCGGGCTGCATGGCTGAACAGGATAAGAGTCATGGGTTAGTTTAAGGGTAATGAGTTAGCAAGTTATTTGCCTGGGCCTTAGACCCATCAGCCAAAAACTATTACAAGCATCTGTGTGTCTCTGCGGATGTGTGGGTCTGTGGGCCTAAACCTTGAGGCTAGGCCAGAAAGTCCAGGCCAGAAACTTCCTACTACAGTCTTCTCTATGTAAGCAAATCCTAGGTAAGCCACAGCTACACAGTTAGACTCTGTCACAAATGTTTTTAAAACTAACATTAACTGAACTGACACAGAAATCATTCTAGCATATGAATAGCCATATTCCAAAAGCTTGGCAACTATGCAGAAACCTTCCTCCTCTAGTCATCTTTCTAGAATTAAATCATGAAGAAATGCAAAACTTGAACACATCAATAAGAAGAAGAATAAATCAATAATAAAACAGTCTCCCACAAAAAAAATCCCAGGACCTTAAAACTTAATTACATAGCATGGAGGAAAAAAAGGCTAATGCTAATTTTTCTTCAGATTTTTCAAAGGAAATTAAAGAAAATAGAATTCTTTAAAACTCATTCTATAAATTCACCATAGCTTTAACAGCAAAACCATGCAAGGACACATTACAAAAACAAGTCTAGAAGGTGGTACGCCGAATGAATCAGCTAAGTGCTAAAAAGCTGACTCTATCAGCACATCCTTTCATTGTGACCATGAAGGCATTTCAGAAATGTAAGTATGGTTCAACAAGTATACTGTAGTGAATGTGATAGCCTATATCAAATGAAAAATAAAAGTCACATGATAATATCAACAGACACAGAGTCTGTTTGTAAAATTCAGCACCATTTCAAGATTTTTTTAAAAAGTGAACAAACAAATAGCATATAATTATTTCTTAACACATTAGAAGCTATATGACATCATGTAAGAGCTTTTAAATAAGGAAACATCTGGAATAAGACAATGATGCCAACTTTCACCAATTTTATGTAATTAATTCAAACCAAGATGAACAGATCATAGAAATAAATTTAGGACATTAAATATTGAAAACAGGAAGTTAAATTGTGACTATTCACATATGGCATTATGTTTTATATGGAAATTCCAAAATATGACACCTTGAGACTGACACAACTAATAAACAATCTTGTCAAAATATAAAATCAACATTAAAGAATCAATACATTGCTAGAAATCTATAATAAATGATGTGAGATTGAAATAATAGCACTCTTTCATATGTTCTATAAAATTTACTTTTAAATAAATTTTATAAGACATTATAAAACAAAGGTACACAATTTTGATAAAAGAAACTAAAAAAGATACAAAATGCAATAAAGATTTGATATGCATGTGTTTAAAGTATTAATATTGTTATTATATTCATAATACCACAAGAATTACATATACCTTGCAATTCCTAGCCCAACACAGATGATATGCATCACCAAGCTTGAGAGAGCAGCCTGGTGAAGGGTGAACCCATCGAAGTCTATTTAATAATTCATTAAGGAGTGAAATGGAAATACAGACTTACAAATACAGAACAAGTTAGATACTGCTGCTGATCCAACTGCTGCTGTCCTGTCGCTCTGTGAGAGCCAACAGCTACTTGCTACTGCTCCAACCACCCAAGAGGGTGAGAAACTCTCCTCTTCTATTTATAACAGGTCACATACCCAGAGCAGACCACACCCATGGCTAGTAACCACAATACCATTGGCTGAATGGATCCCACTCTACAACACTTCTCTTTCTTTGTCTAAGAATGTTCGAATTCTAATACAAAAATATATTCAATATGATCAATTATCAGGTACTGTCCAGAAGAAAGAAAAGGCAACATCGTCAACAAAAATGGAGGTAAAACCAGCAGGAAAAACATCAAGCAGGAAACACATTGTAAATGTTCAACCCATGGGTAATTAGCAAATTACAGAGATTACTCCAATAGCTGTCCTATTCTGAAGAGTCTATCTTGTACCTATTATGGCCCTAGCTAAAATATGAGAGTGTTGTGACTGTAACTCTGTACTTATGCCCCATGTTGAGCACCAGTGAAACAACTTCCAGGTATTTGGGAGTTATGTCTCCAATAAGCACTCAGACATTTGGCAAGAACTTCCACATGAAACCTGAGAAAATTAGAAAAACTAAAGGTTCTAAAACAGAGCCTAGAGCTGCTTCCTGGCTCATGTCTTGCATTGCAGGCTATACAGTACAGAACTTTCTTACACGTACTTGATGAGCTTCAGCTAAACAAAGCAGACTACCATGGTCTCTCAGGCTGCAATACAAGGAGGCTTCTCTCAGGCACTACCTGCAGGCTTGAGAGCACAAGCCTGAGCTTACACATACAACTGCACATGATTTAATACCATTTCACAGAGTTGGGGTGATAAATGAGGCCACAGCCAGTACCTCCACCATGAAATCCTGTATGGGAGAACAAAGGGGTGAAGTGAGACCAGCAGGCAAAGCTTCTTTTTTAGTCTTAGCCATCCCCACTTAGCAGTTTAAAGCAATGGTCAAAAAAAGATTTGAGATAAGCAATAAAGACAAATCAAAAGGGGAAAAAAGCTATAAATATCTGAGTATATTTAAAAATGCACATAGGCTTCAAAGGGAAAAGAGAAAAAATATACATAGTCATAAAAATAAAGTCTTGGGAAAATATAAAGTAGAATATAAAATAATAAGCCATATAAAAATAGGAAATAAATGGAGAATCTGGATAATGCATTTTGTTATGTTTCCTTTGAAATTTCTAATGATTAATTTGCTAATTGCTAAGAACATTATATTGTGGGGGTTGCTAAGTTAAATCGACATATATATTTTAAAGATACCCTGGCTTCAAAATTTGAGTCTAAGGATATGTTACTTTCAAAAAGAGGTTCTGCGTTTGTTTCCACAGAGGATGAGAAGATGTGAATGCCTTACAGGCTAATATGATTTGATCAAATAAGATCCGTGAGAGGTCTCTAATGAGAGCAATGGCCCAGGTAATCCAACATCCAAAACAGCTTCATGACACATGAAAGTGACTGACAAACTTTGCCAAAATAGGCACGACAGTTTCAAATTTACTGCTTCACTGGAAAGTCTACCAGAAACTCTAGGTATATGTAGGCTAAAAATGAATTCTCCAATGTTGCAGAGAAACTTTGAATCCAGAAAACTTGAGGTCCTTGTTATTAGGTAACATTTTACACTTCTGAGGATTTTAATGGAGCTAAGGAATAGATAATTATAGTTTTCCTGAGTTGTGATAAAACATAAATTAGATATAAATCTTTAGACTCACAAAGATAGGGTACATAACAGAATATTTTTCTTTAATTTTGCCGAATACAAATAGATATTGTAACTATAACTCTTGTTTAATAATTGTTTTTGTTATATGAATTTTAATATTTTAAGGTTAAAACCTTCATTTTTAATTAGGGAAAATGCTATTGGATGCCTTTCTGTTGTTGTGAATGCGTTTTGTAAACACTGTTTTATTTATTGATTTATTGATTTATTTATTATTTATGTATTTATTTATTAAAAATCTGTTTTGACCTATAACATGGCAGGATATAGTCAGGCAGAGATACAGTGAGGAGAGGGCAGAGTTGACGAGACACCAGCCAGCTGACAGGGAATCAAGATGAATTAGAACACTAGTAAAAGCATGAGGCACATGGCAAAACATAGATTGATGAAAATGGGTTGATTTAAGTTATAAGAGTTGGTTAGTAATAAGCCTGTGCTACTGGCCAATCATTTATAAGTATTATTCTCTGAGTCAGTTATTTGGAAAGTGGCTTCCAGGTATTTGAAAATTGCTAGTGGGTCAAAAACTTCTATCTACAATCCTAAGTTCTGTAATAAACCACACAGTACTTTAAAGAACTAAAAATATATTTAGGAGAAGTTCTAAAGTAGAAGGCTAGTATGAGCTCAGTAGTAGAGAACTTACTTAGCACCAGCAACTCTCTAGGTTTAACCTACAGTACAAAATGCAACGCAAATTACAATGACAATAAAAAATTAGGCAGTGAACAAAATGCACTACAAAGTTGCTCTAAACAAATATAATGGTATGATCATTACAACACACACACACACCACACACACACACACACACACACACGCAAGAACGACAGCACATAAGAAAGTCCAGAAATTCACCCACACATTTAAAGTTAGCTTACTTATGACAGGGTTTTCAAAACAAATTTCGGCAAAATTACAATCTCTATAATAAGCAGTCCCAAGATCATTCAATATGATATACAGTATAAAAATAGACCAGATTTTATTATTAATTAAGTGTAGGTTAAATCTAACACTTAGGAGACAGATAAACTGTGAAACTGATAGACGTGAACATAAGAAAATGGCTGTAGACCTTGGACATTTTGAGTGTGATATCAAAACCAAAAATGGTCAACTAAACCAAAAGCAAATGAATGTAATAGCATCTAAGCAAAACCCCTCTCTGTAGTCAAGAAAACAATCACCAAAGCAAAAACAGAGCAACAACAAAACAATACATGGAAAAAATGCTTAAAATACACATCTTAGAAATTATTACACACAGAATCTACAGAACTAGCAATACTCAGTTAAGAATAATTTTTAAATTGGGGAAAAATAGTTTCTCAAAAGAAGACATACCAAGAGGTAAAAATGAAAAGGATCTTCACACTAGTGATAATTATAAAACTGTGAATCAAAACCAAAAGGAAATGTAACTTTCTTCCAGTTAGAATAGTTATTTCCAGAGATTCAAAATTTGCTGAAAACTAGGGTAACAAAAATGGAATCCTTGGCATTCTTGGAGGCAATGTAAAACTAATATATTATAAAATGGGAAGAAACTCATCATACTACTTGTAAAATATCAAAGACAATAAGTAAGTCAAGTAGACAAGTGTGTTCTCATTGTCAGTGCCATTCTAGTAACAATAGTGAATTTAAGTGCCCATCAGAGGTTTAATGGATTAAACTAGCTAGACATATATACAATGGGACAATATTTAGCCACAAAAGATAAAGCCATGTTATTCAAACCATGAGGGATAGAACTGCTGATCATTGTGTAGAGCAGAATAAGTGAGGCAAGGAAAGACAAGCACTGAATGACACTTATATATGGAATCATGAAATGGATATTATAGAAGTTGAAAATACAGTGGTGCTTATCAAAGGCTAAGGATAGTAGGAGAGAGAGAGATAATGAGAATTTGGTCAATGGCCTACAGTTAGAATAGAGTAAAAATCTTGGTGTCTTGTTGTACATTTTGGTGACTATCTCAGCTTCTGATTCTGTTACTGTGATAAAATATCTTGACAAAAATCAACATAAGAGAGAAAAATATTTATTTAGTTAAAATTTAAAAATTAAGTACTTGCCGTGGGAAGTCAATAAGGAGAGAATTTAAAGCTGTTAGCCACAGATATCCAAAGTCTAGAACAGAGTGAAGCAAATCTGTCCACATAAGTTTGTGATAGACCTTTTTCTTCACTACTGAACAGAGCCCAATCCCCTGCCTAAGGAATGGTGCTACCTACCGTGGGCATGTCTTCCAACTCAATTAACTTAATCACAGTAATCCTCTACAGAAAGGCGCATGGACATACCTAATCTAGACAATCCCTACTGAGATTAATTTCCCTAGTGATTTCATGTTGTGTCAAGTTGACAGTGGTAGTCACCACAGTAACTATAGATAATAATGAACTACATTTCTAGAAAAGATTGAAGAAATTTACAATATTTTAAATGATTATAAGATATGAAATGACATTTACTTAATCTAATTTTAATAGCAAACAATTGAGTCATATTTTAAACACATATGACAACCTATTAATATGTATGATTTTATACTCATATATCAGACAGTTTTAATTAGTAAGAATTATAGTAGCATCAAAATAAAAATACAGTTCTAGAAATTTTTAACTATAGATTACATTATTTATTTTTTAAATGATCTGAAATTTTATATATATTTCTTTGGCTCTTCTCAGTTGTGAAGCAAGTTCTTGAACAATTAACTCAAAGGTATTCCATTCCTATTAACTGTAAAAATACAGTGGAGTGTCTCTTTCTCTAGTGGTTCTCAATCAATGTATCACAACTATTCAACGGTTCTAACAACACTTTATAAGGGGTCACTTATCAGATATCTTGCATATTAGATATTATGTTACTATTCACAATAGTAGCAAAATTACAGTTGTGAAGTAGCAATAAAATAAATTTATATATTAAAGTGATGCAATATTAGGAAGTTTGAGAAACACTGATATAAATCTTTAGTAGTTAGCATCATAAACTAATGTATAAAGAAATACATAAGAACTTAGCATTGTAGTTGAGGCATGTTTGAAGTCAGTCTTAATCTGTATAGTCAGACTGTATATCAAAGTGCTTCAGAATTTACTACTTGTTTTGTTATTATTATTGCTTTGATATTTGCTTTCACCCTGAGCAAAAGAAAAGACTGTCTATCAAGAACACATTGAGCAAGTACAGAATTTCTTCTCTCAAGAGGGCAGTGCCTAGGATAGCTCAGGCCTTCCTCCAGAAGGTGTGTTCAGTCAGTCCCCAGAAAGATGAAGATAAAATCTGGTGTTGTTGTTAGCTTCCCAGATGATGCAATGACCATCTTTTCTTGCTTATTTACACTGTTAGGGTTTTACCTAGTTATGCATCTTGACTTCAGCAACTGGAAATTTGTTTTCCTAATTTCATTAACCTTTATTTTCTATCTACTGGTAACAATAGAAAAATGCTTAGTTCCTTCACTTACAATATTTCTGTTTCTCCTATAGTAAATGTTGCAATAGCAACTTGCAAATGTATCAGATTAACCACTGAACATTTCTAAGCTCTATAAATAATTAGACAAGGAGTGGAGGAGAAAGTTAGAGTATATAACTTATGTCAGGTGACACAGAAAATCAACTATTAAAATAATATTATCCTTTACAGATTAAGGCACTTGATATAATTCTTCATAGATAGATGCACAAAGTTCATAAGAATATGAAGCACACACAAAAATTATTTCCTTTTCTGCCAAAATTATGGCGAAGTTCATATTAACTAACTATCCCTGCATTACTGTATTTCAATGGTTTTGAAATGACTCATTTATTTTACCCATTGCATGGTCTAATGGAGTATATAAAATTTCAGTAGCAGAAAGAGGAGACCCAGCTAAGGGATTTACTTTAAATCTTGTATGAAAGCTTGGTGTTCATTAAAGTGGAGGATTAATGACACTCTCCACTAGAGCTGAGTATAATACAGGCAGGTGTGCAGGTGTCTGAACTGCTTTACAAATCTGCCTTCATCTTGACCTGCTCCTTCCCTCTCACTCCAGGATAAGCCTTAGAGAAGAGGCTGCAAACCTTGCCAGATTGCTCAGTGAACTTTGTACAATGTGGTTATTTGCCAAAGGACAGCACAGACTTGCAGGAACACTAATTTGTTACCCAGCATTTAAAAAGAATAGAAGAAGTAAAAGTGTTGTGGTCTCGAAGATGAGAAAAGGAAATACCTTTTAATTAACAGAAAGAAGTTATTGGTCTTCGCTTACATCTAGCCTAGAAACTCTTAAATGTGCTTTTTTTCCCCCTCAAATTTCCCTACAAAAAGCTTGTGAACATAAATGTGTTAGCTATTAAAGAAAAGACTTAATCAGTTGTAGAAAATAGAAGAAATATTCAGACATTGTTTGAATGAGACCAAAAACATTGAGGTTAGCATATTGGGATATATGTGTGTGTGTGTGTGTGTGTGTGTGTGTGTGTGTGTGTGTGTGTGTATGTGTGTGTGTATGTGTGTGTGTGCATACAAAAGTCAAATCACTTTTTTACTTTTTATTTTGCCCGATCTTACTGACAAACATCAGTGTGTTCATCTTATATAATATTTCTATTACCTCTCATATATCATTGTGCATTCCTATTTTCCATGGATCTAAGATTATAATAGAATCCTGGCGCGTTCTCTTAACACATAAGGATGAAAATAGAGGCTTTGCTCTTCCACCCTGTGATATGCAAGACCCAGCTGCTGTTACCTTTATACAATTTAGGTTGAATTAAGTCACAAACAAATCCTTAGCATAAAGAAGCAGATTGCACACAACTGCAACAGAATATTACTAAATAAAGAGTCAATGCTGTCTGTAGTTAAAAACAAAACTTTCCTAACATAGTATTGTGGTGGGATTCAGGTGTCAGCCAATAAGGTCTGAAGAGGCTTATCCAGGGTCCGGGGCTCCTGGAGGGGGTGTGGCCAACCTGGAGGAGGTGTGGCCAGCCCCATTGATAAGTGGCTTCTGGGACACGAGGAGGTCTCTTCCTGGTTCCTGGCTGTTGGAGAGACTGGATCACAATCCATCACTAGTCCATCACTCGTCCATTGCTCGGATACTCCAGTCCCTCTTCAGGTGCTACTATAAGCTGTTACTAATATCGTGAGTGTTGATTTATATTCTAATAAATATTTATCTTGGACTGGTGCCTTGTAAGTAAAACACCGCCTACACAGTATATGTGTCATTGTTAAAACCAACAGAAAATAAGTCAAAGAAGTTTGAATCACAAACTTTAACTGTAAATCCATACTACAAAATTTGAACTGGATTTAGAATGTACTGTGTGAAACATGAAAATTTCTGCCTCAATTTTACTACAGGATTTAAAATACAAACTATGATAAAAATTCCTATTTTTTATGTCCCTTCCCCTCTTTGACAGGAGAAATAAAAGGAAGTGGCTATAGGGAGGATTAAGCTGGATCAGTGCTGTCAAGTCATGGCAGGGGCAGCTCTGAGTGACAGCAGAAGTCATTTTTTGTGTGGGTTGTCACCCTCCCCAGGCAGAGCTTTGTCTCTGCCCCACTTTCTCTTTACCTCCCAGTCTATTGAACTGCACTGCTATGTGTGTCTTTTAACACGACTATCCCTTTTCCTTCTATGTTATTATAAGCCTGAGGGTAAACCCCATGAAATATTTCACAGTCCTTTTTCTTACTTCCCCTATGTCATATATCCAGAATTGCTTTAAAATAATCTCACAGAAGCATGAAATCAAAACCGCCAGACTGTGGTCAATGTTAGTTTTACTTTAATTTTAATTTTTAACAGTTTTATTTTACGTGTTGGGTGTTTTCCGTGCATGTACATCCTGTGCACCACTTGCATATTTAGTGTCCACACAAGGCAGGAAAGGATGTTGGGTACCCTGGGATTGAAGTTATACATAGTTGAAAGCCACTATGTGGGTGATGGAACTCAAACTTAAGTCTTCTTAGATAGAAGCAACTTCTCCTCACCATTAAGTAATTTCAGCAGTGTTTTTTGCCTTGATTTTGATTATTTAATTAAATAAAGAAAAATACTGACATGCATATATGCATACATACATACACATATACATACAAACATGAAGTCAGATTAGCTTAGAGAAGTGTTTTTTTCTCCTATCATGTGAACCCTGGAAATCTAACTCAAATTCTTATCTTTATTCACAGATATCATTACCCACTAAGCCATTTAGCTGGCCTTAAGAACTCCTTCATTTAACATATTAGATTTTATCTAAGTAGAAGAAAATATTCATGACTAATCTAGATGAAAACCTAAGTATGGTTATACTATGGTGGTTTGATTGAGAATGTGCTCCAGGAACTCATGTATTTGAATGTTTACTCTCAAGGGAGTGACACTATTTGAAAGGATTAAAAAGTGTGGCATCTGGAGAAGGTGTGTCACTAGGGGTGCGCATGGAGTTTCAAAAGTCCATACCAGGCTCAGAGTGTCTCCCTCTCCCCCTCCCTCCCCCCTCTCCCTCTCTCTCCTTTCTCATAGGCAGAAGTTTCTGTCTGACCTGATCCCATAGCCATTGATTCCCAAATAAACATACAGAGGCTTATATAAATTATAAATTATTTGGCCAATTGCCTAGGCCTATAATATCTGGCAGACCAGTTTCAGAAGCAGAAAAATAAAGAAGGACTGTCCTACTCTGGTTCAGCATTTTTTTTTCTTGTGTTATGCTTGCCTGGATTGACCACCATACTGTTAGCAGCCAAGGCAAGGGCAATTTCTTGCCTGGATTGAACACCATACTGTTCGCAGCCAAGGCAAGGGCAGTTTCTTGCCCAGTAGCTACCTTTAACCACAGGGAAAGTGAACTGCCTATAGAGTGTCTTTGATGCTCATCATTTTCTCTGATAAAGATTTGTGCTGTCAGAAACAAATATACCTCAGTGCCCAGAAACATCTCAGGTTATAAAGCATATTAAATGTCATATTCTGTTGGTCTTTGAAATGCTGAAGATTACCTATATATCTGAAAAACCTAACTAACATGATTAAAAATTTGACTATTATAGATGATTATTAAACTGTATTTCTTAATTATACACTATATTTTAAATAAGCTGCAAAAACATAATTCTCTAAAGAAAAGTAAAAATATATATACAGTATAACAAGTTAACTATAAATTTGCATCAACAAACCAAAATACAAACCAATGTAAAATATACAAAATTAATAGTTATTTTAGATTAAAATAGATTCAATAATATGCCCCTTTATTTTATCATTTATATGATACATCATATTATTTATGGTATACATCCTGTTTTTTTTTAAAAAAGAGATTGTCTAGTATCAATAACAATTTAATATCCTATGCCCCAAATAAAGACAAACTTCCATAATCTATATTCCAGGAATGTGGGCATAGTTCCCTAGACTACTTCCTGCTGTCTGGGGATTCTAGTAATGATTGGGGGACTATTAGAAAATCCAGGGTTATTGTAAAGTCCCAAATGGAGTATTCTGTGAAGTTAGATTATCTTTGTCAGTAGCCTCAATGATGTTGTAAATGTTGAATCATTGGGCCATCTGGTCCCATTGGAGATCTTTCAAAAGTTCTTGGTTGATCAAATTTAATTTTCTTTAAAAAAGAATAAGTCCACAGCCTCTCATATTCTGTGAAAAGTAGCTTATCTTTCGACCTAAATTTTGAAGCCAAGATATTCAAAATATATAGGTTGGATTAATCTAGTAGCACTAATAAACAAATGACTCTTAGCAGCTCTTATACTTGCCTCTGCAGTTAAAAAAAAGATCAAAGATAACAAATAACATATAGTATTCAGATTCTCTGTGTATAGTCCATCTTTGCATGGCTTATAATTTTTTTGAAATACTCTATTTCTTCTTTAATGACTTCTATCACTTTTCTTTTTTCTCCTGTGCCTATCTATATTTTTAAATATAGTGTAAATATATTTTTAACACACTGTAAACCATTTAGAATTATTTTTTTCCTACCTGAATCTGTCTTTACTATATATCTATTTTTTTTTAACATGAAAATTTCAACTGTAATGCAGGTGTGGCTAGGAATAAAATGGTGGCTGGATCCACCATAATTCTTGATCTGTGAGAGTTTAGCTTAATGGAAGACGTACTACAGGAGCCATATACACCATCCCCAACTCTGGGGAGTTTTTCTGTCTATGCTGCACCACTTACTGCTCATAAACCCCATTTAAGTGTTTGGTAGTGTAGTCTCTTAAAAGAGGTCTTTGCTGCTGATGCTGAGTCAGGAAGCCATCTCTTCAAGGAACAGAGCAACCGATTGCTGCTAGGAAACAATGCTTACCCAAGAAAATGTTGCTACAAAGAAGCCGTGCTTGACTCTGTTATTTTATGTGTAGAATCCCTTTTTAAGCCTTTGCCAGATTTTACATGGAAGTTCTTGCCAAACATTGGGCACCACATGTAGGCTGAAGTTTTTGTTCCCCGTGGTTCTGTAGCCATTCAGTTCCAAATAAACAGAGGCTATATTACATATAAAATGTTCGGCCAATCATCATTTCATTTAATCAATTTAAGTGACAAATCTTTACAGTGTAAAAGACCCGTATCCCTAAGCACTCTCCATCTCCTTCTTCTCTCTCTCTCTTAGCCTGCAAATCCAGATATTGCTCTTAGCTACTTATCCATTATCATGTTTGCCTGTAACTATGCTAACCACCAGGATGTTAATGAACTAACCTACTGAAATTATAAGCAAGCCCTCAATTAAATGCTTTATGTGTTGCTTTAGTCGTGGTTTCTCTTCACAGATATTTTAACACGGACCAAAACAGGCCTTGTTGGAAGAAGTATATCACAGGGTTGAGATTTGAGGTTTCAAAAGCCTATGCCAGGTCCACATTCTGTCTTTATTTCTCTGTCTTCTGACTTTGGTTTGCACATTACAATGTAAAGCTTTCTGCCACTACTGCAGCACATGCTTACCATGTAGCCATTCTCCCTGTCATGATGATAATGGACTAACCCTTTGAAACTGCAAGAAAGCCCCCCCCCAAGTCAAATGCTGTCTTCTATAAGAGTTGCATTGGTCCTAGTGACTCCATAGAGCAAGATTACATAGATTAAGACAATATTTAATGAGATGTCATTATACCAGCAAGGATGACTCCTAAGTCTTCAGGCTAGGAGACAATGAGCTGGCCAGAATATAAGATCAGCTATGAGATAATATATGCTCTAAAGGCTTTTGATTTTCATAACTCTTAAATGGGTTATGTTTACTTGGATATTTCCCAAACCACAGAGACATGAGCACATAAGTGACCTGGATACAATTAGTTGCAATTTCTGGTTTCAAGTGCTAAGAAGCTGTTTCTCCACACTGGCAGGATGAAGAAAGTATTGTTTTCCTTCAAGTTAATACAGAGATAGAGAACAATAGTCTCAGTTTCTATTCTGATGAGTAGGTGGATTCATACCATGCTTTACCATGTTAAATCACTGATGTGTACTTTGGACTCTGCTGAGCTTATATACATATATACTTTAACAGAAATCATTCAATAAATCCTTTAGTGGCAGACTTCCAGTTTTATCGCCAGTATTAATCACTTTTAATCATCCTAAAGCTTTAATGTTATAGTATCATCTATTTCTCTCCTTGGTGTCAAGTCATCAAAATGTGCTGGAAATGCTGTGTTTGTTCAGAAACTAAAAATATTTCACTAGTAAGTAATGTCAAATGCTGTACCTACTGAAAGAAGTGTTATGAAATGCTTTAAGATGAATGGCTTCATTATAACAATTTAAATAGTCCAAAAGTTCAGAGAGCAGACAAATTAAATCACCAACATTAGAGCACAGTCTTTTGTCTCCTGCTGATCATAATGTTTCTATTTCAATTTATTGGTAACATCTCCTAACCTAAATTCCATTTCTTTTAAAACAATGCATTTTCAACTGGTCCCTAATCTGACACTTGGTGACTTTTCCTCTTTGACCTAAGTTTTGATTTGCATATAATGAAACTAAAATTCATCGTTTTTATAACTCATATTCTTCTCTTAAATAACTAAATACATAAATATATATTTTGCTAAGCATTTTTGAAGATATAAAGAAATAGCATTATTTTGCAAATGAGGCCATTCAGTCAACATACCCAATGGGTGACCACACTGTCACCATTGCTCTGGTCAGATGGACTTCCAAGGTGATGCTATCAAATAGCACCTGAAAAATAGCATTCTCTAAATGTAGATTGCCAGTTCCTGAATAACCAGCTCAAACAGTAGCCTTCAAAAAGGTCGATATCCTAGTGAATATCAATTAATAAATTATTTTTTGTAAGTAATATGGCAGAGTCTACAAGCCTACTCTTTCTGTTGAAAACGTTTGTGTCTGATAAAGGAAAAGTTTCAGAGATAATTGTTTTTGATTTCCACTTTTAATTTAAAAAGTTTTTTCCATAGCTACCACTGCTCCCCCTCCCTTCCTTCCTCCCAGTCCCTCCTAGTCCTCCCTCAGTTTCCCCCAACCCCAATCCCCCCATCCATTTCCCAAAAATGGCAAGGAGGCCCTAGTTGGGTCAATTCAGTCTGGCATATCCAGTTGAGGTAGGTCCAATTCCCTCATCCCAGTATTAAAGCTGGGTGAGGTGTTCCTCTGTAGGGAATGGGCTCCTAGATGTCAGTTCATGCACCAGGAACATAGTCTGATCCTATTGCAAGAGGCTCCACTAACTGCCCACATCGTTTGACAGTCGTCTACCTTTGGAAAGTTTAGTTCCATTTCATGAAGGTACCACCTCAAAGATTATTTCAGAGTCAGTGAGCTACCAATAGCTTACATCAGCCATCTTTGTGGGTCTCCTCCTCAAGATCCTAATCCCTTTGCTCATATACTCTGCCTTCTCTCCTCAGTTGGACTGGGAGCTCGACCTGGGCCTTAGCTACAGATTTCTGCTTCTGCCTCTATTCATTGTTTTTAAGACCAACATTTCCCAATGATTTTTTTTTTCTTATACGTTGTTCTCTATTATAGAATAGTTATTCAAACAGACAGACATTAGGAATGTACATGGACTTCTTATATTAGGCTATATCAAGATGACTCATATGGTAGAATTAAAGAGAGTACATATCAGAATTTCCCTATTGTTACAGTTTAAAGTTTCTGAAAAAGTAAATAGATTTTTGTCACACACAAAGCTAATTCATGACATTTTTCTAAAGTTCTCTTCTCCCTTTCGTATTATTCAAAATATAGGGCATATTTTGAATTGAAATCTCAATCTAACAATTTAGAATTGGTTAAGGGGCCTTCCAAAAAGGCAATAAATTATTTTACATCATAAGTGGACCAAAAGTCTTTCTTCAATCTGTTTTTTTAGTCAGTAGGCAAACTGCTTTTCTAATTCAAAGAATCCCAGTTTGATCAAGATGTCATTGTAATCTTTTGTGTGGCTAAATGTGTGTTCTCTAATTCTTGTATTTTGAATTGGCTGGCAAACATATCTCAAAAAAAATCACATTTGTTTCATTTTTTACAAACTTTTGACTTAGCTCTCACTTATTTCTGTCTTACTGTTATTGCTCTTAATGATGAACTCCTACTTGTTATATCACAAGACAGACAATGTTGTTAACTAAAATAGTAACTAGCAACCACACTAATCAATCTCCTGCAAATAACCCCTGGAAGACCATATAACTCCTACGACAGATTTCACTTGCTCTGAACCCTAACGGAAAGGACTCTAGTTCTTCTGTAATCCCATTGTGACTTGGTTTATCACCCAGAGAAGACAGCAGTCATGATGCTCTCAAAATCAGGTAGCCAGCAGTGCCTTTCTTTCTTGTCTCCTCATTTATCTTTTGCTAACATGATTTTGTTCTTTCTGTCTTCCCTAATCACAAAAACACAGCGTATTTCCGCTAATAGTTTAAGAAACTGAGTGACCTAGTGATGCAATGAAACTATTGAATTATGGCTGCTTAGACTAGAGAGACTTAATCAGAATGTGAATTTCTTCTTTTAATTTTCTTTACCTGAAAACTATTTTATAACAGTTCAAATCAATGTGTATGGATTCTAGAAAAATAATTTGGTGTGTATTTAATAGGCTCTCTTGGATGATAGAACAAAATTCCACTTATGGGATTCATATGACAGATAATTGAAGCCTAAAAGCTGAGTCATATACATTGCTCTGGTGATCTAAAGATGGCTTGAAGTCCACCTGTAGATGTGGAATGAGGGTGAAAAACCCAGATCAGTCTGGTGTCAGTTTACCAGGCTCATAGCATAACATGATGCTTCTAGGAGGCAGAAAGTACATTTATTTTGTCTATTGGGGTCCAGTGATGACAGAGCTATTTCACCTCTGATCCCTGGGTCCATAATGATGAGAACATACCTCTTTTAAATCTTTGCTGCTGTCCACAAATTCTCCTGATTATTCATGGAATGGATACAAACTCTAATTCTTTTTGTCTTCATCTTTCCTTGGAGCAAATATTTGTAAAGACAACATAGAATATGTTTTGCTCTTACTGTTGTTTCACTTGAAAAATTATAAGCCTAAAGCAGATCTGTAATGCTAACCTTAGCCAAAGCACTTGGCATGATGCTAACATAGCAGGGCCATAATGGAGATCTCAAAAGAGTGCATGCTCATTCTTCCATTGACTGTCATCTATATACCATAACTCAACACCATAACTGAAGAGGTCTGCATCTATGCATTGATATGCTGATATTTTAAATGAGTAGTATTGGCTTGAATTGTTACTATAAAGACAGAGTCAACATAAATATGTTGTTGGGAGAATAAAAATAGAATGTAAGCCCAGATTAAGAAAAGGCAACTGCTATAAGAGACAGAACTAAGACATCAAAATAAATAGTGTTCGACAAAGAATAATTGTCATAGAGTGAAGCTACTTGAATTGGCTATTGAACAATAATGGCAGTGTCATAAAATCCATTACTTGTTGTTAGTGTCTCTTTAAATCCATATGCATGGAGTTTGATGTGGGAAGATGTAAAATCAAGGATTAAAATGCGGAAGGTTGACTTAAAGCATATGGTAAGAATCTGAGGTCACTGATGGTTCATACTCTTGTCAGCAGTGAGCCTGATGAATCATTTCTGATCTCCTCAGCATTTTCACTGACTTGTTCATTCACAGGACACTTTTATTTACACTCTTAGAAAAGAATCTGAAAATGCTTTCTCAAAACGAGCACTATAGAGCCTTTGTTTACCTTTAGTAATAATTTATTTGCAGCAATCTGTTAAATAAGCATATTTTGTTTAAGATATTGCCTCCAAAAATGTGTGTCATTGCACTACTTGGTAGTGTGACATAAAAAAAAAAGGGAGAGAATTGTGCTGAATATAAATGGGAAAGGTCAATATTTATTCCAGTTGTATGTGGAATTATTCAAGCAAAGAAATACTTATTTAAAAAAATACATAGGACAGAAGCTGACTATGAATCTGATTGGTTACAAACACTATTTTCTTACTTTTTTAAAAAAAATGGATAGTGCCCTTGCCACAGTGAGCAAAATCTGACATGTTAACAAGTGATTAATCAAGAGTTTAATCAGTGAAGTAGCCTGGTGGGGTAAGTCCTGGTGAGAAGTCAATAATACAACTTCAGTATCTCACAGTTCATGGAGTGACTACATTACACTAGGATAAAATTATTATTTAACATACTGTTTGAGATGGAAAAATATTGCGCCATATGATGGTTACGTTTTAAAAGACAAAATATCCATGCACCACAACATTGGAATACTTATCCTTATTTTATGCGACAAAGCTTCATAATGGAAATATCACTTCCTCCTGTCCCTATCAACAGTCCAAAATGTCATGCAATGAGAATTTAATTGGGCTGAAGTGACTATTTGACATGCAGAGCTGAGCTGTTTCATCAAGACTCCACAGGTAGTGAACACTAGGTGACGGATGGGTGGAAGGGAATGTACATTCTAATAAGGGGTCAAGGGACTTCAGGAGTTGTACTATGTAATTACTTGAAGCAGCATGTGAGACAGTGCATGTCAAATAAGAAAATCACAGTTCTATCGCTGAAGAACATGAGCATCATATACAAAGAATAAATGTAAAGCAAAGACCTAATACCAAAGTTACCCAAAGTATCTTGATTTTTATGATAGGCTTTTAGAAGGTTATCTTGAGCTAAAACATAGGGGAAACTTTTCCTAGAAGTCACATTCTGTTAGGAAAATGCTGACAGATTTGCAGATCTGGTCATAGGTTTTTTTCAAATAGCTGTTTGTATTTATTTGCAGTCTAATCAGTTGCATAGAGTAATTGGCAGTATGTTTTATGAGATTCCAGCTACATACTTTATAATTCTTCATTATAACCTATGTTAATGGATTTCGTAAAAGAGTTTATTCACATGGTGACATACATAAGAAATTAAAAAAAAAAAAAACAGGGTATTAAGAATTTTCCAATAAACTTAGCTCTATTCCATTTAAGACAGTCAAGCAATAGTGATTACCACTGGGACAATGATTGACAGTCCCACAATATGCACCTGTACTTGTTCATTCTTGTATTTATTATTCTGAGAAAAGCTATAATTTAATAACCTGATCATTTGAATTAATATTCAAATAATAAGTTATATTAATAATTTGACTTTATAAAACTTAAAAATTGATTACTCTAAAATGATCTTTTAATGTCAGTTTTCAAAAACTCAAAAGATTATTTTATACCATCAACATCAATAGTCATTAAAATTTGAGAGTAGATCTCTCTAAACTAATTAAGAAAGAATTTTAGAAAAATTACTTGATACACAAAGGGTATTGCATATAACAAAGTTTATATATTACCTCTATGCAAAATCCATTCCAAAACTTCAGTAGAAATAAAAGAAAGCTATTGTTCCTGTCACTGAGTACAGCACCTGGAATGTTTAGATTTTCCAGTAACAAACAATTTGCTAATAACATCTTTCTTCTGACATGAGTAAAAAATATGAGCTTGAGAGAGTGAAGCAGAGAATTGAGATTAGGGAAGAAGAGTTAGGTAAAATTGTGGTGCGAAAGCTGGAGGCCTTTCAACAATACCACATCAGATTCAGCTTTTTGGCAAATGTCATACAGAAAAGGAGTTGATTCTTGGGAAAACCACAGAAACAGAGGTGGTAACATGAGAAGACTGCTTAGGTAGGTAAGGAGTCTCCCCAGGCAGTAGTTAAGGAGTGGAATAAACTATATTTATAATAAATATACAGTTTGAGAAACATAAATCACAGAATTATCCAAAATACCAGTGAACACAAAGAGAAAGAGGAAAAACTTTAATTAGACATTCCTATAGGTGTAGATCCACATTATTGATATAAAATCTTTAAGAATCTATTTTGTAAGAGGAAGGTTTCAGGGAAAAGCAACTGCAGGTGGATCCAGACTGAAGGCTGGGCTGGGCCAAAACTTATTACAGTGGAATCTCAGTGTTTAAGGCTAATTGTAAAGTATATACACAGATGAAAGCCAAGTTTCCCAAGTAAGAGAGGTTCCAGAGCAAGGGGAGGCATATGTGGTCTTAAACAGCAAACTTGACAGCACAGTAGATACATACAAATAAAGCCCTGAATTATATCTTGGAAGATTCTACTGCATTACTAAAATATATTAGCAAGCATTTTAGTTCCTTGTTTATAAACTCCATGATTAGACAATGACCCAATAATAAAAATAAAATACAAATACATGAAGCAGATAATAGCAGTGGAGATAACCAGATAAGGTAAGAAGCACTTCTATAGTACAGATCAACTCTCTATCTCATTCTCTGTCTCTGTCTCTGTCTCTGTCTCTGTCTCTGTCTCTGTCTCTCTCTCTCTCTCTCTCTCTCTCTCTCTCTCTCTCTCTCTCTCTGTGTGTGTGTGTGTGTGTGTGTGTGTGTGTGTTTGTGTCTGTGTAAGCATATGACTTTTAATATGTAAGTATATAAACTCTATAGCTCTATCTTTCTCTGTTCAAAAACATAATGAATATATTAATAAAAAAGAAACCTAATGTAAGCTTTCTGGGATGTGTTCCTATATTAGACTAGGTAGCATACAAATCAAATGTCAAAAAAATAAAATAGCATTTAATGTAGTTCTCAATTCATTAAGAGGTAGTGTTTCAGCTAGTCATATTCTATGTAGTGAAAAGTTAGAGATTACTAGGAAGTTATCAATTGATTTTCATGGGTTTAGCAAAGTTCCTGACCTGGAAGAATATAAAAGGAAAACAAAAGGATGTTATTTGCATTTGGCCAGAGCTGTGCTGCTCTATGGTAATATGGAAAATGAAGAACTTTCAGAGCAAAAAAAAAAAAAAAATGTAGGCTGAGTATGAAATGTATAGACCTTAGAGGATTGATTCTAAGAGCTGAAGACAAGCCTGGCCTTGGTCAGTTGAAGCTGGCAATAACTGGTGCTTTAAGACATGAGCTCATAAGCACTTCCCCATAAGCCAACCTGGGGTCTGCCTGAGGCATTGACAACAAGGGCAGAGTCCTGATACAAGATGACCTAGACCAGCTGGAGAGGACCATGTCACAGATATCAGCAAATCAAAGCCCTTACCCGTGGTTGGGAGGAGTATCTGGAAAACAAGTATTTTAAGGCTTTCTCCTCCCTAAATAAAATTGTACTTGCTTGTTTCAACTTGTCCCTGGAGACTGTGTTGTCTCTGTAACTTCTTACCTCCTCCCTCAGGGGAAACTATCAGGTCCCTAAACATAAAACAACCTCAATATCTGACCATGAACAAGCCTCACAACTGACCCTAATCCAGCTTCACCCCAACAGGCTGAACTCATGTTATCACCAAGAACCTTTTTCTGCTATACTATAGCCTTAATCTATTCCAATCACTTGCTTTAATATCTCATTTCTAAATTCTTTTACATTTGAAATTAAGTTTTTATAGGAGTATCAAAGCATAGCAGAGGACAATCTCTATTTTTCACTTAACCCGGTAAATGAAGATACAAATTTACTAGGAAAACTTTTTGTACATGTAATGGAATACTAAGGCTCTCTCCCTATCAACTCTCCCTATAAAGAGACCCTTTCCATGGAACTGGAATGAAAGGATTTACTCTTGTGACTTTATCATGAGTTCTCTATTTGCAAGTGGCAACAAAATCTTATTTGCTGTCAACTGTGACTAATTGGCATTTCCCACGTACTAGGTACTTCCCTTGAGAACCTGAAATGTTCAATCACAGAAAGCAGAACAAGCTTCCTTACAGGGCTATTGTCACAACATTTATCAGGTTTTATGGTTTACTTTATTCAGCCTGGCTATATATTGCATTGAAATAGATAATTGTATGCCAAACTTGCTCCAAGAGATTCTAAATGATTCAAAATCAAGGTGCTCGTTCCTTTCTTAGATTTGTAGCAAGGTGTTTCTTATTTGAATGGGCATGGCATCATAGGTTCTCATTTAGCATCAATTTGAAATACAGATATGCAGTGTAGTGTGCATACATTTTTAAAACCTGTTTTATTATTTCACACATAACATTTGTAAGATGGTAAAGCTTGTATACATGATGAAGCTACCCGTATTTTCTAGTGCATACTCTAAAATAGAAAAGAGCCAGAAACAAACATTATTATAATGCAGGAAACTAATTGGAGTTGTACATGTGTCTCCATTAGGAAGGAGAAAAGGAACTTAGTCTTTACTGAAATTTTTTTTTATAACTTCTGTCCATCTATGATCATGTAAAATTACAAAGAAAAGTTTCATTCATAGTAACAAAGAGTTACTATATCTCAAACCTCTATCTGTACAATTTCCTAGAACAAGAAAGTCAATAAAAATGACAACCATCAGTGATTAAGACTGGAGATAAGCAAGGAAAAGAGGGAGTGTGGTGGAATATTAGAAGGTGTGGTAAGATTGGAAGGCGTGTCTCTAGAGTCTTGAGAGTCGGAACAGGGTATGGCCAACACCTTTGAAAAGGGCTGCTAGGATCTTAAGTGGCCTATTTTGCTCTTGTCTCCTTGTGGAGGCTGAAAAAGCTGCAGGAGAGATGGGGTGACCTACAACTGGATTATGGACATAGTTTGTATAACTCTAGTAATTAAAAAAAAAAAAGTTCCTGAGTTGTGTGCTTTCAATGGGGCATTTGATGATATGTTAATTACACCTCAGCAAAGCTGTCATAGTAATTATGAAAAATGGCAAATCATGTCAGAGTTTTCTAACTCTTCTTTTAGGAATACATTTCATTTACATTTTGATTTCTGTAGTGTTTGAATAGCAGCAGGGGAAGGACATCAAAGCAAATTTGTGACTTAGTCATATCCAGGTCCTGTCTCAGTACTCTAATAAGAGCCAGGGATGATGGCAAGGGCCAGGGGTCAGAGGAGATGAACTGAAGGACAATTTTTATTCCTGTAGCACAGCTATGGGTAAGTGTTATCTGCTTCTTATTGAGAGAGGAGAAACACTGATATCAGAAGCCACTGTATATCCTCTGTAACTCACTGTCTGTGGGTACACTTATAGGAGACTGTAAAACAGTTGTCACTATGGAACGTGTGCTTGCTCATTGTCAGCAAATCATTTTGTCATCTTTACTAAACACTAAGGGAAAAAAAAAAACTGTCCACAAAAACAACCAACCTCCCAAAAAACCCTTCTAACCTTTGTCACCAGTGCTGATGCTTTTGGAAGAACACCATGATGTCAGTGCTCAGCACAAAAAAAATAAGTCCAGTGTCACACGTTTTGAAATTTTCCTCAAGAAATTTACTCCTGCTTAGATGCATTTCACTTAAAATTACAAGATATTTGAGTTTTTTATTATGTATGTATTAAGCTGAACCAAAAAATCTATATTTACATTCTTAGAGAGTTTGTGAAACAATTCAAACATAAAATTGATTTAAAAGATTAGGAAACTAGCCAGGTCATTTAGATACTTGGGGGACCAATTAAAGGGGGACCAGTTTAAGGTAAATCTAGACTGCATGAAACCCTACTCCATAAAACAGGTAACTATATAAATAAGCTGAAAGTTATCCTAATAATAATAAACAAGCAAACAAAAAATAAAAAAAGAAGCAGTTGAAACTGTCTGCTACAATAAATTTTACAAAATGATAGTAGATTGCTAGGGCAGCCCACAAAACTCTCATATTAAGTACATGTAGCATCTAAACTGAAGCACAAATCATATCCCATCAATGTAACCGATACCTTATTCTATGTACCAATTGCATGGATTTAAAAGGAGTTCTTTTATTTTATTATTTTATTTTTGAGCAAAGTCTCATGTAGCACAGGCTGGCCTGGAACATTCTGTGTAGTCAAGGAAGACCTTGAACTCTTTTTCTTGTTTTGTTTTTTAAGAAAGAAAGATTTTGCTTTTGTTCTTGATAGTATGGGGGTGTGCAAATGGTAGGGAATCAAGAGATGGTAGCTAGAGGGGCAGAGAGAAGGAAAGGAAGGGAAGACAGGATGTAATTATACTTCAGTTAAAATTAATTTAAAAAGAAACTGAGCTGGCAAAGATGAAACTCCTGAGTACACGGGATTGCTCCATGTCCTGTGACCTACATGTAACATCTTCAGAATAAGAGGTAACTACTAACTTCCCATGGTAAGCAAAGTGAAACCAGAGAGGTGAGTAGTAGCGGGGTTTCTCGGTCCTGGGCGGCTAGAGGCCCAGAGACTCACAGACCTGCTGCCCGAGACCCCTTAGCGGCCCAGCCACCCGCTCAGGCCCCCAGAAATGACTCAGATGCTTATATTAACTTCATGCTGTTTGGTCTATGGCTCAGGCACATTGCTAGCTAGCTCTTACATCTTAAATCAACCCATTTCTATTAATCTGTCTGCCATGCGGCCCGTGGCTCACCTGTGTTCCTTACATGTTTCTTCTTGGGCGGCTTCAGCTCGTCTGCCTCTGACTCTGCCCTGATTCTTCTACCTATGCTCTGATTTCTCCTCCTACTTCTCCTATGGTGCCTGTCATGGCCCAAAACAGCTCCTTTATTTAAAGATTGAGATTCACAGCATATATAAATGCATTCCCACATCAGAGGTGCTATCATTTTAGAGGTCTTTGGAGTCCTCCTGACCAGAAGAGGGAGGTAGTCCATTTTGAGAGTGGACATCACTATATTTGATAACCTATGGCTCCTGAGAGGAACATTATTACTCTCTTGTAGGACCAATACAATTAATTCCATCAATAGACATGATTTTAGGAAGCTTATAAAACATTTGGTCTCCATTTTATTTTTCAAAATCCTTAAGTTATGACAACCATAACCTTTCCACCCCACTTTCAGCAAAACGCCTCCCTGCTTACCCCTCCCCATTGTTCCCCTGCCCCCTTTCATACCAACTTTGTTTTACTATCCCTCTCCTTAGAGATATCTCTACCAACAATCTCTTTCTACTTCCTTTCCAGTTTCAAATCTACCCACAAATCTAAAGATTGGAAGAAAGGATTCACATGAGAAAGAACATATAACAGATATCTTGAGGGAACTATGCTCTTTCTCTTAGTATTAACCAAATTTCGAACCACTGAGGTAAATTAACTAAATTTAACACATTAAAGCAGACCTGGCCTCCAGGATCTCCTACAGGGGTGGCTGCCTTATCCTTCCTTCTATTCTGAAGTCTCAAGTCCATGGCCAGGGCTGCCCCAGAGGCTCTTCCCTATGTAATCCCGACAATTTGGTTACCAGCCCCTTTGTACCTTTGGCCTCCTGGATTCTTCATCTCATCCCCTTTCTCCCTCTGTCTTCCTCACTTCTCCTTAAGTCTCATCTCAGCCTCGTCATGTCTACCTTGGACTGTCCAAGATGTCACTCTCCCTACTTCCACCCTTTTATCTACAATAAACTTTCTCTTCCATCATAACTAGAAACAGACGTGTCCTTTTCTTTTGTTCATGTATTATTTTTCTAGTTCCATCCATTCACTTGTAAATTTTCTGTAAACATTTTTCTTCAGAGCTATCTAAAATTCCATTCCAGCAATAGGCTATATATTTTGGGAGTCTTTGAGACAGCACTGTCCAACAGCTAAAAAAAGCATTTCTCCTATCTGGTATTGGGGGTTTTGTTAGTACTTGGAGGGGGTACCTTGTGAGAAAGGTACCTTCCAAATTGTGACTTATTTTATCCACTCATATTATTCTCCTCACCTCCATTCTCAAGTGTTTACCTCCCCCCTTTCCTAAGGAGCCTTTTACTACTTCCCCCTTAGATGACTTACATGCTGCTATGCTCTTTACCTCCCTCCCACTTCTTTTTACTTATCTCTACCTCTGTAAGGAGTTACCCCATCCCCTGGTGTCTGTAGTTACTGCAGGCTGTGTATTCCAATTAAAGAGGACATAAGTTATTTGCTTCACTCAATATAATTATTTTTAGTCCCGTCTATCTACTTTGAAATGTCATGATTTTACTTTTCTTTACAGCTGTATAGTATTCCCTAGTGTATATGTACCACACTTACATTATTCGTTCATATGTTTTAGGATATCTTAACTGATTGCCACATCACTCTTCTTCCTATGAGGACATAGTATCTACTTGGTCAGGGTCCAACCCTTGAGATTCATTCAGTAATTGTATCTCCTCAGGGGCTCCAGTCTACACACAACCCCATCAGTCACCTTTGAGCTTGGAACTTTCATAAACTAACTGCAGATTAAAAACAAGATTGAAGTAGAAAAATTTCTTTAAAACCCTTTCATAAGCCAGTACCAAACATGGGCATTTTTGTTTATTATTTTTAATAAAACTTAAAAGCCATCTATTTTTACCATATTCTATTTTATTACAAAACCAAGTTATAGGTAACACATGTGTCGACATGGATAATACACCTACTATTAGCAGAGTTAGTGTTCCTATCTAGGTTTGTTTGACACAAAAGCTATATTTTTTTAAACTGAATCACCTCCTATGGAAAAGCAAATGAGTTAAATATTCTAGTTTATCATTAGAGCATTTTGCAGATATTTTCCAGAATATTTCTGTTATTTACTTTTTATCTAGGTGATAAGATAAGTTGAGCTTATGGGTGAGACCACCTAAATATAATAAAGCTTTAAAACATCCAAGCCATAAGCATAACAACAACTCCTTGGAATATTTGATTAAATTGCCCCTGTAAAAGATTCATCTTGGAAGAGTTCCATGGAATTATCCAGAGCATCTTTAAGTTCAGGGAACTCCCAGAACTCATTCATGCATGCATATTATGCATGATGTACACCTCTCAACCCCTTAATGTCCCTACACTCAACTATTTATCTCAGAAACTTTAGGAACCCATACAGTTTCATTGAATGCTATTTTGTCAACACCCCATTCCCCATCAAGAACTTCATCTGCATCAATTCAGAAAACATAATTTACCCTTGGAAAGAAAATTAGCAGTTTCTGTATTTAAAAAAAAGTGAATAACAAAATAGCATTGCATTATATAGCATATTGAAAAAAGTTTAAAAGCATGCATAATTTAAATCAGTGCTAATATATACAGAAAAACAATTTTCTTCATCATCATTATATGAAATATTAATGTAAGAACTTTGTTGCTTATGTTACCCTGTGCATGTCCTTTCTAATTTTACCTATAATTATAGATTTTACAACCTTAATCATTACCTTATGTTTATATATGTACAGGCTATCACTTGTATCATATTCCAGTCATAAAAATACTTCCATATACTTTGTAGTAAGATATGAAATAAGATAGATTGTATTATATTCATATCTTATATAGAACATAAAGCCTTCTAGAAACTTCAAAATCAACTACTCTGTTCAACTTTCAACTAAACAAATATTATCATTCATGATCTATAATTGTAATTTCCACATGGATTTCCTATGTGTTTATAATAATTATAGCATTTTTAAAAATTGATGGGACTGTGGACTGAGAGTTTATTTCTTTGTTACTATAATGTTAATTTGCATGAAAGTTTCCAAGCTCTCAGAATATTAATGCCATCATAATTTCTACAGTTTGAATTTATTCATTTACCTTAAGTCTACAGTCAACATTTACGTTAATAGCAATTAAAGTTTACTGATATTTTCAACTTTGTGTTTGGTCAATCTTTGGTTTCCAGCAGTAAATGCATCAGTACACACCATCAAGGCCCTGCAACTGACTCATCTACTCTCCTTTCCTTTAAGTCTGGTATACTCTTTCCATCATTTCTTCTTGGTGGACCTCCAGCTTTTTGCATGATGTACCTTCCAATTTTCATCACTGCTCCCTGATGTCTGTGGTGATTTATTTTATATTTAATAAAATCAGTCTGGAATATCAGCCAATAGAATCACCCACAGTCAAGCACATGGATTAGAGAGTGGTAGCTCATGCCTTTAATCCCAGCACAGGAATGATTGCGTGGTGACCTACACCTTTATCCCGTAACTCAAGAGACAGAGATCTTAATGTGTTTCGTGAGTTCAAAGCATAACAACCAAACAGTGGTGGTTCACACCTTTAATCTTAACTCTAGGATTGTGATGAAGATTTGAACCTGGACATGAAACAACTGGGCAAAGAAGCTATTGAAGACAGGCATAGGTAGATAGTGTGGTATTCTGTAGAAGGGATGGGATGAGTCAGTCTGAGGATTCTTGAAGATAGCTTTTACCCTGGGAAGCTGGCTGGGTATGTTTCCTCTCTCTTTTATTCAGTTTCCCCCCAATATATGTCTCTGAGTTTTCATTAAATACCAATTAGAATTAGTGTTTTACATGGCCATCCTTGCTATTTCATGCTTGCACATCACCACGCTCTTGATGGTATACCTGTGTCTTAATAGGGTATTGAGAATCCTACCTTGTGCTGGTACCTGCTGGTGTTTAAGCTTACCTTTCCCCTGTTAAGGATAGTCATAGGGTTCAAGTTGAAAACCAGTTATTGAAGGACCAAATAAAATAATGTCCTGGTGATGTTATAGTCCTGGATGTAACTAAAGAAAGTTCTATTTCAAATATGGGCCCCTATGTTATCATGCACTCAGATCTAATAAGTGAAGAATATGGTAAAATCCAGTTTCATTAGTTAAAATAAAGAGTCTAAACAAGTCGTGGGAAACATATCACAGGGACAGCTTCAGGTTCCTCAGCAGAGTATTTTTATCCCAAAATGTGGAACACATGAAGTTGTATTTTTATTTTTTTTCTTTAAACTTCTATTGTCTTCATGAAATTTAATTGTCATATACCATACATTGCTGTGATTTGGGGATTTAAAAAAAATGACTTCATGTACCTATTACAGAGAATAAACTTAGCCAAAAAAAAAAAAAACCTTTTAATTTCTGTTATTGTCAAGTTATTCTAATGCCATCAGTTTCCTTGAAACACTGAAACTCTTTGATTGACAAGCTGTAACAAACTACAGATTACTGTAAAGCAGTATGGCTCTAAACATTTCATTTACATATCTTTGATTAATAATAATATCTTTCATCTGGAAAAATTATATTTATTTAAACTTCCAAGTATAAGAGAATTTATATCAGAAACTATCTTATTCACTAGTTAACTGCTTATAATTAGTAGAATATTTACCTAAAAATGTAGAACTTTGATTTATTTTTTCCCAGTTCTTTTAAGTGTCATATGGTACAGTGTTCAGACTTATGCAACCCCACAGCTTTACCTGTTTTGTATGTTTTCCGGCTTCCCTGAGATGGACAACATAGTAGACCTCGGTAAACAATAAAGAAATAATAATGGGATGATCTCATGTTATAAACAAGCCTGAAAAAGAATGACTACTCATTCCTCAAAAAACAGGAGACATTAATAAGCATATCTAAGCATACGTTAGCATTTTATATGGAGTAAACTTCTTTTTAAAATGAAATAGATATGACAGGAAATAGATATGGCAAGTTGTCTTTTGACTTCCACACACAAGATATGCCACATGATGCCTCCACACAAGCACAACCGCCCCTAACACAAAAAAGAAAATCAAATAAATTAAAATGTGAAAAGAAAAAAATGGAAAATAATAGTTTCATCATTGAAATATTTTTAATTTATAAATGTTCTATGCTGTAAACATTCATTATCATGCCTTTGTTATCATAGCTAATACTTCATGGAATATAGTGAATTTTTTTGAAGGTCTTTTTATTAATTCAGACAATGTTACCTTTGTTTGCTTTTTCTGTTTTTCAGGTGCATATGTCATTCAAATTTAGAAGTGATTGAGATAGTCAACTAGTCAGATAACTGAAAGTATTGCTTAATTCTTATGGAAACTTCAAAGGAGAAAAATGTTCACTGTTTTAATTCTTAAATCCTTAGTAACTGTGTATATAAAGATATCTTTATAGATGACTAGAATATTATAGTAAGGCTTTACTAATCAAATAAAAGTCACAGGATCTTTCTAGGTCTCTCAGTCTACCCATGCATGTTTGAAATTTTATTAATGATATACAATGACCATTTTCCGACTTCAACTTTTCAAATCATTATGGTATTTTAAAAATAGATTGTGTGTGTGTCCTACAGAAAACTGTCAAAAATCTAACAAAAATTAAAAAAAAAAACAGCATGTCATCCTATATCAAAATACATTGTGCATTTTATCATATAGAAATGTGTATAATTAAGATCACACACACACAGACACATAGATATTTATTAATGCTTTAGAAAAATGTAGATATAGAATACTTTCTGACATTATAATATATGATAATTCACTTCTGGCCTAATGTATAAGATTTTAATGAAAATCTCTATGTAGAGTTTGGCCCAAATTTCTGATATTTCATAGTTGACAAATAGCACTAGAAAGTCCAGCAAAATTGTAATAATCTCCAAATGCTTTTATCCACACTGCCAAATTATTTCATGATTTTTTTGTTAAAAACTCTAAATTTGTGTATGAATACATGAATTCAATAGAATTCTGCCAAATATTTATTACAGTATACTAGTCGAAAATTGGTTTTGGCTTTGAATCTCTCCATCATTCTTTTATGTGACTATGGAATGACTCCAAGTATAAGGGATGTAATTTACTAACATCAAAATGTGATAAAAATTTGTGTGCCACCATTTATCTATAAATAAATAATGATACATTGATGTTAATCTTGTATAGGCTGTGAATACAGTATTCAAATATTAAAATACTATTCTGTCATATACATGGAATATAATAGATAGTTAAACTTCAAAGTGGTTTTGAATTAATTCAATCCTCAACATATTCCTATTTACTAGAAACAGTATAGCAGCTTTCTAGAAGAAAATAAAAGACCTTGAAACTACACAGTTGTCTCATTGTTGTTTAATAATCACATTGAGCAAGAATGGGGTTCTATGTCAGTCTGAATCAACAAAGTCAAAATAAAGCAAAAGACAATTTCTGCAGACAATGAACCAGAACATTCCAGCTAAATTTTACTGTCTCAGAAGTATTCTTTCAAATGAAGCACAAATAGGCAAGGAAATAGACAACAAACCAGGATACCACTTCCATCTGTCAGTAGATTATCAAGTAGAGCTTGATGCCAATAGAACCATAAATACAGCAGCAGGGTCAGCATCTGAAAAGTTATGAAACTGTATTTTCAAGAAACAGTATGTAGATTCTTATCCAAATACCCTAGGATAAAAATCAAAACTTTTAGGTGTATTTTGTGTAATGTATTACTATTTAATGTAGAAAAGACAGCCACTATTTCTAGATTGTTTTCCTGCCTTTCTTCCCATGGAACAAATAGTCATCATCTTCCTGATTCTCTAATTCCTACATTCCTTCCTGCCTTGGACTTCTGTTTATAGAATAGATACTCTCTCAAATATACATGTCAACTGTGATCACAAGGTAAGATTATTATGAAGCCCAAAAGAGCTCTACAATGAACTTAATCTCTACTGAGTATTGGTGTTATAATATGGTAGATGTTGAAGCATGCCAGATCTAAGATTAAACTTTAAGAAAAAAGAGTCCAATTACCAATTCTACTGGTATAAAGATGTACAAACAGTTAAAGATTATTCTATATATGCCTGTGAAAGTGTTTCTGGATGGCATTATGGTGGAATTCATAAACTGTGTAGGAAGTGGTTGCATTATTATAGTAGAACTGTGTTTTACAGTAGAGGAACTGATCTGAAGGATTAGGAAACTGGAGAATTGGAGAGGCAAACTTTCACTTAAGACTTATCAATCTTTCTGAGAATTCCCGAATAATAAATGTTTCACAATCATTAAAGCTAACCCTTAATCCTAGAATATATTTGCTGGATATGCATGGATTTATAAGATATCTTTTCTAAATTTACACTTTCCAAACAGTATTAATTCTAACCAAAGGTCTTCTTCTACCGAAAAACAAATGCAGCAATGCGCCCTTACTTGCGGGATGTACTAGTTTTATCATTTTCACCAAAATTCATTAAAAGCTTGTTTAGTAGATAGTAGAATAGCTTTTTAATAAAGGATATGACAATGTGTCCACTGACATGCATCACTTGCAAAAATAAGTTTGATTCAATATACAGCAGCTACGCTTTGAACAGATCATGTTATTTCTACTCCTATCAGAATTCACAGATCCTGGACTAGAGAGACAAATCAGATAATAAAATGCTTGCTGCATGAGAACTTGAACTCAATCCCTTATACTCAGAAAGTCATGAGTACAGCAGCCTATTGTAATAGTAGTACTGTGGGGACAGTGGTAAAAGGATCAGTGCCAAGTACAAGTTTGCATAGGGTTTCAACAAAAAGTAAGAAGGTGAGTAATTTAGAAGTTCACCAAGTAGGTAGTCTCTGACCTATATGTTCATATGTATATGCATGTATGCTGTTTTTAGCTAAATTTATAACTCATTCCAAATAGTGGGCTTACAACTAGCTGAAGTATAGATAACATCCAAGTCCAATCTGACAAACCATGAATTTTATTGTGGTTACTTATAGGTGAGGGTTACTTACAGGAGCATTAATTACTAAAAGACAATTGCATCAAGTAAGTCCACTCCAGCATCAGTGACAGCTTACAAAACCTGGGAACCTGTAGTTCACTGCACAACCTGTAGACAGATCAAAATGCTGGAGTTTCTTCCAGGCGTCTCTCGTGCTTTTCCAGACAGACTGCTTGGTTTATGCTTCTTCCAGGGAAGCTGAGTTGGTCTTAGAGTCTTCTTTGGAACAGAGCTTTATTTCATCTGGGAGAGACTCCAAGTTTTATTGACTATTCTGGTCACAGAGACAGGTGTTTAGGGGTACGGGTCAGGTGTAGTGAATCCGGTCAGTTTCAGAGACTTTCTAAAGCTATTTTGAGACATTTACATTCTTGTTTAAGGAGCTTCCTGCAAGATGGACTGTTTCAATGTCAAGGAAAACTTACCCAAGACCACCTCCAATTAATCATATTCTTCACCTGCTTTTCTGTGTCCCTTGCTGGTTGATGCTCACAATCTCTTATCAGCTGCACCATTTCTCATTGGAATTTTTGTGAATGACCTACTGATCCCGAGGCTGCCTTGGCTTTGATACTGATACCTCCTATATACTTCTTTCTGATAATAAATTCAAAATTAAAACTTTTGTAAAAACTCTAAAAACCTGTTTTTCATGTGTTCAACTCCTTTGTGCCCTCTCAATGTGTCTTTAGGATAAAATTAAAACACCAAGCTCTCTCGTGATCTGTTATCTGCCAAAGCCTGCACATTCTCCTCTGATTTGTGAACTTCTCTGTCTGAACAAGCTTTTCTAGGACTATGCTTGATAGTTCCAAACTCAACTTTCTGCAGACTATTTTACTACATATCCATCATGGATGGGTAATCTACTCTTTACTATGAAAAATTGAACTGAGAGCTGAGGGGGAAGCTCAGTTGCCAAAACAGTTGACTTGTAATGCATGAAGAGCTGAGTTCTATCCCCACCACTGCCTAAACTGGATGTGGTAGGGTAAACCAGTACTTCAGAGTTGAAAGGGAAAAAAAGCAGGAGTTCCAGGTCATCATCAAATGCAAGGTAAATTTGAGGCTAATCTGGTCACACGAGAACCCATCAAAACAAATGAAAAGTTAGAAAACTCTCATGTATAAAATAAGCCCTCCTCCTCCTCCTCCTCCTCCTCCTCCTCCTCCTCCTCCTCCTCCTCCTCCTCCTCCTCCTCCTCCTCCTCCTTCTTCTCACTGTCTTCATTATGTCTCCTTTATCCATTGTGACTTGAGGAGCAGCTCTGGACACTCTGGACCCTTTTGCATGTTTTTAGCGATGTTATATTTAGTTACATGAAATGACTGTACTTAGTGTTTCATTTGCAGTCTTCGAGGGCTCATTGGCATGCATCTTCTCATTGCCCACCTGCATGCTGGGTTCTGATGCTGATCTTGTAGTTGCTGTCTCCTCTGCTAACTTAAAGTTATATTTACTACCTTACCACAGACCCCCATCCTCCGAAAAACATTATCAAGAAGAAAATCGACAATTTTCAGGTAAAAATATATACATTTCAAATCTAGTCTATTTTTTATGGCCAGTATTTTGGTTGATGCTTAAGAGAAAAACCATAAGTTATTTGATCTGTGAATTGTTTAGAATTTTGACTTTTTTAGAGAAGTAATACAGCTTAACTTGATGTCATAGTAACAAAACTTTAACTGATAGTTGAATCTTGATTTTGATTTCGATGATATACATTTTTTGCTTTGTTTTGTGTTAGAATTTGCAGTTGTTTTGACCAAGTTTTGCCTCAGCTCGTCATAAAGATGGACCTGTTACCTCCGTGAGGATGACTCCTGTATCCATGACTCTCCAGTGTTATTTTCTTCTTGCTACTATAAACAGAGCTGGAGCCGAGGTTGGTCCATTTGTTTCTCTCACACCTATGAGAAGATTTTCTCAAATATGTCTCTTTTCATCTCTGGCATATATTTATCATCAAAAGATTTTTCCTGGGCACCCGATTTAACTAAGGTTCATGAGTTCTCTCCATCCTAAAATCTCCTCTCTTGCAGGAACAAAAACTTTAGTTGTCTTTTAAGATTTAAGTATAATATTTGGTAGCATATATTATCATTGAAAGCACAGAGAAGATATCATAAACTATAAGCATCCAAAGCTGTCATTTAAAATAAAATTGATGGAATGTGAACAAGATTAATGCTGATGCAATGTAAGTACACAGAGCATCCATTAGATAGCCTTGACATAAAGAAGCCAGGTATAGAAACACAGAATATTTAATACCTATTGATGAAGAGCAATAAGAAATGGACATACTTTATATTTTAGCCATATTATTGAGTCTTATGAAAAATGAAACATTTTAAATAATATTTAATGCTTAATAATCGCATATGTTAGACATCTTAGTCTCAAATCTCAGCTCTTTGTCTTTCTAAACTTGAAAAATGACTAATTCACAGATAAACAGACATGGTCATCTCTAAAACAGGAAAATCTGTAATAAGTTAAGAGATACAATGCAAATGAAACTTTACAAGAATAGTTCATTGTTATTCATTTTATTACTTTTATTGACTCTCATTCATATCTATAGTGTATTGATAATCAGGTGTACGCTGCTGTCTGAATTTCAGTAATTTTGGGCATTTTGGAATCAGCTCATGAACTGCGGGGTTCTTTAAGGAATCTAAAAAGCAGCAGAAGCTCAAAGTCTATTATTTATAGATCTCATTTTCCTGAGCAGTCTTAATCTGTCCTACATAAAAATCTCATATATGATATTCTCCTAATTACATACATTGTTAAGGGGGGAAAGCAAGCTACATTTCTTTAGTGTCATTTAATGAAATTAAACCAATCAATCAATAAAGCTCATCTGTTGTATATTACCTTGCAAGCCAACAGATTGCCACATGAAGTGAGTCCTGGGACAGTGATGAGTACATGGTCCCTTCAGGTTACATCACCCCACTTCTTCAGTAATTTAATCCATAAAGCCTAGAACATGGTAGAAAGCTTTTATTAACCGTAGCTTTGGATAGGGAAAGAGAGAATAAAATATTTTCCTCTGTGGGTATGACTAGAGCAGTTTTGAATCACCAGCTTATGTACACTGATAACACAATAGCTCATAAGCTCATCTTATTTGGTCCCTTGTTTAGGATGCAACTCTGAGCTATTTAGTTGCTATGGTAATAGTAATGGTAAGGACTGATTGGAAAAAAATAGCATCTTATTTGAGATTTTTTTTTTTTTGTTGTGAAATGGTAGACTAATTTAAAGTTGCCCTATTAGACAAGATGCTGGTTACCTGTGTTTAGATCGGCATGCTTACTCTCTCAGTCCAGATTGCTTCAGTATGCTACTTTAGACTAAAATCCCTAAGACTTGACTTGGAGTTTAGCAATCTTAAAATAACTTAATCTTCATTTAATGGGAGTTTTTAAAGCAATTTTTAAGTGTATGCACTTTTATAAAAGAAGAAATAAACAAAATTGAGTATCTAAGAGCCAACTTTCAGAAGTTTGGGCAAGTATAAAATAACTTTTCCAGAGGAAGCATAACTTAATGACAGTCTAATTTAATATCAGGAAACTATAAGAATTCCAGAAATAAGTAAATTATGAGAACTTATTTCCTTTTAATTCTCAGATCCCATCTGGAACAAGGTGTGAGTGGAAAATGGCTTAATTGTCCAGAGGTACATGTCTTTGGAGTCAAAGGAAATATAATATTCTGTGCATAATTTCGCCTACAGAAATTTTGACATTTTTATATCTTTCACAATCAAGGCATTGTCAAAGAAACAGGTATTTAAACTCCTACAAGCTTATGGATATATTTAGACTATAATAAAGTACAAACTTGGTAATATGTCAATATGCACAGCTGGAAAGCAGATGTTCAATCAAATGATCTCAGTACTTGAGAAAACTATTAAACCCATGACTCAGATGAAAAATCCTCATAATATATTGTCCTTATATTTGGCTCTGCCTTCTAAATTAACTCTAAAATTATTATTTCTATTATTGTTTTTGTTGAATCCAATTAAGGAAGACAGTTAAAGTTTGACTGTGTGCACTATACTACCTGAGCACTAAGAAGTGCTCAAGGCATGTGTCAATTAAACTCTGAGTTATAAGTTGTTTACTTTACTAGAAAATAAAGTAATAAATGTACATAACTACTAATATATGAGACATAGTGTTGGATATACTAAGTTCTAAATCACAATTTTATTGTTGTTTACTGTACTAGAAAATAAAGTAATAAATGTATACAACTACTAATATATGAGACATAGTGTTGGATATACTAAGTTCTAAATCACAATTTTATTTATCTCCTGTAGGTCCAAGACATTTTAGTCAGGGCCAACCTTATCAGAGAGACATTAATTTTTTTTTTTAACTAATAACTTTGTATTTAAGAATTTCCAGTCTTTGCATAGGGGGATCTGGCATGCTTCCACAAAGGCCCATTTTTATGATTAACAGACAATCATTCTAAGCTTCCAGAGTATCTTTGATTCTACCAAATTATTTGGATGAACCACAACTAGCATGTGCTATTTATATTTCAGTGAATGAAAAAGTATATCTCACAAAGAGTTTATCATTCTTAATAAAAATGGAGACTATATATGTTTGTACTGTTTGATGTTCCATAGTTATTTTAGAGAAATACATGACTTCTTAGCCAGTGATTTACTAACAGGATTTCCTTAAGAATCATGTGTGAAGACAAAACTGCCCTGTAGTGCTACAATCTTTTAATGACATGCCCAGAGGAGCTGGTAAAAAAAAAAAAAATTAAATTCTAAAAGTACCTCTTAAGCATGAGTTCTGCATCCCCAGCCAGAAGCAAGAGATCCCTTTTCTCATAGTCCCTTATTAAAAACAAAAATTAAATGCCTGTGAATTGGTGCTCTATGATCCTAGCTATGACATATCCCTGAACACATAATTAGATAATTACATTTTAGACAAAAGAGTTGCATAGTAATTCACAACATAAATTTCAGCTAGGGAATAGAAATTGATACATGAAATATATATCAATACAAATATAAATACATTCATGTGTGCTCTGTGCAGACTTAAGCTATTAAGGGTCATTAAAAACACAGGAGCAAAGTGCTCCTGGGGATTATATTCTAAGAACCATGTTTATAATCAGTAGGCAGCTAATCCCTGCTCACCTATTGGAATTCTTAGCTTACGCAGTATAATATTAACTATTACTTTCTATTTGTAAAGTTACATGAACATGCAAATATTGGCAAAAATGCTATTCCCCCAAAGATCTTGGCATGTTCTGAGATTTAATAGACTTACAAACAGAAAAAAAGGAGAAGAAAGAACAGTGTGGATAGGGGAACTTTTAAAGATATTAACTCCAGGTTAAATTAATTAACTCATTTATAGCAGTCACTCCTCATGCCCTTGACCTTCTGTTTAATAACTCAAAGCTGTTCTCACAGTCTCCTCTTTCCCCTTAAAGCTATAGTAGTAGTTTCTAAGAATCACTGCATCAAATTTCATGTGTTGAACTTGTAAATCTGCTATAAATGTAGGTATTCTTTAGTGTTTCTCTTTTACTGTTTTAGTGTGTCTGTGTGTATCTGTATGTGTGTATGTATGTGTGCATAAGTATACATTCTAGTATAGCCACAAATAGATTATACAAAGAAATATATGTGTGTAGATGTTTATCTCTATTTGTTTAAGAATATAATTTGAGTGTTTTGGTCTTTGTCTTAGAAACATTTCAAATGACTTCTCAGTAGATTAGAATCTACCTTTTGTCTGATTCAAGATAAAACAGGTTTTAAAACATAGACTACATTTATTATAAGAACCATTGAAAAACAAGTCTACCCCAATTGTCATGATAGAACATTCATCCAGCAACTGATGTAAGCAGATTCAGACAGAGACCCACACCTAATAACTGGACCATCATTTCAGTCCAGTTGAAGAGAAGCAAGAGAGATTACATGAGCAAAGGAAAGGAAGTGATGATATGGTAATCCACAGAGACAGCTGACCTGAGCTACTGGGAGCTCACTGACTGGATTGACAGCTGGGGAACCTCCACGGGACCAAAGGAAGCCCTCTAAATATGTATGACAGTTGTGTGGTGTGGGGTGGTTTGTGTGACCTCTGGCAGTGAGATCAAGATTTATCCTTAGTGCATAAACTGGCTTTTTAGAAACCATTCCCTATAGAGGGATACCTCGCTCAGCATTGATACAGGAGAAAGGGACTTGGTCCTGCTTCAACTTGATATGCCAGACTTTGTTGACTCCCTTGGGTTGCTTTATCCTCTTTGAAAAGTAGATGGGGAGCAATGGTAGTAAGGGAAGCTGGGAGGTGAGTAGGAATAGATGAGGGAAGAGGAACTCTTGTTGGTATGTAAAATTTTAAAAAATCTTTATATAAAAAAGCCAGTGATTAACCCACAACCACAAAAAGGTAGTATTTTCTCCACAAAGTAGCATTGTCTGTTTGCGAAGCTCCTGGCAGGGAAATCAGCACCTCTCGTTAACTGGCTTTTAGGAACCCATTCCTCATGCTGGACTGCCTTGGCCAAACTTGGTGCAGGGGAGAAACTGCCTCACCTTGAATGTGTCAAGCGTAGTTGATTCTCAAAGGGGGACTTTCCCATTCTGAATGGAGACAGAGAAGGAGTGTATGAGGAGGGGGGTAGCTTGGAGGTGGGCACAGGAAGTGGGAACAAACTAGCAAAATAAATGTTAAGAATGTAATTAAACATAGCAAAGTATAACTTCCCACCAGGATCAGTTGCAGGATGATACTAAGTCCATGCAGTCCTCAAGGACATTGACACGGATACTGAAACAGCAAAGATCTGATGAAATCTGGTCAGTCCTGCTGTATTGAACAGCGGTTGATCCGCTACATGGCAAGGGAAGCAGGCTATAGAGATCAAGGTAGAGGTGTGTTGAAGGATCTCAGAGATGAGATTTCCCCCGTGTACCCTGGAGATAATATTTTGAGAAGAGATTTTTTTTCAGTCATTGTCTGGCTGAATCGCAGAGAAGGTAATAGTTGAGATGATGATCTTGGCAAAGCCAAGAGGAGAACACCCGGTTAAAGGACAAGCAACACCCGACAGATTTTCCACACCTCTTCTTAGCTCCCATTGCAGAAAGCCCAGCATGTAGAAACAACACACCCAAATTTCATAAACAAAACTGAAGCTGGCCTCTAGTAGATCTCGGACTAGGAACTCTGTAAGATTAGTGTTTTCATGTGGAAATCCCTCTAGGCAGAAAGAACACTGACTCCACTTGCTTGAACACAGGTACTAACAACTTTCTCCCAAACGACAGATATGGCTACAAAAGGCAATCTATAGGAAAGGTCGTTTTGTCTTAACCCTAATATGAAGATTTTCTCAAGTGATAGTTGCTGGGAGAAGGAAAATCAGAGTCTTCTAAAGGAGTTACACCTGCATATCAAGCCCATTCCACAGCAGGTCTCATGCTCAGAATTATTTGGCCAACAAAATAGACTCCATGTTTCTTTTTGCTATTTGTTTGTTTGTGTATGTACGGGGTGTTGTATGTGCCTTTTGTTTTGTTTGTTGGTGGTAGCTTTGGTGGTTACTTTTTTTTTTGAGGGAGAGAGAGGGGGGTATAGAGAGAGAACATGGAATTGAGTAGGTAGGAAGGCAGGAAATGTCTGGAAGGAAAGAAAATATTACAAAACATATCTTATAAATGTAAAAGGTTGTTTGATCTGTTCACAGAGACACTTGCTTAACTATGTTTATTCTTGTTCTATTCATAATGGCCAATAACAGGAAACAACCGAGATGTCCCTCAGCAGAACAATGGATAAAGAAAATGCAGTTCATTTAGACAATAGAGTATTACTCAGTCATTAAAATTACATAACATCATAAAATTCTCAGGTTAGGCATCCCAGATACAGAAAAACAAATATCATGTATGTTTGCTTATATATGGATATTAGCTTTTAAATCAAACTACAATCTTAGAACCAAAGAGGTTTGGTATAGAGTAAGGGAATAGAAAGATTCATAGATATATTTTGTTGAGATAAGAAAATTGAATAGATAGTTATAAATGGATGGGGATGAAATGGGAGAATCAAATGATTAAGTGGAAGGAAAGTGAGGTATATGAAGGAATACTGGGAAGGCTAGGGGAGCGTGGATATCTAATACATTAGAACCTTTCTGAAATATGTATTTATATAAAGTCTATCTAACTGAAATTGCCAAGTATTGAGGAAGACAATCCAAACTGACCATTTTTTGTCACGAAGTGAAGTTTCCAGTACTAGAACTAAGGTACATCTAATTGAGTTGTTGGCCAAAGGGGTCTCTTGGAAATGCCTACACAGCCCTGGCTGTTGGCTAGACTACAGATTGATCTCTGCAAACTGACAGCAAGGTCCCATTACTGAGTATAATTCATTAAAGATGGAGAAGAGTATCTACTACCTATATTGAGCATTTACACTCACTTTGTAGCATCTTTGGTACAGAAAGATACTTTGTATGCTAACAAAAGAAAATCCTAAACATCGGCCCAGTCCCAATCACTTTGAATACTAATGCAACATCCTTAGGGCCTGAATGGTTCTGTGCCATTTCAGGGTGCAATGTTTGGCATTATGACTTTCAGTTGGTGATTTGATGGGACTCTGATTGTGAAAATGAGTGGTTCTGTTCCTTGTCCCTTCTTTTGAGTTCTTTTCTTTACGTTTGTATGTTTTGTCCAATTCTGATGTGATTTTATCTTATTTTATTTTATTTCATTTTAATTAGCCCTTAGAAGACTGATTTTATTTTTCTAATGAAAAACAGCAAAATAGTAGATCTGATTGAAGAGGAAATTGGAGGAGGAGGGGTAGGGGAAACTCATAATCACGATAAATTATGTGAAAAAATATCTTATTTTCAATAAAAGTGTTAAAGGCAGAAATACTATGTTATAGTAATAGCAATAAAATAATTAATATGGTGATTATATTATTCAATTTGTTTTCAAAAATAACAGTGTGATTTAGTCTTATGAGTTTTTCAGATTGTTTCATATACATAAAAGATAATGAAATGATTACAAAAACAAAGTGAGTAGTGCTTTTTCTAATAATATACACATTGACATATTTTTTTATTTACTATAACATGGAATTAGATACCCATTAGTGACAACATTTTCATATGCCTGCAGATGTAAATAATACCTACAAATTTAAAATATTTACTAATATTTTTCTGTGCATCTTTCTAAAAACATGTCACAAAATAACTTATTAACATGTATAGCATGCTGTTTCACTTGGCAGCAAATATATATTCTTAGCATAATAAATCTTCTGGAACTCAATTAGAAATGTTTTTGAAAGTATATTTAACATGTATGAGAAATTTCCACAATTTTACCAACCATATCAATTGTCATTTAAATCACAGTATAACATACTCTATAGACACTGAATTAATCTTCTTTAGACACTAAGTTAACCTTTGAAAGCAGTTCCACTTGACCCCAAACCAGGTAACTTCCTGGAATCCTGAGAGTTGTAGTTTTTAAAAAAATAACAATAATGTTTGATGGGAAAGTATGGTGGCCTATGAGTTTTGTCCATATAAACTCCAAACAAGTGTCTTGGAGCCACTCAGCTGGAAACTTTCCAAGAATGATGCTGACCAGATTCCATCTTGTTCAGTATTTAACGTTTTAAATAAAGCTAGCTTCAATAGTCAAATTGTTTTTTTTCTCTGGTGAGTCTAGGGATTAACATCTCCTAATGTTTTACAATTCTTAAATTCTTAAATGCATTAAAACATGTTTATAAAATATCAAATTTTAATAAAGTGAGTAAAACTATTAAAATTGGATGGTTACTTAGTGTAAGCGTCCCAAAAAAGTCTCCTTAGTTTAGTTTATACATACTTCACTTTTCAAGCTTGAAAGCCTCTTATGTGTTAGCCTTCCATCTTGTGGTTTCCTCTTCAATATTTTTCCTCACCATCATTAAGCCTTCATTGTACATATCTTTTGGCTCCTTGTTCAAAATATTAGAACATTTTTAGGGCAATATGATTGACATTATTTTCCACATCATTTATCTCAGTACATTTGCTGATACAATATATGTAGGCTGCTGATTTTTTGTTTCAATTCTGCATCTTGCTATTTTGTTGAAAATGGTTATCAACTTCACATGTAGTCTAGAAGATTCTAAAAGAAGTCTAAAGGTTTTTAATGACTTCTATACAGAATCATGTCACCTGCAAATAAACATTCTTTAACTTCTTTCTTTCCTGTTAGTACCCTATATGTCCATTTCCCCATTTTGATTTAAATCTATATCACTAATTCAATCACGAGTAAAGAAAGAGATATCCATGTCCTGTTCCTGATTTAGTGGAAATCCTTCAATTTTTTCTTCATTTAACATGCTATTGTCTGTGATCTTCTTGTGTTGAGATATCTCTCTTGTCTATCAGATTTTTCAAAACTTTTTATTCTGAGTGAATGCTGAGTCTTCTCAAACCCTTTTCTGAATCTAATGGGATGATCACGTAGTTTTATGGCCTTGACTCTGTTTGAGTGGTATAATGCAAGTATTTACGTATGTAGAACTGTCTCTACATTTCTGGGATGAAAATGACATGCTCATAGTTTCTGATGTTTTCAATGTGATTTCTCTCTCTCTCTTTCCTTTTATATTTTTTTTCAATCATAGTTTGTTAAAGTGTAGGGAAGAAAGATATCACAATATAAAACCTAAGAACTTCCTGTAATGTTCAGGATTCACAGATGATGCTATTAATGATGGTTTTCTTCTTCGGGAGCATGGAAATAACTTTCCAGTGCTCTCAGTTTAAAAAAGTTTTGCATCTGTATGTTTTTGGGAAGAATAAGATAAACCAAGAGTGGTCTGTTTACTGAGTCTTTACCCAGCTTTGGTACGAGGGAAACAATGCCCTCTTTAAAAGAGTAGAGAAGTGTTCCTTCCAGTACTATTTCAAGGAAAAGTTTGAGATGCCTTGATGTTGCTTCTTCAAAAATTTAATATAATTCTGTTCTAAATATGTAAAACTTGGCAATTAATTTAGGGAAGGGGAATTTTAATCATTGTCTTCATTCCATTGATTAATTTAGGCTTTTAAATTATTTGATAAATTTTGATTTAACTATGACAGGTCACATAGCTCTAAAAGTGCATCTTTTTTAGCAGTCTACAGAATAATGAAATATCCACTTTTAACTATGTCCACATGATTCTTTGAATTTCCTCGATGTCTGCTGTAATACCTCAGTTTCATCTCTTAATTTGTTAATTTGGACCTTTTATCTTTTTTGTTTAACTGTGGTAAGGCATATTGCTCTCCAATTCTTTTTTTGCATCGTTCAGGTTTCTATTCCATTAATTTCAGTCCTGATTTTCATTCTCTCTTCCTATCTACACTTTAAAAATAATATTCTCATTTTCCTAATGCCTACAGTTACATCATTATGTAATTAAGTTGGTATCTCTCATTGTTTGATGTGTATACTTCCCGTTATAAGCTTTATAACCAGCAATATGCTTCATAGAGTGAGGAATATTGTCTTTTCATTTTCACATAGTTTTAAGAATTTGTGTCTTTGACCTAGAAAGCATCCAACAGTGTGTTTAGTCTTCAGGAGTTTGTGTAATCTGTAGTTTCTACTATGTAAATATCTAGCTTAATACTTATGTTCCAATAGAACTCAGAACATTATGTCAATTCTCCTAAATTTATTAAGACTTGCTTTGTTTTCTAATAAGCGCCTAGTCTTGGAGAAAGTTCGCTGAGCTATTGAGAAGAACATGCACTGTTTAGTGTTTGTGGTGACTCTTTTCTGGATGTTTGTTCCAGCTCCTTGAATTATGTTGTTACCTAACTCCATAGTTTCTCTGCTTAGTTTTTGTCCAAGAGACCTAATGATGACAGTGGGATATTAATATCACTCATGAATATTGTATTTGTACCCTTCTGTGTTTTGATCTAGCTTTAAGTTTTTAAAGAATTTCTGTGCTCTTCTTTTTTGGGGTGCATACTTTTAGTATTGCAGTGTCCTCTTTGGTAGATGTTCTTTAATTAGTATTAAGCAACCATTTTATTTCTCTTCTAATATTTTTTTAAATGGATATTGTCAAATGTTTAAACAGCAACACCTTCTTGTTCTTTAGCTCAGAATACCTTTGTCCATAATTTTCCCCTAAGTTTCTGATTATCATGGATGGTAACATGTGCTTCTTGGAGGTAGCCAAACAATGGATTCAGTTATATAGTTCAGTCTGTTATTTCACCTCTTTTTATTGGGGGAATTGAGACTATTAGTATTCAAAGATTTTGAAAGATTTGCATTAATTCATGTCATTATAATGAGTTTATACTATTTTCTCAGACCAGTTTGATTATCTGTCCAAGTATTGTTTATTTGTTTCTGTGCCCTTTTGGGTGGGTTTATTATTTACTACAAACTAAAGGATTGGTGTTAATAAATAAATTCCTTTAGTCTATTTTCTATTATGAAAAAATTTTAATTTCTTTTTTAACATTAGATGATTTCTTGCTGGTATAGGAGTTAAAAATGCTAAAATTTGATGAACATAGATGGAAGTTAGATGGCATGATATTTAGTCACTTCATTAAAACTATTATTATTTCCAATAATAATGGCATACTTTTCCATATTTTCTGAAAATGTTAGTAAACTAGTCATATGTTTGAGTGATTTGCAATACTACTATAAAAGTAATAGGTACTTCTTTTTAGATTGTGAAACATAAAACTTTGTTTTCAGAATTAAAAAGTTTAAAGACCATCATTAGCCTATTATTAAAAATCTCTCCACTTTTACATATGAGGTGAGTTGAAAAATAATACAATTCTTTAAAATCCTTCCCATTAATAGGTAAAATGTTTCTATATTCATTGAAACAGCATGAAATCTGTACTGTGCCATGTATACTATCACTCTCTTGAGGGAGACGTTTCTATGCCAGTCCAGTTAGTCTGCTGGATGATAAGAGGCATTGTGGAGGACAAATACCTCCTGCCTCCAGCAGCTCTCTAACTTCACAGGCATGAAAACACTCTGAAATCAACAGCCAAAACCAGTTAATTCTGCTCTAGTTTGCAAATTCCTAGACCTAAAGGTTGCTCAGCTCACTAAGAACTGATGTGTTAGTTTTTTGATTTTTGAGAATTTTATGTGCAAATACTTTATTGATATTATGCCTATCCATTCTTTTCTCCTTATTATTCATTGCATATTCCTCACTTCTTTCTAAATTCATGACTTTTTCTTTACTTATTATTGTTACTGTTACATACACAAACACATAAATACATACAATCTACCCAGTCTATTACTGTGGCTCAGATATACATAAGTTTGTTGCTGCTGATGGGAATGGGTAGCTTGTCAAGGTTCTTGTCCATGGGATAAGATGACCTCTCCCTCTCAGAGTCATCGCCGGTTTCCTCTGGTTCTTTATCTAGGGATGAGATCTTATGAAATTATTCCTGTCTATATTAACATGCAAACTAATATTTAAGTTTTATGTAGACAAAACCATTGTTGACATTTCACAGCTTCAACTTTCCTGTCATGTCTAGAAAATACTATTTAGCACCTGACATTGTGGTCCTTTGGTTCTTAGAATTCTTTTACCTTCTCTTCTGTAAAATCATAATGCTGTAGCTATCATACACTAGACACAGACCTATTTATGATATTTAGCTAGCTGCTAACTACATAAATTTACAAATTATCTTAGCATTTAATTACAATTTTCAATTCAATTATTTAATTTTATTGCAAACATCAAATGTTTCTACAAAATCCAATTCATATTAAATAAAAATGAAAATGTATATTCAGTATGATCAGCAGCGTTAGGGTCTTTTTGTTTAAAAAGTAAAGATTCACTTAACAAAGCTCACTGTCAGGAGCTAATACATTACAAAGTTTGAGCAAAGCTTCAGGAAATTTCCTGGAAAGAACTATACTAACTAACAAAGGTTTATAGCCACAGGTTTGTATCAACCTCAGCAAAGAAGGCTTCAAAGAAGAGCTATCATGTCTAACAATAAAATGCATCCACATGAACTCTTTATTGTAACTGAAGACTTATAATCACATCTTCCCAAATCTTATAGAAAATACACACAGATACAGACACACCACCAGCACCAGCACCACCACCAATATCACAACTCCCATCCATAACAACAAAGATGGTAACAACATGAGAGCTTTGGAAGTCTCTGTACAGACTAAGGTATGTGTAAAACTTTCCATACTTTATACTCCATATCCATGCATTGTTTACACTTTGGGAAAGCAAATATAATTAATGAAGAATTAATACAAGTGTTGAATAGTGAAGACGAAACTGAAAGAGAAAGGCGGGCTGAGAGAAACCCCTGAGAGGCTGTAGTCGACAATGGTGTGGCCAGACAGTTGTGAGATGAATTGGGAAAATAGCAGAGGCTTGGCTGAAGGAGTGAAATGCATAGAAAAGAGGAACTGACCACACAACAACAGATGGCTGAGAGCAGAATTTATAAACAGTGAATAACAGGACATAAAAGTCCTGAGTCTGAGGTCAGCAGGTAGTCAGCCTGAGAGCTGGGTATCTCTCCTCTTTACTAAGGTGAACTAGAAAGAACTCAGAAATTCATCCCTCCAGCAGGGTGGTTAACACAAAAGGTCTCCCAAAACTGTGAAGATGATTCCAGTACTGTACTGACCTCATTTCTTGGCTGTATGTCACACTCTGGCAACATTTGGGGTACAATCATCAGCATGAATGCTCTCTCTCTCTCTCTCTCTCTCTCTCTCTCTCTCGCTCTCTCTCTCTCTCTCTCCCTCCCTCCCTCCCTCCCTACTTCCCTCCCTTTTTTCTGCATAGGCATAGGCATTCAATTTCATCTTTTGTCTGTAGTTTTAACAGTGTTTTCACATTATTTTGTCTTAATTTTGTATGCTTTGTTCACCTCCATGCCTTCACTTACATTAGAATATGATAATTGTTTATTATGAGGACATTTCCTTTTTTTTCTTTCTTGTGCCTTTAGCTTTTCTCTCGACTTGACAAAATTCACTCTGTTTGTCAACATCTGTCTCAAATTTAATAAAAACCAGTCTATCAGAGTGATCTACTCACAATCAGTCTAGGAGGATCAGAGAGTGGTAACTCACACCTTTAATCCCAGTACAGGGAATATCTGGCAGTGGTGACCTACACTCTTAATATCTGCAGTTGAGGCCAGTTTAGTTTACAGAGGGAGTTCCAAGCTCCCAGGAAGGCAGTGGTGGTGTCATCCCTTTAACCTTATCCTTGATGTGAAACAACTGATTGAAAAAGTATTTAAGGCAGGCATAGAAAGACAGAGGGGTAGTAGAAGCCAGGAGGAGCAAGGCTGAGGAAGCAAGAAGACCGTTGGGTGAGATTTGACTGTGGTGTTTCCTCTCTGATATCTTAGCCTTTCCCTGAGATCTAGCTCTGAATTTCCTTCATTCATGCAACAAACATCTTGTATAGTTTCCTAATATTCTGTTGCAACAGTTGATTTTCTTCCCTTTGGGTAGGATTGGAGATTGAATTCAGGCTGTTGCATAAGAAAACGGGTCAACTCAAATCAGGAATGAGGCAAGGTCTTTAGCTCCATATGCACACCAAAGACCTAACCACTGTAATCAAGAAAAAAAGTAAAATGATACAAATGAGGGAAGAAAATAAAAAGATAACAAAGAAAAAAGCAATCAGAGCATCCCTGTATGAAGAAGACATAATTCTAGAACAATTCAAACTCCACCAGAAAACCTTTCAACAACATACAAACACCAATAGACTTCCTTTATGCTACAAACAAACATACCACAAAAGAAATAAAAAAAATAAGAATTTACACTTGCTTAAAAAAAAAAAAAAAAAAAAACAGTAGTTGCAAACATAGCCAAAAAGTCAAATCTGTTTTCAGGCTAAAGACCCCCCCCCAAAAAATTGAAGAATAAAACAGTTCCCACACTCATGAATTATCAGAGTTAATTATAATAGTTATATTCCTAAAAGCAATCATCTCTCTCTCTCTCTCTCTCTCTCTCTCTCTCTCTCTCTTTCTGTGCATTATATATATATATATATATATATATATATATATATATAAATTTAAGGAAATACTAATAAAATTCCAATGGCATTTTGTAATAGAAGGAAAAAAGGCAATCCTGAACTTCATAGAGAATCGCAAAAGATGTAGAAGATACAAGCCAATCTTTCTCTAAGGAGAAATAACAATGTTACAAATATCACAATTTTAGACAACAAATCATACCGCAGAAGCACAGTAATAAACACTGTATGCCACTAATCACAGAAGACAACATGTAGATCAGTTGAACAAAGTACTCAAAATTAAAGCCACACAGCTATCTCCACTTTAATCCTCATATTCTGTCAAACTTTAATTGCTTAAATGTACTTAATAACCTATTAAATAATTATTTCCTCCTTTTCATTGTGCTCCAAACATGTATTAAATACTTACGAATACTGAGTTGTATTGAGCTGAATAGCAAGCAAAAAATGCTAAGTAATATAATCAATATTTTAGCATTTCTATCCATTTTATCCTCCGTTCTCAGACGTCCCATTATTCTGTTTTACTCATATGCATATAGTTCTCTAGCATAATTTTAAACCTCTTTATCCCTTTATTGTTAATATGAAAATAAAATACCTTAAGAAATTTCTGAAAATGATAATAAAGTTCTAAGATATCAGGAACCACTTCTTTCCCCACAAAGAATAACAAACTGTTTTACTTCCCAAGTTCTGAAAGCTTCTGGGATTGAAGAACCACTGTTTTGGCATGGAGTGATAGCTAATGATATCCATATATGTGAGCTTCAGTTGGAGTGACTTAGACTTTCTAAGTGTGAATCAGAAGAGTTTTGCTTCTCTATAGCATAGAGATGCATAGCAAATATGGATCATATGATTAACAATATACTCCCTGCCTTATTGATAATAAGAATTTAGCTCACTCCCAACATTTCAAGGAGGCTAGTTTCCTCTGCAGTTCTACATACTGACAATTAAGATCTAGCAAATCAATCACTACAGTTTCATTTCTTTTAGCAAAAACTGACTTAGGTATAGACATGATGAGCTATTCTGGCCACTCATTTAATGACAATTGTCTTTTGAATGCACTCTGAGAAAGGATTTCCTCATGGATTAAAAATATATGCAATGGAGTTATATCCTAAGACAGGAGTATAACACATCAGCAAGAAATCACAGTCTACTAAATAAAAAGCCTGTTGCTAAGTATAAGCTTCCACTTTTAGACTCTTGGTCAACAGGGTCCCACAGGCCTCTGACCATCACAGGTCATTGCCATTGTTTTTGTTTATGTTTGGAACTTGATTTCAGAACCTTTTTTTGCTCAAGACATCAAATGCTTGAAAAGTCAAACCTGTGCTGACATGGAAGAGTCATTTGAACTGGCTAGTTATCATATTGCTAGGAGAAGAAATGTCTACTTTCTAGAGAGAAAAGTAAACATGAGCCTGAGCTGACAGTAAACTCTGTTGACCTACAGTAAGAACAGGCCTGACAAAACATGCCCACTGGTAAGGAGTAGCACAAGTCGTATGGCAGTCAGAATTACTTTCTGACTGGATATGAGTTCACGCCACAAGATAAAACTCCTGGCTGACACTATTAAGGGGACCAAAAATTCAGGGTTAGGTCAGTCAAACTCCTGACGATGAAGTATTAAACCAACTTGTAAAGACATGTTCTTATTACCACATATCGTAATATCACTCAAAGCCATGAGAGAAGCTCTTTCTTCAATAGGTGTGTTTGACATACCCACACTAGACAATGTGTAGAGAACACAGACTAAACAGAAGTATGTGCAACTCTAAATAGGACATCGCCAACATGTTCTTTCATTCCAGTGGCTCAGGAAGAATTATAAACGGGATGGAAGCAGAAAGTTTTTAAGAGCCCGAGGCAATGGATGATGACAATAAGACAGTGTTTTTCAGACACAACAGGGACGTTGTACATAGGAACTGATAGTAGCTGCTACAAAAACACAAAGACCAGGTCAGACAAAAATCCCAGCATGGATATGGGATGTAATTACAGCGTTCCACTCCTAGCTGAGGAGTTATTGCCAATTGTGCGATGCTAGGCGAATGAAAGTCCCTTTTCTTCATGGATGCAATGATTGAAGGACTTTCTGTGGTCCACTGGATCTTCTTACAGACACACACAATGACAAAAAAAATACTAAGTTGATTTAACACACACACACCCAGAGAGAGAGAGAGAGAGAGAGAGAGAGAGAGAGAGAGAGAGAGAGAGAACTCATAAAATTTGGAGTGAATAATAGTGGTGTGGACAGGGAGGAATTGAAGAGGAAAGACTAAGTTAGGTTTTATCAAAAGACATTATAATATGTGAATGTAGAAAATTCTCAAACAATAACATATATGTATGTGAAATAAAACTAACATCTTAGTCTTTTTAGGTATCATTGTGATATATAAAATTTGAAAAAAATCACAAACATATGACAACAGTTTATGAAGTCAAGAGCACACATAGAGAAGAGGCAGGTAAAAGTCTATTCTATGGCTATTCAAATGGCATTGCTGATGAATAAACTGATTAACCAAACATGCAGCTATTTCATGTCATGTGACACCACATAGAAAAACACATTTTCTTCATGTAATCTGGTTGAATAAAAGTACGATGCTTGATTAAAAAAAAAAAAATTCCCAGCAGATCCAACTGGGAGAAAAGATTATAATAAAAAATCTTGCAAGTCAAAAGTATGTATCTTGTGACTTAGATATGTGGATAATCTTTTGTCAGTGAGGTATGAATAGGTAAGTAGTTAGTTGGCAGTAGGAATAAAGTCTTTAAAAATGGAAGTTATTAGACAGACCACCTAAGTGAAGTCTCATGGAGATAAGGCTGGGCTTTTTTCGCAGAGCCAGTAAATTTGAATCTGTTTTCCTACCAGAGTTGATACAGTTAGACATTGATTTGCACAGAACACTGGCGATCACACTTAGAAAGAAGTCCGCAAATGTTCATCAACTTAGCCATCAATTCATATCAAGTCCTCCATTATCAGACCAAAGGCTTTCTGCTTATTTTCAGGCCATAGAAGGAACACTGGTGTTAGAAAGACCACCCTAGTGAAATTGCAGGGTTAGAACTAAAGCCTGTGTTCTTAGTAATATTGGAAAGCAGATTAAAATTTAAGGATAAAACAAATTATCTTAGAGATGGGATACAAAGATTAAAAAAACCACACAAATTGTGTCAAATTAAAGTATGCCCGCTGTGAAGAGCTGAGGTGTTACCAAGGTTTGGTCTTAGGAAGGAGTGGTTTGGGGGGCTAGTGGAATTTTTAAGAGTTGGGGAACTAGTGGGAATTCCTCAATTCCTTGAGACAATTGTGTTGGTTCTTATGTAAGCTCTTGGTAGCATTTGTGAGAGGGCGATTATAAAAGGAACAATTCTGACGTATATTTTCTCTCTGCTTCCCCATTCAAGATTATAGAGTCTGTTTCATGTGTAGCTGAAAGGGCAATGCATGGTGACATGATGTAGAATACAGGTGTCCTAATATGAGCTGTGCCTTGTCGTTCAGACATTTCATCAGAAACTAAATATATCTCTTTACAGTTAATCTGCTTCAAATAATGTTGTTATAGTGATAAAAAATGTATTGACATGACAGGATATTATGCATATTTTGATTACAGTGGATTTAAAAAAGTTGAGGAAAATATGTGGAGATATCATATGCCCAGAATATTATTGGGAAGTAAGCTATTCTGTGCAGGGCTGAAAGATACTGTATTCAAACTGTGGATAGTGAGGCCTTATTTGAGGTTGTTAGGGTAAAAGAGACGACACAGTGCTAGACTTGATACTCTCTCCGTGGGAGCAAAGAATGTTCTCCTTGTATCAAGAAGTTCTCTGAGGGTCCCATCTAAGTGGGAGACCTGGTGATCGAATTGATTGGCTTCTCCAGGTGCCTATAAACATCTATCCAATGCCAGTATGCTCGCCATGGCCTGTCAGTAACCTAAGAGCTTTTGCTTAAATAATGAAGACCTTACTTGGGATTTGAGGACTTAGTTACTGAACAATTTCCTACTTTGCTCTGAGTGTATTACCTACACCTGAGAATATCCATATTTGTTTTCTTTACTAGAAGCAGGTAATGTGTCTAGTAGACAATAAAGGGATACAGGAAATAATACTAGAACCTCACAAGTATAAATATGTGAATTAGTATTTAGCTTCTCAAGCTGTGGAGGACATGGTATTGACTCTCTCTCTCTCTATCTATCTACCTATCTATCTTTCTCTCTCTCTCTATCTTTCTCTGTGTGTGTGTATGATATGAGTCTGTGATAGAAAGACATGTACCAGGAGAAGACAGAGAAAATAATGCCAAAAAGCTAAGATACACAAAGTCTAGAAATAGAGAGAGCTGCTATTAAATGCTTGTGTTTCTCATCTGGACTTCCCAGCAGTTCATCTATGATGCAACAGCTATTCAGTGAATAATTGTGCAGGAATGATTAAGTTGACTGAAGATCTTATCATGCATGGCCTAAGAGTAACAGATCACAGTTAGAGGCATAGTATATTCATGGTGCTCAAGCTGACAATGTTTCTGAGGGGCTCTATCTTCAACATTTAAAACTGATCATATTTTTTTATTTTACAAAATAAAATAAATGCTAATGTGGTAGCAAGGAAATATAAGCAAGTATTATTAAACAAAATTAATATGATTTAGAAGGTAGATGAAAGTAGCCCAATTAGTGCATATTTGCTTCTATGTCTCAGCTTCTATGGTTTGTTTTTAAAATTTAGAAACAATTTATATCTGCTGAAGAAACTAAGATTATTTGCTACTCCTGCTTTCTTTTTTCATCTGTGTAAAACTGTTTTATAAATATTTTCTGCTGCTTCCTTTTCAATCTTTGCTTTCCTGATATCTCTTTAAAACCTTTTTGTTCCTTTTTATTTGGAGTTTTCACTTATGCTGAACCTGTTGTCATTCACATTTACATTCCGCAGAGGACTGACACTGAGCTGTATAAATCCCACAGCCACATCAAGATGAAAGAAGGGATGGATAAACACATAATAGCTGTTTTTGATACTTTTCATCATTAGTCAAGCTGAGAAAACAAATTGGAATTTGAGTTTCTGGTGGGCTTTCTGTAGAGATCCTCAGATAAATGTAGCCAGAGATAAAAGATAATCCCAATTAGAAGATAATGGATATTATACACAATTATGACTGTGGCCAAGTCAAAGTGCTTTGAAATTAAATGTCTTTGTGTGAGAAACCACGGTGTTAAATAAAATAATCAACAGGATTTATTTATACTTCTTTTTTCTCTACTCTCTCAAATGTATTCCAGATTTTTGGGAAAAAAATTAAAGATGTTAAAATAAAAGGAAGCCAAAATTGTTCAACTCAGATTAAGATACAGAATTTAAACAACATAGTATTAAGGTCTTCATAATATATCATCTAGTTTCTTTTTATTCATGTTCATTTTATCTTGCTTACTTTTAACTAAAAAATTAGAAAGCTTCAACATGCTGCGTAATAATTGGCCAGGAGATGACTCTATACATTTTCCATGTGCAATTTACCTTAGCTAGTGTTAATTATGGAAAAAAATATAAAAATATAATTTAGAATAAATGATACTATTATATTTAAATGCTATGGAATAAGTCCATAGGTCTAAACCCGAGGTACCAAAAAAAAAAAAAAGTAACAAAGAAGGAAGAGTGAACTAGACAAAAAATAAAATTGTCCTAATAATTCAGTTAAAATTACTGTCTTAGATTAACTTCTTTATAAGGCAATGACATGTGATTCTCTGCAAGAATAAACGTAAAATATCTTTCTTCCTTGAAAGCATTTTGATCATCTTATATGAGTAAAAATATGAGATTAATGTAATTTTATGTAAATTGTGTTATTGAAGCATATAGTTTCATCAGAAAAGCAACACGATCTGGGTTGTCAAGAGTCATCACCTGGTGATTTATCCATTTTTAAATTCCCTCTATTTAAATCACACAGTCTCTAAAACCCTCAAAACTAATTAATTGTCCATCCCATTGACTGTCTCCATATAACAGGTAAAGGTTTTACCCCTGAGCATATATGGCTGGTAGCTTCAGTTCATCAAGTTTTCACTATAGGCAAATACTTCAGATCACTTGGCATGCTCTATTTTGTTCTGCTGGAGTTCTGATTTAAGGCAAACACTATGAGTTATGATACCTTTCTAGAAATATATTGCATGAAAATGGGAATTACATGCCAGTGAATCGGTTCTCTTGCTTTTGTCCAGACCCTCCATTTCAAAAACCAGAGAATGGGAGGGAGGATCGGAAATTAGACCTGGCCATCAAGATACTCCCAAATTGGGCTTGTGGGACATTTTTGGAAAGATACAATAGGACCCCTAATGTTTATTACTCCCACAGCAAAGAATACAATTAAAGCCCCTTAATGTTTATTGCTCCAGTTCTGAGGGAATACCATTAAGTCAGACACATCACCTGATACATCCTTATCAAGTCACACTTCGTGAGCACAGATGGGACATTAGACAACACAAAGAGCACAGGGCTGTTCACAGGCTTCACATGAGTACATGGCAGGAAACTTTCTTTAGCAAACCTGCAAATGGGAATGTGGCAGCCTGTCTCCTCCCTGATAAACATCCTGTAAACACCTGGCAGCCCAAATAGAATTGTGTAAATATCAGTGGTTCTTAAAACAAATGAAGAATGGAATAATTTCCAAAAAAAAAAAAAAAAAATTCAGCTGTTCTAGTACACCTAATGAGAATTAATTAAAGCTGAGCTGGGAGAGGACCCTAAGCCTTTCACCTCTTTTTAACTGTCAGTTTGATGTTCTGTGCTTCTGTAATCAACAACAGTCAATTAGAAGTTGATAGTGGTCTGACTTTCTACCAATACAAGTAAAGAAGAGGGGAAGACTCTGAACGCCTGCAATGATGGGACCTGGATCTGTTGCAGTGGGGTTTCTTGGTCCTGGGCGGCCAGGGGCCCAGACCCTGCCAGCCAGAACTATTACCCATTAGCCACCCGCCGCTGCTGCTCAGGCCTCCAGAAATGACTCAGATGCTTATATTAACTTCATGCTGTTTGGTCTATGGCGCAGGCACATTGCTAGCTAGCTCTTACATCTTAAATCAACCCATTTCTATTAATCTGTCTGCCATGTGGCCCATGGCTCACCTGTGTTTCTTACATGTTGCTCCTTGGGTGGCTTGCTCATCTGTCTGACTCCGCCCGACTTCTCCTACCTATGCTCTGATTTCCCCTCCTACTTCTTCTATGGTGCCTGTCATGGCCCAAAACAGCTCCTTTATTTAAAGATTGATATTCACAGCATACAGAAAGGCATTCCCACATCATGGATCTGCACATCGAAGTGCAGGGCTGACCACCTGCATTTCCTTAAAAGCTTTTATATGTCAAACTTCTATAAAGTTTGATGAGTACCTTATATATGCTCCCAGTCCAGCACCCTCTGAAGTGTCATTTCTAATGGCTCCTACAATACTAAGTCATTTCTCTAAGAAATTCCATCTGTGATCTTTAATATCAGGTTAATGTGCTGTTAAATCTCAAATTTTCCAGAATGATTTTGTTATCAGAAGTCTTGATCCTCTTTCCAATGGGGCCATGAAACGTCTTTTTAAAAAGGTGCTAAATGCTTCACATGCTAAGTGGGATGTACTCCAAATCAGACACAAGTGATACTTCATTTCCTTAAAGTATCCATGCCATTTCAGAAAAACTTATTCTATTATTTTATTAGTAATTTCTTTTTAAAAATTTATTTGTTTTACACCCCAACCACAGATTCCTCTCCTTCATTTCCTCCCACCCTCCTGCTGCTCTCCCTAATTCATTCCTCGTTTGTTTCTGTTCAGAAAAGGGCAGTATCTCATGAAAATCATCAAAACTTGTCATATAGTTAAGACTAAGCACCTCCTCTTTTATTAAGACTGGGCAAAGCAATCAAGTATGAGAAATCGGGTCCCAAACACAGCAATATATATATATATATATATATTATATATATATATAATATATATATATATTGTTTATATATATATAAACAGCTCATATTTCCACTGTTAAGAGAGATCTAAGGAAGACCAACATATACAACTGTCTCATATAAGCAGATGGCCTAGGTCAGTTCCATGCAGGCTTCCTGGAGATTGGTTCAGTCTCTGTGAGACACTATGAATGCAAGTCAGCTGATTCTGCGGGTTTTCTTGTGTTGCCATTGACTTCTCTGGCTCTTATAATCCTTGTTCCCACTCTCCAGCAGGATTCACTGAGCTCAGACTAATGTTTGACTTCAAGTCTTTGTTTCTGTTCCCGTCAATTCTAGATCAAATCTTTCTTCTGACAATTGAGTTAGCTATTCTATGAGTATAGCATAATGTTGTTAGGCATTATGATATTGATATATTTTTCTCTAGTTTTGCTTGGTTTGAACCTATGTCTCTTGGTCATTAAGTATGTTGGACCTGGAGAACAAGACAACTTCAAGGGTGGTCTCACTCTTGCAGATGGGTCTTAGGCTAGTCCATTTATTGGTTGGCTACTCCCTCAATCTCTAGGTCACCCTTATACCAGCACATCTCGTAGGCAGGAAAGACTATAGGCTGAAGGTTAAGTAGCTGGGGTTGGGGTCCCAATTCCTCTACTGGAAGTCTCGCCTGATCATAAGAAAGATGGTGAAACTCAGGCTATGAATCCATCATTATTAGGAGTCTAAGCTGAGGTTATCCTTGTAGATTCCTGAGAGATGTCCTTTGATATGATTTTCCCTGACCCTGAAACACCCATTCTTCCCACTTCTCTCAGTATTCTCCCATTCATCCCCATCCCAACAAGATTTCTCATGTTCCCATCCCCCCATGACCTCAATCCACTCACAAAATTTCTTCCTTTTCCCCTTCCTAGGGAGATCTAAATGTCCCCTTGAGCCCTCCTTGTTACCTCTCTGCATCTGTGGATTTTAGCTTGGTTATCCTTTATTTTACAGCTAATATGCAATTATGAGCGCATACTATGTTTTTGTTTCTGGGTCTGGATTATCTCACTCAGACTTATTTTTTTCTTAGTTCCATCCATTTGCCTTCAAATTTCACGGTGTCATCGTTTTTAACTCATGAGTAATACTCTATTGTGTAAATGTACCAAATTTTTAAATTCATTCCTCTGTTGAGAAGCATGTAAGTCATTTCCAAAGTCTGGCTGTTACAAATAAAGCTGCTATAAACATAGTTGAGCAAGTGCCCTTGTGTTATGATTAAGCATGGTTGGGTATATGCCAAAGAGTATAGTATTACTTTCCAGCCTGGCCCCGTGGCTCAGACCACCAAACTCACATTACCGCAGAAACAAAGAGACACTTATATTAATTTTACACTGATTGACCTACGGCCCAGGCAAATAACTTGCTAACTCTTCACTCTTAAACTAACCCATCCTTCTTATCTTGTTCAGCCATATGGCTCAATACTTTTTCTCAGAGCAGCATAGTTGTCCCCTGTATTTACTGGTTTCTCTGGAGTCTCTGTGGCATCTCTCTTCTGCTCTTTCTGTTCTCAGACTTTTCTTAGTCTGGTAGCCCCACCCACACTTCCTGTCTGCCTTCAGCCAATCAGTGTTTTCATTAGAAAGGTAGGAGGGACATTTATTTACAATGGAACAGGGCACAATTCCACTACTAGCAAGTGATATAGCTGGGTCTTGAGGCATATTGATTCCAATTTTCTCAGAAACTTGCATATTGTTTTCTAAAGTGGCTGTACAAATTTGTACTCCCACCTGCAATGTATGGATGTTCCTTCTGTTCCACAGCTTTCCCAGAATAAGCTGTCACTTGTGTCCTTTATCTTAGCTATTCTGACAGGTGTAATTTGAATCTTAGAGTCGTTTTGATTTTCATTTCCCTGATGGCTGAGGATATTGAATATTTCTCTATTTCTTGGCCTTTTGGGATATCTCTGTTGAGAATAACTGTTTAGATTTGTACCCCATCTTTAGTTGAATTATTTAGTTTATTGATATCTAGTTTAATTCTTTGTCTATTTTGGAAATCAGTCCTCAGTCAGATGGAATATAATTGGAGTATATCTTTTCCCATTCTGTAGGATTCTGTTTTGTTCTGTGCATGGTGTCCTTGGCTTCTAGAAGCTTTTCAGTTTCCTGAGGGGTATTATTTAGTTGTCAGCCTTAGTGCCAGGACTGTTGGTCTTCCATTTAGGAAGCTGTCACCTGTACCGATGTGTTTGGGCTATTCCCATTTTTTTCTTTTATCAGACACAGTGTATCTGGATTTATGTTGAGGACTTTATCTACTTGGATGCCAGTTTTGTGCATGGTAATAGATATAGATCTATTTGCTTCCTTCAGCATGCCAACATCTAGTTATAATAGTATCATTTATTGAAGTTGATTTTCTTCAATATATATAAATATCATGAAGTATTTATTACTAAAGCTCTGTATTAGAGCTAGAAATCAGGAATGGTGATACATCTGGAAGTTCTTTTACTGTACAGGACTGTTTTAGCTATCTGAGATTTTTTTTTTTTTTTCATGTGGAGTTGAGTATGTTTTGGATGTGGTGAGACCTGCTTTGTATTATATGGTCAATTTTGGACAAGGTATGATGTAATGCTGATAAGACCATTTATAACACCTGTTAGTTCCATTAATTTGTTGAGTTTCTATCTGGATGATCTGTATCTTACTGAAAGTGGGTGTTGAAATCTTTACAATTAATGTGTGGGGTCTGGTGTGTGACATAAGCTTTAGTAACGTTTCTTTCCCAAATACAGATGCCCTTCCAATTGGGGAATAGATGTTTAGAATTGAGAGGTCATCTTACTCATTAGGTTCATATGATTGGAAAATATTTATCCATCCCTTTACTCTGAGGCAGTGTCTATCTTTTATATTGAGGTGTGTTTATTTTTTGTAGCAGATGGACGGATCTTGTTTATATATATATTGTATTAACTTTTGTGTTATTGGTAAATTAAGACTGTTGATACTGAGGGATATTAACGACTATTGATTGTTAATTCCTGTTATACTTTTTGTTGTTTGTGGTACTGTGGTGTGTGTGTGTGTGTGTGTGTGTGTGTGTGTGTGTGTGTGTGTGTGTGTGTTAGGTTTCGCTTATATAAGATTATCTATGGCCTATGGTGATTTTTGTTGCTTGCCCCCCCCCCCCAGGGGTATAGTTAACTTCCTAAGGTCTAATAACTTCTATAGGACTGGATTAGTGAATAGATATTTAAATTTTACTTTGTCATGAAATACTTTGTTTATTTCCTATCTATGATAACTAAAAAATTTTCTGGGTATAGTCAGGGTGGACAATCATCTGTCCAGTCCCTTCTCCATTGAAAAGTCATGCTTGATTCTGATTCTACCTTTATGTAATACTTGGTCTTTTTCCATTGCTTGCTTTTAATATTCTTTCTTTGTTCTGTATGTTTAGTGTTTTGATTATTATGTAGCATGGGGGAATTTTTTTTATGATTCAATTTATTTGGTGTTGTATAAGCTTCTTGAACTGTATAGGTAAGTTCCACTATAGGTCGGAGAATTTTTCTTCTATAATTTGTTAAATATGTTTTCTTGAGTTTTCAGCTGGGCTTCTTCTCTTCTACTCCCATCATTCTTGGGTTTGAGCTCTTCATAGCATCCCAGTTTTTCCTGGATGTCTTATGTTAAGAATTTTTTTTTAATTTAATATTTTTGATCGGTGATTCTATTTTTTCTATAGTAGCTTCAACACCTCTGTATCTTTCCTGCCTCAATGTATTATGTTGTTGATGCTTGCATCTGTAGTTACTGTTTGCTTACCCAGGTTTATCATTTTCAGAACTCTCCCACTTTGTTTTCTTTATTGCTTCTATTTTTATTTTCAGGTCTTGAATAACTTTCTTTACCTCTTTGTTCTTTTCTATGGTTTTCTTGGCACACTAGGGAATATATGTATCTGGTTTGGGGCTCATTATAGGTCTGCATTATGATATCTGAGTTTGTCATTGTGGGATGCTTTGTTCTTTGGTTCCTTTTTGGTCTTCTCATGTTTGTGGTCCAGATATTTGGCGGCTGATGTGACCACTGATCTAGGAGGAAGTCTCTGTCTAAGTTTAAATGTGTTCTTCTGGGGTTAACTTGGCCTTTGGTGCAGCACACAGGTCTCTGTTCTCCTGACTTGTGTGACTTGTTTTGCTGTGGTCTGCATCTGTTCTGCAGACTAGTATGGTTCATACCTGAGTCACAGAGGTCTGCTCTGCACACTGATGTGGGCTGCACCCCAGCAGTGGTATTCTGGGTATAGTTGGATGCAGGGCCCAGAAGTGCTGCAGATTGGGTGAGAGATGGAAGACCTTGGGATTCTGCTCCCAGGGAACAGAACTGGCACACCCTGGCTGGTATACAAGTCTCTCACACTCTCTTCAGACTGGTGCATATTCTCTTTTTTATCCTGTGTGAATTAAAAAAAGATTCTCAACAGTACAAAGGAAGTATCGTCGGCTGTGTACTTACAAATGTTGGATGTGAGATTTCACAGGCAGCTACTCATTCACAGATGGTTCTAAGCCCATGTTATTAGACGCATCATGCTTTGTGTCATTGTCTTCAACTATTACTTTATATTAGCTATTTCTTTTCAAACCTCTCATAAGCCAAATTCTTGATGATATGCAGTCCAAGTTAATTCACTCAGCAATAAATAAATAAATAAAAATGCAATACAAAGTTATTTATAAACCAGAACTTTGTGCCTTGCTAAGAAGTAAAATTGCATGCTTCGATACTCCATGGTTTGTAATTATAAATATACTACACATAGCCAAACCCCCCAAGCCATGAAAATCTTATTCTTGTTTTTCTAATGAATTTGAAGAGCAGAAGGTAGAATAAAATCCCAAAATAGTTTTAATTTGTATTTCCATGACAGCTAAGTGAACACTCTTAAAAATACTTTGTATTCATTAATATTCCTTCTTCTAAAAACTTTTTGTTCAGTTCCAATTAGAATATTTCAGATTAAGAGAAGACAAATGATGATAAGAGAGGTGGGAATGGGGAACACTCATGCACTCACTGTTAGTGGGAGTAAATATTTTAGTCACTTTGGAATTCAGCATATTTATTCAAAAACTAGAAATATATCTAGCATATCTCCAGCCATAACAGTCTTGTCATATCACCAACAAAACCTGTAAGTTACTACAGAGACATGTGCTCAACTGTGTTCATAGCTTCTCAACTCTCACTAGCTAGAACATGGAAAAAAGCCTACATTTCCATGGGTTGATGAATGAATAATGAAAATGTGATACCCATTACAGTGGAATTTTCTTCAGCTAAAGAAAAATCAAATGTCAAGGAAATAGATATGGCAAGAAAGTATACAATAATATGGACACAGAGAGACAAATGTGGCATATTCTCACTCATATAGGTATATGACTCTCAACTATTTGTATTTGTTTATTAAATTATGAATAGCTTTATAATTCAGGAAACTAGAAAGGGATTATTGGTAGGATGGCAAGAAAGGTTTCAAGAGAAAAGGGAAATATTGGTGGTAGAGGCTCAAATCAAATCATGAAAGGTATAGTAGGGTATGATAGAGAACACTGGGGGAGGATAACTAACTCTAAAGACAATATAGAAAAGCTACGTGGGACCCCACTCTTTTACAAGTATTGAAGCTATTTCACAAATAGAAAACACAAGATATCAATAAATGGGTCAGCAGTGGTTGTTAGATACCTCTGGATCTTAATTACTTTTCTATATCTCTGATATGATACCAACACCAAGGCAACTTTTGAATGAAGGAGTTAATTTAGAGCTTACGGATAAAGTAGGTTAGAGTCTGTGACTATCATGCCAGGTAGGATGATAGCAGACAGGCAGGTATGGTGCTACAGAGTTCCTGAGACCTAAATCGTAAGAGACAGCCATAAAGAAGAAGAAGGAGGAGGAGGAGGAGGAGGAGGAGGAGGAGGAGGAGGAGGAGGAGGAGGAGGAGAAGGAGGAGGAGAAGATGATGGAGAAGAAAAAGAAGAGAGAATGCTATGAGTCTTTTTAAGCCTCAAAGTGAGTTTTCAGTGGCATACATCCTTCAACAAGGCTACACCTCCTACTAGTATTTTCCCCCAAATTATACCAAATTGGGACCAAGTATTAAGACATATGAACTTATGAGGCCATTCTCATTCAGATCACCTATATTCCACTTCCTGGAACCTATAGTCTTGCAGCCATATTATAATGTAAAGTATATTTAGTTCAACTTCCATAGTACTGTGTCTTTTCTTGCAAGAAGACATTTTCCTGATGAGGAATAAGGGAAACGTCACTTAATCTGTGGGTATATGGACTGCCTAAATCCTGCTGTAGTCAGACTCAGGTTCTGAGACAGGGAAGAAGGGCATCATCATGAAGAAATGTCTGACTACCTAATGATTTTCATGTAAGTGGCTATCACCAAATAACTTGAGCTGTCTTTATTTATGCTTCAAAAACAAGCATGATTTTCCCACTCTCCAGCCTTAACCTAAGTAAAAACAAATAAACAAGTAATTTTTCCAACTTTTACATCAAAATAATTTTTTAAAACATAAACAATCCTTTGTATGACTCCAAGAAATAGTGGAGAGGGTACCTGAACTGGCCTTCTCCTGTAATCAGATTGATGACTATCCCAATTGTCATTATAGAACTTTCACCCTACAACTTATGGAAACAGATGCAGAGATCCACAGCTAAGCACCGGCTGAGCTCTCAGATCAGTAGAAGAGAGGGAAAAAGAATTATATGAGCAAAGGGGTCAAGAATATGATGAAAAAGTTCACAGAAACAGCTGACCCAAGCTGCTGGGCATGCACTGACTCTAGAATGACAACTGTGAAGCTTGCATGGGTCAAAATAAGGCCCTTTCAATGTGGATAATATTGACATAGGTAGAGCAGTTTAAGGGCCCTCTGGAAGTGGGACCATGATTTATCCGTAGTGTATGAACTATTTTTTTAGAGCCAAATTCCTATAGAGAGACACCTTGCTCAGCTTTGATACAAAGAAAGAGTCTTGATCCAGCTTCACCTTGATATGCCAGACTTAGCTGACACTCTTTGAGAGGTCTATTTCTGGGGAATGGATGTGGGTGGTGGAGAGGAAGAAGTTGAAGAGTGAGTGGGAGAAGGGGAGGAATGGGGAACTGTGGTTGGTTTCTGAAATAAAAAAAAACAAATAAAAAAGAGAAAACACAAATCAAAACAAAGAAGAGATATTGAATCAAAGCAAAGAATTAAAAAGGACAAAATATATGGAGTTCATTTTCTGTTGGCCAACTATTTCTGAGCATGAGACTGCCCTGAAATATGGTCAATATACTTACTGTCATTTTATTGGAGAAAAAATGATTTTTCCTTCCTGGCAGGTATCAATTTCAATTGGTTAAGGGTCAGGTTTTCTTTCTTTCTTTGTTGTTTGTTCTTTCTTCTGCTACTCTATGCTGGGAATCTTGCCAATTGGGAACATATGTGGGTATGTAGGTCTTGTGAACCTATTCCAGACACTATGTATGTCCATGTGAGCATCAGCTATGCTCTGTATGAAAGACACTGTTTTTCCAGAAATTATTCACTGCCACTGCCTCTTAAACTCTTCCCTAATCACATTCTAAGTAAATCCCAAGCATTAAGGAAGTATGTGTGATAAAGACATTCAACTTAGGGCTGCAGGGTCCCATGTCTTTCACTCTCTAAGCATTATACAATTGTATGTTTCTGTGTTAATTACCATCTACCTCAAGAAGAAACTTCTCTTCTGAGGAGTGAATGATATATTAATCTATGGGTATAGCAATATGTTATTAAGATTTGTTTTACTGTTATTTTCATTCTAAAGAATAATATTAGTTTGCTTTCCTCTGGAACCTATGGCCTTTCTAGTGTAAGGTTTTTGACCACTTTATCAGTGTCAGGCATATATTCCATTTAATGGAGTGAACTGTAAATTCAGTTAAAACTTCTTGGCAACTCCCATATTTTCTGTGCCACTACTATATTAGTATACCTTGTAGACAGGTTTTTATTGTATGCCACAGAGTGTCGCACAAATAAATGAGACTCAGGGATAGATCTCTGAAGAAGTTGGCAATATTAGAGAGAATAAACACAACAGTCAGATCTTAGCCAGATATCTTCCAGCTTCCTCAGCCTCGCTTCCGTTGGCTTGGCTTCTCTCCTGTGTTTCTATCCTCCTTAAATACCCTTTGGTAAATTAAGGCATGGCCCCACCACTGCCTGCTTGGGAGCCTGGAATTCCTTCTATAATCTAGAATGACCTTGACTCAGTTGGAATTAAGGACATAGGTCACCACTCCCAGGATACTCCCTGTGCTGGGATTAAAGGTATGAATCACCATTCTCTGATTCTCCTAGACTGATTGTGGTTAGAGCTCTGGAACTTCTGGAGCTTTTATTAACTCCCCACAACAGGGTTCATAGCTGGGTGATACTAATAATTTTTTTCTTCCATAGAACTTTCTAGCACCATCAATGCTATTCAGTATGGGTGAAGCTTCTAACTGGGAGCCAGCTCAATTTCTCCATGTTCAATGACATAAGCAAATGGTGTCTTTAGTAATAAGGTCTTACCATCAGGTTGAGGATGGCAGCAAATAAAACTGGCAACAATCTATGATACTCCTAGAGCTGTATATGAGCCCTCATTGCTCATGTCTTAACTCTTTCTAAAAATTTCAGAAGTTTTTAATGATTTGAATTACAATGAGAGATAGATAACAATGAAAAAAACATAATCCATGACATTTCATCCTAAAGTCTTTCTTAAATTACTTAAATTATAACCTCAGTTAGTATTCTTCACTACACACAAAAAAGAAAAGTGAATATAATTGCTTACTGCAAAATAATAATGGACAAAATATTAACTTATTTTTATTTACTGTAGACATAATATCAGTTGGTAGTCATTTTAGCTGACTTTAAGATTAAAAGTGTATGGAACAATGTAATACAATTTTTAGTCAATTATTTTTTTTCTTCTGTAAACATTAGGTGGATGTTTAAGGCTTTCAGTGACCACGCAAGGTATAATCAGACACATTGTCTTGAATTAGCACTTTGGTAAGACTAGTCAGTGTATGGCTAACTTTGAAGGATTTGGCTTTTCAATGAGCAATTATTTGTATTTGCATAATGAATACATTTAAATATACACTTGGGTAAAAGTCAAAACAAAAATACAAACCAAATCCATACAATCTCAGAACAATCAGAGGAACATTTTTAGAAATACCTTTCTATATTTGCATGAAAGACAGATTACTGAGGATCACAAAGGAGAGGACAGAGACAAGCAGAAGGGAGAGATCATGTTTCTAGAAAGCACACCATACAGTTTAGAAAGCATTATGCACAGCATTTATACATGAAAGCCTCACTGAATTTGCAGGGTAGTAATTTGATTTTTCAAAAGAAGATAAATGTTTACATGAACATTGGTTATTTTATGGCTTTTTATAGACTACAAAAATGTTTAATATGAATAATTTACAAATCATGCTTATATCAACTTATGTCAAATAGGCCCTTGGTAAATATTTATCCAGTGATGAATAACAGGTAAACATAGGCTGTACTTCAAGATTATAATAGAATAGTATAATATTATAAAACCCACTAGAGGTTTTATTAATCATCGTGTCTATCTCACCTTTCAGAAAATACTTGACAAAATAGTATATTAAAGAAAACACAAATAACAGTTACAAGTTTTTAGTATTTTATGCTAATAGTGCAGCATGAAACAAAAAATAGGACTGGACATAAATTCTAATAAACATCATACTGATTTCTTGGTAAAGAAATAACGACCATGTTCAATTGATATATAGAAACATTGGCTCTAGAATATGAAAGCTGCCCATGAATTCCGCAGAGATCCATTGAAAAGCTAAATGCACTTTTGTTCTCTCTGTGAAGGACGGATAGACAGACCTGAAGTCCCTGGGAGTGGGGATGAAGAAAAAAACAGGTCACTAGCAGACAGGCAGTCCCAGGACAGTACTTTGTCGTAAGGAGGTCAGTTGCAAACTGGACTGGACAATGGAATTCCTATTACAGTCCTGAGGTGACTCTTTTGAGACTGTTAAAGTTCATTTCCTTTCCCACAGAGGATTATGATGGGATGCATTTTTACCCCTCTTTGGTGACTCTGCTTGAGTCCTTCTAAACATTTATGTCTAAATGTGTTTCATTCCCCCTTTCATAACCTAGTAAGACCCTGGTAACAATGATGCCATGTGTTTCCTTACTATACAATGCTACATGTGGTGCTCATCATTTATATTTTTTTCAAAACTCCACAGCAGCGAAGCAAGAACACATTCATATACAAGCTTAACATGTTGGTGGACTTAAGCATTTACTCAGGTTGCTTTTGGGACATTGTATTTGTTAGCTGTTGGTATTCCCTAGCATGCTTATTTCATATGACATTGAAGCATCATATTTGTTTACGTGTTCTGCTTCAAAATAATCAGTTAATGAACATCCATCCAACAAGTGCACTTGAGCATCTTTGACATGTTCATAAAGGTGCATTGAACCTTTGCACTTAAAGGACCTCATGCACTTATGACTGTTCTCTCTCTCTAGTCCAGAGGTGCACAGAAAAACAAACAAACAAACAAAGAGAACCCTTGAACCTGCCTCTCTCTCTCCATGTTTCTCTCTGACACTGTCTCTCTTCCCATCTCTCTGTTTCTCTTTGTGTGTCTCCCCTCCCCTTTCTGCTGTTTGTTGTAGTCTGGTAGGCAAAAGAAACATATTTCCAATGGAAATGGAGCTCTTTGTTTCTGTAAAACTATCCACTATCTTTGGTGAATCAAATTTGGAGAAAATTTAAATAATAAAGTTGAATTTAGAAAAGAATAGGCAGCAGCATTTTTATGTAGAATAATGTACTTTATTTATTTTTAGAATTTCATACATGGGCATAGTAGTTACACCATTTTCCCAGTCCTCTCCTCCCTTCAAATCCTCTAGTGTCTCTTCGCTTCCTCTAAAATTCATGGCCTATTCTTTTTATTGTTGGTATACACAAACACACACAAACACAGACACATCATAGAATGAAGTCTTGGCCAAAAATGTTGGGATTGACTCAGTGTGTGTAGTTTCATATAAAAAAACTTCCATTCTCATTAAGATTAATAATCTTCATGTATAAAACACTAATATACATTATCTTTTCTCATTTTATTTATATCATTACAAAATCAAAATAAATGTAAGGAGATCAACAGAACAAATTATTAAACTAACAAAACCATATTTAATATGGTAATTGTTGAACAGTTTTTCAGTAACAAAATACTAGGTATAATTGACCTCCATTTCTCACAAAATCTATACTCTCAAATTTTAGTTTATATTTATCTTCAAACTTATCTCCTAGTAAATTCACAAATATCTGAATTTATACACAAAATAAGAAAACATCAAGCCATGTTTATTGTCCCAGTTGAGGTTAAACAGAACAACTAACTGGCATGTGATTTCAGTTCATACTAAACACAAAGGTCATAATTTGTTCTGTAGCTGAGATAAAATACACTGGAAGAAGGAATTTGAGAGTAAGGGGGCTTATTTTCACTCACAATTCCAGGTTATAGTCAATCATAAGAAAAGTCAAGGTTGATATTATTTGAAGAAATTTGACATGCCCAGTTGAAAACAAAGACAGTGAAGGATTGTGTGTTGTGCTCAGCTCATTTTCTGAAATCTTAGGTAGTCCAATATTCTCTGACTAGGGAACAGTGCCACCCACGATGGGCAGGTCTTCTCATCTCCAGGTGTCAAGATATTTTCTCATAAACAAAAATTCTTCTTCTACACAAGTCTGTACTGTGATTACATCCCTAGATATTTCTACATTGTGTCAAATTGGCAATTAAAAGTACTAACAACTTTCATTATCTCATTCATTTGTTCAATATTGTATTTTGTGTAATTTTTAATTTGCAATAATTTTGCAAACCAAAATGTCTTTCCAAATGGTACTAAAGTAATCTAGTGTTTTTAGTTGATGTGGAATATATTTCTGTAATCTGTGAATACCATTGGATAATAAAGGAACTGTTTTAGCCTATGGAAAAGCAGCTTAGAGGTATATGAGTATTACAAGCACAGATAACGGAGAAGGAAGACAGAGTCAAGGGAGACGTGGCCCATGTGCTCAAGAAGCAAGATGTAAAAGTACAGGTAAAGCCATAAGTCACATAGCAGTATAATAGATTAATAAAAATGGGTTAAGTTCTAAGAGCTAGCAAGTAATGAACCTGAACCATAAGCCAAGCAGTTTGTAATTAATACATGCCTTTGTGTGATTATTTGGGGCTAAGCAACTGCAAAACTCCAGGTCTGGGCCTCAGTCTGGATGGGCTAGAAACTTCAGATTATACTTTGTTACAAAAAAAACTGTAATATACCTTCCAAGAAAATGTGTATTCATCTAATTAGATCAACTTTGTTCAGGTGTCAGATCTTGTGATCTATATTAAATCATTAGAAATTACAACAAGAATAAGAAATACAGAGGGAAATAAAGATAGTAGGTAGGGGAGGGGTGAAGGACAGGGATAGTGAACACTAACTAATATTAAAGGGATTCATAAAAGCTACATGGAAAATTGATAATAGATTTTCAAAAATATATGCATGCGTATAAGTGAAGTTACCATATAATTGAGGAAATGGTATTCTAACTAGACATTATATTCTACCAAATAAATCTGCTGGTACTAGGAAATAGACTACATTTTTTTTTTCATTTTTCATCAAAGGGGTCCTATAGACAACCCTCCAATATCACAGACTATTTCCAAGCCAATGCCATTAGTTTCCTCCCTCTACTTCATGGCAAGATCCTATTGGTCAAGATCTTATATGTTATTGGCATAAAATAAAGACAAATTGAGATGGTACTCAGCTGAAATCTTTCCCGTAAAAATTAGTCCATATTTGTATGTTCGTAGTACTATGCAATACTCTACACCATACTGAAAACATTCAGAAATCTCACCCAACAATAAACATGGAAAAGTGCTATAATTACTTCCTTGTAAGCTCTTCTTTCTGGCACAATAGTGGTACAAATGTTATAAACATAACCAAGTACATATTGTTATAACCATAAAACAGACATTGGAATGGCAGTGGGTATATTAACAATACTCTAGGGGAGGTCTCTTGCCCATGAGCACATGGCCAACATAAATAAGACTCTATGGCTTTTGTATGCATGTACATTTTTTTGTTTGCTTTATCTCATTTTGGGTTTTATCTGTTTTTAAGAGAGAAAGAATATAAATTTGGGTGGGTAAGGAGTAGATCTGAAAGAAGTTAAGAAAGGGGACAGACTATAATCAAAATGTATAGCACAAAATTCTGAACAAATAAAAACATAAATATAAATTTAAATGAACATAAAATAATATTTATAAATAAAACTACAAAATAAAATGTAATAAAGCAAGACTGATATTGATCAGTTGATGCATACCTTAGGAGAAATGTTTCAAAATGCATTAATTTGTTGCTTTCAGTGTGGACAAAACAAAACTACTATTAAGAAAAAGACTTAATTCTATGTTCATATATATATATATATGTATATATATATATATATATGCATGTATAGGTATGTATGTGTTATATATCCCTGTAGGTAATTGGAACTTTTGTTATTATTACTCTAGTCTTGGGTAAATTCAACATTTGTTACAATATAAGGTTTGCATGAAATACGCTATGAGACATTTGTTACAGTAGAAATCAAAGTAATTATAAACATTCTTTCAGCTTCTCTTTAATCATCTGAGAATTTCTAAGGCTGTATGCAGATTATTACTTGAATATTATTAAATTGGTGATGACTCTCACTATTTTATAGTAGGAACGAGGGACAATAGTCATACTAGAAGCAACTTGGCAGGGAGTTGAGTACATAGAGATAGAGAACAGAGGCATAAAGAGATACAGAGGCACCAAGAGAAAGAAGACAGAGAGACAGATTGTCTTTGTTTTGATTCCAGGTGTGGTAGAAAATCTAATCATTACTAAAAGCCAATTTTCTGATAGGTGTGAAAATTGTGTATTCAGAGAGACAGAACATTTGTTTACAAATTCCTATTATTTCTGCAAGGCAGACCTGGCCTTATGTCTCTAGAATTTGATCTTGGCTTAACACATTTGGTCCATGAGCTAACAATTTGCATATATGTCAACTCTATATTTTATGATCACATGTAGAAAAAATAGCCGCATATATAAAATTTTAATAGAAGCATTATGTGGGACTATACTTTTGTACACTGCAAATATTAGTCACTGTAAATATTAGTTAACAAAATGCTAGTTGGACAGAATCCAAGCAGACAGAAAGTATAGGCAAGTGGAGCAGATAAAGAGAATGCTGGAAAATGGAAGAGAGGACGAGAGAAAAGACACCATCTAGACAAAGAGAAAGAAGACAAGAATACTGCCCTGAGAAAAAAGGTACCAATCCATGTGGGTAAACATAGATAAGGATCAAGGGTTAGTTTAAATATAAGAGTTAGCAAGTAATAATCCTGAGCCTTAGGCCAAACAGTTTATAAGTAACATGTCTTTGTATCATTATTTGGGACTAAATGTCTAACTAATAGTTAGACAGAGAAACTTCTAACTGCAGATTATAATCGATTTGGACAGAGAAGGTGATAGAAAACCAATACAGGATTAGAAGTTAGCATTGGCAGGAGAGAAATGGAATCAGTAAGCTAAAGAGCTTTCCCAAAGTGAAGTGTGAAGAATTTGCAGCAGAGCCAGGTATGGGAATCAGGAAATACTAACAGACGCACAATTTCATCATGGATGGTCAAGATTGTATGCTTATGTACATTTTCTTTGAATAAGATATACATTCATGGCAAGCACCATTTCTCAAGACCCCTTTGCAGTTTACCATCCATATTTGACCACTCACAGAGTTAAAGAAGTATTTATTGTTCCACAAATGTTTCTAGATAGCTAAACCATCACACCTGTTATAAAAGCTAAGAGCACTGATTTAAATTCTTTGGTGTGCTACTTAATTACCTTTTTAATTAGAATGAAGTGTCTTTTCACCCTCTCCTATTTGAATACTGTCACCCTGCTTTCAGAGGCCAAGTTATAAACACACCTCAGTGAATTGCTCTTCCTGACTCTTCTTTCCCTAAAGAGCCAGCTGCTCCTGTGAGTTCAACTGTCAGTGTGAGTCCTGGGCAGATGCTCCAGGGCCTCCCTAGTAACACTGGCAACAGGGACTGCTCATGGCTGAGGCTGACAGCTGAACAGAGCTCAGGGGAACTGAGTGTGCAAGAGAAACAAAAGAACAGGGCACTCTGATGCTTTAAGATGCTGGGGTAACAGGCAATGCAAGTGGTCAGGCTGCTGCCAGGCTAGGTAACCAGGCTGAGAGGCTGGGAATATGTCTGTCAAAGTCAGAAAGGGATACTAAGATTTATTTATAATTCTTTGATGGAAAAAATAATCGTTCTTTAAGAAGTCTGAAGCCATTTGTGTTTTCTGAGACTCAGAAGGGGACGTAGATGATTAAGAGAACCTGCAAAGAGCTAAACCTTCCCCAGGAGAAAGATTATTCAGCTGAGAAAGATTGTAACAAAGATAGTAGCTTCTAGAATTGTAATATATATACATATATATATATCCGAGAAAAATAATTCTTACACACACTTCTAAACTGTTTTTACATGTGGTCAATTACATATAATCCAAAAATGTATGGTATTACTCCTTGATAAGTGTATTTTCAGAGTTACCATGTGTCCATGTGCAAGGATCACAACATCTCTCCTTAGATTCCCATCATCTGACAGAAACTCCTAACTCCTTATAAGAGAACTTGGCAGCAACGATGGAATTTTTCAGTCTTTCTAGATGGTTGTCACATCTCACTTTGGTAAGATATACTCAACATTCATTCACAGTGCAGTGGGAGTCACAGTCTCCTTTTTTTGAGGTACATAATATGTATATGACAATATTAATTAGCTGTTGTTAGACACTTGAATTTATTCTAGTTTTGGTAAGAAAAAGAATGCAAATATCATTTTGGGACCCACATTTTATTTCTTTAAAGAATTCTTTAGAATGGAAAAATTGTATCACATAATTCTAACAAAAAAGCATACAAACAAAAATAAAACTAAAGAATTACCATATTGTTTTTTTTAACTTAGCATCATAGTAATCTGTTCTTCCTATAGGAAACATGGGTTTTCATTTCTCTACACTCTTTCCAGGACTTATTTTCTGTTGTGTGAGTGCTTTTGTGTGTGTATGTGCCATCCTAATGGATGTGTAGTTTCTCAGATACAATTAATGTAACATTCTCTGTATCTTAAAAGAAAGATATTAGGATGTACATCATTTGCACATTTACTGCAGAGCTATGTCAGAGCCCAGATTCCTGGCCAGCAACCTGAACTCTGGCTTACAAGGAGATCAGGCTGCATATTGTTCTAAAAATCAGTTATCAACTCACCCAACCATATAAAAGGATCCTTTAACCTAGTCTGTTTCCAAAACATACATACTCATAGGCTATTAATCTGGCCCCATTAAAGTGCTTTATCTAGTAGGAAATGTATACATAAGAAAAAAACAATATAAAGAAGTTTATTAAACATAAGGAATACTAAATTTGACAACATTCCGGCAAAAGTGAGTAATGAGAAGATGCATAGAAATGACTTTGAAAAGGATTCAACTACTTTTGAAAGCTTTATGTACCAAGTAAACTTCATTCTGAAGTATGTGCAAGAAAGGTAAGCTTTGTTCTAAAGTGTGTACAAAAAAAGGATAATTTACTCTAATATGGAAATTTAAAAACTGTAAAACACCAAGAAACAGAAAACATGCTATAAAATTTTCATATTTCTTCTGTTATTTGTTTTCATAATTTGTTCTCAATAATATTCATGTATAAGAAAGCAGGTGTGTGTGTGTGTGTGTGTGTGAGTGTGTGTGTGAGTGTGTGTGTGAGTGTGTGTGTGTGTGTGAGTGTGTGTGTGTGTGAGTGTATTCAAATGCTATTTTAAGATTCTGAGGCTCATTTCTTTTAACCTGGCAGTAATAATTAAAGTGGGTATTGAAGTAGTGGAGAACAAGAAATAAAAGACCTAGTCCCTGGAGCTCATTTCAGAAGGAAAGGATTCAGAACAATAGAAAACAACATCATAGTTACTGGTTAAGAGTAAGGGCTGAAGAGATGGCTTAGCTCTTAAAGGCTAGGCTTACAACCAAAAATAAGTCAGAAGCCATGAACTGACCGCCATGAAGCAAAAGTGGCCAGCAGATGGTCGGTTTGGAACAAGATGATATTTAAATTGTGAAAATCCTTCTAAGGGTAGCTAAATTCCTAGCTTTGTTTTTGAAAATAGAAAAACAAAATAACAAAATTCAGATAGTATAGACCACAGGAAAGTTTTAAATTTAGTGTTAATAAAATATCTTTACAAATAAATTTAAAATATTAGAGTCAACTATTCCTCTGTAGCATTGGAAAAAAGAACTTGTAAATCTAAATTCTTAAATCCTGGGAAATTATAAAGGCTGGGACAGGATTGAGTGATACGGTGGAAGGATTTTATGGGAGTTGTGTCATATACCTGTAATTAGAAACAGAAGCACTGAACCAAGAGGCTTGGCTCAAGGCATGAATGAACTCCATGGCAAGATCTTATCGTGAAGAATGAGGAATCAGGGGACAAAGAAGAGGAGGAGGAAGGAAGGAAGGAAGGAAGGAAGGAGGGAGGGAGGGAGGGAGGGAGGGAGGGAGGGAGGGAGGGAAGGAAGGAAGGAAGGAAGGAAGGAAGGAAGGAAGGAAGGAAGGATGAAAGGAAGAAGGGAAGGAGGGAAGGAGGGAAGGAAGGAAGGAAGGAAGGAAGGATGAAAGGAAGAAAGGAAGGAAGGAAGGAGGGAAGGAAGGAAGGAAGGAAGGAGGGAAGGAAGGAAGGAAGGAGGGAGGGAGGGAAGGAAGGAAGGAGGGAAGGAAGGAAGGAGGGAGGGAAGGAAGGAAGGAAGGAAGGAGGGAAGGAAGGAAGGAAGGAGGGAAGGAGGGAAGGAAGGAAGGAAGGAGGGAAGGAAGGGAGGAAGGAAAAAGGGAAGGACAGAAGGTAGGAAGGACAGAAGGAAGGAAGGAAGGATGTAAGGAAGGAAGGAAGGAAGGAAGGATGTAAGGAAGGAAGGAAGGAAGGAAAAAAAGATGGAAGGAATTAAAAGACAGAGAAAAACTTAAGGGTAAAATGTCTTCAAAAGGACAGTTAAAAATGATGAGCTATGAGCACATGTGAATTTAAGCCCAAAGACATTTAGAATAATTTCTTTTTTGTTCTCTATAATTCATTCTCTGCAAAATATCAGCAAATAAATATATTTTAAATGAGAAGCATTATTTAGAAGTATAAAAAGTATCAATCCCTTCCTGGCTGACATATATTTTAAACAAAGTGTGCTAATTACTGGAAGATCGCAGTATTGTTTTAACAATAATAACACTGTTTTGAAGGACATTTTGTCTTTCCTGAGACTTACTCCTTCTCAGGGAGGTGAGGGATAGGAGATTGGATTGGCTAACCAGCATCACATGGGAATGTAGCAGGAGCTGAATATAGTAGCACATGGTATTACTATACACAGGTATACTGAAGCATTTCAAGCTCATCTGTTCTATAATAACAAAATTAAATTAGATTAAATTGGAAATTATAATCTCAAATTGGTAATTGCAAATGTCCTTAGTGGCTCTTCTGTAGGATGAATTTTGAATTGCAGGAAAAAAAAAAAAAACTTTGAATTTACCACTGACAAAGACAAGAATTTGTTAAAGTCAGGGATAAATGCAAGCAAAGGAAAGGTCACAGGAATAAAAACACAGCAATCTAAAAAATACCATGACAATGAGCCCTACAACACTCCAATGAGACTGACTTTCCTTTGACTCAGAAGTCTATTCATATAACTAATAGGTAGGTAAACTGAATCAAACCTCTGGACTAGCATCTAAAACTCTGCAGTGATCTGGAGTTACACATGATTGCCTGCTGAGTGTATGTGTACTATAATCTCATGGCTTCCTCAAAGAGAAAAATCTCTGAATACAAGGGAGGAAATTAAAAGATATGTTCTGTGGGAGAACTAATTTAAATGTAACCACTTAGAGTTTTTTTTCTCATATATTAATTTCTGTGAATTCTCTTTGGAAGGTCTCCACTTACATCTTTTAGGCAAAACTAAATAGATAAAGTAAAGCATTCAACAGAAGAAAATTGATAAAACGTTCTTGTCATAGTTGACTTCATGTGTATTGAGACCTCTAAAAATAATTTTTGACTTTAGGACTAATTGTTGTTAATAAATTGCTATGATGGTTCTTCTTTAATGAAAAGTAACACAGTATTAAATCAACATCTATGTATGACTGAATTGTTGCTCAAATTAACAACTACAGTGGTTGGGAAGATATTCAATTATTGAGTAAGTTATATATTCTCATATATTCTTAAAATCAATCCTAAATTCAGCATTGAATGTGAAAGGAGAAGCTTCCATCTAAATAGGTAAGTATATATAACCACTTTCAAAGAATTTATGATTCAATGAGGTTAAACATTGAAATCAATGATGATCATAATATTATATGCAATATTTTCTAATACTCTTTACTCTAGAGTAGTTGACCATTGGGTTAAGCAACAGCTCCACAAATACTTTGAGTCATTTGCAATCTGCTTATTGGGATTTCTGGATTCCATTATTGAAGGATCAGAACAGAGGGGTCAAATGTCGTAAGCAGATGCTCAGCATGCTGGGTATGGGCAGCTTCTACAGGAGAGAAGAAATGGAGAGAACATGTACATGGATGGCATAGATGATTATTATTATTATTATTATTATTATTATTATTATTATTATTTATTGACAAGGGAAACTTAATCACTGAAAAGAAGAACTTTGAAATAAAACAGCGCTAGTTTTCTATACATGTATCCCCAGGCTCATGTGGCCTTTGGCAAATTAATTTCTAATGAATTTTGTTTTAATTTTGAATTAATGTTTATTTTTTAAAAAGAAAATAATAGCTACTATGTAAGAATATCAAACATAAACCATTCTTTCTAGGATAGAGTGTATTTTATGGTGATTTTATTAATAAAAGTTGCTAATTTTTAAAATATATCTCTTTGCCATTGGTGTTCTTATTCTATAAATGCATATTCAGATCCATTGTTCACTTTTTTTTTTTGACATGCCTTCTTTTAATACTGCATTCCATATATTGTAGGCATCAGCTTCACTCCAGATGTTTACCTTACAAGTATTTTCTCCTATTTTGGACGTAGCTTCACTGTGGTCACAGCTTATTTTGCTGTATAGTAACTTTTTAGTTTGGTGTAATTGAACTGCCCAGTTTTGTATTTGTTCCCTGTGCTCTTGGGACCTTGCCTTAAAATTTGGTGGATTGCTTTTTTTGTGAAAATTGTTTTTATATAGATTCATATCTATACAATTCTTAGTTATAAGTAAACTGTTTCCTCCGCTATATAAAATACTATTTAAAGGACAATCACCCTGTACAAATGTCATTATCCTCAAGATTGGTTTCATGTTTCTCAACTTTCAACACATTCTTGAATCGGTAATAATCGGTGACAAAATATATATCAAGTGTACTACAATGCTTCTAAATCAGTGTATGATGATCTAATAAAACTTGATATACATGTATTATTGACTTTACCTTAACCATAATGTGATAATGATGATGATGATGCAGAAGAATCCTTTGAATTCTCTTATTTCATAGAGCCTTTATTTTTCCCATATTCTATTACTTTAGAGTTCATCATATTTAATGTCAAAAAAGTAAAAATAAACGATTCCCAGTAAAACAGCATCCTCTGAGGTATGGGCTACATTGGAAGCTCATTTCAAGAGTCATATAGATACACTTATTCTTTTGTGACATGCCTAATACGTTTTTTCATATTCAAATCTCTGTAAAAAGGCAGCCAAAAAATTTATTGAAGATTATCCAGTCATATCATGTAATGAGAACCAGGCTTATCAACAATAAAGCATAAAGAGTGGGTGGGGTTTTCTGATGTATTTTAGTCGTTTTTCTTCTTATTTTTAAAATTTATTTATATATTTAAAAAAGGCTTTTCCCATTTTCCCCCTATTCCCTCTACCTTCCCTCCTCCCAATCCCTCCCAGTAAGTCTTCAGCCTCTTCCCTCCCCATCCCCCATTCCCACCCCCAAAAGGGCAAGAAGTCCCAAGATGGGTCAGCTCAGTGCAGCAATCCACTCCAAGCAAGTCTGAATTTTTCATTCCAAAGTCAAAACTGGGTTAAGTGTTCCTCTACAGGGAATGGGCTCCAAGGTGCCAGCCCAGGCACAGGAACACAGCTGATCCCACACCTCAAGGCTCCACATGCTGCCCATGCTAATCAACAGTTGCCTACCCTTGGAGGGCCTAGCTCCTTTTCCTGATGGTTCCCAGTGGCTGTTCTTGATTCAGTGAGCTCCCCAGATCTCCAGCTAGCCATCACTGTGGGAATTTTCCTCATAATCCCAATTCCCTTGCTCATACAGACTCTCCTCTTCTGTTCTTAGCTAGACCACGAGCTTGGTCCAGTGCTCAGGCTGGATTTCTGCCTCCACCTCTATTCTTTGTTGGATGTAGGTTCTGTGATGACATTTAGGGTGGTTATTCATTTGATTCTAGGGGAAACCATGTTTAGACATTCCCTCCACTATTTGTTGGAGACCTGGCCAGGGACATCCTTTGAGTTCCTGTAGGTTTCTCTAGCACCTGGTCACTTTTGATCCCCCACATTGGCTTCCTCTATAGAGAAATCCATCTCTTTTTTTTTTCTCCCTCTTTGTTGCTCCTCTCACTCAACCACCTCATTTTCTCATGATTTGTTCCCACCTCTTCTTGGCTTCAATTCATTATGATCCCAACTTGCTAAGGTGATCTCTTTTTTCTCTTCCTAGGGGAAAGTCTGGAATCTCCCTTAAGTTCCTTTTGATGCCAAGCAGCTCAGGGGTTGTGATTTGTAGCTTGGGCTTTCTTTGCTTTTTGTCTAAAGTCCACTTATGAGTGAGTGTAACCCTTGCCTATCTTTCTGAGCTTGTGTTATCTCGCTCAGGAGGATATTTTCCAAATGCATCTATTTGCCTCAAATTTTAAGATCTCATTTTTCTTTTTTCTTTTTTTTTTTTGATTTTCTATTTTTTCTTTTCCTGAAAAGGAATACTATATTGTATAGATGTACCACAGTTTGTCAATCCATTCTTCAGTTGAGGGACCTCTAGGTTGTTTCCAGATTCTTGCTACTATAAATAATGCTCCTATAAAAAGAGTTGAGCCATTGCCTTTGGAGTATAAATGTGCATCCTTTGGGTATATGCCCAATAGTGGTACTGCTGGATTCTTGAGGGAGCTGATTCCCAGCTTTCTGAGGAACCACCATACTGCCTTCCACAAAAGCTGTACAAGTCTACACTCCCATAACAATGGAGGAGGAGTGTTCCCCTTGCTCAGCATCCTCTCCAGCATAGACTGTAATCTGTGTTTTTTATTTTAGCCATTCTGACAGGTATAAGGCGGTATCTCAAAATTGTTTTGATTTACGGTTCTCAGATGGCAAAGGATATTGAAGAATTTTTAAGTGCCTTTCAGTTATTTGTAATTCTTCTGTTGAGAATTCCCTCTTTAGCTCTGAATCCCATTTTTAATTGGGTTATTTAGGTTTTGGGGCTCTGGCTGGAAAGATGGCTCAGGTGGTTAAGAGCACTGGACACACTCCTAAAGTCTTTTGGTTCTTTAGTAAGCCAGTTGAGAGCCATTAGTGGTGGAGTCAGTTGTGTAAAGGTTGTGGGTGACACTGCTCTTTTTACTTCTCCAACTTTCTTCTTCGGACATAAAAATGGATTATTAAGAATACATCCTTTGTTAACTGCAACTCAAAAAAGCATTGTTCTCCCTGTCTTATATCCAAACTTTTCTTTTCAAATTACTCACTTTTCCAAATTTAATTCTATTCTCCTTGGTTATATTCATTTGTGGCTTTCATATTAATCATGTTTGGGGGATTTACCTATTTTCGTGTATAGCAACATTTTTCCATCCATTTTATTATTGAACTATGTTTGTTGTATCACCATTGTTAATTTATTCATTCTAATGATTATGGGCATAATATTTTTTTCTGAAACTTTAGGTCACTACAAATAATGCACTTTAAACATGTTTGATCATCTGTTTTCTGCATAGGTTTAGGCATGGCTCTGGGGAATTGATGGGTCAGATATAATTATGTTTAACTTTTATATCTATTACCAAACAATCTCTCCAAATGTACGATTTCATTACCTTTAATTTATTTTGACTAAGGCAAAGTATATGGTTGCTTTATGTTCTAAACTCACCATCAGTTCACATAATAACTAGAAGTTATTTAAAATAGCTCATTATAGACACTGTGGGTGATACCTGCTTTATCAATGGTCATTTTCTGACTATAAAGTTAATTCAATGATCAACAGAAATCTAAATAGAAAGAACACCTTCCCAGATGCCATTTCAGTTACCAAACTTGGGAAAATATCACTTTCCTATTTCCTGTATTAATACCACAGCTTCAACAATTCATAACTTCTACCATTATTAAATACTTAGATATTTAATTTATAGCATTTTTGAAAATGTATTTTTATCAATGAAATTAATGTTTTGACATATATCATTTAAGAAGTTGCCTGCTCTGGTAAAATTCCGTTCCATTTAGAGATATGGATGTGTTAATTATTTTACACACATCCCTATTTTCCCATAAGCAAACCTTTGCATCATATCCTTAAGGTTTTATGCTTGATGTTTGCTATCTCTGTGCCCAGCTCTTATTCTACAGAATAATACCATATTCATTTCAAGTGACCCAAGACGACAAACACAAGAGCAGAATCTGCAAAGGCAGAGGTGAGAAAAGACGTCTCTGTGCCTTTTTCCTAACTAATTCTGGTTTAATATATGTTTTGGTGGATAGTAGAAGCTAATCTAATGCTTTATAACCAGATTCAGAAGTAGTCTCAATACCACCTAACATCTCTGCAAGACTAAGTATTATTGTTATTTTGTATCTTGTCTTAATCTTTTGTGAGGTAATTTATTACTCAGTGGTTTATGAAGAAGATGCCACTTCCTCCTATAAGCCTACCTATAGTTACTGATTCTGTGAAAGCATAATTCATTGCTCTAGGACAATCTCTGCTACATTTTCTGTAATATATTGACTTTCACTGAGTCCGACTTGCACTCTGGGAAGACAGAAACAATTTTTGTTCAGAAGAACTGTGTTTTGCTTTGGGCTAGAACTTCCCATAGACATCCATTTGCCTTATGAATATTTTGGTTACCTAGGTCCACATGATAATAGTGTTTTCCACCATAACAAAAATTGAACTGGATTACTGTTTCAGATTCATGGTCAATTTCTTGAGGGCTAATTTGTTGTGTGTGTCCACTTTGTAAACTCTGGTTTTCAAACTGTGGAAATGATGTTCCATACTGGAACATACACATGTAATACATTATCACTTCTTTCTTTGGTACCATGCATGCCAAGATTCAAGAGCCTGGAAAACAGACTCTGAGACACTAGCCTCTAAACTAGAACTGCTTGCCTTCAAAGAGGGAATTATTTGAGGCAAATATACTTGCTTTTATTTATTTACTAGTTTATTTTACCAAAAACAGTTTCTATAGAGGAGTTTAAGGTGTTACTCATAGCCGACTATTTGGGGTACCTGAAGAATAAACATTAAGTTTTGAAAGGCATAAAGGTGTCACATCTCAGTGTCATCCCATTTCATGCCCATGTTGGACTGTTTGAAATATAAATCTCTTTCTCTCCCAGATGGTATCTCTTTGATCTGGTGTTCACTTAATTTTAATTCTACTTTTAATTCTTTCCTGTGATATTCCTAATTTTCAGGACTTGCCCTTCTTTCCTCACAAATATCAATTTTATTAAACAAGACAGAGGAACTATGGAGATGGCTTAGTGGGTCAGAACCCTTGTTCTGAAGCATGTGGACCTGGTTGAAAGTATTTGGTACCCAAGTAAAAAGATCACAGGGCTGGATATTCCTATAATTCCAGTAAAGATCTCAAGCCGCCCCCCCCCCCACAAAAAATGGAAAGATGCTTCTGTTTTAGTGAGAGGTGCTGTCTCATGACAGTAAAGTGGAGAGCAATGGATAATGACTTTGAATGTCCTGGCCTCCCTATGAGCTGTGCATGATTACTTTCACACTAAAATAAGTGTAATACAACACACACTATACACAGAAGCTGACTGCCTTATCTTTGACTTATATACTTATCCTTACTCAGGGCTCAGTAAATATCAGAGGTAGCATTCATTTCAAAGAGTACTCCAGTCCTTCCACAGTTTAGCTGGCTTCACATCAGTGCCACATATGATCAAGGACATCAAGTAGCCAACCACGTTTATTGCTAATATTTTTGCTAAAAACTTAATACATTAAAAATAATATTTTTCCAAAATTCCTTCATAACATTTTTAATTTTGATCTTTTGTGTAATCACATACCAATTTTCAACTAAATTCTCACTAGTTGAAATTGCTGTTAAAATGTTACTTCCAGCATGAATTCTCCCTTTCTTCCTAACCAATCTGAGCATGTAAATACAATGCCCTCTGTCCTGCCTTGGTTTTGTCTTCATATGTGCATTATATAGACCTGTTCATGTCAAGTTTATTTCATACATCTCACCTCATTACCAACTCTACCACTTGAACTGTGCACTGATGCCAGTGGTCTGTTAAAGAATGGGAAACAGTAGGTGTGGCTCAGCGTTTTATTCAAATAGACACATATTTTAAGATACAATGACTGTATCTTATCTAAAGGAATATATATGATGCTATCCAGATAGCCCCCCCCCACCTCAAATTTGATAGAATGTACTCACAGATATCTGCTGACATGAAGTGTAGAATTATTTACAGAAATATACATCTGGATCTACAGACGTAGATATAAAACTAGCTGGAACTACCCCTCATCTTAAATTCCAAGAGCAATGACCTTCACAAAGCTCTCAGCGCAGGAACCTGTCCCTGTGGAGCCGTCTGTTGCCAATGCAGTCACAATATTTTGTTCAGACATATCTGGATTTATTTTTAAACAAAAGAGAAAGTTCTCTTAGACTGTAGGCTTTCTTTTAAACACAGACAAACTTCTCCTACCCCCTTTGGAAGCTGTGATAATTTTCATGGCACTGTAGATCATTTTAAAAAGAATAAAATATAATGATGGGCTGCTCTTACAAACACAAATTTTTATAGAATCATTTGGACTGTCTGTGTGGGAAATTCTTCTCTCAGGGGAAGTAAATTTAAGTGGAGCTGCACTTGGGCTCAGTCTGTATTCCCCTCTCAATTACCATCAATACCGCTGAATCAGGAGTTACACCAAAATTCCTGAGATAGCTTTTTAAAAATCTAAAATAAAAGAAGAAAGTGCTATTGCAGAGGAGAAAGAAATCTTCATACAGGAGGAGCAGCGTCCCTGGAGAACTGGAGCTCACAGCATGAAATAATGAAAAAAAAAAATAAATAAAAAGAAGAAGAATGAACAAAAAAAAAAAGCTTGAAATACTCAAATCAGAACACACACATCAGCATCCTTGTTCTTACTATTAATTGTTCTGGGCTGCAAATATTTGATATTGTTTTGCTCGCCTTAAGATACATAGTAAATTTTTAAACAGATATATAATAAATAACCTACGTGATTATTGTAATGTAGAAACATAATGGCAAGTTTGTGCAATGCATTTAGGGGATGTCTCCTTTTTGAATAAATAGAAAACTCTTTTAAACAATGTTCTCCAGGCATTACAGAATGGTAGGGTCCCTTATCATGGCTTATTGCTTACGTATGCTGCAGGCAACTACTATATCAGCATTTAATGACTCAAAACACTAAGATACATTTAGAAGATGCAGAACATTATTCAGCAATGTTCTAAGTAACAGATATATCATTGCTTGGGCTTAGATGGTTCAGTAAGTTCTGACTTTACTTATTAAAATTATAGAAGTCAGTGCAGAACTGCTTAGTACATTTTTAAAAAATACCAAAAAAGAGGTCATTTATGATAATAGCACAATCTGATATATTTGAATGTTTAGCTTTTCTCTATGTATTAACATTTAGTAGCAATGCTTAGTATTTAGATGAGGAGGTTTTGTCTTTAACATGTTTAGCAGTCCTTAACAGAGACCCACAAGTCCAGTTGCATAAAACACTCAACTGCTTTCCAGCTGCTGTAAATTCCATTGCGAGGGGCTTTCGCATAGCACTAGACAATCCATGGGAGTATCATGGGAGCTGTCTGTACCATGCATCTGGATGCACTATTTGTAGTCTGACATCTTAGCACTGCAAAAAGCATTCTGCATTGACCATGTTAGTTTCACTGTGCACGTTCCATTGTAGACTTTAAGTATCATTTTATGGGTCTGAATTATGTCTGTGAAGCAAGTATTTGAGTCTGTGAATTATATAATTATATAGAACTTAGTTCTATATAATTACAAAAAAATCACTTATAATATTTCAAAGTAAAATAAATACAATCTAATTAATCTATATTCTATGAATCTATAAAACAAAGAGATATCAGATTTGGGGTGGTGGGTTTATATGTTTCATCTTGATCCTTAATATATCATAATATGAATATGCTAATTTAACCCAAGCTTATAGTGCATATTGCACTACAGAGCAGGTACAGAAATAAAACTGACCAGGGATCTAAGAATCATAATAACATAAAGATGTGTCCTGAATGAATGGAGGTAAGAATAATCAAGGCTAAGAGTCCAGGTGGACTGGAATGTGGCTGTAACTCAGAGTCTCAGCTCTGGCTCTGAAGAGTTCTTGGTAAACTGGACAGATAAGTCTCTACAATACTCAATCTTAACTTATAAAAAACACAAAGCTTACCTTACTGAACCATTGAGGTACTTAAACTGGGTAATTCTTTTGTAATTTAAACCAAGCAGTTCTCTTATAACTTATTTACTATAGCACTTTGATTATAATGAGTTTTTGACTAATATGACCTGGAAAAAATTAGAACACAGAAATGTGAGGTTCAAGTTTGAGCTTCCCAATATCTGGCAATCATAAAGGCCCGGGTGAGAATGAGAAATTGGTTATAGAAAAACCTGGCCCCTTTAAGTTGTACTTCATAGGGCTGTTCAGGAACATAACAGGCCACAAACACAACTGCCCTTCAATACATGAAGGTGAGCCGCGTGGAAGTGGGCAGAAGAGCTACAAAGGTGCAGTGAACCACAATGGGAAAAGCATAAAACAGCTGTTGATCACTGGAAAGTAGGAGCAGCAAACAGGCCAGGCTGGCAGGAGTCAGTCAGGGAAGAGGCTGCTCAGAGACAGGGGGACAACAGAGCTGTCAGAGGCAAATTGGCTGAGCTCCGAACAGCAGGAAGCTGGGCAAGTCAACTGAAGGATTTCTGCTTGTACTGTGGCCTGGGGTACTGCACAAGTCCAGCAGTCCTCTTTCTCTGCAGTTGGTATATAGATTCAGACATGTCCTAAAGGTAACTGGAAGTGAGGATAAAAGCAGAGGCTGTATTTATTCACAAGGCTCTACCACCTACCAGGTCAATGAACTTGGACAAGTCACTTGACCTCTGTAGTTCATAACCACCTTTTCTAAGTACTGGGTTGGTAACTGACCAAGCATCTCATGTTAGTTTTCATTCTTGAACCCTTTCCTACTCCTTGCTCACCCAATATTTAGTTCATGTTATATATGAGTATTTCATCAGGATCAGCACCTAAAATCCTGGGAAATATTCAGGGAATTCTTTTCCTCCACACACGCAGAAACCAATTTCCTTTGTCTGTCACAATAGGAAAGCAGCAGACACACACACACACACACACACACACACACACACACACACACACACACACACACACACACAATCCTGCTGTAATCATTTCAGTCTATCCAGAAATGGTTTCCATTCTTCACTACAGAGATTGTCTTCATCCTTTATCTGGGATTCTGGGATTACTTTTACACTATGAAGCTCTCCTGAGCTTCAGAAATCTTGATGCACATTATTTCCAACCCAGATCCCATGTGCAGACCTGTATTACTTATTATTATTATTATTATTATTATTATTATTATTATTATTATTATATCATTAGTATTATTATTGTAATTGCTAGCAACCAAAATTCAAAATTCTAAAACCTCAAGGAAAGCCTGCCAACATCACTGGTTTTGCCCTTATCCAAATCTCAAAGAGCTTCTTGACCACAAATTAGGTCACAGATACATTAGGAACTGCCAATCAGCCTGGGATTCATCAAGCTTTTTAGCGTTCTGGTGCTTTAGTACAAATGCTAGTGTGTGCCACAGATAACACTATCATTTGCATAGTTACAATCAGCTAGTGAGCGAATGCCTGAGAGGCAGAGGAGATGCATGGCAAGTGCAAAGTCACTTTCAGATTTGCATTCATTTTGGTTTTAAATGGAGAACAGAGGACCTGACTCAAAGGGCATCTTCTCCTGTTCAGTTTGATTCAGCAGAGCCTGTGCCTAGAGAGCAGTTCAATGCTTTCAAAGTGCATTGTGATCTTCCTACGAGCTATTCTTCTCAACAATGTATGACATAGCTAGTAGGCATTAGTATCCATAATTTAGTGAAAGGAAGTGAATTAAAAATAGGTTGAATGACTTGTTTGGCACTGCAGGAAGTCACAGCTGAGGCGGAGGAAGAATCTACAGCTCTGCATTGACTCTACATCTGTTGCTAAGCCCCATTAGCCATGTTTCCTACCTGTACCCTATAATTAGCCAAAATGAGCACTGCCAAATCAGGACCTTGCATTGATTTTTTTCTCCCCTAGTAGTTCCTTTCCCTTAAGCTGCTCAGTTGACTTGCAAGACATTAAAAAAATCAAACCACCTTCCTTCATGCCAAGAACAACAGTGATGGTGAACCAGAATTCACTTTTCTCTGAATATCAGAGACACAAGGAGTTAATGTTTCCGAAGGCTGCAGCTGATGCTGAGAGAATTGTGTTCTACTTAAATGACAGGTACCAGCATCTGACTGATGTCTTCCTTAGTTTTCTCTAGTTGCTTGTTTTTTTCCCCCTTGGTCCCTATGATTTATGAAAAATCCCTGTATTAATTAGGCATATGTTAGTATTTTGAAGGGAGAAATAATAAGACAAGTCACCAGCATTTTGTTGTATAATACATGAAAAACGCAGAATAATGGAAAGGGAGAAAGGGTTAAACCCTTTCTTCAGTAGTCATAATAAAAAACACTGTCAGGAACAGAGAGCAACCCCCTAAATATAAAAAAACAAAAAGTAACTTCTTTACTAGAGGAAAAAGAAGTTAAGAAACACAGCAATCCCTGACTCAGCAAACACAAGCAGTTGATAAATGCACCTGCTACCCTGTCTAAAGCTGATCTAGCCTTTTCGGGGTGGCCTTATCAAGTTAAGATCTTGTTGGAGAGTAATGAACACAAGAAACACGTTGCTGCTCAATTGCTCATCATTAGAGCCCTGTGTACAGCTTGAGGGAGAGCGGGGACTCTGATAAATCAGTGCTTCGAACCTCCTGATAATTGCTGCTCAAGTTTTGGAATCTAGGTATTATTCTTGGCTAAAGTATCTGCCACAAGGCTACCCTGCATTAATATACTGAAGACAAAGTAGTATAGTTGTTCCACCTTAGGAAGGGAGTTAGAGAACTAAACTATACATGAGCCTGATATAGTGCATTGCATTGCGCAGGGCAGCATCCTTGGATTTTTTTTTTTTTTTTTTTTTTTTGCTACATAAAGGGAATGGCAGTAGATTACAAACATTAAACTGAGAACACAGAGGAGTGGAGCTTAGTGCTTAGTGGTCATGAGGCTGCTATGGACATGTGAAAGCAACCCTCTATTTGCATTATGTCAGCTATGTGAATATAGTACCTATTAGCCACAAATACTGTCCAAATGTCATTTCTCTCCCTCACAAGAGCCCTGAAAAATGGGTGGTGCCCAGCGACAACCTAAGTTAAAGATGAGAGCTACTGGATCTCTAATTCTAGGTCACATGATAAAAATTCAGAGGCTCTGTTTCAACTCGTAGACATTCACAATGCTTCTAAGTGGGTTTCTTCTCTTATTGTTTATAATCTACTTATTCTTTTCAGCTCTCAGTCAACCAGTCAGCAACACAAAAGTCATTTATGGGGTCCTCAGATCACCCTCAGTTCTTTTTGTCCTACTCTGAGAAAACATCCTTGGGCATCCGGAGGCCACAGCTGGTACAGGCACATCAAGGTAAGATATTCTCCCCCCATCCTTAACACATTCAACACTAAATTCCTTTCCTAACTTACCACAGTCCATGAAATACTTCTATATCTACAACCATGGCTTTGTGTTCAGCTGCCACTCATATAAGTGGACTCTAAAATATGTTACTTCTGAGATGGATTCAAATAGTGATTTATGGCAGGATGACCAGGTGCTCTCCAGTCTGTCAAATTGCACAGAAACTCCTGTGGTGTTCAAAGCAAACAACACACCCTGAAATGAATTTGTTTCAACCCAGTCTTACAGTTCTCCTTCTATCCAAATGGGGAAGTATATTAGAGTAGCTTCAGGAGTCACCGTGCTGTTGTTTAAATGTAGACAAGTATCCCATGAAAACCTTGCATTAAAGGTTTACTAAGCAAGTCAGTACTATTGAGAAGTGCTATGTACCTTAGGTGGTGGATGGAGCCTTCTGGGAGATCTTACTTTTCAGAGAATGTGTTCTTTACTCTGAAAGCAGTAAAGCCACTCAAACTTAGACTGAAATTTCCAGAGAAAGGAGCTGAAATAATTCTCTTCTGTTTAAAAGTTAACTTTCTCAGACAGTTTTTGTAAGGACTGAAAACTATCAGGAAAAATTGCTACTAATAAAGGTCATTATATAGAACTGTACCAGAGAGTATAGAGGAGCCTTTAGAACTGGTTTACAGAAAGACTTTGGAGTTTAGAGAAATAAGCCAGAGATAGCCTAAAATGTTACAAAGAAGGTTGAGCAGTCACATTGGTGGGAGAAGACAAGCATGTTGATGGAAATGGGAACAGCAAAGGTTATGCTATAGTTTCAGATAGAAATGAAAATTCTATTGGGAACTAAAGAAAGTCATCTTCAAGTCATGATAAGACTGTGCATACCTTGATTCATTGTGGAAGGCAAATCTTAAGTGGGCAGATGCTTCTCTCATAGAGGAGACTTGAAGGGCTATAGAATACAGAGGATGCAGTATGGGTAACATGGGCTGCCACTAGCGAAATTTACATAAGGACTGAGTAGACAGTGGAGTAAATAATTTGAGAAATTTGTGTTTGGGCCATGAAATGTAGCTGTTAGTTACCAAAACAAATCAGAGAAAAGCTTTATGCTGGGGGAAAAGCAAAGAGATATCAGTCACATGGGCACTTGGATATTTGCAAGGCCATCCTATCCCTACATGACTAATAATAATTGAAATAGAAGTAATAGAAATGAATAAAATGCATATTAATTTCTAAACTCTTCAGGAAATTAATAATTTTGTGAAAAAATGTCATGTATTCAAGGTGGTGTGGCTTGTTCCCTTCTTTTCCGCAACAGGGCGTTTAGAGGTAGCGGAAGAGGTAATTGAAGCCATGTTCAAGTGTATCACCTTAATGGTAGGTCATAGATTCTATCATGTGATATTTGACAGACTGGCGGAATGCAAAACTATAGGTCCATAGCACCATTTATTGTGATTTCAAAAACAAAACAAAACAAAAACAAAACAAAAAAACAAAGAAACAAACCCTAGTAGGCTTGAAATATGTTGTGAAGTTTGAATCTGTGTGTAAGTTGACCTCTAGAGTGTTGCACCAGTGCTGTGGGAGAGGAGGCAAACTGCAAAGGAGATACAAAAGTCTGTAAACACATTGCAGGGACAAAGAGAGCCCAGGCAGTGGTGTGAAAAAAATTACATGGCTAAGGCTACCCCATGCCAATGGGAGCCTGCCTTCTACCACAATGTCCCATGTGTGCTGCCATGGAACTTTAGAAATTCAGGGTTGTTCCAAAGTTTTGGTCTTGCTTTGGGGTTAACTTATCTTTTATTTTCTTCTTTCTTCTTCCTATAGTGGGAATGTATACCGCATACCTTCATCATAACTGTATCTTGAAAATTACTTTTTTCTCATTTTGTTTCAGGGCTTTATGAGTGAGTTTCATGTTCATGTCTGAGGAGACTTGGATTTAGCCATTTTAGAAATGCAGAAACAGTAAAGATTTTGAAGATTTTTTTGTGAATGAATGAATGAATGTACTCTGCATTGAAAATCATGAATGAACTTTAGAAGTCATGGCAGAGTGCTTTGATCTAAAAATAGACTGTGCGCCCTAGACACACAGATAGCCATGATAGTCACATTTTATCAGGAGGATGACACTATTGGAGACACTGGGAGTCTTTAACTATTGGGTTCTTACGGTGAGTCTTTAGTCAGCTGGAGAATTCTCTTAGTATGGATCATGAAACCTTGTTTCTTTCTCTTACTCGGTTTGCTTTCTAGAAAAACGTGACCACCATCCCACCATGAGAATCCCCTTTGCACAGCTGCGCATGACAATGAGGCTCTGATCTTGGACTATAGATTCCTGAACGACCTCAGATATTTCATGATAGTAATGGAAAGTTGATTCATACAAATAGTTACCTGGTCAAATAGGATGAATCTGATTGTAGCTTCTCCTTACAGATGGAAATCTTTAAATTACCGAGCTTTAATCCTAACAGCACATTCTCAATAATACCAGCATCATCAATGAGAGCAAAAATATCAATGAAATAGAAGAGTTTATATAAATTCCTTACAACCCTTTCCTCCTACCATTTTTCATAAGTTCCCAGCCTAATTTTCCAAGAAGACAGGCATGAAAGACTGGTCCCACTCTGATCTTATTTCTAAGAAAGCTCCTCTTTTCAAATGCTAACTTGACAGTATTCTCAGGAATTATGACATCCACACATTTATTCGAAGAAAAAATTTAAAGTCTTTGCAAAGGTAGTTAGATGCTAACAGGAAAGTTCCTTATGGGAAGACACAGCATCTCCTTCTCATGTTTTGTTTTAATCTACCCACTGTAAACATCTATAAGTAGTTCAAATATTATTAGAACAATATAAAAAGAATTAACTTTACTTCATTGATAGCTTAAAATATTTGCTCTATAATGTAATTTGCTTTTTCTTCCTATAATAGTCCTGGCTTGTACTCACAAATCTATGTGATATTTAGTCAACCCATACATTGCATTGTTTAAAAAAAATTCTAGCATAAGTTCATCTTTAAATGGCCTGCTTGTTAGTCAGTTGTATTTATAAAATGTAATATAGTATTAATGTTATTATTTAGTGACAAACAATATGATTTACAAAAAAAAAGTGCTCTCGAGTGCAGTGCTGGAAACACCTCAAAACTGAGGCAGCAGCAATGTTTAGAAGGCTAACACTTCTCCAACACATTCTCCGTTATCTAATCCATGAGCCAACATTCCTAGACCTGGTTATGTTTTCAATTCTTACTTCCATCTCTTGTAACCTGTATGAACCTGTGTATGCTTACACTCTCTCAGCACCTCATTTCCATAATTGAAGAGGAAACAGACAACAGTTTCTGCTTCTCAAATATGAGAAAATCCAAAATGAGATAGTACAAATAACACTTCAAATTCGTACAATAATTGATCAACATGCTTTTGTCTCTTATCATGAATGCAGTTGTGATTAGGCATCTATATAGTGTCCTATAGTCAAACCAGAGTGATTGTATAGGTACAAAAAGTGCGCAAATACAATGTGACTTACAATGCTGCTTGTTTATAAGCAGACGTTTAGTGCATTTGCTAGAAAATGTTGTATACTACTGATCTTCAAAATGAACTAGATGTAGCACTCTTTTTGAGATAAATAAGTAAGAACAAATAACATATAACAACAAAACCCTGCAATTTCAAGTTAAATTAAAGATATTTTTTGTAATTTGCACAAGTAGTACAGCTCCAGAAAGATCATGGAGCTTATTTCCAAGGCATAGTAAATTCTAAGTGTTTTTGCACACTGCAGTACCTATCATTTTCTTGTTTTTCTTTTACCGGAGCTGGTGTTGGGTTCTTCTGTAACATAACTTCTAGGTTGATGAGTGAACCAGATGAAAAGACAGAACAAAAGTATGGATTAATTAAAAGTAAGAGAAATCCAGAGTAAATACAACAGAATGTGAACAGGCAGAAATCAGTATATGACTGTAGAATCCTGAGTCTAAAAAGGAGGAAAGCCTGATCCCAAAGGTTGGATATGAGGTGGATTGTTACCCTAATTGGTAAGTTGGATACTAGATAACTTTGAAATATCTGTCCATGAAAGAGCCATGTAACCCATAATTTTAAGCATAGTTATGCATCATCAATTCAAGAGATAGGAAATACAATATTTTTTCTTTTCTTTTTTTTTTTTAAATCGATAACTCTCCGTTCAGTGCACTTGTATCCAATGCATGCCTATGCATGCTTATTTTTTTATCTCTTTCTACAAGGATATGCCTAACCACAAATTACTCATAGGAGGAAGTGCTGAATGTAATTCTACCGACAAAGAACAGGAAATTTTTCTGTACCCTTAGGGAGAGGCTTTGGATTATTGGGCTGTCCCTGTGGTTGTAGCTTGGTGAATCACAGAAATTCTTCTCACTCCTAATCCAGGACCTCTTCTTGCCTGCATTATACATGGGTTGCATCCCTACTATCCATGATTCTTCACAGACATTTCAAATATAAGCATCACACTGGCACCACAGTGTTCATATTTTCAAAAGATATTCTGGTTGAGTTCTGTTCATCTAACAAACAGAGGAACAAATCTGGACTGAACTGGATAAATTATCAGAAGACACTGTCCTCAAAAGCTGTTGCCACCAAGGACAACAATAACTAGCAGCAGAAGCATTAAAATATGGAAACTTTGACCTTGAGATTTTTTTTAAGTTTTACTGTTTCTAGCCATATCGATTATGTTTTCTCATAAATATTGCTCGTAAGTGTTATGAGACTCAACATAATGTTTACAAAGTCTTATTTTCTATTTTATATAGATCCATGTCATCCTTGTTGACTTTTTTAATGAAAAATTGTCTTCAAGTGTTATCAAAATTGATGCGCATCAAGACAAAAGTGACTGCTAACTCTCACAATCACGAGAAAGCAATCAGCTCCCTCATCAATACTGTGCAAACTAGATCAAGTGTTCATTTCATTTAGCACCTGCCTCTAAAAAACAATAAATAAAATAAAAATAAATGTCTGTGTCTTCAAGGTTGAAAAGGTGAAATGAAAACTTTCCATTTCCCATTTCTATGAGAATTCTTAGATTTTAGTAAAAGGAGGACATATGGATTTGAATTGACACATTTATTGTGAAGTATTTCTTTACCACATGTAGTTATGACAGCAGATATCCACAAATATGAATTGTAAACAGAAGTTCTCTGTCTGCCTCCCATCCCTCAGTCATTTTCAAATAATCACTCATAGGCTTATATTAATTAAAAATGGTTGGCCAATCACTAGCTAGCTCTTACATTTAAATGAAACTTTTTCTATTAGTCTGTTTGTTGTCTGTCTGTCTGCCTTGGTTTTAACCCTCTTCCCTTCAAGTACTCAGTTTGATTGGACTGCCAAGCCTTATCTTGCCTTGCCATAGGCCAAGACAGTTTTATTATCAACCAGTGAGAGCAACACACATTCTCAGCTTACACAAAAATCACCCCACAGTCATAGACAGAAAGCTTCAGTTAACATTGCTGCTACTTGTTAATATTTCCAGAGCTCTACAAATCTGGAGGTGAGTTTAAAAGTTAACAGTCCATCTGGAAATATGGTACCTCCCAACCTTAGCCACTGGATTTGTTTGGTTGTTATATTAACAACACATGGATCTAACGTATTTAGAGGTCAGTGTTGAAGCTCTGGTTCTTTCTTCCCCTCTAATGCTGACTATGGAAAGATTGTCAAGTTGAGATGGAGGGGCAATGTTTAATGAATGCTCAGTAACTACTGAAAGTTGCTGCTCAGGACTTACAAAGGGCTTTGATGATTGAATACAGCACCTTTATTTTTATAACTCTAAAATTTGCAAAATTGTCATCATACCTAAATCAAATCCATCCTGAACAATTTATTAATAGCACAAATACTATATATTACTGTTTAGTTTGTCCCTTTTAAAAATAATTTAATTTCCTACAAACAACAACAAATACCTTGCTAGTGTTTAGATGTGATTTGTCCCCTAAGGTTTGATGTGCTGGGTCATAAATGGTTCTTGGTCACTGAGGGCATTATATGCAGAATAAATTAAACTATATAATGTGAGACATTTGAGACAGATCTCATAAAAGAGCAGAAAAGGTGATGCCAGATGATGCCCTACCTCAGCATCAAGAATGCAATCACCACAGGGTCCCTCACCCTTCACCTCTAGAAATGCAAAGCAGAAGCAATGCAATCCTTCTTTAAAACTTACCCACTCTGATTCATTATGGAAATAGCAAATGAATCCCTTCCCATAAAGCTATTTCATTTTTATCTTTCTAGAAGAAAATCAGACACTGGCTTTCACTGAGGTATATTCCTATTGAGTACCCTGGGAATGAACTATTAGGTTAAAATATAGTTTATCTTTGATTCTATATGACAGAAAATAAACTACACAAGGAATCTTTCCCACTGCTTGTTTCTTTCTTTCTTTTTTCCTTTCTTTCTTTGTTTGGTGTTACAGTTTGGATCATGAATGTCATGAAATGTTCATGTGTCAAAGGCTTCACCCCTATTGAAGCAGCATTATTCAGAGCTTGAGTCTTTTTAAGGAAGAGGATTGTCAGAGCCCACACTTTATCAATAGATTAAGCCCATTATTGGATTAAGAATTAAATGGACTACTGGGAAATGGTGGAAAAGTTAGGATGAAATACCCAGTTAGAGGAAATGGGTAGTGAGACATCTAAGTGTTGGAATTAAAGGCATGTTTTACCACAGCCTAGCCCACACAGCTATTTGTGTACCTTATCAAATAAATTAAAAATAATCTTTTTAGAACATTTTCCTATTGAATAACTTACGCATGAAGCTCAAGGATTGGACACTGAATCTTCAATGAGCTAATTTGCAGACAGTCACTTTTTCAAAATGTACATTGTATACCACAACTGCTGACACACAAGTAATGCTAGAGTTCTATATGCCATAATACCACTTGTTCTTTAAGTATGTGGACATGTATTTGCATTTCTGTGTGTGTGTGTGTGTTTGTGGTGTGTGTGCGTGTGTATGTACATATGAGCATGTACGTGTGTGTATTTTTGTGTGTGTGTGTGTGTGTGTGTATGTGTGTCTCCTTTTCAGATGTCAAAGCACCATAGACATGCAGACCATTTCTACGAAATTTTTACTTTATCTTATACATGAAATCACCATCTACTTTATCTGCACACCATTGTGCCTGCTTTCAAACAGAATTCCTGTCAAAAATAACTCTGTGTGAGGACTCAGTCGTGTTTCCCATCTTTGTAGAATCCAGTTGCATTAGTCAAGGGGTGTCCCTCTCAATCCCCCCTCACTCTTTCCTTACTTGGAGATCTCTTCTTCCTTTTTCTGCCTTTAGAATAGAAGTGTGTGGTGTCTAACTCACCTCCTAACACAGCCAGCTCTGGAGGGTAAGCAGTGAGAAGTCCCACGCTTCTGATTTCCGCCATTGTTCTCTGGCCATTCCCATTGAATTTTTTGCCTCTTGCACTTGTGAATCTGTCCCCTCCCTTAACAAGAGCTCCGAAATCCTACCCTCATGACAGCCAGCCTACCAGACTCAAAAGTCAGTTTGCCGTTCTTATTCTATTCTTTATCAAACTTTCCCACAAAATCCTTAAAAAATTCTCGCCCAGTGATGTTCAAGTTATCAGAAAAGTGTTTGGATACATCTAGAATACAAACTTTTACACAAACATAACATTTAGATGGAAACATGACTCACTTGCAGATGAAAATTGTTTTAGAATTTTTTCCTATTTTATTTGTTTAGTATGGAAATGCACAGCCCCCTCTCACTCTCTGTCTGATAGGGAGTATGTAATGTTGGCAAGTAATGTCTGTCATCTTCTTTCTACTTAATGTATGTAGATCTGAATAAAATGAGATTGAAACTGCCCCAGAACACAGAGGATAGAACAGAACACAAGAGTGTTGGGTGAACTCTTTAACCTTAACTTTAGTGGTAAGAAAAAGTCCTTAAATGTTCAGATGTGTAGAAATGGCCCCAGCATAACCTTTTATGATCCTGTTCTTTGCAGAAATAGTTCCCAAAGCTTAGTAGAGTTAGGTAGAAATAGGCTCTGGATTAATTTTGACCTTCTGTGGCAATGCATTTCCAGGACCAAGAATTTATGTGCAGAATATTAAATGTCACATGCAAATATGAAAATGGTGCTACACAGTTGCAGATAGCCCCTAATTGATATTGAGCAGACTATTCCCTTTAAATGTTAATGAAACTGTTGTAATTACTAAATGACCAAAACAGTGCAGAAGCCAGGGTTCACAGCTGTAAACCATTACTTGTAAATTGCTGGTACAGGCTTGCATTAGCAGATGGCTCAGCTCATGGAAAGAAACTTCCTCAAGATGCTTTTCTTCCAGGCTTGGGCTTTGGAGCAAATTAGATGAGCATATTAGAGAGGGGCAAGTGCCTGTTTGGACATGTCACTGGAGATAAGCACCTCCTTTGATCTTCTTTACCCTCTCTCCCCCATTACATTCTTTGTAGAAAGTGCTGAATATCACAGAACACAAAGAAAAGAGAAGGTAACACTGACAGAGCTTATAAATATTTCAAGAAGATACAGATGAGCACATTTCTGCCTGCTTTTTTAGGGAGCCTGACTTTACTACATCCTGAGGCAGATGGACATGCTGGGATAGAGGTAAATACCAGAGGAGGGGGTTGTGTGTGTTTGGAGGAGTGGGTGAAACCCACTAATAAGCCAGTGGCAGAAAACCAATTAGAAGAAAAATAGAGCATTTGAATGGGTTTAGTACCCTCAAGACAAAGACCTTTATAAAGCTGTGTAAGCAAAACCATTCAGCAGATACAAGCAATGTCTTCATTAGGGATGCCTGTGGCTCATCTCTGCTTTGTTCTCTAAATGCCATTCCAGCTTTGTAAACTCTCAGAGATTCTTAACTTTAGTGAGGATGCTTTACAGAGTTGGGTACAGACTAGTCTTTCATTAATATGAAAGAGTCATTAAGATATTTGCCAAAAGTCAGCAAAGGAGAAATGGCTTGTGTGCATTATACTCCATCCTAGAAAGGAAGCAAAAGCTTTCTCTTTGCCATAAACTGCTTTGTAGAGAAGGTATTTGGACAATTTGAATTCTGGCTCAAAAAAATTAACAAAAAGAGTTCTTAATATTTCAAGTTTTGCCCTTTCTTTTTTCATAGGAAAAAATCATTGTTATAGTTATTGCCAGGTTTAGAAACAATATTAACTCAGTCTAAATCATCTAGCTTTTAGCTCACTTGAGAAACAGAGAGGGTGTTGGTTAGACTTTCTGTGAAATTACTTCTGAAAAACTGACACATGGCTGTATGTTGCAGCAATGCATAACTCTCAAGGATGTTTATAATTTCTGTTTAATCAGAAATGGATGATTAAATGCTCATAGACTGTCTTGAGTCTGGATCCTGAGATTAGGAGGCATTGAAATTCGTGAAAGTGAACCTGCATGGCAAAAACATTTCGAAGCATTTTTTTCTTTATTTTATTGTTTTATATATGCATGTATATATATAAAATGTCTTTTTTTTTTTGCCCATGTATCCCCCTGCTCCCCCTCCCTTCCCTCCTTCCAATTCCTCCTAGTCAGCCTCCAGCTTCTCCCCTCCTTATCCCTCATTCCTTCCCCCAAAAGGGTAAGAAGTCCCAAGGTGGATCAGCTAAAAGTGGCCCATCCACTCTAGGCAAGCCGATTTACTCATCCCAAAGGCAAGAATGGCTTAGGTGTACATCTGCAGGGAAGGGGTTCCAAGGTGCCATTGTTTAGGCCTTCAGAATACTATCACATTCTTGACTTCACTTGGGACCATCAAAAAAAAAAAAAAAAAAAAAAAAAAAAAAAAAAAAAAAAAAAAACCAAAGAAACAAACAAAAAAAAAACCTAAATTCAATTTCTCTTTCTTTTTCTGCCTGATGTTCCTGACTTTCCACTCAGGCTTGTTAAACAGAAACATCTTTCTCTCTTGACTTTTCTCTCTTCCTCAAGGGAGTTGATTTTACATGATAGGTTTTAAAAAGAATGCAAGGAAGCATGTAAGCAATTTAATCTAATTCCTGGGAGACAGTCAATCAATTCTTAACTCTTCCAGAGATGGAAGACATTTTTGGAAGTATTCCAACATCTGAATGGTATGATTGAGATCTGTAGTCACAAGCCTGCCCCTGGTATTTTTATGTGGTCTTTAGTATAATGTTCATTTTATCTATGGTGCCTTAGTATCTATCACCATCTATCAAACTCGTGGTAATGATTTACTTCAGTGAATTATCTGAAGATATTAACATACTTAACACACTCCGTGACAGATATTAACTGCTCTTCAAAATAGTGGACTCTAACTATTTTGAATTTAGGCGGCTTCACATACTGAAAGTATGGGGCTTATTCATAGAAATAAATAATTTCCATGAGGTAAGCTACTAAAAAGCAATGCATTTTCTGCTTTAGCTTTGTAAAATGATAATAATTGGGAATCCAAGTGCTGGATAAATGAAGCCCTGGTATATTCATAATATTTCTAGATCCACTGAAAAATAAAAGGTTATAAAACTAGTACATCTTTAAGGTAAAATATCATCCTTTTTTTTGTTTTTTTTTTTTTCCATGCTATCTTCCACCATCTCTTTTTTATTCTTATTTATTTATTTATTTATTTATTGATTGATTGATTGATTGATTGATTGATTTTAACAACAGGTACTTGAAAATCTTTATGATTTTCTTGATAATTTCTACATCCCTAAGTACAAAGCTAGTTCTTAAAAAGATAGTGTGGTGATATAAGTCTACTGCTAGTCGTCATTGAGGTGGAAAGTATAAGCAATACAATGAAAATTTTATACAGATACTTAGGTAAATAGATTTGATATTTGAGGAGCAAGGATTTTTATGATAATTAGCGAGTTCTTTGAACACTTCTAAACTTAATGAATTAAAACTAATTCAAAAAAATTGTTTGCATATTTTTTTACTATATGTTATTACTGAATTCCTACTATGCAGTAGTAACAATAACAAAAACTAAAGTGTTTATTACAAGGCACATGAGGGACAAACCAGAAAAAGGAAACATGCCCTTGTCCAGTAGAGATGGAACAGTCAAGGGACATTGCTGTCCATAATCTTGGGAGCTGTTTTCATATAAGAGGAACATCAAGCCCTTATTAGCAAAAGATGATGATGAATTTCTGGGGGGGTGGGAGGATGGCTCCTGTAAAGACTTCCAGGAGAAGACATTTGCTGATTGATGAAAGACCCACAATTTTTAAGGAAAGCATTGTTTGAAAGTGTGGTTACTGAAAAGAGAAGCCTTAATAGTAAAGCATGTTAGAAGTATTGAAATATAGCCTGTGAAGAATGACAGCTGACACTGTCAAGGGGCACATGTGACAGATCTTCCAGAGCTGTGTTAAGACAGCTCCGATCTACTAACGAATACTGGAGAACCTTTGAGGGGTTTAAGTTCTTAGAAATATGTCCCTCGAAGCTTACTCCTATTGCCCTGCTGAATGCAGCACAAAATGGGGCCATAACTACGACAATGTCCTGGAATTTGAGTATAAACTACAAAGAGCAACAATGGTACATTTGTGAGATTTTTGTTGGGTGTAGGAGAGCCATGACCTGTGGTTTGAATATAGAGAGGTGTTGTAGTGGGTTCTCAGGTCCCGTGCGCCAGAGATCTGGGACCCACAGACCCGCCGCCCGAGACCGCTTAGCCGCCCAGCCGCCCGGGTCCCCAGAAACGACTCAGACGCTTCTATTAACTTCATGCTGTTTGGCCTATGGCTCAGGCACATTGCTAGCTAGCTCTCATATCTTAAATCAACCCATTTCTATTAATCTGTCGGCCACGTGGCCCGTGGCTCACCCGTGTCTCCTTACATGTTGCTCCTTCAGCGGCTTCAGCTCGGTCTGTCTCTGACTCCGCCCTGCTTCTCCTACCTAAACTGATTTCTCCTCCCACTTCTTCTATGGTGCCCGCCATGACCCAATACAGCTCCTTTATTTAAAGATTGAGATTCACAGCATAAAGAAGGGCATTCCCACATCAGAGAGGTTCTCAAAGATGTCATCCATTCACTTATGCTCCTGGCACAAGAGAGGAAAAAAGGTGGAGTAATAGAACATTAAGTTCTGGCCTCACTACATTTTCATTTCTGTGACCTACCCAAGTTTCCCACATAGCATTCAGTTACACAGCAATAGGTTGTAGAGATAGATACAAGAATTAATAGTTTTAAATATAATTGGAAGCCACAGCAATAGGTGAGATTTTTTTTTTTCAGGAAGACTGAGAAATGGTGAATATATTAACAAGGGTACATGTTAAATGGCTACATCAAATACCTGGTACATAAAGTCAGTGTTCAGTTTTCATGCCTATTTCCATTGTAGTGTGATGACACCAACGTGGCATCCCTCCTCTCAGGCTCTTAGAAACGCTGGTGTGTGAGTGACATGCCCACTCATTGGTGTTATCCTTAGTATAGAAGAGCCTGCATGGCTGCCTCCATGAAATTTTAGTCATTTTTACTGACAGTTGGATGGAAAAAAGGAAGAAATAAATTTTTGATCGACAGATGTGTGTTACCTCATGGATTTGTAGTAGAACTTAAGATAATTTCTATCTGCAAAGAAAAAATGAAGACCATATTGAATCTACAGAGGTAAAGAGGAATGATAAATTACATGGGGGTAAAATCTCGCTTGTTTCTATGGAGACTGAAATTTAGTTTTCTGGAGGAAGCCAGTGGTCTGGACTGGCTGTCATTCTAGAGTGAGCAGCCAATTCTAACTTGTCTGGTTGTTTTGTTTTGCTATTGCTGTGATAAAACACTGTGACAGAAGTAACCTTAAAAATAACCTATGTAGTTCACAGTTCAGGTACAATGGGTCATGGCAGTGGAAATAGATAAATAATAAAGAGTTGATTGCTAGATGATAAAAAGAGAAGATATATTATAACTAAAATTGGAATTCAGGGTTTTGGCTCTTCTGTAATTATGAAAGGTGAGGAGTTCAGTGATATATCTGATAAAATGTGGGTTTTCACATTTTATCAACTCTGATGGCGTGGATGACTTCGTATGTAACATCATCAGAACTAGGGAAGCAGTTGTTATGTTTCTAAATCTCAGCTCTAACGTTGATAGAAAACAGGATTAGGGGCCGGAGGCATAGAGTTCTGGTGTCCAAGGACTTTTCGGAAAAGATGTCCAAATTTCAGGACAGAGTGGTAGAGGGAGAGCCACAGAAACAAGACATTCCTGAATGTATAGTTTTGGTTTTGGTTTGGTTCTGTAACAGATTATAACTAAGACTAACCAAAATACGGGTACATGCATTGTCCACTGAAGTCTCTGGAAATTGTCTTAAGATCATCCTAAAGAAAATTTATTGTCCCAATTTCATCCAGGCTAAAATTTCCCACACAGATGCTTTCTGTTAGAGCAATAAGAAATTATCACAAATCTATATTTTATATTTAAAAGTAAATATCAAAATTAAAGTCCAGAACATCTCATTTCCCAAAGGCTCATAGGTTGCTCCACACAAGGAGTTTGTTAAGGCTATCACAATCAGAACAGAATTGAAGGCAAGATTCATGGAGAATTTGAATATGTCTAGTGAGTGTCAGGTTTCAATTACTGGTTCAAAGCTGGTAACTTGATTGCAGTATCCATGGTTTATTGTTCTAGAAACTAATTTGTGATACACATGGTTTATTGTTCTAAAAACTTGGTTGTGATGCTTATTGTGTTGGCAACTGGGTTGAGATCCTCATAGTTTATAGTGCCGGTAATTTGGTTGTGAGGCTCATACTCGGGGTTGTGGTGCTTATGGTTTATGGTATTGGTAACTGAGTGTGTGGTGCTCATGGTATATAGTGTTGATAAATGGGCTGTGATACTCATGGTTTATTGTACCGGTAACTTGGCAGAAGTGTTCAAAGTTTACTTTGCTAGTAATTTGGCTCTGGTGCTTACGGCTTTCTGTGCTGACAGTTTGAGGGATGTGTGGCTTGTTTTGCTTTTAGCAGTGTCTGCAATTTATAATTTGTCTTAATTATATCACTTAATTTCTTTAGCCTAGAAATTTGTCAAGTAGTCTTCTGTGGAACTTTATCTACTTGTTCTCCTTCAAAGTATAGAACTGGGAAAGAGAAAAAAAATAAAAGAGAAGGGGAGGGGAGGGAGAAAGAAAAAGACACAAGTAAGAGGTAAAACCATATTCCCAAATTAAGCTATCAAGCACTTAGATTTTGCTTGTGGGATGTATGCTAAACAAGACTATATCCTGTTTCAATATTCAAGAGTGATTTCCATCTTTGGCTCGGATAGATTCCTGTGCAGGGCTGGTAGATGAAGCTCCATTCAGAATTTCTGGCATTGTGTCTTCTGACATTGTACTCCTGCGTCAAAGCAATGAGTCATAATGACACGTGGAGCCTTCTTTCAAGAAAGCAGCCAAACAGATGTGCTGCCAAGCCTCACAGGTGCTCCAAGATTGTCTTCCCATGAAAGTTCTCTCTGACAAAGATAACTGTCCATTTCAAAGTTGTTGCTATCCTTTATGTACTGCAAAATAGCCTTATAGAATACAAATTCTTCTCTGAAGCAAACAATGCATTCACCAAGACCAAAATGGGTGCTGTCTCCACTCGGGGTCATCTGGGTATTTGACAAGCTGCATTCGCAATGAATGGATTTGGCTGTACAGTCTCTGAAGATATGTTTAAATGTCAGGACGGCAAAAAGGAGCAGCAATCATTGACAAAAGTAATTTTCTGTGATCACCTGTAAACACTGGGCAGTGATGTCCTGCTTGACCACATTTCTGCCAACTTATCTTATTTGAAGATTAAATCAGCACACTTTTGTGATACTCTGATGTCCTGTTTCTCTAAGGGAAAAGGAAAAACTACTAATTATGTAACTCTATACAAGTAAGGCTCTCTCTGAGATTTTACCTATCTGATCTTCTTTTTTAATGACAGAAAACTGTGGGCATTATTTTCCATTTGTTTAAATCTCACTGTGGCATTCCTGCATCATGATTTCTCAGAAATGTTACATGGGAGTGAGATCAAAAGATACCTGAGTTTTCATTTCTTTTATTTTTATTATCGTTAGCCTGTGTGACCTGGTCTCATCCACATTTATAATCACAGGTTACAATACATATATATTCCATAATTACAGTATGATACTAATTAGACAATTTATTAAAAAAAGATCTATGCTTCTTTATCTGTGAACAAAGCTCTGCCCTGAGTGTCAAGGACAAGTTATGACCAGAACAGACCCAGATTTTTCCTGCTGTGAAGCTTACAGTGTCATGGTAACTATTTAAGCCCATGATGTGCAGGACATTCGCAGCACCTGTATAACTCTCCACTTCCTTTGAACAAAAATAATAATTAATAACATAATTAGAAAGATCCATGCTAAAAGTGTGAGGGGAAGTGCAATTTTCAAACTATGTCAGGGAAGAAGAATTTTCTGCTTTCTTTATTAATTAAATTTGTTGATTTTGTAATTTGGTTCATTTTTTTCCCCTGGATATTCCTACCTGGACATTCAAAGGCCCTGCAGACCTAGTTCACAAAATATTGTCAAAATTTTTTTTCTCATATCTCTATATTGGAAAGGAGAGTACATGGCTCACTGAAAACAACTTTTTAGCTTTGTCTGTTTACTTATAGCAGAATTCTTTCTGCTATTATACATTTAAAAAAAAAAAAAGCTTTTTAACAAAATGAGAAAATCCTGACAGCCATGTGTACATGTTAATTTCCATGCTATTATGTACTATCAAAAATCTCCTAGTCTTTAGAAAGATTTATAATCTTGTTAAGTCACTTCAAGAAGTGTGATTCTCTAAGATTTCAGCCATGTTTTCCTTTCCAGAAATAAGCCATGCTGTTTACCCCCTTAAAGTTATGGATGTCTTTTGCTGTACTGAGGAAATAGAGTACATCGAAGCTCCCAGGACGATGGTCTACAGTTAGGGAGCAGAAAGTTCTAAAACAAATTACTTAAACATCTGTTGTTGTGTCTGTCCTCTGCAAGAATTTACCAAATGTGCTCTACATTTCCACAAATCTATTCTGAAGTCTCCTTGCTTCAGTATTAACCATATGATTTTAGGGGAGTTTTTTCACTTCTTATTTGAAAACCCTGTTAATGACTCTTTTCATCCTGACTTTTTTTTTTTTTTTTTTATGGAGTCAATATATGATTCCAATAAAAGCAACAAGAATCCATTCCTGGAACTGGTCATCTTGAAAAAATGTGAAGAAATTCATGTTCTCTTTAGTTATTTTTTAATGATTATATTATTATTTTATGTGTTTAGTGTTTTGCAGGCATGTAAATGTATGTGTACTATGTGTTCGCACTGCCTGCTGAAGTCTGGAGGGGATGTTAGATCTCTTGGAACTGGAGTCATAGATGGTTGTAAGATACTCTATAGGTTCTGGAAGTCAAACCCAGGACCTTTGAAAGGGCAGTCAGTGTTCTCAACCTCTGAACCACCTCTCCAGTCCTAGACGTTAAGGACTTAGATGCACAGAGTGCCTATAGCATTTTTCTTAATTGCTATGGAGGAGGTGACAGAAAAAGTTAGAAAAAGCACTAAGTTAGAACTTGTTAGGTTAGTACACTTATTTTACCTCTGTCTTTACCTGGCTAGAGGTGGCTGAGGGGCTTGTCTGTCAAGTGGAGGGAGAACTATCTTGGTCATGGGTTATTTCTCTCTCTTTGAGCTTGCAAATTGGTTAGTTGCACAATTCATAACAGAGTGATTGTAACACTAAAATACTCAGGTTTATCACCTTTATGGTACTTTATGGTGTTTCTGTAGGTTAAGTGAGATCATAATTATGGCACTTTACCTTATTTATATTGTTAGAAACGTAATTAATGACTTAATAAAGTATGCAGAATCCATGTATTTAAACAAAAAAGTTTTATAGAAATTAGATAAGAAAGAGAGAAAATATAGTTCTTAGAAGCTAAAAATACATTTCTAGCCCAACTTCTAAATGACATAAGGTTAATTTATATCATACTTTACAGTTATTAATTTAACCATATTCTTTAAAATAATGAAATGTGTGGATCCTGTACATCAAAGAACTTCAGGTGATTTTTTAAAATATATCTTTCTCAAAGAAATATTAATCTTAAAGATTTGTTTGATAATATGAACTATTATTCATCATGCTGTTACTGTATAAAATAAGAAACTAAAATTTTATATTATTTAGGAAAATGAAAAACTCTTAAATTTCTAATTCTGATTTTGTTCAATGATTACTTTTCAGAATGGCTTCAAAATTCTTCTTTGGAGACTGAAGATGGCAGAATTCACAGCCTAAATGCTGCTCTGGCCCAGCAGATTATCTCTGGAAGCAGTCTGCTGCTGAGGAGCATTAGACAATATCAGCAGTTCTCTGTGTTGACCATCGTGACAAGAGGGGAGGCAGAGTCCATCCAAGGCTTCAGGCTAGTTATCATTTTCCTATGGAAGAGGAAGGTGTAGAAATGTACCTGTGTTAACACCTAGAAATAGAGCTGAAGATTAGAATATTATAAAGCTTAAGGGGGAGAGGAACTTGCCACTAGGAATGCTTGAGACAATAAAGTAGTGTGTTGTTATTCAACATGCAGTTTATATGAACCACTCATTGCTGAGAAAATACTAAAAAATCACTCCCCCAACACACACACACACACACACACACACACACACACACACACACACAAACAGAGCTGAAATAGAACTCAGGAAAGGCTAGGTATTCTTAGAAAAGATGAGCAATATATAAGGTACCTGAATAAAATGTGTACTGTGGAAAGTAAATACTTTGGTGAAGAGATGGCCATGTTATCAAGAATTTGAAAGATAAGAAGAGAAAGTCAGGGGGAAAAAATGAGAAAGAAAGTAACCATTGGGTGCAGGATGAGCCACATCTGTAACTAGAAAATGCCTGCCAGGCTGAAGAAAGAACAAAATAAGAACCACGAGGCAGGAGATGTCTGCACTGCTCCAGACTCTAAATGGGATCATGAATGTGCACACTAGTTAGGTGTGTAACCAGAGTGGTAGTGGGAAAGATGAACTACGAGATTACTTGCTCAACAGGTGAGCCCTATCCTTTGTTAAAGAACAGGCAGAATTTGAAATGATTGTACAAGCTTACACACCATGCTCTGAGTGATAAGTTACAAAACATTGGAAAATATGTTTTAAAAAATACTGTGTTAGGAGCAATAGATGGTCTGACTGTACTTTTTGAGATGATTCTCTTGTTCGTTATTTCGAGGACACACTACGGCATATTGAGAAACTACTGAAAGAGCTCAGATGAGAAAAGATGTTGATTTGGGGGTGGGGGGAGCAATGGCTGTAGAGGTACTGAGCAGGATCAAGAAAATATAGTTTGGAACTAGATTGAATTATTTCCTAAGGGACTTATTAGAGTGGTGGAAGGGGAGAATTAATGACACACTCTTGAAAAATGTGTCATTCGCTTTTCTTTTGAGCAGGTCTGGAGTCACTAAAATTACAGCTGGCCTTTATTGAAATAAAAGTGTGCTTGTGGTGTGGGAAAATGGAAATGAGAAAGTCAGCTTTGCATATGTGCAATCCTTACTAGAGATGTTATTTGAGATAAGAAGGGAGCAACTAGACACAAAAATCAGAGCCGACTCTGGTTGAATATATAGAGTCTCATTGGCCTTAGTACAGAAAAGGATAATACTCAACAGAGTCCTTAAAGGATTCATGTAAAGAACTGATGAGATGATGCTGCAGGGATGCCCCATATCCATCAATGCTCACTGAGTGCCAAACAGTCATGGGGATTGGGGATATTAAAGATAGCCAGTAGGTCTAAAGTTATAGTGGCCTAGAGGAGAGGCGGAGTCAGGCACAAAGTGATCAGCCCTGTTGAACAGTGCTGGTAGAATACACGGCATATATATTGATAGTTGATCATTGGCCTTATAAAGGGAAGACATTTAGTAACCTTGGCAATGTTTCTTCACATAAAGAATTAGACAAAATTCTCAATGTAGCAAGTTTCAATTAAGAGTAAAAAAAAGAGTATTGGTTATTTCTGGAATGTTCTGTGGTGACCTGAATGTAAGAACTGGTTTGGTGCATAAAATAGAAGAGAGGGCACACAGCAAGATGCCTCATTGGTTGTCCCTGTTTGCCACTAGGCCTGAAGACCTGACTGGGATTACTGCACAAACATGCTCCTGACCTTTAAAGTTTATCTTTAACTTGTGTGTGTACCATAACATGTACTCATGTACACACACATAAAAAAATAATAATAAAGTAAACATAAATGAAATTTTAATAAGTGAATATAAGTGAAAATAGAGTTTCTTTTTTGTTTTAGAATTATTTTTACATTCTGGATGGTTTGAATATACTCAAACATAGAGGACATAGTATAATGTCATCTAACTCACACACACCCATTGCCAAGCTTCACTTAAATTTGTTAAGAGATAGTATTTCTTCATGGCCCTTCCGGAATTCTCTTAATTCTTCTGTAATATCATTAATTCCTTTCATGCTAATAATAACAATAAACATATTGTCTTACAATATTAAATATATGCATCATCTCAATCTAAACCTAAAAATCACCATCACTAATATTTTCTTACTTTGATTTCTGAATTTTAAGATTCCAGTATGTGTATATCCTTTTCCTTTTTTTTGCTTTTTTCAAATTGAGTTTTTTTTTTATTTTTTTTTTTTTATTTTTGGGGTAATGTTAGTTAACACACAAGTTAGAAAACATCTCACTGAAGGTCACAGAACGGATTAAAGAGCCAGAGGATGGGAAGGAGTGTTGAGAACATCCCTCTACTCCTCCACTGCTTTCATGTACTCACAGGTCTATGAGGATTAAGGTTTACTGGTAGAAGATATTTACATGTTTATGTATATATTATCAGCACCTAGCAGAGATTCCAGAGCACAGATACCAGTGCATTTTGAATGAGTAGAGAGAAATAGAAGTGAATTTAAGATGAATTTTTGCTTTTTTTTTTTTTAAAAAAAAAATTTACTATGTCTTAGTCTTGTTGTTTGAGACAGGATGACCTTGAATTGTCTCTGTAGCCAAGGCTAGCATTAGTCTCCTTATCCTCCTGCTTCTACCTCCTAAACGCTTGAGTGACTGACTTGCTGCAGGTAATTAAGTAGTAAACAAGTCTTTGCTTAACCATGTTGCTGGTTCAAGGATTACCATTTGTCTGTTTTCTTTGCCTTAGAGTGTGATTTTTACTGTTGTATTTCTACCTGGCCTATGACAGAGGTTTTCTCTCCAGCTGTCTTCAGGGCTTGGTGCCTGCTGCACCATCTCTGCATAAAGCAACACCTACAGCATCTGTGTTATTTGTGAGGTCTTGGCTCTCTCTTCAGTTCCCTCAATATTTTCATGTCAAGCAGTTTGTACCTAAACTTTCAGTATGATTTTTTTATTAAGACATACACAATGAATCCCTCTTTGTCTATATTTTTCCAATTTTAAGCAACATAATTTCTAAAGAGTGACATCTAATGATTTTCATTATTAAAAATACAGTTTTGAGTTTATCCCCAAATATTTTTACAAGATGTGTTTATGTCACTATTTTGATGTTAATTATACAACTCCACCAGGAGCCATGTAGGCATTTATAAAGTACATATGTAAATGTACTTTGTATTATACAATGCATTCTGGATCAAACACAAGGGATCTACTATCTGAATAATGTATTTAACAGAGAGTCTGTAAACATAAACATCAAGATGAATTATACTGCTTTTACTGATTTTTTTTTTTTTTTTTACCAGTGAGGTAAGATATTATACCAAAACTTATCAGACTTATCTTTTTTCTCCACTATCCCTACATTTCAATGACATAGTCTTCCCTTGTCTTCCTTCTTTTCTGACTATTTTTTTCTACATGATTGTTCAAGCCTGTATCTGCCACCCACCTGCTCCACCTTGCTGTTCTGTAGCCTTGAATTTCTGCAGTTCAGAATTGCCATTCATTATCTTAGAAATTTCCTTTATTTCAATAATTAGTCATCACCATGTATGCATTCACAACACCAAGACTTCCGATGAATTGTATTCATATCCCTTTGCATTTTATTTGTACCTGTTCTTTCTTTTGAAGGACACTTAAGGAGTCTAAATTTCCAAATCTCTTCAGAGTCAGGAATGCTCACATGCCTGCCATGTGTCTAGGAGGAAGTGAAGTGCAGTGATGTATGGTTATGTCTGGTCTGCCTCAGAAACGCACTGTAACTTAATCCTCTCAAGAGATACATTTCCAAGCTCTATCCCCTCTCTTTGCTTATCTACCGTTCCTGAAGAAAATATTCGTAAAAGTGATCCAGAAAGGGGAAAGTGATGGATAGACCCATGGCTCTGGAATGATTGCATTAAACATAGATCTTCAGCACATATTAATCATTGTATTCTGATGTCAACAGAAACACAAACTTTCATTTGGTTAAGCAACTTAAATGGTTATTTGTCACAGCAGTTGACACATCCTATTACAAATCTCCATTTCAATGTACCTCATGTTGAATTCATAGGCTGCTTAAAAGTGTTTTCCTCCTGTGTTTCTTTTCACACATCAAGCAAGGTGTAGAGACACATTGTTCACCTGTTCTTCCCTTCTACACCCCATCCATTTCCATTATCCCACCAAAGTTTCAGATACTCAAAGACTTCTGCCTTACTCTTGTAAGATGATGCTGAGCTCCAAGGCTCAGCTGTGTTCCTGGCCACGCAGTCCCTGCCAAACCACCTGATTTGCAAAGTCATCATTGTCATACTTCTAACCTAAATTCCATGTTGGTAATATAGTCCTTCCTTGGAGTTCTGTTTTATCTTATGCTACTTTCTATTTTTACCAAGTGTCATCTTATACATCTTTGTCTTTATAGTAGAACCAATGCTGTAAATATTTGAATATATTTATATCTTCAGAAATGCTACAAGCTCATTAAATGTTGTCTGAAGAAATGGGTGATAACATGACAGTTATATCACAGATATTCCAATTTAATTTAAGGAATGTATACTGTGTGTACATGATAGTCAGTGCTTTATATAATAAAAGTAATGACATATGCATTCATCTTCATCCTATAGTAAATAACCCAATAGAAAAAAAATCAACAGCATATTTAAATTTAATTACATTCTTTTTAGAAGTTAAAAGACACACATACATACACACACACTTTTAGAATCAGTAGCTCTTGAGTGTAATAAAAATAATGAATTCTATAAAGTCAATTAGGAATAAGTATTACTAAGTATAATTTTAATGTCTTTTATGTTTAATCCATTTTTGCCACCCCTCCTCCCTATGCATTTTAAAATTCTTTCTTATTTTAATTGTCCCAGTATTTCTAAACATCAAATCCCTCTAATATACCACCAATAAGACTAATATGACTTATTATAACTCTAATATGTCTAATAATAGCACATCTAATATGATTTACTAACTTTACCTCTGCAATAGGGTTTTCCAGAACACCTGATTTGACATTTAACTCATAATTTTCCACTCTCACTCTGGAAAGACAGTTGTACCATTCTTGAATTCCCTACTTTCTAAATATGATATGTTACTGCCAATCTCCCCAGCCATACACATGAGGACCTTTCATTGTCTGTCAGAAAAGGGTTTTCAAAATTTTTTTTCTCTTTTCTTCTGTTCATTACTTAAGTTTATTTGTTACCTAGACAGAAAATCATTTTGTCATAGCTATTTGCAAGATTTTCTTTCCTCTACCAATTCACAGTTTATTCTGGCAGAGACTCACCTCAGTAATGTGCATGTTCACAGCACTCCTATATTATAACTATGTTTCCCTTAGAGTAAAGCCCTGGTCCCTTCTCTCTGTGATAGCTAGACCTCCAGCATCTCATGTGTCCCATACTTCCCTATGTGTTCCAGGAGTATCATGCTCTACAACTCTATAAATATTCAATGCCTTCTCATGTAGTACATTTCTTCTGATTACAGCACTCTCTTCTCCTAAACTTAGCATGCCCTTGCTGAATCTAAAAGTGTCAGCAGTCCAAAATAGAACAGAATGCAAGACCCAGTGATATGTTTCCATTTGCTATTTTAGTAGCTGCACAAAAGATCGGGCTATCTAAGATATATCCCTGATTTCATCAGTTAGTTGAAAGTATTAAGATTATGAAACATCAGGGTCATGGTAGAATTATTAATGTTTATTAATAAATGCTGGTACAAACCCAGAATTCAGATTTTAGAAATTAAATTGAGATGTAATCAATAATATTAGTACTTTAGAATAATGTAAACTGACAATAAGGATCATGATTGCAGAGTACATTTGTATTTCCATTAGCCTGAATCAACATAGGTAAAAATAAACGTCACTAAACATTAACATTGATTTTGCTTAAAACCCCTAAAATACATTTGTTCTGAGTCAGAGAAGTACAGCAGGTCTTTCTTTGTACCACAAGCTCCAGAATAATGACACAGAGACTTATTAATTATGAAAACTTGGCCTTAGCTTAGGCTTGTTCCCAACTAGCTCTTATAACTTAAATTAACCAGTTTATATTAATCTACATGCTGCCACATGGCTCGTTACCTCTCCTCAATACAGTATGCCTGGCTTCCTCAGCATCTTTCAAGCTAATCTCCTATCTCACATCATTCCCTTGAGAGCCTCTTCCTTTCCAGAAGACTTTCCTATCATCTCCTGCCTAGATACTGGCCACTTAGCTCTTAATTAAACCAATCATAAGGTGCCTTACATAGATGAGTTAAATCGAGACACATCTTCACTGTGGACAAAAAGATTGCCTCACAACAGAGAAGAGAAAAAAAAGTTTAACAAGAGAAAATTATTTTATTAATCCATGCTGATAGAGGTGATCAGGGATATTTTAAGGACAGAGGGGGTGATTACAATCCACAAATATATACATATTTTCCATCAACAATATACAATTTATAAAGTATTCAAAGAAAGCATTTGGCATAGAAAATCATTTTCTTGGCATTATAGCTTAGTGTACACAGTAAACATAGTGTGTAAATTTTTTCTCACACTCTCCCTCACCATTTGTGGTACTCTCTTGACCTATCTTGTACTTCGATAGTATGATACCACTCACTGTAGACAACAGTTTGCAAATACATTTGTTTTATTTCAATTTTGGAGGCCAGTGAGCACAGGAGAATGGAGTTGTAACTGTTAAGGTTCTTCGCAATGCTTCATAGCACTGCACAAAGCACTTAATAGTGAGAAAAAAAAAGAAAGCTGAATCCCTAGCCTCTAGCATATTATAATCAGCATCAATCTCATGGTGCAGATGGAGTCATCATTTTGAGTTATGAAATCAGCAGCATCCTCTTCTCGATCCAAGGCAAAGTGATAAGGTAATATTCCCAACAAGGTAGATTATGCATTTTTCCTGGAAAGGTGTAATTAGCTTATAATTTGTCTACAAAATATAACTGGGAGCTTGGGAGATGGCCTATGCTCTAAAAACATAAATATCAAAGTGCACATCCTTAGCATTCACTTAAAAAGTTGCACATGGCTGCATGTGTCTTTAACTTTGATGGACAAGGACAGGCACATTCCTCAGAGCTTGCTGATCAGCCAGACTAGCAAACATGGCAAGCTGCTGCTTCAGTAAGAGACTCTAATGAAGCTAGAACATGGAGAAGGATGGAGGAAACTATACGCTATCTGTTCTAGCCTCTATAGGCACACATATGGCCACATACATTGTTGTGTGACACAAACATTTTCTCATCCTAGACAGGCAGTCAGCAACAGACTAAACCAAAGGTCTCACTGGAGTTCAACTAATTGTACTCATAATTTTTACTGGGGTCACTTACAAAAGTATACACAAGGGGTTACTTACAGGAGATGGGTTGACTAAAAGACAATTGCACTACCAAAAGTCCACCCCACTATGGGTGACAGCTCACAAAAGCTGGAAACTTGAAGGGCACTAAATAACCTGTAGTAATCGATGTAGGTTCAAAGGTGTCAGTTGGTCCAAGCATCTTCCCAGCAGCTTTACTGAACTGCTGCTTTCAGATAGCTTGACGTGTCTAAGAGTCTTGATGTATCTTAGATGATCTACCTCTGTGAGTGTCTGTACAGAATCCCCTCAGCACCTGGGGAGTGAGAAGCATCATGGATCTTGTCAGTTTCTGGGACTTCCTGAAGACATAGAGTTGTTGACTTCAGGACCTTAAGATCTCTCAAGCAGGATGTGCTGTTTGATCTCTCTTTAGAATATCCTGTGATTTAACAAGCTTCACTGCAAGATGAAAAGTTCTTTATCAGGGGAAAATCTACATAATATACACCTACACACTAATGGGCAAAAAACACACATAGTAAAATGTAATCAGAACTATTTTAATTATTAATTATTTATTATTATTTTATTTTTTTCCGAATACACTTTAAGTTGGCCCCTTCTGTTCACACTGATGTGTCTCAAACCCTTCCAACATAACATTTCCAGCAGTAACATGTGAATTCTTGTTATCACCATTATGACACGTCTGACATAAAGACATTTTAATTAACTTCTTCACCATGCTGTGTGTAATTTGCTTTTTTGTTGTAGTTTCTCATCTTCCTGAAGTTGTAGACACTCCCAGGTCATGTAGCCCATTAGGCTGACATAGTCTGAGCTCTAGTTCTCTGCCTCCTCTTTCTCACTTTATCCTTCAGAAGAATGACTCAATGTCATGTGAATGACAACATTCCTCTCCAGCTTTCCCCTTTGCCACAAAGTGCCATGGTGTTCCAAGTTTCACACAGAAGCCACTCCCATTTATCACTCCATACAGCCTAAGCAGGGGCGTCTTGTATCATCATGAGCTGACAAAGATTTCTCTGCTCAGGTTTTCTGCCTTCTGGACTACTTCTACTTTTATTTGGAAACAAATAAAAACAACAGACACACACATTCTTTTCTGAATCCAAACCATTGAGGGTGGCTGCCATATATGCGATCCTTCTCAAGGATTTTCCCAATTACAAACAGAACAGAACCAGGGAAGGTAAAATTCTTAGCAAAGCAATTTATTCTCTTTCTCTGTTTCATAAAGCCAAAGAAATAGCATTGCGTTGCATTTTGTTATGGTTAACAAGATAACAAATATTTTTTAATTGTTAATGTATGCGTCAGGTTCTATAGTAAGCAAAACCAACAAAGTATCTTCTCCCAGAAATCTTACAGATTCAAGCAAGCATAGGATCAGGTCAGTGTAATTTTCTCTCCTGAGCATTGACCTCAGGCTTTTTGGTGACTCTGGCCAAGGAGGGCACAAAGCAAAACAGCAGTATAATTTCTTCCAAATAATTGCCATGCCTTGCTACACAGCTTTGTTTCGAACACTTCTAAAACAGTCCTAAACTTCTTTCATTTTCTGTACCAGTATGCAAATTATATTTAAATATCAGGTCATAACCTGTTTCTCCACTCCAATTCATTAATGTCCATGAGGATGTTCTATAAAAGGGACGAAAATATACATAGTGACACAAATATGCAAAGCTAAATATCTACAGTAGAGAAATGCAAATTAACTTTAACTGCCATGTTATTATCTTAGCAGGAGACACTGCTAATATGAAATTTTATGAGGCATCACAGCACCCATAAAGTAAGAAAATAAATAACTGAATTCCTGAACAATGTGCATAAACTTATTATTACCTTTAACTATGGAGAAGATGCCAGTAGTATGTATCCATTAAATTCTCAGATTTGTTTAACTGGTTATCACTAATGCCCTCATTGAAATGCCATTGAAAAATAATAAATCTGGCAGTAAAATATAACAATTGAAGAAAGTTCATAAGTGACATTTCTATAGACTTGCCAAGTGTCTAGAATTCAGAATGTGTAAGAGATGGTCCTCATGGTACAGCGTTCTCAAAACCAATGCCTTCTGCTATTTTCTGATTTTTGATCTTCAGATAACTCTGGTTTTATTCAGAATGGGTGGTAAGTTAAGATCCTCAATTGTTCTAACAAAAGGTAAAATATCAGATTCCCTATATGCCATAGCATTGTAGGAATTTTTATACCAAATCTCATTTTGACTTTGCAGTGGTTAGTCTCTATTAATCAACAACATTAGCTCATACATGAATTCACCATTTGTTTTATCATAGCTCCCGGTGTGACAGCTTTGGCTGCTGTCTTGAAAAGGGCTGAGTGGTTAAAATAGATTCTTATTTTTGCATAGTTCTGGAGGCTAAAGTCCCAATTCCCAAAGGTGCCAGAAGATTCTGAGTCTTTGGCTAATGCTTGTATCCTGGTTTGAGGAGGGTCACCTTTTTTCTGTGTCCCCAGCTAATAGGAAGACAGAAAACAGGTATTTCACCTCTGCTTCTTTGCATAAATATTCTAGTTCTGTAAGATCAGAGCCGTAGTCACATGGCCTTACTTTTATTCCAAGTGGTAGGAAATTTTATGCTGGGATTCAGTCCTAAACACTACAAGGAAACCTCTGCAGTCTCCTTAAAACCTCTAGTTCCAAATAAACTGGTTGGTATTTAGGGCTCCAAGCAGATTTGGGGCTGTGTGGTTCTATCCACAGTATCAGGACTCACATTTTCATCATTATTTTTACTAACTTTTCATCTAATGAATGTTAAAGGCCATTTTTGCCATTAACTCCAAGTATTTATAAAAAAACAGAAAAGGCTACCTGGGAACTTCCTTGATAAGCACAGAAGCAAAGTCTCAGGCAAAGTCTCAGGCATTATCTCGAGCCCATTTCTTCTATTATTATTATTGTTGTTGTTGTTATTATTATTATTAGTTTTTTATTTAATTTTTTTCCATACCCATCACTGCTCTCTCCCCTTCCCTCGGTCCTCCCTCAGCCTTTCCCCACCCCAACACCCCCATCCACTCCCCCAAAGAATTATAAATACAGTGAACTGAACGATACCTCTGATAGTCCATGTTTGGCCAAACACTTCTTCTTCCTTCCCTGTAGCAGTTAAAAGACTGAGATCACGCATACAGAATTGCAAAGGCAGGGATTGCTTTTGCTAAGTGGGATAATTTTAAAACTCAGTGATCAAAATGGTTTGTAAATATCATTAACACTACAGTTAAAGTCAAGTAATCAGTCTGGGGTTACAGAGCTGCATGGGTCAGTTTTATGATTCATCATCATCATCATCATCATTATTATATTCATGATGGCATCTTACAAAAGCTACCAGACTAGTGTTGAATCCATTAGATCCAGGGATCCTTCTGTTCCATTCTCTTGACATTACAGATGTGTACCCTCACTCCAAGATCATTCTTGAATCAAAGTGTTGATCAAACTCTTTCATGACACACAGCGAAGTGTTTCATGACGAACTTTTTATTGCACGAAGCTCAGCATTGAGACTACGTATGAGAACTAATTGGAACAGTGGTGTCTTAGCATATAAGAACAGCCAAAATGAGTGATTGTGTTCTAATTTTCTTTCTGTTACTGCAAAAAACATCAGAGCACAGGAAAGGGTTAATTTCAGCTTATAGTTTAAGGTACGTCAGAAGGAAAGTTGACAGGATCTCAGGAATGGAACCGGGAGGCCTGAGCTAAAGCAGAGGCCTGAACTGAAGCTCCTGACTGGCTTTCCTTCTCCTTCTCTGCTTCATTTCCTACTTTTATTTTTTATTCTTTGGTAATTTCATGCTGTATATTTTCTATCATAGTTTTTCTAGTCCTCCAGTTTATCTCTGATATTCTTCCCCCACCAATCTTTATGTTTTTGTTGGAAGAAGGAAAAAAACAAAAGAGAAGAGAAAGGGGAAGGGGGAGGGATGGGAGAAAGAAGAGAGAGAGGGAGGGAATAAAGATGAGAGGGAGAGAGGGAGGGAGGAAAGAGAGGGAGGGAGGAAAGTTAAGATCATAGAATCTTATTTGCATTAGCTAACTATTTCTGAGCTGGGGCCTGTCTTTGAATTTGTTTGATACACTGTAGTGGGATTCAGGTGCCAGCTGATAAGGTCTGAAGAAGCTTATCCAGGGTCCCGAGCTCCTGGAGGGGGTGTGGCCAACCTGGAGGGGGTGTGGCCCACCCCATTGATAAGGGGCTTCTGGGATAAGAGGAGCCTCTTCCTGGTTCCTGGCTGCTGGAGAGACTGGATCGGAATCCATTGCCTGTCCATCACTCGTCCATCGCTCGGATACTCCAGTCCCTGTTCAGGTGCTACTATAAGCTGTTACTAATATTGTGAGTGTTGATTTATATTCTAATAAATATTTATCTTGGGCTGGTGCCTTGTAAGTAAAACTCCGCCTACAATACATCTACATTATACATTTTCTTTTCTTGTTAGGTTCCTCTGTGGCACAGCAATATGGACTCCCTACTGAATTTCCATAGATACTTGTACCTAGTGTCCTAAGGAGGATCTTAGAGCATCATTTAACACAGCTATCCTTGCAGTGGGAACAGCAGTCTGTTTTCATTTTTTAAACTTAGTTTCTTTAACTCATATTTTATACTTTGTAAAATTCAAAATTATTTGTTATAAATATTTGTTATGGTCTTTGTCTTCAGATATTTTATAAAGATGGAAGTGTGAATTCTTTTAGTTTTTTTTTTTTTTTTTTCCTCCCATGAGTAATCTGAAACTTCAAAAAAAAGAAATTAAGTATCTATTTCTTCCTTTGGGCATATACTGTTATACATAAGGACAAATAAAATAGCTATTTTTCTCTATTAGGTCAAACAAATATTCAAGTTAGGCTAAAATAGCAAACTGTGCCCTGTTCCTCCATAATTGTCACTAATAGCATTCCCTTGATTTTCAAAATTTCTTCAGGATGGATTTTATACAAACAGACTTGGTGACAAATGACGATTTGCTTCAGATGAGAAATGCCTCCTTTAAGAACTTATATCTTATATGTTGAATGGGTAATCTCTAGGTGGTGATAGCATTGAGATATTATTGGATCACTAGAAATAATTACCTCATTAGGTAATTAATCCTTAGTTGAATGGGGTTTTAGGAACTGGGGATGCTTACAAGAAGTATTTCTTCCAGCAAGCATCTTTGAAATGTCCTTCTGTTCCCTAGCCTCTTGCTGTGTTTTCCAGATTCCTGCTGTAGAAGTAAAGCAGCTTTGCTCTGTTGTATTCTTCATCTCATTCTATTTACATTCTGCCATGGCCTAAACCCACTGGAGCCAGGTGACAGTGGACTCAAACATCTGAAACTGTGAATAAAAGCAAACTTTTTCCTCTATACCAGGGATGGTGTCTTCTAGGTCAGTGTTCTGTTGCTGTGGAGAGACACCATGATCACAGAAACTCATAAAGGAAAGCATTTAATTGGGGCTGTGTGGGAGATTGTGTTGTTTCATTTTAAATAATTGTCCCAACCACTGGTTTAATAAAAAGAGCTGATTGGCCAAAGGCAGGCAGGAAGTGTAGGCGGGGCTACCAGACTAAAATCTCTGAGAACAGAATGCCAGATCAGAACACCAGAGGGAATGCCAGAGAGAGGCCCGGAAGAAGCCAAGGACAACTATGATGTCTTAAGAAAAGGTACCGAGCCCCATGGCTGAACAAGAGACATGGGTTAGAATAAGGGTAGAGAGCTAGCATGTGATATGCCTGGGCCTGAGGCTGATCAGCCAAAAACTAATGAAAGAGTCTGTGTGTCTCTGTAGGACTGTGGGACTGCGGGATTGTGGGACTGCGGGTCTGTGGGTCTAGACCTTGAGGTTAGGCCCGAAAGTCTGGGCCAGAAACCTCGTACTACAAATGGCAGCCCAACGTGTGGCAAATATACCCACAAAATGCCATAGAAAGCTTAAAAAATGGTCTAGAGCCCAAAGCAGCCTCTGAATTGTGTCTTTCACATGAGCCGTGGTACAGAGACGCCCTGGTGAGGCACATGGGCTTGAGCTACAATAGCGGGCTTTTGGAGTACAATTTAAGGTATATAATGGCTGGCTCCTGAAGTCTCACAGGACCCTCAATATAAGGAAAAGGTTATAAGTGATGTATTTAAGGTTTCTGTTCAAAAGGGCAAAAAGGGAACAGAATCAAAGATGGCTTTCAAGTGTTGATGTTTTCATGGATCAGCTCTGTTTGCCGGAAACAAACTGAGGCTTGGCTTTTTAAAGAGAAGCTTCCTGATTCAGCATTAGAGGCAAAACACTTCTGAGTTTTTAAAGAGGCCCTGCTACCTAACACTTAAATGGAGTTAATGAGCAGCAGATGGCAAAGCTTTACTTGATAATTATATGGACCCTAAAATTCCCAGACTACCTGGGTTAAAAAGATAAATTCTATAAAATTAAACTAGGAGCTGGGTGGAGCCATCTACCCATCATACCAGCCTTTAATCCTGGCAGATTAAAGGTGTGTTCAGAAACAGAAGAAATAGAATCTGGGTGAAGTCAATCACCCTAGACGAGCAAAGGTGTGGTCAGAGACTGAAAAAGTTAAGAAATAAATATATAGTAAAGACAGATTTTTTTTTTTTTAAAAAAAAAGTCTAAGTGGTAAAGAGTGTTTTGAAAATATATATACATAGGCGTAAAGAAAGAAAAAAGAGGTAGAGAAAGCCCTTAAAGAAATAGAATAAATAAATAAATAAATAAATAAATAAATAAATAAATAAATAAAAACCAAGTAAAGATGGAAAATACAAAGAATGTCTGGATACTGTATATTACTGTCTTATCTTTAAGCTTCTTGACTGAAAATGACTTAGTAAAAGCTGCTAAAAGACAGTTGATTATAAATATTGTTAGAGTAATTCAACCTATATATTTTGTAAATGAGTTTACTTTAAAATTGAAATGCAAAGATACGCTACTTTGGAGAAGAGGTTTTCATTTTATTTTCACAGAAAATGAAAGACTGTGGATTTCTTCCTGGATAAAGAACATAAAGTTTGATAGAGGAAGACCCCCTGAAAAATCTCCAATGGAAATGGATGGACCAGATGATTCAGCATTTCACAACACCTCTGTGAAGTTTCCTGAGCTCTGAATCCAGAACAATTTCAAGAAGACTGGCTGAGATGACCCAGCCTTCGAGACTACTCTACTAAAGACTTGTGCATAATCCTGCATTTTTCTTTGGATTCCTATGGGATTTCCATCGTCCCCATTCAGCAGGAAGTAGCCTAGAGAACGATGCCCACATTCCCAAAACATGGATTATGGATGTTTGTGTTTATTTACAGTGTTGTTTATAGGTTGTTACAGATAAGGGGGGAAAGAATATTAGATTTGGAGTTTTTTTTGTTTTAAGAAGAGAAAAGGGGATATGTGGGAGATTGTGTTGTTTCATTTTAAATAATTGTCCCAACCACTGGTTTAATAAAAAGAGCTGATTGGCCAAAGGCAGGCAGGAAGTGTAGGCGGGGCTACCAGACTAAAATCTCTGAGAACAGAATGCCAGATCAGAACACCAGAGGGAATGCCAGAGAGAGGCCTGGAAGAAGCAGAGGACAACTATGCTGCCCTAAGAAAAGGTACCGAGCCGCATGGCTGAACACAACAAGAGACATGGGTTAGGTGAAGGGTACAGAGCTAGCAAGTGATATGCCTGGGCCTGAGGCTGATCAGCCAAAAACTAATGAAGGCATCTGTGTGTCTCTGTGGGACTGCGAGTCTGCGGGTCTAGACCTTGAGGTTAGGCCCGAAAGTCCGGGCCAGGAACCTCGTACTACAGGGCTGGATTACAGTTTCAAAGGTTTAGTCTATTATCTTCATAGGAAGAAGCATGGGGACATGCAGGCAGATAGGGTGTTGAATTAATAGCTGAGTGTTCTACATTTGAATCCACAGGCAAATTCAGAGAGTGAAACTGGAACCTACCTAGGACTTACTTTCAAAACTTATACCCACTGACATACTTATTCCAAGGCCACTTACTAATTCTGTTTTTTTTAATGTTCATTTTATTATTTTTTATAAAAAGAAGGCTTTTTTAGCCATTTATCTCCCTGCTCCCCCTTCCTTCCCTCCTCCCAATCTATCCCAGTCAGCCTTCAGCCTCCCCATCCCATCTCCCATCCTCTCCCCCAAAAGGGTAAGAAGTCGCAAGGTGAGTCAGTTCAGTGTACCATAATAGTGTCCTTCCTTGTTGACTAAGCACTCAAACGTAGGAACCCACGGGTGCCATTCTTTTTCAAACCACAGTGTCATAGCAATAAAAATTTAATTAATTAAAAAAATAACAAAACCAAAAAAAACCTGAAAGCTTAGAAAATTTTCTTGTCCTGACTGTCCTGATGATCCCACAATGGTGAGCTAGGTAAAGAGATGCCTCTCCTTAGGATAAAGCCAAATTTAGGAAGCATCTGTTCAGAGTTGTCATGGTGACCAAGTCATTTCACCCAAAAGTGTTTAAGTCTGTGCCAAAAAAGACGTTGGTCTTTCTTTTTGAGAGGAAATAAATACTCCCCCTTAGTTTATTCTCCTTTATCTTCAAATTTTAGCACCATCTCCTCTTCAAACAGAAGGGAGCCAAGATTACATTTCCCCTGTTTACTGTAATCTGGTCTTCTGAAATTCTTCTCTTTCAGGAGACCCTTGGGGGAAAATTCTTTTTTTTTTCTGCTTCCCTTAACCATCAGAAGGCTCTTCTTTAATAAGTGCAGCCCTGCATTCCCTACTGCTGAGTTGTTTATTTTATACCAAAAACAAAGAAAATTTATTTTTAAATATATAATTAGGTTAGTGTTCTCCTTACTGAAGCATCTACAGGAACACGAGTGTGTTTCTCTGAATGAATGAACAACTACATTTATTTTTATTAAATTTGAACCTGTCCTCCGAGAGAAATGAATTTAATTCCGTGTTCTGATATAAAATGCAATATTCTTTTTGTTTTAAAGTAAAACCACAGTTTTCTTCCTCACAAAAAGGCTGCATGTAATTGAATCTCCTGATTCCAATTTTCTGATCTGAGTTAGGATCTCTCTGGGATGTAGGATAATGTTTTTGTTGATAAATGACTACATTAAGGTCTGCATTTCCATATATAAACAAATATGCCTAAATAGTTATCTATGATCTGTCACTGACAAGAGGGAAGCGTGGGTTATAATAATATTGTACCTTTGTTGTAGAAGTACCATCTGCAAATCAAAATGAGTATTTTCTAAAAATAAAATTATATATACATGTAATTTTTGGATTTGGAAAGCAGTTTATAAACATTAAATCTATTAGAAAGTGATCCTTAGAACTCTCTAGAAAGGAATTGTGGCAAAATATAAAAACAGTTATATGTTGTTGATTCACATTGTCCAAGTTTGAATAAGGAAAATATAGTCTGTTTAATGTAACCTTTTAAAGGTAGGTGATGAAAACTATTAATTGATATTACTATAATTATGTGACTACAAAACCCCAAACAATGACTGAGGTAATTAATTACTACCTTTAATGACTAATGGGTGCAAAGGGCTAAGTTAGATGCTGTGGATTTGGTGCTTCTCAATTGGCAAGAGTGAAATGATGGCCAAGCCTAGAGTCACCTTTGGGCTCAGAGGGAACACGTTATTATTTCTGGTTAGATTGTTCAGCCTACAAGACTTGACCAGCATGCACAGCTCTCATGTGTTGGGACTTTCTGTGAAACTGTGTAAACATGGATGGGGCCTGGTCACCTGTAAAGTTCTCTACCTCCTCACACACTCAGGTTCCAGCTACATCATCCTCCTTATTTATCTCTCCCTCATTTTCTTTATGACCTGCCAAATCCAGCTAGTTTGAGCATTCTCTTAGCATGTCAGCCATGGTGTAATTGGAATTCATACCTGGGGTATTGGCCATTTCCCCACAGCTGTGACAATCTGACAAGAAACAATAGGGGAGAAAAGCATTTATTTGGCTCCCAAGCTGAAGGCATCATTAGTCATAGTGGTAAAAGAATCATAAGTATAGCGTGGCAGGCAGGTTACATGGAATCAGAGTCATAGAATGGCTAGTCACATGGAATCCAGAGTCATAGCATGGCGGGTCACATGGAATCCAGAGTCATAGCATGGTGGGTCACATGGAATCCAGAGTCATAGCATGCTGAGTCATATGAAATACATAGTTGGGAAGCAGACAGTGATGAAAGCTACTGCTCAAGTGGCTTCTTTCTTCTCATTCAATCTGAGAGAGACCCCAGCTCATTTGATTTTTGTCACTCATATTCAAGGTAGGTCTTCTCATATCATGTAAACCTCTCTGGAAACACTATGACAGAAGTTTATCACCTTGGTGATTTCAAGTGCCAGCCGTAAGTAACCATCACACATGAGAATCAGTTTACACAAGTGTGTTCTAAAAGTCCGAAGCATATCCTGCGTAGTTCTTTTAACCAACACCCAGAGATCACTGAGCTTCACTCTTCCTGCTCTGTGTTTGGGACACAGTTGCAGTGTGGGGGTGTCTCGACACTGAATAGCATGGCCTACTGAGGTATGTGGATGGTTAAAACAAGGCAGTTAATCAGACTAGGCAGTCAGACACAGAACAATACAGGAATTTAAAATATATTTAGTAATGGTTTAAAAGACTGCCAACTATATAAATCTAAATATTTGTGGGGTTTTTCTTTTTAAAATCTTAAACTCTGTACAACATCTAAAAATACAGTCATTTTCATTATTTGCATTGCACTTTATCAGTTTTAACTTCCAAATACAGCATTGTAATTTTTCTTTGTAATCTTCTTGTCTAGAAGACAATTTTATTTCAATAACACGTATAAGTTAAACAGATGTTACTTGGCTTCTTAGAGAATTTTCTTTTTTTTAAATACAAGAGACATAATTATTTTAGTTAGGAAGAATTCTTGTAGTCAATTATCTAAACAATAACACAATTGGTTACACAGAAAATAACTTTTGAGAAAGTCACATATATATTACTATGATAAAAATCTAGCAAATAAACATCACTTCCTCAGTAATGACAATAGACTGTGTAGCACATTTTAAACTTAAATTTCAGCTATGATTATTAATATTTATGAAAATAAATGGAGGCTAGTGTTCCAAAGCACATTTTTAGTTATTAAATGTAATTTCTATTCACTGTGATGTTTTAAATTTTATCCCTACCTTTTCATATCAGAAAGCATGAGAGTACATAGTGTAGTATAATCTCCTACAAATCTATTGAGCATTTTCCCTAGTGAAAACAGTACTCTGATGAGTACTTTTCTAAGAGTCAGCAAAAGACAAATAAGACTTAAGAATTAAACCTTTGGTTTTACAAATACTATTTTTAAGACCTCTGTGATTCTCTCCATCCTAGATCCTGATCCAGATATTTAAAATTCTGCATATTTAAAATGTATGCAATCACTGTTCTTTTGTGTTGTGTTTTGATTTTGTTCTTGATTGTATTTTTGTAGCATGCTCGTCAGTCTGAGTTACAAACAAGGACAATTTTGCTGTAAATAAAAGTCTTCAGAAATATCTACAAATAACTACTAAAGCACCCCCCCCAAAAGGTAGTATGAGCACTTTTCTATAACAAAATGAGCATGAGCCAAATAATAGATTGGGATTCATTGTTGTAAAACATATCTTTTTTTTTTTTTTCCAATAGAGTGTGTTTAAGATATTCTTTGGAGTTTAAGCTATAGAAAATTTATTGGAAACATTTTGGACACAGGCCATTAATTTAAAGATAGGTTAGTTAGTAAACCACCGGACACAAAGGGGAAATAAAAAGAAAGAAAACAAAACAAAATTTTTAAAATGTTGTTATTCTTTTTTTTTTTCTAAGTAAATAATAAGTAAAAGAAGTGGCTAGAATTTCCAAAAAGAGGAATTCATTGTGAAGTGCTTCAGGGAATTGTGTAAGACTGCAGCGTTTTCTTGTTAATAAGAAAATATTTTCAAGAAAGTTATGATCCTTAAAGTAAAAGCAATTTTTTACCATCTAACTTGACAGTAGGAAAGTCTTGCAGAGAAACAGAGACAAAATTAATCAGGGAAGTTTATCTCTTACAGAGAACCACAGTCTCCAAGTAGTAACAGTGATCAAGCTGCATCTCCCAGTTTTCCTAGTTGGGATTTGTACTGACAGATGGCCTCTTTCTTTAAAACACAACCCTGCTATGTACACAAATACACATGTAAGATGATAATTCTACTAATTTATCATTTTCCCATTTGGTTTCCATTCACAGACACATTTGAATCAAATAAACCCTGAACTCTAACTACTGTGTAGCATCATATTATCTACTGCTTGATAAAGATTTTATAATTTTTTATTCAAGTTATAAACACATAAGAAAAATACAGAGTGGGGAGAAGGGAAGAATGGGAGTTGATGGTGGATTGGTTCAGTTTGAGAGAGATTACATATAAAGATAAATCTTGAAGTAACAATTCGTAGAGAAGATGGCTATGTAAATCTATTTTTACTAAAGAAAGTAGAGTAGTTGTAGTCCTGTGTCTCACAATTCTGAGATGACAATTATTTTCAAATAAAGCAGCTCAGGAGGGTGCTGCATTTTTCAGATAGAGAGCCTGAAACTGAGTGCTTTTGAGCTCAGTATACTACTGGATTTTGTAGAGTCTGAGTTATCTGTGATTTCACTCATCCTCTTTAATAAATGTCTATCCATGCTCTGCACTGTGATCTTGTGACAATTTGCTGGGTCCACAGAAACCATGCTTGGAGCACTCTTGGCACGTGTCTGCCAATTGCTCTGCTATAGTTTAGGACAGAGAGGATTTTTTGATGTCTTGTCTTATCTTAAGTCTCTCCCTGTAATGTGATATGCTATCCCTAGGAGCACTTCGTAGGAACACTGTCTTGGGTGATGGTTGTCATTCTCCATCTTGGTTTTTTCAATCCTCCCTTATATTTAGTTATTTCTGAACAAAATAATCACAAAGCTCGCTCTATTATTTTCTATAATCGCATCATTTCCTCCCCCAAGAACTCCCATCATCTCACCAATGAGGCTATGAAGAGGGTCAAAAAACAAAGGTCCAAAATGTGATGCTTGGGACTATTGAGAGTTTTTACAGTGTGTGTGTGTGTGTGTGTGTGTGTGTGTGTGTGCACATGAGCAAGAATCTGAGACTAGTTATCTTAGGGACCTAGGGTAAAACCAAATAATAATGGTATAAAATAAATGTAGCAATAAAATGACTCATTGCCATTCTGCTTTACTCATAGATCAATGACTTGTTCAACTGTCACCAGAGAAGCTTCATCCTGCAGCATATTGGAACAAATACAGAGACTCGTGACTAGACATTGTGCAGACAATTAGAAACCCTTCAGCATCAGGCCTAAAATGGGATCGTGCTATCAAATCTCTCCACTCGAGGCTCATAGAGCCCTGTAGAAGAGGAGGCAGAAAGAATGTAAGAGTCAAAGGGTGTGGAAAACATGAAGAAAACAAATTTCTCTAGAAACACATGATGAAAGCTCATTGTAACTCACAGACACTGAGGCAGCATGTCCAGGGATTGCACAGATCTGCATCAGGTACTTGCTTATTATGTATTCCAATGTGCTCTTTTTATGGAATTCCTGACTGTGCAAATGAGGATGCTGGTTCTGTCTCTTCTCCTGGGCTGTTTTCATTATGTTTGTTTGTTTTCCCTAATTCCCATGTGCTTCTTTTTGTTTTATTTTATTATATTTTAGAAGTCTGTTTGTTTTCTAATGAGAGGCTCTAAGGGAGCAGATCTGAATAGGAGGCAAAGTTGGGATAACTGGGATGAGTAGAGGCATGGGAATCTATATTCAGAAAATATTATGTGAGAAAAAAACCTGTTTTAATAAAAGGAAAATGTGAATAAATCTTTAAAAATAATGTTAATTCAAACAAAAACAAAAAAATAAACAAATAACAATTCTCATCCTCACTACCTACAGAGTTCTACTAAATTTTGCTGCTTATATAATATCAAAATGTATATATATCAAAATCAAGCCATTAGCTTAAAAACTTAATTAAATATTAAATTTTCCTTTTAATTGTGGACTTACCAATTGCTTATTCAATCAGACGTGACTGGAAAATATTTGAACAACCCGTGTACTGAATACGTACATTAGTTTTACTTCTCATTCATTCAACAGATGATACATTAATATTGTGTATCACTTATTGACACTCATTTGCTATGATAAGTAATTCAGAGAATTTTTTAAATTATGGAAGTCAATGATTATATACAAAGTCTGGGTGCCTAGGATATTTTATAGTAAGTGAAGAATTATAAATAGTAAGTGATCAATTCAGAACTGATATTTTATCATTAGTGTTGCCATTGTTGATATATTAATGCTTTTGAATTTTCTTATATAAAGATTAATTTTAAATGAACTGTATTTATTTAAGTTATTATTAAACTTTTCTCAGTTTGTGGTGTTCCTTTGCACATCAGGGCAAAGAAATAACTCCTACTAATTAATTAAGTAATTTGGTTACTGAAGTTACTAAGTAATTTGGCCCCAAACATTAGTAAGTATGTATGCCCTACTAAAGACTTAGTTGCTATTCAATTACATCACATACGTTGAAACATTAGTGACTTTATTTGTATGTGACTATCATTTCAGCTAGGTATATGTGCCTAATGTGCCTTAAGTATTAGAATCAAATCTGACAATATGATATTTCTTCCTGACACAAATTTAAATCTCTACTCTTTGTTTCTGACACACAAATTATTGAGATAAAAATATATGATGCAAATAAAATGATTTAGTTCAACAAAAGAGAAAAGTGTTCCTAAACACAGCGGTGTTTGCTGATGCTGATTTTGGTGTTATTTGCCCTTTAAAACTAAAATATATCACGATTTCTCTGTGAATTGGCTGAAGTATCATAGGTTTGGCTGTCACAGTCTAACTTGTGGAGTAGGAACATTTTACATTAGCTTTGTGTATGTGTGATTTTAAACTAATCTATATTTATGATTTTCAATTTGTATTTTCTTCGAATTATAAACTCTTGCAACAACATTCAAAGTTCTGTTTGGGGGCTGGAGAGGTGCCTCAGTGTTTAAGAGCATACACTGATCTTGTTGAGGATCTAAGTTTAGTTCCAAGTACCTACACAATGCAGCTCACTACATCATGTAACTCTAGCTTCAGGGGACCCTACATGATCTTCTCACTTCTGCGGAGACTCACACTCATACACATGTACACAGAGAAGCATGTGCAATTAAAACTATTTCTTTACAGTTTCCTGTCTTTTGGTTTGCAATATTTACTTAAGAATGATTACCGAGATTATTTCATCATATCATATTTTATATGTTCTCCTTAATTTCTGTGGAATCGGCCTGTTTTCACCATCTAACACTCTTCACAAGAAAACAATTATCCTCACTGTCATCTTTGAACCTGAAAATATCATTATAATGCTCATCTCTTTTTTCTAACATCAATTTAAAACACCACAGATTTCTTTACACAGCTCTCAGCCAATTTACTTAGAGCTATTACTGCTAAACAACAAAGTTAAGTGCGTGTGATTGAAGTATTATAACACTATAGATAATCCAGAGTGGTTACAGACACACATCTATCATGGGTAGTTATTCCAACTTTTCTAACTATATACTCATAATGCTTTTAAACAATAGGATTTTATCCTTGTTTTCAAATATTTATAATCCACTTTTTCTTTTTATGCCATAGTCATGTAAAAGAATTTTAGCCATGGGATAATATTCAGAATTAATATCTTATCATCAGAGATAAGAAGTTCTGTCTTGAGTTTTTTTTTTTCCTGAATTTATCCAGTTGTCAAATATTTTTCTGGTGCTGAAATGTTTTTGTCATTCTGAGCAGGTTTTTGTTTGTTTAATTTTAAGAGTTCTAATCTACAAAGCATTTTCAAATAATGCTGAAATACTTAAAAATGTCCACATATTAATAGTTGACTTATTTTGTCCTGTGTGTTCTTTTCATATAGTATGAATGAATGGCTTAAGAGCCAATATTCAAACCCCAAATTAAACTTACTAAATGTGCCTGCTTTGGCATGCTATTCTATGTCTCTGGAACTCAATTCTTTCACCTGTAAAATGGTAGAAGCAACTATTTGACTTGATGTATGAAAAAAATGTAAAATAACACGTAACTCACTTGAAATACTTAATAAATGTTAGCTGTCATTATACTAAAATAAACTTGTTCCTGATGAGACTATTAAAGAAATTATCTAATAATTCATATGACATATTTTACTAAGTTATTAAATTAGTGTGATATATATTTTAGAGATCTTGTATCTGTATTCGTTAGTGCCATCATTCTATAATTAAGATTTTTGAGTTTTTGTGAGTTTAATGTTAAACTTTTGTAAGGTTTATATAGCATCAACCAATTTACTCTCATTCTATATCCTCTCTATAACTTTGTGAGAGCAATTATTTTGAAGGTGAAATAGTTCAAAAGTAAAACACTGTAGCTCCAAAGCCTTTTACAAATGTGAGTTGTGACATGATTTGGTGATTAAAACTGTGTGCAGCTTTTGAAGCAAGTCTTACTTTTATAATTGTAAATTAAAATATCTAGTGCATATATTTCTTCTGTTTAGAATTGCATTGTGTTTACATCAACTCTGTGTTATCTGTATTTACTATTTTATAACACAGATTAATCTATTTTCTCCTTTCTTAGGAATGAAGAGAAAGGAACCAGCTATCTACCTGAGCAAGGTATGAAGGACTGAAATAGTCCACAATCTATTCTAAGTATATATAACTCATAAGTGACTCATGCCTGGTGAATACAAGGGGTGAGAAACTGGCCTGTAAGCCTAGACACTTTCTCTGAGAAGAAATTTCAAAACAGTAACAGGAATTGCAATTTCTATAGTCTATGAACGGGCCACATGGGATAGAGATAGTGGGTTCATTTTAAAAGAGAGACTCCAAAAGGACTTCTTGACAGGGTGAGTCAACTCAACAGCAAGTGCTGTGCCCAGGCTGTCTAAACTGGCAGGACTTGTCAGAAGTGATCTGCCAATAAATGGAGTATAGTATTCCGCTTTCTAAGGAAAAAATCTAATGCCTATTCACATGTACACTTAAAATTCAACCTACTGATAAATAGGATTGGCAAGCCATGGCCTCCATAAAATGATAAAATAGAATAAAATCTCATCTAAAATAATCTCCAGAATTCTTTCACTGATTTTCCCTGCTTTTTAAAAAATCCTAATTAGCCTACCATTGCAGTAGGTAAGTATGTATATCCATTGTGAGTGCTGACTTCACTTACAAATAAAGACACAATGTGGCAGCTTCACTCCTTATTGACATATTATCCAATTTGCTGATTTGATGTTACTCATAGTACAATGTCAAATACTACAATACACTGTGTTCTCTATTGTTAATAATTTCTATTACTTTTTAACGTCTATAAAATTAGTAAAAACAAAGAGTAAAGCTTTTATTTACAATACCTGCCTACACTCTTGCTATATATTTTCCACCATTACCAGTTTCTAGTTACACATTATTCTGCTGGTGAAGGTAGCCAGGAGGTATTTTCCATTGTTTGGTAGCTCATCATTGTACACTTACTCTTCATCATTTATGGATTCCTATTTTCCAACCTTCCTACTCAGTGAAGGGAGGATTTAGTGCCCACCAGTGATGTTTTAGCCCTTCCATGGCCATTATGCCATTGCTATTACATAGCAATATTTTTAGTTTTCAGCAATCCAACACTTAGCTAGGCTCAAGAAAACAACACTGATCTCCTGTTTTAATCCACACACCTGCAATAAATGTTTAGCAATGTAGTTATGCTTTATTTTTTCATGATATTATAGTTTTGTTGACATTTTCATTGAGTGAAGTGATTCCCAACCATAATTTAAAAATGTTCTCTGATGTTCCCAGGACATTAAATCTGTAGTGTGCTTTATGGAAGAATTAAGAGTGTTAAATTAGCTTTTGTTATGCATGAGTTCTAGTGTTATTGGCCATAAGTTCAATGTTAATGAATCAACAATGTATATTAAATGGATGTATTTAAGCTGAAACACACATAAAAGAAGTGATATTGATTGCTTGATGAAAAGGTATTGATTAAATACTTGAAGAAACCTAACTGTATTACCTTTAGAAGCACCAGTTCAAATATTCGTTAATTAATTTTCTATCTGAGTCTATGGAACACCATTACTCTGAATAATTACACATCCTACTATGTAGTACTTCCACCAAAAGATAAAACAGATATAGAAGCTTAGAAATAATAGTACATAAAATATGTACTATTCATATTTATTCATCCATAAAATATTCACTTGATATTTTTACATTTAAATTAATTGGCAGTATGTTTATAATATTTATTTTTTAATAATGTCTTTCTGAATCTAAAACTATAGAAAATTTCACATTTGGATCTTGTGAACCTGTATGTATTACTGTTAAAAATCAAAGGTGGCCCATAAATAATAATTTGCTAAACTCTTGATCCCTATTATGAAGATCAAAGCTTTAAGAGATGTTTAGATTGTAAAGACTTTTAATTAATCAATGAAATACATTGCTTTAACAGCATCATTTGATGACATTATTAGGAGATGGTGGAAGATGGGACCTGGATGGAGATGGGGTATCATTGGTGTAGGTATTTAGTGCATGTTTTATCCCTGGTAACTGGCACACTGCTTCTGTCCTACTGTGAATTAAGCAACCTCATCCACTATATATTCTTCTTCGCCAGATATTTTTGCTGTAAAAAAAAAAAAAAAAAAACCAACCAGACGACGACGACAACAACAGAAAACATACACTAACAGAGTATATAAGCTCATGCACAGAACCAAGGGTCAGCTACTTGGAGGGATCTACTCTTATTTCCCATGTCAGTCACTAAGAAGCATAATTGCTAATCTTTCCAAACTTCTGCCTGATCTATAAATATGAGGATATATCTAGGATGACTAGAAAAGCCATCACTGAACAGATGAGCTGTGCATTAGATTTGAGGGAAGTGTAGAACTGATTTATAGATGTTTGGGGAAGGATTTTTCCATAGAATGAGAATAATGAGAGCCAAACCTCTGATGCTAATCTTACGACAGGCTGCCTGAGAAAGTTGAAATGCTGGTATCAGATTAGGCAACAAGTTGAATAACAAATTTCAATAAAGAGCCAAAAAAGTTGAACTTAATAGATCACGGAAGACTGTTTTTATTCTGAGTGGCAAGGAGAACAGTGGGAAGGTCATTAGCAAAGACTGTGAAATCTAAATTTCCCATAATTACATCACATATTGTTTGGAGAATAATACAAACAGTCGAATAGAGGACCCAGGAAACCAGTTAGAGTGCCACATCTGTTTTCCAGGAAATAAGAGACTGTGACTTATTAAGAAATTGTGGCAGTGCTATGGGGAAAAGTGTTTCAGCCCTAGATATAAATTAAAGACAAAAGATATCAGACCAGAACCTGGAATAAATACAAGTAATAAAAAAAGACTCCAACTCTCTTAATATGAACAACTAAAAAAAAAATCATATAAAACTTCAGATGGGCCAGATACAAGGGCAACACGATTATAGAAACTCAGTATATTAATTGTGATCTCAGTGAGATATAGATAGAGAAATCTTCAGTAGGCTATGGGGAAGGGAAGGATGTGTTCATTGGAGAATTCTTAGCTGTGTTTTGGAACCATTGGACGCAGTCAAGTGAAATTGCCTAAAGTGAATGTAGAGCAAACAACATGTATTGTAGAGAAGAGAGCATGAACTCTTCCTCGCTGAGAGGTTAAAAAGATGAATAAAATATAGAGGAGAATAAGAATATCTTCTTATAGCATAATCTATAAATGTAAGCTGCAACCATTCTCTGGAAAATGAGATTCAAATATTTTGAAGACAGGAGGTTGGTGGTTTCACTCATGATGCCTAGCTATTCAGTAAGGTTTGAGAAGCAAGCTCAGATGTAGAGATGTGGCGTGCCATCAGTTAAGGGTATTTTCCTAGATATGTTGAGGTGTGTGAACATTTTTTAAAACAGCTTTAAAATGTGAATTTGATATAAGCTAACATACTTCGGAAAGAGAGACGCTCAAATGAGACAATATTCCTATCAGACTGAGTTGCTTTCTGGTCACGGTGTTTTACCACAACCATAGAAACCCAACTAAACACATAGAATGAAGGGTACACACAGAACTTGAGGGTTTCCTATAAAAGAAGAGTTGACATAGGAGGTAACGTGTTCACTCTAGTAGAAAGGTATGGACTTGGCTAGTTTGTTTTATAGTAAAAAAAAAAAAAAAAAAAAAATCGTTTAGAATGAGGATCCTGTAGAGCACAGACCCGAGATGTTGAAAGTCGAAAGAGGGAGGTGACTCCGCAAAAGCCTTTGTGAAAATGGAGTCCATGCCCCAGTTATCGTGGGTTACAGAAGATTTTCCCTCCCGTCCTTCTGTTCCTGCCCACACGCGTTCACATTCATTTCCCTCCCTCACTTTGGCCCCTTTCCTTTCTCTCTCATGCTCCTTTAATTTCCTTATCTTAAGTCGGTTGGATCATTTCTCACTAAAGGAAGTTCAGTTCTATTTTTTATAATTCCAGTTGCAGAGTTTATTTTGAAATATTTTGCTTTTACCGATTTGGATGTAAAACTCTAGCATATCATTTCATTAAGTTAAAGCATATGTGTATCTTAATAATATATGCTTTATTTTGTTATTGCTACAATTTCTTATTTTGCCTTATAGATAACTTTCTTTTTTAATAAGTTTGGTTTTCCCACACCCACCACTGCTCCTTCTCCCTCTCTTCCTCCCTGTCCTTCCCCAGTTTCCCTCCCCCCCTCCCCTCCCCCCCTCCCCCATCCATTCCCCAGGGAGGACAAGGGCTCCCAAGGTGAGTCAGTGCTGTCTGGCATATCCAGCTGAGGTAGGTCCAAGTCTCTCCCCCCAGTATCAAGGCTCAGTAAGGTGTTCCTCTGTAGGAAATGGGCTCTGAGAAGCCAGTTCATGCACCAGAAATAATCTCTGGTCCTACCAAGAGGCTCCACAAACTTCCGGTGCCATTCGATTGTCCTCTACACTCTGAGGGTTTAGTTCCTTTCATGAAGGTTCCTCAGCAATTATTTCAGAGTCAGTGAGTTCCCCATAGTTCAGGTCAGCCATTTCTGTGGGTCTCCTCCTCATGATCCTGATCCCTTTGCCCATATAATCTCTCCTTCCTCTCTTCAGCTGGACTTGGAGCTAGACTCTGTGCTTAGCTATGGATCAGCTGCTGGGTGAAGGTTCTACAGTGGCAACTAGGGTCATCATTCATTGGATTGTAGGGGAAGGCCTGTTAAGGCACCCTCTCCACTATTGCTTGGAGTCCTAATTTGGGTTATCTTGAAGGATGTTTCTCTAGCTTCATGTTTCTCTGTTAGCTCATAATGGCTCCTCTATCTATCCATCAATAGATATCTATCAAGATATCTATTTCTTTATTCTGTATTACTCCTCCGACTCCACCATCCCATTCTCTCATGATCACTTCCTACCTATCCCCACTTGCTCCTTCTCAACTATGATTACAATTTACTCAGATCTCCTGTCTTCTCTGTTTTCCCTTTTCATAGGGATATGTGCATGCCCCTCTTAATTTCCTCCTGTTCCTGGTTGTTCCATCCTTTACGTCTAAAATCCACTTATGAATGAATACATACCATGTCTATCTTTCTAGGCTGTTACCTCACTCAGGATAGTACTCTCTACAGATATATCCATTAGCCTGCGAATATCAAGGTATCTTTTTTTTTTTCAATTGAGCTAATGCCCTTGGGGTAAAAATGTACATCCTTTGGGTATATGCCCAATAGTGGTATTGCTGGATCAGTAGGTAGATTTAATCCCAGTTTTCTGAGGAACCATCATACTGATTTCTAAAGCAGCTGTACAAATTTATATTCCCACCAGCAATGGAAGAGTGTTGCCCTTCTTCCACAACCCTTCCATCATAGGCTGTCCTCTGTGTTTTTGATCTTAACTATCTGACAGGTGTAAGATGGTATCTTAGAGTTGTTTTTATTTGCATTTCTCTAATGTCTAAGGATGTTGAGGCATTCTTTAAGTGTCTTTCAGCCATTTGAAATTCTTCTGTTGAGGCTGGGAGCTGCAGAAATATGAAGTGGGAACTCCTCTGGCATTGATAAGGCTGACCGATCAGAGTCAAGTGTTTGAAGGAGGTAAAACCGAAATACTCAAGGAGTTTTGGTGTTAATTGCATTTGAATGTATTAAACTGCTTCCTACAGAGGATTTCTGTGTGTAAATCCAGCAGCCCCCTTTCTTGAGCATAATTTCCCCCATATATTGAGGATTTATGGATATTTTCCCATATCTCTGTGTGAAAACAGTTATACAGACAAGGTCTTTGTTTTCCTGCCCAGAGCAGACTTAATGTCTCCCTTCCCTGGAGTGGGGGTACCTTTGCTATTAAACATCCTGGTTGAGTAAGCCCTGAACAAAGTAACCCAGTTGAATTTTTCTTAGATATCTAAGGACAAGGTACAGATAGTTGACATTCTGAAGACACCACCCCTACAGATAAGAGAGCTTCCAGAGCTAACTAACCCAAAAGGCTTTCTAACTTCTTTTATTTGCACCTGTACTCATTAACACTAGATCCTAACTTAAAGGTTTAAGGAAAAAGGTATTTACCAATTCTCAGCTTGTAGATATCAAAACATCTATGCCAAAGTGTTAAGACCCCAACAGTCAGGTCCAGCTTCTTACACAAATTAAGCCTTTACAAGTTCTGTCCTTGGGAAGGCCCATTAGCAAAACAAAATGGTGTAGGGTTGGTTCCCTTCATTGTTTATTTTGTCACCTAGCAACCAAAACACCTGCTCCACCTTTACAGCCTGCATGGCCTTATGGCAGGCCTTCTTGACAGGAATATAAACCTATGCCTTCATTGTTGCTGTCATCCAGCCCTTAATGAAGTAATAAGAGGAATTGCCCTAAGTCTGATTCCTGTGTAGATCTCCACAACCCCACCCCACCCCCAACTGCTGGTAATCATGCATCATCTTGAAGGTCTGGGAGAAAACATATTTGGGGCTGGATCACAAAAGGTTTTTGTTATGTTGAGAATATCCTGTTTTTATCTGAACTCCATTTTTAATTGGATTTTTTTTTTTTGCCTCTAATTTCTTGAGTTTCTAATATATTCTAGAAATCAGCTCTCTGTCAGATGATGTAAGGTTGGTAAAGATCTTTTCCCATTCTATAGGCTGTCATCTTATTGACCTGATCTTTTGCCTACAGAAGCTTCTCAGTTTCAGGGGGTCTCATTTATTAATTGTTGTTCTTAGTGTCTGTGCTACTGGTGATTTATATATAGAAAGTGGTCTCCTGACCTATGCCTTTAACGCTATTTCCTACTTTCTTGTCTATCAGGTTCAGTATAACTGGGTTTTTGCTGAGGTCTTTGATCGACCCTGACATGAATTTTGGGCTATTTTCTTTTTGGAAGTTTTTTATTTCTTTTTTTTCAAGTTTTTGCAATTTCAAACCAATCATTTTTCTTTTTGTCAATATTATTTTTCAAATTTCTTGCATTTTTTTCATTTATGCCATTTCATGATTGTATTTGTTGTTGATACTGGTGGTGGCTTTTATTTTGTGGATTTTTTGCTTGCTTGGTTTTGGAAATGAGGATTTTGTGTGTAACCCAAGATGAGACCTCAAATTTTTGTCTCTCCTGATTCATTCCTCAATTGCTGGGATAAAAGATATGAGACATCCTGCCAGCCTGCTATTTAGTTATTCAAATAAATGAACAAGATCACTGTGGTAATATATATTTATTAAATATACATAATAGTATATATATCACCACAGATAACTATAATGTAATTGGATTGCATTATATAATTTCATTGATTATTTTTCCATGAAAATAATTTTATTAATCTTTGGGTGTTCTATGCAATCCATTTTGGTAATATTCATCGCTAGCTTCTCCCTATAATTTTCCAAGATCCATTCCTAACTTCTTAAATAACACTTTTATTTCTGCTTTTATTTAACTCTGATTTGAGCTTTCTATGTAATTCCTGGTGTAGAGTCATCCACTAAAGCATGGTTAATCTAACAAGAGTTTCATCCTCCATGAAACTGACTCTTCCACCTTCCAAAACTACCAAAAGTCCCTGCCATCTCAGTTACATGGGGGGGCACATGCGCCCCTTCACACCCTGTATTACAATGCTGACTGGATTGGTCTTATACATGTAACCACATCAGCTTTCACTTTATGAGTACAGTGATCCTGTCACGTAGAAGACATTAATTTTCTCAAATCCAATAGAGAGATAGGCACTTGAGAGCATTTTGATACTATGTCCATTTTTCAAAGTAACAGAATTATATTTATCCCTGAGTCCCATTAGTTTCCTAACCATGGGTTCTAAGCTTTATCGGCAATACTAGGCATGCGTTTCCTCTGTGATACAGGAAAAGCTGATTATATCCATAATATCTTTTCCGCTATGTCATCCATGAGTATATCTTGCTATACTGATCATTACTATACTTCACAAGCTTCACAGCTTGGTGAGATGATTCATATACTCTTCTCTCTAACAGCTTTCATAGCACCTTCTTATATCATGCAAGATAGCCATTTAGCAAGAGTTTAATGATCAGCACCGTCTTAGTTCCATGACCTGTAACAAGTGTGATGTCTTCAGCAATAGATGCTCACAATCAAGTTTTGGTGAATAATCATGAACAATGACAATTTAGCCTGCATGTTTTGATCTCATCATTTTGGATGACGTGTGCACTTACTCTCCTTTGCAGATCTCTGTTTCCATATAATTGAGGATGTATTTTCTTGCCACCTTAAATTTTCACTTCAAATTAATCTTAGAATGTCAACTGGTTCTCCAAATAAATGACTTAGAAATTTACTTTGTCAGTCTTTGAAACAGATTAACTTTTTCTTTAGACATTTAGTGACCTTCCATGTCATGTTTAGATGTTTTTGATAGTTTTGATTTCACATTATTCAGAGAAACAGACCAATACTCCAAAAAATTCTGTAGTAGTGTGGTTTCTTGATCTCGGGCGGCCAGGGACCTGGACCCACAGACCTGCCGCGCCAGACCCCTTAGTGGCCCAGCTGCCTGCCGCTCAGACCCCCAGAAATGACTCAATTGCTTATATTAACTTCATGCTGTTTGGCCTATGGCTCAGGCACATTGCTAGCTAGCTCTTACATCTTAACTCAACCCATTTCCATTAATCTGTCTGACACGTGGCCCGTGGCTCACCTGTGTTCATACGTTTCTTCTTGGGCGGCTGGCTTGATCTGCTCCTGACTCCGCCCTTCCTTTCCCACCTATTCTGATTCCTCCTCCTACTTCTTCTATGGTGCCTGTCATGGCCAAAACAACTTCTTGATTTAAAGATTGAGATTCACAGCATACATAAAGGCATTCCCACATCACAATTCCCTGCATATGGTGTGTGCAATTCCTTCATTCTTCTCTGTTATTTCAGTATTACTTTAACTAAATGCAATGTTATGTGCCTTTTTATTAGATACATCACTTCTAATCCAGTTCCAAAACTCTAGTAGATGCCTGTATCCTAATATCCATATACAGGATACTCTGACAATTAAATGGAGATTCATTTCACAAAAGGTAAATCTTTCAGTCCTACAAAATTGTCATGTCTTTCTCCTTATCTATATAAAGAAAAAGTCCTTACTATTGATCAGTTCTTAGATCTTCTTTAATTTCTGCTACACCATTGTTCTTATATTTCAAGAATTGATATAAATCTCAACTTAATTCCCTGGCAGCAATTTATATTCAGCTAATGGCAAACACTATTTCTGTAACTATTTTAGGTCAAAAACGAATAACTGCTAGTTGTCCAGGGGTGAGTAATAGTCTAATTTTCTCAAAGTCAGTAATCATGCAGCAGAGAAGTAGATTGCCAGTGCTTAGATTCAAATCCAGGTGGCTTTAAAACAGATGGCAGTGTACATGATTTATTCTGAATAGAGCTTAGGGGTAATAGCAAACAAGTCTTTTACCAGTTTGTGAGAAAGACAGTATAATGGAAGACTTTCATTCACACATACAATGAGCATTAATTGAATCTATTTTCATAGATTTCTGAAAATTAAAAGTATCTTGGAAATTTTTCTGTGTTAGGACATGAAAAGAAGCAAAATAAGACCTTACCAAGGACTTCTGGCTCTTATGCAGCATCAAAGAGCCTATACTGTCCTTCCTACAAATAAAACGTCACAGAGCTTGCAGGACTGAATTTAAAGGTTAAATAACATGATGTAAAACTGAGTAATGTCACTTGAAACTTTCAAGTCTAGATTCAGAGATATGTGTTAAAAGTCTTGTAACAAATTAATATTCCCTCTTTAGACACTTAGTGACATTCCACTTTGTTTTTGTCTTTCTTTTAGTTAATTTCTATGTAACATTCTGTGAAGACCAGCAGCATCCCAAACAATTCATCTGCTGTGGTGTATACAATCCTTTTGCCCTCTCTGTGGCTTTAGTAGTGGTTCACTTAAATTTATGGTTGCAATATTATCTTAGATACAGTTATTATCTGATTCAGTTTCAAATTTTGGCCAACTATAGTCCTCCATATTTTATGGGTATAATTCATATTTAAAGGAACATTTAACAGCACAATTGAATTCAGGGGGAAAACTAATTCATGTAAATAAACTATCTGGGACTTCTTGTGGATTATTAATATGGAGTTTTGCTAATTTTACATGTTCTAGAATGAATTAACAAAATATGTTTCCAGGTGTGTTCTTCATTTGAAAAGAACACCCTTTATACCTAACATATACTTGTGCTTTATTCTTATCCTTATCTGTCTGTGGCACCCCACTTTTGATATATTTCTCATAGTCAAATATAAATCTTAACTATTATGGAAAGTCTATTTTACTCTTTTTCAAAGGTAAGGGTTATTCTTTTATTTCCTCTAAAAACATATAAATCATAAAGGAGTACGGGGTTTGTAAAATCGTGTAACAATTGGAGGACCTAGGTTTATAAAAACTTGAGAAAAGGTCACCTACTCGGGGAAATATCTGTGGGAATTGGACATGGCACCTAACATTTTCAAACCAAACACAATATATAGGTCCAGGAAAATATTCAAATGGAAGAGTAAAAAAATAATAATAACTTTTGATCTGAGCTACAATAAATCTCATTGTGCATGCAAAGTCTACTAAGTGAAGAGAGTAGCTGGTTTTCCTTTTCACGTGAAAACTTAACAGCTAATGCTTTTTGTTGACTGACATCCTGGATTTACAGTCCCCTCTTCTCCTCCAGAATGATCTTCCCTTACTCCCCTTTAGGGTGGCAGCAAGCAACGTAGCAGAGAAAAATCAGAGAAAACCCAAAGACCATCTTTCTGGTGATTAGGATATGCATTCTCTGCAAACTAACAGAATTTTCTATTTTGGTCAAGCAGGCATTTACATGCTAGATAACATGGTTCAAAGATACCCTGGATATCTGGTAGAAACACTGAGGCCATATTTCCTATTGGCCCTAAACAATTTTGGTTGTGAGAGCAGAAGTGAAGTGTCATCCAGGGAATGCTTCATTTTGTGAAGCTCCTTAGTGCACTAAAGCTCCTCTCTGGAAATTAGAGGCATCCTGTGTCTATATGATTTAGCATCAGTAACATTGTTTGAAAGTTTGTAGGGTAGAATAACATTAAAAAAACATAAAAATGACACTATTTCTCTATTTTTATGTTTGAGCAGTTTTAAAGAATTATTGTTATTACTTTTTAATTGTATGTAATTCATGGGTACACACATCATTCTGTACCCTGGAGCTGGTGTTACAGACAGTTATGGACTGAATTATGTACCAAAACCAGGTCTTCCAGAAGATCTCTTAAGGGCTGAGCCATCACTCTAGCCCTGAATATTTAAGTTTTTACACAACGCTATTTTAATAAAGAATTTTCAAAAAGAACAAAAAAGAATCCTGAAATAAAACTAACATATTTAGTTGAGGATTTTGATGAGGATTGGATTGAATCTGTAGGTTACTTTAGGTAGGACTGCCATTGTTACAATGTTGATCCTACCTATCCAAGAGCATGGGAGATCTTTTCATTTTCTGATGTCTTCTTCAATTCTTTTCTTCAGTGACTTAAAATTTTGTCATACAGGTCCTTCACTTGGTTTGATAAAGTTACCTCAAGATTTTTTATGTTATCTGTGGCTACTATAAAGGGTCATATTTCTCTTATTTCTTTTTCAGCCGATTTATTATTTGTATATAGGAGAGCTATTGATTGTTTTTGAGTTAATATTCTATCCTATGAAATTGCTGAAGGTATTTATCAACTGTAGAAGTTCACTGGTAGAATTTTGGGTTCACATATATACTATCATATTATCTGCAAATAGCAGAAGTGTGACTTCTTCCTTTCCGTTTTGTATCTACTTGGTCTCCTTTTGTTATCTTATTGCTCTAGCTAGAACTCCAGGTATTATAATGAATAGATATGAAGAGAGTAGACAGCCTGCCATAGTTTGAAATTGGCTGTCAACTTTCTGTATGTCTACCTTATTAGTTTTAATTATGTTCCTTGTATCCCTAATCTTTTCAACAACTTTATCATGAAGAAGTGTTAGATGTTTGTCAAAGGCTTTTTCAGCATCTAATGAAATGATCGTGTGTGTGTGTGTATGTGTGTGTGTGTGTGTGTGTGTGTGTGTGTGTATTTCTCAGTTTTTTTATATGGTAGATAAAATTGATTGATTTTCCATATGTTAAGCCATCCCTGCATCTCTGGGATCAGGCTTACTTGATCATGGTAGATTAATTTTTTCAATGTGTTTTCAGATTCAATTTACAAGTATTGAGTATCTTTGCATTAATGGTTATGATGAAGATTAGTCTGTAATTATCTTTATCTGTTGCATCTTTGTGTAGTTTGGAGATCAGGGAGACTGTATCTCATAAAACGTGTTTGGAAAGATTCCTTTATATTTCTGTTGTGTACAACAATTTGAGGAGTATTGGTATTAGCTCTTCTCTGAAATTCTGGTAGAATTCTGCCCTGAAATCACCTGGGTTTTTTGTTTTTGTTTTTGTTTTTGTTTTGTTTTGTTTTGTTTTTGTTTTTTTGATTCACAGAACTAAAAATACAGTACTCAACTTCATATGAAACAGCAAAAAACCTGAGATTGCCAAAACAATCCTTTAAAAAATTTTTTATAAGTATCACCATCCCCAACTTCAATCCCTACTGTAAGGCTATAGTAATAAAAATAGCTTCGTATTGAAATAAAAACTCATTTGTGTGTCAATGAATCAAATTGAAGACTCTGACACTAATCCACTCACTATGAACAACTGATTTTTGACAAGGAAACAAAAATATACAATAAAAAATAAAAGCACCTATTAAAAATGGTACTTGCATAACTGAATGGTGTCAAATAGCTCTATATCTATCACCCTGCAAAAAACTCAAGTTTAAGTGGATCAAAGACTTCAACATAAATCTAGTTACATTGAACCTGATAGAAACGAACTTGGGAATAGCCTTGAAGACAGTGGCACAGGAGACCACTTCCTAAATATAAAACTACTAGCACAGATACTGAGAGCAACAATTAATAAATGGGACCTCCTAAAACTGAGAAGCTTCTGTAAGAAAAAGGACACAGTCAATAAGACAAAACAACAGCCTACAGAATGGGAAAAGATCTTCACCAACCTTACATATAACAGAGGGCTGGTCTGTAAAATATATAAATAATCCAAGAAACTAGAAGTCAAAATACCAAATAATCCATTTAAATATGGAGTACAAATATAAACAAAGAATTCCCAACAGAAGAATCTTAAATGGCTGAAAGACACTTAGAGAAGCACTCAACATCTTTAGCCATCAGGAAAATGCAAATCAAAGCATCTCTGAGATTCCAATTTACACCTGTCAAAAGAGCTAAATTCAAAAGCACTGATGACAATCTATGCTAGAGGGGATATGGAGCAAGGGGAACACTCCTCCATTGCTGGTGGGAGTGTAATATTGAACATCCACTTTGGAAATCAGTATGGCAAGTCTTAGAAAACTAGGAATTATTCTACCTCGTGATCCAGAATACCACTCTTAGCCATTTACACAAGGGACACACATTCATACCATAAAGATATCTGCTCAACTATGTTCATTTCATCATTATTTGCAATATTCAGAACTTGGAAACAACCTAAGCTCCTAAACTGAAAAATGGATAGAAAAATAAACATGATACATTTATGCAATGGAATATTATGCAACTTTAAAAATAATTATGTCTTGAAATTTGCAAGCAAATTGATGGAACTAGAAAAATCTTCCTGAGGTAACCCAGTCCTAGAAAGACAGTCAGGGCATGTATTCACAGCCAGGCTGCAATCCACAAACCCAGAGAAGGTAACCAAAAGAACCCTAAGAGAAGCATTCATGTATTCTTCTGGAAAGGCAAAACAGATAAGTTCTCCTGCATAAATTGAGAGCATGGATGATTGGAAGGTATGAAGACAACACAATGGAATGGTATGGTAGAGTTGAGAGAAGGACAGAGCAGGAGAACAACAAAATACATCTCTTGGCAGAGAGTGTCATTGTGGAGTTGGGGAGAAACTTGGTACTTGGAAAATACCCAGGAATCAACAAAGATGATCTCAGCTAACAATCCAAGCTACAGTGGGGAGGGTGCCTGAACTGGCCTTCTCTGTAATCAAATTGACAAACCACCCTAATTGTTATCATAGAAACTTCATCCAGAAACTGATGGAAGTAGATACAGAAATCCACAGCTAAGCACTAGGCTGAGCTCCCAATCTGGTCAAATAGAGGGAGTATGGATTATATGACCAAAAAGGTCAAGGTCGTGATGAGTAAACCCACAGAGATAACTTGTCTAAGCTATTGGGAGTTCACTGACTCTATACTGACAGATGGGGAACCTGCATGGAACTGAACGTGGCCCTCTGAATGCACATGATTGTGTGGCTTTAGCAGTTGTTGGGGCCTCTGGCAGAGGGACCAATCCTTATCCCTAGTGCATGAGCTGACTTTTGGGAACCCATTCTCTACAGAGAAATACCTTGCTCAACCTTGATACATGGGAGGGGGCTTGGTCCTGCTTTTATTTGATATCCCAGATTTTGTTAAATCCCTGTGTGAGGCTTTATCCTCTTTGAGGAGTAGGTGGGGGTGGGTTGGGGAGAAGATGAGGGTGAAGGGTAGGAGAGAATGGAAAGGGAGCTGAGGTTGGTTTGTTAAATAAAAACTTTAAAATAAAAAAATGTTTAAGAAGTTTTTTTTGAAGTATGTAATATTATTTAAAAATATTAAACCCAATTACTCTTACTAAACTTAAATATTCATGCTTTCATTTAAACTTTTATACAAGCTTCAGCACTTGTGCCCATGAAATTACTTTTGTACCCTGCCTCTTTAGATAAAATGATGGAGAATATTTTCTGCTGTCTCACTGATGGAATCAACCTTTTGTAAGACTTTTCAAAAAGTGTTAAATGTTCACATCCTTTTAGCACTTATGACAAAGCCACCACGTATTTAGTGAACTCTGAAAACTTTAGGTTTCTGTATGGTTGAATGTACGTGAAGCTGAGTGAGTAGAAAAAGCAAGTTCATGATTGCCAAGTAAGGCTTCTGGTGCTGGGACACAGGGAGGGTGGGGCTGGCCAGTGTTGGCTGGTAGGTATCAGATGGCTAGCTGAGTGGGCTTTAGTTGATGTGCACATTGCCTTTGGTGGGACTTGTACTTTCAGATATACACTTCTACATGAATTTTGCCAGAAGCAGGCTTTATTGCTCATCAATTCCTGATAAAGACACTTGACTGGAATCCTGAGAAATAAATCAGATTAGAATATCTGTCCTCTAAAAAAAAATGACACATTCCCTTCTCCATGATATAGAGAAGACAAAATATATTACATTTTCCTAAAAAATCCTTTTTACAGCATTTTGGATGTGAATATATATATATATATATATATATGTATGTAATTGAAGTCACACTTTTTACTATTTACTAATGCAATTACATAACATCCAGGTAGAAAGCCAGTATTTTCTAAACATTTATACAGTGTTATCAAAAATCCTGAAAAAAATAATTAAATATCAAAAAAACTATTTTGCTTGACAATGAAATGTTTTTGGAAATAAGACCTTTAATGATACATGTACTGAAATTTTTTATCTAAAATTTGAAATATATTACGTATTTATCCTCTATAAATAAACTTCATCCTTTTCAAATATTTAAAAATGTATAGAAATTTTGGAGAATAAGTTGAAGTGATAAACGGACATTACTTAAATTTTTTTTCACAGAATCAGAACTGTAGCACACACAAAGCAATTCAACCTATAAGTGACCTGTTGAGTACAAGCTGATTGGCAATTCAGTGTCCTCTTCTCTAGTGATAAAATTCTGTTTCATAAAAATGTTTTTATTCAATTTTTCATTTTATGAGATTCTCTAATAAGTATTTTTGATTGTCAATATGACTATATATGAAATTAACTAAAACCCATTGGCTGTTTACTCCCATATGGGATTTCTTTTTTTCTAAAATAAATTATTTGAAGTCAGAAAACCCACTTTTAATCTAGATCTTTTGAGGTGAGGAGATCCAACTTTAATCTGGGCCATACATTCTGGTAGAAGGCTATATAAAGGAAAAGAAAAGTGGTGTGCTCATTCTGCTACTTGTTTTTGCACTGACTGCAAGCCCCTACTTTTGTTGGCATTAGGTCCTATGTATCTGGGAGTCTAGTGTATACTGATGACCAGCTGTGACATCCAGCTTCATGGAATAACAACTACTGGATTACTGGACCTTCCACTGGTAGACAGTCATTCTTGGAATAGCTGGACCACAGTCTGTAACCCATTCTAATAAATCCCATCAGTGTGTGTGTGTCCTGTATGTATCTGTGTGTACCTGTATGCATGTATAAATGGATGGATGATTTAGACATATATGGATTTTATAACCATTTTATGTTTTATAATTATATTTCATTCTAAATGTTCCTGTTCCTGTAGAAAACTCTGACTAATTCAGGTTATAATATAATTACACCAGTTTCTATTTTGTTTTTCACCTTCCAATCCCTCCAAAGTATCCAACTCTTTCTCTCCTTGAAATGTATGGTCTCTTTTCCCTTTCTTGTTGTGTAAATATGTATGAGTATTTTGAAAGATAAGCTGCTCATTCTGAAATGTTACTTATAAATGTGATTCTAGGGTTTATCATTTACTATTGGATGCTTTTGGTGTACATTACTCTGTTGAAGACCATTTCTTCTGCTCTTAGCATTCCTTACTTGCCCATAGATTTTTTTTGTGCAAGACTGAGACCTCATGAGCTTTCTCTTGCCCACTTCCACATGCTTATTAGTGTCATCCTTTTTCAGCTCATGTGTGGGTCGTCGTGTTGCTGAGGCTTCATGTGTGTAGCTTGGGAAACTAGGAGGAGACACAATTTCACAGCAAACTCCCTGGAATTCTTGCTTGTGGAATCTGTCACCTCTTCTGCAATGATTCCTAAGCAAGAGCCTTGTTGTAAGTGTCTAAATTACCAGAATCCCCAACTATAAACTTTTGTCCTTACACTCACAGATAACTATAGTCCTCATCTTAATCAAGGAATTTTTTTTTCAACAGATGTAATCCACAAAAGAAAATCATAAGCCTTCAAAATGCAGAGTAGCAAAATCTGTCTAGGACATTCAAAGCAAATTTTCTGACTCAATATATTCTGTATTTATTTATTTTTAATATAAAATTTTTATTTCCATAATTATGTTTTAATATATATATTACTATACCAAGAACATGGAATTTTTTAGATATGGACTTTTGTAGCAAAGACACACACATTAACCAGAAGAGGACTAGAGCTAATTATCAGGGAGTATATTTTTACTCTTTAAAAATAAATTAACAAAACATTATATATAAAGGATTGTTCCATGTCTATGACTCTGATACCCCCTATTAGATATGTTTAGCTCTAAAACAAAAAGCCCCAATGGACAAGAAAAGTGATCTTTGTGATAAAAATGTCACCCACTTATTTCTCAGGCTGGGGTTGAGATGGTTAAAACAATTTGAGATATAGAAGTTAGTTATATTAAAATAAAAAAATGACAGAGTTAGTGAAGAATACAAAAAACATCTTCTGTTTGTTATTTTAAATAGATATTTTTCTCCATGAAGCTTTAAGGATAATCTAGAAGTGCTATCATAGACCTTCGGTCAGTTTCTCAGATGTAACAGAAAAATAATAGATCTCTTTGGGGGCACAGAAACCATGCCACAGGCTGTTGTTGGCTCTTTCTATTCCATATTGAATTATTTTAGATGCTCTGTGCAATTAATTTAAATGTTTCAGACTGCTAACACCATATGCTTTATGTGAGTCTATTTTCAAACCATCTCCCATATATTCAGAATCATATGAATTATAAAGCGCAGTAAACAAAATGCAAGATTGAAATAAGACAGAACAAGATTATTGCTTAATGTTTGATAAAATTTAGCTGTATTTGCCAAACTAGTCAGTGACTTTTTGAAGAATACTGTTACCCTCATTATCATCACTGTCCTTCCACATAAAGTACAATGCTAGGCACGGCCATGTTGCTGCACAAGACAAAATGGAGTGTGTTTCTGTGCATGTTCTTTAAAACAGTGTTTCTCCATTTCAATCTGGTTTGTCTTATTTTCTTTTTAAAAAATCTCTCTCTCTCTCCTTCCCTCCCTCCCTTGCCCTGCTGAGTGTATATGTGTGTGTGTATGTGTGTGTATGTTTGTGTGTGTGTATGTGTATGTGTGTGTATGTATATGTGTGTTTGTGTGTTTATGTGTGTGTGTATGTGTATGTGTGTGTATATGTGTGTATGTGTGTTTTTGTGTGTGTGTATATATATGTGTGTGTATGTGTGTGTGTATGTGTGTGTGTATGTGTGTGTATGTGTGTGTAAGTATATGTGTGTTTGTGTGTGTATGTGCGTGTATGTATATGTGTGTGTATGTGTGTGTATGTATGTATGTGTGTGTGTGTGTATATGTGTGTGTATATGTGTGTGTGTATATGTATGTGTGTGTATTGTGTATGTGTGTGTATGTGTGTGTGTGTATGTGTGTGCCCAAAGAGGCCAGAACTTGGCTCCTCCAAAAGAGCAGAAAGTGCTCTTAACCATTTAGACATCCGTCTGGCCCCTTAATCTTTTATGCATCGCATTTGTACAATTGCATTGTGCTCCTAGACATACCAAGGTTATTGTCTTGTGTACGGACCCAAAATGAGCAACATCTGGTAGATGGGAGAAATGTCAGCTTCTTTTGAAAAAATAAAGTGACGATAATGTTTGTCCAATATGAAGAAAGCTCTCTTCAGATACTTGCTGAATATGTCTTACACTCAGAAATGGTAACTAGTTTCACTTATTTAAACTCAACAATATCTCAAAGGAGACATTTTATTTCCTTAATTATGTTAAAGTGTTAATTTGGTTAAAGAAAATATTTTCTGTACTAGATTATTTTTCTTGTAAGAAGTGGAGGGTGTCTTATGAAGCTTGAATCAATAGAACTTTCATTGCTCATTTTCCAAGAATCACATCTGACTGTTGATATAAATCATGTGTCTTCTACTAGCAAATGCTCCACGACCATCTAGTTACATTAATTTTTATGCATGGATTCAATGAGGAAAGGACACACGTGGTTACCTGCCATGTCCTAATGAGTAAACAAAATGACAATGGTAACACGTAAGACTGGGGATTTGAATGGTGCCACTTTGTAACCCTTTTGTGTATCCACCAAGACACAAATCTTTGACAACCATCCTTAGTACAAGTGAATTAGCTTTATCATGCCAAACTGAACTATCAAATAGTAAATATATAAAAATATAAAAGAAAATACTTTGTTTTAATTTTGAGCAACAAATGCTCATAGACCACAGAAGTAGCTGATGTTTCGATGTGGGATATCCACACATCATAGCCTAATGCAGCTTCTTTGGGGTACAGGGAACTTTATCTCTGACTCCAAATGGAGCGAAGGCAAGATACCAAGTTTAAAATTCTCTGTCAACGGCTGTTTTACTAATTATCCAGATTCTGAGGCAATCATACAACCGTAATCATTCACCTCACGCCTGGAAACATAAGTCTTGTTCTTTTGATGAATATTTATAAGACAGTGTAAAGCAGTCTACTTTCTTTCCCCTCCAGGCAAGACAATTTGGAGTTCATCAATATGTATTACCAAGGACTTTTATAAAAGGCACTTCAAAGAAAATTCATCAGGCATTCCTTTTGTCTTGATTTCTGTTCGAATGATACTTCCTTTTGACAAGTATCAATAAATTATCCACTGATGGCTAGAAACTTGATGTCTTATTCAGAAACTTCCTCACACAGCAAAATATGGTCGCGAGTTCCAAGTGGTATTATTAAAACTCCTGCATCTAATTTAAGGACAGACAGAAGATATGCAAATTAAGAACAATAAAACAAACATATATAGTCACTCTGCAGCACACCAGTGAATTCCTTGTATTCGAGAGGTTTTTGCTGTATGCAACTTGTGGCTTTATTATTTGTCATGTGGACATATTTACAATTCCCTCACAAGCAAAGAAAAGCTAAGCTCCCTTCTTAGAGATGGTAGGGAACTGCATTAAATGAAGCCAGATTAGTACAGCTGGGAAGAGCATAGAATGACAAGCTGTCTTTCTCCATAAGGTTGATGGGTTTCTCTTTTGAATATTATTGGTTAAAAGTCACACATTTCCATAAGCCAAGGATGAACAAATGCAATTGTCTAAACTAAGAACGAAAAGAAAGCACTACTTAATAGGCTGTGAAAAGGATACTAAACCTCTTTATTTGCATCCTTTCATTTAAAGGGGCTTAGTTATTTTGGTTTATCACTTTGGCAAGGAGTATTTGAAATAAAAGAATTCTACTGATACCCATTTCTATAAATAAACACATAAAACAGCATGCCGACTAAAGAGTCCATTGTATGTTATAGCTCTGCTCACTCTTTAAAAAGCCATGATTCTAATTATAAAAGCATTTTATATTCAAGAAATGATTTTGTCACTACCTGGCATACTATAAATATATACTATAAATATAATTGCAGAGCTAAATTTTAAGAAGACATGATGGGAGAGAAAGCATGGCATTTCAGCTTAAATATATATTTTGTAAACCACTCTCATATTAATCACACAGCTATTCTATATGAGTTTATGTACAATAAACAAACATAAATAGAATTGTAAAATTATAATTCACTACACATAAATAGAGTGCAATTCACTTTTTTTTTACAATAAGAGAACAAAGTGGTAAAGCTTTCACACCAAATGCTACAAGCTAAAAAAACACATTTGCAATATAAAGGCCCCATGATATTCTGTCATAGTACTAAAAATAAAAATTCCTCAAACATAGATTATATTGAATATGACCTGGTATGGGTGCAAGTCCTGGTGCTGATGATGGGCTCTGAACTGAACTGCATTTTATAATTGGGAGCCCAAAAATACCATTGAAATTTCATATATTTGTTATTAATTGAAATTTCATATATTTGTTATTAATTTGTATGTGCCAAAAAATTAGAGGAAGAACATTCAATTATTTCTGACCATTTGGGGGGTTTTGGGTTTTTTTGTTTGTTTGTTTGTTTGTTTGTTTTTGGGACAGGAAATCACTATGTGTGCAGACCAAAGTGATTTCAAACTCATAGAGATCTGCTGGCCTCTGCCTCCTGAGTGTTGAAAGCCCCACCACCCACATCTCACACCTCTGTAACTTCTTTTAAAAAATTGATATAGGCTTTTTTCTTTCTGTTAAACTATTAGCAGTGAAGCAGCTGAAAACTGGCTCTATGAATCTAGATCTATGTTTACATGCACATATATTTTATTGATATTTAGAGAACTTTGTACATTTTATTTTAATCACATTTACCTGCCTCTATTCCACTTCCATCCTGAATCACTCCTCACTTCATACTTACCCAACCTTGAGTTCCCATTTCTTTTATCCTGTCTTTCATGCATATCCACACACTAAAATTTGTTCAGCTACAAGAGGAGTTCTCAACACCCTTAAGAAAGTACCTTATTCTCTCCCTCTTCCAGCAACTGTCAGTTCTCAGTAGCTCTTCTGCTTCGGTTGGCCATTTCTCCCTCAGTTCATGGATTTCTGACTTTAAAGAGCTCCCACAGTTCTTGTATATGCGCCACAACTATGAGTCTCTATGTTCAACTGCCCCAGTGGGTCTGGATATAATTGTTTGGCTGTGGTCATCCACAACCTCTGGTTCTTATATACTCTGCCCCTTCTTTTCAAATACATATATATATCCATCTAGGGCTGAGAACCCGTAACTTTTTACTCTGCACTTTAATCAGTCAGGGTCTCTGTTAATCAGCACTTACTACAAAAAAAGAGGCCTTTTCTGACGAGGGTTGACAACTGCATTGATTTATGGGTATAAAGATAAAAATCTTAAAGAGTCTGTTGAATAATGTTTCTTTAGCAGAATAATAGTAGTGGTTTCCGCTGTCATGCCCAGGGAAGATGGGCAAACCGGGAAGTCCAATTACTTCAAAGTCATCAGATTTTTGGATGATTACTCAAATGCTTTCTTGTAGGGCAAATAATGTAAACTCCCAGGAGATGAAGCAGTTCCACATGTTCCTACGAGGAAAGACTGTTGTGCTGATAGACAAGAACACGATGATGCGCACGGCCATCCAGAGTCATCTGGAAAACAACTCAGCTCTGGAGAAACTGCTTCCTCATTTCGGAGTTGGGGTGTGGACTTTGTGTTCACGAAGGAGGACTCCAAAAGGAGGACCTCACCAAGATTCGGTACATGCTGCTGGCTGATAAGGTGTCAGCTGACACCCATCCTGGTTATTGCTTCCAATGAGGTCACCGTGCCAACCCAGATCACTTGTCTAAAGCGTGAGACCTCTTTCATCTATGTCTAGGCATCACTGCTAAAGTCTTCAGAGGTACTAATGAAATTATGGGTGATGTGCAGCAAATAAGAACACAAACAATATAGGAGTCAGCGAAGCCACATTGCTGAACACGCTGCACTTCTCCCAGCTCTCCTCTAGGCTGTAAGCAGTCATTCATCACGTTATTAACAGGGACAGCATTTACAACCCGGAAATGCTTGACACCACAGAGCTGACTCTTCACTCTCGCTTTCTTTCTAGAGGGTGTCCAAAATGTTGCCAATGTCTGTGTGCAGATTGGTTACTGCACTCTGGCCTCAGTGCCACATTCTATCAGCAATGGATACAAACCGGTCCTGGCTTTGTCTGGGGAGCCTGGGCACACTTTCCCACTTGTTGAAAAGGTCAAGGCATTCTTGGCTGATCCATCTGCTGCCAGTGTGGCGCTGCCCCCACTGCTGCTCCTGCTGCTGCTGCCCTAGTCAAGGCTGAATCCCAGGACCAGTGGGAAGAATGATATCAGGATATGGGATTGGGTCTCTGTCTAATCCCCCTTACAGCAAGCCATTCAGCTAGCTTAATTCACTCAAAGATTGGCAATATCAAATAAAGTAATTTACGTAAATACTAGGGGCAGTGTCTGACACTTAATGAACTCTAATAGATATGGATGATTAACTTGATACTACTTAAAATATTATTAGGGATGACTTCATAACTAGAACCAGGTAAATTGATTACAAAAATATTTTGTTAGATTATTTTGAAGATTTAGGAGTAGCAAGATTTAAAACATCTGTGTTTTGCTTTACTTCCATGCAAAAAGAGGAGTTCCCTGAGATTAGGACACTGAGAGTCTGTTGGAGCAGAGCAAATTCTTGCCAATTGTATTTACTCTACACGGTGATTCTCACAAGAGGGAGTCACATTAGCAAAAGACCAGAGTACTTGAATACACAAGTGTTTTATGGTTTTCACAAAATTGCTGACTATCACTATTAATTTTAATTGCCTAATCAGCTCCACAAGTATGTGAAACAGGTCTTCTATTTAAAGAATAGTATCAGGTTGGGACTGTAGCTTAGTGTAACTCACTGTGTGAGACTCTATGCTCAATTATCAGTACCTCACATATGAATAATTATTATTAACATAAAATGATGTCATATTCTAATGTTTTTCAAGTATTATTATTCTTTCTATGTATAACCGAAGCAAAAATATAGGTGCTTTTAAATGTTTCAAGTTTCTTAACTGCTGAAACATCCTGGATACACCATGGATTAGGTCAGAATATTCAACAGTTTCATAAGCAGTTATATGATAACATTATCTTTAAATGTCAAAGAGATTAAAATAATCAAGCAAATGATTCTTATATTACCTAAAAATAAAACCAAAAAATCATCCACAAAGTGAATAACACTCATTATACATTCTTAAGGAACCATATTTTAACATATTTTATTACTTTTTATTTGAAATGCTCTATTAGTGCTTCTGAGGTGTCATATTCATAGAAGATATGCTCATCACTTCATTGTTAATATATATTTCAAACTGGGGTTGAGGAAAGCATTTGGGGGATAAGGCACTAACTGAGCTGTCATGAAGTCCTGGGTTCAAGCCTCCTCCAGAGCCCATCTAAAACCAAATGCAGCAGTATGTCTTTATCTCACTGCTCCCACAGGTGGATGGGAAGCCAGTCAAGACAGAAAATGTCCCAAAAGTTCATAGGTCAGTTTTCCTGGTAGATATAGGAATGGAAATAAAAACGAGACCCTATTTTACACAACATAAAAGGTAAAAATAACCCCAATGTTGTCTGATCTTCACAGAAATACAGTGTCATTCATATGCCCCCACTCATACAAACAATAAAAATAATATCATAACTATCAAATTAATTTTAATCGTCAATCTATTACCTTAATAATAATTATCACTGAATAAAAACTAATGAAATTTCACTGAAGGTATATATACCATACACTCTCTCTCTCCCTCTCTCTTTCTCCCTCTCCATCTCTCTGTAGAGAGAGAGAGAGAATTTCTTTGTGTAGCCCCTGGCTGTCCAGGAACTGAAACTCACTCTGTAGACCAGGAAGACCTCAAACTCAGGGCTATGTCTGCCTCTGCCTCCCAAGTGCTGGGATTAAAGATGTACACCACCACACTTTTATATTTTCTAAATACCCAAACAACAACAACAACAAAACACTATTAGTAATTTCACTACAATTGTTTCTCATTTTAGATATGAAAATGAGAGCAACTATGAGCTTCAAGAGAATGTAGTAGCTCTTTGCATAGTGGTGACCTTGAGCATGTAATGACCAACAGTGCATGAGCCTTCAGTCTTCATCAGAACTGAAGTGAGCTGCATGCTCCTATGCAGCCTCTCTGAGCCATGGCCAGGGACTCTCATGAAGCCATCCCTGTCTCTAGGGGAACCTACTATCACACACAGGTTAGTGATTATTCCCTATACTTCTGTGTAAATAGAACCATCGTGTGCTGTTTCTTAAGCTGGACATGATTATGTTCCAGTGTCATTCATTGATGGTTTATCTATAGTGTAAAGCATTTTGTCCTGTTTAGATACATCACAATTTCTCTATACATTGACCTACTTAAGGTCTGCTTGTTGCTTCCATTTTTTAAATGAGCTGATATGGACATTTGTGTACAACTTATCAATGTCTATGATTTATGTTTTGATTTCACTTGGCTGAAGAGCAGTGTTGTAAATGTATACAAAGATGTTAGGAAGCTTGCCAGCTTTCCAAAGTTTTCCCATTGGGAGAAAACAAGCTGAGCACATTGTCATGATACAGCTTTGATCTTACTGATTTGGGGAAGGGTGGTTCTTTTGTTTCATTCTTTATTTGCTCTGAGGTTCATTGTTCTTAATACTGGATTTAAATGACCACTTTGCTCCACTCCCCTAAAACAGATGCAGATGTCATTTACTTTATGCTTCCATATTTTCTAATACACAATTTAAAACCATAAATTGTTCCCTTTAGGCTGTAGAGGAATCACACAAATTACAATGGGCCATTGAGTTTGATTTCAGCCAGTTCAAAGTTTTAGATCTCCATTTTAATTCACTTTATTTCTCAGTCGATTTCAAAATATGCTGTCGAGTTTTCTGTGGAATGGAAACATTTAAGATCGTTTTATGTTTTTAATTCTTCATTTATTTGCAATGTGGTGACTATATATATAAGCTATATATGTTTTGTGCGCCTTAAACCTTTTTAAATCGTTGAGTCTTGTTTCATAGCTAGTGTCTAAAAAACAAACATTATGCTGTTTATGGACAATGTGTTATAACCCTATCAATAGGTCAATTTCATTGATGCTCTTGTTCATTTCCTTAATATCCCTCCATTAAATATTCTAACCTGTGTGCAATCTATTATTAAAGAATGGTCATTGAAACTCTAATCAGGCACTTGTCTACTTCTTTGTGCATTTCATCCAAATTTCTCTTTTATCACCAAGATGAACTAGCTGGCAGCTTCAGAACTAGGAAATGGCATTGTGTGCTATAAAGAATACTATATTCTTGATATTACTTTGACTAACAAGAATGTTTCTTCACACTGACCCTTCTTCAAATTCACGTGAGCAAAATTAGGTTTGTCTCATTCTTATATTTTTAATAGTTTAAGGCTATATTTTACATGAATGTTGAGACCAGTTAATATTTAAAATTATTTTAGTAGTAATAGGTTTACAATATGTTAATTTTTCTGTCTTATATGAATTGAATCCATGTATGATACACCATTTTTGTCTTATGTTTTATCAACATCTGTTGGGTTTGACCAATGTACCAGTGGTTAACATCTCTTCATGCCTTGACAATAGGTACAATTTAGTTTCCAGCACCAGCATCAGGTGGTTTATGATTGTTGTTATTATGGTGCACTCTTCTAACCTCCATTGCCATTAAAACACACACACACACACACACACACACACACACACACACACACACACACACACGCTCATGTACAATATACAAATAATTAAACATTATATCCCCCGTCTTTTATTATTTTCATGGTGTCTTAGAAATTACAGCATACAAAACAAAGTTGAATAAATGACTTAAAAATATAATAATAGAATCAATCCAAAATTAAACCCATTACATTTCTTTTTATTTCTCTTTTATGTCTCTTTCTTTCTCTCTTTCTCTTTCTCTACTCTCCCTCTCTCCCTCTCTCCCTCCATCCTTCTCTCTCTTTATATATATAAATATATACATATATTTATATATATGTATACATATATATATATACTTTTTTTTTTTCTGAGACAGGATTTTCTGTGTAACCATCCTTGTGTCTTGAAACTTGCTTTGTAGCCAGGCAAGTTGATCCTAAAAGTACAGAGATCCTCCTGCCTCTGCCTCCCAAGTTTTGGGACTAATAGTGTGCTCCACATCTTACTATTTTCATATATACATGCCTTACACAACCACCATCAGAAAAGCATCTGCCTGTAGCAGATGGGAGCCAAAACACAACTATTCATTATGCAGAGAGTTAGGGACCTTGGAACACTTATCCCTAACAGGACGTCTCCATCAGTTTCCTTCCCTCAGAGCTCAGGGAGGACTGTCAAAAAGCCAGATATCACAGAGTGCGGCAAGAACTCTGTAAAGGATCAATATAATTATTAACTCATAGTCACTGAGGTGTTATGCAGAGGGCTTGCGTGTTTCTGTGCCAGATGGGACCCCTAAGCTGAAAGGAAAGTGGAGACCCCATCCCAAATCCAAAAGCAATCTCCAATGATAACCACTTGAAAATGAAGATTTTGTTTCCTCTGAGAGAGTCTCACTGTGAAAACAAGCAATTTGTAGATGTCATGCCCATCAGTAGATGTCACAGGAAATCAACTCAACAGAATCTTTGTAGGTTCTTTATCTCATCATTTTAAGTTAAAGCTCTTGTCTTTTAATTTTATCTCATTATTTTATGTCATATTTGATGTGTGTGTGTGCATGTGTGTGCATATTCTTCTCCTTTTAATTTACAGGTCCTTTTGCATAAATTATGGCTTCTAGTGTAGTGTTTTATGGGATTCTTGAGTGTATGAAAGTGAGTCATGTGTGTGTGTGTGTGTGTGTGTGTGTGTCTGTGTGTATGTGTATTGTGCGCACGTGCAACATCTCTTGGGCTCTTTTCTTTGTCTGTTGTTGGTTAGTTGATTGGTTTTGCTTTGTTTTGTTTTATTTGATTCCCATGTGTTAATTTTGTTTTATTTTATTTATTAAGGTCATTTAGAAACCTATATATATTATTTAAAAATGTCATCTCCATCAATGTTTCCCCCTGCTCCCCTTCCCCCCTCCCAGACAGCCCTCAGCTTCACCCTTCCCCATCCCGCATCCCCTCCCCTCAAAAGGGCCAGAAGTCCCAAGGCTAGTCAGCTCAGTGTGGCACATCCACTCCATGCAAGTCTGATAACACTCATCCCAAAGTCAAGGCTGGGATGGGTGTTCCTCCACAGGGAATGGTCTCCAAAGTGCCAGCCCATGCATAGGAACACAGTCTGATCCCACCCCTTGTGGCTCACACACTTATGGCAGTCCAAAGTCTCCCACCTCCAAGGGCCCAGCTACCTCTCCCGATGACTCTGCAGTGGCAATTCCTGATTCAGTGAGCTCCCCAGAGCTCAAGACAGCCATCACTGTGGGAACCTTCCTCATAACTCCCCTCCCCTCCCGCGCTCATAGAGACTCTCCTTCCCTGCTCTCAGCTGGACCAGGAGCTCTGCCCGGTGCTTAGCCATGAATCTCTGCCTCCACTTCTATTCATTGTTGGATGCAGGTTCTGTGATGACACTTGGGGTGGTTATTCATTTGAATATAGGGGAAGTCCTGTTTAGGCACCCCCTCCACTATTGGTTGGAAACCTAGCCAGGGACGTCCGGTGAGTTCCTGGACATTTCCACAGCACCCAGTTTCTTTCCAACTACACTTTAAATATTTGGGGATGTAGAGGAATGGTTAACTTCATAGCATGTTAGAAGAAAATAGCACTATCTAGTAAAAACATTAGATTGTAATTTTGTTGTTGTTTTTTGATTTATCTACGGAGCTGGGAGAGAAAAGGGTTTATTTCAGTTTAGACTTTCACATTACAGTTTATCATTCAAAAGACAGGGCAGGAACTGCTGCATAGGCCATGGAGGAGGGCTGTTACTGGCCTGCTTCCCATTGCTTGATCATCATGCCTGCTTCTTTTCATAACTAGGACAGCCATCCCAAAGGCGGTACCAGCCACAAGGGACTAGACCTTCCAATATCGATTACTAAGAAAATTCCTCACAGGCTCGCTTATCAGCAAATCTTCTGGAATCACTTTCTCAGCTCTGGTTACTTATTCTCAGTTAATCCTAACTTTCACCAAGTGTTTAAAAAAAAAATACAAACAAAAAAAGAATACAGCCTGCACATAATGAATACTTTTGTTATATCTAAGACATGAAAGAAAAATATAATTCAGGAAATATTTTTTTATTTGTTTTGTTCCTTTTCTGAATCAGTCTCCTGCAGCATGGACTTGCCTTGAATAGCCTTCCTAACTCACTTTGAAATTTTCTTAATCCACATTGTAACTAGTCAACCAGCTGAGGGAAGAACACTCAACTAAGTATTTACTGAGCATTGGCTCCCTTACGACCAGGGTCCCCAGCCGGGACTGCTCTATGAGTGAAGATTGCCTTTTGTAACATGAAGTCATTCTATTTCATGAAAAGCTTTCAGGTTTTGTTGTTTATTTAACAGTGAACTTCTCCCCCAAGCAAAACTCTTACACATAATCCTAGTTTTGGATTTCAGCGGTGGACTTTAAGGAAGACATGAAGGCAGGGGTTACATGGCCTGATCTGATTATGCTTCTGTCAAGTGTGATGCGATTTCATAATGTTGCAGGGGTTAGTATTACACAGGGGTTGTCTTTGCTCATGTAATGGCCTATGTAACTAGTCTTTTATGAGCACCATAGGCTCAAATTCTTGTTTTAGAAGTCTATGACAATCACACATCTGTGAATAACCAGTACTTTCAGGGCCCACTGTCATTTATGTGCCTTGCTGTTGTATTAAGTCTCTGGCTAAGTCTTTCTGGTCTAGCCTTGAGGTTCTGACCTGCAGACCCATAGACCTGCAGTCTCACAGAGATACACAGATGCTTACATTAATTTTATGCTGATCGACCTAGGGCCCAGACATATAACTTGCTAACTCTTTACCCTTAAACTAACTCATTATTCTTATCCTGTTCAGCCACGTGACTTGGTAGCTTTTCTCAGAGCAGCGTAGTTGCCCTCTGCATCTTCTGGCTTGTCTGGCATCTCTGTGGCATCTCTCTGTCTTCTCTGCTCTGTTCTTCCTGTTCCCAGAGTTTCCTTAGTCTGGTAGCCCCGCCCACACTTCCTGTCTGCGTTCAGGCAATCAGCATTTTTATTAGACCAGTAGGTGGGACAATTATTTACAATGTAACAACATAATCCCACTGCACCTGGAAGCAGTGTAATACGGCAAGAGAACAAATCAGTGTCCACACTGACAAAAGTTCTATCTATCAAATGGATGTGAGTCTTTCCTCAGAGATTAAAAAGATATTTCACATTCTCTACCCAGGAATAAGAAGCCATCTAAATTCTCAGTCTAAGTCTTTTCTGGGCCTGGGAGGGAAGTATATACTACATGTATAACCAGTTATTAATTATAAAACCTTTCCAAAAGTGAGGAAAGGGAGCATAGTGAGTAAATTCTGGACCAAAACAAGCCTTAAAAGCAGCCAGAGAAACTCCAAATTCTGAATATCCATATCTGACGTCAACTCAGTCTTCAGACTCCAAATCCTTTAATCTTTGTTGATTGCAATAGCCTCTTTTTCTTGGGCTGACTCCAGTCCTTGTTGGCAGCTCATCTCTGGACTCTGCCATCTCCAGCGTCTTCAGGTCACCAAGGCAATCCAGGCTTAACTTCCACAGCTTTATGTAATGGCCTATCTCAGTCTTCATCAGTTACACCCCTGACACATGCCTGGTCTCATTAACATTTCTCAGTCATAGAGGGACATTCTCTAAACCTTTTCTTCTATCCTTGACTCTAAAGCCAGAACCATGTTGGCTGAAGCTGCCATATTCTGCTGCCTGGTAGGGCTGAGGAATGTTCCCCTCATTAAAGTAAATTTTCTTTGGCTTTCTGGTTTTGATGGTTTCCTTCACTGCTATGATGCTCGGATATTCTGGAACGTGCTCTATAGACTAGGCTGACTAAAAACTCGGAAATCCAGGTGCCTCTACCATTTGAGCGCAGAGACTAAAAGTATGTGCTACAACATCCAGCCCTAAACTTTTGTTGAATTCTTTTACACAAGTTGGAAGCTTAACTGGGTGAGGTCTTGCCCTGAGGGCACCATTTCCTTTCATCTATCTAGAATCAGGCTTTGCATTAATATTTTTATGTCCTTGAAGTTGAGGGTTTGTTGCACTAAACTTCTTGGTGCTATTCCTCTCCTACAAAGGTATATTTTTGTACTTTTTCTTGCTTAGCTTGTTTCTTTTCATTACAGAGCTGTATAACACCAGTCACAATAATAACTACACATTATAGTCAATGCAAGTTGTTTGAAAATATAGCCAAAGCTATTAATCTATAAGTCTTCAATTTAGCTTCTGGAAGATTTTTTAGACAAGGGCCACAGGCAGTAACATTTTTCACAAAAGTAGCACAAGAACAATCTCTAGGCCATATATTAACATTCTTCTCATTGGAAACTTCTTGAACTGAGCTTCAACAGTTCAAATTACCCTCAGTATTAGTCTTTATGTTTTTAGAAGTGTGGCCCATTAAGTCCTAGTTAAAGATTTCAACTGCTTTTCTAATCCATGGTTCATCTTCCTGGAAACAAAAGCATGATCCACCCTGTCACTGTAATACCTCAGGCCTGGGTACCAGCTTCTGTCTTAGTTACGGGTCATATTTGCTGTGAAGACACACCATGAGCATGGCAACTCTTCCAAAGGAAAACATTCGATTCGGGATGGTTTACAGTCAGAGGTTTATTCCATTGCCATCATGGTGGGAAACATGGTGACATATAAGCAGAGATTTTGATGGAGAGGTAGCTGTGTTTTCTTCAACTGGATTCATATGTCGCAGATCGTGACACTTAAATATGTACCCAAAAAGTGATTCAATTATTTCTACTCTTACTTAGCTTCCTGTCAATTAACAAATCCAGCATTTTACAACTCATTTTCTTCCTTTGTTTGATTAAATAACTAATATTTAATTTTGTTTCTAGAGATTTGGGATTCCATTCTGGGAATTCTTACACTTATAAAGAAATTTATAAATATACATAGAGGAAAGTTAGCTCCAGTTATTCTTGTTGTTGTTGTGACAAACAACTAAAAAACAACCAAAGAAGAAGTTTGCTGTAGTTCACAGTTCCAGAGTATAGTTTATTATGACAGAGAATGTTGGAGGCCACTGGCCCCAGCCCCTCTAGGTGGCGCTATTACCTGGTGCTGGCCAACCCGCCTGAGTCGTTAGAGAGCGCATGCGCTTGGTAATCTCGCGAGACTGGTCTGGTTTCTCCGCCTTTCCCGTGGCGTCATGGGATTCTGAACTACGACCAATAGGAAGGTGTTTCGTCTAAAGCAAGAGCCATTTGGTCGTCTTAAAACCGGGTCTTCCTACCTCGTGCTCTCTCTCCCTTCTCCTCCTCTCTCTCTCTCCGCCCCGCCGTGCGCACGGACGCCGGCCCAGCTTCTGGGACGCGGGCTCAAGGCCACGTGGCAGATGGCCCGGCCCAGACCACGCTGGGGCCTAGCCTAGCTCTCTGGCTTCCCTTTTCCCCGCTGGGGGCCCGCAGCCGCTGGCTCTTGCGCAGCGGCTCCTGCCCCTCTGCCGGTGTCTCTGCCGGCTCTCTCACTCTCTCCTCCCTCTCCATTTTCCGTAAGCTAAATGCTCTCCCCAAAGATACATTAAAGTTATACTGCAGAAGGATCCTAAGTGTGTACCGTGCCTTTTCTTGCGGGCGAGAAATAGGCGCGGAACAAGAGAAGTCATAATATCAGTAGTTTAAGGTAGTGGGTCACCTGTATCTGCAATCAGGAAGCAGAAAGCAATGCATGCTTCTTCATGTCCATCTCACCTTTTCATCCTTATGAGGTCTAAGACCACAGCTATGGTACAGTGCAAACCATTTTTAGGATGGGCCTTCCTACTTCACCTATCACTGTCTAGAATCTCTCTCGCAGACAGGCCTAATGGATTGCCTGCTAAGTAATTCTAGGTCCTGCAAAATTGACAATCAATATTAAACACCAAAGAGCACAAAGACTGTTTTTATTAGAGTCTGAGAGGAAAAACAACAGATCAGACAAATTGTAAATATTGGCAGATGCTGGGAAGAATGAAATGGATGACAAGAAGAGAAAAAAACTGGGCTTTTTCAAATAGATTTCAAGAAAGGCAGGTTCAGCAAAAAGGGATCTACAAGCAGCTGTATGCTGTACGAGAGTTCAGAGAAAGAGAGAGAGCGCCCAAAGTCTTAGAATAGGAATGGTTAATGTGGGAGATTGTGTTGTTTCATTATAAATAATTGTCCCACCCACTGGTTTAATAAAAAGCGCTGATTGACCAAAGGCAGGCAGGAAGTGTGGCAGGGCTACCAGACTAAGAAAACTCTGAGAACAGGAAACACAGAACAGAATACCAGAGAGAAGCCAGAAGAAGCAGAGGACAACCATGCTGCTCTAAAGAAAGGTACCGAGCCCCATGGCTGAACAGGATTAGTCATGGGTTAGATGAAGGGTAGAGAGCTAGCAAGTGATATGCCTGGGCCTGAGGCTGATAGGCCTAAAACTATTGAAAGCATCTGTGTGTCTCTGTGGGACTATGGGACTGCGGGTCTATGGGTCTGTGGGTCTGCGGGTCTGTGGGTCTGTGGGTCCTAAACCTTGAGGTTAGGCCTGAAATTTCATGCCAGAAACCTCTTTACTACAGGTTAAGATTTTTTGGTGCCCAGAGATAAGGAAGAACAAAATGAAGTTACATTTTTAGAGTTGGAATAGTCTGCAGGCTTAGCAGAGAGGATCTTTAAGCAAACACATAAAAGAAGCTTTCTGGGGTCTGTATATACCAGTCTCATTAGGGGCATAGCTACTTCTTCCTACTCTAACAGATCTATTATCTTTCTGAAGAATAGTGTCTTGGCCAGGAGACTGGCATGTTCAGCTGGAATAATAGTTAAGGAAGTGGGCAAATGTTTTTCTGTAATCTTGTTTTGGGTAGGTAAGAATGCGATGTCACCACTTTTTGTCATATTAAGGAGGATGTGCTTCCTTTATTTTAGAAAAAATCAATTGAAGATCATTATATACCAGCTGAACAGGAGTGGATCAGTAGGTGGTTGTGAGGAAAGGCTCAATCCCTGGTGACTTTCCATGCTAACGCCTGAATACCTACCTAAAAAATTTATCCCTATTTGGTTTCATACAAGATCAACATGCAAAAATTCCTACCCGTTTACTCAATCCCTTATTAGCCTTTCCATTTTAGAGACATGTAAGCACCTTAAACCTAATGTTTCCTATTCTTTTCTTCCCTTTTTCAATATTTCTGGTTTTTCTACTTTAGTTTATAGCAATAGCAAATTTCCATCAACCTAAAACACAGAATCTAGTCATTCCTTACGTTCCCTTTTCACACTTGTCATATTCAATCAGTTGACCCTTTCTCAGAACTGTTCTCAGAACTCTGTTTCTACATTCAGTATAGAAATTTGAATTCTTGTCATTTCCTGCCCGGACAACGGCAAGCATGTTTTCTTTCCATGCATTTTCCAACTTCCCCAGTAGCAGCCGTACTTCCTCTTAATGTTCTTTTTCTTTCATAACATTCTTTATTTCTTTCCACTCTATGGTTCCTTCCACATATGGTAAGGATTGGTGTGACTCTCACCTCTGCCCGTTGCCTCTGAATGGCCTTCCAAATCACACTCCTTGTGCAGCAAAGTATTCAGTGAGCCAATAAAGGCATAACTGAATTATTTAGTAAATTGTCAAGAGAATAACCTTTCCGTATGAGCATGAAGAATATGAATATCTTCCACCTTTCTGAGAGCAGCTCTTTTTCCATGAGACAAGCCAGGCAGAGTAAGAATGCAGAGAAAAATTCCAGGGCCACTTTAACACTAGTTATGAGCTGATTATTCACCTTGGGCTATACATAGCATTACACTCTTTTTCTGTTTGTTGAAATTAGTGGTATATAAAATGTGAATAACCTCACAGGTCTCACTGTTACTAGAGAAGTAACTACAATCATGTTTTATATATATATATATATATATATATATATATATATATATATATATATATATATATATATATATATATATATATATATCTTGATGGCTTTGAGGTAAAACATGAACTTTCTAGAACTCTGCATTCCAAACTTACTATCTTTCTGTCAGTTATATTGACAAAGTCATGATTTTCATGGCATAGTAAGAACTTCAAAAAAAATGTCAATTTCAAACAACCTTTTCCTTTAAGGACATCTAAGTTTAAGCTTCTCGCTAAGTGTATCTGAAACTGTGAAGTTTTCTATAACCCCTAAGCAGGGTTGTTCCTTTCTGTTGTATACTTGACTTTTACTTTCTTGGATGATGGAAGATGTGCTTCACAGGGAAAGTATTGCCTACTTCCTTCCCAATATCACCATCACTACTGTCTTTCTCACCTTTCCCTTTAGTAAATACAGATTCAGTAACCTTTATACTCATCTAACATTTACTACATGCTCAACAAATATGTATGGGTAAGATCAAATTGACAAAGACTTTGTCTCCCATAAAATTTACATGCTAGGTGCCATATGCATATAATTCTGCAAAATAATACCGAAAGAGTCAAGGGACATGGAAAAGGTCAAAGGATTGCCTCACAAGAACTTATTCCAGCATGTTCAAACCCATATAATGCAATGATAGGTCTTTCGAGTAATAAACAACAAAGATAACCCTTTTTACACCATTCTTTTTATGCCACTCCCTCTACAGAAAGCAAACTTGAAATCAAGGGTGATGTGAAAATTAAATAGGACAAATGGACTTCTAATTACTTGTTCTAATGCATGTTTGATAACATATAATGGCTCTCCTGATGAGAAGAAGATACTACAGAGGACATATTTGAGCATGGCCAGAATAATTGTTTGCCACAATAACTCTCAGCCACCTACTTTGGTATGTTAGAACTTAAAATTTATGAATACAAATTTCAAATGATGTAATATTTTAACCTTTTTATTCTCTGATATATGCACTATTTTTCTGTCAACACTTTATTTGTATTCTTGATCACATATTGAAGTTAATGCATTGAACTTCTGTGTAGTGTAACTGCCAATATCAAGACTCTAGCATTCTATCTTCCATCTTTACTGTATTAGAAAATGAAGGAAAAAAAAAACTATCAGAAACAAATTAATTCAAGTTGATGTATTTAATGTGATTTCCAATCATGTATAATCCTTTAAATTATGAATATTTCATTTCACAAACCAGAAAAGCAAACTCTTTTAACCTGTGAAGTAAAGAGCACATCTTTGGAACAAGGGCATTTTACAGTGCAGGTGTTTTGTAAGTAATTGTGAAACACAGAGGGGAAATTAAACCCCTAGACTGATGCTTAGATTCGCACTTCCCACTGTGTGGTGATATGCACAGCCTGGTGCTCACACTGAGCTCTGATGTGAAACTTGTGGGAATTCTGCTGATGCAATTGACCTTCACAGTGTTTCTCCATCATTTCTATGACCTGACAGTCTTCCCACTCACTCTGTTCTCCATAGTCTGTCTAGCTTATAATGGACAGCTTCTTTTACTTCTGGTTTTCTTATTTGAAACATGGGTCAAAAGGTATATGCTCTATTTTTAAATGTGTATTTTATAACTACAAATACGTAAAAATAAATGCTATTAAAATTAGAATTTTTATGTTACTAACATATTTTTTGTATCTTGTTTTCACATAATTTTGTTAGAAAAGTTAGGAAATTGAATTTTGATTCTACAGAGTCTTCATAAAATCCTGTTTCAAAAAAAAAGTTCTAGAAATTGCTCTTTTCCCTTGCTTCCGCTACTTAGTAAACTGAAATAACTTTTGCATGTCTAAAATACAGTATTTGTACTCAAGTTTTTTCTCCTGGGTATAGTTTTTATAAGTACGGGACTTTAAAACAGATGTCGGGGATCGTATTTGTTCTAGGATTAGATTTGGGTGTATTGAAGGCTTTTGAGTGTCAATTCTGTGAGACATACACACTCTGATCAGAGGGACAAGTCAGAGGATGTTACTACTCCGCAGAGACAAGACAGATAGTATACCTGGCCAGAGGGGCCAGTAAGATAATGTACCTGATCAACAGATGGGCAAATCAGAGGATGTACCTGATCATCGATTTCTCTTCAGGAACTACTGCAGTAATCATGAGTATCACTGAATCTATTATTCTGACGAAACTATAAGAGCCTATAAACCCCCAGCTTTGGTCCTCCTGTTTTGTACTTCATGCATGTTTCCTTTTCTCATCTCTCACTTTGGAGCTACTTAGAAATTTAATGGTTCCTAAATAGTTTAGAAATACAGAAAATGTATTTCTAAAAACTTAGTGGTTCTTTGTCATACATTCCCCTACACACACACACACACACACACACACACACACACACACACACACACACGCACACACCTTGAACTCCCACAGTAACATTACAGTATGTATTTCCATTTAAGAATGTAATGGAGGAAAATAAAGAGTAGATAAATGTTAAATTGTTCATCTTCTATCCAAAATTTCATGTTGGATCTCTCTTGATCTAAGTGGCTAGTATTTTTAATAAGTTGAAAATATCACTTCTATCTCACATTATTTAAAGAAAAGCACAAAATTAGTTCCCAGAAATATTACAAATTGAGTATAAATTGGCTATTATGCTTTATTTTGATAATCTGATAAATTTTTGTCTCCTTTTTTTGTTTTGGTTTTCTGAGACAGTATTTCATGTAGCCCAGGCTTTCCTTAGTCTTGGACTAGCAATGTAGCTGCAGCTGGCCTTTAGCTCTGAATACTATTGATCTCACTTCCCCAGGGGCAGTCCTTACAGGGATGGACCATGATACTCAGCTTCTATTGATAATGTGCAAACAGCCCACAATCCAAAAAATTCTACTTTACAAATAAGTATAAGATATTTGATGAAAACATCTTTACTGACAAGCTTTGAAAATGTAGTACATATAAAATTTATAGTAAATTTTCACACATGTTAAGATAGTATTACATATATTAAATGAGCAGAGAGAATCTGAGTTTCTGATTTAGGAAGTTCTAGAAGGCTTTCCATTTTTTTCAGCAGATACACTTGGTAGTTTAGGTACTAGCCATTTCCCAGCAGGGTGCTGTACTTGTTTCTGCAGTAGGTCACTTCTGTATTTCAGTGAGTATTGTATCTCTCTTTATCTGATAGCATGCCATGAAATAAATCTTTGTACAGATCAATGCATTTATCTTTCTGGTGGTTGGGATAAGAATGGGTCAGATGAAGTTCTGACAGATGAGAGATGAGATTCTGTGTGGGCACAAAATGATTCACAGGGAGGGAAGGAGGGTGTCTTCTATTTGTGTCCACTTTAATGAATACATAAAAGTTTGTTACTTGCTTTTCAGAAGCTTAGAAATTATCAGAGGTCATAGCTAGAAGGGGCCAGACCTGAAAATAAATGTCAACTACTTGCTTATTGTAGAAAAATTAGAAAGGTGAAAAACCTTGTCTTCTCAGAGACTGTTCATCTGAAAATGAAAACTCTCTGCAGGACTTGTTGCTATGTGAAGGCATACACAAGCATCTTAGCATGTTTTATAAGCAGGAATTCATTAGAGTTACTGCAGTTCAGTTCTAAACTGCCACAATGATGCTAATACCAAAATAAAGGGAGAGATGTGCGTGTCTCTCCTTCTCAGCGATGTCAGCTGCATTTCTGTTTGTGGTCACTGATAAAATGCATGACAGAAATGATGTAGGCAAGATTTATTTCAGTTCATGGCTGTAGAGGTCCTTTTTACAAGATGAGGAGACTTAGTGTAGTCACTACTCATACTATGCCAGATAGGAAGCAAACTGGTATAGGACAGAGCAAGACCAGGACAAAATAGTTTTGAAGAATATGACTATAGTGACCCCCTATCTCCTCCAGTCAGGCTTACCCTTCTACAATTCTACCACAACCAAAGAAACTGTTCAAATATGATTAAAATGTATTAAACCATTCATTAGATCAGACCCTTCATAATCTGATTATCTATTGAGACAGACACACAGAAAATTGTACTTCACTAACCATTCTTTGTTTTCAATAGATAACAATAATTATAAGTGATCATGCCATTCATATAAAGTTATATTAACTCTACATTGCTACCAAGTATAGAATAGTATTATGCTCCAAAATGTAAATACCTTAACTAAAAATATATCATAGATTAAAAAAAAAAAAAAAGCAAAGCTTTGTAGAATTGGATTTTCATTAGTGGAAGGTCTTGCCTTGCTGTTTGTATTGGGTAGTTTGTGCCATTGTGTAAATGAGCTAAGAAAATAAGCTGCAAGGAGCAAAGGCTGATTTGTCCCTTTGTGTCAGGGGTTCCAGCTTATAGTCACTTATTTTGTTGTTTCCTGGGCTCTAGAGAGGCAGAACTTCATGGCAATGGGAGCCTGTGGCAAAGGCAGTCGTTCATTTCCAGGGAGCAGGAAGTAGAAAGTAAGAGGGAGATAGATGATGAGATACACCCTCCTAGGCAGGCCCTAAAGAATCGCTTCCTCCACATAGGCAGCTCACTGAAAGTGTTGAATGCAGTACTAGCTAAGGACAAATTTGCTACCTAGGAGCCTCTGGGGAGTGCAATCAAGATCCAAAGGAACATTTCTCCTGACTGATCAAGGCAGTAGTTTCTGAAAGTTCACTGTGGAGTGTGGAAATTCCTTTAAACAACACAATGATGAATTTTGCCATATTAGCTCTTCACAGAAGACCCTTCAGTAAGAAGGAATGCTGTATAATAGCCTTTTACCTATAATAAACGTCCATGAAGAAAGGAGTCAACTCTCTCAAAACATACTGTGCCCTTATCAACTAAGTTTCCATAATAAACTAAAGCCTTTGCTATTTTAGGACATTTTATCGCACAGTCACCAGGAACAATTTCCAATCACAAGAAACCTTTTCTAATTATAATTTTAAGTACATGTGTATGTCTGTGCATATTACATGCTTGTGAGGCCAGAAGGAAGCATCATGTTCTCAGGAGCTGGAGTTATAGGTGGTTTTGAGTTACTTGATGTCTGTGTTAGGAGTTGAATTTTGTCCTCTAGAACAGCATCAAATGCTCTTAACTACTCAGCCACCTCTTCAGACAATAGAAATCACTTTAACATCTATATACAAGAAACAACACTTAATTCTTTAACTTGTATGTTATTATGACAATTCATACACTTTCCCAGTTCTTTTCCTGTTCTTACTATTGTTTCTTATTCTATCAAAGTCTTGAACCTTTTAAAGTTCAGAGTTGGAGTCACTATCTTCCAAACCCCTCTTATTGATGATATTTTGACCTCCTCTTATGTATCACTAATACTCATAAAACATTTAGAAGAAAGAATACTTTCCAGAATATTTTTCAGATGCTTTACCCAGTTCTTTCCAAAAGAAAAAAAAATTCACTATGTGGTAAAAGTATTTTACAAAATATTTTTTGAAAGAAAATTTGAATGGTAGAGTTATACTTTGACCCATGCACTTCAAAATGGATGGTGGTTGCTCAGATATAGAAGCAAGATGGTGTTAAACATCTCTATCATATTCTGTGGGTTATTAGGTAGTCAGTGAGAATATTTGCAAAAGACTCCTTTTTCTCAGCAGTGTGTCTCAATAGCAGGCTTAACATATTCCACAAGACACATGGTAAAATAGATGTGCTATCACCTAAGCTTTGTTGTTGTATGATAGCAGAAAGGCGAAGTGGAATTAGTACCTTAAGGTCTAAGGACACTCAGAATGATAAGTAAGCGCTGACCCCAACTGAGTACTCAGCCTCTGTATTAGCTGCTAGTAACAGAGCCAGCTGCATTGGTCAATGCTCAGTCAACTAGACAAAAGCTAGCGTCATCTGAGAAGAGAGGACTTCATGTAAGAAAATGCTCCCATCAGATTGTTCTCTATAAAAGCCTTTGGGGCACATTATAATTTATGATTATTGGACAAAAGTCAAGACCACTATGCATGGTATCTTCCCTGTGCAGGCAGATGGTCCTGTGGTATATAAGCAAGCAGGCCAAGCAAGTCATAAGTAGCAAGCCAGTAAACGGTGCACCTCCGTGGTGTCTGACTCAGGTTTTGCCTCCAAAATCCTACCTTGAATATCTGCCCTGAGTTTCCTTTACAAATATCTGTGATTGGAATGTGTAATCTAAATCAAACTTTATCTTCTTTAATTTTGGGGGGTCATGATATTTATCACAGAAACAGAAATCAAACTACATCACATTCTTAGTGTTTCTTTTGTTTTGAAGAGCTAGCATGCCATGAAAACTCATAAAGGAAAATATTTCAGCGGGATGGCTAACAGCTGTAGAGGTTGAGGCCATATGGTCTTGGAGGGACATGGAAGCCTACAAGTAGACATGGTGTTGAAGAAGGAGCTGGGAGTGGAGAAGAAGCTACATCATAATCCACAAGTGACAGTAAAGATCTGAATCATTGGGTAATTCTTGAGCAGAGGAGACCTCATATCCTGCCCCCACGATGACACAATTCCTCCAACAAAGCCACATCTGCCCCAGCTTAGCTTTTTGCATATTGCCCCACAGCTTGACTTTCCTAGCACTTACAGACAGGGATGGAAATCTTCTTTCTACTCCAATATTAAGGTGTGTTGGAGAAATTAGGAATTATTCTCATTTCAAAACTTTTATTTATCAGGAGAGAGAAACTTACCCTGCTGTTTGTGGTAGTCTCACCTACAAAGATGACAATAATATCAAATATCACTGATAATAGACCACAATAACATATGCTCATCATAAAAGAGATTGAAATATTCCTTAAATGACCAGGATTTTTTAGAGTGGTAAGCAATCAGAACACGTTTGGTGAGAATAGACACTGACAGATTGCTGAGAGCAGAGTTGTCACAGAGTTTAATTTGTAAAAAATTAAATATCTGGGAAACACAATAAAATGAAGCCCAATAAGAAATGCTTATGCAAACCAGCAAATGCTACCTGAAGTTGTATTCACACAGTGTGAGGATTTCATCAGTTCACACATGATACAAACTATAAGGATTATCTGGATATGGATAGCTTAAGAGTAATTGGGAAAGGGTACATGTTCTGTTGTCTTCATTTGTGGAAGACTGTCAGGCTACTCTGGGGAGTTCTGCATTACTCATCAGCAAATGGTTAAGGCTTATGTAATAACCAATTATTGAGTGAGTGAAATCCCAGGCCATTAATTACATGCTGAGAAGGACATCCTCTTACTGATTGATTAGAGTCTCCACTGAAAACTGTTCTCACCTTTTTCCTTATGGAATTATGTCTTGAACTATTGTTACTCCACCTGCAACTTTGTTGTTTCCTATACAAATATTCCATCATCACTTGTAATCACACTGCGATTATAGGAACATGTGGGATCATTTCCCAGGCCAGACAATAATGTGTTGTATCCTCCTTGTGTAGCATTTAACCATGGCTCTTCTATAAGATATTTCATAATATCCACTCAGAAGAACTTGTAAATTCATTCATTATGCGTGGAATAAACCATTAGGTAACAATTGTTCAATATAGAATTACTGGGTGAGAAAATTAAAGTTCATAAAGTAATAAGTCAAGCTCCTTCTTAATTTTTATTTACTGGCAGAATATGGGGGGCTGGAAGAGTAAAGCAGCCATAATAATGACTCTCCTTTGTAATAAGCCATGCAGCTGACAGGTATGCAGAGATTGGAGGGGCAGCATTTTTCATTACATGTCCATGGACTCTGCGAAGCTGTCAGATGCTAATGAGCTTACCTTCTGCTCTTTGCACAAAGGTTAATGGATACAGCACATTTTCCAATGTGACTCTGAAAAACAAAAAATTGCAAAAGGCATGCGCTAGTATATGTTTTAATTCTTTTCCACAAATTCCATGTAAAATTCAGAAGTTGAAAGCTACATCAAAGTTTTCAGATATTAAAAAAATTGTTAGTGACTATATACATGTGTTGGTGCCAGGTCAGGGTAGTGTTTTGAGCTGTAATAGAAAAGAAGAAGATACGTTGCTGGTAATTAAAATTTGACATCAAGATTGAGCTTTATACACCTACGTATCGACCATTTGACTTTAACCCTTTGTAAAACACACTACTCTAGTTACCATTTGTCTGATTTATTCTGACATATATCATACTTTAAAAACATTTATTTTTACTTATGTGTATGAGTGTTTTTTCCTGCATCTATGTATGTGTACCACTTATATGTCATGTTCCTGTGAGATCCCAAGAGGGGATTGGAGCACTTGGGATGAGGGATTATGGACCCTTGTGAGTTGCCATGTGGACGCTGGAAACCAAACTAGATCCTTTACAAAAGAAGGGGGTTTTCAACCACTGGGTCCTCTCTCTGGCCCTGCCTGAAACGTCTTTAAACAGACTATAGCTAACAAATAAAGAGATTAAAATGACAAGGGTAATGAGAAGCAGCTTGCCTGATATGGAATAGTCCTCAGTACTGTCTCCACTTCTGCCTAGGCAGTGCCCACTGAGTCACGTGATGCAGACTGGCTGTTCCCCAGAGCTCTGTTGCAGTACCATGAACTGGATCTGGAAGTATAATTAAATTTATGCTTGTGTGTCTTTGGGAGTCATAAAATCACAATGTATGTATTCCTGCATGCGTAAGATTTTTAAAAATACTTTTTTTTTCTTAAGAATTTCAAACACACATACAATGAAACAGGATCAAAGATGAGATTCATTTCTCTCCCTTAACTCCCTCCCATACTTTTCCCATCCCTCTTCACCTTCTCTCTCCCTTCCTCTATACGTTTCTTGACTCTGACAAAATCTCCTCAGTAAGCAGCTGGGACAATGCAACAATACTCCCTGGCTCTGGCCAGAAGCTTGCATGCCTAGATCTTGTGCATGTAGCCACAGCTTCTGGGAGTGTTTTAATGCTGCGGCTGTGTTAGGTTCACAGAGCACGATTTCACAAGGCATTCCTCTCCAATCATTCATTCTGTCTCCTCTTACACAAAGTCCCGTGAATACCAGGGCATGAGGAGGTGCATAAAGATGCTGGATTTAGAGCGAACCCTCAGTCTCTTACCCTCAGCACTGACCAGTTATATAGCTTGACACCAAGTACTGCCTACAGCTAAAAGATGCTTCTTTAACCAGGACTGGGGGCAGCCCGGGTCTATGAGTAGAAGCATAACCATTTATAATGTGTTATGAAAACAGGAACACTTAACAATCAGCAACAGAAGGTTGTACGCTAGTGCCTATGACATCTCCTGCCAGGGGCTATCAAGCAGGATTGCAGTTCCTGGGTTAACCTTTCCTTCTGGAGAGCAAGTCTCAAGTTCAGTCTGAAAGCACTTAGTTAAGAGTCATGCCACTGTGGGGTGTCTTTATTTTTGGTATTAGGGTAATTCTCAACTCATAAAGAGATCTTGGAAGCTTTCCTTCCTTTATTATTTTATGGAATAATTTGATAAATGCTGGCAATATTTGTCCCTAGAAGTTCTAATTAAATTCTGAAGTATTTTCTTAGTCCTGAGATTTCTGTCAGAAGCCTTATATTAACTGACTAAATTTTGCTTATTCATCATATTTTTGTATTTATCTCATTAATTTCTGTTCTGATTTTGATAATTTCTCCCCATATATTGCTTGGGAAATGTTTGCTCTTATTTTCCCAAGTCTTAAAGGGAGAATATCTTTTATTTAAATTCATGATGATTTGTTTATTATATACTTAGCACATATACATTTTTAAAATATTTACTTTGTTGTATTTCCATAGTTGAATATTCTGTCTTCCATTTTCATTCAATTATAAAACTTATTTCATTTCCCTACTGTGTTAATGACCCACTTATACATTTAATTTCTATGAATTTGTTTATTTTTCATAGTTTCTATGTCTGTTGGCATTGAATTTTACTTTATTATGGTCAAATAGGATATACAACATTACTTCAAATTTTCTATAATTGTTAGGAATGTCTTTAACTCATATAGTTTATATAATAGAAACTATATATAAAGTATGCATATATACTTCAGTATATTATATATTCTATTGATATATAAACATATAATATGTATACTTTATATATAGTTCATATGGTTCACAGTCATAGAGTCCTAGCCAGGGACATCCTGTGGGTTTCCTTAGCACCAGGTTTCCTTCTAATCCCAAAGTGGCTCCCTCTAGGAGGAAATCCATGTCTTTGTTCTCCCTCTCTCAACCATCTGCTTCTCTCATGATTTGTTTCTACCTTTTCCTCACTACTGAGGGAGGGTTGGGGTGAGGGAGGCTGAGGGAGGACTGGGAGGACTGGGAGGAAGGAAGGGAGGGAGAGAAGTGGTGGATATGGAAAACAAACTTTTAAATTTAAAAAGAATGGATATCATAAAATACAGGGAAGTGAACAACTTTGAACATCTGATCCCTAGAAGTCATCAAATGCATTATTAGGCCTGTGGGGATTTAATAAAGTTTCAGAAGTTTTGGAGATATCAGAGGGAATCTACCCACAGTCTATGTGGGGTGTTAGTAAAAGCTCCAGAAGTCCCAGAGCTCTAACCACAGTCAGTCTAGGAAAATCAGAGTGGTGATTCAAACCTTTAATCCCAGCACAGGGAGTATCCTGGGAGTGGTGACCTACACCCTTAATCCTAACTGAGTCAGGGTCACTTCAGATTATAAAAGGAATTCTAGGCTCCAGAGCAGGTGTGGTGGGGCCACGCCTTAATTACTGAAAGAATACTTAAGATGGGATTCAAACACAGAAAAAGCCATTCCAAGGGAATCGAGGCTGAGGAAGTTATAAGACAGCTGGGTAAGATTTGACTGTGGTGTTTATTCCCTCTAGAATCTCCAACTTCTTCAGAGATCTATCCCTAAGTCTCATTCTTTTGTGCAACATTAGGCCCCTCATCCTCTGAGGTTCTATCAGAAGTAAATACTGCTGAGATACAGCCTTAGCTTCCTAAAAGACACAGAGACAAGTAGAGTTTCCCCAAATTGGCTTAGAACAGGTGGGATAACTGCAAAAGACTTCCAACCCTGTCCAGCTGCCTGCAAGTTGTGCAGTGTCTTCCAGGGGTCCAGCTCTCCTGAGTCATCAATCATTCTGAGAAATGCTTGGAGTGATGCAGTTGCCTTTGGGCTATTGCTGCTTCTTGAAATAATTCTAATATACCCAAGTTGGATTTTCTTGAATCAGTCACTGGTTCTCTATCCTGGATGAATAGGGGCTCCCGTTCGTAAATTCTATCAAAGCTTGGGACATTCATTTTCCCAGACCCCTCCTGCTTAAATTTTGTCTATTAAATAATCTGGTGTTATACTGATGCGTCTACCTTTGAAGTAGCCTAACCCTTCTACCTTTCAGCTTCTACCACCTTTTGCTTTTTTCTGTACCTTTAGTATTTTAAATGTATTCGGTCCTGTGGAATTTCTTTTTGACTATGTCTTTTTGTGCTCTGCAGTCTTGCTTTACTTGGATGAATATGTCTTTGTTTTGGTTTGGGAGATTTTATTCTATGATTTTATTAAAAACAACGTGTATGTCTTTAGTATGGTATTCATCTCCTCCTACACGCGTAACTCAAAGGTACGGTATTTTCATAATGCCTCAAAGCCTTTCTATGCTCCTCCACATGCATTTTTTTTTTTTAAAAAAAAAATTGTCTTTGACCTTTACTGAATGATTCAATTATTCTACTTTGTCTTTAGCCCTGATACTACATTTCCCAATGTTCCATTCTATCGGTGAGACTTTCCACTGATCCTTTAATTGGGCTTCCTGAGTTCTCATTTCCAGCATCATTTCACTTTGGTCTTCCTTCAGCAATTTTCTTACTTTAGTCATGTCTTAAGTGGTCTTCTTTACTTCATTCAGCTCTTTGCTTTAGTTCTATGGGAGTAAATTTCAATCTCCTTTGAGCTGACTGCGCACAGTTATAATCATTCTGTGGACATTCTCCCAGATTCTCATTTGAGGCTCAGACCCTGGGATCAGTAACTTTTGGAGGATGTATGTTGTCCTATTGTCTTTGTTTCTGCATAGGGATGTGTATTTCTGCCGTTGATCTGGTTTTCTTTTTTCACCTACATTCCTTTCTTCCCTCTGAGGAGGAGTTTTCAGTGTTCATGGGAAAGCTAAATTTTAGGAATCCTGGAACTGGTGTTCAGGGCTGCAGGTTGTAACGTTATGGCCTGAGTTCGCTACTATCTTCAACACTCATTATACCCCTGAATGCTCCTGTTTCTCCTGCTGTTTACTGTGCCACTCTACACCTGCGCACTCTGCCCTAGTTCAGCTCTGGCCTGATCCCTGATTCTGCAGTCTCTCATGCCTGTGTGGGACTTCATGGGCCTGGACATCTTAACCTTGATTAGCCTTCAACTTTTTCCTGGGCCAACAGGTTTTGATTCTCACTGTGGGACTCTGTACCTGGGAATCTTACCCTTGGTCCAGCCTACTACCAGTATGTGCAGCTTCTGTGGGAAACTATCAAATTCCTGCCTGAAATTATCTTCTGCATCCTGCCCAGTACACTAGACAGGGCCTTTAGAGTGTGCAATACCAGCAGGAAACTACTGAATTGCAAGAGTAATAAGAAGACACTTGAAACAAGGAATAAAAGCTTCTGAAAATCTTTAAATTCTTCTAAGAAATTACCAGTACCCAGACATTCTGATGGAGGACTATGTAATATCACACACAGTGTTTTCTTTTATTATTATTTAGAAAGAGGCAAATTAGTAGAAATATTTTATAATTATCTTTCTTTCCCTTATGAGCTTTATTGGCTCCTAAAACGCTATTAGACAAAAGAACAAACAAACAAAAAAACTCAAAAAAACAAAAAAAAATCCATTCCTGTTACTCTTATTCCTATCATCATCATCATTTGTGTGTGTAGGGACACGTGTAAGATGAAAAAATCATCAGGATGTATTTGTCTACTGATATTAACCTTACATATTCTATTTTTAAAGATCTATTTTATTTTTCACTATTTTTTTGTGTCTGTGTGGAGTGTATGCCACTTTTATATGGCTTCCTATCAAGGCTAAAAGAGAGATTTGGATCTAACAGAGCAGGAGTTTGTGAACGACCCAATATGGGGGCTAAAAGCAAATTCCAGTCTCCTGGAAAACCATTAAGGCCTCTCACCTGCTGACCTGCCTGTCCTTCCTCTCCAAATTATGATTTCAGACAAGGTTTATCCCTGCCTGGCCTTCTGTTTACCACCATGTTTTACATGACATTGGATAGTCTTGGCATCTGATCAGGATCACCAGGTTTAAGCTCCCATTACGATTTAACCCTTGAAAGTCCTTGGTTAGGCCCAAGTATGAAAAATGATTCAATGCTCTTATTTGTTAATGTTGTGTAATATGTGCGACTCTGAAGACATTTCAATGACATGACCACCACATTCTGACAAACCAAAACCTATTCTATATGGAATGGGTAAGATGACAGAATTCCTAACTTTGTATTATATTCAATTTTACAAGATGCTTAAAAGTTCAGTGTAGAAGCATATTTAAAACCCTGCCCTGATCTTTTTCAGTAAAAATGCATTTGTATGCAAATTATACTCTACTGTGTACACCTGAAAGTGTATTGCTTTGCACTTTCCCTAAGCTCCAGAAAAATAGTTAAAGGGCGTCTGAAGGATGTTTGATTTGGAAACACTTTTGAATAAGAATGTAAAATAAATTCAAAAACAGTTTCTCTACACCTGCCACAAGATTGCTATTTGGTAGAAACCTGGCTCGACACAGAGTAGACATTGTTTTTACTGATCTCAATAGAGCAGACATGTCCTGTGGCATGATTTGATCTACATGCACGTGGTAGCATGAGGAATATCATTTGTGACCAGCGTTCTACATGAAATGGCATGTTTTTAACAGGTCAGTCACAGGAAAACTAGCAGAGCTTAGACAGATGACTGGAGACCTTATTCACCTGAGAAAGCAAGCGTAGTTCAATGTCATCCCTTCTGTTTACTGGATCCTGTTTTGTAAGTTTCTACTTGTAGTCGGAACTTCATTTTCTTCTGCATAAACATACAAGATTTACTTAAAATGAATGAGAAGTATTTAAATAGTATAGTATAACTTTTAAGTCTATCTTTCAAATCAAATATTTATCTAAATTACATTCAGAGGCAAGTCTGAATAAGTCTGATAGAAATGTGTCTGAAGTGACTGGCATTTCATTCTAATCTCCAGGGGTTCAAGGAAGTGAGGAATGCAGAATACTTAAAGCTTCTCTGCTTCCTTAAATATAAGGTTGTCCACCTCTAAAATCCTCATACCAAATCACACATAGAATAGTGTGCTCTAATCTAGGCTACAAATTGTGTGGCTATTATTTTTTTAAAATGATTTTTACAGAGGTAGAGAAACCTTAGGCAGACCTAGCAACAAAAGCAGATTTCAATTTCTACAGCCAAATCACTTTTGAGCTAAAAATAAATGAATGAAAATTCAAAAGAAAATGATAGTTTTATTAATATGTCACTGTTCTACTGTGACTAGTGGTATGCATGAGGCAGCATTTTCTTACCAGGTCAATCACAGAAAGACTGGAAGGTGAATGGAAAGGCAGAACCTTGCAGAACTCATTCACCTAAGAGCTAAGTGTATTCTAACTCTAAAATAGTATAAATAAGTCTTTCTAAATAACTTCTTCATTGGAAATACCCATTTAAAACATTTTTTACAAAGCCAAATGTTCACGTTATGATTTTTATAACCATAAAAATTTTATTATTATTATTTATACAGTTTATGCTAATTTTCTTTTACATCTTGACCATAGTTTATGCTTCTTTTTCTCCTCATGGTCCATTCCCCTAATCCCCCCCCACTACACCCTCATCCACTCCTCTTCTGTTTTTCTTTAAACTCAAAAGCATTTTTAAAGAAAATATTAAAATTATATTAATAAAAAACATTTTTACAGTTTGAAAATACACTTTATTCACTAATTCATGAATTCATATACATTCCACAGTGCTTTGTGTTGCATAACATAGAAGGCAAAAACCTCTGAAGAACAAATGATACAATAGTCTTTGTCTTTCTCTCTGTCTATATCTTCCTATATCTTTCTACCGACTTCTGCCTCTCTCTCTATTCCTAAATATCTATCTATCTATCTGTCTATCTATCTATCTATCTATCTATCTATCTACCTATCTCTATATCAATATATGTTGGTTATCTCTCTATCTATGGCACTACGTTTCATATTTTAATTTTCAATGTATTGTGAAATAGTCCAGAGCAGTGGTTCACAACCTGTGAGTCATGACCCCTTTGGGTTGAACAAACCTTTCATGGGACTGCATATCAGCTATATTTCATATCAAATATTTACATTGAAATTTATAACAGAAACAAAATTACAGTTGAATTAGCAAGGGAATAATTTTATAATAAGTGCATCGCTACTCCAAAGTAAGTGGAGTTTCTGGACTTTAAGAAAACAGCTGATTAATTGTTTTGGGTCTCCTCTTTTCTAGTTCACTGTTCTTTGTGAAGTCAATAACAGCATAACATCTATGACTGAGGGCACCACAAGGTCAATGAACACAACAACTTTTCCAATTTTATGAAGTTATAATGTGGTTGGGGAATAATATATGAGAAAAGAATAAATAAGTAAACAAACAGCATCTATACCCACAAAATAGAAGGAGATGTGGAGTTTAAGTGAGTTAACCTGAAACAAAGCAATTGTTATGTTCTCTTTAAAACACACTTCGTATGTGGGCCAGCTAGATGGCTCATCAGGTAAAGGTGACTGCCACCAAACCTGACAATCTGGGTAGAGGGGCAGAAACTGCTGCTGAAAGTTGCCCTTTGTCTTTTGCGCATGCCCTCCACTGCATGGATGAATATAGGCACATACACAAACAATAAAGAAGTAAATGTTAAAAAAAATACTGTTGATATTGGTTATTCAACTGACAATTTATATACTTACATTTTTATGTTATCTATACTCAGATAATATACTTTTGATTGTAAAATACTGTTTTGTAAAACCCTGAAGAAATTCATTTCTCACTAAGTTATTTCATTTTGTACTCATGAAACAGTATGATGTGATTTTTTTATGATGCTAAATCCATTATAGGTGTTTTATAGGATGTAGTTACAGAACAATGAGCAAATATTTGGCTTGCTCTGAAACACCACAGCTGACAAGGAATAAGAAACGCCTGTGACATTCTCAGAAGTAATTTCAAATCACAGGTTTTCTACATTTCATCTGAGGCACAAATAGAGAGATTGCAGAAGATCAAGTGAGAAAAGATAGTAATTAGGAGAAACAAGTTAGCTGATAGCTTACTGGTCAAGAAACACACCTGTTCAATGCCTTTGTTGCACAAATTCTGGTTGTCATAAAGGAAACTCAGAACCAGATATCGGGGAAAGGCTGAAATATCAAAGAGAGGAAACACCACAGTAAAATCTCATCCGTCTATTTCCAGCTTCCTCAGCCTTGCTTCGCGTGGTGGCTTCTACTGCCTGATCAGTCTTCCTAAGTCTGCCTTAAATGCCTTCTTCTCCCACTTGTTTCACATCCAGGTTAAGATTAAAGGCATGGGCTACTACTATTTGTCATTTAGCTTTGAACTCGCAGAAACACAGAAAGATCTCCCCTGCCTCTAGAGTTATGCGATTAAAGGCCTGGCTCCACCACTGCCTGTCTGGGAGTCTGGAACTCCCTCTGTAAACCAAGCTGACCTCAAACTCAGATCTGTTGGATTAAAGGTATAGATCACCACTCCTGGTCCCCACCCCCACCCCAATCATGGTGGGGCTGAAGGCCTGAGTTACCACTCTCTGATCCTCCTGGATTGACTCTGGGTAGATCTCTTCTCTGATATTTCAGACTGGTTTTATCAAATATACAACATGTCACCACATGCCTATATACATAACAGAAATATGTAGAGAAAAAGGATATAGATTTGGGCTGAGCAAAACTAGACATAAACATGAAACATTCAAGGCTTTCCTGCTTGAGAACAGAGACATTGAGATCCTCAGTGAGTCGTGACTGTGTGGAGCTACATAGAAACACTAAGAAAGGGAGGTGGAGAGAAGGAATCAGTGTAAAGCAATTCTTCTGAAGAATGACAGGGTTTTTTTTGTTTGTTTGTTTTTTGTTTTTTTTCAATGAGCACTTCAAGTGGCAGACTCAGAGAGTCCCACCTCACCGGAGCGCCCTGTGCCTGCATGGTTGACACCTACATGCTTTCCAGTACTGCTTGTCAGAGGAGCCACAAGGCAGAGATGAGTGAAAAGAATCCTTACAAAAATAGACATTACCCCCATGATCCAGTTTTAGGTTAGGAGTAAGAGGAGGTAAAACTGATTGTGACCTTCATCTTCATCCCCCTTCAATCTGATGGCTTATTTTTGGCATAAAGTTTTATAGATAAAATTTGGACATAAAAAATAACATATGACTGCAAATTGTATCTGCATCAGGGTAGGCTGGATTAGAAGTAGGGCTCTGGCTACACTGTGCATCTCAGAGTAAGCTTTATTTTGTATCATTGACTTTTGGAGCATTACTGCCTTATCCATTCACAGTATGAGCTCATCAGGTAATTCAGAACATTTTGGCATCAAGAATGAAAGCACAGTTTAAATTAATTCCCTAATCTATCAATTATTTCTGCCTGTGCATGTTTTCATGATCATGCATTTTCACGGATCTCTGTACTAAGAATGCTAATCTGTTGTACTCAGCACACTTCACATACCCAGTGCTCACAATGCAGCAGCACATGGCTTAACCCACAAGAGCAATTCATGTACTTCATGATGCTGCCCTGGTATCCATCTAACTATCCCATGAGCTCATTAACTGTTTTATTTGATGTATACCATTTATTTCACATACATTCTGAGCTGCCCTTAATATCATTCTCAGTGACTTAAGGTTTCTCAACTCATAGCAATTCAAACAAAAGAAGAGGGAAAAGAAGGAAGGAGGAGAAACAGGAGAAGGAGGAGGGGAAAGAGGAGAAGAAAGAGGAAAGCCTTCAGTTTTGGTTCAATTTGTGGAATGGTAGCAGTTATTTCAGAGCAGACCACACATGCAACAAACTAAAGTGTTAATAAACCTTCACCATACTGTAGGCCACACACTCCTGTAAAAAAATGATGGAGCTTTCACAATAAATTCAAAGATTCTCACAGGTGCTAAGACATTCATGTTAAATGACATACATTTAGTATTGCATACTGTAATTTATAGCATGTGGTAATATTGACACAAGTCACTGGCCACTGATAAAGAAGGATATTGTTTATTTAGGTGGTTCGGGAAGGAAACTCACTGAAACAAGTTGTTTTGTTCATGGAAAGCTGGACTTGCCCATGAAGCTGAAGCTCATCAGGTCGGGTCCTTCATCCAGGAGAACAGGAGAGAAACAGGAAGCCAGCTGCCAGCTGCGAAGTGCACCCAATCTTAAACTGGCCTTCAGGCCAATGCCCCAGACCCTTGGTCCTCAAAGTCCAAAGGCCAGTTCTTTAGGTCAAGGTGAAAATACCTGCTCTCCACTACATGGTAAATATGTTTTGTGGCATAGTGAATCCTATCTAATGTACCAACTACATAGTGAACAATTTGATGCACAATTATGGGAAAATAGAGTCACTTATTTTGCCAAATGTCATTTTAAAACTATTAATAAAATTAAAGCACTGTGATTAGATATTTTCTTAATCGTCATATAATCTTAATGTGATTAATTATAAAACTGAGGAAAAATATTTTGCAGAACTATGATAAAGACTTCTATCTTTCTAAATCCTGGGATTGTTGTAAAAGTTGTCAAAATAACTATATAAATATATATTATTAAAAAGCTCTTCCAATAACTAGGGAGTTGACTCAGTTTAAAAAATCCTTGGTGCATAAGTTGTGGAACTGAAGTCAGATGCCAAGCACATACACAAAAAACCAGATATGGTGATACCTGCTTAAAATTCCAGCTCTAAGAAAGGAAAACAAGAGAATCCGTGAGGCCAATGACTACCTAGTGGAGAGCTGCCAACTAACTAAGAGATTCAACCTCTGAGTAAGGTGGGAAAAATAAGGAAGCATTTCAAGTGTCAACATCTGGCCTACACATGCACTCATGCACATGTGTACACGCACACACACACACACACACACACACACACACACACACACACACACACACACACACGTTACATGTATACATTCTCCTTTCTAAATAAAACTTATTTTAAACCCATTGTGCTTATAAGAGCGGAACTTGACATGAGTTTTGTACTGAAACTCAGAAAATCTCAGTCAATGGTGGGGAGAGAGTCAATTTACCAAGGTTATATGTATATTAATTCGCAGAAATTCTGAAGATTGAGGTCAATTATATTCTGAAGTTTAAAGCAAAATTAAAGTTAAAACAACAGTTTCTATTTTAGTAAAAATGTATGTTGGCCCAAATTTGAGAATTTCAGGCACAGCTGACAGAATGATAGCATGTTAGGAAAACATGTATCTAAGAGAAGATTAAAAGAGAAAGTTTAGTAAATGCCTGATACAGAAAACTAAATTCTTTCAAAACTAAATGTAGCAAGAATAATCTCATGTAACATTGGCCATATATTATATAATGCATAGTTTTTTGTATTAAAGTTGCATTATTATTAATTATCAATCCATTATTGATTCATTTTCTTTTTGCATTCCTGCTATAGTAAAACTAAGGAATACACGGAAAAAACACAAAAAAAAAAAATTTAAAAAGCAATGCATGAAACTCAAAGGAAAGTGTTCAAACCTTTATATATTCCAATTTTCTGAGAAATAAGTCGAAAAATTCAAGCATGACACAATGGAATGTACTTGATTTCTATACACATTTAATTTGTAAATGTGACTTTTGTCACACTAATGGATTTCTAAGTGACTCAAGAACTGAATTCTCGTTTTAACTCCCTTACTAATAGGGTGACAGCATTGAGATTCAGTTTTTCTGTTTCATATGTTTCCCCTGTTAAGATATTTATGCGAGTATACAAGCCCCAGTCCTCTCCTGTACAAAAACAATGTCATTGAGGGACCATAAAATTTTGATTCTGATCACATAGATCTCATATTTTATTTGTTCCTTTTCTGGAAACGTGACATCCTCAACCACCTGAGACAAGCAAGAAAATCTCCAAGGCTGAGCAATACTGCCACAACGGACTGCATAGAACTTGTCTTGTCCCTACTGGCTGACAACCTCTTGTGCAGCCTCTGGAAGTCTGAATAAACTCACTTGGAAATGATGTGAATTGAAACCAGCCTGCAGGAATAAACTGAAGGCAGAGTGCCTGGCAGAGGAAATAACCCATTTGTTTCTTGCCAGATTTCCATTCAGCTTGGAATAACATATTAAGCATTTTGGATCTTATAGACTGAAATACAATAAATGACTTGTAAAATAGTAAGTTTCTACTCTCCCAACTTAAAAAAAATATTATCTCTAAACCTGATGAAGCATAGACTGTTTCTCACTCCCCTGACCTTTCTTTTCAAATTTTAGTTTTCTCTTCATAATGACTTTTAAAAATAAAGTGAGATAAAGAATATGAATGTGAAGTATAGTAACACTGTATTTCTCTCTCAGCTTCTATAAATACTTAGTCCTAACGATTCCCTAACAATTTCAGTAATTAGTATAAATGATTTAAATTAAAGCATTTTGGCTCAATGACAATAGCTGCCGCTACTGTGGTTATTTATTATATGAATTGCTGCAAACCACTTCTTTTCATTCCCCACAGTAATGTTAATTTGTTCTGCCACTAGCAGAAAAAAAAGGAGTTGTCCCATCAAATCAGCTACTCTTTTGGCGAAGAATTATTTTAATTACGCATTGAATGTACATAGAATGCCTTAGAAGCAGATTCTGTTGTTGAGTGGTTGAGTTTACACATTTCCCATATTTATGCATCAATAACTATGCATATGCATCTTTGATATCATGCAGTGCATGCATTGCACACATATGTCCATTCACTTATATATCAATGATGATTTGAGTGGTGATTTAATACAAAAATTACTGGCATTGCTGTCACACACTCACACTGTTTTAATTGGAGGAATCACTCTCAAAAATGTCTGAACAAATTTCAATTTGCAATGCCACATTGGCTCATATGCCGAGGCTTGCCATTTTCAAATCAATACTACTCAGACCCTTTCATTCAAGGTTATACAATAAAAATGTTACAATGACTCATGAAGCATGAATATTCATTTGACACAGATACATACATACCAAGGGTTGTTTTCATATAAGTTACTGCTGTGGCAGACATTTCTCACTAAAAGAGATCGTTTGTGGTTTAAATCTGTTGGAACCTTATCAAAGCATCCTCTGCTTTCACAAAACAGAGGGCATTTGATCCATAATGCCACATGGGTATCACCATTGGCTTTGCACTCTGAAATACATACCCAGGATCTGTTCTTCCTGAAGCTAATTGAGTCTGTCTCTCTCAGACATATTCTCCACATCAAGGTCACATCCGATCAGTGTGATCTCTTGTCGTGAAAGTAACTCAGTGGTTTCCCAATTCCCTAGGGATAGAGCGTACAATTATTAATGTGGCAGAGGCAATCACAGTTTTCCCCCTTGTTCCTCTGCCTTGTGATCTCTGTTTCAGAAATATTGACACAGTTTTCAGAACGCATTATTTGTAATCTTGACTCCATATCTGTGGAGTTCTGTACTTTGCCCAAATTTTCGCCTCATTTTGTCACTGAATGAGCTCTTGGTTCCCCCTCTTTAGGAATGAGTATAGCCTAAATATCCTCTAAGGATCTATTACTGACAGCCACCACCCTATCTTTTTTCGAGAGCTGACAACATGACCCTTTTGGCACCCTAGATCTTGTAATCATCCAAGTGAGTTTGGCATGCTGCATCATTACTGACACTCTCTTTTGACGCTCCCATAAGCTTTCTTATAAATGTGTTGAATGTAAGGATTTTATTTTATTAACTACTATCTCTAGAAAAAATATCTGTTAATAAATACGTGTATAACAAATGTCTAAGTAAATGGGCAAAAAATAAATGGGTTTAATTATGAGATATGATTATTAATGTAAGTGACAAATAAGACAAATAGTTCCAAAGCTACAACCTGTGTCCTATTGCCAAAAGAGAAATATCAGATTGTAAAATCCTCCATATTGCTTTACAGAAGTTATCACCTCTTCTGTGTAAAAATTGTAAAGTTTGTATTTATTTGAAATCTTTCCTTCTTAATCATTGCAGCAGAAAAAAGTAACTAGCAAGTCTCAGCCCTTTTCCTCCCTTTCAGATTTTAGAAAACAGAATGAGCCTTCATTTCTGGTCTGCTGATTTCTCCTCATATAGCTCATGCACCTGTCATATCTTGACCATGTCACTGACTGTTGTGGTTATCAAATGCTACATACAAACAGTCTAAAGTTTTGTGGTACAAAAAGTCATGATCGTTTATTATTCTTGTTGCTCATGGCTCAGGGAGTTGACATAACTCATCTAGGTAGTTATCACTCAGCACCTCTCACGGGGCTTGGTCCGACAGTGGGTCTGGGGTGATTCTGACAGCATCCTCATTTACATGCCTGGAGATAGATGGCGACTGTCAGCTAGAACTTCAGTGGAAGTTTTCAAGTAACACTTCTACCAATGATCTCTTTATATGGCTTAGGTGTCATGACAGCATAGATATGAGGTTCCAAGTATGAACCCAGAGACTATCAGAAGCGGCATGGCTGTTGGTCACCAGTGCTTAGAATCAGAACTCTCATTTCCCCTAAATTTTACTTTTTACAAAGTACATAAGGGCCACTCGTAGTTAAACGGAATAGAACTAGACTCCATGCCTCTTCTAAGAGGGAAGACATAAGAATCAAGTGTGAGAATGTTTTAGAATACCAAACTTACCTGCCATCAGTCTGTTAACACTCTTGTTACTCCTTGATACATTATTTCTTCACCCATTTTCTCATTTAGAAAAGTTTTCTTAATTGTTGGGTGCCCATTGTCAATGTTCCTCTGTATGTTTTGTCTGTGAGGTACGTGTGCTGTAGAAGTGGGTGACCATAAACTTTTATAACTGTGTCTTCAAGTGTCTGTGAATACACTGGAACAGGCTTTGAGTGCACAGAAGTAGCTGCGCGGTCTCATATGCATAAGATGCAGGCATTCCCTTCCATTAAAATTCAAAATAATTTTATTAGATTGTGAATTACTTTCTCTGAATCGTAACCAACTAATAGACTTTCATAACGGCCCTGCTGGAATGGTGAGATATTTTAAACTAGATAAATGTGGTGGTTCCATAAGACAGTGTATATTTATATATTTAATATAGAATTATATACTTAATGTGATCAAAGTGACATACTATTGCTGTATGAATAAATGAGACCCAGGGATACATCTCTGAGAGAGATGGAGATATTAGAGGGAATAAACACCACAGTCAGATCTTACCCCGCTGTCTTCCAGCTTCCTCAGCCTGGCTTCTCTTGGCTTCCTCCTCCTCTATGCCTGCCTTAAGCCTTAAATACTTTCTTGGTAAATTAAGGTGTGGCCCCACCACTGCCTGCCTGGGAGCCTGGAATTCCTTCTGTAATCTAAAATGACCTGCACTCAGTTGGGATTAAGGGCGTAGGTCACCACTCCCAGGATACTCCCTGTGCTGGGATTAAAGGTTTGAATCACCACTCTCTGATCCTCCTAGACTGACTGTAGTTAGATCTCTGAAACTTCTGGAGCTTTTATTAAGTCCCCACATAGACTGTGGGTAGATTCCCTCTGATATCTCTGAAACTTTTGGAGCTTTAATTAAATCCCCACACACTATTACTATATTCACATGTATACACAAATATTTTGATTTCTAAAACTCAGAAATACTGTATATCTAACACTATTAAGTTGCATCCTTGGCATGAGTCTATCATACAGTTTGAGAATTGTATCTCAACACAATCTTCCTTTATAATGTTCAGAGTATAGATCAATTACTTGTGACAAAAATTTGAACTAATATCCTCTGCAACATTGAAAGATACAAGCCTACATACTGTGAAGCGGGTGGATTCAAAACACTTATCTATAAACTAATTTCCTCACACCCATTTAATGTTCATTAAATAAAATAATTTGTATTACCTTACAGTCTCTAGATGTTGGTGTTTGCATGTTAGTTATCAAAGCTCATTTCATCTAAAGAATGGCTGTTCAGATGTGATGTTCTTATTAAAGCATTACAATTTCTACAACCAAATATCTGAAGTATTTATAAACCAAAGGACAAGAAAATCCAGTGCTTCAGTGGAAACTTTAGCAGACAGTTCTCAAATTATGTTCAATTCTATCTGGCCATTTTCCTTTCTTTTATTAATTCCCCTTTCTAGAACTCTTTTACTTCCCAACACCCATGGTCTCCTTTTACTTTCAATGTATTTGCCATTTCCTCAGGTTATTTATTTATATCTAAATATGTGGAGCTAAGATTCACAAATAAGAGATAACCTGTAGCATTTATTTTTCTCTGTGTGTGTTACCTGGCTCAGTATAATTCCTAAACCTATCCCCTCATTTACCTGTGAATTCTATGCTTTAACTTTTCTTTGCAACAAAGTATTTAGTGGTTTGAACAATAATGACCCCCATAGGTTCATATATTTGAATGCTTAGGGGGTGGCACTATTTGTTCAAATGGGTGTGGGTTTGATGAAGGAATTGTGTCACTGAGGAGGGGATTTGAAGTTTCAAAGGATAAAACCAGGCCCAGTGTCTGTTCTCTGCCTTTCCTGTTTCTTCTGCATCTGGATGTAAAATTCTCAGCTCCTTCTCTAGTACCAAGACTGTCTGAATACTACCAGGCTTCTCGTCATGCTTAGAATGTACTAAATTTCTGAATCTGTAAGCAAGCCCAATTAAATGTTTTTCTTTGTAAGAATTGCCTCAGTCATATTTTCTATTCACAGCAATAGAACATCGACCAAAACAAAGTAGTATTATATTTGTATACTCACCACATTGTCAACAGCTATTCATCTGTTGAAGAACGTTTAGATTGTTTTCATTTCCAAGCTGTTGTGAACAGGGCAGCTATGGACTTTGCTGAGCAAGTACTTTTTTGGAATGGGATGTTGAGTAGTCTGGATATGTGCCAAGGAGCGGTCACATGGGAAATTTATTTTAGTTTTGGGGGCTTCTCAGTAGTGATTTCCAGGGGAGCTACATCAATTTACAATGGCATCAGCAGTGGAGGAGGGCTCCTCTTCCTTAACATCTTCACAAATATTTGTTGTCAGTTATTTTGTTTATTTTACTCATTCAGATTGAGGTCAGAACACACCGCAATATTGTTTTAATCTGCATTTCCCTGGTTGCTAAGGACAACAAATACTTATTGAGATATTTCTTAGCAAATTTTCTTTCTTTCTTTTTTTTTTTTTTAGATCTATCCTTTTAGTTCAATAATCCCCTTTTTTAAAAAAAAAATGGGTTTTTTGCTTTCTTGACTCTTTTTGAGTTCTTTGCATATTTATTCTGGATATTAACCCTCTGTCAGATGTGTAGCTGGCAAATATGTGCCCCACTCTGTGGCCTTTCTCTTCTTGAGTTGATTGTTTTCTTAGATCTACAGAAACTGCTTGATTTTATAGGGTCCTGTTTGATAATTATTGATCTTTAATTTGATCTGGGCACATGAAATCCTGTCCAGACCCCTTTTATCACCTGCATCATGGAGGTCACTGTCGATGGTTTTTCAGCACTTCAGTGTTCAGTTCCCTGGTCAGTACATTATCATTCTTCCAGTGTTCTTTCTAGTTGCTTTCCTGCTATCCATCCCTAGGGGGAGATTTCTGTGCTCCTCCTACGCAGCACTCATTGGCTGAGTAAGGACAATGATACCCACAGTCACGGTACATAGCTTTGTTCTGAGATTTGTGAATTTTGTTGGGGTTTAGTTGTTGCCTGCTAGTATAAGCAAGAGGATGTTCCGTAATCTATTTAACAGAATTACTGCCCAAAGAGAGATCACTCTTGGTTTTGTGTTTGTGTGTGTGTGTGTTTTCTTTCCTTCCTTCCTTCCTCCCTTCCTCCCTCCCTTCCTTCCTTCTTTCTTTCTCTTAATTCTTCTAAGAATCCTGGGTATTTCAGGGTGAAGCTTAGACAGAAAAGCACTGGGAAAGCAAATGCCCTTCATTCAAAGGTAATGAGCAAGGCACCGCTTCACAGGACTGTGCAGCTTCCGGATCTCTGAGCCAGGAAGCTTTGCTGACTCTCTTCCTGAGGCCTTAAGCTTTCCTGGTAGTGTTTCAAGAAAAAGACAATCCATTTGAACAGCATAATATTTTGTCAAAACTTCCTACACAGCATTGAGATGCACAATAAGAACCTTGTAGTCTGCCTCCCTTGGTGAAGGCTGGGATCCATTCTAGAAAACACATGCCACCAGCTGCTCAGTAAGAAAATTACAAATGGTGGTAGTGATTTTAGTTATCAATATAGTTTTTAAAAGGCATAATATGCACAATTAACAATACTTAGCTCTTCGTTCAGTTTCTCAGTTCAACCTGCAAGATAGTAAAGTAGCATCAAAAAAAGGATCTCCATCACCTTTAAATCATATCTTCTTTCAACAAATAAGAATTTAGCACACAGCAAGTGTTAAATCTTAGCCTGATAATATCTACACTGCTGTATTTTAAAGTTTTGTAAATTCGTCTTAGGGCAAATTATCACTTATTTTTAACTTCTTTGAATAAACTTAGGGCAAATTTTGATACACTACTCCACTGATTAAATATATCTCTCCCAAAAGAGTTTCTGAACTATGTCAATTAATGTTATTTTAATGGAAATCCAAACAATAAAATAATAGCAAAAATTCCACAAGGGCTTTTTAGTTGTAAGGGGTTCACATGGTTTGGTTTAGCCTAAAAATTTTAATTGCATTTTTTTTTTTAATAAATTGAAGGTTTTAAAAAAACATACCATGTATGTTGTTTTTATTTCGCATTTTATTAAATTTATAATATAATACACATAGAAAGCCTAGCATATATGAGAAATTAAACTTAAAAATCAAATCAGACAAGATAAAAACTAAATACAATAATCGAGAAACCATGGTGCAAGAATCTAAGAGATAAAAGAATACTAAATTATGAAATATGTTCTCTGATTTTTTAAAAGTTCATTTATCATTTAAACATTTAATTACAAATTTTTTTTAACTCACCCTACTTCTCAATATTGAACTTAAACTAGTCAACTTCTAAGCTGTACTTCTAGCTCTCTTTTCACTCTTTACTTTGAGAAGGTCTTATTAAATTTTCGAGGCTGGACTTGAACATATTCTGTCTCCCAAGCAAGGCTGGTATTGGCCGTATTCCTGCCTCAGGCTCCTGAGGAACTGTGATGATCGGCCTCACCACCAGACCTGGATAGATGTAAAGGTGTTTTACAGATCTGTCATATTATAGCTTGAGAAGTAGAATTTCCTTTTCCTGTTGGTACTATGTTTAAGCTAAAATATGACAGCACTCTTTGAGAAGGTTTTTGAATTTTATTTTGCAGACTATAATAGCTAATTTTTCTCAGGTACTCTGCATTAAAGAGCATTGTAAGTCCAGGTCAGCATTGCCAGGGGAATTTTTTCCATTTATTTGGACATAGTTTATAAGTACACAGAAAACTAAGGGTCATAAAAATATTCTCCAAGCTTCCATATTAGTTTTTCTCATTTCTATTAGTGACTTATGACATTTAGTTATTTCTCAAAAATATTTTCATGGTTTATGACTGACCACACTTAAAAAAATACTAATTTTATTCAAAATAGTAATTTTACATCAACCTGATATCTTTAAGAACAAAGACTTTGAAATAACTTTTGTACAAGTGATTTTATAATGTGATTCCAGGTGATATAGAACATGTGCAAGGAAAAAGAAGAAAGAGCTGATCAAAGATATGTTTCAGCTTCCCACCACTCAGGTCACTAGTGTACTTTCTCTGGACCATCTGAGAAATTTTGTAAAATGTGTCTGTGAATCATTAATACAGGACATACTGCCTATATATATGTGTTACCTATTAAAAATACCATCAACCACTAGAACCCTCACACTTAGAAGCTGTGGGAGGGCAAATATGAGTTGTTTGGGTCTATCTAGTGTTTATCACACTATATATGTTATATATCATGTCCTGTGAGGCAGTTTCAAAGACTCACTAAATCAGAAGGCAGAGAGAATAACTGGAAATCGTGTAAAGGTGGCGTCTTGAGTTGAATTAGGAGATGCTTACTGAGCCCTGCATACAACCAATCACTACTCTGGTAGATGGATCGAAAGGTGATATGTAGAGCATATACTACAAGTTTTAAGTGGCCAAATTTACTTCTTACTTTTATCTAAAACTTAATTTAAAATACAGATAGCTGTTGCAAAAAGAATAGCAATTTCATAACATTCCTGCCAACATAATTACACCATTTATTCAGAATTATGTTGCACATATTCGGAGCCAACTGTGTCTAAAGGCATACTGTTAGCATCACAGGATTCACTGGATTCTATAATTAATGTCACACAATAGAAAGTCTTGGTCCTAAAGTGTGAACACTGAGACTTGTCAAAATTTAAAAAGTCTTTTATTCTCTAGTTCTCATATTTTACAGACTTTCTTTATCTTTAACATTATGTTTAAAATAAAGTATCAACAGCAGTTAAAACAATTCTGTTTTCAAAAAGGTTGTTTTTAATTAAAATAAGGATTTTTCCCCTTAAGATTAAGAGAACAAGGTGGAAGGATAATGGGAGTGAGGGGAAAACAGAAGACGGAAGGATGGAGAGTGGATGCACAGACAGACAGACAGACAGACAAAGGGACAGAGATGAAGTGTTCTCTTACTTTGGAAGTTTCCATGAAATAAAATAAATTACAAACAATATGAACTAGCCCTATGAAGCACTTCACTGTCCATTCACTTTCTTTTGGAAAATAATAGTTGGACTGAAATGAACACTTCAGACGATATTTCATTTCTTGGCATTTAAAATCAATATTCTTCCCACTGTCTTGAATAGTGTTGGGAGGAAACTTGGCAGCTTTTTTATTCATAGTGATGGTGGGTCTTCTGGAGGTGATGATGGAACACCTTACTCACATTATGAAGAGCTCAGTAGCCTCCGGCTAAAGGTTGTGATTCTACACATCACCACCATAGTGGCAAATAAGAATTCCTGTTCTGTATCTGGTAACCTCACTTGTCAAGAATTCTGTATTCTAAGTATATTTAGACTTAAGGCATGTAAAGCTATCCAGAGTCATTCTTTAGCTACAATATATTTAATTTATTATGAAAGTGGCTAAATTAATACTATTCTAATACTTCAACTTATACTAACCTACTAATAATTTATTTTTAAAAGATACAGAGGTAATTTAATTTCCAAACTGGTCCTTTAGTAGTGATAGCTTCAGTGTACAGTAACAGAAAGGGGACACACACCCCATGAGCCCACCTCAGCCAGCAGTTCCCTAAACTTCACTACGAACACAAAAATGAAAATGCGCTGGCAAAATGTTCAGCACAGTAGTTTAAAAAAAGATATTTTTAAGTAAAAGCTTTGAAATTGTTCTCAAGTCTTTCTTTAGGCTTTCAATTTTAACCTGAGTTGATCAAGGAAAAAAAAAAAAAAAAGGTCATGCTTTGAAAAATTTTAAATCTGTCTCAATCTTGAAACGACAAGCCTTTCAAGCCAAATGACTCAGAGGAGAAGTGCACAGTGGGTCCCTTGATGCCTCGGATAAACTGCAGGCTTCACACTAATACAGCCAAGTGCTACTCACATGTGTACCTTTAGAAACGCTTGAGGAGTTCATACCATTGTTCAGTTATTTCAAATTATATTGTCTGCCACTTAAAAATATTGGAGCTAGCTCCCTGTTTAGCATCTGATGGGAAATGTTTCACAGGCAAATTAGCATGGATTATCACAGTTATTTTCCTAACCACATAATTTATTGAGGATACAGACTGTGCTTCTGACAACAGTAAAACACCAGATAAGCTCTCCTTTCCACATATGCTGTTCCAACCCCTTGAGGTTTCAGGTTCTCTAAGAACTGAGATTTAGTTCACAGCATCAAAATTAGTACCAGTAGCAAACTGATTTTTTTCCAGGTTCTCAATCAATAGTCTTTTCATTTTTATCAATTGATATATTACAAATATGCATATTTGTATAAAAGTATACAACATGGTAAACAATAGAGAGATAAAAGTCTTCTTGTGATGACTCTATTATGTATCCTAACTAGGGACAGAGTGTTTAAACAGAAACATTTATCACCTATATATCAGAGGAAATTTACCATTATTTTTCTTTAATAACGTATTTGAGCATATTAAAGTTTTATGATGAGTTAAATCATATTACTCCAACTGCTATATTCATATAGAATAAATGCTTAGAATAGTAAATCTCGAATAAAATAATTTGTAATTTATTGTCTATGCACTTGTAAAATCTTAGAGCCACTGCAGCAGTCAATATCGTAGGTCCTCGGGATCAGGAAGATGAGAGTCGATAACTCGAGATCCAGATCTTACTTCTGGGCATGAACCTAAAGGGCACTGTATTCTAACCACAAAGACACTTGCTTGCTCAACCATGTGCATTACCGTTCTATTCATAATATCAGATATTGGAAAGAATATAGATGTCCCTCAGCAAATGAATGGATAATAAAATGTGGTACATTTTGTGTCGTGTCCTGCCCCACCTGTCAAACAGTCCTGAATAGTGCAGGATTGAGAAACAGAAAGGCAGAAGAATAGACAAAGACAGAAAAACAGAATTGAGAGGTCTCTCAGTCAGTATTGTAGCAGCTCTAAACTTCTTTCTCATGGTGGTCTCTATATTAAAAAAAAAAAAAAAAAAAAAGGTCAGGGAGACAAAAAGATCTTCCCCTCTCAAGGCACCATGGTTTAAGTAACAAACATTCATAAACTTCTCTTTAATTCTCAAAAACATTTAGTAACCACACCTTTGGTCAAAATCCCTATTCTTAGGCATTAAAAATCAAGACATCTGGTAACCACACCTTCGGCAAAACATCCAATTATTTGCCCTTGAAGAGAAAGATAAATTTTAATTTTCTGACTTTGATTCAAGATGGAATCAGGACACATGATGATGTCTCTTGAGCTCTCACAATAGAGTATTAGTCGGGTGTGAAAGAAAGAAAAGAAAGAAAGAAAGAAAGAAAGAAAGAAAGAAAGAAAGAAAGAAAGAAAGAAAGAAAGAAAGAAAGAAAGAAAGAAAGAAAGAAAGAAAGAAAGAAAGAAAGAAAGAAAGAAGGAAAGAGAGAGAGAAAGAAAGAAAGAAAGAAAGAAAGAAAGAAAGAAGGAAAGAAAGAAAGAGGTATCATAAAATCCGCAAACAAATGGATCAAACTAGAAAAAGTAATCCTAAGTGAGATATCCCTGACTCAGAAACACAAATATGGTATGTATTTATCACTTGTATGTGGATATTAGCTGTTAAGTCAATGATATCACAAGCTACAATCCAAGAACTACAGAGGGTAGTTATAAAGTAAGGAACTATGGGGACTAAATAGATCTCATTCGTCAAGGAAAATAGAATAAGTAAGTATAGTGTATGGGTTGGGGGCTGAAATGGCTGAATCAAGTAGGGAAGGGGAAGTTAGAATGGATTTGAAAGGAAAAATGGGGATAGACAGATAAAATTCAGGAGTATTTGAGGGGTAGCATGGAACTTAATACAGAGAACCTTCCTAAAATATATACATACATGTAAAAAATCTAAATTAATTCACAAAATAATAAGGTAGAAAGAGTCCCAACTGGCCATTTCTTGTCAGCAAATGAATCTTCCAGTACCAGGAACAGATTACATATAACTGAATTGTTGGTAAAAGGGGCCTTTCAGAATCCCCAAGCCACACTGGCTGTTGCTGCCAGACTAAAGGATGCCTTTCACAAAATAATGAAGGTCATGTTGCTGAAGACATAGCCTATACCACTCATTGAATATGAAGATGTTGAGGTGATGCCAATATAGAACATTTATCCCTACCACACATCCCCAGAGTCTCTAGTACAGTCTACACTCTAGTAAAAGAGAAACATAAACATCAAACCAGCCCCCAATTTTTTTTATTTGAAATGGTGTACTGCAAGATATTCTGGAGCACCAGTGGCATAGCACTTGTAGGAATAATGAATAAATAACTGATTTGATTTAAGACCCACAATGTGAGATGGAATACATACCTCTTAAATGAACAAAACCTAACACTAGATGGGAAAAGCACCTAGAATATAACCAAAAATATTGTTCCTTAAAAAAAGAAAAAGAAATGAAAGTAGTAATAAAATAAAATACTTCTAATGACATTCTGCTATACTCATAGTTCAGTGCCTTGTTCAGCCATCCTCAGAAAGCTTCCCTTTGCAGCAACTGGGAACAAACGTAGAGACCCACAGCCAGACATTATGTGGAGAATAAGAGACCTTGGAACACTCAGCTCTAACTTAGATACCTCCTTACTCCTCAGAGCTCACAGAGTTCGACAGAAGAGAAGACAGAAAGAGTGTAAGAGGAGGGGTATGAGAGACACCATGAGCAACGCTCATATGAACTCACAGAGACTGAAGCAGTATGCACAGGGTCTGCATGTGGTGTTCACCAGGTCTCCGCAAATATTGGGGCTTCCACTCTTAAGTTTTGATGAGCTTCCTGAGTATGTGATAGAGTGGATATCAGATTAATGAGTGCCCTCTCTTGGGCTCTTTTTCTTCTGTTGCATTGTCGTGTTCTGCATCAATGGGATAGGTTTTTTTTTTTTTTTTTTTTTTTGTTCTACCTTATTGTGTTGTTTTGTTATAATTCAAAATATGAATGAGTGACTGAATGAATGAATGAATGAAAGTCCGGCCAATCAAGTAAAAGTAAACAACTAAACTTATACTTGATGAGATAGGAAAAATAAAGTATTTCCAGTAGAGTAACAATATATATATAAATATATATATCAATCACCCTAGAGGAGGCCTTGTGTTCAGTAGCAGTCAGCTGCCCAATGTCTAATGGACGTCTCAGAAACATTTTAGTGTGTGCTTTTATTTTATTTCAGTGTGGTTTTCTAGTTGTTCTTGGTGGTGGTGATGGTAGTTTGTTTTATGTTTTTATTTGTACTTTTGGGTAGTATTTTATTATGTTTGCTTGATTTGGAGGAAGGTGTTGTTTTATTTAGTTTTGTTTATTTAAGAAAGAACTTTAAGTTGGGTTGGGGTGGGATATCAGAAAGGCGTGGGAAAGAGCAAGAATATCATCAAAATATACATAAATATACAAAATATACTTAATTTATTATTAAGTAATAAAAATATAATAAAAAATCAAAAATAGATTGCCTCTTAATTTATACAAACTTGATGGTAATCTCAACAATTAAGAATAAGCAAGTGGGCTCAAAAGTTCAACATTATCCTTATATACATGGGAAGTCTGAAGCTGGCCTGGGCTATATGAGACCCTGTCTTTACAATATTAATAACATTTTGTCTTAAAATAAACATTGTAATTTGGTAGAATCTGGAAGGTGTCACGATTCTATAAACTAGTGTCTTTCTCATAGGTATAATTTTAAAGATTATAATTAGGGACAGAATGTATGTTTTATTTTAATTTTTCATCTTCTGTGGCTAGTGATTACATAAACACTTGAATATGCTAGGAAATCTCACCTGACTGGACAGCACTGTTGAAGCTACGATGTCTGGAATAAAGTATATGAAGAGTTCTTTCCTTCTGCAAACATGAGACATTGCCTAGTATGTTGTTGTCAATTGTGGACACCATAGCTTTAGAGCAAGGGGACATATTTCCATAAAAAAAAAAGTAATTTTATGCCACCGAAGTTGCAAGACCTTTAACCAAGCCAAATTTATTACTGTTCCTCTAGATAATCAGCCCTAATTCCTAACAGTGTGTCCTAACTGCCTTTTCCTAAAGTTAAAGACAGATTATGCATGATCTATTCAATGAATTTAATTTCTTTCTTTAAATACTGGTGATTGGTGAGCTGGGTATGACCTCCTAGTTTCTATTTTTTCTTTTCTTTTCTTCTCTCTCTCTCTCTCTTTGTCTCTCATTGCTACTTAGATTGTCTAAATGAGCATCTCTCTGAGAACAGGATAACAGAAGAAAAGACTTGATAGACTCATTTATTTTATAACAATTTCCAAGGAACGAGGGTGGATTCTTCTAAACAGAAACCCCGAGTTAAGACTCTGTAGCAAAAAGACAATACATAGACTCGGGTCCTATGGTGTAGCTGGTTGTCATCTCAGTAACAATCTTGCAAGTCTATGTTTGTGTCTTGATATTCCAGCTCAGAACAATTCTATCAGTGTACTCACTACAGACTCCACACAATAACAAACTTGGCTATGATGCTTCTACTATCACCTTTGTTTTAGGGTGGTGTGAGTGTGTGTGTGTGTGTGTGTGTGTGTGTGTGTGTGTGTGTGTGTGTTTGTATGTTTGTGTATATGTCTGTGTGTGTGGTGTGTTTGTGTGTATGTATGTATATGTCTTTGTGTGTGTCTCTGTGGGGGGGTGGGTATGTGTATGTGTATCTGTTTGAGATATCATCTCCTATAGTCTAGATTTTCTATGTATCCAAGAGTAACTTTAATCTCCGCATCCTCCATCCACTACCTACCAAGTCTGGTATGACAAGAATACACTATAGCAGAGGGTTCATATAAGTTGCTGATATTTATATAACTGAGAGGTGGAGCCTGGCTCACATGTTTCTCCTTAGCTATAACATAGGTTAGTAACTAGTCTGTCCTTTTAGGCTTGTACTTGGGGAAATGGTACAATGTAGAAAGTTTTCTAACATTAAAAATAAGAGATAAATGCAGTGCTCTGAAAACATGACAGATGTCAACTGTAAGAACGCATATATTGAAAATTACATACTCATATCACAAATATGAGGAGAAATATATATATAATATATAAAATAATAGATCTTTGAAAATAACAATTAAGTATTTTATAGATACAATCCCGTCTTACAGCAATTAATGGATTTTCAATATATTATTTGTATTAAAAATTAACTTCATAATACTAAAATATTTTTTTAATATCAATTTAAATAAAAGAATAAAGAGAAAGTTAAAAACTATAGGGAAAGAAAATTTGTTTTCTTGAACCAATAATAGAGATTACTAACATTGTGTATTCCATCACTGGAAACTACAGGTATTAGTTTTCTAAATAGAAAAACCCAAACAAAACTGTCCTAGGGTGTTTACTGCTCTGAAAGGATGTCATGATCATGGCAACTCTTATAAAGGAAATCATTTAATCGGGACCGACTTACAGTTCAGTGGTTTAGTCAGCTATCATCACGGTGGGGAGCATGGTGGAGTACAGGCAGAGTGATGCTGGAGACGGACTGACAGTTCTAATGAGTAAAAAGAAATGTAAAAGTGCTACACTCTTCATATCATTTGATAATGAAATTTTTATCCTTGAGGAAAATTGTAGTTTATAAGAATTTTAATTAAAAAAAGAAATTATGCCTGACTGGATGACCAGACAAGACCAACAGAAAATGATGTTCCTATTCTACTCTCATACACATATTTTGTCTATGTGCAAAATAACTGGATACCAATATATGAAGCAGTGTTGTATTGCAAATGATGATATTAATTGACCATATAATATAAGAGTATAAAGGCTAGACCATATGGTTAATAATGATCATATATAAGAAGTTTCAGAGTACATACTTACATACATTCCTACACACACACACACACACACACGCACACACACACACACACACAAGCATGATAACATATTATAATGTATAATAATATATTAAGTATAATGTATAATAAAGTTTTATGTGATGCTTTACTCTTTTCCTATCAAAACTTCCATAAAAATGTATTATAGTATAACTCAATTGTATAAATTAAAAAAAAAATAGAAACTAGCTAAGTGATTTTATTTTGACGAGTGGTAATGGATAGATATGGGGTTTGAATAAAATAATTGTTGGTATGTTAATAGATCATGCATGGATAATAAATCATAGGTGATTCTGAAATTAGTTCTTCCAGGCCTAGGAAGCTGTACACCTAGGGAATAGAACAAAGAATCATAAATTCACACTAATTAGCATGGAATATGATCTAATAAAAATGATTGTACAGTATAACCATGACAAAACTGTCAATACATGGACATCACCTTTGCAACTCATGGGATATTTATACATTTATGAGAGCTATGAAGTGACAGAAAAACCTGCTGGCTACACAGAACCGTTTTTATCCACCAAAAACTCCATTAAACTCTGATGTGCATATAGAATCAAATACAAGGACAATTATTGCATAATTATTAGCAATAATTATTAGCAAAAATAATCTGTGGTGAACATGAGCTAGAATGTAATCCAATTCATCTAACACATACCATCTACACATGAAAAAAACACGAAGTCAGAAATTAGGTCTTTTACTCTGTACAGCTATCCTACACTTCTGCTTCAAGCCATGTATGGCATTATCTTAACCTAAAACATAGTTTCGGAAGACAAAATATATCTATCCACCTGTGTTTGTCTTTATTCTAAACCAAAAATGAAGGGATCAAGAAATGCTTTCTTCTTGTTTTCGAAATGGAACCCAGCAGATATGCAAGTGCCAAAGGTTTCTAGCTCACTCTGAGATCCCAAAATTCTGAGAATAATAACAGAAAAAGCTGTGTCTTTGGATATCATTTAAAATAAGTGTAAAATCTGTATCCCATCTATGGGAAGTTCACCAGCACTAGAAGGGATTAGCAATTCCATTTCATTCAGAAAAATTACATATATTATAAAACGTTTGGTTATGAGCCATTAGAATTTTGGAAAACAGAAACCCCATCAATGTTCATGGTAAATTTAGTTGTCACTGATGGCATAGTAAGGCAACATAAACATAACATTTAATGTTGCCTCTGTGAATTAAAAAAAGAAAAATGTATAATTGTTTCAAATAATTTAATTCAAATAATAGTCATACCAGACACTAAACCTAGAAAATTTTGTGTGATAGAAATAATTTACTCAAATTTAGGAAAAAATATAATTATATGTAAGAAACATTATTCCTAAATATAAAATCACTTGAATACTAACAAATTAAACAAAACAAGAAAGAAAGTAAATAATGTCTTTAACATTTAATTTAACAATTTGTTTTAAAGTTGTGCCTCTAGTATTGAGAAGTTTCCTACAGATATCTGACACTCAAGGGAATAGCTGATAAGAAAGTCTGGATGGATTCCAATCTAGACCATAAAATAACACACTCAAAAATGCCAGTCTCTAAACCAAAAAGTTGCATGCTGTGGGTCTTGCAAATATGTTCAGTCATGTATTATTTCAGGATCTTTGTACTGAGATAAACTTAGAATTCCCAGAAACATATTTTCTAATGTGAAATATAGATATACAGATATATATATATATGCATACATATATATATATATAAACACACATATCCTTTTTTACATACCTAAGGTTAAGAAAATTGAGAAAACGATATCTAGAATTTAAAAGTGAAACAAATAGAAACTAAAGCACTACAATCTATTTGTGTTTAGAATAACAAAGCCATGAGAAACACGGAATTTTACAGCTGATGTGTGTTTGGTAGGAGCCTCTGCTTTGCCCCTTCATCATTCAGAAAGCCTTATTCCTCTTCTTCTCTGCCTCCTCCTCCTCCCTCCCTCCCTCCCTCCCTCCCTCCATTTCATTCCCTCCCTCCATTATTCCTCCCCCTTCCTACACCAGAAACTCAGAGTGTCTCCAAACAAAGGAAAGGTACAGTAATCCAGAGTCCACAGTCTTGATGACTATTACAACTTCCTTCTCTGATACTGTCAGCTGCCCAGGTCTGTACCTAAGAGCTCAGCTTTTGACATACTTGCACACAAACCCAGATTCTGCTAGATATGTCATCCCTTCTCCTATTATCTACAAAATGTCCCTGCCTTAGTTAGGGGCACATGCCTTGTCTGGCCTTGATCTCTGGGACCAGTGAACAGCACCACCCCCTTACACCTCCCCTCTCCAAGTTTTCTTGATAAACCTGTTGCTACACATTTTCAATTAGGCTTGATCTGCCTTAATGCATTGGTAGAGAAACTTAGTATAAGGGATTACTATTAATGTGTATTTCACATGAAGTTAACTTGACAGTTAGGATAGAAATATACTTCTATGAAATGGGGACTCTTGCCAGTGTGAAAGACTGACCTTGAAAATTTGTCTGACCTCCAAGAATCTGGAGAGTTTCCTCGGGGGTTCTTTACAACTTCCTAGCCTGGGGCTTCAGACTCAAGCACATAGAAGATGAGAAAGACCCTAAGCCAGAGGGTCTTACCACATTTTCTTTTGATTGACACAGAAAGATAGAAACCATTATCAGAATTTATTTTTTGCATCTACTCCAGATTATTTCAGATATACTAGTCCTAATCTTTCATATTTGTCAAAGTTTCTCTACTCTTACTGAGATCACGACCATCATGGGTCTGAGAAAACCAATAAAGCTCATGCAAGTCCTGAAGTAATTTCTATTGAAACTCACCTATGAATACAGACGTGTGAATATAAAGCAGCATTCCGCTCATGTTCAATTCCTCCAGGACTGCTTCTCCGTATGTGGTGCCTGAGATAGTTATAAACAAGCCTTCTCAGAAGCTCACACAGCTTATTACTGGCATTTTGTCTCAAGGGTACAGATCCTTTTTCTCAAGGAGGAATGAACAGTTACATTATTCAGTCAGCTGCTTCCACAGCTCTAAGACAGACTCTATCCTTCCCCATGTCCCACAGCTACTGAGCCATGATACAATGGATTTTAAAAGATTTTCCTGATTCAAGTGAGTCAGATGCATAATTTCCCATGATTATCTTACTTCCTCCTAGGAAGCCACTGTTAACGACCCTGTCTACATGCTGAATTTGAACTAAAGTCATCCTGTGAGAGTATCTTTGGTAACTTCCATCTTTCTCTCCTCCTTGACATTGTCCAACTTCTTTGATGGACTCTAACTTTTGGATTTTAGGGGGACACTTTCTTATAGATCATTTGCAATCGCTAACCCTTCAGTCCTACCTGCTAGAGGAAATGGTAAGCTAGCACCCCATTCCACTCTTCCTTTACTTTGCTTCGCCTGCCAAACCAGTCTAGTGTGAGTCTATAGAATCTACGGTCTTTTTCTCTTTTCTGCATGGCAAACTACTTCTGCAATGACAGCTTATTTCAGTTGCATGTCCATTTCCCACAGTAAAGGTTATTTAGTTGCTGACTTAGCCTGATTGCAAATCTATCCCATACATGCTACTTTCACAGAGTACAATATATTAAGACTTATTTTTTTTTAAGAAAAAGTGTATGCTCAGAATAAACCAAATTAATCTACCTTATAACACGTATAAGAAGGCAACTGCTTTATCAGCCTGCAAGGATGTACCATTCTCAAACACCCAAGCCTTGATTACAAGTCTTAAAAGCCATAGTGTGGGCACCCAATTGTCACCATAGAAAAAAGCAAACAAACCCATACCACATGATGAAACGAAGATATAACAAGATTGTGGCAGACTACCCTCACCCAGGTAGTCTCAGTTGCATAGGTTAGCACCCATCAGAGAAGGCACGCAACTGGACTTCTCCAATTCTTACATTGTTCTATCATTCTCTCTGTGTTGGTGATCCTAGCATATCTGTACCTCCAAAAACCCTCAGCAGTTTAGCAAGTGACTCACAAAAGCTGTGCCTTGGAACACTCTTCTCCTCTTGGAGTCAAATACACCAAATGTTTCCTATAACCAACACTTGGTCACTGCATGTATAGCCTTGATGAAGGGCTTTGTGAGTCTTACCATTTTTTTGAGCATCCCAAGTCTTAAAATTTGTTATCTTTCTCTCTTATTATTCTCTCTGCTTTCAACAGAAGTGATTGTTTCAATTCAGAAGAAATAAACACACATCATTCTTAGTTATAAATTAATTCAGGAGAAACACAGTTATGTACTAATAAAAAGCACATACAGTATATGTTTATTAAAATGGTATTTATGGTTTCAGTTAACTAGGAACAATCTAAATAGCTATCAAAAATAGAGCTGAAAAAATTGAGGTATTTACATTAAATAGTATATTGCACAACACTAATACAGCACACAATACCATAGACACAACACCACAATATATCCTACAAATATAATATGAAACTAGAGAAAAACCACAAAAGTAAATATATGTGATGTGTGGCGGAGTCAGAACAGATTGAGCCAGCCACCAAGAAGAAACATGTAAGGAACACAGGTGAGCCATAGGCCACATGGCAGACAGATTAATGGAAATGGATTGAGTTAAGATGTTATAGCTAGCTAGCAATGTGCCTGAGCCACAGGCCAACAGCATGAACATAATATAAGTGTATGAGTCACTTTTGGGGACCTGAACAGTGGTGGGCGGCTAAGCGGTCTTGGACTGCAGGTCCATGGGCCTGGACCTCTGGCCCCCTGGGCCCAGAAACCTTATTGTAACAGGAAACATCTGGGATACTCATACTATTATCTTTCTTGATACAATTCTTTGTTAGTCAGATATGTAGGCAGAGATTCCCTACAGTCATTCTCAAGTAAACATATGCTATATTAATTTAAAATGCTTAGCCAATCACTCAGATTCATTACTAACCAGCTCTTACATTTTAAGTTAATCCATATCTCTTATTTACACTCTGCCACTTGCAGCACCTTTACCAATATGCCCATCCATCTCCTGCTCTCTCTACATCTGGATGTGCCTCCAGAATTAATACTGGCAGCATTTGCCTAGTCTGGCCCTCCTGCCTAATTTTATTCTGTCTAGCTACTGGCCAGTCAGCTTGTTTATTAAGCCAATCACAATGACATATATTCACACAGTGTGAAGGACTATTCCACAGTACATGTGAGTTCATTTTGTAAAAATCGACCAAATTCTAAATTACTTATACAACTTTATTTCAAATATAGCTTAAAATAATATGCTCATCTTTCTCACCTTCTGTTCTTTGATTTTCTACTTTTGCTCTCATTAAAAGTCATATGAGCCGAGAGAAGTTTACTAAATTACAGTAACAAATAAAGTTTACCATGACTGTGTATCAATCATGGCCCCTAAAAAGATGACAAAATAAAATATGCAGTGCAGAACAGCTCCAATGTATCTTTAAACCTTGCTAAAATTGGGAAATAGAGTAACTGTCTATAATCAGAAAATATGAACAGATTAATTCAAACTAAGCACATTGTGGTTTAACACCCATCACTGCAAATTGAAGTTGTTTTAATTTGCAATCAAATACAGATTCAGAGAAACTACAGCAACAAAACATAGCCTGGCATTTGATTACTAGTGTTCGGAACTCCATTCATGTGGTAGAAGTGATAAAGCAATGATGAATCACAATGGATACAAGATTTAGAGAAGTTCTTTATTAAGGAAGATTAATAACTTAGAATGGGTGTAAAGAGCTCCTTTTGTGTGTGTATTCTGTCTTAGTTGAGAAATCTGTTGTTGTGAAGAGATACCATGACTATAATACACTTATGAAAGAAAACATTTAATTGGGGCTGGTATGTTCATAGGTTTAGGCTATAATCATCATTGGGGGAAGTATGGTAGTGTGTTGTGGGACTATGCTCTTGTCACTGTAAATATTGGTTTAATAAAATGCTGATTAGCCAGAAGCTAGACAGAAAGTAGAGGTGCAGTAATGAGATGAGGAGAATTCTGGGAAGTAGAAGAGCAGAATAGCAAACACCAGCCTGACACAGAGGAAACAAGACAAGAATGCTTCAATGAGAAAAGGTACTAAGCCATGTGGCTAATCATAGATAGGAATAATTGGCTAATTTAAAGTGTAAGAATTAGCAAATAATAAGCCTGAGCCATAGGCCAAAGAGCTTGCAATTAATATAAGCCTCTGTCTGTTTATTTGTGGCTAAGATACTACAGGACTACAAGTTAGACCTGTGGGCTAGGCAGGACCAGAAAATTCTGACTACAGTGATGTACAGGCTAACATGGTACTGGAGAAAGTGCTGAGATTCTACATCTGCATCTGCAGGCAGAAAGAAAAAAGAAACAGTCACTTGGCATGGTTTGAGCTTCTGAAACCCACCACCCCTAGTGATACACTTCCTCCATCAAGGCCACACCTAGTCCAACAAGGCTAAACCTCCTGATAGTGTCATTCCCTAATAAGCCTATGGGGGCTATATTTATTCAAACCACCACATGCACCAAATCACATGATGATCCATAGCTGCCCTCTGAATCACTCATAAACTTTTGTCAGTATCAAAAAAATTTCAAAATAAAGATTGTCAAAAATATTCCAGCAATTTTTTATCATAATTCTGCATTATATCATTGACATGGTAAGCAAAGTAACTAATTATGTGGGTTACTTATGTTATTTCAACAACAAATACCAGTGACACTAACTAATGTGTAACATTGTTTTATGATGACATTATATGGGATTAGTAAATGGAGAAGAAACGAATTATTTCTTCATATATAAATAGACATCTTTTGGGCCATACCTTCAGAAATATCTATTTAATTGTGCATGGAACATTCAGAGACCACAAGTTTGAGATTTTTATATGCATGCTAGGATCCAGGATTGAATGCTCTGCATTCAGTGCTGACTTCAGTAGCTGAAAGTTACTGAGGAATACGGGACAGAGTAGGGCTTTAAGCCAGAGGAGTAAGTTATACCTCATGGAACTTATATTTTTATAGACTGAATTTGACTAGAGTTCACACATCTGGCATCAAATTTCTGTTGTGTGACTTTTGTACCTGCCTACAAACATATCAAAGATGCTTATCACTGATTATTATGGTCTCTAATTTTAAAGGTTGGTTTAATTTATTGTCTTTGCTTTCAAGAAGGAATTTTAGTTTTTATTTTTTTAATAGTACTTTACAATATTTTAGAATTTACTTCCTCAGTTCACACCTTGTCCTTTCCAACATTCCTGAGGAACAGTTCCTTGTTTTTAGGCATAACAATGCCTATATGTGTGTGATTCCCAGAGGCGTCTGGATGAGTGCTACATAAGTTGAGGTTCATTTAGCAAACATGATCTCATGCACTGTCAGCATATGTGTACTCTCTATAATTAAAACACAATAACAAGAAACGCATGGTAAATGAGTTTAAACCTCTACTGACATACGAAATAACTTTTCCCTTCCAGGGCCAATTGAAATGCACTCCTCACTCATTTTGTCCTTTGTCTTCAGATAGATCTATAAAATACTGAGAAAGAGAATTCCCATTCTCATTATAGAGCAACATTATAATAAATTAATTTTATTGCTCAGGCTAAGTACTTTTAAATATTAGCATTTCTGAGGCAATCCTCCTTCCATTTACTATACTAGAGCACTTGCAGCCCTCTTATTTAAAATGCATCCATAATGTTATCAAGCACAAGCCAATTGTGGCTAAACCAATCACAGCACGGACATTCTGGAATTAGTATTTGTACTTAATGAGAATAATTTTAGAAACGGTGTGGTGGTGTCTCAGTATCGAGAGAATTGATGCCCTGTCTCATGTGATCACAAACCCTGAAGATAAGCATAGAAACTCAGTCCAAATATTTGCAAAAAAATGTAGAACCTACATATTTTTCTTTGATTAAGGGTGGCATTTGTTCAGCTAAAGCATTTGGATATAGGTAGATTTCCTTCCCTCCTATTTCTGTTGACATGGCATTTACAAGTATTTCCTCTTCCACAAACACTTATTGCTGCTAAAGCAGTCCATGATCCTAAATAACCTCCACAGAGAATTTATGTACCTCATACTCCTTTCCCAAGTATTAAGTAAAAATTACTTTCCTTACACAAACAGGCTATGTTTTTAAAACTATTTTTGAATTTTTTAATTAAAATAGTTTATTTAGTATTAATACGTGTACACAATCAATCAAATCCATCCCTCCTAGCTTACCTCCAAATCCCCATACCAGTTTTTCATCCCAACATCATGTGGTCTCTTAAAAAAATAATCATTGAACCAATGTGTTACTGCCTCTATGTGCAGGGGTATAGAACCACCTACTGGAGTATAGCTAGCCTTTCAGGACCCCTATTACTATAGAGAATAACATCCCTCCCCAGCAGCTACTAATTTTTAGTAGCCCCCTAGATATGGATAGGACCTTGTGAGCCCTTTCCAACATATATTAGGAATTAGGCTGACTGGATCCTGTACAAGTTTGTGTATGCAGGTCTCAAACTGTATATTCACATATACAACCATGCTGTCCTGCCCAATAAATACCATTTGGGGTTGCTAGTTTCCACTGCCTTTGACTCTACAGTCTGTATGTGGAATTTTCTGTCCTGCCAGCCACTTCCCAAATAATCACACAGAGACATAATATTAATTAAAAATGTTCAGCTGATAATATAAACTTGCTTTCAGCTAGCTCTTATTAGTTAAATTAACCTATGTCTACCAATCTATGTGCTGTCTTAAGGTTTATTTATCACATCTACATTATGGTTGCTCTGAATCTCATAGTGTCTCCAGACTCCAGAGTCTCCACTGCTTTTCTTCTTGGTATTCTCTCTTCCTGAAAAATTCTGCCTAGGCACTGCACAATTATCTTTTTCATTATCATTGAGTGCAACACGTCTTCACAGTGTACAAAAGGATTATTTCACAACAGCAGTCTTTCCATCCACTCTTACAATGATTCTCTGGCCCTGGGGAAACATTGTATGCTCTATTTGTCCCATTTAGAGTTGAGCCCTTCATAATATGTTATTTTCAGCCTTTCTACTAGTGGTGGGTCTCTGTACTAATAACTGTATACAGCAAAGTCAAGCTTCTCAAATGAAAGTTGAGAGAAGCAATAATTGACAGATATAAAGATAATACATTAGGAGGACATTTATTACTATGTCTCTCTTCAGCAGAATAATAATGTTAGGTATGCCCATCAGGCCTAATACCTAACCAGATTTGGGCTCAGTTAATAGTATCAGGAATGAGCTCCACATTGTGAAGCAATCTTTAAATGCATTCATCAACTACTTGGTTACTTCTATAACATTCTTGACACTATTGGACCTGTAGGAATATCTTACTAGTATTATTAGTACTTGTTATAGTCTGCAGGGTTCACATCTAGGTAATAATGTTGATAACGTTTCCCTCTCATTACCATCGATAACAACTTCTAGTACCTTCTAGTACTGTGAAAACTAACCAGTGGAGATAAATCATCCAGACCAGTATCAGCTATAGTTGGTCTGTGTCCAATCATTTGATGTCTTCAGAAATAGGGCCTTTGAAGGGAAAGAGAGAGGGAGTAAAGAGAATGGTTGTATTAATTATATTTGAGATAGACATGTTAAGTAAATGTTATAAACAAGGAATTTTAAAGAATGATTTAAGGAGAATGTTGAAGAAAATTTACATTTATTAGTTTTCATGTCAGTTATTAGAGCCAGATAATTTTTAAGGATCTTGTGTCTTTTTGAGTATCTATTAAGAATCTAATGTGTCATTAGGGAAGGGCTTGGTGAACTTATTGCCTGCTTCACACATGTGAGAATCTGAATTCTAATTATTATAATACAAGTAAAGCCAGATCAAGTAATTCATATATGTAATCTTAGTGTTTCTTCAGCAAGAGGATTCCTGGAAGCCTGTGAGCCACATAATATGACAAAATAACAGATTGTATTTCAAACAGCATGGAAGATGGAGACCATTGCTGTTCATTGACTTCCATGTATATGCTATTACATGCACAAACCTTTACTCTTATGTGTCTCAGACACACATATCACACAGATGAAGAAGCAAAACTAGTGCAATAGTGGTGGAAGAATCGTATTAAAGGGTAAAAACATTTTCTAATTTATAACAGAAACCTTTACTAATAATGAAGTCATTTCCCTTTCCTGCTAAACTCTTCTTAAACATAATTCTTCATTTTTGTTTATAAGACATATTCTAAAACTGAATAATTTTTAGTTGACAATATAAGAAAACAATTTGCTATAATTAATATATGCAAAGTTTGATATTATGCTATAATCCCTTCTGCATTCTTATTGTTTATCTTTGTGTTATCTTTATAGAAAATTATACTTCAGTCATTTCATTTTATAATCATATAGCACATAAGCTGACTAACTTATCTAAGGACTATGAGTATATATCATTTATAGAATTTCTCTATGTTCAAAACACCAGCCCATGACTAGTTAAGATCAAATTAGATAGGAATTCCTTTTAGCCAATAATTTATAATAAACTGAGAGAAAAAATATTCTAGTGAAACATTCTGTGCCTTAGTATTCTGAGACAGTCTCTGTGGAATCGCAGAGGGTATAATTAAACAGGAGGATAGAGAACCCCATTTACAAAGGACACAGGATGCCAGAAAAAGAGAATTAGATGTAAATGAAGAGGTTTACTAAGCTAAGTTGATGTGAACTGCTTTTTCATGGCCTATGTTAGTAAATATAGGATAGTTCATATTTTATTCTTATTATTTAATATTTATTAAACTTTAATAAGTAAGCTTTAAAACAAATACCATAGAACTTACAGAAGTGAGTCAAGTTTTCTTTTCCACAAATGAGCACAAAGTTAAAAATAGCTATATTGAGAAGGTGGGTGGGAAGCTGGAAGCTGGCTGCACTCTGTGCTCTGCAGGCCTGTCAAGCAATGCTGCCCAGGAGACAATCAAAATACTGCAAGGAATGTGCTGTGCCACACACTCTGCAAAGCTGTAGCCCAAGAAGAAGCTACAATGGAATGTAGCACCTGATGCATCCCCACCCCCAGGCCTTAGCAAACAACCTTGAAAGAAATTACAGCATCTGCTTCCACTGCAAGCCACAATCCCAAGAACCAGAGGCTACAGAGACCACAGACCTGCCTTTCTCCTTTGCCATAACGCCACAGGGAACCTACTGGGGACAGAGAAACTGGAGAATGTTACCTTCCAACTCTAACTCGGTGAAGCAGTTGCAGCAAGACCTATTGTTTTTATTTCTTCTTTTCTATTATTTAATTCAAATTTCTGCATGTTATATGTTAGGATGGTTTTGCTTTCGTTCTCATATTCTCCAATTAGCTTGTAGTGCTGATGCTTCCGTTTCTCCATCCAGCCAAAAAGAATATGCAATTATAAATGGATCAGGAACCAGAACATAAGGCCTGAAAGTATAAAAATGGTAGAAGAAAAAGAACAATGAATGCTAAGCTTATAGCCATTGGTAAGGACTTTCCAGAAAGGATTATCCGGGAAATAACGCCAATAGCAAATGAGATCTCCTGGAATTAAAAAGCTTTTGTAAAGCAAAGCAAACAATCAATGGTGTAAACAGGAGCCAGCAGAACGAGAGAGAGGGACTGCTAACTACACATTTGACAGATTCATGTTTAGCATATGTAAGGACCTCAAAGAAATTAAACATAAAAATACAAACTGTAATTGGCACAGGGGCTGCACACCTGTAGAGAGGGTGCTCAAGAGAAGAAGCACAAATGGATAGTCAACATTGCAAAGTGTTCAACATCTTAGCTGTCAAGGATATGGAAACTGAAACTATTTTTAGATTCTTATCGCAGTCAGTATGGCTGTCATCAGGAAAACCAATGAAAGGAAATGATCAGGTATGGAGAAAGGATAATATTTATGCACTATTGGTGGGAGAACAAAAATAGAATTTTATTCAACTACAAAATAATAAATAATAATTTTTTTAGGAAGGTGAATGAGACTGGAACATATTGCGATCGGTGAGACGATGCAGGCACAAGTATAAATGTACATATCTTACTCTCACGTAGATCCTATCTTCATTTTTTTTTAAAGATTTTATTATTCGTATTTTTAAGTATCCAGGGTGATCATGAAGCCATAAGGGGACATGTTGACATTGACATTGAAGGGGAAGAGACTCTAGTAAGAGAAGATTCTGTACAATATATGTGGTATAAAATAATAGGTGTGGTATTGGATTTTACATGTTTAAGTGAAACCTTGGTGGTGTATGGGACAGAACAAGAAGAAAGGGCTAGGGCTATTGAAAACTAAGGCTGCATACAAAAGCCTTAATCAGCAGCTGATTGAAAAATAGACATTAAAAAAAGAAAAAAAATGTTTAAACAGGTTTTCTGCATTTATAAATGTGATACTATTAGAATGTTTGGGTTATTAAACACAGTACTCAGGACTGGCTATGGGTTCTCTCCATGTGAGTTACTGGTTAGATAGAGTTAAGAAGTCTCCAAAGCTACATCAGTAACCCATAGTACTCTTGATTTCCCCTCATAAAAAGATGGTGCAACCACATTGCTGAAGAAGTACTACACGTTGGTTATCAGGTTAGAGAACCCATTCTCAAACTGACTATGACACTTCCTCCTAGTGGAAAAAGCCATCAATTGCACCACCAAACACTGCTGTGTGTCCCATGATGCCAACTCATTAGGCGAGATCTGCTTACTGATGCAAACAGTGGCACAAAAATTCTGCAGTAACCAACAGCTTTCCAATTATGTTTTTGGCTTGTTTCACAGGAAAGAATTTCAGGCCTCCTACTGTAACTTGGATTTAAAAAAAAAAAAAAAAAAAAAAAAGAAAGGTGGCAGGGAGAAAAAAGAAAACCTCCATGCATGCAAAGACCATAGGCCTTATAAGAAATATGCTATTATCAAACTGCCTTCCAAATTTATGTCAAATTCACAAATTTTTGTTGCAGTCCACCTTGGTTCACAGGTGTTCCTCCGCACCTTGAGGATAATAGTTAATACAAAGACTCACAAGTAGTCAAAATATATACTATATGTGCTCAATCATAAAGGAGAGAGCTACATTAACTACCTTTTTATGCAGTTTGGGGAGTGTCATTTAAGAGATGGTAGAAAGATCAAGAATGTGTTGAGTGCTGTAAAGTGCTTTCTCTGTACACGATGTGGCCTTGTACTCATAAACTCATAACATCATGGTTACCAGCAGAAGATCTGCACACACATGTTCAAGCCAGCCAAAGTTTCAGTTTAGATGGCCGAAAGGCTGTTGATGCTCCACCACCGTATGGAGAATTATTAGCAGGTGACTGGAGGAGAAAAGTCATTTTTTTTCCCTTGGAGGTAAGTCCATTGGTATGTAGTTTATGCGGATGACTCTGGACCCAAGACAAATAAACATCATGAGTTGGACACGGACACAGTGACCTATTGAAATATACAAAAACTCCACAGAAAATGGAGATGTCTAAGGAAAATGGTGGTGTCTACAGAGATTATAGCAATATGATATGAATATGATAAAAATAATTTACACAGATGCATGATCAACTCTCAACAAATTTAAGATGTACTTTTAATTTCAAACATTCAAAAATGAGAAAATGTTATAACTTACAGTTGCCTAGAGCTACCAAAGACTTTGTACCAGTTCTGCATTTTCAATTAAAAGAAAACTTATTACAAGCAACTGGGACAAATTAGACTTACCTAAAGAAAAACCAAAAAGGATTGTGGCCATAATCTGATATTGGATTAAAGCCACAATTTTAATACAATCTCATTGATGGAGTTATGGGGACTAGATATTTTGTAATGGGAACAATTACCTCATGAAAATATCCTCTTTCTCTCTCTCTCTCTCTCCCTCTCTCTCTCTCTCTCTCCTCTGCAAACTTAGAGCAATAAAATGGTCATTTGCAATGAAGGAAAAGATAGTTTCCAAAAACTTAACATCTTTATACCTTACTTGAATTTTGGCTTAAGCATTCAGTACTATAAAAATAAAAGGGTTTTAATTTCTGCCTCCATGGTGTTTTGTTTTAGCAGCTCAAGCCAGTTAAGACAGTGATGACAGGAAAATTGAAGACACTTTTCAAGTTATTATAACATAACATTTAAGTTGTGTATGTGCACAATTGTTACTTCTAAGGCCTCGTATGAGATAAATGGAATGTTTCCTATAGTTTCTGAAACTCAATGAGGAAACCTGTAACAATCAGGCAAGGAGATACAAGAGAGACCTCCATATTAGAATGAGAAAGTGTACTCTAATATGCAGCAAGAAATTCAATTAAATATAATTGTCTGTTTTCAAATAAATTAAAGCAAGTCAGACTTTCTGTGGGTCAGTAGCTTAGGCAGATCACGACTGTACAATTTACTGCAGAGTGTAACTAGGTCAAAGCTATCACTTGATTTACACTCTTATGTGGATACCAGAAGAGAATTCTATACATGTTTTCTAGGTTGTTAGCAGAATGCATTTCCTTGTGGCCAATAGATTAAGACACCAGCTTCTTGTTGGCCATAAACTGAGTACATCTCTGAGCTACTAGAGGTCACTGAGGATCCACAAATTCATTATTAATCCTTAGGCAATATTTCTGACCTCCTCAGCTTTTTCTTACAACTCAATCAAGCCAATAATGAAATAATATCTATAACAACTGATTAGATAAATGTCTTAATATTAATAATATGTAGAGCAAATCCATGTGTGCTTTACATAATATAAATACATAGTTATGGGAAGAGATATAATAGTGAATGTAAGCTGACTTAAGTGAAAGGTCAAAGCCTATGAATTATAACCCTACAGTCTAGTGCCCTATCTGCCACTTGTACCTGAAGATGAAGTTATATATCTAAGCATTTGAATAAATACAGCTATCATCCATTTATGCATTCTGTAGGAGAAGAAACTGTCAGTGGTTACAATTTAGGAGACAATCAGTCACACAGAAAATGGTAATGATGAAAGTTGACCTATCATTTGGGAACAAGGGAGAAAAAGTGAACTTAAGGAATAGGAAGATGAAAAAGAAAAGGAATTAAAAGTAACTTAAAGCAACCAACTGCTAGCTTTCGACTTGGAGAACACTTACGTAAGAAGAGTGCTGGCTGTGGCTAGGAAATTGACACCATCATTCATGGAAAAAAGTTTAGAAATGAGACTAGTGGTGACTAAGCCATCTTAAATCTAGTATGCAAAGAAGACCTGCTAATAGTCCCAAATAGTAAAGGTATCAGAATAAGTAAGAAAGGTAGAAAGAAGGTAGATAAAATGGGTTTGGCATTATGCACCTCAATGAGAAAGAAAAAAAAATTACATGATGTTGAAGATATTTAATTTCTTTCATTGTAATAAAATAGGTTCATAGGCTGTAGACAAAGATTGGTGATCAGAAGTTTAGTAATCTCAGCTCACAATTGTGAACAGGAATTTATTAAATCATGACATTTATCTGCATACTACTTTGGTAACATAGATCTATTCTATTTTTAATCCTGAATAATTTAAAAAATTACTTTACATTAAATATTTAACCTATTCAAAATTGCCCTGTCCTAAATATATCAATTAAATGCATATATTACGTGCAAGATCACTTTTATTAAACCAAATTAAATATTGAACTAAATTTAATAATTAAACTGGATTTCATATTAGACCAATTTAACATATAGTATTAAAAGTTCAGTTTGTGCAAGAATGAAAGGGTAGGAGAAATAAATATTGAATAGTTTTATAAAAGAAAATGACTATGAACTTAGTTAGCAAATAATTCAGCATTAAAATTTTAGGATAATATTTGTGTAACATGCCCTTATATATGCATGCATGTGTGCATATTTTACTGGTGCAAGAAAAAATAAAAATGTTACAAAAGTAGACTGTTATTTTAGAAATATCTTAATATTCAGGACTTAACAGATTTCTCAGGCACCACTGTACCTTATATTTTTCCCTCATAAAATGCATTCAAGTAGAACCAAATAGCTCAAATCCCCTCTTAGAAACCCCAGTGAGACTACTGCAGTCATAATAAAAGATGACTTGAGACACTGTCTGAGCAGGTGACTGGCCTCATTTACTCTCCAAGTTTATTAATTCAATGAAAAAAAAATGTTTATTGAATTCAACTGTACTGAACCCCAGTAGAGGTACTGGAGATATAAATGAATAAAACACAGAATGCCCTTGCTCTTCTGATGATTCATTTTAATGTGTAGGTACTGGGTAGAAAGATAAACACCTAATGTATCATTTGATGAAAAGGTTCATGAAGACAAATGAGTAGTATGAGAAGGGGAGATGCAGATAAGGAAAGGGCGGGACTTCTCTGGAGGGGTAAAGGAATACCAAACAGATCACACTGTTTCTCATACAAAGACCTAAAGAAAAAAACCATTCACATTGTTAATGCAGAGAAAAGATAACTTCTAAGTACCAACTTCATGCCTTCCGACAGTCAGACAACTTGCTGGCTGTCCCCAAGGAAAGTATCAAATTTAAACTTTAAGCAAGTTTTTGCCATCATGATATCCTACAAAAATCTTCAATCTGAAACTGTCATGCAAATATTTAGAGACAATTCACATACACACAGACACACACTAATAATATTTGAAGTGTGTTGTCTTTACATAAACCGACATCAAGCTAGACTCTATTCACTGCTATAAAAGATTTAACACTTTCTTTCTTTTAAAGTAAACTAGAACCTATAAGTCTATACCCCTTCTAAACAGAAACAGTTCAATTTTATTCCTTTGTAAGAAGAAAACATCAAACATGACTGAATTGGCTTTGATGTTTGCATAGCTCATGGGGCCTCGAAGTCCTGGCTATGAATGCTTATTCTAAGTGACATTGTCGGCAGAAGGAAAAGTTGACCTCATAAAAAGAGCAATATACTAACTGAAAATGTGCTTTGGGCTAAAACTACAAAATATAAAATTCACACTAATTTCAATAAAATCGGCTGAATTTATTTTTTAGATCTATGATGACATAGATTCTGGCCAGTCAATTTCATTATACAATGATTACTTGATTTTATAATTTCTGTTTCCAGAAGCTGAAGAGTTTACAGAAAGGATAAAGTTAACAATACCTTTGTAAAAGAAATAAACTCGAGTGGGGGAAGGGTGTTTTACGGATATTCTCTTTTCCAGTTCATTGTCACAGCTTGGTTGACACATCCTGTCTGGTGAAATACAGAAACAGTGTGAGTCAAACCCTCTCCATCAGGAGCTCTCCTCTGAGATCTGCTTTCCCAGGAGACACCGCCTGCCCACTGATGTGACATTTTAACTAGTAAGGCACTTCTATAATGTGTAACTGAAATAGTGAAAAGCTAAACGAATCCCAGCCAAATAAAAACCACTTGCTTTGTTAATTTATTGCTATCATTGTATAGTCCTTTTGGACTACAGAGAAAAATACTGTGTGTTCTGCCTGTTTTGTACAATTGGAAAGTATCTTTATGCTATCAGGATTTACTTATATAAAAAGGATGTAACCTCCAGATCTTCATTCCCTAGTGCTTTCACCTGTGATATATTTAGCCTCAATTTATTAGACAGGGTTTGCCTTAGGGTGATGGTTGTGTTTGTTGTTGTTATTATGTTTGCTTCTATGATCAACGAAATGTTTCTAGTCAAACAGAAAATTAAAATAGCACATGTACTAAGCACAAACTCTGAAGTACCGTAAAACCAATGTGCCATTTGAGAGGTTTTGGCTAGGAATTGCAAACTTATCAATATCAGTAACCTGAAAAGCTATTAATCAATTCCAAATTACCTAGACCGAGCACTCAAAATGAGAAAAGTACATGAGCAAGAGCACTTTTCTAAAGATTAAGAAAAGTGTCTCCACTTTGCCAAAACCAGTCTGTGGCTTTCTTCTTAGACTCTGCATTGGGAATACTAATTATAGGATAAGTCTGATCATTTATCAAGGTAAGTCCAAGAATCAGAAGCCACTCAATGATTGTACTTGTGAAGAAGAATGCCCTCTTCAGGATGGAGTGGGAGCAATTATAGCTTAAAGAGAAATATTATACTCACTAAATAGAGTGATGAATAATTGAAAATGAAGGTATAGTTTAGCCACTATGATTCTCCTAACAACAAATGAATTATTGGAGAATAAGACACTTTAGTTTGAAACGTCCTCAGGACTAATCTCTAAAAATCACTGGATAAAAACTCCTATTACACTGAATTGGAGTTAATGGAATGGCCCTCTAGTTCATCTGCCTCTGTGCTTAGACAGCTCTGTATATGCCAGCTCTCTCTGTCTCTGCTGAGCCTGTAAATTCAAGACATAAAGAGTGAAAATGAGTCCACTGCTTAAGGCTACATAAAAGTCCTAGGGCGGTGGTTATTTGTCCATTAACTGCAGAGTTTACAGTGGGGTTCCCCATCTTAATAAAATCTCTGCCACTTTCATCAGATTGTATACGTATCAATAGCCATCATTTAGAGTACTAACATCATGTTTCATAAAAGCCAAAAACTCTTTTTAGATTATTATAAAATGTTAGTGTTTTTACACTGTTAATCATAATTGATCATAGCTTTGTTAATCTTTCCCCTTTCCCTGTTTTATTTATTATTCTCACATTTTATCATTAGAAGTTACTTGGGCATTTACATATTATAATCACTTATTTGACACATCAGCTAACTAGTCCAAATCTGATTTACTCTTTTGGTTACAACACAAAAGTAGAATATTATAATATGTTGTGAATATAGTAAGTAAATTATTTAAAGCTAAGTAAGACTTCTCTATGAAAAATTTCTCAGCTTTAACTTTGTTCAAAATATAATCTAGTGATGTAGAGATTCACAATGGAAAAAGTAAAGACTCAAGGTTCCAGGGTTAGATGTATCAGCAGTTCCAATCTCACACTGGAGATCCAGAGGGTTCTTGGAGAGCTGACGGTCTTTAGTCTGCTGCATGCTTGAGGAAGATGGTTATAACTGTGAAGGAATATCATAGCAAAAGGATACATGAACTTGCCAGCAGCCTGAGTGAAGGCACGCAGGCAAAATGTATAGTTAGTTTCCTTCTTCTGTGTCATTTTGTCTGGGTGACCACCACAAAGTGCCACATAAATATAGGGTGTGTTTTCTTTAAATAATTTGATCATGAAAGACCCTCACAGAAGTACGCAGCAACTGGCAGTATAGTTGGTTCTATATTCAGTCAAACCACCAACCAAACTAAGAAATACATTTACATAATGCTTATTAATTTGTTAGAATTGGTAATTTTATCATTCAATATTCTAGTCTCTTACTGTACATTTCTAAAAATAATTAAACTTTAGCACATGTATATAAAGAGAAAATAAAACAGCATACATAGAGTAATGCTATCCATGATTCAGGCATCTACAGGTATCTAGAATGTAATCTCCACTGATAAGAAGACACTATTATGTACATTAGAAGCATAATGAGGTTTCCAAGTCAGGAAAAGGTAGAATTTAGAAACCCATGATGATGATGTAGGCTGAGACTGTTCCAGAAAGAAAATCGGTTTGTTATCATAACACCTTTCACTACATATTGGAAGGACGACTCAGTGAAGTAACAAAATGACAAAACAAAAATAAGAAATATGGAGCTTTGTAAGGGCTGAAAATGATTGGTGTAGACATGAAACATCATGAAGGCACAAATTATATGGTGATATCAAAAGAACATGCATCTAATAGACCAACCAGGCCCCAGTAGAGTCTGTTATTCTGCCATTAAAAACTGGTTGATGTAGACATGACAATAGTTACCAATGGCAGAACCAAGGTGAGGCTAATTATACAGTGTAATGAATACATTTTAATAGAAAGCATACATGGCTGAGCTGGGCCATAGTCCTTTTTAAGAAAACCTAAGGTCCATGTTTGCTTCTATAGGTAAAATACTAAATATCTCATTATACCATATCATTCACAATACCTACTTTATTTCTTCTTTCAGACATGAATAATTTAACAGGAGTAAAAGTACCCTGAGCCAAGGGCAATGGGGAAACATATATATTCACTGTGGAATTCTTACTGATTGCAGAATATTTGCGTTAATTCTAATGATATACAATTATAGTGGTTCTAATAGCAGATTTTCCTTCTCTTATTTAAAAAAAAAAAAAGTAGGGGTCTGCAAGGACAAGCAGCACATTTCACCCGAATGTTAGAAGACCAGCTTCCCATTAGTAAGGTAGTCCTGCTAGACCAGTTCATTAACCACAGATGCTTTGTTCCTTCACAGAATTCTTTGCAGCCCTGATGAGCTTGGCTTTGAGTGTCTCCCTGGAGGAGGGAAGACTAAGTGATGGGAACACAGCAGGCTAAGCCTATGCCTTCCAAGTAGAGTGTACAGTTGCTAATAAAGTGTTTGGATTTGCCTTTATTTCTTTTCAGGTGCAGAAAGCTCTGGGGACCCTGATGTGCTGCCTGGATTTTTTGATCTCAGTCTAAAACTATGTAGCTTTCTAGCATCTAAAAATAGCTCTTTAAGAGAATGTATTGCTTGATATGTATGTATTCAGAGAACATAGAAAGAGAAAAAGGCATATTATTATTTAAAACTATGAAAGTTGGTAGTAATTGAATTTTAATGAACTTAAACTCCTCAGACTGTCATAGAATCTGAAGCCATTACATGAAACTTTAGTGGTACACCTTTGCTTCTAGGTCATAGACAGCATCTCAGATGAAGCCTCTCTTTTAACATACCCACTAAAAGGAGGCTCCACCTACCAGATAGCACTTTTGTTTGGAGCCATTCTTGTGCAAAAAGTATTTTTCAATGTGTTATATGGGGTACATAATACAAGTATATTTTTCATAAAGATATTTGAATCTTGAAACTTCTGTGCAAACTAAAAATTCCAATTCTCTTGGAATTTTGTTGCTTGTAAATCTTTAGGATTCTTTGTTTGTGTTCTTGAATGGTCTCTATTTTGGAAATACAATATTCATTGAGGAGGAGCGAGGGCTACATTTTCTCTGGGTATATGCGTAAGTTTTAGAGGGTAATTAGGAAGTTTGCTTGACTAGCATGATAGGTAGTATGCCCTTTTAAGATCCATGACCTCCAGAGCCCCAGGTAGCTGCCTATATTTCGAGTACCAGGCATGATTTCAGACCATAGAAATCCCAGCTTCAACAGCAGCTCCAGCACAAAAGGCTCTGCGAACATTGAAAAAAAAAAGCATGGAAAAATTGTGTGAGCTAGAATACCATCAAGTCTGTTATGATACTGTATCGCCTAGAAATACTTGATTAAACACAACCTGAGCTATGACAATATCAAAAGATATGCTGACATGGAATAGACATGTTAACTCGAAAGGGTAAAACTATGACAGTCTCACCCCTAGAAAGACAGGTAACAAATAACTGCTGAGAAAGAGAGCTAGCCTTTTCATGTTTAACCTAATTATCCAATAAAAAGTCATCAGCCCTGCAACTATGTACACAACACAAGAGACTTAGTGATATATATGTGTGTATATACACATATATATGTATATATGTATATACATATTTATACACACACTCATAGGTATAACTGTGTGTATGTATTATATAAAACAATAATAACCAAGAAAAATAGCCATTGAAGAATTAGGTGTCATGATAGAGAAAGAAGGGAAAAAAGGGCAGGGATGTAATAAAATTTAATTAATAAAAAACTTATTTTTACTTTTTTTATTTAAAAAGATTTTATATATACATATACTACTGCTAGCCCTCCAGTCCCTCCTCCCAGTCCTCCCCCAGCCTTCCAGCATCAATTCCCCAAGGAGGGCAAGGAGTCCCAAGGTGGGTCAGTTCAGACTGGCATAGCCAGTTGAGGTAGGTCTGAGTCCCTCATTCCATTATTAAGGCTGGGTTAGGTGTTCCTCTGCAGGGAATGGGCTCTGAGATGTCAGTTTATGCACAGGAACATACTATGATCCTACTGCAAGAGGCTCCACAAACTTCCCACACCATTTGACAGTCGTCTACTTTCAGAGGGTTTAGTTTCTTTCCATGAAGATTCCTTAGCAATTATTTCAATTCCTCAGCAATTATTTCAGAGCCAGTGAACTCCCAATAGCTCCAGCCAGCCATCTCTGTGGGTCTCTCTCTCTCTCTCTCTCTCTCTCTCTCTCTCTCTCTCTCTCTCTCTCTCTCTCTCTCTCTCTCTCTCTCTCTCTGGATCAGGATCTCTACCTGGTACTTGGCTATAGATTTCTGCTTCAGTCTTTATCCATTGCTGGATGGGGGTTCTATAATGACAATTAGGGTGGTCATTCATTTTATTATAGGAGAAATCCTGGCTAGGCACCCTCTCCACTTGCTTGGAGTTCTCTCCAGGGACATCTTGTGGGTTCTTGGAGGTTATGTCAGCACCAGGTTTGTCTCTTACCCTACAGTAGATCCCTTTATCAAGATATTCATTTCTCTTTTCTCCATCTCTGTTGCTCCTCTCACTCAGCCATCTTCTTCTCTCATGATTAGTTCCCATCTCCCTTTGCTTGCTCCCCATTATGATTCCAATTTGCTCAGGAGATCTTCTCTATTTCCTCTTCCAGGGAGATCCCTGGATGTCTCTTCTAAGTTTGCCCTGTTACCTAGCTGTTTGAATGTCGTGGGTTATCAGTTGTTGCTACTGCTCATCATTCACCCCAAACCATTTTCCCTTCCTGTAACTTCCTTATGATTTTCAATGAATTGTTAGAGAAAGACTGTGAACTAGTTTCTCTAATGCCAAAGCAGGAACATGTCTTTGAACCCAAACATTATGAATGGAAAGAGGAGCCACAAGGAAATTGAGTTCTCAAGAAATTCATGCCCCACATGAGGATACAAGGTTTGATTTTCACTGCGTTGTGAAAATGTAATGAATAAGCCTAGAATAAAAGCATTTAATGCAGAGTGGTGGTAATGCTGCTATCTATCCTATAAACGTCCAACTTTAACAAAAATGGTGTATATAGATTTTTTGCACTGTTGATACAAATGCGTTCATATTCTAGTGCTTTGTCCACCACAGTTCTGGGTATGTAGACCTTATCTATTCACTTGGCATTTCCAGATGATCCTAAGACTGCAGGATTGTTGGCAGTTATATTCAGCAAAGCATAGATCACAAACCCTAAACTGTGTGTATTTCTGGAGTGTCATATTTGCCTTCTTTATTTCCTGCTATTCCCAGTGTCAAAGAATACCATTGCTAGAGAAGAAGCATCTTCCGCAGAAGAGTTAGTTACAACTTACCTCTGCGCTACTTGCTTCAGTGGCAAGATGAATGTTCCAACAATAAGGAGAATAAAACTTTATTTAAAAAATGCATGCCACTGTAGTATTTTGTTTTACTCACAGAAATCTTAAGAGTTAGGCACAGTTACCAACTCATCATATGACACCATTTACAGCCCTACATCAAAGCTCTTTAACTAGGTAAATATGCATGGATCCACATAAGCCGGTACTGTTTTTGCTCTCAATTGTCTCCTAGGGATGGAAGGTCAGTCTGCGTTGCTGAACACACCACGTACGTCAGATAAATTTACATCATCACTTTTTTCAGCCATCATGAAAAGCAACAAATTAATGTAAACCTTGTAAAGTTTCTATTCTTCCAAACACAGTAGCAAATGTTTGTAACTTACTTCCACTACGTACTATACATGTTTGTTTCTTCTCCATAGTTTACTGCTCAGCTTTCTTTTCATGACACGCAAAGTAACACATGAGTCAGGGTAACCTTTATGTGGATTCAATCTAGCTACAAAGATAGCCATATTGCCCAGGTTGTATATTCAGTATTTAGGAGCTAAACATATCATATGCCTAGTACTTTTTATTATATTAAATAATAAGCTATTCTTAATGTAGGCTTAGAATAATTGAGTGTATATACTCAACACAATATATTGCTAATTAATGAAGATAGGCTGTATTCGCCAACAAACAGGTATACATCCCTTAACAGAGAAGAGAGATTTGGGATCCTTAATTCCTTCGGTAAAAATAGATAATTTCTTAGATAGTTAGACAATGGTTAATTATTATATAGTCATGGAAAAATTAAATAATGTTTAATCAGACGTGTATTACAGAAGCCACATGTCCTATACCTACAAATTTCATTGAGCTATTTTAATGAACAGATTGATATGAGAAAAAAGTTGAGTGTATTCTAGCATCAAAGAAACAAATCATCAACAAAATGAAAACCACAAAGAGTTCTCAGGTACAACCTTGTCTATCCTGACATGCAAACCAAGCAGATGTGGAACAGCAGATCGCACCTTCTGTAATCGGTTATGGTCTGCTTAGAATTGCATCTGTGTTGTGATGGCAAATTCAGAGTGATAGAAGTTATAGTTATTGCAAGCATGGCTTTTCTAATAACCTTTGCTCTGCCCTAGGATTCCTGACTTTGGTGGTAGTGGTATTTTACAGAGAGAGATCATTTAATAAATAGTGTTTTGCAGTCAATTAAGATTAAAGTCGACTTCCCCTTCACACTCCCTAGTAATATGCTTCTGTATCCAAAAGATAAGGACTTGAGAAATGATTCACAGGGACAGGCCAATGGGCCTGGAGTCCAGGATTCTGTTTCCAGCAGTGAAAGCAAAGGGTTTTATAGGGGCTTGTATGGTTACCCTCCGTGACATTAGCCTGAAGAAGCAGGAGATGTATATTAAGAACACCTGATGACCTTTAATAATCTGCTGTGGATCTGACATCTAAGGATTTATCAAGCCTGTTGTAAACATATACATTCATTTGGCCTCCAATGCTGTAATGTTAGGCAGCCTTGAACTAGAAGTCAAATGCCCTTTGTTTCAGTCTCACATTTTTCTCTACTTGTACTTGAGATTTTTTTTTTTAACTTCTCAATACCTTAGAGAGTTTATATGTAAGGAAGCAACAATAGCTGTCCTGCCTTTAAAATTAAATCTCTAACTCTTATTCTAAATACTCAGCTAAATAAGTATTTTAAAAACTGCGATGGTCCTATTAGAATATGACATAACGTAATGTAATTGAAATTTTCTAGCCACCTTACAAAATACTTCCTGAGGCCCATTTACAGAGGCTAGCTACTGATGACTTCAGAGAAATCAGTAATATCAAAAATTTCATGTTCTCATTAGGCCCCTCTTCATGAGAGTGAGAGTATTAAAGGAGACTGGATAGCAGGGGCACTCTTAGAGAAGACAATCAGTACCTGTTCTTCTTTATCCCTGCCTCTAGAGCTGTCAGAATAATATCGTGAATGACCGTGTCCATGGGGAACATCTTATAACCATCACTTATATTGGTTTAGATAGCAAAATACACCACTGATTTTGTAAAGAGGGCTTAAAGTATTTCTTATGATTAACAAACTGCAGGCAGGAGATATGGTTCAGGGGTTAGGAGTGTGTGCTGTTCTTTTGCAGCTCTAGAGTTCTGTTCCTGGTACCTACCTTGGGTGGCTCATAATTACATGCAACTAAACTCAAAGGGATATGACATAAGCTTATGGCTTCCATGGACATTCACATATGTGGCATATGGTCAAACAAACAAGCAGAGACACACAGACACACACTCACACAAATAAATCTTTAAAGATGACTTAAACACTATTCCTTTTTTAAAAGATAATTTGCCTCTAGAGACAAATTTGGATAAGAATGACAAGCCTTCCTTTAAACAATATTGATTATGTATAAATTAGAACAAAGAGATACATTTTTAAAAGCTATCTAAGATATAAACAAATCAATTTGTAAGGAAGTCAAGAATTAGAACTATCCCCTCAGAGGCGTTCATTAATCCATTACTTGCCAGAAGTTTCAAACCCACTCAAGCCATTAAATAGGTTTTCAAAAGTTTGAATGTACCTGTGCCTTCCTAGAGCAATTTCAAATCTGTAGCTCTAGCCTCCACAGGTTACCATTTCTGACATACACTGACCTTTCTATAGCAAGGCTTTCTTTCCTAGATTTACAATTTTGCTAATGCATCTGTCAGCAGCATATTGTAAGATGTAAGGGAGAAGTTGGCAGCTTTACTCACACCACTCACAGAACAAGAATGAATTTCTAAAGATAATGTAGTACTTTAGCCAGTGCTCCCAGGCAAACTACACTATACCATGTGATAGGAGGCAGTGGGACTTTAAAGATCAGAATACCTTTAAGATGTCCTATATAAAGTGTTCTCTAAGGAAATATAAATATCCAGCCATAAGTAAATTCAATAGTATCTTTGCTTATGTGTAATTTTACGAGGTTGGCTTACAAGATATTGTTAAAGTAATCCGTCAATGGATATCTAGTCCTGAAGAGGTCAACATTTGAGATTGCTTATTGTCTCAGCAGTCCCGATCTGGCAAAGAAGATATTGGGGAAGTCCTGGAAACGTTTCCTTCTTCCATTGACTTTTATCTAGGTTACCATTAGAAGGTATAGCTCTCTAAAGCAAAAATAACAAACTTCTAAAAGGCAAAACCACCTTTCTTGCAAAGGCTCACCTCCCCCTTAACCAACATTGTGACTCCTAACATTCAAAGACAACATTTTGCCCCAATTGATCTACTCTGTACCCCCGCTATACTAATAATCTTCCTCCATCTCTTTCGTGAAAATACACAGGAGATAAATACTGGATCCCAGTTAGTCCCTTTGAAATTTGCACAGCATCCTTAGTGTTCTCATTTCCACTCTAGCCATTATGTGTGCTTAGTCAATACAGTGAATCTGGAAGAATGAGAATCCAAACATGACAGCTTTATCAGAGCCTGCGTTCGTTAGCTGAAGAGCATTTACTTTCATCTCTTTGGTTTCTTCATTTATTTTAAGAGCAAGGCAAAAGAACAACCTTATTTGTTTTAATTGCTCTGTCCAGTAGTTCAAATATGTGTAATTGTTTTACATTTGACTCAAATGTGTTAACAGACATACGGTTATAATAGAGAAATCACTTCAGCTGGTGAAGCCCAAGCAAAGCTTACACTAACCTGATCGTTTTTAATCATCGTCATTTGGTTGTGTTCTCTGTACAGCTTAATTATGACTCAACTAAGTTTTAAGTGTCATGATATTCCTGGGAAAAGGAGAAATATAGAGTGGTCAGAAAAGAGCCAAGTTTTGTTATTCACATCTATCTCTCCTGCACAATTTCAGTCTCCATGGTAGGGCTTATCTTCATCATCAAAACTAACATGAAACTTCCCTCAACTGGGAATTTATATTATTTACTCATTGCTAACTATTACCATCCCATTAAAATTTTACCTTAAAATACCCTCTGGTAAATTAGAAATGATGATAAAAATAAGTACACAAATAAGACAGGCGTTTTGCTTTCTTCTCCCTGGAAGCTCTTGACAGGTGGTCACCTTGAAATTTGGCTGCAATATTACAGCTGACTTTGAAAAAAAATTGACTTGATATAGAAGTTAATCAAGAGCTCCTGGGACCCACCTCTGCATTTTTCCAAGAAATCTCTTCTAAAGTTTAAGTGTGTTCACACAAATCATAAATGACATATACAGCAGATTTTTTCTTTAAACAACAAAGATCAAGCATAGCATTATAATTGACATGGAAGTGCAAATAATTATCTTACTTAAATGGATGATATAGGAAAATCTATTATGTATCAGTTATCAACATATAAATATAATGCTCTTATTATCTTCATAGAATTACACTTAGAGATTTTTGGTTACACAGTCTCACCTGCTACTGAAAAAATTGAGATTGAGGACAAGCATTTGTCTAGAGGTTATAAGCACATGATTATAGCTCTGCTTTAATCCACTGCAACCAATATCTATGTGTTAGAGATACAAAATACTATACTGTTTATTTGGCAAGAGTATGAAAATCAAGTTGTCTGTTGCTATGGATGTATCTAGAAAATGTATAAGTAGAAACAGCCTACTACTGTCCTGTCAAATCACCATGATTCATTCTTCTAAACTTGAAAAGTTCTGCTCACTATGAACTTTGGCCTTTGGTCAAAGCTCTTGAGTAAATATATCAGCTCATTTTTTGGAAGTTAGAAAATACTGTCCTGTTACTGATTTTTTAGATGATATTTAGAGAATTTCCATGGCATACTGAAAAATCTAGTAATTAAGATGTAATATGATACCATATTGAAAATTCTTTCATAATATTAAGAACCATGATCATCCTTTTCTATTCTAGATGCCTTTTTTGTTAACTCAAAACACACATTCCTAAGAAGGATTGAGAAATTTGAGTGTTAGCATCTAAAGATTCTCTCATGAACAGCTCCTCTCTGACAGGTCCAAGATGCTTTTCTAAACTAGGTACTTAAAACTCAGGGTTTCCATGTGCATTGCAAATAAACCCAGAGCCAATCAATATAACATGTTAGAAAGAATATAATACAAATTGTTACCACTAGTCCACTTGTCTATACTTTTCCTTGGTGGTGGCTAATCTTCATTGTCAACTTGACTAGATTTAGAATTATCCAGATGACACATCATCTAGAAGATCCAGCACTGTATATGTCTGTGAAATTGTTTCAGGACATGTTTTATTGAGGCAAAAAGACACAACAGAAATGGAAGTGGCCTGAATTTAAAAATGGTATATTTAACTTTAATATGTAATGACTTCTAGAGAAGACATATTTTCTTTTGTGATGTAATCCATGTTCCTATAATGGCTCCTTACCCATGCTTAATGAAATAAAGTAAATAAATGAGATTATTCAAAGTTATTATCTGCTCCACCCAAGTAGAAATGTAATCATCAATATTACACAGCTACAAATCCTATCACCTAAAATAACATTCTTTCTGCAAGAAATATTGGTACAATACATATGCTATGGGAGTGACCAAGTACTTCTTTTTGAAGTTGAACCAAGTTCATGAGTTGAAATTATACCTGACACTGCTAAGGAGACTCAAATTCTGAAAACAGATAGGTTATGGTCCCTAAAGGAATATCTACTACTGCAATTCTGCTTTATGAACACAACAATAAAATAACATATTGTCATGTTTTATTTTAAATTTTAATAATGTATTGTTATATCCATAGATCAGAGCATCTCTCAACAATAATCAGAGAAAATTCTATCAGGAGTTAGACAAGATTTGACATAGAAACCCACAAGTGGACAATGTGTAGAGGGTGAGAAACCTTGGAGTATCCAGCCTTATTGGGATGTCTTTATCAAACAGCTACCCTCAAAGCTCAGGTACCTATGCAGAAGAGGAGATGGAAAGATAGTAAGAGCCAGAGTTGGTGGTTGAGTATGAGGACTCTAAGAAAACTGTGGCAAAATGACTGATGCACATATGAACTCACAAACTGTGCTAGCACATAAGACCCACACATGTTCATGCCAGAGAAAAACCTCAGCATAGAGAAGCAGAAGTGGGTACAAAATCTAAACCCTAACAAAAAATATATTGATAATTTATACTTGATAATGTAGGGGAAAGGCAGTCTCTTCAATAGAATGAGTCTTGGTATGTAAACAATGCTGCAGGCTGACCTCAAGCCCATGTGGAGTTGACCAACAACCAAACAGTACCTATGTTTTCTCTGTGGTAGTCTTGCTGTTCTTTCCGGAACATTATTTTTATCCTTTTTGATATTATTTTTGTTCCTACTCATTTATTCATTGATTTATTTTGTGAGAGAGAAAAAGGTGGTCAAGTGAATAGGGAGGACTTGGGAGTGAAAAGAATATGATAAAAGTATATTGTGTGAAAAATATTATATCAATAAGCATTTTTAAATACAGCTTATTTTCATACAACAGAGACCATTATAGAAAGACACAATTGGACAAAATACATAGAAAACCTTATTGTGATGTCTTAAGCCCCAATCAATACTCTACTCTAAAACTCACAGAAGAAAGGATGAAAAAATACAAATTGTCCCACTAACAGATGAAGAACTATAGGCAATTACAAATTACTAAAAGAGATGTTGAGTCTTTTCCTCAAGACAAGCCCCTAATTGGTTATTCAAGCCAACCTGATCAACCCTGCAATGTATACACATAAGCAAGACTAAAGGGTCTCAGATACATAGCATTTGTATATTTACACACACACACACACACACACACACACACACACACACACACACACACACACACACACACATACACACCCCTATGGAACTTGCAAACTATTAAGCTAAGATACTTTATGTCATACAAGAGATACAGTACAATTGAATTGATGTTTGTTAAAATGTGAAGGGGTGGCTTGAGTATAAAGAAAGCTGGGTACCACTGCTTATCTTTTTAATTTTCTGACCTAGATGCAATGTGTATAGCCACTTCATGCTTCCTCCATATGACCTTCTGCCACTACACACAGTAGTCCCTTTTAAACTGTGAGCCAAAATAAATTGTTCTTCCCCTAGACTGCTTCTATTGGGTATTTTGTTGTAGCAATTAAAAAATTGTTTAATTCAGCACTACTTCATCAATTGAGACAAAGAGATCCACTAATGAATACTAAAATTGCAAACATATATTATAACTTGCATATATATTTTAAAACAGAAAAGGAATATTTTACTATTAATCATCTCTATTAATATGTTTACATTTATCTGTAGGTAAAGAAATCTGAGTTACGTTCTCACAAACATATGCAATTAGCTCATTACTGATGCAATCAACAAAAAAAGTCCTTGTCGAGTAGATATCTTCATCTATGTATAAATGTGTATCCATTTATCTCTTAGCAGCCTTAAAAAATGCATTTGGTTTTACACCTATGAGAATGGCTAAGATAAAAAAAAATACTGATGCAATGTTAGAGGGGATGTGGATTAAGGAGAACTCCACTGATGGAGGGAATATAAACTTATATAACCAGTTTAGAAATTAGTACGGCAGATTCTCAGAAAACTGGGAATCAATATACATTCAGCAAGCCCCTCTTTGGCATGTACGCACAGTATGCAAATTCTTACCTAAAGGAAATTGTTCAACTATGTTTATAGCAGCATTATTTATAATAGCCAGAACCTGGAAACAACCTAGATGGCCCTCAACAGAAGAGTGGATTAAAAAAAAAAATGGTACTTTTACAGACCTAGAATTACATAGCATGTACTCACTCAAAAGTTGGTTTAAGAGATAAGTCAAAGAATAACCAGGCTACAACCCACAACCCTTGAGTAGCTAGGTAACAAGGAGGAACCTAAGAGAGACATCCAGGGATCCCCTTGGGAAAAGAAAATAAACAAGATTTCCTGAATAAATTGGGACCATAGAGAGGAGATAGGAATGGGAAGTGGGAAGAAAACACAAGGGAATGAGATGGTTCAGTAGAGGGAGAGACAGAGAGAAAATATATATCTTGATAGAGGGAACCATATGGAGTTAGAGGAGAATCTAGTACTAGGGAAATACCCAAGAACCCACAAACATGACCTCAGCTATGACTCTGAGAAATATTGGAGAAGGTACCTACACTAACCTTTTCCTATAGTCAAATTTATGGTCACCCAAAGTATCATTATAGAACCTTCACAGCAAATGCAAAGATCTACATCTAAGCATTATGTCAAGCTCCCAGCTCAGTAAAAGAGAGAGAGGAAAGATTATATGAGCAAAGGGATCAAGATCATGGTAAGGAAACCCACATAGATGCTTGACTGGAAATATTGGGAGCTCAGAGACTCTGAAGTGAAAGCCAGAAAACCTGCATGAGACTGAAGTAGGCTCTCTGAATGTGGATGGCACTTGAGTGGCTTGGGCATTTTGTGGGGACTCTGGCAGTAGGACCAGAGTTTATTCCTTATACATGAACTGGCTTTTTTGGATCCCGTTCCCTACAGAGAAATATCTTGCTCAGCCTTGGTCCTGCCTCAACTGGATATGCCAGACTGCATTGACTCACCTTTGGAGTTCTTACTCTCTCTGTGGATTGAATGGGAGGATTAGGGGAGAGGACTGGGAAGAGAAGGAGGGGGAACCATGGTAGGTATCTAAAGAAATCTTCTAAATAAAAAAAAATGCATCAGTAGAAAATATATCTTTTATACTCTAAGGAAAACAAATATAAGAAACGTTCTATCATGTTAAAGATTGATTAATTTTAGATAGCAAAGGGGCTGTCATTTTATTATAGTTTAATGACAATTTAATCATCAAAATTATCTAACCATTAAAATACCCAAAATTCTAGAATTGTTTTGAATTTGAATCTTTTCTTCTCATAGTGAACCTGTAACAGAGAGTGAGTGAGTAGGAGGAGGTTTGTGCTTTGTTCTCTCCTCCTTCTGTCCTTTATGCATCCTTTGTTCTTATCTTCCCAGCCAGAATGTTCATTACATAATTCCAGGCACCCAAGAAGAAAAAGACTAAAATAAATCTGAAATATTATTTGGCACAGGAGAAATACTATTTTCGAACATTTAATCATTAGGCAGAACAGTTCTTCCCTCAAAGAGGTTTGTTGACAAAGTGGTTCTCAGACCCAGGATTGATTCAGAGTTAAATGCAAGTTTGCCAGGATCTCCATACAAATTTAGCTTACATTAATTTGCTGAAATTATGGTATTATTCTAGCTAGGTGTGTTGGGTCTGTAAACTTTTTTGTGATAAAGTTGTATGTGTGTTCTTATGATGAGCAGACATGACTAAAGTATTGCCTGAATGTTGAAATGTGTGTGTGTGTGTATGTGTGTGTACACGTGTGTGTGTGTGTATGTGGATGTACAGGTGTGTACACACAGTTGTTGACATGGCCTATATAGTATACAGAAAGCACACCTAGACTAAAAGTTTAAGCAAACACTGAAGGTGCCACACACACACACACACACACACACACACACACACACACACACACACACACACACACACTTTAGCACAGTAGTAACACTTGTCATCACTGCACCAGAAGGCACTAGTTAGCAAAAACAGGCAGGACATGTCTTCCATCATCTATTGTGGTGACCAACTTTTGGAGACAGATATTCTTTCCTCTCAGAAATTATGGTAAAGCTTTCTTACCATATTTGAGATATTGGGAGTCATAGCACAGCTCCTGGCAGATGATTAGATCCCTATTGCCACACTCCTCTTATACCTTTGTGTCTGGATCTCTATAAGAGTTCCCAAGATAATGTCAGGCCAAATGAAAACAAGAATGCACATGATTTATAAGAGAACTTTATAATCATGACTACAGTCCACTAAAGGAAGACAGGACAAAATCAATCAGCAGAAAATGTCACAAACAAAGTAAATATAAAACCCCAATATTAAATTGTGTCCCTAGGAGGGGAGCTATATGAGGGCACATTTAGTTATTTTAGCAAAAAAATGTATGACCCAATTCATCAACATTACCAGTCAGACAGTTCCTCTAATTTTTGGCATCAATAGATAGTATGTAGGGCAGGAAATTAGTAACATATGACTGACTTCTGTTAAATCCTGCTTCTCAAGGTCAAACTGATTCTTCTTGTTTTACAGCCTCCTACATATAAAATACATACATTCATCAGATATCACTTTGTTCATGTACACTATTTATGCACATCCCAAAACTTGAGCACAGGATGCTTCAAAGACTCAGAGGTTATCTCCTGGGAGAATGCTAAGGGCAGACAGCAGAGAACAGGCTCTCACCAAAATTTGCAGAAAATGAGTAGCCCAGGCCCGATGGGTTAGCTCTCTCCTGCATTGGTTTCCATCAAGGTTTACAGCTGGACTTCTGGCTCCTACGTCGAACAAGAAAAGATCAAACCACTAAACTGAAAACAGAGATGATGAGAAGATTCTGCGGAAGCCATCTGAATTTCCCAGTCCATTTGTCACAATTTGGTAGAAACTCTGAGGGAGGGGGATATTACCCAGTGAAGACCTAAACGGATAGAGGAAATTGCCAAGAATCTTTATGGGAATTATGTCACAAACTGGTGGAGTTTTTATTGGGAAGGTAAGTGACCGAAGATAAGGTAGAGCTGAGGGACGCACAGGCCCTTTTGGTGGTAGCCCGACGTAAAGGACGTAGAAGAGAGACAAAGGTGCTTGCATACTTTGCCAGCTCACTTTCACTCTTCCTGACAGTTCTGTTTCCTCACTGGCATTTGAGCCAACAGGTCAGGATGCTAGCATGTACTGAAGATCACCTTAGACATCGAACCTCAGGAACCAAACAACTATTGGATTCTTAGACTTTAGGTTGGCAGCCAACTATTGTTGGACTAGCTGAACTACGGCCTGTAAGCCTTTATCATAAATCTGTTTTCTCTTTGTGTGTGAATCTGTGTGTGTATTTATGTATGTATGTATGTACGCACGTATGTATGTATGCATATATGTATGTACCAGTTCTATTAATTCTGTTCTGCTAGAGAACCTGAATAATAAAGTCTGAGAGCATTAAAGGACTCATGCCATCTTCTTAAAATATAGCCACAAAATAACACCAACAAATCAGCAAGTAAGTTTCACAGACCCTCGAAGTATTCAGTGGTCTGTACTCAGTAAGTCCTGTTCTTAAGAAAGAAAAGGGGGAAATCCCCACACAGACTCTTCACACTACTTTATAGGCAAATGGAAGTAAACTTAAAATTTTAAACTAGAAGCAAAAATCTTATAATAAAATTACTAAGCTGTACTTATCAATTATTATAAAAATCACAGTAAGACCAAGTTTATCAAGGGAAGAGAACAAAGGTTAATGATATGAAGCATATTCACTATACCAGTAAAGGAGAGAAATATAAGACTTGTAATTATCTCAAAAGATGCCCAACGTTTTGATAAAATTCATCATACATTTAGATTAAAACAATGGCAAACTAAGATTTTTTTTTTTATATAATCTTGGGAGATCATGGAAGCCTGCAGCAACTCTAATTCTTTATGCTTCTTTCTGGCATGAACATTAAATACAAAAACAGCGTATCTCTAGATGTTATCACGGAACAACTGAATTCACTTCCGTCATCCCTTCTTTGATTTGCTTCTTCTCTTGAAGGCCTTAGACACACTTTGCAGAGGGTAAAGTTCTGGAAAAAATGCCTTTGTACATTTTGAATGGAATTGTATTGGATAAATGGATTTATTTGATAATTGTTGTCTTTATAATATTTATTCTGCCTAAATAGGAATAGAATTTATCTCCTTTTGTAATCTTCTGTTAGGTCCGAGAGTAACATTTATCTTTCAGATTTTTCATAGCATTTACTAAATTTATCTGCATGTGCTTAGTTGCATTTATTGCTATTATAAACGATACACTTACGAAGGTTCTGTTTTTAATGTCCTGTGGTTGTGTACAGAAAAACATTATTACTATGATTTGTTTCCACCAAGCTTCGAAATTTTATTAATTCAAAAAATTGGCTGTAAACTTTCTGAAGATGTTCTATGTAGACAATCATAACATTTGTGAGAAAATATTTTGTTTCTATGTTTGAGCTGTAGGTCTGGCTGAAAATTTAAAGAACCTCACACTTTCCCTGGCTTTGGAGGTGTGGTTCCTGGTCAGGCACTTTTCAGAGGAACTGCCCTTGGAGGGGTCTACTTTTATCAACATATTAATACATTATTGGAATAAAATTCAAACAGGCTGTTGGGAGGTGGTCAGACAGTAGGAGTCCGGCTTTGTTGGGGTCATAAGGTCACGGGTTATTCCCTGTAAAAGTAAGCTATGCCCCCACTGCTTCTCCTCTGCCTGCCCCTTTCCTAGCCACCACGAAATTCTTTGTAGCACATGCCCTTTTATCAAGAGGCTCTACCTCACCACTACAGAAACCACAGATACAGCCAAACATGAGCGGAAACTGAAAAAAATAAAAACTTACTGGCCAACTTTCCCTGGGTGATTTATGCCAGGTATCCAGTTACACCTATGAGATCCACTGCCTAACACTTCCGTTGCCATCTTTCTGATTACATCAGGACTTACAGTGTTAATTGGCTAGTGAGTAAGTAGCATTCTTTTGGTCAAATGACACCTGAATAGCCTATTAGTACTTCTTCCTTCTGTGGGAAGCCAATCCTACCATTAAAAAATAAAAGCTACAGGTGTTACATTGACTTCTTCAGAGAGGACTCAAGTGTTCAATTTCCAGCACCATTGTGTTAGGTCACAAACTGCGTATAACTACAGTCCTAGGAAAGCCAACTCCCCTTGAGGCCTCCGTGGTTAATGCATGTACAAAGGAACATATACGTGTAGTCAAAGCATTTATACACATAAAAAATACTAATAATTCACTTCTTCAGCCCTGACTGCATATGCACTAGATTACACCAAAGATAAGCTCTTCCTAAAAATGATGAGTCATCTGGTAGTAAGTGAACAAGCTAATGGAATCCCCCTATTTCTAAGCAGGAGGTTGGAGCGTCTACAAAAATCACATTTCAGTGCAGATGTAACAATGGAATAGGTAGCAGTGCTGCTGTTAAATGATAGTAAGAATCTGGGTGCAAATGGCATCTCTGTTAACAGTCATTTTATATTGACAGTAACAGCGATGACACTGTTCTGTGGGCTTGTCTCTAAGCCTGCCTGTTGAGATAACTTGCAATCTGCTTAATTTAACCAAACTCTGCTAACCACCTTGAATAATGTCTAGACTTTTCATGAATTGCTCTATAACAGCATATAGTATTGAAGGCAAACATTTTATAAAAGTTAACTTACATTCCAAAACTGATGATAACATTTCTGTAAAATGACAAATTATTTCAACCTTGTAATTTTGTGTATCCTTGTTTGCTCCTGTCATTTTCTGTTTAGAATGTCACTATAGGGAACTGGAAGAAAAGAAGTAATACACAAAGCCCTTGGAATGTCTTTCATAGTAATATTTTTGTTTTTAGTTGGTTTCAGTTACACATGGCCAGATTTAGTTTGCCTGTCTAGAAGAGCATTATAATTAGTGAGCACAGCCAAGGTTTTCAAATTGGGGGATGTTTGTGTAACCACCACATCAAGTCAGGAAAAGGACAACAGCCACATTATGTCAAGAAGACAGCACTCCCTCACGTCTGCCCTATCTTTGTCTTCCTGTTACTCTCTGTCTACCACTTCTACACAATCTGATCAACAGTTTGGGGATGACATAGATGTTCTGTTTATGTCTGAGTGTTCATTAGACCCTTAGTTTTAGTCTTCTGACAAGCTATGAATCACTCCAGGTCCAGCTGCTCAGTGCAAAAAGAAGCTTCTTTGACCAAAGCTGGAGTGAGCACTACTCTATGGGGATAGAAGCAACTACTTAGAACTCCTTAGCAATAAATAGTCTTCTTGGCTGTCAATCCTGTGCGCTACACTATCAATATTTCAGGGAAGATGCACTCACTAATGGAATGCTTACAAGTCTGTTATGGTAACCAACTTCTTCCTGAGTGACACTGAGATCTGCTCCTGAGAAGGCAGTTTGCATCTATTATTATTAAGCCATTGGCTGAGGAGGAAAGTCCTATGGCCTAGGAGACAAACTACAGCTTTAGTTTATTGAATGGACATAAGATGCCTGTCAATTTTTCTTTTCCTATTTCTTTATAGTAGTCCTATAATGTTGTATGAATCCTAATTGGTCTTATAAATCCATAGCCAGATATTGCAGTAAATATCTAAAAATCAGAAATGCAGAGGAACAAACTACTAGAGAAACTTCTCACCACTACTGCGTCCTGTCTCCACAAATCCTCAAACTGAATGCCTCTGAGTCTTCAGTTGAAAGAAAACGGAATAGAAGAGAAGGGCTGACCTCCTGTCTCCTCCCGCCTTACACTCTTTTCTATGTCCAGTCAAATCACTTCGTGTCTCAATCTTCCTAGTGATGGGATTATATAAGCCTCCACTGCTTGGCTCTGTTTCTCTTTTAGACTGAATTAATTGCCTATCATTCCAGGATGACCTTCAACTCAGAGATACAGATGGATCTCTGCCTCCCAAGTGCTAGGATTAAAGGTGTGTGTCACCATTGCCTGACTTCTGCGGCTAACTCTGTGGGTGGCTCTGCCCTATAATCTTCAGGCAATCTTCATTTGTTAGATTACAAACAGTATATCACCACACTACATATATTTTCAAATTTATTTATGATCATATTTTTTAAATTTTGTTTTTTTCACATATTCATAAATTGATATATAAATCCTTAATCTTTTATTTAATATTTGATTTGTTAAATTATTTTATTGTAATCTTTGGTAAATTTACTGATCCTCAAATAACTTTAAGTTACTAGGTAATTTTAAAAAATGTTTTGGGATGTGCTACAGTATAACTGTAGATTCAGTTCGCTTTTCATCTTATTTTTTTATGGCTGAAAAATTAAAACAATTCTTCTATTTCTTTACAAAACATATTTCTTGAAAAAGATGCACCTTGGATGTATTGCATTCTCCAGATCACTCAACCATGCTTCCTATCACATCTGCCTCTCTCTACTGTAGACCATTCTCCTAAAACCTACCATTAACCCACGCATTACTCGGCTTTACTCTCTCCTCTGAATATATGGACTCTTGAGATTTTAACTTCAGGAAATTCCATGTATGTTTTTTCATGTATATGTTCTTTGCTTTTCACTTTACATATTTTTCATTCACATGACCAGAATGTAAATGTTCACATTATATCATATTGGCTGTAGGTCTCACTGTCTCTTTCAAAAATGATTTTAAATATGGACCTATTCCAAACTGCTAATTTTAGACTTTCACTTGAAAAAGCTTTCAGATTTTATGGTACATTGTTTCCTTTGTTTTCACAGGCTTTATTTTTAAACTACCAGTGGGGATCACTTTTCTCATCGGAGCTTTCTCAAGTGTGTATTACCGAAATCCTTTATGTAACAATAATTTCAAAATTTGTACTTGACATACCATCTGGTTAATACTGTCACTAAAGTTCATGGAAGATACAAGTTAAGGCACAAATTTCTGAGATATTATTAACACCTAAAACATAAAAGGAAAGACTCTATTTCCTCAGATTATATTTGGAGCCACAGATCTTCCATAGTTATCTGACAAGAATATGTACCATTGCTGCTCATTCTTTCGGGGCTCAGGAAACAGTGATGTCTCTTTCCTTTTCTAGTCAAGTCTAGTCAAGATGACTTGAACTCCATGCTATGATTGGAGTGCCTTGTACCAAAGCAACTTTTTCTTTGTATAACCCAAAAAGGAAAGAAAAAATAAAAATTAAAAATAAAAACAGAAGAAAGGGAAAGAGAATGAAGAAGGAGAGGAAGAAGACAGATCTTTAGTTATAGAGCCACCAATGTAGCCTGGTTATAAAAGGCCAATATAACAGAAGAAAACAAATATGCAGTATGATAGTCTCACAGTGTGTAGCATGGAAGATATTTGTCACTCTAAGGTACAGTATGTGAGGTCTTAAGCCACTGTTGAATGATGTGAAAATGCCACTGATCATTAGCTGGGGAAATAAACATAAAACTTGGTGCTACCAAACCTTCCCAGACTCAGAAATTTACTATGTGCAAAAAAAGATATTCATGCAAAAGTGAGCCAGACATTTATATCACATTAAAAAAAATCTTTAGATGTCTTACGACTTCTAAACTCACAATGTTTCTGAAATAAGCAAACAGGAAGTAACACTCTAGTACCAATCAGAGCTTTTGGCATAACTATGGAACTAAAAAATAAATAAATAAATCTTGATTTCAAGATGCACTGAAGATTGACCATGTACCTGGCCTTCTGGGAAAATCTCTGAAGTAGAGAGATCATTTAAGATGCTCACTATGCAGGTTCTGTTGTTTGGTTGTGTTGGGTTTGGTTTGGTTTGGTTTGGTTTGTTTGGGTTGGGTTGTGTTTGATTAGGTTGAGTTGGATTTGGTTGGGTTGGGTTGGGTTCAGTTGGGTTGGGTTTGGTTTGGTTTGGTTGGGCTGGGCTTGTTTTAGCTTGGTTGGGTTTGGTTTGGTTGGGTTGGGTTGGGTTTGATTAGGTTGAGTTGGATTTGGTTGTGTTGTGTTGGGTTGGGTTGGGTTTGGTTTGGTTTGGTTTGGTTTTGTTGGGTTTGGTTTGGCTTGGTTGGGTTTGGTTTGCTTTGCTTTGATTTGGTTTTCCTGTTCAAGACACTGGTCAGTTCACCTTTAAGACCATACCAGCATCCATACCATACCCTCTTATTTGTAAATTAAACTATTCATTCAAAGTGTGCACCAGACACATTAAGAGCAGAGAAGAAAAAGTAAACCAAAACTTTAATTTATCTATAATTTGTGATATAGAAAATTAAAAAATCTTTTTTTTTCAGAAACCTAAAACGTATTTAGGGAATCAACCAATGCTCAGGCCAGCTAAAAATTTTGACTATAATTATGGGAGCACTGCAGTTTAAGTGGTAGGTGGAGATGACCCTAGCTAAAGCTGCTATGCAGTGCAATTGGGGAAGGCCATTTATTCATTCAGGAACCCAAGATAAATCTGGTTGGTATCAGAAAAGTCATGAATGAGCAGATCAGGAAGAACTTACTAGGCTAGATTTCCAAAGGAAGACCCTTGGGGGAGGCTAGGTGGGGTGATGGGAGTGGCCCAGAGGGTAGTTCTATGTGGTAAAAGTCCTGGGAGAATCCTGTACTTTGGCCATGGTGCTGGCATGGGTGTTCAGATTAGGTCAAAGCACCATATGTGTAACCCTTTGGATGTCTAGTGATTGGCCACTGAACAGGCACGGTTAGCCAGATTCTTTCCAAGATTGATATGGCATGTTCCAGACAGAATGAGGATGGGGTTGTGAGGGACACTCATCAGAGAAGACCCTGGAAAGGGCTGGGAAGTTGGTACGGCCAAAGAAGGACAGAAGGACACTGGTAAAGTGTTTTTCGTAGAAACCTAGAACTTGGATACAGTGCAAATAGAGAGGTGGTTATCTTAGAAGACAACACCAATTAATTGTTGAGTGCAAAACAGCCCTGAAAACACAAACACATGAGTAATATAAAATAGACAGAGCAGTTTATGTTTATAGTATATATGTACATTCATACACATATATGCATTCAATAACAATGACAAAAGATGCAATGAATTGGAAGGGAAGCTGCAATGAGTATAAGAGACGACTTGGAAGGAGGAAAGGAAAGGGATAAATATAATGACAATGTAATTTCAAAATAAAATAAAAATGTAAATATAGACACACACACACAAACACACACATACAAACACCTCTCAGTGGATTGAGTTAACAGAAACTAACACAGAACACAAGGTTTTATCACTGAAAGGGAGGCAACCATCAAATACTCCAAGGGGAGCTGTTGAAATTGACATTCGATGCTTGAATAAGAGTACAGGTTTTGACTTTTTGAAGATTTTATGTGTTTTGTTTGTTTTATTGCTGTGTGTGTGTGTGTGTGTGTGTGTGTGTGTGTGTGTGTGTGTGTGTGTTTTACTGAGATGCCCAGGTGATTACCCAATGAGGTGTACCACGCAGATCAGTTCATTTGGTTGACAATAAGGGGAGATGAAAATGGTCCATTTTGTACTCAGCTTTAATGCCACAGTGCAAACCACCTGAAGTAGCAAATCTTTTGGTATGCTGTGAATATCTTTTTTTAATTAAAAAGAAAAAAAAAAAAACTTTCATAGCCTATGGCAGGCTCCTTATAAGTAGATAGAAAGTGAGAGTATAGATAGGGGAGGGAGGGCAGAGTCAAGGAAGAAGTGATCCAGCTGCCCAAGAATCAACACTTAAGGAACACAGGTAAGCCACTGGCCACATGGCAAGACAGATTAATGGAAATGCTTGAATTAAGATGCAGGAGCTAGCTAACAATATGCTGACCCATAGGCCAAATAGAATGAAATTAATATATGCCTTTGTGTGATTATTTGGTGCTAAGCCCTAGTGGGGGCTCTGAGTGGGTCTGAACATTGGGACTAAGCTTGGCCAGAAACATTTTGTTACAACCACCCCGTTTTATCTGCTCTGCTTTGTGCAGCTTTCCCTGCAAAAAAAGTCACAACTTATAAGACTTAGAAGAGCTCCAATAAGCTATAGTGATGTAGGTGTGCAAAATAGGTCTATCTGAATAGCATATGGCATAGGTTTCAAGGTCATTGCTGTAGGCAGGCTGGTTCTTGTTCCTGTTGCCCAATGTGTACAGTATACATTCAAAATATCTCTAGATGACTATTAGCTCCATAGATGTGCCTGCAAGCTACACTTTCTTTCTTCAAAAAGATATCATACTCAATTTTTTAAAAAATTAGTATACAAAGGTCCACATTATTTCTTCATATTATTTAAGGACAATTAGAAAGTCAAACTTTCAAGTTATTATTGCTAATTAGGATTTAAGACACCTAGGGATAATAGTAGTTTCCAAGTAATTTTTCTCTGTAAACAAAGGCAAAAGAACGACAGAAATTCAAATTATCTAAAGTAGCCCATACAATAAGCTTAAATGTAAGATCTTATGCTTTAAAATAAATTTAACTCAAAAAATTTTCCAAATATAAAATTATAAAAATTAAAATGACATGAAATTCATGCAATTGTAGACACTTTCTGTGTATTCCTCCAGTAGAAGAGTTATTAAATCAACTTCCATATTGACCAATATATATAAATGTCATACTCTTGAAAACAGGCATATTAACATGCTAATATCAAGATATATTTGAATTACAAAAATTATATTAATGCATAAATGTACTATATAATAGCATGAATACTAGAAAGAAAATATGAAGAACTTCTCTGGGATATTTGTACTATATAATAATTAAAATATGGATCATGGACATTTGTAAAAATCTCTAATCTCTACAAATACCATTTATCTCCTTCACCCTGCATAACTTGTTATTACAATAAGAGATAAAGAACAGAAGCATGAATGAAGAAGCATTTCTTGTCAGTTGTATCTATAAAATTCTTATCTACATCTTTATTATGTCTCTGGCAACATGCTTTAGCTTCATTTTGTAAACTTAGAGATAGCCCTTTATTTCTTAAAGGTCATACAGAATTGGTTATATATATATATATATATATATATATATATATACATAAATATCCAATTATATTATATTTTCATATATGACATATTTTATATATTCAATATATGCATATATAATAATGTATGCTTATAATCGCACATACCTACAGACATCCAGGTTTCTGGACAACATTCATTCCTTGCGGAAATATAAATTGATTTACTCTCTCTCACACGTGTTTTGCCAGTTGCATCAAAATCTGTGGAAGTCTTCAACACATTCACTATTTTCATTGCTTTTTAAAATTGTAGGATGAGAAACTATTCATTAAATGTCTAGGCATGCACATTGTCAAAATAAAGAATTTGCAACTTCTTTTAAGATCATAAAATTAAATGCAAATTCTGAGCACAGCAATTGGTTGCATGAGTTTTGGTGTGTGCTTACACTGAAGGCCTAGACCTCCATTAGCATGATGATATGGTTCTATATTTGGTGTCAATATTCCTGATACTATTAGAAAAGATGTTATAGAACTCATGTAGTATGTAGTATGTGTTTGATTATATTTTATAAGATAGGTAAAACATGGATACAATTGCCGAATGCCTAAAAAGATTATTGTGCACCTGAGAAATTTGGGCTGTATTTGACATATATAGACTTTATAACTTTTATGTGACTACGATCCTTTTATGTGAATAATTTTATAGCAAAGAAATAAGAGATAACATTTCAGTTTATTTTAAGAGAAATACTTAATATATGAGTTTAGACTAATGTGATAATATAAGCTCTGCTCTTAGGAGGCCCTATGTACTACGTGAATATCATGCCCAAAATAAGCACATTTGACTTCTAGTCAGGTATCGCATAAAACAAATATGTGTAAGTATCAAACTCTTTCATGTCCAGTGTGCTATGTTTAAACAAGTGGATGCTCATGCGATAAGAATTTAGTTTACAGTTTAAACAAAGCAGAGCACTCATTCAATGCTATATGTTTTTGATGCTTTCAACTTTCCCACTCTCTCAAAAATCTACATATTGAACATTAGCTAGTAACATGGAACATTTATGCACTCAATCTCTGTTCAGTATTCCTCCGGGTTATGTGTATGTGAAGAGTTTGCTTTCCTGTATTAATAAGACATACACACAGTAGGAGTTAAACACAATGTAAGTTTTGGGTTTTATGATCCAAGTTAGTCTAATCATATTCCACCAATAATTTGTAAACACATTTCTATTTCTTGTTCCCAACAATATTTCCCACAATTGGGGGAAAACTGAAAGAGATATTTTTGCTTTGTTTTGACAAAGGAGATCTTGTAGTACAGAATGCCTTAGAATGTTCTAGGTAATCAGAATTGTCCTCTATGCTAAAATCCTCCTGCTGCAGCCATTTAGGGGCCAAGAAAAGGAATGTACACACAGCTATCAAGGTTCTAATTAAAGCTGATAGTATTTTGATGTGCAAAAACTATCTTAAAGTGGGAGCTTACAAAGTTTTGTGGTTTATAATCTCACACTCTTATTACTTTTCTTTAATGACACAGTTCCTTGAAAGTTGACAGTGAAGTGATTATTGTCACCACTGAAAGAGACGAGAGAGAAACTGAGGATGGGCAATAGCCACACTATGGTTCCTTTACTCAAATTCAGTGCCATTTTGATTGAAGGTGCTCCTACTGAAACTGTCAAGAAAGAGAATTCTAGGCTTACTGTTGTAATGACAAGATTCCTATTAGGTCACACAGGATGTGACTTCATATTTTTCTTTAAGTATGTATCTATAAGACTTGCTCATATTTTGTCAAAACATGATAAACACTAAAGATAATTAAAGTATTTGGAAATTAAAATTGCTGCAAAAATCAAGTTCTGGTGTTTTGGAATAATTATTGCAGCATTTCCCCTTAACACTGATAGTTAATAAATAATTTATCTCAATGGTAAGAAAAACTAACTATGCTAGGTGAACAGTATCTGATAGCATTCTCTGTTTTGTTCCTGGTAACTCATGTAACATGGAAGGTCTCTTTTTCTAACCACTCAGTGCTTTGCCAGCATTTTCTTTAATCTTATCAGATCTGTTTGATTTAATTGAGAAGTCACTTTACAAGAATGTCATTTTTCTTGCATCTCCTCAATAAACTAATATAATTAAGATTATGCAAAGCAGAAAATATTGCCAGAATACCAGACAAGAATGAAGGCCTGTTAAATCCCCAAATTAGGGTTGCTGCAGTTAATATAAATAATTGACATTTAGGTGATTAAATTAAAACAAATTACATCTCTGTGGGGGGGGGAGCTATGATTTTTTGACATGGAATGGTCTTGAGAAAAAAATGGCAAAATATCTGAGAGATTTTTATCACTAAAAATAAAAATTGTGAAAATTTTTTGCTATTGACATAGTAATATTAAGTGAAATAGATAAGAAATAGATTGTGGGTAGTAGTCAGCTAAAACAAGATAGCAATCACATAGCAGCTGAATTAGAACATGGTTGTTGGAAGTCTTTATTCCACCTGAGCCACAGAATTATGTCTTCAAGAGAAAGATTGCATGGGTCTTTAATGAGATAAAGTTAACCTGATAGGTGAGGAACATCTATATCAGCTCCTGAAACATGGTAAGAACCTTATAAATCTCTACCTAGAAGTCTTCCATTACTTTGCACACTCAAGTTCCAAGATAATAAAAAGAGGAAGTTTAAATTTACCTTGACAGTATTTCACATAATTTACTTATATAATTACATGAGGAAACAAATATTTTGTGCATGAAAATTGCTTTCTTTATTTCAACAGCTTTTCAAATCCTTCTCTTATAAAAAAGTAAGTTTCTATACAAAATTCCTCAAAAGTTTATAAATGTGCTTATATTTGGAAATAAATGTATTATGCCTTAATAACTTTGGATTTTATTTATTCTGTCAAGCAAAGCACTTTTAAGAAAAAAAGAGGATAGCACAGGAAGACCACTGGGTGGGCACGTTCCACCTCTGTTACCAAAGAATTTCGTACCTTGAACACAATGACTACTTACATTAATGGAAAATCATTAATATTTCATTTTGATGATAATATTTTTAAGGTTCATGCTTGCCAAACTTTAATACAACTTCATTAAAATCCTATTTCAGGTGTCTGAGTTTTGTTAAAATTATTTGTTAAAACAATTGTCTCTTGAAGCTTTTTGAGTTCAGTAATCTTAAATATTTACTTTCTTGGTGAGAGTAGGCATGCGGTTATTGGTGAGCTATTTAGAGTCAGCTTTTCCACTGAGAAATGTAAAGTGCAGAGCATAATGCCCTCAGTAGTGCACCAGATACCTATAGCATGTCTTACCTGGATTTGGAATTATTTCCCCTATCTTCAACTACTACTCAGGTAAAAATGAACCATTCAAATATCTATTGGATTTCTTGGCTTTATTGTATGAGCTCATCATATATTTACAATTGATTTAGATGTACACCCTCAAGCCTACTTTACATCAGCTACTATCATCACTGGTATCCCACTGGAGTGAAAGATTTTAGCTGACTAGCTACATTTCATGGAGGTAATATCAAATGATATCCAGCTATACTATGAGGCTTAGGTTTTATTTTCTTATTTACTGTAGGAGGACTAACGGGAATCATTTCAACCCTTCACTTGATATCAGTCTTCACAATACCTACTATGTTGTAGCCCATTTCCACTATGTATTATCTAAAGGAGCCATCTTTGCTATTATAGCTGAATTTGTACATTGATCTCTCCTATTTACAGGTTATAGCCTAGACGATGTTTGAGATAAAGCACACTTCACTATTATGTTTGTTGGAGATAATCTAATATTCTTCCCACACCATTTCTTAGGTCTTTCAGGTATACCTCAGCCACTACTCCAATTACCCTGATGCCTATACAACATGATACACAGTCTCTTCTATAGGATCATTTATTTCATTAACTGATGTTATTGTAATAATTTTCATAGTCTGAGAAGCTTTCACCTCAAAACATGAAGTAATATTCGTAAAATATTCTACAACAAATCTAGAATGGCTTCATGGCTCCTTCCACCATACCATACATTTGAAGAACCTGCTTTTGTTAAAATAAAATAAAAAAGGAAGGATTTGAACCCCATGAAACTTGTTTCAAGCCAGTACCATAACCACTATGTCTTTCTTAATGAAATATTAGTAAAATTACCAATATCAAAGTATAGACTAACATGTGTGTATGTGTGTGTGTGTGTGTGTGTGTGTGTGTGTGTGTGTGTGTGTGTGTTACATGGTGTACCCACTACAGCTAGGCCTCCAAGATGGTAGCTATTTCCCCTATCATAGAGGAATTAATGAATTTTCACAACCAAACCCTTATAATCATATTCCTAAATAGCTCATTAGTACTTTATATTATTACACTTATATTCACTAGTTGAGACCATCTGAATTATTTTTCCTGCAGTTATTCTTATTATAATTGCTATTCTATCTCTATGAATTCTGTATATAATAGATGAAATTAACAACCCAGCACTAACAGTAAAATCTGTAGGCCACCAATGATAATTAAGCTATGAATACATGGACTATGAGGATTTGCATAATCCCAGCAAATGGCCTAAAACCAGGCGATCTTCATCTCCTAGAAGTGGATAACCAAATTGTTCTCCCCATAGAATTCCCAATCTGTACACTCATTTCATCCGAAGGAGTACTCCACTTATGAGCTGTTCCCTCTGTAGGCCAAAAATAGACACCATTCCAGGTTGTCTAAACCAAGCCACAATTTCATCAAATTGTCCAGGATTATTCTACAGTCAATGTTCAGAAATCTGTGGATCTAACTATAGCTTTATATGTATTGTCTTAGAAATAATTTCTCTAAAACATTTTGAAAACTAATCCTCATCAATAATTTAACCACACTATGAAGCTTAGAGCATTAACGTTTTAGTTAAAGTTAGAGACCATGCAATCTCCATAGTGACATGCCATATCCACATGATTTGCTATAGTAATTTCTTCTATAATCACCCTATTTATCCTTATACAACTAAAAGTTTCCCCACAAGATTTCCTACAAAACCCATAAACAAAACTAAAACTTTATAAATACTGAAAACCCCTGAGAGCTAAAATGAATGAAATTTATTTGCCTCTTTCATTATCCCCACAATAACGGGTCTTCCTATTGTTACCCTTATCATTGTACTCCCACCTATGTTACTTGTCTCATCTAAACAGATTTGAACTAACCATTTTCTCACTTTCCAACAATGACTAACTGGATTTATCATTCAACAGATAATGTTAATTCACTCAAAGGACAAACGTGATCCCTTATGCTAGCAGCTCTCATTATATTCATTGGATCCATAAATCTCTTAGGGCTCCACCCATACCATTCACCCCAACAACTCAACTATCAATAAATCTAGGAATAGCAATCCCCCCTTGAGCAGGAGCAGTAATACTAGGCTTTCGCCATAAAACAAAATCCTCACTAGCCCACTCCATACCCTAAGGAGCCCCAATTCCCTTAATCCCAAAGCTTATTATTATCAAAACCATTAGCCTTTTTATTCAGCCTATAGCACTAGCAGTCAGACTTACAGCCAACATCACCGCAAACCACCTACTAATTCACCTCATCAGAAGGGCCTCACTAATTCTTACTACTAGGAGTCTCCGCACTGCTGCTATTATATTTGTTATTTTGAATCTCCTTCCAATTCTAGAATTTATTGTAGCTCTTATTCAAGCATATGTATTTACCTTTCTATCTATTCAGCCTTGATTTACATGATAATACATAATGACCCACCAAACTCATGTATATCACACAGTAAATCTAAGCCCATGACTCCTCACAGGAGCATTATCAGCTCTACTACTCACGTCTGGTTTATTAATATAATTTCACTTTAACTCTATCATTTTACTATCCTTAGGCCTACTAATTAACTCTCTTACAATATATCAGTGATGACATGACATAATCTGAGAAGGAAGATTCCAAGGCCATCATACCCTTATTGTACAAAAAGGAGTTTGCTACAGGATAATCCTATTTATTATCTCAGAAATCTTCACAAGATTCTTCTGAGCTTTCTACCACTCAAGCCTAGAGCCAACCCATGATCTTAGAGGATGCTGACCACCAACAGGAATTACCCCCCAATCTCTTTAATTTCTTTAACTGCAAAGTTACACCATCTAACTTCAAAACTAGTTCCCATCAACTAAGCTCAAAACTATTGTCACCATATTAGCTAAGACTACAGATTAATAGTGATTTTCAACTTGATAGAATATAGAACTTCCCAGAAAACAAATTCCTGGCACAACTATGAGGGATTATTTAAGTGATTTGATTAATTGAAATGAGGAGACCCACCCTACTTATGGGCAGTATCATTACATTGTCTGAGATCTCTGAACACAAAGGAACAAGTACACTGAATACATTCATCTCTATCTGCTTCCTAACTGTAGATTCAATGTGATCAATGGCCTAAGTCTCCTGTTTTCCTTAACTCTCCTTACCTGATGGTCTATACTGGAAACTATGAAGCAAAATAAGCCTTGTTCCTTAAGTGGTAGGCATTTTATCGTGATAATAAAAACTAACTAATACACTGAGCAAGCAGCATAGTATCTTGTTTTTCCTACCTACAAAATATAGGATGTATTTATTGCAAATCTGTTGTAGAAATTGAGATGACATAATGAATTATTGGCAATATGTCTGCATGGGACAGGTTTAAACAAGCATCACAATCATGGTCACAGGTATGCTTTGCTTTCTGGATAGTGGTCAGTATATGTGGAATTCAATTCAATAATGCTAAATGAGAAATGACATGACGATCCAGTTTTCTAGATAACCACAAATTTGGAAAATTAATGACAATTCTGTTCTTATATAAAATAAATAACCTACACTAAATATTTATTGATATAAGAGAGGAAATGATTAACAATCCACAACGATTGATTAACAAAACACACCTGCCTCAGGTTATAAATTATAGTTTTACATAAGCTGCTTCGTACACAATTGTAGGCTACAGTTTTACATAAGTTTTTCACACAAGAGTGTGGTTAATTAACATCATATTGTCTTAACAAAATATACTGAAATCACTTGGAGTGGTGAGAATTGTAGGCTTGGTTTTCAGAATATCAGGGAAATATACTATTTATCCAGTGTCTATGATTTACTAACCCCCCTTTTAAACAGTGATTTCTACCAGTCATTTAGCAACTACTAAATGACAAAAACTATTTTATTCCTCCCATTTTCTCTCTCTCTCTCTCTCTCTCTCTCTCTCTCTCTCTCTCTCTCTCTCTCTCTCTCTCTCTCTGGGGGGGGGCTTGCATATGTTTGCATGAGCATGTAAAGGTCAAAAGAAACATCAGATGTCTTCTTCATTTTTTTCTTTGCCTTATATTTTGAGGCAGGGTTTCTCACTGAGCTTAGAGCTCACCTAATCAGCTGGATTTGTCCCACACTAAACTCCAGAGTTCCTTCAATCTGTGATGCTCCAGCATTGGCTTTGCAAGGCATACTGCCACGTATGGTTTGCACCTATGTTCTACAGAGTCAATTTCAGTCTTCATGCTCACTTGGAAGGCACTTTGGCCAGAGTCAATGCCCAGCCAAATGTTATTTTATTTATTATTTTAAATGGTTCTATAGATTTTATTTATTTTATTACTTTTTGTGTAAAGGTGAAGTGTTTTGCCTCCATATATGCATGTCATCGCATGCATGTCTTGTCCCTGTGCAGGTCACAAGAAGGTGCCAAATCTCCTGGAACTGATTTGCAGTACTGAGTTATTGATTGCTGAAAGCTACCATGTGGTTCCTGAGAACTGATCCCTGATATCCTTCAAGAGCAGAAAGCGTTCTTTTATCATCAGCATCATTGTATTTTAGTTTTATTATTTAAAACTATTTTTAAATATAAATATATTTTATATAATTCTTCCTTCCATCAAGTCTTTCTATATCCTCCCCTCCTCTCTACTCACATACCTTTATGGTTTTTTTTTTCAAAAAACAAAAATTAATACAATAAAATACTCTCAAAATAAGAAACCAAATAAAAACATGTTCATAAAGAAAAAAAATAAAATATAAAGCTGTAGCTAAATAAAAGTACACATACACACACACATACACAAGAAAAATAAAAACCTGTGGAGTCCAATAATATGATGGTCAAATGCTCTTGAAAATAAAGTCTGTCCTGGAGAGGTTGATATACTCAGTGTTACTCTATTGAAGAAAATTGATTTTTTTCTCCAAGCAGGTATAACTAACAGTGCAGTTGTTAACCTTTATCCTAGTGGGTAGGTTTTATTTCACTTATTCATTCTTTGTTTTTTAAAATATAACAAAAACTATCACTCTCGAGTTAAATTGGATAAATCCACAGAAAGAAAAGAATATTAAAGAAGGCACAAAAATCAGATCCACTTTTTGCTCATTTAGGGAGAACTGAGAGACTGTATGGAAACCTAATGCAGTAGAAGTTTCCTAAGATATATACATATATGAAGGCAATCTAAATAAAAATCACCAAATAATCAGGAAGAAGGACTTCTAAGCAGTCATCTCTGGTCACCCAATGAAGCTTCCAGTACCAAGACTGGGTTAGATTTGATTAAGTTTTGGCCAAAGAGGCCCCACAGGAGTCTCCAAGCAGCCCACAGCATTGCCAAGATCCCATTGCTGAAAACAAGAACCTATATTGATCATAAATATGTCAAGCTCATATGCTCCAGCACCTTTAGTATAGGAAAGTACTCTGCACATTATTAAAACAGTAGCATAAATAACAAGCCAGACACAAACCCTCTATCTACAATGGTGTTCTGCCCGCAAGATATGTTGGGGTAATGGTGGCAAAAGCTTGTGAGAATATGCAACCAATATCTGATTTGATTTAAGACCCACTCCATGAGATGAAACTGATACCCAGCACTGTTTGGGTGATGAAGAACCTGAGAAAAGATAGCCCAGGGACTTATGAGAAAAACTCAGATGCTTCTTCCTGAAGCAGATGGGAACAAATGCAGTGACCCACAGCCAGACACTGTACAGAGAGAGAAAGACCTTGGTACTCTGAGCCTGACATGGATTATCTTCATCAAACCCCACTCCTCAGAGCCAAGTGGACACTGTGGAACAGGAGGGGGAAAATCTAAGAGCCAGAGGGGAAGAGCCTGCATTGGTCCGCATCAGATTCACTGAATATATGTTGTAGCTTCCAGTTCAGTGTTCTTAAATGATGAGTCATTTCTCAAGCCCTGTTTTTCTTTTATTAGTGTTACATGAGTATTTTTATTTCAATTCCTTCTAGACTTTTAAGTGGAAATCTTGTATGGTGATATGTAGTTGTGATCCCAGGACTCTGTTGACCTAGGAGAGAGAGACACTAAAACTATGTTGGCTTTTTTTTTTTTTTTTTCATTATCTCTCCCTCACCCTCCTTACCAAGAGTCAAACTTTTATTTCACCATTTTCTTTTAGCTTGCTTGGTTTGTTCTTTGAGAAGTTCTTGCCTTTCTAGTATGTACTTGATTACTATAATGCTCTATCTCTTTCCCACACTTTCCCTTACAAATACCCTTTCTAGCCACTGAGGAGGCCATGAGTAGACCCTATTTGCTAGGTGATGTCATCAGTGTCACTAAGCCTTCTTTCCTGCTAGGACTCCCATACTCTGCAGCTTCTTCTAGCATGTCTTCCTGTCAGGGTTAGCTTTCTTGCATATCTTTCTACTGATACAATGTAAAAAGGAATAAATTAAAAAGACAATATTTACGTCTCCAATTTTTTCCCAACTTGGTATAAAATTACAGTTGGCAATAACACTAAATAAAAGTTAAGTTTTATCTAATGCTGTGAACATTCAGGATAATTCTTTACTTCAACAATATCCAATATAAATCTTTAAAAATTAGTCCTATGGTCCAAATTAATTCGATAATGAAATACTTACTAAAAAGTCACATAGCCCAAGCACTTTGTCAGTTTTGGTGCTCTGAGCACAACAAATTTCTCCCTGGAAGAAAATCTACATTAACTCTAGCAGGACTGTGACACGTGGAAGAAGACAGGGAATAAGTAGATTGGTGAATGAAATTACACTCCTCCAGATGATGCCTCCTTTATGAAAAAGGAAACACAGGATAAATCCATTAAGAGTGTCCTGGGAGCAGGTGACAGCTAGACCTCCCTCCGAGACTCTGCCTGTTTGATGTTTTGAGAAAGAAACCAGGCCTATTACGAATGGAAGCATCATCAACCTTTGAGAATCACTTAGTAGGAAAAAGACCAAGAAAGTACTAGTAGCATTGGAAAGAACCACCAGCAATGCTTTATCACTACTCAGAGGAAGAGATGATGCACCCTAAACCAAATTAGAAGGAGCTAATTACTCTTTTATTTATGCTATTGCATAGCAGTGCCTTTTATATTTTAAGGAATAAGATAGATTGTGTATTATGTACTCAAGATTTTGAACAGTTCTTCTACTTCATAATGTACAGGGGCTTCAGATAAGACATGAATGCTAAAAGTTAGTAATAACTCAATGGCTGAATCCTAAAGCTGGCTTACAAAGTCATCAGCAACAATAACGGCTATCCGATATGCGTATTGTTTCTCCTTGTGTCTCTGAGAAAGAATGCTGTCAGGAAAGTTTAATGAGTACACCCATACAATATATTCTTTGACCAAATTTTCACTTACTCCTTATTTTTTTTTAATCACCTACAAACCCCCACTTGTCTTGCCATACTCAGACTTGAGTACAGCCTTTCGTCCTCACCTCTACTGTAATAGCTTTTAGTAAAGTCTCTCTTACTGCACTAATATCTGTCAAAGTAAATTTTATTTATAAAATGAAGCCTCTGAATGTCTGTCCTTTACGAAGTACTTACAAACTCATCATAACCCTAGAACAAGCTGATTATACTCTACTTCCTGATAAGTAAGAAGCACATTCCATTTCAAGAAGATGTAAAATAGAAGCTATTGCTTGACATTTTTGGAAAATAAAAAATTGCCACAAGTAGTGCAAAAATAAAGCCAGGAAGAACAAAAGTGTCTACTAAAAGGCATTTTATACCTTTATTTTTTTTTCACCAAAAACTTGAAGTAAAACCTGATGCATATGTTTGAAATAAAAAGGTTGGTTTTTTTACATTCTCATATTTAACAAAGTACAGGATTTAAATTTAAAGATTTTGTTAAATCAACTGGTTAAGGCATTCCTAGGTAACTTTTTATCTACTTGACATAGGATGGGACTTTCTATTTTCTTTAAACATCATTCAGAGCCACTTTGTTAATAGAATAACTTTTACAATCAACTTCTATACATATTGATGAATTAACCCTCCCCCATATACACCACTCACTAGCATACACATAAACAAATATATAGCAGTAGGCAAAGTGGGTGGGAATCTATTTTATCAGTTTCAGGAGCTTCAATTTATTCCAAAAGAGTAGTTAAAACCTCCTTTAAATGTATGGGGATTAAAAGCAAACTCTAGAAAAACATAAAATAAAAACAAATTCTTTTTAAGGTACAATTCATTCAAAAAGAGGATTTGAAATTCGATCAAATGTTGATGCCAAGCACTTAATGCTTGAATGACATTAATTAGTTGAATATTGAGCTGAGAGCAAGTGAGGCTCATCTATTGAATATGTACATAGGATTTTCCTATCAAGGGGAACCACAGAAAAATATCAGGAGCAGCAACCTTCTCTTATTTACATCTAGGTTCCTATTAGCATCTTCCTGAGAAAAATTTTATGTAAATACAAGCCTTCCAACTCAACAGCAAAATGATCATAAGACTGAGCCCTCTTCTCCTGTGGCCAAGAGCCTTTACAAAGCTCCTGAACCGTGTAAGTATTTAAGAGACTCTGACTGTAAATCACCAACTAAGAAAGAGTTTTACAAATACTCTGTAATCACAGTTCCAGAACGCTTAAGATTCTTAGCTAACACTGGCATTTGACAAATGATAAATCCAGGTTTTCCAAACACTCACTCATTCTTTCCTTAGCTTTGACTATTTTCATCATTTTTTTCTTTTCTCTGTTTAGTTAATATATGAAATCATAGAATTTTACTATAAATTCCTTTTTTTCCTTCCAAATGAAATTGTGAGTTAGAAGAACAGTCTAATAACTTTAACAATACCAGCTTCCCAGCAATTAAAAACTAAAATCATTTCAAATTCATCTTTGTTTCCCAAAATTAGACATAAACCTATAAGCAGTTCTAATATGCTTATATATAACACTTTGTTGTGAATAGCCATGTATTTGCTTTGCATTTCACGTATTGTGTTAGCCCATACAATGAGTGACTCAGTTTCTCATACTGACTGGAGATTCTTTTCGGAGTCCAAGACTAAAAGAGTCACAGTTATTCAGCTATTATAGATTTCAAATGTGTTCAGCTTGCTCCTTGTTATAGCCTTGATAACTATGGGACTAGTCTGATTAGCCTCTGGGAAAGAATTCATTATCTTGCTTCTCAAACTAGCAGAAAGCAATGATGTTAGAGTGAAGTTGCCCATTGTCTGATTCAAGGACAGCATGGGGTTATCACAAGATGGTGTGAATGTTTATATTGTACTTTGAATTCTAGCTTTAAAGTGTATATAAGCACTTTCAGAAATATACTTGGGGTCTCTGTGGTTTCAAATCATGGGTTCCTTTCAGTTAGCTTTCTTGTTTCCTACTCTTCAGCTGTGTGCTTGCCCCAAGCAACACAAGTGAGTCATTGGTTGGACCCAACACACATCCACAGAAAGTGATTTATAACAGATTGCATTATTTCTGTTTTCCTATTACCCAACAAAACTCTCTCCCTCCCTCCCTTCTTTTTCCTTCCCTCCCTTGGTCTTCCCCTCTCTTTCTCTCCCTTTCTCCCATGCTCTCTCGCCCCCCACCTTCTTCCTTCCCTCCTGAAACATGGATTCTAGTTTGCAGTTAATAAAAGCTCAGAGCCAGATATTGAGAAAAGGTTTCAGCAAGAGGAAACAGACCATAGTCAATTCTCACCCAGCCAACCTCTCAGGGTAAAAGTTATCTTCCCAAGCCATCAGCCTGATGTGTGGCTTCTACAGAATAAATCTCTGTTTTCCTACGCCTGCCTTAAATACCTTCTTTACCAAGTTGTTATACTTCAGGGTTCAACTTTGCACTATATTCCAGAGTTAAGATTAAAGGTGTGCGTTACTTTTATTTGACAGTTAAGCCTTGAATTTAAGAAATACAGAAAGATCTCTGTCTCTGGAGTTATGAGGTTAAAGGCATGAGTTACCACTCTCTGGCCCTCGTGGTTTGACTGTGAGTGGATGTCTTCTCTGATATTCCAGACTGGTTTTATTAAATATAATCCATATCCTTCTTCTCCTATTCCTCCCCCCTCCCTCCCTCCCTCTCCCCCCCTCCGCCTACCCCTCCCCCCCTTTCTCCTCCTCCACTGTGTATACATTCTAGGCTATAGAGTTTGCAAACAGTTTTTATATGGCATTGGATATATGACAATTAGGTCAAAATGATTTGCAAACAATCAAGGGCAACTTAGGTACAATGTTCAAGTAATGCCAACACTAATATACTACTAAATGCCACATGACAATGTAGGTTTTGAGTTGAAAGTAAAACATTTCTGCCTCAGGATGTTGGTAGTAACAGAAAGCAAAGACAGCAGGCATGGTCATACTGAGAACAGATACATAACATTGCTGTATTTCTTGAGAGCAAATAATGGTTTTCTTTTTCTCAAAATATAAAAAAAAAATGAGATAAATCTGAGGTAGGAAGAAACTAATTTGCAATAAACATAACGTTTTACTTTTTTAAATTTTTAATATTTTTACATATCCATTCTCTTTCCTCCTTCTGCACATCCCAATAGCTCTTACTCTGCCCCAACCTCCTCATGCCCCAACCACTCCCCAAAGAAAATAAGGCTTCCCATGAGGAATCAACAAAAGTCTGGCACATCAAGTTGTTACAGTACCAAGCTCCACCCCCTACCCGTGTCAAGGCTGAGCAATGAGCTGCAAAATGTCAGTTCATATACTAGGGGGAAAAAACCTGGTTTTAGTACTAGAGGCCCCAGAACTGCCTAAGCCACACAACTGTTATCCACATTCAGAGGGCCTAGATCAGTCCCATGCAGGCTCCCCTGCTGTCAGACCAGAGTCAGTGAGCTGCCAATAGCTCAGGTCACCTATCTTTGTGGATTTCCCACTAATAATCTTGACCCCATCCACTTATATAATCTACCTTTGTCTCTTTGACTGGAGCTCAGCCTAGTGCTTTCCTATGGATCTCTGCATCTGCTTCCATATCTGCTTCCATAGGTTACCGGATGAAAGTTCTATGATAACAAGTAGGGTGGTAACCAATTTAAGGGGAAGGACAGTTCAGCTACTCTCTCCACTACTACTTGAAATATTAGCTGAGGTCATCCTGTGGATTCCTGAAATTTTTCCTAGCACTAGGTTTCTCCCTCACCCCAAAATGGCTTTCTCTGTCAAGGTATCTATTTCATTGTTCTCCCTCTCTGTCCCTCCCTCAACTCTTCCATTCCATTCCCTCATGTTCTCTTTCCACCTCTCCTACCCTCCAATGCTCCTAATCTACTAAAGAGATCCCATTTTTTCCTTCTTCCCACAAGATCTATGGGTATCTCTCTTAGAATCCTCCTTCTGACCTAGTTTCTCTGGGGTTGCAAATGTAGCCTTGGTATCTTTTGTTTTATATCTAATGTCGACTTATAAGTGAGTATGCTATGCTTCTGTTTCTGGTTGTGGGATACCTCACTCAGAATGATTTTATTTTTTTTTCTAGTTCTATCTGCCTGAAAATTTCAAGATGTTATTTTTTTCTTACTGCTGCATAATACTCCATTGTGTAAATGTACCACTTTTTATGCATTCTTCAGTTGTCCGTCTATGTTGCTTTCGGGTTCTAGCTATTGTAGATAATGCTTCTATAAACATAGTTGAGCATATGTTCTTGTAGTATAAATGTAGTCTTTGAGTACATGCTCAAGAGAGATACTGCTAAATCATGAGATAGACTGACTCGCAGTTTTCTGAGAAACTGCCATAGTAATTTCCAAAGTGGTTGTACAAGTTTACACTCCCACCAGCAGTGGAGGAGTGTTCCCCTTGCTCCACACCCCCTCCAGCATAAACTGTCATCAGTGTTCTTGATCTTAGCCATTCTGACAGGTATAAGATGGCATCTCAGAGTTGTTTTGACTTGCATTTCTCTGATGGTTAAGCAAGTTGAGTAATTCTTTAAGTATATCTTGGCCATTTGAGATTCTACTGTTTTGAATCCTCTGTTTAGATCTGTAGACCATTTTTAAATTGGATTATTTGGTATTTGGATGTCTATTTTCTTGAGTTCTTTATCTGTTTTAGAGATCATCTCTCTCTCAGATATATTGATGAAAATCTTTTCCCATTCTCTACACTGTTGTTTTGTCTTATTGACAGAAGCTTTTCAGTTTCAGGAGATCCCATTTATTAATTGTCGCTTTCACTGTCTGTGCTACTGATGCTGTATTTAGGAAGTTGTCTCCTGTGCCAATGTGTTTAAGACTTATTCACACGTTATCACTGTCAGGTTCAGTGTAACTGGATATACATTGAGGTCTTTGATGCACTTGGACTTGAGTTCTTTAGGGTACAGATATTGATCTATTTCCATTTCCTACATGCTATCATCTAGTTATGCAAGTGTGATTTGTTGAAGATGCTTTCTTCTACTGCATATTTATTTTTGGCTTCTTTTCAAAATTCAGGTGTTCATAGGTGTATGAATTAATGTCAGGGTCTTCAATTTGATTCCATTGATTCTCAGATTTTTTTTTTAATGCCAATACCAAGATATAGTTATATATTATAACTATAGCTCTACTAGCTCTATGGAAGAGCTTGAAGTCAGGGATGGTGGTGCCTCCAGAATTTTTTTTTATACTTTTTTTTTTTTTTTTTTGCAATCCTTGGACTTTTGTTTTTCCATATAATATTGAGGAGGTTTTGTTTGTCTGTTTGTTTTTTATTTTGTCTGTAATAAGATGTGTTAGGATTTTTATGGGGATTGCATTGAATCTGTAGATAGCTTTTGGTAGGATTGCTTTTACTATGTTGATCCTACCTATCTAAGAATGGGAGATCTTTCCATTTTCTGATATCTTTTTCAGTTTCTTATATCAACAACTTAAAGTTCTTGTCATACAGGTCTTATACTTGTTTAATTAGAGTTGTTCCAAATATTTTATTATATTTGTGGCTATTGTAGAGTGGACTGCTTCCTTGATTTTTTTCAGTCTATTTTTAAATGTGCATACAGAAAGGTTACGATTTTTTTATTTTTTATTTAATCTTATATTCTACCACATTGATGAAGGTATTTATCAGCTTTTGCTGTCCCTGCTGTATATTTGTGGGTCATTTATTTATACAATCATATCACATGCAAATAGAAAAAGTTTGACATCTTCCTCTCCAATTCGAATCTCTTTTATCTCCTTTGATTTCTTATTGATCTACCTGGGACATCAAGTACTATATTGAATAGGTATGGAGAGGGTGGACAGCCTTGTCTTGTTCCCAGTTTTAGACATATGAATTTGAGTTTCTCTCCATTTTTTTTGATGTTGGTGGTCAGCTTCCTGTATATTCTTTTTATTATGTTTAGGTATGTTCTTCATATCCCTAATCTTTCCAAGACCTTTATTATGAAGGGGTGTTGGATTTTCTGAAAGGCATTTTTAGCATCTAATGAGATGATTATGTAGTTTTATTGTTCTTTCAGTTTATATACATTGGATGGCAATTGACAGATTTTCATATGTTGAACCATCCCTGCATTTCTGAAATGAAGTATACTTGATCATGTTGGATAATTTTTTTTTGGTGTGTTCTTGGATTTGGTTTACCAGTATTTTACTGAGTAACTTTGTGTCAATGTTCTTAAGACAGATTGCTCTGTAATTCTCTTTCTTTGTTGCATCTTCGCATGTGGTTTGTGGCTCAGGGTAACTGTAGCCTCAAAAAAAGAGTTTGGCAATGTTCCTTATTTTTCTATTGTATGGAAAATTTTGAGTAATGTTGGTATTCATTCTTTTAAATTCTAGTAGAATTCTGCTCTGAAACAGTCTGGCACTGGGCAGTTTTTGGTTCAGAGGTGTTTAATGACTGCTTCTATTTCCTTGGGGGTTATAGGTCTATGTAAGTGGTCTATGTACTCTTGATTTAATTTTGGTAAGGAGTACCTATCAAGAAAATTTTCCTTTTCTTCTAGGTTTTCCAATTTTGTGGAGTACAGTATTTTGAAGTATGACCTAATTATTTTCTGGATTTCTCAGTGTTTATTGTTATATTCCTCTTTTAATTTCTGATTTTGTTAATTTGGATATTATCACTCTCTGCCTTCTGGATAGGGGTTTGTCTATCTTGTTGATTTTCATAAAAATAAAACAAAAACAAACATAAAAACCCAAATTTTTGTTTCATTTATTCTTTGTATTGTTCTCTTTGTTTCAATTTTATTGATTTCAGCCCAAAGGCTGATTATTTCCTGCCTTCTACTCCTTCTGGGTGGGTTTGCTTTTTTTGTCCTAGAGTTTTCAGATGTGCTGTTAAGTTCCTTGCATGAGATTTCTCCAAATTCTTTATGTAGTCACTTATTGCTGTGAACTTTCCTCTTAATACTGGTTTTCTTGTATCCCATAAGTTTCGGTATATTGTGGATTCATCTTTATTAAATTCTAGGAAGTTTTTAATTTCTTATTTATTTTTTTCCTTGAATCATAGGTGGTTCAACTGAGATTTGTTTAGTTTCCTTGCGTTTGTAGACTTTCTCTTTTGTGTTGTTGTAGAACTGTAACTTCAGGCCATGTTGGTGTGATAAGATAGATACTAAGGGTTATTCCATTCTTTTGTTCCTATTAATACTTCCTTTATGATCTAGAATATGGTCCATTTTACAGAAGATGCCATGGGGTGCTAAGATGCCATGGGGTGCTAAGAAGTTATATTTTTTTCTGTTGGGATGGAAAGTTCTGCATACATCTATTAGGTCTATTTGAGTCATAACATCTGTCGAATCCTATATTTCTCTGCTAAGTTTTTGTGTGTCAGATTTGTCCACAGGTGAGAGTGGGGTACTGAAGTCTCCCATTCACTATTAGTGTGTATTGTTCCATGTGTAGTCCAAGTTTACCATTCTTTATCAAAGGAAGTCTAGATAGAAATTCAAGCAGTGCAGATACCTGAATTCAAGAACTGACTTGGAAACCAGGGAGAAATGATGTCTTCCTGACTTGATTCCCAGGCTTCCTATGCACTCCAGAACCACCTGTCAAAGGATAGCACTGCCTATAGCCAGCCTGGGTCCTCCCACATCCACCATTTAATCAAGAAAGTACACGTGGGGCAATCTGATGTACATAATTTCTCAATTGAAGTTCCCTCTTCCTGCCCTGTGTAAAGCTACAAAACCCAAGAAGAATAGCCAGAGAGAAAATATGTTTGCGAGAATAGTTTACATGATATGCGTAGAAGGGTAAAGCAGTGAGGTTCTAAAATGTAGATCTCAATGAAAACAAAAAGTTCAAATTTAGAAACAAAGGCAAGAGCTAAATGAGGATATTTGGTGAGGTGAATGGAGAACATATGGAAGCACTTTCAGCTCAAAGCCAAACTTCTAGTTATCATAAATAGATAGATCAAAGCACCATAAATTAAATTAAAACTATGTACTGTGTACAAACTGACAAACATTTCACTGTGAAACTGTTGAATTTAGTTTTAGACATTATGGGATGGAGAAGTCTATCATCAGAGGAGAGAGAAATACAAACTGATAGTTGGATATACGAGAACAAGGTATAGCAGAAAAAGTAAGACTAAGTGGGGAGAGTTAGGTGTTGTTAAGACATCATTTGAAGCTTTCAGAGTAAATGAGATTGTCTAGGACAAACAGAGAGACTAAGACACATTTCAAAAATGAACTGTCAGCATATACAGCGTGAACTCTCATGCATTAACTTAGTTCAACTTTTATTTCACAGAATCTTACTACTCCTTATAGACCTTTGCTCCTCTCTAGATTGGGTACAATTCTTCTTTTTTGCTTGAATGAAAGACTGGAGTTCTGGATACCAAACAGTACTATTAGGGAAAGGAAAGAGGAGCAATCTGAGTTCCCTTCAAAATTTTAGATATGACCATGCATTATCCACCTCTCTTTCTTTTATACTCTGTAGTTTCTAATGTCCCAAAATTGCAAAGATAATCACTTTGTCTTGACCAATCTTATAAAGACTATCTTATCAGGAGAAAAACAACATAATGAAACTACATGCGTAATATTTTCATGTACAATTTTGGAAAAAAGAGAGTATTAATTTATACTTATCCATCTTCACCTGCATTCAATAAATGCATATGAAGAGTTCGCTCCTGCTAAACATACAGTAGAGAAAGGAATAAGACCTAATGCTAATCCTTGAGACTCTTAAACTTTAAAAGAGAGGCAGTAAAATTTGCTCTAAATATTACAAATTCAAAAGAAAAGACATCTGTAGACCTTGAGAAGAGAAAGCTATTCCATCAATAACTCATCTCTGCTTTCTTTTATCTTAAAATGCGGCACTTGTGTGAGTATCACATTTGCCATGCATGAAGACTTTGCTGTGTAAGATATAGGAAGGCCAAGCCTTGGCTGGGTGGTGGGACAGGATGACTTTCTGATCTTTTGTCTATTCTGATCAAATGACATCTTATTGAAATCTCTCAAAACATTGAACTTTATCCCACACAGTAAAGCAAAACTATTTTGCTCATTCAAATGAAAAAATACGTATTTCTTATGTTATTATTTTAAATAAACAGTACATATAAGTTAGCAATACGGGTATATGTAGTATGAGGTTTCTGGCCCGGACTTTCCGGCCTAACCTCAAGGTCTAGGCCCACAGACCCACAGTCCTGCAGTCCCACAGAGACACACAGATGCTTCCAATAGTTTTAGGCTGATCAGCCTTAGGCCCAAGCATATAGCTTGCTAACTCTCTACTCTTAACCTATCCTATGTCTCTTGTTCAGCCATGCAGCTCGGTACCTTTCTTTAAAGCTGCATGGTTGTCTTCTGCATCCTGAAGCTTCTCTCTGGTGCTCTGTCTGACATTCTGCTCTCAGAGATTTTCTTAGTCTGGTAGTCCCGCCTACACTTCCTGCCTGCATTTGGCCAATCAGCTCTTTTTATTAAACCAGTGGTTGGGACAATTATTTAAAATGAAACAACACAACCTCCCACAGGTATATATGTATATACATATACAGTTGGTCAAAGTTTAACTCATGAATACTCTTTCTGTATTTGGAGTTAGGAACTCAAAACTCCATCTCTTAAAATGAACATTTTTTTTTTCTTTAAGCCTTCTCATACCTCTTGAAATTAAATCAGCTTTTAGTCTCATAATATTTAGTTTTTTTTCATTTATATTCTTTAATATGAGTGCTATGTATATGATATTCAAACTCACAGTATTCAACACAACTCTTAATATTTCTATTTAATTGTCATACTCAAAATAATAAAGTTTTCAGAAATGCATGTGGAGTCATTGCATGTCATTTTATCTCTTTTAATTTTCTGTCATCTTTATCTTTATGCCCTTCTCTTTCAACTCCTCATGAAATGCTATACCTGGAAATAAAGAAATCTGAATTTGAGTTTATAGGTTGTTTTCCTATAGTCATAGATGTATCAGATTATAGAAATCTATAAATCTAAACAATGCATTGAGAGTCAAACTCTCATAGATTTTGGATCAGCAATGCTTAGAATTTGTTAATTTTTAGTTATTAATACTTGAACTGACCTGTTGTTTTATGTATGACTATTGAAATGCTCTATTTGGAAAAAAAATGTAGAAGGATAAATCAAGGAAAAATAATTCTGTAAATACCCTTACATTAGACACTTGTATTTACAGTGAAGTCATACTCTTTTGCCAAAGCAATTTTAACGCAAATCTGAAACATTCCATTTATACTTACAACAATATAAACAGAGATAAGAAAACAAAATTTAAAGGCAAGCGTAATGTCTTACTGCCATTGCTGAGAGGATCCATCTGAGTGCCCAACACTGAAAGATCAGCATCAGGTAGAGCAAAGTGGTTTGGAAACAAAGGCTAAGGGTCAGTCCTTAAAACATCCCATTTTCATGTCTTTCCGTTGCTGTTATACATTCTGCTAAGGTAAGTAAGATGAGTCACTGCAATTGTGAAGCCATTCTCATGCGAACAATCAACAGTGATGATTTGCTATGAATAATACTGTGGAAATTGATTTGGTTCTAATTCTTAGCAAGATATTTTTGCCATATCTTATGCTTCAAAGAAATTGTACTATACTGCTTGATTGTTCTGCTTTTCTGAAAATCTCTTATGGGGAGAGACTATTTGAACATCCCCTACTTTATCAGTCAGCACAATATCCAACCTTCCTCCTTTGTACAAAATATGGAGTTTTCTAAATGAAACTGTCTTTCAATATATTGTATCCAATGAAATTGGTCACTTAAGAAACAGGCATTTTATTATCTGTAGCTTCTAAATTGACATTCAGGGCATATTGATATCTGAAGTTTTGTGAAAGAGCAATTCTCAAACATTAATTTTAAAACACTTAAAAGACAGCACCTAACATCAGGAATTACTGCCTTCACATGCCACTTCACTCCTGTCTAGTTCTATGACCTAAGACAAGGTAAAAAACATTCTAAATTGTTTTTATTTGATCATAATGGGACTAGTCAGATGGTTCTCCGAATTCATCAGACATAAATCACACACACACACACACACACACACACACACACACACACACACACACACATATTTTTTCTAAATATGGGTGTCCTCCTTCAACCCCAGAAAAGTTTAAGAATTTATCAAAGTGTGATCGCTGTTTTACTACTTACACACAAACACCACACACACATACATGCACACACACACACACACACACACACACACACAGAGAGAGAGAGAGAGAGAGAGAGAGAGAGAGAGAGAGAGAGAGAGAGAGAATTTCATTGCTATGTGCATTTAACAATCGCTTCATCTCTAAAATGCTCTGACATTCTCTCAAGCTTGAGTTTGAGAACCTCAGCTTGTGTTTTAAATGAGTTCTTCGGAGACAATTTCCAGTGCAAGGCTGCTGTTTGTTATATCTGCTGCATTCATAATATGGGCTGACAAGAAAAAAAAAATGAAGAAGAAGAACCATCAAAGGAAAAACATTAGCAGGGAAGGTAGACAGGCCATGCAAACGAGAGCTCAATTACAGAAGAGCTGTCTCCAGGAGCCCAGAGTCATGCTCTTTAACATTCTAAGTGATTGGTTTGTGCAGTGAACCAAACCTGAGCAGTTCCAATGTTTGAAAATGCAATGACTTAAATAGAAATACTAATATACTCTTCAAGGTCATGGAACAGTTCCTTGGCCTTCAGAAACATGTAACTTCTGTGAGATCACGTAGGTCAATCTAATGACCCTTTATAACCTGAAGATGCAACTTGCTCTTTTCACTATATTAAAATATGTTAATATCTGCTTTGGAATCAAATTGATTCATTTTCAAAATCTGCCTTTTATAAACTTTCTTTTCATTTGCAGAATTACTGAGATTCTGAATTATCATATTTTCTAACTGAATACAATTAGGCAAGGGATTGAAGTACAAAAAGGTCATCAAAACAAGAGACTATGAAAGAAATCTCAGAATAGCTATTCACTGCTAATGATAACCTAAAATTTAATTTAAACTGAGCCCTAAAAATGTGTGATGACTAAGAATTAGGTTTTAATCCTTAGATACATGCTCTAGGAGATCACTATATAGGCTGTTTCTTATGATTTTAGTGAAAAACAGAAACTTTGTTTATCTTATTTTGGTTTTTGCCTTTTTTTTTTTTTAGTCTGCAAGGAATTACATCACTTCAATTTCCTCTTTGACCTTGAAGAGTAGGCTATTGAATTTCATTTCTATGATAGGCCACAGGAATTAAGGTCAGGTCTGTTTCTATCTCACAAACTCTGTAACAGGTTATTAATATGAACTAAAATATAAATAATAAATAAAAATGTTATTAGTACAAATCAGTTGATTGCTAAATTATGTTTATGCATACCATTTTTGGTTAAAATTCTCCTTAACAATGGAAGAATTTGTTAAAAACTTTTATATTCCTGGTAACATCTGTCTTCAACTATAATTTTATATATTTAGCAACATCAGTGTATGATAAATAAAATAGATGTGATAATGTAAATTCATATGTATGCCATTATCATATCTAATTATGAGTAAGTTGAGAACTCACATGAATATAAAGGAAAGCCATTCCATATAAGCAGGCTAAAGAAATAGAGAAAAGATAGAAATGCATTAATTAGATGACCCAATCTTGTCTGCATAAAATAGCACAGTATTTAAAGGCTTAATAAATAAATAATGACATAAGCTAAATTACAGTCTAACAGTAGTCAAAATAAGGATTCCGACATTCTTGTGAATGACCTAAAGTGTTATTTATGAATATACTTTCCAAACAAGTCACCACTTGGGCTAGCAGGATGTGAAATCCTTTACTATGGAAGTTTGACAGCCTAAGTTCAAAAACCAGAACACACATGGTTAAAGAAGAGAAAATAAACTCCCTAAACTTTTCTCTGATATCCATACACAAGGCATAGAACATGCATTCCTGTGCTCACATAAAAATGATAGTCATTTTAAACTTCAAAATCGTGTTTAAAACCACATTAATTAACAACCAAGTAAGTGTCTAGGATAAGATGCTCAAACTTGTACTGGACACAAGGCATAAAAAGAACCTACTTGCAATTATGTTTTATTTTATTTTTTAACACTATTAAATATGTGTACTGACTTGTAAAGTTTGGGGGAAAAGATACCTTAAATCTAAACTCTCATAGATGAAAGATGATGCAATAAAGAGTATTTCTGTGATGGAGTCCAGAGTACCACAAACAAGAAGCACGGAAAATGAGGAAGGGGAAGAGGGGGTGAAATTCCTGGACCTCACACAGTTTTATGGCTAATGATAGGCCAGAACTTCCAGTTGTCCGCAGCTGATGCCCCATCTGTAACAAAGACACCTGAAGATGAAAAGCTTCTGAGGAGAAATTAAGCATTTCAAATACAGACACTCTTCATGCTTATTATCAGGAATCTTCCAAGGAAAAGTTTCTGTAGAGTTTTAGTCTCCATTACCCTTTCAAAAGAGATTTTATTCATTTGTAGGGAACTTTTTAAAATAAAGTATAATTTTTTTGTCCTTGTTATCTCTCAATTTGAGTCTCTTGTATCTCATGCTTGCATCAAATTGCTTATGTAGCTGAGGACCTTTAGCTTCAAATCCTGAGGCATGTATGTGATGTATAGGTTAAACCCAGGGCTTTGTGCATGCTATCAGCCCTCTGTCATCTGAGCTAATGCTTTGGACCATGACATTATTATTATTTATTTTCATCTGCTATCTTATTAATTATTCTTTAATAATTAATCAATATCTACTCAATGAAGGGACAAATTCATTTTTACTAGGCTTGATTCTAATTTGAGCACTGTCATTTTGTGAACTGTGCTCAGGCACATGGAAGTAGCAAGTATAACATTATGACTTTACTAGAGGATTCTAATGCAATCAAAAGACAGTTTATGTTTCTCAAACTTTTACTTGAGATCTTAGAAATAAGATATACCTCCTAATTGCTTCATCATCCTTCATCTTAAACTATTTGCCTAATTTTAACAGTGCATTTTTTTTTTACACAGTGTGGAGAGTATTCATACTAGATAGCATTAATTGATGGACTAGTGTGAAAAGCCAGTTCCCATCGATGCCATGATAGATAGCATTTTCAGATCTTTGGGTTCCTGTGTAATATTATTTCATTCTGAAGCACTAATCATTGCTCCCAATATATCTAAGTTATTAAAAACTATTGTTTTTCTTTTTAGTCCAACATCCTTAAACTTCCATGTCCAATTTAGTTCTGAAACATAATAAAATAAAATAAGGCCGTCAGATGATAAATCCCCCAATTCTGTATCCATTGAATAGTGACCCTTGCTGTTCATTTTCCTTTCAGGGTTTACTGGAAACTGTCAGGTCACTGTGTTCCATCTTGACATGTTTGTTCTTTACTTAAGGACTTTGTTTTCTATGTCGCCTAACTATATTGATAGTAAATCAGTTTTATCTCCGGATAGGATTATCTTTGGCAGCATTCTGAAAGTAATAAAATCACATAACAAAAGCAATCCTAACCTCCTACTCCTTTTCTGTTTGGGTCATGCTTTCTTTTAAAGAAAACATTTTTAGATCATTTGTTATAATTCTATCTCTTCTTTCACATACCCCCACCTGTTTTTTCCTTAGAGGCCACTTCAATCGGTTTTGTCAACATTCCAAAGAAGGCTTTCTTATCACATTCAATAATTTAAGAGAAGTTCTATATTGCCAGGACATTGATCATTTTCACTTCTCAACTTACTTCCTCAACTAGCGGCTATTGGATTATTGTTTTGGAAGTCTGTGTTAGCTGTTTCTCTCTGTGAGTTGATCCCTGGGCTCTTACTCTTAGCTTTCCAGATGTTCATTTTCTGAGTCCATGTGCTAGGTACCAGAGGCTCAGTCCTAAGTTCATCACCTTTTAATCCCTAAACAATTTGATCTAGGCCCAATCTTTAATAGCCTTGTTTAATGTTATGTCTTTTTTATATAAGAGGCCCGGTCAGCTTTTATGCTTGAATTTGTTTTCAGTTGTCATCCTAATAATTAATTTAGATGTCTCATAAACACCTGTGATTTGACACACATGAAACCATATTCCTTATTTCCCTACATGTCTCCATTTTCCTTGTTTTAGCAAACATTTCTCTTGAGTTACTGCATCCAAGTCAGTGTAACATTTCCATCCTTTCTGAGTCTCCCATACAACACACCAGAAATTCATTTGGGTTTTAACTCAAATATAACAACCTATATACTATATCTATATACTATATTGTTTAGAGAACAATGAAAAGCCTCTGTATGTTGTATATTTAGTAATGATATCATATTTAAAATGCAGTTTGGATTCACAGTTAAATCTGAGGATATACAACTCTTCAATGCACCAAGCTAATGACCAGTTACTTTCCAAAAAGGTTTAATAAAAGACACATGTATCTTTCAAATTTTCTAACAAATACTTTAAAAATCCTGAAATGATGAAGAACATTGTGAAAATAAAGTTACTAACATTTTTATGTAATCCAATAAATCCAAAATATTTCTATCTCAATATGTAACTACTCTTAGTATGAAAAAGACATCCCGTTTCTCATTTGCTCTGTCAATTATTTTTAAGGTCCATCGTACATATTTACTTCATGTCACATTTGCTGAGTGTTCAGTAAGCTCATGTGGTAACTGGCTACATTGTGGCCAACACAAACCTGACCTATTGTTGGGACTCCATAATTCTTAGTCTCTATTACTTTATACTACCCACTCAGCCTAAAAGTAGGCCTAGAGAAATTGAAGAAAGCCGCATGCCACACCAAAGCAATGTCTCTCTCAGTCTGTCAGCTTCAGACAAGCCTTGCTACCTTTGTCTCTTATTCATTATGCTGTCCCCAAACTCTCAGTGTTTATTTCTCCAGCTGTATCTTAACATTCCTAGGTATTTAACTGTTCTGCTGGTTTTCTTGACTTAACTACCTTAACTTATTTAAATAGAACATCCTGGACCACCGAGAAAAGGGTTGTGGATAAACACCAAACTCAATTCAAAATATCCTAAGTCAATTATCATTTTTGTTTCTCTGTTAAGAAAAAAAGAAGCAATATATTTACATAGACTTAATTGTTTGGGCCCCTGTTATAGAAAGCTCTAGCTGACCTTCAGTTCCACTTTTTTCCATTCTCAGGCAGATTCTGAGCATCAAATCCCTGCTGCAGGTCTTTCTACTTACAATTCATGGTTGCTTCCTGCTTCCAGGTCATTGTACTCAGAGTTCTTTTCCTAAAGACAAAACTCCAGCCCCACCTTCACCCTACTCAGCATCCTTCTTCACATGTCAGAGTAATAACATTCTTCTTGAAAGCAATCTAAACTTTACTGCACACTTACACAATGTTCTTTATTGCACTTGCCAGGATTATAAATGTGCAATCATTTAAATAATTATCCTGAAGTTACAGCATGAGGCTGAACCCCCTGCATAGATAATGTTTATTGATACAAATCAGATTTCTCAAAAATGTTTAGAATCAAGTGTAAAACATGAAAAAAAGATGGTCTTATAAATGAAATTTAAAAGTTTAAAACTGAAATTATTGATAATTCAAGTCATATTGGCCTTTTGTGTTTAGTATAATAGTCCCATACTGACATTACAGAATTCTATTCACACCCCTCTTCCCCCCCCCTCTGTGTGTGTGAATGTCTCCCCCTCATCACTTTCTTCTGTGTCTTTCTCTGTATGTGAATGTCTCCTCTCTCTCTCTCTCTCTCTCTCTCTCTCTCTCTCTCTCTCTCTCTCTCTCTCACACACACACACACACACACACACACACTTAACTGCATTTTTTCATCAGAAAAGTTTATTAACTTATGAATAAGTAAAGGGGCGAAAGCCACAGGGCAGGGTTTTAGGGCATCCTGAGAAACTGAGCAGATGGCCAAGGTAAGAATCAAGCTGCATTATTAAGAAGCATTCTTTACTTTACATTCACTTTTTATAAAATGATTTGGCAAGATAAGATCACCACAAAACCACATTTAAACTATAAAGTGCACTGTTTTTGCTGCATTTTAGCCTTCACTGAGATGCTTCCTGCAGTCAGTGCATTTCACTTCTTGCCAAACATAGGTATGGGTGACATACACAAAGAAAAGCCTTCTCTTCATATTATCTGAAGGGATCCATAACATACTCTAATACTGAAACATTTCAAATTCAGCGAAATAGTCAGAAAGCTTTATTATTATACGTTATTTATTTTATTATTCATTATCTAATACTGAAATCATTATCTATAAAATGATAGACATTTATAGGATAGTGATGCTATGTGTACATTACTGACCTGACTGATTCTTGTGAACTAATTTGTAGGTCAAAATATCCTGAATGCTTAGGCTATAACCAATATGGGAATAAGCTAGACATAGTGGCATTTATCAAGAGTCCCAATTACTTGTACAAATGAAAAGAAATAATCACTTAAGCCTTTGAGTTTGAGATCAGTCTGGGAATCATAATATATATGTATATTTATACATACATCTATTTATATACACATATGACATATAATGTCTCAATGTGCATGTGTTTTTTTAGGCACACACACGTACACACACACACACACACACACACACACACACACACACACACACACATTCACATATGCACACCATAGTATCTTTCAAACCTAACTCAATTGTCAGTAAAACATGCGCATTCACCTGAAGACACACTTTTCTGACTGAGAAAATAGTCTTCAACCAAAGTTCTTCAAATAAGAAGCATCATTTCCCTGCTCAGCATGACAGAATACACATTATCAAAGGCTAGAAATAAGTGCTTTGCCACTTTTACATCCTTTCACACCATGCTAAATTTTTATTCTTATGAATCAGACATTGTGTATTTGAATAACTTGATGTGTCTTGATAAATGCTGTATTTACTGAGACTGTTCCTTCTTCAGAATGACTATGTCATTTCCTATTCATTATTTTATGGTTCAGCATTCTATGCACAGTCTACTTCAATTAATTTTACCAGAAAATCCTCTAGGAAAAAAAATAGAAAAAGAAGAATAGACATACACAGATTCAACCCAAACACAAATAGAAGACACAGAGCCAACATATGGACAGATCTGTATACGCCACACCCATAGCCAACAGAGATTTCTTTGGTGAGAATTTTATTATTTAGTCTTTAATAGTAATGTTTTTCCATTATCTATATCAATCACACTTCTTGGCTTTAAAAAATATTATTCCTATTGTCTCACACTTGCTTTGCTTTGGTTTGATTTTTAAACATTGACTTCATGTCATATCTTCATTTCCAAGTGGCTTTGGCTGGGTTCTGTTCTGCAGCCACTATTATTGAAGTGGTGATGTTTGCACTTGACTGAAGGCAGTGGGAGCTGTCTTGATGGTGTACCAGGGGAACAGCTGATGGATTGCAAATCTCCACATTTCACCAACAGAAATGAATTTGAATCCATCAATTTTATTCCCTTATGCAAAATTTAGGAAGTTTGGTTTATGCATATCTGTCAAAATATTGCATTAAAAACCTAGATGAACAAGTTAAATTAATTTAATTTTGTAGTTTGCTTTGATTGGGTGAGGATAGTTTTGTGCACAAAGCAGAAAGTACATGGGAAATTGAATCTCTTCCTGGAAGAAATCAGGGCAACGAGGCTTGTCTCAGTTAAATGGTCAGTGTTAGAAACCGGTAATGAGGGAAGGGAGGTGCCTAGGCCTCCCTTGTAACACCCAGGCCTGTCTTTTACTTAACACCTATCTGATGTCTTGGAAAGAAAGTAACCACAGCAGTGAATAAAATTAAGATAGAAAAAGCCACTGTGCTTGTGATGCAGAGCAGATCAGTCAGGGGGACCAAAATGAAAGGGAGAGGGGAACAATGACCCTGCTGTGTGGTTATATAGCACCTTTCATGGAAACAATGTGAGAATTCTCTATTTTTGCAGGCCAGCTCCCTAGAGGGCTTTGAAAGCAATTCAGGAGGGAAATAAAAGGATTGCAGAACAGATTTCAGGCTTGAATGATAAAATGGACATTCTGCAAGACAGATTTTACTGAATTGATAACCACTGGATGATTGAGGCTGTCACACATAAATAAATTGAAAAGCAGTAAAATCAAAAGAAAGCAGAAAATTCTGAAAGAATGTACGAGTACAAAGAAAAGCCAATGACCTTGAAGGAAAGTCAGAGAACCAGCCTCTGTGTTCAGAGCCAGTCAAGAAGATCCAACCCTGAAGCCTGGGGTTCCTTACAAGCTTGTTCAGTACAGGTCTGAGACCCATGTGTCTCTCTGTCAGACACTTTCCTTCTGCACCTTGAAGGGGTAAGGATCAAGCAGTCATAAATTATGAAGTTTGTAAGCAGTAGTTAGAATAAAATCTAGTCTGCTTGTATTTGTTTTCTTTCTTTGTTAATCATGTCTTTTCACTCATAAAAGGACAGGTCTATTTTTAAAAATGTAGCTGGACTCAGTATGCAGATCTAATGATTCTGGCTGTATTTTTTTCCCACATGGCACTTGTACCATGAAGTTCTGATCTATGAGGTGTTGAAAAAAAAAAAAAAAGGACAGATTTTAATTTGGACAGCTATGTAGATTACAACTTAAACCCTGTAGAACAGAGAGGAGTCATGCCTTTTCTCCAGACCCTTTAATTTATTATTATTAAAAAGCTTTTTATCTAGCCTTCTCCCCTTAACAAGCAGAGACAGTAGCCAGCTGTGTCAGGAAATCAGATGGTCAAGACAACAGGAGTTGTATACTTCTGGGTAAAAGTGATTGAAACTCAGATCCTTCCTTTGGCCTGTGCTCTAACCATCTTTTTACTGAAGAGGTTGTAAGTTTCTTTCATATACTCAAAGGGACACTGCCTGGACAGATTTTCTTTACACATGGGATGGGATGACAAGTCTCCTTGGATTTCTCACAAGGTATGGCCTATGTCTGTTCTCTGATGGTATACACATCTGTAAGAAGAAAATAAAATCATATTCATGAATAAATTTAAAGTATCTTGATGTCCTGAGGACAATAGCCTCTTCCCCTATTCCATGAATCAACAATTCATTGGATCAAAAGTACCTCATTACTTTCATCAACAGTGAATTTTCTCTTTTAAAGTCTGAACTTCATTTCCACAAGGTAGAACCAAAGCAATTTTCTAAAAGAGACTCCCATTCAGATATTTCTTATATAAAATAATGTGTTAAAGTTAGAGTGTTTTTCCCCCAGCCTACTTAGAGATGTGTCCTGATACTGTATGGAACTGGACTCTGTCATGGGAAGAGGGTACCGATGACACATGGGCATGTTCATGTGAATAATGATATACAGACAGGCTTTCTACAATTGAAATGCACTACTGATCAAGAATAAAGAAATTATGATGTTCTGATGACCACTGAAAGGACAATATTAGGATCAATATTGAAAAGCACATGTGGCCTAAGTGAAATGATGTGACCCTGAATGAAGTCCATGACAGAAAAACAAGGGCAGAAGTCAGAGCAAATTGTTTGAATATAACATGCAGTGATCTTGGCTCCTCTACTCCTCATCTATCTGAGAAACAGAGACGACAGTTTCTACCTGAGCCAAGAGGGATGTGAGAAAGGATGTTAGTATAGTATACTCAAACTAGAAACATTCCATAAACTATGGTTATAATTACCAAGAAGGACATAGAATAGTGGGTAGAAAAAGACTAAATACTTTTAATTAAACAAATATTTGAAGTCCAGTTTAATATTTACTAGCAGAATAAAAACTAGGAATGATATTTTAAAAACTGACTTTCTGTTTCCTCAAATGTCATGTGCATGCAATCATAATCACTTCATCAGGTTCCTGTAAGTGCTGAGATTTGCTCAGATTAAATAGACCAAGTGTATCAAAGAATGGTAATGCCATTGAGGCCCCTGTCACATAACCAAATAGATCTGCTTTTTGAAGGGATTTGTCAACATTAAAAACCAAGGATGTTTAGAAAAGCCGTAGACAAACCTTTTAATTTCAAAGCATACATAAAGGCACACACAGATATATTATATATATACATATATATATATATTAATTGAAGTCGTATTACATCACTTTCTTCCTCTTGGTTCTCTCTCCAATAATCACCCTCTCTCCAATCATTCCTATGCTCCCCATTTTTTTTAACTTGATAGCCCTGTCTACCTTGATAGTTATTATTACATATGCATACATGTATGTTTATGGATAAAGATATGAGTACAACCTGCCAATTATAGTTTCTGTTTGTTTATATATGTTTTTGGACTGAACCCTCTGCACTGGACAGCCACTAAGCAGGCCCATCCATGGGAAGTGTTAATCTACTTCTCTCATAAGTCAGCATATATTAATGGAGTTATCCCCATGGTGGGATAATAGTCTTCCAGGATTCATAGACTATTTCCAAAAGCTCCAACGTTAGTAAAAGAATAACTCTCTTCAAGTTGTTGGGGGACACAAGAATACAAAATCAAAGCAGTCTGACTCCATTGCCCTTTATTGTTGGCCAGAACATGAATTAAGATGCCAGAGCTAAAGTCACCACATACCTTGTTCACAAGATTAGAAGAAGTCAAGCCGCTGCTGACCTAAAAGCTTCCATCTGAGGGATAGCTCTCATAGTGTAGGAAGATGTTATTCTAGTGGCTAGGGAAGAAAAATTATCAACAGTATAATTCCTTTACCTAGCTGTGAGACTTGAGAACCACAACAATTACCAGAACAAACAAACAAACAAATCCTCAAGGTACAATAGTGGGACTTTTGCACTATTGTAAAAGACAGCAATCCAACTGAACATAAATCATGCTCAGTTGAGAGAGAACTCATGTCTGATACTGTAAACTTGAACATGACTTGAAAGGTCATAGGTCCTAAGGGAGAAGAACGATCTACTACCTGTGGCTAACTTAAGACTGGCTCCATCTGATTTCTGAATATTTACCTTCATAATCAAAGTTTCCATTCCGCATCAAAGAAGCTTTATTTGTGGCAGAGGAGAATATGAGGTAGATCCATACTCATCAAAACGCAGAGTACAAGTGAGGAGAGCACGCCTAATACTAAATGAGACACCAAAAACACAACCCCGATCGAAAAAGACCGCAGAAAAGAGAGTGAAGATATTTTAAGGAGCTGGGGACTGGAACAACTAAGCTGACAAGGATGTTGCTCCCTTAAGCTCTCAAAAGGCTAACTGCCTTCACAAGACCCGCAAGGACCATATCAGTCAACATACCAACATGGGCAGAGAAAAATTTCAAAATGCCTCACTCCTAGAAAGAGAGCTACAGAAAGTTAATGGCTTCTGAGGAAGGGATAAAAAGTTTTCTTCAAAGATGAGCTCCAATCCTAAGATGTTAGCCTTAAGCACAAGTATATATAACACTAACTAGGCTCAGCAGAAGAATATATATCATATATATATTCTAGTAGGTTTTGTGTGTGTGTGTGTGTGTGTGTGTGTGTGTGTGTGTGTGTGTGTGTGTATCACCAATGACTATAGGAAAAGACCACAACTTTAAATGGAATTGGAAGACACAAGAGGGACAGAAAGAGGAGTAAACACAATTCAAAAAACAAACAAACAAAAAAGTTTACAACAGATAACTCAGAAAACGATCGCATAATTATTCCTAAAGTATCTGTGGCAATCACAGAAAATAGATTTCCTGAATAATGGCTTTTGGACCACTTACAGAGTTTCTATCACTTATGTATATACTCTTTTATCTTCCTTCCTGCTTGCTTGTTCACCTTCCTCCAACACTGATAAAGCACTTGTCATGTTGAATGCATGAGGTGGCAGCTGAAGTCACGAAACAGGGATACTTCATCCAGTTACCATGCACTCCCCTGAAGACAAGTCCCTCACTAACAGAGCTTCTACTCCCCTGCTTCAAAAGGCTTCATTTTGTGGACTGTTCAGCCAAGAATTCCCTATTACTTCTCTTTCATTGCATTTTTATTGTCCTGGCCCCATGTTGTGCCATGCCAAACACTGATGCCAAAAGCAAGCGGTCCAGCGGAAAAGAATTTATGCCCAGAGTGCCCCAGAGCCCCTGTACTGAGAATCTCCTGACAGCCTGGCCAGGGTGGAATGAAATTTCCCCAGCAGCTGCAGCGGCAGTTCACGGCCCTGTGAGAATGTGACATCTCACTCTTTCATTCAAAATGCTTCCTGCTCTGTGCTTATTTCACATTGCTGCCTCCGGGACTCAGATGCTTTCATAGAATTGATGCACACCCCTGGGAAATTTATTTGTCCTCTGATATCATCCATGCTAATGCTCCCCTCCATTAGCTCAGATAATCAAGAGTTGACTATATATAGAACTGTGGGACATTACAAAAACACTTATAATCTAGTGAGAGAGTGGAGAAGGCAGGAGGATTTTTACAAAAGGGAGCGTTAAAGATATATACATAAACCAGCTTATGCTGCTTTGGCAAAGCACAAGAATTAAAGGACACATGCTAGAAAATGACTAGAACAAATACTACTAAGACTAAAACCATGTTTCAGTGCCATTATGTGATAGTAAGCAAAATGTTATGAAAATAAGCCATGATATACAACAAAAGCTTTTTATGGGAGGGAAGTCAGGTGGAGCCCTATCATTCTAGGCTCTCATCACTCTATACTAATTTTTAAAATAATTATAATGTATAATCCACCTTGGGCCCACATGAAAATAAATACACAAGGAAGGGCCAGATGTCAGCATCAGCAGTAGCCCATTCATAATGTATAATGGGCAGTGCTGAAGTTTGGATATGGCCTGTATGTATCCCTCAAAGACTCATGCATCTGAAGCTCTCTTGCCAGTGGGGCAAGGTAATATCCCTCAAAGACTCATGCATCTGAAGCTCTCTTGCCAGTGGGGCAAGGTAAGGCAGGGCAGAACATTCAAGCAGTGGGGACTTATTTAGAGGTCTTTAGGTCACTGAAGCCACTGCTTGTAGAAAGGATTAAGGTGATTCTGATAGAACCCAAGCTAGTCTTGAGAGAAAGTTGTAGGGGGATTATGTTTTTCCATTGTAAATAATTGTCCCCGTCTATGAGTTTAATAAAAAGCACTGATTGGCCAAAGGCCCAGGCATATATCTTACTAACTCTTTACCCTTAATCTAACCCATGACTCTTATCCTGTTCAGCCATGTGGCTCAGTACCTTTTCTCAGAGCAGCATAGTTGTCCTTTCCATCTTCTGTCTTCTCTCCGGCATTGTGCTCTGCTCTGTCTGTTCCTAGTCTTCTTAGTCTGGTAGCCCCGCTACACTTCCTGTCTGCCTTTGGCCAATCAGCACTTTTTATTAAAGTCATAGGCAGGGACAATTATTTACAATGGAACAACATAATCCCCCTACAGAAAGTCACTAAGAAAGAGCAAGTGCAACCCCTTCAAAGTCTCTGAGCTCCTGACTCATAACTCTGTCTTGCTCACTTTTGTAGCATGATGCCAGCAGAGAGGTTCCCAAACAGGCCTACCTGACCCTCTTTTAAAAATAAAGTTCCTGACTCAAGTATTATGTTGTAGCAGCAAAAACAAGGCAAATGGAAACGTTTATATATTGAACAGCGATAGACCATTCAAGTTCATACATAAATGTATAGACATGTTGGCAGCACGGATCCCTAGAAATGGCACATTTTTGCTGGAAACTAGGCCTGTTCAATACTTCTTTGTTCTAGTTTATATAAAGTAATACAAAGTAGCTATGCCATTCAAGTAATTTGGTTAATTATCTAGTATATTAAATTTTCTACTTGTAGAAGACAGAAGGATAAGGTATTAGAGGTTTTAGTTATAATTTAAATGATATAATATTAGCTACTACAACAGTGCAGTTTATTGTTATTGAGTATGGGTTTTGGTAAGGCTGTAGAGTTAATATGCGATCCATATTCTAAATAACTAATGGGAACTTATCAAATAAATGCCGTCTTTTTTTTCTTTTTATTTGTAGCTATGAGACGGTCCACATTTACCGCAGAGTTGTATGAAATCCCTCTAAAGCACTCTTCCCATGAAAGTGTGTATGGAGTTATTTTCATGAAACCATTTTGAAGAAAGACTGAGGGCAAACACCTGAGTGGGTCCTTTGGTAAGAACAATGAAACATATTTAGTGAGAGCTAGCTTAATGTCTGACAGGTCCCTCACCACAGCAATAGGCCTCTACCTCTAGGAACAACAAAAAGCACTGCTGGAATTATGATATTTTATTAATATGATGAAAATATCCAATTAAAATAGAAAAATCTGGTCTTAAATGAGATTCCTGAATATTAAGTGAAGTCAGGAACATTAGAGTTATCTTTCAGAAAAAAATACCCATTTGACACCCCTATTATAGTCTAAGTAGGAAGATAAAGAAGAGTTAACTTCTAGCAAAGATGACTCTACAGTCATATTTCTTCCATAGTGGGAAGAAAAACCCAATAATCCTATCTCATTAGGCAAAGGTGAAATCAATTTAAAGTTTTCACAGGGGACTCATTACACCATCACACACATAAACATAACTTTCTTAATTAAAATAGAGCAGACTTTTGTTGTCGTCTATGACGCGTTTAAAAAGATGGGAAGATCTTGAGAGTGAGAGTCCACTCTCAGAAATAATTTAAGGTAGAGAAGTCTATCATGGGAACACTACTCTGAGTCTAATATGCCTTAGTAGATGAAGAGTTACAGAAGAGAGAATCAGTGGCAATAAAAAAAAGGATGCTAAAAGACAGGGATCACTTGCTGCTAAACTTGCTAGAGACGTGTGCGAATGCTCTTTTTGCAACCCCCACCCCAGCAGCATGCTTTTGTGCTGAGGTGGAGACTAGCCTCACTTATTGGATACCATCTTGCAAGAAGAGTGTTCTGAACTGTTTACTGTCATCAGTGGAGGCCAGCACCGAGGGCCGTAGCTGACTCTGTCTGTGAGAATGTGTCCATCTAATGAAGGCTGAGGAAAAACATATAAGCTATTGCTTTTGCTTTAGGGATAAGAGGACAAAAACCAGTGACACCTTCAGTTGGGGAGTATCAACTGCATTAACACACACATGCACACGCACATACACACACACATACACACACACATGCACACACACATACACACACACATACATACATGCACACGCACATACACACACATACACACACACATACACACACATGCACACGCGCGCGCGCACACACACACACACACACACACACACACACACACACACACACACACACACACTTCAATCACCTCCAGAGCTGAAAGGAAACCATTGTTGGTGTTGGGAGTAAAATGCTAGATACTCTCCAAGCCCTGGATGCACCAAGATTATTGTTTCCCTGGGATCTTCTTAAAGCTACATTTCTTCAGTCATTTAAATGCTGCCACATTAATATAGTTCACACTGAAGACATATTGTTGATGTGTTATGGTTCACACTCAATAAACTTTGTTTAGTATTTAACACCCTTATTTCTTCTGTGTTCACTTGGATTATTTTTCCCCTCTATTTCTTATGTCTTCTTTTCTCTACAGTAGATCATTCTAATATTTTCTTAGGATTCAATTTTAATTCATTTAATGATAACTTCTATCCATACAGGCATGTGACTGATGTAACACCTTACTACTGTCTAGAAGATGCCATTTCACGGAAGCTTTCCTGGTGCTCTGGCTCTTACTACCTTTCTGCACTCTCTTCGACAGTTGTTCTCCAAGTCTTGGGTATAGGAGCTGTGCCATAGATGTTTCCTTTAGGTATGGACATATTAAAGTCATTACATCTCTGCTCCTTGACCAGCTGTATTAATAGTCTCCATATGCTGCAAAAGGAAAACTTTTAAATGGGAATAGCTTACAGTTTCGGAGGTTTACTTTATTATTGTCAAGGTGGGAAGCATGGTGGTAAAGGCAGCATAGTGATTGAGAAGGAGCTGAGAGTTCTACATCCAGGTTGCCAGGCAACAGTAAGAGAATGTCACATGGGCCTTGGTTTAAGCATCTGAGAACTCAAAGCCTACCCCTACTGAGCACACACACCTTCTTCCCGCAAGAATTCACCTACTCCAACAAGGCCACAACTCTTAATAGTGCCATTCCCTATGGGCATATGGGGGATGTTTTTATTTAAACCATTATCATGGGTATAAGAATAAATATTTAAAAGGCAGTTATATGCTGTATCAATTTATTAAAAGACATTGGTTCCCCTCTAGGGTCTCTAAGCTCTCCAGAAATATATATATTTTTAAATAGGTTTATATCATCAAGCAAAAATTCCTTCCATTTGAGTGAGTCTTGTATTTAATCATATAGATGTTGATTATCCTCAAGATACTTGTGCCATTTGTATATATGTATGTCTGTATCAGTATGTACACATGTATGAAAGTACTCTCAGAGACTAGATTAGGGGGTCAGATACTCTGAAGCTAGAGATACATTTGTTTGTGCACCACCAAGTGTTCTAGGAACCAAACTCAGGTTCTCTTTAAGAGAAACAGTGCTGGGCGTTCCTGGGATAGCCATTATTGTTCTTCACAAGCTTTACTACTGCTTAAAACTATTGATGCCTTTTCTCCATTAGGAGCTTGCATATCACCTTCTCGTAATATGAGAGACCCCAGGATGGAGACTCCCAAGTCAGTGCATTGATTTTTTTTAACTCTTGTCACTCAGATGATGTCTTCAGCAATATGATCTTATCATCAAGTTCTGGCAACGAGCCAATAGCCAGTATTGTTTTCAGGGATCTCTTGGATCATAGAGAAGCAACTAGAAGGGAGCTCTTTCTTGCTTTGCGCTGGGCTTTTTGTCTAATACTCTATGCCTTCTAGGAGAAGCAGTATACTCCTTTATGGGGTAAAACTAATTACACTTTAGATTTTCATAATTTAATAATTTTAATACATACATATAACTCAATCATGTAGAGTTTTATAAATGTTACATATTATTAAATAAAGCTTATAAAATAATCCCTTCCCTTATGACTTTTTCAATTACCCTTTGTGGTATGTATCCATCCTCATTTTCTAATTCTGACTTATCTGTCATCCACCTTCCCAGTCATGTCTTCCCCAGAGTTCCGAAATGGCCTCTTTCTACTTTCTTGGCTTCTACATTTACTTCAGCTCATCCACTAAAATTTAAGTATTCAGAACTAGGATCTGCATATTACTGAGAATATATGGAAGTTTTTAACTGTATCTGTGCTGCGTCACTTAGTACAATATTTTCTAATTCTACTTGTTACCTGCAAATTTCATTATTTCATTTCTATATGTAGTTGGTAGGATTCCATTGTGAATACGTGTGTGTGTGTGTGTGTGTGTGTGTGTGTGTGTGTGTGTGTATACGTATATGTATGTATATACACACACCACATTTTCATCATCCGTCATTTGATGGGCATTCAGGCTAATTCAGTTTTGTGATTTTTGTCAATAGAGGAGCAACCAACCTACGTTTCAGGATGCAGAGTAGGTTGAGTGTATGTCCAGGAGGGATCTCTGCACTGATTTTCAGAGCAGCTGAAGAACCCATCAACACTGAGTACGTTTCTTCTTTATCCGCATCAACTACACTTTGTTGTTTTACTTTGTCTTCATCAATTTTATTTTCTGAAATTATCTTTTTATTTTACTTTTTTTAAACTAACAATGAATGACAGTCCTGTTTTTATTTTATGCCCTTGCTACTATCCTTATGGGTAGATAATATAATGTACTGTTGTTATGGTTTTATTTTTTTATTTTTTATTTTAAAACATTTGTAACATATGCAACACTGTTCCCCCTCTCTCCCAGTCCTCCCCCAATCCTCTCCCCATTCCTCAGAGAGGATAAGGACTCCCAGGATGAGTCAATGCTCAGTTGAAGTAGGACCAAGCCCCGGCCCCCAGCTCAAAGCTCAGTAAGGTGTTTCTCTATAGGGAATGGGCTCCAAGAAACCAATGCATCCACCAGGAGTAAATTTTGGTCTGCCTGCCAGAGGCTTCACAAACTGCCCATGACATTTAGCTGTCAACTACATCCAGAGGGCCTAGTTCAGTTCCGTGGATTCCCAGCTCTCCGTTCAGAGTCAGTGAGCTCCCAATAGCTTGGGCAAACTGTCTCTGGGTTTCCTCAGCATGATCTTGACACCTTTGCTCATATAATCTCTCCTCTTTCTCTCTTCAGCTGGACTGGGACCTCAGTCCAGTGTTTAACTATGGATCTCTGCAGCTACTTCTATCAGTTTCTGGATGAAGTTTCTATAATGACAATTAGGGTGTTCATTCATTTGCTTATAGAAAAAAGCCAATTTAGACACCCTCTCCACTGGTGCTTGGAGTCTTAGCCAGGGTCAACTCTGTGAGTTCTTGGGTATTTCCCTGGTACCAGGTTTCTCTCTATCCCCCAAATGTTTCCCTCTAATAAGATATCTACTGGGTTGTTCTCCCTCTCTGTTGCTCCTGAGACTCAACTGTTCCATTCCTTCATGATTCCAGCCCATCCCTCTAGCCCCCCCCCCCTCACTCCTCGCCCCCGTGATTCCAGTTTTCTCAGGAGATCTTTGACCTTTTCTATTTTTCCTTCCCAGGGGTGCAGGGATGTCTTTCTTAAGTTCCTCCTTGTTACCTAGCTACTCAGGGGTTGTGGATTGTAGCCTAGTTATTTATCCCTTGCTTTATGTCTAAAATCATACTTTTTGGCATTTGTTTTATATTCTGGTGTGTGTGTGTGTGTGTGTGTGTGTGTGTGTGTGTGTGTGTGTGTGTGTGTGTGCATGTGTGTGTGTGATTTTAAAGATTTATTTTATATATTTTATATATATGAATGTGTGTTGCCTATCTGTATGTTTACTACATGTTTGTCTGTTGCCCATGAATGTCAGAAGAGCATCAGATTCCCTGGATCTGGGGCTATAGACAGTTCTCAGCCACTATTTGGGTGCGAAAACCTAAATCTAAGGCCCCTGCAATAGTAACAAGTACCCTTACCAAGTGAGCTGTCTCACCAGCCATCCTGACAAGGTCAGATGAAATCACAGAGTAGCATTAATTGACATTCCCCTTATTGCTAAAGACACTACATTTTAAAAAAATTTCTTAACATCTTTCATATATAAAATCCATGTTTATTATATTACTGTTTTCTTGATCCTTTGCATAACACTTCCTTGTATATTCTAGGTATTAATTCTCTATCCTATATATGCATATGTATATATTTACATATATGTGGGTTTTATATGTGAAAAGAGAGCTTTCAAAAGAAGAAAAAGGAACGAAGGCATCTTTTAAATATACTTAAAGTTTAAAAGAACAGGTATAGAAATACACATACATGTGTGGAAACACATATGATATATTTTTTTGTGCATGTGTGTGAGAAAGAGAAAGAGAGATTCTTCCCACTCTCTGGGGCTTCCTATCCACTAGTTGTTTCTCCTGTAGTGCACCTCTTTAGCTTCTTGCTGTTCCATTTGTGAATCGTTGGCTTTAATTCCTGAACAAGTGAAGTTCCCATCATGAAGGACTTCCTGTGCCTTTATTGTAGGGTAGTTACTGTCCATGTTTTCTATTAGCCAGTTTAGAGTTTCTGGTTTCACACAGAGGCCTTTTATCATTTGGAGTTGAATATAATTATCTCAAGATTTTTCTTTGTACACATTTAGCACCACAAAAGCTGGTTTTAAAAGTTTGTGTGTATAACCGGACAGTGTGTACAGAATGAGAGGCTTTGGAGCACTCAGTCCCAAATGGGATTTTTACATCAAACCCTCCACTGAGGCTCAGAGCTCAATATAAAAGAGTGGGAGAAAGATTAGAAAAGCCAGAGGTGATGGATTACACTAACAGAACAGCATCTTCGAGACGCAACGGGACTGACACACATATGACAGTATGCACAACACCTGCACATGTTCAAACCAGACAAACCCCAGCACTGAGAAGGGAAAGCAGACACCCTTAATCAAGAGCCTTAGATTCAATAGAATGTTACAGTGTATCAACCACACTGCAGGACAGGCCCGATGCCCAGGAACAGATGGCCAACTCCAACGGACTCGGTGTCTCTTTAGTGTAGCTTTCTTTGTTTAGGATTTTGTTGTTGCTGTTTCTTTTCTCTCTATATATATTTTTCTTTTTATTTTCATTTGTGTGTGTATGTATGTGTGTTTGTGTGTGTGTATGTGTGTGTGTTTGTGTGTGTGGTGTGTGTGTGTTTGTGTGTGTGATGGGTGTGTGTTTGTGTGTGTGGTGTGTGTATTTGTGTGTGTGTGATGTATATGTGTTTGTGTGTGTATATGTGTGTATATGTGAATGTGGGGTGTGTGTGTGCGTGTGTGTGTGTGTGTGTGTGTGTGTGTGTGTGTGTGTGTGTGTGTTTGAAAAAGAATGACACGGAGAGAGGGGGAATGTAAGAGGTTGGGTGGTTAGGGAGGCTCATTGAATATGGACAGACTTGGGAGAGAGAAAATGATATAATCAAAATATATTATATGAAAATAAAATAAAAAGTATTTTTATCTAATGAGTCAAAAAGAACTTAAGGCAGCCATGACAATTAAGACACTCACTTTTATTTGTGTCAAAGTCCTTTCTGTTGTAAAATTCTAAGCCTTCTTAAATTACAAATTTTGTTTTCTGGATGGATGGAACATCAGCGAGCTATCAAATGAATGTGATGCTATAGACAAGACATCCATTTCCTTTCACCTTTTCCTTCATTTTCAATGTACATCTGCATGGATGATTTTAGGAATTCTTTTTATTTAGGATTTTTTAATTCATTTTTCATACCAACCATAGATCCCCTCTCATCCCTCCTTGCCTCCAACAGCCTCCCCCTCAACCCACACTCAATCCCCTCCTCTGAAAAGGTAAGGCCTTCCATGGGGACTCACCAAAGCCTGGTACATTCACTTGAGGCAGGTCCAAGCCCCTCCCCCACTGCATCAAGGCTGTGTAAGGTTCCCTCCATAGGTAACGGGCTCCAAAAAGCCTGAGCATGCACCAGTAAATAGATCCTGATCCCACTGCCAGGGGCCGCTTAATCAGACCAAACTACGCAGCTGTCTCCCACCCACATGCAGGCTCCATGCAGGCTCCACAGCTGTCAGTCTAAACATTGTGAATTCCCACTAGCTTGGTTTGGTTGTCTCCACAGATTTTCTTATGATGACATTTTCAGTACTTTCTCTTGGTCTTGATAGTATCAATTGAGAAAACTCTTGCTATCATTGACTTTAGCCTACAAAAAGAAAGAAGGAAGGAAGGGAGGAGAGAGAGAAAGAGAGAGAGAGAGAGAGAGAGAGAGAGAGAGAGAGAGAGAGAGAGAGAGAGAGAGAGAGAGAGGCAGCCACATCAAAATTTTCTTAGTTTGCTTTCAAGTTGTTTGTTAAATTCTTTGACATTTATTTACAATGTGTATGAATATAAATTCTCAGATATATACTGAAGACTTTCACGGCTTATGAAGTCTTTAAGGTCTGGTTATGTCTTTCAACACATTTGGCAAATTTCACCCCTTCCTTCAGCAAATGTTTTCAAGACACCATGCTCTGCTCTGGAATGGGATGATGAGCTTGCTAACAGCACACATCTTATTGCAGTTCTCTTGGCTGTTGCTCGCTGATTTCATTTATTGTCTTTGTATTTAGATAGCATAAATTATCTCGATTCACATTCAGCTTCATCATTTTCTGTAATCTCTACCTCCCACTGACTCATTTCACATGTTTCTAATCTTGCTTGTTGTACTTGTAATTCAACACACTAGCCACCTATTTCTTGCATTAACAGCCTTTCCCTCATCACAATGAATATATAAGGTGATCAATTTATCACGAAGGAATTATGGTTTCACTCATAGCCTTGCTGGCTCCACTCCACAGTAAACTGTCTCTTCTGCTTCAAACCTGTTGTGAGGCAGCACATCATAGCAGGAAGGCATGGAGAGCCAAGTCACTTGTTCCATAGCCAGGAAGGGAAATCCAGAGGGCCGAGACTAGAATCTTACAGAAACATCCAGAAGAGCACTTTCAGTGATCTACAGACATCCACATAAGGCTACACATCTCAAAGCTCTCGGCCTCCTCCCATTACACACTGTGGGGACAAACTCTTTTACTACATGGCTCTTGTGGGGACATTTATGATTCAAACTGGAGAAATGCTCTTTTATAGCTATTTCCTGGCTGAGGTTTTCTGATGTTTTATTTGTTTCAAGAGAGAATACCTGATGGCTTTAGGAAGCATTTTTGTTGTAAAAGCCTTAAAACTCTAGCTGGATAATTGTAACGTATATGTCACTTTCTGTCGTCACCTCCTGTTCAATGTCTTTTCTCAATCACTCTGTGATTAATATAGTTTGCAGCACAACCTGTGATTTTTCTTCATTGTTTCACATAAATACCTCATATCAAATTATAATGTGCAGGATCCTATCTAGTCTTTGGTCGTTTTTATTTTTATAGCAAGCATTTTGCTTTTGAAGTGTAGCAGGAGACCCGGGAAGTTATTTGCCCAATGTGTCTTGCCAATACCACTCAGTAAATAACAGGTACTCACATTGCCTCATTGTAAGAAAGTGTCTTGATAGTTATCTTCTGGGTTTAATGAAATGTGGAAAATGCTAATATATTTGACATTTTAACATAAATTAAATATTTGATTTAATTTTAGTAATATTAGCCAATTCTTGTCAATTCTGAAATCTAGCTAATTGTCTGACCCAATTTAGTAACTGTGAGCTGAGTAAGGCCGTGTGTTAGGAAAAGTAGCAATGGCCACCATAGTGATTCATCTCCATGTTCATACCTTCTGGTCATATAAAGTATATTGAAGATCAGAGATCTGTTAATATCCTGGGTATTACGGAAAGCATGCCCAGCCTGTCATATTCAAATAAATCATGGTGTTTGAATCTGCCTTTTCAAGGCTTATTAAAGATATGGAAATATGGAATGCCTTTTTTTAACTCTAGCAAAACTTTCCAATATGCATTAATTATAGACATTTCAATCTGAAATAAGATTCTAATGTTCCCACAAAGTGTAAAACTCTCTAGGTGTCTTGGTGAAACAAATAAATTCTGGACTCTTTTAGAAAATTTAATTATGAAGTAGTTCATGCTAAATCCAATTCAATATTAATTTCTCCCCCAAGGCTTTATGGACCGTTCCTGCTAAGAGCAAGGAATTCATGATACCTCAAATTCTGATAAAGGCCTGAGAAGACAGATCATTGAGTAAAGCACCTGCTTCTTGTGCTTGATAACTTTAGCTGAGATTCTCAGCATCTACATAAAAATCTAGGCATGGCAGTACATTTCAGTAACTTCAAGGCTGGTGGATAGAAACACACAGATTTCGGGGGCTCCTGGGAAGTATGTCTGGCAAAAATCATCTAACCTCAGGTTTAGTGAGAGACGCTGTCTCAAACTATAGTGTGGAGAGCAATAGAGCAGAACATCCCAACATCAACTTCCTGTCTCCACACATGCCTCAATGGGTAAGCACACACCTATGTACACACACACACACACACACACACACACACACACACACACACACACACACACACACAGAAACTTACTGTTGTTCGAGTTCACTATGAGAGTACGTTTGTTCCCTTGAACATTATAGAACATTATTTTTTCCTCTGATCTTATATACAACCATATCAAACCCACCAGAATAATCACCATTGTGATTATTTAAAATCAACTGATGAGTTTAAATGCATCATTTTGCCTTAAGAGCTTCTTTGTCTTTAACATTTTGTATAAATTAATGGATGTGTCCTCATGCTGCTCTTCCACACACAGGTGGAAAGGATTATAAACAGCATGCATTCTTACGTGCTGCTCCAAGATACTGCCCAAAGACCATTAAAGTGCAATTCGAAAAATCCTTTATAAAACATTACTTGCAATTTTATTGAAACTTTGTTTTTTTAGAAATATAAGATGGAATATTTTTTAATTAAATTTGTGACACAAGGGAAGAAAGACATTAACAAAAATAGGGAAAGGTATTGTAAGAAATAGGTGTAGATAATATTCATCATGAATGGAAGTGCAAAACTGCTTCATGCTAGCATATTAGCTCTTTTCCTCCTCATTGTGACAAATGAGGAATTTACTTTGGTTACCTGTTTCAGTTTATCACAGCAGGGGATGATTGCTCTATCTGTGGTGACAGAGTACATAATGAATGCTGCTTACATGGCAGTGGACTGGAAACAGGAAGCTCAGGACCAGACCCAAAGGCAGCTATAATTTTCATTGGTCTACCCCTAGGGACCTATTTCAACCTTCCAATCCTTCTAGAGCCTCCTGGGCATTCAAAACAGTACTATAAGCCAGAGACTGAACACTAAAAACATAATCTTGTAGAAGACACTTCCAATTCAAGCCACGACTCTCCTGACTCAAATGGGGGCATAGAACTCATATAATGTGAAATTCAAAATCACAGAAATTATAAGATCATTCAAATATTCTAAAGTCTTTTTTGAGATTTAACCCCCCCTCCAGGAAAAAAAATTTAGCTGTAAGCCTTTGTAAAATCAAAAAAGAAAATTACCTACTTGCAACATACAATGACAATGAGTGAGTACCCTCCCACAAAAGGACAGACAGATAGAAAACAAGGAAAGATTGAAACAAAAAATAAAATACTGGATCCCTGATGTGGGATGTCTTTCTGTATGCTGTGAATATCATTTGTTAGCAAAGGGACTGTTTGGGCATCTTAGAAGTAGACAGGAACCTGAACATATATAAAGGGGAAGGAGGGCAGAGTCAGACAGAGAAACCATCCAGTGGCCCAAGAAGCAAGATGTAAAGAAATAGATAAGCCACGGGCTACATGGCAGACAGATGAATGGAAATAGGTAAAATTAAGATGCAAGAGCTAGCTAGCAATATGGCAGAGTCGTAGACCCAAGCAACATGTAATTAATATAAGTGCCTGTGTGTTTCTGTGAGACTGTGGGTCTAAGGATCTGGACCACAGGCTGGACAGGCCAGAAACTTCATATTACATCAGGTCCCAAGAACAAATATTAAATTCCATGCCAGCATGAAAGTCACCAGACATGTAGTGGCATAATGTGAACTCCACCAGGCTTTGGTAGCTGTGCTTCTGTTCTCTGGCCACTTTTAGCATGTGAGATCATGTTGGAACCACAAAGAGATCCATTTAGTACCTGCTACTTTCAGTGGCAGAAACTCCATTGATGTGGGAATGCCTTACTGTATGCTGTGAATCTCAATCTTTAAATAAAGGAGCTGTTTTGAGCCATGACAGGCACCATAGAAGAAACAGTAGGAGGAATCAGAATAGGTAGGAAAGGAAGGGGCAGAGTCAGAGGCAGATCAAACAAGCCACCCAAGAAGAAACATGTAGGAACACAGATGAGCCACAGACCACGTGGCAGACAGATTAATAGATTGAGTTAAGATGTAAGAGCTAGCTAGCAATGTGCCTGAGCCATAGGCCGAACAGCATGAAGTTAATATAAGCGTCTGAGTCATTTCTGGGGGTCTGAGCGGCGGGCAGCTGGGTGGCTAAGGGGTCTGGCGCGGCAGGTCTGTGGGTCCAGGTCCCTGGCCGCCCAAGATCAAGAAACCTCATTACTACACTCCATGGTCATTGTATTCCCACATCCACAATGCATATTGAAACTTAGGCTTCACCATTAAAACTTTATCTATAGACTTTTTTGAGGTGTTTTTGCAGAGAATCTGATATTGTAGAATTTATTGAAACTCTCAAAAATTGTCTTGGAGCTTTGCTGCAAACTTCTATGACTCCATAACTTGAATTCAGCATGTCTTCAGATTCTGAATGTATAAATGATACTAAATGCTTCTACCCATTCATGATATAGTTAGACGTCCTTGGAGGCATAGCTGCAGCAGCCTTTACGTGTCTAGATTCCTGAACCTGGGAAAATATTCCCTCCCAGTGTAGCTTTTTATGGAGATGCCCTTTAAACCTTTTAAGAAACTTTACTTTTGTTTACAACTGGGATTGTGATTTTTATATCTTGCATTCACTGAAGCAGAGTCAGTGTCTTCAGAAACCACTCTTATTATTCTATTGTCCAGTACAAAGTGCATAGTTCTCTTTAATGATTTTTACCTCTAAAAATTCTACTGCTCTTTTCTTGTTTGCTTTACGTACAGTTTTAACTGAAATAATGCTCCTTTCTCCATCAGTATGCATTTTTGTCTTTCTGCTCTGGTTTTTATTGCAAATACGCCTAAGATAAGCGAATAGTAACTATACTTCACCATGAATGTTGTGTTATGTTAGAATTTCTTCCAACAAATTGGTTAGCCCACTAGTTTTGAGTTCATCTTTTTTTTCCTTGAAGATGAAGAAATAAAGAACAAAATTAAAACTATCCAATGCAAGAACATATAAACCTGTATAATCAAGACAGTATGGTAAGAATGAAGAGAGCAGACACACATGCGTCAATGGAACAGAAGAGAGTCCAGAAATTTGACCACAAAGCTATAATATACTGATTTATTTCAAAGAAAACATGCAGTCAGAAACTTTTAAGTATGGAAATAGAAAAAATACCAATGTACTGAGATCAGGTGACTGGATTTGACCCACAGTATGTCAATTAAAATAGAGCAGATAACATGATATAAGATACAGAAGAGCTTAAGGAAAATAAGGCATAATGTCAATGTGATCTCAGGATACGTCACAGGCTTTTACACAATTCTTATTTGGGAGGAGGACAAATCAGAGTTAGAAGGTGCCAAAACAGACCTCAAGCTCGTCAGCATTACAAATGAATAAACATGTAAGGGTGATGAAAGAGGTGTAATCTGCTTTACTTTGCGAATTTTTGAGAATATAGACTGTGACTGGTTTATGAAAGTCGAGGGTGAAATCTTTGCATAGAAATATCTTTGTTGTATTTACTAAAAGTTTTTCTTGGAGAAGTGAGTATAATAGCAATTTTGACAATATATTTAGCATCTGTGAGTGATTAAAAAAAAAAAAAAACCAAGTATGTAGACTAAAGATAACTTGTTGTTTTGGCTCTTAAAGAGAAATCATAATTTCCAAATACATGAAACTCAATGGACTTGTGATGCAGTAGAGCCAGAAGAAGCAGTATATTTCTACATTTTCTAATAGATACACAGATAGGTATTGTAACCAAGACCTGAATGTATGTGGCTAGATTTTACATACACACATACCACTCTTCTACCCACTGGAAGGGTCTATAGGCAATGACAACCTAGGATTTGACTTATAAGTACTTCTCTGCAGTAAATTAACAACAACAACTAGAGTCCATGATAGGGGTAAGACAATGTGTGGCCTTGAGTATCTTATATTGTTAATAAAATATTACCATAAATGAAAGAACCTAGGAATTTTTTAAATACTAAAAATACAATGTCATAGTAAATCTTGATAGTCAACATGACTACACCTGATATCAACTAAGAAATAAGATTCTCAGGACACCTGGGAAGGATTCTTTTGGTTACAACTTTTGAAATGGCAGCACCACATTACATGTGAGGAGCATCTTCCAGTGGTGGCACAAATAAAATGAGGTTGCAGGGAATCTTTGCTCTTGCTTCATTGATCTCACATCTCATCTTGCTGGTAAATTCCTCTATCCTGCCCCTACTGTTGCTTTGTTTTCCTTGATCGCACCAGAATCCAGTTCCATCAGGTTTCCAACATGAAGTGAACCCAGGGAATCTTCACCATCATGCTGAAACAGCTGAGGCATCCAGCAGCATGGACTGAGCAGCTCTCTGGTTCTCAGCCTCGAGAAGACATTGTTGGACTACCCAGACTGTATTAAGTAATCCAAACTAATAAATCCCTTTCTAGTTAATATTTACTCTATCAGCTCTGTTCATCTATAGAAGCTGACTATTACAGGTAGCATTTTTGGAAAACACAAATGCTTAAATATTTTTTCAGTCTCAAATAATCTTTATAAAAACATTTATTAACTAAAAAGGTGAAAACAGTAACTGAAGTTTGGAAGCACAGAAGCTATCAATTGAGGATGTGAAATCTCATTTTCCTGCTCTGGTTGTCAGGCCTACTGCTTACTGCCACACTTCCCTGCCATGGTGGACTCTTATCCCTTTGCAACCACATACCAAAATAAATTCTTTCTTCTGTAAGTTGCCTCAGTGGTGGTATTTTATCACAGCAACAAAAAGGTAACTAATACAAATACTGATCTGTGAAACCAAGGAAAAGTTGGATTCACATTCTGGAAAAGACCACATCTTTATTTGATAGAAACTCAAATAAAAGGCACCGATCCCTTGTGCTTTGGGAAGCTGGGTGAGACATATATTAAAAGTTTCATCCATTTCTCATCTCTTCTGTAAATGTAAATTTAAAGTACATCACAGAAGTTACCTACACATAATGTCATGTGCTCCATGACATTGACAATATGAGACTGTTCTACATCACAATAGCTGGACACTCTATCCCTTGACCATTCAGCATTTTCCTGTGCCTTCAGATATATATTTGAAGTATCTGTCATTAATGGCAGAAAATTATAATATTAAATAGTTCAATTATTCTTCAATTTTAAAATGACAGTGTCTTGAAAAATCTTCTTAAGTGTATGAAAAGTATTTTTCTTTTATGTAGGCCATTGAATCTTTCCTTTTTAATGATTAGATTAGTTCAGTAGGAAACTATGCCAGGCCTGGGAGGAAATTACAAGTTTTCCTCTATTCTGTGTGCTCTCTTCCCAGACTCTACAGGTCATGTGGAAGAAGAGTTAAGCAGAAACTTGGTCCTCATTTGAGGAAATGGATCTACTGAATGAAAACCTTCATTCCCAGTATCAAATCGAGACCTTTTTTGGTCATAGATTTTACAGATAGGGGTGGGCATGAGAGTGGGGAGAATTACATGGAGGGAGAGATGAAATGCAGGAAGAAAGGATGGGGAGAGTCAGGGTATTTGAGGTAGTATGGAAACATAGTGCAATGGAACCTTCCTGGAATCTATGAAGGTGATCCCAATGAGTATTCATGGTAATGGGGCTTAACAGGTCATCTCTTGTAACCAGCCAAGGTTCCAGTGGAGAGAGTAGGTTGTATTTAATTGAGTTGTTGGCTAAGGGAGCCTTGTAGAGATCCCCTAATAACTCAGGCTGATGCTAAGACAAAAAAATTCTCTCAACAAACAATATGGCCCCATTTCCAAGGACAACACCCACATAACTCGTTACAGACACATCAAGCTGGTGCCTACATGCAGAATTTGCCCTTACATTATTTTTCTTTTTGGTATGGGAATGTCATCAGCAGCCTACAAAAAAGAAAAAAAAATGGACATCAACTCTCTTAAGATTTCTATTGTTATGAAAAGATCACATGACCATGGCAGCTTTTATAAAGAGAAACATTTCACTGAGATGTTGGCTTAAAGTTCAAAGTTCAGTCAATTTTCACCATGTCAGGGAACATGGTGGTGTGAAGGAAGACATGGTGCTGGCTACATCTTCTTAAGAAAGCAATTGGAAAGTGAACTGTGACACCGAATGCTTTCATAAGCATAGGAGACTTCAAACCTTTCTCTGTAGGTGCACACTTTCTCCACCAAGGCCATACCCACTCCAACAAAGCCATATCTACCAATAGTGCCACTCCTTATGAGATTATGGGAGCCAATCACATTCTGTTCCCTGACCCCTATAAGTTTAAGACAATATTGTAATGTATAAAATGTTTAAGTCCAACTTCAAGAGTCCCCACAGTCTATCACAATCTCTACAATGGTAAAAAGTCCAAGTTCAAAATCTCTTCTGAGAGTCATCCAATCTTTACTGTAATTACCTATAAATTCAATATCAAAAACAGATCACATACTTCCAACATATAATGGCACAGGATATATACTACTATTCCAAAACATAGGGAAGGGAGCATAGTGGAAAAATACTGAACCAAAACAAGACAGAAAACCAGCTGGGCAAACTCAAAACTGCATCTCTATTCATGATGTCAAAGCATTCTGCAGGTCTCCAGACCCTTTTCTGCCTGGTTGACTGAGACACATTTCTTTCTATTTGGTTAGCTCTACTCCTTCTTAGCAGCTCTCTGCAGAAAGTATCCCAGGATGCTGGCACTCTAGCACCTTGAGTTATTCAAGGCAATTCAGGTTTCAGTTTCACAGCTTTATGCAATAGCCTCTCTAGGGACATTCAGAATTAAGAAATCCTGTAAAAGAGGAGTTGGAAAGACTGTAGGGATCAGAGAGTCAAAGGGGGATGGGAAACACTGGGAGAACATGGTTCTCTAAATCAACTAAGCAAGGTGCATATGTACTCCCAGAATAAAGCAGCAAGCTCAGAACCTTCATGAGTATTCAACATGTCCTTTATGTACATATTAGAGCTATTATTCTCATATTTGTATAGACACCTGACTATCAGAACAAGTGGATCTCTTTTGTCTGATCTTAGGTCTCTTTTCCTCCTATTGGGTGCATTTTCCAACTTTGATATGATAGTTTTTCATCATCTTATTTTATTTTATTTTGCCATGTTTGTCTATTACCACTTATAAGCCTGTTCTTTTCTAATGAGAGACAGAAATGGGGTGAATCTGGAGGGGAGGGGAGGGGAAGGTGAAGTGGGGAGGAACTGAAAGATGTAGAGGAAGGAAAAACCATAATTAGGACATATTGTATAAGAATCTATATTCAATAACGGTTAAAAAAATCCTAAAAAGAATGAATTGCAGCCTTCTTTTGTAAGCACTGATATCTAAACCATGTTCTTTCATGTTTTTGGTTCACATCTTCATTTAGTGCTTCTCTGGGAAACCACCATCATATAACATTCAAGCTGACAAATGTCAGATCTTGTGACTAAGGGTGTGGGGATATGTGTGGAAATTTTTTGGTATGATTCATCTTCATTAAGGAATACACATGGAATCAATATGACTTGTCATAGAGAGTACAAATATATATACATAAAAAATATGAACTTTATGGTCATTGTTTGGAAGGAAGCCAATCCACAAAAATGAAATCAAACCCATCTTCTTATTGACCATTCACAATCACTGGACACATTCTTTATAAATGGCAAAATAAAGCAATTTTATTTAAGAATAGCTAGAGCCATATCAAGTGGCATCATGTGCACAATGAAGCACAGTCTCCCCTGGCAGCCGCAGAAACAGTGTGAAATACACTGAGCAGCGCTTTGCCTTGCAGAGTGGAGAGACGACCATTTTCCCCTTCCTTTCACAGGTTCACTCCTCAAATCCACTGTTAGGTGGGTATATTCTATTTTCAGCCCTCCTCACTAACAGGATTTATGCTTCTATTGGGTGACTCTCCACAACACAGTCACTGCACTTCGAAGCTAGGGAAAGCAGTCACTCCTTTGTCATCTGGATTTTACTAACTGAAATGAGATCCCAGGAGAAAATCCATTATACTCAAGAGCAGTTTCCTTCTTGAACATAACTTACAATGGCATGTTAAAATACGATCAAAGAAAATGTAATTGTGAGAAAAGAAAATGTCCTAAGTAGCGAGATATTCTCTATAAGATAAACTCCTCTAAGAACCTCTGATCTCAGAATAAGAATGATGGATTTGCAGATATTTGCCCATCTAGGACACTAGAGTGAAAAACGGTGCTATATGAAAAGATGCAAGAATCTTGTTAGCTAAATTTGTCGTTCGAAGCTGTTGCTGTGTATGCGCCATCTGGCTTTCTTCCCTTTGTTTTGTACTTTGAATTAAATTGGAAGGGGTGTGTTTTAAATGTGGCCAAGCATGACAGACTGCTTCCACTTGTAGTGTTTTGTGTTTTTTCTTTTTACAGGATTTTTTTGTCTTATTTAATGGTGAGCAGATATAACTAATTTTGAATAGAGAATAAAGGATTTAGTCACCTTTAATGTTTGATCTAAAAAATACTTTTTATATGGTGGATAAAGATTACATTTAATAACTTTTCCCTTAGGTGTCAATTATTTTAAGTCCAGATTTCACTTATTTCTATAAGAATGTAGTGGTTATTTAGACCACGAATACCTTTCTACAGATCAAAGGCCTTTAGAAGCCTGATGTATGAAGTGGAAGTTCTTTTACAATGGTTTGCAGAAGATCTTTTCAAATCAAAGGCAGCAGAGCCCACTACTGGCATAATTGTTGAGACTTTTCTCTAGTCAAGTAATTGGATGTTGCTTGGAGCTAAACTTTCTGACATGATAAAAGCAAAGTCTCAGAACATAAATAATATAAATTTTAGATAGCTTTTCTAAACATAGAGGTTTAATGCAATAGAGTGCTGTGGTCAAACTCAAGGTCAACACTTGGATCCTCCACCACACAATGGCATATCGAAGTCACACTTTTGAAAATCTGTCTTCCCCTAGTCAACTATGGACCAACTCAGAGCGAGTTTGCCAAGATAGGAAAGGCCCAGGGAAGGAAGCACTAAACAATGTTTCAGGAGGTACAGGGCTGTCTTTTAAAGACATCAGTTATGTTTTGCAAATAGTAATCAGTAACAGTTTAACCAACAGTAATAATTTCTTGCTATTATTCCACCAAGAAAAGTAACAGAGGACACACTTTACCATTGTCTTAGAACACAAGTGCATTAGCATTTTTGGTAGATGTAAAAGTTACCATAAGCTGAATGTTTAAAGCAGCATGAATTTATCCACTTGTAACCCCAGGGACTACATGTGTCAGCTTCAGTTTCTGGGCTGAGCTTAAGGTGTTAATAGGACTATGCTCCCTTCTGAGGCTGATGGAAGAATCTGTTCCTTCCTGCATTCACTCTCTGGTGGGTTTTTAGAGCTTCTTAGTTTCTGGCTGCATTTTTATAGCCCATACACTCTCTACTTCTGTTGGACACATTACTTCTTGTGTTAGTCTCTGTCTATCAAATTGCTTTTACCTCCATCTCATGAGACATATGTGGCTTTATTTACAACTCCATAAGCCATAGTACCTTCCCCATTTTAAAGTCAAAATCATGTCTGCAAAACTTTTGTGGCCTACTCAAAGAACCACAGGGGGAAAAGATGCCTAAAATTTAAACTTATGAGTTGATATTGATTTGAACCTTTACTGACAACACCCATCAAGATATAATCAAAAATTATCATAAGGTTACACATAGCTATTGACAAAAACAACTGCCAGTAATTGGGGGGGGTTAGTCTCTTATTACAAATGATCACAGGAAAGAAAAACTAAAGAAAGTAAACTCAAAATAAATAATAATGAACAAGAAAACATTAAAAACAAGGTTTGTAAAATAAACAAAAAATAGCACAAACTGGATTTCAGCATAGTAAAATTGTCCAAGTACTATAAACTCAGACTTAGAGCTATTGGTAGCTCAGTTTCACATGTCTCAAACTTATAATTCAACACTTTTCATCATATAATATTTTTAATCATTGCTCATATCTTACAACATGATTATCACTTCAATTTTTATAAACAAAATAAATACATGCAATATGACAAAATAGGTAAAAGTGGAACTGCATTTATGAAGAGGAAATTATCAAGATAATGTTTAAATAGTTTTTAAAGAATAACACTTAAAAATAGCACAGTTACAAACTTAAGTGTTTTTGATTTGATCAGATTTATAGTTAGGGTAAGTAAGTAACATCAGTTAGCCATGAATCAAAGACACTGTATCTCAGACACTTCCTAAACACCTTTGAACATTTTACACTGGCTAATTTAAGCCTTGCATCAACTACTAATTATGTATATATACATTTGCATAAATTATGGAGCCTCTGGTCAGCAGAAAAGATTGGAACTTCAGTAATCTTGTCTGCAAAGGCTACTTGCTCTCTGGCACAACACCACACTGACTTGATTAGGGAGATGAAGGAGACTATCAGAATTGAAAAGCAATCGGAAACTTCCAACCATATAAAGAAATAAAAGAAGGAAAATAACAGTGATGGGAAGCACAAGACACAGGTGTGACTTACACATACCTACCTGCCTTCTCAGAAAGAAAACTACAGAAAGTGTAGAAAAAGACCAGAGATACTGCAAAGGAGTCCTGACCATGAGGTAAGGAAAACAGATCAGGTGAGTGGAAATGGCATGGGATTCATACAAGTGCGTATCAAGAGTGCAACTCACTAGATGTATCTACTTTGTGGTGCTAAACAAACATAAAGATAGGGAATAGTTATTTAAAGTATAGATTCTAGGGTTAATGAGACAAAGTGCTTAGGATTTTCTACTAATTTAATAGTTCCATGTTTCTTAGACTAAGCTCCCAATTCTGTGTGTGATAAAACACTGCATAAAACTATATATAACAACAAAAGAAATATGCCTAGATTTTCTAGAGAACTTCCAAAGGATAAAAGAGAGACAGAGGAGGAGGCGGAAGGAAACAGGTTAGAAAGAAGGAAAGAAGAAGAGGAAGAAGAGAGAAGAAGGGTGAGGATGGGGAGAAGAGAGGAGAAAATGAGGATGGAGAAATGTGGGAAGAGGGGTGAGGGTGCAGGACAGGGATGAAAGAAGAGACAGGGCGGAGAGGAGGGAAAGGAGGAAAGAAGGAAGGTAGAGGTCCATGGGGACGGGAGCAGCAGTACCACAAAATTAAATCTCAAAAAAGGCTCTTGAAGTATAAGAACCAGTGAGCCAGCACCCTAAGCCACGGCCAGGAGACAATTTCTTCTTATAAAAATTAATTCATATGCTACAAAAATGAAGTACATTGGTGCAACCGAAAATTGGAATAACGTCTTGTGGATAAAGAATCTAAATCCCCTCGTGGATTCCTAACCTGGGCTATGTAAAATGGATGCAAAGTATCAACAAAGCTGAAACTTTGAAGAACAGCTTTGCCTCCAAGGGACAGAACCGAGAAAGTTTAAGCTGCTCCCCACCCTGGGTGGGGGTAGACTTCATACCTTAAAAGTTTCCTTAGAGGGACACAATCAGTCAAAGCCAGGGTTGCTTCCGGAAGTCTTCTCTACCTCAGCAAAGTAAATTCTTAATCCATCGCACAAATGTCTATGAACAAAGAAAATAACACGAGAAACAATCTAGTGAGAACACCTGTCAGGTCTCGTGTAGCACATACCTACCTGTCTTACAGATGGATATGCAGTGAAAAAGCAAATACCCTTCATGGAGCTCATGGGTAAAGATGATGGGAGAGACAAGAAGTTTATCCCATGAGCTAATGACAGGAAACCCCGCATCTGAGTGGGGGACTGAATATAGAACCCACAATATCCAAAGAATAACCAGTTCGTTGAACAACATAGTCACTGAGATACAAAGCAATAAACTGCCAAAGTCTAAGACAAAGAAAACATGATATAAAGAGAAACAAAAGAAAGAAAATCAAGTTTAGGGCATGTGAAAATGTAGTTTTTTATGTAACTTCTTGCAAACGATTTTTAAAATTTTTTTTTTTTTTAAACACCCACTACTGTTCTCCTCCCTCCCTCTTCCCAGTCATCTCCCTGCTTCCTTCTACCCTGTCCCCCATTCAATTCCCAGAAAGGGCACTGACTCCAAGGATGAGCTAATGCAGTCTGTTACATTAAGCTGAGGTAGGACTAAGCCTTTCCCCAGTATCAAAGTTGAGCAAGGTGTTCTTGTGTATGGAATGGGCTCCAAGAAGCCAATCCCTGCACTAAGAATAAATCCTGCCCCCACTGCCGGAGGTTCCTTAAAATGTTCACACCATGCAGATGTCATCCACATTTAGAGGACCTAGTTCAGTCCCAGGCTAGTTCTGCTGCTATCAGTACCAAGTCAGTGAGCTCCCAATATTTGAGTCAACTGTTTCTGTGATTTTACCTCATCATGATCCTGACCCCTTTGCTCATATGATCCCTCCTCCCTCTCTTCGCCTAGACTGGGAGCTTGAAGCGATGCTTAGCTGTGAATCTCTGCATCTGCTTCCATCAGTTGCTGGATGAAGGTTCTATAATGACAGTTAGAGGGGTCATCCATTTGATCATAGGGAAAGGTCGGTTTAGGCACCCTCTCCACTATTGGTTGGAGTTAGGTCTCTGTAGGTTCTTGGTTATTTCCTTAGCACCATGTTTCTTCCTAACCCCACAATGGCTCCCTTTATCAAGGTATCTCTTCATTGTTCTCTCTCTGTCCCTCTGCCAACTCAGCCATCTCATTTCTTCATGTTCTCTACCCATCTCCCCACTACGGTCCCAATTTTCTCAGATCTTCTGTTTCCCCTTCTCAGGGGATCTATGGATGTCTCTTTTAGATTCCTCCTTGTTACCTAGCTATTCAGTGTTGTGGATTGTAGCCTGGTTATCCTTTGCTTTATGTCTAAAATCCACTTTTGATTGAGTACATACTGTGCTTGTCTCCTGGGTCTGTGTTATATCCCTCAGGAAGATTTGTTTTTAGAACCATTCATTTGCCTGCAAATTTTAAGATGTCATTTTTTTAACTGCTGTGTGGCATTTCATTGTGTAAATATACCACATTTTCAAACACATTCTTCAGTTGAGGGGCATCTAGGTTGTTTCAAGGTTCTGGCTATTATAAGTAATGCTGTTGTGAACATAGCTGAGCAAATGTTTTGGGAGTAAAAATGTGCATCCTTCGGATATATGCCTAAGAATGGTATTGTTGGATCACTAGGTAGGTTGATACCCAGTTTTCTAAGAAACCGCCATGCTAATTTCCAAAGAGGCTGTACAAGTTTACATTCCCACCCACAATGGAAGACTGTTCGTCTTACCCCATATCCCCTCCGGTACTCAAGCATAGGCTGTCATTAGTGGATTTTTTTGTTTGTTTCTGTTTTGCTGTTATTGTTGTTTGGTTTTCCCTTAACTATTCTGACTCATCTCAGAGTGGTTTTGATTTGCGTTTCTCTGATGGCTAAAGATGTTAAGCACTTCCTTGTCTGTCATGCATTTGAGATTCTTCTGTTGAAAATTCTCCATTTACCTCTGTAACCCATCTTAAAAATCAGATTATTTATTTATTTTGATCTCTAATGTCTTAAGTTCTTTACATATTTTAGACATCAGCTCTCAGTCAGATGTAGGGTTGGTGAAGACCTTTTCACATTCTGTAGGCTGTCTTTTGGTCTTACTGACTGTGTCCTTTGCCTGACAGAAGCTTCTCAGTCACAGAAGGTCCCATTTATTAATTTTTACTCTCAGTGTCTGTGCTGCTGTGTTATTTTTAAGAAGTATCTTCTGTGCCAGTGCGTTCAAGGCTATTTCCCATCTGGTTTTCTATCAGGTTCAGTGTAACTGAGATTGTGTTGAGATACCTGATCCACTTGGACCTGAGTTTTGCACAGGGTCATAGACACGGATCTGTTTTCATTTTTCTACATACTATCATTGAATTATGCCAGCACCTGTTGTAGTGGGTTCTCAAAACGACTCAGACGCTTATATTAACTTCATGTTGTTTGGCCTATGGCTCAGGCACATTGCTAGCTAGCTCTTATATCTTAAATCAACCCATCTCTATTAATCGGTTGGCCATGTGGCCTGTGGCTCACCCGTGCCTCCTTACATGTTGCTCCTTGGGCGGCTTCAGCTCGATCTGTCTCTGACTCCGCCCTGCTTCTCCTACCTAAACTCTGAATTCTCCTCCTACTTTTTCTATGGTGCCTGCCATGGCTCAAAACAGCTCCTTTATTTAAAGATTGAGATTCACAGCATACATAAACGCATTCCTACATCACTTCCCCCTTTCTCTCTAATCAAAAAGGAAGGTTTCAATTTTAACATAGCAAAATTACACATAACAAAATAGCTATCAAGCAAGAATTACAGTTACAATATCTAGTCTATTTGTATTTAGCGAAATTAGAGAAAATATTCTATCATCTACCTTATCTTTATGAATCTAAAGTTTCATATCTAATATATCTTTCAAATGAATAAGAAAAACTGTACATATAACTATCTTATCTTCAACTACATCAAAGACCACAGAAGGATATATTTACCCAAATAAACTAGAAGTGCAAGCGACTTTTAAAATCTAGAAAGGACAGAGATGACACCTATCTGTCTTGACAGTCACCCAAAGTTCCTTTATAAAGTTGGGGCATCCATCTTCAGCCTATAGGCCCAAAGTCTCTTTTTATTTCAGTGAAGCAGGAAATCTGCTCTGTCCATTCTGACACAGTTCATCCGTTGTTTCTCTTTGAGTCCTGAAGAATGTCTGACAGTTTTCTCTGTAAAGCAGGAACCTGAATGACCATCTTGGCTTATTCTGCCAAAGTTCAGAGGTCATCTTCTTATGGAACCTGCATGTCCAGTTTAAACAGCATACTGTCAAGCAGTCAATATAAGAACAGGTCCTTATCCAGTGGCTAACCATTGCCACAAAGAGAGTAGACTCCATATGGAGTTTCTTCGATGCCCATTTTCCTGTTGAAGTAAATTAGTGCTGCCAGGAGCAGACCTGTCTCACTGTCCAGAAAAGTCTAAGCTCTTAAAACATTTTAAATGCCATATTCTGTAGGTCTTAGAAGTATTTGAAGATTACCTACCTAATTGAAATATATCTTTGTATACCTAAAAATCCTAACTAACCTAACTATAAGTTTGATTATCAAAAGTGACTATTAACCTTCATTTCTTAATTATACACTACAATTTTAAAACAGTTACATGAACATCATACCTTAAACAAGAATAGAAAAACACATACAGCATAACAAAATTGACCTTAAATTTGTATCAATAAACCAAAATCTATACCAATGTAAAGCATTTTGAGATTAACAGCTGATTTCCTGATCTAAGTAAATTCAATAATCTAATTTTTAAAAAAGCATTCACATACCATATCCCCCTTTTCTTCTTAGAAAGAGATTGACTATGACCATTAACCATTTATAATGAAAACAAACATTTAGAAACAATATTTGGGGAATTTGGGCGAAGTTATCCATTACTACTTCCTGCTGATTAAGGGGCGTTGAAAATCTCACGGATTGTTGAGACTGGATCATAATCTGCAGCCATGAAGCTGATCTGGCCATCTCTTCTCATCAGAGGTTTTTTCAGGGGGTCTTGGTTGATGAAACCATATTTGCCTGGAAGCAATCCACAGGTTCTCATCTTCTGTGGAAACAAAAGCAGAACTCTTCCAAAGCAATAAATCCTTAGACACAAATTTTGAAATCAAAATACCTTTAAAAAATATATTCTTGTTTAACTTAGTAGCCTTGGTATTTGCAATCCATTGTCTTTCTGCAGTTATCTTATTAACAGTTAAAAAATTAAAAGAAAACACAATAACAACCAAAATCTAGATTTTGTGTCTATTTTCCATCTTTACGTGGCTTATTATATTTTTATTACTCTATTTCTCGCTTTAAAAACTTTTTCTAACCTCTTTCTTTTCTCTCTGAAGCCTATGTACCTTTTTCAAACATTGTAACCCGTTTACAGGTTTTTCCTTTTATCTGAATCTGTTTTATTGTGAATCCTTAATCATCTTCTAACCTTAAGAGCTTTTAAAATACATTCTCTAAAAAGAAGCACAGTTTTTGCAAACTAGGCTGAATCACTAAGTTCTCTCAAATGGACCGTGTATCTATTCATGGCCAGTAAACAGAGTACACCCAAGAAAATGCTGCTACTAAGAAACCGCCTTTGTTTCTTTTTTGTTCAAAATAAGCAGAAATCTAAAATCGATCACATGCTACTGAGTCTTCTGTCAGTTTTCAGGAACCTGCCTGATTGCAGCTTACACTGCCTGCCGCCAGCCCGCCGCTGGCGCCATTTTGAATGTGACCCAGATGCCACGCTTTCTTTGTACAAAGACCCGCTTCATATATACAATTTGGAAGCTGCCTTGGCTCAATTTCTGTGATCTAGAACCCTTTTTAATCTTTCTCAGGCTCTAAGTGGATAATCGCCCCACGTTGGGCGCCATCTGTTGTAGTGGGTTCTCAAAAAGACTCAGACGCTTATATTAACTTCATGTTGTTTGGCCTATGGCTCAGGCACATTGCTAGCTAGCTCTTATATCTTAAATCAACCCATCTCTATTAATCGGTTGGCCATGTGGCCTGTGGCTCACCCGTGCCTCCTTACATGTTGCTCCTTGGGCGGCTTCAGCTCGATCTGTCTCTGACTCCGCCCTGCTTCTCCTACCTAAACTCTGAATTCTCCTCCTACTTTTTCTATGGTGCCTGCCATGGCTCAAAACAGCTCCTTTATTTAAAGATTGAGATTCACAGCATACATAAACGCATTCCTACATCAAGCACCATTTGTTGAATATGCTTTATTTTTTCCATTGTATATTTTTTTCTGCTTCTCTGTCAAATAATCAGGTGTTCATAGGTGTGTGAATTAATGTCAGGGTTTTCATTTCAATTCCACTGATCAGCATACCTGTTTGTATGCCAATAACATGATGTTTTTATTACTGTAATTTTGTTGTAGAGCTTGAATTCGGGGATGGTGATACCTCCAGAAGTTCCTTTATTAAATAAGATTGTTCTGGCAATTTTTTTTTATTTTTTCATATGAAGCTGAATATTTTCTTTCAATATCTGTGAAGAATTGTGTTGGGATTTTGATGAGGATTGCAATGAATCCAGAGACTGCTTTGGGTAAGATTGTCATTTTTACTATGTTGATCCTCCCTATCCAAGAGCATGGCAGATCTTTCTATTTTCTGCTGTCTACCTCAAAGTCTTTCTTTAAGGACTTAAAGTTTTTGTCCTTCAAGTCTTCAATTTCATTTGTTAGAGTTACTCCAAGATATTTAATGCTTTTTGCAGCTATTGTAGAGGCTGATGTTTTCCTGATTTCTATTTCTGCCCCTTCATCACTTGTGGATGGGAGGGCTACTGATTTTTTTGAAAGTTAATCTTGTATCCTGCTCCATTTCTGGAGTTGTTTATCAGCTGTAGGTGTTCCCTGGTTAAATTTTTGGAGTCACTTGTGTATACTATCATATCATGTGCAGATAGGGAAAGTTTGACTTCCTCCTTTCCAAGTTGTATCCCCTTAATCTTTTGTTGTCTTACTACTCTAGCTAGAACTCTGAGTACTATATTGAATGGACAGCCTTGTCTTGTTCCCAATTTTAGTGGGATTATTGGAGTTTCTCTCTATTAAGTTTGATTTTGCTTTTGACTTTTGTATTACATTTATTATGTTTAGGTATTTTCCTTGTGCCCTTGATCTCTCCAAGTCCTTTATCATGGAGGGTTATTGGATTTTGTCAATGGCGTTTTCAGCATCTAATGGGATATAACGTGGTTCTTTTCTTTGTGGTTGATTATATAGTGGATGACGTTGACACATTTTCATATGTTGAAGCATCGCTGCCTCTCTGAGATGAAGCCTACTCGATCATAGTGGGTGACTTTTTTTTAAATTTGCCTTTGGATTCAATTTGCCAGTATTTTATTGAGTATTTTTGCATTAATGTTCATGAGGGATATGATTATTAACTATTTCTTTCTTACATCTTTTTATGGTTTGAGCATGTAAAGATATAGTTTTATGCAATTTATTGCAAACATTTTGAAAAGGAAATAACCACAATTTATTAGAGATAACTCTCAAGCTAGTCAAAGAAAATTTCATAGATCCCAAAAGATAAAATCAATACACATCAATACAAAATATCACAAGTAACTGAAGATAGAATAAGAGTAGGAAATAATAAGAGAGACAAAACAGTCACAGTAGATAAGATATGTTTTAATGACAACAGTAAGTTTTAGTTCTTTAACTATCATTATCTTTAGGAAAATTAGATAACCAATCAGAAGACAGAGTGATGAACAACCATCCACTGAGCACCATGAGCCTCTGACACCAGGAGAACAGCTGTACCTCTATCCCAGTACACATGTCCTGGGTGGGCAGAGATCAACCTTTGGGCACCATTGTGTAAGACAGTATATGGTAGGTAATAGGAGAAGAAGAAAGTCTTAGAGGTTTGTAAGCTAGAGAGAAAGGTACATCTGAAGAGTTGGGGTCAGTCAGGAATCAACTGATATTGGTAACCTACTTGTCATCCAAGGCCATGGGGATGTCCGTACTTAGGTTCCTACCAAGGGCCGTGTCAGAATCTGTGGCCTTGATGCAGTCTTGGTGAGCTGTGTTGATGTCTGTATATCCCCTGTTACTATTGAAGGCTTTCCAGATGATCAGAGGCTGGAATACTACCTGTGACCTTGTCTGTGTCTGAGGATGAACTTCCACAGCAGCCAGCCAATCTAAGTGGCCTGCATTGCCACCCAAGCCCATGGTTATGATCAGGTCTGGATTGCTGCTAAGCGTTTTATCTGGGTCCATGGCCCTGCTGCAGAAGGGATCTGTGTTGATGTCACTGGCTCATGTTGCCAGTGAAGGCTGTGCGGAGGCCAGTATTGAGGGCTGACACCTGAGGCCATGTTGGTGTTTGAGGGTCATGCTGCCACTAAGACTATACAAATCTGAGTGGTCTATGCTGCCACCTTCTCTGCTATGATGACATCCAGATCCCAACTGCACCCAAGGGTCATGTTTGGGTCTATGGCCCTATCATAGCCACGGTCTGCATTGATGTTCATGTCTTCTGATACCACTGAATGCTGAGTGTATACCCATGGCTAGGCTCCCAGCTGATGTTTGAGTGTCATGTTGCCCCTGGGATCATTCCATCTAGGTGACCTGCCATGCCAGCGAGGGCGATATCCAAGCTCTTGCGACTAACAGGAGCCATGTCTGGATCACTGGTTTTGCTTCATCTTTGGGTCTGTGTTGATGTCTGTGGCCTGTATTGTCACTGTGAAAGTTCATGGTCTGTGCTGCTACCAAGAGCCATGCAGCTACTGTGGCCATACAGATCTGAGCAGCCTGCACTGCCACCTGGGGCCATGGTGTCATCTGAGCTTGCACTGATGCTGAAGGTCATTTCTGGGTCTATGGCCCTGCTAGAGCCTAGGTCGTATTAATGTCTAAGGTATCCATTAACACCAAAAGCAATGAGAATAGGGCTGTACAGAGTTGGCCCTACCCCTTAACGGCTGCAGCATTAGAGAGTACAGGCACTGACCCCACCACCAACAACACTCTAAAGAGAGGGCCCTCTGACACTCCTGGGAAGTACAGTAGAATTGACTCTGTTGATGGGGATGCAGGTAATCTGGGCCCTAAATGTCAATAAGAGATCTGGTCCCACCCCTAATCAGCCATATGGGCAGAGTTGGCATGGGAGCGATGCCCTCCCATATCTTTTATCCCTCACTCATCCTGAGGTTATGAGAGTGGAGAGCAGGTCTTACCCTTCACCAGCAATAACACTTGGCAGAGCAGGCCCTGCACCTCCCTCTAGTAACACCAGAGAACTGACCCTATTGGTAGGGGTGCAGGTAAGCCATCCCTGAGGAGATGTGTAAAACAGGAGAGCTGACTCTGCCTCCCCCCATTCCCCTCTTTCCCTACCCTCCTGCCACCTACAGTGGAATCACAAGAGTGAGAGAGATGGCCTCACCCCTCACTGGCTGCAACACATGGAAATGCAGACACCTCACCTGGGTACCACACTAGAGCTGATCCTTCCTGTTGGCAGGGGTGCAGGTAAATTGGCTCTGCGGGACATGAGAGTAGGAGACCTGTACCTACTCCATTTTTTTTCCATATTGTGGCATGAATAAGAGATACATGCCTTCCCCCTCTGCCCCTTGCTACCTACAGCAGAGGGGATAGCTGACCTTTTTGCCTTTTTTTTGTTGGTTGTCTTGTAAATTTAATTTTATTTGGGGGAAGTGTTAGAGGGGATGGATATAAACAGATGGTGGTGCATGATGTGAAACCCATAAAGGGAAAAATGTCAGAGTGACAAGTTGTTTTGAAACAGAATTGTAATATATCATATAGTTGTTTTATACAAAAATATCAGTTTACAACTTAAAGATGCCCATATTGAATGAATATAAAAGGAAGACAAAAATATTTTACAAGAATGGTAGTAACAATTAAAGTAGAATGGCTATAATTAGACAAAATAAAACCTTAGAATGGTCTACGTGTCCCTAAATATGCAGATCATAGCAATATGATATGAAAGCCATGCCAGCTGATCTATTCAACTGGTTATAGATATAAGCATTCCATGTCATATCAGCTAAACATACAAAGTAAATGTTGACAGATATGAACATAGAAATAAACAGCAATACAATAATAATTTGGATTTTAATCTTCCACTTAAAATAAACTTTATTGAAAGAGAAAAGTCAATAATAAATAACTAAGAGACAGCATTATAGACAAAATGGAGCTAATGGATATGTGGTACTTGCCAGCAGTAATGTACTATCTGTTCTGACACACAGTAAGCATCCCCAAGATAGATCACAAGCAAAGTCAGGAAGCAAAGCTAATGAAATACAAGAATACTAAAAACATTCCAAGTACTTTTTCTAACCAAAGTGGAATAAAAAGAGACATCAGGAACAGTTAAAAAAAAAAAATCGGGTTACAGAGAAAACCAAAAGAAAATACAAGTGCCTTGAGACAAAGGGACACTGAAGTAAGACATACCAAAAGTCATATTTGCTGAACAGTGCTAAAGGAGAAGTTTGTAGCTGTGAACACTTACCTTGAAGAGGACAAGTAGGGATGACTCATTTCCTGCTTTACTACTGGGTCTCAGTTTCCTGCCCAGCATCTCTGTGAGACAGCTCAGAATAACCAGAAACAGCAACAACAACAAAACTGTATAAGTTGAATTAAGAAAAAAGTAGCCAGAATCAAAATACAACAAAGAGGCTGAATCCAATTTCTTCTTTACAGGAAAAGCCCAAGACTGAGCAGCTTCATTAGAAAGAATCCCTGACTCTTCCAAAAGATGAGGAGCCCATTCCAATTCATTCTAAGTCGGAATCACCCAGATGGAAAAATAAAGGGGAAGAGGATCAGACTTCAGGCCAATATTGCTGGTGGACACAGAGGTTAGGATGTTCAATAGAATCCCAGTGCAGTAGCAGCATGTGAAGAGGCTCTAACACTGTGATCAAGGGGTTCAACATACATGAATCAGTTAGTGGGACAGATTATAATTCAAAATTAAAAAGAAAATAGATGAAACTCAGACAAAATAAAGTATTTGATGATAATGTCTATTCCTTTGTTATTTAAGCAACAAAATTCATACCGGAGGAGTCCATCCAATCTAATAAAGGGGCCTATAAAGTCATCACACTGCGGAAAAAATTACTTCAGTCACTGAAAAACAAGAAAGGCTAACTTTGTTTCTTTAGTAAGGCTTTCTAGGAACAAAATAGAAATCCAGAGATATGGGTTTGGTTGTAGTGGAATTATGTTGTTACATTGTAAATAATTGTCACACCTACTGGTTTAAAAAAAGCTCTTATTGGCTGAAGGCAGACAGGAAGTGGGGGCAGGGCTACCAGACTAAGAAAACTCTGGGAACAGGAAGAACAGAGTAGGAATGCCACAGAGAAGCCACGGAGACACCATGATGAGATGCCAGCAGATGCAGAGGAAAGAAGTTGAAATGCTGATCTGAGAAAAGGTACCGAGCCTTGATGTGGGAATGTCTTTCTGTATGCTGTGAATATCGATCTTTAAATAAAGGTGCTGTTTTTGGCCCATGATAGGCACCATAGAAAAAGTAGGAGGGGAAATCACAACATAGGTAGGAGAAGCAGGGCAGAGTCAGAGCAGATCAACCCAGCCGCCAAAGAAGAAACAGGTAAGGAACACAGGTAAGGGCCACGTGGCAGACAGATTAATGGAAATGAGTTGAGATAAGATGAAAGAGCAAGCTAGCAATGTGCCTGAGCAATAGGCCAAACAGCATGAAATTAATGTAAGTTTCCAAATCATTTCTGGGGGGCTGAGCAGTGGCGGGCAGCTAAGGGCTGCAGGTCTGTGGGTCTGGACCTCTGGCCGCCCAGGACCAAGAAACCTAACTGCAACAGAGCCTCATGGCTGAACAGGATAGGAATCATGGGTTAGTTTAAGAGCAAGATCTAGCTAGTTATATGCCTGGGCCCCAGGTCAATCAGCGCAAAATTAATACAAGTGTCTATGTGTTTCAGTGGGACTATGGGACTGTGGGTCAGAAAGTCCAGGCCATGAGGCTAGGCCGGAAAGTCCAGTCCAGAAACCTCATACAACATCTGGTGAACGCTCTCTGCACATAGTAATCACAAGATGAGTTGCAATGTCAGGGTCACATGTCAAAGTAATGGTTGCAGCTTTGCTCAAATCCAGTATGCTAAAGGAAACAAAGCTTTATATTCTTCTCATAAAATCAGTCAGAAGCTCTCTTTCATCATCGGTTTTGACACAGTGATAGAAAGTCTAGCCTCAATAAAAACGGATAAGAAAAAGAAATTAAGTTATCCAAAGGATACAAGAGGACAGTATCCATATATGACAATGACATGGTGTTATACATAGAAGGAAATATCTCAAGAGATAAAAGAGAGAGGGGTATGAGGAGGGAAGAAGGAACAAAAAAAGAAAAAGAAAGCCATATTGAAACTAATAAAGTCTCAGTTTAAAAAAAATCAACCCAAAATAATTTAGAAAAAATGACTGGATTTGATAAAAAAAAATATGCAAAGGAAATATTTGAAATATTTTAAAAATAACATTCATAATCATGTTAGCAAATATAAAAGTATAAAATAATTGTGAACTAGATTAATCTAAGAAAGATTGGTATAATGAAATTATTAAATATTGATAACGGAGCAAATAAACTAAAACAAAAATCTTCATATTGACATGGAATGACAGAAGATCATGAATAGTACATAGTACATAGAAGGGAAAATACAAAAATACAGTCTCTTGAGTGAGTCATGCTGGAGAATTTGGATATGTGAATAATAAAACTGGAACATTATATTAAGGCAGATATAAAAATCAACTCAAAATGAACAAAATATGTAAATACTGAAAGATAAGCTCTTTTATGGAAGTGAAAAATCAGAGAAAAATGTTCTGATATTGATCCCGATGATATTTTTCTTGATACTCTAAATACACAGCCAACAAAAGTAGAATCAGACAATGTAAATGCTATTGATCTAAAGCCGTGTCCAGAAAATACATCCAACAACAGAATGGAGAAGTCCATAGCACTCAGAATCACACACAAGCCATGTGTTACATCTCTGAAACTCACAAAACCTCAGAGCACAAAACTGAAAACCCCAATTCCAAAAGGAGAAATTACTCAAATAGTTATTTTTCAAAATAATAACTCTTTGCTTATCAGATTTCCCTCACGGTAACAAAGTATCTTAGGTAACAATTAGCAAAGAGAAGTTCATCTTGGCTTAAGTTCTGGGGCTTCAGTCTGTGATTAGTGGACAAGTTGCTCTGAGCTTATGGCAAAGCATCGGGACACAGTAGGAAACTCATTCACATCATCAACAGGAGACAAGGAAAGTCCAGAAGCCCACAGTCGTTCCTCTGTTATTATCACCATCCATTTAGCATATGGACCTCTGGAAAGCATTTAAAACAAGACACCTACTAGAATGGTGGATCAGTGGCTGACAAACACATGACAAATATAAGGTGCTCAACTTTGGTAGTTAGCAGAATACAAGCCAAACACAGTATTAGAACAGTTACTAGTAACATGATAAAGGCAGATGAATGAGGCGTGGGGAAAACAGAGTAGGGGGCTCACCACACATTGTGAGAGGTGCAAAGCACTGAAACCATTATAACTTAAAGTGCTAACTATAGTGGCACCAGCAACAGTGTTGATGAAAATAATAATAATAATAATATAATAATAATAATAATAATAATAATAATAATAATAATAATAATAAAAGATATCTTTCTATCAAAGAGGAAAAAGAAAACCTCAAGAGAAATTTTTCAAAATCTCATAAATGTAGCTAATAGTGGTCAAGAGCATCACTGTGAATGACTTTTAAAGACAAATCAGGGTTAAAAAAAAAACTTCGTCACAGAAAAACATTGTCAGGTATAACCTTTCTCAGGCAAAATAATGCATGGAGTATGTGACGTATTATGTTTTACTTTCACTGTTTTTAGGATTTAGATATTTATTATGTGTGTGTTGGGGGTGTACATGAGTGAAAGTTTTCACAGAAGGCAAAAGAGAGTTCAGACTGCCTTGAGCTGGAGTTGGAGTGGGTTGTGAGCCACCCAGTGTGCCTGCTGGGAACTGAACATGGTTCTTCTCCAAGAGCAGTGTGCAGTTCTAACAGCGGCTAGTCTCCCAGCCCTTGTTACTTTTTATGCTATGTCACTTGGATAATTTTTCCCTTTTCATTGTTTTGTTTGTTTCCATTCATTGTAAAGCATGGACCATTTCATGATACAGAAAGTATTGTTTAATAAGAAACAATGCCTGTTATTGTTTTCCAGAAAGTAGCCTTTGTTTCCTGGAAAAACTCTAATTGCAAGTTTCCTGACTTAAATGCTTTGGAGTTTGGCTCTATTGTTTCATGGGAAAATCATTTTTTTATTAATAAAAGTAGAAACAAGTAAAACTGGCTGTGTCAATGACATCTAAGCTAAACTCATTGTCAAACTGTGATGCTTTTCTGTTCCCTTATTTATTCGAACACTTTTTCATGGCAATTTTCAATGATGTGCCTAGGAAAGGACTTATGCCACTACTCACATTCATATCCTATTTACTGAAAGTCTATCAACATCAGTGTTTCCTTATGTCCCCAGATCAGATGCCTTTGTGTAAGAAAGCTACAAATTTTGGCTTCAAGAAGGCCAAAGTTTAAATAGGAAGAACAATGCACGGCTTAAAATTTGATGACTGTATAATGCTCAAAGCCCATAACCAACAGGCAGCAATGGCTTATCATCTATATTTTATGTAATTTAGAAAGCCACATTAGCACTGTATATAGGTAGTTCACACCAGTGCTTAGTTAGGCACAAAGTGTTTAGGGTCTCAAGCTGTGGCTACTTTTCTTTGTAATACCATTTTCCCATGCATGAATCTAATAAATTTGTTTAATTGCTCTGATCTTCTGATTCATCATAAATAATGTGGTCAATACCATCATTTTTTGTTAGATACATGAATAAATAACTAAGTATGTAAATAAATGAACAAGTGACATTTATAATATATTAATATTAACATAAACTCTAAAAGCATTAATTATATAAGGATAAATTTTAAATTATAAAGTAGCATTTCCTGCGTAAGTTATAAAGTCAGGAAAGTGTAACTTAATTGATAGATGATAGATAGAAAAACAAATGGTTATAGACAGTAGCGTCAGCAAAAATACATTTTCTGAGAAACATGTCTTTCCCTTAGAACATTATTTCTTTCTTCATTATGTGACAAATTGAACTTAACTATCATATGTAGTGGAGTCTTTCTCTATCCCAATAGCCAGCTCCCAAATAATGATCCAGAGATATCTTGTTAATTATAAAAGCTCGGCCTTAACTTAGGCTTGTTTCTAACTAGCTCTAATAATGTTAACCCATTTCTAGCAATCTATGTGCTGCCACATGATTGATAGCATTTATCTCTCCTCCTGCAGATAGAGTTTTCTCTTCACTCAGCTGGCTATTTCACTTTTCTTTTTCCCAAGACCTCTCTGTCCCTAAAAGTTCTGCCTAACCTCTTCCTACTAAGCTATTGTTTATTCAGCTCTTTATTATACCAGGTACAGTCACACATCTTCATACAGAGTATAGAATATTCAACATCAGTCATACAAACAGGGAACAACCGCATTTTTTCCTATTATAATTCAAATGTTATATTCTTTTCTTTGACTTTGTCTATATACAGGACCATATGTAGAGCCTGACATCCACTTAAGTTACAGTCATAAATTAGAAAGGAAATAATAACAACACACACTTCCTACTTTCTCATTTGTCCATTTAGGAACTGAACTATTAGAGCAACTAAAAATAAATGAACAGAAATAAGCAAAGGTCCCTTTAAGAAGTGTTTCCTATTAACTCTTTTCTCACATGTGCCTATTCATGCGCCATCACATGTTAGACTTACAGATGAAAGTTTTCTTATGGATTTCATTTATAATGTCTCATAACCCATCATTCACACAGAGAGGCTTCTCTTTCAGAATATTCCAGAAGTAGAGGAGAGAGTTGATTGCTTCTGATACAGTATTAGCTCCTATGTTCTCTACACATACATTGTGTCTTCTCAAACTTGTTTGGAAACTGGAGCTCAACTACCCCAATTGCAGCCACTGGGTCTCAGCCAGAGCACATTTTAGACATTCTGAATTTAGAAGAGCTTTCCTCTGTTTCTAGGTAGAGGAAGTAGACTCTTCATCTCTGTTTCCTCAGAGCACCCTTAGTTAATGTTATGGGAGATGTTCTGCACCACCCTCACTGCAAAGATGCCTAGCATCTATGTCCAACTAAATGATCTTCTTTGAATTTCCCAATGATATCTAGCTATGTCTGCCTGTTGTTTATTCTCTCACACATTTCCATTAATACCATCTATCATCTTTTTCCCCCCTGGGGAGATACAACACAAAGGTTATACACCTTGAATATGGTACTGATGACAGACTGAAGTAATAGTACTGGCGTTCTTAGAGAACCAATGAGTTTGTTGGGGTCACTTGCAGGCATATGGGTGAAAGATCACTTACAAGTGTACAGATGATGACTCAAAAGATAGCACCATCTCTTCAAAGACATCTTCTGGGCAATGGACAATGACTCCCAAAAGCTGGAATCCTGGATCTCACTGAATGGCATGTAGGCTGCTTGCCAAGTCAGAGACTGACTTTTATGTGCCTCAACCAATCTGAGTGTATTATCTAGGCAGCCTGACTCTTTGTACCTCTTTTGGGCCACTCAGCTGGTCTAGATCTGCTTAGTGGCCCTTATCTCTCTTACACTCTTGAGGATGGAGGGGCCTTGTGCATATTGCAAATTTCATGACTTTCCTAGCGACTTCTCAGTTATTTATTTCCTGAGAATTTATAACCTTATTTTAGAGTTTCTGAGCCATAGAGAGCCTCTTTTAGAACTTCTGCGGTCTTAAAGAATTCCAGAGAAAAATCACTATATATAACACTCTACTAATTTATATTGTATAAAGAAGCAGTCAGTGAATATAAAACAGAAAAAAAGAAAGAAAACCTTTCTTTTATCCTTGTTTGAGGTGGGTGTGTGAAATTTCCTTAGCTGTTATTTTGACAATGGAGAGGTACTTATTACTTGTTGTGTTCGGTTTGGGGGCTACAATAGGGAAATGCCTATTGATAATATGTTATTTTCACTTTCTTGCTGGGTAAAAGCAAAATGTGGAAAAAATAAAAATCAGAGGCATGAAGGGGTTGATAGCAGAAGAGTCATAAATATACATGATGTCCTAGATAATGATTGGGTTTCAGATAGGAACACTGTGATCGCTGTGAGGGGCATATCAGACATGAAATAGAGATAGATGCTGAAGCCAAAACCCAGTAGATCTGTGAAGCATGGTGGAAGGAACTGGGTATGAAACATAAGGATTTTCCTTTCTAACTCAAATTTCATTTTATTTTTAAATTTTAAATTAAATTAATTGATAAATGAAATCACAAAATGATATGTTTTAATACATGTACTAATAATGTAACGTTTACATCAGGTTGAACTTATCTGTTTGCCTGAAGATCAGAGGACAGATAACCACAAAGTTAGCCATAGAGGACAGGGAGTGGTAACACAAACTTAGCATGAGGGAGGGAGAGGCAGAGATCTGTCTGGATCTCTGTGAGTTCAAGGCCATCCTATGCTGCATGAGACTGATCCAGTCCAGGAGAGAAACAGAGACAGGTGGTAGTGGCACACATCTGTTACAATGTGCTTTCTTGGTCCCGGGCAGCCAGAGATCCAGACCCACAGACCTGCAGCCCCAGACCTCTTAGCCGCTCGCTGCTGTTCAGGTCCCCAAAATGACTCAGACGCTTATATTAACTGTATGCTGTTTGCCCTATGGCTCAGGCACATTGCTAGCTAGCTCTTACATCTTAAATCAACCCATTTCTATTAATCTGTCTGCCACGTGGCCCGTGGCTCACCTGTGTTCCTTACATGTTGCTCCTTTGGGCTTCAAGCTTGGTCTGTCTGACTCCACCCTGCTCCTCCTACTTATTCTGATTTCTCCTCCTACTTTTTCTATGGTGCCTGTCATGGGCCAAAACAGCTCCTTTACTTAAAGATTGTTATTCACAACATACAGAAAAGCATTCCCCCATCACACACCTTTAACCCCAGCATAGGGATCCCATGTCTCTTCAAGCAGTACTTGGAAAGCACACACATATGTCTTTAATCCAACACTAGGAAATTTGAGCCAGGAAGTGATATGGCTAGGAGAGAACGGTATATAAGTTGGGAGGAAGCAGAGTCTGACCCCTCTATTTCTGCTGAGAACTCTGAGGATTCCTGGATACTTTCTGCCTGCGGAGTGGCTAGTTGAGAAGTGGCTGTGGCTTGTTACTCTGTCTTTCAGCTTTTCCCAATACTGGCTCCAGGTTCCTATTATAATAGCAGTTAGGATTCCTGAAATAGCCACAGAATTTCCTATTTACTTAACTAACTTGACTAGGTTTTTACCATCTCATTATCTAGAAAATGAGTATACTTTGCCCATCTCATTATCTCCTTCAACCTACCCAGCCTCTAATCACTGCCATTCTAATATCAAGTGTTATAAAATAAATCAGAACACTTTAAAAATAGGAGAGAAAGCTAAGACCCACAACGATCTGCATGGCATGCCATTTACTAAGTTCACAGGGCAGTGACTAGAGAAAGTGGATGTTTTTAAGTGCCATGAGGAGGTAGGTAAAAGTACAAACTGACTTTTGCTCCATCAAAAGGAGTTAATGAGTAGATAGAAACATGATCCAGGAAAAGGGTATGCTTAATTAAAAACTTAAAGTTATGCAAACATGGTATAGATTTCAAGCTATAAGTGGTTTTATAAGGCTGGATAAGGATGTGTATTTGAAATATGGTAAATACCATTTCCCTTCCTAGGTCACCTATAAACAAGCAATGACAAAGCATCTCTTATATCCCTGACTGGATCATAACACATAGTATCATGAATTGAAAATCCATGAGCTCAGAAGAAAGGCAGGGGACTGAAATAATTGGAATTTCTAGATACAGATCCAAACTCTGTTCCTACCTCCTTGAAGCCATGATATTTCCATAAGACTAGAGCTAACACATGGACATCTTCCAATAGCCACAGAGTACAGCAGACTAAGGCATAGAAAGTTAGAGTAGATGCTTAACCAATTCAGTAAAAGAAAAATGGAACATTGATTCAGTCAGTAAAGGATAGGAAATAAGGACAGACATTTTCTATTACAGAACAGAGAAGGTATATCTGAAAGTTATAATTCTAGTATAGATAAGTGGAGTGTCTTATCTTGAATAACTTATGAATGTGAAATAAAAGAAATTTTACCATAAAAATGAGCCAACAACAATTTATAGGAATATTTTGAACGAGAGAAAGGAATATTGAGGGAAAAGGATGCTTCATTTGGTTTGCTAAATTTTCTCCCAAATTCACAAAGTTTCTTACAATTTTGCCAAAACTGTAACCTAATTTTTTCAGTCTTAAGAAGATAAATGTGTTTTCACAATATATGCAATCTATTAAACAGCATTGTACATGAAGCTGTAGATAGCATTCATCACATAGTAATACAAGAGGAGAACACAGGATAGTGAAGACTAGTGTATTTTTCTTGACATTGTAAGATATTTGGAGAATGCTGAAGCCGTTCAGTGACAGCATGGTGAAGTCTAGCAAGTGTTTCCACCTCTTAAAGCAGTATTTATGAAGCAATGACCATATAAATCTATGCCATCAGGATGTGTAGTTGTAGTAGTGGGTTCTCTCGGGTCCCGGACGCCAGAGGTCCCGAGACCCACAGACCTGCCGGGACCGCTTAGCCGCCCGCCGCCCAGGCCCCCAGAAACGACTCAGACGCTCATATTAACTTCATGCTGTTTGGCCTATGGCTCAGGCACATTGCTAGCTAGCTCTTATATCTTAAATCAACCCATTTCTATTAATCTGTGGGCCACGTGGCCCGCGTGGCTCACCCGTGCCTCCTTACATGCTGTTCCTTGGGCGGCTGGCTCGATCTGCCTCTAACTCCGCCCTGCTTCTCCTACCTAAACTCTGAACTCTCCTCCCACTTTCTCTATGGTGTCTGCCATGGCTCAAAACAGCTCCTTTATTTAAAGATTGAGATTTACAGCATACATAAAAGCATTCCCACATCATGTAGTCACTTTCCTAGCACGGCTACCATAATACACACATGTGGGATAGCAAGATAAGGTCTCATTGTGGCAAAATCCCAAACCTATGTCAACATCCTAGAAAAAAAAATCCATTATGATTTTCCCACAATTCTCCAAGGAAGTTACCTTCTCAAAGGGAGGTATTAAAATCCAATAATGTAATTCTAGTAAGAAAATGTGAATCTTTTAATTATTGATATTATTACGGCCCATGGTATTTTCACTTTGGACTATAGACAGAGCTCATTTAATAGATATTGAGGCTATGGCAATAGCAAAGCAATGAGGTTCACAGTATCTGACCTCTTGAAACATTGTTCTGAAATGGTGCTCAGGTAAAGATAACTTCTTCCTTATCTCAGTGCATGCTATTAATCTACAACAAATAATTTTGCTGACACATGCTATGTCTCTGGTTCTGAAAGTATTCACCTTACATTGTACAAGGGACTGGCATAAAAAATATGCACAATCTACCCCTCTGTGTGACTAAACTGAAAAATGATGTCATGGAAATTACTATATCTTGTACTCTCAGAAAGTTAGGTAAAGAAAGAATTACCCTCCTGTAAAAGAGTGGAAATATTGGTTTGGAGGCTACCTTTCCCATATAAATTTTGTTCTTACACTTTCAAAGGTAGTCAAGGTGTTTCTCTAAGACTAGAGCCAATACATGGACATCTTCTGAAGTCTAAGGAGAAGAGCTAGCTAAAGAACAGAAACTCAGTTTTCAGTGACTTCAATGTCTAAGTCTAACAGCCATAAAATATCTAACTCAGTCTTTCAGAATCATACCACTGAATTTTTTTCCATTCCCCTACTACTATGGTTCATTATAGAAAGCCATCAGCTTTGGCAAACCCAGAGGCTTGTTGGATGCCACTGAACACTGACATCTGAGTTATTTATCAATTATCTACCTATATGTCAATGATGCTTCATTTATATACCTTCTGTCTATTATCAATGTCTCTGTATTTTCTCTAATATCCAAATTTTTAGTTGTACATATTCATCCATTTAAGCAAAAATCAACTTTTTAAGAACTCTAATTTATTAATCCATTCAGTATATCACTGCTGTCAGCTTCTTCAATTTATCCTGCCCTGTTTAGTTTAGATTCTGTAATTTATCTTTTATGTTCACAAACTTGCAAAAAATTTCATTGAACATTTTCTCTTTGATTTAGCTTATATTTGGGCAAACTTAGCTATTTATAGATTTACCCATATACCTCAACAAATGTATCACAAGAAACAAGCAAGGCTGATTAGTTATATTTGAATATTTTGTCATAAATTCTTAATACATAGTTAACCTTACCTGACAAACCAACATATTTTTCATTGAGAGCCTGGTTGCTGATTCTTCATTAGGATCAATTCAGAGTCTCTTGCTGAAACTTTCCCTTCAACAATTTCCACTTTTTTTTTTTTACACTAGTACAATGTAAAGTAAATAAAGCACAATATCTCTTCTTCCCATGACCAACACAAGCTTCTCTCACAAGGTTTATCTCTCAAGCCTTCATTCTACTGTGCCCTTTCTATAGTCTATAAGAACACTGAGTTTCTAATTCTTACCAGATATCAGTTGCTTCCTCTTCTAAGCTCTTGTGTTCATTTTCTTCAAGAATCTCATCATCACTCATCTTTCAGAGGCCACATCCTCTATGTCTAACTGCACACTGTGTTTTTCTTGATTATAAAGTTACTGTATCATTACTGGCAACAGAAGATCAACTAATGTCTTAATCTAGAGCCTTGAAATTTCTGAAGCATGTTTGTCTAGCTGACTAGTTAGTATTATTTCGCTGTCATATTCTGAACCCACAGAGACTTCTCTTACTACAAATATGACTTTAACCCAGTTCCCTCGGTTATTGTACCATTTTTCTTATATGCCACATAATAAATTGGAGTATATTTCTTATTTATATATTGCATTGTGATTTAGATGTATGATGTACTCTAAACCCTCTTGTGTTTGATTAAGGCTTTTTCCAAAATTGAGTATTTAAAGTTGTGATTTGGGGATATGATCAAGGAGCACACATACTCTGTCCCACCCAGCGGGGTCTTCAATGGAAGCAAGAACCATAAAGGGGAGGAACAATGAGACAAGAGAAACGAGGAACAGACAGCAAGATAGTATTCTGATCAAGCTGCAGAGTTTTTCTCAAGAGGGTTATATAGCAGGTGAAGCAGGAAGTTGGTTGAGGTGGGAGTCATGTGAAGGCTAAGTTACTGAGTACTGAGTAACCTAACCACAGGATGTTAACTAATGGTCAAGTCTACAAATGTTCTTAACTGACAGGAAGATAAGGCTGCACTTAGTCACTCTGGGAAGTCTGGGATATGTCATAATAGTCTCTGTAAAAGTTCTACTGATGGGGAAACAGAAACTTAACTTATAAACCAGGTGGAAATGGCTTTACTGCAGCCAACACAGGCCTTGGCTCCCAGCAATAATCACTAGATTAGTCCTTTGATAGTCCTAATCTGAGTAGTAGTATGGAAGTGGTAGGAAATAGGAGGGAGAGCTTAGTTAGAGAAAGCAGATCACAGGTGTGTCTTGTTCCTAATCTTTTTCTTTCTTGCTTGCTGCTTCTTGGCTGCCATTAAGTAAACAGCTTCTGTCCTCCAGGTCCTTTTATCATTATGTTTCTTCCTTTCTACAGCCCTAAAAGAAGTGGATCCAGCTGACTAGGAACTGAATATTCTCCAGCCTTAAGCCCAAAGGATACACACTTCTCTAAGTTATAAATAATATATTTTACCACAAAACTAACTGTGTCTTCTTCCCAATTTGATATACTATTTACATGAACTAAGTGGTTTTAACTAATGTATTATGTATACCTTAAGTTGCCCCTTTTACACCAAAGAAGCCTTATGATACTTTAGTGGCTAAATGAGCAGGGTTTAGGTTTACATGTCCAAATATAATTAATTTCACATAAAGCAACTGGAATCAGTAGTATTTCATTCCATTCATGTTCAAGGACCAAAGACGCCAAGAGAATTTATTCCAAATTTCATCCATCTTGAACAGGTACCCATAATGTTATCTGGACTAGAGGCCAAGAAAATAGCTAATTATGGTCCTACACCGTAGCTGAAGTAACACAGCACTAATGACACTGAGTGCCTAAAGGAAAGGATGTAAAATATCTGGAGCCCATTCACTTATTTTGCAAATGGGCATTTGCTAATAATGCAATTCTCTGGAAGCAAAAAGAAATAGACAACTCACGCCTTCAGGAGTGAAGCTCTGGATCAGTCATGAAAATAAACTGAAATACAGTCAAAACTATGTTTCCCAATAGATATTGGCCTAGAGTAATTACAGCTTAAGGACCAATTTAAGGAGTAATAGGAAGAAGCATTACTTGTTTCCAGTGCATAGTATATTCATTCTAGGGGACTGTAACTATCCAAACATACAGGATATTCTGTAGCTGGTTGTTTTTGCAATGTTATAGGTAAGGGAAAATTTATCTCTGTTCACAAAGAATGAAGATGTCACCATGTACTAAGAAATACAAATGTAATGAGTGGTGGTGAAGTCATGTCCCTAGAGGACAAACTTCTGCTCCCACTTTTTGAAACCAGTATGACTTCCAGTTATCTAAATATTTGATTTTATTCCCATAGGTTGGTATAGCTCTCACCCACCCCTCATCTAAGAACCTTCATTCTGAGACAGGCAGAAGCATTCAAAGATCCACAACAGTTCAAACTTTAGAGAGAAGCTAGCTTTAGAATGCCAAACCTCATTTGGCACAGCTACAGTTCAATCAACTACTCAAGGTTCAGGGAGCATGGTAGAAGAGGGTCCACAAAGATTCTAAGAGTCTATGAACCAAAATGTCTTCTATAAGACAACATCCTTCTATATGACAGGAAAGTTGCACCCATGAAATAACAACAATATTGTTGACTAAAGCATCCCTGAAAATAACAACCTCAATTGGCATACTGCTGTAGATGGGAGAATCTTACAAGCCTTCCACTAGAAAAAGAGCTGCAGGCAATGAATGGCCTACTAAGAGAAGAAGAATCAGTATTCCTAGGAGAAAAATATTCCTGATATGTTATCTAGTCACAAGTGGTCAGCCTAAACACATACATATGACTCAGTACTCTCTCTCTCTCTCTCTCTCTCTCTCTCTCTCTCTCTCTCTCTCTCTCTCTCTGTGTGTGTGTGTGTGTGTGTGTGTGTGTGTGTGTGTGTGTGTGTGTGTGTTTAACAATAAGAAGAAGAAAAGATCATGTCATTAACTTGCATACTATAGAGAGATGGAAGAGGTTAGAAGGAGAGAGGGAGTGGCAGAAATGATTTGAATTCAGTACAAATAAACATTTAAAAGTCAATATAAATTAAGATCAAACATGTTCTAATGAGGGAAATTAGTGCATATAGTAGTAAATGCCAGTATTATAGAAGAGAAATCCAATGTATTGTGTGTACAATGAATAGATCTGAGTAGGTCGAGGGCTAGATCATATTGCTCTTATGCTTTTTCCTCAGATTTGTTTATTCTTTCATGTTTCCTATATGCTTAGCTGCTTGATTAGTTTCAGCTGTCTTGAAAATGTTTTCTATGTGCCAAAATTTCTTGTGTTTGGGAGTAATCTGCCTACACTTAGAGACTGGATGACTCCTTTATACTTCTGGACCGGAACAAACAACACAACAGAAGATATGTTTCACAGAGGCTGCCAGATCTCCTATGCTGATGTTAAGCAGAAATAAAGAGGCACGAACTCCTCATCAGAAAGTTATCTCAGTGGGGTCTCCTAACAACATCTACTCCCCTGCCTTGTGTTAAAATGGCTCTGACACAATCCTTTCAAAACCATCTTTCTGAAACTACCTCAGGAAACCTACTGCTTTTCATGCTAGCAACTTATTTCTTCACTGTGTGGTTCACCAGGAACCAATAGTTAGCATCTGCTTCATTTGCTAGCCTCTTTTCTGGCCTTTGAAAAACCCTAGTCTTCTTGTTCCTAATAAATGTAAACTCTCAGAAGTTCTTTCCAACGCTTGTGTTGTCTCACTTGCTATTTCTTTTGCTCTCATACATTTGTAAGCAATTCTCAAGCCAAACAGTCTTTCTACTGGAATCAGAAATAAGAAGAATTCATCGTTTTCCTTAAGTGTTCTTCTGGGAGTGGGTGCTTATGTTAGTGGTTAGTCTGTGTTCTTTTACAGCTCCTTTCCAGAAGAATTCCCAGCTTTATTTTCATATCTATTACATCTTCTATAAAATGAATCTTTCCTAAATGTTAAAAAAGTAATATACTAGGAAAATAAAATTACTATAAAAATGACGAACTCTGTTTTCCTTGAAATATAATATAAACGATATTTTCCTAACTTATTAATAATACAAAAAGTAATTACCACAATAGACACCCAAAAGCACAAACAAAGGGCAGCTCTGATGATCCTGGGAGGAGCATTAGGATAATAGACACTGATAAGAGTTATTTTAAAGACAGGAACAGAGAGATGAAGGAACAAAATGGAGGTCTATCAACACTGCCTACTAAGTTGCTCAAGAAAAAGTAAGCTTGGAAGCACTCGGAAGATCAGGAAGAGGTCTCTGAAGAAAAAGAATAAAAGATAACTTCCAAAAGAAAACAAATGTCATACTGCAAATCCTCACGTGTACTCCTTCAGCCAATAATCTCTGCTCTGAGAAAAGTGAGTGTGCTTCACAAGATCTAGCCTTTTCATTCCAACAAGAATGAAATTGACCCAAGAGCCTCTCACAAGTAAGTGTTGTGAATGCAATAAAAACAATAAGATATGTGAGACTTGGAGTGATTACAGTTTGTAGAGAGGGTCAGGGACAGCAGCACTCAGGGGGACACCCTGGACAGTGAACAACACTAATTACTGAGGATAGAAACAAGAAAAGGAAATTCTATGTAGAACCATCACAGTGCATAAAATAGAAGATACAAAAATGGATGACTTAGATGAAAAAAGAAATTGTGCTGAATTTAACACTAAGATTGTAGCAAATGTTGAATGTGAGAGGAGTGAAATCAGGAGAGTTGCAGTGACCGTCCTCAAAAGAACTGTAGATGACAGCTACGTTATGACTTAAGAGAAGTACAAAATGAGGGAATAAGGGATGACCTTGAGTCAATGTCAACAGTTCGGACATTCACTTGTGAATACTGATGTGATTGACAATAAAGGGAAATACATAATTGTTTACTTTTGGTAGAAGGTGATTAAGTGTGAAAAGAAGCATACTTTGGTGTGAGATATGTAAATTTTGTGGTTTTTGATTTTGACAGTGGTTTAAGAAATACAGGAAATACATATCTGCATGTAGCAATATTCTGACTCAGAATTGGAGGTGAGGGACACATAAGACATCTGGATTATTAGAATAACTATAAGTTCAATGTCTCATTGTCCATATCTGCAAGTTCTCTTAAACATAATCAGAAAGCTACATCATCTGTCAAAGATGAGAAAACTCTTTCTTCTAAAGCTTCAAGGAAAATTCTTTCAGTGAAACAGAAAATCTGCCCCGTCAGTTGGTAGTCTCTGGAAGTTAACAATAATGACTCCCAGCAAATGGGCTCTAATTCAGTTCATCTACAAAGGGAATTTCATGGGTGCTTAAATTCCAAATTCAAATCCTAATATGTTGCTTGCATTGTGCCTTATATCAATGAGCGCTCAGCACAGTAGTTACCAAAATGTCTGTAGCATAAATACATTAAGGTATAATACAATACTTATTGAGATATATGGAAAATGAGAACAATTTCCTTTATGAGAAGGAAAAATTATGTCATCGGGTAGTTAAATATTCATTGACTGTGTTTCAATTTCTGGTGACAAGTAATCAGAAGATAAATAAAATATCTTATAAAATATACAATATAGAAAATCACTGTATAATATAACAGAAAAACTCAACAAAGGTTGAAAAAATGACTCTGTGGTAAAACACTTGCAGTGTAAATATAAGTACTAAAATTCTTATTCTCAGAAAGCTGAGTAAACATGATGGGATACATGTCGTTTTAACAGTCAAGAAGTTGGAAGTGGGTTCCCAAGGCAAGCTGGCTATTAGACTAGCCTTATCAGTAAGCTCTGGATTCAGTAGAGAGACTCTACCTCAAGAGTGAAGTGGAAAGCTATTGAGAAAATAAAACACAACCTTCTGACCTCAGCCTTGGACCTCCACAAGCAAATGAGCACAAGCACACATAACCATACACACACTCATCCCCATATATATGCACACACACACTTGGACACCATACCATGTATGATATATATAGAGAGATAATATATATATATATAAATAATAGGCTTATGTACATGATATTATATTCAAAATTAAATGTATTTGATAGCCAAAAAACACATTCAAAACTTTTTTTGAGATTATTTTTTGGAAATAAAATGACACACATAATGTCTAACTCATATAGTTGTCATAGTAATTAAAAATCCACATAAAAACAAATATGCAAACCACATAGCACAGAACATGTAAATTTGATGCATTTTTTAACCAACTTTAATTAAAGAGGTAGATAGGAAAGACAAGCAAGTGCCATTTATTTCCAGATACGAATGGAAATAAGGCATGAATGTGTGTACAGCTAGGTCTAATAACATTGCTATCCAAGACATATGATTCAATGTTCCTAAAGTAGCAGGGAGATTAAATGTGATTATTCCATAGTCTTTTATGTTCCATGGGCTACAGAAAGAAAGATTCTTAAAGGGAAGGACTGTGAAGTTCACAGACCTGATTCTTGAATTATGATTTAGTAAGGACATGTGATTCAAATGGGTTAAGGAACAATTAGCTAACTGACAAAGATTAGGCTATCACTTCTTGCTTGGGGACAGGTTAATGCTCTTCAAACTGTGACATGAAATCCAGAATAGGTGATATTACAAAAATGTGCTGAGACTTATATGCTGTTATTAATTGCTAAGGAAAAATATCAGACAATCCAGGGTCTGCAAAGATGGCTAAGAGGTTAAGAGTGTGTGATGCTCTTACAGAGGACCTGAGCACAGGTCCTGTCACTCATATCAGACAGCTCACAATCACCTGTAACCCCAGCTATAGAGGGATCTGCCATCGCTTGCTTCTGTGGATACTCATGTGTCTATAGTTGCCCCCTCATGTTCATATAAATGTTCTAAAATCAAATAACTGAATCTAGAAAGAAGTGATCTTAGAAAATGCTGATTTTGCATTATTTACATTGTTTTGAAAATACTGTATATTAAGATAAGGTTTTAAAGTGCATTGACTATAAACTAACTGAAATGCCGTTATTTCAAAAAATTAAAATATTTATTTATTGCATAAATTATAGTTGGTATTTAATGAAAACCCAGAGTCAGATATTGGGGAAAAGCTGGAATATCAGAGAGAGAAAATAGACCACAATCAATTCTCACCCAGCCAACTTCTCAGGAGAACAGGGTAAATGCTGTCTCCAAGAGTCCTCAGCCTGGCTGGTCACTTCTAAAAACTGCCTGAATCTTTTGCTTCTTCTGCCTTAAATATCTTCCCCACCCAGTTGTTTCACTTCTGGGTTCAACTCTGCATCACAAACCTAGCGTTAAATTTAAAGATGTGAGCTACTAATGTTTGATTATGAGGACTTGAATTCACAGAAACACAGAAAGATCTCTGTCTCCTGAGTGATGGAATTAAAGGCATGGGTTACCACTCTCTGACCCTCATGGCTTGAATGTGGGTGATTCTGTTCTCTGATATTCCAGACTGATTTTATTAAATATAAAATATATCACCACATATACTTAGTAAAGAAAGTATTGAATTGAAATTTAAAAACTGAAAACAAAACATAAAATTTCAGTCTTTTAAAATTCAAGCTACTCCAACCTAACTATCCATTTGACTCACCCAGGAACACATAAATCCATCATCATAGGCTCCATTCCAAGCTTCTAATTTAATACACGCAGGTGAGTTCTGGGCCACAGCATTTTTAAAGGTTCTTCGGTAATTCTAATGTAAAATTAATGCTAAGTATCTCTGACCTCAAGATAAGGTGTATAACCTTTAAGTAGACTCCAGAACATTAATACATGGCCATATTCTTTAAGCACTGCTTTTAGAAGTCACTGGGTAGATTAAAAAAAAAATACAACAAATTCTCCTTTGAGTATTAAAATGTTTTCATATAAAATCACTCCATGCCTTAATCATTTTATAAATACTTAGCTTCACATAAAGCCACACCTAACAGGTCTAGCTCTTCTTGAATTCTTTAGAAAACAATGTCAGTTCCATATAAACTTTTCCTCAAAAATTCATGACCTGACAATATATCACAGCTCATGACATGCTGAAATATAATAATCCTTAACAAAGTCTACTATCAGCATTATTTGATTACACTTTACAATGCAACCAAAATAAAACCACCATAAATGATGCAAAACGCCATGCCATTTAAAAGTTTTCTCATGATGTACCTCCAGCTAGTAAGATCATTCGCTCAGAAAAAGCCCCGTTTTTAACACAAAGGAGATATGAAAAAAAATATCTTTGTATTAGTTCCCTTGTATTTGAAAATATGTAAGCAGCGAGTGGGTAGCTAGTGAATCTCTTGAAGGGGTTTAGAAAGTAATTTTGAATGTGTGAGGAAGAGGTTCCGTCCACAGTACAAAGATGGGAGATGAAAGAGCGAAAGAGACAGGAGGAAGGAAAAGGGAGAATGACAGGAGAGAGAACACATACAGTTATCTACGCACAGTTTAAGAAATGCAAGACTTCCCTCACATCTGTGAATGAGCACCGCCTAATGCCAGAGAGATGTGTAAGACTGCATTTCTCTTCTTTTTTCCCGAGGCAAGGAAAACATCCTAGTTACATCCATGAGCATGCTAGCTTTCTGCTGGATAGAAATATTACTTGCATCAGGTCATGTTTTCTATCATTTTTATTTTGCTGTCACTAACTTTATAAATGAGAGATCTGAAGATCAATCATTCACAGAACAGTTCTGTGGCTTGTCAGGGTCATGCAGGAAAATAAAACCAGTGCAATTTCCAATGGCCCTCTTTAAAAACACAATCTCTCTCTCTCTCTCTCTCTCTCTCTCTCTCTCTCTCTCTCTCTCTCTCTCTCTCTCTGTGTGTGTGTGTGTGTGTGTGTGTGTGTGTGTGTGTGTGTGTGTGTGTGTGTGTGTGTGTGTATGACATAGTGCACATGTTCCCTTCTTTGGCCTTGACTTTGGTTCTGGGACTTGAACTCGGGTGACCAGACCAGTGTCATGTGACAAATACCTTTATCTGATGGACTTTCTTTGCCAGACCTACTGTTGTTATTTTTAACACCAATTCATGAGAAACCAGAAAAATTTGAAGAGATGTTTATCTGTAAAATAGATGGTCAAATTTATAGGTTTTTCTTTCCCTGGTTTATTTTCTGTGTGTGCATGCTTGTATGTGTGATGGATATATATGATGCCTGTGCAGACACGTGCTTATATGTGTATGACCATGCAGTGTATGTGCCTGTGCACACAGGCAGAGGTCAGACACTAGGCGTTTTTCTCTATCACTCTAGACTTTTACCTTGAGACAAGTCTCTCTCTGACCCTGTAGCTAGATTAGGGAACATCTTGTCCCAGTGATTTTCCTCTACTATTTCATGCCACCCCTCTTACCATAACACTTGGGGTTACAATCATATACTACTTTGCCTTTTTACATGAGTTTTACAAATTTACATTTAGGTCTGTTTTCAGACTCCAGCTACCAATGTCTGTCTTAGTCAGGGTTTCTATTGTGACAAAATGCCATGATCAAAATCAGCTTGAGGAAAAATGTTTATTTGTAGTCCATCGTGAGGGAAATAAGAACTCAAGTCAGGAAACTGTAAGGAAGTTACACAGAAGCATGTAGAATGCTTCTTACTGGCTGTATCCCATGGTTTGTTCATCCTTTCTTATAGCTCCCAAGACCAATAGCCTCGTGGTCCCAAGTCAAACATGACCTCCATATTAATCATCAGCAAGATAATGCATCACAGGTTTGCCCACAGATCAATACAGAGCTGATCCATTGAGGTTTTCTCTTCTGAACTGACTCTAGGTGTGGCATGTTAACACCGTAATTAGCCAGAACATGTGTATGGACATTTCGGGTAGTCATAACTGCTTCTAGAAATGTAAGGGTCTTGGAGCTCTGTTTTAAGGAATTTTATGAGTTTATGAGTGCTCTGAATTTGACCTTGTATAGCAATTTTTAAAGAAATACTCTAAGATATAGTGATGGAATACAGATAGCACCTTCTAACAGTTTGATATAAAAGGTTTGTGCCAAGGATGACATTATGGAGAAGAGTGTGGACCTTTAAAAGATGTGGCCTCACAGGATTTCCTCAAGGTCAATGAACTACACTGGTCCATTTTAGTTGGTTGAATATGCTGCACTCACCAGAGGCTCAAAACAATGCTACTTATAGATCTTTTGTCTAAAATAAAACTTTTAACTTCATAAGCAGCCAATGCAGGGTATTTAATTATAGTGATGAGAAACTGAATGCTAGAGAAAACTGGTAGGAAGGAAACTTGTCATTATTGTATCTAAACTTGAAGTTGTGGAGAAGCATTGGATTTATTTATGAAAGGTATGTAATGGGAGTTATATCAACAACGTACAGAAAGAGTTAAACAGATAATTCTGGTGGAGGCATGAAAACTGGAATGATAATAAGAGTTTAGATATAAGAAAGAATCATGTTCGTCGGGTTTTAGATAGAAATCAGAATCTTCCTGGGAACTGGTATAAAGACTATCCTTGTTACCCATAGCAAAGAATTTGTATGCTTTTGATCCATGCTCTGCTCTGAGAGGTCCTTGGAAGGCTAAGTTAAAAGGCAACATAGTACCTTTTTGGACAGAGATATGAAGACAGCAAAACCTTCAGGCTACAGCATGGGCATTACTGCCAGATTTTAGACGAACTTACGGTGAAAATTATCACCAAAAAGAAATAGAGTAGAATTAATTAGAAAACTTGAAGCTGCCCAGAACAGGAATAGAAAGGCAAGTTAAAGTATGGCTAGAGAATTGACAGTTATTAAAAAAGGGTTGGTGCCTAAAAGTGAAGTCCAGTATTCTGATTCATGACAAAATGAAAAATGCCTCCCCCCAGGGAATCTAAGAAATCTCAAAGTCTTCAACTGTCTCAGATTCAGATATATGGAAATGGAAATGTGTTGCAAAAACATCCATGAAAAACTTTCAAGAAAGAGCCCTGGAATGTCCTACATGCCCAGTATTATCTGGAGATTGATTTTTGGTGTTCTGTAAATAAAGCCTTCTAGCATTGTCAACTCGATGTTGGTTTTGCATGTGTATAGAAACCAAGAGGTATAGGAAAAATGAAAGTTATCATTGAAACTTTAAAGAGAAGCTGGGATACTCAATACAATTCAACATGAGTGGTTCAGTAGTAGGGCAAGAATCTTACCTGGTGCTATAGATGGGACAAATATAGCAAAATTATAAGGGAAAGCTTCCCTAGAGATCTTAGGACACCAGAGTGACCAGAGCATGCAACACCTGCAGGAGAAAACAAGTGATGTAAAGAGCCAGTCCAAGGTGGGTAATCTGGTCTTTAATCAGCTCTGGTGAAAACACTTGAGCCTTTAAGGACATGCTTCCCACACAGTATGGTTGGAATTCCAGACATGAGATGTATATTTTATGTTTTTCCTGCTGTGCCTCAGTCTTACTCTGAGCAAAATCCTCCATTATATAATCCTGTTCTCTTTTGGAACTGGAGCCCTTGTCTCCTGCCTATACTACTATGGTATTTAAGAAATATATGAATTCTCTAATATTTTCCTCTTATTTTGTCCGGTTACAGAGGGCCACAATTGACTCTGTCCTCTGGAAAGCCTCAGACCTGGGCTTTCAGCAGTTCTGAAACCATAGATTTTGAGATGCTTGCTTATGGAATGAACGTATTTTGCCTTGTGAAATGGATGTGAACATTTGACGATCAGAGGTGGGATGTTTTAAACTTAATATAAATAGATTTCTCTAAAATCCAGGTATCTGTTAGAGTTGCTGTACTGACAGTGCTATGGATATCTATGAATTATGGCTTATGGTAGTTTATTAATTTATTTGGGATGTGTCATTAAGTGAGACAACAGAACCTCAGCTCTCTCCACCCCCTCCAGTTCCTCTTCCTCTTCTTTCTAGGACGAATATTACCTCTTCGTCCACTATATGATCCTCTTATGGTATGCTTCCCTTTTCAAAGGCCCATTTAGTGATACTGTTGTATTATTGACTACAGACTTCAGGGCCATCAGCCAAAGCAAATTTCTTTTATCCTTCCTATATAGCCTACCTCATGTGCTGAATTTCGGTGACATAAAACTGATGATGAACTTACCTAAAGTTTCTACACTTCCCATATAGCCTACCTCATGAGCTTTATTATAGTAACTAATCTAGGGACTTATGAACACATAATCTGTTCATTTTAATGTCACTGTGGTATGAAGAAAAAAATAATTTGTATTAATTCAAAACTTAAACAAATTTGCAAAACAAGAGCCACATTAAGATTAGAGTTATATCTGTTAACTTTAAATTTTGACTAGATACTCCCCACACATATACATTTAAAATAAAGATTTTTTTTTTTTTTAGAAAAATGTACAAATAAAAAGGTATAGTCATCTGGGCATTAGGAGTGCAGCTCACTAGCAAAGCATTTGCCTATTTCACATTCCCCTAAGTTCAATCTCCAGTCATTACTGTTGCAATAATAATGATTAATAATTTGTAAAGAAAGATATTTCAGATTTGGGGCACAGACTGTAGTCAAATAAATAACATAAGCATGAACTTTTCATCATTCTTCCTCCAACTTACTAAACTGATTAAGAAATCTAGAGAGAAATTACAGTTGAACCAATTAAGCAATAGGTCACAATTCTTAGCTACAGTGTACAAACAGACGCTGCACTGATTTCTTTCTTTTGTCAGATATAAATAATTTGTAAACAACTCTTCTAGTCACATGCTAATGCCAACTGCAATCAAAATACCTGCTTTCAAAATAACGTAACTTTTATAATTCTCACTGCCTTCACAGGGCACCTTCCTCTTTATTTTGTTTTCCTAGTTATACCTGGAAGAGCAAAGCACAAAACAAGAAAGAAAATGTTCTTAAAACAAAACTTTTAAAAAGTCACAACCAATTCTGAGGTACAGATTTTTAAGTGGAGGTTTCACTGTGGAGTTCTCCAGTACAACCCCAGCAAAGCCATGAGACTAATGTGTTGGCAAGAGGAAGGATGCAATTGGATTTCAGTTCAAAACATCCCTTGAGGAATTCTAAACCTGGCATAATTCTGACGGTTTAAACTGAGACAGCAGAGGCCCAAGTTACGATTTAACTCCAGGTCACATTTACTAAACAGAAGCTATTTCACACTTTGGTAAGACAGTCCATCTGGCAAAAAAACCCACGCCTAGAGAGACTCAGCTCTGAACTGTCAGCAGCCTCACTCTCCCAAACTAGGGAATAATTGCCTAGAGCCTGAAAAAAAGATAGGACAATTCACCTTGGCATTTATTACAATTATTAGAAATATACTAGTAGAAAATCTGGAGGCCAGCAGCACATAAAGCGTGGATAAGTTCAAATATGGAATGCCAAACTCTTTGTAGAACCTTCCATTTCCTGCAGTACGTGCATTCACCCCGTCCTTCTCACTTGTGGCCTTTTAAAAGTAGGTAAGGGGAGATGTTTGTACAAGGGTTGGAATTTAGAGTTTAAAGACCTTGTTTAGCTGTTATATTTGTGGGAAAAGTTATAAAGAGAACTCTGATAGTTAAATTAGTAAAAACATAATCAATAGCATAAATGAACTAAAAGTTTCTTAAAAATAAAGTTAGAGTGTTAATAAGGAAAGGAAATGAAGAGTAATTCAGATGGAGAAGGAAGAGTGATAATAACATATAATATTTGGAAAAGCTATAAGACAATATATTATTTTATGCTTACTTCAAAAGATATATATGATGTTTATTGTGGCTGCCCCAGTTGAATGTCTGCAGGGAACTTCCTTGCAGGCAGGGCTCCCCGCTAACACCACCCATTAGATCCTGCAATCTACAAGTTCCACCACTTCCTCCAAGCCAACCCATCACCCCTGCAACCTCAGTAGCTCCCTGAGACACAGAATCCAACAGCTCATATTGGGCCGAGAGCAGATTCTTGAGACATAGAAACCCTAGTCCTTAAGGGAGCAAGAACTCCAATTACATCAAGAAAGGCTACCTGAGTCTGAGAACCCCATCAGCTCTTATTTGACACAGAGAACTGAATGGACTAAGTGTGTACCCCGAGACACAGACACAGCCACAACAGACTGGATAAATAACAGCTCCCTGAGACACAGACATCACTTGCACCAATTGAAGGAAGAGATGGGTAGACATCAGTGCAAGAATGCCTCCAACAACATAAAGAACAATATGGCACCACCACCGACAGAAAGACCTAAATATCACAATGTAGAAGAAGCAGAAGTATAGGCAGAAGTTTTCTGACCTGTCCTGGCTCCTTGGTCTGGACAAAGTTCTGTCACCTGTGGTCCTGCAGCTGATTGTAAAATAATTACTCAGAGACTTATATTAATTACAAACTGATTGGCCTATGGCTCAGACTCATTACCAACTAGCTTTTATAACTTAACCCATTTTTATTAATATGTGGCTTATGGTTTACTTGCTAGTACTTTTACATCATGCTTCTTGGGTGGCTGTGGTGTCTCCCATACTCCACCCTTCTTTTCCTTTATCTCTGCTTAGATTTCCCATCTGCCTCTAAGCTACCTTTCCATTTGCCAAAATTTATCCTGTGAATAAGCTTATTACCATTGGTTAATAAACAGCATACAGAAGGACATTCCACATCACATATCCCTTTCTGTCTAATCAAAATGGTTTCAATTTTAGCTTAGTAAAATTACATATAATAAAAGTTATCAAGCAAGAACTGCAGTTATAGTATCTAGTCCATTTGCATTTAGCAAAATTATAGAAACTATTCTACTATCTATTATAATTTTGTGAGGCTACTGTTTTATATCTAATTTACATTTTATCATAACCAAGGAAAATTATAATCATAATTCCATAAAAGATCATTGAAAGGGCATTGTAGAAAGGGCATTGTAAGAAGCTTCCAAAATTCTAGAAATTGCCATGGTATCTAGTTACCTGGACAGTCACCCAAAGTTCCCTTGTAATGTTGGAACATCTTTCTTCAGCCTACAGGCTTAGAGTCTCTGGCATAGCTTTCAGTGAAGCAGGGAATTTGAAGGACTGCTCCATCCATTCTGGCATAATTTGTCGATCACTTGTTAATATGTCCTGCAGAATGTCTGTCAGTCTCTTTTTCAAAGTAGGAACCTGTAGGACCATCTTGGCTTGTTCTGGTAAAGCTCAAAGGTCACTTTCCTATGGGGTCCTGAATGTCTAGTTTATACAGCATATTGTCAAGAAGTCAAGGAAAGAACAGTTTCTTGCCCAGTGGTTAACTTTTCTCTTAAAGAAAGTAAATGCCATATGGATTTTTTTTTGATGCCCATAATCCTTTTGAAGTAGATTGGTGCTACAGGAGCAGACATGTCTCATTGTCCAGAAAAGTCTATTATTAAAAGATTTTAAATGCCATATTCTGTGGGTCTTTGAAGATTCTTAATTGAAATATAACTTTATAAATCTAAAAAATACCTAACTAACATGATTAAAGTTAATTATTATAGATGATTAACTATTATCTGTCTAAAATAACAGCCCATGAACCTTCATGGAACAGATCTAGATCCCCTGAATGTGGATGATAGTTGAAAGGCTTAGGACGTTTCTGGAGCCTCTTGTAATTCAACCAGAGTCTATCCCGGGTCCATGAACTGGCTTCTCAAAGCCCGTGCCTAGCGAGAAAACACTTTTCTCAGCCTTGATACTTAGGTGAGGGACTCAACCCCACCTTAACTAGGTATGCCAGAATGAACTGACTCACCTTGGGATTCCTTGCCTTCGGTAGATACTGAATGGGGGAGGGGAGTGAGGGAGGAGGAGAGAAGCTATAGGAGAGGAAGCAATACAAGGTATGAGAAAAATAAGAAAATGAATGGGATCAAGATGCATGTGAAAGACACAAATAGTAAATACAAAGAAACTAAAAATGTGTGTTTCTTAATTATACATTATAATTTTAGAAGAATTTAATAAACATAATCTCTTAAACAAAAGTAGAAATGTATAGTATAACAAAATTAACTTTAAATTTGAATCAATAAACTAAAATCCATATCATTGTAAATTATTTAAAACAAGTAGCTCCTTTTTAAAAGTAGATTAAATCTACCCTTTAATCCTATCATTTATATCCTATTTTCTTTTTTCTTCTAGAAAAAGATTGACCAATTAAAAAAAACTCTCTAAGCAAAAATAAATATCCATAATCTATTTTTGGGGAATATGGGTATAGTTTTATAGGCTGCTTCTTGCTGATTAGAAATGCTGATAATCTTTGAGGGACCTGAGGCTGGATCATCTTAGTCAACAAGCTAATGTGGATGTTAGATCATCTGGGCCACCTCTTCCCATCAGATTTTTCAGGGGTTTTCCTAGATCAAACTATATTAGCCTGGAAACAATCCATAGGATCTCTTTTTCTGTGGAAACAAAAGCAGAACTTCTTCTCCAAAGTAACATATCGTTAGATCAAAAATTTCAAAGTCAAGATAACTTTAAAATATATATGTTAGCTTAACTTAGCGGCCTATACAATCAAATGTCTTTTTGAATTTAACCCATTAACAGCTAAAAAATTAGAAGGAAACACAATAATATGCATAATCCAGTCTTTGTGTATTTGCCATTTTACATGGCTATTTATTTTATATTGTTTTTACTGTGTCTTTATAAAACTTTATTTTTAAAATTATTAATTTCTTTATATAGCTGTTTATATTCCTTGCACTCTTTCTTCCATTCCTCCATACATTTTAACACACATTATCAACCTTTTAGAGGTTTTGATCTGAATCTGTTTTATTGCATATGTTTAATCATTTTTAACCAGGAGAGGAGTTTTTAAATTGCTAAACTGTGTAGGTAGGACTTAAACTGCTGAGTTCACATTATTCAACTTTCCAAAATGGCACATTTACCCTCCCAATTATGACAAGCAGTATTAAGTATCGTGGAACTATGTTTTTAAGGCCACACCTGTTCTCCCAAACCTGAAAGAGTGGCTGGGGGAAGCCTCTTATTACCATGGCCCATAAGGGGGACTTCAGAAATTGGCCAGCCAGCTTAGCTCTTGTCGGCTGGAGGCTGGCGATAGGCTGCATCTTGCAAGCAGCTACCAGAAATCTACATGCTACTGCTGCATGAAACCCTGAGACTAGGAAGCCTAATATGGCTGTCTTTCTGTGCGTTTAGAATTTTTTAAAGCTTTTATATGGCCCATGGTGGGCACCATTTGTGTTCGGATGTTTCCTGGCTCATTAGCCTTGTCTAGCCCCAACTTTCCAGTCCCGCAGCCTCTTAGTCCCAAATAATCAAACAATTACAAACCATTTGGACTATAGCTCAGGCTCATTACTAACTAGCTCTTACAACTTAACACAACCCATTTCTATTCATCTGTGTCTTGCCGGATTGCCATCAGTGGTTCACCTTACAAGGACTTTCACATCCTGCTCATTACGTGGCTGGATCTTGTCTCCCACACTCCACCTTTCTTTACTTATATCTCAGCTTGGATTTCTCATCTGCCTCTAAAGTGTCTCGACATAGGTCAGAACAGTTTTTTTTCTTTAATTAACCAGTGGTAATAAGTATATTCACAGCTTACAGAAAGACACTCCACATCAAAGAAGAAAGCAACCTTAAAAATATCTTTATGAAAATGAGAGAGCTCTGTTATAATGAAGTTTTTTGGTTTGGAGGCGGCTAGAGGTCTAGACTCATCACAGAGTTCTTTAAAGCTGAAGTCAAAATTCCCTTTAGAAATCAAATAAAAAACCAGAAACGGGGAGAAATCAACAAATCCTTAAAAAAACAAACAAACAAAAAGCCATCAAATAGGTGGGAGAAACAGTTCAGGACTTAAAAATTGAAACAGAAGCAATAAGAAAGACGCAAACTAACGGGGTGGTGGAAATGGAAAATTTGAGTAAGCGAACAGGAACTACAGATTTAAGTACAACCAACTGAATGCAAAAGACAGAAGACAATCTCTAGTGCAGAAGATACAATAAAGAAAACAGATTCTTTAGTCAAAGAAAACACTAAACCCAAAAAGTCATAAAATAAAACTGAGGTAAATAAATATATATATATATATATATATATATATATATGTGTGTGTGTGTGTGTGTGTGTGTGTGTGTGTGTGTGTGTGTGTGTGTGTGTGTATGTATATATATGTGTGTGTATTTAATCTATATATACTTAATAAATATATTTAATAAAATATTTAAATTTTAAGTATTTAAATATTAAATATTTTAAAACATTTAATAAAATTAATCTAGAATAGAGAGTCAACCAAAGAACCAAGCCAGGTCAGGGTGGGGCACCCCACACCTTTAATCCTTTATTAATGTAGAAAGAGGAAGTTAAGAGAGATGGATAGAGCAAGAGAAGAGGGTTTTTCAGTTTCCCTTTCTTTCAGCTGAGGCATTCATGGCTTGAATGTACAGGGCCAGAAGGTCAGAGAGGAAAATCAGAGCCATATATGGCTAACATAGCTATGGATTTATAGAGACAAGGTTTATTACAACAATAGAATGCTCAGATTAACATTCCTCCAATCTCTGAAATGAAGCATTAAGTAACATATATTTCTGGGGAAATATTATAAGGTATTATGAGATCAGTCACTAACAATTCAGGTTGTACAAAAACAAGAACTGCTGATCTTCCAAAGGCAATCACAACACTACCTTTAAAATGGTTAACAGAGAAGCCTATATGGGTTCAGCTGTGGCCTTTAACAAAAGAGAAATTGCAGGCCTTACAACAGCTGGTACAGAAGCAGTTAAATGCCCAGCATATTAAAGAATCAACCAGTACTTATAATTCTCCTGTATTTGTTATCAGAAAGAAATCTAGAAAATGGAGAACGGTAACAAATCTAAGAGCAGTAAACCAGGTGATTCAGCCAATGGACTCTAGAGAATCTGGAATTTCATTGCCTTCTCTGTTACCTAAAGATGCTCTATTATAGCTATTGACTTAAAAGACTATTTCTTTAGGATACCTACAAGGACAGGACAATAAAAAAATTGTCTTTATAATGCCCACATATAATAATTCTGGGCCTGTAAAGGGATATACATAAAGGTTTTTCTCATAGGGAATGTTAAATAGTCTCACTCTGTGCAAATATTTTGTATAACGGCCCTTAGAAGTGAGTTAAGAAATTCCCACAATCTATTATTTACAATATCTTGTTGAGATATTGCAGAATTATTTACTTGTAATATATCATATAAATGATTAATGTTTATTAAAGGATTATATAATTATATAAATACTTACTGATACAAATTGACAATTCTTAGAAAGTGGAAATGTCCCACAGTGGATGGTTCGATCTGCTCCCTGAGAATGAAGAAACAAGACAGGAAGGAAGGTCAGCATGCCCGGATCTCAATGGAGTCTGGCCATACCCCATTCCTGATCCCCAAAAGCTATGTCTCTAAGCTTTCCACTATGTTGGCTGAATCAAATACAGATACATTAGAAGGAATGTTTGAAAAAGTGGAAAAAATGCCTATTGGTAATTAAAACTTGCTCCTGAAAAAATACAAAGAGGAGATGCCATTAATTATAGAATAGGTCAACAAAATATTAGACCACAAAATGTAAAAATTGGGAGTGATAGATTGTAGACTCTTAATGATTTCCAAGAATTTCTAGGAAACATTTTCAACTTTTGGACCACAATTGGAGTAAAAAAAAAAATCATTAACTGAATAACTTTTTCAAAACTTTAGATGTGACAAGGACTTAATAATGAAAGAGAATTGTCAGCTGAAGCTATAAAAGAATAGGGTTTGGAGGAAAAGAAATTATAGGATGCACATGTGGATTGTGTAGATCCAGACCTTAATTGCATTATGATTATTTTATCATCCAGGCATTTTCCTACAGAAATTTTAATGTATAGGTAAATGTTACATTGGAATGGATATTTCTACCACATAAATCAAGTAAGAAATTAAAGACATATGTGGGAAGATTTCTGATTGATTTTTAAAGGAAAATTAAGAGTTCATTAACTGGCAGGGATGGACCCAGCAGACATCATTATACCTTTAACTATTGAAGAAATTGATCAATTATGAGCACAAAGTAAACCTTGACAAAGAGCTTGCAATAATTTTTTGAAAGAGATTAACAACAGATATGCCCAAAGCAAAAGAATTTAATTTATAAAGTGAAATAAATGGATTCTTCCTTGTGTTGTATGAGATACACCAATTTCTGAAGCTCCTACAGTTTATACTGATGCAAACAATTCAGAAAAGACAGGTTACAAGTCAGAAAATGTAAGTAAACTGGCTCAAAGCCCTTATAATTTTGGTCAAAAGTCAGCATTATATGCTATTATGATGGTATTAATAGATTTTATAGAACCTCTTAACATAGTCTCCGACTCTCAGTATGCAGAAAGATTTGTTTTACACATTGAAATTACTAACTTTATTTCTGATTAATCAGAACTAACTTCATTATTTATTCTGTTATACAAATAATCAGGAATAATCTATATAACACACATCTGATTCCATATGGGTCTGCCAGGCACTCTAGAATAAGGTAATTAAAGTGATAAATTATTAATAGAAAGGGTGTTAGAGGGCTCAGAGCTTCATTAAAAACTTTACATCAATAACAAAGGTTTAAATAAGATTTCTCCATCATTTGGTAACAAGCCAAAGAATTGTAAAAAGATGTCCTACCTGTTCCTTCTATAACCAAACTCCATTATAAATTTAAGCTGGCTTTGGAGTTAGAGTGTATCTCTCTCCTGTAAACCCAAACATTCTTGTTAAAGGCAAATATAAAATCTCTGTGTCACATCAGAAAAGCCACCTGATATGGGACAAAGAACAACCAAAATTAAGAGACAATTCTATTGCTACTAATCTTATTAAATAAAAACTTATATCAAAATGTATTAAAATATGTATATATTAAACATTTTGTCATGATATTAATAATCATATAAAATACTATTTATATACAAAGGCTTTATCTAGCTTCCTGTATATTGTATTTTGTTATACTCTCTTATCATTTTTCTGTAGTAAACTATTATGATGCCCAATTGAAACCTTTGAAGTATTCAAAAGGAATATGGGACCCCACAATGATGATTTTACATGGACTATGACATTACCCCTAGGTTTACAAACACCAACCAAAGACTGGATTTGGACTACAAACTGCTCAGGGTAAGTTTGAGTTGTCCAGCTGAAATGACCCAGCCTCCCAGACTACTCTAACCCAAACTTGAGACAAAGCCATGCACTTTCCCATTATGCAGAGAGGGGACAACAAATGATATAGCTACATATTTCAGAACTTAACAATTAAGATTTTTTTTCTCTTCAGGATCCCCTAAAGATACTGTTACCCCCAGACCACAGGAAGTAGTTTAAGAACATGACTTACACATTTTAAAGAAGTGGGGTGAGTGGTTTTGGTCTTTCAGTGGGTTATGGATATTATCATTGTTTGGAGTAACTGGTTACAAATTGTTATTGGTCCTGGTTAGGAAAAAAAGCTGAACAAGAAAGATTAGATTCAAGGTTTTTGTTTAAAAAAGAGAAAGGGGGAACACAGATATGATAGGATATAAGGGTGAATTACTCAATCTATTTTTAAAAAGCAATTATTAGTTTTAAATATTTTACTTTGAACTGGATTTTTGTATATCATATACAAATTATATGTGATACAAAGTAGAGATTAATTTTGTTACCAAACACATATTTATATGCTTATTCAAGGTATCGTACCTATATAGTTCATCTAACAATGAAATAGAAATTGCTAGTCCTTGAAAGTTATTATTACTAACTAATTAGGATATAAAGGAATGTAAATTAGTAAATATTACAATCAAACTTATATTTATATTAGATATGTTTTCAAGGTCTAACAGAGATATATTTTAGATAGACATGTCACCTTCAAATACTTCTGCGATCTACAAAATATGCCATTGAAGATATTTTAATAACATAGGCACTTAATATTTTTATGACAATGTGACATCTGCTCCTGGCAGCACCAATCTACTTCAGAGAAGATGATGGGTACTGAAGAACCTTCATATGGAATGGACCTTTTTGTGGTAAAATGTAGCCACCGGACAAGAAATTACCCTTGCCTCCAATGCTGACAGTATTATGCCCAAAATGAACAAAGCGGGATACAAAGAAAAAACTGCCAAACCTTGCCAGGACAAGGTAGGAAGGATTTTCAGAATATCCTGCTTTACAGAGGAGTCTGTCAGACATGTTAGGCCTGTAGACCAAAGATGGATTCTCCAACGCTGCAGAGGAACCTGGGGTGACTGTCCAGGCAGCCAGCTGTTTCATTTCTCACATTTTTTGGAAGTTGCTTGCTTGCATGTCCTATTTACTTACTTAATATTATTTCCTTCTTGGGTCTCTGAGGGAGTTGAAGATGAGATAGTTATAGTTGTAGACTTCTAGTGACAGTTTTAGAAAATAAATTCACCAAGATGTTAGCATGAATAAATTTGAGAGACATCAAAAAATAGTTTTCAGTAGATAATACAAGTTAAATAGAAAGTAGATTAGGGACAATCCTTTGGACTCACCAGAACAGGAAAAATAACGGAATATTTTCTTTGAATTTGTCTATTGTTGCTAGACTGGACATTACTCATGTAGTTATTACTTTATATATATTGTATATAGTTATTGTACCTATTGTATATAGTTTTTCTTATATTAGCAATAACCTTTTGCTATAGACATAGGACCTTGATGTCTGCTATGACAGAGTGTCTTCTGTATATGACAAACCTACAGTCATAAAAATCTCAAAACTATAGTTGTCTGAAAAAGACTTAAACACTGAAAGTATCAGTGGACATCCCAACATGGATGGAGAAAATCTGATAAATTCTACCCCTAGATGAAGAGTTATAACCAATTAATTGTTACTTAAAGGAAGAGTACTTTTTCCCATATACGTGATATAGAGAGAATGCTATAAATATAAGTCAATAATAAAGAAGAGGTTATGTATTAGAGAGAGATACAAATGAAGACTTATAGGATTTAAATGATATAAATATAGTACTTATGTATGACGGTCTTACTTTTTCAAAATTAATAAACAAATAACATATATCATGGTGAATGTGTGTGTGTTTATATGTATGTCTAGAAGGATAGTAGAGACACAGAAAGAACAATTCTATTCACATTTCTATACAAATATATGCACATGTATGTCTATGTATTGAAATAGTAAGAAAAATATAATTGAGATGCAAAATCAAGTGAAAATTTATACAGTATGTTGAAGTCAGAACGAATTATTTTAATAAAAATAATTCCTGTTATATCATCACCTTTATTAAAGGGATTAATTATCAACTGTTTCATATATAATCTAAATTATAATTAAATAGCTAAGAAAAAGAATTTAGAGCCATTTTCTACTTCTTAGAAGTGTTAGTTGTTAGTTAGTCCCCAATTGTTTGTGTACTAGCAAGAGATGTCATATAAATGAGCTTAACTTGTGGTTTTTACAATCCAGAGGTTTATAACCATCATGATAAGCATGTCTTCTTTGATTCTCTTCTCTATTATCTGAACAGAAATACCTTATTTCAGCCTCCTATGTAGCTCATTCACTTCTCCAATTCAACCTAATGGATTATCATAGTCTCCAGATTGGTGAAAACTAAATATTAATTTACAAGTCACTGGTATGTTATGAAATTGCAAAAAAAGAGAAGGTGAAATTTCCTTAAGAAGAAAATGATAAATAATTTGAGTCTACCTTTTCTGACGAGAAAATATTTTTTCTTAAAACACAGTTATTATTGTTACTGTGAGTTGTCCCATAACCTTTGAAATAAACTGCAATATAAATATATTTCAAATAAAAGTAAATGAGGTTACTATGGTTACAATACATCTTTCTGATGACAGACATGTCTTCAATTGATTGTAATTAAGTAGTTAAAGGCTCTACTACCAAAAGCTGTGTAACTGTTCTCAGGGTTTCCTTCCCCTATTCCTGCATTACCTGAGTTACCCTGAATTACAGTGATACTGAAATCCTGTAGAAACCTTATTCCACCCCACAACAACTGCTGGATGTCTCCCTCCATTATTATTTATCTGAATGTTTGCTTCTTGCCTCGAGTTTGAATCTGTATTTTAATGGATGTATTCCTCACAAAACTAACAAGTCAAATATATTTAATTCTGAAAATATCTTCATAAAGTTTGTTAAGTGAAGCCTAATTTTTTTGTTTAGAATGTGACCATTTTCACTGCCCTTTGAAATTTTCTATTATGTCTACTTTAGTCATATTCATCTCCTCATGATCTTGCCACAACATCTTTGCATCTAAAGCATTTTTTTATATGACGCCGCTGGTTGCAATGGTATAAATTCTCTTCAAAACACAATTTAATACCCTTTCTTGTATTAAATAAAAGATGCATCTAAGGACTATTTGTGCTGGAATTTTCTGCCTATTTACATATGTAATCTTAACTTGAGTATGAACTGCATCATCTATCATTATGAAGGTCAAGACATTTAAAAATACTGATTATTTTATTCTAATATCTGTTTTATCTTTGTGTGTGAAATCAGGGCATTACTTATGAGATGCATTATAATAAGGTAAACATGAGCTATAGAATCATGAAAAATGGGTTCAAATTATAAATTCAGTATTTGTGGAATCAACTTGAAGATACAGATAATTTCTTTAAACTATTGATTTGATCCTAGTGAATTATAGAACCTATGTTTATTTTTCTTTTAGTGATTCATCCTCAATTTGAATTTTCTGGGTGTGTAGTTCTCATGTTTGCATTCAAGTGCTGAACTACACTTCAGATCCACAGGATTCTTGAGGTCTTTCTTTTTTCCAAGAATTAGGTGGGTTATACAATAAAAAAAGAATATGGTCCCTATTTCCTATCCAAAAGGTGTTAATACAAGAATTGAATGTTGGAATACAGATCATGCGCACTTTAAATTTAACATATAATGGCTTTAAGAGGTTAGCAATTAACAAAGTTGTTGTTATGTTTATTTATCACATTTTCATTGGAAAACCACTAAATGACAGATGTGAATACTCTAGAGGGAAAGTCAAGATGAAATTTTGACATCCAGGAGTTTCAACATGGCAAAAGTAACAAAAGAGCAAAAACTAACTCAAGTAACACAGCCCCAAGAAAGGGAGCTGAAACACTGACGATGATTGGAACAACACCAGTTGAGAACAAGAGGTTCAAAAAAGACATTTGGCCAAATGTTTACAGTCTGTTAGGGCCCTTTTCAAATAAACAAGATAGTTTCTAAACAGATCAAAATGCCTTACAAGAGCACAAGACATACAGACACTGGGAAACACACACGCACACGCACACACACACTATTATATATTATTATATATATATACATATATTATAATGCAAATTTTGCCACTCTATTTTCACTTTTCTTGAGACATATAAAAATGAGTAAAATGTTTTAAATAGTAATAATACAAAAGTGTTTAAATTATAGAATGTTACTATAGTAGTGTATAGGATAAAAGGGGGTAAATGGATATAAAGAAGATGAAAGATATTACAACAATTCAGACAAGTGGCCATATTCAGAAAGCTTTCAATAAATATTAGTTGCATAAACCAGAAATTTTTAAAATTCATGCTATGCAAGTCCAAAGCAGAATCTCTGCCATTATTTTATTACTTGGAATTGACCCACAAAAATAGTTGTGTATACATAAACATTTAAGGTGCATTTATTGAGTTCCAGACACTATTCAGCATTTTACAAATGACATGAGTGGGTAAAATTATATAGGAGAACATAATTCTGCTCTTTATGGCGATGTCAAATTTTATTAGATGTATCTATATCATTCTCTGTATTCATTCGAGCTCGTTTGCAGGAAAGTAGATACAGCTGGAAACTATCATATTATACTAAGTAATTCATGTTCAGAAAGACAAATGTGACATGTTTTTGCCATTTGTGGATCCTAGCTTTTATATAAACACATAGGTTTATAAACATATATAGAAGAGGAAGGGACTATCCAGGGGAACAGATTGGAATAGGTAAAGGAAGATGGAGAAGAAAAGAGAATGTGGGGGAGTGCAGTCAAAATACATGATATACTTGTATGGAAATGTCATTATAAGATCCAGAATTTAGACAATGAATACCACCTATAAAAATTCAAAGTAAAAATTTAAAAAGTGTTAAATATAGTCTTAGCCTTCCAAAACCCTCCAAACTACCAAAATATAACAAACATAAAACATAAACACGAATAATAATTTTTCAAACTTTAGAAAGACTGAAAAATCTTCCGAGTAATAGAGATTCTCAAAGCTTGGGACTGTGGGGAAAACATGGTAATTGTAGTTAATATTGAAAAGTAAAATAGAAAGCAACTATTTTGTTTACTCTTACTATGACAGTGAAAATTTGGACAGGTGGACTTGGTGTCAGTGTTGAGACAACATTAAGCGACTGCTGTTGCCGCTGGCATTTTAAAAACAAGCACCATGATAAACATAGTTGGATATTTCTTGATCAATTATCTTAGTCACTTCAAAATACCAATTAGCCCTGGTAAATGTTAATAATATAAGCAATAAAGAACAGATGGCCAAATGATCTCCAAACAGCTGCTATTTCCCTGTCAAAATCAAAGATGTGAGCACTGTTTCTAAACAAGGCCCAGCCGCCGAGAAACCATGCCGATGCAATTTCCTGCTCAAGGCCCATGCCTTATATCTTGAATCTAAAGCTTCTTAAAGGCATTTACAGGCGCAAGGGCCATAATGGTTCTGATGATCTCCCAGTGTGGAGCGTTCTGAGATAACAGGCAGGTCACCTTCTGCAGGCCTGCCAGCGAACTTGGGGGATAATCTCTCCAAAGCTCAGGATAAGCTGCCTGGCATCATTCAGTTCTCTGCTCTCAGGATCTTCAAGAGCTTATGAACCAAGCTGAAGAGAACACTTAATCTAAATGCACTCTAGTGTTCCACACAAATGGGATCTGCGCCATTATCAAAGACAAAAGGAGGATTTTCTTGAGTTTATCTGGAATGTCTGCTTACACCTCATACACTACCTGTTCTGCTTTGATTTCCACTTACTTGCCATGCTCACATCTTGCTCTTGTGTAAGTTAAAAAAAAACAGAGAATGTAGCAAATAAATTTACAACAAAAAATTTAATATATGAAATCCCAATGGTTCCTTTTATGATGTTATTTACATGCATCTACCATAGACAGCACAATATTTATTTGGAATCACTTACAATTTACAAATTACGCTTTCAAATGACTGAACAGACCTAATCTTTAAATCTTTGAGTAAAAATTACTATATAGAGTATGCTGTGTGTTTGTCAAGAACTATAGGCTCACATTTTAATCAAAGATAATGCAACATTTTGGTGTCTGACTTCCGGATAACAATAGGAATAGAAACCTGGGGTGGCTCTTTGAGTGACATGTACTATGACTTGCAACAAACTCGGGCCCAAGCAGCTACTGTATCAGCTTGGGCAAGATGAGCTTTTCAGGGGCAGAGCAACAGTGTCCATAGTAAGAGAACTTGGTGTATGCTCTGATTATTTTGGAAATTTCTCGCTAAGGACCATAGGGGAAGGGCTGAGCACATGCTCTCAAGCTACAAGTCAGTCCAAGGATCAAAGACATGAGCAGTGCTGTGGCGTGGCCTTTATCTTCATAATGTCATAAACCACCTAGCTTGTATTCATTCCCCATCTTCCCTCTGGCCTCCTCCGGGTGAGTATCAGATGTTGTATATAAATCAGTGAGTCATACACTGAACTTAATTCCATTACACTCTACAATCAGAATACTTCTCCTTTTTTTGTGAAATTTCAAGACATGTTCCTTACTTGAGTTCTATGCAACAAAAACAAATATGTAGACTTCAAGGTCAACTCTTAATCTGTGTAAGGTATCCTTGTGTCTTTCCCCTTTGAACATCTTGATCCCAACGAGCATGGCCATGTTGACAGGCATGCTCTGGGTGTGAAGAAGAAAGCTGAGTTCTGAGTTGGTTTGATTCTTATTAACGTGGTTCTAGTTCCTTTGGTGCTCACTCTCCATCTGTGATGTCTGCTCTGGGTGCACTTCTTGTCTCTAAAGTTCTGCCTTGGTGAAGTTTCAACTGATTTTGAGTCTTCAGTGTAAATTCTCCATTCAGGGGACAGACAGATGCTCTCTGTTAAGTCTTCCGAAGTTTCTACTGGTCATGGGTCACCGAAGTTTCAGTTCAAAATCTAAAGTAAACTGGACAACATCACAGACAAGTAATTTTATATCCAGTCACATACAAATTTACCCTACCTGTTATACTGAGTCTGTATAGTCCCATCCATTCAGTTGCTCTGGTATTACAAATTGTATATACAAAGTTCCCCACAGGATCATTTAATATATGGTCTATATATGCTTAGAAAATGGACCAAGTGACATGATTTATTAGGTTGTAGAGTCTTTATAAGGCAGAGATTTGGTGGGGAAAGTTAATTGTTAAGTCCTGCATTCGGGGCTATAAACTATGAGGTTTTGCAAAAGTTCTCTCATCTTGCTGCTTGGTTGAGTATCATGCATACCTTGGCGGTTTTGCAAAAGTTCTCTCTTCTTGCTGCTTGGTTGAGTATCATGCGTACCTTGGCAGTAACCACCACCATCTTTCTAGTTGGACTGAAGATCTGTTCAGCAAGAAGAAAACCATGATTTATATGGGAAATCTAGCCAACTACTCAGGGATATTAAACGCATGGTTATTGGAGAAGAACCTATAACCACTAGGTTACTAAAGGGTATAATCCCTAACAACAATGAAAACATTTATCCTTATACACAAAAGTAAATATTGTCTTCATCTCCCATCAAGGAAATTTCTCTTTGCAACAAACAGAGACCATTACAGAAAACCATCAATCAATAATCAATCTGTGTTGGTTTGAATAGATAGAGCGTCCATAGACATGTGTGTTTGAATGCTTGGCCCGTAGGCAATGGTACTATTCTGTGTAGCTTTTCTGGAGTAGGTGTGACCTTGGTGGGGGAAGTGTGTCACTGTGGGAATAAGCTCGAGGTCTCATGTGTGCTCAAGTTATGCTCAGTATCAAGTTGCCTTTGCTGACCACAGATCAAGGTATAGATCTCTCAGTTCTTCTTCAGCACCATGTCTGCTTTCACACCACCATGATGGTTGGGAACCAGAGTCAGCCAAAGACATCTACTCTGGCTCTGAAACCAGAACCAAAGAAACACACCCTGACCCTAAAACAGAGTCAAAGAAACATACTTTGGCCCTGAAACAAGAGCCAACAAAAAAACAAAAGAACACTGGCTCTGTAACAAGAGTCAGTGAAAGAAGTACATTTTGGCCCTGAAACTGCAGCCAAAAGGCTAAAAACGGCCAGAGAGTAAAATATACTTTGGACCTAAATCCAAAGCCAACTTTACCCCTGACCAACTAAACCAGACAGTCACTGAGCTGGAAACCCAATTGAGCCCCCAGCAGAAAGCCAACCAATCCATGAGCATGAAATCTAACTAATCTGAGTTTATTCAAACCCAACAGGATTAAAATGTGACCAATTCACTCCCTGAAAATCTTCTCCCTGGGAAAACTCCACGCCTAAGGAGCCCCTCCGCCTTTTAAAATGGCACATGTCCTCCTGCACCCTGGCAAAAGCAGCCACTTTCCTAGATTCTTCCTTCCCAAACAAATTTCTTGAAAGAGTATTGGGTGAAGATTTTTCATAGGCACGGAGAAGACTCTGTGCTGGGAAGCTCCCTTAGGGGAAGAAAGCAGAAGCAACTGACACCTCTTTGGGAAAATTCCTCGGAATGGAGCAGAGGTAAGATGGTTTTTGCCGGAGCTGGAGCAGATTGCTACATTTCTGCTGCAGTTTTCCCTTAGAATGAGTAACACTGCTGGGTCATTTCCTTAGGGAAACAGAGCAGCAGAAGTAGATAGCTCTGCTTAAAAGCTCTCTTGGTACAGCGGAGCAGAGCTCAGCTCTAACTGCTCTCTTTCTCTGGGAAAGGAGCAGGATTGCTACATCCTCTAGGGAGACCACTGGGCACTGCATCTCAACTTCTAGTATAGCCTAACTTCTCAACAAGTCAAGTCACCTTTATCCTCATGGCTGTAGGTATCCAGGTTAGCTCCCTTCAAAGCTGTAGGTATAGCCTGACTTCTCAACAAGTCAGGATACCTTTTCCTTCAGAGCCGTAATACTTGCAATGATAATACACTTAAGCTCTGAAGCTGTAAACCAGCCCAATTGGTTTTGGTTTTTGTTTTGTTTTGTTTTGTTTTGTTTTGTTTTTTTAATAAAAGTTGGCATTGTCATGATGTCCCTTCACAGTCATAGGAACCCTAACTAAGACACAATCAAAGTACACAGTTCTGGACACAGCCTCAGTGAATGAATCTAGAAAATACTCCTTCAGGGAACAATACAGAAAAGGGGGTAGGTAGAAAGATGGTAACAGCCAGAAGATCAGGGAGTGTACTAGTCTCTTTTAGTATCAGAAGGTACTCTATGCCAAGAACCGTGGGCAAATAAAGAAGTTGAAGGCAGAAGAAATAGCTTTTCTCAGGAAAGAAAATATGAATTATGTATTCAATACCAAATGGCCAGATCTGCAAAATGCACACAAGTAGCATTATACAAGCTGGTTAGGTTATGATTAGGGATATATATTAATATAGAATTATTATATGATATTAGCATTTCATATATATTAATTACAATAATTAATTAAAAAGCAAGAAGGGGATTTATGGAAAAAATTTAAAGGTAGTAAATAAGGGAGAAATTATATAATTATATTATAATCATAAAAATTAAGACTTAAGACCTATGTCCTGTTATTGAAGGTATATCTATATGGCTGGAAAGTTATTGAAAATATTTAAATGCTCATGACAAAAAAGCAGAGCGTTAAACGTATTAGTTGCTTAAAACATGAATGAATAGTGATATAAACAGTATTTGAAATATAAAAGTGAGGCCTTTTTAAAGACTAAAATCAAAATATTTATAGTACTCTCCACCTATGATTTAAATTCACTGTAATGAAGAAGCAAAGAGTGATTTCTGATACTCAGAAAAATAGAACACATCCAAAGGTAAAATTTTAGAAGTTAGTTCGACAATGTGGCCATTCTTATTTGAAAAATGACAAAATAATGCCATTGTGAATATGTTTTGTTAAAGAAATAGACAAACAAAACCACCTATTCACATTTTACAGGCAATATGTATCATGCGCATAATTCTTAACGTATTTGCATTAGTATTTAAATACTTATACTATAGCTTCTTATCAGAAAAACTAATAGCTAAGATGCAGAAGCAGTATAGATCATGGATTATTTGAACCAAATTTTATACATCTTTCACAGTCAATTAAAATAATACAAAATTATGCATGAAATTTGTTATGAAGATACCATTTTTGTAGTCAAGAGGGAAGTTTTAGTAAAAATTTTAGTAGTATCAACTACATGACAAAAAAATAGTATGTATTGAATATAGATCCTTTATTTAATAAATAAAGGCCAAATTCAAAATGTCTAAAATTATCTGTCTTACTTTTTCTATATTCCCACATTTGAACAATATAATTGGTTTGATTAACTAACAATTTTCCATAAACCACTGTGCTTATGTTTCCTGAATAATGTCTAGGAAATGAAAAGAGAAAGACGAGCAAAGCTTGCATTTTAGCTATCTTGGATATTAGCATGAGAAAATTCTTCTAAATTGTATACTTTTGATGTCTCTGCTTTTAAGTCAGCCCAGACTCTGGAGCTCCGGTCTAAACGCAAGGACACTGGATACCACCATTTCAAAGTCTTTCACTCCTCAGGATGAGGTACTCAGTTTTTGAAATGTAACATTGCAATTCCCTTATGATCAAATGGTTTTTGAAAAAGAACAGAAGCTTCTTAAACATTGAAATAACCAAAAAAAAAAAAAAAAAAAAAAAAAAAAAAAAAAAAAAAAAAAAAAAAGAAGAAAAAGAAAATGAAAGGAAAAGGAGAAGAAGAAACAAAAAAAAAAAAAAAAAAAAAAGATTCACGCTTAACCCAACGGAAAGGGCAAAGGGCAAGTTCTAAATAGTTCTGTTCAAGGACAAATATCAACAGAAAAGCCCATAGCAGTAACTAAGCAACTCATATGAAAGGGGATCCCAGACTGGACAGACCAGAAGAATACATGTTTATCTAAACGTAATAACCCAAATAATTAAATATAATTATTCATAACTATTTGGAAACGGGAACTGAGCAAAGAACCCTGCTATGGCTTTCTTTCTTTTTCTGTCTGTCAAGAGATGACAAAGTTACCTATTTTCGTTTGAAACACTTCAAAATTTAGAGTAGCAACACTTGGAAAAAAAACAGGCTGTTAAGGTGTGTATACACATGCACTTACCTACGTGATATGCAGAGAAATACGCACAACCACATTTCTTCAAATATATCATTAGTGAATTCACTGCTCATCAATACATTTACTTCTTCATCTAGCAAGTGTTTGACATCCTATGTCCCAATATGGTGAAGACATAGTACCTCAGTAAATGCAGCGTGTGAGCCTGAGTGTAATAGCTCCGTTAATGCAGTGTGTAAATCCAGTGTATATATTCTACACAAATTTTGTAAAGGAAAAGGGGCTCTCAAATTTTGTAGCATCAGTTTTTTTTTTTTTAATTATGTGAGAATTTCACACAAGTATTTTGAACTTACCCCTTTACAACATTCTCAACCTTTCTACCCAACTTTGAGGTCCGAGTGTGTATGTCTGTGTACGTATTTTATGAAGTTTCTGAACTAGTAGGATTCTAAAAGACCTTTGAGAAAGACCTTTAGGGTCAGTTAACCTCCCATCTTCCCTCCTCTAGATCTCTCTCCCATTCTTCACCCCCCCCCCATTCAGCTCCTTTTCCCTTCTTTATTTAGCTCTTTAAAAAATGAAATAACTAAATTTGCAAGAAAATGACAGAGCTGTAAACAAACATCCTGAGTAATGTGTCCCAGATACAGAAAGTTCAACCTCACATGTTTTCTCTCATTTCTGGGGGTGAGTTTTGGATCTTCTAAGATATGTGTTTGATTTAGAATACCCCCAGAGGTCAGGAATTCAATAAGGAGCTACAGAGGGGGCAGGTTTAAGGGAAAAAAGAGAAATCAGTATTATGAAGGTCTTAAGGAGAACAAAGAACCAAATGACTTTAGTTAAGGTATCATTTACTTTTCTAGGTCCTGTGACAAAATGCTGACAAGAAGTGACTCCATGATGAAAAGGTTTGTTTTGGCTTAAAGATCAAAGAGATGGAGTGCCTCCCAGCAGGGAAGGGAGGACAGAGCAAGCAAAAGGCAGTCATGTTGTATCTATACTGAGGAAACAGAGAGGCCTGGAGGTGGGGACATACCAGAAAGCACAGAGGCTCATCCCCTGTCACTCACTTCCTTTAACAAGGTTTTATTTTCTACAGGTTCCACAACCCACCCAAAGAGCCCTGCCCAGAGAGCCAGGTGTTCAAACATGTGACTGCAGAGAACATTTTGCATTCAAAGCATAGCAACTACCTGTAAGGGTGTGTGTTTCATAAGCTAGTGCACATTAAATTTTAAAACAAAGGAAACGCAAAACAATGGGAGCAAAACTCAGATAGAAGGAGTAGGAAAAGGAAGTTAAAGTAATGCATATGGCTACAGTAAGCAACGGTAAAACCTATGTTTAATAGTCATATAAATGCAAGGCTGCTCTCTAAGTGAAATACGCACACAGATATGTGTTAACGTATCCTCACTTTCGATTCACATAGTTGGTAGTCAATCTTGTAATGCGTCACCATTACGTCTGTAAACTTAAAAGGTAATAGAGACAAATAATTAACGTGCATGTGTCAAATCATGTTTTACAGGATGAGCAGAAACTGATGAAAAGATGAAACTACTTAGTTAATTTAAAACAGACTAGAGCATTTGTACACAATATGTACACTTATGTATAAACTGAAAAGATTATACATTTTATTTACTAAATTCCCCTAATTCTGAAAAAAAAAAAATTCTCACTAGATTCTGGATTAAGGACATAGCTCAGTGGTAGAAGAACTATCTAGTATGTGAGAGGCCTTCAGATCAATATTTAGCACTGAAAATAGAAGTATACCTATTATGATCTTTACAAAGAAATTAACAAGCCAAAAATAATTGCAAGTGATCTGATAATGCCCTCCCTGCAGAGACTAGTGCACTGTTCTTTAATATATGGCTGGCTGCCTGTTGTCAAGTAATCCCTGTATTGGTAGAAATACAATCTTTTTGATTCATTAGCTTCAATGTTAAAAATATCTACAGGGAAGTGGAACTCTAATTTAGTTAAATATAATTTACAAAGAAACCCAGTTCTACTCTTGGAGCTAGCATCTTCTGCAACTATTTATGTAACAACAGAAATTTTTCTTCCACATTGGGATTGTCAGCTCAACTCAGATACAATTCCCTATACAGACTTCCTTCCGTTAACATTACCTTCCAAATCCTCACATTTTTGAAATGTTCTTTCAAAGATTCAATCTTCCTGAAAAAGTTTCAACTACTAAATTTTCTTCACCAAAATTTTCTATTACAATTCTCCCTGGTTATTAAAATAATAAAAAAAAAACCTTGATTGGCATGTGTTTACAGTTTGTCAAAGCTCCTGAGTTTCAAAATACAAAATAAGTAACAACTCTTTAGTGTAAGTGTCATGAAGTACCTATTCATCACTGAGAAGAATGTATTGTGTGAATGTATGTTAGTGCTCATGGGCCTGTCTGTTACTGTGTCTACTGTGCCTCTCTCTCTCTCTCTCTCTCTCTCTCTCTCTCTCTCTCTCTCTCTCTCTCTCTCTCTCTCTCTCTCTCTGTGTGTGTGTGTGTGTGTGTGTGTGTAGGCCAGAAGTCATTTTCCAATGTCTTTCTTTATGTGCTTTGATATTTGTCTGTTCGGTTCGTAGACAAAACATCCCACTGGTCTGGAATAAACAGATTTGGCCAGGCTAGTTAACCTATCTCCATCTGCTTCCCTACCTATGGCATTGTATGTATCATGCCTGAGTTGAGGGGACTTAATTCAGGGCTTTATTCTTGCGCTCAAGCACATTGATAGCTGAGCCTTCTCACTGCCTAAGAAGCATTCTTAACTTATATACCTTATTTGTTTCTAATCAAGATTTCTTATCATGATTTTATCGAACATATACTGAGATGAATGGTTTAACAATATAAACAAGAGCTTAAAAACACTTAGCACTATTATAAAAAGTTAAAAAATAAACTTTGAATTTTTATATCTTTAATTCATAGAAAAAATGATAAAGAAGCCATAAAAACTTACAAATGTAAAAGAATATTTCTTTGTTATAAAATTGCAGAGGAAATAATTCATGAGAAAAAAAGAAAAGTTGTAAAATCCATAAAGTATTTAAGAAACATTTGTTTTGCATTTAAATGGATAACAAAAATATTGGCTCACTATGTTCATTTCATTTGACACATAAAATAGTTCAGCATATAATTTTCATATTGATACATCCTGACAATTATACACTTGAAAATTATCTGACCTCTAACAAATATTATAAATACCAACTTTTAAAATGTACGAAATTACTTTCAGCTTTCCTCTGATGAGCACATAAACAAAATTATTTGAAATCTGCTAATCTGAACAGTTAAGTTTCTAATTTTTTCATTACTTGTTCATTCATATAGTCAATCTATGTACAAAACACCCAGTCAATGCTAGCAATAGAGGTAACTGTAAAATCAGGGGACTCTGTGTTTATACAAATGTAAGGTCAAATTTTCTAATACTGAAGAATTCAATGTGGTAAAAAAAAATGATGGAGTAATGTTAATGTATTGAGAATAAAATGCAGAAATTATAACAACAAACTTGGGGTGCACAGGTGTGAGCAGTCAGAAGAGAGGCCTGAACTTCACACATGCATGATTGTCTCCTCAATGAATATTAGTCAGGTGCTGTGGAGGATGGAATATGACAATGTGGGTAAATGGAATTAGACCCAGCTACAAGAGGAGAAAGAAAATGGAGTGTTCACCGGGGGTCCTTTGGTTCTCTTGGTCACGTCTGGGCAGCAGAACCTACACAAACCATGAAAAGCAGGCTGTACAAGAAAAACATCTGAAACTCAGCCAGAAGAGTAAACATCAAATTCTAAGTTCCCCATGTCAAACAGTGACGATGAGGGTATAAAATAATGTGATGGAGAGAAGGTATTAAAATGAAAGGATTCTCTTATAACCTGCTTACCTCAACTAGGGACAATGGGCATGCCTACTCAGAGAACAATGGAAGCGTTACCGTAATGTAGATTCATTGGAGTTTAAAATAAATCATTTGAGGTTTTGCAGAATCTGAGTATAATAAGAGCTCTGTTTCTAACCTTCCCAAGCTCTACTTCATCCATGCATGGTTTGGGGAGAAGGGAAAAGGGGGAAATGCCAGTGCTCTAGGAAAAAGACCTAGGAGAACTCTGAAAAGTGCCTTTGCTTTTCCAGATAAAGTGAGGGTTCTGATAAGTACAATTAAGATGTTAGAAGGGATGTCATCTGGTACCATCTAAAGGTCACCACAAGCAAATTAAAGTCTCTTGGCCACAGGACAAGAAGGGAACGTTTCTATTAGGCTTGGACAGTCATAGAAGAGACCAAAGATGGAAACGAACATTGCCAGGGAAGCTAGCTTGGAAGCCACTCTGATCACAGCTGACACACAAAGCATTAGCCACCGTTTATTGCTACGAAGAGATATCATGACCAAAGTAACTATAATAAGAAAAATACATTTAATTGGAAGCTATCTTTAAAGCATGGGCTTTAAAGACCTCAACAGTTCAACGGCCATTCCCATGACATACTTCCTCCAACAAGGTTATACCACTGATCCTCCTCATCCCTTCAAGTAGTGCCACTTCTTGGCAACTAAAACTTTGAATATGTGAGTCTACGGGGGGCATTCTTATTCAAACCACCATAACATCCTCCTGCCGCTAGAAAAACTCACTAAGGGATGTGGTCAGGGAAAAAGCCAAAAACATACAAGAGGCAACTGAGGAATTTAAACCTGAGAAGACTGTAAAAAGTAGACAAACTTAAAAGAGAAACCTAGAAAATTAAGTTGTCTGTCATGCAGACTGAGTTCCATAAATTGGAAAATCAAATTGACTTATTGAAATAAAGCAAGTTTCACTGCTGTACAGCGGAGTTTGTAACTTCAATGTTATAGCTGCTGCACATGAAAGACATTGTATGTCAGTCAGGCTGGGGAGTTTGAGTTTATCCTGAAGGCAATGAGAGGCAATTGAAGAACTTCAAATAGAAAGCTGAGAGGAGAAGATTTGAGTGCTGTAGAATACATTCCAGCAGCAATGTGGAGAATGGATTGATGAATTAAGGAATGGAGATGTGGAAAATCAAGGAAAGGTAGCATGACCATGAGACTCTTGACCTACTCACGGAAATAAATAGTACAGAACAGGCTTCTTCTGTGACAGCAGAGAACCAGCAAAGAGCACTCACCCAAAGTCTGCACAGACAGCTCTTGGGCTTTCTGTTCAATCTCAGTAATAATAGAAAGGGTCATACCTCAATACTACAACTGTCGCTCCAGCTAAATCAGTGTGCTGTCCCAACACTGGCCTTGAAGTTCCTGGACTCTTGTGCACTCAGTTACACACTTTCCTTAATTTTACCTAGAATTCTTAGATGGTGCTTAGTGATGACTTATATACAGTAATGCCATGTTGCACACATTTCATAAGTTACAAATGCTTATCACCAAACCATTCCCAAAGTCTGGTATGGTACATATCATTTCCAAACGAAAACTATACATTTGAAAACTAAATGGTGGGGGGAAGGCCAGTGAGGTTGCTCAGCAGTTAAAGACACTTGCAATGAAGCTCAAGTTCCTGAATCAATCACTGAGGCCAAAATGGTGGAAGGAGCTTACTGAGTCCCTCAAGTTATCTTCTGGCTTCCACAGGAAGGCCAGCTCCAAGTATGTGAGCACACACACACACACACACACACACACACACACACACACACACACATTAAAACCTTGCTATCTTGTGGTGCCCGGCCCTAGGGTGTACCTTTTTTCTAGCTTTAAGATGTGGGAAACACATACATTGGACCCTTCTCTCTCAAGCTCTTGGATGGAGTAAATTGGGTCAGACAGTGTGAAGCAGCGTTAGACTGATCAATCCATTGCCTTCCAGGGACTCTGTGACTGAATTTACCTTTTCCCTCAGTCTCCCATGGATTTTTCACTTTAATGTAGGTGTGGTTATTTGAATGATGATGGTTTCATTCATAATTACTGGATTAGGAAGGACAAGGAGGTATGACTTTGTTAAAGAGGGTATGGCCTTGAGGGAGGAAGTGTCTCAGGGCAAAGGATTTGAGGTTCTAAAAGCCTCCTCTAAGCCCCCCTCTCTCTCACTGTATGCAAACTCCCAACTGAACTCTTTCTTCTTGAAGAGATGCCTTGTCCATGGCATCTCCTCCTAGCCATAGAATGACAGCTAAGTCAGTAGGTGAACCACACAACAAATGGGCCGCAGTTAAACAACACATTATTAACCTGATTGGGAAAGGAATAAAAAAACTTGAAAGTTGCCTGGGAAGCAATAAAGCAGTGGGAGGGTGGTTTTGGAAAGAGCTGGTATAGAAGGGTCAACATATTTATGTTGAGACTATATTGAAATCTCAAAAGAATTAATAAAAGTATGTTATCATTTTAGATATCATCTAAATTTGTTAACTGGATACATATTTCTATCCTAAAAACTTCCTGTTGTTCACATAATGAGGAAAGCCATCTCTGAGAGTAGAAAGTCTACCTATAGACCCTGTCAGCTTTATGATCTTCAGCAAGTCAGCGTATCTCAAGTACCACCATTATCTTTAGAAACAGACACTGGTAACTTCTTCATCGATCTGCAGAGGCCTGTAGTGATTATGTTACATTGTGAATAATTGTCCCACCTACTGGTCAAATAAAAATCGCCTATTGGCTGAAGGCATACAGGAAATGTAGGCAGGGCTACCAGACTAAGAAAAGTCTGGGAACAGGAAGAATAAGGCAGAGATGCTACAGAGATGCCAGAGAAGCCAGCAGATGCAGAGGACAACTATGCTCCTCTGAGAAAAGGTACTGAGCTGCATATATGAACAGGATAAGAATCATAGGTTAGTTTAAGGGTAAAGAATTAGCATCTGTGTGTCTTTGTAGAACTGTGAGTTTGCAGGTCCAAATCTCAAGGTTATAACAGAACGTCTGGGTCAGAAACCTCATACAACATAGGACACACAATATAGAATACAGTAAAGAGAAAGCATATAGGTGCTAAGAATTGACTGCATGGAGTGTTGACATTTTACTAACTATTTAAAGATTGTAAGTTTCAGTTGATACTGAGAAATTCGTTAGCAAAATTTGTCCAACACTTGTATATTTTAATAAAGTAAACTTCCTACTAAAATCCATACATACTGGAGATAATATAGGGGAAGGGGAAATATTTTATACTGTGGGTGAGTGTATAAACTGTGAACATCAGTGTGGATCTGTTCAAATAACTAAATGTAGAACTAGTACATGACAAAGTTATACTACCCCTAGGTATAGGCATAAAAAACACAATCCCTTTAAAAAAAGATGTTTACATAGCCATACTCATAGCTGTTTTAATCATAACAGCTATGAATAGAACTGTCTAGTTCTCCATCGATTGATGAAGTAATAAAATGGAATTCTATTAGGCACCAAAGAAAAATGAAATGTATATGAAAGCAGATGGAACTGTATTCCTAGAAAGACAACTGTATAGTCTCTTTTACAGACACACACCATTTACATGTCTGTGTTCAAGTTGGAGAGAGTATCTGTGAGAGATGGAGTGAGAGACCAAGAAGAAAGAATATTTGTGAGAGGTTGGAGAACAGCTCTGAATGTAAGGAGATGGACGAAAACACCAGTGATGCAGGGGACAGCTGGAACTGTGTGGAAACTGAAAAAAATACCCATGAGAGGGATGAGGGCATTCTATAGGGGAGGGATAATAAATTACTTGCAATGGTAGAAACTGGCAGCACCAGTGAAGGAAGCTTTCAATGGTCATGGGGGAGAAGGTGAAAGGGTAGGGGGTGAGAGAGGGTCAACCAAAAACAATGCACTGCCACAAGTCATAGCCCTTACACCAAAATCAACACCAGGCACTGAATACATCCTTATTGAATTGTTGACTATAGAGTCCTGAGAGCCTCCCAAACAAGTCAGGCTATTGTCAATTCTTTTACTACCCATCAAAGCTAGAAGGTAAGGCCCTATTGCTAAGGACACACTTTGAAACAGAGAATCAAGCTAAAACTGAGTTGGAAGCTTCTCTGCTACCTAGTTTCAACAGCACCGAAAGGTTAAATGCAGGATGTTTAGAGAGAAAAGTGTTCAATGACCTCACCCAACTTTGGTCTGAGTACTATAGTACTGAACTTCTCAGCACAGAAAACCATGTGCTAAAATAGTAGGATAAATACTGTATGGGTAAACAAGTTCTTCCTGAGACTTCCTCCAAAGGAAAGACTCCATTCCTGGTACTATAGATCAGGTCAAGTGTCTAAGGCTAGAAATATTAGAGAGCCAATAAATCAACCATTGATATTTTTCTAAATGGACATATAGTCAAACTGCTATATAAATATTTATGTTTTTACCTATAGATTGTGCTGTCCCCAGCCTTGCTCAGGGAAGCATCCTATAATACCCTTTAGGTAATAATCAGAGTTGGGAATCATAGCTTGTCAAAGTGCTGAGATTATTACATCATTTGAGTGCTGAACTCTCAGTGGAAAATGTATGTCACTGCACTGAAGCCCAGAGAACATCATTGAAAATGGGAACAGGAGGAGGGGGAGCAGTGTTGTGAACACCGTCTTCTGTAGACGACATGCCCATTACAATCATAAATACACAACAGCTGTGGTTGTCTGCAGGGAAAGAAGGAAAGACAGAAAGAGAGAGAGAGAAGAGAGTGGAAGACAGAGTACAAAGGCTACCTGGGAAGATTAGGGGGTGTCTGCAGGAGTGGGAAGACAATGAAAGGGGATTGGATGGTGAAATCTTGTGTAAAGTATGAAATAGTCAAAAAATAAAATTAAATCAATAATCTTCACCACGGGCCTAACACACTTCTCACAAGGTCAGACGGAATACTGTCCTCTGCATGTACCACTGAGTTCAGATGAAAAAGGCTTACAACAATAATAGAAGAGAGATAAGAAATAATCCAAATGAAAAGAGGGCCACTGCCAGTTGGATTATTTCTGCTGAGCAGAATGTTTATTTTTTTCACAGAACAAATTAGAAGTTTTCCAGATGGTTTATCTGAAGTATTTTTCCTAGACTCCAGGCAGAGAATAAATTAGAAGTGTTCGGAAAAGGTCATCCTCACCTCTCCAAGAAGCATATTTTCATAATTAAGAGAGGCAAAGTTCAACCACATACAAAGTCATCTTCATTCAACAAGAGATGCATTTGTAGGTTGCAGCTACTCTTTGGATACAAAATCTGTCAAAAAAAAAAAAAAAAAAAACAGTCAAAAGACAATAAGCAACATTTTGTGTCCTTTTCTTTGTTCAGGGCACTAGTCTTTGCAGCACTAGCAGAGGAATACGTGGCACTAATTTGACAACAGCCACAAGAAAAGCATGATTTTATTCATCTCATTGCCTGCTAAAAAGGTCTAAGTGGCCATCAGATTTGTCATGTACCAACACATTGTTGTGGTATTAGAGAAGAGAGGTTCTGTCTCTGGGATGATCTCTTCACATTAAGTGAACATTGTATTTCTTACCCGATCCTCCTGAGAAGGTGAAGTAGAAGAATCTCATATTAAGTTTTTGAGGAGAGATGTTTATCACTTGTCACATTAAGATAGCTGCTTTTGTGAGATGGAAAAACGCAGCTGGAAACAAGGCTGGGACTCCAGCAGAAATTCATTCTGATTGTTTGATGGTTTGCAGTTGCAGTGAACAATGCCCTCTGGAACAGGAGAAAGCTGCTTTGACACCTGCTGGTCAAGCACAAATGATTCATCCAAGCAGCTGAGCTGGCCAGAAACCAATTGTAGACATAGGCTGGAACATGTAGCTGAAAACTGGAGGACAATTATTATGAACAAATTACTCAAGTCAAATATGATAATTCTATAGACAAATAATCTTCCACTTACCACCTTAAGATAGCTGTCATTAAAAAAAAAATATTGTGTAGACACGCATATTGTCCTAACACTTCTGTTATTTGAGGGGACTCGCTTACATTTCCCTCAAACCTCACTTTTGGATAGTGGAGAACTTATTCACTGCCGAGGTACCAAGGCATCACCATTTAATTACCAAGTTAAGTGCCAAGTTAGTAGCGTGAGAAGTCAGCTGAATTACTTAGTATGCAATCAAAAGGACTAATTAGTTCATTTAAAGTAAAAATGTTCCTCTTCCTATAATAACCAAATATAAAAACTTTCAAAACTCTTTATTGATTCTTTATTCTACAGAGGAGTAAACAATGTTTATCTGCATTTTGATCAGTTGTATCTTTGTGAGCATCACAGTTTATATGGCTATCAATGTGCCAGGTGTGTGTGTGTGTGTGTGTGTGTGTGTGTGTGTGTGTGTGTGTGTGTGTGAGTGTGTGGTAGGTACATAAAAAAAATTTAAAAACAAAGAAGGTAAATATTGCTATGTCAGAAATATTTAAGTACAAATAATTCAGGAAAACATCAAAGACATCACATCTCATGAAAATATGTGAAGGAAATTTCACAGCAATAATGGCTCCACAATTCCTTTTGCAATATTCAAACCATGATGTGACCAATAAATCCCCACAAAATTATGGAGTTTGGAGAGAGATAAAAATATACTTTTATAATACATGAAGAAGATAGTCTTTCCAACATACATTTCAATTTCCTTCGTTGCCCCTTTATCTCTAGAATGGGTAAAACCTGACCTTTCTTATCTTTCCGCATAGTTTGGCATGAGTTCAATCAGCCCATTGCTGCCCTCATTTGCATGAAGGGAACCATCGCAGGAGAGTAGTTCCTAGAAGGCGGTATATTAGTGGATTGTTTTTTTAATAGGGAAAGAAACAATGGAGAGAATATATTAAGAAAAAAATTAGATTTATATAATTATCCCACAATGGCTGCCTTAACACGGGAAAGGCAGCAAACCCTGTAGCCATCAGTCTAAAAAGGCTGGATGCCTCCACAGTCTAGCCAGACACGAAAGCCTGTAGCAGTCTTGCAGGGCTCCTGGTCTTTGGTCCATAATGAAAGGCTTAAGCCGTTGGATGCTGAGTCAGCAAAAGGCTCCAGATGCCGCAGCAACAAAATAGATATGCATAAGCAAAAAGAGCAAAGCTTAGCAGGCAAAGCAGTATTGCTCTTTGCTCGGACTTCGAGGTATCTGGGCTCAACAACCCAGGCAAGTGCTGGTCACTCTGAAGAAAAGTCTTCCTCTTTAGTTATCCCTTCCTGGCAAGACGGAGCAACCAAGCTAATAATCAGGCTCCAGTAGCACAAGCCCCAGGAGTATCATCCTATGCTTGAGAGTACTGCCTAGTCTCATAATCTCTGTCTCAAAACTCCGTCTTGGAGTAGAGTCTTAATACTGTGCACTCTTGCTTTGTTTGGCTCATGTGGGAGTTCTTTACTTACAGGCAGTGATGTCAGGTAGAAAGCATTGGAAGGGGAAGTAACTGCAGGGCTTTGGTCCATGCTGACTCCTTAGTAACAGTTCCACAGTCTGTATATATGTTAGCAACTGCTTGGTTTGAAGAAGATACTTCTTCATAATTTAGAGAAACACATTCATTTTTCAACATTAAATCTTAGACTCTGATATGTGGGAATGCCTTTCTGTATGCTGTGAATCTCAATCTTTAAATAAAGGAGCTGTTTTGGGCCATGACAGGCACCATAGAAGAAGTAGGAGGAGGAATCAGAATAGGTAGGAAAGAAAGGGCGGAGTCAGAGGCAGATCAATCCAGCAGCCCAAGAAGAAACACGTAAGAAACACGGGTGAGCCACAGGCCACGTGGCAGACAGATTAATAGAAATGGGTTGAGTTAAGATGTAAGAGCTAGCTAGCAATGCACCTGAGCCATAGGCCAAACAGCATGAAGTTAATATAAGTGTCTGAGTCATTTCTGGGGGCCTGGGCAGCGGTGGGCGGCTAAGGGGTCTCAGGCAGTAGGTCTGTGAGTCTCGGACCTCTGGCTGCCCGAGACCCAAGAAACCCCACTACTACACTGATAGCTAACAAAATTATAACTAATGTCTGATGTGGGAATGTCTTTCTCTATGCTGTGAATATCAGTCTTTAAATAAAGGACTGTTTTGGCCCATGACAGGCACCGTAGAAAAAGTAGGCGGGGAAATCAGGATAGTAGGAGGGCAGAGACACAGATCAAGCCAGAAGCCCAAAGAAGAAACATGTAAGGAACACAGATGAGCCACAGGACAGGTGGAGGAAATGTGGAAAAGTGTTGAGTAAGATGAAAGAGCAAGCTAGCAATGTGCCTAAGCCATAGGAAATAGAGCATGAAGCTAATATAAGTGTCTGAGTCATTTTTGAGAGGAAAAACAGTGTCGGGCAGCTAAGCAGTCTGGGACTGCAGGTCTGTAGTTCTGAACCTCTGGCCTCCTGGAGCCAAGAAACCTTAATGTAACAAGGGTGCATTCTTGCATCATATAAAACAAAAAAAACAGAAGGCCCTAGTGTTGAAGCCGTGACAGTAATGCATCATATCATACCACTCACGGGAAGATTTGAGAACATGCTGTCTCCATTCTTTTAATATTTGGACTTACTACTTAATCTCTTAAGGAAAACTTATACATCTATATGTTTTGCATCACACACACACACACACACACACAGAGAGAGAGAGAGAGAGAGAGAGAGAGAGAGAGATTTCATAGGTATGGCAATTTTTGCCAGCATGTATATCTGAGTACATGTATGGCCATTATCCACAGAGACCAGAAGAGGGCCGGAGACTCCCTGAGACTGTAGGAATAACTATCATGAACCACTATGTGTGTGTTGAAAAATCAATGGTATTTTGGAAAAGCAGCCAGTGCTCTCCACCACTGAACTGTCTCATAAGCCCTATATAAATTTACATACTAGTAAATTTTAACTTTTTTAAAAGTTAGAAAGGTTTGCTATACTTTGTTTTCTTTCCAACAATTAATTTCTTTCTAGTATTAAACTCACTGATAAGTTAGTTTTATACTGTCTACACTACTGAGATAAATAATAGATATAATTCAAATTTTCAGATGCTTTGTAAAAATGAAACTGTTAGACTCCTTGAACAGCAATTAAAATATGGAGATAAACTAATTGTAAGAGTACCTAGGTACATCCTGAAGTACATTCAAAAAGAAAGGCCAGCATGGAAATGGTCTTTGAAAAATGCTTGGAAGGCGTAGCTATTCAATAGTCTAACATTAATGTGTGATAATTTTACTATCAGAAAGAAAAGTCCTTATTACATGCCAAATACAACCTTATTGCTAAGGCTATGTGTTTTCATTTAAACAAAAATTGTGGGATTTTTCCACATGAGAATAGCCTTGTCTATATAATTCATTTATTTTGTTATCTGCTAACACAAAATAGGGAGAAAATAGGACTAGTCTCCACATTTTCATATGAAAATTATTAATTCTTTGAGAATTTCATTCACTGTATCTTTATTAAATTGGCCTCTCACTCTTTCCCCCAACTCATCTCATTTCTTCCTCTGTGTCTTTTTTTTTTTCTTCTGAAGACAGTCTCTCCTAGCAAGTGTCCAAATCCTCTTGCTCTTACAATCCTGCTGGCCCCTCTCCCTGGACATTTCCTGTGCCTTACATGTTGAATCCGTGTTGTAAATATATTAATTTTTGGAGGGAGGCAGCCCATAGTCAGTCCATATCCTTATGCTGGGTAGTTCTGACACTCTGTAGTTTCCATTAGCTGCAGAAGGAAGCTTCAATACTGAGATGTGGAAGCTACACTTATGAGCGGATATGTAGATAAGTGTTTAGAATGTAATTAGAAACTATGCGAGTTTAGGGAATGGAAAGGAGTAGGTTCTCTTCCAGTTTCTATGGCCTCACCAGACACTGGCAGTTTGTTAAATTTATAGTGTCAGTCATAAATTCCTTCTACTTTGTGGGCTGTAATTTTAATTAGGCAAATGTTGATAACCACCAAGATATAAGTATCATTAATGCACATTTTGGATTACCTTGCCATCCTGGTCATTGTGGTTCATTACAGCTGTGTGGGGTTATTGACTGCTTTTCTCTGTTGGCAGTATTACATGACTCCTGCTGAAATGATGAGAGTTAGTTCTCCATGAGGAGGCTTCTAAGTCAGCTCTATCTAAGTCTTGTATCAGAAGTGTGTCTTAAGCAAATGGTTTGAACTTCTTTTTCCAGAAGGCACCAAGGGCAACACCCATAGCTTATGTTGTTTTGAGACACTCCTAAAACCTCCTGACCAACGACTTGAAAGGGCACTGATTTGTAGTTTTTAGGTAGTCTGTGATTTTAGAGGAAACATTGTCACCTGTAACTTCAATTAAAATAATTTATGTGTATATAAATTGTGTATGTGTATACTATTTTTGATAAACATAAAATTATATTCTCTATAACTTTTTCAAATATTTTAGTGTTATTTATCCCTCCTTCTTTTCCCTTTGTATTGCACTTCTTTCTCTTTTCCTTTGTCTCCCAACCAGCTTTTTAAAAATTCATATCAACTGCTTTCCACTATTACCATCGTTAATGCTCATGTTTCCTCCTGAATCGTGATGCCCTTTACTTTCCCAGTTTCTGCAGTTACTCCATGATATGTATTTACATCTGAAGATTTGGAGCTAGAAGCCTCCAATGAGAAAGGACATACAATAGTCATGGAGTAGAACATTTGTTTGACTAACTGAAGATTTCTTACTTTTGTTTGCACTGCAGAGTGATTATTAACTATGTAAAGATATGTTGCTATTGATTATGCTACATTTGTTTAACTGTGTAAAGACATGCTGCCTAAGGCACCTGATTGGTCCAATAAAATACTAAGCAGCCAATAGCTAGACAAAGGAGGGATAAATCAGGGCTGGTGAGCCGAGAGAAGAGGGGATCCAGTCATCCATTCAGGGGCCAGCGTGCCAGGGCCCAGCCAGCCTAGGGACAGCAAGCTGGTGGCCAGCCAGCCTGGGGCCAGCCAGGCAGACAGGAAGGAAGCAGAAAAACTGGATAGATAGTAAGCAGATGAGATAAACAAGCTTCAGAGCAGCACCTAGATTAACAGAAATTGATTAATTTAAGTTAAAGAAAAAATATAGCAAGAAATAAGCCTAAATTAAGGCTGAGCATTCATAATAATAATAATAATCACTGTTGTCACAATGTGAGGGCTGGCAGTCCAAGAAAGCCCGCTATATTTGATATTTGCCTTACTGGTTCTAGGTTACCACAGTCAGCTTAATCTTTTCTGGTTTATCAGTTTACCTATAGATTTTATTTTTTTCATAGCTCAATAGTATTCCTTTGTGTATATGTACCACATTTTCATTTTCAATTAATCAGTTGAAGAACATGCGTTTCCTTTCCTAGCTACTGTGAGCAGAATAGCAATGAATATTTCTGAGTAGGTATTTGTGAAGTAAGCTATGAAGTCTCTTGGGCACTTGGCAAGGAGTGGTACAAATGGGTTATACAGTAGATTTATTTTTAACTCTTTGAGAATTATCCATAATGATTTTCAGAGTGGCTATCCCAGTTTGCAATCCCACCAACAACAAATGAGGATTCCCCTTTCTTTACATCCATACTAGCACTTTCTCCTTCTTCTCCTCCTCCTGCACCTCAAAGCCATGCCTGTAGGTCAATAGCTTGCTCAATAGTGACGGAACCCACTACATCTCCCCCTTTTGTCTAACTAAGAAAGTTTTAAACCTAAGTATAAGACTATATATATAATGGAAATAATTACAAAGAAATGTCCAGGAGAGGAAAAAGGCAAATAATATAAACACAGTCTAACTACAACTGACAAAGAGCAAATATGAAGTATATTTTAAATGCCTAGAATGTTGGTAAGTGGCAATATATAGAGATTATTTTTAAGCTGTTTATCTTGAATAATATGAACCTAATAGTTAAATGTTTTTAGCTAAGATACGAGATGGTAACAATTTTAGCTATTTAGTTTCTAACTCAACCAAAATGTATATATGACATCTTTATCAAATATCAGATGACTATAATTATGTGCACTCATATATTAGTCATTAAGTTTTTCTCAATGTACTTGTCTGGTTTTCTGTCAGAACTATACTGCTTTTATTATTAAAGCTGCATAATAAGTTTTAAGTTCTAGAATGTTAATCCTTCCCAGCATTAGTATTTTCTGCTCAGAATTTCCTTGGCACTATGACTTGCTGCTGCTGCTAGTGGTGGTGGTGGTGGTGGTGGTGGTGGTGGTGGTGTGTGTGTGTGTGTGTGTGTGTGTGTGTGTGTGTGTGTGTGTGTTTCTAGACAAATTTTAGGATGTGTTTTCTAATTCTATAAGGGATATCATGGATTATTTTTTCATTGGATTTGTATAGAATCTGGCAGTATAAGGTCATTTTCACAATATAGATTCTACTGTTACATTAGCACTGTGTTGTTCTATCATTTAGAATATCTTCTTCAATCTCCCTCTTTAAATATTTAACATCTCATTTTAGCAGTTGCTCACTCCCTTGCTTATATTAACACCTAGGTCCCTGTTTAGGATTGCAAGTAGGAATATATCTATTATTTCTTCTTGTTCATGTTTGTTGTTGCTGTTTTACAAAACTACTGGTTTCATAAGTTAGTTTTCTATCCTGCCACTTTGATGAATTTGAAGATTATTTTTAGAAGTTTTCTTTGGAATTTTTGAGATCTCTTATGTATCAAGATTTGGATAAAGATGCCCCTGCAGGGAAATGTGGCCAGGCAAAGAAACCTACCCTGGCTCTGGACTCAGATCTAGTGAAACCCACCCTAGCCCTGAACCCATGACTAGTGAAAGAAATCCACTTTCAGATCTAAGACCTGAGCCAGTGAAAGAAATACTTTATCCCTGAACCCAGAACCAAAAAGAAATGTTCCTTAACTCTGAAACTACCACCAAGGAAATATACTTTCCTCTAGAATCAGAGCCAGGGAAAGATATCTGTTCTGGCCCTGAAATTAGAGCCCAAAAGCCCAAAAGAGCCAGTGAAAGAAACATTTTGGCTCTAAAACCAAAACCAAATCAGAGTAAATAAATAAATGAATGAATGAATAAATAGATAGATAGATAGATAGATAGATAGATAAATGAATGAATGAATGAATGAATGATAGATAGATAGATAGATAGATAGATAGATAGATAGATAGATAGATAGATAGATAGATAGATAAGTAAATGTATACGATCCTACCAATCCCCACTCTGGAAGTCCTCCAAGAATACTCTACCTCCAAGAAGCCCTATATAAGCCCTGACACCACAGCCCTTTCCCTGCTGCCCCCTCCCACCCCAGGCTAAGGCAGCTACACTCTCCTGGATCCTTCCCTCCCAATAAATGTCTTGTATGAGGTTTGGGTGATGACCTTAGCCTGAACAGCAGCAACAGAGTCTGGACAGAGATCAGCTGAGGGAGCAATGCTGTAACGTTCTCTCAGCCTAGGGGATCTTCCATGGCTGGGAAGTTGTTACACTCCCTGCACACAGAGCAGTGAGCAGCCAAGGGGAAGTGAAGTGCCTCTGTGAAGCAGAGGGTCACTGTAGCAACTTCACCAGCAAGGCCCTCCCTTGCTGCTGCACAGCTGTTAACATTGGGGAAGCCATTCCCTGAAGAAGGGCTGTAAGCTGCTGCCTAGGCTTACTGTCGCCTGTAGTGTTCATTGGCTCCCAACTGCCTGAATACTTTCTATTTGAGCTGCAATGCTCAGTATGCCTGGGCTCTTGACTGCCAGGATCTATTTCCATCTGAGCTGCACAAATAATAGGCAATATACTTGAATGATTAGTCACTGGGAGGGGAACACTTTGATAGGATTAAAAGGATTAGAAGATGTGGCTTTGTTGGGAGAAGGGTGTTACCTAGGGTGGTCTTTGTGGTTTTCAAAAGTCCATACCCAGGACAATGTTTTCTCTTTTTCTCGAGTCTCTTGGCCTATGGATCAAGATGTAGCTCTCAGCTACTGCATGCTCCCATACGCCCTGCCGTGATAATGGAGTTATAAATCAAACCCACAGTTAAATGCTTTCTTTTAAAAGAGTTGCCTTGGTCATGGTGCCTCTTCATAGCAATAGAGCAGTGACTAAGACACCTGGTTTCAACTTCTTTCTTTAATAAAAGAGTTTGTTGGGGGCTTACATCTTCTGAGATTAGAGGAAGCATGATATTAGGCAGGCAGACATGGCATTGGAGTAGCAGCTGAGATATTACATCCCACCTTCAAGCTCAAGGTAGAGAGGTAGAGCTAACTGCTAACTGGCAATGAATTTTTGGGTAATGAGTTTTTGAAACCTCAAAGCCCGCTCTCAGTGACACAACTTCTCCCAGGCAACATCTCCTCATCCTTCCAAAAGAATTCCACCAACTGGGACCAAGTTCAAACATATGAGCCTATGGGGGCCATTCTCATTCAAAGCACCACAACTGTAAATTGGTTTTATTTTTTCTTATTGGTTTTTTTTTTTCAAGGATGAAAGGTACCTTGTACATTACAGAGGACAAAAATGGTCATCAGTATTACTCTTTTATAAATCCTATGACCTACAGCAGTGACTTACCTTCAAGATATAATGGCACAAATGTTGGGGAAGTAGCCAATCATCTTCTAATTGGATTTAAGACCCACTCCATTAGCTGGTACCCATACTTTCTCATACTTTATACTACTAAAGTGGTTAAGAATCAGACTAAATAGGTCATGAGACTCAAAACAAAACAGACTAGTGTTATTTTTGTAACCATAAAACAACTCCTAATACATACTGCTACACTCATAAATCAATGAATTATTCAACACTAAGCAGAAAACATCTTGCTATAAAAGGTAATTAACACACAAACCAACAGCTGACCAGTGTGTCTAGAATAGGAATTTAGAAATACTCAGGCCTAAAATGATATGCTTATCAAACTTCTACCTTCAAGGCTCAGGGATCTATGCAGAAGAGGAGGCCAAAAGATTAAAGCGGCAGAGGTGATAGATGACTCCAGAAAACAGAACAGTATCTTCCAGATACATCAAAATTACTAGACTTATGAACTAACATCACTTTTACAGGACATACAGACCTGTATATGTTCAAACCATACAGTATCCCAGTACTGAGAAGCAGAGTAGACACCAAGTCCCTTTGTTTGAAATCGATATCTTCTAGGAAAGGGAAATCTAATTTTAACTCCCCTCCCCATGGAGTGTCACAAGGTTTATCAACCACACTCCAGGGCAGACCTCATACACAGAAGGAGTCAGGCTACAAAAAACAGAATACAAGGATTTTTATTTTGTTTTTGTGCTCTCTCTCTCTCTCTCTCTCTCTCTCTCTCTCTCTCTCTCTCTCTCACTCACTCTCTCTTTCTCTACAGAAAGAGAGAGACTGAGAGCTTTGTTTTATTTTGTTTGGATAGATTTTGTTGTTTGCTTTTTCAGGGACAGGAAAATGAGAGTGTAGTTGGGTGGGTAGAGAGGTGCATAGTATCTAAGAGAGTTGAAAGAGGCCAAAAATAATAGTCAAAATGTATTGTCTATAAAAATTGAATGAGTTACTGATCATCCAAAATAACAGAAATAAACTGCATTAAAACAAATTTAAAGTGTCTTATCTAGATCCACATGTGTCCAGTTTTATAAGTGTATTTTATAATGCTGAAAATAGATAAAAGTTATTTTACAGAGTAGGAAAAAACATGAACCCTTTAAGAAAGAACCCATTTTTAAAGTTAATATAACTAGCCATTATAGAAAATAATAATCTATGAACAAAAATTATAAGCATACGTAAGTTTAAATAAATGTGTAAAATATGATGTCAATATAATATTATTAGCTAAGTAAATATAATATATTAGCTAAGTAAATTCAAAATTACATAAAAGAAATCCCATATGTTCAAGAATAAGTGTTTATAAATATTAGCGTGGCTAAGCATTTTTATATTATCATAATTTATTGCATTAATGACCTTCATGTTACTCTGTTTTTACCAAATACTATAATAGAGGGAAACTTACTTTTCATGCACTCTCCTTCACAGCTCGCTTATTGTGTCCACATTGTAAGACCCTGATGGCTTTTTAACTTGAATTGTGTCTCAGAATTGTTTCTGCAGCTGAAAATTCTGCAAGATGCGGAAATCCTTCACATAGTCTCCCTGCAGAGCACCGTCTTTTTTAGTCATCATTCTTAAAAGCAACTATAGTAAGCATAGGGTTCTCCTGCACAACACCCACATTGCATGTGCTATCTGTTCCTACTCCTTATGACATAATATAGAACATGAGGCCCACAGAAGGAGTTTAATATACCTGGCTGAAGTATTAAAAATAAAATTTACAATAAATTTTATCTTACTTATTTATAAATAACATTTACAATAAAGTACTTTTATTAAGAACAAAATTATTAAGCATAAAATAATAAAATTAAGAATAAAAAACTGTCTCAGAGTTTTCTGTCTTCTGTGAGCACTCAAAGCTGTAGCAAAATAACCTATTTCCTTGCATGATTTTACTGGTTAACATTCTGTTTCTCCTTTCTCATCTTTATGCACTGTCAAACTTATTTAAGGGGGTAACATGTCTTTGCATAAAATATTGCAGATAAAAATATTTATTATGAAAATATTGGGAGTTCAAAATGCACCATTAAAGCCAGTGAAAACTAGTTATGTAATGCTAGAGTTATTGGCTAAATATTAGAGGGAAAACAAACAACGGCCCTCAAAGTTGAAAGTGATTCCTCAAATAGGAATAATTTACAGATTAAAATCATCTATATGGATGATCCATGCAGATTAAACAATTAGAACTCATCAGGGAACATAAAAAAATTACCATGTAAAGATACAAAAATTAAAGCTGATCATCTGAAACAAGAAATGGAATGGAAATCATAGCAAATCAAGTGTATTAATGAAAGTATAAGAAATATGGAAGATTTAATAAAAAATTTAATAAAACAATGACAGAAAAAGGTATGGGTACCAGCTAATGGAGTGGGTCTTAAATCCAATGAGAAGATGGTTGGCTACTTCCACAACATTTGTGCATTATATCTTGAAGGTAAGTCGCTTCTGTGGGTCATAGGATTTATAAAAGGGTAATACTGTTGACGACTTTTGTCCTCTGGAATGTACAAGGTACCTTTCAGCACCACAAATGAATACTAGTCAGTAGGGAGGAAACTCTTAGTTATGTACCAGCTCAATTTTTTTCATGTTCAGTGGTATAAGTAAGTGGTAATAAGAACTTACCATCAGGTTGTTGAGTGTAGCCAATAGCCTTGAAGGTAGTATGTAACATTTCAGAAGGTTGAGTTCTCTTGCCACCTACCCAACTAGATGTAAACTATTATTGGCACTGGGGATTTTACTTGGCGACAGAAGATATCTCATTGCAACATTGTCTTCCACATTGTATGGTGACCTTATGTATATTCATTTCATATATGTCTACATTTTGGGATGCTGTTATAGTGCTGGATCTATATGACTTTGCACAAAGACACAAAGCATTTAGTGTAATTGTCCCTCTTTATCACTTGAATTTTTTAAGCCTTATGAGTAAAGCCTACTTTTATTTTCCCTATAAAACATAATCTACTATGTCATTTTTAACCATTAATATAAACATAATTTTAAAATTATTTTAAAATAGTATGTATAAAGTATTATTTTTATTCTGGATTGTATAAAGTTCTGCTCTTTTTTTTTTAAAAAAAAAAACTTGTTTCTTTGGATTTGCTCTCTTGTTCTTTTCTACAGACTTGTGGTGAAATCTAAGCTCATATAGTCACTATGGTTACATATTAAAAACCATAAGCTTACCTTTTATACTAAAGTTATTTCTGGAAAATTTCAACATATGGCATATTATTAATTTTCAAACATTAGTATTTTATTGATTTTTAAGGTTTTCATTTTTAAAAAATATTGAAAGTTATTTTCTCATCATAAATGACTTTTATAATACACATATTGCTAGTGCTAGTTATTTTTAATATTACTTCAATATGGTAGTACAAAACAGTATATGAGATACTGATTCATTCTTAGTAGAGGCTCCTCTGTGCTCTATGATATGGCTTGATTGTATACTCTACTAGAAATAAATTTATCCCTGATAGTAATTTTATCAGTTCAGATACACATACATAGAAATTGGAGTATATTAATAAAATATTCTCTCTCTTTTTCTTCAGCTGGACTTTATCTCAAGTATAATCAATAGTCTGTTGGCATTCTCTCCCAAGCCAATCAATACATAACATACTAAGATGAGTTCTGAAAGTAATTTAAGAGTTAAGTTCCAAAGTATGACTCTCACAGGGCTTCAAATAGTCCACAAAACTCTATTCTAACACCTCATATTCTCTTCCAAGAGCTGCATCCTTCTCCACTGTAGTTATCACTATAAAAGAATCTTTCAAGTGCTCTTATCAAGGTCTCTATATGGTTGGTCTGATGGCTTTGAACAATAGTGGCAATTTGTAATATAGTAGCTTCTCTCCAATACTCTGAAAAATCAAAGCATACAAAAGCTATTTCTCCTGATGCAGTTTAGGATCAAATGAAAGAAAAGGGAATTTGGTCTAGTCTATAAAGACATTTTTTTTTGTTTCATACATTTCTAGTAGACAAATATTCTAAGGTTTATTTCTGAGTTTATATAGACATGAGAAAACACTGAAACACATCTCAGTATTTTATTTAAACCATTTATATATTAAAAATACGTTTTCTTAATCATGTTAGGAGTTAGCCAGTTATGAGAGCTTTAACTTAAAATTCACTGTTAGAGCTAGAGAAACAGGTGAGTAGGTATGAGCAATTAGTACTCTTGCAGAGGACCTTGATCAGGTGGCCAGAAAAACCATGGCAGAACACTAATGTTAGTAACTCCAAGCCTACGGGTCCAAATGCCCTCTGAGCTCCACAGACTTCTACATGTACATGCTATGTGCACATCAAATCAGGCACACACATACACATAAAATAAAATAAAAGGGTAAATATTTTTAAAGTACACTGTCATCATATTTGATTTCTATTGACTGAGTGTATATATGTACAATTATCCTACCCAAAATATTTCAAATAACTAAACAGACTTGAAAAATTGGTAAGTTATAAATATTAAACACTTTTAAAATGAGGTCAATTTTGATTATCAAATGAGCCGTTAGTAAGCATACTAAACACTTAAGATTTGGACAATTTTATAAATTTAAATTATAAGTGTTCCATGAATTTGTTCATGGGAGACAAGACATTAAAGACCTAGAAATCAGAACTGAATAAACTCTTCTGAGTGGAGAAGATCATTCAAGACTGGTCAGATGGCTCAGCCTCTGAAGGAACTTCCTTCAAGGTCCTGGTGATTCAGTCTCTGAAACCCATGTAAAGGTGAAAGAAAAAACTGATTCTTAAAAGCTGTTCTCTGACCTTCACATGTGTTTCATGAAACATGCAGGAACTTGTGTATGTGTCTGCACACATGCAATAATTAGTAATAGAAATAACAATAGCAATACATTCTTAAAGATAATAAATACTGAGTAGCTACTATCGGTCCAAATTGTCCAAACTTGCATGGTGACTCCATGTCCAAAATAAGCTCACACCTTAGTATACAGCAAAGTTTGGCATTAATGTTGGAAGTGCATTCATTGAGTATGGGATGGTGATGTAATCAACGTCTCAAATATAGTGGTTTCATTCTCTATGGTGTCCTTTGAACCATCATCTCATGCCTCATGGTAGCAAATAACATTCTTCTTGTTCATTGCCTCTGAGAAAGAATGTAGCAAGGACAATATTCATAGGAAGTACACACACACACACACACACACACACACACACACACACACAGTCACATGCACACGCACATGCACTTTGATCAAGATACTCCAGATGCTAGATTTGTAGACTTGGAAACACATCTTATTTTGTAGACAAGTGTTCTTTAATGTGGTTTGTTTTTCATTGGAGTTGTGGTCTTAGAAAAAAAAATCCATGGCCTGAAAGGAAAGTGGATATTGTAGAAGAAGCAAGACATCTAGAGACAGAACCTTATGCACTCTCCTCTGTCGTGCTCAAGAGTTACCCTGTGCTAAGACGCAGAGAGAGCAGGTCGAACTAGAGAATCAACATAGAAGGAATGATTCCCATCTGGAACACCAAATAAATGAAAGTAGCATTTTCTGAGTCAAGACATGTGACTATCAAGCAAAGCACCCTGTGGCATTTGGGTGCAGAAAGAGCCTGACACTACTTTCCCCATGGTGCTGCTTCAGAGAAGTGCTAAGGGAAACAATACAAAATATCTTTCCCTCAAGCTAGGAAGAGTAGACAGAGGCAGAGTATGCATCAACACCCTTCATGGTATTTTGTGAGAATGACAAATGCCATGACAGAATAAAATATGTTCCCAACAAAGGAATCATTGGGGAGCTCATCACCTGGAGGTAGGAGAAAGGACCATATTCTGGAGCTCTTGCTTCCCAGCACATCCCTCAACACTTCTATGCTATAAGACTATATTAAATATTCACAATATTTTTCAGGGAAAATAAGAGTAAGGGGAAGAGGAAGAGAAGAAGCAGGAAAGAAAGGTGGAAGAACAGAAGAAAAATTGTTCATGCGATTACTAATTACTGAACTAACTTAGATCTTGGAACACAAATCTTTCTTGGAAGATAGCAGGAGTGAGGGACTTAAAAGTCATGTTGTGTTATGGAAATAAAGAGAATTTCTCTGCAGCCAGAAATTTGTAAATAGCTAGAAAGGTAAATGAAAGAAATTCCTTCAAAGGACGTAGTACCTCCAGAAAAAACCTTAAGTTTAATTTCCTCCATGGCTAAGCAGAAGCAGTGAGTCAGGCGACAGGAGTCAGTACAGAGAGACTGTTTCTTATGCTGAGCAGTAGCCAGGGCCAGAATAGCAACACTTCTAGTGTCTATTTTCTGATCATCCCAACGTCAGGGAAGCAAAAATAAGGGCAAATGTCCCTACTACGGATTGCACTGTAGTGAACAACATAGACCTTTTGTGGAGCACAGTAAGCTCTCCCGCCCTTTCCTCTTTCCTCTAAATGAACATCCTATGGCCATTTTCAGGGCTATTTCACACTAGTCACCATTAACAAAACTAAACATGAAGGACCCATTCCTACTTCTCTCATGGACTGTTACCTAAGAATTCCATTAGATTATCTCCTGTAGCAGAGCTGGCATGTGCAAAGTTAATATCAATAACATTGGAATTATTGGTACTACAGTATTAGAAAACAGTTAATAAAAAGGTTGTCAAATAATTGAATTAGCATTTCCTAATGTATAGTATAATAGCTGTCTAAAAAGTTTTTGTTGATAATTTGTAGGGATATTGTGTTGTTTCATGGTAAATAATTGTCCCACCCACTGGTTTAATAAAAAAGAGCTGATTGGCCAAAGGCAGGCAGGAAGTATAGGCGAGGCTACCAGACTGAGAAAATCTCTGAGAGCAGAATGCCAGAAGAGCACCAGAGAGAAGCTGCAGGATGCAGAGGACAACCATGCAGCTTTAAAGAAAGGTACCGAGCCGCATGGCTGAACAAGAGACATGGGATAGTTTAAGGGTAGAGAGTTAACAAGCTAAGTGCCTAGGCCTAAGGCTGATCAGCCTAAAACTATTGGAAGTATCTGTGTGTCTCTGTGGGACTGCGGGACTGCGGGTCTGCGGACCTAAACTTTGAGGTTAGGCCCGAAAGTCTGGGCCAGAAACCTCCTACTACAATAGTTGATTTAATTACAATATCAAATTTAAAACTGCTTTATGGAACAGATAAAAGGCTTACTGACTAAAGGCACTCTTTTCAAGACTGCAAACATGGATTGGGACCCATATGGTAGAAGAACTGACTCCTCTGACCTCCACTTGTACACTAAGACACATGCTTAAAACCCACACCCTGAACAATAAATAAAAACATAGATGTGAACAATTTTAAAATAAAACTTCCCCATAACATACCTTCTAAAATTTAATCTTTGCCATATTTTCTCGACAAAATAATGTTCAACTTTCTCTGAAGATGTGAAATGATGAGTCTGAGGATGGTTTCCATAACTTAGATGAAAAAAGGATATGTTCCACCAACACCATGGAGCCATTCAGAATATAGATCTGTATCTGCTTAATCAAATTATGGATGCTTACCTCCTCCTCTATTGCTGAACCTGCAATTATCAGCATAGCACTTAAAGGAAAAACATGCTACAATGACTTAAATACATGTATGAAGTTCTTTGACAAATCAGAGCTGTCTCTTAGAAAGAAATACTTAGAGTCTATACTTTGGAACTCTGTCTGTGTGCCCTCCCTGGGCTCTGCCTGCCTTCATTAAGAAGGTGCACACTATGGGGATGAATACCTAGAAACAGCATTTTATCAAGCTGAGCATCCCTAAGGCTGAGAGCCTTCTGCCTTGCTTTATTATTTCAGCCCCCACTTTCTTAATCCCTAACATTTATTTTCTATTTTCTCTTTTATTTGTTAATATCATTTTCTGCCACAGTGGTCAAGGGCAAAAATATGAGAGACACTCACAAACAATTTGGAGGTTTCTGATTTGCTTCAAACTGAATCCTGTCATCAAGTTCTCTAATCACTCCTAAGGAACTGATGAAGGAAAGAAAGCTTAATGTTATCATTATATTATTTAAGAAGTAAAATTAAACTTTCAAGAGTCCAGAATAAGAACTCAAGAGCCTATCCTGTTCTTTATTGCTCAACTTCAGCTTCTCATCTCGGAGCACACATTTTTGTCTTTGATTAAAGCAGTTAAAGAAATAACATTTATGTAATGAATATGACTAGCATCTATATCAGATGAGTTTAATTATATCTTTAATAAAACTTAAAGCTCTTTATTTTAAAATATGTACAGCTTGGACAAAATAGTAAGGTATTAAAAAAAGAAGAACAGGATTATATCTGTAAAAACAAAATCTCTTTAACCTGAGGTAAGTAAAAGTGTCGTAGCCCTTTTCTGCGTCCTTAATCAGACATTAAAAAATTAACTGAATATAAACAATGCTTCCTAGCATTTAGATAAAGAAATCCTAACAATGAAATTATTTCTTTCAAGGAATTATTTCTAAAAATATAACTCTAGATCATACAGGTTTTCAGTTCATAATTCTCACTAATATGTATACATATATAATTTATTCATATGATTATATATTCATATAGACATACACACATAAAATATATGGTATATGACATGAAACTAGGCTAATCATGTGATAAATTATAAACATTTTAATAACTCTAGTGCTTGATTCATTTTTAATCTTTTTTTGTTTTGATTGAGTTGGTCAATTCTATTTTGAGCTGTTCTGGAACTTGATACATTTTCTAAATTGACCTGGAATTTACAGAAATCTGCCTGTTATAGCCTCTTAAGTGCTGTGTAATACAAGGCTTATTTTACATTGCAAATACAAAACTAAATTGGAAAGTAATAGATTACATTCTTTCTCCAAAATTCATATGTTTAATTCCAATCCTCGGTGTGACATTTGAATCAGGAGTTGAAAGATAATAAAAATTAATCAGGGTGTAAGTGTAGAATCCTAATTTAGTGTTATTGTGCCTGTAACAAGTGGGAGAGACATCAGAAATGCCTTCATGCAGAGAAAATGACTACCAGAGAACAGTTGCCTGCAAGAAGACCTGAGCAATCAGACTGTAATCTTGAACATCTTGCCTTTATAACTGGGAAAAGATAATTTCTCATTTGTGTGCTTCCAAGCCTATGGCATTTTGCTATGGTAGCCATATCAAACAAAAGCATAGGATTTCAAAACTTTTTTTAAACCGCAATGTGCATTAAGAAATGCTGTGATCATCCCTAAATAAAACATCTATCACACACACACACACACACACACACACACACACACACACACACACACACACACACACTTCTCCCAAGACTCAAAGAGCAATGCAAAAGAGAAAGGAGAAGGAGGAAGAGGATGAGACGGAGAAGAAGGAGATGGAGGAGGAGGAGAGAGGGGGAAGGGGAAGGAGGAGGGGGAGGAAGAAGAAGAAGAAGAAGAAGAAGAAGAAGAAGAAGAAGAAGAAGAAGAAGAAGAAGAAGAAGAAGAAGAAGCATGTGACCAAAGGAGGTGATGAATGCAGTCACAGGGAAGCAATGTTTTCTAGACATAATAGATCAGTTGCACATAGGAGCTCACAGCAGTTGTAGCTGCCTAATCAGGACTGAGCCATTTTTGGCTCAGAATGTATTTGATGCCAGCTTCTAGTTTATGTTATAGATTCTTATATATAAAAATAAAGCTAAACCAGTCTATTTAAAATTCTGCTTGCCTTCTAGTGCAAGAAAACAAAAAAATACCACATGCATTTCCTGGATGTTGTCTATAGTAGTAAACAGGCCTGGTGCCACAGCAAACTTGAAATACGTGAAATGCATCACATATAGATTCCATTATAAGTAGATCCACACTCTATTCATGAAGCCAAACATTTTATAACAAAGACGTCATTATACTTTTCCCAAAATAATAGAAATGTGGTCTGATTACTTGCAGCACTTTCAAAAGCACTGGGATTCTTAGAGATCGTTCCAAAATAAAATGCTAACTAATGTCATGGAAATTAGTTGATTGCTTAATGATGAAAAGGGGGGGTATGAAATAATCTCAATATTTCACTTCTTAAATTTTATGTTTAAGTGACAATAATTATGTATATTTGGGGGTACAATGTAATGTCTTGATGTATGTTCTAGGTTTGGAATGATTAAATCAAGCTAATTAAAAACTTAGCTTCATATGCTGATAATGTAACAGAAAGAACCATTTTAAATCTCTTAAAGCAATTTTAAAATTCAAAGTGCAAGATGGCTATATTAAGTACTAATTTTCTATGAATTAAGTAGCAATAATCGAGTTCTAGCATATACCAGGCACACAAGTTACCTTATCCTATTGATACATAAAATACAATCAAATGAGCTACATTCTTATATCAGGCAGCTTCATATAACTGTAAAATAAAATACCAACAAAGGTTCCTCACGAGTGAAGGGCCATTTTTTAGCTGGTAGTTCAAGCCCATGAGATGGCAATTCTATTGGCTTTATCTCTAACAAGATGGCACATATTAGAGGGAAATCGGATCAAGTATTTAAGTCACAAACCAGGGACAAGTACAGGGCAGGGGATAAATGAGAATGAGGGTGGCTAAAGAGAGGAGATGTCTGCTCTTTCACAAACAATGCCCACTGAGGATGACAGACCTTCCCATTATGTCTCATTTCTTAAAAGTCCACAGCTCCCCGATATTACCATCCCAGGATATACTGTGTGCATGGAACACTAAGGGAATACTCATCCAAAACACAACTGTTCCATCTTGTTAGGTGGGAAAGATTTAGAAGGGATGGAAATGGTTCCAGAGAGAGGCCTGAATAAACAGCAGAGGTGAGAAAGAATCTACCCCTGTGGACATGAGAGGGCTGTGACACACAGAGAAATGGGAGCAATGGTAAAACTCAGAAAATTCATCCCACTTCACATGAAAGAATGGTAGTGAGTGACAAATGTCCTGCTCAGAAAGAAAATAGTGTCAATCCTAAGAGACTGTGACAATTAGGGCTAAAATTTAAAATGGCTGACATTTATTACTGTGAAAGGAAAATTGTATTCTACTTAGTCACTTGAAATGGAAAACACTCACCGTATGTGAGTATACAATATGTCATTGCACCATGAGCAGAGAACATACAATACAGATATCCATATCATAAATGACCAGTTGCTGATCTTTCTCTATAAGAATTCTTACTCCTACCACAGGAAATGCAAATTGTGCTTATCTTTTTTTTTCTTCCAAATTTTTCAAAGGTAGGGTTGAAAATTAGATGGAGGGACTGAAGAGCTGGCAGAGCCATTAAGAATTTACATGCAAGACTAGTTTGGTTCCCAGCATCCATGTCGAGGGCCTCACATTCTCTTATAACTCTAGCTCCATGGAGAGTCAACATCTATAGCCTGTGCTAATATCTACACACACACACACACACACACACACACACACACACACACACACACACACACACACACACCACACATACACACACACACTTAAAAAGTAATAGACCTTTCTCTTTTATTTTTTAAAGAATCAGTTGGAGTGCATTTTGCATTATTTTACTATAAGATGTTGGTTTACCCAAGGCATGAACTACAAAGTCCTCTTTTCTACTAGGTTCCTAAAGAAAATTTAAAAAATGAGAAAAACTAAAGACTGTGTATCCATCCAGCACTGGTGAGTTAATACATAGTACTTTCCAAATACAAGGTCTTCCCATCAGGGAGGAAGCTTGGCATCCTAACTGAGTGAGATATCTATAAATGCAAAATAACACTGATGCACAAAGTATTAAATGATCTTCCCAAGTTTCTCCTACTCCTCTATATTTTGGACAATCAACTAACAGATGGTAGTTCCAGGAGTCAAATGACCTCAAGATTATCATAGCCCATGTCTCCCAGGACTGTGTTTGTTGTGTCCAGGATGGTGAAAGGCAAAGTTATTGAAGTGCTGAGACAGTATTGAGTGGATAACGTGAAAATTTCCTATGCTTCCTCAACATGTAACCACATTGGAATAGCCTGTTCACTTTTTCTTACCTGTTACTATTTAAATTGCTAGGCTGTATCTTCCAAATCTCCAAAGAGCTACCATTATTGTCCGGACAGGACCTAGTTTTAAGGTCCTGTGTCACTGCCACAATCCCTAGCTATCGAGAAATGATTGTCAAGATGCTCCCCTCATAATGGATTAGTCTGTTGATAAATTCAAGCTGGATGTGTTCCCAGGAGGCAGAGCCCAGTTGAAGAAAGATCACCAGGGGTGTGTCTTTAAAGGCTATGTTTTGTCTGTCTCAATTTCTGGTGCTTCCTCTCTTTCTGCACTCTCCCTTACCACATATTCCTAACTCCATGATGTTCCGTCTCACCATAGACTCATAGTAATCGAGCAAGCAGACCAAAGGCTGCAGCCTGTGACACGGTTACCCAAAGTGAGTCTCTTGCCCTTCATGCTGATCTTCATATGTATTCAGTCACAGTGACAAAAAACTAACACAACCAGAGAGGAATTAAACAGTGTAGCAACCTTTTCTACTGTCCTTTACACTGAGCCTAACTCTTCCTGGACACTCCAAAATCTGGGCAATATTCAATATAAAGAGTTTGATTATGAAGGAATGGCCTGCATCAAATTTATTTTTCTTGAGTTTCTTCAGGAACAATAAGTAGCTTGTACTTTAATATGGACCAAGGCAGTACAAGTAGGGGAAAGAGCACAGCCCAGGGATAATTTACATAGATATACTTCTCCACTGCTATGTTCGTCCAATCCTAAGGTCCACTGAGGCGAGGCCAGTCTAGACCTGTTTGACTTAAATCTATACACATCCTGAAGAGATATGAAATGAGAATAGTACTATAAAAAAGCTTTGTTAGCCATTATTTTTTAAAGTAAGCAAGGAAGAACAAAAAACTGGTCCTGAGGAATCCCGCAGAGACATAGAAGTAGACATTGTGGGGGTCCTCAGCTGGGATATAATGTCCGAGTGGACCCATAAGTACATATCTGATAATGATTGCTGAGCAAATGTGGACGACATAGCTAACAACCTCTGAGAACCTGATCCCAGTTCTTCCCCAAGGTTCCCAGGAATCTGTTACACTTGTGTAATTGCAGACTTTCTTTGTCAGCTGTGTAACTTTGTCTTTTTCTACACAGAGGACTAAAAGAGAAATAAAGTTTGTTCCTACGCACCTACTAAAGTCAAACTCAGCTAAAGAAATCAATGTAGTAACATTTACAATCCTCTGTCAATGTTGAGTCCATAGAGCAGGCAATTTGCTTCAATATGACTGTACAGATTGGCACCAAACATTCACTGACCTGCTTTGAGAACAGCTCCTGACCAGAGGGACCATACCAGCGGAATCAAACAGGAGCACACAGAGTATACCGACATTCCCATATAAAACATCACTTGTTTCAAAATGAAGTGGGACTGGGATTAAGAAGCTTGGGATGGGAGCATCCATCAAAAAGACCTGAGCTTGTGTTGATGAAGTGGCCCAAGAACAAGGGGACAGTTTGGCAACCTGACAATTTGAGTTGGGTGCCCATGACTCACTGAGCTCATGACTAACCAATTCTTGCCAATTGTCTTCTGGCCCTCACATGGGCATCATGCCTCTGGTACTCTCACACATGCACACACAAAATAAATAGACCAATAAATGCAGTAAGGCCTGTAACTCTTGAAAAAATTACAATTTGTGATATAAAGAGGAAAACGCTAGCCTGGCTGGAAAGGATTCGGCAGTGGAAGTGAAATAGGGTAACCATTAACCAATTCTTAACAATATTAATATCCACATAGACTACAATAAAACTACATGATAAATGCACAGGGGCTAACTAATGCTTTGCCGCAGTGGTTCATTTGATAAATTCATACTAGTGCTGTGTTGCACAAAAAAAGAAAACTCAGGGCTAGATCTCTGGGAAAGTCGGAGATATTAGAGAGAGTAAACACCACAATCAGATCTCACTCAGCTGTCTTCCAGCTTCCTCAGCCTGGCTTCTCCTGTCTTCTTCTGCCTTCTCTGTCTTTCTACTTCTGCCTTAAATACTCTCTCTGCTCAGTTAAAGCGTGGCACCACACTGCCTGCCTGGGAGCCTGGAATTCCTTCTGTAAACTAAGATGACCTTTACTCAGTTTGGATTAAGGACATAGATCACCACTCCCAGGATACTCCCTGTGCTGGGATTAAAGGTGTGAGTCACCACTGTCTGATCCTCCTAGACTGACTGTGGGTAGATCCCTCTGATATCTCCGAAACTTTTGGATCTTTTATTATATCTCCACAGTGTTGGCTTCCTGAAACTTTGTAATAATAATCACATGTTCCAGAGACAAGAAAAAAAAGTTGTTGGAATATCTCTACTCATCCTCACCCTACTGATGGTGGACTGTGTTCTCCATTAGCAGTCACAGCTACAAACACTGAAGAAAAATACAAATACGCTTAGATCTATTACAGCCCAGAATTTACCATAACACAATGCCCAGGGAAACATTTCTTAAGACAGAATTGTAAACGTTTGCAATACAAATACACAAGGCATACACACACACACACACACACACACACACACACACACACACACACAGCCGAAGTGCATGCTTTAGAAAATGCTTACCTAATTGCTAATGTCATGGCATCAGATTCAACGTTCTGCATGCATGAGTTTCATGGTTTTACGATATGAGCCATTGTCTAGAAGCTTAGCAAACCAAGTCTCGTTAAGTGACTTTAATTCAAACTGACAAACAGGTGAGAATTAAGGAAAATTTAACAGAATTGTGGTACATTTTTCTTTACTTCTGTGTTCATTTTACTTTTCAGCAAATTAATAGAAAAAAACCGACAAGTGTATCCCTCACAAGGTAAATACTATCATAATACCATTTAATCAGTCTGCTTTTATTAGTATTTATCATGATTTAACTATGGTGCTAATATTAGAGAAGATTTTCTTCAAAGGCTTTTTATTAGTGATTTTTCTACCATGCTGTCCATAACTATTCCCTCAGACCTGCCAAACTTCTTACGGCTGCAAAGTATGATCTTTAATATGTCACCTATACACTATTTTATATTTGTCAATGTCACAGCAACTAAAAGAATAAACATCCTCTTAAACTTATTGAATACTAATAATGACTATCCTCCAGTCAGAAAAGTTAAAATATCAATTATTATTAACTAAGTAAACACTTTTTTTAATTTTTAAAATAGATTCTTTTCAGAATAGTAAGAACTCTCAGCCCATGCCAGGGAAGCTGAATTACTGCTTGTGTTCTATGCATTTATATATTAAAATAGTCAGCAATGGGATGTTTCTTCTCATCCACATTTGCTCACCATGGCATTCACAGCACAGCTGTCTAAACCCACCTTGGAATTAATATTTTCCTCCAAGATCAAAGTTTAGTGTACTTAGCTGTGGGCTTTGTTGATCTATTCCTCTTGAACTTAGTTTAGGACCATAATTACATGCCCAATATAGAGAAAAATGTCAAGAAAAAAATAGATTTCAATTTCAAGCTTCAGAGGAGTTCTGATAATAAAAATGTGGTGAAAATGATGAACCCCGCCTTGACTGATGGACTCTTGTTTTTAGGGACAATGTTCAGTGTGATGGTTGCTAGAGAGGATACATGTCAATTCTGAGATTAGGCCTTTGCCAGAAGAAGTTGTCATTTATCAAAAGGAGCTGCTCCTTTTGATGTTGGAAAAATGTCCAGCCATCCTACTTGTTATGCAAAAACAGTGGGATTGCTTCCGCAGGCCAGGAGCAGGGCAGAGGCACAACACACCCACTGCCGGGGACCCATTAGCATCTTTTGTCCTAATACACAGCAAATGGACCAGTAACTACCTACTGCCAATTAGAGTGATGATGAGCCAACCTAAAATAGGCAGGTGAGCAGTCTAAGTGCCCCTGTGGTTTGCCAATTACCTCAATTATCTGCTGTAGCTTTGTTGAGCCGCCACCATGAATACAAATCCATCCAAAGAACCATGGGATTCAGGAGAGATAGGTGTTGTGTAGTGTCCAGCAGCAGGAAGGATAAGAAGAATTTTCTGAAACTGAATTTCAGCCACTGTGATATCTAGTTTCACCCAAATAAGGCACTCTCTGCATTTTGTTTGACAATTCTGTCTCCTCTAGAAAGGGCTTTCTGCACAATGAAGCATCAATTTTGTGCTTGATGTCACCAATCAATTGTACAAATCATTCTCAATGATTCTCGTTAAATGGACATTGGAGCAGATAGACAGCACTGAATGAAGAGATAGTATCAGAAGGGAAGCGAATAAAACTGCTCATAGTAGAAAATGTCATTGTTTCTCCTAGATATGGGCAGAAAAGAAAGAAGGCAAAAGAATTTCAACCATTGCTGTTTCTACAAAGCATGAAGAAAAATCATAAGAGAAATAAAGTGTGTTATTCCTTGAAAGGACTCTGGACAGTCTTGAAATATGAGTAGCAGTCTTGTCAATAGATTTTATTCTAAAATCTCTGCTTAGGGACAGCCTTTCTTTGCTAAGCAAGAACTTGTATCTGTTTGTCGTTGTTCTCACGTTCCCAGGAACTAAGAAGACAAGGGAAGTGCTGCGCTATTTTAAGGATACTGTAGCATTTTCATCAAAAATGATGCTAATTTATTTGCGTGACATTCCCACATTATTTAGAGAGATATACATTCTTGCTAAAATTTACATAAAATCTGAAGCCATTACACTCCCGTGCACTTAAATTTCCTTCTCAAGTAGCATATGCTGTGTAATTTCAGTAGAGCGCTCACTGCAATGCTCACTGGTAATACTTATAGGAACTGACTTAATATTAACAGGAGCAGTCAGAAATCTCAGCAGTATTGCTCTGGTACTGAACGAATAGGTGATCTTTGACAGTCACTGAATCTCTCATCTTCTTTAGCTATAACAATGGTTTGCCTAAATTATAATAGCATATAATAATACCTTGCTTGGAGTCATGTGGCAAGCCTTGATTAATTGTCATGCACAGAGCACATTAAAATCTTTGGATAAAACGTAGTGCTAAAGTCATTGGCATTAATATTATTCACCCATAGACAATGTTTTCCTCTGTAATGGTCCAATATACTATTAGTTTAAGGCACATGTGGGATACTTTTGAAGGTATAGTGAGAGAATTAGGGTGTTTTACTGCTTCCTGCACACTACCGTCCTAAAAAATAGTCTACTTTATAGAATATTCGATGTAGTTACTAAATTCCACACTGACTGTTTTATTATGCTAATTGATAATGTCGTGTGCTCCAAAGATTAAAGAAAAATGAAATTAAAGTGAAAAAGCAAAGGGTAACAACTTCATAATGCCTCTTTAATTTAGCAAAATACAATTAAAGTCACACCGTGCTAGAGCTGACTGTGAATACTGAGATGGTCATAACTGACAGAGTGAAATGGTACAAAGGGAAGCTGAAGAAAATGCCACCATCATTTCAGAGCCATGGGACATCTAAGTGGGCCCAGGACATGAACCAGGAGGCATCTACAGAAGCCACTAAAAGTGGAGATCAGATAAAATGAAGTGCTCACATTAAAAAGAAACCAACCTTTGAAGCCAGTGAGTCAGCTCAGAAGTTAAGAGGACCCATAGCTCTTCCAGAAGACACGGGTTCAATTCTCAGCACCTATGTGATATTTTCTTTTTAACCATCGCTAACTCTGTAACATCTGTAATGGTTTCAGAGGATCTAATGCTATCTGTTGATTTTTGTAGGCATCAGGAACAAGTGCGGTGTGCATGCACACATGCAAGCATAATAGGCATACACATAAATAAAGTAGTAAAATAAATAAAACTAAAAGTAGCCAATATTCATAACCATTATTAGGGAAAAAAATCACACTAAAAAGGTTTAATTTTTTTAATTGATATTAGAATTTACAAGCAGACACAATCATGACTGTCTCCTGAAAATAAAATATGCATGAAATGTATACTACATACACATCCTCACATCCACACAACAAAGCTATACATGGTTTAAATGAACAAGTGAATAGAAAACCCAGTAAGCTTCATTTCCACAGTTAAAAAAGAATAAAGTCTCTTCTGCTTCATAATTCTACATCAAAAGTTCTGGAAATGATTATAAAACCTAAGTAGAGAAAGAAGTATACCAAATGACTGTGAGGAGAAGTGGTGGGAAGTGGTATAAGTATTGGGTCAGCCATTGGAAGTTCTCTCTCTCTGGCACCTAAACATTTCCTTTTGCTCGACTTTTGCATTCCTAACCATATTCTCCCATTCTCAGACTTTATCACTGAAAACCTTAAAGGGTGGTAACCTTCATTAAGGACAATACATATAAGAGATGTAGGAGGCCATTTTAAATTAACACAGATATTGTAACTTAGAGCTTATCATCTAGCTATTACTTTTTAAGTCTTAGAAATAGAGCATGGTGTTCCAAAAGTGAATGCCATGCTTGGTATAACACATCAAAAACTACCCTGAGTTAAAGGAAAAAGAGACAGAGACAAAGAGCATATTAAGTCAGCTTGTATCAAATGTCAACTTCAAGAAGGAAGTAGGGAGTAAAGTGGAAGTTCCTTTAAGACCTGTCTGTGTAATTTTAAATGTTTATTTTTATTTATTTAGCTTATTATTATACTGTGAGCTGTACAAGGCATGTCCTAGATTTATTTCTGTTGCTATGATAAGTCACTCTAACAAAAAGTGACTTGGAGATGGGTTTATATAAGCTTATAATTCTAGGTCATCACCCATCATTTTGGGGAAGGGAGGGTAAAAGCAAAATTCATGGTCAAGAGAGAATACACCCATCACTGCCTGCTTGCCAGTTGAATTCTGTTTTTTGCAATCAGATGGGGTTCAGAGCCTAGCCTAAGAAATGGTGCTTCCCTCAGCAAACAGGTCTTCTTGACTCAGTTAACACAAGATAATCCACCACAGACATGCCTACTGGCTAACTTGATCTAAACAATTGCTCATAGAGACTTTCATCTTAGGTGACACTAAATTGTTTTGTGTCGAAAGTTAAAATTAACCAGCACATCATGTCTTAGCAAAGTGATTGTGAAGGTTTTGTTTTGTAGGATTACATGGGACTTTTAAAAGGTGTCTCATGTATTTGAATGTTTACATTGTTTTTTTACTTCCTATATTGTTAGAAAAGGAAAATTCTCCATTAGCGTTTTTAGCAGAATATAGGGTGTTCTTCCTTCTTGAAACACAAAGAATGCTTCAAATTTTTCAAATTTTCATTATTTATGTAATCTTATTCAAAATGTAGAGTTTCAGTGATTGAAGTACATAAATAAATTTGTATATTTGAGAACAGAAACATCTTCTGCGTTTTGTATTTCCAAAGTATTCATCTGTAGCTACTATCAAAACCAAAAATGTTCTTAAGGTGGCACTAACTATCACCTGAATGTATGGACTTGAAATTGTTTTTATTTAAAGTGAAATTTCATAGAAAGTTTTCCCAAGCAAGATAATAAAACACCCTGGGCTCAGGGTGACACTTTTCTTAAGCAGCCATACATCTTCTGAATCCTCATGCCAGAAATGGTATTAAAATCATTGATGATACAAAATTCCTCCTCTGCTGCTGAACAAATGAAGGCTCATCAGGCACATTGAAAACACAGGAAGAAAATGAATTCCCACTCTTCTCATAATATTTCTAGAAGAGAGTCATCATTACTAACAGAAATAATACAAGGAAGTGGGCTCATGACAGTCAAGATTTATGTCTGGTGTGTTTATGTAGGTCTCTGCTCAGCTGGGTTTCCTCTGAGACCTGGCCTCCTCTACAGAAGGTAAGTCACTCATTCTCTGTGGACTATTCAAATTTAAAAAAAAAAAAAAGTTCTAATAACTTTCCATAAGTTACTAGTGAACTATATACTTTTTTTTTCTAGAAAATCCAATTTTCCATCATTTATTTTGAATTACATTTTAATGACAACTGAAAACATAGATAACAGTTTCATCTCCGATATATGGCCTAGACCATTTTTAAAATCAATATTTAGCCCGTGACATAAAAAAATTACTTTCTTTGTTTTACTATCTAGAATACAGTGAGAACAGTTTTACAATCAAATTAAACAATAATGCATATAACCCTCTGAGACTATTTTAGAGCTACAACTCCATAATGTTATATTCAAATACAGTAATTGAAATGGCAAGAGAAAAGTAAAGAATATATCCCAATCTTCAATGGTGTCTTTGTTTAATAAACCTTTCATGTTCCCGATTATTCTCCATATTCTCATTATTTTTACATTAATTTTCAATATTATCAGTACCTTGTTCTAGAAGCTGGTGAGGAAAGAGCCTTGTGCTAGGGAGACTGATTACACTTTAAGAACTCAGCATGAGAATTCTACATGGGTCTTCTATCCTGGGTCTCTACACGAAGTTCTCTGTATTTTCTACATATAACCAGGAAAAATTATTCATGTTTCAGATACTTCCTTCTTATAGATGTACAGTGGCAATTAAGGAGTCATCCGTGTAAAGCAGTCAACACAATAACTAACAAACAGTAGTGGCTACTATTGAAATTTATCTCCAACAATAGTATTTTTTCAAAAAAATAAAAATAAAATACACACACACACACACTGCCACCTTACAGTCTTCAGTGAAATTACTACTCCACACAGCTGCATTAGCTATGGAAATTATTTTATCTTTGCTGATATACTAATATTTTAGAGTGTCTTTTATTTATAAGTTTAACAAATGAAAAAGCACCAGTGTTATTAGGCCTGAATCATTTAAGATTTTTTCCTCTACATTTTTAAAATTAAAATGCAAATTTAAATTTTTCCCCTAAAATTTGTGTGGGAGGTTGTGTTGTTTCATTTTAAATAATTGTCCCAATCACTGGTTTAATAAAAAGAGCTGATTGGCCAAAGGCAGGCAGGAAGTGAGGGCGGGGCTACCAGACTAGGAAAATCTCTGAGAACAGAACGCCAGAGAAGAGCACCAGAGAGAAGCCAGAGGAAGCCGAGGACAACCATGCTGCTCTAAAGAAAGGTACCGAGCTGCATGGCTGAATAAGAGACATGGGTTAGATGAAGGGTAGAGAGCTAGCAAATGATATGCCTGGGCCTGAGGCTGATCAGCCAAAAATGAATGAAAGCGTCCGTGTGTCACTGTGGGACTGCGGGACTGCAGGTCTGTGGGTCCTAAATCTTGAGGTTAGGCCTGAAAGTCTGAGCCAGAAACCTCCTACAACAAATGACAAATTTGTTTAAAAGTTCTATTAATTTTATCCTTCGCTTTAATTGTTTAGTTTCATAACACAAAACAGTCTAAATAAGATTAAAGTTAAATAAGGCTTGGCCATTTAGTAGAGTACATTTTTCTTAGTCTTAACTTTGGCAAGGCATGGTATCATAGAAAAATATTTGGTCTCTGTCTTCAGCTCCTGCTCCAAAAATCATAAATTCTACGGTGTATTTTAATGACAAAGGAGACAGAAGAATCTTTTGTTCCATTGCAGTTTTCAGATGACTCAAAATATCACCTCATCTCCAGAAAGATATGCTTGATTAGAAGAAGCTTACAGCTTTCAGACCAACCTCACAACATCTGCAGAACCAGAGGTTTGGGGTCTGATGAGTCACCATGGCCACCAGTGATGAAGTAGGTTAATGCACCCATGTATGAAGAAGGCAATGAAGACAGAGGTTCTTGAACTTAGGACTCTTAGAGGCCCACATATATAATACAAATATTAAAATCATTAATCTATATTTTATAGGGATAAATACGGTACTATTTCAACATAGAATGTTAGTAATTTACATAGTTTGAAAGCTTTCTAGACATTTCAGAAAGTTCATCTTGCATCACACTCCTTAGCTCCAATCTATAGACTCCAGTCGCTTTAGTAGCTAGCTATCCAGCCCTGCCACTATGGGAATTCTCAGGAGAATTATACTTTAACTAAATATTATTTGAACATTTTATTTTTTTCCAGAACTTCAATATTTTAATACGAATATATAACGTTACTATAGTACAATTTGAATTAGAATATATACCCTTATGTGTACATGTACCTAAACATTTGGGGGGGGTTGTTTTGTATTTTGTTGTTGTTTTTCATTTAATTTTTCATACCCACCATTGCTCTCCCTCCTACCCCTTCTTCCAGTCTTCCCGAGCCTCTCCCCACCCAAATTCCCACTCATATTTAACATTTAGTTCTTCCAGAAAATATGTGCTGACAATATTGTTACTATCCTTAGTAAATAAAAACTTGCATCTAAAACTTGCTAGTTAAGAATATTGAAAAGAAATCTTTTTCTTTATGGACTGTAGCCTGGTTATCCTTTGCTTTATTTAGCTCTATAATCCACTTATGAGTGAGTGGGTACATACCATGTCTATCTTTCTGTGTCTGTGTTACCTTACTCAGTATGGTACTTAAAGATCTGTCCATTTGCCTGAAAATTTTAGGTTATCTTTTTTTTCTGCTGGGTATTTCTCCATTAGACAAATGTTCCTCATTTTTTTTAAAATCCATTCTGCACTTAAGGGACAACTACGTTGTTTGTAGTTTCTGGCTATCACAAGTAATCCTGCTATGAACATAGTTGAGCTAATGCCCTTAAAGTAAGAATGTGTATTCTTTGGGTGTATTCCTAATATTGGTATTTCTGGATCCTTGGGGAGATTGATTCCCAGTTTTCTGAGGAACTCCCCTACTGATTTCCAAAGTGGCTGTACAAGTTTACATTCTCACCAGCAATGAAGAGGTGTTTCCCTGGCTGATCATCTCCTCCAACCTAGGCTGTCATTCCTGTTTTTTTATCTTAACCATTATGATAGGTGTAAGATAGTATCTCAGAGTTGTTTTGATTTGCATTTCTCTGCTGGCAAAGGATGTTAAGCAGTTCATTAGATGAGTTTCAGTCATTTGAAATTCTTCTGTCGAGAATTCCCTATTTTGCTTTTTCCTTTATTTGGCATTTGGGTTCTTTGGTTTTTGACTTCTAGTTTCTTGAGTTCCCTATGTATTTCGGAGATCAGTCCTTTGTTATTTACACAGGTTAAAGCTTCTATAATGAGGTGGTGATGGCTGAATTTTGTTTAAGTCTTCTTCAGACTATCATAGTCTCCTGGAATCATTCTAATTACAATTTAGTATTTTAAAACTCACGTTGGATGGATTATGTACAAATTAAGATTTGGGAGCACGTATGTGGGTGTATGTGTGTGTGTGTTCATAATACCATAGTAGTATTAGTTACCTTTCCTGATGCCGTGACTAAATAACCTTACTATAGCAGTTCAAGGATGGAAAGACTGCTCTGTCTTATAGTTCAAGGGCACCATTCTATCATGGCAGGGAAGCCATGGCAGCAGTAGCAGCAGAGGCAGAAAATTGGCTTAGGCAGGGAGGAAACAGAAAGAACCAGAAGTCAGGCTGAACCACAGATCCTCAAGGGTCCATCTTCTAGTGTGGCTCCATCTTCTAAAGGATCCACACCTTCCACACAGTGTCCTCAACTAGGAACCGAGAGTTCAAACATAGAAGCCTCAGAAGAACATTTTACATTCAAACCACAACAATGTATTTTCTTAATTATATTATGCTATTTAAGATATTCATAACTATTTATTTTATATCTGTCTATTCACATGAATACCTCTTTTTGTAATAATATCCCAAATTCCAAATTGTGTGCCCGATATAAAATATGCTTATCACAAAAACTTGCAATTTGGGAATTTTATTGAGCCACCACAAGGCTAACCAACCCATAGCACATCTTAATTTTAATTATATTCTTCATTATAGCATCATGTAAAAACCTACATGATGGGCATCATTTTCTTAGAGTCAATTTAAAACATAAACAACTCTTTTCACTTTAAAAGATATTGTTTTCACCAAGGCATAAAAATATTGACTTTTAACCCAAATACCCAAGTTTAATTAGTATATTAGGTCATTCTTTTACTCTATTGAGATAAATTTACATCACTAATTTTATTATCATCTTTCAAGCATTATAGTCTCATCCAATATTTTAAATATCTTTATTTTATTTATTCTTACTTGATGCCCTGTAAATAGCTCTTCCAAAACTCTAAGAATATTCTACTGTCTATTGTTTTTCAGTGTTGAATAATACAACCCAAAGGATAGCCAGATCTCTCTGAATCATCAGTGGGGTTACCAGCACTCAAGAAATCATGGACTTAGAAATGTTACTGCTAATCTAGATTCCGAATCGCTACTGAAGAAAGCATCTAGGAATGTCTTTGAGGAATTTTCTAGATTAAGTTAAGTAAGGTGACAAGACCCAAACTAAATGTAGGCAACTCCATTCTGTGAATTGGGTCCTGGTTTGAAATAAAAGGAGAAGGCGACAGAGCAGGAGTAGCCCATCCCCTCTTCCTCCTGTCTGTGAATGCAATGTGATCAGCTGTTTCAAGCTGACACCACAACCTCTCCACATGAAGGAACATACCTTGAAATAAGAGCTAAGATAAGAGACTTGCCTTCTTCAGATTGTTTTTTTATCAGGTATTTTATCCTTGCGTGAGTAAAGCATCAAATGCAATGAAAAATACACAAAAAAAAAGGATACAAAATGAAGGCAGAGCATGATTTGTTCTTAAGATACTTATGTCTGTTTTTACCAATCACACACACTATTCTAATGTATCACAAATCTACAATTTAGTCGTATGCTCTATGATTTCAAATATCCATGTTGGACTTGGAAGGCCAACTGTACTTGGGACTTGATAACTCTCTAAGTTTTAATGAGGTAATTCTTGATCACTTTTATTCCAGAAACTTTCTGTTTCTAAAAGTTCCTCAAATCAATAGGCAGTATCTTCCAGATATTGTCCATGAATTGTTTTAGGAATTCAATGGACTTTAGATTTAAGAGACTACCTAGAAACCCTGTTGTAATGGAGTAAGTAGCTCATAATGTGGGACTCTCTCACAGAATTAAGAATCAGTTCCTTGGAGTAGTCAGCAGAGCTAAATTCTGGTCTATGTTACTGTAAAATGATATTTCATAAGCATGTTTCCTACTCAGAGTCTAGTACCTGTAAGCATTATCTATAGTTGAATCAGTTGAATGACTTAAGTTCAGAAATAATCCATTCAAAGTAGACATGTTTCTCCTACCGAGTCATTTTACTTTTTGGCTCTTAGTAGTACTGGTAGATGTCTGTTTTTGTTGGCTATTGAAGATCATTCTCTTAATTAAAAAAAAATCAAACATAAAAATTAGTAAGTATGTTACTGAATCAATAAATTTTAGCATCTTTCCATATGTTAGGAAGAGTTGAACATCATAATATTTTGTACAATTACTAGATTTTATATGAAATCTTATCCAGAGACTGAGCTGGATATAGCTTATTAAGTGTTAAATTATAAAGCAATAGATACAGCTTGGCAAATTCAAACACTTTAAATAAATTAACTATATTGCAGTTGTATAAGACATTTTCCTGTTTTCCAAAATTCTTGCCTACCCCTAAAAAATGTCTTTTTGTTTTTATTGTAGTAGAATGTGTAAACACTTCAACCTGGGCTTATTGAAACAAAATGCTTTGTAGACTATAGTTGAAAAAGTAAGTATGAGAGTTTGAAGCTAATATACTCATATGTTATATATCCCAATTTTCTATGCTTGCTATAGATTTCTCTTACAGCTAAATGATTAAAAATGTGTCTAGTACTGCATTAGTCAGTGTGGAGGCAAAGGAGGAAGACTTGACATTGAGACTTTGTGTCTGGATAATGTGAGAAATCAGCAACATTCATGTGAACACAGCCGGAGTACAGTGATCCTGAGTTGGCAAAGATGATAATTCCAAGAGAATTGTGGATCAGAAAAGAAAGGGTTAAGGCCAGGAGTCTCACAGGCAGATGGAGAATTTAAGAACATACTGAGTTGGGTTTTTAGGGGATGGTGAAAAGTGACCAACCAGAGACTTTAGAGGGGGGGAAAGTCCAGACAGAATGAGTAATAGAATAAGTACGACAGTCCGGTGAGCTTGAGGATTTGAGGTACTGAGATAAATGGAAGAAGATGATTTGAAATGAGACCGTAAAGATAGATTGAAATTATGAAGTCTCCAATTTTACTAATGCATTTGATAATTTTTACAGTGAAAGCAGCAGACAAATTGTATTTTAAGCTGCAAAGAAACAGCAACATAGAGCAAACTATGTTTATCTCAGTTGCTATTACCAAATGCCACAGGGGTCTTTGTAATTGGGGGAAATGGAGACATTTACTTCTTCCAAGTACAGATGCTGTGGATCCAATTTGAGGTGGTGGTCTGTTTGCTGTCTTGTCTGCTTCAGGGACAGCTCCTTGCTGCTGCACCCTCACAGCTCAAAAGCTAGAGCAATGCTTCTCTGGAGGCTCCTTTATAAATGTATCGTTCTATTCTCTGAGGACATCTCTCAGGAGTTTCTTGTGTCCTAAAAGTCCTCTACTCACTTCTCTCACCTTGGACTGTAAATTCTAACCTATAAATTTTGAAGAGACATGTTGAACATGTAGTAATTGCTTTAAAAAAAAAAAAAACTAAACCATCTTAAATATTGCCTTAGGGACAAAACTGAATGAACATAGTAAGGAGAGAAGAAAATCATATTAAATGTTTTCTTTTCTGAAACAAGTTACAAAATTATAAAATTATCTGCCATGTAATAAGATGGTCATGTCGGAGGGTGAATTCATCATTAATACCCCGTGATAGTCCAGAGCCAGAAAGTGAAAATGAATGTCAATTTTGAACTGGAATAGAACTGGGCTATTGACAAGGCTGGCTGGAGTGTAGGACAGGAAGAAGGTCAGGTGTGTGGAGAACTTGTTATGTGGAAGAAGGTTCTACTAGACTCATTTGATCAGTCACTAATGACGTTACAAGAAAAAAGGAACATGAATACTCATGACACAAACTGACTTGTAGTCTCAAAAAGTGTTAAAATATTTTCATACTTTAAGAAGAAAAATCTAGATCAGAAAATTCCAACAAATGAGTGATGGCTAAACATTTAAGTGAATTTTCAAATCGAATCTAGACTAGGTTTAAGATAACTTGTCCTGGGATTTCTTAGGAAATACATGAAGTATGGTTTGTTGACAGCAGAGCAATGAGAAAAGCAGGAGACAGAAATTGGGCAGGAAGTTTTAGGGTAAAAAGATCTTCCCAAAATTGACCAGTTTCTTTCTTGTCTACAAGCCTGAAATGTCCTTAAGCCTGTCAGTAGCCCCGTTCTTGTCAGAGGCCAGAGATTCCAGAAGTGCTTAAGGCAAAATATCTCTGGTTTTGACATGGCCAGAGACCAGGGATGCCAAAAGTTAGTGCTTTTTAAATCTCTTTTCTCCTAAAGGAATACTTTTTCTCTGTAACCTACATTGAGGATGTGATTAAAACTTGGAAATACCTGGATATCTGTGATGGACATGGGACTGAGAAACTCAAACTTCCACCCTTCAATTTTTTCATCTAATAAAAGCTTGCTAATTACAAAGCAGCAACCCTCAGTGCTATCTCACCCCATAAAACTCCTATAGTAAAGGGGCTTTGCCTTTTTTTTTAAGCTTCTCATAATAAAAAAAACATTATTTTCTATACCTCATCCTATGCAGTCCATGAATTTCATTCTTTAAATTTGCAAGAAAGGCCATAGGAAATGGAGAAAAGCTTGAAAGCAATTCTACTGAGGTCAGGAATGAGATGAGAATATCTACCATGCCACTCCCTTTCAGAATTAGCCCTAGAATATTGTCTGGACCAATAGAGCAAGAGAAGGAATTAAAGTGAATATAAATAGTGAAAGAAGAATTCAGACTATCCCTGTTTGCATTAGACATGACACCGGATATTAGAGGCCCCCAAACCAACTAGAAAACTACTAGAAATAATAAATTCAGAGAAGTGGCAGGATACAGAATCAACCTCCATAAATCATATGCTTTTCTATACCCCAGCAGCAAACATAAGTAAAAAGAGATCCTGTACACACATTGACAGGAGCCTCAAATAAATAAATAAATAAATAAAAATGTCCGGGAATAAAGCTAAACAAGGAGTGAACAACCTCTGCAATGAAAAGAGAAGAATTCTAAAGACAGAGACAAAGAAAGACACTGGAAAGTAGCAGGCTATCACATACTCACGGGTTGGTGGAATTAATATTGTGAAAATAATCGTTTTACCAAAAGCTACTTATATATTAAATGCAATTCCAACTCCAATCCCAATGCCCTTCTCATTCTTCACAGAAATAGAAAATATATCCTCAAATTCATATGGAACTGAGAGCCAAATCAATCTGAACAACAAAACAAACAAAAAGACAGTGCTGAGTGCTGGGACAGTTACCATCCTAGATCTTAAGATGTGTTACAAAGGCATTGTAAGAAAACAGTAAGAAACTCAGCAAGAGAGAAATCTTACCTGATACTGAAAACCTAGTCAACCGCTCAAGCTAGTGAAATCATAAATACCAAAGGAGAATGTAAGGATATTACGTTGTTCCATTGTAAATAATTGTCCTACCTCTGAGTTTAATAAAAAGCACTGATTGGCCGAAGGCAGACAGGAAGTGTGGGCAGGGCTACCAGACTAAGAAAACTCTAGGAACAAGAACAGAGCAGAATGCCAGAGAGAAGCCAGAAGAATCAGAGGACAACCATGCTGCTCTAAGAAAAGGTACCGAGCCGCATGGCTGAACAGGATAAGAGTCATGGGGTAGATGAAGGGTAAAGAGTTAGCAAGTTATATTCCTGGGCCTTAGGCCGATCAGGCTAAAATTATTGTAAACATCTGTGTGTCTCTGCGGGTCTGTGGGTCTGCAGGTCTAAACCTTGAGGCTAGGCCCAAAAGTCTGGGCCAGAAACCTCTTTACTACAGGTTAAGATTTTTTGGTCAGAAGCTACACTCATAAAGCCTCACCAGCATGACTGCCCAAGAAGGAACTGAACAAAGATGGCATCGGTGAACATGCAAACCACACAAAGAAAACTCCATGAAGTGTCAACTGTACACAAAAACTACAGGGAATTAAGGAGTGCTAAGAGTATGAGAAACAGTCTTCCTCAGAGAAGAGCCCATCAATTAGTCAATACCAAGTGGGCAACTGACAAAATTAAAACAAAAAAGATTATACAGACTGAGTGGTTTGTATTCAGAAAAATAGAAGTATATATACTTATATAAATGAATGTAGAAACATTTAATTTTAAAAAGAGGCTGTGAACTTAAAAGAGCAGGGAGGGACATCTTGGAGGGAGTGACAGAGGGGAGGAAAAACAATGGGAAAATGATGTAATTATATTATAATCTCAAAAGTAAAAGAAATTAAAAAATAAATTTGTAAGACAAGAACTAATAAGTCCTTGGCTCACAGTGGCCTTGGCAACTTTTTAGCTTCTCTGGATGCTCACATCCTGATCTAAGCCAATCTCAGCCAAGAAAGACTCTATTTCTTTCAAAGACCCCCCAAAATTTCTGTATCATTTCAGTGCATTGACATTAAATATGAAGGAAGGTACTCACACTCACTGATATTCTTGTTCCTCGGCTTTAACTGCATCTTATTTTCCCATCTCCCTGCATTTCCAGCCTCTGCGAGCAGGCATGATCCATCCACTTCATCCTTCTACCTGTGCTTGTTCCCTTTTCTCTTAGATGAGATAGAACATTCTCTCTGCCTGCCTACTCTGCAATGGCTGTCACATTTTGCCTTGGGACCTTTGTTTCTAGTTTGCTGTAATATTGGCAAGCTATGTAATAAAAGTATTATGATGCTGTCTTTTTTAAAGTTATTAATTATTTAATATCATATTAAGTTGTTACTATTATTTATTCAAGATGTTATTGAGTTCTGTGTTCTCTAGATTATGGGCCTAAATCCAAGATAGACATAATAAATTACAATATAGCTCTTTTAATCCAGGCAGCCTGGGAATTCACCCCAAGTGCTATCATGTTTGTTTCTTACCAAGACTAATAAACATAATATGGACTAACAGATTATAAATGTATGAAAAGGAGTCAGAGGGAACATTTTAGAGAATATTAAAGGCTCAGCCCATAATGCAGCAAGACATTCCCCAACATGACTTATATAATCTTCAGAAACTAGCTGAATCTCATGACAAGTGAGGTTAGTAGATGCTCCAAATGATTGGGGCGGGGGGGGATATGATTGACTAAGCACAAGCAGATTAAAATTAAGAAGATAGAATGCAGGAAACACATCAAGGCCATAAGGTATGCATCACATGAATTAGAGTAGAATTGTCTGACAAACTCTCTTCCTACATAGATACTGATGGAGGACAGGATACAGGGAATTATAGGCTCTCTTCCTTCATAGATACTGATGGAGGACAGGATACAGGGAATTCCTTTCATCAGCACTAAAAATGCTTAATCTAATAGGCCTCTTATTTCCTCATGGCAGTTCACAAGGAGAGGAAAGGAAATAATGGAATCTCCAGAGGGTATTCTGTGGGGTAGGAGTTGGGGACAAAGGAGATACAGAAGACATTTCAATTATACACCATTGGGCTCAGAGACAGGTAATGTGGCAACCTCTAAATATAGCAGTTTGATTTAGAACTTAAAGAATATCACACCTATTGTTTCACACAAGCCTAGTGTACCATTAGACTAGCAGATTTAAAAACAAAAACAAAACACTGGCTTTTAGTGGCAAATATCAACTATTGCCTTACAATATCCTACAACTTGATTTATTTGTAACAGGAAAGGTACGAAGCTTTTTTGTCAAGGTCTCTGCCTTCATGTACAAGTATATATTAATTGATTTGAAGTATAAGGTTTCAAGGAGTTTATCACCCAACTTTAGCCATGAAATATCTCAAGCTAGATTTCAGTAATGGCAAACACTTGTCAGCTTGATTATTCTTGAAGATGGATGCTAGCTGCCATGTGCCCATTACCTCATAAAGTTTAGAATTACCTGTTCCTCGTTAGTTTCTGCTCCTAACACACAACCCAGTAGATGATAAAATTCCACCCAAATCTATGACGATGTCAAGTATGGGTTATTTGGTTGATTCTGCTATCCCTAGACTCAATCTCAATAGCAATCTGATGTCCAATTATAATTGCCCTAGTAGAACGAACTCTCTCTCTCTCTCTCTCTCTCTCTCTCTCTCTCTCTCTCTCTCTCTCTCTCTCTCGTTCTCTCTCTCTCTCTCTCTCTCTCTCTCTCTCTCTCTCTCTCTCTCTCTGTGTGTGTGTGTGTGTGTGTGTGTGTATGCATATACATATTCTGATCCCCAACAAGTAATCTTTTCCTATTGTCTTCAATTTTACTTTTACAAGGGACCAAATGTTTTTGTGTATACACTACATAGTGGTGAATTGTCATGTGTTATTTGAGCTCACTAAAAAACTGACTCTTGAAATAGGACTTTTGGCCTCCCAGTTTAGACTTAAGCCTGTCTCAACAGTCTTTCAAAATTCTCTTGAGATTGGCCCCTTGTTAATGACAGGGGGAGAAAAAGTCAAAAAAAAAAAATGCCAAAAAGTAAAAACATTGTTACCTGGAAATCAGTGACAGAAAATCTACTTCCAACAGAAATACTATTGTTTAAACCATGATATAAAGTTCCCTGTAATAAAATCTGCTAATGAGAAACTCATAAAGATCCACTGCTTGAAATTTCTCTCAATCAGTAATCCTTATGGTAGCCTTGTGAATTTTTCCTCACTTTATCTCTGCTGAGTTATATAAATATTAATTTCATGATGCTTTTCTATTTATCTGCTGTTTCTCTCATCTGTTACTTACATTTTTTTCACAATCAAAATCATAGACATTGGTAAAATTCTCTAGATAGCCGTTTATTCTCCAGGTCCCTAGCTTCTCAAGGAAGACACCATCATTCTCAAAGATACTCTAGTGTTCCTGTAGTGCATCCATCATAGCGATATCATTTATATGTTAAACAATTGATGAGAACATAAATTTGAAAATGATAATTTACCACAGTAAGCTGCCATATGAATTTAAGTTAAGTCACAAATCTATTCATACATTTAATTTAATAGCTAATTATTAAAGATCAGGTAAGAAAAAATGAATTAAAATCTTTTTCTTTGAAGAGAATATCCAACTATTGAAAGGAGGTTTACAAAGGAGGCCACGCTCACATCTAGCAACTAGTATAGGCTCACACATGCATGTAATTCCAATGGGTAGGTGAGAACTGTGACCCCAACTGCACATAACCACCATTTTGAATTGCTTACTGCCATGTTCCACAGACAAGGAAGAGCCCTTGGCATTTACTACATTCTTTGTAAATATTTGCCTTAGTAGATCAGTATATCATGAAATAAGAATTTTGATAACAAATTTTAAAAGTAGAGAACTGATAAAGCAAAGGTTCAAATAACTTGTTAGAAAATGGCAGGGGTAAGAACCAGAGTTCAAAATCCAAGGTCATTTGAATGAGTCTGTCTGTTTTATTCAGTCAGACATTCCATTTAAAATATTATTAATGTATGAAAATATTGAAATTAGAAAATTGAAAGAATAAAGCAAGGCTTTTACTTAGTTTTGGACATTTTTTCTAGATATACTAGAGAAAAATCATTGTCATTCCGTATACTTAAAATGCTAATGGCCTTAAAAATAGGACTATGTAAGGCAACTATGTAAGTTGCCAGTTTGTAAAACCCTGATTAACCAAACAACAAGTCTCCTGCATCAGGCTTGTATCACAGTCCAGTGTAGCTGCTTTCTATTTTCAAGGAAGTTACCAGACCAGTGAAGGCCAGGGGAGCTTATCATAGAGGTTGATAGAAGTCCTGCATTAAGACACTACAAGATGTCTCCTACATTTTAGTGTCTCAGATTGCCACTAGATGAGTGTTAGCTGAGAATCAAAATGATCTTTTGAATCAAGTCAACCTAGACCCCCAAAATGCTTTCAACTGTAATACATACAAGAAGGTACATTGATAGATGACATAGAATCATCCTTAAAGATAAACAAAATAAGAAGTACATTTTACAGACATGAAAGTCTTTCAGGGATCAGAATATTTTTATCAGTATTTCTGAAAATTTATAGAATTGCAGTTAAATTTATGATCTATGCAAATCTTTTAAAATGGGTTGTAAGTTAAATAAAAGGCACAAGTCATATATTGTCACCATACCTAATTTTACCTTATTTTTTGTTTTATTTATATATTCTTGTTTTTATTGGCATATAGAATATTTGTATGATATATTCTGCTATGATAAACATTATTTTGAAGGGAAAAAGCTATGAAATAAGATTCTTATTAACAGTAGAATCAGATATTCATTAATTCTCACATTGAGATAAATGAGACAGAAATCCCAGTCTTCAAAGTGGTCTGAGTCTTACTTTTACAACCATATCTAAGCCTTAAAAAGTACAGCTAGTGAAGAAGGCACATAGCAATGATTAATATTGATATTTAATTTTATAAAAATCATTTGACTGTAGAATACTAAAATGCTTTATTGGTGATACTCATTTTTGGGGGGACACCAAATGACAAAATTCTAGTTAGGTTATAAATGTAAGTAGCTCTCTGGCCTGGAGAGATTTCTCAGGCTATAATTTAGTTGCAACACAAACTTGAAGATCTTTGTTTGGATGTTCATGTACTACTGCCTGATGCAGTATCAGGTGTTTGTAGTCCATGCATGCCTATTACGTGATGGGAAGGAAGGCTGATAAACTCTTGGAAGCTCAGATACAGATATCCTGATATACGTAGTACCAAACAAAAGACTAGGTCTCAAACAAGATGGAACATGAGTAGCAATACCAGGAATTGGCCTCTGATTTCCACATGCATGTATGCACATATATGCACAAATATACCACACATACACACACACAGAGAGAGAGAGAGAGAGAGAGAGAGAGAGAGAGAGAGATTTAAAAATTTTTAAAGTTCCCTATTTTGTTTTTTTTTTTTTTCCTTTACTGTTGCATACAAAAAATTGTGTATTGAGTACAAACAATTTCAGGGCTTGTTCTTTGCCAGGAGATTAATCAATTTTGCCATCAAAATCTCAGAGTAAACTCTTAGACATGTGAAGATTCGTTCTTCATAATAAGAGCAGTTTTGTAGTGTAGTGAAGTTTAGATTTTAGTAGTTTATTACCAGTTATTAGCAAAACTATAATAGCCAATAGATAATAATATTGAGAAATTTCATATATTTTCCAGAAAGTTTTGTGCGTGTTTACCAATGAATACCTAGCAAAACATCTCTATTCACTAACCTTTGTTACTTTTTACAACATGAAATATATTTCTTAACCCTTTTCATACTCTATCAATGAAAATGAATTTTAAGAATCAGTCATCTACATTAAAATCATAACACAACTAAGATGCAGATTTTTAACTTAGCTAGGCCAGTGTGATTTTTTAAAATTGGAATCATTACTTAAAATAGGACTTTCTAGTGTTAAGTATAATGAATTTAAACATTATTAATCACATGATTTGCCTCATACACTATCTTTTTTTTTAATTGCATTTATTTTAGTCTCTCTCTCTCAAGTGTGTGTGTGCGCGCACATGTTCGTGTGTGCATACACACATGCCTGTATGCCTGTATGTTTATACAGGTATATATGTATGTACACATACCATGACACACTATTGAAAATCAGAAAATAGCTTTGTGGAATTAGTTCTCTCTTTCTACCTTTAAAGTTTTTAAAAGATCAAGCTTATGTTACCAGAACAAATTACATTACTGGTAGAGTATAAAAATCAATGTATATATGCTACAGTCTTTATAACTGTGTAAATATAAAATATTTGTATGTTAGTGGTATGACATAATCTATATGTATGTTCTATTTGCTTTTCTGTGTTCTCTACATTTTCTTTATTCAACATTTTGAAATCTCTAGTATATATAATGACTAACTCTGGAGTTCAGAAAAAATGAAAAGAAGTGTGCCTATAAAGTATGACAAAACACAATCATGTCAGAGAAAGAAATGTAACAAGTGATGGTATTGCTAAGGAAAAGTGTACACCTGTGTTAGAGTCTAGAAAGCAAACTGACTGATGGATATTCAGGATCGTGAAAATAGAAAATGCTGCAAATCTAAGAACCAAATATATCTTGGACATCCTTAGGTCTCTCAATGCCCAATGTTTGCTTACTTCTATACTTCAATCAACATCTCTGGACTAACAAGAAATTTGTTTAGTATAGATAGATTTACCAAGTCCAAATGTACTACTTCAAATTTTAAGAAAGCCATCAGATAGCATATGAGATGTATGGCAGAATTTCCGAGTTGCTGTACCATACATAACTGATGTTCTTACAATTATATTTGGAGAATGACTCGGTATAACTCATATTTTTACTAGCAATAGAAAGTTTATTCATCCATTTTCATGTTTGAAGTTGTTATTTAGAGAAACTTAATCTATGTCAGTGAGCCATGGTCATTCATGCTTGTCTCAAGAAAAATCTCTGATTCCCCTCAATGTGAGAGCTGTGCTTAGCATTGGAAAATCACTTTTTCTCATTATGTGGACTTAACATTGGAGCATTAAATACCCCCATATACCTCGTTATGTAAATACAAAGGACCTGAAATTTATTTATTTACTCATTCATTCCTTTCTTTTTCCTTTTTGTTTTTTTTCTTCATTTTGTTATTTTTTTATATTAAAAAATGTCTTTTTTGTCCATGTATTCCCCTGCTCCACCTCTCTTGCCTCCCCCCAATCCCTCCCAGTCAGCCTTCAACCTCCCCCTCCACATCCACCCATCCTCTCCCCCCAAAGGGGAAAGAAATCCCAAAGTGGGTCAGCTCAGCATTGCACATCCACTCCAGGAAAGTCCAATTTACTTATCCCAAAGTCAAGACTGAGTTAAGTGATCCTCTACAGGGAACAGGCTCCAAAGTGCCAGCCCTCCTACAGGAGCACAGTCTGATTCTACCCCTTGAGGCTCCACATACTGCCTGTGCCAATCTACAATTGCCTACACTTGGAGGGCCCCACTCCTTTTCTGGATAGTTCCCCAGTGTCTGTTCTTAATTCTGTGAGATCCCCAGAGCTCAAGCCAGTCATCACTGTGGGAATTTTCCTCGTAAATCCTAATCCCTTGCTCATACTCTCCTCCCCTGCTCTCAGCTGGACCAGGAGATTGGAGCAGTGCTCAGGCATGGATCTCTTCCTCCACCTCTATTCATTGTTCTATTCATTGTAGGTTCTGTGATGACACTTAAGGTGATTATTAACTTGGTTACAGGGGAAGTCCTGTTTAGGCACCCCTCCACTATTGTATGGAGACCTAGCCAGGGATACCCTGTGAGTTCTTTAAGGTTTCCCTAGCACCCAGTCTCTTTCCAACCCCACATTGGCTTCCTCTATTGAGACATCCATCTCTTTCTATCTTCCACTTTGCTCCTCTCACTCAACCATCTCTTTCTTTCAAGATTTGTTCCCAACTCTTCTTGGGCGCAACATGTTATGACCCCAATTTGCTAAGGAGATCTTCTCTATTTTCTCTTCCTAGGGGAATCTCTGGATATCTCTCTTAAGTTCCTTCTAATCCCAAAGTGTTCAGAGGTTGTGGTTTTCAACTTGGGTATTCTTTGCCTTTTGTCTAAAATCAACTTACTATTGAGTACATTCCATACCTATCTTTCTGGACTGTGATACCTTGCTCAGGAGGATATTCTCTAAATCCATCCATTTGCCCGCAAATTTTGGATGTCATTTTCTATTTTACAGCTGAGTAAAAAATTGTATAGATGTGCCACAATTTGTTACTCCATTCTTCAGTTGAGTGGCATCTAGGTTGTTTCCAGGTTCTTGCTATTATGAATAATGCTGCTATGAACATAGTTGAGCTAATGCCTTTGGGGTACAAATGTGCATCCTTTGGGTATTTGCCCAATAGTGAATTGCTGGATCCTTTGGGAGATTGATTCCCAGTTTTTTGAGGAACCTTCATACCACATTCCAGAGTGGCTGGACAAGTTTACACTCCCACCAACAATGGAGGGGTGTTCCCCCTGTTCTGCATCCTCTCTAGCATAGGCTGTCATCTGTGTTTTTGATCTTAGCCATTCTGACAGGTGTAAGGAGGTAGCTCAAAGTTGTTTGGATTTTATTTCTCTGATGGATAAAGATGTTGAGTAATTAAGTGCCTTTCAACCACTTGTAATTGTTCTGTTGAGAATTCCCTTTTTAGCTCTGAACCCCATTTTTTAACTGGGTTATTTATGTTTTGGGGTTATAGTTTCTTGAATTCTTTATACATTTTAGAGATTAGTCCTCTGTCAGATGTAGGGTTGGTGAAGATCTTTTCCCATTCTGTAGGCTGTCATTTCGTCTTATTGATAGTATCCTTTGCCTTACAGAAGCTTCTCAGTTTCAGTAGGTCCCACTTATTGATTATTGTTCTTAGTGTCTGTGCTACTGGTGTTAGATTTAGGAAGTGGTCACCTGTGCCAAAATGTTCGAAGGGTATTTCCCACTTTCTTTTCTGTCACGTTCAGTGTAGCTGGGTTTATGTTGAGGTCTTTGATCCACTTTAACTTGAGTTTTGTGCTCTTTGATAGGTTTGAATCTATTTGCATGTCGGGGTCTTCGATTCAATTCTATTCATCCACAAGTATGTTTTTATGCAAGTACCAGGCTATTTTTATTACTGTAGTTCTGTAGTATAGCTTGAAATCAGGGATGGTGATTCCTCCTGAAGTTTTTTTTTTTTTTTTTGGTTTTTTGGGGTTTTTTTTGCTTTGTTTTGTTTTGTTTGTTTGTTTGTTTTTGTTTTGTTGGTTTTTTTTTTATTGAGCATGGTTGTTTTGGCAATCCTGAGTTTCCTGTTATTCCATATGAAGTTGAGTATTATTTTTTCAAGGTCTGTAAAAAAAAAAAAAGTGTTGGGATTTTGATGGGGCATTGATTCTATAGATTGATTTTGGTAAAATTGTAATTTTTACTACGTTGATCCTACCTATCCAGGAGCATGGGAGATCTTTCCATTTTCTGATATCCTCTTAAATTTGTTTCTTCAGTGACTTAAAGTTTTGGTCAAACCGATCTGCTACTTCTTTGTTTAGAGTTACACCAAGATATTTAATGCTATTTGCAGCTTATAAAAGGTGATATTTCCCTTATTTCTTTTTCAGCTCTTTTGTCCTTAGTGTATAGGAGGGATATTGATTTTTTTTTTGAGTTAATCTTGTACCCTGCTACCTTGCTGAATGTATTTATCAGTTATAAAAGTTCCTTGGTAGAATTTTTGGAGTCATTTCTGTATATGATCATATCATCTGCAAATAGAGGTAGTTTGACTTCTTCCTTTCCAATTTGTTTCCCTTTTGTTTTCTAATTGCTTTAGCTAAAAATTTAAGACCAAAATTGAATATATAAGGAGAGAGAGGACAGCCTTGTCTTGTTCCTGATTTTAGTGATATTGCTTTGAGTGTTTCTCCATTTAGTTTGATATTGGCTGTCGTCTTGGTGTACATTACCTTTATTAAATTTAGGTATTTTCCCTTTATTACTGATCTCTTCAGGACTTCTATCATGAAGGAGTATTGGATTTTGTCAAAGACTTTTTTCAGCATCTAATGAGATGATCATGTGGGTTTTTTTTTTTTTTTTGTCTTTCAATTTATTTATATGATGGATGACCAGTTTTGTTTTGTTTTGCTTTGCTTTTTTAGGTCTTTAATATGATCATAATTTAATTTTGGTAAGTAGTACCTGTTCAGAAAATTGTCCATTTCTTTTAAGTTTTCCATTTTAGTGGAGTATAGATTTTCAATGTATGACATGATAATTCTCTGGATTTCCTGGGTGTCTGTTGTTGTGTCCCCCTTTTTATCTCTTATTCTGTTAATTTGGATACTCACCTTTTGCTTGCTGGTTAGTTTGGATAAGGGTTTATCTATCATGTTGACTTTTTCAAAGAACCATCACTGATTCATTGATTCTTTGTATTGTTCTCTTTGTTTCTATTGTATTGATTTCAGCCCTAATTTTGATTATTTCCTGCTGTCTACTTCTTCTACATGAGTTTACTTCTAATTGTTCTAAAGCCTTCAGATGTACTGTTAGGTCTCTCGCGTGATTTGTCTAGGTATTTTTTTTCCATATAGGCATCTAGTGCTTGAGTTTTCCTCTTAACACTGTTTTCATTGTGTCCCATAAATTTGGGTATGTTGTGGATTTATTTTCCTTATATTTTAGGAAGTCTTTGATTTCTTTCTTAGTTGTGAGATGTTCAGTTTCCATGAGTTTGTAGGCTTTCTGTGCTTTCTGTTGTTATTAAACTCTAACTTTAGACCATGGTGGTCTAATATGATACAAGGAGTTATTCCCATTGTGTATCTACTGATATTTGCTTTATGGCCAAGTATGTGGTCAGTTTTAGAGAAAGTTCCGTGGGGTGCTGAGAAATATGTATATTCCTTTGTGTTTGGCTGGAAGGATCTGTTTATTTCTATTAAGTCAATTTGGATCATAACATCTGTTAGATCCCTTATTTCTCTGTTGAGTTTCTATCTGGTTGATCTATCCAAGGATGAAAGTGGGATGTTGAAGTTTTCCACTATTCATGTGTGTGGTTTGATGTTTAGGTTTTAATAGTATTTCTTTATATATGTAGATGTCCTTGTGTTGGGGGCATAAATGTTCAGGACTGAGACTTCATCTTGGTGGATATTTCCTAAGATGAATAAGTAATGTCCTTCCTGGTCTCTTTTGATTGATTTTAATTTGAAGTCTATTTTCTTAGATATTAGGATGGCTACACCCGCTTGTTTCTTAGGACCATTTGATTGGAAAGTCTTTTTCCAACCCTTTCTTCTAAGCCTGTGTCTGTCTTTGAGTTTCAGGTGTTTCTTGTATGCAGCAGAGGATGGTGTCTACTTTTGTATCCATTGTGTTAGGATGTGTCTTTTTACAGGGAATTGAGTCCACTGATATTAAAGGATAGTGATAGCCAATGATTGGTATTTCCTGTTATTTTGGTGGTAGCTTGTGTGTATTTCCCTTCTTTGGGGTTTTCTTCTGTAATATTATTGATTGTTTGTGGTTTCAATAGTGTATCTGGTTTCCTTAGGATGGAGTTTTCTCTCAAGTGCTTTCTGTAGGGCCAGATTTATGCTATTGTTTAAATCTGGTTTTGTAGTGAAATATCTTGTTTACTCTGTCTATGGTGACTGATAGTTTTACTGGGTATATTGGCAGCCATGCTCTTTTAGTGTCTGTATAACAACTGACCAGGACCTTCTTGCTTTCATTGTTTCCATTGAGTAGTCTGGTGTTATTTTGATGAGTCTGCCTTTATAGGTAACTTGACCATTTTCCTTTGCAGCTCTTAGTCTTTTTTCTTTGTTCTGGAGGTTTAGTGACTTGATCACTATGTGGCAGGCAAGTTTTTGGGGTCTAGTCTATTTGGTGTTCTTGGCTTCTTGTATCTTTATAGACATTCCTTTCTTTAGGTTGGGAAAAATTTCTCCTATGATTTTGTTAAATATATTTTCCGTGCTTTTGAGCTGGTGTTCTTCTCCCTCTTAGATTCCAATTATTCTCAGGTTTGATCTTTTCATGGTGTCCCAAATTTCCTGGACATTTTGTGTTATGATTTTTTTTTGGTTTTAGTGTTTTCTTTAATTGTTGTATCTATTTCCATTGTTGAACCGTCCATTCTAGAGACTCTCACTTCCATCTCTTGCATTCTGTTGGTTATGCTGCATCTGTAGTTCCAGTTCATTTATTTGTGTTTTCTATTTCCAGCTTTGCCTTGGTTTGTGCCTTCTTTATTGCTTCTATTTCATTTTTTAATTCCTGGAATGTATCTTTCACCTGTTTGTTTTGTTATTCTCAGCTTTCTTTATTAAAATTATGAAATTTTAATTTGTATGTCATCCTTGCACAGGGGCCATGTTAATCTTCTCTGTATCATTTCAGTGTTAGCACATATGCTGCCAAAGCAAGCCTGGGACCTGAAATTTCTAAATTTTTAAATGTAGTAAAATTGAATTTGGTATAAATTTTTTCTTTTTTAGCAAACATGATTCATTTTCATTGATATTACTTTTAATTTTAGTTGAGACTTTAATTTTCTTATATATTACAAAGTTAATAAAAATAGATATTTAAGAATTTGATATTTCCATAAGTGGTAAAACATAATATTTGAATAATGGCCATATTTATATCTTTACAATAAGGCAGAGAATCTTTCTTTATGTTTCTTTTATCTAAATTCATTTTGAAATCACAAGTCATGTGATCTGCATTTCCTATTCTGGAAAAAAGTGAATACCCAGAAAATGTGTTAAGCAGAATCAATTCTTAAATCATTGTAGGATTACAGTCCACATTTGAATCTTCCAGTATGGAGTCTCAACATTAAAAACAACAAAAGAAAAATAAATTCAAAGTAAATGAGAAGAACAGTGTTTGATATGCTAATCATATTCATATGATATTAGTGATTCCTGGATTGAATACTTCAAAGTGCCAAGGCTAATAGAACCTCTTCCCTAAAGTCAGATCATCTCTAATCTCTAGCCAGTGACTCTCAGGATTGCTGTAAGATAATTCCTGAAAACATTCTGCAACCTACTAAGAGTTCCATTGATCCTAGTTATTACATAAATGAAAATAAAATTGTGCCCATATATTTTCAAATAAATGTGAATAAAGTCTCATTCTTCCCTTAGATGATAAGAAATAATAAACAGTGTTGCCATTAAAGCATCTTTTTCTGCAAACAAGCAATACTTCTAAGTCTCATTGATAAGGCTTTTCACTGTACAACCATCCTTCATAAATAATTTATAGGACTACCTAAAAATCAGTTGCACATAGAAGGGATTTATACTCCATAAAACACTTCCTTAATGCCACCCACCATGAGGGAACAACATAGGTAACTGAGAAACTAAGGAAATAATGAGGCTCCCACATTCTAGTTACTCTTAAATGTGAACACTCAGTTTTGTTGGAGGGGGGTAGTAGGGAGTGAGTGATGGGAAATCATTACAGAAAACAATATCTTCTGAGAAAGAGAGGGAGAGAGAGAGAGAGAGAGAGAGAGAGAGAGAGAGAGAGAGAGAGAGAGTTAGTTCAATGCCAAAAGTAAAGATAAACTCTGGCTAGTCAGATATCCAAAGATTTAGTTAGAAAAGTGTTACTCAAATCTAGTTCCCTTTGGGTTTGCTTTCTAGAAAATGGAATAATAATTTTTACTCCATAGCATTGTTGGTAAGGCTAAATTCCATAGTTTCCCTCACAGAGATTTTCTTTATGTCTTTGTCTATACCTAAGTACTACTGCTGGTCATTCTTCCTGTGCCTTCTCAGTTGTTTATGTAAAGTTCAGAGGCCATATGATAACATGGAATACACTCAGTGATGCTATGAACAGCTCATCAGGATGCTCACATGGCCCACTCATATGAGTGAGTCTATATATAGAGAGAGAGACACTGAGTCCATAGCTGTTCTTGCTGTTACTGATACCATCAAAATCCTTTTGCTTTCTACTTCCAAATTAAAACCTAAGAAGCTATCAAGTCATCAGATCCCATCAAATCTATATCAATAGCTCTTGATTTGTAGTACACCCTTGTATATAATTCTCCAATCGTCCTATATTGCCTTAAAACTCATGATTATCTTGCCCCAGATTAAGAATACTGGAAGAAATAGTGTGAGCTTTTAACTTGGCATTTAATAACATCCAATAATGACCTTTCCTTAACACATTTTATCTCATTCATATCTTCAATACCATTATCTTCATAACTACCACTAAAACATCATTAACATTAAATTGTTTTTGAAACCATTAAAATTTTCTCCTCTACCATATAAATCCCTTGAGTATCATGAAAAATAATCTCTTTGATCAAATTAGTAAAAAACTTGATATCATCTTATTGTTATGTTTCCACTCAACCCATACCAGGGTATAATATGTTCTTTAATCCTGATCTGCAAGTGTTATATTTGTATATTTTTAAAGTTGAAGCTCATGTACTTGCTGTGGGATTATACTTTTGTACACTGTAGACATTTGTCCCTCCTACTGGTTAAATAAAATGCTTATTGGCCAGAAGGCAAAAGGAATTATGTGTAAGGCTACCAGACTAAGAAAATTCTGGGAAGAGGAAGAACAAAGCAGAGATGCCAGGCAAACACAGAGGAAAGAAGACAAAATGATGCTCTGATAAAAGGTTCTAAGCCACTTGGCTAATCCTGGATTTGGTTAAGAGTTAAGAGGTAGCAATTAATATGCCTGAGCCATAGGCCAAATAGTTTATAATGAATATAAGAATTTGTGTAATTATTTGGGACCAAGCACTTGAAGGTGGTCTATTTGGGACAGCTGATCTGGATCGTGGAGCTAGTCCAGACCAGAAACTATTACTACATACATTAATGTTTTCCTCTTTCTCTGTGTCGGTTCTCACACCATTTGTGATGCTAATATTCCCTGTGGGTATGAGCCTTCTTTGTGTTCTGTGTATACATATTGCATAACCTCAATGAAAGAAATTTCTTTGGATATACATGTATCTATCTACCTGTCTCCCCACTGTAATCATAAAACCCTGAAAGGAAGAGGCTACCAGGCTCAGTTATGGTTTCCTTGGGCTTTTGAATAATGTTCTATTTTATAAAGAAAACCTCAAAGAATAAAGCTGTCTTTCACTGTAATTGGACAAATTGTTCTACGTATCTTGTTTTTTTCTCTCCTTTGCTTAGACACTGCTGTTTTCATTCCTGCCTTTTAAAACCTACTCCTCATCATTGGCCGGTGATGGTTCCTTTTTATTTTCAAAATCCAGCTTAACAATGTTCTTTCTGAGTGGAGTAGCATTGACTATGGCTATGAGGTACCATCCAACCTGCCATTTGACAAATGTATTAGTACAGGACAGAAAAGTTGGATCAAAACATTCTAGCCATGATAAAATCTAGATCTAAGTGTGTGTGTTTATATACTGATTCAGTGAATGGAGTACAGATCAAACGTTATCAGACCTAAACCAGAGGAAAACAGCATTGCTGGCAGGAATCATATATACAATCAACTACAATTGGAATGTTCTTTATTCCTGTCTCATGGTATCCCAAGTCATGGGAGTTGTTAAGGTAATAACAACAAAATATTTTGCCCACAAAATAAGAATTTGTTTATTTTTCTTATAGTTGTCTGCTTCACAAAAGTCACTGAGCTATCTGGAGGTCTGCAGCAAGAAATAAGCAGAGACTTCCCATTTACTTCGCGGGTCAGTTACCAGCTCCAGGACTTTGAAAAGGGCATCTAGAGATAATCTTCCTAAGTGGCTACATGGCATTCTTACAACATGGTGACTACGCCTTAAGGGAGAGCACAATGCAGAAGGAGAGGTGGACACAGTGATATACTATGGTCCTACCTCAGAAATAATGTAGTATGTCATGGCTTGGGAATGTAACATCAACTCCACACTTTGAAAAGAATAAGTGGAATGGGTGCTGTGGTATGCAACTATTTGGAAAATTAAATTACACAGGGGATTGCATTTTGTATTAAGTTAAAGATAACAGACACACATGCAAACTTATCTTCTGACAAAAATTCCCAATGTACATTATCTCATATATGTTGTTAAGGCAATGTCAGGATAGTGGGTATCAGTAGAGGTACTATTCTGAGGGGTAGAATTAACTGCCTGGAATTGGATTGAGATCTTTCATAACCAAGAACAGATATCTTCAAAATCTAGTAGACACATGACTTACATATGGTGTCTTGTCAAAGATTCTATTCCTGGTTCCCAGAGATGTTGTATAAGGTTTCTGACCCAGATTTTCTGGCCTAGTCTCATGGCTCAGACCTGCAAACCCACAGTTCCATAGTCTCACTGAAACACACAGATGCTTATATTAATTGTACGCTGATTGACCTGGAACCCAGGCATATAACTTGCTAACTCTTGCTCTTAAGCTACCCCATCATGCTTATCCTGTTAAGCTATGCTGCTCAGTACCTTTTCTCAGAGAAGCATAGTTGTCCTCTAAATCTTCTGGCTTCTCTGTGCCATTTCTGCTCTGTTCTTCCTGTTCGCAGGGTTTTCTTAGTCTGGTAGCCCTGTCCATACTTCCTGTCTGCCTTTGGCCAATCTGCATTTTTATTAAACTAGTAGGCGGAACAATTATTTGCAATATAACATAGTCCCACTACACAGAGATTATAAATCAGTAGGTCTGACATGGGTGTGAGAATGGAATATGTGATGGTGAGATGGTGATCTAGGTCCCATACTTTGATAAGTGACAGCTTTTCATGTAATTTCATTGCATGTGCTAAGATAGAAAATAACATCAGCAAGATGTATATACTACCCATCTCCCCATCACATAGAGGGCAGTATGAGAAAGGGGGATATTTGAGATGGGTGCAGGCTGTTAGGTAAGGTTTATTTCCCAACCTTCCATCCTGATACAAAGAGCAAGTTAACTTGTGTTTCCCCAGGTGAGATGTGGGATGCAGGAACGAATACTTGTGGAATATGGATAGTCATTATGCATGCTCCTTCAAGTTCAAAGTTATTTTATCTGCACATTTCATTAAAGGAAAAACTGAAGCAAAGAGAAAGCCAAGGAGAGACAGCATCAGAATGAGTTCCTTAGACTCTAAACAGGCTGCATCTTTAGCAGGAAAACATTTCATGAAACCTAAAATTTCTTTCACATCTTCTGCCACTTAGGTGAATAATTCACTTAAATAGAACGTCTTGGACCAGAGAGTCTTTCTCTGACACACTTGCCACAAACAAGCTTCATCCTGAAGTCCTTTCACCTCTGGACAGAGGTTCCATCAAACGCTCTGCAAAATGTTTTCCTAGATAAAACATTCCTCTCTTTGAAAAACATTGGCACCACTCTTAGGTAACCCTGTACCCCCACCTGAAGATGTATCAGTTGACCTTTAATCTGAGCCCAAATAGAAGTTTCTCTCCTAAACTTTCTCAATGCACTCACTCCTTCTCCATTCTAGCCATGAGTTCTGACTTTAGCAAACAACTTTGATTCTCTGCAGAGCAGAAACCCTTGACAGTTCTGTCATGAGTTGAGTTATCTGTCACCTAGCACATCTCAGAAGACATATGATGGTGGATCTAGTATAATGGGCATGGTAACTACCCCTTCTCCTAGTGGCCAGGCTCCATCTCCACTATCAAGTTTAATAATCAGAAAGTGGAATACCTTGGCCATTTTATCTTATCCCCCACAGAAGGGTTTCAGGGAGTACAATTTAATGTTATGTTCTTAGCCAGTAAAGTGAATCAATACCAGAACTGTCCATTTGAACAGTGTTTTTATTTCTTGTGACATTGTCTATTATTCAGCACCTCTTATACAAGGAGCCACATGATAAATTTCTTTTAAAGTTTGGTCCTTGGAAAAGTTTGTCTCTATAGATGAATGTGTTTATTTTCTTTGTCAGACAAGAAAAAGGAAAATGTGTAAACCAAGCACTCTATGTTCTTACCTTCCCTGCTGGGAAACTTAGAGTCATTATGAGTGTCCAGCTTCGGTAACTCACTCGCACCAAGGACCTGATGTTATTCATTCAATCAGATGATTGCTCCTTCTAAAGACTTCTGACATTTTACATTTTTATGTTCCCTACTATTTTACAATTTTAAATAATTTTCAAATTAAAAGGATTAGAAAGTGTGCAACATAAAATATAAATATCAAATAATTTAAAAACTCATCTTAGGAATGGATGGTCCCTTTCTCTAGAAATCTGTACATTTCGATGAATATTGCAGTGACATTACTTATTAGTGTTCTATCATGCAGTTATTAGAAGCCCGGAGAACATTTTTTTTATTCAAAATTATCCCCTTCAGTTCATATCAACACATTAGGGAAATAATGCCATTGTCGAGTGATGCTGTCAATCATTTGTCAGTCCTCCAGGTTATGGTAGATAGTATATTCTGTCACATCTGGACTACTTTTAACTTCTTTATTTTCCTAGCCTAATTTATTCCAGTTGTAGCATGAGGATTATACTTGTCTTCACATTCTAAATCAGGATTCTGGGTAAGGTTTTGCATGGTGTCTAAACCTATATTTTCATAATATATTGGCAGATGCCTAACATTGCAGTGAGATTATTAACCTAAAGAAAGATCTCATTTCATGAGTAAAACACGTGGAATTTAATGAACAAAGGAAAAAGGACCTGCTTTAAAATGACACTGAAATGTGTCTGTATAAGCTAAGAAAGAGGTAAAACTTTTCCTATCTGCCAGTGTTTGACACAGTGACTCTAGTTGACCATTTGACTGGGCCTTCTTATGGAAACCAGTTATTGTCTTTGACAGTTGTATAAGAGGCCCTGGGTTCGTCCTCAAGATACTGAGTGATGATGATAATAATTGGCATACTTCGTTACGAGGAATTTTTTCTATTTTAAAACTGGGCTGTAATTTTAGTTGATGACTTTTCTAAAACACTAAAATTACTTAGAAGCTCCCAATCTCTTATGTTCTAGACCTTGACAATAATATGTCATGATCCAATTGTGTTCCATGAATACTTTAACAAAACAAGCATATAAACACAATTAATTATTTTTCTTGTATCCAAATTTGAAATAAGGTTTTAGCTTTCAGGAACTCATCTTTACACAATGACTTATATATAGGCAACTATGCATTAGAGGAATCATCCAGTTAGTTTATTATCCTGAAGTGTATTTTGTTACAGAATCTCTTCCAGATGAGGCTAGTTGTGGCTTAGGAACCAGCAATTTCACTAAATACTCTATATTCCTGGTGAAGCAGTGAATTTATCATCTGATGCCTCAAGTTGCTTAATAAAATTTTATAAAGAGACACACACACACAGTAGGGCTTGAGCTTTGTCAGTTGTAAGTTAAATATTCCCTTGTCTGACTGTAATCCTGAAACACCTTCACGTGTACTTATCTCTAGAAGCATCAGGCAATCACCTCTAGAGACTCTACATTGCTGTCTCCTAATGACAAGGAGTTACCTCCACTAAGGAGGAATGCTGTTCACTTGAAAATTCTCATTAATAGAAAATCAATTCATGTCAGCGATGACAGTATTTAACATTTTCTCTTCCTGGTTGCATAGGAGTTCCATGCAAATGTGAAGTATCTGTTGGCATGCATTCTTTCAGAAAAGATTCTGAACATATGGTCTTTGGTACTTCCTCAGCTCCACAAAGGTGTTTGGTTAACAGAAATAAATAGCAACATGTACATGTACTCTAAAATTTCTTTTCATGCAGTTTGGATGGCCTAAACCCATAATGTCCAACTGCTTTTTATCTGTGTGGTTCTCACATCTTTTACAACATGTGAACAGTACTGTGATCTTTGTTGTAAGTCCTGCTGCAGACAACTAGCACTACTTTCTGGTTATATTTGCCATTATGTTTCATTTTTAGCATTTATGATAAAACTCATGCTGCTCAGCATCATTAACAGTAAGACTCTAGAACATCTACTTCTAACGTCTGAAAACAAACATACTTTTATACTCAGTGCTGGGATACAAGGTTTTAAATGTTCTTTCCTGCATTTTATATTGTAGGGTGTCTGGTTATCTGACTTGATTTGAATGCTAGAAAGAAATTGGGTGAATAGTGTCATAATTACTCTTCTTTGCTGTGATAAAAATACATAAAAAAGCATCTTGTAAAAGGAAACATTTAATCGGGGCTTTGTTTGTAGTTTTTGATGTTTAGTCCAGGATCAACATGGCAGGAAAAATGGCAGTGATGTGGTATTTGAGCAATAGCTGAGACCTTACATATTATTCACAGTTGAAAGGTTAGAGAAAGAAACAGCACCTGGCAAGGGCTTTTGAAGCTTCAAAGCCAACACTCAGTGACACATCCCTTCCAACAAGGCCACACCTATTAATCCTTCCCAAAATGTTTTACTAACTGAGGAACAAGCATTCAAACCTGTGAGTTTATGAAAGCCATTCTTAACTAAACTATCACAGATGGTCTCTCTTTGCCCACTTGCTTCTGGCACCATTTGAGACACATGATTGTCTGTCAGCTACGAATGACACCATCAATGGCCATTAACTTTCCTTTAAAAAATAGACAGCTGGTGCCTCACATCCTGGATCAGGTTGGGGGTGGACCTTCCTTGAGGAAGAAAGGCTCTTCCATGTAAGAGAAAGATAATCCTTTATTACAACTTAAGGAAGACCAGCCTAAAGCCAAAGAGTACAAAGACATATAAAAGATATAAAATGGGAATAGTCACTGTCTCCTTGTCGAGATGGTCATTGTATATTCCTCTAAAAGTCCCTTAAAGGTGACTGCCTACAGACTTTCATTGCAAGGGCTGTTAGGTAAGATAGAAAATTAGGAATTCTAAAGGAAGGAGGATGTAAAGAGACTGTAGAGTTTCCCATCCACTCGAGCCTCCTGTTGTGGATTAAAATAAACTAGCACTAGCTTTTCAGTAATGAAGACCTCAAACTGCTTAGAAGTAATGGCAAGGCTAAAGGTGAAGTCTTTGATTCTTGTAGTTTTATTAAAGAGCCATAAAGCTGCCTTTCTCCTGGAGTGACTAGGGCCTTGGTTATGAGAACAGTGCATCTCCCTTTCAGGCTGTCCAAAGGGAAGGCTTTTACTTGTTTAATTTAACCTTATAGTCTCCGAGTGTTGCTCTGTATAGCCCCAAAGTCAGGATTTGCTGAAATAGCAAAGAATAATAGCTAAATGAATGAAAGGTCCTCAGTTTACCCTTTTGGTCTGTGGCCAATTTATCTGTCCAGACCTGGTCTTTTCCTTCTTCTGTATGGCCCTCATCATCCCCAGTCTCATTTCTTCAGCTCAACTAGACAGAAGCTGGATTTCAATCTATGAACTAGCAGCAGTCTGGTGTTACAGCTTCATCTTCAGCTAACATCCAGCAGGACTAGTTATCTGACCAATCCAGAGACTCCATAACCCTATTAGCATCCTATATCTTTCTCCCAGGACACTTTCTCTCAGACACTCCTTGAACACTACAGCAGCATCTTCAATGTTGTGTAGCCATTTTGTAGCCTGCACATAGGTATATACATGCATTTATTCACTGTTTAATTTTTTTTAGATATGAGAGTTAGTATAAATAATCAAGATTAGTATAAAAAAAACCTTCAGGTAGGAATGTTAAGAAAATCAGGAGTGCTTAGGGAAATGCCCTACCTTGTGGATTTATTGTTGCTAAATCAGTTCTAATATTATAGAAAGACATTTCTATGTCTGTAGCATAGGGCACTCACAGAAATAGATGTGAAAAACATACAGACTGACTCCTTGATTTCTGCAAATTTGACATTTAGTATGAACAAGATGATATTTTCTAAAACAATGCTTGACTGGTTAAAACTAAGCTCATAAATTTTTTAAGTTATGCACATGAAGCCATTGTAAGAATCATAGGAGGCGGGAACTAAGAGAGCTGTAGGTGCCTGTGCTGGTAACAGTCCTTACACTTGAATGTGTATCCATTGCGGTCATGGCCCAAAAGTTCTCTTACACAAATGTTTGTTAGATAAGATTCAGAGCTTCTTCCATACTCATAAAAGGAAATTATTACTACCTGCATTTATAGACCTACAAAGTTGGGCTCAGAAAAACTAAGAAATTTGACCCAGGTCGTATAACCAACATGAGCTGTGTTTTTTAATGCCCCCAAAGGGTCAGACTCCAGAGTTTTAGACCTACGTTTCTTTTCTCTTATATTTCATTTAATTGTTTTGAGACACACTGTACTAAATCAAGGTCACTATGTAGCCAAGGATGATCTTGACATTCTCACCTTCTTGCCTCCACCTCCAAAGTTCTGAGATGTCAGGTGGACACCATCATGCCCAGATTATACAGTGTGGGGTGAAACCCAGAACCTTGCACATGCCAGGCAAGCTCTCTACCAACTGAGCTGCATCTTTGACCCTCTTCACCTGCATTTCTTGCTGAGGTCTCTAGTTAACCCCTTATTTCCATCGGAGTAGAAAAACTACATTCTTGGAGTTATTAAGCCAAGTTAGGAACAGGTTGTGACTTGAAATCAAAAGTGGTGCAGATGCTATTCCTTGTCATTACTCAAAAGAGAGAGCTTCTGAATCAGAAGCCTTGGCTTTCACAGGCCATTGGTTTGGGTCACTTGCCCTGCATACCTCTCCTACCCATTTTTTAAAAAATATGACCTCATAAAATACTTTTCAGTGGATTATATTGGTCCAATGCCTCAGGAGCAGCCTCTGGTGTGTGTAAACCATCTCTCTGTGGGTGGCTATTATATTTATATTGGTTTAAACTGTTTCCATTACCAATCCATTATGCTGAAATTCCCCCTTGCTGAGGGCAGCTGTGTTATTCTTTTCTTTGACTGGAGCCCAAGAGCTATCTCTCCTACTCCTTGGGAACTGTCCCTTTAGGAGTAAACATCTTGAAAGACAATACCTCTTCCCCCACTGCCACTTGCTAACTCAGGAGAGTGTCCCTCCTGGCTTCAGCCAGATTGCATTGCTCATTTTCCTGGGAGAGCGAAATTGTAGTGCTGTGAGAAAGAGATGTGGTGCCTATTTATGCTGAGAAGCAAAGGAATGTCCTGGGAATAACCCTGGGGCTGCTCTTTCCACAGGCAAACAGTCCAAGCACAGTAAGGAGTAGAGGTCCAGATGGCTGGAGTATGTCCATCCTGATGACCATCCTGCAAATGAAAGGCTTCAAAGGCCCCCTCGCAGAGCCTCTGACCAAGCAATCAGGGATGTCTACGTTTTGATCTCACATTTTCAAAACAAAGAACACAAAACCAGTAACTAAAAGATCAGAGCTGAGCATCACTAATGCAGGTTCATATGGTGAGTTGCCTCAGCTGGTGTTGTGATAGACTAGAGACCCAAGCTTATAAATTTAATTTTCCCCTAGAGTTCTTAGGTTATCACTTCAAGTTGATGATGGTTGATAACCCATCCAGCTGTCCTGTGATGTCCATATGTGCTCAAGGGGAAGGAAGGTAGAAAGATTGCATATAGCAATCCTTTTAACACCAATACAGAGGAAGCGAAAAAGCCTCTATGTGTTCAGGAGTCAGCTTGAGCATTCTTAGTTTAAAAGCCATACTGAATGGAGAAAATACTTCACATTGACGGGTGATGCTAGTATATGGGTTCAACTCTTAAAGAATCTCGAGTCTTCTTGTTTTAAAGAGAAAGAACAGATTGCTCTTCTCTCCCCTCCCCTCCTGTTTCGTTGGAGGCTTTGCTTTAGAGGATTTAAACTGTTTCGCCTCTCTTTGAAACATACATGATTCCTTTTGATATCTCTATATACCTTTCTGTTAGATGTAAGGCTGAGAATATTCTTTCTTACACTGAAATCACCAGTGGCACCCTTGTATCACACTGCTTCAGGAGATGGAAACCTGGCTGCAGGACCTAGAGTTGTCCACATATCATCTTTTATAGGCCGACTTTTTGTCCTGCCAGCCAGTTCCCAAATAACCACCCAGAGACTTATTAATTATAAATGCTTGGCCAATAACTCAGATTTGTTACTCACCAATTCTTATATTTTAAATTAACCTACATTTCTTTTCTAAACTCTAAAACATGACTCTGTATCTTTTCTCAGCACAGCAAGGTCAACTTCTTTCTTTGTCTTCTGAAGATCCCTCAGACTTTTCCTTTTTTCCCAGCATCCTCTTTGTCTCTCCTGCCCAGCTATAGGTCAGTCAGCTCTTTATTAACCAATAGGCATAATGCATATTTGTAGTGTACAAAGACTGTTCAACAGCAATTTCCTGTTAAGAATTTTTTTTTTTTTCAGTTAAGGCCAATTAGCTGTGAAAATAGTCACCTGATACGTATTTAAGGCTGAAGCATGTGCTGCCAAGTCCTCTTACCCAAGTTCTAGTTAGTGTTCATTCTTGAAATGGTTCAAGGGCCAGTATCCTTGGAGGCTTTAAAGGATGGACCTCTCTTTCATGGCAGCTTTGGCCCCTACCTCTTAATTCCCTTGTAACACTAGGAAGTAAAACATCACAACTGCTAGTCCTTAGGCCTCCTGGTCAAGAATAAAATACTTCTGGCCCTGGGTAAGGACATTATTCTTTCTAATATGTACCAAAGATCCAAACATTACATATTATTGTCTCTTTTCTTAAGAGTTAACCCCCAAGGTCCTGTAACTCACCTGGTCAGGAGACAAACTCAGGAAACTGACTCATCTAAAGACATGCTAAGGTGGGGGTGGAATAAAAAAATTATCTCCTTAATGTGATAATATATTTGTTCTTTCCAGATTCCCCTCCCTCAGTGCAGGGTTTTCCTCATGGACACACTATTCAACCTTTCCACTTTTATTGACTTGGAGCTCAGAAATAATTTTATATCATTTTTCCTTGAATTATTAGTTCCAAAGCAGGCACTAGAAATGCTAACATTGCTGCCAATGACCTGAATGACAGTGGGGGGGGGGGGGGTTCAACTCATGGTGGACTCTGACAGGGCAAACAGCAACAATGCTACCTAAACAAAGCAGTCCTCAGACGTCTTGTCAAGATTTTGTCAGGAAAAGCCAATACTACCTGTATCCACCCAGTATAGCCACCCAGTATGCCACTGCAAGGTATTCTAGTTCTTGATTGACCCAAACAAGCTAGCAACAACAGATCAAGTCCCCATTGCAAGTCCCAAGTTGTTTTGGGTTGCCCCCACCTCGGCTCGAATTCCCAGGCTGTTCTGGATGCTGCCCCCCACCCCCATTATTTTAATCCCCAGGCTGCTCTGGATTGCTACCTCCAACACACTGCTCTAATTCTCAGGCTGTTTTGGATTGCCTCTGCCCCCAAATTCCCAGGCTGTTCTGGTTCACACATCTTTCTACTGCTATCTACTTCTTACAAACTGTCAAGGTGCTTTCTGTCATGTTGTTCTCTCTGTGCACCCCACCACGGAAAACCCTGACAGTTTGATCCATAAGGAACTCACAAGGTGTTCTACTGTGTGAAATGTCTTAAACCCATGAATGAAAAATAAGGTAAAAAAAGAGAAAAGTACATGACTTCTTTTAGATATGGTAGAAGAGAAAGTTTATCTTAGATAAAAGGGAGCGCATAGGCAGAGGCAAGGACATCTGGGAGATTCCACAGGGGAAACGGCCCTGACTGAGTTTGGCCATGAGACATATGGGGAGAGGGCAAAGAGAAAGAAGAATGAGAGAGAGGGACCTGGATCAGCAACCAGGAGGTCAAAGGTACCAAAAGAAAGGGTAACCAAACTAGCTGGATTATATGGGGAAGAACCTCTGGGGGCAGGGCAGCCCAGACCCTGAGCTAGAGAGATCAGGGTAGAAGCTGGGTGGGTGTAAGCCAGGCATACCCTATAACACATAGGGACTGAGGGATGCTGGGAACGCAGCCCGATCTAATTTGAATGGTTACTAGGCACCTCAGCTGTTTGTCCCAGGGTCTCAGACTTAACAGGTTTTTGTTTGTGTGTGTGTCTGTGTGATTTTATTGTTGATTTATTTTATTTTATATTTTTGTTGTTGCTGTTATCCACTGTGCCCTGGCTTGCAAGAATACTAGATGGACAAAGCCATGCTTTATTGGAGGCTTTGGTTTGTCTCACTCTTTGAAGTGCCTCCCACCCTAGCCTTCTGCCATGTGGCCGCTTGCCAGGCTTTGTTGCTGTACATGCCAGCTTTCTAAGACCCAAGCCAAAATCCAAGGCTTTGCCTCCTCACTTCTCCATATCCTTTATGTGGCCATTGTACCTGCCTGTTCTTTTAAACTCTAGCTCAAATGCCCTCAAATGCTGAACCCTTCTTACATTCTTTTATTAATGAAACCAAGAACCAAAAGGGAGTTAGAGGTTCCCTGGTAACTAAAGTACATGTATAATGGAGTCTGTGCTCTTTATTACACGAAAGATAAAATTCTTTTTATCTGAATTTGCAATCACTTGGCTGATTTTCACTTAGTAGCATCACGTTGGGACATAATATTAATCCAATAATTAAACTTGGCTTTAAAAAAAAAAAAAAAACTTTCCACTTTTAGGAACAAGAGTTCTAAATTGAGAGGTTTTGATTTGATGCGATTTCTCCAATACCACCAAGGTTGTATGGGTGAGGAAGAAGAGTTTGGGAAGACTTTATAGACCATATAACAAGGAAGAAGGCTTTCTTGATGTTCTTGATGCTTAATGCCTTATTCTTTCCATCTAATAACCTAGTCTCCTGTGCAAACCACCCTCTCAATCAGGCCTGGGATACTGAGACAGCTCTGGATTATCGGTGTCAAGAACTATAGTGTGAGACCTCTTACAACAAGGTTTTTAACTCATCAAAACCAAACATCAAAAGCAATTTCTCAACTGTTCACTGGATAACAATATAAAGTTGCATCTCGTTTAATAAATCATATGTATATATAATAAATTTTGTCCCCCCAAAAATGTTTTATTCCTGCATATTACAGACGGTAACCAAATCGGGGAAGAGTGGTTTATTTGCCCAATTCTAGTTCTTGTATTTAAAGTAGTTGTCAATAGTTTTCAAAATTACATATAATAATTGCCTAGGAAGCTTGTTTACTGTGAACTCAGTCTTGACATTTCAGTCCCCAGATAGCCAGTGACTCCATGAAATGTCTTTGTCCACAGCATAGCTTGCTAGCTGATGCTGGACTTTCAGCTAAAGAAACACTGCAGGTAACACACAGCAGTCCACATTTCTGCCCCGCTAAAACTAAGTTCAGACCAAATAATAAGGGTTATGTTGATGTGTTTCATTATAAACAAGAATTATACCTTAAAGTGTCATATCAATTTGCAATGTCAGAAGTGAGAATATATAATAGGCAAAGTTACCTTAAAGTTCAAAAATATAAAAACTGAACTTTAACATTTGGTAGATAATATCAAAAACAGTAGGAGCTCTGTCAGTCTGGAAAAGTGGATTCTGCATCCCTGTGCAAAGTGAAGGCAGCTCCATTGAGGGGAGAATGGCCCTTGGTTGCAGGGGAGATGGGTGTGGCACCTGGATAGTGCCCAGAACAGGGATTGCTAGGAGCCAAGTTCAATGGGAATTACTTTGGAAATTTTTCCTTAGGGGCACAGAATTTAAACTTACAGCACTATGGAAAGATTAGCACTGTTGAAATTGAACTCCCTCGGTGAGAGTCCTAGCAGAACAGTATCTCTTGTTAAACCTGCCGTCGGATTCCAGCTAACTCAATCTCAATTTCTTTGCTTTTTAAAGCCCCCTGAAGCTTTATAAAATGCGCTGATACACTTTCTCTTATGACACAGATCAGCACTGTCATATGGGAAAGTATTTCCAACTCTATCTCCGAAATATTTCCAATATCAGTGCTGCTTCCTTATCATATTTCAAATCAATGAAGTCTTCATTCCTGGAATCAAGTGCTTTGTTCTGCAACCTCACAGTGATGACAGGTCATTTTGAAACAAACAAACAAAAAGGTGGAATACAACCAAAGTCCAGTGATTCCTGGTTTTTTTTTTTTTTTCATTCTTCTTCTCCTTACCTGTCTTTCGCTCAACATCTCCATCTGATCTTAGTGCCTCTTTGTGTTCATTTACGTATATTTTATTTGTATTCACATATCCACCTTTTCTTTGTCTTTCTAGGAACACTGATTTGCTTGCCTATATTGACTTCTTTTTATGCGTTGTTCTTTATATGATAAAGTTCATGCAACAGTTTTTTAAATAATTCATTTTGTACACCCATTTTATTTTGTTGGGACTCAGAAAATAATTACCACCTCCTCTGCTCTCCCCCAAACCTGATATTTGTAGATGCAGAGAGGCCTTTGAACTTACCTCAAAATCAAATCAAGGTGACTTTGACCTTCCTCTGTATATGTTTCTGGAAGCCTGGAGAGATGCTTCACATACCTTAGGATTCACCAAAAGAAGGAGGGAAATGAATTTTCATTCTCTTACTGAGATTTGCTCAGCAGAGAAGACAAATCTCACAAGGTATAGACTGAAGAGTGTCTACACCTGCACAGTCTTCTCACACACCACTGTCCTTTATTTTAGTCCAAATGGGCTATATCTGTAACCTGCTCTCTTGTATAACACTGGCCGACTTTGCTCCAATGCATTTTGTATTTTCTATATTTACTTAGTTGCTTCAAAATTGTTTTCTATCCCCCTGAAAAGTATACACATCCTCAATTACCCTCTCATCTGTGGAAATGGGATAAGATCTGAGTGCCAGGATAATAAGTGAGTCTTCATCCGGTGTTTCTGTGTCCATGAACAAAACACATTTCCAATTTTTTTTCCAATTAACTCACCTTCATTTTATTATTCTAATGAATCTACAGAGGTAGATGGATGCTTTTTTTCCCTGAATCCAGGCATTTTTCTTTATTCAAGGTTAATATGTTTCTCGTGTCCCTTTATTAAGGGAAGAACTATAAGAGTTATTAGTACATTTTTATTATGTGTTACAAAACTTTCTGTATTAATATTATTATATTAGTGGGTCAAAAGCTTGGGAGTTTTCCCAAGCATGCTACATTTCCTGGATGATTCTTTCACTTATTACTACAGGATCTGTGGATGAGGAAGGTGGTCAGTGCTGGCAACACTGAGATACCATGCAACAGATTACCTTGGATTGAGCCTCTGGAAGAAAGTACTCCCACTTTGCATGTTGAGAATTTACCACAATGACAAAAGCATACTTCAAATTGGAATGTACCACAAGTTCAACCTTTGAATCCACCATGAAAAGACACTTTATAGAATGGTTGAGTATGTTTATAAATGTTTATAGAATGGAAAATTTTACCTCAAAACTAAGGGTGCATTTGGGTAGGAACTCTTGTTTTCCATTCCTTGAAAAGAAGGGACTCTATCCATTTATTACTTTAAAAGATTTTTACTTATGTATATCTACAGGTGCTAACATAGGTTACTTGTGTCATATCTCCTAAAAATGGAGCATTAGCTACTGAGCATGGCTTCTGGGAACCAAATACAATTCCTCTAGAAGAATAGAAAGCTCTCCGAATTACTGAGGCAACTCTACAAGTCCTGATATTCATGCTTTGGATGAATCTCCTGTCTCCAGATATATATCTAATGGAGTACCTTTGCAAAGCATGGGCATCTCTTTAAAAAAAAAAAAATCAGCTTTTCTTCCAACCCAAGGACAAAAATGGCAACAGCTGTTGAAGCACTCACTATTCCTTCAGATATATTGCTTAATTTTCACTATTGCAAATGGAAAAATCTGCAAAAATACAACTATGGCCTTTTAGAATAAAGAACAATATTGCTATGAGCATTCAAGAAAATGAATATGTGTGATAGTATAAAGACCATATTGCATATGCCTATCTAGGAGACATTGCTGGGTACACTATAGCTCATTTATGTTAAACTTAGTTATGCTACAGCATTAGCATCAGATTGAAGCCTACTACAAAAGATCAATAGAATCTTAATTTTTCAAGAAACTACATTCAAACAGTAAAAAGCCACAATAATTAATCTTAGTAATGCATTGTTTTAAGTCAATTTCTCATTTGGGAATGTAAACTTAAAAAGTAATTTTGAATAACATAAGGGAGGAAGAGTTTATTCTGGCCCAGCTTGAGGGTGCCTTACCATGTCGCGTAATATAGGATGTCTTTCTGTATGCTGTAAATTATCACCGGATAATAAAGGAACTGTTTTGACCTATGGCAAGGCATCTTAGAAGCAGGTGGGACATCCAAGTATAGATAAAGGGGAAGGAAGGCAGAGTCAGGGAGAGATGCTGTGAGCTATCACTGAGAAGACAAGATGTAAAAGTAGAGGTAAGCCAAAAGCCATGTGGCAAGACATATTAATAGAAATGAGTGAAGATATGAGAGCTAGCTACCAATAACTCTGAGCCAAAAGATGAACAGTTTGTAAGTAATATAAGCCTTTGTGTGATTATTTGGACCTGCTGGTCTGAACCTTCAGGCTAGGCTGGGCCAGAAATTTCTTACTACAAACGGCACCCAACATGGGGTATTGATCCAGAAAGACCTGAGAAAGCTTTTAAAAAATTCTAAATGCACAGAAAGGGAGCCACACTTGGCTTCCGAGTCTTAGTCTCAGAGCTGCATCTCTGGGCAACAGCCCTTCCCAGTTCACACTTTCACTTTCTGTGGTAGAGCTTTCTCTTAACCCTGGTCTTGCAGTGCTAGGGCCAGTTGACCTGACAGATGCCTATGTGTGGGAGGGCATAGAACACAAGTCTGGATTTTCAATGTGGGGCACATATATTTGATAAAGCCTGAGGAAGCTTAAAATGGGTTCTAGACCACATAAATAGAGCCAACAATAGCTTCCATGTTGTGTCTCTCATGTGGATTGTGGTGAAGAAATGCCATAGCATGGCACATGAACTTAAGTTACAAAATGTCGGGCTTGCAGTATGCAGCTTAAGTTGCCACAAGGCTAGTTTCTAATATCTCACAGGATACATCAAGTTTGCATATGGATTTAAGGTTTCTGTTTATATGGACAAAAAGGGAACAGTGTCCAAGACTGTTTCTTAGTAGCAGCATTTTCTTGGGATGGCTTTGTTTGCTGGCAGAAGCATGACTCTTTTAAGGGATGCTTCCCGACTCAGTGTTAGTGACGAAAATTACGTGTGATTCTTGACAGAGGCCCTGCTGCCAAATATGTAAATGGAGTTCATGAACAGTGGGCAGCAAAGCTCTACTTGGTGGTAAGTGGACCCTAATGTTTTGCAAAGTTGGGATGGTAAATATGGCTCCTGACAGTACCTCTGCTATAAAGCTAAGGTCTCTATGAAGCTAGACTTAGGTGGTGGGTAGAGCCAGCCAGCTGCCCTAGATAAGCCTTTAATCTTAGCCAGGTTCGGTAGATTAAAGGTTGTTTGGGAAAAGATAAGAGATGTATAGTAAAAACAGATTGAGACAAAAAACAAAAACTAAACTCTAAAATGTTTAAATGGTTTACAGTGTGTTTAAAAATGTATGTAGGTTTGAGAGAGAAAAAAAGGAAAAAAGGTTAGAGAAAGTAATTAAAAAAGAAATAGAGTAAAAAATAGTAAGTCATGTAGTAAATAGAGTCTGGATACTATATATATTATATTGTCTTTGAATTGTTTGACTGCTGAGAAAGAAGTAAGAGCTGCTAAGAGACATTTAGTTATAAATGCTGCTGGATTAATCCAACCTATATATTTTATAAATGAGTTGACTTTAAGATTGAAAGCAAAAGACTTGATACTGTGGAGAAGTTGTCTTTTTTATTTTCACAGAGGATGAGAGGCTGTATATTTATTCCATGTTAAAGAAAATAAGCTTTGATCAAGGAAGACCCCCCCCCGAAAAATCTCTGATGGGAAGAGATGGCCACATCAGGCCATCTAAGGCTTCCAAGTAATATGATCCAGCTTCAGGACCCCCATAAGATTGTCTGCACCCTCAATCAGCAGGAAGTAGTAATGAAAGCTATGTCCATATTTCCAAAATATTGTTTGTAAATGTTTGTTTTCACTATAATTTGCTAGTGGCCATAGTCAATATCTTTCTAGGAAAAAAGGGAACATAATTATAGAAATTATTTTTTAAAAAGATAGATTATTGGATCTACTTTGATCCAAAAAAAAAAAAATAGTGGTTAACATCCAAATACTTCACATTGGTATGAATTTTGGTTTTACTGATACAAATTTAAGGTCAGTTTTGTTATGCAGTATGTATATTTCTACTTTTGTTTAAAATTTTATGTTTATGCAATTCCTTTAAAATTGTAATGCATAATTAAGAAATACAGATTAATAGTCACTTATGATAATCAAACTTATGATCATGTAAGTTAGCTTTTTTAGATATTCAAAGATATATTTCAATTATACAGGTAACCTTCAAACACTTCAAAGACCTACAGAATGTCATTTAACATGTTGTAAGAACTTAGACTTTTTTGTACAGTGAGACATGTCTACTCCTGGTAGCATCAATTTACTTCAAAATGACGATGGACATTGAAGAAACTCCATATGTAATTTACTATCTTGTGGCAAAAGTTAGCCACTGAATAAGAAATTGTTCCTTTCTTCACTGCTTGACAGTATGCTGTATAAACTGGACATGCAGGACCCATAGGAAAGTGACCTCTGGAACTTTTCCAGAGCAAGCCAATATAGTCTTTCCAGTTCCTGCTTCACAGAAGAGACTGCCAGACACTCTGAAGGAAGAAGGAGAAGTGACTGACAAGCTATTGCCAGAGTGGGCAGTGCAGTCTTTCAAATTTCCAGTTTCACTGAGAGGTATGGCAGAGACTCTAGGTCTGTAGGCTGAAGATGTATGTCTACCAACATTACCAAGAAACTTGGAGTGACTATCCAGGTAGCCAGATATCTCTGTCATTTCTAGAATTTGAAAGTTTCTTATAATGTCTTTCCTTACTCAGATAATAATAATTCTTCTGTGGTCTTTGATGATGTTGAAGATTATATAGTTATAAATATAGTTTTCCTTAGTTATAATAAAAAGTAAATTAGATATCAACTCTAGACTCACATCGATAAAGGAAATAATAGAATATTTTCTTTAACTTTGCTAAATATAAACAGACTAGATACTGTAACTGTAATTCTTGCTTAATAGCTGTTTTGCTATGCTGAAACTGAAACTTTCCTTTTTGTTTAAACAGAAAAAAGGAAAGTGATGTGGTATGTCTTTCTGTACTCTGTGAAATAGTATTGGAAAATAAAGGAACTGTTTTGGCTTATAGTAAGCCAGCTTATAGGCATGCAGGAAATTCAAGCATAGATAAAGGGGAAGGAGAGTGGACACACATAAGGATGAGTGAGTTGCTGCCCAAGAAAGCAAGATGTAATGAAACACAGGTAAAGTCACTCACCATGTGACAAGACATAGATTAATAGAAATGGATTAAGCTGTAAGAGCTAGCTAGCCATAGCCTGAGACATAGGCCAAACAATTTGTAATTAATATAAGACTTTGTGTGATTATTTGGAACTGCTGGTCCAGACCTCAGAGCTAGGCCAGGGCAGAAACTTCTCACTACAACTTCTTACTGCAGTGGCTTACATGGTGTCAGGGGTAGCTCCTAGCTATGGTAGGAGGAACCTGATAATAGGAACTGGTCCTATGGCATCTGTGGTCAGAACACAGAGCTCATTTGGCTTCCTCCTTTCCCCCTTTTATTCAGTTCCAAACTCCAGAACATGAGATGATACCATCCACGTGGTCTTCCCTCTTGAGGCAAACCTCTCTGAAAGCACCCTGGTGGACATACCCAGGGTGGGTCTTCTAGGTGCTTCTAAAGCCAGAGAAGATAGCAATGAAGATGAACCCTTGAAAATGAACCAGTGTGTCAAGTAAGAACAGACACTTACGTAATTTAAATGATGACCCTTTAATGACTATTGGACATGTCTTGTAAACTATATATAGTTCATTAGGAAGAGATGAGAGCATGTATGAGGCAGTGTGTTGTAACAGAATGTTACATAAGGAAACAAGATGTCATGGAATATTAGGAATGTGGCAGACTTTATCATTTAGGGAAATGTTCTTAAGGTTTTCAGGTACATATGAGTCTGTGTAGAACCCTGTTTTAGATGAAGAGTATAAGTAAAAGAGTGTACACCTTGAACAATGATTCTGATTTTAAAAAAAGTCTAAGTCACATTAAGACACAAGGTTGTGTTATCAGACAACCTTAGATGATCTCAAAGCAGCTGAAAGATATTCCAGATTTTAATAAAGCTCTCTTTATGGGATTTTTGTAGCATGGATTTTATAGGATAAACTGGGTACAATAAAACTTGTTATAATCATTCAAGCAAGAAATGATGTAAGACTGAAGTAGGATTCTTCCAGGAAGAGAATGGAGAAAATGAATTAAGAGATTGCAGAACAATTTGTACCAATGTCACATAGAAAATGAGGTCAGAAGAGACATACAGAAGTGTGGGTGCCATCACCAGGTGGCGTATAGTATTACTATTTCTTAAGTTAAAAAGAAGCAGTAAAAGGAAGGTGAAAAGTGAATGTTTTCCTATGCAGTGCACAGTATGAGCATGCTTATAACAGGATCTATTGTCAGCTTCTCTCCAGCCATTTCTCACCCTGGCTTATAATGGCCATAGCATAAACTCTTGTGGTATTGGAAATAGACTGATGACACAGAAATAGCAAAAACTACTATTTATTCATAGATACTTTATCCTCGGGTACATAGAACATCCTGAAAAATCCATGTTTATTTCTTATTACAAGCTAGAAGACCATCTCATTAGAGTTGAACTCCTCATTTTCCAGGGTTTTCAGAGAACCTAACAAACAACTGTTTTCTCCTAGAGAATCTGGCTTTCAGCTAGTGCAAAATGCACTTCTGTTAGATAGACAGAGAATTTCAGCATGTCAGCCTTTCTGAGATCAAATTTAAAAAATCTTTGGATTTTTGGAGATTAATATTAAGGAATATAAAGTGATAATTAAACCCGTACATCAATTAGACTCTTTATATGAGAACTGCAAAGAGCACTTATAAGAGATCTAACCATACTGCTAACATCCATGCAGACGAACTCTTACCACCAACTACTTGGGGACTTATTTGGAGTAGGCTTAGAGTCCTGAGTTCTTAGGAGCAGAAAGTACAGTTCTCATCATGAAATGTTCATAAAATTCTCCATTGAAAGTCCCTTTTCAGGTTTTATTATTAAAGATTTTACTTATGCATAGAACCTAATGGATTAGCTAAAAACATCCCAATTTGGTTGTTCAAAATGTGACAAGGCAAAGAAGTAGCCATTGTCTAAAGAGTTATTACATGCTTACATCTGTTCATTTTTGTGCCTCACCTGTAGAAAGCAATGGGAAGGGCAATGAAGACAATGTAATTTCTCTGTGTTGTCTGTCTTTTACTAAGATGAGATCTAAAGTCAAACTTCATAATTCTAGAAGAATGCTTTTTCTATGATTTCAGGGAATCTCTGCTCATGCTTAACACACTACCATAGATTTCATGTTTTCCCAATGTGGTCAGTAGTTCTTCTTGAATTTAAGCTGAATCCTTGTAGGTTTCAGAGCAGAACTGTACTTGGAATGCCTCCAACCATTAATTATATTATACCATCGACCCTCACTGGTTTTGAGATAACAATCCAAATCCTTTCTTAAGGACTGTACAACAAATGATCTATTGAAACCTAAAAGAGAATTGTCGTGTGTCTCTGTGGCATGGAAGAGCTAAATATTGATTATTTGGTTGCAGTAGAGAAATGACAATAATGAGAGTTGTGCCTGTTGTCAGCAGGGCCTGAGTGGATCTCACCTTGGACGTGGTTGAGAGCACGGGAACCTTTGATATTTGAGTGAGGGAATTTGGCAGTGTTAGTACACACTGTCTGTGACACAATGTATAGAAGAAGAGACATTCCATCTCTCTGGATACCCCCTCCAGACTTCTACCCAGGCTCTCCTCTAACTAATCTGCAGCTGACAGTGTAAGATGTTACTTGCTAGACCTTCTCTTTCTAACCAACACTCATTGAACAGGTGATAACATCTGGCTTATTGTGTTTACTGTGTCATACTGCAGTTATTTTCAAAGGTATATATCTTGCCTATTTCCCTTGGATTCTTGATTTGCATATTTTCTAATTTACTGTCATCCCTATCCAAGCATAAAGTAATAGAAGAGACGTTCCATGGGCATACTGTTTAAAAATAGATGTGTCACCTCCTCTCTTCTCCATTGTAGCATGGAAAGTTGACTTTCTATATGTGTGTGATGGTTAATCTTAACTGTTAACAGGACTGAACTTAGACACATGCATAGGAGTATCTATGGAGTGTTTTTCAGAAAGGGTTAAGTGACTGAGGTATACCTAAACTGAATTTAGGCAGTCCCATTAACGTGGTGAGGTCCAGGAATATAAACTAAATTTAGGCAGTTCCAGTAACACGGTGAGATCTGGGAACGAATGAAAACAAGGAGGAAAGCTAAACAGCAGTCTTCCTCTGTCTGCTTTTTCACAATGGGTGGAATGTGAGCAGTTGCCACAGCTTCCTGCCATGATGAACTGTATTCTTTCCCATGGAAAATGTATAGAGCTGAAATACCATTTGATCAGAATTCAGAGAATAAGCTATTATGGAGTTCCCAGACCCAGTAGTTACAACTGCAATGTAACATCTATTGTACTGCTATGGGAAAATTGCAGAGGAGGAACAGAAAGGCTGAAAGGCACAGAGGACTAGAGTGCCTGCTGCTAGTGTCTTCTAGAATTGACAAGGAGACAGCACCCACAAAATCTCCACAATATAGTTCTCTGAACAAGACCTACACATTGGAAATACCGGTCGTCTATGATGACATGCTATACAGTACATGTGTGTAGGGACATTTATGTATGCTAATTAAAGCCGATGAAATAATGAGCTCAAGCAGAAGGCACGAGATGAGCAAGAGAAAAGAAGAGGGATGGGTAGAAATAATGTAGATATAGCTTTCGTGTATGAAATTCTCAGACATTTTAAGTTTAAAAAAACTTTTAGGTAAAAATAAACCTTTGTTCCTTCAGTTTCTGTGTTAAAGGGTGTTTTAATCCGTGTGTGTACTCACATGCTCATGAAAGCACAAATGTGTACACACATGTGCATGTTCTATTGTAATTATATCCATGTGCATGTGCCCACAGAGGGGAGAAGAGGGCGTCTGACTACAAATAGCTGATTTTACAGGTGACTGTGAGCTACCCAATATGGGTTCTGAGAACCAAACCCAAACTTATTGTCTGATTGTTAGGTGCTTTACTGTCTTTTCAGACCTCTTTATGTTTTGCTTTTTGTCAGACACTTGGTTATGAAATCAAGAAAAGTAGCAGCTGCATCATGTGTTTCCTAATTCATGTACTGTGGGTTTCAAAGTCATCAAAGCCTGGTGAAGAGAGAGTGCTCTTCTAAATAGTCTTATCCCCATGCCTCAGAAAAGTACTCAGAATATGGTAAAATGTAAACCTATTTTAAAAGAATGACCTGTAGAACTTGGGTGGAGATGATGGTCATAATTATCAACCCGATGTGAGGGATTAAAGACATATATATTCATAGACCTGATTGGAAACCTCCTGATTCAGATTTTCTGGGAATGCAACCATATAAATCAGACTTTTAGATTGTTCTCTAGAGGCTGTGATAATCATTGAAAATTTATGACTATGAAACTTAAAACCTAGTTCTCAGAGCTCATGGGAAAGAATGTCCATGAATCCTTGAATAACTTGAGAAAAATTAGAAAGGTCTGGGATTCCTAAAATGGTTAAGACCAAAATCAGAAAACACTTTATGACTGTTATTATGATCTTGCCCTATCTCGAGGCTGCTCCAACAGAGGAAGTGTGAGTTACAATCTACAATCTAGGCTGAGACATTTCGACTTAATGTGCTCGGAAACCTGGAGCTGGACTCTCCTGTCTCCCAGGAGACCCAGGATAACCCATAGCCAAAGGGAGTTGTATAAGTAACCTTTGCAAGAGGTAGCAGAAGGGACGAAAGGCCTTGGGCTTTGTGTCCCACAAGGAAAACTCTGCAGTTTATGTTCATGGAGGGTGGAAGGAAAATAAATATAACTGGATGTGTAATGGATGTAAGCCCAAAATGGAATGAAGGAGCCATTGGGTCTGACCCCAGGCCTGCCTCTAATTGCATATGTATGTTGGAAAACCTTCTCACATAGCTCTAAGCCTCAGTCTCTCTTCCGTTAAGGGAAGTTTTTCCTCATTCCAAGGACCCAGTGAATCCCATGATGTAGCACATTCACAGAACTGAAAACACCCCTGAATGTGTTTCATCTAAAAATGGCAGAAGTTTGGAGAATTGGGTTTAGTAGATGAGGTCAAATAAAAGCTATGACAGTTACTCACGAAAAATTCAAACTAAATAATTCAGGGTGGAGTTCGAATCTTTGAAAGCAGGGAAGAAAACAATCTTTCATACTCAACCTCCTGAGGTGCTTTGCTGTTATTGACATGGGTGGATGGGGCCGTCTGCCTTAAAAGAGCTGTTACCTGCAGGAAGAAGAGAAGTTGTGCTCCGTCTGAAGCTGTCCTGACCACTGTGACTTGCTACCATTTAATTCCGAAAGATTTGTTCTCTCCCCAACTCAGGCTGCTGCCCTGAACACCACTTGCTTTTCTTCTACCTGAACAAACCACAGGAGCAGGGGTGCATGCTCACAGTGCTCCTTTGCCCTGGTGATGTGTACGAATGTACACAGCACAGTTCTTTTCAAGTAGATTAAGTGAACAGAAAAGTTTAGCGGAGTCTCAGCAATTTTGCTAAGATCTCACTGGCATACGGCCATAAAAAGAAAAGTTTTCAGGGAGGGAAAAAGTTGATGCTTGCAGGTTGCTGCAGGGCACCTCCAAAGCAGCAAGGGAGACCACGGGCTTGGCTGAAGATTACTGTGTCTTAACGTGTTTCCTTGGGGGAATGGTGGCCCTGATATTATCTGGAAATTTGAAAGAAAACGGTGAGTGCTAACACTCCTAAACAGGTACACAGTGTTTTCATATTCAAAGCTCTTTAATGTTACCCTTAGGAGCCTTGTGAGATAAGAGGAGAAGTGATTATAGCCTCAGTTTGTGAAAGGGAGAATCAAAGCCGAAGGTTCAAGCAATTTGCACAGAAAATAATTGGAGTCAGTGTCCAACCAACATCGGGCCTCGGGGGTTCCTAGAACTGAAGCCAGAGCTCAGGAAAATGAGACCCAGAGCCTGGGTCTGAAAAACTGATATCAAAGAAACAAGGACCCAAGCACAATCTCATAATTAAAAGTGATTGGACAAAACTCAGGCATGCTGCAGAACAAAGGAGGCTGATTCATAGCTAACATAGCAAGTAAGTGGCACTTCATTGAACATTAAATTAATTCTCCAGAGTTTATTCTGAAGGTGCGTTGCCATTTACGGATACCCGCTATATATTGATAAGTAAATATAGATTAGAATTGAAAAGAATCTACATGCCTGAATTGATCTCTAAAGTTTAGCTGCAGAATATTGGAAAGCTAAAATTAATGTAAACTCATAAAATTTAGATAACAAATTTCTCCTTCCATATCTGATCTTTCTGTTTCTACCTTTCATTTATCATTGATTATTTTCTCTACCGTTCAATATTATTTTTTTCAAACAGTTTTTCTCAAAGATTATCAGAAACTTATATATTGCAAGAGCTCCTATCTCTATCTCTGGGTGACTCTACCACAAACGTGGACATTTGTATTCAGTCTGCATACATGCACAGAAAAGCAAAGAGTGATATGGACACACACCAATGAATGTTGGTGGTTAGCAGAGTCAGAAAGGGAGCAGATTAGCTCTGGTACCTGGTGTGGACACACAGGACTGTCAACATTTTAGTGAAACTGATTTCCAGAGTTCTGGTCCCTAGGACAGTAAGACAGCACATCAATGCTCCACTCTTCCAAGTATGTGGTGCATTTTTACATCATCCATAATCCCACCTGTTACCTTAACTTTACTGTCATGTGATATAGTATAGTCACAGAGTCCAGGATTATGAAATTGAAGTTGACAGAGGATGAGGTTGTCAACATTCTCCTGGCTACAATCTTTGAACAAATCTACTTGATGTGTCTGAAAGTCCTTCAATTCTTTCATGCAGCTCATGTCATCCCACTTATTGTATTTTATGATATAACCCATAGGACATAGGCTGAAAGTGTATCTACTTCAGCAGTATAGCTTTTAAGTCCTGTTCTCAATATAGTTTTCTTCCAGTGAAGAAATGTGACTTCATAGGATCCTTGAACTGCTTAAATGATCTTTGGCATGCAAAGTTCTTAGAGTATAATTTTGTAAATGATGACCCCTTATGATGTTAAATAGCATCTTTCCATCTCCACCAAAATCTCCAGATAGGTGGCTAGAGGAACTGTGGGAATATCTATTTTTAATGGCAAAACAGTTGAAGCAGTGTCTCACATACTAATTGCAGACTGTCCATGACTGTGTACACTCTCGCTTTCTTCTTGAGTCTCACTAGAGACACTGAAGTGGCAATGCTCAGCTCACTGAGACTTAATATACAAGACTATGCCCACAGCACAGTTTCTTCACAGAGACTCTCCAGGGTATCACAGCTTCAGGCCTAGGTTGAAAATACCTACCTGACTTCTACCACATTGTATTGATCAAAATGTCCATCTAAACTGTCAAGATACCTTCTACCTCCGTATGCCAGAGTCATTTATCATAGAGGTGTCTATTCTGTTCTGAGAATAATAGTTTAGTATTAACCTACCAAAATGAACTTTGGGAAAAGGATTTCTAAGATTGAACATCAGCTAGTGCACAACCCTGGGCAAATTTTGTAACTCTAAGTACAGTGACAGTACCTCTGAACCTCTCACATGTCCAACATTGTGCTAGAATCTTCCAGAATATACAGGAATATGCACTCTCTCCTTAGGGAACTTGCCTTAAAGGATTGCTATGATGATGACTAGACAATACATTTGAAACTTGAGAACAAAATGCTTGGATATATCCAGTCTCTAGTTATCACTTATTTTCCAAGTGAACAGTTATTCCTATTGTATAGAATTCACCAGAATGTCATGATTTTATTTAGAGATGAGAAAGGAAGGCATGTGATCTGTATTGGTCCGCTTGTATTCCATAACAGAAGGCACAGATTGGATGGCACAGGTAAAGGAATTGAGGTTCCACAATTTTAGAAGCTGTGAAGTTTAAGATTAAGGTTCCCGCAAAGTGGGTTTCGTTTCAAGACTGTCCTTGTGGCTCCCAGATGGCTATGGCCTCATTAGCTAATTGTTCAGAAAACTTTTTATGTGTGATCAAGGAGAGGGGAGGAGAAAGGAGAATGGAAAGGAGAAAAGAAAAAGAAGAGAAGTGACAAAGAGGCGGGAGGAGGCAGCGTTCAGGTTTTATTTATAAGTCCAGTATGTACCTTACCAGGACCTTGCCACTTAGAACCCCATTTAGACTAAAATTCCTCCTAAAGCCAACAGTTCCAAATATCTTCATTTTGGGGGTTAGGGCTTCCACATTTACATTTTGCAAGGATGTGGTATTTATTCTATTATACTGCCCAAAGCCTTTTCTCCTGCTGGACTATAGGGTAAAACACTGAGATGCATTCACTCTAGAAGCTTACAATTGATTTTTATAACATTGAAACTGAGCTGTATTTTAAGGAAACATTTATAACCGGAACTGGAAGTGTGAAGGTAACCCCAGTTTTGTTCCAAAAATGCAGTCGCATGCATGGGGTGCCATTGTGATGGCCATAAACATACGATGTACCAAATCACTCTTAAACAAGGGCTGGTGTTTAACTGCCTTTCACTGTTCAGGAAATGAAGGAGCCTGGATAATAACTTCGGCCTCAGATTCAGCTTTATTTTTTTTGTTCAAAGGCTTTATTGTAAATCCTCGGTGTCAGAACTAGAGTATAAAAAAGAGAACTGAACCAGGATTCCAACCACCTGCCTTATTGGTCCAGCATTAGCACTAACAGGCTCGCTGACCCAAAGTAAGCTACTTAACCTCACATAGTCTCGGTGCACAGTGAGATGACAAGGTTGTTTAGTATTACATACAGTATTCCATAGTGCTCTGGGGCAACAGAGATCTAACAGCTGAAGAGCCTTCGGCATCCTTCTCAGCCCAGCGCCTCCCCTTCCCCCATTTCAGTTTCATAGATGTCATTTGAAGAAATGTTCTATAGATTAAAAAATGCAAATAGGTGATGGTCAATAAACACAATGCTGAAGACTTGTTCCTTAAAGAAGAGACAACTAAACAGGATCTTGTTACCCTTCAAAATCTGGGTGTACGTGTCAGGTGTCCACCTTTCTAAAATGGTCCTAGATGGTACTAAAAGCCTGTCCTCAGATCATTTCTCTGAAGTAAAATAATATGAATAATTCATTCAAAGTTTTCATTTGCTGAAGAAATATCCTCCTAGGTCAGGCAATGAGTAACTGCCCAATAAGAAAAGGCCAATGAAGCTTTGTCGGCTGGTAAGTTTCCAACAGATCTCACATGAAATGCCATTCTTGACAAAAAGAAGCCACGTTGGGAGTTACGGTAAAGATGTCAGCCTAGGTTGACTTAGGTAAAGTCTGTGGGTTTCTCAAGCTTTCTGGGAAATCCACAGCAGATCTCTTAGTGGGATTCGCCATGGATCTATTACCTCAAGAGCAAAGTAAATCGTGAGACTATGCAGTTTGCATGGCCCCAAGCTGCTGACTAGGAATCTAATGGGTCTGGATGTCTGAAGTCTCAGGCCTCTAAAAGCAACATCACTCAGTTCAGTATGGGAGACTTCTCATCCCTGCAGCTCTGGTTCCCCAACAAGATGGGTAATTAGTCTGCAGTCAGCCCTGTCAGAACTAGTCGTAGGGCTACTACACCCAGAGGCCTCAACCTCCCTGATGAACCATATTATTAGAGGTGGCAAGATAATCCAGAGAGGAACAGTATGAAAAGCCACATGAAACCTGAAAAGATGAATTAACTTACATTCTGAAGACTAAAAAATAAATTGAAAACGAGGTGATTTCTTATTCAAGAAGAGTCTTCTTCACAGTTCTCTTGGAATGTAAACACAAGGCTCTCTGCAGAGGATGGGGTCACCGCTGCCTAGGGAAAGCAGCTTGAATTTTATTACCTTGGTGATCCTTGGCAGCATACACACTTCAGGAGGCACAAACCCTGCTCCCTTTACTTTGTCTCCTGTGCAGGATTCTAGCTTTCATAACATTTTAATTAAATTTGGACTTGTCTTTTTCACTCACCTTACTCTCTGCATCAAAGGAGAGGCTTTTCATGGGCCGCCTGACTGGGGTCCCTGTAATTCTTCTATTCCAGAGGCAGGTTTCTTTGTCATACAAGGCAAGTGGCAATTAAATCAGAGTGTGAGTAACCTGCAGCGTCTCTAAGAAATAGTAGCACATAACTCCAGTGTGACTTATACATAAAGGTAATGAATTCTATAATGCAAATTTACATACAGGTCAAATAAGGAATGGTTTTGCATTTGATAGTACACTGGGCATTGGGTAGTTGTCACACAATAAATAATTCATCTTGCATAGTCACTTGCTATGTAAATGGTAGGCTATGTATATTAACACATTTAGCTCTGGGAACAAAATGGACATCTGAGGCCAGGTGAATCTATCTCCAGACAATTACTGCTCCCCAGGGGGTTTAACTTTCCCCTTCACTCTTCACTAAGGAAGGGAATTAGGATTTAATTGAGAAGGGCATGATTATTTTTTTCTGATGAACTGACATTTGCAAAGAAGCAAATAACTTTAGTGCATATTGAAACTATTGGCTTCAACAAACCTTGAGTTGATAGTAATGACTCAAAATTGAGTATGACTGGAACACATTAAAAACTTAATAAAATAACTAAACGTATCTACTCTAATGTCTGTTTTGGTCAAACTGATTTTGGCCACCTGAAAGCCTATGTAACCTTCTGGTCACTCAGCCAGATTTCACAATTTCCTCTGTAACAGTTACTCGTAGATCCTGCATTGCCATTTATGATCCGTTTTGATATCAAATCTATTCAAACATGTAATTTACCAATACTGCTTCATCCTTCAACAAGTTAATAAACAGAAAAAAGAAACATTGTCCCTGATACAGCTGAATCTTCAAAGCTCTGTGAAAACCTTCAAACGTCCCGAGCAAGGTGAAGAACCACACATTTTTCTGACTGAAATTGTTTAAGACTCTGTTTAAGAAATATTGTCTACTGACATGTAGATGATTCCAAAGGAAGGCAAAGATGAGGCATGAGCATGGAGGAACCGTGATGGCAGCCTCTGAGGACATTTCCACAATGAGAAAAGCATTTTGGCTTTTTGAGACACATAGCAATGGGACCAATGGTGCAAGAGAAGAAGGTGGTCTGCATGTACATCTATTGGCTACAGTTCAGCCAGAGAACTAGAGACAAGGCAGCATGCGTGAATTTACACCAGGAGTAAACACGTTAGGGTACTAATTAAATCCAAAGGACCGAAAGTCAGTAAAGGAAGAGCGCAGGTTATACACAAAATTTTGTCCCTAAAAGGCATTCATCAGGAAAAGGGGGAGCAGGGAACAATTTTAATCACAGCTGCTGTTTGGAGCCTCTGATCTCAGCTCAGAAAGCCCTCTCTAAAGGCCTTCAAGTTAAGAAAGGTGGCCATCCCACCAACGATAATGTCCATTTGAGTCACTTAGGAAACCTGGCTATTCACAAAATAAATTTGCATAGATTAGTGTTATTGTAGTAAAAAGAAAAAGAGGTGTGTATGACACAAGATAGTCCAAGATAGTCATCACTTCCTTGTAATTGGTTGTTCAGCCTATCTATATGCATAACTACGCATTCTCCAGAGTATAATTCAGGCTAACCAAGTTGTCACAACAAAAACAAAAACAAAAGCAAAACCCACCACATAACTAATAGTAATGCTCATCTAGAGGTGTCAATCTTGAAAATGTGCATCTTCTCTTGAGGAGACTCTGATAATTATGTAAATGCTAGAGTCATATAACTAGTGGTACAATATTTTGAAATATAAACACCTTTGAAGCAGAAAGACAGTTCTGCACTTATGTCATTGAGAATCAAGCAGGGAGATTTTCCTTCCATTGAAAATAATGCAGAATGAAGTGGGAAATGGGAAAAATGGGAGACTATTTAATTGGGGGCGTGGTGAGGCAGGTCAATACAGAAGTATGAAGAAGAGGGGAAAAAATAGCACTAAGAGTGTTTGAAACAGCCATAAAGAATTATCTTATTTTTATTTACCTAAAATTACATATAACATGAGAGACAGAGAGGGAAGGAGGGAGGGAGGGAGGGAAGGAGGGAGGGAGGGAGGGAGGGAGGGAGGGAGGGAGGGAGGGAGGGAGGGAGGGAGAGTGTAAAGGAATCCTTCAGGGTACTGCCCAGTACTCCTCACTGGTCTTCAGTTCAGATAGTAGTACTGCTAGCAGTAACAGCAAGAAACAGCTAGCTACTGGGCATGGTTCTTCGGTGAAACTGTTGAGATTGGAGGACTCTGAGAGGGTGGTACTGCACTCTGTGCAGAATTCACAAGCCTTCTGTGGATTTAGTCAGCCATGAATTGTAACTAGCTACCATGGTTATTCCCAGAGTAACTCAAAGCAGTTTCCCTGCATGATTTCCAAGCATACCACAAAGATACAAAACAGTAGAGTGGTAAGTGGAGCTTTACAACTAAGCCTGGTGCTAGGACTGTGGATATGCCTCATTACTGAAAGTAAGTCAAGTCTATTTTATTATGAATTAAGTGCCATCTGCGTGACTAAGAGATAGTACCCCACTATACACCCAAGTTATTGTTCCGTATGAAGCTTAGTTCACATTGCCTAGAACCGTTCCATGGTCAGTAAACCCCTAAATAAATTGTGTTCTGTCACCCTCTATCTATTTGTCTCCCCCTCCTACACACATAGCTTTAGTCTTCATGCACTAGGCCTGGGTAGTTCTCATATGAAGTATGGGCTAAGTAGCAGCAGCCTTATGGCAGATGGCACCAAAAGCAAGGTTAGATGTACAGGAGGGAATTCAGCTGGACAGTAGTCATGAGGATTTGAATATTCGTGTACATGGGACTCTGGTTATGTTCCTCAGCTACTGACTCAACTCAAGCAGCAACTGAGTATTTACAGTCAGTGTCTCTGGCATGCTCTAATGCATCGGGATACTGTAACAGAGAATGACCAAGATACAACCCAGCATGGATCTGAAAGCCTACATCTGGGGGAAAGCACCAAATCAGATTGTCAGAGTGGGTATAAAAATACACTGAGTATGGAGTTCCATTACCTATGATGGGAGGGGCATGGTCCTGCCTTAACTGGGTGTACCAGGCTTTGGTAACATCCCAAAGGAGGCCTTAACCTTTTGGAAGAAGGAAGGAAGGAAAAGGCTGGAGAGAGAGCTGAAGAGATGAGAGAGGGCTCTGTGGTTGGTATATAATTTTTTAAAGTAATACAAATGGTCTTTAAAGATAAAGAAAAAAGAAAGGAAGGAAAGAAGGAAGAATGAGAAAGAGAAAAAAAGAGAGAGACAAAATATCAGAATCTCCAGAGAGCAGCAAAGGAAATAGAACATAAAACACATATACAAAATAGTCTACAATTTAACTCCCAAATACAAAGGTATGAACAGAGAAGCAATTCAAAGGGCAATAAACTAGTCTGGGAAGGTGTCATAAACACTGTCATAACTTCTGATATTTCCCTTTTGCATATGACTGTCCCTAAAGTAAAATTCAGTTTGCCCAAAGCTCCCCCACCTCCCTTATAGCAAACTATAGTTTGCCATTGATCCCAGATATCACTTATGTAGAGTAAAATTACAAGTTCTTAAAGGAAATCTTACAGATAAACAAGAGGTAATATAATAATCCTAGTGGAGAAGTAACTGACTATTATCATTTGGGAAAATATCTTTTGTCTAGTTTAATAAGTTAGAAAAATGTTTCTCCATAACCTTAAATTAGTGCCATGCTAATCTCCTTTCTTCCCCTTAGGAAAGGTACACCATGATCAATCAAGTATGTAAATCGCCAGAAAAAACCATGCAATTGAAAAATAAGTAAAATTACTACACTATTAATACAGTGGAAATGATGTGGAGAATCATTTGCATAGGAGAGAATAGGCAAGAAACAGAAAAAACAACAGATATGTAAAGGGTTTACTAAAATGATAATTAGCAAAATTTCACTTAGAATTCATCCAAGCTTTATTTATAACCTGGATTATGGGTTGGTCTATTTGGGGGGGGGGTTAAATAAGGAATGTCTTCTACAGATTTATATTAGAACAGTTGTTTCTGAATTGGTGGTGCTGTTCGGAAAGGTTGTGGGACCTTCAAAAGATAAAGCCTTGCTGAAGGAAGCAACTCCCTAGGAATGGTGTGAGCGAAGAGTTTAAGCATTTAGACTCTCACCTGACTTCCTGTTCTGTTTCATGCTTTCTCTGTGAGGGTGAAAGAGTGACTGGTTATATTCAGACTCCTACAACTGACATTTCACCTGCTGGTTGCCATCCATGCCTTTCCCCACTCTGATGGACTCTATCTCTCTGGAATTGAAGTCAAAACAAGCTTACAAGCTTTTTCCTTAAGTTCCTTTCTGTCAGGTACTTATTTTATGGGAACAGCAATATAATATGTCTAGGTACTTATCCATCCACCTGACCACCTATCTGTCTATCTATCTGTCTATCTATCTGTCTATCTATCTATCTATCTATCTATCTATCTATGTATCTGTCTATCTGTCTGTGTCTGTCTATCTAACTATCTACCTACCTACCTATCTGCCTGTCTGTCTGTCCGTCCAACCGTCTGTCTGCCTGCCTATTTATTATATGCTTCTATTTTTTCATCTTTGACCTCATAGCCAGAAATGTCCCCCGAATGGCTAAGAGGTTACACTGGCTATAACCGGAAGATAGAAGTGTGTGAAAGGTGAGGGGTGAGAACCCAGGAAGAGTGACAAGTAAACAAACCAACCATGAGCAAGAGCATAGGGAAGTGAGGGAAAGACAAGGGCAGCGTCACGGTGGGACCCTACACGCTGGCAGAAGAACCCCACTCTAACCAGGCATGTTCTGAAAGTCGGAAGCAAGAGTAGACCTTAACCAGAGAAAGCAGGAAAGGGAGTGGAAGCCTGATGTGTGCAACGATGAAGGTTCAGACACCCTACACCAAATTAAATATTGGTAAATAAAAGCCTACTCACCCACTTCTTACCCTGTGTCTGTTATTTTCTAGTTCCCCCGTCTCCATCAGGTCCTCCCTTCTTTGATTAAAACTTACATACTCAACAATTTCCTTCTTCCAAGGCCCACATGCTCCTTTTGTCCAATACAGCTACTTTCTAAAAGACCAGATCTCTTTCTAAAAGTACATCCATCTTTTCACTGTTTTAAAACACTTCCCAAGGTTCCCTTGTAACCTCAGAATCCTGAGTATGTTACCTGTATTATATTGCTTGATACTTTCAGCCACAAGGACTGTTTTACTTCCTTAAACATACCTTGTAATTGGTTCAGTATAGGGGTATTGTGTTGTTTCATTGTAAATAATTATCCCACCCACTGGTGCTGATTGGCCAAAGGCAGACAGGAAATATGGGCAGGGCTACCAGACTAGGTGAACTCTGGGACCTGGAAGAACAGAGCAGAACGCCAGAGAGAAGCCGGAAGAAGCAGAGACAACTATGCTGCTCTAAAGAAAGGTACCGAGCCCCATGGCTGAACAGGAAGAATCATGGGTCAGATGAAGGGTAGAGAGTTAGCAAGTGATATGCCTGAGCCTTAGGCCGATCAGCATAAAACTATTGTAAACATCTGTGTGTCTCTGTGGGACTGCGGGACTGCGCATCTGGGGGTCTGGGCCCTAAACCTTGAGGCTAGGCCCAAAAGTCCAGGCCAGAAACCTCTTACTACAGTTCAGACCTGCTTAAATTTGTTTTTCCACACCTAGACCCCAGGAAACTTTCACCTAGACTTTTCCTTTGGTTTTATGTGTCAACTTGACACAAGCTAGAATCGTCATAGGAAGGCATTTTCTCATTTAGTTAGCAATGAAGGAAGGCCCAGCTCATGGTGGGTGGTGCCATTCCTGAGCTATTGGTCCGGAATTCTATAAGAAGGTGAAGCCAACCATAGGAAGAAAGCCAGTAATCAGCTCTCCCCAATGGCCTCTGCATCAGCTCCTGCCTCCAGGATCCTGTCTTGTTTGAATTTCTGTCCTGACTTCCTTCAATGATGAACAGCAATGCTGAAGTGCAAGCTAAATAAACCCTTTCCTCCCCAGATTGCTCTTTTGACATGATGTTTCACAGAAGCACTAGAAACCCTAATGAGGATAGGTCTCCAGGAGGCCTTCCCTTTGAATACAGAACAAGCTATAGTAAGTCAGGGCATACTCCATTTCCACATACCTACCAGAGTATAAGAGCAGACCCTTTGATGTTATATACCTCAGCATCATATAAGTAAGCTCACCGTGCATCCTAGAAACTAGCCACTCAAGTTCAAGGGTATATGCTCTAAGTTTTCATTTAATTGTTGCTATAATGCAAAGCCTAGCAGCCCCTGGGAAATTCATCATTTGTGTCATTCACAGATGTAAAGGACAAGATAATAAACACTTCAAGCTTTATAGGTATGAGATCCATGTCACATAGCACGGAAATGGCCATAAAGGAGATATAGCAAACATGAATGTGCATGGCTATGTCCCAAAAGCGCTTTAATCAGGATCATGAAAATTCAAATTTTGTATACTTTCCATATATAAAAACATTTTACTCTTCTTCATTTTTTCTTTTAATTTTAGAAATAAAAAAAAAAAAGGAAAAGAGAAACAAACTGTTCCCAATTTGGGGTCTGTACTAAAGAGGCAGGAAGCTGGATTTGGTTAGACAGCTGACTTGACCTGTGTTATAACCACATGCATTTTTTTTTGCATTATCCCCCCCCCCCTTTCTTTACTTCTCTCAATCTCTTCTCTAAATCTTAAAAACAGTAAGCTGACAACAATAATAAATGCTTCTCCCTAAATGGAGAACATTCTATTTATAGCAGCCAGACGCGAGGATTGCTGGAGTCCTTTTACATGGCTTTCCAGTTTTCTTAATGTCAGAATTCTTTAGCATGCCTCACACGACTCACTTGCATTCGGCTCACACCCTCAACCTTCTTGGCTACACAGCCTTTCCCATTATTTCACTAAGTACCCTGCTCCACCCACGGTCATCCACTGTAGGTTGTCCTTACTTTCACCCCAACTTTCTCTACATAGTCGTCACTGTCAATTCAGTGGAAACTCCGGGCGTGCCTGTTGGTGATTAGCCATTCCAGGCTCCTGGTCAACTATCACTATTTCATGTGCCAGAGAACAGCGCCCCTCTGACCAGGCCCGGCTCATCTGCACCTGGAAGAAGTAGAAATGCTTTATCCAGGTCCCTTAATTGTTAGGCTGTGTCCGTGGGATACAGTTGTAACCCATAAGATTCATCGAGAAAAGAATTCCCCAGCTTGCAGTGTTGTTGATATTTGATCATACTGCTTAGTTTTAAAAGTGAGCAAAAGGCTTAAGAAATAGATCTGCATTAAGATCACTGGCTGGCTGTTCTTGCAGAGGACTCAGGTTTACTTCCTGGTTCCTACCTGCTTATTAACAACTATCTAACTTCAGTGTCATGGGATCTAGCACCCTCTTCTGGTACCAGGTACATATGTGGTGCATTTACATGCTTGGAGAAAATCCAAACAAAACGAAACCCCAACCAACCTTTTTTTTTTTTTTGACTAAACACTCATGTAAAGACTTTTAGTTTTGAGAATATTATGTCACTTATGCTTCAGAAGAACCATTATAAACAGTAAATATTTTTTTCTTTTCTTTAAGATGAGGAAATGGGACTGCAAATAGCAAATGTTATGTGCTTCACAGATACTTAAGATGAGAAGTTATAGAATTAAAGATTACCTGTGTATTTTTTCCCCAGGATGGAATTGACCCTCCACTGCAGTTAATGAATGATTAACTAATAGTGAAATGATCTATTTACTCTCTGTCAGTTGTTAAATGTGTGATAATATATATATTCTTCATATATATATGAAGAAAATGGTTAATACTTATATGGAAAAAATAAAGTGATTATTTTAAAATAACAGATCTGAAAGTAACACTACTAATAAAGAAAATGCAGAAAGGTTAGAGTTGCTGTGTACATATAGCTGGAGATGTAGCTCAATGATAGAGCACCTCCTATCTAGCATATTTGAGGTCCTCCACATAATTCTTGGGACTGCAAAACCAAAACAAACCAACAAAATCATGCATGAAACATAAGAGAGAATGTATTTTTAAATTGCTGGAGTTTGGAGAAATGCATTTTGGCAAGGTAAAATGTCCACAGAAATTTTACACTTGGTGTGTATTTCTAAGTTAACAAATGTTAGATTCACTGGAAAATGGACTTTCACATTTCATTTACTGCAGTTACTGTTATTTGTCCCTGTGACTTTGACTGTCTGGAGTCCATCCTGAAGTCTAACATGAATGTGGCAGGTGTTCTATCCATGTCATCAGTTTGGGATCTTTATAACCACTTCCCAGTTGACTCCACCCAGAAGACAGCTTTCTTTGCAGGGCTTTGAGCTCTTTGAAAGCATCTGGTAGACTATAAAATTTTAAAGTCCTGAGAAATAAGAGCCCAACCTCTTTGTTCAAACTCAGGGAAAGCTTTAAGATAATCTTAGTTCCAGAATTTTCTTTGGAATATTGTATGAGTCTCTAATAATCCAATAATAGAGACCGGCAAGTCTTCCCTCCTCACTGGCCTATAACAGAGTTCCAAGGAACATTCTCACAACCCTTTGGCATTCAGTCCTCCTCTGGATTGTTCATCCAGGAAATCCCACCTAAAAGCATATGTACATATTTTTCCTACTTGATTGAAATGCATATCTCTCTGGAGAAATGAATAAAATGATTTGGGGAAATTCTTAAAAAATGTTTTGAATAAATTTTTCAAGATAAAACTGGTAAAGTAGAGGATCTGAAAACATTACAAATATATGTGTGTATATATATATATATATATATATCATTCTTCACTAAATTCTGATTTTAAAATAAAAAAGTAATAAAATAAAATGGTACAAATATTCCTCCAAAAATCTAAAGTAATCAAAAATGATTTAAATAAACAATAAAATATAATGAGTGAAGACTGTAAAGTATCCTCTTGAAAAATTTTAACAAATTCACTTTGAGAAAACCATATTTTCCACTAGGACAAGAACAGATTGATGCAATAAAGGTTCATAAAACTTAACAGAAAATATACAGCTTGAGGTGAGCAGAGGTGGTGTACTGAAAAGGAACAAAAGTTCTCTTGTGTTTGTTGTTTTGTCGACTAAGCCTAAATAGAAAGTAAAGATTGTTTCCTTTTTACTTTTCCTGCCTAATTCATAAAAATAAGACAAAATGGAAGAAGAAAAAGGAGGGAGAAAGAGAAGAAAGTTTGTGAAAGGGATGTTAAATAATGTAATTTGAGAAACTGAGAAAGAGAAAAGTTGCTTGATGTAGGATGTCTTTCTGTACATTGTGGATTGCCATTGGTTAATAAAAGAACTGTTTTGGCCTATGGCAAATCATTTTAGAGGCAAGTGGGAATTCCAAGCTTAGGCAAAAGATAGAGAAGGGTGGAGACAAAGAGACTCTGTGAGCTGCCACCCTAAAAAGCAAGATGTAAAGAGACACAGAAAATGAGATTCTATGGATTTATTCTACTTAAAGAAAATAAGGGTTGATCAACCAAGACTCCCCCATAAAGCAATTGATTGAGATTTATGGAGCCTCATAGACTACTATAGTAAAGATTAACCCATGATTCTGAATTTTCTCCATAAGAATGCTAGTACCCCTAATCAGCAGGAAGCAGTATGGAAAGCTACAAACAAATTCCTACAATATTACTTATAAATGTTTGTTTTCATTATAAATGGTTAATGGAAGATCTTCAGCACTCATTGGACCAGAAGGTGAGTGACACTCCAGCCAGCCCAGACAGAGAGGCTTGGCTCCAGGACTCAGATCCTGGGACACTGCCCTTAGAACCTCACCCTTACTCGTCTCTCCCCTAAATCCAGGTCAGCAACGAAAACCGCTGCAGGCCAGAAGACCTAGTAAAATTCTGTTCTCTAGATACCTCAACTACAAAACCCAGCCCTAACTCCCAACCTACCCCATCACTCAGAAAATTCAGTGGCAACCTGAGACCCACAGATCCTCAGCAACCATTGAACCAAGAGATTCTATTGAATAAAGAAAGAACAGCTACCCAAGACCTGCAGTTCTTCAGCACCTACTGGATCGAGAGCAGCTACCTGAGACCAACAGTGTGTCACCACATACTAGAGTAAGAGGAAAATAAGACCCACAACTCATCAGTACCTATTGGATCAAGAACCCCTATACGAGAAGAGCAACCTCTGGATCATGAGCTCAGACAGAACCAAGATTAGAAACCCAGGGACACAGAATCAGATGGCTTTTATTACACCAAGAACAGCTTACTGTGACACAGAATACACTACCTCCAAGTGGACCAAGAGCAAAGATTGGACCAAGAGAGGCTTCCTGAGACACAGACACAATGGGAAAGATAGCACTAAAACCAGCTCCCTGAGAAACACATAAATCCTGCTGTAATACAAGAAAGCAATGCCAGTACAAGAATACATATAACAACATAATGAACAACATGGTACCACCCGAATTTGATGTTTTACAACAAGAACTAAGCATGGCAATGCAGAAGAAGCAGAAGGAAACTATACTAATAACAACTTTATGGAAATAATAGAAGGCTTCACAGAGGAAATTATTAAATTTCCTTAAAAAATAGAAGAAAAAACAAAAAAATGGAAGAGATCATATAATCACTGAAATAAATCCAATAAAATAAAATAAAACAATCACACAGGTGACAGGTGATGGACATATTTCAAGATTTAAAAATTGAAATAGATGCAATAAAGAAGACATAAACCAAGGCAATGCTGGAAATGGAAAATCATCTGAAGGAACTACACATGCAAGTGTAACCAACATGATGCAAACGATGGAAGAGAGAATCTCTCATAAGAAAGATTCAATAGTGGAAATGGATACATCAGTCAACGAAAACACTAAAACCAAAAAGTCATAACATAAAACGTCCAGGAAATACCAGACACCATGAAAAGACTCAACCTAAGAATAATTGGAATTAAAGAATGCGAAGAATACCAACCCAAAGGCACAGAAAATATATTCAACAAAAACATAGAAGAGAACTTATCTACTCTAAAGAAGAAAATGCCTATAAAGATACAAGAAGCTTAGAGAACATCGAACAGGCTCCCCAGAAAATTCTGCTCATCACATAATAATCAAGCCAGTATCCCTATAGAATAAAGGAAGAACACTAAGAGCTGAAAAGGAAAAAAATCCACATTACCTATAAAGGTAGACCCATCAGAATAACACTATATTACTCAATAAAAACAATGAAAGCCAGAGGTCCTGGTCATAGGTGGAGTAAACAAGATATTTCATGACAAAACCAGATTTAAGCAATACCTATCCACCCTATGGACAAGTCCAGCCCTACAGAAAGTACTAGAGGGATAACTCCAACCAAAGGAAGCTAGATAGACCCATGAAGCTAAAGCAGTAGATAATTTCACAGAAGAAAAATCGAAAGAATGGAAACACAATGCACTTCATCAAAAATAACAGGAAATAGCAATCACTGGTCATTAATATTTCTTAATATCAGTGGTTTCAATTCACCTATACAAAGATATAGACTAACATAATGGGTACAAAACCAAAATCCATCTTTCTGATGCACATAAAAGATACACCAAGATGGATACTGGCTCAAAGTAAAGGGTTGGGAAAAGATTTTCCAATCTAATGAACCTAAGAAACAAGCTGGTGTAGTCATTCTAACAGCTAACAAAATAGATTTCAAATTAAAACCAATTAAAAGAGATCAGGATGGATATTACTTATTCATCTCAGAAAAAAAAAATCCACCGAAATAAAGTCTTAATCCTAAATATTTATGACCCCAACACAAGGATACCTACATATGTAAAAGAAACATTACTAAAATTTAAGTCTCGTATCAAACCCCACACATTAATAGTGGGAGATTTCAGTACCTTACTTTCATCAAAGAATAGGTCTACCAGACAAAATCTTTAAAGAGAAAATAGGGATCTAACAGTACTATGACTCAAAGGATTTAACAGATATATACAGAACATTCCACCCAAACATCAAATAATATACCTTCTTTTCATCAGTCAATGGACCTTTATCTATAAATGACCACATATTTGGCCATAAAACAAATATGAATAGATACAAAAAAAATGGGATTAGCCTAATATCTTATTAGATCACCATGAACTCAAGTTAGAGTTTAATAACAACACAGAAAGCCTACAAACTCATGGAAACTGAACCTCTTGCAATTCAACCACCTCTGGGTCAAGGAAGAAGTAACAAAAGAAATTAAAGACTTCCTAGAATTCAATAAAAACAAATGTACAACATACCTAAACTTATGGCACACAATGAAAGCAGTGCTAAGAGGAAAATTCATAGCACTAGATGCCTACACAAGAACCTAGAGAAATCTCACACATGAGACTTAACAGCACAGCTGAAGGCTTTAGAACAATTAGAAGCAGTAAACTGACCTAGAAGGAGTAGACAGCAGGAAATAAACTCAGGACTGAAATCAATAAAATTGAAACAAAGAGATAAAAACAAAGGATCAAAGATTCAAAGAGGTTTTTTTTGAGAAAGTTAACAAAATAAACAAACCCTTATCCAAACTAACCAAAAGCCAGAGATAGATAGATAGATAGATAGATAGATAGATAGATAGATAGATAGATAGATAGCTTTCTTTTAGATATACAAAGGTATTTCAGATAGGTAATCTTCAAACACTTTAAAGACCTACAGAATATGGCACTTACATTGTTTTTTAGAACTTAACTTGTTTGAATAGTAAAACATTTCTTCTCCTGGCAGCACAAATCTACTTCAAGAGGATGATGGACGTTGAAGAAATGCCATATGGAGTTTACTTTATTTGTGACAAAGGTTTAGCCACAGGACAAGAAATTTTTCTTGCCTTTACGGTTAACAGTATGCTGGATAAACTGGACATTCAGGAACCATGGGAAAATGGCCACTGAACTGTGTCAGAACAAGCCAAGATGGTCTTTCGGGTTTCTGCTTCACAGAGACTGCCAGACATTTTACAGGACACAGAGAGAAGTAACTTTGACTAACTATATCAGAATGGGCAGAGCAATCCTTCAAATTCCCTGCTTCATTGAAAGGTATGTCAGAGACTCTAGACCTGTAGGCTGAAGACAGGTGCCCCAACATTACAAAGAAACTTTGGGTGACTATACAAGTAGCCAGATGTCTCTGTCATTTCCAGAATTTGGAGTTGTTATAATGCACTTCCTGTTTACTCAGGTAGTATTATCCTTCTATGGTCTTTGATGAGTTAAAGATCAGATAGTGATAAGTATAGTTTTCCTTAAATATAATTTTAAAAGATATGAAACTTTGGACTCAGAAGATAAGGTAGATGATAGAATATTTTCTTTAATTTTGCTAAATACAAATAGAGTAGATATTGTAACCTAATTTGTACTTGAAAGTTTTTTTGTTATATGTAATTTTGCTATGTTGAAATTTAAACCTTCCTTTTTAGATTAAACAGAAGGGGGAAGTGATATGGCATGTCTTTCTTTATGTAAAAACCACTGGTTAATAAAGTACCTGTTTTGGCCTATAGCAACCCAGTTTAGAAAAATATGAGAAATCCGAGCATAGATAAAAGACAGCAGGGCAGAGTCAAAGAGATACTGAGAGCTGTTACCCAAGGAAGCAAGATATAAAGAAACACAGGTAAGTCACTAGCCATGTAGAAATACCCAGATTAATGAAAGACAGCTGAGCTACATTGAAAGAACTAGCAAGTAATGAGCCTGAGTCATATGCCAAACAACTTGCACTTAATATAACCCTTTGTGTGAATATTTGGGGCTAAGCAGTTTTGTAACTGCAGGTCTGGACTTCTGGCCATATGGGCTTGAAACTTCTAGCTACAGTTGTTTAATTGCAATTTTTTTCTATTTTTTTTAAATTTTAGATTAATACTATTTGACTTAAAAGAAGTATAAAAGATATTAAAATACAACAATGAACAATGGTTATTTGGTCCTTGTTTCTTCTCTGGTTTATTTTATTTTTTGGCATTAGTTCAAATCAAGGACTTTTGACTTTGAGATAATTGTTCAATAGTATCTCATATCTTACCTATTAAACAAGCTGTAAAACACATAAAATTTGCATTCATCAGAATCTCCAACTTGGCATTTAACTGGCTCTTAAGTCTAGTCTAATACTTTATCCACTCATGCTATGAACTTAAAGCTTTGCTTTCTTTCTGGTGTGTATCCTATTATCCTAGTTTTAGACTCTTCCAATAGAATGTCTAGGTAACAGGACAAATCTTTGCCTTTGCCTTCTATTTAATATACATTATTGTGATTGAGATAAGTGTTCCTCATATAAAGGTCTATATGTGAAGATAGCCACATATAGACCATGTGCTATTGGGAGGTAGTAGAATGTGGAGATTATGAGGCTAAATAGAAGGAAGTTATGTTATTAATGGTATGTCCTTTAATTGCCACAGGCTCAAAAGTAACAGGGTCAACCTACCATAACTTTCAAAACTGTGAAAAAATGTCCTTTGTAGACAAATATAACATCCCTGACTGGAGTGCCAGCAATAACTACTCTGAACAAGATCCAGTGAAATTATTTAAGAAAGAATGACCTCATGATAAGTGGTTATCGATGGTATAAAACAGTGATAGAAATCTTACTCACCAATGTCTCCCTACTTTGATTTAAACTTATATTTAAGTGTGTAGTATTTCATCCTTGGTTTACTGCATTTATATTTTACCTTGTCCTTTTAACTAGAAAGTCAGTATTTCCTTCACTTTGCATCCTCAAAACACCTAGATGGTTCCTAACAACTCTTCTGTCACAAATATTTACTGATGAGGTGAGTAGAAAAAAAAAAAAAAAAAAAAAGTATTGTTTCCATCTGCAACATTCTGAGAGTTGAATTAAGTCCTTAAAGTTTTATAAGAAATTCAACTGAGATTGGGTTATGTCCTGTGGGCCAGCTAACACTTAACTAAAAATTATTTTAAAAAGTGATTCTTCAAATATTAATGCCTATTTATTTTCCTAAAGTCCACTGGTAAGAAATAAACACAATCTGCTTTTGAAAAACACATCTATCACACCTGAAGGTCAAACTCCAAGTAAAGTGGCCAAAGAAAATATCATCAATGAAGATTAATTCATTGCTCTTTCCTGTTTATATTGATGCTCTGAAGGTTTTACTTCATTAACTATGAGAAGATCTTGGAAGCACAGTGTGACAAACTTACGTCTGTAATACACCATAGCAGAAATTCAAATTGCTCACAAAATGTGAACAGATATTGGCCTACTTATGGGCTCTTTATTTAATAATCAATCATGGAATTAGAAGAAAAATACATTAATTTGATAATTGTTCATTGTGAGAAGTCATTATTCAGTTTGATCTCCAGCAGAAACAGAGACTTAAAGGTCAAATGCAGAGTATTTAGTCAGCTAGAAACAATAATGACATTCTAAATGATATCTGGACGACCTATAAGAGTTAATGCACTTCTTAAGTAAGCACTTTAGCCTATTGTTAGTGATAGAAACAATCCTAACAAGTATAGCTAGCAGAGCAGAAAACTTTAAAGATGTGTCTTTTACAGGAAGCACTAAAGGTTAATTAAGTGACAATCTATTGAGCTGGGAGGAGGGAGCTTTTCTCTGAAACAATATTAGGTGCTAAATTGTTATCATAAGATTCCTAAACAATGCCAGCAAATAACCAAGACCTCCAAACAACTTCATGCTAAAATCTCCATTTCTAATGAGCAGTTGCTCTAGCAGCCCCAACTCTTCACAATGGGATTTATGAGCTTAGGTCAGCACATTGGAATTACACTAACCAGCAGCTGGAGTAGATGTCAGTATAAACAAAGGACAAACCCTGGTGACACAATTACTCAGAACCTTTGGCATGTACTGGATTCAGATAAGGCCATGAAAACACATATCTTAAAAAGTAGACTGTTGCCCGCAGAGGAGGACTCCAGAGACAGTGAAGCCCAACTGTGAGAAACTTGACCTCGGAACAGACAGGATTCTGACTTCCTGAGACAGGAGCTTGAGAGCCATGATGTTGGTGAATCAAGATTCTGGGACCCTGTGTGCTCAGTTGTTTGGCTCTATGCTGGAGTGGTGGGTGCATTTTCCCCATTCATTCCTCACTTGTTTGCAACATGTGATTTTTCACCTGTTTAATTAGTGGGATTTAAGTAGTTTGCTGTATGTGCTTATCTCTTCTATTTTTCTATTCTTTACAATATTTCTTATTATTTTGGATAAAATTTTATGTCTAGTCGCATGAATCTTGTTTTTATTTCCTTGTTTTGGAGTTTGTAATCTGCATCTCAATAGATCACTCTCATGACATCTTTAGAAGGCAGTTCTTATCAATACAGTTGCTCTGGAGTCTAGTGATAATGTTTTACTAAATGTTACATTGAGGCTGAAATCCTCACAGCAGGCATCCCAGAATCATTACCAGTCTGAATATTTTCTGTGCAAAGATGATAATGATAAACACGAAGCCTCAGTTGGAGGTTTACCACTTATTACTTAATCCACAACCCCCCTGCAGGTGTATGTTGGTGTCTTCAAATGCCCACCCAAGGATTGTACAGAAGCTTAAAGCAAAATTGCATAAAGAGTCTTTTTAAAGGTCTTATTATATAATCTAAGCATTTTGCTTTTTGAAAGATTATTATCTTGCTAACAAGAAGCCAATCGTGCTTACCACTAAGTATTCCTTCCAAGTATTTTGAAAATTCTAAAATATTTGTCTTATTTCAGCCCAAAGCCCCTGACACACTTCAAATAGCCATTTTATAAAATGCTTACATGAGAACAATGGGTTTGTGGAAATGTTTTTAAAAGTGTCTCCAGATATCATAAATTCTGCAAGTGTAGCTGGATGAACATTTCCAAATAATGAAGAAGACCTGTGAACCAGGCTTAAGAGACCACATGGACTCAGGTATCAATCATTCTAATAAAACAATAGTGGGAACATAGAGGCATGGGTCCTTGAGGCACGTACATCCCAAGCAGTATTCGGAATCTCAGCTGAAAAGCATTATGTGACCTGATTCTCATAATATCATGCCATTTTGTCAGGTTTGGGTTTTTTTTTAAATTGATAAGCAGATAGGATTTTAAGTTTAAAACAAAGAGAGGTTAAATCTAGCATAAATGTACAGCCCCTCTCTCATTGATACTAAAGACCAGTTAAACATATCAAGGAGTTAAAAGTAAGAGATGATTGATTTTAACTATAATTTTGGTAACTATAAATAATGATTTTTTTAAAAAAAAAATACAGTTTAAAATAGGGATTTAAAAAAATACATATGTTGCTCTAGACTTGGGTGTTTAAAGATCACCAACACCGAGGGACTCACAGGGCTTTCTCCTTGAAGATAGAGGTGACCTGGCCAATGAACTGATTGCCTCCAATCATTGTTGCGGAAAATTCATGAGAAGGTACCGTGTTGTAGCTGATCCTTTGCTGAAGTTGTGTGCACCATATGGAGTAATAAAACACAGTGCTTGTCCCCAAGGAACAGATAAATTGCAGGAGAAGATTTCTTGGGAACAAAGGAGGGTTGAGGACAACTCTGCCACACGTACAGGGACAGAGATACAAAAGCATGTTTCCTTTGCCCGGAGTGAGCAAGAAAGGCCTTGTGATCTGGATTTGACTTGGCGGCTAAAAGAGTGTAAGTAAGTAGGTTGTGTTTCTCATTTTACTTCTTAAATTTTCTCATGAAAAATAAGGAAATACTTACCAAATGTAAACTTTAGAGGATGTGAATAGGCGGAGAGTAGAAACAGCTATGACTTTCATATATAACCACTATAAAATTTTGGTACATATGTACAAACTTTGAAATTTCATTATGTAGAATTTAAATTGTCCTGTTTTTAGGATGATACAGTTTAATACCCTGGAAATATATCTATGTTACAATATTGTTTCTGGTCGTGGGTGGCCAGAGGTCCAGACCAACAGATCTGCAGCCCCAGACCCCTTAGCCACCCCTTGCTGCTCAGGCCCCCAAAATGATTCAGACACTTGTATTTACTTCATGCTCTTTGGCCTATGGTTTAGGCACATTGCTAGCTAACTCCTTCATCTTAACTCAACCCATTTCCATTAATCTGTCTGCCACATGGCCCATGGCTTACTTGTGTTCCTTACAGGTTTCTTCTTTGGCAGCTGGCTCGGTCTCTCTGACTCCGCCCTGTTTCTTCTACCTATGTTGTGATTTCCCCTCCTACTTTTTCTACGGTGCCTGTCATGGGTCAAAACAGCTCCTTTATTTAAAGATTGATATTCACAGCATACAGAAACACATTCCCACATATCTACAAAGTAATGCTAAGAGAAGACAGGAGATTATCTAGTTGACTATATATGTATGCAAGGACATAAATCATGTTATGTTTGTTTGCATGTAATTTTGATTTATTTTTTCAACATAGTATTTTTATTGATTATTTGGGAATTTCACATACTACACACTGATGACATTCTCTTTCCAGGTCTCCCAGGTCCAACCTCCTACTGTCCTACACTTCTACCCCCTACCTCCCCCTCCAAAAAACACATAAGAAAAAAAAAACCCAGTAAGTCTACTTTGCGTTGCCTATATACTCATTGGAGCATGGTCAAACTCCCAGTCACCAGCCCCTTAAAGGAAACTGAGCCCTTTCTCCTTGCCAAAAGCCATCAATTATGATGAGCCTCCTAATCCCAATTTTTAAGAGCTCTTTTCAATGGTTTCCTGTCTAGACTGTGTTTTGTTTTGTTTTGTTTGGTCTGGTTTGGTTTATATTGATGGGGGGAGGTTGTCACAGAAGTGGTCAATGTCTGAAATTTTCAATTGTGTCTCTGCAGTCATCAATACCTCTTCAAAAGAAGCTTCTTTCTTGTTATAGTCAGGGGCAGTATAGGTCATGACCTTCCACGTTGTTTCTGGAGACAGCTTGAACCACAGACATTCATATGGCCTCCAGTAGAAGCAAGAACTACAGACCTAATCATGGCCTGTAGTAGCAATACAGACCACAGACATCATAATGGCCCTCGGCAGCCACACTGGCTATGGACATCAATATGGCATTTGTGGTACCATGACTCAAAGACATCAACATGGCCTCCAGTGGGAGGACAGACCATAAGCATCTACATGGCCTTGGGTAGAAGCATCATCAAGCACAGACATCAACATGGCCTCTGTTGGCATGTTTGTGGCAGTTTGGATCATAAAGGTCTTTTGAGGAGACCCAATCAAGAAAAGGAACCTTTCTCCATATTAGACATTCTGTTGCTGCTCAGAGCCTGGGCAATCATGAGGCTGGGCAGCATGTTCTCGGTCAGAGTCTACAAGAGTTCCACACTGCTGTACACCAACTTGTGGGCCCTACTGCACAATGAAATGCTACCCTGTCCATCCCAGCAACATACCCTCACCTGTAGCCACCCTCTTGTCTCTAGCTCTACCTTTCTCTCTCCACTATGCATATTCTTCTCTGTTCCTCCATCTTTCCCACCTCTCCATCACACATTTGTTCACTGAAGTGGCTTTGTTTACTAAAGGGCATGTCACAGTATGTTTTTTCTTTTTTTGGTTTCCAAACAGCTTTACATGCAAATATTTATTGCCACAAGTCATTGATCTGGTTCAAGGTTTCTGGTTTCTGAAGCAGCAGAATAGAAATACTAGATTATAACTGTACTAGTTTGGGGTATCCTGCTGTTGGCCAGATGTAGGGAGATCTTGCTGTTAAACAGGGAACCTGGGGAATCCAAGTGAGCTCTAAACTGCTATACATCTCCATGCCCTCAGTGGCAGCTGCCCTGTGGTTCACCAGGAAAACCATGGCTCTTGCAGCCTTTGGGCTGGCTGAGCCTAGGCTATGGGTTCTTCTCCTCTTCCCAGCAGGGCAAGCAGTGAGGACTGCAACAGCAGAGGAGGCTGAAGCTCCATGCTTCAGGCTGGCCCTTTTATTTATTTATTTACTGTCATTTTCTTTTGGTTTTGTGGTTTTTATCTTTTTTTTTTTCAAGAAAATTGCTTTAAAATGCATTTAATGTTTAATGATATACTTGACAATTTTTAATACTCTGGTAGGTTAAGTACAATAAAAATAAATAAAGTAATATTTAGCTAATTGTCTCAAAGTTGGCAATCAAGTTCAACCATTGAAAACAGACATTCTATATAAAGCTTGCAAGAGTTCCTTGCAAGTTTTGTTTTATAAATAGACTAAACGCATAGTTTGAAGGTTAAATAAATTCAACAACCCCTTAGGAGGAAACCATTAAAACAGAATTAAGGGCTAGAAAGATGGCTCAGCCATTAAAGGCTAGGCTCACAACCAAAAATATAAAGCAGAATTAAGCATTTTCCAGCAAAATTCTTTGGTTTTTCAAGTGACTTTTTTCACAGTGACAAGTCAAAGCAATAGAATAGAGTAAACAACAGTTATGGTGTGAAGACCTCATTTCACTATAAAAGATTATTAAGGCCATGCCCTCCATGGAGCACCATTTGTAAACTGGGGCCAGTCATAACTTTAATTAAGATTTGATTAAAGTATTTGGACCTTACATTTTTAATTTTCGGAGTGGTAATGTGATAAAACCAGTTATTCATAAAGAGTGAACAGTCACATTGCAGTCTATTCCATGTGTAAAATATGCTTTAATAAGACACAAGCTCTAGAGCTGTTTCCCACCAACCCTTATGCCTTCCCTTTTAACCCATCTACATTCTTTGGGTCAACCACCAATATCAGAAACATTGTTGATCAGGGACCTCCAGTGGCCACCCTAGGCTGGGACTCAAGTAGGAGATTCCTGCCCTCCATTTCTCTCTATCTAGACTTAGTCTTGTGGTATCCTGCTTGCAGGATCCACCCCTTCCACCACAACTCCATTCATGGGCAGGAGGCAAAGATCCAGGGTCTTTCTAGCCCTATCATCTCTGTCTTTCCAGATTTTTTTTTGTTTTTCTCCTGCTGTTTCTAAGAGTCACTCCACCCACCATACCTCCAACCCTGGAGGGACACTGAATCTAGTTTCAGATATGATTCCTCTAGATTAGTAGTTCCTTTAGTACAGTTCCTCATGTTGTGGATGCCCCACCAACTCTAAAATTATTTTGACTGCTACTTCATAACTGTAATTTTGCTATTCTTAAGAATTACTATGTAAATAAGTGTGTTTTTCAATGAACTAAGGCAACTACTGTGAAAAGGTCATTCAACCTCCAAAGAGGTCACAGCCCACAGGTTGAAAATCACTGTGCTAGCTCCTTTTTTCAGAGTCTTTCTCAACCTTTCCTCTTAGCCCATCTCCATTCCTTTCTGCGACCTATTGACCTGAAGAGGCACTCTGTACCAGGGACTCCATAGCCACTATAATTGCCTAAGATCCAGAGAGAACAATGTCAACCATAGAACAGAAGAACATTTACCCAGCAAAACAAAGACCAGATACCAACACCTAGAAAAATATAACTCCATAAGCTCAGATGGCAACACACAGATACACACTCATGCACGCACGCGCGCGCACACACACACACACACACACACACACACACACGCATGAAACACTCAAAACAATATGCTTCCCCCCCAGAACCCAGCATGTTCTACAGTCACAGACGTAAACATTAACAGATATCAGATAGAACAGCAACCAGCAACCAGAAACTACAGAGAGATGGAAAGCACAGGGAGAAATGTGGGAAGTCCAAGTTTGTACTTGCTCTTGGCCAAATTAATCCCCTCCAATTGCTTTATTTTCATTTCCTAATGTGCCATTGTTGTATTTGAGTGCCCTCTGAGGTAATCTTTAATATGTTAACAGAACTCCTAATTCTCTATTTGAAAGGTTTTCTTATATATTGATCTGTCTCTGGTAATGTTTGCTTACAAAAATAGGAATTTTGTTTTATGCATTCACTAAGTGAGATCTTTAAAACCTGTGCTTAGATTCCTCCAGGTACTGGCACTGATATGTCCCCACCGTTTGAAGGGTTTGCTCACTGGATACTGCTAAACAGAGATTATATTACAAAATATAACTCCTACATTGGTGCTCCTGCTAAACTACACAGTGATCCTGAATTTACATTGTTAGGGAAAAACAACTTGAATCTATTTTTAAACATGCCCTATAATTCAAAAATTTATGGTGCCTAATTCTTCACTTCTGCCAATTAATAGTTAAGAAAACAGTTGTCACCATTAAATTGTGAACACCCTTCACCCTACAGGTTTTGAAAAAACTTGCTAAGTCTGCTATATTTCCAAGACATTCAAGAATTTGTTGAGTTATTCTTCAGTGATTAAATGTGACTGATTTTAATTGTAGTGAGAACATAAGTAAAGACAATAGCAGGTCCTACAGGTGCAGCTGTTTCCCCAGAACCCCTAACTTAGTTAAAACATTTTATGGTATCTATACTTAAACCCCTAAAAGTCAAATGAGAGTACCACTCTCCTTCACCTGCAGTCTCTGCTTCTTTAAAACTCCATTTTTATTTTAGTATTGAATATGATACTACTATCTGATATCTATATCAAAATGCAGTGCTATTACCTATGCTATTAAAACTTTTTCTAAGTTTAAAAATAAAAATGTCCCAAGTCCAAAGCCAAAATTTCTTTATACTCTCCTACATTTTTAAATATCCAGTCTATTACCTTCCTGTGAATGTGACATTTTGTGACTGAAACTCAAAAACTATATAAGGGGATTAACTTTAGCAGGAGTTATAGCTGCTCTATTAAGACCCACCTTTACTCTCTAGTGACTTTTCTCCAAATTCCCCTGAATTAAAAAACGCATATCTTATATACAGGCTCTCTCCAGTCCTGTGCTATTCAGTCATTACCTTTCTGTTTACCTTATGCATACTCAAAACTGCCGGAGTTATGCCAAGGACAGCTATGCCACCATACTCTCATGTTTCCCTTGTCCTCACTAACCTCACCTACTATCGATTTTCAGTGATTTCTCTGGGATTTTGCCCCGCTGCGGGAACACTGACACCTGGCACTCTGTCTAGCTTCTACCTGGACATTTACCTTTTTTGTTTATAAGCCTTTACCCATACCAGAGCTTCTGTTCTTCCCTGAAAAGCTTCTGGACCCACTTCACTGCTCTGTGCTGATGCATAAGTTCATCCATTTCCAAAAGATAAACTGAGGCTTCCAAAGATAGTCATCATCTTTTTTTGTTTCCTAGACCCACTGGACCTAGAAACAAATGTTCCCTCCTTAGTGGGCACACTCAGACTTGTCCACCTAAGGGATTTTCATTTTCTCCTTGGATGGCTAGTTCTACATTTTTGGCAATATTTTCTGGGTCTCTCTGCTGCTGTGTTTATAGCATCAATATATTTCCTCTATTAGACTTAAATAGGAAGCACAGCATCCCCATGGTTTATTTTGTAATTTTGAGACAATCATTTTACCTAATGCGTCTACTAGATTCTAAAAAATATTCAGAGGTTCACCACTCATTCTGGGCATATAGGAAAGAGAAAATACAGGCTCCATTGGGTTTAAATATTTGACCTTTCTGCTTTCTTCCAGCCTCCTTTTTTTTTACTTTGGCCAAAATATAATGTCCTCCACTTGTCCCAACCTGAGACATATTTGCTTTATATTATTATCTGCTACTGATTCATCACTGGACTTAACAGCTAGTCTCCTGATCGACCTACCCAACTGAATCTTTCCTTTTCTGTTTGCTTACTATAGTTATTGAAGAAAACAAATGCTCGGAATGCCCATGTACACACACACATTTTATGGCTGTGGGTGCTTGGCTTACATCTGCATCAGTGTCCCAAGCACATGCACATCCCTGGGACCTACAGAAGCCAGGAGACGGCATTGGATTCCCTGTGCCTGAAGTTATAGATGATTGTAAGCTGCCACAGGGGTTCTGAGAATCCAACCCAGGTCCTCTGAAAGAGCAGCCAGTGTCACTGATGCTTTTGGTACATTATCTTGATAAATTGTTATATTCCATTTATGCTTAGTCAGATGCTGGTTCAGAATGTAGGATTTTATTCCCCCACTTTTTTTTTTATATATAGAATATTTTTATTTAAACCTTTTTTCTTTTACATACTAACCACTGTTTCCCCCCCCTCCCTGCTTCCCAGTCACCTCCCACCTTCCCCTGCCCCACTCCCTTATCAACTCCTTGGAAAGGGTAAGGACTCCCAAGGGGAATCAATATAGTCTGACATATCAAGTTGAGGCAGAAACAATCCCCACCCTTCCCCACCCTCCCACCATCCCCCACCCTCCCACCACCCCCACGCCACTGCTGGTGGGAATGTAAAATTGTACAGCCACTTTGGAAATCAGTATGGTGGTTTCTCAGAAAGCAGGAAATCAATCTATCTCATGATCCAGCAATATGACTGTTGAGTATATACCCAAAGCATGCATATTTATACCACAAAGACATTTGCTCAAGTATATTCATAGCAGCATTATTCATAATAGCCAGAATCTAGAAACAACTTAGATGCCCCTCAACTAAAGAATGGATAAAAACAACTGTGGTACATTTACACAATGGAGTACTACTCACCAGAAAAAAAAAATGACATCCTAAAATTTGCAGGCAAATGGATACTCACTTATAAGTGGATTTTAGATGTAAATCAAAGGATAACAAGGCTACAGTCCAAGACTTTGAACTTATGTCTATTTATCTCAAAGTGCCCTCAAACCACCCCCCCACCCCCCGTACACTGCCTGCTTGACTCTGTAACAGAAAGAAAAGAGAACAGCACATTCAGCCCAAACTGAAGCATTATGCATTTGGGAACAACTATAGGTTGTGTGTAGTGGATTTAAGCGCTGATTGGCCAAAGGCAGACAGGAAGTATGGGCAGGGCTACCAGACTAAGAAAAGTCTGGGAACAGGAAGAACAGAGCAGAAATTCCACAGAGACTCCAGAGTTGCTAGAAGATGCAGAGGACAAGTATGCTGCTCTGAGAAAAGGTATCGAGCCCCATGGCTGAAAAGGATAAGAGTCATGGGTTAGTTTAAGGGTAAAGAGTTAGCAAGCTATATACCTGGGCCTTAGGCCAATCAGCCTAAAATTAACGTAAACATCTATGTGTCTCTGCTGGTCTGTGTGTCTGCCAGTCTAAACCTTGAGGGTAGGCCTGAAAGCCAGGGCCAGAAACCTCATACTACAGTTATGAACTATTTCCAGCAGGGGTTAACTATTGTTTACCCCCAAATATAAAATGCCATTAATGAAGATAGCTAATGGGAAGCCAATCTGTGGTGAAGGTTCTCTGCCTAAAAATTCTCAAACAATAAATCCAGCCTCACAGTTTTGGCAAGACTTCCTTAGTTAATTTTTGATAGATGTTTTACACATCAGTTTAACTAGATATTTCTCTATATTTGCTACTTGGACTCATTCAAAGTTAAAAGCATGACGATGGTGGGTTTGTACAAAAAACCATTTCTTTTTACTGCATTGTGTTTCCTTTTTTGTTTGTTTTTGTTTTCTTTTTTGTCTTCTTTTTAAATTATATATATATATCTATATAATTTTCATTAAAAAAATGTCATCTCCATCAATGTATTCCCCTGCTCCCCCTATCCTAACCCTCCCAATCCCTCCCAGACAGCCCTCAGCCTTGCCCCTCCCCATCCCCCATCCCCTCCCCCAAAATGGCAAGAAGTCCCAAGGTGGGCCAGCCCAGCTTGGCACATCTACTCCAGGCAAGTATGATTCACTCATCCCAAAGTCAATTCCGGGCTGGGTGTTCCTCTATAGGGAATGGGCTCCAAGGTGCCAGCCTATGAACAGGAACACAGTCTGATCCTACCCCTCATGGCTCCACACACTCATGGTAGTTGGAAGCCACCACTCCCGGAGGGCCCAGCTCCCCCTCCAGATGGATCTCCAATTGTAATTCACGATCCGTATTATGTTTTCTGTGGTGTTTTCCTGGGTCTGCCTCCCTCTGTCCCCCAAGTGCTGGAATTAAAGGCATGTGCCACCACCTTGTAATTAACAATACATATTAATATACTTTAATATCATATTAAATTATAGTAATATAATAAAATAGTATTAGTTTATTACATTGTGATATATATGTAGCTTAAATTAAACTCTTAGTAATATTATAAGTTTATTAATGTTACCATGTATATAGCTTCCACTGGCCCTCTGGATTTTCATAATAAAAATGGGTTAAATCTATGACAACCTTAGTAGTGATGTTGTCTGTCTCTGTGCCCTGTGTACTCAACTGCTGTCCTAATCCACACTCAGGTGGTTCTGGCACAATCTAAGTCCATCTATCTGGGCTCTTTCCCCAATGCCTGAAAATCAGCCAGAGCACCCATTTTTAACTGAAGGAAGTTAGACCAACTAAAAATATATATCTCTTAAAATATTTGAAGCTCTCAGATTTTGGTAGAATGATGGTAGGGTAGTAGACAGATGCTAGCATGCTTGGGAGCCATTGAGTCTCACAGTGTGGTGACTTGAATAAGAATAGCCCCCACAGGCTCATATATTTGAATGTTTAGTCACCACCAAGGAGCAGAACTATTTAAAGTGATTTGGAGTTGTGGCCTCGCTGGAGTAGGTGTGATCCTGTTAGATGAAGTGTGTCACTAGAAAAGGGCTTTGAGGTTTTAAAAGGCCTGGTATTGATTCTCTCTCTTTTTGCTGCCTATGGATCAAGCAATTCCTGCAGCAACATGTCTGCCTACTTTCCACCATGTTCCCTGTCATGATAATGTACTAAATCTCTGAACTGTAAGCTGTCCCCAATCAAATGCTTTCTTGTATAAGAGTTGCCACCATCATCCTCTCATTTCACAGCAATAGAGCGCTGAGGATGACACCCAGCATTCTCATCCTCCACAGTTCCTGATACCATAGACTGTTGCAAGACACCCTGATAAGGGCACCACTCTTGCCCATCAGGGAACAGCTGCAAAAATGACAGTTACACCCCTTTTCTAACCATCTAATCAAAAAAGAAGAATGTTGGCCAGGGTCTGCCCCTGTGGAAAGCTCATCTGTTGTGGGTGAGCTATGAAAACTCCCTCAATCATGTTAGTTTTATTTCTAGAAGGTAAGTAATGTGTTTCTCATGTGGACCTGAAACAAAGGTGAGCCAAGGAAGATGTGCATTGATTACCTAACAGTCTATCTGACTGCAGTGCTTCTTTCTAGCAATGGCCAACTACAGAGAAAAGAAACTTACTTTCCCACCCTTTGCTTTGTTCTACACCTATTCCAGCTTGTAATGAGCTGCAGGCTTATTCCTACAGAGACTACTCCAAGATTTTCCCCAGTGAAGGTCTGCACCGTCTCCAGATGCTTATCACTTTATTTGTCTTTCTTCTTACTGACTTTCCAGTAAACAGTTTAATTTTTTGTTAACTTAAATGAGACATGTGTGTCACTCTACATTAAAGTATTTAATGCATGCAAACATGAGTCTGTATATTGTTCTATTTTTATTTCCGTTGCTATGACCTGATCCAAAGCAATTTTTGTGGAAAAAGAGTTAATTTGGCTTACAGTTCCAGGTCAAAGTTCATTATTTTAAAAAGTAGAACAGAAACTTTTTAATTGAACTTGAAACCAGACAGGCTTATTAATTCAGTAGGACCTGTGACCAAGGAATGCACATGAAGTACAGGCTGGCTGGCAGGCTTACAGAGGGTTGGCACTTCTGACATCAATTAACAACCAAGACAACAGTCCACAGGCATGCCCATACACCAATCTGATCTAGGTAATTCCTCAGTTGAGAGTTTCTTGCCAGATAAACTCACAGTGTGTCAAGTTAACAATTAAAGATAACCAGAATATGCATTTTCTTTTGATGGTTCTTGATAATTAACAAAATGGGGCAATTTGGGAATAAAAGACATTTCTGCTTTAAAGGACCTTGGTAAGTATTGCCCAAATATTTTATTCAACATTATACAAAATTTTAGTGTCTGTATTTTCCGTGAATTCTTAAATTATGTCTTTCTACGTGTGTGTGTGTGTGTGTGTGTGTGTGTGTGTGTGTGTGTGTGTGTGTGTGTGCATGTATATGTATTTTGTGTGTGCACATGTCTGGGCATGTGTATATGTATGTGTGTGTGGTATATGTGTTCACATGCATGTAGGAATATGTTTGTGTGGGTGCACATGTTTGTGTATGGAGGTCAGGGTCTGACATTGGGTGTCTTCCTGAATCTGTATCTACTTGTTTACCAAGGTAGGAGTTCTCTGTAACCCTATTGTAGGGGGATTATGTTGTTCCTTTGTAAATAATTGCCCCTGCCTATGAGTTTAATAAAAAGCGCTGATTGGCCAAAGGCAGACAGGAAGTGTGGGTGGGGCTATCAGACTACAAAGACCCTAGGAACAGGCAGAATGCAGCAGAATGCCAGAGAGAAGCCAGAAGATGCAGAGGACAACTATGCTGCTCAGAGAAAAGGTACCGACCTGCATGGCTGAGTAGGATAAGAGTCATGGGTTAGTTTAAGGGTAAAGAGTTAGCAAGTGACATGTCTGAGTCATAGGCCGATCAGCCTAAAACTATTGTAAGCATCTGTGTGTCTCTGCGTGTCTGTGGTTCTGCGGGACTAAACCTTAAGGCTAGGCCCGAAATTCCTGGCCAGAAACCTCTTACCACACCCTATAGCTCACTTATTCATCTAGTCTGGTTAGCCTGTTTCCAGGTCTCTTTCTCTTGACCTCCAGAATTACATAGTTGAGCCAACATATCCCTGAAGTTTGGGGGTGGATGATGTAGATCTGAATTCAAGTTATCATCATCTGAGCTCTCCCTTCTCAGCTCTCTGGCTTACTGTTTATAAATTATGCACTAGCTTTGAATGAAATGTGGCATCCTGTTTTGTTTTATTTGGGATTTTACTTGTAGCCAAGCATCATATTACCTAATACTTTTGGTAATTTGCATTTATATATGATTTTCATGGATTTGTTAACTGGATTACTGCTTATTTGTGTTCAGTTATTCTCCCAGAAATACTTCTTCCAGTTTGCCCAGTGAGAAGCTGTGGTGATTTAGAGTCATGTATATTGTCAATCATCTTGAATGAGTCAATCCCCTTCATAATGCACTATTTTGGAGTGTGTCTGTGTAGGAGTTTTAGAAGAGATTATCACTGAAATCAGGAAACTAAATAAAAATGATCCACTCTCTCCAGTGCACAGGATGTTCTACTGAGGACCTTAAAAGTCCAAAAAACAGAAGTGGTGGTCTTTGATGTTGGAACATCCACCTTCTCCTGCCCTTGAGTGCTAGAGCTCCAGATCCATAAGTCTTCGTTGGAGTTGAGCTTATTTATTACATTTTGTATAATCTCATGCTGTGTTTGCTATAAGCATATCCTAAGACTTCTTCCCCTGTAATCAAGTTAGGCAAATCCTATAATAGCTAACTTCTTATGAATCAATCTACAACCCATTTATTCTGTCTCTGTAGACAGCCCTGACCCTGAAGTATCCTGTCTTTAAGCTCATATGTGACTGTGCAAATTGTTCCTCCAATAAAATTAGTTGAAATTTTAAGAACTATGTCTTCATTTGTGTTCTGACACCACCATGACAGGCTGCTGCTAGAAAGAAGACACTTCTTAGAAAAAGAAACCTAGGAAGCGTATAAAATGGGAAACAATTCTAATCTTATTGTAGAAAGGCTGTGTCTTCTTAGATCACTGGGTTATCATGAATCATTTTTGTGCTTAAATAAAAAAATAAAAAGCTACAACTAGAGAACATTTTATGTTTGTTTCAAGGCCCAGAAAGGGCGGGAAGTTATCTGTGTTGGATGGAGAGCGACTCTTGATACACAGTGGATCATTCAGGAGGAACTTGAATAATAACAATGCTGACAGTGTCACTGGATGATGACCTCAGAAGACAAAGGCCACTTGCATGTCCTGGTTGTTTCTGGTCACTTCTTTAAAAAATAGATGAGTTTTAAATCTTTATTTGACATGAAAGTATTTAGGAACTAGAAAAATACAGAGTTGTAAATAACATCTAGTTCTCATCTTCAATGAGGAAAAAATAAAAACAAGAAAGCCTTCTGTTGAGTAAGAATGATTAAATTTGGAATAAAAAATCAAATCAAGAAAGTTGAAATAAATGGACTCTTAGCACCCAATAAATCTGACTAATGGAGAGCAGAGATGTACTTTTCAGGACCTCTACCTGAAAAGTTTGCTACTCATAATTCTATGTAGGTGTGTATGTTTCCAAGCCCTGAACATGTAGTGAGTTCTGTTAGTATAAGGAGCTAAGTGAATACAACTAAACTGACTCCACTTTAGGTTTCAGTCATCAAAGTTGCCACTAGTCAGACCTCAAAGGTACTTTAAGACTTTAAATGATATTGCACCATGTAGGAGTTGAGGATGTTGAAAGTAGATATTTTCTGTCAGCCTCCTGTCCTTTTCAGGAGTTTAGGGGGAGTAGTGGGAGAGGAAGATTCTTTTAGGACAGTCAGTGACCACAGAGACCTGTGGGAGTGCAGAGTCGGCCACAAGCCAGGCTAACCATAAGAAGCATGTGGAAGGGATTTCAATCTTGCTGGGTCCTCTCCTCCTTTATACTCATCAGTGAGCACCTTGGGTGTGATCTCAGTCACCATCCCACCCTGTGTGCATGTGGGGACAGGGCAATAACTTGTCTTTAGTTCAAAAAGGCCTTAATCAAACACGGCAGAAATAGTAGAAGGAGGCTTTCTGCACAGCCCTGAAGTCTGAGTTCAAAGTACATAAATGATTACTAGGTTTTCTGCAGTTTTATATAAAGTGTGTATGTTTAGATAAATACATGGAATAATTGTCCGTGACAAATATGATTTTATTTTGTCTCACTTTGAAGCACAAATTGTTTTATTTTCATCCACTTCGATATCAGTAATTTTTTCATCCCATGTGGCTGTAAGAGAGTAAGAGAAGTCAGCAGAGGAGTAGAGAAGAAGGGAAGAAGGGGGAAGGAAGTGTTTAAAAAAGGGAGGTAAAACGGTACCTTTTAGCTCAAATAAGTGGGCATGAAAGATATACATTCGTATTTGAAAAGATACACTTAAATCCTTAATACTTCAGGGAAAATACGAAGAAATAAGAAGCCTTAGTTTTCTTTGGCTAAATACTCTCTATGACATATTGTCTGCTTCACTAATAGGAAATGCTTCCATCATTCTCTCATCCTTAATTTATTGTTGATCACCATTATTCTGTTGTCTAAATAGACAGCATTCCAGTGAACAAAAGCATACACACATTTACATCTGGTAAAGATACACATTTACACTATGACTGTCATAGCTCTGGCTCATCCAGATTAAATTAGCCATTCTCATCAATTTATTTTATAAATTAACCTACTAATTATTTTTTTCCTGTTTCCTCCAAAATTCATCAAGAGAATGATTTATCCTGCAATTTGTAGGTTAATTGTGAATGAGAACTGATATCTTTAAATATTGAAGCTTTCTGTCAAGAGAGATAGATGTCATTTTGCTAATTCATTTATTTTTCTCAATACAGTTATCCAAAACTGTTATTATAATTGAAATAATTTTGTCATTTATATTGTATGAAATATTTATGTTTTTACATGGAACTTGCCAAGATTCTCTATTTTCTAAAACTTTCAACTACATCCTAGTTTATTTGGGAAAGTGTGCAATTTATAAACAAGGTTGTCATATGATAGTTTCTGAGGCTGACATTTTATTTCTTTACTTATGTCACTTTAATTTCCAAGTATAGTATTGAAGTTTAAAGAGCAGACATTTTTACCATGTGTGACTTCAATGACAGTGCCTTTTATTTTTTTTTCTCCAAATATCAAGGTTTCTGGTTTTCTTACTGAAAAATTTTAAAGTAAGTAACTTTTTAAACATCTTATACTTGGACAGTTTATGAAAAAAAAGATATTGAAAGATTTGTAATTTGAAATAATTATGTAGTTACACTATCAGCCAAAGAGACTTTAAATTTATATTTTCCAATATATTTAAATGTCATGAATAAGCCTAAATCTTATAATATATAAGATTTAAAACGTATATCACTCCCCAGTCTTCAGTTACCATGCTTTGCTTAGGTTGTTTGTTTCTGTTAAATTGTGAGCTGTATGAGAACTGGAAGCCACCAATTTCTCCAGTATGACGTATAGGACTCTTTAGACATCCAAGTTGTTATTGATAGTTTGACTGGATGAAGGACCTTACCTGATATTAATATATTTCTTCAAATTGTATCATTCTACTTAAGAGCTAAGTCAGCTGTAGGGCTACAAGAGGACCCAGATGTAAAGACACCCAAGTGCAAGCTTTTCAACCTGAGTTTCTTCCCTGGAATTGATGTAAAGCTGGGAGAATAGGACCCACTTCACAGAGCTGTCCTCTGACCTCCTATTGTATTTTGTGTCATACTCATTCATACGTACACACAAGACACTACCACCTACTAATATGCTTTCTTAAAAAGCAGCCATAAATATATACAGGTTTCTAGTTGACATAGATGATTCTCTTCCCTTAACCTCTGCCATGAAAATGAAAACATAACTTATTTTAAAGCATCAATTCTTTAAAAATTTGTCTTATATTTACTCATTTAGTGGAATACAGATTAGTATGTGTCTATGAATTTCTGAATTTCCTCATTGCTGTAATGCCTCCCCTTTCATCTCTAATTTATTGATTTGGTTATTTTGTTGTGTGTGTGTATACACATATACATATGTGCGTGTGTGTGTGTGTGTGTGTGTGTGTGTGTGTGTGTGTGTGTGTGTGTGTGTGTGTGCCTGTGCTGTGCATACTTATGGATTGAAGTCTGTAGAGGAATCAGTATGTGGGAAGGTATAGTTAGAGCCCCAAACTGACAACAGGATGTCTTCTCCAACTGCTCTCCGCTTTACTTATTAAGGCAGAGTCTCTCACTAAACTTGAGGGCACTGGTTCCATTAGTCCCGGTAGGCAGTTTGTAGAGGAATTGTCTCTGCTTTGCAGGACTGGGTTAGAGGCAGCTACCATGCCTGCATAGCTATTGAGTTGGTCCTGGAGAGATAAACTGTAGTTTGCATGATTGAGCAGCAAGTATTTTAAGCCAGAACTTTCTTATTAACCTTAATTATGCCATTCCAAAAGGCAGAAAGATCCAGGCATGGCAGGATGCTTACCCAGCACTCAAAAGGCAGGGGCAGGAGGATCCTCCTGAATTCATGAACAGTCAAGTTTACATTAAAGAGGTTCAGTAAAACTAGATGTACACAGAGAAACTCTGTCTCAGACCAAAAAGCAAAAAAATCATGAAGAGAGAAGCATTAGAAGTAAGAGCCAAGCAATAGGGTTGAGAATAGATTACCTGACTTCTTGCAAAACTTTGATCACAAAGGTCTTGGTAGCTGGGCTATGGTTTCTAATGTCACATGAGATTAGAGATTGTTGTCTAGGAAATGACAAGACAGACATGGAGCCCTTGATCTGAGAAAGACAGAAGCATGAGAGATGTACTACTTCTGTTTAGAAGGATAACAAAAGCAGCTATCCCATAACTACAGAACAGAATATGAGGTTCTAATTTATGTTGCTTTGTGTGCAACTAATACATGTTAATATTTAAACTAGCCCAGGGACACTGTGATCATATCAGGCAAACATAAATTCTACAGTGCTCAGATGGAGTCTTTCATATCTCAGGACCGACTAGCTGCCATGTGAAAAACAAAACAACACACACACACACACACACATACACACACACACACACACACACACACACACACACACACACACACACACCTATAGACTATGAACTCAGATTATGTAAGAAACAAACTCTAGGATCCAGTAAACAGATGCCACCAATGTAATTAGCACATGAAAAATTTCAGATCACAGAAATGTTTGAAGAAAATTAAAAAATGAAATCAATGAAGCTTTAATAAAGATCATTAGGAGAAAATTGAAAGTGGTTTGTTAAAATAACCATACACAATTTTGAAAACCAGAGATGGTCACTGATGATTCTAAAATCTCACTGAGTTGGCTAAATATCAGATTTGCTATTTCTGAACAGAAAAATTTATGTTCTTGCATAAATGCAAAAGAAATTGGTCCAGGAAGAACAGCCAAAATTTGAGAATGAGTACAGGAAAGTCCTCTTGGATCTGGAAGCCAAAATCTACCTTCCCTATGTTAAGCCACTGAGATGTGGGGTCATAAAAGCCTCTATGGTATTCACCACAGCTTATGGATTTCTCTTTGTGGGTTGTAGTATTTCACAGATTTTATGTTAATGAAATTGTCTTCTTCATAATAACCAGCTTTAAAATACAGATACTTATTAAATTTTCTTTCTAACCTTGAAATTTAGAGAATATATACAACACTTTTTCATTAATTCTTCCCTAAACTCAGTGGGTTGATTCCACATGGAAAGTCAAGTTGTAATACTCAGACTAAAGGCTCCCAAAAGGAACCCACTCCTGAGTCTGTGGAATATTTAATTTATGGACTCTTATGGCAAAGAAAGGATGAAAGAGAGAGAGAGAGAGAAAGACAGAAAGAATAAATGAAAGAAAGAAGAGAACAGGGACTTTAACTCAAGAAACTAGAGCCCCAAACCTAAATAACCCAATTTAAAAATAAGGTTCAGAGCTAAAAAGGGAATTCTCAACAGAATTACAAATGGTTTAAAGGCACTTAAAAAATTGCTCAACATCTTTAGCCATCAGAGAAATGCAAATCAAAACAACTTTGAGATACCACCTTACACTTATCAGAATGACTAAGATCAAAAACACAGATGAAAGCCTATGCTGGAGAGGATGTGTAGCAAGGGGAACTCTCGTCCATTGCTGGTGGGAGTGTAAACTTGTACAGCCACTCTGAAATACAGTATGGAGGTTCCTCAGAAAACTGGGAATCAATTTCTCCAAGAATCCAGCAATACAATGGTTGAGCATATACTCAAAGGATGCACATTTGTACTCCAAAGGCATTAGCTCAACTATGTTCATTAGCAACATTATTTGTAATAGCAAGAACCTGGAAACAACATAGATGCCCTCTCAACTGAAGAATCGATCGACAAACTGTGATACATCTACACAATGGACTACTACTCAGCAGAAAAATAGACATCCTAACATTTGCAGGCAAATGGATGGGTTTGGAGAATATCTTCCCAAGTGAGTTATCACAAGCCCAGAAAGATAAGTATGGGATGTACCCACTCATAAGTGGACTTTGAACAAAAAGCAAAGAATACCCAAGCTGCAAACCACAACTCCTGAACAGCTAGGGATCAGAAGGAACTTAAGAGAGACATCCAGAGACTCCTCTAGGAAGAGAAAATAGAGAAAATCACCTTAGCAAATTGGGATCATAATGAATTGCAGCCAAGAAGAGGTGGGAACAAATCAGGAGAGAAGGAGATGGTTGAGTGAGAGGAGCAACAAAGAGGGAGGAAAAAAAAAAGAGAGATTTATATCTTGATAGAGGAAGGTAATATGATTCGGAAAGAGACGAGGCACAGGGAAGCCTCCAAGAACTCAGGATATACCCTTGGCCAAGTCTCCAAACAATAGTAGACGTGGTGCCTAAATAGGACTTCCCCTGTATCAAATGAATGACCACCCTAAGTGTCATCACAGAACCTACATCCAATAATCAATAGAAATGGAGGTAGAGATCCTTAGCTAGTTAGCTGAGCCCTTGGTTCAGCTGAGAGCAAGGGAGGAGAGTCTGTATGAGCAAGAGGATAGGGATTATGAGGAGAAGTCCCACAGATATGGCTGGCTGGCACTTTGGGGAGCTCATTGAATTAAGAACAGCTCCTGGGGAGCCATCAGGAAAAGGAGCTAGGCCCTCCAAGGGAGGCAACTGTCCATTGGTATGGGCAGTCTGTGGAGCCTCAAGACATGGGATCACACTGTGTTCACATGAGTGCATTGGCACCTTGGAGCCCATTCTCTGCAGAGGAACACATAACCCAGTATTGATATTAGAATGAGGAAATCGGTACCTTGGGACTTCTTGCCCTTCTTGGGGAGGAGATCAAGGGATGGGGAGGGAAGGCTGAAGGCTGACTGGGATGGACTTGGATGGGGAGCAGATGGATATATGGATATAAAAGACACTTTTATAAATAAAAAAGAAAAGGTTATTAAATTATAGACCCTGTGATGGAAGGAGTATCGTTTACTCACGAAGTAGCAACATAAACACAGGAGATTGTAGATTACATAAGGCATGTAGCAAGAGCAGAAAAGTCACAAAAATGCAAAGCTGACTAACATGAGAGAAATGGCCCCTGAGACAGAAATGGGGTGCCTTCAAAAAGTTGGAGAAAGCAAAAAATACATTGTCTCCAGCATCTAAGAAACACAGTCCTGCTAACGCCTTGATTTAGCTCCAAGAATCCTCTGTTGGGCTTGAAACCCACTGAACTATAATACACTTACAACTTCCTAGCATTCTTGTCTCAGAAATGTTGTATACCATTTATTTTATTATTACTTTTCTTCTGTAACTTCTAGAACTCAAAGTACATATATATTGCATAGTAGAGATTCCCTACCTGATTCATCTTTCTTTCTGTAAACCCATCAGCACTGTTTCCTCATGTGAGCCCCACTCTTTGTACTAATTCAGTTTTAGTAACATTTAAAATGCTGTCTTTGGCAACAATAGAATTTTCTTAACTCAGCAATTATTGTTTTAAGTGCTGTATCATTATATTTAGATCCTCTATTGTTTGTGAGAATTATTTTAGTATCATTTAGAATATCTACAAGCTCTGGAACAATATCACTAATTTCATATAGCAATGGATTCACTGGAGACTACATGTTCTGAATGCCCAAATGGTTCTCCTTCAGAAGGTATTAAAAACCTAACCAACTATCAGGGCTAGTGAAGTCATGTATCTTGAAGTAGAATCCACAACAACCACTTTACTAAACCAGCATCATCTCTGACTACATCCTAAATATCTGTCCTAATAGCCAGAGTAAGAGCAGTCCTCACCCTTCAACAACAACAAAAAACTTCTTGCAACAGATGGAAAGCATTATGAAAACTACAACCAATCACAACACAGAATTGTGGAGGTCAGTCCTAACTGAGAAACTAACAGCGCAGACTCTCACACCTATGGCTTATTGTGAAAGAACAGGAGGGAAAATTGCAAAAACCAGAGAAACAAGGAGTTTGCTGTAAGATCCCATCTCTAGGAACATCAGAAACTAGACCCATAAAGTCTCATCAACATGATTGCCTAAGCGTGACCTGAACAAGGATGATACCAATAAATTTGCTAACAGAGAGGGGAAATGTCCAGAGACCTCACCAGTGATAAAGGATAGGCAAATAAGGAAGGCTGATGTTACAGGGCCTTCTGTTCTATCTGGGCAGCCCTTGTGGGAGGGGGTGAGAATGCTTGCTGGCATCTACAGCACAGACTCTGGGAGTCAGGGGAGAATCAGAAACAGACTCATTTAAAGCAAACAGCAGATTAATTTATTGAAAACATGGGGTAAAGCTATATACCCCTTCCAATTTCCCATTGGCTGCTAGAGACCCCGTAGCTGTGCGCTCTCTCTCTCTCTCTCTCTCTCTCTCTCTCTCTCTCTCTCTCTCTCTCTCTCTCTCTCTCTCTCTCATCTCTCTCATTGGTCTTCAGCATCTCAATCATCATGTGTAACACCAACCACCAGGCGCAGTGGCAGGCTCCAAGCTGGCTCAGGAGGAAGTGACTAGTGCACAGGCCCAGACACATTGCCTTGAACTGGGCAAGCATGGTTTCATCAGACTGTCTGGCAGCGTTCCTCCCACAGGCCGAGAGTGAGAGATATAGTTATCCCAAGGGAGGAGGACACCAATTAGTTAACCAATACTAAATGGCCCTGAAATCATACATACAGGTAACATTATACAGATAGAGCAGTTTATATTTATGCATGTGTGTGTCTGTGTATGTGTGTACACACAATATAAACTACAATTAATGAAAAAAAGAGGTCATGAATTTGAAAGAAAGAAAAGAGGTTATATAGAAAGGTTGGAGTGGAAAAGGGGAGAGGGAAATGATATAATTATATTACAATCTCAAAATAAAGTATTCCGTGTGGTGGTTTATCCCTGTCATCCTAATACTAAGGAGGGTGAGGTAGGAATATTGCAATGAGTTAGTGAACAGCTTAGATTATATGGTGAATTCCAACAGCAAGACTTATGAATTTTCCTTTTCAAGGAATTCTTATTTGTCATACTCAAAGTTTGCTTTCAGAAACCTGAATCTTTCTAGGTGAAAAAAAAAACATTGAAGAAAAATATTATTATCATGTAAAGAACACCATTGTTTTGTTTAATTCTTTAAAAATGTCATACAGAATATACTTTAAAACCTATATATTAGAGAGAAGACAACTGCTATACAAAGGATTCTCCAAGAGAGAATAGCCAGATTCAAACATAGGTTGACCAACTTGAAACTAAATTTTGAGATTCAAGGTCAATACATTTATTGGTGAATAGTCTCATAGTACAGGAAATGTCTGTGTGAGGAAGATGTCTCTGTGTAAACAGGGGTATTAAGGTGTGAATGGTGTGAGTAGGTTCTGGCTGTTTCAGAACCCTATCAGAGTATAATATGAGGTCACCCACATCACAGAAGTAATGTGATTGATGAGGAATCTTGTGCATGTTTTAATATAAATTACGTTTCTCTGATTTTCTGAATGTAATTGCTTCCATGTGTAGTTCTTTCTTCATGCTAAATTTCACATTTCCTTGATGTGGTCACTTCTCACAAATTCAAATCAGTGGGATTCAAACAGGATTGCATTTCTTTCATCTAAATAATTCATCTTAAAAAAATGGATATGACGAGGTAGCTTAGAAATTGAAAGCACTGGATACACAGAATCTGCTCTTGGCTTCCAGGAGGATGAAGGAAATTGCACAATAAATCAATTTTTATGGCTGCTATTGACTTGCTACATTTGCTGCTTTTAAAAATTAATAGCTGAAATAATGAACATTCAAAAAAAGTCTCTCTAGTGTCAGTTTGATTAATTCCTTGATATGAAGTGCAGATGACAGACACAATATTTGAAATTAGATTTTCCTGGAGTCTAGAGAAGATACAGCTGGAGACAGCCATGGTCTATATAGCCTTCTGTTTTTACTTCCAGCAGTTTGTAATCAAGATCTCCTTTCATATACATGCCCTTTCCAGTAAGAGAAAGTTTAATTATTTGTATAAATATTATTGTAAATGCACGATAGTGTCTCCACAGTCCACGAGTCATCACTTTATATTAATATTGCAATACAGTAAAACTGGTAATAAATTCCTGCTCTAAAGAAATTGTGCATAGGATTGTTAACACGAAGCTAAGCCACTGGATGAGTTTATTAAAGTTACTGAACTATGTAGTGGAAAAAATCGAGTTACTTAAACTCTATCCACAGAATCTGCAACAAAACTGAGCTGATGGTTACAAAATACTGAAATGCCAGATGCTGAACTTCATGGTTTTACATCAATGTGAAATCAATACACAGCCCCAGCTCTCTAGGAACCATGAATATCTATTCAAATTAACTTCCAGGAAATCCATGAAATCCCATGAAAGCGAGTAATGGCATAAGGAAGACACATACAAAGCCAAAAACAAATTCCCTTAAGAATATGGAAACAGGAAGGCAACATACAGAGTCCTTGTTGAGGAATTTAATTCTCAGTCAGGCAAAGGGAGGCAAAAAGCATGAAATTCTCATTTCAATTGTATCAAAGAGACACTTTCATTCATATATATACATATATACTAATGAAATATATATATATGCCAATGGCTAAGAACATTTCTTGACCCTCAAATTTACACTGAAGTTGCTGCTTTATTATGGGATATTGTAGTAGGAGGTTTTTGGCCTGGACTTTCAGGCCTAACCTCAAGGTTTAGAGTCACAGAGCCACAGTCCCACAGAGACACACAGATGCTTTCAATAGTTTTTGGCTGATCAGCCTCAGGCTCAGGCATATAGCTTGCTAGCTCTCTACCCTTCATCTAACCCATGTCTCTTGTTCAGCCATGTGGCTCGGTACCTTTCCTCAGAGCAGCATAGTTGTCCTCTGCTTCTTCCAGCTTCTCTCTGGCATTCTGCTCTGTGATTCCTGTTCTCAAGAGTTTTCTTAGTCTGGTAGCCCTGCCCACACTTCCTGCCTGCCTTTGGCCAAACAGCGCTTTTTATTAAACCAGTAGGTGGGACAATGTAACAACACAATACCCCTACATATCCCCTTTTCTCTTTTAAAACAAAAAGAACTCCAAATCTAATATTCTTTCCCCCCTTATCTACAACAACTTATAAACAATACTGTATATAAACACAAACATCCATAATCCATGTTTAGGGAATGTGGTTGTCCTTCTCTAGGTTACTTCCTGCTGAATGGGGGCATTAGCAATCTTATGGGAATCCAAAGAAAAATGTAGGATTATGTACAAGTCTTTAGTGGAGTAGTCTATAAGGATGGGTCATCTCAGCCAGTCTTCTTGAAATTGTTCTGGATACAGAGCTCTGGAAACTTCAGCAGAGGTGCTCTGAAAAGCTGAATCATCTGGGCCATCCATTTCCATTGGAGATTTTTCAGGGGGTCTTCCTCTATCAAACTTTATGTTCTTTATCGAGGAATAAATCCACAGTTTCTCATTTTCTGTGAAAATAAAAAGAAAACCTCTTCTCCAAAGTAGCTTATCTTTGGATTTTAATTTTAAAGTCAACTCATTTACAAAATATATAGGTTGAACTATTCTAACAGCATTTATTATCAGCTGTCTTTTAGCAGCTTTTACTAAGTCATTTTCAAACAAGAAGCTTAAAGATAAGCAATAATATACTGTATCCAAACATTCTTTGTATTTTACATCTTTACGTAGTAGCTTATTTATTTGTTTGTTTGTTTGTTTGTTTACTTATTTATTTATTTATTAAAGGCTTTCTCTACCTCTTTTTCTTTCTCTAAGCCTATGGATATATATTTTTTCAACACACTTTAAACCACTTAGACTTTTTTTTTAAAAAGTCTATTGTTTTTAAAAAGTTATTGTCTATTTATTTCTTAAATTTTTCTGTCTCTGACCACACCTTTGCTTGGCTAAGGTGATTGACTCCACCCAGATTCTTCTATTTCTTTCTGTACACACCTTTAATCTGTCAAGGATTCTTTTATTTCTTTCAATTTCTGAACACACTTTTAATCTGCAGAAGTTCAAGGTTGGTAGGATGGGTGGATGGCTCCACCCAGCTCCGAGTCTAATTTCATAAAATTTATCTTTTAAACCCAGGTACTCTGGGGAATTTTAGGGACCATATAATTACCAAGTAAAGCATTGCTATCTGCTGCTTATTAACTCCATTTAAGTATTAGGCCTCAGGGCCTCTTAAAAGACTCACAAATGTTTTGCCTCTAAGGCTGAATCAGGAAGCTTCTCTTAAAGCCAAGCCTCTGTTTGCCTCAGGCAAACAGAGCTGATCCAAGAAAATATCACCACTAAGAAGCCATCTTTGACTCTGTTCTCTTTTTGTCCTTATCAACAGAAACCTTAAATACATCATTTACAACTTTTTGCTTACATCTAGGCTCCTGTGAGACTTAGGAACAAGCCATTTTACACCTTAAACTGTACTCCAAAAGCCCGTCATTGTTGCTCAAGCCCATGTGCTTCACCAGGGCATCTCCGTACCATGGCTCACATGGGAGACAAAATTCAGAGGCTGCTTTGGGCTCTAGACCATTTTTTAAGCTTTCTGTGGCTTTCTGTGGGTATATTTGACCCACGTTGGGCTGCCATTTTTAGTAGGAGGTTTCTGGCCTGGACTTTTGGGCCTACTTCAAGGTTTTAGACCTACAGATCCACAGTCCCGCAGTCCCACAGTCCCACAGAGACACACAGATTCTTTCAATAGTTTTTGGCTGACCAGCCTCAGGCCCAGGAATATAATTTATATCGAGCAGAATGCTAGAGAGAAGCCAGAAGAAGCAGAGGACAACTATGCTGCTCTAAGAAAAGGTACTGAGCCCCATGGCTGAACAGGAAGAGTCATGGGATAGATGAAGGGTAGAGAGCTAGCAAATTATATGCCTGGGCCTTAGGCCGATCAGCCTAAAACTATTGAAAGAATCTGTGTGTCTCTGCCAGTCTGTAGGTCTGTGGGTCTACGGGTCTGTGGGCCTAGTCCTTGAGGTTAGGCCCAAAAGTCAGGGCTAGAAACCTCGTACTACAGGATATATTCTTAGAGAATCTGTGTGAATAGATATGCTCTTAGAGTTGGGTTAGTATGGTGTTTGGCCCATGTAAACATGAAGTACAGTGGATGAGCACATAGGCTCTGGAGTCAGACTAGCCTGAACTGGTATTCCAACTCCACAGGTCAGTTAACATGTTGGAATTTCTTCATTTCTTATATAAAATATAAATAAGGAGTTTTCCCTATAGTGTTTATGCAAGAGTTAAGGCATGTACAATATTCATTGTTTACAAACGTTTAATTTGGTTTGTATCTATATGACAAAACTATTTCAAACTATCTGCTGCATTAATGTGTCAAGGATTCGTAGCATTAACACCAGATTTAGTCATTCCCTAAAAGTATGTAGAGAATTCAGAAAATATATTTAGTCATATTTAAGTTTATTATATAGATATGAGACAGCACTAAAGGGGCATTTATAGTGGAAGGGAACAGCTTTGTGTGCTTGAACAGTCATCTGGAAGCTGGCAGAGCCTTTGTTACTAAGTCCTAACTGGTAGATGTTGGGCCATAATGGCATGGCTAGAGCCCGGACTCTCATTGGTGGATGCATGGGGACAGAAATAAGCTACCTTGGGCTCTGATTACAATGCTGACTTTATTGTACATTCACACTGCCATGAAACTATGAGCCAAAGCAAGTCCTTCCTTACATAATCTTTCTTCTATTACTTAGTTATAGCTGTAAGAAAAGTAATACCAGCTGATAGCAAGGTCAAGAGAAATCATGGCAGCTTTTAGGAGTCCTTTCCCAGCAGAGTTAGAAGTCAGCAATTAATTTGCCAAGAAAATGTGTGTTGTGATGTGTACAAATTTTTGGCAAGCAGAGCCACTTCCCTGAGCTTAGTGTCAAAGTTTATATTAGAAGTTACTTCTGTGGGTTGCATAGGCTAATCTTGCTTCAGCCTCTCTGGAGATCAGATTGAGATATCCTAGCCAGGTGAATTTGCTAGGCATTTGCTGCTGTGCAAATCAATATCCTCCACAAAAGCAAATAGAGTCGAACACACAGAAAGTTGAGAGGGGAAGCATAGGAGACAGCCCCTAAGGTGTTGGAGGCACCTGAAGTCAAAGATACTGGGGTAGCCACATCAGACTTAGAAAAAGGCCAAAGATCTTAGACCTGTAGCAGTCCAGGGAAGAATTCTCAGTATAAGAAAAAAGGGTGAAACCTAGGGTTTGCTGGTGGAGATCTTGAGGCCCTAACACCAAAAAGCCTACAGTTAGATATGCAAGGCCAAGAGGTGAGTGTATCTCCCTGGGCAGAGAGAGGGATACATTTTCCTCATTTTTGGTCCTTCTTGAGCTCTAATCAATTGTTGTATCAGGGTAAATTTTTCCTACTCATTCTACCAACTCACATTTCAAGCCTTTCTGGATATGCCGAGCAGTAATGTCTTATCAGTTATCTAAATATTCCCTAGTTTATCTCAGAATATACCTAAAGTTAACCATAATCACAAATTACCTTGTTAATAGAAACTACCTGGATATGCCATAGCCCATGGTCTTCAAAGACACTTATTGAAGGACCAGTTACTGTGTCTCTACTAGGAGCTAGTTTAGGGACAGCCACTCTTTCAGAATGCACAACTTACACCACAGTTGTTGACATGCAAGTAATAAAAGTTTTACATGCAATGCTGCCACCCTGTGCCCTTGTTGTAAGCACCTCCCTCTTTTTCTGTCTCTCTGTCTTAGCCACACCCTTTACATGCTACAGTTAGGATATTTTGAAAACATTATAAGATGGGGTGCAGCGGGAAACATCAGGACACTGGAGTGGGGCTTTTAAAGGATCTAAGGGATCTTAAATCTAGAGGATGTTGTATTTTTCTCTCTCATTTATGAGCTGAATAACATTTATTTGTCACACCATAGGCCCCAAATAACAGAGCTAACCACTTGTGGGTTTGAACCTACAACACTGCTAACCAAAACCAATTGTTTCTTCATGTTGATTAGCTTGGATGGTTTCTTATAGTAATGGCCCACTGAATATACATTTCATGTTTTGAAACAGAATTGCTGAATACCACTCTGGTAAAAGGCATTATAGAACAGGTGGATCAGTGGTAACTAACTGTTTCTGCTCTATTGACAAATTTATTCTTACATATTGGGAATATTGCCTAATGCAAGAGTCCGATTACAGAAGATTCCAAATTTAAGTATTTTTGAGGATATTTTTATCTTAAGGGGGATATATTTGTTTTTTAGAAAATTGTAAACATCTTGACAAAGTATAAGTAATGATTGTTAGGAGAAAGCATGGTCACACATATGTTTAAATTAATATAACTTCTTTTCAGGAATCAATGAACCCACTATATTTAAAAGAAGGATTTGAATAAAAAATAAGAAAAATGGAATTGATAAAATGTAAGCATATTGTAAACACAGGTAAAGTCAAGGCGAATCTGTATTTACTTTATGTGAGGTTTGTAAAGGGTACCAGGGTCAATGTCAAGATGAAAAGAATTTCAGGTAAAATGAACAGATGTTTATGGAGCATCTTACATGGGCCAGGCACTGTTACAAGTTCCTTTAGACATTGTAGAGATACCAATTGTTCCCCATCTCAGATTTGCTCCTTGAGGAACATTTTCCATCTGCTCTATGTAATCTTTCTCTTTTATTGTCTCTGGAGCACAGTATTTCTGCAAGAGAAGTAACTAAGCCATGCCTGTGATGGACAAGGCAGTAGCCATTAGTCCCAAGTGGCTAGTGGAGTATTTGCAATGTGACTACTTCACATTTCTGTAAATGGAACTACACAGTATATTTTGAAAACAATAGAAAAATATAAAGCATCATTAGCAAATTCTTATGTTGACTTCATGTTGACATCTATTAGGGATCAGAGGGATCCACCCACAGTCAGTCTAGGAGTTGCTCCTTGAAAGACTGCAAACAAGCAAAGCCGTTATATTCCAATAACTCTTTACCAGAGAATTTAGAATTTCTACATCAGGCAAAGCATGACATGAAGTGATAAACAATGGGTAACAGTCATGAGTAAAGTTTAAATTGGTGGTTAGCTTTCATCCAGGTTATCATTCAAGGTCTTTCTTCATTTATCTGTACTAGCCCTACTGCATACAAATCCACTCAGAAAATCTGAGGATATAGACAGATGCCCCTGCTCTCTGGTAAACTAGCCTGCAAGGGGCTCACCCAGCTGCCTTTCAACTTTGACTGGCCACACAAACCTTCAGCAGAGACTGAGGAAGGAAATTCAGTTGTGTGACCAGCTATAACAGCTATGAAGAAAAGATTTTATTTTATAATGGATAGCTACATTACCTTTTTACACTGAGAAAAATAACTGTGAAGATAAAACATTTACTATTGTGCATGATTTCAGAGATTTCAGTCTGGGATCACTTTTCTCTTTGCTGCTGACCTAGCAAAGTGAGCTATGGCGTCAGGATGAGGAACTCAGGCTTGGGCACAGTGCATCTTCTCAGAATGAGTATGAGGCAGAGGGGCTGAGGGAGTGAGCTTGGACAAAATATAGTCCCTGAAATATGTATCTAGTGACCTGCCTCCCCCAATTTCACTCCAATACTAATATCAAATTGTGCATCCATCAGTGGGTTAGTTTATTGATTACATCTCAAGACTTTATTATCCAATTATCACTCCACAAATGGACCAAGCCTTTAATATTTGAGAATTTCAACGGATAATTCACATCAAAAGTATAATTTTGGTCTCTGCCACAATCTCCAATATTTTAAATCTTCCCTTATATCTTTTCTTCCTTTTTATGCAGTTTGAAAAATTAGCAGTTATGATCTATAGGTGGAAAAAATATCTGACTGCTGATGAAGAATGTGCCTAAATTTAAGATGTAAAGTATAAGACATGTTTTTGATTCTCTCAGAATATTGACAAAACAATAGAAGCTGAGATAATGTACATTCTGCACCATTTCATACATCATGGAGTACATTCTATACTATATATTTTATATTTGACACTATATTTATTCTTAAGTTTTTCACATACTATGAGGCTCATACAGGTTAACTTTTTTTAATTAAGATACTCAATATAAAGAGAGACTGAAATTTAGCTCCAAATTGTCTGGCTTTTATAGATAACTGCCTCCAGTTATAATTGAAGACATAGAGAAACAGATACTCTAGTTTTAAAATTTTAATTATTATTTGATAGGAAAAATATTTCTTCAAAATTACTACTCATAGGTTATGTCTGGAAATTATTGCAGAAAGAAGAAATATGCAAAAGGAGAATTATTCTGGAAATAATAATTTGTATATCAAATATTAAGTAGATAAGCATGAAGAGAGTTAGCCATATTATATCCAGTTCACGCAAACATTACAAAAGTTTTGAGAGAAAAGAAACCACTATCTTAATGATTGTAATATTTAAGGCAGTACTAGTCAGAATGTATTAACTACAGAAGACTTAGAGGGGCTGGGAAAACAGATTCTGGAAGGACCTTGAGGAGACTTTCCTATTACTCCACTCAAGGGACTACAGAAAGTGTTCAGTGTTTTTCACAGCCTAGACACAGTAAGTCTTGGAGTGACCACCACATCACTGACAAGGTACCACACCAACTTGTGATATCTGAACTAGCAGAATGCATGCCTTGGCCTAGAATCCTTTCACTCATAGGGATAAAGGAAAGGGTCTTGAACCTCAGCCATGCTTTCTTCCAAATACCCCCACAAAATTATCAATCAGCAGAAGCAAGGAGATGGTGAATTCAAAGGTTTCTGTACATCAATAGCCCAGCTCATATTTTACCCAAGCCCAGATTTTTGTTCTTGAAAAACTTATATAATACGTTTTGATTGTCTTTACCTCCCTCAAACATTTCTTTCTCCTCTACCTCCCCCAACTGTGTGCATCCTTTGTTGTTTTTTTAGGCAATCAAGTCTAATCTACTACTCAAATACTTCTGGATGTGTAGTTTTCCACTGGATCATAGTTGACTTACCAGAGGCTACACTCTTAGAGACTCTCCTATCTTCTAGAAGAAATTAATTGCCAATAAATATGGCTCAAAGTAGATGTCTTGCATGGCCAGCTTCCCTCTCTATGATAGAAAAGACTGGATCAATGATTACAGCAGACCTCAAAGATATGTTGTGTTCCTTCCCAGACAACTACAATAACACAATTATTTTAGGAAAGTGAGTCATGACATCGTGTTTTCCTAACAGATATTTAAGTTATATGGGGATCTGAAGAAACAGCTCAGCACTTAAGACCAGAACTCAATCTATCACCAATGACTGCTGACTCTCAACTCCCCCAAACTCCAATCCAGGTAAGCAAATGCCCTCTTCTGGAGTGCACAGATGCCAGCACACATACATGACATCCATATGTAAAAAAGTTATACATGCTAACTGTTTCACATCATTAAACCTACAAATATGAATGTATTAACTTCAAATACTTTTTTGCTACAAAGTGCTAAAATCCTTAAAAAACTGATTTAACAGTGGTGTGCATAGACTTGCTTAGTAGTGTCCACAAACCTCCAGCTTGATCTGAATGTATATCCTGAGTTAGGGTGTAAAGTAGGCCTAGTGTGTGGGACTACTTCAAGAGGGTAAGGTCTTTTAGAAGTCACAGGACTGTTAAAAAGCATTAATGGTTAGTCTCCAGAGCATCGACTAGTTACCAAAACAGAAGAGGCTGGTCCTTATACTCTGGGGCTTCCACTACGTCTGCTTCCTGTCTCATTTTTCACTATGGTATAACATAGCAGGAGACCCTTATCAGCTGCTGGAAACTATGAGCTAGATGGCTTTATTTAACTTGTGTTACCTAACCTCAGCTGTTCTGTTATAGCAGTGGTTCTCAACCTTCCTAATGCTGTGACCTTTAACACAGTTTCTCATACTGTGGTGATCTCCAACTGAAAAATATTTCATTTCTACTGATATGAATTGTGATATATTCTAATATGCAGCATATGAGGTATTTGATATGCAGTCCCAAGGGGTGGAAACACAGAGATTGAGAACCACTGTGCCGAAGGATGAACCACTGGGCCAAGACAAGTGACACTATTTGAATAAATTTGCAAAACAGAAAGAGAAAATTTATTTTATCATGAGCTATTATCCTTAGAGACTTATAAAAATAACTAGCCAAATAATAGTCACTTCTCAAGCTGCACAAATAAGTACAGTTTTAAGAAAAATGTGGTATAGTATATAAAACACTGTAAAAATGATTTGATTTGGGCAAGGTGAATAACTGTATCCAAAGTAGGCACGTGTCAGCTGACTTTAAGGCTGCTTAGATAGAATGCAGAGTAAAAGTAATAAATGTCAAGGACATAAACATATTAAAGCATTTTATAGTTATAAATATATAGATGTGTAATTTTGGAAAAATTAAGGGTTTAATCTTTCTATGTTTATATCTTGGCAGTGTGACAACCATGCAATTAGGAGAACTGTTTACCTGATATTGTTAATGTACTTGAATTAATTACCTTTGTGGGTTTTTTTTTACTCATTTATCCGAGAGATATTTATTAGTGGCTTTATGTGAGCTGTTGCTAAATCAGTCAAAATAATCCAGTCTAAAGTACATGGAGATCTAATTACTGATTTACATTAAAGAAAAAATTTCTGTGGACTCAGCTTTTACAACGTACTTGAGTATATATGTGCAACAGGATATGAGAACTATATACCGGTGTGTCAGTATAAATTGCTTTACCTAGACACGTCATCTTTTTATATTTAATATTTCAAAGGCTCTTCCCAGTTAGAATGCTTTGATCATTTTGGCCTTTGTATTTTGGTCATTACTAATACAAATCAAATTAAATTTCTATCTCAGCTAGTCTGTCTGCATTCAAACCTTCAAACCATAGGCTACATTTACCTAGTAAGTAGTACAGTTGAAGTGAATTTTATGTTACATACAGTCATAATGTTGACCAGCCTCACATTGATCATTTAGCTTCAAGTGACCCTTGGTCTCCAGAGTATCTAGAACTACAGATACATATCATCACACTCAGTTCACCTGTTAATTTACATATTATCTCATTTCTCTTTGCTTAGATAATTACCATGTGTAAAATCAATTTGGGTTGGGAAGGTATCATGTCATTTATTACTTCACAGTCTATAATCAAAGGAGAGATCATGGAACAATGCTGCTTATTGATGTGACCCCCTGGCTTTCTCAGATACATTTCACACATAATCCAGGTACACTTGCCTAGGGATGGCACTACCCAAAGTGGGCCAGTATATCCTATATCAATCAGCATTTTTTAAAAAAATGCTCTGCAGACTCACACACATGCCGAATTTATGGAGGTAATTTTTGATCTAAGATTATATTGACAAAGTTAAGTACCACAAACAAATTTTATCTATTTTATCACAAGATAATAACTTATTTAAAAAATGTTTTGTGACATATGGTTCATTATTTTTAAGAAAATAATATAAAATATTTACAGTGCTACTTTATTTTAAGTAAGTAATACTAATCTGTGTTCGGAATCTCTCATCACTACTGATGGTACAATAGTCTACTTTTTACTGATAGTTTGTATTCTTAATTATAATAACCGTGTTCTAGCTAGACTTTGAGGAAAATGGGAAAATATGGAATCCAAAGATATGTCCCAAAATCATAGCATTGAAAACAACTTGAACTGGGGAACTCATGTGAATTAGACATCTGATAGTTGAGATATGTCATGTCAAATCAATTAGAGCTGTCCACCATCAGTGAAGGTGATATTTGACTGGTCTTGTCATTTCCCGACACAGAGAGTTAAAGAGTCCATGCTACTCATGCCATGGCCTTCACAAACAACCATGCTTGCCCATCTGACCCTTCAGTCTTGGCAATGGAAAGTCTTGTATGCAGCTTATTAGGTTGCACGGACAATATGTCAAGACCTTGGTCTTTTGGGATAAAGTTCTCTTCATGTACTTTTCTTTCCTAGATTAACTCACCAACATGTCATTACAATATGGAAAGTCACTGAGAACCCTAAGGACCAAAGCCTTTTTCTCCAATATCTAAAGAATAAAACTTTTCTCTGTTCGAAACTTTGTGACCATGGTTGACAGCAGGCAGAAAAGCCGAGGCCAAAAACATCTGAATAGTGTCAAATGTATATTTTTGTGATTTTTTTTCCCTAGATGCCTAAATTTGTTGGTCTTTAGACCAAGAATATAGAGTTATTGAATCGTAGTCTTCTAATCCTATTAGAGAAAAACAGTGAGCCCAAACGGTTGTAGCTATCCACCAGAGTTTCTGGTCATGATCAACTGAGGCAAGACATCATTTGAAATGTCATGGATAGTGGCTCTGTCTGTAGGGTGTTATTACTGCAGCCTGAAGGTCTCATCTGTGTAAACAGAAGCATCTTTCCAAGCTATAATGAAGATCAGTGCAAATCTCTCCAGGGCTGTATTCATTGGTCTATGCCTATGAAAATCATAAGATTATCTGCAACACTGCTCCATTTCTATCTCCAGCTCAGATGATTTTTTTTTCTGTTGCACAGATGCATATCTGAGTGGTTTCTGAAACAATAAATATTATGATACAAACTCTGAGAAACCAACTTCAAGGTTTTTGAAACTTAAAAAAAAAATTATATATTAATTATAAGTGTTAAAGTCATCGGTTCTTTTTAAAATTAAAAATTATCTTAGTGGTTTTGTAAGTCCTGGATATAACAGCATCCAAGCAATATGAAGAATGAAAGGTTTTCATCCAGAAAGTACTGTGAGGTCTCTACTCTTAGCATTGTTAATATGTAAGCATGCAGAAAACTATTTTTATCAATAAGGACACATTGATATGGACTCTCCCCTAACCAGCTACTCTATTCTGTAGAGATGTTGGTCCCCACCCTTTCTGACCTGCAGTGCCAACACTGCTGTAGGTGCTGGGTGCAAGTGGTCTGGCCCCACCCCCTGATGACTGCCACAGAGCAGAGAGATGGCCCTACCCCTCACCAGCTGCCACAAAGAAGAATAGGTGTGGTGTGGGAATTGGTATTATAGCCCCACCTCTCACCCTGACTGGAAAGCTGGCCTTTATGGCATGAACTTGAAAGAGACGCATCTGCCCCTTTCTGGGGAGTGGATGCATGGAAGAGGAGGCCTGCTGGGGACCCAGAATGACCTACTCAGCTACCAACAGGCCCAGATCCAGGACCTTGAGTTGTCCCACCCTAATATCTGCATCATTTATGAGCTGCTGGAGCATGTGAAGTGCCAGTTCTGAGGATGCATAGCCATAGGATCTCCATGACTCTGGGCAGCAGCAGGATATTTGAGGGTAGACTCAGTGAGGATCCAGTGTTGATGCTATGGCAGAAGTCAGAGGCCTTGAATCAGACCAATGACTCTGAACATTTGCAAGTAAAACTGTTGGGGATAAAGGGTGCACTGTGTGTCACACGACAGCTTCCAGTGCTGCTACAGTGAGCACATATGTCATGGGGAGGCCAGAAAACAGAGAAGCAAGCAGTTCTCCTATGCAGAACTGGAGACAGACAGGAATGACTGGTAGAGAAGGCTACAGTTGATAGAGGAGCAGGTCATGGCCTGGAGGGATCAGAAAGACTTGCTTTGATTTTATTTTAAATTCCAATTTAATTTTTTAATCTTCTTTGGGTGCAGGTTGAAAGGGTGAAAAAAGAACATGGAAGGACTGGGAAATTAGTGGAACTGCAGTGCATGCTGCCAAATTCCCAAAGAATCAGTAAAAACAATATGGCTGGAAAGAAAAAGAATATGTATTGTTCTTCCAGAAGACCCAATTTTGGTTCCTATCACCCAGGTTTATGGCTCACAACTACCTATAACTCTAGGACTGAGGGCTCTAATGCCTCTGGCCTCTGTGCTCACCTTCACACCTGTTTGCCTGTACCCCCCCTACAAATGAATGATTAAAGCTCAAATAGCTCTTTATAAGGGCAGAAATGTATGAAGAGAGGAATACACAAAGATGAACACTATCTAAATCTATGTCTTTTACATTGTTATCAGATTCAGACCTTATGTAGGCATCCAGGGCACAAGGAAGAATACACTGAGCAAGGAGAGTGAATAAAATAGAGCATGCGCCAGAAAATCAGCACACACCTCATACAGTTCAGTTATGTAAGAAAGACATAGGAGTTGTACCAACAGACGGTCTTGGTTCTGTATTGTGACAATTTTGAGTGAAGAAGATACCAGAGATACAACAGCACAGAAAATATACATTAGACTTCATTTGGTAGTCACAAATTATTTAAGCAAATACCAAAAATAACCTGTATGAAAAGCAGACAGAAATTTGGTTGTATTTCATGTCACTAATATCATCCATGTATAATTCTGGGTAGACAAGATGAAGATTTAAGTAACTTACCTATAGGCAGGTCAGAATTCATTGGCCACATGGTCTTATGGCTGAAGTCAGGCCACACTGCTACTCATGTCTGAAAGGAGATTGAACTCAAGCAGGCTGGCCTTTACTAAGAAGATGCTCTGAGAATAAACAAAAGAAATGTTCTCTAAATGTTAATAAGCTAAATCTCTACTAATTGTCTTATTCTTGTAGCTATGGTCTTATAATTAACAAGGACAAATAGTTTTATTTTTGATTTGCTTCCCATTTTTAATCTAATGTCTGAATTCTCATAGAAAACTATCTCCAAATGTTTTGTCTTCCCTTACATGCATCTTCTAACTTTTTTCTAACACACGAATGCTTTTGACCCACTGTATATACAGAGGGTTTAGGAGCATGAAGAGACCCAGAGCCTACCTTACATACTGATTCACACTCTGACATCATTTACATAATATAATGGTAAGCAGGTTCTAAGTATGTCAGAGCTGGTTCTCCTGCCTGCAACATGGACGGGGCAAACAGATTTCTCATGAGGTGTTCTGAAGTAACTCCTTCAAGAACATATAAATCCTGCCACATTATGTAAGGAATTTGCGTTTGGAAATGCATCAGCATCATTCAGGCAGTAAGCACCGTCAAAAAAAATGTAGCCAGGGACTTGGACTTTCTGACTGAAAAGCTCTTCAATAATGTCCATTGAAACATGAATTCTAGTTTGTATTTCATTATATATGAAAACTCAGAGCCAGATATTGGAGAAAAGATGGAATATCAGAGAGAAGAAACAGACCACAGTCAATTCTCATCCAGCCAATTTCTCAGGGTAAATGCCGAGTCCTCAGCCTGGCTCATTGCTTCTACAGAATGCCTCAATGTCTGCCTATGCCTGTGTTAAATATCTTCTTATCCCAGTTGTTTCACTTCTGGACTCAACTCTGCATCATAATCTTACAGCTAAGATGAAATGTGTGAACCACTACTGTTTGGTAGTTAAACCTTGAACTCACAGAAATACAGAAAGATTAAAGGCATAGGTCACTACTTGGTCATTCCTATGCTGGGATTAAAGGTGTGAGTTACAAACTGTCATTCCTATGCTGGGAGCAAAGGTATGAGTCACCACTCTCTGAACCCTGTGGCTTGACTGTAGGTGATTCTGTTCTCTGATATTCCAGGCTGATTTTATGAAACATAAAATATATCACCACAGCCCATGCCTATCATGAACCACGGGTACCACTCTTCTTTCTCTACTTCCTTACTAAGCCTGTGATAAAACATTGTCCTAAATTTCTATGATAGAAATTGTAAATCAAAATGAAAGGCAAATGAATGCAAAGTGCATTACTGTTTCAAGGAAAAGGTGATATACATGTGACATTCTCATCTGGGATGGCATCCTAGCCCAGCGAGTTCCATGTGAGCATGACACACCTACCCAAAGGAAAGGGGAACAAGAAAAGAACAGTAAAATAGCATATTCACAATAGAATTAGTTTCATCATCCTAAACTGTCTGACTAATAATAATGCCAAACTAATTAGTAAACATTGAAATTCATGCTCAAAGGAAGTCATCAGAACAGTCATCAAACAGAAAAATTACTTTATCATTTATCAATTACCTATGAAAGTCCTGAGGGCATAGATTACATCTCATCTAATGCCTGTGTGTGTGCTAGTGCACGCGCATATGTGTGTGTTTTCTCCATTTTCTGTTCCTGGAAAGAAACAAGTACAAAAATAAAGATCAAATAAATTTTGTCTAAGCAGCCAAAACTGGGGCCTGACAATTGTGTCTCCAAGCAATATTCTCTGCTCAGCCCTTGTTCCAGCATTCCAAGAAGCTCTTGCCTGAGAACTTTGTTTACATGGCTGTCAACATGCATCCCCATGTCCATCCTTCATGTGTATCCATCCTCCCTATGAACTGTCTCCATCTCCACATGTGTCCATGTTATTTACATGTCTACTTTCTACATGTATTGATTCTTCACATGTGCTCTTAACTACTGATGTGCCCATCCTCCACATATGCCTATTTTCCTCACTTACACACTCTCCACATATATCTTCCCTCCACATGTGTCTATTCTCCCCAGGGCCCCATCCTTCACTTATATCTCCCCCATGAGTGCCCATTTTCCAAATGTAATCATCCTCTACTAAATGCCAGTTTTCCACAGGGGTCCCTCTTTGACATATCCCTAGCCTTCTCAAGTGTCCACCATCTCTTTAAAAGTTCACAAGTCTGTCTTCTGTAGGGAACAAAGAAAGTCCAGAGCATATGTGTGGGATGCCATAGAACTGGCAACTCCTCCTTTCTTGGTGTATTTTATAGTTACTCCAATGTAGTTCTACTTATGTATACAAAGCTATTTGAAATTATATCCTCACATTGCATGGGCCAATCCTTGAAAGAAAAAACACTCAATCTGAATGTGAATGGGCTATAAGGACATTTTTTTAACAGCAGAATTTCGATATCAGAGTGGAAACAGAGTTTTCCTTTGCCCATCTCTCTATCTTCTTTTCTTTCTCCCTTCATTTGATGTAAAATTAAAGAAAATCGAATTGGTATATTTATAGACACTTTTTTTGATTGAAAATATCAGAGTCTAAACAGAGAAGGCAATAAAATTCCTTCTTTTAGGACTGAAGTTGCATTATACAATTACAGCAGAAATAGCCCTACCTTTACCAGAAGATTTAACCTCTTGATGTTAAATATTAGAATAAGAGCAAGACCCTAGGGAATTTCTTTGATGTTAAGACACTGGGCACTGCCATTAAAGCCTCTCCCAGTTTAAATAGAAATATATAATAAAACATTAGGATATATCAAAATTTTATGCCTTAAAAGACAGGGTCATCTGAGGGGCAAACTTTCTATTTCTAGGCTCAGTTTTATCCTACCATTGGCTTCAAGGATTGCATAAAGGTTGCTACTGTAGCAGAAAACTCACATATGGAGGCACTTTGTAAAATGGGCTAATAAAGAGAAATCCCTCAATCCCATAAAAATTTATGCCAAAAATACTGATTTGAATATTGTTTATGCCTGCTGGCAAATACATGAGTTCTCCAAACCACCCCAAGGGTCTCCAAGACAAACACAAAGTCAGTCAGTGAAGTGTGTGATGTCATACCTATTTTAACAGAGAAATGAGGAATTAGGAACCCCTGAGAATTACCCAGCTCACTAGATTAGCAAAAGAACTGAGGCTTTATTGTAGATATTGGAACCTTGTCTTCTTTTGCATGATCTTAAGTCACTCTCTCAACAGTGGTATGTTGAGCTCCACCATCAATATTAAACTGAATTATGTTCCAGGAGCATAATTTTGAATTTCACATGGTGTTCTAACTCTTATGGAAAATTTTTATCTAGTGTGAGTTATACAAAAAAGATAGGGGAAAGAAAACATTATAAAAACTGTGCTGATGGAAAAAAAAATCTGCTTTCTAAGATAAAAGATAAGTGTGAAAATCCTAAATCCAGGTGCCTGAATTAGGAGGGTTGCTACAGAGAACTGTTATATAAGCCTAGACCCAAAAGCTGGAAAAGTCAGAGCAGGGAAATATTATCTTAAGTCACTGTGTAAAATAAACTTGCATGCAAGCCTTTGTGCTTCAACAGAAAAAAAAAAAAAAAAAAAAAAAAAAAAAAGGCAAGAATAACGCTATGGTGCAAGGCCACAGGTGGCAATAGCTCCCTTGTCCAGAGAATCTATTAACTTTTAATGTCCATTTAATGAGGGGTACAGCCTCTTTTCATTTTTGTATACCCTGCAATTAGAGGAGCATTGGGTGTCCAAGGAAGCGTAACAAAAGCTGCATAATCCAAGATGATTTATTCAGAGCTCATTCTAATTAGTTAATGGATATTCAGATACCATTCCAGAAGAGGGCTAACCAGATAATAGGAGGAATATTCTGGTAGTTGTGAGCAGGGACTCTTGAGTCAGACTGCCTTGGAAAGCTGCTCTGCCGCTCTGGAACTGGACATCTCAGTCCTGGTGGAGTCCTTCTTGGGCCAGACTTCTTATTTAAGGACAAATAAGAATAGCAGCACAAGGTGCCCCACAGTGGTATTGGAAAGAGTCATGTGTTAATGTCTCCAAGATGCTAGAATAGTGCCCAGTAAACACCTATGTGTGTTTGATAAATTGGAGCAATGAGTTGTTCTTGGAGATGGGTTTAGACCAGCAGGGACTGTCACCAAAAACAGAACCCTAAGACCCATACTAACCTCACCAAAATATATATTATGGACACAGAACAGTGATTTTGTACATTTACCAAGTCTGCATGATGATTCTGAATGTAACCAAAATAGATATGAGTTGACTAACCATCTGTTTGATTAGTTTATACAAGAAACTATGGTATTAGGTACATGTTATACATAATGAAAACAAAATGTGAATTCATTTTTAAGTAAGTCCATCAGGGCTGGAGAAATGGCTCTGTAGCAAGGATACATATGCACAGGTCCTGAGTTCAGTTCCCAACACCTACATCCACACATTTGTAACTACCTACAACTCCATCTCCAGAGGATGAGACATCTCAGCCCTCTGAAGGCACCTGCACCCATGTGTACCTACCTACTGTATTGGTTGGTTTTTTTTCAAGTTGATATGGACAAGCATCATCTAAGAAGAAGGAACTGCCATTGTGAAAATGCTTTTGTCAGATTGCTGATCGCATGTCTTTAGGGCACTTTCCTGCGTAAGGATTGCTGCTGCAAGGCCTACCTGATTACGGGAGGTACCACCTCTGGAAATGTAATCTTGGATGCTAGAAGCCACTAAGCAATATTTCTATATGATCTCTGCATGACTTCCTGCCTCCACGATACTGCTTTGCTTGACTTTTGCCTTCTCTTCACAATGCACTGTGATTAGGACAGATAAGCCATGTAGCTCATTTATCTTCAAGTTGATTTTGATCATGGAATTTTATCATAGCAAAAGAAACCAAAGACTCCCCCATGCCCCCCCTCACAGGACTATAGTTGAAACAAAAACAAATTAGCTATTATTTGCTATTTTATTTACTTGCTCTTTCGTTTACCGTTTCAGAGTTTATTGAACTTCGATTATTTCTACTTGGCATTTGTTCCTTATTGCTAATCAGTACATAAGTTAATGTAATTATTCTCAAGGAATTTACATTTGTTATGGATTCTTGCTAAAACAAACAAAAAAAAAGATAAAAAAGAAAAGAAAAAAGATGTAGCAGAGAACTCTCATTTTCTTGGTTTATAGCAATGTGTGGACCAAAGAAGAAGTTAATAAACTTGCTCCCACACAGTCTCTAAAGCAAAGGAATGGAGGAAGTACAGTGATGGACAGTCTGATCTCATCCCCATCTTTAACCAATTAATTCCCTGTTTCATGTTACACTTCTGATGCTGCATTTAAAAAAATAGTAAGCACCTGTTTTCTGTGCATAAATTCCTAATGGTCCAGATTAGGATTTTAAAATTCTACTTCATACGGTAATGAGAACTGTTAGCTTTGTGAACCAGAACATAAAACACAAAACTAGGTTGGATTTGCAAAGACAAGTTCATTTTTTCAACGGACAATAATGACTGTAATCAAACTACCAGTAGTTAGGTAAATAAGAAATATATTTGTTTGCTGGAAATTTAAACACAATCTTGTTCATTAATTTGTAAAGTGTTTCCCTGGTCTAAACAACACCTAGTTTGTTTTTACCTGCATTCACAGGATCAGATTCAAGGCTAGAGCCTTTGGCAAACTGTGGGCATGTCAAGATTGAGCCCATACTGTGCTTCAGCCCTTCACACCATAGACTCCAGAGACAGGGGAGAGGTTGTGGCCTGGTTCAGGATATATATAGGATATGTATCCTATAAAAAGGACATGTATTAAAAGAAATTCCTGCTAACTTGATCATTTTAGGGCCAAGATTTTTCTTAACTCAAATGTTAACATTTTCATTTTTAGCTGTACTGTTACCTTTCTCCAATTTAAGCGCATCTGTCAGTCCTCAGAAGGCAACTCTGTTAAAAGCTAACATCATTAAAAGTTGACACATCAGAGCAATAAGTCCATAGAAAGAGTAACAATCGACATTAATACCATAGGGTACCTGAAAACTGATATGAGAGCTCAAACACCAGAGTAACATTCCGCTGAAACATTCTTCAATTATTTCCGAATGAAGGCTGATAGTAAGTGAAATAAATGTTTAGCCGTTTCCTCAAATGTTTTTCTGACTTTCACTCTTTCCAGTAAGACAATGATGTCAGTGTGTGAGAACTGCACATAAGCATCAAGGGGAAAATGACATCAATGTATGAGAACTATAAGGGAGACTATGAGAGATGAAATTAGTGTCTCAGAACACACCGGATTATCAGAGCTTCTTTATTGCACACTCACAACTTCATATCAAGTTTAAATAAAACTTTATTTTTAGCATTTCCAAAACAAGAAAAGAAAACTTTCTTAAAACAAGAGCTAGAGCAAGCTCACTAAAATGTAATGAGTGGAAAAGCAAGCCAGCTGAGCTCAGCATTTCAGGAAGTGGACTTGCTTTGAGAATATTGAGCTGCAAGTATCCCAACTACATATGAACAATATACATATAAATAGTAACTTTCAGTTTCTGGAAACTTCCTTGCCAGTGGTAGCTAAGCATGGGGGCACTTTCCCAGAGCAGTGTCTGTCCATGCCTCAGCCTCACTTTCTGCAGAGCAAGGCTGCATTGAAACTGTTGACCCAAAAATGTGTCTAAAGAGAATTAATGAACTAGCATCTCTGCTGGACAGTTATAGTTACTGTGCTATGGAGGACTGGCATACTCAAGTTTATAGTCCTTACACTCCTTAGCATTAAAGTTTCCTTTCTATAGTTAGTCTTCGTATGTGCCTGAACTCGTACTGAGTAACCTGATTATGGAGCAAAGTATTGTTTGTTTTTCCTTTGAAAAGAACTGTTTTTATCTATTAAATCAGTTCTTGCATTTTAAATAAGGCCACTGCTTTGCTTTTGCAAACTTGACTCACAGGAGCTTCTTTATGGGCCTGTGAACTCATAGTCAAGGAGCAAAACCCATTTGGTAAGAGGCACTGACATTTTGGTTATAGGAAGAAGAAAATGGCAGTAATTTCCCAGAAGATGAGCAGATTATAAAAGATATGGAATATTTGACACAGGTTGATACTATCACCCTTCTAAACCACAGATGGTTGGCAGTATTCTGATAAGATACTCCCCCACACACACCAAAGTAAGTAAAGTCAAGAGACCATCACTGTGAAATGGCAGACCCAAGGCACACTAACTGTCTCAGTTGCCCGTTCTGTGCACACAGTCTTCAGGCTTTTGTTCTCAGGCTGGATATAGGAACTGAGTGTGAGAGCTCTGAAACCATCAGCTTCAGTAAGAGTCTCATGATTTTCAATTCCATGTAGACACCACTAACTACTCTAACTACAGCTCACTCGCCCTGTGTCCCAACTCTGACTTTCTAGATGGACCCTTGGCATTAAGCACAATTGCTAAATGTTTCCACCTCATTACTATATCAGATGTCCTAAAAAAAAAGAAAGAAAGAAAGAAATGGCTACAGCTCAGGCCATAGATGGATGTATGAATTCCTATTAAAAAGATAAGATGACCTACAGCGGCACGTTGACATGCTTGGCAGAGAGAGACAGGTTGTGGTCTTCTTCGGGCCCATTTAGGGAAAGTCTTCATTGTATGCTGTCGGTGTCTTCAGAATGTGGCACTCTCGGTGCCCTGTGCTCTGCTGGAGCTCAGGAGCCAGAGTTGTTGTTACGGATAAGAACAGAATTCAATTATACATCACTGGGTCCAAAATCACACCCAATGCTACCTACCATGTAGAGCGTGGAAGGAAGCAAGCTGAAGAACATCTCAAGGCCTCATTTCTAATAAAGGGCAAATAATCTGAGTATCTATCACATGAATTTCTTATGAAGATGAAATTAAACATAGACAATAAAATGTAGCATTTAAGAAACATAGTTTGCCCTCCATAGATGTTGGTGATAATAATTATGTTATCAATATATATTGATGGGATCCTTTTTGTTATAAATCATAGATATTATAAAGCACAAAATGAAGCAGCATCAGGGCTTTTCAGTTGATTCTCCAAGCACTGTCCTGGTGTGGGTGAAGTGAGCACTCTTCTTACAGAGCTTCTACATGGTGCAGTAAATTCATCTGGGATCTTTAGGTGAGTGCCATCATACCTGCAAAAGGCATTCAGACTCAAAGGCCCTAGGCATAAGGAGGACAGCATTTCAGATCCTGTGGGAACTTTCCTTAGAGTGTAACCTCCATCCAGCAAGGAGAAACAGAGAGGACTCTGAACAAATGCCTTCCTGGGGACCATAGGAGAATATACGTGCCAAATGTGTGTGGGGCCCTACTGGCATATTAGAATCTCATCAGGTCACAGTCTGGAGAGATCTAGATGGTAAACTTGTGACTGATAACAGCCTTATAAAATGAGAGTGAATAGTTACCTGAGAGAAGAATATTGTAGAATTCAGAAAATGTCAAGTTGAAACCATTTATAACCATTGTGCTTCCTGTCTAACTAAGGAATCACTAGAAAATTTTGAACAGATAGATGATGAAGCAATAAAGATATTGGATATCAATGTTCTTTATGATTTTTACTACTAATACATCACTACATTAGGAAATAGAAGCCCATAGCCCAGATCCCACCATAAGTCCCTGTGAGAAAAATCAGGCCTCATGCTAGTTTCTAAGCAGGTCCATACTCTCTTGCTCTCTCTTCTACTCACCATAGTACATGCTGTGTCTGCGCTTTGTCCTTGTACAGATCTCAAGACCATAATTATGTTCTGTAAGACAGGAGAATTGATTTTGTCATGCGACTGTTGTCCTTCATTCTGGGCCTCTCTACACCTTCAGGATGGGAGCTCATCCCCTGAGAGCTTAATCACGTGACAAAAGACTCCAACATCAGCTTGACCTCCTAGGAGAAAAGGGAAACTGGAGTCCACCATCTTTTAGGTGATTGTTGACCACCTGAATGATTCTCACACAGTTAAATCTCAACAGAGACTGAGAAACAGAGACTGGTGGTCAGGAGGATGCTATACCCTGTTTCCTCATAGAGAGAGCTGAAAGGCACTGCATGCTTCCTCATACCTTGGCAGATGTGTAGTCTGTACAGTAAACACTAATCCTAAACGCAATACTTTCCTACATTTTGTTTATCATTCTTGTGTGTTCTAGAAGCTGAGAGATCATGTGGCACAAAATGTGCAATTGGTTAGTTTGAAGTAAATGTGACCTGGACTTACTCTGAGGAGTTTTGCTTGTATCTGGATGATAAAAATCTGGTGGAGGACTTAATTTGCCATTAGCCCAGGAGCCCACACTAAGCCTAGGGTTATTTCAGAATTTTAACTGCACATGCATTCAATAGAAAAAGTTAAATAAAAAATGAAAACAATATTCATGGAAAATGATTCTAAGAGTGAGGTAGAGGTAAGTTTTGCTTTTCACCTTACACTATAAGTGAAGTAAATTAATTGTAAATGAGGTACATATGTTGCACTTAATGTTATTTTATTAAAATAGCATTTCCAAAACTGCTATCCAATTTTACATTTAAAGGTCATTTAGGAAAATCTATTGTACAAAGATTTAAATTCGTGCAAAATCTTCTATCAGCCTTTTTTTTGTTGAGAGCAAAGGTCAGAGTTTAATCATTGCCTTTCTCTTTACTAGTCTCTATATTACTATGATATAGTTATTCCATTAACCCAAACCAAGAAATACATATTATGACAATTTTGTAGTATTTTTCAACTAATTTTAGAAAAGCTATTTAAATACTTGATAAGCAACAGATTTTTAGTAGGTCAGAAGATTCTCAAGAAAGAATGGAAAGGAACATTGGTGTTAATCATCTATTTATTGATATGTGATACTGTTAGCTCCAGTACAAAGAAGTTCACACATTTCTTAAGAATGGGGCCATTTACCTCTGATCACTCCTTCTTTGCTTTGGTTATTACAGCTCCAAAATACTTTCTGTATCTCTGAGAAAATATGTAATTTTCTATTGGGAGTCTTTGCATTGCAAGTATTGAAAAGTACATTGAAACTAGTATCCCATCAATTATATAAAATCATTTTTTCCCAACTTGGTTATTCTATAGGTATTTGATTGATATTGTCCATTTGAATTACACCGAACAACCAAAGTTACAAAAATCAAATGAAAAAGTGTACCCAGGTAATGTCACTACTGAGGTAAGCCCCTACTTTTAGAATAGCACCAACCACAAATTTTTAAGGTATTGATTTCACAATTATTAAAAAAATATTTTAGTTAGAATGCTATTGTAAAGAACTTGAAAATAAAAGTAACAGACTGAAATGAACCAGACCTAAGGCCTACACATCTCAATATACAGTATAGAGTTAGAACAACCATCCTTAAAATGTGAGGCTTTGATAGGCAGTCATCATCCAATTGCAATGACTAATGTATATCTCAAGGGCATAAATTCTATTCTGATTTATTCTTAAATACCCATGAATTTCGGGTTCATTGTTACTTTCATTGTCAATAATGACAACCTGAGTTTGTGCTAGCATATTACAGAGTTTTCATAAAGACTCTCATGTATCTCACAAAACTAATAAATTGACAGGGTATTTCTGTTGATGAAACCACAACATTGTCTATAATTCTACACTTCTACATGAGGACTATACAGACTTCTGCATTATCCTATCAGGCTCTTGTTTCTTGTATACCATTGGCATGAAAAGAATCATGTTTGGCAGCTCTAGTATATACAACGTTGGTAATTTAACAAAAGGAAGACTAGGCCACACTGCTGGTCCTTGTTAAGCATATATAGGGTAGAGAGCTACATCTTTGCAGATGTTCCACCTCACAATGATTTGGAAAAACACAGTTACCATCTAGGATCCAATTAGGGTAGAACATTCTTAGATTAAATAAAGGGTGTTCTGGTTTTTATCAATTAGAAATGCATTTCAGTGTAACAAATATTAGTTGTTAAGTACTGGAAATGATCACTTGGTTGACATACTTGCACATATGTGAGGTTGACTGAAGACTGCACTGATGCTTCCTCGGTCCTTATCTGGAAGCTGAAGCATTTCAGTCTTGGATACATGATTATAACTTAAGACCTGAATTGTAAAATGAGTATTAAAAATGATCCTGCTGCAGTGGTTGTGACCACCAAAGCTTTTATTTGAAGAAGCCAGAATTCAAGAGATGATTCTTAGAAACAGCCTTAGCTATCAATGACCAAAGGCTGACATGACCATATTTTTTGTTTGCTTTTTGCTTTGTATTTGTAATAAAGCAGCTCAAAGAAGACACACAGTATAAGTACAAGCTGTTTTGTCTACCCCATGAGAAGATAACAAAGATAGAGAGAGTAACTCATCCAGATAACAAAGTAGAGAACGAAGCAAGAATGCACAGTGATTTGTGACATGAAGAGAGACATCTCCATCATCCTCCCACTTAATCTTGAGCTTCCATATTGGTGGAGGTGTAAAATAAAGCTCATATCCTAGAGGACACTTTCTTCCCAGAGGCCCTTTGTGAGAAGTAACACAGTAAGATCTACTAGGTATGCCTGATTATCACAAGCTGATAAATGGCTTCCTGTAAGGAGCTACCTACCCTAAATTATACCAACAGCAGAGAAAATAGCCCAAGGCATTGGGGAAGACAGACATGTAGACATGTGTGTGTGTGTGTGTGTGTGTGTGTGTGTGTGTGTGTGTACTCTATAACATTATCTAGATAATTCTCATCCCTAAAATATGGCTTAAGGGTAATTTCTTAATTGTATTGTCAGACTGTTTCTGAGTTAACAGCTGAGGGATAAATCATGTTAGAGGTTTTGAAGAGGCAATAGCCTCATTCTCCTGATGCTGTTTTACTTCCTTGAGCTCATGTAGCAACCTCCATACTTACCTTGTGACTCCTGAATGGGACTCCGACTTAGCACCCTCAAGCAAGCTATTACTTCTTCTTGTAATCCTTTCCTACAAATGACCATGTAATTAATCTCCCTCACCTTTTACAAATCTTTACTCAAAGCACTCTGGTTTATTCAGCAAACAGCCCACCTACCTGGCACTGGTGCACCTTTTACCCCACTCAGCTTTTCTGTTTTCAATACTACTCATTATCTTCTGAATACCGTGTAATTCACCTCTTCATTATTTCTACTGGTTATATGATGGTACACACACTGAATAAAAACTCCAGATGGAGTGGATTCTTTGCTGTTAAAATCCCTGATAAATCCCAAGTACCTGGAGCATCACTTTATATCTCGTGAGGGTTCTCAGTGAATGCATGCTGAGTAAAGAGGATGCTCTCTCCATGCTCTTCCATTCTCAGCCCAGATCCTTTCATCCAAGAATCAAGAGTTTGGTGTCCCAACTCCCAACTTTATCAGAGGCCCCTGCAGGACCAGAGACCACTCAGCTGCCAAAACTCCATATTGGGAAGCTGCCTGCTCATGGAACCCTCCACTTTCAATGCTCTCTCACCCTGTTCCCAACTGTCCTCTGGTCCTCAATGCAATGTCCGAGGCCCCAACTCAGGCAGAGAACCCTTGTTGACCAGAGGCCATACTGCTGTCAGAACTCTAGCCCCCAACTCAGGTTGAGACTCCCTTCTGAATCATAGGCCACATTGGCCCAAATGTTAGAGAGGAAATAGAAAACACACATCTAACAAAGACAAATGCAGAATTATGCAGAAAGACATAATCATCCAGCCCCAGAAGATTAGATGCCAGAATTAGAACATAATAAACAACAGATAGGGTAATATAACACCACTATACCCAGTTATCCTAATGCAGCAAGCCTTGAAACTTTCAACACAGCTAAAACACAAGAAAAACAATCTTAAAACCAGTTTTATGAAGATGATAGAGATCCTTAAAGAGGAAATAAATAAATTCCTTATAGAAATTAAGGAAAAGATGATTGGGATGTCTTTATGTATCCTGTGAATACCATTGGATAATAAAGGAATTGTTTTGGCCTATGGCAGAGCAGCTTAGAAGCAGGTGGAAAATTCAAGTATAGATACAGGGGAAGAAGGGCGGAGTCAGGAGAGACATAATCCGGGCTATCAAGAAAGAATATAGATAAGTCACAAGCCATGTGGCAAGACAGATTAGTAGAAATAGGGTGTTAAGATGCAAGAGCTAGCTAGCAATAAGTCTTAGCCATAGGCCAAACAACATGTAATTAATATAAGTCTCTGGATGATTATTTGGGACTAAGTGGGATTATGGGTTAGGTTAGGCCAGGCCACAGGCAGGAGAGATTCATTTGAACTGTAGGGCTGGGCTGGGCCAGAAATTTAATACAGCAAAAAGACAAATAAAATTGGAGAAAATAAATCAGATTCTAGAGGAAAGCCAAGAAAAAAGTTAAGAATATGAATAAAACTGTTCAAGATTTAAAAATGAAAACAGAAGCAATTAAAGCAAATAAACCACAAACTTAAAGAATTCTGGGAAAGAAAAAGGGAAAGGAAGTACAAACACAAGCATCGCCAACAGTATATAAGAGATGAAAGAGAGGCTCTCGGGCACTGAAGATACACAGAAATAGACACATCCGCCAAAAACCGTTAAATCTAAGACATCCCTGACACTAAGTATCTGGAAACCCCCGGAATGTATGAAAAGATCAAAACTAAGAATAAGAGGAATAGAAGAATCTCAGCTCAAAGACCCAGAAATATCTTTTCAAAAAAATTCATAGAAGAAAAATTTTCCTAACCTGAAGAAGATGCCTATAAATGTATAAGAAACTTAGAGAATACCAAATATATTGAAACAGAAAAGAAAATTCCCTCATCATATAATAATCAAAACCACTAAGCATCCAGATGAGTATATATAAATATATATAACATATATATTATATTTTATATATATAACATATAATAAGAAATATAATACATTATATATTTATTTATTTATTTATCTGCAAGGGACAAAGGCCAATTAACATAGAAAGGCAGATTTAAAGAATTACACCTGAATTCTCCACGGAGACTCTAAGAGCCAGAAGGGCCTGCCTGAATGATGTTGTGTGGACTCTAGGAGACTAAAGGTTCCAACCAATCATACTATAACTGATAAAACTTTTAACCACCATACAGAAAGAAAATAAGATATTCCATGATAAAGTAAAATTTAAACATCTAGCCTCAAACTCAATTCTACAAAAGATAATAGAAGGAAAACTCCAATCTAAGGAGGTTAACTATACACACACACACACACACACACACACACACACACACACACACACACACACACAACTACCTCCATCATGACCACCAACAAAATAACAAGAATTAATAATCATTGTGCATTGATATCTCTTATTATCAAAGCTCTCCATTCCTCAATTAAAAAAAAATACACAGACTGTAAGAATGGATATAAAAACAGGATCCATCCTTCTGATACATACAGGAAAAACACTTCAACATCAAAGATACTGATTACCTCAGAGTAAGTGGTGAGAAAAATATTTTCCAAACAGACCTGAGAAACAAGCTGGTGTAGCCATTGTAATTTCTGACAAAATAGACTTCTAACCAAAATTAATCAAAAGAGACAAGGAAGGACATTTTATACTCATAAACAAAAAAGTCCTCCAAGATGATCTTTCAATTGTTAACAATTATGCCCCAAACTCAAGGGCACCAACATTTGTAAAAGAAGCATTACTGAAGCTTAAATCATACTTGACTCTTTCACATTCATAGTGGCAGACTTCAATACCATACTCTCACCAAAGGACAGGTAATCCAGACAAAAATTAAACAGAGGAATACTGTAACAGGCTGATATTATGATCAAATAGACCTTAGAGATAGCAAAAACAAACAAACAAAACTCTATTTTACCAAAATGCAAAAGAGTACACCTTCTACACAGCACACTCTCAGAATATTCTCCAAAACTGTTCACAAGACATGTCTTCAAAGATATAAGAAAATTTAAATAACCACCTGCATCATATCAAATCACCAAGAATTAAAGCGGATTTCAAAGACAACAGAAAACCTACATACTCATAGAAATTGAACAACTATCTACAAATGACTACTGAGTCACATAAGAATAAAGAAATTAAGGACTTTCTAGAATTTAATTCAATCAAAAATTATGGGATGCAATAAAAGAGATGCTAAGAAAAAAGCTCATAACACTTGGTGCTTTAAAAAGTTTAGAGAGATCTTATATTATGAATTTAATAGCCATCTGAAATTGCTACAACAGAAAGAAACTGGCACATCCAAGAGGACAAGATGTCAGGAAATAATCAAACTGTAGGCTGAAAGCAACACAATAGAAACAGAGAAAAATACAAAGAATAAATGAGTTAAAGAGTTGGTTGTTTGAGAAAATCAACAAGATAGACAAACCCTTATCCAAACTAACAAAAAGATGGAGAGAGATGATTCAAATTAAAAAAAAAAAAAAAAAATACGAAAAGGGGAGGGGCATAACAACAGGCACCAAGGAAGTGTAAAGAATCATTAGGTAATACTTTAAAAACCTCTTCTCCACAAAATTAGAACGTCTATAAGAAATGAATAATTTACTCAATAGTTAATCACTTACCAAAGTAAATCATAATCAGATAAAACATTTAAATAAACCCTTAATTCTTAGTAAAATAGAAACAGTTTTTAAAAGTCTCCCAAACAAAGAAAGCCATGGACCAGATAATTTCTGCACAGAATTCTACCAGACTTTCAAAGAATAACTAAAGTCAATACCTCTCAAATTACTGCACAAAATAGAAACAGAAGGGAAACTGGCAATTTCATTTGATAAGGCTACAGCCAGCCTGCTACCCAAACTACACAAAGATCCAACAAATAAATACGAACCAATTTGCATTGTGAACACAGATGCAAAATTACAAAAAAAGAAAAAGAAAAAAGAAAAGAAAAGAAAAGAAATTTAAGAATACATCAAAAAAAAAAAAATCATCGACCATGATCAAAAAGTCTTCATCCCAAAGAAGCAGCAACGGTGCATCATATGAAAATCAAACACCATATAAAAAAAAAATTGGATACACACATCACCTCATTAGATGTCATAAAGTCTTTGACAAAATTCAACACTCCTTCATGATAAAACTCTTGGAGAGAGTACAGATACAATGGGTATACCTAAACATAATAAAGGCAATTTACATAATAAAGCCTACACACAACATCAAATTAAATAGAGAGAAACTCACAGCATTTCCACTAAAATCAGGAACAAGCCAATAGTATCCACTCTCTTCATTATCTATTCACTATATCACTTGGTTCTAGCTAGAGCAATAAAATAACTAAAGGAGGCCAAGGGATACAATCATGATCTGTAGAAGATATGATAGTATGCAAAGCAACCCCCAAAATTCTACCAGGAAACTCCTATAGTTGATAAACACTTTCATTAAAATGGCTGGATACAAGACTAGCTAAAAATATCAGTAGTCCCCTAAAAATATCAGTAACCCCATGACAAATGGACTAAGAAAGAAATCGGGGAAACAACACTATTCATAATTAGCCACAAATAGTATAAATAATTCTGGGTAACTGTAACTGAAAAAGTCTTATGTGATAAACACATCAAGTCTTTGAAGAAAGAAATTTAAGGAGTTATCTGAAGATAGAAAGATCTCTCATGCTCAGAGATCAGGAAAATCGACATATTAAAAATAACTATCTACCAAAAGTGATTTTCTGATTCAATGAAATCTTCATCAAAATTCCAGCACAGTTTTTACAGACATTGATCAATTTCATATGGTTAAAAAAAAAACAAAAAAAACCAAACAAACAAACTCAGGATAGTAAAAAACAATCCTGAACAAAAACAAAGATCATCTGGAGGTATCACCATCCTTGATTTCAAGCTGTACTTCAGAGCTGTAGTAAGAAAAGGTTTATGTTATTGGCATAAAAACAGATACATTGATCAATGGACTCTAATCAAAGACCCAGACATATCCACACACCTATTATAGACAGCAGATATTTTTTATAAAGAAGTCAAAAATATACAATAAAAAACAGAAAGCATCTTCAACAAATGGTGCTGATCTAACCAAATGACTGTGTGAAGAAGAATGCCATTAGATCCATATTTATCACCCTGCACAAAACTCAAGTCCAAGTGGATCAAAGACCTTAACCTAGAAACAGATACTCAGAACCTTCTGAAAGTGAGGTATAGCCTTGAATTAATTGGTACAGGAGACCACTTCCTGAACAGAATGCCAAAAGTGCCAACACTAAGATCAAGAATTAATAAATTGCATCTCAGGAAACTGTAAGGTAAAGGACACTGACAATAGGCAAAATAGAGCAGCCCAGAGAATTGAAAAAGATTTTCACCAACCCCAAATCCCTCAGAAGCAAATATCCAAATATATAAAAAAATTCAAAAAAAGGTAGACATCAGCAAACCAAAATAATCCAATTAAAATAGAGTAGATATAAACAGAAATTTCAAAAGAGAAATCTCAAATTACTGTGAAACTCTTTAAAAAGTGTTTAACATCCTTAGCTATCATAGAAATTTTAAACAAAACTACTGTGAGATTCAATCTTTGTAGGCAGTTTTCCTGGACCAGCATGCAGTCCCACATAATCACTCAGAAACCAATATTAATAATTGAGCAGCCAGTAACTCAGGCTTGTTACTAGATAACTCCTCCATTTATGTTAATTCATATTTTTTATCTATGCTTTGAACATGACCTGGTACCTTCCTTCAATATGGCCTGCCCATCTTGCTTCTCTCTGAGCCTCTGGTGACTCTCTTGACTCTGTCCTTCCTTCTCCCAGCATTCTTTCTGTGTCAGGTTGTCTCACCCAATCTCTTTCTCTTCAGCGATCAGCCAATCAGCTTTTTATTAACAGTGAGAGCAATGCGTATTTACAGTGTACAAAGATTGTTCCATAGCATATCTTACAGCTATCAGATTGGGTAAGATTCTGATAGACACAAGTATAGCTCATGGTGGCAGGGATTTGGATCAAGAACAATACTTCTCCATTGCTAATGGGAGTGCAAACTTGTACAATAACTATGGAAGTCAATATGGCGGTTTCTCAAGAATTAGGAATTGATTTGCCTCAAGAGCCAGCTATATTACTCTTGGGTTTATCTATACCCAAAGGACAGGATATTTATCCTAACATAAAGATACTTGCTCAACTATGTTCATCGCAGCTTTATTCATAATAGCCAAAAACTAGAAACAACCTATATGTCTCTAAGCAGATGAATGAATAATGAAAATATGGTACAGTTACTCAGCTGTTTAAAAAAATGACACTGAGAAATCAGGCAAATGGATGGAACTGGAAGAAAACATCACCCTGAATGTGGTAACCCAGACACAGATAAATATGGTTTGTACTCATGTTTAAGTGGATATTAGCTGATAAGTAAATGATAATCATGCTACTATCCACAAATCCAAAAAGGCTAAATAACAAAGAGATGCCTAAGGGTGATGCATAGATCTCCCTGGGAATTGAATAAGAATAGATTTCATGGGTGGACTGGGGGAAGGCTGGAATGGGCACAGGAAGGAAGAGGTGGAGGTGAGGATGGAAGGAGAGAATGAGAAGAAACAAGTGAAATTGGAGGGTGTTTGTGAGGGACAATATGGAAACCTAGTACAACTGAAACTCCCGAGATCCTATGGGGTTGATTCTAGCACAGACTCCTAGTAATGGAAGATATAGAACCTGAACTGGACATCTTCCATAATCAGGCAACATTCATTTGTAGGACTGAAACACCAACCCAACCATAAAACCTTTTATCTACAATCTATCTGCCTACAGTATGTGCTGGGGCAACGGAAGTATGAAACTTGTGGGAGTGGCCAGCAAGTGATTCATCTTACTTGAGGCCCATGCCAAGAGTGAGGGCCCATGCACAACCATACCTGAATGACCAAAATCCAGAGGCTGGATAGCCCAGAGACCTACAATAGAAAAAATAACAATGTGAGTTTTTAAATGCTTTTTCTAAGAATCTGTACATTCAGCCTCAATCTACCCTGTGTTCATCTTTAGGAAAGTTTTATATTACATCTTTTTTACCAACTGAGGACACACTAGCAACTAGCACGATAACCCAGGACTCTGGGGCTCAACCTTTCTTCAGCTCTGTTCTATTTTTAATCTCACACCTTCTAAACCTCTCACATCCTCTGCTCTCAACCCACTCATTTGATCCTACGTGACCATTTGTCCCCTCCCTCTTTGGTTTTCAGGAAGGGACCGGAAACATATAGGCCAGAATTGCCAGGTCCACAGGTGCCATATCTCACTGTCTCCGGGAACTCTAGAATAAGTCTGCATTTTTGAACATTGTTGATTAAAAAATATGTTCAGGACTAGCACCTTTTAACCTTAGAACCGTAATTATAGAAAAGAAAGTGTGTTCAAAACTAATTAACCCAAGCAGAAAATTCCAATGCTTACTCTGTTACTGAAGGGAAAAAAAAAATGTTTACCTTAAAACTCCACACTCATTTTTAAAGATTTCTGTAGCCAGTAAAGATGGGGAAATTTTTTTCTGAAAATCTGAATTTTAACCATTTAGACACTTAAACATGCCCACACTCCAGCTCTCCTCATTCACTCCACTTGTGATAGCATGTCTTCTCCCACCCAGTCACCCAGCAGTGTTTGGAAGCCTTTCACTCCCTTGACCTCACACTGCAGTTCCATCACGTTTATTTTCATTTTAAAGCTACGTCTGGAGGAAGAAAAGGAGTGTTTTTATTTTCAATACAAGTTAATATGTCTGATACCTGCTTTAAGCAAGAATTCCATCTTTATTCATTCAAAAATATTTTGCAATACCAATAATAATAATAATAACAACAAAAACTGAAATAATACCAGGCAGGTGCTCTACCTTGTAGAATTTGTCACAAACCTAAGGAATGATATCAGTCAGTCGCATGTGTGTGTGATTGTAACCACACACATATTTACACGTACGCATGCATTGAGAGGAAGCGAGAACAGGCAACATGAGTTTGCACCTTTCACAAAAACATGATTATCCGCATGCTACCTACACTGAAATTTTTTTCAAACATGAATGCATTGGATTAAGAAGAAAGGCAGGGCTTTGAGATGTAATTTGTTTTTGAGACAGGATAATTGTGCTCTCTAGCCTAGTAAATCTCTGTCTTAGTTGAGTTACCGGCAAGTACTGACAGCGCAAACTGAATAGCTGGATTCAGGCAGTGTAAATGATAAGAACGACATCCGAGCAAGAAACTATTACAGTCAAAGCTTTGTGCAAGCTAACATGGCAGTATGCTGGCTCAAACATACAATCAAACAGCCAGCTTCCACAAAACACAATTTCTTGGTTGTTACTTGACTATTTTTCATACTGATAGATGTTTTGCCCTTGGGGTGCACTGCTTTGCACATAAAGAATGACTCTGCTTTGTTCCCATTAGTTTGAAAGACAAGACAGTGACACTGTGCTGAACAGAGTCCAGTGCACACACTGTTTTCAGAACAAACTCGCTTTCAAAAGGCATATTCTGATGATAAAGTAGCAGAGATGATATTTTTTGGTGTTTGAATTTGTGATCCCTGCAGTACGAGGGGAGAGACTTCCAACGTGTCCCCTGAATAACAACTAGGCATTGGAAAGCAATGACATTCTAATCGCTGCTTCAAATGTCAGCGCAGGGATGCTATGGGGAGCAGCCCAGGCATATAAGCTAACGGTTTTCCTGTAAAACCGTGAGGGAGCAATTAATGGGAAGCTGTTACTAACCTTCATGCATTCCATTGCTCAAGTGTCTAGAGAGCAGGCTAATTATAGTTCTAACCTTTCCCAATGGGCCATGAATGACTCTCCAAATATAAGATGCTGTGTAAGAAAAACTATGATGAAGACTTAGAGCTGACCTGTAACTGAGTTCCCTAAGACCGTGCACCCAGAGTAGAACTATAAATCATGGAAGTAACCTGATTTTCACCAACTTTTCACTAAAATAAAACTATTAAATGGGGTGAAAAGATATTTCATAGAAAATATATAGTGGGATGCAAGTAACATGAAGCAAATTACAGGAGTCCTAGCATCAGAGCATTGCATGATACATTCTCTAAAAGCAGAGTTGTTACAGAGAAAGTGATGTTGAGGGCAGAGCTAGAATGGAGTATGAACACTCACTATTTAGCAATGTGAATTAAAGGAGAGGGTTGCAATGGCCCTTGCATTTAACAAATGGGACACCTCAGAAATTTTTCTAGCAGAATAAATTAATATCACACATTAAGGCACAGAATATAAGTTTACTTGTTGCTGCCTCTAGATAAAATTTGCCTTAGAGTGCAGGAACTCAGAACAATGTAAAGTCGAGAGATCCTGCTTATTTCAAAGTATCTTTGAAGTCTTGGCATAAAGCAACTAACTATATTAGGGAAGTTGGCAGAGTTACCGCCTTCAAAAGATATAGAATGTGTATAGAGATTTTAATGGTGCATGATGATATAGTAAATTCTCGACATGCATAGTAAATCCAGGGACTGCGAGAGAAGGCCGGCCATCCAGAGGAGAGAGAGCTCTAGTGAGCAGAGGATTCAGGAGTCCAGGAGATTGCTTTCTGGACACTCAGCAAGGAAACGCCCACTTTGAGTGAAGTCCTTAGTTGTTATTTTCCTTGAGTATGAGAGGGAAGAATTACTAAGATCATATTTCATTCAAAGAAAGACCAGGAAACCTTACCACAGTCTAGTGACTGATACCTTTCCTCTTTTCTTTCCCTACCCCATCTATCCTTCAACTTACCATTTCATTTTCCTCAGCCTCAGTGGCTTCATCTTGGAACCGTCTGGAAACTGGATACCACACAGTCTCAGGACCTCTGTGCAGGTAATTCTCAGTATCTTACCCACTCTTTCGGTCTGCCCTGGCCTCATTGTCTGCTCCATAGCCAGGCTATTGAAACAGCTGTCTCCACCCTTTGTCCTCCATGGCTCCCGTAGCTTCTAATAGATGTGTGCACTGTATTTCACTATGGCTCATGGTTTCTTTGCAGTGATTCAAGCTTCACACAGAATGGGATTCTTGCTTTGTTTGCTGATATATGTAACATCTCTGCAATGATCATTGGCTCTGGACAGGAGCTTAGGAAATATTGGCGAAATTGGTGGAAGAAAGTTATCAATAAATATATTTTAAATTGTAGTACATTAAGTCATAATTATATTTCCCAATTTGTAAAGCAGTATGCATATTGTAGAATCGGGAATACCAATTTAAAATCTATTTCATAAACATTTAATCTTAAATGATTTTTGCTGCTAATATTTTGCAATAATTTGGATTATCTTCTTAAAAAGCTGTAGAATAAGTGTAACTAGAATATTAAATGAGGAAATATTTACAAACATTTTTGTTTTTTAACTTCGCTCAATACATTTGAATTTTATTTCTCTTCTGATTAGACATATATAAAAACAAAATGCTTTTTCCCTTTGTTTTTCACTTACTTATAGATCTTTTAGGTTTCTGTACACTTTCAGTTAAGAATCACTGCCTTTTGTCCTTACCTTTGTCTCCTTCCAGACCCTTCCAAATCCCTTCCCTCCAACTTCTTCCCTGTTACCTTACCCACATTGATATTTCCTTCTTCCCCAATTACTATTGTTAAACATGGACATACATCTTGAAGTTACAATGCTTCTCCCTCCACCGAATAAACAACAAACAAAAATTGTAGACTATCTAAAAACAAACAAAACCCTTGAGTACAGGCATGGCCAGCCTCCAGTTGTTTATCAGAGGAGTCTAAAATCCTCCCCAAAGAACAACCACATAATGTTGATGCTCTTGTGCTGCCCAGATGAAGAAGGCCAGACCCCATTGCTGAAGCACACAGACTCCAGGCACGAGATTTGGAGAAACTGATCTGGATCTGACCTGGAAGCTTCATCACCAAAGAGTAGCCCTGGTAGTTTGGGAAGGTGTGGTGATATACTGTATATTCAATAAAATAGCCTAAAATATCAGAGAACACAGCCAATCTATGAGGGCCAGGGAGCCTTTAATTCCAGCTCTTGGGAGGCAGAGATCCTCTGGATCTTTGTGAGTTCAAAGACAAGCAGAGCCAGGCAGTGATGATACCCACCTTTAATCCTAGCTCTAGGAATGTTGAAGAAGGAATGAAAGTAACTGAGGGAGGGGGAGATAAAGGAGGAAAAGGCAAAGGGTCCTGCGCTTTTTACCTGTACACCCAGTAAATCTGAGGGTTTCCTGGAGACAGGCCTGAGGAGCTGGATGCTGGCTAGGTGAAAAGTGACTGTGCTTTGTTTCCCTATGTCTCTGACAATTCAGCTTTTCCTTTGTTATCTGGCTTCAGGTTTTTAATTATAATAGCAAATGGGATTGTTGCTTTAGGAAGGCCCCAGATCCACGTGAGCTCCTAATGGAGAAAAGCAACCAGCTCTTTATGCCAACAATGACTCCGTGGTAAGGTGTTCTGATAGATACCAATAGTGTTACTTATATTTTAGGAGTAACCAACAGTCACCTAATTGGACTTAGTGCCTGTGCAATAGGAAGGAACCCATGCCTGACATTGTACCTTTAGCCAACTACCTGTGGCTGGTAAAGTCAGGGGACCTAGAGGAGAAGGTACTGCTACGTGTCTCCTAAACAGATATAGTTCCTAACTGCATTCTAAATATGTATCCTTATACCTACAGAGGAGTAGCTCTCAGCGCCCATCAAAGAAGGTTTTGCAGCAGATGGAGAGGATTACAGAAAGACACAACGGGTAAAATTCAGAGATCAACTGACTGTGGAGTGCCTGTCCCCAGTGAATACATTGCCAGCATAACTCCTCCACTGAAGGCTCAGGGAATATCAGGGAAGAGGGCAAAGAAAGATTCTAAGAGTCAAAAGCCCAAGAAAGATGCTCTCTCTTCTGAGAGAGAGAAAGGAGATGTAGGGACACAAAGGGGGAGCAGAGGAGAGATTGGAACCGGAAGGAGTTAAGGGAATATGAGTTTCTACGATCAAGGTATTCACTAAATATTAATTAAAATTATTACTTAAAATGCTATAAAATATTTAAAATGTTTAGGGAAACAATGGAAATAACCATACTGAGTGTGAGCCTGTGAATTCTCCATTTATTTAGATGCTTAATTTTTTCAGTAATTATCTAGCTTTCCAAGTACAGACTTGAAATCCAGTTGTTCCCAATACAACTCTAAGTACTTCATGTTATTGATGCTGTTGTAAATGGCACCTTATTAAATTTCAGTTTTTAATATTTAGTTGCTATTATATAGAGTCACAGTTAATTTTTAAATGCACATTATGCTTACATATTATAGATTTAATTCCTTTCTCAATCTGGTAGCATTTTTAAAGACACTTTGAATTATGTAAAGTAGGTGTTATTTCTTTTTAAATGTATTATATAACTCACAATGAAGCTATTTGGGCAGGAAGTTTGTTAGACAAATGGTCTCATTTATTGCGCATTATTCAATTTACTCTTTTCTTCCTGAGTGAACTTTAATAGTGTGTGTGTTTTTCAACAACTTTTTCTTCCATACATAATTGTCAAAATTACAACCATATATTCCATATTCCATAACAAACTATTGACAGTCATGATTATCATTTTAATGCCTATAAAATCCTTAGTGATGTGCTCTCATTAAAACTTGGTATTAGTAATTGTATTCTCTTTCATCTGTGTACCACTTTAAACAGTAACGCAAAGCCCTCTGCCTTCATTTGCACTTTGCCATTTGTACTCCTACACTCTTTAGCTCTGTGTGCCGTTCAGTCCCCTACTTTCAGTTAGTTGATGATCATTTCAATTGGATTATGAAGAAAAAATATTTCATACTTACATTCTGGGTGCTCTTTATTTTATTTTATTTTTTTTTGCATGGATCTAAAATTTGTCTCTACCTAACTAATTTACTTGAATGCATCACAGAAGTTTTTGATAATGGTCTGGCTCAACTGTTTTTGTTCCTTTGGATGGTTAATTGATTTGGGGTTTTGGTTTGGTTTGTTGTTGTTGTTGCTTTGTTTATTTTGTGTTATATTTTTGGAAAGATGTTTTGGCTGATTATTGGATCTAGGAAAACAGGTATTTAGGGAGTTCTGTTTAATTCAATGACATGTTTTCACTCCTCAAAGACTCTGTTTTGAAACTTTGCTTCATTTGCTTCTATGTTTCTTTGATGAGAGATATATTTCTGTTAGGTGTCTCAGGACTCTCAGATTTTGCTTTTAAGAGTTCCTTAAGTTGCCTCAGGTTGCCATACAGAAGCTCTCTGACCAAATGGTGTCATCATCAGGACCGAGTTGCTCACATTCTGGAGTCTGAAGCATGAGTTCAAGGTATCAACAGCATAGGCTTCTTTTGAAGGCTGCCTGGCAGGATCACACTCAGGCCATTCTTCTTGGATTATACATGGTCACCAATTCCATATAGTCTGACCATGTCCTTTTATTTCTATGATCTGATGTCCACTGCTCATGAAAATACCAGACATTATAGGCCAGTGTACATGCCAATGACTTCATTTTAATCTAAACATCTGGGGAAAGAATTTATTTCCAAAGTCAGTTACAGTAGGTAGTATTAGAAGTTAAGACTTCAGCATCTCATCAAGCCTTTAAACAGCACTCTGTGTGGACATGTCTTTTGTGTTCTTTGTTCTATGCTTTTTAGGTTGTGAATTATTTTTTCCTTTAATATTAGTAAATTATTATTATTATTACTTGATATTAGTAAATTATTGACTATTAATGTCTTTTAGAATTTATTGCTTTGATTTCCTTCTTTTCTCCTTTTGTGAATCCATGACTTTAATTGTCTTATATTTTAGCATTTTTAGCTCTGTCTGCCTGCCTGCCTGCCTGTCTGTCTGCCTGCCTGCCTGTTTGTCTATCTGCCTATCTGTATACATATCCACTAATGCTATATATTTTTTTCTACTCTTTTAAATTCTTTTTGATTAGCTTAAGATAATCTCCCTTGGAGCATTTTAAGGTTCACTGATGTTCCCCTCTCTGTGTTTTCTGATAATAAGCTCATGCAAACATTCACCTCTGACAGAATTTCCAGCACTATGCATGTGTACTTTGAGTCTGCCTGAAAAAGATCCCTAGCTCTCTGTGCACACATTTCCTAGTGGATACTTGAAAACATCAAGAATAATTATTTTAAAGTTTCTGTCTGAATAGCCTAGTGTCTCGCCCTCTTTAACTCTGTCTCTGTTGACTGCTTTGTTTCTTGACAAGGTGTCATTTCCCTCTAGCTTTTTTCTAGGCCTCGCAAGTTTTGATTGAATGCAACATTAAAGGACATCAGAGTCTGAAGTAACTTGAGTCAGTGTTCAGAATGTGTTTCCTTTGTCAGGATGTTAGTGCGCAAATGGCTATTAGGGTTAAGAGACAGGATCTGAAGGAAAGTGCAAGATTGGGGGCCAGGTTTTGGTCCTGTCGTTCTCACAGCTCCATTTAATTCACCTCAGATCTCAGGTCTTCTGCTCACGACCTGCTGCTATTTCAGGGTTATAATCAATTAGTACCCATTTTTTTCTCAGTGCCCCTTCTTCACCCCAAGTGGGTCAGTCTATCTACACTCTCCATGGTCTTTTCTCTTGTCTGTGGGGATATAATAAAACAATCGGAGATATCAGAGGACAGATCTACCTCCTCCTGTATTTTACTTTTTTTTAATTTTTTTTGTTCCAGACAGAATTTTTTGTGTAACAGTCCTAGCTGTCCTGGAACTTGCCTTGAAGACCAGGTTTGCTTTGAACTCACAGAGATTCTCTTACCTCTGCTTCCCAAGTGCTGGGATTAACAGCGTGAACCATGGCTTCTTCTGCCTGCTCTGTCTTCTTAATGCCTGCTTTAAATACTTTCTCTGCTCAGTCAAGGCATGACACCACCACTGCCTACCTGGGAGCCTGGAACTCCTTCTGTAAACTAAGATGACCTCGAGCTCAGATTGGATTAAGGGTGCAGATCACCACTCTCAGGATATTCCCTGGGCTGGGATTAAAGGTGTGGGTTACCACTGTCTGATCCCCCTAGACTGATTGTGGGTAGATCTCTCTGATATCTCCCAGTGTATTATTATATCCCCACAGTTGCCTGTCTCAGTTCTTACATTATGGTAAACACACAGAATTTTTTCCAATTTCACTATATTAACTTTTCTCTTTTATGGCATTTTTTTTACTGCTTCTTTTTATTTCCTGAATTCTTCCTACAGATCTCTACTTGATCTCTCTCAAATCCATGGCTTCTTTTTCTTTCATTGTGGCATGGCTACGTAAAAAGAACTGAACAGTTATGCTAACATTGAAGGCAGAGCACTCAGGAGGCCTGGAGCCTAGACAAAGAAGCTGAGGCAATTAAAAAAATGTTGAAAGTGGGAGAAATAGTCTTCTCTGGGCCAGAGTGGTCCCCAGCTGACTACCCAATATCAAGCAGTCATCCCTGAAGTCATATATAATAGCTTTTATATTAAGCCTGTGCTGTGTATTCTTGAGTTTCAGGAAGAGGCCTTTCTTGGTATTTCTAACCCTCACCCTTCATGCAAAGTTGTCTCTGACCAGCATCATCTACATGAGTATCTGTCTTGTCTCCTTGCAAGTGATACTAAAAGCCTGAGTTCTATATGGGCAAACTCCAGTGCCAGTTTCTCCAGTTTGGTATCATGTAGTGTTTACTTATCCCAGCAACAATATTTGCTTCTCATAAAGAAGGTTCCAGAATTCAAATGGATCTTATGAGGACTGACCGTGTGGTCTTAATAAGTATGTTACTAAAGAGAGTTCCCTGGAGTTTCTTCCCTGCTTGATTCCTTGTTTGTCTCCAGAACTATAATTTCTGAGAGGGCAGAGAACATGTCATACATTATTGCTGAACTTAATCCAGTGCTCAGCATACCACATGTTCAATGAACATTTTAAATGTATATAACATAATTATACTTGATCATCATACCTGTTATTACACACTATTGCATATTTTAACTATGCAAACAAATTATTACATTCTTATATTTTGTTTAGATCTATTTTATTACATTTAAATATTTCTATTAATAATATATAAGAGTAGAGAGAATAATTTTAAACAAAACTATAAACCTCTGATGGAATAAACTAAAAAACTTCATCTCTCATAATTAAGGTACAATAACATGTAAGTCACCCTGAGTAAATTTCTACCATTTCTTAAAAATGGCAAATATTTATGTGAAGACATGTGCAGATGAATGTAATTTTTGAGAAAAAGTATCCAGGGATATAAATGAAAGACATTTATTATAAATGAAAGACATTGTAGCCTCCTAGTTTATGAGAATCTCATCTTTGGGGATTTTCCAACTACTTTTTGCAGAATCAAGGAGCTCGGTTATTTTGAGTGAGCACATGTGTTTCTGAGTGGTTATTCACACTGAATTGCCTGAGTCTTTTAGAGGTTAGTTCTTACAAAATGCTACAAAGAATCACAAAGAAATGGGAAGTAAAAGAGCAGGGCTCACCAAATTATTCACTTCTTATTCTTCTGTGAGAAAATAAAAAGTATGAAGTGTATTTTTATAAGTTAGAACATAGTCTTAGATCACATAAACCATTCATTTGCCTGAAGTAAGCTCAGAGATAAATAAAATCTTGGTTTGGTTTAGGTTGGCATGTCATAAATATAAGTTTAAAATATCCACAAGGAATGCATTCAACAAGGCTCCTCATTTTATGGGGCTCAGTGTCCTGATTAATATATGTCTGTAGTTCAGACTTTGGCCTCTTTAAAATTCTGTCAACAATTAGAGCATTTTAGATCTACTTTCAGAACACTTTAGAACTTCATTTTCCTAGTGATGTTGTGAATCAAACATCTGCAATATCGTCCCCCAAAACAGCTTCTTCAGCCAAAGCCTAAATTTAAGGAGAATCAGGGAAAAGGCTGACTTCCACGACTATAGTCCAGACTGTAAGGTACATCCTCATTTACAGCCTAGTTCAACTAGGATACTGTAATCACACCACCCAAGTACAGTAATTAAATAATGGAACATGATATGAAAAGAAAGAAAAAATGCAGCAAGGTGGCTATTGAACCACATAAAACAGAAAAAAAAAAATCACAGCAAGAAATTATGCCAAACCTGTAATGTAGAATTACAGCATGATTCAACAATTTTGCTACTGCATACATACCCATGAAGACTGCAAGAAGGCATGGAAATATACACAGGCACCCAACAACTAAAGGGCAGAACAATCCGATGCTCATCACTTAATGAAAAGATAACACATGATATATGTATATGATCTTATAAAGAACCAGTAAGGAATGGAGAATAAAAGCATGGGGACTCACCCACATTATTAACATTTTATTCTCTTGTGAGAAGCAGATAGTATCAAATATATTTATAGGTTAGAAAGGAGTTTTATAATGCATAAGTCATTCACCTGCCTGAAGTTTGCTCAGGGACATATGGAGAATGTAGTCTATCTTGAGATGACATCTTATAAGACAGATTAAAATTATCATTGTAATTATAAAAGGAAGGAAATTCTTATATATGCTGTGGCACAAATGAGGTATCACGTGCTAACTCAAATAAACCAGTCCCAATAAAGACAAAAGCTGCATGGCTTTGCATATCTGAAGACCCTAGAGCAGTCAAATTAATGAATTCAGAAAATAGGATGGTGATTGTCAGGTGTGGCTGAAGAAAAAGAAAGAAAATAGTTTCTCACCAGGTATGAGGTTATACTTTAGAAAAATGAATGTGTACCGTGGATAGGAGGTAGTATTGCTACCCATCAATGTGAACGTACATAGTGCCAGATAACAAGTTGTTTAAAATAGTCTTAAACTTAAAATCATTAAGTGCAAAAATTATCTACACTTTATTAATGTGAACTATTCAGGATTATTTAAACACAAAAACTGTATACATTTTTCCAACTCTATCTCTAATTTTAGCATACTTTACGCAATCAATAAATTTATTTTAAAGACTGAATAGGTTCCCATATGACCTTTCTGAGAATTACAACATTTGCCTTCACGGCAACTTAAATTTAGGGAAAAACACGTTGACAGTATTCTTCACCCACTCGTTCCCTACCATCAGCCCCTCCAGAGTCAGCAATAGAACTTTATGGTTCTTTATTGTTGCTTCTCCGTTTCAGACAATTGCTCACAAATCAAGACCGACAAGCAAAGGCCATTGTGAACTCAATGGTAACCTTAGCTTATATCTGCAATGATGCTGGTCACATCAATGCCTCTCAAGTGGGCTATCCACAAATAGTGTAGTTCCTTAGGGTGTGCACATAGTGAGCCCACCAATTTAATTAAGCTTGTGGAGACTTTCAGAAAGCAAGTTTCAATCTAGGAAGTAACCAAGTAAGAATCAAATCTTTGCAGGACCAAGAAGGAAAATTAAAGACTAGGCAACATACATTTTGAGAACATTAAAGTTTGGGCAATGGGCTAGGAAACTTTCTGTATATTTTTATTTAATCCTCTAAGAGTCTAGACAGCTAGAACTAAGGGTTTTGCAAGTGAGAAAATCAAATCTCAGAGAAATAAAGGGAAACATAAATGGAGGTTGTTGGGGCTCAGAGATGACAAGAGTTGGTAAAATGTCTTCCATGAAATCATGAATCCTAAATTCAATCCCAGCAACACACCTAATCTGCTGGCTGGTATGTGGTATGCCTGTAATACTGGTGCTTGGGAGATAGAAATTGTTAGGTCCCTGAATCTCACTGGATACCAGTCTAGACAAATTGGCTATCTCCATGGCTCACTGAGAGATTGTTTTTAGGGAAGGCAAACCAAAACCAAAACAACAACAACAACAAAAACCACTAAACCCAACAAAAGATACACAGCTCCTGAGCAAAGTTCTCTAACTGCTGCAGCCTACATGTGTATACACACATGAGCATCACCTCCCCTCCCCTACCAAACACGAAGGATGACAGATACTATGAATGTCAACTTCCTTTTACAGAGTGAGCAAAATAAATGAAAACGTCAAAGTTGCATGTGGGAACTTTGAACAGTGTTGAAGGGATAAAGATCTTCCATTTTACTGGCTAAGTAATCACAACAAGAAGAATAACTGTGACAAGTCTGTTCACACTCATAGGCCAGAATCCGAAGGCTCTGCCCAAGCCCAGGCGGAAAACTCCCTTCTGGCTAGGGCACAGTCCAGTCTTTAAACATTTTTTAATTGCCCTTAGAAATCGGTCCGATTGCACAATGATTCTTTCTCAGCTTTCTCCACCACCCAAGTTTAGTCTCGCTCCACTCCTCTTCTTATGTCTCCATTCTCAGCTCTCTGTACTTTCTTTTACAGATGTAACGATTTCTTCACCTTTACAGAACTCTGTACATGGCTCCCTATACAGAGGAAGCAGCAAGCAGTTTTACCACCAAGAGAGGTGGAACTTTGATTTCTATAGGTGTGGGGAGGGGTGGGGGGGGGAGTCTGGAGCCGGAGGGAGATGAGCGATGCATCTCTGTGTTCAAGGAGTTGGTTCACAGTAGCTCACAGGAAAGCATTCATTTTCTTCAGGGAAACTGCTACAAAGCACACTTCCAGACCCTTCTTAAGCGTTCAAGCCAAGCCTCTCTCTTCCAGTAAGTCTCTCTGAGGACTGAAGGAACAAATTTAGGCCACGACAAGCAGAAAACTGACTTTGAAGTATTCCTCCCCCATGGGTCCTCCATGTCCTTATTTATCGGTTTTGAAGTGTAAAATAAAAGGAAACGGATGGCAGCGTGTCCATCACCTGAGAGCTTGGAGAAAAGAGCATTCTTCACAGAGGAGACCCAGCCGTCCTGCAAGGTAGGAAGTGTGAGAACCTCTGAGCTCTAGGACGTGGGCTGGTTTTCTATCCAACTGTCATCCTTAGTGACGAGTGTGGCGTTTCAGGTGCTCTTTGGGTAGAAGGGGGGCATGTTTAACTTTCCAGAAATATCTATAAAGAGCTTGGCAGAGATGTCAGAGGATTAATTAGGAAATACTATCTTGCTACATTGTAATATTACCATGAGCTTAGAGTTTCATGAAATTTCATAGTTTTTAAGCACATCGTTGTGATAAACACAGGTTGTAAATGGCTTTTAAATATAGATGCATCTCCCACCCCCACAAAACACATCCATGTTATTTGTCTTAGTCAAACGAGGTAGTTAATTTTTATTGGCATAGGGATCGCATATAGGACTTTTTAATATAGTTGTGCCCTTTCAATGTCATATAACATCATACATTTTTATTGAAAACGTACTTCAACCTATCATGGAAGATTAAACGTGTGTGTGTGTGTGTGTGTGTGTGTGTGTGTGTGTGTGTGTGTGATTTGACAAAACATTATCCATAAAGATATAGGGTTTTATTTTTTTTCTGAATTCATTAATTTGACTGCTCTAGGGTCATCATATAAGCAAAGCCATGCAGCCTTTGCCTTATTGTGACTGGTTTATTTGACTTAGCACACGGCCCTCATTTGTGCCACAGCATAGATAAGAATTTCCTTCTTTTTATAATTACAATTTTAGTTTTAATCTTCTGTCTTATAAGATGTCATCCCAAACTAGACTACATTCTCCATATGTCCCTGAGCAAACTTCAGGCAGGTGAATGACTTATGCATTATAAAACTCCTTTCTAACCTATAAATATATTTGATATTATCTGTTCTTCACAGTAGAATAAATTGTTAATAACTTGGGTGAGTCCCCATGCTTTTACTCTCCATTCCTTACTGGTTCTTTATAAGATTATATGCATATATCACATGTTACCTTTTGATTAGGTGATGGGCACTGGGTTTCATTGCCCTTTAGCTGTTAGGAACCTGTGAATACAGATGTATATTTCCATACCTTCCTGCAGTCCTCTTGGGTATGTATGTATGCAGTAACAAATTACAAATTGTTGTAATTTTTCTTTAAAGTTTGACATCCTTTCTTGCAGTGTTATTTATGTTTTGTTTGATTCAATAGCATTTTGGTTAAAAAAGAAAAAAGAAAAAAGAAAAAAAGAAAAGAAAAAGCTACTTGCTATAAAAAGCATCTCAGGCTAAGTGTTGGTTATGTGCTAATTGACCACTTGGACATATGTTATGGAGCAAAGTGTATTTATATCTTTGTTCGTTTTTTAATCAAGTACGATTTTTATTATTGTTTCATTGCCAGCTGACATCCATCTTGAACTTTTAAGCTCCAGAACTGAAAAACAGGAAATATCTGTTATTTTAAGTCACTAAGCCATTTAAATGTTTTTCACACTAGCAAAATTAAATTAATAGGTCTGCTGTTTATTAAACTTGCTCAAGACTGAAAGAAAAATACAATTACTTTATGTAGAAGACTTTGTATCTGTCTCACTGTTCCAATGATCTAAACCATGTGAAAAGGAGATGCATGTACTAAGTATTGTATATTTAGTAGAAAGAAGAAATCAGCTAGATTCTTCCTGAACTAAAAAAAAAAAAAAAAAAAAAAAAAAAAAAAAAATCCTATCTCCTCTGAATCTACCATTTAGTAACTGATTTAGCATTTTGTTGTTTAAATTTTAATATATTAAAAATATCCTTATTTTTTTCAAAATCAAAAGGGAAAAATCAAACACTGGAAATTACTTAAATGGTTTAACTTTCAGGTACTCATAGATACCATTCTCCAGCTCAGCAGAGTACTCTGGTTCACATGCCAACAGTACAGACCTGCATAGACAGCACCAGAGTCAAGGAACAACTGAGGCTGTTCCTCTGAACTTCGGAACAAAGATACAAAGTTCTGTTTCTTTGGGAGACAGCTTTTGAAAAAACAGTCTATGTACTGTGTCTCCAACCACTGGTGGAATTAGGTGTCTATAAGTTACCAAAGCTTAAACACAGACACTCAGCAAGTTAGGTGGGGCTTTCTTTGTGGTAAATTATTGGTGGTGATAATTGAAGATTACAGTTTTAGAGCAAAATAAGAACCAATAAAATCAGGGAAAATGTCACCCTCTGGTAGACATGCAGCTGGGGGTGATCACAAATGCCTCTCAGCTCTGATTTTCTTCTGGGAATCTCATTGTGGCTAGCAACAATTTCATTCTGATGAAGGGCCCACAGCAGGACCAACGTCTCTAGGAAAGTCATTGGAAAAAGAGGAAATCTCAAGTTCCCGGAGGATGCAAAATGGAATCCAAGACTCCAGGTTTTTTAAATGACTGCTTTCTTCCAACTCACCTAATGTATAGCGGGAGAACCATCTAGCACACAGAAAATTGATCACAACTGGAGAATTCTAATATGTGCGCACTTCCAGTCGTAAGATTCAGGGTCACTCAGAGTCATCATTCAAAGTCAGCATAGACCACTTAATTTTCTGCTTCAGTACCCCTCCGCCTCTGCTTCAAACCCAGCCTCAGGGCCTCACACCATCTTCTCTTTCCTGTTATTCCCCTGCCACCGTGCTCTGAGCAGAGTTCTAGGACTAAAGTCTCCAGGTGCAATGCCTATGCCCCTTTGTGACATTCTAGTTGCATCCAGCACCAATAACTCAACTAGTATTTAAAAATCTTAATGAAAACACTGTACAGTGGGTGTGTATGCACTAAGCACTTACTTGGCAAATAGAAATCAAACATGAGCAGGGCAGTTATTGCCGCCAATGGTTTGCAGTGACTTTGATGTCAATTGGGTTTTGTTTTGTTTTGTTTTGTCTCTTACTGAAAGTTCCAAAATCCATTTTAAGTTCATTTAAAAAGCAAAATCTGAAGCAAATTGTATAGCGTCAAGTAAAAACGTCAGTGGCAAAATGCTTTTGGGTCTGCAGCAAGCCCGTGAGTTAATCCACTGGGACCGAAGGCCACACAGAGGTCTGAGCATTGCCATTTGAGTCTCCAGGCTCGGGCCTTCCTGCTTCCCTGCTCATTGTAACCTCCTGCAGATAGTTTTGCAATTGTGCTGTGGTCACCATCGTGTCTTTCCTCTCAGCCCCGTCTCCAAGTTGGCAAATGTCATTTGTGTCCTTTTGTTTTTCTACTGAAGGCAATTTGTGCTTTAGCATTTGTGTCCCAGTTTAAACTACACACACAGGTACACACAGAAACTGAACTGTAACACGGCCAGATGTCTTGACTATCAACTCAGCAGCCATCTCTCCTCAGTTCTCCCTGGCAGGGAGCCTAAAAGACCTTGCAAATATTTAACAACTGGAAATGACAACGAAGGGGTGGCCATGCTTTAGGGCTTCTGTTCTTTTAATAGCAATGTGGCCAAGTATCAAAACTCTTCGACTTATGCTGTAAATTTTGCAGGATCCATTTCAAGGACAATGTGATGCCTGACTGGGAAGCATCTGTGTGTTCCTCAAATGTAAAGGCACATTTGAATTCTAAACTTTTCAGCCCACTGCTGAGTATTTTGCTAGCTTTTCAGCTGCAAACAAGTGACTCATTTCCACATGCAAATCATAAAAGAACATGACTTTGAAGTAAGCCACTAATCCTATGATACATCTATCATTTTGTATCAAATAAATCCCGGCTAGAGACAAGCATTCAAGTACAGGTGTCAATTAATAAAGGATGAATTGAGATTCTGAGCCCCACTGTCAAGATTACATTTAAAAAAAAATAGGATACCAATAATATTAAATTAAGGCAGCTCGGGTTACTTGGATGTGTTTAAATGACAAATTCAAGATCATTCCTTAACCTGAAACTTGTCATATCATAATAGTCTAGTATTGAAATATATATTTGAGTCAAAGTTATTTGTTATGATATGTCCAGACCTTGGTTGTCTGAGTAAAATCTATCTAATTTCCACTAGGTATTTTAATTTATCCTCATGGGAACTGGTGAGTTAGTCTTTGTCTTAGTTACTTTTCCATGAAAAGACACTACTACCAAGAAACATATAGAAGAAAGGGTTTAGTGAAACTTACAGCTTCAGAGAATGAGTCTGTAACCATCATGGCCGTTAGCATGGAAGCAGGCAGGCAGGCATTGTTGGAGCAGGAACTGAGAAATGGCATCTGCAGGTAGAATGGAGGTGTGAGAATGGCATGGGATGCTGAAACTTCCAAGCCCACTGCCAGTGGCATGCCTCTCTCAATAAGGCCTCACTCATAGTGCTTCCTAAACAGTCCACTAGCTAGGGACCAAGCATTTAAATATCTGAGCCTACAGCAACCATTCTCATTAAAGCCACCACAAACACCTGCTGCAGGAATCCTAATTTGTCTCTTAATAAAAACCCAGAACTAGATATTGGGTCAAATGCTAAAATATCAGAGAGACAGCAGAATAAGCCACAGCCACTTCTCACCTAGTCAACAACTCAGACTGAAAAGAGTAGATCCTGCCTCCATGAATCCTCAGACTAAATAGAGGAAGTGAACTGAAAGATGAAATGGAAGGGAGGAACTCTGCATCCTCCTGCTTTATATTCCTGTCTCTGCCCCAGCCAATCACTTCTTTCCTAGTGCTGGGATTAAAGGTGTGTGTGTTTTTCAAGTAAGTACTGAGATCAAAGCGTGGATCCCAAGTGCTGGGATTACAGGTGTGTGCCACCACCACTTGGCTCTGTTTGTCCTTGAAATCACAGAGATCCCTTCCTCCTGAGTGCTAGGATTAAAGGTGCATGTCACCACTCCCTGACCTTTCTGGCTAATTCTGTGGATGGTTCTGTCCTCTGATCTTCAGACAAACCTTATTATTTTAGAGCTTACACAATATGTCACCACGTACCCCATCCCCATTTTGCAAACATTTAACTGGCCGAGAGAGTGAAAATGACTGAAATTCATCCACAAGTGTGATAGGTCTCAAGATCTGGGTTCCAGTTTCATTGTGTGTGACCAAGAGCTGGTACTCTCTGCCAGGAGAGGGTATGATATTGTTATGTGGTAAACTGTCTCTCACCCGAACTAATGTCATTACTACCTGTAACTAATCTGAAGTTGGAGCTTTTATAGAGCTAGCCAATTTAAGTTCATTGGTATGAGCCTAAAACTAATATGATTAATTCCACTCTAGATTGAGAAACTCAAAGACAATGATATTTAAAGATCAAGAGTAGAGAATGACATGTTATCTCTACAAGCCATAGAACCCCAAAGACTGTAGGAAATCTCCAGGTCAAAAAGAAAGTATGGAACACATTCCTCTTCCTCAATACAAGAAGAGTTATCAGCACTTTCAATACCTTGAAATAGACATCCAGCCCCAGATATGTTTGTGCTGTCTAAACCATCCACGTGGTGGTATTTGTTTTGGTATCCATAAGAATCAGATGCATAAATTCAAATGTGCTATATAAATGTAAACGCACGCAAATGTGGCACATAATAATGTGTATATAACATGTAAAACATTTAATATAAAATAAAGTGTAACGTAATATACTCCTTCATTAATACTTTAGCTACAAACACTTTATTTTTTTCAAGTAAACTTGTAAGACATTTTTAGAATTTATTACGTCAATTCAGAAGCCACTGGGAAACAAGGAATTGAGAAAATGGTGAATGAACATAAAAACACAAGGGAAAAAAAACCTTCAGAAGCAATGAAGATGCATTAATAACAGTATCTCTGGCTGCTCCAATAGAGAAGCTACTCACATAAAATACATAGCCTTGCAAGCAGGGTAGAGGTTGATTTCCTGGTTATGAGTCAAGACTATGTTAGCTAGGTAAATGAAGCGAAGCTCTCTTCTCTCTCAATCTGTGGTTTCCGAAATTTGACCAAGGGGTTACTCCAATCTAGTAGGCCAGTGATAACAGTAGAATGAAGGGAGCCCAGGGAAGGCTTTTTGAGTGGAACCTAGAAATCATATATCACTTCAAGTCACACTTTAAGTGTCAGACCACATATGTGCATGGGAGTTGGAAAGAGAACAGTGATATCAGAGATAGGCAACTGCTTCTGACACACAGGAGTGAACTCATGAATATTTAAAAAAAAACTGAATTCATTTGCTGTTCCTTCTTCTTATATAAAATTCACTATATAACAGAATTTTATATCTTCCCTCATTCTTCAGCATTTCTCTCCTAGGCCACATGTACTTATGTTCATTATGCCGTGTCTGTGAACTAACCAGCTTGTACAATTTCAACCCACATTTCTAGGAACAAGGCTTAATTTATTCCTCTCTCTCTCTCTCTCTCTCTCTCTCTCTCTCTCTCTCTCTCTCTCTCTCTCTCTCTCTCCTTCCATCTTTTATTTCTTTCTTTATTCCATTCTAAGAATTTCTTTTACTTATTTGTTTGTTTTTCAAGACAGGGTATCTCTGTGCAGTCCCGGATGTCCTAGAACTCTCTCTATAGAGCAGGCTAGCCTTGAACTCACAGAGATTGTCCTGCCTCTGCCTCTTGAGTTTGGGATCAAAGCTGTGTGCCACCTGATGTGGGAATGTCTTTCTATATGCTGTGAATAAAGTAATGTTTTGGCCATGACGGGTGGCATAGAAGTAGGCGGAGGAATTGGAGTATAGGTAGAAGGAAGACAGAGTTAAGTAGGCACAATCTAGCTGCCCGTGATGTAAGATGTAAGGAACACAGGTGAGCCAGGGGCCACATGCAGGACAGATTAATGGAAATGGGCTGAATTAAGATACAAGAGGTAGTTAGCAATATGCCTAAGCCATAGCCCAAACAGCATGAAATTGATATAAGTATCTGAAATATGAAGGACTGCTCTGCCCATCCTGGAATATTTCCTCAGTCTATTCTCCTTATGTTCTGAAGGATGTCTGGCAGTTTTCTCTGCAAAGCTGGAACCTGAAGGACCATCTCAGCTTGTTCTGCCAAAGTTCAGAGATCATTTTCCTATGGGTCCTGCATGTCCAGTTTATACAGCATACTTTCAAGCAGTCAATAAAAGAAGTTTATTTTTTAAAGAAGTGCATTTTTAATTCTACATTATAATTTTAAATGAGTTATATAAATATCATACCTTAAACAAGAGTAGAAAAATACATACAGCATAACAAAATTGACCTTAAATTTGTAGCAATTAACCAAAGTTTGTACCAATGTAAATTATTTTGAGATTAACAACTAATTTTTGAATTAAAGTAAATTCAACTAATCTATATTTTTAAATCATTTACATACCATATTCCCCCTTTTTTTTCTAAGAAAGAGATTAACTATGACCATTAACCATTTATAATGAAAACAAACATTTATAAACATTATTTTGGAAATTTGGATGTAGCTTTCCATTACTACTTCCTGCTGACTAAGGGGTGCTGACAATCCTTTGAGAGTCCTGAGGCTGGATCATCTTAGTCTGTAGCCATGAATCTGATGTGACCATATTTTCCCATCAGAGAATTTTCAGGTGGTCTTGGTTGATGAAACCATATTTGCCTGGAAGCAATCCACAAGTTCTCATCTTCTGTGGAAACCAAAGCAGAACCTCTCTTCCAAAGCAACATACCCTTAGACACAAATTTCAAAGTCAAAATACCTTTAAAACATGTATGTTTGTTTAACTTAGCAGCCTATGCAATCAATTGTCTTCCTGTAGTTAGCTCATTAACAGTTACAAAAATTAAAAAAAAAACACAATAATAATCATAATCCAGACTCTTCGAGTATTCTCCATCTTAGAATGGCTTTTTATCTTTTTATTGCTGTATTTCTCTTTTGTAAAGAAATGTCTCTACCCTTTCTCTTTTCTCTCCCAGCTTACATATTCTTTTTTCACATACTTTGTAACCACTGATAGAGGTTTTTCCATCTGAATCTGTTTTATTGCATATCATTAGTCGAAGAGCTTTTAAAATACTAGACTATACAATGCTGCTTTGGCTGCTGACTCCACCCTGCTCATCCTTTCAACATGGTGAAGGCACTAGAGCCATGCTTATTTTCCCAATTCTGGGAAGCAGTATTAAATATTGTGAAACTTTTTAGCACCCCAACTCTGGGGAATCTTAGGGTCCACACTATCAAGTAGAGCTCTGCCCACTGCTCACTCTACTTAATCATTTGGCAGCAGGATCTCTTAAAGAGTCTCAGTTTTTGCTGCTAATGCTGAGTCAGGAAGCTGCTCTAAAAGGAGTCAAGTCTGCTCACTGCCAGCAAACAGAGTGGACCCAAGGAAATGCTACTACTAAGAAGCCTTCTTTTACTCTGTTCTCTTTTTGTTCAATATAAACACAAACCTTAAATCAATCACATACAGCTTGTTGCTCTTACTGAGTCTTCTGTGAGACTTCGGGAGCCAGCCTTTTCCAGCTTATACTGTCTGATGCAGACCCACCATTTTGAAATACAAGCCTGAATGCCTGTACTATGACCCCATCAAAGACACAACTCGGAAGCTACTTTTGGCTTCCTGTTTCTGTGCTCTAGAACAATTTTAAGCTTTCACAGGCTTTATGTAGGTGTTTCCCTGACGTTGGGCACCAGCTATCATGGAAAATTCACTAGCAATACATTATATAAAGAACGGTTGCAAGATAGCTCTCTATACTTATCCTTCATGTCACATCTTTAATAAGAGTCTCAGATGCACTTACCCAGTACTCTGAAAATGGTTATAGATGTTTATAATCAGACCATTAGGACCTAACAATTGTCTTAGCTTTTACAGGATCCCAAAGAGATGCCATCACCCACAAGTCAACAGGAAGTAACCTTATGAAAAACTACACCCCTTTTCTGATAAGTTTTGTCCTCTGAGAGTTATAATTATCATTCTTATAGGATAGTTATAGGTTAAAATTAGGTAAAGGGTAGAACCATAAAATAGACTCAGATCCCTTTTAAAGAAGAGAAAGGGGAATAGATAGAGTAGACATAGGTAAATTTTATCTACCTGTAAACAATTATTGGCCAAATATGAACCAAAGACAATTGCACTGGTAGAGATGCTTGTATACTGATATAAATGTAATATCATTTTATATGTTTATATTGAGATAATTTGTATATTGACACAAATTTAAATCTGAAATTGCTTTATATGTCTAAGGTAATTTGTATATTGATACAAAATTGAATCTGTAATTGCCATATTTTACATATGGTTCTACCTCTGTTCAAAATATTTTGCACATTGATACATATTAAGCATATTATTGTCATTTTCATTATGCAATTTCTATCTCTGTTTAATTATACTAGTCATAATATATACATAATATTTTTGTATACCTCTGTTTAAATATTTTGTATGTGATATATGTTTAGGATACTGCTATCAGTTTGAATGGTAAATATACCTCTGGCTAATGTTTATATGATAGTCATGGCAGAAGTCATCATTTAGAGACTGTATACCCATTAATAGATTGCCTAATTTTACAATGTAAAGCTTCAGTCTTTAGGATAATAAGAACGCAGGTCACTGTTACTTAGGTTTGCCATGTAACAGTCATGTTGTTTAGGTTTCCCTCATACACGCTAGAATATATCAGATAGACAGGAGTCTTCAACCACTTCACAGACCTGGAGAATATGGCATTTAACATTATGTTATTCAGAATTCAACTATGAGACACATGCTGACTCCTGACATCACTGTTCCTTTCCCAAGATGGTACTGAGTATAAAGGATACTCCGCTAGGAGTTTGTCTTCCTTGGTGGACAATGGTCCATTGGACAAAGAACTGCCCTTATCATGACTGCTGTCAGTATGCACACTGTACAATCTGGACAAGCAGGATGAAGGACAGATACTGCTGAAACCTGCCTATATAGGATAAGACAGTTTCTCCAAAAATGCCCTGCTTCTGGAAAGATCTCTCAGATATCATAGGCCTGTAGTCAAAATGGTGGATGTTCCAACTGTGCAGGAAAGCAGTGGGTAACTGTCCAGGTAGCTGACTGGCACTGTCCTCTCCTAAATTTTGGAAGCTACTCACTTGTGTTTCCAACCTTCATGTAATATATTTTCGTTCTCAGGTCTGATGGGGTTGAAGACTTGACAGTTAAGGTCACTATCATCTCATCTCTTATCAAAGAATATTAAGGTGTTAGATTTTTATTATTCAAGATAAACAGCTTTAAAGTAATTTCTGTACTTCACCACTTACCAATACTATAGACACGTAGAATGTTTCCTCTTTGGTATTATTTTTGATGGGCAGATTAAAACAATTTGCAATTTAAATGCAATTAAAAACATTTGTTGTTTTTTAATTGTAGTTTGACCTTGCTTATGTTCCCCCCCAAGACATTACCCATACAATAATTCCTATTTTATATAGTCATATATTTAGTTTAGAATTTTCTTAGTTAGACAAAAGAGGGAGATTTAGTGAGATTCAGGTGTTAGATGGTAAAGCTTGGAGGTATGTCTCTGAAGTATCTGGAGCTTGAATGGGGCGTGGCCAGACCACATTAAGACTCAGGGACACTGAGTTCCTTCCTGTGTTCTTAGAGAGCAGGTCAGCTACCTGACATGAGACAGTTCCTATCTCCAAGAATTGTCGTAAGGTTCAATTTGTATCGTGAGTGTTCATATACCCCTCAATAAATATTAATCCTTTATATGATATGCTAGTGAATTTTCCATGATAGCTACCACTTCCTGTTTCTAAGAATTTCTTATATGTATCTTATATTTACATTATTCTTCTCTTTCTTCTAACTCTTCTTGTACTCATATGTATTCTGATTCTGAGAGATTCTCCCTCTCTCAAAAGTCATTAATAACATGTAGGTCTTCATCTAGGGTGGAACTTTGTGAGATTTCTCCATTCCATGTCGTCATTTTTAAGGTCTTATTTGGGGACATTTTCAAATATAATAAAAACAGTCCAAGATATCAGAGGACCTCTTCCAGTCTTGTTTGTTTGTATACTTTTTTTTATTCCCTAAGACAGAGTTTTCTGTGTAACAGTCCTGGCTGTCCTAGAACTTGCTTTGAAGACCAGGCTGGCTTTGAACTCACAGAGATTCTCTTGCCTCTGCTTCCCAAGTGCTGGGACTAACAGTGTGAGCCATGGCTTCTTCTGCCTGCTCTGTCTTTCTGTGCCTGCCTTGAATACTTTCTTCACTCAGTTAAGGCCTGGCAGCACCACTGCCTGCCTGCAATCCTGGAAGTCCTTCTGTAAACTAAGATGACCTCAACTCAGATTGGATTAAGGGCCTATGTATCACTCCTGGGATATTCCCTGTGCTGGGATTAAAGGTGTAAATTACTCCTAGATTGTGTGATCCTTCTAGATTGACAGTAGGAAGATCCCTCCGATATCTCCACTGTTTTTATTATATTTGAAAATATCCCCATAGGTCTCCATATTGTTGAGATATTTCTTAGGTGGAAGTTCCATGTAATATATAGAACATATGATCTGATAGCAGAACCTGGTCCTCTCACTGTTACAATATTTCATTTCATTCTCAAATAATATTTCCTGAGACTCAGTGGTGAGATTGCATTGTAGATATATCAACTTGGACTGAGCACTCCACAATCAGTCATTCTCTGCTTTTTGACCAATTGTGGCTTTTCTGATAATGTCCATCTACTGGGAAAAAAATTTTTTTTAATGAGATGTGAGAGCTATATTTATGTGAAGCTACATACAGCTCACTCTTTCGTGCCAACTAAACTATGACACCAATAATTTTCTCTTTTAATTCCAGGTCCATCATTAATCAAACATAAAACAATTCATTCCACTAAATATTTCCATTTAACATCTTAGGTTGGTATTCTCCGTGTATAGACATTTATTCTGAACAGTTCTTTATAGTACTTGTGTCTAATTCCACTTCATCTATTAACCTTCAGAATAATTACTGTTATTTATCACTCTTTAAGATTAGTTCTCCTCAGAGTAAATATCAACCCGTGTTCCCATAGCTACTGCTCCAATCTTGGCTTCCAGTCACCATTAGCACTGTTGGTACAGTGAATATTCACTTCAATCTTGAAGCAGTCTTTCACTCTCAGAGTGACACACTCCCATTCTCTTCCTCCTTTCCTGGCTATTATTCACTCCATCAATGATGTACCATACTTCATGCTTATCCAGGAGCCCAGGACCCTGGAGGGGGTGTGGCCAACCTGGAGGGGGTGTGGCCAACCCATTGATAAGTGGCTGCTGGGACACGAGGACTCTCTCTTCCTGGTTCCTGGCTGCTGGAGAGACAGGATCGGAATCCATCGTCCTTCCATCATTCGTCCATCGCTCGTCCATCGCTTGGATACTCCAGTCCTTGTTCAGGTGCCACTATAAGCTGTTATTAATATTGTGAGTGTTGATTTATATTCTAATAAATATTAATTTTGGACTGGTGCCTTGTAAGTAAAACTCCGCCTACATCAGTCCATATATGTGTTTGTACATCCTTAACTCATATTTCTAGTCTGAACAAGTTCCTAAGTTTCAAATGCATTCTTGGCCCTTGTAACTGGAAATCTAATAGCAACCTCAAACTTAACAGGCTCAAAAATGGATTCCTAATTGTTATCAACCTGCAAATGAACAAGCTCATATTTCTCCTTCTGTTGACATCCCCATCTTTCCAGTTGACCCAACCAAAATGAATAAACAAGGGCTGTTACTTTTTTGTCAAGATTGCTGCCATCATCTGTGCTTTACTAGAAAGTAGCTTAAGTATTTATTCTCCTTCATTCTACACTGCATTCCACGGGCTGTTAGGAAAGGAGTAGCTAGAAAACCAGATTTAGAAAAAAAATGTCAAGGTAATGATGCCTAATGATATTCTGCTATACTCGTAGATTGGTGGCTACCTCAATTGGCATCAGAGAGGCTTCATCCAGCAACTGATAGAAACAGATGCAGAGACCTACAGCCATTAGCCCATTCTCGGTAAACTGATGAAGAGGAGGAAGAATTGTGGGGGCCAGAGCGGTCAAGGACATCACAAGAAAACCCACAGGAACAACTAACCTGGCTTATAGGATCTCAAAGAGTCTGAACCAACAACCAGGGAGCCTGTATGGGACTGACTTAAGCCCTCTACGTATATGTGATGCTATGCAGCTTGGTCCTCTTGTGGGACTCCTAACAGGAGCAGGAACTGTCCCTAAGGCTTTCGCATCTCTTGGGAATCTATTGTTCCTAGTGAATTTCCTTTCCCAGTCTTAATAGGAACTGAGGTATTTAGTCTTATTCTACCTTGATATACTATGATATATATCCATGGGAGGCCTGCCCCTTTCTGAACAAACGCAGAGGAGAAACAGATGGGAGTTGAAGGGGAGGAGGGGGAAAATGAGAAGAGAGGAGGGAGAAGAAACATCAAGATGTAAAATAAATAAACAAATTTACTTAAAAACATCATGATTACAGTGGCTCTCCACTTCAACACATTGCCTTCAGAGCTCATATGTAAGAAGAGCCACCGAAACCTCTCACATATAGCACCCTAACTTCCTCTCTAATGTCTAGCTTGCCTGCTCTCTATTCAAACTCTATAGACTTACTCAGATTTCTCAACAGGGGTGTTGTAAGGCTGTCCAAGCACTAGGCACTAACTTCTGATCCCTTGGCCTGCTCTTTTTCTCAGAGAGCTACAAGGCTTGCACCCAGATTTCTGTCAGTTTTCTACCCAAATAATACGCGATCAATTAGGCATCATAAAGATATTCCCTGTAAATTTAATACTCCTCACCATCTTCCCATTCTCTTTCCTGCTTTCTGTTTCTCTGATACACTGACATATTTAAGCCTTTGACACAATATATATTTTCATTTTCTGCCCCAGGAAAAAAACAAGGATTATATTTTTTTACTTTGATTTCTAGTTTCCATTGAAGTTGAGTAACAAAATGACAACAGACATATTTTTCACCAAATTTTTATGGAAACACTATAAAGAAATTCACAATTTTCACCATTTCATTTTAGACAACACTTCTGGCAGGTGTAGGTATTGAAAGTGGCTGAAAATCATCAGATAAAAAAATAATAAACAGAGATTTACTAAGATAAAAAAAATTTAAAAACCAACTCAAACATGCAATATGGAAACTCAGACCAAAATTCAGTTCATTGTGTCAGGAAAAGCCTGGCATTTCTTCTGATGAATTACATAGGCAGGATAAAATTACTTTAAGTAAAATTTATTGTTCAAAATTTGGGATCCCTTCTGGAATGAAATAAAATCCTAAATTCACAAAACAGCTAAAATGTGCATTATTAAAATTGCAATGTACTTTTTATTTTCCTTCCCAGAGTTAAAATGAGAACTCACTTAATTCAAAATTATTTTGATTGCAAAAATAATTTCCACACAGAATCATAGATAATTTAATGTAATTGTCATACTGAAAAAATAAGATTTATACTGACAAAATATTACACAGAAATGCAAAGACAAACCCTTCTTTTAAAAAGAACATTATATTAAATTTAATTATGTATTTATTGTGACATAGGTCTCTTCATTCACCTTTATGTGGGTCCTGGATATTGAACTCAAGTTGTCAGACTTGCTTGGCTCATGAGTTTATCCAGCCCCCCTCCCCCGTGTGTGTGTGTGTGTGTGTGTGTGTGTGTGTGTGTGTGTGTGTGTGTGTGTGTGTAAGGGGTGAGAAGGTCAGAGAACAAATTTCAAAAGCTGGTTCTCTCCTTCTACAACATGGGCCTTAAAATAAAATGTGTGTCTGCAAAGCCCTTTTTGAACAAAATTTTGAATTAAACTTAAAATCAAAATATATTATTGTTTGGAAAAGGCACCATAAACAAATAAGTTTTTTAAAAATTAAGCCATTAAGTTCATACTCAGATTTGACCTGAGCTATTTCTTCTTTTAATTTTATTTATAAAAAGACTCATAAAAAAAACTGATTCTTCATACTTTGTCCAGCCTGAATACAAGGGAGGTGCTTAATCTTGCTGCAACTTGACGTGCCCTGCTTTGCTGCTACTCATGGGAGACCTGCTACTTTTTGAACAGAGACATCGGAGAAATGGATTGAGGGTGGGTGGCAGAGGAAGGGAAGGTGTGGAGGAGAGAAGGGGGAACCTGCAGTCTCGATATAACATAAATAATTTAACTTTAAATCCTGATTCTGTGTATGATTCAAGAATCAAATAATGACACCTTTATAAAGTGCATTATTTGTAAAGGATTGTATACAGCTATGTTTACAGCAGTAATTCTGGGGTTACCTAAGCAAGCTCTAAAACAGCATCCAGGAAGTTCGACATGCATGTACTGGTCCCATCAGACAGGTAAAGACACATACATCTAGGCTTAAAGAGGTGGAAAAAACAAAGAATTCAGGAATAAGCTCCCCATTCAAAAGAGTCTTCTGCTATTTCCCAATTAAGTGTCAATATAAAATGTCTCCATTCATATATTCAGTATTCTATGGTCATGTAACATTTTTCTATAAAACCCATTGTAGATCCATAGATTCTGTGATGTCTATATAGGAGACCAAACTTAATTACAAGATGTTGTAAAGGAGAGAAACTCCAGATAATAGACTGTGCCTGTAAAAATAATAAAGAATTTCAAAGAGAGCAGTGGAATATGTCTGAAAAGGTGGAATCCGTGTAAAGATTAAATTGAAGAATAGAGCAGAAAAGTGATCGTTTTAGATTCTCTTCCAAGATCAATTACTTCACTAGATCTAATTATTTTGTCTAATCTTTTTCTACTTCTGTTTACCTGAAAATTTTAGTTTTGTTTTCTTTACAGTTGTATGGTATTTCATAGTGTATATGTACCACATTTTTATTATACAGGGTTTAGTTGAAGGGCATTTCATCTGTTTACATTTCCTAGCTATTTTTGAATATAGCTACAGTGAATGGCGCCAAGCAAGTATTTGAGGAAAAGGATACCATTTGTCCTTTGAGCATATGCCATTGACTGGTATGTCTGAGTCATATGGTAGGTTTATTTTTAGCTTTTTGGAGATGGTCCACATTGATTTCCAAAGTGGCTACAACAGCTTGCAGTTGCACATACAGTGAATGGGCGTTCAAGTTCTCCACATTCACTCCAGAATTTGTTGGCAGCTGTTTTATTGATTTTGACATTCCAAGTGAAGTAAGATGAGATCTCAAAGATATTTTGATGTACATAGCCCCATTATCTAGGAATTATGATACTTTTTGAGACTTTCTTAGCCATTATTTTTCTGACATATTTCTTTTTCATTTTTTTTCTTTTGAAAACTTTCTGTTCAGATCCTGAACCCATTTATTGGAATGGCTGTTCTGTTTTTAATTCTTTGTATATTCTGGATACTAATCATTTTTCAGATATATAGCTGACAAAGAGTCTCATTCTATGGGCTTTCTCTTCACCTTGTTGCTTGTGTCCATTTTATTTTGTTTAAATATGCAGAGGCAGTTGTTGGCCTTAATTATTGGACAAAGAGAATACTATTCAGAAGGTCTTTTCTTATACCAGCATCTTGTAGGCCACTTCCTAAGTTTTGTTCATCAGATTCAGTGGCTCATGTGTCACATTTAAGTTTTTGATTCATTTGGAGTTAGTTTTTATTCAAAGTAACGGATGAAGGGTCTAATTTCATTTTTCTGTACATGGACATCCAATTTTCCCAGTACCATTTGTTGAAGATACTTTCTTTTTGTGATAATTTTTTATGTTTATTAAATATTAAATGGCTGAAGTTAGGTGTACCTGTGTTTTGAAATTTTGGTTTTGTTTTATTGGTCTAATTGTCTGTATTTGTGCTAGTACAATATTGTTCTATTTACTGTGGACTTGTAATGTATCTTGAGGTGTGGAATTGTAGTCTTTCCAGAACTGTTGTTTTATTCTGGGTTATTTTCCCTATCCAGGATCTTTTGAGGTTCCACATAAATTTAGGATATGAGGTTTTTTTCTATTTTTTGTGATAAAGGAGATGAGGCTATTGAATGATATTGTGTTGAATCTGTAAATAGGTCTTGGCAGAATGGTCATTTTCATAATATTAATTCTATGTAATTTCTTTCCATTTTCCAGTGTCTTTCCTCAGAGGTTTGGGCTTTTGATCAGAGAGCCCCTTTACCTCCTTGGTTTCCTCCATTAGGTTTGTCTCTAGATATTTTATTTCCGTTGAGGCTGCTGTGAATGAGAGCATGTTCCTAATCCCTGTCTCTGTAGAGTGCTGTTGGTGTATAGAAAAGCTATTGATTTGTACAACTTGATTCTGTATTCTGCCACATTGCTGAATATTGGCATTTTCAGAAGTTTTCTCAAGCAGCTTCAAGATTCTCAGTCTAATATTATTTCTTCTGCGAATGGGGATATTTCAATCTTCATTCACTATTTATATCCCTTTAATTTACTTGGCTTGCTTTCTTGCTTCAGATAGTGCTTCAGGCACAGCACTGAATAGAAATGGGGACGGCGGTCAGCACTGCCTTGCTCCTATTGCAGTGGGATTGCTTCAGGTTCTCTCTACCTAGAATGACATTGGTTGTGCTTCCTACTATATAGGTTGTATTACAGTGACATATTTGCTATCTACATTCTTCAGAATTTTTATCGTGAAAACATGTTGAAACGTGTCAAAGACACTTCATCTGTTGAGATAATTGTGAAATGTTTGTCTTTATGATGCAGATGGGGTTTATTAGTCAGGGTTCTCTAAAGGAACAAAACTGACTAAATAAATCTATACTAAAAATGTTTTCATTAGAGTTGCTTACAGGCTTTCCTGTTTTTCTCCTAATACAACATTGTTTCTTGAGAGAAAGATCAAGAATTCTGTATTCAGTCCTCTAGCTCAGATTTTCAGCTGCTCTTTGGTGGACACTGGAGTTCTGAAAGGGTAGGTTTTAATACCAATGAAGGAATGCCTCAGCAACAGGATGTGTAATCTTGTCAGGTAGGGTGAGGGCAAGAAGGCATAAAGGAACAGTTCCCTTCCATGCTGTTTTCTGTGGACCGCCACTAGAAGGTGTGGCAGAGATTTAGGGTTGTCTTTCTACTCAACTAACGCACATTTAGGGCAGGTCTTCCTACTCTAATTGATACAATCAAGTAAAATTACTTACAGATGTATCCAGCTGTTTGGGTTTTAGTTTATTCCAGTTATAGTCAAGATTAGTCATCTACTACTTGTGTTTTATTACATTTATTGACATATGTATGTTGAGCTAGCCCTACACCTTAGGGATAAGGCCAAATAGGAGATGTTGTATAATCTTTCTGGTGTATGTCTGTGTTTTTATTGGGCTTTTTTGAATGTATGTCTATCAGGGACATTAGTCTGTAGTTCTTGTGTGTTTGTGTCTTTATCTGTGTTGTTAGAGTGATGCTGGTTTTATAGGAAGGAGTGTAACAGGCAGTGTTTCTTTTCTTTTTGATTAGTTTTTTTCTTTTTGATTTGTTTAAGAAAGACCAAATATAGTTCTTCTCTGAAAGTTTGATAGAAATCTGCTATGAATCCATTTGGCCCCGGACCTTTTCAGCTGAGAGGTGTTCTATTACTATTTCAGTCTCCTTATTTGTTAGTGACTATCTAGGTTGTTGATTTCTTCTTGCTTTAATTTTGTTGGTTTGGACAAATATAGAAAATTTTCCAGTTCATTTGGGCATTCCTACTTAGAAAACATGCTTCTGAAGTAGTCCCTTAGAATATTTTGAATTTGTGTGGTGTTTGTTGTGATGCTTCTTTGCTTCTTTCTCATTCTGTCTATTTTGGTCCTCTCTTTCTTGTAGTTAGTTGAACCAAGAATCTGTTCGTCTTATTTATTTATTCAAAGAAATTGCTCTTAGATTTGTTGATTACTTACACTTTTCTCGGTTTCTATTTTATTACTTTTTTCTCTGATTTTTGTTTCTTGTTACTGACATTGTAGATCTATTTTGTTCTTGTTACTTATAAATTTTTGAATTGCACCTTTAAGCCAACTACATATGCTCTTTCTAATTTTTTTTTTTATATCGGCACTTACAACTATAAATTTCCTATGTCGGAATGTTTTCTTGTGTCCAAAAATGTGTGTGTATGTGTGTTGTGTTTTCATTTTCATTTAGTTCCAGAAAAAAATTAATTCTTTATTACTTTTTTCTTTGGTCATTCACCATTCAGTAATGAACTGTTTGATTTCCATGAGTTTGTATTTACTATTGATTTCTTTCTAGTCAGTATTTGATTAACATTGTATTGCACTCATATTGCTACACAGGGTTGCTTCAATTGGTTAAATTTGTAAATATATGCTTTATTTCCTTGGATGTATTTTTTTAGAGACACTTTTGTATGCTGCTGAGTAGAATTGAGAGTCTTTGTTGTTTGTGTACAATATTCTCTTAAGACTATTTGACATATTGTATTATTTGCTGTTGATGTTTCTCTGCTTTTTTTTTTGTCCAGATGGTCTATCTATTGGAATAAATGAGTTATTAAAATAATGCATTATTAATGGATTAATATTGATCCATGTCTTTAAATCCCAAAGTACCCTTTTTATAAAATTAGATGCACCAGAGTTTGATGCACATATGTTTAGAACAATACAATTCTCTTGGTTAATTATCCTATTGATTAAAATGAAGTGTTTTCATTTGTCTATTCACTAATTTGATTTTGAAGTCTACTTTACCAGATACTAAGAGAGTTAAATCTGATTGCTTCCTAGTCCCATGATTGAAATTATTTTGTCTATCCTTTTATCCTGAGACAGTGCCTATCTTTAAAGCTAAGGTGTATTTCTTGTAGAAAGCAGATAGATTGGTTTCAGTTCTTGATCTATTTGGCCACCCTGTCTCTTTTGGTTGAAAAACTTAGGCCATTTATACTTGAAGTTATTATTGAACAGTGTAGCTATTGTGGACACTGTTTTGTTTTTAGATGTGTTTTCATAGGTACTATGTGCTTTAGTAACTACAGCTTTATATTTCTTTCTGGAGTAACTTGACAATGCTTATTGTACTATTCAGCCCAAAACTTCTTTATGAATTATTCTTTGGTTTGATTTACTGCATATAATTTTTAAGGCTGCTTAAATCATGTGAAATTTTTCTTTCTCCTTCAGCTACAGCAGATACTTTGCTGGATATATTAGTATAGACTGGCCATTTTGGACTTTTATGACTTAACACTTTATTCTAGGCTGTCCTAGCTTTCAAAGTTGCTATTGAGAAACTAGCTGTTATTGTGGTGGGTTTTCCTTTCTATGTGACTGTGTCTTGGGGTTGGTTTTTTTTTTTTGCATCTTTTAATACATTTTCTTTGTTCTGTATGCTTAGTGTTTTAACTATGATATGAAATAAGAAGTTTCTTTTTTTCTATTTTGTCTTATCTATTTGGAGTTCTGTTTATTTATCTTTCTTTTTATAAGTGTATCTTCCTTATTTTGCAAAAGTTTTATGATCTCCTCTCATCATTTGGATGCTTATAGTATCCCATATTTCATGTACGTTCCTTGTTATAGTTGTTTTTAATTTTCATATTATTTTCTTATTTTATCCTGATACTCTATCTTAAAGTCACAATACCTTCTGCTTTATTCATTCCACTTAAAGTCTTGTCTTTGACGTTTTAATTGGTTTATTGTTTTTTTTTAATTCCATCTTATTTTCAAATTGAGTTCTCTTGAATGCTTCCCTCTTCTTAAAATTCTGTTTCCAACTTGGATTCTTTTAATTATTTTCATCTGCCTTGTGTTTGTGTTTTCTTGGGAAACACCCAGATTTTTATTTGTTTAATTTTGCTTCGTTCTGTTTGGATTTATATGTTTTTTATTTCTTTTTTGTTGCTTTTCGCCTTAAATTTTTTTTTTTTTTAGGTTCATAGACCAATTTCTTTGTGTCTTCTTTAAATTCCATAAATTATTTGGTAAAGTGTATGATTTTTCTTTTAAGTACCATATTCTAGGGTTTATCTAAGTAATTCACATATGTGAACACTTCTACAGGACTGGTGGATTTTTAGAAGTGAGATATACTGCTTTGATTTTTCCATATTTTTGTATTTTTTGTAGTAAGATGCTGACAGACTTCTCTCGTTATTTCTACATTTAATAAAGCTGGTGGGGACAGAAGCAAAAAATGTAGGAGTCATGTAGGTAGAATAAAGTCACATGAACACGAGGCAATGGAATTATGGTTAACATTATGCATTCTGGCTCAAGGCTGGAGTCTGGGAACCAATTTGTTGATTGGGAAGGGTGCCATGGAGGAAAAGATCCGGCAATCTTACCTGGATAGACTATGAAGTAGGATAAACAGGATCCAGCTGGATGGAGAAATTGGAGATGATGTTAGAGAGGTCTCTGTGTCAGGAGTAGTCACTGCAGGCCCTGGAAGAAGTCCAGAGGTTTGTTGTGTAGTACACGGTGTGTCCAAACTAAGCAAGTGTTTTAGAGCATCGAATCTAGGCTAGATCAATGGGAGGAAAAATTAGAAGAAATTGCCTGACTAGACCCTGGAGAAGAATTTCTAAATGTAGTTTTAAAAAGGGACTATTGGGAAAAGAAGGGATGCCAGGGAGAAAGGGGAAAGAGAGGAATATGAGAGGTCAAATATGACCGGAATGCACTGTATAATTATGTAAATTTTCACTTATAATTTTTCATTCTTGTAATAAAAGTGGTATCAATAGAGAAGTGTTTTCTTGTTGTACATTTAAAATACATAAAGTGTAGATATCATGATTTAGTATAGATAAAAAATGACCTATATTATCTTTGAACCTTACTTAATAGCCTTAGAGTTACCGAGGTATCTCACGCACTAACTTCCGCACAATTATAGCAATACACTATGCTTCAAAAAGCAAAGATAAACACAAACTTTACTAAATTGTTGTCTTCAAGTTTCTTTTTTTAACAGAATGATTGTACTATAAAAGTAGAGCCATTTCTCTAAGGCCACATACTCTAGAAGTGGTAGACTAAAGTTACACAAAGTCCTGACAGGCAGACAAAGGTAAGGAGGCAGAGGTGGACAACACTGATGGTCAGCTTCTAACTTCTTCATATTCCTGACAAGAGATAAAGGTTCAGCAGGCATATTCTCCTAGTGTTAGAATTCCCCTCTGGCTGACAGGCCTAGGTGCTCCCCTTTCTTTGTCTAAGAAGATCAGTCCAAAGTGAGGGTAGGTAGACCTGTCCCAAGCTACCCAAAAGCAATTAGTGCCATCCCGACCCCAGCCCCAACCCTCCAGGGAAAGAAATAGTTTCTGTCTCTGAATTTCCTTCCAACTTTGTGGGAAGTATTTTTCTCTGTATATGCGCCTTCCCCGCCCAGTATGTGTGTGTGTGTGTGTGTGTGTGTGTGTGTGTGTGTGTGTGTGTGTGTGTGTGTGTGTGTACTCATACATGAACACACGCATGCTTGTTCACTCTTGATAGTTTATGGTATGCTGTTGCTATCATATATTTCTAAGATTTTTCTTTCATGTTAATTCTTTAATTGACAGAGAACACAAACCTGACCATTACCAGATCAAATGAGAAGCACCATTCTTAGCCTTTATTGGTGTCTCTATCTTGAAAATTCCACTTCCATTACAATGATACATGGTAGGAGTTAAACCTCAAGGTTGCGATGGCATTAATTAGGGGTGGTATCTGTAAATATTTTTTTTTTTTTTTACAAAAGACAGCTGCTAGCAGATACTTATGATAACTAATCTGCTATAGTCCTTTCCATTTGTATCCTAATGGTTATTGTAAACTAGTAAGTCCTCTATGAAGACCCAGGATAGCAATAAAGGGACATTCAGTTCATTGCATAATTTCTTAATACTCTATGTCTTGTGAAGCTAGGCTCTCTTGATGCCTGCTCTCATGTTAGAATGAGTACTCATGTACAAATTTCTGTAATCCTCAATGGGCCTCTAGAGTAGACTGATCATATAAAATACTGACCCCAGATTGATATCATCTTGAGAAAACTGGCTTATGCCAATGGGTTTAGCAATAGTACATTCCATGAAAGCTAAACAGCTGCCACAGCTGTCCCAGAAGAAAGGAAAAAAAATGAGACAAGAATAAACCTGTTATCAGAATTTAACAGGAGAGAACAGGAGAGGACACATAAAGATGTTGCTTAGAGTTTCCAAAGATGGATTGGATGTGATATGTCATGTAATTGGGGCACAACTAACTCAAATCCAAATAGTGTAAAGCCAAATACAGCCATATATATCTGATCAAAGTAAAAATCCATTTGCTTGCATAGAATCTAAGCAGTTTCAGAAGACAATATGGACCTTCCTTTGGTTATGCAGGGCAGAAAAGTCAAGGGTTCCATTGTCACCCAGAGATGGAACTTACCTTGGTTTCTATGGAAGCTATTCTTGATAGTCAAATTGACTACAGTTCAACTGGAATTAGCCAGAATAGCAACCCAAGTTGCTGAGAATAGCTGTAAGGTATTTTTCTTAACTTATTTGAAGTGGGAAAACCCACCTTTAACCCAGATCTTTTGAGGTGGGAAGATCCACCTTTATTCTGGGCCGCACCTGACGGCAGCAGTCTATATAAAGACATGGGAGATGGAAGACTTTGCTCTTTACCTGCTTGCTCTCACTTTTGATGGCAAGTTCATCTCTTCACTGGCTTCAGAGCCTACTTCTTTGGAATTCTGGTGTATAGAAAAGACCATCTAAGACATCCAAAGTTGTGGGCTGAGCAACTATTAGATTTGTGGACTTTCTGTTGGTAGACAGCCGTTTGCAGACTAGTGGGACCACAGCCTGTAAGCCATTTGAATAAATCCCATAAGTAGCCATGAATTCTATCCACTCTTTTCCTCACTAATACAGTTATATAGAAAATATGATCTTAAGCAAATTAGATCTTTGAACCACATCTCCCAAAATATTTAAAATCATGTAATTTCATTTACCTAGTAGATAATAAATATAATGCTTACACATGATAATACTTTTCATAAATAGTAACTCTTAAAATGTAGGGCTGGTCTAAGTTTATTTCTGTTATCTATTGTGAAGAATGTTATGAGAATTTAATCTGTCATAAAAGATTTAGAAAATAGTTAATCTTCAACCTATTATCAATATTCATACTTTAGGAAAAGGAGGAATAATTTAAGTGACTGAGAGAAACTTTTTGCATTAGCTGATATCCCGTGACATCACAATGCAGAATATTATTGCCTAGCAGGAGCATTATAAAATGTATCTAATTTTATATTTTCTGATAATCCCCTTAAAATATATAAATAAAAATAAACAGCTCCTATGGAAATCAGTGTGGTGGTTGCTCAGGAAGATAGGAATCAGTTTCCCTCAAGATCCACATATACCACTCTTGGGCATATACCCAAAGGATATTACATCCTATCACAGAGACAGCTCCTCCAATATGTTAATTGCTGCTCTATTCATAAGAACCAGAGATTGGAAACAACTTAGATATCCTTCAAAAAAAAGAATGGATAAGAAAAATTATAGTACATACATGCCATGGAATATTATTCATTACTCAGCTGTAAGAAAATGCATCATAACACTTGAAAGCAAATGTAATAAACTATAAAAACATTGAGTAAGGTTTCCCAGACTCAGAAAGAAAAATATATTATGTATTTGTTTATACACAGATAATAGCTGTGAAGTCAATGATAACCAAACTACAATCCATAAAACCACAGAGGGTAGGATGAGAGTAAGGGAACAAATAGACCTTGTTAGAAAAGAGAAATAGAATACAAAGTTATGGGTGGATGGAGGGGGCTGAAATGGGATGACCAAGTGGGGAAGATAAAGGAAGAGTTTTGGGGAAAGGAATATAGGTAAATGGATAAAATTAAGGGGCATTTGAGGGATAGTATGTAAACCTATTACAGTATAAACTTTCTAATATACACATATATGAATGTAATCTAAATGAAATAGCCAAATAATGGAGAAACAGAGCCCCAGATGGACTTGTTTTGTCACCAAATAAAGCTTCTAGTACTGGGATTGGTTACATCTAATTGGGTTGTTGACCAAAGGAATATTCAAACAACCCAAGCTGTTCCCAAGACTATAGGTTGCTCTGCATTAACTGATGGCAAGGCCAGTGACACATTCTAGTAGCATCTTTGGTACTAGAAGCTACTCTGCCTGCTACCAAAAGAGAAACATAAACAACAACCAAGTCACAAACCATTGGTTCTAAAATGGAGTTCTGCTTGCAAGATATTTTAATGCAATAGTGGCACAAAACTTGTGGAAGTAACCAACCAATACCTGATCTGGTTAAGGCCCACTCTATGAGATGGGAGCCATTCCCAACAATAGTTGGGTGATGAATAACCTGCAACTAGATTGCTGAGGGATTTAGGATAAAATGAAATAATACAAGTCTAAAAAAAGAAAATCCAGTGGAAAAAATCCACAAAAAAATATAGTGACAAAATTATCTGCTATATTCATAGATCAGAACCATCATCAGAGAAGCTTTCTCCTGCCACATATGGGAAGAGATGCAGAGACTCACAGACAGATACCACGTAGAGTGAAAGACCTTGGAACACTCAACCCTAAATGGGATGTCCCCATCAAATCTCTCTCCTAAGAGTTCAGGTAACCCAGAAGAAGAGGAGGCATAACAAACATAAAAGCTAAAGGAGACGTGGGACATCAAGAAAACAAAGCACTTTAAATCAGCATGAACAAAGCTCATATGAACTCATAGGGACTGAAGCAACATGCACAGGGCCTGACTTCCAGTTTAGTACGTTTATGGGATTCCTGAGTATGCAAATGAGTGGGTCTCTAATGCTTGTGGCTTTTCTTAGGATATTTTACTACTACTGGTTTCTCTTATCAACTTCAATGTGGTAGTTTTTGTTATATCTTATTTTGTTAAAAAATGAATGAGTGGATTAATTAATTAGCAAAAACTTAGCCAGAGGTTAAAACTGAACTGTCACTTATACTTCTGAGAGAAGGAGAATCAGTTTTCTCCAAAAGACACTGTGTATATCAACTACTCCAGGAGAGGCCTCATGCTCAGGAGTAGTTAATGAACATATAATGGACTCCTTAAAGGGGTGTGTGTGCACGCACGTGTGTGTGTGTGTGTGTGTGTGTGTGTGTGTGTGTGTGTGTGTGTGCGCATGCGTGTGTGTGTGTGCGTGTGTGTGTGTGTGTGTGTGTGTGTGTGTGTACACTTTAATTTGTCACAGTTTGGTATTTTTTGTTTTGGATTTTCTTTTTCATTTTGAGTGTTTTGTTTGGGGGGATTGTTATATTGTTATGTTTGGTTTTACTTTTTGAGAAAGTACTTAACATTTGATGGATAGAGAGGAGGAGAAGATATAGAAGGACTTGAAGGAAGGGAAAATATGATCAAAATAAATTTAAATTTATAAATGTTTTAAATAATTAAAAGATATAATAAAAATAAAATTAACTGCAAACAAAGAGTTGAAATTAGTTCATTACAAAATTTAACACAATACAAACAAAGAGCAAGGATTAGATTTGATTTCATTCAGTTTTCAGCTGCTATGGAAAACACATGACAGAAGCAGCCTAAGAAAGAAAGGGTTTCCCGAGCTCATAAACCCAGGTTATAGTCTATCGGGATCAGGGACTCCAGGCAGCAGGAACCAAGTCACATTATATCCATAGTCAAAAGCAGAAAGGAACGAGTTAAGAAGCCTTATAACAAGATTGCTTAATGGTGGGAAGGAATCTTGCAGGAGACTTTAAGGTTAGAATTCCATCACAGTTCCTGCAAAGCAAATAGTTGATGTTCTGCTTGTGACTTAGTCAAACCAGACTAGATGCCTAAGGTTTAGAAATCATGGCATGAGAGAGAGAGGATGTAAGGCAAGGATCACTGACAGGCTTTTTGAAAAATTAGAACCTCTGTGCATGTCCAACATAGCTCAACAGGGGACTCTACTTAAATACACCTTAGCATAAATAGCATCCAATAGAGTTGCACAGTACAAAACTAGCACTGTTGTAACTGGTGGTACTCCATAACATCAGATTAACAGAATTAATCATCCTACAAAAAAGTAAAAATAACTGAAGGAAAGTGAAGAGGAGTGAACCTTCCTAAAGACTTTCATCAGTGATAATTTGGGGTATGAGTAAAGGGAATGGAGAATTCTGTGGTATGATAGAACACAGAAAGACAGTGGGGGAGGGACTTAGAAGATAAATCAGGCAGTATAGAGCCTGCCTTACAAGAAAAAGACATGAGTTAGAGTCTCAGGACCCCTGTGAAGAAAAGCTCAGTATGATGGTGTGCACTTATAATCCCAGGCAGCGAAGACATGCTAGGCAGATCCCCAGCCAGCCATTCTAGCCTACTGGTAAGTTTCAAGAAAGTAAGAAACTCTGTGAGCAGCATCTGAGAAATGACACTAAGGTTGTCCTTCATTGTCCACATGAAAGCACACAGATGTATTCACCTATATACATGAACAGGGACACATGCATGTAAACAGCCATACATAGACACTGTGAGAAAGGAGAATATAGGTATAAACTGATAAAAGCAAACTATGAAAGCACAGAAGACTCAAAAACACTTTAATTTCTCTATAGTCATCCAAGATACTGTGCAAGATGGTATTCTCAATATCTGCAAGCTATAAACTTGAGTTACTCTATCTGAATATTATATATCCAGATTCCTTGAACAGACTAGAGGTTCATAAGTTGACTCTCTTTGTTACATAGCAACTAAATGGCCCAACATATCCTGTCTTTTGAAAGACACTTGCTATTGCAGAATAAATGAATATGAACTGAGAGAGACTACTGATTCTTAAACTTAGTAATAGCTCCTGGTGGAGGCTTCTATACATTACAAAGCTAAGTACAATAAAACCTAGATATCATAGGAAAAGAAAGAATTTCTCAATTCTACAACTTTTCTTTGTGAAATGGTAGATTGGAAAATACATTTATATTTATGCCTGTTCATCTCTTGGAGCTTAAATTGATCCTAGAGATTTAAGCAGCAAGCCAGCAGCACTAATGCACTACATCAACAGGTGACTTCAATTTTTTGGTATAAACTGTAGAGAGGAACCTAGGTTAACTCAGTCCCACTGTGCATCTGCAATGAACTTTCCAGGGGAGAAAGCCACTGTGCTGACAGACAGGGTTGAAGGCTGAACTGATCCCAACAGGTCTTAGGTTTGTGTCAGCAACATTGGAACACTCTACCCTATCAGCCATAGACTTGTTTGTAAAAATTTTAAGATAATATTGGGAGAAAATAATGTGTTTCTAGTCTTTTGGTCACCTAACGAATGATTTTTGAAGACTCTTGAGCCTGTCTTCTGGAAGATGACAGATTACTTGCAATTATAGTTGGCTAGAATCTCTGGGGAGTAATCTCTACTGAAGGAATGTGAATGAGGGCACTAAGAAGAGTCAGGTAATGCCTGCCTATGAGGAAAGCAGCGAACAAAGGAGAGAACATTGCAAAACAGAACTGAAGAGAATATTCATAGTCTGTCCTGAAGCTTTAGGGGAACTCCCATCCACTGAAAGGAAGTATGAACTGATGTGAAGAATCAATGGATCAAGACAGAAGATCAGAACATCTGTACTGTTTTGAGTAATAGCTATTTAAGAGCAGAAAAAGAGGAGGCAGGAGGCAACTATGGTGCACAGCAGTAAGAGAAGGTGGAAAGATGCCATGAAAACCTTTTCCTCTGGGTATTTATTCTTCCTTAAGACAGTACAATGGTGTTTTAGTTCTTCACATTTGTGTGTGTGTGTGTGTGTGTGTGTGTGTGTGTGTGTGTGTGTGTGTGTGTGTGTGTGTGTGTTTGTGACTAGGGAATTGAATTCAAGTCATGTATGTGAAAGCCAGAAGACAACTTCAGAAGTCAGTTCTCTCCTGCTACCATTCAGGTCCCAGGGATGGTATCAGAACATACAAACACACACACACACACACACACACACACACACACACACACACACACACACACACAGAAATGTATTAATTAAATGAAACACAAAACCCAAATATAAATGCATATAGCTGTACATTCTTTTTTGTTTGTTTTACTTTTCTTTTTGTTTTTTATCCTTATTTTACTTTATTTTAAATTTGACATCACCTAGTATTATTTGAGAAGAGTCCATCTATTTGCCTGAAAATTTTAGGATGTCATTTTTTTCTTTGCTGCTGTGTAGTACTCCATTGTGTAGATGCACCACAGTTTGTTAATCCATTCCTTAGTTGAGGGGCATCTAGGTTGTTTCCAGGTTCTTGTCATTTCAAATAATGCTGCTATGAACGTAGTTGAGCTAATGCCTTTGGGGTATGAATGTGCATCCTTTGGGTACATGCCCAATAGTACTATTGCTGGATCCTTAGGGAGATTGATTCCCAGTTTTCTTAGGAACTGCCATACTACATTCCAGAGTGACTGTACTTGTTTACACCCCCAACAACAATGGAGGAGTGTTCCCCTTGCTCCACTTCCTCTCTAGAATAGGCTTTTTTTCTGTGTTTTTGATTTTAGCCATTCTGACAGATGGAAGGTGGTATCTCAAAGTTTTTTTGATTTTCATTTCTCTGATAGCTAAAGATGTTGAGCAATTTTTAAGTACCTTTCAGCCATTTGTAATTCTTCTGTTGAAAATTCCCTTTTTAGCTCTGAACCCCATTTTTTAAATGGGGTTATTTAGATTTTGGGGCTCTAGTTCCTTGAGTTCCCTATATATTTTAGATATCAGTCCTCTGTCAGATGTAGGGTTGGTGAAGATCTTTTCCCATTCTGTAGGCTGCCATTTTGTCTTATTGACTGTATCCTTTGCCTGACAGAAGCTTCTCAGTCTTAAATATAAATATAATGTATTTAAAATATAAAATGTAGAAAGACAACATCTTCAACAACTGGTGCTGGGAAATCCGCATGTCCTCCTGCAGAAGAATGAAACTAAATCCTTCCTTCTTACCCTGAACAAATATCAATTTCAAATGAATCAAAGACTGTGTTGTAACACCCAAAACTCTGAAGTGACTAAGAATAGAGGAAATGCTTCAAGATTCAAGCTTAGACAAATACTTTCTTGAATAGGATTTTAGTTACCCAGAATAGACACAATAATAGACAGATGATACCTCATGAAATTAAAAGGCTTCTTCACAGCAAAGAAAAAAGTTAATTGAGTGAAGAAACAATGATTATAATGAGAAAACATCTTTGTTAGCTGTACATCTGACAATTCATTAATATCTAGACTGTACAATGTCTAGATATTTTTTGATATCTATTAACTAAATCACAAGAAATTAACCCAGTAAAAGGTTTAATGAAATACACAAAAAGTTCTTCAAAGATGAAATACAAATGGCATATGAAAACAAATGTTAAATGTCACTACATATCAGAGAAAAGTGAATAAAAACTACATTAAGATTCCAGATCATCTCAGTCAGAAGGACAGTCACTAAGCACAGGGAAATAACAACAACCACCAAAATCAAGCAAACAAAATTCTGTGATAATACTGATAAAAAGAAATGTTCATATGCTATTGGTTATTTTACTTTTTGGCTCTTTAGGGTGTCCATCACTCTGTTCCCAGATAAATACACACAAAGGTTTATGCTTTCTGATAAATGCTCAGCTTTAGCTTGGCTTATAACTGGCCACCTTCTTATCTTAAACTATTCCCCTCTACCTTTTGCTTCTAGGCCGTTCACCTTTCCCTTGCTTCTATAACCTTACTTTCACTCTTCCTCTTTGGCTGGCTGTGTCGCTGTGTCGCTGTGTGACTGTGTCGCTGTGTGACTGTGTGACTGGCCACTTACCAACCCTCTCCTTGCTCCTCTTCCTCAGATTTCTCCTCCTGTTTATTCTCTGCCAGCCCCACCTATTCTTTCCTGCCAAAATGTGGTAGATTGAACCACTTGAGTCTGTTTTATGGATAATAAAAATTTATTAGGATACAAATCTAAGAGATGCACTTATGAATACAGAATAAACAAAGTAGTCCTCTCTCCTGTCTAGGAGGAGGTGCTCTGGCTGTTAAGTCTCCAACCAAGCCAAAGAAGGGACGCCAGACCCTCTCTTTCATCTTATATCTGGTCACAAACACAGGTAAAGAAGCACCACCTCTTTTTTTGGCCAAACAACTGGACTTTTGTCTAAATAAGAAGTTTCTAAACCTAATATAAACTATATACAATAAGAAAGATTATCAAATACTATCCAGGAGAAATAGAGCAAAACATAAACAAAGTGGAATTATAACATCAAACAAGAAATGTGTGCTAAATGTCTGCAACATTGGTAAATGGTAAAATATAGACTGTCCTATCGTTAAGAATCTAAATCTAGTACCTAGTATGCTCTTAACTGAGATATGAGGTGGTTGTAACTGTGACTACCTAGTCTCCCTCCCCATCAAAGACCGGAGAAGGAAAATGTATTGCCTGAGTAAGCAAGAAGTACAAGCAAGCAACTTCCAAAATTTAACAAGAGAAGAGAGACAGCTGGCTGCCTGGGCAGTCACCCAAAGCTTTTCTGCAATGTTGGGGCATCCAATTTTTTTGGCTACAGTCCTAGAATATCTGACAGACCATTTTCAGAATCGCTATATTATGAGAGACCATCTTACCCTGTCTTTGCAGAGTTCAGAAGTATCTTACCCTTTGTCCTGCTCATTCGAATTGGATGGCATGCTTATGTCAACAGCTGAAACAAAGGACAGTTTTTTGCCTAACAAGGCATTTTTTTTCTTTTTCTTTTCCTTTCTTTCTTTTTTTTGCCATGAGAGACAAACTCCATGTGGTGGGTCTTTGATGCCCAACATCATCCTGGGAAAGGATCAGTGCTACCAGGAGCAATTGTGTCTCTCGCCCAGCCAAATTCTGAGTTAATAAAACATTTAAATGCCATATTTTTCGGCCTATGAAATGTTTGAAGATTACCTATCCATCTGGAATATGTTAGTGTATACCTAGAAAACCTAATTAACATGACTATAATTATGACAAACATGTATGATTATAACCTGTAATTCTCATCAGTCTAAATAACATAAAGACTATGGGCTTTATAATATAAAATAGACAGTCTGTAAACAGACTACTGTATAAAGACAATGACTTCGAGTTTGTTACAATATGCAAAATATCTTAAAGAAAGGTAGAAAATATATATACAATATGACAAATATGATTAAGCAGATATAGGAATGTATTTTACAAAATGGCAATATCCTTAATATGATAAAAGATAAATTACATGTAAAATTTTAGACTCATAAAGAGAGGATAGATGATAATTTCACCTAATACAAATAGAATAGATATTGTAACTATATTCTTGCTTGATAGCTGTTCTGTTATATATCATTTTACTACGTTAAAAATGTAACCTTTTTTTTTGATTAGTCAGAAAAGAGAGGAAGTGATGTGGATGCTTTTCTGTATGCTATGAATATGTATTGCTTCCACTGGTTAATAAAGCAGATGTGCTCTGGGTAGTTTATCCAATCAGAGAGAGGAGGAGGAGTAAAGGCAGAGTCAGAGCAAACACTGCCCTAGTAACTGAGGTTGTCATCTTTACTCCGACTTTCTGACCTTCACTTAAGTCACAGCTAATAGGAGTCATCTGTGCCCTTTGAAATTAGTATATAACATGATACATAAGAAAATCAAAAAGAAATTGACAAACCCATCTGAGGCACATAGGAAGGACGTTAGGAGGAACTGGCATTCAAATTTGGCTTGCCTGTAGCTACTTTGTAAAAATCTAATACTCACTATAAGTGTAATGGTTTTTGTAAAGTGATATGTGCCCACATAGATGGGGGAGCACCTGTTTTGTAAACAATCAAACAAACTTTCTCACAGCACCCTTTTTAATTTTTTACCAGAAACCCTTGAGGTAGGATATGTATTAGATTATGAGATTCAGAACTAGGAAAGAAATTCAATTCACATGCTGTATATTAAAAACACCCTCTGGGCTCTAGGTAACAGCTTGTAATCAAACAAAGTAGTAGCACCTCCAGAGCCATCATGCAAATACTCGAGACAAGCAGGAGAAGATTCACATCAGCTCAGATCGAGAGTTGCCTCCAAATGACATAGAAAAACATTCAGCTTTTCTTACCTGTGAGGTTTGAGAACCATGGGCTAGGTGCTATGAGCAGAAAGACGGCATGATATCTAAAAGGCGAATTGAGAGTATAGTTTTAAAAGTAGGAATCAAGTCAGCTTTCATGCATGTGTTTTTAGAGCATCCTTTCACATAGCTGCACATTCAAAATTTGCCTTAACATATCCTTGAAAATATAGTTATTTCTACAATATATTGTTACATGATTAGTATCTCTCAGCATTAATGCTGCCATTTTGATCAATCAGCAAAGTCTCTACTCTTCTTTTTCTGGAACATGCCACGGAACTTTGCTAACCTCTCAAGTAACTCTATGTACCACTATTTTTCAATGGAGACATGTGGATTCCTCTGTGGAACACATGTATTGGTATAAGGACCAAATGATAAATATGCAAAGCAGTGTCATCACCAGCTGAAGCCTCTCCAGGTGTGCTGTGCTGCTGAGCATGAGTAGGGAGCCATGCTGCATCCCCTTGTTTCCCACTGTAACCTAACAACTCAGGCTCTTATTTCACTTACAACTGATAATCACTGCTGACTGGCATGTGTGTGGCCCCTGTTCCCTTATCATGGCTAAGTCATCTCCTAATGTTTCTTTCCATGAGGCTAACAAGTATTTAAACTTGACATGAAATCAAAGTCTTACCTAAATGTCCACAGCCTTCTGAGAAACAGAAATGTGGTTGTAATTGGTAGGAAGTTCCTGGGTGAGTCCCTTAACTTTGCTTTCCCACAGATGTGTATGTGCCTTGTACCTAGGGATAGTCCCTCCCAGGCTGGGACCCCTCTCTCTCTTCTCTCATCACACAAAGTATACATTTTAGGAAATTGCTTGATTATAAACTTTAGAAATGAAGACGACTAACTCTTCATCATGAAGTTTGGGGAAATCGTTTATACAATGCAGATAAAAATATAACAGATTTTTCATTTCAAAAAAATTAAAGAGAGAATTTCAAGAGACAGAACAGTTTTCCCCTATTATAAATATGTGCAGGATTCAGTGTAGTCGTTCTTCATCTTGAGGTTAAAAATAACTCAAGGACACATTTGGTAAAGTTTTAAGTTTGTGTTGGCTAGGACAAGAAACGGCTTTTTCAAGATAGACAGCTGAAAGGAAGACACAGAGTGGGGATAAAGTCACATCCTGCTAAACTGACAAGGCTTAATTTCCCCAAAGCAGGGCAAAGTGACCCCAGAATGTTCTGCTCTCTGTCAATGGAGTTTCTGTCATAGATTTCATAATAACAAAAGAACACATACTTTATAGGCTGTGAAATTATTCTGCATTGCCTCTACAAGGCAACTGGGAGAGGAGTTTACAGGTGGAGAGGATATCATAAACGAATACTGGACTGGAAATATCACAATTAATTCAATAATTGTCTTTTATGAAGTGCTTGTTGAAATGGCTGCTAGATTAAATGAGCCCCAGTAGTGCAGTAGAATAAGCAATGTCATCTCTAACTAGGGGAAGGATGGAAATCTCATAACAGTTTACAGATGTTTTTATTGAGTATCTCTAATCCAGAAGTTCCGACCAAAAGAGGCCACCCCAGGATTGTTCAGAGACAGTCTCTATGTGGCCACAGCTTCCTAGTGAGTAAGAAATCCTCATTAATCGTTTTGGAAGTTATTGTAATGACACTAATCTTGTCAAACTCGTCGGGTATTAATACAAACATTGTACGTAACTCTGTGGGGGTCCAAAATAAACTTGTATGCACTATGCTATTAAAAAAAAATAGGGTCACAGCTTAAGTGCCCATTTACTGTGAATAAATATACTAATTTTATAAGGGCTGACTGAATACAATCCTTCTATACCAGGTGTAAGTGTAGGTATGGAGACTGAACAAGATAGGATTAACATTTCTTTCAGACAGAGCTGATGTGTTTAAGAAAACGAACTAAAACACTCAGTCAAGTCCCTTGCATATTACTCCATCCTCACTTCTAAAACACTATCAATAACAGCACAGTGGTAAACATACAGCCAGTATCCTACAAGAAAACTCTGTGATACCTTTTAATCTATCTTGACTCCTAGTCCTGGGCGGGAGTGAAGGGCATGGCCTCTTCCAGGGCTGTTCTAATCCTATCCCCTGAGTTCGCATCACAGCTTGAAAGTACTACTTCCTTGCTCTCGGTACTCTGAGTTTCCTAAGCATGGTGGAATTACTCTGAGCCATATGTGTGTGTGTGGGGGGGGGGGGGCTGGTTGCAAAAAAAAATGAAGAAGAAAGAGAAGGGATGGGGAAGAAGATGGAGAGAGAGAGAGAAGGGGATGCAGAGAGGGAGGAGTGGGAGATAAGAGGTGCCTGTGCAGCTTCCTTGAGATGGTGCCCTGGTCTCCAGCCACCCAGCCACATTGACACAGCTGCCAAAATGCATGCATCACCACCTCAGCCATTGTCTACAGGGAAGTGCTCAAGGATCCACTGTACTTCACTCAGGCATTCTAACCCCACACTGTGACCACAGACCCTACAAGAGAATTCTGTTATCTTCTGATTTGACCTCTGTACGTTTTGGCCAGAGTAGGCGATGCATTTCATACTAACCATTTTGACCATGACACTGATCATACATAAAGATTTTTTCCTATCTGAACACAGAAGCAGAGAAGTGTTATGTAAGAGCCAAGGCAGGGATGTAGATAGATACAAGCGAATCTCAGAGACAGGCCAAAGGCACTCTATTAGATGGATAACAATGAACTGAAGTTTCTGGGTGGGCACTTTTGTATTGCACCCACAATATTATTCTTCATTTTCTCGAAAGAAAGCAATTTATTCTGTCACTTTCTGGGGACTTAGAGCTAATTGGACTTTCATAGTTATGTGATTCTGCAAATGAGCATAAAAGTGAAAGCTGACAAAAATTCAAACAGGAAATCTGAAGCCGCCTATTTTCATAAGTATCTTATAATGGTTTGTTGAAGGGGACGAGATTTTGATTAGAATAGCAAATTTCTTCATGCAAAAGGGAAGTGCTCCAAATTACCCATCACTGTAACAAACAAAGAGATTGCTCTTCATTCAGGTTTCTGGGTGAAAGAAAATCGAACGTTCCCCTTTGCATCCCACTCTGCCACCTCCCATCCTGCAGCCAGTCAACACTGTCATCAGTGGGTGTTGCTCAAAGCCTGTGACCTCTCCTATTTCACCATCTCGTTTTCGCTCATCCCACCCTGATCCACTGGAAAAGACATGCATAATACATCACATCTCAGAAACCAAGGAAACACCGTGTCTCCAAATGTAGCAGCAAGCAAAGAGGCAAAAAAAAAAAAAAAAAAAAAAAAAAAACCCTACTGACACCTTCATACAACCTTAATAGAAGAAAAGCTGGAGAAGATTTAAGTTCAACATATTAAAGAAAATATGCTTCCAAGCCTGGGGGGGGGGGGGCGCAATGGTATTTTTGCAGTATCTGGCACAGATGGCAGAAAGAACACCATGCAGGCAAAGTTAAAAGGCAAGCCCAGGAACTCAGGCAGTACCACTTTTCATGCATGAAATGTAGGGGTACCCTTGCTGAAGCAGACAGAACAGAATTCTCAACCAAACAAAGGCCAATTAAGGCAAGTCAATTAGGCCTTTAGTTTGAAGTTAAAATTATTTTCATCCCCTTCTCCCTTCCTTTGTTTTTCCTCCCTCCCTCCTCCCTCCCTCCCTCCTCCCTCCCTCCCTCCCTCCCTCCCTCCCTCCCTCCCTCTCTCTCTCTCTCTCTCTCTCTCTCTCTCTCTCTCTCTCTCTCTCTCTCTCTCTCTCTCTCTCTCTTTCTCCTTCTCTCTCTCTCCAAGTTCTCTGTTCTCTTTACCTGTCTAAAACATATCTGCAAAGCTCCATGTCCAGCAATCCAGTCCCAGCTGGGACTGAGACCACTTGTCTCTGCACATCTGTAGAAGTTCACAGCACCAGGTCAAAAACTTCTGTCTCAAAGACCCACTTTCCACAAGGCCAGCCCTTTGGCCATATTGAGGCACTAAGGCTCCTTTTCCCCATGAGCTTCAGCTTTCAAAGTTATTTTCCACTCTGATGATTACAGACAGCTCAACAGACAAAGAAAAAGAGGATTTTAAGATAGGCAGTCACTACTAATATGCACTTTGCTATTTTGAGCAGGAAGAAAAAAAAAAAAAAAGCGCCCAGGTGTCATTTTGCCATTTTTAAATCATCAATGACAAAAAAAAAAAAAGGACATAAAAATGAACTTAAACGAAAAAGATCAGCAAAAGGAAAAATGTACATTGCCCATAGCAGTATCTTGTGCTCACAGAGAAAAACAGCAAGGTAAAAACAGAGTGGCTGTGATCACAAGATTTGAGTTTGCAGTAAGAATTTTAAATGAACACTAAAAAACATGCGTCTAATGGTTAACATTACAAAATGTATGTCCTCAAAGTTGATTCTACAGTCAGCACCTCCACACTGGCCCTTGTAAAGCTTCCTGTCCCAGAGCACCCTGCTGTGGCAGTTCCTTCCTGGTGGCTTCTTGCTGTATTTTATGTAACTGCTTTGCTATCATTGCTTTATTCCCGCTCTTTGCTTAAGGTCTGGAAGATTTAAATATCTGAACATTCCAAGAAACAAAGTTGAAATGTTTTCTATGTTATCTTGTTTCAGATGACTGCAGGAGGCTGTTGACCTACTTAAAGCAAAGTGAAGGGTCATCGGTACCCATTTTATAGAAAAAGGGAAAAGTGGGGATCACACTGGTTTGTATTTGATGAGATGTTTTCACTCTTGTGCATCCTTTCTCCAAAGGGCTTCGTATGTCTTTCAAGAATGCCAGTAAAAACTGGCTGGGCTTGGGTTTGGATTATTAATAACCATTATTTTATGTATGCCAGTGCTGTACTCAACTATAAACTATATGATTTAGAACACCAGTCACTATTATCTGTCAGTGCTTCACAGAATCCAGAAGGTCTGACTTTTCTATGAAGAGGCAACAGTGCTTGTGGAAGTTGAGTCCTAACTGAGGCCATGCCTCTAGTGGATGGTAACATTGAACCCTAGGATGGTAACATTGAACATTGAATTCTGAATAAGCATTCTTCCTTCTTTTCTATTTCCATGCCACCTTCCTCAGTTGGCTTCCCTAAGGAACCAAGTATTATGTGAAATAATGTACAGTTAATGGATTTATTCTCTGTGCAATAATCTATTGAAATTTTCAGTGATTATCATAACTAACCCCACCAATTATTTAATTAAGACAAATAGAAAGCTCAGAGGTCTTGAGCCACATTCTAGAAATGCCATACAGGACTCAATGCATAGCTAGTATATTTCTGGAATTGATTCTAGTAATGAAACCAAGGAAAAAGTAGGGTGCTTGTACACAAAATATTAAGTTCTGCAAAGTAAAACAAACACCACATGGAATGAAAAGACACTGTACACTATAATGATGCCTCACATAGCTTCATTCTGAAGGAAGCAGTAATACTCACACATTTATAAACTAACGCATCTGTATGCATTCACAGGTATTTTTCTTGGTGTTCACTGAGAATGGTCAAAACTCAACTATATGATTCACAACGATAGCTTACACCATACATCTTTCTTTGGGAAACATAGTGGCCCTGAGCTTGTAGGCTCTTAGGCCTCTTACATTTTCCTATTTACATTATAGAGTGCTGTCCTTCTGGGAAGATGTCTTACCGGCACACTCACACAGACTTCAGTAATTATGGTACAACTCCACTAACATAATGTGCAGGCCTGACATAAATTTTATTTTCTAGAATTTTCTTTCAGCAACTCAGAGGGTCTTCTTTTAGCCATAATATGACATTAAATACTTCTGTAGCTGTGTGTGAATTAACATTTTATATCTACTTTAAAACAATGAATCTGCTTGTCATTAATTAAGTCAAAACTCAATATCAGAATCTGCAAAAAGAAAGTTTAAAGATACCATTTATTATATCTTCTGTGTGACTCCATTTGAGATAACAGAGTTATGACTCATCAGACCATCTCATAGGATGCAGTTTCTTTGCTATGAGTTTGTTATGCCTACTAGAATATAGACTCTTAAAGTTCTTATTTACTTTTCCATGCCCTACAATTAATTCATAGCATGGGATGCAGGAGATACTTAATAAATGTCTGTTCACATAATGTGTTATCATGACATTGATTCAAAGATACATGTCTCCCCTGAAATTATGCAGCTGAGTCCTGGTGACTTTGGCCTCTGTATAAAAGACTTGAATATTTATTATTAACTGTGCATGACAGAAAGCAAATATTCCATGCTAGAAATTTTAGTATGGGATAAATTTCATGAAAACCAAGGAGCCAGGGAAGTCTTTTGGGGAGATGTGGGACTTGAATGCACAATGGCTATCTGAGATCCCCAGTTCCTTGGCGCATATTGGATCAAGAAGGGTATCCGAGACCCCCAATTTGCCAGCACCTATTGGATCAAGAGCTCCTGTAGGATCAAGAGCTCATATCGGACCAAGACTGGATCCCTGAGACACAGAATCAGCCAGCCCCTATTGCACCAAGAACAGCTCGCTGTGACATAGAGTAATCTGTCTGCAAGTGGACAAAGAGCCAAGATTTGATCAAGAAAGGTTTCCTAAGACACACCCATAGCCAGAAAAGACTGCGCAAAAATCAGCTCCCTTAGACATAGACAAATCCTTCATTGATCTGAGGAAGCAATGTGCAGATGCCAGTGCAAGAATACATATAATAACATAAAGAGCAACATGGCACCACCAGAATCCCATAATTCTGCAACAACAAGGCCTGAAAATAAAAATGTAGAAAATGCAGAAGAAATGACCTTAGAAACAACTTATGAAGATAATAGAAACTTTAAAAGAAGAAATTAAAAACTTACTTAAAGAAACAGAAGAAAAGACAAACAAAAAATTGGAACAGATTGACAAATCCCTTAAAGAAAAGAGAAAACTATAAAAAAGCAAGATGAAGGAAACACTTCAAGATTTAAAAATTGAAACAGAAGGAATAAAGAAAACATAAACCAAGGCAATGATAAAAATAGAAATATGAAGAAACAAACCAGAACTACAGATGCAAGCATAACCAACAGAATGCAAGAGGTGGAAGAGAGAATCTCTGGTGTAAAAGATTCAAGAGTGGAAATAGATACATTAGTCAGAGAAAACACTAAAACCAAAAAAGTTATAACACGAAACACCCAGGAAATATGCAACACCATTAAAAGACTAAACCTAAGAAAAACTGGAATTACAGAAAGAGAATACCAGCTCAAAGGCACAGAAAATATGTTCAATGAAATCATAGAAGAAAGCTTTCCCAATCTAAAGAAGGAAACACCTATAAAGACACAAGAAGCTTACAGAACACTAAAAAGATTAGACCACCCCCCCAAAAAAGTCTGCTTGCCACAGATAATAAAAACATTAAAACTACAGAGTAAAGAAAGAATACTAAAAGCTGCAAATGAAAAAGTCAAGTTACCTACGAAGGCAGACCGATCAGAATAACACCAGACTACTCCATGGAAACAATGAAAACCAGAAAGTTCTGGTCAGATGCTATACAGGCACTAAAAGACCATGGTTGCCAGCCCAGACTACTACACTGAGCAACACTATCAACCACCATAGATGGAACAAACAAGACACTTCACAACAAAACCAGATTTAAACAAATAGTTATCCACAAATTCAGCCCTACAGATAGCACCAAAGGGAAAACTCCAGCCTAAGGAAGCTGGATATACCCATGAAACCATAAGCAATAAATAATCCCACTGAAGAAAAACCCAAAGAAGGGAAACACACACACACACACACACACACACACACACACACATACACACACGTACACACCACTGCCAAAAATAACAGGAAATAGCAATCACTGGTTATTAATATCACTTAATATGAATGGGCTCAATTAACCTATAAAAAACACAGGCTAACATAATGAATACAAAAACAGAAGCCATCCTTCTGCTGCATATAAGAAACACATCTCAACTTCAAAGACAGTCACTGGTTCAGAGGATATGGTTGGGAAAAGACTTCTCAATCAAATGACTTTAAGAAACAAACTGTATAGCTATCCTAATATCTAAAAAAATAAACTTCAAACTAAAATCAATCAAAAGATATCAGGATGGGCATAAGTTATTTATCTCAGGAAAAATACATCAAGATGAATTCTGAATCCTGAACATATATGCCCCCAACACAAGGGCACACACATATGTAAAAGAAACATTACTAAATCTTAAATCTCACATCAAACCCTACACATTAATAATGGGAGGTTTCAATACCCTACTTTACCAAGGGATAGGTCTATCAGACGGAAACTTAACAAAGAAATAAGTGATCTAACAAAGGTCATGACTCAAATGGACTTAATAGATCTACATAATTTCCACCCAGACACAAAAGCCCTCCTATACACAAATGATAAAAGGGCTTAAAAATAAATCAGGGAAACCATCACCCTTTACAATAGCTGCAAATAGCATTGACTATACTGGAGTAATTCTAATCAAAGAAGTAACAAACCTGTATGACAGGAACTTTAAGTCATTGAAGAAAGAAATTCAAGAAAATATCAGAAAATGGAAAAATCTCCCATGTTCTTAGATAGGAGGATCAACAGAGTAAAATGTCATTTTTACTAAAAGCAATCTACAGACTCTGCAATCTCCAGCAAAATCCAAACAAAATTCTTCACAGACCTTGAAAGAACAATATTCAACATCATGTGGGATAACAAAAAACTCAGGATTGCCAAAATAATCCTGTTCAATTATAGAACGTTGGGAGGCATCACCAACCCTGACTTCAATCTTTATTATAGAGCTACAGTAATAAAAACAGCGTGGTACTGGCATAGAAATAGACGTGTGAATAATGCAATCAAATCAAAGACCTTGGCATTAATCTGCACATATTTGAACACCTGATGTTTGAAAAGAGGCCAAAAATATACAACGGAGAAAAAAAGCATCTTCAACAAATAGTGCTAGCATAACTGAATGGTGGTATGCACAAAAATGAAATTGATTCAAGCCTATCACCCTGCATAAAACTCATATCCAAGTGGGTCAAAGACTTCAGCATAAGCCAGTTACACTGAACCTGGTAGGGGAAAAAAAATGGTAAATACCCTTGAATGCACTGACAGAGAAGACCACTTTCTAAATATAATACCAGTAACTCAGATAGTGAGAGCAACGATTAATTAATAGGACCTTCTGAAACTGAAGAGCTTCTATAAAGCAAAGGACATAGTCAATAAGACAAACAACAGCCTCAGCAGAAGAATTACTGAAGGACACTTCTAAACATTCTTAGCCATCAGAGAAATACAAATCAGAACAACTTTGAGACACCATCTTACACCTGTCAGAATGGCTAAGATCAAAACATATTTGACGGCCTTGCTGGAGGAGATGTGGAACAAAGGGAACACCCCTCCATTGCTGGTGGGAATGTAAACTTGTACAGCCAATTTGGAAATCAAAATGGAGGTTCCTCAGAAATCTGAGACTCAATCTACCCAATTATCCAGCAACACCACTATATACCCAAGGGACATGCATTCTTACCCCAAAGCATTAGCTCTACTATCTTTATAGCAACATTATTTGTAATAGCCAAGACCTGAAACAACCTAGATGCCTCTCAACTGAAGAATAAATTTTAAAAATGAGGTACATTTATATAATGTAGTACTACTCAGTAGTAAAAATAAATAAATAATATGACATCCTGACACTTGCATGCAAATGGATGGATCAGGAGAGTATCATCCTGAATGAGGTAACACAGACCCAGAAAGATGGACATAGTATGTTCTCATCTACATGTGGATTTTAAATGTAAAGTAAAGTATAGCCAGGCTACAGTCCTCATACACACCCAGCAGCTAGGTAACAGAAGGAGGTTAAGAGAGACATTCATAGATACTCCTAGAAAGGGAAAATAGAGAAGATCTGAGAATTTTGTGATCACATGGAGGGGTAAGGGGAGATGAGACTAGAACATGAGAGAATTGAATGGTAATGGGGGACAACAGAGAGGGAATGCAGATCCATTGTGGGGCTAGGAAAAAAAAATAAAATAAAAAATTAAAAAAAAAAAAAAACCAGATTCTAGGAAACATCCAAGAATCCACAAGTTGAGCCCAGCTAGAAATCTAAGCAATAACGGAGAGAGAGCCTAAATTGTCTTTTCACTATTATCATATGGATGATCACCATAATTGCTTTTATAGAACCTTCATCTAGCAGCTGATGGAAGCAGATGCAGAAAGCCATAGATAAACAAAAGACTGAAGTACTGGTCCAGCTGAAGAGAGGAAGGAGAGATTTCACGGGCAGAGGGATCAGGATCACAATGGAGAGACCCATTCCAATGCTGTTTGGGGTTTTCAGACTCTGAAATAACAGCTGAAGGACCTTCATGGAATGGATCTGGACCCCCTGAATGTAGATGACAGTCAAAAGGCATAAGCAGTGTCTGAAGCCTCTTACAATCTGACCAGGGTCTATCCCTGCGCCATGAACTGGCTACGTGAAGCCCATGCCAACTGGAGAAACATCTTTCTCACCCATGATACTTGTGGGAGGGACTTGGTCCTGTCTCACCTGGATATGCCAGACCAAATTGACTTATCTAGGGAGTGAATGAGGGTCGGAGTTGAGGCTGGGGGAAGGCTGGAAGAAAGGGACAGAGCAATTGAAGTACAGTTGCCTAGCATATACTATAGATTATATGTGGGGCAGCGTGAAAGCGAGGAAGGAGCTATATCCAGATTTGACTAGATAGAGTTCTAAAGCTATATTCTGACGAATAAGAAGAATAAACATGTCATATAAATTAAATGTGGGTAACACGAGACATGAAATCATATCTAAGAACAACCTAGGGAACAAAATGCACCTCAGATAATAGATAAAAGGCCCTCTGCCTCTCCCACCCCACTCCCCGGAAACATTCTCACAGTTTCCTAAGGCATTGTTCACCATGCATCATTTTTTGGGGGATGGTGTTCTGACACAAGCTACCTCTCTTTCCCTGGTGGTAGGTTGGAGCATGTGACCTGACTCCGTGTGGCCATACTAACCCTAAAACATATTTATGGAAAACACTGGAAGTAGATTACCAACTTCGGCTTCACATCTTACCACTTTGAGCCTTTAATGAATATAACTAGTCTTCCCTCAATATATATTTTTTAGCAGTCTAAACTTCCATGTACCTCTCTCAGTGTAGTTTCCTTTCAGCTTAGACTTTATTGTAAAATAAGCCCAGGCCCATTTTAATTGCTGTAAGAAATTTGAGAAGGAAATATAACGATTTTGGTTTTTCCTTATGTAACCTTGACTACGTACAGCCTTTTCCTCAAAACAATTTTCTGCTTTAAAATGTAGAATTGACAAATGCCTTTCCTAACACAGAAGCCTCAAAACACGTTGTAAATTGAAAATCAGTTCATCAAATATATAATCATAATGTTTACATATGAAAAGGGATAATAAAAAAATTCAGCATCAGGTTATGAAAAATGAACTGTCCATGAAGGCACATTGAAGACATTTACCTTAAATATGATCTAAAGGCAGGAAACTTTAGATCTGAACATAACGGTAAAAGCAGTCAGTCAGGTATACGTATTCCAACCCATCACACAAAGTGAAAGCACAAACCACATTTCCTCTAATCCTATACCTCTAATTTTAGTTCTTAGTTCAGGAACTGGGGGCTGGATATCCCAGTGACCTAGGATAGAACCAAACAAGACTGGTCAAAATCCATCAATGAAATGATTTCCTAATGATACGGTGCTATATTCATAGATTGGTGCCTAGCCCAAGTGCCATCCGAGAAATTTCATTCAGCAACTTATAGGAGCAATGAAGAAACCCACAGATAAACATAAGGTGAAGCTTGAGGAATCCTGTGGAAGATAAGATTGTAGGAGCCAGAGGAGTAGAGGACACTATGAGAACACGACCCACAGAATTTACTAAGTGGGGCTCATAGGGGCTCACGGAGCCTGAAGGGACAGTGATGAAGCCTGCATTAGGTCTTCGGCGTCAATGTTGTGTGGTTTTCTTGAGGGACTCCTAAGAGCGGGGGTCAGGGCTATCTCCGACTTTTTTTCTCGCTGTTGGGACTCTTTTCCTCCTACTGGGTTGCCTTGTCCAGCCTTGATATGACGAGTTGTACCTAGTCCTATTGCATCTTGTTATGCCATGTTCAATTGGCATGGCAGGGATGCTCGTTCTTTTCTTAAGGGAAAGGGAGGAGGAGTGGATCTGAGGGACAGAGGACATTGGGGGATGGATGCTAGGATGAGTGAAGGGAAAGGAAACTTCAGTCTGAGTGTAATGGATGAGGAAAAAAAAATGTTTATTTGGTTGATAACGATTCAGTACAAGTATTAAACTCACCTCTTTTGGCTGACTTCTATATTCAACACCATATTTGGCCCAGGAGAGCAGGAAGGACCTCTGACTCTAAGATACTCACAGCACAGTCAATGGATGGAGAGGTGTAAAAGAGACATTACTCACGGTGGCCAGCTAAAGGTTAGCTGCAGAAAGGAGATGAGCAGGAATGAGCTCCATGGAAAAACGGGTATGTGATGTACTCTGACACCAATGACAGATGGAGGGAATCATGAGAGCTATTCCCACTTCAGCAGGCAGAGGAGATGAGGGAAAGAGAAATGATAGCTAAAGGATATAAAAGAAGAGAAAGAAATGAGCCGTGTGTAAAACTGGAAAAAGAAATAGAAAAAGGGAGATGGGGTGGGGGACAAAATGCCCAGAGAACAAGGCTAGATTTAATTTCCAGAGAATTAACCTGGGAAATTCTTACAACTCAAGAGGCTGTGAATCTGAGGACTTCCTTTAAGTGCCAAAGGCATAAACTAATCTATTTAATTAGAAAAATATGCTTGTATTGCACTCTGAGTAATTTCCCATAGGAAAACTGGCTTCCCTTACAGTTAAAGCTTTTGTACAAAGCCATCACCCCTCCCCCACTGCACAACCACGGTACGTGTGCACACACCTTTGGCAAGTATGACTATTGTCAACCTTTGTGTAAACACCAACCTTGCAAAGGTTTTGTTGTATTCTTTGAGTACTAAAATATAAATGAGTTAGCCTAGGTATTCCTTTGCTCATTAGGAGATACTTTATAACAAAGCAAATTCTTCACAGTAGCACATAATATTACAGAATAATGATGTATATCTTAATATTTTACAGAACAGTGAAAATATTCAAGATAATGCTGAACTTCCCTAATCAATTTGTATAGTCTTTCAATGTTCATGAGGTCTAAAAGTATTCTCATTTATAGCTACCCAATAAGCTTTGAATTTCTGATAGGTATGTTGCAAGAAAGAAATGTTAAAGTTATTTCCAAATTAAAGCACCAGTAAACTACCTTTAAAATACATAGTAAGAAATGCAAATAGAAAATGCATTTTATTGTTTAAATATCTATTATTATTGTATTATTGTTGTGGTTATCATTAATACTGTTGTTGTTTTATTTGTGTGTGAGAGAGTGAACAAAAGAAAGAGAGATGGGAGAGAGAGATTGTGTGCCCTGTGTGCAAGGTGCTTCCGGAGGCTATAAATAGATGTCAGTTCCCATGCAGCTGGAACTATAAGCAGTTGAGAGCCACCGTGTGAAAGCTAGAAACCAAACTTGGGTCCTGCACAAGAGCAGCAAGCACTCTAACCACTGAACCATCTCTCCAGCCCCTAAAAATAGAAATGTAAGTGTTTACCACTGCTTTGCTACTGAACAAGGGAATTCAAATGTAGTAACTGAACCAGCACACATTATTCTAATAGAGAGGAACATGCTTTCAGTGTGATTTTTATGTTTCAGGAAGAGGACTAACAAGACACATGCTTGATTCTCATCTGCACACTACTAGCTTTTCTCACATTTACATTTATGTCATAAATATGTATGATAACTAAGTAGATCAGCTCCAATATAGATCATAAGGATAATATAAAAGCATGGGGAAATATAATGGTTGACAAGGAATGGTAATTAAGTCACTACTGAAGTCTTAAAAAATACCAATTTTTTGTCTTTGAAAGGTATTCTTTACAATCTTGGTAGTGATAAAAGGTAAAACCAACAAAAAAATTAAAAATCAGATTAACACACATTTTCTGTCCTTTAACTCTTAAAAAAAGAAACAGAATTGGGACACAATCTAATATGACCTAAAATCTACTGTAGGCCCAAGGAATGTTGTTGCATAGAGACACTGCTTACACAGTCAAGCCTGTAACACTGTTAAATACCGTGACCAACAATTCATTTCAGGTAGGTTTTCTTATATCAAGTGACCTAAATTTGAACTTGTCCTTCCGTCACTAAAAGCAATGCTTCTCATTGTAAGTGAAGTGTGGAGACTAAGACCCCCAGGAAAACATTCCTTTGATATCTACTTTGCTATTGAATATTTACTGTACTTCTGATTATTTTATGAACACTTATGGTGTACAATTCAGAAAACATATGTCTGTAATTGTTTTCACAGCCTAGTGCAACACAAAGGTCAACACAAAGTGTGCTGAAAGCTGTATTTTATTCACCTTACTCTTCCTATTTACTGCCCCATGCAGCTCATCAAATAATCTGTAGAAGCTGAAGGGATCTTTTCCTAGAAACTCCACAAATACATCTTGTGCATTATATTTCTAGTAAATCCACTCTGGTTTGAACTAGTTCTCCCAATTACAAAAGGACACGCTCACACAAAGAACTGATACTTCACAAAAGTGCTGCGGTGTGTTTAATCCTGGAATACACAGAATAGGATCTGTCAGGTATATCTACTAGCGTAACAAACATGTCACCCAGATTTGCATTGGGAATTAAAACATTCTGTAGCCTGACAAAAGGCTGTATGTTTTTAGCAACCTTGACGAGGAGGCAGCATTGCAATAGCTAAACATTCTGAGTTAAAAGTCTCTCATCAGACAGCCTGAAAAAGCACTGTAATCCTAATGAAGGAGCCTGTGAGTGGTAAGCCATGCCAAAAAGGACCAAGGCCATGTCTGCAAGCCAGCTTGCAGGCAAGTCTACTTCTAGGTTCTGAGTAACCAGCATTGTCTTTTATTTTTGAATTTATTCACCATTTATGTTAGACTCACAAATGATGACAAGAGAAAAATGTTAATATTCAAAAAGCTGACTCACATTTTCTAGTACCAAATATAAAAGTGCTATTCCGAATAGAAAGAATTCCACTGTTAACTTAAAGAGCAGGGTGAAAAAAAAGGTCTTCATTTACACAAAATAGCTGTATATAGTTATAAATATTTGAGTTTTAGAAAAATGTTTATAAATATTTCTAACAATAATTTATATATAAATAATGAGCATGCATCTATTTCAATCATAGATATATGATAATTGGAAAGGAATTGAAGAAAATACATCCTGTAATTAACAATTTTGCTTGAAATGCCACAGGCTTTGCTTACTTTTCAGAACATTAATGGAAATGGGGCATCAATTCATTAGCAATTTCTTAAAAGCAGTTTTTCAGAAATATTTCCTATTACTTAGCTGTGCATATAATTTGGGTGTGTTATTAGTTCTGTGAGTCACTGTCAGGCATTTCTGCAAGAGAGATACGACAAAAGCCAATAAAGTGCTTATCACAAATGGGTAGAATTTGACTTAAAAGGAAAAAAAACCAGATTGCATAGTAAATGTTCTAATAGTTTTATATCTTAAAACACGATGCCCATTAGTGTTATTTATTAAAAGAGTATCTTTTATTCAGTAAGCATTACTGACATGTAATCACTCTGATTCATGGGTTGCTGTTTCCACCTTTGCTCCAAAGATGACGAAGGGCCATGAACTGCATTCATCATGAAGAAATATTAGCGCTAGCATTTTTCAAGTCTACAGGAAAAAAGTGAAACAAATCACGTGCTGTTATAGGCTGCCACTCTCAAACTAGAATTTAGAACATTTTTTCTTACCACTTTACTACATAATTACTATTCTCAATCTTCTCTTAATTGTACTTATTGATATGTTCAATGTAAGTATACCCTTAAAATTAATCAGAAGTTAGGCCTGTTTCATTCTCAAAAAGTAAATAAATAAATACCCAATTTCAGAACAAAAAAAAAAAAAAAAGTTTCCCAGTTTTAATCTTTGCCTAGAACCTGGGGATAGAAACTTATTGTCATATTTCTAGATGAGTAAAATAAGGCCCTAGAAGTTTCTACACCTGAGGTCACACAGATGATAAGAGATAGGATGGAACTTGAATACCAGTCAGACTACATCAGATTCTGTGGCTATTACTTACACATGCAGCAGCCTTTTCTACTTAGGAAAATGTGCCCAAAATACGAATAACTTGACAAATAATGTTATAAATTAATATTATTTGATCTCCAAGCAAAGTGGTTTTTTTTTTTAAATCCCCCTTGTCATACACAAGGGTAACAATGTTCACCCAGACACTAGTGTTCTAACAAGGATGCTCATTCATTAACTGACTCAGCTAGGCCCTCCGTTCCCTGGCCAAAGAGAAGGTTACAAAGACAGCCAGCCTCATTATGCCAGGGGAAGCTGTGTGCAATGCCTCAATGGGCACATGTTCCTGCAGTCCACATGTCCACTCAACAGATAGACCAAAGCCACAGTCAATGCTTTTGTTTTATGCTTTCTAATGTTATTCAGAATTTATCATGTTCTTCCAGTTTTCTTTGAAGTAGAAGAAACAAGCTGTAGGCGATGGCCATGTCAGTTGTTAGAGTGCAGTCATGTGTGATTCAGTCCTGTCAATTGAATTCAACACTCGTTTATTGATGTGTGTTATCAAACTTACAGGTCTTCAAAGTTCTAGGGATCTCTAAAGAAAAAGACAGATGATTGGAAAGATGAGTATTAAACTGTCGTTGTATAGAAGAGAATGAACTGAGACATACCAAGTTGCCAACCAAGTTCTCTCGGTGCTGCTGTCTTTGGCTTAGAGGAGCACGTTATGTGTACGGGGGAGAAGAGGCTGCTGTAACCAAAGAAGAGACTATAAGTCCCATTTGAGATAATGCATCGTTTACCTCCCAGTGTCTTAATGATATTTTGAATGAGTACAAAGTGGGAGGGAAGGGAGAGCAGGGGGATACATGGATTAAAAAAAGATTATTGTTTTAAATAAAAAATAATTAAATGAAGAAAACATTTTTAAAAAGACTCAGTCAGCTGAGTAAACATAGCAAGATTAAAGGAGAACCAGAAATACCCATTAGTTTATCTTTTTATAGGTTCCATATATGCTTAGAAATTATATTTATAAAATATTGTTAGATTAGTAATAAAGCATTTAGTTTAATATATATAATATTATATAATTATGCATTTAATGAATAAGCTTTGGGAAAATGATCCTTTTTATTCTGTTCAGTTTTTTTTTCTCTTTTTCTAAAATTGGCATATACAGAATATTTATGTTACTGAAGTAAAAAATTTAGGTAATGAATTTATTATGTTCACATTCAAATGGCCTATTATAAAAATTAATTCAGCTTAGAATATCATGTTATAATAATAAAGCAAAAAATGACCTCCCCACAAAATATTCATTCAACATTCAATATTATAATGGGGAATATAGCTAAGTCAGCAAGGTGTTTGCCTCTGTGGTCTCCAGATCATATTTAAAATTCCAGCATTGAGAACACAGGGGCAGGTGGACACATGGAACTTTCTGACCAGAGAGCCTAGACTGAACTTGGTAAGTTCCAAGCCACTGAAAGATTGTTCTCAGAAAAAGAATTAGACAACATTTGAGGAATGACCTTCAAGACTGCTGCCTCCCTATGCATGTGCAAACAATAAAATTTAATAAGAAATTAAAACATACACAAGTTGTAGATCTATATACCACATGCACAGGCACAATGTGTATACCTGCATACAAGTCTATGCACATGCTCGAGTACATACACACACACACACACACACCACAGACATAGGTGAGGGGAGAGAAATTATCATATATTCTACTCTTGGAAAAGATCAATCATAAAGGGAAAAACATCAGTAGGATTTCTGTGAAATAATCAATACAAATCTTTTCTGCTCTTTAAGTCCTAGTAAAAATGAGACAAAAAAAAAAATCCTCATACAAAATCCAGTATTATAATATAAAGGAAAGAGGCCAGATTCATAGATGAGCTCTGCAGAACAAAAGACAGCTAGGAGCTAGTGATAATTCAGGTAGTGGGCTTGCATATTCTTTCCAGCCAACTTTAGTTTATACGTTTTTGATCTATCAGTACCTTTTCTCTTCACATTCCAACTGGAACAAATATGAAAGGCCGCGTACAAAAGAAACAATGAAATGCTTGCTAATCTAACAATGAAAGTCCAAGAACAGAAAACCTCACCCTAAAGCATAACTGAGATCGCCTTCACCACAAGCATTATTATCAACAAGGTTAAATGACCAGCCCTACTAACTGGACCTCTCAGGGGTCACCACACATTTCTATCTTTTCCTGTGAGAGGCCCAATTTATTCTTTTATCTGCTATAATTATTATTAGAGTACCATTTGTGCCCAATGTGTCCCAGTTTGGAAAATAAATTATAAATTTTACCTCAGTTGATCTCCACTTCTCATTTTCCGCCCTTACTCTTCTCCTAACAGAATGAATGAAGAGCAAACTATTTTAGCTCTCACAGCTATGCAGGAAAAAGAAAAACATTGTCAGTTTTCTAAGATTGGAAATTCATACAACTCCCTCTCATTTTTAGAAGCAGGACATTCAGAGCTGGATTTGACCTATTTGCATTTGCTTATGAAACATTTGACTTATAGTTACCACCTTCTCTCCTTACAAATTTCTGTCTCACCCTATGGCACAAAGTTCCTTCTGCTTATTGAATTGTACTTGATATTGTCAAGAAGTTACACCCCACATGAGAACTCCTTAATGTAATTGCTGTCTCTTTAAAAAAAGAAAATCTGATGTTCAACTTCAGTGATACAGCCAAGAAGAGCAGTTTATATCAGCTGCAAGAAGGGCTGAGCGCCTTACAGAGGCCCTTAATCAAAAAGCAATCTTTGGGGATGAGTTAGTAGTACTTTGCCTCTGGCGATAACCAGATCCCTTCTTTTATTGTATATTTTCACAGGAGTCTAATGATGAAATACATCAGATCTCCTCCCAGGTGAAGTAGAATCACACTTCACCTGTGCCTCTCTGGGGTCATATGCTGCTTCTAAAGCCGGAAGAGAAGGTCGGCAGCAATAACGGTATCTAATCCAACGAGGAGATAGATATACCTTGATGAGGAAGGAAGAAATTCTTTGGCTTGTAAGAAATTTACTATGTACAATTATGTAACAGAGACACAAGGCAAGTTGATTTTCTCATAAGCCTTCCCAGTATGCAAATCTTTGCTGAAAAAAAAATAAAATAAAATGCTTACCTTTTAATTCTGAGCATGCCCTTGACCCACATCCAAAAGATTTTCACAGACACAAGGAGGAAAATGGAATTTATTTGAAGAAAAATAGTCTCATCTTGGGGATTGGGAATTTGCAAATATACAGCGGGCTTTGGATCTACAGAGACATGTGCATACTGTATTGGATAAGTAGAAGAATGCAGTTAAGTCTCCATCATTTACACAAAGATGTTACAATTTTTTTTAACTGAACTGTTCCATTCATTTGTATTTATTTACAAACTTAAAATATACATATCTATACATAGGCAAGTATGATATTCATTGTCATTAGTGTATGCTCTTATGCAGATAGAGAGGGGGAGAGGGAGAGAGAGAGGAGAGAGAGTTCATATACATATTATACCCATCAAAGTCTCCTGGCAATTATAGCATTGCTGTTTGCTAATTTGTGGTACTGTGACTCCTATCCCAGCATGGAGGGGCATTTGGAAAAGATAATATGCTTGATTTTTCTGCCTTCAAAGCATTCTCATTAGGGTTTTACTGTGTTCTGCCAGTAGCTTCAAGCCACACAGGTAAAAACATATGACGAACCAGGGTGAAAGACTATAAATATGCCGTTTTTTTCTGATTTTATTTCATTTTAATCTATATTGATTTGAAGGGAAAAGGTAATTAAGTGTTTTGACACTGATCTCCTGCTGGGTGATAGGTTACAAAGGGGAGGGAAATTAGAGACAAGGTTTTGAGTAATAAACACAAATGGCTTTATGGCCCATTCTGTTTGAATATCAGCAGAACTTGAAAGTGATATTTGCAGAAGATAATCAGCAAAAACTCCCCCAAGTGTAATCAGGAATTGAGTATAATTATCCATTTGCAGATCTCTTACCTGCCTTTGAGATATCTTATCTCATTGGCCCTCACACAAAAGGAAAGAAGCAACAAACACAAAACACAAAACACATAGGAGACGGTTCAATAATGTAGTGACCAAAGAGGAAAATGATAATGACAGAAAATTTCAAATATACAAAAAATTTATCATCGTTCCAAAAGTCACTAGTTACATGGACAGATTCAAAATGAGTGCATCTCAAGTCCTCATCTGTTTTATAATAGACTGTTTCAAAGCTTTTGAAAGAGGAGAAACGTTGAAATAAATAAACACAAGTACACATTATTTAATAATGACTACATAAATAAAATTATACTGTAATAAGTAAATTATAAAACACAACTGAAAGTACAGCAAGAATGTGTGGCCTCTCACCTAATAATGCTGACCACGCTCGCCTTTGTCCTTTAGTTGTGAGGAGAGCTCAATAAATGGGAAGCCAGGAAGAAACAATGAGTGTTTATACAGTATTAATTCAGTTATAACAGCTCGCTCTTAGACCCAGACTAATGAGCTCAATCAAGAAGGTACTGATAACAACAGACTAATGCCTTTGAAATGAGAAAGCATTGCTTTCCAGGTTAAGAGATGTGTTTTTAAAAGTACTTATTCTATAAGAAAAAAAAAAAAAAAACTTTCTCTTTTACCAAAAACATGCCATATTTCCCAAGGGATAGTACTATCAATATTCTTAAATTACAGAAAAAATACTGTAGTCTCTGGCTGAATTTTTAAAATGCAGTTGCTTTGCCTACACTATGTTTACCGCATCACAGATCCCCACCATGCTGAGGACTAGGAAACCCTGGAGAAGCCACCTTGATGGTTATTAAGATACTATGCTAAAGAAAGTATTTCCCCTCAGGAGGGACTAATCAGATAGCATAAGAAAGGCATTAAGATGAAAAACATTAAAAAGGGAGCAACTGTGTTCAGACTGTGTTTTCCTTAATTCGTAGCTAAAATATTGCTGAGTTACAAATATATATTCTTCAGAAGTCTGAGGATTTAAGATAAGTAACAGATACAATTCCAAATATTATTCATTGTAATTTAACAAATACATATTATGCATCTAAAATGTGCCAGGGTGTGTTCAGAGAAATTCCAAAGAGAGCAGCTCTAAAATTCAAACAGCCATTCAGGCTAGAAGTCCTGATGCTTGCCAGTGTAAGCCTACAGAAGTGCTACAGCTACAACCTTATAGGACAACAATTACTGCTGTCGAATTGTGTGTTTTCAGCTTAATGTTAAAAGCCCTTGATTATATGGAGGTGTTCTAAACTGCTTACTATTCTCACGTTATACCTGACACTCCAAAGTTGGAAGAAAAGAAGAATAAGGGTGGAGAGGGAGGGAAGGTGGGGGAGGGAGGGAAGCAGGGAGAGAGGGACACAGAGGTAGGGGACTGAGAATTAACCTACAGAAACTAACCTTAGCAGGGACTGGAAAGTGCTGGCCAGTCTTTGATGCGGAAATGTCTTTCTGTATGCTGTGAATGAATATCCATCTTTAAACTAAGAACTGTTTTGGCCATGAGAGGCACCGTAGAAAAAGTAGGTGGGGAAATCAGAGCATAGGTAGGAGGAGGGCAGAGTCAGAGACAGATGGAGCCAGAAGCTCAAAGAAGAAACATGTAAAGAACACAGGTGAGACACAGGCCATGTGGCAGACAGATTAATGGAAATGGGTTAAGACAAAAGAGCTACTTAGCAATGTGCCTAAGCCATAGGCCAAACAGCATGAAGTTAATATAAGTGTCTGAGTTATTGGGGGGAGGGGCGGGGGTCCTAAGCAGCGGTGGGCACCTAAGCAGTCTGGGACTGCAGGTCTGTGGGTCTGGACCTCTGGAAACCTTAATTGTAACAAGTCTTCATGTTTGTGTCTTTTGGTGAATGCAGTTAAAGGCAGACTCACATGAGTTACCTTAACCATGTAAAGAATGGTAGTGCCCAAACCTGAGGTTTCATCCAAAAGTTTCCACTGTGTCTGTGGAAGCTGGGTTAGACCCGGGGGTGTCTGGAGGATGTGGGAGGATTTGCATTGCATTGGCAGAAGTTTCGGGCCCTCCACTCTGTGTCATCATCTTTCCATCCTATACTTTGTGCTTCCTTCTGTTCTGTTTCACCTTTGAAAAAATGACATTTACATTTTTATTCCTTGAAACTTTGTTACATATCTACAATGCATTCTGATTCTAATCTATATATTCTCCAGTGGATTCCCTAAAACTGCTGATATGGATAGGTGTGGCTCAGGGAAGCCAGTGAAATGAGTGTGTTTCCTTGTGTAAGAGACTAAGATAAAGTTTGTAAGGAAAAAAAAAAAGTATAATTTGAAAGGAATTGTTGAGCCATTACTGACTCCAGAAGAAAAACCCATTGCCCAGGCTCCCCTGATCCTAAGAACACAAGTACGAACTGAAAGCCATTTTATTGATCAGAAAGGCAGTGTCCTGCTTGTCTGAGACAGCATGTGCATCAATACAAAATGAAATGGCATCACTTGCAATCAATGCCAGCAGTAAGCCTAAACTCAGAACAAAGTGTGACCAGCAATCCCTGTCAGCTCTGCACTTTTAATTGTATGCTCAGCCTTGTTTCTGCTCTAAGACATAACAGACGGTGACCGGTGAACCCAGAAGCACAAGAAGGGGACACTGCAATAGGTCCTTCTGCCCGAGACCACAATCACATTCAGAAGCATCATCTCTCCTACAGTAGGAACAAAACAGGACAACGGGATAATGCAACAAAACAAGCATTGATCTTGAAAACCAATGACACTATGTCTCACCTTCCCCACCCCCAACAATTTGCTCACACTGCTAGGTCTGGGTTAGACCACCTTCCTGTGCTTTAATGATGCCAGCCATATTCCTTACCATATTCTATTGTAATTGTTTAACTGATGTGTCTGTCCCACTAAGCTCTAATCTTTGTGTTTAATCTATGTTTAACTGACATATACACACCATACATTGCACACTTGTGTTAATGTAGATATATATGTTCCTTTAAATGTTTGTGTGTTTCCAGAAAAAAAAAAAAAAAGGTTCAGACACCAATGAAGACAAGTAGCCCAGGTGATCCAGTCTCTCAGAATGCCTCTGTAATAGTTTCCTCAAAATTCTACATCCGTTTGAATTAGCTTCAAAGTTACTGAGATGATCCATCCTCACAGACTACTCCAGCCAAGACTTCAGATAATCCCTGCATTTTACCATTACACAGACGCTAGACAACAAATGATAAAGCTAACTCTCCCAGGAGACCATTATCCTAATTTTTCAGGGTCCCCTAGAGATGCTGTCCCTCATAGCAGGGAAACAACAGGGAAAAGTCCAAAGAATACAACACTCACATTGCCAAGAGGTGGGGTGAGTCGGTTTTTGTTGTTTGGTGGGTTATACATTTTTGTCATCATTTAAAGGGGCTAGTTACAAGTTGTTACTGGTCATGGTCAGGACAAAAGCTACACAAATATTAGATTCAGAGATCTTTTTCTGAAAGAAAAAAAGGGGTATAGTACAGAAATGATGGGATCAAATGGTGGAATGTTGGGTCTACTGTTGAACAAAGACTCATCTCAAATATTTTACATTGGTATGGATTTTTGTATATTGATGCACATTTACGTTTATTTTTGTTATACTGTATACTTGCTTCTACTCTTGTTTAAGGTATTGTGCCTGTGAACTTCATTTAAAAAGGTAATATATCATTAAAAAATACAGGTTAGCAGTTAGTCATCTATAAGAATTAAATGTCTAGTCAAGTTAGGTCAAATAAAATATATTTTGAATAGATATGTGGTTTCCATAACTTCAAAGACCTATCAAATATGGCATTTAAAATGTCTTAATAAGGTGTTTCATGATAGTGCCCTTGGCAGTTCACCAATCTACTTCAGAGAAGATAATGGACATTAAAGAACCTCAGTTTGAAGTTTTCCTTCTTTGTGGTAACAGCCACTGAGCAAGACACTGTCCTTTCCTTGACTGTTGATAGTATTCTGTCAAAACTGGACAACCAGAACACAAAAGAAAATGACTAATAAACTTTGTAAAACAAGGGAGGACACTCCTCCAAATTCTCTGCTTCACAGAAAGGTCTGTCAGACATTCTAGGGCTGCAGGGGAAGATGGATGCCTCAACACTGTAAACCTTGGGTGGCTGTCCAGGCATGCGCAGCTGTCTCTGTCATTTCTATGATTTTGGAAGCTGCTTGCTCTTCAATTTCTGTTTAATTATATAATATTATTTTATTCTTGGGTCTCTTATGGGTTTGAAGATTAGATAGTTAGAATTTTCTGTAGTTTTGAAGGAAAGTAAATCAGGTACAAAGTTTGGCCTCATCAAGAAGCGAACTTTCCCTAGGCAAGTGCTAAATCAAAATTTAGAAAGAAATTAGGAGTCACCCCCATTCTCTACAACAAATGCATCACTGCCATGCAATGCACATATGCCTGTTTTCACTGGGCTAAGGATGACCAAATAGATGATCCATGTAACTTCCTAGCTGCCCTAGGTCAAATTATTGGCAGAATTTCATCAGACTTGAAGTCCATATCTGTTTCATTAGTGATGATGGTAATTGCATATCTACTTACGATGATGATGGATTAGTACAGCCAAATCAAAGGGTAAATCTGCTTAATACTATAAGACATTCAGCTTTGCAGAATGTTTTGATATTCTGAAACATTAAACATTATCCACCAGTCAAGTTCTCAGGAAAGAATAGCATGGAGTAGCAACAAGATCTTAGCCCAGAATTTTAAATTTTGAAGACAAGGGTCACAGATGGATTATAGGATGAACAGTTGCTATCTTCAACAAAGGCTTTGTATATAATGCAATTCATCAATGGCTACTGCTTGGACACACTAGTTTTATGTTGTTGTTTTTTGTTTCTTTGTTTGTTTGTTTGCTTTCTGCAGAGTGAGCTTCTAATAGGAGCCTTAGTGAAATTTATCAAACAGAAAGATAATGTACTGTTCTGGAAGAAAAAACTTCCTTCTTGGACTAAAATACCAGTCCCCACTTAGGCCCATGTCTGCTGATCTGGGTCAGGTCCTTACACATTTAGACACCCAGGAGTCACTTCAGTAAAATTGACTTGATCTGAACACTGCACGGGACAGCTGTATGAGTTTAGTAAAGCATAATGTGTGAAAAAAAAAGAACACCTGAAACCACAGAGAGCTCTACAAATGTCACATACAGTTAACACACTAAGGTCACACTGTCACTCTAGGGACATTTTAATGTTGTTTGTAGAGCAGATGAGTTAGTAGTCAAAATATGTTCCTCCTCAGTCAGCAGACGCTGTATCTGGACAGCTGATTACAATTTTCATGTTTTAGTTTCAGTCGGCTTTCTTGGCACTTTGAAGACTGGGTCATCCCCCCCGCCCCCCCTTCAATGTGTTTCATTTCTGTGAAACTTGCCTGGATTTGGTTAACTATAAGACATTTTAAATCTCCCCCCCCCCTTTTTTTGGCTTAATTAATGTCTCCACTGAAAAATCAATCTGCAATTGTGAATGGAATGTCTCTTTAGAGAAACCCGTTTGTGAGTTGCTGGCAGTGACAAGGAGGTGTGGATGTGGGTGCTACTTCAGAAGAGCCATCCTGGAAGAAATTGAGAACCACCCCAGGCATAATAGTGAAATAAATAGAATGTCCACAGTTGAAAAGTTGTAGTTATTAAAAACACAAAATCTCAGGAAGAAAGAAAGATCTAAGTCCATGTTTGTCAACAAATATGCATATAAAGTAGAATTGTCCTTCATCCTGGAAGACTGAACTGATGAGCTCTCAGTGTCTGGGCTAAAAGCCTCATGTCCACAATTGAAAGTTATGATTAGTGGGTGGCTCTGAATCGCCACCGACACAAGGCTGTCATTGGGAACCTCTCCTCCAAAAATTCATGCTCCGTTTGCTAATGGGCAAACCCACAAGCTCAACCATCTGTTGGTGGCTGCTCCCCGCCTTCTGAAGCTCTTCCACTCTGCCTTTGGAGTGCTTCACTTTGAGGTGTTCTAGTGGCTAGTGCTAGTCACATATGTCTTACGTTTTCACCATTTACCACCTCCTGGAGTCCTCTTCAAAGCAGAAGGCTAATATATTTGCAAAATCAATTAAAAAATGAATGAGGAAAAAATTTCTGCTGATACCCAATAGGACTAAATGTGCAACCTACTTCTAAATGGAAGGTTGTCAAGCTATAAAGCTTCTCCTTTTCCTGGCACTTTTGTGGTCATGTTTCACATGCTTTCCTTCCTAAAGACTGAAAATAGAGAACACGGGAAGATTTCAAATGCTGCCTCTCTGACATTCTCTTCTTTAGATAAGCCGTCAGGGTTGCAACTCTTGTCACTGAGCTATGATGCTCATTTAGTGAGGACCCTGCCACTACTAGACCTCTGTCACCTCAAGAAAATGAGTCTTTACTGAAAGATACCACAGGATAGAAAGGAGCAGGCTGCTAGTCAAATACCATACCCAGCCTGCAGCCTGCCTGCCTGTGGACCTCTAGCTAAGCATGCTTTGGCAATTGTCAACAGTGATTCAAGGATGATTTAGGGAGTTCATACCTTGGTATTCATAGATAAAGCCCTGTAGGAGCAAAGCCATGCTCATTCTTTAAGAGTAGCCTCAAGTTGCTTCTGCTGCACTCGAGTGCAGAATAGAATGGTGGTTTCAATACATGCTGCATATTTGCATACCCCATGGTGGTTATGTCTTCAACTTTACAGGAATAGCTGGACACCCTCTGTTTTAGAACATAACAATTATTCTATGAGTAATATTTGGTGCTTTGTACAAGTGTTCAAACACTTAAATATTCTATATATGCAGAAAGCCAGATTCTGTCTATGTGAGGTTTTAAATTTTTTTCAGCCTTAGCATTTGAGATTTGTCTATAACAGAAAAACCTGTAATTATAGTTTTTAAGATGTTTATATTGGAGTAAAAATGGGGTCCAGTTCTAACTCCTGAGGTCCTTCGGTGTAAATGAGGCAGATGCATCCTCTATGGACAATGACTCGGAAAGTGCCACCCACATTGAGTATTTTCAGCCCTCTGCATTTCACTCATTAGTCCCCCCCACAAGTCTGCCATCCCTGGACCAGCGCACAAAGATTGTAACTGCAACACTGGTTCGGGGTACCTCATACAGCCTTGCCAGCGGCACCTAACTTCATGTTTTCCTGTGTTGCCTCAAATACATCTGAATGGAGAAACTTGCAGATGAGCTGCATACAAAGGAGTTTCAGGTTTGTGGTTGGGGCATGGAATAGGAATTTGCCAAGTGGCACCAACTTACCAAAAGTAACTCAGCACTGTACACCCTGACATATTGAGTCCATTGTGTGAATACGTGCTGCTTTGCTGTTCTGAGAACTATGACCGTTCAGAAAGCAACCTCTTGACAAGGTACTCTGGATGTGTGATCTGATCTTTCAGCCAAATGGCTTACAAGGCAAATAACTGCTATCTGGGCCCTTGAAGCTGCACCTTATGCAGACTCTATTCTCAGTATTCTATACAGGACCACCCTCTCATTATAGAGTAAAATCAAGGAAGTTGGCAGGTCAAAAGATTATCAAAACATAGAGCCTTTCAAATCACAGTGGAGATTACTGATCTGGCCATTTACTTCCCCCCCAATCAATAACAAACCAGTTCTCATTTTCCAAAGTGGGATTGGTTTTCTGTGCCAGCCTCAAAACAAAAGCATGCTGCTTGGCAGTATGTCTAAGGCAGTACCTCACACATACTCCGGCTGCAAACAGTGTATATAAAACATGCTCACATCAGATTCAGTCAAATTCTATAACCTCACTTATTTCTGTCAACAAACAGCTTATCTAGTTAATGAAGGAAATGCCTGATCCAGGCAGAATCAATGTGCTTTCGGTCTCTTACATGACTTCTGCTTGCTGGGCTGTTGTTCATATCTGGCTCTTTTCCCCCTTAGAACCAGATAAACTTCTGTCGGTTACAACTGGCAGAGCACACACATACACACAAGGCAGTTATAATACACAAGTGGTCAATGAGGCAGCCTTTAAGGAAAAACACTGCTGATAAGATAAACAGCTTGTGATGTCCTTAATTATAATATTTCATACTCATTTAGCCATCTCAACATCACAGAGCTAACAAAGTGGATTTCAAACAGGAAATAAGACTCCTTCCCACCAGCCCAGAGGCCTAATTATAAAATAGCAACCTACTTTCTCTACAGCGAATACAGGCTTCTTTTTTTTTTATCCACCAACAGAATTTATTGAGCTCATTACCAGGCTGCTTATGAAGTGATTTGAAATGAGGCAACATTAAAGCATTCCACAGATCCCTTGTACTTAGTCATCCTGACACTTTATTTGAACTCAGGGCATTGATATGGAATAGCTAGCTGCAGCCCCACACTTCTCCCTCTATTGTCTGACTGGAGGTTTGGAATTCCTTCCTCCCCCCCCCCAAAAAAAAGACATATAATCAAACTCTCTTAATCTTTACAATAATTTGTTGAAAAGAACAAGGTAGGATCCAGGCAACACCAGAGGGTCTAGGCTGCCAGAAACAAGATGATTATGTTATGCATTAGCCTAGAGGAGCAAAGCCACAATAATCAGTCAGTCAAAGAACTGAAGGCAGGATGTGTATTTGTGTGTTTTAAGGGAAAAAAAAAATGACAGGCTTCAAAGCACCAAGTGCACTGGGCTCCCCATGTGCTATTTGTTCTACAATAACTTCTGTTTTCTGGTATCCACGGGCAGTTACTGACTGACCCTTGCTGGGTTACCACTGAGGCTAATGCCATGTAGTTAAAATTGTGGACGGAAGTTTCACAGAGGGAGAAAAGGATTCTGAAGAAGAACACACAAGCCAATGAAAGTTGACTATCTGCTATGTGAAATTGGGGCTCATCTTTGTTTTTTTATTTCCTCTTCCCATAACTTCCTGAGCCAGGAATAAGCCAGAATCTAAAGAAAATGTCTCCTACGAAAGAGAAATTATGTTTTATACCTTGCTAGGTCTCTACCACACACACACACACACACACACACACACACACACACACACACACACACACACACAAGTGAAGGTTTTAAGGAGCATGTTCATTGGAAATAGAGTGTTTGGGTATGTGCACCTGGGTGGGTAGAGGAGGAAGTACTTAGGCTAGAAGAATAATGCTTCCCCGGGGCAGCTTTCTCCTTAGAGTGAGAGTATGCTCCAGGTAAAGCTATTAAGCTGCCTGATGCATTTTCCTCCTAACGCTGACAAAGTGGCCATCCCTTTAAATGAATTTGTTTCCTCAACAAAGCACAGGAAGACACTCTACAGCAAATGGAACACCCTCTGGTTTTCCTACTTAGATCTGAACTGGGCTTCACAATGGCTACACCCAAGGAGCAGGGCCGAAACATCAGGAAGCCGAGCATGAAAGCTCAGCTCAGAGAGGGAGACTTGGACCCTGTGTCCCACTCCCAAAATCAGTATGTGTTCTTCACATTGCTTCCCTAAAGAAAACTGTGTACCAATACCACTAAGAAAGCATTACATAACGCAAGTATCTGTTGCAATATTGTCTTCAAAGGAGAGAGGAACTCTTTCTTCTAGGGAGAATATTGATTGTGCATGCAATTACTTTATGTTTACTACATACAAAGCTTTGAAGTACTTTCAAAGATCATTTTAAGAGAACAACTACAAATTTACAACTAGAAGAATGTGTTTGAATGCATAGATTTTAAACTGGGAGATATCAATATAAGCTTAGCATCTTTCCATGGACACTCCAAGGGGTTAGATGTCACCAATTGTGTATTAGTGGTATATAAAGTGCTTATCTCCAATAATTTTGAGCCACTGCATTAAAAACTAAAGTTTTCTTCTGTACAAGTTTGTTTATTGGAAATAAGCCATGCTAGTGACCACCTAGTGCAATTATAATTGGCTCAGATATCAGTTTCACCACAGTCACAATCATTCCTGAAGTCAAAGGGCCTCATCTACCAATTCTCCCACCTTGGCACAGCTCATAACTGTTCATCATAAAATCTCTGCGTCTTTAGTAATTCATTCTTATTCCAGTTTCCAACCTCTGCTTTCTGTAGTGCTCAGAAGAGACTCGCTTCCATATGCAGAAATGTGATGAATAAGGTAGTTTGAGGCACTGCCATGGTCAGAGACAGGAGCGCTGGATTCAGGGTGCCTGAGTCTCACCATCCCCAACAGTGAAATAAATTGTGTGTGATCTTGGGCAAAAAAACAGGAATCTACACCAAAGGGTATCCACCAGCAGAAAAGTAAGACATACTTGAGTGTGGCAGAAAGAAACTGTAGAAAACACTGTGAATTTAATATGAACATTGTTAGGGAATTTTAAGTGAATGGGTGATGGTGACCAAACATTTCCTAATTTCATCTATAACCAATAATAAAACTTTTACTCAGTTATGAGTCACTCCATTCTTTAGTTTCCTAAATACTGGAATCAAAATAATGTTGCCACTTCATATGACTATGGAGGAAAAAAATCACATGAAGTAATAATAAACAATTGGAACTGAACAATTGTCAGTGTCTCTATCTTTAAAGCACGCAGATTCGCTAGAAAGTCAGTCTAGATTCCCTCATTTTAATACTCCATGAGAAGCTATCATATTGAAGAAGCACTGGCTTGTTTTCACGACTGATTCACAGAATTTCTCATTATACAAGACTTCAATCAGGCTATTGGGACAAAGTAAAGAAAAAGGAAGACACACTCCACCTTTCTGTTCTGAATTAAAATCCTTATAATTGGCACTTGTCATTTGCTCAATCCCCCCTCAGTATTAATCTCTAATAAAGTATCCAAACACTGAACAGACCACCTTAACAAAGACACTAAACATATTCCCTGCCTGGAATCCATTTATAACTTGTTCTTTTGACACATTAGTTCCTCTGCTGTCTCTTCCTGGAGCCTCATGCACTCTTCTATCAATATGAAAACCCAAGTCTTTCTACAGTTATGCTTGTTTCACGCAAGGGCCCCTTTCTCAAACCTGCTAACACTATAGCTTTGTAAACAACTCTTTGACCAACTTATTTCTTTATCCCATCACCTATTCTATTTAATGTTTCTAAATGTCTGAACGTCATCTCCAGTGGGCTTCCCAGCAATTCCTCAAAGTCAACAATGTTAACAGGATTTCTCCTCTAATAAATACGTGGCCACAGGATGTGAGAATGTCTTTCTGTATGCTGTGAATAAAGGACTGTTTGGGCCCATGAAAGGCACTGCAGCAGGAAATCAGAGCACAGGTAGGAGAAGAAGGGTGGAGTCAGAGAGAGAGAGAGAGAGAGAGAGAGAGAGAGAAAGACAAGCCAGCTGCCCAAGATTCAGCATGTAAGGTAGTAACAGGTGAGCCACGGGCCTCATGGCAGGACATATGAATGGAAATGGGTTGAATTAAAAATGAAAGAACTGGTTTAAAATGTGCCTGAGCCATGGGCCACACAGAATGAAATTAATATAAGCGTCTGAGTCATTTGGAGGTGGGGTAAGCAGCCACAGGCAGATCCCAACAGTGGAGCTAGTTAGGGCCAGAAACCTGTTACAGCCACATCTTCCGAATTCTCTATTTTGGGTCCCATATGCTCGAGTCTGAACCATAAAAGCTGATGATATTCTTTCTTACGTTTCCATTCTTTAACTCATTCTAAATTCTAAGTTGCCACAGAATCTTTTGCATCTATTTCTATTTTTCAATACTATAGTCTTTAATCTTGGTCACATTCTGTCTTTGCCTTCAACAACTATACCAATCTAACAATCTTTAACACGCAGCCCACGGTCCCATTTTCTCTTGTTCTGTCATGTGCTGGTACAGTTTCTCTCTTTTCTAGGCATTACTCCAGGTTCTCATTGTCTTTTCTCAAACCTGTTATTCCCCCTCATTCCTCATCAAATATAACAAACCCTTGTAAGTTTAATAGGTAATGCCCTATGTGTTCTCCCAACAAATTACCTCAAAAAATGTAAAGTCCACCATGGCAGGTGGCATGCAGACTTTGTCCCTGGACTTCCAGGAAATGTGAGAAAAAGGGAGTAAGAGCTAACAGCAGATATCTTAGAGGGAAGGAAAGGGGGCTTGGGAAGTCAAATGAAGATGTCCAGCTGTAGCACTGACGGAAGAACTAAACTTAGGAAAAAACCTCTTCTCTCATCACTTGAACGAGGAAGCATGAGGAGTCATCTTTAAAAGATTTCTGCTGAGTAGAGAGCTTAGCGATTCTGTTGCTCCATGAAGTGCCCTCTTGGGCAATCCAGTCGAGTGTCACAAGGTAAAAACCTGGCCATCAGGATGACTGCTCTATACCACAGGCAAAAATCTGTGACTATATAGTGCTCAGCAAACTGTAAAGCAGCGAGAGTCAGAATCTATGGAGGACAAAGTTTCTAGTTCTAGTGGTTCACTGAGTGGCAGGAGGTACCCGGGGGCAGTGTCAACACTCACCTCCTCATCTGTGAAGACTGGCCTCAGAATCTTGACCCAACTTGCAAAGAACCAGTCTGGGGTAGAGATAGGATTTATAACTAGTCTCAGATGTCAGAATAGTATTTTCAGCTTGATCTCTGACAGACTACGAGGTGCGGCCAGTATCTCAGAATCAATGTTACAAAAGACTACAGAGGGGGTGGGACAGGCCTGTAAGTTTGCAGAGGAATACAGAGACTCAAAATGCTTCTCATATTCTGTCCCCTCACTGAGTAACTCCTCTTTTATATCTGCTAGCCCTATAACCGGCATCCACTCAGCATGCTAGCACTAGGCTGATTTGTTCTTAACCATGTCCTACCTCGTTTCTTTTCTTCTATTTTCTATTTCTTCTATTCCTACTTTATCATTTTTCACAGTATTTCCAAAACAAAACAGAGCCTGTTTTGTGGGTCTCTGCTTGAGTCCCTCGAGAGGTGCTGTTTTAAAATATCTTATAAAGCTTATCTCTTCTCATTGTATCATTTGCCCAAAGTGGTTCATGTCTCTACCCTTATTCCTACTATTCCCCAAAATTTTGCTTCCCTCCTCTCCCTTTATTTGTAATCTGAATACAATCTCTAGTTTTACACTGTATTTTCCTTTTCTCATGCACACTCAATGTAACAAATACAGTAATGCATACAGTATATCAGCATTACATTACTTTCTAAAATAACAATTGTTTAAGGGTAAATTGTTTTTTATTTGACTATTTCAATATGTTCATAGTATGCCATTGTGTTGATAGTACTTGTTTTTATGTGTTGTAGTTTCAGGTACACAGTAGAGATTTCATGGTGCTCTAGATGACACTCAAGAAGTGGTAAATGACCTCCACACTACTATAATCTAATCCTTCTTGAAAACTGAAAACCCTTCCATCAAAAAAAATAGGGGCATATTTTTTAAAAATCCAATCAATGTTAACACCCAAAAATAAGAGAAAATACATAATATCTGTCTGTGGCGTGAGTCACCCCAGTCAGAATGATTGCTACTAACTTCATCCACTTATTTTGAATCCATTCATCTATTCATATCCATTATAATCATTCATCCATTGATAGATAACTTGGTTGTTTCCATTTCCTGAATATTGTGAATGAGGCAGCAATGAACATAGGTGAGCAAATACCTGCAGGGGGATTCAGAGTCCTGTAGATACTAAAATGCGATGTAGTAGATATATCTTTAGCTATTTGAGGAACTGTGATGATGTCTATAGTTGTTATACCATTTTGCACTCTCACCCCTACCTGAGTAGCTATTGGTATTGATAGTTCTGGGAGATGAGAGTTATTTTTATGTAATAGTGTGGCCTCTAATATCTTTGCCATACTCTGGTTAATAGCCACACATCTGAGAAAGATAGGCTACCCAAACTAGACTCAAGGAGTTAAATAATATATGAGGGCATGACGTTAGATGAATATGAATGATGGTTCACCTGGAAGAGGTTGTGAAGGGGGGATGAGTATGATGAAGATGTAATCCATAAAAACAAGTGAAGAAATGAATAAAGATAGTTTTAGAAATCCAACCAACAACCTAACCTTAAGCATCTAAATACAATACAAAAATATCACAGCATCAAAAAGTAAAGATGGGACTTCATCAGAAATTAGTAATCTTTTAGTAATGGTCTCTAATGAGATTGAATTATGTGAAATACAAGACAAACAATTCAAAAGAAAGATCAGAGTATTTGTTTAAAAAAATATAGCATAAAAATAAACCCCTAAATGAATCCCAAGAGTAGGCAAAGTGTTCAGTAAAACAAGGAAGGGAACACAAGATACTACATTAGAATGTAATAAACAGATAAAATTCAAGAAAGATATATATGTTCAGCAGTGGTAGAGATGGATCATGCGGTGAATCTATTTCCAACTTTTGAAGAACCTTCACATTAATTTAAATAATAGCCATGACAGTTTACACTCACATCTACAGTTTAAAGAAAAAGAAATGTTTTTCTTTCCTACATTACACCAGCATCTGTGCATCTGTTTTCATTCATTTTAACCTTAGACACTCTAAATGGTATAAGATGAAATCTTAAAAGAGTTTTAATTTTAATTTCTATGATAGCTCAGGATGTCGAACATTCAAAAAAGAAATTCACAACCATTTGTATTTTTTCATCTGAGAGCTATCTGTTTAGTTCTCTGACCTGATTTTAATCGGGTGGTTTTTCTTGATGTTTAGTGTTTTAGTTATTTACATGTTCTAGAGATTTACCCTGTCTGATATACAGTTTATAAAGATTTATTACACAGCTTGCATTGCCTCTTCCATAGAGTGATGACGCCCTTTTCTGTACAGACATTTTCCACTGAGTTTCATGAAAGACCATTTATTAATTGCTGATCTTGATGGTTGTAGCACTAGGGTCATATTCATATAGTTCTTTCCTCTCCAGCGAATTCAAGAATATTCTCTACATTCTCCTCTGTCCATAGCATTAAGTTTTAGTTTGTGGTTTATCTGAAGTTGAGTTTTATGCAGTAAGGGGTGAGGAGTGAATTTCATTTTCCACATATAGCTTTTCAGTTTGACTAGCTACCATTTGTTATAGATACTTTCTCTGTATTCTCTGTTTTCTCCTTTGTCAAAAATAGGGTTGCAGTAGGAAGTCAGGTTTATATGTGACTTCTCAGTTCTATTATATGAAGTTTTGAGTGTTTTTATGCCATATTATCTTTTGATTCTTATAGATTTATAGTATGATTTAAAATTTTGCAAAAAAGGGAGAAGTAAAAGTGTAAGAGCCAGATGGTGGATACACTACAAGGAAACACTGTCTTTTTGACATAGCAGAGCAGTTAAAAATATGAACTCACAACAGTTTTGACAGCATACCCATGACCTGTGAAAACCTGAACCAGAAAAATCCCATCATGGAGAGATGAATTTGCTATAAAGTCCCACCCAACCAAGGGGCTATTGAAAATTGTTAGCTTCTGATAGAAGGAGAGTCAATTTTCTCTAAGGATGTAGCAACTGATGTATACATCATACTCTAGAGTAAAGTCACACAAACAAGTGCATTTGGACAACACAAATTAACATTGATGGGAAAAAAAGAGACACAAATTTGAGTGAATAGGAAAAGGGGGTTAGGGTCTGGGAAAAGCTGTTAACAAGTGTATATCATCAAAAGAAGTAATATGAAATTCTCAAAGAAGTAATATATATTACTTATTCACTATAATTAACTATAATAATTATTAGTGTGTTATAATAATGATTATAAATATAAGACTATTAATCATAAATGATATTGAATTTGTTAGTAACATATATGATAAAAATACTGAATAAAAGCCAAACTGAAATATTGGATATGAAAAATTAAGTAAATCAAATAAAACCTCACAAGAAGCATCATCGGTAGACTGGAAAAATGGAAGGCAAAATAATAAAGTTTAAAGATGAGATAGAAAAATTAGATAATTTACACAATCAAAATAGTAAAATAATGAGAAAAAAGTACTTACAAAATCTATGAAATAATGAAAAGACAAAATTTAAAAATCCCAAGTATAGAAAGAAAATACTTTCATGCTAAGATTATAGAAAACATTTTCAATACAATCACAATAGAAAGCTATTCAAATCTAAAGATGTGCTCATTGGATAAAGAAAGCATTTATAACTCCCATTGAATAAAACCAGAAAAATACCTCTCATAGCATATCATGGTTAAAGCACTAAACAGACACACACATGCAACATGTATTTATAAGCGACAAGAGGGAGATATCATGTAACATTAAAGACAGAGACATCAGAATAATAGATTTCCCAAAACTTTAAAAGATCTTGGGATAATATAACTTATGCTCCAAAGATAACACCCACCAACCTAGATTGACTTACTTTTTATTGCTACGAAGGAGAAACTATGACCAAGGTAACCTATAAATGAAAGGGGCTTATAGTTTCAGAGGGATGGTCTCCATGACCATCATGTCAGGGTTCATAGCAGCAGGTAGGCAGACATGAAGCTGGAACCATAGTGGAAAACTTACATCCTATTTTCCAGGAGGCAGAGAGAGTTAACTAACTGGTAATGGTATGGGCCTTTGAAACCTCAAAGCCTAACTAACCCATTGGATTGCCTCTTTTAATAAAGCCACTTCTTTTAATCCTTCCCAAGCAGTTCCACCAAGTAGGGACTAAGCACTCAAATGTATGAGTCTATGAGGCTATTCTAGTATTAAAATTACCGCACAGACTATTGTGATATCTACCCTTGATTGCCAACTTCACTGTATCTGGAATGAACTATAAAGCAGAAATATAGGGGACACTTGTGATGTGGATCTTGAGACAATAAGAAAATATGCCTGTGATCTAGATCTAAGGCCGGATGACACATACCTCTAATCTACACCTTGAAGCTGGAAGGCACGCATTTAATTTGAGCCTCCCTTCTTCTGGGAGGATGATGGAAAAGGAAGAAGGTGTGCTTGTTCTGTGTCTTTGCCCTCACCTTGTCTTCAGCACATCCATTTCCTTCACTGTCACTGGAGCTAATTCTTTCAGGATTTCAGCATATAAAGAGACAAGAAGAGACACTCAGCCTTGTGGAACTGAGAAACTACTGGATTCTGTACTTTCTATTCACAGAATGCCATTATTGGACTGCAGCCTGTAAGAGTGAAAGATTATATGTTCTGTGGCTCTAGAGAACCCTGATAATACACCTGCCATGCCCAGTGAAACTCTGTAGAGAAAAGAAAACTCTCACTAATAAAAAGCAGGCTAATACATTCATGACTGGTAATCCAGCTCTACAGAAGTTCCTTTATGGACATTCTTTCAACTAAAGAGAGTGATCAACACATCTATGAAAATACAGGGAAAAATAAATCATTCGGAAACAAATTAAGAATATAAGGAATAAGAAAATACCAAATGGCATGAAATCAAATGATGGAGATTAATACTTATATCAATAATAACTCTGAATTTCAATGTTCTCAGCTTCCTTGTCGACAAGGAGTCAGATTAGGAGAACAGAATCTATCTCTTTGATTCCTCTAATGATCCTACCTTCTTATCAAGGACAGCCTTAGGGTAAAAGGATAGAAATGGTATTCCACGCAAACAGAACCAAATCAAGCAGGTGAGACTCATCTAATGTCTGACAAAATGTACTTCACATCAAAATGTGTCAAAGAGCTAAAGAAAGTGACATCACACTAGGGGAATGATCTGTAAAGAGAATATTTCAATTTCCTAAAGCAAACACTACGACAGGTAAAGACATGGATGAACTCCAACAGCAATACCAGGAAACTTCTATAGTTCACCCTCACTAACAGACAAGTCAGCCTGACAAGTACTAACAAAGCTGGGAAGGCGGTTCAGTTCAAAACCATTGACACACATGCATACAGAAATGGTGCACGAACCCTTAAAATCCCAGTACCAGGGAGCTGGAGGTAAGAGAACACCTGCTCTTTGCTGTCCAGTCAGTCTTGCTGAAAAGGCAAGTTCTAGATTCTGAGAATAATTCTGTTGCAAAAATAAAATAAGAAGTAATTAGGAAAAACATTCAACTCTGGTCTCCACATACATACACACACTCCAAGATCTTTGTTTTTGGGCTACCAACCAGCTCCCAAATCATGACATGGCGATCATGTTTTGTGATCAGTGGAGTCAAGCAAAGGAATCTTGATGAGGAGATGAAAGTTATCACAGCAACTCTGCTCAGGAGCACCTGGTTGTATTCTAGTAACACACTATCTTCTCCAGCTCTGAAAAGGGGTAGATAAAACTAGTCTTCTCCTGTTACCTGTGGGTAACTTAGAAGCAATTTAAAAAATGTATTCTGGTGTCATCCAGTCATTTTTTGTGGTATACTTTGCAACACTCAGTTAAAAATTATTTTTAATATTTTCATGTCTTTACATATAAAGATTCATCCTTCATAAAGATTAACACTGGAAGGGGTTAGGGAGATGGCTCAGTAGACTTACTGCTCTTCCAGAGAAGTCAAGTTCGGTTCTGAGCACTATGTGATATAGCTCACAACAGCCTCTAACTCTAGCTTCATGAAATCCAGCACCTCTTGTTTCCAAGGGGAACAGACCATACATGCACATACCCATGCTCTTGAAAATAATTACACAAAGAAAAATAAATATTTAAAGCTTCATTTTGGCATTCTGTGCGTCATCATTTAAAAAAAAAATGTAGCTAACAACAGACTATTGCTATTTCTATTGATTATCCCGCAGAATCAAGAGACTCTATTGCTGAGGTGAAGATATTGCTTAGCAGCTAAGATTGTTTGTTGCTTTTGCAAATGACCTGGATTCAATTCTCAGTATTCAGATAGTGACTCAAAACTAGTTCCAGAGTATCTAAGGCCTTCTCTGACTTCCTTAGCCACCAGATGCATATATGGTATACATACATACATGCAGGCAAAACACTCGTCTACATAAAATAAGATAAGATAAATCTCTCTTAAAAGACCTGATTGATGAAGTCTTTGCTACTTGAGTTATAGGACAAGGAGAAACCAAAGTGGTACTTCCCTGGCAGTCTCATCCCAACTAGCTAGTTTTGACAGCAATGGAAAGAGCTGCTCTTCATGTTACTAGAAGATAAAGTAATCCACGAGCTTATCCAGATGTTGATTGTACTAACAACTGGGTTTGTAAGATATGCCCACTGATGTATCACAACTTTAGGATTAAGGATTAAGGATTTAGGATTAAGACGAACTCGCACCTTAATGCATTCCCACCTTGACCTCACACACATTATGAATCAGGCCAAGAACCTGAGTTATAGGCCCTAGGCCAGAACCTACTGTTATTAAATAAACTTCTACTGGTGTCTCAATATACTTATTGATAACTGCATCTCTCAAAACTCATCACAGAGTCTTTTGTGTGTGGAGGGGAATAGATACTAACTACCATAGAGACTCTCAAGTGCTCAAAATATAAAAAATAAGAAGTTATGAAACAATCACCCCTAGATGGAAGATCTGTATTATACCCCTCCCTCAGGCTCAAAGATCATTGTGGGAGAGGGTACAAAACACTAAAATAAGTAGGAGGATTGACTGAGACTCAAGAAATCATTTTCTAGACATAATAGGGCAGTTGCACAATAGCAATTCACAGCAGTGTTGACACCATAAAAGCTATGAAGACTTAAGCCACACAAAGTATTGAGGGGGAAGGTGGGCACCAAATTCAGACCTTATCTGGTGAGATATTGGTAATGTATGGCTGCTAGAAGAGGAATAATTGGCTTTCTGTAAGGGTGTGGCTTCTAGTAGGTGTTAGGAGTTAGGATTATCCCAAACCTTACAGTATAAAGGCAACATTAATGGGACAACAGGTTTTTGTTTTTATAATAAAGACATAAAGTTGGATGGGTAAGGAATGATGGGTAAATCTAGAAGGTGATGGGGTAAATGATGAATATGATTAAAAGATAATGTATGAGATCTCAAAAGAAAAAGAAAATCAATCACAGAGATATTAGGTAAACAGAAGTTAAAATAAATATTATAAATTACACACAAAATTAAGACAATATAAACAGGCTTTAATGAGTGTGCAGATCACTCACTGGCATGGGTTTGTGTCCCCCTTTACAGTCTATAACTCTCTCCTATATCTAATATTATGTTTATGTTTAATGAAACCAGAGACTTATAGAGCTACCTTGTACAGCAGTGCCTGGTAGCCCAGGTTTTCCTCCTTTTCATGCACTTTCTTCCAAAACTTAAAGTATAAATTAATCCAAGGCTTATAGGACTACTCTTTAAGCTGATGTTGAATTAAATAACTAACAATTTTCTCACATTTTCTTACACATCTTATTTCTTAGTTAATATATATGTCTGTCATCACTATGTCATAAATATGCTAAAAAATTTATATCATTGAAATTAGAGAGATTAGTAACACAGTTAATCTTAAAAAGTGGAAAAATGCACAGAAAACATATAAGATGAAGAAATTAGAGGAAATAAAACTCTGCTTCTAAAGGATTACATAAGGTTTTTTTCTTCAGTTGGAAAACCTCTTCCATTGTCTGGTCTGAGGAAGGGCACTGCTAACATTTATATTTTTATTGCAAGTTATTATAAATGAGACAAGTTCCAAGAGAAACATGACTCTGGTTTAATACAAAAGCTAACAAAACTTCAGCACAACTGAGACAGTCTCTGCCATAATTGAGAGAAAATATGTTTGTATTCAAAAGAGTCTCTGGTATTCACAGTGGCAGCTCAAATTCAGAATGCATTCGGTGTTCCCAAAGTTTCCTTACTAAGATAAGCCAGAACCATCCTTATAGATTCCAGTTTTTAGGATACGGGCTTTATCCATCTGGTATAACAAAGTCATACATAAGCCATAAGCCATGTCCACCAAATACATGCAACAGAGCTACTTAATGCCCAACAGCTGCTGTAACCTAATAAAGAATAGTCTTGTTTGAAAAATCAGTCTTCCTTCATTACTTATATGAGAAATTTTGAGTCTAAACAGTTCATTAAAAATGAATACATTTATTTAATCATTATGTACTTATCTTGTTACATATTTTCTCTTAATTTATAAAATTATTGGAATATTAGATGCATTTTATTATTAGGACTACCTTTCTAATTTGTGTCCATTTAAAGACAGAGAATATACTGCTAAGGCTAAGAAAGTAGCATTTTAGTAAATTTATCAATAGTTGTGTTAGGTATTTTTTAATCAGTGTATTAGAAATGCTTCCACATGAGGCGTGATAGGCAGATTAATATAGCTGTCAGAATATCCTTCTAGCAAGGAATCAGCATCTGAGTGAGTAAAGGTGGGTTTGGGGATGCTCAGTATCACCAAAATGATGCTGAGGTATATAGATGCTGTCAGCATTATGGAATTATGCTGTCCCATGCCAATGGCCAAGTTTATTTCCTACTTTGAGGGGATCAATATAGTAGTACATACTAACCTATTGGTTTTGTTTTCTTTTTAAGTACAAAAGTGAGAAGAAAAAAAAAGAACTATCAGTAGCTTAGCTGGGGTTAGTGGCTGTGGAAGGACAATGGGAAATACAACAGATCACACACAGAGGAGGCGCTGTCCGGAACTATGGCTGCCTGAACCAGCAACCAATGTACCGCCTCCCTGTAAGAATGAAGAGCCCTTCCTGTCCCTGTGTCTTTCTACCAGTAGTCTTTCTTAAAGCTTTAAACTCTGCACAACCACTGTTGTCCTGTTGAGTCATCTGTCCCATTCTTCCCGAAGTCTGAATCATCAATTCTTCCTAGGAAGGCAAACTTTGCTCAGATATTTCCATCCTTGCCGCAGGCACAGGTCTCAGGAGATGCCACTCAGCATGGCTTTGGTGAGAGGGTAGAAGGCAAAGGACTTTTATTTGCCCTGCACTCACTTCTCTCTCCAAACCGTGCAATGCTTCTACACAGGGAGGGGAAGGAGGGCGAAGTGAGTTGGAGAGAGAAGAGGGGCCTGGCTTCCCAAATCTTGGCATGCTAATCTGGATATGACATCAAGTTCTTTAAATCCTAAGAGTCAGCCCTGCTGTGACGAACCACGCCTTCAATCCCAGCCTCAGGAGGCAGAGGCACGTGAAACTCTGTGAGTTTGAAGTCAGCCTAGTCTAGAGAATGAGTTCCAGGACACAGCCAGGGCTGTTACAGAAAGAAATCCTCTCTCTCAACAACAACAAAAATCATAAAACAAAACAAAAATTACCAAGGATCAAATACATGAGTACCTGGTTGACTCCAAAATGGTAGCTTCCCCACCTATGGGACTGATATTGCTGAAGACACTGAAGCATCCATCTGTCTGTCGTTTATAAGGCCTTCTGATCATTTTTACAATCAGCACTGCAGTAACAGCTCCTTCAGGATTCAACAAAACTCAATTCTTCAGCTTCCAGATCTAATAAAGAAATGTGAGGAAAAGGAGAGAGATGGGAAGACAGACTTCCATCAGGACTTTCATGGTACAACCTTCCACATGGGTAGCATGGTAAAAACAGAAGGATTTTCTTTCAAGAGCTAAGTGTATAGGTGCTACTTTGTTGAAGTAGTAAACCTCTTAAGATGTGAAAATCTTCAGCATCACTTCAAATACTGGGGAGGAAAAGAACATGTAATATTTCAAAGACACAGGTCCCACTACGCAAAGGTTAGTACAGCCATGAGATTCCAGTCTCATCTTTTGCATATTCTCTGGTGAATTCCGTGCCTAATCTAGAAGATGAAATATTGGAATAACATTTATTGAACTTCACTAAATGAATATAAAGGGATTAGTCTTATTTATGATCACTATTGTCAATCAAAGGAGATCAGGAAGAAAAAATATTATTGTGTTCAAAGAGTGTACTTTAATAAGAAAAACACATGGAAGTAAGTCATCATTTACTATCTAAGCGTTACTTCTCTGAAATATGTGTATCTTTGCCGAGTACATGGAATATGAGCTTAGTCAAATCAAATCAGACTGTGTGATCCAGGTCCCCTAAATTTTCATTGTCTGCCATTTCCAATTGTACTTTCCAGTAGCAGCCTTGAAATGGTCTCCTTCCTTGCGGACAGCACACACATCACAGAGTACTAACATCACTACAGTGACCTTGCTCATGGAGCCTGAACTCTGCTTTAAGAGACGGAGTACATGATGTTTGTGGAGGAGATGCGCGGGATGGCCTGTTAATAGGAAACGCAAGCGCCTTTTCTCCAGCGACTGAAGTTGGGTTCTGTCCCTTCCATTACAGGTGAATGCACCTAGGAAAAAGTCAGATCATATCATAACCTCATCCTGCTCAGCAGGTGTCTGGGGATGGACCATTGGTGTTTTACATTCTTTCTTTATGCAAAAGAGAAAAAGAAAAACAATATTCCCCTTCTCGCTTTAGAAGAATCGTGGAGACAAGAATAACTCGCTTCTGAGTACAAATAGCTCTTTTTTCCTGGAGCCTGCATAGTGCCCAGATTGCAGACAGCCTCCTGTGCACACACTGGTGTGTTTATTTTGACATTTTCTCAATGTCCAAGAACAACAGAAGGAGATTACTGTAATTCTCCCTTGCTGTTCACCCTCACCCAAATGTTGGTTTTAATGATTTTCATGATACCATCTTTATCAAATGCAGAACTTCTTTAATTTTCAAGATTTCTTTTTCATATCTTCTTAATGGTGCGTGTTTCTATTTGAGACTTGGGAATTTTATACCCCTTCCCTGACTCAAAACGCAGGAAGTCTTCCCTACAATATACTTCTCCCATCAATATGCAACCTAAGTCCTAAGGCAATACCATTCATCACATGTCCTTAACGTATTTTAAATGTTAATGAATTGGGAAATGCCCCAAGTTATCTCTGAATCTATTATTTTACATGATTTTCTCAGGATTGGCAGACTCTTCTAGCTTTATGGGAGAACATACTTCTTTTGGACAGACCATGGACCTAGAATTGCTGATTTTCTTCATCACCAAATATATGCTAGACTCATGGCTGACAAATAAACATTAAATGAGTAAGGTCAAGTGGTTTTAAAAGGTGGAAAGTAAGTTCGGGTCAAAACATACAACTCTTTGTTCAGAGTGTAGACACTGGAAACTGATACCTTCTTCACTTTGTATTCACAAGGAATTTTGTTGGCTGTTTTTATTTATTCTTGTTAAAATGACCACTCACTGAGAATCTCAACAATTAAAGCCCGCAATTTATTTGTCCCTAATGTGAAGAAGAAACTACAATTTTTCCTCCTATCTAATTCCTTTTCTTTTTAATCAACCTATTTTTATGTATCTCAGGCAATAAAAGTACTATTGCTCTGGGAACAGTATTTTGCATCTTAATAAGCTGCCTTTTAATGTATTAGTTGGGTAGTGCTATAAATAGACCCATTTCAAAAGGAGACGGAATCATTGCCCAAGCACAGGAGAGGTACACAAAGAAAGTGTGTGGATTTTTACAATTCAACAAGAAGTAGACAAGAATCCTATCACAAGACTTAGTCTTGAGACAATCCTTCACCTTGTTTTCATCCAGGTTAAGACACGACCATTACACAGCAGAGTAACCAGGGTCTTACTCTTGATTTCTCAATGGTAATGAAAGAACTTGACAGATGTCTCTTAAAGGATTCTGGGCACTCTTAGGAGACAACTTGGTGGGCACTGACTCTCCAGATACCATGGAGTCTATAGCTGCTTTCTCCCTGCAAAAGCAGCAATGTGGTTGTAAAAATAAAAACACAAAGCACATAAAGGCTAAAATGGTTGCTGTCTGATCTTCAAGAATAGCTTTGTGCCAAATGAAGACATGAGGTGTACAATCTCCAGCTACAAAACGAAAGGAAAGGCATATTACATGCTATATAGAGTTGGTGGAATATGTACTAGCAGAAGGGAAGCATCAGCATAAAGGAGCAAGACTCAGTGCTGAGGACCAGGTGGCCTTTTGAAAGGTGGGAATAAAGCCATTTGTTTCCCAGAAAAATGGATGGAAGACCACAAAACTTTACTAAGGGCCTGCTGCCCCCTGGGCATTGGGCTGAGTAGGCACTGGTAATAGGAGCATGCATAACTGCAGATGCCTGTCCAGATCATTTGTCTAATCCTGTAGAATCAGTTGCCAAGTACATAATTTCTCCTTTCTAAGGATCAGCTCTGTTCTCACCATCGTCAGAGATGGACCTATGGAGCAACTAGACTTCCCATCATGGGACAGCATGTAAGCCTGAAATCTATATTTTCTTTTCTAAAAATCACCAAAACATCATCTTACATAGAATACATGGTTTTTCTTGCACATTTTATAATACAATGTCTTATTAACTGGACTTATTAATTTTGTTCCTTGTATTTACATCTTACCAGATGATCTGGAAAATAAGTGTTGCCTGGTCTTCTCTAAACATTTAATTTAGAGAGAAATGTCAAGATAAGGAAGACATAGGCCTAGAAGCATGTTGGAATAACAAGGTTCCAGAGTATTGTAAACTTGGTATTGATCTGTCTTGTAGAGTGGACCATCTTCAATATTCCTACACTCCAGGATGACTTTTATATTCCAGTCACACTCTAGCCTTTAGCATGTGGTGGGGGTCTTGCTATTTTCACACCCATGATGGATGTCCAAGACATACTGCTACTAGAATGCCTTTCTCCTCATACACCACCATCATTCTCTCCCTCCCTGGATATCAAATGGGTCTATGGTATTATTAAATTCCAAAATCAAAGCTTACTATATTAGCCAACAATTCTGGCTTCCTCCTGTCTTGATGATTCTACCTCTAACATGAACCTCCATGTGTGGCTTATGCTAAAGTCTGATAGTTCACCATGTGGGAAAGCTTGGTCCTTCCTCTTGATTTATGAGTGGCTTCTTCCTTTGGCCAGTCTTCACTCTTCTAGAAATCTAGTAAAATACTAATTTCTTCCAAGAACATTGCCTTCTAGTGTACTACAAGTACTCTTTTCAAAATGTTCCCCTTTTCTTTTATTTTTCACATATTTACTAAACTATACATTCAGATTTTCTTACTCTCTTATAATAAATTGTGGTGTCTAAAGGGCAAGCGCATTTCTTATCTGCCTCATTTCCACCCCCAGCTCTGGTCATACTCAGCAGAGACATTAGTTTAAGCCTGACAGACACACTATCCACACTGAATTAAAGTAAAATTCTCTTTCCTCTGAGTACATTTTCTATCTGTTCTCATGGTTTTATCTATTTGATGTTTTGTTGTGCTCTCTTGAGTCCCTAACACATTTCAGAAAATGAGACATGGATATGAAATCATTATAATAGGGGTACTTAGGCTTTCTGCTACAGGATTTTTGATTTGAACAATTTTTGTGCTAGTATATGCTGTTTCGTCCCACTATCCATCAAGTCTGAGAGGAAAACCATTGTCTTTGCCTTTTTCTGATTTGCACAAGAGCCCAGTAAGATATTCTTAGCCTGATAGAGATATTCAGGGTCTTGAAATAAATAGGTTCTATCAATACTGGTGATTGCAGACTAATTCAGAATTTTTTTCCTGCAAAATACAGCAGGCTCTGTCTGAGCCTCATGTCAGATTGTCCACGTTAGTAGTGATCCATGGCAGAGGCAGGCACTGTCTTTTCAAAATATCTTTTAGCTATTACCTACAATGCTTGAAAGAATTCACAAATGCAGCTACCTTGTTATGCATGCTGCCTTCTGAAACTGCCTCTGAGACACCAGATGGCACAGCCAGCGCTGCATAAGTGACAGATGATAAAATGCATCAAACCACATAAATTAACCTCATCATGGCCATTGGATCAGATGCTACCAGGAAAGGCAAGAGGACTGGGGAGCAACTGCATTATATAACCCACAGGGATGGATTTACAACCCATCTGGGGTCTCTGGTGTGAGCATACAGGAACCCCAGATGGCCAGTGAATTTCAGGCATTTGTGAATACAGGGATAGTTTAATCTTTCTGGAAATTAACTGACATGCTGGTCAGAAAGGATACATTAGCCAACAGCTAAGCCATGTTTCACTCAACGCGGACAAATTATAAACATCATTACAGGACATGTCCCCAGGCTTAGCCCATCAATGCAGACTGCTGATTTCTAGGAGAGAGAGGGAGAGAGGGAGAGAGAGAGAGAGAAAGCACTGCATTCTGGTTCCACTTAAACCTAGAGCTAATGAAGACTTGCCAAGTGAGGCAACACTAAATTTGTCAAAGGTGGCTCTGAGGGACATCATGAGGCATAGAGCAACTGCCACCCACACAGCTAGGGAAGAGTGATGGCATTCTTGACTGGCTTTAGAAACTCCAGATCATCATTGACAGATTGTACTTCTCAAGACCATAAACTGGGATTCAGCAACAAAGAAACTCCAACAATGCCATACCTATGATGGGTATGCAAGCAGTTCGAATAAACAGACTACATGGTAAGGGGAGTAATAGAGAAATGATGGATAAATGTCAGGTAACTTTTTAGCAACCAGAGCAATGTATATGATGAAGGGAGAGAAAGATATGCTGAAGAAGTGTCATCAAGACAGCAAGAAATAGAGGAAGGTGCCACACACATGAGGCATGAGGGCAGGTTCCGTCAATACTAGTGACTTCAGACCAACTCAGAAACATCTGCATTTTCAATATTAGAGGTGATCTCTAGAAAACTTAAGTATCAGCTTATCAAAATACCTTCTTGCTGTTGCCTAGAATTCTTGAATGAAATTATCAAAGTTGCTGAAGGATTCTAAATGATGCACATGTTTCAGGGCTCTCTGTTACAAGGCTATGCACGCTTCCTTATGCCCATCTCAAACAAGAAAAAAAAAAAAAACATATTGCTCAAGTGACGTGCACTTCTGCATTGAGGTCTTTTTCTCTGAAGGTTCTCAGCTGAAATAATCTGCAGGGTTTCTATGCCCAGATCCCAAAGATTCAGCACATGTTCATTGGTACTTCTTATTTCTGAATTTGCAATAAGAAAAATGGGTTGGAAAATAACTATGTTAAATTTCAAACATAAGAAAGTCATAAGTAAAATTAAATATATTCCCACATCTATTATATTTTCCAGACCAATGATGTCTATCATATTTTTATTTATTGTAAATTAATCAATCTTATCTAGATTTAACCATTTTTAATTTTTGAAATTGTAAGACAATTACATTATTTACTTCTTCTGTTTTCTCCATCTCCATCCTCCCATGTTACCCCCCATAAACACACACACACACACACAGCCTCTTTTTCTTTATTTTTTGATACACACATATGCTGATATATGTGTATGTGAGTGTGTGTGATTGTGTATCTTTGTGTGTGTCTGTTTGTGTTTGTATATATATGCGTGTTTGTGTGCATGCGTGTGTTCTTAAATACACAACTATAACCTGCTCTGTCCATATAATGTTACTTACACATATGTTTGCAGGGAAGACCATTTGGTATTGGATAACCAGTTGGTGAGCTCTTCCCTGGGGAAGGCTATTTCTTCTGCTCTCAGTATTTTTAAATTATCTTTGTCCAGGGTTGTGGGGAGATTTCCCCTTCAATTTTAGGATTGATATCACCCTTGTTCAGGTCGTGTTTAGACAGTCACACTAGTGAGACTCCCGAGTCTACATTTTGACCTTTCAAAGACCCACAGTCCAACAGCAAAGTCACTGATCCTCTAGCTCTTGCCATTTTTCCAGCCCCTCTTCCACAATGATCCATGGGCCATGGGTGCAAGACTTGATTTGCGTTTGTATTAGTTGAGATGGGGGCTCTCCTACCTTGTATTTTGATCAGCTACAATTTTCTTTCATGGTCTCCATCTGTTGCAGAGAGAAGTTTCCTTGATGGGGCCAAGGATACTTATCTGTGACTATCATGGCAAAATCACATATAAAAATGAAAAGGACAGCATATAAAAACTTCCATTCAAATGGAACTCCCAGTTACTGGCCACACTTTTGTGTCTATGCATCAGGAAGTAAGCTAGGGTACTTACTGCCTTGAGATGTTATGATTGGTACAACACACACCACAGACTGTGCATCACTCAAGAAGATAAGCATTCCTACCATGTGAAGGCAGGTAACTCAATGGTGGGGTAGCATCAGGCACATGCCCGAGAAGTCTATCAGGGTAGAGACTACCATCTTCGCATAAGGATATACCATAGGTTTCACCCCCACCCATTTAACCTTACTTACTTTCTCAGAGGACCTACTTCCAAATATGCCACAGTAGAAGTGCTTCACCATAAGAACTTCAGGAAACACAATGGTTCAGCTCATAATACTCACTATGAAGATAGTGGGACAATGACATGTCCTAAAACATATGAACAGACACAATGTTGAAATGACTTTTCAGTGTTAACAGCAGTACTACCTAGAAAATTTATTATTTATGTTAAGCAGTTATATCACTCATTAAGTTTCTACCACAAAATCCCTTAGCATCTGTACATCGAGGATCTTTCTTCTAAGGGGTAACCTTGGGCTGTTACGCATCTCTAAGAACATTAAGCTCCCAGGTTTCCTTCTCTACCAAAGAGCCCTGTGCCTGCTGCCTTCACTCAGCTGGACATTTTGCTTAATGCCAAGATTCTGTCAGGGGTTTTTATAAAAATTCTAGAATTTTCATCACAGATTTTTTTTCTGTGCTAAGCCTAATTTTACCCAACACCTTCAGCCCCCTGTCTTCATGCTCACAGAGAATCCTTGATGTCTGTTTCCCCAAGCAGGGGAACACAGGGGTTTTCTTCTGCCTGGGGGAGAAGGGAATTGTCCTTCATTGTTCATCTTCAGGTATCACTTCCTTTCCAGTCTGCATAAAGCACATTTGTGTCATCTTCTTGATTCTCCCATGCTCTTTCAAGTTGAAAATATAGGCAAATGAGAACCACTGGGATCCTAAGCATTTTGTTAGATATGAAAAATCATAGCTTATGTATAGTCTAACTCACTCACTAGAGACAACTGCCAATGTTCATTATTCCAGCCACCAGTAAAAATATAAAATAAAATAAAATAAAATAAAATAAAATAAAATAAACCTTAAGACTATAACCCAAGCAAAGGCCCCATCTATAAATCCCAGATACAAACAATTGACTGCTACAAATTAAATCTGATTACCATGTCTAGCCCTTTTAATCATCTTTTTTTTTTACTCTAATTTGTGAATTCATCTGACCACAACCCTGACTCCTTTTGTAGAACTGTAGTATCTCCAAGGAGTATCTTGTCATGGATCAGAAAAAGATGCTTGATTTTACGAGGGAATCTTCCAATATGCCAAAAATTCTCAAAGCTCAGTCACCAGGCTTCAGTGCTAGTCACCATGAAGAGCCCTTGATTGCTTCACAAGATGTTCAAGTACAACTGTGTCCAGCAAGATGCACAGGTACCCTTACCAACGTACAAGCAAGCAATCAAAGTCAGAATCCATTTATAGACTTTTCGTACATCTGAAGACATTTTAATTTTCACAGCTAGCCAATAAGGTCTGAAATATAAGTGGTAGCAAGTTTGGTTTATGCAGCCAGGACTCTCCCTAAAATATGACATAAGTTCAAATTTAAAATTCAAAACAAAAAGTAAATGTTACTAGAATATAATATTTCACTAATGTGCCCAGGACATAGGCGAATATTGTTTTCCATACTACCAACTTTCAAGGGGAAATTTTATAAACAGCCCTCTTCCTCTTGTGTATAAGATTCATATACAGGACAGTGAATCCAGCTACGCTAATTTTCAGGGTGTTCATAATAGATAAATTGGCATTCAGACTTTTGTATCAGCTGGGCTATGTTCTGTAGCTACAGGGGCTATAGTCATAGGAGCTTACTAGCCTCCATCCATCTGGATAACCCTGTCTGACCAAGGATACAACTACTCCTCAACATGTGTCGGCCATCTCAGATGTTCTCCTAACTCACAACCTTGACTTGGCTAACAATTAAATTTTCACAATATATAAAGTAGTAAAGTGAGTGATAGCCCTTCAAGAGGCTCTCCCCACCCCCCATTATTACCTTCCAGGGCAATGTAGATTGTTTCAACGTAATCAGAGTAAGAATGCTGTGAGGAGTGGATTGTCTGAGATTATCCAATGGGTCCAGATAATCACAGGGTCCTAAAATTACTATTTGGGATGCAGCTTATGGCCTTTTCCCTTTGGTCAAAGTCTGAAAATGAAAGGTGCCCATAAGCTTCCTCACAGATGTGCTTTGAAGCAGTTTCAACTCTGAGGACAATGTGGAGGTTTCAAAGGTCCAGTGATTGGTTCAGTTTCTCAAAGCAGGAGGCGGTTCATCTTCAGTGTCCTCATGGAGCAGAGAGCCCAGGAAGTAATGCAGCCCCCATGTAGAGCCAAATCACCTGCCAGTTCGTCCATCCACTTCTCAACATTAATAAGTAATAACTGCTGCTATTTTCTTCATCAAAACATCTGGAGGAAAACAAAATGTCCCAGAACATTCATGGAACAGCCATATTACTGTTTTTATCTAAAAATAAAGGCCAACCAATCTGTTTCCTTCATCTCTTTCATTCAAAACTACACTTACTTGTTTTTTATGGTACTACTTAATGTCACACAATTCATCATTTCCATTGAAGGAAGAAATTCAGTCTGTGCAAAGATATGGTCACTGATATTCATTGAAACATTATATTTGCTAAAAAGAGACGGAGCCCACAACAGAGAATATGATTAACCATTTGTCTTAATGCAAAGGATGTTTTCCTGCTAATGTCTTTTTACATAATTTAAATAAATGTTTTTAAATACATGTGAATAATCAAGTGAATATAAAATAAGAAAATTTAGAAATAAACATATTTTTGCAAAAATGCCAACTTGGGCCATGATATCAGAATATATTTACATACTTATAAATTTTTAAGTATGTACATGTTTAGAAGGTTTGTGATATATGAAGTTCTTGTGTGTGTGCTTGTGTGTGTGTGAGAGAGAAAGACAGAGGAGAGAGAGACCAGAGAACCTAGACTGTGATTTATTTCTCAGATGGCATCCACCTTGTCATTTTAAAAACAAAACAAAACACAAAACCAAAAAACAAACAAAAACTCTGAGTCTCTTACTAGGCCTAGAGCTCACTGACTAGGGATCCTCACTTCTCTGCTTCCCTACCACTGGCATTACAAATTCTCATCACAATTAAAAAAGAAAGAAAAGAAAGGAAGAAAGAAAGAAAGAAAGAAAGAAAGAAAGAAAGAAAGAAAGAAAGAAAGAAAGAAAGAAAGAAAGAAAGAAAGAAAGAAAGAAAGAAAGAAAGAAAGAAAGAAAGAAAGAAAGAAAGAAAGAAAGAAAGAAAGATCTTTTGACAATTTCACACACATGTAGACTACATTCCGGTATCTCTCTTTTCCTCCCCTACCCTCAACAAAATCCCTGCCTTTAACCATGTCTCTATGCCACCTTCTTGCCTTCTTGTTTTGTTTTTATTTAAATCTTCTGGGTTTAATGAGAGCTGCTCTCATGGGCACCAGTGGTGTAAACCCATTCAATAGAGCAATTCCCCAGTAGCAACGTCACTGAAGATAATGACTTACTCTTTTCCAGTAGGGCTAAAAAGCCAGGGCCTAAGATCTGATCAGAAATTAGTTACCTCAATAATTATTGAACCATTATTTCACCAGCAAGCCCTTCTTACATAGCAAGTTGGTATTGTAGCATGAAATACACAAAGCTCTGGAAGACTGTTGCTGTATTTTGTGGGAGATTGTGTTGTTTCATGGTAAATAATTATCCCACCCACTGGTTTAATAAAAAGTGCTGATTGGCCAAAGGCAGGCAGGAAGTGTGGGCGGGGCTACCAGACTAAGAAAACTCTGAGAACAGGAAGCACAGAGCAGAATGCCAGAGAGAAGCCAGAAGAAGCAGAGGACAACTATGCTGCTCTAAAGAAAAGGTACCGAGCCCCATGGCTGAACAGGAAGAATCATGGGTCAGATGAAGGGTAGAGAGCTAGCAAGTTATATGCCTGGGCCTGAGGCCGATCAGCCTCAAAGTATTGAAAGCATCTGTGTGTCTCTGTGGGACTGCGGGTCTAAACCTTGAGGTTAGGCCGGAAAGTCCAGGCCAGAAATCTCGTACTACAGTATTTCTCACTTACCTACCTTCATGGCAATTTCTGGCACTTTGGAGTCTTTCCAGCTGGAAGGAAGCTTCCAAGGAGCTATAAGTGATCCCTGATATTCTGTGAAGAAAGTCTGGAGCTTTGTCTGCAATAGGGTTTGGTGATGTACTTTATATTTAATAAAACCAGTCTGGAATATCAGAGAACAGTTCTACCCACTGTCAATCCAGGAGGGTCAGAGAGTGATAGCTCACATCTTTAATCCCAGCATGGGAAAGACCAGGAGTGGTGACCTATGCCCTTTATCCCATAACTCCAGAGATGGAGATCTTTCTGTTTCTGTGAGTTCAAGGCCTAGCTACCTAGTAGCCCATACCTTTATTCTTAACTCTGGAATATGATTCAGACTTGAACCTGGAAGTGAAACAACTGGGCAAAGAAGGTATTTAGAGCAGGCATAGGAAGACAGAGATTTATTCCAAGGAAGTGACAAGGAGCCAAGCTGAGGAAGCTGGAAGGTAGCTTTTACCTTGAAAAGTTGGCTGGGTGAGATTTAACTATGGTCTGTTTCCTCTCCCTGTTATTCCATTCCCCCTAACCCCCCCACACACACACATACATGAGATCTGGCTCTGAGTTTCATTAAATACAAACTAGAATTCGTGTCTCAATGGGGTCTTACTATCCATTTTTGGTGGGCAATCATTGACAATAGCAGTAGCTTTTGAGTTTTGGAGGACCTCTTGGGGCCTTCTTGGAAAACACCTCTGATACTAGGACTTTGATTTAATTTAATAGCACATGGTTTCTGGAATCAGCATTATCCACCCATTCATGGTAACTCTAATTAATCACTTTATAATTTTAAATTAGCTTATTATAAAGTGTGTACGTTATTGTGGCTCCTGCAACCATACCTCCTTCTCTACTCCCATCCATCCTTGTTTGAACAATGTCACCTCCAGCATCCCTCATGTTTTTGTAGCACTATATTCCACTACTCCTGTGCTCTTTAAGGCCTTCTAGCCATTCATTCACTATAGTCTCTTTCTCACATCCAGGTTTCCCTAAGCATTCCAATTTAAACAGGCAAGTCTAAATTTTAATGTTATGATCCACATACAAAAGAGAATATGTGTATACCTGGGATTTATGTAGGCTTTTGGAATCAAACTCAGGTCCTCATACAAGCACTTCTCCAAGTTATCTTTTATATAAATATAAATATATATCCTATTTTGGTTAGTTTTGCTGTTAACAACATACCTGGGAATAAAGAATCTCAATATAAGAATTACCTCTATTGAATTGGCCTGTAGGTATGTCTGTGGGACATTTTCTTGCTAACTAATTGATATGAGAGGGCCCAGCCCACTCTGGGCTGTGCTATCCCTGGTCAGATGGGCCTGGGCTCTATGTAAACATTAGCAGTATAAGCAATGCTCCTTTGTGGTCTCTGATACAGTTCCTACATCTTTGTTCCTTGACTTCCGTCTCAGGTTCCTTCTATGCTGGACTATACTATGTAAGCTAAATAAACTCTTTCCTTTCAACTCTTCATGGTCAGTATTTTATTACTTCAATAGAAAAGTAAACTATAACAGACAATTTTTTCTCTAGATCTAGTTTACTCTTATCACTCAGAAATAATTTTAAGTGTAAAAATTGACTTAATAAAATAAAAAGACAATAAAGGAAGGGAATAGATTTCAACAACTAATAAGAATACCACTTTTTAAATCCTTTCAAGTTGATCCATCAAAAATTGTTGTACCTTCAAACAAGAAACCCAAGGTTTTTGTTGTTTGTTTGTTTGTTTGACATAGCTGTTTACCAACAGCCATCTAAGCTTCATGTTTCATTCCTATACCCTATTACCTCTGGTATATAGTGGCTGACGATGCTTAGAATCCTCAAGATCCAAGTCAGAGCTCGAAAGAGATGCTGGGACTCTTAGAGTCAACTCTAAGATGCTAAGGAGAAGCAGGAAACTCTGATTGCACATAATTTCTCAGGAAAAAACATGTCTGAGAACATATATTTATTTATTTTTATTATTTGAGTTATCAAATGACCTTTCTTTACTTTTAAAAGATTTGCCTTCCTACCGTGTTCTCTCTTAATAACCTTGATGGATGTCCTTTGAATACATAGTAGCTGGCTCGAGATGACCCAAGAATGTAATGTCAGTCCAGAGAAACCAAAAATCTGCATATTGAGAATTAATTGTTCCCATAGTCACAGAATAACTGTGACAGCCTAACTCATTTGGACCGTGTTTTAGTTTCCCCAATGACACACTCACAGATACATATTTATAAATGTGTCCTATTTATGGCAGTTGTAAAGATAACAACTTAATGCCACAAAATAATAACATTCAGCTCCCATAAGCCATTCTTTCTATTTCAGTTAGCAACCCACTTCATGCCCTGAAGCAGCCACTGATTTTTTTCTCTATTTGTGCCCCTGAAGAGCTTGCTACTATATCTTTTGCATTCTTATCTGCTAAGCATCATTCATTAAAGATGATATTATGAAATGGACTTGATATATATTTTTAAAAAAGAAAGCCCACTCCACCACCACACTTAAATTCTCCTTACACCTTTTCTAAAGATACATGGCATCCACTCCAAATCATCATCTAAGCAGTGGTTCTCAACCTGTGAGTCACAGCCACTTTGCTGTTTAAAAGGTTTACCTGAGATAATCAGAAAATACATGTTTGCATTATGATTCATAACACTAGCAAAATTACAGTCAGAAAGTAACAATGAAAATAATTTTATGATTTGGGGGTCACCAAAACATGTATTCAAACTGTACTAAAAGGTCACAGCATTAGGAGGGTTGAAAGTCACTGATCTAAAGGGTTGCTACTACTAAATGAATTCTACATCCTGACATCTGATGAAGATATCACATTATGCGTATATGATCTTGAAGAAACTGGCCCTGTGTCTTGGGATATGTAAAGTATTAGAATGACTTTAAATTTATGAAGAAATTTACCAGTGAAACTTTTTTTTTAAAGTAATAGTTGTCACTTTTAGAGAAAAGACTCAGCTAGAAAGAAGAAGAGGAAGGGGTAGGGGTATTGAGAATACTTGGACTGGATTACTTTATATACATACATAAGCATATCATATCGAAGCTTATAGCCTCTTACAATGAATATATATAATAAAACTATGGGATTTTTTAAGTAGAAATATGACTAGTTTGTAGTAATAAGTTTCTGTCTCAGCCTTCGTGCCTAGCCCTGAGGTTCTGACCCGCTGTCTTACAAAACACACAGACACTTACATTAACTTTATGCTGATTGGCCTAAGGCCCAGGTATATAATTTGCTAACTCTTTACTCTTAAACTAACCCATGATTCTTATCTTGTTCAGCCATGTGGCTCAGTACCTTTTCTCAGAGCAGCATAGTTGTCCTCTGCATCTGCTGGCTTTTCTTCTGGTCTCTCTGTCATCTCTGTGGCTTGTCTACTTTGCTCTTCCTGTTCCAGAATTTTGTTAGTCTGGTAGCCCCACCCACACTTCCTGTCTGCCTTCAGCCAATCAGCATTTTTATTAAACTATGGGAAAATTATTTACCCAATGGACATGAAGAATAATGACTTGAATTTTATTATTGGGTTCATTACAACATAAAAAGTGAGGCAACTTCCAGATGTTGTCTTCTGACCTCTCCACATGTAAACCTAAATGCCATCTCCAAAAACACAGGAAAACTGATATTTTATGATTACATAGACATTACACTAATGTAAAAGAATACATATGGTATTCCTCTGGCCCCTCAAAATTCAGAGGGCTCATATATTCTTTTTCATTACTCCAAAAGTCACAATAGCAAGAAATCCTAACACTCCAGGTTTCTGCTGTCACCAAGGGGGGTGATTATTATTACAAGCAAAGATTATTTTTATTAAAAATTTCTTAGATTAAAATTTGATTATAACATCTCTTCCTTCCCTTTCCTTCTCCAAACTTTCCCTTCTCTCCTTCACATTCACGGTCTCTCTCTCTTTTCAAAATGTTGTTACACAAATATAAATGCACTCACTTGCATACATATTCATAAATATGACCAGCTCACTCTATATAAGGCTACTGCCTACCAGTATGCATGCTCAGCACCGACTATTTAGCACTAGACAATCAACTAGTGTGCTCTTCCTTGGAAAGAGAATCACCTCTCCCATTCCCAGCTTTCTTCTGTCCACTTTGGCATGTTCAATGGTGTCATCCTTGTTCAGCTCACATTTGGGAGGCCATGTTGGCAAGAATTTATGACTGTATTTTCTGATAGTACTAGGAGGCACAATCTCACTTCCTGGCCCTCTGGGTCTTACAGTCTATCAGCTCCCATTTCCTCAATATTCCCCAAGCCTTAGGTGTGGAAGGGACTTGTAGATGTATTTAGAATTTTTACATTAAGAAATATAATTTAGGAAAATATACCCGCAAATGAGGGGAGATGTCTTTTACAAGTAATTATTTTGAGGAATACGTTTCCAAGATATCTAGAAATAAAACCACTACATTTCATATTTTTCATAAATATCAATTGTTAAAAATGAGAATCTAATTGAGCAATAGTATATTATTGTCCAAGAGAAATAACTTGAATCTGGAAGCCTTAAGATTCTTTTTTAACAATGTGATAGCATTGTATTGACTGCCTTTTGTTGTTAATGCCTTGAGTGCCTTTTCTTCCTCTTACTACTCTTGATCATCTATTTTCATGAAAAAATAAGGTCTACAGTACCTATGCATACATTTCTTTTTACTTCCTAAATAGTTAAACATAATTATCATACTAAACTGATCACTGGTTTTAAGTGATCTACACCAAAATGTGATTACCCCTCAAAATTGTCATTAAACATACAAAATGACAATTTGAGAAACATACTTAAGACAGTTTTATCTATATTCAGCATATAAAAATATTTAAATCAATTTACCTGCTGAGTAAGCAACACAGAATGTTTGTTACCGCATCACAATTTTTAGTGCCTGGTTGTCTTTATTTTGAACAGCAAGAAAAGAATCTTCTAAAACAGGAATTAGTTTAAGAAAATATTATCTTAATTTGTAGGGTACCTCTTGAAGGGTCTAAAGAATGTGGACTTAAGAATGGGAAACAGAGTTCTACATCATCCTGTGGGAAGGACATAGTCTGGGGTATTATGTTGTCCAATTTTCTACTAAGTGTAAACCTGCATAAGTCTTCTTTAGCATTCAGTATTTTTAATATCAGCCTTACATCCACCAAACACATGGGAGAAGGAAGGTTAGACTGGCATTGGATATGCTCTACAAGGACAGCACAGACTTGGGATAAGCACTTGGTCTCTGGACTGAGCAGTAATGGGTCTGAAGATGTGTCATCTGCCCCAAAAGGACCAAGGGATATTCTTTAGACATAATGCTGAAACCAGGACAGACAAGAGAAAAACAAGTGTGTGAGCTTGGCTGTGGAAGATCAGGTGCTTTCTGCAAGTCCAGTTTAACACGTTGCTCACTTGTGGCCCTCCCATCTGATTAAAATGGTTCACAGATGGGCTCTAAGGAGGAAATAATCAAACCTTTGGAAGGATGACAGACATCACTATGATACCTCAGAGGTATTGAAAATGTTGACCAGGACAGGTACAGAATATCAATGGATTTCAACTGCACATGCACATAACGCCAAGAAAAAATACAGTAACTTGAGTTTCCTAATATTTTAATACTTTCACCCCATAGTTCGCTCTTCTGCTGTGTAATAATGAGACACCTCCAGTTTTACTAGCTTTGTAATTAACAGCCCCAAAGCAGATACCAGACCACTTATTTGATGTGCAGATTCCCATAACCTTTTTTTCCTTGCCAATTCATTTCAGTTTCCCAGAAACTAAATCATAACTATGCATTTGTGTACACTGTCACCATTTTTTTGAGAAATAGAATTAAATATTTCTTATTAAGAAAACTCAAGAGATTAATCAAATTCAATGTACACATAAGGAAATAACTAGCAAGTGCCAGGCAGCAATTCCTTAGCTGTTGGAGTGATTTTAATTACAAGGTAGTGGAATCGTTAAATACTAACAGACAGAGGGAGTGAGTTGGCACACTTCCACAAAGAACCAAATAGCACATGCCTAGGCAACAGACAAAAAGTAAAATGAGAAATCCAACAAAAGAGGGCTATTTCCAAAGAGAATAAAATAAAAATAATAACACGAAGGGAGAAATATTATTTTTTAAAATGGAGTTGGTCAATTGTGCATCTCCAGCTTCCCTAACAATAAAATACTCTCTCAAATACAAAAGCAAAAGCAAATGGCTCTGTAAAGTTAATTCTTGGTAAAGGTTCTTTTAAAGAAAATGAATAATATTTCAAAAGGATTCCCCCTCTGTCTCTATCTCTATTTGTGTGTGCCCATCCTTAAGAATATAAATCTTGATGGAAGACAGCTTCCTCTACGTTGGTTTGATTTTATACATATTCCTTTCCGATCTTGAATTTAGCTCGATTTAGAAGTAGATGTAAAACAAGAACATAAAAAGTTCTTGTTTCCTTAGTAAAGGAAATTCTTAAATACAGCCCTGTGAATATATCTATGAAGGAGATCTTGTCTGATACTGGAAGGTCAGAGGAGCATCCATGTTTGGAGGCTGCCTGCTCTACATGCCCAAATCTGTGACATGAAAATTTGATGATGTAATTTTGATGAAATGGTTAATTATAACTTTTCAAAGAACCATGTGGCACATTTACTAATATTACTAAAGCAATCTCCTGTATGGCCTTTTGCTAATAAAGTATAAACAAGTACATTTCCCAGGTTAAGCAGGGGCAGTTATTAACTCCTTGGCCCTACATACTTCTATAGCTCTTAAGTAGCCAACATGCATTCCTCCTAAAAAGAAGTAAGGGCTGGAAAACAACTTTAAGCCTGCACTTGAGCTAAAATACAACTGCAGTGACCTGCAAGCCACCTTACACAGTGTACCAATCAGCCTAAAAATAAAGCCCCACTGTCTAATTTCCTACAACTGTATAATGCACATGCAAAGTGAAATTACAAGCTTATTTTCTCTTCTCCATACAGGCAAATCAATAATAGGGAGAAAATTGATGGTTTTGCAGCAAATCATTTGGGGAACAAGTCATTGGTATCACTGAATAAAGAAATAAAATCTAGAATGCTCATGGAACTCGAGGAGATTCTGAAATAATGAGAAGTCCCCATGGACTGTCAAGGGATACATTGTGATGCATAACCGGATACATGAGAACTACACATTTAAAAAGGATAACGTACAAACTATAGAAAACCTGGGATAAAGGGCAGTTATGTATAGAAATTACAATATTGCTCAATGCTAAATTTAGGGGAAACGTCAAATTCAAAAAGACTCATTTCTCCAGGTCTAGTCATTTGTCACTCTTGATGACTCACAGGCAAAAGCCTTATGTTAATGGTGTGTGTGTGTGTGTGTGTGTGTGTGTGTGTGTGTGTGTGAGAGAGAGAGAGAGAGAGAGAGAGAGAGAGAGAGAGAGAGAGAGAGAGTTACCATTGGTGTCTGCTGTGATTGTGGATTGTCTAAATAGCAAGAGAGCTATTATCATGATAAATAATCACACCCATAATGATGATCATGTGACCAAAGTTTTGTACCTTTCATACAACTTGAACAAATGCTGACTGCAGAGAAATAAAGGGCAGCAGCCCTGTGTGATCAGCCTTTTCATTTTTGTTCCGTAGGTAGAAAAATAAATAAAAGCAAGTATTCTTATTTGTATGACTAAGACAATTCTTCTACAAGGGAATTTAACTAGTAATATCAACAATCAACATTTACTGAACCCTTTCTCTGTGGCGGTCACAGCTGATACTGTGGACAATTATGTGAATCTTTAAAACTATGAAGAAAATATATCAGTCAAAATCTAGGCAAAAGGCAAAAAGCATATCATCTATGTATAAATGCAATGAAAAAATGAAAAGACAGAGAAGAAACAGAAGAGGTAATAACCAGAGAAATGAGCTATCTCCATCAAAGCTACAGGAACAGATGGAAAATAAGCGATTATGAAAATTTAGAAACTTGAAGAGGGACCTTGTAGAATTAAACCAAGACTTCTGTAAAGGAAGATACTGTAGTTTTTTTTCTAATATGACTCAATGAGATCATGCTGCTGTGTTTTCAAGGGGAGAGGAATTGAAAGAAGCGACAATTTTAGGTTGAAAATTACTTGTGTGAAGAAGTTAAAAAAATGGAGAGGAAATACAGAGGGATGACTCTCCTTATATCTCTAGTCTCTCTGGTGTAATCTAGGAACAGATCTTAGAAACGAATAACAAAGATGAATCCCAGAAACAGTATCTATCGTAAAGCAGAGTAGGAAGGGTATGGCGCTAATGGACAGGGGCCAAACCATGGACTCTGTAGGTGTAACTGATCACCTACAGAGGTAACAGGGAAGAACATGTTTTGCACACGAGTGTACAGCATATGAGAGGGAAAGCTGGGGTTCAAAGACAGGCAGGCTGACATAAGAGTTCTTAGTCTTATCCCTTCTTATCTTTTGAGATGGAGCCCGAAGCAATGGAAAGAGGAAAACAGATTAGTTTCCAGGGCAATTCAGAGTGGAAGGATTCAGTAATATTTCACTCTGGACCTCAGTAATACTCATCATAGGAAAAAGATAAATGAATTATGTAATACATAAGGATCCTTTGGTTTAAACACTACAAGTTAAGCAGGAACCAGCTCATGAAAATACACACTCTCTTAAGTCCCTATAATAATGTGCCCTAGGCTGTGACAACTCCACCAATGTTACACACAAGGGCACTTGGAAATAATTTTCTGCACTTAACCTTGTTGCTTGTTCCTGGTGCTCAGATTCTTCCTCCACTTTTTTTCAGAAGCATTTAGAATGCCTGTGCCCATGGAAAGTAATGAGTAGACATTTCTTATTTCAAACATAACACATTTCATTCCAGATCATCTAAAACTGGTTACTAAAGACAGAAGAGTATAGCTTTTTTTTTTTTCTTCAAGGACCTGCCCTTTAATAAAGCCAGGGGACCCAACTGGAAAAAAAAAATATTTATTATGTCATGTGACATGAGGGGGAAAAAAAGTGATCTGATTATTGTTATAGCAAAGCGTTAGGCTGCATGGAGTGGAAAAATTCTTAAAGTACATAGCTTCTGAGGTGAGCTTTGAAGAAGTGACTCAAGCATGGACATGTGTCACACAGCCTGATGAGGAGGGTGTAGAGTCAGTGGATACGGAAGCAGAGGAGAAGTAGCATTATTGACAGGCTCAGAAAAAAGGTACGGGAGAGGAGGATGCAGTAGACTGGGAACCTATAAGGAGTTAGCGTTGCTACCAGCACGCGTCATGCTGCAGACCATGGGAAGGTGGCATTGGGAGACTGATATGTCTGAAAGATGTATGTAATAGGCTGATGTGTCTGATCACTCTTCCTATAGCCAGACATAGTCAACGAATTACTAATTAGAAATAAGAAGGAACAAACCACTAAGACGATGCTACATTAAGAATGAACTTCAAGCCAGATATGGTGGCACAAACCTTTAATTCCAGCACTTGGGAAGTAGAGGCAGGCAGATCCCAGTGAGTTCTAGGTCAGCCAGAGCAAATAGTGACACCAAAACCAAACAAACAAAAACTAAACCTTAAAAAATATAAGATCATAATAGTATATGACTTTTTTTTTTTTAATTAAAAGCCCAAGAAAGAAATAAGTTTGTGGGCACGAAGCAGGTAGTTGCCTCAGGCTGGGGTTCAGCAGGTACTTCTTGCAATAATACCAAGGGTGGAAGGGTCTGGCTTTAGAGTCTGATGAATTAGGATACACAGCATGAAGCCACAGAATGGAATGATGTCACAGCTTGTGTGAAGCAGGTCCAGCTACTTCAAAGCCTGCAGAACTGGGGCAGATCTCAGAGGCCAGGACAGTAGAGATCAGTGTGTACAAAGACAGCTGTGCATTCTCAGGCGTTCTGCTCTTCAGCTGGTCCTGTAATAACAGCTACAGATAAAGAAAGGGAACTATCTGGATTCAGTTAGCTGTTGCTTAGCTTCCGGTATTCTCAGTTCTTGGCCCTTTTTTTAAGCCTTGCTTAATCTGGAGGGTAGTAGAAGGCATAAAATTCCAAAGTAGAAATGGAATGTTAAAAATGAAAATTTTTAAGCAGGGAGGGGAGCAGAGCAATGGTGGAAAGAAGTTGAAATGAAATGATCAACTAAACTAATATTGTAGAGAAAAACCTTAAGGAAACTTGATACATAATAAGCTAATAAAAATATTTCTTAAGGAGTTTGAAGGTAGGTAACCAGATTGGGTGTATGAAACTGATTTCACGAGGCGCAGGGTATTAATAAAAGTCTCAGTAACAGGAGTATGCTGTCTTCCTAAAAGTTGTTGACAAGAAAGCCTCCCAAGTCCCCACAAGTATACAAATATTATTGTTGTGAATTTGCACACCAAAATGATATAGCAAAACACACCTTGCACACAGGAATTACAGAAATCAAGTTGGATCCAGTCTGGAAGCTTCTTCCTGCTGGATAGCCCTCATAGTGCCTTCTAGGAATTGTTTTACAGAGCACTGGAGGAGAAAAGACATCACCTGTCTAACCCAGCCCCTAACTCTTGTGTGCTGCAACACCATAAAGTAAGCCAACTGGTGTGATAGTGGCAAGTCTGTTATGGGGATAACTACTTTCTGGTTTGATTTACAGCTGGTCCTGTAACCCAATCAGAAGCCTGTGTCTGGGGAGTTCATATACTCCAGTGAGGAAGCCCTGTGGTTTTTTGTAGGGTTTTTCATTTGTTTGTTTGTTTTGCTAAATTCCCATTATGTAAATCTTAAATTGCCTTCTAAGTAACTATCTTTACTCCCACAGATTGGAGCTGGTTTCACCAAATAAGCTTCTCTTCCTCCCACCTCATGGTGGTTTTGTTTCCAGAGAAACAAAACTCATCAAAGTACGGAGAATCGATGACTACTGAATGTCAAGACCTGAGTGGGACATGATGTGGCCCCTCCGATGCACACAGAGTGTAGCAAAAGAGTGAAGGAAAAACCGTAAAAGCTATGAGAGATGAAGGAAGGGAGAGGGCTATTCAGAACTCTGACATCCGGGCACAATATAGCTGCCACACCTGTACAAGCCCCAGGAGTGGCCCGTTAACACCCTGTCATAGAAGACATAGAAGGTCACATGGGGGTCACCCCTCTTGAGACTTTATATGTAGTTAATTGTTGTTGGGGAAGAGAAATTCAAAGGGGGATTATCATTTAAGAGAGTAGAGGGGAACAGAGGATAACAGGAAGGGAGTAGGGTTTGAAATATATTTAGGTACGTGTATGAAAATATCACAATGAAACCCATTATTATGCGTAATTAATACATGTTAACGAAGCATTTTTTTTAAAGTTACTTAAACTCTCTGAGCTTCGATTTATTAACGGCAATAATAGTAATAATCAATACACACAGCTATCTAGGAATGTGCATCCAGTTTCAGGCTGCAAGCCACGCATCAGCCCCATTGTGTCAACATCTCAGAACTGCAGTTTCTTACCTATGAAGGTGGTAGCACTCAAGTTCCTTTCCAGCGCTCACAGTCTGTGGCACTCTGCCAGGTCACCCGTAAGTGTTCAACCTTCCGGAGTGTTTTATTTATATGAGGCTCTCATGGAAGAAGTTGTTCAGAGAGGTTCTATGGACTTGCTCTCCATTCAGTGTGCACTTATCTGGAGCCTAGACACAGACTCGTGCAAAATGAGAGCCCTCTGGAAAGCAATGCTGTGTGAGGACTCCAGGTGTTCTGAGGCACAGAACAGGGAGCAGCTGCAGCGAGAGCAGCTGAGTGTGACGATCTCCACAAGCCCAAGGCAACAGGATCAAGTATATATATACATTTCCAGAATGCATTCAGGTGAGGGTTGGATCTTCAAATACCTCCGATATAACCCCACTTAATGAGTCTCTGACTTTCCCAAATGATCTTGCCTTTGTTAACTAGCTTCATTAACACAAGTCATTTTGCAGCCTACACCGAGAAGGTGGAAGGGGAGAGTTTGGATAGAACTGATTAATTCTTTACTTAATCGTGCTCTATCTTTCCGGCTGACCTTTTTCTAGTCTCATTATTACAATTCCTTTTAAGAGTGAACGTGCTCCATGGAACAATTAGCCGTCTCCTCTGTCTTTTTATATCTAAGTGACTTTGTTTTACCAGTCCTCTTTAAGAAAAATGCTCTCTCTCATTCTTTGGGAAACTGAAAATGAAAAAAAAAAAAATTAAAGATGAAGTTTCTAAACATGCCAGTTCCAGCAGACAGCTTCCACAGCTTCATGTTTTCAGGGGAGTACCAGGCCAGTTCTGAGGCAACCATTATTCTCTCATGAAAGGCTCCTATGACCTCTACCTCAGCATTAGAAAGCTTATCTGTTTCTCACCTCTTTCTTCAAAAGAATGAGCCAGCTTTGGAACCTAGCAGGTAAGAAGTTAAAATGTATTCCATTAAAAAATATTTTTTTTTTCTGGCAGAAATCACCTTGCTCCCATTTGAACTGACCCTGCCTTGTTGGAAAACATCACAGGCACAGATTTGAAGACCAGACATTTAAATCCAGGAGAAAATTAAGAATTGTGGGCAGCAATGCCTTGGAGGTAAGAGTCTACGGCAGATGCACAGAATGGCTGGCTGCATAATTGATAAAGAGTCATTTCCTGGTCTTATAAAAAGTGCTAATGAAATGGCTGCTTCCCTACCACTAACTGTTCAGCTATTGTTAAAACGTGAACAATTTAACCTTAAACTATATTCACCAATATCACCTAATTATATTTTAGAGTTCACAAAACTATCCCTTTTGGTGACCATGCAAAATGTCAAAGTTGGCAATTAATCTCTTAGATTTCCAGATATATGACTATTTAATATTGTTGTCATTTTCAAAACCTGTTCCTATTATTCTTCATACACCAAGATCATCATGCTTCTGCCCTTTATCTTCATTAAAATCTGGCTCCAGGAAAAGATCTGACAAATTCAGTTTCCCTAACATGATTATACATGATAACAGCTTCAAATTCTTACCTTTCAAGGACACTGGAATTTAAGAAGAATCTGAGTCTTTTCACAGTGTAGTATTTGTTAAAGCAACTGGTAGCTGAACCAACTATAGAGATTTTCAACACACTTTCAACCTTCTACTGCAAGGTTTTGATTACAGAGCTTTGAACATGGAAATCTCTGTAAGCGTATGTTCACATGTGTGTATGTATGTATATATATATATGTATATATATATATACAGTCTTTCATGGTGCTTCTAAAGTGATGTCCAGACAATCTCTCCATTGGGAAATTACAAGATAAAAGAATGTAGACCCAATGTAAAGTTCCATTGTTAATCATAGACTTGAATAATTCTGGCTATGTAGCTGATATGAGACTATCTCTCCTGCCTGTATATCAAACTGAGTCACTGGACAAAGGATAGACAGGCCCTCAGGAAGAGTATCTCCAAGTGCTCATGCCACACACATTAAGATCTTGTAGAATTCCATTTGGCATTTTGTTTTATTTCATCAGAGTTTTCAAACCACACTCAGACCTAACTCAGATTCTAGCTTGGAAAACTTGCTAAATGCTCCTAGACGATGAAGTGGAAGGAGTATTAAATGGGCTATTATTGTTGCTGTGTTTGCAATGTGAGACCTAAAGTGTTGGAGTTGTAAGTTTAATCCCTAACGCAGGAGTGTAGGAAGGTGAGACCTCTGAGAGATGATCAATCAACTGGAGATTCTGAACCAAGGAACAGGTTGTGTTCAAAACAAGAAGATGATGAATTCAGCTTCATCTTCCACGCACGACCTCTTGCTCTTTGGCTTTCTCTGCGTAATAATGTAATAAGGGCTTTCAGCTCCTTCGCTTTGGACTTCCAACCTCTGAATCTATTCAGATCCAATCGTTTTTATGAATTACCCATTTGTGTTATTGTGTCAAGGCTGCATAAAATATATTAAGACAATGTTTTTCTCAATCATTTTTGCAAAAATTATAAATCATAAGCTGTATAATAGCACAAAACAAATGAAGACATCACTCAGTATCACCCAAAATGACTGATTTTTGGTATATGATATATTTCTTTCCTGGATTTTTGCTATGAAATATGACAATATTAAATTTATTATCATTTTGTAACTAATTTAGAAAACTTTTACATGAATTTGGATTTCAAAAAGAATATTTTAGAAAGATAATTAGAACGGGAACTGGAGAGATGGAGCCTCTTCTGGCCTTATTGGAAAATGCACTCACATGGTTCATAGAGATACGCAGAACGAAAACATTCGTACATATACAAAAAAATAAATAGTTTTATTATAAAAAGACAAAGTAGCAAATAGTATTATTATTTATAAATATAGTCTATTCCACTAAATTAAAATATATTTAGATATCTGAATTGATTATCAGCTTTTGATATTTAGATAAACTTGTAAAGAATATCTTTATATAGGCATCTGCATTTTAACCTCTTAATTTTAGAAGGATAATTCCTCAATTAGAAAGAGTTGTACCCTATTGAATGTTAATCATTGGGTTGAAATTGTCTTTGTGACCATGATGTGGCAAGAGTTTAGAATATTCAACTGAAATAAAAACGAGCTTCTAGAACAGTGATTCTCAACCTGTGGGTTCTGACCCCTCTGAAGGTCAAATAACAAATTCAGAGGTGTTACCTAAGACTATAGGAAAACCCAAGGATTTATGTTTTGATTCATAGCAATAGCAAAATTACATCTATGAAGTAGCAATAAAAATAATTGTGTAGGGGGATTATGTTGTTCCATTGTAAATAATTGTCCCCACCTATGAGTTTAATAAAAAATGCTGATTGTTCAAAGGCAGACAGGAAGTATGGGTGGGGCTACCAGACTAAGAAAACTCAAGGAACAGGCAGAGCAAAGCAGAATGCCAGAGAGAAGCCAGAAGAAACAGAGGACAACTATGTTTCTCTAAGAAAAGGTACTGAGCCAATTGGCTGAACAGGATAAAAGTAATGGGTTTTATAAAGAGTTAGCAAGTTATATGCCTTGGCCTTAGGCCGATCAGCCTAAAACTATTGTAAGCATCTGTGTGTCTCTGTGGGTATGTGGGTCTGCGGGCCTAAACCTTAAGGCTAGGCCCAGAAACCTCGTACTACATAACTGTATGGTTTTGGGGGGAGTCACCACATGAGGATCTGTATTAACAAGTCATAGCATTAGGAAGGTTGTGAACCACTGCTCTAGAAGAACAAGCACTTGAATTTGTATTCCAAATAGCTTACTACCCTTCTGCTCATGGTCCTACAATACTAAGGCCCAAGAGTATACCTCAGAATGTCACTCTCTCCTAGTTTCTTGAGACTCTAAGATTCCCTGGGTTATAGTAATTTTAATGCTAACACTGGAAAGTTCTTGACAAGTTAGCATAGTTGGTCACAGACTGCAACTAAACTTTGAGTTTGTTAAACAATAATTTTACCCAAATAGTGAATACAAATTTATCTATAATTCTCTCCCCATTGACTCCACCATCAAACTCCATACCTAGACTTCTCATACCTGCCTCAGTGGTCTAGCCCAGGGAGTTCCCCTGGCCTCACCCACACTTTTTCCTCAACCCTCCAGGGCTAGTTTGGTCTCATGACCAAGCATAGATTAGCTTTCCCTGCCTTCCCTAAAAACATGTTCTAGGCTTCGGCCAAGATCTTTCCCACCTATCCTCTGAACCACAGGACTCTTTTACTTCATATTCAAGCTATCCAGTCAAACCTATCTATCTCCACACTCCCAGCCTGAAGAGAAAGCTCATCCTGTTTATCAATCCAGTTCTCTCTTTGCACCTGACTTCATTTTACCTAAGCCATTTCCAAACTCTATAATTAACCATAACTGAACCCACCCCAATGTCTTCACTTCTTCCCCAACCTACACAGAACAGAGAAAGTCCACATTCATGTGCAGATTTTATCGGAATACCAACAATATAAAAGATAAGACCAGTATCTTCTCCCTAGAACTTGTACCAGTCCTGTAGAAAAGTCGCCAATGAGAACTATGTAGATGAGCTCTGGGACACAGGAATTAAAAAAAAATCATAAGCCTATTCAAAAACTTTTAAGGAGTTTAAGGACACAAAGAAATATCACAGTGAACAAGGGCAAAGAGTGTAAGAAGAAGGTGTGCCTAAGGAAAGGGAAGAAAATACAAACCTGGGGCCATGGAAAGGAAAAAGACAGTTCAGGACTTGAGAATGAAATTTCATCAGGAGACACAAACACTGAAGAGGACTCAAGCTGAAATGAAGAGGGAATAAAAAACTCAATAATCCATCTTAAAAAAAAAAAACTCAAAGGAAAGTCTTATAAGTAGAATGAATCAAGTAGAAGACATAATATCAGAGGGGGAAAAAGAGGATCTAGACCAAATAAGCAAGGAACATAAAAAAAGTTTTAAAATATGAGAACACACAGAAAATATAAGACATCATGATAACTAAAAAATTTCAAGTTATAGGCATAGATGAGGGAGAAGAATCTCAAGTCAACAGCATAAATTAGATCGTCAACAAAATCAAAGAAGAAAATATCCTGAAACTAACGGTAGACACATACAAATATAAGAAGCACACAGAACATCAAAGACTAGAAATAAAAATGTCCATGGCATTCATAGTTTAAATGCTCAGTACACAGAACAACAACAAAAACGTATCTTTAAGTCTGCGAGAGATAAAACACAAGTCACATATAAAATAAAATCCCATCAGAACAACATCTGATTTCTCAATGGAAACTTTGAAAGCCAGAGATCCTGAAACAATGTATTTCAAGTTCAAAAAGGCTATGACAGCCAACCCCAAATAATATACCCAGCAAAACTATCTGCCATGTTTGAAAGAGAAAGAAAAACTTTCTATGACATAAACAACCTAAAATTATTTTTATCCAGAAAACCAGACTAAAGAAAAAAAGGCTGAAAATAAGAAGCAAAACAGAGGCTTAAAAAAATGCCAAGCCATAACTATTAAGACCCAAAACCCCACTTGGATGAGAACACAAGTAACATCAAAATCAAAAACGCAATGACTGCAACTAACACACACACATTTCAATGATAACTTTAGATATAAATGCTCTCAATTCTCCAATTAAAAGACACAGGCTGACTAAAGGGATCAAGAATAAAAACTCATCTATCTGCTGCCTACAAGAAACATCTCGCCCTAGAGTAAAAGGATGAATGAAAGTATTTAAATCAAAAGGGTTCAGAAAGCAAACAGTCATCACTATTCCAATGTCTGACAAAGTAGCTTTCAAACTAAAGTTAATCAGAAGAGACAAGGAGGAATATTTTACTCTAATCAGTGTAATAGTTAACCAAGAAGATATAACTATTCTAAACATTCATTCATCAAACTCTGGGGAGGTATAGAAAGCTTTGTTGTCACAAGTAACAACACAGAGACTTCTTATTAGTTGTATAGCTTGGTCTTATCTTAGGCTTGTACACTAGCTATTACAACTTAAATTAACCCATTTACAATATTCTACCTTTTGCTTCATGGTCTTTTCATCTGTCTTTCATTATGTATGTCTGACTTTCTTCACGTTTTGTTAGCATGTGATGCATGCCTCAATTCCCTCCCCTTTCTCTCTCTGCTCAGAAGTCATACCTATTTCCCCTGCCTAGCTTTTGGCCATTTAGCTTCTTATTACATCAATCACTTCAATACATCTTCACACTGTATCCAAATATTCTTCATTATTTTTACCTTCTTCTCTAAATAAAAAGGAAAGGTTTTAACTCTAATATATTAAAACTAATAATTGTCAAGTAAAGATTATATTCACAATATCTAGTCCATTTGTATTTGGCAAATTTGGTGAAATTACTCTATTCTCTATTCTATATTAGTGAGTCAAAAGTTTTATATCTAAAATATTTTTTATTATAGCTTATAATGCCATCTTAAAAATATCTTTTTTAGATCTTAAAACATTTTTCTTAGATAAACAACTCTAGCTCGACATCTTTTATATGAGTTTCTTTTCTAAATTTGCTAACTAGGAAAACTCTAACTATAATCATCTCATCTTCAACTCCATCAGAGATCCAACAAGGATACAATATTACTTGAATAAATAGAAAGTACAGAGCAAACAACTTCCAAAGCTATAATAAATGACAGAAACAACTGGCTGCCTGGACACTATACTATAGTGTTACAGAACACTATAATTCTGTGTATAAATATACAGATAAAGTTACATGTTTCTCTGTAACACTGGGAAATTTATCTTTGGCCTACAGGTCTATAATATCTGAGAGACATTTCTGTGAGGCAGGAAGATTGAAGTAATACCCTCTTTGCCTTGGCAAAGTTCAACAGTCACTTCTTTGTGTGTGGCTTGTCAATTTGGACAACATACAGTCAGAGTCAAGGCAAGGGCAGTTTCTTGCCCAATGGCTAACTTTTTCAAGAAAAATGCAAAGTCCATATGGAAGATTTTAATTTGCACCATCTTCTCTGATATAGATTGGTATTGACAGGAACAGACTTGTCTCACTGTCATGAAAAACTTTATGTTATTAAAGCATCTTAAATGCAATATTTGTAGAGTTTTGAAGGGTTTGGAGACTACCTGTTTATCTAAAATAATCTGAATTTGAGCTTAAAAACATACCTAATATTGAGGAATCTGTCTTTGACCTACAAGTTTGATTGTTATAGGTGACTAACTGCTATCTGCATTTCTTTATTTTCCTAAACAGTTTGTAATAAGAACTTTCAAAAACTAGAAATTTATATTACATTATTAAATAAGCTTCACATGAACAATAAATTAATCAAGAGTCGAAACATATGTACAATAAAAATTACCTTAAATTTGTATTAATATTCAAAAATTCATCCTTACATAAAATATTTAAGACTAGTAGCTACTATTATAGTTTAAAATTAAATTAAATAACCTACCATTTTATCCTATCATTTCAATAGGGAGGAAATTTCATAAAATATCTATTCCTGGATTTGAAAATACAGATTGATATCAATTAAAATTAGATGATTTCTATAGGGGGATTATGTTGTTTCATTGTACATAATTGTTCTACCCACTGGTTTAATAAAAAGCATTGATTGGTCAAAGGCAAACAGGAAGTGTGGGTGGGGCTACCAGACTAAGAAGACTCAAGGAACAGGCAGAACACAGGAGAATGCCACAGAGAAGCCAGAGGAAGCAGAGGACAACTATGCTGCTCTGAGAAAAGGTACCGAGCCGCATGGCTGGACAGGATAAGAGTCATGGGTTAGTTTAAGGGTAAAGAGTTAGCAATTTATATGCCTGGGCCTTAGGCTGATCAGTCTAAAACTATTGTAAGCATCTGTGTGTCTCTGTGGGACTGCGGGCCTAAACCTTGAGGCTAATCCCAAAAGTTCAGGCCAGAAACCTCTTACTACAGATTTCAACACCCCATTTTCTCCAACAAGCAAGTCATCTGGGAAAAAATAGAGAAACATCAGAATTAATGTCATGATCAAATGGACTTAACATATCTATATAATATTCCAGCATGCGGAAGCTTCTCTAAAATGGACAACACCCTGTGACACAAATAAAATTTGCAAATTCAAAAAGGTTAAAATCAGTCCCTATGTCCAGTCTGACCACAGTGAAAGACACCTTCAAACAGAGAGCAAAATAACCTCAAGTAACCACACAACAAACTACTAAACAATGAATAGGTGCATAGAATGAAGTCATTAAAAAACAGTTTCCTGGAACAAAATAAAAATGAAAACACAAGGTACTAAAACTTTGAGGATACATTGAAAGCAGTCCTAAGAGAAAAATGTATAGCTTTAAGTATCTACATTAAAAATATCAGAAAGAGCATGATCTTTTTTAATTGGCAGCCTCTATCTCCAAATCTTCAGTATGTGAGTACATAGACTATCCTAACTACAGAAACCCAGAAAGTAAAATGATATGGGAAATGGGAAATGGGAAGCTCTTTGGGTTTGTCATTAGGGAATAGAAAGAGATAAATACAGTGAATGCTGGGAAGACAGTAAATGCAAATAGCAGGATATAAGTGATTTGATAAAGGAAATAAAAAAGAGGGGATCTTTAAAGAATGGTGAAGTACATATAGAAGAAAGAAGAAGTAGTTAAGACAATAAGGATCCTTCCCCCATTCAAAACAAAAACCCACAAAGGATCTATTATACTATCAAGTACCAAAACCACTATTATTCTCTGTGTAAATATGCATATATAGTTTTAACAAACTTCTCATCTGGGCTTACAGTGCTATCTCCAAACGCTACAGACCACCTAATTTAAACCCAACACCATACATGAGAAGGCTTCTTTTGAGTCATTGGCCAGATCTGCTGAAGAGACTTCCAAAACATATAACATACTGATGTTGCCATTTGTTACCTCCCTTGTCCCCAGAGGTGGAAGATAAGTCCCTATTGCTAAAGATACCGTGTGATTCAGAATCAGGACCCAGAGACCCCAGAGCTGGAACTGACCTCAAAAATCCCTTCAGAGTACTAGGTTTTCTGGTACCAGAAGTTACCATAAAAGCTTTCAAAAAAAGGGAAGCAACCAACAGTCCTACCTAGCTAGGTACGACACCTGTGAAATGAACCACATCAATAATTATCACAGCAAGATAAACCTAAGGGTGAAATAGTAACATACATATCATAAACCTAAGACCTATTCAACATGACAGAGACCTTGCCTATTACTAAAAAACCTAGCTAACAAGTCTGTACTAGTGAAATACTGGTTACTGGAAGAGAATCTACAACCATTAACTAAATTAATAAAAGCTATAAATATTTGTTCTGTATAGATAAATGTAGTCTTCACCCACCCCTCATCTAGGGTACTTTTCTTTGTAACAGATAGAAACCACTACAGAAAACCTCAACCAATCAAAAGAGTAGTACATCTGACTCCAAATATATACAGCTACACAGTGCTCCTGAACCTAATTCTCAGGGAACATTTCAGAAGAGGGAGTAAAATGATCATGAGAGTCACATGATCAGGGAGTTTACTGTGAGATTATGTCTCCTAATAATATCTGAAACTACACCCATATATTCTCTTGAGCAGTTCTCTTGCCTAGATGTGATCTGAACAAGGATTACAGCAATGAACACGCCAAACTGGACAGAGAAAAACCCATGAAACCTCAGCCTTATACAAAAAAAATTGTAAAATACTGAGGGCTGCTTGAAATGGAGAGGTAGCCTTCTCCGGGGGAAAAATACACTAATTGGTTGTCCATAAGCCAAATAGTCACCCTTGAAAACATGTGCAGGTAGCATTATATGGACTTAACAGGTTATGTTAAGAAAAATATATATGCACACAGTAATAATTAGTGAAAAAGGCCATGAGTTTGAAGGAGAGCAGAGAGAGGTATATTGGAGGAAATGGAAGGGAGACATGTAATTAAATTATAATCACCAAAATAAAAAAAAACAAATTATAAAAATAATGAATGCATTGTAACTGGTAAAATTCTATGAACTGATATAATTGATAGATATATTATTGATACAATAAATATATGAAGTACACATTATTGTGGTATTGACATTTTTTTATACTGGAAATGCTGAGATGACTCCACTATTATTGACTGACCCTTTAAGAAACTGGACCCCACCAGATGTACTGACAAAATTAGATAAGGGGCCAGTATCACCAGCATCCTCTTGTCCATGAGCCTGTCTAGCATCTGTACTACAGAACAACAGCTCGTTTAAGGCCAAATCCTTTACGTGGCTGTATCTTGTGAAGAATCACTCCTGGCATGAACTCACAATCTTTTCTTGTCTCTTTATTGGGCTATCAGCTTTGGTCTCATTTACAAGCTACCCCTTCACTTCCACAGTTTATGATACTAAAATCTCATTAATGCCAGGAAATGGTGTAGAGAGCTAAATAGACAGGAGTTATCTAGCAGGACACTAGAATTATTTCAGAGACTTCGTTTTCCTTTATGCACTGTGCATGTTTTCATTGCAATTAATGTGGTGGTGAGCAAAGGGGTAAATGCTCTCTTGCCTTCCTCCTAACAGTCAAGAAAACGCACTCTCTTTGGGAGTCAATATGCCCAGAATGTCAAAAACTAAACAATGTAATATCAACCTTTTCCCTGCCTTTACCATCATAGTCCTGACAAGTGACACAGTGGGGACAGTACACCAGTGATTAAAGTGATATTATTTCAATTACAGAGAAAATAGAAAGCATATATTCTATCTTAATTGTCTTGAGTTTCCTAGGAGCTGGATCTGTCTGTAACTGATAGGTGGTTTGCAGCATTTAATTTGTTATGAGCATTTTGAGAAAACTTTAAACATTTCAATCTCATGTGTTTCCTAAAACCTCAGTGCAGACCCAGGGGGCAGGAGCTCAAGCTCATTCTAAATACATAGCTGTTTTGAAGTCAGCATGAGCCACAGGACACCCTGTCTCAAAAACAAGCAAAAAAAGACTAACAATCAGTTCTATAAGCATTATTGCTACATTCTGGTGATAAGTGGCTCAACAGACAATTATTTCAGTTTGATATTTTCAGTTTGAGATCTTCTAAAAATACATGTAACTGATCATTAATGACCCCCAAAGTTCTCTAATCCCTGGTTCATGAAAACGTGCTTTATATGATATGAAAAAAAAAAGCAGAGTTAAGGTTGTAGGTGTAAATAAAGTTGTTCTTTGGTAGCTGGAAGTTTCCCTGTGTCCTACAGCCTCTTGCTCCCAAATAAATACACAGAGGCTTACATTAATTACAAACTGTTTGCTCTATGGCTCAGGCTTCTTATTATCTAGCTCTTGCATCTTAACTCAACCCATTTCTATTAATCTATGTTTGCCACGTGGCTCGTGACCTATCCGTGTTCCATTACATCTTGCACCCCAGGCAGCTGGCAGCATCTGTCCTGACTCCACCTTTCTTCTCCCTCTCTCTCTCCTCTTGGATTTCCTGCCTAGCTCTAAGCTGTCTTACCATAGGCACAAACAGCTTCTTTATTAATCAGTGGAAGCAACAAATATTCACAATGTACAAAAAGATATTCCACAGCATTCAGTAGCTATCTTGAAGATTGCAGATTCCTGGCTTGATCGACTGTAATCACAAGTATTCTGTGAGACAATGCTGTGGAACCATGCTCCTGTACATTGTCAGTGTTTGCCGCTGTAAATATTGGTTTAATAAAACACTGATTAGTCAAGTATCTAGACAAGAAGCAGAGGTGGGGCAACCAGACTAAAAGAATTCTGGGAAGCCGAAGAGCAGAGCAGCAGATGACATAAGACCCAGAGGAAGCAGGATGAGAATGCTGCTCTAAGCAAAAGGTCCCAAGCCATGTGGCTAAACCTAAACAGAATCATGGGATAGATGAATATTAAGAGTTAGCATGTAATAAGCCTGAGGTATGTGTAGGGGGATTATGATGTTCCATAGCAAATAATTGTCCCACCCACTGGTTTAATAAAAAGCGCTGATTGGCCAAAGGCAGACAGGAAGTGTGAATGGAGCTATCAGACTAAGAAAACTCTGGGAACAGGCAGAACAGAGCAGAATGCCAGAGAGAAGCCAGAAGAAGCAGAGGACAACTATGCTGCTCTGAGAAAAGGTACCAAGCAACATGGCTAAACAGGATAAGAGTCATGGGTTAAATTAAGGGTAAAGAGTTAGCAAGTTATGTGCCTGGGCATTAGGCCAATCAGCCTAAAACTATTATAAGCATCTGTGTGTCTCTGTGGGTCTGTGGGTCTGCAGGTCTGTGGGTCCAAACCTTGAGGCTAGGCCTGAAAGTCCAGGCCAGAAACCTCTTACTACAAATGGCAGCCCAACATGAGTAAAATATACCCACATAAAGCCATAGAAAGCTTAAAAAACGGTCTAGAGCACAGAAACAAAGCCCAAAGCAGCTTCTGAGTTGTGGCTCTGAAGTGGCCCATGGTAAAGAGACTGAACTCAGACCACTCTTTATGGGATTAAATTATAAAATGGTATGTTTGCTACATGCAACTTAAGGTGAACAAGGCCAGTTCCTGAGCCTAGATGTAACCAACCTTTACTCCTTAGCCAAGGACCTTGGCAAATTAAAGTGTGTTCAGAAACAGAAAGAAATAGAAGAATCTGGGTAGAGTCAATCACCCTAGCCAAGTAAAGGTGTGGTCAGAGACAGAAAAAGCTAAGAAATAAATAGACAGTAAAGACAATTTATAGTTAATATAAGCCTTTATATGATTATTTGGGACTGAGTGGCTGTGGGACTTTGGGTCCAGATCTCAGAACTGGCTAGGAAGAAACTTTTGACTACAAAAGTGTTCTAGGATGGAGGAGGCAAAATAAGCCGTACTGGAGAGATGGAATTGTAAAAAAGACTTTACTGGTACTGAATGCTTTGAAGATGGTGTGAGGCTGTGAACCAAGAAATTAAGATAGCCTCTATATTACGGTAAAGGTAACGAAAGATTCTACCACACAGGAGCCCAGTCCCTTGACACCTTGATTTTCATTCAAGAAGACCCATTTCAGACTCTGACCTCCAAAGTTTAGATAAGCATATATGATTTAAAATCACTAAGTCTATGGTAAGTTTGTACAATAACAATAGAAAAGTAATATACTTAATTAATGGGTTCTGCCTTTTGATATAAGTTACTTGAGGGTGTGAGGCAGGAGAGCTTTACAATCATAGCCTGTCAGGAATGACATTTTCCTCTCTAAGGTTGTGTGCTGATGGTGTCTGGGCCTTCAACACTTGTTGCCTCCATGTTTGCAAAGTAGTTATTATATATCTCATATTCCATGTACTTGAGAAGGTCCCCCACTGTACTGCCCAGAGGCCACCCAGCTTAGGGCAGAAGTCTTGTACAGATGCAGATGACTGAGGAGCCTGGGCTTGCTTCCCCAGGGTCATAGCATGTCTGTTCAGTTATATAGGACTTTGAGGTCAGAATTGCATGATTGCAAGCCAGGCACAAACCATATGCTTGACACTCAAAGACTTCACACTCAAAGAGACTTAAACGGTATTACTGAATCTATATTTAACTAAAACAAAAAATTGGGAAATGTGAAAGCCCCCCCACACACACACACACAGGAGAAAGTAATATTTCATGAATAGAAGCTGTTTCGATTCCCACAGGCTCAGTTTTGTCATTTGCAAAGATCATTGCATTGATAACACTAATGCCTCAACAGGACCATCATGAGACATAAGCATACCTAGCCTAGAGGAAGATGCTGTAGGAAGAACAGCTATCATTTCCAAAGTATGTCAAGGAGAATATAAGAATACTATTATAACAGCCAGAGACATTCTTATGTAAAAACAATAAAATCGTGCCTCTATGTGTCAATGATCTCACGATAGTCTGGATTTTATCATAGTTCTTTCTGCCCTGTCACTGAAAAAAGATACTAAATTAGACAACATATATTTTTAACACATTTCTTTTTTGAATTAACTTGCGGATTCAATATCCTCTCATTTTACTTAATTTTGAGACAGAGTCTCACTCTGCTCTCATGCCCGGATTTCAATTCTAGAGCTCAATTGCTTCTTGTCCTTCAGGCCCCCCAGTTCTGGGATGACAGATAGATATGCACTACACCCACCAGACTGCCATTATTTAAGATAATTACAAAAATGCACAATAGTTCTAAAGAACTTCAAATATCTCTATTTAAATAATTATATAATATATTCTATACTGTACTATACTGTACTGATTTAAATAAGAATCTTGTAAGCTCAGACACAGTAACTTTTTATTTTTATGGATTATTTTAATATACTTAATATAATTAATTTGAGATAGAATTTACAAAATCTTTTTTATTTCATGTGTCTGCATTCAGCAAATTCTCTAAGTCTACTTTGCTTCCTCCACAGTGTTCCTAAGGACTAATTCACTCTGTAACAAACCCCTGCCAACACTTAAGAATATGCAGTCATTCTCAGATGCTCCTGACTGCAGGGAAGCAGCCACCTTAGGTTGAACCAAAAAGTCTGCAACCTGGTTTTGTCTGAATACTAAATTAGACAGTGCTTATCATTGTCCAAATGTAATTCTTCTCCTAAATGCCATTTTTCCAATATTTAAGTGTAGCACTTGTTTTGAATTAATCTTCTTGTATCGAGGTTAATGTTTCCAAGTCCGACCACAGTTTTCTTAAGAAAGGAAACAAATATCCCTTCACCATGATGGATTTTTCTGCCTCAGATTTATGTTGAGACCCATTGCTTGTGGAAGAGAAACATATAAATAGGACAGAGAAGAACAATTCTGTACATTCATTCTGAGAACTGCAATGTTTCCAACATTGGCCTTTTAATTGATCACATGGCATAATGTCTGCAGATACTGTGGGACTCTACTTTGACATTATCTAGGATAGAACATAGCAATCCAAATATTAAGATAAAGAAAGCTATAAAAAGCCAATTATTTGAGAATTATTTCTATGGTATTGTGGTTTTGTGTAGTATATTACTATGAAAACAATTTAGAAATGTTTGATAGAGATCAATCTGCATTAACATGTTTAAAAATACTGGCATCAAATTTATTCCTTATGAGACCATGACTTATTCTGTAGTAAATGCTCTGGCTGATGATATCTCATAGTTATTGCATCAATTTCCTCATTATCGTAACAATAGCAACTGAGGAAGGAAGGGTTTACTGTGGCTCATAGGTGGGAAAAACATGGAAGCAGGAGTGTGAGGCAGCTGGTCACGTGCCATTTGTGGTCGAGAAACAGAAAGGGATGAATGTGTTGCTCAGCCCACTTTCTCTGTCCTACTCAGTTTTGGTCCATAAAATGATCCCATAAAATGATGTTCAGCGTGTGTGTGAAGGGTAAATTTTCCTATCTGAATTAACTCACGCAAGAAACTCCCTCACAGATATGCCAGGTATCTTTCTCGTAAGGGATTACAGATCCCATAAAGTTGGCAATCAATAACAGTCATCACAGATATTTAATAACAATTGACCTCTCAAAAAATAAATTTTCAGAGAACTGTGTACAGTACTGGAGCACACAATACATACAAAAGAATATATAGACCTTTCTAAGCTTTCTGGCACCCACTTTTCAGCTCTATCTATGACCATACCATAAAAAGTTAGTTACATGCCCGAAAATTCCCCAAAATGGTTATACCAAGGTGCTTAGGCCACAGCTTTCCCTCTTCTGTTGGTCAGCTCAAAAAGACTGTGAGAGCTTTATGACTTTTGTGACTAGTACTTTACTCTTTATTCATTCATAAAAAACCAAATATATTCTGGTCCAAATTGTCTTTACATACTTATTTTACATTAAAACTCTATGCTATGTTATAGGGACATTAAATGAATATATAGAAATCACATTTAAACCTCTTGGGGCAGAGAAAAAATGGGGATGATACATTTTCTTTCACACAGATAAACTTGGATTTGCTTTAAATAAAACAGTAGGATAGAAAGGAATAAATAGCCGTGGTTGCTAGAGTGCTCACATACACACTGGACAGAAGTCGTTTGCTTAAACCTCAACCCTAAACCTTGTTATATTGCCCTAGGACTTATTTTACAGGGAGGAACTGAATATTTCTTTACTTCTCAAACACAGAAGCCACATCCAGTCTGTACACACACTATCCCTGTTTATTGATGGCCTGTATGCTGAAAGGTGAAATCACTGTGCCCTTTATCCTGTGGGTGGCTGTCCTTTGATCTTTTCCCCTGAAGAAAGTCTCCAACGAATTCTTCTGAAGGCTTTCCATGACCTTCTGACTTCAAATATAATTTCTATTTTAAAAACCACTCACCAACTTCCTTCATTTGAAATCAAGAATAACTGTTACCACTTTGGACCATCCAAGGGCCAAGGGCTCTTTGGCTGTTCCTGTTCTCACAGCATAGTCACATAAAAGCAAGACCAGTTGAGTGGATGTGACTGCAGTGAACTCTCATGCGACTCCAGGAAATCTTTCTCTGGCACAGTAACCTGTGAGCAGTGCTAGGGTTTGCTAATCAGAGTTGGGTGGGTCCTGAAGTTGTGAATGCCTAGGTGGGATCCACACCAGTGAAGGGAGCAGTCTCATTTCTCTTGAGCTTCCCTGTCATCTAGTGGCATCTTAACAGGTGCTTGGTAAATGTTTGTGGAACTGAATTACCTATGTGGTAGAAGCAATTACATTGCTGACTGACAGAAGTGTGCTAAGGATGTAACTGAGGAATGTCAGGGATGCCTTCAGTTAGAAATTACAGAAGACACTAGATCTCTTTTATGAAATGATAGTCACATCATTCTCCTAAAATTAGATTCACCATTTATTCAACTGTGTCTTAAAGATTTTATAGAAAGTTCTAAAAATGTTTTACACACAGTTTACACTTAATTCTCACGTTCCAGAAATTCTGGAAGGCAAATAGTAGCATCCCCATTGAGAGATCAAGGTACTGAGACTCTGGCTGCATCCTGGAATCACTGCTGACTCCATGACTCTAGGATGCAACCTGAGCCTCACCAGAGTTAGCAGTAAACATGCCCTCACTCAGTTCAAATTGATAGCCTTGCTGTAGCCCTGTAGGAATCCACTGACTTTTCTGGAACATGACATGCATGTCCCTCATTCAGAAAGAATTAGTGATATTTCCAGAGGACAGATTTTCCAAATTGCACTCTAACTCTCTCTAGACAAACTGGAAAGAGTGGAAAGATTATTCTGTACTACTGCCCAGGAGAACTTCCAGCTTGAGGAAGTGTGTGTAGAAACTCAGAGTACCTTTCTAGTCTCACAGAAAGGAACATCCTGCCTCCTCCAGGTCATATAGGCATTATACTCCAGAATAGACATCCCCATCTAACCAGCTGTTTTGTTTATGGCACTAAGATGCTTCCTTCTCCTTAAGTAAACTCTGCAATCAGTTCCATATAATGCCCCCATGATTCTGAAAGAACAACAGAGTGAGCTCTTTCTTTGTAAACTTATATGTGCTTTAGTCTAAAGTAATCAGCATATTTACATATTCATTAAAATTGCCACTCTACATGAAATGGGGCCAGTAGCTAATGGCATAAATTTAACTTCGTGGATGATCAGTTTTGCATGAACAAAATGAAATTATTAATTTTGTGTCTATATAGCGAATCTAAGAAGGAAAAAGCATAGGATTTTTTTCTTCTAATAGTTTCAAGGAAAAAAGTAATGAGTATTGTCAAAAGTAAACGTTTCAAAATGTAAATTAAAGCAAATACTCTAACTTTAATTCTTAAACAAATAAGAGCTGGTTCTTAAGGGAAAAAAATAGAAAGATGAGCAAATCTCTATTAAAATCTAATGAATAAAAGAACATAAATAAATAAACATGAAATACCTATAAGGGATATAGAAGATGTATGCTATGTGTAACACATGACAAAAATGGTAAGCTTGAATTAAATTTAATTTCCAAAAGGACAAATAATTCAAAAAATAGAGCTCTGTAGACAAAAATTGTATGATATAAATACTCCTTTAGAAAGTTGATTCAACTTATAACTCCTTCCAGCTTTGTAAACAGTAGCTAATTTAATTAATAACCACATGGACTTTGGAAATTTATGTTTGTTTTATTTATGTATTTATTGTAATTGAGATTTCTTCTAAAATTTTTTAATATTATAAGTTAGTCACACTTTTTTAAAATTTTACTGAAGGATCTTAGTTGAATAGACTGGACTAGAACTTAATATAGCCCAAGCAAGACTCAGGTCTGTGATCACCTTGCCACAGCCTCCTAAGCAGCTGGGATTAAGGCGTATGCCACCATAGTCCAATTTCATCTAATAAAGGGAGAATAATAATGCTTCAACCAAAACATTAAAAATTATTAAAGATATATAGATGTGTGTATGAATATAGATCTTAAATTCTAAATAAATATTAACCATAACATTTAATCATATTAAAACAACACGAAACTCTAAAAATTAAAAAAAAAAAAACCTCTTATAAATACAAATAAAAATCCTTCAAAATGGAAAAATATATTAAGATACCATTGTAAGTCAAGTAAGAAAATGTTATTATGAAAATAGAAGAAGAAATGTAATAGATTACATTTAATTTGTATTGTTCAACAATAAATAATTCTTTCAAAACCCTTGACTAGTTATATGTCTTATTTTATTGCTATCAATTTTGCACATGAGTGAATTTTCAGTATTTGTCATCCTGAGCCTGGCTTATTCTATGTACACTCATGATCTCCAGTTGCAACCATTTTCCTGCAAATGACACGATTTCATTCTGTATATGACAATGTCACAGTAAAACCCATTATTTTGCAAAATTAGTATATGTTGACAAGATAAAAATGAGAAAAGTGTGAGTATAAAAGAAGTTCTTCCAAATTAATTTTATTTGTTATAGGTTCATTATTGATAATAAAAATTTCCAGGCACACCCTTTCAATCCCAGCACTTAGGAGGCAGAGGCAGGTGGATCTCTGAGTTTGAGACCAGTCTGGTCTACAGAGCAAGTTCCAGGAGCTACATAGAGAAATCCTTTCTCAAAAATCCAAATAAATATATAAAGAAGTTAAAAATCTATATATTCAAAGAAAATACCCCCATTGACCCCCATTCCTGACACACTTACCTCTCCAACTCATTAACCACTTCCCAAATTGTGAACTCTGGGACTTTATTTAATAGAATTATTTGATTTTAAAAATGAATATATTAATGTAGACAACAGATACTTGTATGCTATGATATCATTCCTTTATATACATAAAATTATATACTCGTTTATACAGAGAGATATCTTCCAATTGCATACTAACTGCATCACAACTAATAGCATGGAATCTAAATGTCTTTGCACATAGGTGAGAGCAAGGGAAATTGCTGCTCAAAGAGTAGACACACTTTAGGTGTTGCATGTCTCCAACTATTTTTAACTTGACTTTCAAAATATGTCTCAACTTGATCTTCTACATATATTATTTGAAAAAATTATTTTCCCTAATCTCATCAGTACTAATTAGCGTCAACCTGAATCATAAAACTGGTTTTCAGAAGCCATCTAGAAGGAAGGGGTGGAGAAATGACACAGTGGGTAAGAGTGCTTGATGCGGGAACATTGAATGCAGACCTCAATTCACACCCTAAATATTTAGGTGAAAAACAAAATAAAACAAAGTCTGCTATAGATATATATGCCTGAACCACAGCACAGAGTGGTAGAGATGTATGGATCCCAGGAGCTCACTGGCCAGCCAGCCAACATAGTCAAAACAGCAAACTTCTGCTTCAGTAGTAATACTGGAGGACACCCAATGTTCTTCTCTGCCTCTGGCCTTTGTATATGTATGCGCTGAAACGTGTGTGTGTGTGTGTGTGTGTGTGTGTGTGTGTGCATGTATAAATACACAAAGACTAATCAGTCTTAAATCAAGCATTCAAGACCATGACTTTAAACAAGTTGCTTGCATAGCTGCGTATCAGTTCTTTGTTATGATTACAACTTAAATTGCTCATAAAATGTCTTTTATGATGTGTTTGGAATTTGCTTAATAAGAGCTTTATATGTGTGCATGTGCCCCCACACACATATGCATGCATGATACTGACATTTTACCTGAGTATTTACTAAATATTACTTAAGCTTTTCTCTGTAACGTGCACCTTAATTTCTGTGTCATTTTGCATGAGTCTCACCACACTTCTGAATTCCTCACTGTTCTTAAACAAAAGAGTCGGCGTGTTCTGAGTGAGATGCACATGTGAACCTTCTATGTGATTCTCTCCTTTCTTAATTTACTTCGCTGCATTTCAGCTTGAAATCTATTCGACATTTTGCATGCACCTGAAATGAGGTGACCATGTCAGCTTTATCTAAGATTTCATAAACGATTAGCCTACCACTTTTTAAAAATGTATTTGGTATCTATTTTCTCAGGAACTTGGAGAGCAAAATTAATACATATAAAATTTTATATATGTATATATAAACATGCATACATACATAAACACATAAATGCATACATATATACATACATACATATTTTAAGCATTGTGTATTTGGAAGAATTTCCTTTCTTTAATTTTTGATTTTTTTATTTAAAAGTTCCTTTTCATTTTACATACTGACCACAGTTCCCCTCCTCCCTACTCGCCTTCCAGCTTCCCCCCACCCCACTCCACGCATCCACTCCTCAGAGAGGGTAAGGACTCCCATGGGGACTCAATAACATCTGGCACATCAAGTTGAGGCAGGACCAAGCCCCCTATCAAGGATAAGCAAGGCATCCCTCTACAGGAAATAGGATTCCAAAAGCCAGTTCATGCACTAGGAATAAATTCTGGATCCACTGCCAGAGGCCCCATAAACGGAGGGGGGGAGGGCAAGGGGCAGTGGGAAGAGAACATGAAGAAATAAAATGGTTGAATTGGGGGAGGGACAGAGCAAAGCAAGACATCTTGATAGAGGGAGGCATAATCGGATTAGGAAGAAATTTAGTGCTAGGGAAACTCCGAGGAATCTGCAAGAATGACCATAGCTAAGACTCCCAGCAATAGTGAAGAGGGTGTCTACACTGGTCTTCTCTGCAATCAAATTGCTGACCTCCATAACTGCCATCATAGACCCTTCAGCAACTGATAGAAGGAGATGCAGAGATCCACAGCTAAGCACTGGACTAAGCTCCCAGTCTAGTAGAAGAGCAAGAGGAGGGATTATATGAGCGAAGGGTCAAGATCATGATGGGGAAAGCCACAAAGACAGCTGCCCAAGCTATTGGGAGCTTACTGACTTTGGGAGAATTTTCTAATACAACCTCACACACCTAAACATACGGTCCTTTCTCAGCAGCACTAGCCCGCTTATGTTTCTGCAGAGTAGAACATTTCAAAATGGCTCTCATTGGTCCACACTGGCTCTCCACAGGGCAAGTGCCTCCTTCTGAAGTATGTTAACTATAAATTATACTTGAGCACTTTCTCCAGCAGCAGAACTTCAGAATCAGCTTATCAGTTTACACAAAAGTTCTCTGGGGACATTTATTTGCAGTGCACTGAACTTCAATATTAATTTATGGAGAATTGATTATGTTTGCAATTCTGAGTCCTTTTAACTTGAAATTAGTATGTTGTCCCACTACTAGAAGCCTCTTTCAGTTCTTGGCACTGAAGTTTTGCATTCTCCCTTTGCTTGCACATTTTAATTAAATGTATTTTTAGTTAACAGGGCTTCTATTATCATTAATGAGATCTATTTTCAATTTTGTAACCGGTCACTATTGGAAAATAAAAACATCAGTTTATTTATGTAAATGAATCCTGGCTCAAATATCTAGTAAATAACTATATATCCATCTCCTAATGAGTGGTGAGAACTAGATGTGTTCTCTATACAACAACCAAAAATCCCTGCTACCTTTATGGTTACACTGAATGTGTTCAGTAAGTTATCATCAAAGCAATAAAATAGGAAGCAAAAATGAAATTTGTCTGGATATACCACTTCTCACATATGAGCAAGATATCTCTTGGCCATGCCTCCAGGCTAGAGATGGATAATGGCTAGAACCAGCCTGTATTCTGCTGGGCACACTGCTCCAGGGAAGACTCCATCTACCCTGAAAAGAAGCCACTGTGTTCAAATTTTCACAAAAGCTTCAAGCCAGTCAGCCATGTTAAACATCTGTTCAGATAAGTCACTTTAAAATTCCATTGAGGGGCTAGAAAAAATGTCTTAGTAAGTAAAGGGCTCGCTCACTGCTCAAGCATGAAAACCTGAGTTGTGATCCACAGTACTTACATACAAAGGGGAAAAAAAAAAACAAAACACCTTGCTCATACAATCCCTTTTTCCTCTCTTCAACTGGACTGTAGGTGCTTGGCCTTGTGCTTGGCTGTAAATCTCTACCTCTGTTTCCATCAGTTACTGGATGAAGGCTCTATGATGACTATGAGAGTAGTCACCAATCTGCTTACCAGGGTAGGCCAGCTCAGACACCCTCTCCACTACTACTAGTAGGCTGAGCTGGGGTCATCCTTGTGGATTCCTGGGACTTTCCCTGGCAGAAGTTTTCTCCTTAACTTCATGATGTTTCCCTCTATCAAGGTATCACTTTCCTTGTTCTACCACTCCACCCCAGTTCTAGCTCAACCAGCCCATTCTCTCATGTTCTCATCCCCCATCCCTTCCCCTGTATTTCCCCCTCCCAGATTATTCAGGAGATCTCATCCATTTCCTCTTCCCAGGGTGATCCATGTGTCCCTATTAGGGTTCTCCTTGTTAGCTAGCTTCTTCAAAGCTGTGGGCTATAGTCTGGTTATCACATGCTTTGCATCTGCTATCCGCTTATGAGTGAGTACATTCCATGTTTGTCTTTCTGAGTCTGGGTTACCTCACTGAGGATGATATTTCCTAGTTCTATCTATTTGCCTGCAAGGGGCGAAGGTTGGGTCAAAATCATTACAGGGACGTCTACTGAAACCAGCTGGTGGGTGTTAGCCTCTAATGCCATGCCCTCTGAGCTCTGACATCAAGCCTCATCTAAAGCAAGTTTCCCACGTGCATCTCTCTCTCCCCTTTGTTTCTTCTGGGAGCTCTCCCATCTCTCTCTCTCATTTCCCTTCTTCTTCCTTTCTCTTTCTTCTTGCCTTCTCTGTGATTATAATCATAACCTTTCTATTAATCATAACATACTCATCTGACAATAAAGTTCTTTTCTACATATAAATGGCTTCAAGCATCTCCTGCTATCCAACACTGTGCAGCATTCCCACGTGCGTCAATAGAAATCTGCTGTCAGACAACTGGGTAAATGGGAACCATACCAAAATTCACACAAAATCCTAACATTGGGGACTCACAAACTTTAGACCAACAGCTATGGAGCCTTCATGGGACCAGACTAGGCCCTCTGCATATGGGAGACAGTTGTATATATCTTGGTCTGTTTAAGAGGTCTCTGGCAATGCGATCAGAATCTACCCCTGGTGCCTAAGCTGGCTTTTGGAGCCCATTACTTATGGAGGGACATCATGCACAGCCTACATGCAGGGGCGGGGCTTGGACCTGCCTCAACTGAATGTCCCAGGCTTTGCTGATTCCTTACCTTTTGGAGGAGGGGATGGGAGGGTAAATGTGGGGAGGGGGCTGAGGAAGAGTAGGAGGTGTACTGAAGGGTGCTCCTTAGTTTGTATGTAAAGTGAATTTTAAAAATTCTTAAAAGAAAAAAATATAACTATGATTCCAGCACTAGAGAAACACAGGATCCCAGGAGCTCTCTGGCCATCCATCTGGTCCCACTTGTGAATGCCAGTTTGGTGAGAGATACTGAATCAAACAATAATGTGGAAAATAAGAGAGTAAGATAAATGATATTGGTGCTCTCTGGCCTCCAATTGTGTAGTCATGGTGTGTGTGTGTGTGTGTGTGTGTGTGTGTGTGTGTGTGTGTACACATGTGTGTATGTGTGTGTATGCACATGCATGCACACTTGCACAAAGAGTAATAAATAAAGTAATAAAATAAAAATGATTCAATTTGCCTGATGACTTACTGGTAGCACAGGATGAGAAAAAAGAAAACAGATTCCAAATTCCAATCTTGAGTTACATAATGATATTTGAATGAACAAGGAACTAAATATATAATAGTTCAGTAAGATTTTATCAGTTCTGACACCATAGCCATGTTAGTTTATATAAAGTCACACTATAAATTTTACATTAAAAATATCATCCGACACTACATTGCTCAGAATATGTCCTTATCCTTAGGTGATATACAACAGTAACATAACTTTACTATCAAATAAGGGGCCATCACATAAACAATGATTGGAGAAGTAGTCATTAAAAAGAAATAATTTAAAATGATCGTGTACAAAGTGCACAACTATTCACATTTCTGTTCAGAAACAGGTCATTACAATCATCAAAATGTTTAAAGATGCAATTTTAAAAGCCATTCATAATAGCAGCATAGGACACAAACCTTTCACAAATAGCAAACACTAAAGACCACAAGGGACTTATGTAAACTAGACAACGTAAGATTATAGAAGATACAGTGGAGAATTAAGTAAACGAAGATTAATGGCTTTATCCATATATCTTAAAAAACACAGAAAGCCTGTATCACAGAAGCAAAAATAAAAGAGCTACAAGGGCATTTTTACCAGAAAAGGACAGAGCTGGATATCGGACATCTCTCCAGCCCCATGTACTTCTCCCCAGCATCCCCTAACTTCCACTGTCCCCAGGAGCAGCTGAGGAAAAAATCAAAGGTCTTAGGTTGGGCAGGACCAAGAAAAGAATAATATTGGTAAACGCAGGGCTTTTGAGCCTGGTGTCTAAACTCAGCTTAACCCATTATATTTAGAGAAATGAGAAGCCAGACTCTTCCACTACCTGAAACTGAACAGTGTATGATGGGAAGATGCCAGAGAGAGGCTTGGAGCATAAGAACAGCTAGCAGGTCTTTGTGTCATGGCGTTTGTGCTGGGCACAGAGACAAGGCAGGGGGACTTTGCAGTAGCGACACTGTGAGCCCAGCATCTACTCTCTGTGAATGGGCAGTGGTGAGGGGGCCCTGGCTAGACAGAGTGGGCAGACAGGCAGTGACAGGAGCCATCACTACAAGGTTCTGAAGACCACCTTTCTCAGACTCAAAACCGCAGGCTTTGGATGCTGAACAACTGATTACATGTGGAAAAGACCAGCTGTCTTGTACACTGTCAGAAACTGTTCAGCAACATCTTCCTGCACTCTCACCCCAACTGTGACAACCCAAACTGTCTACAAATATTGCCAAATACCAGGCTGGATGAGGACACTTTAACGGCTGAACATCCCTGGCTCAAAACCACTGACATGGCCCAGGCCCCAGAAGGAAGCTGCAATTGAGAACATGAGCTGTGGCTTATCTTGGGGCTTTTTCTGGGGTAAATGAGTACAGTTTCTGGTACAATAGGGTGAGAGAGGATTCTGATAGATCCTAATGTGCCTGGATACTTAATTATGTATGTAGGTCTATTCCATCAGTGGTACCTCACACTATTCCCCACACTGTCCAGAGGGAAGGGATTTATTTGTATTGCTTTCATGCAATGCTATACCTTTTGTTCTTCAGAAATAAGGAAGCACTATCAATATTCAAAACATGAAAAAAAAAAAGAACATTTCTCCCTTTGAGCATCTATCTTATACTAGGTGGACTAATGGAGTCAGAAAATGGGGGCTGGGAATTCCAGGCAGAAAATGGGGTGGTAGACAAAAGGTTAAAAAAAAAAAAGCATAGCAAATAATGAAGTATGTATTTTAGAATGTCATAATGTCATACTTGTAATTTGAAAAAAAAAAACAGGAAGGAACTGAATAGTAAAATCCTTAAATAATAGTTCTTCAAAGCCCAGCTCCATTTTATAAGTTTCTGTCTTTCTTCCTTTGTTCCATTGTCTTCCTCTCTCCATGCTTCAGTGCTGCTGACCTTCCTTACCAAAAAAGAAAGAAAGAAAGAAAAAAAAGACCTTCATTTGGATTAAGGCTGTTGTGCTTTTTGTGGGGCCCCAAAGGTGCTCATGAGTGTAATGGAGCCACTCTATCTATAATGATAATTGGCCTCAAACAGCTTTATCAATAGCCCTTCCAGTCATTAGAATAGACAATGGCTCTGTTTTTATGAAACTCTTACCGTTTTCATGACCATTCTGTTACCTAAGGCACAGATTTGCTTGAAGCCCCTGCCATGATCACTGGCACAAAGCTACATAGTGCCCTACAGGAGGGCAGGAGTGTAGTAGCCGATCCTGGTCAGCTGTTAACAATGCCATGAGTCATGCATGCCAGCTGCTTGCAAGTTAACTTGCTGTGAGCGGCACGTATTAAATGACTCATTTAAACTTGAGCCAAACACCAAATAAATGGATAATGTATTCAAATGGCCTGCAGAAGAGCAGTGGTGATATGTTTACCTCTGTCTTGGAGATTAGGTAGATCAGTTCCTGGGTAAATAGTGCCAGACTAGTGTGTACAGATGTTAAGAAGCACCGGACAACTACTTTGCAGTGAACTTAGACCTTGTTAGAGGAATCCAGCCAGCTAGAGCCCACCACATTCTCTTCTAGGACAGCAATAACCCACATAGATCTGGGGGAATTTTTGCTGAGTATATTATACCTTGACTGGACTCTGCTGAGCATTTGCAACGTTCTCTTCACCAAGGACGTCCAGCTAAAAATATTTTTAAATATGACTACAATGAAATTGAGTCTTCAACTGGTCATCGCCCTTGGTGAAGCTTTTGCTGTTGTTTTGTCTTTTCCCAGTTATTTCAAGTATGTTTGAAGACCTCAGAGCAGCCAAGGCCCAACTGTCACTTGGAAAATTTTCAGTGGAGAGTAATGGACTCCTAAGCATGAATATGTCTTGTCTCTGGTAAACTCTATTTTCAGAAAACCTACTGACTTCACTTTGAAGACTTTGCATCAGTCTCTGGAGGCAAACAGGGCAACAGTCCAGAACCTTCTTGGCTGTCAGCACAGAGAAGGCCACACATCAGTAACAAGGGGAAATGGCAAACTTCAGCAAAAACAAAGACCTGTCCTGGTTCTGAAAGAAAGACAGAAGGGAAACAAGACGGGACACAAATCACCTTAGTCGCCTGCCAAGTTCGTGAAGTAGCTTCAAAAAGAGTATAAGTTCCACTGTAAACCAGAAGCTATGATTACTGCTGGAAAATCCAGAGAGAGAAAATTCCACAGAGCTGACGAGAGCTAATTGCACACAGGCAGTGGAGTACAGATAGGGCTTTGAGTGAAGACAGGCCCAGAGCAACACCCTATGGAAGGGCCTGTCAGCCTCTTCCTCAAACCAACTCACCCTTGCAGATTTCTGGGAGATGTGAAGGCTTCAGGGTGGCATGAAGAGCCTTTTGTGACAGCCAGGCATCTCTGGGCCACTTTATTCAGCTTTCCAGAGAAGAACTCTCATGGCTCTGTTGAGTTTTAGAGAGACCTGGGCCTGTTCTTCCCTAAGCCAGGTGGCAATGACACAGTGAAATGCCACATAAGCCAGAGCACTGGGCTGCGGAAGGATGACTCTTAAAATGTATGAGTGATGTGGAACCAGAGTGACATACTTCCCAAGCATTGTGCAGAGTGGTGACTGCCTGACCAAATTCCACACTGCACTCCCCATTGCCTTCATTCTTCCCTGCTTCTGTCTCCTTGTTCACATTCTCAGCAATTTTCATGAATGTTCAACTAAGGATTTAAGTACAGAGACATTTGTGGTTGCTGGCGCCCTTCAATTAAGCTGGTGACCGAGCTGTTTGGGAGGGTTGGTTATCATTTCATGCTCTTAGCTCTTAGATAAGATGAGTTTTAGAAGAACCATCTCTACACCTTCAAAACACTCAAATATTTTCTCTAAGCTAGAGACATATTGTGGTCTTTGCTCCAAAGGACATTTTATTTCCCTGGATAGTGACTTATCTCTTTAATATACTCCTTATTTTTTTTTCTGTAAAAAAATAAGATTATCTCATGAGACATATTTTCTTGCATCTATGGAATGAGAAAACATATACGAAGTACCATTATTCTATATTATTGAGAAGTTATAGGTGCTAGACAGTTCTACAGGTTCTCATAAAACCAATGGTTTTAGAGTTCATTAGATCTTAAGTATACTCATCTTAGCACATAAAAATGACATTTCCAGGGAACTTGACAGTCTTTGAGCATTTATACAATAACCTCTAAAATGTAATTCACAGTGAAAACCAGGTCACCTAATACTTCCAAACGAAAAAGCATGAGCTGTCTTGGAGATAGTTGTAAGTCCCTATTCTCATGGCTTAGAGTTATTGAGAAAGGCTATTAATAAATTTAAGAGGTGGACTTTATCAGAAGCCACTCGCTTCAGCAGAAGACATACCTGAGGAACACAAGCAGGGAACCCACAATTACAACCTCAAAAAGTCTTGTTCACAGGGTCAAAATCAGTTAAGAAGTGGGTGTCTATCACAGACTGATGACCACTTTTCTCTTCACTAACTGAGGGTGATAAAAATGAAGACAGAGTCAAAACTCATTGCAGTCAGCATGTCTACGATTGCCTTTTCATAATCATAATCCTTAAACTATCCAAGCTAAAATATGCTTTGATTAAATGAAAACATGATTTTTTTCCTATGCTGTAGAATTTTTTTTCCCCTGTAAGTGCCATTTGTATATCTGTTAAAGCGAGTTTTCAATCTTTGTTCCTTGTTTGCCCATTTAGTTTTTTGAGACAAGGTCTCACTATGTAGCCTTGGTTGGCCTGGAACTTGCTATGTAGACCAGACTGGCCTTGAACTCCACAGGGCTGGATTAAAGGTAGGAGCCACCACCCCACTAAAGCAGTTCTCCATCAAATCAGCATTTTTTCACTAGAACTATGCCCGGGACTCTGGGCAGACAGCTCCATCCTCTGCTGTGCCTCCTGCAATGGTATGGCAGAGCCCCGAGAGGTCATGGACCCTGCTGTCCTTTGGCCTTTAGTTTTGGTCAAACCCCGAGGAGGTACAGTTAGCAAGCTGCTGCATTGAGGAGCAGCTCTACTTCTGTGATACCCACGAGGAACTGTCCAGCAAGCAGTCTGAACCCAAGGCTTCTCCTTCCTTTCCTTCTATTTCTCCCATGGAGCCATTCCCTCCAGTCTCTCTAGGACCCACCCCAGGAATACACAGTGCCTTTGGGTGGGTCTTCCTTGGGACCTGTATTTCAAGCCAGACCATCTAAACTTCAGCTGACGATACTCAGTCATCTTCTTGCTTTTCACACTACAACATAAGTTAACACGGCTGTATGCACTGAGCTGGTGTCACAGCAAATTCGACCTTCTTAAAAGCCAACTGAAAAATACGATGAATTCAAAGTAACCACTGAGAATTCTTTGTCTTCTCTCACTCGCCCTCCATACTTCTCCCTTTCTCTGCCTGTCCTCTCCTGCCCCAGCTCCCATTTCTTTTCTCCTTCACATTTCCAAATCTATAAAATGAATGACATCTGTTTATTTCATCAAATACCGTTGTTCACCAAAATTAGTCACACGTATCTCTCCAGCTTCTAAAGCTATAATGGGAAGAGAAGTATGAATCTTCCTCTTGAAATGTACTCTCTCGGTGGCAAGTGAACTTAATAGCGCCAGGAAGTGGAAGGTACCAGATTTGCTCTGGGGTTGAGTTAACCTTAAAAAATTTGCCAAAAATGTTCTCCAGATTTGTGCTGGGGATTCAGTTGAAACTATTTTCATTCCATAAAACACGTCTATGGCATGACCTGCTGTTTCAGTTCCTAGATGAGAATAGCTCAACTTTTAAAATTAACTTACAAAATACACACTACAAAGCACTCCATATAATATAAGCGAGTCTGAGCTGTAACAAAGGCTTCATTATGTAAGCTGATTTTAGAGGATTTTTAGCTCCAGGGGACATTAGAGATTGTGAGTACTTTTATGCTATGTAGCATCAATGGCCACAAATTTAATTTTCAGAGAATCATAGACCTGAAAGGAATTTACTAATTCACTTTTCTAATTAGAGTTGCATTGCAGTCCTTTGTTGTAGACATTTATATTTAATCATATGAATAGTTGATGAGTACACCATTTCAAAGCTTGTCCATAGGAGTCATCTGCCTCCTGATTGCCCTCCCAGAACCTTGCCTCAGTGTAGCCTAATTTTCCCCAATACACTAGCCCTTTCAACATGCTATGTCATTGTAATATCGTCCAAATTGCAAAAATACCCTATCTCCAACCACACACATGAAGACTTTGCTTTGCATCTGAGACAACCCAGTGCAGTTATGCACAGTAGAGAGCAAGATTAAAAAAAATAATAAAAAAATGCCAAAACTCTCTTCCTGCATCAACCCCCAAGGCATGCGAGTTCATTCAACTTCTTCAGGACTTAGGCCACTTTTCCTGTAAATTGTTTGTCCATTGAGACTTCCATCCATTCCCTGGGGCTTCTGCCTCTGGCTCTGTTTTGTAGTTTAACACACTTTTCTCATCAAAAACTTTCTCTGACATTCAGCTCAAATGTTCTCTAGTCTCCCTTACAATTAATACTCCCCAGCACTGACCTTTGTGGAAGTACAATAAACCATCCCTTCCTCCCCTGAGTGCCAACACTCTTTACACCCTGTGATCCCTCCCCTAACTCTTAGATACCAGTGAAAATATTAAAGGGCACTTAGGACGCACAGTCTATTGCAGCTCAGCTCTATGATGCTAATAGTTCTGAACCTTTGGAAACCAATTTGATAATTGATCCATTTGTTCAACAAACATATCATGAGCACCTACTGTGTACTCAGTATTGCTTCCTAAGGGGTGAAGACCCCTCATCCAGCCTCATTTACACATTCAGGCCTACTGTAGCTATCTACTATTCTCACCGTAAGAACAAATTCGGCATGAGTATCATTTTTCCATTGTTTAGGACTTAGTAATGTTTTCCTGTTCAAATATTTCATCACAATTTCCACATAAAAATTAGGCATTCTTTACTCATCTGTTGCTGGGCTATAATACATTTTGAATGTTTTATTTCAAAGGTCACAGATGCCTTTTGTCTTCATGTCTGACTGCCAAGCACTATATTCTTTTCTCTTGGGTACAAGGATTCTGTTTCAGCTTTCTTTCCTTAGGAAGAGTGAAACAGAATCTATGACCTGGTGAGCACCAAGGAGCTACCATCACACACCAGTTACTCTTTGATTCAGCAGCAACCTGAGTGATTTCCTCCAGCTTTCCAGTCAGACTTAATTGTTTACTGTAAAAATCTAGTCACTATTTGAGTGTGTAAAATATTTGTAATCAGAAAATTGTAGTATTTGAGTGGATTTTAAAGAGAAGAGGGGCAAAATTAACTCAAGAGTATGACGATTTGAATCAGAGTGGTGTCCATAGTTTCATACATTTCAATGCTAAGCTGTCAGGAAGTAGCACTATTTGAGAAGGATTAGAAAAATTAGGAGGTATGGCCTTGTTGGAGCAGGTGTAGCTTTGTTGGAGGAAGTTTCCCCCCACAATGGTAATAGACTAATCTTCTGAAGCTGTAACTAGACCCTGGGGTGGTTTCAATAGGTATGGGTCCCCACACACTCACATGTTAAGTGCTTGGCCAATAGGGAGTGGCACTCTAAGGGGGTGTGGCCTTGTTGGCTTAAGTGTGATCTTGTTGATTGTCACTGTGGGGGCTTTGAGGTCTCATCCAGTGGGACAGTTCATTTCCTGCTGCCTTCAGATCGAGAAGAACTCTCAACTCTTTCTCCAACACCACATCTGCCTGCATGCTGCCGTCTTTCTTGCCATGATGGTAAACCTCTGAAACTTTAAGCCAGCTGCAATTGAATGTGTTTCTAAGAGTTGCCATGGTCATGCTGTTTCTTCATAGCAACAGAAACTCTAAGACATGCTCTCGTTAAGCACTTTCTTTTATAAGAGTTGCTGTGGCCGTTGTGTCTCTTCACAACAACAGAACAATGACTGAGACAGAAAGAAGCAGCAGCAAAGAGGCAATATTGTTCAATATTTAGAACTTTCTTGTCACATATTAAGCATAGTCTATGTTAAGAAAAGAAAGTCTAGCTATGGAAGATTAATCAGGAAAGGAGCTAGGCTCTCCAAGGGCTGACAACTGTCAATTGGCATGGGCAGTATGTGGAGCCTAGAGGGGTGGAGTCAGACTCTGCTCCTGTGCATGGGCCTTGGAGCCCATTACATGCAGAGGAACACCTAATCAATCTTGCCTTTGGGATGAGGAAATCAAAATTGCCTGGAGTGAATGTGTCATTCTGAGCTGACCCACCTTGGGACTTCTTGCCTTTTGGGACAGGGGATGGGTGGGTGGGGAGGGGGGAGGCTGAAGGCTGACTGGGAGGGATTGGGAGTAGGGAAGGGAGGGGGAGCAGGGGTATACATAGATAAAAATGACATTTTTATTAAAAAAATAAATAAAATAAGTCTTTAAGCAAAAATACTTTTAATACAGCAGAAATGGAGGGCACAACTATTTGAGGCTTCTGCCCTGCTGATGCACACCTAGGAAGGGCCACTTGCTTTTTTGAGACTAGAGAAGATCCAGGAGACAGAGTATACCTTGCTCATCCCAACGCTTGCCAGTACTCAGACTATTTCTATGAATATCCACCATGCCAAGAGGTGGAAAGATCTCACTCACGGCACTGTAGATATTTGCTACTATAAAGAAAGATTAAAGGGGGGAGGTGTAGAATTTTAATTAGGCACTTCTTCCCTCTCAATATGGAAGAAATTAATGTTGTATTGGTAACAAGATTATGCATTTCTATCGTAACTTGTTCTGACCTAAAAGCAACCATCTGAGTTATAATTCTTTCTGTCTTCTTTACACAAATTCACTTGTTTGGGATCATTAATCAAAACCACCTGGTAACATAAAACAAATTGGACAATTAAGGAAATGCATTAAGATGGAAGCTCACGCTAGCTAAAGATTGCCCATCCCTCTGCCTATGCGCTGGGGAGTCTGTCAGTGAGAGCATCATCACAGCACCTAATCAGATGGCTGCTTCTCTTCTCAGCAGGGTAGAGGGAACAGTGCCAGATGCCATGTTCAAAAGCAGGTACATCATATAAAATTAATAGTATTCTTTGTATATTTTCGCTTTCTGTATAATTTCATGCTGTGTATATATAAATATATATGTGGCATACACACACACACACCCCCAAATACTAAACAAGCAATAAAAGTCATGCCTCCAGAAAAATCATTTGGAGATTTACAATGCAGATATACAGAACATACATCTAAAACTGTATATAACTTCCACATGTTGCCAATCATTTGAAATATACTTTACAGAAAACACACGTTACAGATGAAGATGAAGTACCATGAAAACAAACTCGTTTCCAAATAAGTGCATTTGTTTGACAAATCATAAATTCTCTGAAAATCTAGACAAAGGATGGTATATCATCAGCTAAGTGGAATGGCAACTCTGACATTGTTTCTATACAAGAGATGGACTAGACCAGAGCAAAAGAATTCAGTGAGGCCAGCATATGCAGACACATGCGCAGAAGCAGAAAGGCAAAGCCTACGATCCGAGGGATCAAGATGCCTTTGTCTATGACATAAACAAAAACTCGGCCATCGCCTCTACTGTTAAAGCTCATTTTTCATAAAAACTGTGCCATGAGGCTGTTGACTCTTAGACTGTCACACCAGCTAAGGCTGCTCTGAGTTCAAGTATCCACATCAAAACGCCTTGGAATCTGAAAAAAAAAAAAAAAATAGCAAAAAAGGCTTTCAGTTTCTTATAAGCTTCTCTTAGGTTCAACCCACACAGGTAGACTCTCCCATTCCAAAAGATTCCTACCTTTCCAGCACTGAATGTGCTACACATCACACCATAAAAAAAAAAAAAAAAAAAAAAACAAAATCTTTGTATATCCTTTCTCTTTTAAATATATTAAGAAGAGTCAGGGCTGGACAGGGTACCAATAACTCTCGTCTGCTTTTGGTTATGAATTCTAACTTTTCATTTTAGCTATTTACTCCCAAAATATTTATGGATCATCTGCTGTGTGATCAGTTCTGGACTAGGGACTGGGTCACAGCATTACAGAAGGAAAAAAAAAAAAAGACAAGTCTATAATCCCCACACTTGTAGATTGTGGGACAGCAAGAAAGACCTAGAAACATACCAAACACTTTGCCTATCTACCCTGTGAAACACTGACAAGTGATGGGAAAATTAAGGGAAAGTACAGGAAATACGAGAAGAAATGCAGTATTAAATGGGGAAACCGCCAGTGGCAACGTCCCTGAGGACAGTGTGTGGGTGTGTGGGTGTGTCAGCAACCAGGAGGTTCAAGTAGCTATGGATAAAGGAGGTTTGAGAAAAGTGAGGTCAGAATGAAGGAATAGACATGGGGCCAAATCTAACATAGGAATGTATTATGCATCCCCCTCCAGCTCTTTATACATGCCTGCTTCCCAGAATGTCACTCACACAGACTTAAGAAGCCTTTGATTTCATAGCATAAGACCATCCATGTTTGAGCATATTTCCACTTGGAGGACAAAATACTGTAATCCCTCATGGCTGTGATAGTTCTTAGAAGAGTATAAAATGCCAATGCCAATGTCAATAATCGGAAAGAGGCAACAATTATATCTCCCCCTACAATTGCCTTCTAAAGCAGGACACGTCACTCCTAGGTCATCTAAAAGTCACCTTGAAATAGTGACTTCAATTATCCCTTCTTTGACTTAAGCTGAATTGTGATTATTAAAGCTAAATTTCGCATTACCCATCAATATAATGTGTACAAATTCCTATGTATTTTCTCTCAAAATTGGAAAATGGCTTTTTGACACAGCCCACCATCAATCGGTAATTAGAGCTTTTGGTTTGGTCAGTGAAGATAAGCAATTGAAGTGTAGGCTCTGAGCTAGCACAGCTGGGGAAATATCCTGTGTAAACAAGGTCACACAAGACCCACATTCTCTGCCAATACACAAGCCTACAGTAAATTGATCCAAGAGCCATCTCACTCTGGCGTTTTTCCAACCCAGTGATGAATCCGTTTATCAAAATCACTGTCAGGTAAATGTTGTGAGACCTTGACCAGGGTGTTCCTTAAACTGTAAGAGATGGAACACTTTGTAATGTGCTTTCAAATTGAAAGTTACTTATCCTCTTAGCCCCTCTGGAAGGTTTATGAACCAAATGAATGCTAAAAGATATTTTGAAAAGAGCCACTCACAGCTTAGATGGAAAAGCTTCAATATAGTAGGTTGGGGTAGACTCCCCGTTCTACCTAAAATAGGTTTTCAGAATTAAAAGTTTATAGTCCTATTTACTCAGGAAAAAAAAAAAAAAAAAAAAAAGCAAAACTAATGTACTGAAAATGGGATGTAGTAAAATGCTAGACCTTCATCCAACAGTTGCTTGGAAATGAAAATTCCCTAATGAGAATAGGTCTTTAAAATAGGACATCTGGGTTTTGCTAAATGGATAATTAAAAGTTTGAAATCTTGCTTAGAAATAGGACAAAAATTCAAATTACTGATATAGATGAAACACTCCCCCACTGCCTTTATGATAGAAATGGCATTGGCCCAGATTAACAAAGCCCGGCAGAGGTGTGGACCAATACCTGAGGGACATGGTATCTGATTTCCAGGAGTCTCAAGTGTCAGAATCATGCTAAACCTCCCACAAATAACGAAAGATGCAAAGTCCCAGGTGCAGCATAGGATGACTTATTGCCATCCAGGTAAATCCTCATCCTGAAATGTTCTCTTCTCCTTATCCTGATCAAGACATTGGCTTTCCAGGGACAATAGCTGGGAACAAGCAAACAATTAAAGTCTCACCTCCTCATTTACCTGAATGAACTTCCTGATGCTCACACAAACATCAAAGGCTTCAAATTCAGTAGGTAGTCTGGACAGACGTCATTCTGTGAATAATCAAGACTGTAGCTAGAACATAGACGAGAGTTTAGAAAACAGTATGGAACGAAGACGGGTGTGGGTTAACTCCTTCAAAGAAGATTACAGAATATGTCTCTTTATATTATATATAATTTATTTCATTTGTCTGTGTGTTTTGTTTAGAGAATAGTGCACACAGCATCTTGCTGGGTTGAGGGATTAGAGATAACAGATGGAGAAGAATATTCAGGGAAAATCATACCTGCATCACCATGTTTCAGGAGGTGCCTCATAATAATGACATCCTGCTCAGCAGGATATGTCATCTATGGGGACACTTTGTAACATCTGCTGGCAGTTACCATCAGTATATTTAGAGCCCTGGCATCATGAACCTGCAGGAGGCCATGAAGAATCGGGGTGCAAAGCTTCATAGATTTCATTCCTTACATAATGTTATAAAATAGTAAGAAGGCTGTCAAGTACAATATTATGGCAAAAATGTAAGCATCGAGCCATGCTAAGAAAAAGTTTAGTTAGTTAGTAAGTGTAAATTAGTTTAATTTGGCACCCAACGTAAGAATTTCCTGAGGCTAAATAGCAGTGTTCAACATTAATGCTTCAGATTTAGAATTTAGAAATTATCCACGTCCTTCTTAATGCTGGGAGTCATTTCTAAGAAGAAAAAAAAAAAAAAAAGATCATCAAGCTTGTTTTGAATTCATTGTAAATTTAGGGGATGGTTTTGCACTGGGGCAGGGGTGCAGCATGATATGTGTGGCATGAAAAAGCAGAATAAAAGACAGGGTCCATGAACTTTGTGAGTGTGGCTTGTGTTCCTGGTGCTCAGACGGAACCGCATGCTTTGAGGTCTCTCTGCACATTCTAAATAAGCCACTAGCTAGTACCACTTCATTGAGCTTAGGCTCCGACCATGTAAGTGCGAGGTAAACTAACAGAAACACGACAAACCCATCTCCTTTCCAAGCATCCATGTGCACATGAGTGGACGTAGCTGGAATCTGCCAACTCACACTCTCATACCCTGAGCCTCTATAGCATCAGAATCACAGAGGCATGGCATCACCAGGCTCTACACCTGTTACGTGAATGATCAATACCCCTTCCACAGTCAGCACCAGTGCTGCCTCACACCGCAGTGCCCTTCTGACTCTCTATAGTTCAGTGTATCATAAGGCTGTAGGTTAATAGCAGCAGCAGCGACTTTTTGGCTTAGGGTTGTTGTGTGGGCAAGCAGAAAGTGAGAAAAGAAGAATGTGATACCGGCTTATACTTCCACATGATGACAACTTGGTGTCATGATAGGCACCCCGAGACACATGTATGAAATCTAACTGAACAGCTAAAATGAAAAGCAAGAGCTAAAGAATAACCCACCATTGTTTAAGCTGATATTTTGTTTACATAAATCAGCATGCTGATTTCCTACCCATCTGCTGCTCAGTTCTTACATTATCTCCCCAAACCTGGATTCCTTCAAAATCTATATTACAAATTGGTTTTAGGAGAGAATAACAATGGTAGGAATTCTCTACCCCAGTGTCCTAGTTAGAGTTAGTATTACTGCGATCAAACACCACAACAACCAAACTCAGCCTGGGGGAGAAAGGGTTTATTAGGCTTATGCGTCCACATCACTGGAGGAAGTCAGGAGGCAAACTCAAACAGGACAGGACCCTGGAAGCAGAGCTAATGTGGAGGCCATGGAGGGGTGTTGCTTACCTGCTTTCTTTTAGAACCCAGGACCACCTGCCCAGGGATGGCTCAAACCTCCTTGAGGAGCTCAGCCCTCCCCCATCCATTACTAACTAAGAAAATGCCTTCCAGACTTACTTACAGCCCTATCTTATGGAGTCATTTTCTCAGCTGAGGTTCCCTCCTCACTGCTGACTATAGCTAATGTAAAGTTGACATGAAGCTAGCAAGCACATCTAGGAACAAAATGTGCCATGTCACTAAATTTTGTTGAAGAAAAAGTTAAGTGAAATGTAACTTCTGAACATGCTAAAAATCAGCTTGGCTGTGCTACAGGTGTGCCATTCTGATATAAATAATGCAATCAATAAATATGACATATGGAAAAACTGTCCAAAAGTAATTTGTCTCATAAAGCCCAGTGTTAACATCGGGCTATCCTTTGGTCTTATAGAAGACTCCTGAGTTGAAGGATGATATGAAACAGAAGAAAAGTGTGAACATGACCAACACAATAAACCAAATAAAATAAAATAATCATAGGATGCTAAAGCAAGAAACACATTTTCAAGATGAACACACAACCCAAATTCAGGCAGAATCTCTGAGTCCCTACAGTCTCACTGTGGACCACGTGTGTAATCAACCCCCATGTCCTAACCTGTCTCTATTTTATGCTTAAGAATGTGTTGTGTGCTGTGAGTTTGCCTGTCTCATAAGTTAAAGCCCTTGAGAACATTTAAAAGTAAGGATGAAATAATTCTTTATAATCCAGAGAGGGCATTCTTGGCTTTGCCTCAGTTTGGATTTATGGAAAGTTCCTGGGGAAGCTCAGGGCACCAGGCCCACACTTCCTACAGCCGGTGTCATTCAGAGGACTATGATTCTATAAAAGGGCTCAAGGGAGTTCTCACCAGGAGAGTTTGTACTTCAGTAAATATCAGGAAGAGGAAGAGGTGAAGAGAGCAAAAGAAACAAGCAGTAGCATAGGAAAAGCATGTCGGCGAGGAAAGATGGACTAGGATTAAGGAATAGGTTCCAATTAAAGATCACGGCATTTGAGAGGAACCTGCTGGTGATAACTCATCACATTCCAGTACTGAAGGACTGTTAAACGTAATAACGATCTCAGAACATCCAAAATTAAGTATGATTGGGAAGTGCAGGTGACCTCAGGGAAAACCAGGGTAACCACAGCACCTGCAGGACACAGCTCACAAACAATCACGTGCTCATAAAATTTAGAATTTTCTGAGACATTCTCTGAAACTACAGTTGCTAATACTTACATAGATCTCATTACCTGTTAGACATTATTTCATGTGCTTCACATATTTCTGTTTATTTTCTTTCTCCTTGCCGTAGGTCTCCATATTATAGATGGGGAAACTGAGGGTCAACACAGTCAAGTGGAATGTCTAGAGTTCAATCTTTGAGCAGTGGATTTGACCTGTGGTCATGACCATAGCACTGATCTCCTTTCTTCAGAAATTTCCACAATAAACAAGTCAGCAGGACTGCCATTTGTGAGTCTGTATCTGCTTCTCACCTGGAGTCTATGCCGTAGACTTCATGCCTTCTCATCCTGCTTGGGGCTGGAAATGTGGCTCAGAGGATGTTTGCCAAGGCTGACAACCTAAGTTCAAGCTCCAGATTTTACACTGTAAGGAGAGAACTGATTCCAAAAAGCGGCCCGCTTTACATGCTTTGTGTGTGTGTGCAAGTACAGGGTTTAAGCACATGCATATACACGTGCGCGCGCGCGCGCGCGCACACACACACACACACACAAACAATAAGTATATAAATAAATAAAGGTAATAAGAATAAGATATATTGATATAAAATTTTGTGTTTATATACCCAACTTGCCCTTCAGTACTTGGCATACATAGGCAAATGAGGCAGAATTATGAAGCAGATGAAATTTGTCAACTACATTCTCTTCTGTGCAGAGGCCATCTTTGGAGTCTCCTTCGCATGTGCTAACACAATGTTCTAGTGTTTCCTCATTTTCCTGCACAACAAAGTCAGACGCTTGTTGTGAAGAAAGGTTTGATAAACACATTCTGTGAAGAGTCAGTGGTCAGAGGTTCTCAGTATATAGTCAACATTGGGAAGAACTTGCTGAGTGACTATTAAACGGTGAGGGTTAGTCATTCTCTGAAAGATCTTACTGATTTTCTTAAACCAAGAGCTCCACTCTCTTTAAGACGTTCACATTGTTCTTCCCATAGCTAAAATAGTAACTCGAGAGTTAGGCCTAGGTTATAAAGCTAACTTCGTGCACTTGTGTTCAGGTCAGGTGCGACTGCAAGAGAGATACTGTGCACTCCGAACAGAGATGGCGGGGACTGGAAGCTGGGCCCAGCATGGGTAGGTGGGAGCAAGTCAGTCCTGCAGATGGAATGTGAGCACCACAGCACAGCGTCCCAGCAGAAACAGAGAAGGCCGCTCAGCAGGGAACATCTGCCGGTTGTTTCTAATGAAGGGGAGTCACTCTTCCAATGAGAAAGCAGCGATGAAGCATCATCTCAGACTGGGAATAAAACTCATTTTTTTACAGTGCGAACATCAGGCTTTTTTTTTTTTTTTTTTTTTTTTTTTAACATCTCCCACCCTTTGGAGGGATGGGCAGTATGGAGAAGGGAATCGGGAGCGAAGTTCCTCAGAATTAAAAACATATTGGGAAAATGGTTCCATTAAGCATCTGCCCAGTTTAAAATACAGAAGTTTCATGAGCTTGAACCATGCATGACTGCCAGCTTTCTAATTTTAACGTGGCCAAATAGACTCAGTTTTACTTGATTCACCCCGAAAGAAGATGTCATTGCAATCAATGAAAAATCACCACTGTAAGATGTACTGGGTTTGTAAAATGAAATGGTATTTCATCAGTCACACGGCTGGTGATGAAATGCTTTCTGAGCACTGCGGATGGGTCCAACTAGGCTGCCTGTGCCTCCTTCAGAGCACTTACTATCCAGCAAACACGTGACCACTCACCCTGTGTTGGTGTATTGACAAAGTGCTGCAGAAGGTCATTTTTACTGCTGAAGAACCACCTACTACTATTCCTTGCCCAACTTGGGAGGGAGTTGTCTCAACTAGGACTCTCCATTCTTTCCGGTGCTATTCAGACAATGGTTCCCTTCGCTTTTCACTGATGTGATAAAAACACCAACTGAAAGGAACCATATTTAGCTTAGAGGTCCCTCAGCAAGGGAGGCCTGGACAAGAGCTCAAGGCAGGAACCAGAAGCCAGGAACTGAAGTCTGCTATGGAGGTGTGCCACTTCCTGGCTTGTTCCTCATAACTTTCTCAACCTGACTTCTTATACCAGCCGGAATTATCTGCCCAGGTAGGGAACTGCCCACAAACTGCCTCCTACCTCAATTATATCTAAAAATACACTTCACAGACTTACTCAAAGGCCAATCTGCTGAAGACCATTCCCAAATTGAGGTCCCTTCTTCTCTGGTGACATTAATTTATGTCATGTTAACAAAAAACAAATCTGCGTAGTTACTAAGATCACCCGGCATTATGACACACAATAGAGGCGGAGGGACAATGTTTCATAGAAAATATAGCGTCATGTCAAGAGTGGAGTATTATTACATGACATTCTTTCTGGGCACCCTCGGGAGGGGGATGAGAAGGCATGAAGTCAATGGCATAGACTCCAGGTGAGAATCAGACACAGACTCACAAATGGCAGTCCCTCTGACTTGTTTATTGTGAATATGGGGCAAACCCACACTCCCAATTTCTCAGTGACTTTTGGCCATTTCCTTGGCGTCTTGGCTCTCTCTCATTGGCCTCCAGCACCTTGATGGTCATGCATCATCAATCACCAGGCACAGCTGGAGACTCCAAGCCCACTCACCAGAAGCAGCCAGTGAGCATGCCTAAACACCCCCTTGGGAAGAGGGAAATACTGGCTTTACCAGGCCAGCTGGCTGTGCGCCCTACAGTGGAGAAGGTTGAGGTATGCAGGAACCCAAAGGGTAGGTATCTCAGAAATGAATGAAAATAATGGCAACAAGATTTCACATTTAATATGAAAATATTAAGCTCCCTTTCAGTAAGCACTGTCTGGGTTAAATAAAATATGACAAATACAATCACAAATAGTAACAACTGATACTTATTTTCTTCCAGGTTGTTGACTAAATACTTCCAACTACCACTAGTATTATATCACTGCTACTCACACACACACACATACACACACACATACATACACATACACACACACATACACACACACATACATACACACACATACACACACACACACATACATACACACACATACACACACACATACACACACATACACACACATATACACACACATACAAAATATTTTCAGGAGCTGTTTAACACATAACGAAACTAATAAGTAAAATTCGAAAAGAATTAATAAGATTTTCTGTGCATTCAGCAAGTCTTCCTAGCCCAAAACCAGTCTAACTACCTTCAGCTTCCTGGGGAGCTGAAGGGACATCTTAGAGCATCACCCCTCTGATTCCCACCCTGACAAAATGCCCCTCCTTCATACACTTTTCAGCCCAGGCCCATACTTCCCAAAGCAAGGTAAGGGGCGGGCGAAAAGGCCATCTACTCTTTTAACCAGTCCCCACCCAAACCAAGTTCTTTTTGAGACAAGTGAAAGCATCCATCAGAGAACAAAGGATGTAGCGCCACCTAGTGGATGAACGTTACCATCTACTTCAAATAAAAACAACCCACCAACCAGTCACAAAACCAGCACACCCAGCTGGAGCAGAGGTGCAGTCAGAGGGAGAGAGCGCAGCTGTATTCCTTTTCTGCCAAATTTCTATGCCGTGAGCTGCATGCACACGGCCCCATTTTAGAGGGGCATAAGACCTCACCCACCTAAACCCAGCAGTTCGTATCCCCAGAGACTCCTTTCGGAACCCAGAACTGCAGGGAGTGCCCTGGCTTTTCTGCAAGCATTGTTGCTACTGGTACAAGTAAGGGTTTCACTTGCACACAAAAAATGCTAACTGCCTAACTGCAGTGCACCTAGTCAGGCTTTGCTGGCTAAGAGACACCTTTCCATTCTCTGAAAACCCTATGAAAAAGGGACACAGTGGGGGCGGAATGTTCAGGAAAACAGCAATCAGCTTTTGTTTAACGAAAGGCAGCCCCCTGACAAGCGTTTAAATCGGGTTTAACATGATTTTAGAGCCAGATCCAAAAAGAAACGGGACACTTGCTGTACTGCCTGTATTCCAGGGAGCCCTGAGAATCCTGCAAGTGAAAGTCAACTTCCTGCTGCACTGTGAGCAGCCCTAGGCAAAACATTTCGCCCTTTCTAAGACTCTCACAGCATCTGCATTTCCGACACACAGAAAACGTGGTTTTAAATCTGCCACAGTTATAGAGCACTGGGGATCACTGTTCCCTCGAGGCCAGAAAACATCGAGCTAAAAAAGTACACACCTTCTCAGGGGAATCTAGAGCTTTGCATGTTACGGCATGGATGCCTGAGAAGGAACTTGACCATTACTCCAGATTCCAGGCAAGGATCCTCCCTCCCCTCCCCTTTTTGAGGGCAGAACCCCTCGTGACTTGTGATCAATGTCATGCAGTGGGACACCCCAATTTGAGCAAACCCTGTCTGACTAATACACTGCTCAAAACGATGTACCCAAACAAGCTGTTCCAGTCAACACAGTGACATTAGTCACTGGAAATTAGGCTATGCAACACTTCCAAAATAAATTCATTTTTAAGAAAGTGGATCTCCATTGCAATTTTTCAGACTAACTGAAGAAGGGGTCTAGTCACCAGCTAGCTGCTCCAGCTCTAGGAAATGAGCTTTTGCAGTCCCCAGGCAGGTAAGCTGATTCCAGTTCTATTGTAGCACAGGCTTCAAAGCTTAGTGTCCTGCTGTGGTGCCCCCATCCTGTGGGCCCTACTGTCTCCCAGCTCTGCTTCTTTACCTCCAGATGTTAGGGATGCATTCTGTGCCCCTTCCCCCCACCAAACCCAGCACAGGCTATGAGAATTCACCAAGTCCCTGGTCCCTTCTCCCAGAAAGCTTAGATTCTTATCTCAGGGATTGCAGTTATCTGCTTAGTGGCCTAGTTTCTCTGACCAGAAGGAGGCCATGAGAGAGGTTCTCCATCCCTACATCTCTAAGAGGGCTCTGAACCGACTTTGCTGCTTCTCTCTGTGGCTTTCAGCATACCCACAACTGCCACCTCTGCCCTGGCTTTGTCACTGACAGGGGATTGGGGCTGTCTTTGGTAAAACGTCTCTCATACTGACTTCAGCACAGATTGATCTAGAGAAGGTGAAGGCTATTTCTACTCTCCAACTTCAAAAAAAAAAAAAGGTATGGGGGCGGGGGTGTGTATTATGAGTGAATTTGCAGTAACATATATCTATCAGTTCTGGAAAGCAAGGAAACCAAGACATTGTCACTCAGTGTCCTTGGTCCCACACAGAATTTGCAGTCCAAGGTAACAACAGAAGCTTCCCAGCCTCTGCATTCAGCCCGGGTTCCTACCATGTCACCGAGGGTTCACTCTGGGGACTCCCTTCAGCACTGATTCAGCAGCTCATGTTTCTCCTTGAAGTTCTTCTGTCCCTGTCCATACAGCTTTCTCTTGACATTTTAATTTGGAAAAAAAAAATAGCCTTTATCAAAATTACACTCGGAGAAGGAGCAATTCTTTTCCTCCTTCTCTTCTGAGATGATGCCGGGGTGCCTGGTTCCGTTTTCCCCTGCTAAAAGGCCAGTTAGTTAACGCAATTGTAGGCCTGCCCGGAAGAGAACTGCCATTTATAACTGCACTGAGGAATACGAGTGCCTAGAGCATGGACCCAGGCACCCAGGTAAGGCCAGCCTAGCGGATGACTAAAGGGATGAGAACAAAGGTCCTGTCTTCAGATATATAAACTGCAAAAATGAAGGTTGAGGAACCAAGGACTTCTCTAGTGAGTGACCCTATAAGCAAAGCAAAGGCTGTCAGAAAACAAGCCTAGTCACCAAGCCTAAAAGTGAGATGGTCCAACTACTGTTCCCAGGCGACAGGTGGCCAAGGAGCCCCTGGTGGCCTAGGGTGTTAGGCCTGAGCAAGTGCCTGCCCCCTGTCCCATAAAGCTAGTCAGAGTTGTCCTTTCTGTGACCAGTGCTATAGATTTGAAGGCTTCAGTTGGAATTCTAAGGGACAACTAGATACCAAAACCTCGGGTTCCTTCCTCTGATGACACTGTTCTTACTCTGTGAATGACAAAACCAATATTTTAATCAGGGTCAAAGTCGCTCTTAGGAATCTGCACCAGACACCCCCCACCCCACCCCCAGTAGGCTTCTGGACCTTACCCATCCCCTATTCTCTTGGCTCCCAGACATCAGGCCATTCTTTCTTTAGCTGCTCAGGGTTTCTTTCTTTTTCCCATACAAAACCTTATTTGAAATTTTTATAACAGTGTTGTTCATGTGTCCCCAAGCTGGAAACAACTCAGTATCAGCTGCTGGATGTCTGGGATGGTAAAGGGCCCACTCTGGAGCATATATAAGGCCTGTCTAGGTGTAACCTTACCCCTTGCTTCAGGACTTTCACAAGGCTCCCTTCTGATTATAATAGAGGCCCTCACACCCATAGAGACAAGCTCAAATTCTGCTTCCTCAAGAACCCCTTCACAATCTTGACCGGGTTGGACCACTTTTGTTATGTATTTTTTTACCTTCTGTTACTCTTCATGGTGTTTTTCATCATGCAAAGTAAAGAACCCCCAGGGTGACTGTCTGATGCTTGCCTATGTCCTCATACCCACTAGCAGAAATGTGGTGCTACTTGTAAAATGAAGGACAGGAACCACAAACGTGCAAAAGAAATTTCAAAGGAACTTCCCTTGGGTGGCAGCTTCTGCAGGGGAGGTTTTTGCATAGGGCAAAGGATTCACATTTCATCTCTGCCAGCTACCATCTATGTGGCATTTAAACTCCTTCCAGAGTTGCTTCTCGATAGAATTGAACAATTCGCACTGCGAAATCTCTTCTCTTTGTTTTGAGTTTTTGTTTGGTGTTTTATATTTTAGGGGTTTTTGTTTGTTTGGGGGTTTGGTGTGTGTGTTTGTGTGTGTCTCTGTGTGTGTGCGTGCGCGGGCATGTGCTATGGTTTCGGCACATTAGTCATTAGACTAAAGGTGCCTGTTAGAAGCACTGTCTACAGTTTAGACTTGGCAAATTACAACTCATTTCTATCAAAGAAGTGAGGGTGACTACCAAGCTGTCAGGGACCATTCAGTCTCCCACATAAAACTGAAGTCCGTGTATTTAAGCAGCGTAAACTGTCTTGACATCTATCTATTGTCTCCATTGCCAAACCAGTGCCCACAAAATGATGTTGACTGAGTGGAGATTATCAATTTTATTGCAAAAACTTTCTTGGTGTTGCTTCAACTTAACCTTGCTGATGTGTTACCTCAGGAACTTGGTATGGAATACATAAGCCATAATTCTCAGTGAGGCAGTGTTCAAAGTGCTCACGTAATGTGAAATATGTATACATTGGTATCAAACACACGCACACATACTCACACACGCACACACTTACATACACTCACACACACATACACTTATGTATTTTTTTTTCTTATTTTGCCATGGTGATATAATTTATTAGGAAGCAAAGCACTGTTGGTCTTTATGGAAATCATTTCAGAAGGATTCAAATTGTGCATTCACTCCAACTTTGGATTTCTTTCTAAGTTCTGGTTCACAGTTATTCAAAATAATATTGTGAAGATTTTTTGTTGTTGTTTTGTTGTTTGGTTGTTTGGCTGGTTGGTTAGTTAGTTGTTTGGTTAGTTGGTTGGTTGGTTGGTTGGTTGGTTGGTTGGTTGGTTAGTTGGTTAGTTAGTTGGTTGGTTGGTTGGTTGCTTGGTTGCTTGGTTGCTTGGTTGCTTGGTTGCTTAGTTGGTTGGTTGGTTTTGGATGAAACAGTGGTTGGAAAGCTTAGTGTTATTAATGAATGGATTCATTTACAGAAGAGTCTCACTATACAAAGTGCTCTTCTCACATTTATTACTGCTCTTTCCTATGCTCTAAAAACATATCTGTGTGTCTGTGCACGCACATGTGAACAGGTATACAATGTGGAATGAAATACCACATGGCACATAATGAGACGGCTAGAGAAGGAGAGAGCGGGTGTGTCTCTGAGTACTCAGCCTCATGGTTTAAAATCACTTCTTAATTAGGAAGCAATGCCATTTGATGTTCAGTAAGATTACAAAGGGTGAAATATACCTATAGGATGGCCCCAAATTATCTAGGGTTTTGGACATCGTTATCTCATAAATTGGACAACGCTGAATCACACCATACTAGATACACATCTTTCTGACTGCCTATGGTATCTCAGCAATAAGGGTGGGAATAAAAACTGTAGAGAAGTTTATCTAAACGGGCCACCTAACCCATTAGTCTTCTCAACTAAATGATTCTGCCTAACACCATCATAAAATGATGCTTGTTTTTATTTGTTTATATTTCTCTACCACTGATTTCAAATGATCCTGCTTCCATTTCATCTCCATGTTCATGAGACAATTTATTACCTGAGATTGGCAGAGTTACTCCATTTACTCCTATTACGACCATGTCATTCTTCCCAGGCTTCACTCTGGAGTATTATGACAAAATAGCAAGAATGTAATTTTAACAAACATAAAAATTATTGCCATGCAGCTGTGCAAATATTTCTCCCCTGTACCGAGGTCCACAATCAATTCTATTTGTGCATACTGTACAAAGAAAGTAATAATTTAACACCTCTTGATTTTTCTTCTTTCCTGGAACACTGAGGAGGTAGCTAAGGGCTCAAAAAGCCTAAGCTTTGTGCCAAATATCTGCAACGCTCCTTCTGCAAAACCTGGAACAAAATAATTAAGAAGCTGCTTAAGCAACCATTTGCCACAAACCAGATTGAGGGATTTGAAATATGTACAAATATTTTTAAATAATGCCCCAAAGGGGAAATTCGCACTAATAAGTAAGATCTGCTGTAACTCCTGCTGGCTGACTCTGCATCCTGGGAGTACACATGAGTAAATAGAAACAGGTTCCAACATTTTCCATCTTCCCTAAGGTATCTGAAGAAATCCTCTGATTTTAACTGCTGCAAATCTGGGGCAGAGCCTTTTCTAATAAGAGTCTGTAATCTTCACAGCACAATACTCTCCGTGTTCAAGCAATCCCATGACTCATAATTCCCCAGAAGTTACTGCACCAGGGTGAACTTCTGAGATTCAGATAACATTAAGGCTGTGGTTTATGCCCTGATTGATAACACAGTCAATGGAGGCAACCTGTCCCAGAGAAAGGATCCAAAAAGCTTTGCATAGTGTTTATGATACAGATAACCTCCTGGCTGACGTCTACAGAGGAAAACCTTTGATGGATGAAAGAGACTATAAGATCTTTTGCACCCAGATAGCACTGGCAAGTTCCCTGTATATCACTCTTTAGACAATTATGGTACTTTAGTCATTTTATTCGGTCACAAATGCTTAACTGATTTTTTATAGCAATATGTTTTGCAGAGAGGGCTTGATAAATATAATGAAATCATTTTATGCTAGTTCCTAGGGGACAGGCCATGGAAATGCTGTAAAATGATAATATTTCTTTGTTGTACATCATATTAGGGCTTTCAAGTGAGTGGAGCCAGAATCTAATTGGAATGTTTAAGAGCCTCCCACACCAATAAATGCCCTGGTTTCAACATGTTTCCTAGTCTCCACAGCATGAATAGTACCGTGTCCAAAATAGAGTCTCAGGCCTACCCACAGACCTACCCAGGCCAGTATGAATGAAGGTCAACAGACCACTGAAGTGTTTCTGACACACTGGAGTTAAGGAAGCACTCCTCTATCCTGTTCAAGGACAAGCACCAGTCATAATCAGTAGCCCAGTGAGAGTGATGAAATGTGGCTACATGTGACTCATCTCCCCACATTTTCCTCTTCTAACATTCTTCTCATAACCTTTAGCATAGACCATAACTGCAGGCATTTGTCTGGGTCATTTTTTAAAGAGTAGTCAACACACAGGACGACAGGCCTGGTAGAACAGTGTCCATAGTTTATGGTAGGTATCTCCAAACTCACCCACAGTAGCTCGAGGAGTACATTATGTACAGGGCTGAATGCTGATACTTGGACAACCAGCATTGCTCTAGGTTTATATGGTAATATACCTCACTTGTACTGATGATTTTAACATGCCAGAAGTCCATTTACTCTGAGCAGGCTTAGCTGATCTCTAAGGATACCTCAATTAAAAAGACTTGTTATTATATACTTATTTATAGGCTTATAGGCTATATTTAAAGTACAGAGAAAAAAGAAGGTAATATTTTGGGGGGTTTTCTCTCTGGTGTGAGGTCCATGGTTATAGAGGATATGAGGATCCTGTGCATCCTTTTAAAGGTTACCTACAGTCTTGAGCTTCCTTAGCTGATTGGATTGAACATTAACATTTTGAGTTACTAAAAGGACTTTGCTTGACACCTTTACTACTTATAGAATAAATAACAAACTGTTTATTTACTTCTCTAAAAGACAAAGTGGAATGATTTATGTGGAATGCTGGAGATCAAACTGGAGTCAGACAGGAGACTCTTTTCTCCCAAGGAAACATCCTTTGTGAAAGACAGGCTCTTAAACTTTTAAGTGGCCAGTTTCTGGGAGAGAATCTGGTGGATTGTTCAATTGCTTGGCTAAAGTTGTTTGTATTATTTAGTTGTTTGACTGTGTCCTTTCTCATAACAAGAGCCTATATCTGCTTTCATGTTCTGAAGGAGATGGAAAAAAAAAAAAAAGAACTGACTTATTTTAGCCATAAAAACCCTTGGGTCAATCAAGTCTATGGCTCAGGCATCCCGTTTCTGTTTTGCACTTCAAGCCTGCTGACGGTTGACTGGATACAACACAGTGCTTCTGTAAAGAGACAGACATGTCCAACAGAAGCTCAAGGCTCAAGCCTTTTCCAAGTTATCATATCAACATATAACAGACCCTTCAGTCACACATAGTCACAAGACAAAGCGAAGACCCAGAGGAAATGTTTGCTATTGCTTTTGTCTTTCTTCCAACATTGATGGACCTGATGGACTTGAATAATGACACCTATAATGTATCTGGATGGTGTTTACACTTTACAAAGCACAGTAATATATGCTATTATACTTAATACCTAGAAGATAATGCTGAAAAATGTATTAACAATTCTGTGTTATAACTAATAAAGAAAACTCAATATTCCTTGAAATAAGTTTAATTTTCTTATGGGTAACAATGAAGGAGATGACTGGAGTGCAAGATGCCCAAATATGTACATAAAATTATTTACAGGTATGTTTATGTGTCAAAAAGAATGGGTATAGGAAATATTCCAGTCAATGGACTGAATAGAGCAGATGGCCATCTCAAAGGGGATTGGGCATCATCCAATTCATAGGCGAGTCTACAAAGACTAGATGCAGAGAGGAGCCTACATTTACTGCTTAAGCTGAGTCACCCATCTGCTTAAGTCCTCTGCACTCTGGTTTACAGGCCTTTGGTTTTCCACTGGGACATACTCCAGTGGCTCTCTAACTGTGGACCCTTTGAATCATTGGCAGCTTTCCTGGCTTTCCAGCTCACAAGCAGTATACGGTGGGCCATTTCCCTTCTACAGCTTCATAAGCCAATACCTGTCATTTTTTGTTTATCTGTTTGGCTCTACTTTTTTTTTTAATATCTAATACTTAAATTTCACAATGAGAAATCACAATTTCATCAAAATATAATGATAACATAGAGATGTTCTCTGTGAAAAAGAGAATTCCAGGTGGTGTCATTCCCACCGCACTGTCACAACTAAGAGTTTTCTTTCCTGGTGCTGAAACCAACCTCTTACTCTGCAATGACAAGTTGAATTTGCACCTCAGAATTTTTATAAGGTTTCCATCCATCTTGACAACTTTCTCCTCATCACAGCCAAAAGTGAATACCCTTCTCTTTGAACCTGGACAGCATTCATTTTGACTGGACAGGAGAAAGCATATGAAGCTATGTGAGATTGTTTATCATACCCACTGCATGTTGATTATTTTCAGATAGGCTCCAAAGTGCGGAACCCTGTCTTCCAGGCCAAACAACGTAGATTTGTATGGAAGCCATGAACTTAGGAGCAAGCCATAAATACATTGAGATCCCAGTATGTCCCATATCTAAGAAGAGCTATCTGGAAATGTGAATATAGACCCAAGAAAAGTTTCTCACACCTCTCTAATAACTGTATGATAGATAATGTACACAGTTTTTACTGAGGCACTTCAAATTATGAGCATGATAAAATATAAGTGCAAAATAGTTTTGGTTTTATTTCTCAGCATGGGTGGTTAGTACACACCCAGAAGGCACAGCTACAGAAGACCCACAGACTGTCCATTCCTTCCCCTGACACAAATTTTCACTTGCAACAGACTCTCATTTAGTTTGCAAACTAGATGACCGAAATATGTTTATCCCTAGGTGAAAACAGCCATGCCCTCCATATGATAAGTGCAGAAGGTGGTTTTCTTTAATAAAAATCAAAAACACTCAAAATTTGTGGACTTACACAAATGGCTAAGAGTCCTACATGGTAAAGTGGTCATTAAAACTTACAAAACATTTGTGTACAACCTGGAGATCATCCCTGCAGACCATTCCTGATTGATCCTCTGTCCAGATGTTTTCCTAGTGAGCGCTTGACTATATAATACTGTAGACTATAGATCCTGGTTTAGATCTACAAGCTGTGGTCAGAGGTCCCAGAAGCCAGGACTTCATGGGTCAGTTCCTCTTTCGTCAGCTTTGGCATCAGGTCACTCTTTATTCAAGGGTGTCTTTTCATTTCACTACCCACCCATCTCCTTGTTTGCCCGCCCCTACCTTCTGTTATAACGGCCAGGGCTATCTGTTCTTCACTATTCTTTCCTGCCATTCTGCCCTCTCTACGCAGACTTATTCTGCATTTTAAAACAGACATTGACAAGCTGCTACTTCTCCTTAATTTGCATCACCAGCCCAATCTCCTGAGACCCAGTCTCACTTTCTCCATCATCTTGGACATCACACAGGTGTTTAATAAGTTTGCCGTGCTTACAGTTTTAACTTCTTACTGGCTTCCCATCCTTATGCATGTTCACAGCAGCGCTGTACTCACAGCAGCACAGACCAAAACGCCTTAGTCCTGCCCTTCAGTTGTTCCTCCCTCACAACCCTAGCCATCAGCAGATCTTGTTGACTCTCATTCCAGGAGCCCATTTTCTCCTTCTTGATCGCTGGCACCCAACCATTAGTGCCAGCCTTCCTTATTACAAAGCCTTCCAAACAGTCTCTCTACATCTCTCGCCTCCTCAGAATCAATGTGAGATTGTTAAAAGTTAAACCCAACTCAATCATCTTCTGCTGAAAAGGCCAAAGTCCCTTTAGTGGGATATGAAATCCTATATCCAGACCCAAGAAAGATGGTGATCTCATCATCTCTTCTCATCTATCTCTCTCTAATTCTGTGAGCATTGCTGTTATTCTCCCGACAAGTCAAACACAATTCACCCTTGGCGTCTTTGTATAAGCTCTTCCTCTGGGTGGAAACACAATCTCCCCAATTTCCTTCTGACTTTGACAACAAAGTCCGTCTCACAGATGTCATTAGGGATACTTCTCTAGTTGTCCTCCATGGAAGCCATGCCTCAAGATTTCATATCCACCTTCTTCTTAGGCTTTATCATTAGTAAGCATGACTGATATACTCAAAAGAATGTAAAGTATGTAATGTAAAGTATATCGCAGTGAGCCTGTAACACATACATGTCACACAAACAAGAGGGTCTGAGCTCAGAACACCAGCACCCATACAAAAGCTGGGCAAAGTGGTGCAATCGCAGCACTGGAGATGTGGAAACAGGATGATCCTGGGGCTTGCGTGCTAATGTGTCTTTCCAGTTTTAATGAGACATTCTATTTCAAAACATAAAGTGGAGCATGATAGAAGACACAATGCAGCAATCTTTGACCTCCACTCCCACATGAGTTCTATGTATATGCACTAAAAACGCATTCGTACACACATTCATTCATCTGCCCCCACCACACACGCACACACGCACGCACGCACACAATGGTTCTTGTCATTCAATCTACAATGGATTTTTATCCTAAAAATGTTGAAATTAAAAATATTTATCCTTAAGTATAATCCTGCAACAGGATGATAGCTATTTTTGTGCTGTTATCAACAACAAAAAAGAGCACTTATGAGCAATAGGCATCCTGCTGGCTATTTTTGGTTGTCACCTTGACTCCACCTGGTTAACTAAAACCTAAAAATAACCAGGACTATCAATGAGGGATTTAAATCTTTTGAAATGGGAAGATACATGTCTAATCCAATCTTTAAAATCAGAAGACACGCCTTTAATTCAGATCTTTTAAAGTAAAAAGACCCAGACCCGTCACTAATCTGGGCCATGCCTTCTGCTGGCAGCCTGTATAACAGTGGTTCCCAACCTTCCCGAGTTCCTCAGGTTGCAGTGATCTCCAACCATAAAAATTATTTTTATTTCTATTTCTTAACTAACTTTACTACTACTATGAATCGTAATATAAGTATGTGTGTGGTACTATTATAAATCTTAATGTACATATGTGTTTTCTGGTATTATTAGGTGACCCAAAGGGGTCAGAGCCCACAGGTTGAGAACCACTGCTGTCTAAGGACATGGAAAAAGAAAGCTTGCTCTGGTTGTCTATCTGCTGTTTCCCCAGCTGGCAATTTCACTCCTTCAAGCCTACTTCTTTATGATTGTAGCATACACTGAAGACCAACTGAGATACCCAGCCTCATGGCTGAACTACTCTGGATCCTCCTGGACCTTCCATTCATAAGCAGCTACTATTGGATTAGCTGGACTACGGTCTATAAGTCATTTGAATAAACCTCCTTTCTGCGCATATATAGAGAATCCATCTCTAAGCTCTACTATTCTAGAGAACCCTGACTCTTCCAGGAAGTATCCTTGTTCTGGTTCACTTTCCCTCCTATGATCCTACTCATTTGTAAGACATGGATAATAGTGTCAGTACCAATCAGCAACCTATTATTTTCAGGGTTTGTTAGATGAGAAATTCTTTCCTAGTCACCTTCCACATCTTTCATTTTCCTAAAGTCCTAATGCTAAATTCTGTCTCATCCCAAATCACCATAAAGGACTAAGCACATGATAATGATAAATTGAAAATCATTGTGTGATATTAGTTCAAGTACTCATTTTTTGACTAGTTCAAGTGTTTACAGATACATCCCTTTGCTATGTTATTTATTTTGCAATTATAAATACAGCAATGCTTCGCTCATACTGGTTCCACAAATTTGAAATTTGAAGATATCCTGATAAGATGAAGTCTGGAAATTGTCATTAAGATGATCTTTTGCATTAATAGATTCCTGATAATCTTGTAACCAAAGATAAAGGATAAATATATTAAGGGAATATAATATGGAATAAACTTTGGAAATATTAAGGACATGCTTTATGGATATGAGGTTTATTTTTCCATTTTGTTTTCTTTAATTTAAGATTGTTATGATTTAAATATGAAATGATCTCAGTAGGCTTACATGTTAACTGCTTGGTTCCCACCTGATTGGCATTTTTGGGGGAGGTCATAGGAGACTGGGACATGGAAACTTGCTGAGAGACTCAAACAATTGGAATAAGCTACTGGTTCATCTTGCTCCAGGTTCCTTCCTGCCTGCCTCACTCTGCTTGCCTAGAAAGAAACTCTTCTGTATGCTACTATCACTGGTATTGTCTTCCATGAGTATCAGGCCAACCAACCACAGAGCAATCCCTATGAAACTGCATTACTATATGTAATGTAACCATTTTGCTCTCAAGTATTTTTGTCCCAGTAACTAGAAAGGTAAAAATCTAAAAGTAAATAGTACTTACACATTTCTCCAATTGTGTCGTCATCACTTCGTAAAGTATTCAACCTTCCTAATCCTTCTATTTTTTTAAGGTTCATTTTTTTAATTCTTCCTCTAGGCTCTAACAATGTAGCTTATACTGATTTGTAAGAGTATCATTGATCGCTGAGAAAAAAAAAAACTGCATCATTCTTGACTTAACAAAATATTATAAATTAGGGGGGAGGGGGGACTGGAACAAAGTCTCTGCAGTTAAGAGCACATGTTACTCTTACAGAGGACACAAGGTTGTTTTCTGGCACTCACATGACAGCTCACAACTATTTGGACCTCCAGCTCCAGTTTATCACGTGTCTTCTTCTGCACACCACTCCTAGCCTTCAATTGGTTTTCTTAAGATTTATAAAAATTAATCATATTCCAAACCTGTATGAAAGCTTTGTATTCTAAATGTCCCAAATTGAGTCACTAAGATTTAGAGTATCAACCCCTAATGTGACTTTAACAAGGACAGCATTTCAAAGCTGACAATTAACTTAGAAGACATTGCTTTAACCTTCTTATGAAAAAAAAGTGACATCTCTCCTTATTGTATCTGAATTTCTATTAATTCAGTACTTATTGGCTTGTTTGTAATTTTCATTACTTGGAATACCTCCAGGAACTGTCAGATCCACAGATCAAATGATTTAGGCATAAATTACTTGAATTAAAACTACCTCAGTGGACATATAACTGGGATATGGGAAAAATTCTATTTTGCACCTGATGGTCAACAAACTAGCAGTTTGATTTTCCAGAAGGAAAGAGACTTTCTGTGACAGGAGACCTCAGAAACCTTCTGTATCTGCTGCCCTGAGATTCAGATGTGCCCTTTTTCATCCTTTGAGGTCTTCCAGGCTTGAAAGTCATCCAAGAGCCAGGGACCAATCTGAAGTCAATTGGCTTATACCCAAATTTAATGAAACTTCCTAGGGGGAACAAATTTTGCTCGTTATCCTTTATGTAGATAATATGTGGAATTAATTCTCCTTCCCTAAGCTATCATCACATCAAGCAGAAAAACACAGACACAATGTTATTAAGGTAATGAAAGGCGCCCAGCCACTGTTAATGCTAATGTTCTGAGAAATTCCTCCACCTCACTGTTTAGCAGATTAAAGGTCAGGGCTAAGGTCGGCAAAGTTTATGCTTACATCTCAGCCTTGCCTTTCTTGAAGCTGGAGCAAGCAGACAGAGCTGATGTGAGAGCCTTCCTGTTGTGAGGGGGGAGACATGGATATTTACTATGAAATGTAAATGTTCACATTTATTTGGCAATGAAATCACAAAATACTACTTTAGGTTTGCAATGAAATTATAAAAATTATACATGAGATATTTTCATGTGCTACAGAGTTTTCCCTTCTGGGTTTTGAAATCAGCGTTTCTTCTTTAATATTCAGCAACCATACTTACAGGCTTATTAATATTCAGCATGAGTAAAGGCTGGTCAGGTAACACCTTTACATTTTAAGCATCAACCTTGTTGCTCATTTTGTTGAAATAAAACCTAATCAACCTTTTGTTACTACAAAAAAAAACTCTTTTACCAAGAATCTCTTGGCTGTATAAAACAGAGGATTACAGGGCTATAAATGCAATATAAGAGATGAACACACACAACTTACATACATACATACACACAGATGTATGCCTTTACCCTATTTTGATTTTATCCATTCCAAATTATTACTAAAAATATGGAGAAGAATGGTAAGATCTGTAGGCCTTTAAGAATTGTGTATATGAGGAAAGAAGCAAACTTAAATAGATTACTATAAATATGAGGCCTATTCAAGACTAATAAGGGTCTCTAGCAATGAGTCAGTAAAAGAAAATCAAGACCGCCAAGACCTAAAAACATGGAGCTTATTCTCTCTCTCTCTCTCTCTCTCTCTCTCTCTCTCTCTCTCTCTCTCTCTCTCTCTCTCTCTCTCTCTCCTCCTCCTCCTCCCTCCCCCCCTCTCTCTCATCACTTTCATGTCACACAGAACATGCAAAGTCCTGACAGTGACCATTTTGGAAATGAAGATAAGCGCTGTCTGAGAAACAACACATGAGGTGAGCCTTACCTCTGTTCGCCATGGCTTATTTTCGGGACAATGTTTTGGTTGTTCCCAGGGAAGGGAAATCTAAGGGAAATACATGAACTATGTGAGATAATGAAATGAAGCATAGAACCCAAGAAAGTCAGGCACCATGGTGGCCGGCTGCAGAGCAGAATATAGGAGAGGACATGCAGAGAAGGAATGCAGGGGCCCCGGCAGGGTGCAGAGGACTGGAGCAAATACTGAAGCTAAAGAGGAATCACTCAGAAGGGTGGAAATGACTGCCCCCAGAGATCACGCATCAGCAGGAATCACACCCTCAGTAGCCAGTGGGAGCCTCAGGGGTGACAGATGTGGTAGAGAAAGCACTACTTCAAGAGAGACAAGAGCTTGCTCAAGAGCACATGGTAGAGCTGAAAAGCAGGCATCTGATATTAGCTACATCCGTGCAGCCTAACCATGTTCAAATATAAAACTCAAGAATAATGTAGAAATGGAACCACACGCAGAAATCAACAGAGCAAAATTCACAGTGTCTGGCATAAATTAAAAATTGTTAAGTGTGCAAAAAAAAGTTGGCTAATCAAAACGAATCTAGATATGACACAGGCGGTATGAACACCACCATTAGAGCCTGAGTTGATATATGCCAAATGTAGAGAAGAGATTGAAAATCCTAAATAGAAGACATAAAAGGCCCCAATTTGAATTGCTAGAAATAGAAATTATAATGTCTGCTTTGTAAAAACTCAGGCTGCAATAATGGAGGATGACACTTCAGAAGAACGGAGTGGGGAACGTGAAGATGCAGCAGTAGAAATGATCCAAAATGAACCACAAAAATTACCAATAAAAAAAATGAGGCAGGCATCATTGGAATGTAAGCCGATGTTCAGTGCTTAATAGCTGGGTGACTGCATATCCATAGATCCATGTGGCAAAAAAGATACCTGGAGATATTGGTTGCAAAAATCCCCAAATTTGCCAACAAATAAAGATCTACATTTTATATAAAGCTTAACAAACAAATGCAAAGTGCATCAGAGTTCTTATGCTCAATCAGCAATGTAAGAAATAACTAGGGAGAAAGTCTGGAAAGGCAGATAATTTTAAAACAGCACTATGAACCAGTTTGATAATGTTTGAAAGTTATAGAATGTTTATTATCTACAACACACATTGTTTCCCTGTGACTGAATAGCACCTACCAAAATAAACTGACATCCTGGGCCAAACAACAAACCTTAATAATTTTAAATAACCTGACTCAATCAGAAGTTCTTTTTTCTTGGTCTATATCTAAATAAATTAAGATAAATAACAAAAAGTAACTAGAAAACCTAAAATCATTTGGAAACTGACATACTTATGAAATATGTATATGTCAAAGTAAGAGCAAATGAAAAATATTATACACTGAATAAAATTAACACACAACACATCAAAATCAACGATGTACAACAAGACTGGTACGTCTATGGGTATTTATAGCATCAAGCTCTACTTTAACTCCTCATTAAGAAAGCCAAAGGAGGGGCTGGAGAGGTAGTTCAGTGGTTAAGGACCCACTGCTCTTGCAGAGGACCTGAGTTCAGTGCTTAGCATCCACATGGGGTCTTACAAACATCTGTAATTTCCATTTAAGGTGATCGGAGGCTCTCTTCTGACTTCTACAGCACACATACACACACACATCAAAGTAGGCAAACTACTCACAGATATAAAAATAAGGTTTAAAAATAAAGGAATAAAAAATAAGTAGGAATGGTGCCATAGGACTGTGATTCCATTTGGAAGGCTGAGACAGGAGGATAACTGCATATGGGCTACAGAGAAGTGAGATCTATTAGGCTAATCTGGGCCACATAGTGAGATCTTATCTCAAAAAAAAAAAAAACAAAAAAACAAAAAAACAAAAACAAAACAAACAAAAAAAAAACTAAAGAACCAGATGAAGTGACAGCAGTAACAGCAAAACCTAACTAAATAAATAAACATCGTCCCAGAAAGAAAGAAAGAAAGAAAGAAAGAAAGAAAGAAAGAAAGGAGGAGGGAGGGAGGGAGGGAGGGAGGGAGGGAGGGAGGGAGGGAGGGAGGGAGGGAGGGAGGCTCAGCATGTAAAAGTACTTGCTGTGTAAGACTGAAAACTACGTGTGAGGATTTGGAAGCTGGTTGATGGCCTACCCCCCAACAAGCTTGTTATGCACATACACAATAATAATTTTAAAATGTTTATAAAACTACAAAAGGGGCAAATTGAAGCAAATCGGTGTTGACCACCAAAGAGACAGTGAAGAATAGCAACTAATGGAACAGACAAAAATGGAGAAAGTTAATAAGAAACTTGTTCCAATATCCATAATATAGATCGATCTCAAGATAATTAAGTTGACTGAAGGAAAGTAGATTAAAAGGGAAGGGATACAGCACAAATATCAGTTATATGAAAGCCTTACAGTCAGAGAAAACACACCAGTAGCTGGTGGAGATGGGGAAAAGAGATAAGGTGAAGACTCTCAAGGAACCATTGGCACGAGGGGCCAAAAAATATTATTCACCTACGTGGAATATTTCATAACTTAATGCATATCCACACAGTATGTGGCATATTTTAAACATGTGAAATTTATCAATATTCCTGCAAGAGCATTTTTATTACAGGTGTATAGTATGTGTGTGTGTGTGTGTGTGTGTGTGTGTGTGTGTGTTTGTATGGTGGGTATGTGTATATGTGGTGTTTGTGGGCATTTTGTGGTGTGTGTATGTGTGTGTATGTATGTTTATGTGTGTTTCTGAAGTAGTATGTGAGGTTTGTGTGAAGCTCAAGGATAAACTTCAGGAGTCTGCTCTCCCCTTAATGTCATTTCCCAGAAATAAACTGTGGTTTATTTATTGATTGATTGATTGATTGATTGATTGATTGATTGATTGATTTGTTTGTTTGTTTGTTTACTTATTTATTTATTTATTTATTTTTTATTATTATTATTTATTTATTAACCACTAAGACATCTTGCTGGCCCCCTCCCCCACAGAAGCTTGTTTTATCTTTAGTTCGGTGCTTACTATGTAAGTATGAAAACCTGATTCACATCCCAAGACCCCGAATAAAAGCTAGGCATAGTAGCATGTGTCCGTAACCCCAGGTCAGGGAGCAGAGAGACAGAAGGATCCCTAAAGCTTGCTGGCTTTAGATCAATCAGTGAGCTCCATGTTCAGTGAAAGAAACCATCTCAAAAAGAAAGATGGAGAATGACAGAGATGCCTCGTGGACATCTGTCCTCTATACAACATAATATACATGCACATGCATCCACACGTACACATGCTTACTAAAACACATGCATACCCACATACACAGCACATATGCACACACTACTAATATTAAAATAGAGCTTAGTAAGTCTACAATTTGAGTGAAATTTGGGTTGGAAATGACTCTTCCAGAAACTGGCGAGGAAAGTCAGTTTCCGATCTTATTCAGAACACAAACGAAAAACAACCAGATACGTCATCCAGATGTCAGGCCCTGATAATTTTCAAGAAAATAATTTAGTCAGAGGGTGAAGACATGTTAAAAAACAGCTCAAGGGATAAACAACCCCAGAAAGAAGCTTAAAAAGAAATGAGAAAAATGAAATTGAGGAACAGAATCCATAATTCTGAGAGGCACAGAGCCTCAAGCAGGGTTATCTGGGATGTGGGGATCTGAGTATGTTTGGAGACTGAAGAGAAGCATCAGCTGTGAGGCAAAGCGTAAAACTAAAGACACAAATCAAAGGACAGATTGTAAAGTTCTAAGTGGACAGTTTAAAAAGGATCTAAAAGTGTGTAGATGAGATGCCTCATGAAAGGGTTCTTGCTGTGGTTGTTTGAAGGAGAATGCCCCACTATGGCTCATATATTTGAGTGTTTAGTCACCAGGGAATGGAAGTGTTTGGGAAGGACTAGGAGGTGTGACCTTGTTAGAGAAGGTGAGTTACTAGGGGTGGGCTCCTAGGCTTCAAAAGTCCTTTCCAGAGCCAGAATTGCTCTCTTCTCTCTCTCTCTCTCTCTCTCTCTCTCTCTCTCTCTCTCTCTCTCTCTCTCTCTCTCTCTCTCTCTCTCTCTCTCTCTCTCTCTTCCTTCTCCTCTTCCTCTTCCTCCTCTCTTCCTCTCTCTCTCTCTCTCTCTATGCCACCTGCCTATGGATCAGGATGTAAACCTCTCCTGCACCAGCCCCCTGCCTATTAACTGCCATACTCCCCACCATAACAATAATGGACTAGTTCTCTGAAGCTGTAAACCAGTCCCCAGTTAAATGTTTCCTAAGTTGTCTTGGTCATGGTGTCTCTTTATAGCAATGGTATATAAGACACTTGCTTTCCAAAGAAAAAAAGATTGATAAATTATCAGAGATGAGAAAGAAATAATGAGGAAAGGTCAAGCAATTTGCTAAATTGTACCAGGAATTTTAGAGAAGGGCTAGAAATTTAAAACAGAGTAATTAAGTAAGTAGAAATTTTGTCAGGTTCTAGTAAAGACTTGACTAAGTTTTAAAACCAGAAATTACTATAAAGCTAGCAAAAGGGATGCAAGGTTTATTCTGGAAGTAAACATAAGGAAAGCAAGTGGTTAGTTTGGCCAGGAGTCGGACATGAACCAAGTGGGGAACGTGGTCAAAGGAGATAAAATTGTGGTTGATTCTTAACATGTACATAAAATGGAATTCAGACATATCCATCCATTCATTGAAGAAAATGAAATGTTTATTTGGAATCTGGTAAATCCTGTGCTGCAGAGCATAAAAGAGCAATTATCTTCAATGAAGGTTAACAGTAGATAAACTGTGGGTGAATAAATACATTTATTGATTCCCATTCTTTGCCTTGAATGTTAGGCTGCAATTGAATCAGCACATCTCACAGCAATGAGATATTTTAAGGGTTATAAAGTTCAACACTGTCATTTTATTTATGAGAGACAAAGGAACAATGGAGGCTCTTCCAAAGAAAGTAGGAGATAAGACAAGGTTTTTCTCTCTTCCAGTTAGTATCTTAGCCACGTTTCTTTTAACTTTGGTGATGAACATTAAAAGCAACGTCACCAAATATTTGCAGTATAGTTAAATTTAGGAAGTATTAAATTTGAGGCAATCTTAATATAAGGTATATTTCAAAGATTACATGGTACTTTTACATTTACAACTGAAACTATGAGACAATTTTAAAAAGTTATGATAACTACTTTTGGCTAGTCTCAAATAATTAAGTAAATGCGTTATATGGGGCTGTTTGACCTGCTCTTTAGTTTTCTTAATTATAGCAACAAATTAGAGCAAGAAATGGTTTCCAAATGGGAATGTGAGGTCACAGGTCTCTTGAGATCAAAGACTATTCTATCACCTAGCATTTGGTACACACGATAAGTACTCAAAATGTTTACTGAATGAATTACTATAACATGATAAATGGTCACAGCTGAGAGAGTCCGAGTCATGTGAAGGTCACACTCCGCTCCCCTGGCACTGAAGATATCAGAGAAGGTGGCATCCGGAAAGCATAGGCCCTATAAAAGGAAATCTCAATGTTCAGTGTAACAAGGACATCTCCATAGGGGATGGAAGAGCCACAGGCCGGAAGAAAACGCATCTTCAATCGAGACTTCACTGGGCACTAGAGAGTGTGAGAAGAAAGTGGGCTTTGGAGGAGAGATGCATTATAAGAGGACTTGAAGTGAGCGGCTTTTGGGTTCCAGTTTTGATTACACTGTTATCCAACGAGTTAAACTGAGCAGTATCTGACCCACTGCTGTTTTCAACCTACCTTCTAGACAATACACTAAGTCACCAGTGAACAGTCAACATTAAAAAAATGAGGGACACTTTTATTCTTTGGTGTCAGCATACATTGTTTTCTCTGACTATGTAAACTTGTCTTCTGAAACTCTCTGTCACTGCTTCCTGTAATTTCCTCTCCAAACTCTCCTTTGTACCTCAGTATGCTAATTCTTCTTCTAAATGTTGTCCTCAAAAACCTCTTCCTTAATCTCTTTTTAGTTCTATATAGTTCTATTGATTTTTATCTACCACATTGCTTTATTTATTCAAATTATAGCCCAGACACACCCAACATTCTACTAAATATTTTCACATGTCACACCCAAATCTAAGAAACAATATGGATAGCAGAAAATGTGTATTCTCTTCATTGCATCCTTCTGCCTCCGTTTGCAATTTCCCTCTCTTCTCCCTTCTCCATTTTGTCTAATTTTGCCTTCCTGCTACCAAGTCCAGCAGTCATTTCAGCCCCCTGTCTTCATCAATCTTTATTCTAGTGGTTTCTCCCTCCTGTGCTCACTGCTTTCCACACCAGCTTCCAGAAGCCCCCACATCTCCCTCTTCCTCTCTTCCACACACACACACACACACACACACACACACACACACACACACACACACACACACCCCACATATAGATATATGACATAATGTCACTTGCGGTAATAATGCTCCTTCCAAGAACTATAGACCATTTGGAAACCAACAAATAACTAGTGCCAGGCACTGGAAACATCCCCTCAAATAGTTGGTCCAGGAAATCCAAGAGAATCCCAAATTGACATAAGCTATTGCCCTTGTCCTTGGTTGCTTTCCAGATCTTGAAGGTAAAAGTCTATTGCTGAAGACACCACATACTTTGAGCACAGGATTTATGGAATTGATCTGTAACTGACATGAAATCTCCTCTGATGACTAGGCCTTCATACTAGCAGAAGGTGTTGTGCATGCTGCCAAGAGACTAAAGTAATCAATAGTCCTACCCTGATGTAATGCCTATCAACCATATTGATGACCAGCCTAGTATGGTATACCAGTGGGTATAGTGATGCCACTTATATCATAGGAGTGGCCAACAGTTATCTAAGTGGACTTTCCCCTCAATAGGAGAGAACTGATCTTTGGCACTGTGACCACTCGAGGCCTGTGAGGCCATGAAACCTAGAGGGAAAAGCTAATGCTTCCACTTTCCCAAATTAGTATAATTGTAATCTCTAAACACCCCTCTTATGCACACAGAGCAATTTAGCTGTCTCCCCTCATCGAAGAACTTCTACTTACAGCATATGCAGTCTACTACAGAGATTCACAAATGGTCAGATCCAAAGAACTGACTTTGGAATGCACAACCCCAAATGATACAACTACAACATAACCACTATGTCTAATGGTCAGGAAACATCAAAGAATAGGAAACAGAAACCAGAATATCTGCTGGGAGACAGTGCTGCCCAGACGGGACAGAAACTACACCTTTGAAATCTAGCAATATATTTACATAAACAAGGACAGCATCAGCTGACATGCTCACATGGATGGGTTTGAGCTCAGATGAACCTACTCCAAATGAAGAGCTACTTGTAATTAATGGCTGCTCTGGAAGGGAGAATTACTACTCTCCAGAGAGAAGCCCACTGATAAATTATTCCACCCGAGTGCTCATGCCCAAATACATACAAACAGGAACAGCACTTCCTGTTTAGCATACCTCAGTTCATTCTTAGCAGGTGACTCTATGCTACAATTACTCTGATTTAATCATTAATAATGCTCATGATATATTAAATATGGAATGTTATAATAAATCCTCCATGAAGTCCAAAGTCACTGTCATTATCTGTAAAAAGCCTTTCATGATCCAAAGCTTTTGACACTTAGTCTCGTCTCCAATCACCTTACCTTTTTCCTGTTCATACTGAATTAATTGCCCTTCACATATGTGCTCAGTTCTCCTGTGCTCTTGTGGAGAAAGCCACATCCTGTATGGGCCAAAACACACACCCCCATTCATTCTTTTACCTTCAGATCAAGGACTTTTAGGATGCCTTGCCTGGCTTTCTTGATATTTCGCGTGGGGATGGACCACTTCCTTTTTATGCTCTGTCTCTTTTATCTCAGTTGCTCACGGGCTTTCTTCTTCTCTTTCATGTCAGTGTCTCTGCAATAATGATCCTTAGAAGTCAGGAACTATGTCTTATTTACTGTTAGCCTCTCAACAGAGAACACACTTTTTGGCACATGGGAAGTGTCTGGAAAATGTTGGAAGAACAGTTGATCATCGAACTGAAGAATGTGGCAGTTTTAAGTGACTAAGAAAGTTGAAATTAGCACAAGAGTTTAAGATTTAGAAGGTGAGTCAACATGGGAAATTCTGGACTGTTATTTTCAGCTTTTTGTCTAAGCTTTAATCTCTCAATTCAAATTCCGTTTAGGCATAGATGCCTTTAGCTTTGAAATATCACCAACATCCAAGCCACCTTCTGGCACCACTGCATCTCACAGCTGAATAACAGGGAACCAGATGCCTGTAGGATTTTCTTAACTCTATTTTCAATTAAAACAGTGTGTGTGTGTGGGGGGGGGGTTATTTAAATAATTTTGGTCTTGCTCAAATCCCAGGACCCAGAATGAGCCAATCTCAAAATTAAACAAACAGTATCTATAACTTTAGTTAGGAAGCTCCAATTACACCCACAAAGCTGCATATTTTCCTACAAAACTCTCACTATTTATGGTGGACCTGACCATAAGGAGATGTCTGCTTCCTTAAGTATGTGTTACTCAAGCTCCAGGGTTCCACTGGAACTGAGGGATACTGGTGCCCATCTCACCATCACCAATGAATATTAGAGAACATAAGCATTCAAGACAACTCAGGCTCTTCCTAGTCCAACTCAATTGTTCTATATATTTAGTTTGACTTGCTAAAACTGGTGTAAATGAGACAGCACCTATGCCAATCTCAAACCCTGCCAAACATCTGTCATTGTTGGAAATCTTTCATTAGTAGAAATACTTTCAGCATCATACAAGCTGTTGTTCAAGAAGAAAGACAAGTTTAAATAAGATATCTTTACTATTTTTTGTGTTTTTAGTGATGTGTGTGCCTGTGTGTACATCTCCAACTTAGGGCTTTTTACATGTGAAGAAAATTCTGTACAACTAAACCACACCCCTGCCATTCCTGTATGCATTTCTGCCTATCTTTTTGCCCTACAATCACCAAAACCTTTATATAAAAAATGGCATTTCTTCTTCCTTCCCTTTTACAAACTGAGAACCCAAGTGACCCTTATAGCCCTTTGATTTGTGAAATACCCACGTTAGAACTCTGATTTGTGAAACGTTGACATTATATGAAATAACCACCACCTTTTTAACCTCACCACTCTGGAGTCTACAATCTTTCTCTTCTAGAACGTGCTAATTATAGTAATGACCTCACCATCAGGTGTTTCCTGGGTAGCAGTGATCAACTGAGGTTAATGGACCAAGGAACAGCCATGGTCCATCAACACTCCATACAGCCTATCATTAATCCCCAGGAAATATCCTGCTTCCCACTTATTATTGTTTAATTTAGCCTCTCTTTATTCTCATCAAACCTTGCAATACCACTACATCCACTGAGAAGCTGTGTTTTATTTTGTGAGTCTATGTCCTAATGTTTCAATAAGAGTGGTTTCCCTAACTAGTCATTAAACAAAACCAGAATGGACTTATTAAAAGTTTAAAAACTATTAAACATCTCTAGACACTTCACTATTTTACATATAGGTTGACATTATTTAAACTCATCAATGTTCAGAGTGCTTTGTCCCTACGACACAGTCCTTAGCATTCTTTCCTAATCATCCTTAGCCCACCCTTTACTTTCTAGAGTAAATCTAATCACTCATTTTAACTTTACAAGTTACTCTCCCAGGCTCAAAGTGGTTTTAAACAATAAATGGTTTCAGGACTTGTCTACAATACTAAATGTTCCATGCCCCTTCTAAGCAATACCCAGCCATTAACCTGTAAGCATCCCTTCCTCCTTTACTAGCCATACCTACAATGCCACATTTCACTGAGGGGTACACAACATTTTTCTAGCCTTCCTTTTGGTTGGTTTCCTTCTACAGTTTGATGAATGGAGCTGCAGCAGGTCTGAGATAGTTGGGAGTGGAGGGAAGGGAGAGAATGTCTCAGAATACCTCTTATTAGAACAAGGCTTTTTCAATGCCAAGGTCAACTTTAAAAACGCAGCTTATTGTGAGAAAAATATTTTCGCCAAATAATACTTGACAAAAATACATGTAAGGGGTGCCTGAATCATCGTGATATAACAGTAAAGCCTGGAAAGAAAATAAGGTAGGGACATAGTAGGTAATGAAGGCTTTTTGCTAAGCCTTTAATCATTTTAAATGCAGATATAATGCAGTAACAAATACTGAAGAACTCAAAAGTGAGCATTTTGTGACACGCATAGGCACCAACAGGTCATAAAAGGTCATTCAGTAGACAGATTAGCTTTAGGGGTAGGTGTTCCATTAGGTACATGGCATTTCACAATGGACTTGTTTTTCCAGCTCAGCTTTCATATACATAAAAAAGAAATAGATCTAACTAATGCCAGCTGTTTTTCAACAATAATCTATGGTTCTTTGAGTGCATGTAATAACTATTTGTCATAATAGAATTTTACGTAACATGGATATTTCTCAAACATCATTTTTAATACCAAGATCATGCAATAAATATATGTGTATCATTTTCCATATTATAACACAATGTGAAGCAAACAAATTATACAGAATATAATAATATCAATTGTTTGCAAACGAAAACTGCATACAATCCTATACCAAAGCTTATAGGTCAGTGGTTGAAACTGAAAAAAATACTCGTTGACAAATGGAGATATATGGATCAGAAGAAGCTAAAAACAAAGGATCAAAAGTGCTCAGTGTAGTAAATGATTGGGAGGCTGAGAGAACAGAGAAGAAAAGAGCAACCTAGCAATTTTTAGGGCATACCTTGAGAGGATAGGGAGGAAGGAAGACATGAGATTGTAAAAGTAGGCACAGTTACAAGTTAGACCACATAGCTCATTGCAAGAAACTAGTTTACTTAAAAGGAGTGGGAAAAAATATTGGAAAAATTTAATCAGTTATTATTATTTCAATTTTTGATGTTGAGAAGAATATAAATTTCTCAGTGAGAACATTAGGCACAGGAAAGATTTAGGGCTACTGAAATTTAAAGAGGTCTTTAAAAATCATTTTTAAATATGATAATTTACATAAGTTAGCATAAATTCTACCTGGAAATGCCTACAGCTCATGAACACATTTTGTAAGGTAGCTGGATACAACACTGACTTACAAAAAGTAATAATCTCCTATGCACTAATTATGAAAGTATTGAGAAAGAAATGAAGAAAACAACACATTTCATAATAGCCTTAAAAAATATAATATATCTAGAGGTAACCCTAACCAAGCAAGTAAAAGACTTGCGTGATAAAAAAAAATTAAGTACTGAAAACAATTTAAGAAGATGGTAATAGCTCTAATAATCATGGATCAGTAGGATTAATATAGTAAAAATGGTAATCCTATCAAAAGCAATCTAGAGATTCAATGCAATCCCCATCAAATTCCAATATAAGTCATCACTGATCTTGAAAAGATCATTTTCAGCTTCATATAAAAACACACACAGAGAGAGATAGCTACAACAATCCTGAAAAGTGGAAGAACTGCTGGAGATATCATCACCCCTGACCTCAAATTATACTACAGAGCTATCGTAATAAAAACAGCATGGTCCTGGCACAAAAACAGACACACTAGTCAACGAAATTCAACTTAAGGCCCAGACATAAACCCACATACATGTGGACACCTGACTGATAAATGAAGAAGGCGGAAATACACACTGTAAAAAAAAAAAAAATCTTCAACAAATGATGCTGGTGAAACTTGATGGCTGCATGTTTAAGAATCTAAATAGTTCCACGTGTATCACCTTGCACAAACTCAACTCCAAAAGAATCAAGGATCTCAACAACAACAAAAACAGATTTATTAAACTTGATAACCTGACAGAAGGGAAAGTAGAGAACAGGCTTGAACTCACTGACACAGAAATAGACATTCTGGAGAGAACACCATTGGCACAGGCACTAAGAGCAAGAACAGTTAATACATAGGACCTCATGAAACTGAAAACCTGCATGCCAAAGAAAACCATCATTTGGACAAAGCATCAGCCTAAAAAGGGGGGGGGGGAGATATTTACTTATCTTCACAACAGACACAGGGCTAATAGCCAAACTAAAGAATCCCAAAATCTGCATATCACAAAAGCAACTCAATATAAAAATGGGATACATATCAAAACAGAACTCTCAAAAGAAGAAGCTCATGTGGCTGATAAACCCTTAAAGAAAATGTTCAACATCCTTATTCACTATGTAAATGCAAAAAAAACTTTAAAATTATATCTTACTGGTCAGAACAGCAAAAATTAATAAAACATGTGACAGCTCATCCTGTTTAGGATATGAAGCAAGAGGAATACTCTTCCATTGCTGGTATGACAACAAGTTTGAATAGCCACTATAGAAATCAGTGTGACAGTTCCTCAGGAAGGCGAGAATTGATCTACTTTAATAGTGTGCTATATCATTCTTGGACATATACCCAAAGGATCCTTCATCCCACTACAGAGATATTTGCTCAACCATTTTTATTGACCCTGTATTTATAGTAGTCAGAAACTGGAAACAACCTAGATGCCTGATAGCAGACAAATGGATAAAGAAAACATTTCATAACAGAATATTATTCAGCCATTAAAAATTGAAATGAAATTCATGGGTAAATGGATGAAACTAGAAAAATATCCTATGTAAGGTAACCTAGACCAAGAAAGACAAAGAAAGTTTATATTTGCTTAGAGATAGATATTAGCTGCTAAGTCAATGGTAACCAAGTTGCATTCCATAGAGGTTAGATACAAACTAAGAGATTGGCGGAGGTTGCTCTCTCTGGGAAGGGGAAATATAATAGATAGTTATGAATGCATGGGGGTGCTGGAATAGTATGGTCAACCAGAGAGAAGAATGGAAAAGGGAGATTAGGAAAGGCTACTGAGAGAGACAGATAAAATTAAGAGTCATTTGTGTGGTAGTATGAAAATAAAATACAATAGAAACTTCCTAAAATATATACATATATGAAGGCAATCTAAATGAAATTGCCAAATAACAAAGGAGACAGAACCCCAACTGGCTGTCATTTGTCACCAAATGAAGCTTTCAGTACTGGAATTTAGTTACATCTAAATCAACTTAGGGTCAAAAGGGTCCCACAAGAAACCCCAAATAACAAGCTGTTATCAAAGCAATGGGCTACTCCCCACAAACTGAAAACAAGATCCCATTATGAAAGAGAGCAAATACAAAACTCATTTAACAAGAAAATGGTTCCTACATAGAGACTTCACTCCAGCAGGCTAGTAGTTTTTTAGTACTGTAAGGTACTCTTCATACTGCCAAAGGAAAAAACGTAAATAGCAAACCAGCTACAAACCCTTTGATCTACAATAGTGTCTTGCCTACCATATATGGCAGTATTATGGTGACACAAACTTGTGATAGTAACCAACCAGTATATGATTTAATTTAAGGCCATCTCCATGAGATAAAACCTTTACTCAACACTGCATGAGTGGCCAAGAATCTGAGACTAGTTAGTCCAGGAATATAGGGTCAAACCGAATTCTACAAAAGGAACATAGCAATAACATAAGCTATAATAATATTCTGCTACACTCATCATCAGTGTCTTTCTTAGCCACCATCAGAGAAGCTTCATCCCCTACCAAATGAGAACAAATACAGAGACACACAGCCATATACTACATAGAGAGTGAGAACCCTAGAACACCTGTTCCTAACACCACCATATCCTTCCGTCACAGATAAAGAAACCCTGCAGTAGAGGAGGCAGAGTGTAAGAGCCATAGGAGAGAACAGCAAGAAAACAAGGTCTTCTAAACGCTACAGAACCAGTAAACAGATGAATTTACGGAGACTGAGGTGTTATGCACAGGGCCTCCACGGATCCAGATTCAGTCCTCAAGGAGAAAGGAGAAGTGGACACATGCTCCCACTGCTAATCTCCAAGTGATAACCACTTGCAAATGAAAATTTAGTTTTCTCCGAGAGAGTCTCATTGAGAAAACAAACTATTCTTTTTTTAAAGTATATCATTATTATCTCATACATTATGCACTGACTGCAGTTTCCCCTGCCTCCACTCTTTCAGCCTCACCCACCTCTCCTCTACCTTAGATCTACTCCTTTGTTTTTCTTTAAAAAAAAATTAGAAACAACTGGTGAGGGCCTTCAGGGAAAGGAACTAAACTCTCCAAATGTAGACGACTGTCAAATGGCATGGACAGATTGTGAAGTCTCTTGCAGTAAAATCAGACTATGTTTCTGTACACGAACTGACATCGTGGAGCCCGTTTCCTACAGAGGAACACCTAATTCAGCCTTAATACTGGATATGCCAGATTGAACTGACCTGCCTTGGGACTCCTTGCCCTCCTTGGGGAACGGATTAGTGGAATGGGGTGGGGAGAGGCTGAAGGAGGACTGGAAGGGACTTGAGGGGGAAGGGAGATGTAACAGAGGTATATATGTGAGAAAAAGAAAAAAAAAACTTGTTGAATAAATTTTTTAAAAAAAAGACTTCCCAAGGATATCACCAAAACAAAGCATAACAATTTAAAATAAGACTAGGCACAAACTCCCATAGAAAGACTGGATGAGGCAACCCAATATGTGAAAAAGGGTCCTAAGAGCAGGCAAAAGAGTTGGAAACATCCCCACTCACAACACTGTTAGGAACCTCACAAGAGCACCGAGACTCACAACCATAAGATATATACAAAGGACCCGGCTCAGACCCGTAACAGCTCTGTGATTCCACTTCAGTCTCTGTGAACCCCAATGAGCCCTACGTAGTTTATTATGTGGGCCATGTTCTTCTGGTGGCTTTAACATCTCTGGCTTCCATGGAACATTTTTCCCTATCTTCCTCAGGATTGAATAAACTCTGCCTAATGTTTGGCTTAAGTCTCTGCTTCTATTCCCATCAGTTGCTAGATGGAGCTTCTCTGATAATGTTTGCACTAGGATCTAGTCTAAAAATACAGCAGGTATCATGAGCAACCTTTCTGTTGAATTTTATTCCCAGTCTTGTTTGGCTCTGTCCTCTTTCCAGCCTCTGGTTTCTAGCCATTCAGATAATATCAGATATGAGCTCCTGTTTAAGGTGTGGGCCTCAAGATGGAACTGTCATTGCTTGACTATGCTCCCAACTTCTGCACCATTATTACCCTAGCACATTTTGAAGCAAGACAGATTGTAAATTGAGGAGGGGGTGCAGCTGGGCTGATATTCCATTTTCACTGCTGGAAGCCTTAGCTGCTGATAGAATATGGCTGCCCCATTACTAGGAAACTTCCCTGGCGTTACTCTCAAAGTTTCCAGGGAGTTTCCCCTGTCCTAGATTTCCAAGCCACCTTCCAAATGGCCCTTGTTCTACTCATCTCTCCCAGTACTCTTCCTCATCAATCTTATCTCCTGCCCTGCCTGATCCCCCCTGTTCCTATATCCACCCAGTCCAAGTCCACCTGCAAATTTTATTCTATTTCACCTTCCCAAGGAGATCCATATATATCCCCTTGAGCCCTCCTTGCTACATATCTTCTTTTGGTCTGTAGATTATAGCATGATTATCTTTTACTTAACACATAATGTCCACTTATAAATAAGTACTTGCCATGTTTGTCTTTTCAGTCTGGATAGCCACATTAAGGGTTTTTTTTTTTCCCTAGTTTCATTCATTTGCCTGAAAATTTCATGATGTCGCTGTTTTTAAAAGCTGAACAACACTCAATTTGTACATAACATTTACTTTATCCATCCAAGAGCTGAGGGATGTTTAGCTTGTTTCCATGATCTGGCTATTATAAATAAAGTCACTATGAACAGAGTTGAGCAAGTGGCTGTGTGGTAGGATGAAGTATCCTTTGGGTATATGCCAAAGAACAGAATAGCTGGATCTTGAGGTAGATGTACTCCCAATATTCTGAAGAACCACCATATTGACAGTGGTTATACAAGTTTGCATTCCCACCAGCAGTGAATGAGTGTTCCTCTAGCTCCACATCCTCACCGGAATGAGCTGTCACAATTGTTTTCAATCTCAAGTTTTTCTGACAGGTGTAAGATGGAATCTCAAAGGATTTTTAATTTTCATCTCCCTAATGGCTAAAAATATTGAACATTTCTTTAAATGTTTCTCATCTATTTGAGATTTCTCCGTTGAGAATTCTTTTTCTTTTTCTTTTTTCTTTTTTTTTTTTTTAGATCTGTGCCCCATTTTTAAACTGGTTTATTTGGTTTACTGATGTCTAATTTCTTGAGTTCATCATAGATGACTCCACAGTTAGATGTGGACTTTGTAGGAATCACTTCCGGTTCCTGCCATTTTGTCCTATAGACAGTGTCTTTTGCCTCACAGAAATTATTCAGTTTCACAAGGGACCGTTTATTGTTTGTTGATCTTAGTGCCTGCATTATCAGGGTTCTGTTCAGGAAGCTGTCTCCTTTGCCAGTGCATTCAAAGCTGTCCCCCACTTTCTCTTCTATCAAATTCAATATATCTTGTTTTATGTTGAGGTCTTTGATCCACTCAGACTTGAGTTTTCTACAAAATGATAAATATAGATCTTCTACATACAGATGTCCATTTTGACCGATACCATTTGTTGAAGAAGCTTTCTTTTAAATTATGTATTTCTGACCTCTTTATCAAAATTAGCTGTCCATAAGTGTATGGATATATGTCTGGATCTTCAGTTCAGCCTCATTGATCCATCTGTATGTTTTCATGCAAATACCATGTGGTCTTTATTACCATAGCTCTATAGAATAACTTTAAATGAAAAAGTATCACTATTCACATAGGATGCGTAGGATACATAAGCAACCCACCAAACCCCTAATTTCTAGCCCTTTGATCTAGTTTTTCTATTTTTCCAGTAAGAACTTCAAGTACTATATTGAGTAGATATAGACAAAGTTGGCAGCCTTGTCTTGTTTCTGATTTCAGTGGAATTGCTTTGAGTTTCTCTCCATTTAATTTGATGTTGGCAATCAGCTGATTATAAATTGCCTGTATTATACTTAGGCATGTCACTTATATCCCTAATTCCCCTTCATCAAATTTTTACCTGTATAAAACAACAAAGTGTTGCTGTGTCTAACTCCAATGTATGAAAAATTCAAATCAAATATTTCAAGCCACAAAGTATTTAGCATTCAGTGTAAGTCAAATGGATTTATCAAGAGGCAATGCACATAATACATACAGATAGCAAGTGACAGACTATTCAAAGGCAAGAGCAAAAAAAAATGTAATAAATAAATAAAAAGAAGGAAAGACAGGCCAGGGAGTGAAATAATGAAAAAGAGAAAACTATGAAACTATAGCAAAAGAATAAGAGAGGGAGAGAGAGAGAACTGGTCTCACAAAGCATAGTCACTACTGACACCCTGACACCCTGGGTTTCAGGAGTTATTTGGTATGTTCTAGTCTTTATGCAACATATCCGTCCAAAAGTATTGCCAAAGGCCTCCGCCATAAGGAACTTTTAAGCCCAGACTGGATAACACACTAGGGAGAATTTTTCAAAAAGTCACTTCCACACGGAGAAACTGAATTCTGTGGTGTAACATCCTTTACACGCTGTCTGGCAAGATATTAAAGATTTAGAAAGGAAAGATTATTCAAATCTTTTTATTCATATATATATATTCATATATAAAAAATAGGTAACTATTCTAGTATGATTAATGAGATGAAAGACATACTTGACTACATAATTGTAGACTTAGATGTACAATTAGTAAGATGACTTTGAGGAAACTAGTGTAATTTACAGTTGACTAGAATTTAAGGAGGCTTGAGCAAATAAACCATTTAACTTCCTTGCAGTTCATATGATAGGCTGTGAAATGGGATGATGAGAGGTAGAACCTAACACACCAGATTCTTCTGTTAACCTACATTTGGTATTATTTATAGCATTCCTCAAACATAAGATGCTGGCAGTATAAGAACACACACATATATGCATACTTTTTGGTAAGAACGTGTTCTTTAGTAGACTGAAAACGGCTTCTACAAGAGCAGAGTAAATATGTGGGAACTGCAGCTTTGCTGGAAGGCAGTTCAAGCACCATTGCATTCAGGATCTCAAGGCAAGTTTCCTGAGAAGACTGTGCCTGCGTCTAGAGGTTGGGTGAAGTGGGCGAGTCCTAGGGAGAGGAGCCAATACAAAGACAACATGAAGAGCAAACCAACAAGTTCTACTGTAGTCACCTCCAGCTGCACTGGGCAGAATTTTCCTTCTCTTTTCCTAAACAGTGGCCATGGGGAATCAGAGGCTGGTTTGGGAAGCCTTCTGTCATCTGTTAGCCAGGGGACTTTCAATTTTCTACTCTGCTCTTATGAGTATATCTTGCTCCTCTTTTTCCAAGAGAAAGTTGATGTGGGAATGCCTTTCTGTATGCTGGGAATCTCAATCTTTAAATAAAGGAGCTGTTTTGGGCCATGACAGGCACCATAGAAGAAGTAGGAGGAGAAATCAGAGCTTAGGTAGGAGAAGCAGGGCGGAGTCAGAGGCAGATCGAGCCAGCCGCCCAAGGAGCAACATGTAGGAGCACAGGTGAGCCACGGGCCACGTGGCAGACAGATTAATAGAAATGGGTTGATTTAAGATGTAAGAGCTAGCTAGCAATGTGCCTGGGCCATAGGCCAAACAGCATCAAGTTAATATAAGCGTCTGAGTCATTTTTTGGGGCCTGGGCAGCAAGCAGGCGGCTAAGGGGTCTGGCGCGACAGATCTGTGGGTCCAGGCCCATGGCTGCCCGGGACCTAGAAACCTCTCTACTACAGAAAGTCCTGGCCATTGTCCATGAATCCTAAGAAACATATCCAGGAGAGATGAAAGGCAGCCTCACTTCCCCAAGTATATCCCTCAGGAAGCAAGCTTATTGCATGAGTCTGTGAGACACAGTCACTTGTAAACACTCACAAACATTAAGCACTCATTAAGTATTTGGTAAGAAAACAGATCAGTGAATGTGGGTTTCACAGGCACAAAACATTGGAAATGCATTAATCATTTAGCAGTTTACCAACACTCCCTAACAGACTAGAACAAAATAATCATCATGCAAAAGCAGCTCCATCTTCCTCATGTGTCTGTGGAGTTCTATAGGCCTAGATTGCTAGCCAGATACAACACTTACTATCTTTTATGACCCTCCATATTTCATCACAGCTCACTGGGACCTAAATCAAATCTAAACATCTAAACTACAAAATGTTTTCACTGTTAACACAATACATAAGAAAGTATAAAGCAACATGGAATATGCTGCCCAAGATGTGCCCTACTCTCGGTACCCATTTCTTCTTTTATTTTTCTGTATTTCTTGTAAAACACAGCTTTCAAAAGACCCTGTTTCTGAATGGTGTCCTTGGCTGAGGTTAATTGTTACTCAGAGCATATAGAGACAGATATTAAAAGCTTGAGTTTTGTGATTCTTTTTTAAGCCTGAATCTTCCTTTTGTAGGTTCTTGCATGTGTATGTGTTAAAGTTAAAGCTAAGGGAGTCCAATTATGAGTAAAGCCCTTGAGAAGGATATTAAATTTTGAAACATAGTTCTATTAATCATGAACATATTTTGTTCTTAAGTATACACACATGAATTTTTAAAAAGCATTTAATTTATGAGTAATTACATCCTGGCATATTTTAGTAGTCTAGTAGAAAGTCTAACTTGAAGAAATGCTAATGAGGAAACAATGGAAGAATTACTTAGCATACTTCCCTCAAAATACAAACTCAAATTAAAGCACCAACAATCACCAAATTTTTAAAACCATTATCATTTTTGATTTCCTCTGATTGATGCAATCCTAAAAAAGTGAAAGTAGTCATGTGGCTAGAGTATATTAAGTTTTGTCCAGACACATTTCATCTTTGAGCAGTTATTGAGTATTATCTGTGGCTAAGATAATCACTGAAGGTTGAACTTACTGAGGGGGGGAAAAAAACAAACACAAATTCAGAACTAGGTCAAGAATTCCTTCGAAGCTGTAGATACCCAGAGAAGTGAAGCTGGCAGCAGTTAATCGAGTCACACTGTTGATCCTGCAAAATGTTCCCACTGTCACTAGGAAAAAAAAAACTAAAAAGAACCCAGAAAATGGTCAACATTGTGAAAGCTATAAATTGCTTTTAGGATTTATATTTTTTTCAGGCTTCCAAAGGTAGCATTTAATATAATAATCTGGTGGTTTCTCCAATTTAATTATAATAAAGCAGAGATTCCCAAATCCCATCTCTTATTATTTTTCATTAAGATTTAAGTATCATTCATCCTTAAAACCAGAGTGATTTTTTTTTAATATATATCAGAAAAGCTCTTTACCTCTAAGCCTGGCAGGTATAAGTGTTTAAAAGAAAATAGACATGACCAGATGTTGACATGTTTTCCCTTCTAAAGCAGTTGTCAGGACAAGCCGCAGAATGACATGAATTCTTAAGAATTTGCTTGGCCTGTGTTGAGGTCCAGTGCTGCTGTTTGTTCTGTTTTGGAGAAGACAAAGGAAGTTGACATGTGCTTAGCACTTGGGTTCTGCACTTTACATCCATTATAGCACTTTATCCTCATCAGTTCAGGTAAAAAAAAAAGGCAATATCCCTGTTACATTTGGAAAGCTGTTATACCACATGCCAGTGCAGTTGCTAGAAGCACCAGGGCTCAGGATTTATCAGATGACCTCTGTTTCTAATAAGGCAACTATGCTGTGGGGCTTATCCAGGATAGAAGGCTCAAGACAGCAGGAAGACGTGAAGCCTTGTTTCCAAAAACGGGCAACTGCTTAGCAAACAGCCAGACTAGTGAACTGTCGAAACCGAGGACCTTGGGGAATGTGAACTCGGTGGGACAAATTTACCTGTACAGCTTCTCACACTATTGCCAAGCACCCCAAATTTTAACCCGGGTTCCAGAAATCACTTCAGTTTCAGAACCAAGAAACGAACAAGAAATGGATTTAATTCATCAGAGCCTTTCCTTCCTATGACAAGGATGGCAGAAGGCACAGTTACAACATTGACCACTAGTACTTACTCGGTGTGCTGGGTATTCGTAGCATTATATTAATCCATCCTCAAAAAATTATTGTAAGTTAAGAACTATTATTTCTCCATGTCAGAAGTGCACAGGGTGCAGGTTAGTATATAAAACACCCCAGAGCTAAGGTGACCTGCGTGGCTAACAGCCACATGGGACTGGCAGTCAAGTCTGTTGTATACTCAAATTCTTGCATACTGTCCTGTTCCTCAGAGACAAGGAACATACTGTCCGACTCCACTATCACTCCTCTGTCCAATCCTACCCTCAACCTCCGCTTGTCCGAAAGACAAGCCTATTCCTGCTTTTGCTTGGCCACCAGACAAAACTACAGAGGGATTTTCTCTAAGTTATTCACTGTTTTCTCTATTTTTGTACAATTTATAGAATGTATACAAAAGAACCTCTCCCTCTGTCAGCATCTCCTTTTATTGAGCTCAGATTTTCCTCCATTCAAACCCTGTCTATGCTGTGCCTGATCCAAAAATGTGTTCATAATATGGGAGAGCTCTTCATGAAATCCAAAGAGAAGCCAGAAACTCCATCAAACTCTGCAGCACCGTGACTCAGGAACAAAAGGCTCAGCTTGCTTGGGACACAAAAGTCCTTTTCCTCCTACTGTTTATTCATTGGTATTGGAAGAGTGCCTTGGAGGCTTCTACCTTTGATTACGAGAGCAAGTTCTCACTTATTTTCAGTCTTCATTTGTTATCAACATTTCCCCAAGATTCCAAGGAGGAGTTATGAGATTTCCATACTTTTAGACAGACAAATATGGAACTTTTGCCTAACTGCATTGTTACTCAGCTTGGATGTCAGAATCAAAGCATACTGGTGTTAACTGATTGGAAACACTGGCTTATTTGTTCACAACTGGAAATAAAAGTTGATGGGCTTGACCTTGTCTCCGGGGACACAGATCACCAAATCCTTGTTAGGAATTCTGCTTTACAGAAAATGAAAACGGAAACAGCAAGGTGAATTTTGCTGGCATGTCACCAGATGGGAATGTTTGTCTTTTCTCATAAAAGGCCCTCAGCACTGCTGTTTGGTGCTTCGGGTCTCCAAAGGAAGCCAGGACCACATTTTATGCTTAATAATCTGTCTGGCTCCCAGCCTCTCATTTTACACACTCTTCTCTGTCCATCAGAGTCTCATTTTAAACACACTTCTCTGTCCATCAGAGGAAGACTCCACGGGCATACTCCACAATATTTCAAAATCAAAATCCTGTGTGACCTTGAAAAATTTAGCTGACACTTTTTAAATCATGTAACTTGTGGAAAGAAAAAATAGGAGACAACCCTGGTTATTTTGCCTGTCACCTTGATTACTCAAATCACAGAATGACATCCTTTTAATGGCTGAAAATATCCTCTCTAATTTGGGTTTAAAGGAGTTTCTAAATTACTTGTATTTCCTTTTCACATTTGAAGAGTAAATACTCCACAGAAGCTTAGGAAATTGTGGTGACTAGAACTTCTAAAGTGAAGCAAGTAACCCTTCTCTAACCCCCAGTGAGCAGCTGCTGTCTCTTACCCTGTGGGTGTGCTTGGGAGACTAAAAGCATTTAGTGCCTAATGCAATGTAATGTTTCTACCCCGTAGGTTGCAACCCCCTTGTGTGTGTGTGTGTGTGTGTGTGTGTGTGTGTGTGTGTGTGTGTGTGTGTGTGTGTGTGTGTAAGAGGGGATTGAATGACCTTTTCACAGAGGTCACTGGAGAATATTGGAACATAACATGATTCACAACGCTAGCAAAATTACAGTTAAGAAGTAGCAATGAAAATAATTTTATGGTTGGGGCGTCATCACAACATGAGGAACTATATTAAAGGGTCACAGCATTAGGAAGGTTGAGAACCACTGACCTAAAGTCAATTGTCATCTTAGGCGGGGATCTCCAGCCATGATAGTAATCAACAAAAAGAAATTGGGAAACATCAATATTAAAGACCAAGTATTAGCTCATTGGACTGGAATCTTCTGGCTACCGGCACTCATGGAAAGTTCTAGAAAGTCAAATACAGGAAGCAATTAAGTTTCAGCTGTGGAAGATGCCAGCTGGAAAGGAGGGATGCTTCTGTTGTTGTCACAGATAATCTGACATCTGCCACTCTTGACAACTGCAGAATCCATGTTGGGTTCTTGTTATACAGAGAATAGGCATGATTTCAAGATTTCTAGGGGAAGTTGAGAGCCCTAAATATTCACTGACTTGATTCCAAGAAGATGACCTGGTACCTGTGGCTTTGAGAGACCAACAAAAGAGAAATAATATTCCCCTTCTCTTTCCTGCTGCGAGGAGACTTGGAAGCCACTTTTGCTAGGGTCTGGGCAACTTGGGTCTCAGACCAGATGTCCTCAGGTTCATTGAATTTCAGGAATTCTATCCCCTGAGAATATCCATATTCCTAAATAATGAATTAGAACCTCATCTTGATGACTTTAAGAGTCTAGCCTGCCCCCAAGGCTCCCTCAGAGGCTGCTGTCCCGCATGCATTGGTTGCAATGGTGGAGGCCACACAGCTGCTCTGAATTCAGAAATGAATGAAAGTAGCAGCATTTCAGGCAATTTCTATTCTTCCTGCAATAGGTCCTACTGTCCTCCATTTCACCCATGAGTCGTAGCTGCCCTGCATCATTCCCCATACAGTGCACATGGCTCTATTGAATATACAGTCACCACAGCACAGTGTAATGCTTGGAGTCCATGTCTCTTCCTACAGGGTTCTTTAGCCCTTCTCTTTTATAGCATGAAAAAAGGGTAAGATTCCAGCCTATCAAAAGAGGCATAATAATGGCTTGCTGCGTAAGTATGCTGTTGCTGAAAGAATTCATTCTTTTATTTTAATTTCTTTCATATACTACATGCCAAACGCAGTTTCTTCCTCCCTCCTTCCTTCCCAATCCATCTCAATAATCCTTCCTCTCCCCCAGGTCTATAGCACCTCAATTTCCCTTCAAAACCGAACACAAGATAACCACTTACAATAAGAGTAGGCACAAATCCTCATACCAAAGCTGGATGGGGCAACCCCATAGGCAGAAAAGGGTCTGAAGAACAGGCAAAAGAGTCAGAGATACCCTTCACTCCCACAAGAACAATAAGAATTCACAAAAGACTCACAACCATAGAATATATGCAGAGGACCTAGGTCAGAAATGGCTCTCTGATTGTTTCGTTAGTATTTGTGAGCCTCCATGGGCCCAGCTTGGTTCTGTGGGCCACGTTCTTCTAGTGTCCTTAAAATCTCTGATTCCTACAGTCCTTCCTCCTCCTCCCCCTTCTTCAATTTTGCCCAACCTCTGCCTCATGATTGGCTGTGGATCTCTGGATCTGCTTCTACCAGTTGCTGGATGAAGCCTCTCTGACAATAATTGAGCTAGTGTTAATTCTATGAATATAACAGAATATCACTAGGGCTCATTTCATTATATATAGATATATCATATATGTGTATGTATATATTTGTGTGTGTGTGTGTGTATATATATATATTTACCAGTCATGTTTGGTTCTGCCCTAGATCTTTGGGGTGTCCAGCCTCTGCTTCTTGGCTATCCAGGCAGTGTCAGACAAGGGCTTCCTCTCCTGGCATGGGCCTCAAGTTGTCCATTCATTGGCTGGCCACTTCCGCAAGTTTTGTGCATTTTTCCAGCACAGAATTTGCAGGGTAAAAGTTTTGTGGCTGGGTTGGTGTCCCAGTCCCTTGGAAGCCTTGCCTGGTTATAGTAGATGGCCAGCCAGTTCAAGCTCCATTTCCCCCATTACTAGTTTCCACTAGGGTCACCTTCATAGATTCCAGGGAGTTTCCATTGCCCTAGATTTTTACATCGCTCCCCAAACATCCCCCATTTTCAGTCATTTTTCCCAGTACACCACAACCACCCCTTCACCAGATCCTAAGTGAGGTAGCCCAGACCCAGAAAGTTAAACAAGGTATGTACTCACTTAAAAGTAACTGTTGAGTAAAGGTTAATCATAGTACAATCTACAAGGAGGGCATGGATCTCCCTGGGAAGGGGAAATTGGTTAGGAAGGTAGGTTGGGTGCAGGTGGGGAGGACGATGCTGAAGGGATTCTAAAAGAATTGGATAATTGATAGATTAGCCGAAGCTGGTACTTATTCGTGATATATTTAAACTACTTCCAATGTAGATAAAAGAGAGAGATTAAAATACTTTTCCCTTATTTGTTGCTAGAAGACTCAGGGTGAGTTTGGCACAGTGAGCTGGTTTATCACACTAGTGGGTAGGTCAGAATCATACTGTATTGCTCTCTGCAATATGAGAAGATGAGAGTCCCATCAGGCCACTTATGAAAATTACAACAGGAATGTCTGATGTAAAAGACAATAGAGTTTTAAAAATTAAATGACTTACTATATAAGTTAGAAATTTTTGTTGCTACTTTTAGTAATCTGTTATTAAAAACTAAAATAATCACATTTTAAAATATATTCTTGCCGTTGTAAAAATCCTTAAAAATTATATTGGTTTTCATTAAGAAAATATGCTTAGTCACTCTTTTACAGGCCATCATTCAGACATTTTAGGCAAGAACTAATACTCATGCAGAAAATCACATAAAGATAGTCCCACCTCATCTTTCATATGGTCATAAATGAATGCTTGCCTGAGTTCATTCTACCTGGATGGGAAGCCTCTGGTGACTGTTTTTAATTGTTAAACACATTAAACGCTTTCTTCAAAATGGTACTCACCAGGGAAATTTTTAAGTCAAGAATGTGGCCAGAGCTCCGTGAAGACCTGGAAGTGCCCTTTCTGAGGACAGGTTGATTTCTGACCATAATGAGTCTCAGCAGTGCCTTTTGCTGCATGAACATCCAGTTTAGCTACAGTATGTAGACTTGGACTAAACCAATAGCAGGACGTTCATCACAACACAAGGCTTAGCACTTGGCTTACTTAAATAACATGTGTGTGTCTTTGGCTGTAGAGCTAGACAGTGGTTCTCTCTTGTCTACAAAAGTTTGTTTCAATGATTCTAAGTTTGATTCTCTTAATTTTGTTGTTTCCCTGCAGTTGTTATAGCTCACTGGAATACAATTACACAAAATTTAACAAGAAACAAAAACAGCCACTCTATGGCATACTTTCTATTTCACCTTAAAATGTACAATATTTTTCAGATAACATTTAGTCTTTGCTGAATCCCTAGAACCCCACTGCCATCTTCAGACAAAGAAACTAAGTTTCTTTATGTGTGATTGCCATAAATAAGTTAAAACATAAATAAATAACTGTGTTTAAGACTCTAGAGCACTAGATTAACAACTTGACAATTAAATTTCTGACTCTCAAACAAACTACTCTTTTTCTGCTATCTATTGTCAAGGAATAATTTTCAAACTGCTAAAACTACATCATTTGAACAAGCATACAATGAAACCGACAAGCAGATAAAATAAGCCCAAAATTTACTTAAGAAGATTGCCTTCATGGACAAATACATGGATATGTACAATAGAATAGTTTGTTGACTTAGATGTAAAGCTGGCTAATGTTCACCAGAGCCAACAAACAAACCAGGGGCTTTTCTGATCAGTTCAAACATACAGCTTAACTTCTGCCCACACATATTTCACAATTCCTCCAAGTGAAAAGTGATGATCGTCTCTGCTCAAAAAGGACCCCCAGTATTCTCCTTTGCTTATTCCTATATTTAAGATAATTTTCCTGACAGTACATAATGGCTATTTTACCTCAGACTGAAGAAAACTTAAAGACACATTGCTATGAATTTTCAAGTAACGGGGAATTGGCTGTGAAATGCTGAGAAATTGTAATATTGTACAGAGAAAACTTGGCTCGCAGGCATTAGGAATAGCAGCTATTAATTTTCAGTGAGGAAATCAAGAATACCTGCCTGAAAGGAAGAAGGGCAAATAATGCCAGGCTCAAAAAGAACAGCTAAGCCCAGTGCATGCTCTCTCTGTTCACCATCTTCCTCCGTGACAACAGAGAAGATAGATTTCAGTTTGGTGGGTGGATGATGTGGAGGACAGAGCAAGGCAAAGGGATGTCACCCACCCTCACACTGTTCTACGCATCCCCCATCCTAAACTACACTTATTTTTTTTTAATTCTTTTTTAAAATTTTTCTCATTCTGAGTTTCATCTGTGACTCCTGAAAGACTGCATTAGATTTGAATGAGCCACATATTCAAACACAGACACGTCTCACCGCCTCCTCTCCTGTGATGCTCTTGGAGCCTTGAGGGTAGAGGTTATTTTGCAGATGTATCCACTGGCTTTATTTGGACAAGTCATGGCTGTCTGTAACAGTCACTTCTCTGAGAAGGAGTCAGAGCTCCACTAATCTGTGGATATAAGGGCAAGTGCTCAGAATCCAGATGGAAGCTCTTCTCATTTAGGAAGGTGACAGCAGCGGGTCGTCTCTACGTTCTATGACCTCAGTAACCATGACGGACTGGCTTTACAGTTCCAGGCATGAATTCACTCCTTCTACTAAGTGGGCCTGAACTTCAACTAGATGGCTTCAAATTACAAATGTCGCTACTGAACCCTTGAAGATATCTTAAGAGGTAGAGGACCAGGTTGTCTACTGTGAGATGATGTCTTCTCTTTGTGGCAGGGATGATACAATTCATGAAATCTTAAAACTATAGTTATCTAAATAAGTCACCCAATGACACCACCAAGGACATGCCAAGCAGAGTAAGGGAAATCTCACATCTAGCTCTACCATACATGAAGGGCTACAGGCAATGAAAGGCTATTGGAAGAGGGTGAAGTAGGTCTTCTCCAGGGATGAGCCCTGATAGGTTGTCCAATTGAAGCCTTCAACAGCATACACATATACTTATGAGAAATGCTGAGTGGACTCAGTAGGCTGTGTTTATAGGTGTGTGTATGTGTGTTGTGAGAGAGAGAGAGAGAGAGAGAGAGAGAGAGAGAGAGAGAGAGAAAGAGAGAGAGTAATAATTGAAGAAGTCATGAATTTTAAAGGGAGACATGGAAGAAGGGAAGGAGTTAGGGGGTTGAAGGAGGGATAAACATTTTAAACAAATAAATAAGCACAACATGATTTACTCAGGGTTATTAAGCAGTTTCTTCATGGTCACCCATGTGTTTCTCAGTGACAAACAAGTTTAACCTGCTTTGAAATTTTCAGGAATGGTCTAGTCACTTTCACTGCAAAGGAAGGGAGTCAGGCAGGATGAAGTGCTACTTTAGACAGTGAAGGAAAAGAAAGTCCTCTCAGCAGCCAGAGTCAGTCATCATCTGTTTCGGCTGGCTCCTCTCCACACCTCCCTGTCTTTGCCTTTCCTCGACAACCATCATTGAGCCATCATTGAATGTCTGTTTGGTTTCTTCCTCTTCTTCTTCTTCCTCTTCCCCTATGCCTTCATTCTCACCAAAGTACATGCTGAGCGACAGTTACTGATTTGCCTCACTTGATAGACTCTATGTCAACAGGTACTCGAGAGTGAAAACACTCAGACCCAGATGAAAGACTGAAACTTCCCGTGGGTGCCGAGAACCTCAAAGATGCTTCTAATTTTGTATCCTTCAAGACTTGAGATCTTTAATTAAGAAAGAATATAAATATAACACATGTTAAAGAATTCCCTGAAGTTTAAGATAGGGACCCCAAGATTATGCTAGGGATAAAAACCGTTCCTTGAACATTCGTGATTGACTACACTAATGAGACGCTGAGATTTCTTCCTCATAACCCTGTGCTTGTCTCCCGATTAATTTCCTCCAGTACTTAATCTTCAGTGCATGACACTTTAACCACTGAGCTTATTATCCTAAAAATAGCATTCTAACTGTGCCATCTCAGAGACCATATATGAGCACCTCTTTGCCTACATGATTTCTATAGTTTCTTAAATGTTAATATCAGACTTCCACTGAATGAAATAAACAACCATACTAACAGAGATAAGTACATTTTCATACACTGGAATTTCTCAACTCCTATGTGCAAAAAGACATTTACATGTTTTCTAACTCTAAAAGCTCGCTGGAATTGATAGATGTTCTTTTAAGGGAACAAAGAGGAAAGTCATTATTGCCACCTGAGAGCCATAGTGTATCTCCATCAAAATAAACAGATGAAGGCACCTCCCTCCATACCACCTTGGACTGTGCCTTGTCAGTGCATTTTTATATCAAATTTGAAGATAAAAATAAATTATGGAGGATTTTATTGAAACTCTAGGTTAAGAAATTCATTATGCCAGGGGAACAGGGCATTCAGACAGAATGAGAGGGAACAAATTGGGTTTGGTAATAAGATGAGATTTATGTTTCAATTTCTTCTCTCTTGGCAGAGTTTGGTGGCTGGATGCAAGGAAAAGTATCTTGGTGCACATAAAGCCTTTACGAGAAGCATATGATAAGCTAGAAGCCTGACTGCCTAACTGTAGTCTGTTGAATAGAATAGCATTTGCTGTCATGGAGGAGGAAGCCTCCATGTGTCAGATTTTCCTAAAATTTGAACATGCCTGCTAGTCCCACCTGCTAGAAATGCTTCCCTGCTTCCTGGGTACGCAGTCCCTCCATCGTTTGCTGGCTGAAATTCAAGATGAGTTTGGCTTCGTGCCAGGGTGCCCAAGACTACATAATCAATAGGAAAAGCAAGATGACCTTGGGTTTCCCCTTCAGTGGCTCTCTAAATAGCAGCAGCTCTCACCTCACTTTCCATCAACAAAATTATATTACCTGCATAAGTTTTGAAAGAGCTGTGTTAAATAAACTTTGAGACTAAAAATCTCCCCTCTAGTTTCCTAGAACACATCCTGAAATTTTTTATCTTCTTCACCGTTGTAATATTTTTAATCCCATTGATTCGGGTCTTCAACAGAAAGCACTTCCTAGTCACTTCACCGGTCGGGGGAAAACATAACACAGATGGATGATACTGTGCTGTCAACGTCTTAAATGCTGATTCTTAAATAGGCTCCAGAATGCTATTTACACTGTCTGGCACATTGTGCAAGGACCCTTGAAATTGAAGTGCTTAATTAAGTGACAACTATTTTAAGATGGCCAGAAAATATCATACTCCCCTGACTTATCCTCTTACCAACCACAGCAAAGTAGGGGGAAAGGATGGAATGTGTAAATTGAAAAATCTCTTGGCTGTGCGTTGCCTAGCACAACATTCTTGTTGGTACATATCAGCAATGCAACACATTCACTCACGCCATCTCCAGGGCTCTGGGTCCTTCTGCATTCATTCAAATCCTTTCACTGTCCAGGATTATCCTCCTGGCAAAATGCAAAGTGCACATGCCTGCCACCTCGCTCACTGATTCTGCTTCAAGGTCCTTTGTCTTTGCCTGTAGAGACATTCTCTGTCATATGTAATGCAGGTACCTGCCACACAGAAATATCATAGACATTGACTTCTCTTTTGAAACGATGAATTTAGACGTGGTGCACTTTTATCATCAGCTGATTACGTTATGCTGTCTTTAAACAGTTCTATAAACTGCTAAGAACCTATGAACCTGCTAGTCCTATGGTCTAGCCTTTGGCTCATTTTCCTCCTCTGACTTTCCCATCTCTTCTGGGCTTCATCTCTCCATCAAGATTAGTTTACTGCCTATCGCAGAAAATTCACTAGCAATATATCATATAAATGATTAATCTTTATTGAGGGGTATATGAACACTCATGATACAAAATGAACCTTAAGACAATTCTTGGAGATAGGAACTGTCCAACGAAGGGCTGTTGATCTGCTCTCCTAGAACACAGAACAATACAGGGAGGGGCTCAGTGTCACTGTAGCATCTGGCCACGCCCCATTCAGGCTCCTGGTACTCCAGAGACATGCCTCCAAACTTTGTCAACTAACACCTGAATCCCACTACAACTGCCATCTCTAAAGGGCACTGGCCATATCAGCATGCCTTTCCTAGGAGCCATGTTCTCTCTATGATTCCCTGTGGCCACATTGAATGTGTCAGTAATCTACGTATTTGTGATACTCTGTTCTATCTCCTGGCTTTAAGGAGTAAACTCCATCTTCTGGGAACAGGATCTTCACTATGTACCTACCTATTTGGAACATAGTATACCCCATAATTAATTCTTAAGGAAAATCTTTCCTATTTTTATAGGTTCAAGGCTCTGCTCCACTCCATGTATCCAGAACTTCTCCATGAAACACCACTTCCCTCCCATGACATTATACATCCGGATCTATGTGATTCTCACTGAGTGAGTTCCTTAAGAACAGAGACTACAGCTTTCACACTTCCATTCTGCCTGCTACACCCACTAGAGTTGCTCAATTAAATGTGCTTTCAGGTAAGAAATAGTTGTTATCATGGGTCAGAGGAATGCTGTCAGTCAGGGTACTGAACCTTAACTGAAAGTCTAGAACACGAGTCTTCTAGCTAGTCATAACCATTTTAAAATCACTTTTTACCCCAACATGATCATTTCTCCACGTATAGTACACTCATAAAGTCCTGTATAGTTCCACTGTGCACTGTGCTTATTTCAGAGGACACTCTCTGGAAGGTACATAGCACAATGGCAGAGATTTTCTGCTGTACTCAATGATGCACCTTCCTCTAGCATTGTCCTAGTACATGGATACACAAGACCATGAGGAAAGGGTGCAGATAATGTTTCTACCAGTTTATCTTGCAAATTAGCAATGTCAAAAGTACATAGATTTTTACCCCATTTATGTCAAGAAGTGCATAAAACAAGTTAAGTAGTCAGACACAGTGTATCTAATTTATTTGTATTTCAGTTATGCTTTCACCCACAAGAGGCAACGCTTCCTTCGTTGTTGTATTTGAGGACCTTTCTCATCCTTAGAGAGGTGACTCAGCACTTAGGGGACACAGCATACAGGGTGAAAACAAAGTAGTTGAAATTTGCATCCAAGAACCAAAACTTCTCTGGCAACCATTCTCATGTAGGGGTTTAAGGCAAGACTACTGTAGAAAGAACATAGTCTTGAAATGGATATCAAAAAATCCTTTCTCTTCTTTTGCTTTTGTTTTTGAGACAGTTTCTTTGTTTAATTGCCCTGGCTGTCCTGGAACTCTATCTGTAGAACAGACTGGACTCAAACTCACAGAAGTCTACTTGCCTCTACCTCCCAAGTGCTGGGAATAAAGGCACGCACCACCACCACCCAGCAAAAAGACTATACTTTTTAAAAACTAAAGCCATAAATATAACAGGAAAGGGGACCATTAATACATCATCTCAGGGCATACTATTTTATAGTAATTGAGTGGAAGCATTTTAAAAATGGTACTATGTGTTGATTAAAATGTAAAGGGGCTGCAGAATGTCTCAGCAGTACTGGCTGCTCTTCTAGAGAATTCAGGTTCAGTTCCCAGTACCCATATGGCAGCCACTGGTTACTTCAGTCCTAGTTGTGACCTCTGTAGGAACTGCAAATACACTTGGTACAGACACAAATTCAGTTCTGGAAGTGGGGGCACATGCCTCTAAACGTGTAACCTCAGCACTTGGGAGGTACAGGGCAGGCTGATCACTAAGTATGAGGCCAGTCTGATCTAAAGGTCTACAAAGTGAGTTCCAGAAAAGCCAGGAATACAAAGAGAAGCACTCTCTTTAAAATAAAAAAAAATACTTTGTTGTTATGAGAGAGGGTGATTGGGTTTAAGTTGGGGTTAGGGTTAAAGAAGAGATGAAAATTCATAATATACACATATAGAACCATCACGGAATTTTTAGTTGCTGGAGAGATGTTCTTCTAGAGGTTCTGAGTTCAATTCCAGGCAAGTACATGGAAGCTCACAGCCATCTATAATGAGATCTGATGCCCCCTTCTGTCCTATAGGAAACATGCAAACAGAGCATTTATATACAAAAATAAATAAATCTTTGAAAAAAAATGTACTCAGGCAAAACATCCATGACATAAAATGAAAATAAAACAATATTTGTTATTAATCTACTATAGTAGTTAAATATACAATTAAAAAACATAAAAGACAATTTTTTTGTTTGTTTGTTTTGAGACAGGGCTTCACTGTGTTGTCCTGGATGTCCTAGAACTCACTCTGTAAACCAAGCTGGTCTTGAGCTCACAGAGAGCAGTCTGCCCTCTGAATGCTGGGATTAAAGGAGTGAGCCAACACTGTCTGGTTTATGGCTCTTCATTAAAGGAATATACCATAATTTAAAAAAAAAAAATAACATAGATGACTAAATTTTTTCATATTGAAAACCAATACTTTTTAAAATTCAAATTTTGATAAGTAAAATAATGCATAGATATAAGTTTCAATGCTGCCACCTAGATTAAACTTATTTTGGTGTGCAGAGTCTAAAGCAATTTCATTATACACATTTCTCTCTCTCTCTCTCTCTCTTTCACACACACACATAGGAGAGGGAAAACACACTTATTCCCAGTCAATTTTATATAAAGTGAAATTATACATCTTCCTCAATTTTATAATTCATCCTTTATTTACAACGTTTTATGTATTACACATTTTAACTGAAATAAGACTATAATATGTATATTGCCTTAGTGTCTTCCTTTCCCACTGATTATAAATATGTGATGACAGCCATTTACTTCAGGCCAGAAAACATGTACCTTTATTCAGAATAAATATATCTATGTTTATATTCTTCTACATACTTTTAATTTTTTAGTGATTGCTAGTTTTCAACTTTGCTAGCAATTGCTGCTAATTGCAATTTTAAGACACTTCTATCATATGATAAGGAACAATGTAACTTGAGCTTGAATACATTTTTAATTTGTTCAGTTCACTTATGCCTCCCTTTCAACACTATGGAAGTGCAGTGGGACATCTTTGTTTACTACTTCTTATTATGAACACTGGTACTGGTCAACACAAATATTTAAAGTGGAAAATGCATCTATGAATAGCTAAGCAGGCTCATCTGTTCACCAGCAGGTCTAACATTAAAAATAAAGTATGCCCTCAGTCCAAAGGAGATTGCTAATATAAATAAATCACTTCAATCTAAATATGCAGCTCTACTTACCCAATACACTTTGCATGTCCAAATCCCTTTCTCCTTATACCATCACAATATGGCAGAATGTCTAAAACAACAGGCTTATTTCTTCATGATAACATGAGCAATACTCAATTTCCACATGATGCCTTAAAGGCACACAGCTGTGGTCTACTTACAACTCTGTCTTATTCACTTATACATCTTCAGTGCCTAAAACCAAATGGAGCACACAGTGGGTTCTTTTAACTGTTTGGTTGTTCAGTACAAAACAAAGCTATAAATTATGAAAGGTCTTCACTAACTCTCAATAAACTACAATAAGATGTTATCTACTGTCTTTTAAAAATATATACCCAAAGATTATCACTGAAAGCATAAACTAGATGACCTGTCAGATGCACTTGATAATTTCTCTACAATCTATGACTCAAAACAAAGAATGATAAATTGATACTATTAATCTGTTTCTTCTAAGTTCATCCGCGAAAGTTTTAGTCTTCATGGAATAGAATAAAGCAAATTCATAATGTGTTTCTTACATGTCTTAGTCAAATATCCTTAGTTAGTACATTCACAGTAATTTAAAATTTATCAGAACCATAATTCCACTTAAAATTTCCAAAATTAACAATATATATACAAATTGCTAATATTTTAGATACAGGAACATGTATGTATTTATCAATTTCTTTATATATAATGGAGTTGGTAACATTGGTATGATTCCACTAAGAATACAGAACCAAGAAAACTAGGAAGATTCAGATAAACAACTCAAACAATATACAGACACCATTACCTATGAGTTTCCTCAAATTCAACTTAGAGTTTCTCACTAGTAGTCAAAAGAAAATAGTATAAGCCTCATTATCAGAAAGTACTCCAAGGATATATTCAGTCTTTCCAATTGATTTCAAATAGCTCAGAGTTTGCTGCATAATGTATTAGAGTCAATCTATCCACGATAGATTTGTAAGAAAATGAATCAATATTAAAATGAATAGTTTCTTTCAACACAGAGACTCTGATCCACCTAAAGGAAGATATATTGAAGAGTGCTTCTCATGTGGAAGATTTGAATGAGCAAATCACTGAACGCAGAGCAATGTGTTAGACTGTTGATACACAGAGCAAGTCCAACAGTCTAAAAATAACCACTACCTCCAGCCATGATCCATTCAACAAGATCTGCTAAAGATTCTCAGATTCTGCTGGGGGAAATGGAAAATTATATGTCAGAACTAAACAACAAGAATTTGATTTTTCTTTTTCTTAGAACATACTGCCTCAAAGGTCAAGTCGAAGCCTGGAAGGGTCAGGAGACACATGGGACCAGGATCCTCTTAGGATTCCCTATTATTCATTCAACATAAAATGATGGTTTTTCTGTTCTTAGGAATATATCTGATTCCACTGACCCAACAACAACATGTTTACTGAAACAGAGGAGGAAAAACAAAAGGTTTAAAGATGCAGTTGACAAATCTACAAGGATGGAAAAAAGTTCAAGAGAGCAGATATAATAAAGCCTTCCAAAGTAGTGACTATACTCACTTGTAAGCATGAACTAAGTAATATTTTAGTGACCAATAGCAGACTAAAACTCCCTCCCTCCACTAATACCTAAAGAGGGGATTAGTAGTTAGCTCTGTAGTAAGAAGAGGACATTTTTCTTCTATGTTCCCCTCCATTATCACTTTAACCAGACAAACATGGAAAATGAACCTATTCTTAAGCACAGATACTGTTGGTCATCTTAAGGACAGAGGTCTCTAAGAGAATTTCCCACTCATCTAGAGCCATTTCTCAAGATATATACTACTCCTTTATCTTTCTGAGAATAGTGAAATGGTGAAGGACCGAAAGTCAAAAGGAGATGAGTAATAATAACTTTAATCAAACCCATAGTGGACAGATAGTGAAGGCCATAAGCACATACTGTCTGTAACTGAGGCAACCATGAATATTAAAAGAATACACACTAAGAAATCTTTACATTTTAATAAATTTTCACATGAGAGGAATATTGAGAGTCTTCTACAAGATGCCAAGATGCCAAAGATCCAAACTAGGTTTCCTAAATAAAACTTATAAGAAAGCAAATTATGACTTAATAATAATATAACCATTAGCTTAGGAAATTATGCCACCATTTCAGGCCCTATATGAGGTGGATGAGAACAGCCATGCAGGATGTGGGACTTCTGTCCTTACTACATATTCTAATAAGGAAGATAAACGTTTGACAAGTTATTCGTTGTTATTTTGTTATAAAAAATGTGATCAGGGTTGTGAGAAACCTAAAAGTACAGGATCCATGTGCGGAGTAGCTCCTCTTAGGAGGCGCAGGGAAGTCTCATTGAGTGGAAAAAGATAGAGCCAACTAACAGATGAAAATCCCAAAGACCAAGGCCAGAAACATAAGGAGCTGGGCTTGCCCACCATAGAGAGCAAAAATGAGGTTGAGAACAGTGTAGAAATGGACCAGGAGCCAGAGCCAGACTCGACAGCCCTTCACAGGCATGGTGAGGAGTTCTGACCCTGATTTTCATCCCAAGATCATTGGATTGTCTCCAATGTGCCTCAAACCCAGGTGTGAAATAATCAGAATGTGACAAAGGAAACATATAACTGAAGTCCAGCAGGAGAATCAGAGCCTGTAAATAACTGTAAATGACTTTTTGTCTGGCCAAAGGAAAGAGGCAATGAAAGAAACAGAAGACAAACATGGTGGCCATCCCCCCAAATAATTAATTCTCCCCTACTGAAATCAACTGGGGTTCTCTGATGTGAAGACCACGAAAAGAACCAAGGAAGGCAGTCAGTGATGAATTGTAGGGCACAGCACATGAAATGGGGCAAGGAACAGAGAATTTCCTATGGTAGAAGGAAAAGATTTCCACTCAGCTCTACCACTGAAGTATAATAACATGAGAGGCTCAGTTCCAGGGAAGGGGTGAACAATTGTCAAGCCAAAGAAGAAACAGGGAACACCAAGCTTGGAAAAGACAGCTGAAACCCTGGAAATGCTGGGAGTCCTAGCAGTGAATCAAAAAACTCCAAGGCACATGCCTACTAAGAATAAAGTAAAAATAGAAGTTTGATGTTGGGGCTTCCAAGGCAAAGTTGATTGTAGATGGTGAGAGTGGGCATGTGAAAACCTGAATTCTGCATCTTCCCATAGGCAATGTTGAACTACTAACTAGCCGTGTGATGACATTTGGAAATGGGTGAAATAAGGTTGTAAGAGTCAGGCCCTCAGCATGTTCTTGTCCTGGTATGAAGACATCCCAGAGAGCTTGCTCAGTCCTTCTTTGAAAGTCATGAGAAGTAGCAGCTCCCTGTAACTCAATGGGAGAATCCTTCACTAGAATCAGCCATGCTTTCTCCTGGATCTTCTAGCCTCTGTAACTGATAAAAATCATTTGTTAGCATTTAAGCTACCAAGTCTGTGTTTGCTGTGGAAACTTAAGCAGTCTGATATAAGTCATTGGTTCTATGATGAGAATTGCAATTTATTGGATCTTGTCTTTGGAGGACATTGTTTATTTAAAAAATAAGATGCTCCATTAAGATCAACATTTAAAAGAAAATTCTAAAGCAGAAAAAAAAAAGCATTAGCTAGTTTGTTAATTTGAGAATACTAGCTGCTCTCCTTGGGAAATAAGAAGTATTCCCTCTTTCTTTGATATTAAAATTGATCTCCTGCATTGCTAGTTAGTGAAATGTGCAGAGGTGGTATGTTGCTTCTAGGTAAAAGCTTTAAGATGTGGGTATGGTACATCATGGTCCTTCTTTAACGTTAGCTATAGCCCGGAAGAATTCCTGCTGCTTGCAGCTAACATAAATGGCCATGAAGCATGAACAAGAGGTAAATCTTTACTGATGTAAATCACAGGGATTTGGGATTACCTGTTATCATAACAAATTCAAATATTCTGCTTTACACACTTTGTGGCCTAGGCTGCAAATCTCCAAAGCTGAGAAAGATGCTTAGACATTGGAGTCCACATATGGCCATTCTTTGGGCATGGCTTTCTTGTGTGGTTAATTTCTAACTTCAATTCATTTTTCAAGATGATTTTGAGGCTCCTGGAGCATGTTTTTTAAACGAGAACACTCACTGTTGACGTTGGCTCCGATGCTGGTTAAAGTCCAGAACATCTCTAAGTAAATATTTCTGTTCCCTACCCAGAGTAATGTTGGCTGGCAAGGTAGAGATAAATGAAACGTACAGAGTGTAGAGTGTTAGAAGCATGAACAACAAAGCATAAAAGGACCAGCTAGAATTAGAAACACAGTATTCTCCAATTCCACAACCTTGAAGAATTTTAAGACAAAGCCCCAACGTTTCCAATAATGGAGCAGAGTGTGGCAAGGAGATCCCCGAACATGTTTAATCTTTTCTCTCCCCAAAGACATCTGTGAAATTCTTTTATAATTCCTTATGGTTGAAAAGCTCTCCTGAGTTGATCTGCCTGCACCAAACTACCCAGATATCTGTGGTGATAGCACATCGTGAGTCAGCAAAGAGGTGAGAGAAGGAAGAAACTGAAAGATGACAAAATTCTAGCTGAAAAGCAGAATGAATCTTCATAAATACATCATCCTCTGGCAATGGAGGGGGAAAATCATGTTACCTGGGTGTTGCCTGTTTGATTTTTCCTGAGGCCATTCAGTAGGTGATAGGTTACTGCTGCTTTCAGTGCTTCCGGAGCTACACTGAAATACTGTTCCCATCACAGCCTCATGCATGATGCCTGTGCATTGTCACAACTTCTCAGATGATCCACAGAAACAGGACTTAACGAACTATGGATTTTTATACAATAGATATCTCTGGCCACTCAGACTTGAAGGTAAAAACATCACAGAAAAGCCGGGCCCCAAAGAACAATCTCCAAAGACTCCAAAAACATTGGAATCTCTAGATGCTCAGATATGGGAACAAGAATGGAGGAAAGACTATTCCCACCAGGTATAATCAATGAAAGCAAGTCTCAGAAGTGTGCAGGAAACCATGGAATTGGCCTAGTCTAGCTGCCTTGAGAGGCATGAGTCATAGGATTTTTTAAGTTAGAGTACATGGCTCCTGAGGCACAGTGTGCCTTCCAATTCTTGAGAAAAAGGGGCATTCACTCAGACAGTGAAGAAACACTTTGTGTTTCTCTATATGTTCTCTCAGAAGTCAAGGAAGCATGGAAGCTTGCCAGGGCAATTGGTGTTAGACATTAATCTTGTGTACCCTGTGTAGCTTGCAAATGTCATTCTATCCTGGCAACTACAATTGTGTTGAACCTGGCAATTACCGCTATACTCTGTTGCTGATAAAGGTATAAAAAGTCTTATTGCTATCAATAAAATAGTCACTGTTGCACGAATAAAGGAAACTCAGAGCCAGATCTCAGGGAAAGGCTGAGATATAAAAGAGAGGAAACACCTCAGTCAAATCTCACCCAGCTGCATTCCAGTTTCCTCAGCCTCGATCCTTTTGGGTTCTACTGTCTGCTCTGTCTTTCTATGCCTGCCTTAAATACCCTCTTCACCCAGTTGTCTCACATCTAGGTTAAGATTAAAGACGTGGCACCACCACTGCCTGCCTGGGAGCTGGGAACTCCCTCTGTAAACTAAACTGGCCTCAAACTCAGATTGGATTAAGGGCGTAGGTCACCACTTCTGAGAGATTCCCTGTGCTGGGATTAAAGGTGTGAGTTACCACTGTGTGATCCTCCTAGACTGACTGTGGGTAGATCCCTCTGATATCTCAAACTGGTTTTTTATTAAATTTGAAACATATCCCCACAAGTCACAGCCTCAGTCTGCCTGTGGCTTCTCCAACCCACCTGGTCTAATCCCTCATAGACGTATGATATATAATCACAGGCTCTAACGTTAAATAGCTAGGAAGAATTCAAAATAAAAAGTAAGGTTTGGTTATATATATCACCACCATGGATCCTCCTGGATGAAACTCTAATGAAAATGTACACCTTTCTGTTGTGTTTTCCTGGGTATATTTCTTTGCTTGATTGAAGTTTTGGTTTTGTTTCGTTTTGTTGCTAGTTTTCATGGATATGCACATGCTTGTATGTATATATGTATGCTGGTGAATGTGTGTGTGTGTGTGTGTGTGTGTGTGTGTGTGTGTGTGTGTGTGTATGTGTGTGTGTATGTGATTTTTTGTTATGTATTTTTTAAGACAATTGAACCTAGAGTTTGCCCACTTGGCTTGACTCGACTGACTGACTGACAACCCAGGGATTACAAGCATGTGCCTGGCTACTGGTTTTTCACATGGGTGCTAGGATCTGGACTCAGCAAGTACTTTCTTTACTCAGCCATCTTTCCAGAAGTTTGTTTTATTTTTGTCTATGGTTTTTTTGTTTTTTTTTTTTTCTTTTTGAGCACGTCATATATAAGTACTGTGTTTAGATCATTTCCACTCTATCCCAGCTCCAACTCCTCCCGTGTATTCCCAACTCATTCTCAAACTCATGACTTCTTTTTATATTATTGTTCCCCCCCCCACACACACACACATACACACCATGCACACTCGCTGAGCTCATTTAATGTTATTTTTACATGTGTTTAAGGCTGACCACTTGAGACTGTAAAACCTATAAGTGGGTTACTCCCTGGAGAAGACTGACCTACTCTTTCCTTCAGTAGCCATTGATGGCTTGTAGGTCTCCCATAGAGGAGCCAGCCTTTGAAATGTCTCCCATCTATATTAATATATTGACTAGCATTACCATCATGTATCTCTGTTTAGGAAATCATGTTTATTGAGGTTTCATAGCTTCAGCATCCTATACCACACCTAGAAGAAACCAATTCAGAGCAAGCATCTGCTTATTTGGGGAGTGGGGTGAATACTAGCAGATATCAGATTAAGCAGCAGTCAATGGTTCTATTTTTTTATGTCCCTGAGTAAGGAATTATGAAGTTTTAAAACAATCAAAAAACAAACTTATTAAGAAATTGTGTACTTTGATTTCCTGAGATCCAGCAGGTGACTTTAGCCAGGAAAGAAGATACGTTAACTAAAATCTTGACTTCTCTGTCTGAGCCTCCAAATTCAGTCCCCATGTCTTAACTCTATCTCTGTAGCAGACCCTTTCAGCAACCCCCCCCAGACCAATTCCATTCCTAAATGTCAGTTCATAACACCCAGAAACACATTTTACCTGGAACCTCCCGTGGCCACCCCAATCAGGATCCAAGAATTTCCCACCAAGTAACTCCTATTTTCCAAAGAACCAGAGAGGGCAACAGAAATCAAAGAACAAAAGGCCCACTCAACAAAGACCTTACAGCAGTACCCAGAATTTTCAAACACAGATGCCTAGACGCCAGTCTGAAAACACAATCAATAATGGCCAGGACAATACGTACCCATTAGAACCCACCTAGCACAGGTGGCCCAGACTATTCCAACATACCTGAAGCACAGGTAAAAGAGCTTAAAGTAGCTTTTATGTCTATAATAGAGGCTCCTAAAAAGAAAATGAATCTCTTAAAGAAATGCATGAAAGCACAAGAGTAGATGGGAAATAATAAAATAGTTCAAGGCCTGAAAGTGGAAATAAGATCAATAAAGAAAAGCCAAACTGAGGGAAATCTGGATATGAAAAAATATTGAAACCCAAAGAGAAATCACAGATGTAAGCCTCACCAATGTAACACAAGATCTGGAGGAGAGAGTCTCGAACACTGAAGACAAGACAGAAGAACGGATACTTTGGTCAAAGAAAATGTAAAAAAAAAAAAGTCCTGTTACAAAACATCCAGAAAACCTGGGACACTGTGAAAAGATCAACTCTATGAATAATAGAAATAAAAGGGGGAGTGGATACCAGATCAAACGCACAAACATATTTTCAACACAATTATATAATAAAATTTTCTTAATCTATAAAAGGAGATGCCCATCAAGGTACAAGAGGCAAACAGAATATCAAATCACTGTACCAGAAAATAAGGTACCCTCAGCACATAATAACCAAAACCGGAAAAAGAAAGTCTATTGAAAGCTGGAAGAGAAAAATCGAAATAACTTTACTGACAATAAAGCCTGCTTCGGGATCCCAGCATATACTGAAGACCATCTGAGACACCTACTCTCATGGACCGAGCAACTTCTGGATTATTTGATTTTCTATTCATAGCCAGACATTGTTGAATTAGCTAGACTGCAGCCTGTAGACTATATATATCTCTCTCCCTCTCCTCTCTCTCTTCTCTCTCCCCCCTCCTCTCTCTCCCTCCCTCTCCTCTCTCCTTTCTCTCTCCCCCCTCCTCTCTCTCCCCCCCTTCTCTCTCTCTCCCCCCTCCCCCCCCTCTCTCTCTCTCTCTCCCCCTCTCCCTCCCTCTCTCTCAAAGATGGAGAGACAAAGATAAATTCTTTAAGTTACTACTTTAGAAAATCATAACTAATGCACACACCCTTTCTTTTTATTTTTAAAGATTTATTTTACTATTAGTTGTGTGTATGTGTTTGTTTGTCTGTCTGTGTAGCATGTAGGTGCCTGGAGAAGCTAGAAGAGGGTATCAACTTCCTGGAGCTGTAGTTACAGGTGGTTAGAAGCTGCCTGACATTGGTGCTGGGAAATGAACTAACAGCAAGCAGTCTTAACTGCTGAGCCTCCAGCCTCTCCCAACTCTTTACCTTCCTCTGCTTCTATCAATCCCATCCTCCCACCCCCTACCTTCCCTTTCACAGATTCATGGGTTTTGGTTTTGTTGTGTGATCTATTTAGTTTAATCGGGGCCATTTGTGTGCCTTTTGGACTAGGACTGTGTGCTGGAGCCTGGTGATGACCAGCAGGTACAGAACTGAGGAACCAATTCCCTCTTTTCTCTGACTCTATAAGTAGATAGTTTAGAGGTGGTGGATAAGGCCCCCAAATCCCTCTTCCATCTGAAATGTTGAGGGCCTGGTTCTTGATAATGACTTTCTAGGTCATTGTGCTCCTTACCATACATTGTGTTTGGATCCGGCTTTACCTCATTGCTCCTTCTGTGTTTTTTCTGTCCATAAATACTTGCCAAATTCAAATGAACTGAGACATATCACTTGAAGCTCTAGACTAATCCATGGAGGAGGAGGCTACTTTATGTTCAAAGAGAGAAGAGACCTACAATGTTTGATTCAGTTCTCTCAGAAAGATAGTAATATTCATGACACCGTTCCTTACCCCAGGCAATATATCAGATGATTGTCAGCAGGCACCTCAAATATCCCTCTGTGCACACACACGCCTGGAAGTTTACACTTGTCACCTACTACCCCCACTGTTTTTTAGAAACCATGATCTCAAAGCTTTGAAGAAAAAATTAAAATAGATATCTTTTTCTTTAAGTTCCTATCAATATGCTTAGGGACCAGTGACAGGTGAAAACAGCTCTGTAATGGCTCCCTGGGATCCTTCTTTTGATCTAAATTGTTCTCTTAGAAAGCACAGTGATAAGCCTGCATCTTCACATGCAGGGGAGTCAGGAAAGCCCATCACTTTGCTCCAAGGTTGCAAGCTGGGTCATGTGGGTCTCCAGAGAGCTACCTGCCTGGAGAGGAAAACAGATGGATCCTTGCTTGGAAAAATAATAAAGCTGGTTAGGATACTAACAGAGTAATCTGTGGCATTTACTGCTTTAGCAAACCATTCAAGTAATAAAATAGATTAAGGAATATGTTATTAATAGCTATCCTAAAATAATAAACAATGAGACCAACAAACAGCTCACTATTTTAAATGAATTGGTATAAATGTGCCAATAAGGGCATACTAGGGACACACACAAAATGTAGATGATACTGTCTATGTATGAATCAATTATAAACCAAAAAGCAGGACTGACCTTTCTGGCTTACTTTTATTAATTTCAGATATTAGCAATTACAAGTTATGCTTTCAAACTCCATAAAATGCAAAGCTACCATGAAATAGAATTAAGAAGGAGCTTAAGAAATTCATTAAACTGAACTGTAGTGGCAGCGTGATTTTTTTCAGTTAATACAGGAATATATGTCTATGCATACACTATTTATGATACCATTTGAGACTCACATAAAATATAAGCTGAAAGAATGTGCTGCCTTCAATAATTTACAGAGGTGGAAAATAACCACAAAGGGAACTGGAAACACACGTTGCCTTTTCTCATAGTGCAATATACAGATATTGCATCTGCGCCTTCCAATACAGATTCTTAATTTGAGCCCCAAGTTTTGTTCTGTGGAGAGATTAAAGAGTGAGGAAAGACACACGAGGTGCTGGTTCTGGTGTGTTATAATGTTTGTGAATTCGTGGATCAAATCTAGCTGCTTCTTTGCTTGATAATTCAATTTAAAAGTACTGGAGACATTTGCCACAGAAAGATTTAAAATCATTTCTGAAATCTTAAAAATGACTCTGGCAATACATCTATGCCTCTTGAGGACCCACACAGATGGCATTAAAGTATAATTGGTTTTAAGCACATCAGATTAAAATTGCTCTTCGCTCTTTGTGTGGTAGCCTTAGGTAATTTCCTACCAGCCAAATAAGGTGTCAGTGGTTCAAGTGAAGGAAAACATAAGTGTATCTGCATCCAATCCACTCAATCTTTGCTTAAAATTATGTGCTCTGAAAAGAAAAAAGAAAATATTAAATCCTAAAATTAAATAACATTTGGTAAAAGCCATCAGCAATATCTTGTTGGGGTCCTGGACAAAGACCACCATCCAGATAGGCAATCAACAAGAATGCTTATTATCTCAAGAAAGATTCCAGCATCCTGGGGCTGATTATCCTACACAAAGCCAAAATGGGAACAACCACAAGAGAGACACGTGGGCTCCTTTTAAGCACACCTAAGGAGGGTGTCTAGGGCAGTGAGGTCTTCACAGATAGGTGGCTTTAACAAGAGGCTGTCACATTAGTGATTTCCAATTGGTTAGGGCTAATCAGGGACTGGTTAAGGCTATAGCTTTTCCATTTGGGGACAGGCCTGAACAAACCCCAGGCTTTCTTTATTTGCTAACTGTAGCACAGGCCTGTACTGCAGGTACCTCCTCATACTTGCTGTTGGGGGTGTTGGAGATTGATTGTCCATTGTGAGTCTCTAGGAACTGCTTGCTGATTCTCTGCAAACTGGAATTGAGGTCTGAACTCTGAGAGAAAACCAAGCAGTATGCTATGAAATATGCCTAGCCCTCTTATATCTGAAATCTGGTATAAGAGGTAACACCTTAAAAAATACAAAAATCAAAAGCCAAACAAACAAAAAACCTCTTACTTTACAAAACCCTTTTAAAATTCTTCCATGCAGTTTCATAGTAAGCTTGATGTTACATTTACATGACAAATTAAAGCATTCTAGTCAAATCATAGTTTTAAAATGATACATGAAGTTACAGATTATGGTTATAGACACTTGTTTGTTAGAGAGAGAGACAGAGAGAGAGAGAGGCAGAGACAGAGAGATGTTCAAAGATCCCAATCTCTAATGGCTAGAGCCAGCAGCCCTAAATGGTGTGTTCTCTTGAATGTATGCATTAATAAGGACACAGGTTTTAGGAATAAATTGATTAGCAAACAATATAAATTGTGCCCTAGTCTGACCTTGTATAAAATTTTGGCACAAAGAGCAGAAAAACAACATAGTTCATCTGCGCATGTTTATTTGTGGCCATCCAGAGACCATAAGGGTCAATATGATTTACTAACACTCACTAAAGTTATTAAAAATTGTTGTACAAAGTTGATGGAAAGGTGTTATTGCTTCTGTATCAAAAAATGGTGTTCATGCAACAGCTCACACATAATTCTTTATTGGGGTTATCTTCCGTCCCTGGGTTCAGCTCTCAGAGTTCCATGGTTTATAAAGTTGGTTGTTGGTGCTATATGTCGGCACTCCGTTTTTGCTTGCTCATTTTCGGGGATGTGTATAATGCTTCCCAGGACTTAAATTAGAAACATCGTAACTCTTTGCCCTGATAGCTGGAAGGTTACTGGCTTTACAGAGGACCCCAGGAGGAAAGCAATGGACGTGCCCTTAGAGCAATAGGATCATGGGAACTATCTAGATTAAGAGATTTGAATGATACCAGAGTCTTCAGACTTCTCCAGACAACTCCAGGCAGTTAAAGAAGTACTGTTTGAAAATGCATCAAATGAGTTGTAAGCTTTTCTCTCCTGAAAACAGAAACACCACTTTAGGGAAAACACAGTAGCCACTAGCAGAACTAGAAGAGTAGACATGAGCAATGCAGTATCTGACAATAGCTCTGTGTCCATACAGAGGGAAGACTTGGAGCAGAGAGATAGCACAGAAGACAGAAGGTCAGCAGCAGCATCACAAAAGCTTACTGAACACAGTATAAGGAAAAATAGAATGTACTTTTTTTTTTTTGAAAACTTGAAGATTAATGTTTGAGGGGGAAAAACATCCAAGTAAAAATGAATAAAAGTAACCAAACAACATTGTTATGAGACAGCCACACCAACACATAAATAGAAACCAATGGTAAAGTGGTCGAAAAAGCCTTAGTTGGTCGAAATACAGTGATAAAACATGTGGTGGTGCATGCCTTTAAACCCAGTACTTTGGAAGCAGAGGCAGGTTGATCTCTGTGAGTTCAACGCCAGCTTGGTTTATAGAGAGAGATCCAGGACATCGCAAGCTACATAGAGAGACCGAGTCTGGAAAAACAAAAAGGAAAATGTAAAACACCAAAAAAACCCTTAACTCTAAGTTGTGATCACCATGTACCAGTATTATTTACAGCACATGACATTTCCCATAGCTTCATGCAAAGTCATACACCAGAACCCATCCAATTTTAAGAGGTGTGGTCTTAAGGGGGAAGTAACAGTGATTCTAATTCAAAACACAGCAATGAGCTGTTAAGAGTTCACTATACTTTTAAATAAACGAGTGGCTGTAAGTTTAATACTATTCATGAGATTTACCTTGCTGTGTGAGACTGTGGTGTATTTTTCACTTTATGTACATTTGACTGGCTTTCATTTTATCTCACTCAATGAATAATAGTTCAGATACAAAGAAATACCAATCACATTTCTATCACTAGAATGTAATATAAAAATTTCAGCATACACAACTTGTAATTAAGTAATTTTATATTTTAATCTATAGTGTAGTTATTTCCTTCCTTTAGATAAAACAATAAATTGTTATGAGATTCAGAATAAGTCAATCCTTGTGCTAAACTATGTGCTATACATTGTTTTGAGTGCTTTGGAAGTGGAGAAAGTTGTGGAGTTTTTAATCTGTCACCAAGGGAAATATAATATAGGCAGAAGAAAGTAAGGATCAGGACACAGGAGTATCAAGGATTGCCTTTGACTCAAAATGGAGAATAATAAAAAAAAATCCCTATATCAGGGAAATATTTTTTTAAAAAAAAATTGGACAACTTACAATAAATTCAGGACTTAGAAGAAGTTTATAAAATTGGGCATTTTTCCATTCTCCTCTGGGAATTCACACTAATGCAGTAAGGGAAAAGAGATCTGCCTGCAACAAATAAGCGCAGGAAACAAGGGAGGAATCTCCAAGCAAAGCACAGAGGTTCTAAGAAAGATGTTGGAAGACATGGAGAGATGCTAGATATACAGACAGGTAAGCGACCTTGGAGAAGGCCCCTTCCCCCCAAATTATCAAAGAAAAGGAATGAAAGCAAAGAAGAATAAAGCATTTGCAATAGTGAGATAGACTAAGACATGAAGCTAGCTCAGGCCTTGTGGACAAATATGGGTCTTCCCATCTCCTTCACATACCACACACACAGAGAGAGAAAGAGAGAGAGACCCCCACACATGCAACTAGTGTTGAGTTAATTAAAATATCACATTTAGTCACATTTCAAAATGAACAGAAAAGTTTGCTCACTAAAGAGCATACAGAAGACAAAGTCTACGCTAATAAAGGAGTGCAGCGCAGGACTCTGCACTCCTGTGGCAGTGGAACACGGACGGAAACACAATGTGCACAATGGGAACCATGAAGTCTGACCCAGAAGCAACAAAAAAAAAATGCTCACAATTCATGAAACCCAGGAAGAAGGATGTTTTAAGGCACATGATCGAGATGGCAAGCCAAGCAAAGCAAACTAAAAGGAAATCTGGTGAGAATTTGAATATATATATGAGCAATGAGAGCACAAAAGGCAAAAGGAGATCTCAGTATTTGTAACTAGAATGAAAAATAATTGAAGAAGGCCAGAGAGATGCCTCGGTGGTTAGGAGCACCAGTTGTTTTCTACAGAGGTCCTGAGTTCAATTCTCAGCACCTTCATGGTAGCTCACAACCATCTATAATTGGAGTCCCATGAGATCTGATGCTCCCATGTATAGACATGCACGCAGACAAAACATCCCAATATATAATGAATTATTTAGAAATTGGAAGAAAAATTTTTAAAAATTAATGGAAAAGACTATTTAAAGATATAGTTTCAGGAAACATCCTGAAAGATAAATGGATTGAAAGGCATAAAATATAGATCACAGTCCATAACTCTAATAGAAGACTCAGCTTCATGCTTTATCAGAGGCCCCAAAGAAACCCAGAACCTCAGGCAAGACTCACCACCACCCACAGACCTATAACACTCTTTGAGAACTCACCTCACCTTTGCCCCAACATTAAGCCTCATCATATCCTAGCTGACAAACCTGGAAGAAGCCTCCTGCTTTATTAGAAGTCACACTGGCATCCAGAACCCCAGATAAGCACCACTACCTGCAGACCTCCAGCTCTTCTTCAGAGCCCACCCAGCCTATACCCAACATCCCAACAACAACAAAATAAAAACAGGAATTAACGTTAGTTGGTCATTAAAATATTGATATATCTTGATATCAATGGACTCAATTCCCCTATAAAGACATGAACTAACATAATGAGTACAAGTCAGAATCCATTCTTGTGCTGTGTACAAGAAACACACTTCAGCATCAAAGATGGATACTACCTGAGAGTAAAGGGCTAGAGGTGGTTTTTCAAGCAATTAGACCTAAGAAATAAGATGTTGTAGTCATTCTAATATCTTTTAAAAAAAATCCTAAATCAAAACTAATCAAAAGAGACAGAAGACAGTCATCTAAGGAAAAATGCACCAAGATATTTCAGTTCTCAACAGACAGAAAATTTACCACATTCTATTTATTATTTATTCTTTTGTTCAAAGGCATCTAAGTTGTTTTCCATTTCTAGCTATCATAAATAAAGCTGTTGTAAATATATTTGCAAGTGTTTTGTGGTGGGATGGAGTGTCATTTCAATATATGTCCAAAGGGTATAGCTGGTTCTTAATTCCCAATTTTCTAAACAATTAACGTATTGATTTCCTAAGTGATTAAAGTAGTTTGTGCTCTGACCAGCAATGTAGGAGTGTTCCCCTTGCTTTGCATCCTTACCAGCATGAGCTTTTGCTTGTGTTATTGATCTTAGTCATTCTGACAGATATAACATAATATGAGGTTTCTGGCCAGGACTTTCCAGCCTACCCTCAAGGTTTGGACACACTGGCAGCCCTTCTTCAGTCTATCCCCAATCACACAAAGACTTATATTAATTTCATGGTGATTGACCTATGGCTCAGACATATTACTAGCTGGCTCTTTCATCTTAACTCAATCTATTTCCATTAATATATTTACCCTAGGAGGCTTGGTACCTTTTCTCAGAGCAGCATGGCTGTCTTCTTTCCTCTGTGTCTGCTGCTGTTTCTACTGATATCTCTCTGGTTTCTCTTTGGTGTCTCTACTCTGTTCTTCCTGTTCTCAGAGTTTTCTTAGTCTGGTAGCCCTGCCCACACTTCCTGTCTGTTTTCTGGCCAATCTGCTTTTTATTAAACCAGTAGGAGGGACAAATATTTATAAGATACTAGAACATAATTCCACTACAATGTAAGATGAAATCTCAAGGTAGTTTAGATTTATAGTTCTCTGATGACTAGGGATATTGAACATGTCTTTAAGTGCTTCTTAGCCATTTGATGGTCCTCTCTTGAGAATTCTCTGTTCAGATCTGTATCCCAGTTTTTAATGGGATTATTTGGTTTGCTGATGTCTAGTGTCTTGGGTTCTTTATATATTTTGAATATTAGCCTTCTATTGGATGTAAGAGGTGAAGTTGGTAGAAATCTTTTAATTTCATAGGCTTTCATTTTTTCCTACTGACATGTTCTTTGCCTTACAGAAGCTTTTCAGTTTTATTAGATACAATTTATTAATTGTTCATTTAGTGCCTATGTTATCTGTGTTTTATTCAGAAATTCGTCTATTGTGCAAATGTATTCAAAGTTACCTCCTACTTATTTTTCTTTATCTGATTCAGTGTATCTGGTTTTATGTTGAGATCTTTGATCCACTTGGACTTGAGTTTTTTGCAAGGTGACAGATATGGACCCATTTGCATTATTCTATATCCAGTTAGGCCAGCACCATTTTCTGAAGATACTTTCTTCTATCTATTGTATAGATTTGGCTTCAAAAATTAAGTGTTCATAGGTTTGTGGATTTATGTGTGGGTCTTAGATTCTATTTGACTAATTAATGTGTCTGTTTTTATGCTAACACCATGTTGTTTTTATTACTGTAGCTCTTTAGTAAAGCTTAAAAACCAGGGACAGCTATACCTTCAGTAGTTCTTTTATTGTGCAGAATTATTTAAAGCAACCCTGAGTTTTTGTTTTTCCATATGCAGCTCAGTATTGTCCTTTCACGTTCTGTAACAGAATCTGTTAAAATTTTGGTCGGGATTGCTTTGCATCTCTACGTTGATTCTGATAGGACAGCCATTTTTGCTGTTTAGCCTATTGTTCCAAAAGAGGTTCTCCATCTTCTAACTCCTTTAATTTCTTTCTTCAAAGACCTGAAGTTTTTATTATACAGTTCTTTCACTTGCTTGATTAGAGTTACTCCAAGATAATTTATATCATTTGTGGTTATTGTGAAAGGTAATATTTTCTTGTTTTTTCCTCAGTCTATTTCTCAACAGTATATAAAAGAACTTCTGATTATTTTAGTTAACCTCGTACCCAGCCACTTTGCTAAAGATGCTTATCAGCTGTAGGAGTTCCCTGCTAGAATTTTGGGGGTTGTTTATGTATACTATCTTATTATGTACGAATAATGACACTTTAAATTCTTCTTTCCCAAATGATATCCTTTGGATTTTCTTTAATTGTCTTACTGTTTCTTCTAGAACTTTAAGTTCTATATAATATAGATATGGAGAGTGTGAATAGCCTTGTTTTGCTCCTGATTTTAGTAGGATTATTTCAATTTGACCTAATATTTGCTATCATCTTGCTGTAAATTATTATATTTAGGTATGTCCCTTGTTGTATAATCTCTCCAAGACTTTCATGATGGATTGTCCATTTTGTCAAATGTTTTTCAGCATCTAAGAAAATGGTCATGTTTTGTTTTTCTTTTAGTTTGTTTATATTGTGAATTACATTGTCAACATTTTCAAATGTTGATCTATTCCTGCATCTTGAGGATCACGCTTTCTTGGTCATGGTGGATGATGTTTTTGAATGTGTTTTTGGATTTAGGTGTGAATATTGTTTGGAGTATTTTTGCGTCTATGTTCACACTGGAAAATGGTTTATAGTTTTCTTTCTTTGTTGAATCTTTGTGTCGTTGTATAAATTTCTCAGTTGCTAAAAAATGATGACATAAAATTTGCAGGGAAATGGATGGAACTAGAAAAGATCATCTTGAGTGTGATAACCCAGACCCAGAAGGCAAATATGGAATGTACTCACTAATTAGGGGCTATTAGCTATAAGTAAAAGATAGCCATGCAACAATCCACATACCCAGAGAATCTAAGTAACAATGAGGGCTCAGGGAAGTAAGCATGGATCTCCCTAGTAAAGGAGAAAAGAACAGATTTTGTGGGTGGGGGTGGAATGGGAATGGGGGGGGGGGGGACCAGGTAGGAGTAGGAGGGATGAGGTGAGAGGGTAGTTGTTGAGATGACTAAAAACAGGAACATTGGGGGAGGTGATGCAGAAACCTAGTATAGTGGAAACATTTTAGAATCTATGACAGTGACCCTAGCAAAATCTCAAAATAGGGAATAAGAAGCCAAAACTGACCATCTTCTATAACTAAGCAGGGTTCCTAGCAGTGGAACTGGGATACCAATTCAGCCACAGAATCTTTGACCTGCAATTTGTCTTCCCTGAAGGATGTGATAAAAGTTGTACAGATCTTGTAGAAGTTGGCAACCAATGAATGTTCTAATGAGAAGGAACCCAACCTGATACTGCCTGCATGGTTGGGAACAAGAAGCAGGACATCCTAGAGACCCAGGATGGAACCAAACAAAACAAGCAAATAAATACTTTGCCAAACTCATATACTGCCTAGTCTAATTGCCATCAGAGGTGTGTCATCAAGGAATTTATGGGAGCTGATGCACAGACTCATAGCTAAATATTAGGTAAAGCCATGGGAACTTCTCAGACGGAGGGAGAAAGAATTGTAAGAATTAGGGGTATGATAGAATATGGCCCATAGAACCAACTAATCAGGGCTTATAGAGGCTCACAGAGACTTAAGCAACCCTGTATGAGTCTGACCTAGATCCTCTGCATATAATTCGTGGTTTTGTTGTTTGATATTCTTGTGGGACTCCCAAAAGTGGGAGCTGGTGGTGCCTGCTGCTCTTAGACTATTTTTCTCATACTGTCTCGCCTTATCCAGACTTCATATGAGACCTTATACCTAGTTTTATTGGGTCTTTCCATGCCCTATTTGGTGGATATCCCTGGAAAGTCTACACTTTTTTTGAAGTGCAATGGAAGAGTAGTAGATCTGGCAGAGAGGAGAGGTTTGGGATGAACTGGGAGGTGAAGAGAAGAAAAATTTTAGTCAGGATGTAATGTATAAGAGAAAAATAAAAATAAAAGAAAGTTATAAAATGTAAACACAAAAGACCTCCAAAATACAGACAAATGACTCAGAGGTGTTTCTTTTTTTGTTTTCTTTTTATATAAAAGGGTTTTTTAAAGTCCGCCACTGTTACCCCTCACTTCCCTTTTCCCAGTCATCCTCAGCTTTCCCTCACCTTACCCCTCATCCTCTCCTCAGAGGGTAAGGAATCCCAGGATGAGTCAATGCATTCTGGAATCTCCAGTTGATGCAGGACCTTTCCCCAGCATCTAGGCGCAGCAAGTTGTTGCTCTGTAAGGAATGGGCTCAAAAAAGCCAGTTCATGCACCAGGAATAAATTCTGGTTCCACTGCCAGAGGCTCTACAAACTGCTCATGTCATATAACTGTCATCCCTATTCCGAGGACCTAGTTCATCCCCATGCAGGTTCCCCAGCTGTCAGTTTAGAGTCAGTAACTCTGGGGTCAGCTGGCTCTGCCAGTTTCCTCATCATGATTTTGATTCCTTTGCTCATATAATCTCTCCTCCTTCTCTTCAACCGGACTGGGAGCTCATCTCAGTGCTTACCTATGGATCTCTGCTTCTGCTTCTATCAGTTGCTGAAAGCTGAAAGAAGCTTCTATAACGACACTTAAAGCAGCCATCAATTTGATTATAGGAGAAGCGCCCCTTCTACTATTGCTTGGCATCTTAGCTAGGGTCATGTTTATGGGTTCTTTGGTATTTCCCTAGCACCAAGTTTCTCTCTAACCCCACCGTGGTTTCCACTATCCAGATATGTATTTTGTTGTTTTCCCTGTCTGCCCCCCCAACCCAACCATCCTATTCGTTCATGTTCTCTTCCAAGTTCTCTTCCCACTGCCCCTTACCCACTGTCCCATCTATGATACTAATTTACTCAGGAGATCATATTTATTTCCCCTTCCCAGGGGGATCCGTGGATGTCTCTCTTAAGGACCTCCTTTTTACCTAGCTGCTCAGGGGTTATAGACTGTAACCTGGTTATCTTTGCTTTATGTCTAAAATCTACTTATGAGTGAGTACATATCATGTTTGCCTTTCTAAGTCTATGATACCTCACTCAGCATGTTTTTTTTTCCCTAGTTCCATCAATTTTTCTACAAATTACAACATGTCATTTTTATGTTGGAAGGAATGTGGAGTAAGAGGAACACTCTTCCATTGCTGGTGGGAATGTGAACTTGTACAGATACTTTGGAAATAAGTATGGTAGTTTCTCAGAAAGCCAGGAATCAATCTGCCTAATTATTCAGCAATATCACTCTTAGGCAATACCAAAGGATACACGTTATTACCAGAAGGACATTTGCTCAACTATGTTCATAGAACCATTATTTGTAATAGCCAGAACCTAGAAACAACCCTGCTCCTCAACTGAAGAATTAATTTTTAAAGATATGGTAGATTTACACAATGGAGTACTAATAAAGCGGCCAGATGTCCAACAAGAGCAATGTTAAGCACGGAAAACACTATTACCTACAAAAAAAGAAAAGAGATCTGATTTATGTTAGACTTCTCCATAAGAACACTGAAAGAAGTGGGTAATTTTCTCAAAGTATTAAAGAAGAAATATTTCATTCATTTTTACTTCTACACAAAAAACTTCCAAGTTGAATGAAAAGACACCAGCATTTGTAAACCTTCCCTTGACACTAGAGCTAGATAGAAAGTAAGTTCTTCCAACAAAAAGATAATAGGAAAACTCATGTGAATATGTGTGGCCCTGGGTCTATTTAAGAGCCAGACTTGGAACAAAATCAACGTGAGGATCACAGTGGGAGAGAGTGTGCTATGTGGTGGTAATGTCTGGTGATTGAGCGGGGCTTGGAAGGAAATGGGAAAAAGATCTTTTAGAACTGGGGTCTCAGAGGATGTTAGTTGAGAAAACACATAAAGGTGTTTACATGGATTGGAAGTTATGAAGATGAGCACCATAAAAGGAATAATTGAGCAGAACTGAGTCCCACCATTTTTTCAGTAAAAATGCTATAATGTATGAGCCCAAATGCAAAGGCAGGAGATACTCATTTCAAATAAAAATGCAAATGACATAAACTCACATATTAAAATAGACTCTCAGATCAGACTAGAAAGCAAATCTCAATCAAATATTATATGCAAGAAAGATACCTAAAATAAAATCACTCAGAAATATGTCAAAACTAATAAGAAACTGACTGTAGAAAAATGTAAACATACAGAGAGGGGGACCCAGAGAGATAGAGTCAGAACTGATATATAGCAAAATAGTCAAGAAAATAACTGAAACACATATGAAATAGGAATAATTATACAAAATGCTGACAGACACAAGATTCTAATCATTCTCAATACATGAATTTGAAAAAGATAAAATGTGTGATTTCCCAGAAAGAAAAAAAAATCTGTCATAGCCTACTATACATCAAAACATCTCCAGGGCTTAATATATGCACAGTCTTTTAGAATGAGCAATAAAGGTCCCTTAAAGAAACGTTCCAGCTGGAAGACTAGACTCTCAGCCTGGGTAGAACCTAACATTGCATTTAGATAGGGTCATTGATGTGGACAAAAGATCACCCCTTGAAAAGTGAGTTTACTTAAGCCATGCTAGGGAAATAGACAGAATAATTTGATGAGATATTATACTCTTCTTTCCCAGGATCCTCAATACCAGCACAGTTAGTTATTGGCCACATGCATCTTTGTAAGTTGGCCTGATTTCTCAGTTATTCAGAAAAAATATGTTATTTCCATGCCAGCTTACATGGCTTTTTCTCTTCTCCCTTCCATCGTCCTCTCCAGGTAGCTGGTCTAACCTTTAAACTCTAATGAAATTGACCTTGGGCTTTAGTTTGAGTCCATACTCAATTTCTTTCATTAATGAAACTAAGAACCTCAAAAGGGAGGGACCCCATTTACCTTTTATCATCTGATGATCACAAAGGGACACCAATAATTTCAGTAACAAATTGACTGCCCCCAAAATGTTCACTGAAGTTACTACCATATTGAAGATGATAATATAATTTAAAATTACCCAATTCCCCCAAATATTTAAGAATAATTTTGAACAAATGAATTAATATTATAAATCAATCCTAGTCCATGGTAGCAAATACCAAAGAATAGTACAGAAGACAGAAATAAACAAAAAAAAAAATTATGCAGGAAGGTATGATGGCAAGCATTATAAAACATTAAAAAACACAAAAATAAAAAATATAATTTTATATAGCAAAGTGTGGTTTGTTTTAGGAGCTAACGAAAGCTCTGTGTTTATATTATCTCCCATAAGAATAAATTCGGTGTGAAAATGTAGACCATAGAACTGGAAAAGTCATCTAGTAAAATGTAATATTCTATTTTGATAGAGCAGAAATTTTTTTATTTTGTTATTTTATATGTATGAGTGTTTGGCCCTTGTATGTATGTGTGTGTGTGTGTGTGTGTGTGTGTGTGTGTGTGCCACATGTGTACCTTTGGAGGCCAGAAGTGGGTGTTGGGCCCCTTAGAACTACAGACTATCATGAGCCATTATGTGGATGCTAGGAATCAATCCATGGTCCTTTGCTAGAACAGTTAATGCTCCTGACCACTGAGTCATCTCTCCAGCTACACAGTTTCCTGATATTGCAACATGTACATAATATGTTAATATATAAATATATGTGATTCTACCTGTGTAGTGACCGATTCTCACTGTCTAAAGCAGTTTATCCTGTAGTTTTGTCTTGTGTGGGTGGGAAGGCTGTCTTCATGGCCATAATTAATAGGGGAAGACTTACTCTGAAAGTGGGGAGCACCATTCAGTGCTCTGAAGTTTTGGATTATGTGAATACTCAGAATATTTAACTGTTAATTTAATAATTAACATGTATTAACTGACTGCTCTCAACTCCGGTTGTGACATGACCAGCTCTCTCAAGCTTCTGCTGCTATGATTTCCCCTATAACCTAGAACTATGAACTAAATAATTTTTTCTCTCCTAAGTTGTCACAATGTTTTATTATAGAAAAACAAATAAACAACAACAACAAAACCCCAAAGAGCCCAGGACAGAGGTTGGTACCAAGGAAGTAGGGCTTTGATAAACAGGCGATAAACATGACTCTGTGGTTTGTAAGTCTTGAAGTATTTTGTGGGAATAATATGGAAGAATCTGTACATTAGGCTGGAAAATTCATTGAATTCTGGAAGCACAACTTAATGGAACATTCTAATGGAAGTCTGCAAAATAAGGAGACTGAGAGGATGTAGACAGTGTAGGTGTGTATGTGTTTAGGAGGGCAATAAGGCTTTATTAGGAACAAGAATAGGGACATTTCATATGATTGTTTAGCCAGAAACTTGGCTTTATTTTGCCTTCTTCCTGAGAACCTGAGTGAAACAATGTATCCATTGTTTTCCTAAAGGAAATTTCAGGACAAAGAACATTCAGGCTGATCTTCAAGAAACAGCTGTAATTTACAGTGAGGTCAGCACCAATTAAGTGAAACTGTCTGCTCCACTGAATGAATAGGAAAGTGCTTCCTTGTGGTCAGCCCTCAGAGTCTGATACAGTTGTCATCTGAGGGCAGGGGACACATGTCAAGCTGGCAGAAGAATTTGACAGTGTAAACATCATCCATGTAGTACTGGTCTTGGAGGCAAGACAGATGTAAAATTGAAGAGATCTGGGCGTGATGCAGCAGAGTGTGAGTCCTTGCAAAGGGACTCTAAGGAGCTTTTTGAGAAAGTGGAGCCTGAATTACAATGGAGAATTTATTGGGGATGTCAGGACTATAAGATGTCCACCATATACAACTGTAGGTACAGCGTGCAGATGGCCTAAGCCTAAGACAGAAGCTATGTGCACTGCACATAGAAGAGTGGTGAGATGGAGCTAGCCACAAGCCCTTGGAGTCTTAGAAGATTATATTCAGAGCTCCAGATACTGAACATTATAGCTGCAAGATTTGGCATTTTCCCCTTCTAGATTCTTGTTTTGTTTAGATGTTCCTTATATGCTATGATTCATTAGTTTGAAATAAGGATGTTTATTTGCTGGCTTTACAAATTGGAATTATGTTTTAGTTTTATAGGCACAGTTAAGAAACTTTGAGCTCTCACATTTTTAAGATTTTGTAAGATTTGGAAATCTTTCAAATCTTGGACTACATTTTTCATTAATAGTGACACCTGCATGACAAACTATGGAAATGTTAAAAGGTTGAAAGTAATGTGTTTCTGGGTAAGGGTGACAAGGGATAAATGTCATGGCTATTTTTAATTGACAACTTGACACCATGTAGAATCTCCTGAGAAGAGAGTATCATTGAGGGACTGTCTAAGTCAGACTGGCCTGTGGGCATGTCAGTGGGGACTGTCTTCATGGCCTTAATTGACATGGGAACACAGCCAACAAGTGGGCAGCACTGTTCCCTAATTTGAGACTCTCAACAATGTAAGAGTAAAGGAAGCTAGCTGAGGACTAAGCAAGCATACATGCACTCTCCCTCTAGGCTTAAGCATGGATGTGATGGTACCTACCATCTAAAGCTCCGAATGCTGTGATTTCTGCATAAAATGAACCCTTTCTCCCCTAAACTCTTTCTTATCAAGGTGTCCTAATAACAGCCACGGAAACTAAATGCTGTGTGGGTAGCAGCTACTTCCATTGCTGTGATAAAGCACTGTGACCAGACACCTTAAAAAAAAGGAGAGTTTATTTTGGATTATAGTTCCCAAAGAATTAGAGTCCATGAGAGCAGAGCCATGGTAGTAAAGTGTAGGCATAGTAGCAGGAACAGGAAGCTGAGAGCCACATCACGAATGAGCAGGAAGCAGAAATAACAAACTGGAAATTATGTGAGCCTTTAAAACCCTGAAAGCCCACTGGCAGTCACTTAGTTCCCTTAAGGAAACTCTACCTCGTAAACCTCCCAAAATAGCTCCACAAACACAGGACAAGCGATCAAGTATATTAGCTTATGGGCGATGCTCTTTGTCAAACTATGAAATGCATTAAAGGAAAATATTTAAGTTGTACCATAGTTACAACAACATAATATGTTTACCTTTTATCTCAACTAATAATAAAATTTTTCTCGTTATTGGCCAAAGTACTTAGTACTTAGATATATATCTTATGCATGGATATATGTATACAAGTAGGCTAAGAATTACAAAAAGTACATAATAACCAATCATTTGTAAATTTGATAACACAAAAATAAGCTTTAATACAAAGCACCAAATAATTCAATAAGGAGATTATTGGGCAAAAAATGACAGAAAATAAACTTTATGTTGAAAATAATCTTTTAAAAAATATAATAGATGAAAAATATTTTAGTAGCATATAAAATTATGACCTTTCCAATATTTTTTACTACTCCACATGTCATATTCTCCCTCTCATCCAGCTATGAGGAATTGCTGAGTGCATCTGGCTCTTGAATACCTAACTTGACACGTTCATGTCCAAGCTTTTCCTGCATATATATGTGGCACATATCTCTTCTTTGTTCCAGTAAAACTTATCAAAAGTAACATAGAAAAAGCCCTTGTCACTGCCTTCCAGAATCTGGATCTCAGTTGGATATATATCCATAGGAAATGGGAAGCTGAGGCAAGGGCATCCTAACTTCATGGCCAGTTCTAGATCAGCCATGTACACCCCTCTTTACTTACACAATAGTCAGGGAAATGGCTGATGTGCCAACAATAGCATAAGAATGCACCTACAGAATGGAAGAAACAGAGTTTCCAAAAATATTAAACATCAGCTCCAACACAGAGTCATTCACTTCCAAGCAGTTGTTAAACAAAGATCAGTTTATTCCATTTCACCTTAGTTTTTTTTAGATGTATTTACTTACAAAAGCAGCAGAAGTTACACTGCAACTAATACCTCTCTGTGTGTCCCATGTGAACAATACTGTTGAAAAGCAAAGTTTGAGGCTGAGAAGCAGTGGAGGCACACATCTTTAACCCTAGCAGTCAGGAGGCAGAGGCAGGTGGATTTCTGAGCTCTAGGCCAACCTGGTCTACAAAGCAAGTTCCAGGGCATCCAGGAATACACAGAATAACCCTGTTTCAAAAGGAAGAAAGAAAAACAGTTTAAGTAATTGTATGAATTGTCATATTGTGCTTATATAAATAAGAGAACAAAATATAATATATATACATATATTTGAAAACAATACCAACATATCAACTCTTCTCAGGCTACTCTATGAATCTAATACAATATCAAAAACTTGTAAAACCATTTCTTTTAGAATAGGTAAGATAAAAGGAAAAATATAAGCAAAACTTTCCATTGAAAATTCTTTAAGACAACAGTGTCTTAAAACTCTAGCCTTGTTATAGACTAAAACACTACCATATCCTGAATATATAGACAACTCCATGGATAAGAATAGAAATTCTTAAGGATCTCTTTGAAATTTTTGATATTTCATATAAATAAGAAAGAGTTGATTATTTAATCAATTGTATAAAGATAAACTTCAAAGTATACAGGGAAACTAAATTAAATTCATATCTCACACATAATATAAGAATAAATTCCAGAATATCAAAATTTGTTAAAAGACTAAAATATGTTTAAAGAAACTTCCAACATATTAGAAAATGTACTTTTGATATGCCAAGATTGAGAAAACATGTACCCAACATGAATTAGATTAAGATGCCAAAAAGTAAAAAGATAAACATTTTGATGAGGAGGATGTAAAATCCATACTAAATTGTCAAATAATGAGCAATAATATTTGAATATGTGGCTAACATCTAAAATGTAAATCATAGATAAAAGCTAATTTTTCTACTCTCAAACAGAATTTATGAAAATTGATTAAAAGAAAATTAAACACCCTGTAAGTGAAAATAGGCAGATACTCAGTTGGGGGTAAAAGAAAATTGTAATGAGTGATATCCTGCACCACATCTGGGGAGAAGACTGGAGAAGGTCTACCTGAGACATCCGGTTATTATTAGAAAGTAACAAAACTATTAAGAACTAAATGGACCATATCACAGAGATGGGAGTCAGCATGAATGGGACATGCTGGACAATGTGAGGCCATTTGAGCTTAAATGAGTATGAATGCATATAAGCAAACATTTAGTGCATGAACTTAAGGGCTCATCTGGACAGCCCCATCGAAAAATAAGGACTAAAAAAACTTACCAAAACTAAAAACACCACTGGATATAACTGGGTCTGTATATCCTTCTGAAAATAGGCACATGAGAATAAGTAATTATCTTACCTTTTTTTAATATCAGGGAAATCAATCATTCCTAGTTAGAATATTTTACTGAAAAATTCTAACTAATAACTATGAAATTAAAGGTATAGATTTAAAAATCAAGGTTCCTCAGCCCCTCCTAAACCTTTTCATTCAAGCAACAGCTACCCAGACAAAGCTATCTTCTCAAAGTTAAATGGAGGGGAGCCCTGCAGCTCTGCCCTTTCTACAGAGAACAGCAGATACAGAGCATATTGTATCTTACCGAGATGCGATATGAAGTGTAAGGTGGTACCAGTTAACATGCCAAGCTTCCATCTAGTTGAATGCCAGGCGCTGTTTGTCTACTGAGCATATATGGACAAGCCAAGGAAATGAACAGGCAACTCCAGCCTCTGAGCATCATTCTCACTAGGGCAGCCAGTCTGGATCCTATGTTAAGCACCAAGGAGTCAAAGAACAGAAGATATTTCTAATTTGAAAAAGAGTCGAGACAGAAACAAAGGTGTGATTTCTCTGATTCAAATAAACATTGGCAGAATCATTGTTTTCACAGCTGCATTTTCCTAGAGTATTTTTATTATGCAGTCTGGAACAGTAATTGTCCAGATGAAGCATGGTAATGGTAAAGTGACTGCATAATGAAATGTCCACAGGATTGGGGAATGCTTGTTGGAAAAGCATGCAATGCTACCAGAGTCTTTGGTAAACTGTTCACCCATGAGGGAAGAAGAGAGCTGCAGGAGGTAACAACTTCCTGAAATATTGCAATAGAGTGTGGTACACTTGGCAGTGTATAGGAAGCTACATTCCTTTCCTGCCTGTTTTGGGCCTGTTGGTTGAATGCAAATTTGTACAAGCAAGTTACCTTCCCGGTGTTAGGTTTCTGTTTTCAAAAAAAATATTATTAATATATTCTATATTGGTACATAACATTTCTTACCAACACTGAACATTCAAAAACCTAGAGCTTAAATCTGTAGGCATCTATTCTACAGGTGGTACACCCTCATACATAAACCTGGAGTTTATTTGAAGATTATTTGCAGCAAGTAAGAAAATCCATAAGATCCTTAAAATCTATAAGTATAGACTAATCAAAGTATCATATGTGTTTATATAGAACAAAACAGCAACTTTTATGAAGAAACCTAGTTTAGAATGAAATGTCAGAGAAGAAATTGGTACTTTCTATAATGATTCAGATTGTCTTTAGTCCTTAAAAGTACATAAATGAAGCTTCAACAGAGACCAGAGTAAAGGAACACAGTAAGGCAAGCTAGAAAGCTGTCTTCTCTGGAGACAATTCTTCTCTATTATGTCTGTCTTGCACACTGTAGGATACCCGCAGCACCCTCCAATTCACCAACATGGAACAATGGAAGTTATTTTCAGTCTTTAGTAGGTGGCCCCCTGGTAGCATGATCATCAGATGGATTCTCTTTGTCTCTAACTAGGTTTCAGTGCTAATCAGTCAAGGAACACATAAGCAGATTTTCCTTCAGGAAAGCTGGAAACCATAGAATAATAGTTAAATGGAAAATCTCTCCACCAGACAAAACAAATTTCGCCTGTGAGTAAGAGAAAAATTCACCATGCAAGACATTAGAGTCATAAACCAGTCACAACATGGCCCTGGGTTCCCATGTGGATTCATTGCACAAGTTCCAGAGAGACACTAGACATGGGGATATTTCCATTTAGAGCCGACATGCTCAGGAAATGACAACTAAAAAAGCATGAATTTACTCAGAAAGAAAGCAACAAAAGAAACAGAAATCCACGAAGTTAGCAAATATATATGAGTGTGAATTATTAAGTACTAACGATAAAATAAATCCATTCAGTAAATTTTTAAACTGAAACATTTGCAACATTAATAAGAAGTAATTATTTCAGGTTATCAAATTAAAATAGCAGAAATCAACAAAATGTCTAGAAATTGTAATTGAAATAAGAAATCCTAGTAGACTAGGGTACGGCTTTAGTTTCAACTCAATGAACAATCATTAAACTCAAAGCTCAGCCTATAAAATGAACAAAGGGAAACTGGGTTATAACACAGTGTGTACACCATGAGAACAAGCCATTAAAGATAGAGTTGGAATGTAAATTACATGTCCCCCAGAAAATGAAGAAACCCTTGGAAATAATAGAAGTGGAGCAATACCTTCAGAGATGAACTGAACTTTTAATAACTAAAATGTTAGCAGAATTGTTTATTAAAAAATAAAAACAAATCAACTTTCAAATCCACAAGCCACAATAAGACTTCCTCATTTTTCTTTTCTATTGAAAAAGAAAGTGATCCAATATATTTTGCTCACAGTTTCACCTCCTCCCAGAACCCTCCACCTCCCCACTCACCCAAATCCATACCCTTTCGTTCTCTCTCTCATTAGAAAACCAACCAACAAACAAGACAGATTTTTTAAAACATGGAAAAAAGCCATAAGAAATGCATACACACTCGTATACACCCCCCCACAAAAAAATTGACAAGCTATACTATACAAGCAAAAGACCAGTAAGACCAAAACAACAACTACAAATACAATGTGAGACCAAAAGTCTGAAAAAGTACAATTGGCTGGTTTTGGTTTCTGTTTGTTTTGGCCACATACTGTTGGGCATGGTACCAACCATTTATTGTGGTTAATATACCCAATGAGAATCCATTAGAGAAGATCAATGTTTTCTTTGCGAGTGGACATTAATTTATAGACAATATCTTGGTTGTGTGTAGGAGCCTTGTTCACCTTCCCCTCTCAGTACTGGGGATGCATCTGGCTTGAACATGTACAGGCCTTGTACTTGCTGCCATAGCCTCTCCAAATCATATGTGTATTGTTCTGAAAGACTCTTATTTTAAAGTCATCCATCCCCTCTGGGTCTTACAATCTTTCTGCTTTTTTCCCCACACATATCTCTGGTATCTGAGGAGAGGAATTTGATGAAGACATCACATTTAGAGATGAGTGTTCCAAAATATCTTACTTTCTATTCATTGTATACTTATGGGTCTTTCCATTAGTTGTCATCTATTGTAAGAGCATTGTGGATGATGGATAATTGAGGCACTAATATGTGAGTATACATGAATATTATTGCAAACATTTAATTGCTATTTTCCTTTAGCAAACAACAATATTTGGATTTTCTTTGCATCCATTGTCTATCTGATCTTATGTTCTCAGCTACCAGAGTGGTGTCACATGTATGTTCCATCTCATGAATTGGCTCTTAAATGCAATTAGAGTGGTTGGTTACTCCTACAATGTTTGTGCCACTATTGCACCAGCATAGCATACAGGCAGATCACCATTGTCAATTGAAGGTTTTGTAGGTAAGTTATAAAATTATGGTTACTTTTCTCCTCTGGTAGTATGCCAAGCACAAACCATAATAAGTTTAAAATGTAACTAATGTCATGAGATTCCTTAGTGGTTAAGGATCACTTGCTGGTCTTACAGAAGACATAAATTCAGTTTTCAGCACACACATCCAGTGGTATACAATCTCCAGATTTAGGGTACTTCATGTCCTCTTCTGGACTACATGAGCATCTACATTCATCAGCATAGTCTGTACATATACACCCACATGCATATATATATGCATATGTATATATGATAAATCTTTGAAATAGAGACACCATGATGAGACTAAATGAACAATAACAATGACCATATTACATATATGCACTAGCTCTTCTTCCAACTATAGTGAGAAATTCCCTTAATGCATGAATAATATTTTGAAAACCGTTCCTTAAATCAATAGTAGTAGACATAGTTGATTCATTTTTATTTTAAAAGAAATCTTTCCATGGGACTGCAATTTCCTTAGTGTTTCTATTGAACAATTTTATGATGATTTAAAACATTTTGTTAAACCATTACTTTATCTGGGATATTAAAGTGAATATACTGAGAGACTTGAATGTCTTTTCCACATTCTCTAGCACACCACAGGAATCTTCATTTGTAAAGCACATTCTATAAGAAACCTCAAATGCCTTTCTATGGACTTTCTGGTGAGGTGGCACAGATTTTATTTCCTAAATCACTGCTACCCAGTTTTGTCATCTGAACTAAATAATTTGAAACTGAATGGTCGGAAGATCAGGGTGAAGGAGAACAGAATCTCATAAATGAAGACTGACAAAGCTTTACATGGTAATACAAGAATAACTGCAGACAATAAGTAGTATTTTTCTTAGAAATAAATAACCTAAATGCTTTTCAAATGACAAATGGATAATGAGAGTGTGGTATATGCACACTATAGAATCCATTATAGAATACCATACAGCTATAAATTAAAAAATGAAATCTTCAGGTAAATGGATGGAACTAGCAAAGATCATGTTGAGTAGGTTACCCAGACCTAGAAAGACAAACATAGTATGTTTGCTCTCATCTGAGGTTCTTAGCTCCAAATCTTTGGATGTGAGTATATATCATGTAGTAACTGCAGAAACCAGGAAAACGAAGAGAGACCATTGTGGGTGTGGGGAGAGGTAGATAAGGGAAAAGCATGTACATGTGATCTGAAGAGGAAAATGGGAAAAACAGAGAACTCTAAGGATAAATAAGGAGATACAGAAGAAGGAGGAAGGAGGGTAAAATATTCATAAAGGTATCTGTTGTATTAGGTTTCTGGCCTGGACTCTTTAGCCTACAGTCCCATAGTCCCACTAAAACACACAGACACTTATATTAATTATATACTTATTGACCTGAGGCCCAGGCATATAACTTGCTAGCTCTTGCTAACCCATGACTCTTACTCTGCTCAGCCATGTGGCTTTGTACCTTTTCTCAGAGCAAGATAGTTGTCTTCTACATCTTCTGGCTTTTCTGGCAATTCTGTGGCATTTCTGCCCTGCTCTCCTGTTCCCAGAGTTTTCTTAGTCTGGTAGCCCCACCCATACTTCCTGTCTGCCTTTGGCCAGTCAGTGTTTTTATTAACCCAATAGGTGGTTCAATTATTTACAATGGAACAACATAATCCCACTACATATCCCCTCTTCTCTTTTTAAAACAAGAACTCCAAATCTAATATTCTTTGTTTTCCCATTATCTATATCAATTTATAACCAACACTGTAAACAAACACAAACATCCATTATCCATTTTCTGGGAATTTGGGCATTGTTCTCTAGGCTATTTTCTGCTGAATGTGGGTACTGGCAATACCACAGGGACTCAAAGAAAAATTTAGGATTATGAACAAATCTTTAGTGAAATTGTCTGTAGGGCTGGATCAGCTCAGCTAGTCTCCTTGAAGTTGTTTTGGATTCAGAACTCCAAAGGAAATTTCAAAAGAGGTGCTGTGAAATGCTGAATCATCTGGGCCATCCTTTTACATTGGAGATTTTTCAGGGGCTCTTCCTCTATCAAACTTTATTCTCCTTAACCAAAAATAAATCCATAGCTTCTCATTCTTTGTAGCAATAAAAAGAAAACCTCTTCTTCAAAGTAGCATATCTTTCAATTTCAATCTTAAAGTCAACTGGTTTACCAAACATATAGGTTTAATTAATCCAGCAACATTTGAAATTGAACGACTTTTAGTAGCTTTTACTACTTCATTTTCAGTCAAAAAACTTAAAGACAAGACAATAACATACAGTATCCAGACACTATTTGTAGTTTCCATCTTTATTTGGCTTATTACTTTTTTAACACTCTATTTCTTTTTTAAGGACTTTCTCTATCCTTTTCCCCTTTTCTCTTCTCTCTCATACCAATGTATATATTATTTTAACACACTCTAAACCAGTTAGAGTCTTTTGAATCTGTCTTTATTGTAGATCTCTTACGTCTTATCTTATTCAGTTTCTGACCACACCTTTGCTTGGCTAGGGTGACTGACTCCACCCAGCTTCCTAGATTTCTTTCTGTTTCTGTCCACACCTTTAATCTGTCAAGATGAGGCTAAGGATTATAGGGTTGGCTAGGATAGCTGACTTCCACCAAGTTCCCTATATTTCTTCCTGTTTCTGACCATACCTTTAATCTGCTAAGGTGTGGCTAAGGATTAAAGACTTCATAGGGTGGCTGACTGGTTCCACCCAGCTCCTACTCTACCTTCATAGGATTTATCCTTTTAGCCCAGGTACTGGTAGAACCCACAATTACCACTCTGGGAAATTTTAGGGTCCATATAATCACTAAGTAAAGCACTGCCTTCTGCTGCTCATTAACTCCATTTAAGTATTTGGCAGCAGGACCTCTGGCCTCTTAAAAGACTCACAAGTGTTTTGCCTCTAAGACTGAATCAGGAAGCCTCTCTTTAAAAAGCCAAGCCTCTGCTTGCCTCCAGCAAATAGAGCTGATTCAAGAAAACACTGCCACTAAGAAGCGATCTTTGACCCTGTTTCCTTTTTGTCCTTATTAACAGAAAATTTCAATCTACCATATACATTTCCTTGCTTACATTGAGGCTAAAAACTAGCCTTGTTCATCTTAAGTTTCATGCAGCAAACACACCATTTTGTAATTCAATCTCATACACTACTCAGTCTCTTTACCATGGCTCATGTGAGAGACACAACTCAGAAGCTGTTTTTGGCTCCATTTCTGTGCCCTAGACCGTTTTTTAAGCTTTCTGTGGCTTTATGTGGCTAAGCTCTTTATTTTCCCTAGGCTGCCCTTTGTTGTATTAGGTTTCTTGCTCAGACTTTCTGGACTAGCCTCCTGGCCGGGACTTTCAGGTCTCCAGTCCCATAGTCCCACTGAAACACACAGACACTTATATTAATTATATGCTGATTGACCTGGGCCTAGGCATATAACTTTCCAGCTCTTTCTCTTAATCTAATTCTTATCCTGCTCAGCCATGTGGCTTGGTACAGCAGCATAGTTGTCCTCTGCGTCTTCTGCCTTGTCTGGCAACTCTGTGGCATTTCTGGAGTCTCTGAGGCATTTCTGCTCTGTTCTTCCTGTTCCCAGAGTTTTCTTAGTCTGATAGCTCCACCCACACTTCTTGTCTGCCTTTGGCCAATCAGAGTTTTTATTAAGCCAATGGGCAGGACAATTATTTTCAATGGAACAACATAATCCCACTACAGATATCTGAAAAAGTCCTAACAAATCTTAGTAGCTACTCACCTAGAATAACTATAATACATGTAATTCAGTCTATAAATACTCATATATAGTTTAAAAGAAAATTCCCATCTGGACTGATAATGCTCCCTCCAAGAGCCATAGACCATCTAATAAAAACACCAACACTAGGTATGAGAAAGTCCTCTTTTGAACTGTTGCTCAGCATAGTCATACCTCCATTTGCTCATTTCTATTCTATTTACTCCAAACCAGACATATTTCCTTATACATCTTTTCAGAGGAAAAAAAAAAAAAACAAAAACTAAAACAAAAGCCTCTTATCTTTTTACTCAGTAGCTCTTGGTGTGTTTAAAAAAAAAAAAACTTGATTTGTTTTCTTAGAGGAAACTATGTTAAGAAAGTTCAGATATATCAGGAGAGATTGTCAAGTTCCTACTCAAAGGAAGGACTGTAAGATCATATATGTCTTGGAGTCTAGCAGGAGCCAAATTTACTGGCTAACATAGAAATACTTAATTCTAAACACAGGTTCATTTGTCCATATGAGCTGTACATCACCTCTCTGATGCTCCTTGCAGTCCCACAAATTTCCAGCAATTCGAAGAAAACAGAATGTGAGGAACACTTCCTACAAACTTGAAATCATACGAGAACCTCATCACTCGAAAATGACCATAACAAATAAAAGAGAAAAAAAGGTCAAAGTTGATCATCATAAAGCTCTCTGGGAATTTTTAAGTTGATGATGTTAACAAAAATATGTTTCTTATAAAGCGACCAATAGCCCTACTAAACTTCAAATCTGGAATTTTCCATATTTCAAATGAACAGTGTTAAGAATGAAAGCAGTGTCACTAAACTTATATTATCCATCTCAGTCACACATTTAAAAAGAGATTTTTGGCAAGTACTGATACAACTGTGTGGGAGGGAGATTAATGGAGAGCAAATTGGGGAGTAATTAATCACACTGTATAAGAAAGTGAAAAGAAGAAACAGAGATGCAGGATTTGACAGGGAAATTCTAAGCTCTTTGTACTTGGCACTAGTCAAAAAAGAGGAGGCATAATGGGGCTGAGGAGTTCATGAATATGCTCCAGTTAATCTGCATGTGCACTGAAATGCTTTTTAGTTTGGTTCATTTAAATCTGAAATTCCCTTCCCCATTGATGTCAGCAACTTAGCCAAGGCGGTGCATTACTGTTATGATCACTGCAGCGTACATAATTTAGATTTATCTCTTTGGGGACTCGACTCCACCCCCTGCTAGCTAATATGCTCACCAAGTTTAATGATGCAAAAAATTTCCCTGAGTACAGGTTATTTATCTTTATCAGTGGCTGCGTTCTGCTGGCTGTCTATTATCAGCCAGAATATTTGCTCCTAAGTGATTGGTTCTCATACATATTTCAGGATGATCCGAAGGACCATATTATCAGTTTGATTTCCAGTAGAAGTGTCTCAGTTCTTCAGATATACATTACTAATACTGATTTATGAATTTGAAACAGCTGATATTATTATTCAATCCATCCTCAAATCATTATGCTGAATGTAAAATCAATTTAAAATCTGAGCAAGTCCTTTCCCTTGGAGGAGTTTGGGAGACATGCAACAAACAACACAAAGTGTGGATATATGATAAGAAAAAGAGTCACACATCGGCTTCCAGGGATCATGCCGCTAGGCCATAACCAGAGAAGCAAGCCTGAGAGATGAGCAAACAAGTCCCATCAGAATGCTAAGAAGCCAGCATTGCCATCACCAGGGAGTTGGTGAAGAAAATGAAAGGCAGGGCCCTTGACAAAAGGGAAAGAAATATAGGCAACTGGGATGTTCACCTTCATAGAAGCCTAATGTTCACAGGATCAAGGAGAATGTTAGCTTTAAGAATACAACATTTGTTGGGAAAATATAAGATTAAAATTAAAGCATTAGTGCATTATAGGAAAACAGAAAAGTGAAATGGACAAAAGCATAAGATGATTTGGGAAAACTATGTGTGCAAAGGATAAAAATTTTAGGTGACTTTCTTCAGAGTCTTCTAGTAGATTGCCGACTCATTTTCAAGCAAAGCAAAGTACCATTGTGGTACAAACCAGACAGATGGTAAGGCACTATCAGAAAGATTCCCTAACTGGCAGGGCAGGAGGTAAACATCAGCCTTTCCCTACAAATATTCTAGTCCTTGTCTCCACACACATCAAAGATAAATTGTAGGTAACTCAGATAACCAACAGTATCAAGGAGTGAGTGAAGGAAATTCTCTGAAGTCCAAGCTGTCTTCTGGGAACAATAAATTAAGGGTGGTTAAGTCTTTAGATAAAAGCAGAGGTTCCCTGCCCAAGGCATGGCCTACTCAGCCTCATCTTCCAAAATTCACAAGTAGGGAAACATATACCTGCAGGAACTTCATTATGCACGAGTACCTGAAAAGGGAATCCATATATTGGTCAACACTACTTCTAGAAAACTTGTAGGGGACATAAAGAGTATTCAGTGTCTCAACAGATATTTCTACAAAGAAAACCAATTGAGCATCTCAGTTAAAGGAAGCAGAATTAATATTCACAATAAAAATGAATATTAAATTAATAAAAACAAGAGTTTGAAGACATGAGTGTCAAGCCCTAGCAGAAATTCCATGTAGAACCAAAAGCATTTTCATAAGAGGGATGAATAGAAAATGCCAATGTTGGAAAAATGTAAGATTAAAATGAAAGATTTGATAAACAAAATGAAGAGTATAAAAAAATTATTCAAAGACTGAAGAGCAAGCTATACCAAACTGTCACAAAACACTCTTAGAAGGCACCAGAAGCAAACAGATATAAATGATTCAGTTTCAGTGGGAAAACATTGAAGTTACAGAAAATGGAAACGTTAGTATCATATTTAAAGTAGGAATGCTTCAAAGAAAACAATTTGTTCATTTGTAGCTCACTGGCAGGCTGCCTTCTTAGCTTGAGGGAAACCATAGGTGCAGTCCTCTGCTCACCCCCAAACAAAACAAACTAAATAAAAAATAGTTGGCGTGGCGGAATTTGATAGTCTTCTGCTAAAGGAAAAACAGAAACAAATTCAATATTTTCAAAGAGGGAAAATATAAAAATCTTCATGGAGAACACAGTGACTTTAAAAAATGATAGCTCAGTATGACTTTAAGTTTCTAAAAAAAAATTCTAGATACAAAATCAATATTCTTAAAATGAAAAGAATGAAATTTTGAACCTGAAGTTTTATAGCACAGAGCTATTCTTCTTTAAGGTGAAAATCATCTTAGTGGTGCCGAGTCCTGGCAACAGAAGGGCCTGTGGAAAGCTCTTTAAGGCATTCTTGGATGAACTGAAAAGACCTGCTCAGCAATTCAGAGCACTTGCTGCTCTTCTAGAACTGCATTTCAATCCCCAGCACCTAGGTCTAGTGGCTCACAACTGACTAATTCTAGCTCTGAGGATATATCATGTAAAACACACACACACACACACACACACACACACACACACACACTTAAATATCAATATCAAACAAATAGGTTTTAAAGGTAGTACTCAGTCTCTGAAAAAGAAATAAATTCAAATATCCCATAAGACATGTATGAAGAAATCATAAAGATATAACATAGCTAAATTTATGGTTGCATAAACAAATAGAAACATCTTCCTCCATAGAAATTAAAACTAATTAAAGATTCTTTGATTTTTAACTTCATATGTCCATTGGAAGACATCTGTTTCTTATTATTAATAATCTTATTGTACTAATTTTTCTAGATAGAAACAGATGGGAAGCTTTAAAAATAAGAATACATGTTGTATTTTAAATCCATGCAGAAACCACAGAAGCAAAGATGACAAGAGTCTTACTCATTTTATAAACATAGAAGAAAAACTATATAAACATTTACCCAAAAATCAAAAACAAATGTCAAATTGTACATAATTATTAAGTAAGCTTTTTTCTAGGTACTCAAAATTAGCTTGATATGAATTAGATAGATAGACAGACAGACAGACAGACAGATAATCTGTTACATATTGAAGCAAGTAAAAGTCCCACAATTATCACAATAAGAACACTAAACTTCAGAGCTGAGATATTTCTGTGGTTAATTACATTCACCCAGCAAGCATGAAGACCTGAGATTGAAATCTCCAGATTCTACCTAAAAAACAAGGTACAGCTCCCTGTGCCAGTCACCCAAATATTGCAGGGAGGGACAGAGACAGGTGTATCTATAGATGCTTCTGCCCTAGCTAAATTAAGAAATCTTGGCTCAAGGCAATGATGTGGTAAGTTAGAAAATGGTGATTTTCAATCTGTGAGTCATGACCTCTTAGAGAACTGAGTGACCCTTTTTCACCTAAGACTGTTAAAACATACACATATTTACATTACTATTTCTAACAGTAGCGAAGTTACATTTATGAGGTAGCAGTGACAATAATTTTAGGATTGAGATCACCACAACATGAGGATCTGTATCAAAGGGCTGAAGCATGAGGAATGTTGAGAATCGCTGCTCTAAAAGAGGAGGACACCCAAAGCCTTGTTCTGATCTCCTCTCACACATACCTGAACCTCAGCACATGTACACTCATGTGCATGCCCCTACACATACCCACATACAAAGAGAATATTGAAGTTTATCAAACCATATTTATAATACAGTAGGAAATGAGACCTTTTAAATTTGAAAATAGCTACATGCCAAATATATGGCAAACATCATATAAAATAAAGAACCATCACCTTTAAGTTAGAACAAGGGAAACATTTTCAAATAAATACTTGAAATTCACTAGTATAAAGAGGCAAAATTATTATTGTTTACAAATGATCTAATTATGGATATTAAAACTCTAAAGAATCAATAAATCCTAGATAAAAATCAATTTGACACAACCCAGTAAATTTCCTGTATATCAATAGTAACCATGTAGAAAATTGCATTATTTATTAGTTTATGAGCTACATGAAAAAGTCTTTTAAGTATCTTTGTATATTTCCTAGACCTTTAAGGAGAATTTTAAAGCTCAAAAGACCTAAAGAAAAAGACAAATATTATGCTTGTCAATAATGTAAATATTGGATCAAAATTAATCTATAAATCTAGGCCTAATTACAGTCTATAGGAAACCTCTGCGTTGTAGTTAAGAGTTTCTGGCCCAGCCTAGCTCCAAGGCTGAGCAAACTATTAAACCATTGAAATTAGTGCAGAAAATAAAAACCTGTTTAAAAGGATGCCCGTTCTTAAAAATAAGCAAAATTATAGTTCACCTAACAAGAGAACAAAACATTCTTCAGAGCCATTGACATAAATAATAATAATTAAATACTAGGCTAAACTCACACAAATAGAGAAGCTAAAGATAGTATAAAGATAAGCAAATAATCCCATTTAAGTGCTACAAGCAATGGGGGCAGGGATTGGGGTAGTTTCTACAAGTTAAAAAAAGTAGTCTGATTCAATATAAAACACGTGACGATTAAGTAAACCTAAAAGAGAAGATTCTAAAGGGGAACACACAGAAATTTCTAAAAGAAAAATATTTTATTGTACCAATAAACAGGACACCAAAATATAAGGTTAAAAAATCATGCTTCGTAATTAATGCTTATTTTAAAAGACTTACTTGGTTTTATTTTGCGTGAGCATCTTGCCTGCAAGTACATCAGTGCATAACTTCATACAGTTCCCTTAAAGACCAAAATGTTCCAGCCACTAATGCTTCTTTACCAACACATTTCATGTGAAGATTTCACATTTCTTAGAGTGTGATATACTGAGATAAATCACTTGTAATTTCTTAATGAATCAAAGAATTGCTTTTGAAAGTAACAAGAAACTCTCAAAATTTTAAATAAAGTGGGCAGGAGGTCCAAAGATATATCCAAAAATCTAAAATGTATCTGATAACTATTCTCATCAATAAGAGAAGTGAAATAAGAGTAATCATATTATGCCTTCCATAAATTATGATAAACATTAGGCGACCTCTGGAAGAACTGATCAACCCACTGATTGCTATGCGAACATGTTTTAAATAGCTTGGAAGTCTTAGAAAGTGAGAGGTATATAATAAGAACTTGAACTTAGACACACCGCCTATGAAGCAGACTGCCCATTGCACAATCAATGATTAGAATAAAGCATTGGGTTGAGCCTGGAGACGTTTTAAAGGAACAAATTAGCAAGATGTAGTTGTGGTGTAATTTTAGTATTTTTACTAGGTCTGTGATCATTAGAGTTTTAAAACAAACAAATAACAACAAAAATTACCACCTCTTTTGTCTGGAGGAGTTTCTCAGCATCTAAATCCCATCATGACACTCCTTTCTTTCCATCTGTCAGCTAAGATGAGGAATGTCCTGCGAATTATTGGCACCTGTACATTTCAAAGAGAAAGCGAGGAAATGCTTTCAGAATCATTATTTCTATAATGATGGTAACGAATCACAAAGACAGATGCAATCTTCAGAGGAAATGTTGGCAAAGGTCCAAAAGGTAGCATCCCACACTCACAGCAGTGAACTGAGTGAGGCCCATGCAAGTTGCTATGACAAAGAGTACCCAGTGGGCTATCCAATACTGTAATTAGGATATTGGTCCTTGCTGGGTAAACACTTCCTATTTCTTCCTCCCTGTCCTCTCCTACTTCTCTCTGTGCCATCACTATCAGATGAGAATAGGATTAGCTGCCTGCCAGTCATAAGAGACTGTGCTGAAAACTGACAATGGTGACATTTGACACCTGGCAGTTGATGGCACCTCCCTTTTTAATGGAGACTCTCTCAGCACTAGAATCAAGGGCTCTAACTCCCCATGACTTCTTCCCCACAATCTTCATGTTCTACTTCTTTTAACACACAGTTCAAGTCCCTTCTCTTCATATTTTATCTGATTTAGTAAGTACACTGCTAGAAATATAGAATTCAGGCCAACTCTGCAATGTATGTTTTATCATTTAATTAATTTTATTTATATATATATTATTATTACATATGTATAATTTTTTGCTTGCCTGAAGATATTTCAGTCATTTTTTGCTATGCACATTATGTCTGGATATTCTCAAAGACAGGGTTACCTACTAGATTTGTGCTTTAAATGTTACCAGCATCTGCTCTGTCTCTGGTTATGCAATCATATGCAATCATCAATGGCATACCATTGTCTTCACTACGTCATGACTAACAAACCTAGCCCATTTGGATTGTTATCTGTGAAGAATTATAGCTGGAAAGGAATGTAAATAAATTGCAGTTTTCAAAAACTTTGCACCAACATTTTGTTAAAAAATTATTTTCAAACTTCATCAAAAACACTTCAGTAAAAACAAATTTTAGAGTAAGTTGTTCAGCTCCTGAAGCCCTGGAAAATACAGACAGCACTCTACTGAACAATAGGTTTCAATCAGTGCTCTAGGTATCAGAACAGAAGTGATAGAGGTAATTGTACTTTTTACACCACTGAAATGGAATACTTGCTGAGCGAGGGCCCTGAGTAATGCTAAAGAGAATTAGGGAGATTCTGAGAAGCAGAAGAAATGCTGGATCTTCATTAAAGAGGTAAGTTTCATCAAATATAAAGACAGCAACTAGATTTTTCCATAATTTCTATATTAGCACTTCAGTGGAAGAAAGGAGATGAAAATCACCATGCAGATTTTGATAAACTTCTTTTGATGAAGAGGTGAAAAAAATATAACAATTTAGTATTACTATGCACAAACAATAAGTTGACACATTCTTGAGAAAATATTTCGACTCTTCAATATGATTAGATATTTGTTATAAGTCATAATTTATCAAAAAGAACTTTTGTTTCTGATTACATAGGCCTTGCCCTCATAATCAACAAGGCTTACTAGATCATCCATAATCTTACCAACACCCTATTACCAAGCTGCCTGGATTGCATTCTGTTCACTCCTGCATTGTTAAAATGGAGGCCAGCTAGTTTACCTCTTGATATGGTTGGTGATATAACTGTGTGCTTGACTGAAGATGTCTCACCGCAGGGTTGTTACATGAATTCTGGTTGTAATAAAGGAAACACAGAGCCAGATATCGAGAAAGGTTGAAATATCAGAGAGGAAACACCACAGTCAAATCTCACCCAATTATCTTCCAGCTTCCTCACCCTCATCCCTCGTGGCTTCTACTACCTGCTCTGTCTTACTATGCCTGCCTTAAATACCTTATTCACCCATTTGTTTCACATCCAGGTTAAGATTAAAGATGTGGGCTACTACTATTTGGTAGTTATCCTTGAACTCACAGAAACACAGAAAGATCTCCTCTGTCTCTGGAGTTATTGGACTATAGCATGCACCACCACCACCACCACCACCACCACCACCACCACCACCACCACCACCACCTGCCTAGGAGCCTGGAACTCCCTCTATAAACCAAGCTGGCCTCAAACTCAGATCTGCTGGGATTAAGGGCTTAGGCCACCACTCCCAGTCTTTCCCTGTGCTGGGATTAAAGGTGTGAGTTACCACTCCCTGATCCTCCTGGATTGACCTTGGGTAGATCTCTTCTCTGATATTCTAGACTGGTTTTATTAAATATGTAACATATCACCACACAAGGCTGAGCTCTAAAGAGGAGAGCAGGACCATGTACATCAGCCATTTTTGACAGATAACTAACAAGCAAAATGGCAGCATTAAAATATCAGCGGCTTCAAAATGGAGATTTCTGATTTTTTTTTTTTTTAAGCACCGAGCACTAACCATACACCAATAGCCAGAAGGAATGTCACTTCTTACAGAGCACATTCTCTAGTAAGCACAGCATCCTGCACCTACTGCATCCCTCACACTAAAGCTTAGTTTCATTGGCAGTAACTCCTCGACTTCAAGGAAAATTTTGATTTATCTAATTGGCTTAACAAATTATCCTCCCCTGCCTAAATGCATTTTTGGTTACAACCTTTGTGCATAATTATAACTCAGAGTTTTTGTTTCTTTGTTTTTTGTTTGTTTGTTTGTTTGTTTTGGACATTGGCCTATAATTCTCGAGTGGAAAAAGACCAACAATGTCTAGTGTAGTCTAGTCTGTTTTCATTGTGCCCCAGCACTCAGCATTTGCTCCATGTTTGGGTACAGCTGAATACATGCTGGATAAATAAATGATTCTTAGGTCCACTAATAGTGTGTTCTCATTGATTTGTTTGAGAACTCATTTCTGTTCAGAGTTACTAAAATAAAATATTATCATCATAGTCTTTTTATCAAGTAATATTTTAGGGTTGCATTTTTCCCATTCTCTCAAAACTATACTAAAGTATTAATTCCCAGTAAATGGGAATGTGATCTCTGTTGTGGGATTCAGGTGTCAGCTGACAAGGTCAAGGGACATTTATACAGAGCACCGGGCCCCCCGACCTGAAGGGGGCGGGGGAAAAGCCCCATTAAAAAGGGTCTGCGGATACGACACGCTCTCTTCCTGGTTCCGGGCTGCGAGAGGGGATTCCATCGTCCGTCCGTCTGCAGACTCCAGTTCCTGTTCAGGTGCTATTGTAATCTGTTGCTGGTACCGTGAGTTCTGGATTATATTTTAATAAATATTTTTCTAGTATTGGTGTTCTTGTGGGTAAACTCCGCCTACATCTGGCGCCCAACGTGGCGGACCCACGTCCCGGACCCACGGGCGGGCCCACGGGACGGGTTTAAATCACACTCAGGTCAGGTTTTGAGTGTGGGCAGGGCTTATCCAGCCCCGTGCGGATTTGGTTTTGAGCGGTGACCTCCAAACGGCTTACGCCATCAGTTTCCGAGGCTCCCGGTCTGGTTCAGCCGGCGCCAGCGGCGGCTCCAGGCCTCTCAACCAGCCGCACGGCCTCGGCCCCGCTGCCACGCGCGGTCGGTAGACCCCCCCCCACCCAGCACACGACCCGCGGCTAGCTGCCTAGCTGAAGGTAGACCCGGGCCGGTTGCAGCTGCCGCGCGCGGTCTGTAGCCCCGCCCCTCGACCAGCGGCGTAGCCGTTAGGCCCTGCTGCCTAGCTAACCGCTGCACGCGCGGTCGGAATCTCTGCCTTTCAACCAGTCGCGCGGCTGCGGCTCCGCTGTAGGAACTGCTGCGCGGTCGGTCTGTCTAACCACTGCGCGCGCGCGCGCGCGGTCGGTATCTCTGCCTTTCAACCAGTCGCGCGGCTGCGGCTCTGCTGCCTAGCTTAAAGGCTGACCCGGGCTGTCTGCCTGCTGCACACGCGATCGGTAACTTCAACCCTCCCCCAGCGCGCGGCTCTCTGCCTAGCTAAACGGCTGAGACCCGGGCTGCTTGCTTCCGCCCCTAGCTGTACCTCTGCTCAGTTCATTTTAATTGAGTTTGAACTGCGGCTGCACGAGCGCCCTTCCCCCAACCTGGCTGGCTGAGTTTGACCCAAAAACTGCAGATTCAAGCGGCAGCTCCGCCCTTAACCCCTGTAACCTGGGACAATTGTGAATTACTCCTGTAGGTTAACAAAGATAACTAAAACCATTCTATCTTGTAATTAACATCCTGTCTTGACTTGTGAGAATTTGCCTTTTCCAAAGGTTCTATTCTATCTGCTGAGACCCTTTAACACCTAGGATCTGTGAATAGTGTGCTGAGTGTTTCTACAGCGGCCATACAGCAGGGCACTAAACGTTATTGTGACACCTTCTGACCACACAGCATCATTGCACCGGGATTGAGGTAATGGCTGACAACTATTCTTTTGAGGAATTCGGTATATATTTTTCCACGATGGTTGACAAGTTTTTAAATGAGTATCTTGAGGTATTCAATATCCCAGTTTTACTACTTTTTGGTCTGTTTCTATATGTTGTGTTCCACAATAGACGGGTGATGACTGAGGTCACGAATTCAAACCTTCAATTACAGTCCAAACTTGGTATTATAGAATTATCAAACGCTACACTGTCAGATGACGTTAAGCAGATGCAGAACTTAAATCGGCAGCTGTTGTCCAACGTATGTGAATTACAGCTCTCAAACTCTGCTATGTCTAAGACGATAGATACTCTACAAATTGATTACAACAAGCTTTCTCATTATGACAGCACTATACGAGAACAATATAAACTCTACGTAACTGATGAGAACAAGAAACTTATTGACCACATTAATAAAGTGGACGAGAAAATCATTAATTATGCTAATGATGTAGATCTCAAAATTGCTAACTCGGTGAAGTCTTTACAAGGATCACTTCATCAAGAAAGTCAAACTTTGAGACAGATGGTATCCGAAATACAAGAATTTGTACCTGCACTGTCCAAATTCCAAGAATGGGAATCCGTAGTGTCCAAAATCCAAAAATGGGAACCCATTATATCCAAAATGGAAGAATGTGGGGACCATATTGCAACACTACAAAAGGGCAATGATACATCTGATGCTCAGAACAGTTCAGGTCAACCCCCAATGGGGTGTTATGGTACTGGAAATACTTTACATAAAGTTGTAAACATCACGGGGATACCTCCTTCACCACCACTATTATTCCCAGCTACTATTCAGACCAAGATGGCACCAGGGGGTTCCTCAGAATATGTAGAGTATAGTTATGAGCCACTACATATGAAAGACATCAAAGATTTTAAAGAGGCAATATCCATGTATGGTATTCACTCTACTTATGTAAAGCAGCTCCTGAATTCATGGTCTGCAAAAAACCGAATCCTCCCCCTCGATTGGATGCAGCTAACGGCTGCTGTCTTGGACCAGAGTCAAAATTTGCAGTGGAGAAGCTGGTTTAGAGAAGAAGCCAGGACCTTAGAACACCAAGGAAGAATTAGGGGTTTCTTTGCTTCTCAGGACCAAATCCTTGGTGAAGGAATGTTTGCTGACGTGAAGACTCAGACTACTTATGACGAACATACTTTATTGCTATGCCGTACGGCCGCACTTAATGCATGGGAAAAGATTTTAGACTCAGGTCAAAAAGTTGAGCATTATGCTAAGGTCAAACAAGGTTTAAAAGAGCCTTATACTGACTTTCTACACAGGCTTACCACGGCTGTAAATAGAGCAATATCAGATCCAGAAGCTAGAAAGCAAATAATACTTTCTCTGGCCTTTGATCATGCTAATCCAGAATGTAGAAGAATGCTTCTGCCTTTAAAAATCAGAGCCGCACCTCTAGAAGAATGGATTCAATATACAATCAATGCTGAACCTCTCCATAGTAATGAAGACAATTGGGTAGACCAAACCATTGATAAGGTAAGGAAGAGGAACCAAGGAATCACTTGTTTCAACTGTGGTAGACAAGGCCATGTAAGACGAAACTGTACACAAAGTACTCTTGGAAACGATGCCCGATCTAGGTTTAATTCGAACAGAAGGCCATTGCCTTCTGGATTATGCAGAAGATGTGGCAAGGGACGACATTGGACCAATGAATGTAGATCTACCAGAGATAAAGAAGGCAACCCTCTGCCATCGGGAAACGCCTTTCGGGGCTTCCCCCGGGAAGCCCCCCAAAATCAGACTCCAAATTCGAGGATGGTGAGATCATATCCGGTCGTAGTAGAAGACCAGCATCCTCAAGACGAATAGAACACCCAATACCTGATCTTGAAAAACATACGATATCAGATGATAACATAAATTCAAAAGAAGATTCAGAAACTCCAAAGAAAATTACGAAACGGATATTTTGGCAGACTTCGATAAATGAACAAAGACCAAAATTGGGTGTACTGATAGACAATATTTATATCCAGGGTTTAGTCGACACGGGGGCTGATGTTTCGATCATAACCCCACGGTCCTGGCATCCGAGATGGCCTTTACAGACATTAGATATCCAATTTCTGGGTATTGGAACAATATCTCAGGTGAAACAGAGTGTGAGGTGGCTTGAATGCATAGGACCAGAAGGTCAGAAAGGACGGTTAAAGCCATATATGGCTGATATAGCAGTGAATCTGTGGGGTCGCGACCTCCTAATGCAATGGAATACCCAGATTAAAATCCCTCCTGGTTATGATGTCAGCCAAAGGATCAACTATGTTTCCAAAAATGACAAAAATTCACCAGCCATTCAAGTTGTACAAAAGAATCGCCCTCTTAATAAGACACTCACAGCACTGCCTTTGAAATGGTTAACGGAAAAGCCTATTTGGGTTCAACAATGGCCTTTGACAAAGGAAAAACTTCAGGCGTTAGAACAGTTGGTACAGGAGCAGTTACAGGCTCAGCATATTGAAGAATCAACCAGTCCGTGGAATTCTCCTGTTTTTGTTGTCAAGAAGAAATCTGGAAAATGGAGGATGGTGACAGATTTAAGAGCAATTAATAAGGTGATTCAACCTATGGGCTCCTTACAATCTGGTATTCCCCTGCCTTCTCTGCTACCTAAAGGATGGCCTATTACAGTTATTGACTTGAAAGATTGCTTTTTTACCATACCTTTACAGGAACAGGACAAAGAGAAATTTGCTTTTACAGTGCCTACTCTTAATAATTCAGGGCCAGCTAAGAGGTACCAATGGAGAGTCCTGCCCCAAGGAATGTTAAATAGTCCCACTTTATGCCAATATTTTGTACAACAACCACTAGAAATCCTACGCAAGCGCTTCCCACAATCTATCATTTACCATTATATGGATGATATTTTGTTGGCAGACCCAAACCCACAGACATTAGAAACATTGTTTGAAGAACTACAGAAAGTATTGCCTAATTGGGGACTGCAAATTGCTCCAGAAAAAGTACAGAGGGGAGATTCTATCAATTATTTAGGATATAAGATAGGTTTACAAAAAATTAGACCACAAAAGGTAAAATTAAATAGAGATAAATTGAAGACTCTTAACGATTTTCAAAAGCTACTAGGAGATATTGCTCATATACGGCCCATGATTGGTATAAAAAACTATGAACTAGTTAATTTATTCAAGACTTTAGAAGGTGACAAGGGTTTAAATAGTCCAAGAAAACTATCTGATGAAGCTGAGAAAGAATTAGAGTTGGTAGAAAGAAAACTTCAAGAAACACATGTGGATCGTGTGGATCCAGACTTGGAATGCATACTTGTTATTTTACCCTCAAGACAATCTCCAACAGGAATCTTAATGCAAAGAGAAAGCATCATATTAGAATGGATATTTCTGCCACATAGGCCAAGCAAAAAGATGAAGACATATATCGAAAAAATTGCTGATCTGATTTTTAAAGGTAAATTGAGACTCCGCCAATTGACTGGAAAGGACCCTACAGAAATTGTTGTGCCTCTGACTAATGAAGAAATTGAACGATTATGGGCAGACAGTGAACCTTGGCAAAAGGCTTGCAGTGACTTTTTAGGAGAAATTAATAATAAATATCCCCAAAACAAGAGAATTCAATTTATAAAGGAAACTAATTGGATCTTTCCTCGTGTAGTACAAGATGAACCAATTTCTGGAGCCCCTATATTTTATACAGATGCAAACAATTTAGGGAAGGCTGGCTACAAGTCTGAAAACCTAACTAAAGTGGCTCAGAGCCCTTATAACTCTGTTCAAAAGTCAGAACTATACGCGATCATTATGGTGTTGTTGGATTTCACAGAGCCTCTTAACTTAATTACTGACTCTCAATATGCAGAAAGAGTTGTTTCACATATTGAAACTGCTGACTTCATTCCTGATGATACGGACTTGACCTTACTATTCATACAACTACAAGATATCATCAGAGGTAAGATACATCCTATGTACATAACACATATCAGGGCACACACGGGCCTCCCAGGCCCTCTAGCGCAGGGTAATGAGGAAATAGATCGGTTGCTAATAAGAAGCGTGCTAAGGGCCACAGAATTTCATGAAAAGCATCATGTTAACAGCAAAGGGCTGAAGAAGAGTTTTCCCATCACTTGGATTGAAGCAAAGTGTTGGAGGCCACTGGCTCCAGCTCCGCTAGGTGGCGCCATTATCTGGCGCTGGCCAACCCGCCTGAGTCAGAGTACGCATGCGCTTGGTATTCTCGCGAGACTGGTCTGGTTTCTCCGCCTTTCCCGTGGCGTCATATGGGATTCTGAACTGCGACCAATAGGGAGATGTTTCGTCTAAAGCAAGAGCCGTTGGTCGACTTAAAACCGGGTGCTTCCTGCCTCGTGCTCTCTCTCCCTTCTCCTCCTCTCTCTCTCTCCGCCCCGCCGTGCGCACGGGCGCCGGCCACGTGGCAGATGGCCCGGCCCAGACCACGCTGGGGCCTAGCCTAGCTCCCTCTCCCTCACCCTCTCTCTTTCCCCGCCGGCCCTTTGCCAGCTCTCTCTCCTCCCTCTCCATTTCCGTAAGCTAAATGCTCTCCCTTAAGATACATTAAAGTTATACTGCAGAAGGATCCTCAGTGTGTGCCGTGTCTTTCCTCGCGGGCGAGAGATAGGCGCGGGACAAGTGGTGCCGGAACCCGGGAATTTACATCGATTGCACCGCCAGACAGGATTCAGAACTGCGGACAGGTTACTCGGAGAGGTATGTCTGAACTGAACTTTGGTTTGGGACTTTTGAAAGGATTTTTTGAGGCCTTGAGGCTTGTCTTGGCAGTGCTGTTGATTTTAGAAGATAAAGCCTGTAAAGATCTGGTAGCTAAAGGGCGAGGCCTGATAGAGAGAGTTCAGGACAGCATGTCAGAAACCGGGAGCTGTGTAAGGTTAGGCGCGCACCGAAAAAGTGAAAAAAGACCCCCGGAAAAATAAAAGATATGGGGGAGTTAGGAATACTCGATAAGTAAAAAGGACCCCCCAGAAAAATAAAAGATTTGGGGGAGATAGGGAACCAGAAACTAAAGGTACGGAAACTTGAAAATAAGAATACTCGATAAGTAAAAAAGGACCCCCCAGAAAAATAAAAGATTTGGGGGAGATAGGGAACCAGAAACTAAAGGTACGGAAACTTGAAAATTTAAATTTAAAGTTTGGCTCCTCGTGGTATGAGGAAAGACAGGGCCTGGGGCGGTTAAGACAAAGACAAACCACGCCCAAGATTCATAGGCAAAGACAGGGCCTAGGTTTTTCTTAGGTGCCACTGAGACAACATGACTCATACCTTGAAAAACAGAGGTGCCAGTATGGGTTCCTCAGTGGCCACTGACCTCTGACAAGCTTAAGGCAGTGATTGAGCCTGTTGTAGAACAGCTTGCTAGAAAACATATTTTTAAGCCCTCCACTTTTCCATAAAATATATTAATTGGCTTAGACCTTTTTTGAAAATTCCCACTACAGATTTAAAGCCTTTGTTTGATGTTTCCTGGAAAAATTGATAATCATTATCCTAAATATCCTTTGTTACAGTTTGGCTTATCACCCTGTGATATATCCATGTGTTACTTCCTCAGTGCCTTTAAAAGATGGCTTAACTGTATATACAGATGGCTCAGGAAATGGAAGGGGTGCTTATATTATAAATTCACAGACATTTTTCAAAGATTTTGGTCAAAAATCACCCCAGATTGTTAAATGTCTAATTGTGTTAAAAGTTTTACAAAAGTTTGATTGTCTGCTTAATATTGTGTCTGGTCAAAAATCACCCCAGATTGTTAAATGTCTAATTGTGTTAGAAGTTTTACAAAAGTTTGATTGTCTGCTTAATATTGTGTCTGGTCAAAAATCACCCCAGATTGTTAAATGTCTAATTGTGTTAAAAATTTTACAAAAGTTTGATTGTCTGCTTAATATTGTGTCTGATTCCCATTATGTGGTAAATGCCCTTCAGTTACTTGAACCCAAGAGGCATTTCACCATTACAAATATGACAGATAGATGTGACACATGTTCCATCCTTTGGAAAGCTTCAATTTTTACATGTTTCTATTGATACATGTTCAGGCATTATTCATGCCACACCGCTTACAAGAAATATTTTAGAAAATAAATAGAAAGGCCCGGATCCTATTTTAATAAGATCCCGGGGAGCTGTTTATGTTTTTCCACAGGATAAAGGAAACCCAGTTTGGGTCCCAGAGCGCCTCACCAGAAAGATATTAGAAGAGCGAGAGCCCCCCGCCTTCTTCAGTTGATGTGTTTGGTGGCAGCGGTGAGATATAAGGTCCACCTTCCCTCTGCAAATGCCGGTGATGTATAATACACAAGCTTTTTTCCCTCGATTTTTACCACTAATAAAGATTTAGGCATAGCTTTAAAGAAAATAGAAGTTTGGGGTTAAAGAGAAGTTTATGTTTTAGTTAAAAATAGTTCAGATATATTACTAAAAAATTTCTCGACAGCCTGACAAAGGAAACAGAGTTTAATAAAACCAAAATTGGCTTCCTTTTGCTCAGGCAGGCCAGATAAAAATTCAATTTTACCATGTAACAGTTGCCAATCCAGAAATATAGGCTGGGCCGCGCCCAAAATATTTTCATTTCCTCCCAATTTGGCCACCATTTATTTAGATTGTTAGCAATGCCTCAGAAATTATAGATAAATTAAGATACAAATTTGATAATTGCCTTTATGCCTTATGCTGAGATGCTCAGCTTTATTTCTTTGCAGCAGCGGCCCACATGCCACGATTTGTGCCCACACCACCGTAGTTCCCCAGTAACTCACAGCCATTTAGACAAAAAAGAGATTTTAGAATCTCTGCTGGTATTGTAAAAATCATTGTCACAGCTGCCATAGGGGCCTCAGTGACTGCCTCAGCTAGTGCTCTTTCAAAAATAGTGCAGACTGCACAGGCGGTTAACAAATTGTCCACCCCAGTAATTGGCACAGTTGAGGTGTGAACAATAACTTACTGGCTTATACATAACCTCTATTCAATATAAAAACTTTACAAAGACAACTAATCTTTCGAAAAGCCTCTCTCAATTTTCTTACAGAATTGGTCGTCTAAGTTTGAACAGACCCTTCGTGACCTGCAAGTGGCGATCGTCCAGGCCAATTCCACTCGGCTAGACCTGTCGCTGACCAGAGAGCTCACTCCATAAATCCCCTCTTCCCCTACTCCAAAAAGTGGGTGGGGGTGGATATGTCTGACCTAGCCTTTTGCGGAGGACTAGTCATTCTTCCCTAGACGGTTTGCAAGTTCAGAATCCAAAGTCAGAGAAACAAAGCAGTTTCGGCTCAAGCCTTAATGGCTCTAGACTCAGAAACCTCGATAGAGGTATGACTAATTATGCTAAAGCAATAGAGATATTGTGGCTTAGACAGCTCCTACACACCTAGACTGCCTTGTCTATTACACTGGGTGGAGCGTTCAGCCCGTGTCCTAAGAGGTATGCTGAGCCAAGGGCATCGCACGGGACATACCTATGTCCCGAGAGACACATCATCTTGCATAAGGGTACCTGCCTTAAACCCCTTCCCAGCAAAAGGCAGAGGACAGGCTAGGGGCATCTCGATCTGTCGAGGGATTAGGGGTGACCCCCACGCAAGTCCACAATGTGTTCTGGGAGATGATCACTGTCTCCACCCTCTTATAGGACTTCCTCGTTGCTTAATATTTAGGAAGGGTGAGATGTTGGAGGCCACTGGCTCCAGCTCCGCTAGGTGGCGCCATTATCTGGCGCTGGCCAACCCGCCTGAGTCAGTACGCATGCGCTTGGTATTCTCGCGAGACTGGTCTGGTTTCTCCGCCTTTCCCGTGGCGTCATATGAGATTCTGAACTGCGACCAATAGGGAGATGTTTCGTCTAAAGCAAGAGCCGTTGGTCGACTTAAAACCGGGTGCTTCCTGCCTCGTGCTCTCTCTCCCTTCTCCTCCTCTCTCTCTCTCCGCCCCGCCGTGCGCACGGGCGCCGGCCACGTGGCAGATGGCCCGGCCCAGACCACGCTGGGGCCTAGCCTAGCTCCCTCTCCCTCACCCTCTCTCTTTCCCCGCCGGCCCTTTGCCAGCTCTCTCTCCTCCCTCTCCATTTCCGTAAGCTAAATGCTCTCCCTTAAGATACATTAAAGTTATACTGCAGAAGGATCCTCAGTGTGTGCCGTGTCTTTCCTCGCGGGCGAGAGATAGGCGCGGGACAGCAAAGGAAATACTAAAAAAATGTGACACTTGCTCTTTCTATAACCAACCATCTTTACCTGCAGGAACTAATCCTAAGGGTACACACGGAAATGAGATATGGCAAATGGATGTGTTTCACTTTCCAGAATTCGGAAAGATGAAATATGTACATCATACTATTGACACCTATTCTGGAATGCAATGGGCGACTGCCCTGAGTTCAGAAAATGCTGATGCTGTACTTACTCACCTTTTGGAAGCCATGGCCGTATTGGGAATTCCCACTCAGATTAAGACTGACAATGCTCCAGCTTATGTCTCCCGAAAAATGAAGATAATTTTTGCATACTATGATATAAAGCATATTACAGGGATACCACACAATCCTACAGGACAGGCAGTCGTAGAGAGATCTCACCGCACATTAAAAGAGATGCTTTATAAACAAAAGAAAGAAATGAAAAAGCCCAGAGAGAGGTTGCATAGTGCCTTATTGACTTTAAATTTTCTTAATGCTGATGAAAAGGGAACTTCAGCTGCTGAGAGACATTGGGTAGTAGAAAAATCTTCTGAGTTAAATCAACCCATTTACTTCAAAGATGTGTTGACTTCCGAATGGAAGCCAGGGTATGCGCTTCGGTGGGGTAGGGGTTTTGCTCTTGTTTCAACAGGGACAGAAAAGATATGGGTACCAACAAAACTAATAAAAGCCCGCTTCGAAAAAGAGTCTCTTCCTGAACAAGAAAAGTAACTGCTCATCCCTGACATGACAAACGGATGCGTGGTAAGGAAAACACACTTAACAAACCTGGGGCAGGGTCTCTCAGTTTTGTCTTTACAGGAAAATGGATACAACTATTTTTACGGCATTGTCTAAACATTGAATAATTACTCACCTGCAATAGAAGACAGACTGATGATTAAAGAATGTACAAGACTGACTACGAGACCAACTGATACACACGTGCACTACTGGGTAATTTCTCAATTTTTACTGCTTTACATCTTGCATCTACATCTCAAAAAAAAAAAAAAAAAAAAGGTCCTGATTTGACTATTAATAAGGCTGGATTTGGATTGGGAACTTGTGGCTTTCTCCCTCTCTAAACCCAAGCATATTGGTAAAGAAATATGAAAAATTCTGTCTCACATCATAAAAGCCACCTGGTGTGAGACAGAAGGCATAATATTTAGGGACCAATATTACTGTGACTTCATCTTAAACCTCGTTCCTCCCTGTTTCTGTACCTCTCAAACATCTCACTCTGTCTGCTTCCAGTCTCCTAAAGTCATGAAAGATATAAATATCTTTTGAATTTCTACAATGCTTAAGTTTTCCACTGTAAATAACATTTCCTCCTATCAGCTATCTACAAAGAATCTGAAACCGAGATGGGGCCTCCACCGGAACAACTCCTGCTAGAAAAACAAAAATAGAAGAAAGAATATGAGAGAGAGAGAATAAGAGACAGATAGACAGACAGCAGAGACAAAAATAGAAAAATCAGGAACCTGGTGCGCACCAATCAATAATTGCTTTCAAGAAATAGATTATTCAAAAACAGCTGCAAGATAGCTCCTTATGATTATCCTTCAGATCACACTGCTAATTAAGTTTCCAGATGGAGTTAACCACTATCCTAAAAATGGTTATAGATGTATGTGGTCAGTCCATTAAGAACTAACCATTGTTTTAGCTTTTACAGGATCCCAAGGAGATGCCATCGCCCTTAAGTCAGCAGGAAGCAACCTTATAAACGACTACGCCCCCTTTCCCAATAAGTTTTATGCTCCAAAGGTTGTGGGTAAAACTGGGTAAAAGACAAAACTATAATATAGCATCAGAGATCTTTTTTTTTTTTTTTAGAAGAGAGGGGGAATAGATAGGATAGATAAAGGTAGACTGTTCTACCTACCTATACTTCATTTTAGCTAAATATATGGGCTAAGCTAAAGACAATTTGCACTGTCATAGATATCTGTATATTGATACTAATGCAAAATCATTTTATATGTTTAATTGTGATAATTTGTACATTGGTACAAAGTTTAATCTGAGATTGTTTTATGTAACCAAAGCAACTTGTACTTCGATATAAATCTGAATCTGTAACTATTATGTAAAGCTGAATCTAAAATTGCTATATTTTATGTATGCTCATACCTTTGTTTAAAATATTTGCACATCACTGTCATGTATACTATGCAATTACTACCTTCATTTAACTATACTAGATATAATGTATGATTGCACTAGTTATGATATATGCACAAGATGTTTTATATACCTCTGTTTAGATGATATATATGTATTTACATGTCTAAAATGCTGTGGACACTTTACCTGGTAAAATACCCCTGGCTAATGCTCGATAGTTCTACTAAGGGTCATTGTTCAGAGATTGTACATCCCTTATATAAGTATTCTAATTTTTAGTACAGGGTTTATTCCTTAAGACGATAAGATCTGCAGTCAACACTATTTAAGGTATCATATCCCAGTCATTTCAGATACAGGTTAGAATATCATAGATGGACAAGAATCTTCAACCGTTTCATAGACCCAGAGAATATGGCATTTAACATTTAAAATTTGGCCACGAGAGACACGACGACTCCTGGTGTCACTGCTCCCTTCACGAGATGGTGTTGAGCATCAAGGATACTCCATTGGAGTTGGTCCTTTTGGCAAAAAATGGCCGGTTGAGTAAGGAACTGTCCTTACCTTGATTGCTGACAGTACACACATGATGTCAAGCTGGATGAACAAATTGAGATGGAGACTGACGAAACCTGCCTAGACAGGATAAGACAGTCCCTTCAAAACTGTTCTGCTTGTAAAAAGATCTGTCAGATGCCATAGGCCTACAGCCAATCCGATAGATGCTCTAACGGTGCACAAATCCAGAGGTGATTGTCCAGGTAGCTGTGTTGCTGTCCTCTCCCAAATTTTGGAAGTAGCTGCTTCCATGTACTTCTGTCTTTCAGACAAATTTACCTTCCTTCTCAGGTCTTGAAGAGGTTGAAGAATAGATGTTTAAGGTTTCCACCCTAGTATCCCTTAGATAAGAACACTCAGGTGTTAGATTCTCACTTTCCCAGATTAACCCTTTAAAATAATCTATACACCCTACTATCTACCAATATTCTAAAACTATTAGATATACCTTATATAAGTTAGGCTTTGATTAGCAATTATACTTTGACCTCTCCTAGATGCTACCTCATAATAATTCTTACTGTATATAATCTTAGTTTAGAACCTTCTTAGTTAGACAAAGGGGGGAGATGTTGTGGGATTCAGGTGTCAGCTGACAAGGTCAAGGGACATTTATACAGAGCACCGGGCCCCCCGACCTGAAGGGGGCGGGGGAAAAGCCCCATTAAAAAGGGTCTGCGGATACGACACGCTCTCTTCCTGGTTCCGGGCTGCGAGAGGGGATTCCATCGTCCGTCCGTCTGCAGACTCCAGTTCCTGTTCAGGTGCTATTGTAATCTGTTGCTGGTACCGTGAGTTCTGGATTATATTTTAATAAATATTTTTCTAGTATTGGTGTTCTTGTGGGTAAACTCCGCCTACAGATCTCACTTGGCAATGAAGTCTCTAGGTAATCACTAAAGTGAATCATTAAGCTATGAATGAGTCTAGAATGATTAGCATCCTTATAAAGAAAAATAGAATTTAAAAACAGACCCCACACATGGGCAGAGCACTATGAGAACAATGAAGCAGAGAGATCAGAGTGATGCCTTTATATACCAAAGATGTCAAAGATCTCCAGAAACCATTATAGGTTACAGCAGAGACAAGGTACAGTGTCTTTCTCATTGTCTTCTAAAGGATTCTTCCCACAAGCCTGCTTCTGTGCCTTACAGTGCTAACTCACAAGTAAATGTGAGTGTCCTACTAAGAAGACCCCCTGACATTGTTACTTTTTACACTCAATTCCATTGTCTGGTACATCAACATTCTTATAAATTCCTGACTCACATATGCCTTTGTTTCTGTTCAGGGATCATGATACTATAAGGTACCAGGGAGAGGATGAACTCAAGCCTGGCTCTGAGCATTATGTCTATTAATTAAAACACAATATGTATACAACAGAGCTGAGAAGACTGGCTAATTTCAATAAAACCTTTCAAAAGCTGTATTTATATCTTTCTTCAAATATATATTACTTTTTCTGGCCCTTAATTTATAGATTAATTTCAGTTACTCATGCCCCCTTGAATTATTTGGCAGCAATATAGAACTATTATCATGTGGACTTTGCCAATAAATACAATGTTTAAAGGCAATTGTTTTAAAAATAAATATTTTTAATAACCAAATATTTTAAATCTAAGCCAGTTTTCTCCCCATTATCAATTTTATCAATTTTTCAGCAATTGCAGGATGATTAAAATTTATTTTCCAGCTCATCTTCACTTCCCAAATTACTTAACTATGCTTCAATAGTACTATAAAATTTCAACAGCTAGCCTAAAATAGCATTCATTCACAGATATCCGACTAGACTGAAGACGTGATTAACGTTTATGGATAAAGGCAGCATTGAGATTTTTAAGTATCATTTTAGCATCAGGGTGTGAACAAATGCTGAACCATAATTACCAGGATAATTTTCATTAATCACAGGTATTACTCTACCATTCACCCCCAAGTATAACAATTCAAGGCTGGAAAGTGCTTTTGGCTATTTTAACTAATTACTGTAGAAGGTCAAGCATGGCTTGGTGGTTTATTACAGACAAGGGAAATGATAAAGTTCTTCTTTGTATTTTATCTTTGCTCAAGGAAACCAAACATTATCAACCAAATTTTTAAGCTGTGGAATAATGACTAGAAACAGTTCTTCTTTTTTTTTTTTTTTTTATCATCACTTGCTTCTATAGTTTGATAGACTAAAAACCTAATGTAAATTTATTGACACCTAGAAGAACACAGATGAGATAAATGGGTGACATAATCAATTTCAAAATGCTAGTTTTTCAAATCAACTAAAATGGCTCTAGGTGAAACCTAAGTGTTAGTTTAGCCCAATCTGACAAGTCTGGTATGACAAAAGGAAACTAAAAATCAGTGTAAAATCTTGTGCCTCCTAGTTAAGCGAATGACATATAAATTATAACTAAGCCCTGGATATCTTGAATCTATTATTATATAGTCAAAATCTCAGGCATAGTCATGCAGTCCTGGGAGCAAGATAAAAATTCAGTGAGCTAAAGATAAAATGATCATCATCTTAAGGTGACTGCTGGATGATTCCCTAGGAATGAGCAACTTGGAGCAGCAGCAGCAATGATGAACAAACCCTTGAGAGATCTGCAAAGACAAAGATGCTCATGCTGGCTGCTGGCCTCTTAGTCTTGAGAAAGTCATGCCTCATGCAGGCAGAGCCAGTACTGAGTAATGATGCAGGAGCAACAAGAAAATGTTGATGCAAGCAAGCAGTGGTGCTTTCCGTAAAGTGGGGAGTGTGTTCTAAAATGTGGCTCCAACATTTTGAAAACCATGACTGTGGGATGGTTGCTGTGATCTTAAGCTACCTACAGGCTCTCAAGAGTTATCTGGAGTCTAGCAACACTAGGAAATGGGAGTTCTCATATAACACCTTCTTTGAAAGGAACTTTTATCTATTGGGGGAAAATAATATACTGCAGCATTTTCAAAATGTGCGAAGGTGGAAAAATAAAAAGTTCAGCTAAAATGTTTAAACCATTGTGGGAATGGGCCCACTTTAATATGCTTTTCAATTCTGAACACACTGGCAGTGCTCAAAACACATTACAAGGGTAATAGCATGATAATGGAGTTGGGAATCCTGTAAAGGTTATATAGAATTCAATTTATAAATCAAAATGCCTAAAAATTAAAGCTGGGCCAACTGCCTAAAGGTATTGGATTTTTCACTATATTGAATAAGACAACGATCCCATAACCATTAAAATAAACAGTGACCAATATGCCCAGGACCTAATTCTAAACTACTTAAAGCCTCTTATTTTCTCTCCCTTAATTTTTTTTTCCTGCAATTTTCATTAAAATGTGAACTTAGAGGCTAGAAAAGATGTGTGTTTGATAATAGTTAAATATTTTGATGTGATAATTGAGAAAATATGTTGACCAGGAGAAGTTAAAAAAAAAAAATCAATCACAAAGGGGGTTTATCAGCCTTCTGATTGCGTTTGACTGCCAGTGACGGAATTAGCCAAAATAAATAGGAGATAAACGGAATATTCAATCAGGTGAAATATTTTAAGTTGACTTTCTTTAGATCTTTTAGATATTATTTTCGTACAATGTTGTGTTGCCTCTAACAGTTCATGCTCTAGGAGTTGCTGGTAAGAACTCTAGATACGGGGGCTGCTTGACAAGGAAATGATCTATGAAGAATATTTTAAGTAAAATTTCCCCACTTCTTCCATTATAAAGATAGTTTTATATATCTCCAAAGAACAGAGAAAATACATAATAAATAATTAAATGGAAAATTCAAGAAATAAGAGCAAAAGAAATAAAGCTGATGTCACAGAAATGACAGTTCAGTATTTTAGCAAAATCCCCCTAAACAACTTTCAGACATACACAAGCATATATCAAGAAGCTTATCTTACTTTCTATATATTCTTAGTCAACTTGTCCAAAGATTCTTTATTGTCAACTGAGTTAGTTACACAAATGCCACAATATTTGTACATATTTTTGGATTATATTATGCTAATTTGATACTTGTGATACAATGTAAAATTAAAAATCTGTATAACTAGCATATGGAGAATTTGAAGTGAAGCATTCTCAATGTGAATTTTAGGACATTAAAAAAAGCATTTCTCATGAATGAGAAACCAAATGACTACATCTACAAGAGAAAGGTTGCTGCATGGTAAACAAATTGTATCTTTCCCCAATTTCTATTAATGGATATAGAGGCAAGAGAACGAGGTCAAAGAGAAGAGACAAGGCTGTGAGGTATTCCTGATGCTCTACTATGGGATAAAAGGAAAGGGGTTCAAAGTTGAGGGCAAAATCCCTCGGGGCGGGGGGGGGGGGATCCAATCTTCAACCTTACCTAAGATTTTCTAGTCATCCAGGAGCATATGTGCCCCAAAATAAAGCCTTGCCAATAGAAAGAAAATAATGCTGATATTTCTGAAATGTACATGGGTTTTGAATACTTGTTCATGGCAGAAAATTTTCCTTTCGTATTTCTAAATGTATGCAATTGGAAAATATATAAAATTTGGAAGTTTTATTTCCAAGTGTATGTTACTATTATATGATAAACCTAATGTCACTGTCTGTTCTATCCTCCATTGTGTTACACTGACAAACACCATGAGCAGAAGCAACTCCAAGGAAGAGCTTACTTGGCTCATAGTTCCAGTTCACACAGACGTAAGTCAGAGCAGGAACTTGAAAGAGAAAACGTTGAAAACACTGCTGCCTCATTCACATACCTAGCTATACTCAACTGGCTTTTGTAAACAGTAGGACCATCTGCCCAGGGAATGGACACATCAATTAGCAATCAAGACAGTTTTCCCCAGCTATGACCACACAAGAGTCTGGTGTGGTAGATTCCTCAACAGGGACTCCTTGCTCAAGTAACTCTAGGATCTGTCAAGTTAACAGTTAAAGCTACCTAGAATTCTGGCACACTACACAAATGGAATAAACAGCATGCTAAATTAAGAAACCTAACTAGTTCCTGGTAGGGATTACAAAAACAGTTGAGAAAAAGGGTGTGCATGTGAATTATGCATACTGGCCCCCAGCATCCTCCACACTTTGCTTTTGCTTCTGAGGACTCTTAACTTTATCAACAAGATGAAGAGACAGTGCTTACTGTCATCCACTGCCCAAATTAGGAAACAAATGTGAGAAACACGCACCTAGAAAATCATAGAAGTTCAAATGATAATTTCAGGAAAGCGAGAATGATTTCTCGTTCTACCGAAACGTGAAAGCATGTCTGGTTAATTTTATTTTACTTAGCAATGTGATATGATTGAAGAATTGTGGTTAAAAAAACAGTATTGTTCAGAAACATTGGGTAAACAAACTTTACTGTATTTAATAACATGTTTTCCTTTCAACATTTTGCATATTTATCTGAAAAGAGAACTTTAATTTTTGAAATTACCTTAATGCTTGGCTTTTCTCTCATCCTGTTGGATCATCTCATTCTTACCAAATATATTGCACGTCAGGGTTAAAGGAGTAACCTCTAGACTGTGTGTCTTATAAATCAATCTAAAGATTCCCAAAGTCAAGTTTTTAAATACATTTGATACCCAAGAGTGCTCACAAGATAAATTTCAGGCATATATACGATGCTAATAAGATACATAGCGAAGTCCATGGAAAGCAGTGAATCAAGAAAATTTGAAAGTAAAATGCAAGGAAATAGACTGTGCTGAAGTTCCAGATTATATCTGGCACAGTGTTTTGTACATTCGAATCACTTAAATATTTATTGCAATAATGTATATATGAGTAAAGAAGAACGAGTACTGAGTCCCCCTTTCTAGACATGGAAACTACACGAGAAAGCCATTCTGAGAAATTGCTCTCTCCTACCAAAACATCTTGATTATACCCAGAAAGCAAGATGCTGAAAGTCAATATCCAAAAGTCACAGCACACCTGAGAGCCTCGCTCATCCAGGAACCAGACTCAAATGTTTTATAATGCTTTCCTCACCTTCCTCAGAAAGACTTACTTTGGTGGCTGTCAACATGGCGATTTACAGTCCACCTAACTGTGGCAAAGACTGGCTGTATAATGCACAGTCCCACAAGGAGCAGTTACCATGTGATCACAAGCACTGTAACATGCCCCCAGGGCTCAGGAACATCCAGAAAGGAGAACACAAAGAATGTAAGGACCAGAGATGGAGGAAGAAGGCTGGGAGACAGTCACTTCTGGACGTGACCCGACCATGGCCCTCTTGAACTCATATAAAGCCTATGCAAGATGGGTCCTATCCCCATTCCATCAGGCATTAGGAAGGGTTTCATAAGGCACCTTCTCTTACTGTAAGATGTGTGTAAAAATATAAAAGAGAGAGAGAGCCCCAAGAGGGGGTTATGGGGAAGAATAAGTTTTAAAACATGAGAGGATAATGGGAGATGAAACTTCCAAAACCTGTGTGTGTGTATGTGCGTGTGTGCATGTGTGTGTATGTGTGTGTGTGTGGTGTGTGTATGCATGTGTGTATGTGTGTGCGTGTGTAGTGTGTGTGTATGTGTGTGAGTGTGTGTGTAGTGTGTGTGCGTGTGTGTATGTGTGTGAGTGTGTAGTGTGTATATGTGCATGTGTGTGTATGTGTGTGTATGTATGTGTGTGAGTGTGTGTAGTGTGTATGCGTGTGTGTGTGTATGTGTGTGAGTGTGTGTAGTGTGTGTATGTGTAAGAGTATGTGTGCATGTGTGTGCATGTGTGTGTATGTGTGTGTATGTATGTGTATGTATGTGTGTGAGTGTGTGTAGTGTGTATGCGTGTGTGTGTATGTGTGTGAGTGTGTGTAGTGTGTGTATGTGTAAGAGTATGTGTGCATGTGTGTGCATGTGTGTGTATGTGTGTGAGTGTGTGTGTGTGTGTAAAGTGTATATGTATGTGCATGCATGTTTGTGTGAGTGTGTATGTGTGTTGTGTGCACGCGTGCGCACTTGATATGGTCAAACACTTTTAAAATCATGTATTTAAGTTGCCAACTCATGTTTCATTACTTAAGTAATGCTATGATGATATATGTTTTAAAATAGATGTCTGTTGTGGAATATCAATTTAAGATGTGTTATATTTGTTTATGCTGTAGAATATTGTTCAGTGTTGCAAAGATGTGTTGCAACTGTCTAACTCTGTTAGCCTGTGTTATTTGGCCTGTCTTAAACACCTGATTGCTCTAATAAAAAGCTGAATGTCCAGTAACTAGGCAGGAGAAAGGATAGGCAGTCCTGGCAGGCAAGGAGAGAGTAAACAGGAGGAGAAATCTGGGAAAAGAGTTTGGGAAGCACAAGAAGGAGAGAGGAAATCGGGGCCAGCCACCCAGATACACAACGAGCCAATGAGAAAGAAGTAAAGAAAGGTAAAAGCCCAGAGGCAAAAGACAGACAGGATAATTTAAGGAAAGATGGCTAGAAATAACCCAAGCTAAGGCTGGGCCTTATTAGGAAGGATAAGTCTCGTGATTTATTTGGGAGCTGGGTGGTGGGTTCCCCCAAAGAGTAAAAGGATATAAAACAACCAACAACATATGTCTTTAAATAGCAGTTTATCAGGCAGCCTTACATTTCTTGAAATAATTCTGGTAAAGACTTTAAAAGTATTTAACAGGAATTCATTTAATTCTCCAGCAAATAATTACCAATATTTGTGGGAATGTTTTAATATCTAACATTATGTGATAAAACATGGGAATTATGTCATTTATTCCATTTTATGCATTTTTCATATTTTCTAAAGTTTTTATACACTGTTTAATATCACAAATATAAATAGGGAAGTTGGTCAGGAAGAAATGTCCAGAGATAAATCAGGGCAAGATGTCAGAAGTACAGGAAGTCTTCAACTGCAATTATTTTTCAAGAACTTTCAACTCATATGAATAGAACTATCAACGCAGAATTCTACGTTCTTCATTTGTATATATCATTTGTCTCGATTGTCAGGTGCACTATTGTATATTATGATGACTCAGAATGTTAACGTTGAAGACAAGTAGAAAAAGTTACAAACACAAAGAGTACTGGAATTTTAAAACTTCTCTTTTTCACCCAATGTACCATCTTGCCTACAAAGGAACACAACTTCACTTTGAGTTTTAATGTGTATGACACTGTAGCAGTGAAATTTTCCACATAAAATTTACAACCATTTGGAATGTGACATAGACTGTATGTGTCTACTCTCTAGAACTATCTCATTTTCTAAAACTAAAATTATTGCCTAGTCTGAAAATAAATTATTAATTTCAAAAGAAGAAAATATGGTGTTTGTTTTGTTGAAATTATGCCTAGAAGTGAAATATTTTTCACAAACACTATCTCCCTGCTTATTACTAGGCTTCAAAATTTGTGCCACGTACCCTTCTGATTTTTTTTTTTTTTGTATATGTGCTGCTGAAGCGAGCACCTGATTTGATTTCTGACATTTCAGATTTTATCTCTCTACTATTTTCTCTCCTTTAGCTCACTACTTCTAGTCTGTTTTGATACCATCAGGTCACAGCTCATGCTCAGAGCTGGAAAATCCTTTGTCTTCCTCCCTTGTGTCTAGAGAAGTGACCTTATTCACAGTCAAGCAGCTAGCTAAAATCAACCTCTGATGTACAACTCAACATTCTCCCTGCAAATGGAGATAAAGTATCTCACAACCGATGAGAGAAAGAGCCCAGTAGTGTAAGACCTCACAAACACATCTGTAAAATACAGTCCTAGGAAGCATCCAGATACAGAAATTGGTTGTTAGATGGGTGTTGTTGCTGAAGGATGCAAAGATGATAGGATTCAAAACAAGAAATGTACAATAGAACTGAAGGAAGTCATGGCCTGTGTGCCATCTAAAAGGTAGAATTAGCTATTATTGGTGGCTAGTTAGCCATGTAAAATGAGGGTGAAGAATAATTTAGAATCTGCTAAAAATGTCTTCCTTGGATAATCTGCCAACAATTGCATCACTCTCAATATGGGAGAGCAAACCAAGGTGAAGGAAATAGCAAACCAAAGTGAAGGAAATAGCAAACCAAGGTGAAGGAAATAGCAAACCAAGGTGAAGGAAATAGCAAACCAAGGTGAAGGAAATAGCAAACCAAGGTGAAGGAAATAGCAAACCAAGGTGAAGGAAATAGCAAACCAAGGTGAAGGAAATAGCAAACCAAGGTGAAGGAAATAGCAAACCAAGGTGAAGGAAATAGCAAACCAAGGTGAAGGAAATAGCAAACCAAGGTGAAGGAAATAGCAAACCAAGGTGAAGGAAATAGCAAACCAAGGTGAAGGAAATAGCAAACCAAGGTGAAGGAGTGGTTCATTCTGAGTCCACAGGGAAAAGCAAATTAAAACTACAAGGAGAGGGAGATTAATACCATCCCAGTCAGAAGAGCTTTCACAAAGCAAGTAACACCAAATGCTGCTGAGGAGGTAGGGGAAAGGGGATCCCTGCTGGTAGGAACGTAATCTCATTCAGTCAATACGGAACTCAATTTGGAGGTGCCTCAAAAAAGTAAAATAAGAATATGCACATGACCCAGTTATGCCATATCTGTGTATATATCCAAAGGACTCTAAGTCAAGGCTCCATAGAGATATCTGCACGTCTGTGTTTATTGCTGCACGATCCAGAAGGCAAGTTAAGGAATTGGACTGAGTGTCCCAAAGCAGGCAAACTGAGGGAAGCCATTTGCTGGAAAATGGATGCAACTGAGGATTTATATCCAAGGAAACAAGCCAGACGCCAGAAGACAAATATGGCATTTTTGTTCTGTTGATGAATCCTAGAACACACACACACACACACACACACACACACACACACACACACACACACACACACACACACACACCTTCCATGAAAGCAAAGGGGAGGCCTGGAGAAGGAAGGGAAATATGGTCAAGAATACATTATATAATTGAAAGAAAATTTTTCTTTAAAGTCTAACACTTGGCACTAGAAATATACTCTAATAAGAAAATTTGACATGCTTACATATGTGCTCAGATTAAATATGATCAGCAAATAGATCAATATATTACAGAGATGTGGCAGCATACGGCGAGTGCACCAGTACCTAAAGTTGGCTTCTTCAAGTAAAAGAGAATACAAAATAATTCATTTGTGAGACCAGTCGAAGAGTGTAACAGAAATCAGTGCCTAAAATGGAAAGAAAATTAATAGTACTTAGCTATTTCTGAAGGCTCAAATGTGGACTATTAAATGCAAATTTCCTTGCCTTTTCTCTTTTGTCCTAACATTTACTCACGAAGTGCTTCATAGGGAGCTAACAAAAATAAAAATAAATGGTAGGCTTTCTTTTCTTCTATCTTTCACATTAATAATTTATCCCAAGTGGCCTAAAACCCCAAATCATTGTGATTTAAAGCACTTCATTATAACCTATCAACAAACTTAAGAGCAGGAATCTAAAACCTACAGATGAAAATGGGAATGAGTTAACCCTGAGCAGGAAAATAAGGAAACACTAAGTTTCACTCAATCCTTCCTTAAAAATAATGAAGGGACATGCCAGGGAACTGAGAAAGCCGAGTTAAGAGGAAAGAGGCAACATTACTTGGGGTTGTGGGGGGGGGGGGATCCACAATCTTTTCCTGCCTGACAGAACAATCCCATCACGTGTTTCTTATCCCCAGGACTCATTACTGAATGAAATGGAGACGCCAGAGGACATGCTAAAATTCTGCAATAGAAATTAGAAAAAATGACAATATGGATGCCACATTCCCTATCCTGCAACTTGAGAGTTCCTAGACTTAGCCAGGACAGAGCAGACCTGCATGTTTGAAAAAAAAAAAAAAATCTTGAGAAAGACATGCTAAAAAGTGATTTTGAATTATGCTTTTAATTCTTATCTGTTCCCAGAAATAATGAAATCTTAAGTGTGTCTAGTGTATTTTCACATAACTATGAGTCAGTCAGTTACATAGGAGAAAGATGAATTTATGCTATAATTGATTTTTCTGTGTATTACAGCTTAAACGGATGTGACTTCTCTAAAATATAATGGTTCTATAGTCTTGGTTATGTCTGAGACAGTTTCACAAGACAGAAATAGGAGCCAGTCAAGTTCAAATACCCCTGAGGGCCTCTTAGCCAAGGCACAGCCCATGGCTGCCCATACTGCTGGCTGGTAAACCACACTGGTCCTATTCACTATAGCTGACATTAAAAAAAAAAAAAAAATACAATCAAGATGGCTTAAAACAATGGGAATATATTCTCATAATTCTCAAGGCATTAGGTTGTCAACAGGGGCCCTTCTCTTTGATGCTCTGAGGTATTAGGCTCTCTGTCCCAGGAGTTACTTGGCTCCTAAACACAGCCCCCAACCTTTACACCACTTTTTCCATATCTCCATGGTTTGTTCTACGTCTCTTTAAAGCATCACTCATGAGATTTAGGAACCTCTCTAAAACTATAGGATTTCATATCAACTCCTACGCTGATCAAGCCTGGAAAAAGCCTATGTGTGAAGTTTTAGTGAACACACATCTCTTAGTTACGATTTCTATTGCTGTGATAAAACACCATCCAAAAGAAGCTTGGAGAAGAAAGTTTGTTTGGCTTACACTTTCAGGCAACAGCCTCACTGAGGAAAGTCTGGGCAGGAACTCAAGCCAGGAACTAAGGCAGGAGCTGATGCAGAGGCTGTAAAATAGTGCTGCATACTGGCTCTATCCTCACGGCTTATTTAGCCTGCTTTCTTATAGCATCCAAAACCATCAGCCCAGGAGTAAGCCCAACCACAATCAACTGCTTCCTCTCCCACCAATCACCAATCAGAAAGTGCTCTTCAAGCTGGTATACAGACAGATCTTTTGCAGGCTTCCGCAACTGAGATTCCCTCCTCTCAGAAGAATCTAACTTGTACCAGACTGATATTAAAAACTACCCAGAACATGCACTTTTGAAGAGCCCAATTTAATCTCATACAGATGCTTCCTGGGAAGAAAATCAAGCAAAGAGAAATACTTGAGAGGCCAATAATGCATCTGTTGCAGTGTAAACCTTCCATTTAGCAAATCGCCATTACCAAGACATGAAAACACCATTCCACACCAACTCCTCTGCAAACAGAGGTAGATGTAAAAGAAAGAGAAGTAAGGCTCGATGTGGGATTTGTTTGGCAAAATGCTCACCAAGCAAGCAGGGGGACATAGGTTCTATCCCTACAGCCCAAGTATCGAACCCAGGCAAAGCCATACCACTGGCCGCGGGGAAAGGAGGGTTGTGGGAGGTTGTGTTGTTTCATTTTAAATAATTGTCCCAACCACTGGTTTAATAAAAAGAGCTGATTGGCCAAAGGCAGGCAGGAAGTGTAGGCGGGACTACCAGAATAAGAAAATCTCTGAGAGCAGAAGGCCAGACAGAATTCCAGAGAGAAGCCACAGGAAGCAGAGGACAACTATGCTGCCCTAAGAAAAGGTACCGAGCCGCATGGCTGAACAAAACAATAGACATGGGTTAGGTGAAGGGTACAGAGCTAGCAAGTGATATGCCTGGGCCTGAGGCTGATCAGCCAAAAACTAATGAAAGCATCTGGTGTGTCTCTGTGTGTCTGTAGGTCTGCGGGACTGTGGTTCTGCGGGTCTGCGGGTCTGCAGGTCTGTGGGCCTAGACCTTGAGGTTAAGCCCGAAAGTCCGGGCCAGAAACCTCATACTACAGAGGGTGGGGTGCGATAAAGACAATTCCAGACAGCCTAGCCTGAATAGGAAGCTCTAGGTTCAGCAAAAGGCACTGTCTGAATAACGAAGAAAGTGATTCAGGAAGCACTGTGATGTGGAACTCTGACTTCCATACATAGGCATGCACATCCATACACATGATACATACACATGAACAGATACACACTTATACAATAAGAGGAAAACTAAACAGGTGTGTATCAATTAGATCATGTGATCTAAAAGTGATATAAGATAGAAACGAGAGGCTAGAAGAAATTATGACATGACCAGTTCAAATGAAATAAACACTAGACATTTTCCTCAATTAAGTTGGTAAATTTTTGAGACAAGTTCTCAATATGTAATCTAGGCTAGCCTACAGTGCACAGTCTATATTCAGAGGTTTCTGGCACTTCTGGCTGGTGATCCAGACCCACAGACCTGCAGGCCCAGACTGCTTAGCTCCCATCAATGACTCAGATGCTTATATTGATTTCATGCTATTCAACCTATGACTCAGGCACATTGTTGGCTAGCTCTTTCATCTTAATTCAACCCATTTCCATTAATCTGTCTTGCTACATGGCTCATGGCTTACCAGTGATATTTTACATATTGATTCTGGGGTGTTGCATGGTGTCTCCATTTGACTTCACCCTCTTCCTATCTATGCTTCAATTTTCCCGCCAACTTCTAAGATGCCTGCCATTGGCCGAAACAGTCCCTTTATTAAATAATGATCCCACATCAACGATCTTCCTGTCTACCAGGAATGTTAGGATTGCAAGGATAAGTCACCATACTCAGAAATGTGATCAGTTTCTGTATACTAATAATAAATTAATTACTTTAAAATTATGGAAAAATACTTTACTTAACAAATACCTACATGCTATTTCCTAGTAATAATTAGTTTTCTGGTGTTTTTTTACATTTTTTTTTTTACATTTTGTACTTTGTGTAGTATCTTAGGATTTCTATAAGTTATTATGGGCAAATTGAAATTCATAAAGAAATCTGGGAAAGAAAACTCTTAGGTCAAAGGAAAAATTTAAAAAATTCCTATCATATTGTACTGTCATTTTCTACATTTGTCTTAAGACTTCTTCCCACTTGAGGATGCCATAATTCATCATTTTATTGTCTTCTCAGAGATTCAGCCATGCAGCAAGCATTTGTTGAATTCCTAACTTTTATTAAACTAGCTTTTCAGAACTGAGATATACCAATGACCAATTTAATCACCTAAGCATAAAAATCTTCCTTGTGCAAAAATAATAAAATAATAATAATAAGTACTCAAATTATTAATTACTTGATATCAACAAATTCTACAAAGGACATATTAGAGAGAGATGGAAAACATTGTGGGTTGAGGCATTGTGATCTGGAGGGAAAAAAAGCATTCATGCAGCAAGTGGAAGTACAGGACTCTCAAATGGGAGACCACTGCACAACTCTGCAAAGCCAATTGCCATAAAGCTAAATACAGACAGACCACTTGCCCTGGTTCAGAGAGACCACTATAATCCAAAGAGAAAGAAAAACCAATCCAATAGAGAAATGCTGGCATCATAAAATACAAGAAGAAAAAGCAAGTACTGAAGTTCTCAGGCTCTACAGGATAAAAAGAATAAGAACGCCAGACCAACCACCATACCCAGAAGACAGGTCCCACCATACCCAGAAGACAGGTCCCAGAAATGTTTATAAGCTTGAGCAAAGACTTGGTGTAGACATCTAACTCCTGAAAGGGATAGTTCAAGCTAAATAAGAATTCAGAGGGGTGCATTTCAAGGTAAAGAGAGAAGTTCTACCATACTGAAATATGTCTTCCATCTCCGAGTATGAGATGACTTCAGATGTCATTGCATCCTGGATCCAGAAACAAACAAACAAACAAAGGTTGCCAAGCAACCAACTGCTTTTTAAAGGAAAAATACAAATACAGAAATAAGACAAACTTCTCACTCTCTTCTTTTTCAGAAAATAGTTATATGATCATATCTAAGATCAAGAGGTTAGAAAATACGTTTTGTTTTTATTGAGTGACCTTTTCTGAATTTATTGACTATTGGGCAAATTAGGAGGTTTTGACGCAAATTTATATATATAAATTTCATGACTGGAGGTAGAAATGTAGGTCGGCGGTTCCAAAACCTTAGCTTGCTAGAAACAAATGAACGTACACCCACTAGGTGAAAATGAGAGTCACAGTAAGTAGTGACCATTAAGCATACTCATGGCATATCTCTGGAGTAATTAACTATGGGATAGTCAGTAATCCATGGTGAATTAGAATCAGGGCCTTTCTAACTCATAGCATTAAATGGCACCCCTTTGTTTACTGTAGCCTCAAGCATCAAATACACACTCCTCTGTGTGGATATGCTCAGTTCCTACTCATAAATTGCTCCAGTCTGGATGTTGATTTTATGTATACAGACATACCATGTAAGTGAAAGTCTCTGGGCTGTCTATGAAAAACTATGAATTAGATTAATAATTGAACTAGTCAATATATACAAGCTCTATTATTTCCATATTCTACCATAGAAACGTTTTTATTCATGCAATTTCCTTCCCTTTTATCATTTTGTATTTATAATAGTTTATTCTGACTGGTTTCCTGTAGTATGAGGTTTCTAGCCCGGACTTTCTGGCCTAACCTCAAGGTCTAGGCCCGCAGACCTGCAGTCCCACTGACCCCCAGTCCCACAAAGACACACAGAAGCTTCCAATAGTTTTTGGCTGATCAGCCTCAGGCCCAGGCATATCACTTGCTAGCTCTGTACCCTTCACCTAACCCATGTCTCCTGTTCAGCCATGTGGCTCTGTACCTTTCTTTAGAGCAGCATAGTTGTCCTCGGCTTCCTGTGGCTTCTCTCTGGTGGTCTGTCTGGCACTCTGCTCTCAGAGATTTTTCCTAGTCTGGTAGCCCCGCCTACACTTCCTGCCTGCCTTTGGCCAATCAGCTCTTTTTATTAAACCAGTGGTTGGGACAATTATTTAAAATGAAACAACACAACCTCCCACAGTTTCCATTGCTCCAAGTAAAATTAAATGGTTGGGTTTTTTGTTTTTGTTTTTTTGTCATTCATTGTACTAAACTTCCATGAGTATGTTGATTCTCTGAATATTTTTTTGAGAAAAGGTGCTTGTAATTTAGAGAGTGATAAAGATTGCATTCTTTTGAAAATCACCACACAGCATGTATAAAGCATCTGATTTATATTTGCACACATTTTTGAACTTGTAGCACATTCATTACATCTTCCCTGATCATATCCAAGTAATAACAGAATATGACAAATATATACATATGAAACCTCCTGTTTCACATCGCTGACAAGTCGTCCAAGAAAGAGGTAAGATGAGGAAGTAAGACAGTGTGATCCAATTTATTAAAAAAAAATTGTTAGGCCAATGCGTCAGAAGAGCACAGCTTTCTCTAACTCAGTCAGTCGTAACAAGATAGTCTGTGCCCAAATGCATCATTGAAATCACTTTAAGTCCATGCAGACCTCTGTTCCCCATTTCCTTTTAGAATACACAGAGAACATTTACTGTACACCAGGCTGGTTTTGTTTTTATTTTTTGACATTAAGGAATGTAGCATTTGCTTTTCTGTGGCTGTGATAAAATACTATGACCAAAAGCAACTAATAGAAGAAAGAATTTATTATGGCTTATAGTTCCGAAGGGACTAAGTCCATCACAGCAAGGTAAGGCCTGCATGGAGGAGCTCGGAGAGCAAGCAGGAGAGAGCTAAGGCTGCAAACCCTCAAAGCCCACGGTTGCACGAATGAATGAAACTCAGGGATAGATCTCTGAAGAAGTTGGAGATACTAGAGGGAATAAACACCACAGTCAAATCTTACCCAGCTGTCTTCCAGCTTCCTCAGCCTCGATTCCCTTGGAATGGTTTTCTCTGAGTTTGAATCCCGTCTTAAGTATTCTTTCAGTAATTAAGGCGTGGCCCCACCACACCTGCTTGGGAGCCTGGAATTCCTTCTATAATCTGAAGTGACCTTGATTCAGTTGGGATTAAGGGTGTAGGTCACCACTCCCAGGATACTCCCTGTGCTGAGATTAAAGGTTTGAATCACCACTCTGATTTTCCTAGACTGACTGTGGTTAGAGCTCTGGGACTTCTGGAGCTTCTACTAACCCCCCACATAGACTGTGGGTATATTCCCTCTGATATCTCCAAAACTTCTGAAACTTTATTAAATCCCCACAGCCCACCTTTAGCAATGTCTTTCTTCCAGCAAAGCTGCATCTCCTGAACCTTTCTGTATATTGCCCCCCCCAAATATAGACCAAGTGCCAGGTATATGTGACATTTATCATGAAAATAACCACAGACTACCACTTGACCTATAGGCTCATGGCCACCTCATCATTCAAAATGCATTTAGTCCAATTTCAGAAGTCCCTATCACCTTGTACAATCCCAACATTGTTTAAACATCCAAAGTCTCTTCTGGGACTCAAGGCAATCTATTAACTATGATACTCTGTAAAAATAAAATTAAAAATTTCATATACATAATGGCACAGAATATATATTACTTTTCTAAGCAAGGGGAATGGGTGAGGAAATATTGTACCACAACAAAACTAAAAGTCAACAGGGTAAACATCAAATCTGGTACCCCTTTGTTCATTATCTGGGACTTAGTATCATATAGTTTATGGCTGATGCATAACTTTCTCTCTTGTGCTGTGTCCCCCCCCCCCCCCCCCCCCCCGCCGCCCCGTGTACATCTCTCCTTAGTAGATGTATCCCATCTCTAGCATCTCTAGCACCTGTGGTCTCCACCACAACCTACGCTTTATGTTCACAGTGTCATTTGGTAGCCTCTTAGAGGCCCCTCACAAAGATTGAAACACTGCCAGTATGAAGAATCTCTGACCCCCTCAATCTTGCATCCATCCTGCCTTCAAAACCAGTCCTTCATTTTGGACTGCCAAGTTTGGCCGCCAGGTTGGATAGAATCTCTCCCCTTAGACTACAGTTCTGGCAGCTTTTGTATATTAAAGCAACTGCTTACTAATAGCATACAACTCTTTAGGCTATTTTCAAAAATTAGAGGCTTTGCTAGGTTAAGTGTTGCGGTGTGTACACCTTTTCTACATTTCCAGTGTTTAACAAGAGATTCTGTTGAAGAAATAATGTCAATAATTACTGGCTCTTTCCTAAATGTGACTTTCCTATAACATTAAGTGTCTTAGTGATCTTTTCATCTCCAAGATGCAGATTTTGTTATTTCTTGCTGACCCACTTGTTTCTCTTTTTTTCATTGTAGACTTGCATAAGAGTAATCAGTAATAATTATCCACAGATTCAATGATAGGCTGTTTTGAAACTTTCTATGCCAAAGTTAGTCCACTACTTTTCAATTTATCCTCAGACAATTTCTTAGGACACAGTTGGAATTTAGCCAGATTCTTTGCCAAAATATCACAGGAATGGACTTTATCCCAGTTGCAGATAAGTTTTTGTGACCCTTCCCCCCACCTGAAATTTCATTAGGTGGGATGTCACTGTGCACATTACTGTCTTTCAGGATCCTACAAGAACAACACATTAAGCTCTGCTTAGAGCGTTCAGTGGTTTTTCTATTTCAAACTTTGAGCATCTTCCACATTTCTCCAAAGAAAAACATGGTTGGGTCCTTTGCAGAAACACTCCACCTTCCTGGTACCTATTTCTGGATTAACTACTTTTCCGTTGTTGCAATAAAACATCATGACCAGCAGTAACATAAGAAAGAGTCTTTTTGGCTTACAGTTCCAAAAAGTAAGCCTAGCATGACAGAGGGAGGGCATTGCAAGGCAGCAAGAACAGGTGCTGACAGTTCACATACTGCAGCCACACACAGGAAGCAGTAAGAACACCCAAGAAATGGATCAAGGTCAAAACCCTCAAAGCCCTTCACCAGTGAAACACTTCCTCCACCAAGGTGCCATCTCCAACTCCCTAGTGTTCAAATACATGAGCCTATGAGGGACACCACTAATTCCGTCCACCCCAGGAAGCAACCCTAAGAAAGCAGGCAAGGTGTCTTAGCTACATGTTGGCTTTTATAATGTTTTCCTCCCTCCCTCTCCCCTCCCTCCCTCTCTCTTTCTCTGTGCACAAGTACACGCATAGAGGTTGAGGGGTAACCTTGGATTTTAATCTTCAAATGCTATCCCCCACCAGCCCCTTTATTTGAGATACCTGGAATTCATCAAGTAGGCTAGGCTCCCTACTCAGCAAGCCCCAGGGATCACCTGTCTCAGCCTCCCTAGCACAGGGATCACAAGTGCACATGACCATGCAGATTTTTCCTTATGCGGGTTGTAAGGATCAAACATGGGATCCAGTTCTTGCACAGTAAGCACTTTATCACCTGCTGTATCCCCAGTCCTGTCTTGGCAAATTTCGTTTTCTATGTGTTTAAACCAGAGCCTTACAATCAGTTCTGCTCCTGCCTATACCAACTCCCAAATGTCGACTGGGATTTTTGCTTTGTTTTGTTTTTGCTTCTTAGTAACTTACATTTGCTAGTAAGATCTAAGAGTTAGAAAGTCAACCCACTATATTCACAAGACAATCTTAGCTTCACCTTCACACTAAAATTCTACCCTACCTGTGATGGTTAGTTTTAGCTGTTAATGTGACGAAACCAAGAATTACCTGGGAAGTGAGAATAAGTGAGGGTTTTCTAAATCATGTTCACTACCGCTTATCTGTGAAAGACTGTCTTAGTTATGCTAAGTGATATGGGACCCATCTTCAAACTGAGTAGTTTCGTTCTCTGGGTCTGGGTACTGAATGGTACAAGAACAGTGAGAGCAAGCTGACGTGAAAAGGGGTACACATGTGTTTTCTTCTCTCCACTTTTGGCTGTGGGTTGCTGCTTCAAGTTGTAATTGCAACTTCACCACTACAGTGGACTGTGGCCTGGAACTGGGAGCTAAAATATGGTTTCTTCTTTTCTAAGTTGCTTTAGATCAGATAAAATACACAACAGAAACAAAATTAGGACACACATAATTTTCAGACTTGGATTCCCATCCGGCCTCTGCCGTTCCCTGGACTAAAACTCATAAATAATTCATGAGGTCCAGATAATCCCCAAGGTTTCAGATTTGGCATTCACAAAGGTTGGCTCCTGTTGTCTTTGGAGATCACACATTGAATCCTACTTTTATACTTAAGTAATCAGTTGTCATTGATGATAACTTCATGTAAAATGGTCAATATTTTTTTTCTAACCATTGAAGGAGATTTCCAACACTTAGGGGCTTATCTGAATAATCATTCCCCATATTGGGAATTAACAGTCCTCACTCTGGTATCTGTTGTCAATCTATGCATATCTATTTTTTTTTTACTATATAGGCATAGAACCTCTTCATCTGTTTCTCTGTCTGGCTGAGTATACAAATCACCCACTATTCTAAAACTGACATCCAAGTTTTGTGAATGCACAGTGGAATGTAAATCCTTCGAATTATAAGTAGGAAGCCATTCATTTCTCTGGACCTTGGCTCTGCTGGAAGAGCACTCCCCTTAGAAATACTACAGTCACAACAAATATGCTTCCAAATGATCCAAAGGCCATTAGAAGCAGTATGGTCATGAGCGAACAATTTATTCCAACTCAACACACTAGAAAAACACCACACATCAAAAAAAAAAAAAATTAACCTTAAAATGAAGTGTTTCATTTAAGACCTTCTGCATTTTGCTTCCTTTTCATGTCTGAGTGCACTGCTCACTGACGCTGTAACTTTCTCCAGCTTTCCCCTCACTAAAGTACACCATATCCATCATGATGGAACGCTTGAGTTACAGCCAGTTTACTCACATTAGATCCCATTAGCGATTATACTAGTGTTCAAAATACATTACTTCCTTCGTCTCATACCCATATAGGATTTTTACGTAATGAATTAGATCAATTAGTCTCACATGACAAGAACAAATCTTAAATAGTACCATCCTTATTTTAAGACAAGCTTGACAGAAGGCAATGAAAAAAACCGTAAAAATTAATTTCCTTTGTAGCATAGCAACAAAGAATTAAACAACAAAGCTTAGCTCTAAATGTCTGTGGTGTGAGTTGAACAGCCGAGAAAATAAGGCAGCAAAAAGGAGGATAATGGTTCATTCAGTGTGGTTTTTGAAAGACATAACTTCATTATTTGCATAGCTAAGAGCCATGTTTAAATGTCCAAACCAACTTGTTTATAGACTTTTCAATTGAGGCCATTATTGTCCTTTGGGGAAAACCATGCTGATTGTAATCAGCTAAGAAATTTACAACTATTGCACTGATCAATAGCTAGAGATTTTTGTTAGCACAAAGCCAGCCCTCTCTCCACATCTTTATTTTGCCAGTACCCAGTTGTTTCTTAACACCCCTGGTCTGCTCCATTCAAGTGATTCTTTCAAACATCCAATCCAGCATCGTCCTAACTACTGTTGGTATCTGTTCCTTCCCACTTCAGCCATCATAAAGCACCTAAGATTGACAAAAAGCATCCAAACTGCAGGTAATTTAATCTAAAGGCTCATAACATTCATTCTGTGGAGACATAACCCTGGAAGGAATCCTTTACCTCTGTGGTCATCAGTATAGCAACTGTCCACAATCTTTTTAGATCATAGTTTATTTCTTCATTGTTCCATCAAGAACAGTGAATGCCATAAATGGGCTGTTGGTAGATAACTGGTTCTCAGCGCCCAGTATTCTGTTTATGAGTATACTAAATTGTGTCACCCGAGGAGTCAACAGAAGATACAAATCTGTGCTCATAGGTCACTAAAATTGTGTTCAAAAACCTTGAGGTGAAAGTTGTCCCAGTTGCCTCTCTTTATTCAGGGTGACTCCCAATGTCTGTTTTAATACCCCAACAGTAAAAGATAATTTAGCACTGAAGGGAAAGGGAAGTGAGGAAAGGAGGTTTTCAGAGAACTCTTCCACTATGAAAATGAATTTTCATTGTCCTCTAAACCAAGCATCCTTTCTTCAGGAAATGTGAATAAGAGGAGATACACAACCAAGACAATAAAACCCAACCCCTTTGGGGGATGATGAGGAAGCTCAGTTTTCCTGTCAACTGTTTTATTCTGCTTTTACATAAATATCTCACATAAAAAGCATTATGTGACAGAGTTCATTAAAGCATGTGGCTTATGTGCAAATGGAATCTTTTACACTGAAATCTTTTAAATAATTTTTTAATGCTTTCATCACTGACAATTTGAAAAGCGTTGACGCCAGTATATGCTATTCAGAAATCAACTCAGGAGTTAAGAACTTTTAAACTTAATTCTCTTCTACTTCAACAGATCCACATATGATGTCATTATACTTAGTGAGCTACTTAGAAACTCATGTCCTCTAGATTAGGATAAGCCAGAAATATAAATTCTCAATTTACATCCTTAAGAGACCTTCAAAATTACACGAGAAGCTCAAATCTGACCCAGTTTTTACCATAGGTAAAATATAGAATGCCCTCTACAACTGTGCTTGGAAACTCATTTTATTTAGTCTTTTTTTAGTAAACTCCTGCTGTTTAGCTTTGGCTCATCATTTGGAGAGTTCTAGAATTGGATTGAAAGCACCTCCTTCCCCCCACCACACACACACACACACACACACACAGGCTTTGCAGTCTCTCTCAGAGGAAACAAAATAAAGAATTGTTTCAGAAAGTCTAACTTATGGTGTGATAACGTCCAGTCACGGGGAAACAAAGACAATGGGAAAGACAGCACCAACCCTCCTTAATGCTGGGAAGCCTTAGATATTTGGATATGGTTCAGAGAGTCCATATGGTCTCTCAAAGGAATTTTTAACTTTGCCTAATTGATCTCCAAGTAGAATTCAGTCCTTCTTGTTTCTAAGAGCCTCTCTGGCACAAAGAAGCCTGTGGCTCCCATCTGCCTTTAATAAATGACTCACACTATGTGGTCTGAAGCCTCAAAGCAGGGCTGTCTTCAGGAAGCAGGCCTGGGCTTCCTCTTACAGGCAGAGCAAATGGCTGTTTTAAGGTAGATCTGAATGGCTACTCTCAGACTTCGCCCAAGTGTATTCCTATTGCTGCCTTTTAAAAAAATTTATTACAAAGTCATGTTACCTTTCTTGCTTTCTTCTGTAATTCTCAAAGCCAAAGCAAGGCGAATGGGATGGGTCACAAGCCTGGCTTCCTTTTACAGTTATTTAGTGTCTTGGGAATTTGGAAAGGACAGAATATCTGCTTAAAGTTTGTTCAAGTAAGATGCTTCCTGGGCAAGTTCTGGCTCCTGTCACTTAAGAGCCCAGGGAATTTGCAGAAATAAATCGAGATCCCGTCCTTAGAACTTCATTCTCCTCATTCCATTCCCTTTGCAAAGATGTCTTCTTCAATCATTTCCAGGCTCTAATATTTCCATTCTCTGTCTAGTCCTGAGAGTGTTCTACTCTGAGAAGCTGGATCCCTAATTTTACCTAGACAGTACAATAAATAATAATAGACATACATTGTAAATGAATTACATGCCAATCCTGTACCTGCAGTGTGGCGATATATTGTATATTTAATAAACATCATCCTGGAATATCAGAGACCAGAATCACCTAGAGTCAAGCCATAAAGGTCAGAGAGTATGAACCATGTCTTTAATCCCATCACTCAGGGCACAGAGATCTTTCTGGATTTCTGTGACTTCAAGGCCTAACAACTGAACAGTAGTAGCTCACACTTTTAATCCTGACTCTAGGATTTCGATGCAGAGTTGAATCCAGAAATGAAACAACTGAATGGGGGAGATACGTAGGGCAGAAGAGGCAGAGATTCAGGCATTCTGTAGGAGTGAGGAGGACTCAGCAAGAGGCAGAGGACTCCTGAAGACAGCATTTGCCCTGTTCAGCCTTAGAAGTTGGCTGGGTCTGGTGAGAATTGACTGTGGTCTGTTTCCTCTCTCTGATATTCCAGCTTTTCCCAAATATCTGGCTTTGAGTTCTTTATTATATAGAGACTAGAATTCATGCAATACTGGAATTCATGTGTAATTCCACAAAACCACTCTCCTATCTCTGTTACACAGACCGACCAAGACTCAGAGTTTAAATGACTTCCCTCGAGTGCATTTAAAGATGATTCCGATACTTTTCTTATTCAGGCATTGCACCAGGGTGAAAACAAGCCCTTCTTGTCTATCCTTCTCCTGAGGAGTACCTGCTTACTTCTTACTTGTAAGAACACCTGTCTCCTTCTGGGTTTTCATTATCTTCCACTTCTGGCTAAGATAAGGAGATAAGACATTTCCACATTTCAAAATAGAGGGTATGTCCGTTTGTGATCATGTTACTTTGTGAAAATGTACCACATGGATGTGTCAGGAATAACATAAGGCTGGAAAACACAGGCCCTTTCAGACATACATTTTCCCAGCAAAGCCTCACTCTGAGGAAGAAAAAACATGAACTTAGAAAACATCTAGTTCCCCTCCATCTTACTTTTCTGTCATGTATTGTAAACAGTAAAGTCCAATTCCAAATGTCTCCATGTGACTTGAGTTAGAAGACCTCCAATATGCTTTAACCTGGCATACATAGTGTGGAAGAAGGCATTTTTTTAAAGATGTTTTTTACTTGACTCAATGAGTCGTCTCCTGTAGTAGATAGAGAACACATTTCTTCAGGAGTTCCCTTATCCGCGCAGTAAAAGTAAAGAAGCATGACAGTGTGGTATTCTGAGGCAAGACTATAAGAAAGAGCATGCTTCTCTGCTTGTTTTGTCTCGTTTCTCTGCTATCTGCCATGAGAGTAACATGTCATAATTAGTTAACTCTTTCTAGAACAAGAAATTATGTAAAGGATACTTAACCTAACCTCAGGCTGGAACCCAGATCAGATGACCCAAGCCAAACCCAAAGTCTGCCTTCTGGCTGTGATAAACACCTTAATCAAGAGTAACTTGGTGAAGGGAGGGGGTAGAAATTCATCTAATCTATAATTAACAGTAAGTCATGCTGAGAAGCGAGGACAAGAATGTAAGGCAGGAAGATGGAGACAGGAACTGAAGCAGAGGCCACAGAGGGATGCTCTTTCTAGCCCGCTCTACTTGGCTTGCTCAGCCTGCTCTTTTAACATAACCCAGAACTACCTGCCAAGGATGGCAATTCTCACAGTGGACTGGGCCCTCTCTGATCAATCAATAGTCATGAAAATGCCTCCCACAGACTTGCTGCTAGGCCAAACTTGTCTAGAAATTCCTCAGTTGAGTTTCTCTCTTCCAAGATGACTGTCCCTTGTGTCCCTTTGAAACAAAATTAACGAGAACACAAAACAAAGTCTAGGCATTTTTAAAAATGTCTATTTACAAGCTATTAAAGGTTGTATTATCGTTTGTCTCACACACAGCATTACACTGTTCCAGCAAAAGTTAACAAATGTAGTGAGATTCTGGAATTTTAAGTAATGAACTGATAGCACTTTAGGAAGGAATCTGTTTATACTATGACTGACTTGGAATTCAAGAAAACAAAACATTTCTTTGACCACAGAAAAGTTCTTTCTATTGTTGTGCCTATGAGGATTTCATTTTCTTTACAAAATTCAGAAGAAAAAAATATTTCACTACAATTTATCATTAGGAAAGGGTACCTCTTCTACAGACACACACACACACACACACACACACACACACACACGCGCGCACACACACACGCACACACACACATGCACACATTCCCAAGAAGGTTTGAGGGGAGAAAGAACAATGCCTATTTCAAAAGATAATTTAAGCCAAGGCAGGAAAGTAGCTATTCCTCATCCTCAGAAAGATGCCAGAAGGGAAGAAACTCGTTGTCCCAGTGAGGTTAAAAAGCATGTCTCCAAAGAAAATGTTTGATTTCCTGTTTCATCGGAGCATTTCTTCATTTATAAGAATTAGATCACCAGCTTAATGTCTCCAAATTGCTCTGATGCACATGATAATAAGCATGTTCTTATCTCTGGAAAGCTAAGCAAATGGATGGATGTGGGGGTGGAGGACCTAAGTTACTGCTGTGGATGACAGCAATACTGACTTTCTAAATATTTACATGTCAAACGAGACAAAGACCAGATCTCCAGAACTGGAAGGCCTTCTGGGTTGGAGACACATAGGGCTCTCCTGCTACTGAAGATGTTTTATTTACGTACACCAAAAAGTTTGAGTTCATTACATTTCCAAGGAGATGTCTCTAAAAGACAAGAAACTACCACAGACAAAATTTGTTTTTGCCTCATTTCTCAGCTACAGAGTATCTGGTTATTCATGTAGAACATCTAGCTTGCCTTTCATCACTGCATCCTAAGGATAAGGCAGAGGCGACGGAGGCAATGTATGCATTTTTTTTATCATAAAGTAATTCATAAGAAAGCTGCCTCTTATCATTAGTGTTCCCAGTGTGCAATCACAGTAAAGTTTTCTGAGATGAATATAAGAACCACAAATCAGAATAAGGAAAGATAAAACTGTTCTGTGTCTCTTTCATAACTTTTACAAATTTGTCTCCATTCATTGGCCAACACATATCAAGTAGCCACTTCTTCTTGCAAAGACATAGAGGCTGGACATCAGTGGTGGCAGAATTAAGCCCCAGAACAAAACTGTCAGCTCTGACCATGAGCCTTCTGCCTTCAACCAAGACTGACTTTTCTCAGCTCATGATGAAATTCAAAGGAAGGGTCTGGTCAGCTGCTTGGCCAGAGCCCTGTGTAAGATCTTCTTGCCACAGTGGCCCAGATAAACCACTCTTAGATTCCTGATTTTCAGAAATTACAAGATGATATATAGTTGGTGCTTTGAGACAGCAAATTTAGAAATAGTTTATTACCAAAAAAAAGTACTATCTAATTTTCTGTCAACGTTACACAAGCAAGAGTCATTTCAGAGGAAAAGATCTTCAAACACGGAAGTACCCTCAGTAGACTGGCCAGTGGGCAAGCCCATGGTACATTTTCTTGACTGATAATAAATGTTATGGAGGACCCAGCCTACTGTGGGTAGTGCTATCCCTGGAAAGGTGGTTCTGGGTGCTGTAAGAGAGTCTGAACAGGCCATAGAGAGAAAAGCAGTAAGCAAATCTCCGCCATGTAATGCTCCAGTTTCTTACTCCAAATTGCGGATGCTGTGTCGTGCTCCAGTCCCTTATTACAGGTTACTAACGATTTCCTGCCCCTGACATCCCAGGAGCTCAAGCTACGAAATGAAATGAACTCATGCTAATTTTGGTCATGGTGCTTTATTACAACAATAAAAATCCTAACTAAGACAGAGATTGGGGCCAGGAGTTGGATATTGCCTTGACAAATCCTAGTATACTTTTTGAAGAGGAATGTGGAAGGATTTTGGAACTTTTAGCTGGGATAATCTCTGTGCTCTCAGAGCTAATTCTGAAAGCAATGCAGGTGCTGGAGGCTTGTGAGGGTTCAGAAGGAAGCAAGGCCTCTACCAGAAATATTTATGTGATATTTGAACTAATAATCTGTGGTTATGGTTAGCTGGAGCCGAAGAGCTAGTTGGCTGTAATTAACAAATGATCAAGACCACTAAAGTGAATCATTGCTTTGCTGCGACAATAGATAACAGTCATTTGAAGCTGAGTAATTAGTCACTTTTACAAAGAGACCAGCATCATTGAGGTGAAATCTCCTGGGAGTATTTCCTCAGAGTCAGCACATAGAACCCTTGGTCTAGAAGGAGCTGAGGCTTCATCTCATGCAGGTAGCTGAACTTGGAAATGTGAGAGTCATATAGTTGGTACTGGTTTTTAAGGCATAAAGGGGCCATGGAAAGCAGCTGAGGCTTTTAGCATCATGATAGGCAAGTAAGGGCCATTTTTGAAGGTACAGCATCAGTTCCTCTGCAAACTCCAGAATTAAAAGGAGAATGAAGAGAATTTGAAACTTAGCACCATGTGGCAGGGTCACCTTGCCATCTATGATGAGAGCCCAAGACAGGTTATCAGTGAAGGTTACAGCCCAATTGTAGCAGGATAACTGAACATTGTAGAGATATCAATGGATCATCAAGGATGGAAATATCCCTGAACAGAGAAGGCCTGAGTTTAGAAGAAAAGCTGCTTGTGCTATGTGTGTCAGAACCAGAGAAGTGTGACTGTCTAAGCCCTTTGGAGCCCAGAATAATGTGAGTGAATCTCAGACGTTGGACACTGAGTCACTCACACTGCGGGAATTTGGTTTTACTTTGTTCAGGTTATGACTGAGTCCTAGTTCTTGTTGGAATAAGAACGTATTTAACATATTTTTATAGGAGCCCAAAGTTGAAAGACTTTGAAATTTTACAGAGACTTTGGAGTTTTACAGAGACTTTGGAGTTTTACAGTCTGTATTTTAGAGAATCTTTGGATACTTTAAAAGGACTGAACTTTTAAAGTGTTTGAATGTTTAAAGACTGTGGGACTTTTTAAAGTTGGACTGTTTTATATAGTGATATGTATATTACCACACCATCTTGGGGACAAATGATGATGAAAAGGTTTTAATCGAATAGTGGTGTATCTGTGTATCAAGTTTAGAAGAGGACAGTTGTACAGGCCACTTTCTGTCAACACGACACAAGCTAGAGTCCACTGGGAAGAAGAAACCGCAAATGAGGAAATGTTCTTAGCAGACTGGCTCGTAGACACGTCTGTGGTAGATTTTCTTGATTAATTATTGAAGTGGATGGGCCCAGTTCATTGTGGGCAGTGCCAGCCCTGGCCTGGTCGTCCTGGATGGCAAGAGAAAGGCAGCCGTAAGGAGCAAGCCAGTAGACAGTACTCCTTCGTTACCAATGCACCAGGTTCCTGACTCGAGTTCTTCCCCCTTCCCTGGATGGTAGACTCACGCTATAAAGTGAAATAAGCTCTTTCTTTCCCAAGTTGCTTTTGGCCGTGGGGTTTCATCCATGCACAAGAAATCCTAGCTAAGACACAGACTAACTGGGGATGGAGAACTAGCTCGGCCATTAATGACTCCCACATACCTTCTAAAGGACATGGGTTTAGTTCTCAGTAATAGGTAATACTTTGTGTAAAATGTTTTTGTAGACTATGTGAAACAATCAACACTCGATTGTGATTAGTTTCATTACTGTCTTGTTTATGCCACTTGCCCTTCAATCAGATGGTCTGTCCGTGTCATGTAATGTTAAAAGTGTTTCTGTATTACGCTTGCTTTCCTGAGGATATGTGAATAAACACCTATTCATTTTAGACAAGCTATCAATGATAGACAAAAATAACAATTCTGCTCAGGGTTTAACATGGTAAAGCAGCACACTTAGTAGAGGCTTCTTACAGAATCATAGGTGAAGGTTACCTACAGAAGCATGTGTACTACTGAAGACCATGCCCCTCAAAGATAATTATCTGCTTATCTATCCTTGGGAACGGATAGGGCCTTATAGGGTGCCCTTCTCAGGTAGACAAGCACAGCCTATATTTTCTACTTCAAAACAACAATGCCAAGAACATCTTCCCCCAAGTGCCTAGAATTTATAATCTAATGTTATCATGGACACCTAGGGCCCACTACCAGCCAGATTGGCAGTCTTAGCAATTTTCAGGCTAGTGGGAAACCCTGTCTCAAAAATCAAAACAAAACAAAACAAAAAGACAGTTGTTGAGGCATGACAACACCAGAGGTTATCTTCTTTTGGTTGCATACAAGCACACACACATGCATACACGCACACATGCACACAGAGAGAAGATACTATAAATCAAAGAAAACCAATATGTTGTCAGCAAGATACATTCAAGAAATATTCATATATGTTCACATCACAGTGAACTTACAAAATGTTAAAGCCAAATAGAAAGTTTGTCATTATCCAGAAACTAAAGTTTACCTTGAAACCTTGAATTGCTCATCTGACAATTTTGGCTCTAGCAACAGCAAAACCCTTGGGAGATTGGATTGATGTGTGCTCAGGCACCCAGAGTTCTGCTCCTTTCACAAAATAATGACATTTGCATACAAAAAACAGTGAAGGGTTAAATTAGTAGCACATGTGCACTAAAGCAAGCACTTCAAATGTAAGGGAGTCAACCTCAGATGCAGCTTCAGAGAAGCAAGAATAAAGGAGGCCCTGAGTACAAAAATCATCTTACTAAAGATAAAAGGGAGAAAGCTAAAATACGAAACTGTAATGTGCGTCAGAAGAGGAAATGGAATTAGAGTAGTTTAAGTTGCTTTGTTTACAATTAAATTTAGCATACAATTCAATTTGGTACGCAATTAAATTTAAACATTGGGAAGTCAAGAATGCATTTTTAATTACAAGAATAATCACTTAACAGGAAAGAAACAGAGCACATAAATTTCAAACAGTTATTGGAAGACATGGGAAGACTAGAAATAAGTTTGAAAAAGAAAGTAAACAAGTGAACGGAGATAAATGGAAGGCATGAAATCAAAAGCAGAACATGCACTCCGACAAATAAAATATGAATGTGAAAATAAAATATAAATATGAATACAATATAAATATAGTTATGTAAATATAAAAATACAGATGTTTTGTGATACGATAAATCACACCATACTCTCACTATGCTATTCAGGGTAAGCATTAATAAGAAATAGAAGTATAAAAACCTTCAAGGTCTGACAATAAGGTAACAGAATCAGTGACAGCATCAAACAGCAATGGGGTGAAGCTGGAAGCAGCTTTGTTAACCACAGTAGACAGTAGATAGTAAGACAGACAACCTTACTGTACATTAATTTGATTATATTTTACTAGAGATGGAACTAATGTATGTGATAAAACTTTTTAGCAGGAAGGTAAAACATCATGTGTGCATTCCTCACTTGCAGCATCCACAAGGAAGATATCACAGAAACATAAGCATATATCTATCAGCCAAGAGAAGTGGAAAGTCCACCACATCCTTCCTCTTTACTGCCTCTGATAGTCTGAATAAGGAGAGCACCCATAGGCTCATGTATTCCCATGCTTAATCACTAGGCAATGACACTGTTTGGGAGGATGTGTGGCCTGTTGACTGAAGTGTGTCACTGGGGGTGGGCTTTGAGATTTCAAAAGTTCATGCTAAGCCCAGCTTCCCTCTCTTTCTCTGCTTGTGAATCAGGATGTAGCTCTAGTCTACTGTTCCAATGTCATGCATGCTACCACACTCCCTACCATGATAATGATGAAAACCTCTGAAACAGTAAACAAGCTCCCCAGTTAAATGCTTTCCTTTGTAAGAATTGCCTTGGTCATGATGTCTCCTCATAGCAGCAGAACAGTGACTAGAACTCTGTTCCTCCTTCTCTTGATGAAGCCCTTGTTAACAAGCCTCCGTGTTACATTTAGGTCTCTCAAACCTGGGTAAGGGGTTATATACAGGAGTATGGGTTACTTATCAGTGGTTATACAACCGAAGAAAATGATACTCTCTCCAGCAACAGCCATTAACTGCCAAAAGCCCCACCCATGCTGAAATGTTGATGGGCCCAATTTTGTGATGACGTGCAGAAAAACAACTGCTGTGGTGAATTCTTGATGCAAGGTCTATGTAATATCTTGAGCACATCATTTTGATGCACATAGCTCATCTTCTCACTCCAAGTCCTCTTCCATGATACTCCCTGAGCCTTGAAGCTGCCTCACTTAAGGCCAAGCACTTCGCTGTCACTATCACTGATTCTCAGTGCCTTGGCCGGGAATGGTTTTGACATTAATACCACCTGCTATGGGTTCTATTATGGAGGCTGGGCAGAGCATTAATCTATGAGTAGAGATAGGTATTTTTTGACAATCTGTAAGTCTGACTTAAAAAATGAAATTAGGGCAGTTTCGTGTTCATATGGGAAAAATGCTAAATTAGACAATGATTTCAGACCACACATAAAAATCAACCCCAAGTGGAATAAAGACCTGAAGCTAAAGGCAAGGCTATTAAACTTACTAAGCTTTTGTATAATAATAGAATATCTGTATGACTTTAGGGTAGAAAATATTATCTAGTCACAGAACTCTCCAATCATTATAGACAAGATTGATAGGTTTAACCATAGAATTACTAGGAATTTCTATTTCTCTCTCTCTCTCTCTCTCTCTCTCTCTCTCTCTCTCTCTCTCTCTCTCTCTCTCTCTCTCTCTCTCACACACACACACACACACACACACACACACACATACACACACACACACATACACACACACACACACATACACACACACACACACACACACACACACATACACACACACACACATACACACACACACACACATACACACACACACACACACACACACACACACACGCACGCACACACACACAATAAGGAGAGACAGAAAAGATTATAGTACAGGCAATGGATGGAAACTCAATCCACCATTCGGGCAAGGGCTTATATTCCAAACGCACACACAACTTTGAACTAGCCAATAGCAATACATTTGAAATTGCATGTTAATATAGGTGTGCTGAATGTTTGGCCGTGGCAGTTAACTGAGAATGCAAGTTACGAATACAATGCAATAATAGTATATGCTCATAGATAACTAATTATCTACCCTGGAGAAAGTAGTTTTGATATATGTCTAGAAACTAGCACTATTTATATGAGACCAAATTGGAAATACCAAAGTATGCAGTAGCATTAAGATTAAAAAGTAAGCCTGGCACCCATGAATGCAGTATCATAAACTGCTATAAGTAGTAAAGTACACACAATATAGATGAGTCTTGTAGTGTTTGGCACAGGGAGGACATACTGTAGTTTTAATTCTAGAAGTTCAAAACACATAAAATAGATCTGTGCAGTATCTGTGATATGATGTTTTTATTGCATGTAAATAGTTATCTCACAACTCAGAGTAGACACACTTGTAAGAGAGGGAACAGGTAGCAATGGCCAAGGCAAGCACTAAGATGCTATCAGGTCTTACTTCTTAGACTAGGCTATGGAAACACACATGTTCCCTTTACAACTTATTAAACTATCTTCTTCTGCTCTACAGACGTCTCTGGATGTGTGATTTGCAAGATGTTACATTCAATTTTTTATTAAAAATACAGTGTAATGTTTCATTTCTACCAGTGGGTCCATCCTAAAATCTATAGTTTTTACATTCCCTGTGCATCTAGCTGAATGTTTGGTGTAGAACATGCCAGCAGACTTCTTACTGAGACCAAGAAGGAGATTAAAGTAATGATTGTATCAATGGATTCATCCAGGTACTAAAAATGTATTTGTAAAACTCCATATACTCTTTGGATAAGTAATCGCAATTTGCAGTATTTTTGTTCCCTGTGAGGTAGTTCAGTGATGTGGAACGGAATCATTAGCCAGCTCTTCAGCTTGAAACTTCTCTTACTTGTGAAGAGAGGCAGAAAATGAAGTGTTTGGAATAGAGCAAAAAATTCTCTCTAGCTCGATGCTGCGAGAATAACAGAAGTGGCTATTCCCGTGGTTCAGATATCTCTGACGGAGATCTGAAGGATATGTCAGCCCCACTTCTCCCAGGCCGGTGGCTGTCATCTAAAGACATTTAATAAGCATAGCTCGTGGGCTAATGACAGGACATACAAATGTAATGAAGCCCAGTGATCACTCCAAGAACAGTTGCTGTTGAGAGTCTATATCCAGCCCGTTTAAAACCACTCCTTGTTCGCACATCCTCCATCTCTTCTTGTCTCATGTACTGCCCTTCATGAGTTACTGACCTTTCATTGTCTGTCTGACCAGCAGCCAAAATGTTGAACTAAACAAGAGAAAGGTGTCAAACGTCACCAAAGACAATTGATCCTAGCAGGAAAGAAAATAATCAGAGCCACATTATTCCTGCCATAGTGGGCAAGCAGAAAATAGGACATAATGTAGAACAGGAGCCTGAGCAATCAATCAATCAATCAATCAATCAATCAATCAATAGATAAATAAATAAATAAAAACAGCTGCTAACTGAACTGAAAAGATGGAGATTATGGTTTGGCAAGATCCAAAGCACCTATCATGTGCTGTGCAAAGTAAGAAGGAAGAGGATGGCCATGGAAAGAGTTCGCTGAGCCCTGCTGTGCAAGGACGTGAGAAAGAAACTACTTGAGGACAAAGAGGAAGAACAGATACCATGGGCTTAAGAATAGTTTGTCATCACCTACTACAGATATAAGTCCTGGAATCCTCATTGTCACTGCAGTAATGGCCAAATTCACAGCAGTGTGGAAAAGGCCACTTTGGATTGGCCCACTGTGGACTCTGAAACTTCATCTACTCAGGCCACAAAACCTACCTACACCAAGGACAACACATTTTTAGATAAATAAATTACCTTTAAATTATCTTTTTCCAAATTCAAAAACCAATGATATAAACCTTACAGTGCATATCATTCCATCAAAATTAATGTCTGATATCCAAATTAGGATACTGCTGAATATTAGAAGACTTACAGAAAAGAATAGATGCCATCAAAATCTACAATCCAAAGCCACCAACGAAAACTAACATAGAAATTACAGGACTGATAAAGTTAATTACCATAGCTATAAAGAAAGTTTACATATTGGTTCAATATGTTAGAGAATATGGGTGAAAACAGGCAAAAAAAGAAAAAATATTTTAAAACAAAAAAGAATATAATAAAAATAAATTTAAAATAGAATAATAGTAATAAACAATAATTTAAAATATCTAAAGAGTGAAAATGTAGTCTTTAACATGAGTCTGGATAGAGTTAGCAAATTATGTAGAACAGGAAAGATAAAAAAGGAGCTGAGGAGACAGCTTGGCTGGTAACATGTCTGCTCCGCAAGCATGAGGACTAGAGTTTGGATCCCAGCACCTGCAGATAAAGCACTTCAGCAGCATACATCTGCAACCCACACTAGGGAGTAGGGAAACTGGGTACAGATGGACTGATTGCTGGAGCTCATTGCTCGGCAAGAGTATTCAAATAGATTAGATCCAGTTTCAATGAGAGGCTTGCCAACCCTACCCCCCCCACACACACACAAAGAAGGTTGAGAGTAATTGAAAAAGACATCCAGTGTTGATCTCTAGTCTCCAGTCTCCACACATGTATGAGCATGCACACACACACACACACACACACACACACTCACACACACACACACACAAAGAAAAGATCAATAATCTGAGAAACCTAAGATTAGAGAATTTTCAAAATCAAGTATTGAAGACAATGTTTCGTTCTATAGCAAAAGACTCAATGTGTAGCCCAGGATAGCCTTTTCTCTGTGCAGTTCCCCATCTGGGCCCAAAGAGTTCAGAAATGATAGGCATAGGCTACCAAGTACGGTCTCAAGAAGAAGCATCATGGATTTGTGGGATAGAATTAAAGCAATCTAAGTCACACATAAGAATTGCAGAGTAGAAAATCACTTGAAAATAACTGACAAGTTCTTAAATCTAATAAAAAGGCAACAGCCTTTCACCCAAGAACCTCCGTCAGTGCAGCATAAACAGAGAAAATCTAAGGATTTCCATTGGAAACCAAAGGGAAAAATGTGCACACAATATAAGTGGTAAACGGAATAAGCATGTAAGAAACACGGGGCTGAACATAAGGAGGAAAAACTCCTTATGTTCAGAATGACTTTAGTCCATAGAAAACTTTTTAACAATGGCCACGTTTCCAAAAGAAAATAAGGAAAACAGTTGTGGTAAATATTTCCAATTTTAAACACAGAGAAAACGTCCTGAATGAGTGAAGTGTTTGTCCCAAGGCAGGGGAAGAGAAAGAAATGGAATCTGGGTGAAGATAGTCACGTTTGAATGTCTGCATTGAGGGACTTGGCCCTACCCAGGGTGGACGCCCTACAGGGCATTGTATCCTCACTGCCCCACTCCGGGGTTGAGGAAGCTTATCACAGCTTCTGGATGGGACCCCACTGACCTTCTCCTGCACATACTGAGCTTTTCTCACCCACAGGCAAAGCTACTCTGGAAGTATCTGTGTTGCCCTTCCACATGGACATACAAATTCTGGCGGCTGAAAATAAAAACCCTCAAAGCCAGCGTCTGCGGTCAAACCAGAGAAGTCTAAGCTTGTGTGAGAGGCACCAAATGCTTTCTGCTGAGGTTTTGTCTAAACTAAACAGAAAAGGTAGCAAGCAGTCTATTAGAAGAGTGGGCAATCCACAAAGCCAAGCCACAATAATCAATGAGCCTAACAAAATATATTGATTCTCACAAGTAATCAAAAAATACAATTAAAACAACGGGAAGATTGCATGTCAGGTGTATCTAACCGGCAAGATCTTAAAAGACCAATGATACCCTGGGGAACAAATGCTTATTGAGTGCTGATAGGAAGATAAGCTAGAAAAAAATCTAGAGCCAAGTAATCTACAGAGACACTTTGAATGATACATTTTTGCTAACTCCACTGCTGAGATAGTAACCTAAAAGAAAGAAAGAAATAATACATGTAAGGACACCTGCAAAGGCATGCTGGGAGAAGTATTATTTATAATAGGAAACAAATTACAAGTAACTTCCATTTCTTAATGTGGAGATCTTTTTTTAAAAAAATTAAATCCATATACACTAAATTTATATAAATAAATCTATATATTAAATTGTCACTGAAGTGATAGGGTTTGCTTTTTCTTATACCAAGACAATAGTAACCTACCCTATTTATACAAACACAAGTATACACAGCCACCCTTGCTTCTGGCCCAACTGCTTTGTGTCTAGCCCAAGGCAATATTCTCTGCAGCTCTTGGAGTGACTTCCTGCTTTGAAAGGAACTGAGTCACTTTATTAAATCATGAGAATATTTCAAAATCAATATAAGTGGCATGACCTATAGTGTGCTTGTAATTAGATTAATAAAATTATTATTGCACTGAGGAATTCATAATGGTCTTGAATAGTTTACTGAGCAAAACTGTTTTTTGGCAATCACAACATTCCTTGGTCTCCATTCAAAGTCAAGGTTCTCCTGCAAATCTCAGGTCTTTCTTCTGATTTTGATTGATTCTTTGAGCCCAAAGCCCCTATGATGCTCAGGCCCCAAGAGATAACAGGAAACAAGCTCCCAGTCCCTGGAGAGGAGCACCTTAATCACTGTTCTCCCCCGGGGTATGTAAACTGACACAGTGTGGACACATAGTGACACTAGTACCCATTCCATGTGCTCATGCCTCAAATAATCATGTTCCCGCCTTTATAATCATGGTCCTTATGTTCTAGTACATCTCCCAGTACCTGAAATCCTGTCTGTTGGGATCCATTCTGAAGTGTAGCTAAGGGCACACTGAACAGGGTGAGAAGCAGTCTAATTTCATTGACTAACAGAATCTAAAAGCATATGTATTCTTATAGACGGAGTTTTACTTTCAAGGCGCCAGTCCAAAATTAATATTTATTAGAATATAAATTAACACTCACAATATTAGTAACAGCTTATGGTGGCACCTGAACAAGGACTGGCGGATCCAAGCGATGGACGAGCGATGAAAGCGCGATGGAAGCACGATGGATTCCGATTCTGTCTGTCCAGCAGCCAGCAGCCAGGAACCAGGAAGAGAGCTCCTCATGTCCCAGCAGCCACTTATCAATGGGCTTGGCCACACCCCCTCCTTATCAGCTGACACCTTAATCCCGCCACATCTCCCCCTTTTGTCTAAATAAAAAGGTTCTAAACTAAGATTATGTACAATAGGAATTATTATGAGTTAGTAACCGTAAATACCTATTCTTCAACCCCTTCAAGACCTGAGAAGGAAGATATATCACTTGAAAGTCAGAAGTACATGGAAGTAGTGGCTTCCAAAATTTGGGAGAGGACAGCAACACAGCTACCTGGACAATCATCCCTTGTTTTGTGCGCCGTTGGAGCATCTATCATATTGGCAACAGGCCTATGATATCTGACAGGTCTTCTCACAAGCAGGGAAATTTTGGAGGGACTGTCTTAGCCTGTCCAGGTAGGTTTCGTCAGTCTCCATCCATCAACTTGTTCCTCCAGCTTGGACACCATGTGTGTGCTGTCAATAATCAAGGTAAGGACAGTTCCTTACTCAACCGGCCATTCTCTGCCAAAAGGACAAACTCCAATGGAGTATCCTCAATGCTCATACCATCTCAGGAAAGGAGCAGTGACACCAGGAGTCGTCGTGCCTCTCATGGCCGAATTTCAAATGTTAAATGCCATATTCTCCGGGTCTATGAAATGGTTGAAGATTTCTGTCTATCTATGATATTCTAACCTGTATCTGAGATGACTGGGATATGGTACCTTAAGTAATGTTGACAGTAGTTTTTATTGCCCTAAGGATTAAACCCTGTACTAAAATTAGAATACCTATATAAGAGGTATACAATCCCTGAACAATGACTTTTAGTATGACTATCAAACATTAGCCGGGGTATATTACCATGTAAAGTGGCCACAGCATTTTAGACATGTATATACATATATATCATCTAAACAGAGGTATATAAAACATCTTGTGCATATATCATAACTAGTGCAATCATACATTATATCTAGTATAGTTAAATGAAGGTAGTAATTGCATAGTGTACATGACAATGATGTGCAAATATTTTAAACAGAGATAGAAGCATATATAAAACATAGCAATTACAGATTCAATTTTACATAATAGTTACAGATTCAGATTTATATCGAAATACAAGTTGCTTTGGTTATATAAAGCAATTCCAGATTGAACTTTGTTCAAATGTACAAATTATCACAATTAAACATATAAAATGATTTTACATTTGTATCAATATACAAATACCTATGCCAATGCAAATTGTCTTTAGCTTAGCCAATACATTTAGCTAAAATGGTGTATAGGTAGGAAGAACAATCTACCTTTATCTATCATATCTATCCCTCTTCTCTTCTTCAGAAGAGATCTTTAATGCTATATTATAGTTCTGTCCTCCACCCAAGTTTCACTTAAAACTATTCTAACAGAATAAGAATTACCCACAACCCTCAGAACATAAAACTTATTGGGAAAGGGGGCGTAGTCTTTCATAAGGTTGCTTCCTGCTGACTTAAGGGCGATGGCATCTCTATGGGATCCTGTAAAGGCTAAAACAGTGGTTAGATCTTAATGGACTGACTATATACATTTATAACCATTCTCAGAATAGTGGTTAACTCCATCTGGAATTCTAATTAGAAGTGTGATCTGGAGATTATCATAGGGAGCTATCTTGCAGCCATTTTTGAATAGTCTATTTTCTGAAAACAATCATTGATTGGTGCGCACCAGGTTCTTGATTTTTCTAATTTTGCCTCTGTCTGTCTGTCTACCTGTCTCTTACTCTCTCTTTTATTCTTGTTTCACTAGTAGGAGTTGCTGCATTGGGGGCCCCATCTCGGTACCAGATTCTTTGTAGATAGCTGATAGGAGGAAATGTTATTTACAATGGAAAACATAAGCATTGTTGATACTCAAAAAAGATATTAATATCTTCTATAACTTCAGGAGATTGTATGCAGACAGGATGTTTGAAAGTTACAGAAACAGAGAGAAACGAGGTTTAAGATGAAGTCTCGATAATATTGGTCCCTAAATATTCTGCCTTCTGTCTCACACCAAGTGGCTTTTCTGATATGAGACAGAATACTTCACATTTTCTTTATCAATATGCTTGGGTTTAGAGAGGGAGGAAGCCACTTGTTCCCAATCCAAATCCAGCCCTATTAATAGTCAAACCAGAACCACGCCTTCTTTTTTTTTTTTTTTTTGAGGTGAAGATGCAAGATGCAAAGCAGTAAATATTGAAATATTACCCAATAGTGCATATGTGTATTAGTTGGTCTCATAGTCAGTCATGTACACTCCTTAATCATCAGTCTGTCTTCTATTGCAGGTGAGTAATTAGTCTTAAGAACAGTTGTATCCGTTTTCCTGTAAAGACAAAACTGAGACCCTGCCCCAGGTTTGTTAAATGTGTTTTCCTTACCTTGTATCCATTTGTCATATCAGGGGTGAGCAATTACTTCTCCTCCTCAGGAAGGGACTCCTTTACAAAGCGGACTTTTATTAGTTTTGTCGGTACCCATATCTTTTCTTTGCCTGTTGAAACAAAAGCAAAACCCCTACCCCATCAAAGCACATATCCTGGCTTCCACTCAGAAGTCAACACATCTTTGAAGTAGATGGGTTGATTTAACTCAGAGGATTTCTCTATCACCCAATGTCTCTCAGCAGCTGATGTTCCCTTTTCATCAGCGTTAAGAAAATTTAAAGTCAATAAGGCACTGTGCAATCTCTCCCTGGGTTTTTTCATTTCTTTCTTCTGTATATAAAGCATCTCTTTCAACGTGCAGTGAGATCTCTCCACAACTGCCTGTCCTGTGGGATTGTGTGGTATCCCCGTAATATGCTTTATATTATAGTATCCAAAAATTATCTTCATTTTTCGGGAAACATAAGCTGGAGCATTGTCAGTCTTAATCTGAGTGGGAATTCCCATTATGACCATGGCTTCCAAAAGGTGAGTTAGTACAGCATCAGCATTTTCAGAACTCAGAGCAGTTGCCCATTGCATTCCAGAGTAAGTATCGATAGTATGATGTACATATTTCATCTTTCCGAATTCTGGGAAATGAAACACATCCATTTGCCAGATCTCATTTCTCTGTGTACCTTTAGGATTACTTCCAGCAGGTAAAGACGGTTGGTTATGGAAAGAGCAAGTGTTGCAATTCCTTACTATTTCGTTTGCTTCATTCCAAGTGATGGAAAAACTCTTTTTTAATCCTTTGCTATTGACATGATGTTTCTCATGAAATTCTGTGGCCTCTAGCACGTTTCCTATCAGCAACCGATCTATTTCATCATTACCCTGTGCTAGAGGGCCTGGGAGACCCGTGTGCACCCTGATATGTGTTATGTACATAGGATGTATCCTACCTCTGATGATATCCTGTAGTTGTATGAATAGTAAGGTCAATTCTGAATCATCAGGAATGAAGTCAGCAGTTTCAATATGTAAAACAACTCTTTCTGCATATTGAGAATCAGTAATTACATTGAGAGGCTCTGTGAAATCCAACAACACCATAATAATTGCATATAGTTCTGACTTCTGGACAGAGTTATAAGGGCTCTGAGCCACCTTAATTAAGTCTTCAGACTTGTAGCCAGCCTTTCCTAAATTGTTCGCATCAGTATAAAAGGTGAGGGCTCCAGAAATGGGTTTATCCTGTACCACATGAGGAAAGATCCAATTAGTTTCCTTTATAAATTGAATTCTCTTGTTTTGAGGATATTTATTATTAATCTCTCCTAAAAAGTCACTACAAGCTTTTAACCAAGGTTCACTGTCTGCCCATAATTGTTCAATTTCTTCATTAGTCAAAGGCACAACAATTTCTGCAGGGTCCTTTCCAATCAATTGGCGAAGTCTTAATTTACCTTTAAAAATCAGATCAGCAATTTTTTCGATATATGTCTTCATCTTCTTGCTTGGCCTATGTGGCAGAAATATCCATTCTAATATAATGCTTTCTCTTTGCATTAATATTCCTGTTGGAGATTGTCTAGAGGGTAAAATAACAAGTATGCAATCCAGGTCTGGATCCACACGATCCACATGTGCTTCTTGAAGTTTCTTTTCCACCAACTCTAATTCTTTCTCAGCCTCATCAGTTAATTCTCTTGGACTATTTAAATCCTTGTCACCGTCCAAAGTCTTGAACAAATTAACTAGCTCATAGTTTTTTATACCAATCATGGGCCGTATATGAGCGATATCTCCTAGTAACTTTTGAAAATCGTTAAGAGTCTTCAATTTATCTCTATTTAATTTTACTTTTTGTGGCCTAATTTTTTGTAAACCTATTTTATATCCTAAATAATTGATAGAATCTCCCCTCTGTACTTTTTCCAGAGCAATTTTTAGTCCCCAATCAGGCAATATTTTCTTTAGTTCTTCAAACAATGTTTCTAATGTCTTTGGGTTTGGGTCTGCCAGCAAAATATCATCCATATAATGGTAAATGATAGATTGAGGGAAGCGCTTGCGCAGTATTTCTAGTGGTTGTTGTACAAAATATTGGCATAAGGTGGGACTATTCAACATTCCTTGGGGAAGGACTCTCCATTGGTACCTCTTAGCTGGCCCTGAATTATTAAGAGTAGGCACTGTAAAAGCGAATTTCTCTTTGTCCGGTTCCTGTAAAGGTATGGTAAAAAAAACAATCCTTCAAATCAATAACTGCAATAGGCCATCCTTTAGGTAGCAGAGAAGGCAGGGGAATACCAGATTGTAAGGAGCCCATAGGTTGAATCACCTTATTAATTGCTCTTAAATCTGTTACCATCCTCCATTTTCCAGATTTTTTCTTGACAACAAAAACAGGAGAATTCCATGGACTGGTTGATTCTTCGATATGCTGAGCCTGTAACTGTTCCTGTACCAACTGTTCCAAAGCCTGAAGTTTTTCTCTTGTCAAAAGCCATTGTTGAACCCAAATAGGCTTTTCTGTTAACCATTTCAAAGGCAATGCTGTGAGTGTCCTTTGAGGTTCTGTGGTTATTGGGCAATTCTTTTGTACAACCTGAATGGCTGGCGAATTTTTTCCATAGTACCTTAGAGCGTCATTTCTGGAAACATAATTGAGTCTCCGGTTGATATCAGAACGAGGAGGGATATTAATCTGGGTATTCCATTGCATTAGAAGGTCGCGACCCCACAGATTCACTGCTATATCAGCCATATATGGCTTCAACCATCCTTTCTGACCTTCTGGTCCTATGCATTCAAGCCATCTCACACTCTGTTTTACTTGCGATATTGTTCCAATACCCAGAAACTGGATATCTACTGCCTGTAAAGGCCATCTGGGGTGCCATGACTGGGGGGTTATGATTGAAACATCAGCCCCCGTGTCGACTAAACCCTGGATATAAATATTATCTATCCGTATCCCCAATTTTGGTCTTTGTTCAGTTATTGAAGTCTGCGCCGCCACATATTCTCACATCAACAGTACCCTTATTAATTTAAAATAAGCTTATCTAAAACCAGATGTTTTTAGTTGAGGGCTTATCAAGCAAAACCTACTCAGTTTTATGAGACTGACATAAGATTTTTATCTCCTGCTAGAATTTTGCTTGGTCTATTGATTTGTAGTGTTTTTTTCTATAAACCAACATATTCACTAGTTAGTAATGTGTAGTAATAAACTGGATTCAAAAGTACAGTGTATAGTGTAGCATAAATTATCAAATATTAAGACGATAAAAAAAAATGGGGATAGAGCTTTCTGACACAGGACACTGATAACAACCAGATTGGGAAATGAAGGAAGGGATGAGCGAAGCTGCCGGAAGCCAGCCCAGAGCAGAGCCCCAATCCGAGCACTTTGTCTCCAGTTCCCAGCCCTGCCCTTATAAGTCTGTGCACATAGTTTAGGTGGGTTGCATCAAAACAGTGATGTCTTGTCCCCCAGAAAAGACGGGGAACAGTCTATTTGAAATTATTCAGTATTTATAACTGGCTAATCCTGCTTTAAGCAAAAATTTAATTCAAATTTCTTGTGTTATTGATGCTGCAACTTCCAAACTAATAGGGAGCATATCACCTGTACACTTACAGAATTAATATGTCTTAATGTTAGCTGGAACCTCCTGCCAAACAGAACAGCATGGTTGCCAGCCTGGGGAATGGTGGGAAACCGCATGCCCTGACTCTGTCTTCTAACACTCTCCTAGTTCCAGGGTCCATTCTGTGATCTCAGCAAAGTTAACTTCTCCACCACCCTGCATCTCTGTATCTCAGTATGTGTCTCTGTAAAAAGTGTTTATTCAGTATAAGAGATGAACAAAAATTCAGAAATAATGCTTATTAGCCAGGAATGGTTCTAAGTGTTTTAGATATTTGAATGCATTCAGTCATCAGAAAAGGTTCAGTACCCATTTCACAGACAAAACTTATCAAATAGAGAGAGTAAATAATTGTTTAAACTCATACATTTAAGAATTAATAAAGCCCAAATGCAAACCCAGTCCAGACTCCAGGTAGCTTTTTTAATAAGCTTCATTACAAAAATTTGTAAATGAACACATCACTCACCAATAAACTTATTGAGGTTAATGTTCCTATCAATTTTAGAAAGGAAAAAAAAGTAAACTACATACGCAGAGCTTAGACAAATGCATGCTTACATGCAAACAAATACCATGTAGAGAATAATAATAATAATAATAAAAAGGCCTAAATACTGGGGAAAGAGGAGACTGAAGCCAAGTAATGGACATGAGTTACGAGTGAGGAGAGAAGGCTAATTGTTTTTCTAATGGTTCATTTCTTAAAGGGTCACTGCAAGGGAGGTTAACAGTGTCCCTACTGCTATTTTTTCATAACCAGACATCTCACTGCCTCCAAGATCACATCCCCATGCACATGTCAAAGAATATTCAGTGTAGCTCAGGACAGTTTATCATCCCAAAATGCCATATCAATTTGAACAGCTTCAAAATGAACTCATTTCAAATAGATTTAGGTCTGGTTGCTTGTCATTCACAGTAGCTAATCTATGTAATATGCATCTACTAAGTATTTCAACAAATTTTTCAGAAAAGCAATTAATTAAAAATGTACCTGAATAATTTAACTTCCAAGGAAGGCCCAAGATAAATGTTTCCTTGGGCAGATAATTGTTTTGAAACAAAAATCACATGCTTCACCTGGAAACTTACCCCTGAAAGTATCCGGATAGAGCAAATCTAAATAGCAATGGACAAGCATACATGCATCCTGAGCTGTTGCTTCCCAAGTCAATAGACCCATCCGGGAAGTATGTTTCCATTACGTGACCATGATCATGACCAGACATTCTTCCCTCTCTCAGTCACTGCCATATCCTTCCTCTGCCTCTTCAGACCCAAGCACATTCTATTTACACAGAAAATCAAAAGATAATTCATATACCCAAACAATCTTTCAATGAAAGCTGTGCACTGGCAAATTAAAACATAAAAACTAAATTAGCTCAGTTAATACAAATGGAAAAGTTCACCGCACATGATTTTAAACTGTTTAAAAAACTTGTGTTATTCTAATGAATAGAAATGCCTTTGATATTATTGAAAATCAGCATCAATCAATAATACATGGCAACATTAGTATTTATATTATCTCAGACAAAAGACAAGAAACTTTCTGCTGTAGTTTGTGGTCAGCATTATGCTACATATCCTCAAATGCACAGTAAGACTTTCTCAAGTGAGGAGCCTAACAAAGTCACAAAACTAAAGGGGATCTATGATTAAGTAGAGCTTCAAAAGAATCGGGTACTTTACTGTACATTTAGTTTAATTTGAATCTAAATTAATAAAACATTTTACAATGCAAAAAAATCTACCATCTTACTAATTATTTTCAATTTAATTTAAGTCTCAATTGTTAGGGGTGAGTTTGAACAATTTTAGTTTGGTAGTTATGATGATATTTCTTTCAAATTATTTTTAATAAATGTCAAACCATTTTTCTTCTATAAATTATATGAATGTTATATGTGTAATATATAACTTCATTTACTTCTCCACGGAATGTTGATACTTCACTGACGTGTCCTCATATCTTCTTTCCTGTTGTGACTTCATGATTTTAGTGAATCTTGGAAGCAAAGATATTTGGTCAAATCTTTCTCTGTACAAAAGAACCATGAAACTCTTTAATGTTCTACTTGCTGAGATGTCTTCTTTTTGTATATTCCTCTAAAAGTCTGTGATACCTTGAATTTGACACTGTGACAATATTTACCAACTCTATGTGTTTTCATCAAACTTTAAATAAGACAAAGTCAAATAAAAATAAAAATAACACCATTATATATCATCATAAACAAATTAAATTTTTAAGTGGAGATAACTTTCATTTAAAATAGTGTCCACAACTAGAGATAATCATATAAAGTAAGCCAATCTCAGACAGACAAATGTTGTATATGGTTCTTTATATGTGAGTCCCAGACTTTGTATAGGTATTTAGAAGTAATGTATGCATATATGATATAAAGGTAAAACCAGAACCATCCAGGAGAAAAAAGGAAGCTATTTAGAAGAAGTGAGAATGTTTGGAGGAAAATATTTTCAGTGTTCAATCTATACTTACATCAAAAATGTCCTTACACAGCAGAACACAATATATAGTGGATATATACTTTATTTACTTAATACAAAATAAAAAATATCATTATAAAGAGGCTAAAAATTGTAAAACTCATAGTGAAAATTAACAGTTTTATAAAGTAACCTTTATCAAATACAAGAAAAACGACTGAGAGTATAAATTACTACCTGAAGAAATAAACCACTGTATGTTGGTTATGATGTAGTAGACACTGAATTATGAACATATTGGCTCCCTCCAAGATGATCTATACAGCCAATGCATGAGGATAAGATATCAACAGAAATTTTATGGGGCTTGATGTATAAAAGAGCAAAATCTCATGAGTAAACAGAATGTTTACAAAGAGGAAAAAATTCTAAAAATCTTTCCTAACATTTTAAGATGTACGTAATGCTCCTTTGCAACATGGCATAAATTCAAGGCCTCTACATGCAGGAATCAAGCAGAATAGAGAAGTCAGTGACGTCTTATATATGCCCTTTTATGGCAGCACTGGCTTTGCACATCTACCACAGACTACACAAACGTCCATTCTGAGTTGATCTATTTGACTTCAATAGCAATAAACAATAGCATAAATAATAGCAAATCATACTAACCAAAATTCATTGTATAAAAATTACAACTTTCAGTTTTCAAAGAAAATTTAGTTACATATCTTTATTTAGTTGGGATCAAGTTGAAGTTTATAGACAAAGTATATTAAAGCCCAAACCTCAATGACCCAACTGATAAGTGAACTATTTATAAAATATAAGACATTTTCAAAATACCCAGTACAGTCAAAGTTAAAAGTCAAGTCATACCTGGCACAGACGTTTATAGCCAATAGCTATATTATGCATAACTGATAATGTAAAGACTTTCTTCAAATAACTAAGAAGAGGAAAGCATTACAGAAAAATAGGCAAAGGCTCAGAACTGAAGATGAATCACTTATGACCAGGTAACGAGAAAAGGCTCTGAGCCCAAATGATAATAAATGGTAAACAAGAAGATGCCACTCACCCCCACTTCACACCACCAGATTGGTGTGTGTGCTATAGCTGGCCAGGATAGGTGGCTCACATTTATGGCATGAGTTAGCCAAACTGTTTGGTAATAAATCCAACCATAGAAAGTATGATTGTTTTATGTTCATCTTCTGTAAGATAGAAGTTCCTTGTCTGAGTGTCCATCTGCAGATATCTTCACAGAATATATTCAACACATATTTCTAAATGCTTGTTTCTTGTTATTTATACCTCTCATTAGAGGAAATGAATATTGATAAAGATAAGAAAAGGAAAGGATATCGCAACATATTTAAACAATAATATATGATGCAACAGTTTCACTGAGGTGTGAACTTGAGGCTAGGGGGATGGCTCGTCACCCAAAAGCTTGCTTGTCCTGCCACTTGCAGGACAATTCTAGTTTAGTCCTCAGCATCCACATCACATCATTTACAACTCTTAGGACTTCAGCTCCAGGAGATCTAATGCTGCTGACCTCAGAGTGCAGCCCCCACATACACATATAACAAAACAAAATGGATCTCCGAAAACATGAGCAAAAAAGACGTGCACTTCAAAAGCAATGGCAATCCTAAGAACAAAAGCAAAGTGGTTCTAATATGCTTTCCATTGCTCTGAGTGCCTTATATGAATTCATTTATTTCATGCTTAACATCCTTTGTGTCGGTATGATATCTAAGATTCTCTACAATAGGAACAGCTTAAAGATATCAGTGCTCTTTTATCTGATTTAATTGATGGTACAACTGACTGACAGAATGGCTTACCATGTGACGTCAGAGAGCCAGTTATTGGGAAAGGGCTGTTGTCAGCCTACTCTTTACTTCTTTAGCATGTCTTCATTTCTTAAAACTAAATCTTGTAGTATGTTACCATTAATACTCATTTTTTAAAACTACCAAAGAGGTCTGAGGTCCATAGTGAAAGTTCTCTCTAGAATGTGTAAAGCCCTGGGTTCTGTTACCAACAACACACACACACACACACACACACACACACACACACACACACACACACACACACACACAATCAAATAATACTATGTAACATTCAAAGATACGTATCTATAAAGTTACAATAATACAATTCATAATTAAATTTATAATAATAGTGTTCCACAGGTCAATGATATGAATGGAATGTCCTGGATGTTTTGTGCCATTCTCTTCTTCTGATCCAAGGCCTTCTTGGGTGTGGAAACTTGAGATCACGGCTATAGTGAGGCACTTCAGTTCGCTCCCCAAGGCAGTGAGCAGCGGTGGTGGTAGGGGAAGCAGTCACTTTCAGACCCAGTGTCACTGCAGTAACAGAGCAGTCTTTGATATGTCTGTGACTCTGGCAGGAGTGTTTGAAGAGACTCAGAGTGGAGAGGGGTGGGGGTCAAGAAAGGGACGTGAATACCACCCCTTGGCATAGTGTGCTTCAGTTCACCAGTCCCAGCTTTAAATGGGTTTGTGCGGAGAAAACCACCAGTTTGGGCTCCACTACAGGTTCAGCCTACAGTGTGGACACTTCAAAGACTTCAAAGGTAGGAGACACAGTACTGTATCAGGAGTGAATATGGGATTTAGCAAAGCTTTTGGAGGGTGATTCGAGAGCTTGAAGTGATTTCCACTTAAATACACTGCAAGGGAGTGAACAAAAAAAAAAAATCAAAAACATAATAGGCCAGAGGAAGAAGAAAAAAAATCTCTCATTCGTCTCCTTTGTTAATGGAATAGAAATATCAGTTCGGAGAGCTTGGTGGGATTTTATAAAGCCATTGCCTGGATTCCTACAGCAAAATGCAGGAGGCGGCACTTTTGTGCTTTCCTGCTAGGTTCCATTTTAAATAATTTATAGGTAAAAGGAAAATGTAGTAGGAGCTCACTCCTTGCCAAGTAGCATGCTAGGGGCTTTCATCTCTGCTTTATCACATCCTTCGGTCTCCTGTTCACACATGAGTAAACTGAGGACAGGGTGCTTAAATCTGCATGTTCCACAATCATACACGACTGAATTTGGTCCAACTTTTTGGAGGCTCCTGGTTTTTCACAATGCCCTGTGGCTTTATGAAAAGTGAATGCAAACTGGCCTGATCTAAATCAAGCTAAACACTGTAATTATGCATAGTTAAAAATGCTCATTTTTTAATTTATGTACAAGCTAAAAATGCTTTTTGAACCTCCTCAAAACTCACCGGGGGTGGGTTTTGTGTGATCCTACGCTTAGTGGTTTCATGAGGTTTTAACTAGTGCCTATCAGCAGTAATGATGCGGATTGCAATGGGCACTCTGGGGCTCTGAGTCCACTGTCTAAAGGTCTTCTGGACTCCAGTGTTTGGATTCTAAACAATTAGGAAAACTAGATATGGTTATAGCAATAGCCTTTCTAATTGAAAAATATAGGGTTTTTAAAAACCAATGTTTCTATGAACTGCTTGGCAAAAATGAATATTGTTTAATTTTCATTTTGAATTAAAGACTTAGAAACCTGAGTAATATAGAGTCTAATGATGAACTGAGCTTTGCCAAGCTCCTCTGAGAGCCATAGCAATGTATTAAAACAAGAATTATTTTGTGCACTGTGCTGTACTTCACCATCCGATCCTCAGCAGACTGCAAAACCACTACCCAGATAATGAAATTATAAAAGAATTTTAATTTCATGTTAGAACTTGTATTACAAATTATTAAGGAAAGTAACAGGGGAGAAAATAATTTCTAAGCAAATTCCTCCTGTGTATCCAAATTGGAAGGGATTTCTGCTTAGAAGGCTTCTGAAAAGTTTTATCAGAGGTAGCAGAAATAGTCGCAACACAAAGTCTGCTTAAGGCAATGTGAATGCATTTAAATGTCAGGCTGTAGCTAAGTGGTAGATTCCTTGCCTAGTGTTTGCAGTCTCCAGCCCAGAGAAAAATGTGAAGGACGTTCAAGAACTGAGTCAATAGTACAGAAAAGGTTATTCACAAAGTTATGTCTCACAAACACACATTCGGTAGCATCATCGCTCTATTAAACTGACCAAGTTCAAGAAGTCGCTCCTTAGGAATAAACAGACCAGTCTGAACAGATGTCATCACATCCCCATATCTTAGAACAACCACGTGTGTGAAGATGATCTAGCCTGACCCTCATAGAGCCTTACCTAGACTATATCAGATTTCCCTGCAGAGGTTTGGGGTTTGAGCTACATGAAATAACTTCTGTGTGGGCATTCTCATGTCAACATAGCAAAAGATGTTGTCAAAACCCAAGGGGACAGGAATCAACTCCACAGTGAAAAACTGTTAGGAGTTGCCTCCCTTCGAGCAACCTCATCCTTTATTTCACCTGGCTGGGAACAGTAAGAGGCCCCTGCTGACTCACCAGAGAGAGGCCTTGAAGCTGCTGCTGGAGGCAGATATGGACAGATCTGTGCTGGCAAATGGCTCAGTGATTAAGAGCCCTGGCTACTCTTCCCGAGGTGCTGAGTTCAATTCCCAGCAACCACATGATGGCTCACAGCCATCCCTAATAAGATCTTGTGACCTCTTCTGGTCTTAGGGACACATGCAGGCAGAACACTGCAAATAAATAAATAAATACATACATACATAAATACATGAATGAATGAATGAATGAATGAATGAATGAATGAATGAATGAATAGGAAGGAAGAAAGAAAAGAAAAAGAAAAAGAAAAAGTGGTCGACCAGGCCAGCTGGTTCCTGTTTGTCCTGTGCCCTACAATAAAACTCTAACCACGTCTCAGAAGATCCCAAATCTTTCTTAAGATGTGCCCTACACTGTAACAGTGTGGGCAGAAATAATCATAACTGCCAAGCAATGAGTTATGGAAACATAGTTTACAATCCTGAATGAGTGTTTCAGTCAGGAAAACGCACCTATACCCACTCACATAAGTACATTATACCTATTAAGTTCAGCAAAATTGAAAGCTTTGAAAGTCCTTAATTAGGAAGGACTAAGTTGTTGGTTATCAACAACTTGGGGAGGAAAGAGTTTATTTGGCTTACACGTCACTTAAGAAATTCAAGGCAGGAGCTCAGTCAGATCAGGAATCTGGAGGCAGGAGCTGATGCAGGAGTCATGGAGGGATGCTGTTTATCGGCCTGCTCCTCATGACTTGCTCAGCCTGCTTTCTTATATCACCCAGGACCACCAGCCCGGTGATGGTATCACCCACCATGCTCTGGACCTTCTCCCATCAATCACTAATCAAGAAATATCCTACAGGCTTACGTACAGCTGGATATTATAGAGGTATTTTTTTTTCAATTGAAGTTTCTTCTCAAATGACTCTAGCGTGTTTCAAGCTGACATAAAAACTAGCCAATGCAGGTGCCAAATCAACATGAAATACAGTTAGTTGTCACTTTTATAAGTCAGGCTCCTTTTTTCTTTTAATTTTCCTTTTCACTCGGTAGCCTAAACATTCTAGCAAATTATGTCTAGAAGACAAATTCATAACTGAGGCTTCCCATTTTAAAACTAACAACGAGCCTTCCTTGGACTTAGGATAGAATTATTAAAAGGGAAAAGTTAAAGAAGTCAAAGAAAAATGCAGTAAGAATAACGCATCTGGTTTCATGTCAGCAGCAGACCCACTTATGGCTCATGTTTGAATATCGACAGTCTTTAAAGCTGTCTTTATTCTCCATTCAATTTCAAGCGCTAGCTACCAGCTTTGCATCCGCAATGCTTTGGTGCTGAGGATAGCGGTCTGCTTCCTGATTCTCTTCTGAGGCTTTCAAGCTGACAGAGGAAAGTTCATCTTCAGTTCCATAGCTTCCCAAGCATAGACAGTGATTTCCATGGAATATGCGGGAGGATGAGCACGTGGGTCCTAGGAAGGACTTGGGAGACAGGGCAAACTCAGCCCTTGCACATAGGATATGTGGGGACTCTGAACACATCACTTAGCCTCTCTAATTACAATTGTCTGGTTTGCAAAGTAGGGACAACGGTGCCCACCTTGTGAGTTGTAGGGGTCAAGTGAATAGCACATGTAAAACATGTAAATTTCTTACCATGTGCCCAGCAGTCTGACAAGTATGCTCAGTGGTTCTTCTTGGTGGCTTTTCAGTCATTATTTTAATTATCATTTACATCCATATCACATCATATATGATTTCCCTAACTACAGGAAAATAAGCACATATATGATAAGGTAATATCAAAGACTTTTTATTTTGTTTTCATTTTTTGTCTGTGTTCTGTGTTTGGCGACTGATGGCAAAAGTTTCTTAGAACACTGCCTATTGCTAGGCTCTGCTTTCGGTTGCAAAGGCTTAAATGCTCAAATAGTTATCAAAATCAGGTGGGGAACTAAACACGTGTAACAGAATCGGTATTTATTCTCCCAATGTTTTTCAAAAGATCTCAAGACTTCAGAAAACAATTGCTTTGCTTTGCTTTGCTTTGCTCCAAAAAAAGTAGACTTAGAAATTTCAGACTCAGAGAACCATGGTAATATGAATGTGACCAACACTGGGCTTGAGCAAAGGATTCCATACTGCTGCATATAAAATGCAAAAAAAACGGGGGGCTTTCTTGTCAACCTGCTTTGGAAGAAATAGCAGTAATGACCCAGATTGAATTCCTTGCCAGCATTCTATGTAGGGGAGGGTGGATAATAAATGATGTTCTGTGCACAACTGAGTGTATATGTGTGTATATTGCTGATATTTATGTGTGCATGAATGTATGCATGGGGAGAGAGGGGATGGAAGAAGGAAGAGAGAGAGAAAGATTATCTTTGTTTGATAATTTTAGCAGATGACGGAATCCCTCTTCTGTATGAAGTTAGGAGACAGGAATGACATCAGCATATCTCCTCTCCACAATATCCAAAGAAACCAGAATTAAACTAATCTAACTTCCAATAAATTCTTCCCCTTCACATTACTGAATTTAAAAATATCATATCTCAGAGGGCTCGGTGAGTCGATTGCTTATTGACTTTCTAGTGGGTCCATATAGTGTAATGAGTCTTTATATCTCTATTCTTAAATTGCTTATTGGATTCCTTAGATTAAACAAAGCAGATGAGAAAAATTACAGTGTTGGAAATTAGGAAAGCTCGTCAAATGAGTACATTATTATCCTATCAAAACTACATTTAAACTTTTCAGAATAAATATTAAAACACTAGAAAGGCAGCCTTTAAGAGCTTCTTGTAACAAGCAGTTCTTTATAAATTGATTATCTTTTTACAACTTTACTTACTATAATATGAATTTCTGCCGCCATATAAAGTCTAATGACTTTCTCTAGATTAGATAATAAAGTCAGTTCCCAATTTGAGAGAATTTGTGTCATAGTATGAGACTCATAATGAGATTTCTCCCCTCCCCCAAAGGACTTAGAAATAACACACAAAATTCAGAACCTTGGACCTAACATAATCAGAGTATTATTTTAAGAAAAACCGACGACTCAATTCTGTGTTTAAAATGCATCGGAGGATAAATAATGCCTCCTATGCTTCCGACTCCTCTCCCACAGCTTCTGGGCCCCGGTGCAGTGTGCATCTTGCTCCCCGTTCAGCCTCCACATGGGCCTCTCTCCCATTTGCTGTCCGGCTCCAGACTTTTTCTTTGTGACAGCGCCTGGTTCCTGAAGCTTTGTCCTCTATCTTCCACCACCTTCCTCTTCCGTCTTCTGTTCTCTTTCTTAAATGCAGAGTGTGCAGTGATTGTCACCCGCACAAGATTGCTCGGTGCTGAGTTCCCTGAGTGATTCAGCTGTGGGCTCTTTTACAAAGCCCGGGATTGAATCCTGTCTGTTGAAAGGTGGCCCCAAGGCTTCCCCTCTCCATGTTGAGGACAATGGTAAGGAAGTTCCCTTCCAGTAATGAGGTGAAGACTCTCATTCTCACCAGAGTGACTGACTGATAAGCATTAAGGACTCATTTCTATCTCATACATAAACAAAATATCAAATCATGTATTAGCTTTGAGAAAGTTGGGGGAGGGGTCAGCCAGCCAGTTTACTATTTTAAGTAATAACAAATCAAATTAACCGCCACCAGATCTTTAACTTTCTCCCATCCCCTGTATCTTTCCTTTGATTTAAAAAAAAAATCATCTTTGGAACACAACAGTACTGAGGGGCACACACAAAGCCTCACAGAAGACAAAGCATAACAGAGAGCATGGGACTGGAGGCTATGAGCTACCTGCATGTAGTGCCTTTTTTCTGTAATCAGACCTCCTTTGTAGAAATTTCTGAATCAAGGAATGTACATTTGCCAGAACAAATGGGCCAGAATGTGAATGAACGGAATAAATCAGAATGTTATCAGTCTCCACTCTACTCTTTATTGCTGCTGATGAAATCATCTTGCCCCGTCCTACTCAATTCGCCATTATCGGCTGTTCCTGGAAGGAAAAGTTATCTAAAACAGCCTAAATAATATTTCAAGTGCAATTCAGATGGAGGGTCCATTTGGCGAGTGGGCTATATTCCACTTTAAGCACAATGCTAGAACTATTATATATTTGTTTTCATAGCTCTCTCTACTTGGCACAATTTAGTTCAAACAGCGCTTGTGAAAATTCAAATGTTTAGGTCACATTTCTTCGGGCCTCTTAAAACAGCTCTGTTGTAGCCACACAGTTAAGGTAAAGGGGACTCGGAGAGAATGCTGTGCACAGTTCACTCCTTTGTGCCAAATTCCTCATTAGACTTTGCCTTCTCACCATCACCCAAGTACAGGCTCATTCATGCATAGCAGGCAGGCTTTATGTCCCCTCCCTGCCCCATGAGCCTATTCTTCTTGTTGCATAAAAATTAACTCTGAAATCTATTTGCAGTTATCTCAACAGTATTTGTATCTTTGCTCTTGAGCCATAGCTCTTTTACAGTTTTGCAATTTGGAGGAAACAAGTAAAATCTTCAGTTAATCAGTTCTGAATTTTGGGTCTGCACATAGAGTATCTCTGCCTCAGGTGCTGTCTTAATGGGGTTTCTATGGCTGTAAAGAGACACCATGACACAGCAACTCCTATAAGGAAAATGTGTAATTGGGGTGGCTCGCTTACAGTTTCAGAGGTTCAGTCCATTATCGTTATGGCAGCCTGTTGGCAGGCATGGTGCTGGCGATGTCACTGAGAGTCCTACATGTTGCCGGCAACAGGAAGTCAACTGACACACTGGGAAGTATCCTGAACATAGGAAACCTCAAAGCCCGCCCCTACAGTGACACCCTTCTTCCAACAAGGCCACACCCACTCCAACAAAGCCATACTACCTAGTGGTGCCACTCCCTATGAGATTATGAGGATCAATTCCTTTCAAACTACCACAGCTGGCTTGGATCAAGAAATAGAAATGTTCTAGGAAGCAGTTGTTTCTGAACTATGTTAAAGGCCCTCTTTCTTTTCTTTTCTTTTCTTTTTTTTTTTTTTTTTTTTTAAGCCTTGGGTTAGGAAATTATAGGAGTTAATTTTTCTTCTGCCTTATCTACTTGGAATTGAATATTTCAAATTTGAAACTTTTCATAAGCCTCAAATGAATTATGATTCAATGTATTCAAGTATGTAAGTTGAGGAAAAGTGAAATAATTGACTGTGTTACTTCCCCAAACGATAGCCAGGATTTCCTTGTTCTGGTTGACGTCCTAGCTTAGTTCATATAACATAATGACCCAGTCTGTCATTAGAACCAGAGCAAGTGCATGTTTCATAAATTTGTGTCTGAGGGAGTTGTGCTCTGAGCATGACATCCCTTTCCCAAACATAACTGGCACAGCCATCCTGTACAAGGGCTCAACAGCAAATGGACTTCTGCTTCTAATTCTTGTATATCTGATGCGTAAAGAAGCCTGAGACCCAGGGAAAGGTACACTCTTAAAATGGTGTGTGATAGCTTCAAGAAAGTATGTGAGATTGTTCAAAATGAATGTGTTCCTTCCACACACAATTACGTCATGTCTGGAGGACATGCATTAAGGTGGCAGGGTCTACCCCTGGCATCATGCTACAGCAACAGGGAATTCTAAAACAGGGGAAGTGAACTGAGTTGACCAACACAGTCATCCAGAAAAATGGCAGATTTATTGAGTCTGGAATACTTACTTTTTAAGGCTTTGAACTATCCTCAGGTTTTTTTCATCTGTATTGAGGAGGGAGGTATTGGGAAAGTTTTGTTTTGGTATGGTTTTGTTGTTTTGTTTTGTTTTGTTTTGTTTTTTTTAAACAACTCACATGAATTGATATGCCTGTGACACTTCAATGTGGGGGCTAATATCTCAGGTGCCAAGAAAAGTTTCTAGAATCTGAGAGGTGACTGACAGGGAGAGAGGGAAACAGGAAGTTGGCATCAGAAGCCCAGGCCATGTGAGGAGGAAGAGCAAATGGGCCAGGGACTGTGGACATCTTCAAGGGGTTAAAATGATTATAGATTTCCACAGTTTTGTAGAGAAGTATGTCAAGAAGCATACATTATGTTTGCTTTCTTCTCTGTGTGTTGGTCCTGTGCTCAATTGTGCCTGTTTGGAGAATACAGTGCCATTAGCTGCATGCTGGATTAATTAAGATCTGAAGAAATGAGATGATTAAATCTAGACACCGACAATAATTATAGTGCAGCATTAACATCACCACCTAGTGCACAAAACCTGAAAGTTACGTCCACTGTCACTGACCTATGGAGAACGGCAGCTTCAGGAAAGGATCCTATCAACAGAGAAGAACACTGGAACTTGGAGAGCTAATTAGAGTTCTCTAATAACTGTGGGAAAACAGGTGCCCCCGGGCAGCACACTGTGAGCTATCCAATGCCCAGTCTGTGTGGTGGGTGGGTAAGGTTCATGGAGCATCTTAGTCTTGCACATTCTCAATCTTCACCTTTAATCAGTGTTCTACCCACAAGTTTGTATATTTAAAAGGCAGATGGAATGGCATTCAGTGTGCAAGCCCGTTAAAGGAGCCGAAGGGATACATTTCTCTAAGAACGCCATTGGGTCCTAAACCAGAACACAGTAAGAGCATTAGGGAAGAACCATTTATTTCCCTCAAAGGTTTTTGTTTAAAAAAACTTAACAAAATACAGTGTACTAATGTCTAAGAAAACATGTACCTTACTCATTTTCAGTATTTTACTTGCAAATCACAAGAAAAAATGTGCATATGATTTATTATTTCCACGTGTTTACTTGATCTAAACCTTCAAAAGATAAAGTGTCACAGGAACTGACACGTGACTGTGGTAACACCTCTAATACTGACTGTCTTAGCATTTCCATGATACAGTGTGGTCCTTGAAAGGTTCTCATCATGTCTCCACGTCCCATCTCCCCTCAGGTTAGTGGGATTCTGCAGCATCATATGCAACCCAGGCCCAGCAAGCCTATGCCTTTGCCATAGATTCCAGAGCACCGCAGCCAAGACAGTGGGAAGATATTCAGTATAATTTTCTTTTCCTTCCCACCCAAAGATTCAGTATCAACAAGATTAAAGGAAACTTTTCTCCTATTTTTATCAGATGTATGATTGTTAAGGGAAGACCTTTCACTTCCTTCCTCCTGGGTTATCGGCACCCAATGTTAGGAACAATAGGTACCAATTCTAATAATGCTTAAGCCAATGTTCTGTCTTATCCTGGCTGGCCAAATGGCGTTTCTTCTGGTTCTTCTGTCTTGGCTGACCTCTTGTGACAAAACTCCCAGGCAGCAGAGCCCTGGCTTGGCTGGAGTCCTGTCAAGGTCTCCAATGTTCTTCATGCCCAATCCCATTGCTGCCTGAGGGGTACAAGGTTTTAATCAAAGGCTTAATGCCAACATTCTCAAGAAGGAGCAGGATCCTATCTTAATCACCTAGGGAGCTTTCCTAATTACAGCAACACCCCTACACACATACACAACCCACGTTTCCTCACAGGAAGACTGTTTCTCCACCCCCAGAAGCTGAAACCCTCTGACTTCAAGCACAGAGAGCAGGAAAGTTAATCTTCTCTTGATTCAGATGGAAAATACCTCAAAAGAGGGAAATGAAACCTTGTCTCCTAAGGATGAAGCTATAATAAAACCTTAATTAATTTGGACCCCATTAATTCAAACTGTGTGATAATTAGAAAAATGGTTAGGTTAAAGTTTACTTTTCCTCTAGCTAGGGGAAAAGTGGCTGAAGATTACTTTTCTGTACCTGGGAAAAGTGAATTTGCTAAGCAAATTAGTATTTTCAAAGAGTAAAGCATCCATTGGGCAGAGCAAGCAAGCAGTTTTGAGACCATCTTAGTGGCATCTACTAATAAAGAGAGCTGCCATAATAACAAATATCCCTATCCAGACATCCCAACAATACCTTTGAACCTTGATAGACTGCTGTCAAGGAATAAAGTTATCAGTTCAGGGTAATTTGATTTTTAATTTTCACACCACCCTGGTCTTCCTTTCAGTGAGTCCATATTTCTGTGGCTTATTGAATTTGGCTTGTTTTGGCCATTACACGCTGTCCATGTGCCCCAGGGACAGTTATAACCAAAGAAAGGACACTACATAATATAGAGCTGTTCTCACTCAGTGTGAGTATTGGTTGAAAGAAAATTCATATTTCTTCAGATATTTTAGTTTCAGTAGATTGTAAAAAAAAAAAATTATTAATGGAGGGGGGGGTACTAGCGAGCCCTGTGTTCCCAACATTTTCAGAAGTGGGAAGCCTAATTTTAATAAGATCCAGCACTTAGCTTTATGGCAGAGCTTCTAAGCAAATGGTATGTATTTCCAGAAGAGTAGACCAGAATTTCTAAGGTTCCTTGAAAAGGTAATCATTTTTTTCACTGTGCATCTTGGAAACACAATTCCCAATGCCGTGTAACCTCTTCAGAGTCACTAAGCCAGTTATGATCAGTTAATGATGAGCTTCTGAATTCCAAGAGTTAACTAGAGATGTTCAGTGACTATTCCTTCTGCCTAATTACTTCACTCAAATAGAAATAAGAACAAAAAGCTATACCCCGTATTATTATATTTATCCAGTTCCATTTGAGTTTCTTACAATTGCTGGCTGAACCCTGGGGCTTTGGGAACTGGAGGTTCTGAGTTTGATTTAAAATATTTTAATTAAGTAAAGCCTCTGCCCTAGGGCCTCCTAAAGCAATTTTCAAAACCTCACAAACAAACAAATGTTATACCAAAGGTCTGGCCATTGACAAGCCACAACCATTTCCAGGTGGTCACTTTTAACTTTATTTTACCATGCAGAGAAGTATTTGATTTTAAATGACAACAATAAATCTCCAAGCTAGGCAAAGCAGTAATGAAATTATATGCCCTAGGCGTGGTGAGAAAGACAGGGCTCAGCACAAAGTCTCTTTGGCTGCTGGAGAACTCACCAAATGCAGTGCTTGCTGGACCCGTACCTAATTTAGGCCTCAGCTTGTGCTCAAGATACTTTCATTTTCCCCCCAAAGTGTCAGGCTTCCATTTTAGCAGCATGCATATGTATTTCCATGTGGTTTGGCGGGGAAGCCCAGTGTAGGTACTGAAGGAGATATTAATGTTACGTCTCTCAAAGCACAAGTCTCCACTCTCACAGGGAAACTAAAAAATTCTCAAGCCTCGGCCCAGATCTGCTGAAAGGGAAGTTCTGGAAGCAGTGGCCAATGCCCTTCCAAGATGCCAGGCAGATCTGATAGGTACTAACAAGATCCATCGGCTTAGAATAGAAACTTAGAAATCACGTGTGAAAAGTGTTGCATTTTCCTAATCATTAGTTCCTTTGTGTGCAAAATAACTTTGAAAAGCGCTATTTCATACCTCAAAGAGTTGCTTTCAGGAAAGAAAACTGAGGGATTTTACATAATACTAATACTCTTCCTAAAGTGTCAGTCAGCATTGAAAGTAGAAAAGGTAGAATTAATTGATGGTTCAACCTATGAGTCTGGGGAGATAGGAAGGCTTGTGGGAGAGGAAAATCACCTGTATCTCCCTGGAAGGATGGCTTTAGAATGGCCAGCCACAGGCCATTGTCATATTGTGAGTCCTTTGGAGATATACACTTGAATGCATTCAATGGAGCTAACAGTCGGCTATTGCTACTCAAGTGGGTATATGCTGACTTTAATGCATAGGGCAGGACAGTCTATGAGGTTAGCAAAAGTAAGAGCCCTGCTTGCTATAAGTAAAAGACAGCACACCTTTGCCCAAGCAAGGGTTTGTGCTAACTAAGCCAAGGGAGCGCTTGGCCCTGTGGGGTACAGAGGAGTGAAATCAGGGCAGAGAGCAGTAGATAGTGGTCTGGCCTTGAGAGCCCAAAAGGAAGGGGACAGCAGAGCTGTAAGTTTGCATAAGTACCTGGAGCTGAGGCCTCTAAAGCTGCTTGTTCTGCCGCTTCTGCCTCGTTCTCAGGTGCAGAATATGATGATTACCACGGCTAAACAAACATCATAGCATAGCACATGTTTAGTGGGAAAGAAGTTCATCTTCAAGCTTGATTGTGGACACAACTCAACCTGTGAGCTCTCGCTCTAGACCTGCGGGCTCTCGGTCACGGGAGCACTATTACACCCCATGCTCTGCCATTGCAGCTGTCTCCTTGTTGCCACCATTGTGTCGAAATTATTGCTGAATTACTTAGTTTTGTTTTGAGCTTTTCAATTCCAACAAGTACACCACTAAAATTTCTAATGCCGCAAACACTTCCAGAAACTCAGGAAGGATGATAAACACTGGCTGGAGCCAGGTTTTAATGATAAGCTCCTACTCAATTATTCTGCCCCTATGCCTTGCTTTGGAAACCTCCTTGGATCCTGTCTCCCACCAAAATGAATTTCTCCAGCATGGGTTTAAATCTTATATTTGTATTCCACCTGAAATGCTTACAGTGACCCCCCCCCCCCCACACACACACACACCTCCTTTCTGGTCTACACTTCTGGTATTAGCCTTGTGGCTTGTTTCCTGCTTTCCAGTCTGAATTCTTAATTGCCCTTATCTCCCACTGATCACCTCTGGCCAGGCTGGTAACCAGTCCCTAGAGAGAATTGCAGGCACTGATTTGAGCAGAGAGCACTTCCCTCCTATTAACCAGAATAGCCCTGGGACCTCGGGTCTGCTCACAGGGAATCAATTGAACCCATACAGATTAGTGCTCAGCAGCTCTTCGACCCCCTACCTGTTTTTCCAATACCATCTTATCAGTTCCCTTCTGATCCAATCCATTACATGAAACTGAAGTATCCTTCATCTATTAGCTGCTCCTTTAAAATTCTGTTAAGACTCAGGGAACGGAAAAAGGCAGAAAGATAAATGCTCAAAAATGGAAATTTTGGTCATTTTGAGAAAGGGGTGTTGAAGTCTGGATGCTTGAGGAGTTTCATTATATACTTCAAAGTGAAATTAGCACTATTTCTGGGTTTTACTCATCCTTTTGAAATACATATCCATGCTCATAACATCCTTGCTCTTACTCTTAGGAAATTCCTTTTCAAGACTGATTGATCCTCTTAACTCCACTGAGACTTCTTGGCCTGTGAAGAGCATTTCCTGTGTCATTAAGATTTTCATTTCCAGTTCTTGAGATCGACAACAAACACCACTTCCCTAGTTTTAGGGGACAGTTGGGCCCTTGTTATCAGCCAACACTTCAGCTTTCTGAACTGTCAATTTGTTCAAGAGTGTATCACAGGAGCTAATTATGCCTTGTGTCTTGCTTGGTGCTTTTGGCCTTGGTAAACAGTTCCTTTACAAGTTGGGTGGGTTGTATCGTTCTCTGGTCACAGTCGTCTCTGTAATATGTGATGATTAGACTAGACACAGTCCCTGGGCCACCTGAGTGTCTTTATCAAAACATATGCTCAGACTTGGTCAGTGTAAACGTGAGAGAAAGTTAAACTGCCTGGCTTCATTTTTATTTCAAATATTTCATCATTGCTGTAAATAGAATAGAGAGAGAGGAATGAATTATATTCTCCAAAGAAATGGCTTTCATCCACTGTAACTGTCTGGTTTCCAGAATCAGTCATAGCACCCATACTTACACTGCTAGTCACCTAGTCACCTATGCTCACACTGCTAGTCACCCATTCTCACACTGCTAGTCACCCATATTCACACTGCTAGTCACCCTTGCTCACACTGCTAGTCACCCATGCTCACACTGCTAGTCACCCAAGTAGTCACCCAAGCTCACATTGCTAGTCACCCTTGCTCACACTGCTAGTCACCCATGCTCACACTGATAGTCACCCATGTTCACACTGATAGTCACCCATGCTCACAGATAGTCATCCATGTTCACACTTTCTCTAAAGCCACAAAATGAGGCTACATTGTCTGAGGAAACTCTAATTTTGAAATGTACTTAGCTCACCATCATAGGGATGGAGTAAGTTTCTTCTTTATCCTTCCCACCCATGCTCACCCATGCTTGAGCTAAAGACAGGGAGCAGGAACAAAGCCCCAGCCCTTCCCACAACTCAGATCATTCAAGGTTTTAGTATCAGGCAACTTCCTGAGCAAAATTAGCCCAATCTTTTATTTCCTTATTTCTTATGACCTTGAGGTGACACAAACAAAAGGCCATGGGCTGTTTTCTTTATGGTCCTTGGATCTTTCTTTTTCATCTTACGTCACAATAAAGTATCGTTAACTTCTTGGCAACCTCCTCAAGACATGGAAATGATAGCTTTCCAAAAAAAAAAAAAAAAAAAAAAAAAAAACTCAAAAAGCCTATGGTTCATTGTTGGGGAAAAAAAAAATGAAAAGTGACTTCAAGCTGTGGACCGTTTCCTTTTTCTGTAAAAATAGTAGATTGCAACCAGCCTCAGAATGCACAGGAAGCAATCTCCCTCAATCCATGGCCTCTTTGTGGCCTCAAGAGAAGAGAAAGGGCAACCTTTCAGTTGAGACGTGCACCAGTGGACACGAGGCTGCCATAGCGGGTATGTTCCTGTGCTTATACAGTGTCAACATCTGAAGAGAAGCTATCTGGAAACAGCAAATGATCTCTGAACAGCCCATTTCTCTAAACTGCTTCAATTTACACCCACAATTGGCCATTTATCCTGCATGGGCATACAGTAATTTTCTTTACCGTTTTAAAAAGCGAAGAGGATTTTAAAGTTATTTTGGAAACTCCTTACCGCATGGGGCTTCTTCATGAAGCACCAGCTCCAGGCTCACTCTTCATTGGCTTCTGCTCATGAACCAAAGAAAACCATGAATCTCCTTGGCATCTAGATTAGCACACTGGCTGGGTACCTGGAAACCTACACCTCTTTTTTTTTTTTTTAACTATTTAAAAATTTCTTTTTAACATACCAACCTCTGTTCCCCTTCCCTCTGCTCTTTCCAATCATCCCCCAGCTTCTCCCCATCCCATTCCCCCATCCATTCCTTAGAGAGGATAAGGAGTCACAGGGTTAGGAAATGCAGTCTGGTATATCCAGGTGAGGTAGGACCAAGCCCCTCCCCTCAATATCAAGTTTGAGTAAGGTGGTACTCTGCTAGGAGTGGGCTCCAAGAGCCAGTTCATGCACTAGGAATAAATTCTTGTCCCACTGCCAGAGGCCCCATAAACTGCCCATGCCATGCAGCTGTCATCCACATTCAGAAGGCTTAGATTAGTCCCATGGAGGTTCCCCAGCTGTCAGGTCAGAGTCAGTGGGTTCCCAGGTCCAGGTGTCTCTTCTGGTCTCCTCATCATGATCTTGACCCCTTTGCTCATATACTCTCTCTTCCCCCTCCTTGCCTGGACTGGAAGCTTGACCCAGTGTTTAGCTGTGGATCTCTGCATCTGCATCCATCAGTTCCTTGATAAAGGTTCTATAATGACAGGGTGGTCATCAATTTGATTATAAGGAAAGGTCAGTTTAGGCACCCTCTCCACTTTGCTTGGAGTCTTGGCTGGGGTCATTATTGTACGTTATTAATTATTTCCTAGTACTAGGTTTCTCTCTAAACCCACAATGTCTCATTCTATCATGGTATCTCTTTCATTATTATCCCTCACTGTCCTTCCTACAACTCTACTATCTCATTTCCTCAAGTTCTCTTCTCACCTCCCCTTACACACCCGCCTATGGTTTCAATTTACTCAGGAGCTCTTTTCTATTTCTCCTTCCCAGGGAGTCCAGAAATGTCTCTCTTAGGTTCTTCATGTTTATGTAGCTACTCAAATGGCCTCAAATGGCCAAACAACTCTTAAAGCACTGCTCAACATTCATAACCATCTGTAAAATGCAAATCGAAACAACTCTGAGATACCATCTTACACCTGTCAGAATGGCTAATATCAAAAACACTAATGGCAGTTTATGCTGGAGGGATGTGGAGCAAGGAGAACACTCCACCATTGCTAGTGAGAATGTAAACTTGTACAGCCACTTTAGAAATAGGTATGGAAGTTTCTCAGAAAACTGAGAACCAATCTACCTAATGATCTAGCAATACCACTTTGGGACATATACCCAAAGGATGCACATTTTTACCCCAAGGGCATTTTTCCAACTATATTCATAGAAGCATTATTTGTAATAGCCAGAACCTAAAAACAACCTAGATGACCATTGACTGAATAATGGATTTAAAAGATGTGGTAGATTTACACAGTGGAATAATAGCAGAAAAAAATGATATCCTGAAATTGTTATCAAATGCATGGAACAAGAAAAAAATCATTCTGATCATTCTAAGTGAGGTAACATAGACCCAGAAAGACAAACAGGTATGTACTCACTCATAACTGGATTTTGGATGTAAAGTAAAGGATAACCAGGCAACAAATCTATACCTTTTTAAATGTGATTTAAACACAACTCTATTTGTTGTCCATACCATTTTTTTGGTGTTAGAAAAAAAATTGGTAAAATGACAGCTATTTATTGGTAAAAAGACAAGTTGTCATATAAATTGTTTGGTCTTCTAATTCCTTCATGACACAAAAAGTATTGTTTTGGAAGAAAGCTTTATTTCTCACATATGTATTCACTTGACTTCTCAGAATAAGATCCTACTACATCTGAGGCATTGTTTGGGGACAATCAATTTTATGAACTCTAAGAGAAAATGTAACATTGTCTTTCTCTTACTATCCCATGGTTTGCATAGAACATTTTACTTGAACTCCCCCCCACCCGCCATAGGATCTGTTATTCAGTCATCATTAAGCAAGTCTCTGTTGTAAGCACTGTAAAGAACCATTCTTCATATTTCCATAGTTGCATCTAGAGATTCTGATTTGCAAAAACAATTCAATTGGTCTTATTTTATATTAATCCATTTGCATAAGTGTCTGGAGAGATGATGTCTACTCTGTATTTTTTAGTGTCTTATACAAAGCATCCGTTCAAAAGTATTTAGGGATTAATTGATAGCTGAATGAATCATATATGCCCGATATTCTATCAAAATTATTTTGACCTTTAAAAATAGACATTCCCTGCTATCATTGTCTCATTCACACTCTTGAAGATCTATTTGTTAAATAAAGGAACTCTTGACAATGGCATTGAAGAAAACATAGACTGAATTTAAATTGCAACTTATCCATTTACTGGCTGGTAATACTAGAACTAAAAGTGGGAAATATAATGCTTACATAATAAGGTTGTTCTCAGAACCTGCGATAATCTATTTCAAATGCTTGTTGCATGGTGATCATTTTGGATGTAGAGGTTACTTTTAATTTTGCACTAAGAAGCAACAAGTGGAATAGAACCTAGGTGCCTGTCATGCTCACAAATTCCTGATCAGAGTGTCCATCATCCTTAGGGATGGCTCTTTATTTCTGAAATCCATCAACCCTCCTAGAGACACAAACCAAGGCTTAGTATCTGAATGTAAGGCAGTCCTACAAAGCTGGCCTGTGGCATTCCCTCTTCATACAATAGCAAGATCACAGTAAACAGTCGCATCCTATCTGCACTAAGAATGCTCTGTCTTGTGAAGTTTTCGGAAGATCAAAGATGATAGGCAGCAGAGCAGGTGTGAAGGGTCTATGGAAAGTAAGGTAGTATGCATAAGCTCTCAGAGAGTTACAGGAAACAGAGTTAAGGACAGACAGGAAGCATGTAATGAGGATGAAATGGACAAGCCCGCTCCACTTGAACTGCCTCGACCAGTGGCATTTGCTTCTCGAAAATATGTCAGCTCACATGGGTGTCTGATTGTGAGCAGACAATTCCTATGTCTCTTTATTTCCCATTACATTTAACCTCTGTGATAAATCCCCTCCATGGGATTGACCTCTGTTTCCTGTGACCAGCCTGAGCAGTGTCAAGTGGTAACAGAAAGTGAAGGTTGCAAAGCTAAGAGAGAGTGCTGACCTAGCACAGTCTCTCACCTCCATGTCAGCTCTTTCGTCTTCACCTTTGACCTTCGTCTCCTCTCTGCCCAACTAATGCTAGTGTTAGAATGGATCTTGCAGGCCATTCTCACAACCTCATCATGTAGACAGTCATTCAACCCTGGCCTTGGTCTTTCTTGTGCCTGCTTCATTCATCTTTCTTCTTTTGAAGTTTTATCTCTCCTTTTGGAGGAAGGATCATGAATCCAACTGCCCTCAAACCCTTCCTCATGATGAGTTTCTTCAAAAGTCTTTCTTCCAGCTTCAGCTTCTTCCTTATTCAGCCAATGAGTGAGCACAGATCTGAAGCTCAATGAAAACCTACCTCTTCAGAGGCTTCACTCTTGAAAGGGGGAGACCAAGACCAGAGGAACAGGTAGGATTTCCTCAACACCACACCCTTCCTCACTTTCTTCTGGTTGCTTCTTATGTGCCCTCTGTGGTCACTCCCTATAACCACACTCTGTCCTGTCTCCTGGTTCCTTCTGTCCAGCCTTCCCATTACTGTCACTGTCACTCTTTCTGTGGCTGCATTTCCTTGTAGAACCTGCCCCACTGTTGCTGTCAGCACTAGGAGGGATGCTCACTCACTGGTCTCTTAGTTCGGTTTCTACTTCTGCAATGAAATAGAAGCTTCAGAGACCAGGGTCTTGTCCATGCCCTGTAGCATCAGTGCCAGGCTCCTAACAGATACTCTGTAAATAAGTACTAATAAATCAAGGGGTTATTCTTCAGTGATTGTGTCTGGCCTGAATTTTTATTGGTTTTTCTCATAAATTTCTATTGGTTTTTGTCACTAGACTTATTGCTTGGAGTTTTCTCCTTTTCTCCACCCATCTAGACCACTCTATCAACAGCTCTAATATTTCCTGAATCCTTTGCATATATTCCCTTATATAATTTGACTCAGATGTCTTCATTATACCTTTAAGAAATAGACTCTAGTATGCACTTCATAATCAGTGTTTGAAGTCTTGTTATACAACCCAGGTGCTCAGCTCAGGTCTCTGTAGACAGCAAAAGAAACTTAGACTCTCACTGTCACACAAATCTCCATGTTAAAACTCCTTTCTCTCTGCCTGGCTGTCCTAGCTCTGTGAGTGGTCCCTGGAACTGAGTCTGCTCTGTCCTTGTAGAACCGGGCTGCACACTGCTGTCCTAAACGGTGCTCTGCTATCCTGCTTTCTGTAGGCATAGCCTTGCTTCACTGCCCCCATTCCTCCAACTTTTTCAGCCAAATTTAATGAACACAGGTCCCTCTGTCCAGCATTTCTTGAGCTAGATGTGGGGGCACATACCTGTTATTCCAGCACTTGGAAAGATGAGACAGAAGGACTACAGACTTGAAGATAGCCTAGACTACACAGCAAGATCAATCCAGTCTCAAACATAGAGAAGAGATTTTTTTTTAAAATATATATATATATATATATATAGAGAGAGAGAGAGAGAGAGAGAGAGAGGTATTTTAACTAGTTACTTCAGGGCCTACACACAACAAAAGTATGGAAACAGGGAAAATGCAATGAAAACATTATCCAAAATTGCTCTGTGTGCGTGTGCGTGTGCGTGTGTGTGTCTGAGAAAGAGAGAGAGAGAGAGAGAGAGAGAGAGAGAGAGGGCTGATGTGGGAATGCCTTTCTATATGCTGTGAATCTCAATCTTTAAATAAAGGAGCTGTTTTGGCCCATGACAGGCACCATAGAAAAAGTAGGAGGGGAAATCAGCATAGGTAGGAGAAGCAGGGCAGAGTCAGAGACAGACAGAGCCAGAAGCCCAAAGGATCAACATGTAAGGAACACAGATAAGCCACAGGCCATGTGGCAGACAGATTAATAGAAATGGGTTGAGTTAAGATAAAAGAGCTAGCTAGCAATGTGCGTAAAGCCATAGGCCAAACAGCATGAAGTTAATATAAGTGTCTCAGTCATTTCTGGGGGCCTGAGCGGCAGTGGGCGGCTAAGGGGTCTGGGGCTGCAGGTCTGTGGGTCTGGGCCTCTGTCCACCTGGGACCAAGAAACCACATTGTAACAGAGAGCTGTTTCTATTTCCATCACATAGTTTAGGCCTCTGCCACCTCTAAATTAGACAACTGTCAATTCTTAGCCTCCTATCTGCCTCTCACTGATAACATCAATATCTTTCAATCCATCTCTCTCAGTATTAGGCAATCTTTATAGACTACATGTGGAGAATACAAATTCTAGCTGTAAAGACAGGGAATATTACACATAAAAACTTCAGAAGGCTGCTGAATATAAATTTTCATAATTCGACATTTAGAAAAATAATGACATATCTAGTCAAGAAAATTTTTGGAATGAGTTTTATTGCTGCTTATAGCAAACATAAGCAGGGTCAAGATGCCTTAGCTAATGGGTTTTTAGCTACTATAAAATGTTATGGTGTCTTGCATTGTATTACTTTGCCCCAGGATTCACATTTTTCTCATTGCTGTCTTACCAATATGCAAACCAAAATAATTTCTCTTTTTACAAAACTCAAATCAGTAGTTTGAAAATGGAGATGAAATTTTGATTTTATTATAATTTTTTGGGGGGTTTATTTTTTGGTGGGGTCATTTTTGTTTGTGTGTGTGTGTTTGTGTGTTTATTTTTGCAAGACAAGTTTTCTCTGTGTAGCTGTGGGGCCTGTTCTAGAACTCTCTCTCTCTGCAGACCAGGCTGGCCTCACACTCAAGAGATCTACCTGCCTCTGTCTCCACCACCAACAGGCTTAATTTTGCATTTTAATGTTGGAATTAGATTTTGCCCCTACATATAAGAAGCTAGTCTGAGAAGGTTTAGGCAAGAAAGGAGACAGGGGATACCGTTGAACACTACTTGGAACAGACAAAAGCAAATTTGTGCTCAGCTCATCACATCTTCAGGATCTAGGTGTGCCTGAAACTCCGTTTCAAAGCACTCCAGAGAGGTCAGACAATAAATCAGTAGATATATCACATTTCAGTGATAGGAATTTTTTCTAACACTTCAAATTGAAAAGTCATGATGTCCACATCAATCTATTCATCACAGAGTTATGAAATGAGAAAGGAAATGTAGGAAAAGAATTGGTAGTCATCCTCCTTGGGAAAACATGCATTTAGACTGGGGATTTACTAAGAGTCTACATGTCTCACTGACACACTGTCTGCTGCAGTCTCTCTCAGAAGCAGAGCTTGCTTTTCCAGACCTGACACATGGACAGTGAACTCAGACCCTCCTCAAAGTGAAGCCACAGCTGACTTTGTAATGGACATCACAGTTAAGTGGGGAAATCCAACACTCACTCCCCCAAAGCTATACTTGTCTAATCTCTGTTGATGTTTAAAGCAAGTTGTGTGACAAGTTGCTCACATAAACAAGAAAAGAAAATCTTTCTGCAGAGATCACAAACAATGAAGCTAATCTCTACTACACACCAGTAAGATACAAGAAAACCAAAGCCCTCCTGGTCTCAGACTTGCTCATTTTAGAAGCTGGCTCTAGGCCTCTTAGGGTCTTCCTATGTTCTTGTCTCCTTCCTGTGTAATCATTCAACATATTTCCATTTGCAACTGAATATATTTCAGGTACCTGACACCGAAGGCATCTCTTCCCTCATCCTCCTTCTCCCTTCCTCCCTATTTACCTTTTACAGAAATGGTTCACTTGGTTTAGAGAAAATAGTCTGAGAGTCTTTGAAATGAAAACTAAATCAATTCAGATCATGATTAATGCCACTTTCAACTTTTAGCTTTAACCTGTGCTCTGGGTGGCCTCAATTTGAAAAGAAACTCAGTAAGAAATCCTTTATCTACATACTATGTTTATGTCAGGTCCTTAGATTTAGCTACTCAGACACTGATGAATACTGCCAAATGAACAGATGCAGGAAAAGAAAATTTAATAACAAAAACAGATATTAAGACCACATTTTAAAGCATGATCTTAAACATATTTATAGGTAGCTGTAGCCAGAGTGATCTCTAAAGCCCTGATCCAGTCATCACATCCCTGCTTCTAATCTTCTGTAACACTTCATTGTGGAGGATTATGTTCCCTTGTAAATAATTGTCCCCGCCTATGAGTTTAATACAAAAATGCTGATTGGTCAAAGGCAGACAGGAAGTATGGGTGGGGCTACCAGACTAGGAAGACTCTAGGAACAGGCAGAACAGAACAGAATGCCACAGAGAAGCCAGAAGATGCAGAGGACAACTATGCTGCTCTGAGAAAAAGTACCGAGCCGCATGATAAGAGCCATGGTTTAGATTAAGGGTAAAGAGTTAGTAAGTGATATGCCTGGGCCTTAGGCCGATCAGCATAAAACTACTATAAGTGTCTGTCTCTCTGCGACTCTGTGGGCCTGCAGGCCTAAACCTTGAGACTAAGCCTGAAAGTCTAGTCCAGAAACCTCCTACTACACTTCATTTTCTTTAATATCTAATACAAGCTTATACAGGTATTCCACATCTGAAATCTCTCCAATGCAGCCCCAGAGAAGTCTGCGTGTGTGCCTTACTGACATCAACTGCTTCAGGTTCCCCAATTCTGGAAGATTAACATATCTACCTGGAGTCTGGGGTGCTGTACGAAGCTGCCATTACAAACACAAATTCATGTAAACTGTGTGTGCTTGAGTGGATAAACCTGTATATCCTACCCTAACATCCAGAAATGTTGGTTCCTGGTGAGTTTCAAGACTATCTAAATTACTCCTTTATTCTTCCAGCTTATGAGAATGCCTAGCTTTAATTAGTTGTTTAGCAAGTACCACCGAATGCAAAAATATTCTGTTCTCTTCTTTTATGGGAACCTGAGAAGGGCCGTGGTTGATCTGCTGCTGGCCATATCCAAGCACCCTCCTCCTGCTGTTTCTAACAATCCTCTGCTTGGAAGTGTCCTGAACTAACAACCCAGGACTACCATATTCTGTAAGAATGTGTAGGAGAAAAATGTGTATTGTATGTCATAGGTATATTCTGCTTTCCCGTCTTCCCTGGAAGATAGGAAGCCCCTGAGGTATCATCAGTGTTTGTCTCCCTTAGTAGCCTAGCTACTCAGGGAGATTTGAAAGAACACAGTATTCAATGAGCACATGATCGAGTGGATGAGTCTTGAAATAAATACTTGACTCACCATTGGGAGTCTCTTCTGGTCTGCAGTAGATACATGTCCCAGTAAGGAAACAAAAACCAGGGCTGTGCCTCTGACGAACCCTCACTGGTGATCTCTCCAGAAAAAAAAAACTGATGGCACTGACGCTATGGCCAGGAAACCTCTGAAACAAAAGGTCAGTTTTTGAAATTCTGTTTGCTACAAGACCTACTCAGCACTGGGAGTCTTCACTCCTCTAAGCCTCACACTTGAGCAGTCATACACCAGAATACTCCCTTTCCCAACCTTTACCCACGCCAAAACTTCCATCCTGTTATCACCTGCCACAAAGAGATTCCCAACATTATTCCCAAAATAAGTCAGCACTGAAGCATTTTGAGAAATTGAAGGGCAATGGCTTCGTCACCATCCCCAATTTTTTCTCTTTTAGAAGCATCAAAAAGTTAAATTAATGGCTGATGTGGTGTGGGTTACAGTATGAAGAATAAGAGCATATCTGGTAGTGTGTAGGACTGGGCAGTGGGAAGCCCTTCCAACTTTCCTGTGTCCTCTGTAATCTGTGACGCTTTGGGGTGTCTGGAAATGGTTTGTCTGCCAATGAACCGAGGGGAGGGAGCAGTATGTCTGTTCCCCTTAGAGAAAGCACAAAAGCACTATTCTCTCATCCAGTAAAACACTGAGATTAGCTATTTTATCGCTGTTTTTTGGCTCTCCTCGCCTACTTTGTAAACACAGCATGGATGACTTTGCTTCTTATCAGTAACAAACTGAATCTGCCTCTATTGAAGCGCTGTCAGTCAGCAGGCTTTCTGTGGGTAAACTCAGCGATATGCCCAACTGAGAAAAGACAGACTACACACACACACAGAGAGAGAGAGAGAGAGGGAGGGAGGGAGGATGGGTGGATGAATGAATGAATGAGTGAGTGAGTGAGTGAGTGAGTGAAAAACCAAAAAGACTCTTAGGCACACTATAACCTGGAGTTCATTTACTTTGCCAGACAGGATGAGATTGAAAACCAATGGAGGCCAACACTATTAACATCTGGATAAAGGAGCATTTTGCCTGTTCGGATCTAGATAGAGCAGGCCTCCGCAATCACCCTGTTTATGTCCACTATGTCATGTAAACACTAACATTATCTGTAGCCAGGGTGGTCTCCCCTTCAGTCAACAGCTTTATCTTTGATTAGAAGCAAAACCACCACCGTGGGGTCTATCAATTTCAGTTGTCAGTGAAGCTCCGGTTTTCACAGGTACTGCTTGACCGTGACATTCCCAAAGGGGCTTTCACTTCATTTCCCTTTAGGATCCTGCTGCCGCTCATTTTCAAAGCATATGACTGACAGCTCCCTCGCACACTAGGGCACTTGCAGGACCAGGACATTACACGTAACAAAGAAAGCCCTTGATCATCACTGAAGAAGAAGGAAATGAGAGGGTGCTCCAAAGGACAAGCCTTCTGATCAAAGAAGCAAGCTCCACCACACTGTGGAGAAGTTTCTTCCTCAGACTCAGGCAGCACCCTTTCTCCTAGGCTGACTCCACATTTTTAATTCTAAAAGCATTTCTAGGCGTAATTCGCCATCATCCACTCTTAATGCTGGTCCAGGTAAATGATGAGTTGGAAAGTTATGTGATGCTTTGAACGTGTGCCTTAAGGCTATAAATTTGAGAGAGGATAAAGGGATGTCTGAGAAGAGGTGGAGAGAGGAAAGGAAAGGAGTACTGCCATTATAGTATAAATTAAATTAAAATTTAAAGTTATTTTTTTAATGCCGAGTAAAATTTATAACCCTCTCACTGTCTTCCCGGGTAAGAAAATCACTTCTCCTTTCATCCCCACTTTCTTCTCTCTCTGCACAAATGTCTGCATCTCCAAGTCTCCAATCCCCCTCAGTCCGAGCAAGCATAGGTATATGCCGGTGACACAAGTGTTCATAGCATTGCCTGGCTTTGTGTGCGGGTGTCCGCGTTGCCTTTGTTTCTGGTTTACTCAAACTATCCTGACATTATAATTGTTTCTGAAGGAGTCTCAAGGAAGATTTTGTCACCATCTCTAATCAAGATCCAACCTGGAACAAAAGCATGCAATGAGTGAATCTTTAAAAGAATACAGACTATCTCTAAAAATGTTATTTATTCCCAAGGACAGTATAGTTATTTATATTAAGTTTTGCTGATATATACATTAGCAATGTTTTATGCTAGCCTCAATAAGTCACTCGAGAATTTTCCACGGAGCTAACTTAACCCTCGGATTAATTTTAAAATCAAATGCTATTTGTTGCATTGTTCTTACCACCTTGTTATAATTATATTATTTAGTTTCAATAAAACTATATTCTAAAATAAGACTGTGAAGATTGGTGACCACCCTAATTGTCATCATTGAACCTTCATCCAATAAATAATGGAAGCAGAACCAAAGCTAAGCACTGGGTAGAGCTCCTGGAGTCTCAGTCAAGAGAGGGAAGAGGGATTATATGGGGGAAGGGGAGCAAGATCATAATGAGGAAACTGATTAAGACAGCTGACCAAGATGTGGGGAGCTCACTGGCTCTGGACTGACAGCTGGGAATCTGCATGGGCCCTAACGAGGCCCTCTGAATGTGAGCAATAGATGTGTGGCTTGGTCTGTTTGCAGGGCCCTTGACAGTGGGATCAAGATCTATCCCTGGTGCATGAACTGTCTTTCTGGAGCCCAATCTCTGTGGTGGGACACCTTACTCAGCCTTGCTGCAGAGGGAAGGGGCTGGTTCTGCCTCAGCTTGATACGCCAGACTCTCTGAGGAATGGATGAGGGAAGTGAAGAAGGGGGAAGCTACGGTTGGTATGTAAAATGAAAACATAATGAAATAAAAAATAAGATTATAACTACAACACTCAAGTTTAAGTTAAATTGAAGATGAAGAATCCAGAGCAGTATGGGCCATATTATCAATGTCTCAGTTCAGATTTGTTTCCTGCATCAGGAAGATCATAAAATATCTTTTCTATGCTCGTGATTCAGCTGTTCAACTTTGGCCTGCAGATCTCAACCAGATTCCTAAAAGAAAAACACGATACAGAAGAATTAAAAAGAAAAAAAAAGAAAGAAAGAAAGGAAACCAGAGTCACAACTAATAACAGATCTGATAAGAAAATTCTCTTTTATTGCCTTTGAAACACTTGGAATTCTCATTTGTTGAACTTGGCTTCTGGATGAGCACTAGACTTTTTCACTGTCTCTGTCTGATCTGCCCCATCAGTCTCCGACAAATGTTGGACATTATGCTCTCTCCACTTTTTCTGTCTGGCCATTAGTCAGAGAAGACTGATTGACTTAGATTAGTGAAGGAGATGTTTCCATCCCAGGCTTCCTGGCTTTGAGCTTATGCCCAGGTACAGACTTCAGACTGCTTAATGGACGCACACTGTGTTCACCAGCACCCCTGATGGAATTCTCCTATAAAACCACATTGGCCTATTATATTCCTTATGGAAGTGATAAAATACTAATTGATATTCAGTGACAATAGAGATATTTTAAATGTTTCATTTTCAATTTTGCTGGGTTTTAGTACATATTTTGTATTTTTCCAAAATTTTCCACATATAATAATAGCTTTAATTTTTTGTGAAAATAGCAAATTGTGCTTAAAATCATAATATATCTGAGGTCTCCCCTGGTTCATATCTTCTCCTCTTTCAAAGTTGTGATATACCCTCCTGGAGGCTGTGTCCCACTAAAGAGTGGATCCCACTGAAAGACATGGCCCACTAGAGCATGTGAATCACTGGAAACTGAATCGCAATGAGGAAGTGTCCTCCTGGAGGATGTGACCTACTGTATGTGTCCCGCTGAAGGGTGTGTCTCACTGAAGTATATGTCTCAATAGAATATGTGTCTTTACAAAAGACCAACTCAACTCCCCTCCCTGTTCCACTATATTGTTCCTTCATTTGCCATCTCATTTTTAAAAGTCTTTCCATTTTTTTCCATTCAGTTTATCTTGTGATTACTTGGAAATAACCTTACTTCTAACATAGGAAACATAGTTCATTAACTTTTTAATACTTTTTATTAAATAGTAGAAATATATAAACCTATAATTATAAAGCATTTTTTGAAGTATGAACTATCCCTTTTAACTTAAAAAATATCCACATCATCAATATTCAGTTCAAATGTTGCTGATTTTATATTTTATTTGTTTATACATGACCTTTTAAAAAGACCATTGCATTTTAGTGGTTATAGTATCGACTTGTTTGGGTCCATTCTTCTCTTACAACTTCAACTTAACTGTGTTTGTCAGCTCTCTCCACATAGTGGCATCTCATTGTCCACCCTTTCACAGGCGGATAGGCTGTCATGTGTCCCCACTTAGGAATGTGCTCTAAGTAGGCTCAGCAAACTCTTCTGCCTTGGGTGGAAATGGAGACTCATCCTACAATTCAGCTTCTGTGCCCTACTACAGCACCATCCTCTGTGCCTACATTCAGACTGCTGCGTAGATTCAGCTTTTCTTCAAGTTTTCCTGTTTTGACAGGCTTTTCTGAACTTCTTTGTGAGCTAAGCGATGCACTTGGATGACATTTGCTGTAGCATCGTCCAGAAGGGTAAGTAAGAGTGTTGGTGGGAATCTTTCGCTGGAAAGCCAGGAGCAGTTTTGTAAGCTGAGACAACTTTAAGATCGTTACATCAACAGTGTCTTTATTTTTTGTTGGTATTCCTTGAACACTTAAAAAAGTTCTTTTCCTTCCTTCTGAGAATGTAGCATCTCATATCTGTTAATTAGACTTATACTGAACGCTTTACTGAATGCTTATTTTGAAATCAAGGTCATCTATGTTGATATTTCCTGCCAAGCTGACTGGTTATGGAATGAGCATATATCTCTCTTATACATTCTGTACAATCCTCTTTCCACCCCTTCTCACCCATGTCTACTAATGTTGGTGCCATGCTATTTGAACATAGATTTTAACTACTGGTTTATAAATATATTTCTTTGTATGTAGTGATTTCCCCTAAATTCGATGCAATCTAATATTTATTTTAAAAACTTTAAGAGAAAAAAATCTTGACGTTGACTTTTTCTTTAAGAATTTCATATGTAGGATCTGATGATGATGGGTGTGTGCGCGCGTATGTGTGTGTCATGATGTAGATCTGATTCTGAAGATTATATATTCTGATCTTGAAAATGAATTTTTTTTACTGATTTCCTTATAATTGTCTTTCTTAACTTTGTCACTGCCATTGTAACTATGTGCTTATACTTGTTCAGATGTTAGACTAGAAAAACAATTACTTCTTTACCACTCAGTTTTATTTCAGTATGAATATTCAGAAGTCACCAAGCTCTAAAGCTGTGTCTCCAAGACGCCAATTTTAAACTATATTTTATCTTCTCTGTTTACATAATTAAGACAAGCTAAATTTAATCTCTTATAAATCCAAGACCATCAGTGAAATAGTCCAGTACCTGCCGTCTTTATTGCATTATAAATCATGGTGGAAAAGCTGAGACCATGGCTGTGACCCACAGGAATTAAGATCACTCTGAGTCCAAGACGTCCAGGCTTGTGATGTGCCCATGACATAATAATTAGCAAGTTAATTCTGGGTTACTGATTAATTGAAACAAATATATTCAGCGGTGTTGGTTCTTTCCAGTTACAAGCTCCGATTTTCATGTGTTTCACTCGCCCTGTCTGAGAATCTTCCACTTTAGAACGTTGCTTTGCCTTCTGATCTCTCTAACTTATTTTTATGACTGAAATTCCTTTTACAATGTTCTGGTTATTCACTGTCTCCGTTTTAGGTCCCTTATGTTCTTTGCCTCACAAATGTACTGAGAGCTTTACATTTCTGCTGGAGAATAGAGTATGACTAAGTGTGGTTTCTGGGATACTTCCTAGACCATTTACCCTAAAATTTGTTTAGGGTTTTTTTCATCCACTTCCCTAGTCCAAAGCGATTGTTTTCTTTTTGCCCAGTATGTCAGATAAAGCTCATGAAATTTATTGACCAAGAAGTACATTTAAAGGTACTGACCCATATAGAGCCTATATTATTTTCTCATTATTCCTTCACTGAGATATTTGTGGCCAAGATTCTAGGATAGATGCTAGCTCACAATGTAAATTGCAACCTGGTCAGTCAGAGTTGGAAATACTGAAAAGGCTACCTCATTTTGACAAACTGTTAAGTCAATTGGAATTAGAGGCTTATAGAGGAGAATGGTCTAATTTTAACTTACCTTCCTACTGAGCAAAATAAGACACAGTAAGAGCCAAAAATAAGCCTGCTTAGCCCTAGTCAATATTTTTACATGAAAATAAGGATTTTCTTCTTTTAAAATGGAAGTATTTTCTAAATGATGCTCTTCCAATATTTAAATAGATCTGTATGTTAGCAACTCAAAAAATCCTGTGTAATCATAGAAAGTTGAAAGGAAGTAGAGGACACAGAAAAAGTAAGAGAAAAGAGTAGAATGACGGGAATATAAGAGTCAAGTATGAATTTCTTAAAATAATAACAATTTAAATTAAAAATGTTCATTATTGTAAGTGCGTGTGTGTTTACACAACTAGTTCTCTCTTGTGTGCTGCCATGCAGATTAATTTTCATAACATACAAGAAAGACAAAAATGATACACATTGTAAGACTGAAAAAAATGAGCTATCACTTAAATAACTGAGTCAAATTATTAATGTCCTGACCTACCCTATACCTGAGTCATAGATGTGCTTATTATTTCTAGAAGGTTGTACTCTGCATGCTCTCTAAAATGAGTCATGGCTCTGGTTTTAAGACAGAGTTCTAATGTATGTCAGTCTACAAGCATCAAGTCAAAACAATTACAACATTGAATGGGTTAGATTTTGTGATGACTTCTGAATCTTCCCTCATCAGTTCTTTCAGAGGACAAAAAGTATCCATGCTTTGTGTTCTGTGCACTCTAATAGACATGTTGCTATACAAGGCTGAATTTGCCTAATGAATTACAGAAGTCACACAGAGAGTGGTCTACATCTGCAGTGTGATTCTAGACACATACAACAATGAGTTTCATAGTCATATAGGAAGGAACTGCTGTGAGTTTACCAAGTAGTTCTTTGTACTCTGGAGGCAGATGTCATGAGTCACTCACCTCTGCCTCCAATGTTCTTCTCAGAATCACTTTGAAACTAACTCTAAAAAGAAGACAGAGACCAGAGAAATATCCACTCATCTTGACACTTGGGCAGCACTGTGAGATAAGGGCCTTCATTCTTAAACACCTGTGACCTGTCTTGTCTTTGCTTAGTGTTTTCTTATTGAAAACTCACACAACTAAAGATTTATTATGAAATTCCCAATATCATACAATAAACTTATATCTTTCAGACTGAAGCAAAGAATTATCTAAATCTTGAGAACGTAACTGCGTAGAATCCACAATGCTTCATCCATCCACAATGGTTCATCCAAGCTGTGGCGCCTACTATGTAAAAGGAGTGCTTGATAATCAAATGGGGAAAGGGTTCTTTCTCTTCAATCCTGAGTGAGGAAAGGCAGTGGAGAAGTGAAGAGAGACAGAAGAGGAGAGAGGAGAAGATAAAGGGAGTAACTAAGGCATGTTCTTATTCTCTGGAATCAAACTTCACCCAGACCTCTTTTATTTCTAGAATAAACAGTCTCAAGAAAAGTCTATAATGGCTTTGAGATGAGGTCAAGAATGAGGCTGTGTGCACTGTTCTCAGTTTCTGGCTGTGAATTGTGCTATGTATTCACCTACACCTCGCCCCACAGAGGTCTGGGGTGATGGAAGCTATATTTTGATACAGTACTTTGGCCTATGAAACAAGTATGGAGAATACAAGCAAAAGTTCTTAGCTCAATAAAATGGGTTTTCCCAGAATCCTCCCTTAAGAAGTACTATGTTTTAAATATGCTTTGTGTTCTTCAAAGCTTAATCTGCTAACACTAAAAGAGTAACAACATGCATTGTTCTTTATAGTACCTTAATGAAGAACTTACAAATACATAAGCCTTCTCATCACTAGTTCATTAATCTTCCATTACATAATGGGGATACTGTAGGGAGAGGGGAGACTGCAGAAATTACCTGATGAACATGTTCCATGGAGTAGAGGAGATTCTTAGCACTGATTTCATTTTTGCCCTCAGATGTCAAAAAGTATGTGTCTTACATGAACCAAAAACAGCCAATAGCCCTGCTTTGCTACATTTAAACAAGTCTCTTTGATCCCTATATCTGAGCTATACACATCTCTGAACTATCAGGGATTTATAAAATGTCTAAATTTTATCATGCTTTGATGTGTTTAGATGAACAAATCATTGAAAATGCAATTGGCTCCAGGAGGTGCTTTCAAATGGCTAACAACATTTCATCCTAAGGTATGTATAGAAATTGAACATATCCATTGAAACATGGAGCTGTAATTGGGAAGAGGTGGCGCTGTGGGAAGACCAGTATACCCAAGTCTTAATGGTCTCCAACACTAAACGGGTGCAGGGTACATAATTTGAATAGAAAAAAATACCTTGAAAATATAGGTCCCTTGCTCCATGATCAGGACAAGAAGTTTTTCCTTTGATAATGTTTTCATGGCCTCTTCCGATGTTTTGACCTTCTCTGATTTCACACTTTGTCTGACATACCAGACAAATACATATATACATATATATATATTATTGATTATTATGGTATGTATTGTAATATATGGTATATATTAGTATAAATACCATGCATTGTATATTACAAAATATACTATTATTATTATTTGAAAATAATATAAAAATGCTAGTGTGAAAAGTGCAGATTCTTAGCTGTATGTAAGTCTTGACCAGCAATTCCACTTTTAAAGAGTACATGCTAACCCCACATCTAAGCACTATGGAGGCTGAAGGCAGCATCAGTGACAGCAAGGGTGGGGTTACAGTGGCCAAGAAGCTTCCCAAGGAAGCAGAATAGTGGAGAGAGGTGCTGGGAACTACCTCAGTCCTCAGTGGCTTCAATTTTCTTGACATTTCATTTGCAAAGTGCATCTTCAAAGACAAAATGAAGAAATATTTAAGGTAGTCAAGCCAGCAAAAAAGCTTTAGCAAAGGACCCCCTTCTAAGCTGCCTCGCTGAAATCCTTAACTGACCCCTGAAGCTGGCTTGCCTAGATCATCAGTAATCAATTAGAAAAACAAAAGCATAGTATTTGCAGAAAAATATCTACTTTGAGCCTTTCATATATGCAATTAAAGGTATAAAAAGATTTGATATAGTTGTTCTCAAAAAGTGCTATAAAGATCCAAATAATTGCCACTGAGATTTTGAAATGGAATTAGAAAAATTCATTGTTAAAATTCACATATAACAGAAAATGTAATAATAGTAGCAAATCTAAGTCAAAGAAAAAGTACAATTTCTTTTTCAAATCAAAATTTGATGTTCTGTCTAAACAGGAAAAAAAAAAGCTAATAGACCTATATAATAGGTCTCTGCAGTAACTTTGTTCCATGGAGCTGGTTACAGGTCAGTTTTCAGCTTAGCTAAATCTATCTAGCAAGTCAGAACACAGACATTCCAATGAACACATAGACTTGCTTCTGCCTCCAGTCACATAAAGTGTGTTTCTTGCTAGAATACAGGCAGCAAGGGCTATCAAGAAATTGGAAACCCTTGTGAGCAGAGCCTATAAGATCTGAAAAAGCTGTTGGGGGTGGGGAATCGTCATTGTCCCTCCAATACACACACACACACACACACACACACACACACACACACACACACACACACACACGCACGCACGCACGCACGCACGCACGCATGCACGCACGCATGCACGCATACACACACACACACACACTTGCAGCACAACTGAGCTGGAAAGACATCCACCCTGACCAATGAAGTTTTCTGGTGAAAACCACCAAAGGATATTTTGTTTCTAGAAGAGGACTGAAGCAGAGCCCAGCCTACTGCACTCACTCACTCCCTGTCAGAATGCTGCATTCTGGGGCATACTACAGTTAGCTTTGAGAACTGCAAACTACAAAGGGCTAAGACAGGGTTCTTCAGGGATACCTCTCCGTTCAGGGCCCGGAGATTTATGTGAAGATGAGATAGGAAGACTGTGAGAGCCAGAGGTGATGGGTGACTCCAACGAAACAGCATCTTCCAGACACAACAGGGCAGGTGCACATATCAACCCACAATGACTGTGACAGAAATTGTCACACCATTCTTAGTATGTTTTGCTTGCTTGTTTGTTGAAGCTCAATGTTTCCATAAGACAGAGAAAGAACATGAAGGTAATAACTAAAACTTTAAAATATAGAACCAGAAAATTGAAGCAAAAGGCAGACGGCTGCTGGTTATCAGAACTCCTACCTATAGACTAGAAATGAGGATGACACAGAACAGGAAAATAGCAAAGGCCAGGACTAGGTAATACACACAATAGAAAGCAGCATTTCCAAACAAAGAACCACTTATTTGTCCCTGTCAAGGAATACAAATTAAAACAGATATGTGACACCAATTTCATAGCTAGTTCTGAAGCAAAAAGGTGTTGCCAGTGGTTTGTGGGAGCAGTAATTCTGTACTCAGCTATGAAAGTATCATCTGCACAAACACTTTAGACACATCAACTCAATGACAGCTAAAAAACCAAACGTATCCCACAAATGGTAAGATCTAATTTCTAGGTATTTTTACTGACAAACATTTTTATTTGTGAGCTAGGAGCCTTATTACAGTTTGGTTACAGCAGCAAAGGTGAATTCTACCAATCTCTCTCTCTCTCTCTCTCTCTCTCTCTCTCTCTCTCTCTCTCTCTCTCTCTCTCTCTGTGTGTGTGTGTGTGTGTGTGTGTGTGTGTGTGTGTGTGAGAGAGAGAGAGAGAGAGAGAGAGAGAGAGAAAGAGAGAGAGAACCTGGTTAATTATGAGTTGGCTTAAAGTAGCCCAAGTTTGTCTGAAACTCTTTATATAGCTGAAGCTGGCTTTTAACTCCTGATCCACTTATTAAGTTCAGAAGGTGTGTGTGTGTGTGTGTGTGTGTGTGTGTCTTAGTTACTGTTCTAATGCTGTGACAAGACACCATGACCAAAGCAACTTTTATAAAAGAAAACATTTAATGGGGGATTGCTTAAATTCAGAGGTTTGGTACTTTTTCATTATTTTGGGGAGCTTGGTGGTATGCAGGCAACCATGTGCTGGAGGAAGAGTTGAGAATTCTACATTCAGATCAACAGTCAACAGGAAGGGTGAGCCCTGGCATGGACTTGTGGGACCTCAAAGCCCATTCCCAATGACACACTTTCTGTAAAAAGGCCACACCTACTACAACAAAGCCACACCTCCTAAGCCTTTCCAAGTAGTGTCACTCTCTGGGTAACCAAGCATTCAAATATGCAAGTCTGTGGGGAACACTCTCATTCAGTCCACGCATGTTCAGCTTTCTTCCTACCCAGGAAGTTCTTTCTACCCAGTTTGCTTCTGACTTAGAAGTCAGGCGTTTTACTTTACTGTATTAACACATTCAATTTCTCAACATAGAAAGTGTCTAATACATTAATCTCCTGCTCTTCTGAGTAGTTTACGGAGCTAAGAGCTACTGTCTGTTTTCTTTGTTATTTTCAGTACCCTGAGTTCTCCTGGCTCCAGCCTATCTTACAGCCGTTATATTTATTTTCCTCCCTTGTTTGATAAAGCTGTTTCCAGATTCTCACATCATCATCACATTTGAGTTTCATCACTTTTCCTTTCCTTGTCTGTACAATCCCCTCCTGGCTTATAGTGGCTTTATGCCCTAGGCTGCTGATAAAAAGTTGACAGCCAAAAGGTTCTTTCCTAAGGAGTCTGTCTCTGTCACAGTTGATTTCTGATTTGTTCCTCTTATTTGCTCTCATAATCTATTGTTTATCTGTGGTATATCTAAGCCAATATTTGTTTTGTTTATCTTCAAGGCTGAAAACGCCTTATTAACTTGTTGAGCAGACATGTTTTCACCTAAGCCAATAAAAGCCTCACCCATAATGTCTTCAGTTATCTCCTCCTCTCTAACTTTCTCTGGAAGCCGATATGAGAATTCTAACAATCTGCCAGGAGGTTGTGGCCTACACCTTTGATCCGAGCCCTCAGGAGGCAGAGGCAGGCAGATCTGTGAGTTCCAGGCTAGCCACGTCAGTTCCAAGACAGAGCTCCAAGCTACACAGAGAAACCTTAGTTCAAAAAACAAACAACAGAAGAATTCTAACAATCCTAAAGTATGCTATAAGTCACAGGGACAGTTGCAAGTCATAAATTTTCAGAACACCCAGGAAGATTTTCTATAAGGATATGAAGACCACGTTTCCCATGGCTATTGGCTCAGTCTTTATAAAAATCTAACAGTGTATGATCTCTTAAAGTATTTATTCACATCTCTAACTTCATGTTTTCCTTATGGCTGATTCTTGTAGATATTGTAGTGTTTATTCCAAGGTAAACTGAAATAAAAATTATTTGCTGTACTTGGAAGCATGCATATATGTTGTAGGAGGCATGTTTTCACAGGTCTACTTCATTTCAAAGATATTGTACTCAAGTTTTTTTAGTGCACAAATTTTCAGACAGAACTGCACGCTGTGATATATGAATTAATGCATTGTTTTTGGTAGCTGAGTAGAATCCATGACCATGAGAATGATGAAAGAATTTCCTTCTTTCCCCCTCCCGCCCTCTTAGCGCATGACAGAGCCAAGCTTTCTCAAACCAGGGGGAAAGGAATTCATTGGTAGACCATAAGGAGCATTGGCTCTCACCTAGAGCAAGAAAAGTCCCTAATGTTTTTTTTTTAAGATGTGGCTTCTCATTCCTGTAGGTCATCAGGCAGTAGAGCATGCCTTGTGCCCCATTCAATAGTCATTAGTAACAGTTTTCCATGTGGTTCCTCAAATGGCCTTTGGTGTTTGCTGTCTTTCTCCATATTTCTTCTTTGCTCCTCTCCTTCATTCTCCTCTTTATTTAATCCTCCACTCCACTCTCTCCATACAAATATGTTCTATTTCCCCTTATTTGGAAGATCCTCTCCTTCCCCTAGTCCCTTACTGGGCACTGTGGTTATACAGACCGTAGCATGCATGTCAAAGAATGGAAATGTATATGACACATGCATTCCATAGATAAAAGAAATCTAAAGGGAGTCACCAAATAATAAGGGAGACAATGTTCCCAAGTGAAACCGCTAATGCTAGGAACTGGTTACAACCAGTTGAGTTGTGGACCAAGGGATAACATAGGAACCTCAAACATCTCTGGCTATTGGCAAGGATATTAGTTGTTCTCCATAAATTGATGGTAAATCCCTATTGCTGAAGACATTTCCATACCTTATTGAACAGGAGAAGTTGAACTTCTGCCTAACTACAGTCTTTAGCCCTATTGACTAGTGTTCATGGTACTGGAAGGTACTCTGTGGGAGGTTGTGTTGTTTCATTTTAAATAATTGTCCCAACCACTGGTTTAATAAAAAGAGCTGATTGGCCAAAGGCAGGCAAGAAGTATAGGCGGGGCTACCAGACTAAGAAAAATCTCTGAGAACAGAATGCCAGACAGAGCACCAGAGAGAAGCCACAGGAAGCCGAGGACAACTATGCTGCTCTAAAGAAAGGTACCGAGCCACATGGCTGAACAAGAGACATGGGTTAGGTGAAGGGTACAGAGCTAGCAAGTGATATGCCTGGGCCTGAGGCTGATCAGCCAAAAACTAATGAAAGCGTCTGTGTGTCTCTGTAGGACTGCGGGTCTGGGGGTCTGCGGGACCGTGGGCCTAGACCGAAAATCCGGGCCAGAAACCTCATACTACAGGTACTCTGCACACTACTAGGAGAGGGGTAACCATCAACTCTGCTACAGACCCTGCATCCTACAACAGTGACCTGTCTACAAGATATTTTGGTGCAATACTAGCACAAGCATTATGGGAGTAACCAGCCACTCTCTGATGGGATTTAAGACCCACTCCATGAGACAGAACCCATGCCTCACCTCAAACTTCTAGGATGGCCAAGAGCCTGAGACTTCATAGGCCATGGACCTAGAAGAAAACCAAATACTATTATTCTGCAAAAGGAACACAGCAAAAAAATGATTCCTAATGGCATCTATTACACACAAATCAGTGTCTCTCTCAGACATCACCAGAGAAGCTTCCTTTCGCAGTGGATAGGAACTGACACAGATACCCACCACTGGAAACTGTGCAGAGAATGAGAGCTATTGGAACTCAGTCCTGAATGGGATGTAGTCATCAAACCTCCCCCCACAGGGCTCAAGGAAGAGAAGTAAAAAGATTATAGAACCAGAGGAGATAGATGACTCCAAGGAAATTTTGTCTTCCAGTTACAACATGGGTGATATGTATATGAACTATATGATACTATGGCAGTGCACACAGGACTTGCACGGGTTCAAGCCAGATGGGGGTCCCAGCACTGAGTTAGAGGAAATGGACATGATCTCCCATCCCTAACCAAGAAACTACTTCTAATTAGTACCTACTTATAAAGGAAAAAAGAAATGGTTTTCTCCAATAGAGTCTCTCTGGGTATGTTAACCACACTTCAGGAGATGGTATGCAACATAAAATGAACTGAATTGTATTTTTGTAGGTTTTTTCTTTTATTTAGCTTTGTTTGGGCATTTTTGTCCTTTGCTTGCATATTTTGGATTCCAATTTTATGGGGGTGTTTCTTGTGTTTATTTTTTTTTTAAGGAAAGAAAAAAGAGAGGTAAGTGGGTGCGTGGGTGAGTGGGCAGGATCTGGAAGAAATTGGGAGAGGAGAAAAGCACACCAGAATATATTTCATGAAACAAAATTTTCAATAAAAATGCCAAAAAACCTTGCCGTGTGCTCTGCACACACATGCTCACACGTACACACGTTCAGTAAGTGAACTCTAATGTCAGAAGCTCTTGCAAGTCCTCATGTAATCATCAGGCAACTGCCTCATGCTTACCATCGTGTTTTCCAGACATTGCCTTTTTTATTACTAATAAAATGTATTTATTCTATGTCTTTTTCACATCATGTATCCTGAGCCCATTCATTCCCCCTCCCTTTGCATATGCCCTCTGCCCCCACACTGTTCTTCACCCCCAAACAAAACAAAATTCAAGTGAAAAGAAAAGAGAAAAAAAGGAAAGAATTTAAAATCTTAGCATGGAAGTTACAAAGTTGACACAAGAAGTCACTCTGTATGCTCCGTGTTCCATAGATTTCTACTTGCAAGTATTTATCGCAAAGGTTCCTTGTTCAATGCTGGGCCCCCACTATGACCCTTCCTGGCCATCCCGCTGCCTCCTTGTGTTGTAAAGATTCTGCAGTTTAGGGTCTGCAGGTGAGGTCCCTTTACATGCTTCAGCAGATCACAGATGTGGAGGATGTTGGGGCAGTCCAAGTCATAACCCTGGGACTGGGTAGGGTTGGTCTGCCAGATGGGAAATGGGCACAGCTGTCCAACGCTCATGATTCCTGGGCTGGCTCATTCATACCTCTGCTAACAAGGTATGTGCTGCCCTGCCAAGGTGAGGGGCTCCGCACCACTTATGACCACAGAGTCAACACTCCTACCTGCCCCAGGCATTGAAGAGTTGGGGTACATTTTTTCCCCACTCATTATGCCATAGGACAGATGAGCACTTGGGGCATTCTCCCATTCTCACCTCTTTGGCGCTGGTTCATCCACACCTGCTCTAACACAACTAGCTGTACTGTGCCACTGTGCCAAGTACAGGGCCTGCTGTCCCAGAGTGCGGCAGCTAGTGGAGGTTATGGATAGCCTTCCTGCTCTATGACCACTAGGCCAGCTCTCCCACCTGCCCCAGGAGTTGATGGGTGTGTGTGTGTGTGTGTATGTGTGTGTGTGTGTGTGTGTGTGTGTGTGTGTGTGTGTCTGTTAGGGGGAGCAGTCCTTGGATGTTAGAAGAGTGTATCAGATTCTCTTGGAGCTTACATCTGTTTGGATTTATAAATGGTAGTGAGCTGCCTTACAGGGTTGCTAGAAACTGAATTTCGGTTGTCTGGAAGAGCAGGAAATGCTCTATTGGACTGAGCCATTTTGGAGACAGGGTTTCACCAAGTTTTGCAGGCTGGGTTGGAACTTGTTAAGTGCCAACTTGACAAGGATTTGGAAGTGTGGCCTTGTTGGAGGAAGTGTATTGCTGAGTGTGAACTTTACTGTTTCAAATGTTCAAGCCAGGCCCAGTTCTCTCTCTCTCTCTCTCTCTCTCTCTCTCTCTCTCTCTCTCTCTCTCTCTCTCTCTCTCTCTCTCCTCTCTCTTTCTCTCTCTCCTCTCTCTCTCCCTCTCTCTCTCTCTCTCTCTCTCTCCTCCTCTCTCTCTCTCTCTCTCTTTCTCTCTCTCTCTCTCTCTCTCTCTCTCTCTCTCTCTCTCTCTCTCTCCCTCCCTCCCTCCCTCCCTCCCTCCCTCCCTCCCTCCCTCCCCCTCTCTCTTTCTCTCCTCTCTCTTCCTGATGTCTTCCAATCTGATTGCAGAACTCTTAGCTACTTTTCCAGCACCATGGTGGTAATGGACTAGATTTCTGAAACTGTAAGCTACAATGAAATGTTTTCCTTTATAAGCGTTGCTATGATCATGTTGTCTCTTCCCGGCAATAAAACACTAAGAAGACAGACCAAATAAAACTGGGTTATAGTTATAAGACCTAGTTATAAAGAGAAGGAAGAAGAGGAGGAGGAAGAGAAGAAGGGGAAAAATAAAAAGAGAGGGAGAGTTGTTAGGGAATAATCTTTTTGTTCAATGTGAAGATGTGTCACACTTAATAAAAAGCTGAGCAGCCAGTAGCTAGGGGGGATTTCCAGGCAGAGAAGATATGAAAGAAGAAAGCAGAAAAGTCAGCCAGATGTGGCACAGGACACACAAAATAAGACAGGAGTCTACCATGTGGTAGAATGGGGATTAATAAACATCTATATATGGGTTAATATAAGTTATAAAAGCTAGTTAGAAGCAAGCCTAAGCTAAGGCCATGCTTGCACAGTTAGTAATAAGTCTCTGTGCTGTTTTTTGGGAACTGGCCGAACAGAAAAATCCATCTACTGAGAGGGGGCGGGGGAGAGTCATTAGAACCATATTTCTTTGAAAGGCCTAGTAGGGCTGGGTCAGGAATGGGCTTCCTGAAACATTGCTGCCACCAGAATGAAGAAGTTTATAGAGGGGGCCACAGAGGTGATTTGAGGTACCCTAAATGGGAGGAGCACAGGAAATGAGAGGAAAATTAAAGGGAATCTCCCGCCTATTACAAGGCAGCTCCTGTCTATTACAGTGGCTCCTTCTATTTGAACTAAGCCTTACTTTCTAAACTCAAAAAACAAAAGGATGGGGGGAAAATCAGACAAAGTGGAGAAAGCTTAGGCCCAGGGGAATGTAGTGCTCTGGCCACCTCTCATGACAGGAAGAGAAGATGACTGAGGCTGTCCCAGAGTCTGGGGCTTCTCATTTTAACCTTGGTATGCATAGAGCAGAAAAGAGATCCTGACTTTTCTCAGACTAAACACCAGAGGACTGAAGCTAAGTGCTGCTGCAGTTACTGCTGTGGCTGAGCTGGGAGGCTCATTTACGCATTTCTTCCTACGCCCTTCATACCTGTTTTTGGTAAGCCTCAAATGTCTACAGCTTTCTGAATATTGCTGTGCTACAGAAACGTGAAGCAAACTGAAAGCCAGTCATAAGGAAGTGTATGTTTTTGTTTACCTTTTGCCATGCAAAAATAAATAATGTTCAGTCCCACTATTATAAAAATTGTTTTCCAGCCACCAATCCTGGTATCATGTGACAGTTTGTACTGTAGAGTTTTTTCTCTTAAGATAGCCATATAGGAATGGAGAAGAGTAGTATGTCCTAAGAAACCACAGTGTTCTCACTAATAGCCAAGCATAAGGGTTCCATTCCTTCCTTTGACCAAGCCCATAAAGAAAAAGGGCAGGATATAGCAGATGTCTTCCCAAGGGCACAAGGAAATACAGGAAGTGGGTCCTGTGAGCCCCATGGTGGTGTCTCATTTACTGCCGCCTCATTGAATCTTTAGAATGCTTCTCCAGGGAAGAGCTGAGAAGACCGTGAAGATATCCAAAATCATCCAAAAGATATCAACAGAGAACAACACAAACAAATGTGTGCATAGACACCACTTTTCTGTTTCCATCCTGTACAGCATCACACATGCATACATACACACACATACACACACACACACACACAAACACATTGCATACTAAGCAAAGAGTTCCTGCATATTTATTTCACCCTCTCACGATAGCCAATTATCCCAGTTTTGGTGTATTACATGAAGATCAAGTATTCTATTTATCCCAAAGAAATTAAGTAGAAACTAAGTCACTCTAAGAGAAGCGCCCAAAGGGCAGAGCTGCCCCGTCACTAGAGGCAGGAAGTAGAGGTCCTGTTACATAGGCTTTGCCCTTTTTTTTCCTACTTGGAGATCTAGTTTTTTTTCCTGTGTTTTTATATTTCCACCCTCTCGTCTTGGGTTCTCCTCTCTCATTCCTAAATTTCTTTCTGTGACCCATAGCATGGAAACCCCAAAATATTTAAGAGCTCATGTATACGTTTTTCTTTAAAAGTTCACTGATCAACTTTCAAAATGGATATAAGCCTTTTATTCTTCCTGCACATACTCTTTCTTTTGGATCATCTACAAAAAAAAAAAAAATGATAGGAAGTAAAATCAATTCTATTTCATGTTTGGTTTTCAGCAAAGTGTGAGAATTATCTGAACCATTTCCTTGTCTTATATAGGGAAATATGTTTTCCATGGCATGGTTGACTGGAACCACATAGGTAAAATAAAAATCTTCAAACTGCTTCCCTTCAGATCCAGAAATGATGAGCAATTTGACATCCTGTATCCCCTGACTGCAAAGTAGAAACCTCTCTGTCAGGAGCTATTCTTGTAATATTATACCCCTAATGTTATGGGAAGTTGTTTGAGGCAAAAGGCAGCTGTAATAATGGGATTGTGTTTCGAAAAAGAGCTGGCTGTAAGGCCATGCTGTAAATGAAAAGCACCATAAAAGAAACGTTCCCACTCTTAAGAAACAGTGAGACCGCTGAAATAACTCATTGCAGGCTGTTTTTATAGCCCTCTAATTCTGTTTTTAAAATCAAACACGACTCTAAAAGAATAGCTCACTCTGAGTTGGGAAGCAAGCCAAGCCCGCGCAATTTATACAGAATCTCAAATCTTACTAAACTCAAGCCTAACCATCAATCAAAGAAGCAAGTATTGAGCACCAACTAGAGATATTTAATTCCGTGATGAGGCACACCTCCCCCAAAGCATTTTACAGCCAGGCAAAAGCAATATGAGTAATGAGCTACATATCCTAAAAGATAAACAACAGACCTAGTAATGGAAGAAGCAGGTAAACAGTCACAGCCGGGAAGGATTACATTCAAGAGGAAGGAGCATTCGCCTGCGCCTTGGAAGATGGGAACAGAGACTGTTCTTGATAGAAAACACAAGGTGAGAAGTCAAAATGACACCCCAGAAGGGTGAGCTTAAAAAGCAAACTCTGTAATGGATGTGGGAGAATCTGCCTGCAGCCAAGGGATTCGGTGGGTGTGAACTGGAGAGGCAGCGCCACAGAAGATTGCAACCAGCTTCTTCAGGAAATAGATGGAGCTCTAGTAGTTGACTGGCTGCTGGAGTCAGCTGAACCAAGAGGCAAGGTTAATGAAGGCTTCCCAACTCTGGAGTATAGCCAGAGAACACTGTGAAGACTTCCTTCTCACCTAGGGGCCTCGAGTTAACTTCAGCATCCTGCCCAAGAAAGAGGATTCTCTTCTTTTGTTTACCTCATTCAGTTCTGGTTTCATCTTTTTTTATTTGTTTGTTTGTTTGTTTTTACAAAGTCTCAGTTTCCCCTTCTCCTTGCTTTCTCACATAAAGAACATACTTCATATTACACACATATCTTTTAGGCACAGTGGCCTTATAAACGTACATACCATATAACTTCAAAAACAAAAGAGGGCACATGAGAAGGGTGTCCAACAAGGACACTTATCAGAAGTCAAATTGGAAGTCACATTTTCTACACAGACCACTCTATAAATCACTCCCTGACAATTCTTACAAGACCTACAATTTTCACAGCTCGGAAATTGTTCACACAGCTAATTATATCAACCTTAGGCCAATAGTTAGAAATAAACATGACTTTCAATATAAGCTTGTCTTCTAAATAAGAAATGAGATTTCTTAACATGGACGTATTTGGACCGTAGGCAAAAATGTTTTGAACCAGCAACAAAGCAATAGCTACACTTCCTTTAGGAGTACCCCCAAATCAGTGCTTATGACAACACTATACTACCAAGTCAGAAGAGCCTGGCACGCCCATCTACAACACAGCCACGTTAGGAGTAGAGGTGGTGAATGAATGATACATTCTGGGACATCAGGGAACCATCATCATCAGATAATTCATTTTCCATATCACTCCAAGTCTGTGTATATTTTGGGTTTGATAAATTGTGAATCTGAGGACTAATCCATTCATGCATGGCCCTAATCCTTTCTGATCAACACACTCTGCTTGAGTTGTAAAACAGCAAATTTTGGAGACTACATTTAATTATATACATGGTAACATATGGGAAGAGTAAATATGGGGAAATGGTACAGTAAGAGTATTTGTTACGCAATCACGTGGATCTGAATCTGGATCCCTGTCACCCACAAAAGAAATACCCAGCAGTAGCCAGGAGCACCTAGCTACCCAGCATTTAGGTGGAGACAGAAACAAGATTGTTGGGGCTTTCTGGCTAGCTAACCTAGCCAAAAATAAGCTCCAGGTGTGGTGAAAGGTCCTGCTTGTCCTGAGGGAAGAAGGCAGAGAAGGAGAGGAAGGCACTCAGAGTCTTTCAATGTCACGACCTTCTGCACACATTTACTTATGTGTACACACATACAGCACATAAACAAACATGAGCAATCTTTTCCAAAATTAGGATTAAGGCAATGACCAAATGGTTTGCCTAACAGTATGTATGTGAACAACAATGAAAAGCAGAGGGAATTCAAATGGAAATTTCTGTAATTCTGTAAATATTTGCTGTGTGCATTGGGAAGAGATAGTTGATTTTACATGTGTTTGGTTGACTGGTTGTTTTGCCTATTAGAGCACATTATCTACACATCTATTGAAAGAGACACTTCATAGTAAAACACATGTCTTTACTCTAGTCTTTGGAAATGTGACTGGGCAGTAAAGGAAGTCCCTGTTTTGAAATATAAAGGTATCATCACAGAGAGTCACTAGCAGTAAACTTGGCCATACATAATCCCCAGCCAGTACCTCTTCTCCCAAAAAGTAATGGGGGAAAAAAAAGGCAGGAAGCTTTCAAACTTTCACCTGCATTAGCATGGCAGGGCATAACAGTTTGGAAACCATTTCTGCTTAATGAACACCCACATTTGCATTTGAAGAGGACCTCGGGGGGCCATAAAGTCAGCACAGCATAGATAATTTTGAAGCCAACCCTTCTCTCTCACTAAAAGGTCTTTTAACTATAAAAACCAATTTTAATAAAAGGTATCTGTACTCAAGATCTTCCATTATACAATACACTTCATCATAACATAAAGTGTTTGGCCCGGAAACTAACTTTATGGATTCCAAAGTAGATTAATGTTATTATTAGTCATGACTGCATACAGAAAATCGTATGTTCATACCTCATCAAACAAGGGTCAAAACAAAAACTTGGCTTAAATTTTATAGGCTAGTTTCTTTGTTGTCCATCTTTCCAGTGTCTACCTGAAAGACAGGATTGAAAATAAAGGGCACCTCCTCATCTTCACAATGACTGCAGGAGTGTGAAACAGAAAGCTGCAGAAGGAACATTTGGTGTTGGACATGACATGCTTAAGTTAAAACACTCTGAACGGAACTCCAGGGTGGTTTAGGTCAAAATAGGAAACAGATATGCAAGATCAAGAATGCCTGATCCCCCAAAGTCATGAAGCTTATACAGCACATACCTATCCCAGAAATGGAAATCAAGTATTCCCAGGAATTTTCAAAACAGCACTTCTTCAGTAAGCTCTTCTATGACCCTGTCTAAAACTAGCTTCCTCTTTCCGTCCATCATAGAACCCCCTTGGCTTTTCCACACATGTAACCACAGCTAGCATGTCATGCCCTCTAGGGTGATGCTAGAGACTGAACCCCTGACTTGAAGCATGTTGAGAAAGGTTCTACTACTAAGATACCCATTCAGTTTTACCCAATAACATTTTTAGACCTTTCATATTTGCTCTGTGCCTCTGGGGTTGCTTGTAAGCGTTGGCATGGTGAGGACTTACCTGTGCTTTGAACAGCATTGCCCATATATAAGCACTAACTAAAAATGCATTAACTGACTGAATGAATAAGAAACTGACGATGAGTTAAGTCAACAAAAATCTCTCCCTGTCTCCCACTCTTGGTTTCTCATACCAGGGACACGTGGCTCCTCACAAACACTTGTCATTTGAGGCTCAGAAGTATATTGGTTTCCTGTGGGTACTCTTAGAGGTTTTTCACAGTACAGGCTCCTCATCTTGTAGACAAGAGTCAGGCATGGGCTTCCAGAAACATGTTGGCAGGACTTCACTCTGAGTTGGATCTGTCTGGATCGATCTGCTTCTTACCTTTTCTGCATTCTAAAAGCTGCCCGACTGGTCGCCCCTACCTGTCCTCTTCAAGGCTCGTGGCTTTTACATCACAACACTTGACCTCTGATTATTATTTTGAGACAAGGTCTCATTATGTAGCCCGAACTGACCTAGAACTTGTAGTAATTTTCCTGCATCATCCTCTTAAGCGCAGAGATTACAGGCATGCACCACCATGCTTTGTTGGACTTTTTTTCTGTCGTCACATCTTCCTTGAAACTTCTCAGCCTCCTGCTTCCAATGAAAGCCTCTATAATTATGTTGGGTCCACTTGGTCAGTTAATTTTAGGCTCTGATTCCCACTTTCCCGGCGGCATGCACATCCTCAGGTTCTGGGAATTAAGTTATATAGTTACCTTTGTAGGGTGAATGTTATTTCAGTGAGTTGATGAAGGAGGGAGGGAGGGGGAGAGAGGGGAAGGGAAGGAGGGACACATGAGGGAGTGAGTACACACATCCAGCGTTGAGAAGACTACTGTTTTCTGCATGCTGTGGCTGGGTTAGGTTACGGGTAACTGGGTTAGTGGCCTTCTGAAGCAATGCTTTGATATGAGGAGAGACAAGGATCTCCCAATCCATTCTTGATGAGCGGATTGAGTTCCTAAAATCTAGGTTAACTGAAGACTAGCCAGAAAACGTAGTACAAATTTGGGAAAAGAGGAGCCCAAAGGCAGATGCCAGTACACAATTCACCAGTAACATAATCTCTAGGTCAACTTCTATCCAGCCAAAATTTGAATAAAAAGACAGGACAAACCTGTAGTAAGATTAAGTTACATTGTAAAAATTGTCCCACCTACTAGTTTAATATAAACCCTGATTGGATGAAGGCAGAAAGGAAATGTGGGTGGAGCTACCAGACTGGGAAAACTCTTGAAACAGGAAGAACAGAGCAGAGATGCCAGCAGATACAGAGGACACCTATGCTGCTCTGAGAAAAGGTACCGAGCCGCATGGCTGAACAGGATAAGGATCATGGGTTAGTTTAAGAGTAAAGAGTTAGCAAGTTATATGCTTGGGCCCCAGGTCAATCAGCATAAAATTAATGTAAATGTCTATATGTCTCTGTGGAACTGCCGGGTCTGCAGGTCCAGGCCAAGGGGCTAGGCCCAAAAGTCCAGGCCAGAAAAATAATATTACACAAACCTACCATCTTAGAGTTAGAAATGAGGTAGAGTATTAAAAGCAAAGTTTCTTGGCCTGGCTACAACTTGGCACTCAAGCTTGCTTAGCTTGAAATGAAGTTCATGGATATCCGCAGCGTTTCACTCCATTGTCAAGGTCATTTCTCTTCTCCCATTGGAGCAACTGAGTCTGCAGAAACAGTGGTCTGTGCTTCTCAGTCATATCATAAAATCTGCTGCAGACTCCAGTCAACCCTAACTGAGTGTTTGCGTTCCTGACTTCTGTTCCTGATACGTGATAGCTAGCTATCTCAGGTCTTCCTGGGATCCCGTTACAACTTCAGGTATCTGAGCTGTTCTTTGCTGCTTCTCACATCTGTCAAATACCTTCTCCTTGCTGTCTCTGTAAACTCTCTAGACCTTCTGCCCTTCTGCCTTTTGCTATCTCTGATACTTCATTCACTGGATCCATCCGGCCTCATTCTTAACCCATACCTTTATTCTACTAACCTGAATTTACTGTTGTCTGGAGGTAACTCAGCTCCACACACCGTGCAGAATAAAATCCTAATGGTATTAAAAGAAAGTTGATGAGCCCAGTTGGATTACAAGTGTGCCCTCTGAACACACACTCTCCAGTCCCCTTAAGGCTTGAAGAGCTTCAACTAGGAACTTGTGTGTCACGCAGTTACTGTGAGGGACTTACAAGTGTCACCGTGCAGAAATCAGCTGCAAAGCATTACTCTACAGGGAAGACAGAAGAGAAGATGAAGAGAAGACAGGACAGTCGCAGAGAAGAACAAACCAGAAAAAGGAAAAAGCATGTCCTGGGAGCCTCAGGAGCAGGAGGTTTTGAGGCTAGTGGGAGCAGTGTCAACCACAGCAGAGCAACCAAGAGGAATGAGCTCAGAAAAGGCCACTGGGTCTATAATTGTACAAGTTCATTTTTCATGTCAAGCAAACAGTAGATTCAGAAAGGAAGGGTAGAGCTAAAGGGAGCTAGAAAAAAAGGTCAACTTGATGCCTGAAGAAGCAAAAGGGGAAAAAAAAGTTAAAGGAAATATGAGCAATATCTTACTAGTAAGTTCTCAGATATACCAGAAAACTTAAAGCCTTCTTCAATTAATAGCAACATAACTAACAGAAATCATTTACATAACTGAGGGAGCTTAATAAGCCAACCATAACTGTCAACATTTGCTAAGTATCTCAAAACAAAAAGGAATGAGAGGCAAGAGCTTAAGATAAAGAAAAACTAATCCAATTCACAAGCAAATGGAAATGCCATGGGCCCAGAGAACATTTATGTGTGGGATTTTGTTTCAAGATCCCAAACTTAACAAGCTAAAATTAAGAAGCATAACAGTCAACAATTAGAGATGAAGACTTTCCTTTTAATGGGCTATTTTCATTTAGTTTTTTAAAAAAGAATAAAATAAGAACAAAGCATTCTAAACTTACTCTCCAGAGATGCAAGTTCTTCTTGTACTGTAAAGATAAGCCTTTTCATGGGGTAGAAGGGGTGGAGCCGTCTCTGCTGCCCCACTTCCGCCAGCCTCCTCCAGGTCTTTCAACTCCTACTTATTTCCTTTCCAAGTGCAGATTTACTGCTGAAGCTTATGCAAGCAGATGGGGAAACATGAGTGACCACTGGTGACTTGTGGGAAAACAAAAGCAACCCATGTCATCAACAACCCCCCATCAGTCCATAGCAGATTTTTTTAATTATATGCATTTATTTATTTTTATTATATTAGCACCCATTTGTCTGTCACCAAAAGGAAACTGAAGAATAAATCAGAACTGAATGAGAGCTTTGCATGCACACTGAACTTAGATCAAATCCTGGCTCCAATACTTACAGCCTGACTTTAGTCAGTTGCTTACTGTGGTGTTTTGAATGAGAATGTTCCTAATAGGTTCGTGTGTTTGAATGCTTAATCTCCAATTAGAGGGAAGGATCAGGAGGTATGACCTTTCTGGAGTAGTTGTGGCCTTGTTGAAGGTGTCACTAGGGATGGGCTTTGTAGTTTCCAAAGTGCAAGCCAGGCCCCAGAAATCAATCTCTCTCTCTCTCTCTCTCTCTCTCTCTCTCTCTCTCTCTCTCTCTCTCTCTCTCTCTCTCTCTCCTTCCCTGCTACCTGCCTACAGAACAGGATGTAAAGCTCTCAGTTACTGCTCCAGTGCCACACCTGTCTGCTTCCCGCCATGTTGATGACAGATTAGCCCTCTAAAACTGTAATTAAATTAAAAATAAATAAATAGAAGCTCCAATTAAATATTTTAGGAGTTTCTTTGTTCATGGTGTCTCTTCACAGCAACAGATCAGTAACTAAGACAGAAGAGAGCTCCTATCTATCTCTTTCCCACAATCTCCCCTCCTCTCCTCCGTCACCTTTCAGCCTGAGTCTGCTTCTCCCGGCCTTGTCTCTGCAGCCCATAGCTGGTCTTACGGGGAGCTCTTCTCTACTATGCACAATTTGGCTCTTTCTAATGTATCTTGTGTTTTACATCCTCAGGATGCATATCTCTACAGAGACAAAAGGCTATGAAGGAGCAAATAAATCATGTGCATGGCCATGGCCTTCAACCACAATTGCTGGAATGAAGCTTGGTGATGAGGAAGGCAATTCCAGCTAGCCATACATCAGCCAAAGGGTCATGTAAAAACTTTCTTTTATAATTCGGAAAACTTTCATGGCCAACTCCTAACTCACAAGTCCCTGCAGTAAGTACACATTCATCACAAAGCTTCAAAAGTCCTCAATAAACCTGAAAGTTTCCTTCTGCATAAAACCCTCTCATCTGTCTCTAAGTTCCTCATCTTAATTCAGAGCCGCATGGAACCAAGCTAAAACTGGGTCTAGAAGCTGAGAAAGAACATGGGAAAAGATGATAACTTGTTTTTTAGCCTCTTGCATATTAAATTGATTCCTCAAAATCTAGTAAGTGAAATCCTAAGAATGTCTAAGAGTAAAGGATGCTTGAGAGGATGTGATTGGATGAGAACCACTGTGTCTTATAGTAAAGGGTGTCTGAGAGAATGTGATTGGATAAGGGCCAGTGCCAGATACAGCAAAGCTGCACAGAGAGGTTTAGCAGTTGGATACTCTTTGCAAGGACTAAGTTCCATCATATTCAGAAACTCTGACCGACTACTTTAAAAACCACCTTAACCAGTAATAAGTATCTCACACTGTAAAACTCAATGGAAGGAAATGTGTTTTGAATCTAATTTCTGAAAGCTGAACCCTTTTTAATCAGACCAGTAATTTAATTAAGAAACCAATTATCAATAAAATAAAAAATTGAGGTTACAGCAACACTGTTCAGTATACTGACGTGATTGATGACTGTTGGATAACAGAAAGGCTTTTTTCTAGAAAGAAAGTGTTATTCTAAAGTATACTCTGATTATCCAGAACGGGCTATAATAGCAGGTTAAAAACGTTTAAAATTTTACATATCTTACAAGTAAAAATAAGAAATAACCACGGGTAAGGATTCAAAAAGTTAGGAAGAAAGCAAAAGTTAAGACAGAGTCTAGAATTTAACCCCTATTTACTATAGAGAAGAGTAAGGTCTCAACTATGACTTGTCTAATTATTGGTGATGTCACTGCTTAAATATGATCTTCCAGAGCCTGGCGGAAACCGTGGATGCTTCTTGTTACTGCTCTCAAGTGGCTCAGCCCGTATCTAGTGGTCAGAGACCAGGCTCCATGCTAGCTTAGTCAGCAAAATGTATTTCAGCTATGTAGTCATAGCTTATGAGACTGAGCCAAATTCATCTGTCATTTCAACCAGTCACTCTAGCTTCCACACAGATATGCCAATCAACCCACAGCAGAAACACAGTGGGGGTGTTTCCCTTTGGATCTTGGAAAGTACTTAATGTACAACATTCAAAATCAGATGGTGCAGAATATAATAAATGCAGAAAGTTTCCCACCCTTGCTCCCACTCTGAATTCCTCTACACTTAGAAGTCAGAGTCTCTTCATTGGTGGTCATAAAAATCTTCATCTTTTTCCTGGTTTCTCAGTTATAGATGGTAATTTTTGACTCTGTGATATGGCAGCCAAAACCATCACCTTCTTTCTTCCCATCATTCTAAGCAGCTAAATTACTCTAATCCCTCTCCTGAACATCCCGGCTTCCAACAGTAACCCTCCATGCATGATTCTATAAACTTTTAATTGTATTTCTTAAGTTCCATCATCTGACACGAAGAAACCATGACCCAATGACCCATCCCTATGTTCACAGTATCTCACCTTCTGACAGTTAACTCAACCATCACTTTTAATGTCTGTAGCAGTCACATTCTGTCTTAGATCTGTAACTAACACTCAGAGTGATATCTATGCATTCATTGCAAAAAAAAAAAAAATGTGCATACAATAAACACAACATTCAGAGTATTCACCAGATGAAGCTAGCTGGTGGGATTTAAATTTTCATCTACAAGAAGTAATATGGTCATAGTCTGAGAGACAGGCTTCTTCATGAGGGACATCTCTTAATTTTTATCACCCATTTATTTACTCTCTACCCTGCATGTGTGGAGACTGAACAACTTGTAGGAGTTGGCTCTCTTCCCATGTGTAGATCCTTAGGATCAGTTTCAGGTCATCATGCTTAACAGCAAGTATCTTCACTCATTAAGTCATCTCACTGGCCCAATAACCATCTTTTGGAAAGTCATTTTGTTGGGACTGCAGGTGTTTCTGTGGGTAACAACAGCATTTACTGTGAAACAGGAGGACCTAAGTTTGACCCCTTAACCAGCTTACTCATATAAAAGCTGAATGTGTTCACTTAGTTCTATTCTATAAGCCCAGAACTATAGGAAATAGGGACAGGAGAATCGTTAGGGCTTCCTGCATGTCAGCCTACTTCCAGGTTCACTCAAGAGACTAAGGCAAGAGTGACAGAGCAGGAAATCTGATGTCTTCCTTATACTCTCATGAGCACTTTTAGGTTCCTTCTCTCATGTGCTCATGAACATACAACACATCTATACATGCACACACACATTTCAGTTTGTAACATTAAAATATATGTGTGTTGAACAAACATGGGAAATGCATTGCAGCCACTTAGCTCTATATATTTAAAACAATATCTTGAATTTGGTCTCATCAAATGAATGTTTTTTTTTCTTTTAATAAAAATAGCAAATTAAAAGAAGCTCTTAAAAATAAGGCAATTGTAACTACAAGTCCAAATCCTGTTGATAATGAGTAAATCACCACCAAGTTTCCAGTAGCAAAATCCATGAGTTTCCTCATCCAAAAAGTTGCTAAAATCACCTATCATAGAGGTACAATGCAAATTGTGGAGGTTGGCCTACAGCCCCCAGGGCTTAGCACTACTTAGTGGCCTGCAGTGTTTACCAGAACTGGTTAATCAGTTCCATTATTGGAACATTCCCAAGCAAGTGCTGCAATTAGGGGGGAAGTTAGCAGAGAACAAAGAAATTGATCCATGCCAATTGTTGCTCCTGAGGTTCCTCAAGGTCATGAGGGCAACCCCAGTATATAAGGCTTTTCCCGAGTTCCAATAAATGGCATTCTTGTTTCAAGAGTAGCCGGCATCTCTGTCTCTCTCTTAAATCTCCAGACCCTTGCTCGATGAAGCTCACTCAGGTGATGCAGGCAGCACAGCAAATATCAAACTTGAAAACATATGTAAAAATATGTTGTGAATTACCAAACTGCTGCCCACATACAAGGCACTGTTGTTATTGCTGAGAAGCAGAGGGTGCTGCTTCTGACTAACTGAAAATACAGTAGAGATGTCTGACTTTAAATGAAGGTCATTTAGAGACAAAAACAATGTGTACAAAATTTATGTGACATCCCAGTACAGACACGAAGGCTGCTCAACTAGTAAAGAAACCAACTACTTGGGGTAGCTTATTGGATACAGTAATAATTTTATGTAAGACTCAGCAAAGAGCCTTCTCCTCCCTGTGACTTGTCAAGGACAGTAGGCACAAGAATACTAAATGGTGTGTTTCACTGACCAAGTGAAGACAAAATAAAAACAGGTTTGACATTTTTGCCATAACTCATATAAGGAATTTACGGGGCTGAAGTCCCTTCAAAGGGGATTTTTTTAATGTGTAGAAAGTTCAGTTGTTCAAACCACCTTTAGTGTTACTCTTTTGGCTGACTTCCCAAATGTTAATAAGAACTCTCATCCATTTAGCACACAAAACACACAATATAATGATATTCAATATAAAGGACAATAAAAATTGTTAGAAAGAACAACTTGCTCCATAAATGCAAAGGGGTAGGAATTATCTATGGTTCAGGTTACTATATCCACTGAGAACCCTCAGCACCAAGCAAAGAAAATACCAAATTCCTATTCCTCTAACACAGGAGAGAGAGGGAAAAAAAGGTTTGACTTAAAAGGCCTTATGTTAAGACCAACTTCTTTAGTGTTTGCCTTCTCTTAAGGTTAATATACACAACCCAGGGGAAAGAAATCATTAAGCTGGTTCTGGGATTGGCTGAGACCAAAATATGCCTGAGAAACATCTGCATACCAATAAGCCAGTTGCCATCCAGCACAGGACGGAGGGACTCATTAGAACAGCAAACCTGCTGAACTCTGGCCATCTCCACTCATATTAAGAGGATGTCTCTTTTACCCTTTATGGCAACTGGATTTTTCCTCAGCTGTTGATGAGAAGAATCTCCGTCTTTATTGAGTGGATATTTCCCTCAAGTGTTGCTCTCCTTAATGGCAATTTTACCCTATTATGTGTATTTCCCAGGGAGCCCAAGAATGTTAATGAATGTCAAGCCCACATCTCTCTCAGTGGCTGGATTTCCAAATGTGGCTGGAGCAGTGGCCTGCTGCAAGCACACATGCTAATCAGGCTCCATCTGCACAGGAGGCTGCTTGCAGAAACAGACAATTATTTTGCTCCGTGCAGAGCTGCTTGGGGAGGGAGAGTAGCTGCAGAGAAGGAAATTCCCAGGGCTTAGGATGATTAGGGCCCCCCCAAAGAACACTTAAGTCTTTGAAATAAATACCAAAAAAAAAAAAGTTTCTGAAAAGCATGAAAAGAAAATCTTGGTCTTTGGGTCCCTTCACCGCTTATTTCAAAGCCTTTTCCATCAGAGGAAATACTTGTCTCCAACTGATTCAGGAAGAAGGTTGAAGCATGGGGAGGGTTCCTGCTGAGTGCTCAGTAGTAGGTGGGTTGGTGTCCCTTTGAACTAGATGGGGAAGTCCTAAACAGGAGGCCGCAGACGATATGGCTGCACTGTAGACACTGGTGAATTGGAAATATTAATATCTCAACCACCCACAGAGTAATCACTTCTTTACCACAGTGTGCCCAAAGGGAGAAGTCACAATTGAATTACTGATCATCATAGGAATGTTGAATTTACAAACTATGACTCGTACTCTCTAGTGGCTCCAGTCACACAGATGGACAAATTTATGGGTCTTCAGACACCAAGGAATTCTAACCCAAATAACTGTTTGATGTCATTATTTTGAAGTTGAGAAGACAACAGATGACTATGTGTCTCATGTTTCAGCTCAGCTTTGAAATATTCAGGGAGAGGAGAGAGGCATGGCAACCGCTAGAAGGGAACACGTGGGTGATTTAAAACTGCCTGTGTCATCGTGTTTGCCTTTAATAGAGTGGAGCGACTGCCACACCCTCTCAACATCCAGAAAGTTCTACTGTTCTTTCATATGTTTGAAAGAAAGAGCAAGACAAGCCAAGATTGACAGGGTGTTTGCTTGAACTTGTCACTTGGGAAAGCCTGAGGTTGTCCTCAAATGGGAGACTTCCTGGAAAGATAGGGATTTGTTCTATCTATCTGTGGTTTGTGCAGTGTCTGGAGCGGTGAAGACAAGCCAGAACAGATAAATTAGCTAGGACATGGAGCTTCCCAAGCACCCCTGCAAGAGAGCAAAGTCCCCAAATCTCACTCCTCCAGCATGGCTCAAGAGTTCCTATTGTTCTGGTAGTGACAAAGATATCTGTCTGCTCTAGCCCAAGTGCATTTCCAGGGGTTGCCCAGGGTCAGAAGAGACTCCATCTGGTTGGAGGTCAGAGAGGATCCATGTAAAGGACACTGTCAGAGGCTCAGTTCTGAGACCCACTGGGTCAGTGAAGTCTCCTGACCACTTGGGAAGTGAGGAGCCCTGCAGAGGAGTGTTAACATTGCCTTAGGATGAACAAGCAGAGACTCGGTGACTGGAAAATGGCTCATTCCTGTAATCTGTCCCCTACTTTCCAGCCTAGAGATGAACAGGAAAAGAAGAAAAATACAGTGGGAATTTACCTTCAAAGACACTGACAAAAAAAGAGAAAAAATTAAGCTGTGCATCCACATAGAAAGTATGTTCATATGTGTAGCCCAGGAATAGACAAAATATTCTCAGAATGTGGGAAAGGATTTAATTGCTAGAATAAAGCTCTGTGCATCCTACACAGAAGGGTACTTGTATTTGAACTTCATGCTGGTAATGAAGTGCAGTGAGTCTCTGCATGCCCTGCCTCATTTAATCCCTACTATGATACTCAAAGACTCACTTCATGTCTTGGGGTTGGCATCAAAATTAGGTGAGTTGTCTGAGATTGCCCCTGGTTAGAGACAATGATGGCGTCAAAGCTGACACTGGCCTGGCATGGCTTCCATCCACCCACTGGTGCATTAGCAACCCAGCAAAACCCCAAGGACCCCTGTGAGTAATGGGAGCTAATGAACACAATAAATCCTTAGCTCGTTGTGGTCCTGGATTTTGTTTTGTTTTATTTTGTTACTCAAAAAATAAAGTATTGCCTTTATTTTTATTGTTTTAATTTATGTATTTTTATGTGTTGACTATTTTGCCTCCATGAATGTCTATGTTCCCTCTGGGGTCCACAGAGAATAAAGAGGGCATTAGAGCTGCAGGCAATGGCATGAGCCACCCTTTGGGTACTTATAAATCCAGATCCTCTGGAAGAATATCAATGTTCTTAACCATTTTTCCAGAGCCAAGGATGACCTTAAAAAAAAAAAAAAAGAAAGGAAGGAAGAAAGGAAGGAAGGAAGGAAGGAAGGAAGGAAGGAAGGAAGGAAGGAAGGAAGGAAGGAAGGAAGGAAGGAAGGAAGGGAAGATACTTGACTGTTACCAGTGCCATTTGAAGTAAGCCTGCACTACAGATGGACATGAAAATTATAGCTGATCCATAAGCACTTTGTGAGGACAAAGGGAGATTCTGAGGGGAAAACCCTATAGTGGCAGCATTTCGAGATACCATCATTCCCAACCTTTGTCTGGTCTGTTGACTTTGCTTAGTCATTTGTCTGGCAATACTGCTTCCTTCTGTCACACATGGACAATTTTCTCTAATAGCAAGGCCATTCCTTGTTCTTTGGTTGCTCTGAAAAGGGCCACAGCCTCTCTCCACAGCCTCTCTTCCCTAGTTCCTCACTGAGAACCCTTAGGTGTTGCTGATGGGGTCCATGAAGAAAGAAAGGCATTCCTATAGTTCTCTGTCAGGGATCGAGTCCTGTGAAATTTCCTCCTTCCTGTCTGTTCCACTGCTCTGGTCTTGTTTATGCAGGTATTTTTTGAAAAGACTGTTTTTTCCGCAGACTTCGAGGTATACTGGCTCTTACATTATTCCTGTAAGAATATTTCTTCATGTTCACAGAACCACAGTTGCAAGAGCTGTGGTGGAGATACATTCACTGGGTCTGGGCTCTCCACAATCTGCTGATCTTTTCATTTCATGAGCCCCCTTATCCTTGTACACTGCCCAGTGGTCAGTTTTGAAACTGTATATACATCAGTAGTAAAGTCACACACCACATGTTTTGTTCTCATCTATTTGTGTACACATACATACATACACACACACATACATACATACACACACACATATACACACACACACATACATACATACATACATACACACACACATACATACATACATACACATACATACATACATACATACATACATACACACACACATACATACATGCATACACACATACATAATACATACAGAACAATGATACTTTTTAAAGGCTGCCAGCTTGAGGACATGGAGGGAACATGGAAGAAGTTTGAGGGACAGTAGCTGAAAGGGAAGGGAGGTGGTGTGGTGAGATTCAGGGTCCCAGGCTCCTGAAGGGGGAGTGGCCAACCCCATTCAAAAAAGCTACCTACAAGGGGGAAGTGATGAAAATTGATTTCAGTTAAAAATGTATCTCAAAAAAGAAAGGAGAAGCCCAAACGTCTTCCAGGCCTTTGTATTTTCAGTTCAGGTTGCCCCAACAGTGGGGAAGAGAGGCACTCTTACATCACTCAGTCTGAAAGAGCAGAAAGAATATTTTGTCCCCCTTACAGATTGCAGGGCTGAATCATCTGTGTTAACTATGTGCTGAAGTCCTAACCCCAATATCTTAAAATGTGCTGATAATTGAAGGTAAAGCCTTGAATCGCCTAGGAATCAGTTCAGATGAGCCCCAGTCCTACACGCCTGGGGTTTATGTACGAAGAGCAAATGTAGACAACAACAGTTGCCCACAGAAGACTTGGCAAAGACGCAGCAAGACGGCAGCTATCTACAAGCCAAGAAGAGGGCCTCAGAAGAAAACGAGTCTGCCAATCATGGTCTCAAATTTGTAGCCTGTGGAATTAAGAGCTAAAGGCTTCACAGATGTAGCTACTCCATCTGTGGCACTCCACTGTGGCCATTCTAATGAACTGTTATAATCCTCAAAGAAAAAAAGTCAAGTCTTCCCCTACACAAGCCGCAAAGAAGACTCTTAGAAAGTGGCTTAGCTTTTCCATGTCCTTACTCTTTCATCTGCAAAATAGGATAATAATAATTAATACTCAGCCCGAAGTGTTCTTAGGAGAATTAGTCGAGATAATGACTATAAAGAACTACCCACTTAGCACACACTCAAGGATTGTCTGCCACAATTATAGCTCAGAATAAAAACGGAGTTTTCACCTTTCTGTGACTCTTCAAGGCACCTACATTCAGCAAATCCCTGGTAAATAAGTGACTGAACATTCCTAGGATTAACAGTTTTGACAAAGGAGAGATGAAGACCAAAAGTCATTAGAAAACAGCAAACCCATCTGGGTCTCTGTGAGACAGATGCTTGGAATCACTGACCATCTAGCTTTTAAAATGAGTGCAAAAAAAAAAAAAATCTAACAATTATACTAGCAACAGGGGTCATCTACTTAAAACAAACTGAAATAGGGATCTGCTGGCACTCGAATGCCATTACATAGCTGCTAAGTACTCCAAATAGCACATAAATACAACACACTTGCACTCCTAAACATATATATATATGGTTATCTACAAAACGCTACCGCCTCAAAGAGGAAAGTAAAAAATAAAAAATAAATAAGGAACTGCATTTTATATGGCACTAACATATGACACTTTCTGCCTCAGGAAAGTAAAATTTGAGTTTACAGAGTTTTTGTTTGTTTGTTTAGTTGTTTGTTTCAATGTGTGTACGTGTGTGAGCACACACTAGGTGAGTAGATGTTAGTGTTGCCTTCTTTTTCCATAGTCTTGCTGTTGGAGGTGATGATGGTTAGGTTAATTCTTAGAAAGAACAGTCTTACCTTATACATATTAATAAGTGCTTTCTTTGAGAAGAGATGACAGCCCTTGATACATTTTGACGAAAATGAAAGGGAGGGAAAAAAGCCTGGTGCCGCTATTAAGAACACCCTGAGGTGACAGAGAGCCACATTTTTGATACATCGGCTCTGGGTCTCAATGCACACACTTATTAACTCACCTGTGCACCAAGAATTAGAATGAACCCCCTCCTTCACACATGCATCCTTAACTGTGGTCCCACCAGACATCCTGGAACCAAAAGCAGGCCTTCCATGTGGGTTGGGGTATAATTTTCTCGCGGTCTCACAGCACAGTTTGTACCGACAGCATCTCTCCACAGATGAGAGACAAGCAGCGTGGAAGTGATCGTTAAAATGCTCAGCAAGGCCAAAAGGGTGGAAAAATAACTCAGCTCCAAGCAAAATGCTCTCCTTTACTAAGGGAAGGGCAAAGGGTTGTGCCTTACACATTATTGCCTCAAAGATCCCAAACTATGTGAATCAGATACGCGGGGACAAATGAGTGCCAACTCCAGATACCCACATTGATATGACTGCTGTGAGAGCCTCAGAGCACTTTGCAAACATTGTCTCATTAATCCCCTCCTACTCTGTGACAGGAAGCCAGGTGATGGTATCATTAGGCCACTGTACTTAGAAGAAAGAACATAAAGAAATCCAGCTATGTACTGAAAGGGTTGCAAGAATGTAATGCCTCAGCTCAGGCCAAAAACATCCTCCGCAGCAGGCTTGTAATGTAGAAGAAAGATGGAAAAGAAGGGGGTGCATATTAGCCTATAGGTACTTTTCCTTTACTTTCTGGTTTTCATGGCTGTATTTGTAAAGATCCTTGGCATTGAAAGAAAGTGGGACTCTTAGGGACCAGAACTGACTGAGAGAATGGGGGAGGCTGCCAGGGGAGCTGCTTTGTCAGCTGCTGAAGCAGTGGAGTCCCAGGGCTTCTGAGTAGGGGAGGCAGAGATGGGGACTCAGCACCATTCACAGCCATCACCTGACTCAAGAGGCCTTTTAAAGAACTCATCTTGTTCCTAGTAACACTTGGGCTTTCTCCAACAGAACAGCTCAATAATAGGAACTCTGCTGGTCAGCTACTGCTTTAAGAAAAGACGTCAGAATCTGTGCACTTCACTGGCGATTGTTCTTGGCACCGAGATCTGCACATCACCCATCAGATGTTACTCAGAGAGGAGGGAGTGAGAAGCAACAGCTATAAGGTTCTAACTGTCCCCAGGTCCCTACCTCCAGCCCCGGGTCATCAAATAATCTCCAGGATGCTTTAAATACACATTTATTTATTTGTTTATTCATTTATTTTTTACAGCTTTATGTGGGAGGCAGACATCAGTGGTTTTCAGAACATCATTTGACCTTTGTGGTACTGGATGAACTAGAGACATTTGGCAACTTACAAAAGTTGTGAATTTTCCAAAACAATCAAAGAAGTCTAAAAATTTCAGGTTGTATTGCAGGAGGCGTGAAGAGGGAATCAGACCATTTGATCTCAACTCAGCAGATTCCCTTCACTTCTTGGTCTAAACCAGGGATCCCAGAGCAAGCTGTGGAGAAGTTAGAGTTTGTTTTAATAACTAGATAGCTTAAGTTAAAACTAAAAATAAAGAAAAAAATTACTTTTCTCGGGCTAGTTAAATGCTTCCAATTAGATAAACATGCACAGTGTGTGCACAGAAGTTAAAGACTGGGATTCAAACCCATTAGGATAAGTTGTTGGCTCACTAATGATTTGTAATGTAAATGTAAAATAGCAAAATGAAATATGGCCTGGAAGCAAGAACTAACCCACATATCTGTACCACCACTGTGAGATCCTATCAAGGCTTATATGTATTATAAAAATCACTTAAAAATAAGAAAAGACCCTGCCTTCCAGACATTTCAAGTCAAGTAGGTCCATTTCACAGCAGAAGTAACTTTGCTTTCCTGATGTCATATTCCTTGACAATTTCGGAAGCCAACACAAAACATTTCAAAGTCCTGGTTTTCAAGCACTTGATACCTTTAAGTGTGCCTCCTGCCATTTTTCACACAGATTGACCACTTTCTAGATGCGTTATAAGTTAATAAAAGAGTATCGAGATTGACTATGAAGAGGTGGAAATCTTTCCAAATGCTGGAAACGTCGCAGAAAGCGGTGGGGAAAGCTGGAGCCAGAGAAAATAAGAGCGTCTACATTCACCATTCAAACTTCAGTTTATCTCCCAAACACGAGCTATAAAAAGCCCATGCAGACTGGGACCTCTACGCTTTGCCTTCTCCTTCGTTTGAAAACCGTAACTGAACTCCTAACACACTTGAAGTTCGAGTAGTCACAGGATACACCAGAATATTCACAATTTTTTCTTTTTATTTTACGTGTTATTCACGACCATGGAACCACCGTGGCACAGGTCTGACCCAGCTAAAGGCTCTGTCTGTTAGGGGCCTACTTCCTTCCCACAAGTTCCCACTGCATTGCTCACATTTTATTTCACTGTTGAACTGAGCCCTGTATGCCATTTAATTAAAGCCCGAGGCACCAAATAATCTATTTTAAAACTAATTCTATAACTAATTTACTTTAAGTAGGTATTGAAGAGCTCAATCTGTACTCGTAGCAATTCTGACTTTTTAGGGTAATGAACTGTAACACAATTGTGTGGTACCCAGAACTTATTACTTGACCCCTATAAGCAGGTGACCAGAGTTATCTGCATTCTAAAAAGTCACTGCTGGTCATTCTCTCCCAAGGAAAGAAACAATGAGTCTGAGTCTGTAGATGGATCTCCGAGCTTTCTAGATCTGACTAAAGCTAAGAATGATTATAAGACTGTGAGCAATTATTATCATTTATCATGTTCATTTTATAGTAAGAGAGATGGTGTAAGATGATTAATTAGGTAGATTTTATCTACTTTCTATTCCAGAGAATATAAAAAAGAAAGAGGTTCAAACTATGCTACAACTTTGGAGCAAAAGCACCCTTGCAATATCCTTACATGAAGTAACAGTCCTGGGACCCAGTGCACAGGAATGTTAACTTTGCCTGAGAGTTAACCCTCTATAGGGTCATGGGTCAGGCCAGTAGCACAAGGCTCAGTATTAAAAATGCAAATGCTACTTCCATCCTGATGAGCCCAAATTACCAAAACTCACAGCTTTTCTCACAGTCCCTGCAGACAATGGACCGTTCACCCAGGGACTGAATGGTTGACCAGAGCTTTGGCTGACTTTACATGCCAAGCATTGAAACCGTTAAAATTCAAAGTACCGTGTTTACTGAATGAATGTTGTTTTGCCCCAAATAAAACTAAAAATTCCAGTTGTTATAGTTCAAAATTCCTCTATATTGTGTGGGGAACTCCACTCAGTGGAATAGGGCATTCTTAGCTCTTCCTTGCCTGAGCTACCTGTATTGTATGTACTTAGTGAGACATCTAGAAATTTGTTCAATTTAAAAATGACATCAGATGAGTTATGATTTTAGAACTTCCAGTGCTTTTAAGTATAATTCATATATTTTGCAGCCATTATACTTTTTCCTATTCCCTAACATCAAACTTTTCTCGGCTGCAATTTTTAAAACCACCAGGAACAGAAAAAGAATCTTAATCAAAATCTAAAGAGAAGCACTATCTCAAGGCCCAAGCCCTTCCACCCCTCCAGCAGCACCCTAGAGAGAGTCAAGCACACATCAGAAAAAAAGTGGTGGAGTGGTTCACCCCAGCAACCCTCCTAAGCCTTCACACTGAGGGACAAGGAGCTGGAGCTTAAAAACACAACCACCAGAGTAGTTTCCTCTCTGCTGACAGGATAAACGGGGTGATGAAAAAGCAAGTTAGATTGGAAAGGGTTGATTTCAACGTACAGCTTATAATCCATACTACTGTTCTCTCTGCTGTGAATAGACAATACCACCAAGACAACTCTTCTATTAAGAAAGAAAGAAAGAAAGAAAGAAAGAGAGAGAGAGAGAGAGAGAGAGAGAGAGAGAGAGAGAGAGAGAGAGAAAGAAAGAAAGAAAGAAAGAAAGAAAGAAAGAAAGAAAGAAAGAAAGAAAGAAAGAAAGAAAGAAAGAAAGAAAGAAAGAAAGAAAGAAAGAAAGCATTTAATCAGAGGTTTGCTTACAGTTTCAGAGGGTGGTCTATTATCATCATGATGGGAAATATGGTGGCACGCAGGCAGACGTGGTGCCAGAGAAGTAGCAATGAGAGAGACTCTGAGCCTGGAATGGGCTTTTGAAACCTCCCACTTACAGTGACACAGCAAGGGTACACCAGCTAACCCCTGTAATCCTTTCAAACAGCTTCACTCTCTAGTGACTAAGCATTCTAAAATAAACCTCTGAGCCGATGGGGTCATTCTTAACCAAACCACCACACCATCCATCGTTAAGGGAAGACCAAGGAAGGAACCTTAGGACAAAAGCTGCTTACTGGCTTGCTTGCAAGTTCGTGTTCAGATACCGTTCTTACACAACCCAGGACCACATGGCCAGGGGTGTCAGGCCCTCCTCTGTCAATCAGAAATTAAGAGTGTGCACCCCAAACATCTGATGGGGACAGTCCTCAACCAAAGTCTCATTCATTTGTGTCAGGCTGGTAGCTGAAGCTAACACCCACTGAAAGTTAAAGAATGGGACCAGGGCCCCCCAGGCCACATTCTCAGCACTAAGGAGATTATTTTCCCTGGAGGGGCAGATGGCAAAGATAAGGAACAAAAACAGGTGTTATAAGAAGAAGAAGAAGAAGAAGAAGGGGCAGGGGTATTTGTCCCAGAGGTACAAATGACTGCCTTTGGATAAGGAGGAGACAGATGAGAGAAGCGGCACCCTCCAAAACTGACAGTTTTAAAGGTAAAATGGGAAACTCCCTGTTAGGATGAGGAGTTTAATTTTAATAGGGCATGTTAGTTAGGCAAGCCAAAGGGGCCTTCTGATTGCTGGATTTCAATACTTTGATAGCTGGATCTTGGTAGTCAGCCCTAGAAGGAGGAAGTGGCCAAAGAAGGGGACAGATCTAGACCTTGGGTGCTAGCTGTGGGAATGTAATCTAATGGTGTGTTTGATTTGGCAGAGGGGCTGGGAGAAGGGCAAGGCCTGCCAGAGCCAGGCTTGCCAGGTCTGGGCTGGATTTCGTCCCTTCACCTACCAAGTTCTCAACCAAGAGAGTGCCATCAGGAATAAAACAGGGCAGAGGAGGGGTTCTATATGCTGATGGCACTGGTCTCTTTAAAGGAAAACTTGAGAAGTCTTTTTCCCCTGTACATGCAAATGAAGAGGTTGTGGGAAGGGCTAAAGCTGATACAGACAGTCTCTCTCAACTTGTTGAAGAAAATAATGAGCTCCATAAACTATTGAAAACTCTAGGAAAGGATTGTATCTGAGCAAGGGAGCAAGGGCCTCTGCTGTGGAGACGGGGAAGGGTGTTTACATGCTGAAGGAGAAGGAAATATTTGCATCCTCTCTATCTAAAATGAAACCACTACAGGGTTATTCATGAGATCTCAAGAAAAATCAATATTATAATATATGAACATTTTGCATTCCCTGCAGGGTCAGCAAAACTGCTCTTGAGGCTGTAGGTACTTACCAGGTTTGGAATAAAACCTAGGAAAATCTCAGAGAGTGAGAGCTGTTTCGTCAACAATAGTTGTAATAATCTTCCTCCTTCTTAATGCAGCAATTAAGGCTGTGAATGAATTTCTCAGCTCATGCACTGCAGATGCTCCCGTCTGTGGCACAGCAAGCTCGGGTCTGGCCTCAGGGTTGTCTTTCCAGAATACGAATGTCCTTTTCTTTTCTAAGCTGTAAATTTAAGCAAAGCAACTTTGATGCCATTGTTTCATATGTAGAATTTATGGCAACATTTGTATTGTATGACTAAAGATTAAGTACTTTTATTAAAAAGCAACCAGAATATAAGTTTCAAATCAGCTACTTAATCTCATGAAAAAAAATAAATATAATGAATTCTGCCCTCTGCAGTTAAGTCTTCCCGAAATAAGAGTAGCTTGGACACTTCAGGGACTGGTTCTGGAATGTTCTTGTGTTCTCACGATTCCACCCGTGAATTATAACTTTCTTTCAGAGCAGCTAGGACAAGTGAACTGCATATATATAAACAGATTAGAGAAAAAGGAAAGAAAATCTATGATCTACCTGATGTGGCCAGGAAAAGATGGTTTATGAGCCTATTGTTTTAAAAATGTGGTACAGAGCATGAGGCACAATTCATGTCTTGAAGTCCAAATTCAAGACAAGTAAGATACTCTCATATAGATCTTTTACTCAAAATAATTTCTTTTCAGCTTTCATGAATAGTCATTAGTTTTTTGTTTTTAACACATTGAAATGTATGAGTAGTGCTTTGCAAAACATCATGCTTTACTTCCAAGACAGGGAAATGTACTTTCTTTAAATGTATTCATGGATTTTTGTTTTCTCTTCTAGCAACTACATATTTTCCCTCTGCAGAAAATACATAAGACGATCTCATCCCACAGGAAACCTCTCCCTTCCTCAAAACACATCTTCAGGTTGGCTAGAGGATGCCTGAATTGCTTAGACACATAAATCTTTGAGACTCAAATTTCTGACTTCTTTGAAATGGGGTCTGTTTAGTCTACCAATTAAAATAGCTTTCAACTTTGTAAGACAGATTTTCTACACTGTGATACAGTTGAAGACTAGTTTATGAACCCATGTCTCCCTTGGTATTACAAATGAAAGTAAATATGTCATAACATGTTCATAATAAAAATGATAATTTTTCTTATATAGTTAAGGACATATGCATATTGCTTAATGAATTACAGACCCAGGAGCATTTCATCCAAAAACAAGACAGAAGCCCAGGCCATCCTTATCATGTTGAGTTACATACTCTGAAGTACAGTTAAACCATAATTGTGGTCACTCTCTCCTTTATTTCCTTGGAACGGAGTCTCTCATTCAGCCAGGGGCCAGGCTGACATCCATCAAGGCCCAGCAGTCTTCTGTCCTCTCTCTGCCTGCCTCAGGACCTTTAGTCAGGCCTGAATTTGACATGGGTGTTAGGGACTTGAACTTGTGTTTGTTCAGTAAGCTCTATCACCCACCGAGTCATCAGTCCAGCACATGCATCCTATATTTTCTCAACACAAATAAAAAATAATCTCTTCCACCCCACTTTTTCCTCTCCTTACCCACATTTCTTCAGTATATCTGGTATTTCACTGGTGCTTCATGTATTCTGTGACATATAGAACTCTATGGCCCAAATGGCAAGTTTCATAGACAGAATATTTCAATGAAAAAGGGGGAAGGTGGCTAATAATTGCTTACATGGGAAATACAAAGCAGTGCCTTTGACTTTTTCTCCAAAGCCCTGGTGTTCACAGATTATCCAGCCCGCTCATGAGCACAGGTACTTAATTACTGAGACAGATGACATCCCCACAACTGAACATACCGCACACTCCATTTGTCTTCTGGCTTAGCTGTCTCTGTGCTGAATTATTTACTTTTCATCATCTTTGATTTTGTAAAGGTTAGAAGTTAGATGCTGATAGTAACGTTAGAGGGGATGAAGAAATCAATCTTTTAGTCATTCTGAAGCTGAATGAGAAACACAGTTTGTCAAAGTTGACCTAGTAAAGCGTCCACATTTTTTTCCAACCCTCGGAGGGTTCAATTCAAAAAGTGTAAGTTTATCATGGCATTTACTGGGAGCCACTGACTTTGAGACTTCTCTAGAATCTTGGTGTGTAGAGAGGCAAGAGCTGTTGTGTTTGCACTTATTCATGCATTTCTTCATTTACCTGATCATTCAGCAAACACACATCCTGCAGCTGTGTCTAGAAGGTCCACAGCGGGGGAAATGGCTAGTGTTGTGGATTTAAGATCAAATAAGGGAACAGGGAAGGATTCCAGGCAGAGAGAAAAGCATCTGCAAAAGGACAGGGCCCAGCAGGGTACATTGGGAAAATTCCAAGTATATAGGATTGATGGGCCACCGAGTGCCAGGTTAGAGACCAGAGGGAGACGGGCCTGGAAATGACAGCAGGAGCCAGACAATGAAGAACAGTTTGTGCCACACAGAAGGAATTAGTAAGATCACTGTGGCCTCGGTGGGATAAGGTTTGATGTGGCAAGCAATGTTAGGAGTCTGTTGCTGGCAGCAACAGGAACAATATTTAGAATCTGACTTTCTGGAACATTTCAGAAGAGAAAATCCGTGCTGATTCTTCACTTAGCATAGCAAGATGATCATTTCAGGTCTGGTTCTAGCTTCTGCCTATGTGGGCTCAATACCTGTCTACTTTACGCAGTTTTTAACTTGGATGCCAGTGTGAGGGCCACCTGGTTCAGGGACTTCTTCTTAATAGCCATACTGGTAACTGGGGATCTGTCCAAGGCAGCCACATGAGTCAATTGACAGAGAGCTGGTGGATGAACCATGCACACTTTCTAAATATCAAAAATAGATTGCAAATATTTTTTACAAATCCTAATTCACAGGGACATCAATAACTACAGAGCATGAAAATTTGCTTATCCTACTTGGTTGTAGTTTACCAGTTCCCAGGAAAGAGCTGCTTGCCATCCTTCTGAAAACAATGTTATGTCACTGTCTCATTTATGGCTTCTGCAGACCATCAATGTCCATGTGCTGATGCTAGTAATAGGGAAAATCTTGTTCTCTCTCTCTCTCTCTCTCTCTCTCTCTCTCTCTCTCTCTCTCTCTCTCTCTCTCTCTCTCTCTCTGTGTGTGTGTGTGTGTGTGTGTGTGTGTGTGTGTGTGTGTGTGTGTTTTCACTCCATGATGTAATAGGAAAGTACAGTCTCAATTCTTCACTATTTGTGTTGTGATAAAGGGGTCTTTGCAGATGCAAAGATCCAAGGCACATGCCCCTCAGCAATTGACTAGATCGTGAGTCGGCTGCCAGTGCCAGTCTGCTGTGACTGTGCAGTAGGACGAGATCACACATAAGTCTTCCCAGCAAATTCTCTCTGATCACAAACTAAGAGCGGAATCCCTGCATCCCTCTCTCATCACATTACTGCTCCAACCCACTATGCCATCCTGGTCCTGTGTCCTCTCAAGTGTGCATCCCAGGGATAGAGTCTCTCTCTTCTCCATCTGTAAAATGGAGAAGCGGGTATTTAAAACGGGCCATTGCTACCAATGTCTCTACCTCAATGGAAAGTAAAAATTTCCTCATCCTCCATCAACCAAAGCAGATAGTTCGACCAGTAGCAGGCACAAGAGACTGACCAATTAAGCTCCAAGTTTGCAAAACATTTCAGTAGCTTAAAGGCAGAATGAAAGGAAGAGAGGCATTGGGGCAGTGACCCAGGCAATAGGTATCTTATAAACTACTGTCTGAACAAAACAGCTTTAACTTCGGACAGCTTCTTCCAGTTTTGTGGACATACAGAAAGGCTTAGTGGCACTTTTCCAGACTAGAGATGCACTCCACAGCAAAGTATTTCTCTTTCCTGTGTGCATTATTGTGGCAAAGAAGCAGATTTTCCTGTGAGTGAAAACTATGTGCTTTTGCGTGTCAGCAGAAATAAAGATCCATTCCTTTGTCATGCCTGTTCCTCCTGTCCTCCTTTTCAGAACATTTTCTGTTTTCAGAACAGGTCCCAGGTATATGCTGACTGTAGACCCTTCACTTCTCAGATTTTTATCCAAGAACATGGTTGCGGTATGGGGAGGTGGCTGAAAAATGTCTCAGCTCAGTTTGATGGATCCATAGAGTTGTTATTTTAAATGGGCTGTTGTTCCAGCCTTGTCTGGGATGTCTATAAAACATGACAGAATTCACTATATCCCCCGAATTCCCACCTCCCTTTTTTGGTCAGTTATGAGGATACAAGCATTTTTTTAAGTAAAATAAATCACACAGAAAAAGCTTTTATGAGACCTGTCTATAAACTAAGAGTAAGTATGAGAGCAAGATAGGAAAGCTGTCTGTCTGACAAGCAGTCATTACTTGGAGAGCATTGATGTCACCAGACACACACTGATAGCTGTGGAGCACAGCTCTTGATACTTTACTTTTCCTAGAATAAGTATGCTAATTATCTCAGTGGAAAAAAAATATTTCAAATCTTTGGCTTAAAATTTAACCCTCCCCCAGTTCATTTTACTTCAGACGAACTTGCCAGAAGACAAATTCCTCAGCAAACCACCCTCCCACATGTGAGGAACTGGCAGGCAGCCCTTTGGTGTTGAAGTCAGACCTACCCTTGAAGTAATGACTCCTTCCAGCTACAGACAGCAGCAAAGTTCCTCTGCCAGTGATTCCAACTGGGACCAACATGCTCTCTGAGAGTTCTTCAAGCAGAGCCTCATCCTAGCAATGCCTCTGAGGAGGCTGTTTTCATCATACAGGACCCCACAGCCACATCTGGGTGGCAGGTCTCAGGTACGGGACCTCTGAACCTTATATTGAACCTACACATTTACACCAAATCCCTTACGACAAAGAATTTTGAAGTTTGTTCTCAATAACTTTTTTCTTTGCCTTATTAAAGATTCACCAAGAAAGGGGAGGAATTGATAAAAGAGGAGGAGAGGAAAGCTGTGGTCAGGGTATAAAATGAATAAAAGGCTCATAAAATATAAATATGGCTAATATTTAACTATTCAAACACTACATAGTAATTTTTAGCCATTTTGGTAATTCAAGTAAAGATAACTTTTCTTCAAAGCAATAAGTTAATGGAGCAAGATTTTACCTTTTGCTTCTTCCCAAACTTCCCCTTCTTAAATAACCTGAAGTTTATAAATGCCCATTTCTCTGAACAGTGTACCACCACTGGAGGAACCTCTTAATGACTCCAGATCACTGTGGATACAGTAATGTATAAAACAGATATAGAAGTAACTCACAGAAACATGAGATTATTTGGCTCACAGTTCAGATGATGCAGGTTATGGTAGCAGATAAAGCATGGTGGCCGCAATTCTGTTCATGCCTTTGAGAGCTGGCAGATCCTTACAGCTCCTGATTCAGAAAACAAAGAGAGCTTAGGCCATAAACAAAGTGGAACTGATTCCATCCCTAGCAACCTGCTACCGTCCCTGTCCTATCTTAGTGATTGTTTGTTTACCTTGATTAAAGATACAGCACACACAAATGCATTCCCACAATTGTTCTATTGCTGTGGAGAGATACCATGGAAGGAAAAGTTCATTGAGCTTACAGTGTTAGAGGCTGAGTTCTTGACTGTTATGATGGGAAGCAGAGCAGCAGGCAGGCAGGTATGGTGTAGAACCCAAGCTAAAAGCTCACGTGTTGAGACAATAACAGACAGACACACACACATACACACACACACACACACACACACAGAGAGAGAGAGAGAGAGAGAGAGAGAGAGAGAGAGAGAGAGAGAGAGAGAGACTCTGAGACTCTGAGACTCTGCCATGCATTGGACTTTTGAAATCTCAAAGCCCGTTTTCAGTGACAACCTCCTGTTTTCAGTGACAACATCCTCTTAAAAAGCCATACCTTCTAACTATTCCCAAAGAATTCTACCAACTGGGGATCAAGCATTCGGATTTGAGCCTATGGAGATCATTCTCATTCAAACTTCCACAATATAAAGCTTCCTAAAAGTTCTACACCCTCTTCAAAACAGCACCACCAGCTCAAGAGCAAGTGCTCAAACATATCACACATCATAAAAGGAATTGGGTGTGTAAGAGCAACGCAGTCCCTCATGGTGTGTACCAAATAAATTGCTAATGGTAGATGTGAGAATGGAGCAGAGGAAGATCACTTCCTTAGCACACATGAGGCCTCCATAGGCTCAAATGTAAATGCCCAGTGCCCAGGATCTCCAGAACTCAAATAAAAAAATAACAATAAATACATAATAAACAAATGTGTGTAAGTATCTCTACTATAGCAGACCAGCAGCTATAAAGCATAGTGAATAAATAAAATAAGGGGTCACTAATAAAACACCTACTCCCCTTGGGTCTCACACCATAGTCCTTGACAGTCCTTAAACATCACCATTAATAACATGTAGCTTTAAGTTAACAATTTTTTGAATAGAATGTTTGCAATGTTCTTAACTACACAGGGATTCTAGAATCGCTTTGAGAATCAGATGAAAGTTAAAGGTTCTTTCTATAGAATAAGCCACTCTATTGGACCACAGGTCCCCATCAGAAGTCTGTCCATGCAGTTCTGTCATGTCCATGTCTTATCAGATATTTTCTCCCAGTACATGACTGGGAGAAGTCTAAGGACAGAGAAGTTGGATGGAGGAGGATGGGGTGCTGAGAGAACAAGGTTCAGGAACACTCAGTGCAGTACAAAGAAATGAAGGGGAAAACTACTTTGACCTCACACAAGTTTCGGAACCAAATTGGCATACATGGAAGGTGCTTCTCAAGGTGCTCAGCTTTTTTAAAATAGGTGAAGTGAGACATTTTTAAATTCATTAATTAATTTCACATCCTGACTGCAGTCTTCCCCCCCCTTCTGCTTCTCCCACCTCCCTTCTGCCCACCTCCCTCAATATATGCTTTCTCTTTATTCACTCAGAATGGGGCAGGTCTCCCATGAGCATCAGAAAAACATGGCATATTAATCTTCCATAAGACCAAGCACCACTCTGTGTATTCAGGCTTCAAAAAGCAATCCAGGATGAGGACCAGGCTCCCATGAGCCAGTCAAAGCACCCAGAACAGCCCCTGCTCCCATTGCCAGAAGTCCCACATGTCTGGGACTCTTATATCATTTTATACCTTTAAAAGTTTTCTATTGGCCACATTGCTAGTCTTTGGCACATCAGTACATTTTACTCCTCAATTCTTAAAATCAATCTCAAGCAGTTAGAACATGATCACGTGACCGATGTAACCATGATGGACAAGGTATAGTGAAGTCATCGCTATTTGTGCAAAACAGCCTATGCATCTTAACAAGGACCAGTTCACTGACGACAGAAACAGTGAACACATCATCTTCCTAAGGAGCTCTTGAGAGCGGCAGGGTAGTGTCAACAATGGTGGCAGTGTGATGCTGACTTTATTTCTAAAGGGAAGCCTCTGCCATACAACAAATGCCATGTTTTTATGACTTTTCATGAATTACTGAAAGAATCACTAACTCTGGTCTTTTTTTTTTCCTTACATTTTCAGACTCACAAAGATTAACCAGAAAGACATTTGAAAGCAGAAAGTTCAGAAATCTGGACATTCTAGGGAGACATGCCCAAGATCTGGCATCAGCACATTAGCCCTGACCTTTAAACGCCAGTCATTTCTGTTCTCATATTGTCTAAATGTACCAGAAACTTCCTTCTCTTCCTTTAAAGATTCAGACCTTTGAAAAGAATTTTGCAAGTTCAAAGAATTGTGCACTGCAATTCTGCCGCCTTGTGATATGTTCTGCCTTCCCCAGCCAGTGGCAGCTGAGGACTTTTCAAGACAGAATGAACTGAATTTTACATGCAAAAGGGATGAACAAAAAAATTACAAATGGCCCTAAGCAGCAGCTGGCCACAGTGGAACCTGTGCCTGGGAGCTGGGCAAAGCAGGGAAAGCAGGTGTCACAAAGAGAAATTCAACAGAGGGGACTCTGTCCCCAAATTCTAACCTACATTGATTGGGTTTAAGGGCAGTCGGAACAAATCCAACAGGGCCAGGAATGATGGGAAGCAAGTAAAATGAGGAGCAGTTTCCATGAGATGGCAAGCCCCAAAAGACTTAGATAGCCCCTGGGAAACAGAGATAGTCAAAAGGAACAGATATGCGGGGAGAAGCGATCGGGACCCAGATGTCACAGAGGTGTCACATTTATTTAGACAGACTGTAATCTTTTTCCCCCTTTTAAAGAAAAGACACAAACACACACTGATAGAGTGGAGAGTTTGATATCCACTCTGAAGCTATCAATTTAACAGTCACTGAAGCCCAGGGTAACGAGATGTCGCTTTTTCCAGCCTTTGGCCTTACTCAGTGTTCCACCATGAAACAACTGGAAATTGTAGAGAGGAGAGAATGGATAGAAATTTCTAGAAGGAATAAAAAAAAATACATCAGATTGATCTTTGCAATGAAGGCAAACCTAACAAAGGGAATAAAAGGTTCAGGCTCTCGTGCCATAATTAAAGAGACCGCCGATCAACTACACTTAGAGGAATGGAGCTTGTGTTTCGTACTTTTTGAGCTGAAATTGCTTTGCTTTGGTTCATGTATAACCATAGGTCTTGGGTTTTATTTGAGACTGACAATGATAAAATGCTGTCCAATCTGTCATTCACACCAAGAAGCAATAGACAGTTAGGACAAAGCAGGCTAAATAGCTTCTGCAAATGCAAAAAAAAAAAAATGCTCAAAATAGTAGCCTGGCTTTTTGTAGACAAGCAAGCCACTTGGCAAATGGCAACAGGCAATAGGGACGAAGTTGCCATCTTCTTCTGCAGACACTGCCCAGTGACAAAAACCTCTGATCTCCTTCATGCATCATAGTGATCAGAACAGGATATTCCTGTGGATATCTCTTTGTAGAGGAAGAAGGAAGACAAGTCTTCAGAGAAACGTGCTATGTACACTGACTGTAAAATGGTGGAGGAAGCCAGCATGTGCAAGGAACATCCTGGCTATAAGAACAGCCTGTGCAGAAAAGCAGAGTCTTTTTCCTTTTCATACCTGGCATGTGTGACCAGCAGCCACAGAAGTGTTTGAGTGGAGCAGAGGTTCATTCCATGCCTCCATGAGTGCATAAGAGGCAGACTCTCAGACTGAGCAGAGCCAGGAGGGAGCAGGAAACAAGACTTTGCAAATCCTTGTTGTCACTTGGCTGCATCCTATAGAAAGTTGTCTCAATGTTTTACACAGACGAAAACGAAGACATGACATACAGTTTAAAATGGGTCATTCTGACCAGCAGAACAGGAAATCTAAACAAGAAGCTATTAAGCATTCCAGGTTAGAATGACGATGGCTCAGACTAGAGGTGGTTTTGGTCCCAGTCTTAGGGCAGGACTGCGTGCCACTGGAGAATATTGTTATATAGCACTGACCAGGCTCATTGCCTGCATTTTCACCCCGACCATCCTCCAGCTCCACTGGAGCTGTCTTCTGTGTTTCTTTGGATATCATGAAAATGTCCAGAGACCACCTAAGACTCCGGGTGTGTGGCTTTCTGGACCTCGCCAGGTGACACCACAGATTCTCATTTTCTGTCTGTCATTGCCTCTGCTTACCTCTGCCCCAGCATGCTAAATGCACAGCTTGTTTGAAGCAACCATTCCACCTTCTGACTCCATGACTTTTTTTTTTTTTTTTCCCTCACTACCCAATGCTCGCAACCCTCCTGTTGGCTCACCTTTAGCTTTCTCTTCTTTTCCCCAGGTCTGGGCTTAGCAGCAACAGCATCTTAATCATACTGTGCTTCTCTCCGCGGGCTTTGTTGGAGCTGGCCCTTATTTTCTGTGTCTTTGCACAGCAATCAGTCTTAGTCGGGGGATGCTTGCTTGGACCTACTGATCCCACTGCAGTGGAGGGTCACAGTGCCAGCATTCATTAATTCCTTCCCTTCCTCCTCCATACTCTCCTTTGTCTGGCTTCTTTCTCCTCTCTTGTTTGAAAATGGTCCTGGATTCCTCTTTTCCTCTTTCTTTCCCCTTTGAAGCTCTGACAGTTTCTGCTTATTCATGTCTCTAACCTCAAAAATATATTTGTTAACCTTCATCCCGACCTTTCTTTGCAGGGACCTGACTTGCCTATTCAACCACAAGCAATTGGCAAGGTGGCTAGATAAGTGAGTGTCTGCATCCACCAAGCTCTCCTGTGAATGCCTCTTATCAACACCAGGAGCCCTTCAAAAAAAAAAAAAAAAAAAAAAAAAGCAGCCTAGAGCTGCCTCTCTCCACTTAATGGCAGGAGCCCAGTGAATGGCTAATATCACCCCTGTATATTCTCAGGAAGGGATTAAGGACAGTACAATAGCATTGCATCTAGAGCTCTGCAGTATGTGGTATCACCTTTCCAAAACACACTTTTAAGCTACAGAAAAAAAAAATAACAAGGTTTCTGAGCAATCGAAATATGTAATAAACCCCAGGCTCTAAACCAGAGACCTTTGACTCACCTGAAAACCACCCAAGGTTTCATCATCACCCCTTTATGCTTGTTTTCCACATTGCCCTGAAGGGTAGGGAGCTTATTTCTAATTTCACAGCTAATTAGAAAGAGCCTATTTGAAGGAGGGGCATAGTGTACCTTAGTCAGGAAAATGTACACCAATGAGAAGTTACAGGACCAAGTATGAAAAGAGAATCAGTTGTGGATCTCACAATGGAAGCTGCACAGGGCAGAGGGTTCTATCAGTAAAGGATGGATTAGACATGAACGCTGATATTTTGGTAATGTGGACCTGATAGGCTGGGGAGAAAAATCTGGGTTGTAATAGCTGGCCATCAGAGGTACTATGGTTCCAACCCATGAGAAGTGAGTATGCTCTGTGTTTCATGTGCTCCAGATCTATTCCCTCTGAGCCTCATTCTGAACCACTGATTTTCACACCAGACTGTGTGTTGTGTGACCTGTATTTTGACATTGTTCACCAACACAGAAGACCGTGACTTCTGCCAAGGGTACAACTCCCTCTTCATACTCTGCCAGTACAACCTGGAAATTCACTTCAAGCCAAGAACTACTCCTTCCAGGAGCTGTCCTATGGTGACAGCATTTGATCCTTCCTGAACCTATGGGGTAACATTGCTGTCTCCATTTTATCAGAAGCATTAAAACTAAGAAAGTAACAGTAGATGTAAAGCTGAAAATCAGGTATGTTGACACAAAGAATGTGCGTGGTACCTCATACTACCCCCAAAGTACAGACAGACATAAGACATAATGCCAGTTCACTTAGAATGGCCACATATATGCTAGATCACATTTTTCCAATTTAGACTGCATCTTACCATTTTTTTTGTAGCACCAATGCTATATTTCTGCATATTTCCTAAAGCTCTGTTGGTAATGAAAATGTCTCAAGTTCAAACACCACAACACAGATGTTCAAGGCTAAAAGTATTGAAAAGTCACTCAGTAAACTGCCACTGACTTAGCATGCAGTCTTTAGTCAGCAAAGCCAGTTGTTCAGCTGAGTCTCATTTCTGGTCCAATGCTGAAAGAACTTAGATGTGGAATGTCCTCTAAAGGCCACTAGTTTAGGCTTTGTGCACAGAAAGGGGTACTATTGAAAGGTAGAACCTTTAAGATATGGAGCACTGTAGAAAGTCTGTGCCCTTGAGGAGATGTTGAGATGTGGGCCAATTCCTTACCACTGTGAGGTGATTTTGTTCTATTCTGTGCTTAGAAGATAGCTTGATACCCCACCACAGTCCCAGAGCAGCAGAGGCAGTTCTTCATAGACTGGAACCAATACAATTATGAATCAGAATAAACTTCCCCCTTCGAAGTTGATTATTTTCAGTACTTTGTTACAGTAACAGAAAGCTAAATAACACAGGAATGATTCTCAAATGATTTACCCTAGATAAGAAGAGGCATAGGATGTTGCTTGTCAATCTTGACTGATCTAATGTTTCATTTGCCCACAAGCCTGGCTTTGTTTGGTAGGTTAACCATGACCAATAGGGTAAGACAATAGACATCCAAAGTATTACATTGTGGTAACATCCCCTTTCCTACCTGCATTCAGAGTTTTCTTACAGCATTTGAAAGTCAATTTTCAAAGCTGTTATGAGTTATCTAATAGAGGTAAAAGAGACAGAGAGATGGATGGAGAGAGAGAGAGTGGGAGAGATTTGGCTATCCAGGAATCTTGAATTCCTCATATGTGGAGCATATAGGCACAGCTGAGCATTTTTCATGCGCCACTCTAGAAGTACATACTTGGGTATTGTGCAGCAGGCACGGTCTACATTTCCTTCTGCACCTTTTTATCTTCTCCCATTGAAATGGGTAGTACCTTCAGCCTTCTGCAGTGTGTACTCTGCTTAAAGCTCCAATATGCTTATAGAATAGTTGTTTCCTTCACTATCTGGATTCAAAGCATCCTCTCAAAATATCTTTAAATTTCCACCATGAAGCAGATAAGAGATACACCTTCTTGAGGTGCATGCCAAAAATCATGCCCCCACGGAAAAATGGTCAAAATAGGGGTACTATATAACATACTATTTTCTACTGCCAGAAAAAAAACAGAGGGACAACTTATGTATTGTTTTAAGCCATCACATAAGAATGTTTCCTAACTCATCAAATTTGTCCATGAATGATAACCAAGACTCCTTTGTTGAACATAGAGATTATCTAATGTGGTAAGAATTTCTAAGCTTTGAATATCATTGGTTAATAAAGAAACTGTTTTGGCCTACGGGGAAGCAGCTTAGAGGCAGGCGGGGATTCCAAGCATAGATAAAGGAGGAGGGTGGAGTCAAAAGAGATACTGCGAGCTGTCGACCAAGGAAACAAGATATAAAGAAACACAGGTAAGCCATGAGCCATGTGGCAATACAATAGATTAGTGAAAAGACATTAAGTTGAAAGAGCCTAAGCCATAATCCAAACACCTTGTAAGTAAGATAAGCCTTTGTGTGATTATTTGGGCCTAAGTAAGTGGCTGTGGGACTGCAGGTTGAGACCTCAGGCCAAATGGGCCAGAAAATTCTGACTACAGTTATGAAGCTGAGAAAGACAGAGAAATGAAAGGTGACAAGACAGTGGCCTTCATAAATATTTATTCATGCAATCAAAAAATATTCCTTAATAATAAAACTTGTTAGGAAAATCTGATGTTAGGAGTGAGACTGGGAAATGAGTAGAGGAGAAAACAGAATCAGGCACATTCTGCACTTAGGGTCCAGTCAAGAACACAAACTTTGCTGGAAATTTCCATGGAACTTTTATTATAGCAAAGGGATGGCATAGCCATTGGAAGATTGGCAAGGCCTTTTACAGTGGACACTGAGACAACATAGAGTTGCTAATTATGGGAAGTCATACATGTTTGTCTGAAGAAATTCAAGGAAGGACCAAAGCTAATGCTGAACCCTAGGGATTGGGCTCTAATATCTGGAATGGACTCTGCTCAGCAAAGCTTGAAGGAGTACAGTTATCTACCTGCAAAGACAGCCCTTCATTAATGCTGGTGGTACCCTTGAAGGAGACTGTGAGAGAGTTACTGAGTTAAGAAAGTTAGAATCCAGAAAAGAAGGATGATATCCATCCCTGGGAACATGCTCTATCCTGATTTCAGGATCATAAAGAAAATGGAAAGGAGCAAGTTCCTTCCAGTTTCCTACTGGAATCCTAAGAACAAACTGTAGGTATTTTAAAGATAATGCTCACTGACAAGATTTAGTGTAATCTGTATGTGTGTGGTTGTAGGATCGTCTACTAGAAAGTTGGTATCCTCTTGGGGCCTGCATCCCTGAAGAAAAATGACTCCTCCTCTTCTAGTAGCTGTCAACAACAGGCAACAGCTCCTCAGATGGGGTGGAACTTCTTAACACATCCCAACTGTTCTGGGCTTTTTGCCAGCTGGCTCCCATGATTATGTGTCCTGTACCAACCCTGTGAGTTAATATGAGCAACTTCACTGCATATTGTCCTGCATATTGTCTCACTAAATTGACTCAGTGAGCATTAAATTTAAACACACAGAAAGAATGGACATAAAGTTGAGAAGGGCATTGGAAGAGAGATATTATATATATATATATAAAATAAAATACATCTTAAAACTTCATATAATGTGCTACAAATTAGGACGTTTGGAATAGCAGAATCAACTAGGGGTACATTTTATATTTCGATGTCCTGTTCTTGCCCTGCAGTACGCAGATGAACTGACTTGAAGGGTGAATGAGAAGACCCCTGACTATTTCCTGGTGTCAGCTGAGTTCCATGGTGTGACTATTCACACCATGACCAACCACACGCTACTCACCTCTGATCATTGCCTGGGAGCTTAGAAAAATGTTTTAAAAAAAAATGGATTTTCCTAAGCCAGCATGAGCTAGCTAGTGCATGGTGTTGGTATGTGGAGGAAGAGTGAGATTTGGTGACTGAAAACAAGCCTAGAGATAAGAAGTATAATTTCAGTCACACGGGGGAGCAAAACAGGACTAGAAAGAAGTCCTGAAAGCCCCTGGGAAACAATGAGCACCAGGGATAAAGAAGAAGTGATTCCAAACGACAAGCCATGAGCAGCCATCTACCTGACAATCAGGCATGGAAAGCTTCCTGACCTACTTATGGAGGGTAAGCATTTTACTCTCCCGTAGTTGATCCTAATGTTTTGTATATAGTGCCTAGGAAAATCAATTGCATCTGTTAAAACTTCTGAAGCTAAGACGTGAATTTTATATGAGAAATGAGGCATATGTATAGTTTCCATTTTCAGTCCGGAGATCAAATGCTTTTCCTGTGACTTTGAGAGATGGCTCCCTTCTTTGTACTGAGTAGGCTAATAATACAAATAAATTTATTCTGGGGTGTTTCTGTGACAGCCCTGTGTAGTCCATTGCTAATGGCCTTGTTCACAAGCTCCAGTCTGGTAAAATATTTAATTCAGCTATAAAATGACTACATTAAAAATTGAATTAATAATGATTAAAATTAAGTATTAACCATTCGGTTTAATTTAAAAATAAATCCATAGACTTTTAATTCTTCTTATGGAGGAAAAACAAACAGAATTAATAAGCTTGACAAATATTTAATGTTTAAATTCACATGCACACCCTATATGGAGAAGATAAGAAGTTAACATTTGATTATCATGTGCTACAAAATTATCTGCTGCTGTGCTTGTATGGTGTCCTTGAGTTGAACTAGAAAACCAGTGTAGTATAAGCTTGTAGTTTTAAAGAGGAGGTTTATAAACCAGACTCAGGACTCAGTTCACATTTTCAAGAAACCAGTAAATGTTTGTTGATTACCATGCTTTTCACAAGGAAAGTAAAGGATCAAGTTATTAACTGTGTGGCACATTCCATTCAAGCACAAATGCATAAGATCATGAGAGCAGGAGCAGCTGCAGCTGCAGCCACAGAGGTGGGAGAGACTGGTTCTGCTGTAAACCATGCAGTATCAGCTTCCATCTGCAGGATCGCTTCGGGCATATTCTGCCACCTTGTGTGATGTGTATATACTACAAGACAAAACATCTTCAACTCTTGTTCCATTAGCCCTGAACACACACACACACACACACACACACACACACACACACACACACACACACACACACACACACACCCTCTTTCAAGGGTTAATAAATCATTTGTAAAGCTGAAAGAAGGTGATTTGATTTTGGGGATACTGTTATCTTGTGTGCACTAGCTGATGATGTAGGCACAGGGGCCCAGACATGGGTGTGTTCCACAGTGCTCAAAGGTACTGGTAACCCCTCAGAGCACCTAGGCAAAGACATGAACAGGAGCATGGAGGAGCACCACACTTATCCCACATTTCTAAGAACGTGTTCTGTAGCCAACGATTTTTGGCATTATCCCGCCTGCCTCATCAACCACTGTGCAGCCATGGAGGCCAGCTCCCACACAGTCTTGCTGTTTTTATACCTCTGCTTAGTAGCCACAGCAGTAGTTTGGAACAAGACATAGCAAATGACTTCTCTGACCCCTCTGTCTCCACACAGGGGAATGCAGCTAGCAGCCAAAAGCTGGGTGGTGCTAGGATATTAGAGACACCACGAAATGCTTAGCTACAGAGTTGGGCAACATTCGATCTCCCAGACCATGCACTCTGGACAAATTTTGACTGACAGCAGGCCAACCGTCTTTAGGCAGGGCATGAATACTTGTCAGTATGATCTGTTTGGGCAAAGGCGCTGTACTGAATATACACCAGTTCCAAAGTGCATGTCAGCTCCAATTCTTAGCATTTCTGATTCCTGTTAACACCATCTTAAGACAGCACAAGAGGAGTGTCTGCTTAAATTGCCATACTTGGAAAGAAGATTGTTGTTAATATTATTTCCCCTGGAAATATTGTCCTTGTTCTTTTAATTCTTTGTCTAAAACCCTGTCACTTACGACCAGAGTAGAAGCACTATGATCACCCTGGAGAAGGCTGCCTCTGCAGAAATGGCCCCAAAGAGGCCAGCACATTTGTTGGACTTTGACTTGGATCTTCATTCTACTCCTCAAATGAATCTTCAAATGGTCTCAACTGCATTGCATAGGGGCCAACAAAGCTTGCTGAGGTAGACTTGGAGCACACTGTCAATTACATATACAAAAATATCCAGCACATACGAGGCATGTACAGGTACCACTCCTAACATTATAAATGACATTTGATCAAATGCAGTCAGAAGAGAAAACATGTAATTGGAAGGAGAAATGCTTACCCCCCACCCCAACCTCCGACCCAACCACACACAATAGGCTCCTGGATTTGAACACTTGGTCCGAGCTAGTGGCACTGTTTATAGAAGTTATGGAACTTTTAAGAGATGGAGGCTTGCTGGTGAAGTATATATCTGGGGGTAGCCTTTGACGGTTCAGAGCCTGGTCTGGCTTTCTTTTATATCTCTCTGCTTCTGTGAGTAGATAAAATGTGAGCAGGCAGCTCCTTGCTCCTGCTGGAGAGGCTGCTTGTGGGCATGCATTCTCCACCATGACTCATTCTATCTTTCTAGAATCACAAGGCAAAGAAACCCTTGACTTGTTCACCTTAATTTGCTTTTCTTGGGCTTTTTTTTTAATCATAGCAACAGAAAAGTAGCTAATATAGGAAAACATTTTGTGTGTATTATGTTACCTGAGACAAAATTAAATAATCAAGCCTTATATATTGGTATGTTTGAGAGAAAATAGTTAGTTTTTCTTTTAATCAAATTAGCATAAATTTATTAGCAAGAGTGTAATAGGGATATTGTGGTATAGGTAGTAGTTTGGATGAGGTTAGTTACCATAGGGTCACTTATTTAACTGTTGGTGGAACTATTTAGGAAGGATTAGGAGGTGTGGACTTTTGGGAAAAGTATGGCACTGAAAAGTGTGCTTTAGATTTCACTCCAATCACATTTAATTCTCTCTCTCTCTCTCTCTCTCTCTCTCTCTGTCTCTCTCTCTCTGTCTCTCTCTCTCTGTCTTTCTCTCTGTCTCTCTCTCTCTGTCTCTCTCTCTGTGTGTCTCTCTCTCTGTCTCTCTCTCTCTATCTCTCTGTCTCTCTCTCTTTCTCTCTCTCTCTCTCTCCTACTTTCTGAGTTTCTTCCATAAGTTATCTTGGTAATGGTGTCTCTTCACAGCAATAGAAAAATAGTTAGGACAGAAGATGGCCTTTGGAGTGTGAAATATTCCAGACTTTGGGCGAGGAGAGCAGTTGAATGACATCAGCGGGGTTTAATGAGCCATTCCAGTAGGAACTTGGAAGACAGTAGTACTGAGAGCCCTGTGGTCTACAGAGGCCCAGCTCAGGCTTCGGAGGGGACTAATATTAGCAATTCGGCTAGAAACCATTTTTTTTTTTGTTATCTTGGCAAAGAATGTGGCTGGTTTTTGTCCTTCCTAATACTGACCAAGACTAAAATGAAGAGTTTTAGACTATTTCTCTTGAAGAGAATCTTCAAGACAGCCTGATATTGACTCTACTGTGTGGTTATTAGTATTCACTCTTCTGTGGGTCTATAATGAAAAAGAGCAAACAAGGCAAAAAGAAATACAAAATATAGAGTTGGAATATAATAGATCTCCAGAAAATCTAATGTTGGAGCCTTGGTTTGTGCTGAAAGAGATCGAAAGAAGTCTAATTAAGGGAATTATGTTGACAGGGTGAGAACCCACCCAACTAATCCAGAAATTTATGAAAAGAAAATCCCTATGGGATTATCTGTTCTTAAAAGCAACTACAAATCAAAGTTTATGTGAATATAATTCAAAGAGCAGTCCAATTTCCATTTCAAGCAACCAATGGAACTTAATAGCATCAGCCACGTGGTTTTAGTTATAGTCAGGAAGAATACAGAAGTAAAGGTTGTCAAATCCTTTTCTGAGGTCAAGAAAAGCTATTGAGGACTGGCATGTGTCTGAAAAGTCCTTGCCTGGTGTTTGGAAGAGGTCATTGTGTGAAGCTGTGGAAGTGAAGCCTGGATTGTATTGGAGATTCCAGATGTTGCAGATGTCAAAGCCATGGGATACTCGATTAGGAGAACTTCATACATGCAGTGAAACCAGCCTAAGGGGGGGAATGTGCTAGAGTCAGCAAGCTAGGAGGGAGGAGCCAGCTAAGTCCTGGGATGGCAGATAAAAACTAAAGGATATGGAGTTTGTCCTGCAGTGATTTGTTGCCTTTGGCCCAGTATCTCATCCCTAAACTCTGTTCTTCCCCTTTAGAATGGTAATGTATACTCTGTACCATTGTATGTTGGAATTATAGAAAATGCCTTTTGTTTGAGAGGGGATTATGAGACTTTTCAACTGTGACCTGAAAGACTTTGAGGACTTTTAAAGCTGGACCAACTGTGTTTTGCATTATGATATGGCTACACCTCTATAGGTGCCAAGAGTAGAATGTGCTAGTTTAAATGAGAAAAATTAGGAGGTGCGGCCTTTTGGAAGAGAGCTGTGTCACAGGTGAATGGGCTTTGAGGGTTCAGAAGCCCACCCAGTCCTCTCTCTCTGCTTTTCTCTTACCTGTGGATACAGACGTAGGCCCCCAGGCACCAGACTAGCACCACGCCTTTATCTTGCTGCTGTGATCTCCACCATAATGAGCATGAACTCAACCTCTGAAACTCTAAGTTTTTCCATAAGTTGACTTGGCCATGATATCTCTTCACAGCAATAGAAAAGTGACTAAGACAGTATATTATCTTGTACTGTGCTAAGATGTAATCAATGATGAAATGCAAATTACAGAATTTCAGATCATGGTTTAGCAGTATTATCACTGGCAATTTACTAAATATCTTCATACTTCTTATTACCAAAGCTGCCTGTGGCAGACCCAGAGTCATTTTTCTTCAATTCAGATCAGGCTGTCACCCAGGCACAGGGTTTTATTAAATAAATACAGTCACTAGTCTTGTTTTTTATTTGCATAGAGAGTAAGTGTAGATGCTTCAGCTCACATACAATATTAGCTTTTACCTTACTCAATCAAAAAGCAGACACCCACCCAGGGCCATACTCAGTTTCCTCTCTCAGGCCCACTCCATATTATAAGAGGCACTTTTCTTAGCCTGCCCAAGCACTGGCAGACTTTCTGAGTGTCCTGGATCACACTAGCATTCACTGACTCATACCTCACACCCTTATTATGGAATTCCATGGAGAAAATGTCTTACCTAACAATGCATCATATTCTTTCTTCAGCTACACTCTAAATGAAAATTCCCTTGCTTTATTAGCTGGTAAGCCCTGCAACTCTTCCCAGAACTCATACATTTCAGGGGTGAGGTGACTGGTGACTATACTTTGTATCATCTGGGTACTTGGACCTCAAGGACAAAAGTGGTCTTCATGACTGGCCCAGCTTCAGACAGATCACAGAAACAGGCACATCTCTTACTTGAGTGCCCAAATAAATGAATACATACATCTCTACCTGGGCAAAGAGTCTTCTAGAAACTCTCAGGGGTTAAACATATCTTTAGAAGAATATCATTTTGCTTAATCTTCCACAATGACATCTTGTGATCTTTTAAATAGTTTCTGCCACCTGCTTCTATATTTGTTATCAACCATTTCTTTTCTGTCAGATTTTTTTTGTGTTATATTTAACTGTGATCCTAAAAGAAATTTAACATCTCCTGATCAGCATCTTTTAATTAGCATATTGAGCCTCCATGACTGGATAAATTGCAGTATTCACTGAAGCTACGAGTTCTGACAGAATTGGAAAATACTAGAATATTAAAACAACTGGTGCAAATAAAAAATCAATTTCCAGAGAACCCTTACAAGACAGAAAAGCAGGAAACAATGACCGGGAAATGATTCCTGTTCATTTGAGAGCACTGTCTGAATCTTTGCGCATCCTTGTGCAAAGTGATGATGTTTTGGAAACCCTCCAGGTCAATAACATGTATCTACTTATTTGTGCAACATGTATTGACATGTGAAGTTCTTAGAATGCTGCCTGGCACATGGTAAGCAAGCAGGCAAATACATTAAAAAATATAAGAAATGTATTGTCAAGATGAAAAACTAGGATGAATCTTTTAAAAATCTCCAACTATGTTTCTAGAAGACATGATTTATTGACTGCTTGATTATCCATTGTCACAGAAAAATATGTACTTAAACTTTAGGAATTTGTACAAGATAAAATAGTGAATTCCACTAACATAGCATGAGTGGAGTAGGTTACTAACAATTGAAAGACTAACTCCTAAGTATAGAAATGTTTCTAGCCTGGGAGTCTCTGACACATACTGCTGAAGCAGAATAGTCTGGGATGGAAAACCCCGATTCCCATGATGTTCAGAAAATTTGTGAATGACATGTAGTAAAGCAAGAAGGCTCCCCCAAATAATCTGAATTTTTCTTCATTATCTAAAGGAAAAAAAACCAAAATCATATAATCTGAACATCAAAACCTGGCACATGGCCCAGGCAGTGCCTGCCCTGCAAGCAAGAGTCCAGGGCAGAGTGCAGAAAGGTTCTTTTAGGGTGCTGGAGAGAACAAGAGTGTGTATTTAAATGTTGCCCATGGCAGAATACAGCAGTCCACTGCAGGCTGCATCTAATCGTGTCCCCAGTTCCCTGAAAATGATAATCCCTCCAGGTGAAATCTAGGAGAGCCAGAAAGGCTGCAAGACAGGCTCTGAGTAGAACCTATGATCAGAAAATAAGAAGCTAAGAGCTTGTGATCATGATAAGTGAATTGAGACCCTCTGAGTTCAGCAATACCCTTTTACAGTACATCTGAGTAAAAGATCTGTTTGTTGTTTCTAAATGTGGCCTGAGAACAGCAGCAGCAGAATCACCTGGGAACTGGTAGAAATGCACATTCCAGTTTGCCTGGATCTTAAACTCAGAGACTGAGTATAGAGGCTAACAGTGTTGTCACAACCTTGAGGCAGTTCTAACGCTTGTGATAGGTAAGAACTTCTGCTTCAGGGCAGTAGTCATCAACTGTCTCTAAAACTCTGTCTGTACTGAGCTTTAGTCATTCTGCACTAGTCCAATAGAGTCTTCTAGTTCAGAAATTAGGTCAGATTCCAAGTAAAATTGCCAAGTAGTTAAAAGGGAAGAATGGTTCTCTGTGACATAAGATAATTAAAAAATACAAAACCTGTGAAATGATTTACACTTAATATATGACTATGACATTTACCTTATGAAAGATGAGCTTCTAATATACTACTGCTGAAATGGAACTAAATATCATTGATGATAACTAATCCTAAAATTAAATAAGTGACCTATTAAAAACTGAAACTATTTTGGGTAAGACTATGCCCTTATTCTCAACTGTATGTTTATATTAAATGAAAAAAAATAGCTAAATACAAGACAGAATTCTATGAATGTTAGCCACTACTGCTGGGTGTGGGTAATGTTAGTATCAATACATCACTATTAATAAAAATGTGTATAAGGTTCCTAAATCAAATACTAACACTAGAAATATAGGATATATATACATATATGTATATGACTCCCATTATAATCTACACACATTAACAAAAATAGAAAAACAGTAGTCTTTGAAATAATATATTAAAATTAAAATTAGAATTAATGTTTAAAATGAACTCCTTTCACTCAATAAAATAGAATTATCTTCCTTAAGACAATTGGGTTAATAATAAAATCAATCTATAAAAGTAAAAGATATTGTCATTTATGCGCTTGTTTCTAAATTTTAAGGTTATAAATGGCATAATTTGAAATTAAATATACACTATGAGAAACATACATTGAATATTCCTTATCTTAAATACTGGGGAACAGAGTGTTCAGAATTCTAATTTGGGAATGTTTGTGCGTGCATAATGAGATATCTTAGTGATGATGCCCAAGTATAAACACTAACCTTCTTTACCTGTCATGTGTACAATGTACATATAGCACAAAGGCTATTTTAACTGGTATTTTGGTGATCTGTGTTTTGACTGTGACCTATTATATAAGGTTAGGTATTGAATTTTCCATGTATGGTATCATGTTTACATTCAAATAGCATTAAATTTTGAATCACTTCTAATTAAGAGTTTTGTATTCAATTTGTATATAAGAAATTCCATCTGTATAAAAGCATATTTTATATGTATATAAGCTTGTTTGGAGAGCTGCCGAGGAATATCTTACTAAAACCAGCCATTACCTCTAGGGAGCTGAAGGTGGAGACTAAATGGACAGGTGGGAGACATGTCACTTTGTAACTTGTTTCCCTGACTGGCCCAACTGGAGTAACTGCTCATAGAAGAACAGCCTAGGATCCAGAGCGTTCTGTGTTCCCCCTGAGCCACTTAGCTGTCCCTTTAGTGAGACCTCCATTCTTTGGCCCACACGTTACTTTGATTCTTTAATCACTCTGAGGAAGAAGCACAGCCATAATTTCTCCTTTATACAGTAAGGGCTTTCTGGATGTCATTCCTCTGTTACAATCTCTGTCAAAACTAGGGGATTCCGATGGCCTGGGCATTCTGAAATCTGCAACCATAACAATGGTCTTGGGTGTTGAAAAGGACACAGACGAGCTTTCCCTTCAAGTAGCACTCACAGAAAAATTAGCAAAAGGGAATCAAGTAAAGTGAGAGACAAGATAGGTGCTTGGGGACCGACCACTTGTGTTACTTTCCTGAAACTGGTATCTAGTTGGAGAGGAAGTCCCCTTATAGCTGTTGATAAAATCTTAAGCACAAATTTAGAAATTTGCTCCTCCTTGTTTAAGAAGACATTTGTATTAAAGGCACAAGCAAACAAAATTTAAGAGCAGAAAATTAGCTCAATGCAATGTCTGAAACAGTGGCCTCTGAAGCCAGCCCCTGCCTCTTCTTCCTTGGTTTCCACCTGCAAAGATAAAAGCTGTATCACACAATTATTACAAGACCTACTTCACTGATATCTACAAAGGGCTTAAAACATAGACTTCCCTTATTAATATTAGTTGGGTAGACACAAAGTGGCTTTAAGTAGTTTCAAGGTTGTATCTATTCTCTTTTCTCTAATCACACAAGAAGCTATAATGTTGCAAAGACTACAGTGATTTCTACATCTTTTTTCCAAAACTATCTTAGAGTATTGGATAAAAAGTTCCATAAGGAATTTCATGTCATTGTATATTTACCTAAATTACATATAATCCATGTCAATCTACATGTATGCATTTACATACGCGGTTCAAATCAAGTTATTCCACTTGTGCTAAGAGCCACAGACGACTTAACAAAATCTCTAATACAGCATAAGGAACCCACTTTCAAGTTGAAAGTAAGGGGAGCCCAAAAGATTCCTCCCAAAACATGGGTTATTGCTGTAAGTGAGTGCTGCAACTCCAGGTTATTACTGTAGAGGTGTCCTGGCTATCCCTGAAGCTGGGGTGCAGTGAGGGATGGTCTCTGTGCAGGATACAGCCATCCCCGCTCATGGAGAGCCACTACAGCTGAGCTTTGCTCCACCCCTCTTCAGGGGGATTCTCAGCAGTGCTCTGTTTCTTTTCTCTGGACCAAGACTTTAATTCTTCGGCTTCACTCCGATAAAGAGGATAGCTCTGCAGAAATGTAGCAATCTCCTCCAACTCTAGGGAAAAAATTGTTCCTGATTTGCCTCACTCAATCCCCTAAGGGACGTCTCAGCAAGGTTCTTCTGTTCTGATACACCTTGCTCAGTCACCCTAAGGGGATGTCTCTGCAAGGTTTTTCTGCTCCGTCCCCTAAGGGACATCTCAGCACGTTATTCTCTGCTCGAGCGAATAAAAATCTTCACCCAAGACATTTTGAGAAAGAGATTTATTTGGGAAGGAGGAATCTAGTAGAATGTGCTTCTACCAGGGTGAGAAAAAAACAGCCAACAACTGAACAGGCAGAAGGGGTTATATAGGGGCTTCTTAGGGGCAGGGCTTCTCCACACAAAGATTGGTTAATTATTTCTGCTTAGGGATTGGTTAGTTTTGTTGGTCAGGGGCAGAGATGCTCTGATTTTAGGGACAAACTGTTTCTTTCACTGGTGGTTTTGATCTTTTGGACTCTAATTCTAAGGTCAGGGCATATTTCTTTCACTGGCTCTGATTCTAGGGACCAAGTATATTCCGGGTTAAAGGACAAAGTGTTTCTTTCAGTGGCTTGTGTCCCTGATCCAGGGTGTGTTTCTTTCACTAGCTCTGGTTTCAGACCAGGGTGGGTTTCTGTGGAAAGCATCTTTTATCCACAATTACTGTTGACCTTGGTGGTAGCCTCCTGGAGATTAAAGTAAATGTCATACACAGTGAGGACACCATACACTTCAGGCACAAGACCTAGAGGATTTTTCCAAAACCTAGGTTGGATTTTACCTGAAAACTCTTATCTCTAAGAGGTAGCTTTCACAGTAAAGGAAGGTGCTATTCAAGCTTCAAAGGGAGGAAAAGCAACAAAGAGTCCTATTTAGATGTAACAATTGTGAACCACAATAACAGCAAGCATGTCACATCACCTAATAATAATGGCACTTAATTTGGTGGTCACCAACATCTATCTAATTGGAGTTAAGGCCCATTCATTAGGAGGGAAACCATGCCTGGTACTAGATACCTAGCCAACCACACAGAGCTAATGAGGTCACAGATCTTAAAGGAGAAACTATCATTATCACTTTACTAAAATGGAAAAATGTCTAATTGTAGTCAAGATACCTATCTGTGTGTTCACAGGTAAATGTAGCTCAGCCCTCATCAGAGAAGCTTCTCTTGGCAGTGAAAGGAGACCATTACAGAGAACCATGACCAGTTAAAATACAGAGAAATGTCACGGTTAATATGATAAGCCTGCAATATAACCATAGTACCCAAGGCTCGGGGACATCACAAAACAGGTGCCAGAAAGATTGTAAGACCCAGGGGTCCAGGAAACCTGCTGTGAGACTGTGTCTCTTAGAAATGACTGGGAAACTTCATGCCTGAGCAATATCACTGCCTAAACAAGGACACCACTAACAGACATGCTCACACGGAGGGGGAAATCTCATAAAGCCCTGCTCAGAGCCTAAGAAATGCAGCAACTAAGGGATGCAGAGGGGGAGAAATTGTCATTCCCAGGGATAAGATTTGGATACATTGGTTATCCAAACCTAGGAGTCCTTCCTAAATCATCATAAACATACAATTTATACTAAGTGGAGAACAAAAAAGGTTCTGTATAGGTGTGTGTGTGTGCGTGTGCGTTTGTGTGTGTGTGTGTGTGTGTGTGTGTGTGTGTGTGTGTGTGTGTATAACAATAAGAACTAAATAAAAAGAGGCCATGATTTTGAGAGGGAGCAAGGAAGTGCATGCGAAGTACATGGGAAATACATGGGAAGTACATGGGAAGTGTATGGGAAGTTCATGGGAAGTATATGGGAAGTACACGGGAAGTACATGAGAAGTATATGGGAAGTACATGGGAAGTATGTGGGAAGTACATGGCTAGAAGAAGAAAGGGGAAAATTATGTAATTATATTTTAGCCAATTTTTTTTAATTGCTTAGTTTTAAGGAGAAAGAAAAGTAGTGGCTGGGAGAAGCACAGAGTGCAAGCCCTTCTGAGCCTGTCTCTGAGTTCATTATAAGCTGGCTGGTGTATATAATACAGAAGCTCACTGAGATGTTCCAAGTATGAGAATTACCCAAATTAAACTTAGCAGAATACATAGCCATTCTTGGAAAACTTTTGTTTTCCAAAAAATTATGACTGTTTAAAAAACACAATAGAAAAATAAGCGAATTAATTTTTAAGAAAAATCATACTTAGGAAAAAAAAATCAAGCAGTCCTCTCAGAGGCAGAAGCTAATAAGAAAACACAAAGTCTAAGAGACAGCCTATGAAAATGTTTGAAAATGTCTTTTAAAATTTACTATTATGAATAATTGTAAGAAAATAAATTAGTTTAAAAATTCAGCAGAATTTCTAAAAAAACAAAACAAAACCCTTTAATTAGCAAAATGACAACAACTAGGAAACAAGAGTGGGGGAGGGAAATAATTGGCAGGATTACTAAGGAGCATCTCTCACAGTAGCTTCCGGCCCATATACTCAAGAGACAAAGCCCTCTTCACTCAGATTATAAGCAGCAGCTGTATTGAAGTAGAAAAGCATGCACAGCAGGAACAGAGATTCACACCCTACACCAAAGCTGGCAGAGTTCATTCAACACTAGCATAGTAACTAACTTCACTGTGAACACAGACACCCACATCCTTCGTACTATAAAATATTTGCACACATAAGCAAATTTAATAAAAATACTTTAAAGAGAGAATTAAATGTCTATTTCTTCAATATTATTAAAAAGCATTTCAGAAATAAATACCTGCATTTTATTCTACAGGAATATATAGTTTTTCCCAGAGAAGAGTTTATCATGACATATCTAAAATATTCATAGGTATAATACTTTAACAAAATTGTTGTTAATTATTTATTGATGAGTGTTTGTTTGTGTGTAGGGGTGTATGTGTGAGGGAGGGTCATACACGGAGGTATCACCCTCCATTTGTGGAGATCAAAGGCCACTTGGTGTGGACAGATCCTCTCTTTCCACTACGTGGGTCCCAGGAATTGAATTCACAGTATCAGGCTTGGTGGCAACCACCCTCCCATGCTGAATCACCTCATGGGGCTATGAGCAGTTCTTATAACACAAAGAACAGAGATTCCTTAACCACACAAGCAGAGGAGAGGCTGGGTTAAGGAGTAAAACATGCTTTTAACAGCGGAGTTTCTTGTAAACATTTATATGACAACATGAACCGCAAGTCTGAAGAGAATGCAACTTTCTGAGGCTGGTGCTGTTCGAAGCAGCCATCAGAAGAGTTTGGGAGATGGCGCCCTAAAAATGTTACCTTTTCATGTTTGCATTAAATGACTTCCATGAGTTTAAAATCCTGACTGGAGAAAGAATAATGACATAAGAAAGCTAGATAGGCATAACAGAAAACAAAGCAGGTGAGCAATGCCATTTTACATGCATCTAATATATGCACACTTGTCAAATTTGTATTTGATATATGTTTATATAACCAACAGCAATAACACCTTTGTGCATCACAGTGAGAAGGATGGGCTTCAAGAAAAAAATACAAAAGTTTGTAAAAATAGAAATTATTTTTAATAAATCAACAAACATTTGACACCTCTACTTGAGATGTTAGGAGATTGCGAGAAAAATTTTTGAATTTTGAACAAGCCTATAAAGTTGACCTTTAAAAAAAATGAAACCAGATTCACTTATACTTTGATAGGAAAATTACATTCTGTAAATCATTTTGGAAATCAATGTGACAGGAAAAGGAAAACCCAGGGCCCTTTATTTGGCTTGAACAGCAAGTCCAACCTGGGAGAACTATCAGAAAAAAAATGACTGAAAATCTTGACTGCTAGATGTGACAAGACAGTCTACATTACAGAATTTATGAAAACCAGAGCAGAAATGATAATCACCGCCGCTCCAGCTCACACATTTACCGATCCTTCAGATATAAAAACTTAGATCTGAAGAGGTTAAAATTTGCCTTGATCACAAAAACAAAGACAAGAATTGAAATAGCGTAAGATTTAATTCTGCCAAAGCCCGTCTCTCTTTCCTAACCCCAGCAGCCATGAATACTAGAAACGGGCCACACAAACATGTCTCATCTCTTTCGAGGGTAAGCCATCATGACATGAGGCTGGAGATTGCACTATAATCGATGTTTATAATAAAAAAAGCAAAGAAGCTCTAAGTACATGTGCATGCTGTAACAACTACCCAGGAAAGTCAACATGTCAGAAAAAAAAAAAAATGGACTGGAACAAAACACGTAAGAACTTCCTGCTCTGCTCTCAGAGTTTAAACTTTATGAACAGTACATTTTCTCTTGTTTCCAATTTGTGGGTAATGGAGTCATATTAATTTCATCAAAAGAAGATAAGCCCATAAGCTGAACAAATAGTAAGAATATTGTAACACACAAAAGCAAATTACAGAAAAAGGGAATGGGGCAGAAGCAGTAACTAATTCAAATGTTACTTTCCTAGCAGTTCCCATGTGTTTTTTCATTTATGAACTAAATAAATAGACGGTGGTTGGATTAAAGCACGGCCACGTATTATATTTAGCCATTTTCAAGAAACTACATGTTCTCCAAACAGCTTTGGACAAGAAACTAAGATACCTTATCTGATTGAAATTACAGGGGAGATAGAAAAAGAACAGACTCCATTTGAAGTTTGGTTTCAGCTTTGTACTTTATTGATTTTATAATGTCCAGAGCAACTAAATGCAACAAGCACATAATATGCCATGCAATATACTGTCTGAAGTTACTTTGGTCATCACCTAAATTCAGAGAAGAGGTAGGGGACACAGAGACACTATCAAAGAAAATTGATTTTTTTGCAGCTAATAACTGTGCTTGGTGACTGAACACAGTATCAAAAATCACTGTTCTGGGTGCAGATTATTTTCCCGGCCTTCCCTGCTGTTCTTAGACACTCCCACAGCTCTCCAGCTGCACCAGCTGACTCCTCCCCTTCAATATTCTGATGACCACACAACTGGGGTTCACAACATGCCCCAATAATTTGGGTTGCATCTCACATCCTCTGTGTTCCACTTCTGCTGTGATGGAGAAATTAAAGTCTCAGGGGAGGAAGGCAGTGACTCATCTTTCCAAGAAATTGTATTTTTTTTTTCTCACTAGAAGAACACTTGAGAGGACACTTTGTCGCCGGCATAACATTTCCTGGGCTAGAGGAAAACAGTTTGCCTTGTATTCAAATCCCAGCTCTCCTCTCGAGCAAGGTTATTCATCATTGTGTCTCACGGCTGGATGAAATAGGCCAACAGCATTAGGCTCTAGAGAGGAGTCTGCCCATCTGGAGTAAACCTACATGAAGCACCAAGGAACAGTGCAGCCGCATGCAGAGGCTGGCAGTCCTTTTAAGGATAAATGCCCACAGAAGGAAGAGAACACAGAAGAATCAGAGGAATTTGTCCAGGAACTCTTGGTGATACTTCTATTCTTTAACCTTTTGGTCTTGAACAGTGAGTGAAGAGCAAAAGAGTGTGCCCGCATAACCGGGCCATGTGTAGCATACCAAACATGCAGTTAGAGGAAACCAGTGTTACAGTAAGAAGTTTCTGGCTCGGCCTAGCTCCAAGGTCTGTACCTGCCTGCAGCTGCTTAGCTCTGCCTAGCCCTAAGGCCTGACCATCAGTCCCAAAGTCCCAAAGAAACACATAGAAGCTTATATTAATTTAAAAATGTTTGGCTTATGATTTAGGCTCATTATCAGCCAGCGCTAATAACTTAACTCACTTCTATTAATCTATGTCTAGCTACATGGCTCGTGGCTTACCTGTAATCTATTACATTTTGCTTCTTCAGTGGCTGAACCGGATCCCTTGTGACCCTATCCTCTTTTCCCCTTTATCTATGCTAGGATTTCTTGCCTGACTATAAGCAGCTTTGACATAGGCCACAGCAGTACCTTTATTATCCAATGATATTCACGGCATACAGAAAGACATCCCACATCACTTCCCTTTTTCTGTCTTATTAAAAAGGAAGGTTTCAATTTCAACATAGCAAAATTATGTATAATAAAACAGCTAAAAAGCAAGAATTATAGTTACAATATCCTGTCTAATTATATTTAGTAAAATTAAAGAAAATGTTTTATTAAATACTTTGTCGTGGTGAGTTTAAAGTTTTAGATCTAATTTACCTTTTATTAAAACTAAGAAAGTATAACTATCTAATCTTTAACTATATCAAAGTCTACAGAAGACTACAATATTACTTGAGTAAAAAGAAAGTGCAAGCAACTTCTAAAATCTAGGAATGACAGAGATGACATCTGGATGCTGAGACAGTCAACTAAAGTTTTTTTTGTAATGTTGGGGCATCTATTTTTAGCCTAGAGGCCTAGAGTCTTTGGCAGACTTCTTTTTGAAGCAGAGAGTTTGAAGGACTAGTTCACTTATTCTGGCATAGGCTGTCAGTCTCTTCTCCCGGTGTCCTGCACAACGTCTGGCAGTTTTTCTGCAAAACAGAAACTTGAAGGACCATCACAACTTGCTCTGCTAAAGTTTAGAGGTCACTTTTTTATGGGTCTTGTATGTCTAGTTTATACAGAATACTGTCAGGCAATTGAGGCAAGAACACTTTCTTACCCAGTGGCTAATATTTGCCACAAAGAAAGTAAACTTTCAAGGAGTTTTTTTGATGCTCATTATTTTTTAAAGTAGATTTGTGTTTTTAGAAGCAGATATATCTATCTCACTGTTTAGAAAAGTTTGGTTTTTACATATTTTAAATATGATATTTTGTAGGTCTTTGAAGTGTTTGAAGATTACTTATCTATCATTATATGCTTAAAAATATAACATGACAATAAGTTTTATTATCATAGATGATTATTAATTTGTGTTTTTAATTACATAATATAATAATAAATGTTGTGTATATTAATAAATATAATATAAAAATAATAATATAATAAAAATGATATTGTAATAAATAACAATTAATAATAAATGATATATAATAGTAATGATACTATAATAAATGAGTTACAGAGACATAATACCTTAAACAAGAGTAGAGAAATACATATAGTATAACAAAATTAACCTTAAATTTGTATCAATAAACTAAAATCTATACTTATGTAAAGCATTTTGAAATTAACAGCTGTTTTTGTATTAAAATAGATTTAATAATTTATTTTTCAGTCATTATTATAGCATGTCGCCCTTTTTTCCTAGAAAAAAAGATTAACTATGACCATTAACTATTTATAATGAAAACAAACACTTATAAACAATGTTTTGGAAATCTGGGTGAAGCTTATTATTATTATTATTATTATTATTATTATTATTATTATTATTATTATTACTGCTGATTTGAGGCAGTAATATGGAGGTCTTGAGGTTGGGTCATCTTACTTGGCAGCCCTGAAGCTCATGTGGTCATCTTTTAGTAGTAGATTATTCTTAGGGGTTCTTTTATTATCAAATTTTATTTTTTTAACCTGAAATAAATCTTCAGCTCCTCATTTTCTATGAAAATAAAGAAAACTTATTTTTTAAAGTAATATTAATTTTGAAGTCAAGGCATTTATAAGATATATAGGTTGGATTAATCTAGTAGCATTTATAATCAAATGTCTTTTAGCAGCTGCTTTTTTTAAGCAGTCAAACAATTTAAAGAGAACACAATATATATAGTATCTAGACTCTCTGAATATTATTATCTTAATGTTCCTTATTGTTATTTTTTCATGATTATTTTTAACTTTTTAAAGTCTATTTATATTTTTAAACACATTGTAAACTAGAGGTTTGAGGTTTGGTGTTTTTTTTTTTTTTTTTAATCTGTCTCTATTGTATGTTTTTAATCTTTTTTTTGTTTTGACCACACTTTTAATCTGCTAAGGTGTGGCTAGGATTAAAGGCTTGCTTAAAAGGCTCATTTGCTCCACCCAGCTCCTTAGTCTAGCTTCACAGAGAATTTAGTTTTTAGTAGAGGGATTGGAAGAGGTTGTATTTACCACCCCAACTCTAGGGAACTTTAGGGTCTACATTGCCTCTAAATAAAGTACTGCCATGCACTGCTCATGAACTTTATTTAAGTATTTGGCAGCAGGGCCTCTTTAAAAGGCCACACAGTTTTTGACACTAAGTCTGCGTCAAGAGGGCTCAGTTAAAGAAGCTGCGCCTCTGTTCCAGGCAGCAAACAGAGCTCTCCTGAAAAAAAATGCTACTAAGAGGTCATCTTTTTTTTAGGAGTTGTGTGGGGGTGGTTGTCTGTATGAGCAGTAACCTTAAATCTGTCATAAAGCAGTACTTGCTTGTACCTAGGCTCTTAAGCTACCTGCCACAAGCCCAGCATTTTGTAGCTTAAGCCCACATCTCAATCTCTACTATAACCCACTTGAGACACACAACTAAAAAAATGTTTTTGTCTCTCTTTTAGACCCTTTTTAAAAAGGTTTTTTAGGTCTATGTAGATTGCACCCCACGTTGGGCGTCATTTGTAGTTAGAAGTTTCTTGCTCTGACTAGCTCCAAAGTCAATACCTGCCTGCAATGCTTAGCTCTGCTTAGCCCTGAGGTCTGAATCAGCAGTCCCAGCATCCAGAAGAAACACACAGAAGCTCGTAATTACAAACTGTTTGGCTTGTGATTTAGGCTCATTATCAACTCCAACTTAACCTTGCAACTTAACACTCATTTCTGTTATTCCATGTCTTGCCACATGGCTCTTGGCTTGCCTGTACTCTATTACATCCTGTTTCTTAGGCAGCTGAACTGTATCCTTTGTGACTCAGTTCTCTTTACCCTTATCTATGCTTGAATTTCTCACCTGTCTATAAGCTGACTTGCCATAGGCCAAAACAGTGGGGTTTTAAAAAATATTTAATGATAATTTATAGCATATAGAAAGACATTTCACATCACAGGGTCTTCATTAAAACATACCCTAGCTGTAGAAAAAATAATGAGGTATTGTAGTAGTGAGGTTTCTTGATCTCGGGCAGCCAGAGATCTGGACCCAGGACCTGCAGTCAGCCCCAGACTCCTTAGCCACACACCCCCAGCCCCCCACCCCCCACTGCTCAGTTCCACAGAAATGCTCAGAGGCTTATATTAAGTTCATGCTGTCTGGCCTATGGCTCAAGCACATTGCTAGCTAGCTCTTACATCTTAACTCAACCCATTTCCATTAATCTGTCTGCCACGTGGCCCGTGGCTCACCTGTGCTCCTGACATGTTGCTCCTTTGGGCTTCAGGCTCAGTCTGTCTAACTCTGCCCTTCTTCTCCTACCTATTCTCTGATTTTTCCTCCTACTTTTTCTATGGTGCCAAATAATTTAATAATATTAACAGTTAGCTCACCCTGTAGCAGGTGCTGCAGGCAATGGAAAAGTGAGAGTGATCTTAACAAATAATTTAAACCATGACCTTCAGATTCTGATACCAGATAAAGGAAACAGTCCAACCCAAAAAATCAAGAAAGAAACAAGTAGAGAACAAACCTAGCTGAAGCAAAGAGGGTTTTGAAGATCTTTTTGAAGAGTCAGAATTTTCATAAGGATATTCTTCTGTAATTGTCGGTAGAAGTAGCATCATGATAAAATGAATAATAATCAAATTTATTAGTGAAAAGTACCTGTTGTAGACTTCTGTGTTTGTTAATATTTACTCAAGTAGCCTTTGAATAATCTTCACTCAAAATTTCCACTCGTAAAGTACTTGCATCTCCTGTTCCTCTCGTTGCCTCCTCTGCTGATTGATACCCATTTCCTGAATGTGGTCCCTCCATCTCTAGACCAAGACTCCAATGCTGAGGCTGAAACCACTATACACACCTTACATCAAGCACAAGTTATAAGTGATAAATAGACTTACTCCTCCAAGAAGATGTAAATGCCTCAATTTCTACCAGCTCCTTGCTGACCTCAAGAGAGTGTTTTAGAATGAACCAACTTAAACCACTAGCAATCCAAGTCCTTTGAGGAACATTGTCATTAAGGCATATTCTCTGAGAACCCACACTTCAATTTACACACTGTCTGACTCTTGCGTCACAGTCAGAATCTGGTAAAAGAGAGGGAAAGAGGGAGGGAGAGAGAGAGGGAGAGAGATCACTCAATGCAAAACTGAATTAAAAGTTCTTCAAGGTTCTAGGTCTCTTTGACCACATGTCCTTAATTTCTAAGTGTTAACTCTGAGCTAATTTTCAAAGTAAATAGGCCACACATTGTAACTTTGGATTCCCCCACCTTCTCTGAGCCAGTTTTTGCTAAGTTCTTCTTTAAAAAACAAAGAGCATGAAAAATTGAATTAACTTTTAAAAATTCTATTGCCAGGGCTGGAAAGACGGCTCAATGGGTAAAATGCTTGCTGTGTAAGCATAATGACCAGAGTTCAGATTGCCAGCATTCACAGACATTCAGGTTCTGAGTTTAGCTGAGAGATTCTGCATTACTCTATGAGGTAGAGAGCAATTTAGGGAACACCCAACATCTGCTTTTGGCCTCCAAATGCACATCTGTGCACATGAATTCATTCACAACACAGGTATGTCCACACACCAGTGAACACACACACACACACACACACACACACACACACACACACACACCTCATATGTACAAATGGCAATTATATTTGTAAAAGACCCTATTTAGCTGAAAATGAAGACAACAAATCACTATACATGAGCAACTCATAATCTGTACCCAGAGCCAGTAGTACAGAAAAGCTTCCACTGCCTGGTTGCATCTAGTTCAACTTGGTTTCCCAAAACATGAACTAGAAACCACAAACAAAGAGTTGATGTATTAGAGACAGATAAATTTTAAAGCCTGGAATCTGAACAACTCTCTGCCAGAAAGTTAAGCTTTAAAAGAAACACAAATTGGAGAGTAGAGAGATAGCTCTGTGGTTAATATTTCCAAAGGACGGGGATTCAATTCCCAGCATCCACTGGCAGCTCACAACCACCTGCAACTTCGGTACCAGGCAATTCAAAGCTCTCTTCTGGCCATCTATAGAAGTGGTTTATGTAAAACAGAAATAAATTTAACTTTAAGAAGAAACACTAATTACAGGGCTAACACCATGCATAAATAGATATGGATATTAACTCAGTTACATACATAACTTTCTGGAGAAGGAATATACTCTACAATAAGAGTACAATTCAGGAATAAATACTAGAAAACAGCCTCTAAAGACAAATGGCAACTTCTGTGGGTATTTGAAAAAATGACATCTAGAGAAAGTTAACTAATTGTTAAACTAAACACAATTCATCTTTGGTGACTGTTGGGGGTTCCTGTGAGGTTACAAGTGATTATTTAAGTGTAGGCAAAGGAAAACAGTAACACTCTCACCCAAACATGGTAATGGGACCTATTCAAATGGGTGATTCTGAGTAATTGTTTCAAGGGTGGAGATATTTAATCTAGAGCAGTAATAATATCAGCCCAATAAATAAAGCCTTAGTCTAGTTAAAATCTTCATTATACTGATCATAGAATACAGATTTGTTAGTTTTTTTTTTTTTCTCAGAAGGAACTCATACATATTACTTTATTACTCTACTAGACAAGAACAATGGAATGTATGCACCTTTTTAAAAGGTATTTCCCACACTACCTTCCCTTTCCCTACAGGCTGTGTGAAGAGCAGCTACTCAGTGGCAAGCGTTTCACCAAGAGTGCCTGAAGCACCATGGGGCAAAGAAAATACTTTTTGTTGAGATGCAAATGATACCTGTGGTGGAGTAAATCGGGATGGCCCCTATAGGCTCATCTATTTAAATATTTGGTCTCCATGTGTGGCTCCTCCTTTGGGGAAGATTAGGAAGTGTGGCTGTGCTTGAGAAAATATGGTGGGCTTTGAGGTTTCAGAAGATACAGCATTTTGCATTCACTCTCTGCTTGCTGCTTGCAAATGAAGATGTGAGCTCTTGACTGTGGGTGCAGACTCTTACCTCCGTGCCCTCACTCCATCACCATAAACTCCGGAACCAGAATCATTAGCCTGATGAAATATTTTCTTTTATAAGTTGCTTTGGTCATAGTGCTTTATTATAGCAATAGAAAAGTAACTAATGTAGTACTTTTATCATCTCCTAAGTGGCCTGAGGATGCAGTTCAGTGGCAGAGCACTTGTTTGCCACGCATAAAATGTATAAGGCCCTGGGTTCAAACTTAAGCACTTCATTAAAAATAAATGTAAAACCTGGGTATTTCTAGTTTTTTAAATAGGATTAACAGAGTATCCCTGATGGGAATAGAAAGCCATACATTAGAATAGCCGTTACCCCAGAGCTATTATCATTTCCTGAATCCACTTAAAGAAGACAAGAGAAAACTCAGGACTCAGTCTGTGAACATGACCACATGACACACACTTGGCTAGTGAAGTCAGAGAACCCAGAGAAGAACCTATTACTGCCATGTTCCCAAGCCAGCATAATCAATTTGTACCCACCAAAAAGTGTAACTCTCACCACCCCTATCTAGGAAACTTCTCTTCACAGATGACAGAGACCATTACAGATTGCCACAACTGAAGCAAATTCAGAGAAGTTGAAATGGAGTACCCCAACCCCAATTGATACAACTACATACAACACAACCCCTACACCTAAAGCTCAGGAAACATCACAGAAGAGGGGACAGAAAGAGTGTAAGAGCCAGAGGATGAGGACATCTGCTGTGAGGTATGCAGGGAATCTGCACCCATGAACTTTCAACAGTGTGGTTGCCTAAAGAACACCTGAACAATGATATCAATTGTCATGTCAATACAGATGGTACAAAGCTCAAGGGACCTCACACCTAGATGAAGAGCTATAGGCAATTAATGACTTCTGAGAGAAGAGAATTAGTCTTCCCCCGGATGAATCCTAAAAGTATCTCCATACAAGGAACAATAAGTGAACTCAGCAGGTTGTATTTGTATATTTATTGTATGTGTATGTGCTTGTGAGAAAGAGACACAGAGGAAAAAATAATAAGTAAATAAGGAGGTCCTAAACTTGACAGAGATGGGGAGACATAGAAGGGTTTAGCGGGAGAACAGGGAAACAGGACATACATGTAAATTTTTTTGAAAAATAACTGTTAAAGATGATTAATTTATTTATATGTGCTTTATAGACCTTAAATTTTGAGGGGCTTTGTTACTATTATTATTATCATTGCTATTATATTACATATGAAAAATTTGTAATTTCAGCTTGGCTTCCTAGAATAACATAAGGTTTGTTGCTACATTTTCTATGAAGGTCATGTTAATTGAGGCTCACTGCTACCGTATAACTTACATCTAAAACAGAAAAATTATAAGGAACTATATTCCTGAACAAATATCCACATAGAATTGGAAATTGTTATTAACAAAAGCAATGATTAAGACATTAGTTTTTATAAAGTTCTTTATTTTAATATTTATTTTATGTACAAGTTTTATCTGCACATATGATGTGTGTCCTGTTTTTAGGAGCCCACACAAACGCATTGGTTCCCCTAGGACTGGGGTGCTATTGTAAGCCACTGTGTGGGTACTGGAGTTCAAACCCAGGTTCTCCACAAGAGCAGCAAGTACTCTTTCCCACTGGGCCATCTCTCGCCCTAAAGGTCCTCCTTGTTAGGTTAAAGGCAGATCTTGGGAACAAGGAGCAGGAACTCTGACTTGGTCTTTCTTAAGCTACAGTCTTCTAATCCTGGGGAAAAACACAGCGCTAAGCTTGCCCTTCTGCTATCCATGAGCCTCATTCTCTGGGTTCAAGAGACAAAGGATCTAGAAACCACTGGCTTTTGGTTTTCTCTTTTTCCCCAAGACCCTGGAACTCTTAGTTATGTTTACCTGAGTAAGAGAACAAGCCTCAGTCACTCTCAAACCCTTCCATTTCCTGTATCATTCGAATGTTCTCGTGGGTGCAATTAATCCTAGGATAACAAAGCTGGAGCTCTACCGGGGAATGAAAATTTTCCCAAAAGTACTCCTGTTTATTTTTATATACATGGCTGAACCATGCTTCTAAAACACTGCTGATGTTTCAGGTTCATATGACAAGATGATTTGGACCATAATTAGTCTCACAGACCAAGGACTGTGTTTCAGCTGTAGAGACATCAACTAGTTAAATTAATGACGGTGGGATACTATTAATTGATAAGAGACCAAATTTGAACCTAAAATCATTGAGAAAGGCAGTGACAGCTTTAGCTACAACTAAGCCTAAGGTATCAAAACCAAAATCTCTACTTTGGCCCTCCCTACACTTCCCACTTCAAATTTTTTTGAAAAAAAAAAAAATACAGCATCTCTGCAAACTCCTTTTTAAGTGGTGAAAATTATTACTTGGCAGCAAACTTGGCCTTCCCACCTTCGACAGGGCTGATGTGTGGTTGTTGCACTGTCTAGATCAGAAGTTTCTCTTGCAGCAGTACCCACCCTGCTCACAGTACCTTCTGTCCTCTGTATGACTCCTCTGCCTGCCAGAAAACCAACTGCTCTCACATCCTCTTGGTTTTTACTCTGCTTCTTTTTTGCTCAAAATTTAAAACCCTGTTCTCTAAACCTGCCCACACCTGGGGGATCAGGCAAACACTTACTTTTTTAACCTTGTCTTTCTGGACTCCCCCTAATCCACTTCTAAAGACAGGAACTGAAATTTCAAGAAATGTATACTTCCTCCCAGAATATGTCTTTAGCCATTCCAGGAGTGTTCCTCCTACCCTACCTCTGCTTTTCACACACCTCTGCATGCTCTTGACACAGTGAATACGCCCTTCACATTAACGCTAATGGAGGGTAGACTTGTGCCCTGAGGAGATAATGGGCCAGCCCACCTGAAGAAATAAGCCCTCTAAATGCCTAAGGGAAATTGGTAGCTGCCCAGGAAACAGCCCAGCAGGAATCTGGTCTAGTCCCATGGTTAAGTCCTCCCCTGTATTTCCACCCACATGGCTTCTGCCATTCTGAAATCAGAGAAGTGGAATGCACTCCAGCTATGCTTTATCTGGAAATACTTAACTTTCATCTTCATGAAAAGGATTTTTAAAAGAAAATGTAAATGAAACTTCAAACCTTACTAGCCATGCCTACATTATTATTAGCCATTGCCTACTGACAATGAATCACAAGGCAACCTACCAAATGCAAGATGTAGCTGAGCTGGCCAGCAGACTTAAAATCTTAGACAAGCCTGGGCTCTGCTCTGGCTTTGGTGGTCCCACAGACTCACTAGTTTCTTCTGGTAACTCAAAAGGAACCTTACCAGTCATAAGGAAACTTGGCTTTATTACTGTAGACATTTCCTTCGAGATTTACTGGAATCTCTTAGGCGTTTTTATTCTATGTTAGTAAAGTGCATGGTGAGGAAACAGAGACTTCCTCTGCCTTACCGTCCAGATTATATGGATTCTGATGACCACTGGCCTCGCAGTAAGTTGCAGTAACAATCAGAACGGGTGAAGAATTAGAAATCTAATTTCACTGGAAAAGAAAAAAAATCAGCCACATAAATACAAAGAGAGCAGCAATCATATAATCATATCAAATGCTGGCATAGCATTTCTGAGGGTTGTTTTTAGATATGGCATGGCTATTATCTTTCTTAATATGATTGCACCAGCCTGTCTGCTCTGGGATATTTGAAGGAATGAAATAAAACTGTAATGATTGCTATATGAAATCTCAGACTCAAAGACTAAACTGTCCTCTGCTTTCTGGCAAGAGTTTGACCTTATAAACTAGAGTTAGCATCCTTGACTGATTAGAGGCTCACAACAATCGTCTTTCCACAGTTGCCAACACTGAGTTTAAATCTACCTTCACCAACTTGTCCTGCAGTCAACCTTCCTTTCTCAAGCCAATCTCCCAGCTGACCCAAAGTCCACTTTGTCTTCAGTGTTCTAACAACTTTTAGGAATATGTCCATACTTTATACATTTTCTTTCCAACATTAAATGTCACAATTAGTTTTTATGGTCATGACAGACATCAAATAAAAATACAACTAGAATAATGCTACTTACTGATAATCATTATACTTTGAGCGTGCATGCAATCTGCGTGCCAGACACTTACAGTCACCCAGTAAGATAACTCTGTGGCAAAGCATGTGTTGTACTGTTTTGATAAGTAACATATCTGCAGGGAGAGTCAGTACCTTCCTGAGCTTCTCACTGGCAATATCAGGAAGTCTGTGGAGCACAATACAGTCTGCTTGACAAGAAGGTCTGCAATCTTAGCCATTCTAGTATCTCTTCGTGAGTTAATGGACTCTTTTCTCCCAAGTTAAACTTTTTACTAGACAGGACGAAAAACACAGAGGATAATATTTGACAAATTTCTTTGTTTTTTTTTTTAACCAGGGCCGTGCTAACCACCTATTACTGTTATTATTATTTATACATCATCTTTCAGCTGGCACTGAACTCACCCTGTAGTACAGGCTTGCCCCGGCCCTGTGGCAATTCTCCGAGTGTTGATAATTCAGGTTTGTGCCTCCACATCTGCTATGTAGTAACATACCTTTCTAGTACAATTAAAGGCCAATGTGTCAGCTTCATAGGATTAAGAAGCGCCTACGCATGGTGAAACACACCTCAGGGTGTGTCTTAGAGGAAGCTTCCGCAGTGTATGTGATAGAGGTGGGGTTCCCAGACTAAACTAAAGGGAAGAAAAATAAGATGAGCTGAGAAATAGCATTCTGCTTTCTCAGTTTCCTGGTCCTTCAAAGGTGTAATCAAGTAGAGTCGTGTTGTTTTTGCCATGGTTCTAACTGTTCCCATGTCTCCCTACCATGAGGAACTAGACCCTTGAACCGTGGGACAAAAGTTCTTATTCCCTTTAGTTGCCTCTTTTCAGATATTTTGCCACAATAAGAAGGGTGGCTAATATACTATATAACTTGAACTACTTTAAAAATACAGTCATTCTCCAAAATATATAGAGGAGTGAAATAATCCATCCAGTGAGCTGTTAATCTGCTGGGCTATCAGTTAAGGGCACTGCCATCTATAACAGCAATCATTAATGACTACTAAGCCATTTATCTTGATGTCTGTTAAACAGACTTCTGTTGGAAGGCTTGGACAGCTCAAAGTGTCTATGATATGAGTCACTGGGTCAATAATCCATAAATTAAATGGTTGCTAAGTACTAAAACTCTATGAAATGATAGGCCATTAGGGCTAAGACAGTTTCATTTAGGTATATAAAATTCACTTTCAAAATATTCTTGAGATATGAATTTCTGTGATAGATCACTCATGATGTACTGAAAAATTGTATTCATTCAGTACTCAAAAAGAATGTATTGAGCCCTCTCCACAGCAATACCATACAAATTATGAGAGATATAAGGACATATGTTGTTTTAAGATCTTGTGATGTACTTATAAATCTGTATTGTTAATGAGGAATATTGGCAAAAAAGAAGCCTATTATCAATAGCTAGTTAATACACTCTCTAAAGTGAGTGTGGCGTGGTGGAAACAGATTGAAAATATTTAAGATATAAAGGACATATAGAATTACCTGAAATGAGGTAACCACAGAGAACACATCAGACACAGCAAGTTCCCTCACAGACTTCCCTCTACCCCAGCATCCCCAGTCCTGTGCCCCAACTAGCCTTACATTCTGAGCCTTGCACCTGTTTCCTTTTATGCTGGGTTTATAGTACTACAAGAACATATTTCTGTATTTGACTATGTATTCATTTCTTTTAAGGAAATAGTCAAAAACTATTGTATAATGTTTTTGGCCCAGTTTTTTGGGCCCAGCCTCAAGGTTTGGACTTGCAGACCTGCAGTCCCACAGTCCCACAAAGACACACATTAATTTTACGCTGATTGACCTGCAGCCCAGGCATATAACTTGCTAGCTTTTGCTCTTAATTTAACCCATGACTCTAATCCTGTTCAGCCATGCATCTAGGCACCTTTCTCAGAGCAGCATAGTTGTCCTCTGCTTCTTCTGGCTTCTCTGTAGCATTTCTGCTCTGTTCTTTCTGTTCCCAGAGTTTTCTTAGTCTGGTAGCCCCACCTACACTTCCTGTCTGCCTTTGGCCAATCAGCGCTTTTTATTAAACTCATAGGCAGGACAATTATTTACAGTGTAACATCATAAATCCACTACAGCAAGCACCATGACTTTGCTGCTTGTAATCTAGAATCACAATTAGTACAAATAGTCTATCAGCCAGACTGAAGATTGTGAGTGCATAAGTTCCCCTGATTCAGCCTCCTCAACCTGATATCACAAAAGCCGCTGAGCTACTTAGTGGTGCAATTAGAGAAAAAATAAGATGAATAAATAGAGAAATAGTGTATATTAAAAAAATACTTTTTGATTGCATTGAAGACTGGCTCCATGAGATAGAACCAATACTTGATACTGTGAATGAGATCAAGAACATAAGACTAAATAGAAAAACCTGCCACTATTACTCTGCTGAATTCATAGCAATAAAATGACTCCTGTGACATATTGTTATACTTATACATTATTCTCAGTCCTCATAAGAGAAACGTCCTACAATAGATTATAGTTGACACCGACACAGGACAATATGAGGGACTTTGGAGAATTTGACTGTAAGTGGGAAGTACTTGTTACGATCTTCCCTTCAAAGTTCAGGGAGCAACGCAGAAGAAGAAGCAGAGAGATTGTAAGAACCAGAGATGGTGCACAGCTCAAAGAAAACAGCAGTTTACAGACATAACAGGGCTGTTCGTATGCACATATAAAGTTACAGCGACTGTAACAGCATGCACAGACCTGTCCAAGTACAAGCCATGTAAAATTCCAGCACAGCAAAGGGAAATATACTGTGGGATTATGCTCTTTTGTACACTGTAAATATTTGTAACTATAAATATTGGTTTAATAATAGACAGGAAGTAGAGGTGGGGCAACCAGACTAGGGGAATTCTGGGAAGTGGAAGAGCAGAGTGGGAGGGGCCAGCCAGAAGGAGAGAAAGCAAAACAAGAATAAAAAGGTACCAAGCCATATGGCTAAAGATGGATGAGAATAATGGATGTTTAAGAGTAAGAGTTAGCAAGTAGTAAGCCTGAGCCATAGTCCAGACAGCTTATAAATAATATAAACCTCTATATGTTTATTTGAGACTGAATGGCTACAGGACCACCAGGTGGTACACAGAAACTTCTGACTACAGAAGTAAGCACAAAGTCCCATTCCTAGTCAAGATGCTATTTTAATGAAGTTATGCAACTGATACATCTATAAGTATAACTGATATATCTAAGGTGCTCAGGACCACTGAGGAAGAAGGGCTGCGGACAGTTGCAAGAGGAGCATGTACTTGCCAAGTATGACTGGCATGGTGGTGAGCAGCAGCCTGGAGTTTGAGCAGGCTCTGCCCTGAAATGTGCTGCCCAATCCTGCTATTGCCTTGGTTCTGAGCAATGAGAAGATGTCTAAAATGGCGAATGGCTTTTTGTTTGTTTGTTTGTATTTTATTGGAATTTGTCAAAAAAAAAAAAACCTTCATGATCTATATTGCCATCAGAGGCTATGTTGCTATATAAGGACAAGGCTGGTGTTTGGGATTCAGACTGCTACCCACCATAGACTGTGTTGATACCTATGTGTTATAACTGAAGACCATATGAATGTGCATGGTCCAAGGGCCCACCAAAGGCCTTATTAATGTTCCTGATTTTTTCACCAAAGGCCATGTTGAAATCTGTGATCTGTGTTGTTCCCCAAGGCCATATTAGTTTATATAATCTGAGATGCTACTTGAGACCATCCTGATGTTAATGATCTGTGCTATAGGAGGCCATGTAGACATCTATATTCCTACTACTACACCAGGTCATGTTGATATCCATGGTCTGTGTTGCTGCCAATCCATGTTGCATCAGCCCATGATCAGGGTGGCTATAGGAGATTACGCTGACGTTAGTGATCTGACCAGACACAGACACCATGTAGGTATCTGTGGTCTATGTTGCCGATTGAGGACATTTTGGTGTCCCTTGTCCATCCTGCTACTACAGTCCATATAGATAGGTGTCTGGGCCATGTAGTCACTGAAAACCATGTTGATCTGCACAGTCTATGCTACCATCTGAGGTGGTGCTGCTGTCATTGGTCTGTTGTAACACCAAAGGCCATGTTGGTATCCTTAGTCCCTGTGACTTTGTTGATGTCTCTAATCTGTGCTGCCACTGGAGACCACGATGAACCCTATGGTCCACGATGCCACCGGAGGCCACATGGTTAATCATGGTCCATAAAGCCTTGGGGAACCATGTGGAAGTCAATGATCCGTGTTGCCACTGCCAGTACAGGCAAGAAAGCATCTGTTGTAGTGGTATTGCTAACTCCAGACTCATAATTGAGAATGAGATACATTGAGGGCTTCTGAAATAATCCCCCTCCCAAATAAAAAAGAAACAGCATAGGCTAAAAGTCACTGAGGAAAGCCCTAAGATGCTGAAGTGTAGCTTTTCACAGTTGATGGCTTCTGTGGAACAAGGATGGTCTTGGGTATCTTTCAGGGGCTGGCCACTATGAGTTTGACCATGCTCCAGCAAGTATACGGGCATCAGAAATTGTAACTGGTGGGGGATGGTTGTAGCACAAGAGTGGGAGGGTGAACCTGTGAGAGTGGGAGTCGACCATGTGAGAGGAATTGTACAAAATTCCCACATAACCAACAAAAATATTATGGTGGAAAAAAAAGAGTTGTCTGTATGTTAATTCTATCAATATAGTACAGAGATATACAAAAAAAAAAGAGGGGAAGAAACCTTTTATGTGAAAGATCTAAAATACAGTATCAAATATAACAAATCCCTTTAAAAATGGATATCTGAAACAATTTTACATAGAGTGGGGTATGGGGAGCAACTGAAAACCCAGTGCAGTAGCCTAATGTGAGGTCTTGCTCTATTTGGTCTTATACCTAAGCTAACTTGCTTTTTGCAAACTATGTGGGAAGAGCATCTAAACAGTGGACTTTCAAATTGAGACCTAAGAAACCCCTTGTCAGCATAAAGTGTGGGCATTTGACAAGTCACGTGAGTAAAGCTCTAGACATGATTTAGAAAATAACCCTAGGGAAATCACACCATAGTTAATACAAACACATGGGAATTATGGAAGAAATTTAAGAGATAAAGATGTAAAGATGAGGTGTGCTGATATATATATTAATTGAGCTTCTGGGGGAGACTAGATGTAGCCATATTTTGTAGCAAAATAAACCACATGGCTTAGTGGCCATTGTGGAAGTTGACAGTGATTTAATAGCTTTGTGTATTCAAGGAAGTTAACCATATCCCCAAATTGTGTGGAGTTGCTACCCTCGCTCTCCACTGCTTTACTTATTGACGGTAGCAGCAACTCAAAAACATTAAATGAAAATTTTCAGAAATAAGCAACTCCTGGACTTTAAATTATGCAGTATTCGAGACCAGTAGTAGAATCTCCAGCCATCTCACTCTGCCCTGGTTGAAAGCTAAATCGCCTCCATTGTCAAACATCCCCACATGCTAACAGTCATTGTAGCCATCTTAGTTATCACATTGGCTACTTCTGAAAGCAGGCTTTTGTCCACATAATCCTTATTCTATCCGATAATGAATTCAAAGGGTAAAACTATCAAAGTGGGCAGTGCCGTGACAGTGCACTATGACAAGTATTCTATTATTAATGAAGTAGTATGTAGGAAATACGTGTAGTGCCCCAAGCAGACTACATAAAATAGTATATGTTTGTGAAAAGGACTAAAAATAAGCTAGAACTTAAGAACCGAGTAAGAATAATAGTTAATTCGTGAGACATATAATCATGCTTAAAGAATCAGAGTTACTTTGCAATCCAAAAAGGACATTAAATACAAACTTCATTAAGTTAAATGGTATATTACATTTTGGGGCTATAGCACAGAATAACAATGAAATATGAATTTTTAAAAATGAGTGAAAGTATATAATGATACAAATATACAAAAATCTTCAAATGATCAAAGGTAAACAGAAAAAAATAAAATTTTAAGCAAAATGAGCAAAATAAAGAGCTTCAAAAATGACATAAATATATATCACATAATATAAATATCAAATATAAATAATATAAAAATATTTTAAAATAGTCTAAAATGTCTAGTTAAAAGACAGAAATTACTAGATCAGACTAAAAAAATAAAATTGTATATTTTTACCAAAAATACCATAGAAAATCCAAAGACTTGAATGTTTGAAATAAAAGCCCAAGTAAGATCTGTCCCGCTTCAAATCCATAAGCATCTCAAGCGACAAGGGGAGGCAGTTAAAACTACCAGGGGCAGGAAGAAGGCAGTCTACAGCAGTGAGGGGTTTCAGTATCTCTCCCACAAACTGGCCAGAAAGAGAAAAATGAATGTAAAGATAGGAAAGCGGAGAACACTATAAATATTTGATTTGAACAGGTAAAATTAATTCCTAAAAGAAGATGTTAAGAATTTTACGTGTGTGTGTGTGTGTGTGTGTGTGTGTGTGTGTGTGTGTGTGTGTAGAGCAACTCAAGATCAAAGATGTTTTGTCTTTGTAGCTACACAGTAAGTCAAAGGCAAATATCATCAAATACCAAAAATGTCATAATTATAAAGTCCACAGTCTCTGTCCATAGTGCAACTAAATTAAAATCAGCAAGACCAACGCTCAGGGACAGGAATCCAATGAATTGCTGCTGGAAACTGGGCGGCACAGTCAGATTGATCGTAAAGGGGCACCAGGGAATTTTTCAGGGTGATAAAAATCTTCAATATTTGAATTTTGTAGTAGACTCACAACTGCATATATTTGTTAAAATTCCTTAAACCAAACACTTCAATAGGTAAATTTTACCATATGTAAATTATACTTCAATAAACTTGACTTTAAGCATAATTGATAGCAAATGATAACTTTTAAAAGTCTCATGCACCTAGATTTCAAAACTAAGTAACAGTGGAAAGTGTAAGATACTTAGAATTGAATTCCAAACTCTGTATCAAATGTAACAAATGTGGTTGAAAACAACCATATCACGCTTGTGTTAGAAAGTAACAGCGGCTTAAAAGGCAATTTAGGAATAAATGCAAAGAACTTAAAAAAGAGAATTACACAAACAAATCAATGAGAGAGAAGACAAAAATATAAATCAGAATTAAGCACCAGTCAGAAAGGGCAGTTCTAGGAAAAGAATAATAAACCTGAAGCTTCTGAGGAGGAAATATTGGGGAAGGTACAACCAATTACTGAAGATAAAGAGCTGGGCAGAAATTAGAAATAATTCGAAAAGAAAATAAAGCTATGTTAATAAATTTAAAAAGTTACACAAAATAAGCTCCAAGAAAGTATAGCTCATCAAAAATTGCCTAGTGATATATAAAACCGGAGAGAGTCATGACTATAGGAATGCTAAGTTGCTAGTTGAAAGTCTACTCAAAGATTACAAAGCAAGAAGTTTCTGCAGGATAATTGAATCAAATGCCTAAGGAGTATGAAGCAATCTCATGTGGACTTCCAGAGCACCAAGACTAAACTCATGAGCATATTCATTCATCCTATGAATAGCAAACCCAAGACAACAGCATTACATGAATTCAAGAAGCCAAAGCCTCCTGTGGCCCTTCAGCTTTTTCATGTTGAGATTTCTGAAGCACAGTTTCCAAAACATAAAGAATTTGATATCAAACTTTAGAGTCCTATATCCTAGGGAGTTGAGGCATATTCTTATTTAGCCCAATACTTCTTCCCCTCTCTCTCTATACATGTGTGCACATATATGGATATACTTTCATTCGCTATGACAGAAACTGGCAAGTCTGAGCATCTGCTGTGTGCAGGCTAGAGACCTGGGAGAGATGAGTGAGTCATTCTGAGGCCTTGGAGCCAAGGAGGGGCTCCAAAGGACTAATAGACAGGATAGCCAAAGGCAGGCAAAAGATCAATGTCTCAACTCAAGCAGCTGAGCAAGGAGCTAGTTCAACCTTCTGAGGGTGTTTTTTGTCCTATTTGGGACATAGCTTGGATCATTCCTCTACATTGAAAAGAACCATCTGCTCTCTTCAGTGTACTGATTCAAGTGCTAATTTCTTCCATAAACATTCTCACAGATACACCCAGAAGTAATGTTTAACCAGCAATCTGGGCATCTTGTGGCCCAGTCAAGCTGACACATTAAATTAATCATCATGTAAACTGAGTCCAACTATGCTCAAGTTCTTAAAACCTTATGGCTAAGTTGAAATTATCCAGAGAGGTGAAGATGGCTGCTGTGGGAGTATGTTCTGGTACCTTGTAAATAGTTGTCCTTCCTACTGATTTAATAAAAAGATGATTGGCCAGAGGCAGACAGGAAGTGTGGGTGGGGCTACCAGACTAAGATAACTCTGAGAACAGGAAGAACAGAGCATAAATGCCAGAGAGACGCAGAGTGACCAGAAGAGAAGCCAGCAGACACAGAGGACAACTGTGCTGCTCTGAGAAAAGGTACCGAGCCATATGGCTGAACAGGATAAGGATCATGGGTTAGTTTAAGAGTAAAGAGTTAGCAAGTTATATGCCTGGGACCCAGATCGATCAGCCTACAATTAACATGTGGATTTTAATTATAATTATAATATGTAATTAATATTAACTTACACAATGTCAGCAGCACTTGAAAATCTCTCTCTCTCACATATTTGGAGTAGCCTCTTTCCTCCTTAATTTTTTTAATCGTGAAGAAAAGAAGGAAAAAAACGGACCAAGTAGTGAAGTAACTCAATGACCCATTGATTCAGCACTGTACATATCAGGGCTAAATCTATACTTTATCTGTATAATATAATAAAATAATCATATGCCAATAGTGAAGTCAGAAGGCCAGCATCATGGCATCCTTCACAATTTTATTCTTGGATATGTATTTATAACCAAGGCTGACTAGGCAAGGAAGCATGTAGCAGAGCATTAGACAATCATTTCTCAGCTTGTATGGCCTCCTACCTCCCCAGGAGGATACACTGACATTGCTGAGTCACATTTCAGGGGCAGCAATGTCTTCTGCATATAGCAGGGCCTTGTGCCAGGGCAGAGAAGTTTAGGATTGGGCCCATGTCCTCGTTAGCTCTAGCTGTCAATTCATTACAGCCCAGAGATGGAAGTCTCAATTAAGAGATTGCCGAGACCAGATTGTCCTGTAGGCATATCTGTGGGGGACTGTCTTGATTGCCAAATGATGTGGGATGGTGCAACTCACTGTGGGTGGCATCACCCCTAGGTAGGTGGTCCAGGATTATATAAAAAAGCAGGGTTAGCATGAATCAGCCTATGAGTCATCAAGCAGCATGTCTCCGTGGTTGAAGGTTATGTTGTAGGCTTCTGCTTGAATTCCTACCCTGACTTCTTCAATAGCAGGCTATAATCAGCAAATCGAAACAAACCTTTTCCCCTCCCAAGTTGTTGGCTAGTTGTTATCAGAGCAATAGAGAGAAAGCAAGAACAGCTTATGTGGGCCACTTACAGAACAGGACACCTAATACCATGAAGGACACCAATTGTCCCCAAAGTGCATGCCTGTGCCTAGGAGAGTACAACGTTAAAAAAAAAAAAAATTAAATAGACCATGATAAGAAACAGAAGAAAAAAACAATAATAGAATAAACAGAATAGGGACTATTTGCAAGATCCACGTTTTATGTTTTATATTTATGCACATTGTAGTCAAGTCTCACTACTCACCTCCCGCTAATGTCATGCCTGGTAAGTTTTTAAAAATCTCCAGCTGCATTTTTCCTGCAGCTGCTGCAGTACACCAATTAAGGCAAATTAATAAATCCACATTTAATGGGTACAGAGCAAAGCAATCCTGGGTGACACTTGGAAAGACAGGGGGGAGAATCGCATGGGAGATATGGCTACCTGGCTTTAAGTAACCTGCAGTTGTGGTCATGAGCATACCCAGGGAGGAGATTGGGGATGGGCTTCCTCAGGGGCAGGGGTCTGAAACCCCAAGGGCAGCTCTAGGGGAAAGGCTGCTGTTTGAGAGGCTTTGAGGGGGAGCAGGGTCTGGGGAGAGAGAGAGGTTGGGCTCTCCACTCAATCATTCCAGACTCTTTGCATAGAGGATATGAGTGACAGGGCCTGTCAATGCACACGCTCCACAGGACCCTGGATTTTATTGTCATGTTAAAAGCTCCACATTCTCTCTCCACTTTCTACACACATAAGAATCTTAGATGAAGCCTGCTCCAACCACGAGCAGTTCTGCCTCCTGTGGGTATTTCCCTCAGCATCTATGAATGGTTCCCTTCTCCAACCCAGGCATAAACACAGTGTACTGTAATTGATTATTTCATTTTAGGAGAGCTGTTACAGTCGGTCCCCTCCATTACCTGCACCTAGCTCAAACTAATGAATAAGACTTGCCTTTCTAGAGCATGCTCAAATTTTCCAAACACTTTTTATGTCATATCCTTAATCACCCATGCATATGAATGGCCACCATATGCCTGGGTGATTCTTCACATGCAATCCTGTGTGCTGTGTGTGTTCATATGTGAGTGCACATTCATGCTAACTGCCACATGTTTTAAAGACCTAACATTTACTCGGTACCCAGTGTATCCACCAGGCTCTGACTGATACACTTCACGTGTGTGAAAGCAGCCCCACTCAGAGTACTGTCTCCACACTTTCATTGAATTCTTTTGTAAGGACATGACATGAGGCAATCCATAGCTACCCCAAACTGCAGACAGTAGGGTTCAAGCCAGGCTATGCTGTCATCTGACTGTCAGACTGACTGGGTTCCTGCTGTGCAGTACCACTCATGAAGGTGTAACAGCCCTTACAGCCTCAATAGCTCCTAAGAGGCAGACATCTATAAACTGCCACCTTGGGGATTAAACGCTTATATGCAAATTTGGGAGAAGTGTATGTATTGAAATCCAACAGTAGAGAACATACTATTAAGTTGTGTGGGTCTAGCTGCACCTGGCCTCAATGCACAAGGTATATTTTATTCTCTGAATGTGGGGCACTGTTGAAAGACATTTTAATATAAACGCAGTATAATTATATAGTAGTTGAAGGACATTAATATAGCTGATTATGAGATAAGTTAGAAGAGGAGCAGAGTTATGAGGATGGGTGGTCCCTTACAGCAGATTGAGGTGACCAGATCTTAAGCAATATTCTGATGCTGGGGAGAATTAAGGAAGGGTCAGACTGAAGGAACATTTTGAAGGAACCATGGGGTGGAGCAGTGAGTGGCCGTGCTACTGATTTACTCATATGAAGAGAGAACAGAGGCCCAGGATATGAGGGGAGAGTATCTGGAAACCACCATCTATGTTTCTGACCAAAACACTCTGATGAGAAATTTTGACTCTATAAACCCCACCCTCACAGCAATCCTCCTTCAGCTACATCGCATCCATCTATTGGCAAGCACACTTTTGCCCTCAGATATACCACAACCAGCTGGCTCTCTGTGGAATGCTTGAATATAAATTATGGTACTAAGAAACTGCCCATAAAGGGGATAAGTAGATGATGAACTTATTCCACAATCTGTGTGTCATTGCAGGTAGGAGAGCTGGTGTGCTATGGGCCCATTCTCACAGCAGATGCCCTGTTAAACACCAGCCTGAACAATAAATGTATTCTGTCCTCTCCCTATTCTAAGGCCTCAACACCAGATTTACCCCCTGAGAAACATACTGCTAGCTTAGGCATGTGGAATTTGTGAGCAACCCTCCTAGCTGCTTTGTTACTGAGGCAACAAATATGCTATAGTAGGTTGTCAGTTGGTCTTTCTGATATAACACTTTAATTTTAATTTCAGCTCTACATTGAGTGTTGGAAGACAGTAGGATTAGAATATGGCAATATTGTTTTAATTTCTAATCTAAATTTTCTGTGTTGTAGTGGATTTAGATCCCAAGTATAGTTGCTTTATTTTTTTTTTATTTAAAGCAAGCTGAGGACCACCTATCAACATTCACTCACATTCTGAATATTTCATAAACTGTCTTCCATGTAATGGCCTTCATCAAACAAATCATTATTTCCAAACCTAAAGAAATGCTTCACGCTCCGCTCTGAAGACAGAGCACAATGCCAGAGTCAAATCGTAAAGCTTAATGCTTTGAGACATCGTGATAAGCACAGGGGATGGGACATGAGGTGGCTACAGAGGGAGGTGCTCTCACTGTTAACATGAAAGGGTAGTAGCACACAAAAGCAGCAGCCCTCTCCAACTGGAGCGCAAAAGGAGGAAACTTTCCTATAAAGCAGTTTGAAAATGCTTTTGTTACCATACATGGAGACGGCAGCCACCTAAGCAGGAGGGTGCTAACCTTGGCAGGAAGAGAAAGAAAATTACAGAGGACTCGGTTCTGAGATAGGGAGATGAAGCAAACATTGGCAAGTGTAACAAGCCCAAATTGGGGACAAAGCCTGTGACAATGACAGTACTCCTTACCAGGCAACTGTGTGGTATGAATTTTATGGGGAAACTTACTTGTTCACACTCAGTTTTTCTCCATGCCTCATCTCCTGGGCTTTGCCAACAGGGAGACCTGGAACAGCTGGAGAGCATGGATTCAACAGAACTCTGCTCAGGTCTTGTTCCTGGGCTCAATGTTTGCTGTGACCATCTGGAAACTCCCAAGACTCAGCCAGGAGGCCCAACACTATTTTTTTTTTTAAACTTTAAAACTAATGGTTGGGTAGAAATGTCCATGAGCATCCATGGCCAACCCATAAAAAGTCTGTATAGGACAAGTCTCACACAGACACAGCAGTGGCCAGTGCCCCAGAGAGCAATAGCCAAGCTGCCAAGGACAAGGACCAGAGTCTCTCCCTGCCAAATACCTTCCCCCATAGCTGAGCCGATCCTGGAAAGGGAACAAGATCCTTCAGGAGGGTAGAAGCATCAGGGATGTAATTTAAACGTCAACTAAATATTCACCCCCCCAAAATGGAGTCAAAAAGTCTTTACAAATCCAAGGTTTACCATTTTTAAGATACAGAGCTCAAAAGCAGAAGAGCTTCAACTATAGAAATAAAGCTTCTGCCATTTTCTATCCAAATCATCTTCTGTGAATGCTGAACCCTCTACAGAAAGAAAAAAAAACTATCTATACTGTCAGAAAATGAACTATTTGAGGTTCAGGGGCCTGCTTTCTCGCACATGAGGTATTCATAAATATTTTAGGTGTATATGCTCTGCTTTTGAGAGTGTATTTTATTACAGAATTTGAAAAAAAGATGTTCAGAGCACTGGGGAGTTTGGGATCTGGGCTTCCAGTAGTGTGTGTGTGTGTGTGTGTGTGTGTGTGTGTGTGTGTGTGTGTGTGTGCATGGCAGTAAAATATGACAATTCAGAAAATATGTAAATATGCATTCCAGAGCAAATTTTGCAAATATACTATATGGTTATACATTTCTTCTTCTTCTCCACCTCAGTGCCTCATAAAGTAGCATGAAATGCTTTGCTTCAGTTTAGACTGAGCCACTGAAGCACAGCAGCAGACTTTAAAAAAAAAAAAAAAAAAAAAAACTTACAGAATATCTCACTACCTCATAGTGATCAAAGATGTAAAATGCCCTTACTTTTAAAATTAAGCTGTAAACTCACTAGTGTGCTTCCCACCTTCTGATTCCTGTAGACATTGTTGCTTGGTCAAAAAGTTCCCTGCCCTGCAAACTTTCCCTTCATTTCATTTGAAGGTCATTCATGTTATATTTTACTAAGTTGTAGCAAAGTGTCCAGACAAGGAACATCTCTGGTGGGAAGCACTCCAAAGTTCAAAGCCTACAGTAAGTGATGTAAAGTCTATGGTGCTTACATTTAGGATCCTAAAACATTAGTTGCTTTTTTTGGTCCCATGTATGAGAGCCCTTCTGGTTGTTTTGTTTGTGCAGGGCCTCTACCTCTCTGTTATCCTTCTGAGCTCTGGCCACCGGGTTGGTTACAGAAATGGTTGATGAGATTCCAGAAATGAGAGAGTGACTAAGCAAAGCTGAACAGCCTAGAAAGGCTCTTGTCTCCAATGTGGTTTCATGGGGAACATAGCCTTACAGTCTGAAATTGCTTCTCAATTTCTTGATCCACATAATAGCAACAGAAGGCAGAGTCGTGTTCATCTGCAGCATCACATCCCAGCAGGAAAAGAACATGCAGTAGGCACTTGGCGCCTGTGTTTTAACTGAAAAGACAAATCACACAAATCTGCAAGGCAGTATTTAAAATCATACAGCCCAATCCACTTCAGTGCCTGGGGGAATTGCCCAAGGTCAATGGGATATGGCACTCACCCTAAAAGTAATAGATTTCTAGGTCCCATTGCATAGGGCACTGAATTATTAGCACGTTCTCCAACTGAAATAATACGAACATAATTTCCTTCCCAGTTATTCTGGCTGAGGGGTATATGGAAGGTTTGGGTGGTGGGAGATTAATAGCACAGCTTCTGAAACATCTGGGAACACCATGGGCAACTACGAAAGGTCTTGTGGTAATTAAATCAAGAAGCCAAGGGTTCCCTGGAGGCCTGTGTTGTGAGCTCAGGACAGCCTCCTAGAGGAAGGAACTTCTGCTGACTCTGTCCATTGAATTAAAAAATAAATCTGTAGGCAAAAACAAATGCAAAAATTAATAATAATAAAAAAATAGAGAGAGAGAGAGAGAGAGAGAGAGAGAGAGAGAGAGAGAGAGAGAGAGAGAGAGAGAGAGAAGGCTGTTGCCTACTGTTCAGGACTGTCATACACAATGACCTCTAGCCTAACCTTCAGCCAACCATCTACACAATAGACATTCCCTCCCCTACTGCAGCAAGTGGGGTCCTACATCCTAAGACCCAGATACCAGAAAGCCAACTATTCTTATCCCCGAACCTAAGATATTCCAGCAAGCATTTCCATCTTTCTGGGAACTGAGCAAATTCAGAAGGGAAAGATACAGATGCCTGAAGAAGAAGTTCTGATGAATTAAAAGTTTGTCTACCTGGTTCAAAGCTTTTTTTTTTTTTTTTTTAAGTCTCATTTGGAAAAAAAATACAGAACATCAAATTTTATGTGTGACATTCCACCTCATGTCTTTGAGAAGATATTGTACCATGCTGGAGTTATTGCTGGCATCCATGAACAAGGCCATCCATTTCTGGCTGAGAAACCCACTTTATATCTTATCCCAATCCAACACTTAGAATGATAGCTCAGTTCCATTCAGAGCAACTTGGGAAATTGTGTACGGTTGATGGAATATGGAACTATCCTAAAAGTAACAGATTTCTGGGTGCCAATCCTCAATCCCTGGATTAGTAGCATTTTTTCCAACTGTCTGAAAAGATGCACCAGCCCTTTCTATGGCTACATTTTCCCAACAGTGCCTACAGGCACATTGGGATCCTTCACATCCTATTCTGATATGGAAACAGAAAAATCATACATCTATTTCCCTAGAGAGATCCTTAAAACAGTCAAATAATGGGATAGAGAGATTGCTTCATAGTAAATAGCAAGTTGCCACTCTTCGGAGGACCCAAGTTTGGTTCAGAGTGCTTACCTGTAATCCAGCACCAAGGGATCTGACAGTCCCTTCTGCTCTCCTACCCATGCGTGCACACATGTCTACACCCACATATCTAGATAAAAATAACATCTTAAAACAAATGAAAATATCCCTGATGGTATTAATGTTGTCAACATACTGCTGCTTGCTCAGGTCACCTGCCTCTGCAGATCACACTTAAGAATTCAAGACACTGGCCTAAGCCTCCCCAAGTAAGAGTGGTTCATTCCTATAGGCTAAGAACTCCTAAAGGCTGTGTCTTCTTCCATTCCCTATTCCGATGCTTGTTCTAAGTCATAAAGGGCATGGGACACGCATACACTTATAGCTTTAAAAGGGTATATCCACTGCATCATCGGTTCAAGAAGTTGAAAAGCCAAGTCTGCCTCTTTAAACATTTGGCTGGAGGTTGTTCAAAAATTAAGCTATAATACATTAGAAATCAGAAAATAGATAACATAAAATAACAGTTAAAAATCTTACTGCCTGTAGTGTAGTGAGCTATATTTGACATCCCTTAGTCATAACTAAGCTGCAGTTTCTTTAATCTGAAAAAGAAATGGATAATAACACCTGTTCTGCCTACCTCTCCCAGGTGTAAGAAAATACTTTGAAAGCTATAAATCTTGGAGAAATGAATCACAGGGAAATAAAAGTATAAAACAAGTTTTATTCTTGCTTCCCAACCACTGACTTAAAGAGATCTCACGGCTTATGTGGAATGATATAGATTCTCAGCACACTGAGAGCATGGATACCACTGTGTTACCATACAGCCATGGCTCAGAGAGACATGCAAGACTTCTGTTGTTGGACCTGATTTTATATCTACTCTTTCTATTAAATTCATAGAGACACATTGGCATGAGTGAGGTTGAAACAAATTGCCGTTCAGCAGCAATTTTATAGGAACCTGTGTTTGGGAAAGGTTCAATTGCCATGTGTAACCTTAAGATTGATTTAATAGTCGGAAATGTCTTCCAGCATCTGGAGCCTATATGGGAGCATTGCAGGATCCACTGAGGCCCCGAATATTCCAGAATTCATCTGTTCCATAGAAAATAGTAGAAACTAGATTAATTTTGAACCAAATCATTTCACACAGTAGCATACTCTATAGTCATTCCTCTCATATCTGGGAAGATTTGCCAAGAATGACCACAGTTTTACAATCCCAAATAGAGAACAAGTTACACAGAGCAGGAAACCCCACTGACTTACAGAAACACAGTAAGCCAGGTTCTAGGCTTTCCCTGTCTTTGATCATTGCCACAGAGACCAAAGACCCATTTTCTCCCCTCACATCCACAGAGGAAACGTCCCTTTACCTAAAGTGTCACATGTGAAGGCTTAGTTTTTTGTTTTCATTTTTAAGTATGGCTAGGTATGTAGATTAATAATAATAATGCCCAAGAATTTAGAAATAATACTTCTGTAAGGTGAAGTTCATAGTGGTCTCTAACTCAGCCAAAGAAGTTACGTTTCTCCTGTGTCTCCTTCCAGACCACAAAACTGGCCAAGGACTAGATAAGACTTCATTTCAATGAACCCACTGAGGTCCAGTTTCTCATCTTCCAGATTCCTAATGAAGTAATGGGGGAAATGAAATGTATAAAATGTATCTATGTTCATCCTGTCAGAAGGGAAGAAATTTTAATGGGCTTGTGATGGATGCCAGGAGGCCTAGGCTGAGGGGTTAGTCAGCCAGTGATCCCCTCTGGAAAAGCAGAAGCCAGGATGGGCAGTGTAAAAGGACCAACATGAACAGGTACCTGCTGTCGTGGTTTAAAGGAAAATGGCCTCCATAGGCTCATATATCTGAACGCTTAGTCATTAGGGATCTGAGCTCCTTGAGAGAGATTAGGAGGTGTGGCCTTGTTGGAGTAGGTATGACCTTGCTGGAGGAAGTCTGTCATTAGGGGCAGGATTTGGGGTTTTAAAAGCTCAAGCCAGACCCAGTGTCTCACCTTCCTGTGGCCTGTATATCCAGAACCTAGTTCTCTAGCACCCTGTCTACCTGAATACCACCATGCTTTAAACCTCTGAAACTGTAGGCAGGTCCCAGTTAAATGTTTTCCTATGCCTAAGAGTTGCCTTGGTCAACTTCATTATCTCTTCATTGACAGACCTTGCACTGTGGTGATGTCTGGAATCCACTGGAGGCACTGGATACTGCACTGCCTAGGTGTAGACATAGCAAGAAGGTAGCCAGCAAGTCAAAGGTTTAAATCCAAAAGCAGAACTCAACACCACCATGAAACATAAATCATCTTTTCTATCCTCAAACATAGTGAGCGTCTAAAAAGTAAAGTATAAACCATAAACTAAATTATTGATAAGTATGACAAAATCTGTCACCCATCAAAAACATCATGTAAAAGAATGAATACGAAGTCACATCACTGAGGAAGATATTTTTAATGAATCACTAGTAAAAGATTCTTACCAAGAATGTAGTTATAAAAATACTGCAAATCAGTAAGAAAAAAAGGTAAAACCCTCAAATAAACAAGAAGTGGGTAAACTGTGCTTCAGTGATTGTAAAAAGTTTTGTTTCAAATAAAAGAGTTTTACATAATGAGAAAAGACCATTTCTAAAATCAGAGAAAATACTTACAAACTATGTGTATAACAAGAGCGTAATATCTAAAAATACATTTTTAAAAAATCCTAAAATTCAGTAAGAAAAATAAAAACAATGTGCTTTAAAGGAGGGACAGTGGGGACCTGTGCATACTTTTAGTGCCATTGGTTTGTGGAGGCTGAAAGCCAAAAGAAATGGGATAGTAATGCAGGACTGAGGGGTTAAGAGTGAATGGAACTGGCAAGGATTGGTCAAGAGATTGTAGCATGTATGCTAATTATGGAACTATAAACTAACTCAGCCTGTATGGAAAACTTTATTCCTGAAAAAATAAATGAGGAAATATCATACAACCCTAAAGATACATGGAGACTTGAACAGAGATTTTGTCAATATTCCAGTATTCCCATATCTGAAATAGGAAACAATCAGAGGAAATGCTCTTTAACAGACAAAAGAAATAAAATATTGTATACAAGCACAATGGAATATTATTCAGCCATTGAAGAGAAGTGACAATGCAGTGAATAAGTGAACTTGAAAATGTGGTAAAGACAAACACCATGTGGTTTTAGTTATATAAATATCTGACATGGACACATTAATAGACTTCATATTATAAGGAGAATAGGTAAGAAAAAGTGGGGATTTGTGACTATTGATTATGGAGTTTCTACTTGGAAATATAAAAAAGAAAGGTCTAGAAATAATCAATGGGACTTGTCACCAGCACTATGATGTTTTAATGCCATTGCACAGTTAACTAATGCCATTGCACAGTTAAATGGCCAAATTTATATTATATTTATTTCTTCACAACAGAAAAAAAGTAAAAGGAAAAAGGAAAAATTTGATATATTGTACGCTGTGAATATAGAGGATCAGGAATTCAGAAAAGATAAATCCATAAGGCCAGCAAATAGTTTAAAGAAAGGATGAAAATCGAAACTATATCAAAATTCCAAAACGTCAGAGCTGGCAAGATTGCTCAGTGGGTAAATGTGCCATCGTGCTGACAACCTGAGTTCATCCCCAGAAAGCCACACATACTCTCTGACCTCCCCAGAGGTGCCACGGGACTCGCACACGCACACATCCAAAATACGTGACTAAAGAAACAAGAAAGTGTATTTTTAATTTAATGAAAAATCTTGTAAGGAAGTGCTAAGCAGCCTGCTGCTAAAACCTGCTGGCAAACATCCAGAACAGGCCACCATTCACACACACCCCGCAAGTGGGAACATGGATTAGTGTTCACCTCTTTGACGTTAATTCTGTGGCACTGGCTCAAGTTGAGGCAATTCCTAGACCCCAGCAATCTCACTCCTAGAGTATGTCCTATAGAAATTCCTGTAGGTGTACACAGCAGACAATAAGCAACATTGCTCAAAATAACTGTACTTACAATGCCTAAATCAAGAAACAACCCAAATGTCCATGGAGAAAACATTGGAAAGTGCTTTGTATGTGTGGGTGATGAAAACTGAATAAAAACTGCCATACACTTGCAGATGAGTTTCACAAACAGAACACTAACCCCCCTACACACACACACAAAGTGAATTCCAGTACAATAGATCATTACATTTGCATAAACATTAAAACATGAAAAAGGAACATGATTTCTTTATTCATAGTTTTCATTATATTCTGGATATTCTCTATATTCCCATGCTTAGTAAGAGAATAGGCTATAAATTAGAATAATAATTGCCAAGCTCAAGATGAAGGTGGGGAGGGTAAGAAGGAATGGACGGTGCAGAACCATCTCCAGCATTTACTTCCTAGCTGATTGTGGGCACAGGTGCTTATGTATTGAACTTAAGAGGCTTCTGGGATTTAACACGTGGTGACAAGGAAGATTTATATCTGCTTATCAAGTATGCCTTGCCAAGACTCTGTGCCCATTGTAAAGAACGCTGGACCAGAGTGTAATGTGAGTGTGTTATAAAAAGATGTGCAAAAATACACAACACCAAATCTCAAAAATACCACTAAAGACTGAGATGTCTTTATGCCTCCAAACCCTCTATGTAAGTCCTGGAAAGCTAGTTCCGAAAACCAGCAATAAACATAAAGCAGAGAAAATCCCATTTAATTACCTTTCAATTCCTTTCCAATGTCTTGACAGTGGTGCCTGATTTGTTTTGCCTCGTCTGATTTCTTTAAGTGCCTCATACCTATATGCAGTGTAAAATTAACTCTGAGAGTTAGGTAAATAAAGAAGTGCTCAACTGCACAGTCATCTGCAGGCTCTGATAACTCTGCCCCCCATTTCCAAAACTCAGCACATGCACCCTGGGTGTGTTTAAACACTCTTCACAGTACTCCATCCGCCTTATTTACTTTGGCATTCTCTGGGTTTGATAGTTTCATACCTACTCAAACATGACATTACTACGAAAAGCCACACATAGCAGCATCTGAAAGATGGCAAAGCCACTGAGTGGATGCCTGACAAGAACTTACAAAATTAAACTCCAGCATTAATGTAAATTCACTTTATACTCAACATCAAAACTTTAGGTGCCTCTTCTGTTGAGGGACCAAAGGAATGATGTTTAGTCTGTTTATCGCAAGACTAACCCGTAGTTAAATGGCTTGCCTCCCACCTAACAGCCCCAAACTTGATACCTGGGAAAAATCACCTCATATACCAAGCATGGGAGTATTATTAAATTAAGCAATATTTATAGTTTCTATTTTGTTGCTATTCTCAGGAGCAGACACAATGTAAACTGAATCTGTATATTTTAAATTCCTGTGTAACTCCGACCCTTTGTTCTGTCTCTACAGTGCCCCACCTCCCCATCACCACGATGAACTAAATCTAGCCCAGGATTGAATAGAAACCTGTCCCGCCATCCAGCGAACAGGAATCTGGCCGGCAGTGACAGCATCCCCACACCTTATTGAAAAAATAATCATGGAAGTTTCCCTATGTGTGTTTTGAATTTTTCCGTTATTGAGGAAACATTCATTTACTTAATAATTGCATGCTTTCCTTGAAGTCGGATTTTCCCTCGTCTTCACATCTACTTCCACTGGAGAAAAGTAAAAACATCTAATACTTGAGCAATTTATCATTTCCCTTCTTTTGGGTAGTTTTTCTCATGTTTGAAAAATGAACAATTCAATGATCTTGATAAACTGAATGTGAAAGAGATATCAAGATTTTCAACTCAAAAAAGCATGCCTAATTTGAATAAGTGGGAGCTAAGAAACCCCACCTCACAGCTCTACAGGCTAGTTCATGCCATTCCCTGACTCCTGTTTCGTGGTCATCGGCACTACGTTACGTCGCTAGTGTCATCAACCACAGCTCCACTATGGCTTTGAGATGCTCCACAAAGAAAAAGTCCAGACAGAAAGGAAACGCAACAAAGAGGTTGGGTAACCTACAGCCACCTTAGGGTAAGGCTGGCAGAGGATTTTCTCAAGATGCAGAGATCTAAGCGTGCCGTGAAATCATGTAAGTGCCCTGCTATAGACCAAGATGCCATTCCACAGCCTCCCATCTTAGAACTGCCACTATTCTGGGAGACTTTTTTTTCTTTTATTTGATAAGGAAGCCCAATTTGTTTCATCAGATTTTCCACCGGCACAGCTCCAGTCATGTAAATCTGAAGCATTTGCTACCGGTAGTCAAATCTTGAAGAGTTAGGGGGATGCTGTGTTTGCATGTAGTTTTCTAATGAGGCAAAATTCCAGGCACCTCACAGACATTGCTTCTAGGAAGAGTGTGTTTGGATCCCCTCTCTGATCCACAGGCCCTCGTGCTGCATTAAAAAGGAATCTTGGCCAAGTAAGGGCATCAGGAACTGTGATCATTGAAGGTATCTGTTTCTCAGCTACTAAAACTATGAATCCCCAAAAGGACTGAGAATATGCCATGTGTTATTTTGAACACATTAAAATAATGCAAAGACACTGGAAAGCTCATTTGTGTTTGAGTAAGAAAGATAAACTGTTTTAGGAACTGCACTCTGTGAAAACCAGTCCCGAGGCAAGAGTCATAAAGCAATAACTGTCACTCACGCAGCGTTTACTGTGCACCAGGAGTTGTCCTGGGTAGCGCGTGTATTAAGTCACATCTCTATTGCTCTGTAAGTTTACTCCACTATGAACCTTGTTTTACAAATGAGAAAATCGAGGCACAAGGATGAAGTTATTCATTCAAAGGCATAAAAGAGGAAACAGTAGAGCAGAATAGCAGACAGCATAGCCCCAGAGCTCTGGGCTCCTCTCTGATCTAGTGGACCAATGCTGGATGCTAACTAATCAAAATGCAGCTCCACACTTAACCAAACACACACAAAAAAAACATGAATTAGGTAGTATCATCATTATCTTATGTATAGACTTGTGTGTGTGCGTGTACATGTGCACATACATGGGGTGAGAAGGTGTACACACATGTGTGATCGTGTGAGGATAGAGGCCACAGGCCCACAGGAGTTCTCTTCCTCTGTTGGTCTCTACCATATATTTTTGAATAAGAGTCTTTTACTGAGCCTAGAACTTACCAACTGAGGTAGATTGACTCGAGGTCCCAGGGATCCTCACCAGTGTTATGATTAGAGGCATGGACAACTGCATCTAGCTTTTGTGTGTGAGCTCTACGGAGCAAACTTAGGTCCTCATGTTTGTGTGGCTGGCACTTCACCTACTGAACCTTCTTTCAGTCTCTGTCCATCACCTGTGAAGATTCTGTATACTGTAATTATTTTTCACATATTTGCTAATTTATTAAAAATCAGACTCTACAGTGAGGGATGTCATCAAAACAACAAAGGCAACAGTTTTAGTAAATTCAGAAGCTGTTGGGACAGAGAAGAAAAATGAACACATAGAAGGAGAGAGGGGCCTGGATAAGTAGCTTTACTTGCTGCACAAATATGGGGACCCAAGTTCTGGTCCCAGAACCTTTGTAAAAAGCTTAGTGTGCCAGCCACTGGGGAGGTGGAGGCAGGCGGGTCCCTGAGGAAGACAGAACAGGTGTATACATGAACACAGACAGAGAGATAGAGATTGGGGGCGGGGGGAGAGAGAATATCAAATACTCCCCAACAGTAAGCCAAATACAAGTGTTAACACTCCTGAGACACTGCCGTGGAAGCAGCTGGACATAGGTAGCAAGAGACACTTCCAAGGACTGAAGGAAAAGAGAATAGTGTCAAAAATCGAGGTGGACGGTTTCTTATGAATGATCTTGAAGTTGACCTCTCCTTCTCATCACACACACACACACACACACACACAGAGAAACACACACATACACACAGATACACACACATACACACAGAGACACACACAGACACACACATACATACTCACACACAGAGACACATACACACTCACACACACATACACACCCACACACAGACACACACATACACACCCACACACAGACACACACATACACACCCACACACAGACACACACATACACACACATACATAGACACACTCTCACACACAGACACACACATACACACCCACACACACATACACACACATACACACACACATATACATACACACTCACACACAGACACACACATACACACTCACACACACAGACACACACACATATACAGACACAACCACTGAGAAAGCGGGAAAAAAAAGTAAGGATATCATGAGATAAAATATTGCACCATATTCTGTAAGAATGAAGAAATGGAAAGAGATTTTTCTTTGTTTTGTCAAAGTCTGAAATGCAGCCTCCAAGGGCTATGGTAGTTTTACTCAAGCATTCTTCCTAACACTGAGCTCAGATTCTGGTGTTACTTTTAGAGCTTTGTATTCCCTTTCATTATTTAAAATACAGCATGAAAGTCAAATTTAAGAATCCTTCGCTGATAGCCGATTCAGTGCACAGACTTAGACTGTACAGCCATATGGGCTCTTCATAACCCATATATACAAAGGCTTCTGCACTGAGGGGGATTCCAACAGCTGGACTAAGACGCAGGAGCTCAAGGGGACACAGAGAGACTGTTCTAGGGATACAACACCAGGAAGGCTCTTTATAACTATAGACTAGTTTTACCAAAAGTCAACCTTGCTATCGCTTTCAACCTGGAGCTCTCTGCATGGCGGCTCAGTGCAAACTGAGGCCAGTACTTTCCTGAGAAAAGGGTTAGGCTATGATGGATTTCCAACGCTGATTTTAAAATCTGGAGTCATTTAGAAGACAGCTGCTCATGTCTATTCCATTACCCAGATCGACATAAGAGAGTCCCTGGTTTTCCCCAGTTAAGCTTCGAAGACTGCAGGCGACAGGAACATGGTGGAGAACCATAGCTTGTCCTTTTCAAAGCATTGGTTGAGATTTTTGTACTGTTTGGATTTCACGGAGAAAGGCAAAATAGAGCACAGTAAGGCCAATTGGTTCCTGCCCTCCGCCCCTACCTGTAATACTATTCCCCTTCCTAGAAGGGTCGGTAATCTCTGCTTCCACCGGCCCACTGGAGGCACTGCTCAACATATGAAAGCCATATTCATTCACTCTCTGAGATCCCAGAAGGTGCCCTTATGCATTTCTCCCATAATAACTGGGATCCATTTCTATTCTCTTATGCTCCACTGCACCTACCATCCATCCCAGGTCTCTATCACATGGCATACTTTGACAATTGCTGGTCTAGAAGGCACCTCCACTGATTAAACACCTTTCTGTGCAGGCTCTGTCTTAGCTGTAAATTACCACACATAGGTGCAACAGGCACATGCTTAGTACTGGCCCTTGAAGCTTTTGCATTGGAAATGGTGGACACTTTAGCCTGATCCTGGCCTCTGAGATTTCCTGACCTGGAAGAAAAAGATCTTAGGTTACTGTAGTCTTTCCTCCATCAGTTTAGGGCACTGTCTGGGTTTCTTTTCTTTTCTATTACTGTAATAAAACACCCCAATGAAAGCAACATAAGGAGAGAAGGTTTACTTGACTCACAGTTCAGATTATAGTCCTTCACAGCAGAGAAGCCAGAGCAGCAAAACTGGGCAGATTACACGCACAATCAAGATAGAGAGCAAGGCATCAAGGAATGTCTGTCTGCCTGTTCTCTGGTCGTTGTTTCTTTTTCTAGACAGTAATGGATATGACACCACTCACTTAGAGTTTGGATCTTCCCAAGCCAGTTAGTGTAATCAAGACAATACCACCCATACATGCCAAGAAGCCAGCTTCATGTCTGTCCCTCTTTGAGATGCCTGACTGGGTAATTCTCAGCTGTATCAAGTTGTCAATTAAAATGACCATCATACAGTCATTTAGGAGCAAGCATCTGTCCCCTTTCTAACTTACTGAGACCAAGTGAGTTTCCAAGAATGGTTATGTGCCCTGTTCCTTATGAAAGTTTTCATCTGTTTCTGACATCATACTTCATAATTCGGGAGACTACAGGCCATGCTGTGGCCAAACGTTCATAAGCCATTCCTTTGCCCAGTCATTTTCCAAAATGTTTATTCCCTTTATTTGTGCAGGGATAAAGGGGGAGATCCAGGGTTACTTGTTCTAAGCCTCTAAACTTCAAAGGCTGCTTCACCTCTGAGAAACAATCTCAGTGAAAGCAGCAATAACTCACTGTGAAGGGCATTGCAGCTCATTCAGAGCTTCTGGGTTCTTGGACTAAACCACCCTGTCTCTGCCTTCTTCATGCCCTTCTGCAAACCTGTGAGCATATTCTACCATCTCAGGCCTGGTCTCTCTCTCTTCCTTCCCCTCCCTCCCTCCCTCCCTCCCTCCCCCCTCCCTGTCTACCTGTCTCCCTCCCTCCCTCCCTGTCTACCTGTCTCCCTCCCTCCCTCCCTCCCTGTCTACCTGTCTCCCTCCCTCCCTCCCCTCCTCCCTCCCTCCCTCCCTCCCTGTCTACCTGTCTCCCACTCCCTCTCCCTTTCTTACCCCTCCTCTTTTTCCGTGTATATGTGTATACATACTTTTTAAGCAACAAGGCAGTTAGAAGCCAGCTTGGAATGCCCAGTAAAATCCCCTCAGAAGAAGGCATAATAATCATAATAATCACTACTTACTAATTAGTTGCTAATGAAAATTATAAACATATCGCTCTGTGTTATGTTCAAGTGTGTTTTTGAAACATGTTTAGTATTCTGACAAAATGTTACCATTTCTGAATATTTAATAACATGAATAATTAAGATAGATCACTTTAAAAGCCAGCATAGTAGTTGTGAGGTCTTGGGATTTCCTTCTTGGTCTATCAAAACTGGAGAAGAATAATAGCCCAAAGGAAGGTACTGAACAGATGTTTCTAAAAAACAGATAATCTAAATATATGGGAAGACAGCACATTTGTGCATAAAAGGATGCTTCCCTCTGACTGTTGATTGGCTAGACTGTTTTGGTCCTAAACTTTATAGTTTAAATTTAAATTCTATCATCAAGAGATAGCAGTAAATGCTTGCTGGTGTGGATGAAGAAGGAAAGGAGCCCTAATACAGTAATGTTGGGGACATACATTAATAGCAAAATTTGTATCATTATAAAACTTGTTAAAACACTAAAAATAGAACTATCATAGTATACAGTTAGATGACTCCAGGACATACGCCAGAGGAAACCCAAGTCCACCTAAATTATCACACCACAGAGATACATGTATATCCATGTTTATAATGGTGTTCATAATAGCCAAGAAATAAAAGGCTATATGCCACCAACAGATAACAGCTATTGAAAACGTGATACACATACACAGATATAGTATATTTTTTGTTTATTGTTTGTTTTTGAGACAGGGTTTTTATGTGTAACAGCCCTGTCCTGCAACTCACTTTGTAAACCAGGATAGCTTTGAACTCACAGAGATCCACCTGCTTCTGCCTCTTGTGTGCTGGGATTAAAAACCTGTGCCATCATGCCTGGCATAAATACTGTTGTTAATGCACGCACACAAGAATAGATCACAAATACTAGCAACCCATGCTAGAGTTTATTAAACAGGACAGTTCAGTGGCTGCTAAAGTACATTTGCAAGGTGCGCATCCCTGAGTGGTAATATGTGGTAATATGTAATTTCTTTGATATATATGCTGCTGGAGCAAAGAAGGTCCTAGCTGGTGACCTAAGATGCCAAGAGTCAATCCTTCTTTCTCTTACATAGAGGGGAAAGGGATGAGTTAAGTCCAGGAGATAACGGGCTGGGGACTGAAGAAGAGCCTGTGGAGTTTCTGAAAGGATTTTGTAACTAGGTGAAAGAGAGGCTCTTGAGAGGAGCCTAGGGTTGCCTCATACAGGGCACGAGCTAAGAGAGAAAAGGAAGGGATCCGGGATCACAGAAACCCAGCTATTCCTAGAAATGACAAGATATTTTCTTTAGTATTGGGGGTACAAGGGATTGAATTAGTTCCTTTTTGTTTAAAGTAATGGCTTTGTGCATTGGAGTGATAATTGGACCCAAATTGGTAATCTGGGGAGTGAATAGCTGGACTCAAGAAGGTGAAACCCTATAACTCCGGCTGAATAAGAAATTTAGGTGAGTAAATGTGTTGGTTTGGCTACCTTGAAATAACAACTGCAAAGCAGAATATCATCTATGCATTGTATGAGCTTAGATTTAGTAAGGGACAGGGAACATAGATCAGAAGCTAATGCCTGACCAAATAAATGTGGACTATCTCTAAATCCCTAAGGTAATACAGTCCAGGTAATCTGCACAGAGAGGTGAGTGTCAGGATCAATCCAGGTGAAAGCAAAGATATCTTGAGACAGAGTGCTAAGAAGTATTAAAACAAACAAACAAAAAAAACCTAAGCATCTTTGAGGTCCAGAACTGAGAAGTGGGAGGTTCCTGAGGAATCATAGAGAAAGGAGTATCAGGGTTATATACATTGGGATGACTAGGGACCGCTGCAGAGTAAATTAGCCAGAGGTCTTGGACAAGGCGATGGGCTCCGTTAGGCTTTTTAGTTCAGGGACAGGGGTATCAAAGGGGAAGGAGTAGGCCAGAGTAGCTGCTTCCTTAAGCAATCAGAGATGGTAGATTTGAGTCCTCTAAGGCTCCTGAGTGACAGCTGGTGCTGTGCTTGGGCAATGTGCCTGGTGCGATCCTGTAATTGGATAACAATAGGGGAATGTTGTCTAGCAACAGAAGGATTCTGGGCGTCCCACGCTTGGGATCCACCAGGAGGCTGGAAGAGGATATGGTAGGTTGAGGAGCTAGCAGGAGAAGTAAGGAAGAGCTGCTGCTGAGTCTGAGGTCAGGTGAACAGGGGGAACAAAGGATAAAAGCTCCCACTTTGGCAAAAAAAAAAAAAAAAAAAAAAAAAAAAAAAAAAAAAAAAAAAACCTCTTCCCATTAAAAACGGTGTCTGGTGAGGTCAGAACTGATTTCCTCCCACACCAACAATGGAGAGACAGGCAGGAGCGGTAGATCCCCAGAACTTTTTCAGGACCGAGTGTGTGGCTCCGGAGACCATGAGGAAGGAAATGGATCATCCCGATATTATTATGGGATGGCTCTCTTTGTGTGATAACAGTGGCCAGGTCAGGGAAGCCTGAGTAGCTTTAATCATTCAGGATCAGGCCTAGGAGATCAGCTGGGGATAGTCTATGTGTGATGTCTCCCTGTCACGTGGTGCACAGAGACAGTCACTTGCCCAGTGTTTCCCTTGATGGCACCTAGGGAAAGGCCTGGAAGGCCCCCTGGGCCAGGGCAAGAACAAGTCCAATGAACCTCTGGATCACATTTAAAATATGCACCAGGAGGTGTCCTTGCCATGAGAGGAGGCAGAGGAATGAATCCGATAGCTTTCACTAGCAAAAGATATTTTTCTTTGCAGGCTTTTTCATCTCTTTCATGATACACGTTAAAACCTAGTGAGTGCTAAGACTTGTGCCTGCTGAGCTGGTGGTCCCCTCTCAAGATGTGTAGGCTCGGCTCTGATGTCAGCACTGAGTGAAACAGTGCATTCTAGGATCTAGGTTAGTATACTTACTGCAAGAGAACATTTGTGAGGCTTTCTAAAAACCGAAATGAATATTTTTATTTATCCTGGACTATCTCTTGCATTTTCTCAAAGTTGACCGGCTTCAGAGCAGCTTTACGAAGACACGTCAGTAAACAGGTTACATTGCCAACATGACTGGATTACACACACACACACACACACACACACACACACACACACACATGCACATACACATGCACACATACACAGGCACATACACACACATGCACATACACATGTACACATACTCAGGCACATACACATACATACGTGCACACACGTGTATATGCACATACAAAGCACATGCACATAAACACACATGAACATGCACACACACATTCACACATACATGCACACATACATATACACACATGCACACACACATACATATATACATGCACACACACACATGTGGGGATATTTTTAAATATAATAAAAACAGCCGGAGATGTCAAAGGGATCTACCCACATTCAGTCTAGAAAGATCAGACAGTGGTGACTCACACCTCTAATCCCAGTGCAGGGAGTATCCAGGGAGTGGTGATCTATGCCCTTAATCCAATCTGAGTTTGAGGTCATCTTAGTTTACAGAAGGAGTTCCAGGCTCCCAGGCAGACAGTGGCGGTGCCACGCCTTAACTGAGCATAGAAAGTATTTAAGGCAGACATAGAAAGACAGAGCAGGCAGAAGAAGCCAGGAGGAGGGAGGCTGAGGAAGCTGGAAGACAGCTGGGTGAGATCTGACTATGGTGTTCACTCTCTCTGATATTTCAGCCTTTCCCTGAGATTTGGCCCTGAGTTTCCTTTATTCATGAAACACATGCACATACACACATGCACACAAACACATGCATACACATACTTACACATGCACACACATGCACATAAATGTACATACACACATGCACACACACATGCACACATACACATGACACACACACATGCATGCACACACACATGCACACACACATATACATGCACACACACATACACACACATGCACACACACAGACATACTTGCTATGATGGGCTCACCCTGCTAGCACTGTGAGCCAAAGTCAATAATCCTACCCTTATGTTGGTCTTCTTAACAGGTATTTTGATCACAACCATGGAAACATGACAAGCACACACATAATAAATCTTTATGTAGCAATACAGAACAACACAAGTTTTTCATTCAGAAAAATGGTGAACATGTGATGATCATTTTAAACAAGACAACCCAGTACCGGAAAGACAAATGCCACTTTCTTTATCTAATATGTAGAATGTAAATTTAAGACACATGACATAAAAGTAGAAAGCTATTTAGTAAAAAGAAAGATGGCTGCAGGGAACAGGGGGCAATGAGCAGGGTGACTATAAATGAAGTCTAATGACATGCATGACAATTAAAAATAAATCAATGTTTTCTTTCTCTCCCTCTTCCTTTCTTACTTTCTGTTTATAGACAAAGCAGCTCTATGTACCCCTGGCTGTCCTGGAACTCTGTGTAGGCCAGGTAGGCCTGTCTTCCAAGTGCTAGGCTTAAAGGTATGTACCACCATACTGCCAAATGCTTTCTTCTTAAAAACAGCTTTTTCTCTGGTAGTGGTGGCACAAAACTAATCCCAGCGCTCGGGAGACAGAGGCAGGAGGATCTCTGTGAGTTCAAGGCCAGCCTGGTCTACAGAGCACGTTCAAGAACAGGTTCCAAAGCTACACAGAGAAACTCTGTCTTGAAAAACCGAAATCAATCAATCAATCAATCAATCAATCAATCAATCATAAAAATAGCTTTTTTTTTTTTTATAAAAAAGCTACTATACTCCTTACTTTGATAACTTAAAGATAGAACAGTCTAAAGTTCAACACTGTAAGGCAGAGATTTATATTTTTAAACAGCGCTGCGAAGCATGACTGACTGTGTTTCTGGTCTGTGCACCCAGTAGAAAGAAAGGAACCCAGTGAGCTTCATTCCTCCAGGTCGGGGTGTACTGCACCCACTTCTCCAAGCACAATGCCTGATGCAGAGAAAGCCTGTGTAAAAACTTAAATGGCAGAGTCAGGTTCAAGACCTGGCCTTGCTTGCAGTTTATTTTGTGATTGGTCTCTTGTAGCATCACGGCCATGTGTAAAGGCAAGTGTCCCAGCATTTCCTTCCTTTTTGTTTGGCTCTGTTTGTTGAGACAGGGACTCAGCTCCTCATCTGTCGGTCTCTGCCTCCCTCATGAGTCCTTCCTCTTACCCTCCTGCCTAGCACACAAATGAAATTGTCACGTCAGGAAATAGTTAAAGATAAGACTTGTCGATGGAGGCCATGTCTGTCATCACCACACACAGCTCACACGACACTACATGATTGTCCAATTATGACATAGTAAGAACATAATAGAACCAAGAAGTGTTCATCGTAGCTTGCCAAAGCCTGAGAATACTCCTAAATATGAACAATGCAACCTGGGTAGCACAGCTTGGCCTTGGCTGTAGAGTCCTGACTTAGGCTTCTCTAAATGGCAAAAAAAGAAAAGAGCGTGCGTTGGGTGTCTATGATGACTCTTAAAGCCACAAACACTGTGCAGTGAATTGTATGGTAAGTTGAAAAACTTGCTGAACTGATATGCGCCATTCCCTGAGGAGCAAAATAATAGGGATTAAAAAGTAGAGTCTAGGAAAAGAGGAACCGTAACTGTTATCTTAAAATCAGACAAGATGTATGTAATTCTTGCACAGTGGGGGTTCCACCTTAGTTACATGAGTAAGAAAGATGGAGAGAAACAGTGTATGCTTAGTCTCTTCACTCCCCCAGAAAAGACCCTCCAATCCTCTAGACTGAAACAGGCCACCCATGGCACTGGTACCCCCCCCCCCCCATTCTCCCTTCTCAACTGAGTGAACACACAATTGGATTAGACCTGGCCATTAGAGAAATCGGTCCCTCGAGAGCAGCTCTGAAATCATTGGAGCAGAAAAGTGAGAAAAAGCATTTTACGCTTTGCGGGTACTTCCAAAAAAAACTATGCACACACTGAGAGCCAGGCCCTCTGAGCACTGGATGCCAGCTATGAGATCCACATTAGATCAAGGGATAATAAATGTGTGGATAAACATTTTTATTTTATGTCTCAACAGTTTATCTTCCCATCCTGTTATCAGGCTCTATAGACCCAACTTACACACATTCAGAGAGCCATTGTCCCTCTTGCTTACTCACTCAAGCTGACCAGACTCTGCTTATCTGTTATCCGGGATGCCTACTCTCCCTTGTCCATTCATCTTAATGTTTCTCTGTTATTGATTTTACAAAGGTGGTCTTTTTTTTTTAATTTGTTCTTCATAAATGGTATTGACATAACTGTGTTTCTAACTCTTCCTTACATTGTACAGGAAGCATAGTATCTGAAATATTTCATTCGGTATCACGAATAAAAAAGCCTGGTAAGGGTGTTAGAATAGCAACCCAGGGGTCCAAGAAGAACCTCTGTCCTTGAGTGTGTGCCAAGATGCTGAGGACATTTGTTTAAAGTCATATTTAAACTTCCTACTTTCTTTTACCTGTCTGTAAAGCAAGAACACATGGAGGCTGGAAGCATTCTGAAATCAGGAGGTGAGAAGCTTTGAATAAAGGCCACCAGAAGCTTGTCTCCTGGATTAGTGACAACTGTCATCAGAGGTGCATTCCTCCATGACACGCATAAAGATAAAAAATGAGGTATCTGGGAAATCTGTGCACATTATTTTAAAGGCACCTTTTTATTTAATATCAAATACCATTGTGGGTGGCACACCAAGCTATAATTATTAATACTTGGGAGACACATATATACACACACATACACTTGAATTAATTGAATCAGAAAACGAAATCAAATGAATTATATATCTGTACTCAAAAGGTTTCAAATAAGATTGTATGGTTTAATGTCAGCAATTTTTACTGAAATAAAACCTAAGCAGAGTACACTTCGTTGAAACAATGAAATCGTGTCTCTGATGTTAACAGTACATTTTGCTCTGGCTTTGTCTCCCATTGTCCCTCAAAAGGTAAAGTGGAAGCAATATATTATTCCAAGTCAGCCTCTTTCTTTCTTAATTCAAGCTTTCCCTTGTGTTTGTAAGTCTAGAGAGGATCTGGACATTGGCCTCTCCACATGTGTCTTCCTTTCTCCCTTGGTACTGGCAAATGCAGAATCAAGTTAGCAACAAACACAGCCCCTATGAAGATAGAGTTTTCCTTGCCTAACCTGAGATTTGACCTCTTAGACTCCTCCACCCCTGACCTATAATTAACCTATGTGCTGTTTACCAAAGCAGGAACTTTCTGAAGCTTGCACAATGTGCCCATTGTGACCATTGCTCCAGGAAATGAATGTCCTCAGGTGGTCTCCTGCTTGCCCAAGACTTGCTATTGTTTCACAGGAAATACATCCCATTCCTAAACTCAGCCCTAAGATGACCTTTGGCCACGCCCTGTTGTAACTTCCCTATCTCACATTCCTAAACTCAGTCCTAAACTGACCTTTGGCCCTGCCCTGTTGTAACTTCCCTATCCTGCTGAACCCAGATGTGCCCCCCTCCCCTACCCAGAGTGCAGTATAAGAATTCTACCCTGAAAGCATTCAGGGCTCTTGGCTGCCTTTCTGCCTTGGGCAGGCTTGCAAGTGTAATAAAATTCTTTTTCTTTTTGTCTTGCAGGACATCTGGGTCTGGGGTCTTCTTTGTTCTAGCCAATAACATCTTGGAGGTCCCACCGAGATTATTCAAAGACCCCCGTGGACCACTCTGTTCTGTTCTGTTGGTGAGTAAAATTGGCAGTGGCTGTTGGGGGACGGGCGTGAGCCCTCCCTGGCTGCAGCTGACAGACATGTCAGGAAGCCGCAGGCCACAACCCCAAGAGACGTCTCAGGGAATTATTAGGGCAACCAAGAGCTTGGAAGCCCATCTGCTGTCTTGGACAGACTCTGTAATATATCAATGCCAGTTTCTGAATGAGCTCATAGGTCTGGACCACTATGTCTGTGTGTCTCTGTTTGCTGCCGGCTTTGTCTGTGTCTGCTGCCGGCCTTGTCTGTGTGTCTCTGTCTGTCTGTTTCATTGGACTCTGTCTCCTTGTTGTGGAAATGGGTCAGAAACCCTCAACCCCACTCTCATTTACACTCTCACACTGGTCTGAAGTCTCAGACCGGGCTAATAACTTATCTCTGATTGTTAAGAAAGCCAAATGGAAGACTTTCTACTCTTCTGAATGACCGACTTTTGGTGTGGGATGCCCCCCCCCACGGGCACTTTTCCATCTAGACACCATCCAAGCAGTCAAAGCCATTGTCTTCCATCCAGGTCCCCATGAACACCCCGACCAGCAAGCGTACATTTGGGTCTGGGAGGACCTGACTGAAAACCCTCCTGATTGGGTGCGGCCATTCCTACCTCCTCCACCAACTTCCTTTAGGTTCCTCTGCAACTACGCTTCCTCTTAAATCCCCCTCTAAGCCCTCTGCCCCATCCCTCTAGCCACCTCTCCTATGCCCATCTTACTGGAGTCTCAGACAGATCTTCTCATGCTTGATGGGACACCTCCTCCCTATCTGACAGGACCCCCAGAGGCTCCCCCCACCCAGGCACCCCCGGTGCCGTTGGGAGCGGGACCAATGCAAGGGACCCGGAGCCGGAGAGCCCAGTCACCTGAGGGCATTGCTGTCACTCTCCCTCTCCGCCCTTACAGGCCGATGGTGGATGATAGGCACCTTTCTCAGAAGATCCTGTTAAAGTAACTGGCCTTTTGGAGTCCCCTTATGATCTCTCATCAGCCCGCTTGAGATGATTGACAACTCCTAGGAATTCTCTTTACCTCTGAGGAAAGGGATGGGATCCTATTAGAAGCTCGGAAACTGGTCCCCAGCTCGGATGGCCGCCCAATGCAGTTGCCTAACCTAGACATTCCCATTGGGATCCAAATACTCCTGAAGGTAGGGGACACCTATTACTCTATCGTCAGATTCTAATGGCAGGTCTCTGGACTGCAGCACGCTGTCCAACTAATCTGGCCAAGGTAAGAGAAGTAATTCAGGGGCCTGATGAATCCCCCTTTAGGTTCCTAGAGAGGTTGATGGAAGCACACCGGAGATACACTCTGTTTGACCCAGAGTCAGAGGAACAGAGGGGGGCAATGGCTCTGACATTTATAGGATAGTCAGCAATCGATATTTGCAGAAAGCTGCAGAGAATAGATGGATTGTAGGATATAGCTTTGAGAGACTTAATTAAAGAAGCTGAGAAAATGTTCTACAAGAGAGAGACAGCAGAAGAGAAAGAGGAAATATTAGAGAGAGAGCAAGAAGAGAAAAACTGAGAGGTAAATGAAGGAATAGAGAATTAACTAAAATCTTGGCTACCATAGTCAACAGGCAAGGGAGACAGAGTAGAAATAGGAACCTGGGCCCACGCCAGAAGCTTGAATCCAACCAGTGGGCCTACTGCAAGGAAGAAGGACACTGGGCTAAAGACTGCCCCAGGAAAGGGAAGCCAAAACCTGCAGCTAGTACAACCAGCCTCCTTGTCCTGGATTAGGGACGTCAGGGTTCGGATCCCCTCCCTGAACTCAGGGTAACCTTTAATGTGGAGGGGACCCCAACTGACTTTGAGGTGGACATGGGAGCGGTCTATTTGGCCTTACAGACCCCCTCAGGTCCCCTATAACAAGAAATCATTAGTCCAGGGTGCCGATGGGTGCCGTCATAGGGCCTGGACGACTAAAGAACAATGGATTTAGGAAAAGGAAAAGTGCAGCACTCTTTCCTAGTGATTCCTGAGTGCCTGGCCCCGCTGCTAGGGAGAGACCTGCTCACCAAATTGGGGGCAAAGATCACTTTTAACCCCCAGGGGCCTGAGGTGGAATGCACTAACCCTCTAGTCAGCCAGCCTGCTGTAATCATATTTACCCTTGCCCCTGAAGATGAACAACAGCCTGAACCAGGGTAACGGAGGGAGGGTTGGATTCAAGCCTTTCCGGAGGCATGGGCAGAAACAGCTGGACCAGGGCTGGCAATCCAGCAGCCCCCTGTGATGGTAGATTTGAAACCTTCAGCCACCCCCATGCGGGTCAGACAGTACTACATGAGCAAGGAAGCCAGGGAAGGGATCAAACCTCACATTAAGAGGCTGCTGGAGCAGGGAATCCTAAAACTGTCAGTCAGAATAGAACATTCCCTTGCTGCCCATTAAGAAGCCTAGGATGGGAGACTATAGGCCAGTCCAAGACCTGAGGGAAGTCAACAGCTGGGTGGTAGACATTCACCCAACTGTCCCCAACCCATACAACCTCCTCAGTACCCTCAGCCCTGACAGACAATGGTACACTGTCTTAGACCTGAAAGATGCCTTCTTCTGTCTGCGTCTCCATGAGTCCAGCCAGCCTCTGTTTGCCTTTGGGAGGACAGACTCGAAGAACGGGTTCTTGGGACAACTCACCTGGACTAGACTGCCTGAGGGCTTCAAGAACTCCCCCACCATCTTCAGTGAGGCTCTGCATCAGGATTTAGGACTATTCCGGACAACTAACCCTGAGGTAACTCTGTTGCAGTATGTTGATGACTCATTGCTTGCAGCCACCAAGATAGAACAGTGCCAAAAAGGAACTGAGAAACTGCTCCTTGAACTGGCCAAACTGAGATATCGGACCTCTGCTAAAAAAGCCCAGATATGCTGGCCTGAGGTGGTGTTCTTGGGTTATACTCTTCATGAAGGCTCTGGAAGAGGCCGGTGGCCAAGAGACTGGACGCTGTGGCCAGGAGGATGGCTTGGGTGCTTGCTTTCTATTGCTGCAGTGGCACTCTTGGTGAAAGACGCTGGTAAATTAACCTTGGGTCAAAAGTTGACCATAGTTTTCCTCGGTTTGGACTCCTGGTGAAAGATAGGGTCCGACAATGGACTGGCGTTTGCGGCCCAGGTAAGTCAAGGGGGATAGCCAAGATATTGGGGATTGATTGGAAACTCCATTGTACTCCAAAGTTCAGGACAGGTAGAGAGAATAAATAAAACCATTAAGGAGATCTTAACCAAATTCACCATGGAGACTGGCCATAGAGATTGGGTGATGCTCCTGCCCTATGTCCTTTTCCAAGCTCGCAATACTCCCTCTGCTAAAACTAATCTAACCCCCTTTGAGATACTTTTTAGAAACCACCCGCCTATACAAGATCTGGGGACCACCTCTGGTGTAAACCTTCCAAATACTCCCTTGTCTGCTAGGTTGCAGGCCCTGGCTAAAGTACAACATTCTTTGTAGAAGCAGCTCTCAGACCTTTACCAGCCTGAGGGAGATGAGACCCCACATCACTACCAGGTGGGAGACTTTGTTTACGTCCAGTGACACCAGCATTGGACTCTTGAGCCTTGAGCCCCACTGGAAGGGACCCTACCAAGTCCTTCTGACCACACCAACTGCAGTCAAGGTAGATGGCATTGCTGCTTGGATCCATGCTTTGCATCTTAAGCCTGCACCTACTCCTGATGACTAGTGGACTGTGGAGAGAGCTGACCAACCCCTCAAGATTCGAGTTCTCTGCTGGAGCACGGAGTGACATCCCTCATCAATGAATCCAGTGGACACAGCAGGTGACATCTGGGACCGGGGATGTAATATGTAAGACGTCCTCCTCCCAACATCCCCAATGAACATAGTATCCAGACCTCTGTCAATTGGCAGCAGGACTTGATACCTGGGATGTTCCCACTACTGACCCTAAACAACTTATGTCACCAGAGGTATGCCAGAAGGGAGATGGCTCCTGTTCATGTGCCCAGTGGGCCCTGGGATGTGCACATCCTTGCTCCCAGGCAACATTACTAGACCATAGTTTTTATGTTTGACTAAGAGATGGGAGAGAAAGGCAGCAGGCCTACTCATGTGGGTAACCTGAGAGTTTCTACTGCCACCAGTGGGGCTGTGAGACCACTGGCAATGCTTATTGGGAGCCATCCTCCAGTTGGGATGCAATTACTGTTACCAGAGCTGAGACTCGTGAGAGATGATTAATATCTTCCCCCTACATGGAGACCACCGGACTGGCAGCTTGAAGAGCCAATCTTAGAAAATAGAAAGGAGCAGGGCATCCAACACAGGTCAACGCCTGCTAGATTTAATAGAAAGAGGTTTCAAAGCTCTAAATAATTCCTGGCCAGGCCTGACTGACTTCCTGCTGGCTATACATGAGCGTGGGACCCCCCTTATTATGAGGGTGTCACAGTTAACTGGAGTTATCATAAAAATAAGAGCTCAGCTCAGTATAACTGAAATAAATGCTATATGCTCACCCTCCCCAAGGTGGCTGGACAGGGGATATGCCTGGGAACCCCGTCTATCTCAGATCGTGCTAGGTGCTTGCAGACCATGACAGTTACCCCTAACTCCTCCTACTTGATCCCAGAAGCAGGAACGAGGTGGACGTGCAGCACAGGACTGACTTACTGTATCTCTACCCAAGTCTTTAACAACTCTAGAGAGACTTTTGTGTGATGGTCAAGGTCTCTATATCATGACAGCAAAAAAAAAAAAAAAAAAAATTTAAAGAGGCCGTAGAGGGGCAGGCCAGATATAGAAGCGAGCCTGCCACACTCACAGTACTGCTAGGTGCCGGGGTTTTGGTGGGAGTCGGAACAGGCACAACTGCTTTAGTTGAAGGTCCCAGGCAAATGGCCTTGCTAGAATCTGCTGTTACCCAAGATTTAAAGGCCATAGAGACTTCCACAAAAGCCCTAAAAAAGTCTCTAACCTCTTTGTCCGAGATCGTGTTGCAGAATCTGTGGGGCTTAGACGAGAGACTAGATAAAGGGTCAGATTTCTAAGGTTAGAGATATGCACAAGTAAAAGGGGAGAATGTGAAGATGTGAAGATAGAGTTTTCCTTGCCTAGGCTGAGATTTGACCTCTTAGAATCCTCCACCCCTGACCTATAATTAACCTATGTGCTGTTTACCAAAGCAGGAACTTTCTGAAGCTTGCCCATTGTGACCATTGCTCCAGGAAATGAATGTCCTCAGGTGATCTCCTGCTTGCCCAAGACTTGCTATTGTTTCACAGGAAATATATCACATTCCTAAACTCTGTCCTAAGCTGACCTTTGGCCCCGCCCTGTTGTAACTTCCCTATCTCACATTCCTAAACTCTGTCCTAAGCTGACCTTTGGCTCCACCCTGTTGTAACTTCCCAATATCTCATTCCTAAACTCTGTCCTAAACTGACCTTTGGCCCCGCCCTGTTGTAACTTCCCAATCTTGCATTCCTAAACTCTGTCCTAAACTGACCTTTGACCCTGCCCTCTTGTAACTTCCCAATTTTGCCGAACCCAGATGTACCCCCCTCCCCTACCCAGAGTACAGTATAAGAATTCTACCCAGAAAGCATTCAGGGCTCTTGGCTGCCTTTCTGCCTTGGGCTCACTCGCGAGTGTAATAAACTTCTTTTCCTTTTTGTTTTGCAAGACATATGGGTCTGGGGTCTTCTTTGTTCCACTTCTGTTTGAGTCCCCAGACCTCAAGCATGCTTCTTGCAGAGCATCACACAAGGATGTTCAACTTTGAGGTTGGTTAAACTGATTGTGTCAAGAGAAACGTATCCGTCTATATCATGAATTTTGAGACCAATCTTTGTGCCCCTCTTCCCTCCCTAAAAAATATCAAGAAAAATAGCATTTTTTTTAAAATGCATGTACTAATGTAGTCTCCCATTTAAAATCTCTTTCAAATCTCCAACTGCTTTTTGCTTTAATCTATATCTGCATTTATCAATTATTTATCATCCATAACTGACCAACTAAGAAAGAAAAAGGTGAGATTCCTGGTTTGGGGGATAAGGGCTTGTGAGAAAAAAGGGCTCATAACAGTTCTTGGCATTTTTGGAAATATCCAGCTTCCTCAGAATGGCATATTTCTTTCATTTCATGATGCCTTGCCTTTTAGACTCCAAATAATTTCATGTTTTGAGAAGATTTTTAATAATTTTATTCAACAACAATTATTTTATTGAATATTCATCAGAACCTTATTATTTGACCAAGATTGCTAAAATCTATTTTGACTTCTCTAGGAATAGAAGAGTGTTTTGAAATCCTACAACATTCTTCTCGAAGTAGTACTGATACTTTACTACTCAATCATGAATTTTAGAAAAAAAAATACATTATGGATGTTTGCCCAAACCACTTTTTTGTAAGCTGAATTTCAACATTCTAAATTCATGTACTAAAGTCCCAATACCCGAGATTCAGAATATGACACTATGTAGAGATAGGGCCTTTGTTGGGGTAATTTTTATTCAACTAGAGCAACCCAAATCCAATGTAATTGGTTCTCTCAGGAAGGGGAAAGGAAGACATAGAAATCACACACAGATAACAAACCCAAAGAATACAGAGGAAAAGGGAAGTATTTGCCAGCCTGGAAGAGAGGGTTCAGGGTGAATCAACTTTGTCAACACTTGATACTGGATTTCTGACTTCTGGTATTATGATGAGATAAACTCCTGATAAGTTACTCTGTTTGAGGTACTTTATTTTGGTGACCCCAGCAAACTATTACACACCAATGTTTTCAAAAGAAACAGTTGGACACAGCAACAAAGTTTAATGGCTAGTTGGTACCTGACAGGGACGATTATTCAGCTGCCAACAAGTATACCCAGTTAGGACTAGTTAGTGTTATGATATCAAGTTTACCTTGTGTGGCTGGCAGATGGCAATGGATAGAGGTCCCATGCCCCATATGGGTGCGGTAAAAGGCATTGGTGCAGCAGGAGACACTTAGATTGGGTCCATGTGGAAAGACTTAATTATTATGGAGAGAAGAGATAGATGTGAAGGGAGAGGGAGGGAGAGGGAGAGAGAGAAGGAGAAAGAGAAGAAGGAGAGGTTGAGTGTGCCCTCTAGCGGGGTGGGGGAAAGAAAGGAGAAAAAGAGAGAGAGAGTAAAGGTGGGAATCCTTCTTAAATGGAGCTTGATGTCAGAACTCAGGGCAGGGCCATGCTAACTGCTATTGGCCAGATATGACTTCAGGGGCTAGAACAGAATCCTAGCAGTCAATGAGCCGAAGGTGTGTCTATCTGTCCATGCCTGATCTAACACACTTCTAACTCCAAGGCCCTTGTGACTACACTGTCTTTGCAGTCAGGGCAGAAAGAAAAGAAGGTACCAGAAAGGCAGGAGGCAAGGAATTCTTACCTACCTTCTCTGTTAACTTGAAGCTTCAAAGTTCTGATTTGTGGACATTGGTTTTCTGTGTTGTGACTCCATTGGCTTTTACTATACTTCTACCGTTCTTGTTTGAGAACAGAAAGTGTTTTCTCTTAAGGATCTTTCTTTGTATAAATTCGACTCACTAACTAAGTTGATAGGCTTTCCAAGAAGTCAGTAAAACATTTGGAATCTGCTTGTTTTTAATTTAGTATATGTATATACAAATGTATGTTTTACCTAAACCAAGCATAACTCAAAGTACTGGAGTCATTCAAGTTTGAGAGTATGCTTTCGCTCAAGTCTCTCTTGTATGTATGCCTTACTGGCATCTCTACACCCTATTTATTCATCCAAGATCAAATCTTAATTTCTTGAGCATTCGTGGTCTTTTTCATATTAGGTTTTTAAATAAAACTCTTCAGGAAAAAAAAAAAAAAAAAAAAAAAGAAGCCAAGTTAAAACTTGCTAAGCAGTTAAGTAATGCACCAAGAAAGAGCCACAGCAAGATGGTAGACAGCCATGTCTTTTTAAGGTAGCCTAGATAACCAAGCCTGAAGCCTATCACTCCTGGATGTAAATGTGGCTGTTCAACACTGAAAGTGGTACCTAAGGCCACATTTACAAAAGAGACCAATTACTGTAAAGCATCTTTAGCTTCCCAAAACACCTAGAAATCTGAATGTGAAACAATTTAAAGCTATTAGCATAGCGTAGTCTCTTCACTGTTTCAAACAGAGCTAAGATCCCAGTTGGAGCTGGAATTTGGCTGAGAAATTATCACCTCCTCAATTAGCATATTATGCAAATATTCTGATCCAGCAAAGCATTTAAATCTACCTATAAAGTTTTTCCACTGTTAGCTCTTTTGAGCAGGACAAGTTCCTTTTTTCTTTCTTTCTTTCTTTTCTTTTTTTTTTTTTTTTTTTTTTTTTTTGTCATTCTTCTGTTAGCCTTCTGAGAAGGATAACTGAACATTCCTTTTCCTGGCTTCCTTGGTGGAAAAGCACTGACCTCCATCACAGATAGAGCACTTTTTGTAAGGAAGCCAACAGCACTGACTCCATTCTGCCTCTCAAGCACTGCTTTGTACTGTGGTGCCCACCTGTGGGCTTGCTAAAAGATTCGGTGGCCTTGCAGACCTCCTAACATACCAGAAGGAAGTTACTGGCTGAGAAGGAATGTTCAGAGGACTTTGTAAACTAGACGCCTCCTAGAATAATCTTTCAGCCTAACAATTATCTTATGTAATTCTCTTAAGCTTCTTCCTTCTTTTACTGGTGAGAAAGCCAGGTCTGCTGGCCCCTGGTCATTTAAGTTTTAAAGCATTATGGTTGACTGCGAGTACAAAGGGATGCCCTCATCCCTGTCTCCAAATGTCCCTTGTTGAGTTCCTTAGATTGAGCACGTACTAAGCTGTCAGTCACTGTCTCTCAGCTCTCTGGACTGTGCCCTTCTGGCTTCTCAACTGCATGATTCTCTGAATTATCTATGTTTCTTTAATGTATGACATTGTCTTTATTTGCTTCATATTTTTATTGTGCATAGGCCTGCTGGCTCCCAGGTTCACGGCAGAGGGAGGAGAGGAGAGCTCAGCCCTGGAAGTCTCTGGAAGGTGAGGCTGTTAGGGGGGTGGACTTTCAATGTCTGGAAACTTCCTTCTTAGGCAGTGGTGTTTTCTTGACCTGGCTATAAAGAATGGCACCTGCCCCTTAGTGTTTAAACGGGAGACCATTGGTCAGCCTACTGTGCTGACTGGCCTTGTGACACAGTCTCTGTCTTACATTATTTAAAACTCACTTGAGAACATTTTATGGAATCCGGTAATTAACCTCTCAAGTCTAGAACTGGGTTTCTCTAAGAGGAATAGAATTGAAAACCAGGGTAAAGGACAAAGCCAACTGAATTGGTGTGGATATCCCATCTGTCAGATAACAGGCTTAGGTACTGGTTCCCCTGTTCACAGCATCCTCACACGAAAATTCAGGAGACAGTGCAGACTAACTGCTGTTTTCCCCTTTGTTGCTTCAGACATGAAAGATGTGAGTGCAAACTCTTATATCCTCCGCTGGGTAAGAGAATCCATCCCCCCCGTCATGTAAGATATGAAGAGTAATTCATCTTTTATAGATAAGGAGAAGGCTTTCCTGGTCCAGCCTACACAGCTGGAGTTGGTCAGCCCTATACAGCCAGAAACTCAAGTAGCAAACTTGAGGAAAATCTTATTTCTCCATCCTTATAGTGTGGCATGCAATATACTCTGGAGGTTGTATCCCATCCAAGAGAAAGGTACTCTTTGAGCCTGGGGATGACCTGCCATATAACTGTATTGTAAATTTAACATATTTTTCTCATGTATTTAATTCTCCATAATCAGTTTATTTAAAATATACCTAATTTTGAATATTACTTTGTATTAAACAATTTTTAAGTTTACATTAAACTTGTTTGCGTTAGTATTAACTTTGACAATATATAAAAGACTATACAAAGGGAGATAAAAATTGTTCTCTATATCCAATCTTGTCTAGTTAGATGAATTATAACTGTATTGTATATGACTAACAATAAAAATCCAGGCATATTATTAAGTCATTTAATCATTTATAAAGTGACTGATCGTTAGCTTTTATGTATTAATTAACCTATTTTTAACAGTTTAAAACCAGCTAGTAGCTTTTATAAAATTAGGATTTTACAAATTAATGTAATTTATCACTGTTAAGATTTTGAGCCTTAAAAATTACGATTTTTTTTAACTTAAGTTCTTTTAGTACCAAAATAAACTTTAAACCATATAATACATTCCCTGGAGAAACTGGGAACCTCATTTTCATGCTCCTTTTTATAGTATACTTCTACAAGATCTAAATTAACTTAACAGATCTTTTATATTAAGTAGCTCATTTTATCACAAAGAATATAATTACAGAAGAGGATAGTAATATTCATTTTTATAAGAAGATATGAGGATAAAAAGGTGTACTATTAATCTTTACTATAGTTTTGTTATGAGTTAGTTTTTCTAAATGGTTTAAGCTTAACAAAGTTAGGAAAGATGTAAGTGGGTAGATATATATATCTTTAAGCCAGGTTTTGCCACCATGAGTAGATCTTTATAACCCAAGGAATTGATAAATCTTAATTTTCATGCTATTCCTTAAATCCTGCCCTACGTGAACCATGTATGACTAACGCACTCAGGCCTTCTGTGTCTTAACGTTAAGATTTTGTGGTTTGATCTGTTACTTTGGAAGAAAATCTCATTTTGTCAAACAAAATCTATCTTTATCCAGACTACTTTATTTTCTTTGTAACCCTTTTTACCAAAAATACATCTTTATACTTCACTTCCTTATTAACATTTTTCTCTTATACCACATATTGTTTCCCTTTGCTTCTTTTCTCTAAATAAGAGTTGAACCCAAACTGCATGTGGCACACACAGTGGCAAATCCTCCCCTGTACACACTGAGGTTCCCTGGACAAAGACTTTTAACTATCAATCTTTTCTGTTGCAAGTGTTAAACAGACTTTTCCCATTCCCCATCTTACAGATCCTGAGAGGAAGGATGTTACATTTCAGTAAAAGCTTCAGAGATATTGATAACTGACCTGAACCAGCAGGTTGGTCTTTGGTGATAGATTCCTGAAAAAGAGGATCGGGAGATGAGAAGATAAAGAAGAGAGGAAAGCTGGGGTCAGGAGGTCTCGCACAAGCTGATGGCTCGTGCTAAGCAAGCTTATTAAGAAGAACAGCCTCTTATAGAAAGTTTACAGGAAGAAAATTGGCCAAGGTCAGCACATAGCTATAATACAGTAAGACAAAAAGTCAGCAGGAAGCTAATCAAGGAGTATCATATAAAGGGAACATTGGATATGTCCATTATGTCGTAGGCCAAGCACACAATGACCTTGGGACTAACCGCCTTTTCTAGGAGAAGAGTTGAGTTCTTAGGATCCAAAGTCACAGCTCCCTAAAAAGCCTGGTCCCGGGTCATACTGGCCTTGCCAAGCAATTGTTTAGTTTAGCTATTCTGCAGTTATCTTGGTTATATCTCTGGATCATAGTCACGGTCATGGGAAATCCCAAATGTAAGGCAGGTGTAGTTATGGGGACAGGGCACTGAAAAGATATCTGAGCAAACACAGAATAGATCAGGGTAAGATCAAGACAGCTGGCATTGCCTCCAAAACTTGAATTTCACGGCTTGAGCTTGAATGTCTTTACATCATTTTGACACAATTAACTCAGAAAAAAAAGGTGTGATTTAAAATGACCATAAAGGAACTTTAAAGGCATAATAACCTTATAAATAATAAGGGACAAAAGGGGAAATGACAACCCCTAAATAAAGACATCCACAAAGTGAACCTCTGTGTTCTAAAACAAGCTTCATCCGAACGTAGACTGCTGACTTCCATGTGTGGATGCCGAGCTCAATACCTGCTCACACACACCCTGTCATTGTTACCATGACACACTTGCTTCTTGCCGAAACTGCCAACACTATAGCTTCCAGTGTCTAATTAGGAACTCCCCCTCCATTCAAAGCTGCCAACATGAGGCTCACCCACACAAATTCCTGGGTCTCTCCGTTGGTGCTTAGTTTTAGAAAAAGCATCAACTTGGATCGGATGCATGAGCAAAACCACTTGCCCCCCAAAGGAGCTTATATTCATGAGTCCACAGTCACAAGCCAAAGCATCAGACCTCCGACACTGCTTTTATCTTGATCCTGAGCCATGCTGTGCACGCCCTTCCATTACCTCCTCTTCCCACTGCCGTTTAGCTAAAGAGTTTGTTACATCCGTCTGCAGAAGCAATTTAATTGTCCAGAATGAAAAGTAACAGAGCTTACCCAAAAACCAAGATTTCAAGGTTGGAAGCTAGCTGCTTCTTAACACTGGCAATTAGGTGAAAAGAAGAAAATTTGTGTTCCTAACTCTGAAATATTCTGAAGCAATCATTTACTTAATATTTTGCTAAATTACCCAGGATTGCAGTTTTGATTAGGAAAGCAAAAGAGAAGCCTGCAGGTGGCCTGTAAAGCTAATTTCGAAGTTAGCACTGCTGAACTCAGGCAGTGGTCTAAGAATATTAACAGTACTGCAAACCACAGTGCCCTCAAGCTGTTCACCTGCTACAGAATTAATTTATTTTATATCTCACCTAATAGAGTGAGTCTCATCCATTAGGTAAATATGATGTGAGACTGTTGTCTTGTTTTTATAAAGAGAGAGGCATCAAAGACAGGAGATTTATGCTCACAAAATACTCTGCTGCTACAACTAAGTTCAAGCTTGGCCATGCAGTGTCTCATCCATGATGAATTTCAGCTTATGAGATATGATTAATCACTGAGAGAACAAATGTGCTGCCTGAGTATACATTAGGACAAATAACAACAAAAACAGATCAAACTGAAATTTTCAGCATGATAAATTTAGCAGTTGAACATCGGGGTCATCTCCTGGTTGTCTGACATTCACAGATTGGAAATACTTTAAATATAAGAACCTCACTTAGATGTCTGCAATATTCAGTGAGGTTGGCAAGACAAATAAACCCAGAAGTGGATAATTCTGAAAAATGTTTAATGTTAGCGGTGACAGAGAAAAGGCTAGGAGCAGTAAGCAACCTTTAAAAATAAAAATAAGATGTAAGCGAATCAAATACGACATTACAATAGAGAGGAAACTGAATGTATCCGCACTAGAAAAGGGAGGCTTCATTATTCACAGGCACCATGGCCCTGTCTTGACATTAGAAACTGATGAGGACACCCTGCTCTGGAAGATGAATTTAGCGTGCAAGGCATTGTTCTAATGTGTTCTCAGATGTATAGAATATACTTTACAGATGGCAGTAGAAGGGTATTTTTATCTTCAGACATCCGTAAGAAAAAGGAACATAATTTGCACCAAGAGGAAAACCTGGAATAAGTTTTATATCATTTCATCTTCTCAACTCATTTGGCAAAATTAGATTCTTAGGAGGGAGGGGGGAGGCAAAGGCACTCAGAGCTGTTATAAGTCACCTTGTAGGAGTGAGTTTATGGCAATTAATAAAACACTGGGAATGTGCTGTCCATGGGGCTTTAGGGAAGAAAGCCTCTAAACATTGGAGACATGGCCAAAGACTTCAATGACGTTTCACTGGCTCATTTGATTAATCTTCCCTGCCAAAGACTATTTTTTTTTAGGTTCATTAAATTCTCTGGCAGAAGCTGATTTTTCTTCTGTTCACCCACTCTGTTTCTTCCCAGAATGTAAGTTCAGTGGTCCGAAAGGCGGGTCTTGACCCCTGAACCCACACATTCCTGGCTTTCAACATGTTCTTGCCATCTCTGTCATCTTTTCTGCCTTGATCCCCGACTTCAGCAAACTCCCCATTTGCAAATAATCCAGTGTCAGACGTATCAGAGAGCATTTGGGGTGATGGTGATTTTCCCACGACTTCCAGTGGAGACATGACTGCAGCTGTGCTGGAGACTGCCCTCAGAAGATACAATCAACTACTATACTGCAGTCCTTTTAAGAAAGTGTTGGTTTTTGGAGGAAAGGACTTCCGCCCAAGAAAAACCTTGAGTCACCCCCAGTACACAGAAGAATGTCTGTTTTCTTTTCCCAATTACAGGCCAACACCTTGCAAATGAGCTGAGCGTGCTCCACAGAGTTTGCTGCTGCAGCTAAAGCACTAGAGAAACAGGTTCAGTTGAGGTGGACTGCTCAAAACAGGAAAATGCCAGGATGTTGTCAATCTGCTAAATGTCAAGGTGCTTAGTTCTGACATCCTAGTAATTCATATCTCAAAGGAGTAGTTTCCTGCAATGCTTGGTGGAAACTTTCAATACGCTAAGCTCTAATTCTACAAAAGGACTCCATGCTCAAGTAAACAGATTCATATTTAGTGAGTTATAAATTAAAATTGTAGGTACATCACCAAGATATAAGAAGCCCCTCCTTCTTACTGTTACAGCGTGATTATATCCCCAACATGTCAATGCTTCCTCTCATAAATGGTTATTCTTTTCTTCTTTCTTCCCCCCATTCACCCATAGTGAAGGGCCACTGCAATAATAGCTACAGTTCTACCACTGACTGAACTCTTTATGAGAGGTATAGTGGGGCATTTAGGAACCAGACGTTCAGAAGGGACATCACCTGCATGGTCTCAGCCAGTTCTCAACAGCCCTGTGACATGTGATCTTACTTAAAGACACACTCTATGGCTTACAGAATCCATGCAACGTTTACACCATTGCACAGCTACTGGCAGAAAATCACTGTTGATTTGAAGAAGCATTTGACTTTCTACACTGTTGTTTCTTTAAGGATGTTCTGAACCAAACAAAAGGTGAACTTCACTGCCATAAGAAAACACTGGTTTTTCTTTTCCTGGGGAATAGAAACTGATTGGAAAGCATCTTGACAGAAATTGTGTCCCTGGGAGAATCTGATGGCCAAAATTAGCCAACACACCACTACATGCAAACCGAAGTCGAAATCCTTAGTCATAAATATCTCTTGTGGTATTGCCATGCTGCTTTCACAAACAGCACATTTCTGCTCTGTCCATTGCTGATGCCCTCCTCTTCCTGGGATAAAGAGCATACTCCTTCCTCTTTCTGTTGACATTGCTCAGAGTTTTGGGTCCCACTTCCTAGAAAGCATCTCCTGACACTGCCTGGTTTATTTCCCAGGTTACTTTTTCTACTTAAGTGCCATAGTTTTATTTGTGTAAAGAAGTTATTTCTTACCCCAGAACCTAGAAAGAAAAATCTCTTTGTGTGGGAAGAAGGTGTCCTAAAATTGACAGGGAGAGAAGATGAGATCAAAGCTGTGAACAAAAGGAATAGTCCTGGACATGAGATGACAAAGAAAATGTGCTACCCTGCAGAAAGGACGAGGGAGAGGATGAATGAACAATGAAGAGAATGGGTAACACACATGATATCCTCCAGGAATACCCAGGATGTTTGGTGCATTCTAGAAGGGTACAAGAAAATGCTGAATGTGTAAATTTATACTAGAAACCTATACAGACTTAATTCTTGTATTCTAGAAAGGGTAAGTAGAAAAAGAACTGTTAATGTTGGAACCAGAATGTAAAGGTGTCAGCTCAAACATACTTAGACAAAGAATTAGAGATACAAGGCCCTGCTGCCTAGAACTCTCTCAACCGAAGATCAAATTAGGTTGCCCTTCTGTTATGGATTATACTCTAGCTTGTCTTCATCATAATTAATTAGGAAAATGCCTCGCTTTCACATGAAATCATGATATCTCTCGGGTCCAAGATTCAAACTTATGCACCACTATATCTCCTTATGCAAGGAATACACAAAATACTTGGACATGAAAAATCAAGATCTGATGTAGAATAATGTTTTTGTCACTTGTATTGATTTAATAAAATGCTAATTGGCCATTTGCCAGACAGGAAGTATAGGCAGGGTTACCAAACTAGGAGAACTCTGCTAGGAAAAGAGGCAGAGACACAGTCACCAGCCAGATGCAGAGGAAGCAGGATGAAGATTCTGTACTGAGAAAAGGTACCAAGCCAGATGGCTAAACATAAAATTATGGGTTACTTAAGTATAAGAGCTGGTTAGTAATAAGTCTAAGCTACTCACTGAGAATTTACAAGTAATATTAAGCCTCCCAGTCAATTATTATGGAAGAGGCTCTGGATGTTTGAGAGTTTCTGGTAGGAGAGAAACTTCTGACTACAAATTGATAAGAGCAGTTTCCAAACATTCAGGAACTCTATAAAGATTATTTCCAGGGGTGATTTACATAATTCAGCCAAAATTCAAATAGCGGGGAATATAATACAGTGTGATAGTAAAAAGTCTGAAGCAGTACTCCAGCATGAATCAACACAGAATGTAGAACTAACATACAAGGGCTGAGAATGCCTCTCCATTGATCTCTTGTTTTTTAGATAAGTAATCTGCTCGTGCAGGTAATTATTTGGTGAGAAGCAGCCAGCTTGTGTGTCATATGACATTTAGTGCCATTCCCACCCTGTGCTATTTCCATTCCCACTCTGTACCAATAACATCTACCAGTTGTGGCACACAGAAAAAAAGTCTTCAAAACTTAATATCTCTGTAAAGAGAAATGTTTCATCATTGAGAAATATAGGTCTCGTAGCATACCTGGACGAAAAGAGGGTCCAGCACTTAAAGAAGGTTAGCGATTATCAGAGACAATTCAACATGAGACAACTGGCTCACATTATTTCACCTGTCATTCCCTGTGAACAGCTCCAATTTAGTCCCTTCTTACTCCTATCGGTACCTGGCCCTGTCTCATCTCCACCACGGCAACACTCATACTTGTTAGGGTGAACGTGATCTCTGTAATCTGGCTGCTTTATCTCATAGCTTCCTAGAACCTCTTATTCTGATACCCAAATGGACAGTTTATCATTAATGCATTAAATATTCCATTCAAAATCCAGGCTCCAGAATGCATTACCTCCTGAGCCAAGGCCTGCTACTCTCCTAGGTCTCTGGCCATCTACTGGCTCTCTACTACTTCTCCTGATGTTCATTCTTCCCTTGAACAATATTATGTTTAATGTTGTAATAGGCGCTTTGGCCCAGATGATCACTATTTTCAGACTTTTCTAAATGAGTCCCAGATAAATATGCAATTTTATAGCACAGTATGTTGGGTCATTTGACCTAAACAGTGACTTCCAGGACATCCAGGGCTACACAGAAAAGACCTGCCTTGAAAAATAAAAAGAAGAAGAAGAAGACTCTCCAGAGAAACAAGTGGCCAGAAACTGTCACTGTGACCATGTCAATCACTTTCATATAGATATAACATGAAATGGAGCAAAAGTAAAGAAAGTTACAAATTAGGGGGTAAAAATCTCCATCTTCTCGAAACTTGAAGAGAGTTCATTCTTCAACCGCCAGCGAGGGGCCAATGAATAACTCAAGAAGGACTCATGTTTCATATGAATTATAAGCACTCAGGATTTCTCAGAAACTTATAATTCTAATTAGAATTGAGATAGTTGACTTTGAAAGTGAGTTATGGAAATTGCTTTCTTATGAGAATTGAGTCCCAAGAAATCAAGAGTTTTAAACTATTAATTGACTCATTTTGTTAGAAAGATATATATTTAAATCAACTTAGATTTCTCTGCTGGCTATATCTTACACACAGAAGGGAAGGGAGGAGAAGTGAGATACTGAGGCACATGACCCATGACTAATTAGGGGCTGAGGAAAATTTAAGCTGTGTTTTAGCATCAGGGATGTAGGAAGAGATTTAGTGGTTTCTCCATCTGGAACCCTCAGCACAAGCACTTCCATTCACTTTGTTTCCCAGTTGTGATCATGAAAACACACACAAGCGAGCTTGATTTACATATAAAAATGCACACATCCAATTATAAGCAAAGCCACCCCTTCTGTCAGGCAGTTAATTATCAACAGATATTTTTGTTAGACAGTGAAGATAACAAGACATTTCAGTAGAAGTGTACAATTCACAACACTGTCCAAGTCGTTGGCCAGAGCCACAGTTACTGGCCCAGGGACAGACACATTTTGTTATCAAGTGGCTCATAAATCCCTACAAAAACTAATGGCCTGGGGATAATCACCTGACACATGTCCAGGCAATCCAGGGGCCAGATAGCAGTCGTCTAAAAATATAAGCAGAAACTGTAAGGTTTCCCTTCGGGACACTTAAAGAGAGAACCCTGGGAGAACTAGAATGAGCAGTAAGAACTGAAATATGAGAAATAAAGAGGGAAGCCAAGATTAAGCTTTAGAGGAGCCCGTTCTGTGAGTCAACAGAGAAATCCACCAGAGAGAAACCCTGAGCTTGCTCCCTGGCCCAGCAGGACAAGGGAACCTGGAGAAAGCCGAACTAGCAAGTCCAAGGAGCTGCTGTGTTCCTCCTGTATGTCTGTCCCAGTCTACCAAAAAAAAAAAAAAAAAAAAAAAAAAAAAAAAAAAAAAAAAAAAAAAAAAAAAAAAAACAAAAAAAAACAAAAAAAAACAAAAAAAAAAAAACAAAAAAAAAAAAAACAAAAACGTGTAATTAAACCAACTACTTTTGTCTCCAGGCATGTTTAAATATTGTGTCATCCATGGGCTTATGTGCTAGAGACTTGGACCCCAACTGGCAGGGCCTTTAAAGGGGGATTCTATCAAAGCATGCTAATGTAACTAGCAGACTAACCAGTCCATGGTGTGTTCATAGCCGAGTGCAGACTGGGGTAAGGAAATGGTCCCTAGAAAAGGGACTTTTAAGACATAGCTTGATATTACTGCCATGTTCCTTTGCTATTCTCCTTGCCATGAGGTAAACAGTCTCTTTGTCCACATAATCTTGCCACCATGATGCTACTTTTTAAGTCACTACAGGCCCATGCTGATAAATCTAGCTGGCCATGGACTAAAAACCTCACAAACCATAGGCCAAAATAAATACAACTTTAAGTTCTTTTCTTGAGCATTTTGTCACAGTCACTAAAAATGACTAGTTTCTGTTCCCAGTCTTTAAATGACAAAACGTAGTCTTCACGTTTAACATAGCAACAGCCTATGGAAAAAGATTACCAACAAAATTCCAGAATTGTAAATCAGAATTCAACTTCTATGCAAGCAGCCTAGGTGAGTTGATAATCTGCTTTATGTGTATCATCAGAATGCCCTCCACCTCCCTCCCCAGAAAGTCTTATGTCCGTTACTTGAATTTGCTGAGGCAATTCTATTTGAATCTGTATATCCCAGCTAGGTTAGAGTCTGAATGCTTAAATCCCCCATGTTGCTTATCCTGGAGTGTTATGAATAGGAAATAAAGGCACCTAAGCTTGCAGGGAGACCGGTGGAAGTAAAGCATAGGACTGTACTGTAAAGTTTGTAATTGGTTTTAATCATATTTAACATCTGTTTCTCTACTTTAGCATATAATTTAGATGAAGCAGCTTAGAAATCTCAGCAAGAATCCATACTTTACATTTATTGAGAGAGCAGCACTTCCGAAGCATCAAATTGCTCTCCTAATTCATCCATTATAATGCAGTAATTTGGAAATTCTTTTTTTTTAAATTTTCTTCATGAAATGTTCTTAATCAGTGGTCCTAGCTCCTAAAGCCTTCCATCTGCCATCCTAGCAACAGCAACAGACTATCAGCCTAGCCAAATTCATATCAACCTAAATTCAGACTTTCTCCCTCTTAAGATGAAAAGGCGGCTTCCTCTTTCCAGGAGTCTATCGTTTCCCAGTCACCAATAGAAGGAGTCTGAGATGATGCCTAAGCACATCCTCGAGTCCTGCCTTTTCCTCACAGTCTATACTCACATTCTCAGCTGCCTGCTGTCCACATCAGCTCCAGAGTCTCTCACAAAACCTAAATTTACCTTCAAAATGATGTCTTGAGTGATTCCACCTGGCTCACTCCACGGACCGTCTTCTTTTCTGTTAATTACCTCTCTAGTAAACTTGTTCTTAGATAATTCCACAGATACATATGTATGTGTGTGTGTGTATATATATAGTGCATTATGATTACTTTTATATCTTCCCTATGACTCTCCCCACTTCTATCAAACTACTCTATCTCCCACCCTTCCCTACAAGTCTCTTTCCTACTTTCACGTGTTTTCTTTGTGGATTCACTGAGTTTAACCAGGGCAGTCTATAACCCATGGGCTTGGATATGTCCACTAGAGCAGGTGGGCTCAGCAGTTCTTACAAATTCTACACTTGCACGCTTCTTTTCCCTGAGCCCACTAGCTCTCAAGACTCAGACTGCCCTTCCATCTGTTCCATGGTTCCTATAGTGAAGGTGTTAGACTGTATAAGGTCATCTTCTGGAAAGTTCTTCATGTTCCACCTTGGGTTAGTGCCACAGTTCCAGTTCAAGTTAATTATACTGAATTAGCTATTCAGGACCAAGCTTTGACCTACTTGCTTAATTCTTATGCTAATTCTTAGTAGGGTGTGGTGGTTTGAAAGAAAATGCCCCCCAAAGACATTTGCACTGTTAGACCTATTGGAGTAGGTGAGGCCTTGTTTGAAGAAGTGTGTCACTGGGAGGTGGCCTTTGAGGTCTCAAATATGTTCAAGCCATGCTCAGTATCTCAGTTCACTCCCTGTTGCCAGCAAGTCAAGATGTAAGACACTCAGCTACTTCTCCAGCACCATGTCTGTGTGCGCCATGATGATAAAGGACTAAAACTCTGAAAATGTAAGGTACATCGATTAATATTTTTTTCTTTATGAGAGCTGCTGCGGTCATGGTGACTCTTCACAGGAACAGAAACCCTCACTAAGACAGAGTTCTCCCTTTTAGAATTTGCAGGTCCTCTGCTCTATGTTACCAAATTAATTTTCCTAAGCCCATATGTAACACAATGAAAGAACATTTTATTTTCTCCCAAACTAACAACTAAATGGTCTCTACAAATTTCCTCAAAAACATCTCCTAAGTACTTTGTAAAGCAGACATTGCAGACCATCAGCTGGAACCCTTGCTTTCCTGATGATGTGTTATGTGTACCCAACACTATTTCATGATATGCTAAAAGCCATTGTTCATCTTTGCTCCTCTCCGAACTTAAGAAATCTACCAGTACCTAAATATTATTGCCAAATCCACTTGTTATATTGAGCAGAATTTGTTTAGCCATCAGCTCCTATTCTCACATCCTTTTGCCATCACACATTAAAATTCGCCTAATAGTCATACTAACTTAATTATACAATGAATTTAACACTCAAGGCTCATCCTGAGATGACCGAAAGTTCCATAATATTATATAGTTTGTCACTGGTGCTACATGCACAAGGCTATTGTAGATGAGTGAGTTTCCCCATTAGCAAATTCATTCCACTTTCCACATAGCTAAAATGTATTGTTCTCTTTTGATAATATAACCCCACTTAAGCTGATGTAAAAAAACAGCTTACTGTGAGGCACCTATTATTCCTGCCCTCTTTACAAATGAAAAGGCCTATACATTATGTATGCATATATATGATTATGGTGATATTTGAGAATATTAATGGCCTAAGCTTTCTACCCAATGGGGGGCCTACTACACTTCTCTCAAGGCAGATTTTCTTAGGACAAATACTGTGTCTCCCAGAACAGCTGCCATAACACCAAGTATATTATAGTTAAATGTATAGTAAAAATAAAATAGAATCATGTCAACATTTTCTATCTACCTTTTCCCCAAAATCTTGAATTTGAAAGAATAATAAGTATACAGGGTAAGAAATATGCCACCAGATGGATATAACTTCATTGAAGAAAGAGTTAATAGATGGGAAGACTGTGTTGCTGGAGATATCACAGAGTTTAGCTGCAGGGCATAGAAAAATCATGCTAGAATTGACCTGGAAGCTGATTCTCCATATTATTTGGCTTTTGTAGCCCTGAAAGATGTCATGCAGGCTGCTGAAGAAGCACCCTCATCAACAGTCATATTCAGCTGTGGACATTGTGTGCTACATTCCTGGCCTTCTAGGCAAGGCATGCCCACTGGTACAGTCATGGCAAACCTATTTATTGGTCAGAAGGACATTGGATTTGAGGTTCAGTTCACAGGAGGGGATTCAAAACCGGTACCATAAACCTGCTCAAAAATCCTCTACCAGAAATATCATAGGCCATAGGAAAGCAGCTTGTTTTTTCTAATTAGACATATTATGCCCATTGAATTGACTTAAAATCATTATGTCCATAGGTTAGTGATTATGTCAACTTTTGTCAGAGCTTCTTATGCCACAGCACAGCAGTTACTGTAGAGACTCCTATCTGGTCAACCCTCTGACAGTAAGTCACTGCTCCATCATGGAAGGAAAAATTCATGAGTCCCCACACTCCTAGAAGATTTCTAGGTAGTTAACCATGGCTAGGAGGAAGGAGCTCACAATTCCCAACCCCCTCTAAAGATCTGTAAGTAGTTATGGTGACTAGAGGGCAGGCAGACATTTCTTTAGTGGTGAATCTACTGACAAGTTGACCATGCTTCTCTGTAAATAACTGCTCACCTATGCTTCTGTACACAGCTCTGATTAAACTCACTGGATCACATCAAAGAAGATATGAAAACTGAAAGAGCAATAGTTGGAATGACAAAGCAGGAATGGGGAGGGTAGAGGAGTGAGTACTGTGAGAAGAATACAATAAAGACACAATATATATATATATATGTAAATATATATGTGTGTGTGTGTAATAATGGAAATCCACTATGTATAATAGATGCTAATAAAGAGAGTTACCTAAGGTTCATTAGTACCTCTCAAGAAATACAACATAAAAAAGATTCAGTATTACAGACCAGACACCTTGGGTTGGGAAGGTTAAAATCTCCATGCTCAAAATCCCTCTTGAGCTATCCCTGTTGGGAGTCACTGGGTAGACATCTTCCTGAAGACTTAAGCCTTGCTAGGCAAAATTTACTTTTAATGGGGTCCACACAACCTAGGACTCCCCATTCTTGCTTCCTTTTGTCATGGTACATTTTCTTATTTAAGCTGTTGACATTTGAAAGGTCCCTCTGAATAATTGATAACTTTCTGGAAATATGCAGGAAACTTTTTTTTTTTTTTTTTTTTTTTTTGCCAAGAACAGAAGCCCCATTTGGGGAGCTGCTCAGATTAGAAATTCAGTTTTAAGTCCAAATGCCTTTCAACCTGAAACCTCCATCAGCTTGGGAAAGGAAGGCCAGGTCTGCTCAGCACTTGGCAAGGAAACAGTCACATATAATTAGGAAATATTTTTAATGCAACAAATATCATTTATTGCAATGAACAAAAACCACCTTGGGAATTTTGTTGCTGCTATCGCTTTTGTGGCTCATAATCAGTGTATATAATACTGCATGGGATGTGGCCATTTGTAGCTACAAAGGATTAAGATAATAAGCTCAGTTTCATGTGGACTTACAAAGGAATCACCTATTGCTGTAAAGTCCAGAGAGACAAAATTCAAAGGTACATTTTAACCAATATACGGGGGGGGGGGGGGGGGGGGGGGGGGGGGGGGAAAGGGAACAAAGACTGTAAACTTGCTTCTCATTCAGATGTCTGGCCTATCTGGCCCCAGTTTACAAAGGACCTTCCCTTTGTCCACTGTGAGTCAGACTTCTGATTTCCAAAGTTAAATGACCAGTTAATTAGGCAACTAAAGGTAAGAAAGCCAAGGATTTCACTGCCACAAGGTCAGGGCTTCCTTGCCTCTTCTAGGCCACCCAGCTCTTCAAGAATGCTACGGAGTTCCTGCACTTGCTCTCTGAAAGGCTTGAAATAAAATTAGATTACAAAGGTAGCCAAGATGACATCATGAAAACGTTTAAAGTTTGAAGTACCTACATGTTTCTTTATTAATGTGTTAAATATCAAATCTATAGTTTTCAAAACTAATACATTCATATATAATGATAGCTGCACCAAAAGTAATATTATATATGGCAAAGGACTTGTACCAAGGTCACAGATACCACTCACTACCAAAGTGTGAGCATGTATACATGTGTATGTACGTGTGGAATGGGGGGGAGTATAGCCTACATAGATAAAGATGTGAAATTTATTCAAGATTAACAAAATTAGAGACATAATGTTTTTCTCAGTCTAGCTTTCAAAAGCTTTAGACTTAATTCTTAGGGAGAAAAATACATGGTGTGTGTCCTTATAATAATTTCTGCTGTTGTGTCCTTGATTTTATAAGATGCTACACACTCACCTTGAAGTCACACTTGGGAGTCTGTTAATCCCTAATCAGGCATCAGGGATGGGGATGGTGCCCACAGATGCATAATTGAAAACTGTAAGTCTTTTGTGTTCGCAAATTAATCTTTGGACATAAATACATTTACTACATGTCTTCCCCTTAAGGTTTGCATAGATTCTATAGATATTTCTGCAGTGTTTGGATTTTCTGGTTTGCTAGTTTAAACCAGAGAGCTTCTTTGCATATGCTGTAGTACCACATAAAGAGTTCCACCACAAACAAAGATTTAACCAGTCATTTTGCAATCAGCAGGCCCCTCGAATCATGTCTTAAGTCTAAGCTCAGGTACAAATCAGTGAACTTGCTGTGAACAAAACACCTCATCTATTAAAATAATCCTTCTAAATCATTCATGGGGTGGATTCTTATTAGACCCCACATAGAGTCTGTGAACAATACAGGTGCATATTTTTAATCAATTACTCCAAAACATCTATTGAAAACCTGTTTTCACTTCAAACTGGGGAAAGCCAAAAGAATATGAACAGACCCTTTGTGCTTTCAAAAATCAAGAGATACAGATGTAAACGTAGAAAGGGATTGAATGAGAGATAACAGTTTCACAGTTACAGCCGTACTGGCTGCCCTGACCAGGTGGGAGCCTTAAGTGAAGATAACAGGACTGCAGGGAAACACCTGTGGACACAGGAGGCTATCCTAGTAAAGTGTTTCTAAACTCATAAAACACAAAGCTAATTTCATCCCATGACTAACATCATACATTGGCTTTTATTCTTCAAATTCTCAGTGCATTCACTGTGTTCTCAAGAAAGGGTATGGAGAGTTGATTGTACAGGGGGCCCCACTATCTTGACCTGCACAGATAGAGGAAGATTTTTTTGAGAATCAACAGGAAGCCTTGTTGTTCTGTCCTTTGCTCCGAATTATTTCCCAAGTTCTTTCTGCCGAATAATTGCACAGTGAAAATGGTATTTTAACGCACCTAAACTATGTTGCAAGGTTTCTGCTTTGGAAGGTACAAAGGGAGAAGACTTATAGTCTTCCTGCTAACACCATGGCTTGATGAAGGTTTGAATGACATTTCTATTGGCTCTTTCTATTGTTTCATTATAATAAAGTGAATTTAAAATAGCACATTTCGACACATGGAGCAAAGGCACGGCTCACAATTTCTGACAGAGAGTGAGTGTCTATCTCTTTACCCAGCTGAAGTGGTGCCGTCAGTGACAATATCACATACACAATTTATCATTTACTCAGCCTAGCAGCTTCCAAATGGTACATTTTTAGCAACCGCTTCTTCTTAACTTTGGAGGACTGCTTTTATCCCAACATTTACATATAAAATAAGATATCATTAATATTTCATATTGTACGGCTTCAAATTTACATAATTCAAATTCTTATATCACGTAACTGAATTGTAATTACTGTCTAAACCACCAACACAGTCACTTGAAGCAAAGTACCCTAGTTCCTCTGTAATTTTTAAGGCTCTAACTGTGGGGAGATATTAGGAGCTTATGGGGAGATAACACTAAAAGTTTGCAAGACATTTTGACCCATTTTATCTCCTTTGAGTATTATAATCACCACGTTTAGAAGGTAGTGGGACTAAAATATTTCCTCATTTGAATAAATTGAGGCTTACTAGGCTTTGTTTAAACGAAGCTAGGGCAGAAAATGAGACTGAACTTAAATCCGGAGCACTTTCCCATCAACAATGAAAGATATCAGGCTAGGAGATAGGTAACTAACCAGTAGATGAAAAACAGTTGCTGGAGCCATTTGAGAAAGCACTGTAATGTATAGACGTCAGGAATGTCTTTCAAAGCAATGAAGCCCAGAGTGTCTGAGCCAACTCATGTCTTGGAGGAGATGGGGCAGAATTATTGAATGGGCACAAATTGATTCAGAAGAATCATATAGACCAGAGCAAGAACAACACGAGAAATGGAGAGAGTAGAGAGCAATTAAGTCACTCAAAGGCTTCTGCTATTGACAGGCTTCACTCGCGACACGGATGGAGCTGTAACACAACGGTGAAGTGTAGCTGGAGCTACCAGGCAAGAAGAGCTGACGTGATGTATCATCGCAGCAAGGTGGTCAGTTGGGTGGTGGGATGGGGTGAAAGGCCGGACCTTATCCAAATACTGTCTGTGTTACTTAAGGGCAAGCGGCTTATGCTTTAGAGCGCCAACATGCACATCTGGATCAGGACAGCAACAGTCCTGCCTGCTCCAAGGAAACTGAATGAGCAAGCAAGAAAGCATCTCTGGGTGTGGTTCTTGGGCTTCGCAGACACACAGAGCTCCCCTGAAGAGTGCAGCAAACTCTAGTGATGGAAGGGTCCCTGTGGGTGCTTTGAAAGAGGACAAGGAAAACTTCTGTCCCCATATGGTAGTGATAAAATCTTTCTGATGCTTCCTCATTTGTGCAATTGATCTATGACCCGTGAGAAAGTCATGCAAATAATACAGAGGTGAGCGAAGTAGACATAAGCAATCCCTTTTGTTTTCTGATCGCTTTCCCTAGAATAACTACCACCACCACCTGTTGGCTATGCCTCTTCCTTAGAACAACCATCAGAAGCAGGATTATGCAGTAATGGAATGGGTGTCCCTCCTTGGTGCTATCTAAAGGATGTTGCACTCTCTTCCCCTGACCTGGGTTGTGGCAGATTGGGGCACTGTATGAGTGAAGCATTGGCTAGCAGCTCCCCTGTGCCTTGCTCCCATCCCTTGCATCATTCAGGGAGAACCTGGATCCTGCACTTTCCATTCCTCACTAAGAAGATGAATGACTTGCCGGCTTCCTACTGATTTAGCTGTTTTAGTCAGCCTAAGGGATGTGGCCCCTTTCCCTCACCAGCCCCAGCATGTCAGAGCCTGAGGAGCCTTTGGCAGCCTGGGGCTGCAGCCTTGTAAATCAGTCCTGTGCAATGGTATGTGAAGAGAGTGACTTCTCAGGGAGAGAGCAATCCACTGTGCCAGGGGTGCACTCAACTCCTGGTTTATAAATCACTTCCTAGAAAACCAGGTGCAGAATCCAGGTTTGCAAATCAAGTTATTTTATCCAGGATTTACCAGCATAATTTTCAAATCTGTTTCAGGACTTGTAAATCTATATTAGGATTTGTAAACCCATTTAAAGATATGGAAATTAATTTTTGGACTTATAAAATACTAAAAACAGTCTGGCTACATCTTCTATTAATAAAAGAGAGACTTGTGAATCAAAGCATGCTGCTAAAATTTGGCAGGCAGGTCCACAAATTAAATTCTGGAGTTATAACTTCAGGTGAGTACAGATTTATAAAGCCAATTTGTGAATCATCAGAAAATATAAGGTTTTTATTCTGGTTTGAAATATTACAGAGCAGCATCAGCAGTGATACCCCATTTATAAACTAAACCTTTCAAAGCAATACTAATAATCTACTTGGATTTAAAGGATTTGATTTATGGAGCCAAACAAAATTTTGTTAGAAAATCTATGAAGTAGCATATGTTTGCATTGGTCTGCCATGGAAGAATATATCTAATAGCATCACACTAAGTGTGATTGTTAATTGTAGCCTAAAGCATTCCCTGATAGATGAGAAAACATTATCCAGAGTCAGGCTATTAGGGTGTTTCTAGAAGATATTAGCATGTGAAGCAACAGATTGAGTAAGGGGCATTCTTTCATCCATGTGGGCAGACAGAACCCTAGCCATCAAGGGTCTTAGTAAATCTGCATCAGAGCATGGTGTGTTCCTTCTCTGCTCCCATAAAGCATCCAGAGACAACATGCCCGTGGGCACTATAGCCTCATGTTCTAGTGTGCTTTAGGGTTTATGTTGCTGAAACATTGTGACCAAAAATTTGGGGAAGACTTATACTTCCACGTTGCTGTTCATCACTGAAGGAAGCCAGGTCAGCAACTCAAAACAGGGCAGCAACCTGGAAGCAGGAGCTGATGTGGAGGCCATAGAGGGGTGTGGCTTCCTGGCTTCCTCCCCTTGATTTGTTCAGCCTGCTTTCTTATAGAACCCAGAAACACTATCCCAGGGATAGCACCACCCACAATAAATGGGCTGGGCCCACAGCTCACCCCCATTAATCACTAATTAAGAAAAGGTCTTTCTGACAGATCTTATGGAGGCATTGTTTTAATTAATTTTAGATGACACTAGCTTGTGTCAAGTTGGAAAAAAACTAGCAAAAATAATTGACCCTTTGTCAACTTGAGAAACAAATGAACATGTAACTATTAAGCTACAACCTTCCTTCTTCAAATCAGCCCCCACATTTTACATTGAAATCATAAAAAGCTTTAAAAATCCCACATTCCTTACAAATTAAAACACATTAAAATTTCAGTCTTTTTAAAACAGCTAATCTCTTTTTAAAATCCAAAGTCTTCTAAAATCCAAGGTCTTTCAACTGTGGGCTCCCACGGAATCAAATCAAGTACTTACTTTAAGTAGAAAGAATCAGGGCATAGTCACAATATGAACAAAGCAAAACCAAATTTCAATAGTGTAAATAGCTCAGTGTCTCATGTCTGGGATTCACTTATGATCTTCTGGACTCCTCCAAAGGGCTTGGGTTACTTCTTCAGCTCTACCTCTGAAGCACACACAGCTTGTCTTCAAGGCTCGGGCAAACTCCACTTCACAAGTGCTGCTGTTCTTCACAGTTATCCCATGGTACTAGCATCTCCAAAATTCTGGGGTCTTCTGCTACAACTGGGATGCACTTTCACTATTAGCCTCCTAGACTCTGTTCATGGTGCAAAACATCAAATTCTCTGCACAACCCCTTCCAACCCTGGGTCTTCAACTGCCACGGAGGCTACCCCTTCACCAATGTCTTCTCCTGACTCACTCACAGTTCCAAGCCTCAGCTGTTCTCCATGACCCTTTCATGCCTTCAGAAAGAATTCCAGCTGGGTGGCTCATATAGTACCAAGTTCAGCTGCCAGCATGAGGCACAACCTTGCTACCTCTAGAACAGAGTTTGTGTGCTGACTCTTGGGACACTCTCCCAAAAAGAGTTCATTTCAGTAATACTGGTCTTTTCTTAATCACTGCTAATTTTCTGGCTCCAGTTAACTGTCCCAGTGGGGCAAGGTTTTGCGTCAGGTCAGTAGTTCCGGTTTCTTGTTAATCACAGCTGGTTCTCCAGCCCCAGCTAACTAGAACAAGAGAACCTTAATTCAAAATAGCGAACAGTCCCAATAGTCTTGAAATTTTCCTCTGAAACTTCACAAGCCAGACCACCATGGTCTGCTTTTAACATTCTTATCTTCCAAGCTCCTAAAGAACATCCTGCTCAGCTCTCAACACTCAATGGACTTTCTATCCCAAAGTTCCAAAGTCCTTCCACACCCCTCCACAAAACACTCAGGTCTGTCACAACACCACCCTGCCCCTGCTACCAACTTGTCTTAGAGGAGCAATGAAACACCATGATCAAATACAGGTAGAGGAAGAAAAAAAATGTATGTTCCTTAAACTTCCATATCATGGTTTACCATCAAGAATTAAAGATAGAAACCCAAACAGGGCAGGAGCCTGAAGGCAGGAGCTGATGTAGAGACCAAAGAAGAAAGCTCCCATAGAAAACTTGCTCAGTTTTCCTATAGAACCCAGAACTCCCAGCCCGGGGATAACACCACCATCCAGGGCTGGGCTCTCCCTCATCAATGACTAATTAAAATACCTTATAGCTGGATCTTATGGAGGGAGGCATTTTATCAATAGATGTTCTATCCTTTCATATGACTCTAACTATGTGAAATTGACATAAACTACCCAGGACATGGTGTCCTCACATTCTGAGACTTAAACACATGACCTCCTGTCTTAGCTAGGTTTCTATCACTGTGAAAAGACACCAGGACTGGGGCTCGCTTATAATTTCAGAGGTTTAGGCCATTATCAGCAAAGAGAGGTATAGCCAGAAGTGAGATCCAGACCAGCAGTCCCAAATAATCACACAAAGTCTTTTTATTAATTATAAGCTGTTTGGCCTACAGCTCAGGCTTATTCCTTGTTAACTCCTATACTTCATGCTAACCCATGATTCCTATTTATGTTTAGCCATGTAGCTTGGTACCTTTTGGTGTTTTCATCCCACTTCCTCTGTGTTTCACAGTCATTCTCTCTGCTCCTTGGCTTCCCAGAATCCTCCTAGTGTGGTTGCTCCACCTCTACTTCCTGTCTAGTTACTTGACCAATCAGTGCTTTATTAAATCAGTGTTTACCATGTCGAATATTTACAGTGTAAAAAAGCATAATCCCACAGCAGAGGGGAGCATGGCAGGGAGCATGGCAGCAGACATGGTGGATCTGAGAGTCCTTACTACTTCTTATGCAGACAATGGGAAGTCAACTGACAGTCACACTGAGGGAAGCTTGAGCAAGATACCTCAAAGTCCAACCCTCACAGTGACACACGTCCTTCAACAAGGTCACACACTTCCTAATAGTGCCACTCCCTTCTAGAGCCATTTTCTTTTAAACTATCATACCATGCCACCTTAAATTACCCCTGCTTCTCAGGACTTCAGACTTTCCTACATTTAAAGCTCACAGCCTGTACCTCATGGCGAGGAATGCCTCCATAAGCATGAGACAATTTCTGAAGGCATCTCCACTGCTATCCATCTCTCCAGCCACCCTCTGCCTACCTTCCTTCCTCTTCTCTGGGGAGCTATGATGAACACACCAGGTGTAGCATAGTAGCATGAGAAATGAATTGCATTGATTCTAAAGCACAAGGTCACTTTGTTTGTAAACCTTGAGGTATTTAATAAATACTCTGTTTCCGCGGTACAGCTGAATCATGACACTTTGTTAGATTTTAAACTTTATGATTCATCTAGGTTGATTACAGTAAACAAGATTATTATTTTTGAGGAGTGGTCCCCAGCCAAAGCAATTTTTCCTCAAGGAGGTTTGGATTTGGTTGCCCTATTTGGTAAAACAGCTGCTGTCTGATAGGCCAATACCAGGGATTCTTTCAACCTTCAGTGCATGGCAGATGCCCATAACAAAGAAACATATGACCAAAGTATCAGTGAAGTAGAAAACAAATGACCTCTCCAGAGAGGAAGATGTAGCATGATTAACACCAGGATCCCTCCCTCTCTGGTCTCAAGTAACTCATGCTTATTTAAGTGCTTTATAAGGAGAATGTAGTCAAAATTCATAATGAACCATATCGCAAGTAGGCTTGGCTACCTCAAGCGTACATGATAGTTGATCAACAGGGCTTCTATAGAAGTTTTCTGAAATTACATTATTTGACGGGAGACCATTTCATTTGAATTGAAAACAAGAATGTGGGTTAGAAAGAAAATCCAAGGCTAGAATTCTTTCCAGCTTTGTTCAATAATGTATAAAGCAACCCCATACAGGGAACTCCTAGGGAGCCTGAGACCCTTTTGATTATATGGTGTTTAGAATGAAATAAAACAAATCCCATGTTCTTTTATTCTGACCTGAAAACAGCTTCTAAATGACCACCTTGGGTGTTCTTTTTCTCTACTTATTGCTATGTTCTTCCATCTGAATTGCCGCTCAGCATAACCTCAGAAGCCAGCTGAATATTGGCCGATTGTACAGACAGTCTCATATTGAGATCATAGTAGCCCTCCCCAGACTTGCTCTATTCGTGGACCCAGCCATTATAAGATTCCTAAAGACAGACACAGAACTCCACATTCAAATAGTGCATTTGAATCACATGGTGAAGTGTATTGTATAAATGCAAATGAACAGAAATATGGCATTGTAAGAGCTCAGCCACTTGTGCAATTAGGAAGGAAATTGGGATTGTCGAGTACAGCATCCATCTGAGCACTCAATTATGCAAAGAAAAAAGTTTAAGGAAACTCAGTATGGTGAGTCAGATCTTTGGAAAGTTAAATATCTGAAGTGCAGCAAGAATGCCTGCCATCCCCCACCTCATTTCTGCACACATTTCCTGCCGTCCTCATACAGTGCATATTATTTCTCTGATTCTAGTGTTGTTTTGTCTCATTTAACAAACAATAGCACTAACCCAAAACCCTCCAAATTTATTTTCTTACAATTGAGTCTGTAGAAGGCCAGCGAGGAGGTGGGCATTCTTAGTTTATCTTGGCTGCTCACAGCTTGGTATATATGTATAGATGGGAAAGGGTCAGGACAACACTGAGCTTCTCATAATTCAATCATTCTATGTGAAATGACACTAAGAAACATGCAGTTTGATGTTGACAGAGACGACTTCACTTCATTTAATGTGTTATTAATCAGTAAGTGCATAAGAGCAAAAATGGGTCATAGCAAGACCAGACACACATACACAGAAATACCAAGATAAGGAACATTGGTTAATAGACGTCTAGATAGACCTATAAAGACCAGTTCTGTCATGGGAAAGTCATGTTCATGATCTTTGTAAAACTTTTATCTACAACCGCACATGCCAGAATGAGGTTGTAAAACCTTCAGATCCGTAATTCATTCATTAAGCAACCATCCATCCAGCAGTCACTGTGAACCTAGGTCTTCCTGGGCAACATCGCTGGTTATTAGGAAATCACATCCTGTGAAAGAAACAAATACATCCATATGGCATAGCCATATATTTCATATATGCTGAAACAGACACTCTTCCAGGTACTATGGGAGCATAAAGAGATGAAATCTTTTTTAAAAAAATGACTCTGTTTAAGCTAGTATTCTATGTTAAGTGGAATATATTAGAAAACCAAGCAGAGAAGTGGAAAGTAAGGAATGAAGAAGTAGCAGGATGTAAACACAGATCCACAATGGAGCTAATGTCCAGATAATTCAATAGCAGAAGCATGTGGTTTCCCATAAAGAGGGGAAGGGGTTAAAGCAATGACTTTCTTCAAATAAGAGGTGATGTCAAAGTGCTTGGTACCACTTACTCAATCACATGCCCTGTGATAACCAAATTTATATAGATTTTAAACTGTGAGAGCCATGGCGTCCATATACTGATCAGCTATTAGAGTAGTTCCCCCCCTCTTACCTAAGAGATACCTCTGTGGTAAAGAACTACCTGCTGAGTGACACTGCCATTATCATTGTGAGAGCAGCGGACCCACTTGAAGGAACTCAACCCAATTGGACCTGTGGACTGTTGACAATCCTCCTAGTGGCTCATGAGAAAGGTTGCTGAACTCTCAATCGAGTATCTAACTACTCTCCCCAATTTAGACAACTTCTGTCTAAATTGCCAGTGGCCTCCAAGTATCAGGGAGGGGCTAGAGTATATATACTGAGAAAGATTAGGGGAGGAGACTCCCACTGTAGCTATGGAGAAGGCTGCCCTATATGCTTGGTATAGACTTCCTGGTGCAGCTGTTATGGGGTGGTTCATACTGTTGTCAATAACCCCTTATCCAGTCAATAAACTCATTGGTTCCTTAAAGTGAACACTGGTGGAACTGGGCTTCGGCTTGTCACTGGGACCTTAGGAGCAGAGAGCAAATGTTCACATTTCCCCTACAAAAAGGAATTTTAGCAACATATTAGATAAAAACACATTATCCACAATAAATGCTTAAAATCATAGTACTGGCCACTGTAACGGTGGGTGCAAAAGGAGACCCCAATAGTCGAGTCGTCTTTTAAAAAGGAGAAGGTTTATGATTACACACGTGTGCGGGCTCAGGGCACTGTGGAAGCCAAGAGCCCCAAATATTTTTAGGGCAGAAGCACTCTGGGTAGGGGAAGGGTACATCTGGGCTAGTGAGATAGGGAAGTTACAACAGGGCAGGGCCAAAGGTCAGCTTAGGACGGAGTTTAGGAATGCGACAGCCTGCAGTCTGGTAGGCAGGCATATCTCCAGTGAAACAATAGCAAGTCTTGGGCAAGCAGGAGATCACCTGAGGACGTTCTTTTCCTGGAGCAATGGTCACAATGGGCACATTGTGCAAGCTTAGGAATGTTCTTGCTTCGGTACACAGCACATGGGTTAATTATAGGTCAGGGGTGGAGGATTCTAAGAGGTCAAACCTCAGGTTAGGCAAGGAAAACTCTATCTTTACAGCCACTATATACCCTGTGTTTTTTTTTTTTAATTTCATACCTTTCATATACATACATATGATAGAGTTAAGTCATTAACAATAATAAATTAATGATCAAATAGAACAATATTGTGTAATAGAAGTCATATAAATCATTTTCTCCCTTGGTTCCCCTCACTTCCTGTCTTCCCCTTCTTGTACTTGTGACATATCTGTGTGACATATAGACCACTATCTAAAGCTTTTTTTACATAGTCATGGGGACATCATTATAGTCACTGTGATTGCCTAGAGGGCTACTGAGTGCCTAACAAGAAGGCCCATCGCACAACATGGATGTTCTGCACAAAGAGAGGCTTTGTTTCCTGAGCCTAGAAAAGTGGGATTTCAACATGTGACTCAGAACATGATGCAATTTAGAACTGGTGAAACATTTGTTCCAAGAACTTTCCACCTATTTTGAGATCACAGTTAGCAATGAGTGACTGGAAGTACAAAGTGTAAACCGTAGATAGGAGGGCTGCAGGACATTGGAGGTTTCTGATATGAAACTCACTGGATTTCAGATAAAGCCTCCACAGTAGAAGTAGGCTTATCCAACTGATCAATTCTCACAAAGACTTGACTGACTCCACCTCAAGAAATGGACCATTCCTCAGCAGGCAGCATAGTACCTCCCATTCCTTCCCAGCCTGCCAGTATTAACTGGTTAGCTTCTGTGGGATTTTGAATAAGAATGGTCCCCATAGGCTCATATATTTGAATGCTTAGTCACCATGGTGTGGTATTGTTTGAGAAGGATTAAGAATTGTTCCCTTGTTGGGGGAGGTGTGGTCTTATTGAAGAAATGTCACTGGAAATGGGCTTTGAGGTTTCTCCCTCCCCCTACCTATCAGTCAGGATGTGGCTCTCAGCTACTTCCCTAGCACCTTGTCTGCCTGTATGCCACTAGGCTCCCTGCTATTATGAGAATGGAGTAAGTCTTTAATACGCTAATCAAGCTGTCAATTAAATGCTTTATTTTGTAATTGCTGCCTTGGTCATGTATCTCTTCACAGAAATAAAACATTGACTAAAACAGAAGGCAGTCTCTGATAAGCCAATTCCTTACCTTCCAGTTCTGTTTCTCTAAAATCAGTACGCATGGTAGGTGTTTGTAGTACATGTAAGGAACACAAGAAAGACCATGGGGATTTGTTGAGGAAAGAAGTTGATACGTGAAAACAAAATACTTCAAAAATGTACTTCCTTGTCACACTAATCTTTTTTCTTTTTCTTTTTCTTTTTTTCTTTTGTTCCAAACACATGTGGAAAGCCTACTCTTTGTATGGACGGAGCAAGTGAGGAAGATTAGATACTTGTCTCAATTTCTCGTAACAATAGGTAAAAGAACCTTGACTCACCCAAAAGAAACAAAGAAACATAGGAGACTACAGAGTTCATAAACTGTGTCATCACATTCCAAATAATTTAATTTTGGTTGGTGTTACTGGAACTTTTTCATCATTAAGATTGATTATCCTTATAAATAGACGGACAAGTAAACTTCACACAATCATATCTAACTACACTTGATACATCTAATTTCTGAGCATGGAGTTTGGGACACATTCCACAGAGACATTCAATACAACTGTTTCCCTGAATTTGCAGAGAAATGCCTTTCTTCCTCCAAACCAGTTGGAAAATGGAAAGCCAGATCAGCTTACTGCCTATATCTTCCCCATCTAATGCCAAACAGAAAAACCAACATATATGGAGACATATCCATGTAAGAAATTTAAGGAAGCAAGACACATGGACGTTTGCTTCTGGAACCTGAAGCATGTAAACCAACCATGTTAGTCTTTCCACAGCCCTGAGAAGACTGACAGGATGTCCTCAATGTCATTGGATTCCCTCTTGTCTGCTCAACAGAGCCCAGTCTAGAAAGTAGAAAAAATATAGGTTAAGGAAAAAAGCTCTTTCTCTCTCTCTCTCTCTCTCTCTCTCTCTCTCTCTCTCTCTCTCTCTCTCTCTCTCTCTCTCTCTCTCTCTCTCTCTCTCTCTTTCTCTCTCTCTCTCAGATATAAAACAATCTGGTCATAATGTTCAATGGAATGATAAATGAATAGGTTTTCAATTGTAAACTACAGTAATTAGGCCATTCCTCATTTCTTTATTGGAGGCAGACCCAGATATTTCATCATCATTATATGATCATTTGATTGTAGCAAAGCCCTGCTATGGACAATATCATACATTCACTTTACCCCTTCTCTGTTTTTAAAGGTAGCAATAAAGGAAAAACCCAAAACATTATACCATGTCAGTGTGAAGGGTAAACTACATTCTAACTTTTTATGCTTTTAATATATTTCTCTGTCTTTGCAATAGTATGGCATGACATTATAGTAACATAGCAAAAAGATGTGAAAGATACAAAGAGAATAAAAAGAATTTAAGATAATATAATGACCTGTCATCCAATTTTCCAAGAAAACTACTGTGAAGATAGAAAAGTCCTGTTTGATTCTTTCCCCTCAACTACCTTCCTGAGGTCCCCGAAACTAGCCAGGCCGATGGAGTTTCGGTCCCTGTGTGACTGATAATTGATCAGATGGCTGTTTGTTCAAAGACTCAGGCTCTCAGAACTCTCAGATAAAGCTTTGTTCACAGGATTTATGGCAGCTTGCTCAACTACTCAGGATATACTTCCTGAGTTCTTGGGACTCACCTGGTTAGCAGCTTGACCTTCTGGACTTCACTTGAGATAAGGCCCTGGGACCACATTCCTGATATAACAACCTGGGTGGGGCCACCCAGGAAAGCCCTACCATGAGAACTGTTAACCATGTGCTGTTCTGTGGAGGCAGGAACTTTCTGAAGCTTGCACAATGTGCCCATCATGACCATTGCTCCAGGAAATGAATTTCTTCAGGTGGTCCTATTGTTTCACAGGAAATACGCCTGCCTGCCTGTCTGCCTGCCTGTCAGCATTCCTAAACTCCATCCTAAGCCGACCTTTGGCCCCGCCCGATTGTAACCTTCCAAGCCCAAGTATCCCCTCCCCTACTCAGAGTGAGCCCGGATGTACACCCTCCCCTACCCAGAGTATGGTATAAAATTCTACCCTGAAAGCATTCAGGGCTCTTGGCTTCTACAGTGCCTGGAGCCCACACATATGTGTGTACTGGTATATCATTCATTCATTAAACTCTATTTTTCTTTGAAGTTAACAGTGGTCATTAGCCATGGTCTTGGGGTGTCTAGGGGTGCTAAAGTTATGGGTGCCCGCCCATTACACTGCCATTGTTAATACTTTGGTAATTTTCCATTAAATATTTTTCACTTGAAATTTTATTTTTAAAATAGTTCATTAAATAATAATATTTAGGCAAGTATCAGACACAGAGACATTATAATAAGGACAATGAAATAGAGCTAATTTGCAAAGCAATCTTAAAAAACTTAGAATATGATTTTCATACTAACCACTGGGCAGGAGTGGCCATAAAGGAGAAGGAGATCTTCTTTTATTTGTGTCTGAAATCAATTAGGGGAAATAAATAAACACAAATTAAAGACTTTGATGAAATAAATATCTTCAAAGAACACAAACCTGTGTTCTCCCCATACACACACATACACATGCACACACCTATACACACACCCATACACCCATACACACACACACACACACACACACACACACACACACACACACACACGATTTTCTGATCAGAGCCACTGCTCCTGGGTTTACTGCACTGCCTCTTTTGTGGGCTGGTAGAGTGGCTCAGGCCAGTCTTGCGGGTTCTGTGAGAAGATGTATGGCAGCAGGAACAATAAGGCCTGCTTGCCTAGGACGCTTTTCTTATCATATAACCTCAAAAATCATTCTGAGCCACAATGATCACTACAGGAAGGAAAATGAAGAGGAGCTACTGAACCATCAAAGTTTTTCATGGCAAGGTTGGTTTGTTTCTGTCACAGCATGGTGGCTAAGGGCCCTGGATCAGCCAAAGGAACACAGGGAAGGAGAAAGAGACCCTTCTGCACAGCATCCTTCACAGCTAAAGGGGAATGAGATTCGTTTTCTAGGCATTTGCTATCCAATTTGGCATTGGAACTTTCAAAGTAGATTTTTTTTTTTTAATTCTGCTCCTAACTGAAAAAAGAAATGTGTAAGATGAAATATAACACAGTAAAGGAAACTGGCTCACTGTTAGGAGTGAAAGAGACATTTTAGGGAAAAATATAAACAAGCTGAGATTCCCAGAGAGGGCTCTGTAGATTCTACTTTTCAGATGGATATTTTCTCACAATAACTGGACAAGTGTGAGTATAATAGAAAATTAAGCTTTTCCTCTTTTGCTTTTACCAACATAATGCGTTTATTGATTTGTTGAGAATTTCATACAATACACCCCATCACCCTCGTTTCCTGTTCTTCCCAGGTCCACCCTCCCAACCTTGTGCCCTCCCCACCACTCAGAGAAGAAGGGGGGAGAAGAAAAGTAGGAGGAAGAGGAGGAGGAGGAGGAGGAGGAGGAGCCAAGTGCAATTTGGATTGCCCATATACTCACTCATTAAAGCCTGCTCAGGCTCCCAGTGCTCAGACTCTTAAAGTTGTTCCTATCTTTGTACATATTTTGTTTTTTTTTTTCTCTTTGAATGCGCAAAACATACGTGGAGAAACAATTTTTCGTATGTAGTGTTGATTCCCATGGTGCACTCTTTCATCGTACATGTAAAGACCATGTCTAGCCAGTTGTGGTGGCCCAGTCCAGGAATATTGCTGAAGATCACATCTGTAAACACAAAGTCATACTTACAAAAAACCTGTTTGCCATGAAATTCAGAAATAAGTGTTTGGAGATATCTCCCTTATCTTTAAATAAGTGGCAAAGATGCGGTAGCAACCATGTTTTTCAGTTTATGACCCGAAAACTTTAGTATTTAGGAATCTTAGCTTCTTTTCCTGTGAAGTAAAAGAAATATTGCCCCCCCTCACAGGGACTCTGTGACAGTCAACTAGAGCTCTTAGGAAACAGGCCACAGTGCTTACTCTCCACAGCCTGGTGGTAAGGCCCTACTGCTAAAGACAGCATTTACATATATCAGCAAACACAGAAAGTTGAGCTGGTGCCTAACTAGAGCCTTTACCCCTACTGATTAGTGTTCATGGTACTGGAAGGTACTCTGCATGATGCCAAAGGAAAAAGATAAACACCAACCCAGCTACAAACCCTGTGATCTACAGTAGTGACTGCCTGAAAGATCTTCTAGAATAGACGTGACTCAAAGATTGGGGGGGGGGGTAACCAACAAGTATCTGATTTGACCTAAGACCTACTCCATGAGATAGAACCCATGCCTGATACTAAGAGTGTGATCAAGAACCTGAGATTAGAGACACTATAGACCCAGGGGAACCAAATATTATTGTTCTGCTAAAATAACACGCCAGTACAATTACTCTTAAGGACATTCTGCTATACTTAGAGATCAGTGCCTCACATAGCCATCATCAGAGAAGCTTCCTCCTGCAGTATATGGGAACCAATATAGCAACCCACAACTAAACACAACTGGACGATGAGAGACCTTTGACGATTCATTACCAAATGGGTTGTCTTCACCAAACCTTTCTCCAGAGAACTGTGTGGAAGAGAAGCTGCTGGAAAGACTGTAAGGAGTAGAGGGATCGGATGCTACCAAGGGAATATTGCTTTCAGATACAACAGAACTGATGCATATATGAACTCACATAGATATGGCAGCACGCATAGGGCCTGCGCAGGTATAAACTAGACATGGTCTGAGCAGGGAGATGGGGGAGTAGACATGAGCTCTTCCATTTCTAATCATGAAGCTATCTCCTACTGTCGACTGCTCACAAAGGAAAAACTAGTGGCTCCAAGTAAGTCTCATTCGGAATACAAACTACACTTAAAGGTGGCCCCCATGCCCAGCAGTAGGTGGCCAATGGAAAACAAACTCCAATGTGTATTTGCAGATTATGTGGAGATTCTGGGGTCTAGGATAGCTTTGATTGAGCTTTTTTTTGTTCCTTTACTGGACTGATGTGTTTTTATGGCGTGTGTGTGTGTGTGTGTGTGTGTGTGTGTGTGTGTGTGTGTGTGTGTGTGTGTGTACGCGCGTGCGTGTGTGTGTGCGTGTGTGTGTGTGTGTGTGTGTGTGTGTGTACATTTTGAATGTTCTTCCTTTGTGTCTTTTTTTGTTATTGTTAGTTATTCGTTTTTTTCCTGTTGTCTTCTTAAGAAAGCGAGATAAAAGGCATGGAGTTGAAGGACTAGGGAAGTGATTGGAATCTTAGAGAGGAGGGGTTGGACACTATGATCAGGATATATTGTATCATTTCTGTTGGGTGGTGATGACACAAACCTTTAATCCTAGCACTTGAAAGACAAAAGCAGTCATACCTCTGAATTTGAGGTCAGCCTGGTCTACAAAGTAAGTGACAACCAGGGCTACACGGAGTAATTCTGTCTCAAAAAACAAAACAAAAACCCACAAAATAAGAAAAGCACATGAGTTATTATTTTTGTGAATACAGCCTACCTCAACACCTGAACAGTTTCTGCTAATGTTCCTGTCCATCTGTCCATGAAAACAGAGCCCCTTTGTCTTACTAATATCCTTTGTGAATGTCTGTTCCAATATCTCACAGTGCTGTGCAGTTTTAAGAGTTTTCTGCAATTTAATCTCATCTCTGATAACAGACTAGAAGCTGAAGTCAGGCACAGGGTCCAGTGCCTCCCTTGCACCAGCCATTGCACAGGCAGCCATGCTGAGCATATTGTTCTTAACGAAGACCTCATTTGATGGAAACAGGACAGTTGAGGGTATCCTGTGGGAAGCATAGTCATTGATGCAGAGGTGTGTATTTGAAGTCAGATGATAGAGGACATATCTCCACGATGCTTCTGTTCAATGTGTATATAGATGATTTAGTTCAGCAGCAGTTCATTCAAGTTGTTGAGCCAGCTGAAGTGTGATCGCAGTGGGAAAGGCTTTCTAACAGTTGATAGTAATTATCAAAAAGAAATTCTACCTCAAACCCAAGAGGCAAACCAAATCTCAGATATGTAAAACCCAAAATGATCTAAAATAACTTTTATTATATTTCAAGCCTAAGCCTTATATTTCAACATTTGTGTTTCTAAAATACTGTTTGTAATTAAAAGTAAAGTTTCAGGAGTTAATGAGATGGCTTAGCAGGTGAAGGTAACTGTCACACAAACCTAATGACTCCAGAACCTACAACACTGTCTTATACATGCATGTTCTGGCACACAGATGCCAGCATTCACATATATCTATCATGCACATACTAATAATGATGATAACAATAACAATAATTTTTTTAAAAAAAAAAAAAACAAAGGGTATATTTTGATACAAAATATCAAACTGGTGATATGGAAGCACTGGTCACCTGGTGACCAGTTGTCACTTTCCAATGGCAGGGTCCTAAGTGAGAGGTGAGTAGAAGAAGGGAAGTCAAAGAAGACAGAGAAACTGAGGTTAGGAAGTCTTGCATAAGCTATGTCTTCTACAAGGCAAACTTATTAAGAAGTACAGAATCTTATATACTATTTTTCCTGAAAGGAGAGATGGGTAAAGTCAGCAGAAAGTATCCATACAGTAGGACAAAGTCAGCTAGAAGCTAATTAATCAATGTTGCATAACGACACTGGCATCTTAAAGCCATTACAGACTTGTAACATGGTAGCCTTGGAACTTATAATCTAAGGCAAAACAAGTTGCATTCTCAGGATCTGAAGCTACAACTACCCGAAGCCCTTCACCCTGGGCTAATACTGGCTGTGCCTAGCATATTTCTAGGCTTAGAGAAGGAGATATATTCTTTCTCCATATATAGGAGCCATAGGGAAAGCCTTGGATCAGACCAGCCTTCAACACATATAAATAAGACTGAGCCACATACCATGGGAAATTCCTTTATGGAAACATTAGACTATTGAAATAGAAGGGAGATCGTTGTGACCTAAGGTAGGCAAGTAGGCTTGAAATACATGGAGATTTACTCTTACTTATGAATGCCTATCTTAGCTTGACTTGTTTCTAGCCAGCCTTTCTAATGTAAATTATCTCATTTCTCTTTAACTACTATGTTTTGCCTCTGGGCTGTTACAGTGAGGTTTCTTGGCCCCAGGGGGCCAGAAGTCTAGACCCACAGACCTACAGCCCCAGACCCCTTAGCCACCCGCTGCTGTTCAGGCCTCCAGAAATGACTCAGATACTTACATTAACTTCATGTTGTTTGGCCTATGGCTTAGGCACATCCCTAGCTAGTTCTTACATCTTAACTCAACCCATTCTCATTAATCTATCCTGCCATGTGGCCTGTGGCTCACCTGTGTTCTTTACATGCTTTTTCTTGGGCAGCTGGCTGGGTCTGCTCTCTACTTCGCCCTTCCTTTCCTACCTATTCTAATTCCCCCCTACTTTTTCTATGGTACCTGTCATGGCCCCAAACAGCTCCTTTATTTAAAGATTGATATTCACAGCATACAGAAAAGTATTCCCACATCACTAGGCTTTTTCTTCTGACTCCATGGCTGGCCCTTTGGCTGGGTTCCCGGCCCCTGGTGTCCTCCTCTCCTCCTGTTCTTCCTGTTTCCCTTTGTTCTCTTTCCTAAATTTCTCTTCTTATTCTCTTTGCCTGCTAGCCCCGCCTGTCCTTTTCTTTTGCTTAGCTATTGGTCATTCAGCTCTTTATTAGACCAATCAGGTGCTTTAGACAGGCAAAGTAACACAGCTTCACAGAGCTAAACAAATGCAACATAAAAGAATATAACACATCTTTGCATCATTAAACAACTTTCCACAGCACAAAGGAATGTAATGCAACCTAAACTAATATTCCGCACCACTGGCTATTACTGACTAAAAGGAGCAGGAGACATGTATTGATTTGTTGGAGAAGGCTAAGGACTGGTAACTGTCTATGGGTCATGGGGAGGGTTCAGAACATCTCTGTACAAAACATCTTGGCCTTGTGCTTTGTGGGCTAGGGGTGACAATTTGACTCTAGATTTGTCGGCAAGCTCCCATTTCTGGTGTCAGTATCTTGCACAAGCTAATTTTGGCCTAGTAGTTTTGCTGAGGCCATTTGATAAACTCTGAGAAGGAACTAGATAAAGCACTAGCATGGAGTAGAAGCTGATGTCTACTAGAGCAGCCAATGGGCCAAGCGACCCTGTGTGATAGACTTAGACAAGCAGTTCTCAAATCATCTCTTTGTCCTACTGTGATTCCTGGTTAGAGTATGTCTCAAGGATGAGGCAGCCAAGGAGCCAGGAAGATATGAAGCCCAGCATGCTTATCCAAGAAGCTCCAAAAATTAGTGTTTTTAGCTAAAGAACCTTTCAAGTTTTGGAAAAGTTATTTAGGCAACTGTTATTGTAACTCAACCATCGGAGGTGATATCTTAGAGCAAAGTCTATAGACAATTTATCACCATCAGCCCAGCTGTGTGACAGACAGAATGAGGAAATATGGAGTTAGTTAAAATAAGGGAAGTTGAAGTCTTTATATATAGGTTTATCCTCAGTAACATGACCCCCATACCACTTTTTGTCACTGGTGGGACCATCTAGAACTCTGGTCATTTTAGTTGCTCTGGTGCTTAGGAATGTTACTCTGTCACTTTGGTAGAGTCTAGTGTTTCATGAAGCAACTGTTTAAATCACGTTTAAATGGGTGACAAGTTAAAAATTCTAGTGGGCATCCTGAGGTGTTTGGTTATTTTTGGATATTTTTGTGGCTTTAATTATAATGTGAACACATGCTTTCTACATAGGGTAGATCTTGCTACGCAATGTCTAAATCAATCCTTGTCCAACATTTCTTACAAGATGCCCTGTAGTAGTGAGGTTTTTTGGTCCCGGGCGGCCAGAGGCCCAGACCCTGCCAAACCAGACCCCTTAGCCACCCGCCACTGCTGCTCAGGCCCCCAGAAATGACTCAGATGCTTATATTAAGTCCATGCTGTTTGGCCTATGGCTCAGGCACATTGCTAGTTTGCTCTTACATCTTAAATCAACTCATTTCTATTAATCTGTCTGCCACGTGGTCCGTGGCTCACCTGTGTTCCTTACATGTTGCTCCTTGGGCTGCTTGCTCAATCTGCCCCTGACTCTGCCCTTCTTTTCCCACCTATTCTGATTCCTCTGCCTACTTTTTCTACGGTGCCTGTCAAGGGCCAAAACAGCTCCTTTATTTAAAGATTGAGATTCACAGCATATAGAAAGGCATTTCCACATCAATGCCCTTAGCTAAAAGGTGAATGTCCTTATCTGGAGGCCTAAGGACTCACCTCCAAATCAATGAAACATGATGAAATTTCATAAAGTCCTTATATTTCACTTCCTTGCAAATAAAAATAAATTGTTGGCTATGTTTATAACATCTTGGTGCTTATCCTAGTATTAAAAAAAAATCTATTTCTTACCATCAAGGAAATCTAGCACTTGAGAAAGTGCACAGAGCACATATATAGTGCCTTACAGTGTAAACTGGCATTAACTGAGTATGAGTACCCTGCAAGCCATTTTGAAATCATCCAAGCTCAGTTCTTAGATTTTAGCAATCCTATCAAAGCCCTTCTTCTATGTCATCACACGCTACGACTATATATGTATGTATGTATGTATGTATGTATGTATGTATGTATGTATGTATATATATATACATATATATACTATGTATAAGTATATATATATATATACATATATACATACATACTTCCTTGAGAAAGCAATGCCTGAAATTTACATCTGACTTCTCTTCACACATGAGAGAGGAAACGATTCAAATATGGCAAACCACAGAGCACTTCCTGCTCAGCATGAACGAATAAGATGAAGCTCATGTTTGTATGCTTAACTCAGGAAATGTCTTTGTAACAGTTATTCTAATAGTAACTAAAATTTATTTCAAAAAGCCTATGTTTCCCTAAGGAAATACGTAGGAGGCTTTTCCTTTTAAACTTCAATGCTATCTGAACTCTTCCGGGATCCATCCTGGGAAGGCAAGCCTTGTGCTTTCTGTTTAAAGAGAAGAGGAACCCTTGTACTGTTAACCCAAATCTAAACCGTTCTGGCAGAAGACTCTCAGCCCAACGGTGGCTGAATATGGTAGATTAAATGCTGTTTATAAAAAGCAAAACTATGTTAATGTGCATATCTGCCCCCTGCTGCTTAACAGTATTAAAGATTAAAGCCAATTGTTTTGTAAACTGAAGGGCTATAACGGTTTCCTGGGAAGTGTTGCTTGTCATCATTCCAGATAAGGTTGCTATTAAATTTCTGCTGCTATGGATGAGTGGCTTGGCTCATTAGACACTTAAATTGAGTTGGTGTCATTGTTATGTAATGAAGGAAGAGCTGCAAACTGTAGCAATGTTTTGTACTGCTCAAAGAAACAGTACAGGTACCAGATTTATAAGAATGGGTATTTGCATTCTGGGATGGGCTGCTGGGAGTTTCAGGGTGTATGTTAACAGACCTCTGTATTCTCGTGCATCCAGTAATGACTGACATCTGCTGGGATCTCTAGGCTATAGCACACTCATGGCTCTCTCTTCTCTTTGTAAATTTTGTATTTTATGTGCATTGGTGTTTGGTTGGCGTGTCTGTCTGTGCTCCGTGAAAGCCTGGCATCAGCAGAACTGGGAAAAGAGCATTGGATACCCTGGAATTGCAGTTGCATGTGGTGGCCGATAGCCACGTGGATGCTGGGAACTGCACCCCTCCACCTAGGTCCTACTGAAGAGTAGCTGGTGCTCCAAAATGCAGAGCCATGCTTCCCTCTTCTCCTCTTTTGTAATTTTGTTGTGTGAAGATGGTCGAGATCTTGGATTCTTTCTAACCCTACTTCAGACAGAAGATCCACCAATGCCGCTCTTTTTTGTTGAGAATCTTCCAGTTGTGAGAAGATTACATATTATTCTGATGTGGAAGAAAATCAGGAGGTTAGGGGAAAAAAGAAAAACTGCAAGGTGAAGAAGGTGGTCACGATGCTTAATTTAATTTTTTTTCCTTCTAATAAAAAACAGAAAATGTGAAGTAATATGCTTTTGAAGAAGATCAGCTTCCTTTCCTAGTTTATGGCATCCTGTCAATTATCCAGTTGTGGAGACACGCAGTGGCAGCTTCCAAATGGTTATTTATAACTGTTTGCTGTGTCTTCAAAGTGCTTCACTTCCTTTGCTATTTAAACCGTATAAGACCAGAAACTTGATTTTCTTATTCTGCATGCTTATACAGTAGGAATATAATACTTTTTAAATATTTTAACGTCCAAGAGACTCCAATAAGCTGAACTGAAGAATGAGCAGTTGGGCAGATCTGGCAATGGTGCAGACCCTGCCATCTCCAATTCATGGCAATGTGAATCTCTTTGTTGGAACTCAGAGTCAGCGATATTTAAATGTAAATGTAAAGAGAGATTTTTTTTTTTTTTCATCTGTACTGCTCTCAAAAATTGAATCACTCGTGCATTTTCAATTGACCTAGTAGCTCACAAATGCCTGAAATTCTAATCACTGCCCCTTTCCAGGGTCCTTAAAGTCCTCACATGCCTTATTCTGCTTCTCTGGAGAAATGCATTTTCCTCTCAGTGTGACCTTACCTGCACTCTGTGCCTCAGGCTGCGGAGATCGGCCTCGTGTGCTCAGAAACTTCATGCTGCTCAGTACAAAATGGTGTAATCACAAGAGCTATCTGAAATGCTTATGTATTTACACAGACACAGGCTTTTTCCTAGTGATGGAAAGCAATGGGCGACTTTGCCCATCTCCCTACAGTCCTTTAGAGAATAGTGCTTGCAGACTTGGTGATACATATAATCCAAGGGCTTGTCGCTGCTGCAGCAGCTGATGCTGATTGGTAAGCTCTGGTTTCAGCTGTTGGGCAGCACCAGGAACAAAGGGCATCAGAAGGAATGTGGCAGAGAGTGAGTTTCAAGTGTAGAGTCAGCGGACAGATGTGATCCAAGGCCTGTTGTGTAATGTTGCAGCAGAAGCATTCCTCAGGAAAAGCAGCTTCTTTCATTCCAATCCAGTCCAGGGAAGACTTAGCGTCAGGCCAGTTAGGAGAACAGGAAGCTACCACATGTCTGTACTTGTAAACTTATTTCCACTGTGTATCCCAAGTTAGTATGCTTATGAAATTGGTTTTCACATGACCTATTCAGGCTTAGTACTGAGTTAAATGCTTAAGCAGTCCGTTGATGTCATGGCAACACAATCAGAAACTAGTTGGAGTTTTATGTATGCACTAGCTGTTCTTCCACAGCCAGTAGTAAAACTATGAAAACATGAGACCAATTCCCACATATTATTTAATTTGTTTTATTCATCGACAAATCTAACTTGAACTAAATACTTGGAAAAAAAAAAGTTATACCACAATATGGTTTTTCTCCCTTCAGGCAACATACTAATGATGTGTTATTTATGAAATATAACAAAATAAAATTTCTTCCAGTCATAAAAAATTCCAGAGAAAGATAAAAGGTTTGTTGGGATGGGGAAGGGAGGGGCCCCTGAGGTTTTATATCCCTTGGTATAATACTAATAATCTCAGTTGGTGGTGATAAAGTAGAAACCGCACTCTGGTCGTCTTGCTTCTGAGTCTGCATTCTTAAATCTTCTGGCAGACGTAGATGAGATTGACAAGGAAAGTGTGGAGAGCCAAATGAGCCAGGAAAGCAGGGAGGTTGTGACAACAGAGCACTCTTGAAATATCCTAAAGGAGATGATTTTGCAGAGGTACCCAGTTGATATCCATTGGGAATTTGAAAAGCACTTATGTGAATCATCTAATCAGAAAGTCAATATATGTTCTTTGGTACCAGGTAATGTAATTTAAGAAAAAACACCCTAGCAACCTAAGCTCTAAGAAATGCTAACTTGACTATATTCTAAGATACAAATAATTTTTAAGACAATTTGGCACTACAAATTTCTTTCACATACTCAAAGTTCAGCATTTCTACTTACATTGTAAATACTGTAGAAATTCTTGCACGTGAATATCAGCAGATATATATAGTGTATTCATAGCAGTGAAATGTTCTAAGCAAAATTGTTCAGCCTGGCCAGTTCTGCAGCCATTTAGTCCCAAATAACCACACAAAGGCTTATGTTAATTATAAACTGTTTGGTCTATGGCTCAGGCTTATTACTTACTAACTCTTACTCTTAAACTAACCAAGGATTGTTATGCATGTTTAGCCATGAGACTGGGTACCTTTTCCCCAGTACAGCATTCTCATCTTGCTTCTTCTGTGTCTGTCTGGCATCTGCTCTGTTCTTCCCCTTTCCAGCATTTTCCTTGTCTGTTCACCCTGCCTATACTTCCTGTCTACCTAGCTTCTGGCCAATTAGAATTTTATTAAACCAGTATACACAGTAACAAATATTTACAGTGTGCAAGAACATAGTCCCACATCATTTTTCCCTTTGTTTCTTTTTAATACAAGAACCCCAATTTTAATCTCTTTTGTATAGCTTTTTTTTAGTCACTACCAATAACAATTTGAAACTAAGTATCCTAAATAATGACAATTATCCATATCCCACTGAAAGACCAAAAATAACCTACCCTGCCTTTTGGGAATGTGGCTGTTGTTTTTTAAATTTGCTTCCTGCTGCCTTAGGTGAGCTGGGAGCTGAAGGTGCACAATGGTGGTCTCATCTTGACACAGGCTAGGGAATGGTGTTTCCATAGCCCTTAGCATCCCGAACTTTCCTTAAGACTTGTAATAAAATTTCTCACACACAAAATTAAATGTTTTTGAACAGGCAAAGGGAAGATGAGCTGTAGTATAGTCACACAATGAAATATTATATGGCAGTGAAAATGAGTGAACTACAGATAGCAGGGAGTTGATAAAGCAAAGCAAGAAATATTTCTATAACACAAACATTTTATAAACCTCTTGAGCAAATAAAACACAGTATATTATTTCAATATGTATGAACTTTATCATATATGCATATATCGTTTCTATTAGGCTCTTTAGTGATAGATACAGTTTTAAGTAGCTTGCTTTACTGATAGATGAGCTTGCTGGAAACGTTTCTTGCAGAGAATCTAAGTGGTTTTAAGTACTGGTTCTGGTTTGAGGATATTGAAGGATAAGCCTACTCCATGTCTCAGGAGACATGTCTTTAACACTGATGTGAAATATTAAGCCTTTACCTATTGGCAGGATATTTCCCAATCTTCACAGCATGATGCTCAGTCTGTCTTCTTGCTGATACTTTCTCTCTCAGTGGTCTCCAGAACAATAAATTATAGCAAAGACCCCAGAAATGAGCTCTAAATTTCAGGTGGGACTGGACCAGTGCAGAGCAGATGGAGCTTAGCCAACTTTGCTTTAATGTAGTCAACACTTTTAAATTTGTCATTTGGAAAGAGAGTGGTTTTGAAAATATGATGTGAGTAACTGAATTGAGGATTAAGGTCAGGAAAAGTCCCTCTTTGTGGCTGGATTTCTCTGTAATGAAACAGAATTGGATCTTAGTATCCCCAGATTCCCAGGACAGCAAAGCTGATTTACCAATCTTTGGTGCTGTGAGGAGGTGACAGAACCTGAAGAAGGTGGGAAGTTGTAAAAGGGAGTTAGGTCAGCATCAAGGGCATACCCGTGGGACTTGAGGGCCAGGGACTGGTCCTATCTTTGCTCTCTAGGCACCATGAGGTGACAGACTTCATCTGTAATATGCAGATGTGTGTGACACAGGCTCAGGGTGATATGGCCATAAACTGAAGCCTCTAAAGGCACAGGCCCAAATGGACATTTTCTCTTTTTAATTTTCTGCTTAAACAATTGAAAATAATTGTCACAACAATGAAGAGCTGACCAGCATGCATGAGTCACGTCAAAATAACAGGGCAGTGGAGCCCAGGAGCTATCAGCTCTTTCGACCCATCACGGCTGCTCTTCTCACAGTAATCTCACCGACACCTGCTGGTACCCCACCTGCAGACCAAAAAAATATTCGAGAAGCCAAAATTGTACAACTAGAGTGTCTGTTTCATCCATCCATAGTCTATATTCTTACTGCCAAAGAGCAAGACCTCAAATATGCAAACCAGCAGCAAGTCACAAGCCCCGCTCTAAACAACCAACCAGAAAAACAAAATTTGTCACAGCGATTTAACTACATTATTGGGCTTAAAATCAATTTTTAAAACACTGATAATCCAGTACAACAATAAAAAATGAATTCAACTGGCAGGTTCACAAATAAAGAAACGCAAATAGCCGATAAATGTGTTTCAAGATGGTCTGTGTGACTCAAAAGTTTGGACATACAAAAAAGCAACAGGTTATCTTTCACTAGTCAAACTGGGGATCAGGGATCAGAAAAAAATGGTAAGAGAATAGGGATACTAAACATGCTGACAGTGGATGAGAATCAGTTAATTCTTTGGGGTAGAATTGCACTGCCTACAAGTCTAGAATTGGGAGTTGAGCACTAATTACTTATATTTGAATAAATGTGCTTAACTATTCCAACAATTCCACTATTAAGAGTGAACCCCAAAAGTTTATGTTACAGTATACATATCACGTGACAACACTGCTCACATCCACAAGTACTGTCTGTCTTTAAGTGATTATTAAATAGAACACACCCACACAAGACAGCCTCCTGCAATGGCTTCAGAAAAGACCATTGACTTGTATCTGTCATAGCAAATAGCTAAGGTAGAGTGCACAGCAGACTGTACTGCCATTCTACTAATAAAAGAACAACACCTGTGAGGTCACTTATGTGTGTAAGTGTGTAGTCCATATATGTGTGTATGTACATGTATATTTGTTTATGTACATATGTGTGAGTGAAGGTGTGTAAATGTGTTCTCATTTTAGGCATTATGCTGAGCACTGCATAACTATTAAAAATAACCCATATATTAAAGCACATGCGAGGAGGTAGAGACAGCTTATCCTTACAGAGGATCTGGGTTTGGTTCCCAGCATGCACATAGCAGCTTACAACAATCTACAATGCTAGTTTGAGGGATGGGACACCTTCTGACCTCTTGGGTACCAGGTATGCATGTGGTACACATACAAACACACAGGCAAGAACAACTGTTTACATAAAATAAGGTAAATAAATCTAATTTTTTTTCTTAAGTTAAAACATACATAAGCTAGACTGCAATGCCCATCTTTATAATAAAAGGATGTCAGAAAGTCACAGGCCCCCTGATGCCATGCAGCTCGGGCAGGCAACAGGATATCCAAAAGAAGTTTTGATGAGGACCTAGTGATGATGGTGTACCAGGGCCTTGAACCAGACCAATGATTCATTACAATGAACATTTTATAGATGGGGCTGATTGGACAAAAGGGTATAGTATGTGACACGCTGCAGTTCCTGATGTCACTAGAATAAATGAATGGAGGAGTGAAGTAGGATTTTTTGTTTGATTTATTTTGGATTAATTAATTTGGGAGGCATGCTGCAAGGGTGAGGGGTAGATATGGAGGGACTGGAGGTAAGTGGGATTAGGGTGATGTGAAATTCCCAAAGAATCAAAAAAGTATTATGTTTTTGTTTTAAAGAAACTATGTCACTAACATGAAACAATTATGTTCCAGTGCCTCCACCGAGCAGTAGGGGATCCTTGGTACAATGGCATAAAGGTTGACAGGGAGATGAGAGCCAGTGAGGGAGATGGGTGAGGGTAACACAGGGGGGTGACTGGCTAGAACACTAACTCACCATTCATCTTCCCTTCTGGTCTGTCAAAGCTTCCTTGGTGGCCTTAACCAGAAATTAGCTCCAGAAGAATGGGAGAAATTAGCTCCAAGGAGTGATTCTGTTAGCAATGCATACTGCAAGGCCCATGGAAACTCATATCTGAGAAAGAGCCAGCAGCTAAAACCAAGTGTGATCCCAGAAATAACTTGAGATTTTCGCTACACTGCTAACTCCACGCAGTCCTCCGCAAAAGACTTCTCATCAGAGTTCCTTCCTGCCTCAGATACACACACCACTCTATCCTTTTCTGACATTCAAGAATTTGGGGGCCACTGAGATACTGTGTATTTGTTCTTCATCTGGGCCCCTGATTTGCTGTCACTGGAACTCGGAGATCTTTTATATGTTAATGAGGTGGCTGGTGGTGGTGGTTTGCTTCAATATCTACGCTGGTCATCTGAAAAACCAAAGCATTTATTAGAGAGCATTGACCTTTCTGGTGAGGAGGAAGGACCAAGATTGGTCATCAAGAGTCGATGTAATGACACTTTGATAAAAACCCTAAAAATCTGAGTTTGGGAGCCTCTGGAAGTGTGAACAAGACAGATGTGCATGCTGGGAGAGTAGGACATTCCAGCTCAAGAGGGGCTAGGAGGGCAGGACACGCCCATTCCATAAGCATCAAAGTCTGTATCCTGAGAGACCTTCCAGCCCTGTCCTATAAGTCTCCTCATCTGGCTGTTGATTTGTTCACTGTGTAATAAACTGGTAAACTTCAGCGCTTCGCTGTGCTCGGCGTACTACACTGAACCTGGAGACGAGGTCATAGGCACCTCGCCCACTTGACTGGTGTCTAAAGTGTTGGGTAGTCTGTGGGACTGAGTTCTTAGCAGGTAGCTGTGTCAAAATGGATGAGCACTGGAGAACGCCAGCCCTTGTTCAGAGCTGATGGCTTCCTTGGTGTGGAGAAAACACACATCCTACATGCAACCACAGACCTGTTAGGTTCTATCAGAGTGTAATTACAAATTAAAAACGAAAACATTAAAAAAAATTACTTTATACCTAACACATTTTCACCAAATCCACATTAAATAATTTTAAAAAAAGTTCGTATGATGGCAGAGAGAGGAAAAAAGATAAAAGGAAAGAAGGAGAGAGGGAAGGAGGGAGGGAGGGAGGGAGGGAGGGAGGGAGGGAGGGAGGGAGAGAGGGAGGGAGGGAGGAAGCAAGCAAAATTTACACTGTTTTATTTTTCTGAGATTGTGATTTAATTACATGTCTCTCTTGCCTCCCCTCCTTTCAAACCTTCCCAGATAACCCTCTTTGTCTCCTTCAGATTCATGGCCACGTTTCCCATTAATTGCAGTTTCATGTGTATGCATACTTGTATATCCGTATATGACCTGCTCATTCCACATAACACTTCTCACATGTGTGTCTTCAGGGTTGCCCTCCTGGCACAGACAGCCAATGGGCGTGCTCTTCCCTGAGGAGCCTCTGCTCGTCTCCTCTCGGCTTTCTGCAGTTGCCTATAGTTTTGCAGGGCTGAGCCTCATAGGCGTTTCCCTGTCCAGTTTGACATTCATTTTAAATTTTTAAAAAATATCTCCATGTGGATATTTTTATTTTTTTATGAAAACCTTTAAAGAGGCTTTTAAGTACTCTCAAGAGTACTTAAATTTAAATCTAAAGAAAAAAATCAAAATCTGGGAAAATAATGAATTAAGGTAGATTATTAAGACTAAAAGCAAAGTTAGAGCTGCACTTGTGTTCTATATGTCACTAAAATTGATGGAAAACTTTGTCTTCAAGCATCTGGAAATCTTATAATACTATATCTGTCACAAAGGCAGATAGATGCCCTTTATAGCCATGGTAATAGAACAATTTAAAGGCATTTAAAATGTTTCTCACAGGCCTTAAATCAGAGGACAGGCCAGAATTTAGAAGGCAATAGTTCTAAGAGTCCTGTTAGTATAAACACAAATAGTCTTTTTCAAGAAGTTTTTTAAATGTTTTGTCGACTCTCAAAAATGTAACTTAAAGTCAAACTATCATTGATAACTAACAAAAATACTTTGAGGGAATCATAAAGGAATGACAGCTGAGGCTGTAAGCTAGATGGATCTGCCAGTTCTCTGGTTTGAATCTACCGTACTAACCGTTCACAGTAGAGCTGTAGGCACTTTGCCCCAATTTTATTGAGATTAGAATCGACAAACAAAAACTGCATATGTTTAAGATTTACAAAATGATGAGTTGATGTGTGTATAGATTGTGAAATGATGACCATGGTCAAGTTAATTAGTATTCTTTTCAGCTGACAAGGTTACCATAGTTCAGACTCTCTGGTGGTAGGAATACCTAAGAGCTACATCTATCTCTAGGCTTCCACAGGGGAATGGTTTCCAGATTCCATCCTGAAAGATGATACTCAAGTTCCACATACACTGGAAGAATGTTTACAAATGGCTCAACTACGTGGCTTAGGCCATGCTCATAAGCCATCCCTAGATTTTTCCTTCTCCATAATGTACCACTAATGCTGTATAAGAAAAGAGTTGTCCTACTGCAGTCAATAGTGATAAAATATCTGTGAACCTTTGATCCAGACAGTTTTTTCCCCCAAGTATTTTTGATGTAAAAGCTCAAAAAAAAATCTAGCTGTATTTTCCCATCAAAATTTAAGGCAACAATACAGTATAACAATATAGTAGTCCCTGTGCCATACATTAGATTCCCAAGTAAGTGTATTTTGGCTGACCTTGTTGGTATCTTCATGACTACTCACAACAAGAAAATCTTTCAAAAAAGGAATCTAATGCAAACCCTTACAAACAAATGCCCAGAAGCCTTTGTGACAATGAGCTCCATAGTCTTCAAAATATGATGGCCAGAGATCCCAATTTCTATTCCAAAACAACTGCCGGAACTACCTGTAAGACAGAACTAACTTAGTCACATGACTTTTCATCCCCGAAGAATGTTTGAAGCATCCCTCATCTTGCATCAGAGAAGCTTTTGTTTACCGCAGATAGCAACTGACACACAACTTGTCCATATAAAGAGAATAAAAGACTGAAGAATGCTCAGCTTTAAATGGAACATTTCTCTCACATTCTCACCTCTAAAGGCTCAGGGATCATTGAAAAAGAAAAGACGTAAATGGTGTAAGAACCAGAGGCGGTAGGTGACTATAAGAAAACATTATGTGTTTTCTGGACGTAATAGCGCAGTTAGACACATGAACTCACAGAGATTGTGATAGCACAGACAACATAAGTGCAAGCCAGACAAAATTCCAACGTACAAGGGGGAAGTAAGCAGTCATTCCTACGCCTAGGTGAGGAGCTATTGGTAATTGATAGTTGCCGCAAGAGGAAGAGTCAGTTCTCTGTTAAATATGTAGCCTTTGAGAGGTCAACCATGCTCCAGTGGCTGGCCACACCCCCAAGAGTATATTGGTGGCACAAATTGGACTTGATGGTTTGAAAGAAGAAGACAGGCAGTTGGAATACAGGTATAATGCTGGAAGAAGCTGGTGGGTGCACCGATCATAATCAAAATACATTATATAAAATCTTCAGAGAATTTTTTAAAAAAGAATGTTGCAATCTGTTTCTCATTATAATTTCACCAGTAGGCACAGGTGTCTTTGTGGCTACCTACACAAGGCATTCTCAAGCAGAATTGTAGTTATTTACTGAACTCCACATATGACTTATTCTTGTGAATTCCAGAGTATGAGAATCTTGTCTTGCTGAATGGTTCATAAACTTCTACAGTTATTTTATATGTTTTAATTTTACATACTAAACTTTATCTTTTCTCTCTTTCACTATAATTCCCTTTTCTTACAAATATCATCCAATATTTTCCAACATTTGACATTGTTTTTATAAATATTTTAGCACTCTACAAGATAAAAGGCACATATATTTCTACCACATTCTTCTCTACTGATCTCCTTTTGAGACTCATAAACAATATATATATATATATATATATATATATATATATATATAAAGTCCACTGTGGTTAGTCTATTCTATGTGATTAATTTGATTTTTATCCAAATTTAAGTATAAGATTTTTATAATTTAGATCCATGCTTAGTAAGGCTAAAATAAAACTTTCCCCAACTCTGTATAGAAATTAAATATTGTATAATGCTTGTATGTGGACAATAGAAGAGATTTTGTCCTTGGAAACCATGTCTTGGGAGAGCATTCACACAAGTGTTATTCATGCTGAGGGGTTCAGACAAGGATCATCCCAGATGCTACAGTGAATACCACCTGCCTCAACTACTCATTCTTATAAGTTTTGTATATTGAGTACAGTACTTATTTTAAAAACATGTTATTATATCTTTGGTGACATTTTAATGTCTCTTTAAAATCTTTGTGATTATAATACAGTTATATTTCTCCATTCCCTGCCATTGCTCCAAAACTTTTTATACACCCCTCTTTACTGGCCTTCAAATTCATCAGCTCCCTTTTCAGTAATTGCTATTTCTTGCATAAAAGCATTTGTATGTACATACATATTCCTAAGATATAACCTGTTCATTTCATATGACGCTTCTGGTATATGTGTTTTTAGGGTTGGCCATTTGGCACTGGACAACCAATTGGTGTGCTCCTCCTTGGAGAAGGCTACCTCTCCTGCTCCCAGTTTTCCTGAGCTGCCTACAGTTCTTTGGGTAGGGTTGATGCCTCATGGACTTTTCCCATTCACTTGTCATGCCCATTGGTGGCCATCCTTGTTCAGTGCATGTCTGGACAGTCATTTTTGTGAGACTTTGTGGGAGTGGCTTCTGATACTACTAGGTGTAGTACGAGGTTTTTGGCTCGGACTTTCAGGCCTAACCTCAAGGTCTAGGCCCACAGACCCGCAGACCCGCAGACCCGCAGACCCGCAGTCCTACAGAGACACACAGACGCTTTCATTAGTTTTTGGCTGATCAGCCTCAGGCCCAGGCATATAACTTGCTAACTCTCTACCCTTCATCTAACCCATGTCTCTTGTTCAGCCATGTGGCTCGGTACCTTTCTTTAGAGCTGCATGGTTGTCCTCTGCTTCCTGTGGCTTCTCTCTGGTGCTCTGTCAGGCACTTTGCTCTCAGAGATTTTTCCTAGTCTGGTAGCCCCGCCTACTCTTCCTGCCTGCCTTTGGCCAATCAGCTCTTTTTATTAAACCAGTGGGTGGGACAATTATTTAAAATAAAACAACACAACCTCCCACAACTAGGATACACAATATCACAGCAAATTCCTGCCCCTCTGGCTCTTACAATCTTTCTGCCACATCTTCAGCAATGTTCTCTGAGACTTAGGTGTAGGAGTGTTTTGTAGATGTGTTGGGCTTCACAACCCTGCATATTGATTGGTTGAAATTTTCTGAAGTAGTCTCTGTTGCAAAGAGAAGTTTCTTTGATGAGGAGTGAGGACTAATTTACCTGTGGGCAAAATGACAAATATTTATAGGTTATTGTTTGGAATTATGCTTGTTTAGTAAATGTGTGGTTGTAGATTCTCCTCTAGTAACCATGACTTGATTAGCATGGAGTAGTTAACTAGGCTTAGTAGTTAACAGGCATGGGCTCTCTGCTGTTAAGTAAGAATGAAGTCCAAGTAGAGAGCTGTTAGTTGCTGCCAAGATGAGTGTGCCACTACTGCACCTTCAGGTTATCATGTCATGCTGTTTGTTGATGTGTTTGTAAGAATCATAGCTGAGCAGGACTGTTGATTTCCTTTCCCATTGGAAGCGGGAGGCAGATCAGTTGCAGCTCAGAAGTCTCTGGGCTCTGTTTCTAAAGTAAGTGATGTCTTCAGCAATAGAAACTTACCTTCAACCTCCATGGAACAACTAAGGGCAACAGTGAAAGGCTGTATGTTTCAGGAGCCTCTTGGACAGCCCTGGCGAAAAACTCAAAAGAGGGATTCTCCTGAATGGTATTCGGGGTTTTGTTAGATCATCTTTGGCTCTTGGAGGGAATACTCAGTAGCATTTATACCCAATAGCATCTTAGATTCCTGGGAATAAAATTGTGTTTCTATAGGAACAACAAGTTGATAGAAAAAATAAAGCCTCTCCTGGTGCAGAGGAACTAAATCATAGCATCAGAAATAAGAGAAAGAAGCAAGGAAGGGAAGAGATGGAAGAAAAAGGGAAAAAAGAAGTGTTGTGGGAATGTCTTCCTTTATTCTGTGAATATCATTCTTTAAGACTGTTTTGGTCCTTGGTGAGCACCGTAGAAGAAGTAAGTGGGGAGTCGAGCATAGGTAGGAAAAGAAGGGCAGAGTCAGGAGAATCGGGCCAAAGAAATAATGTGTAAGGAACACAGATGGGCCACAGGCCACGTGGCAGATAGATTAATCAAAATGAGTTGAATTAAGGTGAAATAGCTAGATAGCAATGTGCCTGAGCCACAGGCCAAACAGCATGAAGTTAATATAAGTGTCTGAGTCATTTTGGAGGGCCTAAGCAGCAGTGGGTGGCTAGGTGCCTGAGACTGTAGGTCTGTGTGTCTGGACCTCTGGCAGGGGGGCAGAAATCTCAATGTAACAAGGAAGAAAAGGGGAAAGGGTAAGTAGAAATTTTATAATTGAGGGCTATGTTTCCATAACATCCAAGTTTTTAATAAATCATAATAATATTTTAAAAGTAACAAAGGGAAGGCAGAGAACAGCTTTGGTTTGTATGTGTGGTTGGTATTCTAACCTGCAGAATATCTATATGGATTATTTTCTTCAGATTTACTGAGATAAAATTGGGAAGCTAAATTGTAAGTTTAAGGTGTATTATAGATTCTTGATTCAATTTTAAAACACAAGGTTGCATTGGCAATGGTAACTGCAGTTTCTCCTCAAGCTCATAATGCTTAATTTTTTTCTGAAGTAGAGACTCAAAGATTTGTTCAAAGTCTTGTGATTACTAGAAACTAACTCACCAGGTAGTAAAAAATGCATCAGTGGCTAAAAGGGAGGTATTATAAAATCTGTTTGCCCTACGAGTAGAATGCAGCATTGAAAACTAAAAGTTATTTAAAGCAGAAGCTATCATTAAGTTTTGAATGGACTGACCAATAAAATATGTAGTTCAAGAGATGTGAAATATCTTCTTTAAAAAATAAAAAATAATAAATCTAAGTATAAACCACTCAATTTGACAAGAAGACATCTTTATAAAGATACTGAAAACTTCTATTTGAAAAAAAAATGGTCATTAGGAATTTTACATGTAGAGCTTTTAAACGTATTTGTATGCATAGTAGATGTACTGCTATGCATAGTAGGTGCACTGGTAATATCTAAACCTTATATACAATTATATAGCTAGAACAGCCTATAAAAATATGTCATCTTAACATTGTGGTAATGCCTATTTGGCTAAATCTCTGAATGGAGAATGAGGTAGCTAAAACTGATACAGAACTTGGACGTCTATTTTTGCCTCACAGTATATGTCTTAGAGGAAAAGTGCCATCTCAAGATAAATAAATCAAAATAAATATTTATTAAACATTCACCAACCATTAGACACAATGTTTAGTGTTTTACATATATAGCTTATAAAAGTCACACAGCCCTTTCAAGTAGACACTTTGTTATTCTTGTATCATAGAAAATGAAATGAAATTCCATTTGTTAAACAAAAAGTAGCATGATTATTTCCAAGCCAAAGGCTGCAACTCAAAGGCTTCTGCATCAACCACTATTAAAGACAGAGCATTCCCGTCTGGCCAGCACCCTAAGCACACCCCCAGATTGCTTTTTGCAGGTTTCCAAGTAGATAGAAAACTATTTCATCCCAAAAATGGGCCTCAGATTTGCTCATTTACAGCTCTTTTGTGTTCTAAAAAGGGAGCATTATATGACACTAATCCCAAAGGTTGATTTTTTTTTTTCTCTTCTGGATTTAATTCCAAAGATACAATAACTAACTTGATCAAACATCTCAGTGGCCTAACAGGCTGCCCCTTGGAATGCCACGCTGCTGCAGTTCTTAATTCTGCCATGAGTACCTTTTCCTTTTAGGTTTAACTGCATAACGATTAAACACTCCACACAAAGGCAGGTGACCCTAGAGGGAAACACCCAATTAGGCAGTTTCCAACTAGTAATTATCTAAAATTAATTGCTGCTGTATAAGTTTTGATCATACCAAACAATATTTACAACAATGATTCCATTCCGTGAACCCACTTTTCTCTGCTAAACATCTAGATACCAGTTCAGGCATGCCTTCTCCTGTCTACAAAATGTGAGACTTACAGTACGTTAAACAAAGTTTCATTAACTCCAAAGGGAGCTATCTGAACAAAGAAATATATGCAACTGTGTGGAAAAAAATAACATGGGGAAACCCAAGGGTGCTTATGAAAAACACATCGGCCCTTCCGTGTCCACTTAGGTCAACATCTATGGCTTCCATTACAAAGTCTACTGCTCCTATTGGTATAACTGCATCAAAAAAAAAAAAAAAAAGTTTTCCTTTTCCATACTTTCTTCAACCCCCCATCTCCTGTCTGCCATCAAAAGATAAGAGATCTAAGATCCTGTCCATTTAAACAATGAGTCACGTCAGCCATTTCTCAAGTCTCTCAGGATCGTGTTTTTTCTGTGTTCTCTCTTTCCACTGAAATAGACTTTTGAAAGTGAAGACTGGGGCTGATTATCAAAGAGCCTTTGTAGTTATTAAGCACAGGAAATTTGTGTCTCCGATGCCTATCACATATTTAATAAGAAAATATAATTACTGCAAAATGGTTCTCTGTTTGAAACCAATGAGCATTTCTACCACATATCTTTTTGAAATAATGATTTATGATGAAACGCCCTCAAAAGTGTTTACCAAATACTCACTGGTGACAGAGCACAAGGGTAAGGGCGCAGTCAAGGGATATTTGTCTAGGGTCTCTGACATTCTTGGCTTTACGATGGGTATCATTAATATCAACAGAAATGAAAAATATGCCTAAACTAACATTAATTTCCCTAGACTCCTAGGCAATGTTTATCTGATTTTCATAATTAAGACAAAAATGTGTTCATTTAACCTAATGAGATCCAATCTGACAGACCATCTTTTTAGTACTGACATTTCACTGTGGAAGCTGTGCAAGATCAGAGCCCCGCCCCCACCCCCTGCTCCCCAGAGTTCTGGGTTCACTGTGAAGCAAACCGAAAAGCATTAACCATCTCATTATCATTTTAGTGGGGAGTTTCTGGTTTCTAACTTCTTCTGCTCCAGGTTTGCCTCTTACAAGTTAGCTTCTTCTTCCCCACAGAGTTTCCTCACTATCCCCCTTCTGTGTCCTTTGACCTTTTCTCTTCAGGATTCAGGCTAAAATATACTATGCTCTCCCTCATAGTCGGAGCAAGGAGCTAATGGAGCTGCCACAGCTTAGCAATGGGATCATGAGCCATCCTGGAATCCAAATATCATGAATGAAAATAGTCTTCAGAAATTTCTATTAGTCATTAAAAGAGGAAGATGTCTTGTGTGTGTGTGTGTGTGTGTGTGTGTGTGTGTGTGTGTGTGTGTGTGTGTGTATGTATACTTTCTTGAATCATTTTTTCCGAGGTATCCCTTTAGAAAATTTAAAGGAGTTTGAAGTTAGTGGCTAGGCTATGCAAAATGTTTGTATGAGCAAGCATCTCTATGTCCAACCTTTTGGAGCAAATGGGCAAGATGAGATAAAGAAAAAAGAAAAAATAAGAAAAAAAAAATCTTCACTATAGTTAAATGCAGAAAACATGATATGGACTATCGTCTACAAAATAAGAAAAAATTTGCTGGAGTGCCAAAGACTTTTCACACAGAGATGCTCATGCCTCACACACTGCTGAGGAACTGGGAGGCAAAAAGGTTTTGACTCCCAAAGTGAACGCTGACCGTACACACTATACACACTAAAAATGCAGCAATAATCATCTGTATTAGGCAAAGCTGTTTAGAGGAACAGACAGGTTACAAAAAGGACTTTTTAACATGGCATTATGCAATAGGCATGGAATAGTGCAATGATGCTGTCTACATGCCAAAGAAGCAGAGACCTTAGCAGCTTCTCAGTGGAAGAGGGATGCCTTGGCAGTCCCAAGCTGGTGCTAAAGGTTCAAAGCTACCAGCTCATATTGTTCATATTGAATCCACACTGAAATTCTAAAGAAGCTGGAGAGCTGGAGTCTCATGTCTGCAGACAATGCAAAACCCAAACAACAATAAACGGACTTGCTTGGGAGGAGGAAGGGGGGTGAGGAGAGCCATACATGGTGCATTTTTCCTTGGACCTCTTCTGTAAGGGCCACCCCATGAGAAGGTGTGGCCCATTTTGAGGGTGGGTGCTCTTCTCTCAATTAATCAACTCTGGAAATGCCCTCATAGACACATATAAAGGTGAGTATCCTGGGTGAATTAAATCCCAGCCAAACTGACATCAAAACCAAACATCACATCTTTTCTATATGCTCCAATAGAGACCTGAGTTTATACAACCAATTCCATTGCCATTAGTATGCGGTCCTTGAGTCACAGTACTCTCCAGTCTCGAAGCCCACAGACAGAAAGAAGCCCTGTGAGCCCAGGATCATCATAGTAGCCTAATATTATTTCTAATTATTAGTGGTTTATTATTGCACAGAAACCATTGTGTTTCTCTCCAGACTAAGTTTGTAAAAATACCTTGATCATATAGATCAGAAATTTCTCTGGAAATAATTTTTAAGAGAGTGTCTACAGAGTACAATAAATTTTTGATAGGGAAAAAAGAAAATTAGAGAGAAAGATCCATGGAGCTGATAACTAGTGTGATTTTTATTGCTTGTAGCATAGAGATCTTAACTTCATTCAGCAAATCATTTTGGAAATCATTTTCAAACTAAATTAAAAGCGATTCTACTAGATAGGGTTTATGTTTTCTCTAAGCTGGATTGCAATACTGTGTCCCAAGCATCTCCAACCACATTCCCAAGTACTGGAGCCTTGCCAGTGTTTCTGAGTCTCCTGCCCTAACTCAAAGATAAGATATGCATAAAAACAAGTACAAAATGGTAAGTACATTATACATTTCTCTGAGGCCCATTACTTGATTTATTTGAGCTGTTAAATACAGAAGCCAGGGTTTGCCTTTTAAATTGTTCCTCATAAGCCATCTAATTAATATCTTATCTCTGGGCAGTACAATTTCATAAACCAACCCCCAAAGAGGGGCTTCTGCTCTTTCTTTAGAATCTGGAGAATACAGTCAACATCCATTTATAAGAATTGGAATGTTAATAAATGAAACTGCAAAACTGCATCACCCACTGGGGCAAGGCCTTGCCAAGGAAAGTTATTCTATAAATGAAAAACTAAAGGGCAGCTGGTCCCCAATGCCAGAGGAGGGTTCTGATGAGAGCCTCATAAAGGAAGGATTCCAACACAAATGCTTATGAGAATTCTCTCAGGTGCTATGAAACACATTAATTCTGAGTGTTTTTCTATGCCATAGACCCACATTCTCAAGTGGTTATCCCAGAAATATATAGCCCTCCCCATACCTGCCCAGCCCTATCCTCTCTCTCCAAGGTCTCGTGTATCCCAAACTGGGTTTGAACCCTATGCAGTTCTTTATGGGGTGCTGAGGGTTGAACTCAGGACCTCATGCATCCTAGGTAAGCACTCTGTCAACTGTGCTACATCTCCAGCCCCAGAAACATGTATTTCCTTGAAGCTTTCCAGTGATTCTAATGGCTCACCAGATAGGGAGCCCATTGATTAAGAGATGTATTTCTCAAGGATACAGATGCCAATCAATAGCTTCCGCACCAGAAATAAGAAATATCCAAGCATAATATGTACATGTGTCAAAATACCACATCCGAAAAATAACTGTTAATTTGAGCCATTAACACAATTGTATAATATATAAATTAAAACTCAGTTTTTACAATGAAAAGAAAATGCTTAAGTAAACACAAATGAGACAGAAAAAGAAAGAAATGTACATTATGGGGACTCCATTCAGGTCTCATGAATCAAAAACTGTGAGGACAGGGGCCAGCAAACAATTCGAGCTGCCTTCTAAAGCCACCAGAGCCACCTGAGACAGGTAGACATTTAGGTAACACTTGGGATAAAAGCCAGCAGGGGACTACTTTCTCATTGAGCCCTTTGCAATTTGGAGGACACATAAAAGCAAAGACTTTTGCTCTTTGGAGATTGTGAAGGTGACTTGCTGGGAAAGAGTGGCAGGCTTGGAAGCAGGACACATGCTCAAGATGCTCAGAATATTCTGTCCAAGAAGAGACAAAGCCTGCACTTGAGAGAATATGGCAAGCCCACGTAGCTGGCCAACTTTTGTGTCTTGACATTTGCAAAGACCTTTTAAAGCTTTCAGCCATATCTGCTGGGTCAAAGCAATGAACTTAACTAATGTGCTGTTTTATTTGTGTGAATTTCCCCCTTGTATGAAAAGAAAAAAGAAAGAATTCTTTTTCATCCCTTCCTGCTTCTCCTTCTCTCCACTTCCTTCTGCTCCTGTGAACCCTGGAAACAGATCTTCCACCTTAAATGGTACAACATATTAACTATTCTGACCCAAGGAACTTAGAATGTTTCTATCATCATACCTCTGAGGAAGCATGTAAAGCATCTTCCTTACGTGCCCTCCTCCACACTATTCTACAGACAGATCATGTATCTGTCTACGCACTGTGTGCCATCTTTACTTTATGTGCTAATAGAGTATGATTTTTATCTCCCCATATTAATGTGCAGCTCCCAGGGATAACACCTCATGGAGAATGCACCCCTAAACACACCTTGCTTTAGACTTTATAGGTACAGTCTGTTCGGATACTATACATACAGATGAGCCATTGGTTTTCCTGAGCCAGATTACATCTAAATTAGCAATCAAATGAAAACATAAGGAAGAAGCCTGAAGCCTGGTCACTCTGGGCACACACATGTCTATGCTGACACAGTACTGGACGCTCCAGAGGGACTCTGGTTTTCAGTGTACCTTAGTGGTCACTGAGAACCTCAGAGTCCTGCTATGTTCAGAGAGCTGCAGAGAAGCAGAACACAGGTGTCTCTGCCTACCTCATGTCTCCCCACCAAACACTCACAAAGCACACAGCATAGCACAGCTCCTTCAAGGAAGACAGACAGCTCCCTGTTAATCTGGTTTCTCCTTTGCTCAGCCCAAATTATTTGTTTAAGCTTTCTATATGCAAGGCACACCCAGATTCAGCTCTGGCACAGCTGTCCTCTGGCCATGGAGTGGATGCACCATCCATCCTCTGGGATTAACGTGCAAGCAAGTTTATTTCTCAATTGTTTGTTCTGGCTTTGCCTGGAGTCTGGGCTTTCCTAGAAAAGGAAGGTTTTAAATTTTGTGTAAACCTCTTCTCCTGAAGGCTGTATGCTAAAAGAGCTCTTGTTTCTCACTGATCACAACCTTTGTAAGGAGCACACCTTCTACTTCCTCAGGGCTAGGGCGAGGGTTCTAATCTCCACCCCCAGTTTGCAGTTATGTGACCTCTGTGATCTGTGTGCTGTTCTGAAACCTGAGAAGAGTGATACCTATTGCCACTATGGGTTTCTCCACACAGCCATTTGAAGTGGATGTGGAAGGGTGGAGAAAGGAAGAAAGAAAGAAAAATCAGAGGTTGTGCTGGTCTCATGGTTATTGGGTCCAAAAAGCTTTACTTTTCAACCTGCTTCTATCAGCAATGAAGTTTCTATTCTTCCCGTCTGGATTTGTTTCCAGTTCTAAATGCAAAAAGTGAAGATGAAGGGAAAAGAGTCAACACACTCAACAACCATCGACAGCAGTAGTTGCTCCAACCAAAAACTAATATCAGTCTAACTTCCATGATAGCAACATACTTTGAATTAGGGACTTGGGTGTAGCTCAAAAGGAAATCTCATTGCTTTATCCAAAGGCTGAAAACTGCAAATACATCCTGGATCATTATTCAAAACATGAAATGATACCATTTTTATTCAATAAAAGGTGCATTTAAAAAGACCATTGCAGAGGCTCAGAGAGAATGCACGGAGAGCCTACCACAGTGCTATTAGGAGGTCAGATGAATGAATGGCAGCCTTGTCATTGGTAGCAATGATGCAGTCACTCATTCAGAGCTAACCAGAGAAAGACAAGCAATACCACATAGGTAGCTTTGCTGTGACGCTCCTCTTCACATCTGCAAACAGATGTTCTTCTGACAGCTCAAACTCAAGCCGTTAAGTGTTTTTAAGAAGTGGCCAGTAAGAGATTTGTCTTAGAAAATGAAGCAGAGTCATCCTTACCTGAAGTGGCTGAAAAGGGAGTCAAGGTTAGGGGGGCACTGTCATCTTCTTGCAAACCCCCTTCGTTGCAATCAAACCACAACTGAGTTCTGGGTAACTCTGACCTCATCTCTGGAATGATCAAAAGACAGAACTGGTTAGCATGAAAAATACCTGCAAGCTGTAAACAGATGACAACTAACACCCATTCACAGATAGTTCTGGGAATCTCCCAACTTTTGATATGTTGTGTCTCCTTCAGTCAGCAGGGACCAATTAGCAGCCCTGCCGCTCGAGAATGAAGCACAGACTTGTGTTGATGACATGCTTAATGAGCTTGTTTGAGGAGTTTCGGGTCACCCAGTTTTCCGTCAACCTCCACTTAGCACTTCCACCATCAGTGCCCAACAATCAGAGCCCATGCTGGCAAGGCTAATGATGCAGCCTTGAATTTTGCCATTAGCCTACCTATCAAAGGCCAAAGCAAATCATGGAAGCAAGCAGCTGCTGGCTCTTAACTTCCACTTTCGCTACTGAGAGGTTAGTTAGAAATAAAGAACCAGAGCCACAGAGTTGGTGGCTCTCTTTGATGTATTTCAACAGATGAATAGATGTACGCCTATCACCTTGACCATAGATGCTTCCTTTTCAGACCAGGGCTTATAAACCAAATGTACTCACCTCACCATCTTAGGAGTCTGCAAAGCCATGATGAATAAGCCAGGGAAGAGATTCGACGCCTGTTCTCAGGATCGCCGCCAAACATTCATGGAGTCCTCTTTCTAAGAGTCTGGTGTGTTTCGCAGCTAGGGTGTGGAGGAGGCAGGGGAGGCAAGGCTGTTTTCCCTGTTTCAGGAACCACGAAGACAAGGGTCATTTGCTATCAGTCTTTCTTCTCCACTGAGCCTGTAATTTGCCTTACACTGTTTTCACTCCCTCTTCAAACAAAGGACTGGTTGACAAAGTATCTTGCTGATTCACCGGACCCAACAAATGTCTTCACTTGCCGAGGCCTTGCTGTGCACACAGCCACCTCTCCTACCTGCTGCCCCTACTCAGTGTCCTCACCCACTCACTCCTTAGCACCCCTTTTGGGGATGACTCTTCTTTCCCCTCCATTAGCCCCCACTGGAAATGTTGGCACAATGCTTTCAGAATATAAATCTTCAAGACTTGCTATCATCCATTATAGCTACCAACTAAGAATGAACTGGACTGAACCAGTCAGCTTATGACAAAAGACTTAAGCAACTTATTTCTTGAATGTCAATGTGCATTCTAAATACATATATAAAAGCACATGTACAGTGGCCCTATTTTACACTGCATAACCATCTACCATTTAGGTCTTTAATGTGCAATTAAGCAGTCCAAGCCATTACACCGAAATGACCCAGAACAGGAATACCTCTTCTGCGGTCCAGAAACCACAGAGTACTTCTAGAGAGTTGGGGGTTTGTCTTTAGAGTTTCTATTTCTGTGAAGAGACAGCATGAGTGAAGCAACTGTTATAATGGAAAACATTTAATTGGGGCTAACTTACAGTTCAGACGCTTAGTCCATTATCATCAAGGCAGGAATCATGAAGGCATGCAGGGATACATAGCTGAGTGTTCTACATCCAATCATCAGGCAAAGGAAAGAAAATGAGACCCTGGGCCTGTTTTGAGCATCTGAAACCTCAAAGCCCATCCCCAGTGGCACACTTCCTCTAAAGGAGCCATACCTACTCCACCACCACCACACTCCCTAAGAGCCTATGGGGGCCGGTTCCATTCAAACCACCCCAGGGTTTCTACAACCTCCCTCCCCTATCATCTTTCATATGATGGGACTCCTCGACCCCAAACACAGCTCTACGATGTTCTAGATTAAAACCAGATGTCCACTCAGGATACTTCTATCCTGAACACTGCCCCGTTTCGTCCGAGTCATTCTTATCAGTTCATTTACAGGAACTCTGGAGAGCCCTAAGATTTATGGTCTGTGCTTTGTTATGCAACATACCTTCAACGTCTATTGCTTTTCTACTAAACTGAATCAGTATGAATTAAGCTAAATTGAAATAGACCACGTGGTATATCTGTGTTACAACTCTTTCATAAAGCTTTGGAGAATTATTTAACCTGCCTTAGTACCTTCCCTTCTCAGCATTCCCGAGTCTCTTATATGGAAGCAATTCTATCTTCCTCACATGGCTATGGAAGTATTAGCTTCATGTTTATTGTTTGGACTTCTCAAACCAAACTACAAACTCCTCACTGAAGAGCCCTGTCTATATGTCTATATTATTTTCAACAGTATAAACATTAAATACATAAATGTTTACTCATCTAACATTTATCTTAACTAAGGCTTCATCTATAATTTATATATATTATAAAATTTATAATTCCAAAAACATGCATCAGTCGCATAGATTTATAATATGGTTAAGGGAATAGGCAGGTCACAGTAATAGTTCAGCAGTAACAACATGAAGAGACAACAATGGGGTGAAACCCCAACAAATCCTGCACAAAAGGGAAGCCAGACACCGGGTGAGCTGGAGGAGCATGGTTCATCTGACCTGCAACAGGGTGATCCTCCTAATGGGAACATTTTATGCAGCGTCCTCCTGGGCAGCTGCCCAGAGTGGGCACTGTTACTAGGTGATCAGTGCCGGTACTGTGCTTCATACTGTTTTATACATATGTCCCAAGAACTGCAATCAGTGTCTCCACTTATCAAATGAGAAAACTAAGCCAAAAGAGACTATGTAGCTGAAGGTCATAAGACCAGTTACTAGTAAAGCTGGGATCTGGGTTCTGACATCCAGCCCTGAAGTCTTTCGCAAGGTAGCAATAAGTCTACAAAAAGGCTTTACTTAGCTGTTTTGTCTTAGTATTTTTCCTTAAAAGAGAAAATAATACTTAAGAGAATTTTTACTTGGCAAGGCCTTGCCAAGTACAGAGCCACCTTTCCTGAGCAGACCACACTCTGCCCTCACTCACCCCTTACCACCACCTTCATGGATGTCTCTTCTCCCTGTCCACTAGCTCCCAATGGAAATGTTGTCTAAATAATGCTTTCAGAATATAAATCCTCAGGACTTGCTATCACGAGTATGAGTCCTCATCTGGGCTTCAAACCTCAAAATTCGATGCAGTTTTTTTCATATTTCCATTTGTTTTTGTCTTTGTTTTTTATTGACTTGAAACTCACTGATGGTAAACAAATAGAATAATAAATTTAAAAAGTGGTTGAGCCTCGTTCCAACCTTGAAAAAGTAACTTTGAATCAACACACATCCAAACACTTGGCCCACAACCATGGGTTTCTGGTATCTCCACCATAACACAGTCCTAAAATTGTTTCCTTAATAATGCACTTTGCAGCTGTATCAAAAGCCATATCCCCTTTCACCCTAGAAAAGCATGCAGGAAAACTGATCCAAATGTTACTCCCCTGCCTCTACTGAGCTTTCCACCCAGCATATTGAGAGCTCATCAAAATGCAAGGCGTTTCAATTTACAAATATTTTACTATGACTTTAATAAGTATAAAATTACTCTCATTAGATTTACAACTTGAAAAAGAATAAGCTAATGTCACAATGTTGCTTTTTTTTTTTTTTTTAAATCAGTGGCTTTAACGGGGACAATAAAACAAGCTTACCCAGACCTTAACTGCCTAACTGTATCTCACTCTCCCTGTTCAGCAGGAGGGCAGAGGGGACTCTGCCCACTCCTACCATCTCTTTTCCGACTTCATTCTCTTAACTGAGGTTCCAGATTTACCAGGACTGGGAAAAGAAGGCACAGGGGCATATGTTGGCCAGGGGCGGAGCTTCACAGGCCCCACCCAACCTGAGTGAACTCTAGGTCTGAGAAAAGGAGCGTAAGGGTGGTGAGCGCCACAGACACTCTGTGCACAGCACATATCTGTCATTAACTTCATCAGATTCTTAAGTGAACATTACAGCATCTCATAAGCATCAAAACCTTAATAAACTCGGATCTCAGTCTTTACAATGGACTGCCATAACAGAAGAAAAGTGACTTTGTGCTTTTATAATCTTTTAGATTGAAATGAACTTCTCTAGGAGAAAATACACTGTGCTAGCTTTCTATTACTGTGACAAAGTACCAGAAACATAAAGATAAAAGGTTTATTTTGTGGTTTTTTTTTTTTTTTAAGAATCAGTCTTCTACAACCTCGGCCAGGCTAGTTATCAGGCAAGTACAACCAGCCTGGTCACATTTGATGAGGAAAGGCAGCTCAGCAAAGGGGTGGGAGCTAAGAAAGAGGAAGATGGGTGGAGATTAGAGTCGCACACTCCTCAGCGACTGAAAAGCTCCTAAAGGCCCCTCCAACGTCTGTCCCACCACCTGTCCAGGGCACCCAGCTGGGAAGAGAACTTTTGGGACACCAACAGCTACACTGTGGCACTTCCTGGGAAACACATCAAGCTTTTGTCTATGTGGGGCTTTTAACTATTAAAAGCAATTAAAAACAAAGTACCCACTCTCAACGAGGTTAAGACGTAGATCAGATCAAACATGTTTAGAAATGATTCAGAAAGGATGTTTAAATCGATAAATATTCCCAAGTAGACAAGACAATCCCCATGTGTTCTCAAGAAGTGAGAACTCTGAGTAACAACTTTAAAGCTAGATGCAGCCCGACTTATTTTAAGTCGAAATGTTTTTACCTTTAAGATAAGAAAAACAAGGTCTGGACAGGTTCAAGGTGATTTGTAAAAAAAAACCAAAATATAAGCAAAAAAAGCCCCCCCAAAACCCATTTTGGAAATGGTACAGTAGAAAGACTCCTACACTAAACAAAAATAAGTCAGTAAACAAATGAGCACGCTTTCTCTCGTCTTCAGGCTCTAAAATTAGACAGACAGACAGACAGACAGACAGATGACAGATGATTGATAGGTAGATGATAGATAATAGCTAGATGACAGATAGTAGATAAACAAATTATAGATACCTTTTTCAGTGACTATCAGAGAGCAGAGCTTTACCTGCTATAAATAAATACTGCAGGAAAAAACAAAAGCAAAAATAAAAGCATTAGAAACATAAGAATTTCTAATAGTGTTGGGGATAAAGTTATTAATAAATAACCAAAGTTTATTTACAAAAATACTACTTGTCATAGTGATCAGACAAACACATTATACTTTCAACACAATGCAGATAAATGCTGCTTTAAATCACTTTAAAAGTTTCTAATAGGATTATTTTCATTCAAGATATTTTATTGTCCCAGAAAGCAATACCTAAAAATCCCTGAAAACTGAAAGAGTCATTATATGATATTCCAGAAACTTAGAAAGCCAGAAGGAGAGAGAAAAATCCAAGATTAACATTACAGCTATTTTACTAATTGCTGCTCAAAATGTCACATTTACATATATTTAAGTATGTCTAAATACAGAACTGACCACTAAGCATTTTTAGACAAGTTTGGAGAAATTACTTACACTCCTCATCTTAAACAAAATAATATTTCAAGAATTTGCCTTTGTGTCAAGCAGAGTAAATTTGATTAAGCATATAAAAATATTCCTGTATTAAGTAGTATAGTAACTGGAGACACATGAGAGTAAAGTATCCAGTTCACTATATCATTTCCAAATCCAAACTTCTGCCAAGCACACATGCTTGACTCAGGACTCAAGTCTTTTTAAAGCCGCTATTCATAAAAAGGTCAGTAGGTTGGCTCTTACAAATAAATCTGTAATCACCACAGCCATTGTATCTGGCCAAAGTTATGATGAAGCCCAGTGGCTCAGATCTGCCTGAAGAATGAAGGGGAAATGGGAGATGGAAGCATGCAGAGGCTGAGCCAAGACATGTTCTGGCCCCACAGCTGAAACAACCGGCCTGGCTTTTGGCAGTCAAGATCTGAGATGTCTAAGTATTCCTTACTCCACAGTGACTCTTAGTCTTGAACTCACTGCTTCCAAAATAGTACAAAACCACGATATTAGTCAAGGTCCTCTAGAGGAATAGAACTGAATGTATGTTATAAATGGGATTTAGAGTGGCTTACAGACTGTCATCCACATAGTCTAACGATGGCTGCATCCCAAAGGAAAGTCCAGGAATCCAGTAGTAGCTCAGTCCACAACGCTGGTTGTCTCATCTGGATGATTCATGTTAGCATCCTGAAGAAGCAGCCTCCAATGTCAGTGAATTGAGGCCGAGGACAAGTAGACAAAGAACAAAGAACTCTTTCTTCCTTGTCCTTTATATAGGCTACCACAAGAAAGTGTGGCCAGATTTAGGATGGGTGTAGTTAGACGAAGCACTATTTAGCAAGATCTAGAGGTATGACTTCAAGGGCTTAAAGATCCATGTATGGGGTGTGGCCAGCCCCTTCCAAGAATGGTTGCATGCTGCCTCCCCTTCTTGTTTGTTCCCCTCATTCTTGGAGGAAGGATCACCTCTGCTGCACGAGACATTTCACCCCTCCAGGAATTGCCCTAAGGTTCAACCTTGTATCAGTGAGTGTTTCATATAAAGTCCTTAATAAATATTAGTCCTTTTACAGTGAATAATTCCTACTATAAATGGGTCTTCCTACCTCAGGTAACCTAGATTCAAGGAGAGTCTTCCCATTTCACATAATCCAGTTAACTAAAAGTCCCTCCTCACACCTGTGCCCAGTGACTTGGGTTTTTAACCAAAATTAGCCATCACAACCACCATAAAGACTTTGGGCTTAGGCTCCCATCTCAGCTTGCTATGAAAGTTCCCAGGACATAGCTACTTATTCTCCACCACAGTGGCTTTCAATCATCTTGCTTTTCTAGCCTACAAAACCCATATGACTCATCCCTAGAAAGGACAGGAATTTGTCACGAGTCATTTTCAACCAAGGGAGGTGGAGTGCACCCTTTAGGGATGCATCAAAATCTCAGGCTGCCCCCTCCAGGTCTGTGTCTATTCCCATGGGGTGGGGTGGGGTGAGCTACATATTGCTGAGAAACTTTAATGTAATGTCCTGAATGTAATTTCATAGTTGTAAGCCCAAAAGGCTCCATGAAATGGAAAAATGTCTTCATAAAGAATATCTGGTGGCTATGATGTTCAGTGAACTGACTGTGCAAGTGTGAGATGTGTACACACGATTATTGGGGACACACTCACTCTTCAGCTCTTCAGAGTCCATGCCGCTCCAGCAGTAGACTGCTTCACCTTCACAATAACCTCATGAAGAAATGGAGGTGCTTAGCAGTTTGGGGTCCGCCCAAAGTGTCAAAGCAAAAGAAGGTATATCCAAATTGGCTGTATCAAACCACATCCCAACCACTGTTTCTGTGTCTAGAACAAAGAGTGGGCTGATTGTGTGTACCACTGACTATGGTGTCACCACCAGGCTGTGTATACATGAAATGCGGCTATTTCAGGTTGCTGTAAGATCAATCGAAGCAACTCACTGCATAGGAGACTCTCCTAACCCACCCAAACACATCTGTGCATTCATCTGCTCCCTTTGTTAACCACAGCTTCCAATGCTGCCACACGTAACCTGTTCATTCTCTCCCTAGCCAACTCAACACTGAACAACCTACTCTGATCTAGCCTCTTCTTTGTCAGAAGTTCAAAATCTCACATGATCCATTCATTGTTCATTCACGTGTAACTACGTTTTTATTTGACCATAGAGACAAAACAACAGAAATAAGAGACAGGCTCCATGTGAACAAAAACTCACCATATACAAGTGTCCAGAAGTAGCATGAGCATACTGGGTGTGTTCTAATCAGGGACTCTTAGGATCAGAAGAAGGAAGCCACCAATAGTTCCTTATTCCTGCCCAATCTTTTTTCTAAATAAACAGTTTCTGAGTTACACACCCAGAATACAGTTCCCCACTCACTGGCCAAGGCCGATCTTCTCCTGAAGCAATAGGCTTCCCCATTTACTTGTTGTTTTTGTCTCAACAATTCATTTGGGTGGTTTTTGTTTGTTTATTTTTAAAAGTATTTTTACTTACTCTTTGAAGATTCTAGACAATCTATCTTGATCATCATCTTTCCCTCCAGAATTTCTCCCAGATCCTCCACTACCTTCCTGCTCACCCAACTTGATGTTCTTTCTCACTGAAAGAAAAAAATAAGCCACAGAGTCTAATTTGTGTTGGTCAACTATTCCTGAGCATAGGGTCTTCCCAGGAGTATGGCTGATAGAGCCAGCATCACCTCACTGAAGAAAACCGCCTTGCCCTGTTCCAGCAGTGATCAGATATGAATAGCATCTTAGTCTAGGGTGGGATTGTGTGGCTACTTCTCCTTTCCATGCTGGGATTTCGTTCGCCCTGAGCTTGTGCAGGCCTTCTGCATGGCATCACGGTCCCCATAGCTCTGTCTGTGCATCAGTCCTACTATGTCTGGAAGATGCTGTTTGCACAAAATCGCCCACCATCTCTCATGCTTATAATCCTTCTGCTCTCTCTTCCACACAGATCCCTGAGTCTTGAGGTGAGAAATGAGCACCCCAAGATCTTTCACTTTGTTTTTTGATGCAAGCCTCTCCTGCTCCTTTATTTCTTTTTCTCCTATAGTTTTGTTTTTAACTAAAGAAAGCATATGTCATTCTCTGAATTTTGCAGGACTGTTACTTCACAAAGGCACTGATAGAATTTAACTGATAGAATTTATACTTTAAGCTAACAGCTTGCTCTGAAATGGCTTCCTCCTTTACCTGAGTTCCTACTAACATTGTCATAGTGGTCACCACATCTGTCTTCATGACCCTGAAGTGCCTCATTTATGCCTACTTCTGCCTGGCTTCTATTCAAAATCTAGTCTTCCTGTCTCCAATTTTGCCCAAGTTCAAATACTCATAAAGGTCTCCCTTGACTTCACCTGCATTTCCACCACCATTCCTGGGTAGGAATTGCTGATGCAGTGATTAACTTCAAACAAGGACCATATATTATTTATATTAACTATATATTTAATATATTAAGGCCCTGAAAATTTCATGTTATACAATGACACATTTGTCATATCTACCTTATCCAGTGCCATACCTAATCATAGCACATACCAGAAAAATGCACAGAGCACTAATTCAGTATTTAAAACCACAAGTACTTGTCTATATAAAACCAGGTGAGCATTTACTGAGCATTTACAAACAGCAGACTTGTTACTGGTTACTGGATGCTACATAGGCTGAGTGTGTCATTGTCCTGATTGTACTCAGTTTTTGATAGAGAACATGGTTCAAATGATCATGCAAAGAAACATGAACTACAGACATAATTGGTGCTGTGACAGCTGCATTTGTAGCAGAGGGTTTGAAGAAGAACAGTATACTGCTTGGTTTTAGTTGGTTGGTTGGTTGATTGGTTGGTTGATTGGTTGGTTGGTTGGTTGGTTGGTTGGTTGGTTGATTGGTTGGTATTGTTCTGTTTGTTTGTTTGCTTTGTATTTTTATTTTTTTAGTTTTTTGCCAACTTGGTACAAGCCAGGACTTCTGGGAAGAGAGAACTGGCTTATAGGCAAGTCTATGGGGGCATTTTCTTCATTAATTATTGATATGAAAGGGCCCAGCCTCTTATGGGCAGTGTCACTGCTGGGCAGGTGGTCCGAGGTTTTAAAAAAATAAAAAAAAAAAAAAGGAGGCCTCATGAATTTGGGAGAGTTGTGGTTGAGTATCAGGAAGGCATATAGAAGAAGGAAGAAAATAAGGGATGAATTCTATAATTTTATTTTAACTAATTTTTTTTAAAAGAACAAGAAAGCAAGCAAGCAGATTGAGAGAGTCAGTGAGCAAGCAAGTTAGCAGCATTCATCCATGGTCTCCGCTTGAGTTCCTGTCTCCACCTTTCTGCCTTGAGTTCCTTCCCTGGTTTCCCTCAGGGATAGAGTCTGACATTTGAGCTGTAAGATGAAATTAAATCATTCTTCCACAAGTTGCTTTTGGTCCTGGTGTGTATCACAGAAATAGAAAGCACACAAGTACAATCAAAGGTCAAGATGGCCTTCAGAACACAGCACCCAGTCACCTTGAGTGCTGAGTTGTGGGATAAAAGTTCAGAACTCAAAAAGTTTTCCTTGTTTCCATTACCATGAACTGTTTTATTTTTCTCTAGCATTTATCACTTTTCAAGTCCTATACTCACTTCTCCACATTTTTTATTTCCTACCATCAACTAAAATCTAAGCTCAGAAAGGCCAGATTTTTCTGCTATGGTCAATAACATCTCCCTAACCATACACATAATTTTTCTTGCTAATATTTACTATTATTGAACATTTAACAATGTCCAATCCTAAATAGAATTGTTATCCTGAGAATCAGGAAACATGCCTATCCACAAACATTTGGAAGTATCAAAGCCTTGCAAAGGGAATCATTTACATAATTGCTGATTTTCTGGCACCGTTATTCCTTAGGCAATCTGACCTGAAACTAGAGTTAAGCAAAAGTGTATATCTCTAAACAGTATCTGGGGCTGCTAGCTCTTTATATGACAACTTGACGTTATCCAGAGTCACCTGGAAAGAGGAAACTTTAATTAAAAAAAGAAATTCCCATCATATTGGCATGATGCTGGCATCATATTCCTCGGAGAGACAGAGGAGCAAGTCACAGCCACTTCTCACCTAGCCAGCTCCTCGGGCCCAAAGGGTAGATCCTGTCCTCACAGATCCTCAGCCTGAATAGCAGAAGTGAAGACCCACAAGGGGAAATGGAAGGGCCCAACTCTGTCTCCTCTCACTTTATATGCCTTTCTCTGTCAGCCATATCACTTCCTGTTTCAACCTTCCTAGTGCTCAGATTAAAGGTGTGTGTGCTTCCCAAGTACTGGGAGCAGAGGCATGGATCCTAAGTGCTAGGATTAAAGGTGTATGTCACCACTCCCTGACCTCTAGGGATAACTCTGTGGCTGGTTCTGTCCTCTGATCTTAAGACAATCTTTATTTGATACACAATATATCACCACATATTGGCTTTCAGGCAAGCTCATAGAGCATTCTCTTGATTGATGATTGCTGTGGGACGGCCTAGCTTACTGTGGGGTCAATGCTATCCTTGGGTTGGTAGTCCTGAGTAATTTAGGAAAACAGGCTGAGCAAGCCACACAGAGCAAGCCAGTAAGCAGCACCCCTCCATGGCTGCTGCATTAGTGTCTGCCTCCAGGATCCCACCCTGTTTGAGCTTCTACCCTGACCTCCTTACATGATGGAGCATGGTGTGGAATGAAAGTAAAATAAACCCTTTCTCTCCAAGTTGCAAATTTTGTTATGATGTTTTTTCATAGCAATAGACATCCCAATTAAGACAATCCCCAAGTAGAAGGGCTGTTCAGCATTCTTATTGCTATAAGGCTGTCAGAGTTGAGTTGGGGCCCAACACCAAAGCTACCCAAAGACTCGACATCGCATAGGTTTCGTCATCAGAGACAAGCTGGCCTAAAGATTCTCCCAAGTATATGCACAGCCTTCAATACAAACAAACTGGTTCCTCTCTTGAAAACACGTATCGGAGGCTCAGCATATATGTCTATCTCCCAACTCTGCCCCTTCTTGGAACACTCTGGAGATCTAGGAACCTGCAGCTTCCTGACAGCCTAAGACCTACGTTAGTGCCTGCCTCACTTCTCCTCAGACAGATGGAGCCACTAGGCAGCCCCTCAGATATCACTGTTCAAGAAGTGTCTGGGATAGTATTAAATAGATAGACCATAGTTGCAGAAGACGTTTCTTCTGGTAAGAAATAGAGCATCAGACAAAAAGAAAATACTGCCTAGGTCCCGTGTCCTCATCTCTGGGGTACCTCAAACACTTGCTGGTACAAAGAACTCTAATTTTATTGTCTCATGGCTCATCTGACTCAGACCTTAGGATGTCTTTCAGCTATTGTTAAATTTCCAAATCTAGCATCTCTTCTATAGCCCTGCTTGGCCATCCTATCTCTCCTCTCATTTACTTCTTTCTTCCTATCACCACACACTCTCTGTCTCCTTATGCTGTTGAAGAGATTGTTCACATTTTTTTAAGTGTCTGGAGGTTCTTCAGCACTTTATGACTGACTTCTAGCTCCCCAATGTGTCCACGAGGGTCTGCAGTCTTCTGTTGCAATGCCAACTTGCTAGTCATAGGGAGAGACGCATCGCTCTGAACCTTGGTGACCTGATGTTTGACTCTCTCTTATTCTCACTCATCTACCTCAAAATCGCCATTCTGGAAAGTCTTTAGAACTTCACTTGACCTCAGTGGTAATCCTCTGTGTTCTAGGAGCACCTACCTCTCAAACTTCACAGATTTGTATAAAAAACTGAAATCTTTTAAAGGGAAGAACAAGGTCCACCTTGTTTTGCCAAGACTTAGCACACAGTTAATATTTTTAAATTATCAAGTCACTATACATAGCGAAATGTAAGGAACTCAGACCTTGGAAATCTTCTGTAATCATTTTGAAAGCAGGAAATCACTTTGTACTTCTAGTTTCTTAGACACATAGTTACTATTTTTAGCAATAATATAAAATAAAGTTTCTGAAGGCTAAAAAATATACAACTTAAATAAAAATACTAATAGTAAACAAGCACTTGGAAAATGTTCACCCATGCTGGGAATCAAGAAATGCAACATTAAATCAATGTTGAGAAACATAATGCATATTATCCTAGCCAAAATATTTGGTGACCAAACCTAAGGCTGACTAGAGCAAGGCTGAAGTGTCTTTCGCGACCTCTGTCATGCACATTGGAACAGACTTCCTGGACAATTCAGGAACATTATTTAGCGTTCATGAAGTTATTCATATCTTTTGATCAAGTAATTGAACTCTTGACATTTAACTTACTCAATACGAGCATTTTTGCCAATTCTACAGAACTTACAGTGGTATAACATAGTATCAAAACTCTGAAAACTGTAATCGCTGAAGTACATCCTTTTATGTAAGTATAAACTGAGATATTTGTAAACTACATTATCATCAATAACAAATTGACATCAAAAACAGTTTATGAAGAATTTATACAAGTTAATAGCATAAAGGCAAACCAAGCAAAAATATGTAAACAGTTATGCAAGTTTTATTTTTCATTTCAAAGATAAAATAAATGATAGGGATATAGCTCAGTAGTAGAACACTTGCTTAGCATGTGTAAGGACCTAGGCTCTATTCTCACTGCTAAAAATAAAATCACTCACTAAAAATAATACAATGTGAAACAATATACATTCTAATAGGTAGTAAAAGTAATTCAATTTCATAAATAAATGTTCAGCAAAATATAAACTAAAATCAAAAGAAACTATCATTTACACTCACCAACTGGTAGAAGGGGAAATAACCAGCATCCACCTCTTGATGCTCTGTAACATATGACTCAACACCTTTTTTAGAGCATGTTCAACCAAGAGAATTTAGAGACCCACCCCCCATGTGTGTGTGTGTGAATCGACCCATCGTCTTTGTCCTCCCCCCCCCCCAGTATCAAGGTCGACCAGTTGACCCGTTGGACTTGGTGGGGGGAGGGAGTAGTGGAGGAGTTCCTATTTAATTCTTGATGTGTGAAAATAGACAACAAATATGAGAGAGCTCATAGCAACCCCAAATTCTATTAACAGCCCAAGTATCCATCAAAAGCAAAACTTATGTGTAAAGAATGTGTAGTCCACAATGATACCCTGTATATCAGCAGAAATAAGTGAACTGTATTGCATATAACACAGAGAATCTAGATTTAAATGTTGTGTGGATATGACACATCTTAAGAAAATATTATTTTATTTATAATTTTTATTAAAAATGTAGCACACTAAGTTTACTGGTTAATTACTAATTTATTGGTTACGGATATAGTTTTATGTAAAGCTACAGTTAAAACAAGGGAAATAAACACCAGATTCAAGTCACTCTGTGAAACATAATGGAAATGGAGTTAAACAAATGAAGGGAATTGGAAAGTGAGTACTTTCTTCAGCAGCATATATATTAATGTTAAAATTATACAGAGATTCTCATAGCCCCTAAACAAGGATGGCATGTGCTTTCATGAATCAGCCCATAAAATAGATAATAGATAAATAAAAACAAGGATTTATGTGAAATTTTATTGTATTATTTAAATCTCATAATTTTAAAAATGCCATTGTATACTTACTTAGCATTTAAGAGAATTTTTTTTTTTAAGAGAAGCAGATCATGGAATAGAAAATATAGAACATTACATCTATATGAAGGTTTCATGGGGCATAGAGTGAACCAACAGAATGGTATCAGTGGCCTGGGAAATAGCTACGAACTTACTTCTGCTGATTGGAAAAATAGATGTTCACTATGATTTTCTATGATCTATTGTTAACAGAATAAAATGATAACCTAATTCTAGAGTAAAAGCCAGTAGACCCATGCACTGGGATTAAGTGAACATGCATTTTACTTACAGAGCATTGACCCTGAATTTCTTCATGTCCTTCTCCTGGATTCCCATCACTCCACTGTCATTCTGTGCCTAAGAGATTGATAATTGAGCATGGACCACAAAAGGGTGAGAGAAGATAAGAAAACCCTTGGCTTTGAATTCCAAAATTGGCCGTTGACGTTCCTAACAGAAAGAAAAGTTTGAAATCCATGGTGGTTGCAGGTCTGGATTGTCCCTTTTGGAAATCACTGAAGCAAGCTGAGCTTAAACTGTATGCAGGTGATAATAGAAGACGACCATAGGAGATAAAAGTCTGGCTATACTTGAAAGAACCCCAATTTCCTGTATTTCTAACGGAAGTACAAAGTAGGGCAGGGGTAGCCTTTCAATTATGAAGAGAAAAGCATTGATCTTCTCAGGGTCCAGGGACTCAGCCCATCAGCTGAAGTAAGCATAGACCTACAACTAAAGACATTTAACTCTTTATTTGAAATATTCTATAACAAAATTACTCAAAAACAATGAGTCTAAGAAGAAAACTATGAAAACTTATAAAAATCTTGGAAATTAGTGGAAGGTTCTAGATAATAGGGACCAACTACCAAGGTTCCTCCTACTTCTTGACGAGTAGCCTTGGGAATCAGTCTGCACAAAACAGAGCAGCTTATTAAACATCAAATAATAATTGGTAATCATGCCAAGGAATAATTCCTTGTTACAAGAAAAAGCTTTCTAGGGATGTGTAAGAAAAATTTTAACTTGTCTTGGTTATTAGTCAAAGCCACAGATTTTGTTATGTCATTGTTAAACATGTGTATCATTGTACTTAGCCTATCTCTTCCCTATATCCCTCTCTTCCTCAATGCCTGCTGCTCTTATTATCTTACCAAGTAGTCCCCTTTCATTATATATATTTATAAATACAATATATAATATATGTGTATAGGTATACATGCATATACTTACGTGTGTAAAAGATAGATGATAGATATTCTACATTTCCCAATTTATTCTTCTGGAACATGTAAACTTTCTTTAACAAAAAAAATCACAAATTAATGCTAAAATAAAAATTGCTATCTCAAATGCACACTCAAAATCTGTTATTTGTGGAAAAATATCAAACCAGGGCTAATTACAAACCATATGGATAATCAATCATGTGCCAAAGAAGAAGTTTTTAAAAACCTAAAGGGGGGATAGAGAGATGGCTCATCAGTCCAGAGCACCAGGTTCAATTCCCAGCACCACATGGCAACTAACAACTGTCTGTATCTCCAGTTCTGGGGGATCTAATGCCCTCTTATGGCCTCCATGGGCTGTGTATACATGTGATACTTATGCAGGCAAAATAAATACCCATACACATAAAGTAAAATGAATAAAGTGTAGTTATTGCATTCTAACATGATATATAAATTTACTGTTTTAAAAATTACCAATGGACAACTTTGAAAAACACAATAGCAAAAAGGATTAAATTACTGATGAGTTACTACTGAAGAAAAGGTTCTAAAATGGAGAAAGGTCAGAAGAAACATATAGACAGTGCAAAGAAAATGAAAAGATAGAATATAGAAACAGGAAAAAATTGTATGTAATTTCAAATAAAGTATAAAAATACAGTCACAGAAAAGGAAAAGAAGGAACAAGACAGCATTTAAAGAAATTCTGCTCAAATATTTCCAAAATTAACAGATATTAAGCAAATAACTGAGGTAATAATACCTAGACATGCCATAAAAAATAATAACGTAATAAAACTAGTGAAAGCCAATGATGAATATAAAACGTTTTAAGTTTTCAGAAGATAAAGTCAGCTATCATGAAATTACCGAAGGAAAATAGTCATCGTACCAGACTTCATACCTAAAAATTAGAAAGATATCAAACATACAACCTAATGAGACACCTGAGGGATCTATCAGAGCAAGAAGCAATTCCCCATAGTTCCCCTTGGGACTCAGCCTCCTAGTGTAGACTCAAGACTGTTACCCCCTTTCAGTCATTTCTTCTAAATCATCTCCCTCCTTTGAGATATCCGGCTGACTCACAGGGACATCAGGGACCCCACAGCCACCATACTTGACTGAGAATCAGATAAGCCACCTTTGTGCTCCTTCCTCTCTGTTCTAGATAGTGTTTCCTTTGTGGTGACGAAACACAAGCTGGAGAGAAAAAGGGTTCATCAGACTGCACTTCAGCATTACTGTTCAGCACTGAGGGAAGTGAGGACAGGAACTCAAACGGGGTGGGATCCTGGGATTAAGAGCTGAGGCAGACCATGGTGGGGTGTTGCTTACTGACTTACTTCCCATGACTTTCTCAGCTCACTTTCTTATAGAACCCAGGACCAGCAGCCCAGGGATAGCGCCACCCACCTACCTCAAGATCCAGCTATGCCACCATGGCTGTATACCCAAGGATGTTTCATCCTACCACAAGGATACTTGTTCAAATATATTGACTGCTGCCCTATTTATAACAACCAGAAATTGAAAACAACCTAGATGTCTCTCAACTGCAGAATGGATTAAAAAAATATATAGTACATTTACATATTGGTGTATTACTCAGCTGCTAAAACTGACAATGATAAATTTATAGACAAATGGATGAAACTAGAAAAAAATCATTCGAGTGAGATAACCCAGATCCAGAAAGCTAAATATTGTATTACTCACTTATATGTGTATATTAGACATTAAATAAAGGGTAACCAACCTACATTACATAGACTCAGAGAGGTTAAATATAGAAAGAAGGGACTGGGGGAAGCATAGATCTCCCTGGAAGGGGAAAATTTAATAGATTTTTATGGGTGGACTGGGAGCAGACAAGACATGGATGAGAAGATTGTGTGAGTAACAGGAGGAGAATCAGGGGAGAGAATTTGGGGAGAGGCAACTAGAATTGAGAAGCATTGGAGAAATGGTATGAAAACATAGTGCAATAGAAACTCCCTAAAATATATAAAGGCAATCCTAATGAGGTCTTCTAATGTCAAGGCTGATAGTCCCAACAGTCCATCTCTTGTCACCAAAAGTTTCCTGGTACTAAAACTGGGTTGTACTCAATTGAGTTTTGGCCAAGGGGTTCCCATGGAAATCTCTAAACAACCCAGGCTGTTGCTAAGACAAAATGTTGTTCTTCCCAAACTGACTTTGGGGCCCCATTGTCACCCACACAACTCACTGAACATGGAGAAGTTGAGCTAGAGCCTACATGAAGCCTTTACCTCTTTGCTCTAGTGACTTTGGTACTGGAAGGTACTCTACAGTCTACTAAAAGAGAAACATAAACATCAACACAATCACAAAACTCTTAATCATCAAGATGTCCTTCCTGAAAGATATGCTAGGGCAGTGGTGGCATAGAACTTGTAGGAATAACAAACCAATGTCTGATTTGATGTAAGGCCCACTCCATCAGATGGAACTCACACTGTTTGAGTGACCAAGAACCAAAGACTAAGTAGCCCAGGGAACTAGAGCAAAACCAAACACTACTGGTCTTTAAAAATGTAGCTATAAAATGACTCCTAATAATATTCTGCTATACTCATAGATCAATGCCTTATTCAGTCACCATCAGAGAAGTGTCATCCTGCAGCAGAGGGGACCAAATACAGAAACCTATGTGCTGGACATTAGCATAGATAAAGAATTTGGAACACACAGCTCTAAATGAGATGTCTTCATCAAATCCTTCCCCTCAGAGCTCAGGGAACCCCAAAGAAGAGGAGACAGAAAAAGTGTAAGAGCCAGAGGGGATAGAGAACACCCAGAGGACAAGGCCCTCTGAGTCAACTGAGCAAGGCTCATGTGAACTCACAGAGCAACAAGAGCAGAGCCTTCAAGGGTCTGTATCAGGTCATAGGCATATATATTATAGCTTTCAACTTAGTATTTTTATGGGACGCTTGGGCATATGAATAATTGAGTCTCTGATTTATGTCCCTGCTCTTTAGGCCTCCTTCCCTTCTGTTGAAATGCCTTGCCCCAGCCTTGATGTGATGGTTTTTGTTTTATCTTATTATATTTTATTTTGTCCAAACGTCAGGCACAAAACATACACAAAATCTAAGACACTATGAAAAGACCAAGCATGACTAATGGGTATAGAGGAAGGAGAAGAAAACTAGGTCACAGGCACATATAATTTTTTTTAACAAAATCATAGAGGAACCTCTAAAAGAAAGAGACGCCTATCAAGGTAAAGAAACAAACAGGACAACTAATGAGCCAGAGGGTGGGGACATAATTATCACAAAACCAAATATTCAGAACAAAGGAAGAGTAGTAAAAATTGCAAGGGAAAAAAACCAACATCACATATAAAGACAAACTCATTGAAATCAAATTATTTGATGAAGACTCTGAAAGCCTGGGCAGATGTTCTACCAGCTCTGAAAGACCCAGATGCTAGCACAGATGACCATACCTAGCAAAGTCATCAATCACAATCAATGGAGGAAGAGAAAGACTTCACAATGAAGACTAATTTAAGCGATTTCTCTCCATGAATCCAGGTGTACAGAAGGTACTGGAAGGAAACTTCAGTCTGAACAGAAGGTTAACTACAACCATGAGGATTCAAGGCATAAAAAAGTCCTAGGGCAGTTAATCAAAAGGAGGGACACCACATAAACAAAATAACAGTAATTTATAAACACTTGCCACTAATAAATCTTAATATGAATGTTCTCAATTTCCCAAGAAAAAGACAGACAAATTGGATTTGAAAACATGATCTATCTTTCTGTATATCCAAAAAGCATATCTTACCATCATGAACAGATACAATCTTACAGTAAAAAGATATAAAAAGATATTCCAAACAAATGGACATAAGAAGCAAGTACATATAGTATCTTACTTAGAGTTTACTGTTATTGTGAAGTGTAGTCATAGTTTTTGACCCTCCAGAAACTATTAAATTCCTGGCAGCTATTTCCCAAATATATAACTTAGAGGGTTAATTTATAGTAAATGCTGGGTCATTGGTTCAGGCATATCACTGACTAGCTCTTACATTTGAATTAAGCCATAATTCTATTTATGTTTAGCCCCATGGGTTGGTATCTTTTCCCAGTGCAGCATTCTGTATCTGGCTGGCATCTGCTGCTCTGCCTTTCCTCTTCCTAGATTTCTTTTAGTCTGGTTACCCCACCTCTACTTCCTGCCTACCTACTGACCAATAAGTGTTTTATTAAATCAAAGCAATGATAAATATTTATAGCATACAAGGGCACTGTCCCGCAGTGAAGAGACACCAGGACCACAGCAACTCTTTTAAAGAAAACATTTAATTGAGGGTGGCTAGCTTACAGTTTCAGAGGTTCAGCCCTTTATGATCATGAAGGGGAGCATGGCAGCACACAGGCAGGCATGGTGCTGGAGCTGAGACTGCTATATCTTGTAGGCAACAGGAAATTGGCTGACTCACTAGGTGGTATGAAATCTCAAAACCCACCTCCACTGTGATACACTGCCTCCAGCAAGGCCACATCTCCTAATAGTGGCACTCCCTTTAGGGGCCATTTTCTTTCAAACCACCACACATAGCTTTTTAAATATCTGAAAGGACAGACTTCAAACCAAAACTAACAAAAGAGACAGACAAAAATAGTTCATATTATTGAAGAAAAAAAAATCCAGTAAGTGGTAATTACAATTCTATTCTTTTATTCACCAAACACAAGGGTACATAAGTTCATAAAAGAAACACTACACTTAAAACCACAATTACAGTGGGAGATGTCAACACTAGACTCTTGCCAATAGACAGGTCTTCCAGACAAAAATTAAACAGAGTGATACTGAAATTAAATAACAGCATAAATCAAATGGGAAGAACATACATCTGGAACATTCCACTACTAAAGAAATATACTTTCTTCTCAGTAGTACACAAAACTTTCTCCAAAATTTACCACATATTAAGCACAAACCAGGTCTCAACAGATATAAGAAAAGTGAAATAACACCTTTATCCCACCTGATCACAATGATGAGCATGAACAGCAATGGACATGGCAGCAGGTGCACAGTTTATGGAAACTGAACAAGGCACTACAGAGTGAAGATTAGGTAAAGCAGAAGTCAAAGGAAAATTTAAAACTTTTTAAAACCGAATGAAAATGAAAATATAAACACCCAAATCTACAGGGCACAATGAGGATGGCTCTAAGAGGCAAGTTTAGAGCACCAAGTGCATACATTTTAAAAACTGGAGCAATTTCATGTTAATGACTTAATGACATACTTGAAAGCTACAGAAGGTGATATGGATGGGCAGAGAAAGGGATATAAGGCGGGACTAGACAGCAGTCCCCCCTGTGCTTCCTTTCTTTTCTTCTGAGGACTCATGGAGACAGACCCTTCCCTTTCTGGCAAGGAGTTGGCAAGGTGAAAAGTGGCTGTGGCTTGTTTCTGTCTTCACTCTGATCTTTCAGCATTTGCCCCAATATCTGGGTCCATATTTTTATTATAAGATCAATTAGGGTGTATGCAACACAATTTGAACATACATATAGGCCATGCCATAATGTATAGTGAAACAGAAGCAGTAACTAAGTTTCCCAGTCCAAAAGAAAAAAACGAATTCCCAGATGGATTCAGTGCAGATTTCTACTACTGCAATCCTCAAATTACTCTGCAAATTGGAAACTGAAGGAATATTTCTTAACTTTTTCATGAGGCACTGTTACCCTGATAACAAAGCCACACAAATATCCAACAAAAAAATAAAATATAGACCAGCATCCCATATATGCAAAAATTCTCAACAAAAAAAAGATACTTGCAAACCAAATTCAAGAACACATCAAAAGGATTGTCCACCATAACAAAGTTTCTTTCATCCCAGAGATGCAGGGATGTAAATCGATAAACATAATCACCAAAAACAGAGATTGACAACAAAAACCATATGAACATCTCATTAGATGCAAAAAGGCCTTTGACAAACTTCAGCATCTCTTCACAATAAAAATACTAGAAAGACTAGACATACAAGGAACATATCTCAACATAGTAAAGGTAATTTATAGCAAGCAAACAGACAAAACCAGTCTAAACACTGAGAAAATCAAATCATTTACACTAAAATCAGGAACAAGACAAGAATGCCCACTCACTTCACATATATTTAGTATAGTATTTGAAGTCTCAACTAAAGCAGTAAGACATCTGAAGGGGACCAAGAATATGCAAATAGGAAAGGTACACAAATAAGAAAGGAGTCAAAGTTTCATTATTTGCAGATGATATGATTTTATTCACAAAAGACCCTAAAAACTCCACCAGGAAACTTCTACAGCTGATAAACACTTTTACCAAAGTAGCAGGATACAAAATTAGTAAATATCAAACAAAACAAAAACAAAAGTAGGCTTTCTATATAAAATGACTGAAAGACTGATTAATTGGGTTAAAAGTCAGTACCTTTCCCATTAGCCTCAAAAGACCAAAAAAAAAAATAAATAAATAAAAATAAAAAAAAAAACTAAATAAGTAAGCAAAATACCTTGTGATAATCCTAATCACACAAGAGAAAGACTTTTATGATAAAGACTTTAAGACAATAAAGAAAGAACTTAAAGAAGACACCAGAGGATAGAAAGATCTCCCATGCTCATGTATCAGTAGGATTAACATTGTCAAAATGGCCATTCTACCTAAAGCAATCTACTTAACACAACCACCACCAGAATTCCAGACACAATTTTTCACATAAATTAAAAAAAAAAATTTAACTTCATATAGAAACACACGTGGACACAAAATCAGGAATAAAAAACTGAACAATAAAAGAACTTCTGGGTCTCACCATTCCCCATCTCAACTGTACTATTGAGCAATAGTAATAGAAACAGCATGGTGTTGGCATAAAAGCAGACCTGTTGGCCAATAGAATAAAACTGAAGACACGGGCATAAGTTCACACACCTATAGATATTTAAATTTTTAACACGGAAATTAATGTACACACAAGAAAAATTACATTTTCAACAAAAGGTATTGATCAAAGCATATGGCCACATGTAGAAGAATGCAAATAGATCCCTGCTTATTTATAACCCTACACAAAACTCAAGTCCAAATAGATAAAAGACCTCAATGGGAGACCAGATACATCAAATCTAGTAGGGAAAAAAGTGGGGAATGGACTTGACCTCACTGGCACAAGAAAAACCTTTCTCAACAGGACACCAATAGCACAGGCACTAAAATAATAAACGGGACCTCATGAAGCCAAAAAGCATCATCATTGGGGCAAAGCAGCAGACTTCAGACAAATAAAAATCATTAACCAATTATACATATGATAGAGGATTAGTATCTAAAATATATTAAGAACTAAAAAACTGAATGTCAAGAAACAAGCAGCTCAATTAAAAAAACTGAGGTGCAGAACTGAGCAGATGGTTCCCAAAGGTGCAACACAAATGGCTGAGAAACACTTGGAAACAAGTAGAACATCCTCAATCTTCAGACAAAGGTAAAGGAAAACTTCTCTGAGATTCCATCATACCACCACCAGAGTGCCCAGTGTCATTAAAACAAGTGACAGCTCATGCTGGCAGAAGTGTAGAGAAAGAAGAACACTTATTCATTATTGGTGGAAGTACAAACCTGCAAAGCCACTATGAAAATCAGTGCGGTAGATCCTTAAGAAGCTGAAAAGTGATCCACCTCAAGACCCAGCTACGCCACTCCTGGAGCATACCCAAAGGACTCTACTTCTTACTACACAGTCATTTTTTTCAGCTATGTTCACTGCTGCCATATTCATAGTAGTCAGAAATTGGAAACAGCCTAGAAATCCAAGAACTGATGAAAATGTGGCAAGTCTACATGATGGAATATTATTCATTTGTTAAGAAAATGAAATTACTAAGTTCTCAGGCAAATGGAGGGACTAGAAAAAAAAAAACACAATGAGTGAGGTAACCCACACTCCAAAAGACAAGAAGTGTATGTCTTCTCTTATAACTGGGTGTCTGCTACCATCTAGATAACTACAGGAGTTAGTTATTTGTGATGAAGTAGGTGGGAGAAAAGGATCTCCCAAGGAAGGACAGATAGAATATGTTGTGATGGACAAAGGAACGTAGAATAGAAGGATATTAGAAAGGAGACAAAGGTAAGGGAGAGAAAACTAACACTAAACCTACTACTGTAGGAGCTTCCTAAAATATATAATTATAGGAAAGGAATTGAAATGAAGTCGCCAAATAATAGGGATGACAATACCCTAACTGTATATCTTATGCCACCAAGTAAAACCTCCAGTGCCAGGAATGAGTTACATCTTCTTGAGTCATTGGTCAAAGCGGCCCAGTGAAAATTTCAAAACATAACAGGCTTTTGTTAGGGATATTTGTTATTCTCTACAATCTGACGGTAAGTCTCTAATGCTAAAAACAACATTTAAATATGTTATCAAACATGGAAAATTGAGCTGGTACCCTCCTAGAAGAAGATTCACTCCTATTGACTAGTGGGCAAGATACTGCAAGGTACTTCTCATGAAACCAGAAGAGAAAGGTAATTGTAGCATGAATAATAATTGGTTTTAATAATAAAAACCTGAAGCCAGTTATCAAGATAAATGCTGAGAGATCAGAGAGACAAAAAAACCAAAAAAACCAAAAAACCCAAAAACAAACAAACAAAAAAAAAGCCACCTCAACTCCTCAGCCTAAAAGTGGTCAAGCTCCTGTCTCCATCTACCGTATATTCCTCTCTTAGCCATGCATATCATTTCCTGTTTCCTCCTCCCAAGGGCTGGGATTGAAGGTGTGTGCCACCACTGCCTGGCCTCTATGGTTAACTAGTGACTAGTTCTACCCTCTGATCTCCAGTCAGTCTTTATTTGTTAGAAGACAAACAAAATGTCACTACAAGTAATCATCATCTATCTCCCAGGTAAGTTATTTGTAGGTCACTGTGACCCACAACAATGATCTTCCTGCAAGATATATCAGTACAAATGTTATGGGAGTCACAAATCACTTTCTCATTGGATTTAAGGCTGGAGCCATGAGATGGAACCCATACCTGCTAAGGTGGCTGTGAACCTGAGACTAGATGGGTCATGGATCTAGGGGAAAACCTACTATCATTCTACTAAAGGACTATAGCAATTTAAGTAACTCCTAAGGAGGATACCCATAGATCAGTGTCCTGCTCATCACTCATCGGTAGACAGGAATTTCTTAGTTAATGTATTATTGCAGTGACGAAGTATCATGACCATTTCATCAGTGATGGCTTACGATTCAAGTCCCTTTTCATCATGGTGGGAAGTATGGTGGCATGCAGGCAAACGTGGTACTGGAGAGATGGACGAAAATTCAACATCTGGATCTGAAGGCAGCAGAAAGAGACAGTGAGCCACTAGGCCTGGCTTGAGCTTTTGAAGACTCAAAGCCCATGCCCCACAGTGACAAACTTCCTCCAACAAGGCCATACCTCCAATAAAGCCACTGCCTATAGAACTATAGAGGCCATTTTTATTCAGATCACCAAGGGAATTAACACAGAGATCAACAACTGGACACTGTCCAGAGTGTGGGAGACTTTGGAGCACTCACTCCTAAATGGGATGTCTTTTTCAAATGCTTCTTATCAATGCTTAGGAATCTATGAGGAGAAAAGGTGGAAAGATTTTGAGAGCCAGAGAGGATGAATAACTCCAAGGAAAGAGTGTCTTCTAGACATGACAGGACTGATGTACATATTAACTCACAGAGACTGCAGAAGCATGCCCAGGATCTGCACAGGTTCAAGCCAGACAGAACACTGAGAGTGGGGAATGGATACAGGCTTCCACTTCTTAACAAGAATCTATCTGCAATTGGTATCTGTTTGCAAAGGAAAAATCCATTCTCTCCAATGAGCCTCACTAGGTATATTTACCACAACTCAGGGCAAGCCCCATGCCCGGGAGCAGTTGGTCAACACAAAGAACTCCATGTTTTTGTTTGGTTTGGTTTTGGCTGTGTGTGTGTGTTTGTTGTATTAGGTTTATGGCCCAGACATTCTGGCCTAGCCTCAAGGTTGAGACCCACAGACTCACAGAGACACACAGATGCTTACATTAATTGTATGCTGATTGACCTGGGGCCCAGGCACATAACTTGCTAACTCTTTACCCTTAAACTAACCCATGATTCTTATCCTGTTCAGTCTAGGTCTCAGTACTTTTCCTCAGAGCAGCCTAGTGTCCTCTGCATCTGCTTCCTTGTCTGATGCTTCTGAGGCATCTCTGTGGCATTTCTGCTCTGTTATTCCTGTTCCCAGAGTTTTCTTAGTCTGGTAGGCCCACTCACACTTCCTGTCTGCCTTTGACCACCAGCATTTTTATTAAACCAGTAGGTGGGACAATTATTTACAATGGAACAACATAATCCCACTGTGTGTGTGTGTGTGTGTCTGTGTGTCTGTGTCTGTGTGTCTGTGTCTGTGTGTCTGTGTCTGTGTGTTTGATTTGAACTTTAGGAATAACATTTTAAAAGAATTGAGGTATTGTTTTGCAAAGTTCACTCTGGAGTTGGTGTCTCACTTAGCGTTGCTATTTCTTTGATGAAATACCATGAACAAAAATCAACTTGGGGGAAAAATTGTTTATTTGGCTTATACTTCTACATCACTGTTCATCACTGAAGGAAGTCAGGACAAGAACTCAAACAAGGCAGAAACCTAGAGGCAGGAGCTGCGTATTGGCTTACTCCACATGACTTGCTCAGCCAGCTTTCACACAGAACCCAGAACCACCAATCACAATGGATGAGCCCTTTCCTGTCAATCACTAATTAAAAAAATACCCTACAGGCTTGTGCACAACCTGATCTTATAGAGGCATTTTCTTGAAATTTCCTCCTCTTTGATGACTTTAGCTTGTATCAATAAAATGATCGAGCACAACCTGTGAACTTATTAGCTTACTTAAGAGCAACAGATGGTGGCTGTGTGGAGACCTTAAAGCAACCACACTGAAAGGTCTGCACCTGGCATAGGTGATGATTCCCCAGTGTCTTTGTAGATGGAATCTTCCCTCTCTGGGGCCTTATGCAACTAGACCAGAATTACATGCAACTGGTGTGGGGCACAGCTAGAAACTCGTGGGAGGGTTCCATGAGTCTCCCAACCCTTCCTTCTATGAGGACCGTCAACACTCAACATTTACAAGAGGGCATATCTGAAATCAGGAAGATGGTGGCAGTTTGGCTCAGAGGCTAGTTTTGTTAGAGCACAAGTTTATCTCCGAAAGATAGTATTTCTCCTCTGTCCCATTTTCTAAAGCAGCAGTTCTCAACCTGTGGGCCATGACCCCTTTGGGGGTTGCATATCAGATATCCTGCACATTAGTTATTTACATTATAATCCATAGCTAGTAAAATTACAATTAAGTAGAAATGAAATAATTTTATGATCGAGGGTCACCACAACATGAGGAACTGTATTAAAGGGTCACAGCTATAGGAAGCTTGAGAACCACTATTCTAAAGTAACCAACCAGAAAATATAACAGAAAGAAATTAGATACCGTTGCAATTATTTAATTGTGTGTTATCATTTGCTTATTCTCTAGCTCAATGGTCCTCAACTAGAAACAGTTTTGCTATTTAGAAGACATCTGGCAACATCTGGAGACCTTTCTGATCATCACAACAGGGCTTGCTGCTGGCATCTAGTGGGGAGAAGCCAGAAATCTTAAGCTTATTTACATTCCCCACAACAGCTCCTCCACATTGTTGGGTCTAAAATACCATCATCTGACAGAAATGCTCTGGCTTTTCCACAAAAGTGACCCTGTTCAGTGTATGTTTTCACACCCAGAACCAGCAGATCCCCTAGCATAGCAGAGGCTTCTGACAAAGGTTGAAACTGTCTCTCACTACACATCGAGGCAGAGCCATGCAAGCATGGATGCAGACGTGTTTCCCATGCAGACACCCTCATATATGGGAACATGCTCTTCTGTTTCCATTGTCTGTAGTTTGGCTGCCCTTGTTTTCTTTTGGAGCTAGATATATTCTGTGTTTTGGAAGATGTTTCTTTAGGAAAAGCAGCAGATTCCAGAACATTCTCAAGAAAACAAAATATAAAGTGTGGCCCAGGATGAAGCAAGATAGAAGATAAAGATGTGCAGATCACAGTCTCCAAAACAGAAATCATGTTAAATCTGATGTCAAATCTCAGGTGATATTTGATAGTATTGTATAAACACAGAGAACTCTGTCTTTTATATACTACATAAAACTATAATATATGCGGTGTATGAATATATATATGGATATCTCTTAATCCTTTTTACAACTTATTGTAGTATGAAGGAACTTCTGAAAGTGGCTTACAATTTTTAGGTAGGTGTTAACATAAAGGGTCATTGCCAGGTCTCTCTGTCTGTCTCTGTCTTGTACTTGTAGAAATGCTGTCTAAAAAATGTGGCTTTTCTCATTCTGATATCTAAACTTTAGCTGAGATCTTAATGACCTCTATAACCTGCTCCACCTACCTTAAATCCAGGCAGATAGCATTGTGATGCCAAAGGCAGTCTGAAAAAATGGTTAACAAATGCCATATAAGTTATTTGTATAATCTGGACAAATTATTTAAGTCTACGGGCTTTATTTCTCTCATCTATAAATTATGTGAATTAATGAATAACTTTGTGGCCCTTTCACCTACAATTTGATGACTCAATGATTGAAAAAGGCAGAAATTGCAAGCTCTAATGAGGTGACATTTTGAGCTTTGCCAAATTACTGAGTTTTTCTAGATGGTTTTCTGTTATCACAGCACAAGGCAACAGCTTCGCTTGATATTACCAACAGGTGTGTAATTAAGCCTGATCTTTCTCCAACATAGTTCATTTTCCACTGATGGGTCTACAATTAAAACAACTCCCTCCCCAGAGAAGGATACATCAGTGGTACACTTTTCATCTTTAATTACACTGGTTGAGGATGAGTAAATGCACCAGAGATCCCAATTGGGAAGGAGTAGATTCATTAGGTGGTTGGGAATATGCCATCCAGTCTGCACTTTGGTTCCCAGTCTCTGCCCCACATCAATGCTCTTCCACAAATATCTGCTCAAATATCCTGATGATTAAGTCCATCCTCCACTACCTATGCATGGGAAATGTAATTGAGGAATATTAAAGATCTGGACCTCTCAGGAAGATAAGTGGAGTGTCAAAGCCAAAGCTAATTTAGCACTTCAGTGCTTTTTGGGAGAAAGGCCAAGTTCGCCTCTTAATACTTTATAGAAGAAAGGAGAGTTTCCAAATATTCATTTCATCACCTCTCATTTGATCTGTTGCAGTCCTCCCTCCCTCCCTCCGTCCCTCCCCCTTTTCATAGATGTACATAGCTATATATAGTTATATAATACAAAATACATAATCTCACTCTATCTGTTCCTTCACTGGGTTTCTTGTACGTTGGCTGACTTCCTTTGTTAAACTTCAGCTCCAAACATGAGGGAATAGCTGTTTTTTTTTTTTTTTTTTGCTTTTTGTTTTTTTAAATGTGATAATGTGTAGCATAGGTGGTGGGTGGCTTTTGTCACCTTCTAAATAAATATTTGACAAGTGAGTGAATAAATACAGGTTCTTAATATTTCTTTTGACTCTCCCTGCTGGTGGGGATTTGAGAGTCTGAGGTACCCAGTGTTGCTTGGCTAGAATTGGTTTTTTCTCTGGTATTCTAGTTTTTTTAAACTCCTGTTTTTAGTCTTTTGATTCCAGCTAGTCCCAAGAACTGTAGCGAAGATTTAGGGGATTATGTTGTTCCATTGTAAATAATTGTACCTGCCTATGAGTTTAATAAAAAGCGTTGATTGGCCAAAGGCAGGCAGGAAGTGTGGGCAGGGCTACCAGACTAAGAAGACTCTAGGAACAGACAGAACAGAGCAGAATGCCAGAGAGAAGCCAGAAGATGCAGAGGACAACTATGCTGCTCTGATAAAAGGTACAGAGCTGCATGGCTAAAAAGGATAAGAGTCATGGGTTAGATTAAGGGTAAAGAGCTAGCTAGCAATATGCCTGAGCCATAGGCCAAACAGCATGAACTTAATATAAGTGTCTGAGTCATTTCTGGGGGCCTGATCAGGTGCAGGTGGCTAAGGGTTCTGGGGCTTTAGGTCTGTGGATCTGGACCTCTGGCCTTCTGGGACCAAGAAACCTCCTACTACACTAAGACACAGTTTTTTAAATCTAAAACTGAGCCTGGGAATGTTATCTTTCCTCTGCAAGGTCAGTCTCAACTATTCTCTCTAGGCTCATTCTAGAAGCAGCCATTTTAGCTTCGGCCTGAGAACTCAGTCCCTGGTTTTCCTGTGCCCTAAGCTGTCTCAGACCTCTGATAGGGAAATTGGTCTTTCTTCTGACAGGAAAGTGTAACAGAAGTTTTCTGGGAAGATTTAGAGACATCCTCTCCTGTGGGTGGGTCTCAGGTTGCTCTGAGCTCCACTGTTCTCCCTGGGCAGACTACCTTAACTCTGGGAATTTCCTTAACTTGAGACCAAGAATTGGGATTTTCCAAGTTTGAAAACCAAACCTTAATTGTCTTTGATTCTGGATTTTGGTAGTAAAGATGTTTAGTAGAGGAACGTTTTCTTCTACCTCAGCTTTCTTTACTTAGTAGACTCTCAGGAAGTAACATGTCATCCACTGAATCCAGAATCTTTCCATTTTCTCCCTCATCTCTTTCTTTCAGTGTACCAGCCTCCTTATGCACAGAACCTGAGCATCACGACTCTTCATGTGGCATATTAATTATTTATTTCACTCCTGTGTGACACACACTTCCATGTACACAGCCTAGAACAATATTTAAAGGGGTGATTTTCTTTTCATTGACAAAATGGTTATTACTCTCCTCCACTTAACTCTAAAAAAACTGTAACCCCAAATTATTTGACTATCAGTTAAAGACATCTCTATTGTGATAAGCAAAGAACTATCTTATGGTCCATATAACTGAAGCGGAAGGACTTGACTAGCTCAAAGCTACAGATGGCCTGAAGTGTTACAATGTGGTACTCAACAATTCCAGGTTTAAGTCCCATCTGGGAGGTGCCTAGGTCAACACCCACAGTGGAGACAAGCAAGACAACCAGCATCCTAGTGACCAGTGATAAAAGCTTGGGGGCATCATCCCTGGACCTATGCTCTAGGTCCAAGTTGTTGATGTTTGCCCTTTACCCAGCTTTGCCATTGCCCCTTTGTCATTGAAGGCCTTAGAAAACCTAGTTTTGATCTAGGCTAAGGGCCACAGGAGCATAGATATTTAAAATCTGGCACCTTTGCATAGAATGGCAAGAATTTCTATATGATGTTTGGGCTTTTAATATTGCTAAGCTCAAAACAATTCACACAGGGAAGTAGTAAAATCCCAACAGATAAAGAAACTTCTATTTCAATATTCTTATAAATGTTACTGTGTGTTCTTATACTATCTTTTAACTATATATATGCGTGGTGGGAAACATAAGATTATATCAAAAGTATATATATGCCATATTTAGAACGGTTACAATTTTCCACAGAGCTGTGCTAACAGTTTAGGGTGCTTGCCACCGAATCAGCAATAGTGATTCATACACGCCTTCGCTGCTTCCCATATTCTGAACTCTGAGGGATGGCTGGCTCAAAAAATAAGCTAACGATGAAAAGCAACATGCATTTTCCCTTGACTTTTGCTTTTGGTTCTAAGACCCGCTTAAGCCCTGTTGAGTGGTGGTCACAAGCTGCCAGTTAGTGTGGCTGTCCAACCCACCACAACTTACCACATACACTTTTATCTAAGAGCTATGTTTTCTAGGATGCCAGTCTAAAAAAAAATATGTAATACCAAAAACTTTTCCCAGAGCATGCTGATAGCTCCAAAACCTACTTTGGAAATTCTAGCCATTCTGATGATAAAACATCAACAATAATTTGATCACAAGCCCTTTTATTCAGAATTTTCAAGGAAGAAATATATTGATGTGAAGAACAGCTTAGCTTTTTTAAAAGAGGATTTATTCATTTATTTATTTTATATAAATGAGTGCTCTATTGCTTTTATGCCAGAAGAGGGCATCAGATCCTCCTATTGATGGTTGTGAACCACCATGTGCGTGCTGGAAACTGAACTCATGTCCTCTGGAAGAGCAGCCAGTGCTCTTAATCAGAGTCCTCTCTCCAGCCCCAACAGTTTAGCTTTTATTAAACTGAGGCTCTAAGTGTGTGTGTATGTCTCACCTCTCTCTCTCTCTCTCTCTCTCTCTCTCTCTCTCTCTCTCTCTCTCTCTCTCTCTCTCTCTCTCTCTGCAATAAGAATGCTAAGTTTCTAAAGAAAACACCTACCTTTTATTAAATCATATCATACTTACAGATTTTTCAAAATTTTACAAAATTTTCCATCCAAAGACAGGAAAGAGATTACTGATAAGACAGAGATTTCCAAGGACTGAAGAAGTCCATTAATGTAGTCACCTGGTTAGGGCTGGAAACATCAGAATGTGGTAATTCTGGAGTCAGTTTGAAGAAAGTTTGAACAGTTCTGCCAATGGCTCCCATGGTGAAAAGTGGTGCACAGGGACACTCTTGTGCTGCTTCAGTTAATAACCCATAATTTAATTTCTCCTCTTCAGCAAGCCAATGATTGGATAGTTTCCTCTCCATCAGAAACTGTGCACAAACAAATTGCTGACGAACGTGAACTGTACTTTTCCTGTACTAAATGCATCCATTTTCCAGCACACTGGCAACAGCCAACAGATAGTTTCACTATTCTTTAGTTATATAGTTGCAATTTATAAAACTGGCGATTAGAATTTCAAATACCCGAGAAACATAAAATGACAGTAGTGTGTAAAGACAGCAGTCGAATTAACTGTTCACCCTCTTGTGCAAATCCAAGAGCAATTTATTCAAGGGAGTAAAGCAGGACCCTGGTGCTGTTCATTTTTATCTCTACTGTGGTATACATGGGAGAAAGGGTCATTTTTTAATAAGTGAGTTAATAAACTTTTCAACCTTGTTTATCGGGTTATTGTAATACAATCTCTGCTACGTATTTCAAATCCCATAACTTCTTTATTTCTTAATTTCAGAAGGTCAGCAACATAATGGAGCTGAAAATTTTTCTCTGCTACCAAATCCCCAGGGTTGAGGCCTTAAACTAGATCACTTTCTTTTTAACTCACTGCAAAGTACATATTACTAATCAACAAAAAAGAAAATCCCAGTTGCATAATCTTTTTACATTAATTTCCCTGGCTGCACCCTGCGCTCAACAGTAGGAATAAAATTTCTCTTAGTGTTACATTTTCCTAGAAATTTACAGCAGATGTAAGTCCCCAGGCAATATTTTGGATAATAAATGAGAGTGTCATGTTGAGGGATACCTGGATCATTCTATGATCCTTCAATCAAAATGCAATTAATGCTGAATTCTATGCCTGCTAAAATATACACAGTTGTCTGAGCAAATAAACACACAGAAGGCAGAGGTCTATCTTACATGGTGTGTTCTGTATGATAACAATATTCTTTATAGGCAAGAACACAACATACAGTGTCTAGAATCTAAACTCTTATTTTCCAGTGAACTTCATTCTGTACGTTTTGTTCAATATTCCAGAATCTCAGAATAACATTGTGCCTGCTAGTATGAACTGTCAACCTAACACAACCTGTTGACCTAGAAAAAGAATCTTAATGGGGAATTAACTAAATCAAGTTAGCCTGTAGGTATGTCCACAGGGGAATGTCCTGCTTGTTGACTGGGCTGGGGAGACCCACCTTAAATGTGGGTTGACCATTTCACAGCAGGGCTCTGACCTGTGGAAGAATAACTAAAGAAAGCTGGGTGGAAGCAGCAGCAGGCAGCGAGTCTGCCCTTCTCTATCTGCTCTTGGATGTGGTATGACTGGATGCTTCTAGCTCTCGGGTCTCACTGACTTGCCTGCAATAACGAACTGGAGCCTGGAATTGTGACTCACATAACCCCTTTTCTCCACTATATGCCTTTTTTTTGCTCAGGGTGCCTTGTTACATTAACAGAAAGGAAGGTAGGAAAAACATATGGTTATTGGTCTTTCTGCATTCTTATTTACAAAAATTCACTAACTAGCCCTTTTCCACAGCCTCTAAAGCCAGGAGCCAGTTTGTACTTGTTAATCTATCCTAGTCAACTGAGCACACACTTGTGACCTCTGACTACTTTTAACTTCATTTCAGGACCTAAGGCTTTATTGAGTTACTATAGCAGTGGGGTTTCTTGGTCCTGGGCAGCCAGAGGCCCAGACCCTGCCATGCCAGACCCCTTAGCTGCCAGCCACCGCTGCTCAGGCCCCCAGAAATGACTCAGACGCTTATATTAACTTTATGCTGTTTGGCTTATGGCTCAGGCACATTGCTAGTTTGCTCTTACATCTTAAATCAACCCATTTCTATTGATCTGTCTGCCATGTGGCCCATGGCTCACCTGTACTCTTACATGTTGTTCCTTGGGCGGCTTGCTCGATCTCTCTGACTCCACCCTGCTTCTCCTACCTATGCTCTGATTTCTCCTCCTACTTCTTCTATGGTGCATGTCATGGCCCAAAACAGCTCCTTTATTTAAAGATTGATATTCACAGCATACAGAAAGGCATTCCCACATCAAGTTACATAAGAGTTAATGCCTCCATTGCAAGCACACCAACACACCGAAGTTGTTATGTGTGCTTCCGCTGGGTTTCTCCTGTCAACTTTCTACTTTCAACAGATTTCTGCTTCGCAATCAGAAGTCAGATCAAGGAAGAACTGCTCTGTGGCCTCATCTCTGGGAGGGCACAAATCTTAATTAAATGAAAAATAATAATTTGCTTCAAGAGTAGCTGTGGACAGTAGAGCAAATTAGTACAGTATGTCTACATTTCTGCTTCAAATGGGCACCAGCTGAGGCTGGGATTCCGCTGCACTCTGTTGACTATGCAAAGGCCAGCACTCCCACTTGGGTTTGGAATAGTCACTATGTGACATTTTTTTCCTGTTAAATTATAGTGAAAACTGCTACTAGTAGGAAAAATAAAAATAAAAACCTCTTATCATGTTACTATGTGTGTATTGAAGAGATGACCGTACAAGTCAGAATGCCATGATTTAGAAAGTAGTCACATATGGTCAGTGTGTTTGTGTTTGTTAATGGAAGACAGTAATAAAGGGAACATATGAAATATAAAATTTTCAAGCTAATGCTCACGCTAATACAATTGCCTCCTTTCAATTTAACTTAGGAAGTCCTAGGAACAGCTAAGACTCTCCTAAAAAGAAACCACTTAACTCATTAGAATTTCTTATTTTATGTAACACTGAAACTTGAAACAGCTTTAAAAGTAATTTCCCAGGGCTTACCAGCCCAGTGCTTCTTACCACCTCACTTTCTTTTGGAGAAGTATATAAATATTAATATAACTTCAACTATTTATCAGGCAAGGCATAAGCCATCCTTCTGTTGGTAACCCATGGGATGAAGAGCATGCAATCCTGGGTAATAAAGCTAACCAATTGTCTTTTATAGCATGACAATCTACCCTAAAGCAACAGCCTCACAGACTGGCATTCTTGGCATATACAATGACATTGCAAGAGAGTAAGAGATCCAAGATCCAAATCCAAATCTGTCTGATTCTAACATACACTATACCATCTTCCAAGCAACATGGTATCTTGACAGCTTAAAGAAAGATTTCATTCTCTAAAAAGACCAGACACAGACAAGCGAAGCCTTTATGGTTGTTTGACATGGTGAGACTTGTTTTTAAACTAAGAGATACATGGATTGTCCACTAAGTGCCCAGGGTTGCAAAACTACAAAGACTTAAACCTGGCCAAAATGGTCTTAATCTCAAGCCAAGGCACATAGCACTTCTGATCGCTGAATCTAGAGAGCAGTCACACTTCTGTGTCTCTGTGTGTCGCTCTCTTCTCTCTGGGCACCCAGCACCTAGCCTACTCTGAAGCACTGACCATGGTTAGTCAATTTGCCTTTACATCTCCACCTGTTCTATGTCACACATGTTGTTTCTACAGTTTTTCCCTTCTTTCGACACCAGCACCGTTTATACCTGAAGCAGTTAGCACCAATAGCCACTATCTGAGGTCACTAACAGTCCCCAGATATACCTAGTCATACATGAGCACCCTTCCTCCCTATAACCAGGATCTCAGTCTCTTGTTAGTGGAAGCATCTTGTGGTCTATCTCAGCCTCCCTGGTAACGATGCAGGGAAGCTGGTACACAGTGGAATAAGCATGATCCAGTGTGAACAGCAGGCAGGAAGGAAAGATAAACACATACTTTGTTCACCAAGTTTGTTCCAAGCAAACTGACCTCCCAAGCAAGGCTCTTTCAGTGACACAGCTCTGACTCAGCTTTGCTTGAGAAGCCCCATCCCTTGCTCCTTTCCCCGTCCCCTCTGCAGCCCCATACTATCACCCTCTTCCCCACAAAAGCACGAGAGAGTTGCCTGCCTCATCTTGTTCTCTAGGAATCTTGAGCTAAGACAGCCACACACTTCCACAATTATTATCTGTAGTCCGTTATCTCTGGGTCATATCTCTTCTTTAAAAAAAAAAAGCCTTCAAGACATCAGCACTTCTGAACCTTTATTTCTAGCATTCTTCTCTTCAGATTATCTTCAGGTACTCCTAACCCAATGACAAAATTATGGATGGAAATTTGATTCAAAACTAGCTTAAAAAGGCACTTGTCCTCACTGTCACATTTTCAGATTCATTCATATTTACAAGCATGACTGTTCCCAGCATCCCATTAGTTTAAATTTCCTTCATGATATAGAATGTTACATATTCATCAAGGTTTCTGTAAGTTAAATTATCTCATTGGTTATAATTGATCTAATCATCATTGTGCAGCCAGCAGATACCAATGCATATGTCTGATAATGTTCTCCTAAATCCACCACAAGGACTCTGGAAAAACTAGGGCATCAAGACAGAGGGAAGGGAATTAGAAAGATGGGCTGACAGAATACAGCATCCATAGCAACCGCCTCACATTCCACTGGAACAGTATTCGCTTTCACAAAGCAGTAAGAAGTCTCCATTTCTTCACTTCTCATAACTAGGTGTTTATTCTTTTTAAGTCTTCTGTAAACCACTTTTCAAAAGTAAATTCATCACAAGTCACTTTGAGATTTCATGAAATCAATTGCTCCCTGCAGTTTGGTATATTTCACTGGCCAAGACCTTCTTGGCCTCTCAGATGAAACCAAGAAGAAACAAGGACTCTGGGAGTGTCTGCGGCAAGCAGAGGGAAGCCTCCCCTGAGGCACAGTGCCGAGCAGCCACTGAAGGTTCCTGGGGCAGTTCAGCTGTTAAATCATCCTGTGAACAGAACCAAAATTTAACTCCAGAAGTAACAACAGGGCTGTGGGCTGGGCCTTAGTGGAAATGTGAGACTGTCTAGATGACAATCTGCTTGGCGTTACTCACAGGGAACCCATCTGGGCGTAACATTTTAAGAAGGCAAATCAGAAATTGAGTCCAATTTGAGATTTCACAGCCACTCACTGTAAGCATAAAGTTAATCTTCAGTCATTTAGAATGCCTATATTATTTCCAAAAGACTCTTGGTATCAGTTATACACACTAAGAGAAAGCCTTAGTTTAACAACTAATTTTTCTAAAGCTTTAAATTTTTCACTGTAGAGTGCTTCAGCTGAAACAATTCCTATTTCTGTACTTTGTATTACTTTCTTGTCTCATTCACCTCATTTTATCCAGTCTCCATTGCTACCATTCTCAGCCCATTCATTAGTCTTGGCAAAAGAACCTCTTGGTCTTGGAATAGTTGTTGAGTGGTACCATATAACACACTCCTCCAAAATTTCCCCATGACCCAAACCTGGAAGCTGCCCTTCATTGTGTATAATGCAACTTGACACTTGGGACTTCTTTGCAGATCATATGACTGATTGCTGGGTTTTCTGCCCTCTGGAATTTCCAGAAGGAATTTTGCTAAGTGTCTTGATTGGAAAGAAAACAGTTTAATCACACAGATGTAGAAGGCTGTTTCTGAAATATTCACGATATTGTATGTTTGATTTGCTTCTAATTTTCCAAAATGCTTTCACATCTAGCCTCTAAATTAGTGTTTAATTCGATGTGGGGAAATGAAAGGAGGCCAGAGCAAAAGAATAAAAGAAGAGAAAAGTTAAATCTTCAGGAGAGATTCTTTAGTAGATGTGGGTGAACAGTTTAGACAGCACCAGGGAATGTAAATGAAGCTACAGCACCAGGAAACCTAGTGGACAAAGAGGGACCAGTTAACTTGTGGAGAGACAACTATGGGAAACGGTTTGCCAGCGTTTGGCATGTGCTGAGAACTCCGTCTCTGTTCTTTTCCATCCCGCGGTTCATGGACTAGCCCAGGTATTTGAAGTATGGTCTCTGGTCCCCAGAAAATTAGTATTTGGGCTCTGGCTTTGCCACTTACAGTTTGTGTGCTTCAGAAATTACATGTGTTCAAGACTGTTTTGCTCTAAAATGAGCACACTATTATAAGACCAATGGTGTGAAGTTCCTGTAATAACTGTGCATGCAAAGGGTATCTTGAGAGGACTGTGTGCATGTCAATGCTGAGCACAGTGCTTAGGGTGTAGTAACAGCAGCAACCGAAACAGCAAATACGATTGTTCTGGATTCTTGCCTTTCCCGAGAGCCATGGGAAAGAATGATTAAACTATGGCTGTAGCCAACAGGAAAAGAAAAAAAGAAAAACCTCATCATGGGCAATAATACTCTTGATTGAATTTTATCAGTTTCTTCCTACATTGTTCTTTCTTTTTATAGACATGAGTATAACCCATTAAATTAATTAGGTCTTTTTAAGATATCTATGGGTGACCAAGCCTGCATTTGCAGCTCTACCAGCCTTGACTTCTCCTATGGGAAACCTAGGGAGTGTCCTAAACTCAGATCTTCATCGTATGGAAATCATTGTTCCTTACATCATCAAGCACCTCTGACATTTTTATTGGAGAAGGTAGTGCTCCATAGGGTTTTTCTTGCCATCTATCACTGAATCCTTTCTTTTGAAGGCTTTTGTTACAATTTCAGAGTTAATCATAGTCCTGCTTACAAAACCTTGAGAATTTCCTCATCTAGAAAAGGTTGCTATTTGGGAGGCAGAGAGCACAAACAAAATGTCAAGTTCATCAGCTAGAGATTTATGGACAGAATCACAGCCTTTATTTACCCATAAACAATGTATATAAAAGAAAATTTTAAAAATGAAATTTACTCTGAATTTATCTCATTAAAATAATCCAGCCTCTGAAGAAAGTTCACATGTCCTCATCCTCCAGACAGATGTGTTACCCCAGTCTGTCGACTTACTGTTGTCCATTACCAAACTAGTCCTCACTTTGAGACAAAGATGCTTAGAAAACATTGTGTAAAATGAGATCGTATTCAGCACACATAACTTCTCTCCCTTAAGTTGAAGCAATTACATAAAAATGAAATGCCAGAAGCAGGTTAGGATTAAGTCTTTACTTATAACTAAAATGGTGAATAATTCCATTCTGAGTATGAGGAGATGACAAGAAGTATACTCAAAATCAAAAAATCTAATCTTTCTGAAACAAAATCTGCCTTATAAATTAATATTCATAATTTTAGTGGGCACCGTGTCAGGAGCTAGAATACATCATTGAGGTCTCAAATGCTCTACTTTATTAAAACTTATTTATTCCTGTATTTCTCTAAGATCATTTAAAGCATTCATTCTCATGAGATCCAATAGCAGTACACACAAGAAAACTGCTATTAACTTCCTGTCTGTGTTAAATGGATACAATACAAACAAAGAAGTCTGCATGGACTAAAAGCACCAGTACTGGTCCAGGATGTAGAATTTGACTCATATAGTGAGTTCTGGATTCCATCCCCAACATGGGGTGTGGGGTAGTGTTAAAGACCAAGACAAGTGTTCATCTTCTCTAAGGGAAATTGCTACTGCATACAAATGGAAGAACCCTTGGTGGACTCAGCCTGACTGTTCCATGTGTCAGTCTCCAGGCCATAGCAAACTGCCTTCCTGGGGAGGAATCACACCCATGGAATTCAGCCGTAACTCCTGCCCTCTGTGCCTGCACAATGATCATGCAACTTAACATGTGTGTACATCCTGAGGATCACGTTAAAAGACATGCTGAAGTTAGGTATGTCTGAGCCGGACTTGCATTCTGCCTGCATCTCTAACCATCAGCCAGGTGGTACTGATGCTGCAGGTAGATAAACAATAGGCTTTAGCAGTCAAGACAGTGACGGCATGCAGACAGGCCCCTTAACTAAGCCCACATCTGGAGACACATACCTGTGGATTTATGTGGGCCCTTCCCCTTGTAGAATATGATTGAGCCTTTATAGACTTTGCTCCTGTATAATTTTACTTTTCACAAGACACATTCAAAATAACTCATTACACCCACAAATACCCTTTGGTCTCCTAACTAGCTTCAAGACTGTAGAATCCATTGCCATTGTAGGGGAAATGCTTTTGAAATGGAATTCAATATGGGCCCGTCAGTGAAGTAATAAGCCTGCCTCTCTTTCCTTCTCTCTCTCCTTAGTCACTGAAGGTTTTTTGAGAGGTAAAAACAGACTAGAAATAAAATTCCCAGATGCTATTGTCTCAGATATTTGCTTCTTTTATGCTTCTTAGCATGCAGAATGTTTTAAGCCTCAGTTTCTCCAAACATGAAATAGGATTTTCCATTTAACTCTGTTAAGATTTGTAGTCTGCTTTGGGAAGATGCTATAAAAGATGTAGAGTGTTGCTTTGATTACAGATCACATCTGCACCAAAGCCAGACACATTTTCAGCAGGAGGACTTACTGTTCTCTAGATGTATTTCCCTCTAATAAGGTATGGAACTCTAGACCATAATGTCTACAGCTTAAAGTGTAGGTTCATTTACTGTGTAGTATCATAAATCTCTCTTAGCCATAAGTTAACAGCTAACCCCCACTTCCTCTGATATTTTATTTGTCCTGTAAATCAACTCAATTCTTTCACTCCACAAAGGAAGTTAGGAGTCCCAACCCTCCCACTAGTATAAAAGGAGACAAGTTGCCTGTGTGTCCCCCTGATCCAGGAATCTCCCTGCAGGTGGGCCACCCCCAGATGCAGGACATGGGGGCCCATTAATCTCCAAAGACAGCTATGCCATCAAGGTCCTAAGAGGTGGGAAAACATGAGGCTGAACAATAGCAGCTGTTTAAACCTTTGAAAATACAACTGTGAGGGACAGAAATGGAACCACAGAGGTGAGAACATTAGCCACAGACTGTTGTTCAACATTGAAGCTCATGTCTTACTCTATTTGGCTTGGTTTCCCATCAACTGCTCACTGTCATGCATGTGCAGAGAGTTATAAGCATGCTCTGGGCTTCTCTGCGAAGATGTGCCTCCTCACTGGAGAAGTGTGGCAGCTCTGATGAAGAGCTATGCTTTCGTATGACTGTGTTCTTCTCTGAGGCACAAAGCCCAGCACATAATGTCGGTATGCTTGCTGAAGTTGTCTGGAGGGAAGGAGGATTGACACCACCCCTGCAAATGCATCCCCAGCATACATCCAGCCAGAGATGTGGCAAGGTAGAACATTAATCAGATTCTAAGGAAGACAGTCTGTTAAGCTATTTATCAGGAGCACAGAGAAAACACGTTGTTGAGTCTGTTAGTAGGAGGTAAATTTTCCCCTAATTGGTTTAAAAAGGAGTATCGTTTAAGGCAACAGTATAATGGAATACAGTTCCTTTTAATTTCTTACAGGTCATTTAGTATCCAATTTCACAGACTTCAAAGAAAGATTTAATCAAAAACCGAAGCGAAGGCTTATAACAAAAGTGGAGCAGGTGGGTTCCCTCTGATGCAACCAGAAGAATGAAAGGCTTCCCTGGCAAAGGAGAGGGAGGTAACGTGACATGGATAGTTGTGAGGGTAAATGTCGAATATGAGGTCAAGGATAAGACAGAATATGTCTCGAGGTCTCTGGTAACTGAGGCTCTGTTTTAAATTCCTTCCAGAGTGAGCCTGAGATCAGGTAAAGAAGTTCAATTTTAAAAGTAGGACAAATAAGGGGAGAAGGGCTATTTTTCTTTAGGTAACTCATTCTCACAGGCGCTGTCTAAATTCGAAGCAAACTCCAATAGCCTGCTAGATGGTGTGGGGGGGGTTGGATATTATTTTAAGGTGTGTTATTATGTTTATATTGCTTTTGTTTAGCTCTGTGAAGCTGTGTTACATTACCTGTCTGGAACACCTGATGGTTTAATAAAGAACTAGACCACCAATCATGAGGCAGGAAGAGCTAGGCCAGGCTGGCAGGCACAGGGAATAAATAGAAAAATAAATATGGGTGGGGAAGGACCCAGGGCCAGACACCTGGATACACAGCAAGCCGTGGAGTAAGAAACAAAGACAGGAAGGTACACAGGAATAGAAAAGGAAAAGCCCAGAAGTTAAGAAAAGCAGGCAAGAAACAAGCCAAGCTAAGGCCAAACATTTCTAATCAAGAATAAGCCTCCATGTATAATTTGCGATCTGGGTGACAGGTTCCCCAGAAGGTAAAAACACTCTAACAACATTTTTGTGCCCAAAATGAGGATTAAATATCCATAGTGCCCAAGAAAGCTGGGAAAAAAATAAACAACAAGATGTGAGAGTCTGTGTGTCTGTGTGTTTGTCTATATATATGGGGGGGGAGATTTGTGGGTCTGTGTGTGTGTATGTCTCTGTGTGTATGTGTATGAACTGGTAGCTTAGAAGAGATAAAACTGTTTTTTCTTAAATTTAAAGTGTTGATTCAGGCTATTATTACATAGTTTCCAAACACATATCTGTATTGGGGTGGGGAAGTAACCTGGATCATTTCCAGCCTGGTTATCAGCTACCAAGAAAAGAACATTCCACTCTGTTGGTCCACCCCACCCTCAGACCTGATGATTCAAGAACAGCTCACCAGCACCTACTAGCATCCCTGGGTTCATATTCGATCTCCTGTAATTAATCCTTCAATTGCTTAGGAATTGGAAAGAAGTCACATTTGAACTTTTGACTGCAGACTTTAATCCTTCTTCAAAATAGGTCTAGGGCATACCTTTCTTTTAAAGGTCACAATCACATGTTGGTTGTGAAACACCACTGAAGGGCTCTTCTCCTCTGTTCCTGTGCCTTGTTAAACACTGTTAGATTGCTTTCCTAAAGCTAGCTACCAAGGTCTAGTCCCTTATTGGACACTTCCTCCTTCTGAGACTATCAAGGTTCAGCTATCAAAGTACTGAAGTCCCGCAATCAGCAGCCTCCTTTGGCTCATCTAGTTAACATGCCCAATCAAAATTAAACGCCTCATCCTAACGTGGGGTTTCCCCTTGTACCTTTATAAGCTACCATTTTCCTATGTGCCGCCTCTGTCTCCACTCTATCCCGATGTGGTCCAATGCTTTACCCCTATTCCTCTATCTCCTGTGTTTGTCTCTTACCCCCTGCCCTCTGTCTCTTCGGGGTGAATAAACTTCCCTTGTGCTGAGAACTTGGCCTTGGGGATCCTGAACCAATACTTTTCCTTCTAATCATTCCTGGGGAGATATGCACAAACATCGACTCACCTCAGATAGAGAATTGATGCCAGACCAAAGTATAGTTACCACCAAAGTCCAGCTTGATGGACCAGTGAACCTTATTGAGCTTGCTTACAGAAACACAGGGGTTACTTACAGGAACAGGAGTGATCCAAAGACAGACGCATCACCAAAGCCCAGCCAAACAGGGGTGATGGCTCACAGTCGCTGGGAACTTGGAGCACACAGACAGCTCAGTGGATTGGAGAGTGCTTTGTCCAGATAGCTCGATTAGTCTGAGCCTGTGCACGGCTCGTTCTTTTTCTTCTAAGCTGCGTGGTTGGTCTCTGCTTCCTCCAGGCTTCTAGATTCCATAATGCTTTTTCCAGGCATTGTGGCTTATCTGAGAGTGACTTTTAGTGATCTTTGCTGTTTACACACTCTTGGGCAGGGAGGAGCCTACTGAATCTGGTTAGTTTCAGTGACTTTCTGAAGCTTTCTTGAATTGGTTACTTCCTGTCTTAATGAGCTTCCCAGCTGGATGGAATGTTTCAATCTTGGAGGAAACTGTTACACACATCTCCATTTTATAACCCCACCTTATTTAATACACAGGCCAATGTAAAGGGATTTAATACTTTTTTCCACTTTTATCTAAATGAAGTTCGCCTTGTGTTGCTTTTATATAATTATGTAAGTTTTGAATGTTTTGTTTTCATTGTGGGAAGGGTGTAAAAACATAGACAAGTATATCTCAGCCAACATGCGCATTCTCTGGTTGTGCACAAACCTAGACATGTCTGAGAAGAGGGAATCTCAAGGGAAATACTGTCTCCATCAGATTGCTGGGTCGGCATTTCCGTGAGGCATTTTCTTAATTGTTAATTGACATAGGAGGGCCCACCACAATTTATGTAGAGTCATCCCTGGGCAGGTAGACTGGGCTCCATAAAAAGGTAGTTGAGTAAGTTAGGGAAGCAAAAAGAAAACAGAGATCCTCCTGAATCTCCAGTTCAGTCTCTACCTCCAGGTTCCCTGAGCACCTACTTGGTTTTTCTGGATGATGGACTAAACCCAGTAAGCCAAGAAAACCCTTTCTCACTCACAGTGCTTTCTTTCAACAGTGTTTTATCACAGCAACAGAAAAGCCCACTTAGGTCATTGGCCCATCTGTTCATTCATCCAACAACTTCTGCTGAATGCTTCTGCAGGCATGTGACCCTGATGATGAAACAGGTTGTCATGCTACACTGTATTACTGTCACCCTCTAGAGCAGGGAAGGATGTGTGACACACCGTAGTTTTTTGTTTTATAACTGCCTATGAAAATATAGCCTATTTCATGATGTGGGAATGCCTTTCTATATGCTGTGAATATCAGTCTTTAAATAAAGGAGCTGTTTTGGCCCATGACAGGCACCATAGAAAAAGTAGGAAGAGAAATCAGAGCATAGGTAGGAGAAGCACGGCAGAGTCAGACAGACCAAGCCCGAAGCCCAAAGGAGCAACATGTAAGGAACACAGATGAGCCACGGGCCATGTGGCAGACAGATTAATGGAAATGGGTTGATTTAAGGTGTAAGAGCTAGCTAGCAATGTGCTTGAGCCCTAGGCCAAACAAAATGAAGTTAATATAAGCCTCTGAGTCATTTTGGGGGGCTGAGCAGCAGCGGGCGGCTAAGGAGTCTGGCGCGGCAGGTCTGTGGGTCTGGGCCTCTGGCCGCCTGAGACCAAGAAACCTCATTACAACAGTTTCAATTATAAGAGACAGAGGCTCATGAGGATTGGAGCAAAACAGTGTCTTCTGGACATGACAGGACCACTAAACTCCTTAAGTCAAAGCAACAGTACTTCCCAGCACAAGACCTGGATTAGATCTAGCCAGTCAACATGGCAGGGAGTGGGGAGGGGCTCCCAGTTCCAACCTGTGTCTGAGGAGCTAGGCATAGTGGTTTCTGGGGAAGGGAAAGTCAGTTTTCTTTAAGGATGTATCCCTAGTAGGTAAAGCACATCCATTAATGATCCCGCACTCACGGGTATATGGGCAGCACAACTGGACTCTGTGAGTTATTAAGAAACAAGGAAGAAGAAACAAGGCTGAGAGTAGGTGGGGAGGTGGAGGGTGAATCTGGAAGGAGCTAGCAAGGAGTAGAGAATGTAGAGAATATAATTATTTCAAAATTAAAAAACTTTAAATATGGAGACTAATTCCCCAGGATTTTACTAATTTCAGTCCTGAAATGCCTATGGCCTGGAAACCCATCATAGCCTGCCAAACCAGGACAGCAAGTCACCCTATGAACCACAGAAAGCATTGTGTATATTCTTAGTGACATCAGACCTAAAGAGAATACAGTAAACAGACAAGAAAAAGCCAACACACTTATCAGGCAAAGTAAAGCATGGTACTCACCTATGGGATGCACTATCCACTGATCACAAACCTCTCCTAAGTCAGATATAACCTTATAACCTCATAACCCTTCTCAATGTAGTACTACTTCAGACTTCATATCAATGAATCCTTGCATTATTCTATCACACCACCAAAAAATCTTAGCCATTATAAAGAAAGCTTCCACCCATTTCTCCTACCAGATTGCCTCATCGAGGTTTAACAGAAAAAGGAGGTGCCTAATCTAACTGCAACTTGATATGCCATGGCTGGCTGATATCCATGGGATGTCTACCTATATCTGAAGAGAAACAGGGCGAGGAGTGTGTGGGGAGCGGGATGGTGGGAGTAGAGCAGGTGTGGAGGAACTGGGAAGAGAGGAGAAAGGGAAAACTTTGGTTGGATTATTAAAACAAAAGAATAAGAATAAAAACATGGTAGAGAAACTAAGGAATACTTTTGATGAGACCACTAATTGACATGCACCAATTAATTAAATGCATTAAGTAAATAAAATAAAAGCAACTATGAGAAATATTATATTAAAAAATAATTGACATTAGATACAATTCTGTAGATCTCATTATTTGGGTTATGGATAGTGCTGAATGTAGATTTGGGATTGAGTTAAACTATGAAGCAAAAAAATTCATTTCATAATCTATAATTACTATTCTATACTTTGAAAACATTGGGAGGCCTCAATATTCAGACATAGACACAAAATAAAGTCTTAATTCGAGAATATAAAAGATTCCATTATATGGAATCCATGTGTTTTGAGCTGGTACAGGAGTTTTAACACTGTTGTCGTGTCTCTGAGATGTCTTTTAGCTTTTAAGCACTGGAAAGCCTGTCAGATACAGTATTCCTTCAGTATGGATTTCTCTAGTATTCAGTACAATAAGTTCTCATTAAACTTAATAAAGAAAAAGGAAAAGTAAGCTTCAATTTCTAAGCCATGCTCTAGTCACCATTGGTAAAATAAACATAATTATTTAGAATTACCAAGCATGGCTTCACATTCCTTCCACAAGATTCCCTGTGTTGTGCATAGACTTGAAACACTGGTTTAGCCACTTCTGCCAGTCCTTTAAACTGTAAGGTATTCCTGTAAGAGGTAGATTGGTAGATGATAGATAGATAGATAGATAGATAGATAGATAGATAGATAGATAGAGATAGAGAGGTAGAGAGATAGATAGATAGATAGATAGATAGATAGATAGATAGATAGATAGATAGATAGAGATAGAGAGATAGATAGATAGATAGATAGATAGAGACAGAGACAGAGATAGATAGATAGATAGATAGATAGATAGATAGATAGATAGATAGATAGATGATAGAAATACATAAATGACAGATAAATAGATAACAGAAATAGATAGGTTATAGATAGATGAGATGGATTAGTTAGACAGACGACAGATAAACAAACAGATGATAGATAGAAAGATAGATAATAAATATAGATAGGTTATAGATAGAGTGGATAAATAGATGATAGAAATTATCTCTTCGGTGAAAATACTACTGTAAGTCCATACTGCATGCTTTATTAAAACAAGTTAATAACCAAGTCCCTTAAGTGTGGGGATATGTTTCAAATTTAATAAAAACAGCCTGAGATGTCAGAGGACAGATCCACCTCCTCCAGTCTTTGTTTGTTTTATTTTTTCCAGACGGAGTTTTCTGTGTAACAGTCCTGGCTGTCCTGAAGCTTGCTTTGAAGACCAGGTTGGTTTTGAAAACTCACAGAGATTCTCTTGCCTCAGCTTCCCAAGTGCTGAGACTAACAGTGTGAGCCATGGCTTCTTCTGCCTGCTCTGTCTTTCTATGCCTGCCTTAAATACCTTCTTCCTTCATTTAAGGCGTGGCACCACCACTGCCTGCATGAGAGCCTGGAACTCCTTCTGTAAACTAAAATGACCTCAAATTTAGATTGGATTGGATTAAGGGCATAGGTCACCACTCCCAGATATTCCCTGTGCTGGGATTAAAGGTGTGAGTTATCACTGTCTGATCCTCCTAGACTGACTTTGGGCAGATCCCTCTGACATCTCCACTGTTTTTATTAAATTTGAAACATATCCCCACACTCAAGCCCAGTATTCATGTACTTCTAAGAATCAAAATACATAGAGGCTCTTGTCCATATTGTTTCTATACCTCCTCCTCCTGCTCCCATCCATCTTTCAGGCAACTGAATACTAAATAGCATGCATTCCAGCCTTGCTTAGTACTTTGGTACTTACTAATGGAGACTCTGACCCATTTCACCATCCTCCAGTTCTAAGAATTAATTATAAAGAAGCAGAAACACTAAAGGATTGAATTTTTCTCTCTTCATTTAAAAACTGTAAATTTTTAAAAATCTCTGGTACAAAGGAAATTCTCCACTAATGCTATTGCCAGCCTGCTAAAAAAGACAACTATCATTGTGCACAAATAATAATTACTAAATTCATGTATTTGGCAAATATTGTCATTTCTAAGTTACTTAGTTCCTTACAAACTATTCAGTAGTGTGATTGGGATGCATATTGCAAATGCTACATTATTTGCATTTAGCATCCTTTAATTTTATTTATAGAATAGCATCATTTCATAACTATACACATATATTTTTAATGGGGTTTATCGCTCCAATATGTTACATGGCCTAATTAAGAATCTTTCAATGGGAACTATAAAGAGACTCTAAAAATAACATTCAGCCACAAGCCCCTATTATTAATTTAACTGTGACCTCAAGTACCACATACACAAAGACTACAAAGCTACAAAGACAATTTAGCCATGAGCAGACAAGCTAAGTCAGCCCGATCATGTAGGCATTCCAGTTCCCCTCGGATGACCTCTGCTGGAAAGATCAAAGTGAGACCTGGGATTAAGAGTGCATCAGTTTCTGTCAAGCCAGTTTCACAGTGTCCGGTCATTCTGCGCGATCTCTATTCAGTGCAGCTGTTGTGGCTCCTGAGATGTTCAGCCCTCTAATAAGTTATTTTCCAGTCTTTTGGCAAGAAAGAGGCTATCAGAGAAATGGCTTTCCTTGATGTGTTCCAGCTGGAAGTAAATAAGTTTTTTCCACTGAAAAGCAGGTCATTGCCTGGGGGTTTCCAAATTTTGCCTGATGGAGCAGTAGGTTAGGGGTCAGTCAAGAACCGCTGGCTTTATGTGATTAAGGAAATAGAGTGGTGTGGTGGCAAACATCAGGAAGATGCTAAACACTCTAAATTTCAATTCCAGATTCCCTTCTAATGCATTTAAAACATTGAAAATGCCACTTAGCCTCTGGCTGTGCCTCCGTAGCTACATCCCTAATTATTTGATGTTTGTTGACTACTCATAAAGAACTGGCTCCTGAACAGAACATGCAGCAAATCAAACAGCCTGCCATGCTGTGCTCCTTTGCTAAGTGTTTTGACAGTCTACAGCTTTGAAAATCCACTTAGCAACAGACCAGAAAAAAAGATCAGTCACTATCTCCAGAACATTCATTAGCAAAATTTCAACTGCACCAAGAGAAGATGGATGGATGGATGGACATGGCTTACGCTCTTGACCCAACACACAATTCCAAGATGTTTTTGGTTCTGAATAAAACAGAAGCTCTTATTCATATACCTACAGCCTGTGCTGTGATTGTAGGCGATGGGAACAGGCCAGTGTAGGGCAACTGTGCTGTTGATTTCCTTGGCTGACTTGAGATTTGTTCTTTTGATAATTTTGTCAAGATGAGTCTATGATGAAGCCAAGAAAAAGTGCTTTCTCTCTGCAGTGGCACCAAAGAGGTCCCTCACATTTGGATGCATACACCATATTCCTCGACCCGTGTCACCGGCACATTCTGTCTGACAAACTGTATTTGTATAGATGCACTTGAGTGCTGTGACCGTGAATAGTCACTGGTACTTGCAACACGCACTGTGGTGCCACAGTTATGCGTCCTATTTACAGATGTGTTTGACTGATTTTTTTCCCCTCTGGCAGTGAGGAGTTGCTTTAAATTGTACATCATAGGAAACAGTGTCTTTAAAATACATGGTGTGAAGTTGATTTGGTTTTTTTGGTGTTTTGATTTCTTTCTGTGATGTTTACAATCCTTGTTTTCAGATGAGGTTCTGCAGTAAAATTTCTCTTTCAAAGGTGACCCAAGTTGGATATTGTTTAAATACTTCACCTTGTCCTACTTAGAGGGACTCAAACACAGCTCCGGACCACTCTACAATATATGGGATTATTCTTTTCCTCTTAGTTCCTGTACAGGCCTTCAACTTTTATAAGATATGTGCTGTGTAAAGACAGAAGTAGATATTGCTGGGAAGCAATTAAGATGTCTAAAGGCATCTAGTCATCTAGTTTGCTTTCAAAATCATATCTTTGTCTACCTACATATTTAGTCCAAACTACTTCAGACTGTGACTACACAGAGCCACACTGAAATTTATTTTGGTGCTATGTCTTAAGTAAATAAGTGTCTGTGTATCATGTGTGTGTGTGTGTGTGTGTGTGTGTGTGTGTGTGTGTGTGTGTGTGTGTATGTGTACATTAACAATTGGAAAGGTCAATAAATTTATCCAGTGTCACTGGGAAACAGGAAATTCCACTAAGGTATATTTGCTTCTTTAGGAACCCAGACATTTGCTAAACATTTAACATTTCCATGATCTCTTTTATAAGAATCCTTGAGCTAATCTTTAATACAGTAGGAACCCAATGGGCATTTGATATGTATCCTGTTTGCCCCTACACTAAATGGCCTCGGCTGTCTCATAACGGTGGATCCCATAGCTTCAACTTGCTGTCAGGTTTTAAGATGTGGATTCTCACACAGCTATACCTTCCAACCACCCTCATGCCTGCCAGTGGTACAGGTAAGATAATAAGCAAAGCCTTGAAGTATAGGCTGTCTGCTGAGCATGTCTCCACTGTAAGGAGGCTCAGCAGACAGGAGGCTATGTTGCAAACCTGCAGAACAGTAGGACAGAATTAGATACAGACCCAAACCGTGCTGGAAATGGATCCTAGCCATTAGCTCCTGCCTGACCTTTGCACGAATTATTTTCTATGTAAAGGTAGTATCATTATTTGTCTTCATCTGATTTCATTTTTCTGTTTAATATTTCCACAGTTTAGCAGTGTGGTTTAAAATCATAACTGTGCATTTTCACTACCGCCCACATTTCCGTGGACATGTCTTAGCCCTGTGAGTGTATTTTCCTGGTTTTGCCATAGGATTCCTTGATAAAACTATCAGTTAAAGAAAATCAAAAGCAAAATCACTAACCCAACAACAAAACCTGTTTGGGCTTGGGACTATAGCTCAGTGGGAGAGTGCTTGCTTTATATGCAGGGCACCCTAGTTTAGTCCCTGGACTAACACACGCACACACACACACACACACACACACACACACACACACGCACACACGCACACGCGCACACACACACACACGCACACGCACACACACACACACACACACACACACACACACGCACACACACACACACTGGGGAGAAGAGCTGTCTTTCGGTTTCACTGGTTCAAACCCAAGCTCACCTTGAATACCAGTTTGAACTAATAGCAAGATGTTAAAAGCCATTTGAAACGTCACTAGAGAAAACTTCACAACTCATCTATAAAACCCTGCCATGGGAGCAAACTCCACTCTTTGCCTTTCATTTAGTTCAAGGGGCCAAGCTAGGCTGTCTCTGACAGACACTGCACCATTACAGCACAAAGTAAAATAGAGCCAAGGAAATTCCCAACTGCTATTCATCACCCACCCACATGAGAGAAATACTTTATGACCTTGAAAGTAGGCCTTTGTCCATTAACACAGCACTCTGACAATGTTCAACACATTTGCTCATGGTGGAGCTGACTCTTGGCTCAGTGAGATCCAAGGGAAGTCACAAAAAACACAGACAAGCGATTTTTATCGCTCGGATCTTTGGGAGCTGAGAGAACTTGCTTAGGAATCCAAACCTACAGCCAAGAGTACTCAGACTGTCACTAACCAGGCAGGAACTTCAGACAGGCAAAGACACATGGGCCTCTCAGTTCCCTGTCGGGGACTCGAGTCTGTTTGTCGCACAGTTGAGCAGAGATATATGTTAATGGTAGCACTATTCTTTAAAATTAGTGTCTGTTTCAGGACTAATTTTACAGGATTATGTGTGACCATTAAATCAATATTCTTTGTAGCAGGCAATACTTACTTCCCTTTCAAAGTTGAGGTTTTTTTTTTTTTTTTTTTTTTAAACCATGTTATTTTTCTCTTAAAGAATAGCAATCAGCTAGGACTGTTAGAACCATACTCTGATGATTATATTTTATAATGTGTTTTCACACTGAACAAAGGCAGAAGGGAAAAATGAGCCCCAAGCTCTCTGTCTGTAATGAAACACAAAGACGCCTAATTGAAGAGGTCACATATCCGGGCGTCAGGCTGCTTCAGAGGATTTGGATCGGATCCCTCCCTTTGCTGGACTACACAGTCAGGTGTATCTTCACCTGAGGTCAGGATGTGCCAGGGATCAAACCTGAAACTGAAAAGCAGAATAATTATCCACTTGGTGTCCGAAACCACGTTGTGAATTGTCGGAATGAGTTATGCCTGGGAGATCAGAAGCCATCTTCAGATGCCCCAGGCGCCCTTCTGTTCAGTGTCTGCTCTCTCTACCCATCTCCTTCCTGCACCAAGGCAGCTCTCTCTCTCTCTCTCCCTCTTCCTCTCTCCCTCCCCCCCTCGTTCTTTTGGTTGTTCTGTCTCAGGATGAAAAGTCTTCCTTTCAACAACTCCATCTAGCACCTCCAACCCTTCTCCCCTGCCCTTTTCTCTCAAGCATTGTAATTTGAGTTGAAATCCAAACAGAGTCCCTCACACATTTTTTTTTCTCTTACGGCATTAAAAAAAAATTAATGAAAGAAGAAAACAAAGGCTAGTGTGAACTTTGGAGATTATTATGTCTTCTGGTCCCAGCTGCCAGATTTATTTCTTCTTTACCACTAAATCAGGTCATTACCCTACAAATCTTTGTTCTGGATGAAAGATTTAAATCTCCACAGAATTTGGAAGCTGGTGGTGGAGGGGTGAGAAGGTGCAGGCATAAGCCGTATATAGTAATTGGCTGTGATTTCATCCGGATGTTTGCACAGAGGCTGCCATCAAGTTCTGATCAACTTTTCCTGGCTCCTTTCACTTTCTGGAGTCCCTGGCAATCCTAACAGCACGCCTCATTGTCCCAGAAATCCATCCTTTGCACTCATTTATAAATTGTCCATCACCTCAGACGTCATGTTTCTACACAGCTACTTTAAACAATCAAAGAAATTAGAAGATTTGGGAGGTTGCTTTATAATATAATCACATTTGTGTGTGTGTTTCTAAGATGACAGCATTTGTCCTTGACATGTTCTGAATTATTTCTTCAGAATACAAAAAAAAAAAAAAAAAAAAAAGTCAAGTATAAGGAGGAGGAGGGCTTAGCGATTCCCTTCAGCTCCTTTAAAGTCAACACCAAAGAACAGCTAGCAGCCCAGCCGAAGTCTGAAAAGGCATTAAGTCATCAGAATCGCCACTCAGCAAAGCAGCTTTGGAGCAGATGTCACCCTCATCAACTTTATCAAAAGAACCAGGAGGGACATAGAATATATTAACACAGATAACAGACCCAGCCTAGTGCCAAGGCTGCTTGCACACTGCTCCAGGGCCCCAAGGCAGAGCTGCAGCCTCTGCTTGATACAGCACCTCCTGTTCCCTTCAGGACAAGCAGGTGGCTAGGATTTAGGGCTTGAGCTCTGCCCCGGAACACTTGCATGGTTCTTACTTAACATGGAAGAGTGAAGCCTTATATATCAGCCTGACTGGCCGAATTGGATCCATCTTGTTCAGGAACCTGGTGGAATGCAAATGTCTCAGAGCACCACAAGTTGTGATTCTTTGAATGAGCAAGTAGAGCAGAGCTGAGACCCTGGATCTGGCGTCTTTGGGAAATGTCCATTTTCTACAGATTTAATATTTCCTTCCCGACTTTGAAGAAGTTCTCTGAGCTGTTTGGAGAACAGTATGCCCCTCTGACAAAGGAAATGAGGACTTGTCAAAAAACAAGAGGAAATGCTCTTGGGTCAGGGCACTCATGTCAAAAGTCCTGTGGAAGCTGCTGAGATCCTGTGTTGAACAGTACAAATCCTGACTGAGAGAAGGGCTGGAACTAGAGGGCACACAGCCTCAAAACCCTGCCTGACAAAATTATCTCTGCCCTGGTCTTGTCATCTTGTCTGAATGTGCTCCCTCTGAGACCTCTTCCGTTAAGCTGGCCTCTTTCAGAAGCACCCTATTTAAATGCTATTATTTTCTTCACCCAGTCTCAGTCATTAGTTTGCCATATTAACCTCAGTCATCATGGGAGAATGTGGTCTAGTCAGCATTTATGAAGGACTAGATGAAAGCAATGTTCTAGAACATGTAGGGAGCAGAGATGGTAGTGGTGGTGCTTAACCAGTATCCTGGAGCCAGCCGTCAAGAGGCACCCCCACCAGAAGTTGGGTACACTTACACCTACCAGAAGGGGATGCCAAATGGAAGTTGAGTGGTACCTCCAACTACCTTGATTAAAGCTTTATCAAGGGCTGGAGACTTCCAGTAAAGGAGGCAGACAATAGGACCCCACATCCTTACAGAAAAGACTCGGTTTAACACACTGTGTATCTCCAAGAGATATAACACAACCAAGATTCTAAAGCTCACGCTCGACCCTTGTCATTTAAGATGGTGTGAAGCCAACTAGACCACCTCCATTTGACAGAGCGACAGCTGTTCCCACAGCGGCTTTAGAACGTTATTTGAAAATCAGATTGCTTATTTTTTTAAAGGCTCTGTCCATTGTCAGTCTTGTTCTTTCCTTTTATCCAAATGGGAGCTTCCTTATCTGCAAGGACACAGATACCTTTTCCCGGAGCACCCTGCGGCATACAAATGTGCTACATGGTAATGATCTTTCTGGTTACACTCAGGTGTTCCACTCTGCAGAAGCTAACCCATGTACTAGCAGCGTGTGTTAGAGCACAGGAAAATATGATTCGTTTGGGTATCTAAACAAACAGAATAGCACAAAATGGCATGATATTTGTTCCAATACCTTAACACATTTAAAAAAAAAAATCCAACTTGTTTGATTAATTCTTTGAAATGGTGCTTATTTGTAATGTACTCAAATGTCTCCCAGAGGGGGTAAGTGGTCTACAAAAACACTTTGGATCTCCATTTATTTCTCAAGCACCTCCAGATTAAAGGTCCTGTTGGGGAAATAGTCTGCTTGTGTGTGGGCTGAGAGGCACTTTTATTTTAGATGGGAAGAAAGAGGCTGAATTACACTTTGAAAGATCTCCTTAAATTTAGGAAGTAAGTCTGTGCTTTCGAAATCCCTGCTAGTGTCTGCTGACTCTCCATCAGAAAGCGACAAGGAGGCAGGAACATTTTCCTTTCCAAACCTTGTGTGAAGAAAGCATCTCTGAGCTTACTGTCTCTCCATAGTGCCACAAAGACAAAGGTTGGTTATGGATGAAGGTGGGAAGTACCTGAGCAAATTAAAAATGACTCAGGTGGCCTGGTATGATGAGGCTTCGAGGCCAGCCTAATCGACAACACAAGTTTCAGAGTAGCTACGGATGTTACACAGAGAAAGTCTTTCTGGAAAAACCAAGATAGATAGATGATAGACAGATAGGTAGATAGATAGATGATAGATGATAGATAGGTAGATGATAGATAGATGATAGATAGATAGATCAATCGATAGATAGATGATAGATAGATAGATAAATAGATAGATAGATGATAGATAGATAGATAGATAGATATATAGATGATAGATAGATAGATACATAGATAGATGATAGATAGATAGATTATAGATAGATAGACGATACATAGATAGATAGATAGATCGATAAATGGATAGATAGATGATAGGTAGGTAGATAGATAGATAGATAGATAGATAGATGATAGATAGATAGATCGATAGATAGATATATAGATCGAAAGATAGATAGATCGATAGATAGATGATAGATAGATAGATGATAGATAGACAGATGATAGATAGATAGATAGATAGATAGATAGATAGATAGATAGATAGATAGATAGATAGATCTCAGTTGAATACAACTATACAACTATACAGCTCCAGTGGGGGTAAAGGTGAAAGATTTGAGTTCTCATTTTAATTGTGCTTAGTTACGCTGGGATTGAAGAAGCCATTTCATTGCTTTGGGCCTCAGCTACATATATACAGAATCAACACCAGAGTTGCCTTCTTTGTAAAATTGTTTAACAAGATGCCAAGAGAAGACAGTCTATAGAAAATAAGCCCTATATCACATGTGATACTCAGCATGACGTCAGTGCACAGTGAATCTCAGTAACCTGTCACACATCAATTATATCCATGACTGCAACTTTTGGCTGCCTCTATGCTCAGCACATAAATGAACATTTCTAAAATGTTTTCATACAGTGAAGGCTTAGAGTACAGTATCATTTACAAAGAAGCAGTGTAAGCATTCCCAGATGTCAGCAAACACTTTCAGAAGAAAGATCTTACTGGCAGACATAAAGTGCTCAGAGCTGGTTTACTCTGAGCTCTGGAGCAGAGTACGGGTTTGTACCTTTAAGCACAAGATCTGGGAAAATGTTGTCAGGTCTCTTTACTGACAGCTGCTCCAGAGGTCAAGCCTGTGCTTGAATCACAATCAGTTAACAAAGGGAAAGAGGTCACTTGAAAGTTATTGGCATGTCAGCTAAGAGCCATCTTCTTTTAGTTGGTGTATCATAGGCACCTTAACAAACAAGAAAACCCTGCCTTCAGTCACTTCTCCATAGAACCATTTCCCATCTCTCTAAGATGTGACCTCAAAACAGTTTGCTTAGATCCACTGACCAGTATAAAACATACAGAATCCTGCCACTGGTATTTTTTGCCTAGATCTTATAGGCTTTCCAATGTGCATAAATCATAAAAATAAAAAATGCACCCCCTTGCAATTTTACATGAGGGAAAGAACTTCAGAGAGGTTTAGCATTCCCTCGCCACCAGCGGCTCACTGATAGCAGAGCTGACATGAAAGACATCACTTCTGGATCGCTCCAGTCCCTTCCACAACCCACGTGTGACTTACAATAAAGACAAGAGGTTAGCATCCCTTCAAATCAAAAAACCATGATGCAAAGGTAAGCTTTCCCCTGGGTGCAAGACAGTTTACTCAATGCCCATTAAGACATAGCAAACCATGCTGTCCTGATAGAATTTTTTTTTCTGGAAGCCTCAGCATATTGTGGCCTAATATGAACAGAGGAGAATGGAAAGTTGCCTAAGCAATGAGAAGACCAGGCTGTGAAGCTCCACTGACTATGGACAACTTGAATAAGAAAAACCAAGTTTAATTTGACTCATGCCCTCTGTTAAGGCATTAACTGGGTAACCACATTGGCAGTCCTGTCGAAGATGACGAGTGTGACCTTGTACAAATAGAAAGTTAAAATTAATCTGGCTTTTAGCTTCACAGCTAAAACAACATTTTCTGACGAAACAAACAAAAGCCATATACACTTAAAAAACTGTATTTGAGGTTTCTCTACTTAAACTGTTCTTTTACCAACCACTTTAGTAAGTATAAACACACAGCACAGACACTCACGTCCCTACACACATTCACAAACATGCACATAACACACGCACACTGCATATGCACACACACACCACATATGCCACACTGCATATGAACACACCCAGACACACACACACACATACACACACACACACACAGATACTACATATGTACACATACACTGTACATGCCACACTGCCTGTGTACGCATTGAAACACACACATGCTTCCTCTCTTGCTCTCTCTTCCTCCTCTTATTTCTGCCAAGAGTTACACAGGTTATTAATTCCAGTAACACTTTTGCAAGAATGAGTCACATGTATCCCCATAATGCATTTTGGTATTGTTATAATTGTAATTTAAGCCAGGGTAGATGGAGGCAGGAGCCTCAGCTAGCTCTCAGATCTGGAAAGGTGTGTCTGCAGGAGGCATCAATCAAGAATCCCCCTTTCTCCTTCATCCAGAAAACCAATATAGAATTGAAACCCTCGCTGCACACTTTCCTACCCACTGTCTGAAAACTCACATAGCACCCTATAATTCAAACAGAGAATGAGATGGCCTGGGGCTCTGTATGAGCCAGTCAGAAGCCAGGCTAAGCAGACTGCACACGCTTTACTGTTACCGGTGACAATTGTTCACATCCGCTATTTCCGACTTGACTCTCACGATTTCTGACTTTCCCATGCTTGCTGTCTAATTATGTCCCATCTTGAAAATGCAGCACAAGACAATTCCATTTCAGCTCTAATAATAGAAACGGGTAATATTTACTACTTTAGCAGATTGTGCTGTGTTGTGAAGGAAGGCTGCCTCTTCAGGCACATTACATAGATGAAGTTTCTCCAGCAACTGTGGAACGTATGGGAATTAGAAAACTAAGTAGACTGTGGGGGCAATGTGACTTTAAAAAAGTAATTTAATCTAAATTGTGATGTTAAATGGAAATCGCATCCATAAAAAATTGTATGTTGGAAAAGCAAATAAATGTCTAAGTAGGGAGAAAAGGCAATTTTAAAATGTTATTTTAAAATATATTAGTGGCACCGAATCTCATGCAATTGAAAAGTCAGATCATTTCCCCAAACAAAAGCTTATTCTATAAGCTTAGTGATAACAATATGCAGCATTTGTTGAAAATAGAAGAAAATATTAAAAGATCCTGGAGCCACAGATAAAAGCAAAATGGTATTCTGGGAAACAGCAGCTGGAACAAACCTGCATGAAGATTTGAACATGGTAACTAAAGAGGTGGTGTCTCTCCCTATTAAGTCCACAAAAAAGCCATAAAGTTTAGATTCCCAACAGGCAGTAATGCATGTCTCTATTTGAAAAAAAAAAAAACTAAGAAAAGCTTTTACAACTACCACAAAAGTAGCTGTTTCCTGCTTGGGGTAAAACCTGAGCCTGAACTTGAAGATGTGCAGTCAATCTACAGCAAGTAACTTCATGAGACTCTAGAAGAGCTGAGAAGATGCCACAAAACACTGAGAGGAAAGACAACTGGGAAAATTCTGTGTCAAGTCCTAGTTACCATTGACTGTGCTATGTCTTAATTGAGTAGGGATTGACTAGGGGGGACCTTCCTCATCAGCATCCCCAAATCAAAGTAAGCCTGAAAACTCCTCTCCATCACCATTCTTACTAAGGCTTTATAGAAGTGGTTTTTAACCTTCCTAATGTTGTGACCCTGTAATAGAGTCCCTCATATTATAGTGACCCCCAACCATAAAATTATTTTCACTGATACTTAAAAACTGTAATTTTGCTATGATTATAAATCATAAGGTTAATATCCATGTTTTCAGATTGTCTTAGGTGTCCTCTATTGTCTTTGGTAGTCACAACCGCTGTTGAGAACCATTACTCTCTACATAGTAAATGCCAGGGAAATGAAACAATAGCAGGTGGTGGGCACTCAAAGGTGCCCCTCTGTCCTGTTTAGGGCCTCCATTGCTGGGGGCCTTCTTTATGGATCTTCTCCCAGCAGATAGCACTTCCTTGAGTCTCTAGTACTGTGCAATGAACAACAAAAATCTGCCTTTTGACTGAATCTTAGAAAAAAATTTTACTCTCAAGATACAAGTTTTTTCTCAAGATGAGAAAGTTTTTTAGATCTTTACATAAAAATTCAAGAATGTGTACATCATCACTAATTACACTATCCTACATCTTTTAAACACACTACAGTTAAGATTTAAGTGCCAAGTTGCTTAGTTATTACTGCCAAATATGGCTTAAGTAGACACTTAAAAATCTACAGACATTATATAATGCTATTTACAAGCTACAGGACACCATGTAAAACTTTTCTGAGTACCAAGTGAGGAGGCTAGAATAAAAGGTAAAGTTTCACATGATTTATAAGCTTTAAAATACTGAAACAAAGTTACCTTCAAGCTAAAGATTTGTAAATGCATATACTATCCTCTGAAATCTTCCAGTAAACACAAATATAAAGTAGTTAAAGCTATGGAACTTGATCATACTATAAATATCAGATTCTTTCCAAAACTGAATCATCTCAAGACAGAAATGTTAATGATCCTATTTTATTGATAGAGTGTAAACATGAATTTCAATATTGTAATAAGCTCTCATAAATATGTACAACTTAAAAATATTTGAGAATTTTTTAAAAAAAATTATTGTAGGAATTTACTCTAATTTGATCCTTACACCTTATGCATGTGAATTGAATTATACTTATATTAGTAATTCTTATCATTGCCATGACTAGATAGCTGATGTTAGGAAGGAAGACTGACTTTGGCTTCTAGTTGAATATGGAACCATCTATCATGGTGAGGCAGGTATGGCAGCAAGGCTGGAGGACCTGGCTCAATCGCATCTGCAGTGAGGGAGCAGAAGACATGGGTATGGGAGATTATGTTGTTACACTGTAAATAATTGTCCCACCCACTGGTTTAAAAAAAGTGCTGATTGGCCAAAGGCAGGCAGGAAGTGTGGGCGGGGCTACCAGACTAAGAAAACTCTGAGAACAGGAAGCATAGAGCAGAATGCCAGAGAGAAGTCGGAAGAAGCAGAGGACAACTATGCTGCTCTAAGAAAAGGAACCCAGCTGCATGGCTGAACAAGATAAGAGTCATGGGTTAGTTTAAAGGTAAAGAGTTAGCAAATTATATGCCTGGGCCTTAGGCTGATCAGCCTAAAAGTATTGTAAGCATCTGTGTGGGTCTGCAGGCCTAAACCTTGAGGCTAGGCCAGAGAGTCTGTGCCAGAAACCTCCTACCTATTACACATGGGTCCTCCTTTCTTATTTAGACCAGACCCAAACCCAAGCAATGACGCCACCCACATTTACAGTGGGTCTTCTCATCTCAACTCATCCAGTCCAGAAACACCCTTGCAGACATGCTCAGAAGTTTGTCTCCTAGGTGATTGTAGAGTACAACAAGTCAACGATCAACACTGACCATCGAAATGCTAATGCAAAATATGTAGACTTGGATAAGAATGATGAGCTGTAATCATGACACAGCATGAATAGCATCCTCTCTCGAGGGTCATTCCATCAAACGAACTAGTTAGTCCATTACTTTCAAAATTAGTCCCATTCGGATTCTCAAGACGTGACCAAAATTTAGCCCAACTGTCAAAAGGTAACCGAAATGGCTCAGATTAAGTTCTCTACAGAGTCACTGAACTTCGTGAACTAGGCCTCCACTCTTGTACTTGTATCTCAAACTGCCATGACAATAGCCTTGAAACTCTGCCTGCAACATTCCAGGCTACTCTAACCTGAAATCCAAAACTCTTCTACATTCCTCCTTCAAACCAGTTATACAGTTTGTCACTGCAACAGCCCCACTCTTGGTACCAATTTTTATATTAATTGTTTTTCTCATAGCTGCAACCATACCTATCAAGAAGTAACATAATGGAGAAAGGCCTTCTTTGGCACACAGTATAGCAAAGAATACAATCCATCATGGCCGCATGAGTCATGAAGCAGTTGATCATACTGCATTCTCAGTTAGGAAAGGGGAGGGTTATGAAACTTCCCTCTCTCTCTCAATTTTTAGCTTTTTTTTTTTTTAAGTTGATCTTATTGGTGTTTTGCTTGCATGTATGGCTGTGTGAGAGTGTTTAATCCCTTGGAACTGGAGTTACAGACAATTGTGAGCTGTCATATGGGCACTGGAAACTGACCCTGGGTGTTCTGGAAGAACAGCCAGTGCTTTTAACCCCTTATCCATCTCTCCAACCCCTTGTGTTAAAATTTTATTTATTTGTGTATTTATTTATTTAGTTATTTATTTATTTATTTATTTATTTATTTATTTATTTTTATACTTACTTACTTTTGGGGTGGTACATGCAAATACCAGAGAGCAACTTGTAACAGTCAGTTTTCTCCTTTCATGTGGTTCTGGGGATCAAACCCAGGTTGGCAGTCTTGGCAGCAAGTGCCTTCACTCATTTATTAAACACCTTACTCTACTCCTTTCTCTTTTTATTCAGTCCAGACCCCAGCCCATGGAATGGAGCTCCCAAATTTAGGGTAGATCCTCACAGCTTAATTAGTGTAATCTAAAACTCCCTCGTAGAGACCCCCAAAATTTTATATCCCAGATGATTTAGATCCTATAAGTTTGAAAATCTGTGTTAACCATTGTAATATTTTATACCCTCCCACTCTAAAATAAAACATAATTAAAATAATTTCAAATACTTTAAGGAAAGAAAATGGTTCTTAAACTTCTTTCCGTGCATGTCTACAGAGAGTGGGAGTGGAGAGATTTACTTAAGAGAAGGGATGTGGCAAGACATGGAGGTCATGCAGACAGAATCATTTGTTTCTTGATGTTGCCCAGGGCTGGAAGTAGAAGCCATGAGGATTCACATTGCAGACATCCCGTTACAGAAACTGAAACTGATACAGGGCACCAGCTGTTCAATAAAATCCTCAGCCTCCATCCCAAGACCCCACATCCCACAGCCATGGCAGGGGCACTCAGGGAGATGGGACAGTGTTCTTGGGATACTTAGGAGTCTTGCATTGCCTAGCTGGGTCAAGCACTGCTCAAAGGCACTGTTAAACCTTCCTTAAACTGGCTGGTTGGTAATCAGAATACTACGTGAAAAAAAAAAAATTCTCCCTCTTTCACACATTGTCAACCTTACCTCACCATCTGATGACTTTCCCAGCCTTACCAGACTCCCTCTCCATGTCTTCTCGAGAATAAGAATCTCCCCCAAGGAGTCCTGCCATGTCCCTTTCTACTGTACTCTGTGATCCCCTCCCCCGAAAAATGCAAAATTGGTCAAGAAGTCTGGAAGCATCTGTTCCATGAAGGCCTTAATTGGCTTCATGTACACCACCTCCAGAAGTTTTTCTCCACTTCTTTACCTAGAATTTAAATCTTCATCTTGGCAAATCTTCCTACCTGGTGAACTGCTCAGATAAAGTTAGAGACGATTTTCTGGGTGCTTTAAAAAGCAGTCTAATCATAATGGGGGGCAGTTTATGCAAAGGAAGTTCGCAGCGTCAGATAAATATTCATCAAATGCACACAGGCAGGTCTTGCTTGGGGATGTCTTATTTTAATATTTCGAAGTTTATAAATCAAGAAAAGCATTCTTTCATCCTAGCTGCCACACTTTTACAGTTAGTAAATTAGGTTTTTCATGGTATCTGTAGGTTATAAATAGCATAGTCCTTGTATGTTTAAGACATATTTGTCACTCTGTGATAACCATAAATTTGGCATTTATAATTCATTTTTAAGGCATTTAAAATATTCAGGATGATATAAAACATAATCCGGGTCTCTAAACTTTGGTTTTTTTGTGACTGATATTTAAAATAATGTATTAAGAGGCTAATTCCGTGTTTGAAATTGTCTCTCTTTCTACTTACAACTGGTTTGTCTGTTATGACTGCCAGGAAAAATTAGGGAAGATTTGAGCCAATTGTCACTTTTGACACAGCTTTAAGTATCCCTGCCTCAGATCAAAAATGGAAAGGTTAAACTGGAAACTTCTGAGGTTTCTTTCAGCTTTATAGCAGAGGGTTCTAAATTCTAATGGTTGGATGCAGTCAGATGTGCTTAGAGTTCTTGGTGACCAACTCTGAGCACAGTAGAATTGGCTTCTCCAGGCATTTTCTGCAGCTGTGAGTTTTGCTGTTCTAGCAGGCAGTCACTGCTCGGCTGAGCCTGCAGTCAGCCTCAGTGAGGAGGTTGGGGACCACATCACCAACTCTGCCCAATGCAAATGTCCTCTGACCTCTGACCTCTTTTCTGCTGCTGCTTTGGGGAAACAGGTGTAATGGCATACAAAAGGCTCACATGCTCTGGAAATAACGCAACTTTTTCCTTGAAACTTTATTCTCATTTGATATGTTTATGGGTGCTTTGCCTTCATGGGTACCATGTACGTGCAGTGCCTGAGAAAGCTAAAAGAGGGCATCAGATCCCCTGGAACTGGAAATACACAGGGCTGAAAGCGCCATAAGGTAAATAAACTGGGATCCTCTGGAAGAGCAATCAGTGCTTTTATCCACTGAGCCATCTCCCCAGCCCCACTGATAATTTACTTTTACATCAGAATTAATTTGTAGAAAGTACCTTCACAAGTATCTGAACCATCAGGTAGTGCCCTTCAGCCATGACTCATCATACAAATCCACATAGAACCACAAATACACAACTAAACTTTTAGATTTTTAACCTTGATGATGAGACTATATAGAAACATGAATTTAAACAAGAAGATATTTACCAGCCATACCCTCTCATAAGCAATGCACTATTTCCACTTTCAGAAGCCACCCAAGATAGTAACGATAAACAGCAAATAGCTTGCAATGATAACGTGTCTATAGGCCATGGAAGAAAGATTACAAGCTCAAAGCTGGCCTGAACTTCAAAGTGATGTACTATCTTATAAAATTAAGAGCTAGGAATATAGTTCAACAGTGGAATGCTTGCCTAAAATGTACAAGACCCTGAATTCAATCCATAGTACCACACACACACACATCTCAAAACAGATAAATATCTCTAATTAAACATCTGCTATTATTATTCCAATCAACTATGGAAATGTCATGGATATTCTTGCTATCATTTTCAAATTGTGGTATCTGTTAACATTAACATGCATGTCAATGTGTACACGTGTGTTAATAAACACATTCGTGTCTACTCACATGATAAGAAATATAAATACCACAAAATTTCCTTCTCTAAACATTATAAGGGATCATGATGACTTCAAACCTCCTATATAGAAATTACTGGGCCACTCCCAGAATGAGCCTCAGTAAGCTGGAAATCATGGCATTATGACAACTTACACTCTATATTGCAGTCTCTTCCTGTTTAATTTTTCTTCCATGTGCTTGCTATGGTTTAGGCAAATTTCCCCCCAAAATCCAGTTATTGGAGGCTTTATTGTTAGTCTTTGACACCATTAGCAGACAGTAGTCTTGTGGAAATGAGTCAGGTTACTATGGTGACACCCTAGCCCCTCCCTCTTCCTCTATCTTTTGCTTCTTAGCTACCATAAGTAAAAATTAACCTTCTAATCATTTACTATATAATCATAATCCTATCATTTACTGTGCTGTTAGAGATCAACACCTCAGTGTCAAGTTGTCATCAACTGAAATCTCTGAAGCTATAAGCCATATATATAAGCCTGTGGTCATTTGAACGAGACTGGCCACAAAGGTCCATATATTTGAACACTTGGTCCCCAGCTGGTAGAACTGTTTGGGAAGGGCTAAGATTTGTGGCTTTGTTAGAGAAGGTGGCAGTGTCACTGAGGACAAGCTCTAAGGTTTCAAAACCCCAAGCTATTCCAAGTTAGCTAATGCTCTTAATCTCTCTATGTCTCTGTCTCTCTCTATCTCTGTCTGCCTCTCTCCCTCCCTCCCTTCCTCCCTTGTGATGGCGAATCGAGATGTAGACTCTCATTCCTTCACTGTCGTCATGGACTCTACCCGTCTATATCTGTAAGCCAAATAAGTTGCCCTGGCCACAAGTAACTAAGAAGGAAGTTGATATCAGGCAGTGTGCTGTTGCTGGGACAGGCCTGACCACACAGGTTTGGGGAGGAATGTGGGAGAGTGTAGGACTTTGGACTTGGAAAGTGGCCCAACGCTGTAAGCAGACTTAGTGACACATCCTAGTTGGCTTGGAAGACAGTGATGTTGAGACCAATACGGATTATGGAGGTCCCTCTCAAGAGATTCCAGAAGGGAAACAATATTATCAGCTATGCTGGAAACCAGTCTTGTGACGCTTTGGCAAAAGATGTGAATGCTTTCTGCTCTTAGCATAAGAATCTGCCTGGGGCTGTATTTAAAAGTAGTGAACTAATTTTCTTGGTGATGATTTCAAGACAGCCTAATAATATTGATGCTGTCATATGATTATTAGTAATCACTGTTACACAGGTCTACAGTGGAAAAGAAAAGGTGAGGGAAAAAGAATAAAAAAATGTAAAATTTGAAAAGTAAAAATAGGATCAGGAAATTTAATGCTAGAACCAAGGCTTGGGCTGAAAGACAAAAGGAGGTCAAGGGAGGAACTAATACAAAATGAAATAAAGTAAGGATTGTCTTTAGGGCAAGACTCTACCCATTTCCAACTTCTAAAAGGAAGCCCTGAGAAAATTTCTGGTCCTAAAAAGCAAAAACAAAGGAAAGCTTCTGTAAATGGTTCAGGGGGACCAAGTTCCATCCCAAGCTGGCAGTCCGTTTAGCAGTGTCATGCCCATGGTTCTAGCTTTAGATCTGTGAAGAATACTGAGGTAAGGGGCTGTGGAAACTCCATAGTTGAGTAGAACTGCTAAAGCTAGGCATGATGTAGCTGAGGAATCCCTGCATGGAGGACCTAAGAGGCCATAACTGAATATGTGTGTAATAGTTTGAATAGCAATGCCCCCCCCTCCAAATACGCTTATATATTTGAATACTTGGTCTCCAGTTAGCAGAGTTGTTTGGAAAGGATTAGGAGATATAGCCTTGTTGAGGGAGGTGTGTATCATTAGTGGTGGGCCCAGAGGTTTCAAAATCACAGGCCATCCTCAGTTCCTTCTGCCTCGTGCTTGTGGATCAAGATGTAAGTTAACAGCTACAACTCTAGAGCTCTGCCTGCTTACCTCCTATCATAATCCTCAACATGATGGTCAAGGACTCTAACCTCCTAGAGCCATGAGCCTCAAATTTAATGCTTTATTTTACGAGGTGTCATAGCACAGCAGTAGAAAAGTAGATGAATCACTCCGAAAGTGAAGCCTGGATTGCTCCGGATACACCAAGATGTTGGGGGTGCCTTAGTCATGAGACATCTGCCAGGGAAAATTACATACAGGGATGGAACCAGCTGGAGAGAAATAGGTGTGTTTCTGTGAGAAAAGCCAGATGGAGGAGCCATCTAAGCTCTCTGACATCAACCATGAAGTTACGGGGGTGGGAGTTTGCCCTGCTGGTTTTCAGTCTTGTTTTGGACCAATATTGATGCACTGTGCCAAATCCTCTCTTTTAGAATGGTCATGTGTGTTTCTGTGCCATCATAGGCTAGAAGTATGTAATTTGCTTTTTGATAATTAAAAGATCGCCTTGAGTCTCAGAAGGAACTTTGGACTTTAAACTGGATTCAGACTATGAAAGATTGTGGAGACTTTTGAAGTTGGGCTAAATATATTTTGTACTATATTATGGAGATGAGCCTATGAGGTCCAGGTTGTGAGATGTGTGGTTTGAATGAGAAAAACTCTCATAGAATCAATCATATATTTGAATGATTAGACATGATGGAGTGGAACTTTTAGGGAAGGACTAAGGGGTGTGGCCTTGTTGGAGGAAGTGTGTTAGTGGGGATATGTAGTAATAAGTTTTTGGTCCCATCTAGCTTTGTGGTTCAGATCTGCCTGCCACTGTTCAGGTCCCAAAATGACTCAGATGCTTATATTAATTTTATGTTGATTGGCTTGTGTCTCACGCATATTGCTAGCTAGCTCTTATATCTTAATTCAAATCATTTCCATCAATCTGTCTTGCCACTGACTCTTGGGTGGCTAGATCATGTCACATCTCTTTTGACTCCACCCTCCTTCCTTTATCTATGCTCCAATTTTCCCGCCTACTTCTAAGATGCCTGCCATAGGCCAAGACAGTTCCTTTATTCACAACATACAAAAAGACATCCCACATCAGGGGTAGACTTTCAGGTTTCAAAAGTCTCACATAATTCCCAGTGTCTATCTTCCTTCCCTCTTTCCCGTATGTTGTGGTTTGGGGTCAAGAGGTAAGCTCTGAGATATTCCAGCACTTTGCCATCATGGATTTTTAACCATCTGCAAGTATAAGTTCAATTAAACACTTTGGTCAAGCTGTTTTGTCACAGCAACAGAAACGTAACTAACAAAGTTTTTCCTCCTTATAAGTTTATTATTACAAGTATTTTGTCACATTTAAAAAAATCTAGGGCTGAAATTATAGTTCACTGGTAGAGTACTTATCTGGCGTAAATGGGGCTATGCATTATGCTCAACACTTAACACATTCTTAAGTTCCCTAGCCAATCAGCTAGTCAATAAACCAATACAGTTTTAGGAAATCGCATTCCTTGAAGGTCTTACAGGTTAGTAAATGAAGGAAAATGAACACTTTGAAGCCTACACATTCTCTTCAATGCTACCATCTTTTCAGCCCCATACCTAGCACTGTTTTATGAAATTTAATTAAAACAAACCATTATTTACATTTTTTGCCTCAACAAAGCCGCAACTTGCATTGCTTTGCCAACACAAGTTAATATTAAGACTTTATAATAAGCTTTGATAACTGACTAAGTTTATTTGTTTTAATGTTTAGGTTTGCCTTTTACTAGTCTTCGCATATGATTCATTTGTGTTAATTTTGGAAACTGCTTTTCAATTTCTGAGAAACCCTGAGATTTGGATTGACCTCCCTTTGATTTCACAAATTATTTTGAGAAAAGCAGATTTTTTTTTCTTTAATACGTAGCCTACCTGCCTGCACTAATTAGTTCTCACTACACTGTAAGCAACTACCTGCTAAAAGTCAACTGAAAGAAGTGGGGGGTGTATTTCAGCCCACAGTTTGAGTCCATCATGCTGGGGAGGGCATGGTTTCAAGAGCATCTGTTGCTGTGGAAGCAGGTGCATGAAGTAACTGCTCACTCTCCATCTGCAGTAGGGAACAGAGAAGTGAATGCTGGTTCTTTTTCTTTTTCTTTCTTTCCATTCTGTTATGAGCCAACGGGATGATGTTACCTAAATTCAGGGTAATCCTTCCAACCTTAACAAAAGTTCTCTCGAAAGGCTCTCACAAACATGCCCAGAGGTCCATCTCATATGTGATTCTGTATCAGTCAGTTGGCAATGAATGTTACCATCATAGCATCCGACTATATGACATAATTTCCCATTTACAAAGCCAGTGAACATGTGAAATTTTATTATTTTTCTCAAAATTCATATATTATGTTAAATTTGATCTTGTATACTTTGGTAGCTTTATGGCTATAAAGAGAAAAATATTTTAGGTACATTTCAAATTTAATGTGTTCTATACAAAAACAAATACTTGCTCACTTCCATTAGATATCAGCCTTGATAAACTCTCTAGTAATTTCTACTTGTTATTAAGAATTCTCTTAGGCATCAAATGTAATTAAATAAAGTATGTGAGTTACAATGTGTTTGCATATTTCCCAATCCCTGTGTTTGTCCATGTTGTATTGACCTGCCTGTGATCAGACAATAATGATTAGAAAGGCAAACAAACATTCTTAAATGTTCTTTAAGACTATACATCTAAGCCATCTAAGGTGTGGTGCTGTATTAGTTAAGTTTATGAATTCGTGGTTTGAGTTTATGGTTTATTGGTGAAGAGGCGGGATGAAGAAACATGGAAAAATACTTGCAACTGATTCAATGGATAATACACACTAACAATCTCATACAACTATGAGAGCAAAGAAGATTCCATTTATAAAACAGATATTATCTAAAGCAGTGTAAACATACAATGTTGTCACATTAGCTTCACAGCCTAACAAATTTTTAAAGAAAGAGCATCTCTAAGCAGCCCTGACTACCGATACCTGCCTCCACCTCCCAAATCTATAAGAGGTATGCGACAATGTTGCGGTTTGAATGTGTAATATCCCAGGACTCATGTCTGTCTCTGAATAACTGCTGCCCAACTGTTGGCATTGCTTTGTGGAATTATGGAACCTTTTGAATACCAGACCTAGCTGAAGACATAAGGCCAGAGTGCCGCATGTGCAAGGCTGATGGGTAATAGCACGTCCCTGTGCTTGCCAAAATTCTGGATTAAAATAGATCAGATACTGAAAGAGAAATGGGCTTCTCCACTGAGCACTGCAAGGTTTATCTAGCACCCTCTATGGGTGAAATTTAATATTGCACCAGCTGCCAAAAGGCCCAGTTAAGTGAACACAGATGAAGGCAGAAGGGGTAAGGTTTGTACCCCAAAATCATTAAGCTCCTGGATCATCTGAACTTCTCTTGTGATTGAACATCTTTTCTTGTGGTCTGTCAGATCTTTATTTTTAATTCATCTTCTCGGGGAGGATTTGATGTGGGATATCTTTCTATATGCTATGAATATGCTTTATTACCATTTGTTAATAAAGAAACTGTTTTAGCCTTTGGCAAGGCAGCTTAGAGGCAGGCGGGAAATCCAAGCAGAGATAAAGATAAAAGAGAGCAGAGTCAGGAAAAGACACTGCAGGCTGTGATCCAAGATGTAATGGGAGATAGGTAAAGCCAAGGAGCCATGTGGCAATACATAGATTAATAAAAATGGGTTAATTTATATAACTAGTTGGTAATGAGCCTGAGCCATAGGCCAAACAGTTTGTAATTAGCACAAGTAATTATTTTATAAGCGGTTGTGGGGCCACAGGTGGGAACGATTCCTCTGGACCAAGGACCCAGACTAGTCAGAAAATTTCTGGCTATAAAGATTTATTTTTCTTAGAAAGTTGAGTTTAATTTTTTTAAACTTACTTCTTGAAAGATCTTGGGAGGTTCTTTGCTCATCTCTAAATTCCTATTGGTTTTGGATTCCCACACAATAAAGGTAGAGTGAGTGAGCATGGACCTGAAATCTGCACATAGCACAGATTGCGTGGCTTTTATTTCCACAAACCAAAAAAAAAAAAAAAAATGCTTTATATTCCTCACAAAGTCACAGCCAGCCCCATAGCTCTTTGTTTGGTTTGCTTTATTCATTTTTAGTGCATTTTAGCAGTGAAATAAAAGGGGGCCTAAAGAGAGAGAAATATCCAGCTAGTCTACCATCTTATTGTAACTGAATGCTCCCTCCCTCTGTTGACCACCCAAGCCTTCTGGTGACTCTCAAGCCAACACCTTTATCCAAGACTCTCCACTAATACACAGATCTTCATGGTTATCCCTATGTGTGTATCTGCAATCGAGCAGCTTCTTGGAACCTAAAGTCCCATTCAGAAAAAACTCTTTAGTCTGTTCCCCTGAATTCACTGGTTCTGTCTTCTGACTCTCACAGAATAGTTACTGCCACTCTCCAGTTCCAAGTAAGAAACATAAAAGTACCGTAATGTTCCTAAATGTGCACCTTCATTCACTCCCTTCCTTTACCCAACATTAAAAAACAAAACAGAAAAGCAATATCAAATCTTAAGGATACTAGTTCTTTATAAAGCTCAAGGTCACTTTTCATATCAGAAGCCTGGACTTTCAGCAGTGTGCATCTTGCCCCTGGTTGGAACTCTTTGCCAAGGCTGTCAACCCCATATGGCCTAGCTCCTGTCAGCCTCCAGGCCTTATGTCTATCACTCACTTTCCTGTTACAGCCATTGGCCCTTTCTAGTCTTCAAGCACTGTGAGTTCAAGTACTCCCTACTTCAATATCAACTGTTTAACAGCTCTATGAAACCAGCGCTTCCTCCATTTTACAGAAAACAGGGGCTTCCATAGGTGAAGAACTTGCCAACAGCCACTGTCTGGATCCTGAAGACCACTCTGTGACCACGGGCTGTCTTGCCTATGCCCAGTGAGGCCACTCAGGAAACTGCTAACACTGGGCTTGTCCTAGTTTGAAAAGATGGTCACAGGAATGATGGTGAGGACAGCTGGAAGATAAATTACAGAATAAAATGTGCTTCCTGGATGAAGCAAATTCACTAGTCACTCCAGTGGGTGGTAACTGACTGTTCTGGCCTCTGACCCATGGGGCATTTGCATTCTACAGGCTACAGCTTCAAAAATATGGCCGTTGTAAATACAAGATATATATATAAGCCCAAATGGTAAGCCCTGGAAATACTGGAGAACAAATTCCAATAGTCATTTTGTATGACTTTCATATAAGATTTATTACCAGTAAAAATCTATATGAAACAATCCACAGCCACACATATACACACTCACATGCACACACCTCTAACACAATATTTTAAATCTGGGTTTGTTCTTTACACAAGCCATAAATATTCTGATGGTTAATTAAAAGCAGAATGTGCACAACTCTGTATCAGTGTCTTCTAAGTTCCTCTCTTACTTAGCATTTTTTAGCCTTCTTTCTTTCTACTTTTAGCTCCAGACAATCAATAAACAATAATAAAAGTGATTGAGAGGATGTCTAATTGGGATTTGTGTATACTCTAGACATACTCTCAATCATTTTTATTATTGTTTATTGATCCTTTGGCACAAAAAGAATGAAAAATTCAAGACATTCCCCCCACAGCTATGCACAACTAATCCCTGGAACTCCCGTGCACATTATACTACATGGCAAAGAGGAATGAATTTGGAATTAAAGTTTCTAATCAGCTAACTACCTTGAGATGGGGAGATTATCCTGGATTAGACATTTGGGCCTGGTGTAATCATGATGTAATTCAGAACCAAGAAAATTGCCTGGAGAGTTAGACTGAGGGATTCTATGAGAGAAAAAGGATTCTATCTACACCTTAATTTTAGCCTAGGAAGACTTGTCAGCCTCTTACCTACAGAAGACAAAGTAAATTCAAATTGTTGCAAGATGCTCAAGTGTGGCAAGCTGCCATAGCAACCTGAGGACACTCATATACCTTCCACCTTCAGCTGCCAGGGAGAAATTTGGGGCTTTGTCTAAAAATTTCTCTTAAATAACATGATTTTTGAGTAAACCAGTTGATCTTATTTGTACATATGTACATTTTTTACAACTTGGATTCCCAGACCTCTTCCTTCTTTATTTTTTTTTTTTATCTTATCAACATACAAATTGCTCACCCTGATTGATCCTGCAACCTCAGCATCAGCACTGGTAGTAGATGAGACCTACTTATTTGTTTTTATGTATATTAGAGGTTTGTCTATTGTGCCTTCAGTGCTCCTGGCACTCCAGAAGGTCAGAATAGGTTTACAGGTCCCCTGCAACTGGCACTCCAGATGATTGTGAGCCACCACATGGGTGCTGGGGACTGAGCCTGGGTCCTCTATGAAAACAGAAAGTTCTCTTAGTAACTGAGCCCCAGAACAGTTAGCTATCTTGATGGTGATGCTGTCTCCTAACAGCATACAAACATCTGCCTCTGGCACACGGCTTGCCATTGAGCTTCTCACCAAGCAGAGAAGCAGGGCATGGTCAGACCAAGTACCAGAATTTCCCATCAGTCTGAAGCATCCAGTATTCTCCTCACCTCATCAGATGTGAAGTCCATTCTTCTGTCTACCCAGGTCAGAATCCTTGCACTCATCCTTGACACCTCTTTCCTTCCCATTATATTCAAAATACACAGACCTTACCATCCCATGCAAGCTAGCGTTTCCATTTGCTGTGATCCCGGAAACTGGTCTTCCGGCTGGCTCTCTTAGTCTGTCCTCAACAACAGAGCACCACACCAACATTTAAATTGTGAGTCTTAGCTCCTGCTCCCTTGTCACATCCCAGCTTCTTCGAACCATTCAAAAGGAAAATCTTAAAGCCCCTGCTCTCCCCACTACAGTTTCTGACTCTGTACTTCTACTGAGGGCTTTTTACACACTGTTCTAGCTATTCTTGAACCCAGATGCAGACCCTTCTCATGGGGCTGTTGCATAGTGAAAGTCACTGCCTTGTGCATGTAGAAAGTGAGAGCTTTCAGTCAGACCAACACTGCTGAAACTTTCTGCGATGGTAGAAATATTATCATCCATGCTACTTGATATGAAGGCCACTTACAACATTCAGTTTCTAAACTCTTAGTACGTGAATATTATAAAAGAAGAAACAAATATTAATTTATTGTAATTACATTATCTATGTGACTCATTGCTACTATGTTAGACCACACATATCACAGGAAGAGATAGATATATAGATCTATGGTTCTATTACTACCTATGATATAATATAATTGGTTTAACAAAAGTATTTGACATAATACTTTTGTATTATGGTATGGATACAAGCCTTTACATCCCAAAGGCTTGTATCCATACCATAATACAAAAGTGCACTTATTTAACAAAGTGTAGACAGATGTTTCTTGGTCCCACCTAGGCCCAAGGTCAGGATGAATCTCTCCCATCTGCAGTCCTGCAGCCACTTATAAAATAATTACTCAGAAGTTTATATTAATTAGAAACTCTTTGTTCTATGACTCAGGCTTCTTACTTGCTAGTTCTTGCATCTTAAGTCAACCCATTTCTGTGAATCTATGTGTTTGCCATAAGCCAACAACTTTACCTATTCTCTCATATCTTCTCCAGGCGGCTCACAGCATCTGCTCCGACCCTACCTTTCTGCTCCCCCCCCATCTCTTTCTGCCCCCTCTCTCTCAGATTCCCCACCTGGCTGTCTCCTGTCTTGCCATAGGCCAAAACAGATAAGGTCATTAATCAATAATAGCAACACATGTTCACAGCTTACAGAAAGACCATCCCACAGCAACAGAGGACGTGAGAGCATAGGGAGAGAACCGTCTGTTCTGAGTTCTGTTCACTTGGGCTTCCTCCAGCATTCAGGGATTTCCTCTCATAAGTTGTTACTTTATCTAACTATCTTACTTAGGTTTGGGGGGTCGTTGTTTTGTTTTTTAATGTCTAATTGAAATGGCTCACAATTCAGAGATTTTTATGGTGGGGAGAGGGATTATGGCTTTGTCCAGGTAAACAAGATGCTGGAGATTTCTACATCTTGATCCAGGTAGTGAACTGAGACACTGGGCATAGCTCGAACATATATGAAACCTCAAAGCCCATCTCCACAGTGATACACTTCCTCCAACAAGGCCACACTTCCTAATACTGCCACTCCCTTTGGGGCCATTTTCTTTCAAACCACTATATTCCTCCCTGGTTCCCAAAGGCTTGTATCCATACCATAATACAAAAGTGCATTTATTCCAACTTCAAAAGTCTTCATAGTCTTACATAACAGTCTCAAACTTATTCAAATGTCTAAAATTCAAAATCTCTTCTGAGATTCATGCAACCTCTTAATTGTAATCCCCTGTAAAATCAAAACCAAAAAACAGATCACATACAATGTGATCACAAAAAGCAGATACAACATAAATACACGGTACCATTCTAAAATGTAGGGAAGCAAGCATAGTGAGGAAATAATGAACTGAGGTAGGACCAAACACCAGCTAGGCAAACTCCAAACTCTGTATCTCCACATCTGATATCAAAATGCTCTTCAGCTCTCCAGCTTCCTTCAGCTTTGTTGACTGCAACACATTCCCTCCTCTTGAGCTGGGATTCCATCCCTGTCAGCAGCTTTCCTCAGTAGGCATTTATTCCATGACTCCAAATCTCGGGGTCTTCAATGCAATCCAAGCTTCACCTTCACAGCTTCACACACTGGCCTCTCAAGGCGTCCGTTGAGGAATACCCCCGACACATGCCTGGCCTCAGTTGCCTTCTTTAACTATAGAAGTTTCTATAACACCTTTATTCTACCCTTGACCCTAAAGCCAGAACCACAGGGTCAAAGCTCCCAGGTTCTGATGCTTACTGGGACTGAAACATGGTCCCTTCCTTCAATTACAATCTCACTAGCTTTCTGTCTTAGATGGTTTTCTTCAGTGCCTAGGCTTGACTGTCCTGGAACTCGCTCTATAGACCAGGCTGGCCTCAAACTAGGAAATCCACCAGCTTCTGCCTTCTGAGTGCTAGGATTAAAGGCCTGAACCACCACACTTGGCTCTAAGATTTTCTTTAATTCCTTTTCACAAGTTGGAAACTTAGCTGGGTTTCCTGAGGTCACCATTCCATTTATTCCATTTCTTAATCTTTTGATCCTTGAATACAACACTTAGCTCTATTTTACTTCCTGGAGTCCTTTTCCCCTCAACTGTGCATTTTGTAATTTACCCTGCTCAGCTTGCTACTTTTCATTATAAATATTCATTAGAGTTACTAGCAATACAAAGTCTATACTTTCATTCCATCTTTAAATCTATTTATTCCCTTGAACACAGGACTTAACTCCATTCCACCTAACTCCATTTCTGGTATTCCTTTTTCTCCTCAAATTGTTCCACTCCTTGTACTTTTTCTTGCTCAGCATGCTCCTTGTCATTCTAAATTTTTATAATCATGAACACTAGTATCCAAATGATAGAGTCTCTACTAGGCTTTTTTGAGATTTCCTCTGCCAACGGAATTAATCCAAATCTCTTCACTTTAGCCTCAGGCAGACTCTTTAGACAAGGGTAAAAAGCAGCCACTATCTTCACCAAAATATCACAAGACCAGTCTCTAGACCACATATTAACATTATTTTCCTCTGAAACCTCTTGATCCAGGCATTTATAGTTCAAATCACACTCAGCACCACCATCTTCCACGTTCCTATTAGTATGACCCATTAACCAGCACTTCATTCAACTGCTTATCTAATTCACAGACCCAAGGTCTATATTCCTTCAAACAAAAGCATTGTCAAGCTTATCAAAGAAATATCCCAGTACCTAATACAAATTCTGTCTTAGTTATGGTTTCTGTTGCTGTGAAGGGACACTATGACCATGGCAACTCTTAAAAAGAAAAACATTTCATTGAGGCAGTGGCTTTCTATTTCCATTATTATCATGGTGGGGATCGTGGCAGCTGGGAGTATGATGATGTGCAGGCAGACATAGTGTTGGAGAATTCTACATCTTGATTCAAAGACAACAGAAAGTGAATTGAGATACTGAGCATAGCTTGAGCATATAGGAAATCTCAAAGCCCACCTTCACAGTGACACACTTCTTCCAACAAGGTCATACCTACTCCAGCAAGGCCACACCTTCTAATAATGCCACTCCATTTGAGGGCCATTTTCTTTCAAACAACCACAGTTAGTTCATTTGTTTACTCATTCATTTATTCTTTGAGACAGCATCTTGCTTTGTAGCTCAAGTGGCCTCAAACTTTTATAGTAAGACCTTGAACTCATAATCATATTACCTCAGCCTCCCAGGTACTATAATTACTTATATGTGTTCCCATGCCCATGCCCCTTGCTTTCTTATAATTATTATTTGTTTATTTGCTTCATATCTGTCTTTCTTACTATTGCTTTTAATCTTAATTGTCAATTTGATGGGGGGAAAGCCTACCTCTGAGTGTGTCAGTGATGGCATCTCCAGAGATGATTGGGTCATTGGGGTTCTGACCCAAAGAATAGATGAATCCTTGACAGACTCAGTGTGAAGGCAATAATGGGTTCGAAAAGTGAGCCTAGATAGAAGAACTAAGTCACTGGGAATATGTTTTAGGGCTTTATCATTTCCTTAACCCTTTCTGCTTTTGCTCTTTGCTTCCCAGCTGGTATGAGGTAAAAAGCCTCTACTATGATATTCTATCTCACTGTGGGCCTGGAAACAGGAAGTCATGTGACCTTGGAATAAGCTTTCTGAAATCATGAGCCAAAATAAGCCCATATTCTGAAACACAAATTCTAGTTTGTATTTAGTGAAAATTCAGAGCCAGATATTGGAGAAAAGCTGGAATATCAGAAAGAAGAAACAGATCACAGTCAATTCTCACCCAACCAACTTCTCAGGGTAAAAGCTGTCTTCCAGCTTCCTCAGCCTGACTCCTTGTCACTTCTACAGAATACCACACCCTCTGCCTATGCCTCCTTAAATATCTTCTTCACCCAGTTGTTTCACTTCTAGGTTCAACTCTGCATCATACTCTAGAGTTAAGATTAAATACTATTTGATAGTTAGACCTCGAACTCACAGAAACACAGAAAGATCTCTGTCTCTGGAGTTCTGAGATTACAGGTGTAGGTGAGCACTCTCTGATCCTCCTGGCTTGACTAGGGAGTGGATCTGTTCTCTGATATTCCAGACTGATTTTATTAAATGTAAAACATCTTCACAATGTTCCTTGTGAGTTGTTCATTTCAGGTGACTGAAGAGACCCAAAAGTAGTGAATGTGTTACTAAACTGTCAGCTAGAGCTGCTCCCGTCCTCAACTGCTTACAGGATTGTGATTGAAAGTTTCTGTTCCACCAGCTAGTCCTAAATATCCAGCAGCCACTTCCCAAAGAGTTGACTTGGAGGCTTAATATAAATTATAAATTCTCAGCCAGTAGCTCAGTCTTGTTACTAGCTAATTCTTTTTTTTAATTTCCTTCTATTTATTAATGTTTGTAATTCTTATATATCTCATTAATCCTTCACATATACAATTGTTACAACCTAGTTAAGATACAGATGGGAAGCTGCCTTTATATTTAACAATATGCCAATGAACCCAAATGATTTCTGTAATAGTAAGACTGACAGTAACTGAGTTGACATGTTGATTCTTTGCTTGAATTACCTAAGGCTGCAACACATAACCCTTCTGGGAGTACTTCATACACAGATCATAGTTCATATCTAAAAAGATATCAATGATATATTTGAGAAAATAGGAACAGTTCATTCCTTCAGTTCTTAGTTTAGTGTAGAATCATTTTTGAATGTTCATTACTGACTTACTCAACAAAAATAAAAAAATATTAACTGTGTTATTTCCCTTTTTCTGTCATAATGTCCTTTTTCCATTTTATTATTTTTTATTTAAAAATGTCTTTTTATCCATGTATCCCCCTGCTCCCCCTCCCTTCCCTCCTCTCAATCCCTCCCAGTCAGTCTTCAGCCTCCTCCTCCCCATCAGCCCATCCCCTCCCCCCAAAGGGCAAGAAGTCCCAAGGTGGGTCAGCTCAGCATGGCACATCCACTACAGGCAAGTCCGATTTCCTCATCCCAAAGTCAAGACTGAGTTAGGTGTTCCTGTGCAGGGAATGGGCTCCAAGTTGCCAGCCCCCACACAGGAACACAGTCTGACCCCACCCCTCGTGGATCCCATACTGCCCATGCCAATTGCCAGTTGCCTACCCTTGGAGGGCCTAGGTCCTTTTCCCAATGGTTCCACAGTGGCTGTTCTTGATTCAGTGAGTTCCCCAGAGCTCCAGCCAGCCATCACTGTGGGAATTTTCCTCATAATCCCTATCCCCTAGCTAATTTTTACTCTTAAATTCACCAATATTTCTATTTATGCTTTGCCATATGGCTCATGGCTTGTTACCTCGTTTTTATAAGCCCTGCTTACTGGGCAGCTGGTTGACCTTTTCCATCTCTGCCCTTTCTCTTCCCAGAATTCTTACTTTGGTCATCCCACCTACACTTTCTGCCTGGCTACTGACAAATCAGCATTTATTAAACCAATTCAAGTGACAAATCATTACAGTGTACAAGAGCACTATTCCACAGCATAGGATGCTTTGCAAACTATAGGGATCAATAAAATTGATTTGGCTAAAACTGAGATGGCTCCAGGATGTTTCTATAGTGATGATATTTGAGATGATCTTTAATGATTAGGAGCTCTCCATGTCAGGACATTGTAGAAAAGATTTGAGATCAGGAAAAGGACACATGCAGAGGCATATCAACTGGTCAGTCCATCACTTCACAGGCAGAGTCTGAGGTCAGTGTGGCTATGATGCACATATAATGATAGATGGGTGGGAGAATACCAGTTCGTGTAGCTGTCTATGCATGTGTATATGTGTGCATGAGGCCAGAATTGATTCCTTGACCACTCTCTACCTTGTTTATTTAGTTGTATGTATATGGATATTTTGCTTTCATGTATGTTTGTGTGTAGTGTGTACAGTGCCCTCGGAAGAGGAGGGTGCCAGATATCCTAGTCCTGGAATTACAAACAGCCTTAAGCACTATGAGGTGCTGGGAATTGAGCCTAGGTCCTCTAGAAGAGAACTCTTAACCACTGAGCCATCTCGCCATGCCCATTCACATTAGTTTTTTTGGCTAAGTCTTCTCACTCAACCTGGAGCCCACCAACTCAGCTTGGCTAGACTTGGCCAGTGAGACACCTGCCTGTCTGGGCCCTGCTGCCCCAGGGTTATGGATATGTATCACTTTGGCTGGATTTTACATGAGCACTGGGGAAACAGACTTAGACCCATGCTTGCGCAGTGGGCACTTTATTGACTGAGCCATGTCCCCAGCCTCAGGGTACTCCTTACTGTTGGCAGTTCAAATAAAATATAAAAGTAATGTGAAACTAAGAAAAATACCTGCTTTGTGAATTGTGGCAAATTAGATAGGCAAAAAAAAGAAAAAAGAAAAAAAAAGAAAAGAAAGCCCGGCCCATTATTACAGCCTTATGGGGAGTATGAAGCTTCTCTAACTTTCTTGATTTAAAATATTATAATATTTAAACTTGTGGGGACCTTAGAGATCATTGAACTGAAACTTTCTTTGGTCTGATGAGAAGATAAGACCCAGAGCACAACATTAATTAATGCAGAATTGGGACCATAGTCCAGATGTTTTAGTCACAGCTTTGGGTCATTAACACACAATGAATATAAAATCACATTTCTTTTCACTTGACACAAGGAAGTCTCTAGTCCAACAACATGGCTGTGTCAGCCTCTTATCAGTCTACAGAATGTGCAGGACGAAGGCTCTCTCAGAATCCCATGCCCAAGTTAAGAAAGAGAGAGAAGAAGGGGGAAGGAGGGAGGAAAAGACAGATAAATAATAAACCAATTATTCCACCTTGACAAATAGTAACAAGTTTTGGAAGAGGCACTTTGGCGATGCACTGTAAAACTGAGTTCTAGTTTGACAACTACTTCAAATGAATAACTCAGGGCAATGCGTTAAAATGAGATGTGGTTTCTGATCCTTAGCTGACCATCTACCTGATAGGCTACTTCAGTTAACTTACTTGTCTCCACCTATTCCTTTCTAAAATGCAGGCTCTGGGATTTCCAAGTCCTCCCAACTCTCTGGTTCTGTCATTTGGGGTGGGCAGAGAAGAAAGAACTTAGCAGAATGAATTCCCACTTGGACAGAGATTCATCCATGCTGTTTCTCTGCAACCAGAACAACAGCCGTACTTCCACCAGCCTGTGCATTTGTCAGACAATGCAAAAGCCACAAGGCCCAAGCAGGACTTAGTAGTATAGCCTCTTACAAACTCTGCATTTGGTTTCCTAAATGTTGCCTGTCCCAGCCTCTCACCGTGGGCCTGCACATGAAAATCCAAAACTCATTCTCAGGAAGAATTCTCCATTGCAAGTCAGGGCTTCCCCCAAAAGAAGTGAGTTGAAGAATACTTTATTCATCTTTGTATGGACTTTCTTCAAAGGTCAGTTCTCAATGAATAAGAATCAGCAGAAATAACAAGTCGGTGGGAAAGCTCCGTGTCTTCCTGCGTGAACACCTGTGGCTTCACCATTCACTGTTTGCTGCTGAAGCCTCCAGCAGGTGCTTCTGATTTTGGTCTCTTCTTCCATCCAAAAGCTGGAGTACAATTTTTCATTTGAGTAATTTCTTTTGACGTATATGGTGTTGATCGCTGCTTTTTTGAGTTCTCTGGCAGGTACCTAACCAGTCTTCTCTGAGACAATGAGGCTAATAGCCTACAAGCTCAATTAAAAGCAGATGGTTAAAAACTGCAAAGTAGTTATTTGCATAAAAAGATCATCTTCTTTCGACACTGTGGCTTTTTTTCAACTTTTAATTGTTTTCCCTGAAAGATGGCCCCACTTTAGCCAAAAGATAACAAGTAAATGTGGTTTATTTTTCTACTGAAAAAGAAACATTACATGGGAAGGCACTGGGGGGGGGGGGTTGTGATGAACCTACACGAAGCTTTAGGACAGTCTGTGAATAAAGGTGCCTGCCACAGCTTCTCAGATGAGCCAGAGACCTACTCTACCTACAGTTGGACTCAGCCACCTCACTTTAGAATTCAGACACAAACACAGGTATCCAAACGCCTCCAAGATAAAACCATGTACTTCATTAAAAAGTTGGAAAAACAGAACACCAGGTTACCTCACCACAGAGCTTGCCAACCTTCTGTCAATCAAGGTTGGTGGTATGGTTCTCTACAGTGGTCATCTTAGCATTTCCTTAGACCTTTATCTTACTCTGACTTACAGACTGAAGCCCAATAACCGATTCTCAGCTTGTGAACTAAATGATATAAAGTTAGAAATGAAGTATGCAAAGCAGACATAAAGGATAGTGTTGATAATCCTTTAACAGGAAAAATCCAACAATCCGGCGATTGCAGTGGTGGTTAATAAAATGAATATTCTAAAACCACAAACACACCCTCTAAAAAGGGAGCCTCAGACAATCCTATTTTGCAGCACCCAAAAAATAAAACCCAGATCACAGTTAATTGACATACAGCTGGTCACATAACAGATAAAATCCGCATGACTCACAAGCATCATGATGACAGATACATAAAGCTCTACTAAGCATAAAGACAAATGCAGTTCTTGCAAGAAATGGGAAAGTTCTCATCAGAGTCAACTCTAATAATCTAATTGGGTAAATGAAGAAAAAGCAGACAGTTCTATGTGAAAACTGAATCTAGAAGATTCTCTGAGTAAGATTCATTAGGCCCTACCATAAACTGTCGTGATGGGCACACTGCTGTCCCAAGGAGTTAGAAAAGGCTGTAGCATAGATACAACAAGTTAAGGAACGAGGCAGTGAATTATTAGATGTGAAGAAATGAAACAGGTATTAAACAAGAGGAGAAGGTCTTAGTAATAAAGAAGGCTGATACGAAAAGGCCACTGTGGCCTTACCCAGGGCCACTTCAGACTTCCCTGGGGCCACTTTAGACTTCCCCAAAGCCATTACAGGCTTCTTCAGAGCCACTTCAGGCTTCCCCAGGGCCACTGTGGGCTTCGGCAGAGCCATTACAGGTCTACATTCTCTCCGTTCTTAGCTTCCCTAAGAACTTACTTCTTTAATTTACCTTTCAAAAATTCTTCAACTGTTTAAGCTATCTCCCAAAAGTCTTCCCTTTTTGGAATTAAAAATATTTAGCACAACTGGTAGGGTAGGCTCAGTGTTAGAGCACTTTCCTAACTAGTGGATTTCTCAGGTAGATTTTTCTATTCTTCTGCAGATCAGAATCTCCTTTCTAGGGAATGATGCCACCCACAGTAGACAGGTTTTCCCAGGTCAATTGATCAAGATAACCTCCCAGAGGCCAAGCCAGTTCAGATAATCCTTCATTGAGACTTTTAGCTTTTTGAAGCACTTGCATACTGATTTCCATTGTGGCTATACTATATTACATCTTTACCAGCATTGTATAAGAATTCCATTCCCCAGGTCCTTCTCAGCAGCCACAGGTTGCTGGTTATTGTTCAGGTTGCTCTTTTCATTGTAGCCATTCTGCCTGGAGTGAGACAGAATCTCAATATACTTCTAATTTGCATTTCCTTCGTGGCTAAGGATATTGAACATTTTCATATATTTAATACTGTAAATCATCTTTAAGAACTCTCCACTTACGCTGATCATTTTTTGGTTAGAGAACTTGTGATATTTTGATATTTATAAGTTTTTGAGTTTGTTATTAAGGTTATTAATGTCCTGGCAGATATACATTTCTCTCATTTTGTGATTGCCTCTCTACTCTGTTCATTGTTTCCCTTGATGTTCAGATGCTGTTAAATTCAAGCAATATCATTTGCCCATTCTTGCTATTATTTTGTGAAGTCTAGATTATTTGTCTAAAAGTTTTTCCCTATGTCTATATTTTAAATATTTTCTCATAAAAATTCTAATGTCATTTTTCACCACAAGAAAAAAATTCATATTGTTTATTTGGCCCCTGAATAGTCAAAGCAACTTCCAGAAGAAAGAGTAATACCGGTGGTATCTATATGATAAATTATACTCCAAACAGCCCCAATGAAATGGAAGAAAGGAGCAATAAACTCATACCTGTGGTCTACTGATTTTGAGGGGAAAAAATTGTCAAAAACATACATTAGAGAAAGGCAGAATACCTGAATAACCACATGAAAATTGATCTGTATTTCTTGTTCTGCACAAAATTTACTTCAAAATGGATCAAAACTTTTGAAAAGGAAAAAAATTAAAAATACATTTTTTTAGTATAAGACTGCCTTTTTAATGTTTATGTACAGCCATCAACAAACCTTAATTAGAGATGTTCTCCTTGGAGTGAGTGGTGAAAAATATATAAAGACTGTGGCTATACAAGGTGCTGAGAATAGGTGAGGGACTCATGCTCAGCCCTAAAAAAGATACTTATTTATACCATCTAAAACTCAGTGTTTAGAAGAGAAGTATAAAGAATGTAAGAACCAGAAAATGGAGAGAAGGGCCACGAATTGCTGTCATCAGAACAAGACATAGCCACGGTGATCATAAGCACACTGTAGCTGCAGATGTCTGTACAGAGTCTATATAATAACAGCCCTGTCAACACTCAGCCATAGATGGTCAAAGAGCTCTGCAGGCCCCTCACTGCTAATTATTTGGTACTCATAGATTCAGAGAGAGGAACTGTTATCATCTTCAGGAATGTTGTCACTACTGACCCCACCAGGTTCCAATGAATAGTTCCGATCCACTGGCTACAAAGATGGCTCTGGCTAAGCTAAAACCAAATCAAACCAGAGTCATGAATCTGGAAAAGAGACTCTTAGAGGTGAGGAAGCAAAAGGGAGGGGGGGGGTGAACAATAGAGTGTGGGGGAGTCCACTCTGAATATATCATATGCAAATAATAAGATGTTATACCTTTAGCAATATTAAATAATTTAACAATATATTGTTGTTTTAATAAGCTGCCAAAGAACAGAATTGATCAACAAACATAAAAATAAACAACATTTTTTAAATGTAACACTTTAAATCACTTGTGGGAACAGTCTCCTTCCAGTATTCTAGCTGGTCTAAACATGTATGTCAGTTTCATAAATAAAGATTATGTAGAGCTGAAACAATATCAACTAACTTAAGTACCAAAGATCTTATTTTACTTGAAAGAATAATGAGATATACTTAACATACACTATGATGAATAAAAGCCACTGTGAGAAGTGTGGTTAGCAATGCTGCCAGGAAAAAAAAATGCAATGAATTTCAGTGATGTTTATGTAAAATGACAAAGAAAAATTTTAATTCCTGAAAGTCTAAGAAATGGAGTGAGTACAACACTCAGTATGTCTACAAAAAATAGCCCTTTAAGCAAAAGAAAATACTCGTGGAAATCTTAATTAGTTGGGAGTCAGTAAAACACATTTTGATGGAGACACAGTTAAAAGCTTTCTCAAGGACACTGCTGAGCTTTTTTCTCAGCAGCAGACCTGAAATTACAGCCCAGCAACTCCACTATCATCTGTACAGGTGTCAGCTGCCCTTATGGGTTTTAGTGATGACTACAGTACCCTTTGAGATTTGAGAGAGCATCTTCTAACAATATTCTTTGGCATATTTATCCAAGTCACTTCCTAAAGACACTTCCTAAAGACTACTGTAGAACTTAGAACATAATACCCAACAAGTCTCTTTTTGTCTCTTTGCCACACTTGGGATGATCATTTTCCTTTACACCAATTATAAATCCAAAATATTCTCTATTACATAAATATCATAACTGGACACCGCCAAGAAAGCACAAATTGCAGATCACATTTATCTCAAGACATCATAGAAGAAGTCTCATTACATATGAACATCCATGCCATCAGGCACTAACATGATATGGTTAAGAGCCTACCATAGTACTTTCTTTTGACACTGAGGTATAAATACCTAAAAAGAAATATTTATTTTAATATTTAATACATATTGTGCCCTACATAGGGCAAAGGTGACAGCATTTCAGAAAGCAGTAGAAATCCAAATAAGGTTAGTGGGAGCAGATATGTTCTCTGTGAGCTCACATCTGCATCTGGCCCGTCGTGCCTGGGAAACACTGTTCTCTTGGAGTCATACATCACCTCTGGCTATAGCAATCTTTTGACTCCCCTTTTCACATAAAACCCTGAGCCTTGATGGGAGGGATGTAATATATACATCCCATGTAGTGCTGAGCACTCCAGCTAATACAAACTGGCCTCCACAGATTTTATTCTGGTAGAGAGAAATCAAGAGCATAAAATTAGATAGATACAGAGGTCAGAGGAGGACTATGGAGAAGTTGGAGCTGAAGAAAAGAATACACTCAAAATATTATGTGAAATTCTCAAAGAATAAATGAAAACATTTTACTAATTTTTTATTCATTATATGTGATCTATACTTCCCTCCTCCACTGCTCACCCAAATTTATGTTCTTTTTATCTCCCTCTCTTTAAAAACAAAAGACAAAAAAAAACATATACAAAAACAAACAACAAAAACAGAAGTCAAAATTTGCACACAAACTATCAATAAGACAACAGTAACAAGGAAAATTAGACAAAAGGTCTACCAAAGTACCATTAGTTCATTTTATCTTAGCCGATTGCACTTGGGTATTGGGTATGAGCGTGGTTAATACACCCAATGAGACTCCATTAAGGAAAACTAAGTTATTCTTTGCCAACAGATGTCAATTGTAGATAGCTTCTTGGATAGGGTTGAGAGCCATTGTCCAGTCCCCATCTCAGTGTTGAGGTACTGTCTCACTTGAATTTGTGTAGGCTTTGTGCATGTTGCCACTGTGCTTGTGAGTTCATCTGTGTGCCAACACTTGTGTCTGAAAGACACTGTTTTCTTTGAGTCATCCATCCACTCTGGCTCTTGCAATCTCTCCACCTCCTCTTTTGCAAATATCCCTGGGCCTTGAGGGGAGGGATGAAGGTATCCCATTTGAGACAGTGTTCCAAAGTCTAGCACACTCTCTACACATTGCACAGTTGTAGGTCTCTGTGATAAGACCCTTGTGGTGGGATTCAGGTGTCAGCTGATAAGGTCCGAAGAAGTTTATCCAGGGTCCTGGGCTCCTGAAGGGGGAGTGGTCAACCCCATTCATAAAAGGCTGCTAGGATCTTGAGGTTCCGTTCTCTTGTTCTCTCTTTCTCTCTCTCTCTCTCTCTCTCTCTCTCTCTCTCTCTCTCTCTCTCTCTCTCTCTCTCTCTCTCTCTCTCTCTCTCTCTCTCTCTCTCTCTCTCTCTCTCTCTCTCTCTCTCTTCCCTGACCAGGAATCCAACCCCGGGCCACGACAATGAGAGCACAGAATCTGAACCATGTAAGGAACACAGGTAAGCCACGGGCCACATGGCAGACAGATTAATGGAAACGGGTTGAGTTAAGATGAGAGAACTAGCTAGCAATGTGCCTAAGCCATAGGCCAAACAGCATGAACTTAATATAAGCGTCTGAATCATTTCTGGAGGCCTGGTCAGCTGCGGGCGGCTAAGGAGTCTGGGGCAGCAGGTCTGTGGGTCTGTACCTCTGGTACCTGGGACCAAGAAACCTCATTATTACAGACCATTCTATACAAAAGGAAGTTTCTCTGATGAGGTCTGAACTTGGCACTGATCTACAGGTAAAGATGAATGTTGTTAGGAGTTATTTTATTGCTATGTTCCTTCATCAAAATAATAGTATTAGGTTTTCTACTAAGCTAATGACTTACCTATTTTCTATTTCTTGGACACTTAAGCAGTCTCAGGTCTGGATTTCATCTCAGGAAGTGATTGGTTCCTCCCATTACATTTGTGCCAATATTTCATCAGTATAACTTGCACACAAGTCACTCTTATGGGTCACAGGTTTTGCAGCAGAGACATATTGATGATTGCTTTTATCTTCTGGTAACATGCAGAGTACCTGTTAGGACCATGAATATTAGTCAGTAGGAATGATGCTTCTAAGTAAAGCAACAGCTCACCTTCTCTGTTTGATGTCATATGAAAGTATTGTCTTCAGAAATAGGGCCTTAATATCAAATTGCAGAGTAATTAATAGCCTGGGAAATGATCTATGGTGTTTAGAGCTTACCATGGGATTCATTTAGCCAATGGCAAAAAAAAAAAAAATTCTTAATGACATAAAATGTCTAATTGGAGCATTTTCTCTCTCATTATTTGATGACACCATTAGATTCTTTTCAAATTTGTATTCATTTTAGGAAGTTTCTACAGTAGTATGTTTCCATATTGTTTTTTGAAATGACTAAAACTATCTAACTAACTAGACTGGTTGTCCCTCTTGCATTCTCTCCTTTATCCTTCTGTTCCACACCCACCCTATTTAGTCTCTTTAGTTTAGTCCATCCTTTGTCTTTGCATAACAATATATTTAACTTCCCTTTCCTTCAGAGATCTTCTGCTCCCTCTTGGTTTCCTATTTTGAATCTAATCTCCATGATTATTTAGGTTGAAATTGATGAATGAAAGCTTACATGCACATATAAGAAAAAACATACAATATTTAGCTACAGCTATTTATCTGTGAACTTCATAATTAAATTTTTCTTTGCAGGTGAATAATATTTTATTGTGTAAATTACCATATTTTCTTTTTCATTCATTGCTTGAAGGACATGTAGGTTATTTCCAATTTCTGGCTATTGTGAATATGGAAGCAATAAACAGGAATAGTCAAGTGTCTCTACAGTAGGATGTAGAATCCTTTGGCTATATTCTCATAAGTGGTATAACTGGTTCTTGAAGTAAGTCAAGAAGCCTTCACACTGATTTCCATAGTGGCTATACAAGTTTGCACTCCCACTAGCAATGGAGGAGTGTTCCCCTTACTCCACATCTTCACCAGCATGTTCTGTCCTTGTGTTATTGATCTTATCCATTCTGACTAGGGTAAGATGAAATCTCAAAAAGATTTTTAATTTGTATTTGTCTGGTGGCTAAGAATGTTGAACATTTCTTTAAGTGTATATTAGGCATTTGTGTTTCCTCTTTTGAAAACTGATGGTTTAGTTTTATACTTCATAATGAATGTTTTATACTTCATTCATTTGTTTTCTTGATGCTCAGGTTTTTAGTTCTTTATGTATTTTAAATACTTTGGTGGTTGAATAGCAACAGCCCCATAGACTCATGTGTTTGAATGCTTGGCCCATGGAGAATGACACTATTAGGACATGTGGCCTTGTTAGAGTATGTGTGGCCTTGTTGGAGGAAGTGTGTCTCTGTGGGGGGTAGCACAAGCTAGGCCTATTGTAGCATTTACTTCTGCTGTCCGCAGATCAAGATATAGAACTCTCAGCTCCTTCTCCAGCACCATCACCATGTTTCCTGCCATGACAATAATGAACTAAACTTCTGAAACTGTAAACCAGCCCCAATTATATGTTTTTCTTTATAAAAGTTGCCATGGTCACCTTTTCACAGCAATAGAAACCCTAACTAAAACAGTTACTAATCTTCTACCATATATATATGATATATGCTTTTTTAAAAAAGACACCTTTCCCCAATCTTTAGGCTGTATTCTATCCTGAATCACAATATCCTCTGAAATGAAGTAGCTTTTTAATTTTATGAGGTCCCATTTTTTTAATTGTTGGTCTTAATGACCATTCTATCAGTGTCTTGTCCAGTAAGTGCTTTCCTGTGCCAATGAGTTCAAGCCTATTCCCCACTTTCTCTATCAGACTCAGTATGTCTGATATTATTTTGATGTTCTTGGTCTATTTAGAGTTGTGTTTTATTCAATGTGATTGATATAAATCTATTTGTATTTATCTACATAAAGACATCTGGTTTTAACAGAACCAATTGTTAAAATTACTGTCTATTCCCCAGTGTACATTTTTGGCTTCTTTGTCAGAAGCTAGGTATCTATGGGTGTGTAAAATTATGTCTGGGTTTCAATTTGATTCCATTGAACAATTTGTCTATTTTTAATGCCAATATCTTACTGTATTTATAGCTCTACAGTACACTTGAAATCTGGAATGGAGATACATCTACCAGGTCTTTTATTATTAAAGATTATTGTAGCTAATTTTGGGTTTTCATTTGTTTGTTCCTATATGAAGTTGAATTTTTTCAACATCTGTAATTTTTTAAAATTTTGATAGTGATTTTACTGAGTCTGTAAATTGCTTTTAGTAGGATGGCCATTTTCACTATGTTGGTCCATGAGCCTGGGAGATCATGCCATATCTTGTATCTTCTTCAGTTTCTTTCTTCATTGTATTAAAGTTTTTATTATACAAGCCTCTCACTTGCTTTGCTGGAATTATTCGAGATATTTACTGTTTTGTGAAAGACACTTTAACTGACTTCTTTCTCCATATGTTTGTCATTTGTATAGAATGGCTACTGATTTCTGTGAGTTAACTTTGTATACTGCTACTTAAAAGTATTGATTGGCTGTACATGTTTCCTTATAGACTTTTGTGTATTTTATGTACAAAGCTATATAATCTGCAAATAAACATAACTTGACTTTTCCCTTCCCTATTTGTAATACTTTGATATCATTCAGTTGTCTTATTGTTCTATATATGACTATGAATGCTTTACTAAATAAGTATGGAGAGAGTGAATAACCTTGCCTTATTCCTGATTTTTGTGGAATTGCTCATGTTTTTCTCCATTTAGAATGATATCAGTTGTAGGCTTACTGTAAATTTTCTTTATTATGTCATATGCCATGTAGCCATAATTTTTCCAGGATTTTTATCATAAAAGGGTGTTGGATTTTATCAAAAGTCTTTTCTGTATCTAATGAGATGATCACATGCTTTTAGTTCTTCAGTTTCATTATGTGGTGAATTATGTTTATTGATTTACTCGTGTTGAATCACCTCTGTATCACCAGGAAGAAGCCAACTTTACCACGGTGGAAAACCTTTATAATGTATTCTTAGATTTAGTTTGCAAGAATTTTATTGGCAATGGTTGCAGCTATGTTTATAAGGAATAGTGTTCTATAATTTTCTTTTTGTTGGGTCTTTGTGTGTTTTGAGTACCAAAGTAATAGTAGCTTCATAAAAAGAATTTGTTCCTTCAGTTTCCAACCTGTGAAATAATTTGAGGAGAAATAGTTGTAATTCTTCTCTGAAGGTGTGATAGACTTATATAATAAATCCATGTGGCTCTGGGCATTGCTTGGTTAGAGACTTTCAATTACTACTTCAACTTCATTAGAGTTATAGGTCTGTTTAAATTTCCTTTTACGTCTTGACTTAACTTTGGTAGGGTCAGACATAACCAGATGTTCCCCTAGTCTTTATTTTTAATTTTTTTATTTTCTAGTTTGATGGCATACTGATTTTTAAAATCTGTCCTATGCTTTCTGAATTTCCCTAGTGTCTGTTATAATACCCCTGCTATAGAATGACCCTCTTATACATTATAAAGATTTGTCACTTGAATTGGTTTAATAAAATGCTGATTGGCCAGTAGCCAGGTAGAAAGTGTAGGATGAGGAGAAAAAGTATAAGACTAAGGATGAGGAGAAAAAGAAGGGCAGAGTAAGGAGCTGACAGCCAGAAGCAGAGGGAGTAGGAGAGGAATAGGCCATGTTAATAAAGCTATCACCATGTGGCAAAGTAGAAATAGAAATATGGATTATTTTCAATATAAGAGCTAGCTTAAGCCTGAGCTATTGGCTGAACATTTTGTAATTAGTATAAGATTTTGTTCATTTATCTAAGACTGGGCAGTGGGGAGAGAAAAAGTCCATCTCCATTTATCCCCCTGTCTCTATCTTTTATTTTAATTTGGAGTTTCTCTCTTTGTCTTTTATTTAATTTGACTAAGAGTTTTTCAATTGTCTTGACTTTTTCAAAGAACCAATTCTTTGTTTCATTGATCTTGATATTCATTTGTTTGTTTCTGTTTATTGATTTAGTAATGAGTTTGATTATTTCTTGCCATCTACTCTTTGTGGGAATTATTTTATTTTTCTAAGAGCTTTCAGGTGTGTCAATAAGTTATGAGATTTCTCCATCAAAGTTTTTGATAGCAGTGAGAAATTAGAGGAAAGTTTGAAATCGATTAAATACAAACAGTAAGGTAGATTTCTTAAATAACTTACAAAATCTTTCCTGCATTACTTCTACACATTAACTCAGCAAATATTCAATATGAGTGAAAGAACTTTTTAGAACTATGTTCATTGCTTGCTATTCAAACTGAAGCCTAAAATCAAAAGAAAGCAGAAAAGATGTAAAAAGGGTGTTATGAAAATAGCATACTGAACTCATTGCTTGGTATCCTATCATAAAATACTAATTTTTAAGAAGGCAAGGTGAAACCTAAACAGCAGACAGCCAATGGGTAAATGTTTTATCTATAGCAAGATGAGGAAGGCTGAGTTGTAACTTGGTGAAGAGTGCTTGCTTAACTTCTACAGGACCCAGGTTCCATCCCCAGTGCTCTGAGTCAGCAACACAAGAAGCTTGCTCCAGAAGCTTAAGTTAATTAGGTCACAAAGGACACTGCTTATCAGAGCCTTTCTCATAATTGTTTCTATGAAGGATGCAGTATATTAATGCATTCTGGCATAAGTTCTTCACTTCATCAAAAACCATACTTTGAGGGTCTAGTTAGGCTAAGGATTCTATTAATGCCAGAATGAGGTTTAGGTTCATCTTTTGGAGCTTGTAAATAAATGGGTCTTGAAAATGATGCATTTCACAGATATATGCATGCAGGTCAGTCCTTGCCTTAAACTCGGAGAAGTCTCTGGGATCAAATACTAGATTAATGGTAGCTGAAGTGATTGCGTGAAAGGTTAATTGGGCTCCACCATCTAATCGCTGTTTAAAAAAAAAAAATCTTACTGTGAGAGTGTTTCTGACGCTTTTGTCTGCCCTTTAGACCCTTTTCCTTCTACTGAGTTGCCTCATCTAGCCTTGATAGGACGGTTTGTACCTAGTCTTATTACATCTTGTTATCCTGTGTTCTAATGATTTCCCTAAGAGGCTTGCTTTTTTCTGAAGGAAAATGGAGACACAGTGGATATGGGGAAAAGAAAGATAAGGAGAGGAACTAGAAGGAGTGGTGTGAGGGAAACTGTGGTCAGGATTATTGTATGAGAGAATAAAGAAAGAGAATAAAGAAAAACCTCAGTAAAATGAGTGTCTCAATTAGAGTTTCTATTGCTGTGAAGAGACACCATGACTGACAACAAAAAGTTTTATAAAGGAAAACATTTAATTGTGGCTGGATTACAGTTTCAGAGGTTTAATCCATTATCATCTTGGCAGAAAACATGGTAGCATGTAAGCAGACATGGTGCTGGAGAAGGAGCTGAGAGTTCTACATCTTGATCTGCAGGACTAGGATACTGGGCACAACTTGAGCATCTATGAGACCTCAAAGCCCATCTCTACAGAAGCACACTTCCTCCAACAAGGCCACATCTCCTAATGATGCCACTCCCTATGGGCCAAGCATTCAAACACATGAGTCTATGGGGGCCACACCTATTCAAACTACCACAATGAATATCAAAGAATACATATAATGGATATACTTGTCTATTTAAAGAACTTTTCTGATAGTTTGTAAATATGAAATTAATTTGAGAAGTCGATCGTTGGTTTGTATTCTATCATCTATTTGTATTAGAAGACTAAATTTAATTGACCACGCAAATAACGTTATTTGTTGCATAAGTTAAGGTCTAAGGTGGGGTGGGTCTAATGCAGTGAGTGATTCCAGTCCCATTTCCATTCATTTCTCTTGATTCTTCCCTTGGTCATAGGATATAGCCTTACAGTGGAAGAATGAATCCTCCAAACATTCTGTCTTTATGTCTCTACTCTTTCCATGGTGCCCTCTCAGAAGAAGATATTTAGGGGTGTGGTACAGGCTCAGCTGGCAAAGTGTTTGCCCCGCAAGTGTGAGGATCTGAGTTCTATGCACAACAGTCATGTAAACACCATGGTGGTATGTGTCTCTAATTTCTATCATGAAGAGGCAGAGACAGGAGGATTACTGGGGTTCATTGGCTGGCCAGTCTAGCTGAATTTGTGAGCTCAAGATTCATTTAGAGCCTGTTTAAAAAATGCAAAGAAGTAGTTGAGGAAGACACAAACATGAACCACTGGCTTCCACATGCATGTACACAAATGCATGTGAGGGGACACACACACACAGTATCTCTCTCCTGAATTTACCTCTAGGTCTCATATATCCAGATTGAAAGTGAACAGATTTTTAGATTAATCTCTAGTTATAGAAATGACATGACAATGTAGGTGTGGTTCTCTGATTCAGAGACTGGTACTGGTTTGTAAGTGAGACTTTTCTGAGAAGTGTTAGATTCCATTCTTCCAGCTGAGGCCAATGCTCCAAACATGCTTCTCCTCTGACATGGGTGACTCAAGATTCCATGTGTGATACAAGATAAAGTCCAAGCCTCATTAAGGAGCAGCCAACCTACAGGGTGAACTAATAAAGATAAACAATAATTTAGGGTGTTACCACATGAAACAATGTCACAAGGAATGCTAGATAATAGATACTTCCGAAAGATAAATATTGCCCAAAGCGAATTGGGAGGTCAGACTGTCGGTGTGGCTGAGTGTAGCAGTGACCAAGGAAAATTACATTGTGATTCTAGAAGATGGATTCCAGTAATTTAGGCAGAAATAACTGTAGGGCAGAGAAGGATTAAGTCCATGGTATATTAGCCTGAGGAGACTTCCCTTGGGCAACACCTAATCTCTTTGTTGTAAATTCTATGCTCACCAAGCAACCTTCTGAATTATTATTTGTTCTTCTGAGTGACTGACCCCGCAACAAGGGAATGCCTGGCTGAAGAAAGGCTCCTGATTTAAAAATCTGTTCTATTTCCCATGGTAAATTGGCGCTGTGGTTTATAAATCATTCTCTTTTGTATTTTGTTAGAGAGATTCTATCCTTCAAAGCCTGTTTGCCTTGACAAAATAATAAAAGTGAGATCGTGAAAGGGAAAAGCTGGAGCCTAGACAGGACTATAACATCTCCATCAAGGTATTCTCCCCACGGGGCTGTCCCAGATCTGCCAGCTGATTTCCCCTCAATGGAACACTCACGCAGAAGCAGCCTAATGCAAAATCTCTCACAGTCCTTGTTCTTTAATTTGAAGAAAGGGTCTTGAAAGAGAGTCTGATGCATGGAAAATAGAAGGCAGAACTTTAAAATCAAAAAGATCCAGAACAAATCTTGACTCCCTAAAACCCACGTGACCCCAGATGAGTCCTACAACCTCCAGCATTGGGCATCCCAAGTACAAAATACTGAATGGCTCTGTTTGTATAATGAGTAAATGTGATAAGTTCACTAGGTGCCAGCACATGACGATTTTCTGGGAGCAGGAGAGTCTTCTCTTGATTTCTGCATTTGACTAAAAGGTATTTGGTGACCTTACCAACATAGTGTTTAGGATGAACGAGAGTTCAGCATATGTGCTTGAGTAACTTGAAATTAGAAATGGGAGCTAAATGGAATCCCTGATGCCATTGTGATTTTTAACATCCTATACTTTGATCCAGATTAAATCAGTGTAGGGTCCCAGTCCCAGCAAAATCTCACTGTAGTCTGTTTTCTAATCACATGGCTTTCTTTATTCATTAATTGTTTAAAGAATGACAGTTAGAGAATACCATAAAAAATAGTCTAACAACAATGAAAAGGGAGTAAGAAGTTTTTTTAAAGCCAGAGCATGTTAATCTAAAAAGAAGTTAGTCAGTAAAAATGAAAGTGACGCTTTCCTCATACGTCTGAAGAGTTGTCCTGCAGAAGGGAAAGCAGGCTCTACATGCTTGCTGCTTGTCTGCCGCTTCCCTTGGACTAGCAAGTGCCCTGAGGAAGGGTTGGATCTCATCCATCTTTGTAGTCTCAGAAACTGGCTCTGTGCTAGTAATGATATAGATTCTCAACAAGTGCTTATTGATTGAATGAGAAAACAGGTGGATTAAATAATAGATGGGTGGTGGGATGGATAACTCATAGGACAGAGAGAACCAGATGGGTAGATAGCATTTAAGTCATTTGAAGATAGCAATGCTATAGAATGAACATTAGGAAGAAGACACCACCGAGATAAGAGAGAGGCATTGACTAAGGCAGCTCTTCTCAACCTTCCTAACACTGTGACCCTTTGATACAGTTCCCCATATTGTGGTGACTCCCAACCATAAAAGTATTTTCATTGCTACTTTATAATTTTAATTTTGCTGTTACGAATCATAATGTACATATCTCATATGCAGCAGATTCAATATGTGAACCCTATGAAAGGATCTCGAAATGTGCAACAATGTGTGTTGAACATTTTGAGAACCACTGGAAGGTCATTCAATCCATTTGTGTGGTGCTTACCAAACCCAAAGGCACCTAACGCAGTGCTCTTTCCCTACCTCAATTGCTTTTTAAATCATACAGAGCTGAGAGTATCCCCATTTCAATATAATGCAGGTGTCAAACTTAAGGGCCAAGAATCACCCAAAAACTCAGTATGTTGAAGGCTAGAGATATTGCTAAGTGTGTAAAAGCACTTGTTGCTCTTCCAGAGGACACAAGTTCAATACCCACAGTGACTCACAACTATTCGTAACTCCAGTTCCAGGGAATCCAAAGTTCTCATCTGACTTCTGTGGGGAACCAGCAACACATGTGATGCATATGCATACAAACAGGCAGAACACTCCCACACATAAAGTACCTAAGTCTACATCTTTAAAAATATGTTCAAATTCTAATCCACAAGGTCTCAAAATGTGACCTTATCTGAAAATAAAATTTTCATCAAAATAATTAGCTAGGATAAAGTCATATTGGAATAGACTGAGTCCACCATCTACTAAGGCTCATGCTAAATGGGGAGAAAGTCAACAGGACAAATGCAGAAGGATGACAGAGCAAAGAGACAGAGAAAGAAAAGGCCAGAACAGACCTTCTCTCCTGGACCTTCAGGAGCATCCAAATGCTGCTGACACCCTCACCTCTAAGTTCTGGCCTCTGGAACTATGAAGCCGAGCACTTCTGTTAGCCTTCCAAGCCTTGGGTACATTTTCACAAAGGCTTCATGGGATTAATAGAGATATCAAAGCAAAGAACTGAAGAAGCCTTAGCTCAGGATTCTTGATTCACCTCTGACCAAAGGCTCTTGACTGGTCAGACAAACATACACCGGCTTGAGACTTGTTCTAAAAAGGAAGGTTGTATTATGTGGTTATTTTGAATTGGGGTGGGGAAGCTTATTTGTTCTAGTAGCTAGTTTATAAAATACAGAATTTATTCAGTAATTTCACTAGCAGAAAATGTGATTTTGTATGAAAAATAAAACAAAACATGAGCATAGCAGAAAAAATAATGAATGCAGCATTCATGCCATTTAAGGCCAAAAAGATATATCAGGGCCAGAGAAGTGGCCCAGCTGACAAATGTACTTGCTACCAAGCCCAATGATTTGAATTTTATCCTCAAAAGCCACAGGGTAGAAAGAGAGAACTGACCCTTGAAAGTTATCATTTGGCCTCTGTATGTACATGTATATTATACATGTACCAACATACATAAACACACACACATACACACATACACACACACACACACACACACACACACACACACACACACACACACACACACACCCCACCACCACCACCACCACCACCACCACTACCACAACCACCACCATAAATTAAGTGTAAAAAAAACAGACATCAAAGAAAATTGGAGTTTTAAAAAAGACATTTCAGTGTAATTCCCCCAAATCCTCCTTAGGGTACAAATTCACTCTCTTCTTTAGTTGGAAATTGGGTCTTAAGAGATAATTAACTCAAAATGGGGTTTCTAGGTAGGACACTGAAAAGGTCCCTTGCCTGGTACACACAATTGGGACATACAGCTATTTCTGCAATACATGACACAAACATTTTGGTATGTCATCATTATAATATCACTTTATCTTCACTTGAGGCTCAAACAAACATGTGGAACAGGCAACATATAAGACACATTCTCCTACTCAAAAACAAATATAAGCTATCCAATCCAAAGGAAAGTCAGCTGACCCCTTTACTCCTTTAGAAGCAAATATTTACTGAGCATATACTATCTGCCAGCATTTTGCTATATTATTAAATCTCCACAGCAAATACAGGGTATGAGAGCTATTATAATAATAATATAATATATACTATTATATATCCTCAGCTTGTAGATAAAGACTTAGAATTCTATAATGTAAGTAATTTACTCACCATCATATGCTAAGTGGTGTCTAGATTTGAACCCAAGCCACCTCCCTCCAAAGCTGGATATTTAATTTTCTGTTACCTCAGTATACTTCATATCCATCTTATCTTCATGCACCTGGCATAATGCTTGTTCGTTCTCTTCAGTGGGGGATCCACCTATTCCAAAATACCCATCTTTCACCCTCTGAACTGGAAGGGCAGGTACACAGAGCCCACCTCTGGAGCCAGCAACTTCCTGCCCTCTAAATGAAGTAGGTGACCCAGGGCTTGACATTTGAAGTCAGTGGCTGACAGTCTCCAATTAAGCCATGTCAGAAACAGACAGAGTTTGAGGCCACTATAGGTTTTTGCCCTGAGCATTCATGGCTTCCCTCCTTGATTCAGGATCAGAGCCAGTGTGGAAGCTGAAATCTTTTCTGACAACATTTGCTAGATTGCCACAGTGAATTAGTCCAGATCCCCGTGGACTGTCTTTCTTTCTGAGCCAGCTTGTCACAGTAGCAGCAGCAAGGAGGGTGACCCAGTACTTTTAGTCTAGACATACAGTGATCAGAGGCCCTTGGGGCTCTGGGCAAATTTACAAGCTTTTGAAACAAGGGCTTGTCTGATAACAAAACCAACACCCTATAATTGACACCCTAAAGATACAGAGCACTGCAGAGGAATGGGGACTGAAAGTCTCAGCACCATAGCATCTCATCCTGTCCACTTTCCCTGCCTCCAACCCAGTGCACTCTCTATAAATTTTTCTAAGAAGCTCTTCATTTTCTCAGGCACCTATCAGGGACCTTTCCCAGCCATGAGGAAAACATAGCCTATTTTTTTTTCTTTGACTCCACATCCTTCTGGAGTCCAGAGGTGTCACTAACCACCCCCATATCTGCACAGGGCCAGTGGAAAAATGTATAGAGTTCCCTCTCACAAGGCCCAAAGAAAAGCCTATGAGAGAAGCCAGCAAGCAGGCACAAGTCTTTGCTTTTGGATGTGTCTAACTTGTCCCCAGGGGCAAGGAAGGATGCTACAAATTAAGAAGTGCCCATGAGGTCATGGGGCAAAATAATGGTCTAAATAGTAAGCTATTTTAGGCCGTGGAGGTAAAAAAAGTTCCTCCTTATTTTTATTTTATTTGTTTTATTACTTACTGCCAAAACAAGCAAAATAAAAAATATTTGAAATAGAAAGTAAACAGTCTTTAGTTTTGTTTCTCTGTATTTCTGTCATTGTCTCTCTCTCATGCACATACATTCCCACACACACATATACACACACACTCACACAAGCACACACACTCACACAAGCACACACGTACATACACCTGTACCCTCACAGATGCACGCATATACACACACAAGCACACACACACTCACACAAGCACATGCATACACACACCTGTACCCTCACACAAGCACACATACATACACACACACTCACCCAAGCACACACACACAAGCACACATACATGCACACACACTCACACAAGCACACACACACAAGCACACATACATATGCACACACTCTCACACAAGCATACACACAAGCACACATACATGTGCACACACACTCACACAAGCACATACACAAGCACACATACATACACACACTCACACAAGCACACACACTCACACACAAGTGCACAAACACACTCACACAAGCACACACATACACACACCTGCACCCTCACACAAGCACACATACATGCACACACACTCACACAAGCACACACACCTCACTCTTACACATACTAGAGAGCTTCTGAGATTAACCATTTTCTTTAAGTACCTGGAGCACTTGTTTCATGGTATGGAGCAGTGTGACTCCTTTCTAAGATGCAAGCATTTGCAGAAGAGAGTTGCAGACTATTCCACACAGTCACTCTGGCCGCACTGCAGGCCCGGGCTCGAGAACAAAAAATCTATCTCAGATAATTGACATTTATTTGATTGAAACAGCAGGGTGCTCTCCATCACCATGGGAAGAGACCATATGGAAGAACAGTGCGAGCAGAGATAATGTTTGTCTACTGCGTTGCCAATGTGTTTAGAGATCATTCACAGGGCTCTGGGGACTCCAGTAGGATAATGTTTCAGCCAAATTAGAATCAGATTAATTGCTCTAATCTAATGGAAAGACAATGTTTATCAAATTATTGCTCTTTTCACAACATGATATTGCAGTGCCATTATTCTTTGGTTTGAAAAAAGGAACTGAAAAGACTCTTGTAACACATCTGCTCGAGAGTTGGACGATAGTGCTTCCCCACTAGACACAGGACCATAATGTGCTCGGCAATTCTGTGAAGTAACCAATAAATTAAAGTAAAAGATCTGTAGTGGATAAAGCTGCTGGAGTCCTATGATACTAGCTCATATTCTGATAAGACAATCGAAAGTCAATTAACTGTTTCCAGATTTGAGAGATTCTCTTCTTCATATGATGTTCAGAGTGTTTTCCTCTATAAACAGGAAAGTGCTTCTTGGGAAAAAAAAAAACTAAGTGGTACTTACAACAAAATTCTAAAACTCCTTTTCAAAATATCAAAATCAGCCCAGTTTTTCAACACTCAAAAAGGAAATGAAACTCTCAGAAGCTCATCGCTTGCAGCTCTCTATGGATTTTTCCAAGAGAGTAAAATTGGCTCTGCCTTCCTCAGGCAGAGAAAACTCAGCTTTCCCCTTGTGCTGAAGGAGCTGCCCATTTCCCTGCCACCGTAAGCCCATCAGCCCATCATTTGTATCCTTGGGAATTCTCTGAGGTATAAAGTACCACCCAGGCCTCACATCCAAGCAGAACCCTCCTTGTAAAAATGTGCTGGCCTCTAGTCAATAATCTCAACACCTAATAGGCTGGATGCTGGCTCCAACAGGAAATTTGGAAAGGAGATAAGGAAGGAGTTTTCTCCCATCCATTTCTCCACAGGATACCCTGTTGGTCCCCGCAGAGAAGGAAGCAAAGATCACACAGCACAATTTGTATGTTCAATCTTGTGTGCACACCGAGTATTTAAAAGCATCAGCCATGCAAAGTCCCTGATGTCCATGAATTTCCACAAGGAGACAGATAATTGACAAGTTTCCACTGGGCCACAAGTTCAGTCATCACCTCTTCTCTTAGAACTAGTGACCTTTGGATTTTAGCACACAGGATCAGACAGAAGGAAAAATACAGAAATGGTCTTCCTTGCATCGTTTTGCATTTATATAATGCTTCTTCTGCCAGGAAGCAACAATCCAGCCCTCACCTCTGTTTTATAGCTGCTTTCTCCATTTCGCTGCACACAAGACATCGTTGTGTCTAGGGTTGGGGGTCCTTTTTGTTACCCACTTTCCCCTTTCCTTCCCTCCAAATATTCCATATTCTTCAAATAGAATTTGTAAGCCTATATAGTCACAGAGGCCACACCAAGATTTAGGTCTTAGATGCATATTTGAAGGTGTGCCTATGCTATTACTCTTCCTCACTTGTACCCTAAAGTCATTTGGGGAGCTTGAAAGTGTTTTTCAAGGCTATGATTATTCACTCATTACTGAGCTAGTCTAAACAATGTCCCATATGTCATTATAGCCTATGTTTGTGGGATGTCAAGACAAGGTTAGGATGCATGAATAGAGGTGATTGCTTTCTGATCTACCAAAACTCATATCTTGCAGTGATTTGCATGTTGCTGCCTCAACAATAGGCTCCCCTATGCTTCAAGGAGCCACTCATGGGAAATAAGTGAAGAATAACATAACTATCTTGATGCCTATGAAAACAGTGTGTTTCCCAAGACAAAGCAAAGAGCTGTAGATCTTCATTAATTACAATGCACAGAAACAAAGGCACATGCAGCCACTGTAATTAATGATGTGATGCCTATAACCTCCCCCCACTTAAATGCTTTCACTTCATGATAATTTGCCAGTAAGAGCCTGAGAAATTATTTTAATCCTTACTTTTACCTTTCATTTCGGAAAGGTTACACAACTCAGTCTGAGGCACATTCATACATTCATTTACACTTTTATTTTAAATGCCTTCATTGTGAAACTCTTTAAATCCTACCCTATCATTTAGAACTGATTTCCAAAACTTTTGATGTAAGCTAAGTGTCTGTAGTAACAGCTGTGGAATACACACAAATATTATGGATATGGTAGGCATGTCTATTCCACTTCTTAGATAGAAACAAACCCATTTTTAAGTGAATGAAAGAAACAAGCAGCAATCCAGTCTAACAGTTACCAACTTGAGGAACTGTATAATAAGCATGAAAGAATAACCTGCCAATCCATGATCATTTACTTCATGCTTATAATGCATAAATGTTCAAAGGACATAAAACATTATTGGCACATTAGAGATGGAAAATTAAGAACAATCCAAGTTTCCAGGACAAATCCATGCTGACAATGATAATTCTGACGCAGCTACAACAGAAGTGCAAAATGGGAGAATTGTGTGCTAGATAAAGTTTGTTCTAATTGTGTTTATAAACAAAGAGAGTGGATGTTTGTCCTCGGGATCAAAATAAAATGTAAGCACACAAAGGAAGCCTAAGTGAAATAGCAGAAGCAGGGCACAGAAAAAAAGGTGGAATTATCAAAAGGGGCAGGAAGAGCCCACCTGGTGCTGAGGGAATACTCCATGACAGGAATTAAAATTGGACAGGCAGCAAAAGTCCACAGGGCACACACAGAAGGGCACATGGGCTAACCTCGGCTCACTAGCAGCACCAAGGCAGTGCAGGAAGCTAGCGACCAATGCAATGAGAAGGGGACCGAGCAGATGGGTGAGATTAAGGCTGCAACTAGGAAGTGACACCAGTCTTTGAAACCAAAGTCAATAACCATTCACCCTGATCCTCTCCAAGAGTCTTATTCCCAAGGGTGGGATCTGAGATTAGAGTCTTTATTGTTTCAGTTCAAAGCTGGCCAAGGACTAGACTATGAGATAAACTTATTACATAATCCTACCTCAGGCATTGTGAGTTCAAAGGTTTCTTGTGGTTTGGAGAAAGAGTCTTGACTAGAGAAAGGAAGATAGACCCCTGGCACTATCAATCTGAGAAAACAGGAAGCAGAGGTTCCTGAAGACGCTCGGGGCCCAGAACTGTATAAGTTTCGATCTTAAAAAACAAATTTTGCATATTTCATTTTAAACAAGAGTTCACAGGGAGCAGACACATAGAAAATGAGAAAAATGTGAAAAGCATTTTTTTTAAAAAATGTACAAAGCTAAGATAAACTGGATGAAGTTAGGAAGCAAAAAAGCATAACTTCAATGTTACATGAAGACTTACGTTGCTGCAATTATAACCATAAATAAAGCACACCTAAAAAGGAACCCATGTTAAAGGGAAGCAATGCATTTGCTTACTTTTCCTTCAAGCATTTATGCTGTAGACATGTGGCTATGCATGGAGCAAAGGTAGGGTTGTGAGCCCAGATCCAACACAGTAGTGATGGCTAATGTCAAGAGTGGCCCGAGAGGCATTAGACAGCAGAAATGATGGCCTGGGCTCTGAAAAATAAGAATGAAGAATAGGGTAATGAATGACTCAAGCAGAAGCAGCAGAAGGAAAATAAGAGAATGCTTTGTAATGGGAAATAGCAAAATCCAACATTCTCATGTGCAGAGGGAGCTAAATGAAGGAGGCATTCACATTTCTGTAAGACAAGGTATAAGACATTCCCCCCTTCTTCTCCAGGTCCACATCCTCTCCCCACCCCTCCTTCTGCAAAGATATTAGAAAAATACACAACTATAGCCATTTGCAAACCAACAATCACCTGTTGTAGTGAGGTTTTACTACAGTCACCAAATCTCCCACCATTTTAACCTTGGACTTTCAGACTTCAGAAGTGTGCCTGCTGCTACCCAGCCTGAGGATGGTGACTTTGTTAAGAGCCTAAGTCAACTAGGCCAACCAGCTGCCACTATCCGATAGGCCTAACTCTGTCTCCATCTGTGGTGCCTACAGACTGGCTAGAAAGAATGGGATGTCCTTGGAAGAAAGCGCAAGGCAGACTAAGCTGAGTTCAGGACTTTGTGGAGGAACTGAGAAAATTCTGGATACTGAAAGGTGCTTGTCTGCTGCCTGGAGAGGCTGTGTCTAGTGTTTCTTTTTAGCTGGACATAGTGGTGCACATCTTTAATCCCGCACCCATAGGCAAAGGCTTGTGGATCTTTGTGAGTTCAAGGACATCCTGGTCTATATAGTGAGTTCTAGGCTATCCAGAGATACATATGAAACCCTGCTTTTTTTTTTTAAAAAAAAAAAAAAAAGAAGTGTGTGTGTGTGTGTATTATTTTGAGATTATAATAGGATTCCATCATTTCTCCCTTCCCTTTCACCCTCCAAACCCTCCCATGTATCCCTCCTTGACTTCTTTCAAATCCAATGAACTCTTTTTCATTGTTATTTTATATATATATATATATACACATTTGTATTCTAAATACATAAATATAACCTGCCAACTTACTTTTTCATTAGTTTGCTTTGCTTCTGAGACAATTGTATCATTATATATTCCTGGCTATCCTGAAATTAATTAGATAGCCCAGGCTAGTCTCAAACTTAATGTGATCCTCTTGCTTCTGTCTTGGAGGTGCTGGGATTACAGAGCAGGTTAGGCATCTAATGTATCTTAACAGTCCACACAGAGGGGCACAGTTGTCATTCACAACACTCAGCAAGCTTAAGTGGGAGAATGGTGAGTCAGAGACAGTGTGAGATACATAGTAAAAATTTCTCTCAAAAACTGAAATCATCACCATCTGTCCTAAAGAAGGCATTAGAATCAATAATAACATCATGGGGAATGAACAGAGTGAGTTCTAGAGCTTAGCTTCACCAAGAACTAGTTCTGTGCCTCACAGATATTTACCTCTGTCATGTGTTCTTAGATCATGTTGGTGTGGGAAGGGCTTAGGGCACTAGCATACGTGAAGTGCACAGAAAGCTCTTAGGAAGCAATACTTGTGGCTGTCATCATCAAATTAATGTGGAGCATATCAAGGGAAGGAACCACACAGTAAATGAAGTGATGTTGTCAGGAAATGAGAACTCAGTGTTCAAGATTTCAATGGTTTTATTTGGAAAAAGTTGATCAAAGTTTATGAGAGTCCTGAACAAGATTGGTTTGGAAAGCTGAAGATGCAAAAGAAATGAGTCAATCCTTTATCAACATTACCTCCCCCCTGAGCTGTGCTTGTTCATCCGCCATGTCTATACCATGTACCATTTCTCCAGCATCCTCCCATGTTCCTGTCTTCAGCCTTTAGAGTGGTGCTTCTCAACCTTCCCAATTCTAAGACCCCTTAATGTAGCTCCCCATGTTGTGGTGACCCCCTCCCAACCATGAAATTATGTTGTTGCTACTTTGTAAGTGTATTTTTTTTAACTGTATAAATCATAATATAAATACTTCTAGTGGTTTAGGTGACCCCTATAGAAGTGTCATTCAGCTTACCCTCAAAAGGGGTTGAGAACCACTGATTTTGAGCCTGTTCATGGGGGCACATACAAAAGCCTCAATCTCCCAAGAGCTGTTTGATGTCACACAACCTAAAGGATGACTTTACATTTAGAACATAGACACACGCATCCCTAGAAGGCTGACAGAACCTAGAGAATTCTTCTCAGTGTGTGAGAAGGTAACAAACAGATATTCGAACTTTCTTCATAGCTTCTCTTTCTGGAACAGATATAAATTGTAAAATAAGAATAAAAATGAGATGTATTACCACTCATTGAATACCCAGCCATTGACGCACTAAAGACATCCTAAAGAGATGTCCCTGTGGCACTCAGGAATTCTTTTCAAGGAACATCTAAAAAAGATAGTAGAGAAGTCCATTACTGTACTGAATAACAGTGGTGCCAACTCGGAGCCACAGGCATCTCTTGCCCTTGAGGAATAAATCTTTGGTGAGACTAGGTCTCAGTCTGTGGAAAGTATTTCTTTCTTCCTGGGGCACATATACAGGATAATATCTGAAATTCAGACAAATTACTTTAAATCTACTCACCATTACCAGCTTCTGTTCTTTGAGTGGACACAAGCCCCTGTGGGAAGACATAAGATGGGTCTTCGGGCCAGAGACTTACCTACAGCAATATCCATCCAGGCTTAAGTATTTGGGACAGTATTTATTCATCAACTGTCACACAATGTTGAAGATATCCAGGATAGAAATTATCCCTATTTATATATTTGAAACAAATAAAACTAAAATAAACTATCCCTGATGTTTATAAAAGCTGAGGCATTTTACCAAAACAGTTAAATTCACCACTGAAAAGACCAGTGTCTTCTAATTCTGGAGTCAGGTTTCTTTGTATACCACAATGCTTTTTAGCTTTTTTTAAATAACAGTGAAGATTTGGAAAAACTAGTGGGGGATTTTTCATGGTAGAATGTGCAAAAAGTCAGGACTTTATCCCTGAGCCCCAGTATCACAATCCAGAATGCATATTCTAGTTCTATTAAAAAGAATTTTCTCAAGAAAAAAAATGTTTTCTAGGGGCTAAAATAAATGGTAATGGAGAAAAAAGAAGCAGATTGTGACCATGTAATATTATAAAAATATCTCATATACTAAGAGCCTGAACTGTTGCTAGACCTCACAGCCAGAGTTAATAATATACCTGGAGGTCCCTTAAGACTTAAGACTGCTGTCCTATTGTGTACTCAGCCTATTTAACTTGTGTTTAAGAGAACAATGTAACAATCAACCTTATTTGCCTTGGATTTCTATATAGGGAAATTCTTCAACCTAAGTTAATCCACATGTGTTCTAATAATCACTTACTGATAAGAAGAACAACAAATGTTGGAACCAATCATGTAAAATGGATAATAAAGTGTTTATCTGTGAATTTAAACAATTGTATTCATTTGAAGAAGATATGAGATCAAAAAAGATTAAAAAAAATTAAGGATCTGGAAAAAATTTGCCATAGCTAAAAAAGTAAAATCTAATAAAGATAAATGTTGACTACAGCATTTAGCTATTGCTTAGTAAACAGTGGTGTTTGTAGTAAAGTTTGTTGTGTGTGTCCATTGGGGTCCATTAAAGTCAGTGGCTTAATCCCTTATAAAACTCTGTTAATGATTTTTGCCTTAAAATACCCTTTATCATTTCTTCCTTTTGTGATGCTTTCTGTGCTGTCCAGTAAATACAGAGCAAAGTCAAGTCCTGTGTTAGGGACAGAAACACACACACACACACACACAGAGAGAGAGAGAGAGTCACTCAGGTAGACACACAAGGACAAATTCATAATCAGTCTTCAGGCAGACAGACTCAGGCCCACACAGCAGAGAGGCCAAAGGACCGAAGACTCAGGGAGAGCAGAGTAGAGAATTCAGATTTGGGCTTGTGATGCCTTAAATGATACCAAGGGGAAGTGCTTTGCTTTGGGTTCTTTCCTTAATGGGGCACCAAGGCATTATCGGTGACCTAACATTTATTATTAATGAATTTAAGCCAACTACACAAGCACCATGTGTGAGGGACACATGAGCATTGTATGAGATTGTCTAAGAAACATTTAATACATTTAGTCCATGCACCAGATAAAATAGTGGTTGTTGGAGGGTAGTTTAACTAGTCAATTTTGTATTACTATTATTTAAAAAAAAAAAAACCTACAAAAAAATGAGTGTATTCATCTCACAGTTCTGATGGCTCTAAGGCCTAGATGATGTGGTGTTGTATTTTTGCTGTTTCACAGAGCATCACCCAAGAGATAGGAAAGCCTGTGTTTGTGTCTTCTGGTCTGTCCTTTATAGAGCCACCAGTAGTCAGTCAAGGGGATTCTGCTATAATTATTTATCTAATTCTATTTTTGAAAGACCTCAAACCCTTAATTCCATAGTCAGGTAAAGTTTCTATCCTCATAATTTCTCATATAGGGCAAAATGTAGGCAGAAAGTATACAAAATGGGGGAAGAAAAAAAGATTGACCATCTCCAGCACTGATAAATAATTCACATGGAAAAATAGTATGTATTGAAGAAGATAATATAATTTGCACCTTGTTAGTTCAAATGCTAAGTCCAAGACATTGGATAATAATGTGTTTGCTTATTAATTTAAAGAATTATAATTTGTAGAAGATATAAGTTTGGAAAAGAAAACAGAAGTTCTTCAGAAACTAGAAATAGATTTTTCTATAGCTAAAAGAAATAAAATCTAATAAAAAATAAATGTAGTACTTGAACTTCCATTCAAAAATTTTTTAAAAAATGGATTTTAATTTTAAATTAGTGGATCTGTTGGCAGAGTACTATGACTATCAAAAAGACTTTGTGAGCTTGTGATACAGATTAAGACCATGTACTGTTGAAAAGAAACTGGGGTTTGTTTTTTTTTTTTTTTTTTTTTTTTCAGGTGTGCAGGTCTCAGGGCAGGTGAGAAGATTCTTACACTCAGCTCTCCACCCACAGTCCCTTAGAACTCAGGGCTGCTTTTACCTTGTTGCTCCCAAAGTGGCTAATGGGTATTCTTAAAGGCACCTTAGAGGCTTACAAGAGCATAACACCATTGCCATTTATGATTCACAGGTAAAAAGTATGCATATGGTCCTGCCTAGATTCATGAGGTCCGGGAATGATAAGAAGCATAGATACTTACTGTCTGGGCATCAACAGTCACTTCCATTCAAAGTCTGAAAAAAGAATTAGTAAAAGAGAAAATGTGAGAGCTAACTGTCACTTTTCTGTGGAGCTAAGGTTAGACTGCACCTGGCATTCAGATGCTCAGCTTTAGTCCAGAGCTTTCCACTTTTAAAAAACGCATCATACGATTCTAAGAGCCAGAGGGTCAGGGAGTTTGCTGTGAGACTGCGTCTCCGAAGAATGTCAAAAGCTAAACCCATGAAGTCTCACCAACATGACGGCCTGATCATGAGATGAACAAGGATAATGCCAACAGACATGCCAACGTGGATGGGGAAATCCCACAGGTCCACAGCCCTACACAACCAGCTACACGCAACTAAAAAAGGCTGGGAATGAGAGGAAGTCTTCCCCTGAGACGAGAACAGCAATTGGTATCCAATGCCAAATGATGAGCCCTGAAAACATATAGCCAGGTAGTGTTGTACAGACTGATTGGCTTATATTTGGGAAGATATATACACATATGTGCATACTTTCATATGTATTTATATATTCATGTATATATTTATATATAATATATGTGTACATATATACATATACACATGTAACAAGAATCAAGGAAAACAGAGGCCATGAATTTGAAAGAAAGCCAAGGGTTGGAGGGAGAAAGATGTAATTATATTATAGCTGCAAAAATAAAAGAAAAAAAGGATGTTGACTACGGAAGGTCTTCTGGAAGGGCAACAGGGATGAGGAAGGCAATCATAGCATTATCATACGGAGAGTAGCAATGGGAAATGGGACTGCTTAACCTACTGTTCAGTCCAAGGAGAGACAACAGTGCCATCCAGGATATGAATAGCCTCATTTTCAAGGGATACTGAAGTGCTTCTGCAAGGTCCCATGGGGCAGAATTTGGCAAGCTCTATAAAAGCTCTGGCCAAGGATGGAATGAGCTGCTTTTCCTGCCACTCTCCCTTTACATGACAGATAATAGTCCTTCGACCACTAGCTACTACACACCCAATAGAGGCAGTTCTTATTATTCACGGATCTTATGCTGGTAAACTTGATCAAAATTCATTTCTATTCAAATGAATATTATGTAACTTTCCTACTGGTTTTTATATCTCCTCAAAACTGTGAAAATTTTTAACTCACCCAGCAAACAAATTTCTACCTAAGGCTAAGACTCATGCTCTGCCTTCTAAATCAAAATGTCAAGTGTCATTTGAGGTTTTGGTGATTTTCTGTTTCAATTGGCCCCGATTAGAATTCTGAATTGCTTCTGGAATGAGAGCACAGAGAACATAGTGTTAAATAATATTAAATCTGTGTGGATTCTAGGGTGAGTGTAAAATCGGTAAGTGAATAATACATATTTCATTTATGCATATAACAAGGTGTCCTTAAACAGGAACGTGTATAAAACAGGGTTATGCATGCATTGACAAAGATGTGGCCAAAGGCTCAAAAGACCTTACTTAACTCGATATTATCTTCAGAGACAATGATTCAGGAGATGTCAATGGACTGGTCAAGTAATTTAAGAGAACTTAAATATAATAATCCTGAAACCTGGTGCACATGTTAGAAAACAAATCTCGCCTAACAATTAGTAAGTACTTATCAAATACCGAGAACTACCATAGAAATGCTATATTGACTACCTTCTGTACTGATCCCATGAGCTAAGTGCTTTACCCTATAGATGAGGACACCAAGGTTTAGATTTACCAATGGTCCCAGGATCCAAACTGCTGCTTATTGCAGTGGGATCATGTTCTGGTACATTGTCCCTCTTCCTGGTTTAATAAAAAGTTGATTGGCCAGAAGGCAGACAGGAAGTGTGGGCGGGGCCACCAGACTAAGAAAACTCTGGGGAACAGGAAGAGCAGAGATGCAACAAGAAACACCAGGAGAGACGTCAGCAGATTCGGAGGAAAGAAGACCACCATGCTGCTCTGAGAGAAGGTACCGAGCTAAACAGATGAATGGAAATAGACTGAGTTAATATGAAAGAGCTAGCTAGCAATATGCCTGAGCATTCTTCTACATGCCAACATCCAGTTGTGCCAGCACCATTTTTTTCATTGTAGATATTTGGCTTGTCAAAATTATATGTTCATAGGTATGTAGATTAATGTCAGGGTCTTCGATTTGATTCTATTGATTCATGTGTCTGTTTTTATGGTAATACCAAGCTATTTGATTACTATAGCTCTATAGTATAACTTGAAATCAGGGATGGTGATGTGTGGTGGGATTCAGGTGTCAGCTGATAAAGTTGGAAGACACTTATCCAGGATCCCAGGCTCCTGAAGCATATAATGAGATTATCATGTGGGTTTTTTCTTTCAGTTGGTTTATATGGCAGATTTACTAACAAATTTTAATATTCTGAACCATCCCTGTGTCTCTGGGATGAAGCCTACTTGATCATGATGAAGGATTTTCTTTAATGTGTTCTTGGGTTTGGTTTGCCAGTATTTCATTAAGAATTTTTGTGGCAATGTTCATGAGGGAGATTGGACTGTAATTCTCTTTGTTGCATCTTCGTGTGGTTAAGGTATCAGGGTGACTTTAGCCTCATAGAAAGTTTTGTCAATGTTCTTTCTGTTTCTACTGTGTGGAATAATTTGAGGAGTATTTGTATTAGTTCTTCTTAGAAATTCTTGTAGAATTCTGCACTGAAACACTCTAGCCCTGGGATATTTTTGGTTGGGAAACTTTTGATAAGTGCTTCTATTTCCTTTGATTATTTCCTTACAGCCACTCCTCCTAAGTGACTTTGCCTCTCTTGTTATAGAGCATTCAGGTGTGCTGTTCTGTTCCTTGTGTGAGATTTCTCTGAACTCTTTATGGAGGCACTTAGTGCTATGAACTCTTACTACTGATTTCATTGTGTCCCTTCTGTTGTGGATTCATTTTTACTGAATTCTAGAAAGACTTTAAGTCCTTTCTTACTTCTTCCTTGACCCAGAGGTGGTTCCCTTGAGAGTTGTCCCGTTTCCATGAGTTTGTAGGCTTTCTGTGGTTTGTGTTGTTGAACTCTAGCTTTAGCCCATAGTGGTTTGAAGATACAAGGGGTTAGTCCAATATTTTGTATCTTGCTTTATGACCAAGTATGGGATCAATTTTAGAGAATGTTCCATGAGGTGCTAGAAGAAGGTAGATATTCTTTTGTGTTTGGGTGAAATGTTCTATAGATATTTATTAAGTCCATTTGAGTCACAACATGGTAGTTCCCTTGTTTCTCTGTGAAGTTTTTGCCCAGCAGACCTGTTCATCGGTGAGAGTGGAGTGTTGAAGTCTCCCACTAGTAGTGTGTGGGGTTTGATGTGTGATTAAAGCTTAGTTGTTACTCTCTAAAGCCACGCCCTCCTCTGAGTTCTGACATCAAGCCCCATTTAAAGATGAATTCCTGCCTCTGCATCTCTCTCTTCCTTTGTTCTCTTTCTCCACAGAGCTCCTTATTTTTTGTTTTTTTTCTTTTTTTTAATTTAAAAAGGTTTTTTTTCCATATCTATCACTGCTACCCCTTCCTTTTCTCCTCCCAGTCCCTCCCAGTCTTCCCTCTGCCTCCTCCCACCCATCCCCCATCCTATCCCCAAGGAGGGCAAGGAGTCCCAAAGTAAGTCAGTTCGGTCTGGCTTATCCAGTTAAGGTAGGTCCGAGTCCCTCATCCCAGTATTAAGGCTGAGTTAGGTGTTCCTCTGTAGGGAATGGGCTCTGAGATGTCAGTTCATGCACAGGAACATAGTCTGATCCTACTGCAAGAGGCTCCACAAACTGCCCACACCATTTGACAGTCGTCTACCTTTGGAGGGTTTAGTTCCTTTCCATGAAGATTCCTGAGTGATTGTTTCTGAGTCAGTGAGCTCCCAATAGCTCCAGTCAGCCATCTCTGTGGGTCTCCTCCTCATGATCCTGATCCCTTTACTCATATACTCTCTCTTCTCTTTCTCTCTTCAGCTGGACTGGGAGCTTGACCTTGTGCTTAGCTACAGATCTCTGCTTCTGCCTCTATCATAATGCTGGATAAAGGTTCTATAATGACAATTAGGGTGGTCATTCATTTGATTATAGGGCACTCTCTCCATTTGCTTGAAGTTCTAGCAAGGAACATCTTGTGGGTTCTTGAAGGTTTCCTTAGCACCAGGTTTCTTTCCAACCCCACAGTGGCTCCCTTTATCAAGATATATCCATTTCTTTGTTCTCCCTCTCTGTTGTTCCTCCCACTCAACCATCTCTTTCTCTCATGATTCCCTTGCTGGTTCCCCATTATGATTCCCAATTTACTCAGGAGATCTTCTCTATTTGCTCTTCCCAGGGGGCTTCCTGGATCTGTCTCTTAAGTACCTCCTGTTATCTAGCTGTTTGGGGGTTGTGGTTTGCAGCCTGGATATTCTTTGCTTTATGTCTAAAATCCACTTATGAGTGAGCACATACCATGTCTATCCTTCTCGGTCTGTGTTACATCACTCAGAATGATATTCTTCAAATTCATTCATTTGCCTGCAAATTTTAGGATGTCATTTTTTCACTACTGAGTAGTACTCCATTGTGCAAATGTACCACAATTGTTTTTAATCCATTCTGCAGGGGGTGTCTAGGTTGTTTCCAGGTTCTGGCTATTATGAATAATGCTGCTATGAACATAGTTGGAATTCCTCATTTCTATCTTTATCTCTCTCTCTCTTTCCCCTCTCTCCCCCTCCCTTCTCTGTTCCTCTGTTAATCAGAACCACATCCCTCTATCATAGTATTAAAGTCCTTTTACATAGAAACAGCTTCTAGTGTCTCCTGCTACCTGCCACTGCATCTCCCATGAGGCCTCTGCATTATAGAAATCTGCCACCTGATAACTGAGTAATTCATGTTCAGACCATGCCAGATCCACACAAAATTTTAATATTAGTAATATGTTTTGTTTGGGTTTTTGTTTGTTTGTTTTGCTTTTTTACAAATGTGGTTGCCCTTGCATTTGGGGCATAGATGTTCAGAACTGAAACTTCATCTTGGTAGATTTTTCCTTTGATGAATATGAAATATCCTTCCTCATCTCTTTTGATTAATTTTAGTTAGAAGTCTATTTTGTTAGATATAAGAATAGCTACACCGGCTTGCTTCTTAGGCTGATTTAATTGGAAAAAAATCTTGTCCTAACCCTGAGGTTTGTGAAGTTGAGGTGTATTTCTTGTATGCAGCAGAAGGATGAATGATGTTTTCATGTCCATTCTGTTATCCTGTGTCTTTTTATTGGTGAATTGAGCCTAATGAAATTAAGAGATTTATTGACAGTGATTGTTAATTCCTGTTATTTTTTGTTTGGGATGATGGTGGTAGTAGTGTGTTGTTTTGCTTTTGGGAGATTATCTACTGTCTGTGTTTTTGTTTGTGTAACTGAATTCCTTGGGCTAGAGTTTTTATTCTAGTACTTTATATAGTGCTGGGTTTATGGATAGGTATTGTTTAAATCTGATTTTTCATTAAATATTTTGTTTTTTTGTTTGATTGAGAGTTTTGCTGGGTATAGTAGTCTGGGCTGGCATCTGTGGTCCATTAGTGTCTGTAAAACATCTGTCCAGGACCTTCTGGCTCTTAGTCTCCATTGAGATGTTGGGTTTAAGTCTGATAGGTCTGCCTTTATAAGTTACTTGGTCTTTTTCCTTTGAAGCTCTTTAAATTCTCTACTATGTTGTACATTTAATGTTTTGATGATTATTATGAGGGAAATTTTCTTTTCCTTTTTTGGTTTGTGCAGTCTTTTTGGTGTTCTGTAAGCTTCTTGTATCTTTATCGGCATTTCTTTCTTTAGGTTGGAAAAGTTTTCTTCTGATTTTGTTGACTATATTTTCTGTGCCTTTGAGCTGGTATCTTCCCCTTCTTCTATTCCTATTATTCTTAGGCTTGTCTTTCCACAGTGTTTCAGATTTTCCTGAATGTTTTGTGTTAGGAATCTACTGTCTTGAACATTTTCTTTGACTGATGAACCTATTTCCAGTGCCATATCTTCAGTGCCTGAGATTCTCTCTCATCTCGTGTTCCATTGGTGATGCCCACATCTGTAGTTCCAGTTTGTTTGTTTGTTTTTCATTTCCAGAATCCCCTAAGTTTTCTTTACTGTTTCTATTTCAGTTTTCAAGTCTTGAACAGTTTCCTTCACCTATTTGATTTTTTTTTTTCTTGGCTTTGTTGATTCTTTTTTTTTCAATTTTTACTTGTCTTTCCTTTGACTCCTTTAAGGGAATTTTCTACTTCTACTTTAAGATCCTCTACTATCTGCATAAAGTAAATTTTTCAGTTTGTTTTCTTGTGTCTCAGCTTCATCTGAATGTTCAGGTTTTGCTGCTATAGAATCTTTGGGTTTTCAGGGGGTGCGTGTTGCCTTTTTGGTTGTTCAGTGTACACTGAACCTACACTGGTGTTTACTCATCTTCTCTTCCACTGGTGTGGCTTGTGACGGTGCCTGTTCAAACTATTGTGGTTTGAACCTGTGCCTGTGTAGTTTGCTGTTTTTCCCACTGGTGTGGTTTGGTCCTGTGCTTATGAATTCTGCTAGGGTTGCAGGGGAGGGTTGGCCACGGAAAGGGTGTTCGGGTACCAGATTTGGGTGGTGAAGTGGATCTTAGTGGGACAGCATCCAGTGGTGTCAGGGATGAGGGCTCAGTGTGGAAGCAGGTATTGTACCTGTTTGCAGGCTGGTAGGGACTGATCTTGGTGTTCCTTTTAATCTCTCAAATTTATAAGAAATCCTACATCAGGAGGTAAAAGTTTCTAGAGAGTGGTTAGGATGTGGAGATGGTAGTTCAATTATGAAGATTATAGAACTTCCTATTGATGACATCCTTTTTCTTACAGAAGCTTTTCAGTTTCGTGAGGCCCTATTTATGAATTATTGATCTTAGTGCCTGTGCTATTGGTTTCCTGTTTAGGAAGTTGTCTTCCATGCTAATGTGTTCAAAGCTATTCATCACTTCCTCTTCTATCAGGTTCAGTGTATATGTTGAAGTCTGTTTGGGCTTGAGTTTTGTACAGGGTGATAGATAAAATCTATTTGCATTCTCCTTCGTGCAAACACCCAGTTATACCAACACCATTTGTTAAAGATACTTTTTCTATTATACAATTTTTACTTCTTTGTCAAAAATCAAGTGTCTATACATGTGTGGATTTATATTTGGGTCTTTGATTTAATTCCATTGATCCACTGTCTGATTTTGTGCCAATACTATGTGGTTTTTATTACTGTAGCTCTGTGGTAGAGCTTGAAATCAGAGATGGTGATACCTCTGGAAGGTCTTTTATTATATATGAATTGTTTTAGCTCTGCCCAGATTTTTGTTTTTCCTGACGAATTTGAGTATTGTTCTTTCAAGGTCTGTAAAGAACTAAACTGGGATTTCAATGGAGATTGCATTAAATCTGTAGATTGTTTTTGGTAAGATGGCTATTTTTATTATGTTGATCATACTAATCCATTAACATGGGAGATCTTTTCATATTCTGATATCTTTTCCAATTTCTTTCTTCAAAAATGTGAAGTTCATGTCATTTAGGTCTTTCACTTACCTGATTAGAGTTACACAAAAACATATTATTGGAGGCTATTAGGAAGGTGTGGATTCAATGATTTATTTCTTAGGCCATTTATCATTTATATATAGAAGGACTGCTGATTTTTTTCGAGTTAATCTTATATTCAGCCACTTAACTAAAGGTGCTTATCAGTTGTAGGAATTACCTGGTAGTATTTTGAGGGTTGCTTATGTACACTATAGTATAATACATGAATAAGGATACTTTAACTTCTTCCTTTCCAATTTGTATCTTCTTAATTTCCTTTATTGTTATAGCTAGAACTTAGGATACTATACTGATATTGAATCAGTATGAAGGAAGTGGGCAGCCTTGCCTTACTCCTGATTTTAGTGGAATTGTCTTGAGTTTTTATTTAATGTGATATTGGTAAAATGATAGTCTACAGAATGGGAAAAGATCTTTACCAAGCCCACATCTGACAGAGGGCTAAATTCAAAAGTATATAGACATCAAAAAACTAACTAATCCAGTTTAAAAACATAGTACAAATCTAAACAGAGAATTCTCAACGAAAGAACCTCGAATGGCTAAGAAACACTTTAATATTCAACGTCCTTAGCCATCAGAGAATTGCAAATCAAAACCACTCTTAGATTACACCTTACACCTGTCAGAATGGCCCCTGCTGCTAGGGTTTTGTGCAGATTTGGTATGGCATGAATATGAGTTTCCCAGTTATCTTGTGGCAGATTTCTGTAAGTGAGTGGAGAATGCGGTGAAAGGCAGTGGTGGACAGCAGGAAACACTTAGAAACTGATTCTATGTAGAAAGGACTTTATTGTTAGAGGGCTAGGGTTATGATTAACAGAGAAGGCTGTGATAGCAGAGAAGGAGAAGTGGAGAGAAAGCGAGAGGAACACTCTCAAGAGAAACAAAGGAGAGAGATTTGGAGGTGTCTCTTCTGCATTCCCGGGCATTGACGTCTGAATTCTGGTTTGCAGGGTGTCCTCACACCTCTTACAACATCCCTTGCCCAGAGGGAAAACTACATACTAACATTAAGACTTTGGTAAAAGTTTTACATCTTCATTCTTAGATGGTCAGTTTACATCACACTCATATTTAAGCTTCAGGTTTGCTGAAGGAAAAATGAGATCTTAAAAACTCAATACAAAAAGAGAAGTAAAGTAAAACAATGTAATAAGTTCATGGTTCCTAGATTTTTATAGAAATATAAAAACTCATATTAGTATACATAGCATGAAATCTATGGACCAATGGAGTTTAAAGGGATTTATGTGGTAGAAGGAGGTACGGGAGGGGACATGCTCAATGTAAAGACGTATTTCTATGACATCTTCATGTTACCCATTACCATTTACAATGTACATTTACATAATTTAAAATGTCTTAGTTCTTTAAAAAATTGCCCTGTTATTTTACATGTCTAAATGCAGTGCATGTGTGCAGTGCCCTTGGAAGCCAGAAGAGATGATGGATGGCCTGGAACCAGGTTATGGGAGGTTGTGAGCTTCCATGTCAGTGCTGAGAAATAAACCTGGATCCTCTGCAAGAGCAGCCAGTGCTCTCAACCCCTGAGTCATGTCTTTTTTTCTTCTTTTTGTGCTCACTGAAAGAAACCATGATCATTGGACAGCGCTACCCAATAAAAGTTTCCAGCTGGTTTATAAAAAGAAGGAAAGAAAAAAAAGAAAGGAAGGAAGGAAGGAAAACAAACATTTAGACCATAGTAAACTCACTCTCAGAATTCTTGACCGTTATTTCTGCCCACAGTCTGATCACCAAAACTGAAAGAGGGGGGCAATGCTCTTTCTGTGCTCCACTGCTTTCGTTCTGGAAATCCTGATCTAAGCAGTGGCCTTGTGACCAGAACATTGAATAAACAGTACTGTTGAGATACTGTAATCACACTTCTTTTAATATTATTATTTCTGCCTCCTACTACACTTGAAAAATGTGTTCCATGGTGGGAAGTTTTACTCCCCAAGTGCTCCTTTGGACAGTCCCCTAACTTCTCACTTCCCTGTCAAATCAAAATGCCCTAGATAGTTTAGGTCACAAACACAGACTTAATTTATATTTTTACCCCATCCATCCTACATTTCAAAGCGTCACTGACATTCTAATTTTGACTTTATAATGAAAGTGGAAAACCAGGCAAGAGAACAGAGGAAAGCTTGTATTTGATCAGTAGCAGTGCGGAGTCCTCATGAAGTCTGTCCAGTGTGTAGTCGTATTTTTGAGGCGCATTTTGGAGCTTCTCCTGGAAATTTTTAAGCACTGTGATTCTTTACTTGCTTCTACATACTGTCTGGCTTAAGTGGAATCTTCCGCAATAACTTCCAGTTTGCTGTCTGCTCAGGAGTCAGTGTCATGAATGAAGATCAGTGCTCATGAAGAAAGCCTTACATGGCCACATCAGCCCTTACCCAATCCTATGTCTATTATTGAAAATACTTATAAATTGTTCATCTAAATCAAACTCAAGAAACATAGGCCAACCCCAATGAATCTGACAAACTCATCTCCCAGTGCCCACTCTCCTTATTCTGTCCCCAGACAGAAGGCAGGTATGTGTCACTAGTGACTAGCTGACTACAGGAAATACATTCCAAGATCTCCCACGGAATCCTACTGAAGGCCAATACCAAAGGCAGTTACCCTTTAACTTTCTGTCTTCACAGTATGAGGAGTTAAAACTCACAGCCCAATTAGAAATTTTTTCCAAAGAAACACACACACGTGCACACACAGATATCTACTCTTTCAACTCTGTCTTCAAAATAAGAACAGTATTACAGTATTTAAGAGTCATAAAGCTGACTTTTGACAACCTGCTTTGAAATACCAAACAGATGCTCGATCTCACAACTCACTCGAGGGTCAGAGATCAAATATACCTTGGAACCTCAGTTAAGATTCCAATTTACCATTCTGAGTAGCTAAAATGACCATATATTCCCTTTCCCAAGACATAAAATACATTTTACATTCATTCAAGAATTTAAAAGTTCTGGTTTTAAGTTGGGGATGCCATCCTTAGAAGCCATTTGCAGAAAGAGAATAGACTGAAATTTTTCTAAATTTTTGTCTTCTAAACTCCCACAAACCCAAAAATTATAAAAATTAAATAATAAATTTGATGTAATTATTGTGTAAAACTATAGGGAAGATTCTTTCAAAAGCAATTCTACACGCATAAGAAGCAATGGAGTCCCCAGTGCACTAGGCACATGGGCTGCAGACCCAGCTAACACAGCACTTTTATCCAAAATGGCCATTAAATTTCACCAAGGGAGGTTGTTTTGACAGCTTCTATTTCTCAGTGACCAGCTCCATTTTTTGTCTCCTTCTTTCAAGGTCAGTGCTTAGCTAGTTCTTTATCCTCAAGCTTATACTCAAAACAAAACAGCAATTGGTCCTTGAGACTTGCAGAGGGCACAATGTCTCAAGCAACTCCTAACCTGGGGTTAGTCCTCATTTTCTTTACTCTTTTTCCTCCTTGTAAAATATGGAGTCCGAGCTAATAATTCTTTCCCTTAAGTCTTCACTTTTAATAGGGTCACAAAAGCACTTGCCCTGTCTCTCACAGAACACAACTGTTACTCTTTGCATGCCCAGGTGCTTAAATTACGGCAACACTTCCTCACACCCAAAGACTCTCATCTCTCCAACCAAAAGGACAAAGGTTCTGAGCCACCAGAGAACTTCAGAGAGCTTGGATACCAATAAGGTCAGGGCTTCCTGGGGTTCACAGTGGCTGCCTACATTGAAGATGTTTGAATATTATGCAAAACCAGCATATTTATTTGCTTGAATATGCACACACTAAAAACCTTAGGGAATGTCTAGACTCAAACTACAAAATATAGTTCCCAAAAAACAAATTGAACTTGATCATATGGCTTGTAATGTGTGGCTGCTCCACTGCACTCTGACAGTGGGCTCTTAAATAATGAGTACATGCCCAAGCCGGGAGTGATATGCCACTGGCCTATGAGAAGAGCATTTGACAGCTTCTATTTCTATTCACCTAAGAACGGAAAGAAGAACAGTTCTGTTATTTAACATGTATGGTAACTTGGAGGACTTAGCAATGGAGCCCAGAGTCATTCATTTGTTTGCATGTTTTAAGGCAGTTTCTGTGCTACTATGCGTGTGCAGGTTATGTGCATTACTTTTAACTAGCCATCACCCAATATACAAGCATCTTAGAGAGAAGCAGTAAACTAAAGGAAGCACTGTGATACTCATGAATAACAAGACAGATTGTTCTCTTACCCAAAAGAGGAGGTGAGACCCCAATAGTGATACAACTCAACCCATAACTGGGATGTATTTATTTATCTTCAAAAACTAAACACAAATCTTTCTCTTACGGGCAAGAGTGCCAGGAGAGGCAGGAATCTCTTTGCAGGTGAACATTTCAGAAACAAACATTTTCATGGTTATAGGAATTTTGTCAGTGGAAATGGTATACGTCGTTGGCAGAAATGTCAAAGATTAATACTTAAACTTACAATTTCCCACTTCCTGTCATTTTCCAGTGCAATAGTTTTAGGTGTTTGTGAACACACTGTGTAAGTGTGTAAGAATAAACTTCCTTCAAACTCATTTGCATAGCAACAAGCAGTTGACAGCGGGAAAGACAAAAGCACCATGGGTAACTTGAGAAAAACCCTCTGAATGACTGATGGGCAGATCGATGGAGCCTTCAGAAGAAAACCCAGTGGTGAATTTCTTGTATGTGAATCCATGCAGAATCCTCTGCATCATCATTTTCAGCTCTGACATCACTGGAGCCATCTTTTTACAGAAAACTGGTCTTAGAAGGATACCTTTAAACAGTCACATCACTAAGTAAGGACCAAGATTCAAATATACTTAACATGCATGCTATTATTTAACATACATCCTAACTTGGAAGATACTTAAACACATTTAATAAATAACTTTCATTAAATATCATTATCCAGAAGCCAAAAGGCTTTTTAAACCATTAATAACAAAATATACTTTGGAAGCCACCTTCAGCCTGACTTTATCTATTGTCAATATTTCTGTTTGTGATGTATATGTTATGGTATGGATGCCATGACACCTGTTTTAATTTATGGAGCATACATAAAGTTCAACCTAATTAACAGAAAGGAAAAACGTGCAGGCAAAGCAGAGATCAAAGGCCCATCACTCTAGCTGCCTCTTTTATTTATCTGTTCTCCCTCACACCTCCCATCACCATATTTCAATAATCCTAACTAGCTTTCTTCTAGATTCACAAAGCTCTCCTAAGCCTCCATTTTTCCATCTGAATGCAGATCCTCTCTGATGCCATCTGATGCCATCCTCTCTTGGCCATCACAGAGTCCTCACTCCTTCCCTAAGATCCTACCCACCTGAGAGGAGCTATGTAAACTTGCTCTGCCCTCTTAGACTTGTATCAACTGGGAGATTCAGCTTGTGGGGAAAACGAAAAATGGATGTGATGATTTTGAATCTCAGTCACGTGGAGGAGGGTACGCATGTGTACGAGAGCAGATGCTTCTATTCCGCAGTACATGTGTGAAGTCAGAGGACAACCTTGTGCTCTTCCTCACTTCTCACCTGGTTTGAGGCAGGTTTTCTTTCTTGTTCCCCACCATACCCTTCAAGCAAACTGGCCTTTGAACTGCCTTTGCTTCTACTGTCTCTGCCCCCATTTCGCCATGCAAACGCTGGCTTGCAGATTACCTGTACTATGTGTCCAGATGTATACGAGTTCTGGGGATCTGAACTTGGGTCCTCACATTTGCAAGCATCTGCATCCACTTGTGTGGTTGGTTTTGATGTCAACTTGTCACAAATTAGAAATATTCGAGGAGAAAGCCTCAGTTAAAAACTGTCTTATTTGCTTAATTAGTATGAGAAGACTTACCCAGCAGTCAAGCAAAAAGAAGGTGGGGGGGGCACAGCAGAAGGAAGCCCATTTCGCCTTTTGCTTTTTGCCTTCTCTCTTGCTATCAGGTTGATTTGCCCTGTTGCTATTGATGCTTATTCCTTCAAAGACAGCAGAACTATTTCCTGGCTTCCATCCTGAATATGGGAACAGTGTTTCTCCAATAACCACCCAGGTTTTTGGCACTAGATTGGGACTGCTGAGCACCCAGCCTCAAGGACCAAGAAATTCCCTAGTTCTCAGCTCTCAGGTATGATTCAGCAGTTGTTTTTAATGTGAGCCGACATACTGAATTTTTAATAGCCTTCATCCGTTGCTTCTGTTCATCTAGAGGATCCTGATTAATACATCCCTGATCTATCTTCTCAGCCAGTTCTCCCTTCTGAACTCCAGTGTTGTGTAACTTTTCCTGTGAGACCTGAACAAGCATCAGTCTACTCCACATAAGGCACTGGGAACACCCAACCTATCTTAGAAAACCAGAGTTTGCTATTTCTTCCAGGAGTATGACAGGTGAATGGATGACTCAAAGGTAGCTGCATCACCAAAAGCCAGCCCTGCTTGGAAAGCTTCCTGAACGACTTGCAGGAAGTTCAGTCAATTGGCAAATCTTCTTCCCCAACAACTGCTACAATTGCTCAGGCCTAGGTATCTGAACTCCTAAGTCTTAGGATTTTTCCTCCTCCCTCTAGGAGGGAGTGTTTCAACTCAGAGGAAAGAGGTGAATAGCAGCTAGACAAAGAGGATGTTTGGTGTCTTCACCCATGCAATGGAGGCTCTATACTCCCTGGAGTGTTTGGAGGTTTTAGCAGGAGAGACTGGCTGTTTGCGTACCCTTGACTAAATCATAGGAGGAAAGATTGACCTCTTCAACCTAATGCACAGCTTCAAGGAGGAACATGGAGTCACCAGTGAGGGAGCAAAGAGCAACCCTCACAACCAGCCAGATTAGCTTAGTCAGGGTTCTCCTGTTGTGAGGAGACTCTATGACCAAAGCAACTCCTAAAAAAGAAAGCATTTAACTGGAAGCTGGCTTACGGTTTCAGAGTTAGTCCATTATCTTCACAGACAGGCAATGGTGTCTACACAGTACCAGAGAGTTCCCAACCTGATCCACAAGCAGCAGGCAAAAAAAGGGCAAGACTGGGCCTGATCTTGGGTTTTGAAGCCTTAAAGTGCAACCCCAGTGACATAGCTTCTCCAACAATCTTTCCAAACATTTCCACAAACCAGGGACTAAGCATTCAAATCCATGAGCCCATGGGGGTCATTCTGGTCCAAACCACCACATTAGGCAAATCAGTGCCAGCAATCAACATGGTGACGAATACAATAGCTTGGTCACCCTCACATCCCTGCATCACCTTATTAGGATAGAAGCATCCTTTTTCTGCAAAGGGCTCCATATTTAATACCTTGGTGTTTTTAAGAGGAATAGTCTTTTGTAACTACTTATTACTGGCATTGGGGCAGGAGATGCCATAAACAGTACATAAATCAATCACCATTGCCTAGTTGTAAGAGAACTCCATTGAGAGAAAGCAATGGAAGGGATCTGGCCCTGAACAATGCTTTTCCAGCTCTTGCCTTATAGAATTATAGTGAAAACCAAAATGACCCATACAGCAGAAGTAAGCATCTAGTCAGCAGCGAATACTTATTTTATTCTGTGCTAGGCCTGGGAAGGATCAGAATGTAAAAAAATGAACATGATCCCTGCACTCATATAGAGTGGGGGCAAGAAGAAGACACTGTGAGTGCTCTTAGGTAAGTTAATCACTGGGATCAGGGTCCTTGTCTGTTACCTTTGGCTATCATAGGATCTATGAAGGAAATGTAGACGGTGTTCTATGAGTGTGCATGCTAAGAAAATGATATTGCATCATGAGAAGTGGGTTAACTACAGAACGAGAAGCCCAAGGGGTGGGGGGCTTGCTCCAGGAGGATATATCAGCATGAACAAATACTCAACCTAGAAAAACGGTTTGGCTAAAATGCAAAACAAAGAAATTAGCATATCGAGGATGAATATGTGAAGGTAGAGAGAGCTGGGGCCCTATAGACATGTAATAGGCTTGGAATTTGTCTCTATATTACAAAGGAAATGAATATGTTTTCCAGTGGTCTCATTTGAATGCACAACATCTAAAAGCATGATTTAATACTATGTAATTACCACACATAAACCAGCAAACAGTATTGGATGCTCTGTTTCCTGAACACTGTGTGACCACAAATGATCTGTGAACCACCTCTTATTATCACAAATCACCAGCAACTGATAAAGAAGAATATATTTTATTTAGGGAGTTCTAAGGGGAGACTCACTGCTACAATAAATAGTTGTGCAGTCCCTGGAAGGCAGGACTGGTCCATGTGGGTGAATGAAGCACAGCGGGTCAGGTCCTCCACCCAAGAGAGAACAGGAAAGAGAAGGGGCTTCTGTGTGCACCCTGATCTTAAGCTGCCTTTCAACCGCATCCCTAATTCTATAGCCTCAATGGTCATAGGATCTGGAATCCCAGATCCATGCTGGCCATGAAGTCATGCCTTGGTCAAGGTGATGGTACCTGCTCTACACTACAAAGTCTGAAAACTCCATCTGTCACCACCTCGTTCCTCCCAAGCCTGTCTCCTGTCAGCACTCATCTGTTCTTCTCATCTTGGTATATGGTCCAAGGAGGAGCATAGGGCAATAAACCTGACTCTGAGGGGAACTATACATGGTGGGGGTCATACTGTACTCGGGCACTGTGGTCATTCACAGCCTCTAGAGATGACACTGGGAAGCCTGGCTCAAGAACCAGAGGAGCTGTGTGTGAGCTCATATGGGATATCACCTGTGCACTCTATGATTTATGTTTTTATGGAAATAATTGGCTAGGTCCTTGAAGAAGAGCTGGAGGTCATATAGAAACAGGTGAAGTATAAGCCATGAAGCAACACCAAGAAAACTTGAGTTCTATTAATGGAAAAAGACATTTAAATGTTTAAGATAAGAAATAGAAGTTAAGGAATGAAATCAGATAAGATGATGGCACACAACAGAAAACCCAGAAGACAGTAGCCTTGTTACAGCGTGAGGGAGAGCCGCAGGAGACCAGACAGTACAAAATCAAGAACTTAAAACCAAAGGGAGCCAGAAAGGAGTGGATGAAGACGGACAGAGAGCCCGAGGGAAACGGAGCAAGCACAACAGCTTTCTAAAGCACATTTATCAAGATAAATTGCTTTTGTCACATCCTGCTGTTTTTAAACATGAGTAAGTTGTTGCCTATTATCACTGACCTTTACAATTCTGATGAGCTGCTCAGCAATTAGCCAGGATTCCCTCCATAGTCTGAAGTCTGCCCGAGAGGAGATAGCTACAACAGGTCTGCATAACAGAGGTGGCAGGAAAAAAACCCACAGGGAAGAAAATGACTTCACTGGCTGCCGGAGTGACAGTACCTCACCTTTGATCCCCAAAAGCAATAATTGCACCAGACATGTCTTAAGTCTGAGAGGTCTTTACCCTTTGCCATCCCCGAACAGTTCTCTCCACTCACTGTATATACTGCAGCCCAAAGGCAGAGCTGGGTGAGACACACACCAAGCATCCCTCAGACTAACAGAGAGTGGCGGGTGGGTGACAGCAGCTGGCCCCAGCCCTAGCTTTCTTTGCCCCTGCATTCTCTCCTCAGAAACAAGAAAGAAGCCCTCGCTGACCAGGCTATGTTGCGCTTCTCAGGGACACACTCTCTGACTCTGGCTTCAGATGGAGACCAGCAGAGGACTGCTCTATCACAAAACTAAGACCTTGGGAACCCTCTTCACAAACGGCTTTCAACATCATCACCATTCAGGAAGAGAAAAAAATTGAGGTAGAGAGCGTAGACTTATTCAAAGAACCTCTGTGCAAAGGCAAAGGTGGAGCTAAGGTTACCTAGCACCCTTCCTCTGCTCCATCATACTTAAAATACCCAGCATAGAGCCGGAAATCTGTGCTGCTCCCCTCATCTCAAATGATGATAAAGACGGGTTGCCGGGATGACATTGCAACAGTGTCGCAAGTGTGAAGTCATTATATATCCATCTATAGAGACATAACTTTTTTGTCATTGTGGTTTGATTTTTTGAGATTGGGTTCCTCTGTGTAGCCCTGGCTGTCCTGGAACACACTCTGTAGACTAGGCTGGTCTTGAACTCACAGAGATCAGCTTGCCTCTGCCTCCTGAGTGTGGGGATTAAAGGTGTCACCACCACCACCACCTCCTCCTCCTCAGACACAAGTTTTTAAGTGGAGGTGGGAGTTAAAAAGAACAAAAATTAAGACTACTTTTAATACTTATTTGAACCAAGGGACAGTGTTAATGCAATAACTCTGATTTTGGGACATCAGGGTGACATTTTATCAAACTGCTACAGAAAAGGAGTGGGGACTGGGCCCAAGGAAAGACATGTGTAGATGTAAGTTGGTAATGGAGTCATCTACAAAACTACTGGCCTTTTTCACAACCAAGTACAGTCTTTGAATATAGCTGATTAGCGTTAGCCTAAAAGTTCCTTTCAGCTTTCAGAAAGTACGGCTTTTTAAGGTACCATTGGTTACTAACATTCTGAAACACAATGGACCTCTTGCATGTGTCCACTGTGGAGTGGGCTGAAAATGAGTGTCTGTAAGATCAGGTTGGGCCACAAGGCTGGGTCACTGGTCCCCAAAGGGCAGGCAACAAGTGCCACTCCTCAAACACTTTACCCACTTTCCAGGCAGTAAGAGCCTCAAACAAGGGAGGGGTGAAGATGTGGAGGTAGACTTACAGCACAGGAAATACTCACCTGGATTTCCAGAGTTAAGTAAAATGGTCCAAGGGGTGTCACAGGTCCCCTCCCTTCTGCATCAGGAAACCATGGATCCAGCATGCCAGCCCCTTCCCTCCTCACAACAAGTATATGAGGCCAGCACTGTTGGTGTCACCATAGAATAGAAGAGTTGGGCTTGAGAGTTTAAGCAGCATAGCCCAGACAAGTGACTCACAGCGCATAACAGAACAGAATGCGACGAACTTGCTTCCAAAGCTGTGCCTTTATGTGTGTCTGCACTGCCACACAACAGCTCTCCTCCACTGATGGGACAGCCCTGTTAACTAGAGTACTTGAATTACTGAACTTTGACAGACATGACTCTTGTTTTATTTCCTGATTATGGAAAAAAGGGAGTCTCTTATAAAAGACCAATGGCCTGAAAACACCCTTTACTGTGTTATCTAAATAAACTGGTCTTGTCCGCTGAGTAAATTGTTACCACAAACCTTTTATTTCCAGTTATTACTGTTGTGCAACCAAAAGCTATTTTTGTTTGTGTCTGGTTTGTTTGTTTTTTTTTTTTTTTTTCAGAAAATCCATGGTACTGGTCTAAATTAATGCATATCAATTCTTTTAAAATTAACCCTTAAAGATATTTAAACAAAAAGGAAGAAAAGAATCTTTAACCTAAAGAAATCTCCTACTAATTCATGATGGGTCCAGCCAGAAAGTTATATTTCTCATTGAATTCTCTGCCAGAGACGGAGCCTGAACACAGAAGTGACTCCTAGTAAAAGTAACATTGTCAACTGTCTCTAACATCTCTGAAAATGGCCAAGGTGACTTAGAGGACAAGGATTTGCCAGATGAATGTCCTCAGCAATGCATACTTTTGTCTGAAGACAGTCAAAATGCTAAGTTTGTAGGAATGTAATTTATTTAATGGACAAGGCCAGTTTATTTAGGTAACGGAGTTAATAAAGTGTGCTTTCAGGCAATTTCTCCGTGTTATATATAATCTATTAGAAAACAAATTGTTACAGTTATCAGACAATCTCCATTATGAAAAAGAGAGCCGAGTATGCTCTCCCAGAACCATTGATGTAACCTTAGCTTGAGCAGTCTAGGTTTCTACTCACAATTACAGACTTACAGAGTCATCCATGGACTCCCCATCTATGTTTCTAGAACTAAAAAGCCTCTTCTCAAATTGATCTGCCCTTTGTCACCGTCACAGATACATTTTCCCTGTTTTGACAGGTAGTTGTAATTCTATTAGCAGCTCATCGACCTCCCTGTGAAATCGATCTGTGTGGGACTTGCTGGGTCTTCTTTAACTGGCTGATTTATTGCTTCTGCGTGTTTTTAGAAAGAGAGCGTGTGAATGTTCCAAAGTGAACTAAAGATTCCAAAGTGAACTAAAGATTCAGGAGAGGGAAGCGCTGGAGGAGAAGAAACAAGCCACAGGGTAGAAGGTATCTAAACAGTGTTTGAAACTGAGGTGGTTTCCACTCACTTAGAAGCCTCTGGGATGGGGAGAGTGACCTTCTGCTGGCAGATTAGCAGAGAAAACCACATGCACGGGTATAAATGAACGTCGGTTTTCCACATTAATCTCCAGTGTTGTCTCATGTCTGAACTGAGAGAACTTTCGTGCCCCAAATGTCAGTCTCTCGTTCGCCTTCTGTTGCTCTGGTCCATAGTGTCCCAGAGCAACTAGAACATGACTAACTGCCTGCTCGTGTCCGTGGCCCGAGAGGAGGGGACTCGGCGATTCACTTCTTGCCACGTTGCCAGTGCTCAGAGACAGAAATTAACTACTGCATTTTGTTTAAAGAGATGCATCAGAAAGGAGGGAATAGAAGGAAAGGCCTAAGAAGGGACACACTAAATAGCCAGGTCTTCAAGTTCCACCCTGAGGGTTACCACTGGAGCAAGCAAAGCTAAGTTAAATACGTTTGAAAAGTGAGAAATCTGAATGTGCGCTGGCTTTTCCTGGTAAGAACAAACGATTGGATTTATATGTAGTGAGGGGCTGGCACGATTCGTCTTGACCTAGAGGAGTGGCCTCTAGATCTTGAGAGTCCCTGAACCTGGCGTGTCCAGCCCCTTTGAAGACCCCCTCGCTACCTGCCCTTCCTGTTTGTTCCATGTGCTCTGGGACATCGTGGGGCATCTCAACCCTCCAGGAACTGCCCTAAAGGTCAATCTTGTAGCAATCTTCATACACACTCCTTAATAAATATAATCCTTTTCTATAATCAATTGCCAGTAAATAACTCTTACTCTATTTATACATCTGTTCAAAATGAAAACTATCCTGGTGTTTACTTCATGAAGGCAAATATGAATAGTATCATGTCATGTGAACCGTCTCTAACTCCGGCACTGTTGCAAAGAGAATTTTTACTTTTGTTAGCTTTCAAAGAATTGAGTTTTGCTGTGGCGTTTTTTTATCAAACTTTCGTTTCTCATCCCTCACTTCTTTCCTGTTCTGTTCTTCCCTTGTGCCTCCTCCATTCATATCACCTTATGTCCCTCCCCCCTGGTCCCAGCACCTCTGTGTCTGCACACTGCCCTCTTGTTTATATACACCCTATATGTTTACAGGCTGCCATCAAGATGGTCGGTCCACTCAGCCTTAGCCTCCGAGACCACCCTGGAGCTTAGGTTATCTTCTAGATCCCACCCATGACAGATGCTAGGCCATCAAGGAAATGATATGTTGAAATAAGCAACAAGCAAATCAGACTTAATATATTGACTCTCAGTAAGAGATTCTATTCCAACTGTAAATTTTATAGATATAATATCTTAACTCATGTTAGAGACTAGCGATATGAGCCCTGAGCATCGGTGACGGTTCATCGGCAGATAGAGGAGATATTATCAGAGGTCAAATCTCTCAACATCCCCCAAATGACACTGCTGCAGGCTGCTACATCTGACCATAGGAATTAACTCCTCTTCCTAGAGAGTCTCATAACCTAAGTGTAGCCCTGTGCTCTATGCACTTACTTGAGAACTTTGAAGGTCTGGAGTTCAGCTGACCAAAAGAGAAACTGGCAGAGTTAAAGCAGCAAGCCCTGCTCCTGCAAAGTGGTCACAACCAGACTTAGAGTGCTCCATGGTGCCCCCCCCCCTTCATGCAAACTGTTTGCACAGCTGCTGCCTCTGCTGGCCAACAGTAACCCAGACATACTATCTGCTGCTTAGCTGGCTCAGACAGAAATCCGCTTCATGGAGAACTTTCTGCAGCTCCACTTTGGCATCTGGAGCACCTGGCTTCTCAGATGGGGTCATGCGGAGACCTACACACTCCGACTTGCCCAATGTGGCCATCACTTCAGCAACACTAACTACTGGCTCTTGCCCGGGAACCTCCTACTCCCATTTCAGCTTTTTGCTTCCTCAACTTTTTGAGATATAATAGGCCCCACCCAAATAGCATATATATGGGCACTGCTAAGACCTAAGAGGCTAAGCATGTCTCTGCTTGGGCAAGCCCATTCCCATGCTCGACATGCATGACAGGCACAGTCCCTATAAGAAATTGTCTGTCCCATGATGCTCCATGTAAGCCTGCGTTCTGCCTGATTCCAGTGGCAGGGTACCCTTCTAGAAGCCATATCTGGGCACACAGAATGCATATATGTGCATGACTCACAGTTATAAGCTGTTGACTTTTAACAAAAACTACAATGTAGCTTAAACCTACATTCTTGGTCTGAACCTCTGACTTGTATAGTATTCAAGAGATACAATTTACAATTCATTTTTAAATTGTTTATCTCTTAAAATCTGAACCTGATTTTCAACGTGTTCTACATTTCCCAGATAAACTAGTAAGATTACAGACTCAAATTTAAAAATAATAATAACAAGTTGACAGTGCTGGTAGAAACTGGAGCATGACTACATGCCATCACCCACAGCACCCTGGGGAGTAAGTTCCCTTGATTTCCTAGGCACCTTGGAAACTTTTTTTTCCTTTCCTTTTTTAATTTTATAAGCTATATTATTTTTTAAAAAACTTACAAATAAGTAAAAATATTATTCACCTATATTAGTCAGACCCAAAGAGAACATAACTCAATGAATTTGTATACGGTTAGAACTGGCATCCAGAACAGAAGCTGTGAAGTTTCACATTAAAGTTTAGGTTCTCACCCCCCCCTTTTGATAAATGTTATCAGAGGGTGCTCCAGAAGTGTTTCAGAATTATGATCAGATAACATCAAACTAGGAGCTAGTGGGCTGCACAGGAGCCTAGGGCACACCCTTTTTCTATGAAGGGACTGTCCTGGTTTATTTCTTGGTGGCTGTGGTAAAACACTCTGGCAAAGGAAATGGAAAGAATAAAGGGTTTGTTTGGTTCACAACTCAAGGTCTGGATGAGAAATGTCCTCCACATGCTCATGTGTTAGAACACATGATCTCCAGTCGGTCAGCAAATCAGTAAATAAACCCTTTCTCCATAAGCTGCTTTTTGTCAGCCCAGTCTGTCTCAACAGTAGAACAGCAACTAACAGAGAGTGGCAGAGGCAGGAGCTCAGTCACATTACATCACAGTCAAGGTCAGAGAGCAAGGGACTCGTGTCAGTGCCCAGGTCACCATCTCCATCTCAGACTGTTCTACCCCACTGACAGTTGGGTGTAAGAGAAAAATCAAGGAGAAGCCCAGCAACATGCCACAGAGAACTTTAGTTTCTTCTGTGCTCCTAATCTGTTTATATGTATACTGTTTACTAACTGAAAGAATGGTGATAATATGCAGAACTTCCCTTCTTTACTGTTCACGTGTCCTGTGACAGGGCTGAAGAAAACACATCAAAGTGTAGGTCTGAGGCAGCAGCACGCATCAAATACATCCACAAAATCTATGTTAAATCCAATATTTTAGTCTGATTTTTAATTTACTTTGAGCCAAATAAACATGAATAATGAGAAAAAAAAAAAACCTCAGCCTTGGAGCTGATGACATTGCAGATAATTGGAAGGACACTTGGTTCACTTCTGACACAAAATTTCTGCATAGAATCACACATGCATTAAAAAAAAGTGTTTGGGTAGCCAATTTCTGTCTTTTCTCCCCAAAATAGCCATGCCTACCAACTGACTGTGTGACTATCAGTGATTAGGGACAGCCAGCAGTCATAAATCATTCAAGAATCTTTCCTGCACCCTTCCAAAGCTATCACTAAAAATCCTGTATTAGCATCTACTGAACAAAGGATGTGGGCTCAAATGGCAGCGTCTGGATCTGGGTTAGACAGACATAAACACTGCAATGAGAGAATGAAGAAGCTAAAGCCATGGAAAGGATTATATTGCAAAAAACTAGGATGGAGACACACACATCCAAACACAAAACAGACATACACAGATGCACACACATCCATACACAGGAAGAGAAACACACACACACACACACACACACACACACACACACACACACACACACACACACACACACAACTTAAAAACAGAAACCTTTTGCGTTTTTCTCTTTAGGCTCTTTTGGGGAGCCCACCACTCAGATCCCAAATAAATCACACACACGGACGATTATCCTTAATTATAAACGCCCGACCTTAGCTTGGCTTGTTTCTTGACAGTTTTCTTTAACTTTAAATTATTCCATCTCTATCCTTTGGCTCTGGACTTTTCCCTTTCAATTCCTGTATATCTTTTTCTGTGTCTTACTCCATGGTTTGCTGGCCCCTAGAGTCTCCTCCTTCTCTGGCTACTTCTTCCTTTATTTTCTCCCAGATTTCTTCTTCAGTATATTTTCTCTGCCTGCAAGCCCCACCTATTCTTTCTCCTGCCTTGCTATTTGTCATTCAGTTCTTTATTAGACCATCAGGTGTTTTAAACAGGCAAAGTAACACAGCATCACAGAATTAAATAAATGCAACATATACAGGAAAGTAACACACCTTCAAATAAAATATTCTATTACAGAAACCAAGTGTATTTTTTTTTCTTTCCAGGAGCTCATAAATCAAGACCTCAGATTATACTATATTTGATCCTCAGCACAGAAAAAAGAGACAGAGAGGAAGAGGAGGGAAAGATGGAGATAACTCAGGTGATTTTTCTAGAAATATATATATATATATATATACATATATATATATATATATATATATATATATATATATATATATACAAAACAATGATGTAATCATTGCTTCATTTCTTATGAAAACCTGCTATGCTATATTTAAACCAGAACCGCACCAGAAGGGGATTCTCAGTCTGCATTTTCATCTTTCATGAAATCCAGTCCTTTCATATCCTTATTGTCATTGTGTTTCCCTTCACCAAAGTCACACAAGAAGGTCATTATTTACAGTGACAATACAAATTAAAACTAATAACAAGATCTCCAGACTTTGGGTGGAAAGAGCAGGTTCCAGTTCTAACATACAAGCTGTGTGATCTGGGGAAGAGGGGAGGGGAATCAGTCACCTGCTGGGAAATTCAAATCTTCTTAACTATGTTGCAGGCTTTCTCACAGGGATCAGATATAATAATGCATGTAAAATTAACCACACGATGACATGATTAACACCATATGGGAACTATACAACCCATACCCCAAACCCGGAGAAGCAGTGTGCTCTCAGCTACTCAGCACGTGGAGCAGATACCATGAAGAGTAAGCGCAGGTCGTGAGACAGAGCAGAGAATGAAGCCAACAGAAACGCTCACCCAAGATTTTTTTGTGAACAGATGGGAACCACGAGGTCTCTGCCACATTTCACATGCCCAAGGTCTCCCGTGTTTTAGGCGACAGCTGCCCCCCACCTCCTGCTTTCGAGTCCTTGATGTGGCTTTCTACCACATTTGCTACACTGAGAATTGCTGTGTTAAAACCTGCTGACATCCAGCTCTCAGGAGTCTAGACACTTGTTCCACCTTAGAAAACGCAGTGTATGAATTACGATTCTCCTTAGTATCCTGTCTTACACCCAGGAGAGTTTAAATTTAAATTCTGAGTGTGGGCTGAACTCTCTGAGACTAAGCTTTTTAAAGGCAGCAAAATAAACGTTCTCATATAAGTAAAGGATAGCCAAAAGTGGAGAAAGCCCAACAATTTCTTATGGGATCATAGAGTATTTCTGTAACATGTTTGTCATAATAATTTAAATTGCTTCAAATGGCTCATAAAATATGAAGATTCTAAACAATAATTGCAAAAACAGCTAAGAGTTTGTTGACAGACATTGGAAGAGATGGTGTGGGGGTGATAAGTCTCTTTTCTTGAGAAACCTAATAGAAATAAATTGTGGAGTCCAAAGAGGCATTCAAATTTCAAAACTCAGCTAACTGCTACCCAGGGGCTTAGCCAAGCATTTTATGACCAGTGTCATGGCTGCTTTCTTTACAGATTCATGGCATCTGTTTTCAAACTTAGACCTGATTTGAAGTTGCCGTGAATCTCTCCTGAAGCTAAAAACTTAAATACTTAGACAATGGCAGACAATTCAGTTCTTACAGACAGTTTCCAGGAATATACATGAACCCACAATGGCCATACTGTGAACTATATGTAAAATTTCCAAACTTCAGGAGATTTCTCCACTATCTATATTCTTCAGTTTCCATGTCCATTTTGGTCTGTGAACTATGATGTTAGGAGTAACACTTCCAACAGAGCACTGCCTCTGATTTTCCATTCATTTCTTTTTTCCAGAGACTTCCAGTCAATAGGCATTTATGGAATTGTCCAAACAGCCTATCTGTAGATTGAATGATCTTCTCTCCACACTTTTCTAACTCACAATGTCCACTGCTAACTAATGAACTTACATTTCAATGCTGAGCTTAAATATAATTTCTATATAATCTTTCCTGATATGCATTCATCCAAGACAATTAACCAAGCTCTTGTTTGTATAGAGCCTACGTATGCCTAAATGACTATAACCACTTCTAGACCACATGATCTTTGAGACCATATCCTAATTAACTACCACGTCTCCCAATAGGTAAAATTTTAAAGATGAAATTGTGTTACTTTGGTAAACCTTTGGTAAAATTGTGTTACTTCGGTCTATCATTAATGAGATATCCTCACATTGGGACTCTGTGGCCATTGGAATTAACTGTTAATTTGACACCACCTTAAACCATCATAGGAAGAAAGGCTCAAGGAGGGATTGTCTACATTGAGTTGACCTGTGGGAATGTCCATGGGGAATGCTCTTAATTAAATGAACTGATATGGGAAGAGTCAGCCTACTGTGGGCAGGACCATTCTGAACACCTGAGTCCTAAACTGTGTAAGTGGAGAAACTGAGGTGAGCACAAGAGAGCGTTCATCCTCTGCTCTTCACTGTGGCTGTTACTGATCTCAACACCTGCAACTGTGACTTCCTGCCACAGTGAACCTTGACTTGGAGTCTTGAGACAAATAAGCCCTTTTCTTCCACAAGTTGCTTTTTGGAGGAAATTTTTTTCACAGTGTCAGAAATAAAGCTGCACAGACCCTGAACACAAAACTCATTTAAGTTTCATTAACATAGCCTGAAAGTAATTTTATACAGTGATTGTTGTATATGATTAGGTACGATACTTGTGGCATCGTGCTGGTGTTCAAAAGTTTTGAATACTTATATTTCATTTTCAGATTACAAATGCTTTACCTATATTCAACAACCTGAAAATTTTGATTTGTTCCTAATATAAACACCAAAAACGAAATCATAGGACAAATGGCAAGATGGAATGAAAATCTGTGCCATAGATAACAAATATTATCCACATAAAAAGAAAAAAATTCAATGAATATAAACCTTGCAGAAAGATAAGCAACAGTCATGAACAGTTAATTTACCAAGAAAAAGACATACTTTTGTAACCATATGAAAAACTTTAATTTCACTCAAAATGGGGAAGAAATATCAACAGAAATAAATTTTGTGTGGAAACCCCAATAATGAAGCTGTTACCTTGCTAGTTAAAAAACAATTATTTTAAAAACTAAAAAAAAAAAAAAAAAAAAAAAAAAAAAAAAAAAAAAAAAAAAAAAAAACTCAGCTACCTACAAATAGGTTGAGGCGACACAAATGAATAGTAATAAATAGAGAAAAGAGCAAAACTACGTATACTTTTTTTGTGATTTCTAACTTGGAAAGTTCAAAGTCAACAAGCAGAAATTAGTGAGCCAAACCATATCTAAAATAAACAGTACATGTTCTCTGTGGATGAAACGAAGAACCAATTCAAGCTACTTTTAAGTACTAGCTAAGGAATTCCAGAATTTCAAATAAATCTTGGACTTGTCATAGTGGGTTTGCTTTTATAGTGATAAAGGCATGTGAAACTATTTTAACTCAAAGGGGGTGAGCAAATTGCATGAATGTGTTGGCATTGCCAGAAGCAAGAGGTCCCACTGTAGAAAAGAGACCTGCAGGTCAATAATGGAGGAAGACTTGATCAGAGCTTTGTAAATACGGATTAAAATTCAAGGTATCACCAAGAGCTGATGATTTCTAACAAACACACACACATACATGCGCGTACACACAGTTTTTCCTAAAGGAGCCTCATCACAGTACAGACATTCAGAATGTGATGTTCTCCTCAGGTGCTTGCATTGAACACTTGGTCCCTTCTTGTTGGTACTGTTTGAGGCAGTTCCCTGTTGGAGGATGTACATCATTGGAGGCAGGCTTTGAGAGTTTAAAGACATTCTCTATGTTTATTCCACTTCCCGTGTTTCATGCTTGGGTTTGAAGATGTGAGCTCTTGGCATCCTTCCCCAGATGCCCTGCCTGCTGCTTTCGGTCCTGACCCCCTGCTATGATGTGCTCATCCCTCTGGAGCTGTGTGTGAGTGCAAATAAATCTTTCTATCTAAAAGTTACTTTGGTCACAGTAATTAACCACAACAAAGGGAAGGATCTAATCCAACGCTTATTTTCATTTCTAAATGCCATTCTGTACTCAATGAGACTGGAGCTCTTGTGGCAATACTGATTCCAAGTGTAAGAAAGACAAACAATGCTAGCTTCTGGGAGAGAAAAGCCCCCAAGAGTCTTACCTACCCTGTGAGCTGGCCACCATATCAACCTGACAGGTTGGATGGGCCCACTGGTACAATAGTAGCATGACTGTTATGAGAACAACTAACTGTGTTCTGGATCTGAAGGCCAGTCCTTTGGGGAAATACATGCCAGGTACTGTAAAGTTGATCCAAAGCCTCGAGCTATGGAAGTTCAGAGGGGGCTGGTATCTAGGACTGTTTTGCTAAAGGAACACTTAGTCAAACTGCCATCCATGTTTCTATATTTATACCACAGACTAGAGCTGCGCCCAGGCCCTGCTCAGAGACGTTTCTTTTTGCAGCAGGAGATGGTTAATAACAAAGCTCATAATTGGTCAAAACACTGAGAATTAGTAACTTTTGTGAACTCAGCCCTAAACAGGACACCTGCATCACCCCCCACACACACACACACATACACACACACACACACACACACACACACACACACACACACACACACACACACACACACATCAAGGCCCAAGGAAGGAACAGCATGGAGTGTAGGGATAAAAAGAGGGGAAGGGTGCTATGCCATGATGTCTTCTGGGTATAATGTGACTGTTAAAATTATAACCACTGTGCCCATGGCTATCTACACACACACACACACACACACACACACACACACACACACACACACACACACAAATGTAGACACATGAGGCACAGTAGAGATGAGAGGCAGTAAGGAGGGTAGGTAGTAGGAATGCAGGTACTGGGAATTGGCTCGGGGTCTCTGCAAGAGCAATAAATGCTCTTAACCACTGAGGCATCTCTTCAGCCTCTTTCTCCTACTTTGATTGGAGTTGAATACTTTTGTAAGATTGTAAACTGTCTCTTTCATGCACGTGTGTTGCTCATATATCTGTCATGTGTGTTGTATCTAATTTTCCTAATATATCTTTTCAATAAATGTAAAAAAAAAAAATCCTCTTAACAAGTAGAAGTGTTTTGTTTTTGAAGACCTTTGGATAGTAGACGCACATTTTAAAAAGAGCATTGCTTATTTCTGGAGTGGTCTCTCCTGTAATTCTAGCACTTGGGAGGCTGATTTGCCATAACTGCTCCCTCCAAAAAGAGAATGAAAAAAAAGTGAAAGACAGATGAAAGGTGGGAGAAAAATAAAGAATAAGAAAGAGAGGAAGGTGCCTCCTACTGCGGATTACGTTTTTAAGGCATTTCTTACCTTATTCTCACAAAAACATAATATAAAAATACAAATACAAACCAAAACGTCCCTCCCCCAAATTCCTAGAAGGCACCACTCTTGCTAAAATGAAAGGGGGGGCACGGGAGAGAGGGAGATGTTAACAGGGCTAATGAGAGAGGAGTTGAATCCCCTCTGTGCCGCCTCAAACCATTCAATCGAAGTAGTGAAGGGCACCAGAAGAGAGAACGTGATCGCCTTCCAAAGAGAAATTAATTACTTTCATAGATTTGAAACCTTTCTAATGAAACATTTCCTGTTGCCCAGCAGCACCTTCCTAATTAATGATCTTTAGTTTCTCAGGTAAGTGCGTGCTGCATAATTCCCTTCTTGGCTCTTTATGGGGAAGAAGGCATTTATGATATGAACTACACAGACTGGAGAACAGAGGAGCTTTTGGTGCAGAAAGGAGCTGGCTGTGAAGCTAGGGGAGACTGACTGCAGGGATCTCTGCCCCCTGGCTAGGAAGAGAGGATTGTGGGGTGACTGGAGGAGGCTCCAGCACACTCTCAAAGGATCACTGCACAGTTCTAAATGACTAAGAAAAATAGTAGACATCAATAGAATACACCAAGCTCTACCCCACAGTTTGAAGAAGTAGAATACAGAGAAAGCCTTGAGCAGCAAGAAATCAGGTCTCCCCGCTGATTAGATACCATTCTGAGCTTTATCTCAAGAAGCTCTGTTTGTCAGGAGGGAGAATAGTTTGAAATAGAGTTCATTTACAAATATTCATTTAGATTGAAAAAAAAATAAGAGAGCCAGAGATTGGAACTGACCCCCTAAGTAAGACAGAAATACTGATTAATTAGTTACTGTTAATAAAATTGTAATGGAAAATTAATCATTCACAAGTAGAAAAGGCTGTTTTCCTTGTGTCCAAATTAAGAACTTCTATTATGCAGGAAATAAATAAGAAAATAAATCTCCCTCTAAAACATTTTGTTTTATCAGAAAAATGGAGACGGTACTTACTGCATCACCAAGAACACAATTTCATCACTTAGCTGAGATTCCATGAATCCTTTGCAGCACCCAGTGAGTGTTTGCCTTTGTTTACATGCTAATCCTTTTTCTTTTCCAGCTTGACCCTGTTTGACCCAGAATAGAGATGCCACAGAGAGCTATGTTACATTTATCTATATGTGTTGGGTTTTTTTTTTTTTCAAGTGAACAGTGTAGAGTATTTTTTGCCTTTCCTAGCAATGGAAAAACCAATGCTTAATCACCACTCACTCAAATCCACCCACCTCATTCAATTTTTGTAAGTGTGGTTGAGCTGGTGTCGCTGATGTGATGTCTGAGACTTAAGCTCCCTGAGAATACCTCTGCCAAAGCTGGTTTCTTAAATGAAAATAAGAAAATAAACCCTCCTTAAGCAGATCAACAGGCCAAGCTTTTTCCCACTGGAGGGAAAGCGGCCTTCTAAAAAGAGAGACAGGATATTGTGGGACTTTCTATCATTCAGATGAATGGCACAGCTCCTGTTATGCCCGGGTTGACCAGGCCGTACCAACAGTCCCTCTGTCTCCACCCACCCCTGCTGCCCACTCCAGATGTGGTCTCATCTGAATTTCTTCTCCTTCCTCTCTTTATATGACCAGGTCACATCCATCCTGTACTAATCCGCTCACATTAACTCAAATATTCACTCCTATATGTGCAAAGCTAAAGTCTGTTCCATCGTTCAATAGATCTTTGTTTTCTGTTTCTAAATTCACCAATTCCTCTCCTTTGTGTGAGATAAACTAAGAATTAACTGTGTTATATCTTGCTAGACATTAATGCATTCAGGGAATAATAAATATGAGCAGAAGACATGAATAAATGGGAAATATAAATACATATTGGAGCCAATTAAGTACCAGCAAGAATATATTGTATATTCTAAGGTCAAAGAAAAAATTTTCTGAGAAATATTGAGTAGGCTAAATACTAATATATCTTTTGTTACATAATTAAATATATGTAAAGATAAAAAGATGAAAATCTCCCTACTCTTAACACCTAAAACTGACAGTCCTAACCTTTGGTGGATATTCTTTCTGATCTTTGCTACCCGTACATACGCAGCTTTTTTCTTACAATCCTGGACTTACACTTTATGATCATTCTTGTAATGTGTCTGCTCTTTCAACAAATATAAATTGAAAGATTACTTAGAGCTATATATTTTTTAGTTTTATAATTTGGGGATTCAAACCTTAAACTATTTTAACACTATACATATGTCCGTTGACGTGTGACAGTTAATGCATTCTGACTAGGGTCCCTTAATACCTAATATCCTATCAAAACACCAACAATCACGCTTTGCCTTGAAGAAGCAAGCACCTCACTGTGAAATCAGACCTCAAACATCTCTTTATTCCAAAGGTCTTTCATTCTTTGGGCTCATCTGCCATCAATTAGGGTGGGTGATAAGCAAACACTTCAAAAGCCAGCTTTTCAATTATGTTTCCTACTTTCTACTGAAATGATTCTGCCACTGTATATCATGTAGTAATTTTGAAAAGGCTTCATCTTTGCAACCAAGTGATAACTTTAAAATCAAGAATCTGAACCAATTAATTCCTAACATTAACTACTTCTTTTTAAACAAAAGACACTTAAAAGTAAGTGACACAGATACACTTTCCCCACAAGCAATCCTTATCTCTGTCCCCCAGCCCACAACTCTGTTGACAACTCATGCTCAGACTCAAATCATCATTCAAATCATAATTAAAGCGTAATTCCGAACTCTCTTTGCACACACTAATTCACTACCTCCAGATGTAAAAGCCACGCGGAAATTTCTATAGAGCATTATCAGCCAGAAAGGAGAAGAATTAAGATGCAAAAAAGTATCTGCTAGAGCAAGTAAATATTTTGGTTTTAATTACATTATTACCTTGTTTTTATGCTACTAATTATGACAATTTATTATATAATTGACTCGCAAATAAAAAGAACAGAGTGTTTTTGCAGTCTTAAGCTGAAGATAGTATATACTAACGCTTTTCCTAACCCCTCAGTTCCCTTAAAAATATGTGAGATATTTTTCTAATAGGTTTGATAAATCTCTTTCCTGCTCTCCACTAATATATAAAGTTATTGTATACTACTGTTATTTGCTGATTTATCCCTCTATAAATCACACAGCAATAAAAAGTGTATTCTCAAGCCAAAAATAATATATTTGTCTTCATTCCTTAGCACCCAGTTCAGAATGTGAAGCTTAGTGGGTGCTCAATAAATTTTATTGGATAAATTAGTGTATTAATCACTGGAAGGTTTCCTTTAACTTGACATCTTGAAAGTCTTATTGTTGAATGTTAGCTAGTATCCATTTCAGCCTTTACAGATTAACAACCTGTAGCCTTTAGAGAAAAAGATTGAATGTTAGAAATAATAGTTTGCCATAGATGGAAAACAAATGAAGTCATTCTGAGACACGGCAGCCATTCACAAGCCACTTGAGCTGCCTGGCCTGCGCAGTTTATGACCTCAGTCAAAGCTTCTTAGTGAAATAAAGGCTGTGTTCAGTCCCGGGCCATCTATTGTTCTCTCTGTAATTTGTACCAAATTTTAAAGGTTATAAATACTTGCAACGCAGCCTCATTGCCGAGTTCGTCCATTCACACACGGATGCTGTTTGGGGGTTCTGTTTTGTTTTGTTCCTGACTGCAAGCCTGGAGACCTGCATTCCTTTGCTTCATAATAACCTAATCACACGCGCCTTTGAACTCAGGGTGTTCTTCAAATGCCATGATTCTTGTATCTTCCTTGGTCACCTAGCAGTCCACTCGTCAAATTCAACAGGGCCAGTCCGGGTCTTTTAGGAACAGCAGCTGCCGTTAAGAGCTACTTTTTATGTAGGAAACTATAAACTCTTGGGATCCTTTTCAGATTCCGGAAATTCTGATAACTTATGTTGCAAATGACAATAAAATGAATGAAAATAAGCCCCATTAAATACATACAGTTTCTCCTAGTCCTCCTGAGCATATTTCTAGCTCATTGCTCTGCTTTGTGTTAATTTCTCTTGTACTAATATGCCATCTAATGGCTAAGATAGAAATTCAGAAAGAACCACAAAACAAGCGTCATTATTAATTTCAAGAATCGTTTCTATTTAAAAGTAACTTCTTTGACTTGAACCTTTATCTCAGAAGTTAAAAAATGTCTTTTAATAAGTAACAAGAGACAAACACTGTTTTGTATAACAGGAAACGCAAATGGGGTGGAACAGACAGACTTTTGCCAAACAGATTTAAGTTGCCAATTTTATGGCACATCAACTATTTGGATTGATAGCTACATCATGCATATGCTGATGGTGAAATATAGAATATGACTGTACCTACTCTACTATTATACATTAAACATTTAACTTAGGGAAAATATTATTCTAACAACAGACAATCTTTGGTTCTTCCTTCACATGTGTTTCCTCTAACTTAAAATGAATACCTGTCTTCATCATGCCCAAGAAATATAAATACACAAGTTAACTACATATGCTGATAGGTTTACAATTTCTCCTTCATGTTCAGACCCTTTATTTTTGGCTTAACTGTAGTGCCAGCAAATAATAGGGGCTAAGAAATTACTCAGGTAACATAAAAAAACTGGCCATTGGGACGAGGCAGGAATTTGGGGTGAATGCTTTTGAAGTTTTGTTTGAGGCGAACGCATTAGTAGTTTTAGTGCTGCTTACTAAATTAATAGAATATAGTATTTTATAATGTAACTTATTTCCAACAAGAATTTTGTTGTGATTAAAAACACAGAAAATGTATTTAAGTGTGTGTCTAGAAAAGTAGAATTAAAACCCAAGACTCGACAGAAAATGGCATGTTTAAAGTTTCTGCTTTCTGCCACTATTGTGCAAAGTTAGGTAATCTGCTCCTCTCCAAAATGAGATAATACACCTAATACACCGGGCCAGAGGGATGTTCACGTCCTGTGTTCCTGGAAACTATCAAAGCTGCTCCACTTTGTCCCTGCTTCGGAAGATAAAGACATCTTCCCCTATTATGCATTGGAGGAACTGTCACTGAGGTAAACTGGCCTACCACAAAGTCCTTCATGAAACAAGATAAGAATTTAGAACTATTTTTGCAACTTGCTGCTTTTTGTATGCATCGTGGGAATAGGCTATTTTATTAGAGGAAAAAAAATCTTTTTGTATATCAGTAAAACTACCTATGCAATCTTGATGTTTTATTTAAAAGAATAAAAGCATATAAAAAGAAATTTAGACTGAAGTAGAAGAAAGCTGAATTCTAATTCTTTCTGTGAAACCAAGTGACCTTGAGCAAAGACACAGGAGATCGCCCAAAGAGGCAAAGAAATTAGGTAATTTCTAATTTAAACGTTTTAAATACTTATGGAAAAATATATGCACATTTTGCACTTAATATAAAATTATAAGATGGTGGCTTTCTAAATGTGTTTTCCTTTTTGATGTCATTATTTTGATTCAAAGTACATGATAATGGTAAGACAAAATCTGATGAGGTAAAATATAGACTGGAAAGGACTTTTAAGTGACAGCAACTGGGAATTAAAGTACGTAATCTCTGCTGCCATTGGCCATTATTTTAATTGTCATTAATTTGCTTATCTTCCGTTTGGTTTGCTGGATGTTCCCCCTCCTTACTTTGAAGGCAGGAATTGTTTTGTTGGTGTGAGTCTCTCACGGTATCATTTTTAGTCACAGGGGTCCTCAGGAAAGTTTACCAACACTGTCAGGATTAAACATGTCATGTTTAATGCATAGAATATAGCTGCCACCCAGTGAGTGAATTATCAGCGAAGAGTATGCTCTCATATTGTTAAAGAAAAGCTTAGATGCCATGTTCCAAGAGGTTTGAAAATATATTCAGGATCCACCAAGATGGCTAAATAGGTAGAGGCACTAGCTGCCAATCTGACAACCTAAGTTTGATTCTGTAAGCAAAATGCGGAGGGGGATTACAACTCTAGCAAGTTGTCCTGTGACTTCCACACATGCACACGTACACACACAATAATAATAATAATAATAATAATAATAATAATAATAATAATAAATGTAATTTTCGGATTTTAAAGCTTGTATAGCCACATTTGCACCAAACTCTACATAATTACAGATGATTGAAATTAAGGATGAAAAACTAAAGTATCAACACAACTCACATTAGACAGAATTTGACATGGGAGTGCCTTTTTCCTCGTGATTCAATCCTGTAATTCCTCAGCATGAGGAAGGCTGGACACAAAGGGCCCTGCCCAGTGCTTCCTCTGTGACTTCTCGGCGTAGCACTAGCCTAGCCGACTTCTGCTACTGTCTCCAGCAGTTTAGCCGTAGCCAGGACTGGAGGCTGCCCCACGAGCGCTGAGACATTGACCATAAAACCTCCGCCTTCCCTGTTAGTACTGCCTCCTTCCATCCGTATTGCTTAGGCATATGATGCATTCTTTTACTTTAAGAAACAAAAAAAGAAGAAGAATGAAGCCAAGATTATGTGTAGGTGTGTAGGTCATATGTAGGTCAAATCTGTGTTCAGCAACCTGTGTTCCCTACTCTGCTCCTTACTTCAGTTAGAGGCTATTCACCCGCAGTAACTACTCCGTCATTATCCCTACTGGCATGATACCATATATAAGGCAAACATGTAGAAAGAACAGGGAAGTTATGCATAACTAATTTCTTTAACTTCTGGTCTCCAGTACCAAATGATTTTCATTTACTTCACAAGCTCATATTCAAGGGTTCTTTGATTTCCCCAAAGATGCAAACTTTTGAGATCTGCATAGTTTTTCTAATACCACGACCATCTGAGACCTGACTCTAAGGCCATCTGTCTTAGCCAAAGTTTGTTTGTTTCTTTCTTATTTTTTGACTTTTTTTATTTAAAAGGGTTTTTTCACATATATATATATATGATATAATCAACCATAGTTCCCCTTCCCTTCCCTCTTCCCACTCACCTCCCAGCTTCCCCTCCCCCCCAGACCTCAATCCACTCCTCAAAAGGATAAGGCCTCCCATGGGAAGTCAACAAAGTCTGGCATATCAACTTGAGGCAGGACCAAGCTCTTACCCCTGTGTCAAGGCTGAGTAAGGTATCCCTCTACTAGGAGCAGGTTCCAAAAAGTCAGTTCACGCTCTAGGGATAAATCCTGGTCCCACTGCCAGAGGCCCCAGAAAATACTCAAGACACACAACTGTCATCCACATTCAGAGGGCCTAGTTCGACCCCATGCAGATTACCCAGCTGTCAGTTCAGAGTCAGTGAGCTCCCAGTGGCTCGGGTCAGCCATCTCTGTGAGTTTCCCCACCATGCTCTTGACCCCTTTGCTCATATAATATCTCTTCCCCCTCTTCCACTGGACTGGAAGCTCTGCCCAATGCTTAGCTATGCATCTCTGCACCTGCTTCTGTCAATTGCTTTAGCCAGAGTTTCTATGGCTCTGATTTTAAAGCATCATGACCAAAAGCAACTTGAGGAAAAAGGGTTTGTTTTACTTACAGGTAACAGTCCATCACCATCACCAAGGGAAGTCCACACAGGAACTCATGCAGGGCAGAAACCTGGAGACAAGAACTGAAGCAGAGGCTGTGGAGGAGTGCTGCTTATGGGGCTTGCTTCAGTGTCCTACTGAGCCTGCTTTCCTATAGGACCCAGGACCACTATCCCAGCAGTGGCACCATCCACAGTGAACTGAGCCCCCCCCCCACATCAATAATCAACTAAGAAAATGTGCTAAGGCTGTCTGACAGGCCAGGCTTTTGAAGGTATTTTCTCAGGTGTGCTTCTCTCTCCCCAAATGACTCTAGCTGTTATGAAGTCAACATAAAACTAGTTATCACACCATAAACACTAGGGCCATTAAAGGCAGGCTGAGGTAAAGCTTGGATCCTAGTGGCAAAATACTGAGGTTCAAATCCCAGCTCTTTTATCTACCAATTCTATAACCATGGACAAGAAATGTGACCTCTTAGGTTCCCATTTCCTTGTCTTTAAAGTAATAACAAGTCTAGAATCTCAAAGAGTCATCCTAAGGGTTAATCATGTTCTACACATACAGTGTTCTAAAAACCCAGAACACCTGACACCTAGTAATCAGAAAATGTCCGTTATTGGGGCTGCAGAGGTAGCTCGCTTGGTTAAGATCAATTGCTGCTCTTGCAGAGGACCTAGGTTCAACTCCCAGAATGCACATGGTGGCTCACAACCCCTTCCAGTTTCAGAGTATCTGACTCCATCCTCTGACTTCTGCAGCACCAGGCTCACACTGTTAGTCCCAGCACTCGGGAGGCAGAGGCAGAAGGATCTCTGTGAGTTCAAGCCCAGCTTGGTCTACAAAGGAAGTTCTGGGACAGCCAAGACTGTTACACAAAAGGCCCTGTCTTGGGGGTAAAGGTGAGGGTGGCTGGAGAGATGGCTCTGTCCTCTGATATTCTAGACTATTTTATTAAATATACAATATATCACCACAATAAAACGTAAATGCAGGCAAATGGTCATACACATAAAATTAAATAAATAAATCTCTCCCTCTTAAAAAAGTTAGCTCGTGGGGCTAAAGAGATGGCTCAATAGTAAAAACACTTACTGCGCTTCAAGAGTTCCCAAGTTCAATTCCAAGAACTGATGGCAAGGAGGTCACAACCGCTTATAAACTACAGCCACAGGGATCTGACACCCTCTTCTGGCTTCTATAAGCATTCACATATGCATGCCCCACAGAGACATTTGCATACACCTAATTAAAAATAAAATAAATCTGTTAAGAGTTAGATATTATTAGAATGGCCATTTAACTTTTTTTTCCTGAATGAAAATGTTAGAACTCTAACAAAGCAAACAAATTAATTCTAATGCCTCATCCATCTGGTAATCCTAATTTCTACTTTTTATAGTTACGGTGATCATAACTTCTAGCTTCCCATTTTATATCTGTTGTTGTGGGTGATTATTAATAGCAAATCCTTTCATTTTCAGATATATTCAGCTTTAGACAACAAAATATACAGCCATTCTAATTCTGACATAAAGCACCCAGTTATCTTCTTTTGTAAAATTAGGAGAATGAATTTGGCATCTGGGATCATAGAAAACATAGGATTTGTGCAAAATACATGGAAACAAATATTTGGTGCTTTATAAAGCTTAAAACCTTATGAAATGCTCATTGCTTAGGATAAAATAACACAATTTGATATATTCCTAAAATAAGTAGAGCAGTAATTAGCATGCATGTGGAGAGCTGCTCTGCTGTCTGTCCTGGCTGGGAAGGTATGCCAGGCTCTCTGCAGGGCCTCTGCAGGGCTCACCTTTGGCTCTCTGTTACTTGCTTCCATACTCCTACCTTCCAGCTGTAAGGTCAAGAAAGGAAAGAGAAAAATTAGAGAAGAAGCTTCTCAGATCTTCCTGAGGCCCTCTGCTCTGCTGAGTCAAGCTTCACAAAGAAGCTGGACCTTTTCCCATCCAAGCCCAGCAAACAATCACGTCTCAACAAATATTAACTCTTCAGGATAGAGAAGAAACAGAGCCACACAAGTTCTCTGTCCCAACATGGTACTACAGAGTGACAATATTGAATCTGAGAAGTAATAACACCTTCACTGAGTTCACTGCTAAATATTTTATAGTATGTAAAGCCAGAAATAGCTCCTGGAAGATGACAGAAATGTTTAAAGATTAAATATACCAGAGTAGAATCGCTTTCATTTCTTATCTCTATCACGCCACACAAAACAATTTTTCTAACTCAAATGCCATGCTACTATATTTATGACCATCTTCAAATTAATCACAATGATTTTTATAAACACTGCTAGAGATCAAACCCAAGGTCTTGGGCATGTTGGACAAGTGTACTGCTTAGCTATATCCCAGGCTCCACAGTGCAAGTAAATAATTAACAAAACTTACACAATTGAGCCAAATGCATATCATTTATGAAGCACATATTGCAATCAATACTATTATATTAAAAGTAGATTGATTACATAAACATCATTCACAATTACAAAAAATAGAGATTTTTAATATGTCATAGCCATGCAAAATTTCATCTTAAAATTAATCACACTATCATTGCTTGATTTTTACAAAAATCCAAAAGAAACAAAAAAAGGATCCTGCTGAGAACGAGAAACTGTGAAGGCAGTCGTACAGAAAAATAATTGTTCTGTTTCCGATTCTTTCAATAATGGATTATGAAGATGATTGCATGCAACTTCTTCTGTCTCAAGACAGTGTGGCGTTTTCAATAATAAGCTTCTGAATAAAGGAACTACTACCAGAGTGTTTGCCACACAACTGGCTGCCTTTGAAACTAAGAGAGTCTTTTGCTTTCCCAGCCTTGACACTCACGCCTTAAAGCTCTGGCATTCTGTCGAACAACTTAACCTGTATTTATACTCATAGGGTCTCTAGAGGCTTGTGCGTATATGTTTTACTAGACCTGACAACATTTTCACAAGGGAGAAATAAGCTTTACAATAAGCCTGGAAACGGTTAAGTACCCCACATTTGTCTCTCCAGCAACAGGCATAGACTGTTCCTCTCCGATATTATAATTACATTTAACACTAAAAGAGCATCACCTCAAACCACTGTTGAATAGAACTTAAACAAAGATAGCCTCTAACTCTGATCCATTTGCCAGCAGAGGAAAAGGTGTATTCCCTGTTTAATGGTTCTTCCGGAAGCTTTACCTAAAACTGGATTTAGTTTAGGGAAGATTAATGTTCTCTAAGGTAACTGTCCATACAAATGCCAGGCAGGGAGGGTGGCAATTTCAAAATAATAGTTTCTCTGTCCTGGTCTGTTGTATCCAGAGGAGGTTTATTAATGTGATACCCCAGAGAAACAGGAAAGAATGAGAGGGTGCAGTTCGTGATTTAAAAAGATCAAGAATTCTAATGGCCTCACTATTTTGGGAGGTAGGATTAAGTGGAGGAAAGATGATGGCAGACATCTGTTCCTTCAATTTCCCTATAATGAGGCCTCCGCTATGATATGACAGCATCCTTTTTAATCCCTACTACAGAAAAGAAGTATTTATTGAATGTTTGTTAAGTATTATTCGATCAGAATGCCAACGTAGGAAGTGTCCGAGGTAGTGGATTCTTAGAGACATTGTTTAAGGAATAACACAATTGTTCAGAGCAGCTCACTGTCAATACCACGAGAAACTGACTGTCTCACCAGCTCACTAATAGTGTGATGCTCCTGGGCTCTCAGCACTTATCTAAACATATGTACAAGAAAGTAAATGTCGTCCAAGCAGTAATGTCACAGTGACGCCACGTGAGTTCTAAACACAAGTATGTTATAAATTTCAGAGGTGTTAGATATCTCTGAAAACACCACTCATGAGATCCAGGACTGGCAAACTCCCATTTTTATGGCTTTTCCTGTACCTCAAAGGATTGACTCTCAAAAACATTTATGAAAAAACAAATATGCTGGTGTAAAACCTCATCCTTTATCATTTGCTATTACAGCAATTCCAGCCCATAATGTGAGTCCTTTGATTAAAGGGAGCATTGAAAACTGGGGTTTGTTATCATAGGTCTATGTCAATCAACCATAGATAATCTAGTAGTACAGAATCATAACATAAAGATTTTAAATGTCCCTACTCTCAAGAGGTTCAATGTCAAAGTGGGGGAAATAGACATAAATATCTATATAAATAATTTGGGAGCTGGCAAGATGGCTCTGCAGGTGAGGGAATCTGCTGCTAAACCTGACATTTCTGAGTCAGTCTAATATCCAGCACCTACATGGTAGAAGGAGTGCCTTATCTCTCACAAGTTGACCTCTGATCTCCATGTACATTCTCTCTCTCTCTCTCTCTCTCTCTCTCTCTCTCTCTCTCTCTCTCTCTCTCTCTCTCACACACACACACACACACACACACACACACACACACACACACACACACAATTATATTGCAAGCAATAAGTGACTCCTAATAAGAAAAAATTTGATGACAAAGAAGAAACATTCATTCAGGGGAGTTGGATTAAAAAGTATTAGCATAAAGAGCTAAAAGTATCTAAGAAGCTATTGCAGTCTTATGAGAGATACAAACAAGGATTGGTAAACTGACAGAAACCAAGAGAAACCTTCCCTGTGCCTGCCACTAGGATACCTCATGTCTGTTTTTTTCCTGCAGTCTGTTCCATTTTTCCACCATTTCTACAGATCAAATCTCAGCTTGCCTTGAAGACCTTGAGACCTCTAACACCCATAGCCAGTCAATTTATTCTGTTTGTCTCCATATCAAACCCTTTAAAAGAGAATCTGATGTCATTTGTCCCTAGTCCAAGGACAGATTCTCCTGAAAGATGGTATGGTGCTGAGGGGAAAATGTCCTACCCTGAACAGTAATTTCTCAGTTAGACTGGGAGGAAAGCCTAAGGGAAGAGGCCCTCCAAACAGAGTGTGATACTCAAGGATGTGGTTGGAGCAAAATACCCCATCTAAACAGACTCCTGTATAACAATCTATGGCCAGAAACAACTGATGAAGTAGAAGGTAGACAGGGACAAATGATAACATACATTTTTCTATCTGCTCAGGGTCCACTTTTTCCCCAGAGTTGATGGAGGGGATGTTTAAGCAGAGGAGAGATGACAGCAGACCTGCACTTTAGACAGAACCCCCCTAAGGTGGTGGTGGCTTATGCCTTTAATCCCAGCACTTGGGAGGCTTGGGTGGATCTGTGAGTTCAGGTTTTCAGAGTGAGCTGTAGGACAGCCGGCCAGGGCTACACAGAGAAACCCTGTCTCAAAACAAACAAACAAACAAATAAACAAACCAAAATGCACACACCAAAAAAAACCCAGCAGCATGAAGAGTAGATGTAAGGAGGCCAGGCTGAGTTCACAGTTGTAGACTCACTGCAGAAAGTCAGGAGGAAGAGATTGTAGCAGTGACCCTGTCCTCTTTGGAGGAGGGGAAGGGGTTGAGGATATTGAAGGATGGCTAAGCCCTCTGCCTCTGTATCCAAGAATGCAATTCTAAAAAGCTGTGAAATGGAAGGAAGGAAAATTTAACCAAACCAGGGCAGGTGGAAGTTGAGGTATGTTCCAGATGTGGGAAGAATTCTCTAGAAGGAATTACCATGCTCAATACAATGTGCCTTCTCTCCATTTTCTCTACGGTCTCTGAATATTTTAATCTAAGCAAATAGTAGTAAATGGGGCATAAGCATAAGGGGAAACACAATAACTAGTAATTAAGCCTTAATCAAAGGCATATGCCACTTATCTGTCATTGCATTAAAATGTCTGTGACGTTAGCCAGTCACACAAAAGGACTGGAATTCTTTTCTCATAAAACCTTACCTTGTGAATGTGGGGCTTCATTTTATTATGTATTTAATTAGAAATTTTCACAGTGTTTTTCTTTCAGTTTTAAGAATAAAAAGTAAAAGATGAAGAATGTGAATTTCTCCAATGATTCCGTGACTTTGAAGCCACGTATCTGAATATATGATCTCTTGCTTTCCTATTCAGGAACCCTGGAGAGCAGCATTATCTAACCAATTACGAATGCATATATTTTCACAAGAATATGCAATCTTAACTGGCTCAGTACAGGACATTGAAGTGACTAAGTATTAAATGAAAGCTTGTTCTTTTTTTGTGTGGAATTCACTCCAGCAAGAAATTAAACAAGGAGATTTGAAATCCAAAAACAGTAGACCACCTCATGAGACACTATTAATTATTGGTGGGACCCAGTCTTCTGGTTTCTTATCTCCTCATACACCCAGTTCCCATTTTAGCTCCCATTACTGAAAGGATTATACCATTTGTTAATGCATTCAGCAACCTTGGTATCCAGGTAAGCATGGGTACTACACCTGCCCTGGGTTTTTTGTTTTGTTTTGTTTTGTTTTAACCTAAGTTATATAAATATAATTTGAATGAGCCGTAGTTGTCACTGACAGTCTTTTCAATGGACTTGAAATCAGTAGAGAATATTTAAAAATTAGTGGCTGGGGAGATGCTCATGTGGTAAAGTACAGGATATATGAGGATTTGAGTTTGGAGTCTCAACACCCACATAAAGAGCCAGCACTACAGCATGTGCCAAAGAGACAAAGACAGGAAGATATTTGGGCTTGCCAGGTAGCCAGGCTAGCTGAATCTGGTTAAATCTAGGTTCACTCAAAAACCCTAAATGGAGGGAAATCAAGATAGACAATAGAAATGAACTTCTTGCCTGATACACAGGTGTCCATATGTGCATGTGTGCCGGTGCACACACACACTCTGTTGATTTAAGAGCTATTTATGTTTGGAGTCCCTGGAGTTTTAACATTCTGCTCATGTGTACACTAACCCAGCAATTTCTGAATGTCAATTGGCTCTTAGTCCTGTGGTACCATACAACCTAAGTTCTTATTTTATAGACTCCTGACATCTGTCAGAGTCTGAGTACATGCATAGTTTCTTTTCTCCTCCTCCTCATCTTCCTCCTTCCTTTAATTGATTCTGTTAAGTCTTATTATTAGGAATACAAAACCCTTAGCCCATTTTCTGAGTAAAACTCATCTGTTCAATCATTAAAATAAATGACATAATCTTCAACAGTTAGCAATGAAAGGTTGTTTGGTGGAGACTGTAAAGCTTGACTTTGAGCTGGTTGTGGTGGTATACATCTCTCATACTAGACCTCTTAAGGGTCTTCAAGGTTGAACCTAGTATGTATAAAAAGAAAGGTACTTCCCCCTGCAATCCAGAGGTGAGTCTGGGGACATAAGAGAGAATGGAAACAGCAACTATAATAATGATAATAATATATAATAATAAGAGAATAATATAGAATAACATAATAAAACTAAAATGTCTAAAATAATAAAGGAGGCAAAACTGTATTGTTTACTTTAATATATGTTTTTTTCAGGGGGTGGATCAAGCAAAGGTGAGTTGTACTGATAAAATGATTTACAATATCACCTTGCAATATGAAAAAGCAGGGTTCAAGTAGTAAAAACACACAATACACACACAACCATTTTTTTCTACTTCCTGGACACTAACCATTCACTATGAGCCTGGTAAATAATAGATGCTCATTTCTCAAGTTTTAGCTCACATTCTGTCCTCAAAATCTTGCCAAGTATCTATGAAAATAAAAATGAAAAGCATATTTTAACAACAGGTTAAATGATTTAAGGCTGAATCAGCCCTCTGCTTTTTCTTAGTTGCCCAGACAAAGACTAATATATAACCATGAGATCTGGAATCCATAAATGTCAGAAGCACAAAGCAGGGTAATCCACATCAGTTTGCAGGGCTGGGGGTGGGTGCGAGGACATTTTATAGTCATAGTTTATGAATGCCGGCTAAAGGGGTGTTTTCATATTGCCGTAATGTATTTTTCTTAATGTCTGCGCTGCCTAAGTTCCCCCTGAGTTCCTGCAGAGACGGGCCAAGAAGTGTTCCCTTCTCACCCTCTTTCTTTTTTATTCCCTGGTTTGTTTAATCTGTTCTCCCCTCAGCCATTTTTTTTTTCTAATTTATCTTAACTCTGGCTGGTGCACAAGCAAGTCAATAACTAGACAACAGTGGTGTCTAATATCGGATGTTAAAAGTACACAAATAATAGCAATATCATCTTATTTTTAATTTATAATAGGCTGCTGTTTAGGGGTTATTTTTTTTTTCCTCGTGGGGAGATTCTATACTCCTTTTCATTATTATAAGCATCTTCACTCAAAGGGCTAACCAAGAATCAACGTTTCCTCCAACAGCTAGAACCCAAAGCTAGAAGCCCAAAGAATCTCAGGCATACAAAAACTTGAGGAGACTCTACTTTCTGAAGGAACGTTCTCCGGTCTGGATGAAGTCACCGACATGTCTCTTGTCTCTTGAAAGAAACAATGTCAGCGCGACCTATTAAAGTCAACCCTGAGCTAGGGAGCAACAATGAGCTGGGGATTAGCACTGACAGCTCTCTTAATGTGACTCTTTTGGACAGGGATTAATTTAATGCGTTGCTGTCAAATGAAACAAAAAACGAGATGGATTTACTAATGACTCTATTCCATAGCACACGCTTTCCACTCCCGATCTGTGTCAGAATGAAGCTGACAGCAAGAGAAAATAATTATTTTTTTAATGAAAAGGAGGAAGATATTCCATTCTTGACAAACTTTGAAGAAGTGAGCTTGTACTGGGCCTCCAAGAGAATAAGTTTAGGATGCGGAGCCCCAAGAAACCGGGGACTTGGTGACCCTTTCTGGCTTGGGCACAAATTTTCAAGATGACCTCAACTTCCCCAGATCTCAATCACCTCTGATGTCAAATAGAAGGCTGAATTAAAGAGCTTCCAAACTTCTTAACTCTAAATTGCTAATCTCTAGAAGAGGGGATCCAGCCCACCCGGAACACCAGCCTAGTCCCACAGACAACTCTGCAGAGGCTGTGACAGAGAGGGGGCGAGTCAAAGAGCGTTGATCTCTAGGGGGTAAAAAAAAAAAACCCGCTTTGCCAAGTCAAACGCTAAAGCCTCCTTAAAATAGTTGGGATTTCTTTGTTCTCCCTAACAAAGAAACTTTAATTCACACTTCTCTGCGAAGAAAGACAATCCAGACAGGCCGCTTTCGGGTGAAAGGTGTCTCGTCAATTAATGATCATTAAATAGTCACTGAAGATTGGCAGGATCTAGTCACTGAACCAGGTGCTTATTACTAAGAAAGCATCGATTTACAGTATAGACTGGGCACTGTTGTTCCTTGAGATTGCTTTGCATTTACCTCCAGCGAGGCACACACTCCCCGAATCTGATGCACTTGTGCATATTCACGGCAGTTAGCGTGACTTTTATAAATCCCTCTGGGCTCGGGTCTCAGAGGCACCCTGGCAGGGGTGATTCCCTGCAGCGTCCGAGGTGAAGACCTTGTTGCAGAACGCCTACGGTTCGGGACTAGCCGGCAGCCCCCAGCCTCAGCCCGTAGGGCTGGAGCGATGCTCCGGGAACAGGGCGCGGCCACAGGCAAAGATCTCTCACTGGGCCGTCTCGGCCTCGGTCAGTGACCCCGGAGCTCCTCAGCAAGCGAATGCCCCAGTCCCCGCAGCCCTCCAGAGCCGGGGACTGGCGGCAGAATCCCGCGTGGCCATTGACCCAGCAGCTCCCAGCCCCGGGGGCCGCGCCGGCCCGCGCCTGACTTCTTCCCGCATCCTCCGCCTTTTCCCTGCTAGCCGCCGCGGTGTCTCTTCCCTGGCTTTGGCTACTGACTACTGTTTCTCTCTTTTTGTCTCCCTCCTTTACTGTGGCCAACGGATTTCATCCACTTTCCTCCTACCCGCAGACCCTGCACTCCTCAGTTCCCCACGGCTCCGCTCAGCAGGTACCTCACTAGCTGCAGCCAGGAAGGACGGCTGGCTGTACCAAGGAGGCTTGCAGGCTCCCGCCCCTCGCCCAGGAGACCACCTCTGTCCCAGAGCAGCAGCCAGCCACCAGACCAGCCTTGTCGCCTTGTCCCCGGCACCGGACGCCACTGTTAGAGATTCCTGTGGGCCGGTGATCTGCGGGGGGGAGTGGAACCTAGCTCGCCCTGGACCTTGCTACAGAAAACAACAAATTTATAGAGACGTTTACGTTCGAATAAGAACATTAAAAATAAATTAGTACAGGAAACCAAAGAATACTTTGCTATATAAATACATATAAATGTACACACAATTATATGGCATAAAGACTACTCCAAAAATGAAGTATATTCTTTAATTTTTACCTATAGGCAGAGATATGGATCAAATTACGTATAAAAGTCGGCTAGAAAAGAGAAAATTCAAACCCAACAAAACTGGATTATCTAAAGGCGATGAACTGGTATTTTGCCTATTTCCTGAAATATTTCAAAGATTCCTTATAGTCTTCATAATATAAAGTCTTCGTAATAGACTTCTATGTACATCATCATAGTTGAGAGCAAAACAGTATAAATAAAATGCCATAAACCATAACCAAAGTTGTTTTAAGAACTTTATTTTAAAAACAAAACTGGGAGTGGGGGACTTATTTAAAAAAAAAAAAGAAAGAAAGAAAGCTAAATAGAGAAATTGTAACTGCTTGCAGGTTACTTCAAATTTGTAAGTATAAAGTTTTCTTTGAAACTATTTCTCATTTTTATGAGAATCTAATTGAGGATCACCTGAAAACCGTGGGGGAAGGAAGACAAGGAGTGAAATGTCAGTTGTGTGCGCGGACTGTTTGTAAGACCAAAAGAACCACAGTGCCACCTTGTGGGGAAAAGGAGAGCTTCTCATTTTTTCTTCCTCAGCATTAGTCTCTTCTTTTTCTGTAGACAGAACACAGGAGGAAGGGAAGGAGACTAAGCCATGTAAGAGACAGCAGAAGTTTTATTCATGTGGATAAATAGTGCTGTTATTCTGGGTTATTTTAAACATACTACTATGTTTGTATCAAAGCTTTTAAAATTATAGCAAGAAAAACAGCAATATGTAGTACTGTGAAATCTTCTAATGGGATAGATAACCTGAAAATTAGAGTGTTTGCTTGAAACAATAAATATAAAATTGTGTCCATGTCCTAAGAGGATGATTCTTCACATGTTTCACTATTAAATATTTAAGTCTTTTAAAGAAAATGAAGTTTCTTTGTTCATCTGCTTGCATCTGAAAAGGTTTATTCTTAGATAAATATAAAGCAGTCTTACTTTTAAAATCTGCTTTTCTAGTACTAATAAAAATAAAGCAATGATTTATAGGGTCTACAAACATGACCTTAATAACCGAAGTCTGTCCTCTGCATATGAAGAGGCTGTAGACCATACACCTAAACTTTAAGAAGTTCAAACTATAGCGCTCCAAAGCTAACAAGTTCAAACTAAAAGCTGCCCCTCTTCTATTGTGCAGCTGGAAGCATCCTACATGGTGTGAGTGATTCCTTTCCAAACGTCTTCTGCAAGGCAAGGTAGAATTCAGGGGTTACCTCTAGGCATCCTTTATTCTTTGTGTTTTAGAATCACAGGACTGTTACATCCCTCTGACCTTCAGGAAGGACTAAATCAAAGGTATCCCAGGAAGAGACCAGTGTATTTCAAACTGTGTTCAGCAGAGCCCCAGGGGCTGTGAAAAGATTATGAGGAAAGGGAAACACAGAGAAAACCCCCTCCCTCCCATCTCAGCAAGCTGCTTTCATCATCTTCCTGCACAGGAATTCTCCTCAAGACTGTATGCAAACTACAGGGTCCAGAGCTACAAAAGGAATAAAGTCGCCAAGATAGCCTAACCTAGTTTAAAAATTTAACAAAGAATTTTTCTGGAAGCTTCTGCAAGTTTATTAACCATGGGCTTGCCTAGCAGCCCTCCATGTTTCTTTATAAAGTATCCTTCCTTCAAAACAAGAAAAAAATATTCGTTATAGGCTGTAGTTTGGTTAAAAATTTAAAAAAAAAAAAAAAAAAGATGGATTAAATGCAGACTTCACATCTGACAACCCCAATCCATTCAGTTCTGGAAGGAGCACGGTTGTATTTGATTTCTATTTCCCACCCTTCCTCTGTGCTTTTCTTGCAGGAAAACATAGGTACATATTCAAACACCACAACCTCAGGAAAACGGGATTATATTCATATGCTCTTCCTTCAGTTACATCTTTCTGATTCTTCATTCCTTGAAAACTCTATGGTACTCAGGGTACAGTGTACACTATTCACTAAATTTCATCCGTATTATTTGGGATTTGGATTTTTTCCTTATTATTCTTCTATATATTCTTTCCTTTATCTAACGCATATTCCCTATACTTTTTGTCTGGCCAACATTTGAATAAATGTTTCAGCTTTTATGTTACTTCCCCAGGAAAACTAGAACATCAACTTTATGAGGTTTGTTAGCTTGCTTACTTGTTTTGTTTGGAAGTCTCAATGTATGGTCCAGATTAGCCTAAGATTTATGGTAATCTTCCTCCCTCAGTCTCCATCAACCTAAGAAATAGTCATTTCAAAGCCTTAATACATAATTTCTCAATGCAACACACTTTCCTCTCTCCTGTTTAAAATACAAACAAAGGGACGCCCTTAAAATAGTCACAAACTACCTTCCTCTCAAGAAACCAAGTAGACCTAGATGCAGTTTCAGGTACTCTAGTTCTCCGAGAGAAAAAAAAAAATGTTTTGTTGTTATTGTTTGGAAGAACTATTTGGCCATATCCATCAATATAAATATCTTACAACCCAACATCAAAGTAGCTTTTTAAAAAATTTTACTTTTTTATCTTGTGTGGGTGAGTGGAGAGTGGTTCTCACCCACACAGTGGGTCTTGGGGATCGAACTCATGTCATCGAGCTTGGTGGACAGTGTCTTCCACTGAGCCATCGTGAATGGCTTTTCTTGGGGAATACTCACACAACCTTATTGCTTCATTCAACACACTTACCGACTGTCCTTAAGTTGTGGTCATTTTATAAGTCTCTTATAGAAGAGTGATCAGAAGAAACAAAAGAATTTATAAGGGTGAACTACGCCTACACAAGATTAACACCCACATATTACATAAGCATATGTCATTACAACTTGTGATAAATAGAAATAAAGAGCTATAAAATGCAATCATATCTGTCACTTTAGACTCAGTCTTGAGTAGAATATTTCTGAAGCTTCTTACATACAGGTACCTACCTTTCTTCTTTCAGTATACCTCAACAGACAAGCTAAGTCAATTGAACCTTTGGAATAGACAGTTCTTTATGCTTATTTTAGACTTTGTCCAAATTTTATTGTTAGGATATTGTTAAGACACTTAACTACTTTTATCTTATTGGTTCTTTTTACTTTTCTACTATGAATTATTTTTCTCAAATAAGGATATAATATAATCAGTTATACAAATATAAATAAATACTACTCCTCAGATAAAACCACAAATATAAGTGAAGCTAAACTTTTGACTGGCCAGAAATTCCAGCTCAACATTATTCAACAGCTTAACCTGGTTTAAAAGATTTCAAATTCAGCACTGCCTTCGACAGACAAAGGAGCTGAGCCCCTCCCCCTTATCCGATGCAGCAGCCAAGAAAGCAAGGCCTGCTCCTTGCCAGGCAGCACAGTAGAGCAGACCCTATTTACTGGGAAGCATGGAAGATCTGGTTCTGTCCCTCATCCACCATATGGTGGTGTAAGGGCGAGATCCCCCTCACCCATACCCACCACCCCTCCCTGCATTTGGCAGGTTGAAGTGCTGGCCCTGGGACAATAAGATTAGGAGAGCTGTCCCTGCCCCTCAACAGCTCTAACACTTGGGAAAGTGACCCAGCACCTCACCTGGGCAACACAGTAGAGCCCTGAAGGGGTAGGTCGGGGAGAGCCAACTCTAAGGGCATGAAAGCAGAAGAAATGGCCTTACCCCACAGCCAGGGCAATGCTGGAGATCTCACCCTGGTGGTGAGAACGGGAGAGCTGGCTGGCTGGACAACCCTGCAGCTACCCAGGCCCAGAACCAGGGTTAGGAGTTGGCCCACCCCAACATTTACCCCATCTATGATCTTCTGGAGCACGTGAAGGGGCTGGACCTACAGACACAAAGCTTCAGGATCTCCACAACACAGAGCAACAACAGGATACCCAAGAGGAGCCCTACTGAGGGCCCAGAATCAATAGTGCAATAGAAACCAGAGACCTTGAATCAAACTTGCACATAAAGATGTACTGATAAAAGGATGACTGACTCACTCTGTCACACTGCAGCTTCCATGGCAAGATTTTTTTCTCTTAAATTGTATTTTATTTTAGGAGAGATTACAATGACAGAGTGGATACAAAGAGCTAGGAAACAAATGGGATCGAGACATGTGGGAGATTGTGTTGTTACATTGTAAATAATTGTCCCACCCACAGGTTTAATAAAAAGCGTTGATTGGCCAAAGGAAGGCAGGAAGTGTGGGCGGGGCTACCAGACTAAGAAAACTCTGAGAACAGGAAGAACAGAGCAAAATGCCAGAGAGAAGCAGAGCCCAAAGCAGCTTCTGAGTTGTGTCTCTCATGTGAGCCAAGGTACAGAGACTCCCTGCTGAAGCATATGGGCTTGGGCTACAAAATGGCAGGCTTTTGGAGTGCAGCTTAAGGTGTAAAATGGCTTGTTCTTGAAGTCTCACAGGACCCTCAATATAAGCAAATAGTTGTAAATGATGTATTTAATGTTTCTGTTCATAAGAACAAAAAGGGAACAGAATCAAAGATGGCTTCCTAGTGTGGATGTTTTCTTGGATCAGCTCTGTTTGCCAGAGGCAAACTGAGGCTTGACTTTTTTGAAGAGAAGCTTCCTGATTCAGCCTTAGAGGCAAAACACTTGTGAGTTTTTTAAGAGGCCCTGTTGCCTAATACGTAAATGGAGTTAATGAGCAGCAGATGGCAAAGCTTTACTTGGTAATTATATGAACCCTAAAATTCCCCAGAGTACGTGGGTTAAAAAGATAAATTCTATGAAATTTGACTAGGAGCTGGGTGGAGCCATCCACCCATCCTACCAACCTTTAAACCTTGGCAGATTAAAGATGTGTTCAGAAACAGAAAGAAATAGGAGAATCTGGGTGGAGTCAATCACCCTAGCCAAGCAAAGGTGTGGTCAGAGACAGAAAAAGTTAAGAAATAAATATACAGTAAAGACAATTTCTTTAAAAAGTCTAAGTGGTTTAGAGTGTGTTGAAAATATATATACATAGGCTTAGAGAAAGAAAAGAAAAGGTAGAGAAAGCCCTTAAAAAAAGAAATAGAGTTAAATAAATAAATAAATAAATAAATAAATAAATAAATAAATAAATAATAAATAAATAAAAATAAGCCATGTAAAGATGGAAAATACAAAGAGTGTCTGGATACTATATATTATTGTCTTATCTTTAAGCTTCTTGACTGAAAATGACTTAGTAAAAGCTGCTAAAAGACAGTTGATTATAAATGCTGCTGAATTCATTCAACCTATATATTTTGTAAATGACTTGACTTTAAAATTGAAATAGAAAAATATGCTACTTTGGAGAAGAGGTTTTCTTTTTATTTTCACAGAAAATGAGAGGCTATGGATTTATTCCTCAATAAAGAACATAAAGTTTGATAGAGGAAGACCCCCTGAAAAATCTCCAATGGAAATGGTTGGACCAGATGATTCAGCATTTCAGAGCACCTGTGTTGAAGTTTCCCGGGCTCTGTATCCAGAATAATTTCAAGGAGACTGGATGAGATGACCCAGTCTTACAGACTACTCCACTAAGACTTGTACGTAATCCTAAATTTTTCTTTGGATTTCCATGGGATTGCCAATGTCCCCATTCAGCAGGAAGTAGCCTCGAGAACGATGCCCACATTCCCAAAGCATGGATTATGGATGTTTGTGTTTATTTACAGTGTTGTTTATAAGTTGTTATAGATAAGGGGGAGAAAGGAATATTAGATGTGGAGTTCTTTATTTAAAAAAAAAGAGAAAAGGGGATATGTGGGAGATTATATTGTTATATTGTAAATAACTGTCCCACCCACTGGTTTAATAAAAAGCGCTGACTGGCCAAAGGCAGGCAGAAAGTATGGGCGGGGCTACTAAACTAAGAAAACTCTGAGAACAGGAAGCACAGAGCTGAATGCCAGAGAGAAGCCAGAAGAAGCAGAGGACAACTATGCTGCTCTAAGAAAAGGTACCGAGCCGCATGGCTGAACATGGGTTAGATTAAGGGTACAGAGTTAGCAAGTGATATGCCTGGGCCTTAGGCCAATCAGCCTAAAATTATTGTAAACATCTGTGTGTCTCTGCGTATCTGCGGGACTAAACCTTGAGACGAGGCCCAAAAGTCTGAGCCAGAAACCTCTCACGACAGAGATGCATGATATAAAAAACACAAAGTATAAATTTAAATTGTTTTTTAAAAAGATTTCAAATTCAGTGTACAGAATGCATTTTGTATATCTATGTTCAGGACATTAAAGTCTACACTGAAAAGGTTTGTATGACACTCACCAGTTAAAATGTCTTCCACTGTATTGGAGGAGAAGGACCTAGATAAAACACATGACTCATACTGATGGGTTAGTGTCAAAGAATAAGTTGTAATAAGAATAAGAATAAGCCAAGCTGTGGAGTCACAGAAAATCCAGACATGTCTGGGCATGCTAGAACACAAGTACAATTCAACCACCAAAGTTCTATTTATAAAAGAGACCAAGGATAATGCAGGAAAATTACTCATCTTCAGACAGACTTTAAAGGTACAGGTTAAACCCAGTGAGCTCTAATGAGCTAGTGCCAGTGCAGAGGGGTGATCTTAGCTGTGTTAGTAAGGTCAGTAGTAGATCAGTGACTTGCTCAGCCATCATCAGAGAAGCTTCGTCCTGCAGCAGATGGGAACAGATACAAGAGACCCACAGTCAGACTTCACGCAGAGAGTGAGAGACCTAGGAACACTCAACCATAATGGGATGTCTCCATCAAATCCCTTCCCTCTGGGCTCAAGAAGCCCAGCAGCAAAGAAGGAAGAAGGAGTACAAGAACCAGAAGGGAAGTCAAACACAGAGAGGGCCAGGGCCTCTAGTCAACAGGACCAACACACATAGGGATTCAGAGACTGTGGCAGCATGCACAGGGCCTGCACAGGTCTCTACCACATGATGTCCTAGAGCTGAAAAGAGAAGTGGACATATGCTCCCATTCCCAACCCCAAAATCAATCTCCAATTAATATTCATTTGCAAGTGAAAAATTAAGTATCAGTGGGAAACAAACTGTTCCTAAAGGTAAGCTGCATGTCCAGCAGTAGATGGTCAACAGAAAACATACTTGTCTCATATCAGGTTTTTCCCTTTCTTACTCTATTGTATTTTTTATTTATATATGTGTCTCTCTTTTACCCTTTGTGAATATAGAATGGCTAGTTTAACGTCTTTATGGGATTCCTGAGTATATTAACGAGTGGTCTCTGCAGCTATATCTGTCTCTCTGGCCTATTCTTGGCCTTTCCTTCTCTTTTTTGTTTTTGTTCTACTCCAATGTATTAGCTTTTGATTTACCTACTTCACTGTTATCCCTTAGAGGCCTATCTGCTTTCTAATGGGAGAAATAAAGGGGGTAGTTCCAGAGAGGGGAGGTGGGGAGAAACTGGAAAAGGGAGGGGGAAATCCATAATCATGATATATTATGAGAGAGAGAAATGTTTCAATTAAAGAAAAAGCAAACAACCAGAAAGAAGACTAAAAGAATCATAATAAATAAATAAGGTCATATGAGAATAGCAAGCAGTCCTCAAAGCACTGGTAAACATTTCAGAAGCCAGAAGGATCTTGGAGGAGAAGGGGACAGAAAAAGGTATCAAACTACTTGGTTAAACATAAATAGAATCATGGGTTAGTTTAAGAGTTAGCAAGCAATAAGTCAAATAGTTTTATAATTAATGTAAGCCATTGTGTAATTAATCAGGACTAAATGGCTGCCCCCATCTAGCCGAACTAGACAGAAAAACTTCTGACCACAGTTCTCTGTACCTGGTGTAATCAGGTAAACTGAGCTAGATAACTAACACCCTAACAGAAAATGACTACAAAGCTCATACTGGTTTTCTCCTGCCAATTCCTTCTTAAATTTTGAGTTTAAATTTTTGAAGCAGAATTTTTTTCTATGTGGATAATTAGAAAAAACAAAAACTATGAGAAAAAAAGATTATTTCAGAGTTCATCAAATAATATAAATCAGTAGCTTGAAACTAGTCAAAAGAAACAAAATAAAATGAAAAGCAGGACTACCCCGGGTTCTTAGAGACTATGCCAAAAGGATTAACTAGAAAAAAGCACGACAGAATTCACTGGGTTGATGGATGACATTTATATTATGATTGAATTAGTATGTATACTAAATACTTGAACATATTACAAGTAAATTAATGTAAAATATTAAATTGTTGATAATGATATAAATCCTGAAGAATTAATGAAAAATACCAATTTAGGCAAAAAAAAAAAAAAACCCTCCAACACAATAACCACATGAAAAAATAGAATGTAAGGGCACCAACTGGAAGAATGAGGCAGGAGAATTGCATGAGCCAAGGAACTTGGAGCTAGTTCTGAGGAGCATTTTGAAATCCCAATTTTAAATACAAATGAAGATGTGGTCACGGGTAAATAAGAGATATAAGGAGTGTGTAGAGATGTGATAAACTAGGCTTAGTGAAATGTTAATGAGGATCTAGATGGAAAAGGGCCGGGTGTTGAAAGTTAAAAAAAAAAAAAAAAAAAAAGTTTAGTGATATTTGAAAACTTTCAAGATAAGATATTGGGGAGGGAATCAATTTCTTAGTTATATGAAGGTTTGGAACCTAAAAGGACCAGAGTATGCTGTAGCAAGAGAATGTTTTATACTTCATTTAAAACCAAACCGAGAACCAGAATATGCCAGAATGCCAGCAGAACTCACTGTGGCTGACCTTCAGACACAAACGGCTTGCTATAGTGCTTCTCTCCCCTCCAGGTCAGTCCTACCCTGTTTCCCAGACATCCTGTAGGTTACAGTCAGCAGGTAAGCAGACACAGCGAGTCTCTGAATAACGGCCACCGGCTTGCACACATGCCATTTCTAACAGCACGTTCTTAGTCTTGCGGGCTCTCACATACTGCTGGCTCAAGCCTCTTCTGTCCATACTCAGGCTTGGGATTCAGTATACCAATGGGTATACTGCAGTATACTGCTCCTCTCAGCTCTAATTGTAAAGACAGTGTTTCTGTTTTGGTGCCTGTTATCTCATCAGGTCCCTGCAGTCACTTTCCAACTTTGGTGCTTGAAGCACAACCTACTACATAAATAGATGATGACTGATTTATCAGCACAACCCTAGGATAGGCATCAAAAGGCTAGAAAGGGTCTGACTTAGAAGGCCTGAGACTGGTTTAAAAAAAAAAAGTTGAAATAGCTGAGACTGCTTCTAAAGATTCTGAAGACAAGCCAGATATTTATTCAACAAATATATTTGTCCTTCCAGCACCCTAGACATTATGTTAGACACTGACAATTTGGTGGTTAAAGCACAATATAGTCTCTGACCTCATGGAGTTTATGATGGTGAGGAAGGTGGTAAGTGCACACTAAAAATCAAGCACAGATATATATAACAATGTATTATAAACACCATGGAAAACAGAGAACATTAGGAGAGGCCTGCTTAGGGTGAGATGGATAGGAGAAAACACCCCGAAGCAGCGCCATTAGGTGTGACCATGCTAAGTAAAGTACAGGGTGAGGAGCAAGAGAGTCAGTCAAGACAAAAGATGTGAGCACTTCTGAAATCAGGTGGTATTAAAGGAAACATGTTGCTGTGACTAGTATAACTAGGGATAAAAATCCCCGAGGGAGATTTTGGACAAGTATGCATGAGTCAGATCTGAAGCAATCCTGGTGAGGTGCTGCAACCCTTTAGATTTTAAGTACAATAAAATATCATTGGAGGGTTCTAGGTAGTAAAATTAAGCCTTCTGGGTGCCACCTGCCCCAGAATTTGGATATCAAGTTTTGTGGATAATACATACACAAATATTAGCTCTCAGAATTCTGGCTTTTCTGTGTTGCCCACACTCTGTTGCACGTTTGCGGGAACTCAGTATGTATGCACCGAATGAGCACTCTATCTTCAAAGGAAACAGTTGTCCTCTGTAACTGTAGAGTTAACTAATTCGTACACTTTCTAGCTATGCTCTCATGGGTTTATCTAAATGGAGATTCAACAGCACAGGCACTTTTGCTCCCCAGCAAGGAAAAGTCTTTTTCACATGCAAGTCAAGGTCCAGAGGGCTGTTAAACCAGAAGTTCACTTCTCTGGAGAGTCTTGATAGTACACTCTCTAGAAGACTGTTAGGAGGCCTTGGCTTACATGGGAAGGAAAGCAAACTACACTGGAGGATATGGACAGAACCAATGTTAGGGGTAAACAGTGGTTTGTGCTTGCGGCTTCAGTCTACCACAGTGTGACAGGCACGGCAAAGTTCATGGCAAGAATGTTGGGAGAGTTCTCATATTGTGGAGGACTAAAACACAGAGAAACAGAGAGTGGACCAGAGTCAAACTAACACCTTAAAGGATGTCCCCTAATGACAAACTTTCAGCAGCTAGGTCCCACTCCTAAGGGCTCCAGAGTCTCCCACAATAGTGCTGCGGCTGATAGGAACAAGTGTTCAAACAGTGGGTCTGGGGTGGGGGTGGAGCTTGTAGAGTCATAACAGGAAAACACTGGCAGAGAAGCTAGAATTTAAAAGTTTTAAATGAAAGCTGGAAGCTCATTGGTTAACATCAGTAGCCAGTTCTGCAGAGAACTAGAATTCAGTTCCCAAAACCTACATGGTTGCTCACAACCATCTGTGACACCGGTTCTAGGAAGTGCAATCCCCTCTTTATTGTCCTTGGGTAACATGCACAAATGTGGTACACATACACAGAGGCAAAACAAACACTCAGACACGTAAGTAAATCTAAAACAATGGGAAGCTCAGTTTAAATAGGTGTGAGAAGTGGCTCCGCTGGCACCAGTGAACCCATGTGCTGAGGGTTGGGTGCTAGGATTCTGCCTCTATCCATGCGACTTCCCTTTATGTGCTTTGTTCTCCAACAAGCTCTCCCCAAAGATAGTCACAAAGATAATTAGCAGTGGCCCAGACACAGTTTTCCTAGTGATTCCTAGCAGGAATAAAATACATTTCCCCCTAGGCCCAGCCAAACCCTACTGGCTTCGATGGGCTTGCCTTGGTTTACAGCAGAGCTCCTTAAACTTTTTCTTCTCACAAACTCATTTCACTCAAGAAATTTGTTATATGACTCCAGTTACACAGATATATACAATAGCAATTCAGATTTTAAAATTTACTGATAATGAATAAAGAAATTTATTTCAAAACAATTCTTTGGTATGTGTAAAACTTTACCATTTACTAACAATGAAAGCAGTTATTTTTGTACAAAGAATTAAACTTGCTTGAATATCTGACATCACTGAGTCATCTCTCCAACTCCCAGCAAAAACTTTTCCAAAAGATACACTACATGAATTGAACATTTCAAAACTTACCAAAATCACTTGGTCAGTGTGGAGAACACTTTGCATAAACACATGGTACAAATGGCGGAAGTATCTTCAAAGCCATTTCAACAGTGGTTGGAAATTTTGTTCTAATCTCAAGCCAAAACTCATTTAGTGACTATTTATGAAAATCAAGTCAGCAACAGATAGACTGGGAGTGAGGAGGTAGGGGTCGAAACAAGGTTTCTCTGTTACAGGCCTGGTTGTCCTGGAACTTGGAACTTACTCTGTAGACCAGGCTGCCCTTGAATTCACACAGATCCACCTACTTTGCGTCCCAAGTGCTGGGGTTCAAGGTGTACACCACCACCTGGAATTATATACCAGTTTTAAATCTAAAACACGCAGTGCACCATGTGCATGTTCAGAACCAAGGTGAAGAGAGTCACACATGCATCGAGTGGCAGGACTACCACTATTGTACTGGATCCATTTTCGCTTCTGCGTTCAAACTAAATTATATTTAAAATGCACTGAGAAATATTTTACTCTTTCTAAATTTTGCTACTCCCACATTCAACTATGAAACACTGGGGTCATGCTCACAGTTGAAGAAACAGGCTTATGTGTGCACTGTTGTAAAATACTATTTTAAGATGTGTTACATTCGTTTATGCTGTGAAACGTGTCTAATGATGCAAAGATGTGTTACATTCTTTTATGTTGCATTTGTTTAGCTCTGTGAAGCTGTGTTACGTCGCCTGTCTAAAGCACCTGATTGGTCTAATAAAGAGCTGGATGGCCAATAGCAAGGCAGGAAAAAGGATACGCAGGGCTGGTGGGCAGAGAGAATAAAGAGGAGAAATCTGGGAAGAAAAGTGAGAGGAGGGGCCTCCAGGGCCAGGCACCCAGCTACACAGGAACCACGGAGTAAGAGAAAAAAAGGGATACAGAAATAGACGTAGAAGGGATAATTTAAGCAAAGCTGGCTGAAAACAAGCCAAGGACAGGCATTCATAAGTAAGAATAAGACTCCACATGATTTATTTGGGAGCCGGGTAGCAGAGCCCCCCAAAGAGCAAAGAGTAGAAACAACAGTACACCTATGAACAATGTGCACAGGGACAGTGGCACATGCATACTACTTCCTGCCTTTGTCAGTCTCAGATCATGGCCACTGAAGGGAAGGGCAGCAAACCTCTCCTGCGCACTGAAATTGCTCATCATCCACAGGGAAACCAAAGTGTCCTCTCAAGAAAAGTCAGCCTCAGGCACATCAACTGCAAGCACTGAAGGGAGGAAGAGACTTTATTAACACAGGATTTGTTTACCATTTCTATTTTATTTTACTATGTGTCTGTGTGTTTGCCTGTGTGTATGTCTGTGCACCACATGTGTGTGACCACAAAGGCCAGAAAAGAACAATGGATCCTCTGGAACTGGAGTTATGAGACACCAAGGGTATGCTGGAATCCTCTGGAAGAGGAGCCAGTGCTAACCACCAAGCAATCTCTCCAACCCCCTAAGAGAGAAACACTTTATTCTAAGAATATATATAACTTCAAACTTTCAAATTGTGGAATATCGTACACATATATACATACACATTTTTCTGTTTTGTAAGATTTGGCTATGTGAGAACCCCCAAGAAACAAGTGCATAGGAATCTGCTGACTGTGAGAACACTGCGGCTTTTTTCCTTTCCTTTTGTTTTGTTTTGTTGAGACAGAGTTTCTCTGTGTAGTCTTGGCTGTCATGGAACTCACTCTATAGAACAGGCAGAGATCCAACAGCCTCTGCCTCCCCATTCCTGACTCCTGGGATTAAAGGTGTGGACCACCATCCCCACCCAGCTGAGAAAACTACAGCTCTTAAAGGGAATATTAACTTGACAATAAAATTAAACTAGAAATATTGTTACAGAATGTAAATGGCACTTACTTTGAATCTATATGCAATGACTGTAAGGTAGTAAGAATACTGGGGCTTGGGGCTGGAGAGGCAGTGCATCAGTTAAGAGCACTGGTTGCTCTTCCAGATGACAAGGTTCTATTTTCAATACCACATGGTAGCTTTCAACAATCTGTTAACTACAGCTCCAGAGAATCTAACACCCTCTCTGGCCTCCTTATGCACCAGGCACAGAATGGTGTACAGGTATGCATGCAGGCAAAACACTCATACACATAAAATTTTTAATAAAAAAATTAAAAATTACTGGAGTGGGATATGGCTCAGAGATTAAGAGTGAATACTGTCCTTCCAGAGGAGGACCTGAATCAGTTCCAGCAGCTTAAAACTGCATGTAACTCCAGATCCAGGAGATCTAAGCACTCTTCTGGCCTCTGCAGGCACCTGTACGCACATTCACAAACCCACACATAGGCACAAATATGTACAGATAATTTTTAAAAATAAAATAAATCTTTAAAGAGAATTATTAATATCAGGGGCCAGCAAGATGGCTCAATAAAAGCACTTTCTCCCAAGACTAATGAAGTGAGTCACATCCCCAGAATCCCCATATGACAGGAGAGAACCAGTTCCCACAGGCTGTCCCCTGACCTCTAAATAAATGCATACCATAGCACACAAAATAGATGAACAGATAAATGTCTAAAAAAGTATTAATCCTAGCACTTGGAAGGCTGAGGCAGAAGGATCTGTATGAGTCTAAGGCCAGCCTGGGCTACAGATTGAATTCAAGAACAGCTTAAACAAAATAGTGAGACCCTGTCTTAAAAAATATAATTAGTCGTGTGTTTTACACACACGCACACACACCCCACAACACACAAAGTAACAATATAGTAATCTTTTAAGTAAAAAGTAAAAGGGTAGGAGGTCAGAGTACAACTTAGAAAAGTCAGTCTTTCTACCATTTAGGCTCAAGGGATAAAACTCAGGTGAAGCCATAGGACAAGTGTTTTTACCCACTAGGCCATCTCACCTGTTCCCATTTATTTTATTAAGAATATATTCAATTTTAAACACATTTCTTGTACTTAATCAAAAGCTAAGAAACTCCTCTGAGTAAATAAGACTGGCACAAACCTGAAACATTAAGAATTGCTGTTCTTGGTGAGATGTTAGTAAGGTAATAAGATAGAACTTGAAACAAAATTCTACAATGAAAAACCCTTCTTTAACAACTAGGGAAAGGTAATATACAAGGACACAGCAGACAGGCAGTCAAGATGCAATCGTTACAGAAAAACCTAACAGAAAATATACCCTGAGCCTGCAGAGAAAATCTTAGCAAAACGAACACAATGAGCTTCTTTTGTTGTTGGTTTTGGAGAGAAGGTTTCTCTGTGTAACCCTGGCTGTCCTGGAACTCACTCTGTAGACCAGACTGGCCTGGAACTCTCAGAGATCACCTGCCTCTGCCTCTCAAGTGCTGGGATTAAAGGTGAGCATCACCACTTCCTGCCCTGAGCTTCTGAACTGTGCCACTTAGTGTTTTGTAGTTTGACTCAAGCTAGGGTCATCTGGGGAGAGGGCACTTCAATTGAGAAAATTCTTACTCAGACTGCCCTATAGATACGTCTGCTGAGTGTCTTAGTGACTAATGGTTAACATGAGACAGTTAACAGGGTGGGTGGTGCTATCCTGGCAGGTGATCCTGTTTATAAGAAAGCAGACTAAGCAAACCATGAGGAGAAAGCCAGTGAACAGAACTCCCTCATGGCTCTGCTTCAGTTCCCACCTTTAGGTTCCTGCCTTGATTTGCTAGCATTATAGACTCAGAAGCTGTAAACACAAATAACTCTTTTACTCTTCAAGTTGCTTTCTGGTTATGGTGTTTTATCACTGCAATAGAAACCTAATCAAGACAGCTAATAGACTTTGTAAAATATGTGGCAGCAACAACATTTTGGCAATAATATCATGTAAATATATCTGGGTACAGCAAAATCAGCTCAAATGTAAATGTCCACAAAGGCAGAGAGTTGAAGACTAAGTAGCCATTACTCTGTCACTGTTGTGTGTATAAAGGACACTTTGGTGCCTGGCACACTACAGTAAGTCATCTTAGTTTACAGAAGGAGTTCCAGGCTCCCAGGCAGGCAGTGGTGGGGCCACGCCTTAACTGAGGGAAGAGAGTATTTAAGGCAGACATAGAAAGACAGAGAGACAGAAGAAGCCAGGAGGAGCCAGGCTGAGGAAGCTGGAAGACAGCTGGGTAAGATCTGACTGTGGTGTTTACTCTCTCTAGTATCTCTGACTTTCCCAGAGATCTGGCCCTGAGTTTCCTTTATTCGTGCAACACCACTACAATGGGCTGGGCCCTTCCCATCAATCACTAATTGAGAAAACGCTCAACAAATTGATCCACAATCTTATGAGGGCAATTTTTCAGTTGGTTTCTCCTCTCGGATGACCATAGTTTGTGTCATGCTGACTGAAATCTAGCCAGCACACTGACTTACAAAGTCAAACCAACATAGAAGCAATAAGAGAATCTGCAAAGATAAAGATTCAACACTTAGTTGAGAGAAATAATGACAATTATCCTGTCATTACCTCAGGGAATGATGGATGCCTTAAAGGAAAACGAGAAATACTGAGAACAAAATACAACTGTTAACTTATTTCTTGCCCCAGGATAAACAGCTTGTACTTAAGGAGACTTGTCTGGTAGCTACTACTGTATGAACACACTGAATGATGCTTGCTGAAGGAATGAATACACGGTTTAGGACTGAGCTGTCCAAAAGCAGACACACCAGAACAGCCACAGCAGCTCCCCCGCCACCACGCGACCCAGGTCTGCATAGATAGGAATTTACTCCTTAAAGTTCACTATGGTGAATTATCTTTGATGCAGGTCTCTTCTCTGGAAGAAACAGTGACAGATTTAGCCATAAAGAACCAAGAATAAAAATAATAGCTCAGCTTTAGCAGTTTTCTTTAATGCAAAGCTATACAGCCAATTAAAATGTAAAGCAGAAAAGCATCTTAGTTCCAGACAGAGGCATCATTCTCTTGTCTGTTGAGTCCTTCACATCCTTAGAATGAAGAGCATTTCAAGGCCAAGGTGTCCATGCTGATTCCACATCCTATTACAGTCCTGCAGCTAAATTGTGCCGCTTTCAGAAATCTTTCTTGGGCTGGTTCAATATGTTTCAGTGGAAGAGAATTCTCAATTCTGATAGTATCTATTTCTCTACAAATTAGGTTGGAGACCTAGGATATAATATATTCTCTGTTTTCCAAAAAGGATCAATCCCTGGCTTATTAAAGTTGATAATGAGTCCTTTAGAAAAAGACAGAAATCAATTCTATGCAGCAGATTTAGTTAAGGAACCTCATTAAGACCTAAGACAACTCTATTTTTGTTAGTTTAGTAAAGATCATATGTCAATTAAAATATGCTATTGTTTTTCTTTTAATGAAGATGGTTTATATCGATTGATAAACTTTTGGATTCTGAATGTACTAGATGTAGAACTTATTGAGACTGATCAAGAATTGCTTAATTTTATCTTAAAATTAAATCTGCCTTTACGCTGTGAACATCACCCAAATCTGATTAAGATAATAACATACTAACCTTAAGCAGCTGCCATTGATCAAGAAGCCAGAAAGGTGTATTTATATACCCCCCCCAATGGAAAGATTCAAACTTGCAGCATAAGATGAGTGATAGTACTTGTACACTCCACCCGACCGAGTTACCTATGGCTGCAGCTGACATCATGCTGTTGATCTGACCTTACTCATTACAGTAGCATCATTTTCCTAAGCGTTCCTGAACCGTCACTAGAGATTAACAGATTTCACTGTGCTTCAATTTCAATTTTGATTCCTTCTCCCCAAACCGAAGCTCCCCACTGACTGCACAAGCTTTAAGTACACTTGGCTGGACCTGAAGCGAGTGATCAGATGAGAAGAAATACTCTAAATACAGGCTTTGGTTACCTGTATGTTATCCCCTAGAATAAGTCAATGTTTAAGTCACCTGGTTTTCCTAGGGCAGAGTCATACTCAAAGTAACATTCTTCAAACTAAAAAGTTACAACTGATCATTCACCTCAGGGAACCCAATATACGCCTCCCCCCACCCCCGCAAAGAAATACTATCTGATAGCTCAGTTGAAGACTAGAACTATATATCTAACTCCGCCCCTTTTAAAATGAAAAGTAGGTTTGGAGACAGGAAAATCATCTGCCTATGCATATCAAGGTAGTTTATGTCTTTTACTGATGTGATCAACTTGATTCAACACACAATAGGACACTGAGTTTATCTATACCTGTACCAGCATCTTCATATGTATAGCTTACTTCAAGCCTTAGTTCGTTCATCAACCCAATTATTTATAAGTCTCTGCAGATTACTGGGAATCTCTTCAAGACTAGCAAATGGCAGGGGCTAGAAAGCTCAATGAGCAGAGGAGCTTGCCACCAGGCCTAATGACTTGAGTTTGATGCTCAGCGCCACATGATGGACGGAAAGAGTCAACTAGGCCACTGGCCACTATTCCTTTACTATGTGCATGTAACACACACACAAATTAATGTAATTTAAATTTTAAATTTAGAATAAAAAGACTAGTCAATAGTGGTCTTGGCAAGGAGAAACTTAAAGCAATCATTCTTTGAACAAATCCAGAAAACTAAGTTACTAAAATTACAAAACAGAAGACTACAGCCAAGATAGTGTCCATATCAAAGTCGTAGAGAGCCTATTGGAAATAAGACATAACAAAAAGAAACATATTACAAACTAAAACAAAGTGCCAGCTTCCTTCTTTCAGAGAAAAGAAAACTGGGCCCAATATTAAAAAGCAATCAATACTTCAAAATGATAGGCAAATAACTTAATAAAATAAATGTTATGGCAACAGCTATATGTTAGTCAACCCCAAGAGTTTGCTCTGAATGGACTGTAAAATCTAAACCAAAGCTGCCTGAGACTTACTGGATGAGAATCTGTAATACTAAATCACTGACAGGGTATGGCCAGCTCTTCCTATGAATTGTGTCATCTGTTTCTCCTTTTCTATTCAGAACAGCATGTTAAGATTTGTGAACGCCACATAAACTTGTGAAACAACATACTAGCTTTGCATACTACTTCTTATACATTAAAGGATTTAGAGACACTTAATATTCACCAAAAATTCTATAGTCCCCACTAATTCCTATCACTACTACTAAGAAAACATTTTAATAGTGATGGGAATAAGCACAGCTTATGCAATGTGATACTTAGAGTTACCATAGTTACTATGGCTTCATATATAAAATGTTTATCTGACTTTCATTTATACGTTCAACCCAGAACTGCATGGTTTTAATAATTCACATTGAGTGTGTCTTCTGCACTTTAGCCTAGCAATCCCACTGAGGAATAGATGCCATAATTCTATTTCCTGAATTTCTTCTTCCACTTAGGATTCTTTCTTAAGCATCTGGCTACTAACATTTCTTTCCAAACTTATCAAGTGTGAGAGAGATGAATATTGAGGATGTAAATAAGACACTACTTAGGGCTGGTTCTCCCATTAGATTACTTCAACAACTTGAATGCCTTTGGACATAATTAAAAGACTGTTACTTTCCCTATATTGTGTGTGTGTGTGTGTGTGAAATTTGTTATTGAGTTGATTAACTGTGAATAATTCTCTCTCTTAGAGCACTTTGAGTTCCCAGAGATGACTTTCAAATAGGAATCTCTTACTCAGTGGAGTCTCTCATCACTGAGAAGAGCTCTGTGGGGTGCTGGGGAAGCAGAGGAAGGTGGGCAATGGGCTGTTTATGATCAAGAATGCAAAGTGGGTCTTTCTGGCTTACAAGTCTTAAGCACTCCAATCCAGTACCTTGACTGTGACTTTGGCTGGGGTAGGGGTGTTGTTTGTTGAAATAATGAACAGTAGATGGCATCATTAAAGTGGAAAGTTTTTTATTTGTGATTCCCTGGGGCTGTTTGAGATGAAACATGCTGACTTGTCCCCGAAAATGAAGTCAAATTGCTTCTGGAATTTCATCTAAAGCATCTATTGAAATATTAGACTGTGAAATCGTACGTTTAATGAATGTGTTTTTAACAAAGAATACTATTTCTGTCAGCACTGTTTTCCTTTCTAAATTAAGTTCTTATCTGTGTAGCAGTCTAACTTTAAAAAAAAGATGATGATGAGCTACGGGATGATGCTTCAGTTTACCCGAAAAGCTCAGAAGCTAAACAGTTAGTTAAGATACCAGTTATTCTTTTAAAACAGCCATTAATGTTGCAATAACAGTGTTCTTAGCCTTTAAACAGCAATCTATCAGAACAAGATAAATAATATTAGTGTCTGGTAAGAAGATCTAGTTTAACTTTGGAAACTCTAGGAAGGGAGTCCTCTAAATAAACTACTAACATAGCAGAGCTACCTGCTAAAAAAGGAAGAATTTTTAAAACTCTCAAACATTTTAAAAGCAAACTTTCACTACAAAATGCTATGCTAACTATTACACATCAATTTCATCTACTTATTAAGTTCTCCAATGATGTTACAGAAAATAATTGGTTAATTGAGCCTTTATATATGAACAAATTAACCCAGTATTTGTTAAAATTTATACTCATTCATTTTTCTATAATGTGTCTACTGAACTTCAAGTACTGCTCTAAGTCCTAATCAGCAGGTTTGCTAGTTTTCCCTTTTGTTGTTGTGGTAAAACCACTTTGATCAAAAGCAGTTTGGGGGAGGAAAGAGTTTAAATGGCCTGGACTTCCAGGTCACAATGCATTATTGAGGGAAATCAGGGTGGGAATCCAGCGATAAAAACCAAAGAGATATGCTGCTTCTGGTTAGCTCTGTTCTCTGGCTCATACTTCTCAGCTGTCTTACACAGCTCAGGAATGCCTGCCCAGGAAGTGGCATTAGCCACAGTGGGCTGGGTTCTCCTACATCAATCAAGACAATCCCTCACAGACCAACTTTACAGAGGCAATTGCTCAATGGAGAAGTTTTTCAGGTGATTATAGGCTGTGTCAACTGGACAGTTAATGCTACTAGGGCGGTAAGGTCCAGAAGATTGGGACAGAAAATAAACCAGGATCAAATTAAAGATGTCAGTTAGGAATGTAGTTAGATGTAGGAATAAAGTAAAAGGGTAGGGAGTTTGAGGAAATACACGTCATTATCTCTGAAGTGGTGAGTGGGCTCAAGTGATAAGACAGACATTCCTGGGTAATTTAGGAAATAGGACACTCAAGTTACGAATAGAATACATGACTTATACAACAAGCCAGCACGTAAGAACAGAAATAACACACACACACCAGACCTAATATTTGAGGGGCCCAGAGCAAGAGTACAAGCAAAGACTCACATACTAAATATCTAAAAACTACTCATTTCAAACCAAGATAACAAGCTAATTAAAGAAATATGTTCCATCCTCCTACCCTAATAACATTCTCTTTACCAGTATATGGTAATCTGAGCAAAGCTATTCTCTAGCCCTTGTCCCCTTCCTCTGGGTTCAAACTACACAAGAGACTTCACCCATCCACAGATGTAGGTACCCTACCTGTTCATCCAAGCTCATTCATACAGTTCTTCTTCAGACACTTATCAAACTAAGCCAGACTCCACTTTCAAGTATAAGCCAGTCGGCAATTAAGCTATCCCATGATAACACATTTTCTTAATCATCAGAGCCTAGTGTCTGTGATGAATAACACATTATCACAGCCAAGGATGAAAAATATGAAACTAACAATTATTTAAGGATTAATTTTATGTATCAGTCACTCTAATTTTTCATAATCCATTAAGGCTAGCATTAGGTAGACATATTAAGGTTGAGAGTTTAATTTATTAAAGATAATGTGAATAAGAAATTACATTAGAATTTTCAAACCTGTGCTTTTAAGATGAAAGACATGCATCCTTACAGCAATTAATCGGCAGTTTTCCTCAAAACATAGGCAAACAAAAAATGGACCAGAGAAAAGTAAAATTACTAGAAAACCAAAATAGCTTTTACCTAACAGTACCTTAACATTAGATTTAAGTGCATGATGTTCACCAAAGTAATATTTATAGCTAGAAAAAAAAGCAGGTAATTGAATAATGATCTATCGATATCCCACACTTTTCAGTTCCAAAGACCTACTGCTGTGGAGTAATAGTTCCAAGATGTGTAACATCCTTTATGCTGTGGAATATTTGTGTAACAATGCAAAGATGTGTTACAGTCTTTTATGTTGCATTTGTTTAACCCCATAAGCTGGGTTACTGTGCCTGCCTACAACACCTGATTGGTCTAAAAAAGAACTGAACAGCCAATAGTGAAGCAGGAGAGGGAAAGGCAGGGCTTCTAGGCAGAGAATAAATAGGGAGGAGAAATCTAGGCTCTAAAAAAAGAGGAGCCAGAAAAGCAGGAGAGGAGGATGCTGGGCCAGCCACCCAGCCAGTCTCGGAGTAAAAAGGAAAGATTATAGAATAAAGAAAGGTCAAAGTCCTTTGTAGTTAAATGTAGTTAAAGAGAAATGGTGTAATTTACGTCAGAAAAGTTGGCTAGAAACAAGCCAGGCAAGGCCAGGAATTCATAAGTAAGACTAAGTCTCCATGTATTATTTGGGAGCTGGGTGACAAAGCCCCAAAGAGGAAAAAAATTAAAGCTATGTTTCCTTTTCTCAAAAACATGAATCAGATCAGATTCTCACTAGAAACTTCATTACCTATGAAATAGCATATTCGAACATTTCACTCTAGAGTCCCAACCTATATCCACCCAGTTAGCCCAGAAGTTTCATCATAGGCATTCATCAGCCACATGGTGAACCATCACTCAACCATATTGAAGCATTTGCATTACACCGATAAGCAGATACAGATGTCCAACATGTTCAAAACTCAAGAAAATTTAGCACTCAGAAGACCTCAGAAGTCATTGTCATAACAATGATACTGGAGAAAAAGACCCTGGGTAAAATTATCTAGAAAATATGCATAGCAGGAAGAGACTATTCTTTCTCATCCATTTAGCAAATTGCCATTGTTACTAGACTTACAAAATGAGAATGTTAACTCACAATAGCTTCTTGCTTGTCAAAGACAGTGGTCTACTTGCAACCCCAAGCATGGCTAGCTTACTTTTACTTGCACTGGTACTTATATTGCCACTAACATTGTAGTTGGTTACTCTTTCATTGAAAAGTTCTCCTGTAGTAAAATTGGGATCTCTCTACACACACACAGGCGTTCATCCTTGGGCACTAAATCTAACTCCAGTGTACCTGCTAGTTTTTTGAGTCAAATCAACTAAAATTCAACACCTAGCTTAAAACTAAAAATGTGTTGGCCATACAACATGGATAATGCTATCCATCTTGGGGTGCTCTGATCTAACTTGGGAGACTCAAACTGAAAAGCTATTGATAAGTACTTAATGAAACATTACAGTACTAACATTAAGGCAGGAAAAAAATATGCGACATAAAGGAGCCCCTCACTCAGAAGATGAAGCCCATCACCAAGTTAGAATTCCAGCACAACTAGCATTTGCCATGAAGACTGCCAACATAAAGACAACATTCCTTTATATAAAGATAAGCTATGTTGCACTAGCACGGGACCTTGCTTAAGGTTCAAGCCTCAATGCCCTTCAAGTGAGACCTCAGTCTTTCCCTATTTTCTGGTAATTTCACAAGAGAAGAGTTCCCGGTTAAGTTATCATAACTCAAGCAATCCTGGAAGCTGGAGTTTTATCCCATCAACCGTAATCTTGTTAGGTACTCTTCAGGAACCACCCTAGGATCTCACTCAAACTCCTTAGCAACCCTTCAAAGGCAGTGCCTTCAAAGGTCACCCAAACCCTGTACGTAAACATTGTAAGAACATTGAAGGACGACTCTTCTTCCAGCTCGGCTTCACACTGGCTCCTCTTAGAATTCGTTTCCTTGGTGTGTCTAAGGATCCAGCTTGCACTGTTCAAAACAGTCTTCGGGCTGCTGTGGGGGGCAGCCCCGGTAACTTGAAAAAGTTAAACAATTGTAACCACTTTATGATTTGTGTGAAATGTTATCTATGTTACACCACAAAGTAAACTTCTATCAGTGAGCACTCCTATTCCGTGGTGTTACTAAAGTTGCACGCACTTACTGCTCATCCCCCAACCTCCGAATCCCTCAGGCTGTCAGCCTGGGAGCTAGCACAAAGTCACAGACACAATACCGCACACGCCACACCGCGGAAACATTTTTGCAGAACTTAAAAAGCATCTTCAACAACAGCTCACGAGTGAAACCGAGAAATTAAGAAGCGCCCCAAGAGCACGACACAGGCACCATCCTGCCTGTCTGCAGACCGCTCGAAACAGAGGAGGGGAAGGCACGACAATAGCTCAAAAGAGAAGCAAACAGCTACAGAGTTCATCTTTCCCGCTGGTTCTTGCGGGACCAACCGCACAGCCCTCCGGCTGGTTCCGCTCGCGCACTTTCATGACGTCACCACGCCAGGTATCGCGGTACCACCCTGCAGCTGAGGGCCCTTCCCCAAAAGTCTCGCGAAATTTGTTCCCCAGGCCCACGGCCCCGCTCCCTCTCTTGCACCCCACCCCTAGACAGACCGGCTTTTCTCTCCCTTTCCAAGTCACAAAATCCCCACCCCGGGCCTGTTCCTCTAGCGTCGCCTCCTTCCTCCCAGTTCCGAGTTCCAACCGGAACTGGAAGTGTAGTGGGCGGGGCCGGGCGACGGAAAGCGCTGAGGAGCCGAAGCCGGGATTCGGCAGCGGCCCCGGTCGGTCCCTCGCCACGGAGCGCCTGGCGGCGGGGCGGCGCGGCTCGGGGCTGAAGGGCGGCGCGCCGGCGGGTGGGCGGGCGCGGCCCCCCGGGCGCCGCGGGGGATCATGTCGACAGCCTCCGCCGCCTCGTCCTCCTCTTCGTCTTCTGCCAGTGAGATGATCGAAGCGCCATCGCAGGTCCTCAACTTCGAAGAGATCGACTACAAGGAGATCGAGGTGGAAGAGGTGAGCGAGGCCCGGCCCTGCAGCCCCGAGCGGTCTCGGGTCGGGGGCGGGAGGAGCCCTCCGGACAGCCTTCGTGGTTGACTTTGAATCTGGGACTCTATACCTCATTCCGTATGTGGTCCTCCGTGCAGTTATCCGTAAATAGATCGGGCAAAGTTTGGCGGCTGCAGCGTTTCGGTTTGCTGGTCGTGGTGTTAAAGGCCAAGATTGCGTGTGTGAGACTTGGAGAGTGGTTGGTGGTACGAAAGGATGCTCGGGACAGGCTGGTAAAGAGATGGTCTCACGGTGCTTTCCCTGGTCCGGGATTCTTCTTTCTCTGATGCTATAGAGTAGTTCTGTCTTCTATTGTAGACCAATTCCATTCGTTCAGTGACTTGAGTCTATTGTGAAAAGATGCTTGAAATGTGCTTTGAAGAGACAAGTAATGATTATGGGGACAGTCAGAATATAACTCTACGCCGCCAGAAATCGCTGTTAGAAAAACCGAATAAATTAAGCCTTCAGTTGGAATTTCAGAACAAACGTTTTAGAGTGTCTTCCGTACATCACCTATTTTCAGATCCACAGTGGGGTCAGTTCTAAGAGTTCTCATATTTACAAAACAAAAGCTGTGTGTTTGTATACTTAAAATGCAGTTTAGAACTCGTTAGAACTTTGGTTAGAAATAATTTCGAGCAGATACTTTGAATTTGTTCTATTTTAAAGCACTGGTGTTTTCTGTACCTTAGTGTGAGTTTTACTGAAATCTAGACTCTGAGTTGCCCCTCCCCCTTTTTTAAAAATTATTGTAGTAAGGAGTTAAGAGTTGCAAGCTATTTAACACTCAACAAATACATTTTGTCTTAGAGGATTACTAAATCATATCTTTTTACCACTAAAAGTAACTTTAGAGATCATAGTGTTCATTGAGAACATGACTGCCTTACAAATGTGGGAAGTGCAAGGTTTAAGACAAGAAGGTTCCATATGTGGAATAGAACGCTGTGTGTGGTTGGTTTCCCTTAGCTCTCCAAGTATTCGTTTCCTTAGATGGGAGTGGCTGCTACTTTACCAGTGTGACAAATCCAGTTAAGCAGTGTATGCAGAAAATCCAACGTAGTGTCTGACTTATTGTTAGGAAACAGTTCCAGAGAGGATGACTTGCTTTAAGGTCACACGCTAAAAGAGGGCCTGTTCTTGAAAAGGAAAACATTTTATATGTGGTTAACCCCCCCTCCCCCCCACCCCCCCCCCACCCCCGGTTGAAGAAGCTAAGATAAATTCCTTTTTTCAGAAGCGAGTAGTTGATCCAGCTTTCATGGAGAACATTCTTTTTTAAGACTAAAAACTTCAGTGAGTCATTATACAAGAATTGCAGATTTTAAAAAAGCATTTACATGTACTCTGACAATTGAGGTGCTTGGAGACTACAAATTGTCACATAGTAGTAACTTGTACTCCATAGTCTACCGTTTGTTTCCACAAACTTACTTTGTTTGATTCTTTCTTACACATTGCTGTTTTAAAGCTTTCACATTCTTGCTTCATTGTGGCCTGCAAGTTGCTAAGGGAGACAGTAATCAATTAGATGCTCTCAACCCAAAGCTGATGCAGTTTTAAAATTTGTTTCATTTTACTGCCTAGTTTATTTTTATATTCTTGACTTAATTCAGACGTTTCAGGTGTCAAAACTATTACATACTTTCCATTATAGTCTTCATTTGAGCATACTAAACAATATTGTTAGTCAGTGGTGCACCATGGGCATTCAGTAGCTATTTTGCAACTTACATTCCTCCTCTGGTTTGAATAATAAATAGAAAAACAGAAAGATGACCCAACACCAAAACAATCTTACATTGCTTTCAGTGTTTTATACGGACAAGTATATCACCTTTCAAATTAAGAAAATAATGGCTTGGTGTGCAGCTCAGTAATAGAATTCTTGCTCACAGTGCTTGGGACTCTGGCTTCAATCTCAGCACACAAAAAGTGAGTTAAGAGTACCATGTTATTTATTTCTCAATAACAACATAATGGAATCAGCATTATACAAAGATAATTAGAAGGTGTGGTTTAAAAAAAAATAAGATCCAGCTACAAACCACATGTGGAATCATTTAGTAATTACATATTTCTAAGACAGCAGATGCTTTTCATCCCTGCATTCTTAGTATTGTGGGCTCATCACTTTCAAAATTTATAACTCTGCTGTCAAATTATACCAGTTCTGTGCCTTAGAAATTTACGTAAGTACTTAACTTTTTAAAAGGTCATTCAATTTTTAACCTTCTTGTACTTGACTGAAAAGAATTAAAACTGTAGACTGCATTGAGGATGGAATGGTTAGGTTTGGCGAGAATGTATTAAACAGTATGCAGAAAAGTAGGCAGTATGTTGATTATGCCAATACATTTAGGCAGGTCATTCATTTTAGAGATCTGTGGGTTTGTTTGTTTGTTTGTTTGTTTTTTCTTAAATTGACAGATTGGACAAGATCATTAAATGTCTATTCCAACTGTAAAGTAAAATACATGTATTATTTTGTTCTCCACAGTAAGTTTAGAAGTTCATAGACAGTCATATCTCCCATCAAATGGCATCAGTTAGACAGACCCCTCTGACTAGTGGCCACAAAGTTTAGTTTGCCAACCGTAGTATCTCTTAAGTCAGTGCTAGAGCTGGGAATTCGAACTTTCTCACTTGTGAGTCCTTTGTTCTTTTCTCTAGATTTACAATGGCACTGCATTATTCTATAATGGAACCTTATTTTAGGAACGAAAATACTGATTTCTTCATAGGAGTTGGTCCCATGCAGCTAACACTTTTTTTTTTTTTTTCTGTACAGAAAGCTGAGGTTCAATGGAAGAATCTTAGGATTGGTTTCATTTTCAGAATCATGATGTCAAAGTTTTAGATATGGTATAGCTCAAGCATATAAGTTGAGTGGCTCACAGCAGCTCCAGTAAGTAGAAACAGGATTGAGGCTAGGTGCCAAGTAAATTCACTTCTGTTGGTTCAAAATATCACTAGTGAATAATGATTGTCTTTGCACTTGTTCCTATGCCTCCAAAGTATCACGTGACTGGTTCCTTCCTACCATTCAAGTCCCACCTCAAATGTTCTTTCCGTAGAGATGCTTGAGACTTTGTTATTTCTGTTGTCCTCCGGGGCACTTACCTGTAATTGAATTGTGTTTTCTTCTCAGACGTGTATTTTATTTACATTTCTAATCCTAATGTATAGCACCTAAAGGTCCTCTTATTTGTTGAACCAGTAAATGAAATTATCACAGCAAAATAATGAGAATTAAAAGCACATCTGATTTTCTTATATGTGGTAAACCAAGAGTTAATTTACATAGCTTACCTAAGCCAGCAGCTACACAGGAAATGAGATCTGGCTTTTCCCAGTCCTGGTTCTCTTCTACCCCATTAACTTAGCAAGTGCATAGATTTAGCGGGGGTAAAAGACACTGTGAAGAGCCAGGTGCTGTGAGCGAGTCAGGTGGACCTTAAGTACATAGACTGTATTTATAGGGATACTCTGTAAAAGAGTACAGAATGTTGACCACAACTAAGAATATTGGACATCTACAATCACTTTTGTGTATATACTTATGTTTGATTGAAGAGGCACAAAAAAGGCTTTGTTTTTAAAGCTAAAATATACTAGTATGAGACTATGCAGAAAGAACGTTAGCAATGACTATAAACTGTTAGCAGCTGATTCTAGAGGAGAGCAGGAAATTACAGGGCCTGAGTAAACTGAGTTTTGGGGTTTGTTAGAGGCTAGTTATGGATTTCCAAACCAGTGCCCACTGATGTCAATAGAAATTGGAATGGTTACAATAAAGAAATGGCTATAGAGATGTGCCATACACATGTAGCTGAACAGCTGAGCATGTCTTTTGAAGGAAAGACTCAGTAAGTGGGTTGCTTTTTACATGACTGTGATAAAATATCTTGGCCAAAACCACCTTAAAGAGGATTGATGTTGGCCTGTAGCTCTAGAGAGTTAGGTGGTGATGCTGACATTCTAGGTCGGGCTTTAAAAGACTGGAAGAATAACAACGAAAACCAGAGCTTCACTTTTATGTTATCAAGTCCGTCTTGTCAGCAGTTCTGCTCTGTGACAGTTTATTAATAGATAGTGAGGCTCTGAGTAGTTGGAGACACCACGTCCTAACTAATGAGTTTAGGATCTATGCTTGTTCCATCATGTTCCAGATTCTTGCCAGAATGATAGCAGCATAGCTAGGGGTCCATTCCCACGGTGCATAGAACAGAGCCAGACCAAACTGACAGTCATAACCAAACTAAATAAGTGGAGACAATTAACATGAATCATATAATATCAAATTAATATTTTAATTAATATTAAAGAAATTAATGTGTTAATTGATGTGTCGTAATTTTTGTGTCTTTACAAAGTAATTGTATGATACTATTCTATATACCATCTCACTTATTATTTGAATCTGTTTTATGAAACTAAATTAATAGTTTGAATATCCAAAGATCTAAACCAGAAGGGGGCAGGGGAAAATGCATATAACAAGAGAATCAGAGAATCTAAAACATTTTAATTTAGAAAGAAATAACTTTTAAAATCAGTGTCTATATTTCTCTATTCTGGTTTTAGAAAGATTATAAAATATATCTGAAATTTATTTGCAGGTTCACCATTCTTAGTAAACATGTATGATAACATGGATAGTTCCAACTTCGACATGTTCTCTTTCCTACATTGTTAAGAAAATTGTTCTTTGTGGAAAATAATATGTTCATGATAGTATGGAAATTAAAGTTGAAATAGAAATTGTGATATGTTATTCAGTTGTGAAAACAGTCTGTAGAGGTTGTTTTGTTGTGAACTTGAACTAGAAATGAGGTAGCAAATAAAGTGTGAGTTTATTATTTTGTCATTGTGCCGTCTATCACTGGCTCAAGGGTGGCCTTTCGTGTTGCTTATTAGGCTGCTAGCTGCAGTTTGTATCTTTCTAACAGTGGACATAATTCTCTTTTATGTTTTTGTTTGGTTTTTCATAGTTCAGATAGGCTAGTTTCTCTCAGCAATATCTGTCATTTTATATTCTCAAGGCAGTCTCTTAAAAAAAGTCTGTTCAAAAAAGCAAATTACATATTTCCAACATACAGTGGCAGAATATTACCATTTCAAAAGAGAGGAAAGGAGGTGTAGCACGGAAAGTCTGGAACAAAGCAAGACTGAAATCCAGCAGGAAAAATTTCAAAACCTACAGTTCCATGTTTGATGTCAAAGGGCTTAGGTGGCTCTTCTAATCTCCCATTCTTTCTTGGACTGTCTTCACTCCTTGTTTAGATTTCTCAAGGATCCTAAGCATCCATCACACAGCTCTAACATCCTAGGGTCCCCATCACCATATGCTTCATTCTCACAGCTTCATGCGGTGGTCTCTCTGGGCCTCCATGCAGGGACCCCTACTGCACACCTGATGTCAGTGGCTTTCCAGAGGATGATTCTGTGACCTCTTTCCTACTATATTGTTCCTGATCCTAAATCCAGAGTCCTGGCTGAAGCTATCAAGTTCTGTTCCAAGCTTGGGGTGAACTCTGGCCCCCTCCAGGAATTACGTTTCCATACACTTTTGATTTGTTGATGTTTTTCTTTGTTGAATATCATTTTCTTACCTTTAGAAGAAGATTCAGGCATTTCCTTTTGCTAACTACAGAATTCTTTGAGTGGGCCCTTACCCCGAGGGCACTCTATTCCATTCCCATCAGGCCTCTCCTTAACTCTTTCAGTACAAACCAAGCTCCACCACAGTTCTTTCATGCTTTTCCCCCTCAAACTGTGCTTTTATATGTTGAGTTCTAAGAGGAAGGAAATGGAAGTTGCCAAAGCCTCTTGAGCTCTACTTCTGAAGGTTTCTCCTTCCAGAATATCCACTCTATTACTGATAAAAGCCATTCTTGACAGACTTGACTCAAGGGAAGAAGCTGTGAACTCCTCAGTAGAGCAGTGGGTGCTAAAGACATAAAAGACTGAGGGCAGCCATCTTGGGAGAGTCCTTTCCTTTATGTGCAAGCTTCTGCTAATCCCAATCACCCTTGTTTCCAGGTGGAGACATAAACAATCCCTTCTCCACAGTTAACCTGTTGAGTGTGATACTTTGAAAAAAACATGTGGTTGCTAGTTGTAGCATATTTTCTACCTTTGACAGGCCTCTTCCAGTTTGACGCTCTCAGTTGAACTAAGGAATAGCCTTCAGTTCTCCCATTTCCGCTCTACAGAACAGCAGCTAGCCACACTGGGCACTCCGGGAAAGTTTTAGGAGTAAAGAAATGCAGTTTGCAGTTGTTTTCCTGCTGAGGAAAGACTTTTACTGCTTGTTGACTCAGTCTTCCCTTGACTGTCAGGATCCTCCGAAATTCGCCTGTTCTTTGCACTGAGGTCTGTGATTGATCAGCCCTCGTTCCATTTCAGGGCTTAAGCCTCCCTCCATCGCCTTTTCCCCACACTCAGACTTCAATTTCATTCATCTTTCTCCATTTGCAAGACTTTTTCTGAGTCATTTCCATGTTCAACAGGAGCCAAAAGCCTGGGGTAGGGTCTTGTCTATGTTGTGGCCACCCTTGTTCTTATCCCTTTGTAGCTGCCCATGCATATAGAGCACATTCTGTGAGGCTGGCTGCCCTAGTGATCGGTGGGAAGAGTGTATGGGGAAACCGCTTTCTGCTGTTGACCCTCCAAGCCTATTCCAGAAAGGGAGGCTAGTGGGGTCTGTAGAATCCGTTAGTGCTTGCCTTTGGCATTCTTAAGCACTTTAAGAAGGGAAAGTGTTAGAAAAAGAATCTAAGAACTATTATTGTGTAGCCTTGGATTTCTTTCCTACCTCACTTTCATCTCACAAAAAGTCAGTTCTTACATAATCTCTTCTTTTCACTCCTAATATCTAAATTTTATACTATGAAAAAATGAAAAGTCTTTATGATATAAAGAAATACAATGATTTAAGCACTGGATCCATGCTTATAAACTGACCACTATGAAATCAGGTTTTTCTCTCAGATCTTTCAGTAAATGTGTACCAGCTTTCACATCTCTTTCCTTTCTCATTAGGACCTGTTACTTAACTGTGTATGTGAGGTAATTTATGACTCAAATGAAAAATGGGGATTTCTTGAGGCCATGGGTTCTCAGATGTAATTATGACTCCTTTAATTTCAGATTGTTTTGTAAAATTCATTTCTTAGAGCAAAAGAGAGTTTATTATATATCCATTTGCTCACAGTTTGTTCTTGCGATTTTAAGTTGAAAGCTCATTTCATCACTAGGTGGCACTTGTGGATCACAAATAGTCATGCATATTCAACAATTATGACAGGTACATGATCCACAAGTACCACTGACATTTGGGATCTGTCATTCTTTAGAATACTAAATACTAGTCACTTTAATTCATCTGTGGGTACATGGTTGGAATGTGTTAAATTGCTTTATAATCATTCAATAATAGTTAAGAATTTCAATGGGTAGGCTGATCTGTGTATATCATCTTAGTTTATTATGGCTATGAAGTTGCAACCTTCTAGGATCTGTTTGCTGCTGATTTCCTGTGAGAAAAATGAGTGCTTCAGTTTCTTATACTAATTTACACCCAGGTCTGAGCATTTAATGTTTATGGAAGAGCCTAATTCAGTGACCCCTGTAGATAAACTTAACTTAGGAACTCTATAGATACTAAGAAAAATAGAAGCATCCCCACTTTACTGCCAAGAAGAAAGCTCAGATGTTAATTTATCTAGCAGTCAAGAGTGAGCAGGGTACCTAGCAGTGAGAGGGAGGTGACGTGGGAATGTCTTTCTGTATGCTGTGAATAGCAATCTTTAAATAAAGGAGCTGTTTTGGCCCATGACAGGCACCATAGAAAAAATAGGAGGAGAAATCAGCATAGGTAGGAGAAGTAGGGCGGAGTCAGAGAGACTGAGCCAGTCGCTTGTAAGAAGCATGTAAGGAACACAGGTGAGCCACGGGCCACGTGACAAGAAAGATTAATAGAAATGGGTTGATTTAATATGTAAGAGCTAGCTAGCAATGTGCCTGAGCCATAGGCCAAACAGCATGAAGTTAATATAAGCGTCTGAGTCATTTCTGGGGGCCTGAGCAGCTACTAAGGGGTCTGGGACTGAAGGTCTGTGGGTCTGGGCCTCTGGCTGCCTGGGGACGAGAAACCTCATTGTAACAGGGTGTACATAGGCAGACACATTCAAATGCAAGCCATTAAAGTAACTGGATTTTGAGTATAAATCACCAGTGTTGGTTTCTTGTTGAGGCTTGGAGAACAAAACAGTGGACTCCCAGTGCCCCAGGATAAGGAAATGAAATAAGTCTCCAAAAGAGCCTGGCCTGTCTTACTTGGGACTTTGTCTAGAGGCAGCCTGGTTACCTTTAAGTTGAGTATAGCCCATAGCATGTAAGTGATGATCACGTGCTGTAAGTTTCAGATCCTGCCTCTGAATACTTTCTTACTGTGTACCTGGGGTGGGAGGGGGGATGGGAGGATGGTAAATTGCAGCCCTGTGACTGCTTACCTTTAAAATGGAAGGGGATTAAATATATTAAAACATGAAAAATACACCAAACTGCACCTATTAGTGGTGAACATGGTATTAGAAATAGTCACTGCTTTATATGACTTATGAAATAAAATTGGAGCCACGGCTAGATTGTCCATCCACCTAGGGTACAGCTACTGCCCTAGTGTAGTTCCCCCTTTTCCTCTGTGAAGTAATCCAATGTAGATTTTTTTAAACAATCATTTGATCATTCTAGCTACAGACAGCTTTGTTGTTGCGGAGTTTTATATAAATTTGTCTGAAGTGAAGTGCTCACCGAGGGACCATGGATCTGATTTCTGGTGTTGGACATTCTATTGTTGGGCTGCCTGCCACTAACTGTACTCTAGTAGACTCAAGAGAGTAAGTTTGCTTGTTTAAAGCTATGTGTTTTATTTATGTGTAATATGAGGAGAACATTAGTATTAAGGCTTTGTAAAGAAGGATGTGAGCAAAGCACTCTCTTTGTGCCTGCTAGTAGAAAATATATGAAAATGTAATGAGTGAAGATGGACTTTTCCTAAGGAAAGGCTTTTGCCACAGACTTAGGTACATAGAAGGTGGGAGATTGGAGATGATGGTGCTTAACTGACATCCTTCATAGTAACAGTCTAATCGTCTTGATCTGACAGATATCAAGCTGGATTTTAGTTTTATTTTCTATTGTTTTTAAAAATAGAACAGCTTGACAGAGCAATGTACCCACATGAGTCTTAGCAATAATATGGCATATAGTTGATCTGTATTTTTATAACTTTTTAAATATAATAAACTATTTACCTATCATGGAACTCACCCATGGGAAGTGTGACTTAATGACTTTTGCAAATTTTCCCAGTTGTCAGCCATCAATGTTAGCAAGATGCCCAATACCCATTTACATTAATTGCAATTTTTGTCCTTTTCCAAAGACAACCACTGACCCACTCACTGTCTCTAGATTTGAAATCTGTGGTATCAAGGGTCAAGGATTTTGTTTTTGTTTCAATTACTGTCATGTTTTGAGATTCATCCATGTTGTTGCATATAGCCATATTTGTTTATTTTTCTTGCCTAACAATATTTCCTTTTAGAAACAATAGCACATTTTGTGAGTACTTCATAATATTTTTAAAACATTTATCTCTAGCCTTTCTTCCTCTCTTCCCTACCCCCATTTGGTTATTTGAAAGCTGATATTAATTTCTTAAAATATTACATGTTCTTTTTTATCTTTCTTTTTCTGAGCCACATCTCCGTCATTCATTTTGCCTTTAGTTTTCTGCTGTGATTAGGGAATTACTTTCTGTCTTCTTGGGTTTTTTTTTTTGTTTTTTTTTTTTTTGTTTTTTTTTTTGGCTTGAGAATGAAGAGGTTTATTTCGAAGATGAAAACTTCATTCTCAGTTTCATGAAAAATACAATCTTAGAAAATTCAGATAATGGTAGTTTGTAAACCTTAGGTGAGACTTAAAGCTGGGCCTGCTTCTGATTGAGTTTCTTTGTTTGTTATCTAAGGTTGTCGGAAGAGGGGCCTTTGGAGTAGTTTGCAAAGCTAAGTGGAGAGCAAAAGATGTCGCCATCAAACAGATAGAAAGTGAATCTGAGAGGAAGGCTTTCATTGTGGAGGTAAGCTGCCCTGTCATTTCTGCCCAGTGATTCTCCACCACAGATACTCTGATTTTAAAAGGCATTGTTTCTCAGTTTTCATTTTTCTGTGTATACGAACCTCAGCAATTTGGTTGAACTGAAGGTAGTGCCATAGGAATGTTTTTCATCCATGGATTCCAAATCTGTTTCAAGGTATTATATTTTAATTTGAAATGGTATTCTTTCCCATTACCTAAAATTAAGAATCTCTTAAAATGTTGTAGAACTAATATACCTTTCTAGTAAGAAACTATTCTAATCACTTAGAGATTAATAAAGGGAAAAGTCTTGACTAAAAAAGCAGGGCCAGCTGTGTCTAACGCTGAAGAAGAGAAGGCCTCAAATTGAAGATTTTACTAACTTATATATACAGTAGGCTTTTGCATTTCACATATGCTGTCATCTTTAAATCTCCAAGGTCCCAGTCCCAGGTTACACTTTGAATGATTTAAACAGACGGGAGGCATCAAGTCTGGCCACTTTGCAGAGGAGAGATTGCACAGCACCAAACTTATTTTAAGTACACCAGTGGTTTTCTTTTGAAATAGTTGGTATCTGGGGTCTTCTTGTCTGTCAGAATGAATTATATTTTTTTCTCAGAAGAGAACTGAAGCTTTATGGCAGCCCAGGACTTAACATTGGCTGTCATCCTTTGCTGCCTCCTGAGCTTCCTGTTAGAGACATTTTTGAGGTGTGGGCCCAATGGCTGTGAATCCTGATAATAAATGCTTACATACAGCATTGTGAATTTTGTTTATCTCTATCAGGCGAGTTAGCATACTATTTATCTTTGGGGTACTTTGGGGGCAGTGATCCCTTAGCTAAATTCTGCATTATGTGATTCCTATCTCCTAAGCAAGTCTATTAGTAAACCATTTATGACATCAGTTTTATTACTTTGAGTTTCTTCTGCATAATGAGGGTTTTGTGAAGTAAATCATGTTGCTTCTCTTGTTTTCATTGCTTATTTATTTGGCTCTAGGCCTGCTGGGTCAGTTATTACTATCTCGAGCTTGTCAACTCCCAGAATTGTATACTATTATCTAATCATTTCAGATCCTTGGTATACTTTTGAGTTTATACCTTGTAAACAAGAAAAAATTTCACCTGCCTTATAAGACTCAGAGAAAATAGGAATAAATGCTTGAATAATGTGCTGTGTGAAGGTCAGTGTTGAGTTTTACCAAGATGGAATATATTTATATACAATAAACACATAATAGTTTCTATTATGAAAAATTCATGAATATTGACTGTAAAGAAAACTGTCTAGTGACATGATGAGAAGGTTAAGAGACCTTGGTGAACTTCCCATGAACCAGTAGATGTGACTGGAGAAAAGCAAGGGAAAGGCAGAAAAGAACGGGAGAGAGAAAGAGCAAGGAGTGTCCATCTCTCTCTCCTACCCCCAGAGAGTCCCTCACCTTTTTACTAGGGACTTTCTGTGGATGAAGCTGGAGCCTAAAGCATTCAAGTCAAATATTGTACAAGTGAGGAGCACCCCTTCCCCCTAGCTCTCTGTAGTAACTCCAAGAGCGAAAATGGAATTGGGGTAGCTTTCAGAAAGAGTGTGTATGTAAAGTTCAAATCCCGACCGTGGAATCTTTAACAGCTGTTTTATTCTCTCTGGAACTTAACTTGAAGGTATCATATTTAACATGGAAGTAATAGTACCTATCTTTCAGAGTCAAGAAATCTGAGAACACATACAGAATAGGTAAATTGATCAACTGTAGCTCTAACAAAAGTAACACAGTTTCTGATGGGTAAGTCAGTATCGTATCTGGGATAATCCCCTGACTTTTGGCAGCTTGTTTGTCCCCATGTATATCCTGACTTGCTTTTAACTCCCATTATAGCACTTTGCGCATGGTTTAATGATTTCCTTATCTTAATATATTTGATCATGTATGTTCTCACTTGAACTACTGTAGGACAGGATTCCAGGCAGGCACTGGAGATTTCCATAGTGCTTGCTACTTGATAAACAGAAGTTACTAAATGAATTAAACAGATGTTATATGACAATAAGGTTTGAACAACATAATAAAGTAAATACCTCAAAAACTAGCACTTTTTAAGAACCCATCATTTGTTACAGCTCCGGCAACTATCACGTGTGAACCATCCTAATATTGTAAAGTTGTATGGAGCCTGCTTGAATCCAGTAAGTGTCCCTGCTATTGTCTATAAGCCTGTAGGAAACAGTGTGGCAAATGTATGCTGTTCATATACTATATGAAGATGTTTGATCTGCTGTATCTTAGCTTTATTTCTGAAAATGTTACACTTCCTGCATTTCATTGGCTTCTAGTCATAACACAACAATTATGTTGGTGGAGTTATCTCGGGTACCTGGTAGCCTTGGCCACACCATTTTATAAAGCTCCTTCGTATTGAGTAAACAACAGTTTTCAAAACTAATTTCCAGAACTAATGTAATTTGTTTTTCTAAATTCTTTCCTTCCTCACCTATGGACCCATGTAATTGCTGACCAAGAGAGATCACCTGACACTGTATAAGTTACCATACATCTTATTTCCTTAGCTAACCTGACAATGGCCAATGAGGGGGCCACAAAAGAGAGCTTTTCAATCCTTCCCCTTTCCTCTTTTCTGCCCTGTAACTACCCCAGCCTGTAAGCAATCAGTGGGCCCTTCTTTCTATACTAGACCCCACATGAATAAAAGCTTGTGCTGGCATAGAGTAGTGTATACCTGTCTTTGTCCTCCTTACCAACCTACATTGCTAGTAACTCACCTTGTTAGAAGACTTGATATCCCAAAATGTGTCTTTATTAGCACTGGAGAAGGTCCTCAAAAGGTCTTGTGATTTTATTTTGGTCTTATGATCCCTTTTAATATATATCTCTACCCTTAGCAGACAGCTAGGTGACAAGTTCTTAGATCACATGTCTGTTCCTTCTGTTAGTGCCGCTCATATAGTGTGGACAAAGGAATCATCTGAACCCAGTTATCTGCAGGGAGGGTCCGGGTCCGGCAGTGTCACTGCAGTTGATTCTGGCATGTTTCCTTTAGGTGTGTCTTGTGATGGAGTATGCTGAAGGAGGCTCTTTGTACAATGGTGAGTATCAGCTAAACCTGCTTCCAGCTAGTAGAGTGAAACAGTTGGGAAGCTTTTAATAAAAACTAAATTACCTATTGTTCTTCACAACTTGCCATCAGAGTTTATTTTGTTGTTTTGGTCTCTTTCATGCAAAGGATTTAGGGCAAGAATGATGCTATGACATTTGTAGATTTTTAAAGTTGACTTTTTTTTAATGTTCAAAGCCTGAAGTAACAGTTGCTTTTAAAATATGTTCAGACATTTTTCTTTCTATTATTTTAGTTTGGAGCCTTCATTTTAGAACTCTTTAGCCATACTTCATTTTATCATGCTCTATTGTACATTCTTTTCAAAACATAAAATGGTGAACACTCAGTTCACAAAACATTTTAAATTGTTACTGTCTTGGTTACTTTTCTATTATTGTAACCATAACCGAAGCAACTTATTAAAGAAACTGTTTAACTGGGCTTTGGTCTCACAGGGTGTGGCACTGTGGAGGTAAGCATATTAGCTGGAGCAATTGAGAATTTACTTTGTAATCTGAAAGCAGGAGGCAGAGGACACACTGGGCACAGCTGAGTCTTGAAATCTCAAAGCCTGGCTCCATTGACTGCTTCCTCCTAATCCTTCCCAAACAGTTCCATCATATGGAAGCCAAATTTTTACACATATAAGTCTACTCTGGCCCTTCTCATCAAACCAACACAGTTACCATGAAAGAAAACTTTTGTGCTGGTATTAGGGTGGAACAAAGCTTTCACCCTAAATATACCAACCTCGTATAAATGTGAGTTGTCCTTGTAACAGCATTTACTTTTAAGTTACATTGTTTTACATAAACATTTAGTTACACTCACTGATTTGTGTTCTTTGTTAACTTGTGTATAGCACCTTAATCGTATTTGTGAAAACTACTAGTGTTTAGCTACAGCACACAGTATAGTGACAAGTGTCTGATAGGGCCATCTTGCTTCACTACTCTCTCTCTGTTCCAGTATCATAATGATTAAGATTGCTTATAATTTATGTAATTGTGTAAAGATATTTAACTTTTAAAAGTATGGTGGTGCTTATTAATTTTGTTTGAATGACCATATGAGAGTCATCTTCTAAAGCTTTCTAAATATGGTGTTGTTGAATCTAGAAAAGGCTCAGAATCAGGAATAGGATATCTGTAAGAGAATGCTCCCTTGTGTCTTCTGACGGTGCGTGTGTTTGTCTTGTTTCATGTTACATGCAATAAAGTTCTTTCTCTTGCAGTGCTGCATGGGGCTGAACCATTGCCTTATTACACTGCTGCCCATGCCATGAGTTGGTGTTTACAGTGTTCCCAAGGAGTAGCTTATCTGCACAGCATGCAGCCCAAAGCACTAATTCACAGGGACCTCAAGCCTCCAAAGTAAGTTTTAATGGTGTGACACTGGCTTCTCCCCTCTTGCCAGCCCATTCATCCCTAGTCCAAGGTAACTGTCATTTTTGACTTTCTCTTCTCCTCCCTTTTTAGTCACATGGTTGTTTTTTATCAACATTTGTCATCTAGCTATATATCTAAACTTAGATTCTAGAACTTTTTCTGTGTTGTTATTAACTCCAACTTTACATTATAACAGTTAGAATCCGTTAGCCTACAATCCCATCTTGTACTTGTAGTGTATAAGATTGCTTCTGCATGATTTCTGAGATCAGCGGCAAGTCTGACTTACTGTTCCTGCTACATTGTTAACAGGAACAAGGTCTGCACATGGAAGACACTGTGCAGAACTGTGCTGCTGGTATTCTTGTTCTTGGAGAGGAAGCAAAAGCATTTGGGTAGAGATGCAAATAGTCCAGATTTCTCCAGTGAGAGAATCCTGTCATTTAAAGATCTTTAGAAAGGTTGAACAAGAATCTAAACAAAAACAGTGAGGCAGAAGTTTTATTATTGAATTGCATACATGTACAAGTTGAAATATGACAAGTGTTTGGTAGTATGTCATTGTGATTAGTGGCTTATCTCCTTATTGAATTAAAATTAAATTCCTAGATCTCTGGTTAGAGTTTAAGTAAAACATTACATAAGAAGTTAATAAGATTATAATTACAATGAGTTTCATTTACTTAATATTGAATAGTTTCTAGTTTGATTATGCACATTTTATGACCCATCTCTATTTCTGTTTGTTCTTAAAAATAAAATTTGTAAGTACAAGGAAACTCTTCAGTAGTTATAATTGAATCTTAGACAACTGAAGTTCTGGAACATTCCTAGCATTTACTAGGCTCATAACTATATGAGATTCATACTCCTCCCCCCTACACAGTCTAAATTCAGAAATGGTATTGAGATTAAACACTGAATAAACACATAAAATAAGAGCCATTCATTGGATTCATTGGTGTATAGGTAGAGCTCAGTGACAGAGCATTTGTCTGGCATACACAAGACATGGCTCAGTTTCCTACACTGCAAAAACAAACAAACCAATATTATTAGCTCTCTTCTGAATTGATCTGTTCTACTCTGTCTTCAGTTAGATGGATTGTTTTATTGTATGTTGCTAGTCTTTCAGGAATAATGTTTGTGATTAAACTCCCACTTCAGGACACCACAGTGCCACACTGTAGAAAGCTTTTAGACCTGTGTCTATCTCTGCCAAAGGGATGTTTGGTCAGGAAGTGTCATGAAACTAAAGATGCAAACATCAAAATTTGAATATGATCCTCTCCTGCGTCCTCTAGGTTATGGCCATTAATTTGAGCTAATTTTCCCCCAAACTGCTAGGCCGTTACAATGACCAAGTAACATTCCACAGTTCAGTGATAGCACTCGTTTAACTGAGCTTTTTCTAATTCCCTGGTTATCTCTTTCTTACTGTAAAATCAAATACTCACATTGTGACTTGAATTTTTTACAATAGCTTGCTGCTGGTTGCAGGAGGAACAGTTCTAAAAATCTGCGACTTTGGTACAGCTTGTGACATTCAGACACACATGACCAATAATAAAGGGAGTGCTGCTTGGATGGCACCTGAAGTGTTTGAAGGTACAGTCATAGAAGCATGATATTGTTGGTAATCTCTGCCTTAACTCATATAAATCCAGGATGCATTTATAACACTATATATAGTATACTTCCGAATAGTACATCAAAGGGTCTTAAGTGAATATAGCCTGAGATCCCAAATTTTATGGCAGAATTTAAATTGGCATTTTCTGTGAAGATTTGCACATATATACAGTCGATCCTCATTGTTCACAGGTTGCATAATTGGGAAGCTGTCCACTTGCTAACTTATTTGAGCTGTTTTACAGCTGTTCTAAAAATAAGGTACTCATGTACAACAGAACACATTTTTAATCATACCCAAGGTTGTTTTCCTAATAAGGAGACCCTTTTGCAATTTATTCAGACCTATGCTTTCATTTTTTTTTGTTGGTGGTCATGGTGATTTTACTATTTACACTATCCCCAGGAGTACTGCTGCCTAAGTGCAAGAAGGCTTTGAATATGTGAGGTATATGAAAATACACGTTATTGGGTGTTCTCTCAAGCGTCCTCTACTCTGCCATGAGTGTGACATGAACGAAATACTGGAGTGTTAGGTGAAGAGCCTTTAAATACATAAGACAAGTCATATATTGATTAATTGACAAAATTGTTGTGAACAGACACATAGGAACCTAGACCTATATTCCTCCTGGAAGCAACTGTTCAATGATAATGGAGACTTCTTAATAGACTGTATATGCCCAAAACAAGGACAATCAACTGTATCTTTGCACTGATTTTCTGTCAGTTAAAAGAGTGCTGATGTTTAAATGGGCATGCCTTAAAAAAGACTGCAAGTCACTGGGTGCAGATATAGTACTAAGATTACCAGTAAAGGGTACGCTAACATTTGCTTCTTTGACATTTCTGTAGCTTACTCACAAGACATAAGATTAGTCCATATATTTAAGTTTCTGAATGAAAGCATCAAGTTCTCCTTGAAATGAGAGACATTGAGCTAAAGAAATGAGCTTTGTGTTAATCTCCATTTGTATGCCATAGTTCTCAAAACACGTTTACTAATCAGACTACAAAGCTCAGGGGCTTTTCTTTTTGTTTTGTTTTGTTGTTTTATTTTAGTTTTGTTATACGGGGTTTCTCTGTGTAGCCCTGGCTATCTGAGTACTCTGTAGGCCAGGCTGGCCTCAAGCCCGCAGAGATCCGTCTGGCTCTGCCTCCCAGTGCTAGGATTAAAGGCCTGCACCACTATTTTGCTTTTTCCATCCTTCCTTCCTTCCTTCCTCCCTTCCTTCCTTCCTTCCTTCCTTCCTTCCTTCCTTCCTTCCTTCCTTCCTTCCTTCTTTCCTTCCTTCCTTCCTTCCTTTTTTGTTTTGTCCTTTTGATGGTGAATCTTAAACTTTTGCTGCTGTGTGTTTGGCCACCCCTAGAGAAAAAAAAAGTGCTGTAAAGCTTGACTAGCACTGTTGTTCGCCAAAGGCCAATTACAAACTATTGAATGAGAGACAGGCAGATCTGAGGCCAGCCTAGTCTACAGTGAGTTCCAGGACAGGCAGGGATATGTAGAGAGACCCCATCTCAAAACAAAACAAAAAACAGTGTTGTACTGAAGATGTTTAATTACATAAAATTAAATGATGCCTTCTTTTCCATCTGAATAATTTAGGTCCCATTTTTACTAATTTAGTACCTTATTTAATATCACTTTCTATGCATTGTTGTGGCACAGTGTTGTAGTAAATAAAGCAAAGGGGTTTGTTATGCAGAGTAATCGTCATTTCTATTTTGAAGGCAACAAAGCCCAGATTATTAGGTTATGTAAATTAATAAATCTTTACAAAGTGTCATCAGGCAGCAGCTGTAGCCTAAATTAGCTTGATATGTGGTGACAGATCTATAGTATTGTGTTTCTTTGCATGCAGATCTATCATAATAATTGGGGTGTTCATGTTTTTTTTTAAATAATTGGGGTGTTAAATTGTTTTGATGGTAATAGTTTGGGAGATAAATATAGTGTATCCAAAATTAGTGGTATAATTTTGTTCATAATCTGCTTAGTTTTCATTTGTCACTCATAATTTGAATCATATCTGGGGTTTTTGTGGATTTTAAATTAAGAATTTTAACTATATAATAAAGAAGAAGCCACTAAATGAGAGCAGTGCTTTACTCTGATAGCCAGGAATGCTGTCTGTCACAGAGAAGGAAAGGTATTAAGGTAGCAGATTACAGGAGCTGGGGATATAATTCAGTCACTGAACATATGCTTTGTATAAAAAGGGCACTGGCTCCCATCTCCAAACAAGCACTCTTAAAAGCAATTCAGGGGCTGGAGCAATGGTTCAGAGGCAAAGAGCCCTTGCTGCTCCTTCAGAGGACCTAGGCTCAATTCCTAGCACCCACAGAAGGCTTACAAAGTTCTAACTCCAGATTCATGGTACCTGATGACTACTTCTGACCTCCACAGGCATTGCTACAGATGGTACACAGACAGACAAGTGGGCAAAACATCATTCATGTACATAAAATAAACATAAGGCCTTTTCTAAAAGAGAAATTGAAAACTTAAAGAAATATAAAAATCTCTATAAAAGAGATCAGTCTACATGTAGAAGAAGAAAGGCCAATGTGTTTTGTTGGAAAAGTAGAAAATAACTGGATTTCTTAATGTAGATTTTGAGTATGTGACAGTCTCTTATCCAAAATACCCTTCCCTTTAGAATTTTTGAAATTATTTCTGTGATTCCTATGGAATAGGTCTCAAGATTACACTGCTTTTTGTTTGTTTCTTTCTTTCTTTTGTAGGTAGCAATTACAGTGAAAAGTGTGATGTTTTCAGCTGGGGTATTATCCTTTGGGAAGTGATAACACGCCGGAAACCCTTTGATGAGATCGGTGGCCCAGCTTTCCGAATCATGTGGGCTGTTCATAATGGTTTGTCAAAAAAAATTTTTCTTTAATATATTTTATACGTTTCCTATTGAAAAATTGTTCCCATCCTCTTCCCCAGAGAACATGTTTATCTGACATTGAAAGGCAGAGTTAGCAGACCACCTTCCTTTAGCATCATCCATACCATTGTTTAGACTCCTCCACATGGGGCTGAGGCTGCCAGCTGCACTGCTAAGGGAAAGACATCCGTACTTAGCCAACGCCTGCAGTCTTCCTTGGGATAGGGAAGCATTGTGGGAAAGTCGATATGAATCTCTAATATCGTTAAGGTAGTTGGGAAGTTTCTCCTGAGAAAACAAGACTCTCTCATCAAGGAGAAAAAGCAAACTGCTGGGAAGCTCAGAAGGGTACAGCATTTAGTGCTTCATACATGGTTTATTGGATAACCTCAACAGTACTCCGTACTATCATCCCAAGGAGTAAGTGGTGAAGCTGGGATCCAAACACAGACCCTTCTGATTCAAGTGTTCCTACTCCTCATCATAATGACTTAATGGGCACACTGTTACGTCTCTCTGACCTCCAGTGATGCTTCTGTCCACAGTGTGTTAGGATAGCTTCCTCATTAATAGGTGCTTCACATTTTCTTTGATAAAGAAACTCTTTATGAGGGAACTGCAGCATCACTGTTACTTCCCCAGCCTCTGATCAGTGCAGTGAGTACATGTTTGTACACTAGTCCATAGTAGTAACTCTTACTGGCCTTACAAAACCACCAGAGCAATCTTAGCTGCTGTATGGGCTTCCTCTGCCAACTTTGTTACATCCTATAGTGTCATTGTAGAAAATACAGGAGCCTTGATTGGTATGCTTCCTGTCTATGGTTGTCAGTGAGATATAGAGTAAGAACTAACTTGTTGCTTGAACCTACAAAGATCTTACTGTATCTAAAGGGGGGGAAGCTTATTAATGCCATTGCAGGATTAATAAATTATAAAAAGTTGGCACTTTTCATCCTATGGATGTCAGTGAGTGTAATACCATGGTTGAGGGAAAACTGAGTGTGATACCACAGCTGAGGAAAATCAGTGAGTGTGATGCTGTGGTTGATCACATTCTGTAAACAGAAGGTTCTTTTTTCAAACACATTTGACATTTTGTAGTCTGAAGATTAATTGTTCCTCAAATCAGCTACTTGGTTTTTTTTTAACTGATGCATTTGGCCTTTGCTGTTTGTTGAAATACACTGGTGATAGTTTGGTTTGGGTTGTGAGTCTCACTGGCTGAACTAGAACCTATGATTTCTGCTGGCCGCTGCCTCACGGGCGCTCCTTAAAGGCATACACCTAGTCCAAGTGAAGTTGTTTTGGTTCTCACTGTTATTGCCACTGTCTGTTACAAATTTTAATATAACTTTTGGTATAGTTTTCCCTTTGTGAAAATATATAGAGATACAATAAATGGTAAATTAAAAGACAAAAATGATAATTCAAATATTGTTAAAAATAAATTATAAAACTCTTGGCACTGCTCTTTGGGCAGATAATTCTTTTATTCCTCTAATTTTCAATTATAGGTACTCGACCACCACTGATCAAAAATTTGCCTAAGCCCATTGAGAGTCTGATGACCCGCTGTTGGTCTAAGGACCCTTCTCAGCGCCCTTCGATGGAGGAAATTGTGAAAATAATGACTCACTTGATGCGGGTATAATCCTTCTTTTGAGGGGCTTTGGGTCTGGGGGCTTTAATATATGCCAAGTTTTAATGGGTTTCTAAGATGAAGGAATGGAACTATTTCTGCTTTATACTTTCCTATGTTTTTAAATTAGAATAAATATTTATTATTCATATTGTCAGAAGAGAAGACGTTACTTTAAAAAAATATGTTACTTTAGAAAAATGCGTATCTCTCAGTAATGGCAAGATGATTAGACAAGGTTTCTGGGATTGCTGTCTGTTTCTGGATACCAGAGTGTATGAGAGATGCTGGTTTAGGGTATCTAAAGCTTTTCGGTGCATACATGTATGTGATTAATAACATATATGTAAGCTTATCAGATTTTCATCAAAATACAGTTATTTCTACAGTGTGCTGGGGAATGTATGTATTTTAAAAGACATGTATTTGAGTAATTTTAATGTTTCCTTTTTGATTTTTGATTGAATATTTTCAAATGCCAATAAAAGCTAAACCTTTTTTCTAGGCTTGATAGAATCTTTTAATTTAGAAGAACTCTTTTTAAAAGATAATTGAGTTCCCTATTCTACAGATCTTAACACTTTAGGGTTATTTCAAACATTTTAGGGTTTTTTTTTCCTCTTATTAAAAATAGATTTTTTTTTCAATAAGAGTTATTAGAGGTAGCTTTGACTTGAGTTTGTATACCTCAACTTCAGGTCATATAAGTCAAATTATAACTGCTAACCCATGCTTTGTCTCAGTTAAAAAAAAAAAAATCTTGCCCTAAATCTTACCTACATTGTTCATTAAATAATTTCAGCATTGTGTCCCCAGTTCATCAGGGGGCTTCCATAAGGTATGCTCTTAATGTTTAAAATACTGATTCTAGAGGTAAATCAGACATGTTCACTGCCAGTGTCAAACTAACAGTCCTCGCAACAATTTTCAATATATGTCACTGTTCCAAGTCTCAGGTGCAGTGAGCCCTCTATTCTGTACGCTTTACTAGAAAGCATTCTCTGCCTGTCATATCAATGCTTATGTAGGTATGTGGCATTTTCTCAGCTAGCTTTCCAAAACGAGCATTGTCACCATCTTTGATCAGAAACAAGTCATTCCACATTCAGTACTAGCCTGAGGGAAAGTGGAGCTGTGTCCACCTCTGGTGTATCGTAAACTAAAGCATCAATGCAGATGTGCTCTTGAGTTCATGTAACAGGGCTTACCTGTGTACTAAAGGCATTTTAAACTGTGACTTGCTTATACTACAGTACTTTCCAGGAGCAGATGAGCCCTTACAGTATCCTTGTCAGTACTCTGATGAAGGACAGAGCAACTCAGCCACCAGCACAGGTAAGCAGATAGCGTCAGAGCAACCTTGGGATCTCCTTTATATCCCGTGAAGTTTGTCGTGACAAAAGGAGTGATGTCCGTGTTTGCATTTTAAGTCCTCACTTCTCTGGACTCAACTCAGTTTTGGGTTGCCAGGTGCCCTCCCTCTTCATGAAGGCCCTGGACCTAAAGAGCTATTTAAGTAAGGCCTGCTTCCATGTCTGGAGTTACTGCTCATTTAGGGTCAGAGCTGGATATTATGTTGCTGTGAATGCTGGTCTTAAGTTGATTCTTTTGAAATAAAGTCTCACTTTGAATCCAGGCTAGTCCATAACCCATTGTATGATTCAGGGTAACTTCAAATTCAATATCCTACCTCAGAAACCTCATAAGTTCTCAGACTAGATAAATGCCACCACACCCAGCAGCAGTTTCGCTGTGGATACTGCTGGGTTAAACAGCACTGCAACCAGATTATTGTGAACATTGGATTTCATCACTAACTGTTCTGCTTTTTGGTTTTTCTTAAGAGACTTACACAAGAAACTGCTTTAATTAGAAGTTGGATTTCCTGAACTATGAAGTAGAAGTACTAAGTGGTAGTTGAGGTTCCAAAATAGTAGAACTAGTCCTCTAACTTAGAGAAATCGCATTTTGCAAAATATATGGGACTGTTTATTTAATTCCGTCTAGAAATACACTTGTACATGTCAGTATGTATGTACCCTGCACTTTAAAATTTCACTTTTTGACAACAAATATTTTTATCAGTCTCTTCCTCCCACTGAGACGGTTTATTTGTTTTGTTTGGCTAGTGATAGTGATGCTTAAATTCTATTCGACTGAAAACCTTTGAGTTGGCCCAGAACTCTGGAGTGAACTTTTCCAGAACCCCCTTTGCGGTTTTCCTCTTCGATTTTGAACCCTAGATGATGCCACCTTTTCACTGACCCTCAGTTCCTCGAGGCTCTTTTTTCCTTCATCCTTGCACTTAATTCTGGTCAGTGATGATCCCTCAGGAATCATGCTCAGTGTAGAATTCCTCTTCCACTTGCTTAGCTAAGTTACAGGCCTCACTGGCTCTCAGCTCCCTCCTAACGTGAATGTGGCTGAGAACAGCACACACTGACTGTCCTCAGATGAGTTTCAGTGCCACTGTGCAGTCACCCATCTCCTCTCCTAGGTAACTTGCTGTTGATGTCATCCTCTCTCCTAAAAGCTATCTCTCTAGTCCATGCTGTAGTCTGACCTTGCAGAACAGAAAGTTCAAGAATGGATCATCAGAAGATAGTTCCTACAAGTTGCCCATGTCTTCATAGATACTTAGATCAGTGCCCACCTTCTCTGTTTTTTATAACTGACTACTCATGCTTCTAGTCAGAGGCAAGACTTTCTGCTTGCACATTATACCATGAGATAGAACTTTCCCAGCAGAGAGATAACTTTTCTCCTCTCATGACATCGCCTTTCTACTGGGAGCCTTTCAAGGGCAAGTGCAGTCTGTATCAGACACACTGGCTCCCTTCCCATTCTCTTCACTTAGACTTCTCTTATACCACTACTGTGGATATTCTGTGTAACTACAGCAAATGAGTGAAATTTTTTATCACACTTGACAGTAATCAATGTTCAACACATTCCTCACTCTTTCCTTACACTCTAAAGTTGCTCTACAGGGCATACTAATCTGAATTTCACATTTTTGGTCATTTGAATTTGTGTGTGTAATGGTTTTTATTTTCCTGTTATTTATTTTGCAAAACAAGCGGAACTGAGGACTTTGTGAATGCTAAACAAGCACTATGTCTCGGAGACCATCCCCAGCTTGTTCTTGATTTTCTGTGCTGGTTGTTCCGCACTTCTTCAGCTCTAAGTGCTAGAGTGCCAAGGACTCGGCCATTGGCTTCTTCACTTAGCCATTCCTCTCCATCTCCTTGGTTACCTCTTCCAATACCAGGACTTTGCCTCTCTCTCTCTCCCTCCCTCTCTGTCCCTCTCTCCCTCTCTCCCCCTCTCCCTCCCCTCTTCCTCCCCTCTCTCTCCCCTTTCTCTCCTCTCTCTTTCCCCCCCTCTCTCCCCTCTCCCCCTCCCCCTGTCTTTCTGCAGAGCTTTTCTCCAGTTGATCTGTATAAACAGCATAGAGCACTGACCATTTGTAAATAGTGTGTATGTGTAACATCTGTCCATCTCTCTTCACTTTGGCTGATAGAAGCCTTTTCTATGGGCCCTTTACAGCAGCCAGCACCTTTGGGAGCCTAAGCTGGAGCTGCAGCCTCAGCCTTGGTTTAAACCTTGGCCTTTTAATTGGTGAAGCATACAACACTTAGCTATATAGTTTCAAATCTGCTCCCTAAGCTTGTGGTGAGCGATGGCAGCAAGAAAGCTGTTTGTAGTTGGGGCTCTTTGGCTCCTTGGCTTTGTTTGTATGCGTCTTTTAGGTCTTTCTTGTTGGACTTTTTTCAAAGCGTATAATCCTCAGGAACTTGAAATCAACCCTTAAGACATTAGTATCTTTGTGACTGGGTTTCTTGATGTTGGCCTGTGCTGCTTTTGGAATTTCTTATTTATGGTTTGATTCTTGGACTTGGCCATGTCTGCACAGTAACCTGTGACTCCTGAATTCCACTGTCACCTGTTCAGAACATGTTTTTTACTAGGGACTCAAACGGTGCTTTCCAAACTGAGTTCTGGGCACATCCTTCAGACTCACTCATCTCAGCTAATAAATCCTCAGTTCTACTTCAGGGTTAAACCCTTATGTTAGTTTCATCTGTTTATAAGACGGACTGATTCTTTATTGCGCTGTCTATAACCTCCATTTAACATGGGTCTGTTTAGGGTGTCTTCATTGGTGTGGACATCTTGCTTTTTGATTTATGTCTTTTTTTATGTCTTGTCAGTTATTGAAGGAGGCATTCATATCATCCTCAATCTGAAGTCATAAATGTTTCTGCTTTCCTAGGCTCATTCATGGACATCGCTTCTACAAATACCAGTAATAAAAGTGATACTAATATGGAACAAGTTCCTGCCACAAACGATACTATTAAACGCTTAGAGTCAAAACTGTTAAAAAATCAGGCAAAGCAACAGGTTTGTTATTAAAAGTAAAACTGCATGATTTCCTTTCTAGTAGTCACAACATTATACTAAATGGGTCAGTAACTTGTCATGTGTGTACCAGACAGATGAGCATATGGTGAAAGACATGAAATTTTGCTGCCGTTTATTACTAAACAAGCTGTTTTTCTCTCTGCTGGTTGTTGCTATTGCCAACACCCACTCCTTCCTTCACATGACCCATCCCTAGCTGAGGTCCTGTGAACACTGTGAAATACATTTTGGTTCTATGGGCCACTTAAAGACTGTTATTTTATCCTGCCCAGGTTGGTTGTAGTGTGGCCATTGTTAGAGTCTTTGAGCAGCATGCGTCTGAGCTTGCTCTCCTTCATTAGTTCCCCTCACTATTAAATCCCCTCTCTGTGAATACTGCCATAGTCAGAAAGATCCATTTGCCATCTTCCTCTTTGGCTGTTCTGGATCTCTACAAAAAAGAACTTCAGTAGTTGAGATTGACCTATGTATCTGTAATTTTAACAGAGTGACTCCGGACGGCTGAGCTTGGGAGCCTCTCGTGGGAGCAGCGTGGAGAGCTTGCCCCCGACCTCTGACAGCAAGAGGATGAGCGCTGACATGTCTGAGATAGAAGCGAGGATCATTGCCACCGCAGGTACAGGGGCTGCAGGCCCAAAGAGAAAATGCTGTGCTCCACATTATATTTGAAGTTGTTCTCAGGGGGCTGCTGGGGGTTTGTGTCTTACATGGATTTCTTAAAACAGATGGCAGACTTGCAGTACATTTTCTAAACATCAGCAGTAAAATTGTATAGTTGGCTCAAATTTGAAATAGGAGAAATATGGCTTAAAACTATTTGGATTATAAAATACATCTTTCTAGTTACAGATTTTATTGGATATAGTTTCCTCAAACATAAACCAGCTCTAACCAATTGAAATTCTGCCAGTACCAGAATATTTGCAGTGACTGAGTAATTTACCACTGTTTTTGTTTTTGTTTTGTTTTGGGGTTTTTTTTTGTTTGGTTTTTTTTTTTTTTTTTTTTTTTTGCTGAATCTAAGAAACAAAAAATCATTGCAGAAAATTTGTGTGCCCGGACTGTGTTGCCACCCCTCTCTCCTCCAGTGGTAAATAGTTGGGCTGGTTGTAGTTTGCTCATTTGATGGTGAAGGGAGATGAGATGGCCGTAGTTTCATCAGATACTAGTTTTGCTAGTGTTTAAATTTCACTTGTCAGCTCTTCAGCTAGACAGTAGACAAAGTGGCCAAAACGAACAAGAAGGGTATCTTGTCAGCTGGTCAACTGGCACCTTCTCTAACCAAGTTTCATTTTAGTGGTACCAATTTAGTTGTCTCTTATTTGTCATTTCTTATTCTAAAATTAGAGAAGAATGACTTCTAAAACTGAACATTGTATTGGAGAATGTGGGGGTATAAAACAGCAACAGAAACTTAACAGATTCTCCTCTGGATGGTTTTGGTCTATCTGCATATCATTTAATTATAAATAAAGACTTTTTTATTTTTAAACTTAGTTGTTTTCTAAGTCAAATATTCTGATTGTGTATGTTCTCTTTGTAGAAAGTGGCATCCAGGTGATCTGTACTGTATTTGTCTAAACTAATCATAAGCACTGAGTTTACCAACCTGCACTAAAAGCCTTTAGATAGGAAAGACTATCCGAAAATACCAGTGTCTGAACACATACATAAGCCTAGGTGTGCCCCTGGTAATTAGACAGTGTCACAGGCTGTATGGTTTAACTCCCATCCTCAAGGTTACCTTGTGTACAGTTAATGGCATCACTTCCACAATTCAGGTAACAGGAAAGAGGAGATAGCAGACAAATGAATGCTTTTGAAAACCTTTCTACCATTAACCAGAGTAACACGGACGGGTGATCTATACCTACCTCTCATTGATGGGATCTGCATCCATAGATGACATTGCTGCATTAGTAAAGTTAGAGCCCATTGCTGAGGAAGAGGAAAGACTAGAGATTAGCAGGGAGCTATCTGTCTCTGCCCCAGATAAATGTCAAGCAGAGTAGAGGTTAGTGGCCATCTGGCCTCTGTGAAGCACAGTTGTCTCTGTGGACAGATATACCCCTAACACTTTCGGAGAACCATTTAACTTCACAGGTGTCACTCAAAAAGACACACAATATTGATTCTGCCCTAAAAGGGAAAGTAATGTTATGATAATAGTTTATGCTTTTGCTAAGTCTATTTTTCTAATTAGTTACAGGTTTGTAATTACATATTAAAGGAATGACATTTTTTCCAGTTCAAAGATAGTCGTATACAAATAAATTACTTGTCCTCTCTACCTAAATGTAGGACAATACTTCCTTTGAATTTTAAATAATTTGAATTTTTAATGAATTGTCTACTTTAAAAAGTTCATACTCAAGCTTTTGACCATCTTTATATTTAACAGCTATATAACCTAAACATAAAAGCTATGATTAATGTTCAGTTTATTAGAAGTAATGTAGAAATACTTAGGGAAGCATACATTTTATGCTTTAATTTGATAACTATTGTTTAATCACAGAATTTAACTTCCAGCACATTCCAAGAAGCACCTAACTTACAGAGCTATCGGCTCCTGTTTGTGTCCTTAGCACAGATTGGCAGCTTACCTTACTAACTCTACTCCTACCCATCCATCCATTCCCCATCTTCACCTCAGATCACTGACTTGATTAGGTAGAATATTTCTAAGAACACATTGGAAACCCAGCTTCTCCACTGCCTTGCTGCTTTGTCTGACCTTATTTGTTGTTGGGTGTTCTGGTTTGTTGGGGTTTTTTTGTTGTTTTTTTTTTTTGTTTTGTTTTATTTTTTGTTTTTTTTTCTCCCCTGCTAATTAAAACCAGTGTGTACAACTTCTTAGACTGTTTGGTTTTTTTGCTCTTTAACAGCGCCTTTTTAAGCATGGATGAAAAATTAGATAGTTCTGCATGCCATTCTGCATGAGTTGTAATTAACATGACTATTTCAGAACTGTTCTGTTTTGCAGTCATTTCCTGTGTTACTGTTTGTGGTTGTTTGCATGTATACTGTACATGTGTGTTTTTTCAGCCTATTCCAAGCCTAAACGGGGCCACCGTAAAACCGCTTCATTTGGCAACATTCTGGATGTCCCTGAGATCGTCATATCAGGTATCATAGAGCACCTGTGTTGGTGTAACAGCTGTGGAACTGGAGTAATGATCCTGGTACTTTTAAATGCTTCTTGCTCCAATTTTCATATGATCTGAAAATAAACACCTCATATACAGTAGAGAGGGAAATCATAGAAAACTGTGTACTGCCACACTGACACCAACTCACAAAAGTAATGTCACGTCTCCAGTAATAAGAGTCCAGTGAAAAGGAAATAACATTCTTCACATAAGGGAGAACACCACCCCCACACTCACCTAGGTCTTCTCTAGAAAGTGAGAGCGTAATCTAAACATAGGTCTGTTCGTACCCCGTGGAAAGAGGAACCCTTGGCTCCTTCCTTCCCTGTCCAGTCTTTGGGGAGACCTTGACCATGCAGCTGGAAGAAGGGAGCTACTGCACGACATTATCCTGACCTGGAGAGCAGAGAGGTGAAACCAGGCAACATGTGCCATTTATAGGGCACCTTGCCAGAAAGAAAACTATTTGGACAACTAGTTAGTTCTGCTGCTGGTGTGTTAGCAGAAGATCTATAGACTGTCTTATACCTGATTCACACATATGCTTCAGTCTATCAATTGGTAAATGCTTTTATATCTAATGGTGGTCATCTCATAGATGAGTAAAAGCCTCCATTTTTAATAAGAATTTAAATGACATAATAATCTTCAGTATATTTCTTAATATGAACATTTGAGCTAATGAGGTGACTCAGTTCAGCCCAATGACCTCAGATCAATTCCTAGGCCCCATATGGTAGAAAAAGATAACAAAGTCCTAAAAGTTGTTCTCTGTTCTCCACATGCACCTCACACGTGCATGTGTACACACAGGGAGACAAGATAAATAAAAGGAGATTTTAAAAAAATAAATTGATCATTTGTCCCTATGTTAAAAAAAAAATATTTCCTTCATCTCTTGATTCTTGACTTTTTCTAGAAATGACATTTTTCACATGGGTAATTTGGATGGATTCTTTGACGTTCTGTATTTTTGCCCATGATGCACTTAATTATTACTAACTCTATCAATAGCTAGAAACTAGGGCACAAAAAATGTAAGTTATAGTTTCATGGGTCATTTTGTTTATATAAAACTAATTTATACTAATTTTCTTTAATATTCAAGGTGATATCCTATTTTTAGCATTGTCATTACTGTCCAGATTGTTAGCTCATTTCTCATGCAGTAATTTTTATTTATTGATGGCTTCTTTATAAATTAACAAAGTATTTGTCATTTTGTTTCCATACATCTGAATTCATATAAAGCTGTATTAAACTTGAGTACATTACAGAATTAGAAAATTTAGACAACTAGCCACTTAATAAGTCTGTAATCTAAAGGGCACACAAGATAATGGGGAAGAAAAAAGAAACATGGTATCAGTCTAGAGAGGGAGGAGCTAGTGCTGTGTAATGACCAGAGGTCAGGTGTGGTTGACCTGTATAGACCTAGACAGTCTGCGGAAAGAACTAATCTGAAAAGTTAGCTAAAGTCAGAAAGTCCCAGGAAGATGCTTTTTCAAGATTTATTTATTTATGCATATGAGTGCACTATCTGAATGGCTGCATGACATGCAGAGGAGGGCATCAGATTCGATTGTAAGTAGTTATGAGCCATCATGTAGTATCTGGGAATTGAACCCAGGTCTTCCAGTGCTCTTAACTACTGAGCCATCTCTCCAGTCCTGATAAGATGCTTTTTTAAAGCTAAAACGTAGTCATCTTAATGGACTTGCATTGATTGCACCCTTGTACCTATTGAAAGTGTGGCCATATCCTAGATGAAGGATTAAAATATGATTCTGAGTGATTCTTTCCAGAGCCACACAGGACAGGCTCTACACAGGTCTTCTGACCCCTTTCACATTGTGGTTTTTACTCTTTCATTGAAGTCATGGAAAATAGAACATTCCACTCGTCTTCCTTTAGTGCTTTCATAGTGGGAAGCACTTCATTTGGGGAGACTAGGCCATGGGTCTTTCTGAAATAAGCATACCTTAATTCTTCTGTTATTTTCTGGGGTGGCAGTGCTGGGCGAAAGGATTCGTTACGGATAAGTTGTTCTAAATATTCCTGTTAGCCTTCCTTCCAGGTATTCCAACACTAATAAAAAATAGAAGATCTAAAACTGAAACTGATAGGCATAAAGGCCAAGCACTAATGTATCTCCAAGTTACATTTTTAAGTTAAACTTAGTAATAGCCCACCCTTTAGGAACATCTCATTTTCTGTTAGTATTTTAATTAGAAGATGACATTTATTTTCCCAAATTTTCTAACACTAACAGAATTTCTTTTCTACCCAGTAGATTTCTGACAAATGTTTTGGTCTAGATACTTCTTTTTATATCTAAACTCCATCACCAGTACTGGAACTCAGTTTTAAGTATTTGTGCACAATCGTCTCATCTGTTACAAAGACATAGTCCCAGTCCTTCACTTGGAGTCCAGTGTGCTGTTGGCATGAACGCCCGCCCCTTCAGTAACAGCTTCCAAGCTCACACACAGACTTGACATAAACATATTTTTGTTTTTATCCTTTGATGTTTCCATACATGTATATAGTGAATTTATTCATTTTCACCACCATCCTCTGTCATCTTCCTCCTGCTCAAACTCTTCTTCAAGTGAATCCTCTTACACTGATTTGCCTCCATTATGGGTATAGTAAAGAGCCTGGCACAGAGAGAAATCCTAATCTCCCTCACTTAATCTTGCTTTTCAAAAACATTATATATTAATTACATCATTCATATAAGAAAGAAAGCTACTTGGGCTCCCATCAGTTTCTGGTCATGCAGGCTCATGATGATTCGAATACTAAGGGACTCATTGTCTGTAGGCACGTACAAGTTTCATACCTCGCCTCATTCCTGGGGCTGATATGCTGGCTAGCTGCAGTGTAGTAACCCTCCGTTCTGGTTTCCACTGTCCCCTGTCCTGCAAAGGGAGCTGTGGCCGAGCAGGACACTGGTAAGAACTGCTCATCAATGGAGTGCAGGTGATATTTTACTGCTGATGCATTTGTTGCCAGGTGCTGCCAGCTCTCCCGAGGCAGAGTCAGTACAGAGGTTCTCAACCATGCTTAGGACATTAATACTATAACTGCTTAATACATTAGTTTATTACATTATGCCCTGACTAACTGGAATGTGCTATCAGAAGAAGCAATGGGCTTCTCTTAAATGCCTTCCTTGACGTGTGAGCTTTGAGAGTATGAGCCTTTCTCCTTTTCAGCCAATGACTTAGTTTTCAAGACAGTTTCTCTGAAGTTCTGGCTGTCACAGGACTTGGTTCATAGACTAGGCTGACCTTAAATCAGAGACTCACCTGCCTCTATCCTTGAAGTGCTGGGAAAAGTATGCACCACCACTGCCTAGCTTCCAGTGGTTAGTAATAGGTTCTTTTGTTTGAAGAAACAGAAATAGTTAAACAGAAAAGGATGAGGTATCAGGATTTAAGTTTCTGGCTGTTTTTCTTTCCACTACTTTAATAAGGAAGTGAAGATAGATCTTGAACCTTGCTCTGCTCCCAAGTTTTTTGCTTTTTCCTTCAAGGTCTAATTGTTTGTTACTCTTAGAAACATACTTTTGACCAGACTGAGAAGCTGCAAGATCAGCCTCTGTTGCTGGTGTTTTCTGCAGCCTCCTTTTTTGTGTTTCTGTTTGCTGGTTGGTTTTGTGCACTGTTTCTTCAGAGCAGAATTTGTTTTGCAGGACAATAGAGTAACGGGATATTGAGTCAGGGTGCTCTACTCCTAGGCTTCTTCCCTTCCTTGTTTAAGGCTGTGTGGCATTATTTTGATAGACATCGCCTTCTTTAGAGAGATTGTAAAGCTTTCAGATTCTGCTAGTTCTTTGAGCCCCTGTCCACCCAGACACATTAGTTCTACAGACAGGAAGAGTCTTTTTTTTTTTAAACAGTAGCCAAGTTGAGAACACTGAGATTGGCATCCACAAGGCGTCCCTGAAGACTCTTCCTCTCTTCAGTCCTTTCTGTTATACTCTGACCACATAAGCCTTCCTTCCACTCTTCACCTAGAGCATCAGCAGCTACCTCTGTGGTCATACACACCTCCTAGAAAGTACGAAGCTTGCATTCATCATCTGTAAACAGGCGGATCTCTCCCACCCGCATATTCACAAATAATCACGCAGATGCTTAGTATTACTTATAAATGCTCGATCATTAGCTCAGGCTTGCTACTAGCAAATTCTTACACTTTAAGTTAGCTCGTATTTCTATTTATGCCTTGCCACATAGCTCATGGCTTGTTACTTCATTTTTACACATCCTGCTTAATCGGTAGCCACCTGGTGTCTCCTGGCTCCACCCTTCCTCTTCCCAGAATTCTCCTAGTCTGGTCTCTCCACCTATATTTCCTGTCTGGCTACTGGCCAAGCAGCATTTTATTAAACCAATTCGAGTGACAAGTCTTTACAGTGGAGAAGAGCATTGTCCCACAGCAATCACCCCCTTCAGTGAGTTTTTGATAGCTTTGATCTCTGCTTTATCTTGACTCAGCTGCTGCCCCAAGTTTGCACAACGTTCCTGACAGTAGGAGGTCATCTATTTCAGCTGGTGTTAAAATATCTAACACATTTCTTCAGAAACCTCATTTGTCAAGGATGAACAGATAAAATGCCTAGAAGTTACATTAGAAGAGCAACAGCCCTCCCTGATTTAAAATGGAGGATAGAGCTGAGTTGTTTATAAAGCAAATTTTGTCCAGAAATTTTTGGATAAGTTTTTTATTTCTTGAGATTATAATACAGCCACATCTTTTTTCTCCCTTTTTTTCCTCCCTTTAACCCATATGTCCCCTCTTTGCCATTTCAACTTCACAGCCTCTTCTTTTAGATCCCGGTGTCACTGGTGGTGATAGTGCTGTGTCGGGTATCTAGAGACTTGCTCAGGCTGTAGAGTGGTACTGTGCAGTCATTTGATCTGCTCTTCCCTGGGAGACTGCTTCTCCAGCCTCAGCATTCCTTAGTTGACTATAGTTTCCTGTCTAGGAGGCCTTGTGAGTTTTCCATTAGTATGGCTAGTCATGTCTGCTGTCTTAGGTTATGTTAGGCTGTCAAGTTGACAGGGAAAGGGTAGACTGCGGTTCTGGACTTGTTCTGAAAGGACTTAAACACTTGTCAGACACTCCACTGCAGTTAAAGAGCAGCCTCTTTGAGGACTCAGATTGTCTGTGACACCCTGAAGAACTGAGCTGTGCTAGCAGCTCTCTGTCAGATGTTCTTGCCTCCTTTTTTACCTTGGGAGCCTGGAGGAGACTTGAGCTGGCAGTGACAAACTGTTAGACAAATCATTCTTAAAGCTTTCACCGTCCTCCTACAAATCATAGATGTTTGGGAATTTTTTTTTCTTTTATAGAACAAGATTTTTCTACAGAGCAGCCCTGGCCATTCTGAAACTCCCTATGTAAACCAGGCTGGCTCTGAACTCACAGAAATCTACCTGCCTCTGCCTCCTGAGTGCAGGGGTTTAAGGCGTGTGTCACCGCCCAGGGCAAAAGGCCTGGAATTTTTACAGTGGCAATGCTGGGGGTCATGTACAGTCTGCTGGTTATTATTTATATCGTGCCGTTTTAGAGTTTCTGCCTTTTTGTTTACTAGAGCATATGTAATGCAGGTGTGCACATATCAGACAACTTTAAAAGTGAAAAATGAGGGCTCAGCAGGTAAGGGAACTTGTTGCCACAGCTGATGGTATGAGTGTGATCCCCGGGACTGACAGGCAGGAAGGAGAGAACTGCCTCTCACAAATTGTCTTCCGACCTCTACACCCGTGCTGCAGCAAGAACACACACACACAGTAAGACATATTTTAAGTGTAAAATGAGTGTCTTTCTAGATTAGTATTTAGTGCTAAAAAATTGAGAATTCAAATTTTCTAAGAACACTCATACCCAATGGTTTTCATTTGCAATACCAGGAGCTTGAGTTTTTCACATTCATATTTCTAAATTATGGCTTTTAAACTTAATATTGGAGCAACAAGTATTTGTTGATTGCAATCCTCTTTCGCTTTGTCTGAGCTGTTTGCCAGGTGGTTTCTGACATGGTTGTGCTCATTAAAGTGAATTGCCTAATACTGCTTGCTTCTACTCATGCTATAGCATGAAAATTTCATTTTATGGCATTTGTTAACTGTCAGCTCTTCTTTACCCTATTTTTTTTTTTTGTACAATTATTCTTCTTTCTTTCTGTCCCCAGCTAGACTTGAACTCAATATTTGGTAAGATTATGATAGCGTGATGGAATACAGACACATATGCTGAGTGTTTCCTCAGATTCATAAGTGTTGCTGATCTGAAAAAAGAGTTTCAGACACTTTTATAGTCTGTCTCATCTGTGCTAATTTTAGAATGCGGGTGTTGAATGAAATGTGCCTAAAATCGCTCATTACTCATAGTAGCCTCCCTTTTGTTGGAGACAGAAATAGTTAAAGGTCTGAGTCAGTTAATGCAGTTTGTTGTTTCACTTTGTGATGGAAAGTTGGGACATTTCAGAATAAATTGAACTGCAAGTAAGTTTGAATTCAGAGTATGCAAAGAATTTTAAAATGGGAAAAGTTATGGGCCATATTTTCAAGAGTGACTATACATTTACATTTTATATTCACTACTTGTATTATTTCATTAAACATTCTTAATTCTATTCAAAGTCCACTTGGTTTGTGTGTCAAACAGCCATGAAATCCCATGGACTAAGATGCTAAATGATACTGATTGATTTTCGATATATTTTTTAATATCCAAGATCATCAAGTGTGAAAACTGTAAATGGTTTCTCTACTCATAAGAAGAACTATTAGAGCATGTGTCCTGAGTGCTTCCTGCCAGTTACAGGAGTAAATGGTACAGCTCCCGGACTCAAAGAAGTTGTGAATATTGTTCCAGCTGTTTCTCGTAGTATTTTAGTGTTTCCTTATTAACAGCTGATCTCTCTTGTTAAAAGATACTGTGTAAACAGCCCTACTCCCAAGTAAAGGTGCTGAGTGAAGCTGTTAAGTCAATCTGTTGTGTTGAAGACTTGTTTGTGGACTTCTTTTTTGTTGAGTTTGTTGCTAATATAGATGTTTCTACAGCAGGGTGTTCATGATAGCCCATCTCAACAAGCTACATAGATTTATTTGAGCTTAGACTGAATGTTCCCTTCCAATAGGAAACTGAGCTGGTCCTCATTAATGATGAGTTGCATTGTGACAAGGACTAATGGGATTAAATGTGACTGGGGCAATAATTCAGACTAAGCATCCAGTCAGACACTGCTTACAACCTGCTGTCTTGCTGTGAAAACTCTAACGTAAGGCTCTTGAAATAGATGCCGTCATCAGCCCCAACCCCCAAGCACTCATCTGTTTAAACACATGACAGAAGATGGTGGGAGACATGACAGCTCAGCTGCTGTTGTGCGGGAGGAGTGTCGTTGTATTGGGACACACGCTGTTGTGGGCAGCACATTTTGAGTTAATGCACTACAGCTCTTTGTCTCGCTGTTTCTCAGTCTTTGAGTTGGTTTGTCTTTACAATAAATTTACTCCTTCTTTTTTCTGCAAACGTGTTCCATAGATCCCAGGAGCAGCAGACTGTACTTCCCCTGCAGAAGTGACACCCTTCTCACTGTGTGAATAGATTGCCGTTTGACTTTTGTTGTTTTGATTTTTTTTTTTAAGGCAACGGGCAACCACGACGTCGATCCATCCAAGACTTGACTGTTACTGGGACAGAACCTGGCCAGGTAAGACTTACCATTCAGATTATCTGTCTGTGGAAGCTACGAGAGGCAGAAATCAGGAATGAACTGTAATATCCTCTGCAGAAGTAGTTGACCTGAAAATGTGATGGAGGAGTTCATTGTTACTGAGTGAAGGACACTACTGTTCCTAATTCAGTTTGAACTGTGTGAAGAAGCATGTTGTTGAGCAGTGCACCATGTGCTTCTCATATGTTTTAAGAAAGTACTTTGTTATAGAACTTAATAATGCACCTTTATCATGGTCCTCTAAAGTAAATAGTAAGTCTTAATACCGCTCTCATATGCTACTCTAGGGCCACCTGGAGAATGTTTCCATCCTTTAATTTGATGTATCCACTGGCATCATATTTTTTTTAAGTACCCTTTGAAAATATATGCTAAGCATATGGCTAAACTCAAGGAAGCTTCTGTTCTAGTCATTACAAATTTTATTGTTTGTTTTTTCAATGTTCTTTGGATTTCCCCCAACTCCTCATCATAGTTTCTTTGTAGATAGTCCAGAAAATACTATAATTTAAGCCCTATTGACTATTAATATAGTTCTAATTCAGGTATATAAAAGCATCTAAATAAAGTTTTTCCATTATTCAAATTAATACATTTGGCATACACTTTAGCATGTTTTCTAAAATGAATGAGAACTGAGTATGAAGTATTTTGTTGTTTTCTTCGCATGTGAGTATAGTATTTATATGAAATAAAATTATTGCATAATGGTTCATGTATACAAGTAAAGTATCAGTTACTTTGAGTAACTATACATTATTATTTTTGATAGAGAAAGTTTTATTTTTACACAAATTAATGAATTTTTTTGTAGTTACTAATAAAATATTTCCTAGCTTTCTGTTTAACGTAAAGATATCTTTATGATAAGCCACATCTTTAATCCCAGTACTTGGTCTGTGAGTTTGGGGCCAACCTGGTCTGCATAGTGAGTTCCAGGTCAGTGCATACGACAAAGAGCAACAGCCCTGTCTCCAAAAGAAAAGAAAAATCTTGATTAAGTGATTAATAAATTTATTATTGACTTTAATGTTTTATGACAACTTATACTGCGCACACATGTACGTATAATCTTAAAATATAGAAATACAAATATATAAGTTATTAATATTTTAGAGTCATTAATAAATTTAAACCTTTTCTCATTCAATAGTGGGTTTTCCCAGTGCATTGGCTTTTATGATATCCTAGAAGTTTTGATATCCCTCACTGATATTTAAAGGCTTTAGTTAGCCTACTCAACATCTGGTATTTGCTTTAAATCTATGGTCTTGATGAGCACAAGCATTTAAGCTGTGTTTAATATTGACATCAAAATTCTAGTTATTTGATCCCTAACCCAGCATTCTCTGGCAATGAGACACAGAGTAGATGCTAATGTGAGAGCTTCAGTCTGAACACTCCCAATACCAAGCCTTACTAATCTCTGCACTGGTGATGCTTAGCTCTTTAATGTTGGCCTTCAAGTAGTAAAACCTAGGAACTGAGACAGACTGTGGCCAAAGGATAGTTACTGGCATGAATTGTTGTACACCATTTCAGAAGATATGGGAGAAGAGAGCTTTTGATTTTTCAGTAACACTGCTCTAAAATAGTTGATATAACCAGTGTTTTTAATTTGTCTTAAAAAAAATTACCAAAGTATCTTAACCTTACAGTATCCAGTATTCACTTTGCGATAAGAGTGACAGAAAAAATCAGAATATACTATGAATTCATTTCACCAGGAATGTGTCTGCATGACCATGTAACTACTCATGAAAACAGCATTCATTATGTGGGAGGGAGCATGCACACAGCATGGGTTTCCATAGGTTGACAGCGTGCTTTCCAAATTTGAAGAAGTGATTGGCGTATGTGCATGGGGCAGGAGCTTCTGCTTTAGTTTATTTTGACGTTTGTTTCTGGGCATTGAAATTGGCAAAGGGCCTGAGAAATAATCGGGCCATGGAGTTATGAAAAGGAAGAGTTTGTTCGTGAAATTCAGCAGTACATCTCACAGAAAAAAGTGAACTGGTCAGTTCTATGTATGTGGGCTTCTGACTTCAAAAATAATCTCAGTGAAATTACTTTTTACCTGTAAATTAAAATGTAGAACTTCTTTTTGGTACTTCTCTTTCTATTGAGAGTAATAGCAAAGCAAACTTAATTACTTATAATAGTGTAACTATGTAAAAGACTATATGAGCATTTAAGGCCATCAGAATTCTACCAGCAAGATTTGAAGAGCAGATTCTGCAATACAGTGTGTTCCATGATTGTGAGCTGTAACATAGGATAGCCACAAAATAATTTTTTAATGTCAAATGATACCTAATTTTCTTATTTATGCCTTATATTTTTCAAATATTCTTTAAAAATGCAGTTAATGTTGTTTTTGAAAACTTTAGATTTTCTATACTAGTTTTTTTTTCTCTGTTCTTGAAATTAAATTGTTGAGGAGTCTTTGAAAATATAGAGCCCAAGCTTATGTAGGAACTATATATATAACCACAATTCTAAGTGAGGGGGTGCACGACGACACATCCTCACACATAGTCTCATCCTGTGTTTACTACTCACTTAGAGCCACCAGCAATGAACATTGTTCTTTTGTCAAGACCCTTAATATACCCTCATTTGACTGTTGTGTCTTGAGACTTATTTAAAGTTGTGGTACTACTAGTAAATGGCAGAGCAGAAGCTCAAACTCTTGAGTTGACAGAGACACAGGTCCACACTGCCATACTCAGCTCCTGAAGAATTAATTCCTCTAGAATTTAGGGATATCAACTTGGACCAAACCAGGATTTGTAGTTTTGATGCTGGAAACATTGTAGGACTAGCAATAAATTAATGTTGGAGATGTTAAGGTATCTTTAATATAAGCTTAAGTAAGCAAAGGGTTAAGAGAATGAGAAGCTCTCAGAAGAAAGACAGCCTGTGTGCATCTAAGACATCCTCAGGTGTGAGTGGATTCCTCAGGGGAGAGGCACAGTTGTCGCCATTACCCTGTGTACCGTTTGGTTACTGTCGAGTTACATCTCGTGCTTGCTAAGAACCCTCTTTATTGTTTTCTTTGGATGAGTGAGATTATAGAGTAGAAATAGAGGTGCCTTGGATGAAATTAGAATCTTACAACATGAACCCCAAACCCTCTTGTGTGTAGGAGAGTGGGGTTTCATGTGAAATTGCTAGGAAATTACAAATTTGTGGCAGGGAAGAAAAAAGGGCCTTACATCGCTGAGTGTGTTGGAATGTTTGCTTCTCTGCTGCTGAGAGGCTTTGGCTGCATTTCCCTGCCTTGGAATACCTTGCACTATTGCTTCTTCTTAATTTGTTTGGGCTTAAAATATATTCTCTAATATTAATATAGATGTTTTATTTTGAATGCTTTCTTTTAAACCTGGTTTCTCTTTTCTATTTAACTTAGCATTTTTCTGATTTCTCACTCTTAGTGTGTTTATTATTCTTTTAATGGGAATTGTGGCTGTGCACAAGAATGCAGATGCCTCTAGAGGCAAGGGGTGTTGGATCTTCTGGAGTGGAGCTATAGGCATATGTGAGCCGCCTACTGTAGGTAATGGAACCTAAGTTGGATACTCTAGAAGACCAGAAAGTGCTCTTAACCACTGAACCATCTTTCCAGTAAATTAGATTTGTCTCTTAAGAATCAAATTTAATTTATCCTGACAATTTAATTGGGACTATTTTTGTTTTACTTATGCATGTATCTGTGTATATGTGCATGCATATACATGCTATGTATATGGGTCTCTAAAAAGGTCATAGTAGGATATCAGATCCCCTAGGGCTGGAGTTGTGATCCTCCTCAGGACTCTGATCCAAACTCCGAAAACAGTCCTCTGGAAGACAGGAAGCACTAAACTCCCAGCTGCCTTTCCAGTCCTGTGCTTAGGGGTTTTGTTTTGTTTCATTTTTAGCTTTATTTTATTTTTAGTTTATATTTGTTACTTTTACTAGTAAATTTGCTCCATCTCTTTTGAAACTCCTCTCTTGTCTTATTGAAGTTGACTAGGTACATCTCATTTCTCATCACATTTGTCTTTCTGGGTTAAGAGTTAGTGAGTGCCTCTGAGGTGTTAACGTGTATACCCAGCCTGCTTAATGTCTTTGCTCTTTCTGAACTGCACAGGCATTTTAACAATGTTCTTGCTTAGTCAGGTTTTATTATTTTATAGATTATTTTGCTATGTTGCTTGGTAGTTCTGTGAATTAACTACTGTTTCCTTCACTTACAGTTTTCAATTATGTAGACAGTTGCCCTTTTAGAATTTTCTTTCTTTTCTCTTTTCCTGGACCTTTTGTCAAGGAAAAATTTCTTGTTGAGTGGGGTTAGTAATTTTCTGCCAGCACTCTATAGAGTGCTAGAAATCCACTTTTCTAGCTTCCATTGTGGCTGTAGCTCATATTTTGCAAATGTGTTTTAAATGTTTGTTCTGAAGTGTATGAAACAGTTGTGTTCCCAATTGAGGGTTTTCTTTTCAGATTTTGAAGTACTTGTATGTATCTGATGGGACATCTTGGTAATGAGGCCTAGGTCTGAATCTGTCATCCATGTTGATTTCCCTGTACGGTATGCATGGCCTGCAGGTAATTTTCTATGATGGTTTCAGTGTACCTGTGTTTTGACTACAGCCTGTCATGTGAGGTGTGAGGTACGCACAGTGTTTCTCCCTGTGGCTTCTTGTGAACACTCAGTCACAGGTTTCAAAGCACTTCAGATCCATCGTGTTAGAAAAAGTTCATCTATAATGGCCCTTTCCCTTGGGAGGTCACTTCTATTTCCTGTTTGTCTGTTTTCTGGAACTTGACTGTATATGACCATGTTGAACTTGGTGTATGGGTTTGTCTCATTTCTCATACTCTCCCTGCACTTGTACTCGATTCTGTCTCCACTAATTCTGGAAATGGTTTCTGGATGTACAGTGGGCACTCTTTCCTTCATTTAGAGTCACTGAAGAAGGGATATCCATGATCCTCTTGCCTCTGCGGTCACATGCTGATTACAGGTGTCTGCCACCAAGCTAAGCTTCCCACCTGCTTTTGTCTAGTATTTTAATTTTTGCTAATTTTTCTCTTTCCCAGAGAACAAAGCATTCCCTGGGCCTCGGCTTCATGTGGGGCTTTCTCCAGGCCTTTCATCCTGCAAGGACTTATTACTAGCTCCTACCTAGACCTTATATGTTCCTCTCCTCAGAGCAGACAATCTAGGGCTCTCAATTGGAGCCTCACACCAGCAGCTTAAGCGTTCCTCAGTTCCCTTTGCTTTGTGGACTTCATCTCTCTCCTTGTCTCATTCAAGCTGAGCAGTTTTGAAGAGATATCTTATGCAAACTCAACATACATTGATTTGAGAATTTGATATACCTTGATTATATACTTACAATTTCATTTTCAAGAGTCTTGGGGCCTCTACTAGTAAAAATGAAAATTTTTTGCCTTTTACTAGAAATGAAATGTGTCTTGTGTCTTGTTATTCTTTAAAAAAAAAAAAAAAAAAAAAAAAATGACACCTTTTCCTCCCTCCGTGCCTTCTTCCAGGTGAGCAGTAGGTCATCCAGCCCTAGTGTCAGAATGATCACTACCTCAGGACCAACCTCAGAGAAGCCAGCTCGAAGTCATCCATGGACCCCTGACGACTCCACAGGTGACCAGTTTAATTTCTCACTGGAATAGAAAATTGAGTGAATTTAGAGGCATTATTCTTTATTTTTTTTTTTAAAAAAAAAAAAAAGAAGCCTAATATAATTATTTATATTTTCATGTTTATAAAATCAACTATTTGGTAATAACTTTTAAAATGCCCTTTAGAGTATTAGGGCAGAGACTAACTGCCTTATCCTGTTTATATTTTTCTCCCAAGTACTAAGCATGTATGTTGAAAATAGATTTTTCCAGTTAGGAGATATCATATGTTCTTGTACTTCACTCTATAATTTTTGCACCATGGTCCTAGAATGGAGCAGTAAGCTTCGTCATCTCTGTCCCCGTCTACACTTTTATTATGTATTATTTGGTATTTTTAGTCATGGGTGCAGTAGATCCTGTCTACCCTACTCTCACTCTTCCCGGACTCCTCAGTTGGTTTAACTTCCATTGTGGTGTTTCTTGTACATGACTCTGTACATGTATAAGGACATTTTCACCCAAGTATATAAGGCATACTGAACGTAACTCTGTACCCCTCACCCTCCTTTTCTCTCCTGGTCTTTCCTTCTAGTCCTTTGTCCCCTAGACGGTTTCTCTCCTACTTTAATGTCTTATACAGTGAGAGAAAACATACGTTTCTAAGACCAGTTTAACTTGTTTCTAGTACAAAGGACATATTGAAAATTATTGTGTATACATACCCCATTTTCTCTTTTCTCTTTTATGGGATATCCCAGTGAGTTCTGTAGCTCAGCTCTTGTGAATAGTGTGCTACAGTAAACCTGGATATGTAAGTACTGCTGGAATGTGTTGAACCTAAGTCCTTTGGATAAATACCCAGGAGTGTATATCTGGGTCCTGTGATGGATCTGCTGTTAGTGCTTTGAGGAACATCTACATAGATTTTAGGATGTCTGGACAAGTTTACATTTCTGACAGCAATGTATATAAGGATGTCTGTCATTCTGGCAGTTGAGACGAGATTGCAGTTCTAATTTGCTTTTTTTCTCCCCCAGTGGCTAGTGAGATTGAGCATTTTTCAGGGTTTATCCCCCACAGGAATATCTTTTATTCTTTGACAATTTCATGCATGTACACAGTGTACCATAGCCACCCCCAGCACCATTATTTTTCTCCCTTTGGACCACTCCCACTGTGTCCCCTTCTACCTTCCTGTCTTTTTTATAATCCACTGAATCTAATTAATGCTCTCCAAATTCCCATGAGTTTGGATCATCCACCAAGCATGGACAACCTACCAACAGCCACAACCTCCAAGAAAAATGCTTGTGGCTCTCCTTCCCTTGCAGCCATCAGTTGCTTAGCTCAGAGAAGGGCCTCATGAGCCTCTTCCCCACCCATACTGGTATGTTTGGGGGCTTGATCCTGGCCAGGAGTCATGAGTGTAATGCCCATGTCCTTTCCATCAGACGGCATTTCACAGTGCTCCTTCAAATCTTCTGCTTCTTAGATTCTCCTCTTCTGTGATGTTCCCTGAACCTTGGGACTGTTGATAGAGCTATCCCATTTAGGACTTATCACTTGAACCAGTAATGACTCTTTGCATTAACTACTTCTCTAGCCAAGGACTCTTGCAACACTAATCTACAGACATAAATATTTAAAAGGCAGGTTGACAATATCATAAATTTCTGTCTAGACCTATAACCTAATCAGCCCTGGGCTATAACTAGGTTATTTTCTCATGTGTTTATTAGCCATGTTTGTTACATCTTTTGAGAACTCTACTTGCTTACATATTGATTTGATTGCTTTGTTGCTTGGTTACTTGAGTAGATTTTTGTTTTGTTTTGTTTTTCCTATTGTATAGTCTCTTTTTAAAAAGATTTACTTATTTGCTATGTATATAGTGTTCTGACTGCATATACCCTGCCCTCCAGAAGAGGGCACCAGATCTCATCACAGGTAGTCTGGAGCCCCACCAAGTGGTTTGCAGGAACTGAACTCAGGATCAAGATCAGCCTGTGCTCTTAACCTCTGAGCCATTTCTCCAGCCCATTTTTTTTTTTTTTTGTATATTATAAATATTAATCTGTTATACATACAGCCATCAGAGATTTTTCTCCCACTCTCTAGACTGTATTCACTTGGTTGATTGGTTGGTTGATGGGAGGTGTCACTGGCTATGTGCAAAACTTGTTCTGTAGACCTGGCTGGCTTCAAACTCACAGAGATATGCCTGTCTCTGCCTCACAAGTGCTGGTATTAAAGGCCACTACGCCCAGTTTAACTTTATTTTTTTCTTTCTGTGAAGAAGCTTTATAATTTTATGAGATCCTTTTTGCCAACTATTGTTATTGGTTCCTAAATGTTAGCCTCTGCGTTTTTTGTTTTTAATTTAACTTCTTTATTGATTCTTTGGGAGTTTTATATCATGCACCCCAATTCTGCTCACCTTCTTGTCTCCCCATATCATATCCCCACTTCTGTATCATGTCTCATAAATGAATATTTTAAAAGAAATCCAAACAAAGCAAGCAAACAAAAAAGAACAAAACAAAACCCTCTTTGTTTCTCCAGCACACCTTTCTCTTCATTTGTCCTGGTGGCATTGGGAGCCTCCATGTGTCACACAGTACACCCTTTTGTACAATCAACTTTCCTAAAAAGTGTTCGTTGAAGTGAGTCACTGGTCTGGTTAAGGCCTCTGGTTTCTGGGACACCATCATCACTGGATTCTCACTGGAAATCCTCTGGGATAGAAATCTCATGGCCTGTTAGAGACTACATGCTCGGACAGTGTGGTATAGAGGTGTCTGTGATTGAGGGGAAGAGCTGTGGGCGGAAGTGTTTAATTGAGTTTTCCCTCCTTTGAAAAACAAGATGATACTTGGAGTACCGTGAATAAGATTGCCTTGAATTCACCACTATAACTGTTTGGGAAATGTGTTGAGCCAGAGTCCTAAATGGCATTGCTGTCTGTATTGTTGGTACATGTCATATATTCTCTCTGATAGTGTCTCTTAGCGGGAGGTTCGGGGTGTTTACAGCAGCATCTGTTGTCAGGTGATCCAGAACACTTGCTTTTCCTTTTCTTGTGTACACTGGTGCAGAGTTGATCCAGCCTGAGGAAAGGAATGTAGGCTTGAATTGCATAGGATCTGTTAGGACTTAGGTTAAACTTCAAAATAGAAAGGCTATGTGTCCTATCTTTTTAATTATCAAGGGCCTGTGATCTTTAATATATAGCATCCTATCCACTTTATAGACAACTTAAGTTATAGAATATGCTTGTGTTTTTATATCTGTTACAACATGTCCTCCATTTTTCCTTTAGTATTCAGAACCAGACCCTGTTCATTAACCAATAACAGTAATTTTATCTAATAATATGTGGAGGGGATGACATCTCGTACCCTTTTTCTGCTTGTTTATCATAAATAATTAATTTATGAATTAATAAATAAAATGCATGCTTGGCTTCCAGATACCAATGGCTCAGATAACTCCATCCCAATGGCATATCTTACACTGGATCACCAGCTACAGGTAAAGGAGCATGTTTGCTTTTCCTTCTGGGGGAGTTCATGATATTAACAGTGTGTTCCTATCCATTTTTTTATGCATTTAGTTGACCACCTTCAGCCAACTTCAGAAACAAAGTAAATAAATGACTTTGCCCAGCAGAGTGCACACACCTCTAGTCCCAGCACATGAGAAACCTAAGCAGGAGGGTCAGGGCTTCAAGGTCTACTTCAGCTCCAAAATGAGTGAGGTCAGCCTGAACCTTGAGAGAGCCTGTCTCAAAATAATTCTTTCACTATTTTTAATTTACTTAGGTTTAAGATGGACATATTTTATGTTCTCATCCTAACAGTCATCTTAAAAGAGTTCTGTGTCTCTGTTATAAGACTGCCAGGAATAGCATTTTCACTCCTTCATTTTTTTAGTGTATTAAGATATAAAACTCATGAGCTCATTTCCATTTAAAACATTTTGTGATTCATCCATAAATTCATAATGACTGAAGTATAAGTAATGTGTTTTAATGCTTCTTTATGAATGTGAGAATTATAAGCATCTTGGGAGCCTGGCATGTCCTTTAATCCCAGCTACATGGATGTTAGAAGGGACTAAAAATTGGCAGGTGCACCTAGGCAGCATAGTCCTGTCCCTTTAAAAGGGTCTGTAGCAGGAAATGCCATCCCTAAGTTCACCTGGTCTTGTCACCACCATTTTGAGGTGGCTGACAAGGGAACACCAAGTTTACTGGACACAGCGTAACATGTAAAAACGACTTCTAGGAAATCTCTTCTTGGGCAGTTCATGAATGTATGAAGTGCCTTCTGTGACCCTGACCCACTCACCTCTACTTAAACTTAGCCATCACCTTAGATACCAAGGTTTATGTTTTAATATTTCTGTTTTCCTTCCAGCCTCTAGCACCATGCCCAAATTCCAAAGAATCCATGGCAGTGTTTGAACAACATTGTAAAATGGCACAGGAATATATGAAAGTTCAAACTGAAATTGCGTTATTACTACAGAGAAAGTAAGTTCTTTAAAAAATAATTAAAAACATACTAGTATTTTGGATTTAAAATATACTGAGATAGCAACATTATTTTAAAAGACTTTGAGAAAATTTTGTCTTAAGAATCCTAAAATTAATCATAAAACATGTTTCCAAGAGCTAGAAAAATGCCTCCACAAGTTAAAAGCACACATGTTCTTGCAGAGGTCCCAAGTTCCCTTCTACATACACATGGCTAGCTCACAGCCATCTGTAACTACCAGTCCAGGGGATCCAGTGCCTTCTGCTAGTCCCCGAGGGCACTGTACTCATTGTGTGCATGTCTACACAGGCACACATACACACACATTTAAAAATAAATCTTTAGGCTGATGTGGTGCACATATGCCTTTAATTTCAACATTCAGGAAGTAGAGGCAGGCAAAGCCACCCTGATCTACACAGTGAGACTCTTCTCAAAAAATAAATAAGTTAATGAGTAAATATAATTTTTTAAAAGGCATTTCCATCTAGACTATGTTAAACTATAAGCACTCTTTAACTAATTTCATGCAGAATTCACCTTTTTGATGGCATCACATAGTGCTAAGGAAAATCAACTGGTTGCATATCTAAGTTTTTGTGTGAGAGTCAAGGTGGAAGGCTGTTTAGAGTTATCACTATGAAGGTAATTGGTTCTTGACCAAATAAAGTAGTGTGTCTAGCATTCAGTCAAAATTGGTCTCTGAGGCATTTTGTCTGCACAGTCTTGTCAGGTGTATGTTTGAATAAAGCAGGGTTACTGTGACAACAGCTCTGTTTCATATCTGTGAGTGTTCTGGGGGTAATTTTATAGCCACCCATGTTTTTCTTAGAGCAATGGGAACTGCCTCCCTTCTAAACTTAACACAGGTGGTTTGGTTTGGTGAGGTTTTGTTGTATGTTATTCACTTAAGCATGAACCTTGTGAAATTTTAGACTTCTGAAGAATGACAACTAAAATGTTGTAGAAAAAACTATGATAAATAAATGTATATATGGAAATAAATTCTTACAGTAACTTACATTGAAGTAAAAAATCTTAATTTTCCAGAGTAATTTGTAATAAATAATCTGTATTTGTGCTTCAGAAAGGAAGAATGGGGCCATGGAGGTGGCTCAGTGGGTAGAAGCACTTGCAACCAAGCCTGACAACTCGAATTCCATCTCCAGAATCCATTTGACGGAAGGAGAGAACCGTGTCCCCAATTTGTCCTCTAACCTACACACACTCTACAGTGTGCATGTATATATGTGCTTACATACACAACAATATAAGTATAATAATAAAAGAATAATTTTTAAAAAGAGGAAAAATATAATTTAAATAAAATATAATTAAAGTATAATTTAAATGAAGCTAAGCTGTTATCCTAAAGATATTTTAAATAGGAAATTAAATATTATGGTCTGAAAGCTGTAGGCATAGCTGTAGAACTTTTGGCGTTTTATGTGTGAGGAGGCCTGAGTTTATTTCAGTATTTAGCCTGCATTTAACTGTGTGAAAGAAAATTATCTGATAACAAAATACAAATGTCAAGGGACTGGAAAGATGGCTCAGTGGTTAAGAGAACTGACTGCTTTTCCAGAGGGCCAGGGTTCAATTTCCAGCACACATGGCAGCTCACAACTGTCTTAATTCCAGTCCCAGGGGACCCAGTGACACCCATGGCAAAACACCAATGCACATAAAATAAATAAATCTTTTAAAAGTTACAAATTTGGATATAGGTGAATGTGAAAACTATGACATTTGATCAGAGCACTTGCTTTCTATTTTTAATTAGTTTATTGTGCGGACAGTGGGTGTGCACGTGTCCCAGGACAGCGGTGGGTCTCTTCTTTCTTCCCACCATGTGAGTTCTTGAGATTCAGCATCAGGTTTGGTGGCACGGGCCTTTTTACCCACTGGTGATCTCACCAACCTGAATACCTACTTTAAAAGAGAAATGTCAGGAAATTACTTAATAAAGACCTCATTATTCATTTACACCCAGTAGTTTCTTGTTGCTTCAGGGACTAATTCTTAATCTCCTCAGAGGAGAGGGACTTGAAGCATCCCTGACTGTAGTGTTTGCAGATGATCTTCCTGCTATTGTAGAAGAGAGAACTTTAGCTGACCAAGTGCCTCTTTTAGTTAGCGCACAGTGGTTAAATAGGTCTGTGACTTCAGAGTATAATCGAACTAGATTGGCATGTAGAAGTGGAGTTCTGTCTTCCTGGACTGGGTAGAGCCCTTTTATTCCCACCACAAGCAGAGGGTATCAGATGAAGTCTTCTGAGACAGGGAGTGCTTTACTGAAAGGACAGTAGAAGAGTGGGTGGTAACTTCCTTCCTGGCCTAGGTGGTATTGGCACAGTACCTACCTGAAGAATGATGGGGGGAAAGGTCCTCATGATCTGACTTTCAGCAGCTAAAGGTGTAGATCTTCCCGTCATGTGTAATGTCATTGTCTAATTTGGTTTTTAGGCAAGAACTAGTTGCAGAATTGGACCAGGATGAAAAGGACCAGCAAAATACATCTCGTCTGGTACAGGAACATAAAAAGCTTTTAGATGAAAACAAAAGCCTTTCTACTTATTACCAGCAATGCAAAAAACAGCTAGAGGTCATCAGAAGCCAACAGCAGAAACGACAAGGCACTTCCTGATTCTCTGGGACCTTTAAATTCTAAAATATGCAAAGACTTTTTTTTTTTTTTTTTTTTTTTTTAAGAAAAGACAGACATTATGGCAGTTCATGAGTGTTAGCTTTTGGCGTGTTTTGAATGCCAAATGCCTATATTTGCTGCATCTGTTATGCCGTTTATTTCTTATGGTGGATATACGACCCACTGTCTTATTGCTTAAGGTGACAGCACCTGCGGCCTGGAAAGGCAGGAGTTGTCAGTTTCAGAGTACATGCAGTGGACCTGGCTGTAAAAGCGTGCTCCTGGTGTGAGCTAGCTGACACGTGGACTGTCACTAGCCGCTGTGTGAAAGCATCCTCCTCTTCTCTGTAGTGAAGGGGGAGCCTCAAGGATTTTCTTCTAGAACTCATCTCAAAAGTCTGCTGTAGTTTCCAAAAGATGGTATGCACCAATGTAAACACAGGGTATCATAAAGAACCAGTGGTACATTATGGAAGTACACAACTTCTGAGTTCACAGACAGGGTTTTATGCCAACACATCCTGAATCAATACTAAAAGTAGTTCCATCTGTTACTATTGAAGGTAAGTGGTGGCAGCTTTGTTTAATGAAGGCAAGTGTAGTGATTTTCATTAGGCTGAACATCGCTTATGAGACACTGAAGGTGTGCTTTTTTTTATGCACTAAGGATTTTCAATTCTGTAGAAACAGAAGCTTTTCTGGCTCTTCATATTAGTACCAGATGAAATTGGAAGAACAAGGTCTAACTTAAATGATCCTTTTTACATTTACTGAATTGTGTTATATATTTGAAGAAAATTGGAAAATAATGGAAACAAATGATTGGCCCATCTTAAAAAAAAAAAAAAAATGTCTGTTTATGGTAGCAAAGAAGCAGACAAATCAGGAGACTTGAGTAAGGAAGGTGAAGTGAAAAATAAACCCACTTTTCATATATATTTGGAGGATTGATTTCTCCAAAATTCAATCTGGAATGACTGCTGCCTTCCCACGCTTTTACGAGAATTTCAAAACTTACAAAAAAAAATATTTATATTGTTAACAGTAAGTTTACTACCAACTTTCAAAATAACTTAAAGGTAAATAATAAAAATGCCATTGAAAGAAAAATTCCCTATGCTCTATTTTTTCAGTCCACACTACCACGTTGTGAAACTAGTACAAGAATGTCTTTTAAGTAAGGCCTCGCTTTTCTAGTGTTCATGTTTGTAAGAGAACACTCTGGACTGGAAGCATTATCGCTGTGGTCCTCAATGTCTATCATGTTCCTGCTGTTTCTGTTTCACGTGACCACAAGAAGCAATCAAAATTGTTCTTTAAAATGCTGACACAGGTAACTTTTCTTCTGTTATTTTTTCCTCTCTGAGTTTTATAATGAATCCCTTCTATATCAAAATAAAGGTAAGGGGCATTTTATAGTAATGTGCCTTCCTTAATACCTGTTACTAGAAGGCTCCTGGGAGCTAAGTGTCTTCTTTCGCTTAAATAAAGGTCATTTCCAAACTCTTATCAGGTGAAATTAATGTTAAGCTTAACATTAATGGTGGAAATAAAAATGACAGAGAAGATAAGAAAGCTATAATCTGAGACAAAGGCCAGTGTCTCCCTGACATTGGTACCTGTGCTGCATGTCACGACACTGAGGAGGCATGATCTGTTAGACAGCATGTCAAAAGTATTTCAAAATATGAACGCTGAGTTTGACTTTTCCAGTAGATTCCATGTTACATGTTGTAATCTCATTTCTAGCCAGAAATTTGTTTTCTAAGATCATCAGAGAGCTAAAAGAAAATTTTATCTGAATCATTTATGCAGTCACTTGATAAAAAGTATTCAAACAGGGAAATGGAAGAAGATGCTAAATTTACTTGTGGTATTAATGTCAAAAGACTGTTAAGCAGTTGCTTGTAATGGTCAGTTCCTTGAAGCTTCCAAAACCATAGTGTGTAGTATGAGGTTTCTGGCCTACCTAGCCTCAAGGTTTAGGCCCGCAGACCCACAGACCCGCAGAGGCACACAGATGCTTACAATAGTTTTAGGCTGATTGGCCTAAGGCCCAGGCATAACTTGCTAACCCTTTACCCTTAATCTAACCCATGACTCTTATCCTGTTCAGCCATGCAGCTTAGTACCTTTTCTCAAAGCAGCATAGTTGTCCTCTGCTTCTGGCTTCTCTTCGGCATTCTGTTCTGTCTGTTCCTAGAGTCTTCCTAGTCTGGTAGCCCCGCCCACACTTCCTGTCTGCCGTTGGCCAATCAGCACCCTTTATTAAACCAGTGGTGGAACAATTATTTACAATGAAACAACACAATCTCCCTACAGTAGTGGTCCTGGGAAGCCTTAATTAAATAAATGGGTTTTTTTTAAAGTTTCAACTGTCCCTGAAGATAAAAAAGGCATTGTGCATACTTGAAATCCAAACCAGTTTACTCAATGTCTCCATCCATAAAACCGTCAAACAACTAGATAACAATGTCGGCGGAAATTCTCTTAAATACACCAATCTAAGCTTAATATTTATTAAAATATATGCCAACACTCACGATACAGGTTACAGCTTATGCAGACGCCTGATAGACTGGATTATCCACGCAGTGGACGATGGATGCTAAACTGGTCTCTCCAGCAGTCTGGAACCAGGAAACAGGGCCTTCCAAGATCCCAGCAGGCCCTTATGAATAGGGTTGGCCACTCCCCCTTCCGGAGCCCGGGACCCTGGATAGGCGTCTTTGGACCTAATCAGCTGACACCTGAATCCCACCACATACCAACGAACCAGATGTGCCACTAGCTCTTGTTCTACAACTTCACACCTAACTTTTGGGGTGAAAATAGCAAACAGGCAGACAGGCAGGCTAACATCCAAGAATCAGACAGTCCCTGCACAGAAACTAACAGCATTTTGTTGTTTCCAGGAAAGAAAAGAAAGTTTGTATAATGTTGAGGGAAATTCTCTTTAGCAGCAAAACTTCTGGATGTAATAAAAATCAGTTAAGGATCTTACCCTACACACTGAAAAGATCTGCTTAAAGTTATTTATAAATGGTTGACTATTTTTTTCTGAAGCACTTTTTAAAATAGTGAAAGCCTTTTTCCTTCAAATGTCTGCCTAGATCCATCTCCTGCTGCATCAGGACACGTGGGTTTGTTTCCATGAGTTTGTGTGTGTGTATCTGTGTCTGTGTGTGTGTGAGAGCGGTGTGTGTGTGTATGTATGGTGTGAGTGCAGTATGTATGTATTTGTGTCTGTGTGTGGTGTGTGTCTGTGTGGTCAGTGTGTGTGTACTCGCATACGTACACATGAATGAGCACACACTTGGTCTCCCATGCCTACTTCCTTTTTCACATGCTAGTAACTTCTACTTTTACTCCGGTCAGTCAACAATTTCTTGTAAAACAATGATACAGAAACTCTCATGCATATTATGTAACTGAAGGAGGGTTTTTTAATTTATTTTTCTTTCTAATATAGGTCAGATAGTTATTTCAGACTGATACGTAGAAATGGCAGCTGAGCCATGGGGTTTGCTCCAGTTGTGTTTACCCAGAACAGACTAATAACTGAAATATTTTCTCAGGATACTCATCATTGCTGGACCATAATCCTTTGCTTTGGAGAGGCTGATGGCTAAGCAATTAGGAGCACTTACTGCTCTCGGAGAGGACGGAGGTCTGGGTCCCAGCACCCACGTAGAGGCTTACATCTCTCTAAAACTCCAGTTGTAAGGATCTGACTCTTTATGTTCCCCAAGGGCTCTTGCACTCATGTGGTGCATATGTACTGTCGCACACACACACAAAATATTATTTAAGTGAGAAAGAAATTTTTTATTTTTTCATGGCCCTTTTTATAAATACAGCATAAAGTTACTGTTCTCATTACAAACTTAATCATTTTTTTTCTAAGCTCCAGTAAGCATTTTGCTAATTTATCAGGTAACCCTCCATCTTGTAGATAAGTGTACATATTTTTAATATCTGTCAATTATTAGTTTGCTTGTTCCTTTGAGTATTTATTGATAAGCTGTTACTGTTACTGATGCCAGGCTCCATGTTCAGGTCAACCCCACAGTAGATGCATCCCCTATAAGATGCTGTGCTAGGGGTTGGGACTCTTCAAAGTGAACATTTGTCCCTGGATTGACTTTTCTACCTTCTTGGTCTGTTTAGGTGGAGTCACGTATGTGGAGACTGGCCACTAATAAGCAGCGGAAACATTTCCATACCTCCTCAACCCAAATATCTGTTCTGAATGGTTGCTGTACTACAAAAGTTCCCCCATAATTTGGGGGTGCCTCAGTGTTGACATTCACTTACTTGGAATGTCTTCAGGATTTACTTGAGGGACAAAGTGTCCAAAATGCAAGTATAGATAAAAAGGGACTGGCCAATTGAAAGACCTACCCAGCACAGGAAGTGGGCCATGGTCGGTGCTTTGTCATTTCTGTGCTGGTGGGATTTTGTTTCTGCCTATTAGAAGTCTTACTTTTAATTAAAGCATAATTTATATACAATAAACTGCATCCATTTTTAAAGTGTACAGTTTATTGAGTTTTAACAGAATTTAACACTTGTGGAAACATTCCAGCAGCCTTCTGAATATGTCTATCCATGTATAAGCTCCCTGGTACTCCTCAAGATCAATTGCACCATGTCTGTAACAACCACTAGTCTTAACTGTAGAGTTGAATTCGCATTGTCCTAGTCTCACCTAAATGAAATTCTACCCTGTGGATTTCATTTTGTAAGCTTTTGCCTTCAGTCTAAATGGTTTCTTAATTCCTTTGGGGGACTTTCTAAGCCATTTGTGGTAATACTTGAAACTCAGTGTTGGTCTGTAAGGGAAACATAAACTTTAGGAAATGTATTTATGCTCATGGCTTGTTTCACTGTCAGTATCATAGCTAGGATCATCTTAGATCATTTTTTTTCATGTTTTTACAGAATCTCAGTTCTTTGCTTGAAAAAGTCCCCCTGTATTCATATGTTAAAGTGTGTATTTGTATCTATGCACAGTCATGGTAAGTAGCATGTTGGTAGGACCATGTTGCATTTTTAGTATATACTGTTTGTTATTATAACTTAAAAATATTTTCTTCTCTTTGTTGTTGGATTAGAAGTCCTAAGAATCCCAAGAAAGGGAGCTGAAGAAATGGTCCAGTGGTTAGGAGCATTTGCTGCTTTTACTGAGGACTCAGATTCAATTCCCAGCATCAGTATGGTAGTTCACAACTTCATAACTCCTGTTACAGAGGGAATCTGAAGCGCTCTTCTGACCTCCAAGGGCACCAGCCTGGTACATCAACAAAAATATTCATACAAAAAAAATATAGTAAATCAAAAACCTTTATCTAGGAAAGACATTACATTACAGGACTGTTCAGGGGCTGTGTAAAAAGCCTTAAAGGACCTGGCTTCTATCTCACACAAACGCCATCTGTGGTTCATGGTAATAGTGGTACACAAAAATACAAATGATTTCTTAATCCATGAGGGCTGGCCCTGGCCTGCCTTCTGCTTGCTGTTTCTCATCCTGCCGTGTAGCCAGAATTGAATTTCTACTTAAGGGACCTGAAATTTATATCAGTTTTGTGTTATCATCTGATTCTTCCAAAATCCATAGGCCACTTTCCAGTAAAAGTTTTCTGAGAATTGGGTACTGTGCCCCAGTGATTTTAGATTCCCAGGTGAGGAACTGAATTCTTTGTCCTAATTCAGTGACCAGTAATAACCTCACATATGCCAGAGAGCAGCCACATTGTTGCCTTAAAAGCACCAGAAATTACCATGTAAATGCTAAATGTTTATCTTCTGAAAAGGATAAGTAATTTTCTTAAGTTAACTAATTTTTAGATGTGTATGTATACACCTCATCCTCAGTTACTAACAATTCTATTTTAATTCTAACAATTGTTCACAGGAATTGAACAACAATCTTCAACTTCATATGGAAACCAAAAATCTCAGTATAGCTAAAACAATTCTGAATAATATGCAAACTTTTCGATTACAGGGCTGTAGTAATTAAAACTGTAGTATTGGCATAAAAACAAACAGGCTCGTCAGTAGAATCGAGTTGACAATTCCACACACATGTAGACACTTGATTTTTGACAAAAATAAGAAATACTTTGAAAAAAAGAAGCACTTTTAATAAATGTTCCTGGTCAAACTGAGTAGCTACATGTAGAATTCGGATAGATCCCTATCTGTCATCGTCCACAAAACTCAATCCCAAATGGATTAAGGACCTTAACATAAAACCAGGCACCCTGAATCTGATAAAAGAAAATAGGAAATGGGTTTGAAGTTACTGGCAAAAGGAAAGGAATTTCTGAGCAGGACACAGCACAGACACTAAAGCCAACAATAGTGGGACCTCAGAGAGCTAAAAAGTTTGTGTACAGCAAAGGACATCATCATGTGAGCCAGTGGGGGGATCAGCCGAACAGTTTTCAAAGGATGAAACAAATACCCAAGAAACAAGAAATATTCAACATTCTTAGCCATTAAAATTTGTACTTTGGGTAAATTGCTTGGGGGGAGGGGCATATATTAGGGTTAATGGCTTCTAGAGGATGCGTATTGCTTGGTTATGCATGTATGTGATTTTGTGCTTGTTTATTTTGTTTGTTTTTTCCTGTTTTGTTCCAGTCTTTGTTATTTTGAAACAGTTCTCTGTGTAACAGTCCTGGCTGTCCTGGAACTTGCTTTGGAGACCAGGGTGGCTTTCAACTCACAGAGATTCTCTTCTCTCTGCTTCCCAAGTGCTGGGAATAACAGTGTGAGCCATGGCTTCTTCTGCCTGCTCTGTCTTTCTATATCTGCCCTAAATACTTTCTTTGCTCAGTTAAGGTGTGGCCCCTCCACTGCCTGCCTGGGAGCCTGGAACTCCTTCTGTAACCTAAAATGACCTCAAACTCAGATTGGATTAAGGGCGTAGGTCACCACTCCCAGGATATTCCCTGTGCTGGGATTAAAGGTGTGAGTTACCACTGTGTGATCCTCCTAGACTGACTGTGGGCAGATCTCTCTGATATCTCCACTGTTTTTATTATATTTGAAAATATCCCACATGTGCTGGGATCTAGGCTCCTGTCATTTTAAATGTTCTTGGTGTAGTTATCTGGTCTTGTCTTTGTTGGATATGTGTTTCTTTTGTTGGTTGCTGCTTTCCACTCTGGGTCTTAGCCAAACGTCCGTGGTAGAGAGTTTTTTGTTGGTGGACAGGTGTCACAAAGGAATTGAGATGGGCTTTAAGAAAGGGCCAGAAGGAGCGGTAGCAGGAAAGAACTAGGGTCCCCCTAGTTTTGTACCTTAGGCAGAGTCCTAGGAGGTGGCAATGCACTGGGAAGAGGGACGGACACCTGTAGGCAGGCTGCAGCAGGACTAAGGAAGTCTGGAGTGACCAGAGTGGAGGACAGGAAGGCAGACTTTCTAATTTTTGATGTGTGTAGTACAAGGTTTCTGTTTCCTACTTTCAGGCCTAGCCTCAAGGTTTAGGCCCACAGACCTGCAGACCCATAGACCCACAGAGACACACAGATGCTTACAAGTTTTAAGCTGAATTGGCCAAAGGCTCAGGCATATCACTTGCTAGCTCTCTACCCTACATCTAACCCATGATTCTTCCTGTTCAGCCATGCGGCTCAGTACCTTTCTTTAGAGCAGCATAGTTGTCCTCTGCTTCTTCCGGCTTCTCTCTGGCATTCTGCTCTGTGCTTCCTGTTCTCAGAGTTTTCTTAGTCTGATAGCCCCCGCCCACACTTCCTGCCTGCCTTTGGCCAGTCAGTGCTTTATATTAAACTAGTGGGTGGGACAATTATTTACAATGTAACATCATAATCTCCCACAGATATGGGTTCAGTGTGACCCATTGCATCCAACTCTTACCCCTGAATTCCCTGCTATGATGGACTGTCACCTGGAACTGTGGCACCAAACTAAACACTCCCTTCCCCAATTTGCTTTCATTCATTGGACATTTTGTCAGAGCAACCAAAAGAGACACTGATAATAATTGGTGCTAAGTGTGTACACATGCCTACAATCTCAGCACTCAGGAAACTGAGACAGGACAGTTACCGTGAGTTTGAGGCCCTTTTAAGCTATACAGTGAGGCTTTGTCTCAAGCCAATAAGATTTAGGATGTATATTTCATTCCTTGGCATATATCCAAAAGTTGCACTATCCTATAGAGATGCCTGCTCATTCAGGTTCATTGCCTCTCTATGTACAGAGCTAGGAGGTGAAAACATCCTAAATGGTATTCAGTTAATGAACACATAATGAATTGAGCATATATGCAGTGTGATACTATTCAACTGTACAAAATAAAATAACAAGCTTTACGGGTAAATGAATGGAACTGAGTAAGGCAACCCAGATAGACAGTGCCAAATGTTCTTATTTGTAGATCCTAGTTCCAAATCTTGAGATGTGCATGTATAACCAAATGTAACCTCGGAAGCCAAGAAAGTAAAAGGACCATGCGGAGGAAGGAGCTCAAGAAAGGGAGATAGGACGCAGAAACTGGGAAAACTGAGAGGTTAGAAGCAGAGGAAGAAAAGATAACACGTGTACTTAAAGTACATATCCATTATTATGTCACATGGGATAGTAATGCTTCCTCCAAGAGCCAAAGACTAATTTAAAAAAAAAAAAAAAAAAAAAAGTCCTGGACCAGGCATGGTAAATTTTTCTTCCAGTTGTTGATCAAGAGAATCCAAGAGACTCCAAAACCAATGTAGGCTATTTCTGTTGCCCGTTGTTACCTCCCAGAACTTAAAAGTAAGACCCTATTGCTGAAGACAATATACACTTTGGACACAAGATTTGGAGGAATTGAATTGGAACTGTCCTGAAAACCTCATTGAGGAAAGAATGTGCTATGCAACTGTCAAGGAAGAAAAGCAATCAATAGTCATTCCCAGTCATAAAGCCTACATACCACAATGACCAGCACAACAAGATGCTCCTCGGGGGTGTAAAAGTGGCACTTACACCATGGGGTAACCAACATCTGTCTAATTGAACTTAAATCCTGCTTAATAGATATGAATTCATGTCTTGTAAACAGCCAAGCCCTCCTGGCTGGAGAGGCCAAGGATCCTAGAGGGGATGCATGTTGTCACATTACTAAAGCAATATAATTTCTAACAGATAAGTGTGGCTCTCATCAGAGATGCTCCTTTCTGCAGCAGCTGGAGACGTACAGAGATCCACACTAGTCAAAATGCAGAGAATAAATGGCCATGTAATACCTACCTCAATTTATAAGCAACCCCTATATCTAAGTTTCTGAGAAAATAGTATACAAAGGGCTGAAAGACTAGAGGCCAGAAGAACAAAACACCTGCCATAATATAGGGGAGCTGCACCCTCAACATCGCAACAGTGCAGCTGCCTACACAAAGTTTATGTAGTGATAACTCTAATCAACATGCTAATGTAGATGGGGGAGATTCTACCAGGTCCCTTTCAGTCATGAGATCTATTAGAAACAATTGGTGGTTGCCAAGAGGGAGAATCCCTTTTCTTCATGGATGAGCTTAATTAGTTATCTAATGTGAAGTAGTCAGTCTTAAATAAACGTCCCAAAAAGCAACACTCGGTAGACTCAGTAAATTGTCTACATAATTATATGTGTGTGTGTATGTTAATATGTGTGTGTAACAAAAGGTCCTGAGTTTGAAAGGTAGAGTGGACATGGAGAAATTGTGGAACAGAGGAGGTAGAAATATGGTATTTGTGAAGTATCAAAAATATGAAGATTTTTTTTTTAATGGTTAATCTTAACTAGGGACTAGCAAAGTAGCTCAGTGGCTAAGAGTTAATTGCTATTTCTGTAAAGGAACCAAGTTCAGTTCCCAGAACCCACAAGGAGGTTCACAACCATCTCTAACCTCAGTTCTAGAAAATTCAACACTCTGCTGGCACTACTCATACATAAAAATAAATCATTTTTGTAAGTCTTAACTGATACCAAAATTATAAGAAACCCCAGTTAACAGGAATCAGGAAAGGGTAAAGAAAGTCCTAGTCATAATGAATAACCTTTTCCTAAATGAAAATTGTCTGCAGAAATGACTTTTTAAATTTATGTTGATAAATAAAAGACATTGAAAGAAGAATTTAGATAATATTTTAGTGTTGAATTCTTTACATGCAGAATAATTTTAAAGTATATAACTTAATAAGTTTACTTATCAAATCATATATGAAACATGATATTCCTGGGGTCTTTTTGGAATCCATTGCTCCTGTACTTCATGCTTTGCATGTGCATTGCTTCATGCATGGACTTGCGATTGAGTTATTGCATGTAGTAATAGTTTGTCCCTGTCTTCTAAGTTTAAAGTCAGGATCCCATTTGTTTATATATAAACTATTGATCCCTTACTGTTAAACATTTGGAGCTGCTTCCAGTGTGGGGCTCTTACAAACAAAACTGCTCTCAACATATTTATATGTCGTGTGTGTGTGTGTGTGTGTGTGTGTGTGTGTGTGTGTGTGTGTGCGTGTGTGTGTGTGTGTGTGAACCTGCATATATATATATATATATATATATATATATATATATATATATATATATATATATATATATTCACATGAAAGTAAATAGGCAGACAGACCCAGGACTTTCTCAGAAGCCCTGATGAAAGGATAATGGGAACTTGAGTTCTGTATCCTTGTCCAGGAATGCACTTAGCAGGGCTGAAGCCAGTGCCCTGCAGGATTCAAGGTTACAACCTCTGGGGACCCGACTGTTCCCCCAGGCTGGGGTTATCAGTCCACGGGCAGCTTCTCTGAGGTAACCTGTGCTCTCTCTGCCAACACTGTCTGACTTAGCTCTCTACTGACTATGGCCATTTGTCCCCTTGCAAATAGTGTATATGATGCACTACTTCTTAATAAACTTGCTTGGTATGAGACAAAGTCTGTGCAAAGACCTCTCTATCACCCATGACACCTCTCCATCAGGACCCTGTCACTGAAGAGCAACCTGCTAGACTAGATCACACATATATGACATATATCTGTCTCCACATAGATGTGTTCTCTCTTGGCTAAATGCTTACAAGGTAATGTTAAGTCTTTAGCATGTCTTTAAATTCTCAGAGAATGAACAAGTTTTACCAAAGTAGCTGTCCAGTTTCATATTCTCCCAGGCATATTATGATAATTCCAGTTGCCCTATCACCTTGCCAACATATGGTGTGAGCCTTCGTTTTTAAGCTTTTATAAAATTATTTCTATTTTATGTGTATTGGTGTTTCACATAACCTATATGTATGTCTGTGCACTATGTGTGTGTGCCTGATGCCCACAGAGGCCAGAAGAAGGTGTGAGATCCTCTGGAACTGGAGTTATGGACCTTTGTGAAACACTGTGTGGCTGATAGGAATGGAGCCTTGTCCTTCAGTAAAGGAACCAATAATTCTCCAAGAGGCTGAGCCATCTCTCCAGCCCCTCATTTTAATCGCACCTCATTGGGGTTTGGGTTGCTTTGTGTTTGAGAACTTCAAAATATTTGATTAACTTGCTTTTGGTATTCTTCCAGGATCCCCAACTTCTCCTTTACTGTGTGTGTGTTTTATTTGCATTTCTTTAAGGCAAGAAGCTTTTGTCTATGAGTATAAACTTGGTATTTAAAAGGCAGGTAGATGTCAGTTTAGTTCAACACTGTTAGTAGGTCCACACTTGTGTCTGTGACTTCAAGGCGCTGGTGGTTAACCAGCCTTCTGATACTAGGCGTGAGCTCCCTGGAACAGGCCTCAGATCTAATCAAAGGGCAGTTGCTTTATCCCCAACAGCTATTATAGCATAGGTGGGAACATAATTTGTTTTTTTTGTTCACAGCTAAGAAAGACCACTGATGCCCTTTCTACCCAGCAGCCAACACATGTTCCTTCCAGCTCTTTGAAAGCTTTGAAAGCTAACCAACATGGAGGAATTTTATCACTGGACATCAACTTGGTTTCTCTATATCTTCCAACCAAGGACTGTGTGGAGATTTGTCCTCTAATTCTGTGGTCAGCCTAAAGGACTGGCAAGAGCCTATATTTTTTGTTGGGGCAGGGGAGGGGGTGTCCTCTGAAGCGTGTCATAAACTTCTGCAGGGGTTCCCACACTTGGGACCAGAGATGTCGTCTCTTATGTGGGCCAGGCCAAGGGACCCAGTGGGGGACTGTGGCAATTCACAGGTCTGGAGGTGGAGTAGAATGCCTGTTTATCCATTTTTCAATTTCTATGCCTTCTATGTGCTGTTTAAAAAGAATATGTATTTGCCTAACTCAAGATATGAAAGACTTTTCCCGCTTTGTTTACTTAGCAATTAGCTAATTTGGCTTCTTAATTCAGGAGAACTCTAAGTTATGTTTGTGAGGAAGCAAGAATTGATGTTTCTATTTGCTTGCTTCCCTGACAACAGCCATGGAGTTGTGTCCTAGCACTGCCTACTGATACTACTTATATCAATAACCTTGTCTTAACCCCTTTGCAGACACCTTTGCTCCCGTGTGAGTCTACAACGGATTCATTATTTTCCCTTAAACTGCAATGTGTGTGGATTTTATGGTTTTCAGGGAAACTAGGGGATCCATTATAGACTCGCACATTAGCAAGGGACTTCTGCAAAGGTGAGCGATAATCTCTCTCTATCCCCAGAACAGTTTTGATCATTGGAAACATGCAAGGAAAATCCTCAGGAACTATATTGTCTTCTGAGGGAAGTAAATGGAGGGACAGTGTGTGTTTGAAGGATGAATTCTGGTTTCTTCTTCCCTTAAGACACAAAGTTTACGGATGCATGCACAGACTTAGCAACAGAATACACACAGACACTAGCAATTTGTGTAGCCAAATCCTCTGCGTGGGATCAAACACCAGAACTGGATGCCACAGAAGGAGCCTCCCTCAAGTTCATCATCCTTCAGCTTTGTTCACTGCTCACTTAAGGAGATGATGAGAGTTCACGTCAAGAAGCTGGAAACACCACAGGAGGATGGATTAGCTTTGAAGCCTGCTCATTCCAATTATGTGACATCAGGTGAGCATTTTTTTTTTTTTTTTCTCTAGCCCTTGCCCTGTCCGCTTGCAATTCAAACTGCATGGTGGCTTTGGTACCAACAAATCACGTGCTTTGGGGGATGGTTTATAAAGCAAGACACACATTTCTTTTTCTTGCCTAAATAAACCAGCCCTGAGTCAGTATGGCTGCCTCAAATGCCTTGTTGCTACCATTGGTCCTTCGAGCTTCCTTTAGCATCTGAGTAATGTGTCACTCTATAAATAACAACCATCACAGTGACTAGTGTGGAGGTAGCTGTCCGAAATGCTAAGTATTCGGGCAGGCTGTATTCTATCACCTTTGTTTCATATCCGCTTACTTTACTGGCTGTTGAAACACCATCCATTAAAACGTGGCCTCTCTCCTCTCAAGACCATCCTCCTCAGCAGGTTTTGTAAAGTTTCTTCTTTTTTTTTTCCTTGCTGAATAACTGTTCTTTGTCTTGTTACTAATTTGTGAGTATATGTTTAAAAATAGAGTGAAAAAGCAAAGTGGAGCAATGGGATCAAGATTCCAGCCTCAGGGTTACAATTGGTACTCAAAGGTTTGCTGCCCAGCATATTTTTCTGCCTCATGTCAGCAGTTGTGAAATTGCTCCAGGGAGCCCTGTAGCACCTGGTACTCAGATGAGTAGCTGACTTTGAAGGCTTAACAGGTGGACGCAGACTTGCACTGGTCCTACTGAGGTACCGTCACCTCACTCAATTTCTTCCTCTGGAAACTAAGCAAGAGGGATGGATGACTTAGATCCCATGGTGATGTCTAGGGCCTGAGTGTGGAAGTCAGTTACACCCTAAGAGAATATTCTCCCCACATTAAGCCCTCACCTATCCTGTACAGCCCGTACAGCCCACCACTCTTTTTGTGTCTATAGGTTACTTACTCAGGATGTTTCTCACTAATGAATCTTCTTTCAGGTCTAGCACCTTTCACTTAACTCGGTGTTTTCAGATTCACCCATCTGGCTTGTGTATACTGTCTTCTTGCTTTCCCTACCTCCTGGCTGTTGTGACTGAATCTACCCTGAACAGTCATGTGAAGGGGTAACATGTATATTTTAGTAGCTTTACATGGGTACTTAGGAGTGGAACTGCTCACTCATTAGTGTGCTTAGCTTTTTGAGAAATCATTAAAAATTAAAAAGAAAATTCTCTATAGTAAAGATATGCCCTTCTCCCCCAGTCCTGTGCCTCTACTTGTTTCTTTCTTATCTTGTAAACTATATGAATTTTTTTGTCTAATGTATTCCCCACTGTATCCCCCCAAAGGTAGGCACTCAAAAATAGCTATTCACTTGGGCGTGGTCATGCATACCTTTAACCCACTAAGGCAAAGGCGGATGGATCTCCACCCTTGATTAACCTCACTCACCACATGTCTTTCTGTCAGTCTCAACAGTACATTCCTTGCTAATCCGTACCATTGCTTAGCTTAAAAAAAAAAATTATTACTACTCTGGCAATTTGTATGGGTCTTTACTTCAATGCCTTGAATAAAAGGCCAAGAACCTGGAAACATCCGACTCAGATCCTGACCCTGAGTCAGACCACCAGTGAGAGCTACACACACTTTTGCATTTTACACTGAAAATTCTGAATATTCTTCCATTGCAGTAAAATATGTATAATATGCAATTGCCCTGCATTGACATCTTTTTCTATTTTTTAAAAAAAGATTTACTTATATTTTATGTATAAAGGCATTTTGCATTCATGTATGTGCATGCGGACTTGGTTTCTACAGAAGCCAGAAGAGGGTATCAGATTCCTTGGAACTAAGTTACAGATGGTTGTGAGCTACCATTTTGTGCTGGGAACTCAACCTTTTTCCTCCAGAAGAGCAGCCAGTGCTCTTAAGAGCTGAGTCATCTCTCCTGCCCTTCATGGCATTTTGAAGTACATTATTCAGGAGCAATCATGGAAACTCACCAGCATTCAGCTCCAGCATGTTTCAGTCACCCTATCTCAAGACTGTTTTTGGATATTGGTATTTTCCCTAGGAACTATGTTGGAAAGTCAAGGTAAACTGATGGTTGGTGATTGCCTATTACAAAGAGAGAGGAAAGTCAGTAGAAAGTTCTGGTCTTAATACAACCAGGTGACTGATGCTTCTCTCAAAAGGAACGGGGCAGCTGAATTTCCCTAAACTTCTGAAAAATTCCTTATGATTTAAACTGTAATTGAAATGTGTTATTTGAGGATCTGGAGACTCTGAAAATGACATTGATTTCATACATTCTTATCGCCTTGCTTCACTAGCGCTGCCCAAACTTTCTGCCCAGTTGCCAATAGCAGGGGAGCTTTAAAAGATGCTGCTAGAGAAATGTTAAGTCTCCAGTGTGAGGTAATTCTGTCACTTGCTTTATTTGCTCCTGTTTGGATATGGTTGTTTTCACAGCTGGGATAAAATCTGTTACCAATGGAGTCGCTTCTGAGAGCAGCTGGTTTCTGCCCTCTCCAGCTGACCCTGCCATGCATCTCTAGCAGCCCAGCTATAAGTGCAGTTCACACAGTCATACAGAAAGCACAGGACCCAGCCTATATAATCAGCTTCACATTGTTTTATTTAACTTCCAACACTGGACAAGAGCAAAGCTGCCCAATCTAAAAGATTACTGGGCGGCTTGGTGGATGAAGCCAAAATCTAACCCCATTTCAGAAGCAGCTGACTGCCTGGCTGGCCCTTTAATAGAATTTCCTGATTTACACTGAAGATGAATGCCAGTTACCATGGAAACAGTCTCTTTAAAGGGAGACGTGCCCCTCCTTTAGTCTGAGTTCTTTGCAGAAGGGCAGAGGGTGATACAGGAAAAGGAAACCAAGCTCCAGGAACAATTAAGTTTTCTCACCAACATTCAGATTTTACCAGAGAAGCCTGTGCTCTCTGAAGAAGGGTACTTGGAGCTGTCAAAATGTCAAGGTAGTTATTTTATGGTACTTGAACAAAATGCTATTTTATTGGTAATTTTTTTTCTTTATTTAATTAGTGACATGTGAGCCCCTCTAGTATAGTGACATAAAATGCAAAGAAGAATCTCATCTCCTGGTCCTTCACCCCAGTGCCCTCCCGGTAGCCTCTTTGATTCTTCTTATACCTTGCTGGTCAAACAAAGAGACTTTACTAGATATGGTAGCATATCCCCTTAAGTGCAGCACCACATAGTAGAGGCATAAGATGACCTCAAAATCATCCATTGTACACCTAATAATAGTTTCAAAGCCATCCAGGACTACATGAGACCCTGCTTCAGGCAAGAAATACAAAGGGGGAATTGCAAATCAAAGGAGAAAGTTCTATGAAATATCTGTGACCAAACATCTTCCAGGTTCCTTAGCTACAGCCAGAATTGCTTCGTACTATTAAAGACAATGATTGTATAATTCAGAATTCCACTTCTGGATAGAGAACCCAGAGAATGGAAGCAGATTGAAACAAGGATCTGTATACCCCTATTCATAGTGGCCAGAAGGTATCAGCCCACTGATGAAGACTGGATGAAAGCCGATGGTATGTGTGCATATTATCCAGTCTTTCCAAAGAAGGACACTCCTGCCCATGCTGTAGCAGGTAAACCTGCAAAACACTGGGCACTTAACTAAGGCATGTGGGTCACAAGAGGATAGTGTGGCTCTCCTCAGAGAAGAGACTACCTAAACCAGAGGCTGGAGGAGGGAGGGAAAGGAACTGGGTTTGGTAGGTCTAATGCTACAGCTTGGCAAGGGAGAACCTTTTGAAAGGGCTGCACAGCAGTGTGGACATCCTTAATCCTCCAGATGGATGCTCAAATGATGGTTGGAGTATTAAATTTTATGTGTTTATTTAAATAGTTTGGAGACAGGGTCTCACTATGTAGGCTAGGCTGAGTTTGAAATCATAGATAACCATCTGCCTCTGACTCCTGGGTGCTGGGTTCAAGTTGTTTGCCACCACACCCGGACAAACCTTCTATTTCAACAGAATAAAAAATGAAGATAAATGTAGACGTGATCATGGTCATCAGACCTTGCTTCTCTTCTGCTTCCCTGCTTTTACTAAAATGGACGTTAGTGGCCTCAGGTCCTGATGCAACCAATCACAAGCCTTTGAAACAGAGGCAGCAGCCATTCACATGTGAGAATGAGATCCTGTGATTCAAGACTGATCAGAATGCAAAGAGACGGTGTCTCAGGTCAGGCAGGACCTCTGGGATGCCTCTGCAAGACTCAGACTAGAGGTAACCAAAGCAGCAGCTTCACACACCAGGAGCTAAGTACTCTCTCTCTCTCTCTCTCTCTCTCTCTCTCTCTCTCTCTCTCTCTCTCATTTCTCTCTCTCCCTACTTCCTTTCTTTTCTCCATTTCTCCCTCCTCCTCTTCCTCCATCTATACCCTCATTCTGTATACCTACATATACATACACACAATACATTCATGAGAGAGAGAGAGAATTCACTCTTTAGTGGCTTCTCAAAAGACCAGATTTTGATTTTGATGGATATGCAGAACTTGGTCTGGCTATAAGCTGACTCTCAGCAAGTCCTGTCTCTACACTGAGTGGCACCTATGTGTGTATGCTATGGGGGAGCAGAAAGCACACTGCAAGGCCACCACAGGTCAGGTTAACTCACTTTTCTAAGGTTAGACTTTGAGATTTTAACAGAATACACAGCATAGACCTAACTAAGCAAACCAGGATGTGTTGGTGCATGACTTTAATCCCAGCACCCTGGAGACAGAGGCTGGTGGATCTCTGTGAGTTAAAGGCCAGCTTAGCCTACAGAGTAAGACCCTGTCTCTAAACTAACTACTAAATAAAGCTTAACTCTATAGCCATCCTAAATAAACCCATCTAGTGGGTCAAGCTTGTTAAATAAGGGTCATTAAAGTGAGATATTCCCATGCACAGATTCAAACTGGTTTTCATCAATCTGCAGTGAAATGAGAAAAAATTTCAATAAGATGGGAATTTCATAAAGTGTAGTGTGTTCTATCCTTAAAACTTACATTTCAGGGCCAGAAGAAGGCTCAGCAGTAAATATCACGTGTTGGTCTTACAGAGGTATGGGTTCAGTTCCCAGTACCTACATGCTGGTTCACACTCATCTCTAACTTCAGGGATCCAATACACTCTCTGATCTTTGGGGTCACCAGGCACACACATGGTACATAGACATACATGCAAGCAAAAACATACACATTAAAATAAATCTTTTAAAAATGTCTGTAAATACGTACGTTTTTTAGCCAGAAATGCCATGACACTAGTCGCAGCACTTAGGAGGCAGGAAGATCACCAACCCGGGCTGTGTAGTGAGAAGTCATCTCAGAAAGGAAAAATCCAAAACAGACAAACAACAAGCAAAACCTAAACTCAAACAATTCCTTATATTTCACATAAGATATTTTTGTGCTAAGGCATAATTCTGGTCATAATTTTTTAAAATTTTATCAGCCTTATTGTTGAATGAGACAGACAGATTAATTTTCCCATGTGAAGGTTCACATGGATGGAGCCTTTATTCTAATCTCCAACATCTCACCAGCAAACCCTGATCATAATGTGGGCTTTCACCCCTGCAGGGCGGGGAGGGGAGAGAGGCTGCATATTAACGAGCAGAGTGCTAAGTGCTCTGCGGTGTGCTTTCTGGGTCCTGCCTGCACAAAGGCTGCTCTGCAAATCCTGTGATAGCTGTAGAGAAAATGTGAGGAGGGGCACTCTAATGTCTCAAGAATTTCCCTGGGAGTTCCTCAAAATATCCTCTAATTAAAATGTCACCAAATTACACGCATGCGCACTCGCGCACACCCACAAACACATTGCCATCTAATTTCCCTTTGATCTGTTTTATCCTACTTTGGTTGTGGGGTTTCACTGATATTCCCCAAACGCTTTGAATCTGCAGCGATTTTATTTCATTCTAATTAAACATCAGTGGACAAAGGGAAAACCCTCACACCAGGCTTAGCTTGCTTTGTCTTATGCAACAAGCATTTTTAGGGCATCCATGATGTACCTGAAACCTTGGTGACAGAGACAGAAAGATGTGCCTTTGGTGTTACCAAGTGTACAAATAATACACAAAACTTAGTGAGGTCATGCAGCAGTGGAAATGTCATTATAAGGCTACTTCTTTTTTAGAGCGTGTGGGAGCAAGATGGAGGCTGTGGCTGGGCTGATAGCTTTTGTAGATAAGCAACACTTAATGAGCATGGCAAGGATAGCCCTCAGAAGAGATCCCTAAGCCTGAGCCAGGCAGAACAGCAATGTGTGTAGGCACCTGGAGAGGATTTGTAGGCGGTGACTGGGAACCTCTTGAGTTCTGGGAGCTCTATCCATGCTTCCCATTTCCATGTGCACAGGGCTCACCTGCGAACCTGTGGAGATATATACTCTTGAGTCCTCAGCTTAACTGACTGTATTTCTACCCAGTTCTCAGGTGGTGTATGTGCTTCTGGCCACACTGTGAAGATCCAGGTCTTACCCACTCTCTCGATATCTCCTCCTGTGCCCATGTATTCAGACACACACACACACACACACACACATACACGCACGCGCGAGCGCACACACGCAAGCATGCACGCAGGCAGGCACAAACATACAAGCACAAGCATACCTTAAGAGAAACCACCATGAACTTACTGCCTTAGTGCAGGGGCTGCTAGTAGACTGCACCCTGACCTCCCAGCACATGAAGTTCAGGGTCCCATCTCATAGGTATAATACCTTAAATAAGAATAAAAACACAAACACATATACAGTATGTTCTAACAACCTTGAATTTGCATCAACATACAAAATCCATACCAATGTAAAATATTTGAGACTAGTTTAAAAGTAAATTCAATAATCTACCCTTTTATCTTATCATCCCTATAGTCTCCCTCCTTTTTACTATATAGGAGAGAAAGAATGATAAAGAAAATAAAAAGAAAGAAAGAAATCCTGTAATACAATATCCGTTGTTTAGCTTCCTCCCTGACCATGACCAATAACAACTTGCAACTAACCCCCCCCTCCCCAAACAATGACAAACATCCATAAACCACTGCACAAACAAAAACCACCCACCCACCTCTTGGAAATGTGAGTGTCATATTCTTAAAATTAATTCCTGCTATCTAGGAGTGGCAGCACCTTTAGAAGACCCTGAGAAAATTGGAATAATGGTCTAATCCTGGGAGATCTAGCTGTATCATTTTTTGTCCAGTCTCTGTGTGAAGGGAAAATGCAGGGCTTAGCCTAAGTCCTGGCTGGAGTATTCTTGAGGCTGGACCATTTCAGCTAGCTGATTTGAAGCTGTTCTGGATGCAGATTTATGAAGAAACAACAACAGAGGCTTTCTAACAGGCTGGATCACCTAGGCTGCTTGCTTATTCATTGGTATCTGGTCCTTTTGTTCTGAAAACACAAAAACTTTTTAAAGGTAACAAACACATGTGCATTGACATAAGTGTAAAATGTGTGTTATGCACAAATCAGGTAAAAAATGATTTTTCTGTTCTATGTTTGAGCAGGTAAAAGTCATCTGTCAGCCTTATAAGTCTGTTGAGACTGAATAACCAAACTGTAATATAAATCTCTATCCACATGAAAGGATGGCCTGTAATAATAAGTAATGAGGACTCCGTAGCCAACAAGATTTATCATGTCTCATCCAGTCTTGGAGCTGTTCCCATGACAAGGAATCGGCATTCACATCTCCTGTCCTGTAATCTTTCTTATTTTTTTCCCTTCATGCTTTCAGTCAAAATTTTCAGGTCTCCCCCAGTCAAATCTGTCTTTTATTAATTTTAAAGGAATCCATAGCTTTTTATTTCCTGTGGAAACAAAGGCATGGCCTCTCCCACAATGCAATGCATTTCCTGACTTCCATTGTGAAGTTAAAATATTATTAAAATATATAGGCTGGTTTAATTCAGCAGTTTCCATAATTCAATGTCTCCTAGCAGCTGTTTTTGGTTTTTTTGTTTTGTTTTGTTTTGTTTTTTTGCAAATTGACATTTAAAAAATTTAAAGTTAATAAAGCATTATATAGGGTCCACATGCCCCGTGTTAGGGTATTCTTCATTCTTGCATGGCTTCTTATTTTTATAACTTCACTCTCACTTTTTAATTTTTAAACTACTTATTTTTTTCTCCATTTTCTTTTTGTCATCACTTAAGCACATTTCAAGCATACTGTACCTGTTCAGAAGTTTATGGGGGCTGGACCTGGCTTTCTGCATACCTTCTCTGCTCTCTGATCAAGCGAACAAGTGACTGAAACCTTAAATAGCCAGGCCACACACTGTGGCTTCACTTAGCACTTGTCCCCGGTGGCTGGCTCTATGCCCCTTGGATCTATGAGAGCCAAACCTTATTTCCAAATGCACTGGCCAGGGGCCACGTTTATCCATCTTTGGGAAGTTGGTGAGCCTGAGCTATAGCAGCTGTTTCTACCCAGTGTCTGATAGCATGACAGCTGCTCAAGTGTTTGGATGAACATCAGGGCCTCTTAAAGGAGCCATAACTCTGTACACCCAGGGCAGCAGGCCTATCTGAGAGAGACTGAGGTCTCCAGGAAGCCACACCAAACTCTGCATCAGGAACCCCTCTCAGCCCTCTCAGGCCCTATGCTTGGATATATATGCCACTTGCTGGGCATTAAATGTAATCAGACTCTCTTTGGAGTGCCATCTCCCAAATAATGACACAAAGACTTCTTATTAAGTATGAAAGTTTGGCTTTAGCATAGTCTTGCTCCCAATTAGCTCCATATCAATCTTTATTCTACCACATGGCTTGTTACCTCTCCTCAGTAGAGTACATCCAACTTACTTCATGTCTGGCTGGCAAAGGTCAAGAATGCTCCCCAAAGTTTCTATCAGCCCTAAAGTCCCGCCTATCCTTTCCTGCCCAGTTATTGGCCACTCAGCTCTATGAAACCAGTTAGAAGGTACCTTGGCAGAGACACATCTTCACAGTGTACAAAAAAGATTATCCCTCATGAGACCACATGTACTAGTCAAGGTTCTCTAGAGGAACGGAATCAACTGGATAGATGAATATATGCAGATATATCACATACATATGTGAATTTATTAAGTCAAGCTTATGAAATAGTGACAAAAGCTGAATCACACCAGAGTTCAAAAATTTAGTAGTTGCCTGTCTTAGAGGCCAGATGCCTCAACAGTTTAATTTGTTACTGAAAACCTGGAAGTTCTCCAAAGAGCAGTTGGTGGAAAGCTGAAGATGCTGGCTCTGATATTGAAGCAGTCAGCTGTAGGTGGAGTTTTACTTAGAAGGCACCAGTCCAAGATTAATATTTATTAAAATATAAACCAACACTCACGATACAGGTAACAGCTTATAGTGGAGCCTGAACAGGGACTGGAGTCTGGAACGATGGACGACGGATTCCAAACCAGTCTCTCCAACAGCCAGGAACCAGGCAAACAGGCTTCCCAGGGTCCCAGCAGCCCCTCATCAATGGGGTTGGCCACGACCCCTTCAGGGCCCCGGGACCCTGGGTAAGCATCCTCGGATCTTATCAGCTGACACCTGAATCCCACCAGAGTCAGCAGCAACAGGACAGATGGAAAGAGAGAAGACACCCTTATTAGGTGGCCTTCTACTAGAGAGTGCTGCCTTAATTGGAGTGAGTCTTCCCACATCAATAAAGGCAATTAATCAGGACAGTTCTTCAGTCAGAGTTCCCTATGTAAGTGATTCTAACTTGTGGCAAGCCAACCTTAAAAACAGCCATAATATCATGCATCATGGTTAAAGTCCCTACAAACAGACTTTAGTCCTTGCTAACAGGGGAGGAGCTTAAAGTGGGGATCTTTTCCATGGTAAAGGATGGAGAACCACACTTCACCCCCACCTCTGCAGGCTCTGAAATCCTCACTCTTCAGGTGTGTCCCACTGTCCGGTAAAAACTGAGGAGCCTCCATACTGGAAGCCAGTTATCTCAGGCAAGAAGAGCTAGTTCCAGACAGTCATGTCTGAAGGAAACTAGGGTACCTAAAATTGGACTCCCCTTGTACAATGGTCTGACCTTCGTGGACCAGGTGGGGATCTGCTTCTGTGTAGGACCACCAGGGACCCAGAGTGTTCACAATAGTTGGCATGTACAGAGGTAAGTAAACTGAATGGTGGACACCTTGATACCATCTTGGATAGAAATTTTGTCAGAGATGGAATCTTTACCTGAGAAGAAGTGGCTTCCCCCTTATCCAGCACATTCAAAGACTGTGTTTCTAACAGTCAGGACCTTCTCTACAGAAAGACCTGCCACAATAAAATAACACAACCAAAAGTAACCCGAGGAAAGAATTTATTTTTCTTACACTTCAACATCACAGTCCATCGATGAAGGAAGTCAGGGTAGGAACTGGAGGCAGGAGCTAAAGCAGTGACCACAGGGAAACGCTGCTTACTGGCTTGTTCTCCATCGCTGGTCTGCTTCCTTATGTAGCTCAGGACCACCTTCCCAGGAGTGACCATCCACAGTGGGCAGGGCCCACCCACATCAATCATCAGTTTAAAAAATGCTCCACAGACATGCCTATGGATGATCCTAGCTTGAGTAAAGTTGACAAAAAAAAAAAAAATCCAGATTAGAATCTAAGACTGAGTTGAAAATCTCATTGCTTTCAACAATATTCTCTATGAGACACTGAGGAAGCCCTGAGTGGATGTGTATTGTCTGACATGGGTACAGCCGTGTCAAAGATATGCAATGCCTTCCTGTTATCTGAGTGTGAACACTGTCAGTTGTGTGCATACAAATGTTTATGATTGACAGATGTGCACAAAAACTAACAACATCAGCTTTCTCCTTCTGTGTAAGCCTGAGACTTTCTCAGAATTCTCCTCCCCGGAGTAGTGAGCCCCTCCTCCTCATGCGGTACATAAAGAGCTGAGCCATGATAGTCTATGACATTCTATTAGAGTACACAGAGCCCACCTGACCGAGGTTTTCTGCCTTGTGTCTGTTTTTCTTCATTTCTTCACAGCCCCAGTTAAGATTCTAGACCAAACTGTGTGGATCATAACAAATCTCTTGGTCTGCTGTCTGTAATGTGGGGACAGTCACATCTACATTGCAATCCTAGCCCCATCCCTCTGGGGACAGAGCTTGTGTGTGATGGGAAGAAAGACCTGAACACATGGGCCCAGACACTCTGCAGCCACATTGCCCTTCCAGGCCAGTTTGGCAATGAACTGTTTTTTGAGACAGGGTCTAACATAGCCCATGCTGGCCTTGAACTTATTACATAGCTGAGGATGACTTTGAACTTCTGAACCTCCTGCCTTTATCTGCCTAGTTCTGGGATTACAGGTATGTGCCATCTCAACCAGTTTTCTGTGGGGGCAGGGACTAAGCCCAAGGCTTTGTGCACATCAGACAATCATCTACCAACTAAGCTCTCTTTCCGCTCAGAAACTAAGTTTTAAATTAAAATTTTGTTAAGTATACTTCCCATCTCTCCTTTAAACTACCTATAATTGTTTGAGGAACCAGCTAAAATGTTTATATTGATAATACAGAATCTACACAGAACCCAAAAGCAAAATTATACATATATAATGTTAGAGGGGGGAGAGAGAGAGAGAGAGCATAAATCTCTAGATTAAACCCAGAGAACTGCTCGTTAAAGCAGGTAAGACTTTTGCAGCATCAGTTTTAAAGATTATTTAAAAACAGAAACATCCCTGGAGCAGAGGGCTGTCAATCATTCCTCATAGTAACTCACATGGAGGCAGTCATCCATTTCTTGGAAATGTAGACATTCTTCTAGTAATTTAGACACACACACACACATACACACACATACACACACAAAAAATGGGCCTGCTCAATCTGCTGTTCACATTTTGGTAATTTAAAAGGACATAACAGATTTTTATTTTAATGATAATTGCAAACTCATGCAGAAAATGTAAATGCACATTTCATGATTAGCTTGCAGCATAAACTATGGCTTCTATTAATGTATTCCAATTTGTAATTCTTTTCACAGTATGAGATTTGAAAGCTGTGATTAAAATTAATTAGGTTAAGTAAAGTTTATCCCCCCTGAGCACTGCTATTGGGAAAAAGCAATAAGAAAATGCAGACTACATCTGGCTCTGCAGGAAGCTGTGTCTTCGAAAGAAGTCACTAACCCTTTTCTCCCACAGAGGCTACACGCTGCTTATTTGGCATATCTCAAGCACCACATCTCTCCTCAAGGAGCTAATTGAACCATTAAACTATTCTTTGCTGGCTCACAAAACCACAGAAGCTGTGACTATACCATCTTCAAACAGGGATATTAGGTAAATCCATCAAGTGTTTAAAGATCACAAACCTGGGGCAGGGCACATCCTTCTGGTAAACCTCTGCTAATAGGAGTCCTGTTTCTCAGATGAGGATGCTGATGGTAAGCAGGACACCCAGGATCAAAGACACTGATGTTTATACCAAGGTCCCTGGGCCACTTTCCTATTCACTCCATCCATAGCTCCACATCTGAAACAAAAATTTTTAACCCATGTTGCACATTAGTTTGAAGGTCACTACCAATTCTAATATGGTGGCAACCATCGTAGTTAGGTTTCTGTGGCTTTGATAAAACACTGTGGCCTGTTTGAGAGGAAAAGGGGCTTAATCCAACTTTTAGGTCATAGTTCTTCATTGAAGAACATCGGGACAGAACTAAGGTAGTAGAAGACATTTCACCTCTCGGTTCCCTGCAAGTGGTGCGATCGCCACTCCAATCACATCCTCTGTTGAAGAAGAGTTTCGGCTCTGTCTGGTCCAGACTCTGGGCATATGAACAAGAGTATGAAACATGCAACCCTCCTGGGCTCACCTGATCCAAACGCTGGGTAACCGTGGGTCCTGTCCTCTGTAACTCATTCTTCTGGCTCTCCACACTGTGCGGTCTGGTTCTGTGGGTCCCAGTTAATAATGCCTGATTCTTTTCACTAGCATGCCACTGAGGAGCCTGTGCCTGGGCGTTTGAAATGCGTGTCTTCCAATGCTGTGCAGAAGGCACAGGTTTTGAGTTCAGAAGGCAGGGTGTCCTTGGCCATTCTGTCTCAGACACTCAGTGAAGCAGCAAGCTATGCTTTTAAAATTCTGCAGTGCCCAAGTTCCTGCCCCGACTTCTCTAGGTGATGGACTGTTATCTGGAAGTGGAAGATGAAACTTTCCTCTCCAGATAACTTTTGGTGATTAGCATTTATCATACCAATAGAAAGCAAGCTAAGCCATCTACAAACTATGACGGTACTCATATACAGCCTTATGGAAGATCCGAAGCTTCAGGAGACTAAATTCAACCTAAATCTTCACTTTGTGCATGGCTTGTGTGCATGGGCCTTTTGAGACCAGAGATCAATCTCAGGCGCCATCCCTCAGAGACTGTCCACTTTGTTTCTTACTTTGTCTTTGTGTGAGAGTGTGTGTGTGTGTGTAGATGTGTTCTCGGAGAAACCTGGAATACACCAACTCAGTTTGGCTGGCTGGCCAGCAAGCCCTGAGGATCCTCACGTATCTGTCTCCTTAGCACTGGGACTACAATGAGATACTGTTGCACTTGACTTTTTAAAAATCACTGTGTGTATGGGGGGTGGAGGGACTATGTCAGAGGACAGCTTTGAGAGTTTGTTCTCTCCTTCCAGGGACCAAGCTCAGATCATCAGACTTGCAGGACAGTACTTTACTCAGTGAGCCACGTACCTGGCCTCAGCCTTAGATTTATTTTTTTGTTTTTCTAATAGTATATAATACTTAGTGAGTTTTTTAAATTTCCCTAAAAGCTTATAATCTATTAATATGGGGAAATATTTTGAATGTGTCATTTTGGTACAGCTCCCAAATTCTGTGTTTCTGAAGCATGGGACTTTGTGGATCCTAATTCTGGTGAGACTGTAGCCATGGCAAGGAGAGAAAGTACGGTGGAAGAGCACTGTTTTATAGTGGTAGGGTCAGTGACTCAAGGGAACAAGCCCATGTCTAAGATCTAGAGCGACAACAAATTTAGAGTATTTCCCTGATATTCTGAACCCAAGTAAAGTATCTTTAGATGTGATAGTGAAAGTTAAAAGAGAAGCAAGAAACATTCATTTAGAAGTTAGCACAGGGCTGAGAAAGGATGCTACAAGGATAATTGTTACCGGGTCCTAACAGTTCCCTCGGGGGAGGAGGCAAGAAGGCTCAAGGTCAGGACACGGGTCCTGGGAATCCGTTAAAAAGGACTAACTCATTTATTCAACAATGGGGAGAGTCTTATATGCCCTCCTCCCAGCACCCAGGCTGTTTCATGATTTGGTGATGTTGTATGGCTGTCCCTCATTGGCTGGGCACGATAAGGAGATCTGACAGCATCTGTTGCTAGGCTGATTTCTAACGGCCAGGAACTCTGGGAAGCTTCTGTTGCTAGGCATATTCCAAGCAAGCAGGAACATTGGACAGTGGCTGTTGTTAGGCCCTCAGGTGGACTTGAGTTTGGCTCATAAGGAAGCACATTATGTACATACATGCCTTGGCCTGATTTTCTTGGCTGTATGGGCCTGTCCTACTATAAATAATGAGGTTTCACCTTCAGACCTCCAATCTGATCTCCTTCAAGCTAGGCCAGCACTGTGCTCCTGAGCAACCCACCACTCACCATCGTTTCTGAGGATCATTAAATTAGGCTTGTTCTAAGAGAAAACATGGCTTTTACCACTTCCCCAAAGGCACCCTGCCAACTCGGGACCAATTGAGCTACCAGATGTGTAAGCTGCCCTCTTCTCTCTCAGAAACTTGTCAGTGGTTTGAGGACATTACAAAAGAGAGAGCGAACAATCATTCAAAGCTTCTGATAACATGTCCATTATAAATTCTTCAAGAGAAAGATGGTTCCTATTAACCCATCTTTGCACAGCTTTGCCAGGGATGCTACCGGTGCTACCCTTGCCTTCTCTAGCCACTAGATGGCAGTGCAAGCATAGACTTCCAAAGGGCTTTTATTGAGGGTGGTGAAATCCAGCTAAACTAAGGAGGCTGGCTTTGTTTAGTTTTATGTTGTTGTTAGTCTGTCCAATTCGATGGTTTTGGCCCCCTGGGGTTTCTTCTGCACTTCCAGCCTCTCTACAGGCTTCATAGTTTTATCGTGAGCCCTCTGGGATGTTAAGTATAGTGACTAGAGAGAAAAGCTTCACTCCTGAATTTCTGGACAAGGGGGCTCATCTACAAGCTACATCCAAGTCGCCAGTACTGGGAGCCACCAGAAATATGAAGTGGGAACTCAGTTGTCACCGACAAGGCTGACCCATCAGAGCCAAGGGCCCCGGTGGAGGTAAAGCCAAAACTCAAAGTCTTGGTGTTGTCTTGGAATGTGCTAGCTGTTTCCTACAGAGGATTTCTCGTGTGTGATTATAGCTTTCCCATTTGTTATTTCCTTGGGTGATTGGGCACAATTTCCCCCATACATCTGGGGGCCCATGGATAACTTCTAGCTGTGTGTGAAAACACTCACACAGACAAGATCTCTTTTCTCACAAATCAGGTCTTTGTTCCCTTGCCCAGAGCAGAATGATTGCCTGCCCTCCCTGCAATTCTCTTTACTAGTAAATATCTGGGCAGAGTCAGCCCTCAGACAAACTAATTGATCTGAAACACTTCTCAGACATCCAAGGACAGCTACATATAGATGACACACTGATATGTCCTAAATTCACCACCCCTGATGATAAGAGAACTATCTGGAGCTAGCACTACTAATCTTAGGCCCTTAACTCCCTGTACTTACTTGCATGTGGATTAATTGACACACAATCCTAATTTAAAGATTTATTTTTTTGTAATATAAGAAAAAAGGTAATCAACTCATAGTTTCAGGTGTTAAAACAAACATTCTCAAGTGCTGCATCAGAAGGACAGAGCAGCTAAAAGGTGAGGGGTCCTGTTTCTTGTACAAATTGAACCTTAACAGTAAAAAGACATTCTCCCATCCCCCCCTCCTAGGGAAAGTGCTATAGCAGAACAAAACCTGTAGGCTTCCCTCCATTGTTTACTCAGGTCACCTAGCAACAAAGAACACTTGCCCCACCCACCTGAAAAGTGGCTTCAGGAGACCTTATTGTGATGATATATTTTATATTTAATTAAAATCAGCCCGGAATATCAGAGAACAGATCCACCCACAGTGAAGCTGGAGAGTCAGAGAGTGGTGACTCACATCTTTAATCCCAGAATGGGAAAGACGGGAGTGGTGACCTAAGCCTTTAATCTCATCACTTAGGAGACAGCGCTCTTTCTGTGTTTCTGTGAGTTCAAGGCCTAAAGACCAAACAGTAGTAGATCACACCTTTAATCCTAACTGTAGGATTATGATGCAGAGTTGAACCTGGAAGTGAAACAACTGGGCAAAAAAGATACTAAGGTAGGCATAGACAGAGGGTGTGGTATTCTGTAGAAGCAATAAGCCAGGCTGAAGAAGCTGGAAGACAGCTTTTATCCTGAGAAGTTGGCTGGGTGAGAATTGACTATGGTCTGTTTCCTCTCTCTGATATTCCAGCTTTTCCCCTATAACTGGTTCTAAATTTTTATTTAGAATTCATGCTTCCACTTGGTGCCCAATATGATATGTAAAATATATCACCACATCAGCACAGGACTTTACTTTGTTCATGGGTTTTTGCTGATTAATAAACTTTTAACCTTATGCCTAGCCACATTTAGGATTGTAGTTAGAGCACATGGTTTCTCCGCTTTACATTGCTTTGTTGCTCTAATCTTTAGTTGATCCCACTAGAAAAACCTCAACTAGCCTCTCTCACCTTGTGTCATAAACCAAAGCTAACAGTTACTGCCTGTGTGTATTGCACAAATTCTAGTTGGAATTTAATAAAAACTCGGAGCCAGATATTGGGGGGGGGGGGCTGGAATATCAGAAAGATAGAGACAGCCAATTCTCACTCAGCCAACTTCTCAAGTTGAACTAGGTAAAAGCTATCTTCAAGAGTCCCCTGTCTGGCTGGTCACTTCTACAGAATGCCTGAATGTGCCTACACCTGCCTTAAATATCTTCTTTGCTGGTTGTTTCACTTCTGGCTTCAACTGTGAATCATAATCCTAGAGTTGGGATTAAAGGTGTGAGCTACTACTGTTTGGTTCTTAGGCCTTGAACTTTCAGAAACACAAAGATCTCTGTCTCCTAAGGGATGGGATTAAAGGCATGAGTTACCACACTCTGACCCTCATGGTTGACTGTGGGTGGGAATCTGTTCTCTGATATTCCAGGCTGATTTTATTAAATATACAATATATCATCAATGTGTGCAAATATTATCACCCCTCTCTGTGGCCCTGAGGAATACAAGCCCTGCATTGCCTTGCCAAAGAATAACTGTCTGCATGAGTAGATAAGCCATTGCCTTCACCGCTATGGCAATAAGTGTTGTGCCAATAAAGATGAACTAAGAGAATATTGTGAGTATATTTTAATCTATAGTTGCTTCCTCACTGGCATGAGTGCACCTCTTGAATCCTTGTTGGGGTGGTTCCCCCAAGGTTTGCATTCCACCAGCATCCTAGTTGTGACCATCTGTTCAAAGGAAATTCAATATTAAGAAGCAGGGAATTTACTTGGATCAGCTTTTAAGATTCCTGTGTTTGTATGTCACACGGGAGTGGGTGCCCACGAATGTTATCTCCCCCTGGAACTTGAGTAGGTTTTGAACCGCAGGGCATGGGTGCTGGGAACCAAACTAGGATCCTCTGGAAGAATAGAATTCCCTCCCATTTTCCTTCACCTATGAGCCATCTCTTTCTAGGAGAAAAAGTTTCTCCTGACTGGATCCTAAAAGTTTTCATTCTAGAGAGGAACATTTCTGAGGGCAAGTGAGCTTGCCTTCTCTGGGAATTATAATAGAAAGGATTATAATAGTTACAATAGAGCTATAACAGAGTTATAATAGTATTGGTTAGTATATTCTAGATAAACAGTAAGGGCTGCAGTGAACTCATGGTGGAGATTGCCTCATTAACTCAATAGCTACAAAAGGTTGTTCCAACTCCTAGAATTTGGAACCATCTCTGCTGTGTGTCTCAGTGTATACATATTTAAAACACCCTGTAGCAGAGTCCTGCCCATTGTTCTGTCTGTAGGTTCTAGCTCTGGTGATGTTCAAATGCAAGCAAGCCTAGCCACAGCCATCAGAAAGGAACCTTCTAGAAGTTCCAGCGCCCTGACCCAAGAGAAGTTTGTCCAGATGAGCCCATCCTGAAGACCAGAGGATTTACCAATGAATGGCTCTGATCCCAACCAAAGGTATGTATGTTGGGGGGTAGGGGTATACTCCAAATGAAGAAGGGATGAGAAAATCTGATCTTTGCACCCAGTTCTGCAGACTCTGGTTCTCATCAGGGAGTGGTCCTTTTTCTCATGGTGCCTCTGGATTGAGCCCTGGGCTTGGTTAGGTCTTAGAATCTTTTAGGAGCTCAGACAGCACAAGCCTACAGATGTTAATTGCACTCCTGGAAGCATACCCTGGAATTGCAAATCTTCCTCTACGTTTGGTTCCTAAGTGTTTCTTCACAACTTGCTTTCACCTGTCTGTATCAAAATGAGAAGAGAGAAATGTGGGATTCAGAAGAACACCCCTTCCTTTGCGAGTCTGTCTTTGCTGAGCAATGCTTCTCTAGGGTACTTGCAAGCGTATTTATGGCTAATGTTACTCCGTGGAAAAGCATAAGCTTGGGAAGTGTAAAATGACTTTTTTCTTCCCTTCCTTCCAGTCCCTTCCCGGCTCCTCTTGCCTCTACCTTCTCGGTTCTGGGATTGAGCTGGTTTATATGGTCCTAGGTATTAAACCAGGGCTCGGAGTATGCTAGGCAAGTGGTGCACCAACCAAGCTATGTCCCAGCCATTTTCACTTTTTTTTTTCTTTCCTTTCTTTTTTGAAATCTCCTTTTTTTCTTTTCTAATTTTACAGATTTAAAAAAAATAGGCAATCTTTCCCCTGGGTTGTACCTGAATTTTCTTCAGGTATGTCACATTGTGAGTCATTTGTAGAGCGCCATTTAGTGGTCATCATAGCTCACAGTCACTGACTTTTAGGGAGACTACAAATTGTAGGTGTGTGTGTGTTCGTGAGCATGCATGCTCACACGCACACTTTGAGGTGTTTATGTGTAAATGCATGTGGAGGGATATGTGTGTATCCATATGTGAAGGTGTGTGTGTGTGCGTGCACACATGCGCACTGGAGTGTATATGTGTATGTGCATGCATGTGTGTATACACTCTGAATGTGTGCGTGCTCAGCTTCCAACAGCAGAATGTGTTATCGTTAAAAGATTCAGGTTTTGAAACTAGAGATATTTGGAGTGATTGAACCTGTGTTAAACCCTTGTGGGCTGAAATGAAAAGCTACCGTGTGCACTTGGCACCTTGGAACAGAAACATCCATAGAAGGAGGACAGGGATGGGTCCTAGATGCTGGACAAAGGCCATATGTACAAGAAGGTCATTTAAAAGGGCAACATATCTGATATTTGTAAGCCTCCCTTTTAAAGACAGCAGTCACTGGCAAACTTCCCAGCCTGTGAAGAACACAAGGACATCCAGGGGTCTATAGCCTGCTGGCAGTGCATTCTGGACGTATAGGAGCGTCATGATGTTTGGAATCTGAATACACACCTACAGCACAGCACTGTGGCACATCACTTCTGTTTCCAAGCTAGAACAGGAAGTTCACTAACCTGTCAAGTATTTAGCAAATTCTGGCTCCTTTTGACTAGCTAAGCAGAGGGGTGGGAAGAACAAATCAATCTAACTATAGTTAATCACATTTGCCAAGGGGATGCATCGAATAAAAACTTCTCAGAGAACGCAACAGCCAACAGTCAACAAAAATCTATGGGCAAATGGAGTCTCTCTCTGGACTCTGGGTGTCAGGGGCTGGCTTTAACTGTCACCAAGTTATCTTCGATGATTCAGCGGACAGTGCACCCCAGTCAGCCCTACACCTTTGGGAGAACATAGATATTCAATAAACACTGATGAATTAAGCTGCCGAGGTCAGATATGACTGCTTTTCTCCATTCATGCTTAAATTTTTAATTGAGTTGAGGGCAGACTGAACCTGTGCTCTTATGACTTGCCATAGAGTGAACGACTGGCCACCCAAAAGCATCTACATCCCACCCCATTGTTGCATGAATTCTGGTTGTCATAAAGGAAACTTAGAGCCAGATATCAGGGGAAAGGCTGAGATATGAAAGAGAGGAAACACCTCAGTCAAATTCACCCAGCTGTCTTCCAGCTTCCTCAGCCTCACTCCTCAGGTTTCTGCTGCCTCAATCTGTCTTTCTCTGCCTGCCTTAAATACCTTCTTCACCCAGTTGCTTCACATCCAGGATAAGATTAAAGGCGTGGCACCACCACAGCCTGGAACTCCCTTTGTAAACCAAGCTGGCCTCAAGCTCAGGTCTGCTGGGATTAAGATGTAGGTCACCACTCTTTCCCTTGCTGGGATAAAAGGCTTGGGTTACCACTCTCTGATCCTCCTGGGTTGACTATGGGTGGATCTATTTGATATTCCAGACTGGGTTAGTACATATATAACATATCATCAGACCCCATGGAATCTGTGAATGTGTCGCCACACGAAAGAGATTTTGCTAATGTGATTAAGTTACGATCCTAAGACAGGAAGATTCCTTCAGTTGTCTAGAGAGCCTGAGTGACCTCAATGGGAGGCAGGAGCATGGATGAAGGCGAAGTGAAGCCAAGGCCTAGAGACACATGTGCAGCCGGTGGAAGCTGGAGAAGCAAGCAACATTCTCCCCAAGGCTATCAGAAGGAACACACTCTCTTATACCTTGGTGTTGTCCAGGATGGCTGACATGGTTGGGATTCTGACTACCAGAACTCTGACATAATGGGCTTGTGTGTGCTTAGGGCCACAGTTAGAACTGCCTACGACAGCAATAAGAAATGGACCCAATCTGCACAGAGCTGCGGTTTGTTGAATGTCTGAAATGTCTAATAGACATTTTACAAGTAAGGCCCAGGAGACTCCGTGCCTAAAAGGAAAAGACCGTGACCAGCACATTCACAGAAGGACTTCCTGGCTCCATACCTGTCTGAGGCCACAGCTGCCTGGCAGCAGTCCACTCAGTAGCTTTCAGGATTTGGTCCTGACAAATAGTCAGGGGTCAGAGAGCCTCCCCCCATTTCAAAAATGGAAAGATGGACAAGATTTTGACAATTGGATGAGCTTTTTCTGAAGCTCATTTAACCTTAAAAGTCAAAACTTAACTCCAAGTGTGCAACCCCCCAGCAATCGAAATAAAAGCAATATTTCATAAGCTTGATACAGAATGCAATACAGGCTTCAGGTGAGAGACTGCTCACCCCCAAAGTCATGGCTTCTTTTGAACCATTTCAAACAAGAATAAAAGAAAACCAGTTTATGTGGGAGGCTGGGTATGTGAGGGTGGGGGCTATCTTGGTGGCTTCTCTCCTCTCCAGCCAACCATCAGGATGTCTTAAAATACCACCATGGTCGCCTACACTAGGGATATTCTCTATTGTGGTCAGAGGCAGCTGAACAAACAAGATTCAGGTTTGCTCTAGGACTCCGAGCTGCCACATGCCTGATGGGCCTGGGAGTTTGTCAGGTTGCTTGGCCTGTCTTGGGGGTTGCCTTTGTGTCAGCCTCTGTGCTATAACATAGTGGCATGATGAAAAGCATGTTAACACTGGAAATCAACATCTTCTGGCCATGTCTGGGAACACTGTGGCTTTTGTGTCTCATGTATCTCTGGCTAGCCTGGAACCACTATATAGACCAGGATAGTCCAAAGTGACAGTGATATTCCTGCCTCTGGAGCTAGAATTCCAGCTGTGTGCTATCACACCTAGATCTGCTTTTGCTATCTATCCCACATCGGCTCTGCACTTAGGAGGAGGGAGCTAGTTCTCTTGAAAGCCGTGAAAGTGTCTCTTTGGAATCACCTCAAGTCCCTTTTAAAGATAGCTTTCAAATTCCTCTGTAACTAACTGCAGAGGGTTCTGTACATGCCCATTTGAATTGTTAAGCAATTATTCTTGACTGCTCTATAAAAGCAGGGATTTGCTTCAATCTGAGTGCCTCTCCCTTGTCCACTGACCTGACTCCTCTGTCACCCCAATAACACAGCGCTGGACCTCTTCTCTCAGCTCGCTGTGTACCTGCCATGTGAATAGCCATCAGGAGAAGGGGATGGTATATCAGCTTCAGTCCTTTAGCAGAGTGTGTTTGCACGGATTGTACTTTGGATGAACTAAACAATGGGTCCTGTATTGGTCAGCTTTTTGTGCCTTAACAAAATGCCGGAGACAGGTACCTGTAAAAGTTGAGGATTATCCTGTCATCATATTGGATGCTGAAGTCCAAGTTGCATGGCACAGACTTTACCCCTCCATCACAGAACACATCTCAAACCTGGAAGCTCAAGTGCTGGGTGTGAACAGGCTCCAGCACTACCAACCTTGCCTAACTTCTGTAGTCTGGTCCTCACACACAAATGCAAGGCCTAAATATACACTAAGCAAGGGCTCTACCACTGATCAACATCCTAGTCGTAGGTAACAACCCTCTAAAGAACTGCTAGTGAGCTGCTTCATCCTGGTCTAAGGGCGTGCATCAGGGATCTTAGGACTTTCTACGAATCCCAGTATTTAAAGGTCCCCGGAGCTCCTACTATCACACTGATGACCAAGCTTCCAGAGCACAAAGTGCACACAACAGGTAGACTCCTATACCCTGAGACTGCTGTGCAAAAGGGGAATTCACAGAATAAGCAGTAAAACCAGACAGAAAGCATTTAGTATAAGAAAGAAACTTGTCAAATCAAAACTCTTAGAATTTTGGAAATCACACAAACATTTATACTAAGGAATAACCATGTACAGTTTTCAAAAATTGCTACACATATTTATTGGACACACACACATGTATATAATAACAAAAGATATAAAACCCCACTTTAAATAGACATTAGGGTTTTGGTTTAATAAATTCTATTATAACCATACTTTTCTACAATAAATAGCCAGAATTATTGAATAACACCCTTATTGTATTATTGGTACATTTAATCCCTAAAGGCCAGTAGATTAAACTCAGAAATAACATACCTGGAGAGGTAAAGATCCTACCATGAACACTATAGTGTGATGAACAATGACACGTCCCCCAAGAATCATGCCCACCCTGAACTTCAGGACATGGCCTTATTTGGAAAGAAAGTCTTTGTAAACGTGATTCCTTAAAGGTCTAGAGATGGTGTTGACTCTGATCCTAATCAAATGGCTGGTGTGACTTGGGGCTAAGTGTGGCAAGGAAGATAGAGGCAGGTATGAGTCATCATCTGAAAGGCTTGGAATGCCAAAAGCTCCTGGTAATCTCAGGAAGGCCAGAGAAGGGCATGGGACCGATTTTCCCAGAGGGCCTTCAGAAACCACCGACCTGTCAGCACTTTGGTATCAGACTCCTGACTCAAGAACTGTGAAAGAACACAATTTGTTGTTTCAATCTACCTTGTTTGCAGTAATTAGCTGCAGAAGTTTCAGGAGGAAAACACACTCCACCCCAGATCTGTACCCAGGCAAGTCACCCCCACACTAGTCTGCCTCTCACAGTAGGGCTTGGAACTATATGTAAAACAGCACATTTGTGTTTTGAGAAATCAAATGTATGCATAGAACAGAACTGGAAGACTATGGAGCAAGATGTTTATTTCTGGGTGGTAAGATCCCAGATGGAATTTAATTACCTTCTTTTTCCTTATCTGTGTCTTCTTTCTTCAGCACTGAAGAGCAATTCTTTAAGAGTGAGATTACAGCTTGAAATATGTTAGGACAAAGGAGAACCACGCTGTACCTTACACAGAAATAGCTTATACAAGTGCGCATGCGCCGCAAACGAACACACACACACACACACACACACACACACACACACACACACACACACACACACACACCCCATCCTGCACAGAGGAAATGATAAAATAAATGTGGGGAGATGTTGCAGAATCAAGTGAAGAATCTATGAGAACTGTTTTTACTATTCTTTCTAATTTTCAGTTATTCTAAAATTATTCTGAATTTAAAATTTCTAAAACACAAAATTAGACAAGAATCTCGACATGGAAGGTGTGCGAAGTCGAAGCAGAAGGAATGAGGACCTACGCGGCTCGCTTGGTGGTACCGCGCTTTCCCAGCACACAGAGGCCCCGGGTTCAACCCGGAGTCCTAGGAGAATAGGACACAAAGCTGAAGGGGAATCGGCTTTATAAGTGTGAATGCCAAGAATCAGCAGCGTCAGTAACGTTTACTTGAAGGATAAAAGGAAGTTGGGTATCTGTGTTATGGAAAGTTAAAGTTAAAACAGAAAAAGAAAAGCAAAAAAAAAAGGGAAGGGGGGAGGGGGAAGAGAGGGAGGGGAGAGGGGGGAAGAGGGGAAGGAAGGGAATTTATGTGCTAGACCAGACCAAACAGCACCCAAGGCTCTTAAATGCCAGCTTGAGGTGACTAGAGACATGAGTCAAGGAGCTAAGGGGTCTGCCTGGCTTGCAGAAGGGCCCAGGTAACCTTCACAGACTTCCCATCCTCTGAAAGACCATTATGTCATTGGCTGGGGTAGGAGTCAGCAAGGGGCATATAGAATCCATGCTCTTGATAGCATAGATAAAGGCAAGACCACATCAAGGCACAGCCTTTTGGAAATGAAGCTCTATCAGCAGGTTACTTGGTATTTTTGTTAGTGGGACAGAGATCGTGATTATGTGGCAATTTTTAAGCTCACTTTCAACCAAGTGAAAAGTCTTACTTTCTCATCCGAGTAAAAGAAATGTCCACAATTTGGACTTATCAAAAAAGGGAGAAAGAAAGTGGTCAGGAGGTGATGGTGCACACCTTTAGTCCCAATGCGCAGGAGGCAGAGGCAGGTGGGTCTCTGTGTTCAATGCCAGCTTGATCTACAAAGCAAGTTCCAAGACAGCCAGGGCTACACAGAGAAAGCCTGTCTCAAAAAGAAGGCAGGGATGGGGGAAGGAAATCACTTTATTAAGCTGGTGTTATTTCAGAAGTAACATTTCTGCCATAATTTCTACCAAAAAACCCATGGTCATTGTAAAAACTGGGATGTTACTGCAAATGATGTGACTTGCCATCCAATCTAGGATGAAGCAGGCTGACTGTCTTCTTAAAAATGACTTGTTCCTTCATTTCACAGTTGGTGAGGGCCAAGGCTGTGCTACTGAGTCCTTCCCTAGCTCTCAAATTGTGTACATAAATATACAGTTTGGCTAAGGCAAACTGGACGTATTATGGCCACTGAATTACAAAGCACAGCAGGACCAGTTTGCTCCATTCTCAGGTCGCTTCATGTAGAGCATCCCCTTTCATCACAAGGTTTGCTGATTGCTCCAGTTTGTAGTGCCAAGAAAATTGTAGTCCTGTGCTCTACCAAAGCGAGTCTACTTCACAAAGCCTCTCAGTAGCCTACCTAGTACAGGGGAACAAGACCACAAACAGCGTGGGTGGAGTCAGTATTCCGCTCCCTTGTCAGGCAAGTGTATCATTTCCCCTGGAGTGATGGTGAGCTGCAGAGATGCCACCCACAGACCATTCACACAGAAGTGCCAGCCAGAAGATGCTGTCTGGGTAGGGGCAGGGCTTGTGTGTGTGTGTGTGTGTGTGTGTGTGTGTGTGTGTGTGTGTCCCAGTATATTTAATCTGAAGCACACACAAGATTGCTTGACTTCCTATGAGAAGAGCAGTTTCTTGGAAAGATCTCCCATTTCCATCAACCTCCACTTTGACTTGCTTTGAACCTTTCTCTACCATGGGTGAGAACTATGTTCCCTTAAATTTTAAGTATTTTCAAGGTGAAACCTCCTCCAAAGACCTAGAGAAGCCTTTACAGTCTGGATGTTCTTCTTTGGGGGTGGGACAATCAGAAGGTGCTTATAAATGAGTGTAGAGCATTACCCACTAACTTAAAGATCTGTTGACTTTATGCATATGAGTGTTTTGTTTGCTAAACCTTCGACTTCAAAAAGTTATCCTTTGATCTACACACACACACACACACACACACACACACACACACACACACACACACCATGGCCTGTGATCATTCACAAACACATGCACACTAAATGAATAAAATTTAACAAAAGATTGCTCCAAAGATTATCAATCCACCAAACAAAAAAGATACGGATGAAACTCCAAGTACACAATTGGAAAATCGATTATAAACACACTGAAGCAACTCAAAAAGGAAATGACTGTGTTCCGGAGAATACAAACACCTGGAAGATCAGTAAGTCAATTAGGATTTGAAGGTAGGATTCAGTAAAGAGAAATGCTGAAGGGAAGCAAACTTAAATGGTGTTGGAAGTGACAGATGCTGTAGCTCGCCTCAGAGACTCATAGGAAGTAAAGCCTCAGCAATAGACTGGGTCATAGGGGGAAGTGAACTTTTGGGCTTAAAAGCAAGGGAGAAGAACTGGGTCACTCCATCAAGCTCAATGGCAAATTTTAAAAAGCACATCAATGGGATATGCAAATTTGGGGAGACATCATGGAAGGGAAAAATTTATGAACTGAAAATAATAGACAGTAACAGTAGAAAAATGAAATAATAATAGAAAAGAGAAAATAATTTTGTGTCAAGGAAATGGGAAATGTTTTCAGTAAAACTATAGAAGAAAAATTTCCAAAACTAAGGGAAAAGATGCCCATTCATGTACCTGAAGTCCACAGACCATCAATTAAGACTGGAAAAGGAACCCCCCTATTATCACACAGATACAATGCTAAATATACAGATCAAAGAAAAGACATTGGAAGCTGCAAGAGAGAAAAGCCAAGTTACACATAAAGGCAGACACATCAGAGTAACCACTGATCCTTCAGTGGAAGAAAAGCTAGGAAGGATGCATTACACATTCAGACAGATCACAACTACAAACTCATACAAAACTATCATAATCAAAAAAGTAAAAAAATCTTCCCATGACAAAAGCAGGCTAAAGATGTCTATGATCATCAAGCCGTCTCTACGAAGAACACCAGGAGGCATGTGTGAGATTCAAAAGAAACACAAAGAAAACAAGCCAACACCCTCCAATAGTAACTTTGAACATTAATAATCTCAGTTTCCCTATAAAGACAGAGGCTAGGAAACGGAACTAGAAAACAGGGTCCTTCTTTTTGCTGCCTCCAAGGCATGTACCTCATCATAAAAGATAGATACTACCATAGGGTGAAGGGCTGGAAAAGACAATTCAAGTACATGGGCCCAGGAGACAAGCACGTGTCGCCTCTCAAATATCTGACACAACAGACTTAAAGGGCAGAGGAAGTCACTTTGTGCTGACTAGGAGAGCAGTCTATACAGAGAGCATTGTTATTATGAACATTTATGGCCTGAGAACAGAAGCACCCAAGTTCATAAAACAAAAACCATTAGGTGTAAAGTCACAGATTGGTTCTAGCACAACAGTGGTAGAGAACTTCCATACACCACTCTCAGCAATGGTGGGTTCTTCTGACAATAAATAAGCAAATGTTGAGGTTAAACTGTTCATCTACCTGTAGAAGGATGAAACTAGATCCGTATCTCTTACCTAGCACAACACTCAAGTCCAGCAGGACCTCAGCATAAGACCCGACACAGATTCTGACAGAGGAGAAAGCAAGCAATACACTTGAACTTACAGGAACCAGAAAGGACTTTCTGAACAGAACCCCAGGAGTGCAGACCGAGAATTAATAAATGGGACCTCAAACTATGAAGCAAACTAAAAAGCAAAGGACAACATCATTTGAGCCTACAGAGCAGGAAAAACAGATGGGTGGTGTCTAGAATATATAAAGAACCCCAAAATTTAACATCAAGAAACCAAACGACACAATTTAAAAAATGGAGTGTGTAAGTAGTGTATTTCAAAAGGAATACAAATGGATAGAAGGTTTTAAAACTGTTCACCTTCTTAGGCATCAGGGATAAACAAAACCATTTGAGGAGCTGAAGAGATGGCTCTGTGTTTAAGAGCCTAAAGGACTTGGGTTTGCTTCTCAGCACCATCTGTAACTCGAGTTCCAGGGGATCTGTTACCCTCCTCTGGCCTACATGAGCACCAGGCATGAAAGTGGTGCACAGACAGACATGCAGGCAAAAAAACCCATACACATAAAACAAGGGGACCAGAAACCACACTGAGATTTCACCTAACGCCAGGCACAATGGCTGAGACTAAGCAAGAGCAGCAGATGAGGTTTGGATACAGGAAAAGGGAAACATCTGTTCACTGATGGTGGAAATGATAAAAGCTGGTGCAGCCACCATGGAAATCGGCATGGAGGTTCCTCACGAGTTAATAGGTTTTCCCCGTGATGCAGCTACACCACTCAAGCACAGACGCAAAGGACAATATCTTACTACAGATGTATTTGCTGAGCCGTGTTCTTGGTTGCTCTGTTCACAATAAATAGGAAATGGGAAAAGCCTTGATGTCCATCAACTTATGAATGGATAATGAACATGTGGTACACTTACACAATGCAGTATCATTTAGCTATGAAGAAAAATGGTATTTGCAAGTAAATGAATAGAGCTGGAAATAATAATCCTAGATGAAAAGGCTATAAATATGACTCAATGGTCAAGTGCATTGACTGCTTTTCCAGAAGACTGTGCTTCAGCACCCACTTGACAACTTACAACATCTGTAACTCCAGTTCCAGGGGATTCAAAGCCCTCTTGGGTCTCCGTGGGCAATGGACAGGCATGTGGTGCACAGACATCCATGTAGGAAAAACATAATAGATACACATAAAATAAAAGTAAATACAACTTTTAAAAAATTGAATGAAGTAATCTAGACCCAGAAAGACAAACACGACATGTTCTCTCATATGTGGTGCTAGCTTTGACTATAGATATTTATGTTTAAATTGGAGAACCCAGAAAGGGCATAAAACTTGTGTGTGGCTATGAAGGGGTCTTTCCAGGGAGGAGAGATAGAAATCAGGTGGTATGAACTTGGGAAGAGGAATAATGGAGCAAGAGACATTAAGTTGGGGGGAGGAGGCAGAGTGGGGTATGAAAGGGATAACTAATATTTAAGACCCTTGAAAAATCTGCATAGAAACATACTGCTTAGAGGCTTCATATCCATATATCAAAAGAGCTTAAATAAAGTTACTTATAATGTAATAATATATTACTATAACTATAAACAATGTCCCCTATAATTGGGGACAATTTATCTCCTACATGCACTATAATATCAAATGAAAATCTCAGTGCCAGGAATCGGTTGGTTTTGTTTTGGTTTTGGAGGTGTTGGTCAATGGGACCCCCACAGGCACCTAAACATTATAAGCTTTTTGCCATTGCTTTCAATTACTGTTTGGGCACTGTTACTGAAGACACTATATGCTTGAATCACAAACCATGGAGAAATCAAATGGACACCAAATGTATGACCTTTATCCCAATACTGCAGCAAGAGGTGTGCAAGCTACTGGGAGAGTAAGTAATCATCATCCTTACACATCTGTGCACTCTGTCAGCCACCATAACAATTAGCCTGGCAAAACACTGGATGCGACAGTGGTATAAATCCTATGGGAATAACCAACCACTTTCTGATTTAATTAGATTTAAGGTCCAGTCCACAAGCCAAGATCTCTATGGGTACTCCAATTTCAACATAAATATCTAGAGTCCAAGTTAGCATCTACATGTGAGAAAGAATATATCATGTTTGTCTTTCTGGGGCTGTGTTACCTCACTTAGCCATGAACCATGGTCATAGGCCCTATGGGAGAAGAAGCTATTACTATTCTGAAGAGACATGGATTAACTGACTCCTTTTAAAATTTATTTATTTATAAAAATGTCTTTTTTCCATGTATCCCCCTGATCCCTCTCCCTTCACACCTCCCAATCCCTCTCAGTCAGCCTTCAGCCTCCCCTTCCCCATCAGTCTATCCCCTCTCCCAAAAGGGCAAGAAGTCCCAAGGTGGGTCAGCTCAGCATGGCACATCCACTCCAGGCAAGTCCAGTTTCCTCATCCCAAAGTCAAGACTGGGTTAAGCGCTCCTCTGCAGGGAATGGGCTCCAAGGTGCCAGCCCACGCACAGAAACACAGTTTGATCCCACCACTCAAAGCTCCACATACCCATGTCAATCAACAGTTGCCTACCCTTGGAGGGCCTAGCTCCTTTTCTCAATGGTTCCCCAGTGGCTGTTCTTGATTCAGTGAACTCCCCAGAGCTCCAGCCAACCATCACTATGGGAATTTTCCTCATGATATTTATATTCTTGCTCATACAGACTCTCCTCCCCTGCTCTCAGCTGGACTGGGAGCTTGGCCCAGTGATCAGCCATGGATCTCTGCCTCCGCCTCTGTTCATTGTTGGATGTAGATTCTGTGATGACACTTAGGGTGGTTATTCATTTGATTGTAGGGGAATTCCTGTATAGGCACCCCCTCTACTATTGGTTGGAGATGTAGCCAGGGACATCCTGTGGAGGTTTCCTTAGCACCCAAACCCACAGTGGTTTCCTCTATCAAGATATCCATCTCTTTTTTTCTCCCTCTTTGTTGCTCCTCTCACTCAATCATCTCCTTCTCTCATGATTTGTTTCCACCTCTTCTTGATTGCAACCCATTATGACCCCAATTTGCTAAGGTGATCTTCTCTATTTTCTCTTCCTAGGGGAATCTTTGGATGTCTCTCTTAAGTTCCTTCTGATCTCAAACTGTTCAGGGGTTGTGGTTTGCAGCTTTGCTTTTTGTCCAAAATCCACTTATGAGTGAGTACATACCATGTCTTTCTTTCTGGGCTTGTGATACCTGACTCATGAGGATATAATCCAAATCCATCTATTTGCTTGCAAATTCTAGGATGTCATTTTTTTCTACTGCTCAGTAGTACTCCATTGTGTAGATGTACCACAGTTTGTTAATCCATTCTTCAGTTGAGGGGCATCTAGGTTGTTTCCAGGTTCTTGCTATTATGGATAATACTGCTATGAACATAGTTGAGATAATGCCTTTGGGGTATGAACGTACATCCTTTGGGTATATGCTCAATAGTGGTATTGATGGATTCTTGGAGAGATTGATTCCCAGTTTTCTGAGGAACCGCCATACTGCATTCCAGAGTGGCTGTACAAATTTACACTCCCACCAACAATGGAGGAGTGTTCCCCTTGCTCTGCATCCTCTCCAGCATAGGATGTCATCTGTGTTTTGATTTTAGCAATTTTGACAGGTGTAAGGTGGTATCTTAAATAGTTTTGATTTGCATTTCTCTGATGGCTAAAGATGTTGAATAATTTTTTAAGTGCCTTTCAGCCATTTGTAATTCATCTGTTGAGAAGTCCCTTTTTAGCTCTGAACCCCATTTTTAATTGGGTTATTTAGGTTTTGGAGCTCTAGTTTCTTGAGTTCTCTATGTATTTTAGAGATCAGTCCTCTGTCAGATGTAGGGTCAGTGAAGATCTTTTCCCATTCTGTAGGCTGTCATTTTGTCTTATTGACTGTATCCTTTGCCTTAAAGAAGCTTCTCAGTTTCAGGAAGTCCCACTTATTGATTGTTGTTCTTAATGTCTGTGCTGCTGGTGTTATTTTTAGAAAATGTTCACTTGTGCCAATGTGTTGAAGGGTATTTCTCAATTTCTTTTCTATCAAGTTCAGTGTAGCTGAGTTTATGTTGAGGTCTTTGATCCACTTGGATTTGAGTTTTGTGCAGGGTGATAGGTATGAATCCATTTGCATTCTTCTACATACTATCATCCAGTTATGGAAATACCATTTGTTGAAAATACTATCTTTTCCCATTGAATATTTTTGGCCTCTGTCAAAAATCAGGTGTTCATAGGTGTGTGGGTTAATGTTAGGGTCTTTGATTCAATTCCATTGATCCACAAGACTGTCTTTATGCCAGTACCAGGTTGTTTTTATTATTGTAGCTCTATAGTATAGCTTGAAATCACAGATGGTGATTCTTCTTGAAATTATTTTATTGAGTAGGCTTGTTTCACAACCCTGGATTTCCTGTTATTCCATATGAAGTTGAGTATTGTTATTTCAAGGTCTGTAAAAAAAATGTGTTGGGATTGAATTTGTAGATTGCTTTTGATAAAATTGTCATTTTTACTATGTTGTTCCTATCTATGTAGGAGCATGGGCGATCTTTCGATTTTCTGAATCCTCTTCAATTTATTTCTTCAGTAATTTAAAGCTTTTTTCAAATAGGTCTACTACTTCTTTGGTTAGAGTTTTGTCAAGATATTTAATGCTATTTGCAGCTATTATAAAGGGTGATGTTTCCCTTATTTCTTTTTCAGCCCTTTTATCCTTAATATATAGGAGGGCTATTGATTTTTTTTTAATTAATCTTGTACCCTGCTACATTGCTGAAGGTTTTTATCAGCTATAGGAGTTCCCTGGTAGAATTTTGGGGGTCACGATCATATCATCTGCAAACAGAGATAGTTTGATTTCTTCCTTTCCAATTTGTATCCCTTTAATCTTCTTCTGTTCTGTTACTGCTTTAGATAAACCTCAAGAACTATATTGAATAGAGAAGGTGAGAGAGGAAAGCCTTGTGTTGTTCCTGATTTTAGTGGGATTGCTTTGAGATTTTCTCCATTTAGTTTGATGTTGGCTGTTGGCTTGCTGCATATTGCCTTTATTATATTTATGTATTTTCCCTGTATTCCTGACCTCTCTAGGACTTTTATCATGAAGGGGTGTTGGATTTTGTTAAAGGCGTTTTCAGAATCTAATGAGATGATTATGTGGGTTTCTTTTTTTTTCTTTCAGTTTGTTTATATGATGGATGACATTCACAGTATTTTGTATATTGAACCATCCCTGCACCTCTGGAATGAAGCCTACTTGATTGTAGTGAATTATTTTTTAAAAAAAATATGTTTTGGATTTGGTTTGCCAGAATTTTATTGAGTACTTTTGCATCAGTGTTCATGAGGGAGATTGGTCTGTAGTTCTTTCTATGCTGCATCTTTGAGTGGCTTTGGTATCAGAGTGACTGTGGCCTCATCAAAAGAGTTTGGCAATGTTCCTTCAGTTTCTACTATATGGAAGAGTTTGAGGAGTATCGGTATTAGTTCTTCTTTGAATGTCTGGTAGAATTCTTCACTAAAACCACCTGGGATTTTCTTTTTCTTTTCTTTCTTTCTTTTTTTTTTTAACTTGGGAGACTTTTATACCTATATAGCTAATTTGGCCTTTTTCCTTTGAAGCTTTTAGCATTTTTTTCTTTGTTCCATAGGTTTAGTGGCTTGATTATTATGTGGTGAGCAGACTTTTTTGAGGGGGGAGGCTAGTCTATTTGTGTAGGGAGATTAAGTTGCTCCATTGTAAATAATTGTCCGTGCTTATGAGTTTAATAAAAAGTGCTGATTGGCCAAAGGCAGACAGGAAGTGTGGGTGGGACTACCAGACTAAGAAGACTCTAGGAACTGGCAGAACAGTAGCAGAATGCCAGAGAGAAGCTGGAAGAAGCAGAGAACAACCATGCTGCTCTAAGAAAAGGTACCAAGCCTCATGACTGAGTAAGATAAGAGTCATGGGCTAGATGTCATGGGTAAAGAGTTAGCAAGTTTTATGCCTGGGCCTTAGACCAATCAGCCTAAAATTAATAAAAGCATCTGTGTGTCTCTGTGGGTCTGTGGGTCTGTGGGCCTAAACTTTGAGGTTAGGCCTGAAAGTCCTGAACAGAAACCTCATACTACATATTTGGTGTTCTGTAAGCTTCTTGTATTTTTATACGCATTTCCTTCTTTAGGTTGGGGAAGTTTTTTTCTATGATTTTGTTGAATATATCTTCTGTGTCTTTGATCTGGTGTTCTTCTTCTTCTTCAATTCCAATTATTCTCAGGTTTGGTCTTTTCATGATGTCCCAGATTCCTGGACATTTTGTCTTGTGACTTTTTTTGGTTTTAGTGTTTTCTTCAACTGACATCTCTATTTCCACTATTGAATCTTCCACTCCAGAGATTCTCTCTACCATCTCTTGCATTCTGTTGGTTGTGCTTGTATCTGTGGTTCTAGTTTGTTTTTTTAGGTTTTCTAATTCCAGCTTTGCCTTGGTTTGTGCCTTCCTTATTGCTTCTATTTCAGTTTTTAATTCCAGGAATGTTTCTTTCTCCTGTTTGTTTTCTTTTTCTTGGTTTTCTTTATTTTCTTTGAGAGATTTGTTAATCTCTTCCAATTTTTTGTATGTATTTTTTTCTATTTCTTTAAGGGATTTTTTCTATGTCCTTTTAAGCTTTTATTATTTTTATAAAGTTGATTTTATAGTCATTTCCTTCTGTTTCCTCTTCACTGCTATGCTCAGGTCTTGATGTTATAGAACCACCAGCTTCTTCTGGTGGTATCTTGTTGTTTTTTTTTATATTGTTATATGTATTCTGGCATTAGCATCTGCCCATTGCTTATTCAGTTGACTCTTAGTGAGCTCTTGTTTGGCTTTTAGTCAGTTATGGTCTTGGGGCTGAGTGTCTCCAATAGTCGCAGGGGTCACTCTTAGTTGGCTCTTAGTCAACTGTAGACAGGGGACTGCGGAGTCTCCCTAAACTGACTCCTAACAGGGGACTGTGGGGTCTCCCTAAACTGACTCCTAACAGGGGACTGCAGAGTCTCCCTAAACTGACTCCTAATGACTTATCATTATACATTAGTGCATCTCTCAATATCAGAGAAGCTTCTTTTGCAGCAGATCAATACAGACAGCCACAGCTGGTCAACATGCAGAGAATAAGAAGCTGCATAGCTTTCAGTCCTAAATGGACTATATCCATCTATATCATATCACCTCTTCTCAACGCTCAGGGATCATTGTGGAAGAGATGACAGGAAATTCGTAAAGGGCAGAGGGAATGGATGACTACAGTAGAACAGTATATTCTGGATCCAACAAGGAAGCTGCAGTGGTAATGATAGCAGGTATAAAACCTATACAATATCAAATCAGATAATAGCCATGTGTGGAGGGTGGCCATGAATAAGAGCATTTAACAATTAATGGCTTCTGAGAAAGTCAGTTTTCTTCAAGCACAGCCCCTGAGAGGCTGCCTGAAATCTTGAAGATGGTCCTATACTCATATAAGCACGGTTAACTGAACTCTCAAAAAACATTTATAAAATTATAAAATTGGTAGGAAATAGTGGTAAAAGACATGGGGGAGAATTGGGGAAAGGGAATTGGGATAGAAGACTTAATCAAAACACTTGATTATATACACATATAATTGTGTTTTGACTTTGGTTTGTTTGACAATAAAACGTACAAATAGGAAAGAAGTTAAATGATATAGAACAAATGGACTTAGCAGGCATCTCTAGAACATTCCATCCAAACAGCTGAGTATGGAATCTTCCTAGCAGCACACCTGCTCTACAATAGACCATACATTAGGACACAATGCAAGTCCACAGATGCAAGAACACTGAAATAATTCCTCATCTTCTATCTGATCACAGCAAAGAGAAAACTATAAATCAACAGCAAGAGAAACTTTAGAGCATACACAAACTCAAGGAGATCAAACAGCACATTAATAACTGGTGAATGGGTTCCTGAAGGAATCAAAAAGAAATATAAAATTCCTAGACTTAATGGAAAAACGAGAACACAGCACACCCAACCCTACAGGCTACAACAAAAACAGTTCTGATTGGGACATTCTTAACTGTAAGTGCCTACGCTAAGAAATCAGAGACGTTAAAAAATAAACGACACACCTGAGATTTCAGAAAAAGAAGAACAAAATAAACCCCAAATCAGAAAATGGAAAGAAAGTATTCAAATCAGCACAAAAATCCATGAAATGGGATCAAAAAATGTACTAAGAGTCAAACAAATAGAGTTTTTTGATCAACTAGTTAAACTAGGGGAGAAAGCCCTATCTAATGAAACTGGAGGGAAAGGCAGATATTGCAACAAATGCTAATGAAGTTCAGCAAATCAGTAGTTTTTACCATAAAAATTTACATTCCATTACATTGTAAAGTCTAGAATAAATGAATGCATTTCTAAATGCATATCGCTTAGCAAAATCAAGCCAGGTTAAGTCAAACCCTGTAAACAGATCTATAGCAAGCAGTCATACTGAAGCAGTTGGTTTTAATCTCCTGAATGGTGGAGAGACACCCCAGTGGTTAAGACAGCCCTTCTCAGCCTTCCTAATGCTGTGACCCTTTAATACAGTTCCTCATGTTGTGATGACCCCCAGCTATAAAATTATTTTCGTTGCTACTTCATAACTGTAATTTTGCTACTGGAGTTATGATGTAACCATCAGTGTTTTCCAATGGTTTTAAGTGACCCCTGTGAAAGGACCTCCAAAGGGTCACAGGTTGAGGACTGCTAGGTTAAGAGTACTTGCTGCTCTTTAGAGGGCCAGAGTTCAGGTCCCAGTATGCACACTGGGTGGCTTACAACCTCCTGTAACTCCAGTTTCAAGGGTGTAACATCTTTTCCATAAACACTAATTTATAAAATACTAAAAGAAATCTTTTGCAACAGCATGACAAAAAAAATTGAATTTTTTTTTTAATCTCCTCACTAAAACAGTTCAGACCTGGATGGATTCATGATAAATTTTCCCAGACCTTCAAAGCAGAACATCAATGCTTCTCAAATTATTTCATAAAACAGAAAAATAAGGAAACATCATCAAACTTTTTAAGAAGACACAAAAATAGAGAAAATTACTGACCAATTACCTGATGGGCATAGATGCAAAAGTTTTCAACAAAACATTAAAAATGAAATGCAAGAGCATGTCAAAGAATCATTCACTGCGAGAAGATTGGCTTTATTCCAGGTAGAGAAGGGTCAAAATGCATAAATCAATAAACGTTCTAAATTACACAGATGAACTCAAGGATAAAAAAATGCATGATTATCACTGTCACAGAAAGGGGGTTATAACAAAATCCAGCATCCAGTCACATTAAAAATCCTGGAGAAATTTGCAATAAAATTAATATATCTCAACATAATAAAGGCTATACATGACAGCCCAATAGCCAACATTATGTTAAATTGGGAGAAAGTCAAAGCATTTCCCCTAAAGTTACGAACAAGGAAAGCTTTTACACTCTTATCATGGTACTGGAAGTCTCAGCAATAAATCATGAGGAGCATGGACTCAAACAGGAAAGGAAGGACTCAAACAGGAAAGGAAGGAATGAGTGTCTCTGTTTTCAGATATGGTTCTCTACCTAGGAGACCCTAGAGCAAACTCTTAGAACTTATACTAACGTGTTTAGAACTCTTTAAACTGGTAAGAACTTGTAGGAATATTGCAGGCTACAAAATCAATACAAAAGCCCAGCAGTTTTCCTATGTGCTTACAAATGTGTGTGTGTGTGTGTGTGTGTGTGTGTGTGTGTGTGTGTGTGTGTGTGTGTGTGTGTGGTGTGTAAACTTTATTCACAATAGCTTAAGAATATCTTACATAAACCTAATCAGGCTTAATCTTCACAATTAAAGCTTTCCAACACCAAAGAAGGAAATTGAAGAGACACTAGAAGAAAGACTTCTTATACTAAATTTGAAGAATTAGTACTGTGAAAATGGACATCCTACCCAATCTACAGATTTAATGAAATCCCAATCAAAATTCCAGTGCCATTCTTCATAGGAATAGAAAAATAAATAAATATTTAAATCATGTTGAAGCATAAAATACCCAAGAAAGTCAAAACAATTTCTCAACAAAAAGAATATTCCTGGAAGCATCGGCATGTTTCACTTCAAGTTATTCTACAGAACTCCAGGGATAAGAAACAGCACAGAAGGCCAGGTAGTGGCAGCACAGGCCTCTAATCCCAGCTCTTGGGAGACAGAGGCAGGAGGATCTCACTGAGTTAAAGGCCAGCCTGGTCTACAAACTGAGTTCCAGGACAGCCAGAGCTGTTACACCGAGAAACCCAGCCTCAACAATACCAAAACTACCCCCCCCAATAAAAAGAAAAGAAAAAACTCGTGAAGTGTAGATCAATGGAATAGTGCAGAGGGTCTAGAGACAAGACCATGCAACCCTAGCCACCTGTGACGTTGTACAAAGATACCAAAACTACACATTGAAGAAAAGATAGTTTCTTCAACAAATGATGCTGGGAAAACTGGATGTCTGTGTGCAAAAGAAGGGTATGAGATTCTTATTTCTCATCCTGTGTAAAACTCTACTCAAAACCAGTAACATGGAAACTTCTGAAGGAAGAACAGGGAAGGTCTGTGGAGACACAGGACTTTCTGACAAGAACTTTGATGGCTCAGAAAAGAAGGCAAATAGGGCTTTATTAAACTAAAAGGCACGGCAACAGGAACCTGTCAATTGGGTGGAGAGACTGTCTACAGATTGGGCAAAAATTCTTTGATAACTACACATCTGACAGGACCAGTGTTTGGAATATGCACAGAACTCAAGAAACTTAACATCAAGAAAACAGACAACCCAATTTAAAAAAGGCAAAAACCAAAAGCCAGGTTACAAAACTAAACAGAGTCCTCAAGGAAAGAAAGACAAACAACCAGTAAACATTTTCAGAAGTGTTGGATGCCATTAGCTCTCAGGGAAATGCAAATTAAAGCTACTTTGAGTTTCCATCTTATCCAAGACAGAATGGCCATCAGTGAAGACAAGGGACAGGGGCCAGAGAGTCAGCTGGGTGGTTAAGAGCATGTGATGCTCTTACAGAGAATCCACACTTGGTTTCTAGCACCCATCTAGCAGCTCTCCGTCATTTGTAACTCCATTTCCAAGGGATCTGATGGCTGCTTCTGGCATCTGTGGGAACTATATGCTTGTGTTGCCGGCACATACAGCAGCAAACTGCTCAAACATATAAAACAATAAATAAATCTTTAAAAAACTTTTAAATGACAACAAATACTGCCAAGGAAGATTATTAGCCACTGGTGGGAGTTTAAACTGGTGTAGTAACTATGGAAGTCACTGTAGAGATTTTTAAAAAGCTAAAAGTAGCTCTACCACATAACTCAGTTGTACAACTGCTGGACATATACCCAAAGGATTCCATATCTTACTATGGAGAGACCTTTGCACAATGTTCCTTACTACCCTACTCATAATATTTAGAAAGTAGTATTGACCTAGATATCTATCAACTAATAAATGGATACTGGAAGTGTAATACACATACAAAATGGAAATTTATAAAGCTGCAAAGAAAAAAATGAAATCATGAAATTACAGGAGGCTGCGCAACAGGCCACAAAATGTGCCCCCCAAAGCCAGCACAGCTCCAGCTGCAGAACCTTCATCCAACAACTGATGGAGGCAGACACTGAGATCCATAGCTAAGCACTGGGTTGAGCTCCAGGTCCTGCTGAAGACAAGGAGGAGGGAGTATATGAGCAAAGGGATCAGGATCATGAGGAGGAGACCCACAGAGACAGCTGATCAGAGCTATTGAGAGCTCACTGACTCTGAAATAACCACCAAGGAACTTTCAGGGAAAGGAACTAAACCCTCCAAAGGTAGATGACTGTCAAATGGCGTGGGCAGTTTGTGGAGCCTCTTGCAGTAGATCAGAGTATGTTCCTGAACTGACATCTCAGAGCCCATTCCCTACAGAGGAACGCCTAACCCAGCCTTAATACTGGAAGGAGGCACTCAGACCTACCTCAAATGGACATGCCAGACTGGACTGACCTACCTTGGGACTCTTTGCCCCTGGGGAATGGATAGGGGATAAGGTAAGGTAGGGAGAGGTTGAGGGAGGACCAGGAGTGGGAGGAGGGGAGCAGAGGTGGGTATGGAGAAAAAACTTTCAAAATAGAAAAAAGTAATAAAATAATGAAAAATAAGAAAGAAAGAAAAGGCTCCAAACAGAAACTAAAGACTATGGAGCAAGAGAGGAAGGTGGAGATTGGGGTGGGGAGGGAAGTGTAAACACGTCATTGCTCCACTGCTTTCAGAAGTCTATGGTCATGATCTCACTATTTATGTCAACAGACTCTGAAGTTGCTTCCTGTATAGAATATCCCCAAAACAAGTCTAAGAAAGTTAGAGTACATTTGTGTTATGAAAGTAATAAGAATTTAAGATTTTTTTTTTTTTAATTTAGAGGAGAAATTCTGGAACTAGAAAGTACGATACTGAGATAGCCCAGGGCCAGAAACACAAACACTGCATGTATGTGGATCTTAGTCTCAGAGTTTTCGATTTGTGTATTCATTTAGAGTGTCTGGAGAGGTCAAGAAGCTGTAGAAGGTATATGATGCAGTTGCCAACAAGCCTGAAGGAAGGAAGGGATACTAGAACATATGGGATATGAGAGTGAGGGGAGGGGTGTGGGAATTAAAAGCTTATGTGTGAACAAGAGGAGGTAAATGGAGGAGAGAATGGGGTGGAGAGTGGATTAAGTCAATTAAAACCATATGAAAAGCCCTGTGGGAACCAGGGTGGTTGAATGGAAGTACCCCGCCTCAGGGTGACAAGGCTTCCCTCAGAAAACATGGAGAATTGAAATCTATGCCCAGTACGGGTCATCCCTGTGCAAATTACTGATCAGAGAAGCCGCAAAGGTCCACAAAGCACCACAGAATATTGATATGTTTCTTAGTTGTCAATCAAAACAAGACTGTAGAAGACAACATACACTTTGGTTGAGAACATAAAGATACCAAGCTGATCTAGAAAATTCTTCCCTGCTGTCTTTCGTAGTGCAAAAAGGCGTGTTTAGGCTGCTGGTGAAGGAAGTCAAGGAATGACATTGATTACTCAGTGTCTGACTCTGGGGGTTACGTCGTCGCTGGGCAAAATGTGTCCATGGGTGCAATTGCAACGTAACTGCTATGGTGGTAGGTAGTGGATTGAAGGCCCACTCCACAGGAGGGAATTCACATTTGGTACTGTAAACCTGGTCAAAAGCCTGTGGCTAGGGCAGACTGACTATGGGGGCCACCCATCACTGCTGCTTTGCTAAACAGATGTGCTTTTAAGCGGCCTCCTAAAGATGCTACCCTCAACCTCAGTCAGAGAAGCTACTTCTTGCTGTGGGCAGCCATTAATGCAGGAACTCAAAACTAGCCAAAGTGCTGAGTTTTGAGTGCTCAGCCTAAACGGGACAGTTTTATCGGTTCTGGCAAGGTGGAAGGGATACTCTGGAAGAGACAGTGGGAAGAAAGTAATCTGACAGGATGAGGAGGAGCACTGTGAAGTGCTGCCTTCTGAACCTGGCACAGTCACAGGACCTCACAGCAGTTGTGGTTACCTGCAGAAGAAGATCCAGCCTGCCAATAATCTCTACATGGGTAGGGAGGGACTTGAAAGACTCCAGCCCCAAAAAGCTATAGGCAAGTGATGGTTACTGGGGTCTATTTCTTGGGTGTGTGTGGGCACTGGTAGGTTGTCCATGTTCCCAGCGTTAATTAGACCCATTGAGTAATGTAAAAACAAAGAGACTATGGGTGGGAGGTGCAAGGCTGACAGAGAGTCTCGGGAAGATTTGGGAAGTAGATATGAACAAGACACATCACACTTATGTATGAGTTTGTCAAAGAATAAATGAAAATATTTTAAAATCTTAAAAAGATAAAACAGTAGCAAAAAAACCCAGATTTACTTGGAGGATAGGGAGAAACTGAGAGCCTCTTATTTTTTTATTAACTTTATTTACTTTGTGTGTGTGTGTGTACAAGTACACTTTTTAAAAATGAACACAGGACATGTGTAGAGGCCAGAGAATATTTCCATAATTATACTCTCCTTTCCAACTCAAGGGTTCTGTAGATGAAACCCAGTTACCAGGCCTGGTGGCAAGCGCCTTATCTTTTGAGTCCTCTGCTGGCCTTGAATGGTTTCTAAAAAATGTTAGACATACCTACCGATGTTTCGGAAGGTATGTTCTAGGTACATACCCCAAAGGAATGAAAAGCTTCCTACACAAAAACATGAGTGCTCATGACGACATCTTTCATAATTCTCCTAAACCAAAAAACAATATCAACAAAAATGTCCTTCTCTGGTGAATGTATAGTGTCACTTATTGGTACAATGGAATACTCTTCATTCTTAAAGGAATGAGTGGGGACATGGTACAAAATGACTAGATTTTAAACACGATACAAAATAGATCATCCAGACACAAAAAACCCCACAGGCTCTATGATGTTTTTCAGAAATACCTATGAAAGGTGAATGAGCAAGTTCCAAAGCTGACTAGTCTTTGCATAGTCTGGAAGAAGTAGCTGAATGGGTAAAAGGGGGCTTTCAGATGAGGTGGACATATTCTAAAATTAGATCAGAAGAATATTTAAGGGACTATGTACAGTTACTCCCAACACACTAAAGTATATAGTTGTAATACATTTCAAGGTGTAGAAATTAGACCTAAAAAAGGCACTCAAAACATCAGGCTCTCTCCCAAATGGCTATGGTACATGAGTGAGTGATTTCATACATCAAGAAAGATTTCAAAGCATTAGGATAGTGTTCAAGGAAGACACGTGGTCTTGCAGCTCCTTCTGCACATGACTCTGTTGGACCTACGGCCAGGCCACCTCACAGCTGGCCGCCACACTCAACTCACCCCCAGTTTCACAGCTACTTTGAAGTCTCTGAACTAAAAAAAAAAAAAACAAAACTGTATTTTTATGTCTATTAATATTTGGCCTGCATGTGTGCCTGTGTTCCATGCACATGCCCCGGGCCCACAGAGGTCAGAGAAGGGCATCCAACCCCCTGGACCGGAAGCTATGGATGGCTATGAGTCACCATGTGGGTTCTGGAATGGAGCCTCTGTGCTCAGCAAGGGCAGTAAGTGCTCTTAATGGCCGAGTCATTGCGCCTCCAGCCTCCAGTTCCCCTGTAGCCACCACAGGACTGTTCCCCTTTGGGCTGAGGCTATTTTGCCATTGGCTTTCTTAGCAGTCAGAAAGGACCGTCCACCATTCGCTCTGACTCATCTGCTTTCTTTTCCACGTGGCAGGAGAAGAAAAGAGTTTTCAGTCACATCACATGTCTCTGTGTCAGCAATTCAATTGTTCCCTTAGCAACCACCGCTTTGGGCTTTCTGAGATATGCTGCTCTCTCAAAGAGCTTAGATCACAAAACAGCTTGGTCCGTGCCAGAAGCTCCTTCCTAAAAAGGCCAGTATCCTTTCAAGAGCAAATTATTTTTAAACAATACTCAAACAGAATATAGCATTTTTAGGTAAAGGTGACAATGGGAACAACATGGAGCAGACACACCTCTGAGGTGTGCCTGGCTTCGCTCAGATATGCATTCACCGCTCTCTTTCTTTCCTGTGGACATTATGGGTCACAGGGGAAATCAGAGGAGGGGGGGTGGCATAATGCAAAGCCGGCAGTTCTTCTGCACACGGAGGGGTTGAGGCATTATCTGTGCACATGAAGCATATAGATTTACCATTTTCTCATCTGATTGTTCACAGGAGCATTCTGCCCTTCACAGAACAGCGGTCCCTCCATACTCAGCAGAGAATTGATCCTGGGAGCCCCTTCTCCTAAATATCAAGATGTGGGAATGCTAAGCTCTTTTTCTTAAAATAGCACAGTTTGCAGGGAACCCATGCAAACCTCCTGTCTAATTTAAATCAGCTCTAGATTACAGACAGTGCCTGAAACAATGTTAAGCGTGGCACAAAGACTCTCTGTCCTGTAGTGTTTAGGAATACTAATAAGAAAAAAGCCTGCCCTATGCTCAGCACATCCATGTCTTTTTAAATTTCCAAATATTTCCAATCTGTAGCTGGTTAGATCCGCACATGCAGAACCCACAGATGTGGGGTCAACTATCCTTTTATATCAGCTGAAGCATAGTTTCTTATTCCACAATGGTATTTTTTCCAAGAGGATTTATAACTCTTTTTCTTTAGACGATAGACATAGATTTTATGTTTCCCACTGTCTGAGAAGACATCTCACAGTGTGGGGACCGTGTGAAAACTCCCAACAAAACATTTCCAAACAAGGGGAGAAAGCTTTGGCGTTTATAAATGATCCCTGTCCGTCTCTAGGAATTAAATCTCTAAGTAACAGCTTGATAGCTGCTTTTGATAGGAAAGATGAAGCGAGCTTTTAGTTATTATTAGAGGGCATGGTGCTTTTCAGTACGCCAGAGCACTCACTCAGATGATTGAGATCCTATGTCTATAGGGAATCTCAGCTTAACATAAACTCTGTGCTCTAGGGGTTGAGGGATTACTTACAAGACATTGATGTCTGATTTATTTCATGAAAAATATGTATTTAGGAGCTCTTCTGATTTCAATCTTTACTTTAAATCAACTCTGTTCCTAGTTCAGTTAAGAACTGTTTCTTGAGATTAGCGCAGTTTAAGGAAATGACCGTATTAAAACTTTAAATAATTGTTATGCAACCTAGGCATAGTGGTGCACACCTTTAATCCCAGCACTTGGGAAGCAGAGGCAGGTGGATCTCTGTAAATTCAGGGCCAATTTGGTTTACATAGAAAGTTTCATGGGACAGCCAGGGCTTCATAGTGAGACCTTGTCTCAATGAACAAATAAAAACGGTTATGTAAGAACTATTGACTCAATAGGCTTGTATTTTATAAGCTTCGAGAAAACTGGTGTGTAAATATGCCCCCAGATTCACCCTTCAAGGTGTTTCGGAGGACGGTATTTAAAGTCAATCAATCCCTTGGGTCTTCCCAGTACTGCATTAACAAGAGTGAAACTTTCGAAATGAAGCCCTCTTCGTGACAGATGTACAGAGCCCAGATGTGACCACAACCTATTTCCCCACACACAGAGAGACCTAGGTAATTTCACCTTGGTTCAGAAAGGGTAAAAGAAACCCTAACTGCCTGACTTTTTCTTTAGGAAGCATACAGCACTTCCTATTATAACGAAGAAATGCATGCCCGCTTGACTCATTTACTCAAAGTTGAGCTCATTGCTTTGAATGCCAGCAAACTAGTGGGTCCAACTAAGCGACTACACAGTTGCTGTCTCTCCTTCACATCTCTCAGTACATTTCTTTATCTGCAAAGAGATGGGATCTTCATCCTCCAAGATCCTCCCAAAGCTGTGATCTGTTCTATCAACTTCCTGTTGTCACTTGTAACTCTATTGTTTTCAGCTTGGGGGGGGGGGCGGGGGGCAGCTGCTTGCATTTCCCCTGGTTCCTTCTTTCTCTGGGAATCCAGCACCTCTCACATCCAACAGCCAACAGCCCTACACTCTTCCTCACACTGTTCTTTCTTCCCACTGCTATCAAAGTCCTAGTCAGAGGCTAAGAGGCTTTGAAAAAAAAAAAATCTAGATACTGGCCCATCCATGGTAAAGATTGCATCCATGAAAGCATTTATTCTTGGAAAGACTCAAAGGATTGAGGGGCAGACCTTCCTGCCCTAAGTGGCACCAAGAGGACTCTATTAGCAGGAAATGACCCAATGTACATTCAGGTGTCATGTTTCTAGCACTAGAAGCCTTGTCTCACTAGCCTGACTTTCTAGGTTATCAGATACCCAGCTGAGTGCCCCCCCCCCAATTGATCAGCATCTTTTATATAGAGTCATAAAGTAAGTCAGCACACTACAAACCCATGTCCTGCTCCAGTCACATGTACATCTCTAGTCTCACTCCCCAAGCAGTGAGTTTTCCCCCTCGGCCCACAACCCAAGTAGGTTCAAGGTGGAGAAGGGTTTGAAACCTTGCTCAGGATTGGGAGAGTGGAGCTGCTCAGCCTTACTCTGCAGAAGCTGAAGGCTGGTGATCCCACACAAGCAGAGGGCTGGTGACAAGGGATAGACAGCAGGATGCGGTAAGTCAACAGCCCTACTGTCCAACAGTGACATACTCAGAGAAGACACACCTTTCTGTTTTGGAGAGTGTGGCCTCGTGTCTGAGATGTCAGCAGCACTGGCACTACCACACTGCAGTGACACCTATTCAGGGCCTCTCTCTCTCCTGGATTACTGCAATGGTTTCTTCCTGGGATTCAGGCTTCCCTTTGCCTCCTACATCCCCTAGATGGCTTTGTGACAACCAAGGGAATCCTTTTAAATGTGATGGATTCAGGTGAAAAACTTCTCAACTCTGCAGTGTCTTTCTATACCGGTCTAGTTTAAAGGCAAAGCTTGCTGGACACAGCAACCTCCTCACTTGCTTCCCCCTCTGACAGCTTTGCTTTTCTTCTCCAGTTCCTGGGCTTTCAGTAAATTGTATCCACTAGGATGTAAGCTCTTGGAAGTCTGGGGTGCTTTCTGCTCACTTAATTGAAACGAGCTCCTGCAAGTAGCTTACTCTGGGAATTCACAGATTCCAAGTTCAGATCAACAGCCTGGTGTTCAGATGGGGCTGAGCCTGAGGAGCTCTCCCTGGCTTGTTTCCCTTCAGGTACAACTCCCATTCCTTTTCCCTCTACACCCTGCTTTACTGCTTCTCTGCATGATAAAATAGTTTCTGGCCACACTCTGGCTTGAATTCACTTATTCAGTCATGGCTTATTCTGTATAGAATGCACCAGGCAATAATAAATAGTCCAGGTGTTTTGGCTGCACTTGTGAACAAAGTGGAGAGACCTGCCTTCTAGGGCTGGGAAGAGAAGGCCTGTAAACATCATAAGTAAGCACACGTGGCATGTAGAGGACCAGGATTTTGGAGAAAGGGAGATTGGAAATACAGCGAGAGGGGAGTGCTGTGGTAAATAAATGCCATTGTTGACTCTAGTGATGAGAAATCTTTGAAAAAAATATCCAATTGCCACAAGCAGCAACTCAACTCAGCACCTCAGTTCTAAATCCATGCAGAAGAAATCTGATGGGCCAAGGTTGTCACCAGTGACTTTCCTTGGGCCAGTCACTTATTCTTAGGGCAAGTTATGGATGCAGAAAATTAATATGACTGCTCCAAGCCCAGTCCTGCAGGTGGGCTGGGAAGGCCATGACTAGTCTCAGAGAAGAGGCTGGAAATACCTGACCAAGACTGTTTTTGACACTAATGCCTACGAAGATTGATAATCGGTTTTGTTTAATTTATAAGTCATATTCCAAATGGTCAGTGCTCACCTAGGGGACACACACACACACACACACACACACACACACACACACACACACACACACACAAAATCAGGCCAGGCTCATGGAAAGGTGTGCCGCTAATTCCTGCTAAATTTCAGAAGAGAGAAGACAGTGATTAAATTATCAGGAAGAAACTTACTGAACACAAATTCACTCAGAATAAAATGATGTCCTTATTTCAACACAGTCTTGCTCCTGCCAAGGTGCAAACATCCTAGCCCATACTTTGCTCTTGCTTCTGGGGGGTCACATTCTGGTCCACAACTTGTTCCTGTCTCCAGGAAGCCACAATCTGACCAACACACTTGCTTCCACCCCTGGAAGACACAACCAAACCCACAAGTTTGCCCAGCCTCTGGAAGATGAGTTACCCATTGTAGAGCGATAAGAATCATTTCTTTCTCATCAATACCTGAAGAGTTTTGTTGAAAGAACGAAGCCTCACCAAGAATAAAAAGATCACGAGGGGACAGTACACAGGCATGGGGATGATATAAGAGGCAGAGGCCGTGAGATTTGGTTTATTTCTTTCAGAAAGAAACAAAAATAGAAATGTGGGTCAGCAAAGTGGTTCAGGTCACCAAGTTTGACAACCTGAGTTAGATCATTAGAACCCACAGAAAAGAGAGAGAACCAACTCCACAGGTTGTCCTCCGACGTAAACACATACCCTGTGCACTTGGGTATGTTAACACTGACACACATAGACATACACAATTTTTAAAAATATTTTCATCATTTTTGAGAACTTTATAGAATGTGTTTTGATCATACTCATCCCTTCTTCAAGCTCCTTCCAGACCTGCCTCTATCTCCCTAAACCACCTAACTTACCTCTCTTGAAAAAAAAGAAAAAAAAACCCAGCAAGTTCAATTTGTGATTTAAAAAATAATTGGAAATTTGACAAACAGAGTCTTCTGCTGTATAGCAAAAGAAGCCTTGGTTTCTGCGCCCCACAGACGACCCTCACAACCCTGCTGAATTGCTGATGTTTAAAAAGAAGACAATATTTATAGATGTGTAACCTTAGAAATACTGACCCCCTGTGTTGAGACCAATAATGAAAGAATGTTCTAGAGTTTCAGGTAGTTTCTCTAGAAGTATAAGATCACAATGAGCTCTAGGCTGACCTTTGAGTTCAGGAGTTTGCCTACTACCCACTGGGCCAGTTCTGTAGCTAGAGGGGACAGAACACTAATGAATAGAAATCACACTGAGGTAAGGAAGACAGATGAACCAAAAACTTCACTGGTCATGGCCAGGAGAAGAATCTGTGCATATTTGGGGTTCTCCGTACCTGGGGTCTTTTGATGGGGTCTGTTAAAGCCACTGAGCCTGGTGAATAAACAAACGGACTCTCAGAAAGAAAGTCCCAGTCTTGCCTGCGTCAATACAAAGGAGCCAGAGGATACAGGGCACTTCGGGTAGACAGGAGAGGCCTTGTCCCCCCGGGTCACCTTTGATCATCAGCTTCACTTGCAATTATTGCCTAATCACCAGCAAACCTGAGTGTCTGCAAGAGTCAAAACCAGGAAAATGTTTTCTGATTTGCCTTTGAGTCTCGAGAGAATTCCAGCGCCGACTAGCCTGAAGATCTTGCTGTAATTACTCCGACTTCCCTTTCATGGTTTGCAGTAGATCCTTCAGAAACTCTCTGCCCACGCTCGCCTCTGACTGTAAGGACCACACAGCCGTGACTTCAAAAGCATTTTGGAGAATTCCAAGGCTGAGAGGCTAGCCTGTAAAGACAGAGGATCTTGGTAATATAACCACAGTAGGAAAATGTCTCTGTGGGTTTTCTGGAGTGGGGAGTCTCTCAGATACATATATTCCACCTAAATCATTGCTAGAACTGTGGTTATCAAAACGTGGGTCACAAGCCTTTGGGGTCGCATGTCAGATATTTACATTACAATTCTTTACAGAAGCAAAATTACAGTCATGAAGTAGCAACGAAATAATTTTATGATCGGGGGTCACTACAACATGAGGAACTGTATTAAAGGGTCACAGCATTAGGAAGGTTGAGGACCGCTGCCCTAGAGGATCTTTCTTGACACATATCCAAGGTCCTGACTTCAACAAAGTTATGCTGGGCCCAGTCCTTGTGCCTGCCCACGACAGGCCGAAAGGTCACTGCAGGGTCACATGGTATACACCATCATTAAAAAAATAATTTATGCTGCTTTATTGAGCCTAGATGTGAAATGAGGCTCTCATCTTTGGAGTTTCTTGATAACCCTAGTAAGATTTTAATCATTCTTTAATTTCAGTTTTTTTAAAGGATTTGATATTTTTAAGTTATGTTTATTTATACTGTATATATTCATACAGGCATGGAGGTCAGAAGGCACGAGCGAGTGGCTTCTCCTCTTCTGCCTGAGGATTCTGAGGATTGAACTCAGGTGAGCAGGCTTGGCAGTACGTGCCTTTATGGAGCCATCCCTTTAACACCCCTCTCATCATTTTTAAGGAGCACTTTTGCTGGGTTTGGGCCTCCTCCTGGCATTTGGGCTTAATGTTGCCACTCTAAAATCTTTTTCTATCATTTATTTATTTATTTATTTATTTATTTATTTATTTATTTATTTATTTTTAAACTTTCTCCTTTTATCTATTGTATGTGTCTTTCACATGATGTATCCCAATCCCCTTCATTTCCCCATCCCTTCATATCTACCCTCTAGGCCTTTGCAGCCCCCCCTCCCACACACACACACACACAAACGGGCCCAAAATAAAATAAAATTTAAGAGAAAAAGAAAAATTAAACAATTTCATTGTGGAAGCTGTAGTGTGATTCACACAGTGCAGCCCTTTGTCCATCTATCTTTACTTAAAAGTAAGGGCTCATTGCAGGGTCATTGGTCTGGTTAGAGGCCTCTGGTTCCTGCAACACTATGCATGCTGAGCCCTCACAGGGACTCTATCTTGAATATCCTGTTGTGGCCCTGTGTTGTAGAGATTCTGTAGGACCAGCCTCTTCATGCACTCCCGCAGATCGAAGATGGGGAGGATGTTGGGGTGGGTCAACATATAACCCTGGTTCTGAGTCTGGATAGTTGCAGTGTTGGTCAGCCCATCAGCTCCCATCTTGTCCTTACCACCAGGGTGAGCTTTCTTGCATTGCCCAGGCTAGTTCACCCCTTGGAGCAATGGATAAGGGGTGGGGCCAGTTCTCCTGCTTTTAGGACCTCAGTGTCTGGCTCTCCCACACCTGTACCATCAGGGCCAGCTCTCTTGTGTTGCCTAGGCTAGATGCAGGGGCCACTCTCCAAGCACTACAGCTGGTGAAGGGCAGGAAGAATGCTCCCACTCTTATGACCTCAGACCCAGCTCTCCAATATACCTCAGGCACAGAGGGGAAGGAGGGAGGGCATCTCTTCTGAGCCCATGCTGCCATATGGCAGATGAGAGATGGGGCCAGATCTCTCACACTCACATTCTCTTTAGCTCACTGTGTCAACAGGGCCAGCTCTGATGTGCTGCTCAGAGGAGATAAAGGGCTTGGTTTGCTCAGTGTTGCAGCTAGTAAGGGGGAGGGCCAGCTCCCTTGCCAGCTGGAGATAGGAGGGTCAAGGGGGAGGCATTTTCCCTTGCTCCTATCACCACACCATAGATAAGAGTACCAACTATGACACTTTTGTGACCTCAGGGCTGGTTCACACACCCCTGTCTATAGAGTCAGCTGTGGGAGATTGTGTTGTTTCATTGTAAATAATTGTCCCACCCACTGGTTTAATAAAAAGCGCTGATTGGCCAAAGGCAGACAGGAAGTGTGGGCGGAGCTACCAGACTAAGAAAACTCTTAGAACAGGAAACACAGAGCAGAATGCCAGAGAGAAGCCGGAAGAAACAGAGGACAACTATGCTGCTCTAAGAAAAGGTACCGAGCCGCATGGCTGAACAAGAGGCATGGGTTAGATGAAGGGTAAAGAGGTAGCAAGTAGCAAGTTATATGCCTGGGCCTTAGACCAATCAGCCTAAAACTATCGTATGCATCTGTGTCTCTCTGTAGGTCTGTGGGTCTGCGGGTCTGCGGGTCTGTGGACCTAAACCTTGAAGCTAGGCCCGAAAGTCCCAGCCAGAAACCTCATACTACAAATGGCAGCCCAACGTGGGTCATATACATGATATATACCCACATAAAGCCACAGAAAGCTAAGAAAAAAAAAATGGTCTAGAGCCCAAAGCAGCTTCTGAGTTATGTCTCCCACGTGAGCCGTGGTACAGAGATGCCCTGGTGAGGCACATGGGCTTGAGCTACAATGGCGGGCTTTTGGAGTGCAGCTTAAGGTATAAAATGGCTGGTTCCTGAAGTCTCACAGGACCCTCAATATAAGCAAAAAGTTGTAAATGATGGATTTGAGGTTTCTGTTAATAAGGACAAAAAAAGAATAGTGAAAGATAGATTCTTAGTGTTGATGTTTTTTTGGGATCAGCTCTGTTTGCCTGAGGCAAACTGAGGCTTGGCTTTTTGAAGAGAAGCTTCCTGATTCAGCCTTAGAGGCAAAACACTTGGGAGTTTTTTAAGAGGCCCTGCTGCCAAATACTTAAGTAGAGTTAATGAGCAGCAGATGGCAAAGTTTTACTTGGTGATTATATGGACCCTAAAATTCCCCAGAGTACCTGGGCTAAAAAGTTAAATTCTATGAAGCTGGAGCTGGGTGGAGCCATCCACCCAACCTACCAACCTTGAATCCTGGCAGATTAAAGGTGTGTTCTAGAAACAAAGAAATAGAAGAATCTGGGTGTAGTTAATCACCCTAGCCAAGCAAAGGTGTGGTCAGAGACAGAAAAAGTTAAGAAATATATATACAGTAAAGACAGTTTTTTATAAAAAGTCTAAGTGGTGTAGAGTGTGCTGAAAATATATATACATAGGCTTAGAGAAAGAAAAGAAAAGGTAGAGAAAGCCCTTAAAAAATAAAGAATAAAATAAATAAATAAATAAAAAATAAGCCTCGTAAAGATGGAAAATACAAAGAATGCCTGGATACTGTATATTATTGTCTTATCTTTAAACTTCTTGATTGAAAATGGCTTAGTAAAAGACGCTAAGAGACAGTTGATTATAAATGTTGTTGGATTAATTCAACCTATATATTTTGTAAATGACTTGACTTTAAAATTGAAATGCAATGATATGCTACTTTGGAGAAGAGATTTTCCTTTTATTTTCACAGAAAATGAGAGGCTGTGGATTTATTCCTGGATAAAGAACATAAAGTTTGATAGAGGAAGACCCCCTGAAAAATCTCCAATGGAAATGGATGGCCTAGATGATTCAGCATTTCAGAGCACCTCTGTTGAAGTTTCCGGAGCTCTGTATCCAGAACAATTTCAAGAAGACTGGCTGAGATGACTCAGCCTTACAGATTACTCCACTAAAGACTTGTGCATAATCCTACTTTTTTTTTTTTTTGGATTCCCATGAGATTGCCAGTGTCTCCATTCAGCAGGAAGTAGCCTAGAGAACGATGCCCACACTCCCAAAACATGGACTATGGATGTTTGTGTTAATTTACAGTGTTGTTTATAAGTTGTTATAGATAAGGCGGGGAGAGAATATTAGATGTGGAGTTCTTTTTGTTTTAAAACGAGAAAAGGGAATATGTGGGAGATTGTGTTGTTACATTGTAAATAATTGTCCTGCCCACTGGTTTAATAAAAAGCGCTGATTGGCCAAAGGCAGGCAGGAAGTGTGGGCGGGACTACCAGACTAAGAAAACTCTGAGAACAGGAAGCACAGAGCAGAATGCCAGAGAGAAGCCAGAAGAAGCAGAGGACAACTATGTTGCTCTAAGAAAATGTACCGAGCCACATGGCTGAACAAGATAAGAGTAATGGGTTAGATGAAGGGTAGAGAGCTAGCAAGTGATATGCTTAGGCCTTAGGCCGATCAGCTGAAAACTATTGAAAGCATCTGCATATCTCTGAGGGTCTATGAGTCTGCGGGTCTAAACCTTGTGGTTAGGCCCGAAAGTCAGGGCCAGAAACCACTTACTACAGTCAACTCTACTGTGCTACCCAGATGAAGCCTGCTCTCCTGACTGCTGTTGCTGATGAAGGGTTAGATCAGGTCCCCCGCTTGCTGAAGGTAGCCAGGGGAGGAGGGCATCTTTCCCTCACCTATGCAAACGAGATGAGTACTACCTGCTCTCCCATTCTCACATCCTCAGAGCCAGTTTGACCTGCAAACAGAATCAACTTTATTGTGAGACAAGGACCCTCTCTCCTGAGTACTTCAGTGGGTAAGAGGAGAGGCAGGACAGTTCTCCCTACTATTGTAGCCAGTAAGGGGCGGGGCCAACTCTGTACAACCCTATTCTCTGGGCCTTCAGTGGTATCAGGAGCCATGGACATCAGCACAGGCCTTGGCTGCATCAGGACCATGAACCCAGTCATGGTCCCCAGCAGTAGGTCAGGCCGAGACATCACCATGGCTCTGGATGATGGTGGATGATGCCACCCACCTCAGCCTACTCTTTATCTCTTTCATCTCTTCAGATATGCCTCTGTCTACAGGATATGAACCATTCTCCCTCTCTCCCCCTCCCCTCCCCCTGCCCCCCCCATTTCTCTCTCCCATACCATGTCATACATTTGCTCATCATAACAATTCCCGTCTGCCCAGATCCACAGGTTCTGGATGGACCCATGTTTTCTCTTTGGAATCTGGAGCAATATACCCCAGACCTTCCAGTAAGCCTCCTTGTCTCGCTCAGTCTGTCATGGCACTCGGCATGACCATGCTTCTTTATCAGGAAGAGATCATAAAGGAACTGGGTGTGTGTGTGGGGGGGGAGTCTCCTGGTAGGTACAAAGCTGTTGGGAGTCCTCTTCCAAGCTCAGGCTAGAAACTCTGCTTTTAGTTGAGTCCTTCCTGTCCCAGCGACAAAGTATTGGGGTGTGGGGCAGAGCTGTTGTTGGAGTCCTCTCAGGGAGCCCCTTCTTTTAAAGCCACGTGCCTTCTATTTCCCAGAGACCTTTCTGAGCTCCCAAGAGGACAGTAACAGCAAGAATCCTATCAAACAGTACATCCATCCTGGACAAGCACGCAGCCAGCAATACAGGCAGCCAATGCTGCCAGGACAGAGACGGGGCCTTGGGGAACCCTGACTCCATTCCTGACATCACTGGGGAGATAAGGCCAGCACCAAATAACATGTTTTTCTCTCTTGAATAACTTCAAAGGGTTGTAAGGAAGCAGAAACTTAATAATATTTAGAGGCTGCTAAAAAAGAATGTATAGAAATTATGAAAACAAAATCTACTTGCTTTCTCCAGGCTGTTTCTCTTTGCATGTGTAAGTATGTAACATGCGTGTAAATGTGGATGCATGTTTGAATGTTGTTGGGCACACATGCTGATGTCAGGTGTCTCTCTAGATTACTTCCTGTTTACTGAGACAGGTTCTTCCAATGAACCTGCTTGCAGTTTCTAGCTCTTTTGTGAAGCAGCTTGCCAGAGTATATCCTGTCCCTACTCCCAGTTGTTAGAATATCAGGTGGTCACCAGCCACACTTACCCATCCTTTACATGGGTGTTGGGGACCCAAGCTCTGGACCTGCACTTGGCCAGGTAGCACTGTACCCACAGAGTCATTTACCCCAACCCCTCAGGGCTACTGTGTATGGGGGTATCAGGGTTGGTAATGCAGAGAAACAAGCTCTTGAGTTTAAATCTGACCTCTGACACTTAGTAGGTAGCCTAAATGTGCCCCAATCCTAGGCTGTCTTATTTGAAGAGTAGGGACAGAAATTTTCAACCTTACTGGGATGGTTAGTATAACTGTTTGGGATCTAGGCAGAAAAATAGGCTACTAGAAAGCTTGGCTTATTATAAGAGACCAGGTATGGTATTTGTAGCTTTTGTTAACACTTAACACAAATAGGGCTGTAAAAGCACTAGTAAAAACTGAATGATTTGGAGGAACATAGTAAGATACTTTCCTCAGAGCTAGAGAAGCATGTTTGTAGGTTGGATATTGACAATGCACAGGTGTCAGTGCTGGCTGACTTTCCCTCACTTCCCTCCTGTTCATCTCTACTATAGAGACAAAATAAGGAGTTGTGTCCTTTGCCAGCCTTCCTGGCACTAGTGGGTTCTGTCAGGTGGAGACATGCGGACAGAAATCTTTCCTGATAATAACGTGGCTCAGCCATGCTTCTTCCCTTCATTTTCCTAGACTGAAGTTTTGGGCTGCCACAGTCACATTGTGGTCGGTCACCAAGAAATAAGGTGCTGCGGCTAGGGTGTCAGGAAATACTAACAAAATCTCAGGTTCTTACTGCATACGAAGCTACTGTGCTAGCCTAGGCTGCCTACATTCATATTTCTTAGTTTTATAAAGGAATACCGTGTTGTTGTTTTAAGACTTAAAAGTGTGTTTTTAGTTGTTTACTACTGAAAAAAAAAATCATCCATAAGACGCTTTGCTCACTGAGCAGTGAAAAACCTAGTTACTTTGACCACCTCTCTCAGGAGCACAAGTGTGCAATCACTGAAGCAATCCTAAATATTGTAATTAACAAACATATTCCTATGAGCGCATGGTATATGCATGGTGTTCGCAGGGTAGCTATGAGAAGTGGGGGGTGTGCCTCACATGAAGTTCTTGACCATGAAGGTACACATAGACATCACAACCCAATGGGCTTCACAGTCCTCCGGGAAGGTCAACACGACACGCAAGATCAAAGCTGCCCTGGTTTCTGTGAGCTTACATAGGGTCACTTGAAGATATCCTTACCAGAGATCCAGGCTCAACAGCTACTGGCTCCTCCAAAATGCAGGCTAGAAAGGTAAAAAAAATCTTTATGGGCAGTTTGGCCTCACTCAACTATTTTAATTCAACATAGTCACTGCATATAGCCACGACAGGTTATATGGCCCCATAAAAGACAAAATTTATCAGTAACTCACTCTACTACAAGTTATACAAGCTTCTGTTTCGGTTTTGCACAGCACATGGCCTGGATTCACATCATTCATTTTGTTGTAGGGACCAGAAATATCAGCACTTCTGTGATACTTTGTTTACTCAGATAATCACAACGGGAACTTGACATGACAGTATAAAGTTCACCAGCTAAGCCCAGCACACTCACATGTGGGCAGACTGGTGCTCTTATAACAACAGGACAACTAGCTAGCCCCTCGACTTTTGAAATGCCACTCTGATGTGTGTGTCCCTCATGATGTGGTAGAGTTAGAGTTATTCATGGGGCTGACTCAACATGGTTTCCTTTAACATTATATGCTGTGCTCATAATAAAAATTGATTTTTTAAAATTCTCTCAGAATTTGTGTGTGTGTGTGTGTGTGTGTGTGTGTGTGTGTGTGTGTGTATGTGTGTGTAAAATATATTTTGACCTCACCTTCACACATTACCCTGTCTTATCCTTCCTTCCCCTGACTTTTAGGGACATCTCCCACTGACCATGATGCTGACCAGTTTGGTTAAGCTCACTGGTCAATGAGCACACATCCCACTCAGTACTGGGATTGCAGTTTCAGACCACCTTGCTCAATTTTTATCCAGATGTGGGAATCCAAACTTAAGAGCTCATGTTTGTGTGGCAGGCATTTTACCAGGCAAGTCTTCTTCCCAGGCTCTAAATGTTTTCTAATTTTAAAACATTTTAAACTAAATATAATTATATATTTCTCCCTTCTCTCTTCTTTTTCAGTTCCTTCCATATACACCCTGTCTCTCAGATTCATAGCTTTTCTTTAATTATTACTGTTGGATATATATGAATGAATACATATACAAATATGTATACATTCAGTCTGCTGAGATGGTCTAGTGTTGGTTATATGTGTACATTTGTATGGATGACCACTTGACATCTGATAATCAATTAAGGGGCTGGGAAAGGCTAATTCTCCTGCTCTCAATAGTCATTCACTGCTTGTAGCTTTTTGTCTAAGGGTAGAACCCTGTGAGATTCTCCCCATCCATGCTGGCTTCTTAACTGCTGTCATTGTTCAGATCTTGTGCTGGCAGATATGTTACCACGATTTCACAAGCGTAGTTTCTCCATCATATCCAGAAGACACAACTTCACAGCCGACTTCCTGTTCCTTCAGCTCTTAAAATCTTTCTACCTCCTCTTCCATGATGTCCCTTGAACCTCAGGTTATTGGAGTTGTCTTGCCTGTATGTACATTTGTGCAGTACATGCGCAGTGCCTGAGGACAGAGATCCTCTGAACTCAAGATCTGTTGTAAACTGCCATGTGGATGATGGGAATCAAACCCAGGTCCTCTAGAAGATTCTAACCACTGAGCCATCTCTCCACCCCCTCATTTAACTTTCTAATATCTTCTCAGAATCTTTTAGTGTTACTTGCATACTTATATTTCCAATACAGTTATTAAAAGAGATATTTTTGCTCAACTGGGTGTGCATAAATATAGGCAGGGGTTTCATTGTCTTTGTTCGTTTTAGGCAGTAGCAAATGTTGTATGAGCAAATATATTGGTTTATCAAACAAGCTTCCATGCCAGAAATGATAAAGAATAGAAAGCTGATCTATTTATCATTGCTAATCTATATTCTCAGGTGCACACTTGCAGTACTGTGTTAATTCCTTTACCAGCTCACATTTGTATAAAAATAAAACTAGATGTTGTACTATGAACGCATAGTGGTTTATGATACTGTGAACTCACACTGAAACTTTAGGTTTCCCTAGGGAAAGTAAATGCCGTGTCTTTAAAGGGTCCTAAATCTACCGTAGAAATGTGGATGGCATGGCTTCAAAAGGTTTTCAGATTATAAATTCTTTCTCCCTTCCCTTCCTTCCAAGTCCTACTATATACTATTCCCCTCTCTGATCTCCTTCAAATTCATATCTTCTTTCATCACCAGCTGTTACTGCATGCATTTATATGTGTTTGTACAGACGTATATTTTCAGGGCTGACCATTTGTCAATGGACAGCCAATTGGTGTGCTATTCCCTGGGGAAGACCACATTCCTTATTCCCAACTTTCCTCAGTTGCTTCTGGTTCTTTGTGTTGTGTAGGGTTGAAGCCTGTGGGTTTTTCCTCACCCACTTTGGTGTGTCCACAGTGGACTGCCCAAAGTATTGTAATCCTTCCTCAGCTCATGTTTGGGCAATCATGTTGATGACACTTTGAGTGTAGCTTCTGGTATTATTAAGAGACACTTTTAGTCTTCCAGAAAATTCCGCATCTTCTGGCTCTTGAAGCCTTTCTGCCCCCTCTGTGGCAATGTTCCTTGAGCCTTAAGTGTAGAGGAGTGTTTGAAAAATGTAGCCCCTGGGACTGGGCTCCACATTTCTCATTTTGATTGGTGGTGGTTTTCTGTAGTGTTCCATGTCTGTTGTAAAGAGACATTTTCTTGATGAGCAGTAAAGAGTACACTTATCTGTGGGACAAATACTCAGACTGTTGTTAGGGCTCAGGCTGGTTTAGTTAAGTTAGTGGTTGTACTAATCTCATGGTTGTCCACTGGCATACTTCTTCCATTTCTCAGTAACGCCTAGTGATCTTACATACCTTCCACATTTCCCTTGTCTAAAGCAGCCATTTCATGTCTCCCTCATACCATGCTTACCTCAGTTTCTGCTGGTGACAAATGCTTTTATTCCTCACCAAGAAAATTGAAGTCACCGAAAGGTTCCTCTCATCCTGTCAGAATCTCTAACCCCACCATGCCACATGCCTTTGTCGTCAAAGACGAACCATTTTCCAGCTACGGTCTCCACTGTCCTGTCAGAGACTATTTCTCAGGTTATCCCTTCTCTTCAGCACCGCCTGCCTCACTTCCTTTACTAGAGAGTAGGCTCTTCTATCTTCCATGCTAAACACATAAAGGAAGAAATAAAAGCTCCCTTGTCTCCATATTCCTGCCAGACTCTTACCCTTTCTACTCCCCTTCACTGCTAGACTCTGCTGTTCACACTGTTTCCATAACCCACACTTGCTGCCCCACCTCACTGCCTCTAGTGTGACATAACACATTAAACGATCCCTGCTCTTGTCAATTTTACCTCAGTTGGCCACTCCTTCCCCTTACACACCATCTCCCCTTCACCGTTAGCGCTGCCATTCATTGATTGTCAGTTCATTGCCAAATGTACCTTCTTGATTTCCAGGGCTCACACCGTCTCACTTCTCTGAGTAGGCTCACCCAGTGTGATGGGTAGTTCTATATCAACTTGATACAAGCTATAGTCAGTCTGAGAGGAGGGAACCTCAATTGAGAAAACGCCTCCATAAGATGGGACTGTAGGCAAGCCTGCAGGGCATTAATTAGTTAATCACTTAATTAGTGATTGATGTGGGAAGGCCAGACCTATCACGGGTTGCACCATCCCTCGGCTGGCAGTCCTGGGTTCTACAAGAAAGCAGGCTGAGCAAGTCGGTAAGCAGCACTTCGCCACGGCCTCTACATCAGCCCCTACAAACAGGTTCCTGCCCTGTTTGAGTTACTGTCCTGACTTCCTTGGAAAATGACCTGTGGTGCAGAATAGTAGTTCAAATGAACCCTTTTCTCCCTGTGTTGCATGTTGTTTTGATCACGGTTTTAGCACAGTAATAGTAATGCTAAGACCCCCAGCGACATGGCTGTCAGTGTCATGTGTGTACCTGCCGTTCTCTCTCCTTCACACCAACCTTTTGAGTTCTTTAGCCCATGGATATTAAGCAAACATTACAAACTTGAAATCCAAACTCACGGGTTTTCCTCTCAAGATTTCTCCATCAGTCTTTTCTGTCTTAGTAAGTGATTATAGGGATGGAAAGGGGTAACTCCTTTTTCCCTCAGTGCATATATAACAAAAGATAGCTTACTAAGAAAAATGTGTTTGATCATTGTTTTATGGGATATGGGAGCTTCAGACTAAAGACCCAAAGATCTGAGGCAAACTATCCTGTACTCATCTTGTATGAAGCTTGCTCATGCGCTTGTGTATGAGGGCACCTTCAGAAATTGGAGGGGTTGGGTCTCCTGGAACTGGAGTGACAAGCAGGTTACAGGCAACCAGTGTGGGACCAATCCTAGGTCCTCGGCAAGATCAGTATACACTTCCAATCATGGAGCCATCTCTCAAGCTCCACCCACCATCCTTCTCTCCCTCCCTAGCCCCCTCTCTCTTAGTGCAATATTTTTTAATTGACTCTTTGGAAATTTTACATCATGAATCCCCTCACATTCATTTCCTAGTCTTTTCATGTCTGCCTCCTACCCTTGTGACTTCTCACTCCCAGCTCCAAAAATAGGAAAAAAACTTGAAATTAAAAGGAAAAAAAAGTTCAATTTGTGTTATCTGTTTACTCACTGGAGCATGATCAAACTCATAGTGGCCTGCCCCTTAGACAGAACCAAATCCTTCCTCTCCTGAATCCCTACCAGAAGCCACCTATTGTGAAGGGTTACACTTCAACATCCTTATTATACTTTTGAAAAGTGTTCTTCAGTGGCTTCCTGTTTAGGCTGTTGCTTTTGAGGGGGAGTAGGAAGCTAGGGGTTGTCACAGAAGTCTTCCATGTTCCTCTTTCTCAATTACAGTCATCAGCAACACTGTCTTGCTCCCTCCGTCACCAGGAGCACAGATCACGGGCATAGTTTCTAGTGACAGCACAGACCACGAGACCTGGCTACAGTAGGTCTGTTGGGATCAGGTGTTTGATCTGGCTTGATTTGATAACAGTTGACATGTTTAGTTGGCAGTGGGTATCTATTAATGGAGAAGCCTCATGCCCCATGGATGAAGGGGGATGGACGAGAGGTAACAATTATTATAGTAACAGAGGGAGAGAGAGGGGGAGGGAGGAAGAGAGAGAGAAAGAAAGGGAGATAGAGAGACAGAGAGAAAGAGATAGAGGGAGGGAGGGAGGGAGGGAGAGAGAGAGAGAGAGAGAGAGAGAGAGAGAGAGAGAGAGAGAGAGAGAGAGAATGCTCATAGAAGGCAAGAGAGAGTGTGGAGCAGTGGGATTATTCTTAAATGAGGCTTGATATCAGAACTCAGGGCAGGGCGTGGCTTCAGAGGCTAGGACAGAATCTGAACAAGGACCACGGACCGGTCCTCAGAGGGAACCCTGACCACTGACGTCAACATGGCTTCAGGTGGCAGTGCAGGCCACTAACATCAATGTGGCCCACCGCACCACAGCAGTATGGCTTATGGACATCAGGACGTCAACATGGTTTTAGGCAATAGCCCAGACCACAGACATCGCAGGCCCTTGACAGCAGCAGCAGCCCAGCCTTCACCACAGCCTCACACCATTCTTTTCTTCACACAATAAACAGAGCAGGAAAACTCTTCCTTACAGCTGAATTTCAAAGAGTAAGAATAGAAAGAATCTGAGTTTAGAAATGCATCAATCATAAAAAAAAAAAAAAAAAAAAAACAAGTAAAAGCAAATATCTAATGAGCAGCAGGATGTTTACCTATCTGCAGAAGCTCCCCATAAATTTACATGTTCTCACGGCTCTCATCACCAACATGAGGCAAGCCAAATCTCGTGCCTCTTGATATCACATACTGATATGGACATAGCAGTCCTGAGGGACTGGAGAGATGGACCGGTGGTTTAAAACTCTGGCTGGTCTTCCAGAAGACATAGGCTTGATTTCTAGCACCCATGTGGTGACTAACAACTGCCTGTTACTCCAGTTCTAAGGGATCTGATATCTTCCTCTAGCCTCTAAGGATACTGGGCATGTAAACGATGCACAGTCATATGTGCAAGCAAAAACACCTTTACACATAGAATAATAAAAGTTAAAATAAACAACAAAAATCCTACAATCTAAATATAGGCATGAAAAAATATCAGACACACTAAAATATAGGGACTTTGTACAAAATAGTTGGTCTGTGTTCTCTTAAAAAATCAAGTTCAGAAAAAACAAAGAAAAAGTAGAGAATCATTGTAAACTGAAGGAGACTAAAAGACATGTGATGTCTGATCCCTGGGTCCTAGCAGGCTTGGGAACATAAGCCTCTGTAGAGGACATTGCTGGGATATTGATAAACTCCAATATGGAGTATAGATTACAAACCAACATAGATATAAGAATATATCAAAATCGATTTCTTGATTTTATTAGCTTATTTGAAGACTATAAGAATGTCCTTACTGTCTTAGGTGTGTTGGCAAGCACGTTTAATCCTAGTGCTTAGGAGGCAGAGGCAAATCAGAGTTTGATCTAGGCTGGTCTACAAAGCTAGTTCCAGGCTAGCAAGATCCCATGTCAAATTAATAATAAATTTGTTGTCATAAAAATGCAAGTTTGAAGCATTTAGTATCAAAATGTATGTTTCCCCTTTATGTCATTTTTTTTAGTGTGCATGTGTGTGTGTGTGAGAGAGTGTGTTGTTAGTGTGTATGCTTGTATGTGTGTGCATGTGTGTATGAGAGAAAGAGAGCATGTGTTAGTGTGTGTGTGTGTGCATGTGTGTGTATGGGTGTGTGTGAGAGAGAACATGTGTTAGTGTGTGTGTCTGTGTGTCTGTGTGTGCACGTGCGCTTGTGTATGAAAGAGAGAGCATGTGTGTGTGTGCATGTGTGTGTGCATGTGTGCGTGCATGTGTGTGTGCATGTGTGTGTGCATGTGTGTGGGCATGTGTGTGGGCATGTGTGTGGGCATGTGTGTGCATGTGTATGTGGGCATGTGTGTGGGCATGTGTGTGTGCATGTGTGTGCATGTGTGTGTGTGCATGTGTGTGGGCATGTGTGTGTGCATGTGTGTGCATGTGTGTGTGCATGTGTGTGTGTGTGTGTGTGTGTGTGCATAAGGAGATCAAGGACAACAAAGTAGGAGAAAAATGAGCAGTTGATAATCCTGAGGCTCCTTTCATTTTTCCTGTAACTTTTGTGAAAGTTTGAAATTGAGAACTTCGTGAAGTTCTACATTATCTGCTCCTGATGCTTTATCCTCTTTGTACCAACACATCTGCTCTCTGTGCCCTCAATGGCAGCAGCGCCTCTACCCAGGCCTCAGGCCCTCAGTGGCAGCAGCACCTCTGCCCAGGCCTCAGGCCCTCAATGGCAGCAGCGCCTCTGCCCAGGCCTCAGGCTCTCAATGGCAGCAGCGCCTCTGCCCAGGCCTCCAGCTTTCACATTCACTTGCTTGACTCAGCCAGATATTTTCCAGGGCTGAGCCATACAGCGCCCACTCTAGCGACTAAGGACTCCATGGAAAACATTTCTTTTTTGTTTGTTTGTTTTGTTCCACCCTGTCCAGGATGCTTGGCTATGCCTGATGTTCACATATTAGCCTGACTCTTGTCTCATACAAGATCACTTCCTGTCCGTCCCCCATCTCCCTCCCTCACTCTTCTAGCAGAGCCCTTACCATTGGTCTCTCTACCTATCTTTATCTTACTTGTCTCCTTGAGTACAAACCCACCATAGTGTGTAGTTCGCCAGACACAGCCAAAACCTTCCTCCGGAAATATCATGGCCCCTAGAACAGACTTCGTGATTGTGGTGGTTTGAAAGAAGATGCCCCCAAGGGGAGCAACACAATTAGTAGGTGTGGCCTTGCTGAAGGAAGTATGTCATTGGGGGTGGGCTTTGAGGTCTCTTTACTCAAGCTTCCCTAGGTGTGACAGTCGACTCTTTGTCATCTGCAAGATGTAGGACTCGGGGCTACTCCAGTACCATGTCTGCCTGCATGCTGCCATGTTCCCTTTCAGGATGATAATGAACTGAACCTCTGAACTGTTAGCCACCACAATGAAATGTTTTCCTTGTGAAAGTTGCTGTGGTCATAGCATCTCTTCACAGCAATAGGAAACCTAATTAAGACAGTAGCATTTGCTGAGTGAAATGATGATTTGCATTGTGTTTTGATAATGCTATAAATTCCTTCCATTTTGAAGTAAGTTTCTGGTGTTGACAATTTCCTCTCACTAGTAATGATGCTCAGTCCTAATAACTGCAAGGTTCTCAGTTCTGGAGATCACCCTGGTGGTGTTAAGAACAATAGATAATTTGTTTTTGTTCCTTTTCTAGGAAACTAAAACTCATTAAGGTGCTTTCTCATTTGGACACTTGGGGAGTAAGGCAATTAGAAGGAAGCGTAATGCTGAACTTCCCAGAAAGAGGCTTGCATCTCTTAAGTGGCAAGGAAGCGGCAAGCAGCTGTAGTTTTACACTCAGTGTCTTGAAAGCATTGATGAAATGCACTCCTGTGACAATTCCTTGGAGCCACACAGCATCAATAGTCACTGTAAGTTAGGGACCTGAGGGGAGTTTGATGTCCCTGTACCCTGCCAAGTCCCAATGTGGTCTGGGGCCATTTGTATACTCTGTGGCAGTTACCTTCCTTTGAATTTAGAAGTGGTTCTTTCAAGTTTTTAAATGAAGCACAGGTCCTACAATGCCCTTCCCCCGGTAACCTCTATCCATCATTTTCTGTGTTAGTCAATGTAGTAAGAGGTTTCTGGCCCGGACTTTCAGGCCTAGCCTCAAGGTTTGGACTTGCAGACCCACAGACCCACAGAGACCCACAGATCCGCAGAGACACACAGACGCTTACAATAATTTTAGTCTGATCAGCCTAAGGCCCAGGCATATCACTTGCTAACTCTTTACCCTTCATCTAACCCATGACTCTGATCCTGTTCAGCCATGGGGCTCAGTACCTTTCCTCAGAGCAGCATAGTTGTCCTCTGCATCTTCTGACTTCTCACAGGCATTCTGCTCTGTTCTGCCTGTTCCCAGAATTTTCTTAGTTTGGTAGCCCTGCCCATACTTCCTGTCTGCCTTTGGCCAATAAGTGTTTTTTATTAAACTCATAGGCGGGACAATTATTTACAAAGTAACATCATAAATCCACTACAGGTCAAACGCAGGAACCCTGAAGAAACTCTGAAGCCTCTTGAGCTGACTCATCACATGTATATCTGTGGTCATTTCATTTACTCCATAAGGCCTGTCAGTGAAATGCCCTTCAAAATTCTCCAGAGAGAGCTGGAGAAAGTGTGCTGATGTAAACATGTGTCTGTCCCAGAGCCCGAGTCCTAAAAGTTTGGTTCTCTTTGTCACACCTTGTGAGGTCCTATACCCCACAATACGAGATGCATCTCAGAGGCACATATAGATAGTAGAAGTCATATCCACTGGCACAAAACAATGGTTTGCCGTGGCCTGAGGGGAGGAAGGAACCAGGCATGAAGAAGATAAATGCACTTGGAAACATGCACACTCAGTTGGATGCTGAGGTGAGAAGACACTTGTGTTTTGTTCATTTGTGAACCAAGCTCCATTGTCCTGCCTTGACAGCCACAGCTTCTCCTGTGTGGAAGTAGCATGACCAGCAGCCTCAAGTATCACATTCATCAGAAGCAACTGTAAATTAAACAAGCACACATTGAGGTGATGGGTAGAAAAGAGCTGCTGAGGACTTGCAGCGTATCTTGCTTGCTATAATTACCAGCGGGGTGAGCTTCAGAAACTTCATTTCTATCCTAAGCCCCAGATTATATACATCAGAAAATCAAAAGTAATCATAATAGTCCCCTATGGCTAATATAATAGTTACAGGTTAATAAATTTTTCGAGCACTCCTAGCAATGAATAAGACTTTGATAATGCAGGGAACATATAAGGTACCATTACCATTTCCATTTAACAATTAAACACCTAAATAGATTCAGTTGCGTCCTGCTGCTTCAGTAAAAGGCCAGCTCTCTTGTGGCCTGCATAGCTCTCTACAGTCTGGTCCCGCTCTATCTATCCCTAATTCTTCATCCTTCATCATTCCTTCTTACTTACCTTGCTTGGACCTAGCTAGACAGATTTCTGAGCCTAAAACACACCAGCTTTTAGATCCTTTCCATTAATTGGCAGAGAGCTGTAAACAGATCCACATGCCATATTCATCTACCCAGCAAGGAGCATGACAATGCACATAAGGAAGCTGAGATTCCTGAGCATATACTCATGAAAAGAAAGGAAGATGCTTAGCAAAGTCCACTTCAGAGACCAGATCCGTGAGTGGAAAATACATTTTATAAAATTAGAGTGATGCTTAGGATCCTTTGGGTTTAAAGAAAACTACATTTAGATACTATCCTGTTGGTTTGGCTGACCTGACACAAACCCAGTCGTATCTAGGAAGAGGGAATCTTAATTTAGAAAATGTCTTTGTAAGATTGGCCAATAGGCAAGCTTGTTTGGCATTTTCTTGATTAATGCTTGAGGTGGGAGGGCCCAGCCCACTGTTGGTGATACCCTACCCTCAGCAGGCAGCCCTGAGTTATGTAAGAATATAGGCCAAGAAAACCATGAGGAGCAAGCCAATACATAATGTTCCTCTGTGGCTTCTGCACAGGCTTGTACTTCCAGATCCCTTCCTTGAGTTTCTGCTTTGACTTTCTCCCATGATAAACTACAACTGTAAGCAGAAATAAATCATTTTCTCCCCCCAAATGCTTTTGGTTATGATGTTTTATTATAGCAATAAAAACCCTAATTAAGACAGATACTCACCTGATGAGTCCTATTTTGTCAGAGTAGAGCCTGATTTAGAGATGTTGACCTTGCTGAAACCAGGGAGTGAAGTCAGCCTTGAAGTTAGACTGATCCAACCCCTTTGTTTAATTATTGCCCTTTGTTTAATTACTACCATGCTTAATTTTGTCAAGTTTCAGAAGCTGGATGGCAAGTAGAATAATCTACACTGAGGAAAGTTAAATATTTTGTTGAATTAGCATTTCAAGAAAGATCAAGTGTATCTTTCCAGAATGCAATTAGAATTTCCAAGTTTCTTAGCCTGGAGTTCCTACATTGTTTAGAATGTTAATCAAAAATGCCAGTAATGATTTAGTCACATAATTTGCTAATTCCATACAGATATTAAGAGCCACATAATATTATCATGCTTACCTTAAAACTTAAAAAAGTCCAAGCCAGCTACATGGTTAGATATAGACCCCAGTAACAGACAATCAGACAGATCAATATCGACCACATATACTAACTATTCTCCACACAGACCACTCTCCACCACATACACACAATGACAGTCTACCAGACAGACCACTGTCCACTGTCTACACACAGTAATCATCCACCCCCGATAGACCATTGTCCTCCATTTCTATACAATGAGTAACAGTCCATCAGACTGATCACTGTTCTATACACACACACACACACACACACACACACACACACACACACACAGAGTAATTAACAGTGCACCAGACTGACCATTGTTCCCTATTTATATGTAGAATCCACCATGCAGACCACTCTCTTTTATTTATACACAGTGAAGAGCAGTCTACTAGATAGACCACTGTCCTCCATTTATATATACTAATTAATACTCCACAAGACTAACCACTGTCCACACACAGTAACCATCCATCAGGTAGACCACTGTCCTCCACACATACAAAGTGAAAACCAGTCTACTAGGCAGACCACTGTCATCCACACATAGAAAGTCTACAAGGCACTAGCCTTCACTTCACACACACACACACAGTAACAGTCCACCAAACAGGCCACTGTCCTACAAATACACACAGTAACAGTCAACCAGGCATTGTTCTTCACTCCTTTACATACACACTGAATAACAATCAATGAGACAGAAAACTGCCACAAACACCCTACATAGAATAACTGTCCACCAAACAGACCCCCAGTGATATGAATCTTGAGTTCACCCTAAAACTGATAGAAAGAACTGTGACCACACAGATTTCCCTGCAGTTACTTTAATAGAGGGATACTCAAAAGATAGACTGAGGGTCCCCGTCCCAATCCCTAGAATTAGGGGTACACATGCAAAAGGGGCTAGGTGCTTTAGGTGGGTGATTGTGGGCGGGAGGGCTTGCATCTATTTTTTGAATCTATGGCGATTGCTTTGATAAGAATGCCAAGGGGCTGGAGAGATGGCTCAGTAGTTGAGAGCATTGGGTGGTTTTCCTGAGTTTAGCTCCAAGTACCCACATGAGCTGCTCACAACCAGAAGACAGCCTGACGACTTTCACACATAAATAAAAATAAATCTGAAGGAAAGGGGGGGGGAAGCAGAAACAGAAGCAAAGGAGTTGAGAGAGGTGGGAGATGAGGGATGGACCTACCATCTGAGGTCAATATGTAAATTAGACAACACACAGACCCACACAAACTCACTAAAACTTTGTGAAAGGTACTCGACTCCCTCCTCTGCCCCTGCATGAGTCTACACTTGCATACGCTCTCTTTCTCACAGTAGGGACCGGATAAATTAATACAGCCTCTGATATTCTAAAAGTTAGTTAATTCATTAATTAAATGCTCATTCACTTTCCCCTGGGATTTGTGAGCCTTAATAAAGCTTCTGTCATAACTGTGCTACAAGATCGATATTAAACTAGACCAGTTCACCAACAGATAGTCATTTCTTTCCAGAAAACTAAATGATTAAATACACACACACACACACACACACACACACACACACACACACACACACAGAGAGAGAGAGAGAGAGAGAGAGAGAGAGAGAGAGAGAGAGAGAGAGAGAGAGAGAGAGAGATTCCTTTAGTCCCTGCTTTCTGGTTTCTTTCCTCCTTTTTTATATTTTTATTTAAAGAGCGTTTTCCCACGCCCACCACTGGTCCCCCTCGCTCTCCTCCCACTCCTTTCTCAGCCTCCCCCAGACCCCATACCCCCATCAGGAAGGGTACCCCAGGAAGGGTAAGGAATCCCAAGGTGAGTCAATTTATATCCAGTCGAGGTAGGTCTGAGTCCCTATGCCCAGTATCAAAGCTGAGTAAGGAATGGGCTCCAAGAAGCCAGTTGATGCACCAGAATAAACTCTGGTCTTACTGCAAGAAGCTCCACTAACTGCCCACGCCATTTGACAGTCATCTCCCTTTGGAGGGTTTAGTTCCTTTCCATGAAGTTTGCTCGGTGGTTATTTCAGAGTCAGTGAGCTCCCAATAGCTCGGGGCAGCTGTCTCTGTGGGTCTCCTCCTTGTAATATAGAGGTTTCCGAACCAGACTTTCCACAGTTCGGACCTGCCTGCAGCCGCTTTTCCCCCAAAAAGACTAAGGTGCTTATATTAATTACATCCTGTTTGGCCTATGGCTTAGACATATTGCTAGTTAGCTCTTTTGTCTTAATTTAACCCATTTCCTTTAATCTGTCCTGCCATGTGGCCCATGGCTCATCTTTGTTCCTTACATGCTGAATCTTGGGTGGCTGGCTCGTCTCTCTGTATGACTCTGCCCTCCTTCTCCTACCTATGCTCTGACTCCTCCACCTACTTCTACGGTGCTTGCTATGGCCAAAACAGTCCTTTATTCACAACATATAGAAAGACATTCCCACATCAGCTCCTCATGATCCTGATCCCTTTGCTCATGCATTCTCTCCTCTCTCTTCAGCTTGACCGGGAGCTTGACCCTGTGCTTAGCTATGGATCTCAGCTTCTGCCTCCATTAGTTGCTGGATGAAGGTCAGGAGATTTCTATTTCTCCTTCTTAGGGGGATCTATGGATGTTGCATTTAAGTTCCTCATGTTACCTAGCTGCTTGGGATTTGTGGATTGTAGCCTGGTTATCCTTTGCCTTATATCTAAAATCCACTTATGAGTGAGCATCTACCATCTCTATCTTTCTGGGACAGTGTTGCCTCACTCAAGATGATACTCTCCAGATCCATCCATTTGCCTGCAAATTTTAGGATGTCAATTTTTTTTAACTGCTGAGTAGTACTCCATTGTGTAAACATACCACAATTTTTAAATTCATTCATCAGTTGAAGGCATCTAGGTTGTTTCCAGGTTTTGGCTATTACAAATAATGCTGATACAAACATAGTTGAGCTAATGCCGTTGGGGTACGAATGTGCATCCTTTGGGTACATGCCCAGTAGTGGTATTGCTGGGTACTTGGGGAGATTGCTTCACAATTTTCTGAGGAATAGCCATACTGATTTCCACAGTGGCTGTACAAGCTTACACTCCCACTAGCAATGGAGGAGTGTTCTTCTTGCTTCACATACCCTCCAGCACAGGCTGTCTGTCATCTGTGTTGTTGATTTTAGCCATTCTGACAGGTGTAAGGTGGTATCTTAAAGTTGTTTTGATTAGCATTTCTCTGATGGCTAAGGATGTTAAACAGTTAAAGTGTCTTTAAGCCATTTAAAATTCTTTTGTGAAGAATTCCCTGTTTAGATTTAAAGCCATTTTTTAAAATCAGATTATTTGGGGTCTTTTTGAGTTCTCTACATATTTTCAAGATCAGTCCTCTGTCAGATGTAGGGTTGGTGAAGATCTTTTCCCATTCTGTAGGCTGTCATTTTGTCTTATTGACTGTGTCCTTTGCCTTACAGAAGCTTCTCAGTTTCAGGAGGTCCCATTTATCAATTAGTATCTGTGATACTGGTGTTACATTTAGCAAGTTGTCACCTGTGCCAATGCATTCAAGAGTATTTCCCACTTTCTTTTCTATCAAACTCAGTGTAACTGGGTTTATGCTAACATCTTTGATCCACTTGGATTTGAGTTTTGTGCAGGGTGATAGGTTTGGATATATTTGCATCCTTCAACATACCACCATCCAATTACGCCTTCAAAATACCACCATCCAATTATGCCAACATTTATTGAAAATGCTATTACCATTTATATTTTTGGCCACTTTGTCAAAAATTAGGAGATCATAGGTGATGTGGGAATGCGTTTATATATGCTGTGAATCTCAATCTTTAAATAAAGGAGCTGTTTTGGGCCATGGCAGGCACCATAGAAGAAGTAGGAGGAGAAATCAGAGCATAAGTAGGAGAAGCAGGGTGGAGTCAAAGGCAGATCGAGCCAGCCGCCCAAGAAGAAACATGTAAGGAGCACGGGTGAGCCACAGGCCATGTGGCCAACAGATTAATAGAAATGGTTTGATTTAAGACATAAGAGCTAGCTAGCAATGTGTCTGAGCCATAGGCCAAACAGCATGAAGTTAATATAAGCATCTGAGTCATTTCTGGGGGTCTGAGCAGTGGGCGGCTAAGCAGTCTCGGGTGGCAGGTCTGTGGGTCTCCGGACCTCTTGGCCACCCGGGGCGCGAGAACCATACTACAACACATAGGTGTGTGGGTTAATATTGGGGTCTTCGATTTGATTCCATTGACCTACAAGTCTGTTTTTATGCCAGTACCAAGCTAATTTTATTACTAAAACTCTATAGTATAGTTTGAAGTCAGGGATGGTGATGCCTCTCAAAGTTATATTATTGAACAGAATTTTTGTTCGTGTTCCTGGATTTTTTTTCATATGAAGTTGAGTATTATTCTTTTGAGGTCTATGAAGAATTGTGATGGAGATTGCACTCAATCTGTAGATTGCTTTTGGTAAGATTGTCATTTTTATTATGTTGATCCTACCTCTCCAAACATTTCCACGTTTTGATATCTTCTTTCATTTCTCCAATGACTTGAAGTTTTTGTCATACAATTCTTTTACTTCTTGGATCAGAGTTACCCCAAGATATTTGATGCTATTGGCAGCTAGTGTAAAGGATGATGTTTCCCCGATTTCCGTTTCGCTCTCTTCTCATTTGTGTATAGGAGGGCTATTGATTTTTTGAGTTAACCGTGCACCCTACTACATTGCTGAAGGTGTTTATCAGCTGTAGGAATTTTCCAGTAGAATTTTGGGGGTCGCTTATGTGTACTATTACATCATCTACAATTAATGATAGTTTGACTTTTTTCCTACTTGATTGCCCCTCGTCTCCCTTTGTTGTGTGATTGCTCTAGCTACATCTTCAAGGACTATATTGAATAGATATGGGGAGAGAGGACAGCCTTATCTTGTTCCTGGTTTAGTGGGATTGCGTTGCGGTTCTCTCCATTTAGTGTGATGCTGGCTGTCGGCTTGCTGTATATTGCCTTTATGATGTTTAGGTATTTCCCCTGTATCCCTGATCTCTCCAGGACTTGTACCATTAAAGGAGTGTTGGAGTTTGTGAGCATCTAATGAGATTATCGTATGTTTGTTTTTCTTTCAGGTTGTTTGTATCATGGATGACACTGACAGTTCTGAATATTGAACCTTTCCTGCATTTCTGGGATGAATTCTACTTCATGATGGATGATTTTTTTTATATGTTCTTGAATTCAGTTTGTCAGTATTTTATTGAGTATTTTTGCATATTTATGAGGGAGATTAGTCTGCAATTCTCTTTGTTGCATCTTTGTGTGGTTTGGGTGTCAGGTGACTGTATCTTCATAAAAAGACATTGGCAATGTTACTTCTGTTTCTATTGTGTGGAACAATTTGAGGCATACTGTTATTAGTTCTTTGAAATTTTGGTAGAATTCTTCACTGAAGCCATCTGGCCCTGGGATTTTTTATTTGCTTGGGAGACTTTAAATAACAGCTTCTATTTTCTGAGGTCTATTTAGGTAGTTTATCTGGTCTTGATTTAATTTTGGTAAATGGTATCTGTCCGGAAAGCTGTACATTGCTTTTAAGTTTTCTGATTTTGTGGAGTACAGATTTTTGAAGTATGACTTAATGGTTCTTTGTGTTTCCTGGGTGTCTGTTGTTATGTCCTCCTTTTCACTTCCGATTTTGTTAATTTGGATTCCTCCCTCTGCCTTCTAGTTACTTTGAATAAGGGTTTGCCTATCTCATTTAGATCCTCAAAGAAACAACTCTGTTTCGTTGATATTTTGTATTGTTTACTCAGTAGAGAGTTGTTCAGTTTACACGGACTTGTAAGCTTCCTGTTGTTTCCGTAATTAATGTCCTACTTAAGTCCATGGCGGATGCAGGGAGTTGTAAGTGTTAGGACTTACTTTGTGTCAGCGTCTGTGATCAGTTTTGGAGAAAGTTCTATGAGTTACAGAGAAGAAGATGTATTATTTGGTGTTTGGGTAAAATGCTCTGTAAATGTCTGTTAGTTTATTTGGTTTATAACTTCTGTTAGCTTCAGTATTGCTCTGGTTAGTTCTGGTTTAGATGACTTGTCCATTGGTGAGAGTGGGGTTTTGTTCACCACTATCAGTGTGTGAGGATCAATATGTGATCTAAGCTGTAGTAGTGTTTCTTTTACAAACTTGGGTGCCATTGTGTTTAGGCCATAGATATTAAGAATTAAAATATCATCTTGGTGGATTTTTTCCTTTGATAAATATGTAATGTCTTTTCCTATCTCTTCTGATTAGTTTTGGTTTGAAATCTATTTTGTTAGATAATAAAATGTCCATATCAGGTTCTTTCTGAGATCCATTTGTTTGGAATACTTTTTCTAACCTTTTATCCTGAAGCAATGTTTAGTCTTGATGTTGAAGTGTGTTTCTTGGATGCATCAGAAAGATTCACATCAGTTCTGTTAGTTTCTACCTTTTTATTGGGGGATTGAGCCATTAGTAATGAGAGATATCAATGACCAATGATCTTTGATTCCTTGCATTTTGCTGTTGTTGTGGTGGTGGTGGTGAGGTGTTTGTGTGTGTGTGTGTGTGTGTGTGTGTGTGTGTTTCCCTGCCTTTGATTTTGCTTGTCTTATATTATTTATTCCTTGTATTTTCGTGGTTGTATTTAGTCTCCTTATCTTGAAGTTTTCCTTCTAGAACCTTCTGTAGGATGGAATTTGTGGATAGTTATTGTTTAAATTTGACTTAATTTGTAAACCATGATTTTACTGATGCTTTGGGAATTTCACATCATGTACCCCAATCCCACTCACTTCCCAGTCCTCCCATATCTTCCCTTCACCCTTGCAACATCTACCCCCGAAGGAAAATTTAAAAACAAAAGTATTAATAAAAAAAGAAAACACTTGGGTCCTCTGACTTTCCTGCCTCTCCATCCATCCCCTCTTCATTCTTCTTAGTGGTGTTGGGAGCTGTTGTACATCATGCAGTAGACCCTTTTTACAAACAGCTTTACTTGCAAATGTACATTGTGTGATGTATTGCTGGTCAGATTTGAGGCCTCTGGCCTCTGGCACACCATCAATACTGGACCCTCATTGAAACTCCTCTATCATATCCTGCTGTTGCCCTGAGTCATGGAGATCCCACAGCTCTGAGTTCACAGGACCAGTCCCTTCAAGGGCTCCAGCAGGTCATCATTGGGGTGGATGTTGGGGTGGGCCAGCTCAAAGCCCTGGATGTGTGCCTGAGTAGTAGCTGAGTTGGTCAGTCCAGGCCTCTGCTGGGACAGCTCCCTTCAGGTAAGAGTAAGAGCCATCTCTCCTGTGCCCACTAAGGACATCAGGATCAGTTCTCCTGCTCCTGCAGTGAGGGGTGGGGCCAGCTTTCACAGGACTGCGGTCATTAGAGTCAGCTCTCCCACTGCAGTAGCCAGCAAGGGTCAGGGCAGGCTCAGCATGGCCCTGAGATCTCAACATGGCCCCTGGTAGTCCCCAGCAGCAGCCCTGGTCCAGATGTCATCGTGGCCACAGGTCACTCAGATCAGCATGGCATCCCAGCCCCCAGGTGATAACAGAAGTCATGGTCTACACAGACCCTAGCTATGGTAGAGCCACATACCCAGACACGGTCTGTGAGAATTTAATAAAAGCTCCAAAAGTTTTGGAGATATCAGAGGGAATCTACTCACAGTCTATGTGGGGATTTAATAAAAGCTCCAGAAATTTTGGAGATATAAGACTAACCACAGTCAGTCTAGGAGGATCAGAGAGTGGTGATTCACACTTTTAATCCCAACACAGGGAGTATCCTGGGAGTGGTGACCTAAGCCCTTAATCCAATCTGAGTTAGAAGAGGTCATTTTAGTTTACAGAAGGAATTCCAGGCTCCCAGGCAGGCAGTGGTGGGGCCACGCCTTAATTTACCAAGAGAGTATTTAAGGCTTAAGGAAGACATAGAGGAGGAGGAAGCCAAGGGAAGTGAGGCTGAGGAAGCTGGAAGACAGCTGGGTAAGATCTGACTATGGTGTTTACTCTCTCTAATATCTCCGACTTTCTCAGAGATCTATCCTTGAGTTTCACTTATTTGTGTGCCAATGGTCTTTAGTGGCAGCCTGGGTCTGGACAAGCCCATGGTCCCAAGTGGCAGCTGAGGCTACCCAGATCAGCCTCTTTCTCACTGCCTCCCGTTCTTCACTCCACAGCACACGGACCACCCTGCTCCTATCCTCCCATTTCTCCACCATATAGTTGCTCGTCATAATGAGCGGCCTGTAGTTATCTTCTCCCTACCCAGGTCCAACAGGGTGTCTTCCACCTGCCTAGGCCCAGCCTATCATGGAATAACTCATTTTCTCCATAAATGGTGATTGAGAGTTTTGCTGGGTGTAGTAGTTTGAGCCGGCATCTGTGTTCTCTTAGAGTTTGCAGGACATCTGTCTAGGCCCTTCTTGCTTTTAGAGTCTAGGTGTAATTCTGATAAACCTGTCTTTATATGCTACTTCGTCTTTTTTTCTTTTTAGGATCTATTCTCTGATATTCCAGACTGGTTTTATTAAATATATCATCACAAAAGGGAAATTTATTTTCTAGTCTAGTCTATTTAGTGTTCTGTGTGCTTCTTGTACCTATACTTCGATGAGTTTATTGGAAATATTCTCTGTGCCTTTGAGCTGAGCTTCTTATTCCTCTATTCTTACTATTCTCATATTTGGTCTTTTCATCGTGATCCAGAGTTCCTTGATGTTTTGTGTTAGGAATATTTTAGATTTAGATTTCTTTGAGTAGTACATTCGTTTTTAAAAATCATATCTTCAGATCCTTTCTTCCATCCCTTATATTCTGTTGGGGAAGCTTACCTCCGTAAGTTCTGCAAAAATTCCTAATTTTTCAGCTCCTGAATTCCCTCAGTTTGGATTTTCTCCATCAATTCTCCTTCCATCTTCAGGCTTTGAAGAGTTTTATTCACTTCCTTTTACTGTTTGTTTGTATTTTCCTGGATTTCTTTAAGGGATTTATCCATGTCCTTTTTGAGGACCTTTACCATCTTCCCAAGGGCTGTTTTAAGGTCTTTATCTTGGGTCTCAGCTATGTTGGAACATTCAAGGTCTGCGCTCAAGAAGAGACGTGTTCTGGCTGTTACTGATTGTGTTTCTATGCTAAGTCTAGGCATCTGGAGTTGGGATGATTATATGTCTAGGTGCTAATATGTTTTTGTGTCTGTTGGGTGGGTGTTTTGTTCCTTTGTTTCTGCTTCCTCCTTGGACTTTAGGAGAATGAAGTGGCTATATTCTTCCTGGTAGGGAATTTTCTGTGGACCTGTTTCCCTGGCCTGCTCAGTTGGTGTGCTACAGAGTGTGCCTGCTGGTATTGGAAGCTGGGCTAACAGGATGAGTTGGGGAAAGGAAGGTTGGAGAAGAAGGTCTTGAGATCAGAGAGGGAAGGGAGACAACAGCAGATGTTCTGCTACAGAGTTGGGGATGAGACTGGGGAACTGGATCTGGAGGAGCAGAAGGAGAGGTGAAGATGTGCAGTTAGCCTGGCGCACTGACCTATAACAGCGGGAAAAGTTCCATTACAAAGAGTTAGTACTGCCTGAGACAGTCCTTCTGTCTACACAGCAATCACAAAATTTACTTTGCTGAGCAAACACTTGAATCTATTTATAAATTTGGTCCATTATGCAGAATTCCAATGTGCCCGCCATGTTCAGTCCTTTACATTGATAATTAAATAAACAGCAACTTCAAATGAATTTTGAGGTTCACATTTAGGAGCTTACTGGGTCATCAAATGCTTTCTGTAAGTAGAAAAAGACCCTTCTGGCCCAAAGAGAAAGGACTGTCCTTTGTTATTCTTAAATCCTGTTGTATTTAACAGATATTCATATTTCTGTGTTATCCCTCCATGATAACAGGATGATACTCTTGAATGACTGAGATGGCAGGGAGAGAAGATGGGGGAACCTCTTTAACTGCACCCTGGACCCGACTGTTGTTAAGACAAGTTTACATGTACATGTTTAAAAAGATTCAAGGCTCTTGCTATCTTTATAAAAAGAACTTTTTATTATTTAGTATAATTTCTATAGAAGATATCTAGTTCTAAGTTAACAAAAGAATTTATTTAAAAAATTTCAAACATTCACTCCATTTGGGAGAGATATTTACAGTTAAGTTAAATCCAAAGTCTTAGAGCTGCAAACACACTTATTCCTATTTTTAAAACATAAAAAAATAACCAATTGGATTAGTGTGTTGCAATTGTTATTAAAATGTCAGTATAAAGCAAACTTCATAATCTAAAGTTTGAATAGCACAGTCAGATTCCCAACAGACTTTAAGTAGCTTTAACTCCATCTCCTGTAGTGAGAGACCCAGATGTTTGGCCTAACTCTTCTTTTCCAGATTCTAATAATAATATTGGTGATGTTCTCTGCAAGAGGATGTTTCTTAAGTGAGAATATGAAGTGTCTTATAATACAACTGTCTGGGATTAAAATGTTAATTATATGTTATTTATATGTTTAGTTTCTTTAAGGGAGTGGACAGTATCACAGTGACTCTCGCTAGTGTGTTATTTCCATTTGTGATTGCTAAAAAGAAAAATAATAACACGCGGTAATGTCTGCAAGGCCTATAATGTTCTTATTTCTAACAGATCTCACCTTTGTGCCTTTCACTGCTTTAAGGTATATAAAAGACAGCTCTGTTAGAAAAAATATAAGGAGTACTCTATTGTCTGCTGTCTTCCCGGTCTACAGCTCAGAATAGTACCAAGATAGTAGAACAGATGATTAGTACCCACAAATATAGCTACGATATTGTATATTTAGAGATCAATCTTTCCTAAAAATTCAAGCAAGACACGTAACATGTTGTCATAACTATGAGACTAAGCTGGCCAGAAGAAAAACTAAAAGTAAAAGAAAATAGATCATTTTTTATTCTTAAAATTTTAAGATAGAATATTTCACAGAGTAAAATAACAATAAATAAAGGGGAAGAGTAGTCAGTCTAGCATTTAAAATATAAATTTTGGAGAAAATTAATTAGGCTCAGAGTATATTCCTGGTGCATGAACTGACACCTCGGAGCCCATTCCCTACAGAGAAACACCTAACCCAGCCTTAATACTGGGATAGGGACTCCTTACCTTGGGACTCCTTATCCTCCTTGGGGAATGGATTGGGGGATGGGGTGGGGAGGCAGAGGAAGGACTGGGAGGAACTGGGAGGAGGGAAGTGAGGGGGAGCAGTGGTAGATATGGGGGAAAAACTTTTAAAATAATAATGTGAATTCTGGTTGTTTATTATCCCCATTTCCCTCATTTGCCACCTTTATTTCGTGGAGGCAGACTATATTCTTAACTATTTTAATTTTAAGCATAAGATTCCTATCACATGTCACATGTAAATGTTATGTCACAAACAAAGGGTTAAAAAGAAAAGCAAGCCAGATCATGATGGAGAAAATGATTGCTATGACTCAGGAGTTCCTCTAACAATGTTCATTGTCATTTCTCTCCCCCCGAAGGTCTACTTTCTGCCCATCCCACAGCACTGCACTTTATCAGATCCTCAGATTAAATTTCCTAGCAACAGGTGACATAAGGCAGTCTTTGCTACACACAGGAAATGTGACACTTGGCCACAGGGGAGCTCTAAACTAAGGTTCCCAGAGGAAGCTGCACCTGTGCTGTGAAGCATCAAGAAGCCATCGGCACCACTGCTCCTAAAGCTCCAGCAAGTGACTTCAGCAAGCTAGAACATCACAAGCCTAAAGTCAAAATTATATCTTAGACTGTCTCAACCTTTTTTAAAAAAATAGCCCCTCTCTTGCCTTCTTGTGTATGTGTCTTAACTCAGGACCATGGGATTAGCTTAAGGACCTATACCAGAGCTCTCTCTGAGAGGCCCCTCCACAACCCTGTCTAAAATCAACACCTTAAATCTCATGGGTACCCTCTCATTGGATGGCACCTGTTTTGTCATTAGCTCTTTAACAAACTACACCCTCCTCTCAACAAACCCAACATAAAAAGATTTTAGAACTCTCCCTGGACCTCTTGACACACCTTATATTATTCCTTGAATAACCGTTTTAATTCTATCCATAGGTCTTTCTCTAATCGATCCACTCGATCACCATATGGCACAGCACACAGACTCATACAGACAGCTTCCTCTTAACCTGAGTATAGATAATGGCCTCTGACCCAGGCATCCAGTATTGGGAGCCTCTTGACTCCACTACATCGAATTTTGAACAGGAAGAAGGCAGAAACTGAGCACAATGTCAGTACCCAAAATAAAGCTCCCCTCTCTATCTCATATCCCACTAAGTCACCCTCAATTTCTTTTTGTAGACCACAGGGGCTGTAAATGTTATCTCCTAGACCAGATGCTGCTGAGTTCCAGCCCAGACACATCTGCATCTTTCCCTCCCTCACCGCTGGTTCTCTGTGCAGCTCCCCCCACCCCCATGATGGATGCACGTTAACGAAATGGCCCCTCCTCCCTACTTCCAGCATGCCCTCCTCTTCTCTGCTCCCCAGAAATTAGAGATAGCTAACTACAAACACATAGTATGGACTCCTCAGCCACGTGGAATGAACTAGCCGTTCCTCTGAAACTGTAAGAAGGGTCCTCCACTCTGCCTTTTAGCCCTCTCCTTAGAACCCCCCCCCCACCTGCCCTTATACTTGGTAGACAAATGCTCTACAGACTTCTGCTACACCTTACTGTCAAAAAGGAGGTTTTTTGGACATAGTTTTTTGGTAAGTAACCCAGGCGAGCTTTGAACTCTGTACCAAGGCAGAACAACCAATTCTCCTGCTTTAACATCTCGAGTGGCTAGGATTATAGGCCCTACTAAGGATAGAAACTTAAAATGGCTTAGAAAACATCAGGACTCCCTCTTGGTATTTTAGAAGAAGGAAGTGATAGGAAAATGATTTTAAGGCCAGAAAGCCCCAACTGTAAGCATCAACATTCATTAAAACAAGATTTTAATTCATTCAGTCTTGGATACTCTTATTTTCATAACATAAACTAACATTTTAATTCTGACTTCACTTTTCAAAGAGGCACCTAGATGTAAAGTGTCTGTCCTTGATGACCGGGATGTATCGCAATAGGCAGACTGCTTGCCTCTCGTGCATAAAGCTCTAGGTTAGAGCTAAGGCAGGAGAGCAAATCTGAGGCTCAACTTGGGTTATATATGTTCTCCTATTCTGATAATGTTCCTAGGGGCCTAGCTCCTTTACCTGCATGGGCTACATAAGCAGCTCAGCAAACTACAATGTGCCCAGCAAACTCAGAATTCTCGTAGCCTCCCACCCCCAATATTCATCAATCTACAAGTACACCCCTCTCCACTCCTAACAACAAATTTAAACAGTTTCTATTTAAATATAGTCCCAATATATCTGGATACAAAGACTAGAAAGGCCAATCTGGCCTGGATTGTTGAGGGGGGGTACTTTTTTGGGTACTAAGTAGAAATTGTACTCAAGTAAATTTTTGGAGAATTCTTGTGCATAATTGGTCACACATTGATTTAAGTTACATGGATTACAGGAAGAGATGTGCAGAGCAGGAATCATTTCCATTATGACTGGCAGAAGGGACAAATGGCTATCTGTGGTGCCTATTAGCAAACCAAGGTGGGTGCTGGCCTCCTGGCTCCCTCAGTACCACAAGTACCTACAGCACAGTTCAAAGTCCATGCATCCCAGGTCTTCTCAGATTTTCTTCTCATCCCTCCTTAACCTGCCTCCCACCTTCTCTGCTCTGCCCCATGCTCCTCCTTATCTCTCTCTCTTCTCCCTCCATGTCCCTTCTCTCTCTCTCCTCCCCTCCATGCCCCTTCTCTCTCTCTCCTCCCCCTCCATGCCCCTTCTCTCTCTCTCCTCCCCCTCCATGCCCCTTCTCTCTCTCTCCTCCCCCTCCATGCCCCTTCTCTCTCTCTCCCTCCTCCCCCTCCATGTCCCTTTTCTCTCTCTCTGCCCCCTCCATGTCCCTCTCTCTCTCTCTCTCTCTCTCTCTCTCTCTCTCTCTCTCTCTCTCTCTCTCTCTCTCTCTCTCTCTCTCTCTCTCTCTCTCTCTCTCTCTCTCTCTCCTACATGTCCCTTCCCTCTCACTACTCTCTGCCTCTTGCTTCTCTCCTGGCCAAGTCCAGTCTGTTGGCTGTGTTCAGTCTACTACTTTCTCTCTCTTTTGCACTTTCCCACATGCCTCTGGCTGTCCTTTCTTATAACTACAATATAAACTTCCCCTTAAACATATCATGGAATTATCATGTCATTTTTTATACAAATTTTATAACACTAATTTTCATAATACCTATTACTTCCAATCTAAAAGGATAAAACGATTCTATGTTGGTGAGGATTATTTTTATTATCATTATTATTGTCAACTGGACTCAAGTAGGATCATCTGGGAACAGTCTCATTTGATGAAATGACCCAATCAGATTGGTCTGTGGGGAGGTCTTTGTGGCAGCTTCTTGATTAATGACTTATGTGAGAGAGTTCAGCCAGCTGTGGGGAGCGTCCCCCATAGGATGATGCTCCTGGGCTGTCTAAGGAAACAGGCCGAGCAAACAGCCCTCCCCTGCAGTCTTTGCTGCATCAGGCCTGGCTCAGAGGTGCTCAGAGGAGATTATGTTCAGTTTGGGTGATGGTCTGGCAGTGAAGCTCTGAGCCTGGATGGCAGAGAGTTAGCTCCTGGTAAAACCCAAGATGGGCAGATGGAGGCTGAGGCTCTGGGCTGGCCAGAAATTCCCAACCTGAGGTCTGCACAGGCAACATGCAGCCACCCACCCTCAAAAAGGCTTTCAACCAGGTTATGATGTATTTTTGTCCCTTTTAGCTCAAACATCCACGCACTCTTTATTAACACCTGTGAGATTTTCTCGCCTTTGAAATTAATTATGAGATGACCTCATGAATGAACCAAAGAGAGGGTGTTCATTGACGACGGGGTAGACAAAACCTGTTTTCATACAGCCTACCTTCAAAAGTCGAGTTTCAAAATGCATTCCTGACACCAGCAATATCACTGTCATCTGCCACTTCGTCCGAAGTTCTCAGATCCTGACACATCTAAAGAAACAGCTGGCATTTTTTAAGCTCAGCCGATCCCCCCTGTAGGGCTCCCAAGTACAGCAAAGTCGGAGAAGTTCTGCCCAAGACAAGCAAATAAACGCACACTACAGCATCAAGTGGAAATTCCAAAAGCAAGATGAAGAGAACGGGAGAGACAGCAGCAGCCTGAGAAGACAGCTATAGAGAGCAGCACGTGAGCGATTCCAGAGAAGAGACCTGGGCCTGTTACACAGTAAGAGACACACACATAAGCTAACAGTGGGTTGCAGTGGTGCTAACACGGAAGGACTCTGGAGGGAAGGGAGAATAAGACAATGGTGAGATTATCCCGGAAAGATCTGGAAGGGGACCTGCTTCCAGTTAGGAGAATGCCAGCCTCTCGGAAGAGATGCAGAGCCACACTGGTGAGCAATGCTGGGACCGGCGAAGACTCCCGAAGTTGGACGGAATCTTTTTGCAGCACGTATAAACCTTTGGGGGGGGGGGGGGCGCGTCCGGTCTCTTCTTTTGCAGCACGTATAAACCTTTGGGGGGGGGGGGGCGCGTCCGGTCTCTTCTCTACAGTGTCCCCGCTTTGGTCTTCCGACGTGCACGTGTTTTCCTCTCTTGTTCGCTTACTGTTTGTCTCAAACACTGACTGGTCCTTGTGTTTGGTTCTTTGTGTCCTCAACGGTCAAGGCTCAGATTAAGCATGTGCTACACCATTCAGTCCTCGAAGCTGCCTCTGCAGGGAGCGCAACTTTTAACCCTGCATTTTACAAAACCGAGAAGACCTGCAAAGAACTAACTGAGCCACATCAAAGTGCCCTTTGGGTACATTAACAAAAAAAAAGTGGCCACATACAGGCTGTGCTATACGGTTTAACTTGACTGTGTGCCCATGGTAAACTTCCTTAGCGGCAGGATACAGACTCAAATGCAGCTGCATCGGTCTGACTCTGGGGCCTAAATTCGAGGGCAAAGGAAGCCCAGATCCCCACATGGGGAATTCTGACCTCACTTCTCAATAAACACTCATACACTGAAATAAGGGAGGGCAAAGATGAAGCCATATAAGGCAGTAGCCAAGAGTTCTCCCAGAGACATCACACACACACACACACACACACACACACACACACACACACACACACACACACACTTTCTTTTTAAAGTGAAAGATTTTGTCATGTGAATATCACCCTAACAAAAAGTGGGGTGAGGAGACCTCTCCTTGATTTAGATTTGTTCAACTACAAGCTTTGTCAGATATGTTGATACTTAAAGCTCTTCATTCAGTTGTGTGTTGCAGCACAAGTGTGCACATGCACATAAAACAGTTGCATGTGCTATACACAATTAGTCGTAACTATGGGGATTCAACACATAAAGTCTTTTAGTTCAGGGCGCAAGTATACATGCAATATATATGAATACATATCAATAATTAATGAAAAAGAGGCCATGGCCTAGAAAGAAAAAAATGGTTTCTTTCCTGTGGGATTCCACTGGGTATATAAGCTACAGGTAAGGGTAGTTCCCATGCCCAGCAGTGAACGGTCAACCCAAAATGAACTCAGTGGTGTTTTGTAGATATTTTTTGTTCTATATTAATTTGTTTGGGCTTTTTCTTTATCTTACTAGTCTTTTATTATGGTTTCCAAATTTGTGTTTTTATGTTTGTGTGTTTCTTGTGTTTTTTTAATTTAGCTGTGTGTTTTCATCTAACAAAAGACAGAAAAAGAAGGAGTGGGGTTGGATGAATGAGGATTGGGGAGCAGATGGGGGGAGAGAAACCATGATCAGAATATATTATATGAATTTTTAATTAAAAATTACTTTTTAAAAAGAACACAAGAAAGAAAAAGGCCATGAATTGAAAGACAGTAAGAGAAGGACATTTTGGAGGGTTTGAAGGGAGGACAGGGAAGGAGGAAATGAATATTATAATCTCAAAAAGAGAAGTAATTAAACATCTTTTGTATGTGTTACACACAATTAGCAATAATGATGAGGATTCAATATTTAAAGCCTATTAGTTCAGGTCTGTGTGTTATGGCACAAAGTGTACACATGTCCACAAGAACAAAGTGTACTTATGTCCACAGGCACACAATGTACACATGTTCACAGACACACAATGTACACATGTTCACAGACACACAGTGTACACATGTTCACAGGCACACAGTATATACATGTCCACAGGCACACAATGTACACATGTCCACAGGCACACAGTGTACACATGTTCACAGGCACATGGTGTACACATGTCCACAGGCACACAGTGTACACATGTTCACAGGCACACAATGTACACATGTCCACAGGCACACAGTATATACATGTCCACAGGCACACAATGTACACATGTCCACAGGCACACGGTGTACACATGTCCACAGGCACACGGTGTACACATGTCCACAGGCACACGGTGTACACATGTCCACAGGCACACGGTGTACACATGTCCACAGGCACACAATGTACACATGTCCACAGGCACACAATGTACACATGTCCACAGGCACACAGTGTACACATGTTCACAGGCACACAGTATATACATGTCCACAGGCACACAATGTACACATGTCCACAGGCACACAGTGTACACATGTTCACAGGCACACGGTGTACACATGTCCACAGGCACACAGTGTATACATGTTCACAGGCACACGGTGTACACATGTCCACAGGCACACAGTGTATACATGTTCACAGGCACACGGTGTACACATGTCCACAGGCACACAATGTACACATGTCCACAGGCACACGGTGTATACATGTTCACACAGGCACACAGTGTATACATGTTCACAGGCACATGGTGTACACATGTCCACAGGCACACAGTATATACATGTTCACAGGCACACAGTATATACATGTTCACAGGCACATGGTGTATACATGTTCACAGGCACACAGTGTACACATGTTCACAGGCACACAGTGTACACATGTTCACAGGCATATGGTGTACACATGTCCACAGGCACACAGTGTATACATATCCACAGGCACACGGTGTATACATGTTCACAGGAACATGGTGTACGCATATACACAGGCACACAGTGTACACATGTTCACAGGCACACGGTGTACACATGTCCACAGGCACACAGTATATACATGTTCACAGGCACACTGTGTATACATGTTCACAGGCACACGGTGTACACATGTCCACAGGCACACAGTGTATACATGTTCACAGGCACATGGTGTACGCATGTACACAGGCACAAAGTATGCACAAATATACAAAATAGGCACACATATTACTTGCAGTTAATAACAACTATCCTAGTTACTTGTGTGTAGTTGGGACAAGTAGCAACTACAGGAGGAACAGCTCACTCTGGCTCACAGAATAAGGGTCCATCACGGTGAGTGAATTATGGTAGCAGTACCTTGAGGTGGTCGGTCACATCGCATCTGCAGTCAGGAGTCAGGATGAGGTGAGTTCTCTGCCCAGCTTGCTTTCTTAGTTTTCTCCAGTTCAGGATCTCAGCTGGTAGAATGTACCACCCACATGTAGGAGGGGTCCTCTTCCTTCAGTTAACCCCACCTAGAAATCCTGTCAAAGACCTGACTGGATTTGTTTCCATGGTGATTCTAAGTCCCACAGAGTCGACAATCAAGACATCAAATCAACATTCCTACTCTTGTTAACTTGATACTAAATCATTTTTAAGCCATAACCTTCTACTCCTGGTCCCCATCAAGCCTCAGGCCATTTCGTAGTGCAAATGCATTCAATCCAACTTCAGAAGTCTCTAGAATTTTCAACACTGTTCACATGGGCAATTCATTGTCTCTCTGATTTCCAAGTGAGCCATGAATTTTAGCGAGGCCCTGGGGGCACAGGAAAACAGTGGACCAACAAACAAAAGGCTTACAGCACACGAGTGACAACTGGAGTTTGAATCCACAGACACAGGTAGATGCCAGGCAGAAGTGGAAAACTACCTGTAACCCCAGCACTCAGCAGGCTGAGATGGAGGGTCTCTGGAATAAGCTGGATAGTATAGCCAGATAAGTGAGCTCTGGGTTCAAATGAAAGATTCTGACTAGAAGCCACATGATGTCAATCCCTGGCTGTCATGCTCTCACCCACTCACACACATAGATGCACACACACCCATATACACACATACATATATTGCATATGCAAAAGAAAAAAAAAAGAAAACTAAAAAGCTCCACCTAACATCCAAGGGCACCGAGTAAACATTTGTGTCCCCAAAGGAAGGAGCAGGGGCAAAAGAAAGAAAGTCTGGATCAGATCAAAACCAAACCTAGCAGATACCATCGAGCCCTGCACCCAGCATCTAAGCATCATGAAAGAGTAATCTGGCCTCAGAAGGTCCTGGGTAACCCCTCTTCTAATTTTGCCCCCTGAAACACATAGCCTGTCTCTTGGCTGGCTTTAGTCTGTACATGTAGCTTTCCTCAGTGAACATCCCCATGGTCTTAACGCCTCCGATATCCCGAGGTCTCTACTGCATCCTAGGTGCCATAGTCTCACAGTGATCTTTCACAGCCTCCTTGCAGGAATTCTGACCCTGCCCAGACCGCTTGGCTTCAGCGGCTCTGTGGAACCACAGATAGTTCCTCACAGAGTTTTCTCTTCTGCAGCCTCATCAGCCAGGTTTCAACTGTCCATGTTTCTTTCAGCTTTGGCCTCATAAACTCCTGTCAGAGTGGCCTGCTAAGCTCTGCCTGAAGCACTCTAGGGCTTTCTAGCCCAAAGTTTCCATCTTTTTCACAACCTTCTCAATACCAGTTCCAAATGTCTGAGACCACGTGGTCAGGCTTATCAAGGCATTTTTCCTTGTTTTGGTTGCCAAGACGACATGGTATACCATCAAGAAACTTAAGGAAAGGCTTGTTTGGCTCACAGTTCAAAGATCCAGTCCACCACAGCAGAGGGCCGATGGTGTCAGGAGCAGAAGATGATCACTCACACTGTACCTACAGTCAGGAAGGTATAAGCACTAACATCAGCTTGCTTTCTCTTTTCAGTCAGTAGATGAAACAGCCCCCCCCCCCCACACACACACACCTGAGACCTTAGCACAACAGACCCCATGATGGCAGTACCATTCAGGCTAAAGAACATCGAAGTCCACAGTTCTTGGAAAGGCTCTAAATGTACTTGCTTTTTGGCTTCAGTAGTCATGCTTCTAGCTAACTGTTCTTGTTAACTGAAGTATGTCAACCCAAAATATGTGTTTGTGCTTAATAGCTCACCCTGAAGAAGGATGGGGTTACACAGGGATGAGGAACAACCAATGTAGTCACCAGTTGGATAACAAAGACTTTCTATTGACTTAAACCATACCCCTGTAGTCTTCTCTGGTGGATACTCCACACAGAAGGACCCTAGCCCATGGAATGACACTGTCTACATTTAGTGTGGGTCTTCTCACTTCAACTAATTCAGTCTAGAAATTCCCTCACCAACATGCTCAAAGGCTTGTTTCCATGGTGACTGTAAATCCTTTCAAGTTGACAATCAATATTAAACATCATAGACTGATAACAATTTTGAGCACTCACCTACTACCAGATTCTTATTTAAATGTTATGTCTGAATTAATGAAGTTGAAGTTCATAAATGGTGAAAACAACTGTTTGGTGATCTGTTTGGTTCCATTCTCAGTCTTTCATGCCATTCATATAACTGTATATGAATACATGTATAAACACGCATACATAAAACACACATAAGTATTAGAGTGTCGTCCCTTTGTTTATACTATTTTGGAATCTCCAAAAATAAATTAGCTATGATGAAGACTGACAGGAAGCAGGGTCTTGGAACCACCATGACTCAGATCCTCCAAATATTGGCTAGGTACTTTATCCAAGAAGAATCCCCCAACTTTTGTACTTATACCTTTTAATGTCTATATCACCAGAGCTTTAAATATGGGAAAGTGTGAGAAGCATGCAAGTCAGTAGTAGGATATTTTCTTTCAAAATGTATGCTGATATTTTCATGAGACAGAAATGACAGAAATATGATTAAGTAGAGCTTTTGTGCTCCAACCATATTTAGAATTGACTCTTGTTATTTTTCTTTTGTTTGACCCACTGTGTGGATTCTTGAGATTCCAGATGAGGGAAATCCACATGTTATGCAGCCTCCCTATGCTGATGGATCCTATGGCTCCTCCTTGCCATATTGAATCCAAGCTCATTAGAGGCAGGAATCTCAGTAATTGATCACAATGTAGTTTTAATTCATCGGATTGCTCCTGGATCTCACTGTAGGATAGTCAGATAATAGTTCTTTCTAATTGTCACACTTACTGCACAGAAACTGGGGGGGGGGGGGATGATTGAAGGCCAGCCCAGCCTTGTAGGAGAAGGTGTGATATCTGTCAACCCTCCCAGACTTTAGCAGCCCATGCTGCAGCAAAGCCTGTTGTTTTGCAAGAAGTCTTCTATGAAAACAATGAGACAGAAAGATGCTTTGTGGAAGACAATGACATCCATTCAAGGGCCTCTCATTAGCTCTTTTATACTGTGCTATTTTGCACAGACTTGTATCCAGAATTATCTTGTTTTATTAATCAGTCTGGTAGACACTCAAAGAGAGGAAAAAGGGATGTTTTTCTTAAATGCAGATGGGAGGTATCGGGCGAGCCCTTCCCTTCATTCAGCCAGGCACTCACAGCGTGGGGTGGGGGCTTCTCTCTCATTCCCTTTTAGCAGCACTTTTGTGAGAGGAGCTGATGGCTTCCTAGAAGCACCAGTTCCCAAGTGGGTGCTTGAGTTTAAAATAACTCACTTCTCTAAAAGGGAACCGCCCCCACAGGCAGAGGGGGGGAAATGTTCTTTTTTTTCCTTTTTTTTCTTCTTCTAGTTACACTCATTGTCTTAGCCTGTTTTCTGTAGCTATAACTGAATCCACAGATTGGGTAATTTGTAAATAAGAAAGGTTTCTGAAGTCTGGAACATTCAAGTTCAGTGAAGAAGCAGCCCACGTGGACAGGAAGTAGAGGTGCCACATGGTGAGAGAGGATGGCCAGCTCAGCACTTCTCTGCAAACAGACTGAGGGAGGAAAACCAAGTGATCATTAGATGCAAATGAGTCCTTTGACTAGATCCAGCATCCCTTCATGATAAAAGTCCTGTGGAATCTTGAAATATGAGGGGCATGCCATAATATAAAGGTAATTTACAGGCCAAAGTAATGTTAAACGGAGAAAAACTATAAAGCATTTTTACTAAAATCAGAAATAAGACATAATGTCCACTCTCTCCATACCTGTTACATACAGTTTGAGGTCTTAACTCGATAAATAACTGGAGGATTTCAAGGGGTTACAAACAGAAAAGTAAGAAATCAAAATGTCCTTAATGTCCTTATTTATAGATGATATGATTTCATATAAAAGAACTAAATACATCTACAAAGTAGGCCGATACAAAATGACACAAATAAATGATAACCCTCCTATATACAGATAAGAAACACATGGGGAGAGAAACCAGGGAAACAAAACCTTTTACAAAACTTCTCAAGAAAATAACAGAATAAAACCTAAGAAAGTCAAAGATTCATACAATGAGAACTCTAAGACATCAAAGAAGATTCCAGCGGATGGAAAGATCTTCATGCTCATGGATCTGCAGGATTAATATTCTGAGAGTGCTCATCTCACCCTACTCAAAGCAGTACCCATAAAAACCCCAAAGTCATTTTTCATTGAAATTGGAAAAAACATTTCATATGGAAACACAAAATCCTACGATGGTTATAATAATTCTGAGCATCACGAGAAGAGCTGGAAATATCACCATCCCTGACTTTAAGTTGTACTACAGACCCTTAGTAACAAAACCAGGATGGCAGTGTCATAAAAACAGACACATTGATCAAAGGTGTACAACTGATAATACAAGCATAGTCCATACACCTATAGACTCCTGATTTTTGACAAAGAGGCCAAAAACACATGCCGGAGAAAGAACAACATCTTTAACAAATGGTACTGGTCAAACTGGATAGATAAAGAAGAATTAAAATATATCTATCTCTATCATTCTGCACAAAACTCAACTCTGAATGGGTCAAGGACCTCAGCATAAGCAGAGACATCTTGAATATGATAGAAAAGAAAATAGACAATATGCTTGAATTTATGGGTGCAGGAAAGGACTTTCTGAATAGGGTCTTGGTACCACAGGCAGTAAGACCAACGCTTGGCAAATGGATCCTCATGAAACTAAAAAGCTTCTACACCACAGAGAAAACCATCATTTGAGGGAAGAGGCAGACAGAATAACCCAATTTACATCTGTCACAGGGTCACAATCTAAAATACACAGAACTCCTCAGAACTTTGAGCACCAAGAAAATAAGCAACCCAATTTAAAAACAGGACATGGGAACAAAGAGAGTTCTCAAAAGATAAAACACAAATGACTGAGAAACACTTTGAAAATGGTGAAATCCTTAGCCACCAGGGAAATGCCAATTGAGACTACTTTGAAATGTCATCTTACCCAAGCTAGAATGACCAAGGTGAAAAAAAAAAAAAAAAAACCCAGCAAACAGTAAATAGCAGCAGATGCTGTCAGGGGGAACTGTTGGTAAGGGTGTAAATGGTGCCCCACTAAGCAAATCAGTGTGGAGATTCCTGAAAAGGCTTGGATTAAATCAACCATTAATATTGCTATTTAATCATTGAGCACATACTCTATATCCTACTACAGACTTACATGCTCACCCGTGCTTATATTGCTCTATTCACACAGCCACAAAATGGAAACAACTTAGGCATATGTCAGCTGATGAGTGGATAATGAGAGTGTGGCACAATGGAATTTTATTTAGCTGTTAAGAAGAATAAAATGACTCCCTATTAAGATATCAATTTCCTTTTTCTCCCTCTCTGTTGCTCTTCACTCAACCATCTCCATCTCTCACGATTTGTTCCTACCTTCCCTTGCTCACTCTCCATTATGATCCAAATTTACTCAGGAGATCTTCTCTGTTTCCTCTTCCCAGGGTCTCTCTTAAGTTCCTCCTGTTACCTAGATGTGGGGGTTGTGGTTTGCACCCTGGGTATTCCTTGCTTTATGTCTAAAATCCACTCCAAACAATAAAAGAGAGGGTGCCTAAACAGGACTTCCCCTATAATCAAATGAATGACCACCCTAACTGTCATTATAGACCCTTCATCCAGCAATGGATAGAGGCAGAAGCAGAGATCCATAGCTAAGCACCAGGTAGAGCTCCCGGTCCAGCTGAAGAGAGAGAGAGGAGAGAGTATGTGAGCAAAGGGATCAGGATCATGAGGAGGAGACACACAGAGATGGCTGACCAAGGCTATTGGGAGCTCAGTGACTCTGAAATAACTGCTGAGGAACCTTCAGGGATAGGAACTAAATCCTCCAAAGGTAGACGACTGTCAAATGGTGTGGGCAGTTTGTGGAGTCTCTTGCAGTAGATCAGACTATGTTCCTGGTGCATGAACTGACATCTCGGAGCCCATTCCCTACAGAGGAACACCTAACCCAGCCTTAATACAGAGGGAAGAGACTCCGACCTAACTCAGCTGGGTATGCCAGACCAAACTGATCCACCTTGGGACTCCTTATCCTCCTCGGGGAATGGATGAGGGGTGGGGTGAGGGGAGGCTGAGGGAGGACTGGGAGGGACTGGGAGGAGGGAAGTGAGGGGGAGCAGTGGTGACATGAAAAAAACTTTTTAAATAAAAAAAAAGGGGGACAAAAACATTTAAATAAAAAAATGAGAAAGAAAAATGAAACTGGCCAATTCCTGCAGCCATACCCTATGAACCCGCAAACAGGTAAGCAATCTTTACTTACCCTCTTCCTCTCCAAATCCAGGCTCCCAGGTCTTATCCACAGCAAACCACATGCTGTGGCATCTCCTCTCTCCCTGACTCCATTCCCACAGTATCATGGAGGTCCTGGCAACACACTCTACTTTCCTTCCTCCTGATACCACCTCAACACCCCTCTTCTAACTGATCTCTATTCCTAAGGGTCAGCTCAATACCTAGAAACATATTCTACCCTGAACCCACATTGGCCACACCTATCACGATCCCAGAAGCATTCTATAACAGGCAACCCATAGTTACCAGACTCTCCTAAGAGCCAGAGAGGACAACAGGAACCAATGAACAGAACACTGACCCAAACAAAGACAAGATCAGATATCAGCACACACTAGCTGAGGAAACGCCTGAGGTCCAGCTATAAGGCATGTTTCGTTTATTGATCAATGGGGGGAGGGCCCAGCCCTTTATGAGTAGTACTATCCCTGGGCTCCTCATCCTGGCTTCTATAAGCAGGTGAGCTGAGAAAGCCATGGGAAGCAAGCAATAAGCACCTTGTAAGTAAGCACCAGTAATCAGCTTCCCTCCATGGCCTCTGCATCAGCGCCTGCCTCCAGGATCCTGCCCTGTTTGAGTTCCTGTCCTGACTTCCTTCAGTGATGAATAGCAATGCTGAAGTATAACCCCCCCCCCAAAAAAAAACCCTTTATCTGTAACTTGCCTTTTGATCATAGTGTTTCATTGCAGCAGTAGAAACTCTAACTAAGATCTCAAACCCAGATGCCTAGGATTCTGTGTAAAATCATAAACAAGATGGGTAAGGACATTATGTTTACATTAGAGCTCAGCAAGCCTACCATAGTAGGTCTATTATGGGAGAGTTGTGTTGCATGACGCTATATTGCTGTAATTGGTTTAATAAAGAGTAGAATGGCCAATAGCTAGAAAGAAGGTAAGATAGAACTTCCGGGCAGAGAGAGAGGAAGGAGGAAATAAATCTAGATGCAAATAGAGACTGTGTTACAGCTTTGGAGTAGAGGGAAAGGAATTCTGGCCGTCAGAAGCCAGGCTATACCTGTAAATGTTCCACCTCAGCTCTGCCTTGCTCCAGACTTTCCCTGCAGAAATGTAGCAGGTTCTACTCTGCTCCAGTGAAAGGTGTTACAGCTCTGCTCTGCTCTGCTCTGCTCTGCTCTGCTCTGCTCTGCTCTGCTCTGCTCTGCTCTGCTCTGCTCTGCTCTGCTCTGCTAAGGGAGTTTCCTTGTAGAATCTGCTCTTCTCTGGTGAAAGGTGTTACTTCTCTGCTCCTTTCCACTATGGCATCAGAATTTCATCACACAAACCCCATTCAAAGATTTACTGGGATGGAGGAACTCAGAAGAGTGGCTGCCTCTGCCAGGGTGGGAAAAAAGCTTCAAACTAAACATGGTTTATATAGTTTCTTAGGAGTGGAATTTTTCCAGAATAACATTTTTCATGGTGGGAATTGGTTGAATTTCATTCCCTAAACTTGGACAAGCTCAGAAATTGGCTGGATTTTTGTGATCAGGGAGTGACTGGTTTTGTGCTCAGGGATTGGTTGGTTTTCATGCTCTGGAATTAATTGGTTTTGTGCTGAGTTGGTCAGGGATAGGGTGTATTTCTTTTCTTTTCTTTTCTTTTCTTTTTTCTTTTTTTCTTTTTTTGGCTCAGATTTCAGGTCCAGAATGTCGTTTATTCCCACTGGCCCCTGGTAACCTTTTGGCTCTGGTTTCAGAGTCAATGAATAATAACCTCTGGTCTCAGGGTCAAGGTGTTTTTCTTTGGCTCTGGTTTCAGGGTTGGGTGTGTTTCTTTGACTGGACCCTTTATCCTACAGAGATTCAGAATAAGTCAAACACTGAGACTGGAAGAGAAAGTAAAGGTCACGTGATAGAAGGTAGAGTAATTAAAAAAATATGAGTTAATTTAAGTTATAAGAACTAGTGGGACAAGCCTAAGCTAAGGCTTAGTTTTCATAATTAATAGTAAGTCTTCATGTCATTATTTGGAAGCTGGCTGGCAGGACAGAAAAAGGCTCATTACATATGGCATCCAACGTGGAGATTCAAATATCCCACACATGGCCTGGGAAAGCTAAGAAAATTTCTGGACAAGGAGCTGAACGTGGATTCTTACTTAGTCCTGCAGTCTCTGAGGCTGGCCAGTGCTCCCCATACAGAGGCACAGCTACCAGCCACTGCCCGCAGGCTTGAGGCAGCTGCCAGCTCCATGCACTAAGCTGAGCTGCATAGTGACATGGCAATTCAGGAGTTGTCTCACATACATGTTTAGAGAATTCTCAAGGCACTTAATAAAGTCAGGTCTACACACACACACACACACACACACACACACACAAAACTCTCTAAAATGCACAAATATGTTTGGAAATGTATTTAGATGCTAAAGAAAAGGAAATGGGTATAAATGAAAAAAATAAATAGTTTAAAAATAATAATGTAAAGTCTTTAAAGAAAAAAATTAAGTAATATAAAAATAATAAGCCATGTACAGATGGGAAATGCACAGAATGTCTGGATTCTGTGTGGTGCTTTGTTGACTTTGAGTTTTTGGAAACTGCTAAATTAAACCAACATATATATTTTAAGACTGTCTTAACTTCAAAATGAAAATCAGAAAATATGGTATATTGAGGAAGAGGTTATGTCTTTGTTTCCACAGGAAGCAAAAAGTTATGTTTCTCTTCAAAATTAATAAAGATCAGATATGGACAGGGAATATCTTCTGAGGATCTTAGCTGCACACATGAGGAGGAAAGTCAAGAAAGACTACAAGACAAGAGATATATAGGCTGATCCCTTGATATAGGAACACCTCTGAGGCTGAATGAGAGAGAAACCTTTCTGGCTACAAAGTCTCCATGACTTACTATTATATGCCATCCTTTCATGTGATGGATAGAGATTTATATTAATTATAGTGTAGTTATGCAGTCAAAACAGACTTATGAAGTCAACAGATGTCTTTTAGCTGTTCAAATGGAACAAAAAAATATCTTTAGCTAACTTGTGCATACTGCACATTCCATATTGTGCTAATGCATATATATATCCTTTAAAAGTTTGTGTGTTTTCAAAAAAAGGACTAAACAGCTATGAAAACAAGTACCCCAGGTGATCCAGCCTCTCAGAATGCCTCTGTTACACTTTCCTCAAAATTCTCATCCACAACAACTTCAAAGTTGCTAGCTGAGCTGGTCCAGTCTCACAGACTATCCAGCCAAGAATTTAGATAAGCTCTACACTTGCCCATCACATGGAGACCAAACTCTCCCGGGACTTAATCATTGTCCCAGTTTTCTCAGGGTTTACTAGAGATCTAGCCATCTCTCCCAATCCACAGGAAGCAGTCTAGAGAACATGATGCCCTCATAACCAAGAGGTGGGGTGGATATTTTTTGGTTGTTCAGTGGATTATGGATGTTTATCATCACTTAGGTGGATTAATTACAAGTTTTTATTGGTTATTGTTAGGGAACAAGCTTAACAAAAGACATTAGATTTGGGTATTTCTTTCTGAAGGGGAAAATCGGAACTGTTACATATAGAAACCCTGTCTTGATAACACATTAAAAAAAAAAAAGTTTCCCAGACCAAAAAGGTCCAGGAGTAGATGGTTTTAGCACAAAATTCTACCAGACTTTTAGAGAAGAATTAATACCAGTATTTCTCAAACTATTTCACAAAATAGAAACAGACGGAACAATGCTCATTTTTAAAAACAAGTCCACAATTACCTTAATAGATGTTTCTCAACTGAAGAACAGATTAAAAATTGTGGTACATTTACACAATGAAATTACTCAGCAAAAAAAAAGACATCCTGAAATTTACAGGCTGGATTTGGAGAGTATCACCCTGAGTGAAGTAACAGAGGCCCAGGAAGATAGACATGGTAGACATTGTAGTCATAGTGGATTTTAGACATAAAGCAAAGGATAACCAGGCTACAACAATCCCCAAACCCCAAGCAGTTAGGTAGCAGGAGAAAGTTAAAAGAGACATTCATGGATCTCCCTGAGAAGAGAAAACAGAGATCTCCCGAGTAAATTGGGATCATATGGGGGAGTGAGCAATAGGAGGTGGGAAGAGATCATGAGAGAAGGAGATGGTTGAGTGGAGGGAGTAACAGAGGAAGAGCAAAGGAATAGATATCTCGATAGAAGGAGTCATTGAGGGGTTAGAGATAAACCTGGTGCTAAGGAAACCTCCAAGAACCCACAAGATGACCCTGGGTAGGAATCCGAGCAATAGTGGGCAGGGTGCCTAAACAGGACTCCCCTATAATCAAATGACCACCCTAATTGTCATTATAGAACTTTCACCCAGCAATGAGCAGAGGCAGAAGCAGAGATCCATAGCTAAGCACCATGCTGAGCTCCCAGTCCAGCTGAAGAGAGAGAGGAGAGAGTATATGAGCAAAGGGATCAGGATCATGAGGAGGAGACCCACAGATACAGGCAGTGATGGGGCCACGCCTTAACTGAGGGAAAAGAGTATTTAAGGCAGACGTAGAAAGACAGAAGGATGGGATAAGCCAGGAGGAGCCAGGCTGAGGAAGCTGGGAGATAGCTGGGTAAGATCTGACTGTGGTGTTTACTCTCTCTAATATCTCCGACTTTCCCAGAAATCTGGCCTTGAGTTTCCTTTATTCATGCAATCATGCAACAGCCAGCTTTTATAGAGCTGGAAGTTTCTAGGCATGCTACCAGGGGAGAAGGGTAATCATGAATCTTATCCAAATGTGACCCCAGCAAGCTATAATAATGTCCTACTTGGTAAGAGATGTCCTCTGGTGCAATACTGGCATGAATATTATGGGGTAACCAACTCGTTGGCTATAAAGCCTTTTGCAGGAGGTGAACCCCATATCTGCTGCTATTAACAAGGCTAAGAACTGGTGGCTAGATTGATAGGTCCTATAGGAGAACCCACTACTGTCATTCTGCTAAATAGACAGTATTAAAATAACTGCTGGTGACATTGATATACTTCTAGATGAATATGTCTCTCAACCCTCAAGCTTCTTCTTAAAGTAGATGACAATGAAGACAGGTACCCACAGCTGATCAGTACACAGAGAATAAGAGATTTCAGAGTTATAAATCCTAAATGAGACATCCTATAACACATCCCTCCCCTTAATGCTCGGGGATCAAGATGGAAGAGAGGCCGTAAAAGTTGCAAGAGTCAGAGATGGTTAGTGGCTGACTAAGGAAACTTTTCTGAACACAACAGATCAGTTGCCCATATGAACACATGGCAACTGTGAGAGCATATACATGCACATATGAACTCATGGCAACTGTGAGGGCATGTACATGCACATATGAACACATGGCAACTGTGAGAGCATATACATGCACATATGAACACATGGCAACTGTGAGAGCATATACATGTACATATGAACACATGACAACCATGAGGGCATATATATGCACATATGAACTCATGGCAACTGTGAGGGCATATACATGCACATATGAACTCATGGCAACTGTGAGGGCATGCGCATGTGTGCAGCTAGAGCTGGGGGAAGTGAGCATGAGGTCCCACCTGTAGCTGAGGAGCCATTGGCTTTTGATAGTGCTAGGGGAGGGGGGAATCAGCTTTCTTTATTGGTGTTACACATGGTATAAAGACCACATTTGGTGGATTTATAAGAGGGATCACAGGGGGATAGAAGGAGAGAGGAAGGGAGACATTAGTTGGCTAGGGAAGTGGGGGTAGGTCTGGGGAAAGCTGGTTAAGGAGGGGTTAATATGATCAAAATATATTGTATGATATTATCAAAGAATTAGTGAAATACTATTTAAAAAACCAAATACTTGAGGAATACATAAATGTCTTCTAATATAATGTAGTAATGCTACTGTAGTAGTGCTTCATAGAACAGAAAGGCAGAAGATGGTCCTGTCTGACAAGACCCAGGAAGCTTCTCGGAGTAACTACTTATACTAGGTGTTGAGGAACATAGGTACCTTAGGGAGACAAAAGATTCCAGAGGAAGGAAGGGGTTAGGCTTTTCTCTACATCTGACAACAGATCCCAGAGCCCCAAAGAAGATGGGAAAGAACAACAGGATTGTTACCATGGATATTTCCCTTTAAGCTCATGTCTAAAGGATTCACTACTGCTAAATGCAGCGCTGTCGTGGGGTTTCTATTGCTGGGATGAAACACCATGACCAAAAAGCGAACTGGGGGGAAGGGTTTACCGGCTTACACTTTGGCATTGTTGTCCATCACGGAAGGAAGCCGGTACAGGAATTCAAACAGGACAGAAAGCAGACATCTCAATTATGGCTCCCCCTTCTCGGGTGACTTTAGTTTGTATCAAGCTGACATAAAACTGTCCAGCAAGAGTTCTTCAGATGAACATCTCTCTAAACAGCACTTTATGCTCTAAACATGAATCTAGAGGGGCTGGAGAAATGGCTCAGCACTTCAGAGTAGCAGCTGCTCTTCCAAAGGACTCAGGCTCAAATTCCAGTACATGGCAGTTTGTAACCATCTATAACTCTAGTCCCAGGGGGATCTGACATTCTCTTCTAACCTCCATGAACAATGTACATACATAGGATAAATAGGCAAAATATACATAGACATACATTGTTTTTTTTAAAAAAAATGAATCTAGGACTCATGTTCTTAATAATTTTGTTCACAAGAATCAAAAATAAAGGGAGTAATTTGATTGACTATCAATGGAGGAAAAGAACATAGTGTATTCACAGCCCAGAATATGCTCAGGAAGAATGGAGTCTTGACATATTCTTCAACATGGATGAAACCTGAAGACATGCCAAGTGAACATAACAATCTCTAGAAGACAAATACTGTAGGTTCCAACCATATGAAGCTCCTGGAATGGTCAAGTCCACAGTGATGAGGGATTCTAAGGAGGCAGGACAAGGGTTTTTAGTAGGAACAGAACCTACGGAAGGTGACATTCTAGAGATGGAAAGTAATGGTATTAGCATGACAGCGTGGACATGCTCAGTAGCACTGGTCTACATACTGAAAACATCCACAGTGACACACTCCGTGTTTAGATTTTACCACAGGTATTTTAAGAAGGGAAGGCCATGTAATATTTATGGCACATATCCATGTTTACAAATACAGAGGTGTGCTGAAAATTAAATGCAGTTGAGTAATCCCACCCACCTAGGTAAAATCTTTTCAAAATTAAGACTGACCTCTATAGCTATGTGTGGTGGTGTTTATCCGTAACCCCTGCATTTGGGAGGCAGAGGGATCTCTCTCTGGGTTCAAGGCCATTTTGGTCTACATAACAAGTTCCAGACCAGCCAGAGCTACAAAGTGAAATCCTGTCTCAAAAAAACAAAGACTGACCTCTGTCATGTACCCAGAACTGGGAAATTTACCAGCTCTGAGAGAGAGAGAGAGAGAGAGAGAGAATAGAATGACACTGGATGGACCAGGTCACCACCGTTTCATGTATTTTTTCTAATGAAGTTTTCTGGAATCCAGCCCCACCCACTTGTGCTACACCTGTCTGTAGCTTCTTCCACTGTATCACAGCTGAGCTGAGACCAGGCTGTCTGACCTGCAAAGCTCAACGCAATTGCTCCCTGGCCGTCAACAGAGACAGTGTTCTGAATCTTTTTCTACATGTGAACACTAGCTGCATATTACATGACACCATTGTACTCATGTTAAATGTGTCTTGTGTGAGATTGTATTGTAGTTATTGGTGAGAATATCATTGTTCCTGAGAGGTGATGCTGAAGATATATGATAGAACATTCAAATGATAGTTGGGTGGATGAATGGATGGGATAGACAGGTACGTAGGTAGGTAGATGACAGACAGATAGATTATAGATGAATATAAATAGAAAAAGAAAGAAAATGTGAGCAAAGGATAACACTATTGAAACTTGGAAGAGTGTAGAAAGGTGTTCATTGTGATATTCTTTCAATTCCTAATATTTCAAGTTTCTCAAAATAAAAGTAGGCAGAGAAATTCTGGAATTCAGTTCCATCCTGCACCTCCTGAGCACACGTGACTTAATGGCTTCTTACAGCTGGAGAGTAGAGACACAGTGCTCACACCAGGACAAGATCATATCCTCTCTACTGCAGAAAGGGTGTGCGGCAAACAGCCAAACCTGCTGGTTACTGTGCGCCTTGTGGCAATAATGGGTTGGATTTTCTTTTTTCTTTTTCTCTCTTTCTTTCTCTTTTTTTTGATACTTATATTCTCCACACAGTGAGTAAGCAATGACCAAGTCCTCCTATGGATAAGCTTTAAAAAAACAGCAAATAAGTGGCCCAGCTCCCCTACTTACATATCTATGGTCACACAGGAGAGGCATGGTTTTTCCAGTATCCTTAATGCCTCGAGAAGCATTGTTTATCTCGGAAGCACTGGAATCTCATAACTATTTTTCACTAGAACAGGTAAGAGCCGATACCATTGCCAACAAGATGACTAGGCATATGCAGCATGTGACCTAAAGGAGACTCCAGAGAATACAGGTACAGTTTCACACCTGTTTCAATGATTCTTCAGCACAGAATATGTCCTAAAAATATTCTCTATATAAGTAATAAGGTGACACGGGCAAGGGATCTGTGCAAGATGTTTGCCGGTATGTAGAATGGTGAGTGCTGAGAGAGCATCCTGAAGAAGCATGGCTTAGGTGAGCATGGTGGTGATGCAAACCTATAATCCCTATAAGTTCTAGGCCAATCTGGATTACACAGGAGGAGTCTTAAATAAAGAGAGAAAAGGAGGGAGGGAGAGAGCAAGAATAAGGGAGGGAAGAAAGGAGTGAACGAAGAGAAACACAGCACAGTGTCCTGTGGGTTCTCATTGATCCTAATAATAAAAACCCAGAGTTAAATATCAGGTAAATGCTGAAAGATCAGAGAGACCAAGGAGCAGCCACTAGAGAGACTTCTTACCTCTACCAAATCATCAGACAGAAAAAGCGGAGCCCCACCTTCTATCCCTCTCTCCGCCCAGCCATGGCACTCCCTGTCTCCACCTCCCAAGTACTAGGATCAAAGGCATGAGATCCCCAAGTGCTGCAATTAAATGTGTGAGCCTCCACTGCGGGGCTCTGTTTCTCTTTTAGACTGCATCAGTCTTGAGTAGCCCAGGCTAGCCTTGAACTCCTGACCTTCCTGCTTCCTCCTGCTTCCTCCTCCTGAGTGCTAGAATTACAGGCATGTGCCACCACTGCCTGGCCTCTATGATTAACTAGTGACTATGTCTGCCCTCTGATCTCCAGGCAGCTTTATTTGTTAGGGTAAACAAAATGTCACCACAATAGAGAAGTGCATAGCGCTGTGTGCCACTTACTTTCATCAATGTGACACAAAATGGAGTCACTTTGGATGAGACATTTTCCGTGGATGACCGCTTTTATCAGATTGGCTTTAGGCTGTTTCTGTGGCACGTCTTCGATTGTTGATTGATGTGGGAGGGCTAGCCCTCTGTGAGTAGGACCACTTCCGGTCAGGTGGTCCTGGGAGATCCAAGAAAGGCAGCTAGCTGCAGGTGAGCTGTGAGCAATTCGTTATACATCATTCTCCCATGGCCTCTGCCACAGCTCCTGCCTCCAGGTTCCCTCCTAGCCTGAGTACCTATTTTGACTTTCCTCAGTGATAGATTGATTATAATAAGACATGTAAACCAGATAAATATTTCTCTTTTCAAGTTGCTTTTGGTCACGGTCTTTATTGCAGCAATAGAGAGCAGACTAAGACACTCTGTAAAACAAAAGTGGTTTTGGTGAAATAAATGTGAGAAAGAGTTACAGATGACACTCTGTTCTTCATAAGGATTTAGACAGCACTCGTATGTAAGATCGTTGTACCCATGTCGAGCTGAGGGACCCCCAAAGACCACCAGGGAGCTGGACTGAATGCAAACACATGAGGGTTTGTTATGGTCAGGTTCAAAGGAACTCAGGTTGGAGCCCTTTGTTCTGACACAGCAGAGGTGAGGTGTTTTTTTTTTTGTTTGTTTGTTTTGTTTTTTAGAAAAGCCTACGAAAGCGGGGTGCAGCTGCATATCTTAGCATTTCAGGATTGGGTAGAGGGGTGTGGGGTACAGAAGCTATTGGCTGAACTTTCTGGTGAGAACCAAGCCCTGAATCTGCTGGCTGAACTTTAGGCACTAAATTAACTTTTGAATCTTACTGGTTGTCAGGCACACTCCCAGACCTGGGCCCCGCCCTCAGGCACCAAGTGTTCCTTTCCTGAAGGATAAGGATAAATCCATGCCTTCACAAGATGTTCATATACACATTTCAGACATTCTTCAAACCATTTGTAAATATGTATTAAATACTTTCAAAAGTTGATACTTAAAACAGAAATAGAGGAGGAAATAATTAAACTAAACAATAATAAATTCTTGAAGAGAGATGTTAAAGTATCAATGATGAGGTCTAAAGGACAGGAAAAAGCTTGTGAGAAGAGAATCGAAGAGAATCACTGGTTACCAATGCCAACAGCATGAAGTCCAGCATCTGCTTTGACTTTCCAGGAAGTGGTACCCAGAAACAGAGCTCCAGGCACAAGCAGAGGCAGACTCACTGGGAAGAGGAAACAGAGACAGAACTCAGACATGGTTAGAACTTAAAGGTTAGGCTACTAGAAACAGAAGGATCTTACCCAGAAACGCTTTAGAACTTGAGTAACGATTTGTCAAATTCTTGGTCCGATGATAGTTAACTTATGCATCAGTTTGGCTGGGTCACAGTATTTGACAAACCATCAGACTAGATAAAAATATGAAAATGCTTTAATCCTAATACTTATGTTTAAATGAATAAGATTTGATTTAATACTGTGAACAAAAACTCCTAGAAAGAAGCCATGTCCTCAGAGACTGATTAGCCCTGCAGTACTGTGGGATCATTCGATGCTGCAGGGCCAAAGGCTTATTATCTTATCTTGGGCTGGTTCTAGTGCCCCACAACCCCAGAAGACATTCATTCCTTACCTCTGATTCTGAACTAGCATCTTGTGAATAATCGACAGAAACGTTTTAGGATCTATTAGCTTTTCAGTATTAACTAGCTTTCACCAACCCCAAAAGCTAAGAATGTCACTGATGAACATCTTGGGCCTATAGAAAAGCATCCCCCTTCTTTCTATAACTGCCTCTCTGATGTACCCATAAATGTATTTTAAGCTTGCCTTGATTTATAACTTTGTGCTGTAAAACTCTAGGAACTTCATGAACCCAATCTCACATGGGAACATGGACTCTGAAATAACTTATATCTGTGCTCCTGGGCCTTAGTCACTCAAAATGGCTCCAGAATAAACTATCTCTTATCTCCTTTAAGATGAGATCTGTGGTTTTTGAATCAACAAGAAAGTATCCTTTATAATGTGATAGGAGGCAAGGGAGATGGTTCATTCAGTAAAGTATTTGCTTCATAAACACTGGGATCTGAGTTTGATCCTCAGAACCCAACTGCAAAATCCCAAGTGTGTATTGGAAGAAAATTAATAGAACAAAAACTTGAGATAATGATTATCATGAAAAAGGATGTTACCTTCTGTCTCAACAGTGAGTAATAGTTATGAATCATAACATGAAAACACTAATATGGACTAACAATTGCTATGCAAATATGTGTGGGAGGTGTGAGGCCAAAGTGGTTACATTAGAGATAAAATTCACTTACTACAGCAAGTCAAAAGATAATCCTATAACACTAAGAGGTTGCCATACACACATCTTGAAAGAAAATACTCAGGTCAATACCAAAGAAGCAGCAGAAAGCATTGCAGAGTTACTCTGTTATAAACCTGTAATATTGTCTTATCTCTTGATTGATTTACTTTTTTTTTTTCACTTTATTAAATGGGTCACACATGTCAGACCATGCAGGTGGGAGTCAGAAGTCAACTTTTCAGAATCCGTTCCTGCCTTCCAACTTTTATGGGTTCTGGGGATTGAATTCAAATCACCAGGGGTCTATGGCAAAAAACCTTCGCTCACCGAGCCATTTCTTGCCTACCCTGTTCATTTTTATTTTATTTTATTTTTGCTTGGGTTTGGAAACCACATGAAATACAGAAAAGTAAAAGCAGGAAGAATCTTGAGGGCCAACAAGAGACTTCACATTTCAGTCTACTCAAAGCTTTGGTGGTGGTGTGGAAATTCTCTTCCTCTAAGTTTTATATCCCTAGATATCAGAACATTTTAACCAATAATATAGGGACTTAGAGCCAATAACCCAAGCTTTAAGACAAGCTGAAAGCACAAAGCACATATTAGCTTTGTATTTGGGTTACCAAATGTGTCCACAGACACAATGGAAGAGTTCTTTCTATTGTATTTTTTTTCTTTTGATAACAAGTCCTGTTGTATATCTCAGACTGACTTCAAACTCACTCTTCTTGTCCCAACTTCCCCAGGGCTGGGATTAGAGGTGTCTGTCACTATGCCCAGTAGCGACATCTAACCATGAAAACACTGCCAAGAACAAAACTCACTGATTGAAACGGAGGTCAGAAAAACAGGGGCCTGACGCAATAATAATAGGAGACATGTAATCGGACATGTTGAGAATGGCTGGTAAAATAAAGCAAATTAACTCAATTTCCCAATTTCCCCCTCCACAAATTTTGTCTAAGAAGCATGGTAGACTGAGGGAAATTTCCGTGGGGTGCAGTGATTGCATGAAGCTGGAGGGGCTTCACAGATGCCTCTGTCCCGCAGATCTCATTCAGCTGATGCTGGCGGAATACTTCTAAACTTTCTTTTAAATTGCTGGGTCTTACTTCCATTTCCATGATTCTTCCATATCCAACCATGCTGCTGTTCTTTTTACAATAATTACAGTACTTGATTCAAAGATATTCTTGAAAAAAAAAATGGGGGTAGCTTCCAAGATACAGGCCTTTGGTAAACACTTAGGAGAAAAACTAGATCCTCTGTACCAAGAAAAAAAAAAAAAAAAAAGAAAGAAAGAAAGAAAATTATTTTTCTTCAGTTTGTATCCAGATCAACTGACTATATCACGGTGTAATAGCTAATATGTAAGTAGACATCTTCTTAATTTGTCAATAAACCACTTTTGAAGTCTAGTTCAATTAGCCCCAATGAAATCCAAGATTCTAAAGGGAACCAATGTTACTCCCTCAGGTTTCTCTAGGTCTCTAAGTGCAGCAGAAAGATAGCATTCATACTTCTGAGATCTATATTTTTAGCGTTTTTTTTTAAAAAATACAGCTTCTTGTACTACAAAGTTTTAGTAATAAAAACCACAAGGTATTGGCATAAAAACAGACACGATGATCAATGGAATCGAATTGAAAACTCAGACACAAATCCATACACGTGATTTTTGATAAAGAAGCTAGAAAGACACAAAGGGAAAAAGAAACATCTTCAGCAAATGGTGTTGGTCTAACTGGATGGCCACATGTAGAGAAGTGCAAATACATCTATATTATCACCCTGCACCTAAGTCCATAAAACCAGATACACTGAACCTGACAGAAGAGAAAGTAAGGAGTAGCCTTGAGTTCATTGGCACAGAGGGCAAGTTCCTGAACATAATGTCAGTAACATAGGCACTAAGATCACCAATTAATAAATGGGGCCGCATGAAACTGTAAATCTTTTATATGGCAAAAGGCACTGTCAATAGGACAAAACGACAGCCTCCAGAATGAGAAAAGATCTTCTCCAGCTCCACATTTGATATCCAAAATATATAAAGAACTCAAGCAAGATTTCAAGAAAACAAATAATCCAATTAAAAATGGGGTACAGATCTATACAGAGAATTCTCAAAAGCGAAACATAAAAGGCTGAGAAACACTTAAAGAAATGTTCAGCATCCTTAGTCATCAGGGTAATGCAAATCCAAGCCACTCTGAGATTCTACCTTACACCCATAAAAACAGCTAAGATCAGCAAAACAAGTGACAGCGTATGCTGGTGAGGATGTGGAGCAAAGGAAACATTCCTCCATTTTCCGGGAGAGTGAAAACCTGCACAACCACTATGGAAAACAATCTGGCAATTCCTCAGAAAACTGGAGTAGATCTACCTCAAGATGCTGCTATGCCACCCAAAGAATGCTCCATTGTGATGCTGCTATGCCACCCAAAGAAAGAATGCTCCATTCCGATGCTGCTATGCCACCCAAAGAATGCTTCATTCTACCCCAAGGACACTGGCTCAGCTATATTCATAGCAGCTTTTCCCTAACAGCCAGAAACTGGAAACAATCTAGATGTCCCTCAACAGAAGAATGAATAAAAAAGATGTAGTACATCTACACAATGGAGTATTACTTGGCTGTTAAAAACAAAATAACATCATGAAACTTGCAGACAAATGGATGGAACTAGGAAAAAAAATCATGCTGAGTGAGCTAACCCAGAAAGGCAAATATGATATGATAATAGATGTTAAATAAATGATAATCATGCTACATTCCACACACCCGGAAAAGCTAACAAGAAGGGCTCTAAGGGAGATGCATGGAACTCCTTGGGAAGGGGAACTAGGATAGATTTTGCTAGCAAACTAGGGATGGGTGGGAATGGGAATGGGGGGGGGGAGATCAGTGTTGGGAGGGATGGAGGGAGAGAGTATAGGGAGAGATAACTAGGTTTATAGGCCGTGGTGAGGGGCTTCATGTGGAAACCTAGAGTAGTAGATACTTCCAGGATTCTACAAGGATAACCTTAGGGATCTCTCCTAGTAATGGAAGATTCAGAGCCTGAACTGGCCATGTCCAGAAACTAGGCAAGACTTCCAGTGGTAGGACTGGGGCACCAACTCAGTCTCAAAACCTTCAACCTACAAACCACCCCACCTGCAAGATGTACAAGGGCAGTGGAGGCTCAGAACTTGTGGGAGTGGCCAACCAATGACTGGTCTAATTTGAGGAAGCCCATGCCTGACACTGCCTGGGTGACCAGAGGCTGGAGAGCCTGAAACTTACAATACAAAAGAAAAATAAAATGATTTCTAATGATATTCCTATATACTCATAGATTGGTGTCTAGGCCAGTTGTCATCAGGGAAGCATCCTCTGGCAGCTAATGGGAGCAGATGCAGAGACCCACAGTCAAACATTGGATAGAGAGAGAGCCCAAATTGGAGATCTGCATCAGGTCCCTCTCCTTGGAGCTCAGGGAATCCCGTGGAAGAGGAGGATGAGGAGGAGGAGGAAAGGCTGTAGGAGCCACATGGGATGAGGAAACCTGGAGAACACAGTCCACGGGCTCAACTAAGCGGGGCTCACAGGGGCTCACAGAGACTGCATGGGTCTGTGCTAGGTCCTCTGCATATATGGTTGTTAGCTTGGTGGTTTTGTGGGACTCCTAACAGTGGGTGTCAGGGCATCTCAGGTGCTTCAATCTGCTCTTGAGACCTCTATCTTCCTACCGGATTGCTTCACCCTGACTTGATAAGACGGTTTGTGCCTAGTCTTACTGTATCTTGTTATGCTGTGTTTGGTGGTTATCGCTGGGAGTCCTGCTCTTTTCTCAAGGGAAACAAGGAAGAGAAGATCTGGGGGAGAGACAAGGTGAGGATGAACTGGGAGGAGTGGTGAGAGGGAAACTGAGGCCAGGACATACCGAAAACAATAAACAAAAACAATAAATAAATAAATAAATAAATAAATAAATAAATAAATAAATAAATAAATAAATAAATAAATAAATAAATAGAAACATAGCGTGTTGAAGCTGTAAAGATGGTTCAGCAGTTAAGACCACATCTTGCTCTGCAAAGGACTTGGGTTCAGTTCCCAGCACCCACATGGTGCTTCATGACCACCCATGACTCTGGTTCCAATGATATCTAGTATCTTCTTCTGACTTCCACAGGCACCAGCATCACACATAACATGACAGCATTCATAAATGTATCCAGACCAAACACTCATACATAGAAAATAAGATTTTTTTAAAGACTGAATCCAGATTGTATCTCAAAGAAATAAAAGAGTACTATAGTTTCAAAAATTTAAATTTAACGTTTCATGTTTTATGAGTACCATTTTTAAAGCTGTACATAAAACTACATAATTTAAATTTAATATAAACATTTACCAAAGAAGAGAGGAGAGGAAAAAAGGCATTTGCTATGCTTCAGAAGTACACAGCTGATGACAATGGGATTTGGCGGAGAACAGTCAGAGAGGGTTCCTGAGCTAACTTAAGTGACCAGAGGATAGAACCACGTCCCTGGATTGTGGACTGGTGGAGCATGCGTGTACAGAGAGTACTATTTTAATTTTGTAGACATAATATCTTTGAGATTCTGGCTATACTTTCAATAAAGGTGTCAAGTGGGATGTTAGATGTGTCACTTTGGAGTTTCCAAATGCTGTCAAGGCTACAGGTGGTATGTTTAAATCACAAGTCAATGGTGTTTAAAGTCTAGTCTCTAGTCACTGGCACAGAGGGCAGAGTGACTGAGAGAATGGGCTTGTTCTGGCTGTTTCTATTGCTGTGATAAACACCACTGCGAGAAGCAATTTGGAGAGGAAAGGGTTCATTTCATCACAGAGCTCCTGGGTCACAGTCCATCACTGAGGGAAGTCAGGGCAGGAACTCAAGGCAGGAACCTGAAGCAGAGACCTTGCAGGAATGCGCCTTGCTTGCTGGCTTGCTCTCAGGCTCACATTCAGTTACTCAGACCTCTCAGGACCACCTGCCCAGGGGTGGCAGTGCCCCACAGTGGGATGGCTCATTAATCAAGAAAATGCCCTACAGGACTGCCCATAGGACAGTCTGATGGAGGTATTTTTTTCAATTAAAGTTTCTTTTCCTCCGATGACCCCGGATTGTATGAAGCTGACAAAAAAGAAAAAAAAAAAAAAGTCATTGCAGGAATCAATCAATGGTCGATTTTTCAGACTCAGACACATCATAGTTAGGGGATTGGCAAAGAGGAGACAAAGCAAAACTAAAAAGGTGTGAAAAGAGATAAATAGAGATAAATAACACTGAAGAGTGAGCAGGAATGACGTGACAGAAACTGAGAAGAGAAACTAACCATTTCTGAGAGGTGAGGTCAAATTTAGAAATGCAGGGAAAAGAATAGCTTGTTGCTTTAGTGGCATGAAGGTCAGGAGGTCATTGGTGACCTCGGTAGGAAACTTCAAATGACTCCAGAGAATAGGAAGACAAAGGGAGTGGAGAGGGCTGGCAGAGGAAGCCACGAGGTGGGCAGGCAGTGAGAGGGACAGTGAGGTCGGGGTGCTAGTCTCTGTGGAGGATTTTGTTTTTTCACATTGGAAGCTTCCACACTTGACCTTCTCACAGCCCTGCTTCAGACACCATCAGCTTTTGGTTTGTTTGGTCTATGGCCCCCCTACTAGGTTTTGTTTTGTTTGTTTGCTTGTTTTTGGTTTATCGAGACAAGGTCTCTCTGTGTAGCCCTGACTGACCTGGAACTCACTTTTTAGACCAGGCTGCCCTCAAACTCACAGAGATCCACCTGCCTCTGCCTCCTGAGAGCTGGGATTTGTGCCACCACTGCCCAGACACATTTTTAAAAATTATACATTACTTACATTCTCACTTTGAGAGAACATGCAGATCTAGACATCTTATAATTAATCAAACAATTACTGCCCAGTCAAGGTACAGAACAGTTCTACCACCCCAACTCACCTCCCCCGCTTCCTTCTCTTTCTACCAAGAATCTGCTTCCCATCATTATAGTTTCGAGACTGGCTTTTGAATGGAAAAAAAAAAAAGAAAGAAAGAAAGAAAGAAAAAGGAAAGCGTGTGACTGCTCCTAGATATTGTGGAGATGGTTTATTGTAGATATGTGGGAGAGCATAGCCAGAGGCAGGGACATCTGGGAAAGTCCAGAATGAACATCACCAGCCTGAGCTGGGCCATGCAGGGAGGCAGATACATCAGCCAGTAGGCCAGAGGCTCAAAAGGCAGGGGGTGATAACCAAAATCTCTGGATTATATAGGGAAGAACCTCTGGGGGAAAAGTAGCTCAGTCTCTGGGTTAAATAGTTTAGAATAGAGGGCAGGGTATGCAAGCCATACTGTACAGCAGGTAGCATCTGGAGGCATGCTGGGAGAACCTGGTGGCCAGCTCCAGCTTCAGTATGTTAAAAAGGCACCCAGCCATTTTTCCTGAGTTTGAAACTTAACAGTTTTCACATGATACATCAGCCTTGGTTCATGAAATACTGTATATTTTTTTGCACTGCTGTGTAGTAGAGGATAACTTTGAAATCTGATTCTTCTGCTTCTACCTCTAAAGAGCTGGGATTACAATCATCATCCATCATGCCCAGCTTGATGGCAACCCAGATCCAGAAAGACAAATACATGGATATTCGCTGTTAAATCATTGATAAGCAAGCTATAATTTACATAACCACAGAGGAGAGTTATAGAGGAAGAGACTGAGTGGTATAGATAACTCTCATTGAGAAAAAGAAATAGAATGCATAGTTATTGATGGGTGGGGAGGGAGCTGGGACTGTTGACTCAAGTGGGAAGGGAGGAGGAAGAGGGCACAGGGGAAGGAATATGAAGAGAGGCAGATAAAATTGAGGGCTATGTGAGGAGTATTATGGACAGCTAATACAATAGAAGCTTACTAAAATATGTATGTACATGAATGGGATCTAAATGAAATTGTGAAATAATGAGGCCCCAACTGGCCATTTCTTGTCACCAAATAAAACTTTCAATATCAAGACTGGGTTACATCTATGTTAATTGTTAGCCAAAGGGGTCCTATGGGAATCCCCAATCAACCCAGGTTTTTTTTCCAAAACTATCAGTTGCTACCCACAAAATGACACTGAGGCTCATTCCTAAAGACAACATTTGCATAATTTGTCAGCTATGAAGAAGTCAAGCTGACGTCTACATAGAGCCTTCATTTCTGTGTTCTAACATCTTAGGTAGAGAAAGGTACTTGGCAGCGTACCAAAGAAGAAACATAAACACGAGCCCTTTGATCTGCAATGATGCCCTGACTACAAGATAGAATAGGGCAATGGTGCCACAAAGCTTGTGGGAGAGACCAGCAACATCGAAATTGACTTAAGTCCCACTACACTGCTTGGGTGACCAAGAACCAGAGACTAGATATTCTAGGAACCTAGAGAAAACCAAATACCACTGTTCTTTTTTTTTTTTTTTTAAGCACAAGTAAAATGACTCCTAATGACATTCTGTTATAGTCATAGATCATTGCAAGTGGGAAAAAATAGAGACCTATAGCCAGACCATGAGCAGAGAATGGGAGACTCAGCCCTAAATGGGAGGTCTCCATCAAATCCCTTCACTCAGGTCTTAGGGAACCCCACAAAAGAGAAGGCAGAAAGAGTGTAAGAGCCAGAGAGGATGGGGGACACCAAAGAGACAAGGCCCTCTGGGTCAACAGGACCAAAGTTCATATGAACTCAGAGAGGCTGAGGCAGTATGCACAGAGTGGCGTCAGGCCTTTGTGTATATAATATGGCTTCTAGTGCCGTGTTTTTATGGGATTCTGGGAGTGCAGTTGATCAGACCTCTGGTTCTTATGTCTTCCCTTAGGCCCTTTCCCTTCTGTCTGTCTTGCCCAAGTCTGATGTGTTAGTTTGTGTTTTATCTTATTATATCTTATTTTATAATATGTTATTATTATCCCTTAGAAACCTGTTTGTTTTCTAATGAGAGACAAAAAGGGGGCGGACCTGAATGGGAGGGGCGATGGGAGGAACTGAGAGGAAGGGGGACCCATAACTAGGGTATATTATGTGTGGAAAAAAATCTATCTTCAAAAAAGGGAAAATAAGTGAAAGCCAAACAAAATGAGAAGCTAGTGACATGACCCTCAGTCAGCTTTTGGAATGTTTCAGATTTGGGTATTCTTGATTAAAAATCTACATATGGTAAAGGCCATAAAAAATCTTCCCAGATAGGAAAAACTCAAAGATAAAATGTATCTGATCCCAAGCACTTTGTATAAGAGACATTCAACCCATCTCAGTACAGAGAGACAGGCAGAGAGAGAGAGAGAGAGAGAGAGAGAGAGAGAGAGAGAGAACCTTTACACTTTTCCATTTCTATGAGATTCTTAAGAATCTAAACAGATACATCATGTTAAAAAGCAGATTGGTGCTTCCCTGAAATCCAGGAAATGGTGGAGGATTGAATGGCAGAGAAGCATCAACAAACCAAGGGTAATAGAAATAAACATCATGGTAATGGTTTAATGGTTATAAACATGTGTTGAAACCCCTTGGATCTTACATTTTAAACGATCTCTCAATAAATGTATAAACACAAGCTGTACCAGTAGTTTGCTTACAGCTGGGTCCTCCTTAAAGCCACCTCTCCTCTTTTTATGTCCATCTCACCTACCTATCTGTACTCACATCCTATTCAACTGAGTTATCTATTCCTTACAGAGCTGCAAAAATTCTCCCACCTTAAAGCATTTCCCAGAGTGTGTTCTGGAGTGCAGGGTATCTAGGTTACAAGAGGCCAGACGAACAGCTGGGAAGGCTGACAGAGAAGACCAGAGGTTTTCTCTCCACACTTTTCCTAAGCAATGGAATTGATGCTCTGATTAGGCCCAACTTTTTTTCTGCCTGCTTACCAGTGCACATAAAGATCTGCAGCTTTTTGGTAATCAAGTTCACATACGATCAGCTGTGCACCACAGAGGCTTTATCCTTTGTACAGTGATGTCTTGGACTACTATTTGGAAAAATGAACCCACCAGTGAGTGCTGGGCAGGAACAAAAGGCCTCTTCAAGTGTGTAGTGGTTTAGATGTGAAGTACACCCCTTAAAACTTACGAGGGATTTGTCTCCAATGCAGCAGGTACAGAGGTAGATGCTTTAGGAGCTATTGACTCAGAGCTTCCGAGATACCTTGAGGTGAGCAATGCTGAATATCATGTACTCCCTACTGTCTTAGTTAGGGTTTTATTGCTATGAAGAGACACCATGGCCATGGTAACTCTTAGAGAGAAAAGCTTTTACTTGGGTCTGGCTTATAGTCCATTGCCCTCATGGTAGAAAGCATGGTGATACTCAGGCAGACATGGTGTTGGAGAAGTTGCTGAGAGTTCTACATCCTGATTGGCAGAGAGCAGGAACATAGTGAAACATTGGGCTTTGCATGAACTTCTGATACCTCAAAGCCCATGCCCTGGTACACACTTCCTTCAACAGGGCCACACCTATTCCAACAAGGCCACATGTTCTATAGTGCCACTCCTTATGGGCCTATGGGGGCCATTTTCATTCAAATAACCACACCCACCATGTTCAGAGACTCAGAAACAAGGAACCATATGACCATAGACTGAGACTTCTGAAGTACTGAGCCAAAATGAGTCTTACTTTTTTTTCAAAGGTTAATTATCATGGTTCTTTTGTTCCAATAGGGGAAAGGTGATTAACGGTGGGAGGGTGAAAATGCACATAAACTGTCCAAAAAGAGAGGGGGAAATGTAGGCATGAAAAAACTAGGAGTCCGGAATGTGGTAAATAAAAAAACAAAATGAAAGAAAACACCAAGCCATTGAACCAAGCCAATTTAAAAGGAAAACAGACAGTAAAGCAGTCAGGATAAAACCGCAGGTAAGAATACAGTCTATGGTATGTAAATAAAAAAAAAACTTTCAAATTAAAAAGATAATAGAGACAATTTAGTGTATAGACGCAATTGCATTACTTGCCAGACAGTTTTGGTTTTTGTTTACTTACTTTTGCAAAATTTGGAACATATTAAACCATGATATATATATAAGGCAAAACAAAATACACAGCTTTCAAGTAAATCCACTGTATTTCACTTATAATCAATAATGCCCATGATAGAAAATGTCTAAAATGTTGTGATTAAATGTCATGATGTTTGTCCTTGAGGAAAATAAAACCAATAATATGTGTTGCCATATGTGGTTCAGGTGTAAATATTGGTATCTTAGGACTCCAGACTGCTACTTTTATTTCTGGGCCATTTTCAAATTCTGTCCTTACTATACACCTCTTACACAATGGTAGAGAAATTCAAGCTGCTTGGGAATTAATTATAAGAAATTTAGAGGGAGTGGAGTCCATGGCATCTAGCCTCAACCCTAAAACTACACATCAGAGATTTTAAAACAAAGCTTAGACCCTCTGCTTCTAGCCTCTGCCTCGGCGTCTGTTTTGCACATGCTCACCCCTTCTCCCTGCCTGTCTTTGCATGACAGGCTTTGCTGTTTTTGTCTCCTACTTCCACTGTCTCTCAGGACCCCTCCAGGCGTATTGTGGTCCAGCCTCACCTTACATGCCCTGTAATTACGTTGTGTACAGGAAACAGGGTGGAAAGGATGACAGTTGTAGACATGTCTGGCAGCAGATGGATGAAAATCCGCCTTCACTTGCCTTACGCATCGCAGATATCTCTAGCGGAAACAATAGCAAATGTGAGGATCTATGAGGCCTCTGTCATGCTGTCAGGGAGCCGAGCCACGTGATCTGTTATGTAGGCGGTTGCGCCATCATTCTTTAGTGCCCGAGCAAAGACTCGGTGCTTACACGTGACCAGAAATTATCACCCGTACACCTATTTTCTTCTTTTCTCTGCTGTCAACATTCTCCGGAAATTTCCAGCTACTATTTATACGTTCACTTTCTACACATTATTATTTTAGAGTTTCCCCTAATCGTCAGGTAATAACAGCTCAACACTATATTACTGGAGCTTGAACAGTCTCTTCTAGCAAGATACTGTTGTCACATTGAATGACCCTGTGACCTTTAGGAATGCAGAATATGCAAACACCGGCTCTTTCCATTAGAAACACTATCTCCTTTTGCCCTAAAGACCAGCTGTAATGTTCACATATTGACTACAGAGTAAGTAATGGGCATCCTGTGCTAAGCTTAGCAGAAAATGACACTGCATTCGTGGCTTTGATGTCAAGCATTGTCTGCTAAAATCTTTCATAAATGTGTAAATAGCACAGATTCCCCACATTCTTTAAAAAAACAAAACAAAAAACCCCAACTAAATTGATATCATTCTCACTCAATATGGTTGACGCAGCTGACACACTCAGGCTACCTTCAGTTAGAAACGCTGAAAGGAAAAAAACAAAGAAAAAAAAAAACAACTGATTTACTGGTACATTGATAACCTCTAAAGAAAGACTGGAAAATGTTCAGGTCTGAGAGACGCTGCAAGCATCGATGAAGGCCGGAGCATCACAGCCTACGGATCCTCACATGGGCCATCAGACTCCAAGGCTAGTATTTTAATACCTTCGCAGGAATAGAAGAGTCAAGGCCTGCTGAAAGTGGACGTGGTGTCAGCATTAACTTTTTGCTACCTAAAGTAGGACCTTATGCAGCAAAACCTGCACCTCCAAGGAACACCGTGGACACCAGTACAAATGTTTTTGCAACTAGGAAGAAACATATGCCTGGGCTTTTATTTGTGACCAGCCAACTTGTAAGAGCAGTATGACACCAGAATTAGCAAAACCCCATCCAAGCAAGAAGAGGAAAGGGTATATTTGATGGGAGACTGGGCTGATTAGTTAGGGGCCTAGAGATGATCATGATATCTAGGAAGTCTGGAGGAAAGCCATGCGGACAGCACCAGCGCCGTGTAAATTAAGTTGAGATCCTCTGCTCTGTCCAGGATACACTTGAAACTCGGATGCCAAAGCCCCAGGAAACACCAACCTATACAACAAAGCTCTGAGATATTTCCCATCATTGACTTCTCCTTTCTCTCCAAGGAGCTAACACAGGAGAAACATGAGCAAAGCCCCCAGCATTTCCCTACAAGGGGAAGTACATGCAAAATGCAGGCAGGGAAAGTCTAGGGACAGGGACTCTCAAACTCCACTATTTAGAGACGTGTCCGTGCTCACTCCTTTGTTGTGCTGCTGCTTCTTCTCCTTCTTCCTTTTCTTCTTTCCAAAGAGAAAGGATTCAGTTCTCAGCATCCCTAATCAGTAACAATTGGCTTTCATCTCTGCAAGTTATTTTAGCTTACCAAAAAAACGGAACCAGGTTTCCTAGAACAGGAAGTAGTTGCAAGCTCACAGCTACAAAAGAGTAACTTTGAGTGTAACCCCCTTGTTAGTGAACATTTGTAGGAACCGTTAGCAGCACAAGCTGAGAACACGGCCTAGCAGCAGTGGATAAATTGAAACCAAAGGATAATAATAAAAACAGAAAAAGAAAACAAGGATTACCATGTGATGGGTACTTGTAATGCCAGTACTCTAGAGTCTGAGGCAGGAGAATCATGGCCAGTCTAGGCTGCATTGGGAGATCCCACCCCCCACAACATACCAAACAAAAGCCATTATTTGAGTTGAAAAACAAGAGACTTATATGAAAAAATAACTAGCTAATTTAGTTCTGTCGTAAAGATGAACATCAACTTTGCTCTCACCAAGTACTCCTAAGATGTCCCCATAACCAACAAAGCGTCACTCCCCAGAATGTCAGCAATGCCTTTCAAATAAAAAGGGACAAAGCTAACACTAAGAAGAAAATGAGCCAGAAAATGAGCCAGCAAAGGAAACAAAAAGATCCAGAAAAGGAAAGTTATCTTTAAAATGGGCTCAAATCAGGGCAAGGTGTCGACTGTCATCCCTGAGCATTGACCAAGTGTTGGAGGAATCAGAAGCCTCACACAGCCGTGTGGAAGAGCAATTTCATAATCGCCAAGAAGTTGAAGCTTTGGGGACCATGCATCCACTGGTAAACAAAATAGCATCACATAGCATACAAATGGTGTGCACAATAATATTTTTAGTACTGTTGTCATCAGCAAAAAAATTGAAACAACCCAACTATCCTTCCTTAGTGACTTGGAGCCATCGTTATACATTCCTAGATAGAAGACTTGGTGGTGGTTATAGTGTAAATGAAGTGGCGCTCCAAGGATCGGAATAGAATTTACCAATCTAGGAAATTCAACACTGAATAAAAACAGCAAATACCTCAAACAGCATTAGACTGGTGAGTGTTCTGTGTGTATCTGTGTGGATGCCATGGGATATGAAAGTGTCAGCTCAAAAAACAGAATAAGGAAATAAGAGACAATTTCTTCTGGAGCCATTCTGAGTGACCATGGCCCAGGAAGGAAGAGTTAGATTGCCCCAAATTCTGTGTCTCAACATAGAAGCAACATGTTCCATTGGAATTGTTATTGTTTTACAGAAGAGATAACATCATAAATCAAGGCAAGTTGAAAACACATTCTTAGCTTTGAGTTGATGGACCCTGCAGATCTCCTATGTTAATAGATTCCAAAACATTTAATCTTGTTTTAAGTAATCATAAGGTGTCACTTTAGACAAAGAGGTGGGCAAGACATGGTTGTGCTGGAGGGCGAGAGCTAGCCCAAGATAAGGAAATTAGCCTCTGGACTTGCAACATTCCAATCTCTCCTTAGTACTGCAGCTCTGGGTAACCAATAATTCTCCATAGACACAGATTCTCTCCTTCACAAAAAGAAGAGATAGAACCATTTCATGGGAGAGCTAGCTCAGGGGACAGGGAAAAGAAAATGCCACTGCTGTCTGTCTCTTCCTCCACATCTTTAAGAGTAGAGATGGTTGCATGTATACACACACACACACACACACACACACACACACCTGTAATCTCAGATTTAAAAAGGAAATGGAATTTTAGAGCACTCTGGGCCACATAGCGAGATTCTATCACAAACAAAATAAGCAAAACAGATGTGACAAAACATTAATAATTAATGTCTGTCAAATCTGGCAGTGAGTGCTTTTCTGTTTGTCAAAAATGTTTTAGCACCAAAATAAATAAATAAAAGAAAGAAATTTAAAAAAAAAATCAATCAGTCAGTCAGTTAATTAAATTAAAAAGGAAGATGAGCTAAAGCAGAAGAAACGCTAGCCTGGACCAGGAGACTGTGCAGTCCAAGGAGATAGGAGGAACCAGGGAGACACAATATGCACTAAGCTCTGATAGAGAGGAGGGCTGTGTCTGGGAAGTGTCACAGGCAGGATGGGGACACTTGGGAGTCAAGCACCTGGGCAGGTGGGATGGGCCAGGTGGAGGGAGAGGGGTCTAGTCCCCAGGCCCAGCAGGGTGAGGACAGGTGGGAGGAGGGACTCCCCCACAGAACCTTTCTGTGCTCTTCTGGGTCCTTCCAGCCCTTTGCCATTGTCTCTCCTTGGGTACCAGGATTTACCTACACTGAGTCAATGTCTGGATTCCTTTATGTATCTAGTTTAATAAGAAGTTAACACTTCTAACTATACCCTATCTTTTTTTGTATTGCCAGATATTAATATTAATATAAATTATTTAAAGTCTGTGGCTTCCCATATTTCTTCTATATGTTCTTAGAGAGAAAAGAGATGCCCTACGGATATAAATTTTATATGAAGTCTTTTAGTTTTTTTTAAATTTTTATTAACCCTTTGAGAATTTTATACACTGTATTTTGGTTACATTCACTCCCATCTTCCTGCTAGCTCCTTTCTGATCCACTGCAACTTTGTTTGGTTTTTGAATTTTTTACATATTTAGCACCTACTGTGTGTCAACTATTGGATGTGGTCAATCCTTTACATGAGTTATTTCATTTAATTCTTGTGAAGGGAAAAACAACACTAAGTACTTTGTCCATAAGTTAGAGACTGTCTCCACCAGAAAACAATGAAATCCTGGACAAAAAAGTGTCAAATAATTTAGTTACGTTTTGAAAATGGCCTGGTCAAAATTCAGATTTTGTCCCAAGCTCAGCCCTGATTACTTGCCAGAAAGAATTGCCCTAAGAGCATGTCAGGAGCTCTGTGTGGTGGTGTACTCGTAACCAACATACTCAGCAGACAGAAGCAGGAGCATGACCATGGACCCAGGACAGCCTGGACTACATAGCAAGTATCAAGCCAACCTGGGCTATGGAATAAGACCCAGTTACTATTTTTAATATTTTGTAAGAAAGAAGACTGTCTGGAAAGGGCTCTTGAGAGTGTTCCTTACTTCTGTGTAACACATTTTAGAAGTCCTCATTTTTCTGTAAATTTAAGAGTGCATGACTTTATATACTGCAACACGAATTATAGTTTGTATTTAATGAAAACTCAGAGCCAGATATGGAGGGAGACGGGGGACTGGAATATCAGAGAGAGGAAACAGACCACAGTCAAATTCACCCAGCCAACTTCTCAGGGTAAAAGCTGTCTTCCAGAGTCCTCCACCTGGTTCCTCGTCACTTGTTCAGAATAAATCTCTGTCTTCCTACACCTGTCTTAAATACCTTCTTTGCCCAGTTTTTCACATCCAGGTGAAGATTAAAGGTGCGGGCTACTACTATTTGGTAGTTAGCCTTGAACTCACAGAAACACAGAAAGATCTCTGTCTCAGGAGTTATGGGATTAAAGGTGTAGGTCACCACTCTCTGATCCTTCTGGCTTGACTGTGGGTGGATCTGTTCTCTGATATTCCAGACTGGTTTTATTAAATATAAAATATATTACCACAATTACTAATATTGATAAACTATTTAACAATAAGCTGCACTTTGTTTTGAAATTGTCCTACCCGTCACCCTCATATTTGAAAAACAAACTATTGAAGGTAACTAATTTGTTTCTGTCTATCTCTGTCTCTCTCTCCCTGTGTGTCTCTGTCCCACTCTCTGTGTCTCTCTTTGTCTCTATTCCTCTGTCTCTCTGTCTCTATCTCTCTCTGTCTCTCACTCGATTGCTCTGTGTCCCTCTGTCTCTGACTCTCTTTCACACACACACACACACACACACACACACACAAAGCCCCCACACTTCCGGATCTACTAACCTACATCAGCAGGCTCAAGAGGTTCTCAGAGACTCCCTCAGCATTAAGGATGCTAATTGCTGCTCTAGCAGTTACTGGAAGATCAAAGAACCGCCCACAACGCTGAGCTGTGTTTCATCTTCCACAGACCAAACATTAATACTGCCCATCCCCCAGCCTACTCCCTCACAAGCTGGCTCTGGACCAATCCCCTTTCCTTTTCCCCATATGCTCCACCGCCCTAAAATAGCCCTGTGCCAAAAATACAGAGTTAGGAAATGCTGCAGAATGAATGGAGACCTGTAACTTCACTACCGTCACGCGTCTCCTAACTACCATGCTTGTTTGTTAGTTCCTGGTGGTGATTCAGAAACCTGTCAAGGGAACCCTGCCCAGTCCTTGTCTCAGAGCCAAGTCAGGAAGCCCTTAGCTTGTTACCCTCCATCTCAAAGGCTCGGACACTGACAGTGAGTCCCCTCTACCCCAAGTCCCAACCTCTGGACCATCGAGAAGTCTGCTGGCCAGCACTCAAAAGAGAGCTGTGTGTTACTGAAAAGCAAGGTTATGAGAAAGGACCCCTGTTTCCTGGGTCAGGACATTACCCTTCTGGGGCTGGCACAACCATAGAAGGAGTCTTTTGTCACACATAGCAAACTGTAGTGTGTACATCTAGGGGACCCTGTCACTGATGGCCCAACGATCTGGTTCTGAGAAGACAAAGATCCTGTTTTCTTTCCTCCCAAGTTCCGTAAGGAAGGATGAATCAGAAAAGATGAACCAAGGAGTCCCTCGGAGTGGAGAAGAATGAGGAACACTCGGAGAGTGTCTCCCCAACCCTACTAGGATAGAAGTGGGGTCACACACATCTGCTATTCTCCCAAGCACCGGCAGCCTGTCTACTGCAATCCAAAAGAGGTCTCCTGTGGAAGCTTGCCCAGTACAGAAACAGGCCCCGACCTCATTCAAGGGGCCGCTTCCTCCCACAGGTCAGGGTCTCTTTCCAGTGTCATCTGGGCAGCCAGGCACTAGGGTACTATACAATGTTATTTTAAGATGTGTTACATTTGATTATGTTGTGGAACATATGTTTTAATTATACAAAGATGTATTGCATTCTTTTATGTTGCAATTTTTAACTCTGTGAAGCTGTGTTGCTCTGCCTGTCTAAAACACCTGATTGGCCTAATAAAGAGCAGAACGGTCAATAGAAATGCAGGAGAAAGGATAGTCATGGCTAGCAGGCAGAGAGAATGAATACAGGAGAAATCTGGGAAGAACAGATCTAGGACCCAGAGAAGGAGGAAGACTCCAGGGGCCAGTCATGCAACTATACTTGGAGCCATGGAGTAAGAAGTAAAGAAAGTTACACATAAAGAGAGAAAGATAAAAGCCTAGAAGCAAAAGATAGATGGAAACATTTAAGAAAAGCTGGTCACTCACTCTGGAAATCATTATGTCCTTTTCTCAGGAAATTGGGAATCAATCTACCTCAAGACCCAGCAATACCACTCTTGGGTATATACCCAAGGAATGCACATACATACCACAGGAACACTTGCTCAACTATGTTCATAGCAGCATTATTTGTAGTAGCCAGAACCTTCAAATAACCTAGATGCCCCTCAACCAAAGAATGGATAAAGAAAATATGATACATTCATACAATGGAGTATTACTCAGCTGAAAAGACAGTGTCATCATTAAATGTTCAGGCAAATGGATAGAACTAGAAAGTATTACCCTGAGTGAGGTAATCCAGACCCAGAAAGACAAACATGGTATGCACTCATTTAAAAGTGAATAGTAGTTGTAAATGATAACCTGACTACAAGCCACGGCTCCAGAAAGGCTAGCTACCAAGGAGAACCCTAAGAGGGACACATGGATGACCCTGGGAAGGGGAATTAAATGAGATCTCCTAAGTAAACTGAGGGTGAGGGGGGCAGTACAGGGGACATGGGGGATGAGAACCTGAGGAAACGGGCTGGTTGAGCTGGAATACGATGGAGCAGAGGAACAATGAAAGAGGTATCTTGATAGGAGGAGATATTGTGGGGTTAGGGAGAAACCTAGTGCTAGGAAAATCCCAGGAACCCACAAAGATGACCCCAGCTTAGACTACTAAGAATAGCGGAGAGGGTGCCTGAGATAGCCTACCCAGTAACCAGATTGGTGACTATCCTGTCATCATAGAGCCTTCATCCGGTAACTGATGGAAGCACATGCAGAGATCCACAGCCAAGCTCTAGGAGCCCAGTTGAAAAGTGGGAAGAGGGATTATATGAACAAGGGGGAGTCAAGATCATGATGAGGAAATCTAGAGAGACAACTGAACCATGCTCGTGGGAACTCATGAAGTTTAGACAGTCATCTGTAGAGCCTACAAGGGACCAGAGTAGCCCTCTGCATAAGGGAGACAGTTGTGTAGCTTGGACTGTTGAAGGATGGGATCCCAGACAATGGGATCAGAATTTATCCCTGGTGAATGAGCTGGCTTAATGGAGCCCATTACCTATGGTGGGATGCCTTGATCAACCTTGATGCAGGGGGGGAAGAGGCTTGGCCCTGGCCCAATTGAAAGTAGCAGACTTTGCTGACTCCCCATGGGAACTTACCCTTTTGGAGGAAGAGATAGAGAATGGGGTGAGGGGAAAGGCAGGGGGAGGGGAGGAGGATCTGTGGTTGGTATGTAAAATGGATAAAGAAATTTTTTTCTTAAATTAACAAAAAGAAAAGTTGGCTAGAAATAAGACAATCTATAAATAAGAATAGCTTACTCTGTGTGTGTGTATTTGTTTGGGAGCTGGGTGCCAGGTCCCCCAAAAACCAAAGAGTAAAAACAACCAAGTACAGTAAGGAGGCTGGGTGAGATTAGGCCATCTTCACACCTGTGACCCCATCTTGGCTCCCAGTCCCTGCTGCTAGCTATGGGTCTCAGCGTCCTGGGGTCACAGAGCGATAGGGCCTTCTCACCATGCTGAGTTAGTTTACCCATTGGCGGTGAATCCTTTCCCATACAATATTTGCTGTGTTTGTTTCCATCTCTGCCACAGTTTGTTTGGTTTGTTTGTTTGTGTTTTATCAGCTTGACACAACCAAGAGTTTCCCAGGAAGAGGGAGGCTCACCTGAAGCATTGTCCTTATCAGGTTGGCTGTGGCCAAGACTGTGGGGAACTGTCTTGATTGTGATTGCTATGGGAAAGCCTAACCCACCCACTATGGGCGATGCCATTCCTACTCAGGTGGTCCTGGGTTGTTTAAGAAAAAAACAGCTGACCACAAACTGAAGGGAGCAAACCAGTAATCAGTATCCTGGCTGCAGTGCCTTGACGTGTGCCTTGACGTGTACCTTGACAGTAGTAGAAGTTGCCTAGGAGCATCAGCCAAATGTTTCTCTTGGCCATAGTATTTGTCATAGCAATAAAAACAAACTAGAACACTTTCCCCTTTCCTTTCTCTCTCTTTTTTCTCTCTCACATGGTTTCCCCCCTAAGAAGTCTTCCTAGACCCCCCCCCACACACCCTTGTATAGCTACAGCAACCTATATGGTTACACACACACATACACCCTACAGCAACATTTATGGTTGGGGATTTGAGCTGCCAATCTCCAAGGCTTACCCTTTCCCACGTCTGCTCTCTCAGATCTATCAAGAAACCACTGCCAAGTGCATTTGACTCTGATGGACGGCTCCACCCATGGTATGGTCAGCTCAATTGCCCTCAATGGGTCTGTGAAAAAACTTCTTTGCCTCTGCTGAGTTTAGAGTCCCAAGTAAAGGCTTGGAAATGCAAACTATGGTCTCTAATTTGTGCTGGCTTTTTTTGTCCAAGTTAAAGGACTTGGTCTACAGGGGTCCAAGTCACAGTAGTTCCCTGAAGAGCCTGTGGGAGGTGCTGTGTCTAAATAAATTGATATCGCCCTTCCGGTCCTAAACACTGTTCAAGGAGGAGAAGCACCCCCCCACACCACCACCACCACCAAGGGTCAGGGATGGGGAACAGTGGTTGGAGAGTAGCTGAATAGGATTTAGTACAGAGACCCTAAGTCAGAAGCCCTCTTGACCTCCCATTCCTAATGAAGCGTCCTGGGGTGAGAGGAAGAAACACCGAAGTGCAGAGGCCACTGCCAGACAAGGATGTTAAGTTTAGCAAGCAGTTTTGACCACCATTTTTTAAAATTTAAAAACCATGGATCCCTTTCTGTCCTTCTCCAGCCTTTCTTGCTGCCCCCCCCGCCCCGCACCCCCTCATCTGAAAGGGTAAACCTCCCATAGGTCGAGGCAGGATCAAGCCCCTCCCCCCTGCATCAAGCCCGAGCACAAATTTCTCCATAGGTAATGGGCTCCAAAAAGCCAGCTCATGCACCAGGGATCGATCCTGATCCCAATGCCAGGGCCCCCTCAGACAGTCTAAGTTACACAACTATCTCCCAAATGCAGAGGACCTAGTCCTGCCCCCACGCAGGCTCCACAGCTGTCCTCGACCTCCATTTGTCTCAACTTCTTTTGAGAAGAGTTCCCTTAGAACTCTTGCCTCTCTGGCATGTGTACAACAGTGCATTTTGCATGCCAGGCTCTTCTTGTCTCCAGGCAACAGCACTGCTTTCCTTTTGAGGATCTGTTCTTGCTGCACCTCCAATCTATGTCTCATGGGAAGGGCTGACGGCAGCCTCAAGCTCAGGGCTGGGTGTCCAGTCCATGTGTGGCCAGCAATAGCAATGCTGACTGCTTAGCTGCCCCCCCCTCCCGGGATGTTTTCCTTATGGTATAGTAGGTTTGTGGGTCTGGAACTTCTCTTGGTGACCTGATCAGACCATAACATGAAGTCCCACCTAAAAAGAAACCCTCTGGAAGAAGGCAGAATTGAGTGATGGGAACCTGAGGACTTGTACAAACACTTGGATCCAGCCATGCAGATGACTAATCCAGAATTTTGGCTCTCAGAGCCCATAAATTCTTTTTGACTAATGTTAATTGGAGGTAAATTTTAGTAATGCTCACTGGAAAGAGTTCTAATTTATACTCTAGTTCACAATGCTTGTCCTTCCCCAAACTCCATCTTCAACTCACTTTAGTATATGAATCACGAAAGACTGTTTCTAGGGCCCACTTCTCTTCTTGCTTTTTATGTCTCCAAGGCAATCTCAGCCATCTCAAATTCAGAGCCAGTCTACACTAGTCTAGTGTAGAACTCTAAATATCAGTGTCTGCCCTGCACTGAGTATCTAAGAAGGCCTCACAAGCACCTTTAGCCCTTGTGTTCGTCTCAAATGGTGACCCTTCCCTCTCCAATAAGTCTCATTCTCTGTTTCTATCATTGCAGACAGCACAAGACAATGACCAGGGATCATCTTTGTTTACTTCTTAGTTGGAATGATTTACAAACACACTCACTCACACCAGTTTAGATCATGTCCCTTCTGTCTAAATGCTTTCAAAAACTTACTTTTTTGTTGTTCTTGGGATAAGGATCAGAACTAAGAACAGAGACCTCCAAGTTCTGTTTGGTGCGGCTTCTTCCTACATCATCATCTTCCTTCAAGGAGTTTGTCAGCTCCTTGAGCTAAGTCTTATCACCTCTTTGAGGGTATCATTTCACATCACCTGGGGGCCTTTGCACTCATCCTTAGCTTAAACCTCTTTGCCTAGGTGACTGCAAATCATCCACACATCGCAACTAGAAGGTCCAGTAATTCTGTCTCACTCTTCCAGACTGCACTAGACCACCAAAATCCACTCTCGCAGTACCCAGATCCTTTATGAGACTCATTCTGCCAGTGTGATTCTTTGATTGAAATCCACGTCCTTCATCAGACAGTGCTTCGGGGCAAAGACCACACTTGTTTTCTTTCATGTTTCTTTAATAGATGTTTGTGGAATAAAGTGGTGAACACTTGATGTGCCTTTTGGTGGAGGAGTTCTTGCAGACAGGTGGAAGCTGGATGGTCCCCAACAGCATGGTGTCTTGTAGACAGGTAGACAAGAGCATCCAATAGCATCAGCACAAGGAAGGAAGCATAAAAGGGGCACTTCAAAGGGAAATGGCAAGCCAGGGCCAGACGGAGCCTGGGGAACAGCAGGTGATGCTAGGCTGAATTATGTTCACACTGATGAGAGGGGGTAGGATGAGACATGACCTCAAGGCAATGTTGACAGACGTTTGCGCTGGACCAGGCTGCTTAGCTGAAAATGGAGGGGGAAAGGCTTGGGTGATCTCTTCCAATAAGGGTGAATGTCAAGGGTCAGCACTTTAACCTAATCAAAGAGCTTCTAATGCATGTATTATATGTATCACACGTACAAAGAGAAGAGGTGACTCAGGCTTGTGAATAAAACTGCATAAAACTTTGATGTGTGATACCCGTGTGCTGTTGTTGTGTGCTAAGACATTAGAGGGAATGTAGACTTGGTACTCCTGGGAAATTAATAAAAACAGAGGTAAAGAGACTGCTCCTGCAATAAGTTACCTGTGCCAGAAGATCACTATGTATAACCAAACAGAACAGCTAGAGGCAAATAAAAAGTCATTTTTATCTAATAAATATTTACTGGGCATTTAATACTGTCTACTTCCTTAGTCTTTTGTCTCTTACATTCTTTGTGTCTTAGTAAAATTGAGATAATGACGATCACTAAGGTGAGTGGGACAATCATGTAAGGTACCTGATACAAACAATAAAGATGATGGCTGTATTGTTCTTTAAAGTACACTGTCAGGACTGCCTCCAGGATCCTTTCCAAGAGTTGAGGCTACTGATACAAAGACATAGATGAAATGGGCTTGCCTGAGCTTCTGCTTGGCTGAGGTGGAAGTAAATTAGTAAGAGAACTTAGAAGATGATTTCAGAGAGGGAGGGATACAGGCAAACAAGGTGAGGGGTGGATTGTGCATGGGAACAGTGGCGACTTTCTAAGAGGTGTCTCTGAGGAGGAGATAGCCTGTCTAAGACTGAATACTGAGGGCTCCGTGAAGACTCCTAGGAAGGGCATCCAAGGCAGATGTGCAACGGTTGCAAAGGCCCTGGGGAAAAACTGAGCTGAAGTTGTGAGGGCAGAAAGAGATGATCCTTTTTCTCATCCATCAAACATCTGTATAAGAGGCAGGTTAGTGACAGAAAAGCAGAGCAGAATTTAATCTGTCTCACATGACACAGGAACCGATGGAAACAGAACTGAGGAAAGTTGTGCTCTTGTAATTGGATCTGTTGAAGAATGGACAGCTATGCAGTGTTATGACTAGACAGAACGGATATGAGCTGGAGTAGTCTGGAGGGGGAACCCCCTCAAGTCCTGTATGTTCAGATTCTGCTGCTTTACGTGTCATTCTCTCCTCCTATGTATAGGGCAGGACCCTTTTAGAGTGAGGCTATGTGATATGCCCCTTCCCAAGAAAGGTCAGAGGATGTTCCTGTATCCATCTACAGGATAGTAGGGCTGCTGTGGGACTCTGTTTTGCACTTGCTCCCATCACTACCTTGAGATGTTTATAGTCAAGTGTTTAGGTGCTATGGTTAGCTTTAGGAAAAGAAATTCTAGCTTCTGTGACCCTCTTGGGAACAGGGAATCTATTTGTCTCTGTATCCTGTGTGTGGAGAGGAAGAGGAACAAGAGAAAAAAGCAGGAGAGAGCCATGCCTGGCAGGATCTGACCTTGCACCTGCGATGAGATATGAGGTCATGAGGACCGAAATCATCCACTTTCCGCTCCAAAACGGTCAGAGTTCCGCATCAGCACCACTCTTATTCACTAGTGTCTGTCTGTCTGGAACAAGCCTACGTGAACTCAAGAGTCATCCACTCTTCAGTAGGAAGTATGAGGGAGCATTCCACCTCCCATTATTTCCCATGTTTGAAGGCTCAGTTTGTCTGCAGAAACTTCATCTAAAATGAGTTCGGTGTAAACACGCTCATCTTACGACCATGTTCCTCAAACTAAAGAGTCAGTGACGGTGAAAGTGAGCTGACTTCAGGGGTGCAAGGTACTATATCCCTCTGGAATGTGTGCAGATGCCTTTTCCTGAGTACCAGCTTTGCATCTGTCAGGAGAAGTTTACAAATGCTCAAAGGTGTTGGGGGGAGAGGAAAGACAGGGCACTGTGTTCTCCCTGTATCTCTGACTCTTTATGACAAGGGACAGATTAGTAAAAGACAAGCATACTAGTCACCAAGAAACAGAGCCCTGTACTTTAGTGCCTGGCTGGAGAGCAGTGGGGAGTCACAGGATAGGCCCAGAAGGGCAAGAGCCAATGTAGTAAATCAGGAAACTTAGCAAGGCCCATTTGTTAAGATTCTTTGTCCCTGAGTCATTCCGGACAAGCAGGGATGCTGCATTCTGCATTCCCCGTGCACAGGTAGGGTACCTCCAATGGGAGCTTATGACAGGTTCAGAAAAAGGTCAAAAGTCATTTTCAAATGTGATGATCTATCCAGGAGGGGCCTAGAAAGACAGACAGATGCTTCTGTTAGTGATTTTCTCAACTTCCTTAAGCTAAAATGTCCAATAAACCAACACACTATAACTTAGTATAGATACACCTGCCCTATCCTGACCACATACTACAAGTCCTTCATCAAAAATACTTTTTCAAAAAACTTAAAATCATCCATATATTTCTTAAATCTGGGCAAACACCTATTAACAATTGGGAAAGACTACAGAATAACAGAATCTTCTATGTTTTCTATGCTATTAGCACACGCAAGCTTGTTACCAACCAATATTTTTTAAATGGTTTTATCATTCTTTGAGAATTTCATACAATGTAGTTTGAGCATTATCTATCCCCTTAACTGATTCCTTTCCCATCCCCATCCCCATCTCTTCCCACCTGTGCTGGCTGGCTTTATGCCAACTTGACAAAGGACAGTCATTAGAAAGGAGGGAGCCTCAGTGAGGAAAAAATGCCTCCATAACATCAAGCTGTAGACAAGCCTGAAGGACATTTTCTCAATTAATTATCAATGTGAGACAGCCCAGAGCATGGCAAGTGGTGCCGTCCCTGGGCTGGTGGTCCTGGGTTCTATAACAAAGCAAGCCAGTAAGGAGGACCTGCTAGATGGCCTCTGCATCAGCTCCTGCCTCCAGGATCCCGCCTATTTGAGATCCTGTTCTGACTTCCTTCAGTGAATAACAGTGATATGGAAGTGTAAGCTGAATAAAACCCTCTCCTTTACAACTTGCTTTTGGTCCTGGTGTTTCATTGCAACAATAGAGACCCCAGTGAAGATACCACACAGCTTTAAGATCACTTCTTTTTGTCCTTTTTTCCCCATCAAGTCCAGCCCAGCTAGTCTTGGATTTGGGACCTGCTATGGTGTGTGGTCAGCCTGCATCATTAAAAAGAAACCCTGGATCTCCCTCTAGCAGCAGCTATCAGATGCTAATGGCTTCTCAGCCAGGGGAACTACATATCTACCTTCCTGCCCTCTATGCTGAGATTTTGTCTGGTTGAGTTTGCATAGGTGTATAGTAAGAAGTTTCTGGCCCAGCTTTGCCCAGATATCTGGATCCTTGGTCCCAAATAATAACACAAAGTCTTATATTAATTACAAACGGAATGGTCTATGGCTTGGGCTTATTACTTGCTAACTCTTACTCTTAAACTAACCCATGATTAGCCACGGGGCTTAGTACCTTTTCTCAGGGAAGCATTCTCATTTCGTTTCCTCTGTGTCTGCTTGAGTGTCTGCTCTGCTCTTCCCAGAGTTTTCTTAGTCTGGTAGCTCAGCCCACGCATCCTGTCTTCCTTCTGGCCAATCAGCATTTTATTAAACCAGTAGGAGGGATAAGCATTTCCAACATACAAGAGCATAATACCACAGCACATAGGTCTTCTGCATGTTGTCACAATCACTGTGGGTTCACATTTACTCTGCCCTGTTGTGTCTAGAAAACATTGTTTCCTTGACATTACACACCACTTCTTGGTCTTACAATCTTTCCACTTCTTCTTCTGCAAGATCCTAGAGCCTTGGGTAGAGAATGAGATGGGATTGGGAATGAGCACTCTTGGCCTCTGTTCTTCTCTTTATTTTGACCTTTCAGGATCTCAGTGTTAACTGCCATCTACAGTAAAGTGACCCTTCTCTGATGAGGATTGAAAGATGTTCTGATCTGGGGGTACAGTAATAAGTCATTAGGGAAAATTTTACTACTGTTTTAACTAAGCAGTATAATAGTAATAGATTCTCCCCCAGAGCCCATCTAGCTGGATGTTCTTGGACCCTTTAATAGTGCTGGGTCTGGATTCCGTCTCATTGATTGGATCTTTGATACCATCATAAAATGGTTGTTTACTTTCATAATATCTATGCCAATTTTGTACCAGCCAGCTTATTTTGTCAGGCTAGTCATTCGTTTTCAGGAATGACAGCTAAGTAAACACCTATTTTTTAGGATGGAGGCTTACTTTTCTCTGGCAGCAGGCATGGAAACATCCAGTATCATGAATGTAGTACAGTACGAAGGAAGTCTGAAAGTGAATGTGTCTCCATGCTCTGTGATTAAAGTATGACCAATACTTTAAAATTATCTCTACATTTGGAGTTCTGGACATCATTTATTAGTATTATTTACTTTAAATTATTCTTGGGTTAATAAAAAGCTACATAAATTTGTTTTTTACTAATAATCTGAGCCCCACAGAGAGTAAACAGGTTTCCCATTGCTTTGCAGAATAAAATAAAATGTCTCCTAATGTCATATGAAAATGCAGTTCAAAAGGAGGCATCTGGAACATTTCTTCACAGTGCGTGAAATTCTCTGTCACAGAAAGATTTATCAAATGTGCTCTATTCCATGTGAGAGCCTCGTCTGGAAAGGCAATCTGAGGGCTGAAGGTTCTGTCCCAGAGTCTCCTACTAACCAACTTGCAGAAGCCAGAAACACAAGCAGGGAGAAGCACTTTATGGGGAGTATCTTTTCACCAACACCCACAAATGAGGTATCACTTCACAGTGTTGCCTTCAAGAGAAAATTTAAGCACAGATAAGTTAAATAATGCACAGTGAGGAGGTGCTGAATCCAGACCTGCCACGCTGCCACACTCTAACATGACAATAGCAGAGACTTGAGAGGAACCCTGGTGAGGTCCACTCAGGCTTTGGCAGCTCATGTTGCATCTAACTCTAAGATACATTCCAGAGCCAATAAAAGACACCCCCCTCCATGGGCACATGTTTTAGGAGGTAAAGGCACTTGCTACATAAGCCTGAATTTGATCCTCAAAACCCAACTAAAAGCAGAAGGAGAAAGACAGCCCTACAGCATTGTCCTCTAACTCACCATGTGCTCCATGGGTGCACATGCCCACCTCACCCCTCAATGCATTAATAATACGTATGTATATATGTATATTATATATATACACATATATATTTAAATAACCCTCCCTTACTTTAAGGTTTGGGCTAGACCTAAAAGCTACTGACCTGGTGGTCTCATTGAACATGACTGCTAGAAGTCTGTGTTCATAATGCAGGCTCACACATAAACAGGACAATGGCCTTGCCATGTTAAGTGTCTCTGGTTGAACACATGGAGGATGAATGTGGACAAGTTGGCCTGATTGCAGGTTCGTTGCACTGAAGGACGAGGGAGACTAGAAGTGGGAACTGTGGAGTGCATCACCTACTAAGATAACCTCGGAGACACAGACAGTATGATCAAAGGGTTAGAGAAGAAACAGAAAATGGATAAAGGATGCAAAGGGCAGTTCATGTAAGGAGAAAACAGTGTTTTCTGGAGATGAAAGGACTTTGGGACAGAAAGAACCCCCAGCAGGATGTGTGTGTGTGGTTCTGCTGTGGTGCTGTCACATAAGCGGGAGCACCCCTTAGCCATGATGGTCAATATGGTTAGGTGCCTCCATCCTGACATCACTGAACGGACAAGGTATGCAATGGTTACACCATGATATGCTACCCTGGTTCTTGGTGGTCTGCAGAGCAAAGCCAACCAAACAGGAACAAACTCAACACATAGCCATCAGTTCTCAGTGACTGGCTCAGTGATCCTGGTGTCACAGAAGCTTGCAGAAGCTTGATAGGAGCTCCATGTTTTCAAATAAAAATCAATCCCAGCCGATTGGAAGTCATGGGCGTGAAAGGTGAACTTGTGTACCAGACAATAGAGGGAAGAGCCTCAGTGATTAAAAAAAAAAAAAAGAATGTGCATCATATATACACTGTCTGTCTGTCATAGATCGGCTGTAATTCACTGTCCTTTCTCTAGGGCCAATATGAAGAGAGTATTTCTGTGTCCCTATGCTAGAGGAAGGGATCATAGAAGCCCCACACTGGCCAAGGAAACAATGGCCCTTGGGAGGAGAGGAACCTTAGAGATATGGCCCAATTGATCCTTCTTGTATTTATGTCTGCCTCTGAGGGGTAGTAACCAGTGGCTCGGCCCAGAGGACTGGAGGTGCTTTCAGGAACCCCTGTTCCATACTTTTCTTTCACCTATTCTCCGTCTTAGTAACCCTGACGGAAACAGCCCTCGTGAGACACATTCTGCTGTCTTTTGAGAGGCCAGCCAGAGGATGGTCAGCTTCTGCACATTGGATGGAAACTCCCATCCGATGTCTACATGAAAAAGTGGTTTTCAGGCTTGCTGCTGCTGCCGATGTGGAAGTTGTGCCCCACTTGGCTTTAGTATAGTGGATACAAGAGGCCATAGAATGGGCAGGGGAAGGAAAGCTGAAACACATTCAGGTCCAGAGGAAGCTGCAGAAGACAGGCTTGGCCTAGTCAGGAAGACGAGGGGCCATGGAGAAGAAACTTGGAATAGGAAAAATGATAGAGAGTTCCAGAGATTAGTTTCTGCTGAGTCACCCCAGGTGGCTGAATAACTTTTGTGATCTAAGAACTGGACCTGAAAGTATATGATTGAGTCACAGGCACCAGCATTAAGAAGAGGACCAACATGATCCCTGAGCAGATGGTCCTACCTGGGCAGGTCTGAGATGTAGAGGGTTATGGGAGCTCAGGGCTTCAAAGAGGAAGGTCCTGGGGATGGGCCCGGAGAGTTGGAGGTCTACAGAAAGCTGGCAGTTTTATCCATTCTTCCTCTCTTAGGGAAAAAGGAAGGCACGGAAAAAGTTAGAAGTTTGACTAGCTAAAAATAAAGGTTAACTGCATTTAATTTTAGGTCTAGACTTCAACTGAGTGTGACTGGGAAACTTCCGCTGTCTTTGATCCTATGCCTTCTCCATGAGAAGCTACGGTCCCATCATACATAGGTTCTGAGAGCTTCTGGAATCTGCAGAGCCAAACAAACAGACGAGGTGTCAAAATATATCAAGGGAGACGCTGCTCCTTTACTGGACCCTCTGTCCCCCTAGCTGCCTCCAGCACCTCAGATCTGACCCAAGCACAGCTCTCTCCCTCCCCTCTGCTCCCCTCCTCTCTCTCTTATTCCCCTCCCATCCTGTCTCTTTTACTCCTCCCTTCCCCTCCCCTCTTCCCTCTTTTATTCCCTTCCCCTGTCCCCTAAGCAGATAAATGAGACAGCTTTTGAAACACAGTGGAGCAAAGGAGAGCCACTTAGGTCCCAAAGAGCAGACAGTCAGAATACCATTAGCCAGAGAGGCTGAAGTCATCCAGAACAACCCCAAGGCATAGCAGTGAGCGGTCTTTCCTCATGTGGCAACTTTGAAATGTTGCTAAGCATTCAGTGCAATATATTTTAAGCCCTACCTGGCCTTTCTTGCTCTGGTGGGCACATGAGACACATGCTATTGTTATCCAGCATGCAGCCACCAAGCGCACTTAAATTCTGGTGAAGCAGAATCTTGGCTCATTTTCTATGCCTGATCTTCGCTTCCCATTTTATAACTCGAAAGAATGAATCTGAGAGACGTTTAGATTTTCCTAGTAAGTCTCCAAAGTGGCTTTGAGGATGAGAAATTTTATTCAGTCCCCCTTTCATTAGCCAAATAAACCCCAAAAGAGCACTTGCTGTCCACCAGGCACTGCACTGGGGTGCAGAAGGGTTTTATTGTTATCCATTTATTTTCTAACAATTGAGAGTTCAAGCCACTGGTTTACAAAGATATCACATGCTTGTTTCCAGTAAGCTGTAATATTTGGACATCTCAGTGATGCCCCCTTCTCCTTGGGGGGAGTCCGCTAAGTCCAGAGGAGGCTGCCCGGCTCCTGGGAACTGAAGAATCACAAGGCATTTTAGCGGGATTGTGTATTATGTCTACAAATGTGGTATAAGACATCAATAAATCTGGGCCTGACGACCCTATCCAGAGAGCTGGAAAGAAACTTTCCTTCTTTTGTTCACAGAGTGCTGGATATTGTATCAGCTGGGTCGTGACTGTCTGAGTTTTTCCTTGTAGTTGGGAAGACTCAGTCAAGTCCACGGGACCTTAAAGGGCAGCTCTTTGGACCCACTCTAGTATTCTTTATGACAGCAACACATGGGTGCTTGGAAACCCAGACCTTGGTCTTCCTTGCAAGAAAAGTCTCTCTTTGGGTTGGTCAAGCCAACTCTTCCAGAGTCAGCAGATGACAAAGCCTTTGGAAGAAGGCTCCTCCAGGTAGAGCCCAAAGATTTTGAAAGCCTGCCACAGATGCTGTTGGGAAAAGTATCTCTTAGCCTCTTCCTCGCCATTCTTCATATCTGTTTCTTTTCCTTTCTCTGAGGATGCTATTGGAAGAAAGGTTCCTACACTAAGTGAAATAGCGTGTGAGGAAAAGTGGAGAAGGGAAAAAGGGGAGAAAGACCGAATTACAGACTTAGTGGAGAGACCATGCCCATGAAAACCACAAGACTTACCAGGCTCCCACAGCCCCGTAGAAAGAGCAGTGTGTAGCATGTGAAGTTCCTGCCGGGGACTTCCCACCACACATCTTAGTTAGCTTCTGATCTTCTTGATCAGAGATGCCAAGGCCTTTGATTTCTCTTAGGTGATTAGAGGCAGTACTTAATGCTGATTCTCGTTTGCCTTTTATTTAGCAATTTCCAAAATGGATCAGGTCTCTGCTGCTTTTGCTCTATTACTAGGCAATTAGCAGACAAACTTGCTGTAGGGGGAAGTAGATGTCGGTGAGCACTGTTGGTCACATCTTGTTGCTGGGGCAGCCTAGGAGAGGCTCTTAGAGCTCACACTCTTAGAAGATGAATAACCTTTGTGGGTGGGAAGGAGAGACCGATGCCTGAGCTAGACCTCCATATTCAATGACAACCTCTCATTAAGACGCAGGGTTTCCTTTTCAGCCATTTTCATTGCTGGCCAACTTCACTTTCCTGTCAGCATAAAATTTACCGTCCTAGGCAAAATGTGTAATATCCCAATAAACACACACCGTCAGGAGGTTTCGCTGCAAAACACTTACCCACACCATCCCCTATTTCCTCCTTATGCTTGTGCTTGTAGGCTGGTGCCTGGTAACACAAGGCAATCAAAAGCTGATAGCTCAGGGGAATCCCCAGCCAAAGGGCACATCTGACAAGGACCATTATCAGATGAGACTGGGGTGTGAGGTGACTCAGACACTGTGAAAAGAAGCATTATTCATCTAGAGCCGGCCTTTCCTCTATCAGACAACATGCCCTTGAAATGCTGTGTCTAAAGAAGCTATGCAAACCAGGGCCGCTGTTAAATGAGACAGAGGCTCCTGCTCCAATGATTTCCATAAAGCTAACTTTTAAAATCAAGACTTTATTTATTCTCTTGCTCAGCCATTCATTCACCGAACATGTATACATCTCTTTGGGGCTTTGAGCAGAGCGCCGGCTCCGGCATTGGAAACGGAAGAAACGAGATGACCCCTGCACAACCATTAGGCAACTACTCAAAGAAAAGGGTTAGATCTCAAAGAAACCCAACAGAAATGGCTGAGGTGCTATCAACATATCAAAGTGGATGCTGGCTGCCAAGCTCAGAGCATCTCTAGTACCTTTGCCCACCTTCTACCCTAAACCTTTGCAGTCCCAGAGCTTTGCCTTCCTTCTCCAGCTTCCCCTTTCCTAGAAAACCCTGCCATTTTGTGACATGCCTTTCCATCCCTCCCTCACTCTTCTTCTCCAGTTTCTCTCATGCTGTGTTCTATCTAGACTCTTTCAGATGCCCCTGGCTGTTCTCATATCTACAATAATAATGATAATGATAATAATAATAATAAGGCCTCCTTAACCAACCATACATAGGAGTGGTCATGTCATTTTTTCATTCAAAAAGTAGAAGGGTCCCATTTTTCTTTTTCCACTAACACATCTTCAAAAACAATTGTTACAATTCAGACTAGTGTCTACACAGAACGAAGTCTGGGGTTTCTTTTTACCCGGCTATACCTGTTAGCCTGTTCCTCCACAGAAGCCTCTCCCACCTCCTCCCTCCCAGGTTCTGGCTTTAGTCTTGCTTTGATCCAGTTTTCTGTGGTTGCTATTTGAAGTACAGTGGATCCAAACACACCTGGGGAGTCACTCTTTGAAGAGAGAACAGGAGATAAGGACATCTAGCTTGTATAAAAAGGATCATTAGGGATGTCTCATTAGCAAATCTGCCTCTGCCTGTTTATGGTCAGGGATCTAAGAGTTAAGAGAGAGCAATTAGTCCGAAGGGGGAAAGACTCAGATTATCCTGTTGATGTCTGCAAAACGGGATGAAGTACTGTCCCCTGAAGAGACTAGCCACTCGCTGGCTGATCATACCAGACAGACTCCTTTCACCCCGGGGCACACATACAAAGGCTAATTTGACTTTACTGGATTGATTTGTGTTCCAGGTGGATGGAATTTCCTCACCTATGAAGCCTTGGCCAGGCCTACCCTGAGATCTCCAGAGCATCTGGTCTTCTTCACTAAAGCGAAGAAGTAGGACCCAAGGACTCGCTTCATGGAGAGGAGCGTAACTGTGACTATGGAACCCAGGGTGCTTCCCATAGGCCACATAGTGATGAAACTACCGGCCTGCTGGGACCCAAAGGATCTTAAGATGGTCTGACCAAGGTCTCAGGATTCACAGTGTACCTTGAGAGCGTGGCATCTGTGGCAAAGCTGGGAATCTCTTTTATTATTGTACACGTGTTGTCTTCTGAAATTTGTTCCTCTCAATCCTTAAACGTTTGATACAACCACCAGAGGCAGTCAGAGTTAATAAAAATAGTACCGTTGGAGGTTTAGCTTCTCTGGGGGGTAAACTTCTGGGTTATTTCACCAGATGAGTAATGAAGACCAAGAAAACTGCAGACAGTCAGGACCCTGGAGTAGCTTTAGGGACTGTCACAACCAGCCCACATTCTACAAAGAGTTTGGTGGAGTGGGAGCTAAAAAACAAGGTGTACTACTGTGGGGTGAGCCTCCACCACCCTCAGACCTAAGAGAGCAAGAGCAAATTTAATACCGAGTGCAATGTCTCCGCTCAGTGCAAGGGACAGACTAGCCACAGCTGTCAGGGCCTCACCCGTCTGTAGGTACAGAGCAGCAGAACTGGCAGGGTTTTTTTAATACCTTTTAAAGGATGAAGGCTATTTTACAGCACAAAGCCCACAGCCAGGCTCTCTAGCTCCCAGGAAGGAGATGGGGAAGCCAGCGAAAAGCAGTATGTGTGGGGCAGTCAATACTCTCTTTGATATAAAGTCACTTCACTGCTAAGAGATGCTGGCCCCAGGGAAGCCTGTTAGTTAGGGACTCCCCTGCCTGTTGATAGCCTCGAAATGGGGAGATGAGGTGCAAAGTACTGTGGCCTGAGTAGCCTCTGAATTCTAGAATGCTGACACCGGTCATGCGTGCTGAGAACACGCGGTACTGGGAAGTGTAGCAAGTGGGGCCACTGGGGGAAGAGACTTGGAGAACATACTCCAGGAAACCTAAGCTTGCTGCGTGCTCCGGAACACGGGAGATGAGCCGGAAGCCAGTTAGACACAGGTGGAAGAAATATTGATAGACACGGAGGTAAAACGATAATGGCAAAGCAAATGAGAAAAGGGAAGTATGGAGAAGGAAGGTAGGCAGCAGATCAAGACATGGGGGGGGGGGCTCCTTGCTTCAGATGACATATTTTACATAAGAAATGCTGTCACTCAACGACTATGCCAATGGCTTCCTCTAGCTCTGTGTGAGAAGACGGAACACAAGGAAGCTAGGACTCCACTCAACATTTGGAGATTTGTGCCTAGTAGGCAAGAGACATCATTTGCTTAGTGATCTGTCAGTTAATGTCCACTGTGGAGGGATGGGATATTACAAAGGGTAGGCAAAAAGCAAGAACAGAGGGTGTTAGCCTCAGCCCTGACAGACACAAACTTGGGGGGTGACTAAACAGAGGACACTTTGAGAAAGCATATTTATTTAGACCCAACCTTCATCAGATATCATGGCCTTGAAACTCTGTGTGTAAATGGAATTCTGCAAACAAGGCCTTATCTTATGTAGAATGTTTCTACCAAACGGCCAAGATGGCACAGGCAGAGGAATATGGAAAAGATAGCACACTGAGGAGCTGGAAAAAGAGGCTGGCTTGCTTGACCAGCAGTGTTAAGTGACATCAGAGGGCAATGACAGTGTTAAATGACATCACCGGGAAGCAAAGGCATTTTTAAATAATGACATCAGAGGGTAAAGGCAGTGTTAAATGACATCATCAGAGGGCAATGGCAGTGTTAAGTGACATCATGAGGCAACAGCAGTGTAAATGACATCATCAGAGAGCAAAAGAGTGCTAAATACCATCAGAAATCAATGGAAGTATTAAATGACAGCAGAGGGCAAAGGTAGTCTTAAATGACATCAGAAGAGGGTAGTGACTGTGTTAAGTGACATCAGAAAGGAAGCAAGAAAGGACGCCCTTGCTGTGGGATATTGCTCTTGTACACTCTAAAGATTTATTGCTAGGACAGAGAAGCTCTTGATTATACACACTCTTTGCTCTTAATAAAATAAAATAACACAATGTTCTACACTGATGATTGAGAAGTTACTGGGAATTTATTTGGAGAAACAACCCATGAGGAGCCAAATCATCCATGTATATAACCATGATGATACTGCGTACCGTGGACAATAAAAGTAGATGGTAAAACAATCTTTAATCCTTCTCACAGATAATTGTCTAAACCAAAGGATAAAATTTTATGAAATATCTTGCAGTCATTAAAATGTTTCCTCTCATGAAGCAACATCCAAAAGTATAAAGTAAAATCAAGTAAAAAAAAAAACGACGAACCACAAAGTTTCATGTAAATATTCAAATTAAAAAGATTGAAGAATGTGGGAAGTGTGAATACTTTATGTTAAAGGAGCAGATTATATATAATTAAAGAACAGATCATGGAGGAGGAGCTGGAGGGGGCAGGAATCGTGTAGATGCAATGCTTTTGTATAAAAGTCTCAAAGATAGAAGTGGACTTATGACTTTACAACTTTATAGTAGTCTTAATGTTCAAAGCTTTAAGTTATAGATAATAAACAGCACATCACATAGTAACTTTACAGTTGGTCAAAAAAAAAAAAAAAGCCACCAAAAAACCCAAAAAACTAGTGTCAAAATAACGTGTGTAAACAAGGATGAGAGAGAAAATGTAAAACGAATCCCTAGAGCAAGGTTTTGTAGAGTATTTATTGTGCTTTGAACTGAAGAGGATCTGACAGTGTAATACATATTCAGTGATCATCCAGAAAGATCAGTGGCCAAACAGTCCTCAGTATGAAGCTGTTCCATGCAGAGGCTTTGAAAATAACAAAAGGTAGGGTCAATGCAGTACAATACTGGCTAGAAACACAGGCTTCTCAGAATCAACTCTGAAAACACTCTCCCACTCAGATGAAAAAGAGAAAGAGAATATTTTGGGGCAATGTTGTGTGCCGGGAGTGATGGCAGTCTCTTGCTGCAATAGATCCTCAGTTCTCCAGTTATATACAGCCCTTCTAGCGTCCGGTGGGGAATTAGGAGGACTCCAGTTCCATCTGCACAGCTGGAGAAAGTTCTCCCGGCTCCCAGGAGCACATGACTTTTTGCTGGGCAGTTTACCTACATTCCCAAGCCAAAGTTGCATCAGTGGCTCTTCTTTTATATCTAAGTAACACTTTTCTCTTGTCTTAGACCTGCCATGATCTGCTCGGTAAATCTGAAATTCATTCACATATGAACCTGTAGCTGAGTCTCTGTCATGTGACGTCCGCTTGTCCTTGCTAATCTCCTTTCATCCCTCCCACACACTACAGATGTAGATGCTGGGGGCATTCCCTCCTCAATGACTAGTAAGGAGAACTACATTTCAGTCCTCCATAATCACATCCTGGGCTTATTCGCTTTTCTGATAACTCTATTAGAATGTTTATAAAGCTAACTTGCTTTTAATTGTTTCCCTTGTCCCAGAGATACAAAGAGTAAGTTTCACTAATGGGCTTTGTAACCTCCATCCTTTATTTTTATTGCTAATGGACTCTCCAGTAATATAAAATGACTGATGAGTGCAGTCAGAGCGAAGCAGGGAAATCAATACCTGTCCAGACTCCATATTAGTTAAAAGCAGGTGAGGAGAGGAGGCTGGCAGACGATAGAATGTCCTCTGCCTCTCAGGAATCAGGGAAAATAAACTTGATCCAAGATAGGCTGTGAAACTCTCTACAAAGGAGTTGATACTTTGTTTTGTTTTCTTCTTTCCTGTAAGCAGAGAACATTGAACTCTAGCACAGTGAGTAGTTGAGAAGTTCTTGGAATGCTCAAGATCTGTCTCCAGTAGAGGGCAGTGGTACATGCACACAGCTGAGCATTGCTTCTTAGGAGCTGCTCCCCTTCCAAGCCACCCAGGTGTCATGAGTGACTCTGGCCCATCACACTGAGAAGCCCACCTTTGGTCAGACATGCTTGTTCATAGCAGAGCCTCAGCCACTGATGGTTCCCAGTTGATGAGCTGGTTTGACATTGTGTTGCATCATCTTATTTAGCCTCCACAATGATGGTATTGTCATTGTCCCTTTAGAAAGGACATGGAGTGAGCTTGTCCAAGCACATCCGGACAACAGTTCCTGGAGCAGTGAAGTTGGTTCTGCTCTACAGTATCAGGGCTAGGTTCCCATGATGATATCTGTGCCAGGCAATATTGTTTGTTTCAATCCGCCATTCATTAACCGCCCCCCACCCCGTGACATTTCTAGACCATAGGGACTCTTACATCTGTCTACAACTAATAGAGAGCTTTGCATGGGATAGTGCTTATGAAATAAGTTTGAGTTAACATTAAAAGTGCTTTAATGTGTTTTGAGGGGATACTATGGAGTAGTTTTGGAGTGCTTTCTAATTTGTCTTCACTTATAATCAAAGGCAGCAAATAGCAACGACAAGAACTTACATAGACAACTGGGGAAAAAAAAAAAACCCCATGAACACAAACTTAAATAGATGCATATTGCCCAGGGCAAAGCTCAAATGGTTACCTATGCCTGCTTCTTTAGCGGTTACTTGTAATTTTCTTGAGAAACCTTCCATTAAAGTCCAAATTACTTACAACTTCTAAACACTGTCTGTAGACAATGTTTTCTGCCAGTTGTCAAGCTCAGGGCAGCATGAGCCTCCGTGCATTGCTGTATAAAGATTCCCTTTCAAGTTGTTAGCAAACGCCTCCCACCATCACCACCCATTTTCTCTCCTGATTCAGTCTCCCAGACCAAACTGTCCATCCTAGTCCTTCTTCCTAAGGGAGACAATGGCATTGATGCCTGCCAACCTATACCTTATCACTTCTGTGAATACTGTATAAACAGTTGCATTTCCATCTGCATATGTTGTACCATTCACCATCTGTATAATAACCACAACCTTTACATTAATTATCTAGTATAGTACAATTACCCTAAAAGTACGTGGCAATGGAGACAGCAATGGATAGAATCAGATCCTCTTTGTGTACTTTGTGAAGTTGGGAATGGAGATACTGCTCAATCGTTAAAACCTAGGCACACAACCAAATAGACAAGAAATTAAGACCACTGTGTTGTGATGATTCTGGGAATAACAAAAGACTTAAAGGTTGAGAACTGGATAATTATTTCTCATGGTCACAAACTGATGTTTAAGAAGTCCTAAAGGACCTCTTAGGAAAAAATTTGAGTCTTTATTATATCTCATGAAAAATTAAATCATGCATATTCTACATTATGGGTATATGTGAAAGAATGCAGGATGCGATAGTTAAGAACTTGGTTCTGAAAGGGATCTTCTTAAGTAGACATCCTACAGGATGCTTGTCTAACTACAGATCTTATAAAGACTTCTTGTCTGTAAAATGGGACCACACAGGATATTAATGAGGAGTCTGTGAATTAACGCATCAATGTAGAACAGATTTTGTTATCTAAGCAACACTTTATAACCACGAATCATTCTTATTATCAGCAAGAAATGGCCTATAATTAAAGCATGTTTATATTTATAGTCACATCATTATCAAAGACTACCTCCACTTCAGAGCCAGTGGAGGAAGAAAATACATAACAGTATGCTCACACTGAGTGATATCCAAACATCATTAAAATGGGCCCCACAATGATAAACTGTTAGGAGTCTGAGTAGGAAAATGAGCAAGAGAATTGAGTCACTCCCCAAGGCTCACAATGACAAAGAAATGCTACACAAAAGGACATGTGTCATAATGGCCAATACCACAATCCCACTGCAAGAGGCAATTTATGGGCAAAATCACATCTTTTCATATTGGAGTGGTTTATATTTTAAATTTTCTCATTTTAATTTAATTTATGAACTTCTTTCAGGGCTGTAGAAACTTCAAACAAAAATAGTCTAAAACACTTTTGTTTTTAGGGATCCAAGTATCATTATTTCAGGTGAACACTAGTCCCTTCAGGGCCACGGTCTTTGAAGGCATCACTCAGTGTCTCAAGTTTGGAAACACAATACTGATTGCTGCAGCCTTTGCTGAAGTTCTGTCAGTGAACCTAGCTGCTTTCAGGACAGTTAGGTTCACATTTTGCTCTGCCCCTGACACTTCCTCCCTGTCTTGTGGATCCTAAATCACCGGGTCTGGTTTGCCATTATCCTACGGCCATGCTATTACCAATACTGTAACTTCAAAGTCAACAAACTTTGAACATTTGAACATGTTCTTATTGCTTAGTTTGTCTTAGACACTATGCATTTATTCAGCTATGCAACTGCATATAGAAAATAGAAGATATTCTCACCACAAGACATAACCCTAAAAAAATAGAGAAGCTTAAGTGCCCAGAAGCCACTGTGCTTTTCATGAGAATTTTGCTCGAAGAGGCCCAGGAAAAAAAAAAAAAAAATCAACTTCCAACTTGAAGTACTGTGATTATTCAATCACTTTGGATGGGGAACAACTCCAAGGTCAAGGCTGCCCTGGATCTCATGAATCATACAGTTCAGGCTCCTGTTTGGAAGGCCCCCAATAATATAAAGGAATGGTGTTAACTCCATGTTGTCATACATTCTGGTGCCTGTGCTTTTCTCCAGGCAGGCATACCAACTGCTCTGTAGTCAGCACAGAAAGAACTTCATTTACAGAGTGTGGTGGATTGAATAAAAATGGCTCATGTGCTTATAAGAAGTGGTACTATTGGGTGGTGTGGCCTCGTTGGATGTCTTAGTTTGGGTTTCTATTGCTATGAACATATCCCACGACTATAGTAATTCTTACAAAGAAAAATTATTTAATCGGGGTGGCTTAAAGTTTTAGTTCATTATCATCATGGTGGGATGTTGCCACATGCAGGCAGACATGGTGCTGAAGAAGCTAAGAGTCCTACATCTTAATCTGCAGGGAATAAAAGGAAAAACTGTGTATTATCCTGGGCATAGCTTGAGAATATGAGACCTCAAAGCCTGCCTCCACAGTGACACACTTCCTACAGAGCTATATCCACTCCAACCAGGCCACATCTCCTAATGGTGCCATTCCCTATGAACCAAGCATTCAAACACATAAGTCTATGGGGGCCATACCTATTCAAACCACCACACTAAAGTAGGTGTGGCTTTGATGGAGTGGGCTTTGAAGTTTTGGAAACTCAAGCCAGGCCTAGTGGTTCAATTTTCTTCTTGCTGCCTGCCAATCCAGATGTAGAATTTTCAGTTCCTTCTTCAGCACCATGCCTCCCTGCACGCCGCCATGTCCCATTATGATGATAATGACTAAACCTCTGTACTGTAAGCCAGCCCCAATTAATTTTTTTCCTTTATAAGAGTTGCCATGGTTATGGTGTCTCTTCACAGCAACAGAAACCCTAACTAAGACACAGAGGCCTTAAAGTTTTAATTAACTGTTCTAATTTGTTGAATGAATCCTGGAATCCCTAGGGATGAAGCCCCAGTTGAGTTAAGGAGGGGGAAACTAAGTGCATTGACTGAGATAAATTCCTGGGAGGAATGTCTAATTAGTGGCTCCTTCTTTACCCAGGCAGCAAAGGACTATTGATGTCACCATAAAATTTAAGAGTTTGCATGAAATGGAGAAGATTTGGTAGATGAAGAATCAGTCATTTTCAACATGATGAAATGCCAGCCAGAGGTGATAACCCAATTAGTTGGCATTATAAGTAAGGGGGTGGGGACTGAACAACTAAATCAGTTTCCCTGAAGACCACAGCTATGCCAGATGTTAACTCTTAAGTTGCCACACAGCAAGCAAGAAAGACACAGATGGTGCCAGAAAAAGGTGATGGAGGGACATCATTGAAGAGGCTTGAGCACAGCCATGTATCTGTCATTGGGAATATATTATAGTATTTTGCAATGGCTAGTGTGTGTCTACTCATCAGCTGTCTTCACCACTCTAAATCCCCAAGGTATAAGAGAGCAACTGGTGTTGGCCTTGGTCTGAATGAGAGATGACAAATGTGCTCCTTTTGTGTTGTAACATAAGGATGTGAACTTCTTTCAACACTAGCAAGTATAAACTGATAAAATATATAGAACATCTTATCTGTTTTATGCAGAACAGCATAAGACACACAGAGGATAATTTCCTTTTGAGAAGATCCCAGACTTTAGTTGATATGGACAAATAGTGCAGTTCTAAATTGCACCTCACTGTGGCACCTGGCCAGGGATGGTAGTACAAGTCTATAATCCTAGTACGTAGGGGCCTGGGGAAGAAATGTTGAGGCCAGTTAAGGTTACATAGTAAGACCTTTTCTTTTAAAAACCTAAAAATAAAAGTAGAGGAATGGCTCAGAACTTAAGAGCACTGGCTTTTCTTCCAGAGGTCCTGAGTTCAATTCCTAGCAACCATAAATCAGCTCTCAATCATCTATAATGATTATAATATCCTCTTCTGGTTTGCAGATATGCATGCAGATAGAACACTGTATACATAACAAATAAGCAAATCTTTTTGTAAAAGATAGGGATTTTTTAAAAATTGAAAAATAAAGGGAAGACAAAAAATAACAATGTCCCAAACATAAAAAGAATTTATAAAAAAATGAGAAAAGTATAGCATTGGTCTGTCAGTAAGGAGTTCTCATATCTGCTTCAACTGGCAAAGCATTTACTTAGGGAATTTTTAGGTGAGCTGTGTGGATACATTTATGTATCAAGGATTTTCTTCACTGAGTTGTGACCATCCCTCACTCAAAGATTTCTTAAAATGCATATTGTCTAGCTAACATCATCTATGTACAAAAATAAATGCTCATGATCAATGGAGGCTGAAAGGCTGTTGTTCTGGGGTAATTCTAGTTCTGGGGTAATTCTAGTTTGCTGCAGGCCTAGAACAATGTTCTTTTCCTCTTCTGTCAGGAACAACCCTCCTAGGTGGGTGTAAGGCAGAAACAAAGGTAAGCTTCAAAGGGAAAGAGGTAGGCTTTCATGAATGAAGGGTGGGTGTTCAAGAGATACATAGTTGGGATCTGAATAATTGAAAAAATGACTTTTCTAGATCAACCTTGCAAATAACTAAGTCGATTGGCAGTGGGATACCTTTCACAGGGTTTCCCACATCCATATTGAGTTTCCACGCTCTTGTGTGGACTTTGTAAGGCACAGTGTTCATACATAGATTCATGCCCTCATTAGTAACAAATCAGGGTGTAGCTCAGTGGTAGTGTTCTTGCCCAGTACATAGAAGACCCTGAGTTTGATCCTATCTCTGGCAGGGTGGTGGTGAGGTGGTCAAACCCAAAATTGTTTTCTGTCCAGGCAAAGTTTAATACTTTTCAAATTTAAGTCTCTCTAGTGGTATTATTTGAAGCTATCATTTGATAAAATTCTGTCTAGAAAATTGCCAAGACGCTAATTTCAAGTAAGGAATGGACTAGGTTCTCCTCAGCTTCCCCCCCATTGGGTTTATGGGGAACCTGTAGCAGAATACTACCAGCCCTGCCCTGCCAGAGGATGAGAACTGAAGAGGGACTTAGGTATGAAACTCCAGAATTTGCAGTATGCTGACACTCCCATGATTAATTGCAGCCTACTCCTACTCTGTGTGGTGTGTGTGGGGGGGAGGGGGAGTGGCAAAGCTCCAGGCTAGTGCATAAACCCAGTCTGAAGACTGTGTGGTCCAGATCTTTCTGGCCACACTAGGTGTTGGTGTTTATGCTCACCACAGACAATTAGAAAGTCTTATGGCAAAAAATCAGGACAAAATTATGACTTCCTTGTGTTCTTATCTTTTGCCAAGCACTGAAGTAATTAGATGGCCCTCGCATCCTCCCCTCTTGTGGTCCTGTGAGTGGGGAGTGGAAGTGGGGACTGCTGCTCCCCTCAACCTTTCCTTCTGGAGCAGTCTGGTGTTCAAGTGATGGAACCCCTGACAACCATGCCCCGGTGGAGAACTTGTGTACTTTAATGTCCCTTGCTGAATGATCAAGTGTCATTAAAAGCCCCCTTGTAGGCTTCTCCTGGGATGGCAGTTTTGAAGAGGGAGAAATAGATGTTGATTAAACTCTTCCCTAACATTGGATAAGGCTTCACTGAATCCTACTCAGCATTGCCATACCACTCCCCAGATGAGGCGTGGAGGCTCATGCAGATAGAAGGTCAGTTTGGAACATAGAAAGCTGAAGAAGGAAGCTTGCCTTCTGACCTCTCTACCACAGTCTCCAGAAAGTCTGCATCATGTCCAAGCAACTCATATCTGACCCCCAAGTCCTGGGTTTGTTTAGCAGTACAACCTGGAGGCCAGCCACATCCCCAAGTCTCTCTCATCCTTTATCCAGCAGAGCTACCCTGAGGGGATACTGTGGCTGCTATATTCTGATGTGGCCACCATCAGAGCTGTTCCTTACATCTGGAGAGAATTCTGCCTTTTCCTTTTGCAGCCTCTTCCCTCCCCTTGAGACAGTTTCTGTGTAGCTCCTGGACGGTCTTGAACTTACAGAGATCCAACTGCTTCCGTCTCCAAGTGCAGGGATTAAAGGTATGTGCCACTACACCTGTCCCTTTCTGCCCTGCTCTAAATTTCAGTACTAAGATGTCATATAGTTGTCTCTCACTCATGAGACCCGATTGTCAGCTGATTTACATGCCTGGCATCCATCTTTTATGGTATCTTCTCTGTAGTCTATAAAGACAGAACCATCACCACATGATTCCTCCCACTGGAAGTGTAGGTGGGCTTCTTAATGGTTGGTCAATGAACCTGTCCATCAAGGCTGAGATTGAAACCTCCTTATCTCTTTCTTTATTTTGCCCTCTTTTACAAACTCAAGCCAATAATCTGCCTGCTAACCAGAAAGCTGGTATTTTCTCAGCATGGTTATAAAATCAGCCACCATGATACACTTGAGGGAAAAAAAAAAACAAAACAAAACTGTGCCTTGTTCTATAGCGCCCTTAAACATTGCAATGTTACTAGGACATAGATAGCTACCTGCCCTCTGTAAGTAATCATCATATGTTGGGTTAGATGGGGGCTGAGGAAGGACTGATGCTGCCGGTCACTCCCTGGAGCTGAGCGGGACGGTGAGTGGTCAATGGCCCAGACCTCCCCTATCTGTCAGAGAGAAGCACACTGAGCTGGGAGTCATGTTGAAGCAGGACCTCATTTTATTGTATCAGGCAGGGGCTTATATAGGCTGAAATAAGGAGGAGGTAGGAGACGGGTAGGGGGAGATGGGTGAGAGTTTGGGGCCAAGGAGATTATGTCACAACAGTGACTAGGCAGAGGAAGTTTTTGGTTCGGGCTATGCTGAGTCACTTATATGTGAAAGTCATTGCCAAAGACAAGTCACCAAACTTGAGCCAGGCTCAGGAAATTATACCAGGCCTCAGGATCATTGTTAAAGGCCTGGAGAGAGGCCCAACAATCATATAAAGTTTGACATCCTTCATCTATCACTGCCTTCTGTGCATTTAAGGAGTATAGAATAATTGTATTTGTGAGGTGTGTCTACTCTAGTCTGACTTCATTTCACAATACATTGGCTAAAGTGGATTTTTAATATGTCATTTTAATGTCAGGCAGAGATCTGAACTGCTAACACCAATGGTGTTTCCAAAGGACTCACAGTGTTCCCCTGAAGTTCTCTACTGTTGAATTTCACCCCAGCCCTACAAACACACACTTTCCCACTCAGACCTCTCTGGAGCCAAGGCTGTCAATTACTCCCAGCCCAGCAGTGGTTTTACAAAATGCACAAAGGGTAATTACAAAAAGACCCCAGGATTTTCCTACATAATCATCTTCTAAACTAGGACCCAGGTCGTCATTTCACCTGTTCGTCCTACCTAACTACATCTGGCAGGTACAAAAGAATATAAGCATGTGATGGGGAGAACTAGCAGGGGTGGAGGTAGGGGGAGGTGTTCCTGCTGGAGCAGTCCTGATCTTGAGGACAGCCATAAATCCTTTCCTACCATGGAAATAAGTAGATCATTTAATTGGCCCTAACACTCCACATGCTATCAATTAGCTTTGTGGGACTTCACTGTTCAGTAGTGAGTTCCATTGTTCCAACACCAACATCTGGGGGAGGGGATTCTAATTTTAGTTCTGAGGAATAATTATACCTGTTCCTCTCCACAAGCCCAATGATGAATTTGTAAGAGTGTAGCTTCTGTTACTATTATTTTATTAAAAATTACTTTTCTTCTAGGTCTAACTTTCAAAATGATGCTCAACTTTCAAAGTTGTTTTCTTCCAGAAAAATTAGAAGCAGAATGTTTTCAAATGATAATTTTTTTTTTCGGAAGAGCTTTTATATAACACAACTTTTTTGCAAGTTGCATATAAATACGCAAGTACACGATAACATCCCAACAACCAGAACACGTGTTCTCCTGAAACAGCCACACTTCCAAAACATTGGGCCTGTGTAATTTAAAAGATTTGCATCAAATTCACCAGGTATCAGCTATTTCTAGAGGGAAGAGATTGATTGCTGTGTACATGAAAAGAGGAAAGAAGGAGAAAATGGCGCCAGGAAAGAGATGGAAGAAAGAAAAATTGAAACCCAGCCGAAGGACAGTGCTGCAGCCACCCAGCTATATTCCAGCTAGGCTCAGGCACCAGGGAGGTCTTACAAGATGGGGGCCAAGATGAGCAACAGCAAACAGACATGAATTGCAGTGTTCAGCCATGGGCCCCTCCACTCTTATTATCATCATAACGACTTGGTCACACCATGCAGTTTCAGATGGGTTCACTAAGAGTCAGAAAGGCACAGTTAACCTGTCCAGAGTTGTGCAGTCTGTAAATGGCAGGTCCAGGATCAGAACTCGGCAGGAATCTATAAAACTCAGCACCGGGCTCTGATCCAGCCATTCTAGCCCTCAGCCATGTGTCGTCTTTGCCCTTTATTTTGAAGCTGTGCACTACTGAGCCTGCACTCTATCCCCATAGACCTACACCACACACCTCTGGCTTTTTAAATTTCAGCAAATTTTCATCTTCTACAAAGTGAATATGACCTTTTGAAACTATGTAAAATCAGATCCTTGTATAACAGACAGGGTGAACTTTAAAACATGTTTTAGAAGAAAAATGGTGGATGATGGTGAAGACACAGAATTGGTTTCCATGAATGGTCCAGAAAACAATCTTGCTAGAAAGAAAAGAAAGCTTTGGTTGTACAAACAGTTGAAGATTAGTTTTTTTTAGAGTAAGTAGAAGATTCTGGGGTGTATTTAAGGGCACAACTTAAAACCACAGAATGGACAGACTCTGTCCAATCACTTTTAGAGTCCACCACTACTTTCTTAGGTTTTCCCATAAGCACATCTTGAACATTCTTGACTTGCCTGATGAACACAACACCACCACTCCCGGGGACAACCGTTTTGGTGATGCTGAGATAGCAATCATGCTTACATAAAACACCGTGGCATAAAGACGTTATGGAAGAAGCAGTTTATTACAGCGTATGGTTCCAGACTGAAAGTCCACAATGGCGGAGGAGGCAAGGCGGCAGGCAGTTTAAGCAGGAAGCCTGCAAACAGAAAGAACAAAATAAGAAGTGGGGTAAGGGGATAAACTCTTAAAGCTCGCATCCAGGGGGAACCTCAGCTTCAGGCAGGCAGGAGGGTTCCACCTCCTAAAGGTTCCATAACTTCCCCCAAACATAGCCACCAAGTGGGAATTAAGTGCTTCGATATCTGAGCCTATGGGGAGACATTCTCATTCAAATTACCACAAATATCTAACTAGAGATATGTCAGGAAAAGGTAAAACCACATCAGTGGCTAAACTCCACCAATTACAATGCACTGGGAATTCCCCACAGCTGAAGGCTGGTATTCTTAGCTCTAGGATGATCAGTGGGTGCAGGTTAGCTAGGGTGGGGGAGGGGAGCTGACTCACAGGCTACATAATGGGGGAACGATGAGCTAACCATAGCAGACAGGTATTTTTGCCATGAGAAAATGTCTTTCCCATAACTATACAACTTGTCTGTGAGCCAACAGTACTTTCCCAGTCTGAGGCTGATTTCCCTCTGGATTTTGAAGGTCCCTGGTCATCTGTCAGCATGTGGCCATTACAACATTGACTACTGGTTGGTTGGGCTGTCTGTTCCCTGGCTTCTATCTTCTATGTTTGCCTGCAGTTCACCTGTTGATTGGGATGTTTCAGTTTTTTAGCGGGTGATCTATATCCCTTACATGCTGTGCTTGACTTTATCTACACAGAACAAACTTCAAAACAAAGAAAAGTGAAGTACTTAGGAACTTCTTCCTTGTTACTAACCAGTAACATAACCAGTAACGATAACTGATAAGATTCCTAGCATCCCTAACATAAGTGCTACCTTAGGTACCTGTTAGATATTAGCTCACTTAACCCCGGTAACTGCCCTGGAGATGGCTTTATTGTCCACATATCACAGATGAGGAAACCAGCTTGAGAACATTTTCTCAGAGTTACAGGGTTAGGAACTGGCAGGTCAGAATGCAAACACAGTTTGATGCCCACAGTCTCAACCATAGCAAATTGCTTTCTTCATCTTCCTACCTGGGTGTTTGACTACAAAAATCAGGCTGGGAGGAAGCAGCTGTTTTCTCACTTGCCCAGACTCTCCCTGACTGCCCTTGACACCCCTGCACTTTATTCACACAGAACAGAGCTGTTTGTATAAACTCCAGGTGAATAAGTGCCTTCTCTTCTACATGTCCAAAAATTTGAGAAGATTTAGCAGATGCTGGCAAAATATTGGAATCCAGTTATGTCCTGGGTTGTAAAGTTCCTTCCTGTGGTGGCCGGACCTCAAGCGTGCAGGACTCATTCTGTTCTGCACTTTTTAAAAAAATTGGCGTTACCTTACCATACAACCTCTGCAATTGGACTCTCTGAGCCACCAGCTGAGGCCAGCTACAGAAGAATATGGAACAGGAGGGATCCATACAGATCAACAATTAGTATTTAAAAAACAAAACAGAACAGCAGAAATATAAAGTACCAGGAATTACCAGGGACTCTGAGAACCTTAGGCAGCTTGTGTGGTTGCTCAGCTTTTCCTTTCTTTCTTTCCTTCCTTCTTTCTTTCTCTCCCTCCTTCCTTTATTTTAAAAAATTCTTTGAAATGATAATATGCAGGGTGCCCCTGTTCGCTTAATAAGGAAGTGTGTAGGAATGTGAAAGTGAAGAGACAGAGTGCCACAGACTTCCCAGCTAACCTTGGCCTAATCCTAGCAGTGACCTCACATATCATTTAGTCTGACTCCTCTTTACCAGGCAGAAAGATAATGCTCGGAGAGGTTAGATGGTTCCTGCCAAGTTTATTTCCTGACCCCTGTTCTCATACTCTCTCTGCTGGAACTTTCGGAGAGGAGGGGAAGGGCCCTATCCCAGACACTCAGCAGCTTTCGCCTGTGCTCTCTTGGTAGGGGAGACTAGTCTGTGCTTAGATACCAGCCAGAACTTGGAAGAACTAGATGCTCAACCATGAAGTACTCAGTGCACACCCCAGCGAGTAAATACAGTCATCCACATAGAAATCAGAAGGAAAGGAACAACGGGTGCTTTGAAAGGATTACAAAATGTCTTTGTACCTGGGTCATGTAAAAGCCACTTCCAGGGTTGACAGGAAGGACATTTATTGTTTTCACTTAACATTTATTAAGTAAAATGTGTCACAGAGCAGGCTTTTCCAAGCGAACCCTTTCTGGCTGTGTGGAGAAGCAATTCAGGTACCTGCCATTTCCTCCTCTGACTTACAAAGATGCTCATTGAACTGCAAGAGGTAAGTAAACACCAGCAAAGTGCTCAGAAGAAACCGGTGTAACAGTCCAAGGGCTCACTCTGATAGAAGAAATCAAATACCTGACCTTCAGAGGATCACAACGGATTCCAGCACAAAGCTTGATTCAGGAAGTAGTCACACCACCTATTGGAGACGAAACAAAAGCTCCAGGGTGATAAGACATTTTGTTTTCCAATTGTGTGTGTGTGTGTGTGTGTGTGTGTGTGTGTGTGTGTGTGTGTGTATGCACACTCACAGAGAAATGTAATCCCTCTGCAGCTGGAGTTACTGGCAGTTGTAAAACACCAGACCCTCTACCTTTCTAAATGGCTAAGCCATCTCTCCAGAAATATTTTAATATGGTCTAGATGACCAAGAATCTTATGAGAATGTAGATTTGTAGATTCCATCTGTCTGTGAATGCGTGTGACATTTTGTATTTCTAACATGCTTTTAGGTGATGCTGATTCTGGCCTAGGGACCACACTTTGAGTAGCAACTGCATTCCGCATGCATCGATCCTTAGCTGGAGCTAGGCGAGCTGGATTAGTATTAAGGAAAATAAAATGTTGCCAAAGTTTGTTCCTCAGTAAATAAGTAATTAGTCTTACCTCTGTCACTAAAAAGAGACATCTGGAAATCCTAACTAATATTGAAGTCCTAAGTGGGGGCCACAGATGTGAGCCAGCATGCCCAGCTCTGCATTGCCAGGTGTGAGTCAGCACGCCCAGCTTCACATTGTCCACCCAAAGGGACAGCTCCGGTTTTAAGATATACAGTTATAAAACATTTGAAACACAGACTTTGTGTCGCACTTTGGACAAAGTGAATAGGGCCAAATTCAACGGACCTTAGTTCTAGACCTAAAAAGCCATAATTGTTTCTGGTACAGCTTAGCCCTAAAGACACTGGGCACATTATTCTTTTCTTTTTATTGAAGTTCCGTTTAAAGTGTACACCGTTCAATGAGTTTGTTTTTTTAACAAACACATAGTCATGTAATTGCCAAAATACAGAAGAACCCCATCACTTCCCAAGGCTTCTTCAAGTTCTTCTTAAGGCACTCAGGACATAAAGCAAATAGGCGCATGTGTGCAGGTGTGAGCCCCTCTGCGTCTCTATTAGCAGCGTTAGCCTGTGGGATGAGGTGGCTGTTCTCATCTAGCTGAAATTTATATTTTCATATAAATGGGATCACGTGGTATTTGATCTTGTCACTGTTGTTTTAGCTTTTTCCCATGTTAATTGTAGCTGTTGTTGTATCTGTGAGATTATTTTTAACTGTTTGCCAGCTGGTATATGTGGGGGTTGTATCCAGGTCAGGACCACTTCAAAGAAAACCTCTGCAAACATCTGGTGAGTTATATGTTAAGAATGTATCAAACATCATAAGAATTTGACAAACTGGTTTTCTGAAAGTACCTGTGTTATTTTAGATTTCTACCAGTAAATAAAAGTTCGATAGCTCTACATTTTCTCCAACATTTGGCATTTTCAATTATTTTAATTTTAGGCCATTTGTGTGTGCATGTGTGAGTGTGTGTGTTATTTAATCTGCGTTAACAACTGTTTTGACTATACATTTTATACATCTTGATGGCCAGTTGTGATGTGGGAATGCCTTTCTGTATGCTGTGAATATCAATCTTTAAATAAAGGAGCTGTTTTGGCCCATGACAGGCACCATAGAAAAAGTAGGAGGAGAAATCAGAGCACAGGTATGAGAAGCAGGGTGGAGTCAGAGGCAGATCGAGTAAGCCATCCAAGGAGCAACATGTAAGGAACACAGGTGAGCCACGGGCCACATGGCAGAAAGATTAATAGAAATGGGTTGATTTAAGATATAAGAGCAAGCTAGCAATGTGCCTGAGCCAAACAGCATGAAGCTAATATAAGAATCTGAATCATTTCTGGGGCCTGATCAGCTGTGAACGGCTAAGGGGTCTGGCAGGTCTGTGGGTCTGGGCCTCTGGCTGCCCGGGGCCGAGAAACTTCATTGTAACACAGCTGTATGTCTTCTTTGATTCAAAGTAATTTACAATGGTATTCTTTAAAGACTGGTGATCTAGGGGACTGGAGAAATGGCTCAGTAGTTAAGAACATTGTCTGCCCTTTCAGAAGACACAGGCTCAATTCCCAGCACCCACACGGCTGTCCACAACTGTCTTTAACTTCAGTTCCAGAGGATCTGACACCTCAAACCAGTGCACGTAAATAACCAAGTTAGGTAAAAATTTAAAAAGATTGGTGAACTGAAGGCAAATAAATAAAAATATAAATTCCCATATTTCTTACACTGAGCCCTTGAAATAATGTTTCCAAGGAAAACTAATAAGTATTATTATAAAGTCAGGAGACATAGCCAAGGCCAGTGAGATGCTCAACAGACAGAAATGTTTATTGCAAGCTTGACGACCTGGATTTGAGCCCAGGACCCACATGGTTAAAAAAAAAAAAAAGAGTGATTTCTTCCACAAGGTGTCCTCTGACCTCCACACATGCCACAGCACATACAAGCTCCCCCCCCCAAAAAAAAGGAAGAAAGAAAATTAAAGGCTGTAATACTATAGCTTTGTAGAATTTAGTAGGAGGGTGAATTTACGTGTCGTAGAGGATAGATAAATAGATTTTAATATCATAGAATAATTTGCAAGTGAGAGTATCTAAATCCTAAATTAATCCTAAATTAATTTTTAAATCCCTTATATTATTAATAATATTAAAAAATATATAAATGTGGGGCCAGGCACTCATTACAAAGAGGATCTAGTACAGTAATCATAAGTGCTGGCTGAGTCAGTGTTGCTGGAGAAAAATAATAGAGACATATTATCACCCATGAGAGTTCTGAGGTCACTAACACTGCGCCTTCCTGAAGGAAGTGGAACGGGAGGCATTTAGAAACCCCCAAGTGTCTGGCCTCTAGCTCGGGCGATGCCCACACAGAATGTAGTTGTCAGAGCACATGGCTTTAATGCCCATGTCCACTTGCAGCCAGAGCCAGATGTGCTGACAAGAGCAGCAGAAGCCACCGCAGCAGAGTGTGAGTGACGTGTCAACCCCTTTCTACTGTATTTCTGGTTTCTCAGTTGTATTTGCAGAACTATACAGAACTGTAACCCTCTGGTGGGTAGTGCAGCTTGATGTCTGTGTTCTAGGTGTTCCTTTACTCCAGATCGCATAGAGCAGCCAAGGCAACTGTAACAAGAGGTTTGGAACCATACTGTAAAATAATAGAAGGTAACAACCTAACAGGAAATGCTGGATGAAGAGTGAGACATTCTGAGCTCCCACCCTGCCTCTGTCACATGGCGGAGCATCATTGAGCTCTCTGAGTCTCAGTTTCACAATATGTAAAATTAAAGTGGTAATAGCCACCACCATAGCGTGTTGAGATAGAGCATGAATGGTATCTGTGTTGTAGAAAGTCTTCAGTAAATATCTGTCATCATTATGTAGACACTGCAAACTTACAGTCCTGAGCATTCACAAAGATAAATATATATATAATAAAAACAGAATGTTGCATACATACATGTGAAAGTTTCTTAACTAAAATAAATGAATGCCCGACGCATGGAAACATATTTGTAAGGCTAAGGCAGGAGGATTGTCATGTATTCATGGCCACCTTGGGTGATGCAGAGAGTTCCAGGGCAAGCTGAGCTGTCACAGAGAAAGAGAGGCAGGGGTTGAGGGGGGAGGAGAAGAAAGAGGGAAGGAGGGAGAGAGGGGGAGAGGAGACAGAGAATGTACTAATAATTGCCACAGGTATGTTTTCTATCTCAAAACATATCACCAAGGACTAATTTCTACAACAGCACCCCACATATATACAAGGTGATTTTCCCTTGTTTCTAAAAGGGAGACTTCAGGACCAAGGAAATCCTCCTTGACCTCTTTAAGACCAAGAAAACAACCCTGAGGAATGTTGACTTTTGGAAATGAACCCCTGGCCCATTATCCTCAGCTCAGATACCGGGCCAGGTGTTCCTAAGGAAAGCCCATGTAAGACATGCTGGCTTTCTTGGGAGCCTCTCCATGTTTCTCACAATGACTTCTTGCATGGAGGGCATAGCGTTTTCACACAAAGACATATATTCATCACAAGAAGTAGCTCTAGAATGTGTGTGTGACCAACAGGTGCCACTGTAAAGATGCCAAAGAGCCCAACAGACTTCCCAATTCCCTCAAAAATCTAAATTTCTCTTCGTGTGTGTGTGTGTGTGTGTGTGTGTGTGTGTGTGTGTGTGTGTGTGTGTGTGTGTGTGTGTGTATGTATGTTTGAGACAAGATTTATTTCTGTAGTCTTCACTGTTCTGGAACTCTGTAGATCAGGTTGGCCTTAAACTCATAGAGATCCACCTGCCTCTGCTGGGATTAAAGGCACGTACCACCACCACCTGGCTACACTCCTCTTTCTTGGCTGTGCTTTTTTCTGACTTCTTCCTTCTGATTCTGTCAGGGTCCCAACTGACCCTCACAGTTCTCCACAGACAGGGAAGTTAGTACTTGTTTAGTGAAATACTTCAAGCCCTGGGATTTGGACAACACCAAGAGATTGCAGGTGCATGTGTGGAGATGCGAGCCCTCTACAGCTCTGCGAGAAGCTGTGGCTTGCAGGGTGAGGCCCCTCTTTCTCATATAATCAGGGAATGCCAATGACAGACCTAGAGGTGAGTCAGAGAAGAATCATTCCTAAACAGCAAAGACAACATTTTAGTGAATTCTGGAGTCACATGAGTCCAAAGGGGAAAGTTGTGAGTTGGGAGAGGGGGCAGGAGGCAGTGAAATATAGAAGTGACAGAAATAGGCCTTCAGTGTTCTGGCTGCTCATTAGACCAGTGCTGAGCTGGTGCTCATATGGCCTGAATAACTGATACTTTTTATAAGTAACTGAAGCACTATAAAAAGCTTTACCATTTAAGAAAACAACAAACAGCTGTGGGAAATGAGCAAGAGAAATCCAAAAGAGCAAGCAAGCCTGTCTGGGTGGCAGGGGGTCAAACTGCTTCATGAGGAAGTGCTAAAGCTCAGCTCACATCTGCTACAGCAGGGTGTACCCCCACCCCCACCGGCCACACCTCTCCCTGCACTCACCCCCCTCCCTTACCAAAGTGAAAGAATGAACGAAAGCCAATGGCATCTTCCCCAGCTGTATTCCCTGAAAACAGCATTTGCTAACACAGGAGACCTAACCAGGGGTGACACGGTGTGCACCTGCTGTCTTCCGGATCAACAGGATAAACAAGCCCCTCTTTGAGGTCAGCTTCCGCTGGGTTCTGGATGAGCCTCATTGATCTGGGACCCCCGGGATTAGTTTATGCGTACCCTGAGATATCTTACAGTTACCCTTCCCTTTAACGGAAAATGTCATCTGCAAAGACCACAGCTAGCAGTGTGTAACATTAGCCCTCCCAACTCCCTCGGTCAGTTGTCCGTAAACTCAATAATGAGGAAACTGCCAGTGGGAGACAGTACAGCAAAGTGATCAAATATATTCAAAAGTCATCTCCAATGCTCACAGTTCGTGACCTGAATGCTAATCCCTCTGGATCTCAGCTTCCTCAATAGTAAACTTTGTCAAATCCAAGTCCAAGTTTCCTTCCTCTGGCCTGACTCTTAGATTAACTTGTTAACCAATACTTGAGACCAAACTTGAGTGGCCACAGACATCTCCATTCATTTCTAAGCCTTAGGTGATTTTTCTTAATAACACATCATAAATACTAGTTGGAAGAAATAGAAAGTGAACAGGAAAATATTGGTCTATTCTTACTGAGCAAAGACTTCTCGATACACAGCAAAGTAAAAGACCATACATTCCAAAGAAAGACTGGAATGGGTAGGATGGATGAAGTGCTTTGGGGTTCTGTCTTGTGGACTGTAAATCATTTTAATAAATATTTTTGAAATGGGTAGCATATTTATGAGGTAAGGTGACTCCCCTTCCAAATCATGTTGGATTGGATCTCCTTTGAAATGTGCATCTCCCCATAATGCTCTTGAAAATTCTCCCAAGAAGAGTCAAAAACACAATGCACACCATTATCATGAAGACTGTCTTTTGAGGGTGCAGACCATGGATAAAGTCACAGTCATGGTCATTTGAAGGTACCCTGGCACACCTCTGATCCAGTGAGAAGAGCCTAACTGCATCTTCAAGGATATCTTTCATCACAGGATACCTGGCAAGCCCCAGTTGATACATCTACAACACAACTCCTCAATAACAATGTGCAAGAGCAGATAGAAAGATTGTAAGAGATGGAGGACCAGGATGTCTACTTCAAAACTGTGTCTTCTGTTTATGATAAGGGAAGCTGCACCCAGCAAATCTTAACAACGTGGCTGCCTAAACTGGACCAAAACAATGACAACATCAGTTGCCAACATCGATGAGGGAAATCTCACAGGGCCCCACCCCTATATGAAGAGCTACAAGAAATTGACAGCTAATAAAGTTATAATCTTCCCAAGGGATAAACCTCTAGTTGGTTATCCAATACTAAGTGGTCTACTCTAAAAAAATACATAAAAAAACTAAATTGACTCAGCAGGTTATAAATGTATACTCGTTTGCATGTGTGTGTGTGTGTTGTGTGTGTGTGTGTGTGTGTGTGTGTGTGTGCACGCGCATGTAGGATAGTTTTATATCAGCTTGATATAAGCTAAAGTCATCTGACAGTAAGGATCCTCAATTAAAAAGATGTCTCCACCATGTAGAAACCTAGTGCAGAGGAAACTCCCTGGAATCCATGAAGTGACCCTAGCCAAGCCCCCTAATAATGGGAAAAATGGAGCCTGAACTGGCCATCTTCTATGACCAGGGAAGGCTCCCAGACTCAGGGCACCAATCCATCCATAAGACCTTCAACCTACAATCTATCCCACCTTCAAGATGTGCTTGGGCAATGGTAGCACAGAACTTGTGGAAGTGGCCAAATGACTAGTCCAACTTGAGGTTCATGCTATGAGAGGAATCCCATGCTTAAGCCTGCTGGCCAGGAACCAGAGTCAGGAAAGATGGATCCAAATATGACTGGTCAAAAAGAAAAGTCAATAAAATGATTCCTAATGATACTCTGTTGTACTCATAGATCAATGCCTAGCCCAGTCATCATCAGAAAAGCTTTACCCAGCAACTGAAGGGAGCAGATGCCGAGCTACCAGCCAAACATTAGGTGAAGCCAGGGGAACCCTGAAAAATATGGGGAGGAAGGATTATAGGAGCCAGAGGGGGAATGGCCCACAGAAGCAACTAAGCAGGGCTCATAGGGGCTTACAGAGACTAAGAGACAATCATGGAGACCGTATGATTCTGAGCTAGGTTCTCTGCATATGCATGCATATGGTTGTATAGCTTGGTGCTCTTATAGGACTCCTAAACGTGTGTGTGTCTCAGACTCCTCTACCTGTGCTTGGGATCCTCTTCCTCCTACTGGTTTGCCCCATCCAGTCTTGAGGAGGAGGGTTTGTGCCCAGTCTTATAATTTGTTAGGCCATGTTCAGTGGACATTCCTAGGAGGCCTGCTCTTCTTATTTGAAGGGAATCAGAGGAGGAGTGAATGGAGGAGGTGGCTGGGAGAGTATAGGGAGGGAAAATTGGGGTCAGGACTTAGAGAGAGAGAGAGAGAGAGAGAGAGAGAGAGAGAGAGAGAGAGAGAGAGAATGTCCCCAAAGATCCAACTGTAGGCAAGCCTGTAAGGCATTTTCTTAATCAGTGGTTGTTGATGTGGGGCCCAGCCTATTGTGGGTGGTACAGTCCCTGGACTGGTGGTCCTGGGTTCTCTAAGAATACAAGTTGAGCAAGCCAGAATAAACAATCAAGTAAGCAGCATTCCTCTATGACTTCTGCACCAGCTTCTGGCTCCAAGTTCCTTCCCTGACTTCCTTCAATGATGGATTATTTGAGTATAAGCCAATCAAATCCTTTCCTTCCCAACTTACTTTTGGTCATAGTGTTTCATCACAGCAATAGTAACCCTAATTAAGACTCTGTGTGTGTGTGTGTGTGTGTGTGTGTGTGTGTGTGTGTGTGTGTGTGTAAAACTGATCATCTTTTCTTAAAGAAAAAGCCTATAAACTTGAGAGGAGCCGAGGAAAGGGTTGGAGAAAGGAGAATGGGGAAGGAAATTATGCAAATACAGAACACAAGTATGAATTTTTTGAAAAATGTATTTTTTAAAAAAAGAAAGCATTTACATGCAAGAATTTACAGTAAGGTTTTGCTCTGAAGATGAACTCTAAACAAATATTGTATCTATCAGCCATTGCTGAGGGAAAATGATGGTAGGATTTTCTTTTTGAAGAGAGTGAATGTTTGGTTCTCTTCTTTACAACAAAATATGTGACATAACTTTGGGGAAGTAGGATTTAAGTCACAATTTCAAAGAATGACCACTGATCCCAGTGCCTGGGACCTAAAGCAAGGCTGGGAACAATGAAGGCAATGGCATGATGGACAGATTGTCCACTTCTTGCTGGCTCAGAGTGAAGTATAACAACAGGAGGTCAGAGCTAAGACACACTCTCAGGGACATAATGACCCTCCAGACCTTCCCCCACCTTCCATACTTGTCCCACTGCCAATAGTTAATTCAGGTTTCAACTCCATCAGTGGATTAAATTTTAGGCCTAAGGCCTCATGGTCCAGTTTTCTCTGGAAATGCCTTTATAGATGCACTCAGAGGCATGCCTTGTCCATCTAGGCTCTCTCTTTCTCTCTCTAAGTTTATTTTCATTTCTCGCATTTGGGTGTTTTGCCTGCTTGCATGTCTGTGCAACACATGAGTGCAGCTCTCCCAAATACCAGAAGAGGGTGTCGGATCTTCTAGGCTGAAGTTGCAGGCAGTTGTTATATCTATCCGGGCCTCTCAGTCCAACCAACACAATCAAGATTAACCATCATCATGCAAACTGAGACTGCTCCCATGGCTGTGTGGCATTTCATCCATGCTGCCTCTGGAGGAAGTGTTAAAGAAAGGCCTTCCTGTTGCAGGCAAAATGGGCAAAGCATCCCAAATAATGAACTTCTCTTGCATTTACTTTAGAATTTGGACCTACAGTAGACAGAGACTTAACTGAAATCTGTTTACAGAGAATCATTCGTTTCTGGAGCTTGTGGATTCCATATAATGCCATCCCTAGGCAAGCATACTTGTCATAGTTGAGCCATGATGGAAATCAGACAAAGGTCTAAGGAGCGTGGATTTGGGCACAAGCAAACTTTGAAGGTTTGCTTTAACATCCCTGGTTTAAATTTATAGCTCAGATATAGATCAGGGCACCTGAGATCTTAACACCGATGAAGACAGAGCTGTGTTTCTAGTCTCAAGATGCCCTCCACACCCGAGAGGAGGACCCCAAGAGGGAAGAGCACTACCCTTCAAATCAACTCTCTTCTACTCTCAGAGGCAGTTCCAAGTTCTCTCCATTGGGGTATTTCTGACACGTCCTTCCCAAACAGCAATGCCAAAGCCCAACAGAAGACTTGAGCTTCTATAATTAAATATTTTCTCTTCCAAGACCTTGCTTGTCTTCATTCTTCCTCCATGCATATGCTTTGTTTTAAAAAGGAACACAACTGACCCAACACAGGCTCATCCCATGATTAATCTCCCAGTGCTCTAGAAGGGCAAATAGGTGACAAGTCATGAGAGACGTACTTCTGTGAACACACGTTTTACTGGAACCTATGCTGCTGCAAAGCTCTTCTGACAGATTCCATTAGGAAATTGCAAGCAGATGCATCTATCCAAGTGTTCTCTTCTCTCCCACTCATGATATATAGACATCAGATTGCAGAGACAGGCAGGGCTGACTGCCTCTCATGGTTCCTGTGCACAACAGACATGCAGGCCAAGGCGAATCCCAAGCATGCAACTCATGTGCACATGAATACATATCACATACCCCCCCCCCCCCCCCGCATCTGTGAGATGCTATGCAGCTATCAGACAGAGAAGAAAGAAGTGACAATCGATATGTTGTACTTCGGAATGTCAAGTGAAGGCCGTGACAAGATGGGCAGGCTGCCCCCAGAATATGAAAAGAACAGAAATATCTAAGGATTGATTAGGGGCTGGGCCAAATTCCAGGCTTGAACTCATCACAAATTATGCTAAGAGCTCCCAAGGGAGGGCTCCAATTGGCAATTTTTTTAGCCATGCATTCCATTCTTCTGATACAGACATCACGCCTGCCTGGGAGATGACTGGAGAATTAAAAGCCCCAGCAAGAAGTGAATTCGGGAAGGGCTGCTTTCCCAGCAGAATGCTTTCAATTTTTCTGAGACATCTCCCACTACCTTTAAAAACAGTGAATTTTATTATTCCACTTTGTCATTCTGGCTCCTAATGAAGGTCAAGGCCAGCATGCAGGAATGATAAAGAAAATTTCAGATGAGGATGGCAATGGACAGGCAGGAGGACCACAGTGTGGCAGAGACTTCGGGATGGAATTGTATAAGGAAAGCCAGAAGGGAGGTATGGTCAGTCTTTAAGGGAATGAATGCCCTTTAAGCTGTTTTCCTGTTCTTTCAGGAACATTCACATCTTGTCCTTTTTGTGGACAGAGACATATACTTAATCACTAGCATATTGTATGAAAGAAAAAACATATAGACCTTCAAGACCTCAAAATATATAACCACGGTTCCAATCTTCATTACCAGGAATAACTAGGGGAAATGAGAAGCAGGTGGGGGAAGGCTTTTCTGAGTAATACCAGGACGTTGTTTTAATTCAGCTGTGTATGGCCTGCTCCCGCCTCCCCATCTTGCTGACCATATATTCAGAGGTCAAGCTACTAAAATCAAGCAAATACACTCAATTTTCTTTAGACCTAACTAACTTCTGCAGTAGGGAGCACATTTCTCTTGAAACGACATGAGCTTCAGTGGTCTGAATTCATCAAAAACAAGGCTAAGACTCTCTGGATGGTCAGTGCAAATATGAAAGGAGCCCTTTATTTCTTGAGTGGATAAAGGAAAAATTCCAGAGAATGGTGTATACCATTGTCGGTGTTAGGGTCAGTTCAGTTGGTGTTAGTATCTGACAATATATTTTGTTAATAACCTGACCAGTTACTGGAAAAAGGGAACACAGGGGTAGACCCAAGGACACACCTCTTTTCCACAAACAACCCACATTCTTTAGGCAGCTGTTTTAATCCTTTGAAATTTTAGAACTGGCCCAAAATTTAAAAGTGATCATGAGCATGTGCTTTGAATATATACCAGAGACTACTGTCCAAAAAGGAAGAGTAGGGCCATTCATGATACAGCATTCTTTTTGAAGCAGGATCTTTTTTGTTAGTTTATAGTCTGGCTCTGGAAGCATCACATTGCACATGATTTCAGTAGGCAAGGGTGTGTGTGTGTGTGTGTCAGGAAATGCATTTAAGCCCTGCATCTGCCCCTTCCTGGTTGCTAACCTTTGACAAGTCATTTAACCTCTGGATAACTCAATTTCCCTATCTGTGAAATGAAGCATTGAAGCAGAACATTTCCAAGTCACTTTCTGCTATAAAATTTTATGATGTCTAAGTCTCTGGATCTATTGGGAAAGGCTGTGCTACTGTGGATTTGTTGCACTTAGGCCCCATGGAGCTAGAAAGACTTTAAAGTGATACATGATTATGACAGAAAGTTAATGGTGTAGCCATGATCCTAATGAATGGACTTGCTCTAAATTCAGCTCTGTGCAAGGAAGGCTTTAGCTATGGTGGACTCCCCACAAAAGCTTCTCCCACAGAGCATGGCTTCAACTCACTTCCTCCTGTCAGCTTATCCTCTTAATGCTCCAAGACCACCACCTTTCCCTTATTGAGTCTCTAATATAATTGGGAGACAGGAACAGATGCCTCCAACATACCGAGGCCCAGACCTTATGGAGAGATGGATATGGGTCCTTACTGAAGGCTGGGTTATTGTACTTCCTGGTCAGGTATTTTCAAGGCCCTGTGTTTTGTGTGTGTGTGTTGTGTGTGTGTGTGTGTGTGTGTGTGTGTGTGTGTGTGTGTGTGTGTGTGTGTGTGTGTGTGTGTGTGCCATTCACCGTTGCCTGGTTTCTGATATTCTTTCTCTTTGACTATGCAGACAGAAATGTTTCTTGGCTAATTGTGCTCCCCCTAGTTTATATAATGGAGTCTCAGCCTTTCCCAAAACATAAGTCTCATAAGCAAAATATCTGAAATAAGTCTTAAAGTTTTGCCAATTGTTTCCCACCTCATTTATATTGCTTTTTCCTGTGTCCTGTTCTAATCATTTGCTTTCTTTCACGGCATTGTGTAGACATGACACTTTACCCAGATGATCCTAAAATACATTTGCTGAATTGAATTCTCCGAGGTTATCGAATCTCTCTCTCTCTCTCTCTCTCTCTCTCTCTCTCTCTCTCTCTCTCTCTCTCTCACACACACACACACACACACACACACACACACACACACACACACACACACACACACACACACACGGTTATTCCTTATAATATAAAATGTATTAAAGCTTTTTGGAAACTCTGAATTTTTTATGTATTGAATAACAAAACAGACTTTTAAGTAGATTGCTTATTTTCTCTTTCTTAGTTCTAGCTGATAGGTACTGTTATGAGTCCAATTCTCTTCCCCTCCACTACACCCAGACCCTGAAGTCTTAACCCCGGTACCAAAGAATACAGCTTTATTTAGAAACAGTCATGCTGAAGATGTGCTGGTTTGAGGTAGGAAGACCATGCTTAAGCAGAGGAAGCCTCTCACCAAATATGACTGGTGTCCTTGTTAAGAGAGGAAGCTCTGAGACATGCAACACACAAGGAAAACATCACGTGCCAAAGCAGGCAAAAATCACGTTTCTACAAGTCAAGGAGCACAGAACACAGCCAGCAACCCTTCAGAGCTAGAGAAAGAAGCACCCTATACACACACCAGCCTGATCTCAGACTACTCAGCACTTTGAGTCAAAAAAAAAAAAAAAAAAAAAAAAAAAAAATCCCTGTTAAACCCTCTGTTGGTGGCGCTGACAGCCCTTGGCAACTCACACAATAACAACATTGGGATACCATCCTCTAGGCTCTTCTTTAGATGACAAAGGATGGGGCTGGGAAGATGCCCTAGGGGGTAAACATCATGCCACTAAACTGATGGTTGAGTTTGGTGTTCAGAACCCACATAGGGAAAGAAGAGGTATGACCCCCAAAAGTTGTTCTCTGATTCCCATGTGTGCCAGCACATGCATACACAAGATAAAATAAATAAATGTAGCAAACTAAATTATCAAGAACATGGTTCTAATAATTTGTTAAGTCTGATTACTTTGCCCACTACACTCTCTGCCTTTATCACACACACACACACACACACACACACACACACACACACACACACACACACACGGACACGGACACGGACACGGACACACGGACACACGGACACACACGGACACACGGACACAACACAGAGGTGTATTCAGGATTGACTCCCCTGGGCAGCTGTTGGGAAGGCCTCATAGACCATGCTGTAATAGTCAACATCGGGAGGACTGGTATTTTCTTACGCACCGTTTTGAATTAGTGAAAGGCATAGAAAAAAAAAGGCACAGTTACATACTCATTGGTTTAGGCCCTGTCATGATTCCTTTCAAGAAGCTGCCAATAGATTTTAGTCATGTTCTGGCAAAGGTCCCCCCCCCCCAACCACAAACACTACATAGTTGCTGAATGACTCATCACCTTGAGTAATCTAATTCTTGACCAGTACATGCCTGTCGCTCACAGCACAGCGTCTGCTTGTGGGTTTTGTTTTGATGGGTTCCCTGGATCTTCTTAAATACTTTCTAAGGGTCAAGTTAAAAACTTACTATGAATCCTTTGGGAGTCAGTGGCGTGTGAACTGGCTAATCATCAAGAACCCAAATGCTAAGTTGCATTAAGCCTTCTCGTGCCTTAATCACAGCTTGATGTGTCCTTATCACTGGAGGAAGCAGTCAATGTAAACTAGAAACTTTGCCCTCTCAAGTTGACAGCCTTTTTTGCTGAAGAATTCAGAGAAGAGAGAGAGAGGAAAAAAAAAATGGGGTTCTGGGGAAAGATGTCAGTAGAGCAGAGCCAGACCATGTCCCCAGACAGGCTCTGGGAGTTCAGCATGTGCAGCAGACGTCTGGACGCCTGTAGGAAGAACAAAACAAAAAGTATAACCAAACAATTGTTTCTACCAAAGACTAAATAAAGCACATAGACTCTGAGCTTACTTTTGCATGTATGCCTGGCTAAAGACATTTTCCTTATCAACATATTATAATCACAAGATTCCTTCTTGCTGTGTGTGCACGAGAGTGCACTTGTGTATACACATGCACATGGAGATCAGAGGTCACCTTTGCTGCTGTTCCTCATTATATTACTTTTCTGTGGCTGTGATAAAACACCATGACATATTTATTTTGGTCCCAGAGAGCAAAGGCACCATTGTGATGGGGCTGTAACTGGCAAGAAGCTGAGAAATGACATCTCTATCCACACACAGGAAGCATAGAGATTGAACTGGAAGTGAGGCAATGTAAACTCTCACAGGCCTCCCTGAGTGATGTACTTCCTCTAAAAAGACTCTGCTTGCTAAAGATTCCATAACCTCCCCAAACAGTGCTACCAATTGAAGACCACGTATTCAAACATGTGACTCTATATGGGAGATTTCTGTTAAAGCACCACATGATATAGCCATCAACTATGAATTTTGACAGGGTCTGTCAGTGAACCTGGAACTTACCAATTAGGCTAGGCTGGTGTTATGTGACAAAACTTTTGCTGGGAAGACGTAACACACGCATCTTCTCACCCCACACAGGGAGCCCATGGCAGACCAAAGTATGGATATCACCAAAGTCCAGTTTGATGAACTGTAAGTTTTATTAGGGTTACTTACAGAAATATGGGGAGAAGTTATTTACAAGAGCAGGAATAACTCAAAGACAGCTACATCACCAAAGCTCACCCGGGCACGGAGGACAGTTCACAAAAGCTAGAAACCTAGAGCTCACTGCACAGCCTGCAGACAGCTCAGCAGGTTGGGGAGTGTCCTTTCCAAGTGACTCAGTTGGTCTCTGTCTCTTCCAGAAAGCTGACCTGGTCTCAGTCTCTTCTTCAACCTTGTCTTGTCTGGAAGTTCCCTTTTGAGGGAGGGGCCTAGTAACATTGGTTAGTTCCAGTTATCTTCTTCTGGCTTAAGGAGCTTCCCTACAGGATAGACTATTTCAGTCTTTGCGGAAAGGGTTACACAAGCCAGGGAGCTTAGGCATCCACCTGTCTCCATCTCCTCAGAACTATGGTTATAGGAGCATATCAGCATCCCATCAGGTCCTACTCTTTTTTTTTTTTTTTTTTGAGTCTTTTTGGTTGTTTTATTATCCTTCACTCTTAAATACACATAGAGATTTGTTATTACTTATAAATACCGGCCTTAGCTTGGCTTGTTTCTTGTCAGCTTTTCTTAAATTATTCCATCTATCTTTTGCCTCTGGGCTTTTACTTTTCTCTATTTTTATATATCCTTTCTTTCCTTCTTAATCCATGTCTGGCTGCGTGGCTGGGTTGGTGGCCCTTTCTTTTCTAGATCTTTGATCTTTGATCCTCATTTTTCTCCTTCTACTTATTCTCTGTGCTTGCCAGCCCCACTTAGCCTTTCTCTGCCCAGCTATCAGCTGTTCAGCCCTTTATTAGACCAGTAAGGTGTTTTAGACAGGCAAAGTAGCACGGCTTCACAGAGTTAAGCAAGAGCAACATAAAAGAGTGCAACACATCTTTGCATCATTTTAAAAAATGTTCCACAGCATAAACAAATGTAACAACATCTTAAAATAATATTCCACAACAGAGTACATCCTGGAAATGGACATGTAGACCTTGACCTCTGACTCTTGAGTGCTGGGATTAAAGGCCTGAGCCACCATAGCCAGATATATCTGACTTCCTATGTGGATTTTGGAGATCAAATTTGGTCTTCACACTTAATCTGGGTTAGAGTATCTTTCTAACCCAGATTCCTTGTTCTTTAAACCAGGACATATTTTGTTCTTTAGGACTTATAGGTAGAGGCATTTTAAATGTTGTTATAAGGGCAGTTTCACCAGTCTCTATCCAGCTTTCTCTGAACTCCTCTTTCTTCTAGTCACTTTCTGATTTTCCTTCTTCTCTGACTAGATGCTAAATACTACCGTGATAGGTAATCTTGGCTGTCAACCTCAGTGGATTGAGAACCAACTAAAAGGCAAGGTGCTGGGCATTCTCAAGAATTTCTTTAGACCCACCCTAACTGTGGGAAGCATCTCCTGGTGACATACTAGATAAAAGGTAGAGACCAGTTTCTTCAGGGTCTCAAAATACAGTGAAGATAAACTAAGGTGGATCCCTCCAGGCCTTCAGCACCATAGTGGGGATTAGCCTCAGGGACTAAGCAATTATGAGAGTCTTGGCTTCTCCGGTGTGAGACAGCCATTGTTGGACTCCAGACCATGTTGTATAAGCCAGTCTACTAGGTCTAATTTTAATATATGCTTCTTCTGCCAATTCTGCTCCACTCTAGAGCCCTGACGAACACATTACAAAAAAAGAAATGGGAGAAAGAAAAGTCCCAATCATGTCACCCTACACTCTAATCTTACTGAATAACAACGTTAGGCCATAAGCTTCTGCCGCGGATGGGGAGGCCTCTACAGCAGCTGAAGAGTAGCTGTTTAATCACGTTTTTATGACTTACGTTTCCAAGGCAATATGTAACTCTTATAAAATCAGGTCCATTATCAAAACAGCTCCGAGAACAGACAAGCCATAGCTGTAAAGATGAGAGAGCTCAGGTGATGTGATTTAGTGGTAGGGAGTCCAAAGACATCACTCTGTGCTCTTTATTCTCCTATCTGCTAAGGCAGCATGCCCAGAAGCAGCCATGTAAGTGGGAAAGCTGCCTGATCTCAGACCAGGCCCTCTGTACCGTGGGACGCAGTCTCTGCAGAGCGAAGTCAGTGCCACCATTGTCCACAGATGAAGAGAAGAAAGCCAAGCAATGCTGATGGACAGACCGTGGACCGTGGGTATAGCACACACAAAGGCAAAGACATTATGTTTTGTGATTTCAATTTAAAGGTTATAGTAGTTGAAACACTTTTATTGGCATAAAAATAGACACTTAGGTCAGTGAAACAAAAACCTAACTTTAAGCTTTTTTTTTTTTTTTTTTAGGTCAACAAGGCCACCAAGAGTATAGAACAGAGAAAGAGTCCACCCGCACCCCCACGACCATGTCTTTTCTTCATATATCCCATAATGGCCTCAAGCTCAGGATGCTCTTTTCTTTTACTAAGATTCTAAGTGAGTGCTGCCAATAGTTTTCTCAATAAATGTGTTGGTAAAAATGGGTAACCACACGCTAAAATTTGAGATGGGGCCTTATGCCATACATCTGGTCCTAGATGTGAAGAGCTAAGACAAACGAACTAGAGCAGGGTACAGGAGAATGCATGCTTGGCTCTTTTGATGCTTTGTTACAGACTCTGGCAACAAAAGCAGGCATTAACAAACAGAACCACCTACTAGACAGCTTCTACACAGCAAAGGAGACAGCCAACAAGACGAGCAGGAAGCTTGTGAGGTGGAAATGTTTGCGAAGTTAAAGTAATGAACAGAACTCACTTGACTCAAATAACCCCAAAAAAAAAAATTTTTTTTAAATTAGAAATAGGCAAAGCATCTATCAGAATAGAGAATTTAAAAATAAACTCCAAACTGCCCAACAGGTATATGAAAATGCTCACCGTCACTAAGCATCGGGACTGCACCTCACCTCGTATCTATTAAGATAGCTATTAGAAAAGATGGCCAGTGTAGGCCATTGGGAAGATGGGAGGGTTCTTTAGGCTGTTGAGAAACATGGGTCTGGCTTAGCTATTATGGAAAACATAGTGGAAGTTCTTCAAAAAGTAGAATTGCCCTATGACCAAGCTCTCCCAAATACACACATGAAAGAATTCTCCTGGGACAGATCCAAAGGAAATGAAACCAGCGCCTGATAATTATTCTCCTTCTATACTCCTTACAGCCTTCATGGTGGCCAAGACACAAAAACACTTCCTGGTCCATGTATTAGTGGTGGGAAACTGGTGTAGGGCTAGGATAGATCTCACTGAGAGAGCTTTGTCTAGTATCTTAACATGTACAAGACCATTAAGTCAACTCACAGTTTCACATATAGAACAATGATGTCTTCTATGTCAGATACCATCATATATGCTACAGTATTACTGGGCCTTAAATTACTCCATTGAACTTGGAGGAAACTATGCAAATTAAATCAGCATATTGCATGAGCTCACATGTGGGACCTAGATATTATATATACAGTGATAGAGAAGAACAGTAGTTTACATACTGTATATCTTAGGTCTCACACGTGGGACCTAAGATAATATCATATATACAGTGATAGAGTAGAATAGTAGTTTACAGGGGGTGCACAGGGTGGGGGAAAGATGAGGAGCTGGCAATCACAGAATATAAAATTACAGTTACATAAGATGAATAAGTTTAGGAATCTAATGCACAGGGTGAGGGCTGTGGCTAGTAATATTGTATCATAGGTAGGACATTTGCCATTGGTCTCACCACAAAATTAACTACACAGTGACAGGAATAGAAATCTGCTTGACTATAGGAATCAGCTCACTATGTATATCAAAGCATCATGTCCGTTGTAAACACAAGCAATAAAAGAAGATACTGTACCACAGGAGAAGAACCTTAATTGGTGTTTGATCTAGGCAAGTGACTGTGTTTCTACAACCCAGCCTCTTTATTTGTCAAGTGAGCTGATGCCAGAACCTTGCCTATATGATTATTGTTGAAGGAAAACAAAGTTTGCCCACAATGAGCACTTAGCATTGGCCATTGCATTAGTGATGGCTCTTGTCAGCAAAGCCACCCCTGTTAAGTTCAGCTTGAGTGAAGCAAGCCTTGCACAGGAATCTGGGAACCCACATTGTAATCTGGTCTGTGTAGGCTCCTTGATCCAATGGCAATTTCAACTCCACACACAGCAGACAGAAAAACAGATAGATGGACTAGACCACTTCTATTTTGTTTTTACAAAATGGGTGCTCTGTGTCTATAGCAAATATTATGTTGTTGAAAGCAGGGCATCCTGCTTAATTCCTACCATGCTAAACTGCAGGACTGGTAAACAGTCCCCCCAGCATGGAGACTTAGGGAAGAGAGCTAACCCACTCAACATCTCACATTCCTCTCCAGAGAGGGATGCTTTGACAAAAGTACTCCAAAGGCTAATTGTCAGTTACAGAGCCAAATTTTGTGAACATACACAAAAGTAAGTCATCATATGGACTAAGGAAAAGCCAGCTCCTACTCAACTTGTCAGCAAGTTAAAAAAAATCAACCAGTGAAGTGCCTGGCAATTCATTGGCACTGAAGACCAGCTGGGGCGAAAGAGAGAAGCAATGTGTCATCCTGACGGGAGCAGTGTCTGTCTAACAGGGAGAGGAAACACAGGCACAAACTAATCTCGGGATCGCGTCTGTCTCAGGCGGTGGTGCACACTACTCCTTAATCAGCAGCTACGTGCGCCTCTATCTTAGATCATCGGAATATGTTCACTTTTATGTGTTGCCAGAGGGTCAGATAAATCACATATGTCCATACTCACAGGAGTGGACATGGATTTACCTATTTGGGGGCATCTGTGTGGTTTTTAGAGACTTAAATCTGGAAGGTGAACACAGAGAAGTACACCCCAAATTGCCTCGCTGTCTCCTTCCAACCTAACATTCCAGAAATAATTTTGTCCATCATTTGGGAACATTTTATTTTCCTCTCAATTCTTCCTTCTGGGAGGTCTTACAGGACCTGTTATTAAGACTTTACACTTCCTATCCTGCCTACTTGGTTTCCTTAGAACTTAAATTTTTGAACACGATTTGCTGCTGCATGGAGACTTTATTCATCTGGGGAATACTTACTAAGTGCCACTATCTCAAAGCGTTGTGCAGAGAGAGGCTGATACTGCTGGCTTCTATTCATCTGCAACATTAAGGGCAGGCTACATACCAAACACTGAAGCAACAAATTTGAATAAAGCTGAGCCCTTGAACTCCAGTTACAGACGAGCAAAGAAATTAATGCAAAGTGAACCGTGCAACAGGGATCTAGAGGACCACTGATCTGAACCCTCCTGCTGACATGTGCCACCAAACGTCAAGACCACATTACCTCCTGGGAAAGATGTCCCCCGTCCTGGGACCCAGCCCAGGGTGACATCACCAGAGCTGAGCCCCCATGGCCTGCACCAAACAGCCCTCAAGAGCTTATCCCCTGCGCTTGTGTGGGCCTTCCTTTTTGTTTTGCCTAAGAACTTCAGACTGGAGAGAAGGGCCTTTGTCTGCAGCTTGCCACATTCCTTTATTACTCTTCTCATCTAATTTCCCTTTTGTGCCCCCATGGCTGGTGGTGTCTGAGACTTTCTTTTCTGCCTCTGTGATGTTGCCGTCCTCTCTTCCCATAGAGGCCTGCTCCAAGTGACACCTTGCATGTCACCACCTCCATCCTCCCCTTCACAATGTAAAGACACAATTTTTACACTCAGTGTTTTTATTTGGAAGCAAAAGCAGTAATTTAAAAAACACACTCCTTTTTTTCCTCTCTGATTTTGTTTTTAAGCAGATCTTCCTAGGCTGACCTGGCAGTCTCAAAGTCCCAAACCCAACTGATTCTCCTGCCTCAGCCTCCCGAGAGCTGATACTAAGGTCTGTGCCTTACACCGGGTTTTGTCTCTTTATATCCATGCATATGACCCAATTGAAAGAAGAATAATCGTAAACAATTTCTGTTTCCAACATGTATATTTCCAGGAAAATAAAGGGTCGGAGGGGAATGTCTGAGATGGGAAGTCAAGGGAATACGTTACTTACTACCCATCTCCCCTGAGTGTTATGGCTTTGTGATTGTTTGTCAATGGGATGAGACAAAGATACCACTGCTGTGCTCTCTCCACAGGTCTGGGAATGAAGAGGATTACTGTTCTCTAGTTTATACTCCAGTATAATTTCTTTACTGAAAGCCTGCACTTTGGAAGGTCTCAATGTAGAATGTAAGTCTTAGAGATCAAGAGAGTGGGCTCAGAGGAGACCGAGTTTCTCCAACTGTGTGCTCCAGACCTATGCACTGGGTCACGAGACAGAAAAGCACAGGTGATGGGTCTAGGCGTCATCTTTTCTGATGGTTGTTTGTGTCAGCTGCTTGACTCCTGTCTGTGATGGAGGAAATGCTGGCTCATGGCAGCCTTGTGGTGGCTGAGTCAGGTTTTTACAGAGTTCTTTGTGCTGTGTGGCAGGCAACAAGCCTTGGTGTGTCAATTTAACATCATGGCTCCTAAAAATCTGGAGGATATCCAAGTAAAGGTAGAACGGTTTTCTTGGTCTGTATTTAATCAATGAAACACTGACCTATGTGGGACTTCTTTGGTAAAGTGCTTGCCTAGCATACATGAAAGTCTGAGTTCGATCCTCAGTGCCCCACAAATATGGATGCCTGTGCTGGTACTTGTAGGAGGAAAGCAGGAGGATTAGAAATTTAAGATTATTCTTAGCTACACAGCAAATTCAAGGCCAGCCAAGGCTGCAGGAGTCCACTTCTAAAGTTAATAATGAATAAAACTACTAGCATTCTAATAATAATAATGCTAGATCTAGAAGACATGATTCTGAAAAGATCCCATCTCATGATAATACTGTCAGCCGAAGCTTTGCACAATGTGGAGGGTACCACTGGGCCACTGCAAGATGAAAATAAAGCTGGCCCAATAGCCATGAACTTGTGACGTTGTGATCTGCATCTTCCAGGACTGCAGGGTCTGAGTTTCAAAAGACAGCCCTTTGCAAATAGACAGACTTCTCTCAGATTCCTGGGTTCACAGAAATCCACAGTTCACCAAGACAGTTTGCTCAACTCTAATTAGGAAGCTGATTGCTGGTTGGCCCTGCACAAAGGACTTTTAATTAGAGCTGAGAACGCTTAGAAAAATCCACTTGGCAAGTCAGCTCCCTCCCTCTATCTCTTTTTTAACATCTCGCCAAGATCACAAGGACTGGGAGAGCTTAATTACAGTTGGTGTATATATCTTTAAGAAAAAAATACATTAAGTGCTTTAAAATAGGCTCTCTTGGCTCTGTGATCACAAGGATTTTACTCACTTCTTATCCCTGATTGGTCTCATTCTCAGTTACAGATGAATCAGACACATTTTGAGCAGCTTTAAGATATGCTTTTCATCCGAAGCCAAGTAGGCAAATGGCAGTGAATTCCCAAGGCCTTCCAGATGATCTCATAGGTTCCTCTGGCTCCACTTTGGGCCGTTTACACTCTGTGATGCTGTTATCTTCAACACTCCCCTCCTGCTGGTGTCCAAGGAGAGGCTGTGGTGCAGGCCAGGCAAGGTGTCCTATTGTCTAGATAGCAAGTCAAAGCCCTGTGCTATGTGCATATGGCTGCTGTCAATCAACAGAGGAGAGTAAGTAGAGCCTATGAAATAGAGTGAGCCAGGATGGTGGTCCTGGAAGGGGTAGCTATAAGAAGAGAGCCCAGGAGATGGATGTTATTCTTAGTTCCCCCATGACAGTATACTTATTGCCTAAGGCATTGCCAACCTCTCATTAAGTCTCCTGGCCTGACAACAGGTGACCCAAGTACCTCATAAATCCATCTGAACTTGGCACTGGCAGCTATGGACTTTTAAATTATTTATATGAAATATCTGATAGCACATGGGGCAGCTGAACCCAGCGTAATGTATGATCAGGGTGATTCTGAAAAGCTCAAATCAGCCACACAGTCGTGTGAGATCTCCCAGCAATGACATCTTTATCCTGTTCCTCTCCTCTCTACCTTCCTTCCTTCCCAACTCTGCACCTCCAGTGCTAAACTCCCTTTTATCTAATCTCAGGGACCTGAGGCTCTGCTGCTGAATTGCCCCCTCCTTTTCAGCTTACTATTTATGCTTGATGCAAAAATAAAAAACTGGGTAAGACTAGAAGATGTCACTTCCTTCAGAAAGGGATATGTCGATCATTTGTGAGCCCCATCCAGCTCGTTCACACTTCTTATGTGTGATGCTTCTGTGCAGACTCTTGAGCTTGGCTCTGTGGAAAGATCTTACAATGCAGGAACATTCCCTCCCATAGTCCATAGGGAGTTTTAAAGTCCTCTGCCTCCCGACTTAGGGCAGCTAAATGAGGCATGAGGTATCCAGAAGCTTTGAAAGCATTCCCCCCACCACCACCACACTGGGCTCTCTGGGGCACGTGTTTCTCTCTGCAAGCACCTTCCTAGGTCACTCTGCTTCTGTAGTAGCAGCATGACAAACACACTGAATTATTCTGTGGTAACAGTCACTAGGCTAAAAACCTCTAAAGAGTAAAGAAAATATTGGACGGAGACCAGCTTAATTCAAGCCAGGTGAGTTTCCTAGATTCATGGCTGATTTACTGTTGTGTGCATATTTCTCCTTTTTACATCATTCTTAACCCATCCGAAGAGAGATCAGACATCTATTTATCATGTTAGGTTTGTAGCACTATTAAAAAGAATCAAGTTTATGAGTTCTTCTTTCCCAACCACCACGAACACAACCTGGAATTCAGCACCAGCCCCTCTGATGCTCTGGAAAGGGAAATATCATTACTCCTTTTACAGATGGAGAAAGCTGAAGCCCAGGGAAACTGTTTTGCCTAAAGGTGAAAGTGTTTTAATCCTATACTTTTATTTTTATCTCTTTAAATGTCTTCCCAAGGGTGGTAATGAGCTTGGAGCACTCATCAGGGAGAAAAAAAACCCTGTCTGAAGCCTTGTTTATAAAAATTATTTTAATAAAATCCACCATCAGATTGTCTGGGGCGGTCTTCAAACCAAGTGGCTTCCTTAATGAGCACACTCATCAGGGCAGCAAGGCCTCGTTACCAACTTCTTCCACATGTGGTCGAGGCAGGTGGGAAGGCTGGTACAAATTTATTAGGACTAAAGACCAGAGTGCTAGAAGGTTTGGGGCCTACAGTCTGGTTCATTTCTCATTTGCTTAATTATTTTGAAGGTTAGGTGGAGAAGTGTCTGTGGACACTAACAATGTAGCTTCAGAGAGCTGAGGCTGTCGAGCACCCCCTTTGTTACCAGAGAAGCTGCTGGAGGTAGAAGGCCCATCTAGCTGTGGCCTCATGATTGGCTGTTCTTGTGTCTCTGCTGTCCTTCTGATGCCTTCCACACACTTACTTCCCGGAGCACTGGACTCTTTACTACAATGGAGCAGTGTTATTATCCAGAGCCCTGGCCACTGTGTCTCCAGGAATCCTGTCACTATCAGGTTACCAGCACTATGGGTATACAACAGCTTAGTTACTATCAACAGGTATAAATGCTGAATAAATACATGAGGTTAAACTGAAGCCACAGAGTGGCTAGGCTATCAAGAAGCTTTATGAGTCAAAAGAGGTAAGGTCTTCTCAGTCCTAAAGACCCAACATTGTATATTCACCTGCACAGATGTACACACACACACACACGCACACACACACACACACACACACACACACACACACACACACACACACACACACAATCCTGGCTTGGCTCAGTTGTCCCTCTGCTTTTACTGACCCAGAGGGTTGTAAAGCAGGCCAGGCCTCACTATTGCCTATGTTGCCTAATAGAATCTCAGGTGGTCAGAACCACATTCCTCATTTTCTCTTCCTGTATGAAGATGTACCAGACATAGAGAAGAAAATGGCATCGTCTCTGATCATACCACTGAGATACAAGTGTTCACCTACTGAGGTGTCTGTGGGAGATTATGTTGTTTCATTGTAAATAATTGTCCCACCCACTGGTTTAATTAAAAAGCGCTGATTGGCCAAAGGCAGGCAGGAAGTGTGGGTGGGGCTACCAGATTAAGAAAACTCTGAGAACAGGAAGCATGGAGCAGAATGCCAGAGAGAAGCGGGAGGAAGCAGAGGACAACCATGCTGCTGTGAGAAAAGGTACAGAGCCCCATGGCTGAACAGGTTAAGAGTCATGAGTTAGATTAAGGTTACAGAGTTAGCAAGTTATATGCCTGGGCCTTAGAATGATCAGCCTAAAACTACTGAAAGCGTCTATATGTCTCTGTGGGTCTGTGGGCCTAAACCTTGAGGCTAGGCCCGATAGTCCGGGACAGAAAACCCCTACTATACCCTTCAGTTCCAAAGACACTTCCGTTTTCCATGTAGATACAATTAGATTCCACTTTTTCCACTTAACACTATTTCTTGAGCACTTTCCCATGTCATGAAGCAGTCTTAAGACTGTGATTCTTGTCAAGTGCATAGATTTGGTTGTGTGATGTACTATGACTTCACATTCCCTCACGATGGACTTTAGGTGATGCACTGCTTCATAGTTATCAGGGAGAAATGTACAGAGTACACTCCATCACTTTACTTACATTCGAATCTTTGGAAGGATGAAGTTTTCAAGTGAAAGTGAGTCCACTAACTTTTTGAAAAGTCTATACACGTTTGCAAAAAGGTGTAGTGCCACGAGCTATACCCTGAGGGTGGTTTCTCACATCCATCAAACTGGACATTTGCTACACTGAGCTTCAAAGACACTCCTCAAAAATGTACAGTTTTGCAGTTATCATCAAGTTTAGAACAGTTTCAAAGCACTCTAATTTTAGAAGTTTCTACTGTCCCCCAAACTCTCTTATGTCCACTTTTAATTAATTACCACTTGTACACCTGTCTCTCAACAGCTACGGACACCTACTTTTGTGTCTCCTTGACTTTTTAGCTTTTATTTTTTTTTTATTTATTTTAAGATTAGAGTCTCACTGTACAATACTGGCTGGCCTGAAACTCGATATGTAAACCAGTCTGGTCTCAAACTCACAGAGATCCCCCTGCCTCTGCCTCCTGAGCACTGGAATTAAAGGTGTGCACCACCACTCTTGACTTTTCTATATGTTTCATAGACATGAATTAACATATTGTATTTTGTAGCGTGTTTATTTCCACTTATTGTAGTATTTCTTGTAGTATGAGGTTTCTGGCCCAGACTTTTGGGCCTAACCTCAAGGTCTAAGACCACAGACCACAGACCCGCAGACCCGCAGACCCGCAGACCCGCAGACACACAGAGACACACCAGATGCTTTTAATAGTTTTTGGCTGATCAGCCTCAGGCCCAGGCATATCACTTGCTAGCTCTCTACCCTTCATCTAACCCATGTCTCTTGTTCAGCCATGCGGCTCGGTACCTTTCTTTAGAGCAGCATAGTTGTCCTCGGCTTCCTCTGGCTTCTCTCTGGTGCTCTGTCTGGCATTCTCCTCTCAGAGATTTTCTTAGTCTGGTAGCCCCGCCTACACTTCCTGCCTGCCTTTGGCCAATCAGCTCTTTTTATTAAACCAGTGGGTGGGACAATTATTTACCATGAAACAACACAATACCCCTACAGTTTCTAATGTTTATCTGTATTTTATCCTGCATCCATTTCTGATTTATTTTTATTGCTAAAAAGAATTCTTCATAAGCTACCTGAAGTTTGAAGAAGTTTCAAAAGGTTTGGGCAGATGGTTTTCTTTTGGTTTTTGTAATTACCGTAAAAAGGAAATTTTACTCGTGATTTTGTCAATTCCTTTAAAAAGTCGACTTTTCATACATAAATCTATTTGGCCAATTTTAGCACTTTCTCCAAAGATCATTCATTTATCTACATTTTCTCCGTCCTTCTTCCTTTTTTCCCTTCCTGCCTTCCTGATGATACTTGTTTTTTATTTTTTTAAGACAGGGTTTCTCTGTGTAGCCTTGGCTGTACTATAACTCACTCTGTAGACGAGGCTGGCCTAGAACTCACAGAGATCCCTCTGCCTCTGTCTCCAAAGTGGGTTTAAAATTCAGGCAGCTGTATTTTAAAAATGTCACCTCCCTTCACCTCCTGTCACATATTCATATTTTTAACTTTTAAAATTACTTTTAATTGTGCGTGCAGGTGCCTGTGGAAGCCAGAAGGTTATGTCAAATCCTTGGAACTGGAGTTAGTTCTGAGCTACTCAACATGGGTGCTATAAGAGAGTGAGGGTTCTCTGGAATAGCAGCCAGTTCTTCAGCCTCATGTTTCCCTATTTCTTCCATATTAATAGTCTCTTTTTTCAATTTCCTCCTTATGTTTGGCCTTAAAATTTTCCAACTCTCTGCAGTTGTCCACTTTATCTTCTAATTCACAAGTTGTTATACTGATGCTTATCTTCACTTTGCCTGGTGTTTGTTTGGTTTTTAGTTCTTACAGTGATCTGCTTATTGGTTTTCATTATCTCTGTTTTGGTAATGAAAATATAGGTGTTCTCAACTTCCTTGTCCTGATATGCACAAATTCAAAGAGTTCTTACGTATAATATTCTGAATTTTATACTTTCTTCTCAAGAGTCGGAAATTTTCCAAATGTTTAAGAGTTTAGACACTTGGGGCTCTGTGCAAGCTTTTATAGTTTCATCCTACTTTGTTGCAGGTTGGACAAAAGCTTTACCTGTGACCTTATATATTATTTGTTTTGCCAAGATTTTATACTTCAAGAAAGGCTTATTCTTTGTTGCTAGGAAATAAAATGCAGTATTTGCCTAATACTGGGCTACAGCGATTCCGTATTTTCACATCTTTCCCTCCTCCCCGTTGATTGCCAGAGTCTGGTGCTTAGGTCTCTTAGAATTGCTTTTCTGTCGATTTCTCCTTTCTTGTCACTCTAGCTCTAAAGCACGCTGTTCTTTCGCTGCTTGACATTCCTCACTATACACTCTTCCTTTTGCATTTACCTGCTGTCAACATCAAGCGGCAAAAGGGCTCCTTTATCCTACGTACTGCTTTATGAGAATCCCACTTTTTTTTTTTCTAAATTTTAGTATAATTCTTCTTTTCTTTTTACTTGTATTTGCTTAAAAAAGGTTTGGCCATCATTTTGTTCTTTTATTAACTTAGCGTTAATTTCAACAGAGAACACACAAAACCATCCCACACTCAGTACCAGACTTGGATATCATATTGGGTTTGTTTGTTTTTACTTCCTTTAAAAAAATCTATTGGGCCTGTTCAAAGAAACCTAGAAGAGCCTCTAAGGGTCAGTAGGTCACAGAGCACTTAAGCCGGAAACCCCTCACGCCACACACCAGAGAAGAGGGGACAGAGTCATCACAAACAGCTTTCGGTTCTTAGTCTTTTCTTAAAATCCAAAACAACAAATCACATCTCACATTCCCGTCTTGTTCACTGTGGGAACTCAGAAATTACATCGCCAGAACTCACAGCAGAAAGACTTGAACTGGCTGGGGACAGGGCACTGTCACCAAGGGAAAAACGAGAGAGAGAGAGAGAGAGAGAGAGAGAGAGAGAGAGAGAGAGAGAGAGAGAGAGAGAGAGAGAGAGAGAGAGAGAGAGCACATGGGTGATGAGCCAAGAAGCCAGGGCAGCAGACAGGGTTTGGCAGCAGCCCAGGGTCCCAGCCAGCACAGCTGAGTCCTTCCAGACATCCCTGGAGGTCGAGAAAAGGCTGAATCTGAGGGAGGTCTCCAGTCAAGTTCTGGCTCAAAAGTAATGTCCAGAGCTTAAGCAAAACTGTGTCCTGGGTCAAAGGATCTGAAATTAGGCCCTGCCTGGAAAGGGTAAGAGATTGACTTTCACAGAAAGAAGGAAAGAGAGTGAGCACTTAATCACCACCATCAAATGCCCACTATCTTAAAGAGAGTCGATCAATGGCTTTCTACCTTCTCTAAAAGACAAAGGGTGAAATGTGATCTCTTGAAACACTGGAAAGATCAAGGAGACCGTCTTAACTCTGGATTTATACAACATGGAACAGTCTGCAGGAAGAGGTGTAGAATTTCCACCCCAAGGATCCCTAAAGAGAAGCAGCCAGCAGGAGCTGCCCAGAGCCAGGGCTGGCCTTGCAGGACACTGGTCCTGGCAGAGGAGACCACAGCAAACCATGACTCAGACCAAGCCACTGCTGGAGCTCCCTGGAGAGCAGGTATCTCATCTGCACTTAAACCTGGGAGACCAAAGGGAGCTCATCCTTTTTACCTGCACAAGAGGCTTATTATGAAAATCCATGGAGACCAGCGGGGCTTATTTTGGAAATAAGGCTATGTCTGTTTAGTGGTTGAGCTTTCCAGTTATGTGACTCCATAAGCCCTAGGTATTCGGGCTAGATTGAATGGAGTTTTCTTTCCAATGTGCAACACATACAATAATTGAAGAAAGGACTGATACACTGTAAGTCAGAGTAATAACCAGACAGAACAAAGTTCTTATTCTTTACTATTTATCTAGTGTACATTTAATGCTTGATGCCTGCAAGAATCTTTGCACAAGCCTTATTTAATCTATCTGAATGCAGCATTTGACTTTGAACTTAGAGATGGGTAGATTTAGGTGGAAGGAGAGTAAAGAGTAAATGAAAGAAGAGTCAGGAAACCCGGAAGAAGAGTCAGGAAACCCGGAAGAAGAGTCAGGAAGCCCGGGACAAAGGGAGTGAACTCCTGTTCACTGGAGTACTGAGAGCATGGGAGATGGGTGTGCTGGGCATAAGGCTGGACCACCAGGTTCAAACTAGCTCCCTGTAACTTCAGGATTCTCAGGCAACAAATTTGTACTAGTGACTATAAGGTTTTCCAAGCAAAGAAATAAATGACCCCAAATCTACAATGATGTGGCTTATCTTTATCTGAAAGAAAGTATTGTTTTTGCAAAATATTGCAAAACAGTGAAGAATTTTTCCAAAATAAATATTAAAAAGGCAAATATCAATATAAACATTTTAGAAGTTTGTCCTCCCCCCCCCCCGTGTGTGTGTGTATGTGTGTGTCTGTGTGTCTGTGTGTCTGTGTCTGTGTGTCTGTGTGTCTGTGTGTGTAGGCGGTATTTTGCCTGCACTTATATGTATATGCCTGGTGTCCAAGGAAGTCAGAGGAGAGAATAAGATCCGGTGAAATTAGGGTTATAGACCGTTGTGAGCTGCTATGTAGATGCTGGGAACTGAACCTGAGTCCATCCCCTGGAAAAGCAGCCAGGTTCTAACCACTGAGATCTTTCCAGCCCTGACCATTCTTACATTTATAGAGAAACTCCTTTGGGTTAGCAGCCAGGTGATCTTACAGAGTGAAGAAAATAGAAAAGCAAATAAAAGTTTTTTAAAAAGCAACCCTGGAAGGGAAGATGATCTATATGACCACTTTAATTATGAGAAGGGGGCGACAGGGTGGCTTGTTCAGGAGCTTCTAGAACTGCAGTTTGGTAAGAAAGGGGAGAGAGATTCTATTACAATAAGACCACTTAGCCACCCAGAGCAGCTTAGGTCCCCAGAAATGACTCAGACACTTATATTAACTTCGTGCTGTTTGGCCTATGGCTCAGGCACATCGCTAGCTAGTTCTTACATCTTAACCCATTCTCATTAATCTGTCGCCACATGGCCCGTGGCTCACCTGTGTTCCTTATAAGTTTCTTCTTTGGGCTTCTGGCTTGGTCTGTCTGACTCCACCCTGTTCCTCCTACCTATGGTGTGATTTCCCCTCCTACTTTTCCTATGGTGCCTGTCATGGGCCAAAACAGCTCCTTTATTTAAAGATTGATATTCACAGCATACAGAAAGACATTCCCACATCAAGATTCATTGGAATGGTGATAGCCATGTAAAAAAGTGAGCCTAGAGTATGGTGATGTAGTGGAGGGAAATAACCTTGGGCATGACTTTGCAATTGCTTTGCCATATCTGGAATTTACTGTTAGAGAAGAGAGCTTGAGGTGATACCTATGGCCTGTTGGTGGGAAGAGTAGCCTGTGATTGGCTTGAGTGAAGCACAGGAAAGATCCACCATGACAAGAGGCATTTGGAGGAAGAAGCAAAGGACTGTCAAAGCAATGGACTGGAGACCTCTAGAAACCAAGCACATAATTACTAGATGATCTAGCAATTCTCATGTGTGTAAAGGAGAGGCTTCCTGACCAGTGTGTGCAACAGTGTTGATAACAATGGCCTAAAGGCAGAGAGAAGCCACATGGTGAATGAACAAAATATAATATGCTCAGAAGAATATTTTTCCACCTCAAAAAATGATAATGCTGTCACATGGTTAAGACTGTAAAGATTCTGCTCAGTGAAGATAAACACAAAGTCAACACAAAGCAAATACTGTATTTATGAATGTACTATTACTGTGTGTATACAAATACTGTGTCTGTGCACTAATACTGTGTGTGTACACTAATGCTGTGTGTGTACACTAATACTGCGTATGTGCACTAATACCGTGTGTGCACTAATACTGTGTGTGTACACTAATGCTGTGTGTGTACACTAATGCTGTGTGTGTACACTAATGCTGTGTGTGTACACTAATACTGTGTGTGTACACTAATACTGTGTGTGTACACTAATACTGTGTTGTACACTAATACTGCGTATGTGCACTAATACCGTGTGCACTAATGCTGTGTGTGTGCATTTATATGGGGGGGCACTAATACCATATTGGTATGCTACTGTCAAGATGGATGCAGGAACAGGCAAAATCACAGGCATCAGGAATGTGCTGGGGTTACCAAGGCCACAAGGGATGGAAGACTGGAGAGTTGCTGTTTAATGAATGTAGAGTTTCTGTTTGGCGTGGTGAATTTTTTTTTTAATAGAGGAGGTGGCTATCGAGCCTTGTGGAGGTTCTTCCTGCTGCTAAATTGAGCACTTGAAATGGTTAAATACCAACTTTCATGATATAAATGTTTCATTATATTTTTTTAAAACCACAAACTTGATGCAGAGTCATCAAACAAACTTGTCCCATAGACAAATCCTGGCCATATGAGGGCTATCACAATGTTCTAAGAGTGATAAGTTTGCCCCAACTCAAGCGGAAACTACAATATAAACCTTGAAAACAGAGGGAATGAGTTAGTTGTGAGAGCTGAGTATGGGGAAGGCAGGGCCACTTTGCCTGCTAGAAAGAGCGGCCATTGGGACACTGCACTGTTGTCACAGCCCAGCTTCTTTCCCTCACATGGCACAGTGTCAGCCTCGGTGACCTCCACTTCCTAAGAAGCCAGGTGGCTTCTGATAACATAACCTGATATTACCTTTCTCAGCTACTGCCATAAACAGGTCTAACCACTCCCAAGCCATGCTCAGCCACTGCATGGTCTCCCCTACAGAAAGAAGTGGGCAGACATGACTCAGAAGTGACTGCTTATCTAAATGGGAGGACAGTCCTGATTTCTGCCAGGAATGGTACTGAATGCAATTGTGAGGTCTGTAAATAACTTTTTTTTTTCCTACTGCAGTTTCCTATTGCATCACGATACACTTTGACAAAGAGGCAATGTCAATGTCAACCTCCCAGCTGATCAATATAAAAGCCAATTCTCCAACCTGTTTTTCAGGATCCTCTGGGTCACTTATGCTTTCATAACTTTTCTATCCCAATGGTAGTTCTCAATTTCAACTTATTTTAAATTTTTATACAAAATACAAAAAAAAATACTTCCATCAACATTTGAATTGCCACCATCGGTCATTGCTCTATAGCCTTTAGCGCCCCTTAGGTGTGTTTTACTATCAAAGGGGATATCTGAACCACAAATGGCTTTAAAGCAGGAACCACATTGTCACAGTGCACAGCATCTTTTCTAAGAAAGGATAAAAGAGGGATGCCTAGTTTACCGAGGAGGAAAAAGGTCTCCCTTTAGGCATGGCCAATGCTCCAGAGCCCATCTTGATTAGCTGCTACAATGAGGTACTGAGCAGTCAGGAAGAGGATCTGATCATGGGGCCTGCATTTACAGGATTCCACCTTTACCTTCATTGGTCCAAGGAAAATGCTTGCAAGCTTGAATCAGGTTAGGTCAATCTGACAGCCAAAGGTCAGTAACATATTTCTTCCCAAAGCTGACATATATCAAACTTGACGGGTCCCATAGCAAAAGTACTTAAACTTTGTACTCTACAGGCAGAAGAGTCCTGGAAATCACTTCACAGTATTTACTGTAGGTTTGTACTGTGTAGACAAGGTAGAAAGTGTTAAAGAGCTGTAAAGTCTGAAGTCAGGGGTCTTCCTTTAAAGAGCTTACAATTTCAATAGGAATGACATCAATACACAGAATAATAAGAAAGCAATACAAATTAGTGACTGAAGTAAAGAAGGAAGAACCAAGAGTGCTATAGTAGATTGGGCCACTTTACTATTGGTTTAAAAAAAAAAAAACCTGAAGAAAGACTGATTCCTGCTCATAGTGCGAGAGGTTTCAACCCACAGCCAGCTAGTCCCATTACTCCACAAAGATGTTCGTCATTGCAAGGGGCAGAAGCACATTGTGGACCAATTGGTATCTGAGTTTTGGTAAAACCTGTGGCCACCCAGAAGATTCCAAAGTGGCATCACTAATGTCTCTTATCTCTTCTTGCTGATGGCCTTGCTCAGAAATTCATCAGTTCAGAGAGATGCATTAACTGCTGGTTAATCCAAAGATCGTGTTCTATGACTTCAGTTCAGACTTAATGGACAATGTGTCCAGATTATTTTTTCCTGTGAGAAGAACCGTGTGTGCCTTTCTTGCTCTATTCTTCCTTGTCTATTTGCTAGGATTTTCTCAGTAAGGGCAAAAAATAAAAGAACATGTTGCCTTACTTTAAAGTTTTGACAGAAATATAGTCATTATTCCTTGCTTTTTTTTTAAAAAAGTTCTTTTCAATTTTTTACAGTGATGTTAATAAGGACTCTGTATGTCCCTGGTCTATCCTAAATTATTACTGTTACATTGTTGAGAAACCCCATCAATAGTCCAATTCCTTTTATGATGGAATCTGAGACTAGCCTCAGCCTTTGCTCAGGGTGTATAAGGCACATGAATTACATGCTGACAACATAGTGTCATCAAATTTCCTATCACTTATCACTAAAATAAACAAACAAACAAAAAACACCACTTTGCTTTGGTTTCCCCTTCTATAAAATGGAAATGGCCACCCATAGGATTACTGTTAGAAGTGACTAGTTTAAAACATATGTCAGACATTTTTTTAAAAAAATGTAAGTACTAATATTGCTATGTGAGCTAACAGAATTCAGTTATAATCTGTCTGACATATAAATACTGTATGCCTATAGTCCAGTTATGGCCATGCTATTTTAAATAAAAACATAAACTTAAAATAGCCACCACTTACAGAGCTAAATCGTGACACTTCTTTTTAATGACATTGCAGGATCCATTATAGGAGCTGACTCTCTTCTGTTATACATGAGGTCACACTCACAAGTACCAAAACAACGACACCAAAGCCAATGACGCTATGCATTCCTTACTCCAGGAATAGCAGCATGCCCTCTTTAAGCAAGGCAATGCTCCAGGTGCTAGAGCCCCAGAAATAGCTGAGATGCGGCTGTGCCTCAGGACAATTATGAAACAGCTTCTCCCAGAGGCCCACCAAGGCTTGCTCTTTTAAAAGACCAATCACAGATTTATTGGTACATCTTATTTTCTGCCTATCCCAAATCTTTGTTAGCAATTACCTCCATACCCCAGGCATAAAGTTTCCTCTTAGGTAACTAAAAGCTTAAAAAAGATACATCTCCAAGGAAAAGAATTAGCAGACACTATGGTGTTTTTCTACTACACACTCAGATTACCCAGGTTAGAATTCAGTGAACCAAAGCATCCTTCCCCAGAATAGCCATCAGCAAGCATAAATCAGGCATATGACAGCACTGAGAAGGCAGACAACCATACTAGCAAACAAGTCTTGGAGAAAACAACATAAGTGCACCTAGATATCAGAAAGATATCTCCTATGGTCCTGCAAAAGAAACTGACCTGCCCTCAAAATCTATTCTCTTTGGACAAAGGGCAAGTTCAAGATTTTTCAACAGCTCCTTTGATCCTCATAAAAGTTCTGGGCTAAAGAACTGCTTTAGGTTGTTGCTGTCTGTCTTAGTTACTTGGCCTGCCTATGTGATAAAATATGTGGACAAAATCAACTGAGAGAAAGGCTTCATTTTGCCACACAGTGCAAAATCCAGCACAAGCTGTCACGAACACCAAGGTAACAGGCACAGTCCTATCACATCCACAATCAGGAAGCAGAGACATATGAATGAGGTTGGTGCTCAACATACCCAGTGCAGGATCCCAGCAGGTAATAATAATTTTACCTACCGTGACTGAATCCTCCCACCTCAGTTAAGAAAGATCAGTCCCTATAGGCTTACTCAAAAGCCTGCCTGCTAGGTGATTTTAGATTCTGTTGACAGTTAACACTATCCATCACACAATTGATGCATATCTGAGCCCATAGAACTCTACTTTAATTATGTTCCCAGAGCCTAGAGCAAAGCAAACAAAATAAGCATGCCCTCTGCTCCAGCCATGGAATCCCTAAGAGGGTTGCCTCTGTATGCCACACAACACAAGAGCATGTGACAGTAGATGTCATGTGGGTCTATTTCAGGCTGTGCAGCCCATGGGTGACATTCTAATCAACCAGAGCCTTCAGTCATCCTGAGTCATTCCCTCTGGGCTGCTGTGGTCAGTTTGGATATGAAAGAGAAGCCTGCACATCTTGGTGTTCCTCACATCCCCTAACTTCACTCTATGTTTGTTTAACAGGCTCTCAGATGGGGATCTTCCAGGAACTTCCATATTTGTTTCTTCCTTGGCATTTTATTGAAGAATATACAACTTGCAGCACTGTTTCCTCTCAGGAACATATCCTCATGTTTCCTGAGAATAAATAGCTTTTTGTATTAGCCAAGATCTTTGAAGAGAGAGAGACAGAGAGACAAAGAGATACAGAGACAGAGATAGAAACAGAGACACAGAGAACACATTACAGATATTTGTAAAACTTGGCTCATGCAATTCTAGACGGCAAAAGTCACATGATCTGTCCTCCAAACCACAGATCAGGGAAAGCTAATAGTATGATTCAGGCCACACTCACGGGCCTGAGAACCAATGCTTGTCCCAGAGCAAACAGGAGCGGCTGTGTCAGCTCCAGAAGAAAGCTTGAGTCCATCTGTCCTCTGCCCTTTTGCTTTACTAGGCTGCCGACTAGACTGAATGATGCCTACCCACATCTGAGAGTTCCATTTGAGCTACTCAGCCCATCAGTCCAAATGCTAGCCTCGTTTGAAAGCATCCCCGCAGAGTCTGAAAATCCTCTCAAAGACACCACAAAGAATATCTTACCAGCTGCACTTGCCCAAGCAAGCTGACACTATTATAGGTTCACCCTTTGTCAGCTTGGCACCTGTATGCTTCTTCTTAAACCAAACTTAATCTCCCAATAGCGACAGTAATTCTGCCTAGCACAATCCAGCTATCCTACATACAGCAAAAATGTCCCAATAATTTTCCCCAGAAAAGATTAGGTCCTTGAATGATGCTAACTTTTCTTTTGATGGCTCATAATTTAAGTACTATGACACAAAGCTGTAATACTTAAATGCTGATTGATACAAGGCCAATCCACCATTTGTTGCATGATAAGGCAACATGAGAGAACCATAAACAAAAGCATTAGCTTATGACATGTGCACACAAACATGTATTTATAACAAGATGAGAAGGAAATATTATTAATCATCAACCTCATTTCTATAACTTGAGGCAGAACCTTTTACTACCCAGTCTGTATTTCCTGTGCTCTCAGCAAGTGCTTCAGCTGAACATGGTTCTTTACCTGATAGAGTGCATTAAGTCTTTGTTTGTGGAAGATCTGAGCTATGAGCAGCATTACCTTTGGTTGTATTTTTCCTTTGGTCTTAATCTGGGCATGGCCATCTGAAGAGCCACAGTCAAGAAATTTCTTGGACTCTTTTTTAGTTTCCACTGTAGAACAGTGGTCCAATTTCCCCTTAAGTAGTTAGGCTAATTCACCCAAGAAAACCCTTCTTTTGTTGATACAGAGACCCAAGGAGCCCAAAGTGTCTGGGTGCAGGCTTAACTTCCAGTTCAGTGTATTCATTGTTGAGTCTTATGATAGAAGATTCGATCTGGAACACAGTCCTCTCTGGGCTAGCCGAATGTAAAATGTCAGCAACTCAAGCAAGAATTCTGTTAGTGGTCACTAGTGAACATTTTTACCTTGCATTTTCAGAATGGATCATGGCTAATAAACAGTATCATTTATATGATTTAGAGTATATACAGCCTTTCGGAAAAACTTGCCCCAGTCTAACAGGCACTGTGACTGAATCCTTAAAACACCATTCAGTAGCTAGTTTCATTAAGCCGGCTGGTTCAGTTTGGAAGAGTGTGGGAAGGCTGGTACACTCTATAGCATGGGCCTTTCACCATACTTCTGAAGCTGTGAACTGAATTCCTAGTAAGAAGCAGTGCTATATGGAATACTCTTAACAGGACAGTTCTGTAAGTTCATGGATGGTGGTTTTGCCTGAAAGTGTGGGGAACCAATTTCATTATGAATGGAAAACAGCCTCAACTCACGGAGATTCATCAGAATTTAGGAGTTCAGTTTCATCAAGGTTTCTCCACATATCCCCACCACAATTGGCAGGATCCCACTATTTTCCAACCAGTGAGCTCACTTTTACTAGAGACACCTATGAGACCTGGGATTTCCCCTCCTTTATAACTAACCAATCACAGGATGAGGTTCTGTGTTTGCTTTTCAGCCATTTAAGCCTCCACCCCCAGCTACAAGATAAGAAGCTACTTCAGAACATAACTAGAAGTTTCCAGATATTCTATGTAACACTTCATCTGAAAATCTAAACATAGATTAATTCACTGCTTTGTCCAGGAACCAACAGTAGACACAATGAACCAACATTATCGTAGTTTCTACATTCTAAAAATATTAAAAGTTTCTACACTAACAATTGTCAGCTTGACAGTATCTAGGCCCCACTAGGAGACAAGCATCTGGGAATGTCTGTGAGTGGTTATTTAGGTTAGAATACATGTCAGAGGAAGAGCCACCCTGAATGTGGGTGACTCTGGAGCACGGGCTTAGAGATCCTAGACTGAATGAACAGGAGTGGATGGGGGGGTGTCAGTTGGTAAAGTACCTGTTTTGCAAGCATAAAATACAAGCAAGAGATGAAAGACAGTCACAGTGGGTGACAAATAGACTGGAGTTACTTGCAAAGAATTAGAATTTTATTTAGGAGTCTATAATATTCACATAGGAAAGCACATTCATATACAAGCAAGAGCGTGTCAGTTTAAGATTATAGATTACATATTCAAAGAGAAAAAGATATTTGACTGATTTTGGGGGGTGCCCAACTTAAGATCACATGTTTAAAAAAGAAAAAATGTGGTTATAGTACTACACATTTATATTCCTAGCCCTTGGGAAGTGAGGCAGAAGGATAGCAGATTTGGGGAGGTGAGGCTGGGCTACATAGAAAGATCTGCCTCGAAAAGCAAAACAAAACACCAAGAAAAAAGATGACGGATAAGAATGCTTGCTTCTGCGAATGCTGTTTAATAGCGTAGAGTTTTGTGCATACTCTGTTCCTACCATGAAGTCTCTAGCAAGAGGTTTCTGGCCCAGACTTTCGGGTCTAGCCTCAAGGTTTAGACCCGATGACTCACAGACCCTCAGAGAAACCCAGATTCTTAACAGTAATTTTAGGCTGATCGGCTAGGTCTCTACCCTTCATCTAACCCAGGACTCTTATCCTGTTCAGCCATGTGGCTCCGTACCTTTTCTCAGAGCAGCATAGTTGTCCTCTGCTTCCTCTGGCTTCTCTCTGGCGTTGTGCTCTGTTCTTCCAGTTCCCAGAGTTCTCCTAGTCTGGTAGCCCCGCCCACACTTCCTGTCTGCCTTTGGCCAATTAGCACTTTTTATTAAACTCATAGCCCCGGACAATTATTCGCAATGGAACAATATAATTCCCCTACAATGAATTATTTAGAAGAATGCGTCAACACGGTTCAGTGACCTTGGCCGATTCTTTGTAGCTTTCTCCAAAGAATTTTAGCCGAAACAGAGAGCATAGCCTTGAAGATGCATTAATTCAAGTGTTTGCCCCTGAGGGTGACCACCATATCCTTCCAAGTTGGTGATGACGAGAGTCTTGTGGCGATGCAGTCCACATGCCACAAGCTATCTGTTACGGAAAATGTGTGCTCATTCATATCTTTAAACGTGATAAGACTCGAGAGCTAATTCCAGAAACTAACTGCAAACACAACCCAAAAATAAAAAAATCTCTTAAAATTATGTTACTTTCGAACCATTCTCAGTCCCAAAATTAGTCAGGATTCTCCAGAATTATAGAAGTGGGGGGAGGGGCGCGTGCGCACGAGAGAGAGAGAGAGAGAGAGAGAGAGAGAGAGAGAGAGAGAGAGAGAGAGAGAGAGAGAGAGAGAGAGAGAACACTAGAGAATGATAGGGAGCCCCTGGAAGCCTGAGAGCTGAACGTACTAACAGCTGGGCTGAGAAGGTGTTGCCATTCCCAGATAGAGAGCACTTTCAGAATTCTTGACCACGGCATTGGATGGTTCTCACCCACTCCGCCTAGGAACATCTTTTCTTTTTTTTTTTTTTTTTTTGGTGAATTCAAATGTTCATTTCTTCTGCAAATATCCTCACAGATATATTTCCAAACAATGTCTTATCATCTTCCTGGACAAACTATAGTCCAGTCAAGTTAGTGCATTAAATTAGCTCTGTACTTCCCTTCCCTGGGATGAGGGTTTGGGGTTTTATGCCACCATTGCTGAAAGATGTTCCAATAGGGTCTTCTCAACTCAGATGTCATAAAGTTGCTTAAAATATGTGCAAAGATATCGTTTTTAAAAAAATGACAAATTGCAGACATCTGAATGAGGGCTATGGCCTTAGTGGTGCCCTCCTATGCCGGGGCTTGCCTCTGCCACACTTTGTTCCACTATGGCTAAAACGGTGGTGTGTTTTCAAGACACCCTGAGAAGCTAAGTGCTTGATAAATAATTTTTCAAGATATGAAAGCTTAGGATTTAAGGAATGAAAAAAAAAGGTCATGTGCTGAATGAAGTCACCATAATGATGTCTGGCCTGTAAGCCCCACTCTGCACTGCCCAGCAAGCCCACAGTGAACATGAGCACACATGGGACCAGGGCCACAGCACCATATTCTTCAGTACCAAGATTACTCTACTACATAAAAAGAAAAACAGTAAAATCCTCAATCCTAGAACTACATTAGGAAAATATTAAGTAGCACAAAGGTCTAGGAACTCGTGAAGCCGGATGAGCAAAACCTCCTTAGACTCCAAACTGAAGAGAAGGTGTTTACTTAAAAACATTAATGAGCAAGCCAAACACAGGTTCACGAACAGAGCTCTTAAGAAGTAGAGCAGGATGGAGAGGTTAGAGAAGGGATAAATGTCAAACCATTTCCTTAGTCGAGTAATGAGAGAGAATTGCTTGCTCAGGGGCAGATTGTATGGGAAATTATGATTCAAAGCTAAGAGAGGAAAAACCTTCCAAAGAATGAATGGAGCAGTTAGAGAAAGTGAGGACCCATAAATCATGGGGATTGGGAGTATCGATCTGCACACGCTTGGAGCTGATTGCTGACCTGACTGTCTAATAGTTCTTCAAAAGCAGCAGGGGGGTTGCTGAGCTAATGCTGGAGCCCCCCATGCAGCTCACCCGTCCAAGCCTCCAAGCCGCTCTTATGGAATTCTGCACACTTCCTCATGAAGGTCAGGAGCCTCCATCATTCCTCACTCAGTGAATCCAGCCCATCCTCTATTCTGGGTTCCAGGGGGTACCGTTTCCAAAATTCTCCACGATACCTCTGGTGACTTAGTCACAGCTCACCAGACACGTGATTGGTCCAACGCCCTCACCACCAAAACCAATCTTTAAAAAAATGGAAAAGCAACCCAGAAAATCATCCAAAATGCAGGACCCTGCAGAGTACTGATCTTGTTCATGGTTCAGACATTGCAATATCTCAGCAACTGGTTGGTAAGCTAGGAAAGATACTTTGAGTCATGAAGACATCTTTTATAAAGATATTTATCTTATTGCCTTGTACATTAAGTAGGAACTTGGATGTATTAAAAATTAATAGAAAATTATATGAATAATGGATCTATGGCAGTGTGCAAAACAACCATACACTAATCCCAGGTTAGAGAACGCATTGCTGACATGGGTGCTACAAGCTAAATGACTTTGGTCTTGTCCTTCTCAGGGAAGAGCAAATCAAGCTTGGGCCAAGTGAAGGACAGTGAGGTACATTGCTGTTGGCACGGATGAGGTACTGTGCATGGGGGTCTACTCCCAGAGATTTGTCCTCAAAATGTGCATGTTGTCCCAAGTCTCTGCACTTAGATTACAGTTCATTCAAATCCCTTGGAACAACTCAGCTTCCTGAGAGTAACAGACCCCTCAGGCTGCTAGCAAAGTTTGTTTGGGTTAACCACTGTACAAGATCCCCACAGAGGGTCAAAGAGGTAGGGGATTAAGAATAAGGCATACTTTACCAACCCCCCACCTCAACCCTGTCCTCATCCTTCCCACCCACCTTACTTTTGATGTCCAAAAAAAAAGTTTGTAAACCAGCCAGCTCTACACTCCTGAGGTTATTTCCAAAGATTAGAAGTTTCCTGTGTTCTCCTTCTCTTCCTGTGAATATCCAATTACTCAATTACTACACACACACATACACACACACACACACACACACACACACACACACACACATACACACACACATACACACACACACACACACACACACAGAGAGAGAGAGAGAGAGAGAGAGAGAGAGAAACACAGATACACACAGCTGGCACACTATTGGCTTGAAAAGTTTTACATAGTATGTTTGCTCCACAAAGAGAAGCTAAAATATAAAAGAGCACTTTCTGCCACAGACAGAGTTTGGTGATGCAGGTGAAGGGACAAACATTTCCGGTCTGCTTCACTATGTGGCTTCTTCCGTGCAGTTTATTTTTGCCCTAAAGGATTTTCATGGTAATGAAATCTGTACTCAAAAATCAAGCCTTCCTAAGTAGAGTTACCTCGGGACTTTTCTATGTAGTGTAGCTATGTGTGTGGCATGACCTGTTTCTGAGTGTGTGTGAGAATGTGTATTAGGAGGAAGGATATTATTATCAGCATGCTTTCAAAACTGATCCCGAAGGATAAAATAAGATATGGGTCTAATTTAATGAGATACTAAAATCTACCAACTGCCTTATCTAACAACATTCTTGTGCTTGTTCCCTAGTATAAAGAGCTAGGGTAATAACTTTACTGAGTGCTTTGATCCCCCCCCCCCCCATTGCTAATGGAAAGTCAAAGATGCTGATTTACAAACAGAGGTTTCTTTAGGACTATTTTTAGAACAATGCTCTACCAGATTTATGGGAGGGGGACTCGAGTCACTTTTGAGCAGAGTAGCATTTCACTGCATAATAATGAAGTACTAATTGCTCTTTGTCATCACTTTTTATGCAAATTGCCCTGGAGCATTTGCCCAATATGCATTTTACATTTTAACAAAGAAAGTGCAGTCTTGATGAACAAGAATCCTACATCCAAGCAAAAATAAAAACATCAGCTATAAAATAGACCATTTAAGGTACAGTCTAAAAGATATATTGTTCTATGTTACCAATCTCATTATTTGGTCTACTTGACCAATAGGATTCCTTTGAACTCAAAAGAACAGTTTATGTGTTAAGCAAGAATAAAATAAAATTTGTGTACAAACCCTGCACATTTTGCTTTTCATACAATATTGTTTTCCTAGAAGAATTTAAATAGACCGGGTTAAAATATAGATTTCTGGGGAATCAAATTAGAGGCTTTCACTATCAGAGCCTAAGTGCAGAGTTTGAAATGTGCCTCAGAAGATGTGTCCTAATTCCAATCTGAATGCCATCGCTGGCCACTATCAAGTGGCAGTGAGCACTTCGAGAGAAACTAAATTCCAAAGCCAGTCTTCGAGGTTGACGTGAAAATGCACTTGTCAAGGTAAGATCTAGGACATATTTTATTTAACAGCCTGTTAGCTTGATCTATACCATCTAAATATTTAAACATTGGCTATTGCACAGCCCTGGGCCTCACTGAAGTTAGGCTAATCTGCAGAACCACCCCCTACTTCCAACTCAGAAGTGCCAATGGGGTGCTTCTTCTAAAAAGCACAGTAAAGTCTCAAGACCAGCGCCTGAGCTTTTCAGTAAATCCACACTTTGGAAACAGAAAAATTCAAAGTGTGATTTTTTTCTTTTTTTTTTTTTTTTTTTTAAGACAGATGCTATTCAGGGAAGTAGTGAAGACTTCTCCATAGATGTGCAGCAATGGACTGTTGCCATGTAGAAATGACCTTTCTAGCATACTGATTCTAAAGACAGATATTTCCCAGGAATGACAATTAATGTGGGAGAAGGCTGTACTATTCCACACTTCAAAGCCATTTCCAGCTTTAAAGTAGTCATCCAGGCCCTTTCTTCAAGGTTGGATATGTAAGGTATTATCTACCTGCTCCTTTGAGCTCACCTCCTCCTGTGAGCCCACCTTCCATTCCAGAACAGCATTTACTTTGAGTTGTTGAATCAGTGTAGACTGGGAGATTGGTGCTTCTGGTCCCAGACTCCCTCCATTAGACAGCCTGATTAGGAGATGAAATAGTGGCAACCATGAGCTTCTGGGCCCAGGAAATGTACTGTGAAGGGCGTAATGAATTACTTATGCCGTGCAGTATATGTATAAATCATATTAAAGCATGCTGAACAGTACATTATCATGCTTCTATTTTGCATTACAAAAGTAACTAATGTAAGCTGCAAAGTGTACTTTTAATCCATTATTCATTTCTAAAAGTAGTCAGACCATGATTCAAGTACCGTAAAAAGCTACCAGTATAAACAAATATGCTTTTCAATTCATGAGGTTGAAATAGCATGGTTTTCAAATCGATTTTAAATTGTGAAGTATTTATCAAAACTTATATTAAATCTTTGCATTTCTAGTTCAGGAGCAGGAAATATGGCAAACCATAACTTTTTCTCTCAAAGAGATTATTGTTTTCAAACCCAGAAATCCACGCAATTCCTTTCATTCTGCGTGAGTCTCTGTTTTATCTCATGCTTGGTGTTTATACTGGTTCAAATATCTATTTTTAGTGACCTTTCTCATTTGGACTCAGCTTTGCATACTCTGATTTCCCACCATGTCTGCCTCGGCTTGCTCAATGTCTCTGCCAGCCATGTTTGCCCGGTGTACAAGCATGAGCTTGGAGCAAGCTTCCCTGAATCCCCCACCCTAGTATCCAAAGTTCAAAAGGCAAGAGCCGTAGCGGAAAGGCTGATCTAAACTAATGCAAAAGCAGTATGGAGTGAAAATGGCAAACCAAATGAATGTTGCAGCTTCTAACGCACAGGGCTGGACTCCTTATGTTTGTCATAAAAACTGAGAAAAGTCCACAACCCAATCGACGCTGAACAGAGAATGTGCGCAGAAGATTTGTGAGGGAATAGGAACAGACCTAAATCATGAGAAGGATGAGAGTGAGATTGGGGTTAAGGCTATGTAAATTACCCCACATACCAAATCAGCAAAAAGGTAAATTAAAAAATATTCAAAGCATGACAGCATAGTTGCTGGCGAGGTTGTGAGGGGAAACTCCTTGAATATTCTAGCAATGAACTTATCCCATGGATGTCAATGCTTTTGACCTACAACACCATTTCTAGGAGTTTACCCCACAGAGGGATGCGCAATGCCCTTATGAAATGATGTATGTATCACAAATGTGTATGAATCATAAACTTGTTATGATGTGACTGTGACATGTCATGCCCATGGCTTGGTCTCTAGTTAGTGGTCGTCTCAGAAGGTAGTGGAAACTTTCAGGGAAACCTTGTCAGCAGCTTCCTCTTTCTTCCCTATGAGCAGAACACCTTTGCTCCAGGACAACCTGTCTGGTGCTGTGCCTTACCACAAGCCCATAGAGACAGAATCAGCTGAGACTTCTAAAACACTGAGCCAAAATAAGCCCTTTTGTCCTGTGGGTTCTTCTCTCAGGCATTTGTTCCGGTGATAAAAACTACCATAAATGTTACCTACAACAGAACCACATGAAATAGAAAAGGTTTGAATATTACTCAGGTATCTAATAATAGGTATAAAGTTTAACATCATGCCATGTGCCTACTTGACTAAGTTATGAATATTTGGTGAACATTATTCTGGGTATTTATAGATGAGGTAAACATTTAAATAGGTCACCATTTAAAGAAAGTAAGTTGGCCTCTGCAGTGGGTCTGTGAGGCAAGGGCTTCATCCAGTCTGTCAAAAGCCTGACAGTCTTTCCCAAGAAGAAAAGAACTTCTCTTGCCTGGTGCTCTGAAAACTGGGGCATTTGGGTTTTTCTCCTGCTTTCTGATCTGACCTACATTACTGGCTTTTCCTGGGTTTCAAGCATGCTGACATCCAGAACAGAGCTTCCCCTGCTCCTGTGCTTGATCTCCAGTGTATAGGCAGGCTCAGCACATGTTAGACACACCAGGCCTCCACAGGTAAGTGCTCCCTATCACAAAGCTCTTCTGTGTGGTCATCCCATTGACTGTGTCTCTGATGCATCAGGGAGCTGATAAAGTAAACACCATCCACACACAGTGAATAGCACTTAGCCATGAACAAGCAGGGGGAAGAGAGCTTTGTTCACTGAGGTGGAAAGATCTTCAGAGCATAACAGGTGTAAGGTACAGAGCAAAACATACTTTTTGGTAACCTTTATATAAAAGAGAAGGAGAATAACTTTATACGTTTGTAACTGAATATATCTGCACTAAGAAACATCTTTATTTATTTGTATTTTATGAAATTCAAATACAATTTTGCCTCTTTCCCCTTTCTTGTTCATCCTTCAAACCTTTACCATACATATACCCTCTCTCAGATTCATGACCTCTATTTTTAAACTGTTGTTACATATAATATGTATTTGAGTGTAATTGGCCCCCTTACGCTCATAAGGAATGGCACTATTAGGAGGCATGGCTTTGTTGAAGTGGGTGTGGCCTTGTGGAGGAAGTGTGTCACTGTAGAAATGGGCTGGGATATTTCCTATGCTCAAGATATTGCCTTGTATTTCAGTCAACTTCCTGTTGCCTGCAAGAGGTAGGACGCTCATGTCTGCCTGCATGCCAAGGTGCTCCCTGCGTGGTGATAATGGACAGAACCAATGAAACCATAAGCAATCCACCCCAATGAAACGTTTTCCTTCTAAGAGATGCCATGGTCATGATGTCTCTTACCACACAGATGGATGTGCACATGCACGTATGAAATGATGTATGCACAAACTTGTTATGATGTGACTGTGAAATGTCCCCACGAGTCATGCTGATGGCTTGGTCTCTAGTTAGTGGTTGTCTCAGGAGGTAGTGGAAACTTTCATGGAAACCTTGTCATGAGCCTCTTTTTTCTCCTCCCATGAGCAGATAGAAATCCTAAGACAGACAGATTATCTCTCTCTCTCACACACACACACCCATTTATATATATATAATATATATATATATATATATTACATATATATATAATGCTCAGTCAGTATAATGCTACTTGTACAGGGCTGGCCCCTTAGTATTGAATAACCACCTAGGGTCTCTTTCCTGGGGAAGATGCTTTCTCCCACTCGGGGCTTCCTTAGTTGCCTGCAGTTTTTCATCTAGGGTGGAGGTCTCATGAGGTTCTTCCTCCCATGTTAGCATGTCTATTGGTGTTGTCCTTGTTCAGGTCTTGTGTATGCATCCATGTTGATGAGACTTCATGGGTATAGCTTCTCTGACATTTCTAGGAGACTCATTCTCATAGTTGAGCTCTTGTTCCCCTGGCTCTTACAGTCTTTCCACCCTCTCTTCCACAATGATCCTGGAGCCTTAGGTACAGAAGCTGTGCTGTAGATGTATCAGTGGGGACTGGATACCACATAGTCACTTCTTCTTTCATTTTGACTGGTATGTTTTTCTGTAGAGGTCTCTGTCTGTGTCAAGGAGACTTTTTTTTTTTTTTTTTTTGAAAAGGAATGAGACCTATTCTTATCTACGGATACAAGGATAAATATTTAGAATGTAGTTACAGTTTGTGTTGCTTTAGTAATGATTAAAGGTTCTTCTCCAAGGTCTATGATTTCACCAGTCCTGGGAAGCCCCCTGTTGAGCAGGTCTTAAGTCCAATTAGAGAGCTGCTGGTTACCACTAAGAGGTATGCCACTATTGCACCCTTCGGATACTGCATTATAAAAACATTTAAGAGTATGGGCATTGTCCATGATATGCCTGTGTGAAAATGTCATAATAAAACGCATCATTTTGCACAATGAATATTTGCTATTTAAAATATTGAAGTAAATAAGGACATTGAAAATAGGTACAAAAATATAAAAAATAAAAATACCTACCAAAGATCAAAGTAGACTAGGACACAATACTCTAAGTATTTTATTTTGAATTATATAAATATGTTAGTTACAAATTTAAAATTTAAAAAACAAAGATAGACATGGTAGAACACAACCATAGGCTTCTGAAGCAGGAGCCAGCCTAAGCAATATGGCAAGACCCTGTCTCAAACAGTAAACAGAAGATTAATTAACTTAAAATTTTAAGTAAATAACAGTATTAGCAAATCACTTTAATATTTTATGGTACTTTTAGCTATCTGGTTGTTTGCCTCTGCTTGTCTGTACATTCCACGGCTGACTACTTGGCACTGTACACTCTATGGGGGAGGTCAACCCTGGAAGAGACAGATTCACCCTCTCTCAATAGCCATTGGCTTCCTCTGGCTCTTCTCAGGGGTGGGGCCTTATGAATTTCCCCTGTCCACATTGGCAGTCACCTGGTATTGTCGCTGTCCTGATCTTGTTCAGTCAACCGTACTGCTGAGACTTCGTGGGCACAGCCTTCTTGTCATTTCTAGATGACACTACCTCACAGCTTTCACAATCTTTCCTCTCCTTCTGCCGTTTCCCCCTGAGCCTTGGCTGTAGGGGGTGCCTCATAGATATGTGGGGCTGACGCATCCCTCGGTCACCTTTTCTCTAATTTTAACCAGTTGTTGTCTCTATAACAGTCTCCACCTGTGTGAGATGAAGCTCCTTTGGTGAGGGGTGAAAGCCACACTATAAGGATAAGAACTTAGAATAGTTAGATATTATGTTGGTTTGGGAAAATGTCAGTCCTGGGCTTCCCTCCCAGCTCTATGACCTCTCCAGAAGAGGGTAGATTTACAGCACTGGGCCTGGATTCACATTTGGTGAGTGAGCTTTAAGTCTCATCAGATGGCAGTTGGTTACCCCCAAGACAACAGTGCCACTATTATTTAAAATACACATATAATATATAGGTGTATATGCATATAAATAATTTAAATAAATAAATGCCACTTGGGATGATAATGGTTACACACACACACATCCCATGAGTCCTGCACTAACAAAAGTCAGGCAGAGGAAGCCTCCCATCGAGTTGCTGGGCATAGGAGACTAGGCACTCCCAAAATAGTACAGACTATTGTCAATGCAATGGCTTTTGGTTGCCTCCCAGGACTTCAAGGTAAGATCCTATTGTTGAAGCTACCATACACTCCAGACACTGGCCTTCAGGGAATCCTGTTGGAACTGACCTGGGGTACATTCTTTCTGAGGATTAGCTCTCATAGTATTGGGGGGGGGGGGCTTGTTATGGAAACTGTAAAGGGAGATTAGAAATCAGCAGGCTTACCCAGCTGGCAAGCCTATGATCCACAGCACTGTCTGGGTGGGTAAGACATCTGCAATGATCTGTGGCTTCTCATCAGAAGTTAGCAAAAAGATGTGGTGATATTTTGTGTATGCTCTAACAAATGAAGCTTGTCTGAAGAAAGGAGGGCAAGGCCAGCCACTAGCTAACCATAGAAGTCAGGCAATGGTGGCACAGACCTTTAACGCCAGCACTGGGATCTCATGCCTTTGATCTCAGTACTTGGGAGGCACACAGGCCTTTAATCCCAGCACTAGGGAAGTTGAAACAGAAGGTGACTTGACTTGATGGAGAGAGGAATATATGGTGGAAGGAGACAGGAGCTCAGCCTTTCCACCTGATGATTTGGTAGAGGTAAGAAGTCTCTCTGGTGGCTGACTCTTTCATCTCTCTGATCTTTCAGTATTTACCCTGATCTCTGGCTCTGGGGTTTTTATTTAGACCAATTAAGATTCAGGCTACGTGAGATCTACTCTCCCCTGCTCCAGATCATTTCTACCTCAGCTTAGTTTAAGGAACACAGCCAGGAGTTGAAGTTGTACTGGTCTCCAGGCACTCCACACAGCCTGACTAAAAATCCCTTCCCTCCAGCTCTCTCTCAAACAAGAAAACCAAATTATCCACTTAGCTGTTATCGAGAGTAGGCACAGATTTGCATGTCCTAACATCTCTGCTCAGCCACCAGGCATCACCATGCCCTGCCATAAGCCCAAGGGAAACTGAGAGAGAAATAAAGTTATCATTTTGAGAGCTGACAGCATATAAGGGCTCTGTGATATTTACGTAGTAAGCCAGTCCCTGGGTTCCATCCCTATGACCAGCTAGAAGAAAAGACACCTAGAATGATTTTCATTGCTTTAGATGACTGTAGCCATGTAACCTTTTTAATACGATGGCAGAAATTTTATATTTGCTTTCAGAAAGAGTAAAATACTTCCTACTTCAAACTAGTTTTTATTCATTGAAACTAAAAGAATCTATAGTTCTCATTGTAAGACAACAGTTTCTATGGGAACAAAGTATCAGTTTCTCTCAGCAACTGCTACAGCTTTTACAACATTGATAAACTTGGTTTCAACACAAAACTACTTTCAGTAAGAGCTTATTGTTACCATCGTAGTAATAAAAATGGAAAGTCCTTAGCAGGACATAAAATTACATATATAAATTATGAAAACTATGTAATAATAAACTTATGAGCAAAACAAAATAGACTTCAAAGAAACAACATAAAACAGTAATATCTTCTTTGTGTCTATGTTTCCTAAATTTTTGTTTTGTGAGTAACTGACAGTTTGGGGCTGGGGGGAGGGGGAGGGGGGAGGGGGCGTGGACTGCAATTAGGGGGAGGGGAGGGAGTACTGTGTGCTGCAGAAAGTGCTTCTTGCACAGTCAGCACCAGTGCCACACCTCTCTCTCCGTGGGCCAAATGATTACTCTGCTCTTCTCATGAGAAAAAAAAAAATAACAAATTCTTTTTTTTTTTTTTTTTTTGTGGAGCTGAGGTCAGAACCCAGGGCCTTGAGCTTGCTCTATACTAACCCCCCAAATTCATTTTAAACGCTTTTAGTTCCCCATTAGCATATGCAATGTGTTGATCCAATATTGAAGTCAACCACTGGAAAGCATGCAGGGGAAAAAATTACTACATGAATCTTCCAAACCCAGGTTCCCGGAAGCCCCTACACTTAAGACTTAGGAAACATCGTAGAAAAGAGGTAGAAAGTGTGCAGAGGGCTCTTAGACATCATCTTAGGACCTCAGCTTTGACACAGGCTTTTCTAAAAAAAAACAAAACAAACAACAACAACCAAAAAAAGAAACCAAGAGAATGTGAAGTGTCAGAGGGACAAGGAGGCGTAGATCTGGGAGGAGCTGAGGGAAGAAGTGTGATTAATGTGACAAGATATAATGAATGAATTCTCAAAGAATCACTGAGAATATTCTGTTATTAAAACAAAAGATTTGGGTCACAGCCCCATTTGCCCAGCAGCGTTTAAGCTGCTACCAGGTTTCTGTATTTTTCTCCACAGTTGAGAGCTCCTGAAATGTCGCATTCTACGTTGGAGTCCTACAAAGCATCTAACAAAGACACCATTTAGCCCAAGGTGAGGAGTCTTCACCGAGATCACCCAGTGCCAAGCGGTAACACTGGGATTGGGACAGTTCTGGTCCTACTGCATTAGCCTCACGCATCTCACACTGCTCACCTTGCCATCTTAGTCTCCAGTGTGGGTTCCATCCACATTTTTCACATCTTTGAGACATCATTCTGTACCATCTGTGCTGCCCTATGTGACTCATCTCTGAAGCATAACTGACTCCCCTCACGTGTGCAGCCTGATTCTCAGAGCCTGCATGTTTCCATCGTGCTGGAGGCTTGCCTCTCATCCCCTGACAGAAGCGATGCTTGCTGTGGCGTATGCCACAGGGGCAGATCTTCCTCTGATGATAGGAAAGCTATCACCAAAAATAGGAAGACAGACAAAGAACAATTCCTGAATTATTATTTTTAGCAGTCATATTCAAAAGTCAACATGCCTAGGCAGACATGGTGCGTGTCTGTGAACTTAGCATCCACAGGGTGAAGTAGAAAGATCACAGTATGGATTCTTTCTCTCTCTCTCTCTCTCTCTCACACACACACACACACACACACACACACACACACACACACATGTCAGCATCCTGTGAGTAGATAAATCAAAAAAAAGAAAACCAACAGGCTTTGGGTGAGACCATCCTTCTTTGGTAAAAATGAACTCAGACCCACTGAGAAAATGTGAAAAGTCATAATTGAACATTGCTTCTTAATGACAAACAGCATTTCACAATTCAGAACAGAATGTTTTTTAAAGATGGTTATTATGAAAACCAGAACCAGATCTTAATTTATTACCAGGAGACAGTTGCCCAAAGATTGTGGGATACTGAGTTTTGGTGTGAACTTAGAGTGGAAGAGACATTCTTATTACAGTGCGTTGTTCAACCATATCTCTCTTTAAACACATCATGAGTTAAGAGAACAGGTGTAAACAAATCAGGATGCAGAAAGCATGAACCGGAGCATAATGGAATATGTCTCAAAGGTATTCTCACCTTTCAAAACATCACTTACATAGATAGACCGTAGATGGTCTCACTCTTGGTTTGGCTATCAGGTGTGTTCACTTTGAGAAAATGCATAGAAGTGTGAACTTCTGATCTCTACTCTTTATAAGTATGTAGTACTTTAGGGGGGAAATCCTGCCTAGATACTCACTAGATTTATATTTGTAACAACTAACGTGTATACAATTTTTTGTAAATATTAAACTACCATGTCTTTTGATGGCATGTTTTTAAAAACCTGACATGAAGGAGGGAAAAAGGAACAAGACAGAGTTTACCTCTGAAATCTGAAAAATAAAGCCAACCCATGAAGGAAGAATAAAGAACTAAGTCAGGGTACAGTGTAACACTGTGTCAATGAAAAGTTGTGGCCATCTGGTGACTCCATTTTTAGGGTAATGTCAGAACTATTATAATCAATGTCCTTCTAAAAGAAGACAGATCAGATTCATGACATGAAGCAATGTAGGTTCCCCAGCAGACTGGCTTTTCACTGCTAAGGGAAAGTCATAAATGCCAGGATTTAAATACTTATGGGCCAATTCTAGCTACAAAGCACTGGGCATCTTAACCTATCTGCCCCTTAATTTGTTCATCTGTACAAGAGAGATAACAGGATCTACCCTGTGGAGTTGTTAGGAAAATTAAGCAAACAACATACTCAATGTTCCATGCTACTGCCCAGATCAATGACAACATCAATTATTATTATTCAAAACCATGAGAATTGGGGGGGGTATTTTCATTTGGAATGACTTAAATCTATTTAAAAGCAAACTTGAATGTCTTTAGTCAAACTACTTGTTTTTCTTGTAGGTCGCACAAAAAACAAATTCAGGAGCAGTAAGTAATGCCTGCATGCTGAGAGACCGTGACCGCTAGACCTTGTAGTTTTTAGTAGGATGTGAAGCAGGAGGTTGATAGCTCCTAAGGGGTGTTGTGTGTTGATGTGTAAACCCTAAATAGTTAATACAACCCCTGGATGTACTTGGCCTTCAATTTCCTTTATCATAGTTGCCTAAATAGGATTTATCATCGTTGACCTGGGGAACAGAGCAGCCCATTAGGAGACTTAACTTTAAAGTGTTTCTGAGCAAGCACCAGCTTTACTTTCCCACCCAAATCAACAGGAAAGGATCAAGTTGTATTTGGAAAGGGTTAGGGTCTAGATTTTGATTTCTGGATGTCTAATCAATAAGGTTTATCCCACTATACATCTTGGTTAGCATCAAATAGTCTGTAACCACAGAAAGCATTGTTAATATAAACAGAAACCCATTCCTATAAAACCCCTTTCTAAGATAATCTGGTGTCTGGCAGAAGCCCACAAGCCCAAAGAAGCTCAAGGTGGAGCAGCCACAGCCATCTCCGTGTGTCTGGGTGCTTTGACGACCATTTCCATGTACCTGGATGTTTTGACAGTCTCCATGTACCTGGGACCTTAGATAGTTGAGACTCTTCGAACCGGAACAGAATTCACCATGGCCAAGCTTGTCATTCTTCTCTATAAATGGAACTGAAGTCTTGTTTTTAATTTCATTTCCTTTTTTATTAAAAAAAATGTTATTTGCTTTTCTAAATTACACTAAAGTTTAAATCTGCTGTCTGGGTGACAACTCTGCCGGTTTGCACAGGATAGAACACAGTGTGTTATTAACAGTAGATACAGGTGCCCACCCTGACCATTAGAGATACCCAAGGAGGGCTCTCAGAATGAACCATCTGGACTTCATTACCTGGTGCTGAAGGAAACTTCTAAATGCTTCAGAGCTGGAAGAGACTTGTAGGAGTTTTGTCTTCATTTTAGAGAGGAAGTTGTTGGGAAGCTGAATTAGACGGATTCTAGCAAACATTCAAGGCTAACATTTTCTGGTTTCTAACCTTGACTCTATTATTGATATTCATTTTCATCCCCAGGAAGCCTTTGTGACTCAATTTCACCATCACGGCATGGGAATAATACAAGTGGTCTTTGTTTCTCTCAGTTGACGTATCCTTGAACACTTATGCGAGCTGAATGTTAGAAAATAAAATCACAAACTTTGAATATATTAGAAAAGTATTTTCAGATAAATCCTTTTGTCAGAGGAAGAATTCTGTATATCTTACTTTAAAAAAAAAAGTGTTCAAGGCTCAGCAGTTAAGAGTTTATATTGCTCTCACAGAGGACCAGAATTCAGCCCCCAGAACCCAGATCTGGTGACTCACAATTATTTATAGTTCCACCCTAAAGGATCATCTTCTGGCCTTCAAGAAAGGTACCTGCACTCAGGTGCACATAGCTACACACACACACACACACACACACACACACACACACACACACACACACACACACACACTGTCTCTTTCTCTATGTCTCTCACACATACATACACTCTGTCTCTGGCTTTATCTCTCTGTCTCTCTCACACACATACACACAGACAGACTAAATATAAAAATAAATTTAGGTTTTAGTGTTATTGTGATGGTAAAATTTCCAAGTGACATCATCAAAGGTGACAAGATTTGGAACCATCTAGAAGTCACAGGTGAGGCTGTGAGGGGATTCCAGAGAGGCTGAACTGAAGAGGGAAGAACCACCCTGAATTCAGGAAACATGTCCTGCTGAACTGAACACGGAGAAGAAAATTGGCTGAGCACCAGCATGCATCTCTCTCCACTTCCTGACTTTAGACATGATGCGACCAGCCATCTAAGACCCTACCCAGATACGGTGATGTAGTATCTCCTCTCCACACATGAATCAAACTCTCTCATCCTTAGGTTGCCTTTGCCTGGTAATTTGTCACAGCACGGAGAAAAGTAACTAATGTGAGTCTATCCCTTTAAACTGGGACACATTTTAAAAGGGAGCATATAAGAGTGATTGTATGGTGATTTTGCAGTTGTAGGTTGGGCTATGGAAGTTTCTTGAGTTTTGTTCCTCGGTTACTTGTTCAGCATCTTGATGCAGTGTTAAGGTAGGAGAAAGAAGGCTGGGTTTTGCAGGATTGTTCTTCAGGAAATCATCCTACGTTGTTGGGGGGTTGCGGGTGAAAAAGAGAAGAAGTCTAAGCTGGAGAGATGGGAGACCGGGGAGGGAAGAGCTTGGGCAGGAAGAAATTCAGCAGAAAAGGTATGGAACTTAGCCTGGCCATGAGGCTAAAGGCAAAGTGTAGGGGGCGCCTGGGAATGAAGGGAGCGCTAAGGTGGAGGTAAGCAAGAGTCTCTGAGGCCTTATGATGGGAAGGTGATGCCACGGTCTTAGTTTCATCTGAGTGTGAGTCATGAAGAGGGTTTTAGAAAGAGGGGCGAGTGACGTTATACAACCCTTTAAGAAAACCTTCCTTCTGTCGTGTGAGCACAGATCTGGGCCGCAAGAATGGAGGAGCAGACTGTGCCATTCAGTAAGAGAATGTACAGTCTGCACCGACAGAAGGACTAGGGAAATAGTGGTGGTGGCCAGACTTTACCTAAAGTGTAAGGGTGGGATCCGTAGGTGTGGCTGAAAGGTGGTAGCTGAGGGTGGAGGGCAGTGAAGAACCAGGGGTTGCTCCTAAGTGTTAGCATGAGGACAGGCAGACTCTCTTTTCACCGTGTCCCAGCAGGACAGAATCCCAATGAGACAGCGTTTTCACGGTATCTTTGGTTACACTTCTCTCTCTCTCTCTGGCTCTGCTTTATCGCCAGAGTTCTAGATCTCTCATTTAAAAGTTCCGTAAGACACTGAATCCAGTCCTCCTTACTCAGTTCAAAAATTGGAGGGTTGGGTTTTAAAAAGACATATTGACTCCCTCTCTATTGGACCCCATCATCAAACCATTTTCCAAGTATCACTGCCAGGAGAGTTATACCAGCTCTCCTTTATCAGCCCCAACCATCGTCATTAGCAACCTCACCTGCCCAGACATTGTTGGCATCCCATGTCTTCTTTCCTGATCTCTCCCTCTATAATGTGCCCCCTTCCAGATTAATTTTTCTGAAGTGAGAAATCCTGGCATTTTATGCCAGTGTGCAAAAACTGACAGTGCTCCCTATTAATGAAGACATCAAGTGTAAACACGATGACTGGGATTCAAGGCTCTCTCCCAATGCTGGTCTGCGTGAGGAGTACCATTTACAAAAGAGGTGTGATGCCTGGACCACTGAAGAGTGAGAGAATTAGAATGGATATGAGCACACTAAATGTGTCCCTGGTCACGTGAAGATCTCCTCTGGAATGCCTTCGACAGAAGTGCCAGAATTAGATTCAGGATAAGGCTCGAAGGTGAATGCAGGAGGTTTTGCCCACTTAAAATGCCACATTTTCTTTAAGACCAGAATGTGTCAGTCCTAGGTTCTCTTCATTTTACTCAGTGAGTCCATGGCATGACACATAATCCAGTGATACCAAGCAGGGACTTCCCCAAGGGTTTGAGTTATAACCCCTGGGGAAGAAAGTGGCATCTTCCCATGGGTGTGGAGAGTCTGTTAGCACATAGCTTCCCATAGCCATCTTGTTTAGGCATACCAAGCATCTCCTTGGGAACAACACCCACAAAAGAGCTATGGACATTGCTGTTCATAGCCCATGGAAAGGGAGCATAGAACACTACATTGATTGTCCTTATTACTGTGGATCAATGCTTTATTTCACCCAAACCTTCCATTTGTCCAAGAAGCAGTCGATGTCCAGTACCATCCAGTCTAGCCACATGCCTCGACGTAAGCCATAGATGGTTTGTGTGATTTGCTTACACAACCCTCCTCAGAGAGGGTCATCAAGTCTTGGCTCCTCTCTGTGCCTTGAACTCTGGAGAGCACCATGACAATGCCACACCTCTGCCCTTGTAGTCATCACATTATCACTCAGTTTCCCAGTGGGTTAATTAAGTCCCATGTAGAAGTATCTGTAAAAATGTGTGCATGTGAGTGTGTGTATGTGTGTGTGTGTAAGTCCACTTCCTCAGAGCACTTCCACCTTCTTTCTGTATATGGAGTCTCTCACTGGGACTGGGAGCTCTGAATTACACTAGGCTGGCTGGCCAGGAAGTACCAGGTATTCCCCTGCCTCTAATTCCCCAATACTGAGATTATAAGCATGTGCTATTGATGTGGGAATGTCTTTCTGTATGCTGTGAATATCAATCTTTAAATAAAGGATTGTTTTGGCCCAGAAAAGGCACCATAGAAAAAGTAGGTGGGGAGAATCAGAATAGGTAGGAGGAGGGCAGAGTCAGAGACAGATCAAGCCAGATGCCCAAAGAAGAAACATGTAAGGAACACAGATGAGCCAAGGGCCACGAGGCAGACAGATTAATGGAAATGTGCTGCGTTAAGATGTAAGAGCAAGCTAGCAATGTGCCTAAGCCATAGGTCAAACAGCATGAAATTAATATAAGTGTTTGAGTTATTTGGGGGGGCCTAAGCAGCCGTGGGTAGCTAAGTGGTCTGGAATTGCAGGTCTGTGGGCCTGGACCTCTGGCCAGACAGGGTCGGTGGGTCCGAACCGTGGAGCTAATGGGGCAAAAAAAACCCTCATTGTAACATGCTAGCACACCAATATATGGGTACTGAGGATCAAAGTCAGATTCCCACGTTTGTGTGTCAAGTACTTTCGTGATGTGAACTCTCCCCCTATGTCCCCAGTCTCCATATATCATTTTAAAACATCTTCAAAACAAAACAAGATGCCATTATATCACAAAAGTGGATGCGAAAGATATAAGGTGTCACTTCATTTATTCAGGTCAAAAGTAGGCACATAGTGCTATTCAGGCATCATGCCACAAGGTTTGGATTAGTAAGATTTGGATTATTTGATATTTCTACAATAGAATAATAAAGAATATATATTCATCATGAGAGTCATGAACTGCTTTGAGCAGCTCATGGTTTTGAGTAAACTAATAATAGACCAAACAATTTGTTACATTCCATTCTACATCCGGCCAGTTTCTCTCTGTGCCTTCCTTGAGTGAACACAGGATGCTTTTGGATATACAGGCTCTCTCATGCCATTATTGTTAACTGTTTTAGAATACTGAATGTGACATTCATGGCCTAGTGGCATTAATGCACCTTTCAAAAGTGCCCAGTTTTTTCCTTGAAAGTAATTTCAGCGGTGATAGGCTACAACTGGGTAATTTCTGATAAGCAATTAGCACATATCAAATCAAGACATATTATTCAAGGCTTTATGCTGCCACAGCAGATATAGCAGGGGTTAGCCATTAAAAACATCAGTGAAAACTTCTGCTATTATTATGGAAGCAGCGGGCAATATTCAAATGGAGACAACTGAACCATTTAAACAAATGTATTTTTAATCATAAAATGTCACTCTTCTGTAGACCCATGTTTCCTATTAATGTGCTGGAGACAATGTTAATAAGATTAGGGTGGTGTTCTAAGAGCAGCTGAAGTCTTATGAAGGACAGCAATGGAGAACACAGTGGTGCTGAAGCCTCGGATCATCGTTGATGGAGCCTGACAGGACCTAAATCCACCAGCAAAGTGTCCAAGTAACAAAGTCCCACACCGAGATGGCAATGCAGAATGTCTTCTACCTTCCCACACCCTCTACCTGTCACACTCTGAAAAAAAATAAATAACAGGCTTAGAAATTTCGTAGTGGTGGGTATGTTTGGGGGGGGGGTGCATGCTCCAACTTGGCATTGCACAAATTAGCTCACTTGTGAAGTATGGATGGATTTGAAATATCATTTTGTCTATCCATCAAGACACCCTAAAGAGAAAATACCTCACACAGTAGGTGCTAAAAGAAAAGGTTTGCTTGGGTGTGATGTGTTCCCAACAACAACAACTTGGTGACAGTTGATTGGACTTCTAACCCAATCAAGGAAGCCAGTCCGTACCTCAGTAGCCAGTTACAAGCGAATTAGAGACAATAGAGACAGAAGCTGAACAGGGGTGTGGAGCAGACAGGACAAGTCAGCCTTTAAAAGAACCTGAGGTCACTGCTGGAGTTTTTAGGAAACAAAATTGCAGGAGTCTCTTGATTGGTCCCAAGAGAATGCTTCAGAATAGCTGCCGAATGAGGTGGAGAACAGATCACCATACTCCCAGAATGTATCCTAGGTTCCCTGGGGTTCCAGGGAACAAACACATCTGTGGGGGGTAGGGAGTGTGTGTGTGTGTGTGTGTGTGTGTGTGTGTGTGTGAGAGAGAGAGAGAGAGAGAGAGAGAGAGAGAGAGAGAGAGAGAGAGACCCCTGAAGAAGCTATCCAAGAGGGAGTCTCAGTAGAAACCAGACAGGCAGAGAAAAGCGGTTTGATATAGTTTGAACTACACTGGAAGCCATGGGCTCTCTTTTCTAATCACCAGTCCTGGGCAGGAGGGGGACACAAGCAAAGAGTTCTCTTGGTAACAGAGACACTCCCTCAGAGACACTCTATTGGGGGGTGAGCACCTGACCTGGGGTGCATCAGAGGTTGGGGCTCTTAAGAACAATAAAGGGACAGTAGTTGCAACTCTCACCAAGGGCTGGAGTGGCAGCCAGAACCACATTTGACAGAAGATCCACTTCCTCCATACACCCTGAAGTGAGGTAGAGGTTAAACTAGCTGGTAGAGGCTGCTAATCACTGATCTGGAGATGGATAGCACAAGGAGACTTACCCAGAAGTGCCCGCTCGTGCGCCAATAGACATCAGGACTTCCTGCATGGGCAGACAAACCCATGTGTAAGGAGAGTAAAGCAGAGACACTCAGAGAAAAGCAAAGGCCACACAGTCCCCCAGGAGACAGATCAGGACTGTTGACAGCTTCCAAATCTCTGTTTTCAATTGAGCCCAGTGGTTTCTTTGCAATAATTTCAACACCCGTTTCTTTTAGTATCTCAAATAAGCTTCTTCCTTTTGCAGCAGAAATATGATCTAATTAAACACCAAAGATGCAAGACAGAAATAACTCCATCTTTCTTTAACCTCCAGTGAGCTAACAAGCTGTTGGAGCTTCCTGTATTGTGTCCCCACCTCCAGTTCTGCTCTTGGGTCAGTCCTGGTAACAGACATGCGCACACTCCTTTAAGAATGGTGCATGTTAGGCTTTTCTCACCTCTGGTCTGTATCAAATTTCTGAATGGGTCATGAACTAAGAAAAGTCGATTTAATTAAACAGCTACAATGCTCCAGAGGCTTTGCTGGTTGCTGTTGCCCTTGTCATCTCATTGGCTCATGTATGAATGACTTCCCATTATGAAGTTTTAATGGCAATTTTATCAATGAAGGAAGCGAAGCTCGCAGAAGTGAAATGTCATTCATTGGAGCCTGCAGACAGAGATTGGAACATGGGTTTTTATGAAGCTGTGGCTGCTGTGAGCTATATCAAGCCACTCCCAACTCAAGAAAGAACCCAAGGTAATCATCTTATACTTAGATCTGACTGTGGTAAACTGTAAGTAACAACACCAAGGGCATGTTCCTGAGGTTGGAAGAGAAGGGGCATGAGGCTTAAAAGAAGGCTTGGGCCATAATTCCCTGTGTGGAGAGCCAACCCAGCATTTCTGGCCTCTATCACTCCCTCCCCTCCACCACCCTCACACATCCAAAGGCTAAAAGAGCACACACAAAGCTGAGGGAGCCATAGACATCACGAAGCTGTTCCTCAAGGACAGCGAAAGAAGGGCTAGCCAGCAGAAAACATAAGTTGCCTCCTGTACCTCCCTGCTTTCTACTAAGAAAACTAGACTGGTCCTTATTTACCAAAACACCACATACCATTATAAAAGGGGCCCCAGTCCAAATGAGTAGGAAATGAGGCACCAAATCTGACAGTCAGCTCAGGAAAGCAATCTGGCATATGTCAGCTTACGATCAAAGTTTGTTTTACATTTTAGGAAATTTCACAGTGCACCATTTACTATTTTTCCCTCAGCCACCAGGGCCACTTGCATCCATTTAGCATGTGGTCTGGGTCCAGGCATTTGCAGGCAGAGGCCTTTACAACATTGTATATTGGTTAAGCGCATGGGGTCTGGAACCAGACTGTGTGAATTTAAATCCTACTTCTGATATTTGATGGGGTTCCCTTAGAAAATCCTCTCACTCCAGGACACTGACCTCCTCATTTGCCTCTGCCAGGTTTTGAATGGGGCTCTCAAAGTCCAATGCTCTGCCATCTAGGGCAGTAAGCCCTCTAAGAAGAAAGTAATTTGTGACTAAGAACATAAGATTGAAGTAGTTTTATCATCATGGAAATGGAGTTGGCCCTCTTTCTCTCCTTCTTCCTTTTCCTTAAAGCCTTTCCACGTTTTGCCGAAGGGTGACATGGCACTAAAACTGTCACCCAGTCCATTCCCTGATCTTGGACTGTTCAGCCTCCAGAACAATAAGAGCTGAATTTTCATTTTTAATCCACTACCCAGCTGTTCTGTAGAAGGAACACAGAATGGGGAAGGCTGCCCCAGAAGTGCCTTCTGCAGCATGGGACTCCGCGAGCGCTGATAGGAAGATATTGCAGATAAGGCATCTAGAAGTATGAGCTCAATTTGTTAGCTATTGAACCTGCTCCTAATGACACTATGCAAATGCTTTCAACCTGTGGACCTGGACGCTGAGGCTATCATGGCCCGTGTGCTTACCCACTGAGCCACCTCATTGTCCCTAATATTTATGTGTTTTTGAAGACTCAATCCTGGTTGAGTCTAGGCTGATTTACAGACTTTATATTATAATCTTTATTAAAATCTTAAAAGACATTTTAGAAGAAATGAAAATCTTCAATCTAAAATCATGGTATTTCAAGGCACACCATGTAGGCAATAAAGAGACAAATTCAAAGGTCCTAGTTTTTCTGTGCCCCAAGTTTATTGCAAAACTATAGTAATCCGAACAGTATTGTGCTGATAAAAATATAAAAATGTCTAAACCAGGACTGCCTGGGAAGTAGCTGTCACAAAGAGAGTCAAGCAGTTTTTGACCATTGTCAAATGGTGGGACCATTTAATGTGGGCAGAGCAGTATTTCAACAAATGTCACTGAGATAGGACCTTTGCCTTACACTGTTCACACACACACAAAAATAACAATAAAACAAAACCCTAAATATAAGACCTAAAACTAACACAAAAGAAGAACTCTTTGACATGGAACTGAGAAGTGATTCATTGCGCATGTCAGTAAAGTCTAGTAAAAACAGTTAAACAAGAAAGATGAGTGAGACTCCATAAAAAAAAACTTAAACCTTTACTTAAGAACGCAGAGAATTGTGAATAGGAACACTATAGGATGGCAGAAGTATTTGCAAAGGTGTGTTTGATAAGAGAGTAACATCTAGAACTCAGGAACTTCTGCAGTTCAGAAACACAGAAGGCTGATCAAGAAATGGGGAAAGGGCTTGGATGGGTACCTGCCAAAGGAACCATAGATGCGGCCAGCAAGTTCATAAGAGATGTGCACTATCACTAATCAGAGAAATGCAAATCAAAGCCACAATGAAATATAACCTGTTCTAGTTTCATTTCTGATGCTGTGATAACATATCCGGACAAGAAGCAAATGAGGAGCCTAGGGTTAACCTTAGTTTACAAGTCTAGATTATAGACACCTTAGAGGGAAGCCGCAGAGCTTGGGGCTGTTGGCTGCATGACATCCACAATCAAGAGCAGAGAGAGATGAATGCTTGCTTGTTTGCTTGCTCATACTCAAATCAATCTCTCTAACCTTATACAGTTCAGGATGCCCTGCTCCTGGAATGTTGCCACCCACAGTTTAAATTAATTAACTTAGTTAACTTCACATCAATTAACTTAAATAAGACAACTGCCCCACCCCCACCCTGATAGCATGTCCATAGGTCAACTCAATTAGATGATTCCTCATTGAGACTTTTTCACAGGTGATTCAAGGTTATATCAAATTGACAATAAGTTACGAATCACACCACTGTGACGGAATCCAGGTGTTAGCTCATAAGGTGGGAAGGTGTATCTCTGGAGTCCTGGGAGCCAACTATAGGTTGACTACTATCACACACACACACACACACACACACACACACACACACACACACACACACACACACACACACACACTACATTCTTCTGGAAAGGCGCAGTAGGACTGTGATATGTAGACTAGAGGATATGACAACTAATTGCATCCCATGATCTGGATTTGGCTCCTTTTGCCTTCTTTGAACCCAAGGCTTCATTCATGTACTTTGCCAACCAAACTACATCCTGGCTCAATTTTGAGCTTATTTCAGTAAGGGATAGTTGAGGCAATTGGCGATTAGATGGTAGTGGCCCAGCAGTGCCAACCGCCTGATTTATCAGGTGGCCATGCAGCGATGCAGTGGGTTAAGAAAATATGCACTGGTGTACTTAGGGCTGGGGGAAGAGCATGTTGATAACATTCAGAAAAAAACGAGGAGAAAGCTTGGTATGTGTGAACATGCCTCCGTGAAACCCATTACTTTATATGCTAGCCTAAAAATTCATTAATAAAGACAATCGGTATACGTATTAAAAAGAGACAGAGGACTGGAGCTAAGGCTCAGAGCACATGCTGCTCTCACAGGGCGCTCCTTTTGGCTCCCAGCACCACATCTGGTGGTTCACAATCACCTGTAACTCCAGTTCTAAGGGACCTAATGCCCTATTTGGCTTCCAGAGGCACTGTACTGATGTGTATATCCCACCTCCATACGTAATTAAAAATAACAAATATAAATATTAAAATAGAAAATGTGTTAAATGTTAGCATTTAAAATATCTGGCTTAAGGACATATGGTAGCTGTATGTTTCACTCTTATAGCTTTTTCTGAACAGCTTTCACATTATTTCAAGCTGTGTGTGTATGTGTATGATCATACATAATGTAATCACGTGTGTGAGCATGTGTATGTATGTATGTATGTGTGTGTATGAACATGTGTGTATTGTGAGTGCACATGCGTATATGAACATACATGTGTGCACATACATGTGTTTGCATGAGCATGTAAATGCTATGTATTTGCATGTGTATGAATGTGTGCATGTGCATGTGTGTGTGTGTATGTGTGTGTGTGTGGGTGGGTGTGGGTGTGTGGGTGGGTAAGACAAGGTCTATCTACATAGTCCTGACAATTCTCTGTTATGGAATTGAATTCACAGTCCAAGTATCAGGTAACAGATAAGGACAGACATAAAGATAAATATTTTATTTGTCACTGAACCTAAAAAATGTAAGGTTTGAAATGATATATAGTTTACTATGATTTCCAGAATGAAGTCAGTTTTTCTGCAAATAAGCATTCTTGGGCATCATCTCCTTCTCTAAAGTGAAGCTGGCCATTGAACTTGGGTCCTTCTCTGGACCACAGCCTGGAACTAACCCTGGGAGTCATAGCAGACCAACCCACGTTTTACAAGACCAGCCTTTCCAGATCCAGAAAATTAAAGATGGTGAAAGCCTGCCAGCAGGAGCCTGCTGTTGGCAAGACCTGGGGAGAGCTACAGACCCCAAGGTGCTAAAGTGGAGGGGAGAACTGTGTACCCAACATGCTCCAACCAAAGGCCCCCAAAAGCCTGTTTTTGTTCAAGCCACAAGGCCCTGGGTCTCTCCTATACATGACTTGAAGCCAAAGATGGTAGTCCTTTAGAGTGTGGGAGCAGGCAGACCTGCCTCGAGGTGTGGGATGGGCAGTCCTTTTTCAAGGTCTGGGAGTAGGTGGACCTACCTTGAGGTGTGGGAAGGGCAGACCTACCTTGGGAACATCTTAGGGAAATCCATAAACAAGGCCCAACTCTCATTCTCTGAGTGAGTAAACATACCTACAATCCAGGTCCTGGAGAATTCGAGACAGGCGGATCACTATCTTTATCCTGGGCTCCATGGTGACACCCTGCTTCTCCTAGCCACACTGGGCTGACAGCTACAGGTGGCCACAGCCAGCTGTACTACCAGCATGTGGCTGTTAATGCTGTTAGGGTTGGATGCCCTTGTGTAATTATACCACATAAACAATTCTTAAAAATAGATTAGAAACTGTAAGTATGGTCTCACTGATTCTTTGGGGAAATTGCTATAAGGCTAGTGAACTCAACTTTCTGTATCCTGTAAGAAGTCCTACGTAGGGTTAGGAAAACAGTTTGATTTCAACTGTATCATTATTAGAGAAAATCATTATGGCTTTCTTTTCACAGACTTGACAGTTGTAAGACACTTCTGTTTATGGTCAAGCCTTTGCGTGTTTCACTAAAGCAATAACATGAATCTTAAAACCAGTCAATTGGTAGAAAACATCTTTTTTTTGGGTGGGCAGCATAAAAAGACGAACACTTAACTGACTTATTAATGAGAAAAATCCAAGTATCACACAAGCGGAGGAGAAACAGAATTGTCACGGTTCTCAGGACAGAACATAAGAAAAGTGGTCTCTTGCTGATGTTGTTATTATTTTGATTGTCTTAATTTGAGTTCAACACCTCCTTCCTGTCTTGCAGAGAGAAAACAAAAGCCATCTCTCTCCCCAATTCTCACATGCATCCTCCATTTCTTGGTTTTCCCCGAAGCCCAGGCAGTTTTCAAGTTCCACTTTAGACAGTGGCGAGCGGAGGACTCTGTGCACACTCCAGACTATGCTCAGTGTTCACACTCATCCACACTCTCTGCTACCCTGGATTTCTTCCTGATACAGGTTTCTCCACCTGTTCCTTACATCCTGCTCTACCCACAACAGTGGTTGTGGGGGGCTGTTCCCAACTCTGTCCTTCCACTGCAACCCTCCTCCTCGCCTGTTCAGATGCCTCCCCCAGTGCCGGTCTTCAGCTTTCCCATACCCCCTCTCCCATGCACCCCCATCCCTGTAGTGAGTCTCCACTCACTGACATCTAACGGAGCAGCTCCTCCCTCTGGCGTTGAAACATCCTTCTCCTGGCCTTCCTCAGCTTCCCCTGCTCTCCCTTCCTGATGGCTCTGTCCCCCTAATCTCATGAACTTCTTGTCCTTTTTACGCGTTCCCCCACGTTCAGCTGGTCCTTAGAGTTCCAGATCTGAATTACTCTTAGTATGTTTTCTTTATCGTTGTGTGTGTGTGACATATATGTGTAAGTTCGCATGTGCCGTAGTGTATGTAGATCAGGGGACAGCTGTCAGGAGTTGGCTCTCTCCTACATTGTTAAGGCTGTTTCTGTCATGCTTTGTATTCCAGGCTGACTGTTTCTGGAACTTTTTGTTGATTGATGGTCCTGACTCTACCTCCCATCTCATTTCAGGAGAGCTGGGATTATAGATGTGTGCCACCACACCTACCTTCTTTAAAATGTGGCTTCTCAAGATCAAGTTCATGTCATCAGGTTTGCATAGCAATTGTCTTACCCACCTAATCAACTCACCAGCCAAAATCCTACTTTTGCTCCTCATCTGACCAACTCTACTCTCTGATTAATTAATTGCCTTTGCCCTCTGCTTACAATCCTGATGGAGAGTCTTCTGGTTAAGCTAGACTAGAAGACTCCTATCCTTCTGCCCTCCTGTTTTTCCTTCCTCTCTTTCACCTTCCATATGCAAGTGACCTCTAACCATAACCCTCCCCTGTCCACCCACCCTGGTCCCTTGCCCTGCTAACTGCTTTGCTTTGGGCTCTGAGGTTCCAGCTGCTATCTCCAGTTTTCTCCAGCTTCTTGTCATTATGAGCACTTCATGGAAAAACAAGAGAACAGTTTTCATACCATAGATAAAAGTAAGTCTTCCAACAGTTGTTCATATATACCTTTCCAGTTCTACATTCTGATTTGGATATTACTTTTAATAATGTAGACTCAGTACTCCAGTTCTCATGGGAACGGTCTTCTGGCATCTTTGACAAATCTTCCTCACCTTTGAAAACCCGGCTCTATTATCACCACCCCTAGCAAGCCACCCCAAACTCTCCAGAGCAGAATCAGCCAACAGATGCCCCTTTTCTTACGCAGACCTTAGCATGGTGTGCTGTTCATCTCTCTATCTTCCTCCTGGTTCATGAGACATGTACAGTTCAAAGATAGAAGAGGCTACTGGCCAAATCTCACACTAACTTGAGGTCAAATTTATTTCTGAGCCTAATTATACCAGGAACCACAGTGTTCTCTAAGTTGGAGTGTACTCATTACTTTCCACAATGCACGAGAAACGGGCCAGTGAGAAATGATTCTCCTAGACAGCAGCATGTTCACAAAGACCCTGTCAAAGACTCCCCAAGCCCAGAAATCCTGCTGCATCTCTTGGCTCTCTTTCCCTCAACACTTACAACCTACCTTTTCCCACTGTCTCTAACAAAGCCTGCTTCATATCCTCTGTGGAAACAGACCCACTCAGAAGAGGGCTTACCAGACTTTTCAGAACCACATTCAAGTCTCCTTCCTAGCCAGGGATGCACTGTCCTCACATTTAGACGAGGTCTACTCTAGTTTAAGAGTTTCCCCCCAGAAATTATCCCTTCTGTCCCTACAGCCACAGTCTTCCCCTCAGGGGTTTATTGACCTGCAGTAAGCTCTTTTGTCTCCTGGAGCTGTCCCCAAGGTTTCCTGTCTCCTTTCACAACCAACCAAGCTTGCTTAAGACTGTTCTACACTCTGCCACCCAAGCCAGGCTCCATCTTTACCACTGGTCCTTCTGTCAGAAATACCAACGGCTCCACATCAACACATCTTCCTATACTTCATCAGTGGCATTGGCTCATCTGATCAAGCCCTGCTCTTCAAAATTCACTTTCACTTGGCTTTGAGCATGGTGTCCCCTGTGGCTGCTGGTCCGCTAGCTCATTGGTTGGATCTTTCTCATTGTCTTCACCTTCCCAACCCCTGACCTCTAAATGTTGGATCACTCCAGATCCTAATTCTTGACTCTCCCCAGAACCTCTCTCCTCGATTTTAATGCCTGTATCCTAGGACTTGCTCAACTTGTCCACTTAGCTGTCTGGTAGGTGCCCCAAACTCACTGCTTGGGTTTTCCTCTTATATCTCCTCCTCCCATGGTCTTACTTGATTAAATAGAATCTCCATTGACTCAGCCAAGCAAAGCCCAAATCCAGAATTTCCTGAATCCGTCTCTTTCACATTCTACAGTGGAATCATCAGTAAATCCTGCCTGATTCCTTTGCGAAAATATATCTAGATCCCACCTGTGGCCATCATTCTAGTCCCTCCTCCCACCCCAACAGCCTCCTACCGACTCTCACTGCTTCCATTTCTGACTTCTCTCTGCCTAACAAACACAATAACCCTTTGCATTTGAGGTCAGGTCATGCTTGTTCTCTGCAGAAGCTCTAATAAATGTCTTTCCATTTGCTTCAATATGCCAGAACCCGCATTCTGACCTTGCCAGGAGGTTGGCAGGAACTTCCCCAATGAGTGTTTGCTCCAAGGAGAATGCGATCAGAAAATAAGAGGCCAAAGGCTGGTCTGAGCTCTGAGTCTTCGCCTCCTGTGAAAGCTTGCTGGTACACCCCTGGCTAGCACACCTGCTACTCACTCCCTTTTCTGTTCTCAAGCCCTGTAGACTCTTGGATGTTTTGTTTCGTGGAAGAGTGCTAAGTTCACCTCACCCAAAGACTTTTTCATTACCCAAGATAGCTGTGGGGATTGTCTTCTTGCATGTACAACTCATCCTCAGAGTTCCTTCACTGAGGAGACGTATCGGACCCAGTCATTTAACCCAGGAGCAGCACCAACCCCGACATTCCTGTGTCTGCTTCACCTCCAGCCACTGTGATGGACAGCTTGACTACACAGCCTGGAGTTTGGACCTTTGTCTTTCTCGGTCTACACACCAGTCTCATCAGGAAGCATGTGTGGTTCCACAGAACTGGTTGTTCAGCAACTACTGAACAAATCACATTCTCCTCAAAATATCACCATTCTCCCAAGTGTCCCCTGTCCATTGCTGTGGTCAAGGTTTATAGCTTAGATAGACTTCCTAACATCTGGTTTTGAAAGAATAAGTGATGGCCTTAACTGCGAGGTGCTTGTCTCAGTGAGAACCTTTTCTCGGCAGAGTTTTCTTTGGTAACTTGGCTCCTCCTAGATTTGGATCTAGGATCCCACTTTCTGTGTTGACATTGCCCTGCTGTGCCTCAATGTATCACATTTAAAACTCTGTCTCCTATTTTGCCTTAAGAAAAACTACCAGATTGTCTCAGCACCATCGAGCCCTACATTGCGACTCTTTCCACAGCCCTCTGCTTGGTGCGTATCTTACTTTTCCCTTTTTAACCCACATCATGCTTAGAAAAAGTTCATTTTCAGGATCAAGCTCACTCACAGGTAATTGTGGAGGGAGAAGAAACGTTTATCTAAAATGGTTCAATGTTCCAGGCATGGGAAATAAATTGACCTCTTCTCAGGTTACTGGCAGAAATACACAGGGAGAAAATCTTGCATCTGTTTCCCATTGTACATGCCTAAAGGGCACAACCCAGAGACTGGCCAACAAACAGGATGAAGGTGCCGAGGCTATCTACAGCCTGACCTTCATGGCAGCACTGGGAAAAACCTGTCCAGGATTTCACTTGCCACCACTATTCCATGCCTGTTTCAGAGTATGACTTCTGGAGTTTAATTCAAAGAACTTACTTCTAACTACTGAGAATAAAAATAGATTTAAGTCTCTATTCGTCTTCTTCTAACTCCCCAAACACAAGGATTGTCTTCTTCACAGACATAGAAGATAAGATTTTGTAACTGGATAGAACTTTAAAGATGAGTTACCTTCTGCAAATGAGTTACTACCAAAACCTATTGCAGCTTTTAAAATTTATTTTAAATTTTAAATACCTGTCTTGAAGCAGGCAGACTAAAGGAAAGTATCTATTAACCATTATTGTAACTCTCTGAAACTAGAAAGGTGGGGTTAAGATTGGTTTTCAGCAGTAACCCCCTGCTCACCTTCCTTACACTGATGTCTCAGGGGTACTACACAGCCTAGCAGAATGCCCGTTTGATAAGAAATGCCTTTAAACATTCTCATTGGGAAGGTTCTCCCGCCTGGCTCATGTAAGAAAACGTTTGTTCATACTATTAAAATGTACCAAAGCTTTAAACCAAAACATGTTTGATAGGATGAAGATCAGAAGCAGAACCATTCAGGGCTCTAAGACACCACTGAGCACTGCAGGCCAGGATCTGCTCTTGCCAGCAGGTTGGGCAGGAACTTCCCATGCAGAGCATTTGTTTCAAGAGGACAGAATGGAAAACTAAGAAATTAAAGTCTCTGAGACTTTCAGCAGAGAAAGCAGAGCTGGGGTTCCCATAAAGGGTGGAAAGTAGTTAGAAAAATAGCTCCCACCATCCTCTCGCATGGGGCTCTGGCTCAGTTTTTCACAGACATCCCGAACGAAGTCTCTTAAAAACTGAGCCCTTCAAGTAAGGGCGGCTGGAGCAATAGTGTGGATGATATCACAAGACTCCCAGGGTGAAGCTTCCTGGCTTCCTCAGCATATGCCAGTGCCCATTTTACAGGGGCGTAGGGAGGTGGGATGGGATTTACGATTCTTCTCTCAGTAGAACCAGCCAAAGTTTTATAATCTTCATTGAAAAACCAGCACCACGTGTAATAATACGAAACACTGCCTTACACAGGGGGGCAAGTTATAGGTGCTTAGGGAAACATGGCGGTTTCCTGGCCTTGGCAAGGGGTAAAGTTGCAGGCACCAGCACAACACTAATGCAACCTTATTTTCCTGAAAATGTACGTCCAGCCTAAGTCCTAATTACTGTCTTTAAAACTTCAACCACCACTAAGCCTTCTGACATCAAACCCACAGTGGCTTAATGGGAGCTGCACCCTGACAGCGTTCACAGGAACAAGCAAGGGTCAGTGGCTGCAACACATTGGGAGCTAAGGCTGTGTATGGAAAAGGGCTCTTCTTTAGGTAATAGATAGTGTGTGGGCGTTGGAGGCCCCCTTAGTCGGACAGCCCTTTAAAGGACCCTCTTGGGTGGGAGGGGTCACTTTGTCAAGGCCCATTTCCCCTAAAAGGGGGGCGGCTCAGCTTTCCAGTGGTCCTTAGCTCATCTTGCCCTGATCCATCAGGGAGGCTGTGTAATCAGCCCGGATGTCAGGTTCCAAGTCTGCTTCTCCCTTTGATGAAGTGCCCACGGCTCTGGCAACCTCCCCACGTGCCACATTTGCCTTCGCCGCTCCGGTAACCCCACTAGCCCCACAAACCCCGACTCTCAATGCCAAGGCAAGGCTAGGCGGAGCAAGGCAGTCTTCCGGGTGGAGAAGACAGGGTTCTGAGGGCCGCGCGGCCAGCACAAAGCCGGGAGACCGGCGTCCTCGGCGGCGAGAGGCGCGCCCCCTCCCCGAGCCAGCCGGCGAAGCGCGCGCCCGCCCGGGCCCGAGCCCCGGGAGCGCCATTCGCGGAGAGGCTTACGCCAGTCACCCGGCGTACGGCGCCCCAGCGGCCGGGGAGGTGCGCTGTCCCGCTCCCGTAAAGTTATTGTGAATGGGGAGCGGGTGACGTCAGCGCCGAATGTCAACAATGTAGCGATTGAGAGTGTGGGCGTTCCGGGAGAGCGCGAGCCGCGCGGCGCAGCCAGCAGCCCCGCCGCCGCCTCAGCAGCAGCCCCGCGGCCGCGCACCGGGCTGCGGTCGTCCCTGCGCCCCCCTCTTCGCCCGCCACCCCTCCCTCGCGGCCCGCCCCCGTCGCCCCCGCCGCGCGCGTCGCTCCCCCCCCCCCTTCCCGGACTCGGGGGGCTGCGAGCGAGCTGCCATGTGATGCGCATCCCCTCCGCCTGCTCTCGGTGACCCCAGGACCGCCCACCACGCCGGCGGCCGGGAGGGTGCTGCGGACTGGGAAGACGCGGGCAAGAACGGCGCAGGAGGACGAACTTTCCCGGGAAGGTGAGTGCCCGGCCGGGCCGCGGGCCACGGCGACGCAGCGGGGCAAGTTTGCGCGGGGACCGGGCGCGCAGGGCAGCGGGCGGCGTGGGGCCGCGGAGGGCAGCGAGTCCGGAGGGCGTACGGCCGCTCCCCGCCCACGGCCGCCTTTTGGCATTTTCTAGGAACGGGAAGGGGGTGGGAGCCGACGGAGGACGCGGCGGCGGGGCGCGCTCTCCCGCCTGCCTGTTTACGGCGGGCGAGGCGGCATTGTATTTTGCTCGCGTCGCCGGGTGTTTTGGAACAGCAGGGGGAGGAGGAGCCCAGGGTAATAAGTCAGTCGTGGGGCGGGAGGGCGGGTGGGGAGAGGAGCGCAGCCCGAGCAGCAGCAGCTGTCAGACCCACGGCCCTGCCTCCGGCCCCAGCCCGCGCTCGGGCCAGCCCTGGTGGCCGGCTCCCTGGCCACCGCACCCGCGCGCGGCGGCGGTTCCGCCAAGATCGCGGCTCCGCGTCTCTGCGCTCTGCTGTCAGCTGCCGCAGGGTGGCTCGGGACGACCGCGCCGGGAGCCAGAACGAGGCAGCTCGGGTCCTCGGGCGCGGACGTGCCCAGTGGAGCTCAAGGCTTCTAAGAGGGACACCTTGCAACCCCCGTCTCCCCAAGGTCCAACAGCACACACCCACACCTGTACTCCAGCCTCCGAACCCCAGGGCTCCACCCAGGAGACGAGTTTAAGGAAGGGACAACTCGCTGCACCTCCCCACGCCGCGGCCTTTTGAGGGTCTCGCAGTTCGCTCAACCGCTGGGTTGTTCGGGGGCCGAGCTGCACGGAGAGGGCGGCGGGCGGCGCTCATGGACTACCCCAGGTGCCCGCGAGAGGGGACTCGACCCAGCATCTGGGCGACCTCGAGCTGGGCGAGGATTTGCAGGAACTTAGAGAAACCGGCAGGGTGGTGTGTGTCTGAAGGGTCGCACACTTCTGGCCCCGGGGGTCATGGGCACATAGTCTCTCCTGCGTGCTCTTGCACACATGAAAGTTTGGCAACTTAGGCGAAGTTCCTGTAATTCTGTGGCTCGGGTAGCTCTGTGTGTGACCCAGCTAGGTGCTCCTCGCTTGCAGCGGGTCCAGCTACTGCTGTTACTGCCTCAGGGAACAAGAGGAGCTGGGGCGTCTCACCTACTAGACCCAGCTGCAACTTGCGGTGGGCTCGTGGGCGGCCAGGCGACGTGTTTCTGGATTTTCAGCTTCGCTGTCTAGTGTCAGAGTCTCTGTTAATTTCATCTGCAGAGTGTATTTAACTAAAAAGAGTAATTACTTTAGATTAAAAAAAAAAAAACCTTCCCTGCCTAGTGGGAACCTTGGTGGAGGGGATGTCTAATGAGATCTTTCTCTCTCTCTCTCTCTCTCTCTCTCTCTCTCTCTCTCTCTCTCTCTCTCTCTCTCTCTCTCTCTCTTTCTTTTTTCTTTCCTTCTTTCTTTCTCTTCCTTCCTTCCTTTCTTCCTTTCCTCCCTCCCTTCCTTCCTTTCTTCCTTCCTTCTTTCCTTCTTTCTTTGTCTTTTTTTGTTTGCTTATGTCTATTTAGAGTAAAATTAGAGATGTTAAAATTAGATCTGATAAACCGTTTTCTCAGATCATTAAAATGTAACATGTAGGACATTGTCGCACCATTAAAGCTCAAGGGGACTTGAAAAGCTAAGCTTGAACCGCTTGCTGTTTGCCACTTCCCCAGTAGAGATGGCTATTTCCGCAAGGCAGCCGGCAACTTGCTTAAAATGTGAGGTCATCCCATCCTGGGCCTCCACTCTTTTCATTCTTGCAGGTAATAAACGTAGTGGGGGAAGAAATACATCTTGTTAGAATTAGTCTTGCTAATTCACAGTGTTGCAGTCAAAATGCTCCAATGAAAGATCTGTCAGTGTGCCTATTGTAATTCAGTTTTCCAGGCGCTCATAATCAGTGCAAAACTTTGAATGGCTTCTAGTGTTCTGGTCTTTAAAATTATTGATTACCTTCTTTGGCTCTACTTGGCATTTCTGAAACCCGAAGTCATTCAAATGATGGCAGGCAGGTACCAGAAATGAGATATATAACCACAAAATGAAGTAGCTTGGTTAATATTTACTTTTGGATTTCAGTAGGTTTCAGGTTTGCCATGTGGTGATCTAAATGTGTGAGCCAGTTCTTCTGATATCTGTTCATTCTGCAAGTGACCTGAAACGTCAGTTCATGGAGATCTGTTTTCCTCAGGCATGTGGATGTCTGAACCCTAGCTAGATTAAAGGCCTCCTCTTACTTATTCCTAGGGCTTTGTATGTTGCATTTCAGAATCTGCCATGGAGTGAGACAGAAAGGGTTGGAGGGAATACAATATCCCCTAATTTACTTTCAGAGCTACTGGTGTCTGGAAGGATGGCCTATATTCTCTTTCTATTGAATTTTGCCCTTTGACTCAGAATCTTCAGGCAATTCCCCTCCAGTCACTCACCTCTGGCTGCTGTGTGAGGGGCTTAATTATTTGCAAACTGCCTTGAAATCCCAGGATGAAAGGCACTGAATAAGTGCAAAGTATTGCTATTCAGATATGGAATTTAATGATCCATTACAGTTCATCAGGAAAACGCACTTTGCCGTGATGGGAAGAAATGTTCCCACCTGATAGAGGGTAATAAGTGCTGAAAAGTAGGTTCAGATTACAGATGAGACAATTAACTCCAGGCATGTGCTCTTCAATTTGTTGCAATTCATTTTGTGATCAAAGTGAGCTACAGAGAGCCAGATGGTCAGGTTCATGTTCAAATCTCTCTCAAGCCAGCCCTGCACTTGTGTGCCCACTGTCTGCACAGCCGAAGGGACTTAGTAATTCATTAGCGATTGTGAGTCAGTCCTCAGAATTTGTAATTGAGGCTTCTGTGATGCCAACAGAAGGGCCCAGGCCAATCAGTTTTGTTGGGAGTTGTTTTAGTTTTACTTGGATTAGCTCAGCGCCTCTGGTATGGATCCAGTCTTAACAAGGAGGAAAGAGACCCTTGATCTCTCAAGCTTTGCAATCCAGCTACACTGCTCCGGATTTTAAACCTCAGATTTCAGGGGAGTTGTGTCTGGTTTACTTCAAATGCTGGTCAGAATGTTGAATGACCTAGCCAGTGCTTAGGTGAATTAGCACCTTGCGGTTTTTCTGGGGATGGTGAGGGGTAGGTGGGTGAGGTGAAGAGCAGGAGCAGCCTCAGAGATGAGGACCAGGGTGTCAGCACACTGAACTGCCTTCCTCTGTTCAGAAGGATCTCACACCTGCTTCACAATTATGTCTGTCTTCTCAAAATCTTAACTCATAGACAAAGGGGCCTCATTTCTATTTTCCAATGCATCCCTCAGACTGTGTATCTGGTCCTGGTAAGGCCTATGGGGCAGCCAGTTTCTTCTCAGCCCTTGTCTGCTCTTGCCAGGCAGGATGAGATGAGTGGCAATGCTTTCTTTGCTCTGCCAGGTCCCTTTGCTTGTACCAGATTGTTATGTGGAGTCCGCTGTCCCAAAGTGTTAGTGAGGACATTTGTAAAAGTTGGGCTGGGTCAGAGAGACAGCTCAGTAGATAAAGGTGCTAGGTTGAGAGCCTGAGTTTGGAGAGCACCAGTTTCTGAAAGTTGTACTCCATGTGGTGTGTGTGTGTGTGTGTGTGTGTGTGTGTGTGTGTGTGTGTGTGTGTGTGTGAGAGAGAGAGAGAGAGAGAGAGAGAGAGAGAGAGAGTAAGAGAGAGAGATATAAATAAATATATAAGATTATGTTTAAAAGCTCAGACCAATAGACCATTCTGCAGATAGCCTATTTTCCACCCCTGAGTATACTAGAGCATCTTATTGTTTAATACTTTCAGACTTGACTCTTTGCTAACATCTGACACGTGGTAGGTAATTGGTTCATGTGTACCAGATAAGCAGTCATACAATGACCAGGGAAACAGAAGGGCTTGAAGAAAGGGCAGGCCGAAATCAACATCGGATCTCATTCAGAGATTGGCACCTTCCTTTTCTAATGGGAAATTTGATCTGAAAGGCTATGTATGCCTTAGTTCTTGGGCACAGTGTGACTCTGCAGGTAGATAACCCATTGTTTGTGAACTGCCAAGTGGAGTGACTTGTTTAATGCCCAAAGACTTCCATGTATGTTTGGCATTTGAGAATATGATAAAAACAGTAGGTTTGATTTAATGATTGCTCATATCACGCTAGCTAGTCCTTTACCTGCACATGTCTCACTAACTCCTACAACAGCCTATGAGGTGGACATTGTGCCAGTTGTTGACAATTGGCATGTTCCAGTCTGAACTCTGTTTTGAGTGTCTCATCATGGGCTGCACAGTGCTAAGAGTTGCTGTGAATACAGCCCAACACAAAGCTGTCCATTTACTTAAAACCTTAGGAGCATGTTTTTAGAATTCCACTGTAAGGTTCTCCACAGTTACCAATGTCTTGCCAGAATATCAGAAGGTTGTTGGACTTGCCTGTAAGCTGTTTTCCCATCTGAAATACAGAGTTTAGCCCCAAGTGGCATGGTGGCAAGATGTGGGGCTGCAGCATAGGGACAACACAACCTCAGTCCTCAGACACATGGAGCAGGGAACAGTACAAGATGTAAGTATTTGTCAACTTGTGCAGCTCAGGCAACAATACCTTCTCTGTGCCTCCCGGTTGCTCTGCTTTCCGTCCGGTTATTGCAGAAACTGCAGTGACATCAGGCTCAACCAGAAGCACTCTAAGTTCAGAAGTCATAGCTGATGCCAAACACTGGAATTCTGTAAGGGAGCTTTGGGCAGAATTGGAGTTGCATTAGGAAAAGCAGTACCAGCCATGGTACTAAGAAAAAATTCTGTCTTATCAGTGACAGTACATGACAGTGTACTTAATACATACTAAATTTCTATGTAAATGTTTACAAATTGAAAACATTGTGAACTAAACATTTTGTAAACCCAGTAAGGTTGCTCAAAATATTACTAACCCGTTTTATGTTTTTCAGTTTGGTTTGGCCTAGTAAATAATACTTAAGGGAAAAGTTATTTGTCAATATTTTTCTTTGATCTTTTAAAAAAAGTTTTTGCTTTTTGTTCATTTCAGATGTCAGCTTGCTTAAAGCTAAAATTTAACCTTATGATCAACACACTATTCTTTAAAGAAGGAAATGGTCTCAGGTTCTTTATTCCTTGGCCTTTTCAAGGGCCACTTCATTTTTCTAAAGAATATGTAAATTGATCACCGGTGGCACCACTTCAGAACTCTGGCAAACTTTGCCTTTGTTTTCCTTGAGCTTTCCCCCCCATCAAAATAATGGATGTCCCCCAATCAGAAAGCATTTCACGTACTCATTCATTCTAGTCTTTGGAATTACAGCCAAAATGCCTCTCGGTCTTCCCCAGTGACTTCATAATCAAGGCTTTGCCAGCATATTCCCCTGGTTAACATCTTCTTTGTTCCTTAGCCTGATCGTGGATTGTCTTTTGGTTTCTAGATGTGTCCTCTTCCCCCTCACTTAGGTTTTCTTGCAGAGGGCTTCAGGACACATTGCCACTGTACACTGTACACTGCTTTGGCCAGCTCCCCTGTGGCCCTGTGTCAGCTTTTAACTTCTCCTTTCCTGAACCTTAGCCCACATTAACTCTGCTTATTCTGTCCAGACCTGAGTTCATTTCAGAAGGCTTTAGTATGTGCCAGTCCCTGTCAGTGTGATCTCATCCTCCTGTACTCCCCTCCTGTCCCCTCTCCTCTCCCCCTCCCATCGCCTCCCCTCCCTTCCCCTTCCCTCCCGGTCCTGTCACTTTAGGCAGATACTCAGGGCTTTGCTGGGGACTCTACAGAGTCTAACCTGTGGAAGGCTGGGACCATCTATGACTCAGGGACTAATTCCCGTTCTACCAATATGAGAACCGAATGAACAAGTGAGTGTCTGCAACTGTCCCAGAAACCATGGATTATTACTAGTTTTAATTTTCTCCCCATGCTGTACTACTTATGGATGCTATAAAGTAGGTCATGTGAACAGAAACTACGTTCTTTAGCAACAAATGCCACACACATTTATCACAGACGTATAGTGAGTTGTCTCTTAATGTGGCTGATGACCCAGTCCAGGCTCCTTAGGAAGAACATGATGTAGTTGAAAGGGTGTTCTTACTAGTTGGTACAGATAACTCATTTAACTTGTGTAAAGGAAGGTCCTTTACAGGATTGTAGAGTGGGGTGTTGCCAAGCAACATAAACAATATAAACGTCTAATCATTTTGAAGGCCAGAACAACTACAAATAACTAAAAAAGTCTAAAGATGCAGGTCTGTGGGTCTGGACCTCTGCCCGCGTGGGACCAAAAACCTCATTGCTACAGAGGGAATTTGGCCAGGCCGGGAGATTAGGGAATGTTCCCTACCCCCAGGTATGAGTTTTAGACAAGGCCATTTTAAAGCTTGGGGCTTGATTTTTTCCTCCAGCCTCCTAGTCCTATTAATTCACAACCGTCTTTGGCCCTTTGGAGTATTGCATAACCCTTGATATAACCCCTGGGGCCATTTTGACAAATGATAGTTCTTGTCTACAGAGTCCAGAATTGATTTATTTACCTGAGTCTTCAGAGCTAGATAAAAGCAGAATTGCTAATTGCCCAAAGTACACTCATGTCCCTAGTTAGGGGGAAAAAAAAATACAGGTTAATGTTGCCACTTTGAGCATTTTACATTGTTTGGCAATATTTGAATGATCAGAAGCTACATGACCTTCAGGCAGATGTCAGATGCCAGATCTGTGCAATAATGGTCAGCAAAAATGTGGGTCTTGCTGCTAATAAGAAGCCCTGACCTCTCCAATGCAGTGGAGAAAGGAGGGGGTGGGGGTTGGAATTTGCAATCAAGAATGATTTTAGACCTTTCTTGGAAGCTCTACTTAATAGTACTGTTAAGTACATATTTAAAACAAGCCAGCTATAATGCATGCTAAAATTTTTCTGTATGCATGTTGCTTGCATTAATTCAATCATCCTAACAACCCAGAGTGGAGTCATAGATGGCACCAGGCTCCTGAGTAGCAAAGCAGGGATTGGACAGCAGATAGCTGATACAAGGGCCACCATGCTATGCATCCACCTTTCCACTTCTCCATCTGCAGTGAGACCTTCAGAAATGATCTCAGGAGTGGACATTTAGGCAACTCACTCTGAAATATCGACTCTTTTCCTGACATCTATCCAAAAGATAAACTTGGAAAACAATTTCTCATGGAACCTGAGTTGAATGTCTATCTCCATTCACTCTCTTGAGTTACTTTCTCATGACTGTTCCTTGGAGTTTAGTAAGCACTTACTGATCAGAAAATAAAAGTGATAATATGGGAAAAGCAAGAGATAAAGATATAGAACGTATTTCCCATCCCCAGGTTTATCTCTGTTCCTCATACTCCCATTCACTTGATAGGTGATGAAATTTGCCACTTGAGGCTTTTGGTGGGAGAAGAAAAAGAAAAAAATAACCCTAGGAACAGTCTTCCCCCGAGGAATATTGCACTCACGACCGATTCCATTAGCGTTCCTAATTGGGAATGTTAGCTAGCAGCGACAGAGAGAGTAGTAACCTTTGTCCCCATTCCAGGCAGCTTCAGGAAGAGATTATCTTGCCAGATTAGCATGTTGCAACTTTCAACTGGAGATATGAATGGGTTTGAAGGATTCTGCTTGGCAAGTATCCAAGTTACCTGGGGTTTTTGAGGGTCATCTCTCAGAATGCTTACTCAGCTCCACTCTGCCTGGGCCGAACACCAAATTGACATTTGCATCAAGAGACATTCTTGGGGCTGCTTGGACATGAAGTGCACCGCTAAGGGTCAGTTTGGGAAATGGTAAAGTGTATGAATGTATGGTGCTCAATTCTTTTAGTATTCAGTTCAAAATTTGGAAATAGCTAAATGCAGGGATGCTTAGTGTGTCAGTGTTGGAGGTTTTAAGTGATTAAAAAAATCAAGCAGATGAGTGCATAAAGATTTCTATGCAAACAATGATGAGCTTAAATTAAAGCTGCTGATTTAGTGTGAGAATTACTTGCATTGATTTGTAGAATATCTATATGGGTTCAAGATTTCATATTATGCAAATGAATAAACCCCAAAGAGTCAAACTGAAGAAAAAGAAAAATTATGTGCAAAAGATATTACCATTCAGTGAGAGGAAAATGCAGACACATTTCAAATTAACCCTTACTCCGCACGTATCCCCTCGGATGACTAACATGGGGGGGGGGTGGCAGTTCTTGTCAGAATTGTAAAGGACAATTTACTAGGAGGTTTGCCATCCTCTTGCGGCTGGCTCCATGTCACACTGGCCTTTTGGCCACCTGCTACATTAGACAGTTCCTGCCCTTCTGACCTAAAGCCAGTATCAGAAAATGATTGTATAAATAGACTTTTACAAGGAGGTCTGTAACCAGAATATCTAGAGCATTGCTTTCCTGACTTGCCAACCTTTGAACTGGAGAGGGACAAAGCAAACACTAAGACAGGAAGCCTGCAGTGTGCCTCAGTGGTGACCTGGTGATGTGCAGTGTGCCTCAGTGGTGACCTGGTGATGGAGGTGCCCTGCAGTGTGCCTCAGTGGTGACCTGGTGATGTGCAGTGTGCCTCAGTGGTGACCTGGTGATGGAGGTGCCCTGCAGTGTGCCTCAGTGGTGACTTGGTGATGTGCAGTGTACCTCAGTGGTGACCTGGTGATGTGCAGTGTGCCTCAGTGGTGATTTGGTGATGTGCAGTGTACCTCAGTGGTGACCTGGTGATGTGCAGTGTGCCTCAGTGGTGACCTGGTGATGGAGGTGCCCTGCAGTGTGCCTCAGTGGTGACCTGGTGATGTGCAGTGTGCCTCATTGGTGGCCTGGTGATGAAGGTGCCCTGCAGTGTGCCTCAGTGGTGACCTGGTGATGTGCAGTGTGCCTCATTGGTGGCCTGGTGATGAAGGTGCCCTGCAGTGTGCCTCAGTGGTGACCTGGTGATGGAGGTTCCCTGCAGTGTGCCTCATTGCTGACCTGGTGATGGAGGTTCCCTGCAGTGTGCCTCAGTGGTGACCTGGTGATGGAGGTGCCCTGCAGTGTGCCTCAGTGGTGACCTGGTGATGGAGGAGAGACAGCAGGTTAGAAGACACAAACCTCAGTAAAATGAAAATATAAAGCACAGATGGGTTTTCACCGTACATTTGTCTGTGAGCTTCACCTGATAGACTCTAAATTCGAACACTTCAACCTGTCACAGGTGTGTCATGTGACATTTAAACGGATCTTGTGTGTGCGGGGGAGGGAGGGGCAACATGGTCAAGGGTTTTGGATTTTTTCCAGTTATTGTCAAAGTGAAATTATCCTTGAATTCTTGACTATTATGGTATGGGAAGGCAGTGTATTCAATGTCTTCTACCTTCCTATCCCCTCCCTACCTCCAGCTTCATTGGTAAAAATGGGCCAACCAATTTATTTCGGAATTAGTGTGTGCCATAATCTCAGCACAGTGGTGATATCTGGACATTAAGAGAGGCTGATTGGTTAAGGGGACAAAGCTTATTTTAGATAAAGTTGTAGCCTGGTAAACATTTTGGGGGATGAAGTCTGAGCTGCTTTCCATCCCTCCAGCAACCATGCTATGCTGGGTTGGTGGCGCCATCTAGTGCCAGTCTCTGGAACTGTGCTGGACTCCTTCTTGATGGACTCCCAGAGATGGGTGTGGAGAGGTTTTTCTGCAGAAGAGCCCTGTCCTACCTTCCTTCTGCTCCCCCCATAAATATGTCTTCATGTCCTTCTTTCCCAAGACACAGCTCTATGCATCCTTTCTCTTTTTCCAACTCTTGATGAGTCTCCTTCCCCCACCCTCCAACCTCAGCTCCACATCTCTTTCCTCCCTCTGCTCCCTGCCCCCCCCCCCCCCCCCCCGCCCCTCTCTCCTCAACCTCCTAGCCATGGGCTTTCTTCTCTTTTTTGTCCTTCCCTCATCCTCTTCCTAAAGTTGTTCTAGAAGCTCCCTGTCAGTACCAGTAGATGTTAAATATCAATGATTTTCTTTCCGTTTTGAAAGTTTACATATTTATTTTGTGCAGAAGTCTCTTGGAAGACATTGTCCTTCATTGTCTGCTTAGTAGATATTTTCCCAGACCCGGTCATCAGGAGTGGGATGTGGGGGCGGGGCTTCATTAGTTAGTTTTGGAACTGCTGTTACAGAGTTATTTTCTACTTTTAAGTTACAAATACAGCCTATCACACGTACTTTAGGCTGGAAGCATTCTTGTGGACTGCCCCGCCAAGCGTCCGCTTTCTGAAAATGTGTGCTGAGTTGTAGGCAGCCAGTTCCTCCACGTGGCTCTTAGGATCCTGTGTTAATAAGAGAGCGGAGCTGAAAGGCATGTAGGTCAAAGTCTTGCCTGAGATGGCCATGTGACGATGGCCGTGGGGCCCGGATCAGTATCTAAGTTTGAGTCCCCTCAGTCAACTACTTAAATTCCTGTGTATGTTCAACACCCTCGTAGTGTGGGCTGAAATGCAAGTCTCTTCCGAAAAACAGGAACTGTGCTTCAGTTACCAGTTCTTGTGGTCGATATGGCAGCTATTTTGATTTGTCAGAAGAGAGGAAAAGCAGTTAAATCTAGTTAAAATTAAAGCCGGTTAAAATTAACCGGCTCATGAGATTTGAATGCAGCTGTTCCACACATCGAAAAACTAAGAGCTGTTTGTTTATTGCCCCTGCTGATTATTATTGCTCAGTACTCCTTTTTGAGCTAGGGTGTATGTAGATTATCTGTATTTTTGGTCTAAGCAAGAAAAATAACTGGATAGGCGGTAGAGAGTCTTGTGTGCCCCGGTTCTGTTTTGTCCTGCAGTGTGTGGTGTACCTCTACATGAGTACTGAGCAGTCAGCAGTTCCCTCCCACCAGCTGCTTGCTGACTCATGCGCCCAAGGGCTGCAGTACTCTGCTGGCCGCTCTGCAGTGCTCAGGACCTCTGTGGCCTGGGGACGGTAGGAGGTCCCCGTCTTTGGTTCTGTAGTCATTGTTAGCCAGTTGGGGTTCCCTCTACCCAACACAGCCTTCTGACAGGGTAGGAAATTAGGCAAACACTTGCCTTTGCAGAGACAGCATAGAGAATCATAGCATTTATAGAAATTGATTTTCACTTTATTGTTTTGGGAATCTTCAAGACCAGAAGGGTGAAAGCTGACAAAATGAAAGGGGATAGTTCTGTTATTTCCTACTTAGCACCGAAGGACTTTTCATAAAATCTGAACTGGGCTTTCTTGGCATTACCTAGACCTGGCCCTCTTATCCGTCTGTGGACAGCAGAGTGCAGAAGTAGGGGGCAGGGCAGTAAGGGGATGCCACTAAGCAAGCAGCCCCTGGCAAGCCATCCTTGGGTGACTACAGCCTTTATTTGCATCTGTTGCTGGTTATTATTGATGTCAAAACAAAGACAGAGCACCTAGCCTGACTTCGCTGACTCTGCCCACTGACTCCGTTAGGCTGTTTTGCTTACATCGCTCCGTTTGAGTATTTTCATCCGAAAGTGTGAAATAAGTGCTGTTTTTCTGAGGTTTCTACATAAACTTCCTTTTGTGAACAGAAGTCATCCCAGACTCCCAAAGGCATGATGCAATGAGCTGAGCCTTTTTGGTAGCTTGGAGAAAGCTTCCTGGGGACTGTTGGACCAGTAATAAAGAAAAAGCCACTGTGACTCGAGCATGCCGTTGATGGACGTTCTTGGTTTCCGCTGATAAGGGTGACTCATCAGTATCAATGGGTTTGTGACATCTACTAATAACACAGTGTAAGCCCTTCAAAACATGTGGTTTTAGCCCTTGCTCTCAGTGAAAGGTTGGAAAATGTTAGTTTGAGTTTTTTCCCCCTGACCTCTTTATCTCACCAGAGTATAAAATTGTGTTTTTGTAGGTGTGATGATGACCCCATTGTTTTTTCATCTTACTGTTTTTAGTTTCGTTATGACAAAGAAACCAAAGTGGATTATTTCATCGCTCAGAAATCTGTGCACTAAGCATCGCCTCCAGGGCTGTGTTTTGAGGGAAATGTGGCTGAAAAGCAAATCCTCCCAGAATGCAGAAAGGAAAAAACTCAACAGACCACAGGCCAGGAGCTGGTCGCCTGCCTCCTACACGGTCTATTGTGAACGGCTGTGGGCTTGCTGAGTAGCCCGATTGCCCTGTGAGTCACTTTCAGAGGATTCCAACAAGGAGCTTCACAGAAAATGCGAGTCAGCCTCCTGGAGAGGAAGCTGACTGTTTCCATGGCCAGGGGCTGCACTGTAGCGAGCACCAGCCTGCTTGTGTCTGTGTGGGGGGCATTCTTGTCCCCTAGTTAGGTTTGTTTTCCTGCTGGCCCTTCCACAAGGACTTCTCCATTCTGTAATTAGAACAGGGGAATCTCTAGACTCAGAGACAGCATGCCTGCTCACATTCCTGCACTGTTTTGCTTTCTAAATATTTTCCCCTTTAAAGAGCTGCCACCCCCTGTGTCCTTCCCTTGTGAGCTGCTGAGGAGGCCTCACACCTTCTCTGCCTGGGAAATGAGCCCTTCCCATGGCACTCACAGCAGGTTTAACAGACAAAGAAGTGAAACAATTGTGTGGACATGCGCATGTGAGATAGTTGTGAACCGCCTGGCATGGATGCTGGGGACCTGCCCTCTACCAACATTCTTGCACTAAGCTATCTCGGCAGCTTCTCACAGCGTATTTTTTAGATGGAGTTTTGTGTCAGCCTTGCCTCTTTCACACTTCTTTTTCAATAGATCTTTTGTCCTGTGCTGTCTTGTGGGTATTTGGAGTTTGCTGTGATGTCTTTGTGGCCCTGCTTCTCAACACTTCTTTGTGTGGCGCTAACTTTTAAAGACTTCTCAGCATAACATTTAAAGCTCTTAAAACCTGTTCCTAACCCAAGACTTTGGCTGTATTTTTATTTTGCATGGCTTTCTAATTGGGAGTAATATTTTGATTCTGAAAACTTAAAAATTTATTCTAAAACTACATTTTGAAGAAATAAATGCTGAAGCATTGTAAGCCTAATCTTCTAGGGCTGTTAGGCAGAACAGTGTATAAATGACGCGCTATCTGGAGATGACATATGTATTCCATGACCTCAGTGTGTGCCTGGGGAGGGGGGTAGGGAGGCAGAGTGGATAGCAGGGATTAGTGTGTGGGGGCTGGGCAGAGAGAGTGGTCATCAAGAACTGAAGGCAAAGGATGCTTTAAAAAGTGGAGTCAAGAAGGTGTGGGATTGCCGAATGGTACTTGATTCCTTATTTGTCTTTGTTCACAGCTGCAATTCAGCACCCTACGGATCCGTGTTGACCTTTGTCATCTCCCTTCCTCTCCCCCTCCCCCTCCCTCCCTCCCTTCCTCTCTCCCTCCCTCCCTCCCTCTCTCCCTCCCTCTCTCCCTCCCTTTCTTCCCACTCCATCCTTTCTTCCTTCCTCCCTTAAGAAGTCTCACACTGTAACCCTCATTTGCCTGAAACTTTCTCTGTAGAATAAGTTGGTCTAGAAGGCACAGAGACCTTCCTGCTTCTGCCTCCTGAGCATTGGGATCAAAGGCATGGACCACCATGCCCAGCATGTCCTTTTCTTGACTATTCAAAATTAGACCTTATTAAGATACAATAATTAGAGGGATATAGAGGATTCTAAGTGTATATCTAAGCTTCCCCCCTTCATGGTGGGGTGTCGAGACAGTCTCTGTTCTGGCTTTCCTGGAACTCACTCTGTAGACCAGGCTGGTGTCAAACTCAGATATCCACTTGCCCCTGACTCCTGAGTGCTGGGATTAAAAGTGCACTCCACCACTGCCTGCTGCTAATTCGTGTAATAGTATAAAAAGTTAAAAATGTACGACGAACCTTTCAGTATTATTTGCGAAAAGGGCGAATGCTCGCTAGTAGTAGCACAGCAAACAAGCCCAAAGTCGTAGGTGATAGTGGTGGCACTTAGGGAGGAAAGGCCCAGTATATGTAATCAAATGCATGAATCAATAGTAACAATAATAAAACAGATGATCCACCATCACTTTACAAAAGAAGAAAGCTAAGTGGCTAGCAAATGCATGATAGTCAAGCACATGCAAATGAAATACATAATAGCATATCATTACATGCTGTCTGGATTGGCAGGCATTTAAAAATCAGATCATACCATGTGTCGATGGGGATGTAGGTGTGGGTGGGGGTCTTGAATACGGTTGGGAAGAGTATAACTTGGCACAATTAGGCTGGAGAAGTTTGTATTCCATAATCAAGTTCAACAGGCAAATGACTTAAAACTCAGCCATCTCCTAAATGGACAGCCAAAGAAAAACGTGTAACCTGTTTGCTTTAGGAAGCGGTGCCAACCATGTTGAATAACCTTCTCATTAAGGCTAAAGTATTAGGCTGCATTAATATATTTGGCTCTGCAATTTAGAAGCAAATAAATCCTTAAAAGAGTTCCAACTTGGCACACTTAACCTTTTAAAGTCTGAGGGATTTGGGACAGAGGGACGAGGGCAGATTCCGTTTTTGTTAGACTCTGAAGTCATTTTCCTTAAGGAAACATTAGATTTGTCTTACTTCCGTTTGTCCACACAGTGTCCACCCTTACTGCTGTCTCAGGAGGAGTGAGAGTGCCTCTCTGTCTAACAAGGCTGGCCTCAAACTCACAGCAATCCTCCTGCCTCGGCCTGTGGAGTTAACAGTGCCCTCCTCTCTCCTAGGTTTTCACACAATAACTGAGAAAATCTGGAAGGCAAAAGACATGGCTTTTGTGCCCCATCATGGGACCCCACCCTTCACAATTGAGTGCATTACTATTGTGTTACATACAAATTTGCCTCATTAATAATAACTTATACCTGATCTGCTTAGAGTTGCTTAATTATAAATAAATTTAATCCTAGTACCATATATATATATATATATATAATATATATAGCATTGCCTTGTGAGGAACAGAAAGAGCAGACTTTAGCATTGCTGCTCCTTCCTTGAGCTCTGTCTGCTCACCAGTAGGCTAGGAAAATAGCGTCTCCAGGCTGGCAGGATATTGATCGGTTTGTGATGTGCTGAAGAGGATGGGATTTACTAAGGGCTCCGTGTTTACTGAACCAGTAAGAATGCACCAGAAAGGAGGAATCTCAGGAACATATTGTTGAATAAAAAGAATAAGACAGGATAATATGTGTAGTATTAGTCTATCCATGGAGAGTCCAGGAGCATGGGAAACTAAGTGCAACGAAGTGCATCGTTTATAGATAACACTTAGAGGGAAAACTGTTAGAGGAGTCAACATTGGCACACACACACACACACACACACACACATACACACACACACACACACACACACACACACACAGAGAGAGACAGAGAGAGAGAGAGAGAGAGAGAGAGAGAGAGAGAGAGAGAGAGAGAGAGAGAGGGCTATGATGTGGGCCGCTCCTTATCCTTATCCTTATCAAGGATGTTATTTTTTAATGTGCATATTTTTTTCATACAGATAACCTTTTAGATCATACAAATTTTGAAGTATTTGTGCCTTGTTATCTTCTGAAATTGTTTGTTTATTTGTTTGTTATTTGTCTGCTATTTAAAAATTATCCAAGACAATTTCCAGATCCTGAACAGCAAGATGACATCCACAAGAATAACTGTAATTCTTACATTTGGGTTATGAAAATTTATTCACGTATCGATTAGGACACTCCTGCAAATTCTTTAACAGCGTCAGGGAGTGTCAGTGAAACCTGGTTTTTATGTAAGCAGCATCCCCTGAAGGTCGCATTAAGAGTGCTGTCTTAACTGTTCCCACATCGAAATGCTCAGACATGCTGCGTCAGCCCCATAGCCTACACTCGATCCCCATGGCAGTCACATCTTCGCTACGATTGGAGAGACTAAATGTGTCTAGGACCATCCCAACTCTTAATTCTTTTATTTATTAAACTACATGTGTAATTGAAAATACTAGTTCCCATGGTGACAGGAACGTTTTAGTACTGGTGTTGCTAAATTACTTCTATACGGATTTCTTTCCCTTCCCACATGTAAAAGTTAGGTTACTCAAGTATGTGGGCAGCTGTGGAATTAGAATGTATGTAACACCACTGTGTTTTCTTCTTTTTAATATGTAGAATCAAATTTTTGCTTTAAGGGTCTCTGTTAATGTCTTGAAATGTTTTCTCTTGTATTTATTAGAAATTCTAAAGTAGACTAAATTCTGCATATATTTTTTAAATACTTGGGAGAAGTCTTAGCTGTGTGTGGTGGCACACACCCAATTCTGGTACTTGGAAGGCTGAGGCAGGAAGATTGCTGTGAGTTCAACGCTAGCCTGGGTTGCAGAGTGAGTCAGTGTCAAGGCAAACAAACAAATGTCATACGACATTGATGTTATAGCTCCGAGTATACAGGAAGATCTGCAGTCTGAGTACTTTATAATGGTTACCCAAACATTATTTATTCTTCAGGTTGTAGAGCAGGCAAATAAAATAGTGATCTATTCCCCTTCAGAAGATCATCTCTTTTCTTCCCTTACATGTTTTCCCAGCTCTCCATTGGCCTGGTAAAGTTCAGTTGGAATCCATGACTCATTAAATCTTCCCCCTTCATGTGATTAGTCACTTACTCCTTTGATGTCTGAAAAGCTAGTTCTCAATGCGATAGTCAGAAAATTCCAAAATAAAAAGTTTATTAAGTGACTTAAAGTTAGATCTAAAGTATGCTTTACTGTACGGTTAAAAATGGAGAGAATGTTTCATGGATCCGCGCTCTCTGAGGCTGTGTAACTGTGAGCTATTTGTTTAAACACATTTCCACATCTGTTTAATAGCTTTGAAGTTGGCTTACATAATGTTTTGTGTGTATGTGTATCTGAGACAAAGTAAAGGACTATGTAAAGTGGCAAGAAGCCATAGACATTTTAATAACCTTCATGAATTATAATTATGTTTTAAAAAACATTTTGAGAATTTTTTGTACAACGCAGTTTGATCGTGCTTCCCATTACTCCGATCCCCCCAGCTGCTTACTTCCCTACCCACCCAACTTTATGTTCTTTTCTCTTGCCCCCTTCCCCCAAGAATAATCCAACAAAAACAAGAAACATACACAAAAATGAAAATCAAATAAACAAGAAAAAGACCTGTAAGACAAACCAAACGAACAAAAACCAAAACAGAGCAAACTGAGGCAAAAGGTCTCCAGAAATGCCACTGAGCTCCTTTTGTGTCCGCCTTCTACTCCTAGGCATAGGGCCTGCCCTAAGGTCCATGTGGTTAATATACCCAGGGAGGCTCACACCACGGGAAAAAACAGATTTTACTCTTTGCCAGTGGGTATGAGTTGCAGATGGCTTCCTTGTTAGGGGTGTGAGTCACGACCACTTCCCCCTCTCAACACTGGGACCCTGTCTGGCTTACACCTACACCTACGTAGGCCCTATGCTTGAGCCACAGTCTCTGAGGTTTCTATGTGTACCAGTCCTGTTGTGTCTCCTTGGACTCATCCATCATCTCCAGCCTTACAGAATTAAATTATGTTTGATTTTAGCAAGTTTCTCCTCCGTTTCAGATGATTGATTAAAAAAAAAAAAATCTAAATTTTGTTGGTAAAGTATGGGGGTGGGGGTAGAGATGATCCAGATACCTTGTATAGATTGCCAGAGAGTAAATTTTTAAAATTTCTAAAATCTGATTTCTGCCTCAACAAGATTCTTCAGTTTTGGTGTCTGAGTCTCACCGCACTCTACCGTAATAGTAACCGGCTATGGGATGGAAGACTTTGTCAGCTTTCATTTGCTCACGTTCTTCGTGCTGTGTGGAGCTCTAGGCTCTGGGGAGGATGTATAGTGACGCACACAGTCCCAGGTGCCACCGGCTTTGTAGCTTTATGAATCCATAGATGACATTGGCTCTGATAAAAGAATAGATTTATTTATGGAAAGAATCCACGGCATCTTAACAGACTTTATAATGACGAAGTCAGATTACATTTTGGACAGCCGTAAGAGGTTGGAAAGATAGTCACTCGATGAATGGTCTGTGGCCTTAATGGACAAGGATGTCATGCCCATCAATAGTGGTAGGTTAGACTAATGGTAGAGGATGTGATGTCAGCTCAGGGCATTCTCTTTGCTGACTACATGCTTGCAATTGTATGTGACACAGTTCCCTTGTTGGAGGTGAGATGTCACTCATTACCATGGTTTTAGATACTGGGAACATATTGGATCACATTTTTGTTTTTATTGATTTTTTTTTAAAGGATTCTAAGTTGTAGTAAATTTGAACTTTTTATACACACATACACATAAATACATATATGATGAGAGCACCCTGGGAGATAAAAGCAGTTCTCAAGTCTCATTCAAAGATCAGGTGTGCTCTCCCACCATTTTCAATGCAGGTGCCTTTTAATTTAGCTGTTTAAAGGAATGATACAAATTATTGGAAGCAAAGAAAAGTTTAAAAGCTGACCGGTAAGCTAGTTTCTTAAGCTAGTTTCTTTCCTGCTCTCTTCACTTCCATGACTCCTGAGTTCTGCAGTCACTCTCTCACATGACACCGCTGCATTCACTCAGGGGATCCCTAGGAGCTCTCCCTAAGTTGCCTCACCTGGGCCTCAAGAAGTTCATGCTAGATCGGGCACTTGTGTGGCCGCGTGGGTGCGTTTAGAGGGGTCTCCTTTAGCCCAGCTTCAATGCTTGGTGATAGAATCTGAATAACACAGGTTACTCATGGCGAGTTGAAGTTTTCCCCCTTCACACCGATGCTTCTGATAGAACCCTGGCTCTGTCAGACTATGCCTGCGTAGTTTGTGGTTGCTGAGCTGCAGCTGGAGTGGGGGTGCGGGGGGGGGGGGTTAGCCTGCTTCCTCCAGGCTGCCGCAGGTGGTCAGGCGGGGGCGGGATAAGGGTACAGCGCCCACTTCCGCCAGCGGGTCCTGTGAGCCCTGGCGCTCACGCCTGAACCCGGGCACATCCACCAGGTTCTCTACTCTGCTTATCTTTTGCTGCTTCTGACTTGCCTGTTGCAGGTCTATGACTAAGGTTGTGGTTAAAAATTCCCTTTTTAGGTATTAAAAAAATCTTCAATTCTCTGTGTGGCGTTCTCCTCCACCCCCTTTTATGTGGACGTTTTAGAGTTTGCAAAAACAAATCTTAAACAAAATCTTTAGTATCATATAAAAGTTAGGTAAAGGTTAGGCGGATATTTTTTCATTAGAACAGGAACAAAGTCGGAGCAAGTTCTGGGCAGATTGTGTGTGATAATGCCTTTAATGATGAAGCTATAAGCCAATATTTAGAATAGATGTGGGAAAGCCCACTTCAGAGCACTCATGGTCATAAACCTGTGTAGCCTCCTAACTAACCACAGCCATGCCTTTCATTTCTACATGGCTGTATTTAGAGGGCAAGGGGATATGTGAGCTAGTTTCCAGGCTGTCTGGAAGGGAGGTTTGGTTTGTCCATGTTTGGTTTTCCTGATGTGATTGGCACTTTATAGATTGCCTCTTGGTCTCTGAGAACTTTGAGAAAGCAGCTAGAGCTCAGAGACATCACACACCCACTAGTGAAGCACAGGCCTCATACACTTCCTCTCTTTGACACTCGGGTTTCTTGCCACAGTTGAAATTCTAAAGATGAACTTGAGTCAGGAACAGGCAGCAAAGTGTTAAGGAAGTTCAGAGTCAGGAAAGAGCCTGTGTGGTTGGAATAACCAGAGGAGAGCCACAGGCCGGGTATGGATTGGACCAGATCTGTGACGAAGAGTAGGATTTGCATGTGGAAACTGAGTAGGAATGAGGAAACTGAGGCACTAGGCAATAGTCTGGTGCTGTGCTTCAGAGCAGGACCATTAGGCTCCAAAGCAAGAGTTTAGCTACTCTACCATCTTCTTGTGAGGTCATGTGAGTTGCTTCTTGGCGTTAGTGAGGATCAGAGCTGGGGATAGTGAGAAGACTGGAGTGATGGTGGGTGGTGAGGAGGAAACACCACAGAGAAGAGGCCAGTAGCTATGCCAAGCATGTGGATGGTGAGAGCAAGGGATGAAGTAGGAAGAATTGGTGAGCTTCGGTGAATAGTTCAAATTGAAGATGTAGAAGAGAAAGATGTGGAGTACAAAAAATAACTGGGGGTTTGGAGTCCAGGTGCCTGGGCAGATTTTGATACTGTAGAAATAAATGAGGTCAGTAGAGACGCCCCCACCCCACTCCCGAATGGTACCACCTCAGCAAGAAATGAACGTTTTTGAATGAGTTAAGTATGAAGGGGAGATATTGAATGCAAGAACAATGGTTAATAGAAATGAGAGGTGAAGGGTCTGAGGGTGAGGATGTACATGTTTTTGGAGCTATCTATGAAGTCAGAATGGATGGTTCAGGAAAGGTGATACGGGGTGGGGGTAGGGGAAGAAAATGAGAATGTGTATATTTCTAGCTGCAGCATGGATGCCATGGAGAACAGCAAACAGGGCATAGGACTTGACAGTGAGGACGGCCACTTGCGCCCTGCACAGTAAGGCTGAATGGAGTGAAGAGACTAGAGTATTGTTAAGTTCTTCCGTGGTGTAACTGGCCCCTTTCTAGGCACTAACCTTGTAAGTAGTTTGAGGTCCCAGATGAGGACCTTGGTGTACACTGCTTGGTTGCCCCGTCCGGCAGTCTGTTGCACTGACCCAGCTTATCTAACAAACAGTCTTATACTCTCTTTGTTCCTTGTTTCTGACTACTAGTTTTATGTCAGCTTGACACAATCTAGAGTTATTTCAAGAGAGAGAGCCTTGAACTGAGAAAATGTTCCTACCAGACCAGCCTGTGAATAAGCTTGTGGTGTGTTTTCTTGATTGACAATTGAAGCGGGAGGGCCTAGCTTACTGTGGATGGTGCTGTCCCTGGGTGGATGGTCCTAGCTGCTATAAGAAAGCGGGCTGAGCAAGCTGGTAAGCAGCACTCTTCCATGGTCTCTGATCCAGTTCCTGCCTCCACGTTCCAGCCTAGAGTTTCTGCCCTGACCTCTCTAGATAATAGACGTAAGCTGTAAGATGAAATAAACCCCTTCCTTCCCAAGTTGCTTTGGTCATGGTGTTGTATCATGGAAACCTCAAAACACCATGAAAGGGTTTAAGTTATTCCTATTGAAGATATCATTTTGCAACCAGGTTGATAGCAATGCAGATGAAGCAAAGCAGGTGAGGCGCAGAGCATCCTGGGGAACCAAACTCATAGGTTCCCACACTTACCCCTTGTGTGCCCTCCTTGTCCATAGGTGGGTGTGTCCTAGGTAAGGTAGCTGAACTGTGTACTCTAGCACCCCCCCACAGGGGCCCCTTTCCTCCAAGGGTTCATTCTCTTGCTGTGTACAAGTGATGTGATGGAGGTGTTGCAAATGTTTCAGAGTCCAGCTGCCCTTTGGCAGGAAGGCAGGGTTCCTTACCTTAGTGTCACAAATGACTTGCATAGCGTTTCAGATTGTCATATGAATTTTTATTTAAGCTGCCAGACCTGGAAATCCATCTCACTTTATCATTAGTTACGGTTTACTTTAATTTCTGTGTTTTAAAAGCAATCATTTTAAAAAGTTGTTTCTTTTAGTACTTTTTATAATGTTTGTTTTTGAGGCTATAATATAATTATGTCATTTTCTCCTTGTTTTTCCTCCCTCCAAACCCTCTCAAAAATTCCTCTTGGCTCTCTCGGAAATTCATGGCGTCTTTTTGCATTAATAGTTGTTACATGTATGCGTGTGTGTGCGCGCGCATGTGTGTATGTGTGTGTGCACTTGTGTGTGCATGCACTCGTGTGCATGTGTGTGTGCGTGTAAGCGAGTGTGCGTGTGTGTACATGTATGTGTGACTATGTGTGAAAGTGTATGTTGTGTATGTATATGTGTGTGTATGTGTGTATGTGTGTGCATGCATGTGTATTCATAAATACATAAATACAACCTGTTTATTCTGTGTCAGGTTACTTATATGTCTGTTTTGGGGGCCTTTTTGGCAGAATTTCAGTATAAATACTGTATTACATCATTTTCATCCCTCCTTTCTTGCCCTCAGTGTGTGCTCCCCCCACTCAGAACCTCTTCTTTAGTTAATCATTCTTACAGGTATACACACGTATATGCATATACAAATATAGACTGCTGAGTACATTTAGTGTTGTTCCTATGCATGTGTTTAGGGCTGACTGCTTGGGATTGGATCACCCATTAGTGGTCTTGTTTCTGGAGAAGTCTGATTCTCTCTCTCCTCTCTCAGCAGTGATTAATTGCCTGAAACTCTTCATCCAGTGGTGGGGCCTTGGATGCTATAGTGTCTTACATAGGACAGGGAGTTGCACCCGTGAGATCTCAGGACTCTAGTCTCCTCAACAAGACCTACACAATGACAAGTAATTTTTAAAGAGTTGGCCTCATCTAATCAATATATAGTCAAAGATGACCTTGAACTTCCTATCTTCCTGTGTGTCTGAAACATTGACTATAAGCAATCAGGGCTTTGTGTTTGCTAGGCCAGTACCGTATATCTGAGCTTCATCCCCACCTTAGGTTTTGACTACAGGCTTCTTCAGTTCTTTCATCCCTGACAGCCTTTCTTGGTAAATAGCTTGCAATATTCTCCTTCTAGAAATGTGTCTCTACCTACAAATGCCTGGAGATTAGGAAGGGTGCAAGTGCCCCTCCCCCACTGAAGAACCTCAGTCTGGGTGTCACCCTGTCTCCCAGAGCACCTCACACTCTTGTTGCTGTTTGCTTTCTATCCCTGTTTGCTTCCTCTCCCAGAGGGATGATGGGAAGAATCTGATGTGATCTTGTTTCTGTGGTTCCAACAACCCTCAGTGGCTCTGTTGGCAGTTACTCGCGGAGGTGTCTGGGGTTTTAGGTATGCTCCCACTCTTCATTTGTAAATATAAAGTTTTATTGCTCCTCACAGTTTAGTCATTTACCTCAAATGTCTGGTAATCTTTTCAGATTACCAGAAATCTGTGTAATCTTCTAATCTGTTTCATGACTTTTAAAATCACTCTTTAAATGTACTCCATATATATATATGATATATATATCATATATCATATATATATATATATATATATATATATATATATGAGAATTCAGCTTTTCACTATAAAGGCTTCTAAGCATTGTTATCATCAACACAGATGTTAAAAATCCAGATGCAGTGGTGTGTGTTTGTGACCCAACACCAAACCAGTGATGGGGAGGCAGAAGTATCTCCTTGCTGGCTAGCTAGTCTGACTGAATCAGTGAACATCAGGTTCAGTGAGAGACTCTGTCTCAAAAAAACAAAGTAGGATGTCTAGTGGGGTGTCTCAGTGGGTAAATGTGCCTGTTGCCAAACCTGATCACCTGAGCTTGATCCCAGGGACCTACATGATGGAAAAACAAACAAACCAATAAAAACAGACTCTAGAAAGTGGCACATTGTGGTATATATTTCAAATATAATAGCACATGCACACTTTTTTGCCCCTGCACAGAAAATAAATACATAAGATGTAATAACTTGGAAAAATAACTTGGAGAGTCACAGAGGAAGACCAAAAACGTTGATTTCTGGTCTCCACACGTCCATACATCCATACACATACACAACACAGCGTCATTAAAACATTAATCTAGTTGGATTTTTACTACTGTATTGAACAGATGTCAGGTGCCTTTAGGAAACTGCCCTGAAAACCTTAGAGTGTTGACTCCAGCTCCAGTACTTGTAGGGTAGAACAACAGGTCTACATGCCCTGTGTGTAAGGCGCTTTGTTTAGATAGAAGACAGACAGTCCAGGAGCCTGAAGTGGGATGTGCTAACTTCAGGATATACCTGCAAAGCAGGTTTGAGTAAAAGTTAACTGCAGGAAACATTTTGTGTGTTTAAAAGTTGGCATTTTAATGACGGGACAGTGTATGCGTGCTGCTTCCCTGTGTCTTTTCCAACCCTGATACATATGGAAATGGACATAAGGCCATTTTTTTCTTCTACGATATCATCTTAACACAATTTTTTCTTATGCTTTTGTCATTTTTTTTCAACAAATAGGGATCTGTGGCAAGAGCTGATAACACCCTGTGTTACAGTTATTGAATAACATCCCGTGTTACAGTCCTGTCATAATATACGGCCTGTCCCCATGTACAGGCCAAGGAGCATCACTGTCATTTCTACCTAATATACTTGATAGGTGATGGACTGTGTATGGTATATATTCCCTAAACCTCAGTCAAAAATACTGCACTGTGCAGAGCTGGACGCCTTGAGATTTCCCACTCTGAGGGGCAGAGTGGTCCATTGTTTTGGTTAGAATTTCCTAGACTGCCCACTCTGTCCTTCATCTTCCTGTCCTTCCAAGTCTTTTTAATCTTTCTGTCTTATGTGGAGGAATGAACCATGATGGGTCTCACTTCATTAGCACTACACGTCGTGCGCAGTCTATTTCCTGATTAGCGTTTGTTAGTGTTAGTGGAATAAGAGATGCTGGAAGGAGGAGGTAGTGTGAGGTTTGGTTTGTTTTTTTTTTTTTTTTTTTTGAGATAACTTAGTTCTCTTTTTTTCCCTCTAACTTTTTTTTTTTTCCTTCAGCTTGCTTACAGGAAATCTGTGTCTATTTGTGTGTAATGTTAAAAGGGCTGAGGGTGGGGCCTCTGCATGTCTGGTGCAGCGTGTTCTGTAACATTCAACCCTGAAGAAAAGCTGTGTGTGCTCACTCACGTTAGTATATTTTTTTCTTAAGGTGAAGCCATATGACACGAAAGTGGCCCTCTTTAAATGTGTGATTCAGTGGCATTTAGGACATTCACACTGTTGGTACAACCATAGCCTTTATCTAGTTTCAAAACATTTTTATCATACCATTGGAAACCCCATACTGGTAAGCTCAGCTTCTGAAAACTGCTGGCATGCTTTCTGCTTCTATGCCTTAAACGTTTCTGGATATTTCATATAAATAGAATCTTACCATTTGTGATTTTATGGGTCTGGATTTTTCCCTTTACTACTTTTTTTTTCTTTTGTTTTTAAAGATAGAGTCTCATGTAGCCCATCCTGTCCTTCGACACGCAATGTATGGCCAGAGCTGGTCTCTGTTCCTGTGTCTCCCTCCCAACTGCTGGTATTATGGGCATATGTTAGCATGCCTGACTCTAGCTTAGTATTTTTGAAGTTCACGCATACTGAGATCCGATCACTCAGATATCTTCCTAAAGTATAACCTGTTTTCGTAAATGTCAAATTACTTTCTAATAAATATTAATCCTATATTTAATATATCGCAAATAAAAGTTATTACGATAGAGTACTTTGTATTTTGGGTTAACACTCCATTGTGTATTGGTTTACCTCTTTCCAATTAATGGGTTGTTTCCAATTAATGTTGTTTCTACCTTTGGCCTGTTGTAATTGTGTGCATATTTAGACTCAAGTTAGTTGTATCGATGACGTCTGAGAGACAAGACAAAAGGCAGCTGAGAAGAGCTTGCCAAGCAAGCAGGCTCTGGAGACTTCTAGAGTTTTCCTTCCGGCAACTACCTACTTTAGAAAATAAGTCTTATCTGCACTACAGGCAGGAAGACCCCTTGCCTTGCACTGCTACTTCTCATTGGGAAAATGCTGTAAGTTGGCCTCAAGTTAAACAGCTTTAGGTAGTAAAGATGTTATCTTAGTGTGTTGTGTTATTCTGAAACCCTGAATTTATCAATATAGACACATTCCGGGGACAATCAGAAGACAGTATGTAGCTGAGTTCTTAATGAAGAAGTTAGTAAGTTGCATCCCAGAAAAATGTGTGCTTAGTATAAAATCTCCTCTGGGAAGCTGGTGCAGGCATCTGTCTGTCCATTGGAAATGATCATCTCATGCCTCTGTGTGCTTTTGAGTGCTGGTACTCAGGAGTTCCTGTGGGAAGTGATTATAAGGGAAAATGGGAGAGAAGCCGCTGGTCCCCTCCCAACTGTACCCCGAGGCTGAAATGGACCCTTCATGGCTCCTTCCATGAAAGGCTGGAAAAGTGTACTTGGTGAGGGTGCCAGTGTGCATGATGAAAAGGAGGTGTTTTGCCAGAATGAGGACATGAACTTGGCTAGCTTTTGTTTCTCAGCCCCAGTCTGTACGGCCTGAAAACAAAAGTCGGTTGCTGTGTAAAGTTTGTGCATGGGTGAACAGTAGAGTGTTTTTTGGTTTTTGTCAGTTGAATTATGAAAGCATTAAGGGATGTTTGTAGCACTCAAAATTTAAATTTGTAGGTCAAACACATAGTTGTTTATTTGGTAAATAAGTTCCTTGAGTGCTATTTAAACAGAACCCCACCTCCTAATTGGTCTCCCATGAGCCACTGGTGAGCACTAGAGAGCAAGCGAGCAATTAAGCAAGGGTCTAACCAGGCAGGGAGCAAGAAAACCCAAGGGCTTTTGGAAAGAAGTGTCTGAGTTCTGAGTGTGTTACCATGTCTCTTCACTTTCCTTGCAGTCTCAAAAACAGCCGCTCCGGGATGTGAGAACTGAGCCAACATTGTGTCTGGAAGCAACAATACAACATTGCTTTTGTTGGTCTCTGTCTTAGTTAGGACTCTGTTGCTGTGAAAAGACACAATGACCAGGACAAGTCTTATAGAAGAAAACATTAGTGGGCTGGTTCACAGTGTCAGAGATTCCATCCGTTTTCATGCTGGCAGGACATGGGGTTGTGCAGACTGGAGCTGAGAGCCCTGCACCTTTGTTGGCAGGCAATGGGAAGTGAACTGAGACACTGGGTATGTCTTGAGTATGCATGAGACCTTAAAGCCCACCCCCAGAATGACACACTTCCTCCAACAAGGCCATACCTATTCCAACAAAGCCGCACTTTCTAATAGTGCCACTCCCTATGAGCTTATGGGGGCCAATTACATTCAAACTGCCACAGTCTTGTTATGTATTTGCTGGGTGTGGAAGGGCTCAAATTTTAGATTTCTTTCCATGTTAGAGAGATGAATTTACAACTTGAAAACCTGGTGTTTATTAAAAAAATTCATTTTTAATGCCTTTTTTTTTTTGGAAAAATTCAACTGTAGTAGGAACATGAAGGAATAGTATATGAACACTTATGTGCCTGCTTCTTCATGTCCTCCAATTGTTAATGTTCCTTGTTTTGTGTCTGGATGCAAAGGTTTAGAGGTGTATGTTAGCTGAAGAAGAATGTTCATGGCACTATCTGAAACTAAGTTGCCAGATGCATTAAATTTTATCCTTAAATACTTCACAATGAAACATTTCTTTTATATCACAATGCTATTAACAAATAGCTCCAAGTCAGAAGAAAAAAATGTAAGAAGTGCTATGATTAAACTAAGAAAAAAAAGGTAAGAATTAGTCCAAGTCCATTTGTCATCCCATGCAGTTCCCCAGAGGATCAGTGTTGTACCCATCAATGTACTGCCCAACTGACAAAGATATTTTTCCCCAAATATTTACTTTACCTAATTTAAGGAGTTTTTCCTGGTGCCCCGAGGTCATTTGGTATGTGGTCTAGAATCATAGTTGTTCATCTTGTAAATACACTTCTCCAATATGCTCAGTCTCAAATGGTATGGGCATTCCTAGGAGACAAATGGTTCTGAGCAAATGATTGGGGTGTCCTGATGGGGCCATTACGCTAAGAAGATGTGGCATTCAGATGTGGTAGTCAGAGTGCATATTAGAACAATAATTTGAAGAGTAATTTTAACAGCCCGTAAAAGGTTAAGCTTGGTGTCACCACCAACATTTTGCTGACTTAAGCTTTGGTAAGAATTACTCTTCTTTTAAGGGATAAAATCAAATGGACAGTGTGTTTAGAGTCACTAATTTATGTAGTTTAAAACGAAGATATGTTTTCCCCAATACCCCGAGCTTGTAGAACATTCAGTAAATTTATAGCTCTTTAAAGATCTTTTTCATAAGCATGTATCATTGATAGGATTTGATATTTTATGAAGAGAACTTTAAGAATGTATTTTTTAAGCTGGATGGTGGTGGCACTTACCTCTGATCCAGCTCGTAAGAGGCAGAAGCAGGAGGATCTCTTGAATTTGAGGCCAGCCTGGTCTACAGAGTTACTCGCAGCTCAGTCAGGGTGACACAAGGCTCACAGAGAAGCCTGTCTCAAAACTAAATAAATTAATTAACTTTCAGATTTGGGGAAAGGCCATTTTTACTAACCTTTGAGATATTAGCCATACAAGGAGCCACTATGAATAAGCACATCTTTCATCATGTCAAGAAGCAAGGAATGTTTTTCATTATGTTGACCCATGATTTTCAATGAGAAGCTTCCTTCCAGTCAATGGTTGTATCTGCTAGCATTGAAGTGGGCCAGCTGGCCAGGCGCTCATTAGCTAGGAGGTGTATCCCAGAGTTTGAAACTCTTTTATTTCTACTTCCTTTACTCTCTCTCTTTTAGTTTCCAATGGCCATGGGCATTCATAATTTTTAAATTCTTGCTTTTCATATCAAGTTTACAAAGCTATGAATTTTAGGATAATTTGTTGTTCTCTGTCCTGCAAACAAGTTTAAAAGATGTTGAGTGTAAAATGCACGTGTAGTTTCTTGTCTATCAAAGACATGCCTTTCCTTTCCCCGGATTAATTGGCTCCTGTTTTCAATTTGTGTTAGAGCTCTGTGTGAAATATGAACTCTAGTTCTACTGGTCCTGAGAGGGGGTGCGAGTGCCTGGGGATAATAGGCCTTGAGCTATCTCTGCAGCAGCCCTCTGTTGAGTACTGGAATCCTTCTCCAGTCATGCCAAGTGCTCACTTTTCACATGTAAATTGCAGATGTCACTACTTGGACTTGGTCACCAGTGTGTGCATGTAATGTGTATTGGCAGCATAATAGTTTTGAGCTGCCCCATGAGAATCTCTTCCCATCCCCTCTGTGTTCGCTTGGTCTGTTGGTTGTTTCAGCCCTAGGGATTGAGATCCCAGGGAACAGTGCTTTTATTGAGAGTTATACAGAATCTGAACTTCCGTTTCTTAAGAAACTAATTTTCTCACGTTAGGCTCAAGATGGGAGACTGGGTTTGTTCATCGTGTTTTCTCTCCGTAAGTAAATACCAAATGCCTTCTTTGTGCCAGCACTGTCTAAAAAAGAGACAAGCCAGGACAGCTACTCTGGAATTATAAGTTAGATTCCATAAGCAGGCACAAAGAGAACAAAACTGAGTATCCTAGGGTTAGTAATGTGAGGCTGGGAAGCTCTGTCGAGGGGAGATGGTCAGGAAAGACCTAACTGAAAGAATGAATCCAGTCCCAAACTGGACAGTCAGAGGATGCATAGGAGACTCACCAAGTAGGACAAGGCTGATAGAAAAGCATTTGCGGCAGTGAGGCAATACTAAAGCCGCAGAATCAGAAACCAAACATGAACCCAGGTCCTCTGGAAGATCAGTCTTGACCATTGAGCCATGTCTCCAGCCCCCATGGGGAGTTCTTAAGGCAACACAACTCACTGGGAAAACTGTGTATACCCCAGGAATGAGCCTTCAGTAACATTGTGCGTATATCTGATGGTCTACACGACTACAGATTGTTGTAGAGTCGTGGAGGGACATGAGGCTAACCCCTCACATACTATTCCAAAGAGGCTGTCATTCATGCTGTATTCAGGAGTCGTGAAGGGACATGAGGCTAACCCCTCACATACTATTCCAAAGAGGCTGTCATTCATGCTGTATTCAGGAGTCGTGAAGGGACATGAGGCTAACCCCTCACATACTATTCCAAAGAGGCTGTCATTCATGCTGTATTCAGGAGGGGACTATTTCAGGATTTTTTTTTCTTTTGATAAATCGTTCAGTTACTTGTTGATAATTGCCAAGTTCTTTATATGTTCATACACAGTTAACGTTAAATGTATGCTTGAAAATCAGATTGTAAATTAGAAATTACTGTAAGTTAAAGATCTTTCTGTCTTTGATAGTTCTTAAGGACACACAGCTGTGTCCTTTAATTTGGGACCTTTAAAGGGGAAGTTTTATGATCAAATTTGTGCTTAGAAATACTACAATGGCAGCAATATAGTGATGCTTCACAGAGCAACTAATCCAGAGCCACAGGAGTAGCCGCTGCGCTCCTTTATAAGTCCTTGGAGAAGTGGGGGTCAGTGGACTGTAGCTATGTGATATTCTGAGGATCAGTGGAACAGAATCCTCAAACCTGTTGGCCAAACACAATGACAGAGAGGAGGTCTCTGGTTTAGGCAACTTTATGGGTGATGTCAGTATAGTATGGGTGCGCAGTGGGTCATGAGATTGGGGTGTGATATTAATGTGGGTGATGGAACGGGGGTCAGTGATAAAAGAGCAAGGATGTGAACATTGATGACAAGACATATCCTGAGAGGCCTTAGAAGGAGTGCCGTGAAGGGAAAAAGGAAAACATGGGTGGCCTATGCCAAAACTCAGAGCAGGAGAGTCTAAATAAGGCAATGTCCAGGAAGGCTGATACCACATATAGGCCAGCTTGCCCCCACCCCAGATTTGTCAGTTAATAAGTTGAGTAGAATTAGTATGAACAGTTGATGAATAGTGAAAAATAAGAAATAAGACATTTATAGTGTGAGGGGATCTTCACTGTGGGGGAAATGAAAGCAAGATGAGCCAGAATTTTTTTTTTAAATGTTGGTTTTTGAGGTTGAAATTTTGAGCATGTATATATTCTAAAGGAGATAACTGCCAATAAGGAAGAGGAAGAAAAATTACTGGAATGGTGTCTGTAATAAGATCTGAGGGCATATTAGCTGGAACACTGAGCAGGCAGAGAGACGTGGGCCTTCAAAGCTGGCAGGTCTTTGAGGAGTGAGTGATCCATGAAATGTACAGATCTGCACTTGGAAGCATAGTCAGTGGATCCGTTGGTTGTCCCCCCTCAGCCACCCTGCGCTGGATTTTAAGACTACACTCAACTTTTAGATTCTCTAAGTTGATAATGGACCACAATAGGCGCTTTTTACTGAAGGCTCATTCCTGTGGTATACACAATTTTCCCAGCGAGTTGTGTTGCCTTAAGAACTCCCCATGGGGGCCTGGAGACATGGCTCAATGTTCAAGACTGATCTTCCAGAGTCCCTGGGTTCAATTCCCAGCACCCACATGGTGGCTCACAGCTGTCTGTAACTTCAATTCTAGGGGACACGATACCCTCACATGGACATACATGTATGAAAAACACCACGGCACACAAAATATAAACAAAGAAATAAATAAAAGAACTCCCAATGGCCCGAACACTGAAATCCATTTTCTTTTCTTTCCATGTTCTTAGGTATAGTGTGAAGGACCTCCTGAATTCTCCTCCTAAATTCTCTAGCTTTCATCCTTAAGAAATTTTTATATCATCAACCCTTTTCCTAGTTTATAGACTTAATCTATAAATTGTTTCTGATCTAACATGAAGAACATAGTCAATATTTATGTATTAGTGAAATAATGCTAGATGCTATAAAGATAACCATTCAGTCTCAACAGAAAACCAAGAAGACAATGTTGAGCTCCAGTTGCCCCTTTGATGAAATATCTGAGCTCATAGAGAATTTTGTGTTTGCAGCAGAAGAATTCATGTCCCCTTCATGCACACAAAACCATTTCTGGTATAGGCTATAGATTAGGACACAAAACAAGTCTTAATATTTTTAAGAAGATGAAGACTACAGATAGAATCATTTTTGACCACAAGTGTACGAAAGTAGGAAGTAATAATGGAAAGAACCTTGGAAAATTCACAACATTCTCCCGAACAACCAGTTTATCCAAAGGAACTCAAAAAGGAAATCAGGATGTCTTGAGGCAAATGGCAATGGAAATGAGGGCTTCCAAAGCTACACTCAGGATACTCCAAGGGGGATGATTACAACAACAAAGGATTGCTTCTTAAACAGTGAAATATTCCAAATAAACACTCAAAAGTTCACCTAAAAGAATTAGAGAAAGAAAAATGAAACCCAAAATAAGTGGGACAAATAATAAAAATTAGAATGAAACAAAACCCAGGAAACCCATAGAAATAATCATACCAAGAGTTAGTTTTAAAAACATAAGTAATCTATGAAAAAAAATAAGGGATAATATTCAAAAATTTGAAATGAAAGTCGAGGCTGGAGAGATGGCTCAGCACGTAAAATTAGTTGTTCTGGAGGACTCGCGTTCAAAGTTTGCATTCCCTAAATATAAAGTCTGGGTGGTGTGGAAGCCTGCCTATAGTTCCAGTGTAGGGAGGCAGAGATAAGTTTCGGCACAAGCTGATCCAGACTTGTAAACACTACAAGCTCTGGGTTCAGCGAGAGACCCCATATCAGCATATAAGGCAGAGATCAAATGAAAAAAACACCAGATAACAGCTTTGGGGCCTATGCATGTACACACATGGACCTATATGCGTGCAAGAGCATACATATGCACCTATACATGTCAACAAAAAAGATGTAAAAGAAAAAAATGAAGGTATATAAGTTAGAACAGACACCCACAAAGTAAGAAGACTCACGTGGTTCTATTGTAAGCACCTATATGCCAACAATTTAGATAACAGAAAGAATGAGTAGGTTGCTGGAAGAGTACCGGTCTCAGAATTAAGTCAGGGAAAATTAAATCAGAAAGCTTGAGCAGACCAGTAGACAAGGAAACTGAGGGAGGAAGGAAAAATCTCCCAGCAAAGAAAAGCCCAAGGCCAGATACTAGGTAAGTTTTAACACATTCTAAAAAGACCCATAGGTATGCTTTTTATGTTCTTGCAAAAGGAAGTAGAGACTTTTCAAACACAGTTTGTCTGCCATCACCCTTTCTCAGCAACAGTTCTCAGAACTACAAATGTGTGAGGAGACCCAATGTGACGAAGTCCTTCATCAAACCCGCCGCTGACATGATCCCAGGAGAAACTGATGGCTTTCTGATAAGATGGCCACTCTGGAACGTCTTCTCACAGTGTTGGAAGGTACTAGTTAGAGCGTTTAGACAAGAACCAGAAAAGCAGAAAAGGAGGAGGCAAAGTTACCCGTTTGCGGAGGTCCTAAAATTTTATATATAAAAAACCCTCAACGATCAACAAAGTTCTGTTAGGAGTGACAAATGAGGACAAAGTTGTGGGATTCAAAAACCAGCATCTAAAAAGCAGTAGCATCTTATATCAAATATCAACACAGCTAATAAAACCAAGAAATTTATAACAGCACTTAAAAATGTAAAACACATAGGAATAAATAAATTCAGGGATGCAGGAGGGGTGTACCCTGAGAACTATCAAGTTTTGATAAAACTGAAGAAGACACAGGTAAGTAAAAAATTCAATACTCATGGGTCATAAAAATTGATATTGTTAAACTGTCAGTACTGTCCAGAGTAATATGTGGATTCAATACAAGTTCTATCAAAATTCTAATACTAGTCTTTGCTGAATTAGAAGAAAACAATTCTAAAATTCCATTGGAACCATAAGAGACATCAAGTAGCTAAGCCAATTCCAAGAAAGATGAAGTTGGAAACACCACATTCCCACATGTGGTCAACTCATATTTCACAAGGACATCAGGGGCATACAGTGGAGAAAAGAAAAGTTTCTTCGTTAATGGTTCTATAGACGGTGGATTTCCATAAGCGAAATGACCCTGTATACAAAACGCAGCTGTGAATACATTAAAGATAAACATGAAAGCAAAATCTAAAGCATCTAGAAAAGAGATAGATCAACAGTATTGGATATTGACATTCATAAACTTGACATTCATAGACTTGTTTTAAATCATTCCAGAAACTTAGGTAGCAAGAGAAAACATACACACTCACATGCACATGTACACTTTTAGGCATATGTACACACAGAAGTGCACACATGCACAGACATGGACAGGCATGCATGCACACACATACACATGCACAAATGCCCAACTTAAGCAAAATAGAAAGCTTATGCACAGCAAAGAAAATAACACGAATGGGCAGACTATGGCCTGGGAAAACATGCAAACAATGTATCTGTGAGAGTTAATTTTGACCATTTATTATCCCCTTTCACCTACAGCTAACACCAAAACAATGGGGGGTGGGCACAAAACATCCTAACTTAAAAGTGGGCAGAAGACCTGGATAAATATCTTTCCAAAGTAGATATGAAAATGACAAACTGATATATGAAAATATTCACACCATTGATGCCCATAGCCATGAAAATTAAAACATTACAAAATACGTCCTTGTACCTGTTAAGATAGATATTTTTATTGTTTCTCCTATTTTAAGATTATAATTATATCATTTTCCCTTCCCATTTCTCCTGTATACCCCTCCTTGTTCCTTCAAATTCATGAACTTTTTTTTTTTTTTTTTTTAATTGTCATTACATGTGTATATGCCCAGTCTGTGTACTGCTACCTGGATGTGTATTCTTAGGGCTGACCTTTGGTATTAGATAACCCATTGGTGTATCCTTCCCTGGGGAAGACTTCTGACAATTTCAACATTCCTTGGTTGACTGTAGTTCTTTGGTAGGATTGAGACCTCCTGGGCTTTTTCCCACCCGCTTTACCATGCCTGTTTTCCTTTTCCAGCTCATGTTTAGGTGGTCATGGTGGTGACCTTCTGGGTGAGATTCTGACATCACTAGCAGTCAGTCTCATAGAAAACTCCCTGGTCCTCAGACCTTTGCAATTTTTCCACCCCCCTCTTCTGAAATGTTCCCTGAGTCATATACATGAGAATTGTTTTATAGATGTATCTACTGAACTGGGCTCTGAAAATCTGCGCTTTGACTGGTTATGGTCCTTCTGTATTACAAAGAGAAGTTTCCTTGATGAGGTGTGAGGACTACATTTCCCTATGGATGTACGGACAAATAATTAGAATATAGTTAGAGATTATTCTGGCTTTAGTAAAGTGGTGGCTGTGGGTTCTCCAAGATCTGTGAATTCACTAAGCCTGTGTAGTATGCTAAGTTTCTAGTGCCAAGCATGGTTTTCCTTCTTGCTGAGAAACAAAAAACCTAAAAAATCCTATAATGTATAAGTCTGTACATATATGCAAGTTTAAATTAACTCTTCTCATCTGAGATGACAGAGAAGTACAGAATGAATGGGTGTAGGTGACATTCTTCCCAGGGGTCCTTTATGAGTGTAGGTTGTTGTACCACATATCCCTCTGTCTTCACTAAGTGACTCCCATGGTTGCTGCATTTGTCATCACATAGAGGAGAAAGAACACAAAGGTTATCTGGGGAATGAAAATTAGCATAAACACTTTGCTCACATTTCACTGGCATTGTGTCCAGCTGTGCCCTGGAAGAGGATGACGTGAGTTTGGTGGAACAGTTTCCCGGAGAAATGGAAGGACCAGTAGGTAGGGAATGAGAAGTCTCAGCGGACACTACAGCCCGGGTGTATCTAACTGCCCATTTAGGTGGATGCCTCTCCCTTTGGATGACGAGTGGGGGAAGGGAGAGAGTGTTTGCCCGAGTCCATTCAGTCATTTTGGTATTTTGACATAGCCAGGACCTGAGTATGGAGAACACCATCACCACAGTATCACTGTGAGTGTTGCTAGTGTTAATTCCTGCACTGGACGTCCAGCTGGGTTTTGCCTCTCCTTCTTTATATCGGACCCTCTCTTAAGCATTTTAGCAAACACTATGACTCGCCGGAGGAGGAGGATTATTTTTCAAACTTTGTGAAACCATCCCTTAAATATTATAATCTGTTTATCTCATGTTTTCCCCAGTGTAGGGGAATGAACCCTGCCTTTAGCTGGAAGCTGCTCTTGCTTGTTCTGATGGCATGTGATGCACGCTGCTTCTTTATTTAGCAAAGTTTATTCATTGAGTTTCTTCTGATTAAAGTTGACTTTTTTTAATGTCTCTTCTCTTCTCTTTAGAGTTTGTCAGTCAAAATCTTGCTCTCTCAAGCTCAACTTAGTGCCACCTCCTTTACTGTTTCTACTTGATTTCCACAGCAAGCAACCCATATTTTCTTCACTCTCCTTGGGTCTTGGCTTCATCGTTTGCTGGCATTTGAAGAGAGGCCTTGCAGAATCGATGCTTGTGTGCGGTTCTCTCAGCCACCAGTTTTAAAGGCTCCAAGATGAAACTGAGGCCATCTCATGCCACTTGCTCCTAGGAATGTCTAGTATACAGTAAACTTTTTAAAAAATGTTACTGTTTTGAGAATTTTAAACGTGAATAGTGTGTTTATATTATTTCTACCCTTCCCTCATTCCCCTCTAACCCCACTCATGGTCCTCCCTCACCTCTCTTCAAATTCATGACCTATTCTCAAATTATTACTATTAAATATATTCATATGTGTATATGTAAATACACACACACACACACACACACACACACACACACACACACACACACACACACACACAACCTCTGCGTCCCATTTAGTGTTACTTGTATACACATGTATTCAGAGCTCATCACCTGGGACTGGATAGCTACAAGGAGCGTGGTGAAGTAGAAAAATAGGTTCTCCTTCAGCAGCCATTAATTCCTATAGCTCTTCATCTAGGGGCAGCGGCCTTGTGAAATTTCCCGTCTACATTGGGAAATCGATTGGTGTTGTCATTATGTGGGTCTTGCTTAGGCAACTGTATTGTTGAGATGTCATGGATGCAGCTTCCATATTGTATCTAGAAAAGACTATCTAGCAGTGGGTATCCAGATCCTTCGGGGTTTATAATCTTTCCACCCCTTCTTCCATGATGTTCCCTGAGCCTTAGGTATCAGGGTTGCATTGTAGCTTTATCAGTTTGGTCTGAACACCTCATAGTTACTTATTCTCTGAATTTTGACCAGGTTTAGATTTATAATCATCTCCATATATTTCAAAAGAAACTTCGTTGATGAGGGATGAAAGCTCACTTACCTGTAGATTATAAGGTAATATTTAGAATGCAGTTAGAAATTATGTTAGGAAAATTGTAGTATTGGGTTCTTCTCTAGAGTCTGTGACCTCTCCAGACATGAGTAGTTGAATATATGTACAGTACCATGGATGAATTCCCTCCTATTGGGTAGACTTTAAGTCCAATAAGATAGCTGCTGGTTACATCTAAGATAAAAGTGCCACTATTACACTGTTGAGTGGATCTTGCCATTCTGGCCATCGTGGCTCATGGGCATCACACTGGGTATCACTATTGATTGTTTTTCTTCCTTGGCAGCTTGCATAGAGCTTTCTGGTATGATGAGAGCTAGTCTTCTCAGCTAGGTCTCTTCCAATATGGTTCCTTCAAGTCCCGTGTCTGAAGCATTTGGTGATTTCAGCAACAGACTAGTTATATGTCAACTTGACTGAGAGGAGGGAGACATAATTCAGATAATGCCTCCATGTGGTTGATGTGAGAGCACCCCGCTCACTGTAGACAGTGACACCCTTGGGCTGGTCCAGAGTTCTGTAAGAAAGCAGATTGAGCAAGCTATGAAGAGCAAGCCAGTAAGTAGCACCCTTCCAGTGACCTCTGCATCAGCTTCTGACCCCAGGATCTTGCCGTGTTTGGGTTTCTGACCTGACTCTTTCAGTGATGGCCATTGATGAGGAAGTGCAGTCAAATCAACTCAACGTGCTATGAGTCCATCTGGCCCTGGGCATTATTATTATTGCTGTTAATTTTATTGCTCGTTCAGTCACCCTGTTTGAGGTCTGTTTAAAGTGTTGATCTCTTCGTGGGTTAACTTTGGTGGCTTGAGTGAATTTTAAAAGTTATTCATTTCTTTTAGGTTTTCCAACTTGATGGAGTATAAGGTTTTGTTTTTTGTTTTGCTTGTTTTTGAATAGTCCCCTCTAATATCCTGAATTCTTTTGGTACCCACTGTAACTTTTTCTGTTCATCTCAGACTGTTCGTTTGTGTCTCCTCTTTCTATTGTTCTGATTGACCTAAAGGTTTGTGGATCCTGTTTCCCTGCTCAGAGACCCAGCTCTTAGATTCACCGAATCTTTGTTTTTGTTTAATAAATATCTGCTCCGATTTCTGTTGTTTCTTGCTGTCTACTGGGTTTGGGTTTGGTTTATTCTTGTTTTCCAAATTCTTGAAGTGTGTCATTGTTTATTGGTGTTCTTTCTGGATTTTTGTTTGTTTGTTTTTAATGCAGGCACTTAGAACCCCAAGCTTCTCTCATACACCTGCCTTTGATGGTCCCAGGGGTTTTGCTGTGCTGTGTTTTTACCTTCGTTTAATTCCACAATTTTTTTTTTTACTTCTTTCTGATTATTTCATTACTCAGTAGTGCGTCATTTAAGATCCTATAAGTTTGTGTAGTTCTAGAGATCCTCTTGCTATTGATTTATTTCATTGTGTTCAAATAGGATCACACAGAATTATTTCACATTTTCTGTGTTTGTTTGTGTCTGCCTATGTGGTATGTTTTAGAACCACTTCCACAGAGTGATGAATAAAATGCTCATTCATTGGTGTTTGGATGGAATATTCTGTGGATAATGTTAGGTCCATTTGATATATGGTATCATTTAATTCTTTTTTTTTAGAAAAAAAATCCTAAAATTCATATGGAAGCACAGAAGACCTAGGATAAATTTAAATAAATTCAAGCAAATTTATTTAATTAGTTTCTTTATTTTTGGTCCAGACAATGTGTCTATTAGGGCAAGGAGGGTATTGAAATCACCCACTGTTACTGGGTTGGGGTTTGTTTGTATCTTGAAATCCACTGTATACTTTTTATAGATTGGGTGCCTCTGAGTTTGTACATATATGTCCAGTATTGTAATGTCTTCTTGGTTTACTGTTCCCTTCATCAGAATGGAGTATTCTTTATCTCTTCTGATAAGCTTAGTCTGAGCTTATTTTGTCAGATATTAGTGTAGTATTTCCTGCTGGTTTCCTGGCTTCATTTGCTTAGATACTTTACCCCATTCTCACTCCAAGGTGGTACCTCTAAGGTGAGGAGAGTTTCTTAGAGTGTTGGTCTTGAGTGTAGCCTTTAAGGGCTGAACCATTCCTCAGCCCGAGATGTGTTTCTTACAGACGCCAAAAGATGGGTTTTATTTCTTAATCCATTCGGTTAAACTGTCCTTTGATTGGGGAATTGAGGCCGTTAACATTGAAGATTACTATCTGAATTACGATTACTGTTGTGCCTCAACTGATGTCATTCTCTTCTGTTTGTGTTCTTAGTCCTAGTTTGTGTTTTTGTAATTATAGACTCATTTGTTTGCTTTCTGTGGCCTCTTGGCTATGCTTACTCTTCTCTTCAGTCTCAAATATTACTTTCAATGTTCTCCGTAAGAATGGCTTGGTGAACAGGTATTCTTTTAGCTATTTATACCATTAGAAATTAGCTATTTGTACCATTAGAAATTTTTCTTTTGTCTTTTATTGTGACAGATATATTTTCTGGATAAAGTCATCTGGGCTGGTGTCTGTGGTCTTTTAGGACTCGGAGCTATAGGCTCCAGGCTCCTCTGGCTTTTAAAGTCTTCAGTGAGAAGTCAGCTGCTATGTTGATGGGTTTTCCTATATATGTGACTTGTGATTTTTGTCCTGCAGCTTTTAGAAACCTCTCTTTGTTCTGTGTTTTTGTGCTGTAGGGGTTTCTTTTTGGCCCTATCTGCCTATCTGCCTGGTGTCCCATGAGCTCCCCGTGTCTGTAAGATGTGTCTTTCCTTAACTGGGGGCAGTTTCTGTCTGTGGGCCCAAAGACCTCGTCTATACCATTGCCCTGGGATTCTTCTGTCTATCCCTAATTTATGAATTTCTTTTTCATAGTACTCTGTGTTTCCTGCTTAGTCCTTCGGTATGATACTTGATATCCCAATGATCCATTCTACCATTGAGGCTTTTCCCCAAGTTCTCTACTTGAGTTATTGAATTTTGAATTCTATCTTTGTTTCAGGTTGCATTTTCTTTGGTCATCTAAATAATTCTCCTCAGAAAATGTATCTGATCCTACTGCAAGAGACTCCACAAAAAAGAAAAAGGGAAAGAGAGAGAGAGAGAGAGAAGAAAGAAAAACAGAAAGAAAGAAAGAAAAGGAATCTATATGTAGGATTAGTGGGTTGTCTTGACCTGACATACTGTTGTATGTCAGCAACCTGACCTGGTCATGTGTGTATCATATGGGATTCTAGTTTGACTTCGTTGAGTGAAAGTTAGATTGTAAAGATCTGGGTTGGGCAATAGTTCTAGGTTGGGCAAATGTGGAGGCGAGGTAAACTTAGCTAAACCTAGGAGTGTTGGGACAGTGCAGGTGAGCAAGATTCTGAGGAACTCATCAGACTGGGTTGGTGTGTGGTCTGCCCACACCATAACATTTAATTTATAATGAATACATGCTAAATAAAAATGAATAAATCCTGATGGAGAGGTAATAGCAGAATGAAGTTCAGCCTGAAAGGAGAAGTCGTATGTGGCCACAAATAATATGAAAAAATATTTTTAAAAAAGGTAGAAAAAGCCTAGGGTTACTTCTTGCATCTCTACTACGGTAGGGAAACACTTTATACTATATATGGAAAAAATATACAAGAGGATGTGCTGGGGAGCTGGAGTGCCACCACCCCAGATGCTAGAAAAGTCAACAGTTTGAGATCCCCCATTTTCACAGTCTTGACACTTTAATGGAGTCAAATGGAAGCACTGACTGGTTATATAGTATATATGTTACATAAATCCTCAGGAGACCACTTTGAGCTTGAAATATAATAGCTCCTTAGGCTTTCTAAAAATGTATGCAAAATACATTTAAATGGAAGATAATGAACTGACAGGTGCTTCTGCACTCAGCCAGACTCTGGTGGAACATTCTTACCTTCCTATAAATCCTCCATGTTGGGTTTGGTGGCACTGAATTATTATTATTATTACTACTACTATATTTGAGGTTTTAGTTGATTATTGTTCACCAAAAGTCTAAGAAGACATAGTTCTAAAATATAGGATGAGCATCTTTATTTCAAAATCTTTAAATGTTCCAGAATTCAAAATGTGAAACTCTCTGAAACATGACATAATACTACAAGTGTAAAGTTCTACAGTTGACACCATGTGACAGGTTACAGTCAGAGTTCAATTAGACCAGAAATATTGTATAAAATTGATCTTCAGGCTGTAGATATAAGATATTCATGAAAACATAACTGAATTTGTTTTTCAACTCGGGTCTTATCTTAAGAGCTTGCCTTCATACATACACACACAGATACACAGACACACCGACACACACACACACACACACACACACCTCTCCATCCCCAAGTTAAAACAAATTTCAAATCCAAAATACTGTGATGAGGGCTAGAGAGCTAGTCCAGCAGTTAAAAGCAAATACTGCTCTTGCAGAGGACCTGAGTTTTATTCCCAGCACCCATTTTGAGTGACTCACAAATGTCTGTAAGTTCAATATCCTCTTCTGGCCTCCTCAGACATCCACACACATAGAGCACACACCATCAGTGGGGCTTCTGGCTTGGTCTAGTGGTTAAGATTCCGCACTATCACCATCACGGCCTGGGTTCGATTCCTGGTCATAGACCTAAAAAAAGAGGGGGGGGGGCTTCCCGGGGTGGGGGGAGGCTTCCCAGGATCCCAGCAGCCTTTTATCAATGGGGTTGGCCACTCCCCCTTCAGGGTCCTGGGACCCTGGATAGGCATCCTCGGATCTTATCAGCTGACACCTGAATCCCACCACAACACACACTCAGACACATAAATAAAAATAAATCATATATATATATATATATATATATATATATATATATATATATATATATATATATATATATATATATAAAACAACAAATGAAACAATGTACCTGATCGTCTCAAGCATCTCATAAGGGATACTCAACTTGAGTAAGACACACACTCAAAATATAACAAACAGATATGAAGCATAAGATGATGCTTTTTCTTTTTCTATTTTAGACCCTTGGCTTTCTTATAGCCATTGAAGATTCAGACACATGGCAAGCAATTTTTAAAGCCATCTGAAATCTCCTTTGCTAGCTGAGTTTTCAGAGAGTCCTATCAGTCCCACACAGAATGCTTAACGCTATGGCCTCAGAACCCCCAACTTCCTTGTCTTGCTAACACACTCTATCAGTTTGTGTTTTTTGACTATTTCAGAATAATTGTTAGAAGACCTGGGAAGACTTACACACATTATTTTTCATGAACTAATTATTTTGTATACGTGATTGAATCTTTCATTTGCTTCTAGTCACAACTGGTGTTGGTCAACAATTTGCCATGATCTATATTAAATACTGGCATTAAAATCTATTCATTTGTTCTATATATTTTTCTGATGTGAATTCATCTTTTTGTTTGATATCTATCATTGTTCGATCTCTTAAGATCTTAGCTGGTTGAGATTTGTTACTAACTTTTCTGAATTCCAGTTTTTGTAAGTGAACGAAAATATCTTGAAAGCTGTTTTTAAAATACCGACCAGATAAGAGCCATCTTGTGTAACTTTTTACAGAAGGACGTTTTTTGAAATAACAATTCTTTGTGCAGAAATTACTTTTAAAATGTTGGAACAGGACTAATGGGTTAGGGATAGACAGCTCAGTGTGTGAAAGTGCTGGCTGCCAAGCCTGACAGCCCAAGTTCAATCCCCAGGTCCTGTGTGGTGGTCAAAGCCTGGTTCCCATCAGTGGTTCTTTATTTAAACTCTATAAACATGTACATACACACAATATATAATTTAGTATAAGTAATTATGGTAGCGGTATGCCTACTTCTTTCTGTATGTGTAAATATATTTATATATTTATACACACATACACATTTGACCATAAAGAAGTAATTTTTCATGGCTAAGATTTTCACGTTAAATAAGTCTAGGTTAATATGAAACATGCAAAGTTCTTAATGCTTTCTTTCTTCCAGATACCCTTGGATTCTTCATAACACTAGAGGGGCCTTTGATTTACTAGCTTGCTAAAAAGACAAGCTTAAATACATGATGAAGAAAATTCTAGAGACAACCAGAGGCCAGTTCGTAGTATTTAATTTCACAAGAAGTATTGTATTTTACCCCATGGACCTCAGGCACCCACAGGCTCAGCACCCATCAAATACAGATCTCTCCTCTTAGAAATCTTATTTCTTATATAAGAAATATATGCAATAGACAAAATGATCAGTCTAGATGACACAGTTGCATTCATTTACCTAAAAAGTGTTTTCTTCCCCCAAGTTGTTTATAATCAGTTCTCCTCACACTGTTTCTATAGAGGATGTCGTTACTCAGATTTCCATTTCTCTGTTCTCTCCAGCTTTATTGGAGGAGCATTAAGATAAAAGTTGCTCTCCATGAGCATTTGAATAAGGTTGTACATGATGAGACTGTGACTACCCTGGCTTGAGAACAATGCTTTGGTCAGCCTCTGGCAGCCCTGTTCCTTAGCCTGTATTGAATTAGCAAGCTGTTGAACCAGGGTGGGCAGTACTTCATGTTTAAACGCATCTAATATGACTATAGCCGTTTGGACCCATTCTTGACCTTGTAAGAACTATTTTCTGCAGTCAGTTTCCAGCATCCATGGTCATTGTTTCATAACAGTATGTTTTCTGGACCATTGTTTTAACCACTGTGAATGATTTCTGTCAGGTTACACTCGCTGACTTTTGCATTATATAGAGGCTGACTTGATTATTTGCCGGGGAAGGTGGATGACATTGCAGAAGGATAGCCTGTTTTATGGGAGCTGCAAATTTTATTTTATAATATATTTATTTTTATTTCATGTGAGTTCATGTTTTGCCCGCATGTATGTCTATAGAGGCATCAGATTCCCTGGAACTGGAGTTAAAAGCAGTTATGAGCTGCCATGTGGGTACTGGGAATTGAGCCAGCTTCCTCTGGAAGAGCAGCCAATTCTTTTAACCGCCGAGCCATCTCTCCAGCCCCCAAATTTAATTTTATTTATTTATTTTTATTTTAATGTACTTTTGTGTTTTACCTGCACATGTGTCTGTAAGAGTTTCAGGTCCCTTGGACCTGGAGTTATAGACAGTTGTGAACTGCTGTGTGGGTGCTGGGAATTGAACCTGGGCCCCTGGAAGCAGTCAGTGCTCTTGAGCAATTTATCCAGCCCCAAAATTTTATTTTTGAGGGAAAAAAATAAGAAAAGAAATTAAGATGAGTAAGAAGTTTAGGTTTTTACCAATACCTTATATACCTCTCCACATTCCAAGGAATTTTGAAAGAAGAATGAAGCCATTAAGCCTTCATCATGTTTGGTTAGAACCGCACTGTATGAATCTTTGTATAGTTAAATAAAACACCTAGGCAGTCTCAGGCTGGTGCCTCATGTCTTTGTGGCTTGTGATGACATTCATATGCATTCGGACCTATTTTAGTGTTGCTGCTAGGACTGTGGGTGAACGCTGGATGCCAGAGTACCTGAACATAGTGGATTCTTCCTTTGTTCCCAGCTCCTCCTCACCTCTTCCCTCCCTTCTTTCCTTCTTTTTCTCCTGCTTCTATCCTTTCTTCCTCCCTTCCTTCATTTCTTTATGGTCTGAACTTTCCCATCCTGTGACAGGAGGGGCCACTCAGAGGCTGACTGTATCACCATCACCATTCTCCAAATGTCCATTCTCAGGTCATTTCGGGAGCATCTGCAAGCTACAGAACCAAGTTAACCCTGTCTTTTCCAAAGGCTCTTGCTTGAGGACATTTTCTCACATCGCACAAGTGGGCAATGGGAACAAAACCTGCGACTTAGAACCCAGGTGTTCCTTCTGGTTTGGGAGAGAGAGATGAGCTGAGATGTTTGCTTCTGAAAGGGACCGGTCTTAGAACTGAAGGTTCCCTCTTTTTATATGACTGGCTAAGTTGCATTGATGAAGATGTTTCACACAGGTGCTGGGCATGTGCAGAGCAATTTCAGGATTTTCAGAGAACTGAATGGCTATTTTTAAGTGTTTCTATATTATTCTCACCCAGGCTGCTGGATAAAAAAGTACAAAGGGCTAAAAATACTTAAAGTTTCTGTAATGTCTGCTGTAAAAGAAACCATCTTCTGTACTTTTTTTTTTCTACTCGTAGGAAAAGAATAGCGTGGCTTTGGTGTGATTTAAAGTGGGTTCTTAGGGCTCAGGCTTTAGGACAGACCACCATTCAAAGGGCATTAGCTGGAGTGTAAGTCAGCAGCCTACAAAGAGGAAACTGAGCAATGAAGATAAGTGATTAGACCTCTGCTGTATGATTGCTACTGCTGTATACTTTTTATCATTTATTTATTCACCCATTTGTTTGTTTGTTTATTTATTTATTTATTTGAGACAGGGTCTCTCTGCACAGGACTGTTATTCCAGGAACCCTCTATGCAGAGCAAGTTCACATCTCAGGGGTGTTGCTCAAGCCCAGGATCCTGGCTAAATTGTTTGACTTTCTGGTCTTTGTGTTCCCAGGTGTTGTGAGGATTAGCTTGGAGTAAAGCCAGTCCATGGTAAATACTCAGTGTCTAGTGGACATTTTTATGTTTTAAGTTTATTTTAGTTGTTTTTTTTTAATTGTGGTTAAATAAACACAATATGTATGCTCCTCTTAAGTGTATAGTTCCGTGGTGGCAGTTATATTTAAATTGTTGTGTAACAGATCTCTAGAATTTCCATTTTACAGCCCTGAAATGTTTGTTGTTATTATTTTAAATCTCATTTTCTCCTGCAGTCATTTGCACAGCTCTGTGGATGTGGGATGGAAACTCCACTGAGCAGGAATTTTGACTGCTTTGCAATGTGGTGAAAAAGCCAACAGCAGCCCTGCCTTATTTCTTGAATGAATAAATAAGAACAATGACACAGTGGATGTGGTTTTGAAAAATTATTTCTCACTTAACAAGTAAATCTATTTTTAAACAGTGTTAAGTGGAATGGTTTAAATGGAAAACTGGCTGCCTTCACAAGTTAAGGTGATTTTGTTTTGATTTGAAACAAGGTCTTACCTATGTAGGCCAAGCTAGCCTCGAACTCACAATCCTTCTGCCTCAGTCTTTTGAGTGTGGGATTTACAGGTATGGTCCACACCTGGCCAAGGTGGTCCATAAGGCAACTATTGTCTTTTTTCCCTTAGATATATTTTTATTTATGTGCTGTGCTGTTCTGTGGGGGGGGGGGGTGTACACGCATTCTCCATGTAGGACATGCCTGAGGAGGCCAGAAGAAGGTGTTGGATCTCTTGGAGCCAGAGTTAATGGTCATTGTGAATCATCTGTCATGGCTTCTGGGAACTGAACTTGAGTCCTGTGCAAGTGCCACAAACACTCTTAAACACTCCACTCATCCACCCCATTTGCTGTTAAAAGATTTATTTGTATTATTTCTTAATTATTATAAATTCTGACTTTTATAATTCAACTTTTCTTCAACTGGAAAAAGAATATATACTTAATGTAGATAATAAAAATAAAGAGGAGATACTAGCCAATTTGCCCAGAATTTGAAAAGCATTCATTTAAGTTCAAACTTTGTTCTTTTCATTCAGCCCTGGTCACTAGACTTCCTGTTTCCTTAGGGAACGTGGAACCATCTTAAGAAGCTCAAGCCTTCATCTGTATTTGCCAGAATTAATGGAATACTGTTTCCCCTGAGATCTGATCTGGGCAAGCTGAGCCAAGCTGGTCCAGTCTGGGTTTAGTCTGGATCTGGATCTGGGTCTGGTCTGGTCTGGATCTGGCCTGGTCTGGTTCTGGTCTGTTTTGATTTGGTCTGGTTGGTCTGGTATGGGTCTGGTCTTGTCTGGTCTGGGTCTGGATCTGGTCTGGATCTGGCCTGGTCTGGTTCTGGTCTGTTTTGATCTGGTCTGGTTGGTCTGGTATGGGTCTGGTCTCGTCTGGCCTGGGTCTAGTCTCGTCTGGTCTGAGTCTGTGCTATCCAGTCCTGTCTGGCTCAGTCCAGACTGGTCCCTTTTTGAGTCTTTTAAAAGAATGTCTGGTGAACATGGCCTAGAAAGGGCCAACTCTCTGGGCAGAAGAAAGGAAAGAAAACTGTCTCCAACTTAAAAACCTCCCATCTGTAGTAAATTACCATGATGTTCTGTGGAGTTTTGAAAATGTTAAATTTTTGATAGAGTTTATTTCGCTCATGGGCAAGGCACTTAAATGGTTTTGTTTTTTGTGTTGGGGTTTTTGTTTTTGACGAGTCTTAGACTTTGTTTTATGACAAATTAGAATGTTAAAAGGAACACTTTACTTTTTGTTTAAATATTACCATTGGAAAGTAAGCATAAAATGTGGGCTTTGCACAGATGCACAGGGAAAGTGCCTGTGGGGCCTTGGAGGGTGTGCTGGAGACAGGAAGCCTGTGTCCGGACCAGTGTCTTAACAGGTCCACACAGCTTGGTGCCAGCAGTGTGGGGAGCCAGGCTACCCATCCCCCCTTCACGGATACTTTCACTGAACTTTCGCTAGGCTCTGTGGCATAGTTACTTATCTTCTGATTGGTTGGCTTTCCCCCTTTCCATTGTGACTTCTGGAAAGTGATAAAGGAAAGTGACCGTACCTACTCATTTGTTCCTGAGCCAGAGGATGAAGTTTATCTGCAAATTAGAGACCATAATCTTTCGAAAGATCTCTCTTGTGTTCTGAGATTAGAGTGTTCTTGGGCCAGTGAGATGGTTCAGTGCTGAGACTAATAAGCTGAGTTTGATCACATGATGAAGCAATCAATTCCCTCAAGTTGTCCTCCGACCTCCATACTCAAAATATAAATATATGTGATGAGAGTCTTAGCTTTTTTTATATTTAGATTTTAATTGCAAGAAAATATATATATACTTATATATATGATATATATTGTATATAAAGTATAAAATACATAGATTTATATGCAAATATAAATTTTCCTAATGTTTCAATTAAGTACCTAAAGAGGAATAGAAACCAAAGAACAGACCTTGTCTGAGCCCTGAGGCCAGGGTCCCCCCCCCACCCCCCTAAGCAGCAATCAGTTGTTCCCATCTGCCCCAGGTGGTCCCTAGTGCACATAGAAGCAGGCAGGCCTTCTCCTCAGGGCCCCTTGGGCTTGGTGACAGGTTCCAGCCAGGCTCAGCCACTACCTTCGTTCCATTGACTGGGGATCCAGAGCTTTTTCTGAATGCCCAAGCTGCCACCACCCTTCCACTTTTCTGATTCCTGCTCATGCTTCACTTCCTCCGAGAAGCCCTCCCCATGTTCCCCACTCTCAGTGAACCACCCTGTTGTTCACGATTTCTCTTCTCCTTTCTCTTCTGGTCGTTCTCCGGATTTCAAGCTCGCATTCACCTATGATCTTGTCTCGCCAATGATTTTCTCTGTAAGCCCTGACACTGTAGGCTGTGTCAGGGATCCTGGCTGCTTTGTTTGTGTGTACAGTATCGGTTTCTAGCAAGGAGAAGACACAAGGAAAAGAATTGATGTGTGAACTTTTCATGCTTTTTATTACATAAGAAGTATAACCTCCTGTTTAGCCCAGGCTGGCCTCAGACTTCCTGTTCTGTCTCTGAGCTACCATTCATGGCTAGGATTTGCCATCTTAAAACTGCATAGTAGATCAATCAGTTGATTCACTATTTATGAGTGGGCATCATGATGTGATATTCTAGGTGCCCAGGAGGGTCCCTGACTTTGCAGGAGTCTCAAGTGTGGAATATGTCACTGATAGATTTGTCTTGTCAATTGACAAATGAGCAGTCTAGCTAAATATAACTCACATAGGCTTTTTAGTTCATCTACTGCTTGATTATAAATCCAGTGCTGGGCGTTGCTATGGGTGACAAAGAAAAATAAAGTTGTCTTTTATGTAGTCATTCATATAAGACTACTTACTTAATAACAGTGTATAGCCACTCTAAGCTAGGATCTATGATATATGCTAGCATAAACTCTAAGAAAAATGTATTTTTACGTGTAATTAAGAGCAACCACAAAGGCAGGTGCCAAATACTGTAGAGATGAACACTCAATGCTAAGGACATCAGAAAGCATCTTGGATAAAATAGAGTGAACTGATAGCAGCAGCTTCTTTATGCATAAGCACAGAGAAGTGATTGTAAATAGGAAGGAAACATCAGGCTGAATATCATGTTGAGGCTCTTGGCCTTTAGGGTAAAACGTTCCTTAAGTTTGGGAAAGGGTACTTTCAAGTACCGTAAAAATTTTTAAGTAATTGTGTATGTGTGTACATGTGGTATCATCTGCAAATAGAGATAGTCTAACTTTTCTCTTTCTAGCCCTTTAATTTCCTTCTCTTGCCTTATTGCTTTGGCTAGTGATCTGAGCAGCATATTGAAAGGGAGTGGGGATAGTAACCAGCCCTGTCACATTCCTGATTTTAGTGGGATTGCTTTGAGTTTTTCTCCATTTAGGATGATGCCGGCTATGGGTTTGGCATAAATAGCTGTCTTAGGATTTTGTTGTTGTTGTTTTTTAACTGCTGTGAAGAGACATCAACTATGACCGCACAACTCTTACTAAGGAAGCATTTCAGTCCATTATCATCATGATGGGGAGCATGGCAGTGTGCAGGTAGATGTGGTGCTGGCTGCATAATGACCGGAAGGCAGCAGGAAGTTGACTAAAAGTCACACTGAGGGAAGTTTCAGCAAGAGACCTCAAGTCCCCAGCCCCCAGTGACACACATCCTCCAATAAGGTCACACCTTCTAAGAGTGCCATTCCCTTTGGGGGGCATTTTCTTTCAAACTACCACAGTAGCCTTCGTTGTGTTGACATATACTCCCTCAGTTCTCTTCTCTCTGGGACATTCATGATTAAGGCATGTTGGATTTTGTCAGAGCTATTTTTTGTATGTGTGTGTCTATTGAGATGATCATGTGGGTTTTGTTTCCAAGTCCATTTATGTAATAGATTACATTCATTGACTTGTATACATCGAACCACCCTTCTATCTCCACAGGATAAAGCCAACTTAGTCATGGTGGGTAATCTTTGTAATGTATGTCTGTATTGTATTTTATTGAGAATTTTTGAGTCTATGTTCATCAGGGTTATTGGCCTGAATTTCTTTTTGTTGCATCTTTACCTGATTTTGTTATTAAAATAATACAGCTTCATAGAAGGATTTTGGGAGTGCTACTTCTGCACCCCCCCTTTGCATATAGATCTTCTTTGAAAGTCTGGTAGAATTTTGCTCTGAATCCATCTGGCTAGAGAGAAGTCAGTTAGCAGGCCCAGTACTGTTCCAGACAATGGTACCTATGGCACAAACAGCTTCTGTGAGGCATTGCCCAAAGCTTATGCACATGGAATATATATGTGTTCACCTGTGTGAATACAGGTAGGTATGTGTGTATATGACTGAACTGTGTATGCATAAATATATGTGTATGTATACATGAAGGTATATGTTTTCACAGGGGTATGCGTATGCACATAAGTGAATATATGTACACATGAGTGTTTTGGGGCTGGCCTGGTTGATGGGCAGTGTACACAAACAAAGACTGCAATGCAAAGATAATACTTTCTTTTACTGTAACAAGACTTTTGTGATCTCAAGCTAGAACAACACCACTTAACACAAGCACCCAGGAGCTTTTCACTACTGTCATTGTTGACTGTTGAATTTTTCCCAGTGTGCAGACTCATACCCTCCAAAAAAAGAAAAAAAAAAAAGCTGTTTAAAAGGCAACTAATAGTTCACATCAAAAAGACCATAATTACTCACTTAAGAATTGAATATAAATGGGCCATGGAGATGGCTCAGAGGGTAAAGGTGCCCATACCAAGCCTGATTCCATGAGTTCCATTCCAGGATCCACACAGTGGAAGGAGAGAGAACTGTAAACTGTCCTTTGAGCTCCACACATCATGTGCTGTGGCAGGATGTGGACACCCCCCCCCCCACACACACACAGAGTTTAAAAGAGAATTGAATAGAATCTAACAATTATAAAGACTCTTTAAATTTATGTGTATGCATGTGTGCCGGTGTGAGTTTATATGTACCATGTGAATACATCTACCTGCAAAGTCCAGAGAGCATTAGATCCCCTGAGACTGGGAGTTATAGGCAGTAGTGAGCCACCTGACATTGGTGATGGGAACTTAATCTGGGTCTTCTGCAAGAGCACTAAGTGCTCTTAGCTGCTGACCTCTTTCCAGACCCAACAATAAGGAAGGTAATCCTTATTCCCAATTCCATTTTTTGAGACCATATGACTCTTAAATGCTTTAGGCCTAGTTTATTCAGACTCTGAAAGTTAGATCACAAATAATCTATGGGGAGTGTTTCCTGGTTATTTGTTTAGATACAATTGGTGGATTTTGTGTGTTCAGTGCTCGGTGTGCTGGGGAATGCCAGAGTTTGACAAACAGACCAATCCTGAGCTATAACCCAGCCTCTAAGTGGATTTTTAAGAACTAAAAAGGATTGGTTAGTACAGCCACTTTGAAAGATAGTTTGAGCACTTCTTACGTTGTTCAACATGGGTAGAATACAGGTTTAGGGCCATGAAGCTATTGTGAGGATGTAATAACATGCTGCATTTCTAACAACCCTATGTAACACAGAAAAGAGACCCCCATATTAACTGTCGAATATAGTTAACAATAGTGTGCTAGCATTGGCTCATTAATTATAACAAATGTATCATACACACACCAGATGTCAATTAAATGGGAAAGCCAGGGACAGGAAATTTCCTGAACATTTTTTTTCTATAAGCCTAAAACTGAACTAAAATTAAAGTTGAGAAACCAAAAGTAAAAGTAAACAGAAGGAAGGCATCTCGGAAACGAAACGCAAAACAAACCCAACAGCTTGTCATGTGACACCCACACTTCATATTTCCAGTTTAACATTTCATCTCTTCTACATTTTATTTCATCACTAGCTAATAACAAAGGCAAGGCTTGACAATTTCTTTTAGAGATTTTGAGTGGTGAATAGGAAGGAGAGCTGCCTTCTACATGCTTGGTAGGCTCCCTTCGCCCGGCCTGCATCCCATGCTGACCCACTCACCTGGCCTTCAGGCCTAGGTCCTGGCTTGTTTTCAACTGCAGGCATTGGGACTAGCATCTACCAGGCTAAAGATTTTATGTTCAAATACATGTTGGTAGTTCTGTTTGGTAGAGAGGAAATGAAACCTCTGAGAAGTATATTCCTATGGTGGAGGCTGACTCTAGCCTGCTTGTTACCAGCTAGGCTAGGCCTTTCCTAACCTACCTGTCTGAGTGAGGTGATTGGAAATGCAGACATTTGGTTAAGTTGGTCCCGCCCTTTGCTACTGAAGTGAACAATGGATTTATCTCCCATAGATGCCACCAACCCAACAGAACAGTGGCTGCCATTGGGAAGAGTCATCTCAGTATCTTAACTGCTGAAACGATTCATTATTGTTATTCTCGTGGCATTGTTATTGCATACATACTATTATATTGTATACTTTATATGGGAAGCACACATTCATCTAGTTAAGTTGTAATGTCTAGTCCTATATGAAGAAGTGACAAGATTCAAATGTATCATACACTTGGCTTTGGAAATCGTATATTATTTTAGTGTTTAGCCATCTGGCTTCTCAAGTATGTTTGGCAGAAGGCAGTATTGACATTTGGCTTCCATGATTTAGCCTGCAGCTATTTGTGATGCAGGAGAAAGGAGCTAGTTCATGGCAGGGCAGAGCTAATGTGGTGAGTGGTCATTCCAAGTACTTTCCAAGGCGGTGCCTGCATGCTGAGGGGCTGCTCTGTAGACCATGGCTTTGAAGTCAAAGCTAGCTTACTTAGTGATGAAACTTTAAGATATCTAAACTTATATTTTCTCTTATTTGTCTCAAGAGTCTTTTAAGGATCTGTTACATTACAGGGGAGGCTAAAGGAACAATTATTTACCTATGTGTTCTCATATAATAAATCAGATAGCAGGGTAGTTAGAGAAATAATAATTCAATATTACAGATTTAGCCCTAAGCCAAACCAAAATATTTTTAGCATCTTAAATCTTAATTATCACATAAATATTTTTGAAATTATTATCATTTAAATTAGTCCATAGTGAAAGTATACAATGTAATCTGAAGTCCTACAGATTCAGAATGCTTGTTCCAGCGGTGGAGAAGTTCATTGAAATGTATGATTTGAATGGGTCTCTGATACTTATTTTCAAGTTTTTAATAATGTTAATTAAAAATTTTAAATAAAATCAGTGCAACTAGTGTACCTCTTTAAGACACGGAGCATACTACATTGTGCTTAAAATAGCTTTACAACTCACTTCATATTCTGAGGCTAAATAAACTCTCAAAACAGACAATATCCTTTGATTGACTATAATATACCTTATATTAAACTATTTTGGACTTAAGCCATAATTAATACACATTGAATCTTTAAAAACTACTATACACTTTTGTGACCTATAAAATTAATTTTAAAATGTTTAACTTGGGATAACATTCATATTTCTGTATTATGTGTGTGCATTGTGCCATTATTTTTCTTAGCAGGACAGAAATAGCAGTAGAGGACTGCTCTGCTATGGGCCCCACACCCTCTGATACAGACAGCCAACTCCTGCCTGAAAATGTTTGGGAAAAATGATCTGTACTGAACGTATACAGACTGTTTTTCTTGTCATTCCCTAGACTGGATGGCACGGCTTTTTCTGTTGCCTTTACATTATATTAGTGTTACAAAGAATCTGACGAGCATCTGAAGTGTACAGGAGGATCTGTGAGCTACATGCAAATGCTGTGCCGTCTTCTGTAAGGAATTTGAGCCTCCTTGGATCTGGACATTACCTTTAGGCACTTGGGGACTCTTCTAGCATCACTGTTGGACTGATTCTCACAATACTGTTTAAATGTTTTTGTGAAATAACTCGTGTGTGTGTGTGTGTGTGTGTGTGTGTGTGTGTGTGTCTGTGTGTGTGTGTGTGTGTGTGTGTGTGTGCGCGCGCGCGCGTGCACTTATCTTCCTTTCTATAAGAGATCATGAATGCCAGTGCTGAGCCTGGGGAAAATATAAAAACAAACATGACCTTTGATCCTACCGAGATAATCATCATCTCTTAGTCATATAGATAAAATTTCTTAGTCATATCTAACTATAGATATAAACAGATGTACTTTGCCAGAAATTGTTGAAATATTTATACACAAACATGTATCATTTTGAGAGAGAAGAGAGAGAGAGAGAGAGAGAGAGAGAGAGAGAGAGAGAGAGAGAGAGAGAGCGCGCACTATATAATGCTTCAGAGTGGCAGCTGCGTTCCTTTAATTTTTTATGGGAACCTGTCAGTCATTTTAGAGCGAGCACCCGGCTCAGGCTCTGCCATGACATTTCCCGTTGATCTTTCCTTCAAACAGAAAGTTCATGACTGTCCTCTGCTGTTAGTGTGATTTACCTTCGTACGTCTAGGAAGTCAGGATTGTTGCTGATGTTATGTTATTGTTTAGCGGGGACTGACCTCTTGGTCTGAAGCCAGTGTGTCCCCAGCTGCTAGAAAAATAAATCCAGCCCTCATTTCAAAGATTTCTAGGTTTATGGCTCAAAGACATTTTCTAGGCCAGGTTAAGTACTTGGTAGGCCTCTCCTGGCAAACCTCAGACATACTGATAAAGATTATTTGAGCATTGTTCTACAAACACAGATGCTATTTGGTTAGAAAAAAATGTATTGCAGCTGCTAACATGCTGCCTGCGCTTGAAAATCAGTATCTATGCAGTTCTGATTCCATGCTAGAATATGTGGTTTTTCTTAATTTTGAAAATAGGAAGTGCAATATGTCACAAGGTGCCTTCTCTCAAGATGAAATATGTCATTTCTTACAGGCAAAAAATAACCACCTCATCATAGGAACCTGAGATTGAAGTAATACTGTGTTCTGTCCAGCTAGCCTGGATGGTGCTAGCAGCAGAGGTTGGCAGACTACAAGGAGCCTCTGAAGATCAGCCTGTTTTCCTAGGTTCCTTCCAAGGACAGCACCTCTCTCATGCCTCAGCATCTTTACTGCAGCTTCTGCTCAGTATAAAACACCTGGGAGCAGAGGAGAGTGACCTTCGGCAATAGGTTTATTAAGATAAATTAATTTATTTGTAGATAATTGGCAGCCTAAAATTAAAAATCAGTTTATCTGGGCATCAACAGTGATGTGTGTGTGTGTATGCATAAATACACCAAGAAACTTAATATTTTATCAAAAGGCACAACTCTAAAAATGAAACCTACTGACTGGTTTCTATAGCAACCACTCCTGAAATGTATCTGGTCGATGTGTGTCTTCCCATAATTTTTCTTTGCATGTTTTAAGGAGTTCCTTGAATTGTCTTTCCTAAGATGGATGGATGGGTAGATAATTAAGTAACAGAGAAATAGAGATGAATTTTCTCTAGAGAGAATATAAGACTATCGTAAAATTTCCATAGATTCATATAGAATATTATTTTATTCTTAGCACAAATATATTTGACTAAGGGACAGATATATTTTTAAAAACTGTTTAAATTAGTAATAAGGCCTGTGAAGTACTAATTCATAAAAAAAGATCCTATTTTCTGATATTAACTGTGAGGTGCATTGATTTCTAGAGTGACAATGGTTTTTTTTGTTTTGTTTTGTTTTGTTTTGTTTTAAATTCAGGCTCATTTGTTGTCCCTGCAAGATCTTGTTAGGGGTTCTCCCTTCTGTGGTCATCTTTTCCCATCCATCACCCAGGGCCCCAAGTCTGTGTCTCAGTGGATCTCTGACTTTGACTTAATGAACTTTCTTTTTAGCCGTTCTTTCTTGTCCAAGGGTATGTGGCCAGAACATACGATAGAAATCACAGCTAATTTATTCATAGATCTCAATGTTTCCCAACAGGTTCGTTCAGAAAAGTTGACAATGTAACCATTGTGTTGTATTTCGGGGTTTTTTTTTTTTTTAAGTGAATTTGGGGGTTGTTCAGAGAAGTATTTCTGCTTTCTCAAGCTCTGTCATGTTACCAAATGAATAGATATGGCCAGATGTTTGCGATTGTAAAACACATCACTGAGAGCAGTGGTGTCACAGCCAGCTCATAGCATTTATCTGGTTAAATGTGGAGGGAACCATTCTGTGAGGCAAAGAAGTGGCAGGAAGTAGAGATACTAAGGAAATACACTATGGTCCAGCAGCCAGGGAATTTCATGTGGCCGGCAGAGACGAGAGAGAAACCAGGGTGTCTTGAAGCCTGTTAGATACATTTGCTAATAACAACATGTAGTAGAAATGAATATTTAATGTTGGAGCCCCCTGTTTCACTTTCAATTCCTCCCAGGCCTTAAAAATGAGATTCTTGATGCTCCTAGGTGAGGAGGATGGCTTTGCACAGTCTCCTAGACCCCTCTTATAAGGCCACATAGTGTCCAGTTAACATTTAGCCCCAGTCTGTTTAAGTAACAAGCTTCCTTTTCCATTCAGTGGGCTGAGATTGGTGATTTGCTTACCCTGGGTGGCCAGGGATAGGTCCTTCCATATCAAGCCTGGGATTGTGGTTGCATACCACCACACTGCCTTTCTGAGAATGAGTTCTGGGGGATCAGACCCAGATTCTCAGGCATGTGCAGTACGTACATCACCAGCTGAGTTGTCTCCCCAGCTCTCTTGCATCTTCCTGGTGTGCTCAACTGTCACAACAACATTTGTAAGTTAGCTGTGTTACCCGAGACTTTCTCGGTTGAAAAGGACAGGATATCTTAAACGTAAAACTTGTTATAAAACTTATCTTCCGAGTAAGCAGCTGGCTGTAACCACTGTTGTCCCCACTGATGGATAGGAGCAAGCCAGGGATGGACAGAGATCACAGGAGGCGGTGGAGGTTTTGAAAGGTGAAGTTACTGGCCCAAGGTCACTTGGCTGGTTGGTAATCAGCAGTCAGGTCAGTTTCCAAAGCCATTTCAAGTCTACCATGAATGACCCGATCTCTGTGTAAGAGTGCCTATGCTTTTACACCTTCTCAACGGCGGGCTATGGAACTGTTGGCCCAGACGGGATCCTTCCCATCCTCAGTTCCTACTGTGGTCCCTTCATCAAGTCTGGCTAGTGATCAGCTGGATATACCTTCTTTCTCTTTCTTCTAAAGTGCTGTTAGAATGTCTCATGGACAGAGTCGTTCCTTTGACATTTTTATTGCTCTCCACTTCTAAGACCGACCTTTTGCTGACCTGGCCTCTAATTCTGGGAAAATCTTTACTATGTAAGTCCTGTGAACAGACGAGACCTTTTCCAGGCTCTTTTGTCCAGTGCTCTGACCTTCTTGGAGATGTTTCTTGGTTGCTTTGGTAAGCAAGTTTATGGCAGTGTTCATCAGTTCAGGCAGCAGGCCGTAGACACAGATGCACGCATGTTCTCACCGTCCGCAGTCTTACTGTGTGGACTCTGAGGGAGCGTGCTGTATGGGGGACAGCCTAGACTCTGCTCTTGGTCTGTTTATGAGGAAATTACAGTGTTTTTCAGCGTTTACAGAACCAGTGACTGCAGTTGTGACTCTTGATGTGTTTAGTCTTTACATGTATTCATCTCTACATCAAAAACAGAGGAAGCCACAGGAAATTGCTGCCTGTATTTCCAGGAAACTGAACTACATCACCAGCTGCCCAATCTGCAGAGCCCAGAATACCCTGGTGTAGGCATCGTCTTAGCTGATGGAGGTGGAGATAAGGAGGAGTGTTCTCATCCTGTCATTCTGCTGGTGTAAGCCTAGAGAAAGCGAGCCCTTAGGCCTGAGGAGAATTTCAAAAACCCACTTTAAGCACTCAGTTTCTGAGAGTGTGAATATTGTGTGAAGTGAGCTGTGCCCTGTGCCTGACCCAGGGGCCTATGGGAGCGGTCTCCCATCGCAGGCTGAGGTAACTGTGGGAGAATTGTCCTATGAGCCCGTGATTGGAGTCTGGAAGCCAAAGACAGTAAGCTTACACTGACCACCTACTGTTTTTAAAACCTATGCTGGCAGTGGTGACAGCACCTGGTCTCTATTGGATGTTGACCTTGGTGAATCTGGTATTTGCTAAGGACCCCATGAGCATTAATTAATCGCATACATTCTCCCAACGGCCTGCTTTGTTTTTTTCCAATTTTCAGATTTAATACTCAAAACTCATAGAGCTTAAGTACTTTGTCCAGGGTCACATAGGTATTTAAAACAAAACAACAACAACCACAAAAAACCAAGTTTAAACCTAAATACCTATTATTTTAGGCCAGCAGTCTGAATGGTCTAGTGGATTTCACTACAGGTGGCATGTGTGTACACATCAGTGGACGCTCACCAGAGCTTCCTGGGGCAGGCTGAGAATGCACAGAGTAGAGGCTCTGGCGCAGGTCTCACCTCATACAATCAACATATGATTAAAACAAATACGAGAAATTCACATTGCTTTGTGAACTGTTCATTGTAAGCGTACGATTTCCCATCCCTCAGACCAAAGGGAGGCAGACTAGAATGGTAGTCAGCACAAATACTTTAGGCATAGTGATAGCTGTCTAGTGAATAATAGCCTGTGTCATTGCAAAAGAAAAAAAAATCATTTTGGATGCAGGGTTACAGCCTGTTAAATGGACAGCACAACCTAAGAAAAGTTTGTCTGAGAGTTAGCAATGACAACAGAGTGTCTGAGGACTTGGTAGAATCAAGACTTTGAACTTTCTGCCAGCTCTTAGGAGGAGGCCAAGAAAAGTCTCATGGAAACTGATTTTTCTTTTAGAGACAGGTCTTACTATACAGCCCGGGCTGATCTCCTGCTTGCCAAAGCAGTCTCGGTTCACAAACCTCTTGCCTTAGCCTCCCAAGTGCTGGATTACAGGTGTGTGCCATCATGCTTGGCTGATTTCCAGGTTTTAAAGAAAAAAGAAAATCTGTTAAAACTTTAGAAAAATAGCATGCAAAGTGGCATAGAAATTATAGACATTTTTGTTGGTTTAAGGTCATTGGCTTGAATCCCTTCAGTGTAGTTATAATACCCTTATTTTTAGGATTAAAAATCTTACATAGCGTAAAATACCATGTCTTATAGATTGACTCTTTGATTTGTGTATATTCTGCCTTAATTTCTCTGTCATCCTGGGCTTATTGTTGACTTCATGGACTTTTCTCAGTAACATTTCTACTAATTGAGAAACAAAGAAAATGAATTAGTTCTGATACTTACAAAAGGGCATTTTAGTGGTTTTTTTTTTTTTTTTTTTTTTTTTTTTTTTTTCTGAGTAGGTGGGAACCACATGGGCCTGTGTACCCTGGAGCTCCCGACTATAATCTGGGTCACAATTAAGGCAGGAGAAGAGGGCCACCTGCAGGGATGGGTTTTTAACCCCATTATATCTAAAAGAACAGTCTCCTCTGGACAACTGATACAACCCGAGGATAGAGCTGCTGATTAAAACGGAGTGCTTTGATTACTTGAAGCTCAGTCCTGATAAGTATTTCCCTCTCCTTCAGTAGTAAAGGTTGAAATTCTCAGGAGGCACATCTGCTTATTTGTACCCTTAGGAGGTTCATATTATAGTTAGATCCCTCTACTTTGGATTGGATATACTTTGTCTATTAAAGGCTGGAAGACCAGCTTATTTCTTCCTGTTGAGAAAATAATAATGTCTAGCTTTCACTAGAATTTTCTTCATCACCAAGGCTCTCTTAAATATGGACTAATTAGTTAAAATGGAGGAAATCTGGCAAAATAGCCTTTCTTTGTAAACCAGACTTAGATTATTCTGTGATTTGCTGTATTTTTGGAACAGAAGCAACTAGAAGCCTTTTTATTATTGGCTGTAATAGCAAGTGGCATCTCTTATTATGTTTGGCTGCTGACATATCAAATTACATTTTAGTTGGTTGTTATAACATGAAATAGTAGAAAATGAGTAGATTCAAAATGAGACTTGCAGCCCTGGGACATGGAAGAGTTGACATTGGGGTTGCCATGGCAACCTCTCGGGATGTAGCTTTCTAGTCCTTTAGATTAGGTTCTGGCCCAGGGTCACCGTGTTGGAATTGGATGGGGGTTTGGTAGCAGGATGCAAATGTTGTATCTTTACTTGACATCATTTAAATTTGCCGGTTGGTCATATTGCCAAGGTCAAGGAGGAAGAACATGGAAAGAACATTTAAATTTCTGTAAAATCTAGACAAGGTCACATCTGCCAGTGAAAAGATTCAGAGTGTCTGAGACTCAGCAGCTGAAATACAGGATAAAAAGTATGTGAGTGTAGCCGTGAAAGGGTATATCTAATGCATAATTGGGAAATTAAACCTTTTTATAATTGCCTGATAGAAATGGGACTGAACATCCTCAAACAAACCGCAAAGCTAACGAAGGCTGTATTCTGAGGCTCAGCTGAAAATGACCTGCTCTGCTGGGTATGGAATTTAGATCAGAAAAGGTCTGCGGCAGATTGTGGCTGGAATCTGTTGAGAACAAGGCCCCATCACATGTCACTTCTTACACTGGCCTTATCCATGAGGACTGCATTTTGATATAGTCATGTGCCTCTGAGTGTGACATCAGCAGGGATGGAAGCCATGTGGAAGAAGGGGCGGTCTCATTTCTGCAAGTAATAGTGTGATCTTGAGCAAAACACAGTTTCATTCTGGGGGTGGGGGTAAGAAATGAAGGGGTTTAGTTTCCTTTGTTTGTCTAGTGGTCTTATTGATCATCTTGTATGCATAGCCAAGTGCCCACGTTGCCCTTTGCCCATCTGACTTGGCAGAACTGTCTGTCATTGTTAGTAGGGCCTCCTGATAATTAAGTGAGAGCAAAAGGATTCCTTCCTACCCCATCCTATTTCAAGTTTTTAAACTGTGGTTTCTGAAGCAAAGTTTTCTGTATGATAAGGTGAGGAAGAAAATCCACACTGAAGATGACCAGTAACAGTGCATTCACCTGTCATCATACCTGGTGTACATTGTCTGTCTGGAAACAGTACTTTGCACATATTATGTTATATCATCCTTACCCCATGCACATGTGTGCACATGACATGCATAAAATTGAGCATTTCCCCCGTACTAGATATTATGCCAAACATTCCCCATAATCCAAAAAGTTTATACATTAAGTTAAACTTCATGACAAAGGAGATCACCAGTTATCTTCACTTTTTACCAAAGACACTGAGCTATAGCTGCTAACTGATGGAACAATTGTTGATCTCACACAGCATGGCCTCAGAGACCTCTCTCATAACCTCTCTGCCATTTGTATGATACAATCATCAATCACTTGGAGAATTTCAGATAGGTAGGAACTAGGGTCCCTGCTCCAGTCCAGTCAGGATCTAAAAGATTGCTGTGTAGACTGGGTTTGCAAGCCAGAAACCAGAACCACTAACTAGGAAGCAGGTTCTATGACTGCGTAGTTGGCTGTAGCCACAAAAGGCTGACACTGCGTTGCTACAATGACAATCCATTTGTTCTTGTTTGTCAGCCCAACTTCACAATCACACCGAGCATCCTTACCCAGATGGTGGTCTTCAAGCCACCAGTTTCTTTAAAGGCCTTTTAAAGATTTGCTAACACCAGATTATGAGGATGAGAACAGATTTATTTTTTTCAAGACAACCCAGTGATTTCCTACTTCCAAGTGTCCAAGTTAATCTTTGCTGATGGGCATCACTAACCTCAATGTAAATCCTCATGTGTTTTCATCTGGGAGCTAAGCCATGGACACGATTCCAGAGCTTGGGTGCAAATTGGACCCACTCAGGTGATCTTTAAACCTACAGGGACCTGGCTCTTACTTCAGTTGCCCTTACCTTGAAGATCTTCAGGTGATTCTGCTGAGCCGCCATATTTGAAGCAGTGGTTTGAGAATTGAGCCTGAGAAGTTTCCAGTTGTTCCGGTCTGGACTGGTCTTGTTTTACACTCTCTTAATACAGTGTTGCCACCGTCCCTCTCTTGTGTGTTTCAGCCGGCATGACTAATCTGTGCTTAATTCTGCTAATTTCACTTCCTGCCTCTGAACTCTACTCATAGTCAAGTGATAGTTTCTCCCCCAAGAATTTCTTACACCAGTATCATTTTTGGAGAGAGAGGGATGACATTTCTGTCACAAAGTTTTCATCCTATTTGACTCTCTTATTTTTACTCCGAAGTACATTTCTTCTTAAATTGTTCTACTCTTATGGCACTGTGCTATCTTTTTGTATGCTGTGTTTTAATTCTAAGGGCAAAGTAAATGTCTCTTTCATGTAACTTGTGACGCTTACCCACAAATACGGGGTCATCGTTTTTCCCTGTTGAATGGTGACAGCTGTTGTGTTGTGGTGCTCAGAAGCTGATAATATCTTCCAGGTAACAACATGGTCAAGTGGTAGAAAACAAGGGAAGGGATAATTTAAGTCCGATTATCCTCTGGGGGTTAGTACATTCCAGTTCACATAATTCATTAGAAGATACCATTGCATTATGAAAACATTCTGCAGCAGAGGATGCATTGCATGAGAAGCTTACAGATGTCCCTGGTTACCTTAGAATCCTCGTTGCCCCAGGTGGATCTTAGATGGAGAGAGATGCCTGGTGGATGGAAGGAACATGGAGCAAGGGCTGGTGGAATATTGGGCCTGATTGAGTTTGGCAGATGGTAAGGGATTACTAAGATATAGAGGTGCCTATTATGTCAGAGTCAACAGCAAAAAAATGGAAGACATAAAAATGGGGTGAGGGCTATGAAGAGTTTTTGTTTTTCTTCGTGCAACTGTTGATACTCAGTTGTCTCTACTCTACTGGGTGTTTGGATCACAGAACAAGGCTATCCTGTAGGCCTGTTTACTCCGATTGTCTTAGGCCTAAACTTTTTGAAATTAAGTCTGCTCCTTGCTTTAGCATTTTCCCCTCCTGCCATCTGTGGCTCAGTGCTGCAACACCTCCGAAAAGAAAGGGGAAGGGAGTTAGGAGTTTGCTTTTTGAAAGGAAGAGCCAGAGCAGGCAGGGATCTGTCACGGTTGTGCTCTTTGTTCAGGGATTAGGACATGCCAGCAGCTCCACCCCTCATTTGGGGGGCTGTTTTCCTCCCATATTTCCTAATTTTTCCCATGACGTTCTAGCCTGTTTCTTCACAAGATTGTGAGGCCTGAAAGACCCATTGTTTCACAGGAGTGGGTGCTTGTAGCATTGCTGTCTGGCTGTCTGGGGTCTGAATGTGGGTGGTGCACCCCGCTGGGCCATACAGAGTGGAGAATGAATGACTTAGACTTCTGACAGGAGCAAACACGGTTCACCCTGAGGCCCTAGAGTGCCTTTCTCTGGTAGAAGATGCTGCTTTCTTAGTGTCCTTCATAAACTGCAATCTGATAGGCGGGGGAAGTTCCTTAGCAGCAAATCAAATGGACAAAGGCTTATACAAACTTGTCTTCAAATAAATTGAAACCTTTATTCCTGTAATGCACTCAACACTATTAATAGCCTGCCTGGATTCAAGTGAGTTCTTGGAGAGGAGGACCTTAATCTCCGTAACCAGTCCCACTCAGTGTACTTTTTAAGTGTATAAAATATTAATTGTTGTAATGGTTCATAAGCCCCAAGTAAAGTAAAATAGAATTCTTTTTAAATAAAGAAAGTAGGGTTTGGTGTTAGTGGGACATTCTTTAAGGAAGGTAGTATACTGAGACAGTGTCTCACATTTGTAGCTCAGTATGGCTAGGAACTCATGGCAGTCTTCCTGATTCAGCCTTCTGCATTCTGGGATCAGCAGTGTGAGCTCCATACCTGAATTAACAAAGGTAATGGATCACTGTGGGAGATACTACATTGTGTGGACTGATGAAATCTTAACACTTTCGACTCAGCTTACAGAGTGTGGAGTCAGCTGTTCACCCCTCAGCCCCTTCACATTCTCTAAGTCTTCTGACAGCTTGGAATCAAGTGTTACACCAGGGAAATCAGCAAACATCATGAATCTGAGTTCTTTGTCCTCAGAGCTAACATCACACCACTGCCCAAAGTAGACTTTGAAAGTTCAGGAGGTTTCTCTCTGGAAAGTACTGTAATGCTTCCACTTAGCGCAGTACCAGCTTTATATGGAATATAAAGCCATGTGGCTCTTCGGCCTGAAACTCCCTAGTTGTTTGTCACTTGGAGTAAAAACCTCACTGAGACCTTAAGGCTGCAGTGACCCAGGGTCCTTTGGCTTCTCTTTCCTTATTCCCACCCTTCTCCCCAAGGTTCTCTTCTCTATCACAGGTTCCCCTGGTCTCATCACAGTTTCTGCGGACTGCATATCTGTGCTCCTTTTTTGGAAGAGGAGAACTGGTATGAGACTTCCTTTCCATCCCAGGCGGGCCTTGAACTCACAGTCATCCTTTCCTGTGTTCTGGGTACTTGTGTAGCAGAAGTGTATAACCGACCCCAGCCCAACATGTTCTTTTAAGTCCCTCCCCTTGAAGCCAATGGTATTCAAATTTGAGGGTCTATTAGGATTACCTAGAGGGCCTCGGACCAGTGATTCTGACCAGGGGCAGGTTTCCAAGTTGTGCTTTTGATGATCCATGCTCTACATGATAGGTTTTGGGTTTACTCATCATGGGTCTCCTCCATGAGGCCCACTTTGACCATCCTATTTAAAACCACAGCCACCTTTTCCATAATCTCCAGGGTTTTTTTTTTGTTTTTTTTTTTTAACTGCTCTTTTTACCTTGTAACAAAACAATGGCTGTTGTGAACCCTGTGTTTATCATCTGTCCTCAATAGATTATAAATTCCATAAAGATGGGAAGTTTTTTTTTCTGTTTCTTCACTGTTGTATCCCAGGTTTCTCAGGGTGCCTGGAACATGATGAGTGAACACATTGTTGAAGAATTAGCTAATGAGAAACACCGAGGCATAAATAATGTATCACAAATATTGGCCCAGCTCCCTTCAGTCTAAGTCATTAGCTGCTCTCCAGGTGCCCTTTGGAGCATCATTTCTCGGCTTCTCTACATTTACAGCAGTGAGAAATGGTTTCTCCTCTTGGCTAAAGTTTGGGACTAACCTGATGATCTTCATGTAATGGCACACCAATGGTTCCTCTTAAATTTACTTTTGACTTCAGAGTGCTTACTAAGCCAATGACCTTCAACCCCTGGTCTGCCTTAGTTCCCTGGAGAGATTTGAAAGGCTCTGTAAATATTTAATTTGCATTCCATCTTAATACTTTATATGCCTTTATAACTATAATTTTAAAAACACACACTTGAAGCATTGCCAAATTTGAATGCGTTGAGACTACCAGTACATTGAATTAGATTATCAAGTTAACTTCAAAATAGTGCTTTTTATTAATTTGATGTCTATATCTGAGTTTCTCACAAATTGTTCAAGATTAAGGAGGGGAGAATTTATTTCATCTTAAAGACCATTACTGAGAGGGACATAGGCAGAAACTCAAGGAAGAAACCTGGATGGGAAACCACAGAAGAATGCTCCATGTCTATTCACCTAGCTTTCTCATGTAACTCAGAACTACTTGCCCAGGGTTGGCATTGCTCTCAGTGGCCTAGACCCTTCTCCATCACTTAATCAACAAAATGCCCACAGATTCACCCATAGGGCAATCTACAGAAGGCAATCCCTTAATTAGCGTTCCTCTTCCCAAGTGTGTCAAGTTGACGGCTAAGATTAGCTAGCACACAACTAACTAACCATTGATCAGAAGTTCTGTGCCTGTGTTTTTTTAGCTTCCAGCCTGATTAGGCTCCAAACTGAGCAATTACAGTCTTCTCATCACACATACTCAGAAGGTGGATTCCCTGCCACGGGGTTCAGATCCCCCGTGGGCTGCAGGTTTCTGCGTGGGTTGGCAACCCACATGCTGTCACAGGGTCACTGTACTCTTCATTTCCAGTGCTCCTTGTTTTAAAGAATTTAAGTAGTTGTCAGATTACAATTCAATTAATTAATTCAATTAATTACATTAGTCGTTAAAATTTGAAATAAAATCTGACTCGATTTCTTTAAAGCTTTTGGTTAAGTTTGAGGCAGATTATCAAATGATAAAATGTAATAAAACCATTAGAGTTACCAAAGCAGTTTTCTGTTCACATCCATTCATCTCCAGAATACAGATGCAGACATTTCATGTAGTGTTGGAAACAGCAACGAATTCAGTTTTCTTCATGTCAAGTTGGAGCCTGAGCAAGAATTAAGAGAGCAAAGAGCTGAAGCTCTGTCTGAAACTTTCTCCAAGTTTTTATCACATGCTTCAGAGAGCAGGCAATCTCTGTAGTTAACTGTATGGGGACTTTCTTAATTCAGCACAACTGAATATAAACATCCAACTCAAATCCTGAATCACTTCGAAGTCAATTGATGTGAACCCTAGTCCCTGAAAAATCCACTCCTAACCAAAGCAGAAGTCTGTTGAATAAACTGTAGAAAAAAGTCTGCATTATGTTTCAGGGAGCATCTTGTAAAATTCTTACACATCGTTGTAAGTTGTCAACACTGTAGTTGAGCCCCTCAGAAGTAATGATTGTGTCCGTGTATTTTGCTGTATACCTCTAACCTCAGCATTTGGGAGGCAGAAACAGGGAGATCAGGAGTTTGAGGCTGGGCTGGGCTTCATAGTGATGTTAAGGTCGGCACAGACCACACATAGTAGAGACCGAGCAAAAGCTTCAGATTCTGTCCCAAATCATTGTGTCCTCTTGTGCCTAGCACTGCCTAACCTATGAGGAATGTTTAAAAAATAAATGTTTTTAATAAATAACATTGTTTTTTTCAACTGCAGAGGTATGCAGAACTCACCTTAGATACCCAATACGTGACGTTTCACTGAAAGTACACATTATAGCATTAAAACACCCTGACAGCACCAACAACCACCCTATTGGACAGTCTTCCATCCCTTCTCTTTCATAACGACCAAACATTTGAGATTTTCTAATTCTTTCTAGAAATGCCAATTGGCTCTGACTATTTTATGTTGCCTTACCTTTCCTATTTTGGCTTCCTTCATTCTTGGCATGGGCTGTGGGTGCAGCTTACAGCCATTTCCCCAGCCGGTGTTCCCGCTCCGTCATCCAGTTCTTGTATGATCAGCTTATGAGAAAAGCCTGTGTACATTCTTTGACCGGTGCTGTCTATAAGATCTGTGTCTATGCCGACCTTGAATTATGATCAGTACACCCTGGAAGATGCTACATGTGAACAGACCATATGCTTCAAGAACCAGTATAAAATGTAAAATAGTTCTCTAATAATTTGTATATTAAGAACATGTTAAAATAGTAATTTATGTATGTTGGGCTCATCATCTGCATAATTTCCTAAGGCTTTCTGTCATCCTTTAAAACCTGTGTGTAACAGAATTGTAACGCCTCTATTAGCTAATAAAAGGTATATTTAAGATCATGAGAGTGTGGATCAGCAAAGGCGGTGGGCTTAAGACATTTGCACAGGTAGTGGCCTTCTTGGCACCCTCATTAGACTGAATAAACAGAACTTCCCTGACATTCTTCTTAATTGCTTTTTAATGATAGTCTTCCTTTTGTGCTTGGCATGTAAGAAGCCAGTGCTGCAAATAAGATGTGGCAACTATTTCTGATTAATGGTTCCTAACATAGCAAATTGAGCTGCAGTTCTTACAGAGATAGAAAATTGTTTTCTATATATCAGCCATCCAAAAATACAGTCAAAAGATATACATTTAATACCTTGAGATTTACAAGATATTTTAATATCTTCAAAGTACAAATAGAGTACTTCCATTCCTGTAAAGGAGAAACTCAGCTAGGGAAATCCTATAAATTCCAACAGCATGCACCAATTTTGCAGACTGTTATAGCGCAGGCCTGGTTAGTAACTCCATTGGCAGAGTACTTAACATGAATGAAACCCTAAGTTTGATCACCAGCACCACATAACCTAGGTATGGTGGCACATCCCTGTAAGCTAAGCCTCAGGGGTTCAGTCAAGAGAAAGGATATTATCCTTGGCTGCGTAGTTAGCTGGAGGCCAGCCTGGTATATGCGTAAGATCCTGTCCCCACTCACCCCTGAACAAATGCAGAATAAAAAGAGCATCACTTTGTCAGCTCTCAGTTGGCTGAAAGTGTCTGCATGTTCTTATTCTAAAGCACCATGTCTCTCTCCCTGGATAGGCTCTCTTTTTGGGGAAGGAGCCCGTCAGAAAACTAAACAATAGAAGTTGAATACCTAAGAGCTTGGGGGGAGGTTTGGGGGGGGGGGATTGGGTCCTGCAGTTCTTCAGGGCTATGTCATCCTGTGTGAGACTGACGTCAAGCAGATTGAATGCTGAGACAAATGTGTGTGTGCATGCGTCCACATGTGAGATTTAAAGCCTCACTGTCAGTGTGTGAAGTGTCTGTGAAGGACACCACAGCAAACCCTGGATCTGTCAAGAATGCACCTATTTTTAACATGCTGGATCAAGTGTCAGCACTCCTAGGAGATGAGGAAGGGAGGAGAGAATGTGGGGGGTAAGACTGACTTGTAGAGATTCTGGTGATGTGAAAGACCCTCTGGCGTGTTTACAATTCAGCTGTGCATTCTTAAGGGCTCCATTGCTGCCAGGTCAGGTAACATTTTCTTTGCATGTGATGAATGGCAGAGAATTCTTTTGCAGGGGAACCAAAGAGCTGGGAGGGAAGAAAAGGGAAGACAGGAAAAGAGAGAAACAGAAACACGCAGCTCCAGAGGGATACAGCCTTTGCTTTGCAGTTGCCTATGTGGATAGAAACCAGATGGCATACTGGAACACCCGCTTGGCTATCCAAGAAGCCAACATATGGCTAATGGTGGGGAGAGAGAGCCTCAGAGCCAGAGCTTTGCTGATGTTTCATATTACAGATTGTTACAGTGTGTCATTACAATGCAAACCTAAGTGCTTAATACCCACTGCAGGCGCTGGCCATACACTTATGAGAAGGACTTTTAACTCTTTGCTGGCTCGGAATGGAGAAGTGACATCATAGGGAGGCTGAAAAATGTCTGCTGTGGAGAATTATGTAGTGGAAACAACATTGTTTTAGGACATGGGAAGCCTTCACTTCACTGAATTTAGCGGTTTTCTGAGAACTTTTTTATGTATGTCTCTCTCCATATTCCCTACTCTTCTCTCCCGCGAACACACACACATACACACACACACACACATGCACACACGCGTGCACACATGCACACATACACACATGCATATACACACACACACATACACACAGAGGATGTAGGGGCCTAAAGTTGAAATTCCAGGCTGTGTCACCCACTCGGGTGGGCTAGACAGCCCCTTCACCTGGAAGCCACATCACTGCACTCCGAGGTCACACATTTGAAGTTTCTGTTGGGGAAGCTTCGGGCAACAGCAGGTCTGTGTTATCTGAGGAGCTGCTGAGCCCATTCATCTGCTTTTCACAGCCCGCTTCCTTTTATTTTTAGCCAGATCCGTCAGGCCTGACAGGCGGGTAATTTGAGCCAGAGGAAGGGCAGCGCTCCAGGTCCTTTCCACAAAGCAATTCTTCTCCTCCCTCCTGGGAGGGCTCCAGACTTGGCCTGCTTCAGGCAGATGGATTTGTTGAGTCATGTGAGATCATTTACACAAAAACACAGTGAGGCGGTGGAAATAGAAAGGGAGGGGAAAAAAGAAAGAAAGAAAGAGTTAGAGAGAGGGAAGGAAGGAAGGAAGGCCAAATAGAGAAGAGGAAGGCAGGGGGGGCTCACTGCCAAGCGCAGGAATTTTGCAGCAGGCAGCTAGACTGAAAAATGCCTCCGAGTCACTTGTATATAAGGTAATGTCTAGTTTACGCATGGGTGGAGCCAGGCTAGAAGCGCCCCCCCCCCACACCATTTTCAGCAGAGGAAAGGAATATGGGGAAGGTTTTATTTTTGTAAAAGTAGCACCCAGTAACAAAGACTACACTGTGACAGTGTTGGTCCAGTAGCAGTAAAGGACCAATGGGCTGCTTTAGAGAAAATGAGTTGCTCTGTGATGTAATACAAGTTTGCTTTGTCCTGACGCCAGCATGACTGTGGACACAGAGGAGGGAGAGAGAAAGTTGGAACAGGATTTTTAAGTTAATGGTTTCCAGAGATCATTGAGCATGACTGGAGTGAATGGAGGAAAGTAGATATTGTGGAGAATTGCTGAGAGGTATACCATAATTACGGTAGGTAAAGGGAGTTATCACTTGGTTTCCATGCTCAAGATGACTAGAACAATTTTGAAATGCCAAGGAAGGTATCATTTCCCCTGCCAGGGTATTTATTTTCCTTTAACATTTGGGCAGTAAGAGGAGCTAGAATCTTAATTGTGGGAAGCTGTATTAACTTCACAAATCAGCTTTGCTTACAGTTTGTACCACAAGCCTTTGAAACATTCCCTTGAAACTGTCCCCCGCTCATTCATGAATCTGAATTCGCTTATTTACAGTGGTGTGGGAAATTGTCTTGTTTTAAAGAATAAAAGGCTTCATAAAGAAAAATTACCAAATTATCTAGATGTACATTCTTCTAACAAATGTTAGAAAGCATGCTACGTAGAGAATAGAAAAGGCATGGAAACTGGAATAGAAAATGAGCAATAAGGGGCATTTTAAAATTACTGAGCATGAGTAATTTCATAGGAAGCATCCCTGCAATTTTGTGTTTATTTTGAACTCCACTATGTAGCTTTTTTTTTTTTTCCCCTTTTACCCATGCTAGAATGTAGGTCAACATCACCATGGTTCCTCATATTTTGTTAGCATTTTAAAAGTTGGGACATTTTGCCAGTGTTTTGAGGTAGAAATATGTTTAAGTTGCCTGTGTGGTTTTAGTGATTCTGGAAGCAGCTCGTGCATTCCTGCTGTGCTAGTCACCAGTAAACCTGAGTATTCATTCAGCATTCAGATTCAGCTTCACCTGGAATAAACACAGCGCTTGGAAGGTTGCTGATAAAATGCTCTAGCACGGGCACTGCCCTTCATGCTGCTCAGCCATTTCACTCTGCCCAATTCCAGGCCAGCTTTGGAGTATTTTGCTAGAAGAACAAACGAACGAAGACATTTTGTGGTTTTTGGGAACCCTCAACTATGTAACAGCAACATTATCATTATTTTGAAGTGGCTTTGTCTTAACTCAATCTAAGTCCCCCTCTATATCAGAGCATCCGTCTCAGCATTACTGATAGTTTGACCAGGTAAGTATTATGGAGTCTGCCCTATAGGTGGAAGAGTGGGGATCTTAGCAGCATTGCAAGCTTCTGCCTTCCATATGTCAGTGGAACCTCCCTTTATAGAGACAGCCAAAAATGTCTCCACACATTTGTAAATATCCCCCAATAGGGAAAATCATCCCTGGAACCCTGGCCGAGAAATACTACTCTGCCTTCTTGTTCTTAGTTCCCTCCCTCCTCCCTCCCTCCCTCCCCCCTCCCTCCCTCCCTCCCTCCCTCCCTCCCTCCTTCCCCCCTTCCCCCCCTCCCTCCCCCCTCCCTCCCTCCCTCCCTCCCCCTCCCCCTCCCTCCCCCCCTCCCCCCTCCCCCCTCCCCCTCCCTCCCCCCTCCCCCCTCCCTCCCTCCCTCCCTCCCCCCTCCCCCCCTCCCTCCCTCCCTCCCTCCCCTCCCTCCCTCCTTCCCCCCCTTCCCCCTCCCTCCCCCCTCCCTCCCTCCCTCCCTCCCCCCTCCCCCTCCCTCCCCCCTCCCCCCTCCCCCCTCCCCCCTCCCCCCTCCCTCCCCCCTCCCCCCTCCCTCCCTCCCTCCCTCCCCCCTCCCCCCCTCCCTCCCTCCCTCCCTCCCTCCCCTCCCTCCCCCCCCCCCCCCCCCCCCCCCCCCCCCCCCCCCGTGGTGTACTATGCTGGAGACTAATCCCAGGGCCTCATGCATGCCATATTAGTAACTTCTCTTGCCATGAAAAAGCGTCATGGCCAAGGCAAGGCAAGTTACAGAAGAAAGTTTATTGGGCTGTGGTTCCAGGGTTAGAGTCCGTGATAACAAAGACAGCGTGGCCGAAGGAGCAGGAAGCATGGAGGGGAAACCGCAAGGGGAAGCTCCTTAATGTCAAAGCCCCAGTGATGTGCTTCCTCCAACAAGGCTGCACTGTCAGAACCTCTCTGAACAGTGCTACAGACTGGGGACCAAGTGTTCAAATGCTTAAGTCCATGGGGCCATTTCTTATTCAAACCACAGCACATGTTGGAACTATGCTTTACTATGGAGCTTGTAACTCATAGGTAAACCCGTTCTCCTGTCATTTAAAATGGAAATATCAGATTATGTTAAGTTTTCTAAGTAAATAGAGGACTTTAGGGAGAACACACACGGGGTGGGGGGGGGGGGGAAGAGGCTGGAATTTTCTTGCAGAACAGCTCCTTTCTTGTACTCTGGCTGTAGCAGGTGGAATCCTTCAAGGCTGCCTCACAGGACTTTCCCAGAGTTACACCAGAGGAAATGGCCCTGAGATCGGAGCCTTGGAATGTTAGCATCAGCAACAAGGAACTGTCTCATTGTAGCAGTGCACAGAGCTGGATGTCTCAAGCTCACCAACTTTGTATGACACCCCAGAAGGAGAGAAAAGCCACAGACATAAGGCTCCTCAGGATCAGCGCTCATTTCCTTCCCATGATGGTTGCTGTGGTCTCCTTAGGAAGGACTGTGAGGCTTTCTACAGGGGAGGCAGGCATACATTTCCTGTTTGTTTTCTGAGGACTGGTGTCATGGCTATTTGAGGTCAGAGGGGGCCCCGAGGGACATGGCCTGGCTGTGTCTATGACAGTCCCTTGAGCTCTGTTGGAGAATGCAGCCAAGCCCTACAGTTCCTGCTGGTGACATAATGGTGTGACTGTACCCTTACTGTTTCTTCCTGCCCCTTCGCTTTTTATCCCACTAGCATCAGCAGTCCATCATGTAATTGTAAATCACAGCAAAGTAAATATACTACAGCTTCCTTTCCACAGAACATTGTAGACACAAAGATGACCTCCTTTCTAGAACAGCTGCCTGGACAGCTGATGTTAAGGGCATTGATAAGCCTGGGTTATTCTCAAGCTCTGACATTACCATTAGGGAGAAGAGTTCAAGAGTAGGTTACAATATAGCTGATACTGCAAAGAACGTATTACTGGGTCTGCCTAAATAGTAGCCACATGGACACCTATGGGACATATGGCAGAATTGAGTTTTATAAGCTCCCAAACTGGGGGTTTCCAGCAGCCTAGTATATACTCAGCAGATGTAAACTGGACCACTTTATGATAACCCCTTCTTTCACATGCACATAAAACCATAGATATGTGCAGTAAAACAAAAAACATGTTCAAGTATATGAGTGCAAAGCAGAAAAGTGACTTTTCCAGGTGCAAGAAGATCCAGTCATGATGGTATAGGGAAAGCTGTCAGCTCTCGGCTCTGGGCATTCAGATGTTTAGGCTTAGTCTTAACTGTTGAGGACAGAAAGAATGCTCTCTAAGTTTGTCAGGGGTTAGAGGATGGAGCTCCAGGGCACCATGTTTGAATAAATCTGAAGTTCCGTTGCCAGCATGGTAGGTAACAAGCTATTTTGATTTGGAAAGTTTAGCTCATGAAAGCACTTGTGCTGTGGTCAAGGCAAACCTTATCTTTGTGGAATAGTTTATACAACCCAGCATGTGGTAATCTCTCAGAGAGAACACGTCATGCTAAGAAGAAACTGGTGATGAAAAGTACAGAAGCTGATCCCCAGATAAGTTAACTAACAGATAATCTCTGAGGCTGCCTTCTATTCAAGCCTATCCTGCCAAATAGAGCTCCCTTTTCTGGGAATCAACACCTCCCAACCCCGAGAAGCAAGACAGTAGAAGTTTCTGGGCTTTCACTGCTTCCAAAGTGGGAAGATTTAAGCTGTGCATATTACCTCCTGTTAAGGTGTTTGCCTCTCTGTACAACTTGTTGCCCAACTCTACTTGAGAGAAAACAGATCCTATAGTTGTGACCTCTGATCGAAGTCACCTGGCCTCTGAGCTTCTTTAAAGAGGTGTTTCCTCATGATTTTCCCTGGCATCCTTCCCTCTTCAGTGGGTCATTTAGAAGTAACTACTCACGATACGGTGATTTTAGATTCCCACCAAATCATAGAAAGTGGACTTTTCCTGAATTATCCAAGCCCTCCAAAAAGAAAGAAGCTCTAGGACCCTGGCAGCACATTGTGTTTGACTTTTCCTGGGGATACATGAACTACCCAGGCTAGCTTTTGAACAGTGAGCTTATTGTGGTTACCAACATGAGTGCAGGTGAGAACTTAAGTGGTGTTTGAATGAGACTGGCCCCTATAGGCTCATATAGTTGAATAAATGTCTGTCTGCCCCGTCCCTTGATGGAACTGTTTGGGGAGGATTAAGAGGTGTGGCCTTGTAAGAGGAGGTGTGTCACTGGGGGTGGGCTTCGATGTTTCAAAAGCCACCCTATTCCCACTTAGCTCTCTTTCTTTTTGGTGTCCTTGGATCAAGATGTAAGCTCTCAGCAACTGCTCCAGTGCCATCCCTGCCTGCCTGCGACCATACCCCCCCACCCAATCTTGATGGCCACCAGCTCTAACCTCTGAAATTGTAAGACCCAAATAAACACTTTCATCTCACAGTTGCCTTAGTCATGGTGTCTCTATGTATAGCAATAGAAGAGTAACTAACACAGGTTAGTTACAGTAGCATGGATGACTCAATGCAGCTACAGCACAGGAAAGCCCACTCCAGCATGAGTGATGACTAATAATGGATGCATCCCTGGGGCTCCCTGCGTGGCTTATAGTCAGCATGTCTCCTCTCCCCAGAAGTCCTTACTTTGAGAAGAGCCTTGTGACTCTTGTGAGTTTTAGGAACTTCCTACGACTTTTCCTGAACCTTGCAAATATTTCTCTCTTTAGTCTTCAAGGAGCCTCCTTTCAGATGGGAATGATGCAAGCTGGAGGAAATTGGTAGATAATGCACCTGGTAAACCAGGTGTAGTTGGTAAACTTTCATTGTAGATGAGTGAAACTCAGATTTCTTCATCTAAACTAGTCAAATGGATTGAGAATTTCTTAGTACGTGTGGCAGCCACCGGTGATACACCTTTCAGTGGTATGTACCATTGACAAACACGAATTTACGCCCCTAAAATTAAAATGTGATTTCTGTGCACCAGCGGGGTCCTGGAATCTTCTTCTGTTCTTCCTCATCATAACAAGAGTGATGTTAGTGGGCATGTGAAAGTGGCACTCTGCTGGCCAAAGTGATGCCATGCTTCTTAGGTGAAGACTCTTCAATATTACATTCTTATTTTTCACGTGGTCTCGAAGTATATTCTGGCCAAATAACGTTAAAACATTGAAAGATGATAGAATAAAGGAAAATGTACTCAGCTGAATCCAAATAAAAGGGAGGTGCTTAAGCATTGTGATTAAATCTAGTGCAGCTATGTATTGTCTACTCTATAAGGTAGTTTTGATAAGTGTTGGGAGTGTGAGAGTTACACAAAGTAGACAAGTTATTTTCTTTTGAAATATAATCCAATGGGACGATTTAAAGTGATTGCCCATTTGCAATTCTCTGCAGAATAAAGTTGTGCTGAATGAGGGCCAGAGAAAAGAAGAGAAAGGGCGCTGTCTTGTTGGATGCTGTATACTGCGTATTTCTTTTTATGTTATGACATCTGATTTGGTCCTTAGCACACACATTCATGAGTGATATACCCCCCTCTTGGGTCGGGGGGGGGCGCACGAAGATTTAATGGCGTACTCCACTCACATGTCAAAAGATAGTTGAAGGTCAGATCTACTGTATTACCCACAGCTCTAATTTCCTTTATTGCTGCCATAAAACACTCTGACCAAACACAAGGGAGGATTATTTGGCTAAAATTCCATGTCACAGTCCATCATTGGAGGAAGCTGTCCATTCCACACAGTATTACCTCCAACTAAAAAACTCGCTTAACAACCAAAGAAATACAGCAGAAAGCACAAAGGATTTTGCTTGCTAGTTGGCTCACAGACCGTTTGTACTCAGATTTCCTATTCAGTCCAGGGTTTCCTGCCTAGGGATGGCAGTGGGGTATGCCCTTCCTCTATCAATTAACAGTCAGAACAATCCCTAACACACATGCCCACAGTCTTATCTAGGCAATTCCCTGGTTAAGTACTCTTCTCGGGTCACTCCAGTCTATGTCAAGTTGATGGTTACAGCTAACTAGGATAACCCACCAAACCCTGCTTTGGTTGCTCTCATCACAGTAGCACAGCCCTGAAAAGGCCAACAGACAGGCCGAGCACTTCCATCCTTGGAAATGTAAAGGACTGGAAAATCCTCTGGCTGACCTCAAAGGTCATGGGTAGCAGATGATGTGCACTAGGCCTCTCTGTACCCTACTTCTTCTACATTTCAGAGTGTAACACAAATCTCTAACGTGGAACTTGCTTTGTATGATACTGTTTTCTTACTTTCTCCAATCTCATGAGCTTTGAACGCATGCCATGTTCCTTCCTCGCTGGGACTGGCACCACAGGGCAGGCAGTGGATTATCACTGTCTTCATGATCTGGCCATTCACTCATCTCATTCCTCTGGATTCTTGTCTTAGTCATTAAGGGAAGAGAAGCAGCTGGGACAGGTAGTGACTTCAGTATCACCAATAGACAGAGTAGCTTTTGGTAGTGACTGCCTGGACTCTGAGCGTTGGTTACCTGGCAGTTTTACCACAGGAAGTCCCTAGCAAATAGACCAGGAAAGGCTGTGTGAAAGTATTGGCCGTGCTCCAGGGTGGCTTTTGTTCTTTTCTGTCTAATATCCAGACCAGCTTCTGCATTACCAGCAGGCATCTCTTTTTTATAACTCAAAATCCCGTTTCTTCCTTGTCACAATTTCTTACTGAACTGTAGTTCATCTTCTATTTAAAATCACAACTATTAATTTCCAATCACATACCTGACTCTAGGGGAAGAAGGCCATGGTAATGGCTGTAGGAAGGTGCTCTTGTCTCTGTGGCTTTGAATGTGTACAGGGATCAAGACGATGGTAAAACCCTGTCCTGTCTCTTGGTCAGAGCTGTAGTATCGTGTGCTTGCTTCCTCAGTATGGGCTTGGTGAGGATACTGAAGCTCTGAAGAAAGAGAGCTACACATCCAGAAGTACCTGCAAATGGTCCTCAGGCAGCTCACCCTTGTTTCTCTTCCTCTTAAGGTCATGTTTCTAGGGGGCAAGGGAGATATTAGAATTTCTGAAATATATTGGATTTAAATTTATTTAAATTAGGTTTGGACATGGATTACAGTTCAAGGCTGTATGAAATATTTCAATCCTTAAAAAAAGAATGTAGGTTGTAGGCTCCTAAGTTCTGGATTTGGGGGCATTTCCCCCAGAGTCTCTCGTCTTTTCTCTTGGCAATCTTCCCATCTTTTTAGGTCCTCAGCCACTCTTACCTAGAATCTCTTGGTCTGTGTTGCGTCTAGTTCTTTATTTACACTGCTGGATATAGAGTAGGGAAAAATATGGCCAGGAGAATTCACACTGGTCTCCAGACACACCGCATCTGAAAGCCAGAGAGTGACATCTTTGACACTGTGAATAGTAAAATGCTTACTTACATTGGCCTATATCCCTTTGGAGTGCCTAAGCTACCCAGCTTTGAGACAGATTACAGACGTCTTCTAGAATAAGCGCTGGAGTGGAGAAAAAAGCCTGAGTCAGCATATTCCATTCTCAACTGTCAGTATCAACAGCCTTTTCAAGGGCTAGGACATGCACAGAGAGCAACAGCCCTTGACACTCTTAAGCTTGCCTTAGATTAAGGAGGGTGGAATCAGGCTGTCATATTCTGTTCTTATCATACCTTGAAGCATCTTAGCAAAGATCCAGGTGAAGCAGATGTCTCACTGTAGGTGGAGGATGTTGGTAAATAGTGGTGAAACAGGTAGACCCAGTCTTCACCTTTCTCAAACTCCTACTTGCTGATGCTCAAGACGCCCAAACCATGAGCATATAAAACCCTAAAAAACGCCACTGGATGTGGGATTCTCACCAGGAACCCGAGTCTCCCAATCCCCATCATAGAGAGGACTTGGCTGGTGAGGGGCACTTGGCTCTGTTGCCAATGCTGATTTATTTGTTTACCTGACCCCTTTCACTTATTTGGAAACCCCACCCACTACCTATCTACCTTCTTTCTTCTTCCCCTCTCTTCTTCCCTCCCTCCCTCTCTGAAACTGGGACTGAAACCTAGTGCCTTAAGCATCCTGAGCAGATACTCTGCTGTTGAGCTACAGCCCCAACTCCCCCGCCTTCTTATACTTTTCCATGTTCCCAGTCCTGCATGCTTGTTCCTAGTTCCTTCTGCTCACCTTGAATGATTGCATTTCATTAACCTTTTAGTTGCTTGAGGTTGAACACAGACTTTACTAACCATTGGGTCAATTTTGTTAGAATCAGCAAGTAGGAAAGACAATGACATATGGGATTGGTTTTCTCAAGGCATCCTTTAAATCTATACTTGATTTTATCCAATATGAGAAAGTCTCAACTTCTTGAAAGAAAAAGAAAATATTTAGAAGTTGAGTGAAGACACCCTTTATTCTGTTGTGGTATCTTGGGAAGCTTCTATTTTAAAGATTTGTAGGGCAGGTTGTGTTTTTAAGTGTAGGCTTTTCTATGCTTATTCATAGACAAATTGATGGCAGTACAGCCAGGATCTCCATGTTTCAGTGGAGATGGGAATATTTGGTAGAACAATGCCAGTCTTTCTGGTTGCTGTCACAAGTGAACTGGCCCAGTTTCTAAAAGTGTCATCTACTCTCCCAGGTATTTCTATTAACAGTGGTCTTTGGTGTATATGTGTACACACGTGCATGGATTTTATTGGCAGAGGATGCTATGTTTACTTTGGTCTTTGTACATGTTTCAGTTCCATAGTGTCTCAAAAGGAAGTCTCCTTTATCCCAGAGTCTCCAGCTTATCATACCGTGACCAAAAAGATTTTTACATCCTTGTATCTAGTTAGGAAAACTATCTCTTTGATTGACATCAGAACCAACGGCATTAACCAAAAAGCACATTGTATACTTCTAACTACTAACTGTATGTTATTCCCAGTAAGTGTTAAAGAAGATCTGCAAGCCTGGAGTTAGTGAGACATCTCACTTTTTAAAGTGCTTGTTTTGTAAGCATGAAAATCTCAGTTGGAATCCTAGAGCCCATATTAAAAACTGGTCATGGCCATGCTTGACAATGGAGACCTTTAATCCCAGCAGTGGGCCACAGAGATAGGAGCACATGGGGTCATTTCTGGCCAGCTGTTCTAGTCCATAGGTAAGCAACAGGTTTAGTAAAATACCCTGTTTCAAAACTAAAGTGGAAAACACTTGGAAAAGACACCAAAGCCATGTGTGCATGCATGGGCAGGGGCACACTTGTACACGCATGCTCTTAACTTCTCTCACTCCACACACACACACACACACACACACACACACACACACACACATTTTAAAAAATATTTAAACACTGACACTAAAATATTTTTCTTAAAAAAAAAGACAACTCTGGGACATTGTGTAACAATTATCACAATGGTTTTAATCCTATGTTAACAGTGTGTATCAATCTTGACTCCATGAGAGAGAGTAAAAAACTCTATCACTTGTATTTTCCTCAGAGAAGTTTTAGTCTGGGTTGGCTATAGAGTGCCATATCCAGAGATGACATAAGAACACTTGAGGGTCTTGAACATAAAGGACTGAGCACTATGGCACATGAAAGTTGGGTTGTTTACAAAGCTGGTCAAGCATCTTTGCCAGTTAAGACCTTGTGCCCATGCCCTGTGTGCCAGTGTGAAAAACAAAGTGACATTAAACATATCTGTAAGGCCTGGGGATAATCTTTCCAGTTACATAATAGGCTGGTTCTGAAATGGATCAATGTATGTAATAAGTGAGAAATAGCAGTTTCTGCTTTAAAGGTCAGAAATCCATTAGCCACTGCTACTGGTAATTCAATTTTTTCATAATGTTTCATTCACTTTTAAGTCAATTAGATACTGGATTTTTATGCTTTGAAGTCACTATTGCCCAGACATTGTATACCTATGGAGATATCTGTGTGGACTCACCCTGCAGAGATGGGATGCTGGGATCCTCCCTTGTGTACTGTTGCTAAGGTGTATTTCTGCTGAGGTTGGCATGCTATTTTCTTTGGAATCTCTACCAGCCATGATTGGCAATGTCATCACCTTCTCTACTGGTTTATTAAACAACACGCACACACAAAACAGGTATAACATTATGTACATTTGGTTTAAGAATTCATCTTTTAAAATTACAATTGCAAGATAATTTTCATAGTAACGGAGAGTGTCAGTATGGAGAATGCAGCACTGCATTTTTGTATCCTGGCCCCAGTGAATGTATGCTCTCCAGTAGACAAAGATAGAAGACTAAAAACAAAGGGGAGCCATAGGGGGCCATCGTGACTGAAGATTTCTTCCTTTCCATATACATTGTTATAGTTTTAAATAATACGATTTTTACTATCAAATCACGGTAATTCTAGTTAAGTGTTTAGTTGCATTTTTCACAGCAAGATTCAAACATTTAAATACTTTCTAGATGTGGCCTCTGAGGAAAATGATGCACTGTCAGGTGAACGTTAAGAAACTGAATGGTAAATTGCCGACTTCTTATAGCCTATTTGAGCATCTTTAAAGGGAAAAACCCACATGTCCACTTCAGTGATCAGAAACATTTTACTCCTGTTTTAGTTTAATATATGACAAACCAAAAGTCCTGGTACCATTCCACAGTTTTACTCCAAAATGTAAAGTTAATTAATTTAAGGACTCTATAAAGAATCAAAAACACAACCCAAAACAGATCCTTATTCTTTTTTTGGAGGGGGATAGGGCACTGCATTACTTTGTTCATTTGGCTGATGGCAAACTGACTTCTTAAAATCCTTGGTGGGGTGAGTGTTACCTGCCAAGGATGTCCTACATCTCAATCCTGAAGATGTTGCAGCTGGGCTCTAACCTCTGCCCACTGGTTCCTTGGTTTCTAAGGGTCAGGAGGGAGAGGCACTGAGGTCTGGTACACAGTACTGCTACCCGTTTCTTGCCTTTATTAAAGATAGCCAAATACCAGCTAAAAATTTCTAAGTCATTGGCTTTGCTCACCAGTGCCTCAACTCCTAGCTGTTAGTAAGCTCAAAAATAGTTATTTCAAAGAATACTTTTGTCCTATGGCTCTGTAGCCATGGTATGTAGGCCTTTTTGAGCCATGGGCATGCCCCAAGACTCCAAACATGACTGCCCGGACCTGCATTATTCAATATGGTAACCTCTAAACACGTTTACTATTTTAATTTCAATTGTGTATAATTTTAGAAACAGCCCTCAGTTTCATGAGTTATTTATCGGCTTAGGCTTTCACCTTCCTGAGAACACTAAGCAGCTAGAATGTGAGCAGCACTGTTGTGTGCTGTCTTCAGTGTTCTCACTGCTGTCCTGAGAACCAAAGGCTCAATAGACCCACGTGGCTGTCCTACTGAGTTAGCACAAGTGTCTGTGGTCATGACAGAGAGGTCTGCTGGACCCAGAACTTCACGGAGTTTTCCTGGACCTAATGGGTTTCTTGCTTGTGTTTGCAATGCAGCTATCTGCTTCAGGACGTGGAGGTTCTGGAACAAGAAGTACTTCAGGAGCTGCTTCACACTGTGACATGTCTGATCTCTTGTGCCCGTCACTGCAGCATGAACAAGGTAAGGGATGCTTCTGAATATGCTTTTTGACTTTTCCTGTATCATGATTTCCTTGGGCACATATGTCTGTCCATGGACCAAGGAAGTTGCTTTTCTTGCCTTTACAGTTCCAGAGGTTGGGTGGTTGTGTAATACCCATAATCTTCCAGGCAGGTTGTGGGAACTGGTGGACACTTCATGATTCTTTGGTCCTCTAGAGTATCTCTTGCATTTTCCAGAGGTGTTTGATAGCTGAAATGTTGAGTGTTTGTGTGACTGTGTTGACATGAAGAATTAGTCTGTAGAGCCAGATTTCCTGAGATGACTGTGAGCTCCGTCAGACCTCAGGCAAGTGACCACATTTCTTGATGCCTCTCTTTTCTCATGTGTAATATGCTAATAATAGTGGGTGAAATGCACTAATTCATGTGCCACTTGCCTTGTATAGTGCCTTTCTGTATTTCAGGCCTCTTAGAAACATTGGCCACAGTTTTGATGTTGGGACACTGTTAGCCCACAGACATAGCTGCAAGAGAGTCTAGCAAGTATGTGCAATATTTCCATTTGTTCTTTGATTGATTTGCTGAGCAGCAATTGATTACCAGATGGGCACATTAGGTATAAGTGATGGGTAAGGTTTGGGTTGAGCTGGTGGCAGGTGGAAGGCACTTTCAGGTTTAAGTATTCTAATAAGGAATGTACCAGACGCTATATAAGCACAAAAGAAACCAGCCAGATCTGTGACTGTCTTCGATAAAACACTGATCAAAAGCAAACTTGGGAAGGAGAATGTTTATTTGGCATATAGGTTTTAGTTTGTTATCAGGGGGACCCAAGGCAGGAATAGAATCAGAGACCATAGAGGAATGCTGTTCAATGGCTAGCTTCCATGGCTTGCTCCTCTTAATCTTCTATCCAGCCTAGAACCATGTGTTCCAGTATTGCTCACAGTGGGCTGGACCCTCCCATATCAACTATTAATCAAGAACATGCTCTATAGACTGTCCTGTGGGCAAATCTTACGAAATCATTTTCATCCCAGATCACTCAAGTTTGTGTCAAGTAAATTGACATAAACAAAACTAGGATGGTGACCTAGGAGAGACAGTACAGAGGAGGTGAAATTCTGAGTTGGAACCTGGATGGTAATGGTAATTTTCTGGGCAGACAATGTAGAACTAGATGCTACAGATAATGGGCAAAGCCTGTGTTTGGACACAGAGGCATATGAGAATGTCTGGTATGCATAGAACAGCAGATGTTTGGCCTGGCTGGAGCAGAGTCATGTCTCTGTGACACTTGGCACTATGACAAGACAACTCGGTAGTGAAGACTGTGCTCTGCATTTTAGGATTTTTAGTGGTATTCCCTTCCTCCTATTCTAGTCATGACAACAAAAAATTTCCCCTTAGTATTTACTCCCCGTGTCCCTTGGCAAAAGTCAGCTCTGGTTGAAAACTACAGAAGTGGTGGTTAGAGGCCATGTATGAACTCAGTGATGGAAGGAAGGCCAACTTTTGAGTCACAAACAGATCTGAAACAGAGGAGAGAGGTTTCTAGAAAAACAGACATCTCATGACATAGTGTATAGATTATAGTAGAGTTTTACCACACTTAGGGATACATTGGTCTTGACTGCAGAAAGGGCATTTGACCTGCTGAGTTCCTTGTCTAAAGCCACCCCCAGGTGATATTTCTTAGATTCTTGCCTCAGTAAGGATGCAGTAGCCAAGGCCCTTTCCGTGTTCATACCTTGATAGAAGGTTATGGCTGCTACTGCCTGAAGGGACCAGAAAACCAGAACAAAATAACAAAAGAACCAAACAATTATGTTGAAGAATTTTACATTTGGTTGAGCTGACTCCCCCACCCACTCTCCTTTCCACCCACCCTCCCCCAATACAAAAGGAAACCTTCTGTTGAATGTCCCACTGTCACCAAACAGGTCCCTATTAGAGCTTAAATACTGCCTTTTTAACAGGCCAAGAAGTTAGCCTTGGGAATTTTGAGAGACAGACTATGCTTCTGCCCCATAGTCATGGCTGGAGACAGAAGTGTATCACCACAAACCTGCCTTCTGTTATTTTGAGGTTGGTGTACTGGAAAGTCAAGACAGTGCTTGGGAAACTTCTGATCCACACTCATGGTTTGTGCCACCAGCCAGTTCCAAGTTGCCTCCAGCACATCTCAGCAACTGATGTCATGGTCTTGCTCTTAGTGAAAACTTAGGAAGCAGACTCTTGGGAACCGGTAGGTGTGTCTGTGCTTGGGAAGTTAGATTCTGTCTGAGTGGCCCAGTGAGTGCCTTATTTTATATCATTTTAATTGGAAGTGGTGATTAAGTTGCATGTGTCACATCCCTTGGTCAGCATTTCTTTCTCTCCTTTTTTATGGCTTTCTTGGCACCAGGCAAAGAGAGGTCTTTCTCTGGGGGAGGAAACAGCTCTTAATACAATAAAGCTTGAGAGTCATCTCATCAGTGAGGTATGCAACAGAGTGCTGGAAGTGTGGTCATGGGTGTGGCCGGTGTTCTAAGTGGATTTGTTCCTAGAAAGCTGGGAGACATTTCAACTGTACTACTTCATTAGATACATTCTCAAATTCTGTCTTTCCTTCCTAAATGTCAACTAGGATAATTTCAATTAGGACAGAAGGTTTGAGAGTTCTTATTCCTTTGAAGCACCAGTGTGGTTCTGGTGACAGATTTTCGTAGTGGTCTGTCAGGCCTAAACCCTCTTAGAAAACAGTAATGGCCCCCATAGCACAAAAGGATTGCTAGTTTCTTTTACTAACTTGATCATGGGCCTAACCCAGTAGCTAGAGAGCTGGATCTACTGGACAGAACTGTTATTTCTCTAAGTTTCCATTTCTTACCTGCGGCTGAGTGTGAAGGCATGGCTGTGGCCCTGTCAGTGTCTCTACATTACTTTTGGCAGAGAGGGGGAACAAGGTATTCCTAGGCTCACTGTGAATAGACTGCCATCTCCTCAGGCTAGTATGTGTGGATTATGTCCATTGGATGTGCATTCTAGAAGGTTGACCTCAGGCTGACTCACCTTCCTAACAGTGTAAAACAGGTTTAGTGGTTGCACAATCTGAGCCATATGCATTAAACAAATTGCAAGATACATATTTTCTGGGACATCTATTCCACACCCCACCCCACCTCGTAGGTAGGAGGGCTGTCTTTCCAACCTTCTTAGGCAGTTTTGCAAACTGACTTGTCAGTTTCTATGATGACTGACAAATTTCACATTTGGGACTTAGCTTTATAATTTTGCAAAAGCCTTTATCCTTCCTACTTTCTTACTGATATTTATAAATATATATCTCATCTCACAATGCACGTTATGTTAGTCTCAAGGATGAATGTTTGGGGGGTCACCTGTATTCTGTGTAATGCTGTAAAGAAAGAAATGTAGTTTATAATGAAAATAAGAAAACCAGAAAATACCAGATAAAATTAGAGAACCTCAGGGTCCTCAGAGACAGCAGTGCAGAGTGATGCTTCTCACTGCACATGGCCTTGGAGGTCACAAACTACACCCACAGTGATGGGGTCTACGCCCGAAAGCTCCTTCTGTGGCAGTCTCTGGGTGATAATGGCTCATCTCTCTCTCTCACAGCGCTTTCGTGAAGGTATGTCACATGGTTTCTTCTCTGGGCTTATGAGTACATTCCTTCTGATCGGAAAACAAAATTTTCTTTTTCTTTTTTTTTTCTGATGTCACACAAAATGACCCTCTCCCTTTCTTTACCCCACCAGTGGCACAGTCCTTCCACACCCTGTCATGTTCCAGTGAGGCCAGCTCCGCTTTAATGGCTTTGTAAGAGTGTAGAGCGCTATAGCATGCAGAGGGGTTAGGAATGCCTCTGATCGCTGTGGTGCACAGGTGCTTGCTGGATTAGTTAACTCACATCCCCAGGTTCTTGTCTGAATGTTCCCAGCTCTCCATTCTACTGTACCAGCAGCAGAAACAGTTTCACATTAACACCCAGGCCACTGTCTCTACAGATGACTAAAAAGTAAACCGTCAGCTTACTTTATTTCTGCCTTCATTTAGAGTCTTTCTTACTTTGCACATACCTTGAAGCAATGAGATCCAGAATTCACTCCCCTGGTCTATTCCGCCCAGCCCCTGCTGTACACATGGCTCTAATTTATCAATTAATCTTATAATTTATAAATTATCAGTTATATTTTTTTAATCAGAAATGTTTTATTGAATGCCAGCTCTCCAGCACAGGTTATCACACACATCCTGAGTTCTGTGTGTTATGCTTGCAGTAAACCAAACGAGCTGTCTCAACTTCCATTCCACCAACAGCAGAGAGAGCCATGGATCCCAGGCTTCAAACAAGATGCCTCTCCAGCTTAAACCTCTCCTGCTGGGAGGGCAAGCTAGCAAGCTACTGGGGTAGAGCCAAGGAGCAGGGCAGTAGCAGAGCTATCAGCTGCCCCCTCCCCTCTTGGCACAGCCTTGGTGCTCTCACCAAATGTCCAACCTGTAGCTAATCAGCACCAACCGTCATTTTCCTGGAGGCAGTAACTAATCTTCCTTGGGTCAGAAATGGGAGAACTATAACTTCTTTAAAAACGAGAGAAATGCTAAGTAAACATTAATCTTGAAATAAGAAAGGCATTCTTAATTCCCGGTGTAGAAATTACAAACCGAATGCTTTACCTGTGTATTTCCTTGTTTTTTCTTTACATCAAAAGATATTATCAGCTAGTTTTAAAGATAAGATGAAGTTCTGTGCATATGTATGTGTGACTGTGTAAGTGAGTGTGTGTCCATATACATAACACATGATACATAGCTAACTGGTTAATAGTGCTTACAGAACAGCAAATGATAACAAGAAACAATTGCTTGAATAGAAAGTGAGCAGGAATCAAAGAAATGAAAATAAATTACAAATGATGAGAATTTGTAATCTTACTCAGTAGAGGTAGAAATTGAGAATACACACTGAAAGAATTTACCTTCTCAAGGGGAATTTTGTATGCCAAAGCCTCGTTCACATACCTTCACTGATAGATTTCATCATACAATATTAACTCAAAGAAAACTGTCATGGATGTATGTAACATTTTTGTCAAGACATTAAAACATTACCATTTTCTCAGTAAACGTAGTACAGCATATAATAAAATTGCAGAGGAGCTATGGAGTAGTCAGTGACCTAAACAGATAACTTGAAAAGGCAAGTTACATAGCGCCATGTAGACTTGGATTATTATTTTGTGCATGCCCACAAGAAAGGATGCTGACGCATGTCAGCTTGTGCCTTTTCACATGTATGTTTTCAGTTTTTCCTCAGCAATGTGGGGTTACTCATGCTAACGCGATTTTTTTTAAATATTAAAATATGTGATATGAAGACTACTTTTAAAAATTATATACAGTATAAAAGACAAGAAGATATTACCCAGAATGCCGACAGTGGTTAGCATATGACACATAGCCATTTCTTGCTCATTTTTAAATTTTTCCAGATTATATTTCCAACTTTCCTGTAAATATTTGCACATTTCATTAGTGGCCTAAAGGCAAGTACTTTATTTTCGTTGCTTTGCGTTTGAACTACATAGGTTAAAGATATTTAGAGGACACATAATAAAGGAGAAAGAGGTTGATTTCAGCTTTCATTTGGAGACATCAGCTTTGATTTGACACGTTACTGCTGCTCCAGGGCCAGTGTGGAGTCCATTGCAAGTAACAGGTAGATGCTCCAGGTAAAGATGGTGTCCTGTGGTTTAGTGGCTCATTTTTGAAAGTGAATGTCACATAATTTCTTCATTTACCTGTTCAATAGTTCAGACACTGTTGATACGGGTTTCAAAGTGAGATTTGGGAGCTCACAGGGAGACTCCAAAACTCCTTAGCCCCTCCAAGTCATTCACCCCCCAAGGTCAATTTTCATGACATCAAGATAGCATTTATTATTTCTCTCATGGAACAGTTGTTTCAGAGACCATGTATCATGTGGTGACATAATTCCATGCAGTTTGTAGACTATGTGCCTATGTTTTCATGGTCCTTATATGGCTTAGTTTTAATCTTCAATATGATAGTTTTAGGAATAATCCGCAGAAACAGAAGGTGTTGAGGGTCTCCATGAATGCCTAATCCTATAAAGGAATCCTGAGGCAAGAGTTGAAGAACCAATTAGTTGGATTGTTTCCTGTGTATAGGGAGAGCTATCAGGAAGATGGGTACTGGGGTCTGGGGTACTGAGGGCATCACTTCTGTCTGTATCTCTATATCCTTAAGAAGAAATTGCCCTTAGTCCTTCTAACAATGTCACATTCATAGTTTGGGAGACTAAAAAGAAACCTGCTTACAAACTAAGGTATGATGGATAAACCCAGTACTATTGGATGTCATCCCATTCATCACATTGGGAAATTTAGTGACATTGGGAGGAGAGAAATGAAGCATATTTAAATGACAAGCAGGTCAGTGTGGAGTTGCATGCCTCTAATCCCAGTACTAAGAGTGGAGTTATTGGGGGAGGGGAGGTTCTGTCTCCAAAACCTAACAAAAAAAAAAAGAAGGATTGACCGTCTAATCCAGTAGATGACTGTTTGTCCCGAAGGAAAGAGAACATAAGTCTTACTTATTTTTATGTGTGATTTTTATTTAATTTTTATACAGTATATTTTGATCATGTTCCCTCTCCTCAACTCCTCCCAGACACTTTTCACCCCACTATACCTACCCAACTTTATCTTTCTCTCCCCCCCCACCTGCAAAAAAACCCTCAAAACAAACAAGAAAAGATCAATCAGACAAAAAAGAGCAAAATAAAAAAGTCCACAGAAAAAAAACACAGTTTTATGTTGGCCAATTACTCTTGGGCATGGGGCCTGCCCTGGAGTGTGGTTCATATACCCAGTGATACTCCATTAGAGAAAACTGATTTTCCCTTTGTCATTAGACAAACAATTACAAATAGCTTCTTTATTAGACTCTGGGTCCACTCCCCCTCCCCCACCCCCACCCCAAATGCTGGCTTAAACCTGTGCAGGTCTTAATGAATTCGGCCACAGTCTCTGTAAGGTCATATGTACACCAGCGCTCTTGCATTTGGAAGACAGTCTTATTGCACAGACCCTAATTGATCTTACAGTAAAAGCCTGGAGTCAGATATTGGGGAACAGCTGAAACATCAGAGAGACAGCTGAACAAGCCACAGCCACTTCTCACCACTACTGAATCCTCAGGCGAAAGGGGTAGATCCTGTCCCCAGGAATCTTCAGACTAAATAGGGAGGCTATCTCCTGCCTTATATTCCTTTCTCTGATCACTTCCTTGTGCTGGCATTAAAGATGTGTGTGTTTTCCTAGTACAGGGAGCAGAGGCATGGGGTCCAAAGTGCTGGGATTAAAGGTGTGCCACCTCTGCCTAGCCATTTCTCTTTTGGACTGGAGTAATCTCATGTTGATCAAAATGGCCCTGAACTCACAGAGATCCAAATGGATCTTTGTCTCTGCCTCTCAAGTGCTAGGGTTAAAGGTGTGTGCCACCACTGCCTGAGCTCTAACTAACTCTGGCTGGCTCTGTCCTCTGATCTTCTGTCTTTACTAGATACATAGTTTATCACCCAACAGTCTTTCATTGGCGTTACCACCTCAGACTGTTAAAATCTTCCTACTTCCTTGTCCACATAGATCCCTGACCTTTGATGGGAGGGTGGTTGATATGACATATTTAGGACTACTTCCAAGTCTCCGACTCTCTGCCCATTTTACTATTCTGGGTCTCTGTGATAATTCCCATCGCTACAAGAGTTTTATCTAATGAGGGCTGAGCAAGGGCACTGATCTATTAGTGTTATGAGGAGTCATTTTTGCCATGATAATTTAACATAGTAACCGTATTAGACATTCCCTGTGCCCATGACCTATCTTGTCTCAGTTTAACATCTTAACAGTGTCAGGTATGGATTCTGTCTCATGGAGTGGACCTTCCTTAAATCCAATTTTAAAACAGTGCTTGGTTACTCCCATAACATTTGTGCCAGTATTTCACCAGTATATTTTACAGGCAGGTCACTGTTGTGGGTCTTGTAGCTGGGAGATTTTAATGATTGTTTTTCTCTTCTGGTAGTGTGCAGAGTACCTTTCAGTACTATGAACTAGTCAGTAGAAGTAATACTTAAGTACCAGTTTGCCTTCTGATGACATAAGCAAGTATTGTCCTCCGCAATAGGATTGTGGAAAGTAAGCATTAGCCTTGGCAATAGCCTGTAGTGTTTGAAGTGGGGGTGGGGTAAGGGGTTCTCTTAGACTCCTTTGGCCAATCACTGATCAAGGTGTAACTCATTTCTTGCACTGGAGATTGTACTAGGTGACCTAGGATGTCTAGTTGGGGCCTTGTGAGAAGATACATTATAAAAAATTAACCATGTTTAGGTAATACTTGGCTTTACAATGCATGCTGATAACTGTAGAATATATACAATGTAAAGAATTGTTTCCTAAGATTTGTATAACTATGTCTCCAAGCTTGGGCCTCCTCTCTTTGGGGTGGAGCTAGAAGTGTATAGCACCAAGGATGCAGTTCTCTGAATCTCAAAGCAGCCACAGAAGAACAGTCACTACTGCTTTGTCTGAGAGGCAGTCTGCAGGGCTTGAACTAGTTTAATCTTGTGTGAGTGATTGTGCTGGTGTGGTCCAGAGACCTGAGGCAGCACACACCTACCTACCATGTCACATGGACACGGGAAAGCTCGAGAGAGGGAATCATGTGCCTGACTTAATGGTGCCCAGACCTGCCAGAGAAGATGAAGGAAATCCTGGTAGGCAGGAGGTTACAATGTGTGATAAGTATTTTGGATCCCCAGTAGTGGATAACTGCACCAATGCAATAAGCCAAATCATTGCTCAATTAAAAGTTCAGGTGTAAGGAGCAAAGCATTCCCAGGTGATCCCGGTGGGAGAAGGGGTATCGGACTAGAGCTCAAACACTCTGTAGGCGAGGCCTTGAGGAGCTCTGGAGGAGAAGCTCATGCTTGGTAGATTTTCTGAGGGGCAAGATTTGGAGAGGGAGAGAGGGCCTGAGGCAGAGCTTCCTAGCTAAACAGTGTAGTTTCCGAGTAGAAAAGGAGACAGAGAAAAGAAGGGCAGTAGATTGTCACAATAGTATGAAATCACAATCTGAAAGGGCTTTTGGTAAATTGGGGTCGATTTCCGATACATGTCTTAAGTTCTCACTCAAAGGCAAGAGGGCCTCCATCACTGCTGTACAGTTGAGGGGTGCCTTCACACACGTTGTAAGGGTTCATCTGGGAATTGTCTGTATTTCTTGAGGATTTAAAGAAGAGTGCCTAGAGTTTTCTTCACTAGAAACAGGCTTTGCTACCCCAGTACTGATGAGTTTTCACCAGACTGATGTGGTACTTGGATGTTGACTGGGCGGCTTCTTCTCTGCACCCCTATATTTAACTGGGTCTGTGTAGCCCCAGCTGTGTGTAGAGCCCTTTGGAAGCTTGCTGTGTGTTACAGTCTCTTTCTTCAGGCTGGTAGCTACTGAAATCTTGGCCTCTGTGAAACAAACAGAGGTCTGCTTCTGTCTCCCTTCCTGAGTCTCCCTTCCTGAGTTTCTCAATTACTAAGCAGTATTGGGTAAAATTAGGTTACGACCTATTTAGTTAATTGGTGATTGGGAACATGATTGTTTAGTTAGTGTGTGGTGGTCCATCTTTAGAATATTGACTCATTTGTCTGGTTTTGTCAACAGTATCATCTCAAACAGGGAGACAGTTTATATGAGGGGAAACAGCTAACAAAGAGATGGCTCCCAAGGCAGGGTTTTAATCTTAATACCTAGTGCTTTAGACCACTTCTTCCCTCTGCCTTTCTGGACACAGGGGCCTTACAGTGTGTTACCATTAGCATCACACTTTCTGTGTCTGTTGTCCTAAGGTTTTTCATGTCTGTTAGATGTTCTCACAGAACTCTGTTTTGGAGCATGTATGTACCATTGACTTGGTTTTTCAAACCCTCATACTGTGTGGTAAGATTAATGCATGAACCGTACTAGATAGATGCCTACTTAGAATACAAAAAAACTTGATGTTGCAAAACTCTTTTCGTGTTTAGAAGTCATTTCTAAATAAATGTAAGTGGCAGTGTCAACCCATAAATGGAAACATTTAGACGATTAATCTTAGCCTCTTTACCCCTCTGGTTTGTCTGTCTGGGTTTCTTTTCTCTTCCTTTCTTTTATTTTCTTTATTTCTCTCTGTCTCTCTGTCTCTCTCTCTGTCTCTCTCTCTCTGTCTCTGTCTCTCTCTCACACACACACACATGCAACAGCCTTGTAACTTCTTCCTTCTCAAATGTATAAGCATTATCTTGATAGTACAGGCTCAATTAGTCAAAAACCTAAGCAATTAATTAAAAGATGTGACTTAGCCGAGGAGGGAAGGTGTCAACACATGTCATAGTGGTCAGGAACACCGGTTAATTAGAGCAGGAGGATACTGTGGTAAATTATGGGGAAAAAGTACTGGGCGAAAGTCGCAGTGTATGCTTCTATTATTCTTAAACCTAACCCATAAACAATTTGTTGTGACAGCTCTGGGCTGAGATTATGGCTAAAAATAGGCACGTGTATTGAAGAAAAGGAATATTTAACAGTTGAAATTCTGTGAGAGACTGATGGTGTTTCATTGTAATAATTCCCCCAAAGGCACATTAGTGATGCTGCTAACTAGAGACTTTAATAGACTTTAATAATGTGTATTTTAGAGGCCTGATACACAACGGGATAATGTATAAAACATTCATTATGGAAAATTGCTACCTTTTTATTTAATGAGAAAGCTGTGGAAACAAAGCACTGCTCTGCCATGGCCTCAGGTTCCTGGGCACGGGGATGCGAGTGGTGGTTCCCACCTGCATTTCCTTGTCTAATCAAGTTGCCGTCCACTCCACTTTCTGGTTCCATGGATGACGATGGGGCTTTTAAAACTTTCTTGTTTCGGATAAACCCTTGTTCACATTTCGGCTCCACCTGTCATTCCCTAAGCAACTTGTGCAAGGTACTCAGCGTGAAGTTACATGGAATGTGGTCTGCTGCACAGGTTGCGGGGGTAAGTTAAATGTTATCTTGGCAGAGGCCACACATGCCGGGCACTCAGTGAGCAGTTTTCATCATGACAACTTTCTACAGCTGGTTCTTTTTATACCTCTTGTTTCTGTGCTTGACTGTTGTGGGGAAACAGGAAGGAAACCAGAGAAGAAAACACAATTCAAAAGCCTGATAAGTGATATCACTGGATGCGAGCCTGGCCTGGGATTCTAGTGTGGTTCTAATGTACAGCCAGCTGAGAGTCCTGCTGCTGAAAGAGAGAGAGGATCGGGGAGCAGACACTTGACGGTGGAGTATCTACCTCTTAATGAGATAACGTTATTAGAACGACGAAGTGCAGAGCGTCAATACACGAAATGGACAAGTACTACCTGAGCACAGCTTAGCATCTGCTGGATTTCCCATTCGGTCTCACCTGATAGCAGGGCCACTGACCTTGATCTCTCAGAATAGATCTACCCCTTGGGGATCTCCACAGAATCAGGGAGAGGGACTAACTGGATAAATGAGGAAAATCCGGTGTGTTTATATATAAGCTGCCCAAGAGGTCTCTGGGAAAGGATCGAAGCCTTTTTGCCCTTCGGCTCCTTGAAGTGGCTGTGTATCCCTTCACCCTCCATCCACACTCCCTGCTCTCTGTCTGCTTCTGCTGTAATGTCAGAAACACTAATCATGTCAGACTCTGTGACGCTGACAGCCCTGACATTCACAACAAAGAGGGAAGAGAGAGAGAGAGGAGAGATCATGAGGGGGAAGGGAGAGAAAACAGCAGGGGAAGATTTCCACAAAACCTACAGCTGCAGAATCCCCAACATTCTAGACAGATCACATCCAAAGAAAATCAGGGAAGGTGCAAGGTGAATTCTGATGGAGATTTAAATTAGCCCGTGCAGATTTCAAGTTACTATTTTCCTTCCTTCGGATTTCATTTCGTAGCCTTTATTGTAATTACTGTGGCTATGATTTCTTCCCTTCACTTATAAAAGAAAGAATTTACATTTCTCTCCCAATCTTTACCCAGTTTTCCTCTGCAGTGAAACAGAGTTAAATGAGGCATATAGTAGGAAGTATATGCACTCTGGGCTTTCCTGTTTTCTTACCAGAGCCTGAATCCAATCCAAAGAACTATCATTTCAAGAAAGAAGTCACTGCTGAGGGTGCATTTTCTGGCCATGACAGAGGTGAATGAGGACCATCAGGTGTCAGCCTCAGTGGCCTACCAGCTCTTGCTGATGTATGTGACCAGCATACTGGGTCTGGGGCTGCTGCTCCCTGGCTGCTGGAGTGGGCTTCCCTCCCTTCGGGCCCCTCTCTGTGTAGAAGGCTCCAGTCTTCACTCTGACCTGGAAACCTGCTGCTGTGTATATTTAAATCCAGATGCCTCCATCTAAATGGAGCCCTGAGCTCAGGCAGAGCCAGCCCTGGATTTCTGTAAACAGAGAATCTGCTGCCTGTTCAGCTTTTGAGGAATTTTAAACTAATAACTCTTAGCTAGGATATCATCACCTTTTTCCTTTTCTCTGTGCAAGACAGAAAGAAATAACAGAAAGCACATGCGTGGTCCATGGTAGTTACCTTGTTATAAAAACTGCATTTCTGTGTATATTAGAGACCAAAGGTTTTATAAATACGGTGACTTCTTTTCGGATTGCTTTAAAGTAATATGATTGCAACCTCTTTCTTGTCCTTAGCACCCAATCAAAGCCTTTCATACTAGGGCCACTTAGAAGAAATGTTCCCTAATATGCAATAAAAAGCTTTTTTACAATTCTTGGAGAAATTGTATTTTTACAAGGACAAGTGAATGAATTTGTATACAAGTGAGAATTTGGGAAAATTACCCCAAAATATCTTTGGAGTTTATTTTGCTCTGAGGTTTTACACTGGTGGTATTTGTGTTGCCCTCTGATGTAGTCCTGTTCGCTTTCCTTTATATACAGCTAACAGACTTTAAATCCTATGTGGGGCAATGCTAGCTGCGATAACAAATAGGCTCTAAATTTGTTTGGCCTGACACCATTACAGTTTCCTTTCTGGCTCAGTACCATGGTGGTACCTGATCAGCAGTGTGTTTTTATTCTGAAGTGATGGAATTCTGGGCCAGGCCCTTAGCATCTTTTTACTGTTTGTATTGGTCTAGACAGGCTATGGTAGCAGAGTACTCCAGGCTGGCTGCTGGAATAAAATTGTGTTCACTCTCCATTCTAGAGACTAGAAGTTCAAGGCTGATATGTAAGCAGGGCTATTTACTTCTGTGGTTGTAAGCCAGGGATATAGTCCAGGCTTCTCCCTCTGCTGCCTTTGCTTTGATCTGCAATTCATTTTTCCTGTGTTTGTACTGGGTCCAAATATCTGCCCCCAACCTCCTGTCTTTTTAAGACAGCATCTCACTGTGTACATCTGGTTGGTATAGAACTTGGTATACAGAGCAGGTTGGCCTTGAATTCACAAAGGTCTACCTGCCTCTGTCCCCCTAAGTACTGGAGTTACAGGAGTGTGGCAACACACCAGGTCACAAATTTCTCTTTTATAAGAATAAGAGTCCTTACTGGATTACTTCTCTTGTGGGTTAATCTTAACTAATTTATCTGATGGCAGTCCCATTTTCAAAGAGGTTACACTATGGTTTAGGATTTGATATATGAGTTTGGAGGAGAAAGGGGATAATTCAACCATGACACCATCACTGATTGAGACATGTAATCATCTTCCTCTGGATGGTGGACAGGCATGAGTAAAAAGAAAGAGCCTTTGCTTCTTAATCCTGAGAGATCAAAGCATAGCCACATTTTTTCTTCTCATTCCAGCCCCGTGCGATCAAGTGGCCCCTCTTTCTAGGAATGTGTCTGTGCTTCAGTATGGAAGTCTCCAGGCTTGGGAATTCCACTGGGTGCACACCCTGTGATGACACCAGGCGTCAATGTACAAATGAGTTAGTTTAAGGTTTTGCTCCCTTAAGAGTCCTGTCTTATTCTCAAGAGAACTTCACCCACACGACTAATGGATATTTTCTCTCCTAACAAAACAAGTAAAATCAAATTTAATGAGGCTTTATTCCTTGCTAAAAATGTAAACTGATTTCTTATAGTACAATAGCCTTTTAATTTCATGTTCAGTAATTACTGAAATATGTAGAAGAGGGAAGGGATATTGTGGCTACAAAGGAAAGTTGTGTAATGTGTTTGCTTGTCTTGAATGGCTATACTTCAGTATCTAATTACAGGAGTCCTGTCTCCCTGACAGGTTAGTCATTATTTTGAAAGTGGAATGTGGGTTCTTTTCATGACTAAGTAATTGCTTTGTATGTTCCTTTTCAATTACAGTAAAAAATTATGAATTTTCTACATAAAGAATCACTAATCATTATTTATATTTGCCTGTTGAATACAGCATATTCTTATAAAAAGATATAAATAAAAAAAAGACTCAGTAAAAATAAATTTCTACTGCAAACTTCTGGTTTCTCAAAGTAATTCACGTATGAAATATTTCCCATGAAGAAGGAGTGATAACAGTTTGAGAAAGTTAAGTGGGTAGAGTCTGAAAATTCAGCAGGCTGTGTGAAAACACTTACCCTAAACCATGCTGTTTAAGATTTTAGTCATGAACTTTCATGTCAAGAAACCACTGTCTTGCTGTTTTCTTGTTCTATTAAAAACACAACTTTAATCTAATGACTTCAAAGACATCAATGTAGATTTTCTTTTGACCAAAATAATAATAATAATCTTGGTTGTGGAGAGTGGTCTAGGTTGACATGGCCTTTATAGATATTTGATAAACAACATTATTTTAATACTTATAAAGTGGGTGGTATTACTCTTGCCTTTCAGATGAGGGGGATTCAGAGATGCTGACGTAATAAGCTTAATGTCACAAGTCTACATAAAGCAAGTCAGACATTGGAATTCCTATCTCTTTAACTCCCGAGCCTCTAGCACTTGTCTGCCATGTTAACTCCAAAGAATGTCTCTTTAGTTGGATTTGAAATATAAGAAATGAATTTTCTAGTGTAAGAGTCCAGGACATTTTAGTTCTTGGAAGAGTAATCCACCTACATGAGCCAGTTGATGGAAGAGTTGAGGAAATTTTACTTAGTCATGGAGACAGGTCTCTAGGATGGTTGCTTGCTGACTCTTGAGTAGATGTCTCATTACACAGACAGACACTGATTCAGCATACTTACTAAATATCTATGACACAACTGGATTACAGCCCTTTAGAATTTTGGTTAGAGTTCTGTAAAACAGGGTCTCACTCACTCCTTTTTTAAAAGTGCCTATGTTAACTGTGTTTATACAAGTTTGCTGAGACAAACATTGGTCAGGGCAAACAGCCATGGTTGGATCCTGGACTTGGGGCAAGATAAAGGAAACCTACTGACTTTCCAGTGAGAAACCAGAGGATTGAAGGTACATTCCTTTCCAACATTCACTTTTCACCTCTCTAGTATCATGATAAGCCTAGCTTCTGATGGTTGGTTGCTGGGTGTTGGTGTCTTTCAGTTTCAACCAAGTTACTCCTGCTTTCTGCTGAGTGGCTGTGGGCAAGTCATATCCTGTGTTGGAAACGTGATGTCTCCAAATGGAAACTGAAGCAGTGGAATTAGATCACAGTTCTTAGCCTGGCCTTTAAAATGTGAAGATGCAAAGAAGCATTTACTGTTAATAGGCATTTGGAAGAAGAGAGGGTTCATAGATCACATTAGATTATCTAAACAGCTTCTACACACAGAGAATTGAATAAACTAGATCATCTCTGAAGTCTGTAGACTCTGCCATCCTATGCACCCATAGACTATGTCTTACTTTTCCATTTCTTTGATGAGACAGAGGCACAACTGACAGAAGAAAGGGGTTATGGGGGCTGACAATTTCAGAGGGTGAGTCCCAGACCGTTCAGGTGGAGAGCATAGCAGCATGCAGGCAGGTATCTGAGAGCTCTCATCTCATCTACAAGTGTTAAGTGATGGAGAGGAGGGAGGGAGTGACTAGGGAGAGAGAGGGAGGGATGGGGAAGATGGAGGAATGGGGAGATGGAGGGAGGGAGGGAGGGAGAGAGGGAGGGGAAGAGAGAGACAGATCTCCTGGGAATGGTGTAGACTTTTAAAACCTCAAGGCCTGCCCCAGTTATACAAAGCCAGACATCCCAATCCTTTCCAAACAGTTCCACCAATGAAGGATCCAAAGTATTCAAAAATATGAACCTATGGGTACCATTCTCATTTAAACCACTATGTATTGTATTAAGCACAGAGTTCCAGACCCAACTGACCAGGGAGGAGTACATTCTGTCTTCTTTCTACAGTGATATGTAACAGATGTTTGGGGGTTTTAGTGTAGATCTGTGCTTCTTCCCCCAAATGAGTGTTCCGTATAGTTAATGTTCAATAAATGTTTCAGAATAATAGTAAAGTCAGTTAGAAGTGAGTCACATTTGAGTGATGAATGAATAAGTTTTCAGGCCTGAAGGCTTTTTGTAGTTATGTGCAATGGTAATAAAAGGTACTGGAAAGTTAGTGCTGAGTACTGACCCGAGCAGTTCTTCCCCTGCAGGGGTCAAGGCTGAGAGGTAAGGAGACCTCAGTGGTGAAGTGATGTGCCTTAGTTGACATCTGTCTTTTCTACAATATGGCATGCATGTTGCCATGCCTGAGAGCCTTCTCGCGCCATAACTCAGCAGTTCAGCCAACCTAAAGCAAGCACCCACTTGCTCAGCAAATGAACACACTGGGGCCAGAGAAAAGTGCTCTAAGCATGCCCCTACCCCTATTGCTAGGGAAGAAAAAAAAAATTAGTAGCATCTTCTTCCCTATGTTCAGCTTGATTCTCAGGAGCCCACTCACACTGTGACTCATGCCTTCACTTTACTGAAACATTCTACTGTGCTCTAGAAAATCCCAGTTCAATTCAAACAGAGAAAGCATCCCTTGGATGCTTGGATACATCTTTAAGAAAAGCAGTATTGGACTCTATTATTATCCTGAAAAATGGCATTTTCCCCCGTTGGCAGTGTTTTGAAAGCTTGCTTTCATCTCGTTCATGTAAATTCTATCTGTGTGTTCTAAAGCTATTTACCTTTTCAACTTGTGCTTAAAATTTCAACATCTTAGCTTAGTCTTCTTCAGAAAGAGTAAAGGAAACCTGTGTCAGCCATAATGGCCTGTTCGGAATCTCAGCCAACAGTCACCATCAAAATCATTCTCGAGGCCACACACACAGTTCGAAGGCACAGACATGAACTGTTTGGAATTGACCTTTAGAAATCAATGTTTTTATTTATTACGTATTTGTGTTGAAAATAAATACCTAGAGAGCCCTCTTCACCTCAAAGAAGTGCCAGTCTTTATAGCTGATCATTACTAACCATTTAGTGCTCTTGAGGTAGTCTGGTAATTTGAAGCACTTAACATCAAAATTTTCAGTAGGATTAGGAAAAAAGGTCTATAATATTGCTAACTGTAGCCTTAGATTTGGCTGATTAGAATAACTTTATAAGTCACGAGTGTCTGTTTGATTATTCCTAAGCATGAAATATGGGACATCTTTGTTACCATGTGTATTTACATATGTACTCTTAACAGACACAAATACATCAGTGCCTGGGTACCAAATTCTTAATACCCTCAAAATTTGAATCTCAAGGAAAAGTACAGAAAGTGTCATCTGAGACTGAAACTGTCACTAACATAAAATTGCTGAACTAGCTATGTATAAAAGTCCCAGAAGTTAACCCAGACTTAGGTAAATCCATGCACAGAAAAATAAAAATACATGTAAATACAATGCCGTTTTAAAAGTTGTAACATGTTAACATCAGAAGCAAACAGTTCGTGGCTGGTGTGTGTGATAGCCAACAAAAGGAGCTGGGTGTGTGTGGGGGGGTGAGATCGTGAAAAGATTGTCCCTGGTAATTGCAGACCAACCATCATTAGACTTGATGACACTATGGACCTCTGGACCTCCTTGTCAGCACCTTCAGAACTGATGCTTTATATATATATATATATATATATATATATATATATACACACACCCCTGATGTCATCCAGAAGCATCCTTACACTTCTAAATACAGATCCCAGCAACACCCCGCCCCAGTTGACAGAGTACACAAACAGTATTTCAAAGAGCTGTTTTTGAGAATTAAATGAAGAAAAAATGCCTGGATCGGTCCTGAGCCAACTATAGTAGGTGCTAAGTAAATGGCTTGATTTACAAAAAAACAGCTGAGTCTGTCCTGGGAGAGTGCATTTCTTAGTATAAATTGATCAGCAACATTTTACTTTACCTTGCACCTGTGAGTTTGGGCAAAATGACCCATCCCTATGTGAACACATACTCTTGTGTGTGTCTAGGCTAAGCCCTCAGGTTGGAGTTGCCTCCCCTAGAAGAGCCTGCTGGAAGCCACAGCCAACCCTACTGTTTTACACCAGCCACTCTCTGTCCTTGTTAAAGTTTTAAACTTCAGGTGAAAGTGTTTTATTTTCTCTTAAGACCGAACAACAAGGTATGTGTGTGCGTGTGCGTGTGCGTGTGTGTGTGTGTACACCGTAACAAGTGAGGTGAATATGAATCCCACACATGTATTTCTCAGATGCTGTTGACCTAGTCTATTTTTACCTTGACAGATTCTTCCGGTTAGGAGGTGCTTTCCACACAGAGATTCTATTGTGCAATCAAAAATTCAGTATGTTTGCCTCTAGGTTTCCTCCTGATCTCTCAGGTGGCCACACCCAAGTCTTCAGACTGCTGTGTTCACCACAGACTTGAGCTGTTATTTAAGTAAAGGTCTTAGCTTTCCTCCGATTTGTGATTTTTTTTTTTTTCCCTCCAGAGCAATTGGTGATTTTTGTTTGTTTCTAGGACCATGTCCTTAATATAGAAGAAGGCCAACTATATATATGCAGTAGTAAAAAAATGGTGTAATTTTAGTACCGTTGCTTTGATTTTACATTAAATTATCACTCCCTTCAGTCAGCAGGTTCTTAGTGGGGACAGTTTTTATCATGACAGTTACATAGATGTAGGTTCCTATCCCATCTCTACCAGAGGTCCCTAAACTTCTCCTTAACCTGACCTCCTTAAAATACTGACAGAGAAAACAAGCATGTTAAGCTCTAAATTCCCAGCAGCCAGTGAGGAGAGCGCTGAGCGGTGAGGCCCTGCTCCAGGCATGGACAGAGCGCTGGGGTGGGGTCAGGGTGCTAAGAACTTGCTACTATGTTTCTATGTAATGAGCAGCTGGGCTGTTACATTCACTGCTTTCCTGCCTCTTTTTTTTTTTTCACAGCCTTAAAAGGAACGGTTAATTTTTGCCATTTTTATGTATCTTAAGTTTCTACCAGTAAGCATATTACCTCTAAATAGTAATTTCTAGTCTTTAATTATCACTTACTAAAATAAATCAAAAGCTGCTGTGTGTAGATAGCAAAGTATATCTTGAGGGAGAGCTCAAAAGTTAGAGCAAGTGTTCTGTGGGAGGAGATTGTCAGGACTTTGGGACCCCGGGAAGGCTGTGGACAGACTGAGGGAGGCTTGTCAGGACTTTGGGACCCCGGGAAGGCTGTGGACAGACTGAGGGAGGCTTGTCAGGACTTTGGGACCCCGGGAAGGCTGTGGACAGACTGAGGGAGGATTGTCAGGACTTTGGGACCCCGGGAAGGCTGTGGACAGACTGAGGGAGGATTGTCAGGACTTTGGGACCCTGGGAAGGCTGTGGACAGACTGAGGGAGGCTTGTCAGGACTTTGGGACCCTGGGAAGGCTGTGGACAGACTGAGGGAGGCTTGTCAGGACTTTGGGACCCTGGGAAGGCTGTGGACAGAAGCGGGTTGGTTATGGCCCCGGTGCTGGGTGCTTGTTTAGAGCTTTTAGGTTTTGTGTCTTCCTTTATTCTACTTTCTGTTCTAGGGGCCAAGATAGCCATGAGTCCAGTGTTACATTAAGTAAATCAAACTGCTAGCTCATGTTTCACACGCTGAGGTGAGCTGAAGTACTCTTTTCCTTTCTGGTTTAAATCTAGCATAGGAGCACTCTCTGAAGGCATTTGTTTTTTTTTTGTTTTGTTTTTTTAAAAAAGTAGGCCATTAATACATGTGGTTTAAAGGACAGAGGGAAGGATGTGTCACAGGAAGAATTTTCAAAGTTGGCTGCCAAAGTACCAAAGAACCGAGTGCATGTATGTAGTTGTCATAATGTAATGTTCTGTCTGCATCTTTTAAATTGAGCCAGACAGTGCACAGACTCAACTTTTTCTTACAGGAAGTTTACAGTGCAAAGCAGAAGATACTAAACCTTGCAGACAAAAAGGCAAGTACATTGCATTATTTATAATCGGGAACAAACCTACTTCATACCACATGATTCCATCAGCAGATAACACTTCATTCAGGAATTAAAAAAAAAAAAAAAACTTTATTCTTTGCCATCAAAGTAGTATGTGTTTATTTTAGAAAAACAGGAATGTGAAATTCTGTGCAAAAAAATAAAAAAATACAGAATTTTACCACCCAGAGAAAATTGTCTAGTGTTTTTTTTTTTTGGCATATTTAATGTGTCTTCTAAAATCTGTTCTTGTATTTTGTGTAACTGAGATATTTGTGTAATTCTGTTGTAGACTTTCTTCATAGCATTCTTTAGTGCCGAGCATTTTACGAACACCATTCTCATGGTTTTATATGTTAGAATAGTTTAAAGTTTGCTATCCAGCTCTCAGTCCCCAGCAACAATCGTTTACTGCACAAGACGTCAAAGGATCATTCTGGGTGTGTGTGAGCCCTTCAGTCCAGCTTCCACCTAAAGTGGAAGTTCAGTACTTCTCCAATTTCCTCGGGCTGGGTTGCTACACTGCTTTCTCTGCCCCCATTGACTTATCGGGGCTGAGCACACACACGCTTGTTTATAGCAGTCTTCCTGATACGCAGCCGAGGCATGGGCTTTGGAAAACTGCCCAGCTGCATACCATTCATACCCCATCTTTCAGCCTCTGGTAACTAATCAGGTTCTCTTAACTCCTTCAGTCTCTACAGGAATCACTCTGTAGCATGCTAACCACTGGCTAATACCTGTTTATGTTCATGCTCACAAATGAAAGGAAATACAATGACTCATATATGAAAGCTTGTTAGAAAGGCTGTCACCTTCTTTAACCCAATGGCCTTACCATACATCCCAGCTTGTGTCTACTCCTTCAAGCTTCACTGTGTATCCTGCAGCCTTCCACGGAATGATAGAGACCATTCCTCGTCTCCTGGCAGGTAGGATAGCTGTGCCTTGGCTAAGACTTAAACAAACAAAACAAAACAAACCAGTCAGTTGGAAAGTATCAGCTCATCGTCTGGAAGCCTTCACTTCGCGGAGCTTCACCTGGATGGATATTCCCTCAGGAACGTGCTCCTCTTATTGCTGTTTCTGCCTTGTGCTCCGTCTGGCCAGTGGATACGAGGGCACGGAGGGACTGAGCGGTATGACAGAATCAGATTATGTAAGAATCTCGGGTGGGTTTCAGAATCCTTTCCAGAGTTCTGTTTACTCGCCAAAATCTGCCTCACTTATTCCAAAGCACCAGACAACAGCCCCTGTACATAGGACTCTAAAGACGAATCTTGTACATGCAGGGTTATAGCACCCTAGGAAGGAAAAACATTGAAGAAGGGAAAATGTTATGTGCTTCCATTTACAGATGTCCGCACCAAGCAGGAGTTAATCTGGCTATCCTTCCTGACACTTTCTAAAATACTGTCTTGTTCACTGTGAATACTGAGCATCTGGGTCAGGGAACTTGGTTTCATGTAGCACATCATAAGAGCTCATTAGAACCTCAGAAAGGCAACCATGAAGAAATAAAATAGTGGTAGAGCCTATGCTGGTGAAGAATAAATTGACAGCCTTCATCACTGGTCTGAGAAGCACAGAGAGACCTCCTCTGCCATCCTTTGTGGCTAAGGACGCTTATTCATTCATTTTCCCTCAAATCACCTTGAATTTAGTCTCTCATAAGCACCATTGGGACTCCCATGAGAGACCATAAAGTGTGTGCCTGCTGGCTGCATGCATGATGTGAGATCCAGCCTGCACTCATTAACTAGCTCAGCTTATTAAATCTTGACAGTTAACAGAACTCAGTCAAACATCCTGGATCATGGGCAGCTCACAGAGCACTAGAGTAGGTCCACAGCAGTGATGGATTAGACTAAGTTGCTCCATCACATCAGCCCCATGTCCGGACTCAGCTCCTGCATGCATGGCAGCTGACACAGGCTTGCCAGGTGCACTCCCTGCTTTCCCTTGTGGAAATAAAGATGGGTAGTGACTGTTCTCTCACTTGGAGTTCACTGTTATGGCAGGAATAGTCAATTTTTGTTAAAATTTTTTTTTGTTCTGTTAAGTGTGTGTTCAATAATAAGGGATCTGTATGTTTTTAGGAATGCCAGAATTTCGCAGATCGTGCTTCATAAATTAGGCACCCAGTCAGCTTTTTGGATAGCAAAGTTAAGGTGCAAAGTTCAGTGAGTGACTTTACAGGACTGTATAAGATAAGCATAAACATGTATGTCAACATCGACTATTAAAATTTTATATAAACAATCTCACATTAAAGCCAGGTGAGGTTGAGCATGCATCTGATACTAACACCAAGGAGGTAGGAAGGTTATAAGTTCAAGGCCGGCTTGGGATGCATAGCAAGACCTTGGAGATAAAGGTTCATCTGAATTAGTGAATGTGGACGTATTTCCTGTTCCAGGTATGAATGCTGCACTGGGAAAGAGCGGCAATGACTAGCCACCCGTGTGAGATGGATTGTCTTTCCTGATAGGGGTTTAGTATTTGTGAAGGACAGGAATTTTTCAGCTAGTGCCTCTAAGAGCCTGTGTTTGTTTGCCTGGGTCTTAAAACAGCTGTTTATTGTACCCTGTGCTTTAAAACACTCAAGCTTTCAGAATCACCGTGTGGAACAGGGAGTGGGAGGATTGGGGGGGGGGGGGGGTATAGTATCTTAGCCCAAGTCAAAGCCAAGATAAGGTACGATAGGAGAAGTTAACACGGGGGGGGGGGGGGGGGCGCGCAAGATCAGCCTGGAGAAGTAAGGGAACCTGGACAGAGAACTGACATTTGAGCTTCGCCTCCAAGGATACAGAGGAATTTCCCAAGCAGAGATGAGAGAGATGGCATTATAGAAAGGAGAAAGCAAGCTGTATGTTCAGAGACCAACAAGATGTTTGCTTAAGAAATCAGTAGAGCAGCGAGATTCAGATACTTCACCTGTAGAACCCAGAGGGATGTTTTCAGTGTTGCATTCTATTCCAGTATCCACCTGCCATTATATTCCCATCTGGGATGTTCTTTGAAGGACAACTTGTTGATTTAAAAAGTTTGTAAGATATGTGAGTGCTGGTTCAGAGCTCCACTCTGAACATGCTAATTCCAGGAGAGGTGAGCCTGAAACTAATTAGACCTTCACTGCAGACCAGAGAGCTGTGAGACCGATGAACAGTTTCTAGTTCTGCTGTTTATTTATTTACTAAGGACTTCAGGAAAGTTTTTAAATGATCTTTAAGGTAAATTATGCAATGTTATTTTGCGTATTTGTGATACTACTATGCATACTTTTAAGTTCCCATTTAAAAACACAAAAACATAAGCTGGACATGAGCCAGTATCTTGAGTCTTGCTGTCTGGAAGGCAAAGACAAGATGGTACCTTGAGCCTAAAAGATCCACATCAGCTTGGAGAATCAGCTGGACTCAATTTGGAAATAACAAAAGCCCAACTTCCCCCTGGACCACTGTCACCTTGGTCCTTCCCTCCTCCACTTGAGCTGCCTGTACCTATACAGTCTTCGTATTTTTCTTGTATTCATGCAGTAAAATGTTGTATTCATCAAGACTTTTTTATGAATGCCACAAACCCCTGACAGCAACATCTAGGAGGAAGGAATCCCTTTCATTCAAAGATTTCAGGCCGTAGTGGTGGGAGAGTGTGGCAGCCAGGGAGCGGATTGGAAGAATGCCTGCTCTCCTTGGCTCGCACACTTTGCCCCTTTTATTCTTTGCAGGTCCCAGCCTGCGGGAATGAACCACTCCATTCACACTCTCCCAGAGGTGGGCTTCTCTAAGTCACTCAGCTTCCCCTGATTAAAGCTGGCAATCAGAATTAGCCCTGCAGTCATATGCACACACTCACTGATATCCCTGCACACAGTTGGAGGAAAGGCATTGATGATGATTTTTTTACTAGAAATTAAAATATATTACATAAAATGTTCTCAAAGTATTGAGGTGGGATTTAGGTGTCGGCTGATAAGGTCGGAAGACACTTATCCAGGGTCCTGGGCTCCTGAAGGGGGAGTGGCCAACCCCATTCAAAAGGGGCTGCTGGGATCTTAAGGGGCCCATTTTTTTGGTTCCTGACTGCTAGAGAGACTATCAGACGCCTATATAAACTATTACCTATATCATAAATATTAGTTTATATTTCAATAAAAATTAACCTTAGACTAATATATTATAAAAACATTTTCCACCCTCATCTGGCGCCCCATGTTGGGCGCCATCTGTTATTGTGAGTTTTTTTTTTTTGGTTTTGGGTGGTCAGAGGTTTAGACTTAGAGACTTGTAGTCTTAGACTTTTTAGCTGTTTGTAGTTAGCTGTTTGATTAGGCCTTTAGAAATGACTTAGATATTTATATTAAGTTTATGTTGTTTGGCTTATGGCTTAGGCATATTGTTAGTTTCTTATTTTAATTTTTTAAAAAATGTGTTTTGTTATGTGGCTTGTGGCTTATTTGTGTTTTTTATATGTTTTTGTTTTGGTGGCTGGGTTGGTTTGTTTGACTTTGTTTTGTTTTGTTTTGTTTTTTAATTTATGTTGTGATTTCCCCTCCTACTTTTTTTATGGTGTCTGTTATGGGCTAAAATAGTTTTTTTTTAAATTTATTTATTTAAAGATAGATATTTACAACATACAAAAAGACATTCCCACATCAAAGTATAGGTTTAAGTTCATAACTTGAGGGGAATGAACTTGTTATCAATGAACAAAGGATGCATTCGAATATTTATTTCATACTTCAATTTTGTGGAATTTTAATGTTTTGCTCATATATTATTTTTATATGTAATTCTTCCTGTTGTGGTAAATTTTAATAAGAATCATAAGTACTATAAAATGTTAAATTTAGCATTTCAGATGTTGTTTTTGTAAACATGTAGCTTTTATGCCTCAGAAATTATTATAGTTTAAAATACAGTAAGACTTTACCTTCTTTAAAATATATTTTTTCTAAAAGATTGTAAGGGTGGAGGATCTCAGTGTGAAGCCCTAGCCAATCATTCACAAAACCTACCAGAAACATAGAGCAGACAATAAAATGTTGCCATTTGTTCCGCTGGTAAAGCTTGATGGTGTCCTTTTCAATGACTACACAATAGTTTATGGTGTAGGTATTAGTCTGGGCTGCCGTCATCCTCCAGGTGGATACGCTCCTTGGTCCCACTTGTTTCAGCCACTGTCACCGTGGAAATCATACGCACCTGTCCCATGTCTTTACACCCACTGTTACTGTTTGCCATAAATTCCTGGGAGTAGGATGGCAGGATTAGATTTTAATGTTAATTGCTATTGTTACAAATGAATGTACCTAATTAATAAAAATGCTTTAGATTTTAGAGACTTTGAAAAGCATTACCTGTTTGATGCTAGGTGTAGGTAGGTCGAGTAGCCGTTATCCAATTTACTGATGAGAAAATGGAAACATAGGATGCTTCGTGGGTCTTACCTGGCTAGACAGTGCTTGACTCACACTGAGGCAAGTGGCTCCTCAAGGAGCCACTGATGGTGTCTTTCTCTGCCCGTTTGTTTGCTGTCTTAGATCTACTACAGGAAAATCTGTGGTACCCATTAGGGAAAGGGCCTTCGTCCTTGGTCTGCCGCCAGGAGAAGTCAGTAGTTGAACACACACACACACACACACACACACACACACACACACACACACCTGCCTCTTCTAAGTGGCAGGCCTGTGTTCCTTTTATTTGTGATACCTCAGTTGTAATTCTGGTTGGCTTGTTGGTTTGATTTTAAAGTAATTACTAAGATTTGATATAGGCATTTTATTGGTAGATGTCTGTGTGTGTGAGGCAGGGCGAAAGAGGGGATGACTATAATGAGTTCCAGGAGCTGGACAAGAGCACACATTACTGCTTTAGCTCTCTCAGAGAATTCCACTTGCCCGAGTCCAGCTGACTCTTCTCCTGTGTGTTTGAGTTAGTATCATTCATGTAGCACCAGGTTGCCTCATCTGTGAAGCAGGGATGGCACATCTACCTCTTGAGGCTGCTTTAAGGAGTTATAATTTAAATTGAGTGGCCTGGCAGATATATCCCAGCAAGGTTTGTTTCTGAAACAGAACACGCCAGAGTCCAGTGGCTACAAGACCACATAAGATATGCTTTAAAAAATAATTTTAAAAAAGTTTTCATCTTTGCCATTGCCAGATTGCCACTGGGATGCTCTGCATTTTGTACACAAAGTATCAATGGAGCGTAGCTCCTTAAATAGTGAGGCTGTATGACTGTTTATGGCAATTATAGGTAGTTTTTGAGTGACAAGTTTTTAAACCACACTCAATACTTTGGCTTCTGCAAGGGTTTGCTGGAGAGGAACAGCGAAAAGAATTTTAGTTTCTCTTCCTCCATGTGCGTGTTGTTTGCTTAGCTGTCTGTTTGGGAGATGGGACAGCGTGGCTGCCTTAAACCAGTGGAATAAGGGGTGACAAGTATCATCAGGGTTTACTCACAGTCACAAATACTCATCCTGGTAAATGGGCCTCAGAAATATCTGTGAACTAACACATTGTCCCTTCAAAATGTTAAGAATCGTTTTTGGAACAGAAACAGCAGTGGAATTGGGCTATTTGTAACCTGATGCTGAGTGCAGGGTGATGTTTGTATAGTTATGTTAATATCCACGGTGCCAGGTTAATAATAGTAAGGGGCCAGGTGAGTGGATCTAGGCAGATGACACTTCACTCTTCCTGGAGTTGGGTAACAAGGCCACAGCCAGCTTTGAGTTTCCCCAGAAAGAAGAGGGGAGGAGCTGGGGTTGTGTGAAGAGTAGTAACAGCAAGTTCAACTTTGATTGACATGATGCTGGTGCACTTCCCTGCTGGCCTACTCACATGTGGGGAAAAGGAGCATCCAGGCACCCGTGCAGAACAAAAGTGGGATTTCCTGACACCTTACTCCCCCCACCCCCCAAGCCCTTGGTCATCCTTCGGAAAAGGAAGAGATGTTTCAAGGCAAATGATTACAATGACCACAGAATCTATGCTTCACAGCACTTTACAGGGTTAAAGGGTTGAGGGCATGGCATAGAAGGATAAATATGCGCCCTCCAGAACCCTGAAAGTGAGGACAGAAAAGGTCTGGGCCAGTTAAGAATTGCCTCCTCTGTACTCTATACAACATCAGAACCTTTTTGGGTGTCTGGGTCTTGGGTGAGTTTATTCTCTCTCTCTCTCTCTCTCTCTCTCTCTCTCTCTCTCTCTCTCTCTCTCTCTCTCTCTCTCTCTCTCTCTCTCTCTCTCTCTCTCTCTCTCTCTCTTTCATATCACCAGAGGCATCAGGAGCTAGCCCAAGGTATAGTCAGAGAGCCCCAAGCCCTAATGAGAATTTCATCACTTCCTAGCCAAGCATCTGGTGATGTTAACCCTTTTAATCTTATTTCCTATTTTTTAAAAAGGAATGATGACTTGTTCCCAGAGCTGTGGGGACTGGGTGTGGTGGTGTGGACAGCTCAGTACAAATGCTCAGTAGATACTCATAAATGACAGCTGTGCTACATAGTGAAGACACAAAAGATACTGTCTCTGTACCCAAGGCAACTGAGAAGGCAAGCATACCTAAGAATAACAGAGTGTGTGTAAAATGTAACAACATTTTATAAAGTGGGTCCGTAAGGGGTATAGGCTGGATTGAGAAGACTTGAGTCCACAGATTTTTGAAGATAAATAATTTTTATGTACTCAAAGATTTTTCAAGGAGAGAAGAACATAAAATATGCAATCACGTAGGCTCATTAACTATTTCAATGCTAAATGTTAACATACTAATATAGACCGTCAACCTGCTCAGAACATCGTGGCCAGGCAGAAAGGATGGTATAAGGATGTTATCTATGTGGGTGGAGGTCGTGTGTGTAGCGGTGGGTCAGACCTGAAGATGCTTATGCTGGAAGTATTATGGTAACATTTATGTTCCACGGAAATTACATTTTGGACAGGGAGAAGATGGAGTTCTGGGGAGGATGAGGGTTGTTTGACAGAAGGACCATGGGTCAGAAGGTAATCATCAAAATAGGCTGCCATCTATATGCATATATAGATGCCACGTGCGTATGTGGCCTATCATTTCTTAAGTAAAATAGGTATTTCTAGTTTGTGTGGTTGGTCTATGCTTTTTTTTCAATTGTTCTATATCTCAAAAAGAAAAAAAATTCTCCTGTTGGTATATAATGGCACAATTCAATCCCATTATTAGGGTCAACTGTGTCCTTACACCCATTTTATGGAGAATTTGTGGCTAAGTAGAAGCCATTCGAGGACAGGAAGACGGGAATACTTACAGACCACTATCACAATATTTGGACTTAGAATCTCTATGTACATATTTTTAATCTTTGGACTCTCAGGAACTAAATGTCGTCCCCGTCCCCCCCCCCCCGTGTGTGTGTGTGTGTGTGTGTGTGTGTGTGTGTGTGTGTGTGTGTGTATGTGTGTGTGTGTTGTAACCAACACTTGCCTGGAACTCACTCTATACCTCAGGCTGTTTTCCAGCTCACCACATCCCCCTGCCACAGAACCCTAAATCCTGGGTCCACCCACTGGTGCATTCCCCTGCTCAGCTCAGGAACCAAACTCTTAAGGAGGAGTTTTTGGCTACTCAAACAATTTTCATTATATTAGCAATTTCATTGTGTCCAATAAGAGAGGAAAGGCCTTCCCTCTTTCCATCATTGGTCAGCCCATTTGTTTAGTTCAAAACCAAATAATTTTTTTCAAAAGAAGAAATTAATTTTTCTGTTAAATATTTTTAACATAAGAATTCAAATCTTTTAAACATTTGTTATATGTGAATATTTTCCTGCATTGTTTGACTGTTCTTTTTGGCTTTCTTTCTTTCTTGAGACAGCAGTTAAGAACACATAATGATTTGCTATCGCTTTTACAACCTACGGACAGTTTATTATTTTAGTGTATCAGGTAAATCACGGTATGAATGAGGATGTTCAACTTTTCTAAAAGGAGTAAGAAAAAGCAAATATTTACTTCAAGATTGAGGTACAGAAACAGAACTCCCCAGGTGCCGTGTTCCTGTATGAAACAGGGTTACAAGCACTGTGATGTGCTTGTAGATACTCAAAGGGTGGGAAGTAATGGAGGATGCTCACAGCCTCTGGTCTGTCTTTGGAACACAGTGTTGTGAGGCCTGAGGTGTCTTCCTCCTACTGAAATCTTCCACTACAACTTTTCTGAACTTGTAATACTCCTTGTCTTGGTCTTCTGGGGCTTTACCCATGAATATATTATCTATAGGGATATATGTATCCCTAAGTGATACTGAGTATGTAATCTATAGGGATATCTGTATCCCTAAGTGATACTGAGTATGTAATCTATAGGGATATCTGTATCCCTAAGTGATACTGAGTATGTAATCTATAGGGATATCTGTATCCCTAAGTGATACTGAGTATGTAATCTATAGGGATATCTGTATCCCTAAGTGATACTGAGTATGTAATCTATAGGGATATCTGTATCCCTAAGTGATACTGAGTATGTAATCTATAGGGATATCTGTATCCCTAAGTGATACTGAGTATGTAATCTATAGGGATATCTGTATCCCTAAGTGATACTGAGTATGTAATCTATAGGGATATATGTATCCCTAAGTGATACTGAGTATGTAATCTATAGGGATATCTGTATCCCTAAGTGATACTGAGTATGTAATCTATAGGGATATCTGTATCCCTAAGTGATACTGAGTATGTAATCTATAGGGATATATGTATCCCTAAGTGATACTGAGTATGTAATCTATAGGGATATCTGTATCCCTAAGTGATACTGAGTATGTAATCTATAGGGATATCTGTATCCCTAAGTGATACTGAGTATGTAATCTATAGGGATATATGTATCCCTAAGTGATACTGAGTATGTAATCTATAGGGATATCTGTATCCCTAAGTGATACTGAGTATGTAATCTATAGGGATATCTGTATCCCTAAGTGATACTGAGTATGTAATCTATAGGGATATATGTATCCCTAAGTGATACTGAGTATGTAATCTATAGGGATATATGTATCCCTAAGTGATACTGAGTATGTAATCTATAGGGATATCTGTATCCCTAAGTGATACTGAGTATGTAATCTATAGGGATATATGTATCCCTAAGTGATACTGAGTATGTAATCTATAGGGATATATGTATCCCTACATGATACTGAGTATGTAATCTATAGGGATATATGTATCCCTACGTGATACTGTCTTATTTCAGCTTGTGTGAATAGAAGTTGTATTGATTAGATTGTGTCTTGATCACTGCAAAACATTTCACCCTGAGTTTCATCATATTGACCTATGTGATTTAGTTCATTCCATATAGTTCATGCATTTTTTATGGTATTATTTATTATTCTACAACTTATATTGCTATCTCATGGTTGAATAGCCATACAATTTTATCATGTATTTGTTAACTCATCTGGCCACTTATTAATAAAAAGAAATTATAGATTATTTGGGGGTTTTCTATTTAAGCCCTATTATTTATGATTTTAGGTAGATGGGCTTCCTAATCCCTATCATTTTATCCCCCCTTTTGTCATTGTTGGCTTGTTGGAGCATCTAGAGAATTAGCTTTCCATGGGCTTTCGAGGCAGTGAGCCACGTTTTCCCCTGGCGTAAGGTGCCTCTGATCAGATCATTTTATGAGACTTTTATCCAATTCAAAGTCTCCTATGTCCTGTTAATTTAAAATTCTATTTACAAGCAAATATATTGTATTGAATTCATTATCTGTATCTGGTGAATAACTTCGGTTTTTTCACTATTTTTAATTATAAAAATAATCTGAACTTGGCCATATTTTTTTTCTTTACAAATCATTAGATTTGTTAATATTTCGTTTGCATTTGTTCATCTAAGTCTCAGCTTTCCCTGAGGCCCTGAGAATTTTGGTTTTAAATATTTTGAAGATAAACCATTAGAAACATAGTATTGTTATGTTTCCTGATGAGTTAAATATTTTATTAGTATATCACGACATTTTAAACATCTACTAAGTTTAATTTTGTATTCATCTGATTTAGCTAATCTAGATAAACCATTAGAAAAATAGTATTGTTATGTTTCCTGATGAGTTAAATATTTTATTAGTATATCACGACATTTTAAACATCTACTAAGTTTAATTTTGTATTCATCTGATTTAGCTAATCTAGATTTATAGTTTAAAATTTGTATCTGTCCTTCCCTTTTCTAAGTTATTTTATTGGGCTTTGTATTTCGTACTAGCATTGTTACTATATGGTTCTCATATAATGAAGCTCACACATTCTAAGTATACAATGTGATGAATTTTCACTAGTTTGTACCAACACGCAGCCATGGCCACAATATAGATACACATCATTTCCAACACAGCCAAATGTTCTTCACGCCCTTTAGCCATCCGCCTCCTTCATCCCTGATCTGTTTCTATCTCTCTCATTTAATCTTTTCTTGAATGTCATATAAATGGGTTCATAGAGTATGTAGACAGTGATGTTTGCCTTGCGCTTATTAGCACCATGCATCTGAGTCACTCGTGTTGTTAGGTTCTTGGTATTTGCTCTTCTCCCAAGTAAATATACTTCCACTGTATGTATGCCCAGATTTGTTCATTTGCAGTAGCTGGACATTCAGATTATTTTATTGGAGTATTGTAAATCAAGCTGTGGTGAATATTGACCTGTGACTCTTTTGCGTGAACACATAGTTCATTTTTTAAAGTTTAACAAAAATTACAGTGATCTCTTTTGCTGAGTCGACTCACTAATAGCTCTCAGCACATGAGCTCCTTTGGGCTTCTTTCTTCTTCTTTTCTGCTTCATTTAGGTCCAATGGCCTTTGCTCGGCTTTGTTTTCATAAGTCTGTGTTTTTCCTTTAAACAGTCTTTTGTCCTTACACTAGCTGTCTTGGCATCCCTATTGTGCTAACTCTCACACTGAATAATACCTTAGCACCCACCCCTACCCTGCGTACCCTGCATGCATTTTAGGAGTCTTAAACTTCCTTAATTATGACCACTTGTTTTTGCTCTAATCTATTATGATTATATAATTTTTAATTTTGTCTTATGTTTTGACATTGCTTAATATTCTTCTGCATACAGTTCATGATTGTTTAGGGTTGGACAGGCTGGCTTCCGTCATCACAGCTCACTGCTGCTGGCTGTACATCCTGCAGAAATTCCTAGGATGAGAATGGTTTGGGATTTAGATTTTTATTTTCTGTTTGCCCCCCAAATATCTTTCTGTAGGCAGAAGTTTCTGTCTCACCAGCAACTCCCAAATACATGGCAGCCGCTTCCCAAATAATTGACTTAAGAGGCTTACTATAAATTAATTATAAATGCTTGGCTGGTAGCTCAGGCTTATTACTAACCGGCTCTTACACTTAAATTAACCCATATTCTTATCTATGTTTTTCCACATGACTTAATACCTTTTCTCAGTGCAGCATTCTCATCTGGATTCTTCTGCATCTGTCTGGCGACTTCTCATTCCACCTTTCCCCTTCCCAGAATTCTTAGGTTGGTCGCTCCACCTATACTTCTTGCCTGGCTACTGGACCATCAGCATTTTATTAAACCAATTCAAGTGACAAGTCTTTACAGTGTACAAGGGGATTATTCCATAGCACCTTGTTTGTGAAGCTAGCTTTGCTATCCGTACAGGTAGATAGAAGGATTTGCTCTCAGTGTGTAAAAGACATTTCCCCGGGGTTTCTCCTCTTGTGTGAAATCAGCCATCGGCCAGCCTATCGTCTGTCATTTGCAGGTGATCTGCCATTTTCCTCTGGCTAGTGCAGTCTTAAGTGGGAGCATTCTAAGTTTCAACAGCCTCTGTCTGGATGAGGGCCACTATTATTTAGTAACCCCATGTCATCGCCAATTTAGAGATTCTGGAAACTTAGAGACCTGATCATTTATCAGGCTGCCTCTCTGGTTTTGTTTTGTACTCTGGCCTCCATCTCTTCTGCCCTTCCTTTATAGTGTGTCTCTTTTCTTTATAGGTTTATGTTTAATGTCTTCATATAAAACAAAACACCTGCTCTCTATTATTTCAGCTGCATCTAATTTGGTATCAAAGTCATTAATTTAGCCTCTTATGATAATTATTGCATTTTTTGTTTCTAGATATTTTTGCCTATTAAAATATGACTTATCACATTTTGCTCTTTTTTCATATCTGAAGTCTTTTCTCTAAACATAGGTGTCTTTGCCTTTGTATTGAGTCTTATAATCTTTGCAGCCTTTGAAAAGCCCGGTCTATTCTCATCTGCCTCATTCTTACTCAAGGTAGCTACCTTCTTGCAATGCTGTGTGGGGTTTTGTTGTTGTTTTTGTTGTTTTGACTCAATTACTAGGATCTCTGTAAACACAAGTCCTTTGAAAACTTGGGCAAAGTTCACTATTCTGGAGAGGCTGGCACTTCCTTCTACCAGGTGCTTAGAGGCTTCCTACTGTCCTAATAGATTATACTAATTGTGTGTGTGTGTGTGTGTGTGTGTGTGTGTGTGTGTGTGTGTGTGTGTGTGTTTCCTCATGGAGAATGAGTGTGTTTGAATTTTTAAATGTGCCCCCCCCCCTTCATCACTTGTCTTTGTTTATGGTCCAAGGGAGATTTTTAATTTAATTTAATTTTTTGCTTACCCACTGTAAATTTTTTACCTTCAGATGTGTTGGCTCTCACACCCTGTGTGCAGACCTTGAGTTTTCTTCGAATGCACAGGCTCCTTATGTCTTATCTACCCCATGCTCAGCGGCCATTAGCCCCTGCCTCCTGACTTCATGGTTAATTTAGCCCTATGTTCTAGCTTTCCTCTCCTTCCTGACAATTGTTACTGTCTTACAGATTAGCCACAGCACCTTGTAATATGTTCCCTCTGGCATTTTTAGGTGCCTTTGTGAATTTAGCACATTCTGACCATCAGAAATCCTCTTCCTTCAGAGTTGAAACTATCCAAATGGGAAGCGATGAGTGAGACCTTTTTCACCGTTGTTTTTACTTAAAGGAAGAAGTTGGTTCAGCACCACAGAGGAGTCTTTCTTTCTTAAGGAACACTAACCCCCTCCCCAACTCAAAACTTAAATTCTGAAGTGGTTCTCAACCTATACTCTAACCACTCATAAAGTTTTAGATTTTAGAGCATTTTGCAGCCCGAGTTTCTCCAGTTATGGATAGTTATATATCCAAGATCTCACAGACATCCCCAAATCGGACAAGCTCCAAAACTGACACATTTCTGGTCTTAGGCATTTAAATTGCTTTCCATAAGTCATACTTATATTTAGAATACTTTGTCTTTTCTTTTTTTGATCCAATGAAGTATTATTATTGTTTTTTTTAATTATTAAGGGCTGGAAGGATGACTCAGCAGTTAAGAATTGTTCTTCTAGAGGACCAGGGTTTGATTCTAAGTATCCGCATGGTAGCTCACAACAATCTGTAGCTCTACACCCAGGGATCTGCTGCCCTCTTTTGACCTCCAATGTGCACAAAAACATCCAGACACAGCACCCATACACATAAAATAAAAATAAGTGGATAACTAAAATCTTTAAGCATGAGTTACTCATTTACTTGCTTTTCTGATTGAGTCTCTTATATGTGTTGGGGACAGATAAATCACTGGTTAATGAGCTTAGCTCTAGTTAGAGGAGACAAACAGCTGTCAAGATAAAGTGTATTGTTTGTCAAAAGTAATGAATGTGGTTGGGAGTAGCCCAACACTTGTGGTGCTTTCACCCTTCCTAATGCTGGGTCCTTTAATACGGTTCCCCGTGTGCTGGTGACCCCAGCCATAACATTATCTCATTGCTACTTCATCACTGTAATTTTGCTACTGTTATGAATCATAATGTAAATATCTCATATGTAGGATATCTGATATGTGATCCCTACGGAGGTTGTGACCACTGGCTTACAGGAAGATTGGGAGTTATTGTCTTCATATTTTAAAGAACATCCCTAAAACTTTTTGGAGCTCCACTTATATTAAGGTTCATTCAAGCTGTTGCATAGACATTGTATCACTATACCATAATTAAATCCAACCTGAAGTAGAGGTTTGTGTTTCCATTTGTAGACATTAGTAAATTGATCTTTGGGCATCTCTACTTAAAAGGCAGTGAGGTACTGAGAAGATGACTCAGTGGGTAGAGTCTGCCGCAAAAACATGGAGACCTTAGTTTGACTTTCCAGAATTGATGTACAAAGGTGGGTGTGGCAGTCTGTGTTTATAACCTACCCCTGAGGGTGCAGAGACAGGCAGATCCTTGAAGTTCATTGGCCAGCCAGCCTAGCCAGAGTGATAAGCTTCAGAGTCAGTTAGAGACCTTGTCTCAGTAATAAGGTGAAAAGAGATTGAAGATAGTACTAATGGATATCGACTTCAAGTACACACACACACAGGCACACAGGCACACAAAAATTGAGTAAAATTCTGATTACAATAAAACGCCAACTATATGGTAACAAAACCAAAGTAGAGAGTTCTCAGGTTTAAAACCTAGCATTAAGTAGGAAAATAACTCATTTCTGTCCATCAATCTCCACAAGCCCAAGACTAACAAAATCACTAAATACTCTAAGGAACCAATTGTCTGTTATATCCAACTTACTAGATTGGTTCTGAAAGTCCCCACTGGTGAAGATATAATAGGCTATTCATTCCTTTATACAAAAACTGACAAACAGGTCAGAAGTAAGCAATGGGGAACAAAGAAAATGGCAAGTCCTTTACAGACAGCAGCAGGGGACACTGGTGTGACATGCAGCAGATACTGTTTCTAAAGGAGCACCGTTAACCTGGCGACCACAGCCCTGCAGACCAATAGCAAAGGACCGTTTATAGCTCAGTTCCCATGAGGGCACATCAGCTGAGGGACAGAGAGTTTATTGTTGAACAATGGCAACAGCTACCCGCAGGAAGTAGGGTGAGTGTCTGGGTTAGTGACACTTTAGTGACTTCATTGATCTGACCTGGGTAAGTTTCAGACAATGCTCTGAGGAGGAAGACTTGTTGAAGGTTATTCATGACTTTTTATGTTTTGGCTATTTTAGTAATGAAAGCATTACCCAAGACATTTCCGTTTTTAATGTTTACCCCTGAGATTTTGCTTCAGGGAGCAAACCTGTCTAGATCAAAATATCCACCATCCTGTAAGGACAAAGGATGTCTGAGAAGCCGTCAGTCACTGCAGTGGATTCTAATTGTAAAACTAACCGCTGCCTCTTTGGAAAAGCTTCAGAAAATTTTTCTTTGTTTGTAAATCACCTATAATCTGAGAGAAAGCAGTCGTTTATCTGTGTTTCCCAACCTGCGTGCCAAGGTGCTCTGGGACAGCATGTTACAGTCTGAGTGCAGCTCGGGGCTGGCAGCAGACGTTTTCCGTCATGACAGAATTCCTATACAGCAGTGTGCCAATATTAGTTGGAAGCAGGTCCTGCTTCAGCATTAAACCACACCACATTCCTTTGGATGACCTCATCTCACTGCTGAAGAGAGTTTTGCAAGTTACTTGCTGAATAGGAAGTGAGGGTGATGGGAATTAGGCTAATGCCACAATCTGAAGTTCTGCAAGTACTAACAGATGTAGAGATGCCCCTTTAATAAATTATTACAAGGTTATTTATGAAGGAAATAAAAATATTACTTCTTACTGTGTGTTTTTCCAACAATGACTAAGTCATTAGTAGATAAATAGTTATGTTGTTTACATTCAGATAACATAACAAACAAATCACATTTTTAAATATTTGTATTGGTCTACAGACACTGTAAAATAATCACTGGGTCTCTGTGAGCTCAAGCACCATTTGGGAAACTGTAATATATTTCCCATCCCATGAACACTCATATTCAGTTTTGAATTTACTGTTTTCTTTTTAAATATACTATGACAGTCTTTACATGTCGGTAGATTATTGATTAAACTTTGTAATAAATGATTATCTGTAATCTGAATTTCCATATTTTTAAGCCAGTCCTCTGAGGACATCGACTTGTCACAACTTCCGTTTCATCAGAGGTCTCCTTGTACTCTTTGCTTGTTTACATAGCCAGTGGCCAGGACTTTCTCAGCTACACTCCAGGAAAGTGGTTCCCGGGGCCAAAGAACAGGGACATTCTAATGCCTCTGTTATCTAGATGGATAACCACCTGTCCCTTATACGGGATTATATTGATTTCTTTCCAGTGATAGCATGAGATTACCTTAGCCAAGAAGAAATGCATTGGGGGATTCAGTCATTGGTACCCAGTTGTGAACAAGCCAAGCATGTTTCTCTGTCCCGACCACAGAGTAAATCCAACTCCGGTGAGAAAGCTGGCTAAGTCTGCTGGCCAGAAGTGCCTGGGAAAAACCACTGCAGAAACTGAAGCAGAAGCTAGGGGTTTGAGAGGCCACATAGGAAAGCTGTTGCTAGGAAACTTCCTCATTTTTTAGCTACAGGCTTTTCAAGCCATTATCCTCAACAGGTTGTACTGTGGAGAATAGGGATGTAGCTGCCGTGCTTGCCTCGCGTGCACAAAACTCTTCATTTCACCCCATCCCCAAATAAACCAGGTGTGTTGGAACATTCCTGTCATCAGAGATCAAAAGGATAAGGTCTGGTCCTAAAAGAGTGTGAGGGCTGAGTTCAAGTCTCCAGGACCTCCTAAAAAGCTGGACATGATGAGTCTAACACCTATGCCAGGGCAGAGAAAGGTAAGTCCTTGGAGCTCACTGTCCAGTCAGTCTAGCTAACTCGGTGAGCAGCAGGTTCAGTGAGAAACACTGTTTAGAAATAAAACTAGAAAGGCAAAGCAGCTGATGACCCCAAACACTCTTAAACTCTGGCCTACACACACACACACACACACACAGACAGACAGACAGACAGACAGACAGACAGACAGAGAAAACAAGACACACAGACAGACACACAAAAAGAGACAGACAGACAGACCCAGAGGACAGAGAGACAGATTGGGGCACATACGCACACACACACACACACACACACACACACACACACACACACACACACACACACACAGGAGAAAGAGAGAGACACCAGGTGAGCCTCCCTGCCCCTCGAGTATCCAGGGCCACCTTGGACAACAGGAGACCATGCCCCAGAACTCATATACACTGTACACTGTGATGTAGGTTGGTTTTTACCTCCCTGAGGATGAGACAGAAGACAAGACAGGAGCTGATGTCAGGGATGCTTTTGGACAAATGTTAGGATGATGATCAAGCTGCTTTTTTCTCTGTACCTCCCCCCAGCATATGTTTTCACCTATGACCAAATATGCATCTCTTTAAATATTTAATTGACTCATTACACTTCAGCTGGTATTTTCAATTCTGTTCTCAAGAAAGAAATGTGTTATATGTTTGAGACTCTGAACATGGAAGTTATGTGTATATCTTGGAGACATTTCTATTTAAAGAAAACTCTGGAGCCTTCCAGCCCTTTAGGAGAATAAGTCATCATGTATGGCCTCATCTCTGGAATGTCCTACACACAAACTTTTGCTGGCATTTCATAGGATGATATAGATATTTTTTTACAGAAAGACGAATGCCCGCCTTTTTCTAGTTTATTTAGGATACTTATCAACAGAGCTGGCAAGATTGCTCAGTAGGTAGAGCACTTGCCTGGCAGATCTAAGGATAGAGGTAGCTCCCTAGCTCAATGGAAAAGCCTGTAGTCATGGCAGCCTAGCTTTAATCCTGAATATAAGGGGATTCCTGCAATGGCCTGCCTTGCTTGGGTAGCCCAATCTTTAAGCTCTGGGCTTCAGTGAGAAATCCTACTTCATAATATAAGGTGTCCATCAATAAACATGACAGCTGATATTAGCCTCTGGCATGCATGCACACTCATACCTACACATGTACTCCCACATACCAAACATGCATGTGCACACACCAAAAATACATTTTATAAGCTTTCCTTTCAAAAATGTACTCTAAATCTTGAAAACGAAGTGCCCAGCAGAGGCCCAGTTGACTCTAACTTAAAATTAAAATTAGTGGCATATGATACAAAGCAGGACAATCCTGCTTAGAGTAGCAAATTTCTGAAATTTTGGTATCAATCAGTCATCACTTCATCACCCTCAGCTGGTTTTCTGCACACAGAGCCAAGCTCTGGTCCCCCCATATCAGAAGGGAAACAAAGGACCACTGTGGCCTGTTTATCCAGGGGTGCCACAGAAAAGGCCGCACAGCTTTGTGTAGGTGGAGAATGTTGGAGCTGTGGAGGTCTTGATGTGACACTTCTGCCATGAGGTGGTTCCTTATGGACCCCTGTTGGAGAATTCTGCCCAAGTCTGGTGTTTGCAAATATCATCTTTGAGAAGCCGACTGTATGGGTAGAGAGGGGATTTCTGTCTGATCTGTGACTTGTATTCTTCCGGGTTGGGGGGGGGGCGACAACACACTTTTCAGGGGCTTAGGGGAGTATAAAGGTTCTGTCAGCTTTTGATATTTGACTACTGTCATCTTCTCTGATATTTTAAAAATCCATGTCTCCTACCAGAACAGCAGATATATTTAGATTTTCTAGGTATATGCCAGTGATTGACTGCAATTATAGGAATTTCATGTGACATAGCCAGTGTTGGACTTCCTCAGGACAAAGGAATGGGTGGCATCTTAGATATGTGGCTCATTTCTTTGCCTGGGGTTGTAAGCACAGAAAACCATGGTTGTTCTTGGCTCCCTCTTCCTTAGGAAATAAAAGATCTCTCTGATCTCAGGGTTTTTTAGGGTTGTTTTGTTTTGTTTTTGTTTTTGTTTTTGTTTTTTTTGTTTTTTGTTTTTGTTTTGTTTTGTTTTGTTTTTTGTGGCCTCCACCATTCTCAGGTCTTTGTCCAGTTAACACATTATCTAATATATTAGGACATTATAACACAAGTAAATCCAGCACAAATACTCATTCAGTCACTCAGCCAATGTTTCAAGAGCTCTCTGCCAGCCTATAAACATTTACAGGGCTTCAGAGATGAACAAAACATGTGTAGTCATACTCATAAGAACTTCAGAAACCAGGTCTGAACATCAGCAGAGGGCTGTGGTGGAGTGTTAGCAGGTGCTTTGGAGCAGTCTCCAGCTAGGGGCTCAGAGGAACTTCCTCAAGAGCTGCAGGGTCTCAGAAGTGCAGCAGGTATCAAGAAACTCCTCGCCTGAAAGTCCACACAGAATACAACTCTCTGCCAGGTGTTCCACTCATTCAAACACATCATTTCAGTTTATAACTGCCACCAGAGTGGTTGGTGCCATTGCTGGGTTCATGGTGCTCTCACCAGGCTCCAGTGTGCCCCATCATATCTATGCTAGAATTGTGGTCCACTGCCTACTGTCACTATGGGCAGTGTTGAGAAGGTGAAATGCTACATATTTTAGCCACACCCTCAGCCCATTTACAAACAGTCATGCCAACTGAGAGTCCCCAGACTACCTTACCTGTACTTACTTTATTTGTTTATTGTTTGACAGTTTTATTCATTTATATAATAAATTTTAGTCATTTTCACCCACATTGTTTCTCATCTTTCATTCCCTCCTTCTGGGACTAGAACCTTCTTCTCAGCAAGTTCTCCCCCTACTTCTTCTCTGCTTTCATGGCGTGTGTGTGTGTGTGTGTGTGTGTGTGTGTGTGTGTGTGTGTGTGTGTGTGTGTGTGTGTGTGTTGTGAGTTTGTGTGTGTATGCTTGTGTGTGTGTGAATTTGTGTGTCTGTGTATATGTGTGTGTGTTTGTGTATATGTATGTGTGTGTTGAAGCAGTCTTTGCCTGACTTTTTTTCAATTACTGATTTAGTTATGCCCACTTGTAACATGTTACATTCTTAGATTTTTTTCTAGGCACATGTGAAAATTATTGTTTGTATTTACTTAAAAGAAATTCAGGTATTTGTAGTTGGAAGTTTCTGTCCCACCAGAAACTCTTAAATACATAGCAGCCATTTCTCAAATAATTGACTTAGAGGGTTAATATTATAGTAAATGCTGGGCTAGTAACTCAAGCATATTACCAGCTAGTTCTTGCACTTAAATTAAACCATAATTCTTATCTATGTTTAGCCATATGGCTTAGTACCTTTGCTCAGTCTAGCATTCTCAACTTGCTTCTTCTGCATTTGGCTGGTGACTGCTTCTCTGCCTTTTCCCAGAATTCTCCTAGTCTGGTCACCCTGCCTGGCTACTGACCAATCAGCATTTTATTAAACCAACACAAGTGACAGATCTTTAAAATGTACAAGAGCATTATCCCACAGCAGACATTAGTTATATTTGATCCTGGGAAAATCATGAATGGTAATACCAGTTTTCTCATTTGGAAGATATGGTTAAAATAAGCCTAATTTCTCTAATGGATTAAATAACGTGGTGAAGTGCTTGTGTCTTGTTAGATATACTCACCGGTAGGATTTTCCAATCACTGATTTATCCATACCCACCATTGCTCCCCCTCCCTCCCCTTCTCCCAGTCCTGCCCCAGCCTCTCCCCACCCCAACCCCTCATCCATTCCCCAGAGAGGGCAAGGAATCCTAAGGTGAGTCAGTTTGGTCTTTACTAGTCATCGTTACGGGCCACAGGCATTCTATCTGCAAAGGAATAAATTTTCCCTAACAATGACATTTTAGGTGGCTTTGACTTTTCTTAATTCAAACTTCCGCTGCAATAATTTTGAGGTTGCCATCCTTGAAGATATACCTGGTTTGATCATACTGGTTTGCACCATCCTATTATAAAAGGGACACGTGATAGTTCGGCCTCTTCTGGTAAAAGTGCTAGAGCAAAAATTCTTTTTTTTAAAGAGCCAATAAAAGTGTCAGGTCAAGATGGCAGCTCCCTTGCTGTCTGTGTAGGGTTCATTTGTCTCTGGAGAAAGAAAGTGCAGCTCTGAGGTCTGCCCAGAACTGTATGGGTTCTGAATGCCACACAGAAGTTTCCAATAAAGACTCCATGTTTGTCTTAGGCATGCTGAGACTGTTTTTGAAAAGTCTGCACTACAAAATTCCCATTTAGTTTATTTTTGGCTTGAGTCTGTTCTGCTAATAAAAATACACCTATTTTTGTACTGCTGCTTCCAGTGCTTCCATCCGCACTGAGAAGGACTCATGGAAAATAGTTGATGGTGGTAACTGCATGATGTGCCTGGATCCCTGCAGAACTGCGTTTGAAATAAAGCTTCCAAAGATGTCCTCATTTCAGCTACATTGAGGATCAGGCTCATGGGACTTTTGCCCCCACCCCCAGACTCATACACAGAGGATCGCATCCCCTCCTGCTTGTAAGCACTTGGCTTCTTTAATTTGTCCAGTGTGTGCATGCCACTTGTCCTTTGTGAATTGTCCATGGCCTCATGTGCACACATAGGCCCTGTGTAAGTGTCTGTATCAAGGGCCCTCTTATGAGACAATGGACTGTTCTTTTTAGGAGTTGTGTGTTTCCGTAACACCTTTTCTAGCATGGGATATTATCCACATATACATTGTAGAAACTGAAAAAAAAAAAAATCTTATGTTCAAGTTAGAGAATTTTTAAGTTTTGAAGGAGTGGTAACTGGCCAGCAGATGCTAAAAACCAAAATACTTTCAAAAATGATGATTTCTTCCATGCTTGACGCCAAAGACTAACATTCCATTCAGCTAGTCATGAATGGTAACATCAGTCTGTCTTTTTTTTTTTTTTTTTTTTTTTTTTAATGCTGCTTAGGATAAAAGACACAAATATACACACACTTTCATAAAACGGTAAATGATCAGTGTGCTTTCCTTGGCTGGCCCTGTGATGTCTCCTGTGTCGGTTTTGTGCAGGATAATGCTGCTGGCCCACCCAACTGCATTTACTTTCATTATCCACTTCCCCTTTTCTCCATATTACTACAAAATCATGCTGTCAGTAAGCCAGTTACTACAATAGAGAAATGGGATATGCACCTATTTGGAAGGGAGGATGGTCTCCATAGTCAGCTATTGCTTTTTAATAGCTAAGATTTGGGAAGAGACATGGATTTCCTTCCTGAGTGATAAAGACAATGGGCACTTCCTAATTCTCTTGGATAACTCAGCTGAGTCCATGCGGCCTTGAATTCTCTGTACATTAAGGGTTTCACCTTGTGTCCATTGTTTATTATCTCATAGTGCTTTGCTTCTCTTTTTTTTAAATATCCTCATAGGCATTTTTTTATTCTTTCTGTTTCTTTCTGAAACCCAGATCAGTATTTGTAGGACCAGATCAGCTGTGCACAACAGCCCTGTCTGCTCTTTGTGAATGCTTTAGTAGCCCTGAGGCTTGTTTGTTTACTGTTTTGCAGACCTGATTTGCCATGGTCCGTGTCCTGCATTCTGCAAGACTGCATTCTTGATTTCCCAGTAGGGAAAAAGCGCTGCCTTTTCACTGGGTAATTAGTTATCTCATTTCAAAAGGGAAGTTTCTGAGACGACTTTGTCACATGTACATGTCTACTGCGGAGGATGAGAACCCACTCAGTTACTTGTTTACCCATGTGTTAAATGCATCGTTACTCACGATGGAAAGTTTTAAGTATTTGAAGGGCAGGCCATGGTTAATTTGACCGCTTATACTCAGCCACTGAGAGATTATGTGTTAGTTTATTAGTGATAAAAACCGGGAGTGAGATAATGCTGTTTGACTCCATGGGAGGTAATGGTGTTCTCTGTTCCCGAGGCAGATTCTCATGTGTTTCCAGGGCCTTCCTGGCAGGTTTCTTTGAAGAGTTCTTAGCAGAGCCGCTCCACCCACAGAGAGCAGAGACATTGCAGTCTCTATGTTCTCACTATTGTTCAGCTCCAGAATGGAGGAGGGCCTACACCAGACCCTTTTCTGAGCTGTGGGGCTGGAATCGTCTTCCTCTGTTGACGCCATGCCTCACATTTTGTTGCTCCACTTTTCCAGTCCTTAGGCCTGTGATCCCACTTAGCTTTGGTCTCTTAAATGACTTCCTTTAGTTGCCAGCTCCCAGAGTTCCTAGTGTCTACTTCCCACCTCCTCACTTGGCCTCCTTTTCTATGGGGTGATTTCAGTGACATCATTACAAATATACCCTGTGGAAAGAAATGAAATGTCCTTTTGATACCCATAATGCACATGTGTACAAAAATGCTTTAGAACATGGCTGTCTAAAACTTTATCAGAACGAAGAGTCTGATACTTTGAAATTAAAAAAAAAAAAAAAATGTTCTGGGCCTGAGACTGACACAGGAAGATTGCAGGTTCAAAGCCTGTCTGGTCCATAGAACGAGTTCGAGGATGGCCTGATCATCTTTCTAGACTCTGTCTCAAATAAAAATAAAGAAGGCTGGAGTTATAGCTCAATGGTAGAGCATTTAGCGAACACACATGAGTGCTTAGGTTCAGTCCCCAGTACTAGATGAAAAGGGAACAGATAATCCTGTCCAATCAAGATGGTGGCTGCTCACTCTGAGGAACCTGAGAGACCCAGAGAGACTTTGAGAGGAGACACAGCAGTGGAGGACAAGCCTGCAGAGTGAGTAGTGTCTCCAGAGCAACAAGAAAGGCAGGTCTCATAGGAAGATGATGGGCTGAAGCAAAGCAACATGGAACTGAAGGACACAGCTGGGTGACAGTTATGGGAGTTTGGCCTCAGCAGACAAAGGAGCATGTGATTGCTGAGTAGGGCAGGTCCTCAGGCTGCCGGGAGGCTCACCTTGCCCTGTCACTGCTAGGCTGGTGCTGTCCCTGGCCCAACCTGACTCTCTCATTCTACTTGGAGAGGAGAGCACAAGGCCTCTATAGAGATAAAGAATGCTTCATTTTTTGGATTAAGCCCCCTTGAAAGACTCCCATGGTTCATGCTGCCTGCTGGAGGCCATGCTGATGTCTGTGATCTGTGTTGCCGACAGAGGTCATGCCATGTAGGATGTCTGCTGCTGAAGGTCATGTTAAGATCTGTCATCCATGCTGCCCATGGAAGCCATGTGGATGTCTGTCATTGTTCTGCTGCTGGAAGACATGTTGATGTCTATTGGTGTCGTCAGTGGTCCATGCTGCTGCCAGAGACCATGTTGATGCTCATGATCCTGACTGCCTTTGGAGGCCATGTTGATGGCTGTGGTCTGTGCTGCCACCAGAAACCATGTGGAAGACCACAACCCATGCTGCTACCAGCTGCCACGGGCAAGGAAGCTTCTTTTGCAGTGGTGTCATTGACAATAGATTGCCAATGAGAATGAGAGACACTGAAGGCTTCTGTGACACCTTCCTCATCCCCACCAAATAAACAGTCCAGACAGGAGGCTATTGAAGAGTCCTTAAAATTTTCTGATATAGATGCTGAAGCGTAGCTCTTCACAGTTGATGGCTTATAGTGGGGGAACGGGAGAAATATTCAGTTTTCTTTAAGGGGTTGGCCACTGAGAGTTTGACCATGCTCACTGGACTAGGTGTTGTTTTGGGTTTGGAGCAGGGTTGGGCGCAAGAGTTTAAGGGTGGACCTGGGAGGAATGGAAAGCAAATATGGCAAGTATTATTTGGGTGCATTGTATGACATTCCCAAATAATTAATAAAAATGTTATGCTGGGGGGGGGAGAGGGAGGGGGTGTAAGTGTAAAGTTAGTTGTTATGTTAATTTATTCTGACAGGAACCCCCAGTACTGGATACGAAAGGGGGGGAGGCAGAGAGGGAGGGAAGAAAAGGTAGTTGATCTGGCTCCTCTAACTCTTTAGCTTCATCTTGCTCTAAGCTTACCTCCTGTCACATCTCCATTGGGCTTGTGAATGGGCTGTCCTTCTGCTTGTCCATGTTCCCTTTCCGTGCACTCCACTTCTCCAGAAGCCTTAGGGTCCCTTCAGAAGCCCTGTCCTCCTCTCATCTAGCCTGAGTCCCCTGTCGACTTTCATGACATCACATACCTTTGTAGCTTGGTAGTCTGATGCTTGTTACAGTGGAGTTTCAGTTGGGTAAGTCATTAAGGTCTATCCCACCACTAATCTCTAAGCTCTATAGACCAGCAGATCCTGGTCTGTGTATCTGGTGACCAGTTCAAGAGCAGCCACATAGGAGGTGTTCAATGCTGTCAGATGGTTTTCTTCAGATATGTCTGGGCCCCAGGATGGCCAGTAGAAAGGACAACACTAACTAGGTAGAAGCATGTCGTCTAAGTGAGTCTCTGCTCTAGGGTAGCTCAGCCTAGACCTGGTCACTGATCCCCGCAGGTGAATTTGCTTTTACTCTGAACAAACCAAGAACCGAAAGGTGTAAAGTGCCAGTGTTCAGTGTTCAGCAGTGCTGTTGAACATCTGACTAAGCCAGTCATGGGCTGTTCTGTCTCCTGACACCTCCAATCAGGGAGATAATAAAGCCTCTTGGTTGGCCAGCTCAGTTCAGAGTTTTTGTCTCATAACAGCATTCTCTGATACAGAATGTCACAAGTGAATGATAAATGAATAAATGAACAACTTTATCTCACTTGGTCAATTTTCAGATTCCTAAAGTCCCTGTGCCGTTTAGTTTTCCTTCCCAGGAAGTTGGGTCTAGGTGAATATGATGCTCAACATTGAACCCAGATTATTTTGAAAAACTCACTTCCTAACTGAATGCCCTGTAACCTGAGTTTGAACTCCTGTCCTTCACCCCTCACCCTTTGGCTCTGCACTTAGTTCAAAACTTCTCGGGGGCAAGTTCCTCTGCGAGGAGTTTGAGAGTCAGGTGAAGTCATACAAGCAGTTTCCTGTTTGTGAGCCTCTGAGCTGGTGACAAGTGCAGGCAGCTTGACAGGTCTGTAGGTGTTGCCAGATGTGGCTCTGATTCACCCCCTTTGCTCGTTAATTCCCCAGAGCTCTTCCTTCCCCCAGCCACCATCCCTTGTCTTCTCCTCGGTGACGGTGACGAGATGTCTTGCCACTTTTCCTTGTGTGGGGATGAGCTGCTCATGGCCCTCCCACTCCATGCCACACCTGTCTTTCCAGGGTTTAGATGGAATATGTTTGGAGGCCTTTCCTTCCTTCCTTCATCCTTCCTTCCTTCCTTCATCCTTTCTTCCTTCCTTCATCCTTTCTTTCTTTCTTTCTTTCTTTCTTTCTTTCCTTTTTTCTTTTTTCTTTTTTCTTTTTCTTCTGCTGTTAGTATGGGATAGCCCCTGTACAGGAGAATTAATTTGTTTCTGAGCGTTTTCTGTGTGAAGGACTTTGACTCTACAGTGTCTGTTGCTTCTTTGGAACTCCCCCTTACACACACACACACACACACACACACACACACACCTCAATATAAGACAACATAACCCAAGAAATGCAGGACCTTCAGTCAGTACCTCCTGAAACATGTAGACTTCCACCTTCTCACCTACTTACTTGATTTCCCAGCTCTTTTGCAACAAGAAGTAGACAGACAACCACCTGCTTTTGTAGAATGCTCCCTTGATGGTAAACCATGGGGGAGAGAAGTTGGGTTACCCAGCTGTGAGTGTACCACTGTGACCATACCATGTGGAATAAACACTGAGTTTGTAGTTTTCTTAAACAGAAATAGAAACGGTCCATTTGGTGCACCTAGATGTTTCAAGACTCGGATTTAATCCTTGCTGCCAAGAAAGGTGGGTAGGACATGGCACAGATGCATTACAAGTGCTTTATAGCTGGGAAGTGCCAGACAGACATGTTGGTGTTAGAAGGCACCGAACAAGTGCCTGTCACTCATCAACAAGAGCCCTTGTTGGTGCCCCACACATCTGAAAATACAGACATGCTCACGGGCTCGGCCCCACATGTACTGGGATGTGTTCCCTATACCTTAATATTTTTAATAGAAATATTTCCTTCCCCGACCTCCAAATTGTCATTTAAAAAAACTGTGGTTGTTTCAATTCAGGGAACTTGGAGTCTGGGAAAAGGGCTTTACACAATACTGAAATCTCATCTACATCTTATTCATATTTTGTGAGCCAGCACATTGTATATGAAGCATGAATTTACATATCAAATACATCTGTGAACGGGACAGACAAAAATTTTACCCCAGGGAGCTTACACTTAGTTGGGAAGGAGATAAGTGAGATGCAATCAAATGAGTTTGTCAGAACCTGATTGTTGCTGTGAAGAGAAGCCGCAGCATGTGAGGAGGTGGGCCAGTGTGGAGAAGAGCAGGGTGAGTGTGTGCTTAGGTAACCAGCACAGCCCTCCTGGGTCTCTGTGATGGGAAGGGAGATCTGCTAGAGACTGGCCCTGATGGCTCCATGATGCAGACTAATGCAGAGGTGCTCTACCCTTTCCCTGACATTCTCTGGTTTAATTTCCCTTTTCTGAAAGAAATGTTTATAGAATGACAGATACGTGTGTCACTAACACTTCCTGACAACTGTTCACAGTTAACACAACCAGTTTGCTTTCTTACGAGACCAAGAGATTCATCCAGAATGTATGTTTCTAAAAGTTCTAAGGAGGCGCCCTTCATTGACTGTCCAGGCCACATCAGTGATGGATTGTGGGCTCCTGATGCTGGCCCACCCATGTGAGAGAACCTAGGCTGTGGGTAATTCACCCTTTTAACATGTGCTGTCTTTTAGTCGTGAGCTGGACCATTATGTCTTAGGCATGAAACTTGTTATATCCATATAAATTGCAGATCACAGACAGACTACTTAGAATAGCATTGTGTTTGTGAAAGCCAGCTTTTTTGTAGTGTTTCTTCCTTTGTGTGTCCCATGTGGTTGGATGTGGATGATCATCTCCTGTGCTGTGGAATCCTGTGTATTTGTGTCGTCTCCCTGACAGCTTGTATACACTCTCCTTTTCTACATTCCGTTATGGGTTGTTGTTTTGTTTTTTTGTTTTTTTTCCTGGTTTTCACAGAGTATGACTGCTTCACTCAGCCGAGTCTATAGCCCAGAGATTTCCCACAGGCCTCTCCCCATTGTCAGGACCCTGTCTGGATGATCTCATGCCTCTTGCCTGTTACTGATGAGTAAATTGCCATTCTGAAGATAGAGCAGGAAGAAGACTTTCAAAGGAACACATCTGTGGGCAGACGTCCCTCTAGAATTGACCTATTCTCACTGTTCACCATATACGCAAGATGGGTAAGGTGTAGAGGGATTGCTGTACTTGGGGAGAGCATCTTCAAAGGGAATGGGTATCTACCTTGACTCACTGCAAGCTCTTCAGTCTCTGAGCCTGCCCCTTATTGTTCCAAATTGTGCATAATACTTCTGTCATTAGGCCATGTTAGTCAGCTGCCACAGCAAATGCATGAGATGGTCGTCCTGTGAAGAGAAAACATTTGCTTTGACTCACAGGTGTAGTCAGTGTAGACCTGATGGTGTGTCATGATGTGAGCATGTGGCAAGGAAAACAGAGAGAGAGAGAGAGAGAGAGAGAGAGAGAGAGAGAGAGAGAGAGAGAGAGAGAGAGGGAGAGGGAGAGGGAGAGGGAGGGAGGGAGGAGAGGGAGAGAGAAGAGAGAGGGAGAGACACAGAGACAGAGAGAGAGAGGAGAGAGACAGAAACAGAGAGAGAGAGGGAGAGACACAGAGACAGAAAGAGAGGAGAGAGACAGAAACAGAGAGAGAGAGAGAGAGAGAGAGGGAGGGAGAGACACGGAGACAGAGAGAGAAATAGAGAGAGAGAGAGAGAGAGAGAGAGAGAGAGAGAGAGAGAGAGAGAGAGAGAATGCCTGGAAGCAAATTGAAGCAAAGGGAAGAAGGGAGGGGCCGGGGCCCTACAGTACCCTTTTAGGAACATCCCATTGACCTAAAAACTTCCCATCAGACCTCATTTCCCACAGGTCTGTTACCTTTCCAGTAGTGCCTCCTTGGGAGGAAAGGTTTTCACATGAACTCTGATCCAAACTGCAGCAGTGCCCTTGAAGATGCTGCCTGCACTTTATGCCTCCGTTTCTCTCCTCTGTGAAGGATCGGATTAGTCCTCAGATGGCCTGGAAGATTGCCTCCTGGATCACTGTTCCTGGAGTCCCAGGACCTGCCTTCCTTGAGCAACTCGCTTGCTATGAGTGGCCTCTTCCACGTCTTGACATTTTGCCTCTTTGATTCTGTGTGTTTTACCGTCACCCTTCTCTGTTTACTTTGCAGCCCTCAGTCACTCCTGAGGCCATCCTACCGGTGAAGCCTTTGACTCCACCCTTGGTCCAGACTGGAATCTCTCTAGGGAGTGGGGAAATGCATCCCCAAGATAAATAGAGAATGATATGTTCTTAGCAGGCTGTGCAGGCTCTAGTGACCAAAACTGAATTAGATCTGTACCCATGCAACAAGAGAAAGAGCTTGGGGTTTTCTCAGACAGGCATCCTCACATAAATGCGGCCATTTGACCTTCAGCATAAATTGCACAATCTACACTACAATTTTTCTTTAAAAATAATTGCCAAGTGAAGCTTAAGGAGAAATGCATTATTTTCGGAGTTTTATAATACAGGATGCAAGTGACATTTGCCCAATGCCTGAGAATTCTTAACAACCATGGCATACAGACAAAGACCCGGTACACACAGCACAGGTGGTTTGGAGTCCACACAGGAAAGCTCTGGATTTTGAAAATCAGTCCTGAAGTTACCACAATCTAAAGTGTATTTGTTAGAATTTCCTTTTTAATTGTTGCCAGTGTGATAAAAAAAAAAAAAACCTGCTTTCTGTACAGTGTAACTTAGTATGACAGAAAATGGGAACACAATATTAGAATGACTTGAAACTGAGAGAATCAGACATCGTTGCTTACTGGAGAATAAAATGCAGACAACAAGTGCTGATATAACATATTTTGAAGAACATGTAATTAGAAGAAGTAGAATTATTCTTATTGGAAAAGAATCTCTTGGGTGTAATATGCCTTACCCAAAATCACATAATAAGTAAGACACTGGATAAATGTTCCATGGTATATGAGTCATGTCCATAACTATGATTGACATCTATATTTTATATGAAATGTCCATCATCTATAAACTATACTATTTACACATACTCTTGGTAAATATGAATATACTTTTAGTGAATAGAATATGAAAATAATTCCTCCTTTGTCTTTCTTGGCAGCATTTTTAATGATGTCTGTATACTCACAAGATTCTGTTTATTCTTAAAGTCTTCCAAGAAAGAGTATTTTATAACATCCCTTATTAGTGTATTCTAGTGTTTAATTAGAACTGAAGTGTAAACCATCACTTATCAAATTTAAATCTCACATGCTGAAGCTTGTCTACTTTCATGAACTTTATATAGACTATTAAAGGCAGCTAAGCATCATTATCCATCCATGATGGTATTCACATAATTCTCCATATATTTGAAATGTTATCATTATAATCAACATTAAACATACTTCCAAATATCAGTGAATTTTACTGTAGAGAAGTGAGGCCAGTCTGATGACTATAAATGTCATGGTGGTACTTCATTTTGGTGAACGAATAGTACTAATGTGATTTAGGTGGACAAAATAGAAAACGTTCTTCTACTACCTCACTCACTTAACATTTCAGGTGTTCATTTTGTGGCCCTGGGCCATGATCAGAGGTGCAAATGTATAAGTCATAGAGTCCTTTTGTTTCCAGGCAAAGTACTTGGGTATCTTTGCACCCAAGAGAGTCTTGGGTACCTTCACTAGGCTTGTAAAGGCAGTATTCTGGTCTTCAGAAGATAATTCTGTGTCCTATCTTATGAGCCTGTGACATTTCCCATCTCTTGAGATGAAACTGAAAGATAGCTTAGGATAGTAGGATATTTCTTCAGCGTCCCCCTTACTAACATCTGTAGTCGGCAACAAAATCTGACAACCTGAAGCACTGGGCCCTGTGTCAGCACTGTGTGACATTACCTGTGTGTTTCTGGGTGTATTTAGACATGAGCGAAGATGCACTCTGTGTAGGATTGCAAGAGGCTTAGCACAAGAAATAAATTGCAGAGCCTTGCAGCGTGAAAATGATCTGCCAGGCACCCCCTCTGCTTCCTTTCTTTATCCTAGGTAGCAGAGGCAGAAAAGAGAAAGATTTATTCTGAAGCCATTTGAAGCTGACCAAGCAATTTATAATAGATGGAGTGCTGATTTATTACTGCAAATAATATGAGAGTTTTCTTGCAACAAAAAATGCCATTCATAACTTTATTGTTTAAAGTGCAAATTATATTCTTCAGTTTGACTAAGAAATTGAAGTAATCCTGTAGAGATTTAGCAGGGAAAAAAAAGGACAAAGTAGCCAGAAATTTTAAATATTATTTCAACAGGATTGACAGATTATTTGATTTCTCAGAACTATAATGACACGGAAAAGAAATACAAGTGGGCACAGGTGTTTGCTTAGAATAGAAACAGGGTGAGAATGAGAAGAATTGAGAACATATGTCCTGTTTGTGTCACTGATGTGAGTGGGCACGGCGCTGATCACCTGGGAAGAATAATGGAAAATGCCCCACCACACTGTGTGGAAATAAGAGAGTACAAAATTAATTAAATAGGTAGCAGGATAGGATCTAGATCTCACAAAAGGGTCTCTGCAGGAGGAAAGGATGACATTTATAACGTCATTTGTCAGTTTTTAAAGATCCCTAAGAGACAAGAGCACTGGTTTGTAATATCACTACTTGGGAGGTTGAGGCAAGAGATTATAAATTCACAGCCAGTCTAGACTACATGGCAAGACCCTGTCTCGAACAAAACAAAATAGAACAGATGCCTAAGATTCCTGTGGCCATAGTTGACGAGATAAAGCAGTTCCGAGTTGATAGAATGTCAAAAGATGGGAAGCTCTGTGCTTGTACAGGACATTGGCTAGACCCTTTGATGCCTCTGTTATTGTGAGGGGACCTTAAGCTACTTGTCCTGTTGCTCTGGGGTAATTATTTTAAAAGCATCCTGCTGTTCTCTTTGTTTTGCTTTGTTCTTGCTCTGTAGCCCAGGTTGGACTCCTGTTTGCTATCGTCCAGTCCCAGCAGCCCCCACCTACTATCACAACTAAAGAGAAAATTACATGATGACTGGTGGCCCTGCAAGCCAGCCACTCAGCTTTCCTACTTTAGCTACTGCGACACCAGCCCCCACTGCTTTGGCACTAAAGCCCTGATTTCTGAGGTACTGTGCCCAATAGAGGTGCTTGACTCTGTGCCTTGCAGTTATGTATGGTTCCCCTGTGAGCCGTGTGGGCTCCGATACTCCCCACTGGTATATATCAACTCTTCTCGACACCATTCTGGGCTTTATGATGCCTTCTGTATTGTGCTCTCTCCTTTCCAGGGACCAGACCCACATCTTAATATAAAGGCTTTTGCTGTTTCTCCCACTCTCTCCTCTGAGCAGATTTGCACGAATGACATCATCCTAATAACTGATAAGTGCCCCATACTGGATGAGGAGACTAGATGGAAAATCTAGGTTATATTGTAGACAACTTTGAAAATGGCATCAAGGGATTAGGCCTTGGCTCCTGAGATGATGAGGCTCCATTGGGGGTTTGATTTTTCTGGTAGTGGATTAGGATAATTGAAACAAGGAGACAGATAGGAACATGGTGAAGATCTCTTATGTGATCTGGTTTTATTTCCCCTTCCCATGGGGTCCGTGAATATCTGTCTTAGGGCTCCCTTTGTTACCTGGCTTCTCTGGGGTTGTGGATTGTAGCCTGGGTATCCTTTGTTTTACGTCTACTATCCACTTAAGAGTGAGTACATACTGTGTTTGTCTTTCTGGGTCTGTGTTACCTCACTCCGAATGGCTTTTCCTAGTTCTCTCTGGATCTGGACCGATTTTGGTCTAATTCCATACCAAAAGAGAGGCCATAATAGAGTACCTACTGTCATGTCTCCCTTCACAGGATAACCCAGCACGTGTGTTTCCAGGACAGTGCAGAGAGCGTAGTGTGTGCTAGGTGCTGTATATTAAAAAACACAGGTACATTGATATCTGACAGGATAGGATAACCAGATATGCAGTTTCAAAAATACAGGCTGTGGAGGGGGTGCTAACTAGGCCTTAGTGACTTGGCTCCATGGATGTGCCCCCTTTGAATCTTTGGCTCATGCCAGGTCCTATTGCAGAGAGTCGCCAGTTACAGTGTCTGATGCAGTTGAAACTCAAAATGCCACTGTTAATGCATGGATCATAAGCCTATATGAATCAAGGTGTCTCCAGGTCAGTGTGCAAAGGAAGTATGTGCCTGTTGGCAGAGTCCATCCTGAGAGCCAGTTCACTGCCAAGGACTTCAGTGCCACGTTTCTCAAGGAATGAGAGTTCTGGTATTTTCTGAGTCCCCCAACATTGCATGAGTTAACATGAGCCATTTCCCAGGGGGTGCTAGAGAATACTAGGTGCCTGCCCCTTAGCTTCTCTTCCAGGCTTTTGTAAGCTCACCTTACAAAAACAAAAGTTATTAGTCCATATCCCAGCCTCATTTTGGACTGGTAGTTTAGTTGGGCCCACGCACCCAGATCATACACTTGCATAGGCCCCATTGTCCTTACTCAGCCAGCCTGGCTAGGAGTCCTTCAGTGTCCAGAGTCCCCTTGTTGAGCGTGTTAAATGAAGGAAATGACTCAGGTCTAGATGTCCCTGCCAGGCTGACATTTCATAGATTTCAATATACAAACCATAATCTGGTTGCATTCTTTTTTTAAAAAAAAAAATTATTGTTTTCCCTTTACCAAAAAGCAATATGTTTATTAGATACTTTAAACAATGAAATGATGAAAAATTTAAACTATTTTTGTGTGTTTTGAGACAAGATCTCACTCTTTATCCCAAAGATGTCTGAGATTCACTGTGTAGCCCAGGCCTCAAACTTGTGGAAATCCCTTTGTCTCTGCCCCCATTGTGCTGGGATTACAGCTGTTTGCCGCTGTACTCTGCTTTAAAACATTCCTGTTTCCCCATTTAACAACTGTACACATCCTAAATTTATCTCACAATCTAGAGAGACCCTGAAACAAAGACTGAACTACTACACTCCCATTTACTGCTTGTACCTCATGTGAATGTTTGTCCTTGTTACTTGCTGTCCCTGCTTAACATTGTGGCAGGTCCCTGTCTGAAACTCCACCATGTGTCGCTGCATGATGGTCCGGTATGCAGCATTCAGGTGCTTCTGCTTTACTCTGCCATTATGAACAGCAGATCTCATGAAGCAGCATGGGCAGCATTTATATGTACCTTTCTTTACACATATCCTTCAGATAACTTCTGAGCCAAGGCAAGCATGGTGAAGGCATTTGGTTCTGTGTTGTCAAACTTCCAGGCTGAATCTGTTTATCTCCTGCCCTGGGGCTCATGAGGCTTTGACCACTTGCTTCCTGATGAGACCAACACTTCTTATTGGTGGACAAATGGAGTAGAGCTACAGGGCAAGCAGTTCTTTCCTCGGACAGGCGGATCTGGCTTCAGTGCTACCCTAGAATGCAGAGTCTCCCTGGGAGTGCATGGGCGTGTTAATTCCCAGGCACTGGATACTCTACTCCCTATAAACTGCCAGTTTTAAAAGTCTGAGCTGCTCCTTGGGGTATGGGTCTCTCAAAAGTGGCCTGTCTCCATTTGTGTCACTAAGCTGGACAGTCTGCTGTGTCTCTCTCATCATTTAATTTTGCAACAAGAGTCTCTTTACCTCTGTTACTGATTAATGCATTAATTTGGCACCAAGGTGGTATTACCATTACAGATAAAAATTCATGCTGGTCTAATTGAAGTAGTCTGTAAAATGTTTGGGAAATCGTTTTTGTGAAAGACATCTTATAGATTCAAATTTTGCAGCAGTGAGACCTAGATAAAAACCATTGTGATTGCCTTTGGAGCCTGATTCCTCTAGTTGCACGCACTGAGGAGAAAATTGCCTGTTCTTTTTAGCAGGATGGGAACGAGCGCTGTCATCTTTCAAAGCAATGTCTGGGCTCTGGTTTGTTGCTGAAGCAGGTTGCTCCAGCAGTGTGTCACTGTTTCCAGAGGTGGGAAGGCATATACTCCTTACAGGGAGATTGTGGGTTGCCCTGGGGCCTCTAGGCCAGGAAATTACTGTTGCCTGGAATCTGGACACCAGTGCTCACTGCTTGCAAGCTGGGAAGGAGCGGCTGTGGCAGTGTGCAGCATGTGGGAAGACTTATGGTGGAGCAATGTGACAAGCTGCGAACAGCAGATCAGCAAAGAATGTGAGATAATTTAATTGAGGAGCTTGGAGAGAGAGGACAGTTGAAGAACATAGTGGGTACGAGGCAGGGAAAGGGCATCCGAGGAGGGATAAATCATGAGCTGGCATTCTGGGGACAGTGTAAAAAGCGTGCTTCCTCATTTATCTGGCAGTTAAGGCCAGTGTCCTACCCCCACATGCTTTACGAAAAGGGAAATAATTTATTTTTATTATGGCCCTGTTCTTACAGCATTTTTTTAAATATCATATAGAATAAGTCACTCATCTCTATGTGAGAAACTAACTTCCTCTTTCCTCTGGGTTTGGTATTTACTGTTTCTGCCATATTCTACCCTTTCGGGAAGAATCCTTCCTCCTTCTGTCCCAGAAGAGCCCCAGCAGTAGAAATGAGTGGCTACAGTCAAGCAAGGGATTTGTGACTTTCTGTTGAGCTGTTTTTTTTTGTTGTTTTTTTTTTAATTTCTCCTGTTGTTATTGGCTTTGTCTTGAAGTGAACAATTTTTTTCACTTGTAAACTACCTTTCGAGTTAGCTTTATGCATATTTCTCTTTTGTTCACTTTCAGACTGTTGGATGGGTGGTGAATTTAAGATTCCTATCCTTAATATCTTTCCTGGGTGCTTAAAAAAAGAAAAGCAGACAGAACTGAACTGAATGTCTCCAGTTTGACTAGAAATATTTAGATATTTGCTTATTCAGTTTGAGATTACTCACCATTCACTTCTCAGTTTTCCACTTATTTCCATGTTGAGACCACTTCACCCCTGCAGTGGGTGGGTGTCTATGGGGTGTGTGGCTAGGGGCTGCATTCTTTTGGAATGCTAAGCAAGCAACCCCCTCCCCGCGCAGCCGCCATATCCCCAGCCTCCATGAGCGCCCTAATGTGCATATCATCATCTTCCTTAGAATTCTCGTCTAAAAAGTATGAATCCCAAGTTCTAGGTCACGGGACAACTAAAGTCATTCAACTCTTCTGTCTTCATATTTGTTTCTAGAAGAACTTCATAACATCTCAATATCAATCTGTTGCTCGATGTGAATAATCAGCTTAATCCTAGGGGCAGATGTGTAGCCTGGAGTTGACAGCACTGCTGTAGCTTCTCTTCTGTCTTGTGTGTCTTCTTCAGGCACGCACACATGCTGGCCTGAGAATCAGTACTGAGACTATTCAGGGCTACAGGGACTTTGGAAACTAGGGTAAATGAATTTTTCATTGTGATACAGCCATAAGCCTGTGAAGGCCGGGGTGCCAAATGTGGTCATTTGAATGAAAAAAAAAAAATGTCCCCATAGGCTCATGTCTCCAGTTGGTTCATGGAGAGTGAATGGAACTTTTAGGACATGGAGCCAACGAGGCCAGGTAACATGTGGCAAGGCTGAAGTCTGCAGAAAGGCAGGCAGTAAGAGGCCTTTGTGCGAATCTCAGTGGGGTCAGGCACTTCACTGCAGATCTAAGAAAGCATTGCTCTTTTCAGTTCTGTACTTTACACGGTCTTTGTGGGAAATAGACTGTAAGAAGCTAACAGGACACTAGTTTTGTAAACACTCCCTCCTCCCCAGCCCCCACACTTCCTAAGCTTGTCTCCAAATGCTTTCTATCACCCAAGCACTTACACAAGGCTGCAGACATTCTCATTTGCCATAGTAGCTAATTACCCATCTTTGTCTGTGTTTCAACGCTTAATACTATTTTGACAGAGGTTGAATTCTCTGTCTTTCTAGAATTTTTAAAGTGCTCTTATGAGTAATTTGAGAAACTTCAAGGGCAGATTACATGAGTTGTTCTTCCCTCTGTTGAAAAAAAAAAAACCTTTAAGAGAGGACCCACTGTGTGCCAGGCAGTGAGCTCCCATCTGCCCCACAAACAGTACCGACTTTCATCTCTTTTGAGTCTGTGCTTTGAGTCACTCTAGAACCCTGGGATATATATACACATATATGTCTGGGGTTTTTTGGCAGGGATCATATGAGGCTGTGAAGAAGAAGGTCATTATTTCTGTGTGATATATTCATTTTTCTGTGACTTCATCTTCAAGAGCATTGCTGATGCTGTGGTATCTGTGTGGTAAAAATCCTATCGGGCTCCTGGAAGATCTGCTTCGAGATCAAGGATGGTCTGCTGACATGCTTCAACATGAGTTTCTTTTCAAAAATTGATGCTAGTTCACCTGAAGTCTAGGGGAACCATATGCTCATTTTGGCAAGTGGGCTGTGTCAGGGATTGCCAACATGTGCTCGCTCCCCTGGAGTGTGTGGCAGAAATAAGATTTTATTATTTTCAGTGGGTACTGCTCAACCAGTCTGCATTTAGTGAGTCTCATAATTCCAGAAGTGCTTCTCAGACCGGAAGGGAGTGACCAGCTGATCCTGCCTCTGTTATCTCTGAGTGTAGCCGCTCTACCTCAGCTCCTCCGGCCCCAGGCCCCAGGGACAACAGTCTCTCACTTTTCAGGTTTCTCTTGGCATTCCAAGCTTCCTTTCTCCCTTCTCCCTTCCTTTCTTCCTTTATTCCTCTCTCAGTCGTGTTAATTGAGGGCCTGGCAAATATCCAGCTCTGCATAGATTCCCAGAACTGGAATTATATAAGTAGATCCTATCTATAATGTGTAGATGACAGATGTGGCTTTCCCTAAAGGCAAGTTATGGGTGCCCCCCCCCCTTTTTTTACACAAAGGGAAGAGTTAGCTGTTAGATAACTCATTCCTGTGTCCCTATCTAGATGACCTACAAAGCAGTAAGACTGTCTACCATGAAGACTTTTTAGGATATGTTTCACCCAGCAACTGTTTATTAAGTGCTTCATGTGACCAGAAATAGAAAGGCAGGTAAGGCAGAATCTCTGTGACCTTTCAGCAGGGTGGAGTCCTGTAAAGCGCATGACAGTGCCACAGCCAGACTCCACCAGGTGCTGAGACATCGGAGATCATAAAAGCTGTGAACAGCAGTGTTGAGTAACAAAAATGCTTGGTTCATAGTAGAAACCTAATAAGTAGTTCTTGGCTGCAACCCTTATTAGGGTCTGTTCAAATCTCCAAAGAGATGAGGGAAGCAATGGCCCAGGAGAGATATGCACATGGGTATGAGGAAGTAGAGGAAGTAGAGGGTATAGAGGCGGGGCTAAAGCTCCTCTGAGCAGCCTCAGGAGACTGGGAGGGGGGGAGGGGGAGGGTTAGAGATATCCTTCCAGAAAGGCTGCCAGAGGGGTAAAGGTAGTAATGGTATGAAGGATTTGGCCTTTTCCTGTTGGTTGGTCAAGAGTGTTGGAAGCTTGGTCTGTTTCTAAACGGGGAACTATATAGGGCCTCCGCCTTTCTGTTAGGATACACTTTAGGAGCAGGGAAAAGCTAAGACGCCTAAGGGAGAGTTGGCAGCTGGGACCAGTGCTATGAAGGGAGGAAAGAGCTAGAAAACCCTGGAGCTGAGGGAGCTGTAGGCATATCCATGTCAAAGGAGAGGCTGGGAAGACAAGCTCCACAGCTGGATTTTAAAGGCTCACACTTGGCCATTTTGCTAGTTACACCCTCTTCAGCAGGTACCTTATGTCCCAGTACCCCAGACTGTGTATCTGTAACACAGTCACAGTTGTGCTGACCTGGTAGGATTTTTTCTGGGTGTTATGGAAGATAGGTGTAAGCAAGCCCTTGTCATGCAGTGACACCTGGAATTCTACTGTGTGTACAGCACAACCAGCCCTTTTCACATGTAACCCCTTACAGCCTCACAGAGGGGAAACTGTTATCACCACTATTCCAAACTGGACATAGAAAGGATAAATCTTTTCCAAAGCAGGAAGAGGGATTTGAACGCAGTGTGCAGGAAGCTCTCAGGCGCCTTAGCTGCATGCTGTCCTGCAGCTAGTGTTTCCAGAGTGTGAGGTTTTCATTTTACTGTCATTGTGATCTGATCTGTCTGCCATCACTGACTTACTCCCTCCAGACCCCAGCCAGGCTCTGCAATGAACCAGATACTTGAATGCACAACGGAAGGGCCAGGGCTAGCAGATAAATAAGTTGCCCACACACAAAACCGTATCTGCATTTTTAGCTAACCAGCAGCATTCTGTCAGACAAAGGAGTAACGGTTAACTTTTTAAAGCAATGGTTAACATTTTTAAGTGAGAATATCTTAAATTGCACCCTGTGGGCCTCTGCTTATATTTCCTGTGTCGGTGACTTGGCATCTACCTGTTTGTTTCTCTCTTTCTTTACATCCTTTCCTCCCCACCTCTCTTGTTTCCGTTTTTCCTTTCTTCCTTTCTTCTCTCATACGTTACATCCCAACTGCAGTTGCCCCTCCCCCCACGCCTCCCAGTCCACCCCAACCTCCCTTCTCCCCCAGATCCGCTGCTCCTCCATTTCAGAAGAGCAGGCCTCCCAGGGACGTCAGCCAAACACAGCGTAACACGATGCAGTGAGACCAGGCACAAACCCTCGTGCCAAGGCTGGACAAGGCCACACAGCAGGAAGAAGATGCTCCTAAGATCAGGTCAAAGAGTCATTCCTGGTGTTCCTTCCTTATTGTTAGCCACACTGGCTTGTTGAAACTGTAAAAAATAAAGAGAAGGGAAGTGGAAGAAAATGTGAATCCCTTACCCAGGAGCAGCCACATCCCACTTCATAGCCTTTCTAGCCTTTCTCCTCCTGTGTATCTGGGAAATGGATCTGAATAGAAGTCAAGAAGGAGTGTTCTGCCTGACTTAACATGGCACACATGAGAGTGAGTGCCAACTTATAATTAGGGTCTCCAGAAGCTTCTCCAGCCACATGTCCTCTCTCCCTCTCCATTTCTTTCCAACAGCCAAAATGTGAGGACAAAAGACTTGTTACCCTGAAACCAGTGCTGTCGGCGAGAGTTGGGAGCTAGCAGAGGTTACTTGACAAAATTGCTATAAAATGTAACTCAGCAGAAATGTAGCAGCTAAGCCTCGGGTGCATGACAAGCAATTTTTTAACATGTACCTTTTAGAGAGATAGAGTGAGTGGTTTAGGTAGTGGGGAATCCGTCAGATCAAAGGCTAACGTCAGATTTTCATGTGTGATGCACATGTCTGCTCCTCACACGGGATCAGATGTCCAGCAACAGTATCATCTGCTAAGTCATGGGTTCTGTCTCAGATGAGGAGAAGTGTTAAGTGAGTGAGAGTGTTGCCATGGTGACGAAATTGAGGATGAACATAACACATTCAGATTTTCCCACTATTCCAAAAGTACTTACAAATCAATCTATTATTTTGTCTAGAGTGTAATTTTTAATAAGAATAAGTAAGTAAATTGATGAATTAGGTATCATAATCTCATTATATCACCAAGAAAGAGTTCATAAACTCGAGTCAGCAAAGGCTTTTCTGACTGTTTCTGACTGTTGTTTTGTCTTTGTTTTCTCTTTGGGAAAACAGCAGAAATAACATTCTTCTCATGTCAGAACTGATGAATCAGGAGTGTGCAGAATTCTAAGGTCTTTACTATAAATTGCCAGGTCATACCAACCAGGAATACTTTCATTACATATTGGGAAATTATTCAATTACCATCCTCTTGTGACCGAATCTTAATTAATTCTGAGGGACTACTCTTCAGCACGCTCATTTCCTTACCATCTGGGATGTTTGCTCTCTCCCTGTCCTTCCCCCTCATTTCTCATGCCCTTTGATCGTATCAGTATGAAATACAAATTAGAAGATGTAGTATCTATTCCATTGACCATACCTATTGGTGTTCCTGCTCTCCGCAAGAGTGTTCTTACAGCAATGTGTGACATGTTGGGCCTTGGTCTCCCAAGAGTGACACTGAATTTTTAGAACATTGAGTCTTGTGAAATAGACCGCCCATGATTTTCCTTGACAAAAGAAACCCATGGTGGTAGCTGCCTGTAACTGTGCCCTTTTCCTTAAACTAGTTCCGTAACTTCACATTATATAGCCTCACAAATGAGGAAACTTGCAAAGATGTCATTGGGCAAGAGTCTGCTGGTTGTCACCTTCTCCATGTTTCTCATGGTTGAGTTGGTCGCCAAAAGACCACATTGCCGCTAGCTGTGAGTCATTAACTGGCTATCTATCCAAGTCATGACTGGTGAGATGTACAGAGAAGTGTCATGGCAGTTCTAGAAAGTCTTAAAAGGGCAGGGTCACACTCTTCTTCACTGTTTATATTAGTTGGTGTTCTAGAGGAGCAGAAATGATAGAAAGACTATGAATATATATATATATATACACATATATATGTGTATATGTCCAAATGTATATATCCATATATGAATTATTAGAATGGACTTACAAACTGCGCTCTAGATAGTTCAACAATATCTGTCTACCAAGAGAAAGTCCAAAAAGCTGGATGTCTCAGCTGGTCAGTATAAGCTGGAATCTCAAAGAAGTAGGCTCTCATACCAGAGAAGGGACATGAGGGCATTCGGGAAGAGAGCAGAAGCTTTCTTTCTCGTCCTTTCTATAGGCTGCCACAAGAAGGTGTGGCTCAGATTCAGGCAGGTCTTCGGACCTGATGTGATAGGACTTAATGTGAATCTTATTACCTCAAATGATAGAGTTAAGTAAAATTTGCACACAGATGTGCCTGGGAGCTTGGGCTTTTAGTTAACTCCAGATGTAGACAGGTTGACAACCAAGTGTAGCCGTCAGTTTCTTCTACCATGTTCCTAGGAACATGTGCATGGTGCTAAACTACCAGCTCCACTTTGAGCATAGAGAAGATTATATACTAGGGTTGGTAGAAGGAAACCTAGAAAGAATGTGGAATGAGAAGCCTTTACACAATCCGGCCTCTTGCTTTTCTATCTTATTTAAATTCAAATTTGGGGGAGAACTCTCTTGATAGGTTTGGACCTGATAGATTCCGGTCTGAACAATGATCATATTGCTGTTGTAGTCTTCCGTTTCCCCATTTTCTTTCCTATGCGTATTTTCTTTCTCTGGTCTCATTAGTTCAAAGAGACTCCTTAGTAGAGTTAAAAAGATACCCTGTCCCACTCGTGAAAACAACTCGTGGTGTTGAGAAAGATGAGGGTGCTGGACTGACATTGCATGAGGCCTTCAGATTTCCCAGGCTCATTTGCATATTCCGCAGAGGACTTCACTTGCTGAACACTCCTGCCCCTCCCTGGGGGCGGGGCTTCACTTAATGAACACCCCACACCTACCCTGTTCATGCCTAGAAAACACTGTAAGTGGAGTTGCATGGAGAACTTAAGCAATTGCATAGTGGGGGCCAATACTGCAGAGTATACCTTCCCAAACCTTCTCACCCAACAAAGTGAGAAACATGCTTAGGGACATAGGTATGCTTGCTATGATTTAAACATGATGTGGTGTACACATGTACTGAAGGAGTCACTTGATACCCACTAAGCATGTACAGTCTTTATAAGTTCTAACAATAATTTTAAAATAAATCAATAATTCTTTTTTTTACTTATTGAGATATTTATATAATATATTATGATCATATTCGATCATAATGATCATATTTTTTCTCCTCCAAATCCTCCCAGAAGCTGTCTCTCCTCCCTCCACATCTAACTTTATGGTCTTTCTCTTTCTTAAAAAAACAAGAAAAATCTCTCTCACACACTCAAACAAAACAGGGGAAAAAAAAGGATCTAATTTATATTGGGCAATACTCCTGAGCATGGAGCCTGCTCTGAAGTGTGCCTGATAGACACAGTGTCACTCAAAGAATAATTCTAAATTTGAAAGAGAGAAGTAAATAATCTCTATTCTGTGAATAAGCATATTGGGCGGAAGGGCCTGAGGTGTGAGGAAGCCTCAATCCTAAGCAAGAGGCCAGTACCTAGGCCTGCACTGTCACCATGGGTGGCAGCAGGCAGTGTTGGCGCTGCTCTTTCCTTGCCAAATCCAATGTGATCATGCTTCTCTCTCTCTTTGATGCACAGTGGACAGGCAATCTTTTGATCTGGGACTGTGTGAGTTCCACACCTCAGCTCAGTGAAGTTACCTCGAGAGGAAGCAAGAAAGCAGACTAGACACACTCTGTTCTCTTGTCATCTTGCTGACATGTATGCCGAGGGGAGAAGGATGAAGCAGAAAGAAGGGTATTATTTCCAGAATGTTCTTCTCTGGGCTAGCCTCCTTGAGGTCTACAGATGAGTCTCTCTTCTTCCTGTTCCATTTTCTTGTTACTAGACCCTGAGCTGATACAGACATTGGGGGTCAATTACACACGTGGTCTTCGCTGTGCCCTGCACAGGCATACTTTTCTTGGCTTATTGAAGAGAGCAGTTTTTTCCTGGACAGATATAGATGGGTGGAAGCAGGGGCCAGAGGGAACCTCCTCAGTTGGATCTGCTCTGGCTCCTGAGGAAGTGCTCTTTAGAGTGTTGAATGCAGTTACCACAATAATGAACATCAGCTTGTGTCCAAGCTATGGTAGAGAACGTTCAAGAATTTTTAAGGAGATTTGCCTGGCTCATATTTTTCATCCTGCTATGGACGTATCTGTACATCTCTGGTGATTTAGACTGACTCTCACTGTCCAGTTCCTATTTCTCCAGTTTGTCTTTCTGATTAAATCTAGACTGAACTATTAGATGTGGAAAAGCTTACCAGGACTTCAGTGTACATCCATGTTATCTGTGAAGTCCTAGCAGTGGGGAGCACGAGGCTGGCGATCAGGGCAGCCAACACCACCCTCACATTTTACAGTTGTAAACTGAGGATCCCAAAGAGTTGAAACCATCTCCTCCTGTCACTGGGCCACCACTGAGAGATCTAAGCCTAGACCCAACCTTTACAACTGCCCCCATGTTGCCTGGCTCCGCTGTACAGCAACCGAAGCTCATTAGAAGTCTGGCAATCAAGTCCCTCGTCACTTTAAACTGTCTTGGAATAAATCATCCTGATTGGGAAGAGCACCAGAGAATTGGAGAATCCCACAGGCTTCTCAGAGGTAATTCACTTTAAACTGTTCTCAGTAAAAAGCTGCATAAAAATGTCCAACAAATCATAGAGAAATGAAGGCGTAGAGTTATTTAACCACTACCTTGAAGAAGAATCCATTTGCTCAGAGTGGAAGTATGGGAAAGAAAATTTCAAAAGTATGGCAAATAGTTACAGAGTTGGAAAAGGGAGTCTGGAGCTCGGTCTGTCTCTCACTGCTTTTCTGGGAAAGAGCTGAGAAATGGTCTGATTGTCGATTTTCATAGAATTTGTCCCTTTGAAGTTAAAGCTAATCAATTCATGGCATCTTCGAACAGATGAAAACCATCACATCTCACTCAAGCACACGTGTTCCTTTTCATTCCCCTAGAAAGAAACATCCCAAAGTCCTGCTTGGGTGTGTGCAAAGAGCCGGCCCAGCTGACTGGGGTAGGTAGGGCTCAGACAGCTCAGTGGTAATTTGTTTCACCTGCTTTTGGCGGGTCACCTGCTTTTGGCGGGGGACCTGTTGAACCAAGCATGAGTGGGAGTGTTCCTCAGGTGATGGAGAAAGGGATCAAGACAAACCTGTCCCCTCTTCTGTCAGTGGCACATGTTTTCTTGGTGTGTGCACTGCCGATATATGATGACTCAGCATCTAAGAACCAGTTCACTAGCAAAACCGGCCCAGTCACTCTTAAATTCCCTCTCTAGGTGGGGATCTGGTCTAGATGCTAGTGTATTTGTTAACCCCATTCAGGGCCCGTGGCTTATTGTTATTATTCTAGGGCCTGACTGTTGTGCTCCATCCTGTGATCCACTCCCCTCTCCTTAGCTGCTGTTTCTTTTATCTGTATCATGTATGTGATGTATGTAATGGGATTGGGAAAAACAAGTTAGGGGAGAGACGTTTCTAGCGTGCCTTGTAATGCAAAGGATATCGCATATTGCAAATACCAGTATGAAAGGAAATGTTGAAATACCTTTATCAAAATAAACATAGGAGATTGTAATTGGTATTCCCTTTTGGTAGATGTTGCAGCCAGTGCTGAGAAGAATCCAATCCCTTGTTTTGGAGACCATAGCTACTATGATAGTTAACCCAGGAAACCTGGCTCCAAAGCCAGGCCCTTTCTACCCTATTTATAATGTAGAAGAATGGACCCTGGAAGTTTAGAAGAGGAGGAGGAGGAGGAGGAGGAGGAGGAGGAGGAGGAGGAGGAGGAGGAGGAGGAGGAGGAGGAGGAGGAGGAGGAGGAGGAAACGTCCTGTAGGTAGCCTGAGAAGCAAAGAGCCACAGCATTAGTGTTGGACATGAGCAAGTATCAAGACAAAGCTCCAGCCCGGGTGACTCCAGAAAAGCTGGCTGCTCTCAGGAAGGAGACCTTCTGCTTCGGACGTTGGAGACACCCAGGAAGCAAAGTGATGAGAGAAAGAACAGGAGCTGGAAATAAGGAAGAGCTGAACTATATAGGAATTGCATGCTGGCAAAGGCAGCCGCAGAGGAAGGGACAAGGGCCTTGGAGACCCTCAGCAGCAGTAACCCACCAGCCATGAAGCATGACTGAGTGTATCACTTGTGACCAGAAAATGCTTGATGAGCAAGGGAATACATGGGAAGAGGGTTGATGTAGATACCATAGGTTGATGTCTGGCTCCATGTAATCTTGATTGTAGCCTATAATAATCTATTTGAAAGGCTGTTTGTGACAGAAAGTCTGATTAGCATCGAGCATGCAGTAAATCTTGGAGGGTGGGGAATGACCTAAGGTCCTTGATGTAGAAGTGCCATCACCTCCTAGACTCACATACAGGTTCTCAAGATGGAAGGATGGATAGGCAAATGGAGATAGCAGAAAGAGAACAGCTTCCCTGTGCATGTGAAGCAGGCAGGCAGGACGTTTTAGTTGGCTATGTTGGGTGGGAGATGTTTGTCAAATAGAGCCAATGCACTGTTTAGAAGAAGGAAGGCAAGACTGTCTCGGTAGCCTCTATTCCTTGATTTCATTCTCTGTGCATTGGGAAAAGATGGCCATAGCATGCCGTCATGAGGTGATGTAGCTGCAGGAGCAACCCTGCCCTTAGGGAGAAGTCACGGTGCTTTTGTGGGACTCTCAAGGCCAGGTGTCTCAACAACCAATTACTAAAATCCCTAGGACCCCAGAGGCATGGGGACCTGATGCTGCTGAGTCAGTGAGGAGGGGTCTCCCTCCGGCCTCCCATTGCCCTGCCTGGACCAAAGCACACTCTAGTTCTTTGCGCTAGACTGTGTGTCTAACATTCACTGGAGACACAAACAGCACCTCAGTTTCCATCAAGAAGCCTGGGACAGAGAGGCTCATGTGGTAGGCCACTGTTGGGGAATTGGTCTCCTCTCGAGCCTCGCCTGCCAGTTGCTCCAGAGGATTAGGAAAAACTGCTTGTACAGCACATAGTAAGGTATCTGTTCATGTCTTTGAGGCCTCAGAAGAGGTCACAGCCCATGTATTCAGGAGGCAGAGATGGGCAGATCATTGCAGGTTTGAAGCCAGCCTGGTTACATAGTGATTTCCAGGCAAGCCAGTACTACATAGTAAACCCTGTCTCAAAAACCCAACAAACAAATAATATCAAGAAACTCACCCCAAATAGGACACACCTATGCATCATCATAAAGTGTCTGTTTTATATTATAGAAATATTTCTAATTAACTCAGATTTTCAAAAAGAAAGCATATGGGGATTCATTTCTATGGAGGAATTATTTTCTTGCCCGTTTCTCCCCCTTTCATGCACTGAATTGCATCCAAAATGCAGAGTTTACCCAGAGTTTGTGACTGAACATTGGCAGTGTTGTACACTTCCTGGCAGCAGATGTCCTCAGTTCCGGGTTTATTCAGCTCCAGTGCATCTCCACGGAAGGACCATTTACCTACTTGCTTGGTTTCTTCTTGTGTTTCCTTTAGGTTCTCTCCCCAGTGTCTCCACAGAGCAGATAAAAAAGAGCAGTCTTGATTGTGATTGCCATAGCAGCTGTGGTGCAGCAGGAAGATGCAGTCTTTAGAGAGCCGCAGTGCATTTGGCTGAAGAGAGACATTTAACAAATTTGGCATTGAATGGCCATCAGAACAGTCAATTCAATGACTGAGGTCCTGAGGAAGAATGTCACTGAGTGAGCGAGCAGTGCAGTCAGGACACCCTGTGTTTTCCAGAGTGAGAAGAACTGTCTTCCTGCAGGAAAGGCTTGACTACTGAGGAAAGCTGCTGGGCAGAGTGGGAAGGGTATCAGGTTGTGTGCACAGTAGAGGGTTGTGAGTACACTGTGTTGTTAGCTCTTAAATCATTGTAGTGGCTCAGTGGTTGTGTCCTGAAAGATTAGTAAGGAAAACCAGAGATACACAACCAGTCTGAACCCATGATGTAGCCGTGTAGGCATGGAGGAGAAACGTGAACAGTAATGGGAGCTGTGCAAATACAGTTGGAGATGGACTTTAGGCACGTGTTCAAAGAAGTGATCTGTGGGACTTTGATGAAAAGCAGAATGTGAAGATTGGTGGGTCCAAGACACAGAAGATCCAGAGATAAAGGTCAGGTAGCCGAGGGCGCCACCTCTGGCTACCTGGGGAAATGGTTGCTGGGAACACACACGCATGGCTGATAGATTACCACACTTAGTCTAATACTCTGTTAGATTAGAAAACACTCTTTAGGGCCCCTGGGCAGCTCTGTAGCATGCTGCTTTAGCAGAGGGGGTAAAAATGGGCAAAGGCAGGCCAGGTTGACCCACATAACATTATACATTTATCCATTGCTGGATTTCTGCATACCTGTTTACCCAGAAGAAGAGCATAGTTTACTTTCTTTGACCAGGAGACATGTCTAGGATTTAGGTGGCTTCTTTTAGCACCTTCCACTTCTGTCCATTCGTTCTTCTCACCGCTGTGTGTTTTTCTCCACTTTGCCTTAGCAAGCGCTATCATCTAAACAAAGCAAGCCTGATGTGGTTGTGCACCATATCAGCAAGATGGATGGTCTTTTAGCGTGACCACATTGGCAGTAAGGAGAAAGCTGTCTTCACATGTAGTTTTGGAGAGCAATCACTTTGCTTGGCTGGCATACCAGTGGTGAGCTAGAGGTTTTTAGTTGCAAGCAAAGGCAGCTGGCTCTGTGTACATATATTTGACATTCTCTTCCTGTGGCAGTGGCCCATTGACCTCATCCATGTGTTTCTTGTCCCTGTAGTGGAGCCAGTGCCACAGACACTGTTTTCCAGTCACACTGCATATGTTTTCAGTTACATAATGTTTTAAACTTTAATTCACCCTTCAAGAATGGCCATAAATTTGAAAGGTAGGCTCATATGTAAGAAAAGAAAACTCAGCTTCCCCATAAAAAGGTTCTGTAGGAGCCCATCTACCCATGCAGAAGCATTCACTGAGATGCAGGTGGGCCTGAGGGCCCAGGCAGAGGAGCTCCTTGGGTACCTGTGGACTAAGAGAGGAGTCTCTGGGAAATAGGGGAGGCCAGTAAAATGCTTGGCCAGTGTCCCTAGGGGTGAGCTCTAAATCCACCTACTGCCAGTCATGAACAGCTCAAATAAGCTCTTGCACTGGCTAGATATCCAGGGAGTAGCAGTTTCAGACCAGGAAGCACATTGGCAGTGTTCAGTGAGTGTGAGTTTCTGGGGCCTTTGATCCCTTCCAGGAGAGGATGCTGCTCAGATGGGAGCTGTTGAAGCCCAGCACCTCCTGTGCACAGCAAACAGCCACACCAAGAGGCCTGGCTGTAAAACTTCTTCCAGATAAGGCCAAGTAGTTGCTGTCCACCTGCCTTCTTTTTTATTCTAATTATCCCAAATGACTTGAGTGAGTTAAATCACACTCCTTCCTTCCTTCCTTCCTTCCTTCCTTCCTTCCTTCCTTCCTTCCTTCCTCCCTCCCTCCCTCCCTCCCTCCCTCCTTCCTTCCTTCCTTTCTTCCTTCCTCTCTCTCCTTCCCTCCCTCCCTCCCTCCCTCCTTCCTCCCTCCCTCCCTCCCTCCCTCCTTCCCTCCGTCTGTCCTTCCTTCCTTCCTTTCTTCCTTCCTTCCTCCCTCCCTCCCTCCCTCCCTCCCTCCCTCCCTCCTTACTTCCTTCCTTCTTTCCTCCCTCTCCTTCCCTCCCTCCTTCCTTCCTTCCTCCCTCCCTCCCTCCCTCCCTCCCTCCTTCCTTCCTTCCTTCTTTCCTCCCTCTCCTTCCCTCCCTCCTTCCTTCCTTCCTCCCTCCCTCCCTCCCTCCTTCCCTCCCTCCCTCCCTCCTTCCTTCCTCCCTCCCTCCCTCCCTCCTTCCCTCCCTCCCTCCTTCCTTCCTTCCTTCCTCCCTCCCTCCCTCCCTCCTTCCCTCCCTCCCTCCTTCCTTCCTTCCTCCCTCCCTCCCTCCCTCCTTCCCTCCCTCCCTCCTTCCTTCCTTCCTCCCTCCCTCCCTCCCTCCTTCCCTCCCTCCTTCCTTCCTTTCTCCCTCCCTCCTTCCCTCCCTCCTTCCTTCCTTCCTCCCTCCCTCCTTCCTTCCTTCCTTCTGTTGTTTCTTTCTTTCTGTCTTTCTTTTTAACTATGAATCATTTCTGAGCAAGCAAGTCCTATCTCCCCAGACTGCCTGAAGGCATTTTCAGGAATGGATTGCTGCTTCTGAATAGAATCAGGAAATGAATTATGTGTGTCTGGGGAAAGCTGTTGTGGCACTGTGTCTGCAGAGGAGGTTTAACCACCAGCGTTACCCATCTTCCCACCTGCCACCTGAGACTTGCCCAGGGGAGAGGTTCCCTTGAAGGGAAAATGTCTGCCATGACCTAAATGAGGCTGGAGAGAACTTGAGCCTTCTTCTCCTCGAAAGTGAAGTCCACACCCCTGTGATGCCTGAAGCCACAAACCCCAGAGCCAGAAATAGCCACTTACAGGATGGTATTTGCAAGCCAGGCGTCGTTCATGCTCTCTCTTTGGAGCACTTCGGGTGGATCTGGGCTGGAAAAGAGGAAAAGTGTGTTGCTTTTTTTAATCCAACAACTTATAACTGTGTCAACACATAAGACGGTCTGTCAAAGCTTTCCTCTGGTGTTGCTGCTGTGAATTAATTTTGAAAGTCACTTGTGAGCAGTAAACACTTGCTGCATGAACAACTCTGTACAGTAGGAATTGTCAACAGCTTGCTGTCCCCCTGCCTGTGGGGGGGGGCAGTGCAGGCCACATGCACACTCGCACACACGCACGCACATGCACACTCGCACACACATGCGCGCACGCGCACACATACACATTCACAGGCACACACACAGGAAGCTGGCTGGAATACAAGGAATAGAACGTCACTGCTGCTCCCATTGCTTATCTTTTGACAATTTCCTTTCTTCTTGACCACTGGGCTGTTTGACTTGCAGAGAACATTCCTAATGTGTGGAATGAGTCTGTATGGGCCTCTGGGTGTTTGGCCACTTCTGGCTGTTTTAGAATTGGCTCTAGAATTTGTAGGCCACCTTGCGTTTGTCCTTAATTGATTAAGGAGTCACCACATGGAGCAAGACACAAAGACACATAATGTGTGTCAGCACTAACTTGAAAGAGAGCCCATGGGGTTTTCTACACTTTATTGCTGTGGTGTTGAATACACAGCTGAATTTCATCCGCACAGTTAAACAAGTCATCTGGGTTAACCCTTAATGTAGTCTATGTATATATTCATATGTAGCTTTATGTGTATGTTCATATGTCTCTCTGTGTGTACATTCATATGTGGCTCTACATGTATATTCATATATAGATAGATAGATATTCATTATAGTTCAGTTCCTTTTTGTTTATGCCCCCCCCCATTTTTTCTTCTGTATTCACCCACCATCAAGATATTGAGGTTCATAAGCAAACCAGCTCAAAACTTTCTCTCCAGCACACTTTGTAATTGACAGCGACACCTAGAACGTTTTATGGCATAGCAGTGATGAGCATCCATGACCCACATTTTGAAATCTGTCCAGAGTTGCCAATTTCTTGCAAATCTACAAAAACCTTTTGTATATAACATCTTCATTATAGAAGCTGTGGTAGGTGTGTTAGCCTGCACAGCTCCCAAGATATATAATTCATGTGTTTACACTGCTCCATACGGTCAGCCTCATGTTTTTGCCCTACAATTCCTTTCTTCGGGTTTTACAGCGGCCCACTTCTTCAAATCCCTGACGTGTATTGTATGAGACACATTCCAGCTGTTTGTATCTCACAGATCACAAAGCAGAGCCTAGGTACTGCCTCTCCCCTGTCTCACCACCTCCTCACTTGGTCCAGTGCTCCTACCATGCACACGAAGAACAAGACTAATGTATAGACCCTGAAGGGAGAGCAGAGGTAGATGAATTGAGTCTTGATTATTCCTTCAGCATCCTTTTAGATAAAATATATTGTTAGGAACCCTCATGAACGACCCTAAACACTCACTGGCCAGATGTGATCCTGCAACAAGTAAAGTGACTGTGACAAGCAGAACTGGCCTCTGAGGACATTAAGGGCTTGGCATGCCCTGCACGTGCTACTTATCAAGCCAGCGTACAATATCTGGCTTTTTTTGTTGTTGTCCAAATGACCTGTCCTCTTTCCTCCAAGATGGACATCTGGAGAGGGGTGGTCCTGTTCAGAGGCACGTGTCCAGTTCCTCCTCCATGTCTGGACTGGGCTTCACTCACTCCATTCTTGGATGTAGAAAAGAGATAGAGGTAGAAGCATGTCAGGGCCTTCAAAGAGTTAACTGAGGATGTTTCCAAATAAGAATCATCATGGAATGTATGTAACATAAAAGACAAATGCAAAATACTTAAATGACAGGTGGCACCCTTTGAAAAGGATGTGGGGGCTGATCCCAGCGCTGTGATCATACACAGCTGCATTAATTTGCCTAATCACTGGATTGCTGTACCCAGAGTCTATAAATAAACACACAAACTAATCTTTTGATTATCCTCTCTCTCTTTTTTGAACATTTAATACTCCCCTCTTCATCTCCATGTCTCTTCATTGTGATTAAACTGATTTCTAAATTCCGAGTTTCCACAGCTTCCCCCCATGACTGCTACATTAAACAACCAAATAACATCGCAGTTCATAAATGGAGAAATGCAGATGGCCAGTGGCTATCTAAAAAAAATAGTCAGCTGTGTGATCGCTTATAAGAAATAGGAAGTGAAAAAACCAATTGGTTGCCACTTTCAGGTATCACATAATCACAGATTAAAATTATTGGGAAAGCTAAGGGTTGCATAAGTGTGAGGACAGCCATGCTGCTGTGAGGCCAGGTGGAATTCATGGTGACGTTCTGATGTCACCTGGCCAAATGGTGTATGCGTGCATGGTCTGATACCTCAAACACCCCGATAATAACAGGAAAGCAGAGCGCTAACACTTGAAGACTGTGTCAGGGTTGTTAGCGATAGTGGAAAATATGGGCAAATAGAGGTGATCCTCAAGAGACTGGATTAACCGTGACACAAAAGACATATCGAATCTCTGTGAGAAAGAGCTGAGTCTCCCCCCAGTGACAGATGGCTAAAGGCAGGTTACAGAGGAAGGGTGGCATGCTGGCAGCTATAGCAGGCAGCTGCTCCTTGAGTGCTCATCAGGACAGGCGAGTCTGATGCTCAGGATTGGTTGTTGATAGCTTCTGTTGTTCATGCTGCTGGTCCGCAAACTACACTTGACTCCTGTGATTAATCTGTGTTCCTATGTGTAGATAAATGTTTAGAAATGTGCATAGGACGTTCTCTCCAAGATGGTCAATATGGATAAGTATTGCTTTCATCTTTGCCGTTCTACATTATTTAATATTATTGGCTCCCCCCCCCCACACACACACACACTTGGGACAGGGGGATGGTACAGGCCTCTCAGCTGTGTTGTCCAGCTTAGCAGGGAAGATGTTCCCCCTTCCTGCTTTCTCCCCTCTTCATCCTCCATGCTGAAAATACAGGCCTAAATGACATGTATCCTACTAAAATACCCTATCTGAGGAGGAAAATGAATAAAATATGTATGAAAGTAGTTTAATGAAACCCACTGCTTTGTTTGATAGCTTAAAAAAACTAAGAAAGAGATTTTAAAATGTAAATAAAACACATTCTTAGAAATTGATGTCAGATGTACTTCTTTTTTAATTGTTTTATTAAATCTTTGAGACTTTCAAGCATTATTCTATCTTCCTTGCCCCAGTGACCCGGATCTTCCCCTACCTCTGTACCCACCCTTTTCTGTTTCCCTCTCTCCATCTCCCTGCCTGCCCCTCTCCAAACCCGTGGAGTCCAGTCTGTGCTGACTCGCCCATACAGGGACCATTTGCATAGTTCAGCACCAGGTCTATTTCTTAAATATTCCATGTAGGGCAGAGTGCATAGGCCTGTTATTATTACGGTTGGCAGGTCATCAGAAGCCCACAAATTCTCAAGTCTGGCCCAAGAAATTCTGATTGGACCATCCTTACATTAAGAAGTGAGCTTTAAAAAAAAAAAGTCCCTTAGGTGATTCTAGCACACACACTAACACACACTAATCCAGCCTTCAGATTTTTCACCCATCAGCTCTGGGACAGGCATGTCTTTAGGCATCCAACCTTGACCTTACTCACTGTCCCTTCACTATCCTCTGGAGGAAGGGGTGGGTCTTGGATTTTGACCAGTCTCCAGATAGACTGTCGGATCATACTGCATTTATTTCCTAGAGATGTTGTAAAATCATAAAATTGGTGTCTTGAAACAGCAGAAATATATTCACTGTACTAGAATGCTCTCTAGAGGCTTTGGAATGGACCTTTCATTGTTTCTTCCAGATTTGGGGTAGGTTCTGGGCATTTATTGGCCCATGGCTGCTCAGTTCCTATAGCTACCCCCATCTTCACATGACCTTGTCTTCTAGGGACACTTGTAATTATATTTAGGCCACACTGGTAAGCCATGACAATTTACTCTTGAGATTCACAGTTACTTCTTCAGCTACTCGGGTTTCCAGATAAGGTTATGTTCCAGAAGTTCAGACACAGACACATACTTTTGGAGTAGAAGGGGCATGGGCACAGTCCCCTCTCTTCATCCTTTGAAGTCCCATAACACTGAACAAAACAGTGTGGGTGCAGTACCTCATGCCTTTCTTAGGTGGAGTTTGGGGATTTTGTTTCTCGTTTTGAGGCATAGCTGTAAAACATTCAACATGAGCAGAGTTCAGTTGGCAGATGAGTGTCTATCTTACTGACATCACTGTCTTGTGGAGACTAAGCTGCAGTGTAAGCTACAAGTTTCCCACACTAAGTCTTTACAGTCGAAGACAAGAATTCTCAAAGATGCTTTGCTAGTGTCTGGTCATGCACAACCCTGGGCATCCCCAGGGAAGTGCTGTGAGTCACAGCCCCACAAAGATAATGCAATGGGTCATGGTACGCTTGGCCAAGATTTGAGTCATTTCCCAAAATATACAAGAGGAGAACTCGATTAGTAAAAGGAAACCCTGTGCATACATGGCAGGTGTCTGCTGCTGCCCCAGAATCAACCTTACACTGAATAGGTATTCAAGGTCTGTGTAAATGACCTGCAGCCAAACTTACCTTACTAATACATAGGTAGCCTCATGCCAAAAGACCAAATAACAAATATTAAGACATATGTGAGTGAAAATATTTGACCTCTTCTTTCCTTAAAATACATGAACCCTACTTAATTTAGAATATGAGAAGTGTGTGTGTGTGTGTGTGTGTGTGTGTGTGTGTGTGTGTGTGTGTGTGTGTGTGTGTGTGTGTGTGTAATTAAAATATTTACCCATTTACTTAGAGATTCCCAGTGTTCATGGCTGGTTGTACAGGTAGAATCATTCTAAGCTGACCTGATGGGAGTGGGGGCTGTTTTCTTGGTAACAGAAAGATCGCTTTAAAACTATCCATTTTGCATAGCCTAAATAATGTGCTTTCTTTAAAGTTACAAGTGAACAGTTATCTGACAGCCTTTCAGTGGGGCCCAAAGCCTTATCTTCAAGTTGCTATCTGCTGGTTGGAAGCCAGGCTCACCTGTCCTGCACCTTTCCCAGAGATTTCTGGGTTCAGGTTTTTCTTTTGTTGTTTTGTAGAATGCTGAGTCGTGCTGGAGAAGCTTAGTTGTGTCAGTTAAGAGACTATGACTCCAAGAAGCTTGCAAGTAAAGTCCAATTTCAAAGCTAAGTAGTCATCACATGAAAGAAGGGCCCTGGCCAAACACAGGGCCTGCTTGAGGACAGTAAAACCCCAGGCTCCACTTACCTCAGGAGGCTAATAAGCAAATCTTTCTCATCTTCAGAAGAGCCAATAAATGTGTATTACAGAGTTTGCACTTGGTTTTGCTTGGTGTAGATAGTTAATGGTATGATTTTTTTGGCTTTTTCAGACATTTGTATTGTTATTTTACCCACCTCCCTCTTTCTTCTGTATTTTCCCTTTCAGATCACTTCCGTCTTCTTCTGTATTTACTTCCTTTCCCCTCCCTACCCCCCTACCCCCCCCCCCCACCATTTGTAGAACATACCAGTGGATACACAAAGAGGTTGGTCCTTCCTGGAGTAAAGACGGCAGGAATTTCTGTTCCTGTTCTGAGATAACTACACAGACTCGCAGACTCTCCTCTCCATGAGAATGGGGATCATTGTGGCTTTGCTGTTATGGCTTCCATTTTAAATCCATGGGTAAATTCCTGGCCTTCTCCATTTTGAGGGTTGGCGAGGCCTTGTTGGGATAACCAAAGTGCTGGGCATCTGCCCTGTTTATTGATATCCTCAGTACCTGATAAATGAGGTGAATCAGTGAGGCAGGCCACACAGCTACCAAGAGGTGTAACTGTGTCAGAACACAGGAAGCTTGTGCTCTTCTAGGATCTGAGTTTTCAGTGTCCCCAGGCCTGAGGAACACTCACTCATCTAGTCATAGACAGATTGTAGTGACTAGCACAAAGAAAGATGAGCATCTCTCTGATTCTGACACGTTTACTGTTTTAATGAGCACAGCATAACTGTTCTCACACAGTGTTAAAGTTCTCAACTTCAGCTTCAAAATCATCTGGATATGCCTCAATCAGTGGTTTTCTTTTCAAAGTAAGTGAACATTATATTTTAATAGATTGCACTAGTTAACTAAGAACTGTAAATGTTTATTTCACTTAAAATATTTCCGAAGAACCAATTTTAAATATCAGTTCTATCTTTGCACCAACTTTTATAGTTATTGGGTTATATCAAATTCTGAATATTTTCACTAAACAACTAGCCATTGTGTGTGTATGTATATATATATATATATATATTATAAATATATATATACATGTAAATTGTTTATGCAGTCAATTTCTATTCTAATATATTCAAATGAGGGTCTTAAATTTAACTGACTCTAAATTAGTATCACATTTCAAATGGAAAGTTGAACTATTATTAAACATAATGTGTGTGGTAGCTTAAATAATAAGATGTTGGACATTAGTATTTAGTTGGTTTGAAGAATGTATGAATCATTCTCATTGTTGGGCCTCATTAACTCTGTATTTCTGCTGTTGATTGAAACTAACATAATTAGGGAAAGGCAGTCAGGAAAGGATCCACAGGAAGGCCAAAGAGTGATGATGTAATCATCATTTGATAGAGCCAAGTGTGCATGGCAGATAAAAACATTTCCCACAGCATGTAGAGAAAGGCCCCCACTTGTGAGAATCACACCAAACGTTACATAAGATGAGCATAGGGTGAGGAGAAACCCTGCGTGAATGTGTGTGTTGACATGAGCCAGCCATTTCAAGGACCCCAAAGCCTCAGACCTCGGGAAGAATGACAAAGCCTCCCCACAGGGGTGAGTGAGGTTCTGAGGCATGTTAAAGCCTTCCTCTGTCTAGTACAAATGTTGACAGTGTGTGCAGAATATTCAGTACTGCTTTTCTTCCAGTGTTTAGAGTCATGTGTTGACTTCCTGTGGTCAGCTTTTCTTAAGACCATTTTGGTCTTCCTATGACTAAGACTTTTTTTTATTTATCAACTGCATGACTCTGAGTGAATGATAACATAGGAACATTAACAGGTTAATCGCGGCTCTTGTGCATTGATCAGTGGTATGTCATGTTTCCAGTAAGTACATATGGACTGAATGAAATTATTGATCAGAATTCTTATCTGTGAGGCTAGATCTTTAAAAAAAATAAACTCTCCCAATGAGCCCATTGATGTACTTGAGGCAGTAACAGGGACTCCTGAAAAGCTGTTTTAATCATAAAGGATGATTTTTCCAAATATTCACCTTGTTCTTAAAAGACTTATTTGCACATGGAATGTCATGATTCTTTTATCTCCATGTTATCCACAGAACAAAGAAAAACCAAGTAAGACTACTGCCCCATTCCCCCCGTATCCCTTGCTGACAATCTTGGAAAATGTTCATAGGTGACTTATGCTTTACAGCTTCTGAGCCTACATTTGAACTACTTTAGAAATTTTAACTTTTAGCAACTTTACACACTATTGGATTGAGGTGTATTTAAACATGGCTACCCAAAACCTGAAGTCAGGATAAATCCTAAAAGAACACTTATAGCAATTAATAAACACTGCAGAGTACAATTTAAAAAAAAAAAAAGTGTGGGTGAAAAAATTTACAATAAAAGATAAAGTTTATTCTTGCTTCCTTTAGGAAAAATGGAAAGATATGTATAAACACAAAATTCAAATAAAGCTTAGGAAGCCAAAAAAAAAAAAAAAAAGAATGCCAGTGCCAGAAATTAGCTCTACTCTTATTCCTAAAGTGGGAGATAGCCAGGGAGACAAAGGATTGGTGAGTGAATCTCAAAGAGAATATACAGGGCTTTATAAGAATTGTGTTCCAGTCACTGGAGTGTCATAGGCAGGCTGCAGACAGAACACTGTTCTGGTCAGCAGCAGCCTTGGAAGCCACATTTGACCACCAGAAAGCAGGGAAGCAATGTGATCAGTTGCTCAGTCATAGGGTTACCTACATGATTTAAGATTTCCTGGAGAAGAGGAGTCTGGTGACAGGAAGACAGTTTGGGGACAGGCCATGAGATCACCGGCTCTTATTCAGTTGGCATGCATTCATAGAGCGATGTCATCTCTGACTTGCTTGGGAAGGCGGAACGTGTGCTGGTGGAGAATGTTACAAGCTGTAACACTGCCTTTCTTTTACTTTACATGCACAGTTGCTGAGTAGTCAACTGTGGGTTGAAAACACTGGGGAATAATTTCATGCACAGTGATCAGCGTACAGGCTTTGGGGGTCCTGTTCCTTAAATAATACAATATAATAGCTCTTTACATAATATTTATAACATATGAGGCATAATGACTAATACCGTCTGGAAGAGACAAAGTAAATTGGACCACATGTGTAAGTTATAGTAGACACCGGGTCATTTTATTTTAAAGACTTGAATATCCATGTCTTTCCATGTCTAGGCAGAAGTTCTAGAAACCAATTAAGCATCCTAACATCCATGCCACTCGTGCATGGCTGCATGCATTCAGCAAGTACTATCACCTGCTGTATCCCAAGTACTCTCCTAGATGATAGGGTCACCACATAGCATAAGAGACAGCATGCCTCCTCTTGTGAAGATTAGCATTCTGTCTCAAGAGAAAAAAGAAATGACTACAAATCAGACATGAGTTAGCACACAGCATGCTTTTAGAGAGCACCGGATGCTATGCGGGATCAAGAGGAGGGTAGTATTAGGGAGATGGGGGCGTCAGGGTTGCACATGGAGTTAAGCTCAAGTGAGAAGGTCGCAAACATGCTAAGCTCTGAGGGGGAAAGCTTCCACATTGAGGCAAAGAGAATACAAGCCAGAGTGATATCGTTCACGCCCATAATCTTGGCCTTTAGGGGCTGAGGAGAAAGATTGTGAATGTGAGGCCAACCTGGGCTACAAAGTGAGACCCCCATCGCAACAAAACAAAATAAAAGCAAAGGAAATAGCAGAACAGGAAAGAAGGAGGCTTAGGTGTTGAGAGAAGGAAGGTGCAGGGGAGCTAATACAAAAGAAGGAGCTGAAGCAGATAGGACACACTGTAAGGGACAGCCATAGGAATCCGGGTGACTGAGGGCTGTGCTTCTCAACCTTCCTAATGTGTGACACGCTAATACAGGCCCTCGTGGTGCGGTGATCCCAAACCATAAAGTTCTTTTTATTGCTACTTCATAACTGTAATTTTGCTGTTATAAATTGTAATGTAAATATATGATATGCAGGGCTTCTGATATGTGACCCCTATGAAAGGGCTGTTCAACCCCCTCCAAGGGGTCTCAACCCACAGGGTGAGAACTACTAATGGAGGAGGAAAAGAGAATGAATGGTACAGAACACATGAGAAAAGGGACCTTGTGCCCACATGAAGACGTGAGTACATTTCAAGGATGACTGTGCTGTTCCATGAGAAGGACTTTTACAGAGGCACAACAAAAGTGAGCTCTGGGGAGATTTGTGCAGGGGTCTGAGGGACAAATGGTGGTGGCCTAGTTGGATGCTGGGCTAATGCCATTATTCCCACAGCGTGGTTTGCGGGTTCCTTGTATCCCCAGACCATCCTAGAGAGAATACAAAGCCAGACTTCTTTCTTAGCTAAACCAGATGTGGTTTGCCTTTTGCACACTGTTGCCAGATGCGCTGCTGTGTGCATGCTGCGGTGGATGAGCACACATCGGGCAGTGACACCTGGCTGTGATGGTCACCACCACACACTGGCAGTGTACCAGACACCACTGTGGCTTCAGAGTGTCTTTCATAAAGCAGCAGCAATTGTATTATTTTGGTTAAATTCCTACCCTTGAGCTGACGTCTTTTTGTAGTACGTGAGATGCAATAGAAAGTGCCCATGAAATTCTTGTGCACATCCAGAAGGTGATCACTGTCTCAAGGGTGTAGCATGCATATGCAGTCATTCGCATCATCAGCAGATGGGCCGTCTTTGCATGAAGCATCTTGGCTTATGAGACCAAACGCTGCTCATGTAGATTTGGGTACTGGCCTGGTAAACACTATCAATGAGCTTACAAAATGAATAAATAATTTTGATTCTTGAAGGTAAAGCAACTTACAGAATGGAAGAATTAAAACAAAAAAAACTGAAGATTTTGGAAAACGAATCACTGCCACAGTGAACTTGACAATTTCCTAATTCATAAAGTCGACTTTATGATGAAACTGCTGGTGATGTTAATTAATGTGGATCATCTAATGCTAATGATGTGATGTGTAAACATTTGGAAACTATGCAAATGACCAGTAAGCGTAAATACAGAATTTCTTGTTCCACATTTTAATTTTATTTATTTATTGGTTTTTCTTTTTTGAGTAATTTATTTATTTATATTCTATGTGTGATGGTGTTTTGCCTGTATGTATGTTTGTGTGAGGGTGTCTAATCCCCTGGATCAGAAGTTACAGACAGTTCTGAGCTGTGGGTGCTGGGAACTGAACCCGGGTCCTCTGAGAAAGCAGGCTCTTAACTACTGGGCTATCTCTCCAGCCCCTGTTTATTGGGTGTTTAAGACAGGTTTCTCTGTGTAGCTCTGGCTGTCCTGGAATTCACTTCATAAACTAGGCGGGCCTCGAATTGGCCTGGAACTTACTTTATAGACCCGATCCACCTTTCTCTGCCTCCCAAGTGCTGGGATTAAAGGCCTATGCCACCACCTTCCAGCTTGTTCCTGTCCCCTGTTCTATTCTAGAATAGAATCAAAGATATATTGAAGTATGATATAAGCATGTCTAAATCTCATCTGAAATATCAGTTGTAAAAAGTGGTTTTAATATTTCACTCATTTCTAGCTGTGTATCTGTGAAAAGCTGGATTTTTCGATACCCCTGAATCAAATCATTGTATGACCACAAAATGTAATAGCAGATACAAGCCTAGCAATATAGGCAGGCAGTCATGTCTGGTTGATACCCAGGAGAGGCCTGCCCTTCTCTGAACAGAAATGGAGGAGGGAGAGGCAGGAGGGAAGAGAGGAAGGGGAGAACAGGTTGTTAAAAAATTAATAAATTATATATATATATATAAATAGACAGGCAGCAAAGAGGTTTCCAGAAATGCAAATCAAAGTTGCTCATCTCATCTAGCTGGAAGATAGTTATTTTTCATAAAATATTTTTACCTAGAATAATTTACTCCAAATGTAGTGGATCCTGTTTTTTTTTTTTTTAATTTTATTTTCCATTAATTTCTAATGTGGGGAGTTAGCACTCTATATGACTCACAAAGTCAAGAACTATTTGTTGCCTTATTGATTCAAAATTTAAGGGTTTTTCGGGCAGATGTATTTCAGAAATGGTGAACTAGTAAGTGGTTCTGCTTGTGATGTGTGGGTTATAGAGATGGAGCTGATAAAAGTCTGTTACTACCCTGTTTGTTTGATCTTCGAGTATTGCCTCTAAGGAGCTCAGAAATAAACAAACGAGCAAACTTAAGAGAAGCAGGCTTGGATACAGGGAGAAGGAAAAAGGACTATAATGGGACCGTGCTGAACTTGCCGTGCATGGTGGGAATTCTGGTTCAGAAGCTAAGTAGGAAATTGGATTTTGAAATTTCTACTTTAGTTCCTAATGCAGCTAAGGATCAATTGGTAAAACTCACAGAACTGAGAACCCTTTGGGATATGGGGAAGAGATAAGGTGAGATTTGGTAAATATGGAAATCTTAGCATCCAGATAACAACAACAACAAAAAAAACAAACCATGGTGGTAACTGTGGGAAGAGATGAAGAAAAACCCAACAGGACAGGGGAGGAGCTGCCAGCACGGAGCTTAGAAAGGCGTACAGGCTTGGCAGATGAGAAGCCAGGACAGTGTGACTCCTCTGAGAGGAGCGGGAAGCTAAGCCAGATGATGCTGAGAAGTCTTGTCAGAGGAGAAGACTTGAGCTTGACAAGACAGAGCTCCTTAGAGACCTTGATATAAAGCACGTTTTCGGAGATAAGAAGCCTGCTTAAACAGGTTAGGGAGGGCAAAGGCAGCAAGTGTGTGCAAGGCTTTTGAGGATTTTCCTTCAGAGCAGAGGCAGGGAAGCCAAGAGGGATTTTAAGCCAAGAGATGTCAGACAGAGTTATGTACCAATGGGAACGGTTCAAGAGAAAGGCGGAAGGTGAATTTCGGAATACAGTGCTTAAATGAGGGAGCGAGGGTAGGATCTAGAGCTTTGAGAATAATGGTTAATTCTGAGACACAGTAGGGAGAGCACTAGAGAGGCCTAGAAAGAAAGGGGCAGATCATTCCTACATCCTCAATAAAACAGAGCCAGCTACAGCTGAGGGGCTCAGAGGGTCTTGGCCCATTTTCTGTTGTCAGTGAAATGGCATTGCAGACAGTAAGTTAGTTCCGAAGGGGAGAAGTGTCAGCTCAGCACTGTTAAAGTCATAGGGCAGCATCTTCATGGTGACACATGTTATTACCTGTCAGGGGTGAATGTGAAAGAATTCAGCCAGTTGACTTGACCAAGATAACCCCTAAACCCATTCATCCCACAAGTGGATTTATCCATTCATGAGGACAGGATTTAATTCCCAAAGATCCCGCCTGATTCCCCTGACTTTTAATATTGTCTGTGGGGATTAAATTCCATCTGAGTTTCAAGAGAAAAAGCCAGAGTCTAAATTCTGGATTTACTTGCTCAAGTCCGGTGAGATGATCCTCTGTCGGATTTTGTCAGATGCTTTCTGACCTGAAGGGAAACTGAGGTTGAACATAAAGGGATTTGGGGTGTCTTTTGGTTGTTCCTTTCAGCAGTAAGTTCAGTCTCTGATTAACTGCTTCCTGACCTCCGTTATATGTTGGTCAACATAAGAATTGGCTCTGGAGTTTGAGCCATTTGAGTCTAAACTTTCCATGGGTAACCTAGGGACCAGCAGCTTAGGTGGACTGTGTTTCTTCTCAGTGTCCATGTAAAGTACTGTCATCAGTGATGGTAAGTACCAACCATTCCCTTCTAAACTGACTAGCTTTATGTCAGCTTGACACAAGCCAGGATCATCAGAGAGGAAGGAACCTCATTTGAGAAAATGATTCCAGAAGATCTGGTTAGGAGCAGATAAACCGGTAGGGCATTTTCTTAACTCAAAATTGATGTGTAAGGGCCCAGCCCATTGTGGAAAGTAAACTGAACGAGCCATGAGCACAAGCAGCACCTTTTTATGGCCACTGTAGCTCCTGCCTTCAGGTTCCTGCCCTGCCTGAGTTCCTGTCCAGATGCCCTTTGATGATGAAGACTAATGTGGAAGGGTAAACCAAATAAATCCTTTCCTGACCAGAGTTGCTCTTGGCCATTGTGTTTCATCATAGCAATAATAACCCTAACTGAGACACCTCCTGTATCTCAGGTTAGTGGTACATGACTAAACTCTGTGTCATCTCAAGACATCTCCCAGGTGAGTGGGTGGTTTAAGAAAAAAAGGAAGTGAACTTTGTCTGGTTTCATTATGAGCAGGACTTATGCCAGTCCTTAGGCCCCCAAGGACAGGACATTGAGGTGAGCAGAAGTCCTGAAGAGTGCTGCCTCGTTAATTATCCTTCACTTCTAGAGACTTCTCAGTAGGAGTGAGAACTGCATGTAGTAAATATTTATCCAGCGTTTCCTCTCAGAATATACTGAGCAGATTCCACGCAGCATACACACCCAGCCAACTCCTAAAGGGTAGTGATTACTGAGTTCATTCTCACCCCGACTGCTCACTGCTTTGTAAGCCTAAAATGGATTCATCATAGAAAGAAATTTCTTTTGAGCAAAATCCTCTTTCATGTGCTCTTTTTTCGAGTGAATGGATAAAGAGAGAAAAACCAAACAAGGCCTTAGACCTGAGCAAGTTGACATTTGGAATAGAATTGCGTGAAGACCCACTCTTGTATGACCCTTCCAGAGTGAAAGGCACAAGCAGAGTGTGGTGAAGGGATAGAATGGATCCAAGTGAAAGGGTTCTGGAAGGTCTCACATCCACAAGCTCAGGCCATGTTAGTTCTAGGATGGAGCCAACCCAAATTGCTGATGAGCCGTGGTCAGCCTTTAAGGATGAAGGCCGTGATAGACCACTCTGTCTGGTCCTCACTGTTAGGACTGCTTGGTATTTAAGATCACATTTTGATGTATGTGTTGCTTATAATGGGATACTAAATTGAAATTATTTGTTTTTATTCTAAAGTTTAAACTTTCTCAAAGACACTAGCCCAAGGCAGCAATAGAGAATCAGAGAAAGGAATCGATGTATCTTGAGTGACATTTAAAGGAACTCCCAGAGAGTGGGTTTAGGTAGAAGGGAAACATGGTGGCATGATCGGTCACTTCTGAGTATGGAGATGTCATTTCTTAAAGGAAAGGCTAGTGTTTGTAGACTAGTACCAGATGTATTTACCTCTGAGAAAACTCCACAATGACGTATGAAAGACATTGTGCATGAAGTCTTTTGAGATGGATTTGCTTGTCTGGGAGGGTGCCTTTCTACTCAGTAGTAATGTTCAGAGTCAACCACTTGCTATTCCGTCCATAACAGAGATGGTGCCGAGCCCCAGATGCTCTCATTTTGAGTATAATTTATTCTTGGAAGTGTAGGTTTCCTAGTGAAGATGACCAAATCGGAACTGAGTGCTCTGCCCCAGGAGTCAGGGTGCTCTGCCATCCACCCCTGTCCTGCTTTAGTTCTTAAGAATAAGTTTAGAGTAAGTATCATTCAACTGCTTCAGCTATTTGGGGAAACTTCAGCTTCAAACCAGAGCTGTTCTCATGTCCTGTCCTTGACTCAAGAAAGAAAAGGAAAATGTATGGGGTGTAGGTGGAGGTCCTATGACCTTGCCTCTCCCATCCCCCCTTCTGAAGTCTGTTGTTCCAGTAGGGAACAGTAAGAGGAACGGAAAGCATGAAGTTGATGCAGAGGCTGTTAGCCCTGAGAGAAACATGCTGTGATGAGCAGGGGGAGAGCAACCTGTGGTAGGTTATAATCAATTACTTCAAAGCCTTGGGTCCCAAATTCAGGATGTTAAGATATAAATGCGGAGCTTTCAAAGCTTATTTTGATGAGTAAAGTTAGGAAATTGCCCTTTTCTAGTCTTCTCTCCTTGTTCAGTGGTAACTGTAGAATTGCCACCCCATAAATAGATAGAAAGATTGCCAAGCAGGAAGCAGCAAATGTTTGAAATTACTTTGGGAAACTCCACAGAGTGGGTGTGTCTTGTGGGTTTTAAGACGGGTCACTTACACATTCCTGTACAGCCTCTTCATTATTTCTTACGGTTCAGCCTTCTTGGTGTTGTGTTTGGGCCGTCTCTGCTCACCATGCTAGCTACTCTTGGTTCAGTTCTCGCTGGTCCCTTCACGTTGCTAGAGGGGCTGCTGCTGAGCATGTCAGTGTATAGGGAAGGAAGAGATCACAGCGATGAAGGCAGCAGCACTTCTAAGGTTAAAGTTTGCTTGTGTTGATCATAACAAGACCCTGATACGTCTGACCATCAGTACAGCCAAACAGGAGAAGGTTTGGCTAAGCTCCATTCAGCATAGCATTCCCAGAACCTGAGTAAAGGAGGTCTTGGTGGGTAAGCGTCTTATTGCTTTGAGAGGGTCAGTGTCTGCAGCCTGTCCACCACCCACCCAAGTCTGTCCCAGCCCTTTTGTATGTGGCCATGGACAATCATAATCTTCTGGCACAAACCCAGTTGATTGGCCCCTATGCCATAGAATTAAATAATAATAATAATAATAATAATAATAATAATAATAATAATAATAAAAACACAAGTCAAGCTCATAATTCAGTTATCTAAGATATGTCCATGGTCTTTCTGCCTTGATGTGAATTGTTTTTGAGGCCAGAAGACGGGGTTTGAATTTATAATATTCAAGCATTTAAAGGTTTAACTAGAGACATGGTAACATGGGGCCAATGCACAGTAGCTCCTTAACATCTCCTTTTCCTCTTGTCCCTATGCTCAGATGTCCTGTATGTTGGAGGACTCCCAGGCCACATGCCCAAGGTACTGTCACATGTCTGGTGGTGGCTCTTCTGGCCTTCAGGTTGGCCATGAATGAGGAAAGACTCAAAAGAGAGGCATCCACTGACCTTTGAGTCTTTCTTGAGATCCCTTGGGAGAAAATTCTGGGACACTAAAAGTGGAGAGGGATCATAAATTCAACAGAGGCTAGGAACAGGAGGCTCTCTGGTCTGGCTGAAATAGAATGAGGCCCTTCTTGCCTGTGTAAGGGCCTTGCTGCCTGTGGACATTTATTTGAATGTCCTCTTCCCTAAAGACAGGGCTTATAGCACTCTTGTCTTGACTTGAATGAGTCAGTCATCCCATCCTGTGAAAAGGCCACCGTGGCCTTGGATAGGCATCAGTACTGTGGGTGCTGCATAAACAGATGGTGTCGATGTGTTTTATACTTTGTGTCCAGAGCCCTACTGTTATTAGCCTGTTCGGGTTTTTCCCCATTCTGTGTAGCAAAGGGCTCTTATGCCAAGTCTCTAACTCAGGGTCTCAAAGAGGAAGCAGAGGATTTCGGTGACTGTCACTCAGCTTCTCTTCTGTCTCCTTCAGGATAAGCAGTCTCCAAAATAAAGTATAAAGAACTCTAACTTTTTCTGAAATAATATCAGAGGAGCTTTGACACCAGAATTTTGTAGGTTCTAATGAAGGGCACTATAATCCCCTCTTTGCTATTTTCCCATTGGCCAGGTTGCCTGGCCCACCCATCTACTCCTATCTAGAAAACTGGAGATGAAATAATGCCTGCTTCGGTTAATAATGACCTCAGCTGGCTGGTTTCAGGATGGAGTTTTAGATCCATCCATGAAGAGCAGTCACACTTTGTCAAGTGTCCTGCCAGTAGAAGTTCACTTAACTCTCCAAGAGCTTTAAAAAAGAATATTACCAAGAAATTTGATTCCGATTTTCCCAAGTTGACAGAAAAGCATGAAATCTGTTTCTAACAGATGTTCCCTCTGATCCCCAAGTGTAAACATGTTTGCAAGACGGTAGTGAGACAACCTGTTTACACAATGCGCTGCTGAAAAAAGCAAACAAGAAAAGCATCACCCAGAGCAGTCATTGTGATCAAAGAGCTGACAATTATTAGGGTGTAAAGGGAACTGATGAGTCAACCTAGCACCACCGCGGTCTCCAGATTTCAGTTTCGTAACAGACTCTTTTCAGGAATATTCTTCATTTACACACAAATCCGATTTTTCTTTCTAAAACGTTTTTCGATTTTTGTCAAACTGAAATTCTAGGATCTCTTCAAAAGATGACTCTGCTACCCAGATTACGCACAGGCGAACATCCTGTAGATTCATCTTGGCATGAAGAGTGCGCAGGACCTTACTCCTGGGATCTATGTCTGAGGGAGAGATGGTCTCCCAAGTGCCCTGGGCTTGATCTAATCCTACTCAGCCCCAACTAGTCAGAAACAGCACAGAAACTCTGAGGCTCCGTGTGGTAGGAAATAACTTTCTGAATCAATCAAAGTGTGATATTTTGATCCTTTCATATGCCTGGGTATTCTGGGCAGCTGCGTTCTCAAGTCAGTGACTCACAGATCAAAGATGTAAAGCAGCTCTAAATGAGCTGAAGCAAAATGTGTCTGGTATGAAGTAATTATCATTTGTATCAAGCTTAGCAGCTTTGGGGAAAATAACCATTCAAAAGAAGGTGCCTTGGGATGGAGCCCCTGGTTGCTGGGGAGAGGAAATAGATAAGTAGAGGTGTCAGCAGGGAAGCATGGAAGAAGTTTCTGGGACAGTTCTGGTTTTACCTAGAGATCTCTGGAGGAAGGAAGCTGAAATTCTCTTTGAGAGAGGTGGGGCCAGCCCCTATTTATGTCCATATAAGTAGACAAGTGGACTGTGACCTCACTCTCTTTATAACATCATTCTATGGAAAAGAGGTTCGTGTTTCACTGTGAACTTGAGACACAAGGACTTACCCTTCTAATCATTATGTGGGTTGTCAGCAGAGCAGGGGCGCTGCCACCACCACCATGCCCAAAGCAGGGGCACCACCGCTGAGGGGAGGGACTAGCAGTGTGATTTCGGTGTGTATAGTGCAGTTTAAGCTCGGAGTTATTGTGATAAACTTTCTCTGTGCTTAAGATTACTAAAAATTATTTAAGACCTTAACCCACCCCAACATTTGTAGGTACCAAAAACTCTTAGAATTAATAACCAAGATCAGCAAGTTCATGGGGTGAAAAGACAGAGTGCATGGGTCAGAGGGTTGTTCAGACTGGGAATGTGTTTGCTACACAAGCATAAAGACCCAAGTTCCATCCCTGGAATCCATGATCGAAGGAGAGAACCGACTCCCAGAAGTTGTCCTTTGGTCTTTACGTGCATGCCCGCACTTCCACATGGACGACTTTAAAATCTTAACATACAAATTTTAAATTTATTTTTACGTATTAACACCAAAATACTGAAAATGAAATGAGGGAAATTTCATTTATAATAGCCTCCAAAATAATAAAATACTTGAGAACAGATTTAAGGAGAATAAACAGGTATCGTGGGGGTGCCTAATTGCAGCACTTTAGAGGCAGAGAACTCATGTTTAAATCCACATTGGGACGCTTCAGACCAGCTTGAGAATAGTGAGACTCTTTCCAAAATAAAAATAAAGTAAAGGACACACATTTGAACACCAAAAACTGTAGACACTATGGAAATTATGAAAACTTAAATAAAATGGAAAGACTTCCAATATTCACAAATCAGAAGACACACCAAGATAACAACAGTACTACCCAAATTGTACATATCCAATGCAATCACCATCACAATTCCAGCTAGATTTTTTTCTTTGTAGGAATTGACAGGTTGGTTTTAGAATTCAGATGGAAATGCAAGGGGACCAGAATAGCCCAAATAATCTTAAAGAACAAAGTTGGAGGACTGCACTTCTTCATTTTAGAACACACTGCACGCCACCTCAACAGAAAACATAGTACTCCACCTTGTACCACACACAAAAATTAACTGAGAAGAACCACATGCAGAAACTCTAGAACTCCTAGAGGAAAACAGGATATCTGGGCAGGGAGTGTAGAGACAGGGTGGTAGCAAGTGCTAGGTCAGGCTGGACATGAAGCCCAGTGTCCAAAACCAATGGGAGACACAAGAACAAAATAGGTAAGTAGAACTTTATAAAACTTTAAAACCTGTGCTTTTAAAGAAAACCACTAAGAAAAAAGACAAACCCAGTGAATGAGATAAAATATGTGCAAGTCACATATCTAACTAACAAAGGTTTGGTATCCAGGGTGTATAAATAATTTTTACTTTCAACACTTTTAAAGACTAATTACTCAATAAAATAACAAGCAAAGACTAAAACATTTCTCCAGAAAATACATACAAATACCAATTTGTATATGAAAAGATGCTCAACGTCATTCATCACTAGGAAAATATAAATTAAGATCACAATGAGATGCCATTTTACCCTTAATGAGATGAGTAATCCGAAACCACAGTGCTTGTGGAGATGTGGAGACCCTGGTGTTAGGATTATAAAAGAGCACCATCATATTCCAGGGAGGGATTATCTACATTAGGGTAGCGTCTGACCAGGGATACGAATGATTATCTTAATTGGTTAATTGAGGTGGGAAACACTCCCCCTGAGAATGGCTTGGTGTTGGGATTGCATAAAGGAGGAAAGGCTATCAGAAAACCAGCACTCATTCTGTTTCATGACTGCAGATGCCCTGAGACCAGCTGCCTCAAGATCCTGCCACCAGGACTTGCCTACCATGATAGATTATACCCTTGAACTGTGAGCTAAAATTAAGCCTTAAATTGCTTTTGTAGGAATATTTTGTCATAGCAAAAGGAAAAGTATATAGATAACTAAGATAATTATGGGAGCTAACAAGTTCAAACTCTGTGGTTGGGCCAGCGAGCAACAGGTTTAGGGAAAGTTGATATAGCTGTTTGAGTCCAAAGACATCTGCTGTCAGTATTTCCTCTTCCTCCAAAAGGTCAGCTCCTTTCTTTTAAGGCCTTCAGCTGATTGAATGAATCCCATCAGTATTATAGATGGTAATGTGCTTTATTAAAGTCTACTAATGTAAATGCTGATAACATCCAAAAATATGTTCTAACCACTCCCAAGACATGTTCACCCTGTACGCTGTGGCTTAGCAAGCTAACACAACATTTTTCTCAGCAGTTCTACTCCCAAATACAGCCAGAGAATTTGTCACACGTGTCCAAATATGACTGTGTGTATAAATGCTTCTAGCGATGTTATTCACATAGACAAAAATTTAGAAACAGCACAAATAATCCACTGACTGATCAATGTGTAAATGGTATGTATGTTATATACATTCTGTTAGCGTTCAGTTATTGGGTTAAATACTTAGAAAAACAACTTTAAATGGGAGATTAATTTTTGACCACTATGTCTGAGCTTTCAATGTTATGTTTCTGGCTCCATGGTTAGGCAGAACACTGGTGAAAAGATATTGTAGAAGCAAGAGAGGAAGGGACTGGACTTTGTGGTTTGAGTGATCTGTTTCCTCTACCTCCCACCTCCTACAGTTTCCACAAACTCCCAATGATCCATTCGGCTATGAACTCATCAATGGGTCAGTCCAATGATGAGGTCAGAATCCTTATGATCCAATCACCCCTGAACACTGCTGCATTGAAAAGACCAACCCTTCAGCACAGGAACCTCTCTGAGCAATCTAGATCTAAACCATAATACACTGTATTGGGTACTTTTCAATTACTGTGATGAAACACTATGGCCAAGGCCATTTCTAGAAAAAGGAGTTTGTTTGGACTTACTGTTCCAGAGGGTTACATGAGGGTGAGGTAACCTGGAAGCTGGAACTAGAAGCCTAATGCTCACATCTTGATCATTGAGCACCAAGTAGAGAGAGAGAAAGAAAATAACCCCACCTCCAGTGAGAAACTCCTCCAACAAGGCTATACTTTCTAAACCTCCACAAATAGCACCACCCACTGGGATCAAGCATTCAAATGCCTAAAACTATGGGTGACATTTCTAATTTAAATGAGAATATGATACACCATTACACCAGCATTCAGCATTATCATTTAGTCAAAGATAAAGAAGGGTTGCTGCATGCTGCATCCTAAGTGAACTTGGAAAGCACCATGATAAGGAAATGTAAGGCACACACAAAAGACTTTATAGCATGTGGTTCCATTTGTATGAAATATGTAGGATAGGCAAGTATGTAGGGACAGGAAGTAGCTTACTGTTTGCCAAAGACTAAGAAATGAGTAAGAAAAGATAACTCATGGTTATACAGTTTCTTTTGGTGTGATAAATAATTAGATATTAAATAATAGTGAAGGTTTCACACTGGGTCATATATGTCAAAGTTGTGAATTTTATAGCACATGAATTATATCTCAATAAACTGTTGAAAAGTACTAAAAAGTGGACATAAATAGGCTTGGCTTCCAGAGTAGTAGGGGTTGCTTCTAAATGGTGCCAGGTCCCATCTGTGGAGAATCAGAAAGAAAGGAAATGGGCACCTCCATTGAGCGCTGTCCTCTGGCCTTAGAATCTGTACAGACACCCTGCAAGTTGAGATTGTCTCCTTTGGTCTCTCCATCTCCAGAAACTGAGCCCTCATTGTGTTTCCTGGCCAGTTGGTTAACTCGTCTCCCAGTTGGCTAGCCTGTTTTCTGTGTGCTGCACCACTTTGCCCGGAGAGAGGAAACTCTAGCCTGAACTGAATAGAGGTAGCCAGACTTGAGCAGGTAGCTTACTCCCAAGGAGCAAAATATGAAAGACTATATGATATATAGGAGCAGAAAACATGAGAATTGAATTCAAAGAAGAGCTTGTTATTTTTATGGTTTTTAAAAATTCAAGTTAGTATTTTAAATGGTATAAACGGCGGGAAAGATTAACAAAGCAAATGACAGGAAGTCGCATAGGCCTACAGGATGTAAGATGTTACCAGAGAGCCTAAGAACATCAGGCAGACCAACACATCACAGCCTGACCAGAGGAGCAGATGTTGCCAACGCTGTCAGCTAACTTGGTGCAGCCTTGTTAACAGTATGCCAGGTGGTGATGTTCCTGCAGCTTAACCAGGGAGGCAAATAGCACCAGAGGAAATCACCCTGCAATGCTCTGAGGACCTAGACCCAGTGCAGGGACCCTGAGAACAATGTGACTCTTGTTCTTTTGCAGGAGATTTTACTCTGGGGTTCACAGTAGTAGAAGATCCTGGGTACATTTGAAAAGGTCCTTGAACCTTTGATCTCCACATGGAGAGGTTTTTGTTTTTTGTTTTGTGTGTGTGTGTGTGTGTGTCTGTCGTCTGTCTGTCTATGTGTTTTGAGAGAGAGTCACTAAGTTTTAAAAGGACCTTTGATAGGAGAAATGTGGAAACATTATTTAGAGTGCCAGGCTAATTTTTCTGGCTGTGTGAAACATTGTGCTAAGTGGCCTGGCACTCCCAATTTTTGGAATAAAAATGAATTCTTAGTGCATGATCTCACTGCCTGTAAGGCAGCTCGATTCTGCCCTGACATTTGATAGGACTTGTTATGAGATTAGGTAAGGCAGGATGTTGGTACATTTGAGGTCATTAAACTGGAAAAGGAGGAAAAATAATTCTACTTGCTACATATCTTGAGGAGTTGAACTAAATGCTGAATGGCTAAGGGTGTTCTTTATACTCTCTGTCAACACTTTAAAGCCCTACTTAGAGATGAATGAGTAATAAAGCTAGATGCAGCACATTGGGAAAACAAGGCATCTTTCCAAGAAACGCCCTTCCAGTCAGCGTTTGATAACAGAGACAGGCGAGGCTGGGATGCCCCGGGTTCCTTGGTACTTATGTATGTGGTTATAACCAGTACATGTCCGAGGAAGCCCCTGTACCTCATAGAATCCCGCATTCCCACATCTCAGGTGCCAGATATGGAAAAACAATGAAGATCATGTCATGGAAAACCTGCTCTATAGGAAAGATTTTATATAAAACAAAGCATGGCCCTCAAAGTGTCTTTCCTTTCAGGCTCCTTAAATCTTTGATCTTATCTTTGGTTTTGAGTATTAGCAAATACCCTCTCGTTAGATCAGATGCACAGTGGTGACGGTTGCGCAATGAAAATGAACTTATTACCACTAAATTGTTTATCTGTTTAAATGGTAAATTGTAAGTTGTAGATACTTTGTGACATACAACAAAAGATAAGGTGATGGGAAGGAGAGATCCATTTACCATATGTGAAAAGAATTCTATGCATGAGAACTACGCATTCAGAGTCTTGTCAGTGAATAATCTAAGCCAGAAAGATTCTAAAGACCCTGTGAGCCATGGAGAGTTCAAAAAAGGCAGGCCAGTTTCCGTGATAATAGTAGTGGGCCAGGTGAGATATCATAGTTGATAAAGTAGAAGTGAGGAGAGTAGATTGAGGTGAGGTGGTACTGAAGGTAGGGTTGACAGCCTCTACTGAGGACTTGGATGTCTGCTGGAGCATTTGGGTCCATGGTAATGTCTTCTCTTGAGATGATGCTTCACCCCTCCCTTAGATGCCACAGGCCTCGCTTGTCTTGAAGGCTCTTGGCAGGACTTCTTACAGCCTCCCCCGGCTTTGGCTGCTATCCGTGTGTGGACTGAAGCAGTTTCTCACAGGGTTACCCTTGCGAGCACACTCACACGTGAGGGTGGTGGGATCAGCACCTGCACCTGAGTAACCTGAATGGCACAAAGCAACAACACCCTTTTCAGATAAAGGATAACAGGCATGTGCAACTCTCTAGAAAGGGGCAGGGCTTGGCAGAATCTGTCGGTCTTCTAGAAGAAAAACTGGCAGAGATGTAGTTCTTAGAAGGAGGCAGAAGGATCTCCATAACCTAAAGTACTGAAGCTCACAGGAAAAGTTAAGACATTATTGATACCCAGCCAAATCCACGAAAGCATTCTTCACTAACTTGACAGAAGCCCCCAACAGGCATGGCTGCGTGCAATCCACAGTGAACTTGGTCTCTGGCTATGCGATATATTATCCTTGAAGTCACTTGGACACTAGTATCCCCAATGCCATTTGAGAATGGACTTCAGGCTTTTTCTGCATGGGCATTGCTGGGGCTGCTGATCCTCCTCACAGATGGATCTCAGGGTGAGATGGCTATTGTGGGTTTTCAGTGTGATGTCCAACAATCAAGGACCAACCCCATATGCTTACGGTTACTCCTAGAGAGAACTGTGAGCCATTTTTGTAAGACAATGATGCTGATTTTTAAAAGAAACTATAGTGGGGTGGGGCAGGGGGCACCTCTGAGTTGTAATGTACTTCACAATGTACAAGCCCCAACAAACTAAGCCCTTGGTTCTGTATCAAACGCACCTGCTACTTTGCTGCCTTGCTTTGCTCTTTTACTGGTGGGGAGCAGGAAGAGCGAACTTTCTTCCTTTGGGAAGAGGAATGTACTCTCCCCGAGTGGTAGTGAAGATTGATGTTGTATAAGAAAGGGCGGCTGTTTCCTTGGGCGAGCCTCGGTAGTCCCTTTGTCCAGCAATGTGACCTTAGGCACCTTTGCTCTCTGAGCCAGGGTTCTTTCGTTCTCATAGTTCTCTCTTTCCCAAATTACTAGTGACAAGTATTCAGTCGGCAGCCTCTTTTATGATAGGGTGGATAGAAAGTAAATTTTGCTATAGCTGGGAATGTGAAATGGTCCCTGGTTGTTAGCCTGTGTGAGTGCAGGCTCAGCGAGAGATGAAGGGATGTTTCAAATACTTATCTCAACAACTTCTTCCCAGCTACAGTTCTATGACCTTAATAACTAGGTCCCAGCACCTGAGATGTGTAAGTGACAACTCCAAAGGGTATGTGCCTGTGTATGTCGCTGTGTTCGTGTATGTGTGTGTGTCTTTATGTGTGTATATCTCTGTGTGTACCTGTATGTCTATGTTGTTTATATATATATATATGTATTGACATCTGTCTGTCTGTCTCTGTGTGTGTGTGTGTATGTGTCTATATGTGTGTATGTCTATGTTGTGTATGTATATGTATTTCTGTCTGTTTCTCTGTGTGTCTATACGTGTGCGTGTCTATGTTATGTATGTATATGTATTTCTGTCTGTCTGTCTTTCTCTCTGTGTGTGTGTGTGTGTATGTGTGTGTGTGTGTGTACTTAATTTTAATCCATTTTCTCCACCTGAATCAAGTGGCTCTATTTTCTTCCCCTTCTTTCTCTGTGGCAGAACAGGGCACATTTCTTTGTGTTGCTTTTCCAGGCCAGTAGAAGACACAAAAGCCAAAAGATGTGTGATTCAAATATCTTCTCATGTGGGGATGTTTAAATTCTGTTTGAAATGTAATTCTTAAATTCTTATCTCTAGTTTCCAAAATTTAATGCCAAGTTGACCCATCACTTTTTAAAGCTTTTCTGGTCACAAAATGGTGACATCGCGTAGTCTTTCTTGCATAAGGACTCTAGGACAGCTCTAAGTTTTGTCAGTGAACCTATAACATTTTCGAAAAAATATCTTGTCGTCTATCACCAACAGAACATTTAAGAGTTGACCTTGCTTAGTAGAAAACAGTCTCTAAATGTAATTTTTATTTTTGGAATTAAGATTTGAACTTTTTTCTTGTGTTTCCTGACTCCTGTTCATTTACTCGGTCCAGAAACGGGAGATGTGTGGGAGTGTCTCTGCTCTTAGGGATGAATCTTGGTACCGGCTCCAAAACCAGTAATCTGGCTTTGAACTCAAGCGGTATCCTGATACCAGAAAATTCACCGTGGCCTACTAGAATCTTCCATGTAGCATCTCTGCTGAAAACCTCCTGCTGTTTTCATGGGATAGCATTGATACAAGGGAAAGAATGAGGCTGAAATGCTTAATCCCCAGTGCGGGGCCACCATCCTGGGTCATTAGGCAGTATGCATCAGGCTCAGCACAAACATGAACGGATGCTCTGAATACTTTATTTTCTGTTCCTTGTGTTACCCTGCATCCTAGGAAGGGAGGAAATTAGCAACAGGAGGACACAGAGGCACAAGCACTGAGCTAGCTACCTTTCTATTTGGAAGAAGTGATTCTGCTGCTATGGGATGTATGTGGGTGAAAATACCTTGTTGTCTCCTGGGGAAAGGAACTCATCACGTCCTATTAAACCCACTAGAAACATCTTAGCTGAGAGTTGAGCTGTCGGGGATAAAGGATGCAATCAGCCTTACCTATACAACTTTCTAGAAAACCGAATCATTTCACAGCTAATTGGTACAAATGTTCCCTTGCCCACTGTTGCAGCTGGAGCACACTTGAACGTTTTCATGACTGCTTGTGTAATTAAATACCATTTACTTTTCCTACCTTAGGAGTGCAAGTCCTGCCGACTCTTTCTTTTAAGTAAATGTAAGATTATGCAAGAGGGAATTATGTACAGATAATTTCCCATATTTGCATGCTACTTTATTTGGAAATGAATGAATAGAAACCATTCACATATCTATTTCTGAACTTCCCCGACTTCTTTTAACAGTAAATATGAAGAAATGAAAGGCACTGCTGTCATGCCTGGGCTAGCTCTGCCATAGCACATCACCCACTTTTTCTTAAGAACTGTCCAGTGAGCCACATTGTATGTGAGGTCCTCAGAAATGAACATACTTGGAACATGCCATTAAGGCATGAAGTGTTCATGGTTCTCTTACTTACCTTTATTTTGTGAGATGCAAACAGTTCACAGGCCTACCGGCTGAATGAAGACATTGGATGCTATCCTGGAAGCCACTGGGTCTGAAAGACCTTAAAAAAAAAAAAAAAAGTCAGTGTCCTATAGCTGCATTGTCCACTATCCACATTTATCTAAAATGTAACTTATTTTAAAAGCAGTTTAGTTTCTCACCCAGGCCTGCTAGACTCCAGGTATCCTGTAGCCGCAGTGAGGTTCCTGGGCTGGGCTGTACAAATCCTGAGGATTCCATTATCACAGGAACCTAAAGTAGTGTGGTCTCAGACGTTTAACATAACATATACACAAAAAGCCCTTTCACATATCTCCTTGATACTGGTAGTCAAATGGCAATCAGATTGTAAGCAAGCTGACATTCAGCCATATAAATCTGTTTGGTTATACCCATTGTTAAAGCTGTGAAGTGTCTTTGAGTTGACAGAGACATGGTGTTGTAGGTCCTCCAATATCTTCTGATGCTTAAGAGGCATTAGCCATTTCCTTAGGGTTCCCAGCCCCTTCTTCAATCCAAGCAGAATGGATAAGCTAATGTCCATCACAGCTTGATGGTATGAGGGCTCACAGGAGCTTGCAATGTTGCAAGCCTCAAATTGGTGGCAGACGATTTTGGCTTCATGGTGCCCTGACTTTGAGGAGAGGCCACTTTCTAAGGATCATTCCAGAGGCTTCCATATCACTGCCATGGCTATCAGCTATGTGGCAGAATCATCAGCCTCAAGAAGACCTTAAAAATCATCTCATTTTCCCCAAAACCAGCACCCAGAGAGTCATTCAGCTCGTTTGATAAACACAACACTTAATTCAGTACTTATTTATTTATTCACTCATTTATTGGCTATCTCTTCCCATGCCTTTCCTTCACTATAAAGTGAGGATTAATAGTCTTATGCTTGGAAACATTATTAATAAAAAGCAATATTATTTCCAAAATTAAGTGTTTGTCTTATAATTTGCAAAACCAAACAAAAAAATAAGCCGTGTGTGTGTCTGTGTGTAATCATACACGTTTATATTTTCCATCTCATTAATTCCTAAGAAGAGCCTATATGAAGAGTTAGGCTCAGGGGCATAGCACTTGTGCCACATAACAAAGCCCCTGTGACACAGAGGGCTGATCTATCAGGACTTAGGAAACTATGAACTCTTGTAAATGTACAGTAATATGACCATGTGGCATTGCTAGTTTTTGGCCTGTGGCATTTTGCAGTTCAGGAGTTAGCGATACTGAAAGTTATTACTTAACTCAAGCGATGCAATTTTTTACACTTTGATAATCTGCCAGTTGCACAGACTTTGGTTCAGCATGGGCGGCTTTGAAGTATATTTTTAAAAGGAGAGAATCCAGATTTGTAATTAGCTTTGCAAATGCTAGTTGTACTGGCTCTGTGTCTAAAGAGCTTCTGGTAAGGGTTCCTGTTACTAGAGGCAATTTTGGTTTTTATTCCCTCTCTGTCCCCAAGCAATTAGGAGAAACAAAGTCTGCTTTTTGAGGATCATTTCCTCTTACCACTTTATTTTTTTTTATTCCCTATAAGCTTGGTGTGCTCACAGATTAACTGTATACCTGATCATGGCAAAGGAAAATCCTTTATAAACCATTCTACGCGCTTAGACTTGGGGTTATCAAGAGAATGCCTCCCAAATTATAAAGGAAGTCACAATGAACCAAGAGTCCATTTCTTGATAGAATTTGTTCTTTGGGACCGTTTTTTGTCATTCTAATAGGACAACAGACTTTCATGTAAGACTGCCGGAAGAGATCAATTTAGTTCATTCTCAAAATATAATTGAAAGTGCTCATAATCCGATTCTTCAAACCTTAACTATTTTATTGTACGTGTTGGACACAGAAGTTGAGTTTCTAGATAAAAGAGTAGAGACGTTTCATTCCAAGAACACAGGGAGTGGGAGAGGTAGTCCTCCCAGGGATGGGCATGCCAACTGATTTTCAGTGCCAGACAGAGAGCCCTGAAAACATGACACAAGTAGCATTAGCCAAACTGAATGGGTTATAGATACAAGTGAGAGAGAGAGAGAGAGAGAGAGAGAGAGAGAGAGAGAGAGAGAGTGTGTGTGTGTGTGTGTGTGTGTGTGTGTGTGTGTAAACTTCTATGATAGAAAAACCTTTCCTGTGTTCCTAAATTAATATTAAATGTTATTTTGTTCCAGTTAATGTGTACCCTTTAATTTTTTTAATAAGTTGTTGAACATGCTTAACTGTGGGGTGCTTGCTTAACTTGGGTAATAAGAGTGGTTGTGCGCATGTAAGGATAATGTGGTAGTAGTTGCATCCTGTACTCTTAAGTCAAAAATCTGAATTGTGCAGTTATCCAACTGTAGGAGTTACAGTGAAGGGCTATAAGCCTAAGCAACACACTATCCTTAGTAATTTATTGGTAATGTTACTATTGTTCATTATTTTTTTTTATACTCTGACCTGTCTTTTACAATAAACATTTGTTAACTCATTAGAGAAAAAGAAATACTTCTAATTTTATGGATGATATGAGGATATGAGGTTGGGCTAAAGCCAACCAAATCATTACTAATCTGAAAATGAATACATTTGAGGCATCATTGTCAGTCAGAATTCACAAGTTAATAATTTCTTCTAGAATCCATTCTAGTTAGGACTTCCATGTTGTACAATATTAAAGTGTGTTACTTTTGTTTATGTTACATTTGTTTAACTCGGTGAAACTGTGTTACTTTGCCTGTCTAGAATACCCGATGGCCTAATAAAGAGCTGAACAGCTGATAGCAGGGCAGAGAAAGGAGAGGTGGGGCTGGCAAACAGGGGGAATAAACAGAGAAGAAAAGGGAAGAGGAGCAAGAAAGGAAGAAAAGAAGATGATAGGGGCTAGCCACACAGCCCCACAGCCACCTGGCCACACAGCCATCTAGCCACACAGCCACACAGCCACACAGCCACCTGGCCACACAGCCACACAATTATCTAGCCACACAGCCATCTAGCCACACAGCCACACAATTATCTAGCCACACAGCCGCACAGCCACCTAGCTACACAGCCACACAATTATCTAGCCACACAGCCATCCAGCCACACAGCCACACAGCCACCTAGCCACACAGCCACACAGCCATCCAGCCACACAGCCACCTAGCCACACAGCCACACAATGATCTAGCCACACAGCCACCTAGCCACACAGCTACACAGCCATCCAGCCACACAGCCACCTAGCCACACAGCCCCCTAGCCACATAACCACACAATTATCTAGCCACACAGCCACACAATTATCTAGCCACACAGTCATCTAGCCACATAGCTATCCAGCCACACAACCAATACAGAGTAAGAGTGAAAGTAAGATATACAAAAGTAAAAAAAAAAAAAAAAAAAAAAACCAGCGACAAAAGGTAAATGGGATGCTTTAGAGTTAAGAAAAGCTGGTAAGAAACAAGCCAAGCTAAGGCTGGGCATTTATAATTAAGAATAGGCCTCCATGTATTCTTTAATTGGGAGCTGGGTGGCAGGCTCACAAAAGAGTAAAAATGACAACACTTCCACTTAGGTCACTAAACTGGAGTGTTTGGATTTGTTGAAGAAAGCCTTCTGAGATGAATCGGGCAATGATAGGATGGTTAGATATTAGCCGCCCCAAGTTGTCTTTGAGTTCAGGAGAACACCTGGTAAGACATACTTGCCTGCAGGAAACACCTGTAGAAGATGTCTTCTACCTGAGTAGAGCCCAGATATTTCTATCCAAGGCAATTTTGTTATACACTGTTTACGTAGTTCAGTAAAGAGACACATGGTAGAGTCTGTATTGCTCATAAAAAGGAGGAGAAGTTGTGAGGCAGGAGCATGGCCATTTGCAATATTTACTATAATGGACCTTTCCTTTTGGTCTAGGTGGACGCTCCCTGCAAGGTTGCCTCGCTGAGCTTTGGGGTTCATGTCTGAATGGATTTTTGTAACCTTCTCATCTCTTCCTCTGCCCAGTTTCCGGCATCCTGAGACTCAAAGCCAGGACAGGACCTTGGGAAATTATATGTAAGTTTTTTTTACTGATTTCTTTTCCTTAACTAAACCGGGTAAATGTGAACTGATAACACCAATCACCCAAGCACAAAAGGCACCATGAAAATTGTAAATGAGGCCGGAATCCCTTAGCTTGGTGGTTCTTAAGCGTTAGCTTTCATCAGAATTACATTAGCAATTTTGAACCAGTGAATCCAGTGCCAGCCAGCAATCTACTTTGCTAACAGTTTCCAAGTGATGCTGATATCATTGCTCCAAGGCACTTTGAGAACCACTGCTTTAGCTTGTGTGTTAGAGGGGTTAATGGTGAATGTAGGAAACTATATGCTTTAATAGTTAAATATATTAAGTTGTAAAATCTGGCCAGGCCGTGATGGCACAGAGCTTTAATCCCAGTACTTGGGAAGCAGAGGCAGGCAGATCTCTGTGAGTTTGAAACCAGCCTGGTCTACAGAGTGAGTTCCAGGACAGGCTGGGCTACACAGAGAAATCCTGTTCTTGAAAAACAAAACAAACCAAGCAACAATTAAAAAAAAAAAAAAAAAAAAAAAAAAGTAGAACCTGTGTAAGTACAGGTTGGCATGTGTCTCAGAAGATAGCTTTAGGGCCTGAAGAGCAGCTTCAGCTGCAAAGTTCAGGCTTAACCCTTGCCAGCTTTCCTCTGAAAGAGCTGGCCATTGTTTGCCCTTGGTCTTTAGAAGGTCAGAATAATAGTGTGGCTTTTAGCTTGAAGCAAAGCCACAGTCACTTGACAGGTGTGCTTCTTATGTTTGATATGACAGAAGGGAAAGTCTTTCCCCCGGGGTTCAAGAATATGTTGCTCCTTTTCAGAGCCAGCCTTCATAGTAGCATCTCATCATGCTACACAAACATGGAATAACTTCATAGGCGTGAAAGGAGGTACACCCTTATCCATCAGCAAGGATAGTTTACTAGATTAAGTGTTTTTCTTTTATTTCATTAAATAAATGTGAATATAAAATTGTAATAACACTACAGTCCTGTACAGGAAATATCTGAAAAATTTCTGAGCATTTTAAATCTGTGGTGAAGCACAGTGATTTATAACAATGTATTTGGATGTGGTAAATGTTAACACTCAAAGCAGTACTAATGCTTAGGAATTGAGGATGGTTACTGGTTAATAAAGTAATTGCCGAAGCCCTTCCACACTTTTTATGCTCCCCTCACAGCCCATTTCCCTATTTCAGAGATCAAGAAGACAGCTTTAGTTTTCTGTGAGGGAGGGTATTTGCAACGCCAGCCTCTGATATGCTCAAATCACTGAGAATGGTTAAATGTGTTAGAATTAGACCTGGAAACTGCTTTGAAAGGACCTTCGACTAAAAGCGCCTGTTACTTGTCACTAACCAGGATACCAACGCAAGCATCTTGTCCTCTAGTACCAAGGTTTCACTGCCACCATCAGAGACTAATGCATTGTCACAGGATAGAGAACTACAGCATGGACTTTCATTCACATTCTTGAGAAACTGTGTTACTTCCAGAATTAAGGGATAGATCTTGTGTGTGTGTTTTAGGAATAATCTGTGTGCTGTGATATGACTGCTTCCAGAGTGATATCTAAACTAGTCCTATGGACCTGGGATCACTGAAGGACTATCACATAATTTTGAAGCCAGTTCTCTTGGTTCCTTTTTAGAAGAATGTATGATTTGATCATTTACAGTAAACTCCATTCACAACTATGGTCTATTCACAGAACCATCAAAATTAATTTTCCTTTTTGCATACATATGCTAATAGTACAAGGGCATGGTGTTGCCAGCATGGGAACAGATGCTGGTATAGTGACCAAAAGCTCCAGAATCTTCTCTCTGAGTCTTCACTGCACTGTAAAGTTTCCTCCCAGGTAATAGCCTTGACCACATAAATGCTCAATCAGTCTATTCCAATAGCCTCCAACCTGCTAAAGAAGTGGCTTGTGGGTACACCTGTCACTAGTGAAATGACACTTCTCTCTATTACAGGGGAATTGAGGGTTCCCTTTTGTGGGTTCTTAGTCTCGTTGATAAGAAAATTTTTAAATGGACTCAGGACCAGAAAGATGGTTTAGCAGTTAAAGACACTTGCTACCACCTGACAACCTCAGTTTGATCCCTGGAACCCCCATGGTAGAAGCCAAGAATGGGTTCCTGAAACTTGCACTCTGACTGACCTTCACATCTGTAGCATGGTACACATTTGCACACACACGACCCCACACACCCATATACACATACAACATTTTATATATATATATATATGTGTGTGTGTGTGTGTGTGTGTGTGTGTGTGTGTGTATACACACATATATAATTTAAAATAAAACAAACTCTTAAGGAAGCTCAGGGCTCATTGGAGTTTGAGAGAAAGTCACTGGACAGGTAAGCGGTAAATCTCAGAGGCTTCTGGGAGGTCAGTAGAGAAGAGAGAAATCAATGCCCTTTTAAAATCCATGAAAGCAAAGCCACCGTGTAAAGCATTAGCATTCTACGGCAGCAGGGTATAGGGAATATCAGAGAAAGCGAAAATGTCCAGAGTGATGTGGGATGTCTCTCTGTATGCTGTGAATTACCATGGATAATAAAGGAACTGTTTGGGCCTATGGTAAAGCAGCTTAGAGGCAGGTGGGAGGGAATTCCAAGCTTAGGTAAAGGGGAAGGAGGGTGGTGGAGTTAAGGGAGACACTGTGAGCTGCTCAAGAGAGCAAGATGTAAAGAAACACAGGTAAAGCCACGAGCCACATGGCAAGACATAGACTAATAGAAATGGGTCGACTTAACAAGAAGTCTGAGCCATAGGCCAAATAATTTGTAATTAATATAAGCCTTTGTATGATTATTGGCACTAAGCAGCTGTGGGCAGTCTGGACCTCAGGGCTGGGATGGGTCAGAAACTTCTGACTACACCAGAGGATCCGTGAAAACATTCCCAAGCCAACAGGTTGACTAATGTGCCGGGGAAAGCCCCCGTGGAGTTGGGTCATGAGGTCCATGGCCCTGCGTAATACATTTTCAGAGCATTCCCCTTCCACTTTTGTATGGCTCAAGCCTTGTTTGCATATGTTCTTTGTGTTAGATGAAACCTAGGTGAGGAGGGTTTCCAGTCTTTCTGTGCCAACTGGCTTCATTCCTATAACCTTGGTGTAGCAATTTGAACATATCCTCTTCTACCAGATCACTGAGCTGTCATGTTAAGGGCACAATAGCAGCTTACCCTTCTGGCAACTCCATTCAGTTGATCACAAGTGGACCCGGTGTCTGTGGTAGGGATGGCAGGAAATGCAAAGAATGGCTATGTTGAGGTGTGTTTCTGCTCTTATGCTCTAGGACACTGTCTGAAGCTCTGCAGGCTCCCAGGGTTATTGAAGACCTTAGCTGTTGACTAGAAACTATTGTATCTAGAAGATTTTTCCAATATTCCACACCTGATTGACACCAGGTCAGGTTATTCAATAAGTCTTATATATTAATTCTTCTAAAATCAGAATCCACAAAGAATTGTTTCCTTTTGGCAAAGCAGAGGTGGTTTTGTATTCCCCCTCACAAAAGTAGCGCCATGGTTCTCTTAACAGCAGATTTGCTCTGAGAAGCGTGTCAGCCAGTTTTATCATTTGGGTCCAGGGTGTGCTTTACACAGCTCAAACACGGAATAATACCGTCCTTTTTAAGTGGTTCGGCATGGGCTGAATTGTCATTAGGTACATGTTTATTCTGCATAATCTGAAGGTCACATAAAAGAATAAAAACAAACATTCCTTCTAATCTAGCTACAAGGGTACAACTTACCTGTAACATGTATTTTGTATACTTTTCCAAACTGTTTTCAATCAGCAACTCCAAATGCATAAGCGATACTCTGTACTGATTATACTGAGCAACTTGATAGACCTTAAATATCAGCATTATTTAGACCCTGTTTTACAAAACAAAGATCTCTTTTTCTTATTTTTATCTTCAAGTTCTATTACTCAGCAATTAGACACATGTGTGGACTTACTGATACGTTGATCAGGGGAAGAGTCTCTCAACCATCATCATTATTTCTTTATTCAATTATAAAAAGTACTGAGTGGACTTGCAAAACTGTTGCAGCTTCTGGATTCATAAAAGAAAGATTTGCTTGTGTACAGAGGATTTTATTGTTACATTACTGATAGTGTCTGGTTGCTTTCAAAACCATAATGCAGGAAAGGCTGGCACAGAAAAGGCTGATCCACAATCCAAACAATATGAGCGCCCGTAAACTCTTAATTTTACTCAAGTGTCTGCCTTCTCATGCTCTGAACCAGTTTTCCCTCACCCTTGCCTCTTCCCTCCCTGAAGGCAGCATCCGTTTAGACCACTGTGCTCTCTGGCTCTGTTAGTCTTTGCATCCTATAGAGAGGGCATCGCCTTACATGTAGCCAGGGCTAAAGCATTTAAGGAAGAGCCGGGTGAGATGTAAGGGCCTGCTTGAGGCTCCTTAGAAAGACTGTAGAAAGCAGCTGCTGGAAGAGATCTTGGTTACAAAATGGGTCTTTGGAGATTTTTATCTTCAAGATGCTGTTCCTTGAAGGGGGACTTCTTTGCATCCCCACAGATCCTCTGTGTCCTTTGTAGAACAAGTACTCTGCATAGATCGATGTGACTGTTTCTGTGGCTATCAGGTGATAGGTATGCAAATGCATGCATCCCAGACCACTTCATTTGGCCATCTTCACCCAGCAATTGATGGCATTTTAGTAAAATCCTCAATTGTGTTTGACACCCAGTTGGGTACAGGTGTGGGAAAGTGGAGTAAGGTACCTTGGCCATCCCTGGCGAAGCAGATGCTAATACTGATAATGAGAATTTGGTCCCTTCATTTTCAATTTGGTCACCTGCTGCTGAAAAAATGGCCCATCACTAAGCCCGAAACTATCCCTCAGGTTGATGATGGCATTATACGCGAATCTCTCATTATATTAATAGCCAATATTCGTCATATAATTTTAAGAGCATGCTAAAAGTGAGTTAGCTTTGTCATTGACAAAATTAACTTTCTCTAACCTAGACTAGTGAAAACTAAAATGTTCCTTACCACATAAAAGTTTTGCTTTCACTGTGTTCAGACCCCTCCCATCTGTCACAGCACAGTCATTTGGTGTCTGATTTGGGGGCGGTGTGGTTGTTTCTCAGTGGTGTATGACCCACTTTTTCACAATACTTAATTGCCTATGTTTTCACTATACATGTCAGAAGCTGACGAGAGTGGACTAGTGCCCCAAAAGGACTTTTTTTGAGACTTCTCGTCAGCTCTAGAACCACATTATCAGAAGACCGTCTTAGCCTGCAGGGTGTGTGTTCACTACCGGAGAATGATGGGATGGTTCCTCTAGTTTCTGGATAATGAGCAAGCGCACAGGTAATGAGGCCCTTCTCACAGTTGATTGTGTGTGTGTGTGTGTGTGTGTGTGTGTGTGTGTGTGTGTGTGTGTGTGTGTGTGTGTGTGTGTGTGTGTGTGTCTTAATTCTTTTTGCTGAACTGGACTTAGAATCAATATCTGCATAGCTTTTCTGATGTGATTTGGGGAAGGGGGCTCAGAAGAGTGAGCATTTTCATTTGCACTAAGATCTTAATAACTTCCTTAGAAATCTGAGATTATAATTTAAAAAAAAAAATCTCTGTCTTCTCCGTTCACCTAGTAGAGTCCTCTTTGATGGTGGTTTTGTTTCAATTGCGATTGAGGTAGTTGTCAGTTAGCATCAGATACCTCACTCCACAGCAACATTCATGTGATAACTAAAGTGTGGTCAGCTTCTGGCTGTGGAGTAGCAGTGTGTGGTGAGAGCAGACACAGATATACACAGAAGGGGAGGACTGATGAGGGGCTGAAATGCTTGCTAAGCACTGGCCACTGCAGACGAAACGCAGACAGAAGCTAAGCGCTAAACCTACCTTTGGCAAAAGCCACTCCTCAATGCCTGCTTTATAACTGTTTGTGCTTCTGACATCACGGTCTCGTTAACTGGGAGGTTGTAAAGTGCCATTGTATTGTTTCACAACAAAATGTTGAGGGTCACCTGTCCTGACTCACAGGAGCATTGCTGGTGCATGTTTGTTTACCAGAGTGTGTCTGGCAGGTGGCTCGTGGCACACTTGTCTGCACAATTTACACACCACCTTAGAGACTTGGAACAGGCCCAGAGATAAGTCAGCCTTGTTTTCCATGAAAGTCCTGATACAGAGAAAGAACGAAAGTAGAAACAGTAACTGGAAAAAATGTCACACATTTTAGCCACTTTGCATCCCTTGTTAGGACAAAGCTGAGCTGGGTTTTTACATTCGTGAAGTTGTGCGGTAGGTGGAGTGGTGTGGGTGGCTCAGAAAAAGCAGTGGTTAGAATAAGATTTTCCATTTACTGCCCTTTGTGCATGGCTAAAAATAAGATTCATACAAATCAGAATATGTAATGCAAGCAGAATCACTCTGTTAATTCTGATGACTGGTTTGCCCACGTCTTTGCATCCGTCTGGTAAGTAGTATCTTAGGAAATAAATGTCTCTGTTTAAATATCAAAGGGCAGGCAGGAATTTTTTTTTCTGTTTATCTACACATGATAGTTTCTCATTTTCCTCTTGTAAAGGAAGAAAAGCATAATTCACACATATACAAATTGTGTTAATGATGCAAGTGGTGAGATCCTTGAATGTCTGTTTAAAAGATTCTGCAGTGTCCAGCGTCAAGGCTTATTGCTAGAAAGTTATTTCTTTAGAACAGTGAGGAAAGGGTCACTTAGTCATGTTGCTCTAGATATTAGAAAATGGATGTGGAAGGAAACTTATCCAAGCACACCTGTCCCAAAATACTCTTCGTAAACACAGATGTTGCAGGAGCTCTTGCCCAAGTAAAAACTCCCTTTCTCTGTCTTCAGAGAATCCTGCAACCGCACTAAGTGATAAAGTCTCGGTTTGTGGCTAGACGAAACACCGAACAAAATTGGCGTCAGTGTTCACAGGGAAATTTGTACCTTAGTGACCCCAGAGTTGGTGCTGTCCCATCCCACTGCCTGAAGGGCTGTGGCATTTCCAGAGCAGTGTCTGCAAGTGCACAGAGCTTTTTGGTTTGATGCAGTCTATGAAACAGATGAGTCAAGAGGGCAGCTGTTGAGAAGCCATAGGAATGAACACGTCAAATCACACTCCTCTGACTGTGACAGTCCTCCGTTGCTACTATAGCTAAAGTTAGATGAAAGCTGGGAGAGAAGACAGACCCTGGCACAAAGCTTAGTCAAGAGACCCGTTGACCTGGACCTGTCCGTTTCACCTCCCTAGACCTGTGCATCCTTCTCTGAAAATGGGAAAAGGCACAGTACCTACCTCATCGGGTACCTGTAGGATTTGGTGAGGTAATGATGTGAGGTACAAAGCCAGAGCTGTGTGTAGGGAGTTATTCATATGACTGTATCTTGAAGATGTGCTGGCGCATGTCGGGGCATTTGGGATTCTGCTGTATATTTGTATTAGCAATTTTAGGACTTAATGCACAAAGGATCAGCTTCTGGGTCCGTCTTTCTCATTTAGAGGGTAAGGGATTTACAGAGTACTTAGGTTCTTTATAGCCTACAGTGCTGCCTGCCAGGTTATTTTATTTCACAATGACATGGACACAGTGTGCACCCATTCCTCCCTTTGTAGCTCGGCACTGAGAATATTCGGTTATTTTTATCCTCACACTATGCTTTTGATTGAAACACGGATATTTCAGTTTTCACATCTGTACGTGTTGGCTGTAGTACCTGCTGGTATACATTAGGAAAGTGGCTGCAGTAACGTTGTAATCAAGCGAGCTTTTAAATATTTCAGGTGGGAACTAGAAAAACTTCAGAAGCAATTAGCTTCCATGGTGGTGTGACTCCCTAGAGAAGGTAGTACATAATCAGAGATGCTGGTTACTAATCAATCATTGAGCTGACCAACAGGCAGACGACAGTTATTGCTGATTTTATTTTTATTTTTTTTTGTTGATTATTTTCTGTTTCCTGTAATGCATACTTGCTCCCCACAAGAGTCTTTTTCCCCTCACGAAAGTTTTTTATTACAAGTTAAATATTTTAATTATTTTGTAATGCAAGGATATAATTATGAGCACCACATAACATTGGGGTTATTTAGAAGCCCTAGAACTGGACAGTAAAAGTTCATATCAGACGCCTCCATGACCTTCTGAGATGCTGGTTCTCATTTTTCAAATTAAAAGAGGAATTGTGACAGAGGCTTGACTTTGTCTCACCTGGGACTTGACAGAAAATGATGAATGAGACCAATGAGCTTAGAAATTACAGCCCAGACAGAAGCAGCGATACTTTGCTGTTCACCATGAACTTGTTTTGCCAGGTCTTTGGTTTGGGTTTTTGTTGTTGTTTGGTTGTTTGGGTGGTTAGTTTTTAACCTTAGGGATCCTTTTTATGATTCTACCATTTCAGGTGCCACAGACAAATTGTGGTGTGTATAATAGTATCAACAGATTTTCTGAGGTTTAATGTCAGGACCTGGCAGTCTGTAGTAGAGACATTCCTTGGGTTGACAACCAGGATGACTTGCCTTTCCTTACAAACACAATGTGTCTCCCACACTGTAGCCAGATTGTACTTGCTACATGGTTTTGGTTTTTTTTTTTTTTTTTCCTTGAGTGAAATGGAAGAATCCTTTCCCACAGAACAAATCCTTCTAGGTGACTTTTCAGAGTTCTTGATATTAAAGACACAGCTTCAGCACGCGCGCACGCACACGCACACACACGCACACACACACACACACACACACACACACACACACACACACACACCCCATTATCCTTGCCAGCCTCATTGCACTTTGCCACTGAAGCATCTATGAAAATCATAGACAGGAGGAGGTGATAAATTAGGCTCTGGCTGTGACTTCCTCCCACACCTTTGTGAGGAATGACAAAGATTCTGAAATTCATCCCATTGATACACTACGTTTCTTCCCACATAACAGTGGTTTTAACCTGTCCTTCATGTGCAATTTGAGGGTAGTGGCCAGGATGGGCTCATTATTCCTTTGGTTGAATAATATAAAGCATTTGCAATGGAGATTTACTCTAATGATGTATTTTAAGTGCATGTCTGCGTTGCTAGTTTAATGCACTCAGTCATGAAATGCTTTAGAGTTTATGGCTAATGGATAAATCCTCAGAAAAAAACTGAAATTTTCAATAAGATTGACATTTGGAGTGTGAAATATAAATCTAATGAGAGCATTTCAACCAAGGTTTGTAATTAGGGCTGAATAGAGTAAATTTGTACACGCTCACTGCGGAAGGGCACAGCAGAAGGTGAAATTGCATGCTCTGCTGTGAATGAGCGATGAAGGCCAATGTATCAGTGTCAGGCCATGACACTGGAGTATAAATGATACTGTCACCGAGTGCTGCACAGAGTACCAAGGGAATTCCACTCCAGTAAATTACATTACTTAGACAGACCTGAAGGCATTGTATTGGAATGAGAGGAGGAAAGGAGAATGCTGTCAGCAGAGCGTGGAGGATGTGGCCATATGACTGCAGGATAGGGGTCGCTGGTTCATGTAGGACCTGAGAAGGTTTCTGTAATGTTCTATTAATTAGTTTTTAGAAGTGGCGGTCACATACCGTTGACCATAAGAGAAAGAGTATAAATTGATTTCTGTGATCTGCTCAGTGATCGATCGATTTTTCCTCATTATTCACAGTTGGGTGGTATTTGGGGATTAGTATATATTTACTCTTATTTTATTTTCTGTATTGTAAAAATCGACCCCCTCCCCCCTTTGTGATACTCTTCATCTCACTTCCAGCTCCAGCGTAACAGAAGCATGTGTGCCAGTCATGGTTAGGTGAGGATGCCTGTAAACCAGCTCCTAAGAGGTGGAGGCAGAAAGGACTTTTTCCCACTCACTTTGCCTTTTGTCCCCTGTCCTAAAGTGGGTTGATCTGTCTTAGCATTTTCGGACAGGCATTGAAGAAGAAAGTAAATGTGGATTCTGCTGTTATTTCCTTACGCTTTGAGTGCATGCTGGTCTCCTGTCTGGTTGGATTCTGGGTGCCAGTCCTTGAAGAAGCCAATCTCGGCTGTTCTACAATCAATCACTTGCTTGTTAACTAGGAAGTAAATGTGCCCCGGGAGAGAATATTCTGAAGTATCAGTGTTGACTTTCGCAAGCTTGTGTCATACCTTGTCTTTGAAATACCCATAAAGAGCCTTCCGATGAGGACAAGCTACTTGAAGAACACGGGGGCTCTGCTGGGCACCTCCACACAGCTTAAATGGACCGTTAGATGGCAGAAGTGGCACTTACATTTGACTTTTAGTCTTTCCAAAATAATGTTGTATCCATATCAGCATCATAGTTTCATCTGTGTCTCAGAGCTACAGCTTTCGATGTGATTTATTTAATCATGTGACTTAAGAAAACCACCATATTTGGAAAGCTAGGTGTGAGGGCAGAAAGGAGAGAACTCAATTAAATATGAGATGGCTGTTTCTACTTCATGCAGGTATGCCCACCTTAAAAATACTTCAAGGGGCTCTGTGAAGGTCAGTGAGAGTGCTCGGACAAGACGTGCAAGGCCCTGGGTTCCGTTCCCATAATCTGTGAGTGTGCCAGCCTGTGATTCTGAAGTGACATCTGTGCAAGTGTGTCAGTGTTAAGTGCCGTGCACAGGCCCAGCTTACAACTGCTTACTCATTAACTGTACGGGCAGCTGGTCTGGCCTGCACTAGCATAGCCCTATTCCCATTGTATTTCATGTCAACTCATGTTATGTCTGTGTGTACCTTCCATCCAATACATCAATAGGGAAATTGAGTGTGTCTGTGTCTGTGTCTGTGTCTATGTCTGTGTCTGTGTGTGTCTGTGTGTTGATATTTACTACTTTATTGCATACATGACTTTTTCCTGGCTTCCTGGTGTCAGCCTGCACTCAAGCTCCAGCTCTAAGCTGTACCTTTCATGGCATCTGAATGTTTTACCTTCTCTTCCTTCTGAAGTGCTTCCTTTTTCCCTACCGCCCTACCATGCCTGACTGTTCGCTCTTCTTTTCCTTGGAAAATTGGAAAGGGAGCAGGGGGAGCTTCTAAGGAGGAATAGGTCTGTGGAGGATTGTGAGTGCTCATTCAGAAGCTATTCTTAGTTCCAAGAAATATAATGAAGTTGGGTTTTGAGTCCTGCTGAAGCTCCCATTAATGATCCCACTACCTGCCACCTGATTCTGTTTTCCCCTAGGATGCCTGGTATTTTCTCCCTAATATTCTGAATGGACCGTCTTCTAAGTTGGGCACATATTGAAAGGCAGAGAGTGCTGTCGCGTTGATGGGTCGCTTGCTGGTGAATCCTTAATTGTCCTCTGAAGTGTCCTTCTATTACCTTTAAAATCTTCAGTAGCAGACACTTTCTGTAGCCCTGGATTTATCATCAGAAGTCGGCCTGTTCACATCAGCATATTGTCCACATTGTCATGACAGTGTTCACAGGTGACAACTGCTGTCTTCTGCTGCTGTGTCCCTGGGTTCCTACTCCTGCAGAGGAGAAAATATGCCAAGAGCAAAGTCCCACCACCAGAGACTCGACCCAGTGAACAATGAAACCATTCATGTGTGTCGTACAGACATGAACGTTTAAACAATAAGAGCACTTGTGAAATATGGCGCAAACATTGGGAGGTTCTCTGTCTCTTGGAAGGCAGTTTTTGCAAGGGTTCCAAATACCTTCCTTACAGCCTTTAAGAAATGAAAATCACTTGTCTCACTATAGCATTCAAGCAACTTCTGTTCTAAGGAAAGCCAGAATGCATTTCTTTATGTAAAGCACACACTATAATTTATAAAAATCACAGTGTTCCATTAAGAATTGCAGCTTACACCCCCTCCCTCACCTGAAGTAGAAACTCCATCTGTTTGGTGGAAAGCCCTGCTTTCTTTGAAACTTATTTTACGTGTGTGTGTGTGTGTGTGTGTGTGTGTGTGTGTGTGTGTGTGTGTGTGTGTGTGTTATACACAGGAACCTGTCACTGAAAACATGTAGAGGTCAGCAGACAATGTGCAAGAGTCAATTCTGTCCTCTACCATGTAGGTCCTGTGGATAGACCTCTTGTTGTTAGGGTTGGCAGCAGGCGCCGTACTGAGCCATCTCACCCACCCCTCTTATTTCTCTGAATCATGTTTATTTCTTCCAAATGAAACAAGAATCCTTTAGATCACTTAAATTCATAATGAGATGTTAAGGCTTGGTGATAATTCTCTAAACGTTTCTGGCACTGCTGAAGCATGAGGGAAGAACTCCTGCTTTGAATTTACTTTAGTGTGAACCCATTTGTTGTTTTAGGTTTATACTTTCTTTTTTTTTTTTTTTTTACATTGGGCCTTTAAAGGAAGCTTGGTATGTAGACATATACCCTCGTCACACCAGGATCTGTGGCAGACCCTGACATTATCTCAGTTATGATGTTTAGAATGTGACCTTTTATGGTGGTGGAAGGTGCTTACGTTGACTGGCCAAAGGTGTTCTGTTGAGCTGATGCAGTATTAAACTATAAAAACTGCCAAGTGTTTGTAGACAGCTATATCCAGCAGCATTGCAGAATCCTCCTAATTGAAGAAATGTTTCATCTCTATCTCTGTTGACAGGAAAGATTGCCTCCTGATAATTGCTTTGCTTAAGTGTCTGATAATATGCCAAGAATGAGTGCATTCTGTGTTAGGTCATCCTTAATTATGCATGTACCACCTGTCAGTTCTAAATCAGTATCGGATTAGATCCTTGTGGAGTCACTTTGGGGAGGGTAGGAGGGAAGCCAAGGCGATCTCTTTGAAAAACAACCAAAGTAGTAGTAAACATCTCTCATCACCTGTAGCTCCCTGAAAGCACCTGGGGGCATGGTTCTTGAGGAGGAGCAAGCCACTGGGACATCTGAGGAGATTGGAAATCTCACCCAAGCAAGATAAATGACCGGGAGACAAACGCCAGGAGAGTATGGAAGTGCCTCTCCTCCCACCATCTGTTGCAATTTCCTTTTTTCTCCTTGTCTTTGTTGTAAATGAGCCAGGGAAAAGCTCAGAAACATTTTTATAAGCTATGTGAGGACAGGAAATATGTTAATGATGTTAGATTTCATACATTTGGGGGATTTTTTTTGAGTAGTTGGTCGGCTGTTTTTAGAAGGACAAATGTGGGTTGGAAGAAATGCTTGTTACCCTCTGTCAGCTTTTAGTACTTTTATTCTCACTTTTCAGGGCTGTTTGGGACTTTCTGGTGGGATGTTTAGGGTTCTTTATGAAAGTTCTGTTCTCTCTTCGAAAGGGTGGGCTTCTAAGAGGTATTTTCCTTTGTTCACCTGTCAGCGGCTTAAGGGGAAATGTGTTGTACTCTTTCATATAGGGGGCTTGGTTGACTGCAGTGACAGGCAGAGAAAGGGCAGGTGCAAAGTGACAACATGTGCTTTATCCCATGAGGCAGCTCTCAGAACGCAAAGGGAAGGCTCCAAGTTTGTCTGCTGTCCTGACACAGGTTTGCCTTAGACACACTTTTGGAAAATCCTGAAATGCTGTTTCAGATACTTCTGAGTAGAAGCACAAGAGAATAAACCAGGTCGGTCCCTGGAGGAATCCGATTGACCGCCAGCCTCCCAGAGTACCAGGTCATGACCCTGAGTATCTTTTGACTGCCATTTGATGCTTAATTTAAGATGACCTTGCTTTTCTCTCTAATCAGAGGGTCAGTGGAAGTGAGCTTGCGTCCAGGAAACGTGTGGCTCTGAAATGACTGATGTCAAGCCCAGCATTGGCCACCTAGTATGTGATTGATTAAATAAAGGACTGTCAACTCCACACAATGCAGGCTTTTTTTTTTTTTAAAGTGACTACAGTGTACCCATCCGTGACAGAGGAGCATCAGAAAGTTAGGTCCAGGAAAACTGAAGGAAAGAACCAGGAAGTCAAACCAGCACCGCCATATTCCTCCATTCCCACTCATTACTGCCAAACCCTTCCCATCTGCCTGCAAAAAGCTTATGCTCGCTCCACCTGCCTGACTCCTATTTTGGATGTTATCTCCTCTGAGAAGAATCTTTAAATTTGTTCTTTTATAATTCCATGCATGTGTATAATGTTCTTTGATCAGAATCCCCCAATTATCCATTCTTACTGTTTTCCCCATCACCGTGGCCCTTCTTTTCAAGTCCTCACCCTACTTTCATGCTTTTGTGTATGTGAGACTGCACTGAATTAGAGTTAAACATGGGTGGGATCATTTGCTTGCACAAGAGCAGTGTCTCAGTGGTTAGGCCACTGATGAATACAATGGTAAGCTTTAATTTACTATAACTCTGGGAGGGGTGAGGCCTTGTGAGCCCATCTCATATCCATGATGGAGTACTGGTGGGTCCAGTTCTTAAAGATAGCCACCGATGCTCCATTGTACTGAGTCCATAGTACAATGGCCTTTTCCTGTCTGCTACACAACATTTATAGTACTCCTTGTGTCTTCCAACTCTTACGTTCTTCCTGCTTCTTGCTTTATGTTCTCTGAGCTTTGGGGGATTGTCATAGATGTCCCATTTAGAGATGAACATTCAATAGTCACTCAGTCTCAGCACACTGGCCAGTTATGGGTCCCTGCATTAACTATCGCCTATTGCAAATAAAAATTTCTGTGAGCGAGGCTTAGTGTAACACTCATCTGTGGATGTAAACGTGAATATTTGGCACTTAACAAAGCCACAGTAGTAAACTCCCTCATAGGATCTATGACCTCCATAGCCATGGAGTTTGAGCAAGTTTGTAGAACTAAGTATAAACTCCTCGCGGAGGGAGGGAGGGCCTCAAATCAAGTCAGAAAGTAGTGAGCTATCCCCATTACAGTGTTGCCATCATTGAACTAGTGGGCACAGCTTGCGTAGCAGGTTGGTAATATAGTTCACGGTTCACAACTAGGTAAGGCTATTGATGACTTCTCTTCTAGCAACCTACATAGCTCTTTAAAGCCCTTTGCTAGACAGCAGGAAGGAAGCTTCTAGGTTTCTCCAGTTTTCACAATCAGAATGTGTGGGGGTCTTCATCAGTGGGGTCTTATCATCTAATTCTGGTGGCCACCCAAGAGGAATAGCAAGAGGCTGTGTTGTTGTTCGGAGATCCACCTGACCAACAACTTATAAGAAGGCATCCTACACCTCACACTGAGATTTTGTTGAATAATATCTTAAGCAGCATTTTTTTATTTCATTCTGGAAAATCTACTTCCAATCACACCCAGTCCCTAGCAGACTGCCTGCCTCCTTCAATGTCCACCATTGTGGACATTGCAAAGTCTATTTTATATGGCTGGGGGTGGGGGGGGCACATTAATTGTGAACCGAGAGCCCCAGACTCCAGGCAGTAATGATTGTGGGTCCAGAGTACCAGGTCACATTAAGGATATTGTGACCATACATTAGAGAAAGACATTTACACATGTGGGAGCTTCATGAAGGGCACACAGGAAGGATAATAGAATGTTAGCCGGATGAAGAGAGGGAGAATGGAGGCCACAGTGGCTATGTTTAAATAGGTGAAACACTATTGCTCAAGAAATAACAACAATAGCATTATATGGAGGAAATTTTACTTCAAAACATGATTGTTTTGCACATGAAGCTAACCTACTGTGGTGCCTGTGACTTTCTTTGGAAACAGCAGCTCCTCCCTATTACTAGAAAGAGAAATATCTTTTAGTGCTATATCTGGGGGTTGAGAATATACTGAAATGACTGCACTGTGAGGGACACAAAGCAGATAACCCTGACCTTGTTAAGAATGAGAGCCCCTGTTCCTGCAGCTCACAGTCAGGATGGCGGGGCAGGAGGGCTTCTGTGGTGCCTGGTTGGTCTAGTACATATCCAGCCACAAGCTACAGGCTGGAGTTTGGGTGTGATGAAAACTTTTTCTCAGTGAGTCTGTACAGTGAGACACTTGATCTGGTCCCAGTGCACATTCCTTCTGGCCTCTGGCTTGCTGTAAGCTGGAGAGGCTACTCAACACTTGAAACGTCCCTTTATGACCAGGAAAATAAATACACATATAAAATACACATAATATTGTTCACCTCTTGGGAGTTTCCGTGAGGTTTAATGAAGGTAAGGGAACCACCTCAAAATTGATCTGTCCCTGGTATAGTGGACAGAATCCTCACTTGCAGGCTACTGTGATCTGGATGATAAAATGGAATGCCCTATAGAAACTCCCCTAGCTTGGAAATATTGCTCTGTCGTAAGCATAGGGTCTTGGTTCAGTCCCCAGCTCTACAGAAAAATAACAAGAGGCTCCCAGCACCATCTTTCTTTTCCTCTCTCCTCCCCCTCTACTTCATCTCATCCTAATCCTTTTTTTCCTTCCCACTTCCCTCCTGGCTTCATCTTCTTTCTGCATAAGGCTGTTCTGATGAGCACAGCATGTCAGATGATACTCTAAGCAATACATTCATTCTGTTAAATTACTATTTTAAATAGTATGTATAATCAAACTCAGGTCCTCTAAAAGGTCAGCCAGTGGTCTTAATCACTGAGCCATCTCTCCAGACCCTACGTTTTTGTCTTTGTGTGTGTGTGTGTATGTGTGTGTGTGTGTGTGTGTGTGTGTGTGTGTGTGTGTGTGTGTGTGTGTGTGTGTGTGATGTTCCATCCTCTCCCTCTCTCTTCACTTCCTCTCTTTGGAGTATGTGGATGTACATGAGGAGGTCAGAAGACAACTTGGATGAAGTGGTCCCCACCTACCTGACTCTGTGTGAAACATGGAGATAGAACTTAGGTCACCAGGCTTAGCAGCGGCCATCTGTGTACATTGAACCATTTTACAGCCCAACGAAACAAGAGTGTTTTTGTAGCTTTTGGGAGGAGAGATAAAGTGACTCTTTTCATGTTCCTCTAGACTTTTTCTTAAAGTTTTTTTTTTTTTTCTGTGTTGACATTTTCCCCTTCTGTCACTTCTTGAGCTTGTAGTCATTAACTTGCCAGACACTCAGCAACTGATTGTCTTTATGATGTTACCGGAGTTAGGAGAGTGTCATTCACAGAGAACCTAACCCATATATTAACTCAGACACAGCAAATTGCTAAATGTATGCCTTTAAATGAAGAGCTTCAGAATGCCAATTTGACTCTCTTGTTCTCAGCCACTCCTGTGGAAGGGGGGGGATTGGGCAAGGGAGGGTGAATCTCTGCCACAGAACTGAGCCGGAGTGGAACGCTAGCCTCTGGATACACACAGCTGCTCCAACCGAAGTCCACAGCGTTTCCCGGGACCTGGTAGGGAGGTCTAGCCCTAACAGGAGGGCAGTGGGCACCTACCAGCCTCCAGGCTTGTTCAGGCCTTGTCTTCAGCTTGAGTGTCTGCACCGTGGCTCATTCATCTTGTTTTCCCCCCCAGAGGCTTATTCCTCCCAGGGTCTATTTCGGTAAATGCTAGAGTAGATATAAAAGTGGTGCAGCAGAAGGCGAGGAAGGGTAAGGAAGGAAAAACAAAGATGATACTGATTATATACAGTGCCCAGTGTGAGTGAGACAAGCCCCCAGGTGCAAGGCAAGCCATGGGGAAGTCAGCCCAGCAGGAATCATGAGCAGTGTCTTGGAGCAATGGTGATGGTATCCCTTATCCCAGTGCAGGTGGAAGAGAAGCCACAAGTTCTCTCGTACATTTGTGGGCGTGCAGCTTTCCTTTCTGGTCTATGTTGCTTTTTATTCCGCAGAATATTACTTTAGATTTCCAGTCATTCCTAAGTTCACATCAGAAGGTGGTATTGGTTTCCTTTCCTAGGAAAGGAAGACACCAATGTATTTCCCTGACTCTTGGGCCGTAGTGTTCCTTTGGGAGCCAGTATCCTGATGGAAGGATCATGTCTCTCAACCCTGGGGCCATTGTCCCCCTCTGTGAAAGGTGGAGGAAAGATTCTTGCCTTCTGTATAGCCCTGGGCTCTCCCAAGAACCTCCTTGGAAAAATCCCAATATATGTGGAATTTTACTAAAAAAATTTAAAAATTAAAAAAATTTTTAAAAAGTAAAGATGTTAGCTTTGTTTTTCTTAGAATATTTATATTTGTAAAAGCTCCAAGCAACACTTGAGGTCACTTAGAGCTGTGTATAATTTAGTCAACTGTCAAAACCACATAAAAGAAGCTTCCTGCCTTCTTAAAAGAGATTTTCTTCATGTTCTGACCTTGGTCATGTTCATTGATATACAATGGTTTGGTTGTTTTGTTTATTTGTTTGTTTATTTATTTTTTCCTAAGCTGATGCAAAGGCATTTGAGCTTTCAGCAGTTACTCTAATGTTTTCCAGGTACTCTGCACTGACCTTAGTCACCATGCTGCCTACAGAGGGCTTGGGGAGTTCTATTTCCACCCACAGAATCCACAAACAGAGGATCCCAGACAGACTCATGTAGCTGGTGCCAATGGCAGGTTCCAGTGTATTTGACAGACAGGGCTGGGAGTGCAGGCACACGTGGTAGTAGGGAACAATGAGGCAGCCCTCGTGTCTTAGCACTTAATACCTTTGTAACTACCTTGACATTCCTATTCCATTCCAGGGTCCTTAAGGGCAGGAGCTCTCTGATCCATCACTGTGTTCTGTGGTGTCTTAGAAAAATGTTCTCTACCATGGTTAATTTTCATCTTAAAATTAGTATAGCAGTTAAAAGTTGTATTTAATTTCATATAAAAATGGAATTTGGATACTTTTCAATATTTTTTTCTCTCTTGGTGGGAAGGGCATGCCAACTCATGAAATGCTCTCTAACACTATAGAAAAAGTCAAGATTTTGTTTATGCTTTGACACAACACGAATAGGCTTCTCAAAGAACCTCGGAGATTGCTTGCTTACATCCTCTTATGTAGCTCTAGAGCAAAAACTAGCTGAGTGCCAATGAAAGGCTCAGAGGGCAATGATATCTTTCACCAAGCCTGAAAATCTGGTGCTAAAGATAGCACAGGATAGCCACATGTCAGACTCCAGGTCACTGGAGTGGCCATGTGCATTAGTGGCTTCTCTAGGGCAACAAGGTTAACAGAACTGATGTATAATACAAGAGACTTATTGGATCAGCTTGCACAACCTGGACTGGGTAGTCCAAAATTGACTAACTGCACACCGGAGAGGCTAAGAAACCAACTGGTGGCCTCTCAGGCCACAAGGCTGGAGGCCTGGAGGATCCTTGGAGAACTGTTGGTCTATGGGCAGTGGGGAAGACTGATTTGTGACAGCAGCAGACATAACAGCGTCTGTAGCAGCAGCAGCATGCCTGCCCTGACCAGCAAGAAGCAAAGGCAGGCAGGCAAGCAGCCTGGTTCTTTCCTCATATCTCTGTCCAGCCAGGCTGCTACCAGGGGCTTCTGCCATTCTGGAGAGATGGCCATTACCCCTTAGATAATCCTTCCTGGAAATGCCATCTTAGACCTTAGTTCATTTCACACCAGTTTGTCTATCGTTATTAATCATCACACTACATGAGAAGAAAATGTTTGCTGCTTTTAAATTGTGCTTTCCAGTGTGTGTCCAGTTCCCCGGGCGGTTTTTCCTCTTTCTTCCTACAAGGTGGTCTTCCTGAGCTACGAGCAGCTTCCCCTGTATGCCGAGCACTTGACTGTATTTTATCTCCAGACTCTGCTCTCTAATATCTATACCAAAACATTAATTTGACATTCCTTTCGAAGTTTATCTGCAGCCTATACAGACTAGAATTTGCTACTGTGCTCCACATTCCTCCTAGCAAGACTCTTCCCCTAATACCTATTCCCAGATGACCCCAGAAGTCACCCCACCCTCCATGCTTTACAGCCAAGTAATGTCCAAAGCATCAATGTGGGTGCTCCCTGGTTTAGGGATAGGAATCTCTGTAGATGCATGTGACCTATATACATCTTCCTGTGTGCTTTTAAATTACGCCCAGGCTACCTGTGCTACCAGGACACTGCAGATGCTATATAAAGACTGAGTGTGCTGTTATTTGGGGAATGATGACGAGGGGAAAGCCTGCATGTGCTCAGTATAGACACAGCTCCTTTTTGGATATTTTGGGTCTGTAACTGGCTGAGTATAGAATCTGCAGATCAGAGGGGCAGCCCTATGACTTTACATCTCAGGTCCACAGCTCAGAGGTCTACAGCTCAGTCCCCATGGAGACTAGATGTTAATGTGTTCTTTCTAACACACAATTAGGAACCTAACACATTCCTAACTCCTCAGTGTAGCATGTGACCCCCTCAGCATCTAGGCCCTGCCCATCTCTCTACCTTCATCTGCTGACATGCCTAGCATGTTGCCGGGACTCAGCATGTGTTTGTTGAGTGAACCAGAGCTGGGGAGAGGAGGGTGCTTTTATAGGAAGCTAAGGAAAGACTGAGTTGGGGAAAATGTAGTCAGGAGAAGAGAGCAGCAGTCAGATAGTTTAGTCCTGGGAGTAACAGAAGGAACGGGGCCTTCTCTCTCCCTCTCTATCCAACCTTCCCTTTGGCCTTACTAAATGTTTTGAGGTTTTTCTCTGCAGCCTGTGGTTTGACAGCTCAGTTCTCTGGCTGCCCTCACACCATTTCTTTGCCCTCGCAGCTCAGCCACCTGGCACACTTGGCAGGCTGCCTCTCCTGGAAGGTCTTTTCTAACCTGCCCCGTCGCCGAGCCGGCACTCACCCTGTGTTCACGGTAATTCTTACTAGATGCCACAGGCTCCCTAGATAACAGATGTGTTCTTATTCTCTAGTGCCTTTCCAGAATCCCCAGTGCCACCACCACAACCATCCTTCAGTCTTTCACAGTCTGTTAGAAGGATGTATGGGGCATGCATGTGTGTGTGCGCGTGGGTGCATGCGTGTGTGTGTGTGTGTGTGTGTGTGTGTGTGTGTGTGTGTGTGTGTGTGTGTGTGTGATATCTCTCCTGAGCTGTACCTGTCATTTTAAATGGTAAGTGTCACACAGCAAACTGGATTCAGTGCAGTTGAACAAAGGAGGTGACCAAGACTTCACAATGAAATTAAGCATGGCTGCCTCTCTGCCTACCTTGTATTGTCCCTCACGGCAGCCAGTGTAGTTGACCGTCCCTGGTAGAGGTAGTCATTACCTCATTCCTGTCCTCCTGGCATCAGTCTCCCCTGCCTCCACACGCTCATCACATGCCACTGTGCTGTGATCTGGTGGAAATGTCACTTTAATGGAGTCATTTGTTGTCATTAGTGACGCATCCCTCTCAGTGTCCCAGCAGTCAGGTTCAGTCCTGTTAAGCTTTTCAAATGACTCTGCCCTCCATATCTACTGTCCAGCAATGAGCACGTCCTTCCTGGAGTGACCTGCCCTTCTTCGCTAGTTTGTCAAAATCCTCCTAGATTATTTGCCACAACCTAACAGTGTTCTCACTATCACATCCACTATGGCTGTCTTCCCTGGGCTGGGGTTACATACACACAGACGCAGAGAGCAGAAAGGATCAGAGATGTTTCGGAGACGTTGTCATAATCTACCTGTTCTTTGTAACCTATCTCAATCCTCTTTTGCCCAAGACAATACTTGGCTTATAAAATTCTGATTATTCTACACCAGGCATTTTGACGTATAATCACAAATTGCCTTATGTTGTTGTATAAATGTTTCCTATACATGCGACCTGCTTCCTCAGTCTGTGCCAATATGTTTATACCAGCATTTTCAGTTACTATTTGCTGTCCAGGGGGAAAAAAAACCCAGATTCAGTGGCTTAAAACAAAGAATACTTATTATCTGTTATGGTTCATTGGGCAGTTCTGGTTCGTACAAACTTTGGTTGAGCTGAATAATGCAGGATAGGTGTAGGCGAACAATGACCCACAACTCTGCCACCTGTTATGTTTACAAAACAAACTGTTATTGGAACATAACCACACCATATTATCTGTTGTGCCTTTACTTTGCGATAGCAGAATCAAGTTACTGTAGTCAAGATGACCACATGGCATACAGTTTAACATATCCACTGGTTCCCTAAGAAAATATTCTCTAAAAAAGAAAACATTGCAGAGCCCTGTTATGGGGTAGGTAGATGAAAAAGGCCTTGCCTGAGATGGCTTATCTGTCTCTTTGGTCTCTCAGCTCAGGAGACTAGCTTGGTATTATTTTATATGCCATAATAAAAGAGAGAAAACATCTGAAATGCAAATATCTTCAAGTCTACTTTTATCCCACTTTTCATTATTCTTGGTAAAAAGTAAGTTCCATGCCCAACCCCAGAGTCAGTGTTGGGGGACATTGCCCTCCAGCTTGTATTACAAGGGGGATTATTGCACGTGTTATAGGAAACAGTCTACAAAGCTGAACCGTATTTCAACTACCATGCTTCACCACCTCTATCTACTTCCTGGCATGAGACAAACAACAAGCCCACCAAACATACTATGGAACTGAATTCAAGACACAGGGCTTAGAAGAAAACATTTCCCTCACAGTAGCAAGACCCTGGGCTTGATTCCTAGTTCCAACAGAAACATGTACAAACATATATGTACACATCAGATCGTAAAGCTCAGAAGTAGTCCTGGGTGAATACATGTTGTTGATAATATGGGCGTGTGCATGTCAAGGACCCTAGCCTCACACCCAGGAAGCATGCCAAAACCTTCCCTTCTGTTCCATGTGTGACTGCTGATAGTGTACAGACAATTTCCACGACAGTTTCCATCCTGAATACTGCTCTCCTACAAAACTGCTCCTGCCAAGATTATCCAAGCCTGTCTTCTTGATCTAGCTGTGTACCATAATCCCTGCCTCCTTATTTACATATATATAATAACTCCATGTCTTGTTCAGCTGTGTGCAATAATAATGCCTCCCTGTCCAATGTAGTAAAGATACTGAGCTTCCAGGATGCTCCCATTTCTCCACCAGAGAGCCCAGGCTGCCTGAATCCAGCTCTTCTCGGTGTCCGTGTGTTCATCTGTCTGTCTTTTGTTCATTTTCTCACTACTCCAAAATCAAGTACTTCTCTGGAATTTTGCCCCCGTGGTGTGGAGTCTTGAGAGAAGAAGCACAGGAATAGTTGCTATGTAACTACTGTGTGCCAAGGACAGCCATAGGCTGTGGATGCAGTGATGATCAGAGGTTTTGTTCCCATCCTCCAAACACCTGCATCCAGTTGTGAAATGAGATATCTCTAGGATTCTCTCAAGGAATCCCTCAGCAAAGAGCTTTATGAGATAAGTAGGTTATATGGGTGAAATGGCACACTCATATTGTGTGTCACTGTCTCTTACAACATTTTTCATCTGTTGGACAAGTTCACACATTTATACAGTGTATCTTGATCATAAAAAATCAGAAACCCCCTTTCTACTCAATTCAGGACCCCCAGATTCTTATCCCTTCCCCCTTCATGTCCTCTTATTAATTTTAAAAATATTTTATTGTGTTTTTAGAGTTTTACAATGAGTTTTTATCATATACACTCTCCCTCTCCCAACTCTTCCTGGATTCACTTCCTTTCTCTTCCCACCAACTTTTTGACCTTCCCCCCATCAAGGTCAGTTTGTGCTGCTCAATGGATATGTGGCGTTCTACTAGAACACGGTCAACTTAATAAGGGGCTGCACTTTTAGAGAAAACCAACTCTTCTTCTCCCGGCAGCTAAGAGTTGACAGTAGTTCCTTGGATTGGCATGGAACTTGGTGCATGGCCCCTCTCCATGCTGGGATTTGGTCTCCCTTTGGTGTGCACAGAGCTTGTGCGTGATCTCACAGCACTGCAAGTTCATATGTGTAGTTTTCCTGCTGTTTCAAGAAGACATTTTTTTTCCATGTAGTCATCCACATCACCTCTGGCTCTATAGTCTTTCTATTCATTTTTCTTCAATGACCTCTAAGCCGTTGGAGGCGTAGGTATAGTATATTGTATTCATTTAGGCCTAAACATTCTGCCATTTCTTACTCTCTGCATTTTGGACATTTTTTCAATCATCATGTATTGTAATCAGAAGGTTAAGAAACACCTTGATCTATGGGTATAATAGTAATTCATTGGGAGCTGATTCAATACTTTGCTCATTTAGCAGAATAATTGTAGCGTTTTCTCCTAGTATCTTATGATCTGTCTAGCCGAAGGTTCTTGACCCAGTAACAGTACCAGGTATGGATTTCATCTGGTGGAGCAGGCTCTAATCAGAAAATATTTGGTTATTCCCACAACATGCATTCCACTATTGCGTGAATGGGCATGTCTTTCCAGGCCAGTCATTATTGTACTTCACTGGGTTCACAGCTGGGTAAGATGGATACTTTTCGTCTTCAGTAATGTGCATAGCACCTTCCAGCACTGTGAAAGCTACCCAGTAGGGATAAGCCTGCAGGTCAATACCAGGTCATCTTCTTATGTCCTGTTGCCAGAATATGTGGTATCTTCAGCAATAGGGTCTTAGCGTCAAGCTCTGGGGGATACTCAAAAAACATTGCCAATAGTCTATACTGGTTTTTGGTCTTTGAGACTAGCCAACAGTTCCAAAAATACGTAATGGGATTTTTCTTTCGTTATCTTCTAGTGTTTAGTGGGAGCGTAGAGCCCAGTTGTAGACTAACTCAGCTCTTCTTGGTGTTGTTGTTTTTATAAACAAGGTTTCTCTGTGTAGCTCTGACTGTCTTGGGACTCGCTCTATATACCAGGCTGGCCTTGAACTCACAGAGATCTGCCTGCCTCTGCTTCCTGAGTGCTGGGATCAAAGGCATATACCACCACCACCCTGCTTATCTTAGCTCTTTTTGTGTATGTGTGGAGTTGTATTTTAGGAAGCTTCTACAGTAGTAGGTTTCCATATAACTTTTTAAAAAGTCTTTACTGTTGTTTATTCCTTCCAGTTTTTCCCTTCTACTTGCCCTAAACACCCCAGTTTATCCCTTCTTGTTCCATAATTCCTGTTTAACTCTTTCCTATAGGAGCTTTCCTGTCCCAACTACCTGCTCCCAAATAACCAGCAGCCCATTTCCCAAATAACTGACTCAGAGACTTAACATAAATTATAAATGTTCAGCCAATAGCTCAGGCTTTTTACTAATTATCTCTTACAACTTAACCCATTTTTATTCATCTATGTGCTACCCTGAGGCTTGTGGCTTTTACCTCTGTCGTTTTGTCTGTCCAACTCAATCTTCATCTGAATGATGATGCCTCTGACTACACCCTTCCTCATCCAGTCATTCTGTTTGGCTCTCCCCCCTAACTTTGTCCTGTTCAGCTATTGGCCAGTCAGCTTGCTTATTAAACCAGTCATTGCTACATATTCACAGTGTGCAGATGGATTATTCCATGGCATTTTCTAGCCTGCTGGCCTCTCCTGATACTCCAAATTAAACACAAATACCCCAAAATTCAAAGCTAGGATCCAAATTAGAGAGAGAAAATGTGATGTTTTTCTCTCTGAGCCTGGGTTACCTAATTTAGTAAATAATTTATAGTCTATCCACTTTCTTACAGATTTCATAATTTTCATAATTTTTTACAGCTGAATAGGATAGCATTCTGTCAACATAGCACATTTTCATTATCCACTCATCAGTTGATGGAAATGTAAACTTATTCCATTTTCTAGTTATTGTGGATAGAGTAGCAAAGAACATGAATTTACAAGTATCTCTGGTAAGATATGGAGTCCTTGGACCATATGTCCAGTAGTAATATGTTAGCTCATGTATTAGTTCTCTTGATTTTGAGAAACATGCATACTGATTTCCACAGTGTGTTACAGTAAAGTTTCATGGTATATGAGTGATTTTAAAAAATTAGATTATTAAATTGACTTTAATCTAAAAATCAACTGTTAATCTCAAAATATTTTACAGTGGTATGGACTTTTGTTAACTGATACAAATATAAAGCCAATTTTTTTATGTTGTATGTATTTTTATACTCTTGTTTAAGGTATGATGTTTATGTGACTGATTTAAAATTGTAATATATAATTACAAAATGCATGTTAAAATTTTTTAGATATACAAAGATATATTTCAATTAGATAATCTTCAAACACTTCTAAGACCTACAAAATATGACATTTAAATATTTTAATAAATTAGACTTTTCTAAACAGTAAAACAAACCTACTCCTGACAACACCAGTCTACTTTAAAAAAAAAAATAGACATTAAAAAAAAAAACTCCATACAGAGTTTACTTCTTTGTGACAACTGTTAGCCACTAGACAAAAACCTGTTCTTATATTAGCTGCTGACAATATGTTGTTTAAACTGGACACTCAAGTTCCGTAAAAAGAACCTCTAAACTTTGACAAAACAAGCCAAAAAGGTCCTTCAAGTTCCTACTTTACCCAAAAAACGCAAACATTCTTCAAGACTCAAAAAAAAGTAACTAATAAACTGTACCAAAATAGACAGAACAAATTTCCTACTTCACTAAAATAAAAAGAGACTGTAGGCCTATAGGCTAAAGATAAACGCCTCAATTTTATATATATATAAACACTTTAAGTGACTATCCCGACAGATAAATGTCATCTCTGCCATTTCTAAATTTTAAAAGTTGCTTACACGTCCAGTTTACTTGGGTAAATATTATATCCTTCTATAGTCTTTAATATAAAGATTAGTTAGTTATAAATATAGTTTTTCTTAGCTATTTTAAAAGATATATTAAATATAAAACTTTAAATTCACAAAGATAAGATAAATAATAAAATATTTTCTTTAATTTTGTTAAATACAAATAAACTAGATCTTATAACTATAATTCTTACTTGATAGCTATTTTGTCATATGTAATTTTACTATATTAAAATTAAAACCTTCCTTTCTGATTAGACAGAAAGGGGGGGGGGGTAATGTGGGAATGTCTTTCTGTATGCTGTGAATATCAATCTTTAAATAAAGGAGCTGTTTTGGCCCATGACAGGCACCATAAAAAAAAAAAAAAAAAAAAAAAAAAAAAAAAAAAAAAGTAGGAGGGGAAATCAGAGCCTAGGTAGGAGAAGGGCAGAGTCAGAGACAGACCTAGCCAGCTGCCAAAAGAAAAAACATGTAAGGAACACAGGTGAGCCACAGGCCACGTGGCAGACAGATTAATGAGAATGGGTTGAGTTAAGATGTAAGAGCAAGCTAGCAATGTGCCTGAGCCATAGGCCAAACAGCATGAACTTCTTTCTCGTTATCCTCACCAGCAATTGTTGTTATCTATGTTCTTGGCTGTGCCTGTTCTAACTAGAGTAAAATAGAGTCTCGAGGAAGGTTTAATTTGCATTTTTCTGATGGTTAATATTGTTGAACATGTTTAGAACTCTTTATAGTCCATTTGTATTTCTTCTTTTGAAAGCTCTTTTGTTCCAGGCCCATTTTTTTTATTAAGTTGTTTGGTTTTTTGTTGCTTTGTTTCTTGAGTTCTTTTTATATTTCAGTTTCCTAATCTTTTTCTTTATTTAAAAATTTCCATGAAATTCTATTTGTCAGTTATTGGACTTCTCTAAAGTTTTATTTTTTAAAAATTCAAGCTTGGCAGTGGTGACTCATGCCTTTAATCTCAGCACTCAGGAGGCAGAGGCTGGTGGGTCTCTGAGTTATAGGCCAGTCTCGTCTACAGAGCAAGATCCAAGACAGCCAGACCTACACAGAAAAACCTGTCTTGAAAAATAAAATCAAACAAACAAGCAAAAATCCTTAATTATGCCTATATCTTTAACCATGCTCTTTCCATTTTCCCCTGGACATTTCAGAGTGTCGGGTCACATCTTAAAGTTCTTAATCTTTTAGGGGTTGGTTTGTGTGCAGGACAAGAAGAATCTAGTTTTGTTCTTGTACATGGAAATACCTAGTTTTCCTGGCACCATTCGGTTTGGGGGTTATTATTATTATTATTCTCTCATGCATGCTACCTCAATTTCCCCTCCTTGTACTCCTCCCAGACCTCCCTTCCCACCACATTCCCTCTTGCTCAGACCCACTTCTTCATTTCTCTTGAGAAAAAAAGCAGGCCTCCCGGGAATATCAACCAAACTCATCATAACAATTTACAGTAAGACTAGGCACAAACCCTCCTATCAAGGCTGGACAAGACAACTCAGTAGGAGGAAGAGGGTCCCGAGAGCAGGCAAAAGAGTCGTAGACATCACTCCTCCCACTATTAACAGTCTCACAAGAACAGCAAGCCATATAACTATAGCATGCATTCATTGAACCTAGCTCAGACCCCTGTAGACGCCATGATTGTCTGTTCAGACCCTGTGAGCCCCTGTGCACCCTGCTTAGGTGGTGTCTGTGGGCCATATTTCTCTCAATATCTGTTTCTAGTATATTTGTTGAAAATGAAGAGGCTGTAGTTCTCTGCCCTCATATTTGGGTCCCAGATTCTATCCCATCGATCTATCTGGGATTGGGGGGCGGGGTATGCTAGAACTCTGCAGTATAACTTGAGTAAGGTATGGTGATACAGCCAGCAGTATTCTTTTATTGTTATTCGGGATGACTTTGGCTATCCAGAGTCCTTTGTACTTTGATATGGATTTTAAAATTGCCTTTTCTATTTCTGTGAAGAGTATCACAAGGATTTTAATTGGAATTGCTTTGAATCTGTAGATTTGTTTTGGTGGGATTGCTGTTTTCACAGTGTTGATTCTTCTAATCACTGATTCTTCATTTCCCTCCCACACACACACACACCTTGGTACTTAATTTTCACTGTCTTTGTCTTCCCTGGTATTTTTAGAATGATCCTGACTTCTTTCTCAGTACACTTACCACTGGCTACGGTGTATTCACTTTGTCCCTTCCACTTTGCTCAGGTTGTTTGTTTAGTCCTCGGAGTTCCCTTGTGGATTCTTTTGGATCTCTCCTGCATAGAATTGTATAATTTGCAAGTAGAGATGCTTTGAACTTTCCTATCTGTACCCTTGTCTATTACTCCTGCGGAGACTTCTAGTTGTATTAAATAAGAGTAGAGAAATAAGTACCCTTCTCTCTTACCTAATATTATGGAAATGCTTTTAGCTTTCTCCCCATTTAATGTAATGTGGACTACTGGTTTGTTGTATATAACCTTTATTATGTTGAGATATTTTCTTTCCGTTCTGAGTTTCTTTGGGACTTCCAACCTGAAGAGATAGTGAATTTTGTCAAAAGTTTTCTGTGTCAGTTGAGCTGACCAAGTGACTATCCTTTAGTCCAATTATGAAATTTATAACATTTATTGAGTTACATATATGAACCAAGTCTAAATCTGGAGTGAGGCTAGCTTTATCATGGTGAATGATCTTTGGGCTGTGTTCTGGAATTCTTTGCGATGTTTTGCTGAGGATATCTGCATCTGTGTTTATCAGGGAGACATTTGTGATTTTCTTTTTATTGTATCTTTATCTGGTTTTGGGTACCGGGATGATACTGCCTTTGTAAGAAGAGTTTGAAAGCCGTCCTTCCTTTTCTACTAATGAAATGGTTTCATAGACATTACTGTTAGTTCTTCTTTGAAAGTCTGGTAAAATTTTTCAGTTATCCATCTGCCCTGACCTTTTTAGTTGGGGTATTTTTAATGTATTACTTCAGTCTCATTGGTGGTTGTAAAACTGTTTATATTACTTTTCCTATTTTTATTTTGGTAGTCATATGTATCTAGAAATCTACCTATTTCTTATAGATTGTTTGATTTGATGGAAAGTATGTTTTTGATGCAAGACCTACTGATTTTCTGCATTTGTTGCTATATGTTGTAGTGGTTCCCTTTATGTCTCTTATTTTAAGTTGAGTCTTAACCCTTTGCTTTGATTATGCTGAGTTTAGCTAGGAGTTTGTCAATTTCGTTTATGAATTTTTTTAATTGTTACGTGTACATGCATGAGCCTGCATGAATATATTTGTACCATGTGTATTCAGGAGAGCACAGAGAATACTGGATCCCCTGAAACTGATTGTGAGCTGCCGCATGGATGCTGGGACCAAACCTTGGTCTTCTGCAGAAGCAACAAGTATTCTTAAGCACTAAGCTCTTCCCAGGCCCTCAGCTCTCATGTTAATGATTTCTTCCTGTCTACTGCTTTGGAGTTTATCTTGTCTTCTTTCGCCAGGGCCCTAAGGTGTCACCACTTACTTCCCTAAGTTATTTGTTTACAATTTCTCTGATTTTTTTTTAATGAAGGCACATAAAGCTATAAAACTTTCTATTAGAAATACTTTCATTTTATCTCACAGTTTTTAATATGTTGTGTTTTTACTTTCTTTTTACAGAAATATAATGTTCTTATTAATCTTTGAGGATTCATGTAGGCTTACAATGTGTTTTGACCATATTCACCCCCACTATTCCCCTGATTTACTCCTAGACCCTCTCCAACTTCCTGTCTTTGGGGTTTTATTTTTTTATATATTTTGTTTTGTTTGGTATTTTCAAATTTTCATACACTATATTTTTGATCATTTTATCCACAAAGCCCTGCCATATCCCACCTAGCCAACTTCATACCTCTCCCTCCCTCTCTCCCCTTACTCAAATAAAGGAAAACAAAAACAAACAAACAAAAAAAAAACCAGAAAGTACCAAACTATAACAAACAGAAAGCCCACATTTTAAAAATGACATATTTGTTTTTCAATAACTCACTGGAACCAATGTGTACTGCCCATTTACTCTCGTGGTCCATCTACCAGGGCGTCACCCTGAAGAACACTCAAGAGCCATCAACTACCGGAAGCTCCTCCACCAGGGGTGGGAACTCACGCACTAATACTTCCGTGGGTCTGTGAGTGCAGCATCCGAAGACACTATTTCCCTTCAGTCTTCCCAACCTCTAACTCTTACAATCTTTCTACCCCCTCTTCCACGGTAATCCTAGAACTTTTGACAAGGAAATGTTATATAGACGTTCCATTCATTTTCTTTTGACTCTAGGATTTAAAAGAAAATCTTTCTGGCATCTATTGTGTGCATGCACATGAGATGAAGAGACATCTTGTGGGGTTGGTTCTCTCCTTCTACCCTGTGAGCCCCAGGGGTAGAACTCAGGTCATCAGGTTTGTTTAAACCTATCCATTGAGCAACCTCAAAGCCATAAGATGTTTTGTTGTTGTTTGATGATGATGATTTAAGGACTCACTCATTATTTAATAGTGTATTGTTTAATCTCCTTTAGTTTGTATGTGTTCTAGATAGACCTGTCTCCCCACCCTAGACAAGGTCTCACTATAAAGCCTTGACTTACCTGGAACTCACTGTGTAGACCAGGCTACTCTCAAACCTGTAGTGATCAGCCCACGCTGTTTCCTTAGTGCCACCATCTCCAGATCTTCTAGGACTTCTTTTACTGTTGATTTATAGTCATGCTATATTGTTATCATAGGTTACAAGAAATTATTTCAATTTTTCTTATATTTGATGAGATTTGCTTTGTGCCCTAATTTATGATCTATTTATAGAAAGTCCTACAGGATGATGATAAGAGTTTATATTCTGAAATGTTTGGTGGAATGTTCTCAAGATGTCTGTTTAAGTTTATTTAATTCTTCTGTTTTTTGTCAGGAAGGCTTGTTGTTTGGTGAGAATATAGAACTGAAGCCCTCCACTGCTATTGTACGAGGGCCAATCATCTCTGACTTTACATCCAGTAGTATTTGTTTTATAAAATGTGATGTACAAGTACTTGGGACATCTGTGTTTAGATTTGCAATGTCCTGTTGAAGGGTTGTTCCCTTGATCAGTATGAAGTTGATCCTTTTCCCCACTAGTTTTAGGTTGACGTCTTTTGTGTCAGATATTAGAACAGCTTACACCTGCCTGTTTCCCAGCCCCATTGGCTCAGGATAGCGCTTTCTGTCTTCTAACCCTGTAATAGTGTCTGACTTTTCTGGTGAAATGCAGCAAATTGGTCCTGCTATGTGATCCAGTTGACTGACCTGTATCATTCGATTAGACAGTTGTGACCATTAATATGAGTCGTTATTGAAAGGTACATACTTATTCTTGTCATTGTCTTTATTTTGTGATGTGAGGATTTGGGGTTTGTTTGTTTGTTTGTTTGTCTTCTGCTTAACTGTGACTCTAGCATGTTTGGTGCGGTCCTGTGGTCCTGTTGGTTTTCTCTTTATTTTGAAGGATCTTTTCAAGTATCTCCTATGGGACTGGCATATTGGTTATAAACTCCCTTCATCTGTTTTTATTATGGAAAGTTTTCTTTTTCTATCATATTTTTCTCATGATACATACTTTCTTGGAGTGTAGTAATCTGGGTTGGTATCTTTCAGAATTTGAAATACACCATTCCAAGCCCTTCTGACTTTGGATCCCAGTTAAAAGGTGTGCTGCTGTTCTGGTGGCTTGTCTTCCTGTGTGATTTAGCGTCTCTTGCTATTTTGATGTATTTTCTTTGTTTTTGTATACTTAATGTTTTAATTATAATATTAATGGAGAGATTCTTTTCTGCTCTTCTCTGTTTGGTCCTAAATGCCTCCCATATCAGATTTATATTATTTTCTAACTGTGGGAAATGTTGTGATGATTCTGACGCTGTCTTTTTATATCTTTAAAACAAAAGTATTCTTCTTCTATGCATAGAACCATAGACTTGGTGTTTTCAGAGTGCTGCATATACTCTGAGACTCACTCACAGCTTTTATTTGGTATTTGTTCTTATTTAACGGTTCCATCCCTCCCTCTTGTCTTCAAGCTCAGACATGCTGGGATTTCCTTAATCTGTTCTATTAGTGAGACTTTTTATTATATGTTTTTAAATCCCGTCCTTTTATGGTAGTTTGTCTTCAGTATTTTTGCTTTGTTGAACTTCTCTTTCTCACCTTACACTGCCTTATTGCCTTCAGTTGTTTCTGTTCCTATTCAGGAGCTTTTTTTATTATTATTATTTCTTTGAAAATCATTCTTAAGAGTTGTAGGGTTTCATCTAATTCACTCTCACTAGACTCTGTTGCTGAAAGATTAGTCTTTTTTGGAAGAGTTCTGTTGCTTTGGGCTTTTCCTGGTCCAGTTTAGCACACCTGCCCATTGGTGTCATCCATGTTTTGCTCATGGTTAAGCAGTCGTGTTAGTGAGAATGTACAGATGTAGCTTCTGACATTGCTGGGTGACACAGCTTTTGCCACATTCTCTCTTTGCCATGATACCTTATTCAGACTAGAAACAGTGGATCTCACAATCATAGACTGAACCATGTGCCAAAATGTATCTCTCTCTCTCTCTCTCTTAAATTATTCCTCTCAGGAATTTTCCACAGTCTACATATAACACTAGATTATCTTCGCTTATATCCTACACTGCTACCTTACCCCTCCCTGGTCTGTGCGGGTGTCCTTCCCTCCCTGCAGTTTTATTCTGTATACAATGGCCAATGTAAGGTTTTCAAAAGCAACAATAAGATATCACTCCCTTACTCTCTAAAACCTTCTGAGGAAGGGCCCATCATCTGGAAATGTAACACACTCTCAAGGATATCTCTACTGTATTTTTGAAACTCCTAGGAAGTCACAGAAACTTGTAAAGAGGGAAAAAACAAAACTTACCAATATCCCTGTGTAGGTGTGAGGGCACTAAAGCCAAGTAGCAAGGCAATCCTGCCCCTGCTGGCGATGTTTATGTGTTATCGTGGGACACTGGGCAAATGAACTTAATGCTACCAGTCCCAGAAAAGGCTTTAAGTGCCATAGAACTACTCAGTTCTAAACTGGCTGTACTGGCTCCAGCTGATGCAAATAAAATCATCTTCTAGGGTTTTTTACTGATTAAACATTTGAACTCTCGAACAAAGACCACCAAATATACAAACTGCCATAAGTCAAAATCAACAAAAACAACAAATGATACATTGATTTCCCCTTGTGTGCCAAGGACACTATGTGTTTGAATTACCAAGTTAAGAAGTAGAATAATTCTGCATTTGAAACTTAAGTTAAGGAGGGAATATAAAAAATGAACAGGAAGCAGTGAGCCATCAGATCACCAGGCATCATTCAATATCAAAGGAAATGTTTGATAATGAAAACAGTAATTATCAATAAATATAATGGATCAACGTCTTATAATACATTAATTAGTAAACTGGGATATTAAACAGATTGATATGCAGTGATGTACAAGCAGACAGATGAAGCTAAAGGAAAAAAGCTCCTAGATTTGGTAACAGAGTCAAAAGCCTGGGCAACCGCACCAACACTTCCAGATACAGAATGGTGCAGTGATATCAGTGTTGGGTTAGATTGCTGCTCAGAGCTGTCTGTGGTGAGAAATGGTGATCCATAGACATGAAAAGTAAGTAGACACCTGACAAAGGTACTTCCAGCCTTGTATTCTGTGGTCAGACTGAGGGCACAGTTCTCAAAAGGAGCCACAGAGGGAAAAAAAACCAAAAAGGTCCCATGCATAAAGGGACCAACAAGAAACCAAAGGCAAGCTTCTGAGCACCAACAATTAGCAGGAGGATAATGAAATTTCCAGAGTTCCAAGAGAAACAATTTTAATTTGCAATTGTATATGTATATGTGACAAAAAAATAATAAAATAACCTTCAAAAATTGGTGTGAAATATTGCTTTCAAGAAAAAAACAAAACCTAAGCATGTTTATCGGCCCCAGACACATCTCGGAGAACCTCAAACAGTTTATTTCAAAAAGACACAGGCAGAGTAAAGGAAGGACTGTGAAAGAGAAACAGGTGAATAAAGAAAATGGCAAACATGTAGGTCCTAAAAACCTCTTTAAAAGTTTGCCTACAATAGTATGATACAAGAATTTTATCATAAGCTAAAATATTAGGCAAAACTCCAGTATGCACAGGAAGAATCTGGTCAGATGTGACAGCATGTTCAGAGTGGCTTGGCAGAGATGTCAGAGGATTAATAATCAAAGGTCCTTTTACTATTGTGTAGGAGTTAAAATTCTTAAGTTTCAACAGCAACTGCTAAAAGTAGGAATAAGGTCTAACTTCCAAGCCATTCTTTTAGGTTTATGTTAAGTGTATGAGTGTTCTGTATGTCTGTCGAATGCATGTGCACCACACATGTGCCTGATGCAGGCAGAGCCCAAAAGAGGGCATCGGATCACCTGGAACTAGAGTTACAGGTGGTTCTGAGCCAGAGTCCTATGCAAGATTCAACAAATGCTGTTAACCACGTTGTCTCGCCAGCTCCTCAAGGCATATTCCTAAATGGGGAGAAGTAACAAATAATTTTTTAAAACTTAGAGGAAGTAAAAAGTAGAGTTGTAGAAAACAAACGCAAATATATTATCAATCACAGCATACATGAATGAATGCTTAAGGGTCTTCTGAGACAGGCAGTGAGATCATTTCCCAAATTCAGCCTCCCCTCTCCTCCCAACCCCCACCACCTCCCCTCACCCCCAGATCCTCTGCCTCTCCATTTCCCTTCAGAAAAGAGCAGGCCTCCCAGGGATATCATCTGAGCACTTCTTTAGAAAGAAGCTTTGGTTGGGTGTAGGCCAAGTGGTAGCAAGCTAACCAGGAATTAGAGTAAGAATTTCTTAGGTAGCAGGTGCTCATTGGCTGTGCATGTTGAAGAGAGGACACGGACAAAGAAACATCAGACGTACAGGAGTGGGAAACAATTCCAGCAAAGACTCATCGAAAGGAATCTAGAATTGCTTTATTAGTACAAGTCAAAACAGACTCAAAGACAAAGGGCACTGTAAGGCTGGAGTTCTTACATATGGCTACAAGTATATAAAATATATAAAAATAACATATATCCTTGGAGATCTATACTATTTCTAAAATGGCCTCAAAATATATAAAAGAAAAATTAATAAAACTTTATTGAAATTTCACATCTTTCTCCAAGGTGTTTCTTGATGGCTCAAACAAGAAGTGGGAAAAGTGGTTGAGTTGAAGTAAAACAACTGAACAGCTTGGTTCACAGGCACAGGGAACTTTGCACTGAGCTCCTAGACCATGTGGACCAACTTTGCATGAAAGAGTTATTAAAAAGTTGACCTCATACTGAATGCCAAACCAGCCTCAACAGAGTTCCCAGAATCACAGCTAAAATAATTATATTCTGCGACAATTAAGTTACAATCACTAAAAGGTCAGCCCCCTAAATTCCCCTCAAATGTGGAAATTTTCAAACATTTCTGAATAACTGATTAAAATGGAAATTTTTAAGTACATAGAATTGAATGATAATGAAAATATTACATTTCAAAACTTGTAGGATACAGTAAAAGTTCGACTTGATAAGCTTTAAGAAGGGAGAGGTTGGGTGCAAACAGTGAGCACAGTAATGAAATTACCAATAAGGATAGTGTGCAGTGAGTACACAGCCCAAATGATGGTTCTATGAGCAGGTTCATAATACAGGGATTAATCACCCCATTTTTTGTTTAAAAAAAAAAAAAGATGATGATGATATTTTGGGCTTTGTAGGTCCCTACTGTCACCACTACCCAGCTCTGCCACCACAGTATGAAAGCAGCCATGCTGATATGTAAATGACTGAACCTGGGCCTCTTCTAATAGTTCCACATACAAAAAACTAGAGTAGGGCCACACTTCATATTCAGACTACAATTTTCTAGTCAGTGAACTAATTATAGAACTGTTAGAAAATAAATATCATGAAAAAAATTGAATAGAATTGTTAGATATAAGATCAATATACAAAAAATAATAGTTGCCTTTTCATTTGTCAGTAGCACAGAAAAGTGACTTTTTAAAGAGTGGTCACTGAACCACAAAGACAGGACCTGCCTGTCATTCCACTGCTTGGAGGCAAGAGGGTCACAATGATTTCAAGGCTGACCTGGGCTACATAAAAAGAATCTACTATAAAAAGTACTTATGTTGGTAGTCACAACAATTAAAACTGACATAAGTCTGCCAATATCCAAGCAGAGTTTAGAGAACCTAAAACTGTTGCTTAGTCTGCCTCAAACAGTAGTTCTCTGAATTTTGATTTTTAGATCCTTTGTGCTCTAAAACCCAAGGACTTGAAAGATCTCTTACTTAATGGGGCTTTATCAATCTATTGTTATCATTATAATTTTAAAACTAAACACTTAAAGTAGCTACTAATTTAAAAATAATAAACCTGCTGTATTCTAAAACATTTGACACATCTGTATGAAAAGACTGTGCTTTCAAAATAACTAATAAAAATAATTTTTATATTTTTCCAGCTCCCTTTAATGTCAACATAAATGAAGGTACTTGAGTTCTAATAGCCCCTTCAGTATTGAATCCGCTGTGCTTTGTGGTTTTACTTTTAGTATATCAAAAACCTGGCCTTACATAGACATGCAGTTGGAGAGGGGAAGCATACTTTAATAGCCTCTTCAAAAAACTGAAGGTATTTCTTTGGTACTATATCAGTTTTTGGCAGGTCATAACTTCTTAAAGGTTAGTTGCAGTATGGGACCTAAAATCATGTCAATGAGCCTGTCACATTCTATCATATTAAAATTCATTGTTCTGCCTTACACACTGGATGCATCTTTTATCCAAGTATGGTTGTGTGAAGACAGTTGACTATTCAGAAAACACTGGGTTGCTGAGTTAAGTAGATCTTCAAAATGATGGCACCTATTTGTAATGTCATATTTTTCACTTATTAACATTATCATCAGGAAAAAAAAAAACTTTCAAGTTCCGAAAAACTGTCAAGCTAACGGTAGTAAATGTACATTTTCCAAAACTTTGATTTTCATTTGAAAGCTTAAATTTTATCATTGGCAGCAAATACCGCCACCAGTTTTTCTTGACATGACAGCTCACTCACATTGTTCAGTGTCAAGAAAGTATCTGTTAAATCCCCATGTCTGGATAACCTTAATGTGTCAGCCATTCTTTCTAGTAAAAAAAAAAAAATCACATTCTGTGGGAAAAACAGTGTTAGAGTGTGTTAAACTTAAAATTTGGCTGAGCATGAAGGCACACATCTATAGTCACTTTAATCCCAGCTGAGGCAGGGGGAATTTGTGAGTTCAAGCCAGCCTGGTCTACATAGTTGCAGGCCAGTCAAGTTACATAGTAAGACCTTGTCTTAAATAATGATGATGATGGTGGTGATGATGGTGGTGGTGATGATGGTGGTGGTGGTGGTGGTGGTGGTGGTGGTGGTGATGGTGATGATGATGATGGTGGTGGTGGTGGTGGTGATGATGGTAATGATGGTGGTGGTGATGATGGTGATGATGATGATGGTGATGGTGATGATGATGGTGGTGATGGTGATGATGATGTTGGTGATGGTGATGATGATGGTGGTGATGGTGATGATGATGGTGGTGATGGTGATGATGATGGTGGTGGTGATGGTGGTGGTGATGATGGTGATGATGGTGGTGGTGATGGTGATGATGGTGGTGGTGATGATAGTGGTAGTGGTGGTGATGATGGTGGTGGTGGTGGTGATGGTGGTGATAGTGATGATGGTGATGATGGTGATGATGATGGTGGTGGTGGTAGTGATGGTGGTGATAGTGATGATGGTGATGATGGTGATGATGATGGTGGTGGTGGTGGTAAAAACAACTTACAAATTCTTTTCCAAGAGCTAACAGTCATATTTCTTTCATGTTGCACAGAACGTTAAGATGTATGTCTTCACATGTTGAGTTTTCAGCTGAATAACAATTTTCATGGATGAACAAGTACATTTTTAAGTAAAACTGCCATCCTTATGGTTTGCTGTGAGTGTGTGGTGATGAAGAACTAATACAGTTTGGTGCCAGCTTCCTGCTAAGGAACCCAGCATTGTACCAGCAGTTTTGTTTGTACCTCACTGCAAATGCCAATGCTGTAGGAAAGTCATGAAGCTCCTTTATATTACAAGTTGAAGATCAATACTCTGAAAATTTTTGGGTATTGACATTGTGCCACAAGACCAAAAGTCTATCCCAAGTACAAAGTACCAGTCAAAATATAGATGCACAAAAAAAAAAAAAATCGTATAAAATTACTGGTAGCAGGACTGGTGGCTGGGTAGTTTTGAGCATTAGCTGCTCTTCCAGAGGACCTTGGTTCAATTCTCAGCACCCAAATGACAGCTCACTACTGTCCATAACTCGAGTTCCAGGGGATCTGAAACCCACATCTGACCTCTTTGAGTACCTGGCACACACATAGTGCACATACATACATGCAGGTAAAATATTCATACACATAAAAATAAAATTACTTGCAGGCTTTACATGTATGAGATATATATATGAGACACAAATTATCATCCTGTTGAGTCCTGGGTTCTATCCCAAAATAGTTCATTATATATTTGCAAGTATTCCAGACTCTAAAGAAGTCTCAAATCTCAAATTCTTTTAGTCCCTAGCATTTTGCACAAATGATACTTGGCATGTATCATGAAAATAATATTGGTTTTATTGACCCTTCTGAAAAAAAAAGATCTTAGGAATGCACAGAGACACATTGTCATAGACATTCATATGGTTATCTTCATGTGTCACTTGGTTCTTAACAAGTGTCCTGACCTCAGATATGTTATCCATGGTCCTCTGGTGGTTTTTTTGTCACATTATCCTGTTCTGTCTTTGTGGTAGTACTTGGTCCTTCTGAGTTACTTGCTGCTTATTTGCTTGGGTGATTCTTGTCTGTCTCGCCCAACCATAATAGAGATCGTCCTGATCAGCACAACAGCTCTGTTTCTGAAACCTAAAGCACTTGATAAATGTCTGTGGACTAGTTAAGTCAGGCAGGACTGATGCATAAGACTGACTGTTGGGTGTTTCTCCTTCAGATCGGTCCTTGGCTAAAAATAGCTGCTTTTACTCATTCTGGCCTCTCTAGATAACAACAGAGGAACTTTTGATCTCAGTGCTTCACGGCATTGATTCTGTCTCACTAGAATCCTGCACTTTGGGTATTATTTATGGAGGTTACAGAAAAGCACCTGAGGGACAAGAGCTGTTTCCAGTGTGAAAGGCTAGTAAGTGTTCAGCGCAGAAGCAGAACTCAACACCCCGTCCACTTCCTCCCCAACGAAGCAGGAAAGAGATGGATGCACACCGAGACGCTACTGACGACTGCTCAGAGTGCCAGAGTTTCAGGAGCTGCCTGCCAAATGATCAGGCTCCAGTCATTCAGAAAGTGTTTGTGTGCGGGAATTTTTTTAAAAATTAAAATTGAAACTGAAGTTGCAACAAATGAGCAGTAGATTTTTCAGAATTAATTTTTTTGTACATTTTAGAAATGTTTGCCTAAGTCTTCAATTCCCAAGAAACCATTGTGTTTCTTCAGTCTTTTGCACAGAAGTTCTTAGGATCCTTCCTAAGAACTGGCAAGGAGATTCATATTTCATTCACCAAATACATACACACACACAAACATATAGATGAGAATGTTGTGATGTACTGTATGTTGGTTTGAAGTCTCAGTGTTTATCCCCTTACTTCATAAGATAAAGGAGAGAAGCTGTGACCAAGTGTCTGGGAGTCACGTGGAACAACAGAATGTGGTATAAGCATCAGGCCACCTGCTGTTCAGAGGATGCTGTGTTTGTTTCGGGATTTGAAGTCTTTAATAGCAAAAATAGATTTATGAAGATGCATCAGCAGCTCAGACATCCTATTAGACAGCAGCACTCTGGGATTGTGTTAGTCCTGAGTTCTCCAACTCAAATGGAAGTACAGTGCCAAGCTGAGTTTGGTTTTGGGGGCGTGTGCTACAGGAACTCGGGGCTAGCTTACCTACAAGAGGTAATGGTGTGATTTCTGAAAGTTGCACTTCTACAGGTATCAGCTAAACTAACTTGCCTTTAGTTACGATATAAATTTGCTTAGGAATGTCAAAGGAGGTTATTACAAGCCAGACCCAATTTTTAAAAAACTGAATGAAACATAGGAGGTTATTACAAGCCAGACCCAATTTTTAAAAAACTGAATGAAACATCCTAAGGTTCTCAGCTGTACCAAGAAAACCATAGAAGTGAGAAGAAGAAGAGGAGGAGGAGGAGGAAGGGGAGGAGGAGGGGGAGGAGAAGTGATTTTGAAACTTAAAGTTCCAAGTGGAGTTGTGGAGCTGGAGCTGAAGAACACTGGCCCTGGAGGCCAAGGTGGGGAGGGAATAATGTCTGTCCAGGTGCCAGAGTAGCTCTGGTTGAGGTTGGATTCTCCCAAAAAGGAGATTCTTCTGTGAGAAAGGAGCCTGCCTATATAACATGAAGATCTACACCCAGGACACACACACACCTCTGATTAACTTCCTCAGTACATCTAGGACTGGAGATGAAAGTTCTTTTTGGTCAAGGACTGAGCTTGACCACTGCTAATACCTGCTTAGGCTTCAATCCACCCTTAATTTCATTCTTATTACTACAGAGTGAAAGCATCACAGTCTCTCTTTACACATAGGAAGTGAGCTGGTTGGGTCATTTGATAATTGAAATAATAAAAAGAACTTGACAGACCCACTGCTCTGCTTTTGACTTCTGAGAAATCCAGCTTGGCTGTCTCAACTTTCATGAACTTGGGTGTATGGTGAATCTCATTATCTTAGTGGAAGGGTGCCTGCCTGTTTCTTCAGGAGAGAAGACACTGCAGACAAAGGCCCTCCAGATGTTGGAATTGTGATCTTGCCCCTTCCTGATTCCAAACACATTATAAACATCTGCTCATCTCACTTCTTCCCAGGAGTCACTTAGTGGGTTCCAGTCTCCACCACATGCATACAAAGTGTTCGCTCAGTCAAATGCTTAGCTACAAAGCCACCTAAAGGAACTCAGGGTACCCCACACATGCAAGGCACTTAAAACTGCTCGGGACAGCTCCTATGGCCAGCTTTGAAGTCAAAAGGGGTGGGGGGGGGATACAAGTCAGCCATCTATGCAGCAAGAAAATAAAATTCTGTACACACTCATTCCTAAATTTATTTCTCTTTTGCCCGATTTCTGTTAGACTGGGATTCTCACACTGTGTAAACCTCCTTCCTGCCTACAAGCTGGCTTATTCATTCATCCAGCCCAGATGAGCTCACTCTCTGGGTGATCTCATTCGTCTTGTGGCTTTTAAATATCATCCCTATACTAAAGACTCCCACTTTTATCTATCTAGAATCAACCCTGTCCTAGACCACACGCTGTTCATTTAGCCTTATGATCCCTTCACAGGCCATCCAACAGGCTGTTGAAACTCAGTTCTTTTTCCAAAGCGTCTTCTCTCATTCCAACACCTGATCCTCCCCTGGAATTTTGTGTTCAACAAAGCCACCTTTGTTCATCTGGTCACTTAACTCGGAACTTCGAAGAGCCATCCTTAACTCTGTCCCTTTACGTCCCTCATCTAACTCAGTATCACACCTTATCACTTCTATTTTCCAATATATGTGGAACCTAGCCACTTTGTCACTTTTTTTTTTTTTCTTAATTTCTCCTGGGTCATCATCTGGACCATTCAGTAGTGCTACCCAGGAACTTCCTAACACCCCTCCCTGCTAACCAATTCTCCAAATAAAAGTCAAAGTAAATCATTTTAAAGCACATATTAGGTCTTCTATAACTTTCCTACTATGATTATTCATAGCCTTTAAGCACAAATCTCCACCCAAACTGCTAGCTTTTCACCTTTCTGACCACCTGTATAGCCTTCTCTGGCCATGACCACCAGCCACTCTGGCCTTTTTGGTTATCATAGTATTGAATCCATTCATACTACAGTTTTGTTGAACCAGTTATTTATTTTGCTGTGGAGGCTTAATCAGCTGAGATCTGCATGGTCTGTTCATTCGAATCACACATTATCTGTTTAAGAGAGACTTTCTGGGACCGAGATGCCGAATGCAAGACCTCACCTCCTGTATCTGTCAGGTCTCTCTTGCCCTGCCTTTGTTTTGTCTATGACAATTCTGTTGTGGAGCTGTTTGTATGTTGTCGTTTCTCCTGAAGGCAGGTGATCTTGAGAAGCATATTTCCGCTTTGTTCCTGCTGCACATTCAGGTGCCTAGAGGAGTGTATGATGTCAGGCGCCTAAAAGACAGCCAGTATTACTGAGTCTATAGCACTGAATTTCCATCTTTGTTTTGGCTATTCTGATACAGTAAAAGAAATCAGAAGAAAAATGTGATTCTGCGCATGGGAACTCATCTGAGGTGATAGAGTTCTGTGGTACTGCTGTAGCTGGGTGGGCAATCTCCAGCTTGATTCCCCCAACCGTGCCTGTGGGAGTTGGAAGGGTAGCCAGAAAAGCTGGCATTCTAGATTATGCCCGAAGGATGAGCGAGTGATTTCAAAGTCGAGGAGAGTGGGAAGGACACTTGAGGTGTGTGAATGGCAGATGCAATAGTATGGAGCAGATACCGTTCCATGAACCGCAGACGTGACCAGCTTATGGGCGAGCTGTATGATGTGAGTGTTGACGAGTGAGCTACCAGTAAGCAACAACTCATTTTATTCTCAACCCTGAACATGCTCCTTGGAATTTTCCCTTTTTGTAAGTGGTACCCTCATTACTCATGCTGAAATTCTCAAAGTCATCTTTGCTAAGTCTTACTTTCCATTCTCCAACACCCCCTTCCAGTCTGCCAGCTAATACCATCAGCCCCGCCATCCAAATAGCTGCCAAGCCCAGCCTCTTGTCACCAGTCATATATGCGCACTCCCTACTCCAAACTACAGTTGCTCATCCTTCTATGAGCACATTCCACTCAGAAGCTACACTGTCCCTGTCAGCTACTTACGACTTAAAACTGAGGAGCTACAAGCCAGTACCAATGAAGTGGCTGCCCAGGAGAGACTCTGTGTGTGTGTGCGTGTGCGTGTGCGTGCGTGTGTGTGTGTGTGTGTGTGTGTGTGTGTGTGTGTGTGTGTGTGTTGGGGGTGTACCTGAGACACACTCGCACAGAGAGTGAGAGAGGAGAGAGAGAGAGAGAGAATCTGCATATCAGAGTCTGTATTTTCTATGTCTGCATGGTTTTCCCCTTCTCTTCTCCATCTTCTTCTTCTCCCCTCCCTCACCTCCTCTCCTCACCACCTCATCCTTTGCTCCATTTAGCAGAAACTTGCAATCTTTTCGCCTTGGCCACCACGCCCAGTTTTGTTTGCTTTTGTCTTTGTGATTCTGGGGTCTTATGGCATGCGGTGTTGTTGTGTTCATGTGGGACAGTTCCATGGACAGTGGAGACAGGGATCCTTCCTGTGCATCTCCATTCTCTCAGTAACCTGCACATACTCAATACACTGCAAACGTCAGTCATCCTCACTCAGCCACACGCATCGACAGGTCCCTAGGATCTTGACTGATTTCATACAGTGTATGTAAACTGGATGGTTAGTGAACGTTTTGTACATAAAAACCAATAAGAGACGAGAAAGCTGAAACCTAGTAGAAAGAAGTAGGTCGCTGGCAGCACGCACTTGAGCAGCGTATGGGGTTGTGGGTGTGAGTGGGAAGGGGTGTCCTTCTCTGTCTCATCCTCCTTCCTCCCTTCCCCTCCTCCTTTCCTTTCTTTCTCTCTCTACTGGCCACCGTAAGATGAGCATCCTTTCCACCTCCACCACATGCCCACGGCCCTGATGTCACACCTCACCACAGACCCAGAAGCAGCGGAGCAGAGTGACCACAGACTGAATTTCCTGAATATGGGATACAAACCACACCTTTCCTCCCTCAGGCTGATATTTATCACAGCAAAGGAAACACATTTGCAACAAACTTAGCTTTGTAGCTAAGGAACATTTTGGAAACATCAATAAGAATTAGAGAAATTTTAGCTTATTTGATGAATAAAAATCAGGGTAATAATACTTTTAAATATAATGTACATATTAAAGAAGAATCATGTAGTCCATTTCACTCGAATTTCTATAAACAAAAATTTGAAACTTAAATGTATACTTTTGTAAGAATATGAGACTGGGCCCTCAGATGTTTACAGAGAAAGTCTCTAAGATTAACCACGGTGGGAAAACGTGGTTTTAGTTAGTTTTCCCACTGCTGATAAAAGTCAGGTAAGGGGATAAGAGTTTGTTTCAGCTCCTGGCTTCAGAGACCATTGGTCTATCATGCTGGGGAAGCCTTGGGAAATGAGGAGCCCCATCCATGGTGGGAGCATGCACTGTTCTCTTCATGTTGACGGGAGCTTGGTACACAGCTTGTCAGCTTCTTGGAAAATGAGAAAGCAGAGTATTAGGAGTCTGTAACCTTCAAAACTGATCCCAAGCAACCCATTTCTTCTGCGAGGCCATAATCCCAAAGGCTCCACAACCTCCTAAACAAAGTCATCAGTTCGATAACACGGTCACATGCAAACCTAACAACCTCCCAAATAGGTGGGGACCATGTGTTCGCATGCAAACCTAACAATCACTAATGAAAATTCAAAATATTAGTAGCATATAATATCACTTTATAAAAATAATGTCATAAGCAAAAAAATTTTATTTCAGAAGTGAAGGATGGCATGATAGGAGATTATTAAAATAATTCATCATTTTAAAATCTATTTTATAATTTACCAAATTTATCTTTTATAGCAAATATTATACTATCTTTATCGATTCTATAATTCAACATCCAAAAAAAAAATCTTCAAAATTAAAAGCATTACTTTCTTAACACAATAAATAAACATTGGAAGTGAGGATAGGATTTCACTATGTTTACTCAGGCTGACCTTGAACTTGAAATTCTCTTTCTTTCACCACTCCCCCCAGGCTGAGATTAAAGACCCGTGTGCCACCATATCTAGCTAATATGAGTTGGACGTTACTGTGAATATAGGATCCATGGAGGACAAAAGAAAAGAGATTAGAAGTGAAAAGGAAGAGTGCGAAGACGGGTTGAATTGACACTTATTACTTATGTTTCATGGGACTTGCTTGGCTTGCATACTTACTTCTGTGAATCAGTGAACATTTATTATAACAGAACTCGAGCAATGAATTCATAGAATGAGCATGTGCAAATAACAGTTGACGTTAATTAAGAGTTAATGAAATAAAAACATCCTACTTACAACAGCAGTAAGTTCAAATATCAATGTTATATATATAAATATGTTATGTATATAATAGAGGAATTGAATTTAAGAATCTGCAAGATATATGTATAAATGGATAAAAAATTTAAATACAGAGGTTAAAAACGAAAGTGTAAATGAATGGAAAATAAATCCCTTTTCTTAGAGATTTCAGTACTATAAATTTAAAATAATCCTAGTAAAAATACAAGCATAAATACTATTTTATTATCAAACAAAGTAATGCCTAAATTCTTGTGGAAGGGGGTACTAACCAAGAATAGTTCAGGAAAAATAGGAATTATTTTTTAAGAATCAAAATGTATTATATTTGAATAGGGGCATTAACAGACAAACCAGTGGTGTACAAATATGTTATTTTACATAGGAAGGCATTTCATGTCAGTCACCTTTAGACTTATTCCATAATTTGTTCTGGGACAGCCAAATAGCTATCAAGGGGAAATGCTTGATAATTCCAATTTATAACAATAAAATAGGTTCTAAGTAAATCTAAGCTTAGTGTTTTAAACTTGGCCTTAAAAACACCAAAAGAATTTAGGGGAGAATTTTTAGCATCTAGAGGTGCAGAGGACCTTTCAAAGGACAGAATAAAATCCAAAAGCTATAAAGAAAAAGATAGTGAAATGAATTCAGTCTCATGAAGATCGGAGATATTTGAGGAGCAGATAAACACAACCTTAAGCAGAGGCAAATGACAAAGTAGAAAAAACATTTTTGCAAATAATATATAAAAGGAGTAATTCCCCAATAAATACATTTGCAAAGAATTAAGAAAAAGTTAGCAATACAGTTTAAAAAACAAAAAAAAAAAATGTGGAGATATGCCAGGCGGTGCTGGCACATGCCTTTAATCCCAGGACCTGGAAGGCAGACAGATCTCCAAGGTAAAGGCAGCCTGGTCTACAGAGTGAGTTCCAGGACAACTAAACAGGGAGACCCTTTCTCAAGAAGGAAGGGAGGGAAGGAAGGAAAGAAAGTTACTTTAAAACAGGATAACACAGTCCACAAATCAGTCAACAGTGTTCATTACGGCTCACAAAGACAGAGGTGACAGACACGGGTCCTCTGGTATATGTTATGATTGTGTAGCTTGGTGTTCTTGTGGGACTCCTAATAGTGGGAACTCTGACTCTTTTGCCTGCTCCTTGGACACCCTTCTTCCTACTGGGCTGTCTTGTTCAGCCTTGATATGAGAGTTTGTGCCTGGTCTTAGAGTAACTTGTTCTATAGAGTTTGGCTGATGTCCCTGGAAGGCCTGCTCTTCTCTGAAGGGACACAGAGGAGGAGTGGATCTGGGAGAGGGAAGATGGGGAAACTAGGAGGAGAGGAGGGAGCAGATTCAGTTAGATGTATTGTATGAAAGATGAATATAATAAATAAATGAGTAAAGTAGAAAAATGTAAGGGTCTAAATCAGTTTATAGAAAATATAAACTGCTTTGGAGCATTCAAAGTATAATCCACTTATTTATTTTAAATAAATGTAAATCAAGCCTATATAATAAACTGTTTTTAACAGGAAGAGATTTTTTATAATCTAACAATATGATCTATGAGCAAGACTATGAATAAAGAATGCTGATAAATACCAATGAGTATAATTGTTATTCTCTCAAAGAACAATTTTGACAGTATCAGAACTACAACGTTTAAGGCTGTCTCCTATTCTTGCAGAGTATACTCTGATCCCACATTCAGTTGAGACAGGGAGTAACAACAAACCCTACACACTGGTGCATTGTTTATGAGTCTCACTGAATAGCTTTCTGAGTGCTGAGATTACAAGCTCACCTCAGCTGCCTCGGTTTCCATCTGAAACATTTATCCCATGCCAAGCCGTAGCTTTCATCCTGAGGTGTGATGGAAAATATCTTTATCCTTCACATTTAGAAAATTCATTGTTACTGTGGATCTTAGCAACCTCAATATATTAATTTCTTTATCTCATCAAAAACTTACACCTTTTCACTCAAAGAAAACACTTGAAGTTTCTTTATGCTATTATGAATATCTATCAGTGAATCAGCCATGTAATTATAAAATGTCCTAATAGTGGAATTACTATTAAGCATTAAAAGCAAGAAGGAAGCTTTTATACATAGAATAATACTCAAATTATATCTTTGTGTATGTAAATGTATACATGTTCGCATATATGTGCATATGACATGTATACATGTGCATATGAGAGTGTAGGCCAGAGGATAACATTGGGTATCTTCTTCAATCACTCCTTATATTATTTTTTTGAGACAGGGTTTCTCACTGAATCTGGAACTTTCAGACAGGAATCTCCAAAGATCCTTTTGTCTCCACCTCTCCAGCACTGGGGTGATGTGGGATGTCTGTCAGCCCAGCTTTGAAAAAGGTGAAAAATCCAAGCATAGATAACAGGGAAGGAGGGTGGAGTCAGGAAAGACTCAATCCAGCTGCCCAAAAAAACAAGATGCAAAAAGTAGATAAGCTACAGGCCACTTGACAAGACAGATTAATAGAAATGGCTAAGATATGAGAGCTAGCTAGCAATAAGCTTGAGCCATAGGCTGAACAGCATGTAATTATGTGATTAATATAAGGCTTTATGTGATTATTTGGGACTAAGCAGCTGCGGGCGGATCTGGACCTTGGGGCTAGGCCAGGCCAGAAACTTCTAACTACATTAGGGTTACAGGTACATGTCACTGTACCTGGTTTATTTACATGGCATTAAGGATCTTCATGCTTGTGTCGCAAATACTTTTCTAACAGCTGTCTCCCCAGCTCGCATACTATATTTAAGTGAAATACCAAGATACATGAGACTGATACAGTGCATAAACTTTTGTATAAAAAGGGAAGATTTATCCGTAAATGTGTGTATCTTTGCCTAAAATAGACATAAATTTTCTATAAAACTGCATGCAGGAAGCATTTGTTGCTCTGGAAAATAGCATATTGTCTGGGAAGCTAAGAAGAGGGTGGGGATTTGGATGAATAAATATGAATGAGAATTAATGTGTGTATGCAGGTGTACATGTCTATGCATATGTGTGGAGGCAAGAGGACAGTCTCAGGCATCATTCCTTCAATGCTGTCCCTGACCATCTTCCCCTATACCTAGCAGGGACTCTCACTGGCCTTGAACTTGCTAAGTAAAGCCAGAGGGGCTATCCAGCAAGCCCCAAGGATCTGCCTGCCTGCCTCTCTAGATCTGGGGTAATAATTACACACCATCACACCTGAGCTCAGGTCCTCATGCACTTCACCAAATAAGCTGTCTCTAGCTCTAAGATATGGAAATTCTAGAGCTCTTTTACCTTTTAAATTTTTTAGTGAGCATATATATTGTATATAACAGTGGGTTTCATTGTGACATTCCTATGAATGCCTTTACCACAATCTGATCATGTTGAGTTCTTCACTACCTTTTCTAATCCTTCTTTCTCCTGGTCCCCTTTCTCTTCCCCAGAGCCTGCTTGCATGTCTTTCTCCCTAAATTTCATAATAAGAGAAAACATATTTATCTTTATGAACCTCACCTTATTTTACTTAACATGATATTATCTAGTACTACCCATTTCCCTATAGTATTCCATTATTGATGGGAGGGTAGGTTGATGTGGGAATGTCTTTCTGTATGCTGTGAATATCAGTCTTTAAATAAAGGAGCTGTTTTGACCCATGACAGGCACCATAGAAAAAGTAGGAGGGGAAATCAGAGCATAGGTAGGAGGAGGGTGGAGTCAGAACAGACTGAGCTAGCTGCCCAAAGAAGAATCATATTAGGAACACAGGTGAGCCACGGGCCATGTGGCAGACAGATTAATGGAAATGGGTTGAGTTAAGATGTAAGAGCTAGCTAGCAAGGTGCCTGAGCCATAGGCCAAACAGCATGAAGCTAATATAAGTGAGTCATTTTGGGGGGCCTAAGCAGCAGTGGGCGGCTAAGGGGTCTGGGACCTCTGGCCGCCGGGGGTCAAGAAATGTTAGTGTAACAGTGGGTAGGTAGCTGGGTAGATGGATGAATGGTGGATTGACAGTGAATGGATGGATATCACAGTTTTGTATACATTCATCTGCTGAAGGCTATTTAGGCTGATTCTCATGTAACTGTAAATAGTACCACAGTAAGAATTGTTCTGCAATTATGTCTAATTTTGATTCTGTTCTGTGTATACCCAGGAGTGGTATAATGGGGGGGGGGGGGATTCATCTTAGTGTGCTTTCAGTGAACCTCTATAATTTCCATAGTACCTGTGCTAGTTTCTATTCCCTAGTAGTGAGTATAGGTTCCTTTTTCCTCTGCCATCATTTGGTCTTATCCTGATAGTGGCCATTCTCACTAGGGGAGATGAAATCTCAGTGTAGTTTGATTTTCATTTTTCTATGGTTTAAAGATACTGGACATATTTCCATGTGTCTATTGCCCATTAATATTTCATCTCTAGACGTGAATCTGTTCAGTTCATTTACCCAGTTATTGGTGGGGGCGCATGTTCATTGTATATTCTGGATACTAACTCTTGTCAGATGACTAGCTGGAAATTTTTCTCCATTTGTTGTAAGGTTTCACTCTACTGATTATTTCCTTGTTCTGCAAAAGCTTTTCAATCTCATCAAATCCCTTTTGCTATTTCTGGCCCTCACTTCCTAAACTAGTGGTGGCCTATTCAAAAGAAATAAAAGCTACTGCTTATGCCTATGTGTTTGAGTGTATTTCCATATTTTCCTGTAGGAGTGTCAAAGTTTCAGGTGTGCCATTACCATTATGACTATTTTGAGCTGATCATTTTGTAGCTTCAGTCTTCTGCCTGTAAATGTCCACTTGTTAAAGAAGCTGCCCCTCCCCACCCCACCACCCCCCACCCCCGCCTCGCTTCAGTCCGCTTTTGTCACCTTGTTGAGAACCAGAGGGCTACATCTACATGGCTTTACTTTTTCTTCATTCTGTCCCCCTGATAATTTGCCTGGACAGTAATTCAGCTGCTGGAGAATATGAACCTAGTGTGTTAATACCATGGCTGAATTCAAAGAAAAGAGTTTCTCAGCTCCTCGGGGAGCTTCCTTTGTGACTGATGATTCTATGAAGCAGGGGCTGCATCACAGCGGCTGCTTCATTTTGTAGAGCGCAGTGTTGTTCTGAGGATGAGTTCTTTAAAAAGCCTCCTCATTTCTCCAGCTCATGCTGAGGAGCGTCCACAGCCCGCTCTCTCTCCCTGAGTAGTGGTGTGGCTTTGTTTTCTATTGACAGATCAGCAAGTTTAAAAAGGAACAAGTGCAGGGTGTGGTATGTGGCTTCCCATTGGTTATACATCCACGTCACCCATGGGGTATAATTAATCTCATGGTTCCCACCACCATTGAAGTTGTTTTTCTAATTTAATGAAATAATTATCATGTTGTCCCCAGCTCACTGTGTGTGTGGCAGGGTGTAGGTACTCAAGGAGTATGTCTCAACTGACAGAATCAAGAAAGCAGTTAGCTGCTTTAGCCAGTTTGAAATTAAACCTTTTGTTAAGTCTCCTGAATCAGTCTCTGTTAAATAGGCTAAAAGCAGTGGAGTAACTGGGATGGAACACAAAGAATCGTGGACTGATGGTCATATTCTGTGACTTGGTGAGGGTGGGGATTATACAAGTATATACATTTGTCAGAGCTCAGTGACTCTGCACTCAAGATGTGTGAAACTTGCTGTATGTGGTACCTCAAAAAAAAAAAAAAAATTCATGAACCAGTCTTAAATTCTAGCACATGTAATGCCTGCTGGACTATTTATGGAAGAATGTGCTCGTTTCTGCAATTGACTTTGATATGCATTGAAAAAAATAATAGATGAGTACATAGAATTGTAAAGCTGTGTAAAGAAATGTGTGTTAATTTATGGATTCTAAATAAAGAGTATGTATGGATTGAGTGTTCCTCACCCAGAATTCTCAAGACCAGAGCATCTCAGACTTTGTTTTTAATTTTGGAGTATTTGCATATGCATAATGAACTACCTTGAATACCAGATTCCACTACAATTCATTTGTGTTTCATCTATACTCTATAGACAAAAGTCACTTGTCAGTATTTTTATTTTATAATGAAGCAAAGTTTCACGGTGTCTACTTTTCTTCATGTAGTGTCATATCAGCACTAAATATGTTTTAGGTTTGATGATTTCATGTTTTCAGATTAGGGAACAATTTGTAGTTGTTGTTAGCTGTAAAATTATTTGAATATTTTTGTAAACCTGTAAAATTATTTGAATATTTTTGTAAACCTGAAACCTAAATAATTTTTCTAAAAAATCAAAGCACAAAACCAGTTAAGACCTTACAAATAGGACAGCAAAGTCCACTTGACATTTTTACACATATCCCTCATGTTTGCTTCAGATAGAAATACTGTTGTGTTGTTATGCCTAGAGCCCAGACCCCCAAAAAGACCAGGAAGAGACCATCCGATGGACAGCAAAGAGTCTCTTTATTGACAAGCTGGCTTGGGTCACTCCATCTGTCCTGCACAGCAGTGGAGAAGGAGAGACCCTGAGCAGCAGGAGGCAAGGGGTTTGAGAGAGTTCTAGTAGCTTCAGAGCTTCAGGGTTACAGTCCTGGGATTGGTCCAAACAGGGCTAGGGGTACCTGTTATGAACTCATTGGCTGCTTTGAATTCTAGGGATGTTTCACTATTTCCACAGTGGTTGGTTCCCTGTATCAGCAGATCAGCAGGTGTATCGGGAGAGTATCAGTCCCCTTCCCAAGAAGGGAATGTTTGGAATTTTAGGTATTTTCCCTTAGGTGCTGGCTCCTCCCTGGATGGTGTCTGCTCTTGGGCCCCACAGTGTGACAGACAATCTGAGGACTCCAGCAGTAGAACTTTCTACCTGTATAAGAGGGCCTCTTTTACTGCAGTGCTGGGCATCAGGATCTGAAAGACAGCTTTAAGAGGATGGGAAATTTAAATTTAGTATGGCATTGTACAGTATGGTCTTAGGCATCCCAAGGAGAAAGCTTGTTGGACACCATTAAAAACTCTTCTGTTTTATAATCATGTTCATGACAGAGTGATAATTTTTATTGTCACTAAGAAAGGCTTAACTACAGTTCTGTGATATTGTGAGAAAATGATTGCCCCTATCTGCCCCCCCACCCCCCACCCCCGTGGTATCTATAATACTTGTGGAAATGAAGAGAAAATCGTAAATCAAGGTAAACTGTCTCCATGTGCTCACTCACATCTCTCCTTTGCCTATATTTCTCTCTTGTGCAATATAGTGGAAACCAGGATACTGGACACATATGCTCCCTTCTTTTTCTGGGTTCATTAACTAAGTAATAAACATTCTGTAAAACCATGGGATCTCATTCAATCTGTATGAGTTTGAATGGTTCTGTGATCTTGAGTACATTGCTTACTATCTTTGGAGGGAGAGAGCGAGCGTTGCATAATCTTTAAGCAGACTGATTCGGATCATTTGCAATGCCTTTCCACCACTAGGCTGTAGCCATTGTAGTAAAATCTTGAATCCAGACCCTTAGCACAAGGTGAGGAGTCCCTATTCCCATCCAGGTGAGACCCAGACTGCAAGGGGCTCATTTAAATAGTGCTTGGGAGTTTAATCAAAGCAGGTTTTTTGTCTACTTCTACCCTACTATCTGAAAATGGATTTGGATACTAAGGTGTTCACAGCAATAAAACCAAAATGTCTTATAAACCTCGGCTAAAATTATCAAGAAGAAAGTACAGAGGAGAGAAGAGAGTGACTTGGATATGTGTACAGTTGTACACTTACTTCTCCTACACTTATCCCCATGAAAATGTTCTTACATTGATTGTGAGGAACGCTATCGATTTATAGCCTGGTTTTCCCCCCAGTGAATGAAAGAGTTGAGGAGCGAGCAGGTGAGTGTCTCTTCATTCTCAGTGTGTAATGGAACTCAAAGGCATGAATGGATTGGTGTATCACAATATACAGACCACCCGGAGCCAATAACTACATAAACTTTGGACCTCTTCATGTACCATTTGCTCAACTGTGTTGCCAAAGCCAGAGTTTTAACTCCTATTGAATATGAGCCTTGACTTACTTTAATACCCAAGGTGGATTACCTAAGACACGTGTTTAGATTATAGCCACACTACATATATCATATTCCAAACATGGTTGTATTCATGAGCCTCTACTACAGTGTACATGCATGTTTGCATATTGAGCATGGACCCATCTATACTGTCTCCATTTGATTAGCTGTAAACAGATGTAAGGAGGCAACCTAATTAGGAAAAGGAGCTAATTACCAAGGACTTGACTTTATAATGCACTCAGGCTGAAGATGTTTGAGGTGAGAACATGGACAAGCCATCTGATTTGGTCCATTATTATATTTTTCAATTATCTTTGATATTCAAAGAGAGACATTAATAAAACTGAGGGTGACATAGTAAATTACTACAGTTCTCTAACCCTTTAAATTGCTAACACTGTTGTAATCTGTAATTATAGAAATCAGTGTGAGAATTGTGGCAGTGCATAATTATCTTCTTGATACTTTATTGCTGAATGAATTATTAATCAGAATCAGTCTTGTATAGTATTTGCAGCAACTCAGAAGAATAATGTATAATTAAATTTCATTATTCCTATTTTTGTGTTAATGTTTTATGATGTTGTAATTGATAATTAATTGGCCAAAACTCATACAATACTTGTAAGTTTCAGGTGGCTAGAAAATGTTCAGTGTGCTGGGTTTATTAACTAAGTAATAGACATTCTGTAAAGATCATGGGGTCTCATCCAATCTGTATGAGAGAGTTTTTAAAAGTACTGTCTTAATCTTTTGCCTTTCGTGTTTCCTTTAAAAAAAAAAAAAAAAAAAGCAGTAACTGTGAGCACGTACAAATGATTAAGATGTCTTGATCTTTTAAATTGGGTCCGTTTTAAGTAATCAAGCATAGGTTATGAGTATCAGACTAACACAATGGTAATTTGGTCTGACTATATATCAGTTTTCATTCTAATTAAACCATCGATCTCCATATAACTGCAGTGTGAGGAAAAAGGAATTATTGCTGTAGCCTTAAAAGCCATTTCCTGTGGTCTTGGAGTGTATAACTCCTCATGGAGCACATCTTTCTAGAGAGCTTCTGATTTCATCTTTCCCAATTGTTTGAAACACTATATGGTTTTCCTCCTCGAAGACACACAGATCTAGAATCTGAAAGCATTATGAACTTTTCCTTGACTGGCATTCTAAAGAATAATTCCTGGAGTGAGTTTCTTTGGGTATCCTTTGCAACCTAGGTAACCAGGAACAGCTCAGAGTCTAAGAATGCCTTTCACTCAGCCTGACTTTTATTGAAAAGGTGCATTGTTGGGCATTCTGTGTGAATGTCTGCTGTGTTCTTTGATTGGATTTGAAGAGGCCATGCTTCTTTCTAGTTTTCAAAGCATCTGCTTTAGAAACATGCAATTTCTTCTCAAGCAGGTGAGCATATTTTTACATTCTGAGGAATTTTGAAGCATTGGGAACTTGACAGTGCATGTGATTTTTTTTTCTTTTCTTTCTTTCTTTTTTTTGTCAACACTTTTCTTAGCAGATTAGAAACCATGGCAGGGAGGAACAAGCTGGGGGGGGTGGGGAGTGGAGGTGCTGTTTCTGGAACTGTACAGCAGTACAAATGCACCTCCACACTCTCAAGAATATCATGACTGGATGATTTTCATGTTGATTGCACTTGGTTCTGATACCTTACACTCCCAGTTTATTCAAGAGGAATCTGCTATCAGTGGATTGCATGGAGATCATGCTTACTAGATGATTTTCATGCTTACTGATCATGCTTATGATCTTGAAGTGAAGATAAGAAACTGTCCTCAAATCATTGTTTGTCAACTACAGGCAATTCACTGCCTTATATGACTCCGGGGCACCAACATTACAAGGCATTGTCCCCACTTAGCTTGACTACACTAATCCACCATCTGAACTCTCAGCTGAGGGCCTGTGAGACAGTCATCTCTGAGAGCTGGCTGCTGAGGGAAAGCATCTTTGCACTTCGGGGTGGGAGTCTGTGCTTATACACAGGTAAAGTCAGAGTCATCTCTCAGAAGCAGGAATGAGGAAGCTATCAGCAGAATAGAACAGCTAAACCATATTCTACAAGGATCCATCTTGGCTACAACCAATAAATAAAGATGCTTTAGGGTTCATTAGTCATCAAGACCTTCCCTGCTTTATGTGATGTCCCAGTGGGAAGGAGTCTGGAGTGGGCAAGCCAGACTGGTGACATAAAGCTGGGGACATTGGGGACAACTCAGTGAGCAGACAGAATATGAACAAAGGCCTGAAGATAATCAGAGACTGAACAAGTCACTTTTGATCCCAAGGCAGCTTCCCCATCTCATGTATAAGAAGACTCAGAGAATGTAAACAAGCTGCGGAGGTGCCCCAGCTCTAAGAATTCACAGAGTAGGAATTCTCAGGCATTTGGCACTTTGGATCCACTGCTATGGGCATAAAATGCAGGCTTCTAACTACTCTATTACACAAAATACTCATGTGCAATTTGAGAACTCAAATTGAGTTGTAACTCAAAGAAATAGGAAATTATCCAGAGAGTCTGAAGTAGGCAGGAGGTAATAAGAACAAACCACACATGTTACAAAATTATAAACCGCTGTCAATCTGGGACTGAAGAGTGAATTTTAAAAGTTGGCATAGCAGGAAAAGTAACCTTTTGTTTTGTTTTTCAAGACAGGAAAAACTATTGTCTCCTCGCTAGGTATTGAATGAATAGATTAATGAACTAATGAATAAGTGTGTAATGGGTTAATCCTCAGAACCTTATCAGATAGATGCTCTCTAACACACATTTTTTTAAAAGGTGTGGTTAACAACTAAGGCAAAGAAAAGCTAAATGGCCTGCCTGAGGTTTTGTAGCAAATGAGTGACAGTCAGACCTGAAATCCAGGCAGTCCGACCTGTAACCCCATTGCCTCTTTTTACCAAGTGTGCCTACTGTACTCGGTACACACTGCACTCCACCTCAGGCACCCTTCCAGCTTCTGTGGCTGCTTCTGTGTTAAGTCATCCACTCTGTATGGCAACTGAGTGCTGATGAGGTATCCTTACCCAGAGTTCCCATGATTTTCTGAAATGACACATAGAGAGCATCAGATTCAGGCAAGTGGGCCCCACAGAGAGCACATACATCTCTACTAATAAAGGAAGGTTCAAATTTGTATAAGTGCAGCAGAGAGAAAGCAGGGGAAGCCTGTTCCAGAAAGACGAATGTTCAAGGCACATAATGTAACAAATAGGAAAGGGTAAATGTTATAGGAAATGTTATTAGATATATATCCCTACAAGTTTCCCATCTGCCAGGCACTTCTTTTAACATCAGAGAGAAATATATCAGGAGCAAATGTCCATAAGAGAAGACTTTCTTGATGTAATTGGGTGTAGATTTAAGATATTGATTCAGATCGTTCCTAGTAGAAGCCAAGTGCTTCATTCTGTCCAGAGCTCTCTTAGGTCCATTGCCTTCCATGACCTTCACGGTCCCTGAGGGACATTGTGAAAAGCAGGCTACAGTGATGTCATGGCCAAAGCTGCCAAGAAGCATGAGAGCCCACTATGTCCATCCTTACAGCCTTGAATGGAAATGAAGAAAATTGGCCTTTTATCCACTTAAAAAGAAAATGTGTGCAAATAGTAGTTTCTCATGATGGTAGTTTGGGGCTAAGGATGTAGCTCAGTGATGGGGCAGTTGCCTAATACAAAGTGTCTTGATCTGATTCCAGCACCACAAAAAAAGAAAAGGTTATTATTTGTGGAGCGCTTACTACAAAAATAGCATCCTAAATACTCTGCTGTTTCATCCCAGAGAGTCTTATTCTGTAGATGGAAGGACCAAGAGTTACAGAAGCTCATTACTGTGCCAACTGCTGTCATCTAGGAAGTAGGCAAGCAGGAATTAAAATGGTAGCCCTCTGTGTAGAGAAGGAATGTGAAATGGGGGCTGTGTGGATTCCAGAAGCTAAGCCACCTCTTCCTGCTGGCACACCTAAATGGCTTTGAGATACTCACTCCTGACCACTTAGGCAAGGAATATTTTTTTACCCCTATAATGTCATTTGCCTTTTCGTAAAGAGTAGGAAAATAGAGCTAGAAATATGGCTCACTAATTAAGAGCAATTACCATTCTTGGAGATGACCTTGGGTATGATTCCCAGTACCCACATCAGGTGGCTCCCAACTGACTGTGACCTCTTTTGTCTCCAAAGGTACCTTTACGCACATGGTGCACATGAATTCATGCAGGCAAACACACACATACATAAATAAAAGTAAATATTTTAAAATAGGGTTTTCTTTGACACATTTTATCCAGAGGATCCCCTGTAAGGTAAACATGTGTGAGTGGTGTGGCGTGGAAGTCTGTATTTGAACAGCATGTTCTGGATCATGAAGCATTTGTATTCCTTTTGGTAATGATAGTCCACACTTTAAGAAGCGGTCAAGGGTAGGACAGACACCTGGAAAGCTCCATGCGCATGCTGATTCTCCCCAGCCTGTCTTGCTGACCCCTGCCTTTTCCGCATGCTCTCGGGGACATTCACCTGTGTCAATCTTCCGCCTTCATTTGACCTGGATGGTGGCAGATGGTCCAAGTCTGTGTGCCTGATGTGAAATTTAACAAACTGCTGACCCGTCTTCACCTGGGAAGTTTAATCGGTTTTAAGTGGAACAGGAAAAGGTGGGAGACTCCAGTAGCAACCCACCAACTTTTCTCAGAGTGCTCCCTGAGTGAGTTTTGCTTAGATGCTGCCAGATTTGGCGCACTGCGTGCTTATTTCCTTAGTTACCAGGTGAGTCGTGTGCAACTGAGCGTCCTCTATTCTGCTTGCATTCCTGTAGAGAGGACAGTGTTTCAGAGCAGAACACGTCCTCAAGACCCAGTGGCGGGTTGGGGGAGCAAGTTCTCTATTCTTCAGAACCTCTTCATGGACCAGAGAAGGAACAGATCTGGGTTAAATTCCCAGATCCCACAAAGGAAGGAGAGAATTGATTCTTGAAGGTCATCTAGTGACTTCCACATGCTTACTGTGGTATACACACACACACACACACACACACACACACACACACACACACACACACACACACACGCTCCCATTCCATGCACACTAATAATATTGACATTACATCAGAACAAAAATACAGAGAACATTCTCTGAAAAGGCTGTATTTGACTTAGCCTTTGAAACTGTGGCTCTGTTTCCTTTTGCCCTGTACGCCCTGTGTTCTCTCAGGAGCCTGGGAGAGCATCAGCAGAAATCACAGGAGTGAATAGTCACCTAGCTCTGGAAACTCCTTACATACAGGCAGACTTTTGTGCTTACTAAGAGTGGTCCTGCACACAAAGACTTAGCTTCAATGATGCAGTCTCTAGCATCCTAATCATGGTCAGTTGAACCTACCTTTGGTAAGCTCCACATCTTAGCATTTGCAGACAGTAACCTGTGCTAGCCACCATTATATTACTTAACACTACCTCTGGAATTCAAAGCAAACTCCAGTCCAGCCTTGTCACTGACCTGGTGGCTAAATTTTTTTATGTTAAGTAGCATAGCAAATCACTTGAAACTCAATAAAAACAAACCTATTTTTAATTGTAGCGTTTTGTTGTTCTGTTCTCGCCTCTGATCTGTTCTCCCCTTCTCATTTCCTCTCCCCTGTCAGGCCCCCAACACATCTGGCTCCCCACTTACAAATGAGTTCAGTTTCCCCAGCTCTGCCTCAGTCATGATGAAGCTAGAATTAGGCAGGCTTACCGACCCCCTTTTCCACATTTGACTATCTGTTGTCTTTCCTTCATCTTTGATTCTGTTGTGAGTTTTTGACTCAGTTCTTTTTTGAGACAGAATAATTTCTGCTAGGTTCTGGGAACTCCCCTCCCACCCGATGGAGACGTTTTTTTTGGGGGGGGAGGAAGAAGCAAGGCCCTGTTGAACTGAGCATTCAGTACAGATCTGCAGCGCCTTCTATTAAAATGTAAAGTGATCCGTTGAGTCATCCTTCATCCTCCCTCTGGTTTGACTGAGACGCTTTACGGTGCACTTTGCATGTCATTTCCCTGTAATGATTTCCCCATGGAGAAGGGTGTCTGATAGAATCCAGGCAGACTGAAGATTGCTCTGAGTCAAATGGATCTTTTATTCTTTTAGTATTAACCCTTATCTCTCAGTTTCCCATCCTCAAATTTTCCCTAAAGGAACCTTAATGAAGTAAACAGGCTCCACCACCCTCATTTAGACTCCTAATCACTATTCACAGATTCTTCTCACGTTAACAGCGTGAAGCTCTAGGGGACTATTCTGCTGGCTAGAAGGGGACATTGAGAGAGAATATTTCACAGAGATGCCCTGATAAAGAAACATGTAGGAAAGGGATGACATTTCTCTGTCCTCTAAGAGGCAGTTGCTAATGGGAAGCAGAAATTGATGGACGAGGAAGGAATATAAATGGAGAACACAGCAGAGTGACACTGTAACAATTTGGAAACCTGGCCAATCGTAGAAAATGGCCTGACCCAGGACGCTACCTTGCACCCGTGAATGGGTAGACTGCCACAAAAGAATAAAAAGAAGAAAAAGAAAAGAAAAAAAACTTTATCAAAAGGAAGGACAGTGCTATGAGAGATGGTGCAACCTGGCCTCCCTCTCTCTCTGTCCTCTCTTGCCCACACCTGCACCATTGCACGGTCACCACTAATAGTGAACTCAGGTTGGACTGCCTGGCATTAAGACCCTTCCACATGGCAGCTTCAGTATCCGCGTTCATGGCAGGAATGGTATATGTCCCCTTGTACTGTTCAGTTCAAGCTGTGGCCTTCTCCCCGGCTTTATAAACAGTGTGGTCTCACCTGAGATCACTGGGCAGAGATGCAGGCAGAGAGAACCAACATCCTCTAAGATGCTACCAGAGTCCAGTCCTGCCTCCTAGAGAGCACTGTTTTGCGGTGGGAAGAGAGCAAGGCTCTCTGGATGGGAAATTGGCTTCTGATTCATCTTTTCTTTGGACTGACTTTGTAGACAGGGAGGTTCCTGTAGTCCGGGAGAAGGCTTTCTCTGGCATCTCCCTCAGAGATGGCATTTTTCATCCAACCAGTTCCATGGTTTCCAGCATATCTAACTTCCTTTTAGGAGCTATGGTTAGAAATGCTTACATCTCAAGACGTCCCCAAAGCTCTTGTACTTTTGTAGAAACACAGAAGACAGAGTAGGAATGCCTTGGTTTCACCTGGCTTTTGTGTTACAAATGAGAAAACAGAGGTGCACAAACCAGTTTGCCTTTTGTGAGAAAGGAAAGCGTAGGATCTCTGAAAATAGTTAATGATGGGACAGAACCCGGGGAGCCTGGACCCTTCTAATGTCAGGGACACTTTGTTTTGTAAAATGTATTGTAGACATAAAAACAAACACACAAGTTTCGTGCTAGCTGGCTCAAATTACAAGCATTTATTTCCCAGTGCAGGTTGGAAATTTGGAGCAAGGGTACCAGCAGGTCAGGTTCTTGTAGGGGCTCTTACTACTTTAAAGGGTCATCATCTGATTGTGTCCTTAGATGGCAGGAAGAGAACTAGAGGGACCCCTAGTACCGGAGCTAATCCTGGTCATGAAGACTCTGCCATCATAACATGACCTAATTACCTCCCAAAGCCCTACGTCTGAGATCATCATCACACTGGGAGTTTAAGCTTCAATATTCCCCAATACTATGTATCTCCTCGGTGTAACCTTGTAATGGAATCATGGGTCATAATCCATGTTGGCCATCAACTTCACTAGACATTGCAAGTTGTTTTGGAGCTATTAAACCAACAAGAATTCCTGGTGCCTCACAGCATCACAAATTTAATATTGTCAGACTTTTCTTCTTTCTACACAGATGTTTATGTGTTATCTTTAATTTTCTGTTGCTTTTAGATGGATCCAGACAGTCTGCCTCAACCATTGTAATATATTTTCCAGGTCAGCCTCTGGGGCAGGCCCTGGCTCCTCACTCAGATTATATTTAAATGGGAAAAGTTAGCCATGTTACTACTTTTTGTTCTTATTGGATACTTTGAAGTTTAGAATATTTTTTTGTTTTGATCTGTGTGAAAGAACAAGTGAAGCCATCCCCAGAGCTACAGAGCCTCTCATGATTATTTCCTGTATAAATCTGGGTGGATTTTTCAACTGTGCAGCAAAAAACTATTGTGACAAAGGTGTTAGTAAATCGATCTACATCCCGAAAGGTCAAGGAAAATTAACGTTTATGCTGAACTAGGAAAACCATTGAGAACTGCTAAGGATGCATCCCAGTGATGTAGTTCTAAGGTCTTCAGTCTGAACAACAGCCTTCAATCTCCATACCCTTGGCACTAACCAGAAGACGATAGATGGAGAATTTGAGTAAAGAAAGCAGAGGGAACATTCTAGCTGTTCCACCGTGGCCTCCCTTTAGCTATCTAAGGCATTAGTGACATTAAGTGACAAGCACTCACTTTCCCATTAGGAAACACTGAAGTCGACTGCTTTCTTTTCCGCTGTCAGTAGGAAGTTTGATGTGTTTAGAAAGTGTTTCTAATCTAAAAGTAATACCAAAGCCACTTCAGTAGCTGTGCACTTGAGAATCTCTATAGTCTTGCTAACTTTCTCCTCTAAAAACTAACCCTTACAGATTTACAGTAAATAACTTCTTAAATGCCTGATAAAAGTAGAAATTCACTCAGCAATCACTAAATAATTTAGCATTTGATTTACAGAAGTGTTTACTTAATGCGCTGTTTCTGGGAGGAATGGATGGGGAGCACCAAGTGAAATGGTTTATAATTTACTCCTTTACACCGACAAGGCATATTCATTTTTTTTTCAATCTCAAGCACTATAGACATGACAGGTTGTCTGTAAAATTTAACGTTCTACTTTTTGTGAATTGCAGCTTTTCAGATCTCCCACTGTGGATTTTTTAACTTGGTGAATTATACTTTTAACACAAGAACTGTTAGACACTTCTACTATCTGCATATGATCCAGTAATGAATGAAAAGTGGATAAGTCAAGAAGAGTCTGCATTCATTAATATTGTATTTTTGTCTGATAAGAGTTGTGGCCCATGTAGCTTCTTTTGAGGGGATGAACATGCCATAATAATATAGTAGTAATTAACTTTTCCCGTTGAACCATATGAGGAAATGATTGGGGTGTGTGTGTTATGCACATGTGCAGCTGGGGTTTTTGGCATGCAAAAAGAATGAGATCCAGCCAAAATCCAAATCAGAACCTTTGGAAAGCTTTCTCACAATCTGACTTCAGCTAATGTCTACATACTTTAACACATTGTCTACTGCTTAGAGTAAAGACTGGCTGTCAGACTCCTGCATGCTATTCTGGGTTCCCTGCTCCCCACACTGTGAACTATTTCATTCTTAGATCCTGAGATCCCTACTGATTTGCTGCATTAGGCGGCAAGTGTTGCTTAATTAACATTAGGAATGAGGGGAAACAGAAAGCAGAATGCACAGTGCTGCAGAGAGAGCCAGAGTCAGATCAGCATTCACAGAAACACGTGATGATGCGGGGTGTAGGGGCTGTGGAAACAGTGTGTTCCATCATGCTTAGAGCGATCCGGGAACAGAAGAGTCAGTGGAGAGGCAAAGAGGAAGAGGAAGACAATGGAGCAACTGTAGCAGAAAGAATTGTCCAAGAGTTGGATAACAACATCCACACATCACCAGATAAAAGTCTAGCATTTCATGATAATGAACTCCAGTGTTTGCTAGTTTTCATGTCCATTTGACACGGGCTAGAGTCATTTTGGAAGGGGGAAAAAAAAACCTCAGTTGAGGAAATGTCCCTGTCAGACTGCCCTGTGAGCAAACCTAGGAGGCATTTTCTTCATTGGTGATTGATATGGGTGGGCCCACCCACAGGGATAGACACCCCTGTGTGGTTAGTCCTGGGGGGGTATAAGAAAGCAGACTGAGCAAGCTACAAGAAACAAAGCAGTAAGCAGGGTTCCTCCGTGGCCTCTGCTTGCCCTGACTTCCCTCAGTGATAGACCGTGAGATAGAAATATAAGTGAAATAAACCTTCTCCTCTTCAGGTTGCTTTTGGTCATGGTATTGTATCATAGCAATAGAAACACTAACTCTGGCCTCAGACATGTGGAAGACCCCGGGTTGAATTCTCCATCGCCACCTCGAAACAGATTCCAGTTTAGTTTATACTGTTTGATGGACAGCATTAATACTGTTTAGACAGAAGAGTAGATATCCGTGTTAATGTGACTTTTTTAAACCTACTTTGTCAACTGGGACTCCATATATATCCCCTTTCCTTTCAAAAGCCAGCCCTCTTAGGAAAAGGCTGGGTCTTCAAGACCCTCCTCTGAGGGAGCCCAGCCTTGCTTGTATCCTGGAATGTGATGATCCACCCTCTGCCTTGTTTTGCCACTATTCATGGCTACAGCTTCCTATTCTGATGTGAATGTCCCCACTGACATATTCTTTAGTTCATGTTTGCTTGCTCAGGTGACATTCCCAGCCCAGGCTAAGGGCTGAAGGCTCTGACAGCATCACTTTTCCATGTTGCCCTCTTGAGTTCCCAGTTCCTAAAAGAAACCTGACTTCAAGAACTGGTTGTCCTCCCTAGGAATGGCAGATCTTCCTAATTTGGGATCTGCGAAGCAGGATCCTGGAATCCCGCTTTTCCCCCATCTCTCCAGAAACCTTTGCACACTGTCTACTTCATTTCTACAACTAACTCTTCAGAGACAAGTTTTTATTTATGCAACTTCTACAATAAAATTGTATTCAAACATTGTTTTTAAAGGACCAAAGAAAGTTTCTCAATGAAAAGGTAATATCCCACTCTACCTAATCACCTCAACCTTCCTAATGCTGCCACCCTTTAACCCAGTTCCTACTGTTGTGGTGACCCCAACCATGAAGTTAATTTTGCTGCTGCCTCATAAATGTAATTTTGCCACTGTTATGAAAATATATTTGGAGGCAGATGTTTGTCAAAGGGGTCATGACCCACAGGTTAGACAGACGTAGATCTATTTCTCTTATAGCCTCCTGAACTGCCATAAGATTTTAGGTCTGCAAGATCACAGCTGAACTTGTGGTCGGTGCCTTTTTTTTTAAACCTGGAAAAGGAGAAGCAGGATTGTCCAAGTTCACAGAGTGGGTCAATGCCATGGCTGAAGCAGAGGCCACACCTCTTTCTACTGCACCTCACTTCCCCACATCACTTCCCTTGTTCTCTGTACTTTCTTCCATTCATAGTTCACTCAGTTTATGGCTTTGTATTCTGCATAGCAAGCTCCTGTCCCAATATAGTTACGATGCTATAGATGGTGTAACTAAATTGCTATAGGTTACCCCTAAGTAGATGAGTTACCCTTTATAAGTCCCCTTTTAGTGAATTGAGTCTGTCGCCTATTTCTTAGAACATTAGTTGCTCATCCAGGTTTTAAGTGTTGCCTGCTATAATTTTTATAGTCAGTATTTTATGTAGACTAAAAGGAAAAAAAAATGAATGTGATAGGACCAGGGGTAATTATTTGAGAATGGAGAAAAGAAATCAGGATTAAGATTTGATATGATAGATGAGAAAATCCTATAAACATCCAAGGAAATAAGGGCTAATTAGAAGACAATAGAGTGGCTGGAGAGGGGGCTCAGAGGCTAAGAGCACTTGCTGCTCTTACAGAGGACCTGAGTTTGGTTTCCAACACCCACATCAGCAGTTCATAACTCCTGCTACTTTAGCTCCAGGAGATCCAGTGCCCTCTCCTGGCCTCTTCGGGTACTTGCACTTATATTCATATACCCACATGCCTTAGTCAGGGTTTCTATTTTTTCTATTGTGATGAAACACCATGACCAAAAGTCAACGGAAGCCAGGATGAGAGCTCAAACAGCACAGGTACCTCAAGCATGGAGCTGACCACGGGCTTGTTCCTCATGGCACCAGCCCAGGGGTGGCCCTCCCTCATTGATCACTATTAAGAAATACCCTACAGCTGCTTCTTATGGAAGTATTTTCTCAGTTGCAATTCCCTCCTTTCAAACGACTCTAGCTGTGTCAAGTCGACATAAAACTAGCCAGGATACCGCATGCAGTCAGACACACATATACATAACTAAAAATAAAATAAATCTTTTTTAAAAGGAAGGCAGAAGAAAACACTGTGTTCTTTAGTAAAGAGTGGAGAATTTACCGACAATTTCCCAGTGTTAAACAGACACCAGAAACCTTGATTTCTATTCCATGTCTTAGGAATGTTTGCAGCTGAATTGTGTCAGTTATAATGTAATTCTTCTGATTTCATTTTTAATTGATTGTGAACAATCAACTTTACATATACTTCATCTTTTATTTGAATGCCAAAGAATTAATGTTTTCCTCACAAAGACTTTTTGTAAAAGCACCATTTGTAGCAGAATGTAGTTTATGCTGTATTGTTAACAATGTGATAAGTTATTGCTTATAAAGTACTAGAGAAATTATAACTAATAAATCCAGAGTGCCACTGAGATGGCTGGGGGAGGGCTGGTAAAGGCAAGCACCAGGTTTGATCCGAGAGCCCCTATGAGGGAAGGCCTGACACCTGTAAGTTGTACTCTGCTAACCACGTGTATACTGTGGCACATGCATACACACCATAAACACGTGTGTAGAACAATTTCTAAAAATAAATCCAGGATATTTTCTTCTAGCGAGGATTGAGCAAGAATCTGAAGAACTATTAAATGTAGAATACATGAAATAATGCTTCTCAGTACACTAGATGGCTAGGCAAACAGCTCAGTTCACAAAGTGCTTACCTTGCAAGCATAGGGCTGGAGTTTGATCCGCTGAACTGGCTACAAAGCTCTGTGATGGGCTGAAGATGTAGTTCAGTTGGTAAAGTGCTTATCTCGAATGCAGAAAGCATTATTTGGTTCCCCGCACTATGTTAAATTAGGCATGGTATTGCATCCCTGTGATCCAAGCAGATCAAAGCAGAAGTAGCAAAAGCCTAGAAAATGGAAGAGACTTAACTACCAAAAAAAAGGCAAAGCATCGGCACACGCCTGTAATCCCAGTGCCTGGGATGCAGAGACATCTCATACATGGGGAAAGCCTTGCTCAGAACAGGAGTTCAGAGAGTCTAGAACTGATGCCTGTTCCTCATAGCCAGGCCAGAAGACCAGGATTTAAGCAGACACAGAGTACAGTGCTCATGAGTGTCATGAATACATAGTGAGGAGTAAAGAGCCCCAGACTAACGGCTGTTTTTCATACAACCTCAAATGCAAAATCCAAAATATTCAAACTGCTCCCAAGAACCTTATCTTTGTCTTGCAGCAAAGCACAGAATTATACATCATAAGGCAAAATAGCCATTGTCAACAAAGTGAGTCCAAAATTTAACTGACAATGTCTGGCATGCAGTCAAGTATGTTCAATAATGCAAAGAAACAAGGATCTGAGCTAGCAACAATACAAATACCAAACACCGTGCAATAGTGATTGTGATTTTGTTCATGTTAAGTCGGAAAGAAGATTTAAACATCTTAAGTAGAGGCATGGAAGACATTTTTAAAGACCCATGTGAGACTTCTTTACCAATATCTAAGGTTACAGTAATGAGATAAAAATTTATGTTACCTTTGATAATGATAAATGGCAGAATAGCCATTGCAGAAGAAATGACTTCTGAAATAGAGACCATCTAGGCTGGCGTGTAAGGTGAGGAGGAAAAAATGAAACACTTAAATGAGCATTTCTCAGTTGGTAGACAATTTCTAACAGGCGAGTCTTGAGCCATCTTAAGAGAGGAGGCAGCAAAAATATTTGGTAAACACTTGAGAAAATGATGACTGAAATGTCTTCAGATACGAAAGCTCCACAGCCACAGACCCAAAAAACTGGAAGGAGACAAAGACAATTGTCCCGTCACATTGTCCCTCAGGGAAAATGCATGATAAAGAGAAAGGCGCTGGACACTGCCTGTCCCCTCTCCCCTCCTCTCTCTCCCCTCCTCTCTCTCCCCTCCCCTCTCTCCCCTCCCCTCTCCCCTCCTCTCTCCCCTCCTCCCTCTCCCCTCCTCTGTCTCCCCTCCCCTCTCTCCCCTCCCCTGCTCTCTCCCCTCCTCTGTCTCCCCTCCCCTCTCTCCCCTCCCCTGCTCTCTCCCCTCCTCCCTCTCCCCTCCCCTCTCCCTCCCTCTCTTCCCCCTGCCCTTTCCCCCCATTTCTCTCTTTCTGAAGTTTCTTGCTGTGTGGCCTAGCCTAGCTGTGGTGTAGCCTCGGGCTCCCCAGGGCTGGGATTCTGAGGGAAGGGTTTTAATTGAAGCACTTCAAGTGAAAAGATGTGAGATGGAAGGAAACCTCATCACCACAGCAAGAGCATCTGTGAAACACCTGCTGCTAACATCGTGCATCCTGGTGAAATGTTTCCCGTTAACATCAGCAAGGCAATGATTTTGATTCTTATCACCTCTGTTCAGTGTTACACTAGAGCCACTGGTAACATGGCCAGGAACAAAAATACACAAATAATCCAAATTAAAAAGGAGTGTTTTTACTTACAGACAGCATTCTCTTCACTGTAGAAATGTTATAGGAGCTTCAGGAAAGGGCTGTGAGAACCAGTTAGCAATTTAGGCAGGATCATTACACAGAATCATTTCTTGGGGCTATCGATGTAGCTTAGTGGTGGATATTTGCTTAGAATTCTAGTAAACAGGCCCTGAGTTTGCTATTCAGCGCTTAAAAAAATTGTATATTAGCAATGAAAAATCAACAGTTGGTACTTTAAAATGATGTTTGAATGCTTAGGTATAAGCTGTGAAAATATATTAATAATCATACAGCGCTAAAAATTTATGTCAGCTTTGACACCAGAAGCACAATAAATTTCTTAAAAGTTATATAATTGGGTTTTATCGAGTGAAAACTTTAAGAATAAATATTAAGAGAAGAAGACAAGCAATGGACAACTGGAGGAAAATATTAGCTTGTCACATAAAAGTCTGTTTGGAACAGTAAGAACTCTGAAGAGTCCATAGTAAGAAATAGACAACCCGATTCGAAATGGGAAGCGTCTAGCATGGTGTCATGTATATTCCCAGCACTCATGAGGCAGGGGTAGAAGGATCCAGAGTTGAAAGCTAGCCTGGGCTAAAGCAAAACCCTGCCTCAAGAATTAAATTTACAAAGTTAAACAGGCAAAGTGTCTGAATAGGCAAATAAGCACTTGAAAGAGCTCTGCATCTTCAGCCATTACAGAAGGTAAATTAAAAGAACAGGTGTCTCAGAGCAGCTCCGAGGATGCCCGGAGTTGCAGAGATTGGCCATGCCAGATGTTGGCAAGGATGTCAAAAACCAATGCTTGTAAGCTCCTAGGGGGAAGTAAGGTGGTACAGTCATGTGAGAAAACAATGGTAGTTTCTTAAAAACTTAAACTTGCACATGCCCTGCGATCCATCCATCCTCTCTCATGGATCCTTCCCCGAGAGAAAGTCAGGTACCTGTCCGTATGATGGCTGAAGCACCGATGTTCCCAGCAGCTTTAGTTTTAGTACCCCAAACTGGAAACAACCCCAATATCCATCGGCAGACATGAAGGACATGAAGGGCTTAAAGCTTATACTATATCCACGCAGTAAGCACAAGTCAGCAATAACATAACAAACTGTTTATTAATTCTTAGTTGGCAAACAAAATAGATTTTTGCCTATGGTATTTAAATTTTTAATATTTTAATTATTTGATTATTTCATTCAGTGTATTTTTATCATACTCATTCCCACCCTTTCTCCTAACTCCTCCCAAATCTGTTTCTACCTTCCTACCTCTCAAACCATTGCCTACCCCTCACTAGCCCCATCAAATTCAACTTGTGCTGCCCATTTATTCATGCTGTGGGGCTATCTACCAGATTTACCAGAGGCCACACACTTAAATAAAACTGACTTTCCCTACCCAAGAAGTGGTCTGCTGCCCACAGCTCCTCGTTTGTGGGTGGGGGCTTCTGAACCCTTTGTCTGTGCCGGAATGTTAATTGGTGTGATCTGAATTCATGAGTGTATCAGCCCTGTCAAGTCCTGCCAAAACAGCTTTGCTCCGATTCTCCCCAGCTTCTGCCTCTTAGAACCTTTCTGTCTCTCTTCCAGCTTCATCCCACAGCCTCTAGGAGGGCTAACATATCTGTCTCCTTTGTTCCAAGCAGCCCATGACTCTTGTTCTCTGTACGTTTCTGCATTTATCCACCAGTCACTGCACAAAGAAACTTCGCTGATGAGGTTCGAGAGCTTTACTCACTCCTCTATGGGTAGAAACCTAAGAATTTAGAGGCAGTTCATTTAACGGGATAATAATAGTAGATTCATCTCTGGGGCCAGGAGTTCTCTAACCATAGGTTCTTGATATTTACAGTGCCAGGCACTTGTTTCCTCCTGAACAAGGAGCCTTAAATTCAATGACGAAGCAGTTGGCTACTCCCATAATACTTGTGCCACCATGACACCAGGGAAGTATCTTGCCATGCCCGTTATTATTGTAACTTGCAGGATTCACAGATTGCTGACATTTTCTCCCAAAACCTACTTAACACCTTCCTGTACTACGAAAGCTATCTATCCCGTTGGAAGAAAACTTGCTTCTCGGTTCCCACTTGATTTTGTCATGTCCTGTGACAAATGTGTATGGTATCTTCATACTCTGATCCCACTGCAAGAGGCTCCACAAACTGCCCACACCATTTGACAGTCGTCTACCTTTGGAGGGTTTAGTTCCTTTCCATGAAGATTCCTCAGTGATTGTTCTGAGTCAGTGAGCTCCCAGTAGCTCCAGTCAGCCATCTCTGTGGGTCTCCTCCTCATGATCCTCATCCCTTTGCTCATATACTCCCTCCTCCCTCTCCAGCTGGACCTGGAGCTCAACCTGGTGCTTAGCTATGGATCTCTGCTTCTACCTTCATCAGTTGCTGGATGAAGGGTCTATAATGACAGTTAGGGTGGTCATTCATTTGATTATAGGGGAAGTCCTGTGTAGGCACCCTCTCCACTATTGCTTGACATCCTAGCCAGGGACATCTTGTGGGTTCTTGGAGGTTTCCTTAGCACCAGGTTTCTTTCTAACCCCTTCTATCAAAATATCCATCTCTTTATTTCTCCCTCTCTGTTTCTCCACTCACTCAATCATCTACCTCCCCCATGATTTTTTCTCATCTCCCCTTGCTCGCTGTCCATTATGATCCCAATGTACTCAGGAGATCTTCTCTATTTCCTCTTCCCAAGGGAATCCCTGAATGTATCTCTTAAATTATTTTTGTTACCAAGGTGTTCAAGGATTGTGGTTTTCAGTCTGGATATTCTTTGCTTAATGTCTAAAATCCACTTATGAATGAGTACATCCCATGCCTATCTTTCTGGGCCTGTGTTACCTCACTCAGGATGCTATTCTCCAAATCCATCCACAGAAAATACATTCCACAAAATTATAGAAGAAAACTTCCCCAACCTATAGAAGGAAATGCCTATAAAGATAGAAAAAGCTTGCAGAACACCAAATAGACTAGACCTCCCCCAAAAAAGTCTGCTTGCCACATAATAACCAAGCCACTAAACCTACAAAATAAAGAAGGAATAATAAGAGCTGCAAAAGAAAAAGGCCAAGTTACCTATAAAGGCAGACCATTCAGAATATCACCAGACTATTCAGTGGAAACAATGAAAGCAAGAAGGTCCTGTTCAGATGCTTTACAGACACTAAAAGAACATGGCTGCCAACCCAGACTACTATACCCAACAAAACTATCAATCACCATAGACAGAGAAAACAAGATATTTCATGACAAAACCGGATTTAAACAATACCTATCCACAAGTCCTGTTCTACAGAAAGCCCTAGAAGGAAAACTCCAACCTAAGGAAACTAGATACACCCGTGAAACCACAAGCAGTAGATGATACCACAAGAAAAAAAAAAAAAAACCCAAAGAAGAGACACACATATACACAGAGGGATACACAAACACCCACACACTACCACCCTTTTGATTTCTTACTTAAACCTAGATTTTGTCTTTCCAAGTCTGGCTAATTTTGCTTTTCTAGTTCCATACATTTTTCTGCTAATAATATGACATTTTCTTTAAAGCTGAATAAAACTGTATTGTGTATGTGCACCGAATTTTCTATATTCATTAGTCTGCATATTGGCATCTAGGCTGTTTCTTTCCATTACCTGGCTATTTTGATCATGCCACAGTAAATACAGATGTACAAGCATCTCTGAAGCTTGCCAACTTAAACTCCTTTATGTGTATACCTAAGAGTTGTACTTTGTACCATATGGGTTTTAGCTTTTTGGCACACCTCCACCCTGGTTTCCATAATGGCTGCACTAGTTTACATTCTTATCAACATAATATAAGGAGGAACAAACCTTTGATATATCCAACAGCATGAGTAGATAACAAAATAATTATTCTGAGTAAGATAATTTAGACAGAATAATATATTATTCCATTTAAATATAATTCTAGAAGAGGCAAACAGATGTAAAAAACCTGAGCAATAGTTGCAGGGCTACTAAGAGGTGTGAGGGCTACACCAGACTTTGAGTGATGACGGTATGTTCATCTTGATTGCATTGATGACTTCCCAGTTGCATACACATGTCAGATGGCAACTGCATACTCCAAATATTGCCGCATCATATACTACAGCTGTTTTCAAAAGTGAAAATGAAGACAGGAGAATACGGACTTGTTACTGGGATTTATGCTGGTAATAAGCATTGCTGAAAAGCTAACCTTTGATTCAACCTTTGTGAACAGTGCGTTTCAAAATTACTCCCAGGGTCCTTTTGAGCACAAAGAAATCTTTATAACTCTTACTTTGAATGTATCTTTTCTCATGGTTTCTATTGTAACATTGTTTCCTTAAAGATGTTCATTGGGTCCTCCTAGGTCATGGCAGCATTACTCCACAACTGAGACAGGAATGACATGTATTGCTCACACTCTGCCATAAAGGGTAGAGGATGAATGGAATAGCAGGCTACACTACATTTTAGTGTACATGTAGTTTTGTGCATTCCTTGAATCATATCTCATGGTTTAATATTAATTTAGTCTACTTAACTTCGTTGCCAAATTTTAAATTAGGAGCTTGCATGTATTTCCTCAAAACAGCATTTCAAATATTTTAAAAATGATTTGTTCCCTTTTAACACAAATCTCAGTTAGTAATTAGACTATTTATACACACAAGTTCCATTATGCCTCCTAATGAAATCAAAACTACCCAGCGTCCCATTAAAAGATGCAGGGTAACGAGATGCAGTGAGTGGAAGGGAAGCCATAGGTTGCAGTCTTACAGATGTTACTGACTTGGTTATGCCAACTCAGAAGGACTGTGCTCCTTAGCAATCCTGCTCTCCTCTGCCAGGCCCCTCGATGGAAGAACGAGGAGCTGGGAAGGTCCTCCGTGTCTTCTCTGTCACTCCTGGGATACTGACTCAGCTTTGCTTTCTTCCAGGGTTTGAACGGCATGTCTGTGGATGAGAAGCCTGACTCCCCCATGTATGTGTATGAGTCCACAGTCCACTGTGCCAACATCCTCCTCGGCCTCAATGACCAACGGAAAAAGGACATTCTCTGTGATGTGACTCTGATTGTGGAGAGGAAGGAGTTCCGAGCCCACCGGGCTGTGCTGGCTGCATGCAGTGAATACTTCTGGCAAGCTCTGGTTGGACAGACAAAAGATGACTTGGTGGTCAGCTTGCCTGAAGAGGTACAGTTACTTGGTGTGTTTGTATGGTTGATACAGGAGGTTTGTTGACATTTTAAAGCATGACGAAGAAGGAAGTGGATGTTACATGTATGCCACACTGATGTCCCCATCGCCCACATGTTGGCTTGTAGCATAATCAGCTTTATTTGATACACTTCAAGCCTCAGAAACATGAATACAAAGTGAGCCTCACCTGGGGCCCAGGCCCCGCAGTTTCTAGTTCGCTTAAACCTCATGTTTTGAGTAGTTGAGCCTCAGTGTGATGCAGTCCTTTGTGTGGGATTTGAATCACTCCTATTTCTTCTCTTTCGAATGGATCATTAGATTTCCCCTGAGAATCAAACAGTGAAAGAATTCACAGGACCTTCCTTGCTTAGGGAAAAAACAAAGCAAGCAGCCATTCTCACCATTAATGCAGTGAGATTCTAAGAAGTGTAAATTTGCCTTTCTCATCAATATTGAAAATATCCCCTACTTACTCGGGTTTTTTAACTGCTTCTGGGAAGAGTCATTTTGATACTTGGGGACATGAATACCTGGCTTACTCTGGGACCCTGAGAGGCAGGGGACCCCGAAGATGGGCTTCCTAATAGTGAACCACCTTATTGATCACTCTTCAAATTGCTTATGTTCCTCAATCATTCTGAGTCCCCGTCTTTTCATAAGACTGGGGAAAATGCTCAGCACGCTTGAACTTAGCTGTGGGACAGTGCTTCTCTGTGTAGAACCAGCATGGTGTACAACTCCAGAGCCACGAGCAGCCATTTGCAAGCTGTGCACTGCACAACCTACAGAGGCCCAGCTCATATACGCCTCCTCATGAATGAGGTCCAAGATGCGGTGACATATTTTATATTCAATAAAATCAACCTGGAATATCAGAAAACAGAGTCACCCACTGTCAAGCCACAAGGGCCTTTTATCCCAGCACAGGAAAGACCGGGAGTGGTGACCTACGCCTTTAATCCCATGACTCCAGAGACAGAGGTCTGTCTATGAGTTCAAGGCCTAACTACCAAACAGTAATAGCTCACACTTTATTCCTAACTCTAAAATTGTGATGCAGAGTTGAACTGGAAGTGAAACAACTGGGCGAGGATGATATTTAAGGCAGGCATAGGAAGACATTGAGGTATCTGTGGAAGCAACAAGTCAGTCTGAGGACTCTTGCAGATAGCATTTACCCTGAGAAGTTGGCTGGGTGAGAATTGACTGTGATCTGTTTCCTCTCTCTGATATTCCAGACTGATTTTCTTAAATATAAAATACATCACCACACCAGGATTGCCTCCTCCACTTCATAGCTTCTGCACAGCAGTCTCATAACATGTCAAAGACCCAGAACATAAGGAGTTAAAGATTGCAATTACCACAAGTTTCAGGATCGCAAACTCTAGATGCCATCAGAAACACAGGGAAAATGTTATATGTAAAACAGTGGGGAATGGAGGAATGAGCCCCTGCATCACCAAAACTCATCCAAGTCTAACATGAAAGAGACAGGAAGGGATGGAGACGCGGCTCAGTGGCTGAGCACTTGCCAAAGCATGTTCATTCCAAAGCACTAAAAACAAGATATGTGGGATGGAGGAGACACCAGATTTGGGGCCCTTGTTAGACTGCCTGCACGGAGCAGAATGGCCCGCTGATGGACCACATAAGTTCGCAGTACCTTCACGTAGGCACTCTTTCGTGGTCATTATAGACGGCTCTTTTCCCATTTCTTGTACAGTCGTGTGAGAAGAAAAAGGATAAACCACTTAAAGATGAAGTAGCCAAGGTCAAATCAGGGAGTGGACCATTGGATAGAGAAAGCAAAGCAGCGACAGCTGTGGTGTGGTCCTGAGGAGGGCGGGCATTTCCCTGCTGAACTAAGTGGAGGCGTAGCAATCAGTGAGTTGCCACAAGGAGTAGCTGAGATCGTGAATGTAAAAGCTTTTAATACAGCCCATCCTGTAGCAGGTTACAAGAATACCTTCCTTACTTATTCCAGCTCTAGAATTCTCTGGAACTATTTACAAAACTTCCAGTAATTCAAAGTACTCTCAGGAAGTGATGCCCACTGTTTATTTGCTAGTGTTTTCTGTTTGAGAGACAATTCGCGTGTGTTACTCATTTCCGGAATTAGATACTAAAATGCATATACAAATGAAACTCTTACATGATGTAGTGATCTTTCCTCAATGATTGTGTTAGCCACATCATACTTGCTAGAATGTAGAGCCTAAACCCCAGCCTGTTCCCAGTTATAACTTGAATCCTGGTCTACTTAACCTCTCTGAGCTTGCTTCTTACTTGTAAGAGTCTCTAAAATTCTGAAGCCTTTAAATTATTTATCAAAATATAATACCTGTCCAGTAAAACATAAAGGAATCCAAGCTATAAATAAATGTTACAAAACCTGAATTGTTTTTTGTCCAATCAAACCCTTGATACAAATGCTTCTTTCCATGGTATTGCTCATATCTATTCAGAGCAAGACGATGCTGACTGCAGCCAAGAACATCCAACAAGAGCATACTTGACCTTCTTGGTTGTATTAATTAAGAGTGAATTGACAATGTATTGATCTTACTGCTTCTGACCCTATCAAGTGACTTTTGTCCATATAGTCCCTGGGTCATCCATGTGTTACTCAGCTTTCTGTCACTGAAAAAAAAAAAAAAAACTAGAAAAAAAAAAACTTAAAACAGAAGAATTCTTTTGGTTCAGTGTATCAGTCCATGATCACTTAGTTGTGTAGTTTCTAGGCCTGAGGTAACACAGAGCATGGGACAGAAGGGCCTAGTAGAATAGAGTTGGTTGTCTCCTAATGGCCAAGAAGAAGAGAGAGCAGACAAAGAAAGAAGCAATGTACATCACTCAAGCAGGCAGGCTTCCCAGCTGGAGACATCCTTTCTCCAGCTAGTCCCTGCCTTCTGTAGTTTCCACACATTCCAGTGCATTCAGATGAGTATCCATCTACCCACGGATTAATTCATTGATATGTTTACAGACCTCATGATCCAATTACCTCTGAGCACGGCTGCATTGGAAACCACACCTTCAGTTGTGCCTTTGGGGTCATCTCAGACTTAAACTATTGAAATCTTGCTATATGTGTATCTTCAGTTATAAGTAGATACAAGTGTATTTTCCCTTAGTTAATATGAGTTTATATTAATAGTAACATAGCTCTTCAGTGTGTTTCTAGTGTGTCTTAGTCACTGTTCTATTGTTAGGAAGTGGCACCATGACCAAGGCAGCTCTTAGAAAAGGAATTATTTATTTGGGGGCTTGCTTCAAGTTTCAGAGGTTTAGTCCTTTATCATCATGGCAGGCAGAGTGGCAGCACGCGTGCAAGCACTGAGCAGTAGCTGAGAGCCACAACATGATTCATAGGAAGAGAGAGAGAGACTCTGAGCTTGGCTTGGGCATTTGAAACCTCAAAGCCCACCCTCAGTGACAAGGCCACGCCTCCTAATCTTTCTAATCTTTTCAAACAGTGCCACTCCTTCATCACTCATTCAAATACGTGAGCCTATGGACACTGTTCTCATTCAGACCACCACATAGTAGGACCTGTAAATGAGCCCCAGAGGCGTTTTCCTTTATGGATCTGTCTGTCCCAAAGCCTGCATTGAAGAGCCTTTCCTCTGTTTAGAGCATTTGTCCACGGCCCCATGCACTAGGAATCACCGTCTTGCTGCTTGCTGTGTGCACACTGAGGAGTCCTTGTAGGCTCACACTTAGCCCAGTGGGTAACTTCATAGAATTCAACTGAAAAGGCAAATGGGTACACATCTCTCTAAAAAGTCATGACTGGGAATTAACTATATTTGAGTCTTAAAAAGCCTTAGATTTTCTCCCTAGGTATCTTTACTTTCATCTAATCCTGTCATTAAATTTGAATAAATTTCTAGCCTGCCCTCACTCTTGCTCTACTTGCCACACCTCCACACCCCATGCTCATACCTGTCACACCTCCACACCCCATGCTCATACCTATCATACCTACACACTCCATGCTCATACCTGACACACCTCCACACCCCATGCTCACACCTATCACACCTTCACACCCCATGCTCATACCTGTCACACCTCCATACTCCATGCTCACACCTATCACACCTTCACACTCCATGCTCATACCTGACACACCTCCACACACCATGCTCACACTTACCACACCTCCACATACCATGTTCACACTTGCCACCCCTCCATACTCCATGCTCCTACCTGCCATACCTCCATACTCCATGCTTACCCTTGCCACACCTCCACACACCATGCTCACACTTACCACACCTCCACATATCATGTTCACACCTGCCATACCACAACACACCATGCTCACACTTGCCACCCCTCCATACTCCATGCTCCTACCTGCCACACCTCCATACTCCATGCTTACCCTTGCCACACCTCCACACACCATGCTCACACCTCCCACACTTGTACACACCATGCTCACACTTACCACATCTGCACACACCATGCTCACACTTGCCACATCTGCACATACCAAGTTCACACTTGCCATACCTCCACACACCATGCTCACACTTGCCACACCTCCATGCTCCTACCTGCCACACCTCCATACTCCATGCTTACCCTTGCCACACCTCCACACACCATGCTCACACCTCCCACACTTGTACACACCATGCTCACACTTACCACATCTGCACACACCATGCTCACACTTGCCACAGCTCTACATGCTAGACAACCAGCATTGTATGTTTCACTCTGAGAGTTCCTCTTTGACCTAGGAAAGTTCCTAAAGCAAACTGTAACCCTGCCCCACCCCTCCTTTTTTTGTTTAGGCCAAACTTAGCTTTTCTCTTTAACTACCAACCAGTCCTACATAGCCCTGACTCATGATTGCCTACAAATAAGAGCCATTGACAGCCCCTAACCTGAACGGACATATACGTACACATGCGCACATACACACACAGAGAGAGAAAGAGAGAGAGAGAGGTGGAAGGGTTAGTACTTTTGTTCCATAATTGAACAGATCATTTAATTTATCATTGTTAACTGTGCTTTGTGCTGAGAGAGGAGATGGTAGCTGGTGCTCCAGGCATCTCGGGCCAGATCTCCCACTACGCATTAGACTAAAGATAGCTTAGCAAACAGCTCCTTAACTATGGTCATGGAAAACATCTCAGGCTTGATGCTTACCATCCCAGAAGAGGCCTCACAGTCATGAAGTTCAGCCCATGGTCTGTGAAATACAGAGGACAGAAATGGGCTGTGTGTCCTAAGGAGAGAGGTGCACATCACCCTTTTCAGAAGTCTGATGCCCGCCCCCCAAGAGCACTAATGAGCTGCTTCTGGTGCTTACTCTCTTGGTACCAGCACCATTTTTATCTGGTTTCTTATGTCCTTCCAGGCTCAGAGAGAGCATGGCTACAGGGTAGAAATGAGTATAGCCTTTCAGGTGGCTTTACATTTATTTTCTTTATGTGTATACATGTGCATCTGCATGCATTTATATGCACCACATGCATGCAGGTGCTCAAAGAAGCCAGAGGATTCTGGGTCCCCTGAAAGTGGAGTTTTCGGTAGTTGTGAGTTACATGATATGAGTACTGAAAACTGAACCCAGGTACTTTGGGAGAATAGTCAATATTCTTAACTGATGAGCCATCTCTCTTCATTACATGAAGTATATGTTTTAGCATTACAAATATTTTTCATTTATGCTTGTCTTTCAACTCCTATCCCAACAATTTGAGACAATTTTTTTTTTATTCTCATTAAAATAGGGGTAGAGAGGGAGATCTGGGCATGATAGCACACACCACTCTTCAATTTTAAGAGGCAGAAGTAAGCAGATCTCTGAGTTCAAGACTAAAACAGGTAGGCCTAAATAGGGAGACACTGCCTCAAAATTTTCCCCTCAAAAAAATAGGAGAGAAAAATCTGGCCCAAGAGGGCTAGGAAAAAAAGACACCTGTTGAGTTCTGTTCCTAAGGTGTGATAAGGCTAATAATCCCTGGTGGTGCTGCCAAGCATAACGGCCACAACAAGATCATGATGCCTTCCCTTCAGGGGGCTTTTATGGAGTATGAAAGTTATTAATGTCTCTAGGGTAGTTTAGGGCCCTCCAAGAACCAGTGAGGAAGCATGATTATCTTTGGATGGTCCTTGCCATAAGTAATGCTATGGAAAGTACTTAATGCTAAAGTCCAGGATGCTTTTAACCTTCATTCTGGTGAGGCTGTAAAGGAAGTTCTAAGGGACATGTGGGCAAAGCAAGGGAGAAAGGCGGGGCACCCACCCACCCCTGAGCATGGGGCCAATTGTAGCCAGGAGTTCATGGTCCAGCCTAGCACAGACCCATAGTCCAGACCCACAGTACCCAGCTTCTTAGTTCCAAACAATAACACAAAGGCTTATATTAATTACGGACTGTTTGGCTCAGGCTCATTACCAACTACCTCTTATGACTTAACCCATTTCTGTTACTCTATTGTATTGCCAAGTTTCATGGCTTTATCTGTATCCCATTACATCTTGCTTTCTGGGTGGCAGCCTGCAGCTCCTCCTTGATTCTGCCCTCCTTCATCTGTTATCTCTGCCTCTAAGCTGCCTTCCCACAGGCCAAAACAGCCTCTTTATTAACAAATGAATGGTAACAAACTATATTCACAGCATACAGAAAGACATCCCACATCAAGCCAACCCCCGCACCTCCCCAAGTCACCAGCAGTAGCCTGAAAAAACATAAGAGAAGTTTTCTGGACTCAGGAGCCATTGGATGAAGTAGCATCTGAACCTCTGTGCCCTCTTGTGTGAAGGCTCAAGAAGTCAACCTCCTTGGACCATTTCCTCATACGTTTATCTATTCAGTAAACAAACATTTGTCCAGGTCCTATTGTGCACCCAGAAGGACCATTCTGGATGCTGGGTGACCCCCACTTACATTCCAAAAGGGAGAAAATTAATATATATCAAATGTACTTTGTTAGATGCCATTGGGGAAAATGAGACAGAGGAGGGGGCTATGGGATGTCACGGTTATTGAGGTCTTTCTTACATAGTAAAGTCAAAAAAGGCTTGTTTGCAAGGGTTACTTCTGTGGACAGAGAGGTAGGAGATGAGGGATCAACCATGTTGACAGCCCCAGGAGGGGGGGAGCAGGCAGAGGAGTAATGAGAAAATGTCCAGTAGCTGAAGCAGTCCCAAATGCCTGGCATAGTATCAGAATGAAGAAGGGTAGCCACCTTATATGTCGGAGAGATGATGAGACCAGACTGTGACCCTGCTTGACTTTTGCACACAGTAAACAGAAAAGCCACTGAAGAGTTCACAAGAGGTTGTTTTGATGACTTGTGTACATGTACATAGATCAAAAGAGGCCAAGGGGAGAACCAAGAGAAGTAGACACTGGCATAGCTAAGGCATAACATAGGGACCCTGATGATGGCAGGGAGGGATGTCAGTGACAGTCTGGTGCTGTTCTGAAGACAGAGCTTAGGGTATCTCCTTACCAGCTGGATATAAGAGTGGAGAGAGCAAAAAGAGAAACAGTTAACTCCAAAGATAATGAAAGAATCATGTTACCATTAGCTGAGATCAGTCAATGCTGGTGAGTCAGTTTGTGGGTACAGAGTATTGAGTATCAGGACTGGAAGTCCTGTGTGTATGTGTGAAGTTTAAAATGTCCGTTGACATCCACGTAGAAATGTTTAATGCCCAGTTTTATATATTCAGATAAATACCTTAGATATTCATGGGCAAGTCTAGCCTGGAATGAGGAATTTGAAAATCAGAGTATTAAAGGCTATTCAGAAATGTAGCGGATGCTTGTGGCTTCATTGAGTATTTGGCAGGCAGATGCAGTAGACAAAGAAAACCAATTCACCTGTGTTCCGCAGAAAAGCAGCCTAACTTCAGCTGACTGTAACACTGCTCTAGTTAAAGATCCAGCCAGTAGCTGGAGGAAAATAGTTTTTCTGTTAAGTAAGAAAAGACTCCAGCATGCTTGTACACCACAGCAAATGGTACTAGTATTTACCACACCCACTTCATTCCTGGACGTAAAAAAATAAATACGTAAAAATAAAACACTACAGTGGTAACCAAGTGGGCCATGTCACTAAGTGTAGCCAGTGGCCTGAAGATGGAGTATCTTATCACTTCTGGTCTGAGACTGTCAAAAGTAGGTCTGAGTCCTTTTTGATTTTTCCCATCAATTTAGCTGGTGTCCAGAATTTAGTGAAGCTGAAGCCACATCCCTGAGTCAGTGCTGAAAGACAGCCATCTGGCTGAACTCAGTTTGCTTTTTACAATTTAATATATATTTACAACTTCATATATATACACAATGTGTTCTGATTACATCCACCCTCATTACCTCTGCCAGTCCCTTCCTTTCCCTCTAGACATAAATTTCCCAGTGGCTACACCTGTAAGAAATTGACAGTACCCACTGTACCCAGCAACAATCATCAGCTATCATTACCTTCTCGGGGTGGGCTGGGCCTTGTAAGGCCTCCTCTATTGGTGATAAAATGTTGGAGGTCCAGTCTGTTGACCACATGCAGATATCTGTTGACCACATCGTATCTGGATGGCAACATTTTCTGGCATGTGTTCCCATCCTCTGGTACTTTATGTTCTTTCTGCTCCCTCTTCCTCCTCTGTGTCCTTCAATCCTTAAGGATTGTCCCACTTAGAGCTATGCATTCTTTTGTCACTCACCCGAAGCACTTTGACCAAGAGTGAGTGCTGCATTGACAGTTGCCCTCTGCAAAAGGAAGCCTTTTCATTCCACCACATCACGTCGGACAACAGGAAGAAATAAACGTTTGTATTAAGTCACTAAAATCTAGTGTTTTAAGCCAGGAGTCGGGAAGCAGAGGCAGGCGGGTCTCAAGGCCAGCCTGATCTACAGAGTGAGCTCCAGGACAGCCAGCCCTACACAGAGAAACCCTGTTTGTAAGTAAAGCCAAAAAAGAAAAAACAAAACAAAACAAAATCCGGTGTTTCAGTTAGGCATGGTGAGGCAGACTTTGTAGCCACTTTAAAATTGAAGCAGTAGGATTATTTGAGGCCAGCCTTGGCAATAGTTTCAAAAAGGGGAGGGCAGGAGAGCAAAGAGAAAGGAAGAATGAACTTGATGTTTGATTTGTTACTGTAGGTAGAGCCATCTAATACGTAAGCTAATGGAAAATTTCCAGAAGGAAAAGAAAACTTGATTGATTCTCTAGGAAGCAGAAGAGATGTCTGTGTGCACAGCGGAAGACTGGGTCTACTGACAAAGGACTGACTCCTTTGCAAAAAGTACACCCTTATCTGAGTGGTAGGGTGGACCTGGGTGATTGGTGAGGTGTAATCCCATGTTATATGTCTCTGTATCTTGAAATTTTCTAGGTTGGTGCTGGAGGGAGAGAGAAGTAGTGTCGCGGGTCAGGAATGGAGGAGATGCTTGGATTGGGAAGCAGGAAAAGACCGTGGAAATGAGAGGCAAGCTGTTCAGGGAAAGAAAGAACCAAAAGGCACCTGTCCAAGTCTGCAGCTCATTTTTGCCAGCATCCCTAGTTCTAAGATGTCTTATATGTTCACAGGAGACCATAACAAAAGAACCCAGAGGACAGCAGATACACTGGAACATAGAACGAATATTCAAGCTGCAGACAGATCATGGGTCCTTAACTATTTCAGGGTTTATAGTCCTGAGAAAATAATTTCATTTAATGACCTCAATTTCAATATGAGTATGCAGAGAGTAGCAATGCTAGGTCCCAGATTGACAGGCAGGTTGCCATTCAGATTAATGAAACGTGATATGTTCAACTTCATGGAAGGCTGGTGCTATAGAAACAGTAGGTGTTATTATTCCCATAAAAGGAGAGAACAGTCTTCTCTGGTGAAATGGCTCTTAGCTCAGAATCCTCATTAAAAGCTGTGTTGCAATTTTCCAAGTTGCATTAGTGAGACTTGGCAGGAGATGAGAAAAACACACACACACACACACACACACACACACACACACACACACACACACACACACACACGCACACACACAAAACAAATGAGAAGTCAAAATATTCCAAGGAACTACTTAAGGCGAATAGGAAGTTTTCAAGTGCTAGAATCGAGTGCTGATGATTCTGAAATGCCTAACGGCAGAATTTATTTATAGTGAGGAAAGGTAACTTCCAGCCCTGAGACTGGGGCTTTGGTCTCAGTGGGGGTGAATGAAGCAAAGAGGTGGTCAGGGAGTTGGGCTGTAATGATTCTCTCTTTGGAGGCTGTAGCATGATGCTGACGGCAAGGAGGGAAGTCCAATGTGAACAACCACAGCAACAGCTAATTTTAAATGAGACACATAAGCTGTTTTCAAACCTGTTGCTTTTTTTTTTTTTTTTTTTTTTTTTAAATCCTGAGGCCAGTGTATCCTATTTAAAGAAACCTTCAGAAACATGTTTCTCTTTTGGCATGGTAGCAAAACTTGAATATACCAAAAACCAAGACCCATATAAAAAGTATTTTTAAGTGACCTGATTTCAAAGGCATTTTAAAAGATTCTTTTCATTATAGCCGTTTATCTTTGATATAAAATGACCACAGTGATCATGGTTTGATATGGATTTGTACTGTGCCCTGAAACCATAGTGAGCTTCAAATTAAACTTCATAAAAATAATTGTGTATTCACTCATTTTTAAATTTTTTTTAATATATGAACAAAATATCCCTTAACATTTCTTTCTCTTATAATGGAGACTCTTGGCTGTTTCAGTTAAAGTTAATAATAGCTTCTAAGACAAGGTTGAGAGCTATAAAGTTCCTCGCTTGATCAGTAATCATAACTATTATTTTGTCATATTTAATCATAGGACCCAGGCCTCGAACAGAGTATTTAATTAAACTTTTAATACATGATAAGAAGTTAAATAGCACTTGAGAGAGTTTTTAAAAAGTATTTCACTTCCCAACCAGATCCAAAAAAAAGTGTGATAAAGAGACAGAATGGCTGGCAGCCAGGGAATTGTAGGTCATGTCAACATGAGCTGGCAATAAGCCGCTGTCCAATTAGCGTGGCTTCATGGCTGCCGAGTAATCACTCCTGAGTGGATGGGTGAGTCACCAGTGATGTAGTGGCACTTCATTTGATCCAGTGCTTCTCAGAACAGCTTTCTTATCCTCTGTCATTACCTGCCCTACTTGCCAATGAAAGTGCAGAGCTGTTTAGGCGAGAAACCTAAATTATGTATCTCATTTCTCTTTGCTTCCTGAAAACTGAGATTGCAATTAAATGGGGAAAGCATGGTGTGATTTTGAAGTGAGTCACCAGAAAACACAAGTTCTATACAAAAATACCCAAAGTTGGAGTTCTGGAGCCATTTTTTGTTCTTTGGCAGTTTTAACATCTGGCACAAAGTTCGAGCATATCAATAAAGTTACTTAATAACTATAATGGATTCACATTCCATTCAAAACTTGGAATGTCACCAGACTGCTTCAGGTTCCGGCTGTATTGTAAGGATGTTTATGGCATTTCTTGTGGGGGGAGAGCCCATAAACACTGAAAGCCTTTGAAAGATGTCCCTCCTACATATGGACACCTGCAATCTTGGTCGGATAGACATGCAGTGAGCCAGTAAGTTAATTCAGGTAATTTTTAAATAAAACGTATCATATCTAAGCATGGCGTGATGGGGTTGTCAGTTTAAAAAGAAAGTGACATAAGTTCTTAGAAGCACAGGAGGAGCAAGCAGAGACTTACACGCACCAATTGGTTAATGCCAAGCATAGTTTGTTTTAGTTCTTAACGAAATCCCTAGGCCACATAAAGGATAGGTGTGCTTTGTTTTGAGAACTGGAGCAGTTATTTACTGGCACTCCTTGTCAGCCCAAAGGTGTCCCCATTTACGTGGTGCACATGGTCAAATTCATCACTTTGCCATAGACTTCTGAAATATATTGAAAGCCTATCTGATGTTTGGCCACTTTCAAGCTGGCTAATGAAACTGTGCGCTTTACTGTCTGAGATAGACTTGATGCAGAGCCTGGCGAAGACTGGCTGGGAAAAAGTTAATGTCTTCGGCACCCTGGGTGGGTTAGAGCCAAGCCTCCAGCATAAGCACATTTTTTTTTTTTTTTTTTTTTGACTGACTGGCAGCAAAGAGAGAATACTGACAGCTGTTCCCAACCAAGCCGAAATGTTGGCCCGAGGGCGAAGAGACAGGCTGGGCTGTAGCCAATAAAAGATTCCCAAGTTTAGAGACAAATCTAAAAATGACAGAGGTCACATTTCCAGGCTTCTGCCTTGTTAAAATAGCCACTCTTGCTTTCCTTTATAAAAGATAAGAAATATCAGCGCTGTTCATGTTTCCTTTGTATTCCTAAGCCATTGTTTTGTTCCATTGATTTTTTTCATTATTCTTTGTATGTGTCCAAAACCAAATGATAGATTATTCTTCCTAAAAGTGATAGTGATGACATCATTCCCAAAAGCAGCATCAGCAGCCAGACCTGAGTGGGGCCAGAGCACACTCATACACACAGTGGCTGCACTTGTGTGTCAGGCCATGCCGAGCGGCATGGGTCACAGTGGAATGTATAATGGTCACTTCAGAGATCTGAAGTAGAGCGTGTGCCCAGCAGGTGGAAGGCGTGGGTTCAGTCCTCAGTGGCATACTGAGTTCTTTGGACTATGTGAGGCAGCCTTTATGTCTCTTGCATCTTCAAGTAGGACCTGCAAACTGGGCTGTACCTTGCAAGTGAGATGACGCAAAGATTGCATCCTTGTCCCACCAGTATTTGGGGAGAGGTAGAGCCCTGTCCTCTGAAAATCCTGACACTTTGGCTCCTTCTTTCTCTCTTGTTTCCTGTCTCGTTGCTCTTGGGTGTCAGGTAGACCAACTATTAGGACACAGCCAGAGAGAGACAGTGGGCATCCTTGTTTTACTCCTGATTTTACTGGAAATTCTTTAAATGTTTCTGTTTGGGGTGATGTTGGCTGTGTGCTGCCTGCGTATTACCTGTGTTATGCCAAGACATGTTCTCTCCAAGACTTTTCCCATGAAGAGGTGTTGGATTTTCTCAAAGACCTTTTTTACATCTAAAGATATGGTCTTGTGGTTTCCTTTAGTCTATTGAGGTGGTGGGTTATGCTGAGTGGTTTACGTAAGTTGAACACCTCTGCATCTCTGGATGAAAACTACTTGAACTCATGATTGGTAATCTTTTTTTGTATGTTCTTAAATTCAGTTTACAAGCATTTTCTAAGAGTTTTTGTATCTATATTCATCAGCGATATTGACCTATAGTTTTGGTTTTTATAGAGTTTTGTCTGGTTTTGTTATCGGGGTAATGATGGCTTCATACAAAGAATTTGAAAATGTCCCTTCTTTGCCATGTTCTAGAATAGTTTGAGGAGTATTAGTTTTTTGAAGGTCTGGTAAAATTCTGCACTGAATCCATCTGGACCCAGGACTGTTTTACCTGGGAGATCCTTAATTACTGCTTAAATCTCATGGGACATTATGGGTCTATTTAGAGCATTTATTTCATCTTAGTTTAACTTTGGTAGGCTTTATATAGCTAGAAGCTCATCTATTTATTTAATTTCCCAGCTTTGTATAAGATCAGCTTTTTAAAGTATGTTTTTATGATTCCCTGAAAGTATGTTTTATTATCATTCCACTTTGGAGAAAGTCCCGTGGGCTGGTGTATTCTTTATTGTTTGGGTAGGATGTTCTGTGGGTGTCTTAGGCCCATTTGTTATGATGTCATTGTTATGATGTCATAGAGTCTCTAACTTCTTTCTGAATATCTATTGATGAGTGTGAGTTATTGAAACCACCCACTATCATTGTGCTTACGTCAGTCTGCAGTTTTAAGTCCAAAGTATTTCTTTTATGGAATTGGGTGTTCCTGTGTTTGGTACATATGTGCTTAGGATTGTGATATCCTGTTGTTGAATTTTTACTTTATGAGCATTAAGCGTCTCCTTACTTCTTCTGATTAATTTTGGTTTGAATTTAGTTTTGTCAGATATTGCAATGGCTACATCTGTTTGCTTCTTGGTCCAGTTTGCTTAGAACACCCCTTTCCGTCCTTACTGTCTTGTTGATTGTTGGGGTATCTCTTAGAGGCAACAAAAAGATGGATCCTGTTTTCCGATCCAGTATATCAGTTTGTGTCTCTTTATTGAGTGGTTGAGACCATTAATATTAAGAGGTATTGTTAAACAGTGTTAATTAGTCCCTACAAACATGAGAAGCATACACATAAAAAAATAAATAAAATGAAATCTTAAATTTCAGAACCATTTTGGTGACTGATCAATGATCACAGTATAAAGTGCTACCAAGGCAACCAACAGTGCGCATCCTCCCTCTGCCCCTACTTCCTCTCTTCTTCCTTGACTCCTTCAGGACCAAGAAAAAAGTCAGATCTGTACACGAAAGCACGTCTGATAGGAGGGTGGTCTGGCTTCAGTCCCGCTCTGATCATCAGGGTTGATTCACCTGACTGGCTACACGGTTGTCCTCCTTCTCCCTAACTGATCCACATCTCATTCAAAAAGGACTCCCATCCCCGATAGTGGACCATTCTTTGGGCAGGGGTATGTAAGTAACCTGCATTCCCTGCTAGAACCTTCAAAGAGGCTCAGAGACTCAACTGTCTTCATGCTAACCCAGGTATTGAGCAATGTATCTTTCACTCCTCATGAGTTAACTAGTATTCGGGGTCTTGTGGATAAATGTTCATGAAATACACATTACGTCCGGCTTATAATTTGATCTCTTTAATACTTTTAGATATAATTTCCAAATTGGAAAAAAAAAACCACTGAGAATTAGAAGAAAAAAATTAACACCATGAAAAAGCAACAAGACAATTCTACAGATATTCTGTAAAACAGACAGCATGATTTCCTCAGTAAATCAGTGAAGTAGAAATGGGTCTGAATGGATTAAACAGGATGTAAGGGCCTTAGACACTAGACATAGGACGTTGCAGCGATGACTGGGTTAGACCAAGCAGCTATGAAGTACATTATGGAAGGGTTGGAAAACCCAGACATGATCTGCATGTTAGATGAGAGGTGACGGCAGGACGGGATGATGAGGAATAATAACATGTTCAGTATGAGCTCAGTCTGATTAGGAACCACAGGTGTGAGTGTGTTCAGGAAAGACATGCTAATGTGTCAGCAGTGGTAAAATGCTGGAGAGCAGGAAAGCAATGGGTGCTTTTGTTTATTTGCATTTTTGTTTATTTGTTTGGTGTTTTGGTTTTTTGTGCCAGGGTTTCTCTGTGTAGCCCTGGCTGTCTTGGAACTCGTTCTGTAGACCAGGTTGGCCTCGAACTCACAGAGCTCCTCCTGGATTAAAGGTGTGCACCACCACCTCCAGACTTCTGTATTTTCTAACATTCTACTATGTCTGCTGTTTTATTTCTGTGATAATAGCATAGGGTTATTCGAAGAAAATAAAGATTAGATGAAGTATGAGGCATAGTGCTGGAAAAATAAAAAAGCAGTATGGCTTCCTGTATGTTTTCAAAGGTTCTACTGCTCATGGGTTTTGTTCCAAAGGTGCTGTCATCTTTCCTGGATCCTTCTTGCTGTTCAGGGCTCTCAAGGTACCTGATCCTCAGCTTTGGATCTCAGCTGAATATGTTTGGTCTCAGCAGTTAAGTAGAAATCATCCCAAGAGGCAAACCTAGATTTCTTCTACTTTCTTCTAACATAAAAGTGCAAGAAGTTCCACTGTATCTCAGCAAGTAGCATCTAATCCTCACATTTAATCCTTGGTCACCTTCTAAACTTAGGGTGATGACACACAAGCAAGTCACCCCAGCCTCTCCAGTAGTATGACAGGACCTCATGAGTTCAAGGTCAGCCTGGACTTCAGCTAGCTCCTGGCCTACCTGTGCCATGAGACCCTATTCCCAAAGCACTCCCACAACAGAAAAAGCTAGAGCAGCAATTCTCAACCTCCCCAATGCTGTGGTTCTTTAATACATCTCCTCATGTTGTGGTGACCCCCAACCATAAAATTTTCATTGCTGCTTCATAACTGTAATTTTGCTACTGTTATAAATCATAATGTAAATATCTGATGTGCAGGATATCTCACATGATATCCCCCATAAATGGGTTGTTTGATCCCCTGTAACAGGTCTTGACCCACAGGTTGAGAACCACTGAGCTAGACCATTGTTCTTGGTCTGTGAGAAGGCTCAGCACCTGCAAGATTTCTCAGCGAGTAGAAGGACTTGCTGCCAAGTCTAAGGACCCGAATTCAATCCCTGAGACCCACATGGTAAAAGAAAACCAATACCTGCAAATCATCTTCTGATGTACACAAATAAATATATGTGAAAAAAATGACTTTTAAATTAAGACCTCAGTTTACATTTAACTTTACCTACAGCATTAAAACCTTGCCTCCTTGTATGTCTTCTGAGTGTTCTGTCTCTGTCTCTGTCTCCCTCCCTCCCTTCCTCCCACCCTCTCTCTGGAAATAGTGGATTTTTTTTTTCAGAGAATTTAGTTTAGGCTATGACCCTGAACATCCCCAGAGAAAGAAATTGCACCTTTGGGTGACATGCTGAGGAACTGTGGAGAAGACCAGGAGGGTGTGAAGAGCCCACCTGCCTCCTCATGTGCAATGTCCTGGGACAGAGGAAACATGAGTTTCTGTGGATATTCTCAGACATACATAAGCATCTGTAAACGCATGTGCTTTCAGACGTCATCCCATAGGCTGACTTGAAGCTTGGGATGTATATGAAATATCCCCAATAGCTGCTGCTTCGAGGATGTGCCACTTTTTACACTCATCATTTGAAGAGTAGCATTTGAAAAACAGAGGCCATTTCCATCCTTGCTGTGCTTTGTTGAAGAAAGACAATGTAGAGCTTCCACCAGGTCCTAGAAGCCAAGGCCCCTAAAGTCCTTACTGCTCACACTGCGTGCCCTCCTCCCTCTCTACCATGTGCCTGAATCGGAGTCTGGGAACCATTCACTGTGGGTCCTAGAATAATGACAGGATTTCCCACCCTGTCTTCTGCATGGTGTACTTCCCTGAGCAAGAAACAAGGGGCAGCAATATGCATTTTCAATATAAAAACATACTCACTAATGTAATGATGCATGTTTGTGTGGTTTATAGGTGGACAGCTATACGTACACAGGAACCTTTAATTTAAAAAAAAAAAAAAAAATTAGTGGGAAAGGCCACTGCAGAAAGTGTGTAGACACAGTGAATGTTTTGTGAGACAGAAACTTAAGACACCTTTGAAGTTAGTGTTGACATTGGAGTCATTTTTAAGAATTTTACAAATTGAAATATATTTTAACAGTTGATAATCAACAAACCTTACATTTTAAAACAAACAGGAAAATGAGTTCACTTTTTATTTTACATTAATTAACAACAGAGAAAGAAAATGGATTAACTTTTTAACACAGTGACATTAGCATATATCATCTGCGGAATATTCTTTTAAGATTACTAAACTGCACTTTTTAAAATTATCATTCTCACAAAGACAAAATGATGCAAAGGATTGTCTTCAGTTAGAAGGGACTAGCAAAACCAAATGCTGGTGTCATGTGTCCCGCACTGAGACAGGAATCTGAAGGGTGTTCCTAGAACAATGGAGACTTTCCGTAGGCCGTCTGATAGGGTTTACTGTGTTTTCAGGAGAAGCACAGTAAAGTACTCTGGGGTAAATCATACTGTCAGGCTTCTGCTCTCAGATGGTTGTGGAGGGAGTGGCAGGATTTCTGTGTGATCTTCCATGTATAGAGAGATAGTTATAAAGAAAGGAGGCATAAAGTTTGGCAAATTTAGCAATTTAGCATAAATCCATTTCCTTCTAGCATCCCAGATTCATCCAGATAAATATAGATGATATACATCTTTTTCATCTTTTCTGTGAATTGAAATTTTCTAGTTTAACAAAAGAAAAAAAAAGTTTTTTTAAAAATAAAAAAACACATTGGTGGTGTATACCTTTTGTCCTAAAACTCAGGAGGGAGAGGCAGAAAGATCTCTGTGAGTTTGAGGTCAGCCTGGTCTGGAAAGCAAGTTCTAGGACAACCAGGACTGTTATATAGAGAAACCCCGTCTCAAAAAACAAAGGGGAGGGGGCAAAAAATGGACTCCAGTTATATTTATTTATTTCAAGAAGTGTTTACTGAGTGAAGTCAGTAGCACATGCCTGTTGCCTCAGCTATGTGTGAGGTTCAAATACAAAGACTTCTTGAGCCTAAGGATTGGAGGTTTGCCTAGGCAACAGTGAGGTTCCCATCCTGAAGGCAGGGAGGGGAGGAGGAGAAGAGAGAGATGGTGGGGAGGAAGGGAAAAGGAAGAAGTAAGGTTAAGGGAAGAGAGGAGGGAGGAGTACCTGTCCAGCATTCAGTCTGACTCCAGGCTGAGTAGCCCTGGGGAAACTTGCCTGGGCCTATATTTAACATGTAAGACGAAAAAGAAAATGTGGGTCATTTAAATTGTAAAATATGCTAGAAGCAAAATAAGACAGAATAATATTCCAGACAGTAATTGACAGAGACATGGCGTTAGCTGGTATAGCCAAAGAAGGCAGGCAGCCTCTTCAAAATGGTGCTGAGAAAACTGGGTAGCCACATCTATATAAGAATAAACTAGATCCCTGTCTAGTCTGAAAGGGGAAAAAAAGGCTGCAAATGGGTCAAAGACCCTAATATAGCACCTGGAGCTCTGAGGGGAAAAATAGGGAAACCGTTTCAAGATACAGGCATATAGACAAGGGCTTTCCAGAAAGGACTCCAATTGCTCAGGGAAGAAGGCTAACTAAAAAGGAACCAGTTCACTGAATAATGAGCCAATAGAATCAGAGGAATTCTTTGCCAACCACACGTGGGACAGGCAGTAAATGTCTAGAAGATGTAAAGAGCTCAGAAAACTACTGGAAATCCAACAGCACCGTCCATAATTGAACTAGTGAAATAGTTCTCCAAAGTGGGATACAGATGGCCGATAAACATGAAAAAATGTTGAAGGTTACCAGCATTAGAGAAAAGCAAACCTAAAGGAAGCTGGGATTCCAGAACGCAAGCATTACATAAACAAATAGCAGGGAGATGGAGGGCTGCTCAGTGAGCAAGGCACGTGCTATGCTCTGTAGCTGTTCTGTTGCTGTGAAGAGCTCCAGTGACCAAGGCAGCTTATATAGGAAAGGCGTTCAACACTCAATGTGTGTTAGTCTATGACGGACATGGAGGGAAGTGTGACAATAGGCAGACAGGCAAAGACTCCAGACTCCAGCATGGAATAGGCTTTGAAACCTCAAATCCCACCCCTAGTGACACATCTCCAATAAAGCCACGCCTTCTTATCTTCTTTAGGGACAAAGCATTTGAATGTATGAGCCTCTGGCAGGAGGTGGGGCATTCTTATTCAAGCTACCACACCATGCAAGCATGAGGTCCTAAGTTGGAATCCCCAGAATGAACATAAAGCTATGAATGTGTCCCCAATCCCATTGCTCCTACAGGGAGATGAGAGGCAGAGATAAGAGAATTCCCCCAGGCTCACAGGCCAGCTGGTTGTCTTACATGTGGGGTGGGGTGAGGGGCAAGAGCGTATTTCTAACAAAAGAGAAGACAAGGTGGTACCCAAGGTGGTTCTCTGACCTCCATATATGCAGGGTGGGGCATACATGCTTTTACACACAAAGACACACATGCGCACGCATGCACATTCATTAAAAGGAAAAAATGTAACATTTTTATTTTTAAGTGGAAGCTTTAAATACAGAGTTGAAACTTGCCTGCCAGGGATCAGGACAGGATACAAATAATGTCCCCTGTGACAATCCAGGAGAAAGGTGGTTTACACAAGGGTGAGGGGGATATAAAGAAAGAGAAAAAAAAATCCAAGGTAACTGTCAACTAGGGGATAAAGGACAGGACGCATGTCATTAACGGATATGGGAAAACCTGTACAAGAAGCCAGGTGGGGGAGAAGACAAGTAGTTGGGTGGACTTCCTGAATAGGACTCCAGTTGCTTGGGAACTAAAGCCGGCAAATGATAGGCTGGTGACAACGTTAAGTAGGCAAACAGGGTAACAGACGAAGTCATCCAACAGAGGGACAAGACAAGGTTCAGGTCCTGCTGGGTTCTCACACTATGATAATTAGGAGTAACTTGTAAAATCTTGTAATAGAATTCTTCAGTTTACAAGGTAATTCACTTAAAGTTGGTATTTGCCAGCCCGAATGAAAACAACGACTTCCAAGTTGGAATGAAATTTGCCTCAGAGCCACAGGGGGTTTATGAAGGGTGCTTCCTTGCTCTTGGTTCTGTTGGGATTTCCAGTAGGAGAAGGAGGGTGACACTGAGGATATTCACTGTGACATGTGACATGGAGGTAGTGGGTGCAACCCTGCAAGGTTCAGCCAGAGTGTAACAGTGGTTCCCAGGCATTTTTTGCCAGGGACCTCTGACATGTCACTAAATTTCACAGGCTGCCTTTCATTTTTGTAAGCTAATTTTTTCTCTGTTTTTTGCCCCATAAATGGCCCCATGAGAGACATACATTCTCAGCATTTTTTGTTCCTCAAGAGCTGGCCCTGGCAGCTTGGACACTTATTCATCATAATTCCTATGCTGCTTCTGCTCGCCCTCCAAGATTCCTATGGTCTGCTCTTAAAATAATGCTGACTTATTTCAGATCCTTGCCTCCCCCCCCCCCAAAAAAAATGCTGAAGGCTTTTCATGAGAATTCTTCAAGATTAGCTGAAGTCTGATGGGCTCTGGAGTGCGTGCTTGATAAAAACTTGACAACAAGGACCCTTGGGGAGTAACAGCTCTGAATCCTCTCTGACAGGATAACCTTGTTTTTACAGCTGATTTTTTAGTTAGGTATAGTGCCCGGTTGCCACAATGAAAAGGTGCTAGAAATTTAAACTGTACACACCTTGAAGTCAAATTAAAGACTTCTGAATCCAAGTGGGGTACTAAAACATATGGCATGCCAACACTGAGGTGGTTGGTGGAGTCACAAATTCTGGGCCAGCTAAAAAAGAAAGCTTTTTTTTAAGGAACTCTTGACTGCCTGGCCATCCAAGCATCTTCCTTTGTTCTGTCTTAGAGATCTGATGGGACAACCTTGTCACTAAGTGGTCATCAGTGATCAGAGGCCAGTGTCAAGGGAAGGTCCTTCTTCTGCTAACTGTTCTAGGAGGTCTTGGTTTCTGGTTCACTTTTTTGTCTAGAGTTTGCATTCAAAGCCATAATTTAGACTTGGAAGAATTACTTAGAAATTCCAACCCAGGTCAAGCGCCGGCTTTTGGCCCTGAATAGATAACTAAACAGGAACTAGAATAGGAGACACCTAGAAACGAGGTCTTAGGGGTTCAAAACAATCCCTGTAACCTTTGCCTCCTACAGAGAGAGCTGTGTTCTCCAAGCCCTTTCTTCATTAGGAGATTTTGGATTTCAGCCTTGGTGTAGATCATGCCCTTCACCTTCCCTCACCCGCCTTACTGCCTTCCCTCATCTCTCATCTACTTACAATTAGATCTGCTTTCTTTTCCTGTTGCTACCAAAGATTTCAGTATTTCCTGGCTCTGCCCTAAAATGTGTGCAAGAGATTGTTAACATGGATGAGGTGACCAAGTGATTAAGATGACAGACTGCCAAGAGATTACTGAGGAGGAAAAGCTTTGACTTTTTTCTTCTCCTGCCACTTCAAGGTATATAGAATCACAGGGTGGGTACGTTTAGGGTATTTTTAAGTGGCTCAGTCATTATGTCAAGCCCAGGAAAATACAAGACAGGGCCTGCTGCTAACTGTGTGACTAACAGGTCTGTGTGACTGACTGGTGACACTTGCTCACCCAGCAGGTCTTTTGTTCAGGGAGGAAAACTAATGTCTGAAAATGATGCCTTACAAATTTCTTGAAATTGAGACAACTCGGTCTACATTGTTTGATTTTAAGGTTCTGCAGTCATACAATTGAATTTCTATTGACTGGGAATGATGGCCTTTGAAGACACAGGAAATCAATGGCACCTTTACTTTCTTCATACCACACGGCATTGTGTTCCACCAGGCTCCTGGGTTCTGTGCACACTGTGATCTTAGCCAAGTGGCTGGGCTGGGACAGCGTTCTAGCCTGAGGTAGCTTGGTGGAGGCATCTTCCATGTGCCTATTAGAGAATTGGGGACATTTATCTTGTCATTTCACTACAGCCAATGTACTTACCAGTGATGTCCAGAGTAAATGAAAATACTATTGAGTATTCCTTCTTCCTGTCCCTGTGTGTGGACGCTTTAAGGACTGCCACACTGCTCGGATTCTTGAGTCGTGAGCTAAAGACCATCAAAGATTAGACGTTAATAAGGCAAGTCGGCAACACAAAATGCTCCTTAGTTTTTGTGTGTGTATTTTTGTTTCTTCTGGTCATTTTTGTCTTGCTGATTTTTTTTTGGGGGGGGGGGGTTGGTTTGTTGATTTTTTCCCTTATGTGGTGGTGGTGTTGTTGTTTGAATGAAAGAAAGAACAAAAAGTTGAGTGGGAGGGAGGTGGGGAAGATTTGGGAGGAGTCGGGGGAGGAGGAAACATGATCAAAATACATTATATGAAAATTTTAATTAGAAATAGGGAGGGAATCCTTTGAACATTTAGATAAAATCAATAAGGCATGTCGGGAGCTGTAGCCCAGTAGTAGAGCGCCTACCTAACATGCCCAAGGCCCTGGGTTCAGTCCCCTGCACTTCAGTGATAAGAACAATAATGACAGTACAGACTCATGAGACTAGGACCTCCCAGCCAGTTTGGAATTGTATTAATGGCATGGATTGCCCTCCAGACTCCGCATCAGCTCTTACAGCCGTGGATGCTCACCAGCTTTCAAGATAACACAGTCTGAGTTCCCTAACTATGGTTACTAAAAGTGTCTTCCCTCCATTGTAGCAGAGATTTTTTTCCTGTGTCTCCAGTTGCTAATCTATTTATGGCCCCTGGAGTGGAACAGAAAAACCAAATCTCAGCTACATGATAATCCATTAGATCCCTGAAGAGAGCCTCACATGGGTCACCATAAATCCCCTTCTCTTGGGGCTTAGCATCCCCGCCCCAAGGATCACCTGAGATTGGGTGATCCTCATAATTTCTGTGCGGCTGATCAAACACAGGAGTGTCAGTGTGCTCCAAGCAGTTTTTCTCTCTGCCTCAAGTTGTGTGCTTCTCTCTCTCTCTCCTTCTCTCTCTCTCTCTCTCTCTCTCTCTCTCTCTCTCTCTCTCTCTCTCTCTCTCTCTCTCTCTCTCTCTCTCTCTCTCTCTCTCTCTCTCTCTCTCTCTCCCTCCCTCCCTCCCTCCCTCCCTCCCTCCCTCCCTCCCCCCTTCCTGGTTTTTCTTCAGAACAGGTATTCCTGTGTAGCCCTGACTGTCCTGGAACTCGCTCTGTAGACCAGGCTGGCCTCCAGCTCAGAGTTTCTCTTAATGTAGCCTAGGACTATGTTAGGATTGCTGGAAACTGTCGGATTCTCCTCTCCTGTTTTATATTTTGAGTTTTCTTATCTCATTGCAGGATTTTACATCAGTTTTTAAAATTGAATCTATGGCATTTTCCTAATAACCTCAGCATGTGGGCCTCATTGGAGGATCTCAACTCTGCCTGCCTGAGTAGCTCAGCTGTAGTAGGAGGTTTCTGGCCCGGACTTTCGGGCCTAACCTCAAGGTCTAGGCCCACAGACCCGCAGAGACACACAGATGCTTTCAATAGTTTTAGGCTGATCAGCCTCAGGCCCAGGCATATCACTTGCTAGCTCTCTACCCTTCATCTAACCCATGATTCTTCCTGTTCAGCCATGGGGCTCTTTCTTTAGAGCAGCATAGTTGTCCTCTGTTTCTTCTGGCTTCTCTCTGGCGTTCTGTGAGTCCTGTTCTCAAGAGTTTTTTTAGTCTGGTAGCCCCGCCCACACTTCCTGCCTGCCTTTGGCCAATCAGCACTTTTTATTAAACCAGTGGGTGGGACAATTATTTACAATGAAACAACACGATCTCCCTATACTCACCTGTTGCTAAACACGTGTTTTCTAGGACCAAGCTAGAAGTTAAACACAACAGAGAGAAGGGACAGCTGAGTCACGTTGATGGCACTTCTCCCGAGTCATAGCATACCCCAGTCCACCAGCCAGTTGCTGATGACTTGATTTGACTGTCCTCCAGGCTTTAATTTTCATACTCAGAGTCACCCAGGAGATGTTAGTTTCCAGGCTGAACTCCCAGGATGCCATTTCTACTGCATTCTAGCAATAGTACGGCCATCAAAACCAAAAGGGCAGCTCTTGTGGCATGACATGTTCCAGCCAAGCTTGAGTCTTCTGCCACTTTCTTGTCTGGGTTCTGAGCCCAGAACAGTCAAGCACAATTCGGATGGTTGTGTTGTTGAAGACTTGAGTTCCAGTCATTGAGAGCATTGTGGGAACATCTACAGTGTTGTGTGTGTACCTCAATGACAGGAAAAGGCTTCTTCTGTTGTATCTTATCATAAAAATTTTAAGAAAGTAAAATGGAATGACTTCATGAAGTCCTGTGGGGTAATGCATGGAAAGACTAAATGTAATCACAAAGCAGAAATGGATGCTGGATTCTAGGGGGCAGTATTAAAAATTGAGTTTCTGCATCCCATCAAAAACAAGTTGATCAATAACTCCTTAGGAGGTAGTCCTCTTCAAGCAAGGCTATGTATGGTTCAGTAGGAGAAACAGCCATACCTTGGCTACTTCAAAAATAGATTCAGCATTCCACAGAAGAAAAGCAGGTTCTTCCAAAACACCCCTAGTACACAGTCAAGCGCTCCACAGGCAGAAAACTGGGGTCTTCTCACATCCAACACCCATTTCCCCAACTTGGGGCCCATTTTCTCACTGCTTTCTCGGGGGCAGCGTTTCTAAGAATCATCAGGCACAGTCCTCATCCATCAAACAGTTGTGCTCCCTTCTCTAAGCTCCTCCCTCCAACATCACAAATGACTGGATCCTGGGAGATACTGCTGTGAATTCTTTCTGGCTCCCTTCCTGCCAGCCCCACTGTCTGCCTGCACATGAGAACCATTAACAGCTGTTGGGAGGGCTTTCAATTGCCTGGCTTTTTGCTGAAGTGTTTCAACGCCAGGGCTTAGCTATACAGAAGAAGGAAGAGAAAAATGGCAAGAGACTTACATAAAATTCCCATTGTCTCGGGAGTCAGATTTTTCCTCCCCTTTTTTTTTCAGGAAAACAAAAGACTTTGGCAAAGGTTGTGGAGATACTGGCAAGTCATCTCTCCGTATCGTTACTGAGATGATCTCATGTGTTAGCCACTGAGGCAGCCCTGTGTTGCTCCATGGGACTCTGTGGGGATTGTTGAATGTTGGGTATCTGTTTGTTGTCGATGTGAATCTTAGCATCCTTCCCTTAACCTGACCACCTTCTCACAACATCTGGAGTTCTGCACTAAAGAGAGAGGAGATGGGCTGTCGCTGCTGAGCCTGGAAGCTGTAGTCAAGGCTCCCTATTGCTACCCATCAACCCAGATTCCCATCAGCCTCTCCAGAGAAGAGAGTCTCAGTTATATGCTTCCTTCCAAAAATATGGGACATACGGTAGACGTTTGGGAAATCCCCTGACCCTTGTAAACTACTGCCCAGGGAATACTGCAGCTACTGTTGATAAGTGCTCAATGTCTCATGCCCACCCACACCCTGCTGCCTTTTCTTTGCTCCTCCTCCACAGTGCCCATCCCTCCTGCAGGGGAGTCATACACAGTCTCTCTAATGGTTCACACAGGACAATAGGAGAGGCCATGGCCAAGTCCCTCAATCTCAGGGCTCAGCAAGAATACTTGTCTAGGCTCCTAATCCAAGCATTTCCAAGACTATGAACATGTATATCATAATATAGAGGTGATTTCAACTTGTCTACAAGAAAAATTTTAAGAATTATTGTTTATTTACATGTATATTTGAAGAGTATAACTCATAGCTAAGTGTGGGGGTGAACACCTAAGTGAAGCACATGGCTAAGGCAGGGGGATTGCTGCGAGCTCATCTGGGCCACATAATGAGTTCTAGTCTGAGCCATAAAGTGAAAGACCCTTTTCAGAAGGCAAAAACAAGCACATGTAGTTCATGTGGTCAGCCTCAGTTTGCAGCTATTTTTCCTTATAAGCTAGATATTCTTCCACAGAAGGAATGGGCCGGGGGCGGGGGGTTACAGCCTCATTTCTTCTGTTCAGCTATGGCATAGAAGAGAGGCAAGGCAGGAAGTTGGCAAGACAGGCCAACAGAGCTTGATTAGAAAGATCCTTTAACGCCAGGCTGAGAGATGGGCAGTATTGTGCAGAAGCCTTGAGGTTCTTTAGGCATCAATTGGACAGAATGCATCACAGAGTACCAGAGAAAAGCAAGATGATGGCAGGGTTGTTGCAGCCATAAGTAACTTACAAGGCCATGAAATGGCATGAGGGAGAGGAAAGCAGAGATGACTTTTACAGATGGAAGGAAAATAGAAAAGACCTCAAATTGTTTCTGTGCCTTCAATCAACCATCCTGGCCGTGGCTCATTAACCTCCTCATGCCGTAGCCCAGCACAGAACAGGAACCACCTCTCTAAAGACAGGAACACACATGCCAGGATGGTAGCCATCCACCTGTCATTCAGAATGCCACCACCCGTAGCTTGTGACTACCGTACTGACTCAAATGTGAGCTCAAACATTGTCCCTGATTTTCTGGCCATTCCATCCTAGAGTCTAGCACTCCATCAATATTTGTTGAATGGCCGTGAGATCTAGGCAAGGATTGGGCCCCACTCAGATCAGCTTATTGCTTTGTGGAGACGTTTGAAAGGATGGGAAGAAGGGGATTTCCCAGGCGTATTCGGGATATTCTCCAAATATTTAAACTGAAGCTCCCAGGCAAGGCAAAATCAAGCCAAAGGAGACAGATGAGAACTGGCTGTATGGTAGCCAGGCTTGTTTTATAATCCCGACTGCCATGCTCTTCCTCTGGGGGCTTAAATGCCCACCCCCAAACACGCAAGAGCAATAACAAACTAGGAACATACATTTAGAAGGAGTTGGGAAAATAGAACATGTTAGGACTACTTTGTTAAGTCAGTCACTGCAAAATTAGAGTGTAAATTCAAATAGAGAGGTGTTGTACTTGCCCAGAATGGCTACCTTTGAGACTCTTCACGTAAGTCACCAGGCTGCTGAGAGGAGCAGATACCACAGTAATAGCACTTAGATGATTGCTCTGGGGCCTACAAAAGTGGTCACCACATGTGTATTATAATTTGTACAAGCTGGAATTTATATCTAAAAGGCCTGGCTATTGCTGTATAATTCTGATACCTGTCTGGGATTGGGGATGGGAAATGGTGCTATATTCCACCTGCATCCAGACACAGAACCTAAACAATCGGGGTCGGGTCGGGGAAGTTCTATGGACTTAAAAAAACAGAAAAGGAAAAACAGCAGCAGAATCCCAAGACTCCGTGCCTTCCAATAAAGTCTACACATGTGGTGATAAAGTATTCCTGTTCTCAGGCAGGGTCCAGTCTGACAAAGCAGTAAGGAGAAGCACCTCTGCCCTTTTGTTACTTCCAAAAGGTATGCCTGGAAAGAAGCCTTAGCCCGTGCCATCTAGCAATGTTCCACCCACAGCTGTGATGGGCCCACGCCGGTCACTAGAACTCCGATGGCCCTAATCAACAGTGGCAAGTTAAACCAGAGCACATTCACACAGTGCTCATGAGGAGACAGAGCCGGTGTTCATCCAGGAGTGCTCTTCAGTTTTCATTCTACCCCAGGCTGTGGTCTTCTCTAAAAGAGTCAGATGTAAAAAACATTCATTCCATGGCTATAGGAAGAATCTTCAATGCCTAAGACTTTCCAGTTATCTCCGGCCTTTGATTTATGCAAAAGCAGGCTGTATTTTTGGTGACCTAACATCTAAGGAATGAAGGGCAGAATAGACATTTTTGGATAAATTTCACCCCAGAAATTTAAAGTTGGCTCTCTGAACGCAGACTGTTTTCTTGGAGTTTTTTGTTGTTTTGTTTTGTGTTTTGGAGACAAGTGATGAATGATACTTGGTTTTCAAAATAAGCTCCCGGATCTTGGCATTGGTATAATTTTCTTTTATATTTTGTTTCATCTTCTACTTTGCAATGAACAGATACTTATCACCATGTGAACAGGAGGAAATGCATTCCATAGTCTGTGTATAGTGGAAGGCTTCAAAAGTACAAAGGAAAAATAGATGCTGCCAGTGAGAGATGAGATAAGACCTTGAGAGAAAGGTGTCGGTACCATTTCAGCAGGTAGAAAGAGGCCATTTGGGGTTCAGTGCCCCCCACTACAACCTACAGTATCTTCCCAGCTGCTGTGGCATTGGCCCATAACTGAACTATTGTTATTTGTCCTGCCGTTCCCGCACACCCCCCCCTCCCCATTTAGACTGTTCAATCACCGTGCATGATTTTTCTGTGCAGGCTGCAGTGGGTTTTAGTCAGCAAATCTATTATCTAAAAGAAGTAGCATGATGACCATTTGGTTAATGTCAGGTTCATGGACATTTTAGCATCATCGTCCTAGAGAAAAGAAAATGCCTGATGTATATCAAATGAGAATGAGGGGAAAAGACAAGCAGATCACCAAGGCGACAGAGCTAGAACAGCAGCAGCAAGCATGGCATCATCAGAGCCTTTTCAACCACACCTGACTTTGTTGACATAGTTATTTTGAATGGGGAAATGTCTTTGGCATTCCAGCTAAGGAGCCTATCTTCTCTGCATATCAGGGACACACAGGCTTCCCCTGGTGGGGGAGTCTGGGTATCAGGGCAGCAGTGATTTATCTCTCTGAATTGGTATAAATGAGCTAGTAGAACCCCCACCAACTTGCCAAGGAGTTCACAGCTGCAGAACAAAGGGCAGTCACTCCCTGGAGCTTTCCTGGGCACTTGTCTGCCATTCATTTTCAAGTGGGTTTATTCACACTCACACTGGGAGTTGTTTCTAAGTTCAAGAACAACATGTATTTTATAAAAATGCATCCAGCCTCTGGTTCCCCTCCCCACCACCACCACCACCCACAGAAGCATACAGAGAAAATTCTGCTTGTCCTTTTATTTGAACTACCTATATATTTCCTTCCCTCGTCCCTTTAAAGTCTTGCATTAAGACTTTTGTGTTTACGCTATGTGTTTTTAAAGCCATCGCAACCTGGCCAGTTAATGTAGGTCATGGTGGAGCTTGATTTGCCGGATGGCGGACTGCCTTGAATGGAGCCTGAGCAGCCTTCACTGGTGTGCTGCAGACTTCACGCTCCAAGCTTCCGTCTCCCCGCTGTAATTATTAGAAGTCTGTGGTTAATTGCAGTATGTGAATGAGAGACATGCTTTACTTATCTGCACTCATTGCCTGCTCCGAGTGTCTCTGTTGAGGTCTCCATCCATGTTGCTACAGAGCTTTTGGCAATGTTTCCACAGTTGCTTGTGAATTTTTATGATCTGTTGCATGTTACTCATGCGGTTTCCTGCTCTGTAATGGTATCAGTTTTCCAGACACAGAGGACTACAGGCTGAAACCCGGGAGCTTGCATTAGCATAAAATGTCCCAGATCTGTCAGTTTGATTAATTTGTCTCTTTGTCTCCGCTCTATATGATAAGTGCTATTAATGGTTGCAGCACTTCATATGTCAAAGTCTTTCTTCCTAATGACTTGAAAATGTGGTTTATTTCCCCCCCTTTCTGTACTATTTTTCTCATTTAGCATTCCACTCAGTATAGATTTATGCCATGCTCTCTCATTGTCTTACTGGTTGCAGCTCTGGAGTGATTACATATGGTGTAGAGTGCGTAAAGATGTGATCCCAGGGGCAGCAGCTGCTGATGCAAGCTGAAATAGACCCAGCGTATGCTCAGCACTTTTCCCAGAGGCCTTTTATTTATTAGTAGCAGCCTTGGTACAGGACAGCTCGGATCCTCATTTACTGAGATGACTTTTTGCTTCTCCAAATGCTGCAGTGACTTTGCTCTATTTACCAACAGTGCTGTGTAATATTTTGTAACCACCTTGAATCTCACCAGTGACTTAGCCTAACATAAATTGTAATATAATCTCAATACATAATGAACTCAAGAAAAGACAGGCTCCATTTGACGTAATAAGAGCTCGACAGCTCTAAGGTTTAAATTAAATAACCATATTTGTAAGGTAGCATTTGTGCATGCTCCGCTGCTTGGAAATGAATCTTTATTCTTTCAATCTGGTTCTCAGACCATCTTTTGTATCCATTCTTTGATGAGGAAAAGGCAAAGGAATTGCATGGCAAAGCTGCAGCTCTTTCATAGAATATGAAGAAGCGGGTTTGTTTGGATTTTTGGGGGGAGGAGCTTTTTTGATTGGTTTGGTTTGTTTGTTTAGTTTTTTGGCCAAAGTCAATCACTGGACTGGAACCGGCATCGTTACTGATTGACATGGGTACTGATCAATCCAAGCAGCCAATCCGAGTAGCTCTGAGGTTACTGGAAGGAAGGGCAGTACATCTATGATACAAATCTAACAGCAGAATTTAGGGTTAAAGTAACAGCTGATCTCCTGCACATGTTTGTAAATTCGTTCACTTGAAAAAAAAAAACAGTAACTTACATATTTTTCCAAAAAATTATCCATTTGCAATGTCTTCCTTCTCTCTGAGAAACAGTCTTTGAGCACAATAAGGGGCTCTATGTTCTATGTTATCAGAAAGTATCAATAAAGTCATCCCTTTGTGCATAATCAATTTTTCTAAGTTGTAAAATTGAAAAGATAATAACATTCAAGTATTCAAACAAATAGCAAACTGAGAGTTTTACTTCTGGGAAAAACCTATAATCTACTGAGAAAGCCTTGAAGAAAACCATGGTTGTAAATAGAGAGCAGACCCCTTTGTAATGAAAAAACAGAAATGGAGACCAAAATCCCAAGCAAGCTCACGTTTGCTGTTTTCTATTCTGTGTGATTTTTACCTATTCTAGAGCCAACCAGGCAGAAATCAACATGAACCCCCCCCCCCAAGTCTGTTCCTATCTGAGGTAGCACCATGGGTTTATTTCTTTAGTAACAGATTTTTATTAATTCCATGATCAAATGGAGCTAAACACATGAATTCCTGCTGGGTTGGCATAAAAAATTAAAAGTCAGGAAAAAGAAGTAGAGTGTGATCATTTCGCTTGAGCACGTATGGAATCTATGATGTTGAAAGAACTTCATTCAAGCCGTTCATATAAAGCAAACCAGGGGGTGCTTAAGTAATGGAGAAGCCACCTTTTACTATCCACATGCACAGTTGTACAAGGAAATACAAGACTGGAGCATTTTATCAGTTGTGATCATTGTGGCTTATAGATTCTTTCTGGTTCACATTGGCAATAGTGCCCTGCCATAAAGATGCCCTCCAAGGCAAAAGTAATGTCAGGCAGAGGACAGAGGACAAGGACCTGTGTCTGCTGGGTGGTCTCTCTAACTCTGTTTCTGCTTTCTTTCTTCAATCCTGCTTCACAGAGCGCACTCACCCAAGCCTGTTTTCCTGGCTCCTCCCTATCTGTGACATGGTGACATTGTAGCAGATTTTCCCTCTCTGTCTAGTGGCCTCAGAGCAGTGGGGGATCTTGCTTACTGTAGGAGAAGTGACATTCAGGCATGACAACATGAATTAAGGATGGAGTTTAAAAATCAGCACTTAATTTCCTAAATTTTGTCATTCTAAAATAGATTCGGCATGTTTTATCTGGGAGAAAAAGCATGAGCCTTTATTTATATGTGTATCTATCACTAAAACCGTATCGGGTCAATTAAAGTGACCTTGTTTTTCTCGTGTGGACATTGTATTCTGAAAAAAACAATGAAGAAAAACATCTCATGTCTTGTCAAATTTTTCACTGGGATTTCTGAAAGCTGATGCTCCCTTCTGTCGTTAGCTCTGAAATGAGGATATAAGCCCTTCATTTTGAAAAGAACTTTTTTCCCCTCTGAAACCTTCTCATTTCCACCATCTCTTAGCAGAGATATCTCCATATGTACAAATCTCCCCAGTAAATGACATAGTCTCTGAAGAAGCTTCTTGGAGCCAATCATTTAGCAAGCGGTTGGTAAACCAAAGACAGAAGGGAGATGTGTACTTGCAGACAGGAGCCAAGCCGAGCAAGAATAAATCGACTTAATGTACACCTCCTATATGCCAAGTCAATAGAGAATGATTTAGACACAGTCATAAAGACAAAGGGATGGTAGAAGAGTGGGAAGTGAGAGACTTGACTCTTTTTTTCTCCAAATGAAAACTATGTTTTGCAGAAACATTGCAGAGAAAGAGAGAACAGGTAAAAACATAAGAAAAAGTTGAGGTTGTACGTGTCTCTCAAAAAACAATGACAAGGAAAGGCAGTCACTAGAAACATGCATGGTCAGTCAAGTTTACTTCCAGGAAGTTGCTGGAACGTAGAAATGTCCGGGTCATTTCTGTCCCTTTGTTCCACTAGCAGCCTCTGCCCATTCAAATTCCTTTGAAACTGGGGCGGGGGGGGGGGGGAGCAATTTCTGCACCTGAAGCTTTGTTTGGCTCTTTGGATAAGATCTACCTTTCCCCCAGAAAAACATCACAAAGCCCCAGATCATCAGGATTCTTTTCAGTGGGTAGATACCAGGAGCCAATATTGATTGAATCTGGTCTGAAGCCCCTGTACACTCATCCTGGCTATCTACAGCTCTGTCTGTACTCTTTTTATTACCGACTCCTGCAGTAAAACATACATCCACTCCACTTCCACACTTCAGATTTCAAGTGGAGGAGAGCTACTTGAAGACCAGCTTTCAAAACTGACTTGTTGGACCTCACAAGACTTGCAAGCTATTGCAGGTTGGCACCGCAATGTGTACCTGCAGTCCTAGCTACTTAGGAGGCAGGGACAGGAAAGAACACTTGAGTCCAGGAATTTGATAGTAACCTGGGCACCATAGCATTGATATGTATGCCTTTCTTTTGAAAATTTTTTAAGCCACAAAAAGAATATTTTCAGCAGTTTGGATGCAACTAAGCTCTGAACATTCATGTTTGGAATTTATTTTCTTTTTAGTTCTGTGCATGCATGTCTGTGTGCATGTGTGTGCCGATGCCCTTGGAGGCCAGAAAAGAAATTTGTATCCCATGCACATTTAACAGTTGAGCCATCTCCCCAATCCTTAAGCATTCCTAAAATAATTTTGTGAATAAGCTGGAGCCCATATTCCTCAAGTTTTGGTCACAACATGGTCCACAAAAAAAAAAAAAAAAAAGTCAAATGTACTTAGGTAAAATTTACTAGCAAGTGATACTATAATGGTGATTTTTACATAACAACTTTGACTCAGTGCCTTCCAGTTGGTAGCAAGGAAAGATGATACCTGAGACTGTGGAGTGATACATGGGAAGTAAAGATGCCAGGGGATTGACCTTCCCTCCTATGGCATACTGAGAACCATAGGCCTCCATATTAAAGACATCTGACCAAATGTGGTTTGCCTTTTCTATGTCCCATGTAGCTAACTCATCAATAATAGTATTGATGATGATGGTGATGATGATGGTGATGATGATGATGGTGATGATGATGATGGTGATGATGATGATGGTGATATTGGTGATGATAATGATGGTGATGATGGTGATGGTGGTGATGATGATGGTGATGATGATGGTGATGATGGTGATGATGATGATGGTGATGATGATGGTGATGATGGTGATGATGATGATGGTGATGATGATGATGGTGATGATGATGGTGATGATGATGATGGTGATATTGGTGATGATAATGATGGTGATGATGATGGTGATGGTGGTGATGATGATGGTGATGATGATGGTGATGATGGTGATGATGATGGTGATGATGATGATGGTGATGATGATGATGGCGGTTTTTATTGAACATTCACTGCATGTGGAGAGCTGCTACATATATGTGGATGTTTAGCACATGACTCTGTGAGATTGTGTTGCTAAGTGGCCACATGCCAAACAGGGAAACTAAGGAAAAAATGGTTAATTAACTTGTTCCAACATCTACTCTTAAGCAAAGGAAGTAGGATGCCATCACAGCCTAGCTCTGTGGCTCATGTTTTGAACCCTCACATCAGTGTTGAAAACAGTAATACCCAATAAAAATGAAAGTGTCTGTGATTTTAATAGCTGGGAAAATGAAACCCAGCATATCTAGCCTGCCATCTGTGTATTTGGAGGTTTAGAGGACAGCTTCCACTTGGAGCTCAAGGTTTCCCAGAACTACGCAGTAGGCACCATGAACCGGAGCTAGGAATTTAGTTTTATACAAGTAATAATGGGGAGAAATGTTGAAGAAAATACAGTTTGCAATGATAAAACACCTAAAATTGGATAAATTGTCAACATTTTTCTTTCATTGTGCCCACTAATGACTCTTTTCAGTTCAAGCCACCTAATTATGTGAAGACCTTGCTGTGTGGGTCACCTTAACTTAGACGTTAACCTGCTTTGTCTGGATCCTCAGTTTTGAGGCACTGAAGACACTGGACACCTCAGAAGTGTCATAGTCATCTTTGTGGTGAGCAGGACAACCATCCCCAGAGCTGCCTGAGTTCTGGTCACTAAAACCTGTGCATATGTCACCCTACATGGCCAGGGCATCTGTAGTTCTGATGAAGGGACCCTGAGATAGGGAGATCACCCTTGCTGACCTGTTGGCTTCAGTATACATCCCTTGGCATGAGAGCTAGAGACAGAAAGCCCAGTTTGAAGCTCAAAGTCTACTCATGTGATAATGGAATATGCTTCCAGAGGTTCAGATTGCTCCAGAATTATAAAAAAAATTAGTTATCTTCAACACATGATCTCACACTGTACTAGTTCATCTAAATTCCATTCATCTGTAGTTAAAAAAATAAGAAGAAGAAGAAGAAGAACAGATCTGGTGAAACTTGACTTTAATCCTATCACCTGGGAAACAGAGGCAGATGGATCTCCCTGAGTTTGAGGTCAGCCTCATTCATACCAGTCAGAGCTACACAGTTGGTTCTCAAGTTCTTTGGGAGCTTCGGCTTCCATTTACACACACACACACACACACACACACACACACACACACACACACACACACACACACACTACACACTCACACTCACACACAGTGCCTGTCTGATAGTACCTATAGCACAAAGTGCATGATTGGCATCAGTGGATGGTCTTTCAATAAAAGTTCTAGACAACAAGGACAGAACCCTGCCCTCCATCACTTAAGACTCTCAGACCTCGCCTGCCTCTGCTGTTTGGGAATCTCTGCATGCTTCCTGTTATAGTAAACACGTGGTAAAGTAGCCTAAAGGGTTTCCAGCTGGTGCTCGTTCCTCAAGTGCAGTGTCCGGGTTGTGCCTCTGGTCAACTACATGTAGTGTGCAGGTATACTAGCCATTCTAGCCTTGAACTGGCTGGTAAGTTGGCCATGTCCTTACAAACTGCCAACTCTTCCCCCTTGTGGCCTCAATAAGCCCTCTGCTTCTCTCTCCCACCAGTATCGTCTGTGTTCTAGCCATAGTTAGAGCTCTCCTGGACCTCTGTGACTGGTTTATCCCTATCCAGGCTGGTCCCCAAATGCAGTCAGTGTGATCTCCCTAATGTCCCTTTGCTTGGCACACTACAGCAACTCTCCACTGCCTGCCAGGCCCTTTTGTGGTTGAGAATGGCCTTTCCAGTCTTACCTTCTGCTCCCTCCTCTCCAGCTTCATTCTTCTCCCTATAGCTGCTGTGCCCATGCCTCTGCCCCACAAGTGCTGTACCTAGTCTCTCCTGTGTCTTGGCACATTCTTTCTGTCAGCTCCATCAGCCTATAGGGTAAGGTTAGACACCGTTCCACCAGCAGCTTTACAGCCCTTAGTACACCCCTGATCCCATTTGTTTGTTGTTGTATCTGCTTACTTGTCCTGTCTCATGAGTCCAGAACCTCTCCAGCCAGGTACCCTTTCCTCAATTGTTATTTTCTGTCCTGTTTCCCACCTCCCTCTATCTATCGTCATCTGACTCAGAGACAGTGGCAAGAATGCATTTGTTAAAGGATAAAGTGGTCTTATACTCTATCAGCATCCTCCCTTTAGGTGAAAAGTCTGGTCACATAGCTTTGTTCTGGATGAGTAACACCTGGGCCTGTAAACCGAATCCAGACAAGTCTTTGTGACACAGTTCTTCCATTGTATCTTGTGGATCAAGAGGACTGCACAGTGACTTCCTGAGGTGCTCTTAGTTGTAGGTAAGGTTGGCAACTGGGAGTTCTCCAGTACAAGCTAATCACAAAAGTCATCATTCAGTTAAAAAATGCACACTAGGTGATGGATGGACAAGCAGGGGGGCCGAAGTCCCTTCCCTGATCGCAGAAAAGCACAGCATTTGAATTTTACATGTGTGTCTGGGGCAGTTGGCTTCTCCAACCTCATCCCCAGACTTTTCCTTGTGACCCAGATACAGGAATATCTTGTGTTCTCTTGCTCCCTCTCCTGGGCTGGCCTGTCTTTAGCAAGATCATGCTCTAAGAATTTGCACTCCACGGTGGTGGGGGTCTAAGCCCATGAACAAAGCCGCCATGGCTCGGCGGGGTTTGTTAAAAGATCCATGGGAAACCAGAAGCAAAATCTTTCCTTCGTATTTGCAGTGTGGTTTGACTAAATGAAGAGCATGGTGCTGGCACAGGAAGGAAGTGAGCCTGGCATCCTTTCTGAGGAATGAAATGCTTCCCAGAAAGAGAGAGAGAGAGGGAAAGAGAGAGAGAGAGTGGGAGAAAAGCATTGCCAAAAATAGCGCTTAATACTACACTTTTTAAAAATGTGTCCCTAAGGACATATAGAACCATGTATGAATGTGCTGATCTATTAATAGTGCTGGTTACCTCATTATCCGGCCTAGTGCAGTAATAAACCTTTACATTCCCTCCCTTCCATGCACCAGATGAAATCTTCTAATACCTGCCCTGTGACATGGTGAGGAGCAAACCATAGCCCTTTACTACCAGAAGCCAGAATGGGAATGGTCTTCAGAACCTGGCCACATGGTGCTTTCCTTCAGGTACACAGCCTGGGACAGGACACTGCAAGTCATTCCCTGGCAGTGGCAGGACATCATTGTTGCCCACACTCTTCATGAGGAAAGCCAGGACTTCACCTGGCCTGTGTGGACAGCATCCTCTGGGTGCCGGCCCTGATCACCTCACCTTCTTTCCCTGTGGATAGCTTCTTGGCATTTTGTAATTCTGCCTGCTTACTTTGCGTGGCTTTTCTCCATTAGGCTTTCTGAAATATCCTCCCTAGTTCAGCTCACCACTTCACTCTCCCTGCCCTCACCACGCAGGCTGATGCCCTTGGACCTGCAGCTCTGACGGGGTGTGTCTTCTCTGAGCACCCTGCTTTGTTCTATTGGCTTTGTGGGTGCACTGGCAGGCTCTCCTGGGGATTCATGTCCTTTGTACTGTATAGTCTCCTTCCAGACGTTCATTTGATGTTTAAGTGGGTGGAGGGTGTTGATTTTCTTTCTAGGTGTTTATGGAAGGTCTTTTCCTAGAAAGCCATGCTCTTTTTCTTTCATATTTACCAAATATTGTTCACAATATTTGGAGAACAACTGTTTTAATTTTGTCCTTACTTGTCATCTAGCCTGTTTCTACTTAAACTTAATGGGTTAGGCGACATACACACCCTCTTCTCATATATTGAACCAGTGGGTGATTGAGAAACTCTACACCTGTTGGTAGATGTGCCTCTGTACATTCCAACCTCCTCCACGGTAGAATGTATTTTTTTTGCTTCTGCCAAGTTTACCTTATGACCCGAAGTAATAAATGTTCAGATAACATTTTGTACTGGTTATTTAGTAATATCTTATTTATGCAAATTACCTAATTCATGATTCATTCACAAAAAAATAAATACAAGATGGGCATTTCTTTATGCTCTGATGGCTTCCTATCACTGAGCCTTTGTCTAATACGGTCATATTTTGTTTGACATGAAAATTATGACAGTTCGCTAGTGTGTGATGCTATTGTGTCCTAAAAATCACAGAATCATCTTCACCGTGCATATTTTTAACCAATTTATTAGAGTCCCTGCAGAAAGCACATAAAAACTTTTAAGTTGAAGAATTCCTTATCTAGAGAGATATCGTGAGATACTCAGCGAATATGAAAGAACTCTGAAAAATAGCACTGTTCTGATTAAATGCAAAGAGCGGTGGTCTGTGAGCAAAGTCTGCTTTCCGGTTTAGAGAAGGGGCCGGTTGAATTGGTTCCTCCTTTGTAAAGGTTTTTCCTGGCCCCCATTCCCTATTGACAAACACTGCATCCCCATCCTCCACAGCTTTCAGAGGTGCCATTGTGCATAGGTACTGTTGGAGACGGAAGGTTCAGAATGCACCTAAGCAGCAGCCTCAGTAAATGCTAGAAGTCAAAGGAAGGGCTGCGTATCTGATTAGAGAAGGCAACTAGAAACCCAAAATGATTAATTAGGGAAATTTTTGGAAGACATACAAAGGAAATAAGTAGAAAGTAGTCCCTTCTTAAACAGACTGAGTCGGTAGCGTTCGCTCAGAAATTCTTCAGCTTCCCTCTGATTGGCAATCCAAAGAGATCCTAGTGGTCCAGGAGAGTGGAGATGTGGAATCAGCAGATGTGAGGAGGGAACTGGTCATGACTTCTGGTTTGGCCTACATTTTCTCTTCAATAGTGACCCTACTTAGAAATTATAAGGCCTAGTCTTTCATGCTGATTACAGAAAGAAATAGTAATGCTGTTCAGACATTTGATAACTTAGTTGAAGTTTTCAAAGCCGTGCCAAAACTGGAAGACTTCTGTTTTTTTGGGTTTTTTTGTTTTTAAATGTATTGAATGAGCCCTGTGGGCCCTGCTGCCATGATCCAGGTACTTACTACAGAATATTGTATAGTATGGAAATGGTTTTTTAGGTTCCTGATTTTCAGCTTCAGTAACTACAATTCCATCAAAATTCTAGAACACCCCTGAGTACTATGGGCATCTCAGCGTGCATCTTTAACAGCATATTCAGAAATGGTATTTGATTCTTCCAAAATGACACCACCTGGTGTTCTTGAGGTTTGGTATTTGTCAAAAAACAAAAGTTCATTTTCAGGATATTTGGATATCCTTACTTGTAGGGTTTTTTTTTTTTTGAAAAGGTATTTTCCCAGTTAGGAGCTATGAGTACAGAGATCTTGCATAATAGTTCCCAGTATGTCCAAAATAGATGGCCCCAGAACAACCTCCAAGGACATTCTGGATGCACCTGTGAGCTATTTCCCCTTCTCAACATCTCTGAAGATAATGTGAAAAGTATGTTTCAGCCTCACAGGAACTGGATATGACCAACCATAGTCATTGTTGAAAATGTCTGCCTCTCATACCTCAGCTCTGTTTCTACCACATATGACACACTCAACAAAAATAGGCTCCTGTCTTCATGCCCCAGCAAGCTGAAGTCCTGGACTCGCCGGACTTCCCAGTAAACGCTTACTTCCAGTCCTTGATGGTGTCTACACGCCTGTAGTCCTGATATCCCAGAAAAGGCTGTAGGAAGTCTGTAAGACAAGAACCCAGAAAGCCTGGGCAGATGTAGTAGTTTGACTCTGCTGGTAGATGTTATTGACTCCCACTCTATTCTCATACACAAAACGTAGAGCTCAGCCAGGCAGGATAGGAGAGGGGTGGCTGTGTGACAGGCCTGACCTGTGCTCTGCTCCAAGGGTGTGGCTACTATGTCATTAGAACCTCTCCATCCCAACAAACTTCTCCATCTCCATCTTCTGTCTGCCTGGCCTGCAGCTTTAGGACAACCGTTGACCAATTCACCTACATGACTCTGTTTAAATTCTCTCAGAATATAGATAGTGCCTGCATCAGTGTCAGCCTCCATTTGTTGACACAACCCATGTATGGTAGCAACAGGCAGAGATCAGAAATAAGTTTCCTCAGAGAGAAAAATAATAATTTTCATATATGGCTTTTATACCAACTTGCTGTACAACCATAAGGAACCCAGACAGCTTGGCCACACTACTTTTATGTGGTGGTCTGGAAAGGACTTCCGGGAAAGAAAATAAGGACTTCAGAAGCCCTGTAATTAATGCTGCAGAAGCTTCACTAGGAGAGCAAGCCATGCCTTTGTTCTTCCTGCAAGCCCCAACTTGCATTACAAAGGCAGGGGCTCTGCTTGCTTCTCAAAACCCTTTCAATCAGATTATCTGCATTTCCTCATAGTTTCCACGTTGGTTCCTATCTGCAAACAAAGGAAGGAAATGGCAGAAGATGGGTGGCTAGGAATGCTGTCCCCATTTGACTAGTGGCCCGCCCTTCCTACATTGGATCCTTGTGGCTTACGTGGGGAAGGATGACATATGAACCCTCTTGCTTTCTGAGGTCAAGAGGAAAAATGACACGTTCCATTGGAGACATGTGATCTGCAAGGTTTTTTATTTTTATTTCAGATGGAAAATATGACTTCACTTCTTGGAGGAAAAAAAAAAAAAGTTTCCCAACCAGGCAAGACATGTCTTCAAATGTCTGATGGGTTAACTTGAGAAAGGATTCAAACTACTTGGCACAGGAGCCCATGCTAGAACAAACTCAGTATAATTCAGCTAATTCATGGAGATCTTACGATGCCTACTTTAGTTGGAAATTGTGGAGAATAAGAGAGATGAGTTTTCTGCTAAAGTCTCTCAGCACCAACGATTGCAGAAGCTGACAAGTTTGGTGTTGATGTGAACATTTGAAATGTGTAGAGAATGGTCAGAGAAACCCAGGAAAGAGGGAAAATGCAATATTTCTACTCTATTAAATAGTTCTATTCTATTAAATATTTAAGGTATTTTGTTTTTATGTATGAGTGCACGTGTGCATATGTACCTGTGCCACGGAGACTGGGAGAGGGAGTGGGACCCCTTAAAGCTGGAGTCTGGGTACTAGGAACTGAACTCAGGTCCTCTGGAAGAGCAGCAAGCATTCAATCTCTGGGCCATTTCACCAGCTCCTAGAGGACTAACTTTCAAATTTTGGGTTTTAGCTCAAATAGAACTACTTGAGTAACCCAGATAATGTAGTGAACAAAATGGCATCATCACACTGATATGTGTTCCAATAAAAAAAGAAATAACTGGACGTTTTAAGCAGCATTGTACATTCAAGGGTTAAGCGAGTCCAGATACATGAGGACAGGGGCCCTCTGGGGAAAATGGAGGAAATGAAAAGTCGCCAAGTGACACTGATATTAGTGTGGTTCATGGTGGGTCACAGGTTGGGTTGATTATAGGTGCCATGCTCTTTCTTGTTCCAGTTTACAACCAAAGCAAAGGAGAGACATGCTCCTGTGTAGTAGGAGGTTTCTGGCCCAGACTCTTGGGCCTAGCCTCAAGATTTGGATCCACAGCCCCACAGAGACACACAGATGCTTACAATAATTGTACGTTGATTGGCCTGGGGCCCAGGCATATAACTTGCTAACCCATGATTCGTACCCTGTTCAGCCATGCGATTCAGTGCCTTTTCTCAGAGCAGCATAGTTGTCCTCTGCATCTGCTGGCTTGTCTGGCAACTCTGTGGAGTCTCTGTGGCATTTCTGCTCTGTTCTTTCAGTTTACAGAGTTTTCTTAGTCTGGTAGCCCCGCCCATACTTCCTGTCTGCCTTTGGCCAATCGGCGCTTTTTATTAAACTCACAGGCGGGACAATTATTTACAATGTAACAACATAATTCCACTACACTCCTGAATGTCACTCATGTGAATAGCCATAAGAATTGTCTTCAATCAGTAGAACACTGGAGTGGCCATCGACCCGTGCCATAGAGTATGGAAGGACATCGTTGCGTGTCCATTCACCGATCCTTTCACCTATCAGTGGACATTTGAGTTGCTTCCACCTCTTGGCTTTTGCAGTCAGTGTCTCTGTGACATAAGTGTGCAAATTCTATTTAATCCTCTGTTTTGGTTCTTTTGGATGTTTACCCAGAAGTGTGACTACTGAATCATTCAGCAATTCTCCTTATTTTCATCCTTAGAGGAATTTTCCTATCTTTTCCCTTTTTGACTATTTTACAGTCCTATCAACTGTGTACAAGGGTCCAGTTTCTCCACAATTTTGTCACCAAGTAACACTGGTTGTTACTATCAAAAATAGTCACCCGATGCCAGACTTAGCCGACCCACCATAGGACTGTTGCCCTCCTAGGGAATGGATGGGGGTATGGAGTGAAAGGAGGACTGGGAGGACTGGGAGGAGGGAAGAGAGGGGAAACAGTGGTTGATACAGAAACTTTGTAAATTAAAAAATGGGAAAAAAAAGAATAGTCATCCTAATGGGTTAGTACTTCATCGTAGTCCTAATATACATCTTTTTAATGGTTAGCGATGAACATTTTTCATATTCTTGTTGGGTATGTAGGTATCTTTGAAGAAATGCCAATTTAAAGTCTTCATTCATTTTAAATTAGAATATTGAGAGTTTTTTGTTATTGGCTTATAGGAATATTTTTCTAATGTGAATGACCCCTTCTCACATAAATAACTTTCACAGGTATCTCTCTCCCCTCCCTCGCCCTGCCAATAGCACCTTGAGCATTGACAGTAGTATCTTTTGATAGATAATGTTGTTTGGCTAGTTGGTTGGTTTGGTTTGGGTTTTTTTTCAGGGGTGGGGCTGAGATAAAGTTTCTTTGTATAGCCTTGGCTGTCCTGGAATATACTCTGTAGACCAAGCTAGCCTCAAACTCACAGAGACCCCCATACCTCTGCCTCCTAATGCTGGGATTAAAGATGTGCACTACCACTGCCCACTGAGCAATGACAGTCAGTCCTCCCTGAATGGCTTTGCTGTGGTCTCCTGTGTCATATCCTAGAAACCCTTACCAAACCCAGTGTCCTGAAGGGTCCCTTACACATTTACACAGGGACCTATAAGTTTGGGAGTTTGGGGTTTAAGATATTTGTAAGTGTTTTGAAATAACAGAATGGTAGAGATTATGTATGTATAATACAGGGAAACAAGATTCTGGAGGAATAAAATCTACTAAATACCTTTTTTTCTACAAAGAAGGGTAATTATTCCAGGAATTCTGTTTAATTCAGACTATAGTGTTAAAGATAGATAGCAAAGAGCTCAGAATTAACTTCTCATTTCTGTTAAGGAACATTAACATTAGACTAAAAATAAGGGTAAGGACTAGAAACCCTGTGTCCATGGACAGTAAGAAAGCACCTATACTCCCAATCTAAATTAAGTAAACCCCAAACTACACAAAGTAACTAGACATGATTGTATTAGAACCTATCAAAATTTTTGAGGCCTTGTGGCACGCAAAATATCATTTGAAAACTAGAGATCAGAAATTTTTGTGGGTTTTTTTTTTTTTAAGAGGGATGGGCTCCTCAAAAGACTGAAGAACTATTTCTACAATAGGAATATTTCTGATTAACTAGAAAAGTATATCATATACTCTTACGTCAAATTTTGGATTGTGCAAGAACACTTTGCTGAGCAGCAGCACATGCTGGAAAGCATAGGCCTGAGAGATGTTAACTGTGAGGAGTCAATCTTCATCCATGTTCTTCATGGGAGAAGTGAATTTCTAGACTACAGGGATGATCGCAACACCGTCTCAGGCCAAGGTTCCTGATCAACAGGCACTCTATAACTGCAGGAGGGAAGCAGAGCACTCAGACCTGCTTACATTTCAGAGATAGAATGTCTGGACTGATGCGAAATACTGAGGGACTCTGCCTCTCATCACTGGAGCCTGTCAACATGGTTAGTATTTTCTAGGCAATGATCAAGTAGTTGACAGATTGAAAAGATTAGATGGGATGGTAAGGTAAAAACAGGCCTTAATTAAAGAAGGTTCAGGTCTAGGAAGAGCATTGTGTTTCTAATTGGGGAGAAAGTTACTTAGCATGAAAATTGAGTGAGTTTTTTTTTTAAGATCTTTTTTTAAAAAATAGACCTTTGGGGTGTTTCTTTTTTTTTTTAAATGAAACTATACACCCTGGCACACGTTTTACTGCTTCATTTCTTGTGAGCAGGCTGCTTCTCACTTTCATTTTATACTACAAAGTGTAAAATGCCTACTATTTTATTTCTATTTTAAGATCTGTACTTATATTGAAATCGCATTCTAAAAATTGTTCCACGAACTCCCTTGCATAATGTTTCAGAAGGGAGAGCTGCTATTTTCATTGTATGATGTTAGGGTAAATATGAATATATTTATATCTGATATGACTTGTGCCTCCCATTTACTTGAGAAACGTAACTGTCTTTACCTGGTAGAGAAAATAACAAGGGCCTCACATGCAAGTGATGTGCTAAGAAGTAGAATGACCCAGTCTAAATTAAGGCTCCTCAGCCTGAGAGGTTGTCAGTTGTCAGAAAGGACACCATTTCATGCTTGCCTCCTCTCAGTTCTTACCAGCCCTAAAGGAACCAAAGAAATACAAAAGGCCCCAAGACAGCCAACACTGACAGAGGTCACACTTGAAGTCCCCTCTGGACACCAGCTTTCCAGGCTGTCTTTCTAACCTGGGCGCAGAGCATTGGTACCATAGGCCTCTCGATCAAAACGCTATTCATTCTTTCACAGTGCCTTAGTTACTTTTACTGCTGCCGTGATAAAATACCCTGAGAGAGTCAGCTCAGGGAGGAAGGGTTTGGTCTGGCTGACAGTTCAAGGGTCCTGACCATGATGATAGCCAGAGCCTGGTGGTGTAGCTGATCATTCTGTATCTTTAGTAAAGAAATACAGAGAGGCGAATGCTTAGACTTAGTTCACTTTCCTGGTCACCCAACTTACAGAATGGCATTTTCCACATTCAGGATGGGTCATTCCAACCCAATTTAACCTAATATAATCTTCCACAGACAGACCCAGAGGCCTGTTTCTTTGGTAATTCTAGATCCTGTCAAGTTAATCATGGCAATCATCTGCTGGTTTTTAGAGGCTCTCCAGAGAAGAGAAGAGGGGCATTCTATTTGTGCCCCAGTAGATAACCCACCTACTCGGGCATCCAGACAAACCTATTGAACTCAGTGGGTTGGAAAGTGAGAAGGAGACTCTTGGGGAAGAGAAGGAAGCAGTAGAATAGAGAGGACAGCAAGAGAAGGTCATTAGGGTGAATTTCATCAAAATATGTACATGTGGAAAATTGTCAGAGACTAATTTTATAAGGAAAATTCTAAGAGTTTTATTGAGCAAGAGAGAAATATAGAAATTATCTCCAGCCTAGGAGATAGGCCCAGAATCTGAATCATGCAAATAACAACAAAACCAAGTATAATATTCACCCTCTTTCATATTTTAATGAGATACCACATCCAGATGGCCAGACATCTTTAAATAGACTTGAACACAATTGAATGCTGTGGAAAATACAAGAAAGTTTATAATAACATTTCCACATTACATGGGATTTCTATTCTGCCTCATTTCAGAGATAAAGAAGTAGAAAGAAAGCTTGGAAGTTGAACTCTGCAGTCAGAGGACTTAGTTAAGTCATGTGACTTTAGCAGTCATATGACTTTAGTAAGTCCCTGCTGGCCTTTGTCTTTCTTGCCTAAAACATGGATGATTAAGTCAGGAAAGTTGAAAACAGTGACAGTTGTTTTAAGCTGAAGGGCTGTAAAAGAGGAATTGGTGACACGAGTGTTGAGAATTAAGAATGGGAAAGGGAGAGACTGTTAAATCAGTTATTAGTGTCTCCAGAAGGGACTGACCAGTCCCACAGCTGGGGGAAATTAAAGGGACCCGTGAGCAAAGGTAAGAGACTCGAGAATTAACTTGAGGAAGAGAAAACAGCTCTCTTCAGACAGTCCACCAGTGAGCTGAGACTAAGACACCTCTGGAACACACCACCAGGTGTGAGGGAGAGAACAGGAAACAAGGAACCCTGCTTCTCACACTTGTGGTGATATAGTTTATATTTAATAAAATTAGGCATATCAGAGAGATGAAACAGACCATGGTCAATTCTCACCCAACCCATTTCTCAGGGTAAATGCTATCTTCCAAAGTCTTCAGCCTGGCCCATCGCTTCTAAAGAATCCCATACCCACTGCCTATACCTCCTTAAATATCTTCTTCACCCAGTTGTTTCACTTCCAGATTTGACTCAGCATCATATTCCTAGAGTTAGGATTAAAGGTGTGAGCCACTACTATTTGGTAGTTAGGCCTTGAACTCACAGGAAAAAAAGATCTGTGTCTCTGGAGTTAAAGAATTAAAGGCCTGGGTCACCACTCAGGTTTTTTCCCATGCTGGAGATTTAAAGGTGTGAGTTACCACTCTCTGACCCTCCTGGCTTGACTGTGGATGGATCTGTTCTCTGATATTTCCGACTGATTTTGTTAAATATGTAACATATCACCATACACATTCTCTATTCTCTCATTCGTAGAATCCAGAAGTCAATCGGTAAAGACACTTAATGAATTTATAAGCACTCAGCCTTGGCATGGAGAGGAAACTTACTTGTGGTCAGGCTCTAGACCAGGTGTTTACACGTTCTTGGCTTCTTACTCAAAAACGAAAGAACGATCCACACAGAATATAGATGAAGCAAAAAGAACAGACCAGATAGGGTGGATGTCAAGAGTGAGCTGAGACTAAGTCACCAGGGGTGGAGGGCACTGGAGAGATGGCTCAGTGGTTAAGAGCACTGGCTGTTCTTCCAGAGACCCGGGTTACATTCCCGGCACCCACACAGCAGCTTATACCTATCTTTAACTTTACTTGCAGGGGACCTGATGCCCTTCTCTGGCCTCTGTGGGCACCATACACACATAGGATGTGCAGTCATACATGCAGCCGAAACACCTACATACATTTTGCATGAATGACAGAGCATTCATGAGCCTTCGTTACTGCCCAACTTCTCTATGGGGTCTACAGTAAGGAAGGGCTTGTTAATAAGGGATATGGTTTAGGTCAGTCCCTATTTAGTTGATAGATTTAATTCTATATCCCTTGCCTGCTACACAGATATCTCCCATAATGCACATTACACATAGGCATAAGATGGTAAAAGGGTCTCCCTAGAAATTCATTTAGATGGCCTTATTGCCCATGAACTCCAAACCAGTTCAGGCAAGAACAGCTCCCCCTCCCCACATATATGTACATAATTGGACATGAAGTATATATACACTTATAATCCCAAAACTCGGGAGGCAGAAGCAGGAGGATCCAGTCATTCTTAGCTACATAGCAACTTTGAGACTGGGGGATATATGAGACCTTGTCTTAAAAATAAAATAGTTTAGGCCAGCCTTCGTGGCACACACCTATAGTCCCAGCTATTCCAGAGATGAAGACAAAGGTATCTATCACTTGCGTCCAGGAATGTGAGGCCAAGCCAGAGAGCCAGGATTAGCACTGGACCAGTAACTAAGAGTTTACATCCTGATCCGAAAGTTGGAGGCAGAGAAAGACTGGGTCTAGCATGGACTTTTGAAACTTCAAATTCTTCCCCCAATGTCATAATTTTTTTCCAAAGAGCCACACCTCCTAACCCTTCCCATAACAGTTCCACCATCTAGGGGCCACACATTCAAATATATGAGCCTGTGAGGATCACTCTCATTCAGACCACCATTGCCCACTCCCTTCCCCAAAGGCTTGTAGCTGTATCATGATGCAAATACATCTAGTCCAACTCCCAAAGTCCCCATTGTCTCCCACAGTCCCAGCACTGTTTGACCATCCATTGTCTCTTCTGAAACCCAAGGCAATATCTTAACTGCAAACCGCGTGTTCAAAAAGTAGATCACATACTTCCAACACACAGTGACACAGAATATACATTCCCATTCCAAAAGGGAGGAAATGGAGTCTAGTGAGGAAACATTGGACCAAAGCAAGACCAAAACCCAGCAGGGTAAACTCCAAATTCTGTAACTTCATGTCTGATGTCGAAAGGCTTACATGGCTCTCGGTCAGCTTTGCTGACTGCAGCCCATTTCTCTCTCTTGGGCTCGTTCCATACCCTGTCAGCAACTCTCCTTGGCAGGTATCCCACAGTCCTGGCATCTCCAGCATCTTGTAGTCTCCAACACAATCCAAGCTTCACCTTTACAGTTTTATGTAATGGCCTCTCCAGGCCTGCAAGGACTCTCCTGCCATACATCTGGCCTCAGTGGCTTTCCTGAACTTCAAAGGAAGATTCCACAACCCCTATACTCTTGTATTCTTCATGACTCTAAATCCAGAAACATGTGGCCAGTGCTACCAAGTTTTGCTGCCTACTTGTAATGGAATCTGGACCCCTTTTTGAATTACATTTGCGTAAGTTTCTTTCATCACACTTTTTGTCTGTTGTTTTGAGGAAATCCTATGGGCCCTTTCCTCTCCCAGGTTGCAGAATGCGGGGGGGGGGGGGGGGGGGGGGGGGGGGGGGGCGACACTCACCACTCCTTCTATTCCACTTAGTGTCAGGTCTTTGCGTAGATTTTTTATCTCTTTCTCTTTGAGCATAAGACTTAGATCCAGCATTACCCTTCTGTTCTTTTTCTCCTCAGACTGTACATTTTGTATTTTTCCCTGCTTGCTCCTTTTTATTATACATCTATAGAAGAGTGATCACTAATGATCATGTAGCACAATCAGTCGTAGGGTGTATTGAAACCTTCTCCACCAACATCATTAATCTAAAACTCTTATATTTAGATTCTTATGACAAGGGCAAAGGCAACATGTGTGTGTGTGTGTGTGTGTGTGTGTGTGTGTGTGTGTGTGTTCGCGTACCTGTCTTTTCCATTTGTATGCTGATGCCTGTGTAGGTCAGAATTGGATGTCAGATCTCTCAGAACTGGAGTATTTGCCTTAGGGCTCTTTACTCTCTCTCTCTCTCTCTCTCTCTCTCTCTCTCTCTCTCTCTCTCTCTCTCTCTCTCTCTCTCTCTCTATTATTTTTACAGCTTCTCAAGTCTGAGCCTGGCAGTTGACAGCCTGGCAGTTGACTGCCTGGCTTCTGGCCCCAGATATCTCCCACATTCTCTCCTCCTCCTCTTGTTCTTCTCCTGAGCCTAGATTTCTCCTACTTATTCTCTCTGCCTGTCCGCCCCACCTCTCCTTTCTCTGCTTAGCTATTGGACATTCGTCTCTTTAACAGATCAATCAGGTGCCTTAAGCAGGCAAGGTGAAACAAATGTTGCACATCTGTACATAATTAAACACATATCCCTTAGTCATTAAACAAATGCAGCATAAACAAATGTAACACATATTCACACAGTTAAAGTAACACTCCATAGCATTTGTTTAAATGCAATACATCTTTATATAGTTATAATCATGCTCTCCGACAAATGTGGGTTCTGAAAACCAAACTTATGTCCTCTACAAGAGGAGCGCTCTTAACCACTGAGCCATATCTCTAGGCCTTCAACTCCTATTTTAAATATATAATGTTTTATTTGATAATTTCACACTGTATACAATGTATTTTGATCATATCCACTCCCTATTTTTCCCCTCAAGCTTTCACCCTACTGTGGGGATATGTTTCAAATATAATAAAAACAATCTGAGATATCAGAGGGATCTACCCACAGTCAGTCTAGGAGGATCAGGCAGTGGTAACTCACACCTTTAATCCCAGCACAGGGAATATCCAGGAGTGGTGACCTACACTCTTAATCCCAGCAAATCTGAGTTTGAGGTCATCTAGTTTACAGAAGGAGTTCTAGGCTCCCAAGCAGGCAGTCTGGTTGCCATGCCTTAACTGAGAAGGTATTTAAGGCAGGCATAGAAAGACAGAGCAGGCAGAAGAAGCCAGGAGGAGCGAGGCTGAGGAAGCTGGAGACAGCTGGGTGAGATTTGACTGTGGTGTTTCCTCTCTGATATCTCAGGCTGGTATTTATTAAATTTGAAACATATCCCCACACCCCACACCTCTCGTAATTTTGTGTTTATTTCTTTATTTGTTTTCGATAAGCCACATAGATATGGAGCCCTCCACTGGAGCATGGGCAACATACTAATGGCTGCATCTCCAAAAATAGCGACCTCCCCCCCCCTTTCCCCAGCAGCAGCCATTTGCCAAGGACGCTTCAGCTTGGGTCAGACCTCATGACCCCGTCCCCATCCACACTAGAACTATTGACCAGCAGTGAGTTCATAGGTGACGTGGCCATGTCATGGCCGGAAGACAGTACTTTTACAGGCCTCCTCCCCATCTTTTTTTCTCCCTCCTCCATGTTCACTGAGCCTTGGGATGGGTTGATGTTCATTGAGGGCTAAGTACTTATCCTTACTCTCAGCACACTGATCAGTTCTGAGTCTTTACATTGATGCTGTTCATTGCTAAAAGATGCTTCCCTGAGCAAAGTTGAGGGCAGCACAAATACATGGAAGGAAGTTTGACAGTATGTCTACTTAGTAAAACAACAGTAGTAGGACACACACACAAGGCTTATCACCTCCCCAGCAATGAGCTTTGACCAAGTTTACAGTACCAAGCATAAAAAATTATCTCTTATGGAGCACACATTAAATTCAATCAGAAAACAATTGATTATTTCCATAAAAGTCATGGAATCCCCGTTTTTATATGTTTAAAGGTCAACTGTGTGTGTTTCTTATCACAAGTAGCAAGATGGGTTCCTTGGAAGGTAATGAGCTCCCCATTCTACAAGCTGCATGAAGCAGCATCATGCTCTGCTAGCTGGGTTTTCATTAGTCCATCTTCCTTTTGTTAACTGCAAGGAAATGGCAAAGCAGAACCCAAGGGAATTAAGAGTTAAGGGTCAGAGTTCTGCTGTGACATTGTCACTGTGTTGACTCATGTCACTGTGAGTCTGGTGGCCTGGTCTTAATACTTTCAGAGCTAATACCTAGAAGTTGTTGCCACTGCCTCGCGTGCATCAGTAGGACACACAAAGTAGGAAAACATTAGATCCTCCATCCTTCCTGGTCTCAGCCCCACATGGAATGTTCTATCTGCTTCTAATGTGTGACCTAGTACCGTCTGTACAGTATTGCTGTGCATTCCAGGCCAGAGAGCAACACAGTTAAGTATGATGACAAAATGCTCATCAAAATCATCCATCCAGGATATGCCATTCAAAGGCAGAGCTATCATTCCAAGTTCTTCCTAACATTATACTTACTGTCTGTACCATGCCTTAGGGTGTTCCGAAAGGACTTGTAAACTAACTGTACCTGAAAAGCCTTACCCGATAGTGATGGCAGGCTTCACATGGTCTAGTCTAGTGTTTCCTGACTGATATGCTGTGTACACTCTAGCCCCTCCCCCAAGCCACATGCAGAGTTGCCAGTGGGAGGAAGTAGTTGGATGTAGCCAGATACTCAGGCAAATATCTCCTTGCTCTGCTAGGATATAAGCCATCAACAAGATCAGCTGAGGTGAACTTCTGCAAGAGAACTCAGCTGAATGTTCCAAGATGGCGGTTGCTCGGCATAGAAGAGTCACTCACAACACATTCCAAAAGAAAAATAATAATATTTAAGAGGCAGAGCCAGATTTGAAAAGACCATCTACTATTATAGAAACTCCCTAAAATATGCAAATATACATATACTGAAAGTTGGAATGAAGTTACCCTATGTTCTAGCTAGGGTTTCTATCGCTGTGATAAAAACCATGATCAAAAGCATCTTGGAAAGGAAGACTGTTTATTTCAACTTTCAGCTTACGGGCCCATCACAAAGAAAAGTCAGGACAGAAACTAAAGCAGAGATCATGGAGAGACGCTTGTTCATCTTGCTTTCTTACACCTCTCCAGAGGCGTTACCACCCACAGCAAGCTGAGCCTTCTCACATCAGTCAAGAAAATTCTTCACAGACCTGCCTTTAAGCTAAACTGATAGAAGCATTTCTTTGATTGGTGTTCCCTTTTCCTAGATAACTCTAACTTATGTCAGGTTGACAAAGGACCAACGAGAACACCCTATAACAGGACAACAATACTCCAACCAGAAGCCATATGCTAGCAAATACTAACCCTAGTTTTGGGCCAATGAGGTTTCATGGATCCCTCAAATATTAATGCCAATTGTCACTGCTCTTTGTTACCACCCAGAACTCGATGGTAGGGCTCTACTTCTAATGACACCACCTACTGGAGTCGTGAACAGGGAAGTTTGACCACTCTGGCTAGCTTGCATAGTGCTGGGAGGTGAATATGATCAAAATAATATGTGAAATTCTCAAAGAGCTAATAAAACCACTACTTTTAGAAAGGAGGCAGAACCAAGCCAAGTGGGGTGATGTATCCATGTAATTCTAGAACTTGGAAGGCAGAGGCAGGAGAAGTAAAGACAGCCTGGGGTATATAGTGGGGCCACCCATCTCAAAACACAGAGGAAATAAAAATGTTGCCTAAGCAGACATCTGACTTCAGTCAACCCTCCTGTCTCAGCTTTTCAAGTAGATCAACATGGTGCAACATGTCACCAAAATTGTATAAGTTTTTACTTCTATAAAGAATATTTATATTTCAGTATGGGTTACATTGGATTGTAGGTTTGCCAAGATAACAAGAATGCTTTTACAATGTCAATTCTTGTAGACCACTCATACACAATATCCTTCTGTTTGTCTATATGTCTCTAATTTCTTTCATCAATATTTTATACTTTTCACTGAAGAAATCTTTTACCTCATTGGTTAGATTTATTCCTAAGTATTTTGTGTGGCTGTTATAAATGGGATTTCTGATGAAGGCAATTCACTGCTAGCGTATAGAAATGCTGCTGGCTTTTGCATGTTGATTTTTGTGTCTAATAACTTTTAGAATATTATCATAAATGGTAGACCCTTCAGTTATCTTATTTTAAAAATCATGTCATCTGGGGAACTGGAGAGATGGCTCAGCAATTAAGAGCACTGACTGCTATTCCAGAGGACCGGGATTCATTTCCCAGCACCCACGTGGCAGCTCACGGCCATTTGTGACTCTAGTTCCAGGGACCCAATACCCATAGCAAAATATCTATGCACGTAAAATAAATAAGTAAATAAATATTTTTTTAAAACTCATGTCATCTAAAAATAGTAACAATTTAACATCTCCCTTTCTTACCCATTATTCAGTTCCTCTACACATGAAGGATTTTCCTCCCTACATGTCCTATTCCAAATCAACGGGTTACTGATGGCTGAACTTACTATCTGGCAGATTACTTTTATTTGGATTTTTATTAAGTACTTCAATATCAACATTTAAAATCCCATTCAGTGCCTGAGTATTCTTCCTTACCTGAAGGCCTGTGATGACACAAGACTGGATCCTAGAGAATCCAGGACATTTCCTCTCTCTGGCTATAAGACTTGAGAGGACAGAATGCATGAGTCCTGTGTGTGGAGGCAGGTCTTTTAGTGACCATGGGCCTGCGAGCTGCGAGAAGTCTTAAGACTGCAGAAGTCAGCCAGCCAGCTCACTACCCCATCTGCCTTCATATTCCCTCGCCCTCAGAAACTCGGGATCACTGTAGCTTCAGCAAGCTCCCATGATCACTGCTCTTGTTTGGCATGTTCACATGTAGATCTGCCTTCCTTTCCTCTGGATCAGCAGAAGTGTTAATAAGGATCTGCAGGATAGCAAATATTATATGAAGGATAAAGAACTTGAACCCCTAGGTTTAGATGTTTTTATCTTTAAAAAAAAATTAGTTAACCACAGGCAACATACTTTTAATTGTCTGTATCATTGCATGTGTGCAAATGCATGTCTGTGGTGGCTGTGCATAAGGACCACATTTTTGATCTGTAAAATACACTAAAAGCAAATGTCCTAGCCTTAGCCACAGAGGACTTGAGACAATGGTATAACAAAACTGCTTCTAATAATCAGGGAAGGGAGGATAGCCCATGTCCATTGCTACTTGGACACTATAGCCATTGAAATGACAGCCAGACTGTGTAGATCTGTATAGCCTAACAAGTTTTGAACCAGAAGTTAATTTCTTCTTGACAATTGTCATCATTTTTGGTGGTGTTATAAAATCAGGTTTGGCATGATAATTGAAAATCTGGGGTGGGGACAGTTGAAGAGATACCTCAGAGGTTAAGAGTACCAGCAGCTCTTCCAGAGGTCCTGAATTCAATCCTCAGCAATCATATGGTGGCACAACTGTCTATAATGAGATCTGGTGCCCTCTTCAGGCAAACATGCAGGCAGAACATTGTATACATAATAAATAAATCTGAAGAATAAAGAAAAATCCTCATTAGGGCTGGGCATAGAAGTGTATTTCTTTAATCCCAGCACTTGGGAGGTAGAGGCAGACAGATCCCTGTGAATCTGAAGACAGTCTGGTCTATGTGGTGAGTTCCGGGACAGCCAGATCTACATAGTGAGACCTATCTCAAGGGGGGGAAAGGCAGAGGAAGAGGAAGATCCCAAGAAGAAGCTGTGAAGAGTGAGCAAGACGCAGTTTCAATGTTTAACATTGTAAGGAAAACAATTTTTAAAACTCCAGAGTTTTTGACGGGGCCATCCTGCCATTTTTGTGGTTGACAAGAAAATGTTAATGCTTTCCTTTGGCTGTAAGAAGAGTTACAGCACCCCCTCATGTGTAGAATGGGTCTCAATCTGACTGACTGGGACAGAAATTAATAGGCTTGCCATTGTTCCGTGCATTTTTTGCCAGGATATTTCATTAGTGTAAACAATGAACCCTTTGTCATCCCACTTCACCACTTGACCCTGGCGATTCCCAGTTCTGCTGGTGCCATGAAGTACAGAGGTGGCAGGCATGAGACAGGCACTAATTATTGGACACAGAAGCCTTGCTGACCCAGGACGAGATTAACTGCTCCTCTGCAGTTTTTATTCTGGGGCATTAGCACTGTCTAGTTATCTCGCTTTGGTTGAGAAATTCAGGACAATAGCAGTGCTGATGGTAATGTTGGCAATTTCCCTGTTTGCTTTGCAGGTCACAGCCAGGGGCTTTGGGCCACTGCTGCAGTTTGCCTACACTGCCAAGCTGTTACTCAGCAGAGAGAACATCCGTGAGGTCATCCGCTGTGCGGAGTTCCTGCGCATGCACAACCTGGAGGACTCCTGCTTCAGCTTCCTGCAGACGCAGCTCCTGAACAGCGAGGATGGCCTGTTTGTGTGCCGGAAGGACAGCGCGTGCCAGCGCCCCCAAGAGGACCATGGGAACTCTGCGGGAGAAGAGGAGGAAGAAGAGACAATGGACTCAGAGACACCTAAGGCGGCTTACCCCACAGAGCCCATCGGCTTTGAGGCCACTGCCATCCCAGTAGCGGAGAAAGAAGCCTTGCTACCTGAGTCTGAGGTACCCGCCGACACCAAGGAAAACTCAGTACCTAGATACAAGAAGTACCAGCTTGCATGTACCAAGAATGTCTATAGTGCGCCCTCACACAGTACCTCAGGGTTTGCAAGCACATTCAGTGAAGACAGCCCCAGCAATAGCCTCAAACCAGGGCTCTCCAGAGGACAGATTAAAAGCGAGCCACCCAATGAAGAGACCGAGGAGGAGAATGTCACACTCTGCCTGTCCGGAGATGAAACTGACGTCAAAGACAGACCCGGAGATGTTGAGATGGACCGAAAACAGCCCAGCCCTCCCCCTCCCCCCAGCACCCCTACTGGAGCCGCCTGCCTGGACAGGTCCAGGAGTGTGTCCTCGCCTTCCTGTCTACGGTCTCTGTTCAGTATAACAAAAGGCGTGGAGTCATCTGGCCTGCCCAGTACATCTCAGCAGCACTTTGTTAGGAGTTCAGCATGCCCTTTTAACAAGGGGATCTCTCAGGGTGACCTTAAAACTGACTACGCCCCTTTCACGGGGAGTTATGGACAGCCCCATGTGGGCCAGAAGGATGTGTCCAACTTCACAATGGGGTCGCCACTCAGGGGGCCTGGGCCTGAGGCTCTCTGTAAACAGGAGGGAGAGCTGGACCGGAGGAGTGTCATCTTTTCCTCAAGCACATGTGACCAAGTGAGCACTACAGTGCATTCATATTCTGGAGTGAGCAATTTGGACAAAGACCTCTCTGAGCCAGTGCCAAAAAGTCTGTGGGTAGGAGCCGGCCAATCCCTCCCCAGCTCACAGGCCTACTCCCACAGTGGACTGATGGCTGACCACTTGCCAGGCAGGGTACGGCCCAACACCAGCTGCCCGGTGCCCATCAAAGTTTGTCCTCGTTCGCCTCCACTAGAGACCAGAACCAGGACCTCCAGTTCCTGCTCCTCCTATTCCTATGCAGAGGATGGGAGCGGGGGCTCCCCCTGCAGCCTCCCTCTCTGTGAATTCTCTTCCTCACCCTGTTCCCAGGGAGCCAGATTCCTTGCCACAGAACATCAGGAACCAGGCCTGATGGCAGATGGAGCGTACAGCCAAGTCCGACCCCAAATTAAATGTGAGCAGTCTTACGGAACCAATTCCAGTGATGAATCTGGATCATTCTCGGAAGCAGACAGTGAGTCCTGTCCTGTGCAGGACAGGGGCCAGGAGGTAGGGAATCCACATAAGTTCCAACATATAACTTACTATCCCAGTCCTTTACCTGAATTTTTCCTCCCCACCAAAATCATCCTCAGATTGTTCTTACCTGTTGTCTTAGGATTACTTGTGATGAATCACCATGACCAAAACTCGAGTTGGGGAGGAAAGCGTTTAATTATCTTACACTGCCATATTGCTGTTCATCATCAAAGGATATCAGGATGGGAACTCAAACAGCGCAGGGACCTGGAGGCAGATGTTGATGCAGAGGCCATGGAGGAGTGCCACTCACTGGCTTGCTCACCCTTTCTTATAGAACCCAGGACCATCAGCCTACAGAGTGCACAGTGGGCTGGGCCCTCCCCCCATCAATAACTAATTAAGAAAATGCCTTACAGGCAAATCTTACAGACACTTATGTTCCCCTCCTTCCAGATAACTCTAGTTGACATGAGACCAGGCAGCACTTGTCAAGTCTAAAGGTGACAGTAAATGGTCTGGTAACAGTATGTGGACCGTCTCTGTGTCTTCCATCCTTGGAGGCAGAATGCTGCAAGGTGATCCAAAATTAACCACTTCAGTCTTTGCAAGCCCTTTATATCTAGCCTGGATTCTAAGGCTCAGTGAGAGGCGGGCTGGGTCCAGTGCGTGTAAGTGTGCTCAGGTACTTTGTGTCTCCTTTTATCCTCTGCTGCCATCAGCCCCTGTCTTATGCCTGCTTTGGAAGAACGCCCTCATGTCTCCCCTTCAATATGAAGGAAACATAGACACTCTTTCAAACTGATTGATTGGAACTAACTAGATCCTCACAAGCGAGCTTTTCCTGTACCTCATAAGTATTCTCAACAGCAAGATACAGGGTGACCCTGTCTCTTATCACAGTGCAGATGACAGAATGCTTATCATCCACATGGGCTCCCTGCAGAAGTGCCCTGGTCAGCACACACAACTGAGTCGGGGCTTGTTTCCCAAGCTCCCACAAATAATAAAAAGTGGATATTTAGTGGATAGTGTTTCTGTCCAGCCTGAAAGCATTGTGCTTTGTAGATAAAGTATGTAAAGGCTTCATCTATGGGTCACTGTTTCTGGGTGTGAGAGTGGGGAACAGCACTAGCTCCATCATAAGCAGGACTCACATGACTGTGAGAAGGTAGAATAGGAGTCCCAGAGATCCCTAGTGTCCTAGTAATTTGAATGTTCCCTAGACAAACCTAAGCATGTCTAGGTCATGATCTGGTATCTACTACACAGCCTTGCTGATTGGCAAAGAACTAGCCAAAGACGCTGCCCCTGTGTCTGAGGAGCAGAAGTGAACAAACCCAGTGACAAGCCTTGCCCCTGTCAAACACAAAAAAGAAATGTGGGTTGGGAGTGTGGTTCCATGGCAGGGTGTTTGCCTGCCTTGGCCTTACCCCTGATTGGATTCCATCCCTGAAAAAAATGAAAAGAGGGGAAGGACAGGAAGGGAGGGAGCTGCCATGAGGCCAGGGTCCTCAGTACTTATCTGCTCTTCAGCCTTTCTTCTCGGCAAAGATTGGGTCTGCCTGGCAGCAGACATGCCCTGAGAGGTAAGGGGAGCTATGTGTGGTTTATTCAGCATCCACAGACTAGTGAACAGAAGGCACCTAGCTTTAACTCCAGGAGCGTTTTGAAAATGGACTCCAGAGCCGCCGAGAGCTACCAGCAGATACACTCTGGCTTCACTTCCTCTTCTCTGCTGCCTGCCTGGTCCCTCTTTCCTGTTGGTGTCTGGTAGAAAGAAAGAGATAAAACCACCGAAAAGGGTTTAATTTAAGAAATAGAAATTATGGAGGCTGTCTGAATGGGCATCGTTTCTGTTCACATCTTATCCCCTTCAGTTTGGGGTGGGGTTACCACTGATGCCCATGACATGCAGCCCTGTTCCCTAACCTAAAGAGGAGTGGGGCTTCCTAAAACCAAGGGTAGGCTATGTTTTCTCCTCTTGCATTCTTCCCTCAGACAGCTTCTGTGAGGTTTGCTTTTCCTCTCAGAACTGTCCTTAAGTGCCTCGGGCACAAAGCTAGTCACTGAGTCACAGTTGATCTTACCAAGGACTGGCAGAGTAAGGACAAAGGCTTCTGTGTCTCTTAAAGAACCCTACATTTAGGGCAAGAAATTGTATTTCTTAGGAACTCTCAGTTTCAGGTGCCCAGTGTCTGATGGATGGTCGTAGTGCACATCTTTAATTCAAGCATTCAGAAAGCCGAGGCAGGCGGATCTCTGTGAGTTCGAGGCCAGCCTGGTCTACAGAGTGAGTTCCAGGACAGCCAGGACTACACAGTGAAGCCCAAGGGGGAATGCTATCCATAAGAGCACATTCTTTTTTCTTTTGGGCTACATCAGTCTCCACCTTAGAAACCATGATGGGGGGAGAGCGGGGGGGGGGGGGGGGGGGCACGACATGACCTGGGATATTCAACCCATGAATGAAGCAGCCACAGACAGGACCAGTCTCCCCTTAAAATACCCTTGCATTTAGTTTTTATTTTTACTTTTCAAAACAGACCTGTTAAGCATCATTCATAAGCAGTGAAAGACAAATTTACCCAAACTCCCTGCCATGCCATGAGTCACACTAGCCCTCTTGGTGGCTTGTATTTGGCAGGAGAATTCTGGCAAAGCTGAGGTTTTTCCCCAGTAGAGGAAGTTACTTTCCCAGAACCACTCAGACCCTCATCATGATGGCCCCTCTGGGAGTTAGTGACTTGCTTCAGGAATTACATGGCCTAGGTAGAACTTCTGCCCCCATAGTACATGAATTCCCATGCGTTTTAACTTGTTTTCTTGAACTGGTCCATGAGAAACACCAGCATCTATCTTGGATTCTGCCCAGACTGCTCTTAGGTAAGGTTTAGGTGTTTTCTTCCACATAAACCACAAGACACACCTGAGTCTAAAATAAGACCCAGGGCTCCTCTCCCAACCAGCCACCAACACAGCAGCTTCTCTTCATCTTCAGAGCCAAAATGTTGGACCAAAAGAAAAACATTAGCATATCGTGCTTTCTGTAAAATCTAATAACTCTTCTAATTAACAAAACACAGTCTTCTCCCATCCTTTTGACTCATCCCTAGCTTTGAAAAAGCTTAAATTATCCTGTCGGAGAATTGGCTCATCAGTTACAAATACTGGCTGCTGTTTCAGAGGGCCCAGGTTCAATTCCCAGTGCCCACACGCATGGCAGCTCACAGCCTTCTGTAACTCTGGCCTCTGCGGGTACTGCACATACATGTTGCACAGACCAGACATACATGCAAGCAAAACACATATACACATAAAACAAATAGCAGATTTTTAAATAAAAATATATAATTTCCATACCATAAAATTCACCCCATTAGGATTAAAGTCATGTTTTTAATATTTTCACAGTGTTATGCATCCATCTTCAATTTGTGACTCTAACATGGTTTTTTGCCCCACAAGGAATACTGTCCCTAGCAGCAGTTTCTCCTCTACCCCAGGTGACCACTAATCTGCCTCTGTCGTGTATAAATGGTATTTGACTTTTTTCACTTAGGATAACATTTTCAAAGTTTATCTCTTCCATAGATATACCCACCTGGTTTTGTGTTTTGATATATCAAAATCCTGCCCTTCTAACTGCTGATATATTTTGTTAAGCCATACCACATTTTATTGATCCCTCATTGCTTGGGGTAATTTTGGTTGGGTCCATTTCCTGGATATTTTGAAGAATGGGCATTTGCATTTGCTTGCTAGATTTTTGTAGATGGGCTTCCAGTTCATTCATTATATTTCTTTTTCTGGGTGGAATTATTGAAGCATGTGAGGACTCTATATGTGGCTTTTTGAGGAACTGCCCAGCCATCTCCCAAGGCAACTATACTGTTTTTGCATCCCCTACCCCATCAAGCTAGGAGGAATCCGATCTCTCCTCTCACTGCCAACAGTTATTCTTCTCTGGGTGTTCATCTAATAGATGTGACATGACATCTCAGGTTTACAAGTTTGTTTTTAGATTTTGAAAACTGTACGAAAGTCACAGCCCTCTTCCAAGCTGTGTATGCCCTAAGTTCCCAAGCACTTCTGATCGATTGTGGGTTTAGTAAAGAAACACTGGGAAGATGCTTTATTTCCATATCCAGAGGTACTGATTAGTTGGACTTGTTTTATTGACATGCTTCATTTGGGGAGGAAGAAAAGCATATAATAATGGCCAACATAGTGCCATATGCCTTCTAATCCCAGCATCCAGCATTTAGGATGTGGAGGCAGGAGTGTCAGAAGTTCAAGGACATCCTAAATTACAAGGCCCTGTGTTAAACAAAACAAAAAGAAAAAGTGTGTGTGTGTGTGTGTGTGTGAGAGAGAGAGAGAGAGAGAGAGAGAGAGAGAGAGAGAGAGAGAGAGAGAGAGAGGAGCAACCAGTGAAATGGTACAGAAAAGCCATGTCTAATTCTTCTCTGCTTTTTTTATTTCTTTGATACGTTTAAAGCTGTTATTCTATTATTCTTTGACAATCTTATTCATGTATATAACATACTTCCGTATGTTATATATCCCTGCAAGAGGAAGCCGTGTGATAAGGAAGGGTGGTTCTTACCCACAAGGCGAGTCCCTTTATCTCTTTATTAACTAATTCTACTCTTCATGGCGGTCCTTGAAGCTAAGTGAGGCAAGTATCATCCCTGACTGTCAGAACCTGGACAGAGAGAGTGAGTTACCTGGGACCACATAGCTAATTAACTGCAGTCTTATGAGTGAATTCCTGGTGTCCTGGGGATACGAAATAGAAGGTAAGTGGCACAGGAACATCTCATAGTCTTGGAGAGCCCCTGTATTGTCATGGCCTCCAAGGTGCCCATTCAGTATGGCACTGCATGCCTGTGGCTTCAACCCACATCTGGTAAGAGCCAAGAAGGGAAGCAGCAAAGGTTTCACAGCCCACTCTTCTACTGGGACTTGTAGGGAAAATGTTATTTTTGGCTTTTTCTTTAAAACCTACTTCTCCACCCTTCTCCAATAGCCTTCAACCAGCAAACCAGAAGCAGCAGGGAAGTAAAATGTCCGTTCATAGGCTTGGTGAATCAAGATGGCCAGAGTACCACTCTCACAGTCCCTGAAAACTGCAATGCAAGCCTTGTAGAGAAATCCATCAAGGTGACACAGGCATTGTTTCAGAGTGGGAACTTTTCTCATCTCATATTTGAATTTTTTATAGGAAATTATGTTTTATCTTTTTAATGGAGATGGGGAGAATGGCTTAAGCTACAGGATGTGGGCAGTTGTTAGCAAGGAGTTTTCTGTTTGATCAAAAGGAAGCACTGCATTCCAGGTCTTCCTGCAGCCTGCCCAGCCTCCCTGGTCCAGGCTTTCTATCTGGCCATGCAGATGTGCCATTCAGAAGGGCCTCTGCCCTTTACCATATCTAGACCAGAGGCCCCCAATTACTCTGCAGGAATCCATTTCACAGACTGCTAAAGAGCTGGGGCTCCCACAAAATCTAACCTCCCTTGAACCTTCTTTGGGAGACAGTACAGGTTCCATACTGAAAAATGACCTCTAGTCCTGCACTCCCTGTGGGTTCCAGAGGTATGAGATGAGTCAGCACTTTGGCAAGATTGGGTACAACCAACAGGAATGTATTGTGCAAACCACAACCGTGGCCTGTAGTTGGCCTGCTGACTCGGTGACTATTCCTGAGTCCCTGAGCCTTCACTGAGAACTAAAGTAGTTCACAACTAAAGAAAATCATCATTTATAAAACCCCATAGGCACATCTACTATGCAGCCTCTGTGCCCAGAAAGCCTGCTGAATGTAACTGCAGGCCATTCAGACAGGTGGAAGTGAAGACTGGCGGAATGTTTCTGTCATATTGTCTGTTCTGTGCTGTCTCTGGGGACCCAGAGAGTAAACACCTCTGATGAGAAGTGCAGTCTGGAAGGATATGTTATGCAGGAGCTTTGACTAAAAACACAAACCTTTTCATGTAGGTTGTATTAATCTTCTGGAAGAAAGATAAGATGCTTTGGCCTTCTCCATGTTTTTCAAGTTTTCAAGGCCCTGACACTTTACCTTCAGCCCTGAGTGGAGAAAAAAATTCACATACACAAAAGCCTATGGAGAGCATTCCTAACCAAAGGCCTGGGGCTGCTGCTCCTCATCTCTAGCAATTTCCATTGGCTTAGAAACCCAAAAAGGATGTGATAAATCCTCTGTATTCCCTGGAGAGCACAACAGGTACTCCCACCTGCTAGTCATCGTAAGTTCTTCCTTCATATATGGCTAGCAAATCTAAAAGGAAAATCCACCATGAGAGTGAGGGTCCCTCCTCCCTAGTAGGGGAGAAAGTCTATGGTTGACAGTTTTCTTCTCCCCTGACCCTCTTTAAAAAGCAGCTTGATTGCAAAAGCCCTGATGAAATTTTGTGTGGGGATTGCTTCTGCTTCACGGACTTTGACACTGCTATTGTTTGTTGGTTTTCCCTTTCTCCTGGCAAACCTCCATCCTCCCTACCTGTTTTCTGTTTGCTGTCTAGATCATTTTAAAGACAGTAGCATTGGGTGGGGAAACCCTTTTGACTCGCCTTGTGATCTGCACTGTTGGCGTGTTTTCTTTCTGAAAATAAGCCAGTGCAATCCGGAACTGAAGCAGAATAGCTCTCCTGTCAGCAGAAGGAAGGAATCCCAGGAGACCCAAGAGTGCACAGCCCCTGTGATGTCCAAACACGATGTCACTCAATAGATGACCTCTGTGCTTCTGAGGTAACATCTAGGATCTGAGTATCTGTTTGTTACCCAAAGGTTATAAAAGGGAAATGAGCAGTCTTCCATATCAGTATGAGCCTTGTAGACACACAGCACCCAAAGCAAAGGCCTTTCGGGACCCCTGAAAAGGAGCCATTTATCTTAGCATCCTGTCTTTAGCACTCAGAGCAGAACTGAGCTCACGGTGGTATACTGTGTTCCCCCATAGTTTCCTGTACTTGGGCCAAAGTTTTACAGATGTTGGCCTTCACCATGTGGGGTTCAAATCAGAGCACCCTTTGGGAGCCTCCCACAAATGCCACAGGGAATGACCTCACAGCTAGGAAGGAACCTGGCCAAACATGTTCACCCAACCACAGGAAAGGTTTTCTCTAATGGGCTTGTCTCTGTGAATAGTGACCATCCAGGCACAAATGCCAGGACTTGGCCTCGTGTCTGTCTGGAACAACCAACAAATATATTCCCGAGCTTAGGATAAAAGAGCCGCATCCTCAGACTCAACACTCCACCATATGAATACTAACAAGAGATTGGTTTCTTAGCTAAAATAATTTGAGCAATTAAACCCGGGCCTTTGTGCTTTTTCTGGTGACTGTTTTTCCTGGGAGCTCTATGAGGTTAGTGGCCATACCCTGCATGTTCCCCTTGATGAGGGCTCTTCTGAATTGTAATTTACTGGAACAATAAAAATGTACTCTGGATTTAAAATTTTTATCAATATTTTTTTAATTAACAACTTATGTAAATTACATGTTAGGAATATTTTATATATTGGGATAAATAATATGTCCTTGCAATTAAATGCACCTGTTTTTGTATTTTGTCTTTACATGATTTAATGGGAATGCTGTCAAATTTTTTTGGTTTTTTTTTTTTCCAGGATGGGTGTTGGTTTGGGTTTTCTTGGAACTCAGAAGTCTAACCTCAAAGTCACAAAGATCCACCTGCCTCTCAAATGCTGGGATTAAAGCCATCAACCACCACACCTTGCAAATTTGACTGATGTTAGCCCAACACATGACATTTAGGCTTATAGTGCCACCTGCTGGCCAAGACAAAAACAAAAGTTAAATGTGAGAAAAATTGAGCTGGGTGTAGTGGCCCAGTCTGACCTTTAACTCCATGTGTGGCTGAGTTCCTGCTCCTCAGGCCTCCACCTCCTTCCCAGTGCTGGGATTACTGAGATTGCAGCTTTCTAGAAACTACAGAAACATAAGTGGTTGAAGAAGTCCCCCAACCATCAATGGCAAGGATAAACTGGTAGATGGTGCAGACCTGAGCCCCAAACCCTGTGGTGAGATAGGGAGCTGGATTTGTGTCTCACCTTCTGCATTAGGCATAAATTCTTTGCTTTAGCCTAGGCTGGTCTCAAACTCAGTTTGTAGCTAAGAATGGTCTTGAATTCCTAATTTTCATGTTTCCTCTTCTGGCTTTATAGACAAGTGTCACTGTGTCAGGCCTCTGTATTTACTATTCTTAAGAAATAATACATACCAAAATTTAACAACATTGAGAAGATCTCCAAGGGCATGCCATCCTCTCTTCATTGTTTTGGGGTTTCTTAATTATTTTTATTTATGCATATGGTTTCTTGCCTGTGTGTATGTCTGGCTACATACCACATGAGTGCCTGGTGCCTGCAGAGGTCAGAAGAAAGCAGGTCATTGGATCTCCTGGAACTGGTTATAAGCTACTAAGTGCTGGGGATCAAACCTAGGTCCTCTGGAAGAGCATCCAGTGCTCTCTCCAGCCCCTCTCATTTTCTCCCTAAAAAATATTTACATTGCTTGTAAAAGACTTGAAAATAGAATCTTGCTGATAAATTGAGCATTTTAACATAATAAACTACCCTAAATCCTACTAACAAAAGTGGTGGTCACATATCATCTCTCAGTTTCTGAGTGTTGGGAACCCAGCTGGCCCATCTGATGAGCTTGAAATCAGGTGCTGGCTGGGCTACAGTCATCTGAGTGTCTCACTAGCTTCAAGGATCCACTTCTGGGCTGGCAAAATGGTTTGTCAAGTAAGGGTGCCTGCCTCTAAACATCCACCCCGAATCTGGTTCCCAGTGAGAGAAGAGACCTGAGTGCAAAGTAAAGAAAGCATAATAAACAATAAATGTGTTTCTAGGGTGATCCATTCAGGGAACTGGCGGGATAATGTCTGGGAACTGGAGGCACCAGGTCTGCCCCACAGAACAGCCAGTGTAGCAGGATTTAGAGTACAGGTCTCGGTGCCCGCCAGGGCATAACCTTAAGAAGAACACATAATGCTCTTCTGAGGTGCATCTATCAGAAGGAAAGACTGTGCATTTTGATAGAGGAATAACACCATTATGTTGTAAGAGAAAATGTAAGGTGTGATGGCCATTTTCAAAAAAATATTCTTAAGTACCTGTCATAACACTAACCTAAAAAGCATGCCTAGTTTTTTATACCTGAGGAAATTGGGGTTCAGGGGAGTGGTGTCGCCTCCCTGAATTCTCATTCGGTATGAGACCTAAAGCCCATTTCTGACACCTGCTATGAAGGATCTCTTCTTGTATTCTGTGTGTGTAATAAAGACTCTCGCGGACTGTTGCATCTTTCCGGTGTCTTCAAGGTGTGCGGGCTCTATCATTCAAGTATTTTCATCAGTCCTTAGACGACAACTTTATATTGGTCATTTTGTTGAACTCAGTTGTGAGTCTTGTAGAAGAGAAATTTGACAAGCCCTAGTTTCCCTTACAAAAGCGCTGCAGCATTGAAGAAACTAATAGTTTCCAATATTTTCAATGCCACTTGCTTCAAAAAAGACCTCAGGAATGATAACATTATGATCTATGTGCACTTTTTTGCATCTTCCTTTTTTTGGTGTGTGTGTGTGTGTGTGTGTGTGTGTGTGTGTGTGTGTGTGTGTGTGTGTGTGTTTCTACATGGTCTCACTGTGTATCCCAGACTGGTTTCAAAACTTACTGTGCAGCCTATGTTATGCTCAAACTCATGGCAATACACCTTCTCCTAAGTGTTAGGATTAGAGTTATACACCACCACACGTGTCTTACGTGTGTGTGTTTATACTGTTTAATTATACCAATATTTCACCTGACTTGTATTTGACACATGAGAATATGAATCACTCTTGCTTTCAGTGGTTTCCATATGCTCATCTTTAAGACAGGTTTGGGAATCATCTTTAAAACGGAGTTTTCAATCAGCAGTTGAAAGTGTGGACTGCCCCTGCAAAGGACACAAGTTCGGTTCCTAGCACCCAGAGTAGGCATCTCGCAATTGTCTGTAATTCTGGCTCCAGGGCCTCTATCACTCTCTTGTGGCCTCAGTGGGCACCTGCACTTACGTGCACACACCAATTCACACACACACACCATTTAAAAAAAAAAAAAAAAAAACGAACTACCATTTTTGTGAAGTTTCACTTTCCGAGATTTCACTCCAGCTACTGTAATTCCATTCTGCTGTTCTTGGTTCCAGGTTAAACTTCCTTTTCCTGTAGATCAGATCACAGATCTTCCCAGGAATGACTTCCAGATGATGATTAAGATGCACAAGCTAACCTCAGAACAGCTGGAGTTCATTCACGACGTCCGGAGGCGCAGTAAGAACCGCATTGCAGCCCAGCGCTGTCGGAAGAGGAAGCTGGACTGCATTCAGAATTTGGAATGTGAAATACGAAAGCTGGTGAGTTGGTGAGCAGCAACCGGAAGTGACGTAAAGTCACATCCGCCACAGCGGGTGAAGTAGAGCGGCAAGTCACCCTCAAGGAAATTTGAGTTTATTTTCAATAGAAGTAATAGATTTGCATCTGAAATGTATGTAGATGTACAGATGTGTCATGTCCTTCAAGTTTCTTATGGAATTGGTTCCTTTGTATTGTCTGTACGTTATGGTAGAGTATGTCTACTGCATGTATATAAAAACCGGGTATTCTTCTGAACTCTCTACCCAGATACCTAATTTTAATAACTAGCATCTAACCCACGTAATTGTACAATTCTGAACAAATAGTAAAAATCTAAACTATATACCAGGCAGATATCTTAAACACGTTATTGGTTTGTTTAGTTGAAAAAGCAAGACACTGCTCTTTCTCCATCAGCGTTTTCCAAGTCTTAAATGCTGTGTGTTTTACTTTACTTCCTAAGACCATGACCAGAAGCAGCTTTGAGATAGGAACGGTTTATTTGGCATATGTATCCCAATCACAGGCCATTGTGAATGGCATCAGAGCAAGAACTGGAGTCATGAACTGATGCTGAAGCCATCGGTGAACTTTGTCCACTGGCTTGCTCTCTACGGCTTGCTTGGCCTCCTTTTGTATGCATCCCATGACTGCCAGCCCAGCAGCATGCACAGTGGGTCGGACCCTCCTACATCAATCATTCATTAATAAAATGCCCCCCACGACTCACCCACCCCCACCCTGTAGACTTCCCTAAAGGCAAGTCTGGTGGAGACAGTTCTCAGCTGATATGACTCTTAGATTACTCTAGCTTGGATGAGTTGATCCAAAAAACAACCACAAAAACACTAACCAACCCTCTTGTCTCAGTGCTGAGCAAGAGTTCCACATGTCCATCCAGGCACATCTGTGACTTGGAGATTCACAGTAGGGCTCTTTGATTTATTACAAGAGCATCTTCCTATGTAGACCAGGCTGGCTTGAAATGCAATCCTCCTGCCTCTACAAGGCTCTGGTAGTATAGGCATGTACCACCAAGTTTCCATACTTTTAACCAAGGCTGTTCTTCCTTTTCTATGGAAAGTCAAAGCCATATCACTTGTGACATCCTATTTTCTTCTCCCACAAGGTGTCCAGGAACAGTTTTTAGATGAGTATTTTAGATGAGGGCCACAGGAGGTAATCCCTAGACCAAGGAGTTTCCACAAAAGGGCCTGAGATTCCTTTCCTAGAACACACTGGCCCTTAATTTTAGACCTCCAGCAGTGGAAAGGGGGCCATCTCAATGATGGGAATGGCTTGAGTAGTCAGGGCTGGCCAGCCTGGTCTGCTGTTGCATAGTTCCCAACAGGCCCTATACTCAATTCCTGCTCCCACGATGTCTCCCACATGCTCAACACCCTAATTTGCAGATGCACATAATGTATTTCTCTCAAGCTGCACTTGTACATCTGTTTATTTTTCATTTTTAAAACATGTTTTCTAGATAAATTTATAAATATTTTAGCAGGTGTCCTTTCTGCATATAAATCCTTCTCTAACACGCATACCCACGCTGCCTGCCAGATTGCGTTCCTATTAGGCCATGCACAGTTCCTGTGTCAGAGGCCTGCTCCTCTCTCTCTTCTTCGCTATTCCTCCCATCCTTGCCTCAGCTTGCCTGCAGGACTTGCAGAGGGCTGGGTACCACTCTCCCCACACTGCTTTAGACACCCAGTTTCTTTGGCTGCTTTATCATTTGCGTGTCATTAACCCTCCTCACATAAGTATTGATGGTAAAATTTTCATGAGTGTCCTCTCTGGGGCTAAACTCCTCTCTCAAGGGGTGACCAATTTAAGAAATTCAAGAGTCATAAGTACAATTTTGTTTAATGGGAAAAAATATCATAGAACTGCTAGTATGTTAAAGCATGGGCTCCACATTTCTGCCCTCTGCCCCTCCATCCAGTTCCCAGGGATGATCCCTGCTCAGGACTCAGTGCATGGTTTCCAGAGTCCTGCAAAGGACATACTGTGTTTAGCCTGCTGGGCTGTAAAAGCCATAGAGCCTGCTGCTTGGGTCTAACCATATGAAGTTGCTGATAAGTGGTCTTGTTTGCTTCTTGGTTTTCTGTAAATAGATTTTCTTCCTCTTAGTAGTTTTAAACTCCTAGAAAAACTGAATGGAGTAGCTGGAGTTCCCGAATGTCCCTGACTCTGGACACTCCCAACAAGAGCAGTACATGTGTTATGATGGACACGCCTTCGGTGACATACCATTTTCATCTAACAACCCTGCTTCAACTTAGAGTTCACAGTCATCATTGTGCATTACATGGATTTGCATAGTGTGCTTTCAGAGGCCAGTAGACTCACTGGCCTCCACTCAATCCCTCCCTCCCTCCCTCAGTCCTTGGCAGCTGCAGGCTTGGGGGCGGGGCAGGGGGCAGTTGTTTGTTTGTGGGAGCTTTATCCTGTCTTTTCCAAAATACCAAACCCTTAGTTGACTTTTACCCCCACAAAAATCGAAACCTAATACATTAGGGGAAGATTTTTCAATTTTTATAAGATTTGGAATGAAGAGTTTTTCAGTCAGTTCCCTACAAACTCCAAACTGTGGGTGAGCAGACCGTCTATAGCTTCACTGGTGGTGATGGCTCAGCTGGTTGCTGCTGGATCTCAGAGGGAGGACAGGGACGGCACACTGGGGAAGGTCTGCCTGTCAGTGCTCAGGTGACAGCTAGTGTGTGTGAACCACACAACTTTAACTTCCCAGTTCCGGCCTAGTCCTTCTGGAGTTAGGTCACAAGGTAGGATGCCAAAACAAAGGTTTGAGGGCCTCCGAAGTGGGGTCTGTGTCCTCTCACACAGGCTTGACAAAGCCTTCTCCCTTCTCTTCCCAGGTGTGTGAGAAGGAGAAGCTGTTGTCGGAGAGGAATGAGCTGAAGGCATGCATGGGGGAGCTCCTGGACAACTTCTCCTGCCTCTCACAGGAGGTCTGTCGAGACATCCAGAGCCCAGAGCAGATCCAGGCCCTGCATCGATACTGCCCTGTCCTCATACCCATGGATCTCCCTGGAGCCAGCGTTAACCCCCCTCCTTTGGGGGTTGAGCAGAGCCTTGCAGCCTCCCAGTGTGCAGTAGGAGGAAATGTACCCTGCTGCCTGGAGCCGGGGGCAGCTTCCCCCGGGCTCCCCTGGGTGCCCACCAACACCTCTGAGAATTGTACCTCTGGGAGGAGGTTGGAAGGTACTGACCTGGGGACCTTCTCAGAAAGAGGACCTCCTCTAGAAGCCAGGAGCCAGTCAGTGACGGTGGACTTCTGCCAGGAAATGACTGAGAAATGTACAACAGACGAGCAGCCCAGGAAAGATTATGCCTAACCAGTATGACCAGTCAGGTCTCTCCCACCTCTCCCAGCCGGGTGTCCTCCCGCCAGCCAGTGGCGCTGTCCATCTGTGTCTTGAAGAACCAGGAGCGAATCTGGTGCACACTACAACAGTCTTAGCAATACTGTTCCTCCGAAGTATTCCCTCCTCTCCGTAAGCAGGAGTGCTGGTTACCTTCACAATGGTGCTACCCCTTGCCCTGGCAAGGAAGGCAGCAGTGCTGACTGACACTGTCTGTCTGTGGGTTAATTGCAGACTTCACAGGGATAGACTACATCTCTAGGACCCAACCACGGATTTCTTTTTCTCAGTGGCCCATGTCACAAACCCTATCTCAGGAATTTCTTCTGAATGTTCAATTTTTTTCATTGAAGACAGCTTCTATACACATCAAAGTTTTATAGCTATACTGTACATATTATATATAATATATATGAAATATATATCCATATGCAAAAGTCCTGCATGCCTCAATTTTCTCATCCTACAACTGGAAACTCCGTTTGTCATTTACAAACAGATTCCAACATTCCTCTTTTGTCTCTGATGCCAGAACTGGTTCATAACTGTCAACATGGTCATTTTTTTTTTCTTGCTTCACAGTTCAGTTTCAATCTGTACTTATTTACAGACAAAATTCACTGTTGGAGGCTTTTTCTCAAGGTTTAATCTCAGACCTTTTCCTTTTGGTTTGCTTTTTGACACCCTTAGATGGTGCCGTGTGAGCATTGTGGGTCTGCTCATTTCTCCTTGCGTCCTCCTCCTTGCGGATACTGTACAGCAACGGTCAGCTTTGCCGCTTGCACTGAGTTTTGAGTCCAGCCTACTTTCTTAAATGAAGTTGTAACTTCTGTATAACTCAAGTATATTGTATATTATTTGCTTTTCGTTTCAAGAGTGAAACATTTTAGCTAATTATAAAGCACTCAGGTGATAATTATGTAGGAAAAAAAAAAAAACAAAACAATCTTGCCAAATAATGAACCCACCCTAGGACGTGTAGACAATACTCTGCTTGAATATTTTTGTAGCTCACTTCCTCCCCGCCTTCCCTAAGGAAAGCTGAAGTGCAGATAATTCAGAGCTGACACTGGATGTTCAATTCCTGTGTGGGGAGAGAATTTGGATGGCTCACAGAACTGATATCAAAAGGACAGTATCCTGTGGTGGTGTTAGAACTCCACAGGCACAGGTGAAGAGAAGCCGGGAGAGAACAGTACCCTTTCCCAGGGAGGAATCTCATTCATTTCGGCATTTCATTCTGGCCTCTCGGCTTGCACTGAGAACTAAATGCCTGCTTCTTTGAAGGGCACAGCTAACCACCCACCCAGACCTGAGGGGATTTGAATCACTGCCTCAGCCCCCAGGATTCATTGAGCTCACCTAGAGTAGGAGAGAAATGGCAGAATGGAGCCTGAGATCCACGTGGACATAGGCCAATGCGTCCTTCTCTGTAACTCTGAGGCATTTGTCTCTCCTCCCCCTAGCCCCATCGGACAGATACCCCTAGGAATCCTCTGCCCTCCCAAGGCCCTCCCCATGCACACATCCTTTCCTCCTCAGATAACAGTCTGCTTCCCTTGCTAAAAACTAGTTGGTTTGCAAATCTATAGAGCAGCTTTCTTGGTACTAAGGTATCCTGGCCATGTTTATAGGAAGGTGTGTCCCAAGGACTCAGCTCCCTCCAACCCAGTGGTCTCAGCTCCACTCACTGAGGAGCCTGGAGACCACTCCAGCTGTGCAAGGTCCAGAAAAGTCCGGTGTTGGGATAGGGTAGAGATTAGTGGGGAATAGACAGCTGGTTGACTTTGTTTGTTCATCTGTGCCATTGTTTTGGACAATATTAAAGTTGCATGTAAAAGGGGAAATTAGTGTATGACTAGTAGGTGAAGGTGAAACTCTCGTAACATATGTTCAAGTATTACTAACTTCTCTCTGTACCAGTGGTAGTGCTAAATGTTTAAATACGTATGAATGCCAGAAGTTGTTGGCTCATGCAGTAGAATTTAAGGGGGAAATGACTTCTTTTAAAATAGGTCCATTTTTGAAAGCTGTTTCTGGGTTTTGAGCGTGTGTGTGTGTGTGTGTGTGTGTGTGTGTGTGTGTGTGTGCAGATTTTGATAAAGCTGTGCCGGAGCTTTATTACATCCTTGGTGTTTCTTTTCTAGCCGGACAGTTCCTTGTCTTCATGAAAAGCTGATCAAGCTAGCACTTAACTCAATGTGAATGTGATGCTCACAGCTGCCTAGTACAGTGCAGAAATCAGCAGACAGTATTTAAAAAAAAAAAAAAACTCTCTTACTGCCTTTTAAGTGACCTCTTCTAAAGAAACAAAAAGGCTTGTTTTCTGCTCCAGCCATCACCAGTGCCCAGCAGCCTTTCCGCTCATTCTGTGCTGTCACGGTTCATGTGCAGCTGGTCGTCTTCCCACATTCCACAGTTTACCCCCAAGCTTCTTTTACCCACCAGTAGCTCAGACCTGTGTGGTGGCTACTTCCAGGGTGGAATTCAGGGGTCAGGTCTCCTCAGTTCTCTCCACCCTCACTCTCTTCTTACATCAGCCTCTGTGTCATTCTTTCTGTCTTCTTCCACCCAGTCTCTGCCAGGGGGACTAGTTTTTAAAACTGACTATAAATTTCTATTACTTTTTTTTTTTTTTTGAGCAGGTAGTTTCATTTAGTTCCCACCAGGAACAGCAACTGGCTTTGTGTAATGACTCGTGGGGCATGTTTGTCTTTTACTCTCCCAAATCATTGCTTATCAACATCGTTTCTGGGTTGATTCAAAGGGGGGGCTCACTGGGAACCAGAATCTAAACTCTTCAAGTAGAATTCAGAAATCCCCAATCTGTCCTTCCCTGGGACCCTTCGGTCAACCTCATTCCTTTTATAGAAAGGAGACTGAAAAGAAACGGGGGTGGGGGGAGTTTGCATATTAAGGGGACATTTAGTTCCACATTTGAAGGTCTTTTCTTTCAAAGATCTAGGGAACTCTAATCACAGGCTGTTTAGGGGGATCACAGTGACAGCCTGGTTGGGTCTCCCGGAAGCTGAGGTGTGAATGTCAAGGTCCAGGGCTAGCACAGGTGATACTAAGTCTGATAACATCCTACCCAAGTCCAGCCTCCCTTTAGAGCAGCCTTCATCCTCCTGCGTCTCTGAACAGCCTAGTTCAGGTTAGCCAGGCTGTAGGCAGGTGTGTGCTTTGCCATGTGTGTTTGTTTCTCTGCGTTATCTGGGGGGTGCCTTGAATACAGTGGAACTTCATGACTTACTGATTCTGGAACAAAGCAGTTACAAAATCTTTTTTAAAAGTTGGCAAAGTCACTAGGCCATCCTGCTACTTCTCTTCCCAAACAATGACTCAGGCATCGGGGTTGATGCTGCAGTAGAAAACATTCTTTTTATGTCCTACAAGTAATTTATTTACTGTCTTTCTCGAAGTATGCTGCTTTCTAACATGCACCGTAATTTTGGATGTAATCCTCGTGTTGCTTTTCCAACAAAGTTTAAAGATGGCTAGTAACTAGTGTGCTGACTGCCTCTCCTGAAGGGAGCCTTGGAGCACCCACAGGACCTGCATGGAGGACTGGCTAACGCCTACACTTTCTCTTGTTTTAATATTTAGTGATTTGCCACTGAAAAGGAAAGGATGAAGCAGACAAAGGTTTGAAAGTATAAGCCTTTTCAGAAATTGCCCAGTCTTGCCCCCAGGGACTGCTCTGCATCCCATGGAACCACACAGTCCTTCCAAATGAGTCGGTCTGTAAAACCTCTTTAAGTCTGTATTTGATTGCATATTCCTACACACTGTGGCCCATTTAAACTAGGAGCTGATTATTGATTACTCCAAACTAGTCCACTGCTGCTTACAGTGTAGGAGGACTCTCAGATCCGTCTGTCTCTCTATCTCTCGACACCCCCCAACACACACACACACACACACCAGACTAAAGAAAAATATTATTTTAAAAGAATAAAGCTCTTTGTTGTACCATGAGTTTGTATTTACTTGAGGATTTTGTTGCAGATTCCATTTCTGGCAAGTCAGTCCACAATGCCTTGTGGAGTTGGTATTCATAAAGGAAGTCTGTGCATGGAGATATTTTGTGTTTAAAATGTATAATACTGCCCGAGCCATCTCATGACCCAAGTGTCAAAGACTGATGCTGTAGCATAGGATATATTTGTGCATAAATAGTGTGTGCAAATAGTATTTGTACATTGAAGAGACTTGTCGTAGCAGATCAAAGGTAAATTATTAACTGATGGTGCAAAAACATTACTTGCAAAGTAATTGTATAGTATTTTCCTACACTCCACCTGGGAGATCATATTTATAACAAGTGAATTATTAGCGCATTTTAATTGTAATATGAAATGATGCTGCCATTTTGTGAAGAATATCCGCTTGGTTGCAGAGGCCAACTTGTATAGCTTTGGTTTAATATTGTGGCATGGTGTACGCATTTCTCTTTCAAGTGATGGATAAACTCCTGGCTTTTATTTTCATTCCAGTTTATTGACCTCAGATAAAACAATGGCTATTCATGGAAGTGTAACAAGATCACTTGTTTCAGGTAGACTCACACTCAGTGCCAAATGCTCCCATGGGAATAATCAAATATATATATATATATATATATGTATCAGGAGAGAGCAAAGGGACTCGGACAAAAATGGGTTTTCCTACAGATGGGTGCTAAATCTTCTACCAAACATGTCTCTGGGGGCAAAGAGTTGGCCTCCCCTTGGGTCCTAACAATGTATTTTGGCTGTGGCAACACTGGGATGCCCATTCACACTCTGACACAAGAGCCTGGCACTTGTAATGAATTATCAGGAAGATTGCAGATGCCTTTGGGAGCTTCAGGTACTCGTTAGACACAGTGAGCCATTCAAGGCAAGAGGGCCTGTGTGAATTTGTTCCAGAACCAGTCTGATGCAAGTGCACCTCTAATATATGCCTTACAAACTCCAGAGGCCATATGCAAAACAGGGTCTTCTCAGTGTATGCAAGGGGCTGCAGCCCCTCTCCTCCCCCCCAGCTCAGACAATACGGACAGTTTTCACACATATCTACCTGTACAACCCTCCGTACCTCTCATAACTGGTCAACGACTGTAACAGGTTACATCAGGTGTTTTTCTACATACTTTTTACACAGATTCTATGCGATTAATGTAACTTAATTCAACGCATCATTTTATTGTACAAGTTCTTACGCTTGGCCTTATTTTTTCCTAAGTGATTGTGGTTTTTCTTGTGGTTTTTCTTGTAAAGATATTGAGATGGCTGTTGATGCTTACTCTCTGTAACTAAGAATTTTTACCTTTTTGGGGAAAAAGCATTGCTATGGATTAATGAATTGAAACTTCATTTACTCATTGTAAATACACTATTGTGCAAAAAAAAAAATCACTCAATTGCATCGCTAGTGTTAACTGAATTTTGTCTAGACGCCATTTCTGTTGATGAAATAAAGACATATCATTCTGCATTGTAATAAAAAGCCTCCAATCCTTGTGTTATATTTTGGAGAGTAGAAAGCCTCAAGAAATAAATATATTCTCCACAAAAGGACATTTCTTGTCCTCTGGTTTGGACCCTTCCCTGCTCCCTGATTAATTGGATTAGAAATCTTAAGAATTTAAGAATGCTATTTTTAATCTGAAGCTTTAAAACATCCTCTTTGCACCTGAAATTGGGTAGATACATTAGAAACACTTCCATTGTGATATCCCACTGCAGCCATCCAAATGTTGCCATGGATAGAGAACATTGTTTTATAACTCTGCACAAATCTACAATTACATCAAAAAAGGGTTGACTAAAAAGAAGCCAGGCATGGTGGCACATACCAGGGTCCAGTTACTCTAGAGGCTGAAGGGGCAGCACTTGAACATCCATGTTTAAGACCAGGATGGGAACACAATGAGGCTATCATCTGTAGTCAGAAATTTTAGGCTCAGCCTAGCCCCAAGGTCTGGACCCGAAATTCCAGATAAACATATATCAGCTTATATTAAGTACAAGTTGTTTGGCCTATGGCTTAGGCATATAACTTGCTAACTCTTAAACTAACCCATGATTCTTGTTTAGCCACATGGCTTGGTACCTTTTCTCAGAACATCATTCTTATCTTCTTTCCTCTGCATCTACCTGGCATCTCGCTGGCATCTCTTCCTCTTCCCAGAGTTTTCTTAGTCTGGTAGTCCTACCCATACATCCTGTCTGCCTCTGGCCAGTCAGCATTTTATTAAACCAATAGGAGTGACAAGTATTTACAATGTACAAGAGCATAATCCCATAACAGCCATCTAGCTCAAGTAATGGCAGTATGACATCAAATGATAGCACCAATATCCCTTGTGATGAAGTTGAAGGTTGTGCCCAGGGAATACACGTAACCTAGAAACATGTATTCCATGGCCAGTGTCTTCAGTTTTTATGTAAAGGGAAATGGGCACACTGTGTTGTAGGCAGACCAAACATCCATGAGTAACACTGAGCTCAGGCTGCAAGGCAAGAAAGAAGCTGCCAGAAAAGGGCCACTGCATGCTCCTGTAAGCAGTGAGTGTACCTGGTACCTGTTCAACTCTAGATACAGCAAGTAATGTGACATCTGCCAGATGGGAAAACTGAAATTAAAAGCTGCAGAATTCTCCCTCAGAGAATACCATAGGCCTTAATAATATTTTTTTTTTAAAAAAAAAGAGCTTCCTTATATACTGTATGCTGTTCCAAATCGCTATGGTCAGGCTATTTTAAATGTAAGAGGTACATTTCCTTTGCCGAAAGGAAAGAAAGAATTCAGTTATTTCTGGGAAAACAGGACATAGTCTTTACATTTTTGGTAGGAAAACTCGGAGAGCTGGCAACCTTCTTCATCTCTAAGCATTTGTTCTGTGGCACCACAAATCTTGCCAACGGTCCCATCCTGCAGAAATACTCAAGCTCTGTCTTACTCCTAGCATGCAGCCACGGTTTCTTCCTTGCCTCAAATGCTTCTCACATGTAAGTCATATCTGGTCCTAGACAGAATAAAAATGTCCTTCTACACTGGGCCATTTGTATTGCATTTGGCAATAAATTCTTTGAAACCCCTTTAGAATCTCTGACCCAAGACTCTGCCCCTCAGAAATGAAGCATAAACAATGTTCTATTTGAGCTTTCTTTAGCAGCAGATAGTGATGGGGTCCAGAGCAGGGATGAGCTCCCAGAGTCCTCCACCAAGTGAGCTCCTTTGCTTGACACCTGTTCTCACGTGCACCTCATATTCCTGCAGATCATGATACAAGACTGCCATGAGGCAGACTGGTCAGAGAGGAAGATGCATTTCTTGTCCTCCAAGGCTATTTTTTTTTTTTTTTACTTTTATCACCCAAAGACAAGTGCCTCCCTAAGACAAGCAGCCTTGTCCCAAATCAGTAGCTGGAAATCTTCTGACACCAGGTTTTGCACTCGCTGAAAGCATTCTATTTCACACTGGGTCCTTAAACTTTGTCTTTAATTTATATTCATGTTGTAAGGTGACAATCCTTTAAAGGAGGCCTCATAACAAGCCTGTTGACCTGATAGGACAATGGAAAAAATATGAAATTGGAAGTAGTGGGTAAGGTACTGTTGTCACTGGTTTCTACTGTTGTGATCAAACACCATGACAAAAGCATTCTGGGAAGGAGAGGCGTAGTCATATGTTTCTCTGTCCCACCAGGCCCAGCTCGCAGACATTTTGTCCCAAATAATCACACAGAAGCTTATATTAATTACAAGCTGTTTGGCCTGTGGCTCAGGCTCATTGCTTGCTAACTCTTATACTTTAAGTTAACCCATGTTTCTACTTATGCTTATGCACTTTTTCTCAGGGCAGAATTCTCATCCTGTTTCCTCTGCATCTCACTGTCATCTGTTGCTCTGCTCTTCAGCTTCCCAGAATTTTCCTGGTCTGATTGCCCTGCCTCTACTTCCTGTCTAGCTACTTGACCAACCAGTGTTTTATTAAACCAATATTTACAATGACAAATATTTGCAGTATACAAAAGCATCATCCCATGGCAAAGGGGGTTTATTTTGCTTACACTTCCACATCAAAGTCCATTATCACAGAAACTCAAGGCAGGAACCAGGAGGCAGGGGCTGATGCAGAGGAGAAGGAGTGCTCCTCATGGCTTGCTTCTCATGACTTATTTAGCCTCCCTCCTTATAGTACCCAAGGACCATCAGCTCAGGGGTGGCACAGCCCACAGTAAGCTGGCACCTCCCACATTGATAATTAATCAAGAAATGTGCCACAAGCTTGCCCACAAGCCAATTTGGTACAGGCATTTTTTCAATTGAGATGCTCTCTTTCATAATAAGTTTAGCTTCAAACTGACATGAAACTAAGCTAACAAAGCACCTATATATCAGCATAGTTGTTCAACCAACACTGTGCAACATCCTGTGCATCAGTATTAATAGTGCATAAACCTTATTCTTAAAGCATCTACAAGCTGTCTGAGCAGGGATGTATACAAATAAAGCATTTTTCAGGGCTTCTAACTCCCACATACAACAGAGTACTAGTACTGCATTCTGGAAGATCCTGGATGGATCTTCTCCGGCTTAGTCTAGGTTTGGATTTAAATTAACATTTCCCCTTAGGGGATCTTTAGCTGTGGAGAAAATTACTTAATATTTTTCAGACCTTTTGTCTGATCTATAAAATGAAATGAACTATAATGGTTTTATACAGTTATATGAGGAATAGGAAATACATCATAAGGACCCAGAATGGAATATATACTTTAAAAGGGTGGGCTGGAGAGATGGCTCCATGGTTAAAAGCACTGGGCTGCTCTTTCTGAGGACCCTGGTTCTGTTCCCAGCACCCACATGGTGGCTCACAGCCATCTGTAATAGCATCCCCAAGAGATATAGCAGCCTTTTCGGACCTCAGGCACTACAAGCCAGTGGTGCACAGATGTGCAAATAGACAAAATAGTTCATACACTCATATTAAAAATAAAAGGTTGGGTTTGACCTATTGTCTTCCTGATTTTCATTGCTTCTCCTACAAACTCACCATAGAAGACTATAGATCTTCAGCCAATGAGATGGCCCGGTGGTATGGGCACCTGCCACCAAGCGTGACAACCTGAGTTTGATTCCTGGAACTCACATGAAGACAGGAGAGATCCAACTTCAGCAAGTTCTCCTATGACTTCCCCATAGGCTGTGGTGTACAAACACTCACTCACTCACACATACACACACACACACACACACACACACACACACACACTAAGGTGATTAAAATGTAGACTGTCCTTGATATCATATCTCATTTCCACCCCTACAAGATGGAATAGAAGAATCTTGGTAATGTTTGGACTAGAAGCATAGAATAACTACAGCCAATGAAAGGCTGCCCTTTGCAACCTTCCAGCGGATGCCTACCCTTATTTATAATGGAAAGCTCATGTCTGATGCTCATAATTTTTTCTGGGACTAGAGTGCATTGAGATAATCTTTTTGTACACTGTGTGAAGATATGTCTCTGTTCAGCCTCACCTGCTTAAGGCACCTTCTGATTGGCTTAATAAAGAGCTAAACGGCCAATAGCTAGGCAGGGGAGGATAGGCAGGACTTTCAGGGAGAGAGATGAACTCTGGGAAAGAATTGGAGGCACAGGAGATTTGCCAGCTAGATGAGGAGGAGAGGTAATGAGCCTCGTGCAAGAACGTAGATTAATATAAGTAGATTAATTTAAGTTTTAAGAGCTAGTTAGGAACAAATGTATGTAGCAAGCTTTGTTATCAGCCACCAGCTCACAAATAATGACACAGAGACTTCTTATTAATTATGAAAGCCTAGCCTTAGATTAGGCTTAAACCACTAGTTCGTATAACTTAAATTAGCCCATTTATATTAATCTATTAATTTTGCCTCATGTCTTTTACCTTTCTTTCATTCTGTATGTCCAGCTCCTTCCATGCCTTATTACTTCCTGCACCTCAGTTATCTCTGCCTGCTTCCTCTCCCTCTGTCCAGAAGTCCTGCTGATACCTTCTGCCTAGCTATTGGCCATTCAGCTTTTTATTACATCAATCACAGTTTTACACAATGCACACATATCTCACAACCAGCATAAGCTAAGACTGAGTTTTCACAATTAATAAAAACTCTCTGTGTTTTTATAAAGAAAGCTCTATTATAAGGGGTCCCCTCTCATATGACTAAGGTTTCTGTCAAATTGACAAAATCTAATGAGGACAGGAAGAGAAGAATAAAGTTGTTTTTCTGGACTGATGTTGCATCTAGCATGCACCTCTCTGACAAAGAATAATTACTACTGTGAGGCACGGCGAGGCACTCTTGTAATCCTAGCTTCTTCGGAGACAATGGATCACCAATCTGAGGCTGGCCTGAGTAAGAAGTGAACCTTATCTGACAAGGTCCTGTTTCAAAATTACTGTTTTTAAGGGCTGAAGAGATGGCTCAGCAAATAAAGGCACTTTCTGCACAAGTGTGAGAACCAGAGTTAAAATCCCAGCACTCACATAACAAGTGTGGTCCCCGTGCAAACCTGTGAGGAGGTTAGAGATAGAAGGATTACTGAGACTTGCTGGCTGCTAGCCTACTTGAAAAATACAACTTCTGAGTTCAGGAAAGATCCTGTCTTGAAAGAATGAGATGAATAATAATAAAATAATAATAATACCTGATGCTGTGGCCTCTACAGGTGCACATGCAGATACCCACCCACCTACCCTACACACAGTTTAAACAGAGTATTCATCAGTGAATGAGGGGGAAAAGTACAAATAAATGACGAATAGATGAAAAACATGGTCATCATCCTTAGTCATCGGGAAAATACAAATCAAAACTACATTGAGAATTTATCTCACTATGGCCAAAAAAAACAAGCAACAAAGTCTGATGAGAATGGGTGGAGGAGAGTTCTTGACTGTGGCAAATGGGAATGTAAATTAGTCAACCCACTACGTTGAGTATGGATGGGCCTCAGCAAACAAAGATGAAAAGTACTTTAAGATCCACCTGTGCCAATCCCGGATCCTATATCCAGAGGACCCAAGTCAACACCACAGTGACAATTGCACATTCATATTTATCCCCAAGTTCTCTCCACAATACCCACGATATGGAACAGTCTAAATACCCAACAGATAAATCAACACAAATGTGTGATGTGTGTTACACAATGGAGTTTTATTCAGTCATAAGGAACAAAAGTATGTTACTTACAGAAAAATGAATAGAACTGGAGATCATTGCATTTAACAAAGTAAGCCAGTCTCAGAAAGTCAAATACCATGTTTTCACTCATTTTCAGAATCTACCTTTAAATACACACATATTTAAAGGCACTTTCTGCACATTTAAATAATCTACCTTTAAATACGCGCACACAATACACAAACACACACAAAAATAATAGGACCATTTGGATGGGAGAGGAGCAAACAAGAAAGGGTGATAGGGAATTGTTGATGGCTATGGCCAAACACAGGATGTTCACGTATGAAAATGTCATGTGAAACCTATTATTTTGTACACTCACAAAAATGTTAATTAAAAGATCATAAAGAATCATCAATCCAAACCAATAGTATTTGTTGCTGTAATCACAGGACAGAAACAAAGATGTGATGGGGAGAAGAGCTGGTTAAGAAGTAGATGCTAAAGTTATTTCCATGAGAAATAATGAATCCCCAAGGCAGATGTCATGGACAGTACCTGTGGTATTTCCAGGTACGTGGGAGGCTAAGACAGAGAGACTACTTGAGGCCCAGAGTTGAAGAGTAGCCTGGGCAACATACTGAAATCGTGTTGGAAGGGAGAAAGAAGGGGAAGGAGGGAGGGAGGGAGAGGAAAGAAGGAAAGAGGTAAAGGGGAGGGTCAAAGAGAGCAAGGGTGGGAGGGAAAGAGGGAGAGCATGAGAGGAGGAGGGACCAGGCACTTACAAGGCAGGTACAAGCTAAGTGGAACTCTGTGTGAGCAGTGTAGCACATGAACATCCTGTGAGTATTTATCTCACAGGATGTCTTAGGGTTGCTGTTGCTATGATGAAACACCGTGGCTAAAAGGCAAGTTGGGAAGGAACAAATTTATTTGGCTTATACTTTCATATCACTGTTAACTACGAAGGAAGTAGGGATAGGACCTGGAAGCAGCTGCTGATGCCTAGAACATGGAGGAGTGTTGCTTACTGGATTGTTCTTCATGACTTGCTCAGTTGCTTTTTTATAGAGCCCAAGACCACCAGCCTAAGCATGGCACCACCCACAATGGGCTTGATCCTCTCATATCAACCAGTAATTAAGAAAATGTCTTATAAACTTGCCTACAACCTGAATCTTATAGAAGTATTTTTTAAATTGAGGTTCCCTATGACTTTAGCTAGTATCAAGTCAACATACAGCTACCCAGCACATGGGACATAGATACATAGATAGAGCTCCATGACTTTGAACCACATTAATTCTTCGTGAAGTCTTTATTACAGGGTATGTGGTAATTATTACCAGGGTTTCATGGTAATATGGTCATGTGATAGATTAAAGAGCTATAAAACTCTTTCTGAAATCCACTCTGTGCTGCTATGGGGGCTAAGGCTCTCTTGAAACTCCTCTCCTGGAGAGCTCATGACCACAGGAGGATGAAGATGAGGTAGTGCCTTCTGATAACCCCTAGAAATAATTTTTGACATCACAGTCAACATTTATTATCACTTACAGTGGGTGGTGTCAGCGGGGATATATCCAGATCATGGATGTATTACCACTATTTAAGTCACTGATTGCTTTCCATAGAGTTTAAAGATTAAAATTTCATTTGCTTCATCACGAAAATGAACGGATGAGTGAAATCACACAAAAGGTTTCTTGTCCGCCTCTCCCTTACCATACACGAAATGGGCTCAAGTTCAGGTTGAGTTTGGAGTCTCCGTCTTGCTCTGAATTAATGGTAGAGTGACTCCTGTCTCTTGCTGCAGATCTGGGTGCTCTCTTTGGGCACCTCATTGGGCTGTTAGGAGTAGGAAAGGGGCTTGGCATTTCGATCCTCAGGGTAGGAGCTATTCTGTAGGATGTCCTTCTGCACACTGTGAATATGTGTTGTTCTCATGGGTTGATAAATAACACTGTTTGGTCTATGGCAAGGCAGGAAGTCCAAGCAGAGATAAAGGAGAAGGGAAGAGTCTGGGAGATGCCAGCTAGCCAGTCACCCAAGAAGTAATATACCAGCTGACTGGTAACACCATGGCAATACATAGATTAGTATAAGTGGGTTAACTTGAATCTAAGATCTAGCTAGTAATAAGCCTGAGCCAACAGCCAAACATTTGTAATTATTATAAGCTTCTGAGTGATTGATTATTCAGAAACTGGCAGGCGGGAGAGAACCATTCATTTACAGAGCTACGAGCAGTTGTCTATAGATTTTTCTCTCTCTCATACTTCCTCCCTAGTGAATCTCCAGACCTGCCTCAAGCAACATGAGCAGGCAGAGCTGCAAGAGGCTGTCACCTGCCTTCCAGGTGTCTTAGTCGCTTCCTGTAACTATAAACAAAAACCCAAGATAATTAACTTACAAAGTAGAAAGGGTTATTTTTGGCTTACAGGTTTAGAGGTTTCAGTTCATGGCCAGTTGGAATCATCACTTTGGGAGCTGAGGTGAAGCAGCACATCTTGGAGGGAGCACATAACAAAACTTAGCTTGTAGCAGTATGTAGAAGAAAAGAGAAGGTAGCCAGGCATGGTGGCCTTGCTTTTAGTCCCAGCTCTTGAGAGCGAGAGGCAGGTGGAGCTCTGTCTTTGAGGACAGAGTGCTCTACATTAGAGCTCCAGGAAGACCCCAGCTAAGCAGAGAGCTCCTGTCTCAAAAAGCAGGATGAGGAGGAGAGGCTGCAGTCCCACATTTCCTTCAAGAGCACATCTCCAGTGACCTAAGAGTTCTCACAAGGGCATCTTAAAGGCTCCAAAGTCTCCAAGATCGAGCCTTTAATACCTGGGCCTTGGAAGACACCCCAGAGCCAAACACCCTGACAAGCAATGCAGAGATCTTCCAGTTTGAGACGACAAAGGAATAACCTTCATCCTGAAGATAGCAACAGCCCTTGGTGCATTATTTTTTCATAATAGATGAAAGTTCTAGAAGCATGTTCTGAAAGAGATTTTAAAAATAGACTCAAAAGGCTTGTGAAATCAAATCTGCTCACTCACTTGGAGATCTGTTTCATAAACAACAGGGACCCAAAGCCTGCTGCACAGTGTAGCTCTGGACAGTTCCCCAGTCCTGGAAATGTGTCGTGGAATTGGTTCTTCCCACTAACCTTAGTAGGAAAGAACTGACCCCGCCTGCAACAGGCCCCTACATTTTCTTCTTCCTGCTGTTATATGTCCAAATTCCAGACCTAAAACACAGTCACTTGCTTCAGCCTTTCCTTAAACTCCATTATAACTAATCTTCAATTAGCCTGATCTTCAAAGGGGAAGGTGGCAGGTCCAAAAGACACTCAGGACAAGCTAGGTGGTGGCGGCTCAGCCTTTAATCCCAGCACTTGCCTGGTCTATGGAGCAAGTGCCAAAGACAGCCTGGGTTACACAGAGAATCCCTGTCTAGAAAAAACAAACAAAAAAGAAACTGAGGAAAAATGACTGTGGTGCCTATTAGCATACAGCTCACGCTGGCTTCCAGGCTTCCTCAGTATCACAGACCTCGCTGGTCCTTTTTGCTGGTCTCATCCCGCCCCTGCCCTAAACCTCTCCAGTTTGTGGAGGTTCCCCCCCCCCCCACCCCAGCTTCTCATCCCCTGGTACTTCAGCTCTGCTCTCTTAGGCCCCTCTCCATTTTTGTCCTTCTCTCTTGACCTTCCCTGTCTTGCCACTCCCTCTTGGTCTCATGGGCCTATACTGTCTTCATCTCCCTTTCTCACTCACAACCCGCTTCCACACCCCTGACACACACACACACACACACACACACACACACACACACACACACACACACACACACACCTCATGGCCCCATCCAGTCTGCTGGCTGTGTTCCTTATACTGCTTTCTGTCTCTGCTCCGAACTGTTCCAGGTGCCTCTGGCTGTTCTCTCCCTCGTATGTACAATAAAACCCTCCCCTTCAATCATAACTTGGGGCAGTGGTGTCCCCAGCTTATACATCTGGTGCCCAAGACCTCAGTTTATACAGAGAGAAATTCAAATATAGAATGTTCCGTTGGGGGCTGGAGAGATGGCTCAGTGGTAAAGGGCACTTGCTGCCCTTCCAGAGGACTAGAATTCAGTTCCCAGAGCCCATTGTCAGGTGGTTCACAGCCATTTATAACTCCTGCTTCAAGGAGTCTGAAGCCCTCTTATCTCTGCAGAATGAGCAAGAAGCAGCAATGAAACACGGGAGGTTGAACTTGGATTGAAGCAGATTGCCTTAGGACTTATTCACAAATCCAGTATATTAACTTAGCCCTAGCTGTGTCCCAAGAACTGTGTATCTCCAAACCTAATTGTGCCTGGTACAAGTAGCTCACTTCCTTATCCAAAACATGGACGTTGTTGTGGATCACAGCAAGCCAGCCCATCTATTACACAACCAGGCTCCCACTAGAGTGGGAAAACTGGATGCACTTGCTTTGGTCTCCTCTTCCCTTCTCTTTCCTTCCTCCTCTTCCTGAGCAATTGATACACAATGAGAGTTTCTAGGCAGAAGTTTAATAAACGATAGCAAATCCCTTTTCGAATGTCTTTGTTAATAATGTTGAGACAGACCCAAACATACATCCACGGCTTGGAATTGTCATACCTCAGCATCTACCCTATCTATGACCTACTGAAGTGTGTGAAGGGGACTGATCCAGCAGAACCACAGCCACGGGGTCTCCATAACTTGGGAAAACAGCAGCAGGACATTGGAGAGAAATGTTGTTGGTGATGGTCCAGTATTGATGGTGTCCTGAAACCAGAGGCCTTGAACCTGACCAACAATTCATTACACAATGAACATTTGCAAGGAAAGCCATTTGGACAAAAGGGTATGTACTGCAAGATACACCACAGCTCCCAGTGCCGCTAAGATGGATGAAGAAGCGATGGAGAGGCAGGAAAGATGGAGGAACAAAGTGCTTTTTAAAAAAATTTTGTAATTATTGTTTATTTTTTTAGCTTTCCTTTGGGGAACACTGCAAGAGTGAGGGGTAGATATGGAAGGGCTAGGAGGTGAGTGGGATTGGGGTACATTGCGTGAAATTCTCAAAGAATCAATAAAAATGGAAAAAGAACAAAAAAGAATTTGAAAAGTAAAACATCAAATGATGAGGAGGAGGAGGAGGAAGCGGCCAAGCATAGTGCTATACTTTTTAATCCCAGCATTTTTGGAGAAAGAGGCAAATGAATCGCTGAGAGTCTACATAGGGAGTTCTAGGAGAGCCAGAGCTTTGTAGAGGTACCTATTGCGGGTCATGGTGCCACCACTGATATATATGTCTGTGTGTGTGTGTGTGTGTGTGTGTGTGTGTGTGTGTGTGTGTGTGTGTGTGTGTGTGTGTGTATCAGTTTCCTGCTTTAAAGGATTTTAATATATTATTTTTGTGTTTGTTTTTTAAATATTTTTTTAAGTCAGTTTACAAAGAAGTAGGTTTCATCGTGGCATTTTGGCACATATGTGGTGATGTGGCAATGTCTTTCTGTATGCTGTGGATATCAATCTTTAAATAAAGAAGTTGTTTTGGCCCTTGGTGAGCACCATAGCAAAAGCAGGTGGGGAATCAGAATAGGTAGGAAAAGAAGGGCGGAGTCAAGACAGATGGAGCCAGATGCCTAAAGAAGAAACATGTAAGGAGGACAGGTGAGCCATGGGCCACGTGGCAGACAGATTAATGAAAATGGGTTGAGTTAAGATGAAAGAGCAAGCTAGCAATGTGCCTGAGCAATAGGCCAAACAGCACAAACTTAATATAAGTACCTGAGTCATTTTGGGGGTAGCCTAAGCAGCAGCAGGTGGCTAGGTGCTCTGGGACAGCAGGTCTGTGGGTCTGGACTTATGGCTAGTCGAGTCCGAGAAACTTCATTATAACAATGAAGCTCAAGTTGGAGAGGAGAATGGGGGAGAAGCAAATGAGTTGAAGGATAGTGCCACATTGTTTTTATACCTGCATAAAATTCCGTAGACCACATATTATGTTGTAGTAGGAAGTCTAGTAGACTTATATCTACTTATATCTAGAGCAAACATTAGAATGAAATAGGGGTTTTTCATTGCATCTAGGGGAAACATCAGAATGAACAGGTTTTTTTTTCTAGAAGTACTGATATTTTTCATGAATCCTAATTGACTTTATATTAAAAACCCAGAGCCAGATATTGGGGAAAAGCTGAAAGATCAGAGAGACAGAGGAACAAGCCATGGCCACTTCTCACCCAGCCAACTTCTCGGGCCAAAAAAGGGTAGATCCTGCCTCCATAAATCCTGAGACTGAATGCTTCTGAGTCCTCAGCCAAAAGGGAGAGGTGACTTTATCTTTTCATTTCCTCTTTTTGTCAAAAATACAAAAGGCTATAACTAATATAAGAAAAACTACATACAATAATTATGATAATAATATACAATATATACAAGCAATAATTATATCAATAATGTTTAGTCCATTAACAATTGACAAATTCAGAGAAAATTATTTATTCTATTTTGGCTAGTCCAAAGTGTTATACATAATTCACTTTCTATCCTAACTTGTATTACTATCCAAAAGCTATCTTTGATATCTCTCAGACTTATGTACTTTACACCTCTTTAGTGAGTTTCTTTTCTGAATATGTAACTATGAGAACTATAACTATGTTCAACTCCCTCAGAGACCTGAGAAGGAAATAAATATTAACTGACTAAGCAGGAAATACAAGCAAATGAATTCCCCCCAAAATTGAGAAATAACAGAAACAGCAGGCTACTTAGGCAATCACCCAAGGTTCGTCTGCAACATTGGGACATCTATCTTTGACCTACAGGCCCTAGCATATCTGACAGATGTATCTGTGAAGCAAGTTATTCTTAAAGACCTTCCTACCTTGTCATTGGCAAGGTTCAGCAGTTCTTTCTTGTGTGTCCTGCTTGTACATTTTGGACATCATATTGTCAGTAGTCGAGGCAAGCACACTTTTGCCACAAAGAAAGTAAACTCCATTTGGAGTTTCTTCAATGCCCATCATCTTCTCTGAAGTAGATTGATGCTGCCAAGAGCAGACATGTCTCATTGTCATAAAACTAAAAAGATTCTATGTTATTAAAATATCTTAAATGCCACATTCTATAGATATCTGAAATATTTGAAGATGACCTGGTTATCTAAAATATACCTCTGTTTGACCTTGAAAACATATCTAATATGACTATAAGTTGATTGTAATGACTAACCGCTAACTAGCATTTCTTTATATCCTATTTAGTAATAATAATTTTTGAAGATTATTAACCTGTATTACATTGTTAAATGAGCTATATAGATACAATACCTTGAAGAAGAATAGAAATGTGTATATACAGTAACAAAGTTAATTTCAACATTGTATCAATATACATAATTTGTATACAATATACAAAAATCCAATCCAATGTAAAATATTTAAAATTAGTAGTTACTTTTTAAAAGTAGATTCAATAATCTTTTTATTCTAATGTATTCATATTCTCCTTTTTAATAATATGTTCATTAATATGCCCTTTATCCTATCATTTCTGTATCTCTTTCTTTTTCTTTCTTTCAAACAAGAACCCTGAATCTAATTTCCTTTGTTCAGCTTTTTTTTACCATTACCAATACAACTTAATCTACCCTAGACAATCATCTCTAACCTATTGAACAACTATAAACCACCCACCCCACCTCTTGGGAACGTGAGCATTATGTTCTTAAATTTATTTCCTGCTGTCTTGGGGCAAAGGCATCTTTAGAATATCCTGAAAAGAAAAATTTCAGTTAACTGTCGAGTCCTGGGACAGGTAGCTGTATCATTTTTTGTCTAATCTCTAAATAATGGGAAAGTGTAGGGCTTGTCTCATCTTCTGACTAGAGTAGTATATGAGGCTGAGTCATCTCAGTTAGCCCCCATGAAGTTGTCCTGAGAAGTTTGTAGTCCAAAAGCAATCTTTAGGTAGTGTTTTTGAGCTTAATGGTGTTATCATACTCTATGTGAGATCATTGTTGTGGGTTCCATCATTGAGACTTCAGAGAGATCATTAGGTCAGATTATTGCTTCTCTTGGTAACTTTTTTTTTGAGTAGTTCTCCTTTCTTTGAATGCTTATTTGTCCAAAGGTCTTTAAATTCCTCAAGGTGTTTGTTTCTTTTATCCTGAAAAGATAAAAAACAAAACCCTTTCCAAACCCTAACTTTAGGGAGTTTTCATTTCTAATCTTTATCAATTTTGATTTATGGTTTCTCTTGTGCACCATGCTCTTGTACACTGTAGATATTGATTTAATAAAATACTGATTGGCCAGAAGCTAGGCAGACAGAAAGTATAGGCAGGGCAACCAGACAAGGAGAATTCTGTGAAGAAGAAGAGCAGAGCAGAGGCCAGCCAGAGACATAGGAAGGAAAATGAGAAAGATACACTAAAGCAATTGTTCCAAGCCATATGGATAAATATAAATAGAATCATGGGTTAATTCAAGTGTAAGAGCTAGATAATAATATTCTTGATCTACTGACCAGTGGTTACTATAAAGTCAAGTCTCTGAGTTAATTATTTTATAAGCAGTTGAGGGTGGAGGAAATTTGTCTGGATCTAGGTGAAACAGAAATGCTTCTGATTACAAATACCATTCCACCATGGTGCACATGTATCCCCGTAAAGCCTAGAATATAGAATCAGAGCCAAAACAGCTTTCTAGTTGCATCTCTCAAGTGGGCCTTTGTACAGAAACATGGCAGCCTGAGCTGACCGCAACTTTAATCTCTTCATGTGTGGCTAGGGTCTGAGCTGCAACAAAGTGGATTCCCACGGTCTCCCAGAAGCCTCAGTATAAGCACAAGGTTTCTTCTCCTACAGACAAAAAAAGTGACAGAGTCAAGCACAGCTTCTTGCTAGCAGCATTTTCTCAGGTGGGTTCTGTTTGCTAGCAGCAAACAGAGGCACAGCTTCTTTAAAAGAGGCTTCATGACTCAGCCCTAGTGGCAAAAACCTCATAAGAGACCCTGTTGCCAAACACTTAAAAAGTGTTCATAAGCCATGGGCAGCTGTGCTCTACTTGGTGGCCGTGTGGACCTTAAAATTCTCCAGAGTTGGGGTAGTAAATGGTTCTTGTCAAAACCTCTGCAATGAAGCTAAGCTCTCACAGGCCAAGGATCTGAGTGGAACCAGCTGCCACAGCTGAGCCTTTAATCCTAGCCACAAATGAGCAGATTAAAGTTGTGGTCAGCAAAAAATAGAGATAAACAGTAAAGACAGATTCAGAAAAAACTCTAAACTTCTTATAATGTTTTTTAGAAATATACATAGGCTTGAGAAAATTAAAAGGAAGAGAACGTCATTTAAAAAAAAGAATAGAATAAAAAAGTAATAATCAGCAACATAAAGATGGAAAATGCACAGTCTGGATACTGTATGCTATCGTGTTGTTTTTGAGTTTTTTGGCTGCAAACAAGGTATCAAGAGCTGCTGAAAGACATTTGATTATAAATGTTGCTTAATTAATCTAACCTATATATTTTGTAAGTGCCTTGACTTCAAAATTGAAGTAAAAAAATATGTTATTTTGGAGAAGAGGTTTTATTTTTATTTCCACAAAAAAAAGAAAGGCTGTGGACTCATTCTGGGTTAAAGAAAATAAGGTTTGATTGAGGAAGACCCCCTGAAAAGTCTCTGATGAGAATGGATGACCCAGATGATCCAATGTTTCAGATCACTTCTGTTGCAGTTTCCTCTGAGGTCTGCATCCAGAACAACTTCAAAGAGACTGGCTGAGATAACACAGCTTCACAGAATACTCCAGTCTGGACTTAAACATAATCCTACATTTTCTTTGGATCCCCATAAGATTACCAGTGCCCCCAATCCGCAGAAAGTAGTCTGGAAAACTATGTCCACATTTTACAAAATGGATTGTGGATGTTTGGCTTTGTTTAGAGTGTTAGTTACAAGTTGTTGTAGATAATGGTGAGGGGAAAAGCTAAACAAAGAAGATTAGAGATTAGATTTGGGGTTCTTGTTTTAAGAAGAAAAAGAAGGGGAAATGCTGTGAGACTATGTTCTTGTACACTGTAAATATTTGCCACTGTAAATATTGATTTAATAAAATGCTCATTGGCAAGAAGCTATGCAGACAGAAAGTATAGGTGGGACAACCAGACAAGGAGAATTATGGGAAGGAGAAGAACAGAGGCCAACCAGATGCAGAGGAAAGAAGATGAGAACACTGCACTGAGAAAAAGGTACCAAGCCATGTGGCTAAGCATACATATAATCATAGGTTAATTCAAGTGTAAAAACCAGATAGTAATACATTGATCCAATGGACCAGCAGTTACTATAAAAATCAAGCCTTAGAGCCAATTATCTTATAAGCAGCTTTGGGTAGAAGATTTTTTTGTTCTCTCTCTTATAGCTGTTCTATGCTGTCTCTGTTCATATAGAGCAGTATGGTTTTTTGTTAATAGGCATTAGGTTCTTTAATTGCTGTGGGAAGGTGTTTCCTCTATGATGACAGGATAGGACTGAAATGAATCTGATATGGGAGCCTTTGACAGCTCCCTCGGGGCATTCCCTAATGTCAAAGGTAAAAGATTACCTGCCTGCCCCTTGTTGACCTACATTTGATGGTCCACTGCCTGCATTTGCCACACCTTATGCATAATACAGAAGGGAGGGCTATTCCATAGGGGTTATTCTTATGAAAAATATTGTTTGGGAACATCTTGTTTGCAGTCCCTTTTTAGGTGACCTTGTTTCCCACATTTGACATTTTGATATTTTTTGAAAACCTCTTTATATAATTTGTCTTTTCCAAGCATCATCATAGTTATGGGACTTAATATTAATTGTGCCTTGGATACATTTTTCCATGGGTGCTGATCTTGCTTCCAGTGGCCTAATTACCCCTTTGCATTGTGGACTTGCATCTTCAAAAGCCGAAGAGTCAATTATTATTTGTCTAGCTTCTGAATTTTGTATCATTCTATTTACTGCTGAAGTCAATCTTTGGAAGAAATCTGTGAAGGTTTCTTTTTGGCCCTGCTTAACTTTTGTAAATGATCAATTTTCTCTTCTTCTTCTTCTTCTTCTTCTTCTTCTTCTTCTTCTTCTTCTTCTTCTTCTTCTTCTTCTTCTTCTTCTTCTTCTTCCTCTTCCTCTTCCTCCTCCTCCTCCTCCTCCTCCTCCTCCTCTTCCTCTTCTTCTTCTTCTTCAGTTATATCCTAAGCATTTAAGACTGCCAGGTATGATCATCAAATAAAGATTTCCTTTCTATATTAGCATAATCTCCTCCCTAAGAAGTTGGTCTTGGGATATTTCTATACTTCTAGCCCTACTTAATTGTCCAATGGTCTTCGCCTCATCCTTCCACTAAGCCCTTCGTTGTAACTGGGAAACAGCCTCCAAAACTGCTGTAGCTATATCTGCCTAATCTTTATGGATAATTCTAAGTTGACCACAAGTTTAACAAATATCTGCTTTAAAGATGGAGAATGCATGCCATTTTAAACTATTGCTTTCTTACATCTCCTCAAATCCAACATTTACACAGGAGTTCACTCAGCTCTTACGCAGTCTAGGGCATATGCATAATTTGGCAAGTCTTATAAGGTTATTGGATGAATTAAGTTTGGATGTTTAAAAGCCTTAAGTTGTTTCTCTGTAGCCTTACAAGGCAATGTTGAGGTTGACTCTCCTTTAAATTCCTCTGTCTGGCTCTGAATATCACTATAATATGTTTTAACAAGTTTTTTTTTAAGCTTTCCTTTTAGCATTCAATTAACTGATTTTTAAGAGTATAAAATAGAAATGATCAGACAAATAATATTTATAATAGACATTTAAAAATCCCATTTACATTAATTGCTCCATTTTCATAGCATCCATCATATTATCAAACAGAGAATCAAATTTCTTCAATTGTAATAATGTTTCCCATCTTTTGATGTGAGAAAAAAAATCTCTGTGTCTTAAACTAATTGCCCTTTTAAAAAATTTCCAAATGAATCATCAAATCTGCTGATGATTCAGATGACTGTGAAATGAGGACACTACCTACTGTGGCAGCAGCCCAAAGATGGGATCCAGTAAAAGCCACAATCTACCAGGAGAGGGAAGCTGCTGTCTGAAAAATGAATCCAGAGGATCATGGCGGGGGAACACATGTGGCAGGAACTTCCTAAACAGCAAGTCTGGTTGGTAGTGAGGGCTAACTTCAAAATGAAGTCTTAAGCAGCAGGACAGTAACTCAGGTCACATGTAGCTTTGCCCTGTGCCAATGATGACAAAGCAAAGGCAAGAGACTTTGTCATGAATTCATGCCCCACATTGGGTGCCAGATGTTGCATGAATCCTAATTGGTCTTATAGTAAAACCTAGAGCCAGATATTGCAGAAAAGCTGAAAGATCAGAGAAGCAGAGGAACAAATCATGGCCACCTCTCACCAAGCCACCTTCTCTGGCCAAAAAGGAATAGATACTATCTCCATGAATCCTCAGACTGAGTGCCTCTGAGTCTTCAACTTTCAGGGAAGGGAGGCCAAACTCTGTCTCTTCTCTTCTTATATCCCTTTCTCTACCCAGCTATATCACCTCCTGGTTCAAACTTCCTAGTGCTGTGATTAGAGACGTGCACTACCACCACTTGGCCCTGAACTCAGAGAGATCCTGATGAATCTTTGCCTCTGCCTCCCAAGTGCTGGGATTTAAGATGTGTGACACCACTGCTTGACCTCCATCCCTAACTCTGTGCGTGACTCTATCCTCTGATCTGTACTTGGAAGTTTCTTGGTCTCACACAGTCCCAAGGTCTGGACAGTCCTGCCGTCACTTATAAAATAATTGACTCAGAAGCTTGATTCTATAGCAAATGCTGGGCCAGTAGTTCAAGCATATTACTGACTAGCTTTTATGCTTAAACTATCCCAAGGTTCTATTTATGTTTAGCCACACGGCTTGGCACCTTGGCTTCAGTGCAGTGTTCTCATCTTCCTTCCTCTGCATCGGGCTAAATCCTGCTCTCTACTTTTCCTCTTCCCAGAATTCTTTTCGTCTGGATGCCACACCCCTACTTCCTGCCTCTACTGGCAAATTAGCATTTGATTAAACCAATATAAGTGAAAAATATTTACAATGTACAAGAGCCTAATCCCACAGCACTGATCTTCGCGCAAACTATTTCTTTAGAACATTCACAATATGGCACCACACTTAGACCTTGAAGAAATCAATGTAGGAAACAGTAAATTGTTCTCTGTTATCTATAGAGTGGTTTTTCTGAAGGAGTTTTCATTCATTACATGAGTTTGGTCACAAGACTATCCTGGCACACCTGGAGCGTCTTGAAAACAGTGCAAATAGGGACTAAAGTTGCAGCATGTGATGTTTTCCTTTGCAAAACATATAGATTAGATCAGAGGCTTTGGTATGAAGAGCTTTTTTTTAAATCAAAAACAAAAAACCTTCATGTGGCAATCAGTAAATACACCTGTGCACAGCTGTTCAGGGTTCAGTTTATAGAAACTGTTCCTCCTTGCTTCCGGAGAGCCTAAAATTAATCTCTGAATGACCTCTTTCTTTGATCAACCAGCACAACACAGAATATCCTGCCATTTATCTGTGATGGACCTCTAGAGTTGTTCCATTTCCTTGCTCTTGTGAATAGAAAAGCTAAAACTATGGTCATATGTCTCTGTGGTATTCAAGTCATAGGGTAGTTATATTCTCAAGATTTTGAAGAACATCCATACTGAATTGACATAGTATCATCAGAAGCTTAAATTCTCATCAATGACACAGAAGAGTTCCTACACCCCCCCCCATTCTTACCAGCATTTGTTTGCTTGATGAAACCCATTCTAGCTGAAACGAGATGGAAACTCGAAGAAGTTTTAATTTTTATTTCTCTACTGACTAAGGATGTTGAGCACTTTTTCAGTTATTTGTTGCCCATTTGTATTTGTTTTGAGAACTGTCTGTTAAGTTTATTATCTTGTTTATTGACTGGGTGATTTTTTTGTTTGTTTAATTTGTCATTCTTTTTTAAGAATGGAAGAGCAGCCAGTGCTCTTAACTGCTGATCATCCATCTCTCCAGCCTTTGTCATTCTTTATATATCCTTGATATCAATCCCTGTATGATGTGTGCTTGATAAAGCTTGTCATCCATTCTGGAGGCTTTTTGTTCCAATGGTTGTTTCCTTTGCTATGTGGAAGCTTCTTAATTTTACATACCCTCCTCATTGATGAATTCTTACGGTTGTTCTGTATTTATAGTCTCTCAGTAAAGCCTTACCTTTGCCTGTATCTTGAAGTGTTCTGTCTATATTGTCCCCAACAGTTTTAAAGCTTGGGACTTAGATTAAGGTCCACTAAGATCCATTGAGCTTATTTTTCTGCAGAATGAGAGATCTGGTTCTATTTTTATTTTGCTGCATTCAAAATAGAAATTTATTTACTAAGGAGGTTGCCTTTTCTCCAATGTCTATTTTTTGATAGTTTTGTCAAAAATGAGGTAGCTGTGACTATGTGGCTTAATTTCTGTGTTTTCCATTCCCTTGATCTAGATGTCTGTTTTTGTGCAAGTACCATGACCTGTAATATAATTTGATGTCCCACAATGCTTTCTGCTAGGGATTGGCTTTGCTATTCAGGGACTTTCAAGCTTCTATGTGAATAGTTGGGATTTTCCCAATTCTGTGAAGAATGCTGATGGAATTTCATGGGAGTTTATTTGTCTGTCTATAGATTGCTTTCAGTCACATAACCATTTTGTGTTATTAATTTTGCTTTTTTGTGAACACTGAACATTTTTCCATCTTATCATGTGTCTGTTTTTAAATTTCTTTTTCTTCACTGTTTGAAGTTTTTTAATCCAAAGATCCTTCATCCTCTTTGTTAGGTTTATTATAAATGAGATTTTTCTCTCTGATTTCTTTCACAGTAAATGCATTGTTGGTGTATAGAAAAGCTACTGGATTTTGTATGCTAATTTTTCATCCTACTGCTTTGCTGAAAACATTTATTAGGCCTGAGAGGGCTTTGGTGTGGCATCTGTAAAGTCTTCTAGGTATGGCGTCATGCCATCTGCAAATAGAAATACCTTAAAGTCTTCCCTTTTATTTGTATTTCTTTTTTTTACTTTCTTGCCTTATTGTTCTAGGTAAGACATTGAGCACTGTGTTGAATAAAAATGATATGGGATGTCTTTCTGTACTCTGAGAACATACTTTGTTGCCACATGTTAATAAAGAGGCTGTTTTCACCTATTAACAAATAAAGGAAACTCAGAGCCAGATCTCAGGGAAAGGCTGAGTATTAAAGAGAATAAACACCACAGTCAGACCTCACCCAGCTGTCTTCCAGCTTCCTCAGCCTCACTCCTCATCACTTCTGCTGCCTCATCTGTCTTTCTCTGCTTGCCTTAAATACCTTCTTCACCTAGTTGTTTCACATTCAGACTAAGATTAAAGGCATGACGCCACCACTGCCTGCCTGGGAGCCTGGAACTCCCTCTGTAAACTAAATTGGCCTCAAACTCAGATTTGCTGGGATTAAGAGTGTAGGTCACCACTCCTGGATATTCCCTGTGGCTTGGATTAAAGGTGTGAGTTACCACTGTCTGATCCTCTAGACTGACTGTGGGTAGATTTCTCTGATACTTCAGACTAGTTTTTATTAAATATGAAACATATCCCCATAATAAAAATCCAAACATAGATAAAGGAGAAAAAGGGAAGCGTCAGAGGATTCTGCAAAATGCTCTCCAAAGAAGCAAGATGTGAAAGTATCAATAAGCCACTAGCCATGTGGCAAGACATAGATTAATAAGAATGGGTTGAGTTAAGTTGTTACAGCTGGTTGGTAATGAGCCTGAGCCACAGGCCAAACAGTTTATAATTAATATGTCTCTGAATAATTATTTTATAAACAGCTGTGGGCAGGTCAGGACCTTGGGGTTAGGCCAGGCCAGAAACATCTGGTTACATAAAAGTGAAAGAAATGAGTGCTGTTATTGTGTCCTAGATTTTACATAAAATTCTCTTTGATTTTATGTTTAGTATAATTTTTGATTATTAGTTATGTTTCTAATATGTGATGGAACACCATGACTAAGGCAATTATAAAAGAAATTATTATTTGGGGACTCACAGTTTCAGAGGACTAGAGTCTATGAGTAGCATCTATCATGAGGCTGAAGGCATGGCAGCAGGCAGACAGGCAGGCATGGCGCTGGAGCAGTAGCCAAGAGTTCACATATTGAGACACAGCCACGAAGCAAAGAATGGCTACAGTCTTTTGAAACCTCAAAGCCTGCCCTCACTGACATACCTCCTCCAACAAGGCCACACCTTCTAAATTTACACAAACAGTTTCACAAAGAGACCAAGTATTCAGATATATGAGCCTATGGGAGTCATCTCACTCAAACCACCATCTCTGGCTATGGGTTTGACATATCATGTAAAAATATATTCCTTATTATGTTAAAGTGTGTTCTTTTATTATTTGTTTCTATAAACTCTTTTATCATAAAAGCTTAACTTGGTTCCTCTTTCTGTATCACTGAAATGTTCATGTGGTGGCTGCTCCTAAGTCTACTTTTACAGTAAATTATATTCAGTTTGCATATATCTCTAGGATGAAGCCAACTTGGTCAACATGTATAATTTTTGTTTTTTATTTTATCTTTTTTTGATAAATTTTTTCTCTGTGTAGCCCTGGATATCCTGGAACTCAGAGATCCACCTGCCTCTATCTTCCAAGTGCCGAGATTAAAGGTGTGAGCCACCACCATCTAGCCTATGATCTTTTAAATAAGTCTTAAATTTAATTTGAAAATATTTTATTGAGAATGTTTACATCTATGTTCATTGGAGAAACTCGTTTCTCTTTGTTGTGTCCCTATTCAATCTAGTGAAACTCAGCAGTGAATTCATCTGGTTCTAGACTTTTCCTTGTTGGGAAGCCCTTGTAAGAGATTATGGATCCCAGTTTCTGTTTGGTTTCTGTTTCAAGATAGAAGTGTGCCTTAAACATGCACCTGCATCAAAGATATGACAAAGCTGGAGTGCCCTCATCAGAGCTGAGCCATGCTGGGGCCATGTTTTTAAATCTCTAAATAGAATTCTTTTATGAATTATGACTTATGAAGTCAGCCTCTTTAAAGTATTTCAGCACAATAATGAACATTGACAAATGCAATGCCTAATCAGACTTTCCTGTCTTCCTTGGGGGAATCTTGGTGCCATTGTTGAAAAGCCTGGTGCATTCCAGGTCAATGCTCTACCATTAAACTGTATTCTCGTCCTATGTCCTGTGTTTATAAAGAGGTTAGTGGTACTTTTCCTCTGTTCAAGCTATTTGGACCTATTTATATATATATGAATACAATAAAGCCCATGCAGGGAAGAATGAAAGATAAAAAATGGCCTATCCATTTCATCTTTTCTCTAGGCCTCTGAGCTTTTCTGTCCTCTTCCAGAGGAAGACTGAAGGATTAAAACACCTGTCAAATGCAATGTCTCCGGTCGAAGGAGGTACATGAAGGCCGACGAAAGTTCTTTTACTGACTTTCCCAGTACAGATGAGAAGAGGGACTCACTGGCAAAATTACCTGAAGCAATGATTTTAACCTGGACCACACATTACCACAGGAGTCTTAAAAATATTGATGTCTGTCTATGCCCCACCCACGGGGGTTTATTTTTAATTATAATTGGATGAGTCCTGAGTGTAAAGTCTTCAACGCACCCAGATGACTTTAATCTGTGGACACAATTAGGATCTTTGTTCTAATTTGGTTTAAGGTGTTAAGAACTTGTACACTGATCCTAAGCATAATCATTAACAAGGAGTATTGGTTTAAGAGAAGCTTTTTAGTAAAAGTCTAAGTAGGGGTGCCCCTGCCCACTCCTGGGATAGTATAGTAAAATAGTGTCTGTAAACACAAAGGAAGTTTGAACTGGGTTAGAAGGATGCTTTTGAACTGGACGGTGGTGGAGCACGCCTTTAATTCCAGCACTCAGGAGGCAGCGTCTGGCAGATTTCTGTGAATCCAAGGCCAGCCTGGTCTACAGAGTGAGGTCCAGGACAGCCAAGGCTACACAGAGATACCTTGTCTCCAAAAGTCAAAAACAAAAAAGGATGCATTTGTTGGCACAAAGAGTGAAGGAAAGAAGAAATGTGTGTGTAAGTTCAACCAAATGAACTCAACCAAGGGTCCCCTCAAACTTGGAGAGGTTTTCATCTTAATGGAAATAAAAACAACCCCTGAGTGTTCAGAGAAAGCATTCAGACAAACGTCACCCTTTGTTCCTGAATCACAAAAAAAGCCAAAATAGATATTCACTGTTCTTTATGATGACCACGGAATATTACTCTCAAAGTGGCTTTTCAGAGAAACATTAAAACCAGTGCAATGCTGATTCTCCAGAAGTGTTAAATCAACAGCATATGGCCTCCTGACTTATATAGGAGCATCTCAAGCTTGCAAATGATTCCTACTTTGAGTCAGTCTCTACAATTCAACAGACAGAGCTTCCTCTTCAAGTATGTATGTGAGTGTGTGTCTGTGTGTACGTGTTGAGTGTGTGCTCATGCACACTGTAGAGAATAAAGATTGATATAGAATGTCTATCAGTCTATACCTTATTTTTTTGAGACTGGTTATCTCTCTGACTAAAGAGCTCTCTGATTTGGCAGGACTAGCAGGCCAACAAACCTACTGTCTCCACCTCCCCAGAGCTGGGATTACAAATGAATTTTTCCACTCCAGATTTTTATGTGGGTTTTGGGAATTGGAACTCCATGAGTACTTTACCAACTGAGCCATCTTCCTAGGCCCTTTGTCAACACACACATGAATATATACATGCATAGGCACATGCATACTTTCATAATTTCTTTATCAGCCAATCTTTTACATAACCTATCAAGTGATAACTCAAGGAAAGACATTAATTGGTTAAAAAAAAAACAAGTTTAATATGATAGCTGGCTGAAACTTGCTACCCATAGCATGTTATCATGAAAACACAGATGTTCAGGAGAACATTGATTGCTATATATCCAATTCTCCAGTGAAACATATCTTTAATGAAAGCAGAATTAATATTGCAGGTTTTAATACTCTTGGACCATTTTAAAAGTACTATTGCCATTCTTTCTACCTGGGGGATGTGGATTGCTCCCATAATGCTTGTTTTTACTAACTGGCCATCTCCTGAGCTCTTCTTCACATCCTATTGGTTCTGAATGTCCTCCCTTTATGCCCATTTCTCTGAGCATCCCTGTTTCTGCTTCCCTCATACTGTTTATTCTCTGGTCACCCACAGCTGCTTCCCCAAGAGACGCCAGCTGTAGAGATTTGTTCACACTGCATTTCTCATGGTACAGCCTTCCTCCAAGCACCACAGTTTTCTTGAAACATCATTCAAGATTCAGTTGAAAATAATTTCGCCCATGAAATGTCCCCAACCAACAAGTTTAGAATCACCTGCTTCTTCCTCAGCCATTGGCCCTGTTATCATGGCACTTTTCACAACACAGCACTTTCACAGTCTCATTTTCACAACTGTTCTCTGAGGCTTTTAATGGAGGAGATGGTATTTTAACCATACCCAATCACTTATAATCATGATCAGTGGACTTTTTTAAAAATAAATGTAATTAATTGAATGAATTGAGTTAACTTAATGTAATGAATGAATTTACTTTCCCGTAAGCTAATTTCTCTCTTTAAGTCATTTATACATATATCCCGTGCAGGAAGGGTGGATGAACATGGCTGCCTCTACTTACCATGGATGCTCTGTGCCCAGCGGCTGATTGTAAAGGTGAAGGGCTGTTTTCCCTTTGTGGAAAATCCAAGCAGGAGCTCTCCAGCGACCTTGAGCTTCCTGAGTCACTGTGCAATTGTCCCTTATCTGACAGCATCCTGGATAGAAAGCTGGCTTTACGACTGCCTGGACCTAATCTGTCTACCCAGAACCCCTTCTCTCTTGCACTGCCATCACTGCCTTGGAAGTGACCTTGAAGATCTGTGAGAGGTTTGCCTGAGGCCTCTGCGCCCTGGGACAGCTCCCAAGTTCCTAATGTAGATGGTGGACAGTGTGGAGAAGCTGTCACCGTACCTAACCAGGACTGAGACATATTTTTTTGGCTAGAGAAGGACCGGCGTGGTTGCTGTCCTGGGTGCTGAATTCTGGCACTGCTGTCTTGGGGATAAGGAAGGTGGACATGGAGCTGTCCACTGCTTGCAACTTTCTCAGCCCAGTCTCTTTTGCTACAGGAAACATCTACCTCATGTTGCCTGGGGTGCGGAATTTGCCACATGCTTTTAGACCTTGGTATATTGACCCGGATGGCTTGTTGTTTATTGTTGGCTTGAAGCAGTGAGAGTTTTTCAGGTAAGGAAGAACAAACCATACACTGCTGGGCCCCTGAGTAGTTTGTTGAATGGAATGGAGGACCTGTTTCATCCTCAGTGTCTCCACTGCTGGATTTTCCACCAAGTGCCCTCATGATTTTCCTAATGCCCAGGTGAAATATTTCCAGAATATTGAGTAATAAGGAAATGGCAGCAATACTGTGCATAAAGAGCATAAAAATGGTCTTCTCTGTAGGCCTGGACACAAAGCAGTCCACTGCATTGGGGCAAGGGGGTCGGGCGCATTTGTAAAGGGGGTGCATTTGAAACCCATAGAGAATATATTGGCCTAACATGAATGCTACTTCCAGCACAGACCTGGTCAAGATATGTAAGACGTAAGTACGCAGCAGACATCCTTTTAGAGGGACCTTATGAATCCTTTTCTGCTCCTCAAGTCTCCTCAGCTCCTTCTCTAACCTTTGTTGCTCTTCCAAGTCAAGCTCTGGATCTTCCATCTGGGCTTTAACGTGTGACTTCTTCTTCTGCCGTTGCTTCTCGAAGTCCCTGAGTCTATAAAGTGCATGGCCCATATACACCAGAGAAGGGGAAGAGACAAAGATGATCTGCAAAACCCAGAATCTAATCAAAGAGATAGGGAAAGCATCATCATAGCAGATATTATTGCAACCTGGCTGCTGGGTGTTGCAGGCAAAGGAGGACTGCTCATCATCCCAGACGTCCTCAGCAGCGACACCAAGTACCAGCATTCGGAAGATGAAGAGGATAGTCAGCCAGATTTTCCCCACTATGGTTGAGTGGGAGTGAACTTCCTCCAGGATTCCACCCAATAAGTTCCAATCGCCCATCGTTAGAAAGATACAGAAATAGATGTCTGAAATATACAGAAAACAAGGAGGTAAATAAAACCGAAGGATATAACTTATAAAGGCACATGCTCATAAATAGCGCAGATTCTTTGCTTAAGCCAACACAATTTCTGATAGCTCTGCTTCCTACTTGAAACTGGAATTATCCAAGGAATATCCGTTTCTGAATAAAACACTAAGTCTCTACAATCTATAACTCAATTTACTATTTATCCTCTTGTCTCTCCCACACAGGTGCCTTTCATTTTAGGATACCTACTAGTCTCCGTATTTGTGCAATGAATTCTACAGTCTTGTTTATGTTTCTACTAATTTCAGAGGCCTATTTATCTCACATCTAACATGGTCTTAAACAAGGCTCAACTCCTCTAGAACTTTTCTCTAGCAGCCAAGCTCTCACCGACTTTTCCCCGTCCTAACGTTCCACAGTCATTAATTTGGCATGTTGCCTAGAAGAACTTTGTGTTGCTTGTGTTTTCTGTCTCATTTCTCGTAAAGGTGTATCTCCTGCAGGTAGAGGATCTTGCAGGTATGGCATCTTGATCTCTCTACACAGAAAGTATCAATATGCGAAATTTTAAAAAAGAAGTTCCTGTGAGTCTTTCACTGACTTAACCATCAAATAGGCTCTCATCATATCCACCATGTTGTCATTGTAAGAGGAAGCATACATAAAGAGAAATAAGCCACGTGAATCCTTGTAAACTATTTCAGGTCAGGGTGGTGGTGATGTTTGGGCATACAGAAAAACAGTGCCAATATGATACATCTGGAAAGCCATGTCTTCATGGAATTATTGCAAACTTGGAAAAGCTAATATAAACTGTTTCTCCAGAAAGCTTGTCATACATGAAATAATCAAGGAATCGGTGGTAAACACAAGTTACTTGTTTATCCTATGAATGAATGATTTTCAAGTTTCACTGAGGTTAAAATACTTAGTAACCTGAGATTTCCAGTATGTGGGAGGCTTGCAAATATAAAAAAATATAATCAAGTTAAAATTCACAATAACACAATTTTTAATTTAAAAATTTATCTATTAAATACTATTTTTCTCAAGTCTTACTAATACCAATGCACTGTACCAGATACCACAAATTCAACAGTATAATATATTTAGTCCCTTACAATAACTGATCACTAAAGACTACTACTAACCTAAACGGTAGATAAAGACAGAAAAGATAAAATGAATATCAACCAGAAAAATTTCAAGTGAAAACTATGAGTCTTAAAATCTTTTATAATCTCTAAACACAAAATATTAAATATTAAAACATTAAATGTAAGTCAGGTACAGTGACACACACCTTTAATTCCAGCATTTGAGAGGCAGAAGAAGGTAGATCTCTGAGTTTGAGACTACCCTGATATACAGAGAAAATTCCAAGATAGCCAGAGCTATTCAGAGGAACTCTGTCTCTAAAAACAATTTTTTTAAATGTAGAAGAGTAGACAATAAAAGTCTTAAAGTAATAAGCAGGCATCTTGGTGTTCTGTATTCCCAGCTACTAGAGCAGAAAGATCACTGGAACTCAAAAGTTTGAGGCTAGCCAGGGAAAAATAATGAATCTCAAAAAAAAAAAAAAAAGTGGTGGGCTGGACATGATGGAAAATGGCTATAATTCAGCACATGGAAGTCTGAGGGGCAGGAGGACTATGAGTATGAGGCCATCTTCTACTACATAATGAATATTACAATACAAAAGAATGTTTTATCTGGGGATTTGACTCAGTTGGTAGAGTGATTGTCTAGCATGTGTGAAGTTCTGGGCTCAGTCTTTAATACCACTACATAGAACTGTGTGGAGGCAACCTCAGTGACCTCTGCAACAAGCAGAAACCCACGGATACCTGCCCCACAGAAGAGACAAAGAGACTGAGGGACCATGAGACTTTACAGGACTATTCTTCAGTTCTTATTGGATCAAAAATAGCTACCTGAGATCCTAAGTATCTCAGCACCTACTGGATCAAAAGTGGCCACCTGAAACCCACAGTAGGTCAGCACTTACTGGATTAAGGGGGGTCACTGTGACACAGAATACACTACCTTCAAGTATACTAAGAACCCAAATTGGACCAAGAGAGGCTTCCTGAGACACAGACACACCCAGAACAGATTGCACGAAAAGCAGTCCTCTGAGATTCAGACAAATTCAGCAGTGAACAAAGGAAGCAAGAGCAAGTACCAGTGCAAGAATACATATAAGAATATAAAGAACAAAAAGACAGCCCCAGAAGAAGATGATGGCTCTACAACATCAAGATCCAAACATAACAATGAAGAAGAAGCAGAAAGATAGAACATTAAAAACAACTTTATGAAGATAATAAAAGCTTTAAAATGATATAAAAAATTTTCTTAAAGAAATAGAAGGAAGTACAAACAAAAAATTGGAAGAGATGAAAAAAAAATCCCTGAAATAAAATAAAGAAAACCAAGAAAAAAAAAACCAGGTGAAAGAAACATTCCAGGAATTAAAAATCAAAATAGAAGCAATAAAGGAGGCACAAACCAAGGCAAAGCTGGAAATAGAAAACTTGAAGAAACAAACTGGAACCAAGATGCAAAAATAACAAAAGCAAGAGATGGAAGAGAGAATCTCTGGAGTGGAAAATTCAGTAGTGGAAATATATATGTCAATTAAAGAAAACACTAAAACCAAAGAAGTCATAACACAAAATGTCCAGGAATCTGGGACACCATGAAAAGACCAAACCTGAGAATAATTGGAATCAAAGAAGAAGAAGAACACCAGCTCAAAGGCACAGAAAATATATTTAACAAAATCGTAGAAGAAAACTTTTCCAACATAAAGAAGGAAATGCCTATAAAGATACAAGATGCTTACAGAACACCAAATTGACTAGACGCCCCCCCCCAAAGTCTGCTCGCTGCACAATAATCAAGCTACTAAACCTACAGAATGAAGAAAAAAAATACTAAAAGCTGCAAAGGGAAAAAGCCAAATTACCTATATAGGCAAACCCATCAGAATAACACCAGACAATTCAATGGAAACAATGAAAGCAAGAAGGTCCTGGTCAGATGCTATACAGACACTAAAAGAGCATGGCTGCCAACCCAGATTACTATACCCTGCAAAACTGTCAATCACTATAAGTGGAATAAACAAGATATTTCATGACAAAACCAGATTTAAACAACACCTATCCACAAATCCAGTCCCACAGAAAGCTCTAGAGGAAAAACTCCAACCTAAGGAAACCACAAACAATTGATAATACCACAGAAGAAAAACCCAAAGAAGAGAAATACACATAAGCTACCACCAAAAATAACAGGAAATAACAATCATTGGTCATTAATATCCCTTAATATCAATGGACTTGATTCACCTATAAAAAGACACACTCTAACATGATGGATACAGAAACAGAAGCCATCCTTCTGCTGCATACAAGAAACACACCTCAACTTCAAAGAGACACAGGCTCAGAGTAAAGGATTGGGAAAAGACTTTCCAATCAAACGGTACTTAGAAACAAGCTGGTGTAGCCATCCTAATATCTAGTAAAATAGTCTTCAAACTAAAATCAATCAAAAGAGACCAGGACAGATACTACATATTCATCTCAGGGAAAATCCACCAAAATGAAGTTTCAATCCTGAATATTTATGCCCCAAACACAAGGGCACCTACATTTGTAAAAGAAACACTACTAAAGCTTAAACCTCAAATCAAACCCCACATACTAATAGTGGGAGACTTCAGTACCCCACTTTCACCGTTGGATAGGTCAGCCAGACAGAAACTCAACAGAGAAATAAGGGATTTAACAGATGTTATGACCCAAATGGACTTAATAGATATATACAGAACCTTCCACCCAAACACAAAGGAATATACGTATTTCTCAGCACCCCATGGAACTTTCTTTAAAATTGACCACATACTCTAACATAAAGCAAATATTAATAGATACAAAAATGGGAATAACTCCCTGTATCATATCAGACCACCATGGTCTAAAGCTAGAGTTCAACAATAAGAAAAATCACAGAAAGCCTACAAACTCATGGAAACTGAACATCTCTCAATTGAACCACCTCTGGGTCAAGGAAGAAATTAAGAAAGAAATCAAAGACTTCCTAGAATTTAATGAAAATGAATCCACAACATACCCAAACTTATGGGACACAATGAAAGCAGTGCTAAGAGGAAAACTCATAACACTAGATGCCTATATGAAAAACCCAGAGAAATCTCACACAAGAGACCTAACAGCACAGCTGAAGGCTTTAGAACAATTAGAAGCAAACTCAGCTAGAAGGATACAGCAGGCAATAATCAAACTTAGGACTAAAATCAATACAATAGAAACAAAGGGAACAATACAAAGAATCAATGAATAAAAGAGTTTGTTCTTTGAGAAAATCAACAAGATAGATAAACCCTTGTCCAAACTAACCAAGAAGCAGAGAGAGAATGTCTAAATTAACAGAATCAGAAATGAAAAGGGAGACATAACAACAGACACCTAGGAAATCCAGAGAAATATCAGGTCATACTTTGAAAATCTATACTCCACTAAAATTGAAAAACTAAAAGAAATGGACAGCTTTCTGGACAAGTACCACTTACCAAAATTAAATCAAGACCAGAAAAACTACTTAAATAGACCTATAACCCCCATGGAAATTGAAGCTGTTATTAAAAGACTCTGAAGCGGAAAAAAAAAAAAAAAAAAAAAAAAAAAGCCCAGATGGTTTCAGTGCAGAATTTTACCAGACATTCAAAGAAGAACTAATACCAATACTCTGCAAACAGTTTCATACAATAGAAACTGAAGGAGTATTGTCAAACTCTTTTTATGAGGCTACAATCAACCTGATACCCAAGCCACTCAAAGATGGTACAAAGAAAGAGAATTACAGACCAATCTCCCTCATGAACATTAATGCAAAAATACTCAATAAAATACTGGCAAACCAAATTCAATAACATATCAAAAAAATTATCCACCATGATAAAGTAGGTTTCATCCCAGAGATGCAGGGATAGTTCAACACATGAAAAACTGGGAACATCATCCATCATATAAACAATCTAAAAGAAAGAAACCACATGATCATCTCCTTAGATGCTGAAAAAGTCTTTGACAAAACTCAAAAACCTTTGACTTCATAATAAAAGTCCTGGAGAGATCTGGGATACAGGGAAAATACCTAAACATAATAAAGGCAATATATAGCAAGCCAACAGCCAACAGCAAACTAAATAGAGAAACACTCAAAGCAATCCCACTAAAATCAGGAACAAGACAAGGCTGTCCTTTCTCCTCTTATATATGAGTTTTAGCTAAAGCAATAAGAGAACAAAAGGGTGTTAAGGGGATAAAAATTGGAAAGGAAGAAGTCAATCTTTATTTGCAGATGATATGATCATATACATAAGTGATCCCCAAAATTCTGTCAGAGAACTCCTAAGGATGATAATGTAGCTACCTTCAGCAATGTAGGAGGGTACAAGATTAACTAAAAAAAAAACCAAAACAAAGCAAAAGCCCTCCTATACACATATGTTAAAAGGGCTGAAAAAAAATCAGGGAAACATCACCCTTTATAATAGCTGCACATAGCATTAAATATCTTGGTGTAACTCTAACCAAAAAAGTGTTAGAACTGTTTGAGAACTTTAAGTCACTGAAGAAAGAAATTAAAGAAGATATCAGAAATGGAAACATCTCCAATGCTCCTGGATAGGTAGGATCAATATAGTAAAAATGGAAATCTTACCAAAAGCCATCTACATATTCAATCCAATCCCTATCAAAATCCCAACAAAAATTTTACAGACCTTGAAAGAACAATACTCAACTTCATATGGAATAATAAGACACCAGGATTGTCAAAAAAATCCTGTTCAATAAAAGAACATCAGGAGGCATCACCATCCCTGACTTCAAGCTATACTATACAGTTATAGTAGTAAAAACAGCCTGGTACTGGAATAAAAACAGACCTATGGATCAATGGAATAAAATCGGAGACTCTGACATCAATCCACACACCTATAAACACCTGGGTTTTGATAAAGAGGCCAAAAATACACAATGGAAAAAAGACAGTATCTTCAACAATGTAAATGGTAGTATGTAGAAGAATGCTAACAGATCCATATCTATCACCCTGCTCAAAACTGAAATCCAAGTGGATCAAAGACCTCAACATAAACCCAGCTACACTGAACTTGATAGAAAAGAAAATGGGAAATACCCTCCAACGCATTTCAGAGAAGGAACTAAACCATCCAAAGGATTTAGTTAGACTGTTGAATGGCATGGGCAGTTTGTGGAGCCTCTTGCAGTAGGATCAGACTATGTTCCTGGTGCATGAACTGGCATCTCAGAGCCCATTCCCTACAGAGGAACACCTAACCCAGCCTTAATACTGGGATGAGGGACTCAGACCTAACTCAAATGAATATGTCAGACTGAACTGACCCACCTTGGGACTCCTTGCCCTCCTTGGGGAATGGATGGGGGATGGAGTGGGGGGAGGCTGAGGGAGGAATGGGAGGGACTGGGAGGAGGGAAGTGAGGGGGAGCAGTGGTAGATATGAAAAAAAAACCTTTTTAAATAAATAAAAAAAATGAAAAAAACTTAAAGAAAAAATCTGCATGGCAGGGCACACCTATAATCCCATGATTTAGGGAGTAAAGGCCAGAGGATCAGATGTTCGAGGTCATCCTTGGCTACACAGTGAGTTCAAGACCAGCCTGGGTTATATGAGACCTTGTCTCAAACAGCAGTAGCAGCAGAAGCAGCAAACAGAACATATTTTTGTAAAATCTTAGGATAGGAAATGGCAAAACAAGACCCACATGCCTGCCTGGGGTTACCTGCCCTGGGTGAGAAGGAGCGAACACAGGTCTACTCTGTGCCATCGGGTGCCATTACGGTCAACAAATATATGGTGGGGTGGGGGACAAAATAGTTTTCATCCTGTGGAGTGTGACAGATCTGAAGAAGTGAGGGTAGCAAGAAGGAGTATGAGGTAGGTGACCTGTTTGTCACCTGAAGCCATGTTTTGGTACATGGCCCTGTGCTAGCCTCAGTATTTGTGTGTCCATGACTCTGATCACCACCAAAGGCCAAGAGGATAGGGCTGCGCAAAACTGGTTCTGCCCCTTACTGGCTGCAGGACTCAGGAGAGTGGGGCCTTGATGTGGGAATGTCTTTCCGTATGCTATGAATATCAATCTTTAAATAAAGGAGCTGTTTTGGCTCATGACAGGCACCATAGAAAAAGTAGGTGGGGAATCAGAATAGGTAGGAAAGAAAGGGCGGAGTCAGAGACAGATGGAGCCATGTAAGAAGAAACATGTGAGGAACACAGGTGAGCCACGGGCCACATGGCAGACAGATTAATGGAAATGGGTTGAGTTAAGATATAAGAGCAAGCTAGCAATATGCCTGAGCCATAGGCCAAACAGCATGAAGTTAATATAAGTATCTGAATCATTTCTGGGGGCCTGAGCAGCTGCAGATGGCTAAGGGGTCTGTCGTGGCAGGTCTGTGGGTCTGGGCCTCTGGCCACCAGAGGCAAAGAAACCCTATTGTAACAGGGCCTTGTCAACAGGGGTGCAGGTGAGCTTCCCCCAAAAGGAAGTAGGGAATTGATGTGGGAATGCCTTTCTGTATGCTGTGAATCTCAATCTTTAAATAAAGGAGCTGTTTTGGGCCATGACAGGTACCATAGAAGAAGTAGGAGGAGGAATCAGAATAGGTAGGAGGAGGGCGGGGTCAGAGGCAGATTGAGCTGAAGCCCAAAGGAGCAACAAGTAAGGAGCACAGGTGAGCCACGGGCCACGTGGCAGACAGATTAATAGAAATGGGTTGATTAAGATGTAAGAGCTAGCTAGCAATGTGCCTGAGCCATAGGCCAAACAGCATGAAGTTAATATAAGCGTCTGAGTCATTTTTGGGGGCCTGAACAGTGGTGGCGGCTAAGGGGTCTGGGGTAGCAGGTCTGTGGGTCTGGACCTCTGGCCGCCCGGGACCCAGAAATCAAAATACAACAGGGAATAGCTGGTCTCACTACTTGTCTGTCATGCAGTGAGTGGTGTAGGTGAGGGAGAGATGCCTCCTTCATCCCTTGCCACCTGATATAGGTGAGAAAGTTGCCACTCTGATCAAGAAGACTGGAGAGGTGGCCCTGCCCCTCAGCCACTGCAGCACATGAGAGAGCAGGTCCTGCACCTCTCCTGGGCTTCACAGTAGAGCTCACTCTGTTGGCAGGGGCACAGATGAACCCACTCTGAGGACATGGGATTGAAAGAACTGATCCTGCACCCCCTTGGCTGCCAGACAGTGGCATGAATGAGGGAAAGACACCTTTCCCTCTTCACTACTCACTACTCAAGGCAAGTAGGAGCGCTGGCCTTGAGTGCACAGCAGTGGGAGAACTGCTCCTGCCCCTCACCAGCTGTAACATTTAGGAGAGCTGGCCCTGGTGGTGTAAGTACAGGTGAGCTGGACCCCAGGGCATGAGAGCAGGAGAACTGGCCACACCCCTTGCTGCTTTCTGCATAGAATGAGCCAGCCAAGGAAGGGCCAGAGAGGAGCTTGCCTTGATGAGGAGGATGAGGGAAAACTGGCAGGCTGACCAACCTAGCTATCACCCAGGCCCAGAACCATAGCTATGAGTTGGTCCACCCCAACGTCCAGCTGCAGGATCTCTGACACAGGGCAACATCAGGATATCCTAGAAGAGTCCCAGGGAGGGTCCAGCAGAAGCCAGAGGCTTTCCAGTAGAGCAGTGACTCATTACAGTGAATACTGGGGAGTAAAGCTGTATGGACTGCAAGGTATACTGTGTGAGTCACTGTATCACAGAGCAGCGTCCACAATGACATTTTCTTTTTAATTTATCTTATTTTGTTTTGGGAAGGAGGTTTCAGGGGCAGAGGTAAAAGGTAAAGGGATAGGAAGATGAATGAGATCAGGATGCATGACGTGAAATCCACAAAGAGTCTATACAAATTATAAAAGAAGAAGAAAGAGGCATCCACTGTGGAGGGATTTATCTTTCTTCAGACTTTCATTATTCTTAAAGGAAATAGTTTTGTAAATATACGAATAATGATTAAATAAAGATCAAATTATCTTAAAATAAAGAACATCAATCTTAGAGATTATATTTAATATTTATTTAAATAATATTTAAATAAAGTTCATTTATATTTAGTGATAAAGATTTTCATTCATATGGCAAAGAAGGAAAGTCCAAAAGGCATATACATACATACACACCAACACACCAAGCGAAGCTGGTACAGAGACCCAAGATATAGCTTCAGCTTTCAGGGAGACACAGCAATAATCCCAATTAAAAGAAACTCAGGCATGATACTGCATGCCTATAATCCATATATTTGGGAGGTCTGAGGTAGGATAGTCATGCATCTGAGGTGTGGAACACAGGTTGAGATTGCACTTGAAAAATCAACCAGAATTGGGAAACTCGTCATTGAAAGACAGAAGTACTCCCTGTGTTCATTAATCCATAGGTCAATGTAAGACTTTCAATCACCAAGTAAAATAAAATGCCATAAATATTCACATATGCACCTGTGTATGTAAGAGATATATGACTATCTGAACACAAGAAGGAAATCCAGGAGTACAGACACAGGCTACTCAAGAGTGAGATGAGACACGCAGAGGGAGAATTCAGAGGGGAAAGGAAGAGGTAGAAAAAGAAAAGAAAAGAAAAATAGATTTCTAAGGAAATATTATTGAGGCTGGAAAGAGAGCTGGCTATGATTCCAGTGCCCACAGGGCAGGTTACAACCGTCCATAACTCTGGCTCCCAGGGAGCCAACTCCCCTTCTGACCTCTGCAGGCACCTAGCTTGCAAGGGGTGGCCAGGCATACATCATATACATAAAATAAACACATCTTTTTATAAATGAAAATATGATTGATTTTTATCTAATAAAAACATTTATGTAAACTTAACCTGTTTTCATATGTATGAAAATGTTTAAATAGAATGTATCTTAGTTAGGGTTTCTATTGCTGTGGTGATGCATCATAATCAAAAAGCAAGTTGGTGCAGGGGAGGGTTTGTTAAGCTTCTACTTCCTTATCACTGTCTATCCCTGGAGAAAGTCAGGAGGGGAACTTAGACAGGGAAGGAGCCTGGAGGCTGCTCACTGGCTTGGTCCTCCTCCTGTCTTACACAGCCTGCTTTTTTTGTTGTTGGCTTTGTTTCAGTTTGGGTTTTTAGGTTTTTGAGACAGGATTTCTCTGTATAGCTTTGTAGCCTGTCCTATAACCAGCTCTGTGGACCACTAACCCACAGAGATCCTCCTGCCTCTGCCTCTCAAGTGCTGGAATTAAAGGTGTGTGCCGCCACTGCCCGGCTGCTCAGCCAGCTTTCTTATACAACCCAGGACCCAGCCCAGGGATGTCCCCGCTCACAATCGGCCCTTCCCCATCAATAACTGATTAAGAAGATGTCTCACAGACTTGACTACAGTCTGATTGTATGAAGGCGTTTTCCTAATTGAGATTTCCCCCTTCTCAGATGCCTATATTGTGCCAAGTTGATACAAAACTCTCAAGCACAGGAACTGAGAAAGTAGTAGATGTTTCTCATACCTTGAGGACCTTTTTTTTGAGACAGGGTCTCACTATACAACCCAGGATCCCTTAAAAAAAAGAAATCCTCCAGCCTGAACTTCCCAAGGCTTTCAGAAATGGACCACAGTACCCAGTCTACCTCACAAAAATTGGAAAAAAATGACACTTTCATATTTTAATCTATATTTGTGTGCTGTTTGGAATCTAAAATAAGAATGTAGTAAAATGAAGATTTAAATATTTAATTTTGAATTCATATCTCATTCATTTTCGCAATCGTTTCTTAATGATCCTTTCTTAAAGAGTTAAGGTGTTTTTTGCATAATTATTCTTCTAAAACTTTTAAAAAGATTCTGTCTGATTTTTTCTTCTAGTCTCTATTTTTACATCCTAGAACACGTATGATTAGTTTTGCCACTGTTCATTTTAAATGTGGAAATTGTTGCTTTTAAATAGTAAGTAAAGAAAATTTCTCTGACGTTCCTAGGAAATCACAATGAACTGACTTGACACCAGCATGGGAAAGCAAGGTCATGTACAAACGCCGTTCTAGGTTTCTAGAAAAACAACAACACCAAAAAAAAAAAAAAAAAATAAAACCACTCACCTTTCTACTGATTCCAGTTAACTGACTATAGACCGTTAAACCATCCGGCTTGTTTTATTAACAGATACTAATTTAGCATCTTCTGTTTAAGAGGCTAGCAATCCTTCCCAGCATTCTGCTCCTCTTTTTCTAACCCAAGTGGGGTTTCTCATGCATTTCTCATGATCAGCACATTTATCACTTACCTTAGAGTTAGACCAGAAAATTCCAGTTGAGTCTGCAGAGCCTTCAAGTCTCAGTATTTGTGACTGTTTAATGGAACAGCTGCTGCAGCGCGCAGATATAAAGGTCAGGTGGCTGCGGGGCTCTGATTCAAAATGAGCTTAGCAATTTTGATCAATGTAGCCTAACCTAATTGCCATCCCTCCCCCAATTCAAACTGTCTTTTGTCACTTTGCAATCTTCTGGTAGTATATTATTATTATTATTATTATTATTATTATTATTATTATTATTATTTAGTTGGTACTATGTTGGGACTTTTGGAAACAAAAAGGATGACAAATAATAGTTCCTTTTTGTTTGTGAATAACTCGATTTGAATTGGGTACATTTCTTTAGCCCATTGATTGCTCTGGAAATCAGCAGTCACAGATCAATAAGTCATGTCCAGCTTTATAAACCATTGCCTGGGGTGAACCTGGCCTCATTAAATGCGCGCGAGAGAAAATGGAGTGGCAATCAAACCTAAAATGCCTGGAAACCATGGCACGCTAAAATAAGAAACTTCTCCATGGCAAGATAAACACTTTTCCACCAGAGCGGAGCTGTGCCTGTGTGGATGCTGAGAGCCTGTTAGACTACATATAGGGCTCAGAAAATACTTTTCTTTCCATCTAGAGAACTGAAAAGTTAACAATATCTCAGAACCTAGGCCTGATATTTGAAGATAACTAGAATTCTGGAGAGGTCAAATAACTTGAAGAAAACCAGAGACAAAATGCTCGAATTCACAATCCACAGCATCTTTTACTAGCCATGTTACAAGAGTAGATCATCTTACTGCCACAGTAAAGGGATGGGCAGCACTGTTAGGTCTCTGAGAAACTCAGAACAGAAGGCTGACTGAGGTGTTTACTTAACACAGCAAGTGGATGCCCAGCTCTTAGCAAGTACCGGTTACAGAGTCCAGGTTCCTCTGCACTTCTCACCTGCATCCTCCATCCCAAACCTCTCCAGCCCTGCACTTCCCTTTGCGTACAAAGCCCAGTCTTTGGCTAGTGCTCTCTTGGCCTCTTGGTCCTCAACTCCTTTCTCCATCCACTTGCCCTCTCCCCCGCCCCTCTCTGTCTCTCCCCATTTCTCTTCTCTCATGGCTCAGTTTATTCTGCTGACCATGCTCAGCCTGGGTCCTTCCAGATGTCTTTCCCTGTGCTCTCCTTCATATCATAAACACAAACCTTAACCATCATTTATTATCAACAAGATGACTGGAATGTTAGGTCTCAAACCTGAGACAAATGGCTAAGTGAGGTGCCTAATTAAAATATCAAAGCAGACCTGGCCACCAGGTTCTCCCAGCATGCCTACAGCCCTACCCAGGATCCCATGGCATTCTCCTCCCACTCCTCTAAACTCCAGCCCAGGGCTGGGATGTCCTACCCCAGGTGCCCTTCCCAATGTAATTCACCATCTTGGTTACTCTTTTGTCTACTCTCCTGGCTTTCTCTCCCTACCCCTCACCCCACATGGTCTACCTCAGGGTCATGTTCACTCTGTGGACTCTCCCACATTTCTATCTTGGCTATGCTATCCCTTTTAGCTACAATAAAATGTCTCCTTTCCATACCTGGGAGCAGTTATGTTCTCCCTCTCCCCCCCTCCCTCTCTCCCTCTCCCCTCCCTCCCCCCCCTCCTCCTTTTTCATTTATCTAGTGCAAAACCTCAGGATTTAGAGGGTCTCTTCCAAGAAATTTGGCCTCCTCAAATCAAGCTTCTGCGTTGACTCTCCTAAGGTGTGTGTGGGTCATTTGTTTCTGCCCGCTCCTGCCAGTCATCAAATTTGACCCCAAATTCCAAAGTCCACTTTCTCAGCTACTTAATATATAATAAATATATTTAATATAATATTTAATTTGGTATAATATAATATATTTAATATAATATATTTAATAAAACCAATCTGGACTATCAGAGAACAGATCCACACACTTCAAAAGAAATTTCACGACTCTATGTTGACTAAAGACACCAGGAAATCATTTAAAGTAACTTACAACTCAGGTTCTATAGATGACATATCTGGTTCTTTTCAAGACAAGGATTTTGTTTCATGTCAAAATCTTTATGAGAGGGAGACATTGAAAAAGAAATCTTTATTTTAGGGAGGTTTTAACTGTTAAGGGCACTGGCTTCTCTTACAGAGAAATTGGATTTGGTTCCTAGCACCCACATGGCAGCTCACAACCACCTGTGGCTCCAGTTCCAAGCAATCTAACAGCCTCTTCTGGTCTCCACAGTACAGCTGTACACACGGTACATATACATGTATGTAGGCACATACTTATGACCAGAAAACAAAATAAAAACGTTTTTTCATGGACAAAGTGTAAAGACAAGAAACAGAGCAAATGCTCTCAGGGAAGGTTTATCGAGCTATTGTGCTGAGTGGATTAAGGAGACAGATTTCACTTCAGTATTACCATACTCCTGGGGAAGATACAATAACCTATTTCACAAAGTTCCCTCTTTAAAATGTGTTAGCATGGATATTATGTCATTTCATGACATTCGTCTTTAAAACCTATCACCAGAACTTCCAGAGCTTTTTCAAAGGCAGTTTTATGGAGCATGAAATCACAGCCTACTTTTGTCTATAAAATGTTCTAGAAAACTGCCAGTTTTGCAGATTATTAGAAATATTTGAAACAGTCAAGACTATCTCCTATTCAAGGCATTCCATTGCTTCATAAACACCACACTTTTTCAAGCCATAGGCAGTACCACATGCTTTTACTTCCTAGCATTCAGAGGCAGGCCATTCTTTGTGAGCTTGATTGAGGCTAGCCTGGCCTATAGGGCTTTTTCTCGGACATCCAGGACTACAAAGAAACCCTGTCTCAAAAAATAAATAAATAAACCACTCTTTCTTGCCATCTTCAGCCAGTTCCTTCCCCAAACCTAAGACATGAACTGCTCTTACTCTGGAACTTAGTAATATGAATTTGTTCTACATAAGCTTAGAATGATGAAATGGTGTGTATGAACTGAGTTATTATTGTATTGTTTGCATTTACTGATGTACTTATCAATAAGGGATTGCCAGAATCTTGCCTCGGGGGGATTCAGGTTCCAAAAACAATGTGTGGAATCAGATGGAGGGTGAAGGAGGAGTGACATAATGTGAGGGCGAATTGGGATGGCTACCAGCAGCATGTAATTGAAAAGAGACTACACTTTTATATTAAATGGAAGACAAGGGGGCGTGTGAGCTGGGGTGTGGTTTAGATCAGGGATCTAGAAATCTATCCTTGACCTTGACAATGGGTACCAGTCATATCCTAATGAAAGGACCACATCTTCCTCTTGCTAGATATAAGAAGAATGGCTGCAGTAACAAGCAAGAATTTCTCTCAAACCTCCCAGGGAATAGAGACTCTTATCCAGATACACAGCATTGAGAGAGTATAGCTGAGCCTTAGATAGAGAAACATGCTATTCCAGGGAGCCAAGGTTGTTTAGGGGCAAAGGTGGTCTGTTAGGACAAAAACAGGAGGGACTAAAAAGTAGGTCATCTACACACTGAGAAGTGTGCTAGGACTGGGTCAGAGGTGGAAAGATTCCCAGCCAAGGCTTGGCCAAAGAAATGAGGAGTATCCAGGATTGTAGAGAGATTATGTTGTTCCATTGTAAATAATTGTCCCCGCCTATGAGTTTAATAAAAAGCGCTGATTGGCCAAAGGCAGACAGGAAGTGTGGGCGGGGCTACCAGACTAGGAAGACTCTGGGAACAGGAAGAACAGAGCAGAATGCCAGTGAGAATCCAGAGGAAGCAGAGGACAACTATGGTGCTGTGAGAAAAGGTACCGAGCCGCATGGCTGAGTAGGATAAGAGTCATGTGTTAGATTAAGGGTAATGTGTTAGCAAGTTATATGCCTGTGTCTTAGGCTGATCAGCCTAAAACTGTTGTAAGCATCTGTGTGTCTCTGTGGGTCTGTGGGTCTGCAAGTCTGCAGGTCTTCGGGCATAAACCTTGAGGCTAGGCCCGAGAGTCTGGGCCAGAAGCCTCCTACTACAGGGTAACTTCCTCAATAAGGTGGAGGTCCTGAACTAAGTGGTAATAAGCATTGGGAAGGTTATGCATGGGGGAGAATAGAAGTATTGCAAGGAGAGTTGATATGGATCAAAAGTCCTTCAGAAATGGTGTGGGTAACAGTGTGCTTGAGGCTGTGGCAATGGGTTTCAGAAATAGCAAACTGGGGTCCGGAAGGGAAGGAAGAGGGGTCCTTAAGGCAAATTAGGACTGGCTGGTGGTGAGCGGTGATCAGCAGAATGGAGTCTACTGGAACCAAGAGGGGAGGTACAGGGCAGTCTGAGGTAGGGAGTTGTAAAGCAAGTAAGGAAAGAAAAAGACAATGGGAGTCAGAAGAGAGTGCAGGAGCCATACAGAGAGTGGCCCTAAAGCAGTTGAGGATATTACAGCCAAGTAGGCATCAGACAAACAAGTATGACTAGAAAAGAGTGTGAGAAGAACTGCCCTGCAAAAATGCAGGGAGCAGCAGGTTCTTAAAGGCAGAAAGAAGGGGATTCCCATCCACCCTCATGACAGAATTGGTGAGGGAACCATGAGCAAGAGGTCAAGACAGAAAAGGTAGCCCTAGTGCTCCAGAAAGGTAATCGACTTACCTGCTACCTGTATCTTTACCCTGGGCTCAGTGAGGGTAGTGGGAATCTCCAAGTCTGAGTGTTGTCAGTCCTCCACTGGAGTACAAAGCCTGGAAGAGTCTTGGGTGCCTGTGCTGGTGGGGCTGAACCTCCAGAGTGTGTCACAGAGCACATGGGGACTCTCTGACTCTCAGTGGCCAGACTGCCAGTACAAGGGTTGGGGCAGCTTCCTGGCCTTCCTGGCCCCTGACAGAGTTGATGTTGGCTGCGCCCTGGTGGGACGGAGTCTTGTGGACTTCCCTTTGCGGGAGTGCTGTTGGCCTTAGGGTAGCCTTCTGTTGCATCTGAGCCTGCCAGGAAGACTCAGCTGCCTCCTCTCAGGCACTAAAAACCTTAAAAGCCGTTTTCACCAATTCCTATATGAGGATTTGGAGACCATCTTCAGCCTTTTAAAATTTCTTTCTAATATCTCACAATGACTAAGAAATGAAATGGGTAGTAAGAACTGTGGTCCCACTAGAAGACGGTAAGGCACGTATATCAACTTGTGGTCTATTGTAATTGATTTAGAGTAAAGACTGGATTTTTATCAGCTCAATATATAATCTTATAGAGTTTGTCAAAATTTATGACTTTGTTCAAGACCATCTTCATACCCTGGAGGAGGCAGCAGACCATGAGGTCCCTCCTCTGGTGGGCATTTTGCCTTGGCTGGTAGTCTCAGTTGCATTCTGTAGCAAGCATCACCATGTCACCCACAGGGACCATATTGTTTCCGAGGTGGGTGTGGTCTAGCTGCTGCCTGAACCCAACCTCACTCTTCTGGAGTGAGAGTAGAGGCCTGGTTGACTTAAAGGCCATAGCCTTGGAAAACATAAGGGAACTCCTTGATATATGCAGAAGGGTTAGCAGAAAATGAACCTAACTGATTTTTCATCTGTGAGAGGTCCTGGAGGAAGAAGGGGACTTCCAACAGCTCAGGCAACCTCTGAGAGAGCAGAGGAGTGCAGGGGTCTGCTGAGACCATATGAGAAGCCACCAGAGAGGATTCAGGGGGAGTAGGCCAGTGTGTGGCTAGGGAATAGGGTGCGGGTTATAACATTGTAAAAAAGGGAAAACATTTTTTCTTGAATATTTTCTCCTAAAATTCTTTAGGAGCTGATGCTTTTTAGGTTTCTTATCTGGGGATGCCACCTGTCACTTCAGATCCCAGGAGCTGTTCTGATTCAGTACAGGACTGGAGGCAGATCAACTCTATTTCTGTAAATATGTTTTAAACAAAATAGTTGTTCTTGAAAATGTGTGCCTACGTCAATCACCTTTTAGTTTTGTAAAGACAATATGTACCTGGCTCGTTGTTTATCTAGAGTATAGTGAGATCAGGCAACAGAACAAAAGAAAACCAGGAATTTTGGACATATGGTATCAGATAGCCCCAATTTGAATAAGTTTTTGCAACATATACCCCAGGAGTGACTGAGAATTAGGTTTAGACCCAAAGTTTCCCTTTTCCAAGCATGTTCTGGAGACTGAAACCCAGGGTCAGGCATCTCAGGAGATGGTTTGGGGTCAAGCAGTGAGGTTAGGTCAGGCTTTGGGAAGAAATGGGCTTGCCCTGACAAGGCAGTGGCTTGGCAGGGGATTACTGGGGTCCTTGACCTGTTACCTTTTTAGGGGGTGGCTGGGAACCATGTAATTTACCTCAAGTAGAAAGTCAGCCACGTCTTACAGAGAAAAAAATAAGGGGTGGGGAGAGGCACATGGCCAAAGGACCCTGCCCACCATGCTGAGAGCTCATCCCCTCCTGGGTTTTGAGACCAAGATAATAGGATTTCTGCCACTCCCATATTAAGATTCTCTACTGACACAGTAAGCCAGATCAAACTGAACTGAAAAGGTTTAACAGCATGTTCATTTGAGCAAAGCAACTCCCAGATGAGTTCTCCAGTCCCAGTCGTAGAGGATAGAGAAGCCTCACCCCTGAACTAAAAGCAGGTAGACTTTATAGGGTATAGGTGAGGGGTGATGTGTCTGCCGGAAGCTGGATTTGTGCCCAAGTATGGTCAAAAGGTGAGCATTTTAGATGGGAATTTGGGTTGCTAGTGGCAACAGGAGAAGAAGTTGCTATAGTCACCAAAAATGTGAAACTGGGCTTTTTGGTACTTTTCTTTATTGAAGACTCTTTGAATGGCTGGGTTTGGAGAGTCAGAGAGAAAGAAACGGTGCTTTCTGGATCATGCAGGAGGGACTGTGTAGGGAGAATTGGCCAGCCAAAGAAACACACCCTGGCTCTGAAAACAGAGCCAGTGGGGGTAAAACTAAACCCACCTTGGAGCCAAGAGACAGTGAAAGAAACCTACCCTGGATCTAAGACCTGAGCCAGCAAAGGAAATACTTCATCTCTGAATCCAGAACCAAAAGGAAATGTTCCCTGGCTCTGAAACCAGCACCAAGGAAACACACTTTGGCCCTAGACTCAGAGCCAGTGAAAGAAATATGCCCTGGCTCTGAAATTAGAGCCCCAAAGCTCAAAAGAACCAGTGAAAGAAACATTTTGACCGTGGAACCCAAACCAAATCAGAAACTATAAAATCTGACCAATCCCCACCCTGAAAGTCTCCTAGAAAGCTCCGCCCCCAAGAAGCCCTATATAAACCCTGCCCCTGCTGCCCTCTCCCTGCTGCCCTCTCCCATCCCTGACTGAGGCAGCCACACTCTCCTGGACCTTTCCCTCCCAATAAATCTCTTGAATGAGGTTTGGGTGGCGACCTTCTTTTTTCTCCAGAGCAGGAACAGCAACCAAAGAGCAGCTGAGGGAGAGAGGCTGTGACCCAGGGAACCTTCCCTAGCAAGTAGTTGTTACACTCCCTGAACACAGAGCCGCTGAGGGGAGCAAAGCTGTGACACTTTGGCTGAGGAAGCCTTCCCCTAGCAGAGTGGCGTTGTTACACTCTGGGAAACCGGCAGAAATGTAACAACTTTGCTGAGAAGGCTCCCTTCCCGGCCAAAGCCGACCTGTTAACACTGGGAAGCCTTTCCCTAAAGTAGGTCTGTAAGCTGCTACCTAGGATTACTGTGGCCAGTAGTGTTCATTGGCTCCCGATTGCCTGAATACTTTTCCAAGCTGCTGCTGGAGGTTCCACCTGAACAAATGACTCCAAAGAAAGTGTCACCCAGACACGATAGGACAGATATACATATGAATGCAGAGATTCATAGCACATATAGGATCAGCTGGGTTTAAACCAAAATAGCCCTAACCAGGAAGCTGTTTGCAATTGATACCTGCTGGGAAAGGGAACATCAGTTTCTTTAATGAAGTGTCACTGGTGTCAGCCAATTTGGGGGACCAGGCGGGAAGGGGAGGCACACGGCATGCAGGACAAATTCCATGTTTTTGTGTAGGGGCTTTTTGTTTGTTTCCCATTGCCTGGGCTTTTTATTTATTTATTCAGTATTACTGGTTCTTTCTTTCTTTCTTTCTTTCTTTCTTTCTTTCTTTCTTTCTCTCTCTCTCTTTCTTTCTTTTTTTTCTCTCTCTTTCTTTCTTCAGTATTACTGGTCCTTCCTTCCTTCCTTCCTCCCTCCCTCCCTCCTTCCTTCCCTTCCGTTGGTAGGGAGGTAGGACCTGAGAGGAGTTAGGGTAAAAACAATAATATAGAGTATAAAAAATATTTAATAACAAAAACCTCTTCTACCCACTAAACTAGGATCACCTCAACATTCCCAAAACTCTGTTCTACGTTTACCATCCAAGGCGCAGCTGACACAACCTACAGAGAACTAAATAAGCCTTCCTCACTTGTTCTCAAAAGCGCTAAGGCGCTCAACCCTTACTTTCCCTTTCAGTAGCGTCGCCTCAGCCCCGCCCACTTCCGCTCTGGTGACGTCATTTCCGCTAAGTACCGCCCCCGTTGCCCCTGTAGTCAGCACCCGCCCCTTTCCCTTATTAGCTGCAGTAGTGTAGCAGAGTTTGGCGCCAACTGGATTTTTTTTTCTGCCTTCAATGGCGGGAACGGGCTGTGTGCGCCCAGACGTGCTTTGCGTCTCATCTCATTGGTTGTCGGCACTCGGTCCCGCCCTGGCGTCCTTCCTGCGGGCTGGGATTGGTGGAGTCAGTGAAGCGCCTGGCGTCCTGAAAGCGGCCGCTGTGCTGGGCTGGCCGGCCGGGTAAGTTCTTGGGGCTACCGGGAGAGGCTGCCGGGCGCCGTCTAGGACGGCTTGGGCTGTGGGCGAAGGGCCGCGCCTTGCCGGGCCTCAGGGCCCGGCTGCCGTGATCGGGGACCGTCCTCCCGAGCGTCTAGGAGGGTGCTAAGGCGCGCACAGGGAGCATCGCCGGGTCTACCGGGCGCTCCTCCCCTCCCCCACTCACGTCTCCTTGTCCTACTCCCGAGCTTTCGGTGAGTGTGGAGAAAGGGCTGTCCCGAGTGTCAGACGCTCACTGACATGGGCAGTTTCCCAGGCTAGTACCTTGAGAGAAGTTGTGTATGTCGGTCGGTCTCTGCAGCGCCCAGAACCATTCCCGACATGGTAGCGAGGATGTGATTGTAGAAACCCCAACATTTATGCTTCTGGGTCAGCTTGGCTTGGACTCTGACATTTGGATTTCTTCTTGGTCTCTTCTGTTCTTAACACAGCACCAGCACCAAACCTTTTGCTTAAGGCCTTTCCCCCGTGAGCCCTAGCTCCTCTTTGGAATCAAACAGGCCAGTAGGCAAGCATCTATTTCCATACCCCAAATTATTTTTTCATAGTATTGCCTGCTGTCTTACAGTAATTTGTATTTTAAGTAATGTACTTCATTTTTGTCATCCGACTGGAATTTCATCCCAACTCTACTTCCTAGCTATTGGTCATGGCAGATTTCATAGTCGGCTGTCAGTTTCTACATCTGTTTAAAAGGGAAAAGGAATTCGGGGTGATTGAATGTAAATCAATACTTTAGTGCATTTAGATTTGCTTGGCTCATAGTAAAGGTGCAATATACATTGCTTTTCATATTTATCTTTTTCATCCTCAGAGGCTAGAACTAGACCTGTCTCTCGGCTTTTGCCTATATTTTTCCTCTTCAAATGTATATGACTACATTTTTCTGTATTGAAAAACTTTGAACTTCCTTCAGACTGCTTTTTAAAACGTTGACCTTTTAGAAAAGACTAGTTACCCCCGTCATAAGCTTTTGCTTATGAATCTGTTGGAGCTGCCTCTCCAGATATGTGAGAGTCAGTCTGGAACTTTAACTTCTTTGTGTGTGCTAGGGACTGACATGTCAGAGCCCATGAGTGTGCCAAATGCACACTACTGAGCAACATTCCAGCAACCAGCAGCTGTTATTACTCCTCAGCTTCTCGTCTTTTAAAACTTGGCCTGTACATTTTTCAAAGATATCCCACTCTTCAGCAGTAACTGTGTATGTTTAAGTGGGAGCTCAGGGGATGTGTAGAAAGCTCTCTCTTCTCCCCCTAGGAAACTCACTGGCTTGTCACCATGACTCTGATGAATCCCAAATCATAATATCTATCATGCTAATTCTCTGCCTTTTTATTTAGTTAGTTAGATTTAGAGAAAAAAATCTATTAGGCATCCAACTCTATTTCCAAACTTGCTAAGAGTCTTCATTTTATTGTTTTGTACATGATTCGCTGAATTTTTATTTCTCCATTGTCATTAAAAGCATGGCTTCTGCCTTGTCAGAGGTAGAAACTTGAGAATCATCTTTCACTGATTTGGAATTTTATTAGCATAACAAATGATTATTTTATGACTTCTCAGTATGCCAGGCTGTGCTAAGGATCTGAGAATGTTGTGAACAGAACAGAGGGTCCTTGTCCACAGGGGCCTTCCTGTCAGCAAAGTGGACATTTCTTCCTGAGTCTGACAAAAATGTACAACTGTGGAAAGAAGTTATTTAGGGACAGGACATAGTAGTATAAGGATATGTAACAGTGTCAGGTGAGGTGACACACACCCTTGATCCCAGAACTCAAGGAGGCAGAGGCAGGTGGATCTCTGAGTTTGAAGACTGCCTGTTCTACAGAGAGAATTCCTGGACAGCCCAGGCTCAAAGAGAGACCCTGTCTCAACAACTTTAACCCTACACCCCCTAAAACAAAAACTGACTGTTTTAGAGGTCCTGACCTAGTATGGAGAGTACCAGAGAACAACATTACTTAAGCCAAAATAATCAGATTTAAAGGATGAGCAGACAGCACTTTCAGAGTCACTCACTGATTGGGAGAGAACAAGCAGTATGCTCATAGTTCCGAGGGAAAACTAGTGTGATCAGAGCATAGGCCGCTGGGGGAATGGAGAAGAGTCACAAAGTAGCTCCTGTTCATGTCATGCAGGATCTTAGCAGAACTGTTAGCGAAGTGTTGATTGCCCTGAGTTCAACAAGAAGCACCCAGAGATTGTTAAGAGCAAGAGCGTGATCAGATTGCTATTTTGAAGACAGCTCAAGGGTGGGTAGGATAGCTCTAGAGATGCCTGATGCCAACCTGATCACCTGACTGGGGTGACATGCATGGTAGGAGAGAACAAATTCCCTCAAGTTTTCCTCTGACCTCCATTTGTGTACAAACACACTAAATAAATACAATTAAATGTGTGTGTGTTCTCAAGACAGCTCATTATAGTGTAAATCTTAAGTAAATAGTTGGACATTGGAATACATTGTACATGAGATATTACTGCTTTACTACATTTATACTTTGTATTTATTTTGTTAAGTTTTTGACTCATTTGTATTGCACACTCTTTCCCTGGATGATCTTTTCTGTCTAGCTCCTGGCCACCAGTATCTGAAATGTGAATTCAATGTTAGCCTCTGTTTTAGAAGTTCAGAGATACTTCCATCTAGTCCCTGCTAGAGAAAAGTCAAGTAGCTTGATCATAGAAGCTATTTCTTGGTTCTTTAAAATGTCACATTCTGATGTTGCATTCACGCATTTTAAACTGTGAACATTCATGTCTAGATTCATATCTGGAGTTCACTTGCTTGCGAACTCAGACTTGGTAGTAGAGAATAGATCTGGTGACATGGTGTCAGGAAATCTGTCTGCAAAAATAATAATCAGATTTCAGAATTTTGGATGCTTAGAAATAGTAAATAATAAAAGTGGCTAGAAAGGTACCAGTGTAAATCAAAGTAAGGAATTTGGGCAAAATTCCCTAGATGTTGGCAAGTTATGGGAAGTTTTTTTTTTTTTTTTTTGAGGAAGAAGTGATAAAGAATTAATCCTTATTGTTTGTAGTGTGTATTTGGAGGAGCAAAGTAAGTAGCACTAGCAGAGCCTAAAGCACATTGAAATGGCAATGAATGAGGGTAAATGGAAAAACAGGGCAGAGGTGACATCAGTAGGCTAGAATGTTAGTGTAGTCAAAAAATAAAGATGTCAGGTTGTCATCAGACACTGATAAGTAATGTCATTTTGTTCTGGACTTGGTGGGTATGTATTTTTCATCTTGTTACTGGCTTGCTTTCTAATTTTATAGAAGCAGTTACTAACTCTGAAGTACTCTGAGAAGGCACGGGGCAGTTTGTTATTCTTACCAGTCCTTTTCTTCTTGTATCTTATGCTCATCCTCCCCCATCAGTAGCTAATCCAAGAACATAATTAGTTGAAGATATTAGTATCCAAGTTCATAACCTTTGGAAGTTGTGAAAGTGCCCAAAGGCATTTATAATTTTGTTATTGACTCAGTAATAGCCATAGTTCTGTGGAATCTTAGGTGGAAATTTTTCATGACAAATAAGACTAGGTTTTGAATGAGACCTGTGGAGTCATCATAAAAGTAAACTATGAACTTAAAATATATTCTGGCTCTTTATTTGGGGGGGGGGGAGCAGTGATTGCTTTGGTTTTTAGTGAATAATTGTGTTCATATGCATATATTAAGTATATGAAACATAATCCTTACTTTCAGGACATTTGTGGTCTAAGTAGTATCTACTGGGCATGTTATTTAAATTATTTAAAATGTAAAAATAAGTTCATTATGGCCCTGAAAGATGGCTATCTTCACGTCTGCTATATGTGAACATATATACATATATGACAAAAGAGACTTTAGAGATCTGATTAAGGATTTTGTTTGCTTTGAGGCAGAGTCTCATGTGTCTAGGCTGGCCTTGAACTAACTGAGCCTCTGCCTCTGAGTGCTGGGGTTTTAGGTAGGCTTTGTGTATGATAGTCAAACACTACTGACTAGACTACATCCCTCCTCATGACAAAGATTTTGAAGTGGGGAGAATATCCTGCATTATCCAAGTGATTGTAGATTCTGTCACACAGGTTCTGATGAGAAGGAATAGCAAGAGAGGCATTAGGAATATCCATGTGAAAGTGGGGCCTGGAGAGAGCACAGGAGGCTAGCAGTCAGATGTAGTTCTGGAAGCAGAAGTTGGAGAAGAAAGGAGATGCTAAGCCCTTGACTCTTCCGGGTGGAGAAAAGAGTCTCCAGCCCAGAAATGCAGGTGCTTTTAGAAGCTGAAAAAGGTGAACAGCCTCCCTCAATCCCCATAGAAAATGCAACCCTGGTCACACTAGTATGATTTTTTAAAAAAAACCTCCAGAGCTGTAACAATAATTTGTGTTATTCAAGCCACTGTTTGGTGACACTTACAAAACATCAATAGAAAACACACACACACACACACATATATATATATATATATATAATCCCATTGTGCATATTTCATGATCAATAGTACATGTGCTTATAGCTACTCAAAGCATTTTTACTGTCGTAGGAGGCTCAGTTTGACAACATTGGTGTAAAATACTTTTTGTATTTTGAAACTGTGTATATGTGTGTGTGGGTGTGTGTGTGTATGTGAGTGTCCATGCCTGAGGAGTCCAGAAGAGGGTGTCAGATGCCCTGGAGCTTGAGTTAGAGGTGCTTGTGAGACTCTTGATGTAGGTTCTGGGAACTTAACTCTGGTCCTTTGCAAGAGCAGCAAGTACTTTAGCCATTGAGCCATCTCTTCCCTAACAACATGGGTTTAAAAATAGTCTAATCAGCTAAAATAAAAATTAAAATGCTAAGCCTTGAATTACTAAAAAACTTTGATGAGGGAATGTCTATCAGTCTTTTATTGAGCTCTCTCAGGTGTTTATTATGTAGTCTATCATCTAAGAAGGCAAATTAGGGGCCTGGGGAGATAGCTTAGTTGATAAATTGTTTGCCTATTAAGCTTGAGGATGTTAAGTCCACATGCCTATAATGTGAGTGCTGGCAAGGCAGAGACAGGTGGAAACCTGGAGCTTGGTGACCAGCTAGTCTTGCCAAATCAGTTAGCAATACAGAGAGACCTTGTCTAAGAATTATGGTGAAGAAAGATTAAGCAAGACACCCAACATGGCCCCATAGTCACACATGAACATGCATGCATACATGTACTATCCACACAGGTACACATGTACACTATAGCAAGCCATTATAGTAGCTGTTGCTGACTACTGTAAAGTTCAGTGGCTTTACAAGATAGCCATTTCTTTTTTCTCCCTCTCTGTTGCTTCTCTCACTCAACCATCTTCTCTCATGATTAGTTCCCATCTCCCCTTGCTCGATCCCTATTATGATCCCAATTTGCTCAGGAAATCGTCTCTATTTTTTCTTCTCAGGAGGATCCCTGGATGTCTCTCTTAAGTTCCTTCTGTTACCTAGCTGTTTGAGGGTTGTGGTTTACAGCCTGGATATTCTTTGCTTTATGTCTAAAATCCACTTATGAATGAGTACATACTACGTCTATCTTTCTAGGCCTATTTTACCTCACTCACAATGATACTCTCCAAGTCATTCATTTGCCTGCAAATTTTAGGATGTCATTTTATTTTGTTTTTTACTGCTGAGTAGTACTCCATTGTGTAAATGTACCACGATTTTTTAATTCATTCTTCAGTTGAGGGGCATCTGTGTTGTTTCCAGGTTCTATTATGAATAATGCTGCTATGAACATAGTTGAGCTAATGTCCTTGGGGTAAGAATGTGCAATAGACAATCATATTATATCTCTTCCAGAAAGTGTTATCAGGAAGAGAATTATTAATGAGAAATAGTTGTCCAGATAACATCTCATGGTTAAGTATGGAGTCTGGTACTGTTAAAGAAACATACACATTGATCATATTATTCCTGGTTATACTTTCCTTTTGAGTGTTTAAGACCATGTAGGTGGCCAAAATTAGTCACTTTTTGCTATCAAGGCCAGTTGAAGATCAGTTCTCCTCATGGGTTACTTGGGCTTGGGCAGAGCCTCTGCTCCCTAGTCTGTCTTGTCAGTGTGAGGATAAGTCAGAGGCTTTGCTTGACCACTGCTTCATTTGAAAGTACATAAGAATTTTTCTTTGTTGAGCCTTTTCTTTGCAGACTAGACACTGGTTAGAGTCTACTCAGTGGCATTCCCATGACCTTTCTAAACAAGAACAGGTGACTTTGCAGTTAAAGGACATTTAGAGATGTCCCACAGTTCCCTGGCACTTAGTTGACTTTGGAGGACAAGGGGAAGATATTCTCCCTTTAATTCCTCTGACTGTGTCGGTGTTGGCCTCCAAATACGGTTCTTGAACATCCAGAGGGTCAGTTGCACAAGTGTATTATTACAATTACTGTTGTTTTAAGATTTACTCATTGTGTATACATTGTTCTGCCTGCATGTATGCCTGCAGCCTAGAAGAAGGCACCAGATGTTTTTATAGATGGTTGTGAGCCACCATGTAATTGCTGTGAATTTAACTCAGGACCTCTGGAAGAGCTGCCACTGTTTTTCACTTCTAAGCCACCTCTCCAACCCCCAATTTTACTATTGTTATGAATTGTAACTATATGTGTTTTCCAGTGGTCTTAGGCAACCCTTGCCAAAGGGTCTTTTGGTTTCCAAGAGGTCGAGACTTAGCAGGGTCTAAACCTCTGATCTAGATGATCACTCAGGTAAAAGAAAAGTTAGATAGAGGGAATTTCAGAGGATTTTTCCCTCTTGTTGAGAGAATAACTAACTGAAATGTGGTGTTATAACTAGGAGTCCCCTCCGGGGGCCAGTTTTTATTATTTTCTGGAGGACATTTAGACCATGCCTGGATCAAGAAAAAGACTAAAGCTCTGCATAAACCACCTCCCCCAAAAAACCTAGATGCAGTGGAACAAGCACCTGTATTTTTCATGTGTGTGTCTCCCTGCCTGCCTGCCTGCCTGCCTGTCTGCCTGCCTGCCTGCCTGCCTGCCTGCCTGCCTGCCTGCCTATCTGCCTGCCTGCCTGCCTGCCTGTCTGCCTGCCTGCCTGCCTGCCTGCCTGCCTGCCTGCCTGCCTATCTGCCTGCCTGCCTGCCTGCCTGCCTGCCTGCCTGCCTATCTGCCTGCCTGCCTATCTGCCTGCCTGCCTGCCTGCCTGCCTGCCTGCCTGCCTGCCTGCCTGCCTGCCTGCCTGCCTATCTGCCTGCCTGCCTATCTGCCTGCCTGCCTACCTGCCTGCCTGCCTATCTGCCTGCCTGCCTATCTGCCTGCCTGCCTGCCTGCCTATCTACCTGCCTATCTGCCTGCCTGCCTGCCTGCCTGCCTGCCTGCCTGCCTGCCTGCCTGCCTATCTGCCTGCCTGCCTGCCTGCCTATCTACCTGCCTATCTGCCTGCCTGCCTGCCTGCCTGCCTGCCTGCCTGCCTGCCTGCCTATCTGCCTATCTACCTGCCTGCCTGCCTGCCTGTCTGCCTGCCTGCCTGCCTGCCTATCTGCCTATCTACCTAGAGATAGAGTCTTGACAGACTGACCTGGGGGACTTTCTGTGTGCACCAAAATAGCTTCAAACTCTGAGTCCTCTGTTTTGGCTTCCACAATGTTCAAAGTTCAGCATCCACACCCTGCCTAGCTCTAAATGCAATACAATACAGTATGTACTGTGGAATTAGTTTTTTCTTTGCGCCATGTGGGTCCTGGGGAGTTAAATGCAAGTCATCAGGCTTGGCAGCAGGTGTCTTTATTAACTGAATCAACTCATTTGCCCTCTAAAAGCAATTTAAAAAGAAAAAAAAAAAAAAAGTCGGGTTTCTTGTTGCCAAGCCTAATGACTGGAGTTCAGCCCTTAGGACCCACATGGTGAAAAGAGAAAATGGACTCATGAGCATTTTCCTCTGACCTCCATATCTGTACACCATAGCACATATGCACAACCCTCTAATCAATAAATGAAGGCTTTAAAAGTGTGCCTTTTGCCCATTTTCTAGTGATTGTTTTAAGTTTTTTTATGTGCATATACATGTGCATTTGTGTGTATATGTGATGTGAGTGCAAGCATGTATGCCATGTTAATGAGAGTACATACAGGACAGAGAACTTGGTAGTTCTGCCTTTACATGAGTTCCCAGGAATGAACTTGAATCATCAGGCTTGTACAAGTATTTCGCCTGCTGACTGTCTTTTGAGCCTCAAGTATTTCTTTCCTATGTGTTTGTTTATTTATTTCTGTGGTATAACAATAGAGTCTAGGATTTCATAATACTTACTAAATATTCTGCCATTGAGCCATACCGCAGCTTACTTGCTGTTTTCAAAAATGTTTTATTTATTATTGTTGTGTTTGTATGTATGGTGTTTGTGTGAGGGCCAACATGTGCATACTGTAGTGCACTCATGGAGGTGAGAGGGTAGCCAGCCTGCTGTTCTCTCTCCACTGTGAGCTCCGAGGGTTGGTCTTAAGTTGTCAGGTTTTCCCCTTGGAGCCCAGGGGAGCAATGTTTGTATTTCTTGTTATGTGTATGTGTATTTGTTTTTAGTGTAGAAATTAATTTGTATTTTGAGATTCTCCCCCCCCCCCCATGGTGATAGGGTCAAATTCAGGGTCTTATAATACTGGTGTATTTTGGCCTATTTTATGAAATTAGTGTAAATTTACTTTGTACATGGCTTATATATACCTACAAATTTGAGTTTTGGGAGTTTTTTTTAGTTTAGACTTTTGCTCAGAAAATGTTGGAGTTTTTCTTTTTAAATGTATAGGTTTGGTTTTTAGAGAGGATGAAGTTATTCAGTTTGTTCAAATTTGAAAATTGCTTTGTGAGTTGAAGCTATTCTAATGGTGGGAATCTTTATGCTTAATACTATAGATGGCACTTATGAAAAGGATATAGGACCATGGCAGCAGATGATGACAATGGCGACGGAACGGGATTATTTGATGTCTGTTCTGGTAAGAACTCTCTGTTTCTTCCTGAATTAACTTACTCCTTGTTTCTCTCTAAATTTTGGTGATGAGAGTTTAGAACCAGGGCCTTTGAAATGCTAGGTACATACTCTTGTCACAGTAATAACCCTAACCTCATTTGATCTCAATCATAAAATCATTTACTTTTTCTTAGGGGAAATGGACCTCAACCTTTTCTCCTTGTGTGTGCGTGAATTAACATAGCAAATCCCAGGGACATGGAGAATATTTGGTGTATATATGGTATATATTTTGTTGTTGTTTTGTTTTTGTAGTGCTGAAAAGCAAACACAGGCCATATACTTGGCTACACGGTGCTCTGCTCCTTAGCTGTATCTGTGCCCTTTTTGTATAGGGGCAGGGACATTGGACTGGGACTATGGGCACAGATCTCTGCACCTGGCTGACTTCCTCTTCCTTTCCGCCTTGTCTTCTTTTCTCTTCCCTCCCTCCCTCCCTCCCTCCTTCCTTCCTTCTGATATTTTAAATTTATCTTAGCTGGGCAGTGGTGGCGATCCATGACGGGGAGGTGTTGGGGGGGGGGGTGCAGGCAAGAGGCAGGCAGATCTAGGTCAGTCTGGTCTGCAGAGTGAGTTCCAGGACAGGCTCCAAAGCTACAGAGAAACCCTGAACCAATATTTACTTTATAAGTGGTTTGCCTGCATGTATGTATAGGCATCATGTGCATGCCTGGGGACTAAGGAGACTAGAAGGTGTTGGATCTCCTGGAACTGGAGTTACAGATGGATGTGATCCGCCATGTGGGCATTGTGAACTAAACCTGGATCTTCTGCATGGGCAGCAAGCCATCTTAACCACTGAACCATCTCTCCAGACCCTGTTTGTAATGTAATCAAGGTAGCAATTTTGCTGATGTGACTGGTCATAATATCTATTGTCATATCTCAAATAGATATTCATTACTTTTGAAGTAAATTTTTGTTCTTGTTTTTTCTTTTTGGTTTGTTTTGGTTCTGAGACAGGGTGTTTCTGTGTGTGTGTGTGTGTGTGTGTGTGTGTGTGTGTGTGTGTGTGTGTGTGTGTGTGTGTGTGTGTAGCCCTGACTGTCCTAGAACTTGCTTTGTAGACCAGGCTGAACACAAACTCAGAGATCGTCCTGCTTCTGCCTCCCGAATTCTGCAATTAAAGGCATTCACTCTTGGCATAAGACATAGTAATAGAATAAGCTCCTGAAATATAATCTGCTTTGGGGGAATTTGGGGCCTTGTGCATGCTTGGCAGATACTGACAAATGAGCTATATCCCCAATCCTAAGTAGAGATATTTTACATGTGTCAAATGTAGTGATGTAGGTTTGTAACCCCTGTGCTATATTTCACACACACACACACACACTCACACAACTTCTGAGTTCATTTAGTATTGCTCATATGCATATATTTAGGGCTGACTACTTAGGGTTGTATAATCTATCAGGGTCCTTGTCTCTAGAAAAGACTTGATTCTTCTGTTCTCAGCAGTCATTGATTTCATATAGCTCTTCATCTAGGAGTTGAGAGTTCCCTATCCATGTTGGCATGTGAAAGGTGTTGTCATTTTTTAAGGTCTTCTTTGAGCAACCATATTTTGAGATTTCATGGGTACAGCTTCCTTGTGATACATGGGAGACAATTGTAAGCAGCTGTCCTTGTCACCCACCCCCTTTTCTACAGTGTTCCTTGAGTCTAAAGTGTAAGGGTTGCATTGCAGGTGTGCCACTTGGGTTGAGTATTAGTTTATTTTTACCTAAAGTGTTAAAATGTTGTTAAAAGTTAGTGTTGGTAGATGAGGAAGACTTTCGTTTGACCAGCACCATAAGGATTCTGGGTGGAATAGTTGTACTTATTACTTGTTTTTGCTGATGTACTTTCCACTTGTTCCATTACTATTGCAGTTGGAGTACAGGCTGTACACCTTTAATTCCAGCCCTCAGGAGGCAGAGGCAGGCGAATCTCTGAGTTCAAGGCCAGCCTGGTTTACGGAGTAAGTTCTAGGACAGCCAGGGCTACATAGAGAAACCCTATCTTGAAAAACCAAGGGGAAAAAAATAAATCAACAGAAAAATTTTAAGTATAATATAATGAATGTCTTTATTTTTTTAAACCTAAATTCAGAAATTTTTAAATTTTTAAATGAAGCTTTTTTAGGCTTTTGTGTGTGTGTCTGAGTGTTTTGTCTACATCTGTTTGATGCCCTTGAGGCCAAAAGAAGAGGCCTAGAGCTGGAATTATGGACGGTAGTAAGCCATATGGGTCCTGGGAACTGAACGCAGTCCTATATAAGAGCAAGAAGTGCTTTTAACTGCTGAGCTATTTCTCCAACCACTCACAAATGTTTATCACACTGATTCTATTAATTTTAAAGGACAAAAATGACATCATCTTCATTTACTGGATGTAGCTGTCTTATTTTTCACATTATTCTCAAATCTGTCCACATATCTACTTTTTTCTTACTTGTTTTTACTTTTGTGGTGTTGGGAATTGAACTCTGGGTATTGTACTTGTTGGCAAGTGTTCTCCCACTGACCTACCTGCTAGCCTGCAAATTTAAATAATAGAGGGCTGGCATACATTCTTTGCTTGTGCCAGTGCCTTTGAATTCCATTTTAATCTTCATTCATATGTGTGCTTTCAGGCTTTTGCATTATTATTGGTGGTTGTTCAAGGAATTGTAATCTTTTAGGTATGGTCCTCTATCTTGGTCTTTGTTATGAGTGTCATGTATGACAGTCCAAATATGTACATAATTAAACTAACAATATAATGCTTTAACTTTCACTTTCATCTTACCTTAAAGAAATTTAAAGCATTTAGGATAACATCATTGCTGGTCCTCCTTTAGTGTTACCATGGTATCATTTCCCCTTTGTCCTTTGTTTCTAGACTCCAGTAATATCTTGTATGAGATTTTGATGTTATTCTGTACAACTCTTTAAATATTTTATTAATATTTATTTATTTTATGTGTGTTTTGCCTGAATGTAAGTATGTGCACTACATGTGTGCTTGGCATCTGCAGAGATCAGAAGAGCGCTTCAGATCCATTGGAACTGGAATCGTGGATGATTGTGATGCTGGGAATTGAACCCAGATCATCTGGAAGAGCAGCCAGTGTTCTTAGCTACTGAACCATCTCTCCATCCCTATAGAACTATAGCAGACTTTCCCCCTCCCTCCTTCCCTCTGTTTTACAGATTTGGTTTTAAAAATGGGTACTATACTAATCAGGGCAGTGCATTGTCAAGCATATTCAGTGATTGCGATGATATTATAATTATATGCAGTATTCTATTATAGAATTTTCAGGGTTTTTTGTTTGTTTCTGTTGTTTTAGATCTTGTGTGGTTGGTTGGTTTGTTTTTAGAGAAAAACTTTCTCTGTATACCCCTGGGTATCCTGGAACTCACCTTATAAACTAGGCTGGCCTTGAACTCAATCACCTGCTTCATTCCTTAAGATGAGGTCTTACTTTGTAAGCCTGGCTTCTGGGATTAAAGATTTGCACCACCACCACCCAGCCCCTTGTCTGTTTCTTCGAAGGAGAAATAATATATTTCTTTTCTTGTTCTAAGTAGGAATAGGAAAAACACTCAGCCCGTAAACCAGTTTTAACTAGTCTTTGCCGGTTTTTTGCAGCCTCTCCTCTTAAAAATAATGATGAAAGCTCATTGGACATTTATGCTGGGTTGGACAGTGCTGTTTCTGGTATGTAAATTTTATAAAATAGTATCGTTTTGTTTGTTTGGTTTGTTGTGCTTGTTTTATTGTTATTAGCTATTACTTTACAGCTCTGAAATAATATGCCCTGTCTTTGAGATGATTACATTGAGATAATTTCTTTCTGGCTCAAAGTTTGATGAGAACATGTTAGCACACAGATTTGTTCTTCTAGGACTCAGGTTTGATTAGGCCTTGTGTAAAAATATTTTTATACCATTTAAATGGCAACTGGTGCTGTTGAATACACGTCCCTGCCCATGCTATCACAGAGAGTACTGTCACTGATGGTCTTCAAGTGCATCAGAAGAAGAGGGAATGAATGGAGTGTCTGCTGCCTGGCCAGTTAGAGCTTTTCCACAATCAGCTCTTTAACAGAGATAATTACCACACCGGATTCATTGAGACAGCCATTTTATATAATGTGGCATTTTTGCCATTATCTATGAAATCAGTGTAGGTTGTATGAAATACAAGTGAGGAGAAATGTAACCCTTTGAGGTAGATGCAACATCAGGAATCCTAACGCACACAAAAAAATAATGGTTATACACATATAAATATAACAACAAACCACTCTTTATGCTTACTAAAATGTTTTGATAAAACTAATTCACAAAAGAATCCTAACAAATATTTTAATATAAGTTTTGTTTGTTTTCAGACAGCACTGCTAGATCCTGTGTGTCATTTAGAAACTGTTTAGATTTGTATGAAGAGATCCTGACTGAAGAAGGAACTGCAAAGGAAGCAACGTACAATGACGTATGAGTTGTCACTGTTATTAAGAACAGTTATTTCTGTTCTTCTGAAGAGAAGGCTTCAGCTTACTATTGAACAAATATCCTATGTCTAGAAATTAGTTCTTTTTTAAGTTTTTATTGATTTAGTTTTATTTTATGTACATTGGTGTGAGGGTGTCAGAACCCCTGGAACTGAAGTTACAGGCAGTTGTGAGCAGTCATGTGATTGTTAGGAATTGAACCCAGGTCCTCTGGAAGAGTGCTCTTAATCACTGAGCCATCTCTCTAGCCCCTGGAAGTAGTTCTTAAATTAATAGTATTTATGGTAGTTTCTGTCTCTGACTTGTTTTTCCAAGAAATGTTTTCTGAATAAATGTTTGGATTCAGTTACAATTTTATCTGACTAAACTTAAGAATCTGAATATATAAACTTTAGTAAACTATCAGTGTAATAATAGAACATTTTATTTTTCCTTTATTTGTTAAGGTTGTGTGTTACATAATGTGTCCTGAAACTTATATGAGACATTTCTTTTAACTGCATATTTGAATATGAAGGTTCAGAAATACAATATGAAGCTTATCAAAGTGTGTTATCAAAGGCTGAACTTTAAAAATTAATAATCTAAGTAGTCATGGTGGCACTTGCCTATAAGCTCAGTGCTTGGACACTGAGATGGGGATCCAGAGTGAAGCAACCTGGAGACACTGTCTGAGAAACAACAGCCAAATAAAAAAAGAAAGAAAGAAGAAAAGTGAATGTAATCTGTCTAAATAACCTATGAGCACACTGATTTTCCCCCTCAAAATTTTAAATGTCATTTAAGCTAAGCAAGTACAATAATACTTAAACTAGTCCTTGTATGTTTTACAGTTGCAGATAGAATATGGAAAATGTCAGCTGCAAATGAAAGAGCTGATGAGAAGGTTTAAGGAAATACAGACACAGGTATCATGCTTATTTCTTCCTCGTGGACACCGAAGTGATATTTGAGTGTGTGTGTGCATAAGTGAATGAGTGTAAGTGCACTCGTTGGCGCATGCATGTGGAAGCCAGAGGTCATCCCTGGGTGTTCCTCAGGCACTGTCTGCTTTGTCTTTTGAGACGGGGTTCCTCACTGGCCTGCATCTCACCAAGTAGGTGAGGCTGCCTGCCAGTCAGCCTCAGGGATCCAACTCTCTCTACCTCTCCAGTCCTGAGAGTGTAAGAATGAACACCTCAAAATAACTTTTATGTGACTTCTAAGAGCTCAAACTTACATCCTTGTGTTTGTATGCCTAGCTCTTTACTAACTGAGCTATCTTCCCAGGCAGCCTTTTCTTAATGTTTTATCTAAGAACTTAAAAACCTGGGATTGAGCCCCCAGAACAGACAGACAAGAATGCATGTAGTCCTAGCCTCTTAGGAGACAGGAGTGGGAGGGTCATTTAGCCTTGAGGTTGAGGGCTAGCCTGAGTAACATACTGAGACTACCTCCTTTTAAAAGAAAAAAAAAAGTTATAACTAAAGTTAAAATGTTATCAGTTTATAAAAAGCTTCTTAAAAACTTAATACCAAAGCTGGAGATGCCTCAGAGCTTAAGAGCACTGACTCCTGTTCCATACGACCCTGTTTCAACTCCCAGCACCCACATGGCAGCTCTAGATTCCAAGGGATCTAGCACCCTCACACAAACATACATACATGCAAAAAATTAATGCACATGAGAAAATAAAAAGGGAAGCAAAATGACCAATACCCAGGCTACAGTTAAACATTCAGCATCTGACATTTTTGTGTGTAAAACTACATTTATTCTGTGACAACTCCATACATGTATATTTTTTTATCAATTACTGTTCTAATTATTTGATTAATGACAGGGTTGTAGGCTCATAGGATAAATTGATAATAGGTGATAATTTTAGAAGTGGCTGGCTTGAAAGAGGGTAGTTCTCTTTTAAGACAGTCTTACTGTGCGGTTCCGGAACTTCCTGTGCAGATCACTCAGGCTCTGACTTGGTAAATCTGCCTGCCTCTGCCTCCCTCCCAAGTGCTTATACTAAAAGCTTGTAACACTACACTCAGCTAAAGAGGACAGTTTTGAGGAACAACAATTAGAACTTTTTTTTTTTTTTTTTTTGCTAGAAAAAAAGTGGCAATTCACACACAAAAGTGGTGTGATTGTGCTGCAAAAATAATGAATGTGACAGCGCTCTGTCCACTTTTTTGTAAACTTGCTTTTCTTGATTCTGCTTTCCTGAAAGAGCCAGCTCTAGGCTCTGTTTTTGTTTATTGAAAACCTAACACATTTTTACATGTTTAGCTTGTTAGGGTAATGTTTACCACTTCTTAGTGATTGTGTTAGTTTGTTTTGTTTTAAGACATGGGCTCACAATGTACCCTGGCTGGCCTGGAACTTGCTATATGAACCAGACTAGCTTCCAACTCGCAGAGAATCTTCCTGCTTCTTCCTCCCAAGTGCTGGAACTAAAAGTGTACACCACCACACCTAGCAGATCAAGTTTTATTTATGAAAACTAAGTGTTTAGTTGTTAAAACTAAACTTTAATCTAATGGTCTAGACAGAACTTGCTGTCCTGTGTTACTGCTTTTCCAAACTGATTCTTGTCTGAAGTATTTCCTATCAGGTGGGCAATTTCTGGTGTTGGTTATTGTTTCAGGGTCTCGGCTTCTGCATCTGAGCAACAGGAAACCTAAGATAAAATGTATAATGCCTGGCATTAGCATTTAACAATGAGTAGAAAGCTGGGCATGGTGACATATACTAGTAATTCACCCCTCACATTGGAGGCTGAGGCAGGAGGATCAGGAGAGTTTACGGCTATCACCATCTGTACAACCACATTTTATCTTAAAAAAACAAAAAACAAAAAACAAAAAACCCTCACAACAACTAGTAACAACTGTACGTAGCACTATTGACAATTCTGTATATTTTTGGCCTGTTAATAGATCTTATTAATCTGTGTCTTAGAACTTGAACTTAAAAAATGAAAACCAGTCTCTTAAGAAGAATATCTCAGCACTGATCAAAACTGCCAGAGTGGAGATAAATCGTAAGGATGAAGAGATAAGTCATCTTCACCAAAGGTATCACTGTGTGTCACCTGTCACCATTCGTATGAAATATGGTTTTATTTTTAATCAAAAGATGAAATCTTTATTTCAATAAATAGTTATAGTTCTAATGTAAATGGCAACTACTGTGCTAATGATTTATAGTGATAACTGTGGTTACCAATTACCAAATACATAGTTTTCTAAATCACTGGGATCTTGCTCTAGTACTGCTTATAGAGAAAGTGACTCTATGTGTCCTGCGTTCTCCTGGTCACAGCTGATACTGAGACATCAGGAGAACAGAAAATAGCTCAGGTACAGTGAAGTATGCACCCAGAACGCCTAGAAGAAAGGAAGAAAGCTGACCTGAGATCAGCCCTTAAGTCCAGAGGCTAGAAGAACACCGACTCCCACACATACTGTGACTCACATGTGCTTGTGATCCTCTCCCCCCCAAATAAGTAAACAAATTAATGCAAATTTCAGAGTAACAAGAAGGGAGAAGAAGCATTTAGCCTTTGGTTAGTGAAAGCCCTCCTTAGTGGTTTTCGTTGTTGTTAATTTTTCTCACTGAGTGACCTTCTGGCCCAGGGGAATTCATTTTTATCTCTACGCCATCTACCCCATAGACAGAACTGAAGAATTGCTTAACTTGCTGCTGCCATTTCTTCCCCCTTCTGTTGTATCTTGTGTTGTTTTTAAGGCTGGGGCCTTGAATTTATTGTTCACCCCCCTCCTCCCATCTCATCCTCCTGAGACATACATTACCACACCCTGCTCTTTTGTTTGTTTTGATTTTGAGTGGTGCAAAAAGTTGAACCCAGGGTATTTGTGGGCTGTGCAAGTTTTGGGTTTGTAACTCTGGGCAGGGGGTGGGGGGATTGTTGGTGGAGCTTTCCTTTGGTCATGTTGGGTTCCAGGTATCAAATTCAGGTTAGCAAGTGCCATTACCCACTGAGCCATCTTGCCAGCCCCCTTTGTTCTCACTGAGCCCAGTCCTATATTTCCTACACTGTACCAAAGCAGTTGTCATTTTGATAATCAGTCACTTCTACCAAATCCATCAAACAGTTTGTGACTGACCGTCCATTCAACTTGTCTTCACGTGCATTGCTTGACTTCATTACTTCCCTGCTCCGAAGCATTCTCTCCCTATAATTACGTTACCCTAGTAATGTGATGGTTTTTAATTCTCCTCTTGGGTTTATTTTTCTCTCTTCGATGTTACTTTGAGTCTCTCAAATATCAAGCCTTTGTCCTTTCCACTCTCATTTTATTTTGTTTTATTTATTTATGTATTTATTTATTTTGGTATGTGTGTTTACTGTTGCCATGGAGGCCAGAAGGGGACATCAGGCCTCCGTGGAGTCAGAGTTTCAGACATTTGTGAGCCACCCAATCTTGGTACTGAGATTTGAACTCTGGTCCTCAAATAGAGCAGTAATGTTCAATGAACTGCCTCTCCAGTCTACCTGCTTTGTTCTTTTCTCTTTCAATTTCTTTATAAAAACAATATTATGCATTATTATGCACTTAGTGTGTGTGTGTGTGTGTGTGTGTGTGTGTGTGTGTGTGTGTGTGTGTACTTTATAGCCACATGAGTCTTTAAAGGACTTTCAAAATTTATCCAAAAAGTTTGTCACAAAGTCTTTTCCATTGTTGTCGAGCTCAGTAGAAAACAATGTCGTTTATTCAGTTAGGAAGTGGGTGGCGTCTAACTTAGAACTGGTGTTGGAGTCCTTGTGAGACGCTGCTGTTTATAACAAGACTGACAAACTGGAACACATCATCAGTCTGCTGTGATGCTTCACTCTCAGCCGCTCCTCAGAGCCACTATTGATGCTGATGTCCCTGTGCTCTGGGAGTGCTTGCTTCTTTTCAGTTATGCATGCTGTGGCCTGCCTACTACCATGAAACCAGAAGGAGTATCAGTGCTTTTGACTGTTCTTGGGATAAAAGGTCAAATATCTTAATTTGCCCCTCAGTTCCCTCACAGTTTAGGCCCAACCATTTCTCAGGCCTGCCTGCGCTTACCTCTGCATGAGTACTAAGACTCTGGTCTTCTTTCAGTTCCTTTAGGTACCCTAAATTCTGCTTTTGTGTGTGTCCTTTTTCTACTACGTATAATTATTTATCCCTTCATCCTCTGGTTTTGGCATAACCATCTTTTAATTTTATGTGTATGAGTGTTTTGTCTGTCTGTCTGTATGTAGGTATCTGTGTATGGATTTATGTGTGTATGTGTTTTGTCTGTCTGTATGTATGTAGGTATCTATGTATGGATGTATGTATACCATGTGTGTGCCTGGTGCCCATAGGCCAGAAGACAGTGTCAGATCCTGGGACTGGAGTTACAGATGGTTGTGATCACCATCCTCAATCCAGAGGAATTTGCGCCCAGATCCTCTGAAGAGTAGCTCTTAACAACTAAGCCCCCTCTTCACCCCCTAATCTTTCTGGCAAGAGATACTTATCTGGTCTCTTTGTCTAAGTCAGATTTGCTTTGTAGGCTTATGTATACTTCTTCAAATTATGAATGGGATTCCTTGGCTAGTATCTTTTGCTTTTACTGCTGTGTAAATTTTATGAAGTGAGGATGTCTGTGCTTGGTCTTAGCATTTTTCCAGTTACTCTCCATGGCATATTGTAGATATTATTTGTTAACTGACTAAAGACTGTCATTGTGTGGACCATTTTGCCTTATATAGGCCTTTAGAAAGTAAGGGCAGGTGCTTATGTCATTCCCAGTATACCTTTTATTGACATTGATTCTTGAACTGTTAGAGAAGTTGTTTCCAGTATTGGTGGTGGTGGTGGTAGTGTTATTGTTTGATTGTTTGTATCTAACTTTGATTTGGAACTCTTTGTAGACCAGGTTATCCTAGAATTCACAGAGATCCTCCTGCGTCTTAACTCCTAAGAGCTGGGATTAAAAATGTGTGCCACCACACTCAGCTTGAAAAGGGGTATGTGTGTGTCTAACCTTATTAATTTGTTTTATGTGGCTATGTATTATTTAATAAATATTCTACCAAATATTTGCACTGTGTGCTAACTAGTACTATAATAGTAAGTAGTTAGCATTTAGTAGAAATTTAAATTTACTGAAACAAGATTGAAATATTAACATATGACAAAAATAAACAAATATTGAGCATGTGAATACTGAGAAATGTACGATGTAAAGGTATGGTTAAAGGTAAAACTGTGAGGGCTGGTAAGATGGCTCATCTGATTAAAGTGCCTGCAGCCAAGCCCGACGTCGGAGTTCCATCTTGGAAATCCTCCTATTGTCCTCTGATGTTTGACTCGGGTATGAACACACATACACACACATACACAAGCACACTTGCACACACATAGAGGTGCACATACACACACAAACACACATGTTCATACTCTAGGAACAAACACAAAAACAAGTAAATATGATCAAATTAAAGCTTGTAAAGGTAGTTCTGTGTAGAGTAGAAGCTGTGACCTGGCACTATCCTTAGGGTTGTAGTTTAAGTGTGGGTACGCTGCACATGCACATCTGTGTTGTGTTGGGAAAGGCTCCAGTTCTTTGACTTGCCTCCTGCCCTTTTAGTTGTGTCTTTTGAGAAACAGAAGTTCCCTTACCAAGATTTAGTTATAAAGTATTTTTCTTTACAGTTACTGCTTATTATCACATCTCCCCAGTTCTCTTAGATGTATCTTCTAGTAATTGATTGTTTTTCTGCTGCCAGGGATTGAACCAGGACCTCACACATGTGAGGCAAAAGCTGTCCCATCAAGCTATTCCTCTAATCCCTAATTGACTGAGTTGGGATCTATATTGGTTTTCTAATTTATCGTGTCCATAAAAGGTTATATTCTTAGATGCTGGGCACTAAGACCTTGGCATATAGTCTTACTAGTAAAGGGACTAGTAGAATTCAGGCATAACAGAAGTCTGGGATATTTCTTCTGCTTTATGACACTCTCCTCTTACTTCTGAGGTTCTGTTTTGGGTTTTTCTGTACAATGAGTACCGATTAGGAACAGATTTTTGAGAAGCCAGTGATATTAAAGTTTACTTAGGTGAACTTCCTCCATTTAAAATTTTTACAAATTCTTTTACAGTTTTATTTGTGTTAATAATGTTTTTTATTTTCTTTCCATCCCCCCATCTCTTTCCTTTCCTTTCCCTCTCCTGCTGAAACTCTTCTAGGAAATCTTTCTACTTTCATGCCCTGTTTTGTATGTGAGCAGCTGAGTTAGATAAAGGTTGCCTGCATGAGCATGGCTGGGAGACTGAGCACAGGCAACTTCTCAGTATCCATACAATTGAAGAAACAGACATTTTCTCCCCCAACAGCACTAGCTGTTAATGGTCCCTCAGTGAGGGGCTTCAGTTGATGAAATATTGATGAGTTCAGTCTGTGCAGACCTGCTGGTAACCACAGTTGCAAATAGAAATCTATATTTTACTTTATATTTTAAAAATTCAAGTTTATTCCACATCTGTGTGCATGTACGCATGCTTGTGCGCCTGTGTGCAGGCCAGCCAACCTGTGGCTGTTGGTCCTCTCCTTCCAATCAGGTGGAGCTTGGGATTGGAGTCCCAGGTCACCAGTCCCCAAGACAAGCTCCTTCAACAGCTGTCATGCTGGCTTATAGATTTTATCGCAAAAAAACAAAAACTCAAACCCAAAACAAAACACTGATATAAGCCATAACAATGGGCTTTTTGTCACCCTTCTAAGGAAAGAACCATAGTTTCATATGTCACCTGTTATCTGTTAATGATCTGCCTTACTGTGGAGTGTTATATAAAAGTAAGATTGGGATTCTGTGGGGTTTGATCATGTTTTATAAGCTCACTTGTCCTAAATGAAGTGTGCTGTGTTGACTTGGGAGTTGTGTATCTGTGCTGAGTCCAAAGAGAACTGGCAGGTGTTGGGATAGAGTGCCTTTGAAGCAAAAGCCAATGAGAGATTTCCTTGTATTGAGAATGAACCCATTTAGTTGGAAACTGATAAATTCTTTGTTGTTAATCCAGTGTTTTCTTGCATGCAAATGCTTTCTCACTGAGCTACACCCAGCCCAAATTACTCCCTCATACTGCTTTTGCCAGTATATAGGCCCTTGAATTTGAAAAGTGTGTTATATGTCAATAATCTAGAATACTGCTAAGTATCAATTAACTTTGCTTTTTTGTTCATTTCTGTTTCTTACTAGATTGTCTGAGTTTCCACATTTTCGAAATAACCATAAAACTACCAGAACAAAAGATTCAAGATCCAGATCTCCCCATTTGGATGATTGTTCAAAGACTGATCACAGAGTTAAAAGTGATGTTCATAAAGATGTACATCCTAACACTTTACAGCCAAACCTGGAAGAGGAAGGAAAATCACATTCTGAAGCACAAAATCCTTTGCACTTGCCTACCGGTGTTGAGAAACATTGTACCAGCAATGTCTGGTCACGTTCTCATTACCAGGCTGGTGAAGCTAACTCGGATGAGGATGATAGAAGAGGAAAGAATGGCCTTAGACATGGCCAGTGTAGCAGAGGAACTGACAGACCACAGAAAGACTTGAATAACAGCTGCAGTGACAGTGAACCGAGGGACAAAGAGGCTAATTCCAGACTACAGGGAAACTCTGAGAAACGTGGAAGCAGTGGAGCAAAGGCTGAGAGCAAAAGCTCAGAGATTAAAAGTAGCACTGGTTCGGGATATAAAAGTGAACGCAGTGCCTCTTCTTGGGAAAAAGAGACTTCTAGAGAAAGGTCACAAACTCGAGTGGAATCTCAAAATGACAAAAATCTAGAGAGACAAAATGTGCACAGAAAAGAGCTTCAGTCTCAGGACAAAGCAGAAAGAAAAGGTGATGGGAAGTTTAAACCTGCAGGAGAGGACCAGGGGCGCCGTGGAAGAGTGGAGCGGGCTTTACCTCCTTATTCCAAGGATGACATGAGACATGGCTTTAGTAAATACCATCTGGAAGAGAGGAGGGGAAGGGAAGATTGTAAAAGAGACAGAGGGGTGAGCAGTCACAGCTTTCAAGATAGAAGATGCTCATCTTTTCTTTCGAGCAACAGAAATAGCAAATACGTGCACTCCAAGGAAGTCAGTGTCGCACACCAGTGGGAAAATACATCTTTCAAAGCAGACAGACATAGGACTGCGGACAGGAGGAAAAGAGACCGAGAAAACACAGAAGAAAGCAGACATGGGAAAAATGACAAAAAGTCAGCTACTGAATATTTGCCAAGGACTAATAAAGACGTTAAGAAAAGCACTACTGATGTAAAGAGACAGACTGAGCCAAAAAATGGTAAAGGCCGAGTCTCTAATGATGAGGTTTCTAAAGGAACAGGTAATAAAGAATGTGCAATGAAAGTTGAGAATGGACCAAATGAAGTAAAAAGCAAAGACTTAAAGTTAAGCTTCATGGAAAAATTGAATTTAACTCTTTCTCCAGCTAAAAAGCAGCCTGTTTGTCAAGATGACCAGCATCAGATAAATGGTATTCCCAAGCCCGGTGTCATGTGTGAGCCACAGGCATCGGAGAAGACTGAAGCAGCGATACGTCTTCCCTCTGTCAGTGAACTTAGTGCAGAGGAGACCAAGTCACCGTTATCAGCGACAGGGGAGGCTCTGCCAGCAGCATCTCAAGTCAGGGTCAGCACTGCAGGGAACAGCGTGAAGGAAGACAGTAGGTTGTTAGTTAAGTCTGTTGACAGTACTGGGCCTTGTGAAGTGCTTGTTTGTGACACAGGAATTTCCTTCCCAGCACCTGCAGAGATAGAGCCAACAAGACCCTTGCTTCCATTGGTGGCAATGGGAGAGACCTGTGGTGGTGCAAGGGCCACGCCTTCTGCGGTGAAGCCTGTGTTACCAGGACATGCTTCTGAAGACTTAGGCCAAGAAGTGGACACCAGAGGACATACTGATCTGAATTGTTTTGATATTTCTGAAGGTCTAAAAATGAAGGTGGATCTTTCACCAAAAGCAGCTGTGGCCAGTGAGAGCCTTCTGCAGCCTTCGGTTGAAGAACCTGGCATTTCACTAGCAAACTGTTTGGGAGACAATAATCCTAAACTTAAATCTTCTCTTGAAAATATACCTATGGTTGAGAATAGGTCTTGTCCTTTGGATCCTTGTTTACGTAAAGAGACTTTTGTACCTACACCACAGAAGACTGAATTGATTGACCACAATATAGAAACTGGAGAATCAAACTCCATATATCAAGATGATGATAATTCAGTTTTGAGTATTGACTTTAGTCATCTAAGACCTATTCCAGAAGCCATCAGCCCTTTGAATAGTCCAGTGAGACCTATATCAAAAGTTCTTAGCATGGAGAGCCCTCGTGTAATTCCACAGTATGATAACAGTCATAAAGGTAATAGTTTATATTATCTTCCTTTTATCACAGTGTAGATCATATAAACAAATAGATGCTTTGGGGACTTACAGAGACTATTTATTTATATTGTGTGATTGTGTATATGTGTAAGGGGATTGTGTCTGCTGAGAAATGCTGTTGGAAACCAGAGGACAGTCAAGGAGTTGGCACTCTAGTGCACCTTTACATGGGGTCTAGGGATTGAACTAAGACCACTTAAATAAAAACAGAGGCAAGCACCTCTATCTTAGTCTCCACCAATTTTAAATTTCTGTGTATAAATGCCTATGCGTGTATATGTACACCAAGTGTGTGCCTGGTGCCTGAAGAGGCCAGAAGAGGGCACTGGGTCTCCGAGAACTGGAGTTAGAGGCAGCCAGGAGTTACCATATGGGTTCTAAGATATGGGTTCTTAAAGAGCATTACATTTCCTTAACCACCAAGCCACCTCTCCATTTCCTGGGCCATCTTTTCTGATAACAGAAAAATAACATTATTCAAATATTAATTAAAAGTGTACACTGAGGGGCTGTAAAGATGTCTCAGCTGTTAAGAGCACTGACTGCTCCTCCAGAGGACTTGAGTTCAATTCCCAGGCACTCCAGTTCCAGTGGATCTAACACTCTTCACACAGATATATATACATGCAGGCAAAGCACCAATGCTTATAAAATAAAAATAAGTTTAAATGCATAAATTTAAAAAAGAAGTATACACTGAGCCTTTAATATGAATTTAAACAACAACTTCTTCCTCCTTCTCCTCCTCTTCCTCTTCTTCTTCTTTTTTAAGACAAGGTTTGTCTATGTAGCTTTGGCTGTCCTGGAACTCGCTTTGTAGGCTGGCCTTGAGCTCAGAGATTCTCCCAAGTTCTGGGATTAAAGGCATGTACCACCACTATCTGGCAAAAACCACATTAATTTTTTGTTTTGTTGTTGTTTTCTTTGCTTCAACTTCTTGGATCTTTCTCACTTAACCCACCCACTTTATATTTTTCTCTTTCAAAAAAACTATCACAGAATTAAAAAACACAAAACAAAACCCTCCTAAAAACAACCAAAAAAAGGTAAGTTTAAAAAAAAATCATGAAACAAAATGAACTAAAAAGCCCCCCCACACACACACACACATGCAAAAGGAAGCAAAACCAAAGAGTTTGTCTTGTGTTGGCCAACTGCTCCTGGGCGTGCTCCCTGTCCTGGAATGTGGTTGATAAGCCAGTGATGCTTCATTAAAGAAAGGCTGATTTTCCCTTTGCCGTTGGGTATTAGTTACAAGTAGCTTGCTGGATGACTCCATCTTCCAAATAGAATTTAGACAACTCTTAATTCTTTCCCCTTCTGTTTCTGGGCATTGAGCCCAGGACCTCTTGCGTTAGACATGCACTCCTGCTGAGCTTTGCCCAGCTCTGCAATGCTGAAAGGTTTTATTGTGTGTCTATATATGTGAATAGGGTCCCAGATGTATATGTGTTCATGTGCATATGTGCTAGTGTGGAGGCCAGAGGTTGTTGTTGGGTGTCTTTCTCAATCACTCTCTGCTCCTACTGTATCTTCTTGAACCTGAAGCTCACCAATTGTGAATTGCCAAAGATCTCTGTCTCTGCCTCCCAGACTTGCAGGTAGACTACCACACCTGTAAAGCTTTGATGTGGGTCCCATCATCAAAGGTACCTGACTATATAACGCAGCAAGTCCTTCCTGGATAGCCCAGGCTGGCTTTGAACTGGTGATCCTCCTACCTTATCTTTCTGGGTGTTAAAATTGTTGTTGTATACTGCCATGCTCCAATTAACTGTTTTTATTAAAAGGGGGAGTGATTGGACAGATTTGTTTCAATTGTCTACTTCATATGTATGTACACACATACATACATACTTAATTCAGTTATTTGTGGTTGAATATTAGCCCAAGGCCTTGAGTATTCAAAGTGTATGCCTCTACTACTATTGGGCTACAGTCTTAGATTTCAAGTATACTTTTATTGTTCAGAAGCCATCATCAAATAGCATTAGAGGAAGTGATGCTGATAGAATGAAATAAAAATTATCCAGATGACACACTTGTCAGTTAACAGACCTTCTGGGACTTTTATTCCCAATGTGGGAACCAAATCTAGGACTTGAGTGCATGCTAGGCAAATGCCCCCCCCCCCCCCCCCCCCCCCCCCCCCGAGTCACAACCCTGACACCTGTTGAGTTCTCTGTAAAACAAGAAATAAAAGCCAAAGCTGGGCAGGGGTGGTGCATGCCTTTAATCCCAGCACTTGGAAGGTAGATACAGGAGGATCTCTGTGAGTTTGAAGCCAGCCTGGTCTACAGAGTGAGCTCCAGGACAACTAGACTTGTTCCACAGAGATATCCTGTCTCGAGAAAAAAAAAAAAGAAAGGCTAATGGAAATGATTATTAAGCGTTAATATTTTGCTTAAAGGGGGGAAAGGTTATTAAAATAATACTTTGTTGTATTTAAGATTCAAATGTCATGTTATTTTAATGTATTCTTCTCCACAGATGAGTTTCCATCCAATTCAACTCATTCTACCTTCAAGAATCAGTCAGATCTAAATAAAGAAAATAAAAAACCAGTTCCCAAATTTGACAGATGTTCAGAAGCAGACTCTTGTAAGAATTTGTCTTTAGATGAATTAGAAGAAGGGGAAATTAGAAGTGATGATGAAAAGTCTGGAGCACAGAAATACTTGGAAAAGAGTGCAAGACCTAGAGCTTCTGCTGAAGTACAGTCTGGTAAATGCAGCCCAGGAAACAGGAGGAACAGTGCACATGTGCATAAGGACCACAGGCAAACCGTTGTAAAACTCCCTCAGGACAGCATCACATCTAGAAAAAGACCGAATGAATCTCGGTCCTCGGGCGCCCAGAGGAAAAGCAAGACAATGAGCATCTCCTGCTTGGAGAAGATCCTCCCACTTGTTCTTGCGCCCTCCTCTGTATTGGAAGTTATGCACATGTTACAAATGTTAGGACAACATGTAAGAAAAAATTACATGAAATTCAAGATAAAGTTTTCATTGGTACAATTTCATAGAATTATTGAATCAGCAATTTTGAGTTTCACATCACTGATTAAATACCTTGACTTGTCTAAGATCTGTAAGTCAGTCAGTACTTTACAGAAGAGTCTCTGTGAAGTTATAGAGTCTAACCTTAAACAGGTGAAGAAGAATGGCATAGTTGACCGCTTATTTGAACAGCAACAACCAGATATGAAAAGAAAATTGTGGAAGTTTGTAGATGAACAACTTGATTATTTGTTTGAAAAGCTTAAAAAAATCTTAGTAAAGTTTTGTGGTTCTGCAAACTTTGGAAGTGACAATAGTGAAGGAAAACTTGGAAAAAAATATAAGGAGAGAACCCAACATTCAAATTGTCAAAAGGGAAATATGAACAATGACAAAGAAATGCGTAGAGAAAAAGTGCTAAAATCAGAAAATACTGTAAATTTTAAATCTTCACTGGGATATGAAAATTTTGAAAAAAAACATCAAGACCAAAATAACACCAGTACTAGCACAGTAAAGCATGATATAAAAAGAAATTTTAGCACTTGTCCTGATAATACAAAAAACTCTGAATGTAAAGAAAAGTTTCTGGAAATGAACTGCCTAAGCACCCCCAAAACAGGAAAGAATGAAGGAAATACCATGGAAGAGACACATGTGTTACAGCATACAGGCACCAAGCCGGAACGGAGTTTTGAGATCCTTACTGAGCAGCAAGCATCCAGCCTTACTTTTAACTTAGTGAGTGATGCACAAATGGGTGAGATATTTAAAAGTTTGCTGCAAGGTTCTGATCTGTTGGACACCAGTGTTAATGGTACTGAAAAGACAGAGTGGGAATTAAAGACTCCAGAGAAACAGCTGCTAGAGAGTCTCAAGTGTGAATCTGCACCAGTGTGTACAACAGAAGAGCTAGTTTCAGAGGGAGCTTCTCCATGCCCCAAAGTGATCAGTGATGATAACTGGTCTTTATTATCATCTGAAAAGGGTCCATCTCTGTCTTCAGGGCTTTCACTGCCAGTTCATCCTGATGTGTTAGATGAAAATTGTATGTTTGAAGTGTCTTCTAACCTTGCTTTAAATAAAGATAATATATATAGTTCAGAAAAGAGTAAGCCCTGCATCTCATCCATACTCTTAGAAGATCTTGCGGTCTCCTTAACAGTACCATCACCTCTGAAGTCAGATGGCCATTTGAGTTTCTTAAAGCCTGAAGGTTCATCAACTTCAACTCCTGAAGAAGTTATCAGTGCACATTTTAGTGAAGATGCTTTACTTGAGGAAGAGGATGCATCTGAACAGGACATTCATCTAGCTCTGGAGTCTGATAACTCAAGCAGTAAGTCAAGCTGTTCATCATGGACAAGCCGGTCTGTTGCTCCGGGTTTTCAGTACCACCCTAATCTACCTATGCATGCTGTCATAATGGAGAAGTCCAATGATCACTTCATTGTGAAAATACGCCGGGCAGCACCGTCTACCTCCCCTAGCCTTAAACATGGTATGGTATCTGAAGAGTCATCAGCGTCTTTGCCTAGAATTGGAAAAGAAGTTGATGTGGCAGCAGAGAAAGAACCAATTCCATTCCAGAATACAGTTCTTAAGTCTGTCCAGGAATTGGAAAATGCTGACAAAAATGTTGATAATAGCAAACCAACTCATGAAGAACAGAACTCTGTAGTACAAACACAGGTTCCAGATATATATGAATTTCTTAAAGATGCCTCAAGTAAGGTAGGGCATTGTGATCAAGTGGTTGATGATTGTTTTAAGTTACAGCAAGTATGGGAACCAAAGGTTTCTGAGAACCTTCAGAAATTGCCTTCAGTGGAAAAAGTCCCACAATCTGTTGATGTTCATCTTCCCAGTGCACACATAGACCTAACAGAAGATCCAGCCACTGAGACTAAAAACCCAGGAGAACTCATGGAAGTAACAGTTTTAAATATTGACCACTTAGAATGTTCTGGAACCAACTTAGATCAAGATGCACAGATAGTTGGTAGTTCTGTACAACCTGATACTATCGATGCTTTTATTGATCTGACACACGATAACTCAAATGAGAGTAAACATGAAGATAGTAGACCTGTGTTAGTTGTTGAAGGCTCGCAATGCCAGGTGATATGTATAGATGAGGGTGACCATAAGGAAGCAAAGGTGGGAAGAACAAACAGTCCTTTAGAAAGCTTTGTTGAAGAAACTTGTATTGATCTGACCCCAGAGTCTCCTGGCTCATGTGAGATAAAGAGACATACTTTAAAATCAGAGCCACCAGCAGACTTAGATTGTTTAGAGTTGCCTGGGGCTCTGGATAATGTTCACAAGAAGAGAAAAAACAGTCCTAGTCTGAATCACTCTTCTCAAAAAAAGCCAAGAAAGGAAACAGACTTAACCAGTAATGAAAATACCAATAGACTTACTCAGAATTCTGATAGAAATGGTGATGCTCACAGAAAACAAGCCAGCAAGAAAAGGGAGCCTGCAGTAAATGATTACACATCCCTGTCATCAGAGACCAGTCCAGCGGAGAAAGGTTCAACAACAGGACTTGCTACCTTTCCAACAAGCCTTTCTGCAAAGAATGTTATAAAAAAGAAGGGAGAAATTATAGTTTCATGGACAAGGTAAGGCTGTTCTGAAATGTTGTAAATCATTAGGAGATTTTGAGAAGTTGACAGTCTAATCTGTCATCTCCTCAGAATTCTACTGAGTCCTGAAGAGGGACATAATGGATTGATTACTTTAGAAGTGGACAAAGGCTTGGGGGATTGCCTGTGGTTAAGAACACTTTGTTTTCATAGGACTTGACTTTGGTTCCCAGAACCCACATCAGGTGACTCACAACTCTGTTTCCAGTAGAACCAATGTCTCTGGCCTCTGAGAAAATCTGAACTTACTTGCATGCAAACTTTCACTCTCTGACATTGTCTCTGTCTTGCCTCCCTCATACACACATGCACATAATTTTAAAAAGAATGACTGTCCAAAGTAGTTGGCAGTGTATAATTGAGTACAATCTAGCTACAGTATAAAGCAATCTAAATAAAAGCTTTTATTCAAAGCTGTGAATTGACCCCCTGTTAATAGAATTATTTATTGTGCGTTTTGTTTGGGAGGTGGTTTGTTTTGGTTTTGAGTTATAAACTCACTCTGTCACCCTAAGTTATAATTCATATCCACTTCTTTTTTTAAGTACTGTGATTAAAGGTATGAGCTACTATATCCTGACTGGTTTGCTTTTGGGTTAGGCCTCACTGTAGCACATGTTGATCTCAAACTCAGTATCTCCCTGCCTCCTGGGTATGAAGATGATAAGTCTTCACACTGAGTTTCATTACTTTTAAAAATATATATATATATATATTTATTTTTATTTCAAGTGCACCATTGTTTTGTCTGCATGTATGTCTGTGTGAGAATGTCAAATCTTGAACTGGAGTTACAGACAGCTATGAGTTGCCATGTGGTTACTGGAAATTACCCAGGGTCTTCTCTAAGAGCAGCCAATTCTTTTAACCACTAGGCATCTCTCCAGCTCTGGTTTTATTTCTTTCAACTTTCATTTTTTTACTAAAGAATTTCTTTCATTTGGAAGGAAATTCATAAAAATACAGTTTTCAGTGGCATGATAGAGAGCTGAAAGCTGTGAATCAAAAAGTAGGGTGCACAAAATTGATGACTCCAAGCTGTCATAAACAGAATACTCATTGAGTTGTATGCTAACTTTTTGGTTTGGATATATATACATATACATACACACTTTAGATTTTACTGAAAGTACTGTTCCTGTTGACAGCTTTGAAGGCAATGGAATTAACTACCTTTCTATATCAGTATAAAAAGTAAATAACAATCTTTCCTCCTCAGAAATGATGACCGAGAAATTTTACTAGAGTGTCAGAAAAGAATGCCATCCCTGAAAACATTTACATATTTAGCTGTCAAGCTGAATAAAAATCCAAATCAGGTAATTACTCAGATTTTACACTTTTATTAGATCAAAGATGTTGCAGCCTAACTTACTTAGATTTATTAATTTACTTACTTTCTTAGTTTTGTGCTGGGGATTGAACCCAGCCACATGCATATTGGGCAAGAACTCTACCACTGACCTATATATACTCCCAGCCCCAAATTTAATTTTTAACCCATCGAAACAGAAAGATATTTATTAGCTAACTTGCTTAAAAATATTGCTTCTTGTAGTACGCTAATGTTGGTGATTGTATAAGAACTGACAAAAATGGTTTGGATCCCCCCTCCATCTATCTAATTTTTCCCCTAGGGAACTAGATGGTAATGTTTCCTTATTAAATAAGATTTTTTTAAATTGAGAATTTAAGCAAAGGTATGTATGAGAGAGAAACAGAAAGATTGGCTCCCATTGGGAGACTTGAGTAAGCCCAAACTTCAGTTACTATGGAGCCAAGAATGATCTTGAGTTTTAAAGTTTAGCCTCCATAGGATTTCTGGGATTATAGGCAGGTACACCACGCCTAGTCCAGGTAGTGGTGGGGATTGAATTCCAATCTTGAACTTGTTTAGCAGCATTTTCTGTAAAATGAGATCTGTCCCCAGCCCTGAAGATGTTTTATTTTTCTAAATATCATTTATCTCTTTATTATTTAGGGTAATTGTACTGGTTGTATGTGTTTTATGAAAGTATTCATCAAAGCTTTTAAAAATGAATATATTTCTAATCATTTTTAATTTTTCAGGTTATAGAGAGGTTCCAGCAGCTGAAGAAGCTCTTTGAGAAGTCAAAATGCAGGTAGTAGTAGGACCATCACAGGAAGCTAATGATGTAAGTGCTAGGGCCTGTCCTTGTGCATGTCACAACCTCAGTCATTGGAGATCTGAGTAGCGGGTGTGGAAAATGGTTACAGCATCTAGTGTCTCCTTACCTGCAAGGCTGTTTAATGATCCCCAGTGAAGACCAGACCTGTATGGCTGACTCCTTGGCTTAGTGGTTCTGGATAAGTCATTAATTGCCAAAGTCCAATAATAAGATGTGTTTTAATTAATGAATTATCAGTAGGCTGTGCTTACTGGTCAACTATACTACTATGAAGCTACATCCAGCCCAAAACATTTTCCTATAGATGAAGAATAAGAAACATAGGAATGTTTCATAACCACTGAATGTATTATGTAATATGGTCCCGTTCCCCCAGGGATCTGACATATTCACACAAATGCACATAAAATAATTTTAAGATGGATTATTTAAGAAAATGGGCATATCAGAAACCCCCTCGGCATAGTGGTGTATGATTTTTTTAAGTCCAGCACTCAGAGGCAGACGCAGGTGTGTCTCTGAGTTCAGTCTGGTCTACAGCCAGAGCTACACAGAGAAACCCAGTTTGGGGGATGGGAGAGACTAACAACAATTACATTGTCAGTATTTTCTTCCATTACAGCTGAGTTGCTGGATTTCACGGCGCTTTATTGATATTTCTTCTACACAGAAGCTTTGATTCCTCATGTTTTAAATGAGGAACTAGTTGGAGGTTTTGTCTTAATTTTGATGACTAGATGATCATCTACATTTTATTTTTAAACTTACCTGGTCATTGTGCTTGACTTAATCAGATCAACAGTCTGATTCACTTATCTGTTACTGGTCAGAATATTTATTTTTAATCATTAAAAGTTGTTATCAAAATGAAAGAATAAAAGCAACAGGGTTGTAATACTGAAACCTTAGTTTTGATATTGGATGAAATAACTTTAGATTTTAAAAAATAATTTTGTACATTTTAAATGTAATAACTAGTTCACTTTTCTATTTTTGTTTTTATAATTGCCTCTCATTTTGTAAAATTGTGAAATAATTTAAATAGTGTATTTGTATATATGTATAATTATTGTTGTAAAATACTATGAGTGTGTGTCTGTGTATGTATGCACATAAATGGCTTTGCTAGCCTATGGTTTTTTATTTGTATAAAATATTTTGTATAAACTTTGCTTTCAGTAAGTCATGTATAATAAAAACATGTAAAGTCCTGTTTTATATTTATTAGAATCCTCCTTTTACTGTGTTTCTATAATTCCTAATTAGGTAAATACTCCAAGGGAGATGGGGAACTATTTCAAGTGTTTTAGGATGAGAGTGTAACTAGCTCATTTATTATGGATGGGGTCATTAAATTCGGTTGCGATTGCCTACTTTTTCACATCGCGCATTAATGCAGTGAACTCTTGCCTCTCCTGCAGATGTTCTCACAAATACAATCCAGTCAAAACAAAAAATGTCGATTTAGAGAAAGCTGGTGTGAAGATTGATTCATCCTGGATACCTCTTTCTAGTCTCATAAAAGTGGTGGGTTATAATCTAGTCCCTATACTCCAAAGTGATGGTTTTTCCTCCCCATTGCTCTGCTAAAATGTCAAAAAGGGAAGCCCTAACTTAAAAGATTACTTGGTAGATAAGAAACTTGAAAAATGAACTGGTTTTGTAGTATGAGAGTTTGTCCCCTTTCTTTGAATATTCACTGTAAACTAGAATCTGGCCTGTAGGTCATCCACTAAAGTATGTCATCCCTACTACTAGATAAGTAAATTCATAAAGTAAAATGACAAAGGTGTTATTGGTTCAAAAGGAAATAACAAACCAGACTAAAGAAGACCTTTGGAATTTAAATAAATTAATAAATATTAAAAGGAGGATTTGAGTTAAGAATGATAAATAGGATAATGATACATTTGAAATATTTTTAATATGGGGGCTAGAGAGAAGAGGGCTAAAGCACGTATTTAGTTAGTTACATAAACATGACCAGAATAAATTGGGGAAGAAAGGGATATTTTACTAACTGCCATCGAACAGTTACCATCAAAAGCAGTTAGGGCAGGAACTAAACTGGAGGCATGAACTGATGCAGAGGTGATGAAGGCTGTTTATTGGCTTGCTCCTCATGTCTTCCTTTGAATTGGGACCATAATAAGTTGCCCCCCCCCCATATCCATCATTAACTTTAAAAATGCCCTACAGGTTTACTGACAGCCAATCATAATAGAGGTAAGATGGTCATTGAAACCCTTCCTCTTAGATACTTTAGCAGGTTTTTTAGTTGACATACAACCAGTCAGGACATTGCTTTTGCAGAGGACCCAGTTCTTACATGGTTCCAGAACTTATATGGCTATTCATGAGCTGGGTGGTGGTTGTGGTGGTGGTGGTGGTGGTGGTGGTGGTGGTGGTGGTGGTGGTGGTGGTGGTGGTGGTGGTGGTGGTGGTGCACACCTTTAATCCCAGAACTCAGGATTCAGAGGCTGGCAATTCCGAGTTTAAGGCCAGCCTGGTCTACAGAGTAGTTTCAGGACCGCCAAGGCTAGACAAAAAACTATTTTGAAGAAGACAAAGCAAAGCAAAACATGACTGCTCAAGACTACTTGTAATTTCAGTTCTAGGGGATCCAGGCCTTTTCTTTATGCGCTTCTTGCATGCATATGGTGCACCTAGACTCTGGCTGGTCCATATACATATGTTGTGGTGACAACACTTTTAATCCTAGCATTTGGGAGCCAGAGTCAGGTGGGTCTCTAATTTGAGCTCAATGTGGTGTCCTCATCAAGTTCCAGGATAGCTAGGGATGCATAATGAGATCCTATCTCAGAAAGAGGAGGAGGAGAGCATATCAAAGTATTACAGAGGACAGTAGACAAGATCATACTGAAAGAATAGATGAAAAAGTTTAAATAGACATAGAGTACCAAATGAGAGAGAATGCATCTAGACAGATGCTAAAACTTGTGAATATTTAAGACAGTAAGAAAATATCTTAAAGGGTTTTTTTGTTTGTTTCTTGTGACAGAGGTTTCTCTTTGTAATAAATAGATCTAGCTGTCCTGGAACTAACTCTAGACCAGTTTGGACTTGAATTCAGAGATCTGCCTGCCTCCGCCTCCTGAAATCAAAGGTGTGCGCTGCTGCTGCTACCGTTTTTTAAATTACTAGAATAAAATTGTATCTATGTAAGTTCTTTGTGTGAATTTCAGAGATTGAAATTAGGTAGCCAGACTTGGGGAGGGGGGGAAGCTCTTACTACCTGCTTAGCCATCCTGATGGTTCCTCCAGCCTTTAAAAAAAAAAAAAAAAAGAGCCAGGCATCAGTGGTCCACACCTTTAATCCTAACTTTGAGGCAGAGACAGTCTGATCTCTACGCCATCGAGGTCTAAATTTAGTAGTGAGTGAGTGAGTGAGTGTGTGTGTGTGTGTTGGGCTTCTTTACTGTAAATGCCCTCTCATTTTGATGACATTTTGTTTAACATTTGTTTAGCTTGTTCATAACCTTCATATTAATAGTTAAATTCTGTGTACCCTACATTATTTTTTCCTGAATCATCCTAGTTTTGGTGTGTGTGAAAGCCCATGGTGTACAAGTGGAAGTCACCATTCAACTCTGTGGAGTTGGTTCTTACACTTTGACGTGAGTTCGGTAGATCAAACAAGTGTAAGATGTCGCACTCCTTTCATTCCAGCATTTAGGAGACTGGCAGGTTTCTGTGAGTTCAAGGCCAGCCTGACCTATACAGTGAGTTCCAGGACACACACAAACCCTGTGTCGAAAAACAAAAACAAAAAAAAATACATCAAAGGCTGTTCTCTCACAATAAGGCAATTTTCTGTGGGCGAATATCTTGGACAGCGAATCTGCTTATCGTTCACATCTGATCTGTGTTGGTACAGAGAAAGTCACCGTGCGTTTAGGTCTCACGCCCCTGTAGCTCCTCCCTTGGGAAAATGTGTTTCGGTCCGGTCACGCACTGAAAAAAAAATCACACCTATCCATTACCCTGCAACCCACAAAGCCGCTTCCTCCTCCCTTCCTCTAACAGCGGCGCGCCGGTGACGCACTTCCGCCGAGGTGGGCGTGGTCGTAGTAGCGCCGCCGCAGTGGCCGCCGCTGGTTGATGACGTTTGCGGAGTTCTTTAGCACGTGTGCGCCCGCCAGCAGGTCTTAAGGGGTTTCTTTCCTTGGAACACCTTCGGCGGCGACCCCGCGGTCCCGTGGGCGCGGTCCGAGACCATGGAGCACCTCACCGTGGACCTGGTGGCCGGGCCGCTGAGGCTAATTGCCAACAAGAACGAGAAGAGTCACGGCGAGCTTAACAGGTTCCTCACCAAGCCGGTGAGCATGGGCATAGGGAGGCGGGCCCGGGCTGGAGAGTTCGGAGTCCCGAGAAAGGGCCTTTGGTTTTCGGGGTCAACTTCCATTCCCTCGCCCCCTGCCCGGCGCTCAGACTGTGGTGGAGAGCATACCCTTCCGAAAAGAAGGTAGTTGGTTTTTCTGCGAGGCTGTGTCTGTCGTCCCCCCACCACACACACATGTAAATTGCCGAAGCAGCCCCTTACCTTTCCCCACCCCTCGTTTGCTTGCAAGCATGTTTTTCTTTTTGACTTTGTCCCTTCTACTTAGTACATTGATGGGCATCGGTAGCATTTCTTTAGGGCACAAATCTCAGTGCAGCTCTAAGACAGATACATCTGGTCTCAGCATCAAGAGAGTTTGCATCTACTTCAGAGACAGTTCGTAAGCATACGAACAACTGAAGATCAAAACAGCACAGCTGACTTTGGAAATTGAAGGGTGAAAAAAAAATTTTTTTTTCCCAAATGGGTCTTGAGTTTTCAAGAATCTTCCCTTCTTGACTACTGCCTGAGTTGAGCAGTCTTAGCTCGGCAACTTTTCACTTTGCCTTTTGATTTTCTTTTATGTATACTTTATGTGTGTAAACTTGAGACTAGAAAAATGTGCTTTTGAGTTTGTAAAACTCATTCGGTTGCATTAGGTACATATACACTCCAGTCATTTAGTAATCAACAGCAGTGGTTGATTCTATGGAACTTAGTCTGTGGGTCTCGTCCAAGGACCCCTTCACAGGAGTTGCTGAAGGCCATTCGATAACAGAGAATTACATTACGATTCCTAACAATAGCAAACTTACATTTATGGAGTAGCAGTGGAAATAATCTTGTGGTTGGGAGTCACCACAACAGGAGGCATTGAAGGTTGAGAAATACTGGCTTAAAGAACCTGAGTCGTTTGTAGCAGAATAGAATTTACCTGAAAAGTTTTTGGGAGTTTTTTTCCTGGGGGATTGAATCTATATTCTGCTGCTGAATTACACACTTAGCTAAAAGGCATTTTGTTTGTTTTTTCTTTTGAGACAAGGTCTCTTATGTAGCTTTGACTGTCCTGGGACTCCAGACTGGCCTTGAACTCACAGAGATCTGCAGGGTGCTGGGATTCCACGAGAGCCATAGGCCTGTATCAAAAGGCAGTTCTGATAATGAATGTCAAAAGCCAAACTTGTGGATGATGTCTCCTGGATTTCTGGCCTGTGACTTCCTTAGCAAAGTTGCTTCAGGTGGACTCAGCATAAGCAGACAGGGTAGAGAAGAAAATGGGGGTTTTTGGTGAGCTGAGTAAAAGGTGATAATTGGTTTAGATGAGCTGACCTTGTGAAAGGTTTAGGATTATATCTTGTATTTGAAGTGTAGATTCTGGATCTAGAGGTTTTAGAGCATTTGCTTAGCATACTGGAGACCCCAGAATCAACTCTTAGCACCTAAAGAAATTCATGTTTATGTTTTGAGAGTGGGTTGAAGATGATTTGTGTGTGTGTGTGTGTGTATATATATATATATATATTTTGGCCTAAGATTTTAGGAAGACTAATACATAAATGTAAGAACCTTTCAAGGTAAGTTCTGAATACCACAAAACATTATTTTCCCTGGACTTGGGGAGTTTGAAATGAAATTGTTTATCTCTTCTCCTTGACTTATTTTTTGAATTCTAACTAGCCTCAGGAATCTTTCAAATTTGTTCCTTTCTGTTTTGAGTAATATCTTAAATATTTTCATTGAGGTTTGGTTATATTTATATTCAGTTCTTTTTGTTTTAATTTTGAGGCTGAATCTTCCTGTGTAGGTTTGGTAGTCTCCGTGCTGAGAGTTCAGGTGCATACTGCCATGTTCTTATGTACCCCTAGTTTGGAAACAAAAACACTTCATTAGAGAGTAGTAAAGATATGAAAATACTGATTCATAATGGAATTTGAGATTTGAAGAACTAATTTTTTTAGGATTGTTTTTTCTTATCTAAAAATTCCTTTTAACTGGTGACTGTATCCTAATTCCAAGAACTACTGTTACTGGGTAGATGGTGTCATTCTGGGGATTGAATACACTGTACCCTGAGTTTACTTTCTTTTTTGCATATGTGTAGTACCTGTTTTGTTTGTTTTTTGAGATAGCATCTCATGCTAGTCTAGAGCTTGCTATATAGACTAGCCTAGTCTGAACCCACAGATCTAACTGCCTCTGCCTACTTAGTCCTGGGATTAAAGGTATATGCCACCCCACCTGGTCTTGGAAATACTTTCAAAAACCTTGAAGTCCAGGCAGGCCTCCAACTTGAGTTATATCTGATGATGACCTTGAATTTTTTATCCTTCTGCTTCTGTTCTCTGAGCACTGACTACAGGTATGTGTCACTATGGTGGGCCTATTTTCAAGGTCTGTATCTATTTTTTTTTTTCTACTGCAACTATGATTCTTCCCCCACTTTGGTTACAGTCTATATTTACGTTTATAGAGAACAGACTATTTAACACCAATCATAGGCATAGAGACATACATAGCATAGCTGAAGATTTATTTATTTGCCTTCTTACTTATCTGTTTATTTGCTTGTTTTGGGAGGGGGCAGGGTTTCTCTGTGTAATATCCCTGGCTGTTTTTGGAATTTGTTTTGTAGACCAGACTGGCCTTGAACTCACAGAGATCTGCCTTCTACCTCTGGAGTGCTGGGATTAAAGATTTGGGCCACTACTGTTTGGTTTTGCCTGGCTATTTTGTGTGTTTGTGTCCATGCATATGTGTATCTGCCTGCCTGATAATTGCAGGTATACATGGAGGTAAGAAGAGGGCATCGGATTGCCTAGTGCAGTGGTTCTCAACAAGTGAGTTGCAGTCTCTTAACTTCTCCACAGAGATCACCTAAGGCCATCAGAAAACACACATATTTACACTACAATTCATAACAGTTCATAAGAAGTAACAGCAACAATAATTTTATGGTTGGGGATTTTCACAGCATAAAGAACTGTATTAAAGATTCAAAGCATTAGGAAGGCTGAGAACCGATACTCTAGAGCCATAATTACAGGTAGGTGATTGTGAGTTCCCTGGGAACAGGGAACCACATCCTGGTCCTCTGGAAGGGCATTTTATGCACTTAAGCTCTCCACATTCATATGTGTGTGTGTGTGTGTGTGTGTATCTCCCCCCCCCCCCCCCCCCCCCCCCCCCCCCGTCTTTATGTTTGTTAGTGTCTGTATGTGTGTGCCTCCTGTGCTTGCCTGGTGCCCACAGATGTCAAAGAGGGCATTGGATCCCCTGGAAATAACAAGTGATTGAAAGGTGCCCTTTGGGTGCTAGGAATGGCCTTCCTTAAGAGTAAGTCCTCTTAACTCCTGAGCTAGCTCTCTAGTCCTCTCTGTTTTCTTTTAATTACATTTGTGCTCCTCTGAAAGTCACTCAAGTCTCTATTTCTCCATTAAATGTGTATGGTAGCTTTAAAATGGGATAGCTGTAGGTGGTAATTAGGAAGCAGGACTTCTGGCTGACGATGTCAGTGAGTCCCTGCCTTGTGTGTATTAGGGTTGATCCCTAGTACTACCACAGAACAACTCCTTTCAGCAGTAGCATTAACACCTCAGGCCTACACTCTGTGATGAGTTTTCTGAACAGCTTTGTCAACCTTAGTTTTTATTTATTTTTGGAGACTGGCTCTCAACGTTATAATCTAGGCTAGCCTCAAACTTTTTCTTGCCTCAGTTTCTAATCTCTAAAATGGGGTGATAGTCTCCAGATTATGGGCTGTGCCTGGAGGATTATAAATTCTATGGATATAGTTTGCTATGGTAACTGCTATACAGAAGGTTGTTCTGATGACTAGAAAATCTAGGTGAAGAATTTACCAAAAGTGCCTGGTAACAGGTATGCAAAAAACAATGCAGTAATTATTATTTTAATATTTTATGTAGAGTTGGGCTCTAGCCCAGGGCTTCACTGTGCTAGGCAACCTCTCTACCATTGAACTGCTCTAGCCCTAACATTACTATCCTTATTTGCAATAATACTATTTAGACATCCTGCTGTGTTTTCCAAACTAGACTTGAAACTCCACCCCCACCCCATCCCTGGTCCTCAGATTCCAGACTGTGGTGGCAAGCTTGTTTCACCAAACTTGGTTCTATATTTTGCTTTTTATTGTTTGTTCATTTCATTTCCTTTGATGCTGCACTAGAATCCAGAGCATGGCACATGCTGGGCATTTTGCTGTGTCCCCTGCCACTGTCACTGTTTCATCCCTTCATATTTATCTTAGAATACAGTCTTTCCTCTCATTTGCTATGGTTTGTGAGGCAAACTCTAAACTTGGAGTTTATGGAAGAGAAGAGAAATGAAGGCAGAGATACACAGGCTCAGGGCTCTTTCCACGTGGAAAAGGAAACAACTTTATCTTACACAACTCTGTTACACAGATTGGTGTATTTACGAAGCAGAACAGGTTAGCATCAGGCCTTAACTAGAGTTTTAGAAGTCACAAGGGCTTAGAATGACCTAATGAACATACTTCCCCAAAAGGCACATCTTAAGGTGGGCTGCCCTGCTCGTGAGCAAGAAGACCTATGAAGAATGCCAAGGGAAGAAGTAACTGAGTCACTGGCTGTCCTTGAAAGCTTTACAGACCTTCTGAATAGCCGTGCCCTTTCAGTTGACTTGGGTTTGTTCTGCATGACTGCTTTTTTGCAGGTGTCTTCATTAGGACCTCTAGGAAGAGTGGTTTCCTCTTGTTCACTTCCCCTTTGCTTCAGTAGACTAACAGTTGGAAGCACTTTTAAAAAGACAAGCTATAGCTTATAGATGGATCTTTTTGGGGGGAGGGGGATCACTCCAGCACACAGAAAATGACATGGAGACTTATTCATTAGGACAGCTTGGCCTATATCTTGGGCTTTTTCTACTAGCTCTTATAATTTAAAATTATCCCATTTATATTAATCTATGTTTTGCCTCATTCTTTTTATCTCTCTTTCATCTTGCACCTCATGTTTCCTCTCTGTCCTCTGGCGTTAGGATAATGGTCAAGTCCTGGCTAGAATAGTCTATAAGGCTGGACCATCCCAACTGGTAGCTTTGAAGCTGTTCTGGAAGCAGAAGTCTGAGGAATTACAACATAGATACTCTGAGAGGCTGGATTACTTGGGACAACCATTTTTATTGGTGTCTGGTACCCTTATTCTGAAAATATAAACTTTTCTTTTTCTTTTTTTTTTCCTTTTTTTTTTTCTTCCCTGAGACAGGGTTTCTCAGTGTAGCTTTGGAGCCTGTTGTAGAAAAGGCCTGGACCTCACAAAGATCTGTCTACTTCTGCCTCCTGAGTGCTAGGATTAAAGGCATGTGCCACTCTGGCCAGGCTACTGTTTGTTACTTTAAGCCATCAATTTATAATAGTGTTTTGGTAGTGCTAGAAGGCTAGTTTAATTTTTTTTTTTTTCTTCATAAAAAGTCTTTCTGAAGGGCTAGAGAGATGGTTAAACCCACATGACAGCCAAGAACTGTCTGTAACTCCAGTTCCAGAGAATCTGACCCCCTACTGTCCTTGGTACCAGGCACATACAAGGTATGCATGTATGTGTTCAAGCAGAGCGCTCATGCACTTTGAAAGTAAGTAAATAAATATTAAATTATTGGTGGGTTTTTCCCCCCTCTCTTTTTAAGTCTCTCCAAGATCACCAGCACACACTCCTTGGCTTACAATAGGATATATCTGGAAAATAGTCAAAATAAAATTTTATACTGAACATGACAGATATCCTAGTTTACCTTAAACATGTTCAGAGCATTGATTTTGGTCTATATGTATGTCTGTGTGGGGCTGTTGGCTCTCCTGGAACTGGAGTTACAGACAGTTGTGAGCTGCCAGATGAGTGCTGGGAATTAAACTCAGGTCCGAGCAGCAAATACTCTTAATCACTGAGCCATCTCTCTGGAGTGTTCATTTATTAGCTAATAGTTGGGCAAAGTCATACAGCATGAATCCTGTTTTATAATAGACTGGAAACTTGTTAGTCAACCATTGCAACTTTTATATCCTTCTTTATACTCTATGTACCCAGGATGAAGAGAAATATATGATGTTTGTTTCTGGTACTGGGTATTAAGCCTACCTTCATATACAATATGCCAAGTGTCTACTACCATTAAGCGTACTGTAGACCTCTAAATATATATAACCGACTAGTGCAGTAAGATAAGAAAGTTACATATCTGTCTTTTGATTAGCCCCATTGCCATCCATAAATAGAAAAAGATTGGATAAAATCAGAAAGATTATTTCAAAGATGATGTGGAATGGAGCTTAGAACTACAATTCCTGACAGAAGAAGCTGGGCTTATATTATGTACACCTACAATTAATATTACTTGGTGGTGTAGAGCTGGATGGGAATTTGGGATTGCTGTGAGCTTATGGCCAGCTTGGGATACATACTAAGACCCTATGTCAAACCAGACAAGACCTAAATAAACAAGCAAAAGCCCTGGAATACAGTGTCTCAACTGTAGCCCAGACTGATCTCAATCTGCAGTACCTGTCTTTAAAGTGGTCTCCTAGAACACTTGTTTATAGGGACATTTCTACAGTTAAGAAGTGCAGTTACCTCTCAGTGGCACAGCTGAATCTGTTAAGTTTCTTTCCCGTTCAGTGGTAATTTTGGAAATTTTTTTATGCTTGCTGGCTTATTTTAAGTTCCTATTGCTACGATAAAACACGATGACCAAAAGCAGCTTGGGGAGGATGATGTCATAACCCTGGATCATAGGGTATTTATCCTGTTTGGAAATTTAAATCTAATGTTACACGTTGCCGACAGTAAGTTCTGCTAACTGGTGTACATGTAAGCAGTATGGGGAGATCCCCCTCACACACACACAATTCTTTTTTATGTTTATGGACATTCTGAGACCACACAGTAGGATTTTGTGCTTTACCTCCTCATGCATCTCAAAGTGTGCTTGTTTATACTGGTTTTGTTTTACTAATTTTAAGTTGGTTTATTTTTAGGAATTAATTTTATCTTCATTGTTTTTGGGAATTGAACCCAAAGCCCATTTCATGCTAGGTACTAACTATAACTGAGCTTTATTTAAGCTATACTCAGGCCTTACTCTTGTGGAATATTTGCTTACATTATAGGGGTGTCTCTGCCTTCTGATTGGTTTAATAAAGAGCTGAATGGCCAATAGCTAGATAGGAGAGAATAGGTGGGACTTCTGGAGAGAGGGGATTCTGGGAAGAAGAGGGGCAGGGAATTGCCAGTGAGAGACAGATCAACTTGGACATACAGAATGGAGGAGAGTAAAAAAGCCACATGGAACACACAGATTAATAGAAGCAGGTTAATTTATGTTATAAGAGTTAGTTGGGGACAAGCCTAAGTTAAAACCAAGCTTTCATAATTAATAACTCTGCATTGTTTTTTTGGGAGTTGGTGATCCAAAGATTGTTCAACAAGAAAGCTTGCTACACCTTACCTTCAGCACCTTTCTTACAGGTGTGCTCCTTCACGCCTAGAAGTAATTATAAAATTAGGTTTTCATTTCTGAAGAGCAAAAGAGACAGGAACAGTGTGGTTTTACGTTCCCTGGACAATGTTAAGACCCTGAAAAATTTAATGATGAATAAAGTTGCATATCATTTAAAATGGAATTGCAAGTATTGGTTTTCTTGTCTATAGCCTCAGCGGGCTGGAACTCTCAGTAACAAACAAAACGATAATGATTTTTTACTATAACAAAACCATACTTTGTTTTACTATGAACCCACTTAAGAAATTTAGAAATTAGTGTTTTGATTCTAAGCTAGATCTCTGATCCTTCCAGTTGACAATTGTCTTGGTTCTTGCTCAGGTGTGGACACCTCAAGATCGCCAGTGCATCCTGAATTTCTTGGCTCAGTTGCTCTTGGATAAGGACTATACCCTTTTACTTGGTCGCCAGCTGCGTCCTATCCTTTTGGATTTGCTGGAAAGAAATGCTGTAGCCATTAAAAGTGGAGGCCAAGTCAACCATGATCTGCATGAACGTCTCAGTGTGTCAATGAGCAAACTCATTGGTAGCCATCCTGATGTTCTTCCGTGAGTAGCAGTTTGATTCACGTCTCTGTAAGGTGACAGCCACTTCTCCAGTCTAGTGGGATGGCTCTTGTAACCAAAGCACTTGGGAGGTTAAGATAAGAGGCTTGTGAGTTTGGGGCCAGCCTCCAGTGTATAGCAACACCCTCATGGGTGGTTGTTGCTTTTTAAACAGTCAACTTTTAATTCCATAGAAGGTTGTCTAGAGAGAGGCCAGAGTAAAGATTAGGGTTAGTTCTCTCCTACCTTGTGTCCTCTCTCAGTCTACCAAGTGCTGAAAATACAGGTATGCATCAGCAGTACTCCTGTCTTAGCTGTCCTGACAGGTTTGAAAATACAGCCATGATGTCCCCCATTACCTCAGAATTTGGTAAGATGTACATATGAGGGAGATGTGAAGTTGGATGAGAATTCTTTCTGGAGTCCTGATAGGAGAATTAGTTTCATGGGGTTGGATCAATGATGTTAAGAGTTCTTGCTGCTCTTTCAGAGGACTAGAGTGTGATTCCCAGCACCAGCATTAGGTATTCCCACTTCAGGGGATCTGACACATTGCCTGACCTCCCCTGGCACCCAAATTTCCATGCATATAGACACACACATACATTCACATACGTAAAGAATAAAAGCAGCTTCAGATTAGAGTGTCCCTCAAAGTCATGTAAAGCCTGGTGTTCAATGCGCAGTACCACTCCTCACCACCTAAAATAACCTATCAGTTTAGCAGCTATGTTAGAACTGGATTCTGATGTGTTTACTGGTCACATTTGTAGTAACTTGTGTCTTGTGTGGGTTTTTAAGTTGAGAAAACTAAAGGCTTTCATTCTAAACAAACAGTATGTTGCTCTATATGGTTTTGATCTGGTCCTCATGAAAGAAAAAATAAAGAGCTAGGTGATGGTGGTCCACAACTTTGATCCCAGTATTTGGGAGGTAGAGGCAGGTGGATCTCTCTGAGTTCAAGGCCAGCCTGGTCTACAGACAGCCAGGACTACACAGAGACTCCTGTCATGAAAAACCAAAAAAGGAGGAGGAGAGATGAGGGAGTGTGCTTTTCTACACTGCTGGAGGAGAGATGAGGGGGTGTGCTTTTCTACACTGCTGGAGGAGAGATGAGGGGGTGTGCTTTTCTACACTGCTGGAGGAGAGATGAGGGGGTGTGCTTTTCTACACTGCTGGAGGAGAGATGAGGGAGTGTGCTTTTCTACACTGCTGGGGGAGAAATGAGGGGGTGTGCTTTTCTACACTGCTGGGGGAGAAATGAGGGGGTGTGCTTTTCTACACTGCTGGAGGAGAGATGAGGGGGTGTGCTTTTCTACACTGCTGGAGGAGAGATGAGGGGGTGTGCTTTTCTACACTGCTGGAGGAGAGATGAGGGGGTGTGCTTTTCTACACTGCTGGAGGAGAGATGAGGGGGTGTGCTTTTCTACACTGCTGGAGAAGAAATGAGGGGGGTATGCTTTTATACACTGCTGGAGAAGCAGAAAGAAGTAGCCTTAGAATTGAACTGTGGAAACTTGGAAGTGCCATTTCTAATGATGAGTCTTTATAGCAGAATGTGTCAGGACTATGTTAGAGATTCATTAGGCTTATGAATTTTCTACCAGCATCAAATTTTATGTTCTTTTGTTCTTTGGTTTTGGCCTAAAACTCACAGAGATCCACTTGTCTCTGCCTCTGAGTGCTGGGATTACAGGTATGTGGCACTGCCAAACTAAATTTTATTATAAGTGACTTACCTTTTCATTTTTCCAAATATTTCATTTTGTTTCTGCCATGTTCCAAAAATAATATATCTTATAAAAGGTGCTTTGCTAAAGTAAATTTAAATATACAGGAGGGTATTAATGTGACTCAATTATAATTCACTAATCTAGCATGTGCAAGGCCCTGGGCTTGATTCTCAGCACTGTAATAAACCAAAACATAAAATCATATAAGTAAATGACAAGTCAATGTGTGGATAAAATGAATCACAGGTGATTATAAATAATGTAATTTTGATTTTTAGGGTGTATGTTTATTTTGATAGGATCTCATTACATAGCCCTGGCTGACCTGGGACTCACAGCCTATATCATCAGCCTATATCTCCCTACTGCTAGTGACAAAGGCTAAAGGCATGTGCTACCCAGCTCGCTTCACACACACACACACACACCCACACCCACACCCCACCCAACATATCCCTATCTCTGCTTTATATCCTTGTTTTGTTGTGTTTTTGTAACCCATTGAGTTCAGTTATTGCAGCCTGCTGGAATGCTTTCTGATCTTTTGGCTTGGTGCTGCTCAGGTGAGTTCATGATTGCAGAGGCCATGTCATGTCCAGAAGATGGCATTTTACAGTACCCCTCTCCATCCTCTGGTTTAAAGAAAAGTTTCATGGTGAGTGGGGTGTTCAAGACAGGGTTTCTCTGTGTAATAGCCCTGGCTATCTTAGAACTCATCCTGTGAACCAGGCTGACTTCAAACTCAGAGATCTGTATGCTTCTGCCTCCCCAGTGCTGGGAGTTAAGGTATGAGCCACACCTGCCCAGCTTTTCCTCTCTGCTTTAAGATGTGTCATTGGCACCTGGTTTTGCCTTCCCTAGATTCAACTGACATTTCTGTTTTGTTTTTCTTCTTTTTCTTAACATGGCTCTCCTTTATTCAGCAGCATGTCAGGAAGAGTTATAGCATGGGTTTTCCTATCTCCAGATAGTAACATAGAAGTGGAATTCAGTGAATGTTCAATGAGTACAGTCAGTAATACCACTCAGGAAGTGCTCTGTTTTTGTGGGTAAAGCCTTTGATGATTGCAGCCTCTGAACTGGTATCTCACGCAAGGGCCTGTTCTCAACCTGAAATGGTTTTAGTCTTTAGGACTATATGGCTTCAGCATTATTCTCTCCCATTCTGAGGCACCAAGAGTTCTGTTAAGTTCTACAATTTTGTCTTTTAGTGCAGATGGGCACGTGGTTGCTTCTGTGGAAGTGAAGATGTTCATTTCCCCAGTCCTGTCCCTGAAGACAAATGGTCACTTGGCTGCTGTACCAACAAATAACCATACGTACCATCTTCCCTCCTGAAGGTTTGCCCTGCGCTATTTCAAGGACACCTACCCAGTGTTTCAGAGACTCTTCCTTGAGAGTTCTGATGCTAACCCCGTACGCTATGGACGCAGGCGGATGAAGCTCCGGGATCTAATGGAAGCTGCCCACACATTTCTGCAACAGAAGCAGTCTGTTTTCCGGGAGCTCTGGGACTGGAGTGTGTGTGTCCCTCTCCTCAGGAGCCATGATGCTTTGGTGCGCTGGTAGGTAGCTTAGCCTGTGCTTGGGACTTGGGTGGGGGTGGGGCAAGACAAAGAAGGACCACTTAAATTATTATGGTTTAAGTTATTATATGGTTTCCTTAAATTATTGTATATGCATGGGTGTTGTCTGTATGTTTGTTGGATCCCCAAGAACTACAGTTATGGATGGTTGTATATTGTCATGTAGGTGTTGGAAATTGCACTCTAGTGCTCTGGAGGAGCAGTCAGTCATACTCTTGACTGATGACCCATTTCTCCAGCCCTCGGTCATGTGTACTTCGTGTTTTTACTCATGAGTGGATGTTGTCTAGTTAAGATTTCATTTTCTGGTGGTTAGTGGGCAGGCAGTTTTCTTAATCAACTGTGTGTCAGCAGAATTGATATGCTGCTTTTTTTCCTCAGGCATACAGCTAACTGTCTTGCTTTGGTGACCTGCATGAATGAAGAACACAAGTTAGCCTTCCTAAGGAAGATTTTCAGTAGTGATGAATTGGTACATTTCAGGTTGAGGTGAGCAGAGGCCTTCTTGGGTCTTATGGGTCTTTTCTGTGTGGATATCATGAACTCTTTTTCCTCCCTCTTAGGTTGTTAGAAGAAGCCCAGCTGCAGGACTTGGAGAAGGCCTTGGTTTTGGCCAACCGAAAAGCTTCCCTTTGGCATAAGGGAAAGGAGTCTCAGCGCATTCAGGGACACCTTGTTTCAGCTGATCTCTCTTCTAGAGTGACGGCTGTCTGTGGTGTGGTGCTGCCCAAACAAGCATGTGGTCCTGGAGAACAGGTATTCTAGCCTTAGTAGGAATTTGGCTTTTTAAGCCATGAATATAAGCAGTTTCCTTGTTCAGGGTCCATGAATCATGAGTTTCCACCTTGAGTTTGCTAATGTGCTGTTTAGAAGTATTTATTAAGAAGTGAGATAAAGTCTCCTTGAGTTTTTCCTGGGTATTCCCTTCATCTCCTTTAAATCTGAAATTAGAAATATAGTGCCGCCTGTGTTATGCCTTGAACTTCAGCAGAATTTGAAGCTGAGCATAGTTACACAGGCCTGTGTCTCAGCTATTCGGTAAGCTGAGGCAGAAGGATCTCTTGAGGCCAGCTTTAGTAACACAGTAAGATTCTATCTCAGAAATAGAAAAGACCAAAACAATAAACCAAGGCCGATACTCAAACAGACTGAAGGACTGAGTATATAGCTTGGTGGAAAAGTAATGGACTGCTTAGGCCAAGATCACTAGACACAACAGGAGACTGCAGTTCATTGTACCTCAAGAAATCAGATGCATTTGAAACATAATGCATTCTCTCAGTGCTGTGCACTCTTTTAGTATGTGTGCATGCAGCTTAACATGTAGCCAGGCTTCTAGTTTATGCATTGTTGATCTTTTAAAGCGTTTACCAATTTTTATGTGTGTATGGGTGTGCCTTGAGTATGTGTCTTGTGTACCACATGAGTGCAGAGGCCCTGCAAAGTTAGAGTGTGTTGGATGCTCTGGAACTAATTGTAGGCAAAGCCCCAGCATTGTTAAGGTTAAGTATAAAATTGTAGATTGTTGAAAGTAATAAAAACAAAAGCTACTGGTGATTCATGGGGCTCCTAAATTTAGTAGAAATTATGCTAAGGCTGGAGAGATAGCTCCAGTGTTAAGAGCAGTTACTGGGCCCAATGTGGTGGTGCATAAGTAGCCTTTGAATTTGAGGTCAGTCAGGGCTATAGAGTAAAAACCTATCTCAAACAGAAGAGTAATTACTGCTCTTGCAGAGATCACAGCTCAGTTTCTAGCTGCATGTGACTCCAGCTCCAGATGATCTGATGTCCTCTTCTGGACTCCATAGGCAGCAAGTACACATGTGATCCAGACATGCCTATGCACATAAAATAAAATACTTCACACCTTTGCTCTACAAAGAAAATGGAAAAATATGAAGAAATTATCCTGAATTTGTTTACTACACTTGTTATAATGTAAAGACAGTAGAAGCATTGTTGCAGAAATTAACTTGTGTCATTTGGTGAAGATCTCTTATTAAATAGTCTTTTTCTTTCTCCTTAGACAAGTGATAGGAGTTCTTTACGGGAACAGGAACTGGCTCTTAAATCCTTCGTGTTGGTCGAGTCTGTGTGTAAAAATCTTCAGACCCTTGCTGTTGCGGTGGCATCTCAGAATGCTGTGTTGCTGGAAGGGCCAATAGGAAGCGGCAAAACTTCCTTAGTTGAATATTTAGCTGCTGTGACAGGTAGAAAGAAACCTCCTCAACTTCTCAAAGTCCAGCTTGGAGATCAGACAGATAGTAAGGTAATTAAGAAGTGCAAGTATTGCTGGATTGGTGTGTTTGCAGATATCAGCATTCTAATACTTTTGCTAAGGGAATATAGTAATGGTTATTGCCCTTAGCTTTGACTGTTTGGTGTAAGCTTTGTAAACCTCATGTGGATCCTTTCCTTGTTGAAATGTCATAGAACTTGTCAAAAAAGTAGCCTTTTTAATCTCAGGTGTATGATTTCTCTAACTGCTTTTCACAGATGCTACTGGGCATGTATCGTTGTACAGATGTCCCTGGAGAGTTTGTATGGCAGCCTGGCACCCTGACACAGGCAGCCACAAAAGGCCACTGGATCCTTCTGGAGGATATTGACTATGCACCCTTAGATGTGGTATGTCATCTTGATAAACCTTTCACTCTACACATCTCATCTTGGAAGAGCATTTTGTCCAGAGTGCCTGGGGATGGTTTGGTGTTCAAAGACTCACATGATAATGCAGTAGGAAGCTCTTAGTTACCAGCATAATCTGACTTGAGAGATTGGGTTTCTTCAACTGTCTCCTGTTTTATAGAATACTTTTTAAAGGTTTTGTGCCATTTCTTGTAAAGATTGAGACAGGGAGCAATCTTACTACCTCGTGGGCAACTGTTAGGGATTCCTTGGGAACTTTGAGATCCTGCTTCCCAGATGTGGCAGCTGTAGAATAGGGGATAAAGACAAATGGGGGAGGAAGTAATGTGCTTGCTTCTGCCTGGTTTGGTTTTTTTTCCTCTTTCTTTTCCTTTTTTTTTTTTTTTTTTTCTTCTCTGAGACACAGTTTCTCTGTATAGCATGGACTATCCTGGAGCTCTGTAGACTAGGCTGGTTTAGAACTGAGGTCTACCTGCCTCTGCCTCCTGAGTGCTGTGACTAAAAGGTGTACATCACCACTGCCCAGCATGTTTTGTTTGTTTGTTTGGTTTTTTGGGGTTTTTTTTGTTTTGTTTTTTTTGTTTTGTTTTTTTGGTTTTTTTGGTTTTTTTTTTTTTGTTTGTTTGTTTTTTTGACAATTTTCATTACACAGCTGTCAAATGTGCTGTGTAGCCCACACTGGCCTTGGGCTGGCATTGCTCTTGCCTGTGTGCTATGATTGCAGGAGCGTACCACAGTGGTGGGCTATTTTGGCTTTTAGGAAGATTGCTTCTGCAGTGCAATGATAGTCTTTTTCCTCTGAAATCCTTAAACTATGACCAAAAAGATGTACTAAAGAATAAATGATTTCCTTTAGATGGGGTTTTTATATTGATTTTAATTTTTTTATGAGATGAATAAGATTTTTGTATCCTGGAGACAAAAAGTGGTTATGTATTGGGCATTATTTATTGTCCCACTTAATCTCCCATGTTCTGGCTCATTCTTGTAGTAAGAGGTTTCTGGCCCGGACTTTCAGGCCTAGTCTCAAGGTTTAGACCCGCAGACCCACAGACCTACAGAGACACACAAATGCTTTCGTTAATTTTAGGCTGATTGGCTTAAGGACCAAGCACATAACTTGCTAACTCTTTACTTTTAAACTAACCCATGATTCTTAACCCTGTTCAGCCATCAGCTCGGTACCTTTTCTCAGAGCGGTCGGTATAGGTGTGCTCTGCATCTTCTGGCTTGTCTGGCAACTCTGGAGTCTCTGTGGCATTTCTGCTCTGTTCTTTCTGTTCCCAGAGTTTTCTTAGTCTGGTGGTCCCGCCCACACTTCTGGTCTGCCTTTGGTCAATCAGCGCTTTTTATTAAACTCATAGGCAGGACAATTATTTACAATTTGAAATCATAAGTCCACTACACATCCTTTAAGATTTAGTGAATGTTTTTACCTTTGGAGCAGGTTCAGTGAATTCTGAATCAAGCTTGTGCTGTGTGGTCATTGACGTTTCTAAGTCCTGTGCCACAGTATACACTCAATGAATATTGAGTAAATAGGGTGTTATACTGGAGTACAAATCACTCAGAAAACCCACATTCATTTGATTCCAATTTGAATTGTGAACATTGGATAGAGTTCCCTTTAAGGATATAGTCATCATTTGGAGACAGATAGTTTTTGTTTGCTTGTAACTTTTGTCTCAATGGCTTTATCAGTGGTGTTTTGTGATTTAGGTTTCTGTGTTGATTCCTCTGCTGGAGAATGGAGAGCTTTTGATTCCTGGCCAAGGTGACTCTCTGAAAGTAGCTCCTACATTTCATTTATTTGCAACCAGGAGGTATGTGCAACTGACTTTTCTGTCCCCGTTCTGAAATTTCTTCTTGATGCTGCAAATATCCTCCAAAGTACTAGGACATGAGGGAATGTCACACAACATCCTCAGAAGGACTTGAATTCAGTTTTCAGCTCTATTATTTGTAGTCATAATTGGTTGAGCAAGGGACATTACTGGGCATTTCTTTATTATACGTTAGAAGAAAATAATGGCATGCTCTTGGTGCAGTATGGTTAATGTGTAAGCATGTAGTTTGTATCTTTTAATATATATCCCCCTGGAAATCTGTAATAATTTCCAAATGTAGCTTTTAGTAACAAGCAGTGAACTTACTACTAAACATGGTAATGCCTTCAAGTAGGTTTTGTTGAAGTCATTTATGTTTTATGGGAAGAGTTTTCTGAGATCTGAACACCCCATGGCATTATTTGCAGTAATTTGGTAAAAATTCTGTCACTTTTTTTTTATAGACTCATGGCTCAAATGGCAGCCTTTAGTTTTTCATCTGCTCTACTTAGCCTTTTAGTTTCTAGCACTAAAGATGGTAGCTTTTATTTGTGAAAAAGGAATTGTATAGCAGTCACTCCACTTGTCTATGATTTCTCTTGCCATGGCTTTAGTTGCTCAGTCATAGGAAGGATTTGAAAATATTCATTGGAAAATTGCAAAAATTAGAATCCATAGCTTTTATAATATTGTTCAATTGGTTATTTTAAAGTTTTGTTGTAGTGACCTACCACATAAAGCAGGCTGCCCTCAAACTCTGAATTAACAAGCTTCAGTTTCTCCCAGGTGTGAGGATAATATGTATTGACGTCATGCCCGGATTTATTCTTGTTTATTATCTCTTGCTTTGCTTAATATATAAAGTTTTACCATTGGTGTCTATATGTAGATTTTATACTGTTCCAGTCATCCTTCATAGTTCTTGAGGGCTGTTCTCTACAGATGAAGTAGGTTGACTGTAACTTAACATGAAATTTGAACGTCTTATGTGTTGCTATTTGTATTTTTCCCTTTAAAATGCAGACTCTTGAGCTGTGGAGGAAGTTGGTACCGACCACTGAATAGTCATGCTACCATGTTAGACAAATACTGGACCAAAATTCACCTGGACAATCTGGACAAGAAAGACCTGAGCGAGGTGTGCAGTTTTGGGGAATGAGAGTGCTTTCTATTTTTATCTCTTAGATGGAACTAGAGGAAGTATTACAGAGGAGCAGCCCTAATTAAATATCTGAAATCTAAAATTTAAACTTTCTTATTTTTTAGTTCAGAAGAAGATATCCAGTGCCCTGGAGCTAGAGATACTGCATTTTAAAAGCAGAGCTATTACAGAATGTTAATCTCAGCACATTTTCTAGCCTTTTGGGAGGGTTAGGGTAGAGGCTTTCTGTGTAGTCCTGTCTATTTTTATTTTTTTGAAGATTTATACTTGCCTGAGTGACCAAAGAACAGATTCCTCCATAGATACTTCTGAGCCACTTTGTGGGTGCTGGGCATTGAACTCAGGACCTCTGGAAGAGCAGCCACTGCACTTAACCTTTGGGCCATCTTTTTAGCCCATTCTGGCTATTTTTAAACTCACAGAGATCTGCCCGCCTCTGCTTCCCAAGTGCTAGGATCACAGGCATATATGCCACCATGACCCTGTTATTTTCTCAATCTTTATGTCCAAGTATATCTTGAATATGACCTATATTTTCTGGCAGTGCCTGCTCAGGCACTTGTTACTGACAGACTCATTTTCTGCTTCTTGAAACCTTCCTTGGTCTCCCAAGCATCCCTGACCACCACACTGTTCATTTGACAAGGTAATTCACTTCTCAGATAAGACCGGTGAACTCAGGGTTCCTTTTATTTTAATTCTCTTGTCAAACAGATGTGATTAAACACATCAATATTTTACAAAGCCTTGGAACCCATAGTACAAAGTGAAGCTGTCTACTGCAGTGTTAAGTAGCTATCGAAAAAAAATAGGACCAGACATTGTGCTTTAAAATTCTACTTTTTACCTTTTAAAACTTAGATGCTTTTTATCCGTGACTTTTCCTTCGTGTCTGCTTTGATTTTTTTTTCCTAAATAACTTGTAAATTTATTTTTGACTAAGATTACGTAGTGAATTATAGAATTCTGATCAAGATTACACAGGTACCTGGGGGAATTGTTTAATTTAGTATTGCGTACCTGTTGTTTGGTTATTTGGGTATCCAGCTTTTGTTCTCTAAATTATTTTAGATGGCTAGATTGTCATATAATTTAGTAAAAGTCATGGAATGTAATACGGTGAAGGGGTGGGAGCAAGGACAAGTGAGGATACAAATTATTATGCTTGGTAAAGATTACAAATTTTACAGAGATATTTTTTGGTTGACTGATGTCAGCAGCTGTTGTGATCTCCTTATACTAAGGCTGGGAACCAGGTCTTACCCAGACTAGGGCAATATCTGCTGCTAAATTACATGTCCAGTGGAATAGGTACCGTTGAGAGCCTCTCCTTGCTGTTAAGTTTTCTTTCTTTCTTTCTTTTTTTTTCAAAATCAGGTTCTTCAGAGCAGATATCCAAGCCTTTCATCTGAAATTGATCACTTACTTGACATTTACATTGAGCTCACTGGAGAAAAACATTGCTGTCCAAGTGATAGTTCTATTGGCTATGAACAGGCACCACAGGAAGTTTCAAGAGAAAACAAAAGAGTGATCCTCGAGGGAAGAGAATTATCTTTAAGGTACCTGACTACAGACATATTGATTGCTTTTATTTTTAACACTGGTTTTACTGAAAACTTCTTCCAGTTAGAAGCAGATAATTCTGACAAGTCAAGTTTACGAATTAAACCTGTGAGCTATATCATGAGTTCCCCTTTGAGCATATGTATATAAATTCTAGCATCCTAAGAGTCTGAGGCAGGAAGATCTACATAGCCAAACTGGGATACAGGGTTCACATAGCTAAGAAACAAAGCTTTAAAAATTAACTTAAGTGGTTCCCTTAATCATTTCCCTGTAGAAGTCCTGTCTTAACAAGTCTTTTGGGAATAGGGGGTGGAGTACTTGAAACAGACTCTCTCTGTCAATGACTGTCCTTGACCTCACAGAGATCTACCTGAATCTGCCTCCTGAGTGGGAGAAAGGTATGGGTCACTGGCCTTTCTAAACAGGTCTGAAGTAAGCCTTTCTGTATTCGCTCCATATAATGAGTTCTATGCTTCAGACCTCCATTCTCAGTATCCCCTGAATTTGGTAGTATTTAGTCTCTTCCTTTTTTGTTACTTTGTCTGACATGGGTACTCTAGTACTTTGTCCTTCACATTGGTAGAAGGATAGAGACATTTCAGTCATCACCTTAGACTTAGGGCTAAATAACTTGCCGTTTCTTTAGCCTATGTTTCTTTGTTTGGTTGCTTTAAGGGATCTCCTGAATTGGTGTAATAGAGTTGCTCATGGCTTTGACAGTACATCTTCATCAGCATCATTACATGTTTTTCAGGAGGTAAGATGCGCTTGGTTGTCTTATCTGTGGCGCCTGCTTCTCTAGCTACAGTTTATTTTTCTTAACCACTTAAGACTGATCCAATCAGGTTTAATGAGTAAGTTCCCTTTAAACAGATGTGACTAAAAAAGAGGTAAGGTTTACAGTCAAACAGTGAGATAAAAAGCTTACTAAAATGGGCTGGTGTGCCACATCACATTGCCTCCAGGGACCATCCCTTCACATCTGTACTTCAGTTTAGGGACGTCTGTGGGAGTAATAAAATGTCGTGTGTGTGTGTGTGTGTGTGTGTGTGTGTGTGTGTGTGTGTGTGTGTGTGTGTGTGTGTGTGTGTGTGTGTGTGTGTGTGTGTGTGAGAGAGAGAGAGAGAGAGAGAGAGAGAGAGAGAGAGAGAGAGAGAGAGAGAGAGAGACATGCATGCCTACTGACTGGAAATCACAGTTGGGCTTTGGATCCATTGGAATTAGAATTACAGTCAATTGTGCACTGACTGGGTTCTCCGTGAGAGTAGTAAGTGCCCCCTCCCCCATAAAAGAATGCAAAAAATGGATGGATGGATGGATGGATGGATGGATGGATGGATGGATGGATGGATAGCCTGCTGTGACATTCCATCCCTTTCTGTTTCCTATTCTGTATCACTCGAGGGCTAATCTAGCTTCTGTGGCTTTCCACTTGGCTGACCCTAACCCTGACGACATAAGTAGGGTCATGAAATGTTTGCCTATTGAATCCAGCTGCTTCACTCTGCATATTTTCATTATTAATCCTTATAACATTTATTCTTCTTTAGACAGATAATATCCAGTTGTTTATATATGTGATTTTTTTTTTTTTTTAATTAATCTGTTAGTAGGGCTTTATACTCTTTGGCAGTTGTGACATGTGCTGTGGATATTTCTATACAGGTATTTTGTTAGTAAGTGAGCAGTAGTTGTTGAGCAGTGTTTGTACTGCTTTCTTCACAGTGTCAGGGCTTTGAGCCACTGACTGCACCCACTGATACTCTATCATTCACTCAAATTAATGAATTGCTTTGTAAAAAGATGTATTAATGCATGGGGAGGTCCTGTCCGCCCCTGTCCACCTGCCTGTGCAGGTTTATGGGTATGAGTACAGGTGCTCACAAAGGCCAGAAGATGGATCAGATCTCTGGTGCTGGAGTTACAGGCACTTTTGATGTGTCCACATTAGTCCTGGGACCTGATTTCAGGACCTCTGTTAGAACAGGAGCGCTGAGCCACCCCTCTAGTCCCGTGTGTTACTCTTAAAATCAGTTGACATGTCCTGTGGGTGTTCTAATAGGCTCTGGACTGCTTCACTGCCATGCTTTCTGAGCAGACAAAAAAGCTGAAAATGGCAGAGATCATTGGCAGCAAACTGAACATTTCCAAGAAAAAGGTATGTGCTACACTTTACCCTACATGTCGGAATAAGCTGGGCTATGGACTGTTCTTGCCAAAGGTGGCCTTTGTAGTGTTGATTCTGCTTTAGACATTAGTGGTCCATTGCTTCATGTTGGGGATAGAGAACTTCCAGTGTATTCTTAAAGTGAATTTACCCGTGTCACCCAGATACCACAGATGCCTTTTTCTCTGGTATTCTAGTGACCATTTTGTTTTCAAGCTAAGAATGGTGTCAGTAATGCCTTAATCTATGCTTCATTATACAGATTTTTCTTTCTTATTGTTTTAGTATTATGTATTTACTTTTTTTAGGCAGTACCTCACTGTGTAACTCTTTCTGACCTGGAGCACACAGATCTGCCTGCCTCTGTCACCAGATTGCTGGGAATAAAGATATGTGTAACCAGCCCCAGCTTATTGTTTTTCCTTAAAAAAAGAAAAGAAAATAGTTCCAATGAGTAGTACTAACTAGGTTCATTAGGTTCAACACTGAGATTGGTGATACTTGCCTTTTACTTTTTAAATCAAGATAGGTGTTTTTGAGTGCTTGCAACTGTAACCCAGTGGCAATATGTGTGTTTAACATTCATGGGGTCCTGGATTTTGTGTACAAAAGAGAAACATGTTTTTTAAAGGGATAAGTCTTGAGCAGTGGTATTGGTATTGTTAAAGCCTGCAGAAGTGTCTGAGGTAATTAAGTCATTCTTACTTGAATCCTCATGTCAATGATTATAGTAGTAATGTATTGGTTTGTGGAGCTTTAGCAGTAGTAGGGTGGTTTAGTCTCAGAATATGGAGTCCCCTCCTGACAACATAACTGGTAAGCATGTTCATTATTCTAAGCGAGGGGTGGGAAACCACCGTGATTAGCTTAGGTGGATCAATGTTTTCTCCCTTGACTGGGGCAGGCAGGGACTCCTTTTAAGCATTTTGCCTGTTTCTTCTTGGCCCAAACATGAGTTTTATTCTGGGTTCTTTAAGTGATAGGGTCAGAGGTGCCTGGCTGTTCTGTATACTTTTATGAGCCTCTGCTGTAGTTTTCTTTTTCTCAGACAGTCCATCTCTCACTCTTCATTTGGAAATGTGCAGCTGACAGAAGCTAGTGAAAGAACAATGTGTTCTTTTAGGGTGGATTTTTTTTCTCTAAGCTTTTGGTATTGTCAGTGGTCACCTTATCCAGGCAGAGGCTTATTTGAGTGAGTGAAAGGTTCCATTACAGTCTCTTCCTTATAGCTATTACACAGTCCCCTGACTAAGCCACCCATTAGAGAAAGGGCTTATTTTGGTCACAGTATCAGGTGAGAGTCTCTACATGACAGGAAAATGACAGGGACGGGATCTTGGGTGGGATGGTCAGAGTGCATCACAGTCAAGAGACAGAGCAAGGAACGCTTTCCTATTGGTGCTCAGCATGCCAGAGCACCTGCCCAGGAGTCAATTGACATAACCAGGACAGTCCTTCATGGGCATGTACTGCCAAATTCAGTCAGATGGACAATCAACACAGACTGTCTTTGGAACACTTCTTGGATGTGTGGTCAGGGTTTAAATAAGCATTTTCAAAACTTGAGAAGTAAACGAAACAAACCCTTGATAGAGAGCTCACTTGAGTTTCTTGGAAGTAGACACTGCTTTAGTGGTAGAGATGATAAGAGGGGTGCATTAAGTTACTTTGGCTAAGGAAATGTTTAAAAGCAGGCAGGTTTTTAACTCAGTTGAAATCTTTCTCTCCCACAGGCTGAATTTTTTTGTAAGCTCTATAAACCAGAAATTGTCATTAATGAGTTAGATGTTCAAGTAGGTCGAGTACGACTTTTGCGGAAACAGAGTGAAGCTGTTCACGTACAGAAGTAAGTAGAGGTCACGAGGCTCCAGGTTGTGTCTGAACAGAGCATCCTTGGGTCAACATTCTTCCAGTTAGATGCATGTTGAGGAAAAGTCATTTCCCAAAGTAGGTTCTGGGAACTAGATGTTAATAGTTGTTAGCAGTCCTTGACCTGATTTACTTCAGTTTATTTGATGAAATAAAGCTCAACTGATTATCAGGTTGTTCTGGCATGTAAATTTTTTGATGGCCAGTATCATGAAATGCTAAGTAATGTATATTGGAAATGTGGTTTTGACATTGTGTTATTTGAATCCAGTTGATCACGCTCACCACAATATAATATAGCCTTAGTTTAATTAATTCTTCAGTCTTCAGCGTTGGGGGGAGGAGACATTTGAACACATTGTGATTGTGTGTTATTGTTTGAATACTGCCAAGATGCATTTATCATGCTGTATAACTGTGTGTATGCTTTTATGTGCTATGCCATGCAATGTAAAGGTCACATGACAACTTTGGGGAGTCATTTCTTCTTCCACGTTTTTGTGGTTTCAAGGGTTCAAACTCTGGCTGTCAGACTTTCATCATGGATTATAATCGGCTTTACCTGCTGGGCCTTTCTCTAGTCCATCTGTAGGTGAGGGATTGGGGCTAACGTAGGTAGTGATTTGTTCAAGGATGTGCTGAGTGGGTTATGTCTTAATGTTGTGGGTGTCCAGAGCCTGGCTTCTTAAGCACAGGTGTTATCTTTTTATATGTGACACTTATCAGTAAGTGAATGTTTAGTGTTTGTAGAGCAGAGTAAATTTTGTAGTTTATATGAAGACAGTTACTCTGGTTACTTTCTCATTTTCCATTTGATTGGGTTTTTGTTTTTTTTTTTTTTTTTTTTTATATCCAACACTAAGAAAAGCTTGAAGTTCGCTGAAGTTCGCTTGTTTTTCCCTTTTACTTCCATTCACTATTGGACTTGGATAAGCTAGCACTGTACCACTGAGCTACATCCTGGTTATTAAGTGTGAAGTAGGATATTTTGGTTGCCTGGGCCAGCTATCTTGTAAATCCGCTTTCCTTTTCCTAGGGAGAAGCATACTTTTGCTGCCACCCGCCCGTCCTCTGTTCTCCTTGAGCAGCTTGCAGTGTGTGTCAGTCAAGGAGAACCTGTATTGTTAGTGGGAGAGACTGGAACTGGTAAAACCTCCACTGTCCAGCACTTGGCTCGTGCCACAGGTACCTGAGAGGCTTGGGGAGTTAAGAGGGGGCATAGGCCTTAACTTGGGCTCTTCTGCCATCAACCGCCTGTATGCTTAGATTAACTAACCACATGAGTCACCTGGTTCCAAGTTTTTTCCTAAACAGTAAATCTAAGGATATTAAAGTTTGAAGTGGACTTATTCCACATACAATTGATTTCCCTGGAAATAAGCACACATTGACATCTTAATTACTTTATTGTTTCTACATGCACACAAACATAGGCATGAATACATGTGTATTATTTCAAAATAAATCAAATTATACGCTGATGTATATGTGTATGATGTATGATGTACATACTGCTTTTCTTTTCTTGTGGTATAGCCCAGGTTGGCCTACTACTATGAACTTGGTGATCTTTCTGCCTCTGCCTTCTTGAATAACATTACAGGTAGATTGCAAGGCTTGCTTGTTTGAGCTTAATTAAGTTTATTAGATAGTCTATTAAAATGTCTTCTTCCTTTTAATGGCCAAGTAGCATTTTATACTCTGGATGTTGATTTAGTCCTAATTTATAGGCATCAATTTATTGAAGGATCTTTTTTGCTTTTTGGTTTTGTGTGTGTGTGTGTGTGTGTGTGTGTGTGTGTGTGTGTGTGTGTGTGTGTGTGTGTATTCTAGATAAGGTCTCACTATGTAGCCCTGGCTGTCCTGGAACTCACTATGTAGACCAGACTGTTCTTGAACTCAACAGAGATTCACCTACCTCTGCCTCTGGAGTTCTGGGATCAAAGACGTGCCAATGCCACCACCCAGCTGAAGCTGTTGTTGATTACAGTTTTTAGATATTAAAGAATTCTAAAACTTCTGAAATTAATTGAGAAGGTCAAAAAAAAGGCATTTATGAAAACTTGCTCTGCCTAAGAAGGAATGCATTGTGATTTTCCACTAAGCTCTTCCCCACCCCTTATCTGTTTTTTGAAACAAATTCTCACTTTGTATACCAGGCTGGCCTGGAACTCACAGTCTGTCTGGGATTAAAGCCCCTTTAAATGCTTAAAGTAATTCTTTCTCTTTGCTTCTTAAAGGTCACCATTTGAGAGTTATCAATATGAATCAACAAAGTGACACTGCAGACTTACTTGGAGGGTAAGTGTAGTTCAAACACTGTTAAAGTACTGCGATGTGTTTACTGTTAGAGTTGGAAAATACTGTTTTCTTACAAAAGTCAAATGTATCCTGCTTGGAGGTTATGCAAAGACCTGTGCCCCTTTCCCCATCACATTTAATTTGTTTTTAAGGCAGGGTCTCACTGTGTGATCAGAGCTGGCCTGAAACTAACTCTATAGACCAAGATGGCCTCTAACTCATCTTCCTGTCTCTGCCTCTCCAGACTAAATGTACAAAAGACGTGTGCCATTGTGCCTGGCATACAACACAGCATTGCCATAAATTTTTGCTATATGAGCTTGAGTGTGCATGTGTGCCGTAGCACGTATCTGGAAGACAGGGCAAGTTGTACTGCGTACTATTAGATTTTTCTGTTCTTTCACATATCAGTGTGGGGAGTCCTATTCCTTTGATGTAGCCATTGTATGATGAATTCCCAAAGGTAGACTCAGTGTATATCAGACATAGCTCGTTACTTTTTTCTTTTTTTGTTTTTTTGTTTTTTTTCCAAGGCGGGGTTTCTCTGTGTAGCCCTGGTAGCGCTGGAACTCACTTTGAAAATTAAGCTGGCCTAAAACTCACAAAGATCCAGGTGCTGGGATTAAAGGTGTGCGCCATTACTGCCCGGCTTCTTGACATTCTTAAGAATTCTAGCACACAGATTCTCTCCTGTCTGCTTGAGAGAGAACTGTGAGGGCTAGGGTGATGTTGCTTGTTGAAGGTAGTAGCTGATCTAGAATTTCAAGCCAGCCTTGTCTTGATGCTCTGTGTTCTTGGTTAGTATAGTACTGCCTTTGTTGGGTGTGGGTCCAATCCATAGTGTCTTTAAGACCAGTAATTTTCTTTAGATTGCCTATATGTTACTTTCTTTGGCCTGGTCCAGTGCTTTGTCTTGTTGCTGGACTTCACTTCAGTCTTTTTCCATTTTATAGAGACAGTCGTCTCTCTGGGCAGTGGTTCTCAGCCTTCTAATGCTGAGACCCTTTAGTACAGATCCTCAGGTTGTGGTGACCTCCAACCATAAAATTATTGTCATTGCTACTTCATAACTGTAATTTTGTTACTGTTATGAGTTGTAATGTAAATATCTGATATGTGGTCCCTACAGTCTCGATCCACAAGTTGAGAACTGATGCTTTAGAGTCTTGACAGGTCCTATCACTGTCCTCCAGAACATTTAGAACACATCAGAAGGTGTATTGTGGCCTGCAGGGTATTGATAACAAACTCTGGCACATCACTAACAATGCGTCCACTCTGCTTGTTTGAACTGAGTGACATTCGGTCACAGCTTCCTTTTTCTTTTTTAAACAGTTGAAACCCATGCAGACCTAAGTGGTTTTCAGGCACTAGCTCAGCCATGCATTAATTAATAATCTCCCATGCCCGCTTAGTTCTCTTCCTTGTTTGGTTTAAGCTTCTTTCAAATGTCCCCTTTTAAGAAGAGCATTTGTCACTGCTGCATATGTTGCCAGGGTACTTCCTGCTTGCTCCTTTGCCATAGTTAGTATAATCCATGGTGCCTAAACCTCTGTCTTGTTTAGAGGGGTGTTTTCCATGTTAGCTCTCTAATGAAGTTATAAACCACCTAAGACAAATGAAAGATGCTTGACACATCTTATTAAATAAATGAAATTTAAAATGCCTGTCAGTGTGTCAGTGAAGAAAGTTTGATGTTCTCTTACTGTATTCCTGGATTCCCTGCTCGGAGCTGAAAGCGGCACTTGTCCCTGGTTACCAGGGCTCACATCTGCTGCCTATAAAATCTCTAGAGACATAGTTTGTAACCACATTCACATGTCTTCATTTAATGTGATTGGTAGGAAAATAAGTAACATACCATTTGTCCAGTTACAAATCTCAAACTTTTCATGGTACTTTAAAGTATTTAGCTTCATTATAAATCTGTCAAACATTTGAAATGAGAAAACTGATCACAGCTGAACCCTCAGAGATTCTCCGTGTTGTTAGTCCTATTTCTGATTTTGGTTTGTTTGCAGTGTGTTTTCTGCTTCAAGAATTTGTGGATCACGTTTACCTTCTTTTTAAGGTTCAAGCCAGTAGACCATAAAGTTATTTGGCTACCCTTACGAGAAACATTTGAGGAACTGTTTGTCCAGACGTTCTCCAAAAAACAGAACTTTACCTTTTTGGGACATATTCAGACCTGCTACAGGCAGAGACGATGGCCTGATCTCCTCAGACTAATGCAACACGTACAAAAGTCAGCGCTTGCCAAGGAGGGAAGGGAGAGCCAGCCAGGTAAGAATGTGAGAGGCTGGACACCAGGGCTCTTTTAGGAGGTATAAAAGAGGAATTCAGTTAAAGGGAGAAAAGTAAAACTTTGTAGGTCTTCAGGCAAAGATGAGTAGTTTTGAAGTGTTCCTGCTACGGCATTTGTAGCTAGGGTTCCATTAAGGTAGCTGATGGTGCTGGTGTGCAAGCAGTGTCTAGTGATGAGGATGGCATTTCTGAAAAAGAGCCGGCTTCTACAGTAAACAAGCTTTCCTAGCGTATGGTCTTCACTTTACTCCCTCATCTATGACATGGCAGTGTCGTCATTTACTTCACAGCTTCTTTTAAGAGAAAGTGCATTACAGAGTACATGTACAAGTGAGCTAATGGTGGCTGGCACATGGTTAGCATTTTTAATATTTGGATGTAGTTGCTTACACTTTGTCTAAGATGCTTAACATTCTTGTGTTTCACAAATTTCCTAGTTTTATGTTTGAAAGTCCTATCTAAATACAGCATGTGTATATGCTTCTGCATCACTTAGTCAAAATACATGACAAACAGCTTTAAGGGAGGGAAGATTTATTTTGGCTTGTGATTTAAAAATTAATTCCAGTCCTTTGTGATAGGGAGGTGTGGCAGCAAGCAAGAACAGTCCCAACTTTGGCAGTAGAGGAATAAGGTGATAGCTGGTCTTATCTGAGTGACTCTCAAAGCAGAAAGCAGCTGGAAGTCAGTTCTCTCTTCCCACTATGTGTGTTCCTGGGATGGAACTCAGATTGTCAGGCTTGTTGACAAGAGCCTATATTCACTGAGGTATCTTGCCAAGTCTCTACAGAGAGGGCCAGCGTTTAGTTTTTAAAGTACTGCCTTAAGAGGTCTATTTCTTTCCAGCCAGCTGGTTAAGAATGTTATGGCTCTGGAAGAGGTGGTGACCTCGATTCTCAGCACCCCTGTCTGGTGGTTCACAGTTATCTGAAACTCCAGTTCCAGGCGATTCTGACGCTTCTGGTCTGTGGATACCCCATACTGATACACACACTTAAAAATTACAAGTATAAATCTTAATTTTAAAGAAGTGGTTTTTAGATAAGGAACACTCATTAAAAACATGTGCCTTTGGGGGACATTTTAGACTCAAACCATAACATTTTAAAATTTAAGGAGGTCTTGTCTTTATTTTTTCCTAGGTCTACTTCTAAAGGAGAAATGGGAAGCCTTTGGCCTTAGACTCAACCATGCCCAACAGCAAATGAAAATGACGGAAAATGCCCTTTTGTTTGCTTTTGTGGAGGTATTTTATTTATTCCTTTGTTTAGGATGTTAGTTTGATGGAGATAGGCGGCTGTGGAGTGTTATTATTTGTATTGTCTTTCTGTTGTACCTGCTGGTAAGACAATGTAAGGAGAAGCGGTGTTCTTCCCAGTGCTTAGGATTTTAGTGAGCACAGGGAATATTTCATTGAGGATAGTGTACTATGTTACTTTACCTTTGTATGATAACACAAGCTCCAGCTTAGTTACCTGTGTTAATGTTAATGAGAAAAGGGTGTGATTTGATCAGTGCCTAATTTTGGTTCCAGACCATGGTCAACTTCTTTTTACTACGAGTAAGTATACCATCTTGATTAAAATAAGCACCAGTAATATAGAGCTGAATAAAGATTCATTTCGATATACTTTGATATACAACGGTAGGCTCTGAATATGGTCTTAATTTGGAAATTTGGGAGTCCTGGTGTAATTTTTTGAGGAGGGCACCTTTTTGTTTGTTTGCTTTTGACAGTCTCACTGTGTAGCCTTAGCTAGCCTGGAACTCAGAGTTATGTGGGATCAAAAGCTTATGCTTTCAATATCTAAGTGGGTGTTTTCCATCATAGGAATCTGTTATATGTTTACTTGATCATTCAGAGAACTCCTGTTTATATCATCCTACCTTGTAGCCTTAAAGATAGTTGACTATTTAGGGCCGTTTACGGAGTTTACTTGGCTCAACACTGCCAACCTTCTGCATTTGTCATTTAAAGTATCAGTTCACTAGTGGAAAAAATATGCCCTTGCCTCCATTCTAAACCTTAATTGTGTAACTGCTTTACTAACTGTGCCTTTATTTGAAATATGTTATTTTCCAGGGTACCTTAGCTCAGGCTATAAAGAAAGGAGAATGGATCTTACTAGATGAGATTAATCTGGCTGCTCCTGAAACACTGGAATGTCTGAGTGGTTTACTCGAAGGATCTTCTGGCTCTCTGGTTTTGCTTGATCGAGGAGACACAGGTAGCACTTAATCCCCTTGGGGTCTGAGTTGGCACCAAGTCTTGGTCAGTTAAAAGTGAGATCCTTTTGGTACATTACATGGTTTCCCAGTGGAGTTTATTATTTAGATAATAAGTTCCTGTGGAAGTATATTAAACTATTATTAGGTGCTCTGGGGAATGTAAAGGAGAATAGGGTAATTTGTAAGGCATTTAAGTTGTAGATATGCAGACTACTATCCAAATAAATAAATAAATACACATCTACGTCTTAGGTAATTTAAAAAAAAAAGTTAAAAATAAACACACCAAAAAGACTGGAATGGCAGCATGAGGTTAAGCTGTGAGCATGCGTGCGTGCATCTGTGCTCTCTGCCTGAAAAGAGATCTTACTTCAGAAAAGGCCAGAGCGGTAGAACAGCGAGCGCCAATCTGGCTGGACCTAGGCCTCTGTGAGTTTACTCTGTGGTCCTGTGGCAGCTCCCTTAAATGCTAAAAGTTGTTGAAATTTTCTAATTTTCTTTTAACAGAGCCACTGCTTCGGCACCCTGATTTTCGTTTATTTGCATGCATGAATCCAGCTACTGATGTGGGCAAAAGAAATCTCCCACCAGGAATAAGAAACAGGTACAGATTTTCTTTTCTTTACTGATGATATTAACATAACTAAACTTCAAACAGTGGTTGATATTTATTGATCTCTTGATAGAGAAATCTTGGTTTCCTTATTTGTTACTTCTCTTCTATAGATTATAGGCATGTAAGAAGGTCTAGAACACTGGAGAGTCATTCTCTATTATTTATTATTTCTGACGCTTCTGCTGGTGATCATAGAATTTACTGTGTAAACCGAACTGTCCTTGAACTCAAAGATCCACCTGTTTATCTGTGTTTTTAAACCCAGAAGTAGATTTTTTTTTTTTTAATGAAATTTTGTACCCCAGTCTTTGGTACTTTTGTAGGATAGGATAGGATAGGATGTCTTCTTGGTTTTGTACTCCTTGGAATAGAATGAAGGGCCCATCTCTTTAGTTTAGTTTGAGTCTGTGTTGTCAGATGTTGGATCCTTGCTTGATTTCTGGTCCTGTCTGATTGGAGCACTTTTGTCCAACCTCTGACTAAGGCACTGCCTATCTTTAAAACTAGGATTTTTTTTAAAGACCACAGACAGATGGACCATTCAGATCCATTCAGTCAGCCTATATGTTTTGATTGGAAAATTGAGGCCATTGAAGTGATTATTGACATGTATATATTGTAGTCATGGTGTTAGTGTTTCTTAATGGAGCTGTTTTTTTTTTCGGTGATATTTTGTGTTTTAATACGGCATCTTTGTGTTTCTTTCAGTCTGTGTGCCGTGCTCATTCCTCTCATCAGTTCAAAGTACTATTTCCTGTATTTTCTTTGGGTTTACGTTTTTTTATTGTAGGGTTTGTTTGTATTTTCAAGACAGAGTTTTTCTGTGTAACCCTGGCTGTCCTGGAACTTACTTTGTAGAGCAGGCTGGCCTCAAACTCACAGAGACCCACTTGGCTGTGCCTCCTAAGTGCTGGGATTAAAGGTGTGTGCCACTACTGCTTGGTGGATTTTTTTCTCCTTCAATTAGGCAGATGGCTTTGATGAGTATATCAGCTGTCATAGTCCTTAGGACTTGGAATGCACTGCTCCAGGTTCTTCTGTCTTTCAAAGAGTCCATTGAGAAATCTGTTATTTTGATGGGTTTTTCTTTATAAATAGTTTGACATCATTTTTTTTTCCTTACAGCTTTCAGTGCTGTTTCTTTGTTAACATGTGCTCATTGTTTTAAATGCTATGCCTTGGGGATTTTCTTTTCTAGTCTTGTCTATGTGATGCTCTGTGTGCTTCTTGTATTTGGATGGGTGTGTCTTTCCTAAGGTTAGGTGCATTTTCTTCTATTACCTTTTTGAAAGTCTGGTATCTGCCAATTATTGGGATTCTTCTCCCTCATCTATGTTTATAAGTCCAAGGTTTGTTTTTCATGGTGTTCCACATTTCCTGTGAGTTCTTTTCCCTGCATTCTTAAAACTGGTTCATATTTCTTGCCTATTTGGTCCAGATTCTCTACTTTATCTTCCATTCCTGATGATAGATATTTTGCTTAATTCATTCCACTGGTCAGACTTTTTTTTTGAGTTTTCTAATTGGCTATTGGTTGTTTTGTTTCTTCAATTCTTATTTAGTATTTCTGTCTTTGATTGAATTTCATTCTCAAGACTGGTATTATCTTCATCATTTCCGTCTGCCTTATGTCTCGGTGTTTGCGGGCATCACTCAGGACTTTTTTCTCCCTATGTTCCTTTTCTGAAACTTCATGGGGCTGTTTTTTTCTTCTTTAAACTTTTTGGAATTTTTTGATCAAGTTTATAATTGTTTTTAGATTCTGTCTTTTGGGTTTTATCACTATAAAACTTGTAGGTTTTAGAGATAAGATACTATCCTAATCTATTATATTGATATTTTTGTGATGAGATCTAGGCATGTGAGGTTTTTTTTTTTTTATTCATTCTGTGCCTGATATGGACAGAACAGAGAATGAGCCTAGAGCTTGGAAATGAAGAATGAAGTCAGGCGGACAGAGGGCCAGGCTGGTATACAAGGTGTACTTCCTTGTACAATCCTGTGCTGTGGGGTTGGGTCTGTCTGGGAGGATAGGCTGGATATGACATGGCAGGGGTCTGATGGAATATTAGAGGTTGACTACAAAAGAGACCCACCAGACCACCCTAGAGTAATGCCTCTCAACCTTCCTAATGCTGGGACCCTTTAATACAATTCCTCATGTTGTGCTAGCCCCCCCAACATAAAATTATTTTTGTTGCTAATGCATAGCTGTAATTTTGCTACTTTTATGAGTTGTAATATAAGTACCTGTTTTCTGATGGTTTTATGCTACTCTGCGAAAGGGATCATGACCCACAGGTTAAGAACCACTGTCCTAGAGAATGATGTGGCACATTAATTTCTTACAAATGATTAACAATTTTCTTACAGGTTCACAGAACTTTATGTGGAAGAATTAGAAAGTAAAGAAGACTTACAAATTCTTATTGTGGATTATCTGAAAGGACTGAGTGTAAGCAAGAACACTGTGCAAGGAATTGTAAAGTAGGTTCTCTGTTGCTTGTCTTATGTGATTTCTTCTAAGCATAAAAAATTCATTATATGCAGACACATACGTTTTCATGAATTGCTTCTGTGTAGAGAAAACTGGTAGAAGGCTTTGCTTTAAACTGAAACCTTAACATGGATTTCCTTAGGTTTTCCTAAAGGAACTACTTATACCATCTATGAAAATCAACAGCTGCTGTTCTGTTGGTTACTTCTGTATATTCACAGCTTAATATTTGAATTCTTAAATAGGAAATTGCTTGTCTTTTATCTTTGTGTGTCTCTTTCCTACTTAAAATTTCCATAGTAGCTAGATGGCAGTTAGGAGTAAGTTACTGTAAGTTGAATTAGGTTGAGCATTAAGAGACTTCTATGTGTGGACTATAGAACGGTGATATGGGTTGGTGCTTTGAGTCTCTTCTCATGTATTGCAGACCATGTGGGAAGACCATAGTGTTTTTACAGATAGCTTGAGGTCTAGTGCTGACGCAGGAAGTTAGAGACTGTTGATCATTCTGAGAAAACCACTTTTTTCCTCCTGAATTCCTCCTGAAGTATAATCTGGGAAAGGGTAAAAATACAATATGAGCTATTCATTTAGTGTTCTATAACTCGTTCTGTATCTCATTCCCCAAATCTTTGGTGGTAGTGCATGTCTAACCCAGGACCCTGCGCACGTGCTCTGTGGCCTTCGCTGTCCTCGCTGTCCTCAGAGTGCTCGGATTAAAGGCATGTGGCACCACGTCTAGATATTATACTTGTTTCTTTTTATCTTCCAATATCATATTTTCATTGATTCTTTAGGGGTTTCGCATCATACAGGCCTATTAACGTTTGCTTCCCAGTCCTTCCTGTTCACCCTACTCAACCTTTTGACACCCCTCCTAGGGAAAAACAAGTTCAGTTTGTGTCATCTCTGTACCCACTGGAGTGTGTCATACTCTCAGGGTCCTATTCCTTAAATGGAACGAGTCCTTCCCTTTTTGCACCCCTGCTAGAATCCATGTATTATGGGGAGCTACACCTCAGCATCCTATCACAGTTTTTAAGCGTTCTTTTCGATGGCTTCCTTTTTAGGCTGTTACTGTTTGATGGGTTAGATGTTGGGGTTTGTCACAGAAGTCTTCTATGTCTCTTTTTCTGAACTGTGTGTGTGCAGTCTTCATTATCACTACCAGCATAGCCTACTTGCTCTTTATGATCTGAGGGATTAGGGGTATGGGCATCCACATAGTTCCTGATGTCAGTACAAACCATGAACCGAGCTCCTGTTAGTAGCAGGATACCAAACTAGACCAAGCCACCTGACATATATGGGGTCATGGCCATCAACAAGCTTCAGAACACAGCATAGACCATATACATCCGTCCAGCCTTTGGTCTACAGATATCAACATAAACAGTAAGACCACAAATCCAGATATGGCCCTCTGTAGCAGCATCAAACAGGCCATCCCCAATGATTTACGTGGCAGCACAGGCTACTCAGATCAGTATGGGCCCCAGCGGTGGTATACTCCATGATCATCAACATGGCTTCAGGGTACAGCACAGATCATGGTTATCCAAGTGGCCTTTGGTGATAACACGGGCTCCAGACATCACCGTTGCCTCAGGTGACAGGGCAAACTACCCATGTGAATGTGGCCCCCAGCAGCAGCAGCATTGCCCACAGGCATTGACGTGGAATCAGGCTGTAGCATAGGCCACAGGCATCAATGCAGACCTGGCTGCAATTAGATTAAGGACTCAGAAGTGGCTCTCAGTAGTTGCAGGGACCTGAACGTCAACCATGGTCTCAGGTGGCAGCACAAGCCAAGTACCTCCACTTAGCCTATGGCAGTAACACTGGCCACAGACATCATCTCAGAGCCCTGCTGTGGCAAGATCTCAGTCCCAGCCATGGGTCTTGATGAGAGTCCACTCATATCTCTGTGGTCTCCTTGGCATCACAGCCCAGGTACAGTCTGTGAACATCCGCATGTCATTAATTGATAGCATGGTCCTCAGACATCAACCCATACCCACACATGGGACTATGTGTGGGACATCAGCGCCATCGTGGGACACGGTGGGTCCTTCAAGGAAGTTCAGTCTAGAAAGTAGATTGTTCTCATTTTGGACCTTCGTCATTGCTCAGATCTAGGATGATCCTTCTGCCAGGCAGCTTGTTCAGGCTGCTACACACCATCCCATTTCCACTAGACAACACCATCCATGTCTACCGCAGTCCTCTCTCTTGCCTATCAGTGCTGTCCCATCACCAGTTCCACAGTGCAAGTACAACTCCAACTCCATCCCTCCTCTCCATCACCTGTTTCTTCCTTACACTGGTACCCACCAGAGCCCACCTCAAGAATATGGCGGCAGCAGAGGTGGGGGTGTGCGTGTGTCCTTATCTCTTGTATACATAGGACTATTTATTATTTCATTACTATGTATTCGTACTGGGGATGTACAAAATAAGAGCCAGCTTTAGTGGTACATGCTTATAATTCCAATACTTGAAAAAGCTGACACTTGGGGGGGGGTTGCTCTGAGTTCAAGTTATCTTTTTAAAGAACAACTATCCCACACATCCATTGCATAGGGTCTTGGCTCTTATTTGTGATTCATGTTTGGTTTCTTTTGTGCATGCAGTCACCTAACTTGGCAGTGTGGAGGTCATATTTTAATCTTTATCTTGGAAGGATAGTTATGTTAACAGTATATACCATGGATCATCAAGTCTCCCTGCTGTGTAACTGCGGTGAGAAATTACTGAAGAGAGACAGCTGTATTCTTTGAAATCTCACATGTTCTTTTTATATATGTAGGTCTTCATTTGCCCCATGTAGAGCCTGCTCTGGACCACTAATATGAGTCAACCTTTTCTTCCTAATTGTCTCACTTGTTACTCTGCTCACAAAACAGTTTTTCACTTATCTCCATTGGTTCCTTTTGGCTAATGAAAGAGCGTCTTTTGTTTCCTGATTTTTCAAGGATACTCATTATGATATTTGAAAATAAACAGATTATGTAAAAAATAGATTTGTACAGGCTTAGATGTTTTGATGCATGTTTCAGGTGCTGTGTGTAAGCTTGAAAATAGCCTTTGGATGCTTGGCAGTGGTGGTACATGCCTTTAATCTAACAGAGGCAGAGATAGGAAGATTGCTTTGAGTTCATGTATAGACTGATCTACAGAGTAAGTTCCAGGACAGCCGGGGTTACAGGGAAACCCTGTCTTGAAAAAGAAAAGAGCCTTTGCAGCTGCAGTAGAGAGAGACAGCAGGACAGTGATTACTGTTTAGTAAACTGCCTGGACTTCATCCTCTTTGCAGCTTCTACAATGCTCTGCGGAAAGAGTCGGGGACCAAATTGGTGGATGGAACTGGCCACAGACCTCACTACAGCCTTCGGACCCTCTGCAGGGCTTTACGGTTTGCAGCTTCCAACCCATGTGGCAGCATCCAGCGCTCACTCTATGAGGTGTTTCTACTGTTGACTGAGGAGCTGGGACAATGAGTTCACCACGAATGGGAGGGAGCGGGGCTGCAAATGCCACATCCACCAGTGCTTAGCAGTCAATTTGGACAAGAGCTACTCTGCTCTTTTTCCTTTCATCACGTCCCTTTAATCCCACAGTGACAAACATCCCAGACAGCCAGGGCCACACAGAGAAACCCTGTCTCAGAAACTAAACAAAACATGTAGTTCTAGGATATAGCGCCCAGGAGGTTAAATTTTATTCCCAAAATAAGACCAGTTTGTATTTATCTCTATTTGTGTTTTCTCTCTAGGGCTTTTGTCTGGGTTTCCTAACACAGCTCGACAGGGCATCCCACCCAATAGTTCAGAAGCTCATCTGTCAATACATTATTTCTGGCAATGTCAAAAGTCTGCTGAAACAGGTATGTTCTTTGGCATGCAAGGCTTTCTTTGGAAGCAAGGCTGAATTAATCACATTTTAACTATTTGAGGAAAACTTTCTTTTTTATTTCTTCTTTCATTCCATGTTTTAGAGTGTTTTGCATGTGTGTCTAAAGACCACTTATGTTCCTGGTATATGAGGCCAGAGCAGGGCATTGGATCCTCTAGAACTGGAGTTAGTGAAGGTTCTGAGCCACCATGTTGGTGTTAAGAATTGAACCTGGGTCCTGGAAGGGAGAAGCCAGTGCTCTTAATTTCCGAGCCATTTCTCCAGCCCCTTGAAGCAAAAAATGTAAAGACTATAGATGTATATTGTCACCACTCCAGGGGCAGTGGGACCTGGGTGAATGGAGCCTAAAGATGAAGTGGACTAAAGCTCATGCAAAACCAGCTTTACTCAGAGCATCAATTTGTACTCTGTAACGTGTGTAGTAACAGACAGGGACAAGCCACAGAGGCATACAGAGAGCTAACAGTAGCCAGTTATAATGAATAGTCCTAAGTAAATCACTTGCATTTGCTACACCTGGGAGGAACATGAAAATACATTCCAAGAACAATTCCATGCTTTAAAGAAGCTGAGATCACAAGACTTGCTTTCTCACAAGCGCTTAGAATTGCCCTCACACAACTCCACTCTTGGACCTTATTCTGACAATGTATGTTTTAAATGATGAAAGTTTTATATATAGTTATTTCCAGACAGTGTAAATGTACGCATTCCTTTTATTATATGGCTAAATTCTATTGTGACTTTGTTGAATCACTGAGGTAAATTCTGGTATGTATTTTCTGTAAATGGGGCCATTGCACAAGGATATTACTGTATTACTTTCCTGGTTGGGGGCAGGAAACTTGTGGGATCAAACTTAGGATCTCATTCATGGTAGTCAAATACTTTACCCCTGAGCTGTATTCCCATGCTCACCTTTCCCTAAAACAGAACTTAATGGATTTTGTGAATTAATTTTGTTAGTGAGTACAGGCACACAAAAGCCATGGTGTGCGTGTAGAATTCAGAGGATAACTCTCAGCACTTAGCCGCCTTCTTCAAGGCTGAGTTAGGGTGGTTCTATTTCTGTTTTTGTGTTGAATACTCCAAGCAGTTGGCTTTTGAGCTTCTGCCCATCCTCTTGTCTGCACCTCATCTCTCCAGGGGTTCTAGCATAGCCAATAATCATCACCACAGCTAGCTTTTTACATAGGTTCTGAAAAATCGAACTTGAGTTGTCAGACTTGTGTGGCATGTCTCTGACTTGCTTTTTTATTGAGCCTTCCCATATCTTAGGGGGTTTTTTGTTGTTTTTTTGTTTTTTTTTAATTGCCAGTTAGTCATTAGGGTTTGTCTTAGTAACTGCTCTGTTGCTGTGAAAAGACACCATGACCAGGAAAACTCTTATAAAAAGAAAACATTTACTTGGAGTCTTGCTTACAGTTTTAGAGAGTTAATCCATAAAAATCATTGTGGGAAGCAGACAGGTATAGTGCTAGAGAAGTAACTGAGACTTACATGCTGATCTGCAGGCAGTAGAGACATGCATCTGGCATGGACTTTTGAAACCTCAGAGCCCACTCCCAGTGACACGCCTCCTCCAGCAAGATCATGCCTCCTGATCCTTCCCTAATAGTTCTGTTTACTGGGGATCAGACATTCAAACATGAGCCTTTGGGACCATTCTCCTTTTAAACTGTTACAAGGTTCTAAAGGGGGTGGGGGCATTGTTAAAAGCAGCAATCATTTGAGTTTGGTAGGAAATTACAATGTAACACCACACTAAAAGAAACTGAAAAGATTTTCACTATCTAACTTGTTTTTAATGCTGGATCATTAAGATGATAGATGGGAATTTGAAGTTTGGATTCAACATTCTAAAAATAATACATGCTTAACTATGAGAGGCTATAAAAACATGAGAAGATAAAACCACTGAGGTTTGCTTTGTGTAATTGTCATAGCCCATTATTACCTGTTGTCTTGGGGGTTTCTATTGCTGTGATAAACACTGACCAAGTGGGAAAGAAAAGTTTATTTTAGCTTATGCTTTATAAGTGACGCAGACAGAAGCCATGCAGGGGTGCTTGCTCCTCCTACCTTGGTCAGCCTGCTTTCTTATACCATCCAAGACCATCAGCCTATGATCACTCACAGTGAGCTAGGTCTCACATCAGTCACTGACTACAATGGACCACCATCTGAATTGGAGTACCTTCCTCTCAGATGTCTCTAGTTTGCGTCAAGTTCATAAAAAAGAAAGAAAGAACCAGTATACCTATAAATGGAGGGTCAGCTTTGTGTCCTCTGAGAAATCCAGAATTAATAGAGTAAAACCTCATTTATTACAATACTAGCTCAGTTTTGAGGAAAATGATGTGTTTTTGATTTAAAATAATTGAGCATTTTGCTATGTGAGGAAGTGAAACCACATATGTGAAAAAAGTTATTTTAATTCTATATTTTTTTAACTAAACCTTCCTACTCTTACTAATTTTAAAACCAATACAAAAAAATTTGTTCTTGTTTTGGAAGTAATTTTGTGATTTTTACTTAACTCACAGATTTTCTTTTGGAAGCAACGAGAGCAAAGTATTGTTCTCAATAAGGGCTTTATTTATTCTCTGAGAGAAGACCAAAGTTGACATAGTATTGTCATTTCTCAAAGTCTTTTGTCTTTTTAGCCTATTCCAGAACCCAAAGGTGGCCGCCTTATCCAGGTTGAAGGGTACTGGATTTCAGTTGGAGACAAGGAGCCTACAATAGATGAGACATACGTCCTGACAGCGTCTGTTAAGCTGAACTTGAGAGATATAGTCCGCGTGGTCTCTGCAGGGTATGTGTGGGTTTTTCAGTCCTACTGTGACGTCCCTACAAGAGGCACTGGGCTTACTCAGCCTGCTTTTATGATCTACCTGCACTTATGTGATTGGTGGGAAAGACTTAAAGACATTATTTTGATCATTTTTGTAGTTGCTTTGTGTTTCTGGAGAGATGGTTATGTGGTTGTGAGTGCTTGCTGTTCTTTGGGAGGACCTGCATCTGGCTCCCAGCACCCATGTCCAGTAGCTTTATGACTGCCTGAAACTAGCTCCATAGGATACAGAACTTGCTTCTGGAGACCTACATATATATATGCACATGCACACTTATACACACATACTTGCTGACAACAAAATCCAAAAATAGAAACTGAAAGTGAAGTAGTTGATGAACAGTTTTGTCGATTAGCGTCTCTTCCTTATTCTTAGGTAAGTCAGTAACAGTTAATTTCACTTTTTCTTAGAAATACTGCCGGACAGGTTAGAGTTTCTCACCTGAGTATTTTATGAGAAACAATTGTGCTATGGACCCATCTCAAGGCCGGACATGGTCTACAAGCCTTTAATCCTACCTCAACCCCAGCTTGGACAGGAGATTCTCAGCCAGTTTAATCAGAATCCAAGTTGCCTCGGGTAACTTTGGAGATGTGCATTGTAGCTGACAAGTATATATTCAGCTAGGTAGGCATGGTGGTACACTTCTTTAATCCCAGCACGACAAACAGATCTCTGTGAGTTCAAGGCCAGCCTGATGTACATAGCAAGTACCAGGTCAGCCAGAGCTGTGTGGTGAGGCCCTATCTCAAAGCAATAGCAGCAATGAAAAAAACCATAGAACCTTCTCAGTACATGGGTGTCTAAAGTGCTCTTGAGACCTTCCCTCCTCTTTTCCTCCTTTATAATTGCTTTGCTGACTAATATTTTACAGAACCTATCCAGTGCTCATACAGGGCGAAACATCAGTTGGTAAAACAAGTCTGATACGGTGGCTGGCTGCAGCTACTGGCAACCATTGTGTGCGTATCAACAATCATGAGCACACAGATATTCAAGAATACATTGGTTGTTATACATCTGACGCCTCTGGGAAGCTCGTCTTTAGAGAAGGTAGTGTTGTCACTTTATTGCTTGGATGTCGATTTTCATGCTTTTAGATCCATTTCTTATTTTTATAATTATTTGTAATTTGTAGGCACTTGAACTATATCATAATAGTAAATAGTTAAGGCTAATTTGTAGGGCCGTGGAATTCCTGTGTTTGGCCAAATTGAGAACAAGACAGTAATTCTAGAGATTCAAAGAAAATGGGGTAAAGAAGGAGGCTTGGAGTAGATCACGAGAATTTGTGATTTAATAATATTAGATGGCAGGAGAAATGTTAATGTGTTGAACAAAAGGTATTTGTCAGCCCTGGCTCCTCCTGTGCTTAGGAAGAATCCATGTCAATTGCAAGTCTTATTTCTTAGATCAGTAGTTTGCTTGAAGCTGTAATGATTGTGTAAGACTTTTGATTGTACAAATCCTTGTCATTTCCTCCTAGGGGTTCTAATCGATGCCATGAGAAAAGGCTATTGGATTGTCCTGGATGAATTAAACTTGGCACCTACTGATGTGTTAGAGGCACTCAACAGACTGTTGGATGATAACCGTGAATTGCTCATAACAGAAACACAGGAAGTTGTTAGAGCACACCCTCGTTTCATGCTTTTTGCTACTCAGAATCCCCCAGGGCTTTATGGAGGCAGAAAGGTCTGTAACATTTGCCTTCAATATCTGTTTATTACTATATGAAATGGTAAACGCCCTGTTAGACATTTTGGTCTTGTGAAGGTTCTGAATTTTTGTGGTGAATATCAGGGCTGCTATATTGTAATGAAGGAATACGTGTTTTTCTAAATAAGATTTTAATTAAAATGTTATATCACTTTTGTTTCTGCTTTCCAACCACCTCTGTTGCCTCTCTTTCCATCCCTCCAAGTTCTTCCTGAGTTCCCTCTCAAATTGATGGCCTCTTTTCTTTTTTTTTTGTCATTCTTACATAGATAATTTTGGGTAGATTGGTAGATGGACAGAAGCACAACTACATAAAGAAAACCTGCTCTGTCATTTTGTTGTTTATTTACATATGACTTTAGGGCTGATTGCTTTGTATTGGATGTGTGGTCATGGCTCATTGTCAGAATCGCCTTTTCATACATTTATTTTTGTACGTTGCCTAGGTGCTGTCTAGAGCCTTCCGGAATCGATTTGTGGAGTTACACTTTGATGAGTTGCCCAGTTCTGAGTTGGAAGCAATCCTTCACAAGCGATGTAGTTTGCCACCTTCTTATTGCAGTAAATTGGTTAAGGTCATGTTGGACCTTCAGGTATCTCAAATCCTGATCTGCGCTTACATTTAGATGGACTACATTAGTTAGTGTTGACACTACAATTTGATAATTTTCTTAAGCAGAAGCACCCTGTCCATTTATGTTTAGAGAATAAGGCTTTTGTGATGTTTACTTTATATGACAGTAGTTCCCTAGTTGTATATATTATTTGCAATTTTTTCAAGACTATTTTCTTATGTTGCCTAGAGTAGCCTAGAACTTGTGACTTTTTTAATTATAATCATTGTTATAATAAAAATATAATATTTTTATTAATTATGATAAAGATGTGAGCCAAGGAAATGGTTCAGTGAGTAAAAACCCTTCTGCAAACCTGACAACCTGAGTTAGATTCCCAAAACACAGTACAGCAAGGAGAGATTCAACTTTTAAAATTTGATCACCGACCTGTGCTTACAGACAAAACAGAGATGATGTTGGTTAAATCCATGGTCATGACACCTGAGTGGACATGACTACCTTTCTTTATGCTTGTCCTTTGGTTGGTGATAGATTCAGGGCATTGCACACACCAGTCAAACATTCTGCCAACTCCTAAGATTTGTCATCTCTGAGTTCGAGGTTAGCCTGGTGTACAGAGCGAATTCCAGGACAGCCAGGGGTATGCAGAGAAACCCTGGTGGGGTGGGGGTGTGAAGTAGTGTTTTTTTTTTTTTTTTTTTTAATCAGAAATTAATTATGTTTTAGAAAGCTATTAATACCCTTGGTCACACCGTCATGTCCTCTTGTGAGTTTTTGTGTTTTATACCCCATTGGGTTCAGATAGTACTGTCTGCATGAGCATAGGCAGCTTAACATTGGCCACACTACTGAAGAGGAATGAGCCCTCCTCCCTCAGTGGTCATCAGTTGCTAACAGTGCCTCGCCTTCATTGCGATGGGGCCATGTATTAAGTTTGACTTGTTATACAGGTTACCCACAGCTGCTCTGAATTCATGAGTGCAGCTATGTCAGATGACAGTGTTTTCCAGTGCTCTTCCCATCTTCCAGCTCTTACATTCTCTCTCCCTCTTCTCCCATATTATTTCCTAAACCTTTCTGAAGATGATATAAATGTCCCACTTAGAGCCGAACATTTATAGTTGTATGTACTCAGTAGTTTGAACAGTTATTAAGTCTTCCCGTTGACTGTTGCTCACTGCTAACAGATGCTTCTCTAACCAAGGTTTAAAAGGCACTAATACAGAAACAAAAGGCAGACAACTAGATATCTCTTTAGTAAAGCATCAGTTGTAGGTCCCCTCCCTAGGACCTATGTCTTCCCCAGCATGAGCTTTTGGTCAGACTTACACTGCCAGGCATGAGTTGCCCCTGTGGAGCAGGCCTCACAGTCAGGATGCTATTAGTTACCCCCATAATCGTGGCAGATCAGTGTTGGAGCATACAGGGTCCACTGCTGACTAAGTCCATTACTCATTTTTCTCCCCCAGCAAACTGTATGGTTCCTCTTTTATACTCTGAAAGCTGGTTGGCAGGGAGGAAGATTTCCCATCAGTTCTGGCGTAATTCCTGAAACCAAATGTTGTCTTCAGTAACAGGATTTTACCATCTAGTTATTTATATCAGGTAGCCAAAAGCAATGGCAATAGCACGTGTTGTTTTGGGGGCTTCCTGAACCTCCTTTATATCTGGCACAAAATTTAAATAACTCATGTCTTCTGAGAAGAATATTATTCACTCTCTGTTAAAATTCCTTCTAATTTTTAGAGTTTGTCATTAATCTTCAAAGTATTTGGTTTCCACAGGGACGTTGTTGTGTCTTTAGTTGGGTTAGTCCCCCCTCTGCCTTTCTCTCCCCCACTCCTCCTGCTCTTCTTACCCTGGTGTCCTTCTCTTTGACGTCATGCGCTCTGCTCTCTCCTAGCCCCAGTTTCCTGTTATCTTTCACACTATTTAGATGATTCTTTCCTTCTGTACTAGAGATGGAATTTCTTTGTTTAGTATTTTTGCATATTAGTTTGAACATTATTTCCAGATAATTGCAGGTCATTTCTGAGAAGTTAAATCTAGTAAAATGAATTTGTTAAGAAAATTATGTAAGATATAATTTATTGTATTTAGTATAGTAAGAATCAGTTGTTTATTTTTATATTTTAATAGTCCTACCGTAGACGGTCCTCGGTGTTTGCTGGAAAGCAAGGATTTATTGCCCTTCGAGATCTGTTCCGATGGGCTGAGAGGTACAGATTGGCTGAGCAGACTGAGAAGGACTATGATTGGCTACAGCATTTGGCCAATGATGGTATGTTTTAAATCATAAAATGATGCCAGATGTGTTATTAAAACATACTTTCTAAATTGTGTGTGGCACATTTTCTGCTTTGTTCCAAAAGCAGCTTTCTCTTTCTGCTTTCCTTGCCCTTGTGAGTTGTAGTTCTGGCGGCCTCTGCTTCCTTGTAGTTCTCTTATTTTAGACTGGGTCTTGCTTTTCAGCTTTGGTTCATCTGTAATTCTCTTGCCACCACCTGTGAGTGCTGAGACTATGACATGAACCACTGTGGCCAGTTTCTGTGAGTTTTCTAACCCTAGCTTAAGTGGCTATGTGTGGAAGGTAGGCTGTAACATGTTCCCTTTTAGAAATTGCCTTGGAGATTAGTAGCTTGTTTCCTTTAATATAGTGACCACAGAGAGTCCAAACAATGATCTGGTTATTTTAATTTCGTTTATAGAAAGAATTTATATGTTATTTGCTATGAATCAGAGAGAGCATTTTTTGCTATGAAAGCAGAGAAAGTACTCTCCTGGTTTTGAAAGTCTTTAATATGGCCCTCTTAAAATAAGGAGCATAAATAATGTCCTGTGAGCTTTTGTATTTTCCCCTCTGGTACTAATTGGGCTTACTGGGGAATAGTCCTGTTATTATAGAGTCATAGTACTGGCCCCCAGCTCTGGGAGGATGGTCCTTTAGAAGGTACATTCTGACCACTCACCTTCAAACACCCTAATTGGAAAAATGGTGAAATAGGAAAGGAGTTTATTCAGTATAGCCACACTAGGAGGCTAGCTGGGGGGGGGGGGGGGGGGGCACAGAAGCAATGTCTTCAGTCCTGTAATAAGAACTAACCAGCTTTTGTGAAGAAGTGGGTGTAGTGATCAGTACTAGTCTATGGCCTGGTCGAACCTTCTCTTAGGGTTGACTACACAGTGCCTGTCAGCAGTAAGAAAGTTTCTGCTACCTGAGAGTGGTTTTGATCATGTCTAAGAATGTTTATCCGTCAGATCTATTGTTTTTAGAATATAAGGTAGATTGTAGGAGAGGACAACTTGGAGAAAGGATAAGCCAAGATGGGTAAGATGATATAAGGCCTCCAAGTTCAGCACAGTGGCTGGAGACTTTTGAGAGCTGTCTTGGTTAAAGGTGGCAATTGTCAATCTGTTGATTTTGATGCCCCTGTGGACCTTGAACATACCAATGTGCTGTGATATTGGCATTTAGACTGAGGCTAGCCTGGGTGGCACATGGGATTCTGTTGGAGATAACACATTTTTATGCTTTTCTTTTTAAAGTAGTGACACATGATGAAGCATTTTTATCTCTTTCTATGTTTATACATGTAAGCCACTACTTACACTGAGATTTCAACTATTTCCAAATATCAGAAGCTTTCTTAATTTGATTGTTTGGTGAGGGGGAGACTCATTATGTAGTCCTTAGGCTTGGGACTTGCTGTAGCTCAGGCTGGCTTTAAACTCATTTGATTCACCTTTCAAATATTGCAGGCTTATGCTACCATACCTGACTTCTGCTTTTCCATGAGCTTCACCTACATGGGATCCTACGGTGTATACACTTTAGGGTCTTCTGATTTTGTGTACAGAGGTCAAATTCTCTTTTTTTCCTTAAAATTATGTGACAACCCATCATAATACAGTAAGCTATTTTCTAAAGAATGTTTGGATCATTTAATTGGGCTGTTACAAAGATGGCTTCTTTGAACATTTGTGTACATCTTTTGCAATACACACTTACACTTGCTCATTTGTTTTTGAAATACGTGATAATCACATTGTTGGGGCGTGGCTCTAGCATGTTGTTAATATAATAGTCTCTTCTCATTTCTCAAGGTGGTTCTTGAGATCCCTGTTCCAGCAGCAATGTGGGAAAGTTCTCAACATTCTTCACTGTTATCATCAGATGCTTAATTGTCCCTTTATTTCAACCTTCAGGTTTCATGCTTCTGGCAGGTAGAGTCAGGAAGCAGGAGGAAGCTGATGTAATTCAAGTAGTCCTCGAAAAACATTTCAAGAAAAAATTGTGCCCTCAGTCTCTCTTCTCCAAAGAAAGTGTTTTAAAGTTCCTGGGTAAGTAGACCCGACACCATAGGAGCATGAGTAAAGCTGTGCTCAGTAGAGCCTACAGTTTGATTCTGCTTTGATAGGTAAATCGTCTACCCAATCAAGTCTGTTGGAGTCTGAATTCAGCCATATAGTGTGGACTGAAGGCATGCGAAGACTGGCAGTGCTTGTGGGCAGGGCGCTGGAATTCGGTGAACCTGTGTTGCTGGTTGGAGACACTGGGTAAAGCTCTGAAGCCATTGCTCTTTGAGAAGTCTCAGTTTGCCACATGGCATTGGGTTACATCTGCAGGGCTGAGTGAAGTACTTAGGAGTTTCTTTTCCCTTTAGCACTATTGGTCCCCCCCCTCCATTCTTTCAAAGCAAGATCTGTTATTTCTTTACCTTCATACTAAATCCTTTGCTTATAGAAGTAAGTGTTCTCTCCTGTTATGTCATTGGGAGCTATATTTATCCATTTACTATTTTAAGTGTGTTCAGGAGATGTGGAGAGAAGTAGTTACTAGTGTTTCTTGGAGAGTCTATAAGGATTGTGTTTCTTCCTTTCCCTTGATTGCTTTTGGTAGAATTAAAAGAATGAAGTATGTACAGTTGGTGGTCTTCTGTACAAAGGACTTGGGAGATCACTGATGTTCTACAGAACAACAACATAAGTCTGGGTTGCAGGGGTCCTCAGTTGAAGTAGGCTTGTAATGAGGTCTCACTGTGGCTCACCTCATGATGATACAATGTCTGTGGCTATGTAGTTGGAACAGATGCTGCTTAGTAATCTGGGTGTATATTTCTAATAGGTGTGGAAAAACTACTATCTGCCAAATGTTTGCAGCTTTGGCAAATCGGAAACTATACTCAGTCAACTGCCACTTGAACATGGAGACATCAGACTTCCTTGGGGGTTTAAGGCCAGTGAGACAGAAGCCAAAGGACAAGGTTTGTCTACTAGCAAGTGTTGATCTGTTCATTTAAAGAACTCTGGTTGCTAGTTTCATGTATTGAATTCACAGTGGAAGACCTAGTTCAGATTCATGTGTGTGTGCATGCTTCACTGCTCTAGAGGCTGTCTTCACAAATTGTCCCTTTCTTAGACCTTGCTTCTTGAAGAATGTGTGTTTTACCTTAGATATCTAGCTATGTGTGTATTTAATTCCTCTTGCTTCTTTTCCAAACCATAGGAAGAAACAGACACAAGACTCTTTGAGTGGCATGATGGACCACTGGTTCTGGCCATGAAGGAGGACAGCTTTTTCCTCTTAGATGAAATCTCATTAGCTGATGACTCTGTTCTGGAAAGACTGAACAGGTGACATAAGTGAGGGACTTGTCTTTACTGGTGACTGCTTTTGATCCCCTTTATTAACTCTCTACGCTTGCTTGGTACATAGGAAATGATTGGATGTGCAGGAGTTGTTCTGCTTGCAGGAATCAGATGGTTGTTTGGTTTGTTGTTTTACTTTTTCCTTCAATAATCAGAAATAATCCATGTGGGATGATGGTGCTAAAACCAAATGATCTTGAGTTACAATAATATTTAAAAGCAGATTATATGCTTGCATTTTATTACTTAATGTTTTAAATGAAGCTAGTATTAGAATCCTAAATTTGATAGCTGTAAGGCATTTCTACAACCTCAGACCATTATTAGTCCTGATATAGTGACATCCATTTTTCTCTTGTACTGGGATATTGTATAGCATAAAATGTACCTTGTTTATATTATAACTACAGTTCAGTGTTCAGTGAACTTACTGAGATTTTCAGTCACCACAGCCCAGTTGACACCATGTAGTAGGGTTACTTCTGAACAGTTAATTCTAGATTTTACTCTTGTTCCAGGCAACTACTAATTAACTTCTCTACAGCTTTGTCTTTTCTCAATATTCCATATAAATGCTTTATTCTCGTGCTTTCCATGTTAATATTTGTCTTATATGATTGTGTTCGTGCATGTGAACATGAGTATGTATGGAGGACAACCAACCTTTGGGTGTCTTCCTCTGGTATTCCCAACTTTTTTTAGACAGTCTTTCACTGATCCCAGAGCTCATCATTTTGACTATACTCTTGCCAGCAAGTCCCATGAATCCAAACTCAGGTCCTCATGTTTGTGCAGCAATCTCCCTATCAACTGAGCTCTCTCCCTAGCCTGTTGCAGTGAAAACTGGAAGTCACTTTATAGCCCAGATTGGCAGTTCCCTGAGTGTTGGGTTTCCAGTATGAGCCACCATACCCATACAGCTCTGTATTAATGTTTTAAAGTTTGTACATATTACAGTCTATATTATCTGTGTGTTTCTTTTTATTACCAACAGCATTGAATGTGTGACATTTTTGTAGGTATTTTCGTTATTTCCAGTTTGGGGTAATTATAAATGGTGTGAGAGTGAACTGTTCCATTTAAGACACCCATTGTCATGACAGTGCAGTGGTAGGGAGGTAGGGCAATTTAGAAAGAGAAATCAATTAGTTTGTTTGACCAAAAGTATGTTTCTCAGCTGGTGAAATGGCTCTGGGTAAAGGTTCCTGTGACCATTTGGTGAAAGAAGAGTACCAGTGCTCAGAAGCTGTCTTCTCGCCTCTACCGCTGTGCTGTGAAACACAGAAGCTCACGCACGCACTCAGACACACACGATAACTAAGAAGCATATAAACAAAGAATGGGGAGTTCTAGACAAGCATAGGCTATATAATGAGACTCCGTTACACAGACAGCATATGACAGGACACCAGTAAATTGTAACCTCCACAAAGGACTTACGGTTTTTTTTTTTTTAAAGGATGTTGATATCCACAGAATACAGTACAAAAGCCTTTTCTGAACCCCTCCCCCACAATGTTTCTTTTAGTGTTCTTGAAGTGGAAAAGTCTCTGGTATTGGCTGAGAAGGGCAGCCCAGAAGATAAGGACAATGAAGTGGAGCTCCTGACTGCTGGGAAACATTTCCGGATATTAGCGACCATGAACCCTGGTGGTGACTTTGGGAAAAAGGAGGTAAAATTGCTTCCTGGAGCAGAATTTTGCTTTAGTTTTTTACTTCAGCTTATGGACACTCCTAAATGTAGTATGTTATACTACATTTGTATGGTAGTTAACAATTCAGTGATGGATTATAAACTCAAAAATATGTGTAATTATTATCGTTATTATTGAAAAGCCATATAGACATTTCTGTATTCACCATTTCACTCTATGTGCCCCAGATGTCATGAGTTTCTCTCTTCACTGACCTGTTACTCTGAGTTGTTCTCACTCCAACACTTAACTATTGTAGTGTATATCTTGCTGTGAGAGACTCTTGGTCTCCATTTGTGTTTGTGTTTGAGAAAGAGTCTCTGCATAACCAAGCTCTTGAACTTGGCTGAGCCTTCCAGGAATGCATGTGCCACCATGTACAAATAGAAATTTGCTTTCTTAAATGCTAGAGTGATCTTAGGAGTGATTGCAAAGTGTCACATAGATGTCACAGCAGTGTTGGCCATGGTAGCACATGCCTGGAATCTCAACAATGGGGAGATAGAAGGTCTTCAACATTCTTGAAGCCAAACCAGGCACATAGTTATAGATAAAATATGTCCGTGCTCTAACAGGTTATGTGAGCCACCAGATTGGAAGTACAGTTCCTTCTCTTTAGAGGGTTATGCTTAGAAGCAGGCAAGAGCCAACAATCCTGTGATTTCAGAATGCTCAGAGAGGCATTTGGTAAGAAGTGCGGCATTGTGGGCCTGGTCAAGTATAAGAAAAATAAATGATCTTTAATGAAGCATCATGACATTGTTGGTTGCCTAAAATGTTAGCCTAGTATTTTCTTAGTAGTATAAGAGAAAAAGGATGTCATGGTGCTTTAGAGATCTGGTTTCAAGATTGTTTTCTTTCTTCACTTCCCACACATAATTAACACACATACATGGGTTGCACACCATGCACAAACACCTGAAATGAAAACAGTGTGTCACAGAGGAATACACTCAACACTCTTAATAAGGGCAGGGTACCCTATTAACCCGAAAACTCATTGGGTTGTCACTTCCTGGGCTACATCCACATCACTACTTTCCTGCAGGAAGTATTTTGTATTGTATATGTTGAGCTCAGGTTCTTAAATTGTGGCTTGTCACATAAAAAAATGTGTTGACAAATGTGGGAGAATAATGAAAACAAATTCAGCAGTAGAGTTTCTGAGTATATAAAGACCAAAAATTAATTCAAAATCAATACATAGTAATCCAAGGTATTCCTGACAACTCTTACCGTCTTGCATCACGTCACTTCCATGAAGTCTTTGCTCTGAACATGTGATATATGTGATTTGTCCTATGTCACTCATTCATATATGGGTAGCATGGGTAGCAGTCCTATGTCACACACATATATGGGTAGTAGTGAATACTGTCTGATACACCTCTGCTAAGATTTAAGGCCACTATGTGCCGTGAACTATATCCTGTAGTACTTTTACTGCATGTGCAAATTATGGTAATCTTAGAAAACCACCGGCTTAATTATGGAAAATAAAGAATCTCAGTATTTTATAACACCCCCCCATAAAACAACAATAGCAAAAAGATGATTTATGTTAACTTACCTACCATGTTCACTTACACGTTACATAACACAAAGTGGCTATCTTTTCCCCAAGGAAAGGCTAACTTGCTTTTGTGTCTTTAATACAGTGAGGTAAGCTCTTAATAGAGCAAGTACTAAAGTTATTGGCCATCCATAGTTATAGATAAAATATGTCCGTGAACTTAGATGAGCTGTGCCTTGTACAGACTTTGTTCTTGATCTTTTAGTAATAGATTAGAGAGATGGTGCTTACTAAGAAATTGGTGACAGATTGACTTACTAAGAAGTTATGCACCTGTAACACATCTGTCATCAGTGGTTCTGAGTTTGAAAAAGGAAACTAGAATGTAGATAGTAGCAGAAGCTGTCTGACTGTAAGAGCAAAGCAATTTTTTGGTGTATGAGAGTTGAGATTGCATGCCTCTGGATTTTCTCTCACTGTGAGCCATATAAAAGATGTGTTCTTTTACTCAAGACAGCACTTCTCTATTCAAAGACAGTTGTTTGTGTAACTGTTTTGTAAAGGGATGACTTACAATGGATTCCCGCCATTGCTACCACTTTGCTCTCTGAGGGCTTGAAGTTCTGCACAACATCAGTAAACAGAGTGATAATGCCAGCATAAGGAGTATCAGAGATAAATCTGCAACATCTGTGCAAATCCACCAAAACTTGCTCACTAAATTGAATCTACTAGAGAGGCCTCTAATAGTTGCTGGAGTCACTGCTAGCTAACATTCCTTTCAAAGGAAGGACTAGTTCTTCAGCTTCACAAGTTTTTAATTCTCATCAGCTGTTGTGTTCCTTATAGCTCTCTCCTGCCTTAAGAAACCGATTTACAGAAATATGGTGCCCACAAAGCACAAGGCGTGAAGACTTAATTCAAATAATAAACCATAATCTTCGTCCAGGATTGTCTTTGGGCAGAAAAGGTCATAAACGTGAGTTTGCAGGGTGGTGATGGGTTGGGGGGGGGGGGGGGGGGTTGAGAGTGATGAAGTCTTTTATGAATAATTATTAGTATGTATAGTCAGTATGTTATAATAATGATAGAGGCAGAAATAGAGCACAGTAGATGTGTGGGAAACATTTGCCTCTAATCTTCCTGAAAGTTTTTTCCCATTTTTTTTCTTTGATTGTTTTATAGGGTTGTGTGTGTACATATTTTACATGTATATAGACACATGTGGAGACAGACTGAGGGTAGGACTGTCTTCCCTTGTTCTAGACAGGGTCCTCAGTCAACCCCGAGTGGTTATCCCTGCCTGCTTTCTTTGTGGATCTCCCCTGTCTTCTGAGACTGGACTTACAGGGAGGACACCAGGCCTACCTAGAATCTACATGGGCGCCAGGGATCTGAACATAGGTCCTTAGATTTGGGTGGCAAGCACTTTAGCCTCTGAACCATATCCCTGGCCTTTGTACTCATTACTGTCTTGACAGGTTTTTATTTAAGTGTTCATTTTTATGTGTCATAAATGAATCTTTCAATTTTATCTTTCTATAAAAAATCTTCAAGCAAAAGGAAAATAGAATATTTAAAAACTAATATAAGTAAACTAGTGTTCAAAAGGAAATCAGAATAATATTTAAAAACTAATGTAAGTAAACTAGAGTTGTCAAATCTAAACATTTTTTAAAGCTTATATATTGGTTTAATATATGTTTTTATTGTAGACACCAAATGGACTAAATTGGGAATCTAGATTTGGTCTAAGATACAACATGTACTGCTTGTAGATCTTTTTTCCTACTTTCTTAATAATATAGAACAGACACATGCTTCTTTGGGATTGTTTTCTGTTGACATACTTTTGGAACATGTTCTGAAAAGCAGACAGTTGAGAGAATCACCTTCATGTAACTGCTCTTGCCCTGCTGTTTCATGAGCAATTGGCATTGCAGTCACCCAGCACAGGCGTCCTTCTTTAAAGATCAGTGCCGTGGAACATGGCGAGTAAAGCAGGCACGCCGTAATAATTTTCAATTTTTCATCTGGCAGCACAGCAGTGAGACAGTGTAAAATGGTTTTGTTTTGTTTTGGCTAGGTTACCTAGGCTAGCTTCACACTTAAGATCCTTCTGTCTCAGCCTTCCAAAAACTAAAATAATAAGCATGTTCACCACACAGGACTTGTTTCATACCTCCAATATTTATAGTTCATTTCAGAAGTTTGTATAGAGTTCTTTACATTTCATTGATGATAACTTCGAATCTTTGTGTACTACTTAAGGAAATTCTTTATTTTCAATTGTTTTATCATAAAAGTCTTTATAAGAACAGGCATTCCATTTGAATCATGAGACAAATTTGTGTAAAGCATATAGATAAAGGTAGAAAGAACACTGACAGATGCACATTCACAAGATTTTTCATGTAACCTACAAAGCAGCATAGACCTTGCCCCCCTCTGTTCTGGGATGTTTCATAGAAAAGAGTTACTTTTGCTTCATTCTAAGGGGCTGACATAGCTGAAGTGATGCTGGATTTCATTGATTGGCTGACCCACCAGGAGTTTGGACGAAAGTCTGTGGTCAGTATTAGAGATATTCTGTCTTGGGTTAACTTCATGAACTCAATGGCAGAGGAAGCTGCTGCGAAAAGGCTGGAGACCATCTCTACTGTGACGTCTTTTGTCCATGCTGCATGCCTGGTGTATATAGATGGAATAGGCTCTGGTATGTTTCTCTTGGGGACAGCAGGCCTGCTTGTCAGGATAGAGGAGGGTGGGGAGAGGAAGCAAAGCCAGGTCATGTATTTCTAGAGTCATTTTACTTGGCTATTTCCCACACTCAGAATAGCCCCTTTCCTCACACTTTCTTTGAAAAGTCGGCATTTTTCACAGACTAGGTCCTAAACAAAGTCATCAGCCAGTGAGAAAGCTCCGTACATAAAGGTGTTTGTCACCAAGAGTAATGTCCCGAGCTTGTAAAAAGAAAGCAGTAACTCTCACAAGTTGTCCTCTGAACTCTATTTATGTGCAGCAGTACATGTGTGCATCCCTCCCCCAAACGCACATGTTTAAGTAAGTTAAGGAACCAAATGGTGAATAGTGCTATATATTGTCTCTAGATGAGTTTGTGGTTGAGTGACATCAGTTCGTCCCCGAGAAAGCTGCTATTGGTGGTGGATAAATCAGAATGTTGGATGCGCATTCTTCCCTTTTTTTCCCTCAGGGATGCTTTACATTGGAAACTATATTTAACCTGTTGTTGTGCTGAGGTCCCTTTGAGATCTGAGCTCTTACTGATTACGGTGGGTTTGATGGTGCTACTCCTTCATGTTCTGATATTCTTATAGGAGTAACTTCCTCAGGATTTGGTACAGCCCTCTTGGCTCGAGAAGAATGTCTGAAATTCCTAATAAAGAGACTTTCCAAGGCAGTACGACTGACAGACTATCAGAAAGATGAGTTGAGGATTTATGATACGCTTAAACCCAAAGAATTCACTGATGTAGATGACCTTTGGGGAGTCCACCCATTCTTTATTCCAAGAGGTAAGAATGCTTTTAAATAAGTAATTATTCCCCTTCTGCAGCTTGCAAAAGTACTTTTGTTAGGACTTAATTCCGTGTGTGTTACTCAAGATGGTTGTGTGTTACGATTGTTTTTCATGTGGTGAAGTTCTAAACCCCATTAGAGGTAGCAAGCTTGTAACTGAACTGCATAGCCTGTTGTCTTATAATTCATTCTAACTATAAATTTATTGTTTTTCTAAAGACAAGTTTATGAATCTTTAGGAGCCGGTAGTTTTCCTGATTCTTCCTTGTGCAGAAACCTAGAAAATATCTATTCATTGAGCTGGGTAGATAAATTAATGGTTAAGTGAGAAATGACATGTAAGAGACAATAGATTTCACTTCTAATGCTTACTCTCCCACTTACTAAAATGCCTCTGTCAAATGTTTACTTATTAATTTTGTGGTGCTTGAATTAAACCCAGGATCTCTGGCATGATTATACATCTCTTATGGCATCCTTAATATTTATGACCCCGACTTCCATGTCCTTCCTCTATGAGTGGCACAGTGACAGTATAGGGAAATACCTATTCATAATGGTGGATTGTACTGAGGATGTGTAGTATTCAAAGTATAGTTTGGGAAAGACATGTCAGCGGTAGACTTGTATTTGTGGTTTATGTGTATAGTAAGTGGAAAGATGGTTTTTATGGAGGGCACAGTTGAGAAAAGTATGTTGTGGGCTTTAAAATTTCTGTAAGATCCCAAACTGGGGGAATCCTGAAAGTGGGGATAGACATGTTCATTCCAGTAGTACTTGCTGATGGTAGCCTACCTGATGGATAGGTAACCTTGGGTTGAGAGATGTATGGGCATTGGTTATACTCAGCTGGTGTCTCTTTTCACTTTCCTTAATAAGGACCTGCCCTGAATGGGCACGGTATGGCTGACTATGCCCTCAGTGCAGGCACCACTTCTAGGAATGCCCAGAGGCTCTTGAGAGCTGCTAAACTGAACAAACCCATTCTCCTGGAGGGCTCACCTGGTGTTGGCAAGACAAGCTTGGTGGCTGCATTAGCAAAGGCTTCAGGAAATACCCTGGTTCGAATCAACTTGTCAGAGCAGACGGTAAGCTTAGGCATCCTAGAATGCATATGAGATAAAGAGAGGTTGGATTGTCTGTCTATTTAACAAAGATTCCTGAGGAGAAATCATGTCATGTGGTGATAAGTATCACAGAATCATCCAAACTAAGTCTTCTGCATTCTTCGTAGCCAGCACCTGCAATAGTCTCTTATTTAGATGTTTTAATTACAGTTTTCTTTTGACAAAGGACTGCTCGTGTTTGTATGCAATATACCATTTGATTTCTTTTCCTTTCTCAAAAATCTTAGAAGTAACTTTAAAAGTCTTAAGAAAATGTAAGGCAGATGTAAAATGGATTGGGATCCGGGAGCAAGACTTGCTACTGCTTTTACTAATGTTTGTGCTGAAGCTCACGAATTAGTCTCCAAGAAGAACTAATGATCTGAGTATCTGTTTCCGATACTTGGTGCATTTTGATCAGAAGATTCTCCGGGCGTTCTGGGGCTTCTGGTAGAGAGTGTCCAGAATAGTGGAGACACTACAGGAAAAAGAAAAGAGGGAGGGTTAGGGAATTCTGTATGATGTCCACCCAAGCAAATTTATCATTTCAGATTCAGGGCTGTAGGTTCCAGATTTATTTTGTTGGTTCATTGGTTTAGGGTTTTTTGTTTGTTTGTTTGTTTGTGTTTTTCTCTTTTGTGTTTGTTTTTTCTTTGGTAATGATGTGACATTTTGTTATAGGACATTACTGATCTATTTGGATCAGATCTACCTGTTGAGGGTGGCAAAGGTGGTGAGTTTGCCTGGTGTGATGGCCCCCTGCTGGCAGCTTTGAAAGTAGGCCATTGGGTTGTGTTGGATGAGGTGAGTATCAGGACCAAGGTGGGATCGCAAATGGGTGAGAAATAGTTGGAAGATGCAGAATCAGTGTTTTAATGGAGGAGTGTTGTAGTGAGGTTTCTTGGTCCCGGGCGGCCAGAGGTCCAGACCCATAGACTTTTAGCCCTAGACCCCTTAGCCGCCCGCCACTGTTCAGGCCCCCAGAAATGATTTAGACGTTTATGTTAACTTCATGCTGTTTGGCCTATGGCTCAGGCACATTGCTAGCTAGCTCTTACATCTTAATTCAACCTATTCTCAATAATCTTTCCTGCCACGTGGCCCATGGCTCACCTGTGTTCCTTAGATGTTGCTGCTTTGGGTTTCAGGCTCAGTCTGTCTGACTCTGCCCTGCTTCTCCTACCTATGCTTTCTCTGATTTCTCTTCACTTTTTCTATGGTGCCTGTCATGGCCAAAACAGCTCTTTTATTTAAAGATTGATATTCACAGCATACAGAAAGGTATTCCCACATCAGAGGACCTTTTGGCAAGGACAGATAAAACTAGGAAAAAGGCTTTCTGTATTCACATTTAATTCAGAAGTGCTTTTACAAATTGTGTCATGCAGCTCAGGTTTCAAGAGTGCTCCAGGGTAACTGGGGACCCACACACACTGATATATAAAAGTAGTAAATGATCAATGTTAAATATGTATTTAATAAATTAGTCATCTTAATTGAAAGCTTATCATGAGACATGCTAAATACTAAATCTTTGGAGTGGGGGTAAGTGATAATTCAGAGAGTGGCTGGATAGAGATGGCAGTTTCACTGGACAAAGACCTCTCCCCTGGTCCTAGATGACGGGGTTTGTGAGAATTAATCAAACTGATTTGCTGCCTGCTGCTGGGGCAGACACCAAGGAGAGATAGATAACCACGGTGGGTGGGGCAGGTCAGAATATTTATTATCAAAAGGGGAAGCTTAGATTTACGTTAAAGTCCACACTGGCTGTATTCAAGCTTGCCCCCAGGGATTGTAGGCACCCACTTAGAGCAACATCTTGTTTGGGAATAGACATGATGAGGCTCAGGTAGAAGTAGCTCAGATGGCTGCATTTTAGTGCTTTGCATTCTTCCACTTAGCTTTTCTCTGTTCTCTGACGACCGCCGTGACTGTGACTCACGGTCTGAAGGCTCATCGTTAGCTAGTTCTCTTCATTGTCCTCAATCTCAAAACTCTGAGCTAAAAGTTAATTCTCTATCCCGCTTTGTGTTACTGTATCACAGCCTTGAACCCATTAGTATCGAGTGTGCTAGTACAGAGACCAGTGCAAGTTCATTATAATCTACATAATTATATGTGTTCAAAGATTTTTAAAGTTTGGTTTTTGGTTTGTTATTTTTTTTTAAGTTTAGTTTGTATTTAATTATCTTCCTTACAAACTCACATGGGGGTAGGGTAGATGGACGGTGGTTAAGAGCTCGGAGAACAGCTTTTCAGTTCTCAGCGGTCACATTAGTGCTTCACAGCCATCTCTAACTTCAGTTCCAAGGGATCCAAGAGCTTCTTCTGACTTCCTCAGCAACAGGAACACATGTGGTGCACATACACACATGCCAGTGAAATGCTGAGGCACATAGAATAAAACAAATAAATCTAAAAGAAAATGGAAAGCCATGTAAAGGCTTTGTATTCATGCATATTTAAAAAATTATATTTTTTAATTTATATAAAAGTTTATGCCTATACCAAATCTCTTCCAGTATATGAGAAATAAAATTTGAGTTTCTCTGACTTCAAACAAAAAAGCCTATTTTACTTTGCTACCCGTAATTATTTCTTGTCTTTTGTTCTAGTTATACACTGAAATAATGAAACAGATATTTGCACTTTCTCTCCCAAATAGCTTAACCTGGCTTCTCAGTCTGTACTAGAAGGACTTAATGCTTGTTTTGATCATCGAGGAGAAATTTACGTACCAGAGCTAGGCATGAGCTTTCAAGTTCAGCATGAGAAGACCAGGATTTTTGGCTGTCAAAATCCCTTTAGACAAGGAGGTGGGAGGAAGGGCTTGCCTAAGTCTTTCCTTAACAGATTCACTCAGGTAAGATTCCCTGCTGCCCTGAAACCCTAGGACATGCCATCACATGTCCACTATGTATAACAGAGGATTTGCTGAATGTTCCTCCTTCCCTGTCTTTATACCGTCACCTGGAGACATTGGTGTATTGTCTTTTAAAAGACAGGTTACTGCCCTTATAAGGACTTCATAAATATGCTCTGGCATAGAGGCAGGTCATTAATGATGATCTTTTACAGGTTTTCTAATGAAACTAATGTATTTCAGGGTCGATATTTTAGAATAGAAAACTGCCATGAGCTGGGCATAGTGTCACATGCCTCGAGAAACAGAGGCAGGTGGATCTCTGTGAGTTCAAGGACAGCCTGGAGTACACAGTGAGACCCTGTCTAAAAAAAGAGAGAATATCCACAGATAAAATCCAGTATCCCTTCATCTATCATTAGCAAAATAAAAAATGTTATGTCTCTCTTTGTTTTTGAAAAGGGGTGTATTTTTACTCATGCTTATTTTAGTTGGTATTTTCAGAGTTTGATTTAGAATTTTGAAAGTGCACCTTGTGTTAGCTCTGATACCCTCTTCATTGATGACTAAGAATTTTCTGAGTATCATTTAATACTGTTTATTGTGCTGGAGAGATGGCTCAACAGTTAAGAGCAGTGGCTGCTTTTGGATAGGAACTTGGTTTGATTCCCAGCATGGCTGCTCACAACCATCTGTAACTCCAGTCCCAGGGGACCCTCTTCTGACATCTGCAGGCACCAGGCACAAATACATATACATGTATGCAGCCAAAACACTAACACACATAAAATAATACAATTAGCTTTTAAAAAACGATGTTTGTTATGAAAAATTTCAAATACAAAAAGTTGAGTGAGTTTTACAGCAATTATGTTCTTATTGTCTGAATCTGAAAGTATTTAAGAATACTTGTTGGAAATTGTTGAAATTAAATGCAATCTAAAAGTGAATTACACAAGTCTCCTTTCTCTAAGATTTATCTCTAAGATTTAAATGTCAAGCCTGTTGTCTTTATTTTGAAACTAGATTTTCATTGTAACAAATTTCTAAAACTCAATTATTGCTCTAGTATTAAGTAAAACCAGCATATAACATGATATGGTAATCATTTTCTAGAGAAAAGCATTGATATTATGTGGTGTTTGGGTTTTATAGGTCTTTGTGGATCCCCTTACGGTAGTTGACATGGAGTTTATTGCCAGTACTTTGTTCCCAGCCATTGACAAAAATATTGTTAAGAAAATGGTAGCTTTCAATAATCACGTAAGTACCAATTTGTATTTTCCTTGCTCTTTTGAACCAGCATTTCCTCAGAACAAGACTTTATCAAATAACCAATCTAGTGAAAGAAAGTTACAGTATTCTACAAATTTGTAGTGGGGTGTGTGCTACCTTTTCAATGGCTATATCCTTGCTACAGTGTGGAGCATAGCGGTGATGCTTTCAGGGTCTTCTTGGACTTTGGAAGTTTAGGTTAGGAGGAGCCATTTGCATCAAATCTATTAATTTCCATTTTGGATCCCATGTGTATATGTAATCCATTGTTAGTGCATAATGCAGTGCCTGAAAGCGATACGATTTTCAATAAAAATATTTTATTTCTAGATTGATCATGAAGTGACTGTTGAGAAGAAATGGGGCCAAAAAGGGGGGCCCTGGGAATTCAACCTCCGCGACCTTTGCCGATGGTGTCAGTTGATGCTGGTTGACCAATCTCCTGGCTGCTATGATCCTAGTCAGCATGTGTTTCTAGTTTATGGTGAAAGAATGAGAACCAAGGAGGACAAAGAAAAAGTGAGTCTCATACGTCCTCATTTATCCTAAAGGCTGATTCCTTCTAAAGGTAGAATAGTCTCATTTTTTTGTTTTGTTCTTTCTTTTTTGTTGATTTCTGTTTTGTTTTTCACACAACAAGAGAAGATAACATATAAATTTATATATATATTATAAATATACCTTTGTAAAGAGAACATGACACTAGCTCACAGCTAGGCTTGTCTGTGCTTCTGTCCTCTGAGATTTTACTATGTTGCCCTGGCTCATCACAAATGTCTGGTCTCATGTGACCTTCCCACTTCTGTCTCTCCTACTGAGACTGCAGGCATGCTTCACCATACTCTGTTCCTATGCATTTGTGATTGTGGTAGAGGCCTACTCATTACATCTCAAAGCAGTTGTGTCAGAAGTGCTGTCAGTTGTCCAGTCTTACAGGAAGCAGAAGTAGCTGATGGGGTGCTCTATGCTTCGCCTGCTGTTAGTTTCTATTAAGTCTCACTATTTAAAATGGAATTAATTGGGGAAGAGAGAGATGGCTCAGGGCTAAGAGTGCTGGCTGTGCATGCATGAAGGCCGGAGTTCAGATTTCAGAACCAGACACAAATCAGCACCCCCTCCATACATGCCTGTACCCCAGTATTGAATGAGGTGGAAATGGGGACTACTGTAACCTAGCTACAAAGCAGGAGCTCTAGGTTAAGTTGGAATGTGATAGAGGAAGATCGTGCCACCCTCCTGACCTCTGCAGCTGGACAAAGCTCCCTCCTCACCCGTTCTTCTCCCCACCTCCACCCCCTCTGAGAGGAAGTGAGTTGATGTACATACCAGTCCATTTGTTAAAAGCAGTAATTCTTCTGGAGAAATATGAGTGTATGACAAATCACACGAATTTCCTACCCCCTCTTACTGGATTGCCCACTTTTTCCTGTACATTGTATTCACAACTGCTGAAATATTGACAATTTATTTCCTACAAAATGGCTTTCAGTTTTTGGATCAGGAAAAAAATGTTCAGCTAGTCTATTTTGACTTTTTTATTATTACATAATTCACATAGCATTATCTAGTCGTTTAATTTATTGGATTCACAATATGTGCATCTCTGAAAATATGAAGTCAGTGGAATGCAATAAAAACTGCAATGCTTTAAGAGGAAGGTCAGTCAAAACATAGGCGTGCTGGCTGAATGGTGGATTGGCACACACCTTTCATCTCGCAGATCCCGAATAGAAGCCTCTTCTACTTAGTGAATTCCAGGACTACACAAAGAAACCCTGTCAGAGGCAGGCTTAACTATTGATTTAAGCTAGCCTGGTCTACTTGGAGATGTCTGGGAAGGCTACATGGTGAGAAGCTATCTCCAAAAAAAAACCATGGTGGTGGCATATGTCTTTAATTCCAGACCTCAGGAAACAGAAGCAGACAGATCTCTGAGTTCCAGACCAGCCTGCCCTACAGTAAATGCCCAGGCTACCAGAATAGATTGGGGGGGGGGGGGGGGCATGAGCTCACTAAAAACATCAAATTACTCTTGTGCTAAATATTTAGGGTGTTGATGAAACTTGAGTGTTTAGACTTGTCTCATATCAGCCAGATATCTTATGTACGTGCAAAATAAACAACTGGACATTTGAAATATTTCTGGTCACAAGCACTTCAGATGAACATTCAGTCTGTTGCTTGGAACCAGTTTTCAAGTGGATCGCTGTGGTCTGAGAAGAGTTTCCACACTCCTCCATTGCTCTAATTGATCAAATTTAGGGGCGTGAGTAAATACGATGATGAAAAGTACAAATAGTGACCATTGACTATGAAAGACCCAGATAAATTGAATCTGGTTTAAAAAAAAAAACAAAAACAAAACCTCAGCTAGATGGTGAGTTTATTCTGTGTCGGAACATTAGGGAAGGAGGTGAGCTTTAGTGTGAGCTGTTAGCTGCACTCCTGGAGCTAGAGACCAGTGACAGCAAGATTTTGTTCATGCCATTTAGGATTTCATTTTTACTGTTTCACGGTGATTATGAGATTTCCTTATCTTTTTATTTTCTGACTTTTCATATATGGTTATAAGAATATTGATGCTTCTTAACTTGGAACCATTTTGGGGGATGATTCTCATTTTTCGTCTTCCTTTGTGCCTGTTAGTATTTTAATCTCCCTTACCCATCTCCCACCAACTCATTAGGCTTTAAAAGAAATCAATAGGTGAGTAGTTGATAGAAAGTTTCTAAAAGCAGCGTTTCAGGGAGGCTGTATGAATTAAATAGGTAATTTATGAAGTGGAAATAATTACCCTGCAGTGCAGTGCTCTGGCTTGTATATTTTGTCTCACAGTCTTCAGGTCAGTGCTGATGGGATTTTTATGTATGCTTTTTGTTTTTGGTTTTTTGTTTGTTTGTTTTTGTTTTGAGACAGAGTTCCTCTGTGTAGCCCTGGCTGTCCTGGAACCCACTCTGTAGACAGGCTGGCCTCAGACTCAGTTCTGCCTGCCTCTGCCTCCCGAGTGCTGGCATTAAAGGCATATGCCACCACTGCCCAGCTGCACTGATGTTTTTATGAAGTGAAAGCAAATGTTTTATCTTAAGATTTGCTTCAATTTATACTATAATTCCTCTGAAATCTCTAATATCTTGAGGTGACTACTATTTAATTTTATGTTTACATCACATGCATGACTAGTACCCACAGAGGCTAGAAGAGGGCATTGGATTCCCTGGAACTGAAGGTACAGACATTTGTGAGTTGCCATATGAATGCTGGGAATCAAATTCAGGTCTTAAAAAGCAGCCAGTGTTCTTAACCACTGAGCCATCTCTCTGGCCACATTACTCTGTTCTTGAGCTAAGTTACTTTCGTTGTTACTATAGCTTATGCTTTTTGTTCTGATTTTTAGCACTGGGTCTTGATGTGTCCGTGGCTAAACTAGCACTGACTATGTAGCCCAGACTTGCCATGAACTTCTGTTCTTCCTGTCTTAGCCTCCCCATGCTGGGATTATAGGGATGTGCTACAATACCCAGCCTTATCCTGTGATATTTGTAAGAGAGAACTCAAAAGGAAAAGTAAAGCATTGTCTAAGTGTCTTATTGCTGTGTTTGTTCTCTGATAGGATCCATTTCAGCATCAGGTGAGAATTTACAATGATTGATACTCTCATTGCCTTATCTTAGGTCATCACTGTATTTAAGGATGTGTTTGCGTCCAATTCCAAGCCATACACGGGAACTAGACGATTTCACATCACTCCCTATGATGTTCAGGTAAAGAGACTGGAATAGCCCTTACCTTTGACAGTTTTCTATGGCTTCTTTTATCTCACTACATATCACTGCTGTGTTTTTTTCAGATTGGCTACTCAGTCCTTTCTCGCAGCAACTATGTCCCTCATCCGTCCAGACGGCCCCTATCACTCCTACACCAGTCATTCCAGTCTCTGGAACCCATCATGAAGTGTGTGCAGATGAGCTGGATGGTCATACTTGTGGGACCAGCCTCTGTGGGCAAGACTAGCCTGGTCCAGCTTCTGGCACATCTTACTGGCCACACTTTAAAGATTATGGCTATGAATAGTGCAATGGATACTACTGAGCTTCTAGGAGGATTTGAGCAGGTACCTGTTATTCTTTTACATTGCAAGGCATAACATAACAAACTTGTGGCCTGTTATGGGGATGTTTTGTATTTATGGTCTCTCTTTGGCTAATGGCTTTTCATATGGTCTGGAAATTGCAGGTTGATATTATCCGCCCTTGGAGGCTACTACTTGAGAAGGTAGAGCGTGCTATCAGGGTCCTGTTAAGGGACAGTCTTCTCAGCAGTGCTGATGACACAGAAGTGGTGCTGCGAGCCTGGAGCCATTTCCTTCTGACATACAAACCCAAGTGTCTCGGTGAAGATGGCAGGGGTGTAACCACAGAGATTGTCAACAAACTGGAAGCAGTTTTGCTGCTTCTGCAGCGACTCAACAGTAAAGTCAACTCATACTCCAAAGCAGGTGTGTGCATATGATGTATTTTCATACGCATATCATTTCCCATCTCTGTCTATTTATGGGAATATATTTGTGAATTTCATGTCATATATTTAATCTATGCAGTGAAAGTAAAATGCTGAAAGATAGGATTTCAGATTGATGATGCTGAAAAGGATCCACAAAAGCTCTGTTCTTCCCTATGCTTATTCAGCTGCAGTTCACCCCATGATATCCATCACTAGTTTGTTTTTACTTACTAGCGCTTCCTCACAAAGTGAGCATTTTTATTTTTCTCTCTCCGACTGAATATTAGACACGGATTTTAAATTGTGAAGCACTGCATCATATTAATTTTTAAAGTCTGTTGGACTTTTCTTGGTAGGTAGTAAATTGCCTATGGATTATTTTAATCTCTTTAAGATAGCTTTTGTGCTTTTCGGGTCTGGGGAGGAATAGTATTTTCTCTTGTGGCATGGCCCCTCTCACTTGCTGCATGTTCTGCATATTGTTGAGGTCGTTCCTTGGGCTGGTAGGAATTGCAAAGAGACCCAGATTTAGTCCAGCTCGGTCTTTGTACAGATGGTTTTTATGTGGGTGTGCAGGTTAGTTAACCAAAGGCCCGAGGCCCTCTTCCAGGAAGGGAAGGAGCCCTTGGTTAGGATGTGCTGCTGCTCTTTGATGTCTCTGCCTGGCCTCAGCTCAGAGAGCTCTGGTTCTTTGCTTCCCTCCTCTTCTATTGCTTTCTACAAATGCCTCTAAAGGACTCGTCTGATTTCTCTCTCCCTGCTCCCAGGTACACGGTGTTGTACGACCTCTAACTCTGCCTTTTCTTCCAGTTTCAGGTTTAAAGTAGGAACTTAAGTCTGTTTTCATAGCTCAAAGCAAGAATCCAATATAACATGATTTGTAACAAGAGTGACATTTGAAAAATTCTAGACAAGGGCTGTTAGAATGAATCACTAAAGTATTTGTGAGTTATATTATGGGTGGAGAAGTAGATAATCTTATCAGTAGAAAGGAAGTCTAGTGGTATTAATTATGCTTTTGTCAGTCTACAGCTCTTTAATATAGAGTTATAATGTAGTGGATGAGGGACCTTCCTTCATACATTTTTAAAATTAAAACACGCTAAAATTATTCACCAGAAACAACCCTGAGTATGTAGCCATTAATCTGGAAAGTTATTGAAAGTTTTTCTATCCTAAACATAATTTTATTACCTCTGTTTACATGAGTGTTAGGATTTCTTTGAGATTATGCTGGGTGTGAGGCTGAAGTGCATTGCTTTAACATTGATTACTGTGGGGCTTATTGTTTTCTGTAACATTGCAGACTTTTCCAAACTTGTCGAGGAGTTCCGGAGTTTTGGCGTGAAACTTCGACAGTCAACCAGTGGCCGGAGTCATGGCAGCTTTGAATGGGTTGATAGTATGTTAGTTCAGGCTCTGAAGTCTGGAGATTGGCTTTTGATGGACAATGTTAACTTCTGCAAGTAAGAACCTAGTTATGCCCAATCATGAGTGAGTCTGGCTAAAACTTGGCATGTGTTGTTAACAGTAAATACTCTCTCTCTCTCTCTCTGGTTCTCAGACTCTCTCTATTTTTAACCTAACCTATTACTTTCTCACCCAGCAGTACATCTTCAGCCCTTCTTACACTACCATGTGGTGATCCATCTGGATTGGTCACTAGGCCGTTTAATGTTCAAGATTATTTGTCAGGGTCATTTTAAACATTGATTTTCTGAAATACAAGATGTAATATAGACAAGCATTAGTAAGTATTACTGATGACCACAGTTCATATTATGTTCTTCCTAGCATGAGGAGAAGGGCAAGTAGGAAGCTGCTATAATAGAAGCTATTTTTAAGTGGCGATTCCTCTTTCTGAATCTTTTTCTGGATGTTTTCTATTGAAAGCCAGTTATATTCAAGTACATTTGATAGGTGTAAGGAAGGAGGGAGGGAGAGAGCTATGTGGTGCTTTTTCCTTGTTTCATTTATTCAAAGTGTGCACTTAGGGGATGAGAGAAGGGAGTTGGCTCTTGGAATAGATCTCAGTGATGTATGGAGTGATGTCTGGAAGGGAGATGTGATCCAAGAGCAAGTGCATGCTTGTGCAAGAGTAGGAGAGTCAAGGCAGCTTGTTAATTTGAATGTCACTGGAGTTCTCTCTGTGCAGCCCATCTGTGCTGGACCGTCTGAATGCTTTGCTCGAGCCTGGCGGTGTCCTCACTATTAACGAGAAAGGAATGGTAGATGGAGCCACTTGCACGGTGACACCACATCCCAGTTTCAGGTACTTCTATTTCTTGAGTTTCTAATAAAGAATTTGGTGGCTTCAGTAACAAAGGCAGACATCTCATAGAACCTCTTTGTAAACTGTGTACCATGTTCTGAGAAGGTGACCTAATCATTCAGTTACAACATGTATTAAGGCCTCCTGTTTACTGGGTACTTGCTAGGCTTTGAGGATATCAGAATACAGAAAGAGGTAAGGTCCTTCTCTGGGGTTAACAGTAAGGTATAGAACGTAGGAATTTAGACACAATACTTTGCTGATAGCCTATGGAAAATAAATGTGTCCTGTGTTACAGGGTCACATGAATGGAATTTGTGAGTTGAAAAGATACAAGAATAGCTTCTGTGGTTTGGCTGGAGAAACTGGGCAAATGAGAAGCTGTTTATTGAGAAGGGATATTAGCAGAAGAGCAAGTTTGGTATGGGTCAGCCAGCGAGGAATCTGTTCTTGTTTTTAACACAAGAAGAGATGTCAGGCAGGTAGCTACATGAGAATGTGGAGGGACATTGGCAGAAAAACTGACCGTGACAGAAGAGTTGGGCTGGCTGGATTTATGTCAACGTGATGCATGCTAGAGTCATTTTAGAGAGGCAACCTTAACTGAAAAAGCACTCCCACCATTTTCTTGACTGATTAATGTGGGAGGGCCCAGCACCCTGGGGTTGCTCCTGCTCCTGGTCAGGTGGTCCTGGATACTATAAGAAGACTGAGCAAGCTAATAAATAAGCTGCAGTCCTCGTGGCCTCTGTATCCGCTTCTGCTTGTAGGTTCCTACCCTGCTTCAGTTTCTCCCTGACTTCTTTAGATGATAGACTATAATGTGAAACACTAAGCTGTCGTAAACTTTCTGGTGCTTTATCACACAAATAGAAAATCTCACTAAGGCCAGAGTTCACTGGTCCCTTTTCTACTCTCTGTGGATAAATGAGAACAGGAGTCAGCAAGGCCTAAGTTGGGAGGAGTGTCTGAGCAAGATCTCAGCACTGCTCCTTAAGAAAGCCAGGAGACAGGGCTCAGTGGCTGCAACTCTTGCATAGGTCTGGAGTTTGGTTACCAACACCTCATAATTATCAAAACTCCAGCCTCAGGGGAATCTGACACCTGCCTAGGACTCTGCAAGCACCCATACAAAGGCCACAAACAGATTAAAATGAGTACATCTTGATAAAGATCTTTGAAAACAAGAACAGGTATAGAGAGATTGATTCAGTGGTGTTGGCATGTTAAAAAAAAAAAAAAAGAGATGTGGGTAATAGTATCATGCAATGAGGTGCTGTTATCTCCTTTGGTAGATTTCTTGTAGGTAAGACACATAAAATTTGCCTTTAACAATTGGTGCTACAGGCCAAAATCTTCAGTTCCACTGGGATTTGATTTTTTTCTTTCCCTCCTCTTTTTATTATTTCTTCTTTATTAGGCTTTTTCTCTCCATGGATCCTGTTCATGGAGAAATTTCCCGAGCTATGAGGAATCGTGGACTTGAAATCTACATTTTAGGAGAAGGAGATGGAAGCATCCTGGATAACCTGGATTTGAAAGTTCTGCTTCACAGCCTTGGGTTGGTGGGGGACAGTGTGTGTGACATCCTTTTGGCTTTGCACACAGGGGTCCAGAGCATTGTTAGAGGTGAGCTTCTTGGCCTCTGGGCTTCTTCAGCCATAGTCCTGTAGCAATTCATGTTGTTCCACTGGCTCTGTAGTCAGGACTTCCTGAATTTGGAATACATTGCAATAAAAGTGATCGAGAAAGCATGCTTAAAATATCTAAGTACCTCAGGAAATGGGGTTGTGCTCATCTAGAGCACATGTAGCTTTCAGTGTGGGATGCCCTACAAGCACTTGCTTTTCCAAAAGACTGATGTTTGGTTCCCAGCCCCCCTGTCAGTGGACTCAGTTCTAGCCCCAGGGAATCTGATGCCATGGCTTCCTTGGATACTCATACTTGACCAACAGATTGATACATATCCACATAATTTAAATAGTAATGGGGACCATTTGCTGAGTAATTCTGCACTATTCTTTGAGACTGAAGAACTTTGCCCTCGTATCACCTGGGTCACCATTGCCCTTATGCAGTAGAGATAAGGTAGAAACTCTGAGATGAAGAAGCTCTTAATTTTTGTCATTGTTTCTTTATGATCAAAGGTTGAGTAGTAATAAGTGAAATACTATTTACTGAGTAATTACTGAGTGCTTTACTGAATAATTACTGTGTGCTGGGTACAGGTCAACTTGTCTGTTCCACATGTGTGTTTCCCTGTCACAGATGAGGCTTAGCGGTCAGAGTTAGTTATACTGATAGTTGGAATCTCAGCGTAGGCCTATTGTTCCTTCTGTGGTCCTACTTATTTTACCATCTTTGATGTGTATTGCTTGAGATTAAAGAAACATCTGACACCTGTAAGATCTCAGATACACTGCTAGAGGGCAAGGAATCAGGGAAGGCAGACGAGGGGGAGATGGGGTGTTACTACACATCTGGTGTGCCCTTGGGAGACCCTAGATAGAAAGCAAATACATGGTTGGGAGTCAGTGTGCAGAAGATTAAGGATATATTTACCAGTTTTTGTCAAAGGTTTTAAAAGACAATTGGTCACATAGGGCTATGTTTAATGTTATAGGTTCCCCGACATCATCTGTTTCTACTCTCAGTCAGACAGCCACGCTCATTGTTCAATACCTACAGCGAGGTCTGAGTTTAGACAAAGCCTTTTTTGAAGCATGCTGGGATGTATATGTCTGTTCTCAGCACTCAGCAGCAAATCGGAAGGTACTGTGAATATTTTATACTACCCTCTGTGTTGTAACACTAAGGTAGAGGAGATTACCTTTATGGATAACAACTTTTAAGAGAGTTGACTGCTCTGTTGTTCCAATTAAAGATCTAGTGTCAGGGTTCTTTTCTGATAATGTATTTAAGTGTAAATATTCCTTTTCTGAAGGGAGTTTAATAATAATGGTACTAGAAAAAAGCTGGCGTGTAAAGATAAAGTCAGCTGTGCTAGAGAGTGACTGGTAAAACAAGTAAACCAGTGTTGTTCATTGAATGTCTCTAAGAATTATTTATTGGTGGCTGGTGAGCCTTAGAATCTCTCGTTCGGTGATTTGGACAACATACTTGTGTTTGTGATCTTGACGGTGTGTTTCACATTCCACAGCTTGTGCAGGCTTTGCTGGAGAGCCATACTTCATCTCTACAACTTCAGGAAACCTGGGGTAATTCCATTCTTGCCACAGGGCTGTGGCCAGATTCTGTGCCTTCAGCTCTCTTTGCAACAGAAGATTCTTGCCTCTCTGTTGTGCGAAGTGATGGGCAGATCCTGGCATACTGCCTCAACAGGATGAGCCTGAAAACTAGCAGCTGGACAAGGTCAGTAGAGTCTTTCGTGTGCTCTCTTGAATAGATTTTGCTTCTGTGGAGAATAGCAAGCACAGAATTTATGACCACTTACCACATTTTTACTGTTTTATTACTACTAGTATTAGTCTCATTTATTTAGAAGTCTACACAGAAGTAGGTCCTTACTAGAATGATAGCCAGATGTTCTGATCATGCCTATTAGATGCTCACAGAGAGCAACCAATCAGAATATATGTACACGCACGAGGGATAGAATCCAGGCAGGGCCTCTGTCATACTGAGCATATTTCAGATACCATGTCCTAACTACATGTTTCAGTGTCTTGTCTTTCCTCTCTTTAGCTCTTTGATAGGGTATTTGCAAAATGATTATCTCTGCTTTTTTTTTGAAATGTCATGTGAAAGGCTTCTGATTCTAACTTTTCTCATTTTGTGGATTCCAGGAGTCAGCCTCTTACTTTGCAAGACTTAGAGAACATTATGCAGACGTGTAGCCCTGAGAACCTGACATTTAGTGTGGTGGAAGTAGATGCTTACTGGATCGATGAACCAGAGGTTTTAGCCATGGCTGTTAAATTGATCATAGAAAGAGCAACCAATCAGGATTGGATGCTTAGAGTTAAATGGCTTTGTCATTTAGCCAAGAACATACCGCAGGGCCTTGGTGAGTAGCAAAGCTTGAATTGTCTGGTGGAGAGGTCTACATTTGCTTCTCTTGTTTGAGTGCCTCAGCAGACATGTTAGTCTGTGACTATACTACTAAATTAAGGATATGCCTGCCCTTTATGTATCCAGAGAAATGTCTCAGGAATTTTACTATATTGTGTTCTTTTGGAGGTTTTTGTTTGTTTTTCCAGACAGGGTTTCTTTTTGTTATCTTCACTGGCCTGAGCTCACAGAGAACACCTGCCTTTGCCTCCCAAGTGCTGGGATTAAAGGCCTATGCCATCATACCCAGTTACATCATGTTACTTTTTAGCTTAAACATCTTTTTTTCCTTGTACAAACATTTTCTCTGGCAATATTGTGGTTCTTAATAATTCACTTCCCCTTAAGATTCCCAAGATACTAACCTGTTTTTTTGTTTGTTTGAGACAGGATTTCAAACCATGTAACTATGTAGCTCTGGATGGCCTAGAACTCAAAAAGGCCTACTACCAGTCTCTGCCTCCTAAGTGCTGGAGCTAAAAGCATGTACTACCATGCCATTTACCCAATCCTGTCTTCATGTTGGTGCTGCTAGATACTTGCTTAATTTGTTATCTGTATAAAAGTAGGAAAAAGACAGTAACAGTGAAAATGCATAGGATAGAATAGACACAGGATTTCTTGGTAAGGGGTCATTCACACGCCTTCTAAGCAAAGCGGGAGCTACAGAATTGCTTTCACTGATAGTGCCAAGGAGACGAGAAGGTCCCTGGGGTTTGTTGGCCAGGCAGTGTAGTCTAATTGGTAAACTACAGACAAAATAAAGACCCCTCTCGCGAGGTAGATGCCTCTGAGCACCCAAGATTGTCCTACAGCTTTCTGAACATGGGCCTGTATGCACACGACCATTCAAAAATGTCAACCTTAGTAACTGGATACATGTGCCCTCTCTGCTTCCTAGAACTTCTAAGTAAGCCAGTGAATAACATGTCTCTTGTTTAGTGGCATTGGTAATCTACGTATTTATAAAGGACTTTATGATATTTTTATCTAGTTTTTTATGTGATTGACACAGAGAATAACGTAATGACAGAGCATAAGGTCTTTAAAGTTCAGTAACTTGTAAACTCCATGCTCTGTCTGCTCCAGCCACAATTCAGTCTTCTGTGCAGCTACTGTTTGACTGTTTCACCATTGCAGAAAATGTATTTGGACAGTACAGCTTTGGGCCTTAACAGTGCTTCTCCTTTCACAGAATCAGTGCAGATTCAGTTGGAAGCCAGTGCCACTGCTCTTAGAAATTTCTACTCAAATTCCCTCTCAGCTGGAGTCAGTAATGTTTTGAAAATATTACAGTCAAATATAACAGGTATGTACTGCTTTTAGTTTCTGTCCCTGAAAACATCAGGAAAAACCTTCAGAAGGCTTAATATATGCAGATGCAAACTGTCTTTAAAACTTGATTTCTACCATCTGAAGGGAGTTTAAGAATAATGGTACTAGAAAAAAGCTGGCGTGTAAAGATAAAGTCAGCTGTGCTAGAGAGTGACTGGTAGAAAGTGAGAAAATTTAAGACTTATTTCTCTGTGCACTCCTCTTTTGTTTACTTTTATATTAACTAGAAGAGTTTTTAGCATAAAATATTTCTCTTGAAAGGAAAGCTACACAGGATCATTTGCTTCAGATAAACCAAAGCCTTGATATGGGAACCTTCTTTTGATAATTAAATGTTTATATGAAAGCTGGGATTAGATGTGCACACTATCATGCCTGACTAGTTCTGGTTTTGAGAGGAACGTGTCTTAACATGTTCCTCAGGTAGGTACTTTGAGTCTGGGCCAAGTAGTTCTTCTGCCTTATCCTTCTCTGTAACTGGTACTAGATAATTATTATCAGGCCTGGTCAGTGGAAATGTTTTTAAGCAAAGTAACCTTGAATTATTTTGTTTTATTTTTGAAAGTGGAAAGTATTCTATTCTGAGGTAGGAGGGAGTTTTTGGGACTCATGGGTTTTTTATTTTGGAAAGGAAGTAGACAGGGTGCTGGATCAGTACTGCAGTGCCATTGACAAGCCTACAGTGTCCCCAGGACTTTCTTCATGTGGCTGACCTGAAGCGCTGAAAAGGCTTACTGCTGTGTCAGGCACATGAATCACAATTCTTTCTTTTTCTTCTTTAAACTAGATGACTCTGTGATCCCTCTGGACCCCCGGTGGAATATGCAGGCTTTGGACATCATTAGAAATTCAGTGGACTCTGATCCCAGGGCAGACCAGTCTGAACAGCTCTTTGCCCTTTTAGAATCAGTTGCAAACAAGTAGGTGGAGCCTGCCGCTCAAGATACTTTCTTCCATGGGTCTAACCATTATATATCAGATATAGCTTATGTGGGCTTTAACTTCATGGAACAAACAGTAAGTAAGTGTTAGATGTCATTGCATTCACTCAGGGTTAGTGCTGGGCATATTTTAAAGATAATCTATCTCAGGACAGTTGTGTTTCTTCTGCTTATCGGTCCCAGTAACCGCCCATTACTATTCACTCTCTCAGATGTCTGTCCACTTCCGTTTTCATCCTTAGATACAGCAGACAGGCATGACTCCTGTGACTTACGTAGAAACACATGTAAATTTATATGCTTTAATACATTTTTCCTAATTTTCATTGCAATTTTTTATATTTTGTTCCGGCAGGTTTTTTATTTTGTATTGTTTTACGTCCAAATTGGCCATTTGTGTAATATTTTAAAAAATAAATGTGTAAATGAAATACAGTATGTATTGCATGAAGGTATGTTAATAATGAACGTGTGAAGCCTGGTGAATTTTTATTAAGTGAATATGATTGTCACCAGTGCAGTGATAGTCACTGTGAGAGTTTGGGTTAATGTCAGATTAGCACAGGACCCAATAATGTTCTTAATACCAGTGTTTGCCACCCACCTACCTCCTTTGCCCCCTTTCTCTCCAGTCCTGAAATTGCAGAGACAGATGAGGAATGGTCTAGATGGACAGAGTGATGCTCTGGGGTTGGGAGTATTTGCGGCCTATGGTTATGGGTCAGTGTTAGAATATTTACCTAGTATGCCCACTACCCTGAGTGGCTCAGCACTACACACACACAAACACACACACACAAACACACACGCACGCACGCACGCACAAAAGACCCCTTTGTTAATTCAAGCAAAGTTTGTTAACCAGTAAGCACTATTTCATTTCAGGACAGTTATCTATCTTGACCGGGAAAAGAGGATTTTCACAGAAGCAAATTTGATGTCTGTTGGTAGTAAAAAGTTAAGAAGCAGTGTTTTGAGAATGTCTTTTAAATTCCATAAAGGTAAAACATTTTCCCTTTTGTATTCTGGCTTTGCTGTTGCTGGAGTTAGCAGACATACAGCAGCTGCTGCTTTTGGATTTATTTTGATTTGAACTATATTCCCTTATTCAATACTGATGATTGGCATTTACTGAACACTCTCTAACACTAAGTAGGTTCTCCTCTCATAAACTAGGAACATGAGGAATGGGATCACATGCTCAGCAAGTTGGAGAGCTAGTGCTTCAAAAGCAATTGATTATATGGGAGTCAGCAATTCTCTATTCCTTAGTTATTGTAAACCAAAAAGACAGTTATGCCATTTAGAAAAAAAAAAAAACTATATCAAAGTATAAATATTTTACAAGCTCGTTTTTGTAAACACAAACTATAGAGTCATTTGAGAGGAGGCGTAAATCAAGAAAATGCCTCTTCCAGATGGTCCTACGGCCAGCCTGTGGGACCTTTTCTAGATGGAACCTGGAGTGAAAGTTGTAAGCCAAGTAAACTTTGCTCTGGCCATGATGTTTTACCACAGCGATTAAAAAAAAAAAAGTCAAAATACCTGTGCACTGGGTTTGATAGATTGCGTTTGGTCAACTTTTAAAAATTACATATGCATACATACATGTAAGTATTTTGCTTGCACCTATGTATGTGTACCACATGTATCCCTGATGCCCTTGGAGGTCAGAAACGGTATCAGATTCCATTGAAATGGAGATGTAGCTAGATAACAGCTGTCATGTGGCTGCTGGAACCAAACCTAGGTCCTCCAAAAAAAGCAGCAAATATTCTTTACTGCTGAGCCATCTCTCTAGCCCCAGTTTTTTTATGTTTAAATATGGGTATAAAATAGGTAATTTTGCTGTGTAGCTTGCATTTTCCACTAGAACATTATTTATTTACATCTGTGCCTTATCAAAATTTCATAACACATACAAAATATGCTTTTAATTTTGAGCTCTCTAGCATTAAAATGCATAGAGATAACATTAAAATCTAGATTATAATTTATTTTGAAGATGTCTGAAGATTAATGGAATGTTCTTGTTTTATTTGCATCAACCCTAAGATCCAGAGAGCTATCACAGTCTGCCCCATGAAGTTGTGGCCAATCTTGCTGCTTTTTTTGAACTTTGTGATGCACTAATCCTGCTCTGGGTACAGTCTCCCCAAGGGATAGTTCCTGATGCCCATGTCAATAAGGTGAGGCAGTGCTTTTACGTCAATATTTTTTTAAAGAGTACAGTTGACATGTGTATGCTTGTAAATACAGCAGTCAAGTCGGTAAGGTACTTATTTTCATTCCTGAAAGTTTGTTCTCTCCTTTGCATCTCTTGCCCCTCCTTACCTGTAACCATGTAGCCGCTGAATGGAATTGCACACTGAGTCTTTGGTCTAGGTAGTCACTGTTCTATTACTCTGACAGACACCATGACCAAAGCAACTTTTACAGGAAATCATTTAATTGGGGGTTTGCTTATGGTGAGTCCATGACCATCATAACGGGGAGGGTGGTACAGCAGTGGTGACTGAGAGCTTACACCTTATCTGTAAGTGGGAGGCAGAAAGAGAGAGATTGAGACTGAGTGTGGCTTGCGCTTTTGAAACCACAAAGCTCACCCTCAGTGACACACCTCCTAATTCTTCCTGAACAGACTGAGAGCAAACCTTTGAATATGACTGTAGGGCCGTTCTCATTTGAACAGCCACAAGATGCATCCATGTTTTTCATGTATCCGTAGTTGTTCATTTTTATTGCTGAGTAATACTCTCTTACAAAAATGTTCTACACTTTATTCTTTTGCCTGTTAGTGTGCATTTGGGTTTTATAATAATTATATTCTAATTTACCTAAGCTTTCTTATTTATCATTGTCATATGTGAATTAAACAACATTTTAATTCTAGTTTTTTCTTGTAAATCTAGTAAATTTTTAGCCATAGGCTCCCTTCCCCCTAAAGGTTACCAAAAACTACAGAAAGGTCTTGTTTGTATGGTTCTGTCAATATTAAGGACCATTTAGGAACTGACGTATAGAAAATTAAATAGTCTATTAATGTGAGTGATACATTTTTATAAGAGTAGCCATTTTTCCAAATGGCAATTGGTGAGAAGAGTGAAACTATGTAGCAGTCCGTCTCAGGGGGTTGTCTCCATTCAGTCTGTGAAGTCCAGCTGGCTTCCAAAAGGTTGAGAAGGAAGTGACACTGCCTTTGACAGGGATATTCTTCATATGAAGATGTTCACAATCCTGACAGGTTTGGATAGACAGAACACCAGTACTGAAGTACTGCAGTGCATTACTGGTCTAGTGTTACTTTTTTGTTTATATTGATAATTTGATGTTGGTCATTGAATTGATGTACTTTCCCTATAAATAAAAAGTTGCAAAATTTCATCAGAAGAATTTAATATTTTTTTCCTTCTCTTTCTACTTTGGCTATTTAGTGAGTTGACTTTGTGAGACTCACCTTTTTTTTTTTAAAAAAAAAAAAAGTTTCTTTACTAAATATGTAGAAACTTTTTGTTTTGTTTCATCATTATTTTAAAGATTTATTTTCATTTTATGTGTGAATGTTTTGCTTACATGTATGTTCACACTGCATGTGTCCCTGATACCCACAGAAGCCAGAAGTCGGTACCAGAATCCCTAGAACTGTAGCTACCAAGTGGGTGCTAGTAAGTGAACCTAGTTCTTGCAACAGCAAGTGTTTTTAACCACTTAGCCATCACCTCTCCGGGCCTTTGTCATTATATGTGAATACAGTGTAACAAGTTTAACACAGTATTTGCATTGACTATGTTTTTTAGGTGATCTAGAGATGATTTAGCAAACATAATTTTGAGAGACGTAGTCATACTTAGACTCCAGAAGGAATCCTTGGAACCAGTCCCTGAATTCAGTGCGGGGCAGGAGGGGCAGTTAGATTTCAAGTGGTTTTGCTCTCCTTTTCTTTTCTCTGATGGTCCTTCTGGCCCCTAGTTTGGATCTTTGGGACTCAACTCAGAGCCTGATGCCTGGTAAGCAAGTGCTCTACTTCTGAGCTAAATCTCTAGCCTCCAAATATTTTTCTCAAAGAGAAGAGTTTACTTTGTGCTCAATATGATTTTTGCTGACAATTTGTCAGTCTTTTTTTCTTTTAATTTGATTATTAATTTAAATTTCAATTCATTAAACAAAGTAAATTACATGTTATGAAAATAGTGTAGGGGTTGGACAGATGGCTTAGCTGTTAACAGCACCGACTACTCTTCAAGAGGATCTGGGTTCGATTCCCAGCGTCCAAATGGCAGCTCACAGTTGTCTTTAACTTCAGAGTCAATACCTTCACACAGACATAGATATAGGCAAAACATCAATGCACATAAAAAAAAATAGAATTTTTAAGAAAAGAAAATAATTTTAACTTTATGAAACTTTTAATGGTATCCACTAAAGGGAAAAATTCTTAAACCATTTGTGAAATGCATAAATTATGGTGGCTAATTGTAACAGTTGAATTTTGAAAATAAACAAGGTAATAGGATAGATGAGGCTCTAAGACATAAAGAGACCAGAAAAGCTAGGAAAGTTGTATCAGCGGCAGTTTTTAGGGGGTATAAATGAAGATGTATGTAGGTGAAGTAAGCACTAAGAATAGCAACAGTTGCTATTAGTGATTAGCAAGTGCAGAAGGGAAGTTAGCACACCAGTGACCCCAGCAAAACAACTCCATGTACATTTGGCAGTTTTAAGAAAACGGCATTGGTACTTTAGAGAAAATTGTTCCTGTGGTAAATTAAAGTACAGTGGTATAAAGAAAAGACCTTTGCTTTATCTGCCAATTTAACCTTACAGTTCTCATGTTAGGGTCTCTTGAATTTTATTTTAGGTCAAGTTTTTGAGATAAGATCTCACTTCATAGCACAGGCTGGACTTGAACTCACAATCCTGCTTTCCCAAGTGCTGGGATTGCTGGTTAGCACCACCATTTACAACATATTGTGTGTCTTTTACTGACTGATTGTTGTGGTTTATTTTGTTTTTAGATCTTAGATTCTGTGCAGTGGAGGGACCGGTTTTGGACTGTGGCTGATACAGTGACAGTAGATGCCCCAGGCCTGGCTTTGCTTGCCCTTCACTGGCACTGGGTTTTGAAACATTTAATCTATCAGATCCCTCAACTCCTGGTGAATCTTGAAGACAAGTAAGGTTTTTATTTCAAGTAGTAATGTGAATATCTGTAATGTTAAACAAAAACATTATTATTATATTCATAATATTAAATATATATATATATATATATATGAGGGTTTGAACTAAAAAACCATTTCCTCTTGCTTTGGTGTATTTTCTTGGCATATTAGTAAACATTAAAATATAAAAATGAAGAGGACTTCTCGAAGTATCTAACTTTTTTTTTTTTTTTTTTTGAAGATATTATAAAGAGGTAAAGACCGTCTCTGAGCACATCCACAGTTGTCTGGGTACCCCAGCTGGCAGCTCTGCTGGCATAAAGAAGCTGCAGGCATTCCTGGGACGGCCATTTCCTTTTAAGGTATGCCTGCGGATATATGGTCAGTGAAATCCTAGGCTTCTCCTGAACCTGGAAGCTCAATAAACTGGCTTTTGCTCCAAAGCTAACCCTCCATTTCATAAGACAATGTTACCTTCTATTCACTCTTGGTCCTGGGTAAAGCTTTATTGCCTTAAAATTTGCAGAGCAATTGGGGTATACAAACTGTGTGTTTAGGCTACTAAAAGAAACTGCCTTTCAGCTCTTGAGTCTGCTCTTTTGGGATTTATTTCAGGACAAGCTGGTAGTGGACTGTTTTTCACAGCTGCAAGTCCTTAACAGAGCCCTTGCCATCCGAGAACAGCCTCTCTTTGAGGAGTGTGGGTGGCAAGAAGACATTAATCGTCTCCAAGTGGTTGCTTCTGAATGGAATTTGAAGAAAAGTCTCCTACAAGCCTGGGGATTGATCTTGAGATCTAACATTTTGGACAGTGTCAATCTAGGTAATATTTTCTGGGGTTCTGTTCTTCTTCCCTGTTGTTCATAGAACTTTTTCTCAACCGTTAGGCTTTGGACTAAACTTCCTAAGTATCATTCAGTTACAGCATTGGATGTGTAGAAGGTAGTGTGATTTAAAAGGAGAAACTTAAAACCCGTGTTGACCAGCTAACTGATGAACTTGGGTTAATAACAAGTACAACAGTTACTTCCAGGTGTTGGCTATCTAGTCTTGGACTTAAGACTACTTTGTTCTAAAACATGTCTTTCTGATTGGAATTGAAGATGAATTGAAGACTCTTGTGAACAATCAGTGTTTGGAACTAAAATCCAGAGGACTGTCATGTAGCTTTCTGGAGAAGGCACATGAGGCTTCTTCGCCATCCCATCTGGACTTCAGCTCTTTAGTCCGCCTCACCAGACATGTTCAGCTGTGGCCTGCAACAGAGTACCTTGCTATGCTGTGGCAGTACAGAGTGACAGCTGATTTTGTAATGAAGGCTTGTCTTAGATGGTAAACACTTTTTGCATTATTCTCTAGAAGGGGACTCTTTACATTATCCTTTGTGTGTGTGTTGGGGAGTGATTGATTGCTGGGGCACAGGGAAGTCCTTGCCATTTTGTAAGACATTTTTCTGAAAACGCTTTGCTTGCTTTGGCTTCATTTCTGAAATCCATGAGGCACTCCCCTTGTGAGACAGCTCTCCAGTAGTTCTTGATAGTTCGTACCCCATCTTCTCCCTGTTTATTTTTGGAATAGGTCAAGCAAAAACCAGCAAATGGATGAGGAGATCAGTCATCACATCACATTTTGTCTTAAGCACACACCAATTGCACCTCAGAAGCTTTGGAATCTTTGGTCTTTATTGCATTATCCAAAGGTAAAAACTAAAATCAAGAGGGAAATAAGTCTCCTCCTGTCTTGGTTAATTAGATTTCTGTGGCTGGTGCTTGCCAAGTACTGACTCTCAGAGTTCCATGTTGTGAACTTGGATTTTCAACTTCTACATTTAACAAAGGTGTTATACAACTCTTTGAGAGTGGGGGAGTGTTGGAGGTTGCCTTGGCTATTCTGGAACTCACTCTATAGACCAGGCTTGGCCTCGAACTACACAGATACCGACTTCCTCTGCCTCCAGAGTGCTGAGATTAAAGGTGTATATTACCATGCTCACCAGCCTACAACTCTTATTACAGAAATATCCATTTGGTTCCCAATAAATGATGTAATAGTATTGACTGTTTTAAAAAGTTACTATTTGGCTAAAAAAATGTCTTTATGTGTTTTCTTGCCTCCCATGTTGAATGTGAATTCTGCTAATATAAATTTCATTAGAACACACTTAATTTTTAAGTCATGTTTTGTGTGTATTTCCTTTGCTAATGTTATAATTGAGAATTTTTTTTTTTACTTTCTGTACAAGTTTATAAAGCATCTCATTTTAGTTTATAAAACTAAAAACAACCTACATAACTTCACCACGATAAGTGAGGGGCATTGAAATCAGGAAGTTGAGGATCAATACCATTAAAAACACTGTTGGGTATTGGTAGGTTTGATGGCAGACGTGGTAACTTGACTGATGGAAACTTTTTCACATTTTTTTTACCTCTAGCTGTCTGCTGGAGAGGTTTCCTGTTTGTGGTCAGAGTTATTTAATTCTACATTTGGGTCTTCCTGGAGCAGTACGGTTACCACAAATCCAGAGTACTGGCTGACATGGAGTTCTCTGCCCAGTGCACAGCAGCAGGAGGTACCCAAGTCCCATTTGGACTCCACATTGAAGGTTTGTTGACATAAAAGTCATAAAAGTGCAGGTTCTTTCTGTAAACCGATTCAATTGACTTACAGAGGTGATTGTAATACTTTGTTTTCTGGGGAATGTTAAGCATACTGTCCAAAATCGTGAATGATTTATGTAATTCTGAGTTTAAGTCACAACAATTTTCTTTAAAAAGTCATTCATGTAGTTTTGCTGTGAAACTTAATATATTTAAAGAAGCTAACCTGTGTTATATATGTCATAAGACACCAGTTTCTAATTTATCACTAATTATAAAATAATGGATTCTTATTTGTGTTTCCTTGGGGAGCGGGGCAGAGTTGATAGGATTTCTCTGTGTAATTAATCCTGGCTGTGTCCCCGAACTTGCTCTGTATACCAGGCTGGCCTCACAGTTCCACCTGTTTCCACTGTCTGGCTGCACCTACTTACATTTCTAAGAATGCTTTCTTTGTTCATAAATATGTCATAAGAATGTGTCCAACTTAACTCTTAATTTTATTTCAGCATACTCAAATTTCTTCTGTAATATTTTGGTTTTTGGAGACAGGGTCTCACTAATAGCTTTGGCTGGCCTGGAACACATTATGCAGCCAGCTAGCTTTGAACTTGGAGACATAAAAATGTCTCTGCCTCCTGTGTGCTGGGATTAGAGGCATTAATTTTTTTAAGGGGGGGGGTAAGATATGTGCGTGTGAATACAAGTACCCAAAGCCCAAAGGGTTATCAGATTCCCTGGAGATGGGTCACAGTGAGCTTGCCAGCTGGGAACTGAACTTGGGTATTCTGGAACAGTAACACTCTTAACTGCTGAGCTTTCTCTTCAGCCCTATTTGCTTAACTTTCTAATTAAAATGCTGACTTTTTGGCTTTAATTCCAGCATTTGAGAGGCAAAGAACAGATCTTCATGAGTTCAGGGCCAGACTGTCTACAGAGCGAGTCTCAAAAAGCAAAAAAAGAAAAACAAAAAAGTTGGCTTTTTTTAATCCCCTTGACTTCTTTGTTTTAAAGATAAAAGTTGCATTGATTCTGCATAAATTAGTCTTTGAGAATTACTATAAGTTACTAGAGTTAGTATTTTAATCCTTAATCAGAACAGCTGCATGTCATAAAATATACATACACACATAGAATGAAAATGTACATACAGTGTATTTTTATTTTTAATAGTTCTTATCAGATTGTCTAAAGCTATTCACTTTTTGCCTTTTTTTAAGTATTCAAAAGATTGGTGAATACAGAAATCCTGAAGTTCTGGGTCACTGTTTTAGTTTATTTTCTGCTGCTGTGAGGACAACAGCAGCTAAAGGAAGAAAACTTGGCTTTAGCTCACAACTCCAGATGGCAGAGCATCAAGGCAGAGAAGTCACAGGGATAAGAACTGAGGAAGCTACTTACAGTAGTAGACTTCAATACGAATGTGATGGCGCCTACTCAGACGGCCTCCTCCTTTTTACACAGTACAGGATGCCCCACCCACAGTCAAGGTAGTCCATTAACATAGTCAGCATAATTTCCCATGAGCATGCCCAGAGGCTATTGTCCCACAGTTGACATTGACCAGAACTGACATCACTATAGCACAGAAAGGTTCAAGACTGAATCTGTCCCATATGCTTATTATGTAGCTGTTACCACCATTTCTAATTATTACCAGTACTTGATTATCACTTGTATTTTCTTTGATGATTCTTAAGTTTGTACGTCTTTTCATGTGTCAGTTATACCCTTCCTGCTGGGTATCTTCAGCCCTCTCTTGACCATTTCACTCTCTGGACTTTCAGTCCTACTCATTTTCTTCTTTGACTTTATATAGAAAGTAATTTTCCCCGTACAATATATTCAGATCACTTTCCCCTTCCTCATCTCCCAGAGCTCCTCTACCTTCCTAATCTTCCAACTCCATGCCTTCTTTCTCTCTCTTTAAAAAAAAAAAACAAAGAAAACATCTCTGAGAGAGAGAGACACACATACCAGATATGCAATGAAACTTCAATTTCCTCTGAGAAAACATACTGCCTTGTTGAATATCATTTTGTTATTAAAGACCTTTTCGTGGTTATCAGTATTAATACTTTACCAGTATGGCTGGAAGTGTGTTTCTCATTTTCTATTAGTGAGGTTTAATTGCTCAGTTTTATGATTTCAGGTATGCCAGTCTCTTCATTTTTCTGAATTTTGTATTAAACACTTAAAAGTGACTTTTTCATCAGCTGTAGAGTAAAAGTGACTTACCATCTTCTCCTGTGTCTGTTTTACAATTAAGTTGATTTTATCTGTATGTCTTTTTATTTCTTCATTTGTTTATTATGTGCATCTTTGCTTGCCTGCTTGAGTTTATATGCACCATGTGTGGAGGTCAGAGGGTGTCTGCCCCCTGGGACTGGAGTTCCAAGCATTTAGGAGCTGCTTGTTTTATGTACTAGGAAATGAATGTGCCCTTATATATAGATATCTTATTTTCTGAGGTAAGAAAATAGGGGTTTTTTTTCTTTTAGTCTATAAATAATGGATTCTGTTCATTCTTGCTTGAAGTACCACCTTCATATCTTAATTCTCTAGATGTTCATGAGATTCTTTTTTTTTTAACTTTAGTATTTTTATTGTAACTGAGGCCAACCGATAGCTGTTCCAAAACCTCTCTCAAAGTCTCTGACGATAAACCAAAGTTGTGTGGCATGTGCTGTTTTCTCTCTCTGTGTCTTCTATCCACAGTCCAATGACGATAAACCAAAGTTGTGTGGCATGTGCTGTTTTCTATCTCTGTGTCTTCTATCCACAGTCCAATGACAGTTTGGCAGGCTTTGTGTCTTCTCTTACTTGTCTGCTGTCTGTCTTCTTTGTCTGCTTCCAGTTCTGAGTCACTTGGTTTGGTTCTCCTCTCGTTACTCAGGGCCCTGGCAGCCTCTGCAGAGCTGTGTTCTCCAAGTGCTGCTTTGGTGTATTAACAAGCAGCAGCAGAGCAAGCCACTGGGACGTAAGTGGCCTGCCGCTACTGTCTTCCTCACATGTCACCCTGGGAGAGTGGAGTGAGAGAGCCCAGCAGCTCCACGACATCAGCTCACTGCTGTGGACCAACATGGCTGTGCCTTCAGTAGCTGAGTTCAGGTATTTCTCCCTCAGTAGTTGTTTCCTTTCCACCATGTGTAGCAAGGACGGTGATTGCGGTAAGTGAAGGTGAGGGTCGTTTCTGTATAGATTAGCTTGCTTGCACTTTACGACTTTCATGCAAACATAAGAAATTCACCTCTAAATATCAACAGTCTGGTTAATATTTCCTGAAATGAAAGTGTATGTTCAAGGAGTTTGTTTGATCCCCTGTCCTGAGTGCTGTCTTCTCCCCACAGACGCACAGACTCTCGGCTCCAGGGGCTGGTCCTGTGCTGGCACCTGCTCAGCCTCACAGAGATGCTTCCAGCACACCAGCAGGAGAAGTATGTGCACAGCTGTGAACGCTTGCTGCTTGGGGACAGCCAGGCTTTCCAGCACGTGGACCAGAGTCTGGGGACCTTGGGTGTACAGGAGGCACTTCCCAAAGAACTACTCTGTCTCTTGCTCACCTCCCTGCACTGCTTTTTTGGTGAAGGAGAGAGTAAGCAGAATCTCCCCGAGCCAGCCCAACGTGGGAGACTCTGGGTGAGCCTTGGCTTACTCCAGATTCAGACTTGGCTTCCCCAGGCACCTTTCGACCCTGCAGTGAAGAAGGCATACAAGCTCAAGTATGCCCAAGAGGAGGTAAGGGGCTGTTAAGCTGAATCTCCTTGTAACCCACTCCTTTATTCCATGTTAGGCAGCTTAGAGGGTCTTTAAAAAAAGACTGCATTTTAGATTTCTGACTTGGCAGCAGGAGGAAAGTAGGCATTGTCAGAGAAATAATGCATAGTGTCCTTAGACCATAGAGATTGTGAATGTAATTCAAATAATATGGCATTCTTTACTATTTGAACATCCACATAAACTGAAGAAATTATTATATTAATTAAGATAGTGATACATGTACCATGTTTTGCACAGGAGCTGATATGGGATGGAAGTTATGCTGTTATAGGTAGATACTTGATAGCTTAGTAGTATGAATAATGTAGTTTCTTTTGCCTGCCAGCTTTGAGGTGAGTGGTCCAGGACTTTGGGTCATTCAGATCCTCATCCATTCTTTTGTAGCCATACTAAGAATATTGTCTTTGTGAGCATGGTCATACTGTGGCAATAGAAGACCACTTGTTGTTTGCTTTTCCATTAGTTACACCAGCTGCAGTGTGAGTGGAAGACCCGGAACCTGTTGTCCCACTTACAAACCGGAAGAGACCTGGAAGACGAAGTAATTACCAGCCACTCTCATCCACATATCAGGTAAGGCAGCAAAGATTCTGAAGGTTGGGCTGAAAAGATGACTCAGTGATAGAGTGTAGACTGCTCTGGCAGAGGGCCCAAGTTGGATTCCTGTCACTCACATTGAGAAGTTCACAGGCACCTGTAACTAGCTCTGGGGTATCTCAATGCCTCATGCCTCTGGCCTTAAGAGGTACCCTCACTTAAGTGAACATACCCACATATAGACTTGCACCTATACAACATACATGCAACAATTAAAAATAAAGTCTTTTTTTTTTTTTAATGCTATAGAAGGCCACGTTTAATCTCAGCACTAGGGAGGCAGAGGCAGGTGGATCTCTGAGAAGTGAGTTGCAGGACAGCCAGGGCTACACATAGAAACCCTGTTTAATGTCATCCAGCCTTAGTGTCCATAATAGCAAAAGAGGACTGTTGTATTAACCTGTGTCAGAGAACTATGACAAGGCTTTAATGAGATGTATTTATAGTACTTTGCAAGCAAGCGTGTTACTCCATAAATGCTTAAATATAATACTCAGTGTCATTATTATTGCCAGTATTACCTTTGCAGTTCTTAGAAGCTAATGTCTTCATTCTCTTCCTATTTGAGGGCCCAATCTAGATTTGCTGCTTTTCTAACAGCATTTGTATGTGTGTTAATTTGCCTTCAGGTTACTACCCCAGAGGATCAGTCATCTGGAGAATGTAATCCATAGTCTGTCTAAAAAACAGGCCTTCAGACCCCACCTGCCCAATTATGAGTCCTTGGTGCAAGAGATTCACCACTACGTCACTAGCATCGCCAAGATCACTGCTGTGCAGGACCTACTCATGCGACTCCTTCAGGCCCTCCACACAGACGGATCAAGATCTGCTCAAGTGCTCCAGAACCTTCTAAAAGAGGAGGCCTCTTGGCAGCAGTCACATCACCAGTTTAGGAAGAGACTGGTAGAAGAGTATGCCTTATATCCAGACATCATCACCCCTCTACAGGCATCCATCTTGCAGTTGCAGCATGGCATGAGGCTCGTGGCATCTGAAGTCTATGCCTCTCTCCACAGCAGTGTGATCTGTGCAGAAAATCTGGGGTCCCTGGCCATGGCTGTGCTAGCTTTTCCATCTTTGAGCCCCAATTTCCCTACCTACCTTGCTCATGCAGATGTTCTGTGCTCTGTGAACTCGGTGGAAGCTCTACAAGGTCTTGGGAAATTGATGGTCAAGCGTTGGGGAGGAAAGGAAAGAGAAGGCAACGACCAGCACCCTTACCCTACTCGGGAACAGTTGCTCATAAATGCTCTCCTTTATCTGCGTTCCCATGTGCTGTACAAAGGCGAGCTGGACCAGAGGGCCCTGTTGCTTTTCAGACATCTGTGCCAAGTAAGCCTGTCACTAAGAGGCCTGCCTCTGCCTGCTACAGTGACAGTGGAGAGTGGTTGGGAAATAGGTTTTTATCTGTCTGATGTTTCTCCTCTTTTTTCCTTTTCCTACAGAGTGTGGATGGGAAGTTGGGGTGGGGAGTATGCTTTTTTTGTAGCTGTATGGTTGGTTGGGGGGTCTTATAATGTATCTCTAGCTGCTCTGGCATTCATTATGTAGCCCAGGCTGGCCTCAGGTTTGTGACACTTATCCTGCCTTATCATCTTGAATACTTAGATTACAAGTGTGTACCAGCATAGCATGCTTGCCCAACTCCTTTTAATCTTTAAAAAAAATGAACTGGGCCTTCCTCTGTGGTATGTGTTACAAGCATTTTTATTTTTAAAATCATATGCGTCAGGTTTATAGGTTTTTACTTTGTGGCAACAGCTTGCTAAAGAAAGTAATATTTTATCATAGTGACCCAGTACTCATCAACTAAAAGAATATGCTGGTCTGGGTCAATCTGGGCTCTCCAGGGAGCCTGATACTTACCCTTGTGTTGCTAGATCTAGAAGACACACAGCAAGGCAATAGTTAGTCTATCTGCTTAGTATTCAAACCTAGTAGCACTTGGTGATCATTTCTGCTCTCCCTTATTACTTGTCTGTCATATACCTAATTGCCTATTGTCTCATTATGTGAATGCCATTAAGTCACTTAGCATATTTAATATTTAATTTATTATTTAGAGGAGAAAATAGTAAATAGTCTTACATCTCTGGGTAACCTAGAGATCAGGATTATAGGACAGAGATTAAACTTGTGCTGCAGGTATAGTTCAGTGAGTAGAGTGTCTGCCCAGTGCACCAGAGAACCTAAGTCTATTTCTTAGCACCTCCAAAATCAGTATGCTTACATATATAGGCCTGTCATTCCAGCAGGAAGATCAAGAGTTATCCTGACCTCAGCCAGTTCAGGGTTCACCTATCTCAAATTGCATTAGCCTATGTCTTTAAAAAAAATAAGTAAATAGGAGACTGGAGAGACGTGCCTTGGCTGTTCTTCCAGAAGACCTTGGTTTGGTTCCCAGCACCCACATGGCCTCTTTACAACTGCCTCTAACTCTGGTTTCAAAGGATCCAGTGCCCTCTTCTGGCCTCCTAAGGGCACAAGGCATGCACATGGTACACATACATGCATGAAGGCAAAACACTGAAGCACATAAAAGTTAAGTCTTTAAGTATATGAAGATTTAAACTTAGTTCTTGGGCTTTTAATTTTCTTTCTTAAATGATGTTATTTTATAAACCTTCAAAAATATTTGATGGCAACACTTGGACACATACCCATTAATTCCAGCATTTACAGAGTAGAGGCAGGAGGATCAGGACGAGTTCAGGGCCAACTGCACTACATAAGGAGTTTGAGGATAGCCTGAGATATATGAGACTGTTCCAAAATGAGAAAAGGGGTTGGAGAGATGGCTCAACGTTAGGAGCACTGGCTGTGGTATCTCAACCATCCTTGACTCCAGTTTCAGGGGACCTTTGGGCCTCTTTGGGCACCAGGTACACCCAGTGCACAGGCATGCAGGCAAGCAAAACCCCCGTACATGTTTAATTAAGTTGTAATTTTAAAAGACAAGATAAACAACAAAGCCACATTTGATTGTGAGTTTCCTTCATTTAATGTTGAGACAAAATGTGACTGTAGCTCAAGCTGGCCTAGAATTCACTATTTAGACTGCTCTACCATCTGCCCATCATCATTTATAGTTTTTTCCCAATTTAAGGACCTAAAATCTGAGATAGGGCATTCATGAAGTGTCCAGCATAGTTGGATGTTGAACCCTAGACCAGCTTGCTAAAGTGCCCACTGAGTGCACTTTGTCAACTCCCCCTTCTTCTTGAATAAAAAGGCTACTAGGATTAGCTGTACTGTAGCAGACTTAGAGATTTGACATTGTAACAGAGCAGAAGCCAGGAAAATGATGAAGACACAGCTTGAAAGAAAGCTCATTTACTCTCTGCTAATGGGATTTTACTTCTTGGCTGTTGGCTTGTGTTTGGAGGCCCAAGGTACTTTCATACTTGTGAGAAGTTAAGTTTGGTGAGTCTTGTCTATGGTCTTGTGAATGCTTCCTTTTTCTGCCCATGTAACTTTTCAGGAGATCATCAATGAGTGGGATGAGCAAGAACGCATAGCCCAGGAGAAGGCGGAGCAAGAGAGTAGTCTGTACAGATACCAGAGCAGGAACTCCAGGACAGTCCTAACTGAAGAGGAGGAAGAAGAACTCGAGCTCAGGAAACTGTTCCCGCTGCATGAGAAGGTAGCAAGAAATGCTCTTTAGCTGTTTTAGCACTCAGTATTTCAGTCAGAATGGCACTGTTCTCTTGATGCTTCACACTCCTCTCATACTCTACCGATTGTAATCAGATCAATTGTTCTATTGCTGCTTAGGACTTCGCAGATATTTTGATAGAACAAACACTGGAGGAGAGAAAAGGAGCTTCTGATGGGCTAGAAGAGGAGGAAGCCACACACCCAGCTCTCCTGTCCCAGAGTTCCATGCAAGCAGTGATGCTGATTCATCAGCAGCTGTGCCTTAGTTTTGCACAGTCCCTTTGGTACCAACAGACTGTGCCAGCACATGAAACAAAACACTACCTCAGCCTGTTTCTGTCTTGCTATCAGACTGGAGCCTCTTTGGTGACACACTTCTACTCTCTGATGGGTATGGAAGTTCTTAATACTCTTGGGAAATCAAAATGAGTAAATGATACTGCTACTCCTGGAACAATTAAGATAATGAAATTCCCATGTTCATTTAGTTCCCTGTTCCTAGTTCCCATAGCTTAAAAATTTAAGAAATGAACGTAAAGTCTGCAATAATACAGATTTTCATTAGTGTCCTATGAGAAAAGATATGGACTTGGTTCTTTGGTGTTTTTCCTCGGGTTGTTTCTACTTTTTCTCTCATAGTCTTCATGTTTTCTAACAGATTCGTGGGGGTGTTGTTGAGCTTTTGTATATTTTTATGATGCTAGGCGTGTATAGCCTGAGCACTTTACACTGACACTCATTCCTTGTCTTTACCTTCATATCTTTTCAGTGTGGGAACTCAGCAATTCTATGAGACTCACAGAATCTAGTTTGATATCAGTTGGTTAACCGAAGTTTCCAACATGATCTCAATTATTCCATTGGAAAAAGGCTTTAGTTCCAGTTAGTTCCTTGTTTCTGACATCTTTATAACTTGTTAAACTATCTTATTGAGTTTACTGACTTTTTCATGATCTTGTTACATTCACAGGAGCTGAGCTGAATGACCAACTCTTGGGCAGTCAGCTTTTAGCCTGCACTCTCTCCTATAACACAATCTGTGAGGAGGCAGCCTCAGACCTGATGATGAAGCCTGACGGACCTTATGATTTCTACCAGCATCCCAATGTGGCAGAAGCACAGCAGTGCCAACCCGTGCTTCAAGGTTTTTCAGAAGCTGTCAGTCAGTTGCTGGAGGACTGGCCAGAGCACCCCGTACTTAAACAGGTAGTGCAGCCAACTAGGGAGAGGTGAATTGCCCAAGGACCCAAATTTGCCCAGAGGATTTGGCCTCAAACTGTCTTTGGGGGTGTTGACTTACACATTTGTACGTGGAAACAAGACTTACCTTTCACCCAGAAAGATGCATTTTAATAATTGCAGAATGAACGTGCTAGTTTTAGCAAATTTTGTAACTCTTAATTTCCAGAATAATGCAGCTCATTTATAAAAGGTTTCCTTCAGTTAGGTTTCACATCCTTAAAAGTTTTCTCCTAGTTTTTTTAATAGATATTTGTGAAACATATAGACAAAACTTCATGTTGGGACTTTTTGCTGCCAGTCACTGATAATTCTCTGACATACCCATATCTTTTTTTTTTTTTTTCTTTTAAGCTTCTGGTTGTAATGGATAGAATTCGTGGTTTTCCACTTTCCAGTCCCATCTCAAAGCTCCTGAATGGCTTAGAGATCCTTCTGGCAAAGGCACAAGTAAGATGATGTCTTCTTTTCCTTGTTTTAGTTTTGGTATTTTGACACAGTTTCTCTCTTGACATCATATTGAGACATAAAGGTACTATTTGGTTTAGAGAAAGATGAAGACTCTTGGTGTTTATGAGTTGGGATGAGGTTGGTGCCAGTGAGCAGCTGTTTGAAGGCTGGGGCCAGGGCTTTAGGAGTTCATTATACTAAGCAGCCTGTGGTCATTCCCCATCCCCACAAAGCCTCCACTTTGTCTTCCACTTGACAGAAAGGAGTCAGATGAATTTGTTCAAGGATAAAGGCAGAGGCAGTGGTGGTGCACGCCATTAGTCCCTGCACTAGGGAGGCAGAGGCAGGAGGATCTCTGTGAGTTTGAGGCCAGCCTGATCTACAGAGCAAGTTCGAAGACAACCAGGACTGTTATACAGAGAAACCTTATCTTGAACAACAAGAGAAAAATAGACAAGACAAACAAAAAAGCTGTAATATACCACTCTGTCCTCAGATATTCCAGACAGTTCCACAGTCATTAACTGTTCTTTTGTCTGCCTTTAACTTTGGCTCTGTGGTGTTGTGTCATGACTATTTGATGAATTGTCTCACAGTGTGAATTTGTACTTGTAATTGGTAAGTTAGTTGCCCAGTAGTATTCTTCTCTTCTGAAAAGTCCAAGGTGTTTCCAAGTGAGAAGAAGAAACCAAGAGGTTGAATAATGGCAACAAAAGGCCTTTGTTTCTTTAGGATTGGGAAGAGAATGCAAGTCGAGCATTGTCTCTCCGGAAACATCTTGATTTAGTCAGTCAGATGATCATTCGGTGGCGGAAACTGGAGCTGAAGTAAGTGTCCTCTCCCTGTCTGCCCCAGTGGGTTTATGTGTATAACACAGCAGTTACAGATGCGCTTTAATCATGGAATTTAAAGCCAAGCATTGCAGGCCATACATTCTGAGGCAGTAAACCAAACAACTTTTCTGTGACCATTTGTAAAAATGTTGAATATTTTCTAGTTGTGGTGGTGTCCATCTTTAATTCCAGTGTTTTGGATGCAGAGACAGGAGAATCACTGAAATTGAAGTCAATCAGGAGGCTGACCCTGATTAAAAAAAAAAAAAAGTGAGCATTTAAATAATGAATTTGTGACTTCAAATGGATTTACCTATTTCTCTTTTCCCTACACTCCCTCCTGATCAGCTGCTGGTCAATGAGTTTGGATAATACCATGAGACGCCACACCGAGAAATCCACCAAGCACTGGTTTTCCATCTATCAGATGCTAGAGAAGCACATGCAGGAGCGCACAGAGGAACAGGAAGGTGAGGCAGGTGACTTATGGGCTGTAGAGACCCAGTCATCATAAACTAGCTCAGTGTAAGTAGTAGTGAGCATGCTTGAATTAATGCTGCTTCCCTACTATGTTGTAATCTGCTGTGAGTGCATTTAACGTATAACTTAATACAGGTTTTATGTGGAAGTCAGTCACTGTTACCATAATCTTTGCTTCAGCTTGATCTAGTACCTCCCTGACGGCTCTTTCTCCTTTGATTCTTGATACACTGTGTGCATTTGGGGATGGGAAGGATGGCTGAAGGCTCATGTGTGTTTCGCTCTTTGACTCTAAAGATGACAAGCAGATGACCCTGATGTTGCTGGTCAGCACATTACAAGCATTTATTGAAGGATCTTCGCTGGGAGAATTCCATGTACGACTCCAAATGTTACTGGTTTTTCATTGTCACGTCTTACTGATGCCACAAACTGAAGGAAAAGGTAAGGATTTTTCTTCCCCTCATTTACCACGCACTGTTTATTTGAGACACAGTCTCACTAGGATGCTGTGGTTTGCTTGAAGTTTGTTGCATAATAAGCCCCATGTAAAAACTGCTGACGTTAATTACTAGCTAACTGCCTCAGCGGGTTTGGAATTAAGTTGTCACTATAAATTGAGTATGAATTGTATATGAGTGAAAGCTGAGGCGAACATTTTAATGTGCCATTTTTTAAATATAAGCATAGTGTCTGTTGATTTTATGAGTTCTAGACTCAAAAGAATTTGAAGGCTTGGTTTAAAGAGATTCTCAATATCGTCTGTAAAAAAGAAAAATGGCAGTAAATCTGCTACTAGTTGAAATGAAAATACAGCAGCTTGTGACAGCCTGCGTTTTTGAGGAGCGCTAAGTTCAGACAAGTTTTTAACAGACCTGACTGGAATGTGCTGTGATTTTAAGGCATGAGTATGAGGAAAGCTCGAGCTGGCACCAGAAGCACTTCAGTGTAGTATGTTTGTTTTCCTTATGTTTCTTCCAGATTCACTCTGCAGTGTTCTGTGGAATTTGTACCATTTTTACAAGCAGTTTCTTGATCCAGTCCAAGCTAAGATTTTGGAACTTCGCTCCCCTATCGAAAAAGAACTTAAGGTAGGGCAAGTGGCTGTCATAGTTACCCTTGGAAGAACAAAATCCGCCCATTGCTTTTCTTTACTTCTGTTCTTGGATCCTTATAAGAGTGAGGTGGGACACAAGACAGGGAGACTGTAGACATTTATTGGAAAGTCTATATTCTCCACTGGTCCCTCCTGTGCTCTTTGTCTACCCCAGGAGTGGACATATTATGTGAGACTTGTGCCCCGAAGTGCCTTAAGGCAAGGAGAGTCCTGGTTTTAATCCTAAATTGAGAAGTAGGGTTGAAGAGCCATTGCTGATATGAATAACTTAAATATTTTTAAGCTGGAATGCCTATCAAATGAAGTATTGGTATTAGCATCCCCATTGATCATCATTTTTTGATTGATTTGGTTTTCCAAGTCTTCTAAATAGTCCCTTATACAGGATCCTATGTTTGGGACGGGATGGCCTCTGACCTTTGACAAGTATATAATGTAGGGAAAAAGAGGATACATGCTCTATAAAGCCATTTCCTAAACTTCCTTTGCTTTCAGGAATTTGTGAAGATATCAAAGTGGAATGATGTCAGCTTCTGGTCCATTAAACAATCTGTGGAAAAGACACATAGGTAATCAGTAACCTTTCAAAACCACAATTCTGTATGCTTGGCTGCAAGTCTAGTGTTTCCTCAGCCTGACATCCTGACCTGTACTACCCTCATGCTACCATGAACAAAATCTACTTGCAGGAAAAATGTATGCCTTGGGCAGAGCAGTCTGTTTGCCCACGGGCCTGGTCTTCAACCACACTAGCAGTTTATCTTGGGCATAGCAACCAGTGTGACTGGTTTCAGTGTCCTCTTGTAGAAAAAGTGGGGTAACAGTATTCGGCATATTTTTTTCCTTCTAAAAATCCAAAATGTTTATGAATACCTAAGGAGATTTGTATGGCTATAAAAGATGAAAGAGTGTGTGTGTATAATTCTTTGCTTTCAAGTTTTCTTAAAATATGTTTTTAACCTTACATCTGTTGTTAAATGATATCAGAACCCTCTTTAAATTCATGAAGAAATTTGAAGCTGTCCTGAATGAGCCCTGTCAGTCATGTCTGGTAGAAAGCAGCAAGGAAGAACAGCATCCTGATTGTTTGCCAAAGCCAACAGAGGAAGCTGCAATCGAGACATCACCCATCCAGTGTCTGAACAGGGCACTGAGGGAGACCCTGTTAGCAAAGCCAACAGCATGGCAGGTACTAGTTTGTGGGATGCTGCATATTTAATCCCAAGTCAGTTAAGCAGGATCTTTAAGGTTAAGGGATGAACTAGGAACTAGATAAGGAATGCCTTTGGATCTATATAGCATTTGATTATTTGCCTGCCTATGATACAGAATAGGGTAGAAACCATGATCATGGGCCAGTTAAGTGATTCAGCCAGTGAACTGATTGCTTTGAAATCCTGTTGACCCTATCATCTCTGGAACCCACATAAAGGTTCGAAGGAGAGAATCTATTCCAAAAGTTTCCTCTGGCACCCACAAAAATTCTGTGACCTGATTGTATCTATACACATAACGTCTACAGACAATAAAGTGTGCTAGTGGAGCTGAGCAGCTAGATGAGGAAACTGCTGCAGTATGTGCCCAGAGCAGTGTTGTTCAGTGCCTGCTCAGTTCATGATGTACATCTAGCACCATGTTTTAGACGTTCTGCAGAATTTCTGCAAATGTACATGACAGAGCTCTGAAGTGTAGGCCGTCAGGTCCTACTCGTGCCGCCTGTCTTTGGGTGTGAGGAGCATTCCTCCAGAGTGTGCTCATTTTGAGTCTTCACAGAGTCAATAATTAGATCTCTAAGCTATTTTAGAATCATAGTAACATAGGCATAGTAACAACTGCTTAGATCCCCATATGCTGACAGATTTCAATGGACTATTTGTTAACTCACTGCTACTACACTCCGATCAAAATTTTTGATGTGCTGACGATGACAACATAGGAGTTTCAGGCTTGGGGGTGCTGGTGGGGTGATAATGTGCTACAGTGGGTGAGGTTCTTTCTTTATTTGATACTGGACCTGGACACCTGTGAATTGTCTTGGGGACCAGGAGGATAGGGATAAACAGTATAGTAAGATTTGGTGACCCCATCTGCCTTGGTAACTACAGTCCTACTGTTCATTCTATCTTGGTAGGTTAAAACCTCAAGACCCGCTAGGTCAATCATACAAAATAATTTAGGTTTCTAAACATCCATATATATGTGCTTATGTCTATTCCTAGATCATGATCTTGTGGTTGCTGGGTGAGGAGGGAGGAAGAAGTTGATTTAGATTTAGTACCCATTGAGTTAAAACTTACTGTAGCTGGGCAGTGCTGGTGCATACCTTTTAACCCAATAAAGGCAGGTGGACTCTGAGATTGAGGCCAGCCTGGTCTACAAGGTGAGTTCCAGAACAGCTAGGGCTATTCAGAAAAACTGTCTTGAAAGAAAGTGGGGGGAAGGGAGGGAAAATGGCTGTTACTCTGGTTCTTGGTAGTGAAACTAACCTATATTGTCTGAAAGGCTTCAGTTGAAGAGCAGTGTCAAGATGCTGGTCCTCTTTCTGTGGAGGGAGAGTTGCTGCGTCGCTTGCCAAGACTCTCAAAACGAATGAGGAAAATGTGCCTGATGTTTATGAAGGAGAGCCCCCTGCCTTACCTAGTGGAAAGCCTTGACCAGTTCACTGGTGAGTGTCTGCAGCCAGGGCAGAAGCAACACTGACAGCCGTTGTCAACCACGGCTGGGAATGTGGGACCTGTGTCATTAAGTTCAGAGGCTGAGGAGGCCTGCTAATAATGTAGAGGGTCTTAACTTCATCTCTCTGTCCTCAAGTGTAAACTAGAAATTATAGGCTGAACTCCAGAATTCTAATGACTTCCTACTTCAGCATCTATGTGGCAGTTTTAGGGAATCCAACACCTTTCTCTGGCCTATGGCACCAGATACACAGATGATTGGTTCATCAACATATTTACTGGCAAACACTTAACACAAATAAAATCAAAAAAATTTTATTTTTATTTTTATTTTTTTGTCTTCTGAGAAGCCCTGGCTATCCTGGAACTCATTCTGCAGACCAGGCGGGCTGACTTCAAACTCAGAGAGTCACCTGCTTCCACCTGGAGTGCTGGGATTCAAGTTGTTCTCCAAATCATCACCTATTGATAAATCTTGTAATTGTTTTTAATTTTTAATTTAAATTTTGTTTAAATTAGTCATGTGGATGTCAGGTGTGGTGAGTCAAGGGCAGCTTGACTCACCAAAAGAGAAAAAAAGGTTTGTAAACAGGACTACAGGACTGGAGAAATGGCTCAGCAGTTAAGAGCAGTGAGTGCTCTTTCAGAGGACCCAGGTTCAATTCCTAGCACCCACATGGCAGGTCTCAACTATCTAACTTCAGTTCCAGGGAATATGACACCCTCACAGGCATGCATGCAGGTAAAAATAAATTATTAAAAAATAATTCAGATTGGCATGGTGGCACACACCTTTAGTCCCAGCACTCAGGAGGCAAAGGTAAATGGGTCTGAGTTTGAGGCCAGCATAGTCTACAAAGTCTACAAAATTTCAGGACAGCCAGGGCTGTTACACAGAGAAAGAAGCTTTCTCCAAAACAAAACAAAACAAAAAGCAAAAAGACTACATAAATAAATGAATTAGAGCTACAGATAAGTGCTTCTAAAGTTGTATTGCTAAAAGAGCATGTAGGGAAGGAATGGAATACAATTATCTAAATTCCCTTTGGGTGATTAAAATTTATGGTACACAGTTGGTACTCAATAGTTTTGGGGGAGGGGCGTGTTTTAAAAAGATAATGAAGCTAAGAGATACATTACTTTCATTTCCATGCACTTTTACAGGTGTAGTGCAAACAATTCATTGAACATTTCCCAAATACTAGGGATTGTTAAAGAGTGCAAATGAACAGTACTTATTGTGCCACAGGAGGTCTTAGGCATAGAGCAAATGTGCACACCTCAGTAAAGCCTTGGGATTTTATGTTTTCCATACAGGTGAGGTAATCTCCTCTATAAGTGAGTTGCAGAGCTTAAATGTGGATCCCTCTGCCGAGAAACAAAAACAACAATCAGAAGCCAAGCACATTCTCATGCAGAAGCATCGAGCTTTATCGGATCTCTTTAAACACCTTACAAAAATTGGTAAGGGTAACTCCTGAAATACTAGAAGGTATAATTATCAAGTTTTGTTTTTATTTTAAGGTTTTACTATGTGCATTTGCACATATTATGTGAAAGGATGCTCATGGAGACCAGAAAAGAGAATCTCTTCCCCTGGAGTTGGAGTTACAGTCACTTATGAGCTACGTAATACAGGTTGTAGGAACTGAACTCAGGGTCATCAGGAAAAACAGCAAGTGCTCTTAACTTTGTAATCATCCTGGGGTAGTGGTGACATGGGGGAAATTCCTGAAACTATTTAAAACAAAGTACTAGACAATGTTGTGTGGTGTCATTCTAAGAGTCCCAAGCACACCAGGGAAAATGCTACAGTGAAGTACTGGTTCCCGTGGGTTTTCAGGTTTTATGGTGAGGTATCTCAGAGCTGACACTGTCTGCTTTCGGCAGTATTTTCTATTCTCCTATTATAGGTAAAGAACAGTGCTTTTCACATCTGAGTCACTTAGGAATCGTGTTAAAATACAGGGACTGCTCCTGTGTTAGTTGGTACATTTCTTTCCTTACACTTGTGACCCTTCTTCTTTGACACCCCCAGGCTGAGGTTATAGGTGTGGACTGTTTTACCCCTGGCTGCATAAGCCTGTATTTCTGACAAGTTTCTGGCAATACATGTCACAAACTTCACTTTGCCAGAGGTGGCGTTAGAGGGCATAGCCTTTTCTCACTGAGTTACTTTCCTTTAATGAGTGCTGTTGATTTCCTAGGTCTGTCATATCGAAAAGGTCTTGCCTGGGCCCGTTCAAAAAGTCCTCAAGAGTTGCTCCACCTTCATCCATTAGATCTCAAGAGCGCATTGTCTATAGTCGGCAGCACTCGGGAGGCCGATTCTAGGTTGGTTTGTTTTTAAATGGTACATTGAGGAAGTCACTAAACTTCCAAGAGAGTTAAAGATTACAAAAGGATCTACATGTAACACATTAAGTGCTCATTTTCTTGTGCCTTTCCTTCTTGTGTTTGCCACCTGCTCTGTTGGTGTGTGGTGCTGAGTATATACTTCCCTGCTGACTTCAGCCTCACCCTGTCCTCTTGCTCTGCTCCGTTGGCTTCCCTAAGGTCTGCTTACTTGACTTGAATGTACAGCTAGGAATCTCTTAGTGGCCATAATTTGTGCTATCTCTTGTGTGTATGAGTTCTAAAATACTCAATTTGAGAAACAGTCACCTCCAGACAGAGCTGTCTATGTTAATCTAGATAGAGTGATCTGCATGTGTTTGTGGGACTTTAAACTTGAGTCAGAACAGCATTGTAAAGGGGGAGGTTGTATATTAGCTTTCTAGAGTTAAGTTTTTCAAGGTAATCTGCCAAATGGGCTTGCTTTCTTTCCTGCTCCCATGTGGTGTGACTGAGCTGCCCTCCTCCTTGACAGAACACATGTTTATCTTACTTCTTTACACCTGTGTAGCCCTGTGTTAAGCTGCTCCTGCCTTATTAGCATTTTGTGCATGTCTGTCCCTGGTTCTTTTATTCACAACAGGGATTATAAGGCATACCTTCCATCATCAAGTTGTTTCTTGTTTGCTGGTATTGCTTCCAGTGCTAAACATCTTCCTCATTGACACATGGATTTTAACTGTTGACTCCGGGTTACACCTAAATATATGCAGAAGTCCTGAGTTCTTGGGATCTTCAGTGGGCAGTTGTTGTGGTTTTAATACAATAAATTGCTTGGTTTTTTTTTTTTTCTAGGCTCCTCACAGAAATTTCATCTTTGTGGGATGGGTGCCAGAAGTATTTTTATCGCTGTCTTGCACGCCACACCAGGCTTACTGCAGCCCTAGCAACTCCTGTCAAGGTAGACTGGGGAAAGCATCTCCTGTGTTCATCTCCTGTCACCATCTCTATCAGCCAATACCAAGCTTGGTAGATTTAAGTCACTGTAACTTAGTGTTGATCCTAGAATATCTGAGAGTAGGTTCCATTACATTTGCCAAGAGGGCCAGCTTTACTCCTGTTAGCTGAGAACAGACCATGTCTGTCCATTTTTTGGTGTTATACCTCATTCCTCCTCATGGATGTCAGTGATCTCCAGAAGCTGTCTGAAAGCTACTACTAGAAGACATGCTGCCCCGCTGCTCATACCCACTGTATATGCATAAGTTCACCTGAGTTTCAAGGAATTGCTTTTTGAGGGCTCAGAGGTTAAGAGTACTTGCTGCTCTTGCGAAGACCCAGGTTCAGTTCTTAGCATTCACAGAGTGCCTCCTTACTGTCTGTAACTCCAATTCCAGGGTATGGGCTGTTCTTCAGACATGTACGTGGTGCACATACATAGTTTTCTGGAGGCTCTGGTGCATGTGTGGGGAGGTGAGGGGTTATCAGCAACACCTTCAGCATGCTTTTTCTTTTCCTTCTTCAGGAGATTGGCATGGGTAATGTTGACAGGTGTAAAGGGTTCTCAGCACACCTAATGAAACTGCTTATCCGACAGCGTCGCTCCCTGACCACACTGACTGAGCAGTGGATTATCCTCAGGTATGTTCTGGCAAGAACAGTTGGCAGGAAATGAGGAAGATCTGTGCAGATGAGCTCAGAGTTGCTTTACATGGTGAGAGGGATACCGTCCAGTCTCTGAAGTAGATTTGAGCTCAAACACATAGATAGTTTCTTTTGGCCCTGTTGGCTTCATTTGGTGCCAGGCGATGGTACTAACCATGGTCTGTGGAGTGAGTTCAGGGCCCAGCCAAAAAAATAAAAAGAGTTGTGGGAATGGTCCTGGAATGAGACCCTTCACTGTGATAGGCCGATAGTCAGGATTGGGGCTTCCTGGTATTTGGAACTGGGGCTAAGTCTGTATCTGTCAGGCCTTTTAGATTTCCCCAGGTGGCAGTTTGTTCCTCAGAAGAAACATAATTAAAAGATGAGCTGTCAGCATCTGTTGAATGGATTCTTGTCAGAGAGAGAATATTTCTAAACTGTATTCAATTTGGCTTCTATTTTTGTTCAGTTCATTGGGGCTTACAGTACATTGTAGTAAGAGCTGAAATCACTGCAGAGCTATGACTTAGCTGGCTGGCAGATAAGGTTCAGCTTGATAATGCCTTTCCTGAAAGACTGAAGACTAAGTTTAATTTGGAGAGGCATTTTTATAGACTTTTGTCTGTTTTCTCATGCCTAGATGACTTCCCCGCGCCCGTGTGTGTGTGTGTGTGTGTGTGTGTGTGTGTGTGTGTGTGTGTGTGTGTGTCTCCCACTGAACTACATCCTTAGCCCTTTTAATTACGTGAAAAAGCCATACTTGTTCAAAAGCATGCAGGCAAATTGACTCTTTACAAACAACCTGGTGGCATGGCTAAAGATGCCCTTGTTCTTTCCCCACATTTTCTTCCAGGAACCTTCTCAGCTGTGTACAGGAGATCCATGACAGGCTGACTGGGCCCCCTGTCTACCCTGTGGCCTTCCCACCTCAGGACAGTGTGCAGCAGTGGACAGAACGACTCCAGCACCTGGCCATGCAGAGCCAGATCCTGCTGGAGCAGCTGTCCTGGCTCTTACAGTGCTGCCCCAGTGCAGGCCCGAGAGATGGCCACTGTAAGGCTCCTGGGCAGGAACAGCCTTCTGCCCCTCACCTGGACAGAACGGACACCAAGGGACCAATATCAGGAACAGTACCAGACTTGCTTCTCTCTGATCTAAGCTACCCTTCCCCAGTACCTAGAAGTCAGCTGCCGTCTGGTTGCCAGATGCGAAGACAAGATCAACTTTGGCAGCAGTCAACTGCAGGGTTGACAGAGCTGCTGAAAAGCATTAGAACTATGAAAGCTGGTGTTGACAAAATTAGACAGCAGTCTTGTGAGACCCTCTTTCATACATGGTAAGTGTCTGTCTCACTTACAGAGACTTCAGTCGTAGGCTAAAATCATGAAGAGAACTGTGCTTGAGTACTGTAACTCAGAAAATCTGCATGGCCCTTTGTGACTTCTAATTGTAAACTTTGAAATACAGCGTGTTTGCTGCAGTGGGGGGGGGGGGGGTAAGTGTTGGTTATACCCCTTTCAATGTTGTGATATTTCTGTTGCAGGAAAGATTTTGAAGTATGTTCTTCTGGGCTGAATTGCCTGTCCCAAGTGACAGCTCATTTGCAAGGCCTGGAGTCCTTGTTCATTCTTCCCAGGATAGAGGTTGAACAAACAGACTCACAAACGGCATTAGTTGAAAGCCTGGGATATCTAAGAGGAGAAATTAGTAAAGCCATAGATGACTTCAGTGCCTGGAAAGCACGTCTGTTCATTTCACACAAACAAGGAGGTGAGAACTTAAAAGTGAGGTACAACCAGAAGTTTCTGTCCCATCCAGGCCCCAAGGGTCTGGACCCACAGTCTCAAATAATTACACAAAGGCTTATAAGTTGTTTGGTCCGTGGCTCAGGTTTATTTATTACTTGCTAGTTCTCACTCTTAAGCTAACCCATGATTCTATCTGTGTTTAGCCATGTGGCCTGCTACCTTTTTGCTCAGCATAGCATTCTCATCCCAGTTCCTCTGCATCTCACTGTCTGTCTCGGTCTTCACTTCTCAGAATTCTCCTACCTCACTTCTACTTCCTGACTAGATATTTGACCAATCAGCATTTCAATGACAAATATTTACAGTGTACAAAAGCATAGTCTGCCAGCAGTGAGATGATGGGAAATTAAGTCCAGATTTTTACTGGTGGTTATGTTCTATCTTAGCAGAGGTTTGTGCCCGAGAGGAGCACACGCTCACTGGTCTGGATAGCTTCCCTTAGGTTGATGCCTGCAGCCAATATGTGATGTCACCATAGCTATTGCTGCTTCTTTATCTTTATGCTTTGCATTCATAGAGCACTTTACTTATAGCTGTTCAACAATGACTGTAGCTTGAGATTCAGCTTTGCTGTGTGCCTTGTTGCTTACTAGGAGGCCAGATGTTGGAGGAAAGCTTTGTTGAAGACTTCTCAGAGCAAATAGAAAGTGCTATCCGGGCCATCCTCTGCACCATCCAGCACTTAGCAGAGAGAAACAGTAAGGAAGCTGAAGACAGCACTGCTGAAAAGAGACCAGAGGAAGAGGGCGGTATGTCTGAGGTTGCATGAAAATTAACTCTAGAGCTGATGTGTTTTTTTTAATTAATGGTTTGTTTCTTTGGCTAACTAAAGACAGGTGTTAGACATAGGCTTTGTGAGTAGAGCTCTGTAAAGGTTTGTTTTTCTGCTTGTTTTGTTAGGCATGAAAGAAGAGGCAGCCTTTGAGGGGCTGCAACCAGGACATCTAACCAGACTTCTGGAGGACGACTTCTGGGCCAGTGTGAACACTTTACATGTCCAGAAAATCATTTCTTGTGTCTCGGAGCTGTTGGAGAGGTTAAAGTCCTACAATGAGGATGGCAACGCAACCAAGCAGAAGGTAAACTGGCTGTTGTTGGTTACTAAGTGCTCCTCAGAGGAGATGAGAGCGTGGTGAGGGCCTTCGCAGATCCTAGCTCATCAGAATACCCATTGTGTCACAACCCCATCACATGCTTCCGGGCATAAGCTGTACTGGTAAGGAACAACCTATTTTGTAGGATGTTGTTATTCTGTTTCATTGTGTCTAGTGCCAATTCTGGTGTATTATTAAAATTGATGGGTAAATCATTCTTTAAAAAAAATTAATAAAATGCTGAGCTGAAGAGATGGCTAAGAGGTTAAGACTGTGTACAGCCGAGTTTGATTCCCAGGATTTGGGAAGCTGAATGAAGCAAGGGGATCACCATGAATCTAAGGCTAGCTGAGGATACATAGTGAGTTCTAGGACAGCCTGGGCTGTAGAGTGGTAAGATCCTATCTCAAAAGTAATAGAAGTAGCAATAGTAATAATGACGATAGTTGATCCTGTTAACTAAATGACTAACTAGCTGAGGGTATACAGTGAATATTTATGAATGTGTATGAGGGAAAAGTGAGCTAGGAGATGAGGTTAAAACACATGCAGCTTACCCTGAATGACTTTGAGCACATTTCAAGGTCATGTGGCACACTGTCTAGTTCTAGAACATCTCATCTCCAGGGAGAATGCCTTTTCAGCAATGGAATTGGCCATTTATCTTTCTCAGGTCTTCAGCCAGTCCTGCCACTTGCTAGTGCGCCTGGTTCCCATGCTCTGCAGCTTCTCAGACCTCATCCTCTTCTTCCTGACCCTGTCTCTGGCAACTCACCGGAGCACTGCCAAGCTGCTCTCTGTGCTTGCCCAGACCTTCACAGAGCTTGCCCAGAAGGTAAGGACCACTTCACATCTTTTCAGGCTTTGCTGGACATTTTATGGTGGACTATCAACTCCCCCTTGACCAAAGGCGCTGTCTAAAGGCTGCTGCCTTCTCTTACATCAGCCTTTCCTCCCTGTCTGAGTCCTCAGATATCTCTGGAACTAGACTCAGAAGATAGATCCTTAAGGATGTTAGAAGTTTGATTGTGATTAAATGATAAAATGGCCTCTGGTGCCACGGTGTTCTTTCCTTAAGATACATGACTACTGTGAAAAGTAGCAATATTGTAGAGAGTGCATTGCAGAGGATATATGTAATTATAATTATGATAATTAATTCAGTAAGAAAATACTTGCGTATTCCCAGGCAGCTTTCTGAATATGTAACATCTTGAAATTGAGTGTGCTTAAGTGTCCAAGCCATAGAGCCTTTCTGAGCTGTGCTGAACTTCAATGTAAATAAGACAGGGCTTCAGTGTTAGATTTAGTTGGTAATTAAAACAGGAGTCCATAGAAAGCTACTTCATTGTAGCAAAGTTGGTGGTGTATATCTTGGATCTGTGGTAATTAACAACTTCATTTTTGTGTGTGTGCGTGCATTTTCATTCTTGGATTGACCAAAGCATGTTTTCTGTTAGGTAAAATTTCTTATTGACAGCTTTTACTTTTAGTACTTTCTTTACAAGCTTCTTTCCAAATGAATCAGTTTAGTTACTTAGCCGTAACTGAGCCTGACTCATCATCTCCTGAGCAATGTTTTCTGTCCTCTCCTATCTGGTCTGCTTCAGTGGATTGCTCCTAAGTAACTACCCTATCTATCCTAGTATATGTTTTTGTCTTGGCAATTTAAAGTGTCAAGCTATAGAACTGCATGATGCCTGCAATTTCAGGAAACAAAAGATTGCCAAAAATCTATTATATTTCTAATAGGATTATAACAACATTTGCTGAATCTTTTCCCCCTCCAGGGGTTTTGCTTACCTAAAGAATTGATGGAAGATTCAGCAGGAGAGGGGGCAACACAGTTCCATGACTACGAGGGAGGTGGGATTGGAGATGGCGAGGGCATAAAGGACGTGAGTGACCGTATAGAAAATGAAGAACAGGTAGGTTCACACTGCTTGCGTAAGCTGACTCTCCTTTCCAGTCAGTGCCTAGTAAGCTTACTAGGCAAGCAGCCTCGGACTGATCTGTGTAGTCCCAGAGGTGCTGGAAGCCACAGGACCTTTGCAACTCAACCACTGGTTAGGAATATATACAAATTTGGAAAGAATGACCTTTACAGTTTGTTTTAAAATGTGGATTTCTGCAGAGTATTTGGGGGGTTGGAGGGTAATTGATTCTGTTTTTTAATTTTTAAAATACATTTTATTTATTTTGTGAAGGGACGGGGTGAGGCATACATGTAAGAGGTCAGAGGATAGTTCTAGAATTGGTTCTCCCTACCATGAGAGTCCCAGGGATCAAACCCCACCAGTCCTGGTGGTAGTGGTTTTAAGGTTAAACATATTGGTTATTATAAATGATAATTAAATAGTATTGGCAACATTGGTCAGTATATCTTGTCTTTTAAAGATCAGCGTGGCAAAGAAAAAAGATGTGGATAATAAGACTGATGGTGTGGGGAGTGCTAAGCCGGCTCACCTCAGACTTGATCCTCCCAAGTTCTGTGGCGGCAAGGGCATGCTGCCACACCTAGCTGGGGTTTCTTTTCTTTCTTTCTGTAACAAAGTCTCCCTGTGTACACTTGACTGGACTAGAACTCTTGCTGTATAGACTAGACTAGCCTCAAACTCTGCAGAGATACTCGGTAAATCTGCTTTGGAGAGTGCTATAATTAAAGACTGACACCACAACTCCTGAGAAAATGTATTCTCTTTAAAAATGTCTCTGGAATACTGATTTGGGGTTTTAGTTGTTTTGTTGTGGTGGTGTGCCACCCCCATTGTGGTGATTCTGTTTTTACATATCTCATGAAGAAAGCCTCTGTTAACCTGGACATCTATAGTCTGGAATTGAAGCATACAGGAAGCACAACATTCACCAGTGATCTTATGCTTTTTCCTAAAGGTAGAAGATGCATTTCAGAAGGGTCAAGAGAAGGACAAGGAGGACCTTAATTCAAAACCTGATACTAAAGGCGAGGATAATGCCATTGAGATGTCAGAAGACTTTGATGGGAAAATGCATGATGGCGAGCTTGAAGAAGGTCTGAGATGTGATTTCATTCTGCTCTTTGGATACTAAATAGTTTCTATAGAACCTTCTAACAGCTCATTAATGAGGGTGTCGTATTCTTTTGCAACAAGCTGGTTGCTCAGTGTACCTGCAGATCACGTCAGCACCTGTGTGCGCCATGACCATCTCCCTTAATGCAGAGATTTACAGGTTTAGGGATTCTCCTTTGACGGAGCCACAGCCTTGATTTTGTTAGATGAAGTGGCTCTGTGGTCTACAGAGAAATCCTGTTTTTATGAGAATGTTAGAGAGCCAAGAGAAATGGCTTCGTGGGTAAAGCTTCCCTTGGAAGCACGAGGACCGAGCTGGGTTCAGACCCAAGCCCAGCATGGGCTTCTGTGCTCCCAGCATTCCTGGGAGCAGATGGGAGATACTGGTGTGCAAACTAGCCCTATTCATCAGAAAATAGACCCTGTCTCATAAAGTAGAAAACAGGAACTGACCACTAGTTTTCCTGACCTCCACACACCTACACTTATGAACGTGCACACATACAGACAATAATAAAGTAAAAATATACTAGATGTTTGTTGCTGAGCTCTGCTAAGCCCACGACATAAGCCACTTAGCACTAGTGTATGTTTTCCCCATTTGTGATATGTAGGCACACACATAGACTTGGTTCTGTGGTCAGCTTTTGTTTTGTTAAATCTTATTAGTATTCCTCTTAATGTCTATAAACATGACAGTGTGATTTTTCTCTAGCGCATCTTCATTTGCTGTGCTTTGGCCATATTCCAATACTTACTGTAATTACTGGCAGAAGCAGAAACTTCTAACTTGAAGTACAGTGTCTTATTCTAAGCGAAGGTTTTACAAAAACAAATGCTTTCTTCAGTAGAAGAAATGTGTAGATGATTGCCAATGAAGGAAGCATGGGAGTATATCCATCAGCCAAGGAGACGAGATGAGCAAATATGAAGGCATGGTGCTTCTCCTTGGTTGGCCTTCATCTGATGCATGGTGAAGTATTTAAACAAACACAGTGTAAAGTGTTCAGTGAACGATCAGGGAGTACAGCTTCTATCACTTCATGGATACAAATTATAACTAAGCTAAGTGGTGACTAGGTCCTGTAAAGTGTCCTCTCCAGCATCGAACCAGGCAGCCCAACAGTTCTTCCTACTGTTTACTCATATATGGAGGTCCTTTTCTAAATGATTTACAAAACATGGTAGCAGTACTTGGCATCTTCCCATAGTGTTCTATAGAATCAGGCAGTAGATCCTAATGACACTTTGACCAGGAAGTGTCTTTGCCTTTGACACATGCAGACCTGGATTGGTTGAGGGATCTAGCTAATTAAGTTAGCATGTTCCCTTTCAGAAGAGGATGATGAGAAATCCGACAGTGAAGATGGAGACCTGGATAAGCAGATGGGCAATCTCAATGGAGAGGAAGCTGACAAACTAGATGAGAGGCTTTGGGGAGAGGATGAAGAAGAGGATGAGGAAGATGGCAGTAAAGCTGAAGAAACAGGACCAGGAATGGATGAGGTAATTATTAGAGTCCCCATCCCAGAGTTGAGGCCCCAACCGAGAAACTGGTCCTTCCCATGCCCTGCTGTCTGCACTTTTCCTTTTCTTCCTCTCTTTCCCATCCATTTGCATCTCTGGCTCACACTGAGAGCTCACAGCTTCTGGCCCGACTAGCCCCACAGTTAGGACCCACCTACCACCACTTAATCTGGACTAGCAATCCCAAAAGTCCCAATGAAACACACAGGTGCTTATGTTAAGTTCATGCTGTTCAGCCTATGGCTTAGGCACCCTGCTAGCTAGCTCTTTCATCTTAAGTCAACCTGTTCTCATTAAACTGTCTGCCACGTGGCTCATAGCTCATCTGTGTTCCTTACATGTTTCTTCTTTTGACGCCTGGCTTGATCTGTGTCTGGCTACAGTGTTTGCCAGGGTCAAAACAGTTCCTTTATTTAAAGATTGATATTCACAGCACACAGAAAGACATTCCCGCATCACCCTACATTGGATGCCAGCTATTGCAGTAATTCTCACTTATAGTATACCATACAAAGGATTAATACTTGTTAAAAGATATATGAACACTCATGGATACAGATTGAACCTTAAGACACTTCTTGAAGATAGGAACGATCCCACGATGGAGTTGCAGCTCTGCTTTCCAAGAAAGCAGGAGCAAAACAGGACAGTTCAGGGTCCCAGCAGCCATGCCCCGCTCATTCTTGTCAGCTAACATCTGAATCTCACCACATCGTTGTGGTGTTGGAAGGGGTACTTTCACCCAGGCTGAGCCAGTTTTCCCACTGCAGCTGCACCCCCAGCCTCTGCTGAGAATGGCAGGGTGGCTGGATGTGCAGAAGCCACCATCAGACCCACTCCACCCTGTTCGTGCTGCTGATGGGGCAGACCTTGGTTGTCCACACACCATGCCTCGTGTCTGTCTACCAGTTATCTGATTGAGCCTAACAGCAGAAGTCATCTGTGTCTGGGGGCTAGCCCATATAGAAGCAGTTTCTTGCATGTATGACAATTTTCTTTCTTCCTCTAGGAAGATTCTGAACTTGTTGCTAAAGATGACAACTTGGATGCTGGGAATTTGAACAAACATAAAAAACATCAAGATGAGAAAGAAGATTCAGAACCTGAAGATGCCGAACAAGGCCAAGAGAAAATTAATGAGCAGATTGATGAGGTGATGAGCATCTGGAAGTGTTTCACTCTCTTGACTCAGAGCATAGTTCTTTGAGTGTCTTATGACTTTTTTTCTTCCTATTCATTGGTTCCTTCACTGCGCTTTGTAGAAGAGTGTGTATCAAGCATGGTAGCGTGCACTCTTACAATCTTAGCATTCATGAGGCTAAGGCAGGAGGTTTGTGAGTTTCCATCCAGCCTGGGATACATAGTTGGGGAGGGAGATCAAAACCTTTTGTGAAGATACTGGTTTCTGCTGATGTAAGTCTTGGGTTTTAGCATTAGGCAACAGAGGACCTATTTACCCTTAGAGAGTCTATACAGAAAATGAATTTGAAGTTCTAACATGAAAGACTGAAAAATACTACTAAATGACTACAGTGTGCTAGAAATGTAAAGAAGGAAGTCTTGGTCTTTGGTTCTGTGAGGAGATTTGTTCACCCTGTCCCTGTCCTCTCTGTTGTTCCAAAGAGGGACTATGATGAGAATGAGGTGGACCCTTATCATGGCAATCAGGAGAAGCTGCCAGAACCTGACGCCTTGGACCTTCCAGATGACTTGAAACTTGACAGTGAAGACAGAAATGATGATGAGGATACAGACAATGAAGAAGCAGAAGGTCGGTCTTTCAAGGCAGCCAGAGCTAGAAGTCCTTGGCAATGGGCAGTACTGATTTCTTTTGGGCCAGTGGTGTGACAAGGTCCGAAATACTGTTTTGCTGGCTCCATTCCAGTTTGAGTAGACGTACCACACACAGACGACACACCTCCCCCTCTGTTGTCACTTCCCACCCTGCATTTGGAATTGCCTGTTACTGCTTATGCTGTATCCCCTCCACCTCTTTCTCCAAAGTCATCGCTGTGTTTCCACCTTGAAATATGCACACACCATGAAGTCTTGGTCTATGGCTCTTCCACAGCTTTTCTAGAGAGATGATGGTTTCAGCTTTGGCTTCTATATTTTTGTCTTAAAATATGAAGTCATGATAGTGGAGAATGAGAGCAAATAATTCTTAAGAAAGTCACACATACTGTGACAGTAACCTTGAGCTTCTGTTAACCAACTCATCCCTAGGGATTCCTCTAAGGGTAATAGTAGAAACTCACTCGTGCTGATGAACTTCACAGAAAAACAGACACTGAGTTACATACTTAGAAAAGCTAAGTTTAATTATGAATATTTTTGTATGTTGAGGCAAAAATTAAGTTACAAAGAATGATTAAGACCATTTATATAAAAATTTAATTTGGAATCTGATTAATCCTAGAGCTAGCAACCAAGCACGCATAAAGTTAAGACTAAAACTACTGAGAGTACAGTGTGCTAGCCCCCCTTAAAAAATACCCATTTTATTTAGGCTTTTAGATTTGAACATATGGACCAAGAACAATTTTGTTAGTTGCTGGCTAATAGCTTTCTGAAGTATCTAAAGTATAGGGGACACTTCTAATAAGTAAAGTTTGGGGCCTCAGGGAAACAGCTCAGTCAGTGAAATGCTTGTTCTACGAGCATGAGGCCCTAAGTTACCTGGCAGCAGAAGAGGGCATTGGATCATCTGGAACTAGTTAAAGAAGGTTGTGGTCTGCCGTGTGGGGCTGGATATTTACCTGGGCAGCCAGTGCTCTTTACAGTTGAGCTACCTCTCCATTCTTCCTCAGTATTTAAGCTAAATTCTCTATTGCAAATACTTATCTCTGTTGTAAGAGTAACAGCTGGTGTGAGCAATGAACAATAGATTGGGTTAACACATAAATAGAGTATGTCTGGCTGTGTTCCCAGAAAACTTTAGTGACAGAAATGTAGAAAACTATATTTGCCCTGTGAGCTGTAGCTTGTCAATACGTGGCTTAGAAAATAAGACTGAAATGTCTTTATTGTAGTATGAGGTTTCTGGCCTGGACTTTTGGGCCTTGCCTCAAGGTTTAGGCCTAAAGACCCCCAGATGTGTAGACCCACAGACCCACAGTCCCACAGAGACACACAGATGCTTTCAATAGTTTTAGGCTGATCAGTCTAAGGCCCAGGCATATAATTTGCTAACCCTTCATCTAACCCATGATTCTTCCTGTTCAGCCATGCGGCTCGGTACCTGTTCTTAGAGCAGCATAGTTGTCCTCTGCTTCTTCCGGCTTCTCTTCGGCATTCTGCTCTGTGTTTCCTGTTCTCAGAGTTTTCTTAGTCTGGTAGCCCTGCCCATACTTCCTGCCTGCCTTTGGCCAATCAGCGCTTTTTATTAAATCAGTGGGTGGAACAGTTATTTACCATGAAACAATACAATCCCCTACACTTTATATTTTATGTATATTGGTGTTTGTCCATGTGTATATCTGCACACCAGAAGGTGGAATCGCATCCCATGGGACTACATGGGACAGATGTTTGTGAGCCATCATGTGGGTACTGGTCATTGAACCCAGGACATCTAGAGATCTGGGCACTGCTCTCTCTTAATCACCACTGAAACAACTCTCATGCCCCAAATAAAACATTTATGTAACCACCTCCCAGATTAAGAAATCATGAGTTTAAATATTGTTTTTTCCATCAGAAGAGAATCCTTTGGAAATCAAAGAAAAAGCAGAAGGTATGGAAGAAACAGAACATGAAACTGAGCAGGCCGATCACAAGGAAGGTGACAGTCCACATGAGCCTGAGGAAGGCCCTGGTGAAGGTGAAGAGAGTATGGACACAGGAGCTGGTGACCAAGACAAAGATACAACCAACCATGCAGAAGAGGAGGAGGAGGAGGAGGAGGAGGAGGAGGAGGAGGAGGAGGAGGAGGAGGACAGGGCTGCCACTGATGGAGGTGGGGAACGTGGTGCCAGCCCTGTTGACCAAGGTCTTCAGCCCCAGGTATTATAGGATATGGAACTTTTCTTGTTTTAAAAGTAATAGGAAAAACACTTTTTTTCTAACACAATCTTTTGTAAGATATTTCTTCATTACTACAGAGTTGGTTGTTTGTTTGAAAACCCTCCCTTAACCAGTCTCCATACAGTGCATCCCCTGCTTCAGCTTCCTGATAGGCACCTTATGTTCATCCCTAGAACATGTTTGTTTTTCCTATGCAGAAGGAGGGAGAGGAACCAGAAAAGTCTGACGGTGAAGAGGAAGTGCCAGAGGCCACAGAGAGAAAGGAGCACACCTCCTGTGGGCAGACTGGTGTGGACAGTGTGCAGAGTACACAGGCTTTGGAGCTTGCTGGGGCTGCACCTGAGAAGGAGCAGGGGAAAGAGGTGATGCCCCACCCCCAGTGTCTGTGTCTGTCCAAAATCACGTTCTCTTGAGCAAGCTGGTTTATGTGTGATTTCTGTTGTATTCTTTCTTGCCTCTTTGTATAAGTGTGTTTCAGGACACACTTAAGAATGTGTGCTGCAGACTATATTTGAGTGATGTGCTTACATCAGGTTTATGTGATTTTTTCAAAAAACTCCCCAAGAAGAGAAAGGTCAGATCTGGGCTTCAGCCTCTGAACAGTATTTCATTTTCCCTTGTTGTTTAGTAAGCTTCTGAATGTTCTGATTTTACAAGGAAACTCTTCAGTTTTGGCCTAGTGATAATGTGTTCTAATGGCAGCACATCGGTCACCGGTGTGTATTGCACAAATTCTATGTGGTATATGATAAAAACCCGGAGCCAGATATTGGGGAAAAGCTAAAAGATCAGTGAGATAGAGAAACAAACCACAGCCACTTCTCACCCACTAACTCCTCAGGCCTGTCTCCAGGAATCTCCAACTCCTAGCTTCTCTCCTCTCAGCCCTCCAGGAAGCTTCTGGGAAAGCTGAAAACCCTCTCTTAACTTCCTTCCTAAAGCTAGGATTAGAGGTGTGGATCGCTACTCTCTGTCCTTCCTGTCCTGGCTGTAGTTGACTCTCCTGATACTCCAGACTAACTCTGTTAACCATGTATCAGCACAGGTGTGCAGTGGGAAGAGTCACCAACTAGCTCCTCTGCTGTTCCCACCCCAGTCTCTCACCTGCAGCCATTCCACCACTGTTCATTGAGTCCCCGTTAGGCGCTGAACAGTTTCCTTGCTCAACAAGTCTTCATAATGGCACAAAGATAGATAGTGCTGTTCTGTTATATTTGAGGAAGATAAGCTTCAGAAAAATTCACTGACAACCCTGGTCTGTCTGCCTTCCAATAAGACCCTATGTTCTCATAGACAAGGAACAATCAGCAAAGCCAGGACCCTGGGATTGTTTGAGTATTGTGCAGCTGTCTGCAAGCAGAACTTTTTTGTTAGGGGTGGAAGTCTGCATCAGGGAGGCACCCAGGGGAGTTAGCCCACAGAGATAAGTGAAGCACTGAGAGAAGTTGGACCCAATACAACACAGCAGCTGTCGCTTTAATAGCTTCTTCTCCCTTCTTCTCTGCTTTGGACCTTTAGGAACATGGGAGTGGAGCTGCGGACGCAAACCAGGCAGAAGGACATGAATCCAACTTGGTTGCACGTTTGGCCTCCCAGCGGCACACCAACAAAAACACACAGGTAGGAAAAGTTGCTCTCAGTGAAGTGATTTAAACAGCAAATAAGGGGACTAGAGAAATGTCCTAGCAGTTGAGCACTTGCAGAGGACCCAGGTTCTGTCCCAGGACCTATACAGCATGGCAGTTAACAACTGTCTGTAACTCTGCTTCCAAGGTACCTCCCATGAGCTCTGCATACACATGAACAGACATAATTATTGAAAAACCACTACTAACAAATGGCCATATTTCTATCCTTGACTGGCTTACCAGACCTGATCATTGGCAGCCTTACAGTGATCAGGTTTTCCCAGGGGCCCCTGTTCTTGCTCTAGAGCTGTGTGCTGCTGTCCAACACCAACTAACTGCTCTCACTCTTTGCATAACAGTTTCTAAAATGGAGTATGTTCGTGCCTGTGAAATAACTATACTCAAAAAGCAACCCAAAAGGTCTCCTAAAAGCCTACATGCTGTTCTGTCCCCAAGCTATATAGCCAAGGAACCTTTCACGGGGCAAGTCAGTGCTACTAGTTTCACATACACATAGTCACACATCTTGCTTTCTTGACTTTCCAGTCATGGTGGCATACTGTAAGGATTCCTGGCATGCGCAGCTCTATGGTAAACATGCTAGTCCCATAATCCAACATGGCGCCAGGTGAGAAATAAGAATTCCTGGCATGTAGTGGCCACAGGGTAAACCCAGCATGAGTATGCACTAGGGCATGGCTAAGTAAACCCATGCCTACCCTTCCCTTAAAGGAGGTGCCACATGAGAGTCTGCCTTCTTTTCTCTTCTTCTTTCCCTTGTACTCGCCTGGCAACTCTCCTGAATAACCCTAGTGTGGTGCCGGTGGTATGTGTCTGACTTCACATGTGAAACCAACACATGTCCCTTGTCTCCCCGCATTTGGAAGGCAGAAAAAAGGTCAGGAGTTTAAAGGATATCTTAGCTACATAGCAATCCAAGGCCAGTCTGAGTGCCAAAGGAGGGAGAAGGACAAGAAACAAACTTTTAATAAGCTGTATTGAATTCCATGTTGTGTGGCTATCTTTAATCTACTCCCTGTGGAAGCATTGCAGATAAGGCTCTAATGATCTCATTCATTTCTACAGAGTTTTAAGAGGAAACCTGGGCAGGCTGACAATGAGCGTTCCACGGGTGACCACAGTGAGCATGTTCATAAGAGGCTGAAGACTGTGGATTCAGACAGAAACCCTGAGCAGGGCCCAGCTCCACCCCAGGCTCAGGTGCAAGACTCGGATACATTCGAACATATTAAGCAAGGCAGTGATGCCTACGATGCACAAACCTACGGTGAGGTGCCAAGAGTACTATCCTTTTGCTCACAAAGCATTCTCTGACATTACCCAGCATGACTGTATGCCAGGCAGAGTGGAGGGGGAGAAACTATTTTTTCTCAGTATGATATTTGTGGCACAAGCACAGCTTGTTTCTGATACTAAGATAACCGTAGCTGAGTTCTTAGAGTAAGCTTTCTGTCCTTACAGCTTCTGACCTCTTTTCCTTGGTATTGAGCATTCTTCAATGTCCTTGAACAGTGAGAGTTCTAACAGAAGCTGAAGGAGAAGCCAGTGGCCAGACATCCCAGTCCCTTACTTGTCATTCCTCTTCCCGGAGTGAACTGGTATGGGGTGTGCACCTCTGAGCACCTCTGAGCACAGGACAGACAGACATCCCAGTCCCTTACTTGTCATTCCTCTTCCCGGAGTGAACTGGTATGGGGTGTGCACCTCTGTGCACAGGACAGACAGACATCCCAGTCCCTTACTTGTCATTCCTCTTCCCGGAGTGAACTGGTATGGGGTGTGCACCTCTGTGCACAGGACAGACAGACATCCCAGTCCCTTACTTGTCATTCCTCTTCCCGGCGTGAACTGGTATGGGGTGTGCACCTCTGTGCACCTCTGAGCACAGGACAGACACCATGGCCGACCAACAGAAGAGAAAGTTGACTACTGTATATATAGTTGGTCCATACTCCCTTGGGCTGGAGCGTGGGCTTGTTCCTCGCATTATTTGGTGTATCATAGCCTCTAATAAGGCAAGACCCCACTATGCATCCCTGATGTTATAAACACTGAATGACTTGAAGGTGCCAACAGTGGATAGTGAATGGATCCTGAGTTCTGGTTGTTAGTTCAGTTGATAAGAATGCTTGCCTGGCATGCACAAAGTCCTGGATTTGATTCCCAACACTACATAAAGCTAAGTGGGGTGCCTATGTCCCCAGCACTACAGAGCATTAGAAGTTCAAGGTGATCCTTGACTGAATAGCAGGCCTGTGGCCCGCCTGTGCTATGTGAAATCTACCTAGTCATAGTCTTGACAAGAACATACTCAGCTTTTGTTTTATGTCAGAGACATTGGAATGAATGATTATAGACTTTCTCAAATATCTGAGAGCTGTGCATTCTTCAAGTTAAACTTGTCCAAGGTTAAAATGCTGAGACTCTTTGTGCCCCGTTTTATATCTAGTTACATTTTATATACAAGTTACTCCAAGCATGGTTCCCAGTAGCTACTCCAAGTCATGTGCCCACATTTCACACAGTCTTTTCTGTTTACATCAGTAAAAACTCAGAAAAATGCCTGTTTCTCTGGTTATGTGTATATACACATACTATCTTTCTAACTTCTCTAGGAGGTGGACAGTGGGCAGTTAATGTCAGTAGGGCACTGGGAGCTATTTGGACTCAAACCAGTGGCTGAGTCAGCATTGGTAGACCCTTGAAGGCAGAAGTTACAGGGCCAGTAAACCATTCAGCATCTTTTCACTCTTCAGAAAAGTTAAGTTTTCCCCTCTGCACTGTTGGCAGATGTGGCCAGTAGTGAACAGCAGCAGACTGCAAAGAACTCTGGACAGAATCAGGAGGAGGAGGAAGCGGAAGATATCCTCATGGATACAGAGGAGGAGCTGCTCAGAGCAGAAGACACAGAGCAGCTGAAGGCAGAAGCAGTCAAGTCAGATGCTGCTGCGGCCCCTGGTGAGTCCTTAGGAAGGAGGAGGCTGCAAGGCTCCTTATAGACTGTCATCAAGCCTGTTCTTTGCTCTTTCCTGTTCTAATCTCTAGGTTTGGTGAGTAATTCATAGTCACCTATCAATCTATTTGAGGCACACAAGATGGTCTTTCAGGATATTAATTGCCATGATGAAACATTTCTGACAAATTTATGGGTTTTTTTAAAAAAACATATATATGGAAATACAGAATAGTATGTTTACTGCAGTTTTAATCATTATAGAGATTTTTTAATTACAATAAGATATAAGCATAGAGGAAAGAAAAATATTAAAAGAAATGAAAATTGGGGGAAAGTTCCTGTTGGGTAGCTAACCAAGGTCTGTTAGAAGGTAGTTTGTTAATTTGGTCTTTGAGATAGGATTCTATGATATAAGCTGGCTGGCCTAGCACTACCAGTCTTCTGGACATTCTAGACACTGATGGTACAGGCAGGCACCACCCACATACACATTTCAAAAATGAGTAACTTGCACCTATATAACGAGAGAATCCTGAAGATTGTGGTAAACTTCAGGGCTTTTCTTCTGTCTCATTCTTGTCAGTAACTATTCCACAACAGGAAAAGCAAAGCTGGGCCCGAGAGGTAAGGTAGCTCGGGCTAACAGTGCTTGCATGCAGGCCTGGACCTGGGTTTCATCCTTGAGAACCCTTTTCTCTCCCAATTCCCCACAAAGGGGGGTGGAGAGAACCAGTTCCACCATTGTGACACACACACAATGAAAATCAATTAATTTTTAAAAACAGCTGCAGAAGTGAGTGATTAGATTACCTAAATTCAAACCCAACTGCATTACAAAACAATGTTTTATGGGTTATCTTGTTTGATGGTGCTGGGGACTAGACCCAAGGCTGGACTCACAATCAAACTGGCCATGCACCCACTTTAAGGAGTCACATCCTTGTAATGTCTGAAGTAAACTGGTCTTTCCTACTTCCTCTTCGAGGATGGGAGGAGGGTAATTAATAAAAATTGGCAATGACAACAGAGACCAAAAGGTGTAAGGAACAGCATGGAGCAGAGACACATGTGGAAATTGTTGAGTGAGTTGAGGCTGGATTCAGTGTTAGGACAAGCAAAAGTGAAGGGTCAGTCTTATGTAATAATGTGAAACTATATCTCCTTATGGAAATAGGCTCTAATGAGATGGATATGGACACTCAGACAGTTGAAACGAAAGATCAAGACTCAGGAACAACTGCACCTCACCAGGAGACAGAGAATGAGAAACCAGAGCGAAGCCGAGACTCAACCATTCATACACTTCGTCAACTGCTTGTGCATACAACTTTCCAAGTACTGAACTCACAACTATGTCCATTTTTAGTTTTAAGTTACTTTAGAACTTTTATGGAATAGCTTGTTGTTTGGAGTATCAACTCTACAAAAATGTTTAAGAGTACTTTTGGTGTGACAGTAGTCTTTGAGGAAGTGCTACATCCTTTGTTAACTACAAAGTCATGCCCAGACTCGTCCATTGTGGTGGCTTTGGCTGTTAGGGTGAGAGGATTAGGAGCCATGAGGACAGTTGACAATTTATGATGGTTATGAAACTAACAATTTTTTACTTAATGTTTATGTTTAGGAGAAAACTTTTGAGGGGAGGGTACAGGGCTTGTCACTGGGGTCTCTGTGTGTTTGAGTATATGTGGAAGCAGAGGACAGCCTGGGTATCATTCATTCTTCATGTGCTGTTCACCTTTTTTTGAGACTGGGATCTCTAACTAGCCTGGAATTTTTCAAAATAGGCTTCTGGGGTAAACAACTAGTTCCAGGGATCCACCTACCTCTGCTTCCTAGTGTTGATATTAAAATATGTATCTGCATGCCTGGCTATTTTTTCTTCTCTTTCTTTTTCCTCTTTCATGGGTTCTGAGGCTAGAATTCAGGCCATGCTTGCAGGACATGCACTTTTAACTTAGCCATCTCTCCAACCACATTAGGAGCCTCGTAACTGATCCTTGCCTTAGTACTTTGACTTCATGAAGATAGAGGTTTATCAGAAAGTTGGTGACTCGGAAGAGAAACTCCTAGGGATGTCTGATGTCCTCTGGTCTCAACATATACATGTGCATCTGTACACACTCAAAAAACGAGGCCTTGGTTAATTGGATTCGGCTATATTTATAAAAGATGAACATTTCGTTCATCCATATGGTCTTGAAAACAGGAAGTGGAATCATTTGATTGCCCTTTAAATTTGCTTGTTCTGACTTCAGACATAATATTACAGCAAAGTCACACCATAAGAAGACAGCCAGTGATAAGTCATCGATAGCAGCCTGAGCCACCACTTACTGTAGCTTTTCCTTCTCAGCCCCTTTTAAAAGATGTCAGTGAGCTGAGGCAGGAGATGGAGCAGCAGCTGGAGACATGGCAGGCTCACAACTATGGGAGTGCAGAAGAAGTAAGTCACAGAGAGCTCTTGGGTTTTGCTTTTCTTTCCACAAAAGTTTGTCTGGTTGGTTGGTTGGTTGGGTTGGGTGGTTGGTTGGGTTGAGTGGTTGGGTGGTTGGTTGGGTTGAATGGTTGGTTGGGTTGGGTGGTTGGTTGGGTTGAGTGGTTGGTTGGGTTGAGTGGTTGGTTGGGTTGAGTGGTTGGGTGGTTGGTTGGGTTGAGTGGTTGGTTGGGTTGGGTGGTTGGTTGGGTTGGATGGGTGGGTGTTTCTGTTTTGTTTTGGAGGGGAGAAGGAAACACAGCTCAGTATTCAGTTATCCAGTATCAGCTCCAGTTACATTTGTAAAAGGGAGAGCCAATAAAGACTATAGTCCAAATCTTCTTCAAGCCTAGGGATCCACTTATCCTGCCTGTTTCTGCAATTAACTGGCCTATTTCTTGGAACTATAGATTATGGGTCTGGGGGCAAAGAGACATTTTTATTGATTTGGTTGAATTGCTGCTTGCTGAGAAGAGCTTTAAAGTGTTGGTGCAAGTTCTTTTCTGCTTCATCATTCTAACAATCATTTCTGTTTTGTTATCCTAGGAGAAGGCTGCAGCTGAGATGTGGCAGAATTACCTAGTCTTAACTGCATCTCTTTCACAACAGCTATGTGAGCAGCTTCGTCTGCTCTTAGAACCTACACAAGCAGCCAAGCTGAGGTAAGTCCTTCCCTCCTGAAACCTTTAGAGGTCACTGTCAACCAGTTCAGTTGAGCACTGAATATTTATAGAGTTAGCTTCTGGGTTGCTGCTTCTGCTATTTGAGCACCAATGTGATGTTCGATACTGCTGCTGTTCCCTATCATCTGTGCAGAGTAATCATATGCATGTGCATTTCGAGGTGAGGAAATATATGCATGAAGGGTTTCCATTACTGCTGTGCAGGAAACAGCCTTAGATGTGGCATTGTCCATGATTATGTTGTGCTACTCGGGACCACAACAATGTGATCAAAGTCATAGTTTAGAACAGAAAAGAGAAGCATATAGAGCTTAGTATTTAATACAGAAAATTTCATTTTCTAATTTTGTAATTTTAGCTTTTTGGTCAGATCTGAGGCCAGGGCTCTAACTGGCAGTTAGAAGACTAACTTGCAGTCTCCAGTTCCTGTTAACTCTCCTGATGCCCGAGGACTAGTTGCTCTACACTGTAGTTTTAAGTTATTACTAATGTGAGTTTTGTCTTCATTCTGAGGCATGAGCATGGGCATCTCATGAACATGGGTTCATCTTTGCTCCTATTGGGTTCCTGTAACAGGGGAGACTATCGCACAGGCAAGCGACTGAACATGCGGAAAATCATTCCATACATTGCCAGTCAGTTTCGAAAAGACAGGATTTGGCTTCGAAGGACCAAGCCCAGTAAACGACAGTATCAGATTTGTTTGGCTATTGATGACTCTTCCAGCATGGTAGACAACCACACCAAACAGGTGAGGGGGGGGGGGGATCCAAGCCATGGTCCTCAAGCTGTCCAAGCTGTATCAGTGTGGCTGGCAGAAAGCGTGTGCTGACTACATTAGGAAGGTGTGTGCTTTTAGGGTCTAAAGAGCACTTCTGTGATGGCGCAGACATTTTGATCCCTTATTTTTATTCTGAACAAATCTGGTGGTGTTTATTTTCTATAAAATGCAAAAATGTATTAAACTGTTTTAAGATTGCGTATCATAGTTTTTAAAACCATTGTCTATTTTGGATTTTTTTTTTTTTACAGTGATATTATCTGGTATAAACCAATAAGTGACTAAAATATGGGTGGTCTCCTGGAAAAATCTTAGAAAGTACCCCCTGAGTCTGCGTCACACCCCACCTCCCCATAACTTGGGGCAGCTTATTAATTTTACTTTTCTGGGGGAAAAATGAGGATTATAATAATACCCACCTCATTGGTGAAGATTAAATTAAATAATGTCCATTTAAAATACTTAGTTTAATGTGTTTTTAAAGTTCTGTTAGTGTATAAAACTTTTTAACTGAGTGTTTTCACTTTTAAACCTCTTTGCATTTGCTACAGATGAAGACAGTAACCTATTAAATGTTAAAATTGGGCCGTATTCAAAGAAGGCAATGGGTTAGCATCCTTAGCTATTCCACAGCCAAATCTAAGATGAAAGGTGTTAGTGTTGACTGATATAGAAACATGGCCACTGTATGGGTGCGCAGAAGAGAGTGAGGTGGAGGTTACAGAATTTTCAGTGGCTATCTAATGAGACTTTTTTTTTTTTTTTTTAACTTACCCACCTAAAATTTAGAGCCCACAATTGGCAACCTTAAAACATTTCCTCTAAACACTTATGCATGCTAGTAACCTCTTTTTGAAACAGAGTTTCTCTATGTAACATCCCTGGCTAATATGGGACTCACTCTGTAGGCCAGGCTATCCCCAAACTCATAGAGAGAGATTCACTTGCCTCTGCCTCTCAGTCCGTGGGATTAAAGGTGTGTGCACCCACCCCCCAGTTCTAGTAACCATTTTTAAATGAATAAAAGTTTTCTTCTTATGCTTTATTTCATGGTAAACTATATTTTTACTTTATGTAGACATGAATATTATTTCCAAAATATGAATCATTTTGTTTCAAAAGATGGCAGGTTATCTGGCTGACTTGATACTTATAACTATCTTTGGACCTATCTTTAAACTGAAGCACAAAAGAGAAACATGAAGCACTTTTTTTTTCTTGGAGGGGGAAGTAAATAGGAAATTTTGGGTCTTCAGACCACTTAGAAGAATACAAGAATCCCTCTTCCTTTTCAGTTTTCCATGTTCAAAACTCATTCTTCCCCAGCACTCAAGACATAGTATTACACTCTAGGGGTCTTGATTAGGTTCATTTTCTCTGCCATTAAAGTATTAAAACGCAGGAAAAATCTCAAGAGTGACAGCAGATAGCAGCAGAGAAATCTTGGGCTTCACAGGCAAAATCAGCAGTTGAGGGAAGGTGTTGACTGAGGTGAGGGAACTTGCACACAGCAGACACACAGAGGAAAAGACTCTCTGCAGAGCAGAGACAGGGCTGGGAAAGCTGGAACATCCTTCTCATAAGTCTTCTAACTCAAGTAGTCTGACTATACTACCTGAGAATGGATTTAAACTGTTATAAGTCTAGTTACATATAAAAGATGTTATGAGCTTTGCGGTGGTGATGCACACCTTTAATCCTAGCACTTGTGAGGCAGAGGCAGGCAGATCTCTGTGAGTTCAAAGCCAGTCTGGTCTACAGAGCAAGTTCCAGGACAGCTGGGGCTACACAGAAAAACCCAAAAAAACAAAACCCCAAAAACAACAACAAAAAAGATTTATGTAGGCTCTGCCATGGAAAGAAAAAAAGCTTACATATATGAAACATATTTCTCAATAGTATCCAGAACAAACCATTCCTGTCGGTGTAATGCATATGAGTAGAAGCATCTGAGGGACACTCCAGCCTGAGTTGGCTACGCGTCATTTCTGTCCTTTTATTGCTCACCTGTTTGCCACATAAAAACTAATGTTTCATGAAATCTTGAAGCGAACTGGTTTAGAGGAGTTTCAATGTCTTAAACTCTCCTTTTTCCTTCGTAGCTTGCATTTGAATCCTTGGCTGTGATTGGTAATGCTCTAACCCTCCTGGAAGTGGGTCAGATTGCAGTGTGCAGGTAATGTTGCCTTTTAAAACTTTTTCATGTTTTGCCTTTGTATGTCTGTGCACCACATACCTGCAATACCCTTGGAAGCCAGAAGAGGTGCTGGATTCCATGAACTGGAATTACAGACAGTTATGTGTGGGGGTGATAGGAGCCAAACTTGGGTCCTCTAGAAGAGGTTGCTTTAACTTTCTGGCTTAACCACTGAGCTGTCTCTTCATCCTCTAATGTTACCTTTGGGCTTTGGGGGGGTTGTTTTTGCTGTTTTGAGACAGGGTTTCTCTGTGTAGCTCTGGCTGTCCTTGAACTATTTGTAGGCCAGGCTGGGCTCAAACTCAATGAGATCCACCTGCCGGAGTGCTGAGAATTAAAGATAAGCACCACCCCTGCCCAGCTCAATGTTGCCTTTGAATTCTAATGGGGAAATCCTGCTCCTAATCTTTATTGTTTTGATCACATGACTGGGAAAAGAATAATCATATTGTGTCTGGCTTTTCATTTCAAGTTTTGGAGAGTCAGTAAAACTGCTGCATCCATTCCACGAGCAGTTCAGTGACTCCTCTGGCTCTCAGATTCTTCGGCTCTGCAAATTCCAACAAAAGAAGACTAAGATTGCTCAGGTATTCTGATGAAGTCAAGATTATGTTTGCACAGATTCTAAAGGTGGTGGCTGGAGAGGTGGCTCAGCTGTTAAGAGCACTGGCTGCTTTTCCAGAGGACCCAGGTTCAATTCCCGGCAACTACCATGGTGCCTCATAGCCGTCTATACTGGACCTGATGTCCTCTTCCGGCATAAAGATGTGTGTGCAGATAGAGCACTCAGTATTTTAGAACCCATCTGTGTTCTGGAATTAGGACAAGAAGCATGAGAGTACATAGGAGTGACCTCAACCTCTTTGCTACTAGAACAGTTTCCTTTAACCAGGATGAGACAGACTCTTTCTCAGCCCTCAAAGATCATTGATGTTGCAGTTTGAAACATCTGAAAAGCAAAGTTCAGAGTTATTGCCCAGTGTCCTGTTGGTCTTGTGGTTTGGGCCTAAGCTCTCTATTAGCCTAGAAACAAAACGATGTGAGGTAAAGCTAGGGATTGAGGAAAATGGAACAAGACCCTCCCCTTGACTATTAGTTCTTGCTCTCAGTCTGCCTTCTATTTTGCTTACCAGGTTTATTTTCTTGAAAAAGGGAACTGTTTTGCTCATGGTTTTTCATGATATTGTTGTTCCTTTGGAGTGTCTGGTAGGGCGCTGAGAGAGTGACTGGCCAGTGACGGTCTTGTCTGTACTTAAGCATGCCAGTGCTGGGTGGTAAATGCCGCATAGTTTGAAGACAGGCCATATGTCAGAAGCCATGAGAATCTCTAGAACTAGGAAGGGGATAGTGTTAATCTGTGCTGGTTCTGTTTAGTTTCTAGAATCTGCAGCCAAAATGTTTGCAGCTGCCCAGAAGCTGTCACAGAACATCAGTCCAGGTAAAGCCACATTCCTCCCCTTTGCTTAGGAATTGCTTCTCTCTGTCTTTGCTGCTGTTTCTTTCATCTCTGCTCATCACCATCTTTTTTGTCTTTACTTAGTGAGTGTATGTGTGTATGCGTCTGTGTAAAAATAACTTTCTGGCCCAGGCTAGTTTAGCCCCAAGATCTGGAACATCAGGCCCAAAGTCCCAAAGAAACACACAGACATTTGCATTAATTTTATGCTGATGAGCCTATGGCTCTGGCATACTGCCAGCTAGCTCTTGCTCTTAAGCTAACCCGTGGTATCTTGTGCAGCCGTAGGCTCGGTGCCTTTTCTCGGCAGCATTTCAACTTCTTTCCTCTGTGTCTGCTTGCTTCTCTGCGCTGTGCTTCCTGTTCTCAGAGTTTTCTTAGTCTGGTAGCCCCGCCCACACTTCCTGTCTGCCTTCAGCCAATAGGCGTTTTTATTAAGTCAGTAGGGGGTTGGGGGGGGTGTGTGTGTGTGTTGTTCCATCCCTCCCCCTCTCAGCTTTCCACATTATCATACCTGGCTTATGTTGGTGCATAACAAGTATGTTACCAGTTGAGCATTCTCCTGAGTCCCTCCAAACCCCATCACCTGTGGGGATATTTTCAAATATAATAAAAACAGCAGAGATAGCAGAGGGATCTACCCACAGTCAGTCTAGGGGGATCAGACAGTGGTAACTCACACCTTTAATCCCAGCACAGGGCATATCCCAGGAGTGGTGACCTATGCCCTTAATCCAATCTGAGTTTGAGGCCATCTTAGTTTACAGAAGGAGTTCCAGGCTCCCAGGCAGGCAGTGGTGGTGCCACATCTTAACTGAGCAGATGTAGCATTGGGGTTTCTTGGTCCTGGGCGACCAGAGGCCCAGACCCACAGACCTGCCACACCAGACCTCTTAGCTGCCCACCGCCGCTGCTCAGGCCCCCAGAAATGACTCAGGCACTTATATTAACTTCATGCTGTTTGGCCTATGGCTCAGGCACATTGCTAGTTAACTCTTACATCTTAAATCAACCCATTTCTATTAATCTGTCTGCCACGTGGTCCGTGGCTCACCTGTGTTCCTTACATGTTGCTCCTTTAGGCTTCAGCTCAGTCTGTCTGACTCCTACCTATGCTCTGATTTCTCCTCCTACTTCTTCTATGGTGGCTGTCGTGGCCCAAAACAGCTTCTTTATTTAAAGATTGATATTCACAGCATACAGAAAGGCATTCCGACATCAAGCAGAGAGAGTATTTAAGGAAGGCATAGAAAGACAAGGCAGGCAGAAGAAGCCATGGCTCACACTGTTAGTTCCAGCACTTGGGAAGCAGAGGCAAGAGAATCTCTGTGAGTTCAAGCCAGCCTGGTCTTCAAAGCAAGTTCCAGAACAGCCAGGACTGTTAGACAGAAAACTGTCTGGAAAAAAACAAACAAAGAGGTGGATCTGTCCTCTGGTATCTCTGACTGTTTTTATTATATTTAAAAATATCCCCACAACCACTTTTTTTTTTTTTAAAGAAATACCTTTCTCTGTAGGAAAAACATAAAAAGATGGAATCAGTGACAGAATTACTTATTCTGAAATTATTCAATGCTTATAAGTGAGAAAGGCTCTAGACACAAATTAGTACATATTTATAATTCAGAGCTATAGGGGTAAGAGTAAGGTGTAGGGAATGGAGTTAGTGTAACCATGGTGGCTTCAGGCTTGAGTTATCCCAGTTATCTAGCCCTGGCCCTAACACAGAGAATAGGGAGAAGCAGAGAAATTTGAAACATGGAAATGGCAAAAATCCCGGAATGAAAATATATATATATATATATATCTGTTGCACAAATTCTGGTTGTGATAAAGGAAACTCAGAGCCAGATATCAGGGAAAGGCTGAGATATCAAAGAGAGGAAACACCACAGTCAGATCTCACCCAGCTGTCTTCCAGCTTCCTCAGCCTCACTCCTCAGGTTTCTGCTGCCTCATCTGTCTTTCTATGTCTGCCTTAAATACCTTCTTCTCCCAGTTAGTTCACATCCAAGTTAAGATTAAAGGCGTGACACCGCCACTGCCTGCCTCGGAGCCTGGAACTTTCTCTGTAAACCAAGCTGGCCTCCAATTCAGATTTGCTGGGATTAAAGGCGTAGGTCACCATTCCTGGTCTTTCCCTTGTTGGGATTAAAAGTGTGAGTTACCACTCTCTGATCCTCCTGGATTGACTGTGGGTGAATCTCTTCTCTGATATTACAGACTGGTTTTTATTAAATATGTAACATATCACTACACATACACATGTATGTATGAAATTTGGAGGGTATATTGGTTCGCTCATTTCTGGTGGCCTAGTTCATCTCTGCTCATTGGAATCAATATGGCTTAAGCATGTCATTGACAGAACAGCCTGTGGGAGTTGACTCTGCTTGGTTTTCTGTTGTTAAAGGTTTGCTTCTTCTCTTTCTCTTCTAATGTTCGGCTTCTACAGAGACTGCACAGCTACTCCTCATAGTTTCTGACGGACGAGGTCTTTTCCTTGAAGGCAAAGACAGAGTCCTGGCAGCAGTCCAGGCTGCCCAGAATGCCAACATCTTCGTCATTTTTGTTGTGTTGGATAATCCCAATTCACGGGTGAGTGATTGCCAAAAGCCACAATTCTGCAGATAAAGGGGTCCCTTGGACTTGCTCTGAAGTGTGGCTGCAGCTCTGTCTTCTGTGGTGCTAGGGCCTCATGCACTCCTTAAGTGAGCTTCACACAGAAAGAATGTAGGTCATGAGTAGGAGAGCAGAGATTCAGACCCCAGAAGCACGTATAGTTTCCCTCCATATGAAAAGTATGGCAAGTTGTCAAAGTAGACCCTGAGTTTCTTTAAATAGAAACCACCCTTCCCCATACCATCCCAGCAGCAGCTGGCAAAGTCAAGGTCTAGAGAAGCATGGAGGTGCAGTTTGCACTAATCCTGGGCAGCAGGGTAAGTGAGGATTTCACCATAGAGCATGAAGACTGTTGCAAGAAAAGCAGAGCTTCTTAGCTGTTCCTTGTCCTAGACGGGGAATTCAGAAAGAGCTGCCTTCATGAGCGTTTTGGAAATTTCTCTTATGTAGGAATAAAAGTTTGTCAACTAATGAGGTCACCAATGAATTAGTCAAGAATCTGATTTAATTTTCCTGTTTCTTTCAAAATGTCTTTTTGTTAACAGGATTCTATCTTGGATATTAAAGTACCGATATTTAAAGGACCAGGAGAGATGCCTGAAATCCGTTCTTACATGGAAGAATTCCCATTTCCGTTTTACATCATTCTTCGAGATGTGAATGCACTTCCTGAGACTCTCAGTGATGCCCTGAGGCAGTGGTTTGAGCTAGTGACAGCATCTGATCATTCCTAGAGCGGGGACAGTCTGTGGGGAGGCTGCGTAATTATGCCTTACCCATGCTCCCTTTTAGACACCTGTCTGTGGACTCAGTGCTTTGACACTACTTCATCTTGGATCTGATTTTTTTTTTTTTTTATGTATCCAACAGTTATTAAAAATATATATATATATTGCACTATATGTTTGTATTACAGTATAGCAGAGCTTAGCGCAAGCTCCCAGCTCCTGCTGTGCTGGGCAATGAAGGCTCACGGGCAGTGCCAGGGCTCATGACTAGGGACCATCTGGAGGTCACATGGCTCCTCTCCGAGTCCAGCCACCTGCTTTCCTCTGGCAGAGGCCTCAACAACATCTCAGAGGCAATGCTCCCAGAAGCATGGGGTCCATTCTCTGCCAGTCCTTTGGAGAAAGGACTAAATGGAGCTGTATTTTGGTCCTTGCCTTAAACTATACCTGTAGAGTCGCTTGGTTGGGAACTTTTTATCTTGCTTAGAAAGCAGGAGACATAGCAGGGATATTCTCATAAGCAACCAGCAGAGTTGTCACAAAGATGATGACAGTGCTCTGCAGATCTGAAACAGCTTCTGTGCCCTCTGCAGCGGCTGCTCAGGAGACTATGCAATAGTAGGAAGGCCATCTTCCTTTCTTTATCTTGACTGCCAGGGCCCTGCTGTAACTTACTTCCTTGGCTCCCCTCCCCATGTTAAGAAGAACAACTATTCCTCATGCTGCTTCAAGCTGCCCTGAGCCAGTCTTCCTGTGGAAAGGAATGTAAGAATGCTGTATCCTCGAGAACTCGACAGCTCCCTCCCTCATCACACAGAACACAGTAGTGTTGGGTTCTTTGATCGGGTGGTGCAGTTTTACTTGGCCAGAAAGCAGTGTTTGAATACTTGAAATCATGTGGTGTGTTCTATTTAAATGTTGTTTGTGAACATTGTGCTGTGCATCTGTCTCCATGTCTGTTTCCAGGTTACACTGTGAAGTGGGCTACCCTTAAGTGGTGGTCATTACAACAGATTGCTTATTGTTTAACAAAGTGTCCTGAAGCATGTACTTAAAGTTATATTATTTTTTATTCAAAAACGCTATGCAGCTTATATTCTAAAAACTATTAAATAATTGTTGAGTTAATCTTTGATCACTCTTTCAACTTTTATTGATTCTTTGAGGATTTTACATTTGCATCCCGATCTTGCCCATCCCCCCCCCAGCCTCCCTCCACCCTTGCAACCCCTCCCCCAACAAAACAAAATTTAAAAGGAAAACAAGGCAAGAAAACAGGAGGAGGAAGCAGTAGTGTGTTCAGTGGGTCACACAGTTCACCCTTTAGTCTGTTCATCTTCTCTTGCAAATGTTCATCGCTACAGTCTTGGTCTGGTTCAAGGCCTCTGCTTGTTCCACTATTGATAATGGGCTCTTACTGGGGCTCCTCTCTGATATGATCTTGTCCTGTGTCATCGGGGTCCTGTTTGGGATCTGTAGCTTTGTCGCCTTCATGCTCCCACAGGTCATAGATAGGTGGAAAAGATAAGTTGGAGTGGGCCAACTCATAACCCTGGGTCTGGGTGGCAGCTGGGTTGGTCAGGCAACCAGCTCTCCCCATCCCACCTGGCAAGCTCTCCAGCTCTGCTCTCAGACCCTTGGGTCTGCCTCACCCACATTCATACCAACAGGGCCAGCTCTACTGTTTTGCCTGGGTGAGGTACAGTGCCCCCTCTCTCTATAGGGGACATATGAGGGTAAGCTTTAGTGTACCACCCAAGCTGTGTGGCACAGGGCTCAATTTTACATGTGATCCAGCCAGTGTGGGATACAGGGATAGCTCTCCAAGTCTCTCATGGTCACGGGATCAGTTCTTTTGCCCACTGTGGGTAGCAAGGTGATAGGACCTTCACACATGCCTCCACATTGTTTGTGGCACTCTCCTATAATGAAGTCAGCTCTGGTGTGCTGCCCAGCTCAGGTGCACCCCCAGGGCAATGGATATGGTCTTCTTTTGGGGGGGGGGGGGTAACTGCTGCAGTATCCAGCAAGGGGCAGGGCCAACTGCTGTCCAGTCCTGTCCAACCTGTAGAACAATCCTAAAGAGGGGAGTGAGAATCTCGAGACTGAATAGACAGAAAAAAATAGAATCGGGAGGGCTCAGTGTATAAGCCCTGGATTTATTTCCCATCACTTTTTCACACACACCATGGGGGGAGGGCAAAAAAAAAAAAACCTTATCATTGGTTCGAGGAATAAGCAATTGTAAAAACACCTCCATGATTCTCAAAACATCTGGTAACCATGCCTCTGTTTTAAGGAGCAAAATAGCTTGAACTCTTCGACTCTGGGTCAAGATGGAATCAAGCCACAGAAACAGTCCTGGCTGTCGAGGAACTCAACTCTGTAGACTAGGCTGGCCTTGAACTCACAGAGAGCCATAACTGTCTTGATTTGTGACAGGAGTGTAGAATATGGGAATTGATTCTATCTGCTACTCTGACTATGCCAGCACACAGACTTCTAGTTTAATACGGAAAGGGTTTAATGCCTCTCTGTTTCTGTGGTCTATAAACTGCTGCATTCAGGCATTGCAGCAGAGGGAAAATGGCAGAACCACATGGTGTGGTATAAAGATTCTGCTTTATGACATAACTTCACTCACATTGCATTGACCACAGTTCTTATCACGTCTACCTGAGGGGGGACCTCCCAAATCATGCTACTGAGAATTTCTTTGATCATAGGGTAGCCACTGGGGTTTGTAACAATTCTGATAAACAGGTGCCGTTTCAACTTGGGTTGTCATGGGAAAGGGAATGATGAGCTCTTTAGTCTCCCTCTGATCCCCAGCTGCCCAGTCAGGCCAGGTGTTCAGGCCAGGTAGCTTAAGTAGCTTGGTAATGATACTTCAGGGAATGAGCAGCACAGTCTTCCTCTTACTCAGATAACTTTCCCATCCCCACAGCCTCAAAATCATCTCATTAAAAAGGCCTTGGAAGGTGGGTGTGGTGGTGCAGTGCACAATTTAAATCTCAACACTTGAGAGGCAGAAGGCGGGTGAGTCTGAGTTCCAGGATTATGTAATATAGAAAGACCAGTAAAACTAGCAAGGCTGGCTGTAGTCAGAAGTTTCTGTCCTGCCTGGTCAGTCTCCAACCACTTAACCCTAAATAATCACACAAGGGCTTATATTAATTATAAACTGTTTGGCCTAGGGCTCAAGCTTACTACTTGCTAACTCTTAAACTAACCCAGTTCTTATGCGTGTTTAGCCACATGGATTGGTGCCTTCTCAGTGCAGAGTTCTCTCTGCCTCTAGCTCGAGTCTCCCGCTCTGCCTTTCCTCTCCCAGAATTCTTAGTCTGGTTGCCCCTCTGCTAAATTTCCTGTCTGCCTTCTGGCCAGTCAGCATTTAACTAAACACATACAAGTGAAAAGTATTTCCAGTATTTTCCCACAGCTGCATGTTGATGTTCCTGAGCAGTCACGGGTCACAGTGGCAAGATGTCATGTGTAAGTACAATCTGTGATACTTAAACAACTTCGGAGTTTTAAGAGATCCCCAAGTATTGCCATCCCTTGTTAACTGACAGTGTTTGACTGTGTTCAGTTGTCTACTGGAGCAGTGCTTGGGTAACAGACTTTAAATTGCAGATTGTGGGAGTGTACAGCAGGTGACAACTGCTTTATTTGACAAGTCGACCCACCAAACATAATTTCCTGATGAGAGCCCCATCTGGCAAAGCCCTGGGGTCAATGACTGTTGATAACAGTTGTTTTCTGTCTTTCTTGGGTGATGCTGCTGTGCCTCCCTAATAAAAACAACTGTGGGGTTTGGTTATGTCTTTTACATCTTTGGCCACACTTACAGTGAATGGTAAGGAAAGATGATTTCTGTTTAAGCTGTATAATCCTGATGTATAGAAAATAATACCAGAATATTCCTTACTGACACAAGAAAGTAACAATATTTTCAGTCTCAAAGACAACTAATTTTAGACTTCAGAAAAAATTCAAAACAGACTAAACTGCCCCTGCAGAAAATACACAAAGATTAACTCAGATATTATTTATTGCTAAATCAATTGAGACATAGCTCTCTTTCTACACATACCCTGACCACTCAAGGTTCAACCAGCTACTGTTACTGTCATGTCCTGAATTTCAATGTCATTCTCTATCTGGGAAAAAGTTACGTGCAGGGTCAAGCATTTACAGTGGCTGGTCTTTGTGACCTTACTAGCCTGAAAATAACTGTGTTATGAGTATGGGTCAGGCCCTGAAAAATCGAACATATAATTGTCCAGAGTTTAGTGTATGTGTTGAGTGAGAGATGAAGAAGCCTATAGAGGGCAAGAAATGTGTGAGAGAATGGATGGATGAGAGAGAGCAAAGAGGGAGTGAATGATGTAGAAGAAGCACAGTGTATGAATGAGTGTGTGAGAGATAGCTGTGTGGAAGAGCAGCTGAGTCACAGGAACTGTGTAAAGAGTTGTATGAGAGTGTGGAAACAATGCACAATGTTACATGGTGAGAGAGCTATGTAAACAAGAGGAAAAGCTATGGCTGTGTGGAGATTTGTAACTTTGTGGAGAAAGAAGAGTCAGAGACCATTTTTTAAATAAAGTTACCATCAAAAAGCGTGTGTTTCCTTATTTTATCAGTCAAATAGAAACTTATTCTTAATTACCCTCAGATTTAAAAAAAAAAAAAAAAAAGTTTCTTATCCCTTGATGCCCTGAGGCATTCCTTTTATTACTCTGGAGCATATTGTGGGAGCTGGCCTCCCATGGTCTGTGGTATTAAATATACCATTATACTCAAATATAGTATATTCTTGAAATATACATATTCAAATGCACTGTATTTGAATGGTATATTCACACATACCTTTTTGGTTTGTCAAGACAGGGTTTCTCTGGAATTGTCCTGGCTGTTCTGGAACTGGCTTTAGAGACCAGGCTGACCTCAAACTCACTGAGATCCACCTGCCTCTGCCTCCCCAATGCTGGGATTAAAGGTGTGCAGCATCATTGCTCACATAACATTCTTCTTTAGCATTGTCTGTCAAGGTCCACCTGTGCATCATCTGCTTTATACTCCATCCAGATCCCAGCCAGTCATCTGTCGAGCATAACTTCTGGACATTCATTGCCCCTTTGTCCCTAATTGTTTAACTTCCAGCCCGACATTACAACCTATTGCTTGATTATTCCATTTCTTGCTACTTGTGATATCCAAGTAGGTCTTCTCCATCTGAAAACCCCTTCAGAAGCAAGGTGGAGTAGTGATGCCTTTATTCCCAGCCCTCAGAGGCAGAAGCAAGTGAATCTCTGAGTTCTTGGACAGCCAGATCTACATAGTGAGCCAATATCTCATGTGGTGGAATCAGGCATTATTTACCTTGACCTAGAGATGTGGCTTTTAGGTCCTGAATACCCATGTACAGGCCATGGCCAGGCCAGTCTAAAACCAGTGGCACCCCTGTTTCTTTTCTGTTTGTTCCCCTGTGCTCCTGGAAAGAGGATTCCCTGCTGCCGCCTCTGCCACTATGTGGAACAGTCCAACTTTCCAAGAATCGCCTTAAGGTTCAATCTCTGTATCAGTGAGTATTTCATATAAACTCTTAATAAATATTAATCTTTTTATATAATCAGTTGATAGTGAATAATCCCTAAAATAGTGTAGTATGAGGTTTCTGGCCCGGACTTTCGGGCCTAACCTCAAGGTTTAGGACCACAGACCCGTAGACCCACAGACCCGCAGTCCCGCAGACCCGCAGTCCCACAGAGACACACAGACACTTTCATTATTTTTTGGCTGATCAGCCTCAGGCCCAGGCATATCACTTGCTAGCTCTCTACCCTTCATCTAACCCATTATTCTTCCTGTTCAGCCATGTGGCTCAGTACCTTTTCTTTAGAGCAGCATAGTTGTCCTCTGCTTCTTCTGGTTTCTCTCTGGTGCTCGGTCTGGCATTATTCTGCTCTCAGAGATTTTCTTAGTCTGGTAGTCCCGCCTACACTTCCTGCCTGCCTTTGGCCAATCAGCTCTTTTTATTAAACCAGTGGGTGGGACAATTATTTACCATGAAACAACACAATACCCCTACACAATAGTTTCAAAAAAAAAAAAAAAGAAAGAAAGAAAGAAAAGAAAACCCCTTCAGAGCTCTATTAAAATACTAGACAAGCTTCTTACTTTGCCTGGCTCTGCTCTCTCTTCCCCCACCACCACTGGTAACAGCAAACCAGATTTGATGCAATGTGCCAGTGTTCCTGTGTTACCTGGAATCCTCACTGACGTGACTGGAATAATGCCATCTTTCCCACTAATAGTCACACCCACCTTAGCAGCACACCGAAGAATTTCCATGTCTCTGACCAGATGAATAAACAAAATGCCTCCTAGATGTATAGCCAAAATAAATGTTACCTAGTTCCCGTGACCTATAACTGACAATAATGTCATTATGAATTTTGTCTTTGGAAACACTGTACCCCTAAGCTTAGGGGCAAGAGCCTGCCCTAGTCATTGGCTAATGAACTCTAAATTTGGCCTTATGTGTGATAACCTGTAACTATCTCATCTGGACTATGAGAAGCCCTAGAGAAATTGCCTTCTCCCCACAACCCACAGGACTTAGCCTCACTCTAGACATCCCCAGGCAGTGTGTGTGTGTGTGTGTGTGTGTGTGTGTGTGTGTGTGTGTGTGTGTTTTGGGGGTGGGGGTGGGATGTGAGGATGGGAGTTGGAAGCTGAAGACATTCCATGCCTTACACTGAGACCAAAGAGGCCTGGGATACCTGCTGTACTCTTGGACACCACAATAGAGTTCTTCTGGTTCTGATTTAAGTGTCTATACCAAATTCAGTTCTGCTTGAGAAGGCCAGGCCTATGAAGCCCCTGACAGGAAGCCTTTCCTGGTTCTCTTATACTATCGGGACTTCAGTAGAGGACATGGGATTGTGATGCTGCCTTCCATAAGTGTTTGGTGTTGCCTGTGTCATGAGCCCCCACCACCACCCCCCCCCCCCGTGTGAGAAATCCAAGATTCAATGAAAAAGCAAAGAGCATGTATTACAAGCTCAGGTTGGGCTCTCTGTTCCAACACATCAGTTGGATAGGATGCACCCTGAGCTCAATTATGGCACGGTTTTTAGAGTAAAGGATGGAAGGGGGGGGTCCAGATTCAGATGGGGGTTGAACTCCTGATTGGGCAGGGATGAGGAGTGAGGAATGCAGCAATAGAGGTTTTGTGTTGCAGTAAGGAAATTGGCAACCTATATACAAATTATGTAAGATCTTCAGTGTTTTGTAGCAGTCAGTATTTGTCTCCGTTCTGATTGATCCCCCACAGGATACAGTCTGTGGCTTTTCCTGATTATTGTTAAGGGTGAGGCCCAGTCCCCAGGACTGTTACTCTGCAGCCTGTCATGGCTGCACTAATGTTAAGTTGGGCCTCTTCATTTGGGAGACCTGAGTTTTGAATCGCTGGCTGGCCAAATTGTTGTTTGAGTGGCTGGATACATTATAAACAGATGTATCAGAGGCTAGTATTTTTGTTATTAGTGTTTCTGTCTTGTCCCCTTTGGTTCTGTCTCTGGGACAAGAGGTCTGTTCTCCAGGCTGGGTGGTGACCAGAAGCCAACTTGGGGTATGTGCATCAACTTTTCGAGAAAGATCTGCTGCCCTGTCTGTCACCTTGTTACATGAGTTGTGCTAATTCCTTCCTGGGATTCTATGGAAGTTTCCAGGAAACTGGCCTCTGCTTCCACTTGTCTCTTGTCTGATGACCGTCAGCTGCCCCTTTCCTCTCTCCCCACGTCTCTCCTCACATGGTATCTCTTTTGCAGCCTTTTCTTTCTCTGCTTCTCCCAGCTCTATACCCCACAGTCTGGTCTCATCTCCATCACTAAGCTTCCACACACTGTCTTGCTGAGAGTCCAAACCTAGTCAACTGAGCTTCTGCTGTGCAGACTCACTGGCTGGGTGCTTGGGACTCCCTTGCCTTGTGTCTATGTTCTGCACCACCAAGCCTGGGGGTGCTTGCTTTTGTCTCTACTTTTCAATTATGGAGAAATAAACATGTTTTAGGTTATTACACACACACAATTTCATATTTAAACTCACTGAAAGGCTGTCTCTGGAGGTGGGGATTTGTCCTGTCTCTTTCAAACCCAAGCTGGCCCTCTGACTTGGAGAGATGGGGGGAGGGGAAGGGAGGTAGGGAGGGCACGCTTTGTGTACATAAAAAACAGCTAAGAGGTTAAAAGATGTCTATGTAATTGAGGTGGTTCAGCTCTCTACACACTTCCCACACTTTAGGGTCTTATTTATTTAAAAAAAAAAATCCCCTCATTTAGGGTCATTAATGTTTCTGAAGCTTTTGCTGAAATGCAAACTTTCTGAGGGTGGAGAGGAAAGCTGTAAAATTCCAAGAGAAAAGGTCTGCTTAAAACTTGTAACAAAGCCAGGCTGTGATGATATAGTGTATATTTAGTAAAAAATAGTCTGAATATCAGAGGACAGAACCACTCACAGAGCCCAGCTAACAAGGTCAGGGAGTGGTGACCCATGCCTTTAATTCCATCTCTTGGGAGGCAGAGATCCTCTGGATCTCTGAGTTCAATGCCAAACAGAGCCAGGCAGTGGTGGCACACACTTTTAATCCTAGTACTAGGAAAGTTGAAGCAGGAAGTAAAATAGCTGGACAGACAGAGGAGGCAGTTCAGCTTGCCTGGTACTTCCCTTTTCTGCTGAGGATGGAGAGGTTTGGAGTTCGAGGATTTGTGGAGATAGTTAGGCCTGAGGAGTTGGCTGGGTAAGTAATGGCTGCAGTTTGTTTCTCTATTGCTCTATTTCAGCTTTTCCCCAGTATCTGGCTCCAGGTTTTTATTATAATACCAAATATAATTTATGCAATTCCAGGTGGTGGTGGTAGCAGCACATACATACCTTTAACCCCAGCACTAGGAAGACAGAAACAGGCAGATTTCTGTGAATTTGAGGTCAGCCTAGTTTACAAAGTGAGTTCCAGGACAGCTAGGATTACTTTTGTCTCCAAAAGTAAAAACAAACAAACAAACAAAAAACCCTTGTAATAGAAAGATGGCTCAGAGGTTAAGAGCACTGGCTTCTCTTCCAGAGGTCCTGAGTTCAATTTTCAGCAACCACATGTTGGCTCACAACCATCTGTAGTGAGATCAGATACCCTCTTCTGGTGTGTGCACTTGTATACATTGAAGGAAGGAAGGAAGGAGGAAGGGAGGGAGGGAGGGAGGGAGGGAGGGAGGGAGGGAGGGACGGAGGGAGGGAGGGAGGGAGGGAGGGAGGAAGGAAGGAAGGAAGGAAGGAAGGAAGGAAGGCGGATTGATAGTTAAAAGTCTGTGTACAGATAATCTTAATTTGCTACAGTATGCCATGTCCTTGTCACTGTTATATTGCTGTGAAGAGACACCATGACCAAGGCAAGTTTTATCAAAGAAGGCATTTAATTGGGAGCTGGCTTACAGTTTCAGAAGCTTAGTCCATGATCATCTTGGTAGGGAACACAGCGCTACACAGGCAGACCTGGTGCTGGAGAAGTAGCTAAGTGTTCTACACCCCGATGATCTGCAGCCAGCAGAGAGAGAAGTGGGTTTAGCATGAGCTTTTAAAACCCCAGAGTCCACCCTTAGTGACTAAGCATTCAAATATATGAGCTTATTGGGGCTATTTTGTCCTTTTCTCACTTGTTTTTTGAGACATGAATTCTCTGTGTAGCCCACCCGGAACTAGCTCTGTAGATGCAGATCAGGATGGCCTTGGCTCATAGAGAGTGGCCGGGCTCTGCTCTCTGAGTGTGAGTGTGAGGAGGGTACTGAAGGTATCAGTCACCACCACCCATATGGGGCCATTCTTACTCAAACTACAACATGCCATTCATGTAAAAAAAAATTCAATAACAACAACAAAACCAAAACCCTAAAACATCCAGTCATAATGGCATACTTTCCATCCCAGTGCTCAGAAGGCAGAGACAGGCAGATCTGTGAGTTCAAGGTCAACCTGGTCTACAAAGCAAGTTCCAGGACAACTAGGACTGTTACACAGAGACACCCTGTCTTGAAAAACAAAAACAAAACAAAAACAGGATGGTAAAAGGAAAATGTCAGTGAGGGTGATAAAGTATTAGGTGATATTTTTTGGTTAAGAGAAAATAGTTTGGATGGGTTTGTCTAAAATTAGATTGTGGTTTAGTAAAATGTGTTAAATGTACAATACTCTTGAATGGCAGTACATCCCAGGCTCAAATAGTTCCCTTAGGTGGATCACAGATCCCATCAGGGGATGACATGCTGGCCTCATTACAGGCTAAAATGCTTGGGAAGTAAGATATGCCGGAGGTGTGCTGCTCTGTCACCAACTGCATGGGCCAAACCAGGGAAACCTCCTTAGCTCTAAGATAAGATGATTTACTCCATCGGTCTCACATGATGGGGATGGGTTCTTGACCTGTACCCTAAATGTCTAGATCAGGGGTAAAGTACTCTGCACTCTATGTCTCCCAGACTGGACACAATTCAGTGGATAGGGGAAACTTGTCCTTAAGCCTGCCACCTGACTGTATAGGACTTGCACAGATGATTGAGCCCTTGACCCTGGCTTCCAATTCTCCTCTTAGGAGAAAACAACTCATTCCAAGGCTAAGAGGTAATTATTTGATTCTCTGTAACATTTCCAAGAGAGTTACAAATAATGTAAGACAAAGACTGTGCTACAGGGCCTGTCAGCACATTGAGCTAAACTATGGACAGCCATTTAAATACTAAGTGACAGGTGCCATTCTGTGGATCCAACACAGGTAAAGAAAACAACACTTCTTGGGAAGAAAGAGGTCAGTCTTTGAAAGTCCACCCACACCAGCCTCCTCACCTCTCAGACACTATGAGACCAGCTCTCTAGTCTTGCTCTGGCTATAAAGCCAGTGGGCACACTCACCAAAAACCAAGGAAACCAAGAAGAGACATGGAGATGGGGATTATGATGCCCCTTCTTCCCCTTGGTAATATTGGCCATAATGTTTCCTATGGGCCCAGCCCCAATTCCTGCATCTAAAACTAACAGCTTTTGTAAAAAAAAAAAAAAATCTGATTTATTTATTGGGTTATTCCTAACTGTATCCAAATAACAGTTAGCCCTTAAAATTATAAATTTTAAAAGGCCAATAATCTCTGGTTCCATAGCTGTTGACTGGAATCCATGGCTGACACCTGAATCCACAGGCCCCACAGGTCCTTCCACCCTCCTCCTCCATCTAATGATCCTGAGGAACTATTAGCTGACCTTCATAAGCATCAAAGACTCAAAAGTAACCGAGAAAACAGGAGCAAAGTGACTAAGGTAATGCTTTAACCCGACTCCATTTTGTGTCTGCTCAGGAACTGTGTCAATTCCTTAACCCCCTCGAACAGTCACATCCACCTTGGCAGCATGTTCAGGGCTTTCAATGGCTCAGATACATAACCCAAATGTCTGCTGTGTGACCAGGTTCCCCTGACATACGCCTGACAATGCTGTCGTTGTGGCTTTTGTCGTTAATACTGCTGTACCCTGAACAGCACTGAGAGTTTATCTGGGGCATGAATCTACTCTCGGTCGATTTAGTGACACTCCATTGACATCACAAGTTGTCCTATCCGTCCATATGACAACACTGCCTGTGGCTAGCATGACTGTTTGTAGAAGAAAAGAATAATCAAAATACCTGTTCTTGGTGCCAGTTTATAGGTCCAGCACAAATTCAGAATTCCAATAAATATCCCCAATGATGTGGAGAGAAACGGTTAATCCCTTCCCAAGGTTATAGTGAACAATCATAAAATATTCTAACAAGAAACTACTGGATCTGCCAGACACCCTGTACGGTAAAAGGGCCAGGGGAAACACCCTGAGCCTGACTTGATACCAAGACCAGGTCAAGGACTTGAAATCTCACCAATCCTTGAGCTTGCCCCAGAACCAGGCCACCAAAACTCACCAATTCCAAGCCTCCTGACAGGTCCCCTCTTCCCCCCAAATCCTATATAAGCCCTGCTTCTCACCTTAGAGGCAGCCACCCTCCTGGATTTCCCCCTCCCAATAAATCTCTTGAGTAAGTTTGTTGTGCATTGTGACACTGTCACCAGAGCAGAGGCCAGCAATAACAACTTTTGAGGGAGCCAGACTGAAACTGAATGGTAACACTTTCACTGGGGAAACTTTCCCCTTAGCAGAGCAGAGCTGTAAAACTCTGCTGGCCAGAGCACAGTTGTTAAACTTGTCCTCAGGAAACCTGTCCCCGGAACAGAGCTTCAAAGCTTACAATGACTTTGTGGTATTCCTGGCTCTTGACTGTCAGGATACCTTACCACCCAAACTCCAACACTTAAATTCACCCCCCCCACACACACACACAAAGCAGCAAAATGTATAGCATAATACTAGTCCAATATTAAAACAGGCTTGAATAAATCAGGCCCTAAAAGATTACCACAATGGCCAGGGAAAGTTATGGATTACTTAATAAATTTTTAATCTAGTGGCAGGAAAAGTACTTAGATCCACATATTATGCCATAAGTAAAAATAACTTTTAGAGTAAAAATATTTAAAGAAAGCTGATCAGTATAATACGATTTTACAACAGCTGTGAGTAGAAGATGAAACTGTAAAGTCTCAAAAAAATTCTACACGTTAATGTAGAGTTAAAACTATATGTATAAAGAAATTACCCAAGAGCCATTGAAATGGCTCATGCCGTAAGGGTGCTTGTCACTAATCCTGATTCGAGTTTGATCCTCAAGTTCCCACCATAGAGAAAATTTGAAAAAGCACACAGAGTTAAGGATCACTCAAAATGCCTGTGAACTGAGAGAGGTATATGCATCTGGAGCTGTTCTGAGTGCAAGCTACATACGCTGGGATGAAAGAGAATTCAGGCAACGGGGGAGTCAGTGAATAAATAATACCACAGGTCACGGTAAGCTTACACATGTACGCAGCGCCTTACACTGAGCAGTTGCATAAGACACAGTGCGAGGTGTGTACTGTGGGGGGACCAAAAAAAAAAAAAAAAGCCAGAGGCTCCGTAAGTAGGGAAACTGCACGGAGCTGCAACGATCCGGGTGACTCGGATGGACGATTAAGCTCAGAGGGAGGGAGAAAAAAAGCTTGCAGGATGCAAGTTGAAATTACTTTAAATGTCGGTGTTTTCAGTTATACACATCAAGGGTGTTCAGAAGGGCACAGTTTCTCCCCTCCGGTAAAACGCTTAAGCTCCTAAACGACGAGATCCTCGGTGGATGAGACCACAGTAGACATACAAGACTCGAGGGGACAGCTCCTAGGAACCGGGCTCCTCTCCCCTACTTCCGGTTCCGTGTTCCGGCGACTCCGCTTCCGCTCTTGCGCACTAGATGGCTGCCTTGGTGGGTAGCATGGCGTCGTCTCGCCTGCCTCCCGCGGCGCTGACGCTGACGCTGAAGCAGGTAGCAGCGGTTTTCGCGGCCCCGCTCCTGTGGGGATGTGTCCCTGGGGCCTGGCTCGCCACAGCCACGGCGGGCTGGCAGCCTCAGGGCGGTGGGGATGGGGGGTCGATTTTGTTTTGTCCTCCTTGAGGACCGAAGGGACATTTCTGGTTCCGGTTTGTTTGATGAGGTGGGACCGGCGGGTATTTAGCTGTAATGTGCATTTCTCCTTTCCCGAGCAGTTCATGAGAAGGCAGCAAGTCCTCCTTCTCTACAGAAAGATTTTGCGAGCGATTAGGCAAGTTCCAAGTGATTCTGATCGGAAGTATCTTCAGGACTGGGCCAGGGAGGAATTCAAAAGAAACAAAAGTGCCACAGAAGAGGTGAGAGCGAGACCGCAGAGAGGCCGCCTCCTTTGTCCTGTTGTGCTGTTGAACTTGTGAGGTTTAGCGAACAGCTTAGAATATGCCAATAAAGTGGCTGGTTTTGATCCCTCCTGATCCTTCCTGATCCCTCCTGGTATTTTAAATTTTTTGTGCAGCTGCACGGTCTGGTTTGCACTTCCCACTATTGGCTTCTTCTTGGAGGTTCTTTTGGGTAGGGATTGAATGTTGACCTTTGGGCATGGTAAGGCCACAACTACAACCTGCAACCAGCCACTGTTGGTTCATGAATGTAGCGGAGAAAATAATAGAACTGTGCTGTGGTTAACCTGGTAAAGCAATAACTAGAATCCCCTTTCTTCTGCAGGATACAATCCGTATGATGATTACTCAAGGCAATATACAGCTGAAGGAATTAGAAAGGACACTTGCTTTAGCAAAATCTTAACGGAAAGATTTTAAGATCTCCAAGCATTTTGCACGGGTTCAAAGCCACAGTCACAAAGCATCAGTAGCACATGGAAAGATGATCACGCCAATCAAGGCGTTAGCATCTCCACTGCAGTAGCTGCAGTTAAAAAGTCAACTGATGTGAAGATGGGAGCTTGGAAGCATGTACAGTACTTGGGTGAAGGTCAGATAGCCGCAGACACTTTTGGAAAACAGACTATTCTCGAAGAGGTAACAAGATGAAGTTGGTGAGATGGGGTCACGCTTAAGGCTCTTGCTGCCAAGAACATGAGACCCACTGAGAAAACCACTCCAGAAAGTTGTCCTCCAACCTCCACATAGGAACTGTGCAAATAAACATGAGAAAATGTAATTAAAAATAAATAAAAGGTGACACAGTTACTTCATACATCAGCAAGTCTTGGCTTTAACCAAGAGAACTGAAGCCCTGCCTATAAAAAGTGTATACAGAGTTCAGGTTTTTGTTTTTGAGATAGATTTTCTCTTTGTAGATCAGGCTGCCCTCAAACCCAGAGATCCACCTGTCCCTGCCTTTTGAGTGCTTGGATTAAAGCTGTGTGCCACCATGACTGTAAGGTCAGCACTGCCCATGATAACCTGATTTGGATTCAGGACACCCATAAACTGATACTTGACTATATTAAGTATAGTGTGGTGTACAATAAAATATTTTTCAGCGAATGAAAAACTGCTTCATGCTCCCTATGTGTGACCTCAATAATATTGTTTAAGTTAGAGGAACCAACTATAAAAGAGTCTGTTTCTGCTTGCAGTGGGTACTGCTTTAGACTGGACAGGACAGTGTTCCAGTGAATGGGTAGCACTGCCTGGAGGGATGTAGAGAATAACAGAGTGTGGTGGTTTTACAGCTCTGAACATTCTAAGAATATACTGATGTCCATTTGAGCAAGAGAATGTGATGAAGTTCACAGATGTCCTTAGTATAAAACTGGAGTATGCATTGTAATTCACAAGCACAGATTTCTCTGCTACAGAAAACACCCTAATAAAAATGTTTACAACAAACACAGCGTGACCAAATTTTACGTTAGTTAAGAGCCAGATCTGCAGTTATGTTTTGAAGATAAGGTTTACAGTCCAGGGGCGATAAATGTTTTTGGTTAGAAACAGGAGCACTTTTACCTGTTTCAATCAGCAGTTTAATGACAAAAGATTGTGTGGGTTTTACTGTATGACTTTTAGACTGTAAGAGTGTGGTAGGACCTCTGTTAAAAAAAATGCAAATGTAGGATTTGTAGTGTACTGACTTCAGGAGATGCTCTAGAACAGTTCTCAACCTGAACTTAAGATTTATAACAGCAAAATTACAGTCATGAAGTAGTGTGGGAGATTATGCTGTTACATTGTAAATAATTGTCCCACCCACTGGTTTAATAAAAAACGCTGATTGGCCAAAGGCAGGCAGGAAGTATGGGCAGGGCTACCAGACTAAGAAAAACTCTTAAGAACAGGGCAGAAATGCCAGAGAGAAGCCGGAAGAAGCAGAGGACAACCATGCTGCTCTAAGAAAAGATACCGAGCCCATGGCTGAACAGGAAAGGAGTCTTGGGTTAGTTTAAGGGTAAAGAGCTAGCAAGTAATATGCCAGAACCTTATGCCAATCAGCTTCAAATTATCAAAGTATCTGTGTGTCGCTGCGGGACTTCGGGTCCTAAACCTTGAGGTTAGGCCTGAAAGTCCAGAACAGAAACCTCTTACTACAAAGTAGCAACAAAATAATTTTATGGTTGGGTTTACAACATGAACTATTAAAGGGTTGCAGCCTTACGAAGGTTGAGAGCTCCCGCTGTGCCCTTCAGAGCTGTGTGGTTGCTTTCTTCAGGTGTTTTACAGTTTCATAGCTAAAGGACTAAGACCTCACAGAGCTTCTGGAGCTTTGTTGGAAATAAAAGATGAGAACAGAGGACAATGAAACATCAAAAAGAGAGAAGACTGGGCAGTTCAATCCTGCACCTAACATCCCTGCAGAACACCGCATCACCAAGATAGATACACCACTCTTCAAAAACTGGGGAAAAATACAAAGTCTAGGACACTTGAGATAAAACTTTTACACAATTTAATGAATTATGTGAAAGCAGAAGCTTGCTGAAGATTCTAAAGTCCTGGAAGCAAAAGTCCGCAGCCCATCAACAACACAGGTACCAGACTAAGAACCTGACTAGTATCCTGTACTGGACACCTGGAAAGGTGTGCAAAATGTGCTTGACCTATGTTGCCTGAGCACACTACCACCTCCTGGAGCCTTGGAGTCCCCTGCACAGTTCTGTGTGAGCCTGACCTAATTCAGAATGCTTTCCCAAGCCAGTTTTGTTTTTTGTTTTTCAAATATACAGCCAATACAGGTCTCCTAGTTGTTCATTCTCTGCCTTCCAAGTGCTGGGGTTGTGAAGATGAGCCACCATGTGTAGTAGGAGGGTTCTGGCCCGGACTTTCGGGCCTAACCTAAAGGTCTAGGCCCACAGACCCGCAGAGACACACAGACACTTTCAGTAGTTTTTGGCTGATCAGCCTCAGGCCCAGGCATATCACTTGCTAGCTCTCTACCCTTCATGTAACCCAGACTCTTGCTGTTCCGTCATGCGGCTTGGTACCTTTCTTTAGAGCAGTATGGTTGTCCTCGGCTTCCTCTGGCTTCTCTCTGGCATTCTGCTCTCAGAGTTTTTAGTCTGGCAGCCCCGCCCACACTTCCTGCCTGCCTTTGGCCAATCAGCGCTTTTTATTAAACCAGTGGGTGGGACAATTATTTACCATGAAACAACACAATACCCCTACAACCCTGCTTTCTGTGAACGGTCTTGAGGAGAGAACACTTTTTCTCTTGTGAGGACTGACTGATAATCAAATTCAGGGGCTAAAATCTTGGAACTAAACAATGATCATGAGATATGGATGATAATAGCTTGATGTTGTTCTAACAGTGGCGTAAATGTACATACAGCTACAGCTAAGGCAGGTAGGGGTTCGATTTTGGTTGTGAGTTTTTGTTTGTTTGTTTTAAGTTTACTATGTGGCTGTGGTTGTGACTGGCCATGAACTTGGAGGTCCTCCTGCCTCTGCCAAGTGCCAGGTGTGTGCTACCACACTGCCTAATTATTTTTAAAGCAGGTAAAACACTTAGGGTGAAATTGTTTTCAAAGGGAAAGGTTAATGCAACACCCAGCTTTGTCTTCTCTGAGGGACAGTTCTGTTCTGCTCACTCAGGTGCTTTGATTAGCCTCTCTGGTTTATAGGCCAAGTCTTGTTTGGCTTTTTTAAAAAATTATTTAATGTGCATTGATGTTTTGCCTGCATGCATGTCTGTGTGAGGGTGTGGATCCCTCAGGACTGTAGTTATAGACAGTTGTGAGCTGCCATGCGGATGCTGGGAATTGAACCTGGATCACAAAGAGGTTCATTGAGCAATGTTTTCCTTGAGTACAGGACCACAGTCAAGATGCTGGCAGATGGTACATTTGGTGAAACTTTACTCATCATGAATCAAGTTTATTTGGACTCAGGATTCTCCAACCCATTACTGTTCTGGGTGTCATGTGCAGAGTGATCTGCTTGAATGTCAAACTCAAACTTGTTTCTAGAATATAACTTAAGATGTTTTAATATGATGCATGTGAACCAACAATCCTGTGGTAGAGGCACACTTTAATCCCAACACTCAGGATGCAGAGGCAGGCAGGTCTCTGAGTTCTAGGCTAGCCAGATCTGCATAACTGAAACTGAAACCCTGTCGAGAGAGAGGTAGAGAGAGAGAGAGAGACTAACAAATGGAAGAAGGATTTTTACACAAAAGCTTTGTAGCAGATAAGTGGCCAAAGTTAGCTTATAACGCTTTGCCCTGTACTTTTTCTCTCCTTTAAAAAGTGCCACCGTCAGGTTGCACATTACAAACTCATGACATCATTGCTGTGGATGAGCCCGAAGAGTTTGCTGCTAGTAACAGGAAATCAGAAGCTTGAACATTAGTCACACCAGTAATGCTCTTGGGAGACACAGACTAGAACAATAAAGGAAGAGGCCATTTCGAACAGAAGCAGCCACATACAGAATCAGGCCGAAAGCGATCAAAAAAAAGTCACTCTAACAAATCAGAAATCAAAGGATTATAAATTTTTAAAATTTATTTTATGAACATTAATGTTCTGCCTGCATGTATGTCTCTGTGTCTGTGTGAGGGTGTTGGGTCCCCTGGACCTGGAGTTACAGACAGCTGTGAGCTGCCATGTGAGTGCTGGGAATTGAACCTGGGTCCTCTTGAAGAGAAGTTGGTGTTCTTTAACTTAGGAGCCATCTCTCCAGCTCCAGAAATCACAGGATTTTAAGAAATTATATTCACATTAAATTTGGGCTTTTAGGGGGCTAGAGAGAGGGTTCAACAGTTAAGAACATAATACTCTTAAAAAGGGCTAGAGGTCAGGTCTCAGCAACCATGTGGGGCAACTCACGACTGTCTGTTACTCCAGCTCCAGGGGATCAAGAGCCAAGGAGGAACTGTACACATTGTCTCTCTCTCTCTCTCCTCTCTCTCTCTCTCCCCCTCTCTCTCTCCCCCTCTCTCTCACACATACACATTTAAGCCTTTTTGATTATTTACCAAAAATCACTTTATATTTTCTAAAGGTGTTATCCTGTCTAGTACCTTGTAGAGTTAATATACTTGCATTGACAATATTAAAGGGTTTCCCACAGACACAGATTGCACCCGCTTAGTGTTGACATGAGACAGCTGATGTTGATTTCAAACTAGATGCATTTGCTCTAAGTAGATAAGAATGGCGGGTATGGGTGCAGGCTCTTTCAGACACTCAAGTACAGTCAGCAGAACAAGTGGCTGTAATAAGGAGCTGGGCACCAACAGAACTGAAAACAGTGTTTAATGCTTACAGGAAGCACAAGTTCAAGATGAGAAGAACATTAGACAACATGCCTTTCACAAAAAACACACGAAAAACCTGGGTTTTGGACTCCCAGATCAAAAGTGATGTAAGGACTAACATATGCATCCATCACAGATAATTTAGTATACAGCATAACGGATGTGCTAACAATCACGCATTTCTTAAAAGGACATTAATAACGAACAACTTTGCTGTTTTATAGCATGTTTTCCCACAGCAGTGGACACTTTGTAGGCCTCAGTTTGAAACATAACCTACATGAGAGTATAAGGTATAAGCAGTTATGTGGGATATTTGCTTGTTTAGCACATAGCACAACGGAACAAGAGACACCAGCTCTGCAGTGCTTCATAATCCAGGGAACAATCACAACAAACCTAACATTGGCGTTAAAAACAAACACGACTGGCCATGGGGCTGACTACTTTAATCCCAGAATTCAGGAGGCTTTGACAGGAAGATCAAGAGTAAAAGGCGAGTCTAGGGAACACAGTAAACCCCAAACAACAACCACCAACACTTAGGAAGTCCACTCTGAGGAAGGGGCTGACTGGCCTTATTCAATAGCCTGGTCTTTATGCTTAATGACTTGACAGAACAACTATCCAGTTCGCAGTGATAATCTGCCTGCTTCTGATGGTAGGAGGTATATCATTGAAGTACTGCCACCGTGACACTCTATGGTCTGGACTTGATCTCTGCATTTCTCAACAAGGATATCTTGAGGTAATTAGTAATCTAATAATGAAAATAACTCCTGCTTGAAGCATCACTCACTGAGCGCAGGACTTCATCTCTTACTTAGCACTAGGCAGTTCCCAACAGTTTGGTGTATGAGGAATGAACCTACAGGAGTCACATCTTGCTTTGAGTAGTGTCTCAGCAGAGCTCGGGGACAGGACCCCAGTGAAGGAGACTAGGGAAGGGTTGCACCTCCCAAGGCGCTGGGGATAGAGGCAGGTCAGTCACATCCCTGGATTCTGTACTCACAATATCTGCCCGGTTACTTTTACAGGAGCATCTATATCCATAGATTGTCACTATAAGGAAAAACAAAAACTGGGTTTGACAAAGGCTAAATGCATACTATTATTTAAAGATCATCACTTCTCTTTGGCTCACACAAACAGCATTTCAGTCATAATCCACGACAGTAGTCATTGGGTTTTTAGACTTGAGAAATAGAAGTAAATTGTCTTTGCACATATGAAGTCTGATATAATCCATGATCCAGAGATTACAAGAGAAATCCAAGGCCTCCATTAAGGTATCTTCACCACCTCAGTCTGGTACATGTCATTCAGCAAACAGGTAAAGCCTTGTGATGTGGAGTTGGCCCAACTAGTTACCTCGCTGTTCTTCACTGAGAGAAGTCAATTCACAGTACAGCTTCCTTGAAATTGCCTTAATTCTTTACACAATACAAAACAAATGTCTGGCATTCGGAAAGGTAATCTAAGATAACTGGCTAGAGTTGTTTCGTGAGTGTTTTTCCATAATATACTCATTATTTTGGCTAAAACCGCAGTAACTGACCAATGGTTTAAACTTTTCTCATTTGACAAACATTCCCAGTCAGCAATTAATCCTTATTTGCATGACCTTTAAAGACATACTGGACACTAAGATCATAAAACTATATTTCTTCTCAAAATCTGAAAGATTTTTCACCCAGTTAAAAGATGAGCATTTGAGAATTACAAGGAGACAGAGGGCTTCCTGCATCTGAGTCCCGGCTCTGCTAGGACTGTCTAGGCACAGGAGGTGTGTTGATGTGGATATGAATCACTACTTGAAGAATTCCCAGAGAGTAATCTTTGCTTCTGACATATTTCCTACCACTGAATCATAGACTTAGGCACATACCTTCTCTTCCTGGTGTGGCTTGCTTTTTATGAACCTGGCCTGAGATTTAGAACTGGAAGTGAGACCTGACTCCTCAAGCTTAACAGGCATCAGTGTAACTAGTGAAGTCCTTGTAACTTCAGAGCACAGAAGTATGCGTTCACAACAGATTAGTGAATTTTTAAAAGGCAATTCCACCTTGTGCATGATATCAGCTCCTGGGACGCTGTCACCAGCGGTTACTTTGCTGTCACCAAGCCGGAAAGCCCATTGCTTCACCTCAGGGTTAGGTTTTACTTGTGCACCTTTGTCCGTAGCTTGGCCAGCTCCTCCTCCAGACTTCTGATGTGCTCCTTCAGTGTGGCTTCATCTTGCTGGGCTTTCTGACTGGCTTGGCTTCGTGCTTCTTCGATTTTCCGCTCATACCATTTTTCCATCTGGGTGGAAACAGCCTCAAAAAAATACTGGGTTAGCTCCAGGGCTTGTGAGGCATCTCGAACATCACTGCCCGCTGCTGATGGCTGCTGCCCACAGGGGCTGCTGGCTGTTGGCTTTTGGCCTCGATGCTTGGTCTGCCCACTTCTCCCAGACTTCTTGGTTTGAGTGCCTTTGTTGACACAGGATCCAGTCTGGTGATCACACTTGGAGGCCCCATTCAAGGGGCAGGAGGCTGCCGGGTCCTTGATCTTCCTTAACTGGGAGCCTGTGCAGTCAGAGGGAAGCAGCTCCTGCTGTTGTCTCTGGGCAGCTGTGGCACTGAGTACCTTGTCCTTGGGCCTCACAACCTGAGAGGAGCTGCTGGAAGCTACTGCTGACCCTGCAGCTACCATTAGTTGATCTACAGCTGTTTTCAAAGGAGAAACAAATGTCAGAGCATGTCCATATTCAGCCATAGAACTGGGGTCTTGAGAGTCCTGGAGTCCTGAGACCCTCGGCCTTTCCAGGCATCACCTACCCACTTCTCTGAGCTTTCTTTCACCTTTCCCTCCCTCCCTCCCTCCCCCCTCCCTCCCTCCCTCCTTCCCTCCCTCCCTCCTTCTCTCCATCCCTCCCTCCCTCCCTCCCTCCCTCCTTCTCTCCCTCCCTCCCTCCTTCCCATCTCCAGGATTCTCATCTTAGTCCATCCGGGCTCTCTTGGATTCTGTGTTAGCCACAGGAAGAGCATATAGGCTAGATTTCTCGCCTTTCCCTTACCCTGTCCTGTTTGCTCTGGAAGTCTCTGGCACCTGTTTCTAATGCCTAAGGATGAGAAAACTTACAGAATGTCTCACTCAGCACAGAGAGTGCTGATCTGTGAGGAGGAATACACCCAAACTGCCTGTATACCAACTTGTTTTTTGGATTTTTTTTTTTTTTTTGCTTGTTTGAGACAGGTTCTCACTATGTAGTCTTGAACTCAGAGATCCACTGACTATGCTTCCTAAATGCTGAAATTAAAGGCAACTCTTTTTGAGAGGGAATTATTTCAGAGTCGAAAGAGAGGTATCCAACCTACTCCACCCGTGTCCATTCACTACGGCAGTACCATAGCTAGTCCTAGATGAGATGTTGGCTCAACATGTTTCTTAACATGTTGGCACAAAGATAAAGCCATGTAGACAGATAGGGCTATATTAAACAGTGGACCTATCAAAGTTCCCCAGTGGGACCTAATTACCAAGCTCTAATGTCTTTAGAATTATCATATAAATAAATAAAATATGGTTTATATACCCAATGGAGTTTGATTCAGTCATAAAGGGAAAATTATATCATTTGTAGGAAAACTTATAGAACCTGAGCTTTTTGTGGTGAAACAACCCAGACCTAAAAGGACAGAGGGTACGTGCCTGCCTCAGAATTTATTTCTTTATTTAAAATTTTTTTTGAAATAAAGTCTCTCTCTCTCTCTCTCTCTCTCTCTCTCTCTCTCTCTCTCTCTCTCTCTCTCTGTGTGTGTGTGTGTGTATGTGTGTGTGTAGTTCTGACTATCTTGGAACTTGAAACGTAAACCAACTTGATCTTGAAGTCACAGAGATCCACCTGCCTATGCCTCCTGAGTCTCAAAGCTGGTGCCTTGGGTTCCTACCCTGACTTCCCTCAGTGATGGAGTGTGGCCCAGGATCTTTAAGTCAAATAAACTCTTTTCTCCCCAGGCTGCTTTTGGTCACACACCAGGGCACTTGTCAGTATCCATTATTTTACCTCTCACTCTTACATGTCTGGATGCTTCCTAACATTTGGACCTCACTGTTTGCTGCAGCTCTGGCGTATGTATGGACAATGTTCAGGTCAGGAAGGACAAGGAGTGAGTTTCTGTCTTACAGATACTCTGCATGGGTCACCTGGAGAGGAGTCACAAGGAGATGGTGTGGATTTAGCTCTACAGGTCCGAGACTCTCCAGAAAGCCTCAGCTCCAGATTCTGGATCTTCAACATACACCAGGCTTTTAATTCATCCACCAAGGACATCTAAAATGACAAATAATACACAGAAGATTGAATTTGATAAGGCTTCTGAATTAAAGCATCAAGAATGGACTTGGGCGGAGGGTGGGTGGGTGGGGACGACTGGAGAGATGGCTCAGCGGTTAAGAGCAGACGGCTCTTTAGAGGACCAGGGTTCTAGTCCCACATGCCAGTTCACAACCAGCTTCCAGTCCTTAACTCCAGTTCCAGGGATCCAAGGTCACCAGGCACCCATATGGTGCACAGACACACATGCAGGCAAAACACCCACACACATAAATAAATAAAATAATCTTTAAAAATTATTTCAAAAGATTTATTTTATGGGCTGATAAAAAAACTATTTCAGTGGTAAAAACGCTGGCTGCCAAGTCTGAAGACCTCAGTTCAGGCCCCAGAACATGAAAGGAGAGAAGTGACCTCCTTGGGTTGTCCTCCGCCTTGTGCACATCTCTCTCTCTACCCCAACCCCTTGATAAAAATGTATGTGTGTTAGTGTGAATGCATACCGTGCATGTGCATGTACCACTGGATGTAGAAGAGTGATGTGCCTGGAGCTGGAATTACAGGCAGTTGTGAGCAGCCCAGCATTGGTACTGGGTCTCCAGAACACACTTAACCACGAACCCAACTCTCTAGTCCTCAGGAACAAACTTTTACATTCTGACACTTGAGGTTACAAGTGGTACATCTAAAGGTTAGGGATTATCCATCATCCCCCAGGCCATATCTGCCACCAAACCAAGCTCGTGAAGCATCTAGAACTCAAATGTCTAAAGGCCCTGCAAATCTTCCAAAACAAGGAGGTTTGGCTGCTCTCACAAAGTTTCAGACACTTAACTCATTTCTGCTGACCTGGAAAAGCAGTAGACTCCTGAAGATGCTGATGAACGGCCAAATCACAGAACTGACTCTGGCAAAGAGGACCTTTCCAGCACAGTCGGCACTAGCAGCAGACTCAGCAAAAGGCTCAAACAGGACTACACACTCTTTGCTACCAACTTGACTGGGACTACAAAAACAACAGGCTATGGACTGTAAACGGTCTTTGCAACCCCAGCCTCTCGGTTTGCACTGCTAGACCTGGACCAGCTTGGTAGACATGCAGTGACCCAGCAGCGAAGGACTGGCGGATCCTTACCTGCCGTTTCTCTCCGTCCTGCTTTTCAGCAGCTGCGTGCTGCTGCAGGCGATTCAGGCATTCTGTCCTCTCCGCCGACAGTCGCTCCACCATCAGTTTGTCCAGGACACACATCTAGGGTTCAAGGAGACAGAGCACTTACTGAAATGACCTAAGAATGGACTCTGACTTCCACAAAACAGTTAATCAATGTCAACGCCTCCTTCCATGCTAGCTTCACAGTACGAAATTCTAGCTTGTCAGAATTCCTGCAGATATTTCTTGTAAGGTCACTGCTGTCCCTTTTTCTCATCATAAGTCCTAAGTGCTTAATAGACCTCAAGTTCACAGAAATATACAACACAAGCAAATGTAGGCAGGGATTCTGATAGACCCTAGAATGTAAGTTGCTAAAGCTATTATTAGGAACAAGTCTCCAAAATCCCCACCAACATGTTTCCCATTGTTTCAATCAAAGCATCCCTGGAAAAGGTTGCTTAGGAGAACAAGTGACTGGCAGTATTTAGTCAAAGACCTTTCAGGGGCCTTGTAACATTTCCTGCCCGGCCCTAACTCCTAGGCTAGATCAAGCTCATTGATCTGACAAGGTCCAAAACAGAGAACAAAGCTAGTGTTAGAAAGAGCTAGCCTCAGGGACTCGGTGGTGCCCCCTGCTGGTGATGATGTGCATTTTCACAGTGGGTCTGTCCCAGTTCCAGAAGGGGTGGGTAAGCCTCTCCTCTTGTGTCTCTTGGGTTCCTGTGTTTTTCCAGGAACTGCTGATTCTCCCTGTTTCCCAGAATGCCTTCTCCTTCTCTTTTGCTAGAGAGACATCCATACCCAAGAAGCCAGGTGTGCAGGGTTTTTTGAAAGTGACAGCATGGGACCAGGCACCTGACTTACACTTCCAGGCTCACAATCCTGTCCTTGACACTTGGAAAGAGGACTGATCCCCCCCGCCATTCTGTCTCCCTCCCACACTAACAGGAGGCCCTAAGGATCTGGCTTTTATCTGACACAGTGCTTTCCTGGCTAACATATCATGACCTGAAGAGTTTTCAAATATTCTTTCCCCAAAATGCAAAAGAAAAATGTGTAGCTTTAGTGGCCATGGTGGTTCAGAGCATGCTAGAAGCAGAGACAGGAGGGTCTCTGTGAGTTCCTGGTCTACATAGCAAGTTTTAAGCCAACTAGAATTACACAGCGAGATATTGTCTGAAAGAGGAAGAGAGAGAGAGAACGTGTGTTAGGTCAGCTCACCATAAACAAGGAAATTAAACTTATAGTAAAATTTCCACTTAACACAAACTTGAAAAAAATAAAATATTAAACAATGGCAAAAATTTGAGCAGAAACTCAGATACTGATGGAATGTGAATTGGCACAGCTTTTCTTTGAGATAACCTGGCAGCATTCATCAGGAGCCTCAGGCATACTGTTGGACCAAATTATCCTAACAAGCCTAAGTCTGAGATGACTCAGTAGGTAAAGACATCTGCCACCAAGACTGAGATCCTGAATTCAATCCTTGGAACTCACTTGGGAAGAGAGAAAAAACTCCCAAGTTGTCCTCTGACCTCCACCAAACACACACACACTCACGGGTACACACCCACACAGACACACACAAACATAAGCACACACAGACACACACACTCACACAGACACACACACATACACCATATACACACACAGAGGCATGCACATCCCAAATTAAATGTAAAAACATTTTAAAGTCTGACAAGCAGCCAAAAAATGCACACATAAACTTTTAACATTATTCCTAAGAGTAGAAGAAAAATCTAATAATAGGTGGTTAAGTAAATTATGTTGTATTAACAATAAATATGCAGCTAAAGACATGGAAAAGTGCTTGGGATGTATAAAATGACGTGAGGAGGTATGCAAATATCCTCCACACATTGCTGCACTGTGAAGAGCAGAGCAGGATGGGAAAGAAAGCTGCCGGCATGGGTCCATGTAGTTCTAGAGATGATTGTGGCAGTTCTGGACACTGAATGAAACCCAGCTAGGATGAGGAGGCCAGCCCCAGGGAATGGTTCTGGGAATCACACATTTTCCTATATGTTTCCTTAAAGTGTATCTTAATGGAAAATATTGCTCATTGCACATTTCTTATCGATGGCGAGGAAAGTGTAGTTTCACAGTGGAAGAGACAAGTGCCCACTTAGAATCAGTAACCTTGGAGTACCTTGACATTAAGTGCCTCCATGTAGAGGGCGGTCTGGAGTTCACACTACTAACCATGACACATGCCTGCAGAAATATTTATCGAAGCCCAAGTAACTGTATCAAAGTGCTGTTCCCAGACTTTAGCAGCAGTGCTTAGAGGTCTTGCTTATAGGTCACAGGTTTGTGGGTCCCACTCAGAATTCTAGTCATGGTGATTAAATTCAACCCAGTAAGTCAGGAATAGGCTCCAGAATTCACCTCCTCTGCCTCTGCCGCTGCTACCCAGGGACCACACTCTCAGAACTGTGAGCCATCGACCTGTCTGTCAGCAGAAGTGCAAGGATGAGGACACAACTTGAAGAAACTAGAGAATGAATCTTGCAGGCGGTGCCCATGAGACGAGCGGCCTGGATGCTGCAGACAGAAAGCTGGGAGGGATGGGGAGCAGCTCAAAGAGACCGCAGAACCCAACAGTCAGGTGCACAGAGGATCCAACACTAGGATTAAAATCAGACAGCTGTGTGTGGCAGCTGGCCACCACGCATCCCAGCTATGGAATAAGTTTGGGGACAACCTGGGCTACTTGAGACTTGGTCTCAAAAGATTAAATAAATAAATAACCTGTGAAAACAACCAAATAAAATAATTAGAAACAACTGAGAAAGTCGGAACATGAACTGGATATTGTGCAATTAATTATTGCTGATCTTCTTAGATGTGATGAATTTTGTACCTACTTCTAGAGGGCACACTGAGAGCCACTGAGAGGTAATACAGCAGGACATGGTGACTCAGTCTCCCCCAGTCTGAGAGGAGGGACCAGTGAGGCAATAAGAGGAGCCCAAAGCAACACACCAAGAACTGAAGCTGGATGTGGGGCCCATGCTTCCAACCACAGCACTTAGAAGGGGCTCAGAGTTCAAGACCAACCTGGGCCACATAGTGTGACTTTGTCTTAAAACCAAAACAAGAAAACTGGTTGACTGTGGGGATTTAATAAAGTTTCAGAAGTTTTGGAGATATCAGAGGGAATCTACCCACAGTCTATGTAGTAAAAGCTCCAGAAGTCCCAGAGCTCTAACCACAGTCAGTCTAGGAAAATCAGAGTGGTGATTCAAACCTTTAATCCCAGCACAGGGAGTATCCTGGGAGTGGTGACTTAATCCCAACTGAGTCAAGGTCACTTCAGATTATAGAAGGAATTCCAAGCTCATTCATTCCTGCAACAGTTGACTCTCAGTACAAGTATAAAAGTATTTGTTATTTTATATCAGCTTCTCTCAACTGTTCTCTGTGCCCGACGGGTCTCAGGTCTCCTGACAAAAAAGCTGAACAGAGGAGCTGGTGGTGTACATCACTTGGTAAGTGCTTGCTAAACATGCATGAAGCCCTGGGTTCAGTCCCTGCCACATGAGACCAGGTGTGGAGCACTGACCCGCAACCCCAGTGTTCATGGAAGTACAAAGTGAGAAGGCCAAACCTCCTCAGCTATAAAGTGAGTCTGAGGCAGGTTTGACTCCAAGAAACCCAGTCTCAGAAGAACATAGATAAAGAAAAGAAACTTAAATAGTAATAGTTTTTCTTTTTTAATCACTACAGACTTGTGGGTAACTTGCTTTCCTCACTAACGTTTATTTTTCTTTTAAAAAATAATGTCCCGTAATGGAAATGTATTCCCTCTTGGCCATCCTGGAACTTACTCTGTAAATCAGGTTGTAAATCACAAATTCACGGAGATCCACCTGCCTCTGCCTCCCAAGTGCTGGGATCAAAGGCACTCAGCTTCCTATCTTTCTTCCCCCCCCCCTTCTTTCTTGAGACAGAGTCTCACTATTGCCCAGACTGCCCTTGAATTTGTAATTCTCCCGACTCAGCCTCCTACACGCTGGCATCACAGGCATGTGACACTACGCCTGGCAGGAATACAGAACTTTTATAATCCTAACTTTCTTTATATGCCCAAGGCTGGCACATGCTAGGTAAGGGCTCTAGCCCTGAGCCACACCACACGCCCTAACATCTTTGAATCATCTTCTGCCGTCACGCCTGTCGTCAGGAGGCTGAACCACTGGCTTACTTGGTGCTGGGTCTTGCTCTCCATCTGTCCCAGCTTTGAGTTCACTCTATCCTGCACTGATCCCAGCTCAGCTTTTATCTCCTCCACAGTCGCCTCCAGCTGGTTCTCCAGCCTGTTGATTAGAGGTTCACATCGACAACCCTTTATTGGTGCCTGGGGGAATGAAAAGGAAATCAGGGGCTGGAATGATGGCTCATGAGCAAGAACACTCCCATGCAAACCTCAGACCTGAGTTCAGGTCCTAGCACCTGTGGGAAAATCCAGGCATGCAATCCCAGAGCTGTGGGGGCAGACAGAGACGGAAGGATCGCATGGGCTTGCTGGCCTCCAGGTCCAGAAAAAGACCCTATCTCAAAGGAACGAGATGTAAAGTGACAGAGCAGGGCACCCAGCACCCCCTCCCCCAACCCCGCTTTCTGCAAGTGCACACACAGGAATGCACACTCAAATACATACGCACAATATACCACACAAATACTCTCTTTTTCTCTCTTACACACACACACACACACACACAGGGTGGGGGGGGAGAGACAGAGAGAGGTAGAAACTAGCAAATTAGCCCTTCTTTATTCAAAAATCATCGTGGACAACCACTATGCCACACCAGACACAGGGGACACAGAAGACAAAGAGGACAGACTCATTCCCCAAGCTAGCTCTGTAATATCCCATTGATTGAGCTTTGGATCCAAAGGCACTAAGGCTGGGACACAGTCCTATATTGAAGAGGTTTGAACCCACCCACTCTGGGGCCTTAAAACAGAAATCCCCTAAGGATAGTGCAGAATGCTATGGGCAGTAACTTTTCCTGGAGCTACATGGCATGGTACATCTGCCTTGTTTGGATGGGGAAGTCTTGTGGCTCAGGTCTGGCTAAGCCAAGCCCTGAGTGGCCATCGACCTCCAGACACAGGCTTCACCAGCCCTTGGCATTTACAGGCCACTAGCCCAAAGCAACTATGTGGTACCTGCATCACTGTTCCGTCCTCACCCCTGTACAATGTGTACAGCTGGTATGCCCTGAACCTATGGGGTGGAGGTGGGGACCAACATCGATGTCTGTTCTTCCTTTTGGGATGGTGATGACTGTGTGGGTTTCTTTGATGTCCAGGCTGTTGGTCTGCTGCCGGGGTGGGGTCAGATAGTGCTGACACCTGTGGGAAGGAAGAGCCACCACCCTCAGGCCACACAACACTCATGAGAGCAATACCCTGCCAGAATGTCCCATCTACCATGCAACATAGTATAACCCTGTCTCAAAAATAAAAAATAAACAACCCTACCTTGCTTCTGGGCTCAGAACACCCAGAAACATGTGAGCACCTTCTCCAGTGTCTAAAGCCAGTGAATTTCATTTTTGTGTCCATTTGCACAACCAGCCAGAGGCATGGTGTCCTAGCTGGGCAAGTCACCACTGACCCTCCTCCAAGCCAACAGCAATGTGCCCGCAACCCGGCCAGCCCCTGCTAGCTGCTGACCTCTGGCCTTGGTCTTCCCCTCTTGCCATCCTTCCTGGGCTCCTGGGAAGCTGATGGGCAGTCTCTTCTAGCTTCCTCTTTTTGGGGAACAGCTTGCTCACTGCTGGGGGTGTCTCCTGCTGAGACACTTCCCTACAAAAGAACCCCCCCAAAAATTGTTCCACTTGAGCATTTGGCCTCTGACCCCAGGTGAATAAACTTGTGCTTGCAAGACTCCATCTAATCATGAACCCACAGAGACATTAGGCAGTGACAGAAACTTTCTGCACAGTGGGCAGGCTCAGCAGCAGTTTCTAGTTGGCTGGCTGGGCTTTTATCTGGACGAAATGAAATGGGTGAAAACTTCAGTGCTTAGATCAAAGGTGTGTGGCACCATGCCCAGATTAGTAGTAACATCTTGTACGTCCAAAAAAAAGGTCTCTGTATCATAGTCCCTGCCAAAAACTCTCAGAGAGCTGGGCACCTCCCAATGTCTTCAATCTCAGCAGAGACAGGTAGACCGAATCTCTGGGAGTTCAAGGTCAGCTTAGTCTAGCTAACAAGTTCCAGACTAGCCAGGGCTACACAACGAGACCTTGTTCTCACTCCCACAAACTAACAAGGGATATCATATTTCTCATTGCACAATGGCACCTGGTGAGGGATGTAAATTTCTAAGTCAAGCTTGTATCCTATGTACTATGCAATCCTGATATGTCTCATGCCATCCTTTTCTGACTCACACATGCCTTGGGAAGAGGGGTGAGGCTGAAGACTGACTGGGAAGGATTGGGAGAAGGGAAGGGAGGGGGAGCAGGGGGATACATTGATAAAAATGACATTTTTTTAATAAAAAAAAATAACAAACAAACAAAAGAGTAGCCTTGCTCCATTCTCGAGTTAGAAACCAAAGAAGCAGCCTGCCCCAGTGGGTCTCAGAATCACCTAGAAAGCTTGTTCAAAAAGAAAAGGTTGCCCCATCCAGAGCTCTTGTTCCAGGAGGTCCAAGCTGAGTCCTGGGAATATGCATTACTAATAAGGTCTCAGGTGACAATACGGGCAGATGCAGAACCAAAGCTCTGCACAATTCAGGGCATAGTACAGCTGTGTCCACAATGGGACAAAGGCCACATGGGGCACACGGGGCACACGGGGCACACGGGGCACACAGGACACATGGGGCACACGGGGCCACATGGGGCACACAGGGCACACAGGACACACGGGGCACATGGGGCACACAGGACACAGGGGGCACACAGGGCACACAGGACACACAGGGCACACGGGGCACACAGGACACATGGGGAACACGGGGCCACATGGGGCACACAGGGCCACATGGGACACACAGGGCACACGGGGCACACAGGGCACACAGGGCACACAGGACACATGGGGAACATGGGGCACACAGGACACATGGGACACACAGGGCACACGGGGCACACGGGGCACACAGGACACACAGGGCACACAGGACACACAGGACACATGGGGCACATGGGGCACACAGGACACACAGGGCACACAGGACACATGGGGCACACGGGGCACACAGGGCACACAGGACACACAGGACACACAGGACACAGGGGGCACACGGGGCACTAAGGGAGGATGAGCCACTCTTACTCACATATACACACAAAGACACAGGATCTGGAACTGTGGGCAGACAGGGACATAAGAAGGGCAACAGTGGGACTGAGCAAACAGACACTTGGGGTCTGTGGAAGGGTCCCTCACACCTTGCTCTGTGCCACCTCGTCTCTGGGCACAGACTGGGCCCTCCTCTCTTCCTTGAGCCTCTCTCTCCTTTTCCTTAGGCTTCGTCCACGACTAAAGCGCAAGATCTGTAAGAGACAAACGCCATAGGTGTAGGGGTGAAGGGGACACAGCATCAACATGCAGCAGAGTACCCTGGACCACTCTGACCTAATAGAACCACAGCCCAGTGGGACTCGGGACTCCTATGTCCCCTTAGTCTTATGCTGAGCACAAAAGGGGCCTAGAAATGGGTAGGATACTGCCTCTGGTCATAAGAAGCTTCTATGATGATAATAGCATTTATGCTAGGCTGGCATGGCCACATAGGTGCATAGCCTACCTCTAGAGAATACCACTTAAATAAAGCTAGGAAGGGAGCGGCGGGTCGCAGGACAGCCCTGCTCCAGGCACTTTCATTTCCACTTCCAAGTCCCTTGACCAAAGTGTATGCAAAAACTCTGCTAGTTTAATTCCACGGTCACTGGGTGTATCCATAGGTCATCAAACTAACTGTGGCTCCCCAAAGGAGGACAGGGGCTTGCAGTAAAGGTGCCAACAAGGGCACGGGACAGTAGATATTGGGGGACCCAGCAGCAACTGGACAAGGAGTTTTAGCACATGGTTTTGGCTACTCAGGGGTCCTTCTTGTCAAACAGAAAGACAGGAAGCTACTGGGAATCAGCTGGGAATGGGAGATGGCTGTACCTACTGTCACTGCCTGCCCTTAGCCACTGAGAAGTTTGATTGGCAGAGAGTGGTGTTTAGCCAGGGAACACAGCTCTGAGGCACCAAGAACCTTCAAGCTACGGCCCATAGTATGGAAGAATATAAAAGTTTCAGCCACTGCTCCAAATCACAGCTAGTGACAGTTCAGACCCTTGGTTAGGCTGACAAAGTGACTAGTGAATGGCTCACCTTGTGTAGAATCTTACATCAAGGCATAGCTGACCTCAGTCACCATATATGACAAGCGATACAAGGCCATCTGAACCCAAGCAACAGCAGCAAGCACCCTTCACTGACCTGCTATTAGCTGCTAAAGAGAACCGTAAGGGCCACAGCCTTTCTCAGGGTAACATTGGAAGCATTTCCCAGACTACAGGAATCTGTGCACACTGGCTCAGGGGCTTTGGGAAAAGGCCTCTCCTTAGTGCTGCCACCAAAAGCCATACTTCACTAAAAGCTTCAACAAAAGGATTTTTCTTCACAGACAAGGCAACAAAACAATATGAAAAGAACATATTATGAATGAGCACCACATTATATTTTGCAGTGCCCACAGAGGCCAGAACAGGGCATTGGATCCTTGTTACAGATGGTTGTAAGCTACCAGGTGGATGCTGGGAACTGGACCTGGGTCCTCTATAAGAGCACAATGCTCTCAGCTCCCAAATCCTCTTTCCAGCCCTGTCAGTCATTTTAAACAGAAATGCAAAAGATCAGCTCAGGAAGATGGTGATGGAGAAGATCCTTGAGTCCCAGAAGACAGATGAGGACAGGTGGCTCTGTGCCTGGTGAATTCTTCAGCCTTCAAGACCTGCTGCCCTGGGTATGTGAGTGAGAACAGGGCTGAGTGGGCATCAAATTACCAAGTGTTGAAATGGCAGATGGACCTGCCTCCTGACATTCTCTTCTTGCTGATGGTGACAGATCAGCATTTTCCTATATTTTGCAAAGCTGGAGAAATACAGAAAAGGCTGGCACCTCCAGGATGCAGAGTACCACATCCTTGCAAGAGTGGGGTCCTGGGACCCTGAATAAAGGTACCAAGGGAATGAAGAACCCAGACACAGAAAAGCTGAGATCAGCTTGGCTGTGCTCACTCTGACAGAGGTGGCTGCAGCCTCCTGGAAGCATATCATGTTGATTATATACAGTTGCACAGGGAGGCTTATGGTGCACAACTGAACAAGGAGGTGGGTTTAGCTAATCTGAGTATAAACAGTTTTTGTAGGGGAAGCAGTCTTCACATTGAAAACATCCACGGGGGAAAAGTTGTGGTGGAGTTTTTGCACTCACTTTCAACATCCACTTATGGACTGGAAGGATTTTGAGTTCCCTCCATTCTCAACTTTGAGGGCTCATTGGCTTTGCCATCCCTCCAGCATCAGAGCATGGATATCCAGACACCACTGAGTAGGACCAGCTCCATATGCAAGAGGGTGGTCCCTCTTACAAAACTGAAGAATTATCAAAAGTCTAGAAATTGCCGCCAGTCATAAGAGCATGTCTTTAAAATGAAGTGAAATGAGGGTCATATGACACACTGGGCCCTGGCACTAATGGTGAAATTCTCAGAAGGTCATGTGATATGCTGAGCCCAGGTACTAGCAGCATGGTTCTTGGAAGATTCTTTTCACTTCCTGAGTGTCGATAAGAGGACAAATCAGCCTTCTCGGCCTTGCTCCGGACTAGCCTGCCTTCCCAACACTAAGAGCGTGATTGTTTCCCTTAGAATGGCAAACACTGTGGAACATACTCCTGTGTTGGGGGAATTCTGCCATTCAGTCCAATGGCCAATTGAATGGAGGGGTTTGGCCCCTTTGGGTGTGGTGTTCTCTGTAGATACGTGACCTGAGAGCAAGTTCCCGGACAGCTAGGGCTGTTACACAGAGGCTCTACCTCAAAAAACAAAACAAACAAAAGAAAAGAAGCCATGGGGAGAAGGGTCTCGCCCTCCTGGGCTTGTCGGAGCAGGCATCGGGTGTGGAGGGAGAGGCCTGGCTTGCAGTTTGCTTCCCATCTCTCTTGGTCAGAATGACAGACATCAACCATGGGAACAGCAGCGACATCAGCCTTGTTCTGTGTGGTGAGAATACCTTGCTGATTTCCCCTGTTAATAAACCTGGCCTGATCACAGACTTCCATGCCTCACTCTAGTCCTGTCTTAGCCACGGAGTGAGGCAGAATGGAAAGGGTGGGCCCGACTATAGAGAAACTGTCTGTGGAGGGTGTAAGTATGGAGGAAGAACAGTTGTGATTTTAGGATGCCAGAATTACAAGTTCCTTACGGTCACTTAATGTCAACTTCAGTTAATGGCATCAGCCATCATTTCAGAGTTAAGACCAAAGTACCCAGATTCAAAAAAAGAGGGCAGTGGGGGGGGATCTATCTATACTTCACTGCCTCTGGTGGCTATTTACTGTTTATCTGGACAGGATGGTCCCTTCTCTTCTCCAAGCTCTTTGTCCCACATGTTGCAGGGGGCACCAGCCCCACCCACTCCAGCCACAGCCTTTTCCTACAGTGTTTTAAACTGGAACTTCTTCCCTGGCTGGGCAGCTGAGAAGGTAGAGTCCAGGAAGTTCACCGTACCAAGATCATACCACAGTGAGAGAATGGCACTCTGAATAAAGAGCTGAGCTTGGCATCACATAGACTTCCACAGACCCCACTGCCCACATAGACACCACACACCGCACTGCACACATAGACACCACACACCGCACTGCCCACATAGACACCACACACCGCACTGCACACATAGACACCACACACCGCACTGCCCACATAGACACCACACACCGCATTGCACACATAGACACCACACACCACATGTCCCACATAGATACCACACTGCACTGCACACAAAGACACCTATGGCAGTAAATTTTATTTAAAATACGTTAATATAAGATAAATATTTATTGGAAAATAAATTAACACAATAATGGACTATAGCTTAGGAATATACTTGAGCGATCAGATGGACAGACCGATGGACATTGATTTAGTCTCTCAAGAAGGCAGGAACAAACCGGCCCCTTGATCTCAGCAGCCCCTCTTGAATGGGACTGGCCACTCCCCCTTCAGGAGCCCAGGACCCTGGATAAGTGTCTTCCGACCTTATCAGCTGACACCTGAATCTCACCACAGACACCACACACTGCATGGCCCACATAGACACCACACACTGCACTGCCCATGTACACTTCCACACACCGCACTGCCCATGTACACTTCCGCATAATGCCTTCATGCTAAAATAGACTGTCAATATCCATACGCCACCCCCTCCCCCATTAGAGGTATCTCAACAATGTAGCCCCATGTGATCAGTAAGATGCTCTCCTACCTGGGGAGCCTTGGTGAGCAGCAAAGCAACTTCAGGATTATTGTGGTAGCGGGCAGTCTCCAGTGGGGTCTGGCCTGCCTGAGGAAAGACACAGGAAGACGGGTGACAAAGGGACTCCAGGAGTGGGCAGTTCCACACTCCATCACACTCAGGTGAAAAGACCATTTCTAGGCCTCAGCTCCTCAGTGTGGTCCATCAGCAAGGCTCATTAAAGCCCCTGTCTCGGAGCGCAGGAAAAAGGGGACCCTAACATGAGAAGACCAAGGTGGACGGCTCTGTGAGCATCACAAAGGCTCAGTCAGAAGATCCACCTAATGGCACAGATTCTCCCACAGAAACAGTCTCAGCAAAAACCTACAGCCACAATGTAGGAAACGCCAAGTGTGGATGTCAGTGGGACTCCAAAGGCAGGAGCATGTCCTGATCATGTGGACAAGGTAACCCCAGCACCAGGCTGGTTCAGAGCTATAATGGAGGAGGAGCGTGGGGTGGGAGCAGGGTGAGCTAGCCAGAGATATAGAACACTAGCTTCAGTGCCCCAGAGGCTTGGAGGAAGAAGGGTGTCAGCTAGGGGACCCACAGAAATGATCAGGCATACTGGGAAGGGCAGAGTCCTGGAGAGAAAGACAGTAGAATTTTGAGATGGTTTACAGCTGGCCAGGAGGCCATCTTGAGGCCAGCTTGTTGAGAACTCCTCACAACTCTGCTTGCCAGGCTGTTCTCCCCCAAGCCCAACGTCTAAATGAGTTAACTCCTGGGGCTTCTCAGAGGTGCCCCAATCCAGGTGAGGGCCCTGGGGCCCGTGCTGGGTGAAGCTGACGGAATCCTCAGGGTGGGTGATGCTTAGTGAATCGTCATGAGTCTGAAACTCATGCTGCGGTTCAACTTACGTTGTTCACAATGGTCGTGTCAGCCCCAGCTTCCAGCAGGATTTTAACTACTTTCTTGTGATTTAGGGCAGCAGCCACATGGAGGGCTGTGTCTCCAGCCTGCAAGCAACAGGATAGTTTACTAAACTCATGTACTGGCCCCAGGCTAGCTATATATCTCTGCCCTAAGACACTCTCTAAAACCAAACAGGATTTGCCCTACAAACATGAAGCTCACTGTGAAAGCCTTGAAGACACCCCAAAGCTAAATGGTCAATGCATTCATTCATTCATAACATGGAGTCTAGAAGCTACAGACCAGAGTCAGAAGCTATAGGCCAGGATCACATATGTAGGGATGAAGAGGACCAGCTGAGAACAGAGGGCTGCCGCTGGGAGGCAGGCTGAGAGGCTAACAGCTTGTCACAAGAGCTCTGGACCCTGTACATCAGCCCATGGAGGTCAGATTTAGCACTTGGCTTCTGAGCTGGAGCTGAGAAAAACCTAAGAGACGACCTGGGCCTTAAGCTGCACGGGCCAGAGAGCCTGGGCCAGTTCATCTACAGTCTCAGGTGATTAAGACTGACTGCTTTCTACACTTCACCTTGCAGCCTGCAAAATTTCATATTCTCTTTATACAAAGTGCCCCCAGATGATCAGGCCGGAAATGAAGTCAGTTCCCAAATGCAGGCAGGCTGTGATTTCCACAGGGAATGACCGATGTGGGCCAGACAAATACAGGAGAATTGAGATTCATCGTCCCCTGCTAGAGCAGACAAAGCCTCGGTCTTCATTCATGGGCCGTGTGAAAATTCAGCCATCTTTGAGTAGAGGTAAATGCCTATGTCACCCACATCATTAGCCCTGTGTGTTGAAGTGACTCCCCATTGTAAGAAGTGCTGATACTGATGCTGATGCAAGGCTCCACTCCTGGCTTTGATTTCACTTGGGTAGTGTGGGTAGGATGTGGGGATTTCTGAGGATGGGCTTGATGTGGGAGGTGGGCCAGAGAGTGAGAACTGAAAGGTAGCTAGCCACTGACCTGGAAGCTATTGAGGAGTGGCATTTGATTAGTTAATGGTTCTTAGCATGGCACACCTTCGGGAGGGAGATTTACAAAAGTATTCTGCTGACCCAAAGCACAGAGATTTTGGCTTTTCTATATGGGGTTGGGGGGCCTGAGCAGCACGTTAATGGCGTGGTGGCTCTCACAGCAGCCAGGGAGTTGAAGCCCCGACTATAGGGTATGTTTAATCTGTCCCACAATCAAATACTAATTCCAGGTTTATGCGCCAATCCCCACAAAAGGTAAACAGAAATAAGGGCCTGAGCAGCTTGCACGGAAGTAGCAGTGCAGGAAATGAAACCTATTACCCTTGCTTCTATTCTATACCACAATCCTTTCTATAATGTTCCTTGATAAAATCACAGTATAAGCAAAATCACAGCAGGATCTCCTAAAAAGCGTTCACTATGTAACCACGGTGACGAGCACAGAAATGGATATGTGTTCAAGGATGGAGGTAGCCAGATAAGCCAGGGCCATTGCAACAGTGAGATGCCCATACAGAATAGTACTGGTGGTGATCCAGGCAAGTCAGAGGGTAACACTTCCCAGCAGCCTCTATCCCTGTCTGTACAGTTAGGCTGCCCTCGTGAGGCCTGTGGCCATGAAGAGGGTGCTTGCACTGACCTGGTTCTTTTCATGAACAGAGCAGAAAGCACCGAGCAGGAGTTTAATGATGGACAAGTGGTTATACCGTGCAGCCACGTGTAAACAGGTGTCTCCAGCCTGTGGACAGAAATCAAAGTTTCAGCGCAGTCAGCAGTTATAAAACCTAATACAACAAGAAAGGCCATCACTTTAAAGCTGGCAGACAACTGCCTATGCTGTAGGAAGTGTTTGCCCAAACTATAAGTCATTCCTTTAACACAACTGCTCCAATCCCAAGAACCTTTGCTCTGCTTTCATGTCTAATAAAACTAGATACCTAGTTATATTAGACATGAGCACTTTGGAAAAGCTAACGTGGGTGATAGGCTCCATGCACAGTGTCTGGGATAAACGGAGTTAGACCATTGCTTTGGAATGGGTTTCCCAGAAGGGACCTACTATCCTAGCTGGAAGGATGCTAACATCCTCTATGGAGCAACGCTGCTTAGGGAGCTGAAAAATCGGAAGATCTCAGAATCCTTCTCAGTGGGCAAGACCAGACTCCGCTGACTGTGACAACAGAAAGACAGACTGCCACAGTGTCTACAGGCTCCTGCTCGTGTTTTCTGTCTGTCTAGAAGACCATGGCCACTTAGCATAGTGCGTTCTAGAACTATATTATACAAGTGTGCTCCAAACAGAGAGATACGGGCATTTTCTGAGAAGAGCCTAATGCACGGGTTCTCCTCAGAAAATAGGAGGTAGGATGCTCTCAAGCCCTTTTAGTGACCTTTTCCTACAACCACTGTTCTGCCTGTTCATGGGAGGGACACTACAGTTATCAGCAGCTGACCTTGGAAGAGGCTAGGTACTGGGTGCCTCAGGACAGCCCTGCCTGATACTGTCCCAGACAGCAGAAGTACAATGCTCTACATGTGTGTACATTCTTAAGGCATGTACAGTAGTATTTCTCGACCTTCCTAATGTGACCCTTTAATACAGTTCTTCATGTTGTGGTGACCCCAACCATAAAATCATCTCATTACTATTTCATAACTATAATTTTGATACTGTTATGAATCATAATGTACATATGTTTGAAGACAGAGTTTTGCCAAAGGAGTCACAACCCACAGGTTGAGGACCGCTGATCTATAAGTTTTCTACTCCTGACAGACACATGGTAAAGAAATTATAAAGTACACTGAGGCACAAATGGAGAAAGTGGCATTTTTCCTAAATGATCCCTTAGAAAATTACTCAAAAAATTAATTTAAGGACTAAGTCCCAAACACTCTGACACTCTAGTCGCTAGATATTAACACTGACTCTCCTTTGTGGGTTCTTTTCCAAGGTTATATGATAGAGAGCAATTGTGAGAAGCTGGTACCCACGTTATTTTTGAGGTCAGCCCGGGAGCCACCCAGCAGGAGGACACGTGTGCTCTGGGAGCGACTGTTCTGGCAGGCCAGGTGCAGAGCTGTGTTCCCTGCCTGGGAGAGAGGGGTAGGAAAGAAGGGACACACGTTAGCATATACCTGCACAGACCCGCTGGGTCCACACAGATCCTCCCTCAGGGAGGAGCCAGCATCCTCACACTCTGCATCATGACACACGTTAGCATATACCTGCACAGACCCGCTGGGTCCACACAGATCCTCCCTCAGGGAGGAGCCAGCCATCCTCACACTCTGCATCATGACAGAGATCTCAGCTGGTGCTTCAGATACGAGAACCATGAATACTAAACAGGCTGTTGAGTCCCCTCTGTCCCCAAATTTTGCTCTGAGCCCTGACTCTGCCCCTCATGAGTTAAAGCCATTCATAAAAGCACTTGGCATGCTTGGGTTGACTTCTTGATCAGAAACAGAACGTGAGCCCTCCTTCCTGAGGTCCCAAGCATGAGTCCTTGATTGGTCCTTGTATTTTCTGGACCATAAACATGTGTACAGTTCTGAACCCTGGCTCAGAGATGACTCTGTCCAGAGTGGGCAGTAGCTGGGCTTGGACACTTCTGGGGGAGGGGCCACATGTGACTTGTAAGCCTGGATTGAGATGCCTGTTCTTCACTTTGTTTTTAAACACAAACACTTGAACTACAGAAAAATGTTGATCTAAGAGGCGATACTGCTGGGCACATACTTAAACACCACCTCAGAAAATTGTCCATAATAATTTGAACAGAACAGAACTTTTTGAATCTAGAGGAACAGAGTCCTAAGAGCTGCTACTAATCCCTAAAAAAAGCATTTTCTCATTACTTAATAGGAAGAGCAGATAAGGTATTCTGAGCACACATTGGTCAAATGCAGGCTTGGGGCTTCGTCCTGCTGACCTTAAGAGCTGCGGTCTTCCGTGTCCCCAGCTTTGTGTTTCCTCTCTCCTTCCCTCCCCCTCTAGACCTCACAGCACTGTGTGCAGAAATCCCAGGTATTATATTCTTTTTGAAAAGGAAATAAGGAGGAAATTAAAACTGTATCATCGGTGCACTTGCTTCTCATAATCGTGGTTCTGCTCAGCCTTGTTGGGCATTATCGCTAGGGATAAGGAGGAAGGTAAGCCAGTGGCCTGGAGAGGTAGGCTGTCTCCTACCTCTCTCTCACCTCCATGCACACCAGAAGCAGCCGTGATGGTGATGCATTCAAGCTCCTGGGTGCAGGGCTGTAGCCCTGTTCTATGCTCTGATTGCCTCAACCTGAGCGATGAAGCCTGACCGAGCAGTTAAAGTCTCACATTCTGAGAAATCCCTCTGACAATCAAGCCTGGCTTTGGTTGTTGTTTGCTTGTTTGTTTTGAGGTTTAAATTTCCAGGCTGAGAACCAGGGCAAACTTAGTTCTCCACAGCAAAGCATCTACTTATGTCTAAATACTCGACCTCTGAGCTGTTGACTTCAAGGCAGTGGTTAAGTATGTGCTGTAAAGAAATAATGAGTAGAATAAAAGAAATACAATGATTCTAGAAATACGGCACAGCAAAGTCTACTTTGCCACCGAGAAATATCAACTTTGTGGGAAATTACTGGGGTCAAGAAAAAGTAAGCATTAGCTGGAAAGGTGGCTCTGAAACCACAAGTACTTGCCTTGCAGAGGATCCGGGTTCAATTCCCAGCATCCACAGGAAGCTCACAATCATCAGTGACTCTAATCAGTACCAAGCGTCCAATGCCCTTTTCTGGCCTCTGCAGGTATCAGGCACACATGTGGTGTACATATATACATGCAGGCAAAGCACTCACACATACTAGCAACAAGTGTAACATGGAGGAATCTCAAACATTCAGGGAAACAAGGCTTATTGTTGGGAAGGTGGAACAGAGGTGTGGCTGCTAGAGACTTGGAGGGACTGGCTAGGGGACTGTCACCTAAAGGTACAAAAGAACTTTTCTGAAGTGACAGCACATTCTATGTTGTTGGCAACAACACAATCTGAGCTCATGAGACATGATTCATTCCTAAAAAGTAGACTTTTCGGAAACCCCACCTCCAAACCTGCCATTAAAAATGTGGCCTACAGTAGATGTAGAATCAACAGCCCAAATGATGGGTACTGACTCTCCAACATGATGCTGTTTTTGCTAAATAAGAAGCACGTTCTAGAAAATCCCCAATAAAGCTGTCTGCAGAATGCAAGCATCCCTTGTTGTGAGGGCACGATCACCTTACTCGTGTTTCTGAATCTTTCTTCACTTTACTAAGAGAGAACTAGTATTTTCTACATTGCTCTACATGGAAAGGAGGCAGAATGGTGCAGCAGACAGACCTGGGCTGGTTTAGGGCCCTAACAGTGTCACAAACAACATACGCATCTAAATCAAGAACTTTGCTGGTTCTACCAGCTCTGAGCTCAAAGTTACTTGCTCACCAACCAAGACAACTTACTTCTCAGTTGCCATAAAAAGAAAATCCAGACTATGCCCCATCTCGAAGGAACGGAACAGCCCCACCCAAAAGGACATGAGACAAGTGTTGTTGATTATATTCTGTCTGCAGGATCCCACAGGCTTCTACGCATCAGTGAACCACAAGAAATGTGACCACAAAGCTGCCTGAGGAGAGCGGCCAAGCAGCCCAATGGGCCTTTGGGAAGGCCTGGGTTAGGTGGCTGTAGGCATCGGCAAAGCAGAGCTACACCTTAAATGGAGGTACCAGGGCACCTCTTGAGATCCACTAAAGTGTGGGAGCATGCTCTAGGGAAACATCAGAGCAGAGCAGGCTAGTCACTGAAATGTTTCTGGCCAGTAGAACAGTAGGATGGGAAGGCAGTAAGCTCAAGCTAGTCACCCAACTGTGAGGCTTCTGGAATCGTTCAGGAATAATTAACAACGAGTAGGGAAAGAGAAAGGAAGGTGTAAGACAGACAGAGGAGATCGGAGAGGAGACGCATATGAACATGAGGGAGATGTAGCAATGGTTCTGCTTCTGCTTCGTCACTCTCCAGAAAGCCAAAGAAAGAGCAGCGAGAGCCAAGAGATTTCCAAGGTCAAAGCAGCTGAAGCAGGTTTTCTGGGATCCCACATTACTATCTCCCCTGCTGAGCTCAGAAGTGTCCCCAGTTCTCACTTAAGGCACCACAGCAGATGAGGCCCAGAGAAGTCCCAACACGGAGGGAGACTATTTCTGATTGGCTTGTTAATATCAGACCATGTGCCTACTCTGTCATTGAAGACCTTGTGGGGGGGATATTTTCAAATATAATAAAAACAGTTGGAGATATCACAGAGATCTACCCATTGTCAGTCTAGGAGGATCAGACATTAGTATCACATCCTTTAATCCCAGCACAGGGGAATATCCTGGGAGTGGCAACCTACACCCTTAATCCAATCTGAGTTCGAGGTCATTTTAGTTTACAGAAGGAATTCCAGGCTCCCAGGCAGGCAGTGGTGGTGCCATTCCTTAACTGAGCAAAGAGAGTATTTAAGGCAGATATATAGACAGAGCAGAAAGATGAAGCCATGGCTCACACTGTTAGTCCCAGGACTTGGGAAGCAGAGGCAAGAGAATCTCTATGAGTTCAAAGTCAGCTTGGTCTTCAAAGCAAGTTCCAGGACAGCCAGGACTGTTACACAGAAAACTCTGTCTGGAAAAAGCAAACAAAAACAAACAGGTGGATCTGTACTCTGTGATATCTCCGACTGTTTCTATTATATTTGAAAATATCCCCATACTTGTGTGATGATGTGTGATGATAGCAGCATCTTGGCTATAGATACTTGGTTTTTGCTCCTTCTGTGCTAAACTGTGTGTGTGTGTGTGTGTGTGTGTGTGTGTGTGTGTGTGTGTGTGTGTGTGTGTTCTCATGCTGCTCTTCCCCAGGCACAGACTCAGGACTCCTCCGCTTCTCTATGTGAGACCATCAGCCAGGGTCACCGACCATCCTCAGGCTCCTTAAACACTGGCCATAGACCCATCTGGCCATCCAAGGGAAGAAAAAGCAACCCTTTATCAACACTACTGCAAATATTCTAAGAACTGACAGTTAGTGCTTTCACTTTAAAAATGATATATGTCTCTTCTCCTAATGGTTGAAGAAATAACCTGTTCAATTTAGAAATTTTGGGAAAGAGACAAAAGTAAGAACACCAAAAACTAGTTAAGTCTAAATTCAAGTAGATAGCCACGGGTAATATTTTGGCAAGATCTTCCCAGGCTTAGTTTTTACAACATGCAAATTCACATTAGCATTGAGGCATGCATGTGTGACCATGTACTTCTCTGTCATGCTCTTTCATGATTCAGAACATTATCATCAAAACTGTGACATAAATGATATTGTATTTATGCTGAGTGAATAACTTTACATTCCTCTGCTGCATTTCTTACCGATTTACTTATTGCTGTCACAGATACACTCAAGGATAAAATTTTCATAGCATACCCTGCCACTTTAAGAACCAGAACCTGGAATGGTAGTTACTGTACAAATCGGCAAGGGCTTTTCCTTTCAGGTGATGCCAGAATTTGACCTGGGACCTTGTGTATGGACGGCAAGTGTTCTAGCCCTGAACTGTATCCCCAGTCCTACAGACCCATTTTCGTTTTACAGCTGCCTCCCAAAGGCAGCCACTCCAGTCCCACTTCTCCAATCCACTTTGCTCTACCATTCGGACTATCAACATTTTGGTTCTTTGCCAACATTTTCCATGCCAAGTCTCCCTTGCTGTCCTGTGTCACGGGGTCAAACGATGAGGCAGGTTCTCAGCAGCAGATGGCGGTCTCTCACACCAGCGGGGTCTCCGCAACTAAGCCATGCCTGGAACACCAGCCCTCCACCCTCTGCAGTGAGCCTGCCTTCCATGCCCCAGTGAGCTCTGGCCGGCAGTTCTCATGGACAGGAGACAAACCAGGACAAAGATTCCCATGACCCTAGTCATCTGTGAAGGAGGAAGTCAGCTGCTGGGCCTCACCTTGTTTCTGGCAAGCACATTGGCTCCTGCTTTAACGAGCAGCTTGGCTGACTGGCTGAACCCATGCCAGGCGGCTTCATGGAGGGCTGTATTTCCATCCTGAGTAAACACATTGGAAGACAGCACATTACCCAGGGTCTGGCTCTTCTCACCACAGAGCCTTCCTCAACGGGGCCCATCAGAACCACGGAGCAAGTAAAAGATTTGAGCAGCCAGTCTCTCCTCCTCCTAGTAATGGCAGAGGACAAGAGCTATTCAGGACACAGAGAATGTAACTCGCTTGCACATCTAAGAAACAGAGCCTCTGAGAATGCCCGTTCCCTACCTTCATAGGTCTTGGCTTCTATACTGACTTCTGTTAAAGCTGCTGAACACAGCACAGAACAGTGGGAAGCATTTGTGAGTAAACACAACAGCTGGGGCCCCATCACTTAGTAAACTCTAGGCTCCTCTCCCATTGACTTCTCCGTCGTGTGGCCGGAGGACACCACACTGACTCAGGCCAAGCTGTCTCCTCAGCTGCCCAGGATCCTGCGGCCTTTACCATCCCTCTCACCTTGTCCTGTCTGTCCAGGGCACATCCCTCGCGGATAAGTGCTGTGATGATCTCAGTGTTCCCCACCACAGTGGCCCGGTGCAAGGCTGTCTGGTCCCCCTACAAAGTGACACAGAGAAAGTAGGTTTGTCTGGCAGGTCCTTATGTCGCTCCTCCCTGAAGCCAGATACCAGGGTGTCTCCTATTCCCTCAAGGGGGAGACTGGTTACTTACAGAAGGCAAGGCAAGCTTTGGGGTCCCATTAGTAGAGAATGCACACAGGCGGAGCAATTTGGCTCATAAACTAGAAGGAATCTTACATCAGTAGCAAAAATAGCCGTTGGCCTCAGATCTATCTGTGAAGGAGAGTCAGGCTCCTTCCAGCTACCCAACGGAGACCTGTCTGGGAGCCAGTCTGCCTACGTCATACAGTTCAACGAGCAACTTCTCCATTTCTTATTCCCGACTAGGTCCTCAGGCCCAGATTATAGAGGAATCACTCTCCAGTCATGGCAGTTGAGGGGGCCTCATGTTTTGATGACAGGTGTGTAATTTGTTCACTGATTTGCACTAGCCAAGAGCAACAAAGGGGAGTGAGGCCTCCGGGACCGTGGGCCTCTCACTGCATAGTTCTGAGCTACCTCTTGCTGATTTATGCTGCATTCTAAACTTTTCTCAGCAATCTGGGATTGACAGGTTTTCCCCCTTCAGGCACCAAAAGAGAACTTGACTCTTTCTCCTAACTGTGGCAGAGAGGATGTGTAAACAGCCAGGGTTGAGGAGACAGTAAGGGAGAGCTCTGAGCTCTGTGTCTAGAAACACAGTTCATCTCTGGCATGCACTCAGGAGTCAAATCAAGTCAAGCCTGAGGTCCAGGCTTGAAAGGGGAGATGGGTGAACAGTGTGGATGTTTCCAGGTGGAAATAATGAGGGAAGGGTCAGGGAGTCAGGAGAACAGGTTTGTGTACAGGTCTGCTATAGATCTATCAACTTGCAAAGCCTCAGCACCCTCATGGGAAAAGGCAGGGCCAGGATTCTCTTTTCTTTGGGATTCTATGATTCCTTCGGTAAGATTTAATTATTAAAATTTTCAGACAAGAAGACAGAGGGGCAAGGAATACACTCCTGACCCCCCCTGGACTCTAGTCCAAGAAAGGCGGGGGGACTGTGGGGGATAATAAAGAACAACTTCAAGAGGGGTGCACTAACTACTTGAAGGAAACATATTGACTGAACATGAAATCCAAGAGGAAAGTTCTGGAAATAGACTGTGGTGGCTGGTGTGTAGGTATTTACTCAGGAACTATATTGAAATATGACTGAGAGGATATGTTTCATGTTACGTGTGTGTGTGTGTGTGTGTGTGTGTGTGTGTGTGTGTGTGTGTGATCACAATAGAAAACTCAGTCCTAGCCAAAACACACATGTGGCTGGGCACACTGACACACACCTGTAATCTCAATACTCAGGGGGCAAAGGCAGGTGGGTCATGAGGTTAAGGCCAGCCCCCCCACCCCGAGCAAAAAAAAAAAAAAAAACCAACGAAAACCAAACAAAACCCCAAACCTCACCCACTTTTTTTTTTTTTTAAATTAAAAAGAAGGGTATTTTCTTTAAAAATTCAAGAGGAAGGGGCTGGAGAGATGGCTCAGGAACACCTGTTGCTCTTTCAGAGGAGCCTGGTTCAGTTCCCAGTACATGGTGGCTCACGACTATAACTCCAGTTCCAGAGAATCTAATGTTCTCTTCTGACCTCCATGGGCACCAGGCATGCATGTAATACATGTAGGCAAAATACTCATGCACATAAAATATATCTTAGAAACACAAGATTTTTTTTTTAAAATTTCTTCCTTTTCTTTTGGATACTCTTAGGTTGCTGGAGAGCTGTCATTAATAGTCCTGCTCAGATTAGATCCTGTGTACAAGAATATCTCCCAGCAAGGCAGGAGGAGCCCACTGTTGCAGCGGTAGTGAGTCTGATATGGGGTGTAGTGGTTTAAATGAGATGCACCCCCACAGGCTCCTACGGTCCTTGGTGGAACTGTTTGGGAACAGCTGATTGACCTTGTCAGATGAAGTGTATCTTTGGGGCTGGGTTTTAAGGCTTCAAAACACTTGAACTATTCCCAGTGTGTTCCCTCTCTGCTTCCTGCTTAAGGATCAAGACGTGAGCTCTCCGCTATTCCTGCCACCATGTCATTGTCGACTCCACCCCTCTGAAACCATAGGCCAATTAAACTCTTTGTAAGTTGCCTTGGTCATGGTGTGTTTTTACAGCATAGGAGGGATGGTAGTGATAAGTGCCTGGGTGCTGACTAGGTCTGATGCCTGTTCCACAGGAGAGCATCCACATCCAGTAGTCAGGAACCTGTGGCTAGGGAAGTCATAGGCTCTAAATGCATGCCTTCTAAATAGCTGTTTGTAACCATAGAATAGTGCTGGTGACTACTTTGGTTGGAGAAGCTTCTTTCCGCAGTAGTCATTGGTGACTGAACAGACTCAAAACTGGTCAAAGTTCTTGGCAACTTTTTTTTTTTTTTTTTTTTAATATTTAACACATTACTTCACATATCAGACAAAACTACTTCTAATTACAAGTTTAAACTATAAGAAGCACCAGGAACAGGATTCTAATTTAGCAAACTTTTCTCATAGCTCTCTGGATGATCTGAGGGACTGATGGGGCGTCCTGGGGTGAGAAGTCCAGCTCCATTCCCATGTCTGCAGTGTGGCTGGTGCTGTTGTCAACAACTCTCACAAGTTAGATGAGGACTGTTTGTTTTTCTTTCTGTTTGCCCTCCCAGTGTCCTACTTAGCAAGGACCTTTTTCATGTGCTTGTGGTCAACAAAAGAATGTGGCACTGAAAAGTGGCTGCAGGAGATGTGCTGGGCCTTTCCAGGCGGAATAATGCTCAACACCCAAACAAGTCAGGTGGGATAAGACCTGAGCCTCAGCTTTTAAACATTCTATTACAATTTCTAAGACATCTTATTCCCTATCAGATTGTCATAGGTTTTCCTGAAGTGATCATGGGGAAGATTGTTTGACAAGAAACAAGTTCAGTACTGAGTCAGGTTTCCAATAGGAGAGCCTTTAACCACCCCATAGATGACAGGCATTCATTCTGCCAAGCATTCTTGGATCAATTAGATCTCTTTTTAGAAGACACTTGCATTCTGAATTATGCATAAAGGGCAAGAGACATGTCCTAAATGTAGAAATCTTGTCAAAAAAAGTCACATAAAAGGTTTGGTTCAGGTCAAACCTTCCACCTTGTCCCATAAGCTGCTCACGAAATCCAAAACCGATGCAGCTTTGGGCCAGTATGGTACCATTGTTTATTATGTCTTTGCTCAACTATGGAGCATATTTGCTTCCTTTGAGACAATTTTTTTCTCTGTGAGACTCCAATTTGATGCTAGCAGCTAAACCTCACTCTCAGCTCAGTTCTTAGCAGGACATTTTCAAATGCATTGTCAAGATTCAAGGAGATCCAACACTTGCATGCAGCTGCAGAGAGAAGCCAAGCTGCCCCAAGCTGGCTGGCGGTCTGTAGGCAAGTCCCTTCCAGTTTTATTCTTCCTGATGAGCTTGGCTCCTCGATTCCCGTGTCTATTATTGCTGTGCGGTGACTCTTGGCCCTGCTCTCCATGGCCAGACAAACAGTGTAGTGCACAGTGGCTAGACTGGTTTCAAAGGACATCTCCTTCATTTTTGCACACTAGCCATCTTAGGTTACCAAGGAGAAAATGAAAGGTTTTGAGAACCCCAAAACATGGGGACAGAGCTGCCTGCAGCCATCTGTGGAACCACTTTCTAGAACATGTGACATTGTTAATCACAGACCCTCAGCTGAAGTACGCTCGGCTACTTGAGAAACAATTCTTGGCTCCTACAAAATTAAAATTACTAAAATATTTTAGTATATGTTATTATTATATTATAAATATGTTACTAGCTATATGTCCCTTCGAATCATAATACAAAAGATATGCTTGATCTATGAGTGGATCCATGCAGCAACTCTGACATAACCTGTTCGATAAGATCTGAATCAACCAGGAAAGAAAAGAAACGCAGAAGAGGGCCTAGCTCTCTCAACACATTTTCTCAATACTCATTCAGTATCTGATGCCTAACTATCTGCCAGGACTCCTGCCATGCAATTCTCTCGTTATACTGATGGGAGCAGCTAGCTAATTCAGACTGTCAAGGCCCCTTCCCTTTGCAGCAAACTGCTTCCAGCTTTTGAAGCCAGTTAACCTCAGCTCTGGTCTCCAAAAGGAGACTGTCTCTGTGAAGTGAGGGTGCCTCACCATGCAAGCTTAGAGTGCAACGTGGAGGCTGGTCTCTAAGACACGAGTGTCTATCTGTTGAGTGGTTAGCCGAGAAGAAGCAAGGGAAGAAACTGGACGCAGCAGCAGCTCTGCAGCTGGCATTCTGATTTGACGTGCTGACTCGTTTGAAAACAATATGGACGTCAGCATCCGATATTCCCGAGACATCAGTGTTTCTCACTCAAGAACACTGGTGCCTGAGGTCTAAATCTTTGTTCTGAAAAGCTTGTATCTCCATCGCCTACATAGTGAAAAGCATTGGAGTTCCAAAGCCAAGCTCGTTGTGGAAGAAGCCCCAAGTCGTGCAAGGGCAGAGCACACCCACTTTGGGAGGAAGCACCGAGAAACCCAAGCAAACATGCTGTAATGAAGCCCTACACCAGGTAGGCACGCGAAGCAGGGTGCTGACCTCTTCTCCTTCAGATCTCCTAGGGTCCTTTCGAGCCTTTCTTCTCTGCCTTTTCTTATTTTTGTCTTCCTTCATGCTTTTTGCTGTGGCCACAGGGTCTTGGACTACTTCTGGAGTAGGTGTCATGTGATTACTCATTGACCAATCAGAGATTGCGTTTGCACTCCACTGAGAGTTGATAGGATTAGCACGAAACAAGACAGATTTTGCTCTCGGAGCTGAGGGTTGCAATTCATAATAATCCCACTCCAGGCCACTGGAGGTCATTCTTCCTCTATTCTCAGATATTACAATGCCATAAACATCAGTATCTGCAGAATATGAAGTTAGAAGTGAATCTTCATAAAGTCAGCATTCTGTTTCTTGCCTTCTCCCAGATAGGGAACTTGGAAAGAGACTCCCCCATAGTTAAATTCCCCGCTTCTTTAGTGATAAGAAAACAATTTATTTGCATTTTTGTGAATATTTCAAAGTTGATTATCAACAGGCATGGTAAGTACACAGGAAACAGCTGTTTATATATTAATCCCATCTTCTCCAGTTTTCACACTATCTGTTGTTATGCTGTCGAGTGTTGTGCTGTTACATGGAGAAGCAAGGTGTACATTGTCTGTGTAGAACAGAAAAAGATGTAAAAGACCCAATGACTCAAATGAGGGAAGTGTTGCTTTACCTAAAGGCTGGGCTGGCTTTCCTTCTGCCCTGGTGAGCCAGGGCTTCATGTGTTATGAGAATTCTTAACTTCTCTGCTTCCTTCCATATCTAAAACATCAGCATAGTGTCGGCTGCGTAAGACCACAGCGAGTTTCAGACTCAGGACCAGAGTAGGGGTGTTTGGTTGGGTTGACATGCTTGGCATTGTGACCTAGCCACAGTGGCAATAATCAAAGAAGACTAGATTATTCCAACATGCTTGTACCAGCAACACGAGGCCATACTTTTCCTTTGATTATTTACTTATAAAATCTCCCTGTATTTTCCTCCTGCCCTCTAAGGGGATAATATGAGTCAAGAATGTTAGATATTGGTTATAGTGTAGGAAAATAAAGTGTTATGACCAAGATGAGAATCAACAGCTTAAAGCTAAATCACATTTTTGAGAATGATACCCTTGGTGATCCTGTAGGTTTCAGATACAACCAGAGATTCATATGAGATGCTGATAACTCTGTACCCATGCATAAAACCAGTCCATGTGCCTGCCTGCCTATACAGACAGGGTCTCACGTATCCAAGGCTAGCCTATACAGATAGGGTTTCATGTATCCGAGGCTAGCCTCAAACTTGCTATGTAGCAAAGTCATTTGTGAGTGTGTTAAATTTTAGGATATTGTACAAAGTTGCAAGGGAAATTTTAGGTAGTATTGTTGGAAGAATTTATCATAGGGCTACACTGTAAGATGGTATTTCTTAGAATTCTACTGTATCACTGAGAGATGAAGGAGGGGACCCGAGAGCTGGCTCGGTGGTTACGAGTAATGGCTGCTCTTTCAAAGGACCTGAGTTTGATTCCCAGTACCCACATGCTAGTTCACAACCATCTATAGCTCCAGTTCCAGGAAATCGGATGCCTTCTTCCGGTCTCTGCAGGCACCAGGCATGCAGAGATGCACACGCAAGCAAAACATCTAAAATAAAATAATTTGCAAAAAAAAAGAAAAGGAAAAAGAGTTGAAACAGTTCCCAGTCACATTGCCATAGGATTTTATCCTAATAAGTCACTGGAGGACAATTCACACCATCACTCCTCAGAGACTCCAACTCTGACACAAGAGAACCAGGCTGTGTGCTGTGCAGTCCCACTCAGCCAGTGCTCAGAGACTCACACTGCACAGACAGTGCTGAAGGAACCAGTCAGTGGAAGCCCTCTCCCAACAATTCAGATGGACATCTCGGTGTCCATGGGAGCCAGACCCAGTGAGCGGATGGGAGTCCCATGTCAGTAACAGCAGAACCGCCAGTGAACTATTTCAAGAGGCCCTGTTCTCACACTATATTCTAAGTCCCTTGCCCCCTAGTTGGAATGGAACTTCCAAATAAATGTACACTAAGCGAAATTAAGATAAAGGTGGTGGGATGGGTCTTAAGCCTCACCTTTTCTTCAGCTGTAAATTTGGTTGATGACAAACACAGCCAATGGGTTTTCCCAAGCTCACTGATAGAGTGTGTCCTTTGTACTAAGACAAGACACAGTTAAATGTCCTCAGAGACTCCGCACTCAAACGCTAATGGGGTGATAGAGAGCCACAACTGGAGATGCTCCTGCAAACTAGCTTACTGCTGAGGAGGCTCCCAGAAGGCATTCCCAAGAACATTTTACCAGCAGGAACCAGACTAGAACAAACAAACAAACAAAAATTCTGGCAAGCATCTAGTTCCGTCTGTCCATCCGTCCATCTGTGTGACTGCAGACAAGCTCCCCTGCCCACCCTTCTCTGGAGGGAAGGATGCTTGATTCTACTTACATCATCCTGCACATCGAGGTCACAGCCAGCCTTCAGCAGAATCTGAACCACGGAGAGATGACCCTTATTGGCAGCAAGGTGCAAGGGGGTACGGCCATGCTGTCAAAGCAAAGAACAAAACTGGTTTCAGAGCTAGATACAGAAAGGGGGCAGGACATTAAAACAAAGAGTACACACCAGCTTTGAAGAACACCTCTGGCCCTCTGCCCCTAAGCCCAACTGTCCTTTCGCTCTGGCAGGAGATTCTCTATGAACTTATTTAGAATTCAAGTTGCCTTGGTCAACTTTGACCATTGACATTGTAACTGACCAAAAAAGGTGTTTATCTGGGAGTGGTGGGGCATGCCTTTAATCCCAGAAAAGTCAGGCTGATCTCCAAGTTCTAGGCCAGCCAGGGCTATCTAGTGAGAACCCATCTCAAAACACTAAAAATAATAATATGTTAAAAGGCAAAGACCTCCCTTAGTGTAAAATTTTTATGCCCTACTCTTAAGTGGCAAATGTTTTCCCATTGCACTAATACCATGAGGGGTGGAGGGCTGTGACAATGTATCTGACAGGGCCATAGGAGGAGATAAATGTCAGACCCATGGGCTCTGAAGATCTTGTCAATAACTCCATCAAGTCAAAAGTCATAGCCAAGCAGAGGTGGGAAAGGCTCTGCCTCCTTTTAAAAACATTTCAAAAGTATGAAAAATATAGTATATAAGGTCCACATATCTGCCAACTATAAAAAAAAAAATGAATACAGAGACGCTATTACCGTTCCTGTGACTGCCTCGCAGATCTCCCCAGGGTCCCCAAGAGCTAACCTTTCTTTTGGATTTGGCGTTTATCTCTTCATTGCCTTTAGTTATTTATACTGCCATTCCCTGCTTGCTGCCAGGGGCAACATCAAGATTATTGTTTCAAAACTATTCCAGGCATGTTAGACAACAGAGTATCATTTAGCTTTTCTTTTTGCGATTTTGTACGTTGTTGGGTTTTGGTCCAGCATTCTGTTGTGGTGATGTCTCAGTTGTTCAGGTTTCCTACTGGCCACCCACGTATTCCCTGTAATGGAGTCATAAAGAGGTTCATTCCCTTCCCTGAAACTATGTGAAGTTTGTGAGCACCCATGATGTGTGAAACCCTAAAGAAAGTGCACTTTGCTGGGTGCACATTAGCTTCTGTCTGGGTAACTGACCTGGTAAAGATTCTACCTCTCAGGCTTTCACAGAGACATTCTGTTTTCCCTCAGGATTCACTATGAAAAAAAGTTCAAGTGATTATGGCCTTTGAGAAAAAGGGTGGGGGGGCGCCTTGCATCCAGTTTAGCATCTCACTAAGAGCCTTTATTGATATTCTACTGGGATAAGCATGTTTCTGATCTTGATAAGCACCAGTCTGCCACAATAACTAACCATGAAGAAAACAATAGACAAAATAAGGATCTTAATTCCTAGCCATGAAATCCAATCAAAACAGTAGGACGAGTCTGGAAAGAAAGAGGCCAGAGCTTGCTTAAAATTAGAATTCTTCATTAAGGGACTCCCAAGAATTGGGCTATAAAAAAACCTTCACAAAAACACCAAGGTCAGAGATGGGACAAAGAATGACCTTTCTCCATTCATCATGTGCTACCTAACCTTGATCCTTTGGCGAGATGTCCACAGTGCCCTAGATGGAGGAAAGTGACTGGGTTTTAATCACTGGACCCACACTCAGGCTCCAACTGTCATCGCATGTCCTTGTGAATGACCTCATATCTCAACACTGATTAAGGGACCTTCATAAAATTTTCTAAGGCATTCTGATCTCAGGCAGCTTGTCATGGGGGTGCGTGTGCCGTGAGGACAGAGACACTGTAGTCAAACACAAGTGCCTTAAACAATAAGGCAGCAGAGCAGGCTGGGGATGGGAGTGGGAGACTGCTTGGAAAGAAGCTAGACCCAGGGCCACAGCCCAGGCAGCCATGGGAGCATTCCTGCCAGCACCCACCTATTCCTGATGCATAAGGCAGATAAAAGCTTTGTCCAAGTGACAAAGGCGGGTGACAAGGCTGCTGCAGCTCCTCAGAGGAGTCTAATATTCGCATGAATGCCTGGCCCTCTGGTTCTTATGCTACAGCCCTAAAACCTAGTGGAATGGCCTCTGGGCAGTGAGCCAACTACAGGATTAGTGCCTTGTAGATAGGGCAGGTGATGATACGGTGCCACATGGTGCTGGTTCCTTGACTTGGACTTTACACTATCCAAAACTGTGAGAACCAAAGGTCTGTTGCTTGGGCAGCCAGTCTATAGCATCTTGTTTCAGAGACTGGGATGGACTAAGACAGTTTAAAACCAGATCACATGCTTGAGTGCACCCAGAAACTGCCAAACACAAACACTGTGCAACTGCAGACACATCCTAAGCCAAAGTCATCAGTCTTCCAGCTGAAAAGTGAAAAGCTAGGGCCTTCGGGGCCAGATGCATCTCAGTCGGGGCTAGCAATGGCTAGTGAGTCTGTGCAGGATGATTACCTAAACCTGCTTTCTCATCTGTCAAACAGGAACGGGCTCCACACCTGAGGTACAAATGAAGTACAACCCTCCATCTCAAGTGGGTTTCCCTGCTGCTGTCCGTCCCCAGTCCCCAAGCTAAGGATAATACTCTTAACTGCTGTCTCTCCTTGACAGACATCACTATACCTTTACCACAGCAAAGCGTGGTGAGCTGTTCATACTGTCACATTGGTCTGAGTGGAGACAGACACTAGCTTTCAAGGCTCCCACTTGTCGGTTCCTCCTTGCCTGTCAGCTTCCATTTTGAAATCTCTGAAGTTCCCGCTTTATGCTCCTGCTTGAGATGGCTCCCTTTCCAGGAACACCCTTCTCCAAACTCCCTCCCTTGTTCCCTCAAGACATAATCCCAGCTCTGTTCACATTCACAGCATTTGACGGCCCATTAGGAAAGCACAGAACATTCTATTTTGTGTGTTGTCCAGCTGGGGTGTGATCTCCTGAAAGTGCTGTCCCTTTTATGAGTGATGGATCAGGGTTGACACTGGATGGTGAAGGCTTTATTTTCCAGAAAGTTCTGTAGTGAAAAGCAACAGTGAGGCCTCTCAGAGGCCTCTTGCCCATTGCAAAGCATACCTCTGCCCTGATTTATGGGAAGTACAAGAAGATAGATCCTTAGACATCTTTGAACAACCTAAGTCAAGATGAAACTGCTGCCATTGCATTCCCTAAGGCTGGCTGGGAGGAATCGTAAGCAGGAGACTGTATAATACAAATGCTATGAAGAAGCATCTACACAGTAGTATCCTCAAAGTCAAGGCTGACTCAGCCCAGACCATCCGGCACACAGAGAACAGCAGCAGTAGATGCTTACTGCATGAAGACACTGTCTCGAGAACCTTGCACATGTTAGCTCATTCAGTCCTCCAACTCTATGAAATAGACGCTATCAAGCCCATTTTACAGATGAGGAAGCAAGAGGCATGAAGAGACTGTTACTTGTTTGTTGTACGAATAAAGGAAACTCAGAACCAGATCTCAGGGAAAGGCTGAGGTATCAAAGAGAGGAAACACCACAGTCAAATCTCACTCAGCTGTCTTCCAGCTTCCTCAGCCTCGCTCCTCCTGGCTTCTTCTGCCTGCTCTGTCTTTCTATACCTGCCTTAAATACCCTCTTCACCCAGATGTTTCACATCCAGGTTAAGATTAAAGCCCTGGCACCACCACTGCCTGCCTGGGAGCCTGGAACTCCCTCTATAAACTGGCCTCAAACTCAGATTTGCTGGGATTAGGGCGTAGGTCACCACTTCTGAGAGATTCCCTGTGCTGAGATTAAAGGTGTGAGTTACCACTGTCTGATCCTCCTAGACTGACTGTGGGTAGATCCCTCTGATATCTCTGACTGGTTTTTATTAAATTTGAAATATATCCCCACACTTGTTCTAAATATAGACTTGGTCTTTAAGCTCTGTGACCCTACCCCATGCTCTAATTCACCTATCCAATGCCCCGGAGAGGTGTGCATGTGTGTGTATGTATGTGTGTGTGTGTGTGTGTGTGTGTGTGTGTGTGTGTGTGTATGCATGGGTGTGCGTGCATGTGTGTATGTGTGCGTGCATGTGTGTGTGTGTATGTGTGTGTGTGTGTGGTGAGTTTGCTTTCTATTGCTGTTTGTAAACACCAAAAAATTTCTTTTTGTTGTTATAATTTGAGACAGGATCTAACTATGTGACATTGGTTGGTCTGGAACTCACTATGTAGCCAGATCTGCCTGCCTCTGCCACCCAAGTACTGGAATTAAAGGTGTGTACCACCGTAGCCAGCTTCAATTTCTTTTTTAATATTTCTCATGCCATCCATCTCTTAAGCTTTTTAAAAACAAATGAAGACGGTGCATGGCTTAAAGTCTCATCTACAGAGGAGGGTAATTTATAGTCTCAAACAGATTTTGTATCTTCCATTGGCTGAATCCAAAGATGTGGATCCTGAGGATAAGTAGAGATAGTTTCTCTTCCTTAGTCAAATGTCTGGGTCCCCCTAGAACTCAAATGCTAAAGCTCTGCTCCCCAGTGCCATAGTGTCTGCAGATGGAGGCTTTGGGAGGTATGTAATATCAGGTGAGGTCTCCAGGGAGGGTCTTCTATAATGGTATCAGCATCCTTTGAAGAAGGGAGTTTTAATCAATCACTACCCACTCTCTTCTGAGTATGTGATGACAGAGAAGGTAGCCATCTGTACAGCAATGAAAACCCTCATCAGGAGCCAAACCCATAGCTACCCTGACCTTGACACTCATCCTCAACTCTGAAAAACAGCTGCCATTTGTTTTAACGGTCCATATGCCCTGAACTAGGACACGGAGGATCCGTAGTGTGTACTGCTACAAAACAGCCTTGTAAGCTTGAACTCAACTCTCTTGATCCCTGTATATGATTCTTTCCTATATTGCTGCATTCAATAGGGAAAGGGCTAAAAACAAAGGCTTAACAGCCACCCATCCAACCACATGCCCCAAATCACTGGCTTACAGCAATCAAAGCGTACAACAGCTCCCGCCCACCCAGGAGAGTGACAGGCCTGATGAGGAAGGAACCTTAGCCTCTCAACTTGTTCCTTAGTGTAGTTTCTGAAATTGAAATCACAGGTGAAAAGAATGGATACAGGACAAAGAAAAACCTTGAGGACTCAGCAGAGTCCCCTGTGATGGTTCTAGCCCAGGGCAGCAGAAACCCCAGGGCAGTTTTCCTCTTGGGAGTCTTCATTGTCTGATACTTACCAACCACTAGTTGGCAGACTGCTGCTTTAAGAATCTTAAACTGCGCTAAGATTGGCTTCATTTTTTTCACAAAGATACAGGCATAAGGGAGAACTTGAAACTTCTGACACTCAAGGGAGCTACAACATGTAACAAAACATGTAGTCATGACCCATTAGTCATGCCCACAAAAATGCAACTTGGCAACCTGAGTTGACCCCTGGAAAGGTGGGAGAAGGGGGCTGATTCCATAAAGTATCTTCTGACCTTCACATGCATACTATGACACCCGTCACTGCCGCCCAGTATCATGCATATACACACGAGAAGTAAATAAAGCATTTAAAGACCTACTAACCAATATGCCTAGGAGCTTAGGACCAACATGATTAGGGGAAATGTTGTGCAACTTTGTCTGGGTTACCAAACACTTAGATATGTAGATAGAGGCTTTCTGTGGAGTCCGATGAGGCAACAGAGTACCAGCAGTACTAACTAAACACAGTGAAGGGAGATGCACAGCTTCCTACAGAACATCCAGGCAGCAGCTGATACCTCTGAGCCAGTATCTCTATCGGGCCTGCCTGCCCAGAGCTGGAGTGCAAACAAGGTCACCTCTATCTCCATGGAGCACCAATTAACTAAGGCCTATACTGAGGGCAAGAGGCCCAGAAAAGCCAGTGAACATGCCCACAAATTCCCTATTGCAAGGGATCAGTGAGGAGACCAGCTACCAAATTCTGGATTCCATTTCAACAGCAGTCTTAGATTCACTGGAAGGCTGGAGAGGGAGCCTGTGGGATTTATCCCTGGGTCCTGAGGCAAGATATGGCTCCTCAAAGGCAGAGGTTCATGCCAACCTCTTCATGCTAATTTTTCAGTCTACTTCCCAATCTGAGCGGCCATCTTTCCTCCAGAAAGCATCTCCTAAAGGCATCTATGTTCCTTTGCTAGAAGTATAGGTCCCCATGATGTCTGCCTTATCAAGAGCCTCAGAGGAACAAGTTAGTGCTTATGATTCTGTTACTGAGCAATAATGGATGTTTTTCCCATAGGCAAGCCACATGAGAACTCACAGCACATACCACATTTCCATAATTGATACATTTGTTTCCTATTAAATTCATTGTTTTGAATTTTGACATTCAGAATATCAGTATTTTATGATATTCATCAAGCTCCATAGACAGTATAATCCTGCCTCCCAAAGAAAAGTTCCTAGAGTAAATTTGTATTCTCCCTTGGAATACAGGAACTCCTCAATCCCAGGCCACACCCCAGGCTAGTTAAATCAAGAATCTTCCGAACCACACCTGTGCATTAGTATTTTTAAAGTCATCCAAATTCTCCTACCTGCAGCCAATACTGAGAACCACCGACCCAAAGGAACCACTGAGGACAATGTACTCCAGTGGGGACATGGCCATTATGCTGATCATAGTCATCTCCAACTGAGCCTCGTCCTCCTCCTGGGTCACCCTGTGTAAGCACTGTGCATGGATTACATCATCAATAGGAATCAATGGCTATTTCATAGGCAGGAAATGAAGGCTTGAGAAAGTTAATAAGCTTGCTAGGCTTGCAGAGAAGGTGACAGTGATCATTCTCGCCACCCTTAAAATAGGGATTATGAAAGACTTTAAAATGGGTAATGAATGTAAAGAGATAAGAAGTAGACTGACTAGTGGTCAGTGCAGGCTCTGGGAAGAGACAGAGGAGTTAGTCTTGAACACAGAACTTTAGTACGAAGAGACTGAAAATTCTGGAGATAAGACAAAAAGGTGGGTGGACCTTCACAGCCATGAACCGTGTGCTGGGACATGAGTAAGGTGGTAAGCTGAACATTATGTATAGCTTGTACAAAATCAATGAGCTGGAGGTGACTTAGAGGTCCTGTCATAAACCTTGGTTATCGCGAAGCCCTCCGCTAGCTCAAAGTTGAAGATAATGATAGTAATACACTGTGACGATCCTGTGGATACTGGTTGGTGTTTAATAGGCAAATTTATTTTCACTTTACTGATAACCTAACTATTTGAAAGCTTTTCACTTACTGTTTGAACCAGTTGTCACATTTTAATAAGTTTGTCATTAATACACTAAATAAAATCTTAACACTTTATATTATAATTATTGCTCAGAATTACTACCATAAATCAATTTTCCTAGTGATTTCTGATGATAATCCATAGAAGTGTAAATTTTTCCACTTGAGAATTTCTGTCCATTGGCAATGTTTGTAGCTGTTGCAAAGCAGATATTGAGAGCAGGGGCATAAACCAGCTGTCAAGTGCTTGCTGGCTGTGTGAAAGAACATGGGGCCAATGTCTAGCACCTCCCACCCCCAAATCTGATATCTTATTTAACCTGGTATGTATATCTATGCCCCTGATGCCCTGTTTTCCCACAGTAGAATATAATGTTCCACAAAACACATAGGACTAGGTATGACAACAGGCTGTGCAGGCCTCAGCCATACCCACATGGTCTCAGAAGGCACTCTTGCTTTCCAGTCTAAATAAAAGGCAACGAAGGAGAAAAGAGATTGTGGGATCACTATCCATTCCCCTCTCAACCTATTCCTCTGCTTCTCTGGTTCCAAGAGGAAATGCTATGGACTCGTGCTGATGTGAAGAGAAACAGAGGTCAGACGTCAGCCTAACTAAATGAGCCCCAGAACAGAACCGAAGGTGGGCTGAGTTCAAGCGGAGGGGGAGCCTTTAAAGACAGAGCCTGGTGTTCTCTTACCCAGTGCTGTGGATATCCACTGGCACGACACATTAAACAATTGGCTCTGGCTCTCAAAATGACACGGGCACATGCATTCTCACCTAGCAGTACCACTTGGAGGATTTATCCCACAAACATAAGCACACTATGGGATATGGCTCAAAACAAAGGACAGAATAATTTGTAAAAGCAGGCTAGCATAACCTATACACCCACCAATATGGGACTGGATATCCCATTTATGACTTCACCATACAGTATTAAGTAAACCAAAGTAGATTGGGCATGCACGCCAGGCGTGGTGCCGTACGCCTTTAATCCCAGCACACCAGAGGCAGAGATAGGTGGATCTCTGTGAGTCCCAGACCAGCAAAGGCTACATAGTGAGAAAATGTGTCAAAGAGATAGAACAAACAATTAAAAAGAGAGAGAGAGAGAGAATGTATAATATCCTCTAATTTATGTAAAGGGGAATGTATCTTGCAGTATCTGTCTGCGTGTCTGTGCATAGAATGTCTCAGGAGGGAAACATGTGACAGGGAGAGACGCTCTGCTGAGAGACAGCACAGGACCAAGAGCAGCCGACTCCTGTGCCTTCTGCATTACATCATTACCCATTCAGAGATGGAAATAATTCAGGTTTTGGTTTAGAGGAGGGGTGGACTGGGGGTCACATGCATGTAAATGTTCTCCAAATGAGCTCACTGACGCATTTTTATTCTGTATTTTTTAAAAAAGGTTTATTATGTATATGTATTTTATACATGAGTGCTATCTGCATGCCAGAGAAGGCATCAAATCCACTACAGGTGTTTGTGAGCTACCATGTGGTGGTGGTGGTGGTGGTGGGGATTAGAACACAAGACCTCAGAAAGAGCCCACTTTTACCCTGTATTTTGAAACAAGATCTTACTAAGGTGCCTAGGTTAGCTTTGACCTTAGTTTGTAGTCTAAGCTAGCCTTTAATTTGCCACCTTCTTGATTCAGCATTCTGAATAGCTGGTATTACAGGCCTACAATAATCAGGTACAGATTAAAAATCCTTTTTGGGCCAATAAGATGGCATAGTGGGCAAAGATGCTTTTTACCAATCCTGATAACCTAAGTTCAATCCCTGAAAGCCACGTGGAGAGAGCCATCTCCTGAAAACTTCCCTTTGACCTCTATTCATGCACATGTAGCCTGTGCACACCTCCACATACACATCATACATACATAAGTAACTATACACAACAAAAATGTATGTAAAATGTCTCTTTAAATACACTTATGAAGTTCCAGAAGTATGCTATACACAGCACACTTTCTCAAGTGAAAGATTGTATCTAACCAGCAACCTTAATAAGGTTTTCCTACTATCCATCCCCCACTCTACCCCAGGACCAGAAGCTTCAATGAAATGACTATAAACCAACAGGCTGGCAAACACCTGTTCTAACACAAACCTTACAAATAAGTCCCAGTCGAAACACAAAGCCACAAAATGAATTGGACCAGGGCCCCTTCATACAAGAGTGGCCACGCAGGCCTGCAAGTTAGGGCCAGTTTGGTTTATATGCACTGTGCCTACACAGTTACTAACAGAACCTTATAGTAGTCAGTATTCTGTTCCTATTGAAGAACCACAGAAGCGTCTCCATTTTGAGCAAAAGTCCCTGAACCCCAGTTTGAAACAGGCCTGAGTTCTGTTAAGAACAAAACAGAGAGATAGCCTAGAGCCATCTGATAGCAACTAATTAACATGGAATATCCCAGCACAGGAGACAGCCTGGGCCATTCAATAGTCTCAGAATGTCCCCACCCTGGAGATGGTCTACAAGGAAAGCTTGACAAACACCTGCCTAAGATAACAGAGGAAATCCGGAAAGTCCCCCCCAAACGAGCTAATCAGAATTGTATCTGTACTAAGACCCCTAATTGACGGATAACTTTGTGGTTTTTGCCTTTAAAACCCAGCTTGCAGAGGAGCAGGTACCTCCTCAGGCCACTGCCATGCCTGTGTGCCAGATAAGGTCCTTGTTGCGACTTGCATGTCAGTAAGCCTTGCTTTTGCATTTCGGAGAGTTTGCATCTGGTGGTCTCTTGGGGGGAGCGGGGATTCGAGACCAGGGCACAACACTATAACCACTACCTCAGATAATCAACGTCTAAATTAAAAAATGTAGATTTTGAGATCAGAGGAGGGCCATTGGGTGGTGAGAAAGCACATCACAGCAAAACCACTTGTCGTATGGCCAGTGAACAAAAGACGAGAAGGCTAGGGGCTGGGACTCACGGTCCCCTTTGGGCCAGGTTAGCAATGATTTAAGACTTCCTTCTAAGACCTGCTGTAACAGCTAAAGTTATGTTTTTAAGTTTTAATTACTGTGCTTAAGAGATCTATAAAAAAAAACCAAAAATGCCTCTAACCGGTGAGACCCCTTTGTCCAAGAATAGATAACTTCCTGGAATGCTGGGGGCTGCTGTTCCTGTACGATAACAAGCCAGGTGTTTTCACTTCTGTAAACAAGCTTGATCACACATAGGTAAAAGGAAGTACATGGCCTCGTGGGTTTTACCTTCATAAGCACCAGACTAACATAATTTGTGGCCATTCTCCAGGAATTCCAAGTATAGACCTGGTCAGAATTTAATAAAACTTGCTTCAAATTATGGTAGAGGTCTTATTCTTGCCCGATGGGATTAACATTACTTCATACTGCCACAACCAGAGACCAACTTTGTTTAGCAAGGGTTTCTGGGAGATACTTACTAAATTATAGTAAAGCCCTTCATTCTCAGAGAGGGTGAAAATTAGCATGGCACCCATCTACAGCCCCAGACTTTGATCCAGATAATGGGGCATACCCCCCATGCCTCTCAAAGTCCTGACCCTAAGCATCCTGAGACACTCCTCTCCTGCCCTTTCCCACCTAGTTACCTCTACTCTGACCCCGGTCTGTCAAGTCTGCATCATTTTACTTAGCCTTTGTGATGACATCATCCCGGAGCAGAGTGGGCACTTAAAGTTTAATTGAAGGTAATATTTGCCCTGGTAGCATGAATCACAGAAGAGAAACCCCTATGAAGACAAAGGAGGGGATTGAGTGTTACCCCTGTGATGTGAGATGTCTTTCTGTATGCTGTGAATGTACTTTGTTACCATCTGATAATAAAGAGGCTGTTTGCGCCTATAGCAAGACAGTTTGGAGGCAGGTGGGAAATTCAAGCATAGAGAAAAGAAGGGCAGAGTCAAGGAGAAGCTGCAAGCTGCCTCCCAAGGAAGCAAGATACGCCAAGAGCGACATGGCAATACAATAGATTAATAAGAATGGGATGAGTTAAGTTGTAAGAGCTAGTTGGTAATGAGCCTAAGCCATAAATCAAACAGTTTGTAATTAATTTAAGTCTTTGTGTGGTTATTTGGGATTAAGCAGCTGTGGGAGGTCCAGACCTTGGGGCTAGGCCGGGATGAACGGATCAGAAAACTTCAGACTACACCTGTCAGCCCAGGACTACCAACTACCAGGACCAAGAAGCAAGACCAGCTCACCCCCAGGTTCAGACAGCATAGCTTGATCTCACATTCCAGCCTCCAGAATTGTAAGACAGTCATTCCCTTTGTTTGGGTGCCCCCGTCTGTGGGAGCGTGTTGGAGCAGATATAGGAAGCCTGTACAATCTTGTTGTGGACATTAGTTTAGCTGTATAAAGATGTGTTGCATTTGTTTATCTTGCTTGCAGAAGGCATCTGCTCTGTCTAATAAAAAGCTAAAAGGCCAATAGCTAGGTGGGACTTTCAAGCAGAAAGAGTAAGTAGGAGGTGGGATCTAGGCTCTGAAGAGACAGGGAGAGAGGGAGATGGCGGTGGCTAGCCAACCAGCCAGCCAGACATGGAGAAAGCAGGAAAGCAGGACATACAGAATGAAAGGAAGGTAAAAGGCCCTGAGGCAAAATGTAGACAAATAAAAATTAAGTTATAAGAGCCAGTGGGACAAGCATAAGCTAAAGGCCAAGCACTCATAATTAATAATAAGTCTGTGTTTTCATTTGGGAGCTGGTTGGTGGCCCAAAGAAAAATCCAGCACAATCTCTTACCCAAGCCCTGTCTCTTTACCCACTGATCCTTACTCCCCAAGGTCTCTGCAGGTGAGCTAATATGAACCTTCACTGTGATCATTATAATTTTAACAGATACACTTTTGCTCCAGGGATTTTCTAGGAATTTGCTCAGTAAATCTTCTGTCTGGCAGAGACATACAGGTGCATACGCTGTAGCAGGATCATCCAGAACGACAAACACTCAGCTTCCACAGGAGGCAACTGCTCAGACCATTACGGTCTAGCCACATAATGAGATGCAGAGCAATTTCCCCAAACAACTAGATTCGCATAGTAAAGCTCTTACATAGCCCATAAAAGGATAACTATGCTGAGTATGGGCCCATTTCCATTTTTAGACAATGTAGACCTGCTTTTACATGCATAAACACGTTGGAAACACACAGAAATACTTCCTGGTCCTGGGAGCAGGACAGGAAGATAGGAAGATTATATAGGGAGGAAGGGGGGGGGGGCAAGCTGTCTGCTAAGGATACACCAGGCATTATTGATGCCTTCCCATTCCTCCTTCAGTTAGCCTCTCCCATCAGCACACTGCACTGTTGTTACAGACAGCAGGAGCTGCAGGTCTGGACCACTACCACGCACAGGTGTAACGCCCAGGTGAGAGACTAGCAGAGGTCACATGGCTACAACTAGAGGCAAGGACCGAAGCCCAGGCAGCTAGCTACCTCAGAGCTAGCGTGTGGCCTCTGTGCCTCCTCTAACTGTCCTTCCCAGGTCCTTTTGAGGTGGACGATCTCATATCACCTGCAGACGTCTTTCTTTAGAGAGCTCTTGCCTGGGCAACCCTCCTGAATGCTGCCCCTCCCACACAGGTCTACCCTCTGGAGCACCCTGGGACAACTCTGTGCCAACCTAAGATCAAGGGTTCTATCTTTTGTTTTGTTTGCTAGGGACTCGCTACAAAGCTCAGAATGACCTTGAGCCCCTGATTTGCTTTTAATTGAAAAGTGATATTTTTCATTTAATATATTCTGATCACAGTTTCTCCTTCCCCATCCTCCCCAGCAACCCGCCCTCGTTTTTCTTTCTCTTTAAAAGACAAACAGGCAAACCTACCAACCAGAATAGGTCAAACAGTCAGAGAAAAAGAAAAAGCAAAGCATGAGAGGCTCCTATACATGTACACACAGACAGCTCATAAAACCACAAAATCAGAAACCATAATATATAAGCAAGAAATCAGTAAGGTTTAAAAGAATGTCCGAAGTTCCATGAGGAAAAAAACCAAACAAATAAAGCAGAGCATGGGGCTTCTTGTAGTGGTTTGTGTACCCAGATGGACTCCATTGGAGAGAGCTCTGGGCTAGAGATGGCAGGCAGTGTCCGCATCCCCTCTCAGTGCTGAGACCCCATCTGGCTTATCCGTGCAGGCTCTGTGTTGCCAGTCTGTGTGAGTGCAGATGTGCATCAGTCTTGCTGTGTTTAGCTGGGCGTGTTTCCTTGGTGTCCCCCATCCCCAGACTCTTCCCTCTTCCTGCCTCCTCCAGAGCTCCCTGAGACCTGAGGTCTCTCACTCTGCAGTCCAGCTGTGGGACCCTGATCACCTTGTTGCCGCCTTGACAGGTGTGTGCCCCGCCCCGCCCCCACACACAGCTGGTTTCTGTTTCTTAGTTATCTAAGTCTCTATTCTATTACTCAGGGCCAGTGACTAGTATTAATGGAGGATTTGATAAATAATAATTTTGTGAATGAAGTTATATTTTCTTCTTAATTGAAATTTCATCAAATAACTTTATTGGGTTACTTTTAGAGGAAGTGAGATAACACAGCATCCCAAGAGGAGTTTCTTAACAGCTCCATAGCCAATCTACCCTAAAGTTCCTCAGGCTTTTAACACTAAGCCTCTGGCCCATGCTCAGCAGCAGGAGCAATGCACAGGGTTTATCCAGAACACAAAATGCCTATGATGCTAAGCTAATAAAATTGCCTCAGGTGAAGATACTTCTTACATGAGATAGCTCTGGAGATGATGTAATCATTTATAAAGCCAAGACTTTCTCAAAAGAAACCCCAACCCTTTTGTTTTCTAAAAAGTATCTCCTTTAGCATTAGTATAAGCAACTAGAAAGACATCTAGAGGGCATTCAGGAGGCAGGATGAGTGGCCAGTGGAGGGACAATGGAAGCCAGGAAGAAAACAGGATGGTTTAAAACTACAAATGGGGCTACCACTCAATACAAGAGACCCTGAGAAGAGTCCATCTCCAGCTAGGGACATGCAGGTTTGGTCTGAAGCATTTAAAGCAAGATCATGTGCACAAAAATGGCCATGAAGGCAGCCTTGAGTTCAAGGCCAATCAGAGCCACACTATGAGTTAATTCCAAGCCAGTCAGAGAGACATTGTGAAACCTTGTCTCAAAAGAGAGAGAACACAGTTCTAGGTGTTCAGGGGGGACCTGAGGAGTCTGTGATAAATGAGAACATAGCTTCCATTTGGAAGGTCGGAAAGGTCTGAGGTGATATATTGTGTATCTGATAAAGTTTGCCTGAAGATCAAAGGGCAGAGCCAGCTACAGAGTCAGCCACTGAGGTCAGGGAGTGGTGGCACACACCTTTAATCCTAGCACTTGGGATCCCAAGCCTCTGCTCCCAGTATTTTTGTAAGCATGCACTCAAGCCCAGCACTAGGAAAGTTGAATGAGATAGCTGGGAAAGAAATACGGCAGGAGGAGGCGGGAGTTCAGCCCTTTCCCTGTGGTCCCTCCCTTTCCACTGAGGACTCAGAAGCATCCAGCTGAGGATCCGTGAGTGGCTGGATGAGAAGAGGCTCTGGCTTATTTCTCTGTCTCTCTGATCTTTCAGTCTTCCCCCAATATCTGGCTCTGGGTTTTTTATTATTATAAGACCAAGTAGAATTCATGCATTAAAGGTCTGGAAGTGAATGTTGGCAGACTGTACTGCAACAGGGCACTGAAACTCACACCTACAAAGTTAAGATGTAAATCTCTTCTTTTGTAAGTATTTAAAACACAATTCATTTGACTTAGGTCAATCAATACTATACACACACTCTAAGAATGGGGACCCACGGCATGAGGAAGGAAACAGCTAGGAGGTGTGAGAGTCATTTCTTCAAGAGAAACAAGAGGATGAAGACATCTTGGGGACATGGGAAGAGAAAGACGCCCTGGGTATTAGACCTGGTTCTCCTGACCTGCTAACAGAGTCAGAAAACTTCAGATACTAATCAACCCCAAACTGCCCACCAAGGGCATGAACTCCTAAAGATCCTGCAGACAGAGATGTCAAGGACAGTAAATAGAGGGCTTCCTTAGGGCCAACATGATGCATCCTTCATCCCTGTGCTCTTCTTATTCTCATCTGAACAATACCCTTCAGAAAGCTTACACTTTTGCTTACGAAAGGAAAAATCTCTAGCTTTAAGCCTTGTAAATTATACGCTGAGCCATGTGACTTAGAAAGCCACAGGATCATATACATGCTGGCCGTAAAGACCCCTGAGCACACATCTCCCTTGAGAAGCCCACAAACACATTTGGGGACGTCTTACTCTTTCCCTGGTGATCGTTCTGTTCATCCATGTGCTGAAGATCCAGGTTGTGGGTTCTTTCAATAAGTGTGTCTGCTCACCGGAGCATCCTGGGAGTCCTGCCTGTGATGGACCAGAACTCTGCCTTTACCTGGCTGTGTTCACTAAAGGAAAGGGAAACCCCTCAGCTGAAGGGGCAGCATGGCACTAAGATGTCTTTAAGAGCTCTAACAGGTGCTGAAGAGATGACTTGGTGGTTAACAACACTGCGCTCTTCTAGAGGACTAAGGTTCAATTCCCAGCACCCCACAGCAGCTCAGAAACATCTGTAATTCCATTCCCAGGGATCTGACACTCTCTTCTGGCCTCTACATGAAATACATTACATAGACACTATGTACACACACCCTATACTGCACTAGTACACAGACACACTTGTAGGCAAAACACCCATCCCCATAAAATACAGTACTTCATTTTAAAATTCATTGCCATAAATTTGGCTTTGGTAAAGACATGTAAAAATGATCCCCAATTTAGGGTCATTTGACTTAGGACTCTTCAACACTGATACAAAGTAATACACGCTCATAAGAAATCACTTTAAATTTTGATTCCTACCCCCAAAGCTAGAAATATAGTGTATGGGACCCCTTTAGGATGCTGGGAAAGCAACAGCAAGCCACATGATCAGAAAGATAGCAGAGGGTACCCCACATGTGTAGTGCTACTGAGCGGAGACGTCCAGTAGGCTAAGTGTAAGAAATGCATTTAACTCCACAGTATTTTCAATTTATGATGGATTTGTCCAGACACAACTCCATTGCAAGTAAGATCACATGTATTTAAGAGTAAATGGCGACCAGGAATAGTGGTTCATACCTGTGGTCCCAGTGCTTGGAAACCGGGGGTGGGGGTGGGGTCGGGCAAGAGGGCTACCATGAATTCAAGGCCAGCCTAGGCTACGGTATTGATTCAACATCTTTACAAACAAACAATGAAATACAGTAAGCATTGGTGAAGAAGTAGGAAACGAGACCCTCAAACATTCTGGTGGAAATGTGAAATTGTAAATCCACTTTGAAAACAGGCCTGGCATTTTCTTATAGCATTAAACAGATTTATTATGTGACTCAGCAAATCTCCCTGATATTCATCCAACATAAATGCAAACTGCCCACATAAAAGTGTGTGTAAAGATGCTCATGGTTTTGGCAGCCATTTTCATAATAGCCCTAGACTAGAAACAACTGGGAATGTCCATTAACAAACTAAATTAAAGGACAGCCCTCCTTCACCTACCACCTCACTCTGTATAATAACCATTGTCAGTCATAATCCGAAATGGAAAATTCAAGTGATGAGGAATTCTGAAGTCTAAAATTGCATACTGTTTGGGGAGACACAGTGAAAGCTCACGCTGTCCCACACCATTCCACCAGGGAAATGAATCATCCCTTTATCCAGTATGTCCATGTTCTCCATCGTTCCCACTGTGCAAGTGTTGAACATATCATTATTTTGCTCAGTGGTCACAATGCACAGTGCTGATACTGATAACTTTATCTTAGTGTACTGATATACATAGAATGTGTGTGTGTGTGTGGTCTACTTCATTAACTGTGGTCATCCCTTCACTGTGCCGAATTTATATATTAAACTCTACTATAAATATCTGTACATAGAAACAACATAGTATGTATGAGGTTTGGTAGGCATCCACTGGGGGTTCTGTAATATAGATAAGGGGACTACTATGTATGCTTACTATGGGTTGCTATTCAGTCATAAGAAGGAATAAACTATTCACTGCAACAAGAATGACTCTTGATATACTATGCTCCATGAATGAAATCACAACAGGAGATCATATGCCACACATCTAGGCAGGGTTTCTAATGCTGGGACAAAAGATCATGACGAAAAATCAAGTTGGGGAGGAAAGGGTTAATTTGGCTTACATGTCCACATTGCTATTAATTATCGAAGGAAACCAGGACAAGAGCTCAAATGGCAGGAACTCAGAGGCAGGAGCTGATGCAGAGATCATGGAGGGAAGCTGCTTCCTGACTTTCTCCTCATGGCTTGTTCAGCCTGCTTTCTTACAGAAGCCGGGACCACCAGTCCAGGGATGGCACTACCCACAATGGGCTGTGGCCTCCACAATCACCAGTTAAGAAAATGCCTTACAGGCATGCCTACAGCCCAATCTTATGGAGGCATTTTCTCAACAGAGGCTCCTTCTTTGCTGATTCGAGCTTGTGTCAAGTAGTATAAAAACTATTGAGGGCATCATATAATTCCATTTCACAGTGATATGCAAAAAAAAAGACTCATAAATGATAAGGAGATTCAAGGTTGAGGAGAGCTGGGGAGAGGACAGTAATGGATGGATATATAATCTTTTACTGGACAACGGAAGTCTTCTAAATTTAGGATGTGGTTGTATTGGTATGCTCAGGCTGCTATACCAGAATTCATTTCCCAAAAGGAAGTCCAAGATTAGAGCATGAACATGGATAGGTCCTGGTGAGTTCTTTCTCTAGCTTCTCACTGTGTTCTCAAAGGGCAGGACCTCAAATGCATGAGTGAGACTGATAACTGACCAATATCTGGCCCAGAAAGTCAGAGATTTAACAGGTGATGCCATGTGAAAAAAAGACATATCTTCATCTGCACAGCTCTCTCTGGGGTGAAGGGCAAGAGAGCTTTGGAGCAGGGCATCATAGGTATAAAGTGTATTTCTGCCTGGGCAGACATGTCTTCAGTCTCCTTATTCCAAACGGAGGGTGAGGAGAGAATATTCTCAGGGGGCTTCATGGCACTTACAGCAACTAGCAGCTGGGTAAGTTTGCACCTGCATTTCCTCAACTATGCAGGGCCTGACATATTTTGATTGGTTTATTTATTGCTTATTTTTGAGACTATCTATGTAGCCGAGGCTGTCCTCAAACTTTTGAACTTCTCCCTCCCTAATTCTGCCACAGCCACACCTGCCCAGGACCTACTTTTCTTGGGATCTTGCAATAAAACTGCCTTTGACCAAATGTTCCCTGACCTGCCATTGTACAGTCTGCTGATGACAGATGAACAGTCTTTGGCAAAGTCCACATGAAAACAGTAGAAATGACAGCCATCTGGTCCATGCTGTGAGATGGAGACAATAGGAGTAGGCTGCAGCTCCCTGACCAAAGGCTGGGCCACCTTGCTACAAGACCTGCCTAACATAATTACCACCCCACCCCCAAGCTCACTGTTTAAGTCAGCCTCTGTGTAGGAACTTCTCCAAAGAAATAGCCTGTCGCTCGCTACACCAGTAGGTGGGGGAAAGTCATATGTGATTTTAAAGACTGCCAAATGCAAATTACAAACGCTCCATTTGAAAGATGACAATGAAAACATTCTCAATGCTTCTTGTTCTTCCCTAGCCTCCATCTCCTTGCCAAAGCCAGTTCTTTAAAAACTATGAACCCAACAACAGTTCTGCAGACAAGAGGTGAGTTATTCCCAGAGAACAGCTAGGGCATTTTTCCTTGTTACCTTGGTAACCGCTACCTTGGCACCCTTGTTGATGAGCTGAACCACATTCTCTGCTTGGCCTTTGTACGCAGCTATGAGCAGCCGTTCTGAAAGCGCAGCGACAGCATCCTGCTGGCTCATGAATTAGGAGAGAATGGGGTTCTCAGGGAAGCGGTAGGTCAGCTCCTTCAGCTCCGCATGCAGTCTCTGGCTAGGGCTCCAGTCCACAGGGAAAGGTACTCAGAATCATGGGGATGTCTTTGTTACTACTCCATCTTCAGGTCCTGGGGGGGGGGGGGGGGGGCACAAACAAAGCGGCCATCAGTGCCCCTCAGCACTCCAGGACAGACAGACCACACCTCTGCTGACTTCAGGGTGCACAGCACAGGGGAGGGGGGGCACGACAGGACACGGACACTAAAGAGACAGGGCATCAAAAACACGCTTCCACAGTATTTCAGAATGTGCCAATCTCTCCATTTCCTCCTCCCTCTGGACCATTCTCCACAAGATGAGCAGAACTGGGAAGTTGCATTTTTTAATGGGTAAGGAGGCCTGATATAACACAGGAGGGAGGGATGGTGATGAGAATGATGTGATTATATTTTAATTAATTGTTTTTAACTTTTTTAAAAAAAAAAGAGGATTGATATGATTCCCCAGACTCCTCCTGGTCATACACATAACGACATGTACTGTAAATAATCAGCTTTAGCCTTGTGGGCCAGGTTCCTATAAATGTACCATGATTAACATTCATTCGGAGATCATGGTAGACAGGGTGTTTCTTGAGGAGACTCCCCACACTACACACACAGTTCACACGATTTTCTTCATCCTTTAATTTCTGATATAGTGCAGCCTTCTGGGTTCTGGAGCAGAGAACTTGGAGTCCTGAGCACAGGCCCTGGGCCAACTCCAGTTCCAGACTGATGAAACATTCCACCTTGTGAAGAAAATGATTCCTCAGTTGACACAGTCAGCTCTGGTGCTGCCAGTTAGGGAGCCCCTCCTCTACATCACCCCACACTCTCTTGCTAAAAGGGAAGAAAATAAATGGCCACTAAACCATGTAGGCCAAAGCCTTACTATGTGCAGTGGTCTGAAGGTAGTAACTACAGTCAATGTGAGATCTTCCCTTCAAGAAAGGACCAAAATAAATGGAATTCTAGACTCCACACAAGGAGCCCTGGGAATATCCTAGAATAAACCAAGTCAGGGGTATTGATTTCAATTCTAAACCAGCAGGAGGAAGAACTCTGCAAAGTAAAACACGTTTATAGTTGGCAGGGAGCTGGCTCAACAGTTATAGGCGCTTGCTTTCAAGCCTGAAGACCTGGAGTCAGTCCCCTGCACCTGACCCCACCCCCAAACAAAAGAAGATCACTCTTCAACACTGGAGCACGTTTTGGTGTTCAAGAATCTGTGGATATCTTTCATAGTTGCTTCCAGAAACTTGATGGTCATTTCAATCTCAGGTCATGTGGCCAAGGACTCTGGGAGGCTGGGGTAGAGTGTCATATACAGAACAGACCCAACCAACTCTACTCCACAGTGGAAGGAAGTGAAAATGGTATTTGATTATAAGAAATCTAGCCAGATGTAAACACTGTAATTTTAGAACGATAATTCTTCCCTACCCCCAATCTCTTTATTATCACATTTCATATTGTCCTCCATCTGTTGCCCCAGATATGGACAAAAGATGAGAGAGCAACCTGGCAAGCCCAGCCTGCTCTCACTCACCAGGTACAGGAAGTGCAAGTCTGGAGAGGGTGATGCCATGAAGCATGGTGCCCCAGCATGGGCCCTGAAATGTGCATTTCCCTTCCTGTGCTGGGCATCGAGCCCAGGGCCTATCACATGCCAGGCAAGTGAGCTACCACAAAGTTCCGTTCCCTGCCCAATCAAAGAAGAGTTAAGATTCAACGCAATGAGGAAACAGCTAGAACTGCCTTGGGAAGGGCCCAAAGCCACACTCCTACATTTGGGGCTTTATCTCCAGCCTACACACACACACACACACACACACACACACACACACACACACACACACACGCACAGGAGGCTTATCAACACAAGTTGTACTATTTCCTCTGCAGATAGGCTGTGCTCCATTCGCATCCATTTCTCTGATTTGCTGCTCCTTCTGCTCAAATACTGAAAAATCACTCTGTGCCAAATGCAGGGCATTAGCCACCAGTTCCGAAAGCTCTCCCTCCCATCCATGACTCCTTTCCCTTGGCACATCCTTCTTCTCATCTACCCATTTGCTATCTCCATGCACTTGGCCTCACCTCCACCCCCTTCCTTCCAGCACCTTTCTTGCAAAGGCTATGTGAGTCAAAGACAGCCTGCTTCATATACATCCTACTATCACCTCTGAATTCCATCCCATCTACTCCAAAGCTTGCCTATAGGTGAGCACCTCAGCCACACTCTCACTGACACTAGCCCCACAGCCATGGCGATCCAGCCCCCTTAGCAACAGACACAAGGTCCAACCAGCTTCTGCTAAATTGATTGCCAGTCCCCTCCCAGCCACCCATCTCATGCAACAGATGAAGCCCCCCAGACAATGAGGCTAAAGCCAGAAGTTCTTATGGTTACAGCTGCAGGCTGAGGTAGCTTTGCTTAGATAATTACTGGGTAAATAGCCCTTTGCAAGTCCAGCCACCAACACTATGTTTTGTTTTAAACACAAAAACACTCCACTGAGGAGAAAATGTTGATCATCTAGTAATGTCTTTTTCTTCTTTGCTTTTCTATTGCAGCTACCTACATAGAAACCTCTTTACCTCCCACACAGAACAGTGGTCATTCACAACAGATCTTGGTGATGAGATGCCTCATCACCCCCAGCATGCTAGCACAGAAAACTGCCTACGAGATCAGAGGCAGTTCCACCCAGGGTTGTCAGTTTCCATCTGCAGCTCACGCCGTTCCCCCTTGCACTTGGACATCTCAAAGTCATTCCCATCTCACTGTGAGGATGATGCTTTACATAAAGGGGGACGGCCCCCGCTCAGCTAGCTTCCTGTCTGGGAACCAGCAAACTAGGCCAGGATGGAGGCAGGCAGGGATAGGGAGGGTTAGAGCACCCAGAGAGAGGAAGTGTGTGACCGACCAGTCTGAGTTAGTGTTCACTGCTAACCTGTTGGGTGCCCTGGCTGTCGCCTCTTTAGCCTCTCATTAAATCTGCGCCTCCTCTTCCTTTTGATAGTCATCACTCAAGATAGCCTTGCAGCTGGAAGGGAGCATTCTGTCTGCCTCACACCTGTCAATCACAGTCTTTGTCACAGTGTTCATTTTCTCAATGCTCCGGAGGGAAAAGCTTAAAGGCAAACTTGTTGCCCGTTCTTTATGCAAGAAGGAAGCAGACACACAGTTAAGTCCACACAGAGCACAACACATGAGGTGGGGGTGACTCCCGAGACCCACTGCCTCCTCTCCTCCCAGCCCTACCCTTCTGCATCCATTGCTCCCTAGTCTGTGATTTCTTTTGTCTCTCCTCACAAGGGTGCAGGAATTCCACAGATGCTTCACCTGTGAGACAATAGTTGTCTTTCTGTTTTGCTTCATACAGCAAAGATCTATGAGGTTTGATTTTGCTGCTTTATTGCAGATTTACAACCAACTTTCCCGGCGCTGGTCAATACTTGAAAGGCACCACACTCATCTCCTTCCAATGCACTACTCTAAAGGAGTCCTATAAAGAAAAGTCCTAGGCAGGCATTGTGCAGAGCCGTGGTTAGAGAGCCACATGGTTAGAATAACTAGCTTTTCCCACTGGAGGGATTACTCACACATGGGGCCGTCCTCCGTCCGTGTGGAAATGCAGTCAATTCTCTCCTGGTGGGATCATAAGCTTCCTGGGAAGCTGCTGCTCCTGGATGCTTGGTGATTTACCTACAGCGACTGTAAGTCTTCTTCCTTAGCTTCCTCTACCGAGATGCTAGCTGCATCACCAGCCTATTAAGGCATCCATTGAACTCCAGATGCTGCTGTGAACGCTGGTTCTGAGTGCCGGAGGTTCAGATTTTGTGAGACTGCTCTCTCTCTTAAAAGCAGAGGACCTGTAACCCTGCCCGACAAGACTCAGGGAGCTATTCCCAGCTGAGGAGAGTGTTTCAGACAGATGCTGATGGTGGAGAAGCGAAGTTTGCAGCCTGACGTGAAGGGGAGCACACAGGAAGGGGTAAAAGGGTGACCGCTGTCCTCACAGGAACAGCTGGGGAAATGTTGGCATCCTGCACAGCAACCCAGACACAAAGCTGCTTGAGCAGAGTCCTATATAAGGACTGCGGCATCAGCAGTGCAGACAGGGTCTGGCTGAGTGGCCACTGAGACATAAATGCAGTCTGCTCAGAAACTCCTCCACCATGTACAAGGGAGCAGGGTGGGAAGGGGAGGGCTGACGCCCCTCTGAAACAGATGGATGCATGCTGCAGCTCTTCTAAACATCACAGGTGTGCCTTCCTGCCCACTTCCTCACGCAACAGTAACTTCCTACTGGAGGCATAAGAAGGCTTTCATTTGGACTTGAGCCAGAACAGGTGAGAGAGTAACTTGGCTAACAAGCCTTCTGACTGCCATCCTGTCACACACACACACACACACACACACACACACACACCACATCCTGCTTCCCCAAGGACAGTGGCTCCTGTCACACACACACACACACACACACACACACACACACACACACACACACACACACACACACACACCACATCCTGCTTCCCCGAGGACAGTGGCTCCTGGCTGGGATCCTGCTTCTGCTTTTTAACACAGAAAAGTCAGACTGTGGACTCTGGCCTATACACTGCACAAATGTGGAAATATACCAGAGCAACAACTGCCAAAAGTTGATAAACCATCTTTCCCCCTCCTTTTGGACTATATGTGTATACACACACACGCACACACAATACACACACACACATATATTTCATCCCAGTTCATCAGATCTAATCACTACTCCACTGAAGTGATCACTGCTGGAGGCTCGGTAAGACTACAGCAAAGATGACCAGAACTCAATCCCTACTTTGAAAAAACTATTACCTGGCTACTGTTGAGTCACAATAAAGACCCAGAAGACCAAGTGTCAGAAACAAACATAGACCAACGCAACTTTTAGTCCTTTGTCTCAAAGATCCGAAACAGCTTCTCCTTCTGAGAATGCCCATTCCCAGAGGGACAGGAGGTTATCAGCACAAAAACGGGAACAGCAGGGCAGAAACTCCACTCCTAGCAAGCCTCATCTCACACTACCTTTGCAAAACAAGAGGGACAATTATTTCTTGAGCCATTTCAAGGACAGCAAGAATCTGACAGTTATTAAATCAAGTGACCACCTTGGCAGGAGATACGAAGAAACTTTTGATATAGAAATTGGGTGACATGTATATATTGTCTGGGAAACCTGTGTCATACAGATCCACTTAAAAAAAAAAAAAAAAAAAAAAAAAAAAAAAAAAAAAAAGGTTGTTTACAAGTAAAACTCATTAGTCTGGTGGACCAGAGCAGCAAGTACTATTGGGCAAAGCTGTAGCTGGTCCAGCATGCTGCTGTTGTGACTTCTCTTGAAGGATGATTGCTTGCTTACTGGCTAGACGATCAGCATCTCCCAATTGGGGATGCATAGTAAATGACTCTACATGTGTTCAAATCCAGCCCATTGCCATCCCTACAGATTCTGTCAACCGTGCAAACAAGATGTTATCACCCACCTGTTACCTGCCGCTCTATTGTAGGTTCCTGCGATGGACTAGTCCCTAAGCCCCATTGTGACTGTCTCTGAAAACTAGTGTCAGCTAAGAAATTATGTCAAATGGGGTGCACTGAGCTGGTGGTGGTGTTGCTATAGAAGAGACACCGAAGTCTGAAGTGCTAAATGTACGTTCTTTCCCTGGATCTCCCTCGCTTTGCTGAAAGGCCCTGGAGACGTGAACAGTCAACTGCAGTTGAGGAGAAGCCCCCATGAGAAACTGAGTCCTTGGGGCTTTGATCTAAACCTTCTAGCCTCTACATCTGAAGGAAGATACTTCAGTCTACGGTGTGTGATGGTGGCCCAAGTAGACTATGGCACCCCTTGTGAACACTGTCTCCATCATACTGTATCTACAGTGCCCCTCACTGTGCCTGGAACATAGCTGATCTTTACTGTCTGTTACATAATGATAGAAAACCCACCAAGCAGTTGCTCTGGGACCTACCGGGCCCATGGAGTTCATAGATTGGGAGGGCATGCCACCTAGACGATCTGATCTTTCCACATGAAGCAGGCCATGCTTCTAACCCTCAGAGATCACAGGGTATCCCTCTCTCCTTCCTCACACAACGGAGGACTCCAGCTCCTGGGATCTGAAGAGTTACTGAGCTGGAGACAGCCCTTAGTGATACCCTTCCCATCCATCAGCACTAAAGCACTGGACTACCACACAGCCACTGCGAACTGCCACCCTGAAACCCTTCTGGATAAATACATAGATGCGCTCAAAAAAAAATAAAAAATAAAAAAAAAAAGGAACACGTCCAAACCAACCCCCCACCCCCCACTCAGCATCCTCGTGCATGTAAACACGCCTGCTTCCCTTTAAATCTTTGTTCAACTGCTGGCTTTTTATTTACTTTGTGATGTGCTAACTATTTATTTTTCGGATGTAACAGCAAAAAGAACAGCAGAAACTGGGAGAGAAACCACCCTTCTTTGGTGGTTAAAGGAACGAAAGTCAGCCAAGTTTTCACTCGGGAAGGGTTGGAGGTGGGGCAGACCGAGACAAGGCAACAGCAAGAACTAGTGCAGGCTGGGTGGTCTGAAGGGTGGCAGAATTAAGACGCAACCTCCTCCAGAGCTGATAATTGGAGATGATCGGAGGGGGCATTTTCTTCACACGCTGCTAAGGAGACTGCGCCCCCTAGTGGTGGGAAGTTGGTAGGAGTGGAGTGAAGTATTTACTTCCCTGGGAACAGGGGCGGTCCTCATCAACAGGCTGCCTCTCTCACAGGGTGGAATGCACATGGCTTTGCTTTCTCCTCCTTTCCCTTTGTACAGTTATTCTGCCTTTCATGCCAGCAGAGGCAGATGGATGACTGTGAACCAAAAACCAGCTCATGGTTTCCAACAGGGCTCCTTTCACAGGGCTCTTCTGTCCCATAGCTCAGTGAGGAACTGTGACCAATGCCCAATACTTTCATCTCCCGTTAAAGTATTATGCAGAATAGCTCCATTGCCCTAAAAACCCCACGCTCCCCCTGCCCCTCATGTCTGCACAGCTTCACATTTCCCATAATGCCACATAGTTGGCAGCAGAAAGCACTGTTACCTTTTCAGATTGGTTGCTCACTACTAGCAGTAACCATTTAAGGTCCAATCTCCCATGTATTTTAATGGTTTGGTAGCTGATTCCTTTTCAGTGGTGAATAATATTCTATTGTATGGGCATACCACAGTTTGTTTCTCCATTCATCCATGGAAGGACATTTTGGTTGCTTCCAAGGTTTGACCACTATGCATGAAGCGTCTGTAAACATGAGATGAATTTCACTCAGGGAACATCAGAAAGTACAAAAACCATACTACACAGCAGGCCTGAGTTTTGTGAGAAGCTCTTGCTTGGTTCTCAAAGGGCAGCAGCTGCTTTTACACTGATCTAACTCCAAGCTCAATGATATCCCTTTAGCTCCCATCTTGTATAAATCCTTCATCTCACTGGGCACCACCATCTTCTCATCAAATATTCTCCCTCAAGTGTCTGTGACCTCCCCACCACTCCGGGACTGTCTTTTTCTTTCACGGAAGGGCTCCTTTCCTGTTAGGACCTTCATCTTGCAGGTCCTGGAGGTTCTTGGTTCTCTACTTATTCTCTCCTCCTTCCTGCTGCCCACATCCCCCTCTGCTGCCTAGAAACATCTCTCCAAGGCTTCTTCAGCCTCCTTCACTTTTGCAGCTCTATATTTAAACATCCAGCCACCCAACAGGCATTTTACTTGGTTGTCCGCTCCCAACATGCTTCAAATCTTCTTCCTTTTCCTATGTCCCCACCTTGATAAGGGATGGGCTTCATCGGTCACCCTGTAACCCTTATCTGAACTATTTCTCTCCTGTCCTCTCTTCCCCTCCCCCTCCCTGCAGTAAATTGACCAATGTTCTGAATTGTAAGAGTGAAGAATGGAAATGAAGAATAAAGCCCTGAAGTCAGGCTGCCAGGGCTTCAGTTCCAGCTTGGCCATTTACTTTGGGCAGATTTCTAAATGACTGTGCATGCCAGCGGGTCGCACCTTGCTGGGTGGAGGTGTCAGCACACTGCTCCACGTCTGGCAGCTGTGCTCAGAGAGATAAGCACAGTTACCAGGTTACATCTCAGATGCTTCTTGCTCTGTCTTTTCTGACAGCACTTCCTGAATATGGTGCTTACTGATAGCTTAGACTGAGCTCTTTCTGGAGCCCCGTTGTGATGACCTAAATGTAGAAAGTAGAAAAAAGTGCAGGTTTCAGCTTGTATATGAAAATCTGCTTCCCTACGTGAGTTGGGAGAAAGGAAGAGAAGCAGACCAAACTCATATTCAAGATTCAGACAGTGGGTATAATTTGGCTTAAACTATCTTCAATTAGGAAAAAAAAAGAAAAATAAAAAACCCGAAGGAAACATAACTTGGACACAGCATTGCTGGGACATGTTAAATGTACTCCCAGGAAGACTAAGCCACTGACTTGAGTCACAATCTGTTCTCTGACAGGGTCTCAGTGGACCTCTGACAGACACGCTTCCCTACCAGATCTGTCTGTCACTGTTAGAAGGTGATGAGAAATGGAGCCTTCTACTTCTCTGCTTCAAGATGGCAAAGATAGGAACAGACCGTGAACTGACACACAGAAAGATGGTCCTCCTGTGTCTCTCTGCAGGTGGTGGCCGGGCCTTTAGTGCCAGTTTCTGTGGTGTGTGTGTGTGTGCTCACATGAAAGCCCAAATCAATGTCAGGTGTCTTCTCCTCTGTTGCTCTCTGTCTTATTTTTTGAGACAAAGTCACTCACTGAATCTGGAACCCATCAGTTTAGCAGGTTGGCTGGCCAGCAAGCCCTGAACATCCCCCTGTCTCTAATCCCCCTCCCCAGTTGGGGTAACAGAGGCATACTGCCACAGCCAGTGTATATGTGCTAGGGGGTTTCAAATTCAGGACCTCATGCTCGCAACAGCAGACAGGGTACCTAACACTCCAGCCACCCCACCCTCTGCAATGGTGCCAATTATTTTGTTTTTAATCTATAAACTTTTTTTAAATCTGTGTTTCTTGTTAAAGAATGTTTATGTGACAGTATTCACATAAAGGCCAGAGGCTCTGCTAACTACAGGACTGAACTTGTACTGTAAATCATTCACCATGTTGGTTTCCTTGTCTCTAGACCTGCCTATTCCTTCGTCCACTAGAGGCTCTTTTCACAGTATAGGTGTGATCATGTTTCTCCTTAGCTCATAACCTTGAGGTGCACATCCCTCCGAAGTCCAGGGATGCGCAAACCTATTATGGTCTGGCCCCAGCCACTTCTGACACTGCTCCTATATTCTGTTCCCCAGCTTGGCTGCAGGGTATTTATAGTATCTGAAAGTATGCTAATTCCCTGTAAACTACACCCCCAAGCTCCTCCTCTCCTTCATATCTGATTCAGTGGTAGCCTCCTCTCACAAGATTCCTTGGTACTCCTCTGTTCTTCAGGTTCCCACAGTAGATCCATTTATTTTGGGTTTCTCTCTCTCTCTCTCTCTCTCTCTCTCTCTCTCTCTCTCTCTCTCTCTCTCTCTCTCTCTCTCTCTCTCTCTCTCTTCTCGTTGACATAGGATCTCATATAGCCCAGAGTAATCCTGTTTGCACTATATAACCAAGGCTTGCCTTGAACTTTTGGCTCTCCTGCCTATACCACCCACACCTGGCACTACAGATGTGCACCCCCACAGCTGGAACTACAGGTGTGTACCCTCACACCTGCCTAGCAATGTGCACTTTAAACCTCACTGTAGCACTTACTTGGACTACAACTGTTTTCCTGTCGCCAGCCTCTCTTACTACTTTTTGATTCAAAAGTTTTCTCCATCTGTCTCTCCTTTGAAGGAGAGTGCCCTGTCAGAAAAGGTTCTGGGGTGTAAGATGCAAAATTAGAGGGCAGTGAGAAGGCTGGCTTATGAAGGGCTGCTCTTGCTGAGGACCCAGGTTCAATTCCCAGCACCCACACAGTGGTTCGCAATGATCTGTAACCCTAGTCCCAGTGGATTCAATGCCATCTTCTGACCTCTGAGGTCACAGAATGTACATGATGAGCAGACATACATGCAGGCAAAACACCCATATATATAAATAGACATTTAAAAAAACTTTTAAATAAAGAAAATTAATTATTAATAATAAAAAATGGTAGAACACTGTCTAATACACTAAGGCCCTGAGTTTGATCCCTAGCATAAGTGATTATATTTGTTATAATAATTATTATAAAGATAACTTTCATATACTATTGGATTTTAGATGGTTTCCTTGAATATTTCCCTATAAACACGGGACCCTGTGAGGCTGAAACCCCTTAGCATCCTTCCTGTTCACACTGTCTTTGCTCTCAGACCCTGGGCCTTCCCACACACAGTCCTCTCTGTAATCACAAGTGTACACTTAGCACCTAGTGCAGGAACAAGACGTGCTCAGAACAGGTGAGCTCTATGTTTACCTAGGATTCAGCCTCCAGAGAGCAAGAACCTTCTCTTAGTTTTCCATATGCCCAAATAATGACTAATGTTTTAGTGACCCCTCGAAAACAATACCATTTTAAAAAATCCATTCATCTATTGATGGACATCTAGACTGGTCTACTTCCTTGCCATCATGAATAACATGATTGTTCATGTGCCTCTGTGGTAGAATGTGTAGTCTTTTGGTTGCATGCCCAGGGATGGCATATCATAAAATTCGCAGGAAAAAAATGGATGGATCTGGATAGTATAATATTAAGTGAGGTCACCCAATCTTTTTCCTCTGGCTTTTTCGAGGGTTTCAGTGTTACTCTGTATAGCCCTGGCTGTCCTATCTAGGACTAGGCTGGCATCAAACTCAGAAATCCACCTGCCTCTGCCTCCTGAGAGCTGGGACTAAAGATCTGCATGACCACCACCCAGCAAGGCCTTAAAAAGATGAGAACTACACACTTTTCCTCACATGCTAGCCTATGATGCATGTATGTACACTCATGTATAACATGTATATGTGCAAACAGGTGTGAGTGCGGATAGTATCTAAATATCAAGAAGAAGCAATATAGGTGATGAGGGAGGGTGGGGATGGGCAAAGGTCATGAGGTCAGATGCAGCTCTTAATAGGGCCGTTGCAGAAAGTAGTGTGTGAGGGAAAGACAGTGTGTATGTGGGGGGGAGGGGTTCTCATCACACAGAGGTCAAAAGGAGACTGAATACAGGGGACACCTAGAAAGGGATCCAGGCCTAGAGAGTAAGCGGTAACCATGTCTGGAAAAACACACAGGAAATACAGAAAAACAGAAGCCAGTGTGGGAGGTGATGAGCAGCAGCCTCAAGGCTCCTGGGTTCCCTGTCCCATGGCCCCCTCAAGCCTTGAGGCAGGCCGCTGTCTTCCGAGGAATGCAGTAGAAGAAATACTACTGTAAATTCAAGTTAAGATGGGTGGCGGTGACTCAAGCCTTTAATCCCAGCACTTGGGAGGCAGAGACAGGGGGATCTCTGTAAGCTGGAGGTGAGACTGGTCTACAGAGTGAGTAGCCCAGGGCAGCCAGGGCTACACAGAGAAACCCTGTCTCAAAAAAACACAAAGAAGGAAGGAAGGAGGGAGGGAGGGAGGGAGGGAGGGAAGGAGGGAGGAAGGGAGGGAGGGAGGGAGGGAGGAAGGAAGGAAGGAAGGAAGGAAGGAAGGAAGGAAGGAAGGAAGGAAGGAAGGAAGAAGGGAGGGAGGAAGGAAGGAGGGAGGGAGGGAGGAAGGGAGGGAGGGAGGGAAGAAGGAAGGAAGGAAGGAAGGAAGGAAGAAGAGAGGGAGGGAGGGAGGGGGGAGGGAGGGAGGGAGGGAGGGAGGAAGGAAGGGAGGAAGGAAGGAAGGAAAAGAAAGAAAAGGAAAAAACCAAGTTAAAGCAGCATTGACTCTGGGGTGTGGCTTCAGGCTAATACTGTCCATCTCCTGCAGAGGCACATGTCAAAACTTAAACTTACAGACTCTTTCCACACCACGTAACAGGGGGCTGAATAGACCCAGCTTCTCATTTCTCTGCCAGTGTTAGAAACAGCAAGAGGAAAAAGGGTCCTTTTAAATACTGTAAATACCTAAAAATTTCCTATATGAGCAGGTGACATAACTGATTTCCTTGTATATTAAACCAAGTTAACAACGGTAGCTACTGACTTTATGGGGTAGCCAGCATAACCCACACAGCAGGTGATAGCACACGACTTAGAGAAGGTACCCGGGAATCTGAGGAATGCACATCTGAACATGAAGTCAGCAGGAAACTCAAGTTTCTAATCAACTCCCAAGTCTTTCCCAGCATTTGTTCCCGCCTGGACCTCTTGTCCTATCATCTATAGGTAAGAAGCCCGAAGGGCTGCCATGGGCATCTTTGGATACTGGATACTTCACAGCACAATAGTGCTCAGCTTCAGCAAAGAGCTTGCTGGGACCAGGTGTCCTCACAGAGATGGTAATGAATGTAGGGGGATTATGTTGTTCCATTGTAAATAATTGTCCCACCTACTGGTTTAATAAAAAGTGCTGATTAGCCAAAGGCAGACAGGAAGTGTGGGCGGGGCTACCAGACTAGGAGAACTCTGGGAACTGGAAGAACAGGGCACAATGCCAGAGAGAAGCCAGAAGAAACAGAGGACAACTATGCTGCTCTGAGAAAAGGTACTGAGCCACATGTCTGAACAGGTTAAGAGTCATGGGTTAGATTAAGGGTAAAGAGTTAGCAAGTTATATGCCTGGACATTAGGCCAATCAGCCTAAAACTATTGTAAGCATCTGTGTGTCTCTGCGGGTCTGCAGGCCTAAATCTTGAGGCTATGCCCGAAAGTCCAGGCCAGAAACCTCTTACTACAGATGAAGACCACCAGGGAGTCTCCACGGTTCTCTCCTACAGTCATATCATCACACACTGATGATCAGGCATTTTCAGGACTGAGCCAGGCTCTGACCCTCAGGAAGGTAAGTCGGGGTTAGGTAGAGGGCAGGCTTCCCAGAGTTCCCTGCCCGACATCAGCTCAGGTGCACAGTCAGAAGCTTCCTAGCTCAGGTAATTCATGGGTATCTCTAAGGATGTCTTCTAAATTACACATTGCCCAGGCTTTAAGTTCCAGACATAGATAAATGATATGCAATAATAAATGACAAATATCAAATAATTACAGCAGTTACTTTGAATTATTCAAAATTAAAATTCTGCCACATCAGGCTGGAGGGATGACTCAGCAGTTAGGAACACAGCTGCTTTTCCAGAGGTCATGAGTTCAATTCCCTGCAATCACATGGTGGCTCACAGCCATCTATAACTGTCTGTAGTCCCATGGGATCTTATTCCCTCCTCTAGTGTGCAGACAAACACCCATATACATAAAATACACATTTTTTTAGAAAGAAATTTAAGCCTGTAGAAAAAATTCTACCACATCTTTGCAGGGACAGATACTTTATGGGAACCACCATGGCCAGTGATAACAGAGATGGCACTAACTTAGAGTGCTTATTATAATGACAGAATTAATCCCAGAGATATTCATTCCCAAGAGTTTTAAACAAACTTAAAATAGTCACTTCTGGCGACATAGTCTAATTATTACCATACTCAAATTACTTCTACAGTAAAAATATATTTAATTAGTTTAGTTTTGAGAGTCTTAAGGAGACAACCCAAAGAAATCACAAATTTCAGGTCAACCTCGGAGACGAAGACGCTTCAGACGACAAAGCATGGGGGACAAATTAACCTTGAATCTTCTTTCTTTGATTTTTTTCTCAGTAAGAAAATCTGGGATCACTTGGTAAGAAACTGGGCTTCTTCTCTTAGGTTTATCTCCCAGATACTCTCAGAGTTGAAGGATTCATCCCCAGGGAAGGTCTGCAGTCCCCTCTCCAGATGGATACTCTAGTCTGGTGACTGGAATGCTACCCGTACTGACTCAGGCATTGAGTGACCAGCAGCTGGAAAGGGCGGCACTAAGAGCAACGCCTGTAGTTGGTGACCTTATCAAATTAGGCTTAATATTTGACTACATTCCAACGATAGGAGAGGATGACAGAAAACAGGAAAATTACTATCATAAATCTTAGGGTTTCTGGCCACTCAAAGCCTCTGTGCGACACTTGGATATGACTCTGCCTGTCACTGGACTTTAAAATCAAAGTGATACGCTACAGAACAGCAGCTTCTCACAGCTGCACCTTCCAATCCAAAACAGGAGAGTTATAAAACACCGCCTCAGAAACCACTGCATTTATTTTATTGTTTTAAGCTTTACCATTTTTTTAAAATGTGTGTGCCTGTGCACACAGCTGCCATGAGTATGCAGGCACCTACAGAAGCCAGAAAAGGATGTCCAATCCCCTGAACCCAGGTTACAGGCAATCTAGAGCCTCCAAACTACAGTTGTCCAACATGGGTGCTGGGAACTGAACTTGTATCCTCTGGTACATCAGCAAATGCTCTGAACCTCTGAGTCATCTCTCCAGCTGTGCACTTTACTTTTGTAATCTGAGAACACTCGAGAGCTTTCAAGGCAAAATCTAGTTAACTCAAAGAACTATCATAGGAACACCACTTATAGGTATATATCCAACTGAACTGAATTCATGCAACTATATAAAACTTGTACATAAGTGTTCTTAGCAACATTACTAATAACAACCAGGGAGAAAAAAACAACTCAACTGTCAACCAACAAAGCAGGGTAGAGCAGTACAATGCATCTTACTCAGTCATAGACGATACAATCATGCTATTGTAAAGATGAAATTTTCTTTGCCTAACCTAAGATTTGACCTCTTGTGCTGTCCCCGCTAACTTTCTGTTTGCTAAGAAGGTACTTGTTCACTAACCCCCTCCTGAGCAACACAGGATGTGCTTCCTCCATTGCTTGGCTGGGACTGCATTCCTGATGTAGCAACCTGGGTGAGACCACATTCCTGATGTAGCAACCTGGGTGGGGCCACCCAGGAAAGCCCTACCATGAGAACTGTCCAGACATATCCCCTCTCCTACCCAGAGTGCAGTATAAGAATTCTACTCTGAAAGCATTCGGGGCTCTTGGCTTCCACAGTGCCTTGAGCCCACACATGTGTATGTACCGGTATATCATTCATTAAACTCTCTTTTTCTTTAAAGTTAACAGTGGTCATTAGCCGTGGTCTTGGGTCTTGGGGTGTCTAGGGTGCTAAAGTTAGGGGCACCTGCCCGTTACACTATAACACCCAGCTAAGTGGAAGAACCCAGACATAAGATCACATATAGTATCCCGTTCTTACTAACTCCCAGTATAGGCAAATCCAAATCCAGGAGTAATGGCTTCCAGGGGAAAAGAGGGGAGATGTGAACAGCTGGGTAAAGGCTTTCTTTGGGGAAATGAAGATGTTCTAAAATTAGTGGTGATGACTCACCCTTGTAACTATCCTGAAAACCAACTAACTACATCCTTTAGAAGGATGTGTTATATTTGTGAAATATATCTCGGTTTTAATAAAGGACTACAGTACTGCAATGCTCCATCTACTCTATTGCATGTTGAATGCTGTAGGTAAGTCATTTAAATCCTCTGTGTCTCATTTCCTACTCTACAAAATGGGGATGATAACAAAAGAATTGTTAGTACAAGTACTATGAGGTCAAATAAATGTTTGTCACAAAGGCAATGTATAGAAAAGTACCCAACAAAATTACCATAACAGAAACAACAGGAATCGGCTCTCAGCCTGGGGACCTTCCCACATTCCTGGGATATTTCCATGAATTCTACCAGACTCAATAAAACAAATGATTTTCTCTATAACATTATTTAAAGAATTAAGCTGGGCTGTCTTGCTATCAAACATGGAAAATACTGCAGCTGAGGAAAGATATCTACAAGAAAAGAAATGTTAGTCATTGTGGAGAGGGCTGGGTGTTCCCACAGCCACAAAGTTAGCTCCCAGGCTGCCACCTCGGGTACATGGGGACAAGACATTGTGTTTGTCCCACACTCCTGCTTCTAAATGTAGGCAACATCAGGGCTGCAGGCCAGAGAAGAAGCACACCCACCACCAGATCTTGTCTCCGCCCAGCCTGGCGGCAGGAGAAAAGTGTGGAAATGGGATTCCCTACCTGCATGGTTTAACTCTTGCCAGATCAACCACTGCCTTCTATACCTACCTCAACTTGCTGGAACACATTATATGTAACCTCAAATGACAGTTGTAATGGTCTCTCTAAAAGCTTGCTCAAAAGTGGTATCTCAGCCATTAATCTTGTAATTGCCAAGGACAAAAAGGAAAGCTCCCTGCAGGCATGTTCCTCTTCAGCATGTGAGCCACTCCCAGGTAACAGGAACTTCCTGCATTTTGCCTTGTTCCCTTTAGCTATTGCTGCCATAAGTACTGACTAGCAGAACTGCAATCAATGCCTTGTGTCTCGAATGGAGCCTTACCTGGCATGGAATTACTGTGACAGTGAGGAAGTGACCCTGTAAGAACATCTTTATCATAACCTGGAGAGGTGGAGAGCTCATACAGATGGAATCCCCCAAGACCTGTTACAGGACAATCTGTGTAAAATCACAGACCTCTGAACTCCCAAATCCCCCAAACTTTCTGTATAAGCAAAACTGGCTTCTGGTTGCCTAGTAACCCTCAAAGCTGCTGCATAAAGCAAGATTTTCTTCTTCAAAATTCTCCCACCAGTTAGGGTTTTATTACTGTAATGTGACATCATAGCAACTCCTACAAAAGAGTGTCATTGGGGCTGGCTTTCAGGCTCAGAGGGTTAGTCTGTTGGGGGGGTGGGGTGGCAGGATGCAGCCAGACATGATGCTGGAGAGGTAGCTAAGAGTTCTACATCCAGATGAGCAGGCAGCAGGTAGAGAGAGCGAGATGCTTCTGAAACCCCAAAGCCCACCTCCCAGTGACACACCTACTCCACAAAGGCCACATCTATTCCAACAAGACCACAACTCTAATAGAGACCATGGGGGCCGCTTTATTTCAAATCACCACACACCTTGACTGATAACTAGGCCAACTCTCCTCACATCTCCAAGAAAAGGAATCCCGACTTAAGCAGGGAATAGTTCATACCAAAGAACTACAAAGCTTCTGCTCTCTACCAACTGAAAGAACCCACTTGTTCTGTGCAGCTGAGAGAACCCGAGGAGCAGAAGCAGAGTCCTTTGCTTCCCTTAGACCTTTTGGCTTGGTGTCCATGCACAGACTCCTGAAGCTGCCCTGCAAATGTATGGGATCAAAGTCTGAGTACAATAGCTGAACGGGGGCTGCTGGAAGGAACAACTTTGGCAGAATATTGTGAAAGGAGTCCAAAGGCTCAAAGGTGGGTGCTCTACAAGTCATGAGAAAAACCTACTACCTGACTGATTCCAGGGGCAGAGTGGTTAAGTACATTAGGAGGGCCAGCAGGTCACTGAAATGCTCTGTGGTCTGTCTATTGAGTTCACAGCGAAAGAGCCTGTTATGGTATTGGGCCTTTGAACAAGGAGATGACAGTGTTGATTCCCAAACAGCAAAGGACAGCTAGTGACAACTGTCAGAGCCTAGGCAAAGAATGGTCCATGAATGACAGTAAGACCAGGATGGCAGTCAGGACACTTTGATTGTCAGGGGCCTGGGGCAATGACTAGTTGGCCATAGAAAACTAGGCAGACAACTAAGGTGTTATTTGACTTAGAGAGGGAGAAAGAGAGAGGGGGAGAGAGGGAGGGAGTGAGGGGACTGCAGAGATGTCTCAGTAAGATTGCTTGCCTTGAAAGCATGAGGACCTGAGCTGGGATCCCAGTACTCAGTGCTGTGGGGAGTGGAGACAGGATCCCTGGGATGTGATACTCAGGCAGATAGTGATAAAGTCAGACACCAGACATACAAGCACAACCATATGCATGACCACACTGTGAGCATGTGAATGAACACACATATACAAACACAACAAAAATAAAATTGACATGACCCGCTGCAAACCCGTCTGAGGAAGGGCCCTGTGATATATGTTCTCATGCAGTTCATATGACAAAGATTTCACTGATCTTTCTAGAAAAAGACCTGTGAACACCTACAAGGACCACACATACCAGAATGTCAGACCTTTCAAAGACTGTTAGATATGAGTCTCAGCTGACTCTGAGACCACACGGCCTAATATATGGTCCTCCAGTAGTACAAGAGCTTTCAAGAGTCCAAGTGACATACAGCAGTGGCCATGACTCATTGTAGGTCTAATAGTCAACAGAAGCACTCTACCGTTACTCTTTAATCCTCAAGGCTGTGATTCACACAGGCATACTCAGACACTGAACCCATTCAGAACCTCACAGTGGTTCAGTAGGTGAAGAAAGGTAAGGATGCTGCATAGAAGAGGAAGGGCTGTAGGTGGCTTTCTCATTCTGTAAATCAAAATCCTCTGGATTGTCTCTGGAAGGATAGCTGGCACGCATCAATTGGACCAATCCATTCCCATGTACCTTGCTCTCCTGTATGAGACGGCTGTAATCAACACCTAGCATCTGGCCTTCACCAGGCCTGGCATTTCTGTTGCTTAGTGACTTGAATTCTGTCCAATATCAAGCAGGCCCAATATAAAACATAATATCCCAGGAACAAATAGGCATCTAGTAATTTGAAATTGAGCCATTCAGAGTTACTCACTTTGGGGAAATAAATACACCACTCTCCGCACAAAGTTACATCATTTTTAATGTCTAGAAATGGATGTCTGTGAAAGGGGTCTGAAGTAGGAAGTGCTGTCACCCTCTGAAACCGGAGTGACTTTCAGAGCTTATCCAAACTGTAACAATTAAATCATGTCTCTCTTTTTTGTCTTTGAGACAGGGTTTCTCTGTGTAGCTTTTGGAGCTGGTCTTGGAACTCGCTCTGTAATTCACAGATATCCACCGCCTCGCCTCCCAAGTGCTGGGATTAAAGGTGCGTGTCTACTCTTTTTCTGCCTTCATCATACTTTGCAGAGTACACACTCAAACCATTGCCAAACCCTCCAAAAAGGGAACACAAGGAAAAGGCTTTTGATAATTGCAGAAAGATTGGTGTCCTATACTAGCTCCTCCTTGACTAATGGTGATCAAACATTGATACGATCAAGTTTGTCTTTCCAGTGGTATTTTCCAGTCCAGAAGTGTGGAGATTAATGAGGAAGAAGTGATCAAACATTGATGTTATCTTTCCCATGGTATTTCCTGGTGAAGCATGGAGATGAATGTGGAAGAAACAACAGGGTTAGGGAGGTCACGTGAGCTAACTGCAGGGTTTCTACTGCTGCGCTCAAACACCCACCATGGGCTGGGTCCTCCCCAACTTGCTCACTAAATGAGAAAATGCCTTACAGCTGAATGTCATTGAGGCATTTCCACAACTGAGGCTCTAGCTCTGTCCAAATGACAAACAAAACCGCCAAGTACACGAAGGGACTTTGCAGTGGCCATCAGCACGTAATAGAGATAGGAAACCTACACCAAGAGAACCAGGTCCTGAAAGCTCTCCTTTGACCTTCACACAAAGGAGAAGGATGAGGGGGAGGGGGAAGAGGAGGAGGCACGGGAGGAAGTACCTGGATACTGTTTGCCTCCTACTGGAAGCACGGAGGAGGCAGGTTCACCACTGATGGTTGCCTCCCCTCACTCCAGTATGCCATACAAAGTCAGTTTTGTCAATGAGACAAAACACTTATCTCCTGGAGGATGTGCATTCCTGCCTTGCTTTATTATCATCACCATCATTTCTAATCTGTTACATTTTGAAATATTTGTAAAACATGTTACCAGAAATATAAAAACAAAAATTACAAGTTTCAAATTTTCCTTTATAGATTCAAAACTTATAAAATATGTGGAGCATATTCCAACAGATATAGTTAAATAAAAATAGGAAAAAAGACAAAGTCATATGTCCCCCATAGGCTCATATATTTAAATGCTTAGGGAGTTGCGGTGAGATTCAAGTGTCAGCTGATAAGGTCGGAAGACATTTATCCAGGGTCCTGGGCTCCTGAAGGGGGAGTGGCCAGCCCCATTCAAGAGGGGCTGCTGGGATCTTGGGGGTCATGTTTTGGTTCCTAACTACTTGAGAGAGTGTTTTGGCATCCATCGTCCATCACATAGATAATCTGATCTCTCAAGTGCCAATATAAACTGTTACCTGTATTGTGAATGTTAGTTTGGGCCCCATGTTGGGCGCCATCTGTTGTATTATGTTTTTGTTTTTGTTTCGGGCAGCCAGAGGTCTATACTTACAGATTTGTTGTGTTAGACCTCTTAGCTGCCTGCAGTTGATTAGACCTTCAGAAATTATTTAGATATTTATATTAATTTTATGTTGCTTGGCCTATGGCTTAGGTACATTGTTAGTTTGTTTTAATATTTTAACTTAGTTTATTATTATCAGTCTGTTTGTTATGTAGCCTGTGGCTTATTTGTGGTTTTTTTTTATATATATATTTTTTGAGGGGGGGGGCAGTGGCCGGCTTAGTTTGTTTTGACTTTTTAAAAACTTTATTTTGATTATTTATTTATTTATTTTATGGTGCCCGTCACGGGCCAAAACAGCTCCTTTATTTAAAGACTGATATTTACAGCATACAGAAAGACATTCCCACATCAGGGAGTGGCACTATTTGTTGGAGTAGGTAAGGCCTTGTTGGAGAAACTGTGTCACTGGTATGGGGCTTTGAGGCTTTAAGGGCCTAAGCTAGACCCAGTGGCTCTTTCTCTTCCTGCTGCCTACAGATCCAGATGTAAAACTCTCAAATTCTCCATCACATGTCTGCCTGATGCCACCTGCTCCCTGCCCTGATAATGGATTAAACCTCTGAATTTATAAGCCAGCTCCAATTGAATGCTTTTTAAAAATAAGAATTGTGGTGGTCATGGCACCTGTGGTTTGAATAGGAATGGCTTCCATGGGCTTATCTATCTGGATGCTTGGTTATTAGACATTAGGAGGTGTGGCTTTATTGGAGGAAGTGTGACTGTGGGGTTGGCTTTGAGGTTTAGATAACTCAAGCCACCCTAGTCTCTCTCTTCCTGCTACGATCCAATCCAATCTCATCTACCTCTTCAGCACTATGTCTTTCTGCCTGGCGCCATGCTTCTTGCCATGACAATAATGGAGTAAAGCTCAATTACATATTTTCCTTTATAAAATTTGCCACCATTATGGTATCTCTTCACAGCAGTATAAAAAAACAAATTATGACAGAAGTTGGTACCAGGAGCAGGATATTTCTGTGACAGGCCCAACCATGCTGCTTGTTGGCAAAATGTGGACTTTGGGGACTGGATTAAGAAAGTTGAACGCTTTAAATGGACTTGATGGGCCATAAGAGTAGGAACTTGGAAGACAGTGGTACTGAGGATTTCGACTGTGGGAGCCTGGCTCAAGAAGTTTTAGAGAAGAAGAATATTAATATGTGGCCTATAGACCATTCTTATGCTATATTGGTGAAGAATGTGGCTGCTTTCTTTCCTTGTCCAAAAGATCTCCCTGAGCTAAAATGAAATGTTATGGATTAACAGCTTTGGCAGAGATTTTCAGACATCCTAGTATTGACTGTTGCTTGGTTATTAGTGGCCACATTTATGCAGATCTATAATGAAAAGGTACAAAATGAGCAAGGAAAAAATACAAAATGTACAGTTTAAGGAAAAGGGGGCAACAAGAAGTGTAATGGGGTCAAGTCCAGCACCCAAAGACATAAAGTTTTTCTAAAAACCTGATGCTAAATGTAATGAAGAGAATGGTGATCTCATGGCAATACCCAACCCAGCTGAGCTTCGAACTTATAAAAATAAATTAAAGAAAAGTTTAGGGCTGAATGTGATGATGCATACCTTTAATCTTAGTACTCAGGAGACAGAGGAAAGCAGGTCTCTGAGTTCAAGGCTAGCCTGGATTATAGAGTTGGTTCCAGGACAGCAGAGCTTAGGCAGTGAAGGAAACCATCAAAAACAGAAAGCTGACATAAATGTATTTGAACAAGGAAGCCATGTTCCAGCCCTAGCAAACAGCAGGACATGCCATGGTTGTGGGATTATGGAACCTCCCCTTCTGAGACTAAGGAAAGCCACTAAGGGCATGGAGGCTTAGAGGCCATTGTATGAAGCCATGAAAGGTGAAGCCTGATTGCCTTGGAGACCCCAAGATGCTGGAGATGCCAAAGTCATGAGATGTCTGCTAAGGAAAGCTGCCAACAGAGTGTAGAACCAACTCAAGGGAGAGAAATGTATCACAGTCAACAAAGCTGAAAGTAGATGGAGATCTCTAGAGCACTTTGACATCAGACATGGAAATGCAGAGGTTGGTGTTTATCCAGCTGGTTTTCTGTCATTTCAATATTTCCTCAGGATCAGAGTAAACGATTGCCATGAGTCTCTGAAGAGACTTTGAACATTTAAACAGTGCTGGGACTGTGATAGATTATGGGGACTTTCAGAAGTTGGACTGGATGCAATTTGCTTTATGATATGGCTACAAGTCTATGGGGCGAGGGAGTGGACTGTGGTGGTTTGAATATGAATGACTCCCATATGCTCATACTGTTTGGGTGCTTGGTCATTAGGGAGTGGTGCTACTTGACAAGGTGTGGCCTTGTTGGAAGAAGTATCATTAGAGGTTGGCTTTGAGGTTTTGAAAGCTCAAGCTAGGTCCAGTCTATCTCCTCCTCCTGCCTTCCAAGCCAGATGTAGAACTCTCTGATACCCCTCTAGCACCATTTCTGACTGCATGCTACCATGCTTCCCACCATGATGATAATGGACTAAACCTCTTAACTGTAAACCAGCCCCAACTAAATATATTCCCTTATAAGAGTTGCTGTGGTCATGATGTCTCTGTACAGCAACCGAACACTGACTAAGATATATAATAGTCATTAACAACTTACATGCAAGCAACTAATGGCAATTTGTTATCATACAACTTCCTGCCATTCTGAAATTATAACTGATTTGAACTTGAAGATGAAGTGGCAATCACTCATCTTAACACACATGCACTTGGAAGGGACCTTATCCCTAAAGTTGTTTGTTGTTTGTTTTGTTTTTGAGAAGGAACTCACTATGTATCCCTGGCAGGCCTGGAACTTATTCAAGAGCAGGCTGGGCTCAAACTCACTGGCACCTGCCTGACTTTTCCACCCTAAGTGCTAGGATTAAGGACATGTAGCACCATGCCCAGCAAGGCTTACATTATTTAACGAGCAGGGCATACATTATGTATGACGTAGATAAGACAATAATGGTTAGTGCAATAGAGGGTTCACAGAAAACATGCACAGGGGCTTGTTTCAAGTAGCTCTCAGTTTTTAAATCCAGATTCCTCAGAGTATTTTTCTGCATATTCCAATCAACACAGAAATCTTATTGTCATTTCTGCCTTTCTTATATTACAATAATATCTAGAATATGCTTATAAGATTCTCAATTGTCCCATTCTACTGTGTCTTCCCCTATTACACTAACCCAGATTGAAGCTGCTGCACAGTTACCCAGTTTTGCAGGCTCTTGTTGTCCCCTGACCCCAAGCATATTAAGTCTCCCACACACCTAACTAAGCATCTTCTTTAGTCATGACCAGATTCGCTTAGCATCTAATGAATGAGGATTCTGGCTATAGTGGCACCAATACCTATAAGCATCTGGATTATATCAGGTTCTGAACTCTGCAGCCTTGGAGGAATAGGGCTCCATCCTGAGAAAATAGAAAGTTTCATCTGGACAATCATGAAGGCTTGAGTTTAAATCCCCAGAGGCTACATAAGCTTGACACAGCAGCTCATTTCTAAAATCTTTAACATTCTTAGGATGAGCTATGGAGGCTGAGACAGGGGACTCACAGGAAGCTGCTCATGGATCAGGGGCCCTGGAGTTCGTAGTGTGGAAAACAACAGACCCTGCCTCATACAAGGTGGAAAGTAAGACTGACACTGAGGTTATCCTGACTCTCTCTCTCTCTCTCTCTCTCTCTCTCCCACACACACACACACACACAGACCCCTGAATTCACACACACATGACATAAATCACATGCACATATATAGAATGCAATCAAACAACGACACATTTACCTCCTCACATGTGAACAGCAGTGCTTGTATTGAAAGATCTGTGGTGGAGCTTTGCGAGAACTTTACAAGATAACCAGAAACGGTGGTCCCACAGCCGAGTCACTGAGAAGAACAGCTAGGACAGCACAGACAAGGAAAGGCAGCACATCTGGGACATTGGTAGCCATGGTGAAGAAGCTAATATTTACTCAGCTTTTCCTGGTGAACACGGATTGTGGAGAGGTCTCCCTTTAACCCTCACAACAACCCAAGGGACTAGTTGTGGGATAATGCTGTAAATATTTTTCACATGTACTTGTTTACTAAAATGCTGATTGGTCAGAAGGCAGGCAGGAAGTAGAGGTGGGACAGCTGACTAGGAGAATTCTGGGAGAGGAAAGAAGAGAGAGAGAGAGAGAGACATGCCCCACACAGAGGAAGCAAGGAGAGAATACTGCAATGAGAAAAGGTGCCAGGCTACATGGCTAAGCACAGATAGGAATAATAGGCTAGCTTAAAGCATAAGCTTTAAGAAGCCTGAGCCATAGGCCAAACAGTTTATAATTAATATAAGCCTTTGTGTGAATATTTGGGACTAAATGGCTGCGGGACTGGCTGGGTGGGACACAGAAACTTCTTACTACAGCTAGCCATATCACACCCACACTTCCAGCTAACACCAGAGGTCAAGCCACTATCTCAGGAGTGCATAGCAGATGGGTGGTGGGGCAGCTGCTGGGATCATTACCCTTTGGTCAGAGGTAGGCAAACTCTCTAGTATTCTCAAATGCATTTGGCATAGATCCCATCTGTCAGGGCTCTCAGTGCAGTAAGAACGTGTCCTGTGAGTTCTGTGGTTGGGCTCAAGGTAGAGATAAGCAAATGATCATGCATACAAAATGGTACACAGTCATTAGTAAAAACAAAACATAGTCTACATCCAAGCTGATCTTTCAGGTGTGTGTATGAGTACTGAGCTCTTTTTTATTTTTATTTTTTAAGATTTATTCATGTAGCTTTTGTATATACCAGAAGAAGGAATCTGACCCCATTACAGATGGCTGTGAGCCACCACGTGGTTGCTGAGAATTGAACACAGGACCTCTGGAAGAGCAGTCAAGTGCTCTAACCACTGAGCCATCTCTTCAGCCCCTATTTTTTTTGTATTTTTAAATTCTCCCCGCACACACACAAACACACACACAATGATTTGGGAATTTCACACCATACCTCCTGATCACACTCAATTCTCAATCCTCCCACCCTTGGGTCCTCCGCCAAAAGAACAAAACCCACTAAGTCCAGTTTGTATGGCCCGTATACTCATTGGAGCATGGTCAGGCTCCCAGTGGCCAGACCCTTAAATAAAACCAAGTCCTTCACACACACCCCATCCCCGCCAAAAGCCTTCAACTGTGAAGAGCTACACTTCAGCATCTCTATCATAATTTTTAAGGACTTTTCAAGAGCTTCCGGTCTGGACTGTTCCTGGGGGGGGAGTTTATCACAGAAGCCTTTAAGCCTTTACGGTGTCTCCTCATGGATCATGGACTTCTACATGGCCTCTGACAGCAGCATGGATCACAGACCTCAACATGGTTCCCAGCAGCGGCAGGGACCATGAACATCAACATGGCCTCCAGGGGCAGCACATCATAGATACCAACTTCATCACCAGAAGTATCATGGATCATAGGGGTCATTCGAGGAGGCTTAATCCAGAAAACGAGCCTTTTTTCATCTCAGAATCATGGTGATTGTGTGATTGGGCAGCAGCCAGAGACATAAAACCCTGCCAGCCCTACTCAGGAGCAACACACTCCTTTGCCCACAGTGACCATGTTCCCATATTTGTCACAGCCACACTTCCCTCTACGGGGCACACCATCCAGCCAGCCATCTTCCCATCTCCTAGCACGCATTTATTACATTGGTGCTGCACACTGCTGTATGTCACACAGTATATCATTTTGCCGAAACAGCTTGACATGCAAATACTTATGCAGCAAATAACTGATCTGGCTCAAGGCTTCTGAAGCACCATAAACTGGACATGGCTAAGACTCATCTTGGATACCCTGTTGCTGCCCAGAGTCAGGGTGGTCTTGCATCTGGGCAGCATATTTGGGGGCAGAATATGCATGAACTCCATGCTGCTGCACACCTCTCTGTCCTCAACTCCAGCTGCATTGGGCATGGTATGCTTGCAGCCTGAGGGCAGTGCCATGGCTCCTTCCATTCTGTGTTAAGTTCTCATTTATTTTAGTCCTTTTTCTTTTAAAAATTTTTTAAATGATGCCCTTTTATTTTACATTATTTTATATGCATTGATGTTTTGCTTGCATGTGTGTCTGTGTGACAGTGTCAAATTCCATGGAACTAGAGTTATAGACAGTTGTGAGCTGTAATGTGGGGTGCTGGGAACTGAACCAGGGTCCTCTGAAAAAGCAGCCAGTGCTCTTAACCTCTAAGCCATCTCTCCAGCCCTATTTTGCTCTTCTTATCTAGAGTGTCAAATAGCATGGCTGGGGAGCATACATTCTGTAGTATCAGAATCTTCAACCAAGTGTTTCCCCAGAGTTTTCTAAAGATTTTTAAATTTTATTTCATGTGGATGTATGTATGTCTGCATGAGTTTATGTGCACGCTGTGCATGTAGGTGACGATGAGGAGCAGAGGGCATCAGATCCCCTGGAAGTATAGTCTGTCAAATGTGGATGCTGAGAAAAGCTCTGGGTCCTCTGCAGGAGCAGAGTAGTTCCCTTCAGTCCCAATCTTGGGTATTTTACCTGGTTTTATACTGTAGACATTTGGGGCTTACTACTTACAAATACTTAATGAAAGCCAGAGGTTTACGATCCATTCCCACTTCTTAACTCAAGATGCCCTTAGGCCTCAAGAAGAAATTTAGCTCTCAATACTTACACTACAATGAGGTTAATCATTAGGAAGTTTTAAATATACATTTTGTTTTAATGAACTTTATTAAGGCAGTGTTTGGGGAACTGTATTCCCATTTAATTGTTTAAGACTTTGAATGTCTTAGCCTCTTTTCCCTAAAGAAGCTGCATGCCCCACTTAGCAAGCTGGAGTCCAGAAAGTCTCACTTAAGGGCTTGCCAGGATCGATGTGGCCTGCCCTCCTACCTTCCAAGAGTGGAGCAGGTGGGTGAGAATGGGGCCCCTTCTCACCTCTCCACCATTTTATGACCTGAGCAGGCCTCAGTGGCTCAGGACACCCGCCCCACCCCCGTCCCCACTCCACCTGGGATTCCTTCTTATGACATGCTCATATGCAGTGTCCACTCAGCCCCAGGTCTGGAGAGCATGGAGACAGCAAAAACCCTGTCTGTATTCACACTGCATCCAGAGATCCAGAGCTTGGGAAACATGCCAGTGAGCACCCAGACAGCACGTTTACAAACAAATGTCAAGAGGATGAGTTAGGTACAAGACAGCAAGAGAAAGCGAGAAAATTAGGACCCAAAGACTGATGTAAATGGTCACCCTACTCGTCAAAATCACTTAACCCAAGCACTGGCCAGGCTAAAGCAAGAAATCATTTTATCCACTCTTAAGAGAAAGAACACATTTAATTTTGCCTGCTGTGAATGTGCAGGTGATGCTGAGGCTTGAACCCAGGCCTCAGCATGGCAAGCAAGTATTCTAGACTGCTTCTCTGCTTGCAGTAAAACAAGGACCACAAGCAGCTTTGGGAGGAAAGAACTCATCTTCCAGGCCACAGTCCATCACCGAGAGACATCAAGGCTGGGACCAAAATAGACCTGCTCGGTGGTCCCTAAGGAGGACAGAAAGGGCATCAGATAGATTTCCTGGGACCAGAGTTATAGATGGTTGTTAGCAGGCCTTGGGTGCTGTGAATTAGACCCGGGTCCTCTGGACCACTGAGCCATATCTTTACTTTTCATCTCTCTCTCTCTCTCTCTCTCTCTCTCTCTCTCTCTCTCTCTCTCTCTCTCTCTCTCTCTCTCTCTCTCTCTCTCTCTCTCTGACAAGCTCTCACTATGTAGCCTTGGCTGGCATGGAACTCAATGGGATCTGCCTGTGCTGGGGGTGGTGGGATAAAGGCCTGTACCAAGCCTGGTTCAGCTGCCTTTCCTGTGCGTCCCAGGACCACTGGTCCAGGGGTAGCACACAGTGGGCTGGGCCCTCCTACATCAATTAGCAATTAAGAAAATGCCCTACAGATATTCCTACAGGCCAATCTGATGGAGGCAAGTCCTCACCTCTACCCAGGTAGGTCCAGTTGGCCACCAAGATCAGCTATCACAGTAAACCTCTGTCGAGAAACACCTACCCACAGCCTACTTATTTTTTTTCTGTGTCCCTTTGTCAAGTTAATAAAGGGTCTCTTTCTGAAAACAGGTTGTTTTTGTTTTGGTTACAAGAGCAACAAACAAAGCCTGTGCCCCTCACACTCACCTCTCCTTTGGATGGCAGGAGGATGCAGGGTAACACCAGAATCCACTCAGTGGCCAGAGACAACGCTTCAAGTCAGTCATGAAATTGCCTAATTGTCTTTGCAAATTAACCAATTTCCCAGCAGCCACATTGAGCCGCATCATTAATACGTGACTTGGAACAAGAGAAAGCAACCTTCCCATCATCTGGGGAATTAGTTCTTCTATGTGTCAGCTCTGTAATATAATACAGTGCAGTGGTGACTCTTATCATCATAGCATTCTGGATGAGCAGACTCTAAGTAAATCTTGGGGAGTTAGAGCCTCAAAATAGACACTGTATATATCTAGAGAGTTGTCTAGCATTTGAGAGGCCTTGGGGTCAATCCTCTGTACTTCGAGAGAGAGAAAAAAAAAAAGGGAAGTGATGTTTAAATGTTACGTATAAAGAGAACAATGATTATTGACAATACTGACCCTGAGTATTCACAAAAGAGGTAAAATACAACATCCGGGCACTGAAGTGACTGGCTGTTCTTACAGAGTTCCAATCTTGAGTTCCCAGCACCCATGTCAAGTGGCTCACAACCACCACTGTTTCAACTTCAGGAAATCAGATACCCTCTTTTGGCCTCTGCAAGCAAAAGATACAGCTTCAGAATAGACACACTATGTGTTGCATACACACCCAGACAAATAAATAAAAGTAAACCTAATCTTAAATAAAAACAAACAACAGATCCACATTTGGCCTAGATTTCAGAAAATTAAACATATATATTTGTGTGTGTGTGTGTGTGTGCAAGTTCATGTGTACGTGAGTCTATGTGTATGCACATGCATGTGGAGGCTGGAGGTCAACCTCATGTGTCATTATTTAGACACTGTTCACACAGTTTTCTTTGACACACTGTCTCTTACTGACCTGCAGTCCAGAGAGCTGCCTGCCTGTCCCTCCCCAGCACTGGATTAAAGGATGAGTCACCTCACCCAGACATTTATGTGAGTTCTAGGATCAAATTCAAATCATACTCCTCAAAGGCAAGCACTTTACTAACTGAACTACCTCCCTATCCAAGAGAGTGCAACCTTATCATTGTCACTAGCGCTCATTCCGAGATCCCTGTGAGCCCCCAGCTCACAGCTCCAAAGGGCTAGTTCCCTTATCTTGGGCTACAGACATTCCTTACCTACCAATCTTATGACCAATAGACAAAAGCCTCTCGGAATCTATTGACTGAGTAGACCACTAGCTTCCACAAATCCCAAAGCTAAGGATGCCATCAGAGAGCAACCCCAGGCCTATGGCAAAACTCCCCCCATCTTGCTATAACTGTCTTTCTGGTGCACCATCACTGGATTTTAAACTTGCCTTGACTTAAGACTTTCTTTGTCTCATAAAACCATGAAACTGCTTTCATGTCAGAGCATGGAATTTAGGATCATCGCAAACCATATCCTCAGGCCCAAACTATCTCTTATTCCCTTTAAAATGAGAGCTGTTTTTACACTGACACTACCCATCCCCAGTCAACACAGGGGACAGGCAACACAGAGAACAGCAGCTTTGAGGATAATTTATCGATCCCAGACAGAAACAAAACTCTCTCTCTCTCTCTCTCTCTCTCTCTCTCTCTCTCTCTCTCTCTCTCTCTCTCTCTCTCTCTGGTTGCAAGCATCAGGTTCCTTGTAATTAGCAGGGTTTCTTTCAACCTGGTGGGAGCAGCATTCTATTCTTCAATGGGGCATCTTTTCAGCTCACAACCTTGCTCACTTCCTCCCACTGCCTGGTGCAAAGGAGGAACGAACTGAAGACAGCCCATGAGAGAGTGGGGGAAGAGGGTGCTAGGAAAGCCTCCCCTCCGGGCAGACTCCAGGTTCCCAAGACATCCAAATCATCTAGTCCTTATTTCTTTTTCTGTTGCTGTGAAAGAAACTCTTGACAAAACCAACTTACAACAGAAATGCTTATTCTGGCTTAGTTTATACGTCGGCCCAACTATCACCTCACTGTCCTGGAGCTGGAATCACATCATAGTGGGGAATGCCAATGCAGCAAAAGCCTCAGTCAGCTATCATTCGTGTCAATCCAGTCAGGAAGCAGAGGGCAATAAAAGCATCCCACTGTTCAGCTCCGTTCCTTCACTTTCATAGTCCAGGATCCCAGGCAGAGGATGGAGAGAGTCTTCCATTTCAAATAGCACGATCAAGATAATTTCCCAGGGTGTGTCCAAAGTCTCCCTCCTCAGTCTAGATTCTGTCAGGGTGGCAATTAACACTAAGCTTCAAGCACTTCCTCCAAAGTAAATACCAGAAGGCACAGTACACTGTAGACAATGAAGTGCTCCCTATCTCTGACAAATCAATACCCACCCTTGATGAGCATCTATAGGGGCTGACTACCAGTTTTATTATTCTTTTGAGGTCCAACCCTGTTAAGGCTGATAACATGGTGTTGGCCAAGTCCTTAGCAACGCTGGATCTCACTGTGTAAGTGTAAAAGTGTAAATAATGTTTCTTTCACAGTATTTTCTTTTTCTATGTAAGGGAAGAACCTAGTGCCTTGTAAGCATTTGCTACTCTCATTTACTCACTGAATAATCCTTAATCAACCTGGAAATGCCATACACAACAGCAAAACCAGTAAGCTCCCTGTCCTCAAGCGTAAAGTCTGCTGGGGGAACCTGCCCCTGAACAAGGACCTGTGTGAGGTGTGTTATGAAAGGGAAGTGTAGAAGGCTCTGGTGATGCGTATCTGAGGGAATCAATCCCTGAGAGATCAGGGAATGATGACCTTTATAGCAGGAGGATGTAGGGTGACATGCAATTAAACAAGTACAGGCCCCAAAGGGGCACTCCACATAAAGGAAACTGCACGTGCAAAGGCCCAGAGTTCAAGGATAGTGTAGCACACTGGGAAAGCTAGAAGGTGGCTAGAATAGCAGGTCGTGAAAGACCTAAGTGTTCTTCCAGCGAGGACACACTCATTTGTCCCTGCCTTCCATTTTATTGATTCTGGTGTAACTGGGAAAGCAGAAGCTAAGGAAAGAAACAGACCCACACACTGGCTAGTGTCCCACACGGGGGCAACCCTCCCACCCCATCCCCAGCACACTGGCTAGTGTCCCACACAGGGACAACCCTCCCACCCCATCCCCAGCACACTGGCTAGTGTCCCACACAGGGGCAACCCTCCCACCCCATCCCCAGCACACTGGCTAGTGTCCCACACAGGGGCAACCCTCCCACCCCATCCCCAGCACACTGGCTAGTGTCCCACACAGGGGCAACCCTCCCACCCCATCCCCAGCACACTGGCTAGTGTCCCACACAGGGACAACCCTCCCACCCCATCCCCAGCACACTGGCTAGTGTCCCACACAGGGGCAACCCTCCCACCCCATCCCCAGCACACTGGCTAGTGTCCTGACAGGAGGCAACCCTCCTGCCCCAGAAGATGGATGCATCTCTCAGGCCACAGAGCCGTCCTTGCTTCCCAGACACATAATTCTCTCCAGGATATGCAACAGCAAATGTTTGTCTTCAATCCTTCACTTAGAATTCCCAAGGAAAATTAAGGATAACAATGTCTCCCTCGGATACCTAGTATCTCATTCTGTGTATGTGTGATGAAAACAAGCCCAATCATTTTACAAGAATTTTATTTTTATTTTTAACTCTGCTCGTGCCTGTGGGACACATGAGTACAGGCGCAGAAGGAGTCCAGGGGAATTGTGGGCAGTTGTGAGCTGCCCCATGTGAGCGCTAGGAACGGACTCAGGACTTCTGCAGGAACAGTATGCGTTATTAATTGCTGAGCCACCTCTTCAGCCCCCAGCAGTTGGATTCCTGACATTCAAATGTGGAAATGTGATGAGTAGATTTTCTAGATGAAACTCTTAGATTTTTATATGATGAGGCTGTTACCAGAACCTTTCTACCTCCAAAAGCTAACACTTTTGTGTCCATTTCTCTTGTGTAGTCAGTCTCAGAGCAAACCAGCCCTCTTGGCCAGGCATACCTTCCTCTGACCTGGTCCCCTCCTGCTGGCACTTACTGACTTATATTGGAGCGTTGCCAGTGAGTGACTGGTGCTGTCTGGGCACAAAGTGGAGCTCCCAGACGCAGCGCCTCTGAAAGTAAACCAGGCTACTGAGCTCCCTACATGAGCTCCCTACTTCACTTCAGTAAGGTCAGCGCAGAATCAGGCCAAACCTACAGGGATTCCAAATGACTACTTATTTTGTTTCCTTGGTGAGATTAAGATACTTGAGGAGGCTGGAGAGATGGCTTAGTGGCTAAGGGCTTGATTTCAGACCTCAGCACCCATCTCAGGCAGCTCATAACTGCCTATAACTCTAGCTCCTGGGGATCTGCCACCTCTAGCTCCCATGGGCATCTGTACTCACATGCATATAAACCACACAGAGATACACAACTAAAAATAATTTAAGGATCTGCAAACAAGGAGCCTTCGGATGGTTAATTTTGTGTGTCAACCTGGATAAGCCAAGGGATACCCAGATAGTGCACTCGACATTATTTGTAGTTCCAGAAGAGATTAGCCTTCTTGCCCTGAGTAAAGCAGAAGACCCTCCTCTATTTAGGTGGACATCACCCAATCCCTCAGGCCCCACCCTGAGCCCCAGCCAAACAGGAAGCCAGGGGAAGGTTAAAGGCTCCTTCCCACTGTTCTGGGAATTACCTTTTCTGCTTTACATTTACTTGCTTTTCTGGCCTTCAGGCTTAAGCTAGACTCTCCAGAGGGGCTCCCGCCTATCCTTGGTCTATCTCCAGCCTTCTGTGATAGACCATTCTACTTCTCAGTCTGTCTAAACATATTAGCCATTACCTTCTGAGTCTCCTAGAGCTATATGAATATGCATCTCTCTGGGGAACCTGACTACTCAATGGCTCAGGAGCTCTAACTCCACTCCCCACTCAGAAAACGGTCAGTGGAACATCCATTCTCCTGCAGGATCAGAACCACTGAGAGGTGGGGAGTCCCCACCCCTCCTCTCTTCAGCAGTAGCCTTGGCTGCAACTTGAGGAAGCACGTTTCAGAGTTTGCAAACAGGACTGTTGAGGGCTGCCACCTACTACCACTCTCTCTTCCTTGGAGAGTTTACAGACTCAACAACCTTGGAGCATGGCTAAGCAATAGTGGGCGGTTCAAGCTCCTCTTCCTGGTTCACGGATGTATGCTCATCTTGACTCTAAATGTCAGAAACAGGGATGTGGGAAAGTTGAATGGGACAGACAATTCAAGCCACTCAGGACAAACAAGCCACAGCGGAGAGCACACAACACAGCGGGTGTCACAGGAGGAAGTGAATGACAAAACAGCAGCGTGGAGCTGACCACAGAGAGAGCAGGCTGGAGGAGGGACTAGCAACCCAGAGAGCCCCAAAGGCCAGGACAAGCCTGGCACTTGGGAGATAGAAACAGGTAATTCTCTAAGCCTTGCTGGCCAGCCACCATAGCCAAATTGCTAGGCTCTGGGGTTAGTGAGAGACTCTGTCTCAAAAATTAAAAACTAATTAAGGAAGACATCTCATGTTAACCTGTGTCCCCTCCCTCAAAAAGCCTCTTATGGGGCTGGCTTCAACACAACATCTCTCTGGCCTCTCATCCTTTAATGCCAACCATCTATAGTCTTTCAGATCAGAACTAACGAGATTCCATAATGGCCATAGAATTTACCAGCATATCATCCATGACGGACCACAATAGGCACATCTGGTACAGGTCCTGTACAGTGAGAGGTAATTCTTTCTCAGAAAGCACAAACTACCACCAGTCACTTCTACTGTTAAGGTGGAACAGAGCCTTAAAGTGAAGGCCAAGGGCCATTGTTAAAAAGTACAGCTCATTGCCAGTTGGTGGTGGCACACGCCTTTAATCCCAGCACTCAGAAGGCAGAGGCAGTGGGCTCTCTGTGAGTTTGAGGTCAGCCTGATCTATAGAGTGAGTTTCAGGACAGCCAAGGCTATACAGAGAAACCCTGTCTCAGGACTGCTTGTAAAATGACACATACCCAACTGATAATACAAGATTGCTTCTACTAATGAGCGTGCATTTTAGAAGTGCATAGGAAAGGAAGTGTTTATTCCTGGGGAGGAGATTAAACATACTTATGTCCTTTGTCGGATTTATTTGTTTTCTCTAAAGTTCTATAATAAACATTATCTGATGAGAAAAAATTTTTCGCCAAGAAAAATATCTGACCCACCCATTTCTCTATAGCCCCACAGCGACCAGCCTAGTCCAGAGCTGCATTCTTCACTGACATCTGGCTTTACACCACAGCCCACAAGGTCCTTCATATTGAGGCCAGTGTCTTGTTTTATTTTTTTTAATTATTTATTTGTTTTATATGTGTTGGTGTTCTGCCGTTTTGCCTACATATACTTGTATGTCTGTGTGAAAGTGATGGATCCTTTGGAACTGGAGTTACAGACAGATGTGAGCTGCCATGTGGGTGCTGGGAATTGAACCTGGATCCTTTGGAAGTGCTTGTAACTGCTGGAGCCATCTCTCCAGTCCTCAGAGTACTCTTTTCAAAACATAGATCTCGTGTTGCCCAGTGGTAGAATATTTCCCCCAGCATGCTCAAAACCCTGGGTTCAAGTCCCTATCTGAAAATCTTCCCTAATGCACCAGTGTTAATTCAGTTGTGGGCCAGCCAGCCGTGGTGTCCAGCCTCAAGTTTTATGGCCTGGTCCTATGAGCCCTGACTTTTGTTTTCCATAGAATTCTCTCTCCTTTTTGAAGTCAGAGCTGTGGCTTTCCCTAGCCTGTCTCCAGATAAACTGCTAAGCATCTAGAAGCCCTTTTTAGATTTAATGTGAACTCTCAGAAGGCAAGAAGCACTGAAGCCTCAGCCTGTCACATAGTAAACACTAAATAAATAGTGAAATGAAATATGTTCTTTCTTTGACCACATTCTGGGGCCGGGGCAGTGGTAATCCACTTTCCTGGCATGCGCAGGGCTCCAGGGTCAAACCTCAATCCTCAACACCACAAGAAGGGAAGGAAGGAAAGGAAAGGAAGCAGAAACACACAGACAGGTACATGAGGTCCTGAACACAAATCCAGCACTAAGTACAGCCCTTTTCCTTAGAATGTATCTCCTAGGATTCTCTAAGAACTTTTATTTTGAAGAAGAGAATGTGGGCAGAAATGTGCTGTGTCTCCATGTCTGTGTCCCCATGGCTCTGTACTCTGACAAGGCAGTAGTGACAGTGCCGTAACAAAAGTGATACAACTAGTAGCCTTTTAAATACATTCTTGTTCTCATCAAAGAAGGGCATTTGCTCACCTATTCCATCTGAAAGCCCAGTATTCAAAGTCCAAAGAAACATCTCTCAGCTTGTCTGTCCACTTGATACCAGTCCATCTGGCTAACTCAAAGCTATTAATAATCTAGAAATAAATCATCTAATCTGGGGGCGTGGGTGGGCAGGGCAGAAGATATTTGGGCCTTTTGGGGTTAAGGGATGCTGGGAATTGAACCTGTGCCCTTATGCATGCTAAGCACAGGCTCTACCACTAATGCTGTGATGGAAGACAGTTTAGATGGGAACTCATCCCATTGTCTAACCCTTTCTTGGTTTCATTGTATTAACTGCCGAGATGGTCTTTGCAGTCTTTGCTACTTGGTGTGATGTTGCATGAATAAAAGAAACTCAGGGGCAAATCTCTGGGAAAGGCAGAGATATCAGAGAAGAAACTCCACAGTCAGATCTCCCCCAGCTGTCTTCCAGCTTCCTCAGCCTGGCTCCTCCTGGCTTCTTCTGCCTGCTCTGTCTTTCTATGTCTGCCTTAAATACTTTCTTTACTCAGTTAAGGCGTGGCACCACCTCTGGCTGCCTGGGAGCCCGGAATTCCTTCTGTAAACTAAGATGACCTCAAACTCAGATTGGATTAAGGGCATAGTGTGGTGGGATTCAGGTGTCAGCTCCTGAAGGGGGTGTGACCAGCCTCATTCAAGAGAGGCTACTGGAAGCTGCAGACCCCTGTTTGTTCCTGCCTTCTTGAGAGACTGGATCAATGTCCATCGCTTGGACCATCCAATCGCTCAAGTGTATTCCTAAACTGTAACCTGTTATCGTGAGTGTTAATTTGTTTTCCAATAAATATTAATCTTGTATTGGTATGTTTTAAGTGAGATTTCCTGCTATATCTGGCACCCACGCAGGATGCCATCTGTTACAATAATGTTTCTGGTCCCGGGGCAGCCAGAGGTCCAGACCCACAGACCTGCAGTTCCAGACCGCTTAGCTGTCCAACGCTGCTTTTCCTCCAAAAATGACTCAGACACTTATATTAACTTCATGCTGTTTGGCCTATGGCTTAGGCACATCCCTAGCTAGCTCTTACATCTTAATTCAACCCATTCTCATTAATCTGTCTGCCTCGTGGCACTCACTCACCTGTGTTCCTTACATGTTTCTTCTCAGATGGTTGGCTCGGTCTGCCTCTGACTCCGCCCTTTCTTTCCTACCTATTCTGATTCCCCCACCTACTTTTTCTATGGTGACTGTCATGGGCCAAAACAGCTCCTTTATTTAAAGATTGATATTTACAGCATACAGAAAGACATTCCCACATCAGCATAGGTCACCAGGATATTCCCCGTGCTGGGGTTAAAGGTGTGAGTTACCACTGTGTGATCCTCCTAGACTGACTGTGGGTAGATCCCTCTGACATCTCCGCTGTTTTTATTATATTTGAAAATATCCCCACAGTGTGATGGTGCTCATGGACTGCATCCAAGCATATGCAGCACAGCCTGTTCTGGCATCTGTGGAGTCAACTCCCTGCTGCTGCCGTGCGTTCTGGAGCAGACACAACTAGGCTAATGACACATCTGGAGCTGTCTTGGATGTTGCAAGTGGTGCCAGCCAGGGACAAGAGAATATGGACACTGGGAACTCTCACCAGTCAGATGAGGGAATGCTCCTGGGAGATACACACTTATATAGAGAAGAAGCAGAAATAAAGGAAAAGAAACAAGGAACACATAGCGAACGAGTGCAACTCTAAGCACCAGGTGTGAGGGACAAGTAGACTCTAGAGACAGCCAATTACATGTCGGTACTTTGAGAAACTCCAGAAGCAGGGTGGAAATATTGCAGCTCCGTCAGTTCTTAGATTATGTTTAGGGGACATGTTTTTAGAAGAAGGGACATTAGAATTGGCCGTGTGAGAAAGAATAGAACAGTTGGGGGATAGATACAGGGCTTAAGAATCATTTTCAATTTTGGCTTATGGAGTCTTATTTGTGATTCCATGGATCCACTGCCACTACCTAACAGGAGGGCAGACTGGGGGCAGATCTAGGTCTTGTCCCTTAGATCATAAGGACCAACATCTTGTCCCACAGAAACAGCCACAGATGGGGACACACACACACACAGCCGCAGCTTCCACAGCATCCCCAGTACCTGAGGGAACAGAGAAAAGTTCAATTTATGAGTCAGGCTTGCCCTGACCTGCCTGATGCCTTGCATGCAGACACTTGGGGGAGAGAAGGGAAAGACCGAGCCCTACAACCCAGGGTGATATTGTTCCCCCAGTTCCCAGAAGGCTTTGTTTAGGGAGAGGACACTAATAGTTTTAAATGCTTTCCCATATTTGAGTCACCTGAGCAAAATAACCCAGAGCAAATGCTGTGCTGTCCTGAGACTGTGTGGCCTGTGGGTCTACCGCTCTGTACAGCTAATGTACAGTGCCTGGCCTCCCTCTGATTGGATAAGTGTGGCAAAATCATACATAAAACCTGGGGACTACCTATTATTTAAAACTGGGTTTATAGAAAGAATTCAGGACCAGGCACAATGTAATTTATCTCATGAAACTGTTATAATCATAGCCACATTCCTGGGTACAGGGCATTATGAAGAGATTGACAACCAATTACACTATCCTTTGCAATTCCATCAACAATCAACATTGTCACCTAAAGACATGGGGATTGTTGCCCACCTAAGAAAAAAGAAACTTGTTGCTGACTGAGATCCACCACAACCCAAAAACTTATATCTAGACTCCATGGCCCAGTACCTTCGAGCATGTCTCTGGCAGCTGCCCTTAAGGAAGCCTTATGCCCTGAGGAAGCAGCTGGTAACCTGTTGTTATTAACATGGGAAAACAGGGCATTTTGCTCATGATGCCACTACAGGAATTTCAAATTAAAAATAAGTGGGATTTTGTGCTCCTGGATGGTCTGCATAGTGGTGCCAGGGTTATGCCCAAGATGTCAGAAATCCACCGGGCTGAAGAATATGGTTCATAAGCAGAGTTTCGTAGGCAACCTCTGAGAGGGTAAAGACACTACTGATGTGGCCTTCCTAGACCCACCACACAGTAGGAACTATCACCTCTCCCCAACACTATCAAACTGTAGGCAGGCGCTATCTCCCTGTGAATCCCCATGACCAACAGGACAAACATATGACCTTCAGCCACCAAAGTGCTCTATTGGGCACCTGCAGGAGGGGGAGATCTGACCTCAGCTCTACCATTCAACTTATACGGACCTCAGCATGGTTTTAAAAAATTAGTCTAAATAACGCCTTATTTAAAGACCTGGATGAGGAAGAGACTTTTCTAACTTGTTAGAGAGAACAGTTAGATCTTTCTACAATAGCCTGTCCCTGTCTGTGTGTTGTAAAGAAAGCCTGTGCTGTGAACTGTTTTCTGCTGGACACAAAAGTTTTTTAAATGTAGTAGAGGTATAAAAGTTATACTATCTGTCTTAATTAGGGTTCCTATTGATGTGAAGAGACACCATGACCACAGTATCTCTTATAAAGGAAAATCTTTAATTGAGGTGGTGGCTTACAGTTCAGAGGTTCAAGTCCATTATCACTATGGCAGGGGCATGGGGGCATTGAAGGCAGACAAGGTGTTGGCTGTATCTCGATCAGAAGGCAACAGGAAATCCACTGTGAAACCGGGAATAGCTTGAGCATAGGAAAACTCAAAGCCCATTCCCACAGTGACAGGCTTCCTCCAACAAAGCCATACCTAGTCCAAGAAAACCACACCTCCTAATAGTGCCACTACCTATGTGATGTGGGAATGCCTTTCTGTATGCTGTGAATCTCAATCTTTAAATAAAGGAGCTGTTTTGGGCCATGGCAGGCACCATAGAAGAAGTAGGAGGAGAAATCAGAGCATAAGTAGGAGAAGCAGGGCGAAGTCAGAGGCAGATCGAGCTGAAGCCGCCCAAGGAGCAACATGTAAGAAACACAGGTGAGCCACGGGCCACGTGGCAGACAGATTAATGGAAATGGGTTGATTTAAGATGTAAGAGCTAGCTAGCAATGTGCCTGGGCCATAGGCCAAACAGCATGAAGTTATTATGAGCATCTGAGTCATTTCTGGGGACCTGAGCAGGTGGCTGGGCAGCTTAGAGGTCTGGCACAGCAGGGTCTGGGTCTCTGGCCGCCCGAGACCGAGAAACCCCACTACTACAGATGGCACATCCAACGTGGGTCGATTATCCACTTAAAGCCTGAGAAAGATTAGAAAGAGTTCTAGATCACAGAAACTGAGCCAAGGCAGCTTCCGAATTGTGTATACGGAGCAGGCCATTGTACAAAAAAAGCGTGGCATCCGGGTCACATTCAAAATGGCGCCGGCGGACTGGCAGCAGGCAGTGTAAGCTGCAATCATGCCGGTTCCTGAAATCTCACAAAAGACTCAGTAGCATGTGATTGATTTTAGATTTCTGCTTATTTTGAACAAAAAGGAAACAAAGACAATTACTTAGTAGCAGCATTTTCTTTAGTCTGCTCTGTTCGCTGGCCGTGAATAGAGAGACGTGGTCCCTTTAAGAGAACTTAGTGATTCAGCCTAATCTGCAAAAACTATGCAGCTCTTTAAGAGAGTGTATTTTAAAAGGTCTTATGGTTAGAAGATGATTAAGGATTCACAATAAAACAGATTCAGAGGAAAAGAAAAAACCTATAAACGGGTTACAATGTGTGTAAAAGCCACATAGTCTTCAGAGAGAAAAGAGAGAAGATAAAGTCTTTAAAAAGAGAAATAGAGTATTAAAAATATAATAAGCCACGTAAAGATGGAAAATAGACACAAAATCTGGATTTTGGTTGTTATTGTGTTTTCTTTTAATTTTTTAACTGTTAATGAGCTAACTGCAGAAAGATAATGGATTGCAAATGCAAAGGCTACTAAGTTAAACAAGAATATATGTTCTAAAGGTATTTTGAATTTGAAATTTGTGTATAAGGATTTATTGCTTTGGAAGAGTTCTGCTTTTGTTTCCACAGAAGATGAGAACCTGTGGATTGCTTCCAGGCAAATATGGTTTCATCAACCGAGACCCCCTGAAAAAATCTCTGAAGGGAAGAGATGGCCGTATCAGCTTCAGGGCTGCAGACTGATCCAGTCTCAACAACCGTGAGATTTTCAACGCCCCATAATCAGCAGGAAGTAGTAATAGAAAACTACGCCCAAACTCCCCAAATATTGTTTCTAAATGTTTGTTTTCATTATAAATGGTTAATGGTCATAGTTAATCTCTTTCTAAGAAGAAAAAGGGGATATGGTATATGAATGATTTTTTTAAAAAAATTAGATTATTGAATTTACTTAGATCAGGAAATCAGCTGTTAATCTCAAAACGTTTTACATTGGTATAGATTTTGGTTTATTGATACAAATTTAAGGTCAATTCTCTTATGCTATATGTATTTTTCTACTCTTAAAGATAGGATGTTTATGTAACTGATTTAGAATTGTAATGTATAATTAAGAAATGCATGTTAGTTAGATTTTTAGATATACAAAGATATCGTTCAATTAGGTAGGTAATCTTCAAATACTTCTACGACCTACAGAATATGGCATTTAAAATGTTTTAAGAACTTAGACTTTTCTGGACAGTGAGACAGATCTTCTCCTGGCAGCACCAATCTTCTCAAGAAAAAATGGGCATTGAAGAAACTCCATATGGAGTCTTATTTGTGGCAATGTTTAGCCAGTGGACATGAACCTGTTCTTATATTGACTGCTTGACAGTATGCTGTTTTAAGTGGACATGCAGGTTTCATAAGAAGGTGACCTCTGAACTTTGGCAGAACAAGTCGAGATGGTCCTTCATGTTCCTGCTTTGCAGAATAAACTGTCAGACATTCTTCAGGACTCGAGGAGAAGCAACTGATGAACTGTGCCAGAATGGGCAGAGCAGATTTTCTGCTTCACTGAAATGGAAAGAGACTCTGGGCCTGTAGGCTGAAGATGGATGCCCCAACTTTATAAAGGAACTTTGGGTGACTGTCCAGGCAGATAGGTGTCATCTCTGTCATTTCTAGATTTTAGAAGTCGTTTGCACTTCTGGTTTACTTGAGTAAATATATCGTTCTGTGGTCTTTGATGTAGTTGAAGATTAGATAGTTATAGGCACAGTTTTTCTTAGTCATTTGAAAGGTATATTAGATAGGAAACTTTAGATTCATAAAGATAAGGTGGTTGATAAGAGTATTTTCTTTAATTTTGCTAAATATAAATAGACTAGATATTGTAACTGTAATTCTTGCTTGATAGCTATTTTGTTATATGCAATTTTACTATGTTAAAATTGAAACCTTCCCTTTTGATTAGACAGAAAGGGGGAAGTGATGTGGGAATGCCTTTCTGTATGCTGTGAATCTCAATCTTTAAATAAAGGAGCTGTTTTGGGCCATGGCAGGCACCATAGAAGAAGTAGGAGGAGAAATCAGAGCATAGGTAGGAGAAGCAGGGTGGAGTCAGAGACAGATCAAGCTGAAGCCGCCCAAGGAGCAACATGTAGGAGCACAGGTGAGCCACGGGCCACGTGGCAGACAGATTAGTAGAAATAGGTTGATTTAAGATGTAAGAGCTAGCTAGCAATGTGCCTGAGCCATAGGCCAAACAGCATGAAGTTAATATAAGCGTCTGAGTCATTTCTGGGGACCTGAGCGGGCAGCTGGGCAGCTTAGAGGTCTGGCACGGCACGGCAGGGTCTGGGTCTCTGGCCGCCCGGGACCTAGAAACCCCACTACTACACCTATGAGCCTTTGGGAGCCAATTACATTCAAACTGCCACACCTGATGCCAGGACATGGGAACTCTTGCATCATCCCCCAAGTTCTTGTTATGTTGGTGCTATTTAGTAGCATTTATTAGTGTAGAGCCCAGACCATCGGCTGGAGGTACTGCGTGAGCCAGTCTTTGCCTGGGTGAATAGAAGCTCCTTATGGCCATGCTTCATTCCTCTTTACCAGAGGAATTTGTCTTTTCTGGAGAACAAGCTGGACAAACAGTAAAGCAATGCACCCACTTTGTTTGTTTTCAGCCTGTCATGTGTGATGCCTTTAGCCCCAGTGGATTCCATCCCAGTACTCTCTGACGGATGGATGCTCCTCACGTCTCCTTCTTTGGGAAAGTAGTTTGTGAGGGTTTCTGTTGACACCTGTTCTCATTTTATTGTTTTTGTTTTTTGAGACAGGATTTCCCTGTGTCCTGGAACTTGCTCTGTAGACCAGGCTGGCTTCCAACTCACAGAGATCCGCCTGCCTCTGCATCCCAAGTGCTAAGTGCTACCACCGCCGACCGATCTGTTCTCATTTTTTTTTTTAATGCCTCTGCTCACAAGAGGCTACAGACCATACTACATTGATACATTTGCCATTATAGGCTGTCCACAGCACATGAAGACAGGCAGTGCTCCTACATATACCCTATCAATTCTTTAAACAAGACCTATTTGCTCTAATTTTTAAGAATCTTATAGAAGATGACCTCACTGCCCCAGAATAGCACCAGTCATTAAAGGTCAGAGTAAAATCTAAGGCGCCACGTTAATCTCGTGCTGGGGAAATGGTTTGGCTCCTCAGCTTTTCTAATGTAGAAATGAGGGCATGCTTATGTTCTCCCTGAAGGCACACAGTGGCCACTTTGGGCAACTTGGAGACACTTAAAAATCCATGCAACCAGTGGTGAGCCTGGCTCCAGGTATGAAGAAGCTGAGTAGGACCCACAGAGAAACCAGCATAGCTAAAACCAATGACCAATCTCAAAAGAGGAGGGCTCCTGTATTAACTATAAGAGAGACACTGCCACCAACCACCAACATGGCTTCTGACAATAAATTAATTAATTAATTAACTAATTAATTAATTTTTTAAAAAGGCTGGAGGGAATGGCAGAGGGGGAACATGCAGCTTGAGTTTAGAAATGGCTTGGTCACATCCTCCTATGCCTGTTTGTGACAATGAGTCCTTCTGTTTGGGGGTTACTGCTCTAACCACCTAGAGTCCCAATGGCTCAGCCATGGGTTACAGCCTATGATGTGGACAGGATTTAATGTCACAAAACTACCAACACACAGTGTGACAGCAGCTCCTTATAATGAAAGCAGATACAACTGGGGATTAATTGAGACCAACCTGCTGGAAGTTTCTGGACCCAGGATAATGTGGAAAATGTAACAATGTAGATGTGACCCAGGTATGTCTACACACCCAAGAACAGCAAAAGGCATATAACGGATCGTTTCTTCTGCTACTTCGAGAAACCATTCCTGATGAGCTTCAAGGCTTCACTCCCTTAAATATTCCTTTTGTTTGTGTTGGGCCATTTACTGTTACCCCTTATCACCCTCACAATAATAAAAACTGTTGAATATAGAAAGAGTAGTCCTAAGAGAGATATTTATAACATTCAGTGCCCTAACCTTTATGCACATACCTATATAAATAAACACATACAAACAAATACATACAAAAACAAATCTTAAAAGATCTCAAAAGAATACTCTACCACTGCATCTCAAGGGATTAGAAAAACAAGACCATGCCACACATCTTCAAAAGAAAAAAGCTATAGAAGCCAATAGGAAAATAATCCAAAGCTGAAAGCCAGCAGCTTCATGAGACAACTATGCAGACAGCCAGAAAGTCCCACAAAAACGCTTGCAAGTCAAGATAAGAAAAGATAAAATAATTACACTGTTAAGTGTGGCTAGAAACTTCAAAACCAGATCTATCAAAGGTGAAACACTTCTGGAATGCTGAGGGCTCTTGGAATGCAGCTTGAGTTTAGAAATGGCTTGGTCACATCCTCCTATGCCTGTTTGTGACAATGAGTCCTTCTGTTTGGGGGTTACTGCTCTAACCACCTAGAGTCCCAATGGCTCAGCCATGGGTTACAGCCTATGATGTGGACAGGATTTAATGTCACAAAACTACCAACACACAGTGTGACAGCAGCTCCTTATAATGAAAGCAGATACAACTGGGGATTAATTGAGACCAACCTGCTGGAAGTTTCTGGACCCAGGATAATGTGGAAAATGTAACAAGTTACATTTATAAGTTAGTATAACCACCTCAGAGCATTGCTTGTCCAAACACAGACTTTCTGCCATGAACAATTCCAGATCTGGGGAAAACATCTAGAAAAACTTACACCATAGGACATTAGAGCAATGATGTTCCAGCATTAATCAGGAGAACAGCAATAGTAAGTTATTAGTGACCTGTGAAGGCACAAAAGTCATGTGACCTATTTCCACAAACTGTGACAGGCTCCTGGGAGTGTTTTATGTAGCTAGTAATTCCACTTATGGTTTGGTTACTTAAGTCATTGAAACGTGACATTCTAGTCAATCTTGTTTCACAAACTGGAACATTAACATTTCCAATCATGTTATAATTTACATTTTAAACTAAAGAAATAATCACTGCATTCTGAATCCCTTTACCATGCATAAGGAAGCATTTAATTGCTTTCTGTGACACTCACAGATCACAGATACCTAAAGAAAACATTTATATCTTTCTGTCACATAATGAAATTAGCCAAAGTATTTAGGTTATGTTTGGAAGTGTCTTATTTAGGAATTGCTTAACTATACAAAAAGTAAAAGACTCAGATATTTTTAAACAACAAAATAATCAAAATGTTCATTAATAACAAAGGTATAAATTGTGCTGTATAGTATATTTATTGTCTATTTATATTAGATGGCAATCTAAATCAACAGGAAATCACCATCTACAGACACAGGGACAAACATCATAAGCAACCCTACACTAAAAAAATACTGTTGCATGATCAACCTCTCTAGGACTCAGAAATGAACAAAATAATCTGTTGTTCCAAAAGTGAGAGAGAGGTATGCTTGGTGGAGTTGGGAGACAGGATGTAGGGAGCCAGCCGCACCCTAAAGATGGCGCTTGTATCGGGCCTATGACTAAGCGGTTTAAGGAAGCTCCTTAGTAAACAAGTCACTGCGCATGACACCTTGTAATTTTCCAGCAAGAAGCCTGGCCCCCAGACAGATACATCATATGGGGTGAGGGTGTGCTGACCAATGGGAAAGGCCCACGTCAGAGATAAACAATGTTGCCTATAAAAGCGGCCTGCCTGGGAGGCTCGGGGTCTTCCGTTCTTTGCCCTAGTGTGTGAAGCTTCAATAAACCTGCTGCAGAAGGATCCTGTTGTACTGCGTCTTGTTTGCGGGCAAAGAAGGCGCGGGACAAGTGGTGCCGAAACCCAGGAAGGACAACATCAGCTGCACCAGCGGAGACCCCTCGGTGATGAGGAGGATTCAGAACTGCAGAGTGTTCGCTCGGAGAGGTATGGTCCCTGACTGAGGTTTGGTTTTTAATGCTTACTGGCAGGAGGTTTTGGCAGGATTAGGTTTGGTTCTAGTCACCCTGATCATCTTTCTTGTGGTTGTCTTTCTTTTTCATCGGTTTCGGTGCTGAGTGCCTAAGACCGATGTAGGTAAGCGGCAGCGCTTTTTGGTTTCGTTTATGGTATCATGGGTACTTCGCAGTCGATGATCTCGACCCTGGATTTCATTTTAAAACAGCATGATATCAAAATTGCACTGAGAATCCTTAAAGGATTCATCAAGGAGGTTGATCGGGTCGCCCCATGGTACGGTTGTTCGGGGTCCTTTACTGTTTCTTCCTGGAACAAGTTGGGGAGAGACCTCGATCGAAAATTTAATGAGGGTGATTTAAGGATGGGCACCAAAGCTATATGGAAGATGATCAAGAATTGTTTAAAGGATGAGTCCTGCTTGCCAGTGGTCATGGAGGGACAGATAATGTTGAGAGAGGTTCAGGATAGCCTATCAGAAACCGAGCGGGATGAGAGATTGGGAGCGCGCCCCAAGGAAACTGTACATAAGGAAAAAGGACCCCCGGTACTGGTATGGGGGAGAAAAAGGAAAAAGGACCCCCCGGTACTGGTATGGGGGAGAAAAAGGAAAAAGGACCCCCCAGTACTGGTATGGGGGAGAAAAAGGAAAAAGGACCCCCCAGTACTGGTATGGGGGAGAAAAAGGAAAAAGGACCCCCCAGTACTGGTATGGGGGAGAAAAGTTTCGAGAAAAATTATGAGAAAAATTCAGAGAAAAATTCAGAGGTTAGAAGAAGGAAAGAGACCAAACTTACCTTCCCCTGGAAAGAATTGGCTAATTTAGAGATCAGGGATGAGACAGAGTCCTCTATTTCTTCCTCTAAATCCAGCCATGTAGATGAGGAAGACCCACTAGACCCAGGAGATGAATTTGATTTGGAAGAGGAGGCAGCCAAATATGAGGCAGAGAGATACTACCCTGATGATCCTCCTCGTAACCAAATCAGAAAGAACAGGCACAAGGCAGAAAGCCAGCGAATGCACAGACCTCCACCTATAGCTCCTCCTCCTTATGGTGTGAGCGGTGCTACAAACTTTTCTTTCCTGCCGGAGGCCACGAGGCGACAACTTAGTTTAGCATTTCTGGTATATGAGGGCCAAAATAATGATCGGGTTTATGCCCCAGTAGAATTTAGTCAGATTAAAGAGCTTGCGGAATCTGTCTGCAAGTTTAGTGTAAATGCCAACTTCACTGTTACACAACTTGATCGGCTTGCCTTGTGGAACCTGACTCCATCAGACTGGCAGACGGTGGCCAAAGCTTCCCTGTCAAGCATGGGTCAGTATCTAGAGTGGAAGGCTCTATGGCATGAGATAGCTCAAGAACAGGCTAGAGTAAATGCTGCGGCCATAACCCCTGAACAGAGGGAATGGACCTTTGAGATGCTGACTGGGCAAGGACAGTATGCTACACAGCAGACCCAATTTCCTTGGGGGATTTACCCTCAAATTTCAGCCACGGCCATTCGTGCTTGGAAAGCACTCTGTAAAAAAGGAGAGGGTAGCAATCAGCTTACTAAGATTATCCAGGGACCAAATGAACCATTTGCAGACTTTGTGGCACGCATGACGGAGGCAGCAGGAAGGATCTTTGGAGACCCTGACTCCGTCGCTCCTTTTATAGAGCAACTTGTCTTTGAACAAGCAATATCGGCTGCCCCCGTGTGTGTGTGTGGCCACCCTTTATTTGGATTGTAAGTAATGTTTCTATAGATAAAGATGTTTTAGAGTGTGCCCAGAGCACCTGCTTTTATACCCTTTGTTGGGATGCTCAGAAGCATTCCTTTGCGATGGTGACTCGCATGCCACGATTTGTGCCTGTGCCGGTTGAGGCTCCTAGCAGCATGAGTTTGTTTCGACCTAAAAGAGATTTTGGCATTTCTGCTATAATTGTTGGGATTGTTGCGGTCGCGGCTGTAGGGGCCACAGCAACTGCTTCAGCCCTCGCCCTTTCCAACACCGTGCAAACTGCTCGGGCTATTAATAATTTATCAGCCTCGGTAACAATGGCCTTAGATAAACAAGCATCCGCTAATACCCAAATTCAAAGAGGATTATGCTGGTTAACCAGCGTATTGATTTGGTACAAGAACAATTAGACATTTTATGGCAAATGGCCCAATTGGGATGTGAACAAAAGCTTCCTGGACTTTGTGTTACCTCCATTCAGTATGAAAAATTTTCTAGGGCAGCTAACTTGTCGAAAAGCCTTTCTCAGTTTATCTTACAGAATTGGTCTTCAGAGTTTGAGCAGACGCTACGAGAGCTCCGCGTTGCCATCGTTCAGATTAATTCCACCCGTCTGTCCTTAACAGAGGGCCTTTCCACATGGATTTCCTCAGCCGTTTCGTACCTGAAGGAATGGGCCGGCATGGGAACCCTCGGGATCCTCATGGTCGTGGGATTCGGAGGCAGTCTTTGGCTGATTTGCCAGATGCGAGCGTCCAGAAAGAGAGAAAGGACAATTTTGACCCAAGCCTTAATGGCTATTGAAGATGGACAATCCCCTACGATTTGGCTGGCAGCTCTGAATGAGCAAAAATTTTAAGCTTGACTGATTGTGGTCACCTAACCTTGCGGAAGGTATGCCTCTCCCTGATTGGTGAGGAAGTTTGGGCAGGCTTTGGCCTATTGCTTGGAATTGAGCATGGTTGATTGTGTATACTGTATAGGTATGGCTCTTGCACTGAGAGGCTTAATTGCCATTGCACCTCATTAGAGCATACCTGTTATAGTTTCCATGTGGATTGTAAGGCTAAGGACTGCAATGGTTCCACCTTAGAGTTTGAGGGGATCCATGGAACATGTTTGTCTGCATATGGGCAGGGCACATGAATCCCATCTCCCACAAAGGTGCCGGGCTGGTCGGGAGGTGTACCTGATGGATGCATCAGGAATGTCTCCTTTGTACATAGTTCCCAGAAGTTTTGGGAGGACAAACCTCTGTTTCCATCCACTGGATAGCCTCCCTCATTTTAAATAAAAGAAAAGGGGGAGATGTAGGGAGCCAGCCGCACCCTAAAGATGGCGCTTGTATCGGGCCTATGACTAAGCGGTTTAAGGAAGCTCCTTAGTAAACAAGTCACTGCGCATGACACCTTGTAATTTTCCAGCAAGAAGCCTGGCCCCCAGACAGATACATCATATCGGGTGAGGGTGTGCTGACCAATGGGAAAGGCCCACGTCAGAGATAAACAATGTTGCCTATAAAAGCGGCCTGCCTGGGAGGCTCGGGGTCTTCTGTTCTTTGCCCTAGTGTGTGAAGCTTCAATAAACCTGCTGCAGAAGGATCCTGTTGTACTGCGTCTTGTTTGCGGGCAAAGAAGGCGCGGGACAACAGGAAGCTTCTAGAAGAGTACAGCATTCAGCTCTAACCTGAACACATCATTCCTGACCTGTATGTGTACTGTGTGCCCTTTCTGGGTGTTTTGCCTGCACGTATGTGTGTGTACCACATGTGTGCTTCCTGCCTTCGGAGGTCAGAAGGTGTCAGAAACCCCGGAACTGAATGGCTGGGAAGCCACCATGTATTCTGGGATCAAATTTAAGTCCTTTGCAAGGATGACAAGGGCCATCTCTCCAGTCCCTTCAGTTGGCACATTTTAACTGAAAACCGAAAAGAAGAAAATGCTATGGAACTTAAGCTTTTTGGACCAGGATTTCCTGAGGGGAAACAGCTTATTCTTCTTCGAAAGGCCATGAGGAGATGACTTTTTCCCCCACTGGTACCTATGATTCAAACTGGCACTAAAGCACTGTGCTGCTTCACCTCACTGCTGGGCCTGGCGGCATTTCTGCCGCTACTAAGGTCCTCGTTTCAGCACTGAGGGAAGACAGAAAATACTGCCTTCTGGCCCAGCAAACCAAGATCCTCACAGGCCGCAAGGCTGGCACCCCACCAGCCAGGACCACACTCTGCCCCAATGAAGACAGCCCTTGCCTTGGCCTTCTGAGGAGATGGGAACACCGCAGAGGCGGTGCCTCTGTGATCTGATTGGCTGCAGCAGTGGGCCTGCACATGTGGTTAACTACCCGATAGTAGTTTATGTGCAGAGAAGGAAGGGCCTTTGTCACATTGCTTTGTGGATCCTGAGACCTGGCTGAGCTTAACACTTAACAAGTATGGAATGTACCAATGTTCTAAAAATAGCATGAGAATGGAGTAAAGGTGGTAACAGGGGATAACCCCTTCGATAACATCTATGCATTGACCTTTAAGGCTTCTTGTATGACCTTGAAGCTGTTTTCAACTTGATTTCCTCAGAACTCCAAGCCCAGTCAAGACAACGCTTCCTTTTTACCACACTCCAGGCCAGACTGGGAGACCATTTTTTCTTCTGCATTCACCCCTACCCACTCTCGAATGATAAGAACAAGGAAATACAATTACTTTTTACAAAAATCACTTAGACAAAATATGAATGCCATTTTTTTTTCTTCCCTGGGGAACAGTGACATCAGTGATAAAATCAAATTACTGATAATATTAAAAATAGCCACAAAAATTTTACTAAGCCAAGCTTAGCTTTCAGAATTTTACAAGCATTATTCTATAGAACCCTCAAGAGTCTGATTATGTCATTAACTTTTCACATGCTTATTTTACAGACAGAAAATGAACAGTTGAGAAATTCCCAGAACCTCAGCCTTCAGCCATTGCTTTACCCTGCCTCACTGTGGTCCTGAGAATGCCAGGCGAGTCCTGAAGAACAAGCTCCAGGTGACGCAGGTCTGGGTCAGCAGATGGGATAGAGATGTATAGGCCAGTAACCAGCAATGGCTGCAGCACCACCCAGAGCAGGCCTTCCTGATGCCTCAGTACCCCTGAGAGCTCCAGAGCCTGTCTCTAGACAGGAAGCCAGGGACATAAGGCCTCCATGGAGAGGAAGAGATCTGGTGAGGGTCTGAGGAAAGTGTGCCTTTGGGAAGACTACAGGTAGGGCTATGGTAGGCCCACTCGTGACCTTGATGCTACAGTGGTTTACTATTTGTAATCTGTACTCCACATTAAAGGTGGCTACCCTTGTTGGGTCAATGTCCACATCTCATAAAAAGTTAAGCAGAAATTTCCAGAATCTAGATGAACAGGAGACATAGGGTAGCAGCTGATCACTCTAATGTTTCCCTCCATTCTTTATTGAGGACAATCTAAGCAAATCCCACCTATACTCACCCTCAGTTACTGCCTTCCACACCACTCACCCAGCAGAGAACTGAGCACCTACTGAGCTCTGCTGTGCAAAGCAGCAGAGCGAAGCAAAGCTCCTGGCCTCCAAGGAACTTAGTCTATATTAACTTCATTTGCATATAAATACCTTGTTTACTATGTAAATACTATGTCCAGAAAAGGCAAATACAGTTGGCCAGGACAGTAAAAATAACTGCTGATAGATACTGGACTTCCTTAGGAAATGAGGAAATGTTCTATGATGATGGCTTTGCAATTCTTAATACAATGAAAGGCAGTAGATTTTATGGTATGTGATTTGATCTCATTTGATGGCGTGTAGTGTTAGAAATAACTAGCAACTTTCCAGGTGTGGTGGCACACGCCTTTAATTCTAGCACTCAGGAGGCAGAGGCAGGTGGATCTCCGGGCTACATAGAGAAACCCTGTCTCAAACAAAACGAAACGAAAACAGAACAAAGGACAACAGGCAAAAACAGAAACCAGACAAATTCTATAGCACCAGGCTGAGCTCTCTGGTGAAGGAGGCTTTTTAATGGAACTGCTTGGGAAGATCTTTAAGTAGCAACGTGTTCATTGATACAGCCCTTAAAACACCCAACACATCCATCTGGTGCTAAATTAAGCTGCAGTAACAAACACACAAAGGATACATCCTGGGTTTGGCAGAAGCTGTTTCCACTGTGACTCACTCAGGTTGACAGAGTATCCACCATCTGAAGCTTTGCCAGGACCCAACAGACACAGAAAGTGCTCTGCAGAGTCACATACATCCTGCCCGGAAGTGAGACACCACCTGATAGTTGGTTAAAATAGTCACATGATCTCACCAAACAAGAAGGCTAGAAGTAAAAGGCCTGCAAGGTTTGGGATAGTTGATAAACAGCACCAACGTTATGCAAGGAGTTGGGTTTTGAGTGGTCAGGAGCAGGAATGGGGTCCAGCACACAAGGCTCCCAGTCTCAGCGTGGTAGGCAGCACCACAGTATCCCAGAGGCCTCCGCATCCACAACTAGAGAAAGAATATTCATCTCATCTCTTTCTCACTCCGAGTATATTTCTAACTGTAAGGAATATAGAACACTATACGGAAATGCTAATGTCCTAAGAATTATATAACTTACTATCTGGGCAAAAAAATTGTCTTTGCAATGTAAATAACAAGTGGGCACTGTATAAAATGTTGCTATAGACCCCAACGCATACCAAGTAGGGACAAAGTAAACTACAGCCTTTGTTATCAAAGAAATAGGACTAGTCATGTGTGGCCAGTCTCCAAGGCCTAAGAGTGGGCTAGTTCCTCAGCTTCTAGCTCCCTTATTTTCGGGGGGAGGGAAGCATTGTGCAGGGCACTTCTAAGGCTCCTGGGCAGTGAAAGCTGGCGTTTTGACTGCCACTAGGAGTCAAAATGGACTGATTGAGCTGACAGTTTTACATTGTACCTGTAATGCCTCAGATATTTTGCATGTGTGTCCTTCAACCATTAATGGATGATTTGCTCATTCATTTGTAGCAAGAACTGTTTGGGAAGCAGCCACACCACTCCCCCACATGCCTCCCACCCCTAGATGTGCTTTAACTCTTCCAGTCTGGGGGTCCTTGAAGGGAAGGAAGCACTTGTCTCCCAGGGCAAGGTGGAAGGGGACAGGCAGTGGCCCACATGCAGACCGGTGGGTGCTGCTTCCTCTAGCCCTCTAAAACGTCCTGGCCATCTCTCACACCCACCTTCATCTGGGACCCTTGTGGGAACAGTGAGCTGCAGTAGTGTCTGTCACCCTCTCAGTGTAAGGAGACTTACACAGTATGGCACACACTGACCATAATAAAATACAAGTGTCTGGGAAAAGGAACTTCTTACGGTTGTTTTTCCAATGTGAACAGTCAAGTCAACAATGTCCGTGTTAGTAGCCAAGTCTCAGCCACCTCCACCAACACCAACTGTCACAGGCAGCCCTTTCTGTCTCTTCAGGTCGTGTCTAAGCAATACTCTCATTCTGTGATATGCACCACATGAACATCTCTCCACACCCAAGTTCCCAACTCCTGGCTGTGAAGCTGGACCCATGCCCATGGGATCCGGCAAGGTTGCCTCTCTGGGTCTTAAGGTTAAAGGCAACAGGCACAAAAGTCAGCCCCAATCTAGTCCTAAGCCAGAGCCAGCTGTGCCGCTCCTGGACTTCTGATTCCCAGAAACCTTAGTGTAGTGGTTTCCACAAGCCATTTTACACAGTACAGATGTGGGTCATGATGCCACACCTTTAGCAGAATATATACAGGAACTTACAGCAAAGCCCTTCTGGCTTTCAGCTAGGGCATGCTGGCACATGCTTTTAACCTCAGCACTCAGGGGGCAAAGTCAGGCTGATCGAAGTTCAAAGCTAGTCTGGTCTCCATAAATCCCAGGCTAGCAAGATTATCGTAAAACCCTGTTGAGGGGTCTGGAGTTTTCATAATCAGGCATTACAGGTACAATGTAATAAAACTGTCAGCTCAGTCAGTCCATGAATTGCAATGAGGTTTCTGGTGCAGCAGATTAATGCAGAAGGGATACCAGGGGTATGGCTGTGTGGTTTGGGGTAGAAATCAGTGTATTTGAAGCCCTGGGATCAATCTCTAACACACACACACACACACAAAAGGCTCCTCTACCAAGGAAGACTATCTGTAGTTATAGAAACATGCCTTTACTACAAACATTTACATGCTAAGGTACACATTTATGGAAAATAGTATTTGATACATAATGTGCTTCTTTGCTTAGTTTATCCAAACCTCCAATTTTCAAAGAGATGCTGACCTGCCAGCTGCAGTCCATCTTTTTTTTTTTTTTTTTTGATTCTGTTCTCTGCATATGTTATGCTGAGAACAGAGTGCTAAAATTGCTGTTCACACCAAACACTGTGAGTGCATTTCTAGGTAACACAGTAAGCCCAACCTTATGTATAGACCTGTTATTTTCTTCAAATATAAAAATAAAATCTGCTTGTTCGTGGTTTGGGGCTCCCTTGGTTTATCTTACAGAGACAGTGACCTGACATTGAAAGCTAGCCTCTATCAACTAGCTACACAGTGTGTGCTAAAGAAAAGCTTAGGTAACACTTAAGGTCAGACTCGGTACTTACAAAGAAGCTTGTGTACATATGGGATCTACCCAATACTGGCTAACGCCTCACCGCAGACTCTCAGTATTCAACACAGCTGAGTGGGAGGAGCTGGTTGGTCTCTTTACTTCCTAGCTATGGGGGGACAGAAAGTAACACCTACAGTTTTAGATCCCAGGTTGGAGAGTCAGACTAGCTAGAGGCATCCACACAACAGGGAAGCTCCAAGTGAAAGGCTTTCTCTATCCAGAGGTGTGTGCAAGGCAGGGGGTAGAAATGTGACTTTGTTTCAATCAGGCTTACAGAGATGTGGCTGACAAGTTGAAATGATACACATTAAATGTACAACTTGATAATTTGTTATTTGGACAAAGTACTAACAGGTCATCACAAGCTACTGAATACATTCCTGGAGTCACCTCACTGTGTGCTAAGGACAGGATCTATCTATCCCTTTAGCAGCTTCAAGCATCATCATTGACTGCAGTTACCACGATGCACATTCTGTTTTCAGAACCTACACACTTTAAAACTGGAAGTGTATTGTCTCCACCAACATTTCCCCATTTCCTCCAGGTCTTGGTCCCCAGTAATCACTTTTTCTAGTAGTTAACGTTTTAAGGTTTAACGTGCAAGTGAGATCATGTAGTATTTGCCTCTCTGTCTGGCTCAGAAGCCTTTATAACTTCATCTTTGTTCTGCAGATGACAGATCTCCCTCTGTGAGGCTGAATCTAATTTCCTATTATATTAATATGTACACATTTCTCCTTTATCAAAGCTGAGTATGGCAGTAAAGATCTGTAACCCCAGCATTCAGGAGACAGAGGCAAAAGGACAGCTAAAAGTTCAAGGCTTCGCTAGTCTCTCTCCGAAGCCAGACTCTGTTCTAAGCCAACAACTGTACCCATATCTACAAGCATGGGTTATCAGCACATCTTTGTTGTGAAAAATGGGGTGAACACAGAGAGGGGTCAGTGCCGCTTTGAAAGATGACTTCATTCCCTTTGGAGACAGACAAATGCCTAGGAGTGGGGTTTCTGGGTCTCATAGAAGTCCTGTTTTAAGTATTTTGAGGAATTTTCATTTTTTTCTCCAATGGCTATATCAAATGGAAGTTTCTCCATGTGCACATATAGGGCCGCTCCCTGAAAGCTGAGAGGCACATGCTCTACTCCAGCTTATTGATCTGCCATTTTCTACACCGCACCTACACCACATCTACACTGCACCTACACCACACCTACACCACACCTACACGGCACCTACACTGCACCTACACCACACCTACACCACACCTACACGGCACCTACACCGCACCTACACCGCACCTACACTGCACCTAACACCACACCTACACGGCACCTACACCACACCTACACCACACCTACACCACACCTACACCACACCTACACCACACCTACACCGCACCTACACCACACCTACACCACACCTACACCGCACCTACACCACACCTACACCGCACCTACACCACACCTACACCGCACCTACACCGCACCTACACTGCACCTACACCACACCTACACCGCACCTACACTGTACCCGATGTAGAAATCCCGACAACAACAATCCCGAATCCTGGACACACTGAGGCCAAGAGTCACTCCTCCCATGTTTCCCGGCTCTCGGCACACTAGCACAAGGAGAAGATTTGGTCCCTAGACAACGCAGGTGAGACAAAATAGAGAACCAGAGCTACCTCACCTCTGCCTGCCAAGGTGGGGAGATGAGAGGAGAGGACACCAGGAAAGCGGAAATCACAAAAGCTGAACTTGGCCAACTGTTTACAAAACATGCCTGTCACTTTAAAGTTGGCAAGGCTAGAAGGTTGGGAGAATACAACTCATCCACTTTCATGCAATTTATTTGAGCACTTGGGCTATGATTTCACAGTGATTTAAATTTTCTGTTAAGGGGAAAGGGAGAGTCCAAAGCCAGCAACGGGTCACTTTTATTCCCCAATGCTGCCACTGTGAATTCCCAGTCTCTGTCCTGTGTGTACATCACAACTGTCCTCCAGCCCCTTTCATGAGGCCCTACCACAAGCCTGCACTCTGTCTGCTGTTCAGTTTCACTATACTCCTGAGGAGGACATTACTCAGTAGATCCAAAGGATCTCTGCTCCTCCTCTAGCAACCCCACAGTAGTCAGTGCCTCCATCATTTCTCCCTTGAATTCTGCACAGCCCCTTGCATGGTCCTTTGTTCCTGCTTTGCCTTTCTCCTGGATACCATTCAATACGATTACCAATATAGGCCCCCTGGGTTCAAAGTGAGACCATTGTACTGTTCCACTCAAATCTCCATCATCCCTGCCATTTGGCTACCCATTTTATTCATAGTAAAACTCAGATCTACACAGTGGTCTTCGGAGAGCTTCAGGACATCTCCTGCTCTGCTCACATTGCCTGCTAGACTCAGGCTCTCCTGGACCACCACACCAGCCCCAGCACACCAGGCATGTAGGCCTCAGGATCTTACATCAGGATCTTTTTTCAGAAGGCACAGCCTCTTCCCTCTGCTCCTATAGTAACCCTTCTCAGTGACAACTTCTGTGACCACCTGGTTTAAAGCTTCCATCCTGGTACTCATGGTCATCTATGCAATGCTTTTTTGTCTGTCCCCTGCTCTGAGTAGGAATTATCTTGTTCAAGTTTGTCTGCCACACAGCAGGCAATTAATATTTGTAAACTGTGGGCCCATAGGGAAGAATCCTGCCGTCCTCTTCCAACTCTCCTGGAGGTACCAGCAGATCTACCCACCATCTAAAACAAAGAGCTGAGCACAGCCTGAGAATCCTGTAGCTTCGAACTAACTCTTAACTGGGTGAGATGGTTTCTGCAAAGTGATCTGCAGAAAGGACTATGGGGGTCCTAGCCAAGAACACTGCTCCCCTTGAGTTGAGAGTGCATAAGAGGTCCTACAGCACCGAGGGTGGAGCTATTGATGAGGCTGAAACAGGAGTTACCCAGAAATGATGAGTGTGGGAAGCAGCCAGCTCCCGTGGGGGTGAGTGAGAAAGCAGAACACCCTTGCGAGCCTATGTGGAGAGTTCTGCAGTTGCTGAGTGATATAATATTATAAAGCAATACCCACTACACTGCATTGCATTTTTGCAGCTATTGTTATGATTAGATTTAATCACGGTACTTTCTTAGAGTCCGACAAAAGCCCAGAAAAGATCTTGTCTTATAAGGAATACAAGGATCAGTTCTGGAATTTGAATTATAGATGGCTGTGAGCCACCATGTGGGTGCTAGGAATCAAACCTGGGTCCTCTGTAGGCAAACAGTGCTCCTAACCACTCAACCATCTCTCCAGCCTCACAAGGATCAAGTGGGCGGTTTGAAAGTTATCTATCAGCTGGACTGCAGAGATGGCTCAGTGGTCAGAGCACTTGTTGCTCTTGCAGAGGACCTGGGTTCAATTCCCAGCACCCACATGGTGGCTCACAAGCATTCATAATTCCAGCTCCAAGAGATCAAATACTCTCTTCTGGGCACCAGGCTTTACACAGTACACATACACACATGCACACAAAACACTTGTACACATAACATAAATCTAAAATAAACAAATTTCTCCCTGCTCCCCCAAGAGCATATATATAAGTCAAGACTGTTCTGAAAACATAAGGACTAGCAGACAGGTATTTGGATTTATTTCTGTTTATACCTCTATTGGGATGCTGAAATGGTTATTCTGCAGGAGATATAGTTAGGTTATTTTTATAGTGGCTTTTTAATTAGGATACTATTTTTGTTTGTTTCTTTGTTGAGATGGGGTCTCACTGTGTAGCCCCAGCTGACTTAGAACTCACTGAGATCCACCTGCCTCTGCTTTCGGAGTGCTGGGATTAAAGGCATATACTACTGTCTATGCCCAGGACAATGTTAACTTTTTTCATGGTAAATTATTTTATTTGATTTATTTTACATCTCAACTGAAATTTCCCTTTCCTCCTCTCTTCCCAATCCAGGCTCCCACCCCCACCCCAATCCACTACTCCTGTCTGTTCAGGAAAGGGCAAGCCTCCCGTGGGTATTAGCAAAACATATCGAGTTGCAGTAAGACTAAGCACCTCCCTTGTATTAAGGCTGGGCAAGGCAGTCCAGTGGGAGGAACAGGTTCCCAAGAGCATTAGAGACAGGCTCTGATCCCACTGTTAAGAATCCCACAAGCAGACGAAGCTACTCAATTGTCACATATATGTAGAGAGCCTTTGTCAGCCCCATTCAGGCTCCCTAGCTGTTGGTTCAGGCTCTGTGAGCTCCTATGAGGGTTTTCTTGTGATGTCCTTGACCCCACTGACACCTACAACCCTTCCTCCTTCTCCTCAGTATGATTTCCCAAGCTCAGGCTAATGTGTAACTGTGTGTCTCTGCATCTGCTTCCATCAGTTACTGAATGAAGGTTCTGCAACAATTGGGGTAGTCACCAATCTGACAACAGGAGATGGCCAGCTCAGGTTACGGTACCCACTATTGCTAGAAGTCTTAGCTGGAATCATCCCTGTAGACTCATGGGAGATTCCCTTGCACCAGGTTTCTGCCTGACACCTAAGTGCCCTTCCCATCCAGTCACCTCTTTCAGTTCTCTCCCCTCCCATCCAGCCCCAACCAGATCCCTCGTTTCCATCCCCACCCACCTTCTGTCCACCCAGAAGATCTCTTCTATTTCCCCTTTCAGGGAGATCCATGCACCCTTGAGCTCTCCTTGCTACCTAGCCTCTCTGATTCTGTGGATTATAGCCTGGTTATCATTGACTTTACAGCTAATAGTCACTTATGAATGAGGACATACCATGTTCTCGGTCTGGGTATCTCGCTCAGAATGATTTTTTTTTTTAATTTATTTGCCTACAAATTTCATGATATCATTGTTTTTAACAGCTGAGTAATACTTTATTGTGTAAATGTACCATATTTTCTTTATCAATTCTTTGGTTGAGGGACACCTGTGCTGTTTCCAAGCTCTGGCTCTTACAAATAAAACTGCTATGAACATAGCTAAGCAAGTGTCATTGTGGTATGATGGAGCATCCTTTGGGTATATGCTGGGTCTTGATGTAGTCTGATTCCCAATTTTCTGATAAATTGCCATATCAATCTCCAACATGGCTGTACAAAGCTTGTACTCAAGGCAGGAATGGAGGAGTGTTCCCCTTACTCCACATCCTCTCCAGCATAAGCTACCATTTGTTTTTGATCTTAGCCATTCTGACAGGTCTAAGATGAAATCTCAGAGTCATTTTGATTTGCATTTCCCTGATGACTAAGGATGTTAACATTTTTAAAAAGTGTTTCTTGGCCATTTATGATTCTTCTATTGAGAATTTTCTGTTTAGGTCTGTACCCCATTTTTAAATTGGATTATTTAGTATTTTGATATCCAGTTTCTTGAGTTCTTTATAATTTTAGAGATCATCCCTCTGTCAGATGTGGGGTTGGTGAAGATCTTTTCCCATTCTGTAGGCTGTTGTTTTATCCTACTGATGGTGTCCTTTGCCTTACAGAAGCTTCTCGGTTTCAGGAGGTCCCACTTATTTATTGTCAATCTTAGTGTCTATGCTACTGTGTTATATTCAGGAAGTTGTCCCCTGTGCCAATGCATTGAAGGCTACTTCCCACTTTCTCTTCTATCAGATTCAATGTAACTGAATTTATGTTGAGGTCTTTGACCCACTTGGACTTGTATGTTATTTTTAAAACTACTTGAAATAAAGGGGTTACTATTCTAATACTCATTCTTTCTTCAAAGAAATAGTGGGTGTGGGCTCATAAACACTGAAGAGCCAGTAAAAGAAATACAACAAAAACTAATGTAAAGGCAAGTATAATTTATGTCAACAGAGCGTACACAGGAGTGAGGTGACTGTACCAGGTGTCACACACCTGTAATTCCAGCACTTGGCTAAGGAAGAGTTGTGGCAAGTCATTTCTACCACTCAGTCATGGCCTTTTGTAAAGATCTGTTGTTTCATATCAAAGACTCAACACAAGACACCTTTTAAATGAGACAAACAAAAAGAGAATAAAATGTAATTACAGCTCCATATACCAGACCAGGCGCCTGCAGTACTGGATTATTTTCAAGCATCCTTAAATGACACCATCCACAAAGATGATACTTTTTAAATTTCTTGAATGTTATTTTCTTTAACGCAAAGGAGCTGTGAAACAGTCAGCAGGGATTTCATTATGCTTTGTTTCCTTCCTAAGAGGCCTTGTGGGTTGGTGCAGGTGTTGGAGCATGCCAGAGGAACGCTTCAGTAAGCTTATGGGTCCCAAGAAATTTGACACTGCCGGTCTGGTACTGCATTTGCCAGGAAGGCAGTGCCTTCCAAGCAAATGTGGGTCAGAGCTCCACTCACTGGCACCTTCCATTCTGCGGAAGAAAACCCAGGAGACAAGCATGTACTCTTAGAGTCACATGCTCCTCGGGAGGAAAATTCAGAAGTGTTATCCATGAGGAAACTCAACTGGACAAGCATAGGTCCTGTTTTTCTAGTTTGTTCCATATACAAGAAACCAACTTCCACGTCTAGAAGTTACCCAGCTAGCCCACATTATACAATTATAAGAGCAAAGCCACTCCCTAAGAACTGGGCTCTCTGCAAGCCAGGGCCTGATACAGCGTTTCTTAGACACAGAACATGGTGTGGTCTCTCTGTGCTAGAAAGCCCCAACTAAGCTGGGAACAGTCCAGCCTCTGCTAAGCACATCCTGATTACCTAGATGATTTATGGTGGCCTGAAATGAGTTGGTTCCAACAATTCAAAATACAACCGGATGATGTGAGAATGTCTTTCTGTATGCTGTGAATATCAATCTTTAAATAAAGGAGCTGTTTTGACCCATGACAGGCACCGTAGAAGAAGTAGGTGGGGAATCAGAATAGGTAGGAGGAGGGCGGGGTCAGAGCAGATTGAGCCAGGTGACCAAAGAGGAAACATGTAAGGAACACAGGTGAGCCACAGGCCACGTGGCAGGATAGATTAATGAGAATGGGTTGAGTTAAGATGAAAGAGCTAGCTAGCAATGTGCCTGAGCCATAGGCCAACAGCATTAACTTAATATAAGCATCCGAGTCATTTGGGGGGCCTAACCAGCAGCGGGCAGCTAAGCGGTCTGGGACTGCAGGCCTGTGGGTCTGAACCTCTGGCCTAATGGGGCCAAGAAACCTTACTGTAACAACCTGATTCCTCAGACACTTGAAACTATGATGCTCAGTCTTGCAGCTCTCCCCTGTCTACTGCTGGTGCCCAAAGGTCCTAAAAGCAGCACTGTTCTTCTGACAGTAGTAAAGAGCTCACTGCAGCTTTCCATGACCTAAAGTGTGTTGGCATAAATGAGAATAGCCCCATAGGCTTGTATGTTTAAATGCCTCAGTTCCAATTAACAGAACTGTTTAGGAAGGATTTCAAGGTGTGGCTTTGTTGGAGGAGGGGTATCACTGGGGATGGGCTTTGTTTGAGGTTTTAAAAACCCTTGTCAGTTCTAGTATCACGCTCTTTGCTTGCAACCTGTAGATCAGAGGCTAGCAGCTCTCAACACCATGTGTGTGCATCTCTCACATGACAATAATGGACTAACCCTCCAGAGCTGTAAGCAAATGTAACTTTATAAGTTAACTTGGTCGTGGTGTCTCTTCTCAACAATAGAATAGGACCTACGACAATATGCGTTCCTACTCTGTTCTCCCATTAATGTGGGTGGCACCCTCTGCCCCCATTACAGTGAGAATGTCCATGCATTCAGTGGCTTACTGAAGAAAGCAACTGGCAGCCTAGTCAGCATTCTTTCTGTTCCAATCCCTATTCATTATTTGATCTCTCTTTCTCTCTCTCAACACACACACACACACACACACACACACACACACACACACACACACACACACACACACAGAGTAGGTCTTCCTGGTGCGGCTTTTTTGGTGGGGAGGACTTATTTTTGTAACTTTGGTACAGCCACACCTGCCAGACACATCAAGAAGTGTTGCTGTTGTGGGCATTAGGTAGAATCTGGCTTCTCTCCCTGAGGAGAGGAGGGAGAGGGCATCAAATGGTTCTCAGATCTCTCCTTAAAGGAGAGAGACCTTTAAGCACTTTAGAGCTCTACCCCTAGCTGATCCTCGAGCAACCAGCCATTGTCTAAGTGGCAGGTGTCTCTAGTGGGATTATGTTGTTGAATTGTAAATAATTGTCCTGCTTACTGATTGGGCAAAGGCAGACAGGAAGTGAGAGCAGGGTTACCAGACTAAGAAAACTCTGGAAACAGGAAGAACAGAGCAGAGATGCCACAGAGGAGCCAGAAGATGCTGCTCTGAGAAAAGGTACCAAGTCACATGGCTAAACAGGATAAGAATCATGGGTTAGTTTAAGAGCAAGAGCTAGCTAGCAATATGCCAGAGCCATAGGCTAATCAGCATAAAATTAATACAAGCATCTGTGTGTTTCTGTGGGACTACAGGTCTGCGGGTCAGTGGATAAGAACCTCAAGGTTAGGCCAGAAAGCCTGGGCCAGAAACCTAATATTACAGGTGTCTCACTTCCTTCAGCTGGAACAAAGGAGTGCCACCAGCAGGGGAAAGGATGGCGAGAAATCTCCCCAAGCCCAGAATTCACAGATGGGAAATGTAATCTAGGAGACAGTGGGTACACTGTACCCTCTACCTCCAAGATGCCTCAGGACTAGCTTTACAGTGGCAGTAGCCACTGCAGTGGGCACCACTATAGTTTGTAGGGTGTCTTTCTTCCTCTTGGAATGAACTTGAGACTGAGAAGTCCTCTCTCCTTTCGAGGCCCCATCATGCTATATCTCTACTTGTTCCTCTGAGCCCGGCCCTGACAACCCTGTGGCTGCAAGGCTCTCTCCTAATAAAGCTCATTCTGAAGGGAAACTCTCGTCAGCTCCTTTCCTGAACCAACCTGTTCTGGTTTTTAACCGGTTTCAAATTCAAATATGTGTTTTTCGAGCTGGGGGCCAGCTTTATAGCCCAGGCTGGCCTCCACTGTCACTCTTCCTGCCTGCTAGGATTACAGGCATGCACAGTGGGCACGGCTCAAATGCTATTTTAATATTGTAGGTTTAGGCTCACATATTTGAACACTTGGTTCTTGGTCAGTATCACTGTTTGGAGAAGTTGTGGAACCTTTAGGAGGTGGAGCTTGGCTGGAGGAAGCATGTCATTGGGCACGATTGCTATCTTAGTTAGGGTTCTTATTTCTGTGAGGAGACTCTATGGCCATGGCAACTTTTAAAAAGGAAAGCATTTACATGGGGGCTGGCTTACAGTTAGAGGTTTGGTCCATTGTCGTAGTGGGAATTATGGTGATAAAGTGATAAAGAGGAGCTGAGATCTGGATCTCAAAGGCAGCAGGAAGAGAGAGTGATGCTGGGTCTGGCTTGAGCATCTGAAACCTCACAGCCTGCCACCAGAGACACACTTCCTCCAACAATGCCACACCTACTCTAAAAAGGCCACACCTCCTAATAGTGCCATTCCCTATGAGTTTATGAGGCCATTTTCATTCCAACAAATAGATTCCACTACCTGGCCCCACAGGCCTGCAGCCATATCATACCGCAAAACTGCATTAAGTCCAGCTTCAAAGGTCCCCATAGTTTATCATAGTCCCAACAATGTTTATAAGTTCAGTGTTCAAAGTTCCTTCTGAGATTCATGCAATCTCTTCATTGTAATCACCTATGAAGTAAAAATGAAAAGCAGATCTCATACTTCCAACGTTATAGAATAGAGGAAAGGGAACACATATACTGGATTGAAGCAAGACCAAGAACCTGCTGGGCACACTCCAAGTTCTGCATCTCCATGTCCTATGTCAAAATTCTCTTCAGAGCTCAATCTCTTTCAGCTTTGCTGCCAGCAACACACTTCTTGGGCTGGTTCCACCCCCTGTTAACAGCTTTCCTTGACAGGAATCCCAAGCTCTGTCACGTCCAACACCATCTTGGAGTCTCCAAAGCAATCCAGGCTTCAGCTTCACAGCTTCACACAATGGCCTCTCTGGGCCTCCATTTAGGGACACCCCTGATACATGCCTGGCCTCAGGGGTTTTCCTCAGTTGCAGAGAGCTTCCATAATGCCTTTCTTCTTTCCTTGACTCTGAAGCCAGACCCACACGGCCTACACTGCCATGTTCTGCTGCTTGTTGGGACTGGAACATGGCCCCTTTGTCCAGTTACATTTCACCACCTTTATGCCATGGATGCTTTCCTCCACAGCCTAAGCTTGGCTGTGCTGAAACTGAATCTGTAGACCAGGCTGACCTTGAACTTAGAGATCCACCTGCTTCTGCCTTGAGTTTTTCCTCCTGGGCTTACTTTCTTTTCACAAGTTGGAAGCGTCGCTGGGTGGGGTCTTGCTCTGAGGTCACTGTCCTTTATTCCACTGAGCATCAGGCCTTTCTTTAATCTCTCTAACTTCCTGGTTTTTCTCCTTCATCTGGACATTTTATATTTTTCCTGCTTAGCTTGTTCCTTTTCATTGTAGAGCTGCATAAGACTGACCATTAATAGCCACACAGCACAGTTAATGCTAGGTTGTCTGGAAATGTCCTCTGCCAGCACTGTCGATTCATATATCTCCAATTTAGCCTCAGGCAGATATTTTAGACAAGGGCAGAAAGCAGCCACATTCCTCACCAAAATACGATTAAGGATGATCTCTAGGCCACATATTATTATTCTTCTCCTCTGAAACCTCTTAAGCGAGGCCCTCACAGTTCAAATCAGCTTTCACTGTCTTTCGTGCTCCTACTAGAACAGCCCACTTAAAGTGTCTAATCACTTTTCTGGTTCAGAGTCCCAAAGTGTTTCACAGTCATCCAAACAAAAGCATATACCAGTGCTGGTACCAATTTCTGCTTTTAGGTTTCTTCTGTTGTGAAAGGACACCATGGCCATGGTAACTCTTATAAAGGAAAACATTTACTTGGGGACTAGTTTACAATTCAGAGGTTTAGGCCACTGTCATCCTGGTGGGAAGCGTGATAGCATGCAGGCAGACATGGTGCTGGAGAGGAGCTGAGAGTTCTAAATTTGGATCCAAATTTGGTAATCTATCTTTTTAGTCCAAAGGCTGGAGAAATACAACTCTACACTTCATTTTATGCCTGGGAAAGGGGTGTAATAACATATCCTAAAGGCCTAGGTGGCCACTATTGGCTCCCCACACCTTGCCCATCCTTACTGAGAGCCTATGGAGATACACATGAGCACACACACCAGACCAGAGTTGGCACCAGTTCTAACCCCAGCTCTATAACTGCTGGACTAGAACTGGGTAAGTCAGTAGCATGCGGAGTCTGCTTCCTCACTTGATGAAAGAGATGCCTGAATGTGCAGGTGGTTGTACAGGTTAAATAAAGAGAAAATAAAACATAAGGTTGCTGTTCACTAAATGAAGCATAGTGGCTGTAGCAAATTATAATTGAATTCCTATATAGCCCTGTGCTAAAAGGCACTATTTTCCAGAAAATAGAGTGTTTCTGTATCCTGTGGTAGAAATCTGGGCCTATAAGCAGACATCATGAAAACAGGACTTCCCTATCTGTCACTGAAGCATCAGAGGGAGCAACACAGAGGTGCAAAGTCACTCCACATATCTGAGGCCTAGGTAAAATGCAGACCAGCATCTGCCTCCTGGGGGCAATCTAGCAACAGAAGCAGAGCTGGCTCAGCCCGTTCTGCCTACAGGAGATTAGAGCAATGTGAAGATGAAGGAAGACACACTCTGAAGATGAAGGAAGACACACTCTGAAGATGAGGGAAGACACACTCTGAAGATGAGGGAAGACACACTCTTTTCTTCCCCCCACCTCAGTTTTGAATTTGTACTCGTGTTTATGTCCAATCAGGTCTTTATTGTGGCCCGTTGGCTTTTTCTAGTCTAGGCACCAAATCAGCCATCAATTTCTAATTCCTACTTAGTGAATTATCTATAATTTCTGCTGATGATGTAATGAGATTACTAACATCCGTGTTCCTGGCTATTGTATTTTTCTTGCTTGCCTACTATTGCTGTGAAGAAACACCATGACCAAAGTTACTCTTATAAAAGAAAGCATTTAAGTGGGGCTGACTTATAGTTTCAGAGGTTTAGTCCAAGGCAGGGAACATGGCTGCATGCAGGAAGGTAAGGTGGAGTAAAGGTAGCTGAGAGTTCTATATCCTGATCCACAGGCAGCAGGAAGAGAGAGACTAGGCCTGTGTGAGAAACCTCAAAGCCCACCCCCACAGTGACACACTTCCTCCCACAAGGCCATGCTTTCTAATCCTTCTAATCCTTTCAATGAGTTCCACTCCTTGGTGACTAAGCATCCAAATATATAAGCCTTTGCTAAATATATAGGCCTTTGGGGTCATTCTTCTGGGGGACCAAGTATTCAAATATGAGTCTATGGGGGCTGTTCTCCTTTAAACAATCACATTTTATAGGGGAGAAAATGTGATTAAGGATCTTATGAAAAGGGTTATCCTTGTGATCTACAAATGTGATCACGTCTTTACAAGAGAGAGGCAGAAGGTAGGGTTAGGCATATCTAGAATCCTAGTGTTAGGGAAGTTGAGGCAGGAGGATTACAAGCAGTCTGGCTATACAATACCAGGCCAGCCTGACTTATAGGGAAAATCCCTGCCCCACCAGTGGTGGCTCTGGCTGTTCTTCCAAAAGACTTTGGTTCAATTTCAGGACCCATATGGTGGCTTATAACTGTCTGTAAGTCCAGTTCCAGGGGCTCTAACACCCTCTTCTGGCCTCTATGGGCACCAGGAATGCACATGGTATAAAACATACAAGCAGGTGAAACACCCATACATATAAGGTAAAACAAAAGTTTTTGAAATGAAGAAAGAGATGGGGGAGTGTAGTGGGATTCCAGCACCTCCCTAACCTAAGGGTGTGGCCTCAGCGCCAGAGCAGGTTTGAGGTTCACTTGTGACCTTCGAAGCTGTAGTTGTAAGGCATGGCCAGGAACAGCTTAAAGATTGGGGTCCTGAACACAGTGTCTCTCTGCTTCCCCATCACCTGAAAGGAAGATCCATTCTATCCAGACAAGTGGATCATCCCAGCATCCCTTGCATTTTATATCATAAGTATTGACATAATTGACATAATAACCCATTCCCTGTGATTACTGATTGGGCTTATTGCTCAGGCTACAGGGGAGGGACCATGGGAGTTCGGGAACAGATAAACAAGAGTTGCGAACATAGACTGGAGTAACATAGTCTCCTGCCAGGAAATGTGTGTGGCTACTAGAGACTGAAGGTGAAGCCAGAATCTCCTCAGAGCACCTGCAAAGGCAGAGTCTGCCAACACCTTGGATGTAAATTTCTGGTTTCTAGAACTCTGGGGGTAACATTTGTTCTTTTACCTCAGTGAGAAGCTAATGTGTGGACAAAAATAAGAAGTGAGATTACACTGAGGTGTTGTGAGGTAATATGTTCAAACCTACCATTTTGTATTTTTATAGTGAACTCAATTTCCATAATGAGAAGTAACTATTAAAAGCCATCAGACGCAGCATTCATGAAATCTGAGGGGCAAGGGTGAGCAGACTATGAAAGGCACAGCGCAGGTGAGGACCGCTGGGGCCAGCACCCTCACATGCGGCTGCTCAGCCCGAGAGGACAGCCATGGTAGGTTCCTCACCCACTCAATCCAGATCATCAAAGAGAACTGAATGGTCTGGTTCTTCCGGGACGAAGAGAGAATTTTCTAGAATCTGACCTCATGAATCTCTTGTTGAGGAGTGTGTTCAAAGCCATTTCCTTCTGTTCTTAGGGATGACTAAACCTAGCAAGCATCCAAAGAAATAAATGGAAAAGGTAACAGGAAGTCCATGCCTCAGAATTACATTTGGTGAATGGCAGTTCCTGCAGGGAGGGAGATCTCTTCAGGGACCAAAATCAGGACTCATTTATACTGTCTGTATACACAAAAGAACTGAGCCGTGGGGGGCAGGTGCGAACACCCTTTGTGTATGCTCTTTGCCTAGTCACCTGATGCTCAGAGCCATTACCTAAGAGGCAGTAACAGTGAACTGTCAAATGATCCTTTATAAACAAGCTATTAGTCAAACCACCTTTTGTCAAGGTAAGGAGTTGTGACAAGTCCAGTGGTGGTCAGTCCTCGGGCAGGATACCACGGGACCCTTCCCTTATGAGGGCTGTGTCTCCTGGGCTCTGTGCTCATGCCAGATTAGCCCCTGTAAGGGATTAAAAAAAAGATACATCTTTTCCTCCCCCCACCTTAAGATCTTGGCAAAGACAACAGAAGTCGATTAAGAGAAGCATATACTTATTTACTACTCAGGGTGAGCTTAAAGGCAGGGTGTGGTGGTGCTCACCTTTAACCCCAAGGCAGAGACAGGTGGACCAGATTGGTCTACAGAGTGGGTTCCAGGACAGCCAAGGATATGGAAAGAAACCCTGTCTTGAAAAGCAAAAACCAAACTACAACAAAAACCAAACAAACAAAGAAGAACTTGAAGTGACAGAGAATTAAGGAAATAAAGACCTGAAGAGACAGGGAAATGGTGGTGGGGGTGGGGGGGTAGTTCACATGTATTCTGCCTGCATGTATGTCTATGTACCTTGTGTCTGCCTGGTGGCCATGAGGGGCAGAGGAGGGTATCAGATACCCTGGAGTAGAGTATACAGACTGTTATAAACCAGCATATGGGTGCTGGGACTCGAACCTTGGTCCTCTGGAAGAGCAGACAATGCTCTTAACCTCTAAGCCATCTCTCCAGCCTTGGAATCTGTGGTTTTCGTTTGCTAGTTTGTTTTTTTTTTTTTTTTAAATATAGATTTGACAAAAGTAGTCAGTCATGAAGAAGTATGCTTGAATTTAAAAGAGTAAAATCCAGGGGTATAAAATAGAGGAAATTGTAGTCAGCTTATTCATCCAGATTTTTCTCCATGGCCCTGTATAAGGGATAAAGATGTTCCCTTCCTCTGGGACAGGAAGGGCACCTGTTACATGAGCACTTAACATAGATAATGGAAAGTCAGAAAATAGTTCCTAGGTTGTAAACATGCTCCAAGGACAAAGGGCAAGCGGAGGTTGCTGGTGACTATCCTGCTTCTGTGCTTTTCTCAGATCTCTTCAGGTTTAAGATATTTAGGGGCCAGTGAGACAGCTAGCTCAGTGTGTAAAGCCCAGGACCCACTCCTACAAGCTGTCAGATGTGCGGTATTGCCCTTTCACAGTTTCTTCAGAGCAAATACATAAAAATGTAACTTAAAACAAAATTAAAGCCTGGTGGTGGTGACTCACATCTTTATTCCAGCACTCAGGAAGCAGAGGCAGTGTGTATATGTGTGTGTGTGTGTGTGTGTGTGTGTGTATATATATATATATATATATATATATATATATATATATTTTGCTAAAGCCTACATATATTTTTAACACACTGTAAACTGTTAAGAGGGATTTTTGTTTGTCTGTTTTGTCTGAATCTGTCTTTACTGTATTTCTCTCTTTTTCTGACCACATCTTTAATCCACTAAGGTGTGGCTAGGATTAAAGGCTTGGTTGGCTATGGTGGCTTGCTCCATCCAGATCCTTGGTCTGTGAGCGCTCAGCTTTATCAACAACATCTACCACTCTAACTCTGGAGAATTTAGGGTTCACACTGCCACCAAGTAGAGTACAGCCTCCCACTGCTCATAAATATTTAAGTGTTTGGCAGAGGGCCTTTTTAAAAAGCCACGCTTCTTTTGTTTTTTTGTTTGTTTTTTGCTTTTGCTGCTAATGCTGAGTGAGGAAGCCTCTCTTCAAGAAGCCGTACCTCTGCTTGCCATCAGCAAACAAGAGCCCTCCAAGAAAATGCTGCTACCAAGAAGCCATGCTTGACTCTGTTCCCTTTTGTCTGTAAAAAGAGGCCAGCCTGATCTACATACTGTGTATGCTGTTGCGATATATTTTTATTTATTTACATGTATGAGTGATTTACCTTAGTATATGTTTGTGCTTTAAAATATGTGTGTGCCTGGTGCCCATGGAAGTCAGAAGAGGGTATTAGGTCCCCTGGAATGAGATTTACAGACAGAAGTGAGCCATGATGTGTGTGCTGATAATTGAACCCCTGTTCTCTACAAGAATGGGTGCTTGACTGGAGAGATGGCTCGAGAGATGGCTCAGCAGTTAGGAGCACTGGCTGTTCGTCCAAAAGTACTGAGTTCAATTCCCAGCAACCACATAGTGGGTCACAACCATCTGTAATGAGGTCTGGTGCCCTCTTCTGATGTGCAGGCAGAACACTGTATACATAATAAATAAATAAATCTTAAAAAAAAAAAAAAAGTGGGGCTCTTAAAACACAACTCTCCAGCCGCCTCCAAATATGTTTTTATGTTAACCAAGAATTCTGGAAGACCAAATACTTAGAAGATTCAAAGTAGCAAATTTTTAATAATAAAATTTTAGGCAAGGTGATCCAGTAGACACTCTAAGGCAAACCTCTCTAGATGCTCCAGGCCCCACAGACTAGGAAAGCCAGACAGACTCTACTCTGGTTTCTGTCTGTAGTAACATCAATCTACAAGCAACTGGCCTACTACCAACAAGGCACTTCATTCTGCTCTGTGAGGGCAAAAACCAAGACATTACTCAGAGGCTCTCAGACTGGATTATTGTCTTCACTTAAACTCTCCTCTCAGGTGGAGCTGTCAGATGTGGCAAAGTTCTCTACAGCAAAGTTCTTCAAATACCCAGACAGCCAACACAAGTGACTTAGCACTAACATCCTATTCGGCTACAAAGGACTAAAACCTCTCTAGATATGGTCACTGAGCATGTACAATCTGCTCTGGACCCAGCACTGGGAAGAGGGCAATATGGTCCATGGCGAAAAGGAAGGCCTCTAAGTCCCTGTCCAGGTTATCTATCAGTCAACCCATAGTCACAAGGTGCCACTTGTAAAGTAGGCTGGAGAGATGGCTCAGAGGTTAAGAACATTGGCTATTCTTCCAGAGGTCCTGAGTTCAATTCCCAGCAACCACATGGTGACTCAGAACCACCTCTATGGAATTTGATGCCCTCTTCTGGCATAATTGCGTGCATGCAGATAATAAGTAAAAAGATTTAAAAAAAAAAAAAATTAGGAAAGGCTTTCCAAGTTGAGGGTCATGGTCACTAAAATAAGCTAATGTGTCACACATAGCATTTTAAAGCATGAAATCATGAAATAGAATAAACCAACATTGCTCTGTACACTGGGAAACATGTCTCACAAACATGTATATAATACATGTATGTGTCATGATAACACCATGTATTTCTCACAGTGGATCATGGGCAACTTTGAGAGCCACTGCTCTTGAAAAGAAGTAGAATGAAGTATTCAGATTAAGCAAAATAAGGATACAGCATATATTTATTGAGGGGGTTTCACTGATTAGCCAAAGTACCTTGGACAGCGCCTGAAAATCAAGCCCATCTCTCCAAGTCTGTCTCTGGAACCCTATTTTGTATTTCCAAAGACATGGAAACTGTTCTTGATGGGGACCTAACAGACTGAGCATCTTCATAACTCTCTAATTTGTACTCAGGAGGTTTGAATGTTCATTATTGTGTTTGTCAACACAAACGCAGATGGATGGCACCAAGAACATAAGCTCTGGTGTCACCTCTACATGACACAGCTGAAGGTGCTGCTGGGTCATGCCCAGTGTGCGGCCTGTTTTCAGCCACCCAGCACAGGTCCTGGGTGAGAGCTGACACAACCTGATAAGTGGCAGCAAGGACAGTCATTTAGCCTACAGCCCAGTGTGGATCCTGCCTCTGCCTGCATCCACCTGCAGCAATTCATCACAGCGAACATAAAAGTAATTAAGTGTTATCTTTACACACCACAAATTAGAGGTGCTAGCTTGTCGTTTCAGAATTTATTTAATTTCACATCATTTTCCTGTCAAATGTTGTTGAAGGAAATTTCTCTCCTTTAATGTATCTAGAAATTAAACTGGGCCAGGTATAGTGGCATATGCCTTTAGTCTCAGCTTTCAGAAGGCAGAAGCAGAAGGATCTCTGTGAGTGTGAGGGCAACCTGGTCTACAGAGTGAGTTCTAGGACAGCCAGCGCTACATAACTACATACGCTGTTGAGACAGACGGACAGACAGACAGACAGACAGACGGGGACACACACACACACACACACACACACACACACACACACACACACACACACGAGAGAGAGAGAGAGAGAGAGAGAGAGAGACAGAGACAGAGACAGAGACAGAGACAGAGACAGAGACAGAGATTAAACTGGGTTGGGGAAGAGAGCCTGGGCAGTACAGAGTCCCGTCCTTGCAGAGACCAGCTCTTGGCTAGTGGGGAGAGCTCAAGTGCCAATAGAATGCCTGGCATGTGGGTCATGTTTGCTTTTTAACTATAAAGCATTTACAGTTAATTATATGATTTGTTTTGTAACTTACTCATTTACTCAATTATGTTTGCCCCAGAACAATACTAAATGGATTTATACTTCCAGAGTTTGATAAAGAGAGGTCCCTGAGCATGCAGAATGATAAAAGGAAGCTGAATTTTACTGTTGCAGAGACAAATTTCTTTAGGGAAGTGAGACAATATGCACCCAAATACTAAAGCTTTGCTCTTGGCTTTGAGATTTCATGCCAAGAGAATAATACTAAAGGACGCCATGACAAGCATACGGAACAGTGGGGGATGGGCTGATGGGGTTGTACAGTCACTTAATCATGCTGATGCTGACAAGGTAATGCCCAACAGCTACCAACTGCCACTTTTATAGACAAAGCTCGATTTTGAGGCATCCACATCTATTATCTCGTTTACTTCCCAAAACACACAAATATAGGGGCTAGTAGGATGGCCCAGCTGGCAAGGGCACCGACAATACAAACTTAGCCTACGTTTAATTCCCAGAACCTACACAAAGCTGGAAGGAGAACTGACTCTACCAAGTTCTCCTTGACTTTCACATAAATGCTGCACACACACACACACACACACACACACACACACACACACACACACCCCATACATAATTCACAATTTAAAAAAAAAAAACACCGATGCAATTGGTGTTAACATTCCATTCAATTTACAGGTGGATAAACTGAGACACAAAGCCATAAAACGATGTGCCTGATTGGTAAGTGGTAGAGCTGAAGTATGAACTCAGAGGGTCCAACTCTAGGCCCTCAGTGAATCACCGATTGTCTGTGTGCCCTTAAATTCATATACTGAGCCTCTGGTCTTTCGTGTGCTGGTGTTTGAAGAAGAGGCCTTTGGGAGGCAGTTAGGTGGTGAAGGTGAAGCAGGCCTTCAGGAGATTACTGCTCTCCTACAAATAAATGAGAGGAGGTTCATTCCTCTCTCTGCCCTCTGACTGTGAAGACACATCAAAGAAGTGGCCCCTGCATGCCCACAAGAGACCTCTCTCAGTGCTGCCATGCACATCACAGACTTCCTGCACTCCAGAACTAGGAGAAATAAACTTCTGATTATGTAAGCCACTTCACTCATGAGATTCTGTCCTAACTGCCTGAACTAAGACAGAGAGCTTGTAAAATCATGTAATATCTATGTCAAAGAAACATGTATGCATGGGATAAGCATATTATGAAATGGCATATATAGTTAGCTCACTTTAGGAAAATTTAGAAGATTCATGAGTTATGTATGAAAATGTAGTTAATTAATGGCATTTTTTCTTTAATTCTTTTTATGTGATTGAAAGCACGTCAATTAAAAATGCGGTCCTGGTATACTACACTATAATAACAAGAGTTACATGTATGAATCATATTTAACATGTATGCACTTAACAACAGAACCACAGTGTGTGTTGAGTATTTAACTGCTTTGTTAGTTCTCATCCCACACCTGACAGACAGAAGTAACAGAAGGAGGGTCATTGTGGGTCACACTGAGAGTTTACCATCCTTCCTGGCAGGAACCCACAGTAACAGAAGCTTAAGGTGGGTGGTCACATGGTGTCCTCAGTTGGGAAACAGAAAACAGTGAAGCTCTTGTTCAAATGGCTTTTCATTTGGTCCAGGACTCCAGTGTACGGAGCAGCTCTGGTTACAATTAAGGTGGGTCTTCACATCTCTGCCCAATCTAAATACTCCCTCACAGGCATACCGGCTTGCCTCATATTCCTAAACCCCATCAAATTGACAGTCCATGAATCATTGCAATAAAACACACACACACACAAAAAAAAGCAAGTTAATAAAGCCACTCTATCTAAGAATCCAAATACCCCTATAATCTTGGTTCCAGCCCAACCCTTCTGCTTGCCAGGACTGTCTGCATGTCCCCTCCGGCCTGACCTGTGGTAATAAGCAGTTGGAGTTACAGAACAGCACAGAGCCTCCACAATGACCCTTCTCTGAAAGGTGTGACCACATCAGTGAGGAAGGATGGGAGCCTGAAGATGCAGCTGCCCTTTGTCTACAGAATAAAGTCCAGGACCTCAGGCAGACGATAGCCACAATAAATCCACTCCTTCCTTCTAAGCTCATGAGGTCATGAAGAAAAATCTATAGCCATCCAAACAGATTTTCCGTGGCCCAGTGCCCTGGCTTAGCATCATCTAGCTGACTCCACTCTAAACAGCATGGTGATGGATGCAAAGTGCAGGAAGCAGATGCAATGCTCAGTGGCTTCTCTGGTTTTGGATACTTGCCATGTACCACTAATGAATGGGGGAGAAATGGAGCTAGAGGTTGAGCAGGGCACCCTGAGGCATTTCAACTGCCTAGCATCTGGAAGCCCCATGCATGCACTGCATACTGTAACATTCTAAAATGTCACCTCGGTGTTTTTACTGAGGTCCTGGTTGAAAACCACTGGGTCAGTCCATCACTACAGCCCAGAGTCATTTGTATAGGGTTATCTGGGAATCATGTCTCAAAACAGTTTAGCACTCTTACCCCCATACCAAATTCCCCAAATTATGCTCATGAGAGCCTAAGGTACTTGAAAACTAAAAATAGACTTCACACTTATTAAGAGGCTTTATGGCTTGAGCCTTTTCCCAGTATCATGAAGGGTAGTAACATCATGGGTATTATGGTATGTAAGCATAGAACTATATTACTATAATTATTCTAAAAGAGCAAAATAATGTCAGAATATTCAAAATTTAAGATGCATTGCACACTGAATTCCCATGAGCTGTGTCTGTACCCACAGAATAGGAAGGAGAACAGTGGGGAGCGGGGCATTTTCTTAACAAAACATTTTTTTTAAGACAGTCACCACTTTCATAATGAACCCAACAATGACTCCATGTATGATTGTTTTTATAAAAGCATTGACTTTGAAGTTTTCCCTTCTTTTTTTTCTCAAGAGAGGTCTTGATCTATATGGAGCCCAGGTTAGCTCAAGCTCGGTTCCCCCACCACGGTTTACCCACTGCTGAAATTACAGAGCACCACACCTAGTGTTCAAAATTAAGTCAAAATCTTACTGGGGGTGGGGTGGGTATAGCTTAGTGATGACAGTGCTTCCCTGCTATGCACCAGGCTCTGGGTTTGGTCCTCAGCACAAGGGAATTAATAAATAATAAAATCCTTTTGGTGTAGTACTCAGCATCCAAATATAAAATCTGTGTTTGTCTTTGAAATAATTGCACTCTAGCTCTTAAAGGACATGTTACACAGCCAGTCCCAAATTCACCTTTCCATGTGGTACTACAGATTTTATAGTTTTCTGTGTTGAATTTCAGATCAGCACTGCATCAACTCTTCCACTGAAGTAGTAGAGAGAATTTTTTTTTTTTTTTTTAAATTTTCAGCATATCCACGGGGCTGGGAAGACAGCCCAGGCAAGTGCCTGCCATACAAGCACAAGATCAGATTCTCAGCATTTATGTAAAAAGTAGAATATAGAGGCATGTCCCCGTAATCCTGGTGCTGAGAAGTAGAAGCGAGGGATCCCTGCAGCTTCTAGGCAGCTAATCTGGCTGAATTGGTGATGGCCAGGTTAAGTGAGAGACCCTGTCTCCAAAAATAAGATGCAAAAGCTGGAGAGATGGATTGGCAGTTAAGACTTTTTACTGCTTTTCCAGAGGACCTGGGTTCAATTCTCAGTGCCTACATGGCAGCTCATAACTGTGTATAACTCAAGTTTCAAGGGCTCAGATGCCCTCTTGTGGCCTCCAAGGGCACCAGGCACACACATGGTATACCCATACAGGTATAATCAAATTAAATTAACAATAAGGTGGAAAATAACAAAGGAAAACTCCTGTCCTCAACCTCGGACCTCTATGTGTGTGTACACATACATAAGAAACACATACATGTGCATGTGCATACACAACAGATAAACACATATGGACACACTTTTTTCAGCACATCTACTGTTGAGCTATACCCTATTCACACTCTGTAAATAGTATATGATCCCCACTCCCCCACCCCACCCCCCAAAAAAACTAGTAAAGAAACAAACAATGCCCCAAACAGAAAGTTCAGAATCATGTCAAGAAGTACCTTTAACCTAGCATCCACTTTTGCTCATTTGCTAAACATATATGCAAATGTGTTTCTCCCATATTGAATCAAATTAATAATTACCTAGTAGCTCTCATGTTCATTTCAAACCCAGTCAAGGGTCTCTGTCCACACTCAGGAAAAGGCATTCCCAAGACACAGCTCTCACACTCAGGCTGGTAGAACCTTCCGTCAGCCTCGGAGCTCAGCAGAGTTTCACAATGGACGTTCTTACTGACTCGACTTCACCAGTCTCTGTGGGGACAACAGACAGCTGAACACAAAGGCGGCACAGTGGCCCGGGAGGCTGCTTTGTGTGCCTCAGCTGCAGCTCGTCTGTCCGCAAGAGTAGGAGTGAGGGCTCTGGCATTTACATGTCAATACGCCAACCAGCGCCCGCTGCTCCTCCACTCAGTCTGGCACCCAGAACCTCGGCTTTGTTCCCCCTTATCCAAGGAGCCTTGAGTTTGCAGCTGCCAGCAAGCATTTGGCAAAATCCTGAGAGATTTGCTAGCCCCCTGCCGCTCCACACACAGAGATGAAGAGACGCACACAGTGCTGAACCTGAGCGAACACATCAGCAGGCTTTCCAAACCATCCTGGAAGCCACACTGGAGAGATGCTTGCTTTTTATTTAGATCAGAATCATGGACACATTCAGTTCCAAGAGTCATGGGGGAAGGCGAAAAGACAAAAAGATTGCAGAGGACTGGACCCTGGGTCTCAGACTTAGTCAAAAAGCAACATCTCGAGAGTTTGTTTCTAAGTCAGCTCGAGACATCAGTGTGGTACAGTGCCAAATGCAAAGGAATCATGAATGTATTTTAGGACTTGCCGTCAGATGTGTGTCGTTATGAAGAAGGAGATGGGGGCAGAAAAGAATAGATCGGCTGTGCACACTTTCTCATAGAAGAACGGTAGCAAGAAAGGAGAAAAGTCCTGAGTCCTGACCTGTGAGGAAGAAATGCTTTGAGCTGATATAGACAGGAATACAACCTCAGTTCATGAAGTATACAAAAGGGAGATTTATTCAGGGGCTGCAGACATCGGAATACAAGACTGATGAGTGTGGAGACAGCATGTGACCTCCTAACAGAGGAGACAGCAGCATCAGAGACCTCTTAAGCAGTGGGCAAGGGGCTTTCCTGCAGGGCTGGAGTCAGGTTGCCTATGGGGGACGACTGAGGTGCAGCCGGATGCCAGGAAGTGATGTGACAGTTCCACCTTAAGAACAAACTCTCTGGATCTTTACACCCCAAACCAAATTGACTGTAGAATAAAAATCTTGATTTACAGAGAAACATAGCCTGTGATGCAGACTGATTTATATAAGGCTGCATGTGCAAAGCTGGAAACAGCACCAGCATCAGTCACTTCTGAAGTTAGGAAGTGCAGACCCATGTCCATTTACTGTAGTTAAAAAGTAGCAAGGTTGGGACCCTGGGTTACTTCCCCTCTCTTCCCCCATTGCACAAAGGCCGTGGGTGTAATTTGGGCCACTTACAGCTTTTACCTGAAAAGTGTCTGGCGGTCACGTGGGTTTTGTGAATATTTCACAGGGGAACTCACTACTGGTGTAGACCTGGGAAGCAGAGGAAGTGCCTTCTGACCTTGTGCAGACCTGGAAGGACAGTGTTTGCACCCTGGGACAAACACAAGACCCTCTTGTCCCAGGGTGCACTATCTCAACCTACGTCTTGGAAGACTTCGAACTAGCTGGGCCCACACTGTTCCTGTAACTGTTCTGGACTCAGAAACCCAGAGTGAGGACACCAGTACCCTCCTCTCCAAACAATCCCTACAGGTTCTGTCAACAGCTATCAACAGGAAACCATATAAAACCTAGAGGAATCCTGATAAGTTACCCTCCAAATAGAAAACCCCTTCTCATTTGCTCTCTATGGGGAGCCCCCTTTCCTGGGCAGCCAACAGCAGGGCATGGCACTTAGAGGTTTTCTTTTTTAAGACAGAGTCTCTCAGTGTGGCCCTGGTTGTCTTGGAACTTGCTCTGTAGACCAGACTGGCGCTGAACTCACAGAGATCCTCCTGCCTCTGCTTCTTGAGTGCTGGGATTAAAGGTGTCACCACCAGATCCAGTTAATCAGGCTTTTTTGACATTTTGTTTTATGTGTGAGAACATTATCAGCAGATAGAAAAATCTTGCTTTTATCTACTCTCTCTTTTATTTATTGCCACAAAGCTAAAAATTGTCTTTTTAAAAAAGGATGGGCAGACAGAGGTGTCTTAGATTCACGGATTATCTGTATAAGATGGGATCAAGGGGGTGTCTTATCTTTCACTGTATGCTTCTGTAATGTTTACAGTGTGACAACTTAATAGTTTTGCCCTCACAAGGAAAATCTTAAGACAAACATGGAGGTGTGCAAAAGACTGACGGGAAGGTCACAAGTGTGAGATCAATCAAAACCAAGAAAGTCAAAGTTTTTAAAAGTCATTGGTCAGTGGGACATCTTTTTAAAATGATACTCACTGATCCCATCTGTGACCCTCAGTGGAAGAAAGCAGTGGCAGAATGACCAAGCCTCAGCCCCATCCTGCCTCAGGTTTCCTAATTTCCAGCATCTGACAAACTGGTCTTGGGTTGCGCCGGTTGGGGGACATGGCTGGGATGCCTCAAAGCCCACTGTGAGAGCAAATCCAGAGAGGAATATTCTGGAACCACAGTAGAAGCTGCTGTCCCGATCCTTAGTCACGTCCCCATAAGTGTCTCTGCATATATACCACTTAAGAGACTGAAGACACCATTTTTGTCTGGTTTTGCCTTGGTTTAAAATAAGAGGCAGAGCTGGGGAGAGACTCAGTGGCTCAGTACACTAGCTGCTCCTGCAAAGAACTGAGTTAGGTTCCCAGCACACATACTGGGCAGCTCACAACTGCCTATGGCTCCAACTCCAAGTGATCCACACTCCCTTTTGTCCCCTTGGGCATGTACATGTCTCTATGAAGACACACAAATATACAAATGAATATACTTTTAAATAAAATACACAGGGGCTTGACAGAAATTTTGAATGAAAATTGTATTGACTAACATTAACTATTGGGTAATGTAGTTTGAAAGAAAATGGCTCCCAAAGGGAGTGCCACCATTAGGAGGTGTGGCTTTGCTGATATGGTATCTTTGTAGGTATGTTCTTGTTAGAGGAAGTCTATTACTGTAGGGCAGGCTTTGAGATTTCCAATGTTCAGGACACCGCCCAGCGTCTCAGTCCATTTTCTGTAGATGTAAGACTTTCAGCTACCAGTCCAGCACCATGTCTGTCTACCTGCACACCACCATGCTCCCGGCCACAGTGATAATGGACTGAACCTCTGAACTGTAATTCACCTCAGTTAAATGTTTTCCTTTAAAAGAGTTGCCATGTGAGGACACAGCCAATAAGACAAAACAACAACGGGAAAATATCTTCACCACCCTAATCAGACAGAGGGCTGATCTCTAAAGTATATAGAGAACTTGAGAAACTAGAGCCCCAAAACCAAAGAACCCAATTGGAAAATGGGGTACAGAGCTAAATAGGAAACTCTCAACAGAAGAATCTCAAATGGCTGAAAGACATTTAAAGAATTGCTCAGCATCCTTAGCCATCAGAGAAATGCAAATCAAAACCACTCTGAGATACTACCTTACACCTGTCAGAATGGCTAAAATCAAAAGCACAGATGACAGCCTAAGCTGGAGAGGATGCAGAGCAAGGGGAACACTCCTACACTGCTGGTCACATTGTAAACTTGTACAGCCACTTTGGAAATCAGTATGGCAGTTCCTCAGAAAACATCTACCCAATGACCCAGCAGTACCACTATTGTATACCCAAAACATGCACATTCTTATCCCAAGGGTATTAGCTCAACTATATTCATAGCAACATTTTTTGTGATGGCCGGAGCCTGGAAATAACCAAGATGACATTCAACACAAGAATTAATTTAAAAATTGTGGTACCTTTACACAATGGTGTATTACTGAGCAGGAGAAAAAAAAAAATGACATCCTGAAATTTGCAGGCAAATGAATGGATCTGGAGAGTATTAGCCTAAGTGAGGTAACACAGACCCAGAAAGACAGACATGGTATGTTCTCAGTCATAAGTGGATTTTAGACATAAAGACATAGATAACCACACACACACATACACCCCAGCAGCTATGTAACAGGAGAAAGTTAAGAGAGACAGCCAGAGATCCCCCTGGGAAGGGAAAATAGAGAAGATCTCCTGAGAAAATTGTAATCATGGGGGGGAGGGGGACAAGCAGAGGTGAGAAGAGAACATGAGAGAATGGGATGACAGGGGAGCGAGCAACAGAGAGGGAGAGCAGAGAAGTGGATATTCTGATAGAGGGGGCCATTGTGGGGTTAGAGAGAAATCTAGTGCTGGGGAAACACCACGAACCCACAAGATGAGCTCAGCTAGGACTCCAAGCAATAGTGGAAAGGGTGCTTAAACAGATTTTTCCCTATTATCATATGAATGACCACCCTAATGACCATTATAGAACCTTCATTCAGCAGTGTATGCAGGCAGGTGCAGAGATCCAAAGCTAAACACAGGACTGAGGGAGGAGAGATTACATGAGTGGAGGGGTCTGATGGGAAGACTCTGAAATAACAGCTGACAAATCTCCTGAAAGTAGACGACAGTTGAAAGGTGTGGGCAGTTCCTGGAGCCTCTTGCACTTGGACCAGAGTCTATCCCGGGTCCATGAACTGGCTCCTTGAAGCCCGTGCCTAGAGGGGAAACACCTTTCTCAGCCTTCATACTTGGGTGAGGGACTGGGCTCTACCTCACCTGGATTGACTCACTTTGGGATTCCTTGCCTTCTTGGGAAAGAACGGGAGGGGGGTGGGGAGAAGCTGGGGAAAGGGGAGCAGAGGAAGCAGTAGTGGATATGGGGGGAAAATATGAATAAATAAAAAGTTGCTAAGTTCATGGTGTCCCTTCACGGCAATAAAAACCCCAAGACAGGTAATAATTTAAGGTGCTCTACAAGAGAGACAAAATGCAAAACCAGGTTAAAATCAGGTCCTCAGTGCTTCTAACTGTATCAATAAAATGTATTCATGCACACTTCGAAGATGAAACCAACAATATAATCCTAGCTAAAACTAACATTTCTTCACTGAGTCGGAACACCCAGTTCAGATCTGCCTCCTTCATGTTTCCTGTTTCTAGACAGTAAAATTTTAGTCTAAAATGGAGAAAACTAAACTTTAAGAAGTCGTTCCAAATGGAAGCACCCCATTTTCTTTAAGGGGCTGGCCACTGAAGTTGGACCATGTGCTAGCATGCAGACCTACTCCCTGGAGACCTGGCCAACAAACAGGCAATACCTTGGCCAGCCCAGGGTCCTGACAACATCATCCTAAAGTCCCCTTTAAGAGAAACCCCTCTTCCTCTCTTTCATTCTCTCTTCTTCTTCTCTTCCCATGATGTCAGGGTCAAGGTCGAGTCTATACCTCCTCTCTTCTCTCCCCAGCACCTCCCCTTCCTCCCTCTTTCCAGGAGGTGGCTCTGCCTTTCCACCTTCCATTCCCTCCTCCCCCTCCCTTTTCCTTCCCTTAATACAACTCTCCACATGAGCACTATCCCATGGTGAGTGACTTGGCCCCAGTCAGCCAAGGCCACTGCACACTGTTTTTTAAAATACGGAAATATGGGCAATAAAATAATGAAAAGCCCCAAAAAACAACATATAAAAAACACAAATAAACCACAGGCCACATAACAAAGCAAATAAGTTAAAAATAAGTGAAGTTAAAATAAAGGAACTAGCTAACAATGTGCCTAAGCCATAGCCAAACAGCATGAAGTTAATATAAGCGTCTGTGTGTTTCTTTGAGACTTTGAGATACATGGTCCAGATAAGCGGTGGTGGACGGGTCCAAACTGTAAGACTAGTCAGAGCCAGAAACCTCATTGTTAAAGTGAAGTTTTTGTTCTGTTTTGTTTGTCAGCTAGAAGGGTGCAAGGGTGGACCTGGGAGGTATAGGAAGCAAGTCAGTGATACCAGGAGTGCATTGGCACTCCACCAGAACCCACAGCTGATTGATGCATTCACATTTCAAGCCCAGGCTACCCTAAAAGGGTGTCACACAAAAGGACACAATCAGTTTTTGACAGTACACAGTGAAGTGTATTACTGCACCGTCCAAGAATAAAATCTGGGAAGTGCAGTTACATCATAGCTAAACTTCCCCTGGGCACCAATGCGCAGTTCCCGACCTCTGGGCATATCCACAGTTACCTAGATTTGACTCTACAGGCAGATCTGAAACATTAATAAACATGTACACACACATGCATGTGCTCTATAGTTATGCACATAGAGGTGGGGGGATGGGAAGGGAAAGAGTTATTTCTTCAGGGAACAAATAGCAGGAAGGACTGAGGGATCTCTTAACTAATCTATGACCTATGGGATCATGGGGATCTCTTAACTAATCTGTTATCTATGGGATCACAGGATCTCTTAACTAATCTGTTATCTATGGGATCACAGGATCTCTTAACTAATCTGTTATCTATGGGATCACAGGATCTCTTAACTAATCTGTTACCTATGGGATCACAGGATCTCTTAACTAATCTATGACCTATGGGATCACAGGATCTCTTAACTAAGATATTACTTATGGGATCATGGGGATCTCTTAACTAATCTATTATTCATGAAAAAAAGATATTCCAAGATGTCATTTCAATAGGCATTGTGCTCCATGCAATACACTGTCTAGTATTAAACTAATATTACTATAAGACAATTTCTATTAAAAAAAAAACTGATAAAGAAAAGAACTAAGCCAAGTGTGGTGGTGGATGCCTTTAATTCTATCACTAGAGGGTTCAAGGCCAGCCTGGTTTACATAGTGAATTCTAGACTTAGACACACACTGTCCACCATCGTGAGGAACAAGAAATGAGCAGGCATGCCCCTTGATGAAAGGACACAGCACCTCCTGCACAATATGACCCAGTGGATAAAGCACTTACTAAGGGTCAGAGTTCAGATTCCATAACCCATAGAAATTCTGGGTGGCTGTAGCAGCCCATCTGTAATTCTTGTCTGGGAATTGGAGACAAGGATCCTTAGAGCAACCTGGTTAGTGAGACAAACCATATCTGAGATCTCTGGACTTAACTGAAAGGTCCTGGCCCAAAGAATAAGATGAAAGATCAGTCAAGGAAAATTCCTAATACCAACATTGGGTCTACACATGCTAATGCACATCTGTGCATGCATGCCTGAACAATGTTCACTGTACTGTGTATAGTGTTCTATGTACAATGTTGTACTGCATACATTTTTTGTACTATGTACTGTTTTGTACAAACTATCTACACTGCACACATAGACACATAAAAATTAAGTTCTAGGCCTGCCTGGGTTGTAGAGTGAGTTCAAATTTATTTTGAACAGCTTATGAGAGCCTGTCCTAAAACAAAAGTAAGATGATGCCTGGGTTTATAGCTCAATGGCAGAGCCTTTGCCTAGACTGAGTTAACCCTGGGGTTCAACTCCAGTTTCCAAAACAAAGGCTGCAGATGCAGTTCATTGATGGAGTGCCTGCCCAGATGCAGTTCATTGATGGAGTGCCTGCCCAGATGCAGTTCATTGATGGAGTGCCTGCCCAGATGCAGTTCATTGATGGAGTGCCTGCCCAGATGTAGTTCATTGATGGAGTGCCTGCCTAGATGCAGTTCATTGATGGAGTGCCTGCCCAGATGCAGTTCATTGATGGAGTGCCTGCCTAGCATGCACAAGGCCCTGGTTAATTCTGTTTAAAGAGGGAATGGGGCTGGAGAGAATCATCAGTTAAGATCACTGGGTACTCTTTCAGGGAGGGAACTCAGATACAATCCCCATCACCTAACCGACATCTCAAGACTGTAACTCCAGTTCCATGGAATCCAATGCCTATTCTGGTCTCTGCAGGCACCAGTCTCCTCCTCCTCCCACCCCCCTGCTTGGGGATCCAGCTGTGAGCTCTCAGCTGCTACAGAGCATGCCCACTGGTTGCTGCCCTCCTACCTGAAATGACAGACCCTTAAATCTCTGAAACATGAGCCCCAATAAACACTTCGTTTTATAAATTGTCTTGGTCATGGTGTGTTGTCATAGCAACAGAAGTAACTAATACAATTAGCAATCAAGAAAAGGCCCAAAGGCCAAGTTAACAGAGGCAATCCTTCAGTGGAGGGTCCAAGTCTTCAGACTGTGTTGGTTAACAGCTAAAGCCTACTGTGACAGGTGACAGCATACTATTCAGATTAAGAGCAAAAGTGGAGGTTCACGAGCACCAACTGATAAGAGAATAATGATAAAATTCAGCCAGAGGCCAGGGTAAAGAGACTTGAAATGGCCAAAGACTGGTCAAACTGACCATCACACACTGGGAACTTTCAGAGCAGGGGGACAACAGCTGCCTCCAAATGCCCCATGCTTCTGAGTCCAGTGCCGGCTGAGGAGACAGGATCTGGGAAACAAACAAATGTGCGACAAAAGGAAAACATGTTCATACAGAAAAAGCCACCTAACACAGGGTGGCTCACTGACTACTTCAAGTCCCACGCCACACGGTGGCTCAACACCATTTATAACTCCAGTTCTAGGAGAATCAGTGTTCTCTTCAGACCTCTGTGGGCACCAAGTCTGCAAGTGGTGCATAGATGTACGCACAGGAAAAACACCTGCTGTAGAATATTTGTTTACACTGTAAAGATGTGTCTCTACCTACAGCCCCTTCTGGTTGGTTCAATAAAGAGCTAAGTGGCCAATAGCTAGGCAGGAGAGAATGGGTGGAACTTTGAGAAACTGCCACACTATTTTGCCAGCAGAATTGGAGCAAATCAGATTTGCTGTGTTGATGCCTGTATTAAAAAGAACTAACTGAACCATGTGGCATATTTTTTAAAATATATGGATTAATTATAAGAGCTAGTTGGGAAAAATCCTTAGCTAAGGCCAAGCTTTTATAATTAATAATAAGTCTCCAGGTCATTATTTATGGGCTAACTGTCCAAAGACAGACTGAAAAGAAAGCTTGCTACATTTGGTGCCCAACAAGTGGTATATAAATCCACATAGGGCCTGAGAAGGTTGACAGGGGGAAAAGAGGTTCTGAGTAGGCTCGGTATTTGTGGTGTACAAGGCCCAGCTCTTTTATGAGACTTGGCTATTGAGCGCTTGAATGGGGTTTATGAAGAGCAAGCCATTTGCTAGTTGGTGGCAGGGCCACCACTAGGTAGAAGAACCTATTGGAGCTAGGGCAATTAGACTGGCTCCAGGTGAGTACCTACAAGCATGAGACTTTGTACTCACTGACCTGAAGGGGACGGAGCCAGCCACCAGGCCATGTGATAACCAGAGGCAGGCCTCAGAGAGCCGAGATTAGCAGTTTAAGGGTTGGTCAGAGAACGCTGCATATGCCCCAAAAATCAGGTCCAGACCAAGAAAACTTCTCAACAGGTATAGTATGTTTTAAAATGTGCTTAAATGCTGAAAAAAAGAAAAGAAAATGGGTATAGACTGTCACAGAAAAAAGAATAGTTTAAAAATATGAAGTCTTTAAAGAGAGAGTAAAGTAATATAAAAAGAAAAGGCCACATAAAGATGGAAAATACACCTATATGATGCTTTGCTGATTTTAAATTCCTTTAATGCTAATGAACAAAAAAATATCTGCTGAAAGATATTAGAGTATGGAAACTGCTAAACTAAACCAACCTATATATTTTAAGAATGTCTTAATTTCAGAATGGAAGTCAGAAAGTATTTTGCATTGAGAAAGAGGTTTTGCTTTTGTTTCCACTGGAAACAAAAAGCTATGAATTTCTTCAAAATTAATAAAGATCAGATTTGACTGGGGAGACTTCCTGAAAATCTTGGCTATAGACATGAAGGAAAAAACCCTACGAGACAGGTGACATATAAGCTGCTCCCTCTACTATGAAAACAGCTCTAAGAATGGATGAGCCATGATAAATCCTGTTGGCTACAGGGTCTTCATGAAATTATTACACGCCTTCCTTTCATATGGCATGAATAGAGGTTTGGCTATATAGTCCAAAAATACTTATAAAGTTAACAGAGGCCTTTTACCTGCTCAAACATAGAACAACAACAAAAATCTCTGGTTGACTTATTGCACCACACATTCCATACTTGTGTTAATGTATGAGTGTGTGTGTGTGTGTATTTTACCTTTAAAAGTTTGTGTATTTTCAGGGGAAGAAAAAGGACCAGACACCAAAAGGCAAGTATCCCAGTTGATCCATAGAATGCCTATGTTGTAGTTTCATCAAAATTCTACATCGAGAACAAAGTTGCTGGCTGAGATGGTCCAGCCTCACAGACTACTCCAGCCAGGACTTCAGATAAGCTCTATACTTTCCCATCACATATAGAGACTGAACAAAAAGTAATACAGCTAGCTCACCCAGAACTTGATCTTTATCTCAATTTTCTAGGGTCCTCTAAAGATGTCATTGCCCCCAGACAACAGAAAGCAATCTAGAGAACCCTATACCCACATTCCCAAGAGGAGGTTTTGGTAGGTTATGAATGTTTGCCACTGGTCATTGTTAGAAGAAAAAAAAAAAAACTAAACAAAATAGGTTAGATTTAGCTGGGATATAGAAATGAAAAAATAAAAGGGATTATTGGATCTACTTTTAAACTAAAAAAAAGCAATTACTAGTCTCAAATATTTTACATTGATATGAATTTCTGTATAATGATAGATATTTAGGTTATTTTTGTATTAAAATACTACAAGAGTAGTATATGCTTCTACTCTTGTTTAACACTGTATCCATGCAGCTCATTTAAAAATGTAATGTATAATTAAGAAATACAGATTAGCAGTTAGTCATCTACAATGATCAAACTTGTTGTCATGTTAGGTATGTTTTCAAGGTTAAACAGAGTTAAATTTTAGATAGGCAAGTGGTCTTCAATCACTTCAGAGACCTATAAAATATAGTATTTAAGATGTTTTAATAGCATAAGGCTTTTCATGACAGTGAGACACATCTGCATCCCAGCTAGCAGCACCAATTTACTTTAGAAAAGAATGATGGGCATCAAAGAACTTCCATACGGAGTTTGCTTTTATTGTGGCAAAGCTAGACACCATCTGGGCAAGAAACTATCCTTGCTTAAATTGCCTACTATTTGCTGTTCAAACTGGACAAGCAGGACACAAAAGAGGGTGACTGACAGACTTTGTCAATACAAAGTAGGACAGTCTTTCAAAATTCCTGCTTTACAAAAAAATCTGTCATATATTCTAGGATTGTAGGTTGAAGATGGATGCTCCAACATTGCAGAGGAATCTTGAGTGACTGTTTTGTGTCTGTCATTTCTATAGTTTTGGAAAATGTTTGCTCTGCATTTCCTGTTAACTCAGGTAATATATCCTTCTTGAATCTCTGATGAAGTTGAAAACTAGATAGTTATAGTTACTAAATTCAAAAAAAACTCACAAAAAGGATGTAAAGTATTTAAGGTGGGGAGACATAAAAGCTTAAATTGTTTAAGAAAATATTTTGAGGACTAAAAAGATAGTTTTAAGTTGCTAATACAAGTAGGATAGAAAGTGAATTAAGTACAAAACTTTGGACTCACCAAGATAGGACAGATTCGGTCTGAATTTGCCAAATACAAATGGACTGGACATTGTAAATGTTATTTTTACATGATAATTGTTCTTATTATATATAGTTTTACTGTATTAGAATTAAAACCTTTCCTTTTTATTTGAACAAAAAGGGGGAAATGTTGTGGGATATTTGTACACTGTGTGACAATGTATTGCTGTGACTGGTGTAATAAAAAGCTGAAAGGCTCATAGCTAGGCAGGAAGTATAGGCAAGACTTCTGACAGAAAAAGAACTCTGGGAAGAAGAAAGGCAGAGTCACCAGCCAGACACAGAGAGGAAACAGGAGGTGCAAGAAGAAAAGGAGGTAACACTACATGGCAGAATATAGACTAATATAAATGGGTTAGTTTAAGTCATAAGAGCTAGTGGGACCAGCCTAAGCTAATAGCTAAGCTTTTATAATTAGCAATAAGTCTCTGTGTCATTATTTGTGAGCTGGCAGCTGACGTAAAAGCATGCCACAAATATCCATATACATAACATTTTTAAGTTAATAATTTGGGGGGGGGTAGAGAATGGTTTAGTGGCTAAAAGCACTGGATGCTGTTCCAGAAGATCAGAGACTGGTTACCAGAACCCATATCAGGCAGCTCATAAACATTTGTAACTCCAGACCCAGGGATCTGATACCTTTGGCCTCTGAGAGCACCTATATTCACATACATATATCTACATGCAGATATACACATCTATACATAGTTCAAAATAATAACAAGATAAATCTTTAAGAAATATATGACCCAAGTTGTACATTACAATACTAGCAGCAAATCAGAGTATGTTGGTTAGTGTTATGTCAACTCAATACAAGCTGGAGTCATTTTGGAAGAGTAAAACCTAACTGAGAAAATTCTCTCACCAGACTGGTGTGCAGGTAAGTCTATCATGTATTTTCTTGATGGTGACTGACCAGATCCCTGTAAGTGGTCACCCTGGGCCTTAGTGCTGTAAGAAAGCAAACCAGTAAGCAACAAACCTCCATGGCCCCTGTTTCAGTTCCTGCTTCTAGATTTCTGTCTTGAGTTCCTACCCTGATTTCCTTCGGTGATGGCATGTGACCTGAGAGCTGTAAGATGAAATGATCCTTTTCTCCACAAGTTGCTTTTGGTCATGTGTTTTATCATAGGAACCCTAGACTTTGAAAATAGCCATCAAAAGCACCATTTTTGGAATCAATACAGAGTAGGAAGCACCTGACAGCTTCAGCCTCTGTATGCCTCCTCCGAGACAAGGTTGGTCTGACTACCTACTACAGGCTATGCTATTTCTGCATCAAGAACTTTACTCATACACCAAACAGTGGGTGCTTCCGGTGCATCCTTCTCTCCCTCTACAATTGACTTTGCGGTTGAGTGCAGGAGTGCAGAGGTTAATTATCAGTTCTAAAGAAAACACAAAGCCCAAGAGGCAGCCCACTGCCTCATTATGAAAGACAAATCCCAGACAACACTCATTTTCCTTGAAGTGAATATAAACATTTAACTGGGGGGCAAGGAGCGGGGAGTGGGGGTGGGGGTGGGTGAAGAGAATGCTATAGGGAACAATCAAGAAGAACCAACTTTGAAAGAACGTGTTTACAAAACTATATGCTATACCTTAGGAAACCATCCAGCTTCCCATAATACCATTAAAATGTAAATGGCCAGAGAAATACTATAAACCACCTGAAAAAGCTACATTCAGAAAAAATAAAATAAAAATTGAAGCAAAATTCCAAGTTTAAAAAACATCTTAACCAAGCACATACAAGTGTTAATTGCTTATAAAGAATATTAGTGAGGACTTAATTTTTGTTATGCAGGTTGACAAATATTTTATACATTTCCCTGCTGTTTCTGCTCACTTTTAAATGAAAGGTTACTGGTAATACAGACTACTTAACTAAACCGAGTAAAGCCATTCAGGTCGGAAGTCCCCTACACAAGAAAGGCCATTGCCAGTTCTGTTGAATTAGATGATTGTTGAAGAACGTGCATGTTCTGCTCACAGCATGTGCAGAAATAAAGCTGGAACCAAGCAGGAAGCTTCTGCCAGGTGGCTGGCTTTCATAACGCCATTAACTGTCTCACCCAGCTGTGGACCACGCTATCAGCAAATGTGCCCACTGATGCAATCATGGTAAACCTGTTATCAGAGTAACCAACCACTTTCTGCTGGAACTTGAGGCCTGCTCCAAAGGAGACAATTCATGTCTGGCTCTGTAAAGCTGGTCAAAAGCCCCTGGCTGGGAAGGTTATGATGATTATAGACTTTAGTAGGGAAGCTACTGCAGGGTTTTTCTGGATGGACATGCTGTGACCATTAAATTGCCTTCTAAATAATTAGGTTTATGTCCAAAGGTTAGTGCTGCTGTCAGCTTTGGTAGGAGATGCTTCTATTGCAAAGGGTGATAGTTGCTGGAGACTCATAACTGGTCAAAGTGCTAAGAATAAAGGAACCGTTGAATGTTTAGCCATGAATGAGACATCTCCATCACCCACCATCCACAAGACTCAGCTAACACCACAAAAAAAGGAGATAGAAGAAATGTAAGGGTCCAGTGTGGTAGGAAAAGTAAATACGATTAAAAAAAAATTATATACACAGAAAATGTGCAAATATAAAAGTACAAAATTTAAATCCAGACAGGTAAAATAATCACCTTTACTATTACCTATTTATTTAATTATTTATTCATTTTTATTTTCTGTGCATTGGTGTTTTGCCTGCCTGTATGTCTGTGGGAGGGTGTCAGATCTCGGAGTTACAGACAGTTGTGAGCTGCCATGTGGGTGCTGGGAATTGAACCCGGGTCCCCTGGAAGAGCAGTCAGTGCTCGTAACTGCTGTGCCATCTCTCTGGCCCCACTATCACCTATTTTTAAAAATGAGAATTGGGAAGGTTAAAGAAATGGCTCAGGGAGAAAATGTGCCCAATGACCTAAGTTCAACCTCAGAGGACCCACATGATGGAGGATAGCTAACTCCTGCAAGGTGCCCTTTGACCTCCACATGAGCACTTTGGCACACATATGACCACACAGCCATTCACAAACATATAAACAAATACATTTAAATACAATTTAAAATTTTGAATGAGATTGGACTTTCTTAACAGAACTTTTGAAATCTCCCTTGGGTCATTTGAGGCTGAGTGGAGCTCAGTGGCAGAGTGTTAGCTAGTTTGCACAAGGTCCTAGGCTTGCCCTCAACAATGGGAAGAAAAGAGCCACACATGATGATCGTGGGACCTCTACCGTTTTTTGGAAGCCTCTCTGCTCTTCAGCAATGTCTACTTAAGACTCCTAGAAGAGCTCTCCCCACTGGGGGAAACTGAGGAAGAAAAGGAAATGGAATGAGAGCCCCACTGCTGTGAGGAGAGCCATTAGCAGTGAGTGGATGGGTGTTCTTAACAGTCCTTCATTTTAAGATGTGTTTGAATGCAGGGAAACGCTCCAGCTCTCATGCCTCCTGCGCAAGTCTCAAAGCCTCAAAGTTGCTCAGAGCAAGAGTGCAGGAGAGGATGCTCCTCCCCACAATTTCTACTTGGAATTAAGAGTCCAGAGACCGGCCAGGTGTGGTCAGGCAAGGCAGAGAGGCAGGGGGATCTGTGAGTTCTAGGCCAGCCTGGTTTACAGAGTTCCAGCAGGGCAGCCAGCAGGGCAGCCAGGGCTACAAAAAGAGAATCTGACTCAAAACAAACAGAACAACCCCCCCCCCTTCACAGAAAAAGAAAAAAAAAAAGGAAAGAAAAAGAAGAAAAAAACTAAAAATATGTTACCAATTTTACCACACCTGGCTGCAGCACACATTCCTAAAGATCTGTGTGTGCCAGAGCATTCAGGGGTAACTGGAAAGATGAAAGTTCTTTCTCTAAGGAGGCTGTCTTTTTGTTTTAGATTTCACTCTGACTCCCTGAAAATTGTCTACTTCCTCCTCAACTGTTGAAATCTCCTGGGGGCATGGGAGCATTTCCAGGCTGCCGCTGTCTCCGTCCCCACAAATCCCTGATTTCTTTTCTGCCTCTTAAGTCAAGGTGTGTCCTGCCAGCAACCCCTCTGAAATCTATACAAAAATAATAATAAAATTGAATCAAAATGGAGAATTAAAACCCTGAAGGAAAGTTACAAACAAAGTAATTTAGACGGAAGCTGTGTAAATTCTAGAAAAGGTGTTATTAACACACAAAGAACTCTTGGCAAACCAAGGCAAGTTACAAATGAATACACAAGATCACAGGATCTTTTCCTGTGTATCATGTGACATTTCTGCGCTGGCTTCCAGACAAAAGCCAGACAGATGTAAGTGCTTGTAGATAACACTCCAGCACGGTTCAGATTTCTGCAAGGAGGCATGTATGATCAAGTTGCAAGGGACGAAAGAGGCGCTCTATCTTACAGAAAAAGACATTACATACTGATCTGTGCAGCAAGTTCCCCGTCTGTTATTCTAACACCGGACACTTAATCAGGTCAAAGGAAGTGGAGCTCCTGCCAGTGGAAGCGGGCACTCACACTGCTGGATAAAATGTCACCACCAGTGATGAGACTGTCCTAGGGAAGAACAATGGTAGCTTTTTATCTTCAGAGACTAATAATTCTCCCCAGGTCGGTTCCTAAGACTCTGTTATGTCGGACCATACAGAAGCTCAGCTGTTTACACTTAACTAATAAGTTGGACAGGCTGACTGTATATCCAGTACCCAACACAAATATTTTTGCTTGCAAAAGTGAACCAAAAGAGGTGGAAATGTAGTTCAGTGATGAAGCTCTTTCTTAGCATGACTACTGTCCTGGGTTCATCCCTAGTACACACATCCCATCCCCTCTTCCTGAAACACACACACCCCACTGCTGTTGCCTCCGCTACCGCCACCACCGTACTCTCTACCCTCCCCACAATACAATTAGAGCCAAATGAAAGACTGTCTTCAAGGAAAGCCAGGTACAAACATGAGTTCAAGGTTGTTTTGTTTGCATGCTCACCCAGCCTTAAATAGGATTATTATGTGAAATTAAAAATGTTTTTTATTTGTTTTTTAAAGTCATAAGCCTTTAAATTTGATTAAATATTATATTATGATATAAATATTTAAAATATTTGTTTCTTTTACCTAATAATTTAATTTTTGGTAATCTACTTTAAGAAACTGGCTAATAGAAAATAAAGTATTTATGTACATATAGTTTCAGTATTGTTTTAAAAATAGTATTATTATTGACAGAGCTTTTCTAAATGTTCAAGAAGAAATCAGTTTAATTACTGAATATGTATATGTATATATGTATATAATTTCTTTTTTCTGTTGTTGTTTTGTTTTTGTTTTTCAAGACAGGGTTTCTCTGTATAACAGTTCTGGCTGTCCTGGAACTCAGAGATCCACCTGCCTCTGCTTGCTGAGTGCTGAGATTAAGGGTATGCACCACTACTGTCTGACCCATATATGTTATTTTGCAGTTGCTAAACTTTTACGTTTTTGAAAAATGTCATGACATAGAAAATGTTCAAAAAATCAGGGGGAAGAAGTTAGAAAATTGCCTATATATTAAATATATATTTACTAATAAATGTATATCTTCAATGGGGGTTGGGAAATAAAATACCTTACAATACTAGAGGCCTATGGTTGCTTCTTACTCCTAACCTGTGAACACAAAACCAAAGCCAAGAGTTTCCAAAGTAAGACTTTGGTGAGTAAGGGGAAATGGTGAAATTATTATAAATAATGAATATGTGATTAAAAAATTTTTTTAAATGTAAATTAATCTCCTAGGAAGCAGAATCTATTGTACAAATTCTCTTTAGTATTAGAATAAAAACCCAGAGCCAGATATTGGGGAAAAGCTGAAATATCTGAGAGACGGGGAACAAACCACAGCCACTTCTCATGCAGCAAACTAACTAGGCAGAACAGGGTAGGGCCTGTTTCATGGCTCCTAAGACTGACTGGTCACTGGCCTCTCTTTCTCCTGCCTTATGTTCCCCCACACCAGCTATTTTACTTCCTGGTTCAATTCTCCTAGAGCTGGGATTAAAGGTCACCACTCCTTGACCTTCATGGCTTGACTTTATGGGTGGCTTGTCCTCTGATATCCCAGACTATTTTTATTAAATACACACTGTATCACCACAAGAATCACAAAACAGAGATGGAAACTTAAGCGGAAAAGAGACTAAAGCCCATAAGAAATGGAGCCAAACAAGCAGCTCCAGCTGAAATCATCTCCTAAACCAACAGGCCCCATTGGAGTCGCTCTCCAAGTACTCCATCTAGAAACAACAAAACAGAAAGCTGATTGCACAACATGGAAGAACTAGATAGAAAGGATTAAAAGCCAGTTTACTAAATACATCTCTGAATTATCCAAATTGTAGATGAAGAGGGGAAAAAAAAAAAAAAAAAACACTTTTTTTTCTTTCTCTCTGTTTTGGTTTTGGACTTTTGAGACAGGGTTCTCTGTATAGCCTTGGCTGTCCTGGAACTCACTCTGTACACCAGGCTGGCATCTTAACTCAGAGATCTGCCTGCCTCTGCCTCTCCCGTGTTGGGATTAAAGGTGTTTGCTACTACCTTTGGGTTAAAAAAAAAAAAAAAAAAAAAAAGACCACTTTTAGCCTAGTATGTTTGGTGGCCTTTAATCCCCACGCTTAGGAGACATTAGGAGACAGATCTTTGTGAGTTCAATGCTATCCTGATCTACATAGTGAGTTCCAGGACAGACAAGACTATGTAGAAAGAATCCTCTGTAACTATGGAGAGAGAGAGATGGAGACACACAGAGAGAGAACAGGGACCACTCTTAGGGGCTTCAGAGATGGTCCAGCAGTTACAAGACTGGCTGCTCTTCCAGTGGACTGGGGTTTGATCCTCAGCACCTACATGTTGGTTCACAACTGTGTGCAACTCCAGTTCCCAGCCATGCAATGCACCTGCTTCTGGCCTCTGTAAGCAGCAGGCACATATGTGGTACACAGACATACATGCAGGAAACACCCATACTCATAAAATAAAATTTAAACAAATATATTAAGACCACTTTTAAAGCAGCTTTTTTCCTTCTCCTTCAATTGGAATGGGTTTGAGAACATTTATCTTACAACCATGGGGTGACCCACACATTCAGAGACCTTCTGTTAAATAAATAAAGAATAAACTCTCGATCAGGACAATATTAAAAACTAAAAAAATTATATTGGTGGTTCATATATAAACACATCCACTTGGTTTTATTTTTTTTTAATGTCCCTATAAACAAATAGCTCTGATATTTGAAAAAAAAAAAATCTGTTCCAAGAAGAGATTTTTGTCCAAAAATCCTAACAGAACAGAAATGGACAGAACATGAACAAGAGGAACCCATGAGGACCACAACATAAAATGACATTGGTCATGAACAGTGTCAGCCACTGGGACCCTAGGTCTGCTTCAGTCAGGCCTATTAGACTTCACTTCACTGCAGACCTCCATCTCTAAGGTTAAAGCATTCAGGTGGCCAAGGAGGAAAGCTTGCAAGCTTGGAAGAAAGACTTTATCCACTCATCTCTATCACAGAGAAAGTCAGTAACTGTAATTCCAACAAAGGGCAAATACTGAAATCCCCTTCACTTTATATTTAAAGTAACAGCAAGCATCTCTAATAAGCCTACAGAATAAGGCAGGATGAATATATATATATACATATATATATATGAATATATATGTGTGGGTATATATACATATATGTAGTTACATACATATATTGTTATATATTGTTATATTTTTACAGTAGGAATTTCTGGTGTGACAACTATTCAGTTTATCAGACAAATTAGCAAGGTGTAAAGATTCAATAACATTTCTTGGGGGGTAGAGGTAGAGAGATCAGTAGTCCAAGGCTATCCTGGGCTACATAAAGTTCAAGGCCAGCCTGGGCTACATAGGACCCCTTCTCACAACAACAAGAGATAGAATAGCATCATTTCTAATACTCAAGCACAGAGTCTGAACTGAATGTTGTAATAATTACTGCATCCCCAGGAGTTCAATCGAGGTATAATACATTACAGTGCCTACACTCTCGGATGCCTTACGGACCTGAACTCCCTTTATGGATGAATCACAGCATCTTTAGCTAGTGAAGGACACTGAGTTGTTGAGTGCCTGAAGACTAATACACTTAGAGCCGGTACTGAAGACTATGGCAGAGAGCCATGGGGCTTTTTGTAAGGCCCTGGGTTTGATGACCAGTATCAAAACAGATCTTTAAAATAATTTATGTAGTCTTATTTTATGTGCATTGGTGTTTTATTTGCACGTATGTCTGTATAAAGGTGTCAGATGCCCTGGAACCCGAGTTACAGACAGTTGTGAGCAGCCATGTGGGAATTGAACACAGGTCCTCTGGAGGAGCAGTCAGTGCTCTTAACTGCTGAGCCATCTCACCAGCCCCCAGGCAAGTGTTTTAATCCTAAATTGTGAACACCAGTTTTGCTACAAAGATGACTTAGCATAACGCTTATATATCTCTTCACACTCTAAGTCAGCACTACTTAGGCACAGCCCAGGAAGCCTAGGAAAGGAAAAAGGAGAGAAGAAAGTCAAGGACAGGGAGGGAAAGAGAGGGAGAAGAGAGAAGGAACAGAATGGGAAAATAGAGCGTACTTCATAGTAAAATGTCTTCTCAGAATTCATGTGCACATTCTTTGTTGAAACCCCGACACCTAGCACTTCAGCAGAATGTGATTGTCCATTTGAAGACAAGTTTTAAAAGTGTTAATTAAGTTAAAGCAAGACTTTGGGGTGGTCCCTCCTCCAGTATGACTGGTGATATTGGGGGACACAGGCGCAGCTATGCAGGGAAGACCAGGCCAATGGAGAGGAGAGGAGAGCCATCTTCCAGGCAAGGAGAGGCCTCAGAGGAAATGAACCCTACACACACCTTGGTCTCAGACTTAAACCTGCCCTGTGAGAAATTAAGTTCCACAGGCTCTGTGGCTAGGAAACTAACATGGGAGTGTTCTAAGTTAGGTTTCTATTCTGTGATAACCATGTGACCAAACGCAACTTGGGAGGAAAGCCTTACATCAGTTTACTTCTTAGAGTTCATCATGAAGAGATAACAGGGCAGAAACCAAGGGTAACTGAGGTGGAGGGCATGGAGGGTGCTGTCTACTGGTTGCTCCCCCATGACTTCCTCAGCCTGCTTTATAGAACCCAGGACCACCAGTCCCGGATGTCACCATCCAACCTAGGCTGTTCATTAACCAAGAAAACGCCACATTGACTTGCCTATGGGCCAATCTAATGGGAGCATTTTCTCAGTTGAAGTTCCCTATTCTTGGATGATTCTGGCTTTGTCAAGCTAACTAAATAAATTTCACCTGGGCAGAGAGTAAGCTCATAGATTAAAAATATAAAATACATAGAAAATATAACGAAAACATTTTACAATACAATACTAAATTGTATGATCTAAAAATGCACACTTAGAATTATAAAACAAATATAGGAAAGTAATTACTATCATTAGAATCATGCAGGAAGAGCTAGCTGAGAGCACCACCTCAGATAGAAGCCTTGCTTAGCACGTGTGAATTCCCAGCAAGGGGATAATGACTCAGCTCACTCGGTACACTGAATTACTCTTGAGAAAGCTCTTCAGGCTACAGGTCACTCCTTAATCAATATATTCCTACTGTAATCAGTGACAAATTACAAGCCTTCCAAGCTCACTGGAGCTATCCACTCTTTTTTTTTGTGAACAATGATAATTGCTTAGAACATTTTTAGGGTTTTGTTTTTGTTTTTTCTCTGTGTAGGCCTAGCTGTCCTGGAACTCTCTCTGTAGACCAGGCTGGCCTGGAACTCATAGAGATGCACTTGCCTCTGCCTCCTGGGTGCTGAGATTAAAGGTGTATGCCATCACCATCCAGTTTAGCTGTTCATGCTTTTTGGAAAAAAACAAGAAACAACAAAACTTTTTGTTTATTCTTGTGGATTTCACATCATGCCCCTTAATCCCACTCATCTTCCCGTCTCTCCTTGTCTGCCCTCCATCCTTGCAACCTTCCCCATCCCCCAAAAAAGAGGAAATAAATCTCCTGGTGGCAGTTGCAGTGTGTCACAGTGTGTCACAGAGCACACCCTTTTTGCCCACACAGCTTTACTTGAAATGTCTGTTGTTTCAATGAGCCACTGGTCTGGTTCAGGGCCTTTGGCTTTTGCTACACTATCGACACTGGAACTACTTGGATATCCTGTTGTTGCCCTGCGTCATGGAGATCTTACAACTTTGGTTCTGCAGCACTGGCTGCTTCATGCACTCCAGGAGTTCATGGATGGGGATGGCAGTCAGTGAGCGGCGGAACCTAGCTGTACACTCTTAATCTGTTCTCCTGTTCAAAAGATGGCAGCCACAGATTTGTGCTACTGAAAGTGTAGCAAATGAAAACACAGGAGGTAATTTTGGATGTGGAAACTGAACAGGATGATCAGAGTTGTGCAAGGAAAGCTAAGGGCTGGTGGCAGCGCAGTGGCTGGAGGCACCTTCTGCCAAGCCCAACAACCTGAATTTGATCCCCCAGGACCCACAAGGCGAGAGAACCAACTCCTGTAAATTCTCCTCTGAGATCCCTCTGCTTTCTATGGCATAACATACCTTACACCACCCAAGTAAATAAATGTAAAAAAAAAAAATTTAAAAAGAAAGAAGTATCTGACCGTGGGAATGTTGTTACTGTAAGTGCTCAAAGGTCCTAGATGTCCACCCAGAACAGATAAATGAAGAGAATTTATCAACATACATGAGAAAAGCAATTGATATTGTTTTAGATTTTATTTAACTCTGTGTGTGGGGGGGGGGGTGTGTGAAAGAAAGAGTGAGAGAGAGAGTAAGTTGGGGGTTGGAGGCTAGGGAAGACTAAATCTTATCAGCAGGCTCTGGGTTTGACTGAGAAATCTTGTCTTAATGAATAAGTTGGAAGAACAAACCGGGACAATTCTTGATATTAGCATCAGGCCTCCACATGCACAGCATACACACAAGTAAACACACACAGGCATACACACAGGCATACACAGACATACACACACAGGCACACACACACACACATGCATACACACACAGGCACACACACACACTGGCATACACACTGGCATACACACATGCATACACACAGGCACACACACACAGGCATACACACAGATGCACACACACACACTGGCATACACACAGGCATACACACACAGGCATACACACAGGCACACACACACACACAGGCATACACACAGACGCGCACACACACACTGGCATACACACTGGCATATACACACAGGCATACACACAGGCATACACACATGCATACACACAGGCATACACACACATGCATACACACAGGCACACACACACTGGCATACACACAGGCACACACACACAGGCATACACACAGGCACACACACACAGGCATACACACAGGCACACACACACACTGGCATACACACATGCATACACACAGGCACACACACACAGGCATACACACAGACGCATGCACACAGGCACACACACACTGGCATACACACTGGCATATACACACAGGCATACACACAGGCATACACACATGCATACACACAGGCATACACACACATGCATACACACAGGCACACACACACTGGCATACACACAGGCACACACACACAGGCATACACACAGGCACACACACACAGGCATACACACAGGCACACACACACACTGGCATACACACATGCATACACACAGGCACACACACACAGGCATACACACAGGCACACACACACACTGGCATACACACATGCATACACACAGGCACACACACACAGGCATACACACAGACGCATGCACACAGGCACACACACACTGGCATACACACAGACGCACACACACACAGGCACACACACACAGGCACACACACACTGGCATACACACACATGCATGCACACACAGGCATACACACAGGCACACATACACTGGCATACACACACATGCATGCACACACAGGCATACACACAGGCACACACACACTGGCATACACACAGATGCAGGCACACACACACAGGCATACACACAGACGCACACACACACTGGCATACACACAGGCACACACACACTGGCATACACACAGACGCACACACAGACGCACACACACACTGGCATACACACACATGCATGCACACACAGGCACACACACTGGAACAAAAAGAAAGAAAATAAAAAGAAATTACAGCAAGTGGAGCACTGTAATCCCAGCACTGAAGAGCAGCAGCAAAAGGATTGTCACAAATTTGAGGTCAGCTTGGTTTGCACAGTGGAACTCTGTTCCTAAGCAAGAAAGACAGAGGCAGGGATGGGAGGGGATAAGAAGAGAGAAAAAGAAAAAGAAAGGAGAAAGAGAAAGAATAAAGGGAAAGGAGGAGGGAGGGGAGGAGGGGGAGAAGGGGGGGGGGGGAGGGGAGAAGGAGGGGAGGGGGAGGGGGAGGGGAAGGAGGGAGGGGGAGGGGAAAGAGGGAGGGGAGGGGGAGGAGGGAGGGGAGAGGAAGGGGGAGGGGAGGGGGAGGAGGGAGGGGAGAGGAAGGGGGAGGGGGAGGAAGGAGGGGGAGAGGGAGGGGGAGGAAGAAGGGGGGGGAGGGGGAGGACAACATTTTCCCAATGGAGGAATTGTGGGAGCCACTTCACAACACTGAACACGAAAAAGATAAAAATATTCGAGGCCTGATGCAAACTTCAAACGGAATTTGAAAATCCATCAGGGAATATCAAAGATGCTTGTGTGTGTCACAGGTTCTTTCCTGTGAAAAAAGTCAAGTTCTCTTCAAACCATTCTTCTTAGTCCTTGGTGTCGCTGACGTTTCAAATGATGGTGCAGACGCCACTGCTCCTTCATTTCCACACAATAAAGAGATGCCTAAAGTTTTGTCAAAGAAATGTAAAGTCCTTTAGGAGCAAAAGCATCCTGTCTGTCAATGCATCCCGGGAACTCTATGTACTATTTATTGGGGTTGGGGTAGGGAGACAGCCAGCCAGCGGTTCCCAGTGTAGCCGGAGACCAGAGAGTGGGGGTTTGCTAAGCAAGGACAATGTTGTGACTCAGGTTCACAGGAGTAAGGGGGCTAGTCACTGAGGAACAGTCTAAAACACTGAGGCCAGTGATCAGAAGTGTGGCCAGAGCAGCAGGAACCTAGGTTGGCAGAGGGCACAAAGGCTGCCCTCAGACATGAAATCAGACCCATGCCTTGCTGGTGGCCAACTCTGCCCTCCTCTTGTTAAGTCAGACCGGCTTTCATGAAACAGATTCCCCATAAAGGGCATCATTATTGTCTGTTTTCAAGAGAGGCGATTCAGCTAGGCTTGAATGTGGAACCTGGGTTCTCAGATACATTACTAAACTACAAGGTGCAGGAAGGGGGGGGGTGCAAAAAAATAAGTGCCCAAACAAATAAACAAACAAACAAACAGTCTGCTTTCTTTTAGGTATCGGGACAGGCCTAGCAGAGAGCAGAGAGAAAATCTGCCTCTCTCTTCAAGCAGAACCATTGAGCCCTAATTGATGGAGTCTGGCCTTGGTGCGGCGATGATCTCAGAGCAGCTTATCATCAATTCTTGGACTTTCTTCCTGGATCAGAACTCCAGGATGACACTATCCACTCACAGCCTCTGGTGTTGCTTTTCCGGTACAAAATCTATCAGGTATGATGTGACTTCATTTGCTTAGGCTTGGGGGACACTCTGAACACATCCTTCATCAACACTAATCAGAAATATGCCTTATGAAACTGGGATGCTGACTTCTGCTCAATTTAGCTGGCTAGGAAATTTAGAATACACACTGAACATGTCTTAAGATTTATTCTTTTCCTCTTAGAGTAAATATGCCCCTGATTTAAGTGGATTCCAAAGGGTGGGGGATGACATGGTAAGAAGGAACCCAGAAGAGTGGGCGTGATTTTTTTTATTGTCAAACACGGAAAGACATGATCACTTTACTATAATGCTCTTCACCAAGGGAAGAACCAAATGTAAATTTAGGAATTTAAAAGACAGGATCACACAGAACATCTAGACAGCTGTAATGAATATTCTTTTTAAGATAGGAGTGCGTGCTTCCCAAATGACTTCTGCAGGATTTAGTCATAGAAAGCAAAGCACAGAAATCTAGTATCTAGAGGGCAGCTACAGCTGAGAAGGAGGCACACACATCAACCATCAATTAAGAAAACGTCCTATAGGCTTTCCTGCAGGCCAACCTTCTAGAAGCATTTTTTCAGTTAAGATTCCTTCCAGCGCGTGGGGGGTGGGGGTGGGGTGGATTTCTTCCCAGATGTCCCTAGCTTGTATGAAGCTGGAATAAAAACTACCCAGCACAAGGTGTTTCTTAGGTCCCACTTCCCAGCTCCCTCATATTGTATAAAAACCCTACAGATAAAGGAAGGCTCCTATTATCTATTTTGTCTAGATTTGTCCAACAGGTATCGTTGCTGACCCTCTGATCTAGTGCCCTTCCCATCCCCCCCCCCCCCCCCACGGGCTTACAGACTGCCCTCCTTGGACTTGTATAAATTTACAATGCATCTCTGCAGCCCTCTTTACTGGGAAAAGCATTTAATTTTAGCTTCTTATAAAATGTTTCAAGATGACATCAGTGGAATCTACATTGAAAAGCTGTGCTAACCCTTTAGCCCTCCAACAACTTACAAGCCCAAAAAATTAAGGTCCTTTCCTTCGTGTGGCCCCCTCTCTTTGTTGCATACATACCTTCTCACCATTCTCTGCTACCCTGAGTTTCCTCCCACATATCTATAAAACAGCCATGTGGGACAAGGGTAGTGGTGCCCGCCTTTAATCCTAGCACTTGTGAGGAGGAGTCAGATGGATCTCTGTGAGTTGGAGAGCAGCCTGGTCTACAGAGTGAGTTCCAGGACAGCCAGGGGGCTACATAAGAGACACCCTGTCATGGGGAGGGCATGCAATTAGGTTTCTGTTTATTCTTATGTCATTTTTCATAGAGTTCCTAGCTCAGAGAAGCAAAATAAAATTGCCTTTCTGTTCCCACACATACATATGAGGCGCCATGAAATAAGACTTTCCCCATAGCCATATATGGAAGTGGCTCCACTGTAGAGTTGTCTAAGCAACCACTTAGGATGCTTGAGCCCACTGAGTAGAAACATCCCATCTTGGCAAGGTGTGATGGCACACACCTTTAATTCCAGCACTGGGGAGGCAGAGGCAGACGGATCTTGGAGTTTGAGGACAGAGTGGTCTACACAGAGTTCCAGAAAAGCCAGAGCTACACAGAGAAACTACGTCTAAAAAAAAAAGAAGAAAGAGAAAGGGGGGAAGGAAGGAAGAAAAGAAAAAAAGACCCCCCCCATCTTTAATTGAACAGCACAACCCCAACTAGTTTTGGATGACGAAGCAGCACTGTACCTGGCATCTCTAAGGCTTCTCTTTGGCTGACTGGTTACCCGAATCTTCCAAATGACCTTATTTACTTATTTAACCCCCGTAGTATGCCTCACATTTAACTGTCAGACACTAGATAGAGCTAAGTGGGGTTTCCTGGGGCAAATTTATTTCAAGCAATTAGGAAGAACCAAATTTTATAAACACAAGTAAGTAAAAATGACGCATACATTCCATGCTAAAGACTTTGTTTTGAGGTGAAACAAGCCCCGTAGTCCCCTACTGCTGGTAGTATGACATCATTTCAACAGTCTTGAGAACAGTAAGGAAGCCAGGAAGCCAGGAAGGCATGCATATTCTTGTCCTGGGCTACTTTCCATCTTCACTCCTCCTTATGATTCTTTACAGTCACTTAACCAGATAAAGCCAATGTTCTTCAGTTACTAATTAATACTTGAACTTTAATCCCATCTTCCTATGTCCTATATAAAGATGTCATCCACACCTAAACTGTGTGTGTTTGGAAAATGGGACATATATATGAATTCAGTTACAATTAACTGGCCAGTAAGAAGACTGGCCTGTTTGTTTGTTTGTTGTCCCTTTGGATATTTTTGAGATAGGATCTTATTCCATTGCCTGGAACTCCCAATCCTCCTATTTTGGCCTCCAAAGTGAAGTTTAGCCTATATTTAGAAGAGATCCATCCATTGCAATAGCTTCCCAGGCTGAAACTCCTTGAATTCAGGTAGAACCATAAAGCTGGCTCTGACCAGCTTTATATAAGCAGAGTGACACTCTTTAGGCTGGTGGAGTCAGGGTGGTAAGCATCTAGGCTTCCTTCTGTCTTGAGTGACTGGAGATCACAAGTTCAAGACGTGACTTCACAAAGAAGGAATTACCTGGACCCCTGATTCTCAGGAAGGAGAAATTGGAGCTTCCCAGGCTGAAATAGCCAACTTCACTGAATAAACTCTCCTTGGATTCTTCCAGACCTGTTTGTTTTCTGTGCACAGCATGCCTCAGCAGGATGCATGTCTGGGTGGAAAAGTACAATTTACTAAAACGTTTCTAATACAGAAGAATCAAGAATCTTATATGTAAGAAAAGCCTGCAAGTTACAATTTCACCATTTTAGATAAGTAAATAGTCTCAGACAGAAACAGCTGTGTGTTGGATAAACTCTTAACTGGTGTTTCATGTTCTAATAATATGCAAATGCTCCTTTAACCAATGGCTACCAAGCAAGGCAGATAGATTTGAAACAATGAATAAACCAAAGGACAGCCTTATAGTTAGAGTTCACCTCCTCGAGGCAACATCTACTTCATTTCAGAAGTCAGCATGGCAGCCCAGGAGAGGAGAACCTGCCTGCACACATGGTTTGGCTTCAGCGTACAAGGTGGAAGGTTCAGCTGACTTTTATCTTTATACTAAAGCTCACAAGTAAATAATACAGACACTTGCCTTTCAAAAGAACCCAACTATGTCTTACATCTTTTCCCTCCGTGTAGGCATGAGGAGGTGGTGGCACAGACAGGTGATTTCATCCCAGGTTGTACTCAATGCCCTTGTACAGTCTGGTACTGAGGCATCATGAACAGAAATATTTACTCTTAAATTTTATTTTAAATTCTATTAGGGGGAGGATGATATAATTATAATAAAAATAATAAATAATTTTTAAAATACTATTAAGTTTGCATAGTATTTAACTCCTTATTACAGTCTCCCCTATCTGCTGTTAACCAAACTTGAATTCCTGTCCCTATAAAGATGACTACTCTAGGTATGGTGTAAAATCATAGAGCCTGTACCTGTCACCGTAATATCTTCTGGGCTGGAGTACCACTGTGTACTCTTGGCTGGGTATTCTGTAGCTCTAAGCCACAGGAGGGACTTTGTACATTTAACAATTCGAGTGCCAACAGTGTCCAGAGTGTTCCCCAGTGCTGAACCCAGCTTAAGCACTGAATCCCACCCCCTGGCACGCACACTCCAACAGCTCTTGTCTGAAAAGGTAGATTTCCAGAGTTGGCTCTGATAAAGCGCTATGGAAAAATTCACATGGAACAGGAAATGAGGTGACGGTGTCCTGACCAGGCACAGGCATCCTGCTAGTGACTGTCTTAAAAACAACAGAAGTCAGACATGCTTGCTGTCTATTTATCATTCAGACACTCGGGGAAATTAAGGAGGGAGGGTTGTCATGAATTTGAGGCCGGCACAGCTACACAGCAACATCTGCCTCGAAATAAATAAATGTAGGGCTAGAATGATGCTAGCTGCTCTTCTCAAGGACTTAGGTTCAACTCTAAACACCCACCCTGCTCACAACCATAACTCCAGTCCCCTCTTCTGATCCCCAGGGGCCCTGCACACATGTGGTCCACAAACCTCCAAGCAGGCAAAACCCTCATATACATAAAATAAAAAAAAATCTCAAAAATATTTTTAGCTAAATAAGTAAATACAATTGTTACACACATCATTCTTTATCAAGTGGCATCTAAATACCTAGTGTTTCCACCTTAGCCACTCTATTTCAATCTACGAACATCATGAGAAGCTTCCTCACACACTAAGGACTCCAAGGCCCTGTCTTCCCTTCAACGAAGACTTCAGAGCTGTGACAGTCACTGAGAGCACTCTGGGGTGGAGGCAGGCAGGAGGATCTCTGTCAGCTCAAGATCGGCTTGTTCTATAGTGAGTTCCAACACAGCCAGTGATACATACAGAGACCCTGACTCAAAGAGAAAAAACAAAACAAAACAAAAAACCAACAAAAACTACTGAAGAGATGTATGTGTGATCCCTGAAGAAACAACAGCACAGACACACTAAGAAGGAAGAGTCTAGACTAAAGCCATTTTCAAAAGTCACTCTCAGTCAGCTTAAGCCTTCAAAGCCCAAACAATGCTCCCTGGATAGCTGTATTTTTACAAAATTTACCCTGAGACACAAGGACACAAATTACTGTTTTCCAAATTCTGAGGGACTCAAGCAAGCTTTTTAAATTAGAGCCTCCAAGTGTGCTGGAAGAGACAGGGTCTCTGCACAGACTGAACACACCCGAGTCCACCACAGGGAAGCCACAGTCGGGAGCACTCAGACAGCAAGCCTTTCCGTTTTCACTCTAGATATCCTGCATTTAACTTGAGAATGCGCTAAATTATTTCGGATGTGCTTGTTTGGACATTTCCCTTCCCTGGAGTTTTTCATTTAGAAGCAAGGGGGGAATTAAAACAAAATCCAGAACAGTGATTTGATGGGGGGTAGTTACCGCTCTGGCTCCTTAACCGAGTAGTGCGGGACCTATGCCTGCTAGCTATTCTTGTATTACATGTCTCTGAGCATATGATTTCAGAGGAGACACCAAAATCTCCTCTGTGTGCAACAGAGGACTTTGGGACCGGAAATGTGCCTTGTTGCTAAGTTGAGTTATAGCACAAGCAATTGGCTTTTACATGGAAGATAGGCTTTGGGAAACAGAAGAGTTGAAACGGAGGCTAAGTTAATATTTGGTGTCACCACAAAGAGTAACAAACAAGGTTGTTGGGCTGAAGAGATGGCTCAGGGGTTAAGAGCACTGGCTGCTCTTCCAGAGGATTCAGGTTCAATTCTCAGTACCCACATGACAGCTCACAACTGCCTATAACTCCCATTCCAGGAGATCTAACACCTTCACATCAATGCATATAAAATAAATTATTAAAAAATAAAACCAAGTAATGTTGTGGTTTTTGTTTTGTTTTACTTTTAAGACAGAATATTGCTGTGGTATCTCAGGTTGGCCTCAAACTCGATGACCTCAAACTAATGATCCTGTCTCAGCCACCAGAGGGCTGGGATTACGGTATGTACCACCAAACCTGGCATTTTTTTAAAAATCTATTTTTATTGATGTGCATTCGTGTTTTGCTTGCATGTATGTCTATGTGAGGGTGTTGGATCCCCTGGGACTGGAGTTACAGATAATTGTGAAGTTGTGAACTGCTATGTAGGTGCTGGGAATTGAACTGAGGTCCTCTGGAAGAACAGCCAATGCTCTTAACTGCTGAGCCATCTCTCCAGCCCCCTAAACCTGGCATTTCTATTCTGATGGTTTTAATTCTTACAAAATCAAAAACAACAACAAAAACCTTGATTATACTTCTCAATACTGTACAGCTAGCTGTTTCCTGGTGTCTAATTTCCCCTCATTTTTTTTCTCTGCCTGCCCCGCCCAACAGGAGGGCAGAGAACATTCCAATTGGAAAATGGATTTCTAGCTTGTTTTTAGATATAGCTTTATTTATTGTGTGGGTGGACGAATTACAATCCATGAGGTCAGCTCCACCTTGTCCAACCTTCTGGGAATCAAATTCAAATTTTCTGGTGCCAAGAGTCTTTGCCAACTAAGCCACCCTCTGGCCACTGTATTCTTAGTAAGAAAACAAAACAAACAAAAATCTCACTCATATGCTAGGCACACAGTAGGAATAGACACAGAAACCTAATTATGGCAGCTATTCTCCTAACAGGTATTTTAAAGATGAGAAACTGTTACTCACTATCAATCAGAACACATGATACAACCTTGCACCGGGGTGTGACTGATCACTGTCCAAATTCTTTTCATTACATTTGATCTCTATCAGCTTAACATACATGGCTACCATCAGCCAAGAGACTCTCTGGAAGGATGGATGCTTGGCATGGGAAAGCCCGATGCCAACTTCGAGGGTTATGTATGACGCATTCAGTTCACAGTTCTAAAAATTAAGGCTTGAAGTTGTGGGTTTTCCAGTCATACACCTAACTGGTCGCTTCACAACTCAAGTTTCATGCCACCCAAGTGGCATGCAAACACACACACACATACACGCCTTACCATCACGTGAATCCTCTCAGTACACTTCGGGGGCGGGGGAGGCATTCTGAGCCAGCTTTACAAAGTATAACACTTCTTGGGTCATCAATACTGTTTTCCTTTCCTCCAGCTCCCCAAATCTACAGGAAGCGCCACACTTCAATGCCCAAGGCAAGTGAGGAAAGCCTGAGCCTGAGAGTCCGCGCTTAAGGCTCCGAAAGGGGCGGCCCAGGGGTCTGCAGGGCATGCACCCCTACACACGGGCGACGCCAACCAAGAGCGTCTGGAGAGGGAAGACCAGCCGAGAAGGGCGGCCCCTGCCAGCGGCGTCCCCTCCCCTCCCCAAGAGCGATCCCTGAGGATAACCAGCACCCGAAGGAACCGGTGATGGCTCGGTACCTTTCTCTTCCGCGCCGGCCTGCTGCTCCGCACGGAGCTTGCGGGCCGCTGCACTCCCTGCCAGCAGCCGCTCGCCCCGCGCTCCGCAGCCGCGCCAAGTCCCGAAGCCTTAGGGGCCCGCCAGCCACGCCCCCACAAGCCACGCCCCCACAAGCCACGCCCCAGCCTGCTGTCCCCAGGGCTGCAGCGCCCCGCAGCGGCCACCAGTCACTGCGCGGCCCACTCGAACCTCGAACCCGAGTGGGGCAGCTGGGACCCACGCCTCCCGCAGCAGGAAGCAATTGACAGATGTTTGTGCAGATGCACCGGGCGCATCGAAGGAGAGGACCGAGGGGACAAACCTGTGGCCATCTACAAGCTGCCCGGTTGGAGCAGATGGAAGCGGAACCCAAGGAAGCTGCAGAGCTCTCCCGCTGCTGCCCGGGAGAGGCCGGCAAGGGCATCAGTGCTCACCTGCGTGCCTTACATACTGTTGGCTGTTTTTGTCTCGCTCTTCCACGGCTACTTTTTCAGTACCTAGAAGAGCTCCCTGAGCAGCAAAAACTAGGGTTACGTTCCACAAATGACACCAACGCCTGGCCTATGTGAGACCCTGATTCAGAAAGAAAATGGGGGAAAGAAATGTTACTAAGAGATTTACGGGAGTGAGGAACACAACCTAATATAAACCAAAGGTTACTTCTAAAAGTGTGCTTACTCAAATTTATAGCAGCCCCACTGACCAGGCGCAGATAATCAGTGCCATTCCCTGCCTCGTTATGTAAATGCTGTTCTACTCAAGATAAATATTCACGTTCATGGGTGGGCTGGGAGCTCAATGAGTAAATGCTTGCTGCTAAAGCATGAGGACCCGCATTCAAATCCCCCCCTACACACACAAATGAATAAACTGATTAATGAATGACCCCCAAAAGCCAGGCACGGCCTTGAGCCTTTGTAACCCAAGCAACTGGGGACCCAGGCAGGCGGACTGCTGAGGTGACATCCTCCTCTATAATCTATACATACTCGCACAGGCATGAACACACGCAAGCACACACACACACAAAAAAAAAGAAATAAAAAATAAAGGATATCTCTATGCTCACTGCACGTTTGATAAAATTTCATTTTACTTGACAGAATCAATATGCCGATTGGGTATACCTTGAAATGGCAAGTCTTCAGCTCATTCCATAAAGTCTCGTTGTCAGGCATGCACATGCCAGTAATCTCAGCTCTCAAGAAGTAGAAGCAAGAAGATTGCTACAAGTTCTAGACCAGCCTGGACTACTTAGCAAGTTACAGGACAGCAAGAGTGAGACCCTGTCTCAAATAAGATAGAGAGAGATGGAGGGGGAAGGGAGGGACAAGTGGAGGGACAGAGAGAGGGAGGGAGGAGGGAGGGGGAGGGAGGGAGGGAGGGAGAGGAAGAAAAAAGGACTCTTGCGAGGCTGGATCTCATTGAATCCTTTGCTCTCAAAAACAGAGCTGGAGAGACGGACAGATGGACCTGTCTCTTACCTGAGGCTGGGGATAGGTTTATGGTGGAAGTGTGTTTTGTTGTGGTGGTTGTTTGTTTGTTTCCCCCTCTCTGGAATTTGGCTGGTTTCCAAGGAAACAGAAACATGAAGGTGCCTCCCTTCCCTTGGGGTATTATTGTTTCCCTCCGGCCTCCTGAAAGCATCCAACAGAAGCTCCAAAATCCCCGCCCACCCTAGAAGAGGCTAAGAACTTGATCCTCCCAAAGTATTTGGGAATGCCCCATCTTCCCAGTTCTGGCTGCTGCTTTGTTTAGCGAGTGTGAAAACTCCCTTCTGGGTGAAATCTTTTTTTTTCAATCACTGTCATTTCCTACCTGTAACTGTTAGGATAGACGCCTTTCCTTTCCCTGCCCACTAATAGCTCCAGCTTGCTCTGCAAGCAGGTCTCAACCAATTCCCAAGGCAAAGTATGTGCATGTGATTATTTCTCTCTTAGCCACATTGAGAAATTTTTTTCCCTCCCTAAGGATTAATACGCAGTTTACCAGTTGGGGGGGGGTGTGTTTCTTCAGTGCTGTAGTCACAGTTGAGGGGACCTTGCTCCTGTAAACAATCCTAGTGAAATTCATTGATTGGGGTCATTTAAAAAAGTAAAAAGTAGAAGTGGGGGCTAGGTGGAAAGAAGGAATAAGTGAAAGCAAATTGAGAAAAAACAAGAAAATAGACGATGAATATGACTAACTATGAAACTGACTGCCATACGTAATTAATAGATGCTAATAAAACAAACACAAAGAAGGTCTTCCTAACTCGTTTCTTGAATAAACTCCCTAAGGTACAGATTCCACTTTCCTGAGAGGCATTTAAAACTTTATCGTAAGTCATGGTAAGATGGGGTTTAAACTATATTTATGGTTGGTCAGAGCTGGGGGAGGGGGGAAAGAAAGCCATCCTTGGAGACATGTGAACGCTCCAGGGAGCTGACTAGTCTGTGTTTGTTCCCAGACTTTGATTAATGGGAATTCCAGGCAGTGGCTGAGCTGGCATGGAGATCTGATCTCCAAGGAGCCAGTTCAGAGAGATGAAAAGAAACTCCTAAATCTTCCTCAGACTTCCTGGGTCTGAGGAAGGCCCCCAGCCAACAGCTCCCTTCTTGTTCCTGAGGTTGGCCCAGGCACAGTCAGGCTACTCTAACCAGCCTACAGCCCCACTTTAGTTCGTGACATGGATAAGCTACAGCTTGCTTTTCACCGGCTAAAAATCCTTTGAGCTATAGTTTTGGATTGCTATGAATAAAGCTCCTATAAACATTTATAGACATATTTTTCTTTGAATTACACTTATTTATGCGCCTGTTTGTTTTTGTGTGTGTTTGTCAGGGGAACAGGAGAGAGTATAGGGGGCACTGCTAAAAACTGCATTGAGGGACCAGGCTTGTTAAACACATGGCCCATTTTCTTCAAAGGAACAATATAACTGTCCGAAGGCTGGAGTGGGTGTCATCTGACAACCTGGTGACCTTTTTGCTAGTCTATAGAGCCAGCCTCCCTGGATACCCCAAATCCTCGGTGTTGTTTAGTCCTGAGCCTGAGCCTTGTCTTTCAGTGAATAGAACCCATCTCATGAAAGAGGTCCCCTGTACTTTGCAGCGTCTGCTAATAGAATCTATTTGTATGCTTAAAGGCCCTATCCCTGAGCTCTGCTTATCAGCCAATAGAACTCATTCTTATTGTAAAGGTCACGGGTGCTTTGGTCCTTTGTTCAGGAGTTTCTATGTAGTTATACTTAAAGCTTTGTTGTGATAATTGTCACGTGAAAATATTTCCCCAAAGTTTTACTATGTTTAAATGTGTAAGAAAAATAAGCCCTGAGGTCAGACTCTGGAAGTTTTGACCCAGTGCTTTCAAAGGTGGTGCTGACTCAAACTTCATTCTTCACCTCACAAGTCATTTCCCTGCAGGTCATGAGGATTGCAGGGGTCCCCAACCCGAGGGGAACACATGTACCATGGTGTGCATGTAGAGGTCAGAGGACAACTTGAAGAAATTGGCAGAATCTCTCCTTTTGTTATATGAGTCCCTAGGTTCAGATGATCAGGCTTGGTAGAGCTGTAGGGAGAGGAGAAAACCCTGAGGGAATGTGTGCTGTTGGCTCCGGCATGACCTTGTCCAAAACCCCTAAGCCTCTGACCCATGGGAAAATGGCAAGGCTTTCTCCCATCCAGGGTGAGTCTCTGAGAGGAATAACTCACATTCCCTTCTGATGTGTGGATGTTGACAGTGTGTACGGAAAATGTCCTTCCTAACTTCCTTCCCACGGATACTTCCTGAAGACTTCTCCCTACAGAGATCGCTTCTACTGAGATTGGCTAAGCCCATCTCAATCAATTTATATATCACATTTCCCCCTTTATTTATCTGTAGGCAATAACTCTGACTCCTTATATATCTATGTGCAATCACTCTTCCTTGCATTAACCTCACCCCCTGCTCAGTTGTATGGAATAATCCTGGCCCCTGTTCAGCTGTATGTATTAGCCCCACCTCCCCACCCAGCTCTATATAACAAACATGCTGAGCTTCTGGGGTGTTGTGGTCTCTCTTTTAAAGCTTCCTGTCTACTCAAGGTTCAGCTTTTTGTGTGTCTGTCTCTTTTCTTCATTTCCTTGAAACCCTAGTCAGGTCTGTCCTTGGAATAGTGTTGGATGCAGCATCTAACTATTTAGCCCAGGTTGAACTTGAATTCACAACCCTCCACCTAGGGAGCTAGAATTACAGCCATGTACTATCAAGCCTCATTTATATACTTTTGGGGGAGTATAGTGTAAGAATCCATTTCTATTAGGAAAGTACTCCCATGCTATGTGTCTACTGGACTAGGTGAGGGAAGTATTGGCTTATTTCTTATGAAATAAGTTTAGGGAGCTGGAGAAATAGTTTAGAGGTTTAGAGTGCTTTTGCTACCAAGCAGTGAAGGCATAAGCCTTTAATATCAGCACCCAGGAGACAGAGGCAGGAGGCCTTCTGTGTTCTACCAGCCTGGTCTATAGAATGAGTTCCAGGACAGCTGGGGCTACACAGAGAAACTCTGTCTCAAGGGAGAAGGGGAATGTTGTTTTTCCAGAGGACCAGAGTTAGGTTTACATGACCCATATCAGGGCAGCTCACTATCTCCTATAGCTCCAGAGTACCTAACATCCTCTTCTAGCCTTTGCAGACATTCCCAGGCATTTGTACATACATTCATATAGACACACGCACCTACACATAAATAAACTAAATAACCTTAAAAGGTTGGAAAGATGGCTCAGTGGTTAGAAAATCTGCTGCTCTTACAAGCAGACTCTGGTTCAATTCACAACACTTACAAGGTGTCTCTCAACTGTATATGACTTTAGTTCAAGGAGATCCAATGTCCTCTTCCGGCCTCTGCAGGCACTAGGTATACATATGGTGTACATAAAGGTATACAGGCAAAACATTCATATACATAAGATAAAAATAAATAAATAGATATTTCAAAAAATAAAGGAAAAAAGGCATTCTCTGCCAGCTTTGGAACAGAATCTGACAGTGATGAGTTGTATCAAAGCCCGAGGAACAGGATTCCACAAAAGCAACCACACAAGTTCACCTGGCCACAGCTGAAAGCAATAAAGATGAGGAGGCAGAACAAAGAGAGTTTAGGGAAAGCTATGTCCAAATGGAACCTTCACAGCATATAGAAATTCCTACAATCGCTATTCCAAACCTAGAACATTGTTACTAGGGAGACTGAGACAGGAAGGTCCCTGGTCTTCAGAAGGTAGAGAGAACCCAGCCTGGGTAACATAAAGAGACCAATCTCTAAAAAATCAAAAAACAAACAAACAAAAAAAAAAAAACAAAAAACAAAAAAAAAAAAACAAACAAAAAAGCCATTAAAAAAAATTCCTAGTGATGAACATACATGTCAGTTGAGAGGGAAGATGATCTGAACCTTGAATAACAACATGATTTAATCTTTTTTATTTTTTTAATGATTTTATTTAGTACATATACAGTGTTTTGCCTGCACATATGCCTGCATGTCAGAAGCAGACACCAGATCTCACTACAGATGGTTGTGAACCACTCAATGTGGGTGCTGGGAATTGAACTCGGGTCCTCTGAAAGAGTGGCACATGCTTACACGAGTTATTTTTCTGATGTGATAAAATATCCCGACCAAAAGCAACCGTAGAAGGAAGAAGAGTTTATTTTTGCTTATAGTTCCAGAGGGATAGAGTTCAAAACAATGAAGTAGAGTGGCAACAGCCAGAACATTTAAGAGGGACAGGGGACAGGAAGTGGGACAAGGCTATAACCCCTAGGTTATGTACGCCTTCCAGCAAGACTGCACCTTCTAAAGGTTTCATAACCTTCTCAACACAGCACCACCAACTGGAGGACCTGGTTTTTCCTCATTCAAATCATAGCAGTATTCTTAACTCTGGCCCCAGTAATAATTTTATAAATGCTGTTGTGGAATTAATAACGTAACGAGAAGCTTCTGTGGTGTATCAAAAGTAGCTGCAGCTTGGTCTGAAATTTGTGCTGTTTCTTTCGTTGATAAATAAGAGCCCGGCTTCTTGTTGGATGGAAATAGCAATGATGGTATACACCTCTAACCATAGCCCTTTGGACTGGAGGAGGCAAGAGAATCACTAGTTCAAGGCCAGCTTGGGCTGAACAGCAAAATCTCATCTGGAGAAGAGAGAAAGAATAAAACAATGAAGAAGTAGGAGAGTAAACCTTTTCTGGGCTTGAGTCAGCACTGTGACAATCACCAGAGAACGTCTCCCTCCTGCCTGCATTTCTGCAGTGGGTTTCAGTCTTATTTCTGGTACCTCATGGTTGTAAGGCCACTTGCTCACCTCTAATGCCCGTGTTTCTATACAACCTTGCTCATCACAGAAAAGGGAGACTGGGAGGCTCCATTAGTAAGATGCTTCTCAGGCAAACATGAGGACTGACTTCAGATCCTTGGAATCCTTGTAAAAAGCCACATAGCAGCACACATGTGAAAGCCATGTGCTGGTGGGAGCAAAGACCAGATAGGCTTCTGGGGTTCCACAGCCACACATACAATGTCATGTACACGCATGTACATAGTTGAACATATAACATATACAGGCACATACACTACACATACACACTAATGAATGCATAAGTTAAAAATGAAAAAGAGATGCTGGGATGCAGCTCAGTTGGGAGAGTACTTGCCTAATATATATGAAGTTAGTGGAACTGCTTGGGATGGATTAGGAGGTGTGGCCTTGTTGGAGGTGTGCCACTGGGAGTGGGCTTTGAGGTTTCAAAAGTCCACTCCAGCTTAGAGCCTCTTTCTCTGCTGGCTGCCTGTGGATCAGCATGTAAAGCTCTCAGGGACTGTTCCAACTCCATACCTATCTGCTTCCTGTCATGATGCTCATGCACTGACCCTTTAAACATGGAAGCAAGCCCCTAATTAAATGCTTTCTTTTATAAGAGCTGCCTTGGCCACAGTGTTCTCTCACAGCAACCAAGACAAAGTCTGCTGCTTTCCTCCCTTCCTTTTTGGAAATTATGTAAATTAAATGGTCTGAGAAAACCACCCGATTTTTGGGTGTGCCTCTCAGTTCTGTTCCTTCAATAAGCACCTAGGAACCGATTCTCATCTTTTCCTCCTTTTTGAGTGGAGGGGCTTCAGCATGACTTAACCATCTGTGCCTCCTAAATATGGACTCATCTCACACAAGGGTTGTTTTGAGTTCCAGAGTAGCTTGGCCATCTATTCCCTGTACCTGAGATGAGTTGTTTGACCTCGATTCTCTTGCCTATAAAGTGGGAGAAATATTACTTGCCAAATACTTTGAAGTTCACATCATTGTGGAAATGTCTTCAGTCACACAAAATTTGGATGAGAAATAGACGGTGGTCATTGTTCCTAATATTATAAAATATCTCTAAAAAGTTAGAAGGCATTTCAAAAATAAAGAGTAAATTAAAATAAGATTTTTTTGGGGGGAGAGGGTGAGTTGGGACAGAGTTTCTTTGTGAAACAGCCCTGACTGTCCTGGAACTTGCTTTGTAGACCAGGCTAGCCTTGAACTCACTAAGCTCCACTAAGATCTCTGCCTTTCAAGTGCTAGAATTAAAGAGAATTTTTTTATTTAAGAATTTTATTTTTTTATTCATTTTACATTTTAGCAACCACAGTTTCCCCTCTTGTCCCTCCTCCCACTCTCCCAGCCTCCCCCTCCAACTCATCCCCCCATAAAATAAAAATTTAATAGACAATTTTATCCCTTAAAATCTGTGGAAGTCCTAGAAGAAAGAGTCTGCAAAAAATTACTTTTATTCTTTCCCGGAAATGCTGGAGAATGAACCCAGGGCCTCCTTGTGAATGTTAGACAAATACCCCACCACTGAGCAGGGTCCCTGGCTAGGCATTTTGTTTGTTTAAGACAGCGTATGGTGTGTGGCTAAGGCTGGTCTGGAACTCCACACCTTCCTGCCTTTATTGTGAGTGGGGGCATTGCAGCCATGTGTCTCCATACCCAGGCTATCTCCCTGTCTTTCTTGTCACTGGTTCCTAGTGGCTTTCTTGCAGTTCAAGTTGACCTCTGTGGCATTTCCTGAGTCTTTGCTGAGTAGAAAGCTTGGTGATTATTACTTTCTTGAAGTTTCTGTAAAAAAATATTCTAGAACTACGGAGAAAGCTCGCAGATACTCCCTCCCTCCTCATTCCTACAACAGAAAACCCACTAGATCCCAGAGGCTTAGGCTGACATTCTTTGAGCACACTCTCCCGGGAGACCGGATGGCCAGCTGCAGACAGGCTTATTTCCAGCTAATGTGGCCACCACAGCAGCCAGTTCACTGGGCAGAGCCACAGGAAAGTTTCTTAAAAAACCTTCAGGGTTCTTCTAATGTGTCTCAACCCACATTTAAACCTGAAAGAATCTACACATATAATTTTTTTTTTTTTTTGAAAATCAGTATTGTTCCTAGAATTTTTACTCCCCAGGTTTCTCTATTGTATTTTTTATGCTTCTGTTCTCATCCTGATTGAACACTGTTGGCGTTGACATGGTAACAGCAGCTGAAAGCAACTAGGATTTTCTGAGCCTGGATGCTCAAACTTTGTCAGGAGAAATGATGATGCAAAGTTAGAGCCCCCTAAGCCTGCATTCAACTGTTCCTTTTAGCTACGATTCAACATGACTGAAGACTTAATTTCCCTTGACTTCGTGTGACAGAGACAGGACAGAAGAGTATGGGGGGAGGGGAAGGACCCTTACCACAGAGTCTGGTTGGAGCTTCTTACCTTCTGAGAAGCGAGAATTTCAGCCCAATTAAGGTTTTCTGGCAAAGAAACAATGTTCCTCTGTGTTAAAATAGCAAAGACTCGTGTAAAGCTTAGATGTGTGGAATGTGGGTCTCCAGACAAGACAACTGACTTTCTTCACAGTAAAGATGTCCTTTCCTGAATCTCTGCGATCTTATCAATTACAGTCCTATTAAGTGCCCTGTGACCCCACGTAGGTTCCTCAGCAACCATTCCAAGACAATAGTTTTAAATCTTACTAAAATTCCTACATCGTAACTATTGTACAGGCAATAAAGAATGACACTTTCCTAGAAAAGCCTCACCTATGTTCTCAAGTATGTCCTTCTGACCACCTCTTCTCTCCCAACCAACCAACCAACCAACCAACCAACCAACCGACCAAATTGTTGTGGGGTAGCCACCAAAGAAAACTGCTGAGAAATGGGTTTAAGCCAACAGAAAATCTTTATTATTTCTGCTCGGAATTCCGTGTAACACCAAGCCTTCCTTGGGGTGAGCTTTTAAGCACAAAGCACGTTTGGGTGGACATACTTCAGTTAACAAGAACAATTAGCAGGAAGCAGATCTACAGAAGCCAAAGAGCAAGATTAGTGGGGGGGGGGGGGGGGGGGGAAGGAAGGACGTGACTGCTCTTAGGTATGGTGGACAAGAAAGTTTGTTATAAATGAAAGGGAGAGAGCATAGCCAGAGGCAGAGCTATCTGGAAGAGGCCAGAGTAAACATGAGCCTGGAGGGGGAAGTTTAGGGTAGGAGACAGGGGATGCAGCCATACCTTGTAACAGGTAGGGACTGAGGGATGCTGGGAGAGCCTGGCAGCCAGGGTCCACTTTGATATGTTAATAAGCACCTTAGTTAGCCATCTGTCTGGGTTTGAAACCTAACAAGTATTTTTAGAGACTTTCTCAGAACTATGGACTTTGATGGATTGGGCCTTTGTTTTTGTTTTGACAAGTGGTGCTTTCACAGCCTGAATAGCACTTCCATCATGGAGTCAGTTGTGCTAAGACCAGGGGCCTACTATGGTCTGGGGCTGTTACACAAACAAAATCTCTATAAAAGGGCTGGCGGTTGTGGGCCACATCTTTAGTCCCCTACAATCTCTGATTACTGTGAGTTTGAAGCCAGCCTGGTCTAGCTAGCAAATTAGAGCTGTATTAGTGAGACTCAGCTCCTGGCCTCTCCCAAATGTCATGTACTATAATCCCCTACTCCTTCATATTGGCTAGTCCTAAAATTCTTTTGTGCGGATATGCTTTATATTTAATAAAAAACAGTTTGAAATGATCAGAGAGATCTACCCACGGTCAATCCAGGAGGATCAGAGAGTGGTGATTTACACCTTTAATTCTATCACAGGAAATATCTGGGAGTGGTGACCTATGTCCTTAATCCCAGCAGATCTGAGTTTGAGGCCAGTTTAAACCTGGATGTGAAACAACTGGGTGAAGAAGGTATTTAAGGCAGGCAGAGAAAGACAGAGCAGGCAGCAGAAGCCAGGAGGAGGCTGAGGAAGCTGGAAGACAGCTGGGTGAGCTCTGACTGTGGGGTTTCCTCTCTTTGATTTTCAGCCTTTCCCTGAGATCTGGCTCTGAGTTTCCTTTATTTGTACAACATTCTTTTCTGCTTTAAAACTACGGTCCTGGTTTGGCCTGAGCTGAAGTCCCTTAGAGGAAGACTTCAGGCCGCCATGAGTCCTGCTGGTCTCCCTAACAAATGACAGGGCTGTCGGTCCATTTTATTCTCAAGAACAATCCAATTCTTAGACACCGTGCAGTGTGCTCTGATATATTGCTAGTGTTCCCCATAAAAGCCCTCTTCTTGGTGCTGAAGAGATGGCTCAGGGGTTCAGAGGACCTGAGTTTAGTTCCCAGCAACTACATGGTGGTGGCCCACAACCATCTGTAATTCCAGTTCCAGAGGATTTGACACCTTCTGGTCTTCTGGTCTGTATGAGAACTGCATTCAGGTGCTGCACAGACATATACAAAGGCAAAAACACCCATGCACATCCACCTAAACACACAAGAGCTCTCTCCTGAGGAAGTTAGAGAATCATCACACATTTCCACCTTTTCTGTGTGGGGAGCTGTTGGGTTATGAACTGTCCTGCCCGAGGACCATACTAAGTAACCAGGTGTTTGGTCTGAATCCGAACTGTTGCTAGGCAGCTAGTGTCCTAAGGACCTCCCTGATTTTGAAATAGGCTAGTTTTTCTTACCCCCTCTCCCCCAAGCTAGTTCTAGGACAGCTGTAAATCTTTACAGCTACTCTGAAGAACTACCCTTATTTGCCCCAGGTGGCTTCCTTTCCTGAAATGGAGATTCATGGATTTCAAGCTGGCCTCAGTTAATGAGTTGCTGCTGCCCACCATGCAGGGCCTCATACAGGGTAGATGAGCACTCTACCTACTGAGCCACACAGCCCACCTCCTTCTCTACAGAAAGGAAACTCGCCCGTGAGAAACGTGCTCTGTTTCTCATTTAATACTTCTACTAACTCTGGCAATGGTGTTCTGGTGAGGTTCAGAAAAGGCCTCCTGTGGGGAGAGAAGGAGCCTGCTTCAGCGGGTCTGCTTTCCCCACTCACCCTTGACCTCCACTAGGTTCAGTCGTCCTTGGCCCACGGGTTTCCGGTTGTGTTGGACCAATGGCAGGCATTTCCAGGAGAGTGCTCTGAGATAGGGAAGGAGGAGAGAGGCCAGGATATTCCTCTTTTATCAGCTTGGCCTGGATGGCTCCAACAGCAGCTACTGCCTGCCTGACTGAATATAAGGCCTGTTTCCTCGCTGATCTTGAGAACTCTGGCTCCCCTCGCTCCCTCCCGCTAAGTTTGGGGGTACTGTGAGTTTCCCACTTGATAATCCTTGTCTTGACTCCCTAAATTCTGCCTACGCCTCTGCTAAAATGTTTCTCCACTTAAGAGACTTTCAATTAACATCTTTGTGTCTGAGGAACGACCTTGACCATGCAGCCTTGCAGAATTCTACTGCCTCTAACTGGAGAAGTTAGGGCCTTTCCTGTTAAAAGCAGCCACCCACCTAGAAGAAATCCGGGACGCTAGTCATGGCTTAGGAACCCTATTCCTACCCAGATTTCTCCGAGGACCCTAGTTAGCCCTGTCCCTGGCTGCAAGGCTCAAGCCTGAGCTCCCTTATCCCTCCTCTTTCTCCCCCACCCCTCGCCTCCCCACCGCTGAGCCGCTGGCACCTGCGGAATCCGGATCACCTTGCTGGCCCGCTATTTTTTTTTTTTTTCTCTTATGTGCTTAACCAAAGGAAGTTCATGCACATGACTTTTTTTCTCTCTCTCTCTCTTTTCAGGAAGGGTGGGTACACTATGTCCTGCGGTGAGAAGCTGTCGGAGGAGGAAAGCACCTCCTCCCCCACATCGCTACTGTTCCAATCTGAGAGCCGGCCCTCACCCCCTACAAAAGGCACGGAACATTTATGTGGGACTACACCAACAAGCTAGCAGTTTGCCATGAAAAGCCCCAAGTGCGTCATGCACCTGAGGCTTTCCCGAAGGTTGCAGAGGAACTATTTAGTAACTATTTAGTTTGGATATAAATCACGAGACATGTGATTTCTTCGGAAACGTGTGCATAGAGTAGATTTGGGAGTATTCTGGGTGGGAAGTCCTTTGAACCAAAAGGCACCTTATAATACCCCGCCGTTGTGCATTTCTCTGAGCCCCGGGAGTCTGTAGCATTAGACTGTGGAGTGGGGACCTGGGTACCCCAGTGGTGGGGGGCAGCCGGAAGACCGTCCCACAAACCAGAGGCACTGCAGAAGGCAGGCGGCCGGGTGGTCCTCGGCAAGGTGGCCTCCGGGCCACACGTGCAGCAGCCGCGGCGGGTGGTGGCCTGCGTGCATCTGGACATCCGCGCTCTATTGGGGGGGGGGGGGTGGGGGAGATCGTGTGTGGCCCCGGCAGGCGCCCCGCCAAACAAGCGGTGGCTGCAGCCGGCGAGCGCGCGCCCGGCGGTGCGTGTGTGTGACAAGCGTCAGGTGATTCGGGTCACGCAGTCGCTCCCTCGCGCTCCCGGGGAGAACTGCCGCGCTCCGGCTGGCTCCTCCGGCGGCGGCGGCGGCGGCGGTGGCGGGGAGGGGCCTGGGCGCCGCTGCAGCCCCCAGCGCACCAGGCCCGGCTCGGGGGAGGAGCGGGTGCTTCGGCCCACGCGCGCGCGCGGGGGACCTTGGAGCGGAGCGTGGGCGTGATGAGCCAGGTGCTGGGCAAGCCGCAGGGTGAGGACGGCGGAGACGACGAGGAGGAGGATGAGCTGGTGGGGCTGGCGGGCTACGAGGACGGGCCCGGGTCCTCGGACGCCGAGCTGGACAGCGGGCCGGAGGAGGGAGGTGAGCCGGGCGTTCGTCGTCCTGGGGGCGCTGTGGGGTGCGGTGCGGGGAGCGCGGGTCCAGGGCACCGTGGTGGGGGAGGGGCGAGGCCGGGCTGCAGCCGGCGGCGGGGAGCGGGGAGCGGGGTCGGGTGTCGAGCTAAAAGAGGCAGCTGGCGGGCTGCGTGCCTGTTAGATCGCCCACAGCTGCGCGTGTCATTCTTCCCTGCGGTGGCCGCGAGAGGGTCTGCGGCGTGGGACCAGGGCGCCCTGCGCTTCAGGTGGTACCCGCGTGGCCCGGACACCTCGGGGTTCCCGATCTTAGGACATTTTAAATGCATCTCACGTCATCCTCCGGAGTGGGCGCGGGGCGAGCGATCTTTGGCCACTGAAGCCTACTGTTTCTTGCAGAAGGAGGCTGTTAGTGTTTCTGATAGGGTATGCCTGCATTTCATTTCTGAGACACAAAGAACTAGAGTTGAGGATTCCCGATTGTTTTTCTTTTCTTAACACCCCCCCCCCCCAGGCGGAAGGTCACTTGGAAAGGTCAGTTGAATGGGGCTGTTAACATTCTTCATGTAGGTTGTAAACATCTCAGAAAGAACTAATTTCTTTAATGTCTCACGCTGAAGAAACTGAGGAATAAAGGTACCCGTGAGTGACAGGAGTTTTAAGAACTTTTATTGAGAACCCACTCCACCGAACTTTAAATTCTCTCTGCAAAGCTTTCTCGAAAGACAGTTTTGATTATTCATCTAGCAGTACTACTAAAGTGGATCAGAAAGGAAATAAAGTTAACCAAGTCTTGAGCCCGGCAGATGAGGAACAGCTTTCCAAGTCACCCCCTTTCCTGGCTGCTTTTTTTCTAGGTTCTCCATTGCTTAAACTGGTGTGTGCACCCTCTTCTGCGGCCCTTTCATTGGTCCACAGTGGATCACTTAGTCACCTTTAAAAAAATTATATCTGTCACTTTATTATTACTTAAATAGCGTGTTTGTCAGAATCCAACAGCTAGATCCTCCCAGAGAAAGCCTGAATGGGATATATTTGCAAGGTATTTGCAAAGGTAGGTGCACAATGGGAACTTGTGTAGTAGTTTAAAAAGACCCTAGTCCAGAGGAAAAATCAGTAATTTGATTCTGTCCTGGGGGCCAGAGTTTACCAGGAGGGCACAGTCTTTATTTAGGTGCTTGGGGCCTGTTTGAAATTAGATTTGGCAAAATTTGAAGTGAAAGTAAAGCCCTGCCCGAGGGGAAAAATTCCTCAAACAAAGGCCTTCCCCAGATCTTGGAATGGGAGGCCCCAAGTGCTATTAATCTAAAGGCAACCTGCCTGCAGCCTTGTTTTGATGACTTTGGTAATGAGCCCCCCACTGGGAGTTCCGGGATCAGGCAGGATCCTGGAATCTTGCTATAAAAGGGTACAGTGAGTTCATGTGGTGAGAAGCCTGCATGCTAACGTCTGCTCTTGGAGGAGCTTGGCTTTGCTTGGCTTTCTGCTGTGCAAAGGTGGGCTGCTACTTTCTCCGATCCTTTATCTTTTGAACACTTTCGCTTATACTTCTTTGGCCTCTGTTCTTTCCTAGTTTATTCTGGAGCTTTAGGCCTTGAAACATAAACTCTAAGAAAAATCTGCTGTCCTCAGCCAGCACTTCCGGCAGGGGTCTGCCAACTGATTCCCTCTCAGGGGGCTGGACTGGAAGAGGTGAAGCCAAGGATTTAGACATCCTGCTCCGCATCCGCATCCTTGTTTTGTTTTAAGAGAGAGAGTGTGTGTCTGTCTTCCCCGGAGCTGCATGATATAGGTGCCCAGAAAAGGGTATCAGATTTGGAGCTGAAGTTTCAGGAGCTTGTGAGCACCCAGCTTCTAAATGTCAAAGAGTGAAAACTGGGGACTCCTTTCTTTAACCTGAGGAAAGATGGAAACGACCTGAACACCACACTAGTGGACTTTTCTTCCCTTTTCCCTTCCTAACAGATAGTGCCTGCATTTAATGGGGGCTGGGAGTTTCCCTCATTAGGGTCAGTCATCTCCCCTGCTGGGAGACTGGGAGTGAGGTGTTGGATTGACTGGCATTGAGAGTTTGAGGTGATTTGTCAGGAGATGTGCAAGAGAATGTAGACTGAAGACAGCTCCCACTGCCCTAGTCTAGGTGACACCTGGAGCCCATCTCTTTTTTATCCTGAGTCTCTTGTGAGTTTTCTCATGCATGGTGGCAAGCTTGAAAATACAGTGCAGCTGAGCTGAGACCCAGTGTCACCTCTAGCTTCCACTTTGTATTTTATTCATGAACAGCAGGAGTGTTTTCTAGCAGCTCAGTTCTGTTGAGGACCCACTGGGGCACTACTTAACTCTTGGTTCATTATTGTTAATCACAGTAAGGCAAGTCTCATCTTCAGACTCCACCGAGACGGGACAATATGGCAGAGTGGGTAAAGTGTTTGCTATGCAAGCATGGGGACCTGAGTTCAGATTCAGGGTGTGTGTGTGGGTGGGTGGGGGGGGGTAGTAGTGGTGGTGATACAAGCCTGTAATCTCAATCCTGAGGGGAAGACAAAAGATTCCGTAGCTCACAACCGGCCTTGCCAAATTGGCATGTTCCAGGCTCAGACAGGGATCTTTCTGAAAAATAAGGTGGATAGAATGAGGAAGTGTGCCTGGCCTTCATGTACATGTGTAAAGTACCAATACACACACACACTCACATTACCATATCCCACCCCCCCCAACTCAATTACCATAGAGGTAGAGATGTTCTGGCCCATAGTTTCAGGCCTCAGCACCCCACATAAACCCATAATTATGCCATAAATCATGACGAATTTTTGACACTTAGACACTAAATTTGCTAAAGTACATTCTGTGCTTTAAAAACTGACAAGGAATGAGCCTAGACGATAATTCATTGTTATCTACTTTCCCATCATTTAATCAGAAAGTAAAAGGTTTTTCCCAAAGTACTCAGTTCTTAGGAGAAGCTTGGTAAAGATAGTTGCTCATCCCAGTCAGCCTGAATCTAGGACGTGTTTTCACAGTGGCTAGTGCTCCTTAGAGCCTGAGAAAGTGACAGCTTTCAATTGTTACTGGAGTAGCGATAGGGTGAGCTGGTGATACTCTCAGGAGGGTATACAGGTGCTGAATACAGTAAATCCCACCTATGAGCTGTTAATAAGCTGGGTGTGGTGATATAAACCTGTAATCTCAGCACCCCAGAGTGTGGGGCACAGGGTCACCAGTTCAAGGACTAAACTACACCTGATGCTGTTCTTTTATTAGCCACCACTCCCATTTTATCATTAGAACAGACATAGGGTAGTGTTATGGAAACACAAGGAAACAGAAGCAAATTCTAGGTAAGTGGTGAGCTCTTGAGTTTGAAAGATGTCTTCCAAAGATTTCTGTCCCAGATGTCACTTTATTTTAGATTACCCTCCCCAACCCATAGCAGTGCAGGGCAGTTCCTAAGTCACTTTTTTCTTGTTCCCACCTCCTTTATTCTCTTGGTAGCGTTTGTCCTTTTCATAAAAACTGCATTAGAGCTTGCGTTTCAATCCTGGATACCCTCAAGCATCAAGAAGAAAAAAAAAGGAAATGGCAGGTAGACACACCAGGGGCCGGCCAGCCAGACATGAAGGAAGAAAGGTAAAAAGCCCGAGACAGACGTAGGTGGATAGAAATAGGTAAAGGCTGAGCATTCATAATTAATAATAAGCTTTCCTATCATTATTTGGGAGCTGGTTGGGTCACCCAAAGAAAAGTTGCAGCTACACAATGGTTCTCAACATATGGGTTGCTACCCCTTTGGGGGAATTGGACAGCCCTTTCAAAGTTATCTCATATTAGATATCTGCATATCAGATAGTTACATTATGCTGTAACTAGCAAAATCACTGTTACGAAGTAACAATAAAAATTTATGGTTTGAGGGAATCACATGAGGAACTGTTAAAGGGTTGCAGCCTTGGGAAGATTGAGAACCACTGCTCTAGACCTGAGGAGCCTGGGCAGCCCTGTTATGAGCTGTGTGAGGAGATGCACCCAGATGCTCTAATCTCATTTTCTTCAGTTCTGGCGAATTGGTTATGGTCCTGAGCATTCCCAACCCACAGGCCAGCCAGGCACAGTCTTAGGAGCCCTGTCCTCATGATACAAATCCATCTTCTTGTTGCAGGGCTACTTAGGTTTGGGCAGAGCTCTGCTGGATAATTCTAGGTTAAATCATCCTAATGTCCCAGCTACGTGACTCTCTCCCCTGATTGCTGTTCCTTGGCAGGGTCACCTAGGGTCTTCATTTTTTTTATTTATCTGCTGGGTTGTTTGAGGAATTTGACCAGGACCAGGTAGCAGATGGAGACCTCTGCTGTGTCCCTGACCACTTCACCTGGGCAGAGTGACTGATCCCATTCACAGGTCACACAAAATTCCAAGTGCCAGAATCAGGCATAAAATTTGTTTCCTTTTCTTTTCATTTTTTTTAAAAAAAGATTATATTAGAAATCAGAAGGTGTTGGATCCCCAGGAACTGGTTACAGATGCCAGTGAGCCGCCACATGGTTGCTGAGAATTAAAATTGAACTTGGTTCCTCTGCAAGAGTAGTAAGTGCTCTTAACAGCTGAGCTCCAGACAGGAAGTTTGTGTGTGTGAGCATGCACATGTGTGTGGAGGCCAGAGGTCAAACCTGAATGTCATTCCTCAGGTGCCTTGTCTTTTGAGACAGGGTCTCTCACTTGTCCTGGAATTCACCAAATAGATTGGGCTGTTTGGTTTGTGATCACCAGGGGACTGTCTGTCACCACCACCCTAACCCTGGGATTATAAACACAGGCCACCACACCCTGTATTTTCTTTTTTTCTTTCTTTTTTTCTTTCTTTTTTCAATTTGAGACAGTATGGTGGTTTGAATAGGTGTGGCCCTTCGCAGACTTACGTGGTTGAACACTTGGCCCATAGGCAGTGGCACTATTAGGAGGTATGGCCTTGTTGGAGGAAGTGTGTGACTGTGGGGTGGGCTTTGAGGGCTCATATATGCTCAAGCCACGCCCAATGTGGTGCACAGTCTCTGCTGCCGCATTGGGGGTCAAGATAAAGAACTCACAGCTCCATCCCTAGCACCCTGTCTGCCCACATGCTTCTGTGCTTCTGCCATGAGGATAATGGACTATAAGCCAGCCCAAATTAAATGTTTTCCTTTATAAGAGTTTCGTGGTTATGGTGTCACTTCACAGCAATAGAAACCATAACTAAGGCAGACAGGGTAGGGTCTCTCTGTGTAGCGCTGGCTGACCCGAAACTATCTATGTAGACCAGGCTGGCCTCAAACTCACCTGCTTCTGCCTCCTGTGTGCTGGAATTAAAGGTGAGCGATACCGTGCCTGGCTCACATCCCACTTTTTCAAGTGGGTCATTGACCTTTGAATCATAACCTGTGCCACACCCATCCTCAGTAAGCAAATAAAGGGTCAGATTGAAAGTGGAAGGTAGAAAATAGTGTATTCATTGTGGCCACATTGTGAAGAGAATCAAAGAGATCCAGCAGAGCCCCTGAGATTGCCTTTTCTGGGTCCTGAAGTAGGATTAAAATTTAAATATAGGTCCAAATGTGTGTGTGAGCACCCCCCCTTCCATCAAGCTGTGGTCCCACCCACCACTGTCATCATTGTCCAGGCGTCAGTCTCATTCTGTGAGGTGGTCTGACAAGCAGAGAACTGTGTGAGAACTAGAGCCAAGATCCCTTTCCTTCTGGGAAAATTCCCATTTCTTCCAGGTCCATTGTTTGAATAGTCTAATAATCAGACTGACAGACACAAGTGTCTCTTCCTCTTTGCCAGGCCTGTGACAAGCTGTCAGGGTCAGATTTGGGCCCTCATGCAATGTAAGCACTGATCCCCCAGTCTCTACACCAGCATCTGTGTCCTGCACACAGACCCTTCCTTCCTTGGGAGCCTTATTTCTGGAGGGAACTTCTTGCAATGTGAATGAGACCATGTTAATCTCTTGTATTAGCCATCTCCTCCTGGGTGTTGGGTTAAATCTAAAACTTCCCAGCACCGAATTGGTGAGCTAGCCTACGTTGTTTAACAGAACAGCTCCTACCTCAAATGGTTTATTCTGGAGCAGCTATGAGCGACTTTGGCAAGAGAACATTATAGAATGTTCTAGCGTAGAAACGTTTTATAATTAACAAAAAGTAACAAGTCAAGATGTTTTTCAAAATACAGTGTTGGGGGCATCAGAAGAGTTTCAGTAGGATAAGGGAATCTCCTGTGAGCCTCAGATGCTGATGACATTCTTAGCTTTTGGATGATGGAAGCTGGTAATGGGCTAAATTGAGAACATTCCAGAAGGTTTTTATTATCAGTCACAGAAGTGGGCAAGGAATGGCTGTTTGGGGGCTAAGGATATAGTCCAGGATCTGGATCTGCAGCATTCGGACCTTTCCACATGACTGCATCTCCCATCAGTCAGCCTGCCTGTAGATACAGCTTCTCTCCAGGAGGTCTCATCCACACCTGTTGGCTTTGTCAGCTCCTTTATTCAGAAGTATTTACTGAATGGTTGCTATATGCCTTATGTATGCATTCTTCTGAGAGAGACAGACTGCACACATGGAAACCAACAGGAGAGATAGGCAAAGTCAAAGAATTATGTCTTTTTAAAGGACTATTTAAAACACAGGTTCTGGCCTTGGAAGTGGCGGGCTGTGGTTTAGGTCAGAGAAGGTGATGTAGCAGGGGAAAAAGTCTGGGGAAGCCTTCCAGATTGAGGAAGACACGAGGCAAGACCCAGTGAGGCCCTTCCAGAAGGCCTTAGTGGCTGGTAGGGAAGGAGGACCATGTGTGTGTGGGTGTGTGAGTGGCCGAGAGGGAAGGAGGGGTGTGTGGGTGCTTCCGGGTTGTGGCCCTCACGATGCACCCTGGCTTTCCATCCCTGTAAGTCTGCATCCCTCTCTTTGCATTTGTAGCCCTCATCACATGGAGAGTTGTTTAGAGCATCAAATAGGAACCTCAGGGGCTGGAGAGAGATGGCTGAGAAGTTAAGAGCACTGGCTGCTCTTCAGAGGTTCTGAGTTCAACTCCCAGCAACGATATGGTGGCTCACAGCCATCTGTGATGAAGTCTGGTGCCCTCTGCAGGGATACATGCAAACAGAACACTGTGTACATAATAATAATAACAACAACAACAATAATAATAGAACCATACCCTCTTACATGCTTCATCCCATGTCAGCAAAAGCCTCCAAGGCCCTTTGCCACCTTTTAGAGCCCTCTCTGTCTGGAGCTTCCTGTCTACTGTTCTTCCTGAAGCTAGCCTCTGATATCATACTGTGTAGAGCACCTACTGGCTTTCAGTGTTTATCTGCTCCAGTCTCATGCTGTACCACTAAACATGATCAGGAAGTATTGGTGGAGAGTCCTTATGTAGGAGGCTCAGGTACTTGCTCTCTCTAGTGTGGGGGATATGGAAGCTGTTTAGGAGACCTCAGTACTGCGTTCTGTGGGAAAGGACTTGAACCCCGGACAAGGCTATTACATATACTTGCACTCTGCCCATGATGCCATTCAGGCCCTAGGGGCTTCTTAGTTTTGGAGAGGGCGGGAAGGGTAGAGTACTCGCCTAGCAGGCAGAAAGCTCTGGCTTCTGTCCCTATTGCCACATACACTAGTGGTGCAAGCCTGTAATACCAGCAGTTAGGAGGAGGCAGGGGGATCATCAGTAGTGTGAGATCATGATCCACAGTACAGAGAATTTTCTAGCCATGATCAACTGGTGCATTGGTCAGCAGTACTTTTATATCTCCAGCAATGGCATATTATTTTACTTTTCAATGGTGGCTCACAAGAATAAAGCAGATATACATCAGGAACCAGCACATATATAAAGCAGTGTTCACTCTATACGTAATATACTCTAATGTTTTCTGGTTTCTTCTTTTATATAATTTTATTTGTTTTTGCTGTTACTATTGGTTTATGACAGATATGTCCTATTACAAATTATGAGCATAGAATCTTTGATGTTAGGAAGGTCATATAGTTGACATGAAGCCACTATGTAGGACATGGAGTAGTCTGGTTTTAATGTGATAGAGGCTCTGCTGAGTGTACTGCCACTTCTAGCCTTGTGACCTGGGCAGACTTACCTCAATGCCTTGGGTACTTGTCAGTAGCTGGGAAAGGTTTCCAGAAGGGCATATGGTTAGACATCTGACTGAAGGGGTGAAATGCATCACAGGCTTCCAGGGGCCCCTGGTCCCTGCTGATGCCATCTTGCTGTCCTGGCTTCCATTTCTCCACCCTAATTAGTATGTGCTGGACCCCAGCAGGCCAGAAAATGCATCCAGCTCTGTGTGAGGTAACTTACCTCACTTTACCTGATACTTCTAAACCCGCATACCTCCCCTCTTCACAAAGGCTCCTTTGCCACCCTCCACCCCCCTGAGAGGAGTTGCTCCAGCCTGGATATACAGACTCAGCTAAAGACTACACCCGCACCAGCAATATTACCTAGTCAGAAAGACTTCTGACAAGTGGATGTAATTCTTGTGTTTTGTTTGTTTATTGAACAAAGTATTCAGAAAGAGAATGATCAGTAGATGGGCCAGTGAGACAGATAAGGTATTTGCTGCCAGGTCTGGTGGCCTGTGTTGGATCTCCAGCACTTCACTCTTGAAGCTGGCCTCAGGGCATTGTTCCTATCTAACCTTGTTGTTTGGGAGGTAGTAATCAGCAACTGGAGCTCATCTGATTTATTTTCCTTGGGATTGCATTTTTAAAATAGCTTCTATTAAAGTCCAATTTGCAAAAATAAATACGCATTTGATATAGCTTTGAAAGCACCACAGTCAGTGTAAAGGATATATCCACTCCAAAACTGCCTTACCCCCTGGGAGCCACTGAGGTCTTGTGTGCTGTTGTATGACAGTCATTGTTTCAGAGTTTTATGAAAAAATAGAACTGGATCCTTTTCTCGTTCATCTGTTAGCACCAACATCCTTGCCCCTCGTCCTTCCTGTGGTGACAGTCCAGCTTGGAACTTGGTGCATACTAGGCAAGCATACAGCCTGTTTTCATCCTCTGTAACACTAGGTAGGATATGTTACAATATGCTCATCTGTTTACCTGTTGATAGACATTTGAATCGTTCTCAGTTTGTTTTTTTGTTTGTTTTGTTTTTTGTTTTTTAAGATTCATTTATTCATTATGTACACAGTGTTCTGCCTGCAGGTCAGAAGTGGACGCCAGATCTCATCACAGATGCTCTTGAGCCACCATGTGGGTGCTGGGAGTTGAACTCAGGACCTCTGGAAGAGCAGCCAGCGCTCTTAACTGCTAAGCCATCTCTCCAGTTCTGTTCTCAGTTTTTGAGTATGTCGAGATGAACTTTTTGTTTTTGTTGGGTTTTTTTAATTTTTGGTTTTTTTTTTCAAGACAGGATTTGTCTGCATACCTCTGGCTGTCCTAGAACTCTCTATGTAGAACAGGCTGGCCTGGAACTCAGATCCTCCTGCCTCTGCCATCACTGCGTGCACATCCAGCACTTTCTTCCACTCCTTGTGTGTGTTTCTGTGTTACGTCCACCTCTCACCCGCCTGCCTGGTCCTCACAGTGCTTTTATCCCACAATCTCCATGTCCCTTTCTTGGGTTGCTCATGTTTTATTTAGTGTCTGTCTTTGTAACTTGGGGTTTGTTCTGATTCTTTAGTGAACTTGCTTCTTCCGTTTATCCAGCCTGCAGTCTCTTTAGTAATCAGAACATTTCTCACATGTTCATCATTTGGGGGAATGTCTGGAAGGAAGATGGCAGTTTCTGCCTCGACAGGTTTTGGCCCCATGCACTGTAGTAGGAATCACTACCCTACAGTTTTCCAGCCTGCAAGCTCCTCTCCTGCCTGTCTTTACCTGTCTTTGTATTGCGTAGGGATTTCTCACAACTTTGAGTTCTGTGTTTTGGACTTGGCCTTCACGTGTATTTGTTCAATTCCTGTTTATAATGCCCGCCCTTCTGTTTTTGAGGATTCTATTTGGGAAAGCATAACATGTGACCTAAGTCCTCATCCTTTAGTCCATGGTCTAATTTCCCGAGGTGGATTTGCTATGGCAAATCCATGTGAGAGCATGATCACTGATGAGGAAGGAACCTAATGCCTTTTAGGTGTATTTTCTCCCCTAGATTACAAGTGGTATCATGTTTGTAAGCTGGTTGTTGAACTGGGGAAGACTGCAGGTGTGGAGGAGGTACATGGTTGGGCCAAGGTGTGTGGAGTGGGTGAGATGATGCTTACAGTCTGCCCTGGACCACATGGAAGAGGAGAGAACTGACTGCTCTGATCTCCACATGCACACCATAGATGAGGAGATGTAATTAAATAATTCTTAAATTGAGATGTATTTTGAATACTGTTCATAGTATCTGTGAGTTTAAGGCCAACTTGGTCTGCATAGTGAGTTCCAGGACAGCTAGGGCTACATAGTATGTATGACTCAGTCTCAAAAAACAAAGTTTCAAAGTTCATAGGTAAACATTCAAGTATTTGGTGTTTGCTACCAATTCAGCAATTGGGGAAGCTGAAAATTGGGGAGTGGGGGAGGATAGAGGAAGGAAGGAAGGAAGGAAAAGCGGGGGGGGGGGGGGGGGGGGGATAGGAGGTGGGAGACTGACTCACTATGTAATTCTGGCTGCCTCTGCCTCCTGAGTGCTAGATCAAAGGTGTGCACCATTATGTCCCGCTGCACATGTTCTTTTAAGAAGTATATTCCTACTAGTGTGGCATATTGTAACTCCACATTTAAATTCCATTTTACAATTTCAACAGCAGTGTCCACCTCTCTGCCCCTTCCCAACACTTGTTACTTTCTATCTTGGCCTCTCTTGTGGTTTAACGTGTCTCTACAGTGGCTGATTATGTGGGGCATCTTCTCATATGCTTGTTAGATAATAATAATATAGTGATTCATGTATATCTTCTTTGGAGAGAAGTCTAGCTCCTTGCTCACTTTTCCCTTGGATTGTTTTACAAGGCAATTTAGCTCTTCATATATTGCAGACATTAGAGCCTTGTCACATGATAACTCACAAATGCTTTCTTCCGTTCATGGTGGTTGTCTATTCATTTTCTTAAATTTCTTAAGAAAGAGTTGTTTTATGTGTAGTTGCATGTGTATGGGTGTGGGGAGGATACCCGAGGAGACCAGAAGAGGGTGTCCGGTCCCTTGGAGCTGGAGTTATAGGTGGTTGTGAGCTAGGTGCTTGGAACTGAATTTTGGTCCCCTGTAAGAGCATCAGGTACTGCCAACTCATCTCTTTGGTCCCATCTTTTTAAAATTTTAATGATGTGTAGTTCGTGACCCTCCTTCCTCTATGGTTACTTGTACATGGTTAGAGCTAAGGAACAGCTGCTTAATTAATCTAAGGTCTTCATGTCTACCTGTGTTTCTTCCTAAGAACTTAGCTTTAGCTCCTAAGTTGAGAGAATTGGTCTATTTTGAGTTAACCTATATGTGGTCTCAGGTAAGAGTCTTTGCACGTAGATGATCATTTGGCTCAGCATCCTTGGCTGATTAATCTTTGCCTTGTAGCTCAGGCTAGCCTAGACCTTGTGATTTTCCTAGCTCAGCCTCCTAGGTATTGGAATTATAGGTGTGTACCAGCACATCTGCTTGAGTCTTAATTATTTTAGGCCCTTGATCTTATTTAAATATCATAACAGACCTGACACATGCTTATTATCATTATCCATTACATTTTATGAATTTTAAAAGCAGATTTTAAGGAAGATTTTTTTTTTTAATTGTGCATAAGTTGGTCATAAATATTGTATCTCTGAGTGAGAGTTTGTATACATGATTGTAGTTCCCACAGAGTCTGGAAGAGAAGGTTGGAGCTCCTGGAGCTGGCGCAGTGAGCCACCTAACAAGAGGTCTGGGAACCAAACTCCGGTCCTCTGTAAGAGCAGCCACAGTGCCATCTCCAGCCTCATGTAATCTAAATGTTGATATCTGTATGTGGTTCTTACCAGATGATGGAAGCTGATGTAGACATTCTGGGGCGAGAGGTCTGAGTCTCGTGTTCTCTCACAGTCCAAATCAGAGGCCTCTGGCCTGTGTTCTAGGCTGTGAGGCCAACAAAGACACTGCCAGGAAAGGGTTACCATATAGAGGAGGATGTGCTTGAAGTCCTGAGTTCTTTTTCAGGCACTGAGCTCCAGAAAGCCTCTGCTTTTTGTGTTCCAGAGTCCCTGCTTGGGATGGTGAGTCATATAGTGGGACTCTACCCTTTCAGGATGTTTGGGGGAGTTAGGTCGGTTTTCAGGGTTCTTTCTTCATTCTGTCCCACTAACAAATGGGCGGTGGAGGTGAGACCATTTGGAAAAGTAGCATCGGAGTCATAGAGCATCTGAGTTGTAGGTGAAACTCCCTACTGTGTTAGATGCTGTGAATGACTCCCCTGTCTTGTTCTGTGGTTTCTCCAGTTCTGGACTTCAGCGACCCCTTCAGCACTGAAGTGAAGCCCAGAATCCTGCTCATGGGTCTCAGAAGGAGCGGCAAGTCATCCATACAGAAAGTTGTCTTTCACAAAATGTCCCCGAGTGAGACCCTGTTTCTGGAGAGTACCAACAAGATCTGCAGGGAAGATGTCTCCAACAGCTCCTTTGTCAACTTTCAGATTTGGGACTTCCCAGGGCAGATTGACTTTTTCGACCCTACCTTTGACTATGAGATGATCTTCCGGGGGACAGGAGCCCTGGTCTTTGTCATCGACTCCCAGGTACATAGCGTCTCACCACAGGCAGCACCTACCTCCCTCATCCATTTACAGTGGTTTCCGTTTTTGTAAAATTGGGGGAGGGGGGAGGGAGAGAGAGAAAGAAAGGGGGAGTCAAGGAGGAAGGGAGGGAAAGAGAGGGATGCACATTCATTCATTCACCATAACTCACCAGTGTGTGGGGCCAGAGGCATCTCTCCAGGGTCTTCTGTCCTGCACTTTGTGGGGTCAGAGGATCAAGCTCAGGTTGTCAGGCCTGAGCCAAGCGCTTTGACCTGCTGAGTCAGGCTGTTGGCACAGTGGCTTAGGTTTTTAAATCTGCAATAGGCTCTATCAAGCTAGGATTTCTCAGAACCCTCAGATGTTGCAGAAGAAAAGACTCCGTGAACAGTCGTAGTGCAAACTCACTTAACCTATAAGGTCATAAACCTGGTGTGATAGTTTGAATGTCATTGGCCCACGTAAGCTCATAGGGAATGGCACTATTGGGAGGTGTGGCCTTGTTGGAGGAAGGCCAACCGTGGGGACAGGCTGTGAGGTCTCACATCTGCTCAAGCCACATCCAGTATCTCAGACCACTTCCCGTTGCCTGCATATCAAGATGTAAAACAACTCTTCAGCTTCTTCCCCAGCACCATGTCTGCGTGCACACTGCCCTGTCCCACCATGGTGATAAAGAACTGACCTCTGAACCACAGCAAGCTACCCCAATTAGATGTTTTCCTCTATGAGAGTTGCCATGGTTGCTGTGTCTCTTTACAGCAATAGAACCCTAACTAAGAAACCTGCGAAGCCTCATAACCATAGGGCAGAGCCCAGAAGACGTGGAATAATGACAGGTTCTCTGTAGTAAAAACTTAGACGGTTACATATTACAATATTTATTTTCAAAGTAGGTAAAATTCTAAGTGAACTTTTTTTTCTGAATCAAAGTATTTTAAAATTATTTTATCTTTATGAGTGTTTTTTTTACATGTGTGTCTGTGAATATAAGGCATACCTGATGCCTGCAGAGGCTTGAAGAGAATGTCGGATCCTCTAGAACTTGAGTTATAGACAGTTGTGAGCTGCCATGTAGGTGCTGGGAATTGAACCTGGGTCCTCTGGGAGAGCAACCAGTGCTGTTGACCACTGCGCCATCTCTAACCCTCGAGTCAAGTTAGTATATTTACTTAGTTACTATGACTCTTTTATATATTTTGTGGATGACTATTAAAATGTGAGGTAGGCGTCTCATAGGAAGATGGATATTTATTTCCTACAGTTCCCATCTGTGTTTGAATAATCAGTTCTACTTTCTTTCTTTGCTCCTAAAGCTGTGGTTAGTGAGTGTTCACCTACTGAATAATGTGAGTTCTTACAGATAAGTTGGGAAGATAGGGTGAGTTTTGTCAGAGCATTTATGCAAGAATTTTTAAAATCCTCCCAAGTTGTCTCCTAGTTATCTAGTTTTCTGACGTAAAAGTTATTTTTAGTAGTTTATTAACAGTTCTGAGGAGTCTTCCTTCCCCTTGGTTGTACATGAAGAGTAAGGAGCCATTGACTGGTAAGGAACCCTGCTCCCTAGCCATTGGCCATTCTCACCATCCTCTCCAACTGGGGCCTTGCCACTGGGCTTGGTGGGAACAGGAGGAAAGGGGATCAGGCTTGCCAGTGCTGGGGAGGGTGTGTGGGGTTGGGGCCTTAGAGGGTGTCTGAGAGTGTGGTGCAGGTTGGAGGCTTTCCCAGGCCTAAAGGGAGAAGTTTCTCTAGGAAATGCTAAACCCAGTTTACAGTGGAGGTTTCAAAGAGTTCCCTAAAATAAACTGCCCCTGCCATCTGGTCAGCCTTCCGAGGTGTGTGTAGTACAGAAGGAGCATGTATAGCAAACCCTTGCTCCAGAAGGCTGCAAAATCCAGTGCCAGACCCACGGTGGGTTTCACAGGCCCACTGAGAGCTCTGCATAGACCCTTCACATGCCCAGGCTGTCAGGAGCTGTTTCAACTTGTACTGACCCGTCTTCTGGCCTGCCTCCCTGTCTGCTGGGACTGTAAACCAAGGAGCGAGGGGCCCCAGGGAGTGGCTAGCACTTATGCTTACTGCAAGGCAGGGGACTCTTCCCCCTGAGTCAGGCCATGCTGTCTTTGTAGCTGTTTGCCTGTAAGTAAGTGAATTCCAACCAGAGCTAAGTGTCATTTCAGATGATTTCTTGGTGAATACTCAGGTACCACACTGTGCTGTATAGCAGCCCAATCCAAATCTGTCTAAGGCATTTATGATATGGCTGTAATTTAGTCCCAAATAGATATATTTATTCATTCATTTTTACTTTTCATTATTTTATTTTTAATCATGTGTACATGTGTCCCTGTGTGTGGGTCTGTGCACATGAGTGAAGGTTCTTCTTGCAGAGATCAGAGGTGTCTGCTCTCCTGGGAACAGCATTGTAGGTGGTTGTGAGCTGCCCTGCTCAGGTGCTGGGAACTGGACTCTGGACCTCGTCTAGAACAGCAGATGCTCTTGACTACTACACTGCCTGTCCAGCCCAAAGTTGCTTGTTTTTAGATAGGCAATTTTATTTAAACATAAAGCAGGCTTTTCAGTTAGGTTGGTGATTATGTTTCTTGTTTTGTATTTTTTTTTTTATTTACTGCAGCAAAGTCTAATAATGTTTGAGAAAGATTGACCTTCCTTTTCTTTCCTTCTCTTCTCCTTTTCATACCTTTTCATACCTTTTCTTTTGTTGAGACGGGGTCTTATACTGTTGTTCAGGCTGGACATGAATTCACAGCAACCTCTCTACCTTAGCCTCTTCAGGGGTGCTGGGATTACAGGCATGAGTATCTTGCCCCCTCATCCCCAGGTCTCTCTCTACATAGCCTTGGCTGTCCTGATACTCACTATGTAGACCAGGCTAGCCTCGAACTCAGAGAGATCTGCCTGCCTCTGCCTCCCAGTTGCTGGGGTTAAGGTCAGCAACACCATGCTCAGAGTCAAGTGATACGAAAATAATGAAATGAGGGGCTGGTGAGATGGCGCAGTGGGAAAAGGTGCCCATTGTCAGGCACCCAAGATCCACATGTGGAAAGAGAGAACTGATTCCTACAAGTTATCATCTGGCCTCTACACACATGTGCGTGCACTCACATATACCCAAACAAACAATTGTAAAGAGGCTTGAGATGGCTCAGCAGTTAAGAGCATTTACCGCTGCTGCTGAAGACCCAGGTTCAATTCCCAGCGCCTGCATAGTGGCTCCCAACCATCTGTAACTCAGTGCCAGGGAATCCAGTGCCCTCTTCTGCATACAGAGGGCACTTCATGCATATGGTGCACAGACATGCCTATATCACACACATTGAAAAATCTTTATAGATTAAGGGGTTTGAGAACTCGTCGGTGGAAGGGGTGTGTAAAAAGTGCGTGCAAGGATTTTGCCTGATGTTCTTGGGAGTGGGAAAAGGAGATCCCGACTTCCCGAAGCCCCTCAATGCAGCAGATCTTTTCTGCTCTCTGTCCCCTCTGCCCTCCTTTTTAACTAATGTTTAGTCATCCAGCCCGCTGTCCAGCATGACTCTTTCTCTTAAACACTGTACAGAGCATGAAGATGAGAAAGGATGTGTTTGGTGTTTATTGGTAGAGTTTGCAGAATAAACATGTATAAAATCAATTATCTGTCCACATCCACAAACAAACAAACCGAACAAACCCCAAAATGAAAACAGACCATCATGTTTTGTTATCTGGGCTTTGTGTATTTTCCAGGTTTGGAGTCATAACAGAGGTAGAGATGGCTGGGGAGATGTTGTAGAGTCCTTTCTACGGGTGCCATATTCTCTCTCTTGTTCGTTCTCTCTCTTTCTCCCTCTCTCTCTCTCTCTCTCTCTCTCTCTCTCTCTCTCTCTCGTGTGTGTGTGTGTGTGTGTGTGTGTGTGTGTGTGTGTGTGTGTGTGTGTGTGTTTGAGACAAGGTCTCATTGGATGTCTTGGAACTCACAGAGCTCTGTCTGCCTCTGCCTCCTAAGTGCTGGGATTAAAGCATATACCACCATGTCTGGCTCTTTTTTATTTTAAATTTTTTTTTCTGTAAAAATAATTCATGTCTATACGTTTCAAACTAGCAGTAATTTAGAGATCTGAGTAGCCAGATGTTGTGAGAGTCTGCCTGGAGCAGGAGGCATTGCACATACTATTCACATATGAATAGCTGTGACCTAAAAGCGCCTTTGGGGCAAGCTGTGTGTTCATGAGACATCCCTGCACTGACAGGTCATTGCATATGTTTAGAATTTCCATCAACAGGTCATATGAGTGACATGTGATGGACCATCTATAAAGCAAAATTTCAGAATGAATCTCCCAGATCTAACACTGAATGAAAGAGACACATATATACCTTGATTGATTTTGGTCTTGTTTTTACATTTATTTATTCAGGGCACATGCCATGATATTTCTGTGGAGGTCAGAGGTCACCTTGAGAGAGTCCCTCCTCTCCTACCATATGAATCCTGGGGACTGAACTCGGGGCATTGGGCTTGATTGGATTACCACTCTGCCGTCTTGCTAACCCACAACTTGATATTTCTATAATTTTTGTCTTTAAAACAAGTTTTGGAAAGCTTTTATAAATGAAAACTTTTCTGGCTTAACCCCACCTCACCACCCAATCCCCGGACCCCTGTCTGTTCTGGTTTGCTTCTTTAATAGTATCAGGACCTTCTGGGCCGACAATTGCCAGTGTACATGCTCTGTAGTTTTTTTCAGTGGGGTGTGCCTGATTCAGTATTGCTGCTTATAGATAGAACATCAGCTTTAGCCAACACAGCATGGCATTCTATTCCAGACTTTCTTGAAGTTGGGCCATTGTTAGCAAGGACCTCCCGTGTTGCTTTGCCCTGCCTACTCATCTTCAGAGCCTGCCGTACCCCAGCATGTGCTTTCTTTTGTACAGAGCAAGTTGGGAGCCTAGTGCTGATCATCTCAGAAACTTCCATCTTTGCTTCCACCATGTTCCTGCTTAGGTGGGGATGGCCCTGACCAAGAGCACCGCCGAGATAGTTCTCTAACTTTCTAAATAATGTGCTAGTGTTTGGATACATGTCTCGATTGTAGCGTAAGGAGATGAGCGGGATCCATGTGCTCAAATAGTACTTAGGTAGGAGGCTGGACTCTGAGGAAGAGGACACATGGGACTTTGATAGTGCTCATTTAGTTCATTCCGCCATCACCACCACCCGCTTTCCCCCAAGAGGATTCTCTGTGTAGCCCTGGCTGTCCTGGAACTCACTCTGTAGACCAAGCTAGCCTATAATTCATAGCAATTCCCCTGCCTTAGCCTCCCCACTGCTAGGATTACAGAAGTAAGCCACCATTCTTGACACTGACAGTTTGATTCCTAAACAGGAAGATGGATGTGTGGGTGTTTATTATTTTATTATATGGCATGGGAAGGAGAGAAACATAGTGCTGTGGTGTTGGAGACAACTGTAGACTTCTAGAGCAGAAATCTCACACTCTGTACAGGGCTGGAGGTGGAGGTTCTGGGAATGCACTGTCTGTGGGTGTCACCTCTGCATGGTAGCATCCAGCAGTAGTCCTGGAGAGCACAGAGACAGGCAAGGATGGCTCCACTGACTTCCCATGTGACATAGTTACAGAAGCTGGCAGGAGGGCCTTGGGTTGTGATTTGCTGACTTCTCTGGATTAGCATTTTCCTATCTAGCCTTACCATATCTCCATCTGTAGGCTCCGTTACAGTTCTCGAGAGCCTTGGGAAGCTGGGAGTCATCCTACCTATCCCATGGAGACCTTAGGCATTGTTCTAGTTTCTTTTCCTGGAATTATAGCTTCCATCTTTATGGCTGTCAAGAACCTACACTGTGACTACCCAGATCAGCAGCATTTTCTTAGCCACTCGTCTCTGTTAACAACCTAGGTTTGTATACTTAACTCGGTGATACCGGAGTTTATTTATTTATTTATCTTTTGTCAGGGGTGTTGGAAGTTTGTCAGAATACTTTTGGAGATCTTAGCTGTGTATTTTCGGGTGGTGAGTGTGTATAGAAGGTTCTGGAAACAAAACTGAAGGCATGAAATTTTTTCCAGGATGACTATATGGAAGCACTGGCCAGGCTCCACCTCACAGTGACCAGGGCCTACAAAGTGAATACCGACATTAACTTTGAGGTGTTTATTCATAAAGTGGACGGTCTGTCGGATGATCATAAAATTGAAACCCAAAGAGACATTCACCAGAGGGCAAATGATGACCTTGCAGATGCTGGATTAGAAAAAATTCACCTGAGGTAAGAGCTGACACCCCTTAGGGTCTGTGTCCTAAGAAAGGCTAGAGCAAGTGGGCTTGGATTTCAGTCACCACTGGCTAAGAGTGGGGGCTAGTCACAGATGGTGTGGATTTATTTGTTTACCTAGCTTGTGCTGGGGTAGGATCAAAGATGCCTTACACTTGCGAAATGCTTACTTACCTTTGGTGAAAAGTGTGTTTTGTTTTATTTGTTTTGATTTTGTTTTTCAAGACAGGGTTTCTCTCTGTAGTTTTGGAGCCGGTCTTGGAACTCACTCTGTAGATGAGGCTGATCTTGAACTCCCAGAGATCTGCTTGCCTCTGCCTCTCCAGTGCTGGGATGAAAGGTGTCACCACCACTGCCTGGCCTTGATTTACTTTTGTATTCAACAGGCTGTCAAAGCTAAACTTGTCACCCTATGACTCTAACCCAGGATGCTAACCAGGGCTAAATAACAGTCACTGCTAATAGGATGGTATTTATAACCTCAAACAGATGAGGCTTGAAATCATTAGCTTAGAAAGTCAAAGGAAAATTTATCTATTTTGTGGGCTAGGATAGTGCATAATCATGGACTTTTCAAATTGGACGATGGGAGAAAAAATGGCATGCCTCAGTATTAATAGTTTAAAGCTACTGATTAGGCGACAGATTTGTGAGGGATGTATGCAGAGCCTCTTGTAGAATATAAGGATGCTCACATGGATAAAAATGGACAAACTCTAAAGCTTGTGGTCAGTTCTAACTGCGCATGGCACTAGGGAGGGAAGGAAGCTGCCTGTTAGGATATACTTGATTTTGACCAAGGTCATTCTGAATTGTGAAAGTGGCCAGGACTGTTGTTCGTGGCAGAGCCCTTTGTTCAGAGGGAGCCTGATGAAACGCTGCTTTCTCTTTCAGCTTTTATCTGACAAGCATATACGACCATTCGATATTTGAAGCCTTCAGTAAAGTGGTTCAGAAACTGATCCCCCAGCTCCCAACGCTGGAGAATCTGCTGAATATCTTTATCTCAGTAAGTAGATGGTTTGATCCTGCTCACACCATTTGCAGAATTCCAGGACAGCATGGCAAGAGGGAAATGTTGGGTACCTGCTTGCTTTTCAGGGTCACTTTAGTACCATTCTTTTCCTGTTGTTTCTAGGTGTAGCCCTGGCTGTTCTGGAACTTGTGCTGTAGACCAGGCTTGCCTCAAACTCAGAGATCCGCCTGCCTCTGCCTGCTGAGTGCTGGGGTTAAAGGCTTATGCCACCACTGCCGGGCCCCTCAGCTCATATTTAATGTGTGTGTATGCATGCGTGTTTGGTGGGGTCTTTCTCTATTGCTTCCTTACCTTATTTAGTTATTTTTGAGACAGGGAGGGTCTCACTAAAGAGCCCTGGCTGGTCTTCAACTCATTCTTGAAGATTACTCCTCCATTTTGTTTTAGAACCCTTAGATTTTAACTCTGGAAAGGTAGGTTTCTCTGATGTGCTCAGATTGCCTAATTCAAGTGTGAGGCAATCGTTAGTATTAACAGATTCTTATCTTGGGTGTGGAGCAGAACTGCTGAGTTGGGGGCCAGCAAATTGGTACAGCAGAAATACCTGTTGCCAGTCCAGACGACATGGTATAAGGAGAGAGCCAATTTCTTGCTAAAGGTTGTCCTCCGTCCTCTGCATCTGTGCTATTACAAGTCCTAACCACTCTGAACAAATACATACACTAAAAACCACTTGGTTCTGTCAGTGAGGTCTATATAGTTGAATATCCACAAATTTAACACTGTGAGAGCGGTGAGCCTGATGAGTCCTACAAATGCCAAGCCAAGAGTTAGGAAGCATTGCCCAAGTAGTTTGCCAAGATAAATAACCTAAGCTAATCTGCCTTTAATTTTTTTTCCCCCAAATCCATCATAAAATTTGTTAAAGTTTAAATTTTATAAAATGGTACAGTAGGAGGTCCTAATAATTTTAGCTTATTTATATATAACATTGAGGATGTCATATTGTTTTTTTAATCTTCAAAGAAATCACTTATTATACAATTGTTGTACAAGGCTCTGCTGTAAGTTTCACAGAGGTTATGTTGTTCCCCCACCCCCTCCATGCCTCTGTTCCCTTCCCTCAATGTCCCCTTCCTTGATTAGTGGGATGGAATATCATTTCTATGTAATCATGTGGTCTGAACTTGCTGTTACTTTAAGGCATGTCTTTTTGCCCCTCTCAGAATTCTGGAATTGAAAAGGCATTTCTGTTTGACGTGGTCAGTAAGATTTATATCGCAACTGACAGTACTCCGGTGGACATGCAGACGTATGAGCTCTGCTGCGATATGATAGATGTGGTGATTGACATCTCTTGTATTTATGGGTAAGCAAAACATTCTTTTAATTATAGTTGAAACAAGTTGAGTTTGGTTTTTTTTTGTTTTGGTTTGTTTGTTTTTTAAGACAGTATATTCTGATTATGCTTCGAATTCTTGAAGGCTGTACCTGTGCCTCTTGAAGGCTGTACCTGTGCCGTACTTCCCAGGGCTGGAGATACAGCTTAGTTATGACCTAAGTCCTGAGATCAGTCCTCAGCAATTCAGAAAATGGAGGAGGGAGGGGAGGAAAGGCCACCTACCTGCCTTCCTTTTCATAGTCTCTGGGAATCTCTGTATATTTACTCACTTGACTTTTGTACTTTTAAGTGACTGGAATCTATAAACAGACCATTTCACATGCCAGTAATAACAGGTAATTGTTGAGCAAATGTCTATTATTATGATTAAAGCTTGGCTGCACATATTATCTAATTTAATTCTCCGCTTTCCATGAGGCAGGAATTACTATCTTGTTTTATAGATGCAGAAATGGACTTTAGGATGCTGGAATTTCTAGTAGCTGCTCTTCTGGCAGCAAGAAAAGACTTCTTTGAACCCTTGTCTAAATGATTATAATCTGATTCCGAAAAACCTACACACAGAGTGCATCCTACAGGGTAAAAATAGACCCACAAGCTGTTGAGGACATTTCCATTATCCTGTTTGTTACAGTATTCTTTAAATTTTGATTTTGATTGGGTAGCAGAGAATTATAATGGTGGGCAAATGATTTCTGCTAGTTTTTATTATGACCTTAACATTCATAGAAACCAAAGCTTCCTACATGCTTAAAATACTAGCGAGTGGGAAAAAGTTGAATCACTAAAGATAGAAACAGTCGACATGAGTGGGTGTCTGCCGAGCAAGTCTGAGCAGTGGGAGTGTGAGCGAGATGTTATCTAAAGCCATCATGTGACTAGCTGTTCCTTCCCTCATACTGCCTGACATCCAGACTGCTCTATCAGCTTCTAGAAGATTCTAGCTTAGTTGCTTCTGTTTTCCACCATCTGAAAATTTTCTGCCTATCCAGTGAGATTTTCTGTTAACTCTGTTACATACACATGTGTGCACATGCAAACTCATGTGTTCACGTAACACACTCCTAAGACTGCTAAGAGCAAAGACACGCCTGGGCTCATTACGTTCCCACCCTGATAGGTCCTTACATAAACTGTACTTGCTGGAATTAGTTTTGTCATCAGACATGGATGGACCTTTACAAGTAGACCTTCCTCATGAGGTTGACCCTGTGGTAGTCTGTTATTTTAAAGCAGTAAAGGATGACCTTGAATTAGGTCTGGAGGCTGAGTGGGCCCCATTACAGTCTCAGTTGCTGTGGTAATCAAGTACAATAGCACAAATAATGTTATGAATGTTCATTATTATGCCATATGGTAATTAGACATGAGTGGTGAGTTGTTTGGTTAAATGAGGTTAATCAGAGGTACTTTCACCAGCAAAAATCAACAGGGGAGAGGGAGTCGGGCTTTGCCAGAGATGGCTTTTCTGTAGAGGAGTGTTGGTGTTCTGAGAACCCACGGGATTCAGTAAGAACTGGTTTGGATCATGGTGGTTTGTGGGTTCTAGAGTTTCCTCAGTGTGCTTGCCAGCTTTATGTCAGCTTGACTCAAACTAGAGTCATCGGAGAGGAAGGAGCTGTAAGGTGGACTATAGGCCAGCCTGAAGGACAGTTTCTTAGTGATCTATGTGGGAGGGCCCAGCCCGTTGTGAACGGTGCCATCCCTGGACTGGACTGTTGGTCCTCGATTCTAAGAAAGCATGCTGAGAAAGCCATGGGGAACAAGCCAATAAGCCACACCCCTCTATGGCCTCTACATCAGCTCCTGCCTCCAGGTTCCTGCCCTGTTTGAGTTCCTGTCCTGACTTTCAATGATGATCAATGTCATTTAATTGGACGTTTAAGCCAAATCAACCTTTTCTTCCCCATGTTGTTTTGGTCCTGGTGTTTCATCACAGCGGTGATGTCACCCTAAGATGCTCAGCTTACTGGAGCAGCTGTGAGCCGGCTTAATAACCAGCAAAGTGGGAGCTGGGATGGGGTAGAGACCGGCGCTGATAGGCGGCCAGGAAGCAGGTGCCCTTTTCAGCTGCCTGGCTGTGTACTGGACACCACAGGACTCTCTCAGTGGAGGTTCTGTATATTTAGCAAATACACACGCGCACACACACTTCACTTTTCACACATTTTTCTTGCTTGTAGATGAAAAATTGAACTGTATAACGATTTCAGTTGCAGAATTTCACAAATTTCTTTTTGTAATTTTTTGATTCTTCTATTTTGTCTACTGTATTACTTTGTTGTGGTGATAAAAAGCAATACTTAATTATAACAGGCCTAAAAAATATACTAGCTTGGGATCAGGGATTTGAGATCGGTCATAGGGCACTTTTCTGACCTGCTGGAAGCCCGAGTTAGATCTGAACTAAAAAAAAAAGCCAAGAAGTCCCATGGCCTCATTGTCTAGTCACTGTTGGTATGTGTAGAAACATTCCTTTATGTTTTGTCTGCGCCATGTGCAAGCCTGGTGCCCTCAGAGTTTAGAAGAGGGTGTTGGGTCCCCTAGAATGATAGCTTTCTGATGGTTGTGAGCCACTTTTTGGGTGCTGGAAACTTCAGTCCTTTAAGAGCAGCAAGTACTCTGAGCTGCTAAGCCATCTCTCCAGCCCTCACTGTTTATATTTTTGCATATATTTTTTTTCTGTTTCTAAGTTTTAGGATAAGGAAAATCACTATGAATAATTTTATATTTTGCTAATTTTCATGTAACATCGTCTGAGAATTTACCCATGCTATTAAATATTATTTAGTAATTAGTAATATTTAGAATATACATATTCAAGTATATTATCTTGGAAATTTTTTCTCTCTTTTTTTTTTATTAATTTTTTTCTGCCCATACCCAACACTGCTCCCTTTCCCCCACCCTTACTTGGAAAATTTGTAACACAGTCTATCTTCTTTGGTGAGTAAAACATTCAAAGTTTTCCATTTGTTTGTTTATTTGTTTATTAGAGAATTACTTAGCAAGAGAAATTCTGTGTTAAAATGATAGGTCAGTTCAGTATGTGGTGCAGGCCTATAATGCCTGCTATCCCAGACTGGCTAAAACTGGAAGAGAGAGAGTTCACACCAGTGTGTGCAACATAGCAAGATTCCATCTCAAAATAAATAAATAATATCTAAAAATAGTGTTGTGGAAGCTAAGAACTTAGTTAAAACATCTTCAAATGTCTGAACTCTTATGCTAGGAAATTTTTCCCTAGAGCCGGCTGGAGATCCTGCTCAGTGGTAGACATCTTGCCTGGCATATACAGAGTCCTAAATTCAAATCTTAGTATGGGAGGTAGGTTTGGTTGTAGTGGGCTCAAGGTCAGCAAGCTGCTGTGTGACAGAGGAGAAGGTAGCTTCAGAGAGAGAGTGAGAGAGCCCAGACTCACAGAGAGCACGTGCAGGCTTTTGGCCAGTATCTTCGAAAAAGAGAGATAGCTAGCTTCCTCCCTCCCTCCCTCCCTCTCTCCCTCCCTCCCTCCCTCCCTCCCTCTCTCCCTCCCTCTCTCCCTCCCTTTCAGTTATATTATGTGCTGACCTTTAACTTCTGGCCTCACATAATAGAAACATAAATTACTTTTCAGCTTGTAAATAACAATTTAAAGTTCTTTTCAAAGCTAAAATCCCCACATTTCCTTGAAAATACACTTCATGCCCTCCATTATGTTGGGCTTGCCACCCAAGCCCTTTTAATTTTTGTGAGATTAAAGCATCAGCTTTGACGTTGATCAGATCTGGTTTTAGATCCTGGTTTACCTGTCATTAGCTTCACCCAAGTCATTTGCCAGCCCGACTTTCCTCAGTATCTGTCTGGCTTAGAGGATTTTCCTGGTAGCTAGTGTGTGATCAGAGTTAGGTATGGTCACTTGTTTACTATACAGTGATTTCCAGGTGAAATCGATAAGACTTAGTGTAATCCCAATGGAGTCAAATTTCTAATCACTTATGAATTTGGGCAATACAATGGAAAATTTACATGGTTTCAGAAAATGGGGAAAAAGGTACAAAGACATTTTCTTTGTGAGGAAAAGATTCAGAACCAGACGCACCAGTGTCTTGAGTGGGTTCTGTTTTTTGCCACTGTGATATTAGCAGTTAGCTGAATTTCGCATGTTCTCACTGTAGGGCTGTGGATGGATTATGTCATTTCCTCAGCAGGAAACTTGGAAGTGTTGATGGTGCATGGGTAGAGAGGTTGAGGCCTAAAGTACTCAGCTCCTTCACGCTGACCCCTATAGCAGCTAGGCTCTGTCTCCACAGACCACAGAAAACAACTGCACAGTGGGGATCTGCCAGGTTTAACCATGTGGGCATATTTGCTTTTATTTTCCTGATGCATTTGGGTTTTAGCTGGACTGCTGGGAAATTAGTTGCTGATCTGTTGATGCTCTGTATTTCCTGAGAACAAGGACACCTTTCTGCAGGATCATAGTTTAATTGTCAAATGAGGCAATTTTAGCATGTTTGACATATACTCATATTAATATTTATCTAATATTTGCCAGTAATTCTCTGATGCTGCCTTTTTTTTAAAATTTTTTTTTATTTTGTGGTGCTGAGGGATAGACCCTAGGATCTCACTTGTACTAGACAAGGGTGCTACCACTGACCTACATCTGCAGCCTCTTATTTTTCTTTTGAGACTGGGTTTCCTGTGTAACCCTAGCTGTCTGAGTACTCACAGAAATCTACCTGCTTCTGCTTCCTAAGTGCTGGAATTGAAGGCGTGCCCCACCTCTGCCCTGCTTATCCACACACAGCCTGTTAATTTTGTTTCCTAGCCATTTTTCCTCTGGCCCAAGTTAGGCCCAGCATTTGCCTATTGGGTCTATATGGGCTCTTTGGAATTCTTTGCCCTTGCTTTTGGCAGCCTAACTGTTGTACTATGTAGAAACAAGATGCCTTTGACTATGGAGGCACGAGGGCTCACCCCTACCTCCACTCCTGTTCCTAGAGTGTTGCCCAGCCGCCACAGTGCCCGACATCATGTTGGTAAGAGAGTAACTGTCAGCTGCTACACCTCCCTTGCCTTTGCTACTAAGATCTTTTACCCAGAGGCACTCCAAACATAAATGGCTTATTAGGGTGATCGTTTTCTGTGTGTTGAAGTGGGGCTCTCTGCCACTAGGCTGCAATTTGTAATTCTTTCTTGAAGGTCAAATACATTTTGGTTTCTGTCTCTGTTTAGTCTCAAAGAAGACGGAGGAGGAGCCCCGTATGACAAAGAATCTACGGCTATCATAAAGCTGAATAATACAACCGTTCTTTACTTAAAAGAGGTGACAAAGTTCTTGGCACTCGTTTGCTTTGTCAGAGAGGAAAGCTTTGAAAGAAAAGGTAATTTGGGGTGTGTTGTAACAAACAGTCTCAGTTCATGCTGTCTCTGCTGCTGTTGAATGGGTATAGACATGGCATGCCCTCGAAGGCATGTGTGGGTATCAGTCAGGATTGGGATGAGGTGGAAGTGAACCAGAATTCTTTTTGGGGCCCTGGCTTTCACTTTGCCAGGCTGTTGCACCAGGGAAGAATTTCCTATCCTGCGTCACAGGTGGGGGCCTGTCCCTGTACTAGAAGTTTGGCGGACCATGTGACCATTGTTGTCCCGATTTACAGAAGCCCTAGAGGTCTTCTGCTTAGCATTCACAAATAACGGAGATGATGCCATGATCCACACAGTGAAGGCATGCTAGATACTACTCTAAAAATGTCTTGTAAGGGCCAAACTCACTTGCTGGTGATGGATGTGTGTATGTTTTAAGTAAAAGCAATTAACTGATTTTTTTTCTTTATTTTTTAAGTTATGCCAGCATAGCTAGGGCTGGTTACTGGTAGCTAGGGTGTAGTTTACTACTGCTACCAATGCTGCAGGTGCTTCAGAGCTTCCTACCTGCTCAGAGACCTGGGCTTGATCTCCTGTGCCACAGAAGGCAAAGCTAACTAAGCAAAGCAAAGGTTTGCCGGCGGAGCGCAGTGGTAACAGCCACGCAGCAGCATCTACTGACCTGTGAGCAGTGAATGCTCGTGGTAAACATGTTCTAAAGTATGGAAGACATGAAGAACAAAATGGAACTTCCTGTCCGAGCTAAGCCTTGTGCTACGTTTCTGAATCTCTTCTCTTTACCTCATTTCTTAATTCTCAGCAAAATTGGCCGCGCTGTTGATAGGGTTTCATGGCTTGATTTTTTTTTTTCACTTTTCCCCACATTTAGTTTCATTGTAAGGAAGCCAATTTGTATTCTGTGTGTGTGTGTGGTGTATGCATGTATTGTACATGGTATATTTGTGTGGTATATGCCTGTGTTGTGTATTAGTATGTTGTCTATGGTATATTCTTGTGGCATATGTAGTATATATGTGTTATGTACATGGTGTGTATTACATGTAGTGTATTCATATGTAATAAGCGGTATACGCATTGTTGTATTAGTATGTTGTATGTGGTATTTGCATGCGCTAGGTGTGGTATATGCCTGGTGTCTTTGTGTGCACACCTATGTGTGGATGCACAAGTGCAGACAGACCAGGTGTTTTCCTCTGTCACTCTGCCTTACTCTCTTGAGACAAGAGTTCCTGGCTGAAACCAGAGGTCACCAGTTTTGGCTAGACTGGTTTACCAATGCACCCTGGGAGCTACTTGCTCCCAGTCCCCAATTTGCCAGCAGCACTGGTGGAATTCCTCAGCCCAAAAGGGTTAGGCCTATTTTGGTGGCTTCAGTGAATATTAGCAAAATATCTTTCAGACTCATGGTTAATAAGCCGCGTTTGCTCTGTTCTTATCAGTACTGAATTTTACTACTATAGAAAGTTGCTTTCATTGTATGTCTCCCAGTGACTAACCAAACTAACCTCTGTATCATATGTCTTCAGAACTTTTAAGTGTGTTCCTCTTCTGTTCCTTATTTCCATCTGCTGGAAGGGATAACAGACTATCCACTAGAGTTTGGGCTTCCTTTGGGGAGACAGGCAGTGAGCAGGACCGGCCACATGGTGGGAGAGGCTTGCCTTTCGTGTGTGATGCTGTGTGGGTTCAGTCCCAGGACTGAGCACCCCATCAATACAAAGATAGACAGGACCGTACTTTGTTCTTCTCACTGGCTATGGGGGTGATTTTACTCATCCCCCCCAAGTCTAAGTGGTTCTGTTGAAAGCTGACTTACGTCAGAGCTGAAGATGACCAGCTAGAGAACAGGAGAGGTGTCCTCCCCAAGGATGAGCACATCAGTTAGTTGTCCTGTGCCAAATGATCAGCCCTGAAAATAAACATAACAGGTAGCAATGTACGGATTGAAGAGCAGGGTGTTTGGTAACATATATACATATATACATGAAGTAAACAATTAGTGAAAAAAAGCAGCCATGAATTTGAAAGAGAACAAGAAGGGAGAAATGTTTTGTCCTTAAAAAAAAAAAGATGACAAGCTAGGCTTTTGGCGTGTAGAGCTGGGTGGGTACATGCACATTGACATTCTAAATCTCTACCCACACTTGTTGGTATTTCCTGTGGATTTTGGAAGTTAAGGAAAACAAGGGCCACATAGAGGTAACTTCAGGTGGCAGCAGGTTCTAAAGTTTAGGAACATTTGAGCTGGTCTAGAGAACTTATTTATTTTGACCATTTGATAATTAACCAGAAAGTTGTAAAAATAAAAATAGTAAATAATCTTCAAGTCCTCATCCCCCCCCCCCCAATTTGGCCCAGGAACTGGCAGTCTTGCAGTTTCTAGTTGGAATGAACTTGTGCACACCAGAAATGCCACCGTCCTTCCTGCTCAGATGCTGCATGTTTCTGTCTCTTCTGGGGAGTCTGTTAAAACCATGTCAGGTTTCTGTTACAAAGTTTCTAAGCTTAGATGCTTCCCAACCACACAAATTCAGTTGCCCCTTCCTCCTCAATTTCACGTCTGACTGTGGAACTAAGTTTAAATAGGAATTGATCATATAGATCTTCGGTAAATGGTCACAGAATCACAGTCTGACGACAGGCAGGTTTGTAGAATATAGTAAACTAACTAGAGACCTGTTTTTTAATTTAATGCTGAAACTAAAGAATGCAAGGAAATGGCACATTTAAAGTTTTATGGAGAGAGACAGGGCTTCTCTGTGTGGCCCTGGCTGTCTTGAACTCACTCTGTAGATCAGGCCAGCCTTGACTCTTGGAGTTCTGCCTGCCTCTGCCTCCAGAGTGCTTGGATTACGTTCACCACCAACACCTGGACCCTCAGCTGGTGTTTAATGTTGTATGCATGTATGTTTGGCAGGGTCTTTCTATTGTTTTCCTACTTTATTTAGGTATTTTTGAGATAGGGTCTCACTATGTAGCCCTGGCTGACCTTGAACTCACATATGGTTTCTAGAGAATTTAGGTTGTCAGGCTTGTGAAGCCAGTCCTTGTTGGAAATAAATTTTTTTTTTAAAAAAAATTGCTATTATTTAGTGTGTGGAGTTGGTTCCCCCCTTCCACCTTCATTTGTGTTTGGGGGTGGAATTTAGCTCATCAGGCTTGCTTAGCAAACACCTGCTCAGCCGTGACCGCCCTTGATTCGTCTTAATTGCAGTTAGTCTTTAATCTGAGTGATTAAAAGAAGTTAGTGTGGTTCAGCGGTTTTTCAGATTCGGGGGTGGGGCACAGACACCTTCGGAAATGTGGCAAATAGGCTTCAGGAAACACCTACGTCACGAGACCACCTGCTGTTCCTGAGCCCTCGGCCTGTTGCTCTGCTGCCCCCTAATGGTCGTGGGTGGTACGAACGACAGATTTGTTTCTAGTGCCGATAAAAGTGTTATTCTCTTCTCCGGCAGGCCTTATTGACTATAATTTCCACTGCTTCCGGAAGGCCATCCACGAAGTTTTTGAGGTGAGGATGAAAATGGTGAAATCTCGAAAAGCCCAGAGTCAGTTGCAGACGAAGAAAGGAGCTCCTAACGGTACCCCTAGAGTGCTGCTGTAGGGCAGCTGTCGGGAGCCCGAACCCGAGCCACTGAGCCACACTGCTGTACTGGAAGGAGGAGCTTGGGACACGGATGCAGATTTGTTAAGGAAAAAAAAAATACTCTATTTTAAAAATAAAATGAGCACTTCGAAGGAAAAACTTGTACACTAACAATAAAGTGAACCCCACGGTCCTTCACTACATAAATGTAAACTTGTATGTTGATAGAAAAATCCCCTGTGAGAACTGCCAGAACTGTACATATTTTGCACTTTTTCATGTTTTTTTTCTCATTGAGATGAACTTTGATAAGATGACTTTTCTAAACTCTTTTCTGTACTTGGTGTCGAGGATGTGCATACTGTAGTCCATATGGCAATCGGAAATCAATCCAAAGTAATACATTGGTAATGACTTTTTGTAACTTTGGGAATCTTTGCTCCCAGTTCAGAGGGAAATCATTTTTCAGTGGAGCAGAAGTAGGTCAGGGCTGGGAGCTCCAGGCAAGAGCAATAAGAACCTCTGTTTGTAATGAGTCTAAATGGGAATGTTTAAGAAAAATATTTAGTATCTAACTTCCATCCAAGTTTGTGTCCATGCCTTCCTACTCACCCAGTCTTTATGAAGCTCTTTACCTCAACACACATCTTTGCAGTCATTTTATTCAGTGATTTCTTTTGCTGTGTTATTCTAATGAACCTTTGGGACCAGATTTCTAAAATGACACCAATCCATATAAAGAAATATGAGTGTTATCTGAGGAGAATAGCACGGGCTTGTTGGGGGGGAGAGAAATTCTGGAGGTACTTCTGTATGTGCCAAGGAAACTAAAATAACAGAGGCCAAGAATTTTCCACATGTCTACAGATGGCCACTCAGACTAAATACACTTGTGTACTCCGTGTGTTTGGCTCCTGTGAATGGCCTATTGTTGTGCTATGTTTTAAGTCTTTGTTCAGGAACCGTTTTTAATACTCCATGAGCACAGGCATGAAGCAGATCTTCGTCACAATGGAGTTTAGCCCTTCGTGGCTACTTTTGTCACCTGAGTTACCCTTCCATCTGGGACAATATGCCTCGTGCCGTCAACCTGTTCTACCATCTTCAGCTTGCCACCAACTTGCTCTGCGAGACCGAGGGGAAGCTTGTAGCCAGTGAGGAAAAGGACAGCTTAAAAGGACACGTTAGCTGCAGGGTCATTCTTTTGAGATGAGCAGGGAATTGAGAGTCCTCAATCGAGCCCTAATACCAAACCATTTCAAAGGGTTAGCACTGCCAGGTGTGCGTGGCACCAGAAGATTCTTTTTAATGCAGACTCTCCTAGGGACATCAGAGATGCTTTTGCAAAGGCATATGGAGTATCGTCTTCCTGCTTCCCCTTCCCCACGTCTTTGGCTTAGGGTTTTTCTTTGTTTTTGATTGTGTGTGTGTGTTTGAGACAGGTCTCTATGTAGCCCTGGCTGTCCTGGAACTCATTATGTAGACCAGGCTGTCCTTGATCTCAGGACAATCTTGTCTTCTCTGCTTCCCCCAAGTGCTGGGATCAAAGGCGTGCACCGCCTTGCTGGGGCAGGTCTTCTGAAGCTGGTAACTGAAATGAGTTGGATGACTGATGAAGCTGGAAGCTGAGCCTCCTAATAGTTTTGGGTCGAGGTTTGTGATTAAGGCAGTTTCTAGGACTCATTATGGCTCCTTTCTTATCAACCCCGAGCAGAGACCGGGATGAGTTGTTAGGAGCCTGAATCCCAGAGGAATTTGTTTTCCTTAATTTTCAGAGCTATTCCCTGATGGGCCTTAGCCAACAAGTTGGGTACAGGGGGGCTGCTCTGAGTGTCTAATACCATTCCTTCCCCATACATGCACCGGACAGAGGAGGGGAGAGGAGAGAGAGCACACAGTTTGCTTTTTGAGACAGTCTGAGGTAACCCAGGCTGGCCAAGGACAATCTCTTAACTTCTGACTCTTCTGCCTCCACTTCTTCAAAGTGCCATGATTACAGGAATGCACCAGTATGCTAGCTTGTACAATGCTGAGGATTGAACCCAGGGCTTTGTGCACGTTGGGTAGGCTCTCTACTAAGCTAGTATTCTGGTCCCTTTTCATAATAGTTTTTTTTTAAAAAAAAAATATTTCTCTTTGAACAGACAGAGAATTGAGTTTTTAATAAGACTATTTTCAAGATAAGACACTTGCCTGTCTGGTAAACCACATAAAATTACCATGTAGATGTGGAGCTTCCATTTTTAAGCTGGTTATATAATGGGTTTTTGTTGAAATGTGCCTTAAAAGCCTATCACTTCAAGAGCATCGGATTCTTTGGGGGATAGGCAGACCCAATAATGACATAGGGCCCATGTTTCTGATCATAAATGCACTCTTTAGTTACTTATATGCTAATACTGACTACTGCCTCAAGCCTTGTGTGACAATGACCTCAAAAGATGCAGGAGTTACATCTGAATGGTGAGGTCGTCAAGTCTGTGACTAGAATTGCAACATTCATGTTTGTTTTGTATTTTAGATTTGGGAGTTAGCCTAATGCATTGTGTAGATAAGTGTGGTCAAGTGTGACAGAAAGGTCAAACTCCTGGCTAGGGTGGCTGCACTAGGACATTTCTGTTTGTTTTAGGAGTTGAGATTTGAAGGTTTGTAGGGCAGGGCAGGCTTTTGCTTTTTGAGTCAAGTACTTCTGTGTAGCAATCAGATGGCTCACTGTCTTAGCTAACTGTAGTCATGGAGACTAGCATGAGTGGCCAGGACGGAGTGCTTCTGAAGGAGTATAAATAAAAGCTGATTAGTATTTACCAAGTCTTATTTTGTGATCATAATATATTTTGGATCCTTAAATACGAAATGACTAAAAAAACAATCACAGCAACACTATTATGTATGGGTTCTATGCTGACTCTGTTTGAAACGGAATTCATAAAAACAATGGAGCTGCTGTGATTAAGTACAGTATGCACTCAACACAGACGGGGTGTAGTTTGTAATCAAGCACACTGTATATTTTCCTGTTGATAGTACTTCATTTATAATCACTGTTAGCACACTCTTCAGGGATGTTAACTGCCAACTTAAAAGCATGTTTGTATGCTGATGATTTGGTAACAAACTCTAGCTTATTTTCCTGGGAGCAGAATGATCTCTTGTTGAAAGTAATGTGGCCTTTCATATTTAAGATGATTATCATATATGTGTATAAACACATACACACACATATTTGTACACATATAAAAACTGTCTTATTGGTTATGTTAAGTGCATTTAATAAAAAGAAAAGTAAGAAAGCCAGCAACCTTTTGAGGTGGAGTCTCTGTTATTCAAGCTGGTCTTGAACCTCCGAGCTCAACAGATCCTCCTGCCTCCACCCCTCTGCTGCTGAGCCACAGCCTTGGCCGACCAGCCTTGAGTGTTTTGTAAAACCTCTCTTGATTACTCTGTTCTAATTTTATGCAAATGAAGATTAAATCATCGTGTAAATTAAGCTACACTTTTTTTTTTTTTTTTTTTTGAAGACATGGTCTCACTATATAGCCCTGGCTGTCCTTAGAATAATTAATATAAGCCAGGTTATCCTCAGACTCAGAGGTCTGTCCCGCTTCTGTCCTCTGGCTGCTGGAATAAAAGGTGTGCACTGCCACCATGCCCAGTTTTAATTTATACTTTCATTTTTAATCCAGTTTTCCTTCAGCATCAGTGCAGCCTAGAGCCTCCTCACAGCCCTTTTACAGCCCTTAGTACAGCATATTTTTCAATTTGGAACGTGCCTGTTAGGGTTGTAGAATTGTTCTTGACCATGAGCTGTACTGAGATGATTGGCTCCTGAAAGCATATCTGATGTCTGAGGCCCTGAATCCATTAGTTTGCTCTTTGGGCCTACTTTGGCACCCCCAAGAACCATCAAGACTGGCTTCCCCTGCCAGCTGACTGCCACACTGAAGGCAGAGCCATTAACATCTCTGGCTGGCTGAAGCCCTGACCATCCTGCTCTCTTGAGCTCCACCAGTAAGCTCCTGGGGCACATGAATTGCACTAATTCTCTAAACAGAATCATAAAATGAACAGCCTTCTTAGGGACTGGAGAAGCAGGAGCATTTCTGGAGTAGCTCAACTACAGCAGGACAATTACATCTCTACCCCAGACTAAGCCTTCCAGTCTGCCTGAGGTTTTCTTTCCAGCCTATAACAGGTTTCTGGCCCGACTAGCACCACAGTCCATACCCGCCTGCAGCCACTTTCCATCCCAAAATAACTCAGATGCTTGTATTAACTTCATGCTGTTTGACCTACAGCTCAGGCACATTGCTGGGTAGCTCTTACATCTTAACCCATTTCCATTAATCTATCCGCCACATGGCCTGTGGCTCACCTGTGTTCCTTACATGTTGCTTCCTTGGGCAGCTGGCATGATCTCTCTTAAGTCTGACCTCCTACCTATGCTCTGGTTCTTGCTTACTGCTATGGTGCCTGTCATGGGCCAAAACAGTCTTTTATTTAAAGAATGATATTCACAGCATTACAGAAAGACATTCCCAGATCACCAGCCCTTAGAAAGATAAGCTCTGGAGTCACAGCCCTCTTCAGGGAGGCTGCCAGGAAACAGGTAGTTCCAGATTTGGACCTTTAATAAGGTAGCAATTAGGCTTCTGCTCTCCCTTTGTGCAAAACAATGCAGCGAAGTGGCTCACCTGGAGAGACCCCTATGTCTGTCTCTCTAGTGGGAAAGGGATTTACCTGGGGCTCAGTGTGTGAGGAACAATCACTAGCCCACAAAGTAGTCTGGTTTCATTTTCTAGGCCTTAACCATATCCCAGAATGTTTAATACAACAGATTCTCACCCCTAACTCATCCTTCCTAAATCAAAATTGTAGAAAATCATCTAAGAATTTGTGTCTTGAATATGCACCCTAAATAATTCTTATAATTGGGAGACCTTGTTTTCCATGTAGTTGTTAGAGAGCTAGGGAGGGGACAATGTGGCAAGTGAAGATTATAATCCCCCAGAAAAGCTTTCTTGAATTCTCTATACACATACATATATGCATACTTATATATATTAATAACTGTATATGTAAAATGTGTGTGTCATGTGTCTTCTAACTTGATTACAAGCTTTGAAAAATTATATCAAGTTCTAATGACTCTTATGCTCTCTTTTGGTCTCCATAGGCACAGCATGCACATGGCACATGTACTGACTTGCAGAAATCTTAAAAGCAAAGTACTATTTGATGCACACTGCTATACATGAAAGTGATATAAAGTCCATTTACTTAGATATTTAAATCCTTGCATTTATATCACAAGTTATATAAAATGTCTAGATGAACTGTCTCTTCCTCACAATTCTGTTCGTTTCTTCACCGCATCTTCCAGCTCCTTTGCCATTGTTGGAATGTTTGAATGACCTAATGGTCTTCCTGTTGTTCAAGACCATACACACTTTAAATTTAGTGTGTTATTGTCAGTGGAGGTTTTACTGAAGTTGAGGACCAATCTTCTTGTTAAAGACAGGCAGTCTGGAGCTTTCAGCCTTCCTTCAGCCTCCCAGACTGCTGGAATGACAGGTGTATACAACCATGCAAACAGGTTCCTCTGTTTTCCTAGGGCTGGAATCTACATCAGGGCGCTGCTGAGCTGGTCAAGTGCTCTATCATTAAGGTACCCTCAGCCCAGGAGACTATTTTCCTTTGCATACCAATGAGCTCCACAAATAAGTACTTCTATTTTCTTTTCCTTCCTTCTTCCTTCCTCCTTCCTTCCTTCCTTCTTCCTTCATTCCTTCCTTCCTCCCTCCCTCCCTTCCTTTCTTTCTTTTTTGGTGTTTTGAGACAGGGTTTCTCTGTGTAGCCCTGGCCATCCTGGACTCTGGAACTCACTGTAGACAAGGTTGCCTCAGAGTCATAGAGATCCACCTGCCCCCGCCTCCCGGAAGGTGGGATTAAAGACATGCACTGCCACCACCACCACCACCCAGCTACTGTTTCTTCACTCAATGTTTACTCAAGAGCCTTCTAATAATGACCACCATGACGTTTCCTACTTACTCCCTCAACAATGATTAACATGTCTTGACTTTTATAACAGAAAATTGCTACCATTTCAGGATTTTAAAAGACATCTTGTATTTTATTCAACAGATGAAAAATCCAAAAATTCTATTTCCTATTCTGCCACATCTGGCTTATATTACTGTTTACAAATATCTTCACCTAAACTCTACTTCAAGTCTCTGGGGAAGTAAAATTGGTGCTAATATTTTCTCACAGGACACTCGAAGGCAGGCAAATTGTGTCACTCTTGGGTGTTGAGTGCTGAGAGTGAGTTGTGGGGAAGGCTGCTGTGCATAAGTCCAGGATTAGGCTGGCGAGCTTTGCCTATACTGTAAATTGAGTTTTGAGGGAAAATATAGTGTTATACTGTACCAAAGTAACTAGTGATTATAGCCTAGAATGCCAGGGGCACCGATGTGCTTTCTGAAGCTCCATAATTCCTTTATATGCAGACCTTTTTCTGCAGAGTGAAGAATTCAACATGTATTTATAACATCTTTTTAAAGTTTGTGGTTATTGCAGTGAAAAATAAAATTCTGCATAAAAGTATTGAACTCAGTCATTTACTGTTACTTTATAGTTTCCTAGTGAATAGAAAACTGATAGGCAGGGGCAGCATTCTAAGCTATTCAAGTTGGTGTGAGGATTAATCGGCAGCTGGCTAGCTGGGAATGGGAAGTAATAGACTGGAGCAACTGGGCAAAGGACAGGGACACAGGCAGAGTGGCAATGGGACACTGCATAAGGAGCCCTTGAGAGATGCAGAAAACAGAGAAGTGCCCAGCTGTGTGCACCACACTGGATGCCTCTACCCTCTGTCACAAGGACAGTTTTATCTCCCATGCAGGTGTTTCCTTTAGAGCCAAATATAGAAGATGAGGGCACTCCAGCCAAACCAACCCACTGGGTCATAAGGACCAAGAGAAAGAATGGTACAGATTGTAATCTGTTTTTTCATTTGTTTTGTTTTTTCAAGACAAGGTTTCTCTGTGTAACAGCTCTGGCTGTCCTGGATCTTGCTTTGTAGACCAGGCTGGCCTTAAACTCTCAGAGACCTTCCTGGCTCTGCCTCCTGAGTGCTGGGATTAAAGGTGTGCACCACCATCACCAGTTCTGACTATAATCTTCATTACTAATTTAAAACAAAAATTCTTTTCAGTTTTACTTATTTTATGTGAGTATTTGTCTACATGTGTGGATGTGTAGCCCATGCATGTCTGGTACTCATGGACATCAGAAGAGCATGTGGGACGCTTGGAACTGGAGTTGCTGATGGTTGTGAGTCACCAGCTGAATACTAGTCCTTTGCAAGAGCAGCAAGTGCTTTTAAATTGCTCAGCCAGTTACTAATTAACTCTAGCACATTATTAATTTAAAAAAAAACAAAAAATAAAACTTCAAAGTGTAAAAGAAACAAAATAAAACATAACAAAACCCACAGTCATGTAAATTAAGCACAATCACAGTTCTGAGCAGGGTCCTTCCCTCACCCCTAGTTCTGCAGTACTGGGGGGGGCACATGGCTCACAACTATATTAGCGAAGTTAATCACAAAGAAATACAAATTAAAAAGCCACAGGAAAAAGTGATGCTGTAAATGGAATCTTAATGATGGTTTCAGCAAACTGTCTTCTGATTCCATTGGTCTTTCATTTTGTCCTTTGGGGACTCATCTGCTTCTCTCCTTTCCCTCCCAAATTCCATGTCACCTGGTCCCTCCTTCCCAGCTTCTCCTCCTCTACTCCTCCCAGGCGCTCTGCTCCTCAGATCTTACCCTTCTTACCCTCATTGTTCAGCTCCCACTTGCGACCTCCCCCCAGCCCCAAAGAGTCAGAACATAGCTAACTGCCTGAGCCCGTGGGGAACAGGTCCTGCATGATAAGGTCCCAGCTGGGGCAGCATGGCCTATGGCACAGGGTGTATGCTAGAAGTGGGAATCCCCACAGCAGGGACTGAAATGGGGGGCAGGAGCAAAGCAGCCCCCCCCCCTCCACCTTAATCTCCACAAAGACCCCGGGCATCCTGGCAGCCCTTGAGTCCAGGACTATAGGTGCCAGTTTTTCTGTGTGAGAGAGTCCCTCTAGCTGCCCTGCTAGCAGGAGACTGCAAACAAAAGCTAGGCTAGGCCTACTGGGCCCTCAGGCTTGCTTCCTTATGTTGGGACTCCCTTCCCCTGTCAATCATCTGCCTATGTTGCTGCCTCATCAAGTCCAGAGACTCGGTTTTTTGTTTGTTTGTTTTTCTACTTCTCAGTTATAGAAAAACAAATGCTTCTTGGGTATGGATATATATTTTTTTCCAATTTGAGATGCTGATTTAGGTCTCTAAAACCTGGGTCAGGAGATGAGATCTAACCTGCTTCATTCGTAAGCATGAATTTTGTTTGTAGTCAGCCTGGTCTACAGAACACGTTCCAGGACAGCCAGGACTACACAGAGATACCCTGCCTTGGAAAACCAACCCAAACCCAAACAAAACAATCCCCTCCCTCTGGTTTTTAAAAAATAAGTAATTGAGTAAAATGGGTTAAATTTACAAGACACTTGCATGGCAGGACATCCCTGGGGCCAAACAGTGCCCCTTCCCTTGGATGGGACATAAACCCCATCAGAGTAAATTGTATGCTAGTTTCAGCTTATAAGATAAAGATGTAAGGGAAGTAAGACTTGCCACAAGTCTGACACTTATGTCACCTGCTGTGTAGGCCAGGCCAGGAAAACCTCCTCATCGCATAAGATGAATTAATGGTTAAGAGCACCAGCTGCTCTTCCAAAGGACCTAGGTTCAATTTCCAGCACCAATATGGCAGCTCACAACTCTTAAGTCCAGTTCCACACAGCAGGAGGCAGAAATGGAATTCTGAATTCACATCTCCAATGTCTCAAACAAGGGAGACAAATGGCAAATGTTCTGCCTTTAATATCCTTCACTCAACTGACAATTGAGTTTGTGGTGAATGGGGAAATCCTTGTACCTGCCGCTGACTGGCATGGACCTACACGGTAGTTCTCTTGGTCGTGCCCTTTACTCTGGCTTCCAATTCCCCTAACATTGGCCATAATGTTTCCTAGAGGCCTACTTCCGGTTGCTCCTCAGGACTGGACTCTGACACAAACTTTTACTAGCTCTGCTTCATCTAAAAATAGGTTTATTTAAAAGTTATCTGACTTCTTTAACGAGTTATGGCTGACTAGCCATCCAATAGTTGGCCTTATAAATGATGAATGAAAATGGCCAACAATTACTGGCTCCATAGCTGGTTTAATTGGAATCCATGCTAACACCTTACTCACAGGCCCCTGGGTCCTTACATCCTCATCCTCCTGAGCCCTGCTTTATTAACTGATTGTTTCGCAGTACCTGCTCCTTCATAAAAGTCAAGTATTTGAAAAGGAACTAAAAGAAATGAGGGGTGACGTGACCAAGGTAACATCATTTTGTCCTGATCTTACCCTGACTTTATGTCTGGTTGGGCACTTTTCCAGCCCCTACCAAACCTGAACAGTCACATCTGCCTTGGCAGCACATTTGGGACTTTCCATGGCTCAGATGCATAACCAAAATATCTACTGAATATATAGTCAAAACAACCACCACCAGGTTCCTCTGACTTACACCTGGCAAGGTCACTGTCGTTTCTCTTTAGAAGCACTGTACCGTGAGCGTTGGTGCAGAGAGTTTTTGGGGGGCAAGAATTTGTTCTTGTCGATGGTTTAAATAAAGGACTGTAATTTGGCCTTCGATGTGTGGTAGTCTGTAACTTTTCACCTGGATTGTAACAGTAACAGCATATCAATAGGATAATAAGGTGTAATGTACCCAAGTAAAACAGAGAACTTAAATGAGTTGCTTAATTTCTTCTTTTTTTAGTCCTAGATCTCCTGTGCTTAACTTCAAGACTTCAATTTTCCTCATCCATAAAGATATTGTGTTACTGTCAACACACTGAAGAATATGAAGAGTAACTTATGAATAAATGAACTGATAAGGTGTTCAACACACATGAGACCTTGTACTAGGATATGAGTGTTGAGGACACAGACCCACATCCAAAGGGCTTTGGTTGCTCTCTAGGAGAAAAAGGGAATACATAGGGATTGCAGCTCAACGTTGCCAAGTGTCAGAGAAACCCTGTCTGCGGAAGAGGGGGAAGACAAACCAAAAACCAAAATGAAACAAACAAAAGAAGAAACTAAACTAAAAAAGCCCTCAAAACAACAACATATCCCCCTCCCCCCAAGACTGAGATGTTTTGAACTCCATCTTTTGCCACTGTGCAGCTGGAGACAGCTTTAAGTGGTTTAAAAGATGTTCTCTTTAGGATTATTACCAAGAATAAGGTAAAAACTATTCCAAATTTCATCTGGGATAGAACCTGTCTCCTATAAATTCTAACTTTCTTCTAGGAAGAAATCTGTTTCTGATATTCTTTTGACAGACCTAAATTTTCTGGGAAAATTCCCTTCCCATGTTAGCAGTCAAGAGTCTAGAAGCCTTTAGGTAACATGAGCCCCTGTTGATTAGCATATCTTCCCTCTGCACGTTTCAATTTAGAGAAAAATTGGAGTTGGCTTTTTTCTTGCAGCGATGTTTAAGCTTTGACATGCCCTAACTCAATGCCAGATTGCTGCTGAGTTTTTTTGGCTAATGTAGAGGTCATAATTCCTGCTGATCCGATTTTGTACAGAGAAGAGCACCTGGTGATGGTGACCCCAGGGTAGCGAGCGAGCGCGCACGCGCGCAACGTCAGGCTGACCTCACAGACCCCGGCGCGGGCGGTGACGCTCGGCGCGTTGGGCCTGACGTCATCCCCGCAGGCCGTCCGCAGCCCCGCGCCCGGTTCGGCGACGCCCCGGCGCCAGGCCGGCCCTCAGGGAGGCGGACCGTGCGGCCTGCCCCTCGCGCCTCGGCCGCGCTCGGGCTGGACTGGGCGGTGTCAGCGGAGGCCCCTCGCCAGGCGCGTCCGTCGCGCGAGACCCGGGCAGTCGCGGCGCCGACGGGAGTGGCAGCGGGAGGCTCGCCATGGAGACCCGCTACAACCTCAAGAGCCCGGGTGAGCGGGCCTGGGGCGGCGGGCGGGGACCCTGGAGTCCTGGAGCGGGGCCTCCTCGGCCCGCTCGTGTCCGCCGGTTCTCGTGGTTGCTCCGGGTTCGCGCTTTACGCGAGGCCGCTGCCGGTCCCGGGGTGCAGGCCGTAAGGCGGGGTGGCCGCTGCGGATCCCCAGACCTGCTGTCGCCCGTAGCTCTCCTTGCCAGTCTCTGCGGAGTGGAGCTGGAGACAGTCATGCCAAGGGCAGGTGTAAAGGCGACGTCAGCGAGTAGTACCGAAATTCTGGCTGTACACGCATCCTTAGGACTCCCTACGTTGCGGAACTTTTGTTAGGTGTTTCGTCCACGTTTGAGGAATCTGACGTTGAAATATTCCATTTCAGTATTTGGGAGAGAAGAGAATTATAGACATAAAGAAAATGTCTTGTAGCTAAACTAGTTGAGCTGTGTACTTGAGGATTAACCATGATTTGGAGGGTGGACTGCTAATATGTCTGAAATCACTCAGGGAATTGTCCTTCATTTAATGCCTCAGACAATCCCGTCCTCTAGTTATTTTCTGGTGCATTAAAAACAATGCAAAAAAAAAAAAACCAATATCAGTTGTCTAATATTAAGACATGACACGAAATACTGGATTCTATACGTGGTATTTATTCTATATGTACCTTGCTAGTTTGTCGGGATAAGAAACTCCCTGTTAGCTCTGAATATTAACCCCAGGGTGTTGATGATCCTTGAGCTAGAACTCTCACCGCAGTTTCTGCTGTTATTATTATTATTATTATTATTTTGCCCACACTCTTTCTTAGTTTGGACTTTTAAGTCTAACATATGTAGGGATGTTGTGACTATTTTGTTATAGAATATTGTTTTAAGGTGTGGTACTCTTGTTTATGTTGCATTTCTTTAGCTCTGTGAAGCTGCTTTACTTCGTCTGTCTAAAACATCTGATGGTCTAATAAAGATCTGAACGGCCAGAGGAGAAAGAAACAGGGAATAGGGGCGCTGGCAGGCAGCTAGGAGGGAAGGAAAGGAAAGCCAGGGACCAGCCACACAACCAGCCACCGAGTAAGAGTGAAAGTAAGATACACAGAAGAAAAAGGTAAAAGCCCAGAGGCAAAAGGTAGTTGGGATAATTTAAAGTTAAGACAAGCTGGCAAGAAACAAGCCAAGCTAAGGTCTGGCGTTTATAATTAAGAATAAGTCTCTGTGTGTGATTTATTTGGGAGCTGGGTGACAGCCCCCCCCCCCCAAGCAAAAACAACCAACAACCCTCTTTGATTAATTTTTTTTTAAAGAATATAGAAATGAAAAGGATATTAGCTGAACAGGATGTTGTTAGCTTGAATACTGACAAGTGTGTGTCCTCATGTGTAGACTCCATATTTTAGGGAATTCCTTTAAAAGTTGGCCATGCCTGTGAAAAATGACATTATACACCTGAATTCTAATGGGACCACATTCTCTGTCCATCACTTACAACCTGAAGAATTAAAGAGTCAGAGAAAGTAGAAATAACTGAGTTTTACCATTTTAATGTCAGAATGGTTGAATTAATTTGACTTTAAAAATAAAACTGTGTGGTAAGCTGTACAGTATTTCCTTAGCCATATGCTTGCTCTGGGTTAGCAGAGGTGCTTGGGCAAATGTCCAGAGAATAATGCCTCATGAAATACTGTCAGAAAATTGCTCAATTTTTAAAAAATTATTTCTGTTTACTTATTTATTTATTAATGTGCATTGGTGTTTGCTTGTATGTATGCCCGTGTGAGGGTGTCTGGTCCCCTGTAACTGGAGTCACAGACAGTTGTGAATTGCCACAATTGAATCAGGGTCCTCTGGAAGAGCAGTCAGTGTTCTTAACCTCTGAGTCATCTCTCCAACCCCAAATTGCTCAATAGCCTCAAATTGATAGGTTATCATACTGGAGATTATGATAAAATTTAAGCAACTTTAGAAATTAATACATTTCTAGCTGGGTATGGTACTTTGTACCTTTAATTCCAGCATTTGGGAGACAGAGGAAGGTGGGTTTCTGTAAGGTTCAGCCTCACATAGTGAGTTAAGAAATTTCCAGAGTATGATGAGCTTTCATTGACTATAAATTCCATCCTCTTTTTGGCTTCCTCAAAAATTGAAGAATTCTAAAAAGAAAGTTTTAAAATATTCTAAAACATTTTAAGTATTCTAGGTAAAAGTTTCTTTTTTCTATTCATATAGATGATTTTAATTTAATACAGGAGGTGAATTAGATGAGCCCTAGGACATGTTAAATGCTGAGAGTCCTGGGACAACACTTTGTTCTCAAACCTGGGTTATTTGTAGATGAATGACTGTGAAAGGAAGTCATTTCCCCTCTGCTGGGTTCTCAGGGAGATGGAGAACTCAAGAGAAGACAATACAGATGATGATTCAAATGGTGTACGTGGCATTTGTAGAGCTCCAGTGTTTCTACCAGAAACCTGGGGATTCCTATTCAAACTGTTGGTGTCAACTGAAGCCTCAGGCAGCCAGACTTCCCATTCCACTCGGCTCCATTGTTATTGTAGATGCACAAAACTGTAGTGATTGAACATTTTCACAGATTTCCCACGGACTGAAAAGTCTCTGTGAGTTGTAAAAACAAAACTCATCACTGTTCTCACCTTCTTCAAACTTATCCATATCTCAGGATTCACAGCCCTCAGGGAGCTGCTGCCCTGCACACACCAACCCAAAGCCTTGAGCTTGCTAGGCAAACTAGTCTGTCACTGAGGTATGCTCAGCACCGGAGCCATCTTTAATTGCTTGGTCAGCTTCTTTACCTCTCCCTTGTGGGAGAAAGTGTCACTGTTATCACCAGATCCATTAAAACAAACAAACAAAAATCACTTCTCAAATTGACAGTGTTCAGCAGTAACAGCAGCTGATAAAGCCCAAAGTTAGTTGGTTAGCTTGCTGCATAGGGTTGGTCAGGACTTTCCTCTAAGGCTCCTGTGCATTTTCACCTGAACAACTCTGCAGATGTTACATCTCCATCCTCTGTTTGGAATGCTTTTCACCTAACTAATCTTTATTTTTCAAACTTTTTTTCTTAATTTCAAAATATTTTAAAAAAACCATACCACTGTATCCCCTCCTTCCCCTCTTCCCAGTCCTCCCCCAGCTTCCTCCCACCCCATCCCCCTCCACTCCTTTTTCCTCAAAGTGTTAGTCAGTTCAATCTGGCATATCCAGTTGAGGTAGGACCAAGCCCCTCCCCACAGTATCAAGGTTGAGCAAGGTGTTTTTCTGTATGTAATGGCTCCAAGAAGCCAGTTGATCCCACTGCCAGAGGTCCCACAAATTGCCCACACCATTCCACTATCATCCACATTCAGAGGGCTTAGTACAGCTTCCCAGCTGTCATTTCAGAGTCAATGAGCTCCCAATAGCTCAGGTCAGCTATCTTTGTGGGTTTCCTCATCATGATCTTGACTCCTTTGCTCATATAGTCTCTCCTCCCTCTCTTCAGCTGGGTTAGAAAACTGCTGGATCTCTTCATCTGCTTCCAACAGTTTCAGGATGAAGGTTCTATAATGATAATTAGGGTGGTCATTCACTTGCCTATAGGGGAAGGCCCAGTTAGGCACCCTCTCCACTATTACTTGGAGTCTTGGCTGGGGTTCTTCGAACTTCTATAAGGTTTAGCTTTCTCAGCTCCCTTATGTAGTCCTTAAACTTAGATCATTACTGGCATTGCCTTGTAACTTTTTTCCAGTCTTCTAATTGCTATAAACTTGTTGAGACAGGAAGTTAGCCTTTTTCTCTTTCCAGACATTCTTCAAATGTATTTGTTTTAATTTTTAAAGTTATTTTATTTTTATGTGTAGGAATGTTTTGCCTGGATATGTTTGTGCACTATGTGTGCCTTGTTCCCATTGAGGCCAGAACTGGACTCCCTCCAACTGGATTCTGATCCTCCATGTGCAAGGAATCAAACCTGAGTCCACTAGAAGAGCTGCCAGTGCTCCAACTGCTGAGCCATCTCTCCAGCTCTCTGTTTTGTTTTAGCATTTATTTTGTGTGTGTGCACGTGTGTGTGTGTGTGTGTGTGTGTGTGTGTGTGTGTGTGTGTGTGTGTGTGTGTGTGTGTGTGTGTAGGCACCACAACACTCAGACATGGAAGTCAGAGGACATCTCCCTGGAGTCACTTCTTTCCTGCTATCATGTGGGACTTAGAAATCATGTTGTCAAGCTTGGTGGCAAGTGCCTTTACCTACTGAGCATCTCTCTGGCATAAACTTTTGCTGACATGCCTCATTCTGAAAACAGGAAGAGGCAGTTGGGAGCATCTTTTAGGGTTCATATTTTAAAATACCTGCCTCAGAAATTCACTGTTCTTGGGAACTGTTGATATTATGAGGGACTTTCCAAGATAAATTGGTGTTTGGAAGACAGTGGCTTATAAAAGATCTCTTTATTTTTATGTTCTTGGTCCTACATTTAGTGTAAGTTCCATGAACTAGCTGGGCAAAAGAAGAGAGCAAATGCTGGGGCCCCTGGGTCCTTGGTCCAGAGAGACCAGATGACCTCCTTTAAGATTTCAGAGTAGGGATGAGCTGTCCTCCCTGTCTTGACCCCCTCGGCCCCCACAGTCAGAGAGTCTGAGAAGTAATCTTGCTGAGAGAGGAGCAGAGGCTGAAGCAAGAGATGGGCTGTCAGGAAGAACAGGATACTCTAGCTGGGTTGCCTGGCAGCACTTTGTACCTTGACATTCCATAAGGACATTTCTCCTTAGGAATCAGTATTTTTATGTTGCTTAAAAACAAGAATGTGGTGACTTCTTTTCTGTTGCTGTGATAAAATGCTCTAATTAAAGCAACTTCAAGGAGATTGGGTCTGTTTTTGCTCACCGTTTCTTGTGGGGAAGTCATGTCGGCAGGAGCTTGTACACATTGTATCTAAAGTCAGCATTCAGAAAGAAAGGAAGGAATGCTTATGCTCGACTTCCTTTCTCTATTTTATACACAGAGAGGTGTGTGTGTGGGGGTGAGAGAGTGTCTAAGATCCTAGCTTAGGGAATGGTACCATCCACAGTGGGTGGTCTTTCCACTTCAGTAATCAGGTCAAGATAATCTATCTTGATCATAACTAGAGGCTTATCTCCCAGTGATTCTATATCTCATTAAATTGGCAGTTGAAATTAACCCTTATTGTTAATTCTGGGTTGTCAACCTGACAGTATCTGGAATATCTTGGAGATGGACCTTTGAGATTTGTAACCTTAACTGTGGAGACAACATTCCCTGGTTTAGGGTTCTGGGTTGGTATACAAAGAAAACATGAGCTGAGCTCCAGCACTTATTTCTCTTGTTTCCTGACTGGATGTCATGCAACCAGCCAGCTGCTGCATGATCCCCTCTGATGAAAAACTGTACCCTTCTTTACATTCATTTTCCCAGGTGAGAATCTCTAGTTCCTCTGAGGAAGAACAGGTAATATTAAGTGGATATTTGTGAAGAAATTACTTACAGCAGGCCAGGCATGGTGATGCACGCCTTTAATTCCAGCACCCAGGAGGCAGAGGCAAGTGGATCTCTGTGAGTTCCAGGCCAGCTAAGGCATAGTGAGCCCTGTCTCAAAAAACCAAATCAAAATGAAATAAGACCACAGTATGAGGACACCAGTCTGGACAATGACTGGTGCCAGAGCAGTTTTGCAAGCTGAGAAAACACTCAGTAAGGAGGCCTGTAGTAGAGAGTGGGTGGGATGAGTCTGAGAAGTGGACAAGGTTGAGTGTCTAGAATTTAGAGGGAGGGGTTGTGTTAAATGTGTATGTTTTTAGTACAGATGTTTTCATGCTCTGTTAATTCTAACTGCTCTCCAACTCTAACCTTGATGACCCAGAATTTTATGATTGTAGCTGTCACATATACCTCCTATAAAGTACTTGAAATATTTGATAAATGGATAAATTCTTGACTACAAGGGGCTCTCTGTAGACCTGGCTGGCTTCGCACTCACAAAGATCAACCTGAGTCCTGGGATTAAGGGTGTGCACCACCATACCTGGCTAGAAAGGTTTGTATTAGCTTGTGCTGATCACTTGGAAAAGTAAGTTTTAAATATCTCCATCTTACATATTTTCTTTAGCTGTTAAACGATTGATGAAAGAAGCGGCAGAATTGAAAGACCCCACAGACCATTACCACGCTCAGCCTCTGGAGGTTAGTTTCTATCTCTGTCCCAGCACTGCAACGCTTCAGTGGCTAAGACAAAGCGAACTGCCTTTCCGTTGTTCTTGTGTGTGTGCTTGTTTATTGCTCTGCTTTATTCTGATTCACCAGGCTCCTCAGGCAGCCTGACTTAGGGACTCCGTGAGTGAGTTTCAGATGCTAACTTAGGGCTCAGTGTGGGGGGAGGGAGAGAACTCCACACCCTGCAGTTAGGAAGACACTTCCAGGGGGTCTCTGCAGCTCTCCTACTGTTGACACAAGCATCTCTGCCTCAGTCTGTGAAAGAAGGATGCTGAGTGTGCATAGCCAAATTTTTATGGTGCTGCTGAGGACGTAATATGTGTAAGAACTTGATAACCGTATGACAAATAGCCAGTCTGTTAATATTGGTAGCCAGTTATGCATAATGAAGAATACTTTTGAAAGATTTGTTAAGACACTTAAGTTAATGCTAATTACTTGACTGTTTTCACTAATTGATATTTTTGAGGCATTAGTTTCCAATTTAATTAAATGAATCTTATTTATGAATATATAATTGAACCTAGAAATTTTTAAATTTTAGGTCAAATTAAATATTTGATTTAAAAGTATTTTAACTTATGAAACAAAATTTATATTAAATAACATCTTTTTACTTATGGCTTTTGAGGCATGTTGAGCATTAGGCATATATTAATAAAAATGATAAAATTTTTAAATGTTCTTGATCCTTTGGATTCTTGTTTCTGTTTAGGATAACCTTTTTGAATGGCACTTCACAGTTAGAGGGCCCCCAGATTCTGATTTTGATGGAGGAGTTTATCATGGACGAATAGTGCTGCCACCAGAGTACCCCATGAAACCACCAAGCATTATTCTGCTAACAGTAAGAGCTCTTGGCCTTTTACAGTGCTGTGAGTTAGATGTAGTCAGCATGCTTATAAGAAATGAAGTAGAATATTATTTCATTTGCCTTCAGTGCCTAGGCCTTAGAAGTGCAATATTTTTTTTCTCAGAATAATTCCAAGGAAGCTGCTGCATCCATCTATCACTAGTCCAGGTGATACTAATGAATGCATAAATGTCATAGCACAGTTGTTAGGATTCAGTGAATGAATGTGTGAGGAATGCTATGGCATGCTGCCTGGCACATGGTGATACTGGGAGAACAGCTCAGTCACATCATTGCCAATTTTCTGCCCATCTCATAATTGCAACAAACTACAGTATCTGTGTCACTGAACTGACGTGGAAATGAAAGATCGGTATCCTGTAATAGCACTTAGATAGGGCCTGCCACAGAAACCTAATATATGTTATTTTATTTCTGTTATGTGTCAGAATTTCTGCCTTTATGTGTTTTCTTTTCATGGCAAAGAAGACTATTGATAGAAATAACTCTCTTGATTGCCAAACTTCCATACCTTCACTTATGTTTTTCTCCTAATCATGAAAAATGTAACATAGACGCACAAACACAAAACAAAGACCTTTTGGTTGCCTGTTTTTCTCTTTGATAAACTTACTCTGTGTAGGCTATTGCAGTCCAGTTTCATGAATGTCTCAGTCAAAACATGCTTTTTCTACTTATCTGAGAACTGCACACTTCTCAGTCGTCATCCTGTTCTAAGGTTTCTTATCTGACTCACAGGGTAGCACTCTGACATGAGGTGTTATCCACAGCAGCAGACTAGCCTAGCTGCAGCTGTGCTCTGGAGAAGGCAGGCAGAGGATTTGTTCTAGGGTCAGCTGGTCAGAGTCCTGACTAGGGCTCTTTCCCTCTTACCGCATGTGAGTTATATAATGTTTTTGAAATTTAGCTTAGTTTCTGTCTGATGGAGTGGTGTTTGCGGCAAACACAGTCATATCCTAAAATTCCTGGTATCTGGAAGCTGTTTAATAAGTACTGACTGTTACTGATAATTGGCATGAAGGCTGGGGCAGCCCTTTAGGTTCTCATTTCAGTTATCTGGGAAAAATGGGCTGGTGTGTGTGTGTGTGTGTGTGTGTGTGTGTGTGTGTGTGTGTGTGTGTGTGTGTGTGTGTGTGTGTGTGTGTGTGTGTGTGTGTGTGTGTGTGTGTGTGTGTGTGTGTGTGTGTGTGTGTGTGTGTGTGTGTGTGTGTGTGTGTGTGTGGTGTGTGTGTGTGTGTGTGTGGTGTGTGTGTGTGTGTGTGTGTGTGTGTGTGTGTGTGTGTGTGTGGTGTGTGTGTGTGTGTGTGGTGTGTGTGTGTGTGTGTGTGTGTGTGTGTGTGTGTGTGTGTGTACTGGGCAGTAGGCAACACCTCTTTACCAGCAGTTAACTGGTGGATCAGCTGGATTGACCACACTGAAGAGCAGCCCTGACTCTCTCAGTAGTCAGTATTGCCTTCTGGTTCACTTCCTTTCTTAAGAACATCACTTGCAACTTTTATTCAGTCTCAGAAAGGTGCTAATACACTCTCTTAATAAACAGCTGTTATTATTTATTCAGCATTTAACAAACAAAAAACGTGTCCCTTTATTAGAATTGAATTCTTTAAATATTATTTTTAAGATTATTACTTATGTAAACATGTGTATTTGTTCTTGGAAAACAGAAAGCATTAAATAGACCTTTACAGTTCTTAAAATGTGTTCTTTATTTCTAAGGCTAATGGACGATTTGAAGTAGGCAAGAAGATCTGTCTAAGCATCTCAGGGCATCACCCTGAAACCTGGCAGCCTTCATGGAGCAGTGAGTATTAGGGAATATAAGCCCCCATCACTGTATTCAGTTCATAATAATGAATTATAATTTATTTTTATATTCACTTGAGAGCAAAGATGTTTTGGTTAATAATTAACGGAAATACTTTTCTGTATTTAGATTTAGATTTGTACAGTACTTTAATAACCTCTCACTTGCATCTCCTGAGAATCTTCAGAGTAAACCTAGTTCCCTTTAAAATTTTGTGTGTGTGTGTGTGTGTGTGTATGTACACTCTCCCAGATGTGTGTGGAGGACAGCAGTTGTTTCAGGGTGTCTTCCTTGATTATCTTCTGCCCTATTTTTTGAGGCAAGATCTCTCACTGAGCCTGAAGCTTGCACTTTTTGTTAGAATTGCTGGGCAAGCAAGCCCCAGGGAGCCTCCTGTTTGCTTCCCTAGAACGGGTTAGAGTGTGCACTGGTGTGTCTACCTGCTCTTTTTTTCTTTCTTATAACAAACACACAGGGAGCATGGGTGCTGGAGACCAAGCCTGGGTCCCTGTGCTCACACTGCTGAGATGCTCCTGCCCAGCCCAGCTCCTACCCCAATTTCTTTCACTTAATTCACATTCACTTTCTGTTTCAGTAAGGACAGCATTGCTGGCCATCATTGGTTTTATGCCAACTAAAGGAGAAGGAGCCATAGGTTCTCTCGATTACACACCCGAGGAGAGAAGAGCACTTGCCAAAAAGTAAGTTCCTTGTGAGGACTCAGTGTAATAGTGATTAAGGATCCAGTCTTAGCATTGTAGAAATCCATTTGCAAATTTCCTCGGAGTGATCAGAATATAAAAAATTGATCTCATTTTTTTTATGGTATTGTGGATCAGTCCCATGGTTTCACTCCATGTCAGGCAGGTACTCTTCTGCTAAGTTGTTTTACCAGCCCAACTATTTCATTCTTTTAAGTAGTTGATGGGTTGGAGAGATAGTTCAGTGGGTAGCACTGGCAGCTCTTCCAGAGGACCCACATTATGGCTTATAACAGTCTCTAACTCCAGCCTCACAGGATCCAATGACCTTCCTCTTCTGCTCTCTCTAGGCACAGGAACATTGTGGTGCACAGATATACATGCAGGCAAAACACCCATACACATAAAAATAATAATTAAAAAATATAGTTGATGATATGCTGCTAGGATGTGGTTTACTCCAGTGGGAGACATATCTCCTAGAAGGCTTTACTGGCCCTTTGTCCCACTTGAGTTGGCATCACAAGTGGAAAGAGCCAGAACTGTTTGTTTATATGCAGCTGTCTGTAAGGTCAGCTCCGTGGGGTTATAGGGGAACCCACTCTGTCTTTGTAGCAACTTATGCAGCTTACAGCAGGTATCCAATAAATGATCTGAGATAAAATACAGGACATTTTTATTAAGTAGTGATATTGCCCTCTCTTAGGTCTTCGTTTTTCCTTTTTGGTGTATTTTTATGTATATAGTCATAATAATTCATTGAGGTTAGAGTACCATTTCTTTTCTCCCTGTACTAGAACTCACTAAGTAGATCAGGCTGGCTTTGAACTGAGAGTCATGGGACTAAAGGTGTGTGTAACCAAGCCCAGCATAAACTTTTGTTTGTTTGTTTGGTTTGGTTTTTCAAGACAGGGTTTTCTTTGTGTAGTCCAGGCTGTCCTGGAACTCTTAGATTAGGCTGGCCTCAGACTCATAGAGATCCACCTGCTTCTGCCTCCCAAAGGCTATGATTAAAGTTGTGTGCCACCATCACCCAGCTCATAACTTCTATTTTTGATTGACTTCTTTCCTGTTGTGGATGCTTTTGCTATTGGAGTTTTCTATTAGACCTTTTCACAGACTTTATGATCTGTGTTCTTCAGGATAGTATCATAGATTATAATAGACTGTTCACATAAATTTGTTGCCACTGTAGATCTGAAGTCTATTTTTCTTTAGATAACTTGCTTTTTAAATATGAAACCTAAGCTGTTTTTTTTAATGAACACATATACTTTCCTCAGAATTAAGTTGCTGCCTTGTCTCACAAGCCTGTAGGTGACTGTATTATGAAGTTGTTAAGTGTTCTTTTAGTTATTCCATATTTGAGTATATTTAAAAAGCTTAAAGATTTATTTTTGTTTTATGTTTTATGGTATCTTGCCTACATGCATGTATGTCTGTGCGTCATGTGTGTAGTACCCTGGGAAGGCCAGAGTGGACTTTGAGTCTCCTAGAACTCTAGTTAGAGGTGGCTGTGAGCTGCCATGTGGCTGCTGAGAATGGAACCTGGTCCTCTGGAAGAGCAGTCAGTGCTCTTACGTGCTGAGCCGTCTCTCCAGCCGCTGAGTATCTTGATAATAGGGAATTAGTACTCAGCTGTTGATTGAGCTCATTGAGCAACATTGTTTCCTACCAGATCACAAGATTTCTGCTGTGAAGGCTGTGGCTCTGCCATGAAGGATGTCCTGTTGCCTTTAAAATCTGGAAGTGACTCAAGCCAGGCTGACCAAGAAGCCAAAGAACTGGCGAGACAAATTAGTTTTAAGGTACTATAAGCTCCTAAATAGATGCGCTTATGTATCCTTCTTGTTTACTGCTGAATTCTAGATGAAAGAGGAAAGTAATACAGTTATATTGACATGAGATTTTAGAAATAATGTTTTCATACTACAAAACGTATGGTCTACACTCATGCAGGCATTTGCATAGCAGTTAAAGCTAGACTGGTGTATAAGACTGTTCAGATCTCAGCTTTGCTGTCTACTGGCAGACATGTCAGACATAGTACTTGACATCATGTGTCCCCTTTATACCTATAAATAATAATAGTACCTCTCTGTTAGACCTTGTCAGCATATGTTAATACATATACCACATGGATTATAGTTGCATTTAGAACTATCCCTAGTGCTAATATACTCTAGTTCCTCCCTCCCTCCCTCCCTCCCTCCCTCCCTCCCTCCTTCCCTCCCTCCCTCCCTCCCTCCCTCCCTCTCTCCCTCCCTCTCTTTCTTCCTTCTTTTTTGTTTTGCAGAGGGGGTTTCTTTGTAGCCTTGGTTGTCCTGGAACTCAGTCTGTAGACCAGACTAGCCTTGACTGCACAGAAATCCTGCTGCCTGTGCCTTCAGAATACTAGGATTACAGGCGTGCGCCACTACTGCCCAGCCGTTCTTCTCTTACACATTACATGCTGACCATGGTTTTCTTCCACTCCTCTCAGTCCCTCCCCTAACCCCTGCTCTCCCCAGATCAACTCCTCCTCCATTTCCCTTCAGAAAAGAGCAGGCCTCCTGGGAATATCAATGAACACGTCATAACAAGATAACTTAAGACTAGGCAAAAGTGTCAGAGACAGCCCCACCCCACTGTTAGGAGTCCCACAAGAACACTAAACTACACAACCATAACATATATGCAGAGGACCTAGCTCAGACCCATGTTGGCTACAAGATTGTCACTGAAGTCTCTGTGAGCCCCTATAAGTCCTGCTTATTGATTCTGTGGGCCATGCTCTCATGGTGTCCTCAACCCCTCTTGCTTCCACAATCCTTCCTCCTACTCTTCTGAGGACTTTTCTTAGCTCTGCATATTTGGTTGTGGGTCTCTCCATCTGCTCCCATCAGTTGTTGGAGGAAACTTCTCTGATGATTATTGGGCTAGGCACCAGTCTATGAGAATAGCAAAATCATTAGGAATCATTTCATTCTCTCCCTCTCCCTCTCCACCTACCATCCATTTATCTATTTATTTTTGACAGTCCTGTTTGGTTCTGTCCTAGGTCTGTGAGCTATCCAGCCTATGGTTCCTGACTGTCCAGGCAGTGTCAGGAGTGGGCTCTCTGTTGTTGAGCCTCAAGTTGGACCAGTTATTGGTTGGCCACTCCCACAAGTTCTGCACCACCATTACCCAAGCATATCTTGCAGACAGCACAAGTATTAGGTAGAAGGTTTAGGTTTACACATTGCCCTGGAAATGCCCCCCAATTCCACTTGTCTCTCCCAGAGGCCCCTTCTCTTTCCATCACCGCCCCTGCCCCAGTCCACCTGCAAAATCTGTTCTTTTCTAGTTTTTGAAAAAAGAAGGTAACCTCACCCCTGAGAAATAACTGCTGTTAATATTTCAGTATATATTCCCTTTATTCCCCTTTTCTGCATATTTTACCCAAATATAAAATGTATGTAATATTTTAAGACTTTGAATAAGCACACCAATGTTTCTACAGTTTAGTTAACCTGTGTTAAGCAGTCTGCTACCTTCTCCTTCCATGCTTTTCTACCCTCTATGCTCCTGGGACCAGTTCTTGGGAGTTTGCCCTTCAGTCTTAAGGAGTTCCTGGAAAAGGAAGTATTAATATTGATAATATTTTTTTATTTCCTGGATTCTCTGATGCATATAATCTTTTCTCTAAAGATCTTAGGATCAAATGTGTTTTGAACATCATGATTTTTCAGAGTTGAGGAAATACATACAGCTTATTTAGATAGTTACACTAAAGTCGGTCCACCTGGGACTGTTTACTATTGCTGGAGAAAGCCCAAAGTAGCCTCACACAGTTATGCCAGACTTTATCCAGAAGTCACCCTAAAGCCTTGGTTGTGAATCGTAGGTGTTGTTCCTTAGCAGTGGCAGCTTCCTGAGAATGTAGACTGTCTATTGCTCTTCTGTCAGACCTGGCAGATAGCAGATGCAAATGGACCCAGCTAACTGACTGATAGTACATAGGAAGGAGCAGAGAGGGTAAATTCAGGAGAGGGATCAGTTGATCTAATACATTTCTTCTTATAACACTGCTCTTGGGTGTATCTTATTTATAGGCCGAAGTCAATTCATCTGGAAAGACTATCGCTGAATCAGACTTAAACCACTCTTTTTCACTAAATGCACAAGATGATTTACCTACAACATTCCAGGGTGCTACAGCCGGCACATCGGTATGGCTCTTATCTTTTAATACACACCCACACACATCACACACAACACATCACACATACCACGCATACCATACACACGCAGCACACACATGACACACAGTACACACATGATATACCATACATGACACAGACAACACATATACACACACATCACACATCTACACACAAATACACATGCACAAATACCCTCCCATACCCACACCACACAGATACACACACACAAACACACACTATTGTTTGGAGTAAGGTAAGAACCTTCTAGATCAAATACTGAAAATTGTTTTTGTTAGTAGTAGAATTTTAGCCCAGCTGCCCCACTAATTTGGTTGTTTTGAATAAATCTTTCTGGACTAGTTTTTATGTTAAGTGGAGTTGGTTGAATGAGATAGTTTCTAAGTCCTGATGTTGTTTCAGAGTGCTCTGGTGTCTTTAAAGTCAGTGCTAACATAGTGCTGGCTTAGGTAAGACATGCATACTACCAGCTCTCTTCTAGACAGTGGGTGCTGCCTTGATAACCCCTGAGCTGAAAGCTCTGCCTTGTACTCTAGTTGCACATGGCTGTCTGTTTAAATTCATCAAGATTTGGTGACGTCAGCAGTGTTGCTGTTGTGGCACACTAGCCATGTATTAGGCTCCAAAGCATGTGGCTGGCAGCTCATTTAGAAGCCCAGACACAGAACTTAGCCTCCTCTCATATAGCCCTGTCGAGTGCTACCTTGTGTGGAGTAAGTGGGCAGGATTGTTAGAGGAAAGAATGAGTGTGTTTTATGGTGGAGAGAGCTCTGCACTGGCTTCAAAAAGTGGGTCAGCACAGGTCATCAGAGGCTGATTAAAAATATTGCTGGGTTGGTGCTAACTAAATACTGAAGATTATGAGGGAAAAGTGTCTTGACTTACATGTATACAAGATGAACTGACCTCTTTGGGAGTCAGTTTTGCTACAGATTGACTAGTTAATCACATCTTGTGTTTCCCCCTCTGGTTTATAGAGGACATTTATTGATGTATTGAGTGAGTTGTGCACATGCCACTCTGTGTGTAGAAGGCAGAGGATAACCAGTTTTCCTCTTCTACCATGTGGGTCCTGACACTGAACTTAGGCCATCAGGCTTGGCGGCAAGCGCCTTTATGCACTGATCCGTCTCACTGGCCTCAAAGAACTCAAAGGTCAGAAAAGGGAGAAGAATAATCTACTATCAAGCAGGACTAAATAGTTCTGAGTGTTTTCTTTCAGGGATTAAGATGGGCATCAGTATGCTTTAAATCTACTGTCATGTTTGAGTTACACTTATTTTAGTTAACATTTAATTTGTCACTAATTGTCCACAGCTTACTACTTTTATATAGTAAGGAGTCTAGGAAAAATACCCAATGGTAGCTTATGTTCTTCATTCTATCAGTTTCCTGGTCCCATTCTGTTTTATATTAGAAAGTATTTCAGGGCTAATGGGATGCTCAGGGGTAAAAGCATTTGCCACACAAGTCTGCCAACCTGCATTTAGTTCCTGGAGCCCACATAAAGGTTGAAAGACCTGACTTCACAAAGTTGTCCTCTGACTCCCACTGTGTGACATGGAACATATGCCCACTTATATCATGTGCATGCACCCCACAGTAAATAAGTCAATGAAAATTTAAAAACATTCTATTTAATATAAAAGGCAAACAAAATTCAGACACTGTTGGTTTAACTAAATTAATATGGAAAAGTTGCTATATATTGCTAGGTATAAAACTATGCCTAATTAGTCAGGAAAAATTTGATATTTCATAACATTTCATCAGTATTTAGCATCTGATGTTCACTGAACAAAATGTATCTGAAATACGGAAACCTAAATAAAACATTACATAAACATTTTTACTAAAGTACTAAAGTACTTTAATATTGAGTACTAAAATACTGAGCATCAATTGATTGATTGATTAATTAATTAATTTGTGGTGCCAGGCATCAAACCTAAGAGTATTGTGTGTGTTGAGTTATTTAGGGTTTTTGTTTTGCTTTGTTTAAAGATATGATCTTATTACGTAAATTAGCCTTGAATTTACCAATCCTTCTGCCTCAGCCTCCAAGTGCTGAGATTACAGCATGTTCTAAGGATTGTTTTCTAAATGTGTTAACCATACTAATAAAGAGGCTAAGAACTATCCTAAATAAATTCACAACCTTTTGAACTTAAATCTCAATGCCTCTAAAAGGATATGTTAATAGTAACAATATTAATAACGATTACCATTTACTAAGTAATTGCATATCATAAGCACTTTATATCACTAATCCATTTAGTCCTCACACTGCTGAATTGATGTCATCATTGTACAGATGAGGGGGCTGAGAGCTCAGCTAAATAACTGGCTTAGGAGCATCCTTCTACTAGGCAAAGCCACAGTAGAACTAACAGGCTCCTTGTTTCGTTAGTTTTATAGGCAGGATAATCTCCCCTCAAACTAAGGAAAAAATAATGTAGTCAGTAAAAGCTTTAGTATGAGTAGTGATATTGTCATCATTTTAAACTAAGGAAAAAATAATGTAGTCAGTATGAGTAGTGATATTGTCATCATTTTTTTTTTTCCTTAAGAACCTGTTCGTCACTATGCAGTGGTAATGCTTACCTTATCCCAGCACTTGGGAGGCGGAGGCAGGCACATCTCTGTGAGTTCGAGGCCAGTCTGGTCTACAAAGCGAGTTCCAGGACAGCCAGGGCCACACAGAGGAACTCTGTCTCAAAAAAAAGAGAGAGAGAAAAGAAAAGAAAGGAAGAAAGAAAGGAGAGAAAGGAGGAAGGAAAGAAAGAAAAGAAAAAAAGAACCCGTTCCTCACTGGGTATGGTGATGTAAGCTTACAGTCTTAGTACTGGGGAAGCTGAGGCAAAAGAACCCCGTGTTCAAGGCCAGCTGGGTTACCAGCTGTTTGTTCTCTTTACGCTTTAGTCCTTGGATCTTGGAACACATTTATGCTCTCAGTTGAGCATCAGAAGCATGCAGAAGTTAGACTGTAATGTTTCTGTGTTGGCTGTTGTAGCTCGGTTCACTCACTGAATGTTGTTTTGAGCACTATGACATCTGTGATACATCATACAACATTGAGTTATGTATCTGCACTCTGCATTGGGCAGATTGTCCCTTGAGACCTAGACTGAACAAGTCTAAGTTTATACAACTTTAATTCAGCATTGGTACTACTTTAAAGTCAAACTCACCAGTAGTTTCTTTATAACTCTGTATTATTTGTTAACTACGTTTAAGAAACTCCAAAGGATAATTTTAAGAAATTCAGATTTTCTAAGTTTTCTTCCCATGCTAGGGATCAAACCCAGGTTGTGAATGCTAGGAAAGTGCTCTGCCACTAAGGAGCATCCCCACACCTTTGTATTTTGAGATGGTGTCTTGGTATGTAGTTCCAGCTGGCCTTGAGTTTACCATCTTTCTGCTTGACTCCTGAGTGCTGTGGCTGTTACAGGTTGGAGCTACCACACCCAGCCAACAGCTTGTAATGTGGAAATGAAAGTCAGGTTTCAAATGGAAATTCTGTAAGTAACTCAGACTAGCGGTTTCTATCTCATGTTGAAAGCTGTTGCCAGCACAAAGCTTACACTCTTGATGATTAAAAGAAGAATTTGGATTATATTATTTGATTCTTTTAAGCGTTTACGTTTTTATTATTGGAAAGTATTTGAAATATCTTGTATTTAATTCATATTATCCTGAGTAAAACATTCTTATTTCTTGTATGAAAAAATGAGTATGTTGTAATGATAGCAGCTTCTCTCAATGAAAGCATTAAAAGTGGTGGATGCACCTGAGGCACATTAATGAGTCTGAGTGTAGTCCATACATGCAAAAGGCCTCTTTGAATGTGCTCTTGCCAGTTTTATCTCAGACGCAAACTTAAGATTTTGAAACCTTGGTGTTGCATTATGATTGTCTCCTGACTGAGAGCCATTAAGTGACCAGAAGATGCCACTACCCAATGCTTTGGGGGAACAGCCATGTACAAAGTAGAGCACACTGAGGCACTCACATACCCAGGGCATTCTTGACAAGAAACAATATTCAACACTATATTAAAAGATAACTCATAGACTTGTGTTTAGCTCACTTGTCTGAAATTACGGGAAAGGATAAGCTGAGTTTGAAAAGAAGCACATTTGTTCAATAGCAGCATGAAGGTTTGTGGTTTGAAATTATTTCTTTACTGTGGTTGATGGAACTATGTTGACATGGAAAGGTAATACTAAAGAAGGTGGATGGCTTAGAGTTGTGGTTTTTCTGCTGTTTGTAATGGGTAATTTTCAAGTTGAAAATGGAAAACATTGCTTCTGTGCTTGATCTTCTGAAAGAGGAGCAGTGCCCAGATGTTTGGCAGAAACTGCTGTTGTGTCCACCACCTGGAGAGAAACTTCCTCAGTGTCTGCTGATAAACAGGCTCCTCCACCTCATGTGTGCTCAGGAAAACTCATGTTTCTGGCTTATTCATTGGGGATGGTTACTAGTCTCGGCATTCACATGGTTCTTGGTAGATTTACCTTAGTCATATTTAATACTCTACATATTCTTAAACTGTTAATGAGTGCATATATAAAATGTTTGTTTGGGTTGCTTGTTTGTTTTTGTCAATTTCAAACAGATTTTCTTATCATTTCTTAGTATGGAACCCAGAATTCATCTGAAGCACCCTTGCCACAACCTACCCAACCGGCTCCTAAGAATACCTCCATGAGCCCTCGACAGCGCCGTGCCCAGCAGCAGAGTCAGAGAAGGTCATCCACTTCCCCGGATGTGATCCAAGGCCAGCCGCCAAGAGCCAACCATACTGAGCATGGCGGGTCTGCCGTGCTCATCGTCATCCTGACTTTGGCATTGGCAGCTCTTATATTCCGGCGAATATATCTGGCCAACGAATACATATTTGACTTTGAGTTATAATGCTGCTTTGTGACTTAAGAGCTGAGACTCGGTTGCTTCATTAAACATTCTGCATTGGGTATAACCTAAGGACTGTTTACAAAAAGATTATTTTGTATTTACCCTTCATTACTTTTTTATTGTTATAAATTCATGTGCTATAGGTAGACATTCAGGCTGTGGTCCAACAGTTTGTCCTGCTTAGATTAAGGGACTGGAAGTCATAGTTCCTGTCTTACTATTTAATTTTCTTCAAAACAAGTAACTTATTTTGGTTGTTCATACCCAAGCTGCTTTTCCATGGATTTGCAATGCTTTTCTATGTAGTCCTTTGGAGTTTTCACATCTGGAGTATTACTGGTTACTCGGTGTCACTTGCTGAGTACTGTCTCTAGTTATATAGACTTAGAGGGATGAAGTGTGGCAGAGGGAGGCAAATGGCTAACTAGCCTCCTGAAAAGTATCATTTGTTGAAGAGAGACTGGGATTACCCATTCTGTGATCTTTGTGTTTGAAACTTTGCTCAATAAGAATAATTTTATTTCAGACATTATGAAGATCTTTGTTATATTTTTGGTTTTGGATATTACTTGAAGAGGAAAGACTGTGTAGCTACTTTGATTTGCTGTTATCACCTCCAATATGTACACAAATTAAAAGAAAACAGGCCTTTATAGCTGTCTGTGGAAGAAAGGGTCTGTGTCAAGAAATAGTGTGATTTTCCTTTTGCAAGTTAGGTGAGGAGATCATAACGTTTGAATCTTTGCTCTGCTTTCATTTGCACATGGTTTGAATTATCTACCCAGCTTTGTAATCACAATAGCTTTTAATTATTCTAGGAATATGCATAATATTCAAATTAATAGAAAAACTCAGGGCCCAAGTAACAGTGGTAGAGAGATTAAAAACAAACCAGCTTTTGTTTAGAATTGTTCACTAGTCAAAGCCCAAGAATGATTTCAGTGGAAGAGTTTATTTATCCCTTTGTGCCAGCCAGGTCCCCAGAGGACATCTAATTTTGTCCACAGTGCCCAGTGGACTGCTTAAGGCAATATTGTCTTCATGTTCTTTCAGAAACCTTGAAGGAGCTCTTGAGGGGCTTGTATTGCTGATTTAACTGGAAAATATAGGCAGTCCTCAACTTTTAAATATATCATGCTCTCGAAGCCCATTTATAAGCTTACTTGTTTTTTAAAAGACAACAGTATGAATGGTATTTGGGTTCTAGGTCAGCCCATAAAGGTTAGTTAGCTTATACGTTTTTAAAATATGTGTGGGAGGGTAGTTGTAAAGTCTTTTTGTGGTTTTAACTAAATACAATTACAGGCAAAATAAAAACAGCTCACAAAATTATTTCAAAGGTGTTTAATTCTCACTCCTGTTATGTGATTTGGGTCTGTTAACCATTGAACAGAATTCCCATTTTTATTTGGTAGCCAGTTTGTGTTGTGTCGACACCTAAGATTTAAAAAGGTACTGTATGCTATAATATAAAGTTTTAACAGGTTAGCATTGTATAGTTATTCAGATGGTTTATGTCTGTATATGAAATTGCTAAAGTCTAAAAGCCCAAGAATTTTGTGATGACTTCATGTCAGAAAGACTATAGGTTACCATTTTTTAAAACTTGCCATGAAAAATATATTCTTAGGTCTTTGTTTATATTTCTGGATATTAGAAACATTGGGTCAGTGGTCTCCTAGAAAGAATTCAGTTAGCCAGTAGAAGCCTGGGTGGCTTTCCTGCTTAGGAGAGAACCCCCACACTGTCACCCTCTGCTGAGGTGGCTCCAGCAGCAGAGCAGTCTTCCTCAAGTCAGACTGGCAGCCTTCAGAGCTCTGCTCTTAGGTCTTCTGTGGACGCATGCGCTGAGCACTGAGGCTGTCCTAATGCCATCCATTTGCCCTCACCCTTGCTAACTGGCTACCTCCTTCAGTGTGTTGGCATTTCTTAGCACCTGATACACATATCATGCTATCTAAAAATTGTCTTCCCACCCCCACCTTGGAGTCAGTGAGTTCACTGAAGGGCTCCATTGTTAAAGCCACAGGTTAGCCCTGTAATTCCAGCATAAGGCCCAAATCATGTAGAAGCTGGTAGGGAAGGCCTTAGGATTCCCACTTCATCAGTTCTCAGACGTCAGAACTCAAGGCTTCTTTCTTCACTGACCAGCAGAGCATGTGACTACACATCAGGGTAGTTAAAATAGCATGCTTGAAAAATGCCTGTTTTGCTTGTAGCGGGCTAAGCCCGTGAGCCTCCCAGATCTCCTGTGCACGGGGAGTTTGTGTGGCACTTTACATTTCCATGTTGCTGATTGTTTTTCTATGGAAATAAATGATTTCATCAAGCTTATCAATGAACTTTTAAAAACTAAGTTATTTATTGGTTTTACTATGAAAATGACAAATTTCCCTATTTCAGGAGTATAAGAACTTTGTTTATTCAGCTTTGGTTTATGAAGAAACACGTGGTATTTTGAGATTGCCCATTTTTACAGACCAGAATTCAAAACCTCACATACCTGTTCTTACGGGAACTTAGGGTGAAGTGCTGAAAAGCCTACATTGTTCTGATACCTACAAATAAGTAAACACAGTGATCCTGACAGTTGTGTGGCTTTTCCTGAGGCCATGATAACAAACTTCTGTTCACCTCAAACAGGAAACTACCCCCTGACCAAAAGAACAGTCTACCCAAGACTGTTAGTGAACCAGTGGTGTTACATACAGGAGCATGAGTGAATTAAAAGCAGTGTCATCAAGGAAGAGTTTACCTCAGCTTGGGATATGACTCAGGAAACAGCATCCCTGGAGCACCATATATGTCTGACAGCTTGGCAGATTGGAGTATCCAAGGATGAGTCTTGTGAATCTTGCAAGTTCCAGGTGCTCCCAAACTCCGGCAGGCTTCTTTTACTCCCTGAGTCTTAGAAGCCCCTTCCCTCTCCCCATTCTCCTTCCAAAGGACAATTTTGATTGGAAAGAATAGCTATACTACACCCGCTGACCGAGAATATGAGTAGACACTGACAGGAAGCTGCTCAAAGCAAAAGCTGTCTGAATACCTTTTGAACAAGTGTTTCTGAACTTGTTTGATTTTTCCCAGTAAAACCAGTGACTGTACGCAATGTTTTTGACCGAAGGTTATGTTCTCTGCCATCTACTCTTGCTGTTGTCCATATTCCGTTAAGTACCATGTCTGGATCTTTCCCCTTCTTGTGCTTTTTGCCACTGTCCAGGGTCCTGCATCAGCTGATGCTGCTGGGGCCTCCCAGTCTCTGAGCTCTGGCCCCTGGCTGACCTGTCTTCAAATGGCCAGTGTTACAAGCATAGCCTGTGCCAACAACGAAAATTAAGTCAAAGGGAATCAGACTTCAATATAAGAACTAGGGCTAGTGGTAAACACCTAGATGCCAGCACAGGGTAGGCAGCAGAAGGAAGGTTTGGAGTTCAAGGCCCACTTCAGCTACATGTTCAGACCCTGTGTCAAAACTGAGCAGCTACAGCTATAAAACCTGTAGAATAAACTGTCTGTATCACCGAGGACAAGGTGGTGAGAAGGAAACAGGGATTCTGTAATTCATTGAAAAAAAATTTTTTTTTAACCTTAAAAGAACCTCTATTAAGAAACTGACAGCTGGGTTTCAGCTGGAGTTGGTGGCACATACCTGTAATCCCAGTCTACATAGCCAGTTCCAGGGTAGCCAGAGCTGCAAAGTGAGATTCTGTCTAAATATATAGATAGACAGACAATTCAAAACTAAAAAAAAAAAAAAAAAAGCTTGATTTATAATGACAGATTAAACAGTATGGTTTCACACACCTGTAATCCCAAGATAGGAGAAGTAGAGGCAGGAGGATCATTTCAGAGTCTTTGGCTACATAGTGAGTTTGAAGCTAGCCTGAGCTACGTGAGACCCTATTGGGTGAACAAAACATTTAATAAAACACTGACGACAAATTTGAATAGACATGTCTGCAAAGATACATGGACGGCCTGTGTGCGTATGAAGAGAAGTTCTACAGAATTAGCTATGGGGAAGCTGCACATCAAACCACACCAAGATGCCATTTCACAAGTACACCTAGGGGGCTGGAGACGTACCTCAGAGGTTAAGAGCTCTTTCAGAGGTCCTGAGTTCAATTCCCAGCAACCACATGGTGGCTCACAGCCATCTGTAATGAAATCTGGTATCTGTTTCTGACATGGAGGCATATATGCAGGTAGAACACTATATATAATAATTTTTTTAAAAAGTAGGCTAGACTACAAACTCTGGGTACTCAAGTAAATCGTGCTGCAACCTGTGGTCCTGCATTGGGGAAGTCAGGGTCAGTTTGGGCTCCATAGTAAAACCCAGTCTTAAAAGGTGCCAGTGATTTGGGGAGCAAGCACTCATTGACCTTGCAGAGACGGTGTGGTCTCAGCACTCAGGGCAACTTAAAACTCTCTCTAACTCCAGTTCCAGGGTGCCTCGGGGTTTCTATCGCTGTGAAGAAACACCACGACCACAGAAACTCTTATAAAGGAAAAATATGTAATTAGGATGGCTTAGAGTTCAGAGTTTAGTCCTTTATCATCATGTATATATGAGATCCCAAAGCCTGCCTCCACAGTGACACACCTCCTTCAACAAGACCACACCATCCATTAGTGTCACTCCTTTTGGGGGCCATTTTCTTTCAAACCACCACACTCTCCCGATGAGAAGCCTTGGTACCGGAGAATGTGTTGGCTAGAGTCACATACAATGATCTATGGGGAGGTATGCTGTGAATGAGATATACTGTCCTTTTTATCTGGAGGTTAAATAAGAAAGGAGGACCTCCCCCTTTGAGGAGACACCATTTGGTAAAAGTCCCTTCTGAGTGAACAGTTCCTGAAATAAAAATAGTCATTTAGAGGTTTCATTTTTTTCCTCAGAAACTATCCCTCTGTACTAGTGGCTCATGGCCAGGTTCTGGCTCATCAGGTGAGACATGGGATCCTTGTATTAGGAATAAAAACCCACTTGCTGCTGGTTCAGTTTGCACAGCTGTGCAGCCTTTGTGCAGAACCTAAACTTCTTGTTTTGTTGAAACACTTGGGACTGTGTGGCCATCTGCCTGATGCCCGGATGCACTTCTAGCATCAGCAGGTGCTTGTTGGTATTGGAGGGGAAGGGTCACTATGGATTCTGTGTCCTAGGCAGCAGTGTGCTGTGGATTCTAGCCTTTGGTGAACCAGCCTGCCTCCATCTTAGGCTTGAAAGCATTTTACAGCAAAGACAAATTAGGTTCATTTTTGTTTATGATCAAAGCTCTGTTTCTCAAGGATGGGGCTGTGCCCACCTGTGACCTTAACTACAAATGATTCTGTACTGCCTGTTCCAGGAAATGGCAACTATGCCTTTCTTTCAAAAGTTATGACCATATTGCAACTCTACCTTTGTTTTAAAAGGTTATATGACCATCTGGTCATGACCAACTTGTTATGTTCTGCTTCTGTAACTCTGCCTATTTGCTTGCCAAATCCCCCATTTGGAAACCACCTAACCCTTATCTTGCTCATGTGTAATGGCTGACCCTAGTGGGAGGTAGCCTGTATATACAAATAAAATAAAATCTTGCTTTAATTAATTTGACTATGGTGATTTGGGTCGGTGGGCTTTCTCCTTACATCTTTGGGATTAACACATTCTTTACATCATCCTATTTGGTTATTTTGGTTCCCAAAACAACCTGTTCAATTAGGAATCCTTACAAAATAAGATATATCCCTATCATTCCCATTTCCCGATTTTAGTTCTTTCTTTGCTACATAATAAAAGTCCAGTTTGGTCTCTTCCCATCTAACCTTCATCCTCAAATCTGTTTCCACCACACTAAACTCATTGCCAGTACACAGCAACCAAGCTTTAGGTCATTTTAAAAACATTATTGTCTAGCAGGCTAAACATGACTTTACATATCTCTAAACTTCTAGTGTGCGTAGTTTCATTTCAAAGAATAGAAATGCAGCCTAACTGATGATGCTTGACTTTACACATTTCAGGGTCAAAAGGCAAAGGTAGTACTCCAGGCAAGAAAGGGAGGTTACATAATCATGATTTTTATTTGCTTCATGCTGTTCTTCAGAATCAAAATGTATGTCTTTGGTGTTTCTTCTGGAAAAAAAAGTTACATCTCTGAGGTCAAAGCAGTTACCATCAGCCTTAGGCAAAGCATATTCTCTCAGAGTGAGGAGCCCCCTAGACGTATCAGTGATTTTCTTAGCTTTCCCTCAAACACATGCAAATCCACTCAGAATCAAAGCCAACAACCGCTGCTGGATGTGATAAACTGGTTTTATGCAGCCAGAGAGGTGGATTAATGATCTCAGCAAAAAGCTGGCATGTTCAAGAGATTTAAAATATTTTTTTATATAACAGCCTTAGCCCAAGCTGTTTGAGGGTTCAGAGGAATCCCAGTTTCCCAGGAGGACAGACTTCTTGACTAATAGCCAATCTCTAAGCAGAGGGGAGGACAAACCTGGTGTTTGGGTCATAGCCAAGTGTGAGGGGCTGGGGGCTGGACAGGAATCATCTCAATTCGTAGGTTGGGGAACTCAGCCTTGCCAACCATGCCCTTGCAGCCCCTTGGAGGAGCACTGACAGGAGGCTGGGCACAGGATCCATGGTCAAGCCAGGGGGCATCTGCCCCCTTGAAGATCCTTGCACGGCTGCCTATTGCATCATAGACATTTGCAGAATGCCTTATTTTATGAGATTCATTTTGCTCTTGTTTTGCCTGGTGGCTCTTGTGGAGAGCAGAAAGCCCAGGAGGAAGAGATGGACAGGGCAGCTGGAAATGCCCAAGCAAAGGTAGGCTTGCCGGGTGAGGATGGGGGAAGGGCATTCCCAGTAGGTTTCCTCAGAAGAGCTAGTGGCTACCTCCTATTAGAATGCCTCAGCTAGAGGGACCTCCGGCTTCCCACAGTGCTGAGCCTTGATTCTGATGCCTGTGGAGCACCAAGAGCATTTTGGTAGATGGCTGTGCATTTCTTGATTTTGCTGCTTTGTTTCTGTCAGGTTATATCCTGCAGGGAACACAGAGGTTGTCTGGAGGATTTCAGTCAAGTATCGAAGGGGAAACTGTATAAGGACTTGATGTGAACTATTAAGAAAACATGAAATGCTGAAGTATTGCTCAGTGGCAGGGTGTTTGCAGAGCATGTGAGGCCCAGGGTTGGAGCCCCTTCTATGACAAAAACAGACAAAATGTACTGGAGTTATCATCTTTAAACCATCAGTGAAGGCCTTGATCCTATTACTGAGCTTTGTGTTACTGTTTTGAATTCTAGAGGAAGTGTTAGGTTGCCAGCAGTATATGTTCAACAGCAGTGGATGCTGCGTGGGCATTTCCAAGAAATACTGGTCAGGCCCAGAATTTGTATTGAAAACTGTTGTATTAAAAATATCTCTACTTCGAGTGAATCTGATTTAAACAGTTGAATAGAACTTGAGCCTCAGCTGAGGCAGAAGGGCTGCTGGGTATAAGGAAGACCTGAATGCCCGAGTAAAATGGTTTGTACCTGTTCCTCCGTGTGTTCTGAGAGTTTGTGCTTTGAATAGAAATAAATAGGGTCTTTGTTAGCTTTCTTTATTTGCAGGGTCTTGAGCATGCGAGGCAAGTTGACTAGGTCAGTGGTCTTCAGATATTTTTGGCCGTGTACTGTTACCAGTAACATTTTTTGGAAAACGGTACCTCTGATCCCCTCTTTGTATTTACACACACACACACACACACACACACACACACAGAGTAAATAGGCATACTAGATTAATTCCTTGCTGCTTCCTTATTTTCAGAAAGAATCTAAAAATAAGAATTATAATCTACTTCTAGCACTTCAATGGAGCCTGCTACATTAGGAAACCTGGATCTCTCTGAGGCTTTGTCCTACTCAGTCAGGAAGGACAGTCCGAACTTATCTAGGTTATGTGTCCAGAAGTTCAGACCTGAACCAGAAAGGGGCCCCAGAAACCTCCTGAACTTTAATTTTGGGAAATGTGGTCCTGGATCCTCTGAAAAGGAGATACAGGGTCTAAGGAGGCTGGTGAATCTTGGCATGGGCCATTTTAAGTAGATGCCTTCACAGCAGAATTCTACAATCTTCTTGATTCAAATGGGCATTGAGAACCTTGAAGATCCAAGAAGGCTTAGATCACTGAGATTCTTCAAAATGATGAAACAGCAGCTAACTTGTGGGACTCCCACCTACTGAGAACATTCTGGAAAAGGGCCTAAACAGGTTCATTTTATACAGGACCTCAGGGGTGTGAGTCACTCTGTTGCTTGTTCACCCGCTCACTAAAGGAACAGCATTGAAGGAAACTGTCGCCTGAGAATGGAGCTCACACTCTAGGACCCCACTCAGTAGCCTAGCTGCCACAATTTCTGTTGCTTCTCAGGAGGCCCAGAGTGTTGCACTATGTGGGCACTGGGGCAAGGGCCTTTTCTTGAAATTTTTCCCATAAGGCGTTAGGGTGAGAAAAGATGAACAGAGCCAAAGGGTGTGCGTTCACGGAAGCAAGGCTGGCGAGAGGGTCAGTCATGGTTCTGACACTGTAGGTTTTCAACATTTCATTACACAGGAGTTAAGCTACTCTGGCAAGTAGAAATACACATCCGGACCCCTTTGTTCAGGGTCTTGAGACCGTTCTGAAAAGTGTGGTTCACATACAGATATATGTCACGTTCACACACACACGTACCAACCATGAGGTTTTAGTTACAAACACACAGTGCATAGGGCCTCTGTCACATAGTCACACACCACACAGGTGTTAACTCACAAACACCCAATTACTTGCCCTTTAACCTGACAGCCTTCCTGCATCCACTGGCAAGCCACTCACTCCCACAAAAGTTATTCTGTCCAAAGCTGCATTTTCAGAGCTGCCGCTGGCTTTCCAATATTTGCTACTCCTCTGTGTTGAACTGCTGTCAAGGAAGTCTGCTCCTGTGATCCAACACTTCCTTCTTCTTCTGCCTTTCTGCCTCCTGCCTCTCAGCCCACGCCCCCCCCCACCTCCTTCCTCCCAAGTTGCATCCCTTTCCTGCCTCTATAGGCCCAGCTCTGCCTCTGCCCTCCCGGCCTCTGCCCCCTCCCCCCCACCCCCCGGCCTCTGCCCTCCCAGCCTCTGCCCTCCCAGCCTCTGCCCTCCCGGCCTCTGCCCTCCCGGCCTCTGCCCTCCCAGCCTCTGCCCTCCCGGCCTCTGCCCTCCCAGCCTCTGAGCCCAGCCTCCCTTGGTCCTCTCCATCTGTTTGGGCCCCACCCTTGGCCAGCTCTCTGTTAGGTTTCATCATGGTTCTGCTTTGCTGGACCAGGGCTAGCCTCTTCTGCTCCCAAGTAACTCTTGCCCATGACAAGGAGTTGAGGTCAGGGAAGCTACTGTCTGTTCATGAAGATTTTTCCTAATGGTGCTGAGCCTCAGTTTCTCGAACTGAAGAGGAAGTTCAAAATTGGTGAGGCATGTCTTAAATTCAAAGCTGAGTGCCTGCATGGAGCAATGCCATCGCAAGAATGAATGTTATGGTTACTGTTGTTAGCAAATAAACCAAGATCTAGAACTCTAGCCTGCCCCCATGGGCACAGCTGCCCACACAGGCCAGGTTTAAGGTTACCAAATGGTTTTAACTTCTTTGTTTTTGAGGCAGGGCTTCTGTATGTAACAGTTCTGCCTGTCCTGGAACGCACTTTGTAAAACAGGCTGTCTTTGAATTCACAGAGTTCTGCCTCCCAAGTGCTGAGACTAAAGACATACACCACCACCACCCAGCCAGTTTGACTTCTTACCATGAGGGTGTGGCTCATGAGTCTGGGGCTAAGGACCATGCCTGAGAAAAAAATGAGTGGAGAATGAGCCCCTCATGACCAATAGCTCAGGGCCCAGGAAGACCTCAGTGACTCCAGTTATCAAACAAGTCCCTTTAAAAAAGATTCTGAGCTCAATGACAAGGGATTTAAACCTGCTGTATCCTGTTGGAGTGACGGCATTCGGTGACTTCCGGTTCACTAATACTTCCCTAGATAGATATGGAAAGTGTGTTGACAGGAAGGATTTGCGCCTGTGAGGCAGAGGGCACAGTTAATGTCTGTGATCTGCTAAGCCCTCTGAGCTCCTCAGGCACCTCCCCTGCAGTCTTTGCAGAGATCTGCTTATGACCCTGATATTAGCAGACATCGTGCTGACCTGGAACAGGTTCTTGGTTCTTATGTCCTGGACAGAGGATTGAGCAGAGATGCAGCTGCAGAAGTATTATCATTTATCAGAACCATTTCCAGTGGGGAAAGTGGGGACAAAGAGAAAGTTCAGTGGCTCTGTCACTTATTTTTGTCAACTTGACCCAAAGTAGTGTTATTTAGGAAGACCCCAAATTGCCTCCATCAGAATGGCCTGGAGGCAAGCCTCTGGAGACTTTTCCTAATTAATGGTTGGTGTGAGAGGGTCCAGCCCATTGTGAGCAGTGCCGGTCCTGGGCAGGTGGTCCTGGGTATAAGAAAATAGACTGAGCAAGCCATGAGGAGCCAGGCAGTGAGCAGTGTTCAATGGCCTCCAGGATCCTGCCCCGACCTCCTTTGTGATGAGCTGTAAGATGAATTAATTCCTTTCTTCTTAGTTGCTTTTGGGCATGGCGTTTATCAAAGCAATAAAAAACACACACCAAGGCAGTAGTTCAGAGAGTGGACGTGCAAAAAGGACCTGGCTTTTATGTTTTGTAGCACAGGGCTTTGTGGCTTATTTGTGTAGTGCAGACTTTCTTGAGCACGCTATGTTACACATAGATTCATGTGTTACCTATAGATCCGCATACAATTTTATGCATTGCCGTCTCATTAGACTATTTTGTGTTTGCTTTTTTGATGCAGGCTCTCACTATGTCGCTCTGGCTGACCTGGAGCTCACTATCTAGAACAAATCGGGCTTTAACTCACAGAGAAGCAGCTGCCTCTGCCTCCCTTCTATTTCTAATGTCTACTTCATGGATTTTCACAGCTTTGATGTCCCATTGCATAATACCGTCTATGCAGAGCTGGTGGAGGATAAAAAAAGACAGGTGTCTTCTAGGGAAGCTGCCACCCTTTTCCTATAGCCCAAACAGGAAACACTCACTGACTTTCCTAAAAGTGAGCAAGTTGGCCAGGAACACCAGGATAAACAGAAAGGGCGAAGAAGCGGTGATGAGCACTTGGAACGAAAGTGCCCGTTATCTCTTCAACCCGAGAATGCCACACACAAGCACACAACAGCCTGCAGGTCTTGAGAAGACTGTGAGGTCACCTCACCTCTTCAGCCACATAGTCAGCCAGCACCAAGCTGCATCCAGTCAGCCCAGGAAATTGCTGAGAGCAACTCCAGAGTAAAATGCTGTCAGTTTTCAGGTTCTGTTCACCCAGCTCTCAGCAGGGCTTGGGGAAGCTCCAGCATTTCTGTCTCCTCAGAATCACACAGAGTTAAGAGGTCTGGATTGTACCTAGGCATCAGGACTTTTGAAAGCTCCTGGGGAATCCCAATGCAAAGTTAAGGCCAAGAACCATCTGGTTTAAAACAACATTGACCAAACTTGCTAGTATTGTTTTAAATTCCTTCTAGAAGCTGGCAGTGCATCTTTCACATTGTTTCCACTTTCCTGAATGTCTAGTGTATGCTGGGCATTGTGCTTAGGGCAGACAAGATGAGCTCAGATCACAGCTTTTAGAAGGTGGCTTGAGAAACAAATGATACAGTTTAGGTGTCTCACAGAGACCTGCTGTCCTTCCTGACACAGAATAATCTGATCAGTAGGCAAATGCTTACAATATTCTGGATCTGACTGCTCTGGGACTGTGTGGTTACGGTGACAAAATTAATCAGGAAAGAGTATTAGACAATGAAGGAACTGGATGGGGGTGGCTGTGCAGACCTGCCCCTGCACTGACGGACGGAAGCTGCTCATGGTCTAGCCAGGGAAAGCAGCATTTTTGGGGCTTTGAATATGCTTATTACACAGCATATGTACCACAAACTATATTGTAACCTGTGAGTCTCACTCTGCAGCTCTGGCTTCCTAGAGCACATTTTGTAGACCAGAAGGCTTTATACCCATAGAGATCCACCTATCCCTTCCGCCTGTGGCAGAATTAAAGGCGTGAGCCACTACAGCATCACATTCAGCTTTGGGGATTTTTTTTTTTTCAAAGAAAATTCTTGATACTCTTCACCATCCTGCCACTTTCACACACTAACAACTCACTAAGACCTTTCCAGGTAGGATAATGGTCTGCTTGGGAAGACATCTGCTCTCAGAAACGATCTGGAAGGACCTGTCCTCTGGTGAACATCCTTGTGAGGGTGTGGGTGGTGGGGAGACTCCTTTAGATTTTTGACTCCCTGTGTGCCAGAATAGGAAAAGTACAGACCAGGTGGGCCCTACAGGGAGTCATCTATCCACACTGCCTCTCTCAGTGCCTTGGCAGCCATGGAAAAACATTTCTGTTTCTTTGCAGTCACTCGTATAAAAAGAACCTTGATGTGACCAAAATCCGAGAAGGAAAGCCTCAGCCTCTGCTCAGGGTCGACGACCACGACTTCACCATGAGGCCTGCCTTTGGAGGTAAGAGGGCTTCCGTCCCTCAGGGCTGGGTCCCAGCCATCATGTCTCACCTGTTTCCAGTGTTCCCTGTACTGAGGTGCAGCCTGTACCATTCTCTCAGCCAGGGCACATTTCCACCCCCCGCAGTGAGGTAAGCTCTCCAAGGAGAGAAATGGTGCCAGGTAGTAGAGAAACTGTTGACAGAAAAGTCGGCAGAGACTCAACTGTTTTCACCTTCACAAAGGAGACAGCCCTCTGCAAAATAAACAAACAGCCAGCCAAGGATATAGGCCAGCTGGTCCTCACACTTATTGGCTCTCACCCTCAGCTTTCCCCTTTGGAGATGGGGTGTGTATGTGGAGGTTGCTGGGTGTGTGTGTGGGAACATGTGGCTCCCAGGATCTGGAGGAATGCTTCACTGGGGCCTACATTTCAGTCAGATTGGGCAGCAGTAACAAAGTACCACAGTCAAGGTGGCTGAGTGACCACACACACTTGTTTCTTATAGTTCTAAAGGCCACAGGCTAGACAGAGCCTGTGTCTGGAGAGGGCTCACTGTGTTTTTGGCTCATGGGTGATATCTGCTCACTGTAACAGTCAGCACTGTGTCACCACAAATGCCAGTGGCCAGAAAGAAAAGCACTATTTCAAAAACAAACAAACAAACAAACAAACAAATTACATTATTTATCTTGTGTGTGTGTGTCTGTGTGTATTAGTGCCATGTAGTGTGAGTCCTTGGGATTGAACTCAGGTCATCAGCTTGACTGTAGGCCCTTTTACCCATGGAATTGGACCAGTTCTCACAGGAATTGAGTATTTTAAAAAATATATATATTTACAATTATTTATTTAGTGTGCACTTGCCACGGCACAAGTGTGGAGGTCAACTTCTGGGATGTTTCTCCTTCCAGTATGTGGGTTCCAGGATTCAAACTCAGATTGTCAGCCTTGGTGACTTCCCTATGAGCCTGCAGTTTGCTAGGACAGTGGGGTTGTGTCTCCTCTCCAGGTAGAAGCTTATATAGAGAGTGCGTAGAAACAGAAAAGTCGTCTGGGCTTTAGAAAGTGAAGGAGACAAAAGGAGGCAAGACACCACAGTGAAGTATCTCTCAAAGGGAGCTGACCGTCTTGTGGCTTGGACACACACACACACACACACACACACACACACACACACACTCACAGAGGGGCAAGACTGAGCTTTGGAGTGATGGATAAGCAGCAGCTCTCCGGGCAGTGGGTTTGCATGCTTTCATGTCTGTGAGCCTCACGATGCTTCCGCAGCACCCACCGTTGACGCTAGGAGTCAAGTCTGAGCAAACTCTTAGTGGCTTTCTAGTGTACCCATGTTGAGTCATTTACAATGTATGTGTGAAGACTGTTCCACAATGTGAAGTACAATATACAAACACAATATAAAAGTGTCTTTATTTTCTCACCTCCGTCATATTTCACATGGTAAGTGGGTGGAGCTCTCTTGGAGACCCCTTTTATAAGGGTATGAATCTCATTCAAGAAAGGATTCCATGCCCATCACCTGGGTGTGTGACTGGGACCCAATAGTCTCATTTTGTGGAGCACAAGCATCCAGGCCATGGCAGCTGGGAAAAGGAGCCCAAATGTCTCCTAACAGAGAACAGCGGAGTACACAGATGCTCTCAGGTAACTCCACACACATGCATGTAAGGGAAGTGAGGTTGAGGGCATTTGGAGATCAGCCAGGTCAAACCCAGACAGGCTGTAGCTGTTCTTACCTCTGCCCTTCACCACCATTTTCCTGGGTCAGGGATGACCTTTACCCTCAGCCACATTTTCCTGAGGCATCAGTATACAATAGGATATCCTCAGGCAGGCCTTTTTTGAGCCTCTGTATGCTTCTTTGTAAAATGGGAACAGGAATCAGCATACAGGGTTCTGTCCAGACTATCAGAGATAATGCATGTAAAGCCCTTGACACATGGTCAACCACATCCTCTCAGAAATCACAGCTGTCAGACAGTCCCCTTGTGTGACTGTTGAAGGATTAAGAAATTAATTTATCTTATAGGCTTTTGCATTTTAAGAGGCAATGTATTTAACACGGGTTCTGGATGGAACTTGGGCCATCAAGTTTATTTCGATTCCCATAGCATGTATGTGTGTTTAGGGCATCAAATGGAAGAACCTGGTCTGGCCTTTAAAAACAATTCAGCTGTTTTAATTGGGCCAGAAATCCACCCCAGGAGAGAGGTGGAGTCAGCTGCTTTGGAGGACAGTGGCTTGGGGAGTAGGAAATGTCTGCTGGGAAGGAGAAACATAGCAAGCTGTGTCATGGAGACTGCAGAGGTGATGGATTACAAGGAAGCGGCTGACCAGAAAGGAAAAGGAACCTAGGAAACGTCTCCGTGGCTTGGTAGGTTCAGGGCTGCAAGGGATGTAGGGGTGCAAGGGTGCCGGGGATGCAGGGGTGCCCAGGTTTCATGCCAACAGCCACAAAAGAAAATGGCTGCCAGGCCATGGGGCACTCATATCTCATATCCTTAAGAAGTCCAGTAGGTACTGGGAATTGAACTCAGGTCCTCTGGAAGAGCAATATATGCTTTTAACCACTGAGCCATCTCTCCAGCTCTCAGAGTTTTCTATATTGCCTATATTGTATTTGTGAAGGAGCCTGAAGAATTCTTTGCCCTTGGGCAACCCTTAATGATTTCTTTACTCATTTTGATATGGCAACTTCTCTCTCGACAGGTAATACAAGTTCTCTTTTTTTAAACTTCCATGGTAACTAGGAACATGCACTACTAACAATGCTTAGTAGTGGGAGGGAGCATTCCATAGCTACTGGGCCTCCCTCCTATGTTTTGTATATGATCGCAGTCCTGTTTCTGCTCACTCTGCTTGGGAAACCAAGCAGCAGTGTTGGAGCCCAGGGCCAGTAATGATCCAGGCACCTTGTTGGGGGAATCCAGGTACCATAATGACATATCAGAGATCCACTCTGGATGCTTGCCAGATAATTTGGAAACCGTATTTTCGGTGTGGTCCCTCAGTAATCCAGACATCGGTGCCAGGAGGTCAACAGAGGCAGTCCTTCTTCTAGCATGGATTAAACGCTCTGCCAGCTAACTCCTCTACTCAGCATGAAAGTGATGTCAGGAGGACTCAGGTGAGACCTGCCAGAGTGACAATGACATCTGTAACTGCTTATAAGAACAGCCTGCTATTCTTTATTGATCACTTGAGAAGGCCAGTGACTTGGGAATGAACTGTTGGGCCAAGAATAAAAATGCACTGGGAAAGCTAACAAAAGCTGAGAGGCCAGTGCTAAAGATATGTCTTGGAATGCCAGCTCTTGCACAGGCTGTGTGGGCAGAGATGCAGCCTTTTCATTCTGTTCTCATCACACATCAGACACTTTTACAGACCCAGTGAGAGAATTGGTGCTTTCTGCAAAAACAGACACATCTCTGAAAAGTAATCTTTACCATTTCTAGCCCACAAGGGTCTGGCAAGCTCAAGGCCTTGTCAACAAAGCTAGGGGAAACCGAACAGACTGGCAACTGTGACCTCCAAAATCTGTGCTTAGAAAACTTGATTAAAAGCAAGTAAATCTGAGTGGTTAATTTTGGTACTTCCCTGACTCTAATCCTGTGTGTAGGACCCTTCACAGGTGTTACACAGTGTATCAAAATTAAGGTACCTACCGAGAAGGCAGATGAGAAAGCTGAGCCTCAGAGAAATGTGTGTGCCCAAGGCCATACTAAAACCAACGCTCAAGATAAAACCCAGACCTAGACAGTATGACAATGCATTGGCTAAATTGTTTTAACTTTTGATATGGCATGGCTTTCCAAGTCTGCTTCCCAGAATAAGGATAATCCAGTTTCTCCACCCATATCATATAAAGACTTGAGTGCACACACATTCATGTGCATGTGCAAATATGCAAAACCCTGCACCTTTCTCGGAAGCTCAGGATGCCTCTCACCTTTCCCCCTTGCCCAAATGATCACAGAGTGGGGATATTGGTGGGCAGGGCCAGGACACAGACATAAGCAGTCAGCAGTTTGCTGGTGGAGTGAAGGACATCTAAGGAGATGAGAGAGGACATGGCCAGAAGGGGAACTGGCAAAGAGAAATGTCTCTCCACTCCTTCTGGAGCTTGTTAGATCACAGAATCCTAACAAGGGCATGAGAGCTTCCATGGGTTTTTCTTCCAGTTTCTGGTCTGCATTATTCTTACAGCAATCTCCTCATTATGAATGACTGGTTAAGGAGGTCAGGGATGACGTGCTCAGAGACTGCTTCCCTAGTCTGTGGTAGACCTCATTCTTGTACACCTGTGAGACCACAAAGCCTGCAGTGTGCCCTTTCCTCCTCCTCCACTGCTTCAGAGGAACTGCATAGTGCTGCATTTCTGCCGACTGTCCACTATTCTGTAGTGTATGTGTGGGGGTAGGGATTGGAGGAGGTCAGACATTTTCTTAAGCATAGTCAGTCAGTTGCCTGGTGGCACTAATGCTCCTGGTAACTTTTACTGACTTTCAGACACGGTGGTGTCCAATCTTAGCTGCCAACTTGACTACATCTGCAATCAGCTAAAAGCTAAGCATCTGGGCACGCCTGTGAGGGATTATCTTTCACTGAGTTATTTGAAGCTCAGGAGCCCCATCTTAAATCTGGGTCACCACCTTATAGTGGCACCCACATAAAATGACATTGAAGAAGGAAACTTTTGCCTTTTGCCTGCTTTCTCCCACTCTTGCTGGCAAGTTCATCTATGCTGCAGCTGAGGTATGCCTTTGCTGGTTTTAGAACTTATTTTCTTTAGAATTCCAATATAGACTGAAGGCTGGCTGAGATATCTAATGCTGTACCCCTGTCATGAGACCCCCAAACAAGACCACCATGGGACCCATTTCCTGATGCAAAAACAAAGGTTTCTTTTATTAGATCCTGGGCAAGGGCCTCATCCAGCACTCTAATAACAGGGACTGAAGGAGGAAGCCCAGAGCCCTGATTACAAAGGGCTTATATAGGGAAAAAAAACCACAGGCAGGGGGCTGTATGTCTTGGTATTCTAGGCTAAGGGGACATAGAGTGAGGTAATCTTTTAAAAATCATTAATCAGGCTATAGGTGCATAATAGCTAACGGTTGGCAGGATGTCTGCAGAAAACTATAGGAAGCTGACAGTATTTATGGCAGGATATAGAGAGACAGCTGGCTCTTGTTAAATTTTACTACCATGCATCTTGTTGACCGTGTCTGGGATGTTTGCTTTGAACTCTGCCATCACAGCACATTTTGGGGGCTTGAGTCTGGAGGCCTCTTCTCAGGATGATGTCGGTTCTGCTTTTTCACTACAACTGTCAGATTCGTGGCCTTTTCCTCAGGAGACAGCCATTGTTGGACTGGCCGAACCACAGCTTGTAAGCCATTCTAATAAATCCCTTTTTAGATGTATAGAATAATCCCTATCAGTTTTGTTTCTCTAGAGAACCCTGACAAATACAGAGTATGGTACCAGGAATGGGGCGTTGCCGTGACAGGCCTGTCCATGATGGGGTTTGTTATTTTTTGGAAGAAGACTCTGGGACGTTGGTCTAGGAAAGTGTTGAATGCTGTAAGCAGAGATGAAGGGGCCATTTAAGCAGGAGTTTGGAATAAGGTGATGCTGAAAACAATGTGGACTATGGGGACTCAGCTCAAGAAGCTTCAGAGGGGAACAAAATTAACATCTGGGTTAGGGACCATTCTTGTCATATGTTGACAAAGATTGTGGCTGCTTTTAGCTCTTGTCCTAAAATTTTGCCTGATAATTGAAAAAAATAATGAACAATTTCTTTGGCAGAGAGATTTCAAGACAACCTAATTTTATGCAGGTCTACAATGAAAAAGAACAAACCGGGCAAAAAGAAATACAAAATATACATATGGCGGATAAAAAGAGCGCCAGAAAATTTAATGTTGGAGCCAAAGCTTTCAATGAAAGAGATAAGGAGAAGCCCCAGGTGAAATGGGAATCGGGAAGATGGGGTAGTGCCCTCAGGGCAAGACCGTAGCCTGATGATAATCCAGTCATTAGATTAGAAAAAGGCTTGAGGAATTTTCTGTTCCTAAGAAGCAAACAACAAAATCAGAGTTTATGCAAATGTAATTCAAAGAGGAGCCAGGCTCCAACCCAAGCAGATAGCCAAACATGGTCACTTTGGCCGTGAAGGATGCATGAATGAAGGGATTGTGGAATCTTCCTCAGTGGTTAAGGACAATTGCTAGGCTAGTTGTATGGCAAGGGGATTCTTGCACAGAGGCCCCAGGACACTATTGTGTGAAGATGTAAAGGTGAAATCTTGATTCTGCTAACCATCCATGCTGTTGGAGATGCCAAGGCTGAGAGACACCTGCCAGGGAGAGTTAAGGACAAGGAGTGGAACCAGCCATAGAACAGGAAGTGGTTTGCAGTCAGTGGAGCTTGAAGAGCAAAGCCATCTAAGCCACTGGCATCCAACATGTGTTTACAAGATTTAAAGTTTGCTCTGCTGGGTTTCGGTCTTGCTTTGGTGCCTCTCTATGACCCTGTTCTTTCCTTTTGGAATGGTAATATATATTATGTGCAAATGTATGTTGGAAGGATGTAATTTGTTTTTGGATTATACAGGAGGCTCCAATTAAGAAATTGTCTCAGGTCTCAGAAGAGACATGAACTTGTAAAGTGTGTTGAGTCTATGAAAGACTATGGTGACCTTTGAATTGGGACTAAATACATTTTCCATTATAATATGACTAGGAACCTATGAGGCCAGGGAATTAAGTGTGGCAATTTGAATAAAAATGGTTCCCATACAAGGTCCTCAGTTGGTGGAATTGTTTAGAAAGGATTAGGACATGTGTTTTGTTGGGAGAGGTGTGTTACTGGGGGTAGCTTTGAGGAATCCCAGTTAGCTCTGTCTGCGTTTGTGGGTCAGGATATAAGCTCTCCGCTATAAATGCCTCAGGGCTATGTTCGCTTCTTGCCATGCTTCCTCCGGTGATGGCCATGGTCTCTAACCTTCTGCAAGTGTTAGGCCCAAGTTAAACGTTGTCTTTTACAAGTCGCCTTCATCATGGCATTTTGTCATAGAGAACTGACGAAGACAGACAGTGACATGATTCGAGGCAGAGCTGTATATTAAATTCTGTACATTACAGTGAAGTTCTTTCTATCTTCATGACTAAGGTGTGGTCCTTAGGAAGGTAACATAAAGCAGCTACATCAGTGGCACTGGACTCTAGTCTCTTTCCTTGAGCCTTAAGAAATCATCTGAAGCACCGCAGATACTCCTGGCTCCCTCCAGAACTGACAAATGCTCCCAGGAGAAGCAAATCCTAATACCAGGCCACCCACTTGATCCATTTCTCTCTAGCATTGTCTGCACAACTTTGTTAACAGATGTCTTCACAAAGAAGAGGAAATACTGAGTTATAGGCAGAGGTAGAGTTCTTGCCTGCCATAAATGAGGCTCTGGGTTTGTTCTCCAGCACTTAGCTTTCTATTGTAAGCTATAAAATCCCTCGATTCTTTCCAGTGATAGAGCTGTGTTTACAGTTTTGTGGTAGAGTGTTTGTCTAGCATGTGTAAGACCCTAGGTTCAATTCTGAGTACCACACACATACACAAAGTCCCAACATTAAAACAAAAGCTCAGTTCCTAAATAAATCTGACATAAACATGATGTACAGGCTTTTAAAATTTAGTGCCAGAGGATGGAGTCATAATTTGGTGGTTAAGAATACTGGTTGCTCTTGAAGAGAACTGGGGATTCATTTCCCAGCACCCACATGGAAACTTACAACTGGCTATAAATCCAGTCCCAGGTCATTTGCCTTCCAGCAAAACGCACATGCACATACATACAAACAAACAAACCCTAAAGTGTAGTGCTGTAAGCTGTTGTTAACTTATTAGGAGTTTGGATTCTGTCTCAAGTGAGGCTTCTGACTACCGAGTGGGTTTCGGTTATGACCTCCACTTACCGCGTCCGGTTTCTTTGTAGTCCGAGTTTTGTCCCAGGCGAGGAGCGTCAAGATTAAATAAGTCTACACTCAGGAGTCGTTTAGGTTCCATCATTCAGGCTCTCTCTGACACTGAGAGACCTGAGCTTTATTCAGTATATCTTATATCTTAGACCTGTCTGTCCCTTAGCCATGCTTCTGTCTTGCCACTGCATCTCGCCTAGCTTTTTCCCCTCTAGCTTCCCGCCATGCTGGATTCCTTCTGCCCCTTCCACTCACACTGACTCTAATCCATGCTTGTCCCCAGCTTCTGCCTGCTCTCCCGCTTCTGCCTGAGTCCCTCCTCGTGTCTCTTTTGTCTCAGCTCTCTGTCACCTTCACTCTCTTACACACCCTGCCTCCTCATCCAGGCACGCCCAAGGTCATGGAGGATCCCAAGAGACTAGCACTCAGCAGGTGGCAGCGATAAGGAGATTTGTAGTTCCTTTTTCCCCCTGTAAACAAGGTTTTAGTCCTTAGGGGAAGAGGATGGGCCATAAGGCCCAGAATGGCACTTATTCGGGAGACAACATCTCACTCCCCTTTATTAAATAAAAAAATATAGAGAAGGAAACCCCTGTCTTAGGTTCGACCCCTAGCCCCTGCTATAGAACCCGTCATTGGATGTGCCAACTCCTGTCTTAGGTAGATATAGCAGGCGGGGAAGTTGCCCGTCTTTGGGTGAGTCCTTCTAACATTGATATGCATATCTGAGCATCAGTCAGGAGCTACAAGGCCAGAAGCCTGTTTTGTTATTTTCTGCTGATGACCTTGCTGCTTTTGCAGCGTATTAGAATGAAAAGACAGCATGCCAACCTTTGAGGCAAAATATTAAGAAGGGATATAAATCCAGACCATTGGGAAGCCACTAGTCAGGGTATTCTATAAGCCACTAGTCTCAAGGGGTGTAAAGGTATATACTAACTGCAAGGTGTAATCTAAAGATTGCATTCTAGGAACCCCAAAACCACTGGTTTAACAATATGCAACTGCTGACTTAACATTTTCTATCTTACTTGAGGTAACACAAATATCAGAATATCCAAAGTTACACAATAGCAATTATTACATATGCAAAATGTCAATAGGGCAGTTTGTTGATTGAGGGATAAATCTTAAAATGTATTTGTCCATAAAAGTCTCTGGAATTTCAAAGGCAGTCACCACTCTGGCTGATAGCTGGTTCAGCAAGGATGCAGCTCTGGCTGTCTGGCTCAATGCATTTTCCGAGGCTGTAGCTCCAAAAGCAGCAGGGTGACTGTGTAGTTATTCGAGTTTCTCTTTTGCATCTGGGAGATGGATCTTGGTCGGAAGAAATGCTACTGGCATCACTGCAGCTGGAACTCGTACCAACAGGGCACTGGGATGTTCTTTACTCCAATCAGTTGCTTAAGCTGAAATTTAGAGCTGAACAGTTTAAAGAGAAACCCTTCCCACCCTCCAGGGTTCGAATCTGTGTGAAGTGACCAAGAGGTATGGGGTAGCTTAAAAATGAGTGCTGGCATTCTACTTAGCAGTGCTATTAAAAGCAACTGCCTCAATCATATGTTATGAAAGCTTTTTGTATGGGCACCGTATTGGCAGCCGTGTTAGTGGCCTAAATTGAAGGCAAAAACAGTAGAAAACAAAGGGCTTTTTTTTTTTTTTTTTTTTAAAAAAAAAAAAACTTACTTACTTATTTACTGGCCTCACCAGAAGCTTCAGGAACCACAATCTTTTCATGTTGAACAGGACGCACACACCTCTCAGGTATCTAGATTGGCTTCTCAGCACCTGGTGGATAAACACAGACAGCCCCCCTAACTCTGGCCAGCACATGCTGGCGGTTGCCATTGTCCAGAGGATGCATTGTGGCTGATGCCTTAACGTTTGAGCATTGAGATGAAACTTTTTGTGTAATTGTAGAGCCAAAATTATTTGGGTAGCTTTATCTGTCTGTGCATTGCCTTTGGCCAGTGGTCTAGGCAAGCCTGAATGTCTTACAAACACAGATTGCTTTTTATACCATATCAAAATCTGTAAGCTTTGTGACTGGGTAACAATTTTTGATGATTTTCCACATGAGGGGCCACTTCTAGTTGGGGCATAATATTGGCCATCTATACACTATCAGTATAAATATTAAAGGTCTCTGCAGGATATAATTGAAAGGCAAGTATCATAGCAGTAATTTCTATCAATTGAGCAGAGGCCTGAGGCACTACTACGCTTTTTATATGATCTCCTTTTACAACTATTGCTTTTCCAGTCTTGGAGCCATCAGTGAAAAGTAGACGTGCCCCAGCTATAGGTTGAGTCTTTATTATCTTGGGAAAGATAAAAGGGCATAATTTAAAACTCTGAATGATTTTATGTTTAGGATAAGCTTGAACTATCTGTCCTTTAAAGGTGCACAAAAACAAACACCAGGAATCATCATTTTGAATCAAATTAGCAACCATTTCTTGGGTATAGGGCAAAACTATTATATCTGCATCTTTGGCAAATAAAGCCTGCCCCGAGCATCTACCCTTCCATAACAATTGAACTATTAATTCAGGATAAGGAATAACTGTGCGCCCAGGTGATGCAGAAAGATGTACCCAATAAATGGGACCCTTTTGCCAAAAAAACATCAGTAGGTGCAAAATTAGAGGCCAAGACTAAAAATTGTAAAGGCTGTTCATGTACTGACATATCTTGTAATGCCTGTTCTATTTTAGTAGGGCTTTCTTGGCCTCGGGAGTTAAAATCCGGGTAGATGTGGGTTCAGCATCTCCCTTTAGCACACCAAAGACTGTTACTAAGAACCGTCTAAAACAAACAGAAACCTTCAATCAATTCTCGCCCCGGCGGCCAGAAGCCTGAGACCCACAGACCTGCGTTTGAGACTGCTTAGGCGCTCACTGCTCAGAAAATGACTCAGATGCTCATGCACATTGCTAGCTAGGTCTTACATCTTAAATCAACCCATCTCTATTAATCTGTCTGCCACGTGGCACGTGGCTTATCTGTGCTTTTTATAAGTTTTTTTTTTTTTTCTTTTTTTTTTTTTTTTTTTTTTTTTTTAAACTTACTTCAGCTGGATCTCTCAATGTCTTTTATAAACTTTAAGGCTCCCCCCATCAAGAACCATGTACTAAACTCCCTTATCCGAGTGCGGTCCGTCCTTTATTTTAAATTCCCTGTTACCTTAGTAACTCTGGAAGTTCGGAACCAGCCGAACTTGCGCCTACTCCTGGGTTTATCCCAGACACTCCCCGGTCTCTGTACCGGTGACCTCGTCCGCTTGTCCCTCTTTATCCGAGTGCGGTTCGAGCTTTTATTTAAATTCTCTGTTTCCTTAGTAACTCTCCAAGTTCGGAACCAGCCGGAACTTGCTAGGTTGAGTTTCTCATATTTCCATATATATTTCTATTTATATTTCTTTTCTATTAGGCGCTTAACCCTGGGTACTTCCCAGATTCCCTCCCCCGGTCTCTGTACCGGTGAGTCTTGTACGCTTAATCCTACTTTCCTGGACCTCGGTGGACCCTCCATTTACCGAGTCCTTTCTGGATCTCGGTGAGAACTCCATTTACCGAGTGGGTTTCGGTTATGACCTCCACTTACCGCGTCCGGTTTCTTTGTAGTCCGAGTTTTGTCCCAGGCGAGGAGCGTCAAGATTAAATAAGTCTACACTCAGGAGTCGTTTAGGTTCCATCATTCAGGCTCTCTCTGACACTGAGAGACCTGAGCTTTATTCAGTATATCTTATATCTTAGACCTGTCTGTCCCTTAGCCATGCTTCTGTCTTGCCACTGCATCTCGCCTAGCTTTTTCCCCTCTAGCTTCCCGCCATGCTGGATTCCTTCTGCCCCTTCCACTCACACTGACTCTAATCCATGCTTGTCCCCAGCTTCTGCCTGCTCTCCCGCTTCTGCCTGAGTCCCTCCTCGTGTCTCTTTTGTCTCAGCTCTCTGTCACCTTCACTCTCTTACACACCCTGCCTCCTCATCCAGGCACGCCCAAGGTCATGGAGGATCCCAAGAGACTAGCACTCAGCAGGTGGCAGCGATAAGGAGATTTGTAGTTCCTTTTTCCCCCTGTAAACAAGGTTTTAGTCCTTAGGGGAAGAGGATGGGCCATAAGGCCCAGAATGGCACTTATTCGGGAGACAACACTGACTGTCTTTTCAATCCTTGGCTTGACTTCATATGATAAGTTGATGTTTTTGAATGTCTCTTTTGGTTTCTTTTTCTTTTTTCTTTACGTGCATTTGTATGAAGGTGTCAGATCCCCTGAAACTAGAGTTACAGACAGTTGTGAGCTGCCATGTGGGTGCTGGGAATTGAACCCTGGTCCTCTGGAAGAGCAGTCAGTGCCCTTAACCACTGAGCCATCTCTCCAGCCCCAACAGTAGCTGCTTTGTTGTGTTTGTTTGTTTTGTTTTTTTAAAAGACAAGGTCTCTCTGTGTGGCCCAGGCTGTCCTGGAACTCACTTTTGTAGCCCAGGCTGGCCTCGAACTCATAGAGATCCACCTGCCTCTGCCTCCTGAGTGCTGAGACTAAAGGCGTGCGCCATCATGACCCAGCATCTTTTGGTTTCTTAAATATCTTTCTATAGCTTCCTGGAGGATGCACAGAACGGTGCTAATTCTTCCTAAACCGTCAGTGCTTTGCTGCTAAAGCCATCTGAGCCTGTTATTTTCTCTGTGGGAAATTTTAAATCACAGACTCAAATTCACCTGCTTCTTTAAGAGTGGCTGTTTGGCTAGGAGCGTAAAGATGTTAAATATGCTCGATAGATCCCAAGTTCTTATTCTCCTTTCAGGTTTTTTAATATTGAAATGTATTTTTTAAATTTTTATTTAAAAAAAAAAATGAGACCTGGGCCAGCTAAGTTGCCAAGGCTGGCCTCCTGAGTAGCTGGGATTACAGGCATGCACTACTACTATGTCTGGCATCACTAATATCAAAATCATTAAAAATGTTTTTCTGCAGTATATATGTATTAAAATGTGTATAAACTAAGTGCTCAGCTCACTAACTTCTCACTAAAATAACTCACCAATATAACTATCATCCAGCTCAAGAAAAAGACAAACTCCTAGATGGACAGTTTTAGAAATCCGACCATGGAATGTCAGCCGCGGTGCCATCTTGGTCCACAGCATTGTCTTGTGCTGTGGGCTAACTTGGTAGAGATCTCATCTCACACTAGAGCAAAGCCACCAGAGGGCAGAATGAGCTGTATGTTAAGCTTCTCTGTGGGAAGGTGTTCCAACCTTGGGTCAGTGACCAAGATCTTCACTAGGGCACTGGGGTCACCCTGTCACTCCCATCCACCTTGCAGACACATTCTAGAACAGAGACAGGCATAGACCAGTTGCTAACTCGCCCAGCAAGCACAGAGAACATTCACTTCAGTTGGAGAGAGCATGTGGTACAGACCCAGTCTCTGACCTCAGTGGTAAGGTATAGGCACCTTATACATTGGGAGCAAACAGAAAACATTCCACATAGAGTTCTGAGTCCTGCTTCACCCCTGAAGCAGCCTTCACTCTTCAGGGAAGTCCACATGGAGAGGACTGTACCTTACTCACCTGTCTGTTCTCTCCTTCAGGGCCTGCCATACCTGTAGGTGTGGATGTGCAGGTGGAGAGCCTGGACAGCATCTCCGAGGTGGACATGGTAGGCACTGTCCCAGGTTGGGCTTTTCGGGGAGAGATCAGACTACCGAGATGTGGAGAGCATGGGGGCCTCCGGGGTGCAGGTTGTGGTTCTGAAGGCAGAAGGTGATCAGATTGAGTCTTGGAATAGTTGGCCCAGGTACAGTAACATCCGGAACATTGTTGTTATTTCCATGGATAAGCTTAGCTGGGGACCGAGGCTCACATCTGCCTTTTGAAGGCCTGCTGCAGGAAATGAGGTGTGTTTGAGATGGCATTTTGATCACTCCTTCCATGTGCATACCTATCTCTTGACTCTTTTGTGGAGGCTCACTTGAAGGGGCGCTCACCCTCCCATGGCTTCAGTCCTCCAGGGCTCAGGGCACTGCTCTTTGGTTTACAAACTTCTCCTGTATGGGGCCTTCCTTGATCTCCTAGGAGGTTTCCTTCGTGACCTCTATGTTTCTGTTGAGATGTAGTTCCTTCAGAGGCTCATTCCAGCTCCTGGTCTCAGGGTTCTGCTTTTCCTTTATAACTCACATAATCGGCTCTACTTGTGCTATGGATTCATTTTGGAGATCTGTTCCTTCTTCCCTTCCTCCCTCCTCCCCTCCCTCCTCCCCTCCTCTCTTCCTCCCTTCCTCCCTCCCTCCTCCCTCCCTCCTCCCCTCCTCTCTCCCTCCCTCCTCCCCTCCCTCCTCCCTCCCTCCTCCCTCCCCCTCCCCCTCCCTCTTCCCCTCTTCCCCTCCCCTCTCCCCTCCCTCTTCCCTCCCTTCTCCTTCCCTCCCTTCCTCCCTCCTCCCCTCCCTCCTCCCCTCCCTCCTCCCCTCCCTCCTCCCCTCCCTCTTTTCTTCTCTCCTCTTGTTCTCCCTCCCCCTCCTTCTTTCCTTCCTTCCCTTCTTCCTCTTCTTTCTCCTTGTTCTGTGTTTTTAGCAAACAAATCCAAGGTCTTGCACTTCGAAGCAGACACTCTAGCACTTGCCCCCACCCCCCACCATCAGATACAGAGCAGCGTAGCTGAGAAAGTACATGCTCTACGCTCCTCAGAGCTCCAGGTCCTGACAGGAGTAGGCCTGTGTGGAAGGTGTAGATGTGAAGGTCTCCAAGATACTGGAGCACACCCTGCCAGATCCTCCGGGAATTCCACAGCTGGCTTCATCCGGGTTTGAGGTCAGCCTGGCCTCCCTAGACTGCAGTCAGACCCAAGTCTGGCTATGCGCAACACCGGCCCTCCTCCAAGCGTGGCCTCAGATTGATAGTCAGTTAACTGTGAAGTCTTAGTTAGGGTTTCTGTCTCAGTGCTAAACCACCATGGCCTTGGGAAGGAAAGGATTGATTTAGCTTGAGGGAAGTCAGGGCAGGAACCTGGAGGCAGAAACTGAAGCAGAGATCACAGAGAAACCCTGCTTACTGGCTTGCTCAGCCTACTCTCTTCCTTTCCTTTATTAGGAGACAGGGTCTCCCTGTGTGGTACAGGCTGGTCTCACAGAGATCGGACTGCCCCTGCCTCCTGATTGGTGGGATTAAAAGTATTTGCCACCACGCCCAGCTTCATCATGCTGGGTAAGAGAGACCTAACTGTCCAGGTTTCTCTAACCGACTTCTCAGCTGAAACCTATAGACGTAGTGCTGGAATGCTCTTTGTCACATATTCTGTACCGATCTGAATCATGGCATGGAGCTTCCCACACCCCCAAGGGTTACTGAAAGTCAAATCTTTCCTTTGTTCAGGGGATTGGTTTGAGACTTTGGAGGGAGCCTGCTGGGGAGGTGGCCTTGCAGGTGGGTTTTCAGAAAAGGTTCCCCCACCCACTCATTCCTGTCATACCTTCCTCCCTCCCTGTCCTTGCACTTTCTCATTCTTATGCTTAATAAAGCTGACCGGATTTTGAAGGGAGGCCCCCACCCCCCACTTTCATGTTTCCATTTATTGTACTAGGTCTTATATTCTTCCTCCAACCTCGAATCTTAGTCATGACCCTGAGGCCCCTCTGTTCTGAGAACATTCACCAAAGGGGAATGTGATACTGTGACACCTTCCTTTCCAAACTGACTGCTGCTCATCCCTATTATTGGAAGAAAGCCTGCGCTTAGGGACTTGATGACACAGACCGGGGGTTTGGAAGCACCAGACCCTGCTGGGCTGTGTGGCCAGGCTGTGGCATCACAGCTGTGTTTTCAGTTACAAGCCCTCTTTTCCTGACGGCTACAGTGCCATTGTGTTCGCCACTGTGCTCAGGGCTGCAGGGCCGTCGCTCTGAATCTGGATGCAGAATCTATTGTATTCTGCACTAGAGAATGATGGGAGTTGCAGGGAGGGATGCTCTCTAAACCTTTCTAGCTAAAGAATCTGGCTTCTTCCCCGGCTCCCAGGACTTCACCATGACCCTATACCTGAGGCATTACTGGAGGGACGAGAGGCTGGCCTTCCCCAGCAAAAGCAACAAGAGCATGACCTTTGACGGCAGGCTTGTGAAGAAGATCTGGGTTCCTGATGTCTTCTTTGTTCACTCCAAAAGGTCATTTACTCACGACACTACCACTGACAACATCATGCTGAGAGTCTTCCCAGATGGCCATGTGCTTTACAGCATGAGGTAATCCTTGGGTCATCATCCCTTTGTCCACTGTCATTCAGGGTGTCTTGCCAGCTCCTTCAGTGGTGATAAGTTTGTCTCTGTGGGAGGATCTGTGGGTTGGCTGGCACAAGTCTTATGATATCAGTCTGATGCCACCCCGTGATGACAGCTTCCTCTTTGCTGGGGCCTTACACTTGAGCTAAAAGACTAGTTTGGCCCAGACTTGATGGGAACCATGAACTTTTACTTCTTAGACTCTAGTTGATTGGCCATAAAGATTTTAAATTAATGACAGTAGCTATTGTTTATTAAGTGCTATTGCAGATTGGCTTCAGAGCAAACTCAGCAGATTCAAGGTTCCGTATTCCTGGCCTGTTCTTGTGAGACACCAGAAGTACGGTGCACAATGTTGAAAGCCTTCCCTCCCAGGCATCTCCAAGGGAGACAGCCCTGCTGGCTGAGGTAGGGCAAGAGAAAAGTGCAAGTGTGGACAGTTAGTAGCCAACACCCCAATTCCAGCAGCTGGGGACAGCAAACCCAATAAAGGAGACCCACCAGGGTCAGTGAAGACAACGCTCTTACTATGTTTCCATGACTTAGATACTTGACTTCTGAAGGTAACCCACTGAGACTTCTGCCACTTTGGCCTGTGGACTGGGCTTCCTAAGTGTGGGCAGAGCCTAAGCTGATGGCCTGCTCTCAAGCCAGCTAGCTTATGTCTTTGTGTTGTGTAGGATTACCGTCACTTCCATGTGCAACATGGACTTCAGCCACTTCCCCTTGGACTCCCAGACGTGCTCTTTGGAGCTAGAGAGTTGTAAGTATCCTTGGCTTTCACGCCTTTGCTTTATCCGCTCTCCCCTTTTCGTGCCACTTAAGCATCCTAAGATTGAGGACTGCCTCCTGTGCAGGGGCGGGGGACAGGATTTCCTTGTGGCTTCACTCAAGAGAGTAAAGGTGTTCCTTTTCCTCTCCCCAAGATGCATATACCGACGAAGATCTGATGCTGTACTGGAAGAATGGTGACGAATCCCTGAAAACAGATGACAAGATCTCCCTGTCCCAGTTTCTGATTCAGAAATTTCACACAACTTCCAGACTGGCCTTCTACAGCAGCACTGGTAGCTAATGCTCACTGTCACAGCCAGACTCACATGTGGGAGAAACACATTTGAATTTTCCAACCTTAACCCTTTCTACTTCCAATAAGTATAACTTTGATTTGACTATTCAAATAAAGCATAGTCCCAAATAGCACATATTATTATTATTATTATTATTATTATTATTATTATTATTATTATTAGGGTTATTTTAAGACAGGACTTCATGGTGTAGTTATGGCTGTCCTGAAACTCACTCTGTAGACCAGGCTAGCCTGGAACTCACAGAGATCCACCTGCCTCTGCCTCCTGGGTGCTGGGATTAGAGGCATATGCCACCGCAGCCTGGCCCTCCAAGAGCACTTTTTAAAAGCAGAAAATAGAGTCAAAATACCGCTATCTTCTGAGATTCCACCCCCAAAGGTGACACACATTAGTAAATACCCTCAAGACATCTTATTGTAGCTGTGGATTTTATAAGGATGGGGTTGTGTTTGGGGTATATTCTGCAACATTATTTGTTCTGCTTCACAGCTACGCAAGACAAAGTTTATTACCTATATTCTAACTATGTCTTGCTTTATTTTTTTCTGATGGTGGCTGACCCCAGTGCTTTGCACATGCTCTGTCCATGTTCTACCTCTGACTTACACCACCCGCCCCGGGAGGGTCATTTTTCAGCACTTAGTTTAACCTCTGTGATCCTGGGCCATGTTTGAAAATTTGAGGTGACCTATTCGCCAACCTCACCTTAAACTCTTTGGTTAGATATTTTTAGGACTGTCATAAGGAAATTCTACAGACTGGGTGTTTGAAGCAACAGAGATCTATTCTGTCACAGTGTTTGAGGCCAGAGGCCTGAGGGACATGGTTCTTCTTCAGGCGGGAGGGAAGAACCTCTGACTCCCCACCTTGCTGTTTGCCAGCAGGACCTGGCACCCTTGACCTGCAGCTGTACCACTCCAACCTGCTACATGATCTTCTCCTGTGTCCTACCTTGTGTCTTTCCAATGTCTTCGTGTCCAACCTTCCTTCTTCTGGAGGGACACACATCACTGTGTTAGGGTCTGTTATATTCCAGCATGACCTCTTTTTGTCTTGGTTAGATTCTCAAAGACCTTGTCTCTAAGTAAGTGAGAGTTAAGAATTATTTGTCTTTAAATGCAATTCAACAGCACTCCTTCAGGTACAGGCTCCCAATAGGACTCTTACTTCAACACTGCTTGTTCCAGCCCCTCTGAGGAAAGCTGTTGTGTGCCTTCCTGAGCCTGCATGCTATCTTGGCTGCTCACCTGCCCCCCCCCCATAGAACCAGACACAGGAAGAGCACAGGCTCATCTAGTGCTGGCATCAGGACAGTCACGGGCATGCACTGTCACCGGCATGCTTCAGTGCGTGCCCGAGGGCCTTTTCCTTGTGTCTTCTCTTACTCTGATATACACGTGACTTCCTTATCCACTCATTGTAGCTGTTGTCTTGCTTAACTTTTTAAAAATATTCATTTTATTTTATGTAGACAAGTGGTACGCATGTGCACCACCTGTGTGCCTGGTGCCATCAGATGTCAAAAGAAGGTATCAGAGCCCCAGAAATGGAAATTATGGAGTTATGGGTGGTTGTAAGTCACCGTATGGATGTTGGGAACTAGACCCAGGTATTCTGGACAAGGAGTCTGTGATCTTAACCAGCAGGCCGTCTCTTCAGCTCTTATCTACTCTTACCAAATGCAAATCAACGAACCCATGGCTAAGAATTTCTTACATACTGTTTATTATGTTCTACTTTGTGTGAATTAATTTCCACCCTACAAACTAAGACTTAGATATTATTATTCCCTGATTTCAGATCAGGAAACCGAGACTTAAGATTGTGCTACAGGTTCAAGTTTCAGAGCTGTGAGAGGACCCGTTTGTTCCCTCTAGTGATTTCTATGCTGTAACAGTGCACTTGTCTGTGTTCCTTCCCTTCCAAGGCTTTCTAGAGATCAGATTCAAATGCATCTTCTATTCCCACTGTTCACATACACTGGACTCCTGCCGAGGGAGTGGTGGCCTACAGATGTTCCCACTGTTCACATACACTGGACTCCTGCCGAGGGAGTGGTGGTGTACAGATGTTCCCACTGTTCACATACACTGGACTCCTGCCGAGGGAGTGGCGGTGTACAGATGTTACACACAGTGCACATACACTGGACTCCTGCCAAGGGAGTGGTGGCGTACAGATGTTACACACAGTGCACATACAATGGACTCCTGCCGAGGGAGTGGTGGCGTACAGATGTTACACACAGTGCACATGGTCATAGCTCTTTTCTGCTTTTCTTCAGTAGAAGCAAGGACGGTGCACAGTGCTTACTAGAAGAAAGGCTGTCAGGCCGAGTCTATGCAAACCCCATGAGCAGTGTGATTTTTCATGGCTGCCGTTTGGAGTGGGGAGAACAGTAAAGGTGGGGTGAGGTGGGGAATGGGGAGCTAGCTGATAGCTTTCTTCTCAGTTTTGAAGATCGCTTTCTGTTTGTCCATCCCCCCCCCCCCCCTAAAAGCACCAACTCATTTAGACAGTCCAGAAGACCATTTAGTAGACAGGTGTCTAAACCTGTTTGAACACTCCCCGTTGTTCTGGGCCTTTCCTACTGGCCTAACCCTTCCTCTGTACTCTGTCATTCTGTCTGCTCCCCAGTGTTTCTTGGGAACCTGAGGGATACCCACACTACCCAAGCCAGGTGCTCACAATAGAATTAAGGGTTGGGCAGGCATCTCACAGACCTTCTTGTGTGGATCAGAGCTCAAAGGCTCTTTCTTCTGGCCAGTGTAGTTCTCAGGTTGCTTTCAGGCACTCTGGGGAGCCAACAGCTGTGTTTAATCAGTCCTCTACAGGCACCCCCTCTTTTGTTTCTGAATGGGGGAGGATCCCTCATCAATGGGGGGGTTCCCATGTGGACTCTAGAAACCTGCATTTCTAACAAATTCCTAAAGATCTCCCTCAGGCCTAGTATTTGAATACCTACTCAGTTAAAGAGTCTCTGTATGAGCAAAACCCTGGCATTTAGCTAGAGGCCCTAAGTGGATCCAGGCTGTGGAGAAGCCTGAGTTTCAATTTCTTAGGGCTCCAAGTAATACAGTTCTTATCCCTCCCCCAAGCCCCCAATCCACTTCCTTGCAGGACACCTCAGCCATCTTTGTCTGACCTAATACGCGGCCTTGTGGTCAGCAACTTAATTGTTCTCTTTAAGTCAATTAATCTTTTGTACTTTGGCAAAGGAAATTTGCAGCAGTTGGTGTCATTTGCCACAAATAGAAGATAAATTTAATAATGTACTAAACACAGGGGAGGAAAAAAAGAACTCAGCTTCTGTACGCTCACTCCTACCCAAAGCATCTTATTGTATGGTCATTGTGTGATGATGCTTTGAGATGCCTAACAGTGCCTGAGATGCGGAGGCTGTGGGACACACACAGCCTTAGCTCAGATTCACTGCCTTTGGCCCTTTGTGGGTCACAACGGTTGTAGGTCACTGAGTCCCCACTTTCAAACTCTTTTTTCAACTTTTAAACAGTGATGCTTGGAGTGCACAATGAGTTAGTACTATAGCATCAAGTCTTCCACTTTCCCTCAATGGTAAAGGATCATAGGGAAAGAATGGAGTGTCAGAAGTAGCACTGAACTTCCAAGTCATGTGATCAGCCTACTTCTGTGCTGGTGTAATTAAGTGGGTACCAGCCAGCTCAGTGATTAAGAGGACCAGAGTGACAGGCCAGCTCTTCTGGCTCCTGACCCAGCAACTGTCCTCAACAAGATAGAAGCTTTACAGTCACTCAGGAGACACAGTCGTAGTTTGCAAGTAACAAATACCATGCTTCCAAGTAAATCTGTCTCCTTCTATCCTCTCCCCAAATTGCTGTGAAAAGTTAGATCAGACTCCATAGGACAGCGAGCTAGATATTGACAAGGTGTTCTTAGCAGAGAGGGCTCACATGTTAGAAGGAAAGGCATTGCATCAAGTCTACTGAACTTACTTTCTGTGGTTGATGAGACATTCTGGGAAGAAGGGCTCCTGCGGATGCTTTGGCTTGGACTCATGTTGTCTTCTTGTGTTCTCCCAGGCTGGTACAACCGTCTATATATCAACTTCACTTTGCGCCGCCACATCTTCTTCTTCTTGCTTCAAACCTACTTCCCTGCCACCCTGATGGTCATGCTGTCCTGGGTGTCCTTCTGGATCGACCACAGAGCTGTGCCTGCCAGAGTTTCACTGGGTAAAAGTATTTGATAAGGTGTGGTAGGATGCTTTTGGTCTTTCTTTCAGCTGATCACTAGGTAATGGAAAATTAAAGTCAGGGACTGGGCATGGTGGCTTGATCATCTAATTCCAGCTCTTAGGCTCTGGCTGGAGGACTGTAAGTTTGAAGCTAACTTGGGCTACATAGAGATACAAAAAAAAAAAAAAAAAAGTAAATTATGTCTTTAGAATTCTTAACTGATGGGCTAGTGGGTCGAAGGAGGGCTTTCCTGCCCCTTGCCTACTATATCCACATGAATCTGAGGTACCACACTATGAAAATCTGGGGAACTAACATTGCAACTCCGCAGTCTGCATCCATCAAAAGTGAAGCCAATCTGGAGTATGAACCTTTACAAGGCAGAATGGGCGTGCAGTACCAAGTCATAAATAAATGATTTGGGAAATGCCAACAAGTATTCTGTAAACCCTAAAAACTTTACTGGTTTGTGCAGCCCAAGACTAGAAGCAGGCATAACATGTGGTTCCTGGGGTGAAGGCTATGTTCCTTCAGAGCTGCACTTCTGGCTTTTTCTAGATCACAAATTCCAGAATGGAAATTTACAATCCAGTAAACTTAGATAAAGTCAGGGTGAACCCTGACAAGTGTGAGAATTTACCAGGCAAGCCATGGTGGAGAAGAACTGGACAGAGTTTTTAAGATGTGGCTTAGACAAGGGCACTACACTAATTCCTTCAGAGGTGTCCTTGAATCAGTTTTTAATTCCATACCATAAATGGTCCTGGAAAGCGGCATGACCTTGTCAGACACATCACAGAAACTCCAAGGTGATTGAAAGCAGGCAGCTAGTTCTTGGGGGGACATTCTGGAAGGGGTGAGTCAGGGGAGGCCTGATTCTTTAGGGGGGGCAGAGCCTCACACGGCAACTGGGTGGAAATCTGTCCAGGAAATCTCTCAATTGACTTAGGAGACAGAGAATGTAAAATTGTGACTGTGAGTCGTGGGCATGGCTCTGGTGGAGGTCAGCGGCTAAACTAAGATGGTCTTACAGGCATCATGACGGTGCTGACCATGTCCACCATCATCACGGGTGTGAACGCCTCCATGCCCCGAGTGTCCTACATCCGGGCGGTGGACATCTACCTCTGGGTCAGCTTTGTGTTCGTGTTTCTGTCGGTGCTGGAGTATGCAGCTGTCAACTACCTGACCACAATGCAGGAGAGGAAGGAGCGGAAGCTCCGAGAAAAGGTGAGGGGTCTTCATTCCTTTTTTTTCCCCCCGTAAGCTAGGCTAGCGTTTGGGTAAGAATGAGTTTGTTGGTTAGGTAGAAACAATTAGGAGGGGCCGATACCTGTGGAAAGGAAAGCATTAATGCCAAAGTATGAACAGTTCTCTTTCTGCCCTGCTCAGAAGAATTTGTGGGTAGGCAAGAAGAGAAGCTCTTTAAGCTCTGGTCTGTGGTAGCTTTTGCATCCCTCAGCATTTGTCAACAGAAAGTGTCAGCAGCAGCAAGCAGGCAGGAGCAGCAGGCAACACCATCCAGAGCTGCATCTTAGAGCTGCAAAGTTTGATCATGGGATTTCCCATCCCCACTTCCTCCCCACCCCACTCCCTAGCAACCAACTTTATATTCTTTTTTGTCCTCCTTCCCTTTTATGAAACAAACAAACAAATCTGGGCAGCGGTGGCATACATCTTTAATCCAGCACTTGGGAGGCAGACACAGGCCGATCTCTGAGTTCAAGGCCAGCCTGAGACACAAAGCAGGTTCAAGGACAGCCAGGGCTACACATAGAAACACTGTCTCAAACAAACAATAAAAACCTGTTAAAGAAAAAACAAAAACAAGACAAAACCAAGAAACACCCCCTTAAAAAACTCCACAAAATCCGAAACCATAACATACAGACAAAAGACCAATAAAACAAAAGGAAAAAATACCCGAATAAAGCAAGATGAAAAAGGAAGTCTTCAAAAACACAACTGAGTCCTGTTAGTTGCTGTTGCCCGTCTACTGCTGGCCATAAGTGGTAATGGATCCAGTGGGACTCCATTGGTGAAAACTAATTTTCCTCTGCCAGTGGGTATCAGTTACAGATAGTTTTTGGTGAGGAATGGGAACCCATGCCTACTTCTCCTTTCAGTCCTGGGACTCCACCTAGCTTGAACCTGTGCAAGCCTCGTGTATCCTGCCACAGTCTCTGTGAGTTTATGTGTGTATTGGTCCTTTCCTTTCCGGAAGACAGTTTCCTTGGAGTCATCCATCACCTGTGGTTTTTACAATCTTTTCTCCTTCTCTGTTTCACGTAGATGTCTGAGCCCCGAAGGAGAAATTCAATGAAGGTATCCCACTTAGGATGAGTCTTCCAAAGTCTCTCATTATGTACTTTGTCTAGCTTGGGTCTCTGTGTTAATCACCATCCACTGCAAGAAAATGGTTCTCTGATGATGGCTGAGGGAGACACTGATCTATGCACCTAGGAGAATGTTCTTAGGAGTCATCTTATTGTCATATTCTTTAATAGAATACTGGTATTTGATTTTAACCTAGGCCCATGGTGTATCTAGTTTCAGGTTCTTGTGCAGCTTAGCAGTGTCGAGTGTGGGCATGGAGTGAGCCTTAATTCCATCCAATCAGAAAGCTGGTGGTACTTCTGTAACTATTGTGCCACTATTGCACCCATATATCATGTGGGCAGGTCACTCTTGTGGGCCACAGGGTTTATAGCTAAGTTAATGGCTATCTTTCTTTTCTGGTAGTATACACAATACCTTCTAGTACAGTGAATGTTAGTCAGTAGATGTGAAACTTCTAGTTAGGCATCAACCAAACTCCTCCGTGTTCATCGAGATATATAAGTGTTGTCTTCGTCAACAGGGCCTTACCATCTGGTTGTGAGAATAACCAACACCCCGTGATGTTTGGGTTTCTAGGGGCCCCTTTGGCCAGTGACTCGGGAAAATGTAATCCATTCCTGGTACTGGTTGTATTTGGTACCATATGATATTTAGTTGGAGCATTGTCTCCCTCATTATTTGGTGATTCCATTTATATTCCTTTAAAAAAATTTAGTTTAAAAAATTTATTTAACTTTAATTTAAATGCATTGATGTAAAGATATTAGATCCCCCAGAACTGGAGTTACAGACAGCTGTGAGCTACCGTGTGGGTGCTGGGAACTGAACCCAGGTCCTCTGGAAAAGTAGCCAGTGCTCTTAACCTCTGAGCCATCCCTCCACTTCCTGTCATTTGCTTAATTGATCTGACTGAGGCAAGGTGGAGTCTCAAAGTTGATTTGATTTGCATTTCCCTGAAGGCTGGGGATGTTTAAACGTTTCTCGCCATCCTTGGAAATCTTTCTGCTTAGTCCTGTACCACGTTTGTCAACTGGGTTATCTGTTTTCTTAATGGGGTTTTTTTTTTTTTTTTAGTTTAAAAAAAATATATTTAAGATATTAACCTTTTGTCAGAAATATGATTGGTAAAGATCATTTTCCATTCTGTAGCCTGATACTTTGTCCAAATGATGGTGTCCTTTGCCACACAGATAGTGTCCTTTGCCACACAAATTTCAGTTTTGTGAGGTCCTATTAATTAATTGTTGATCTTAGTGCCTGTGCTATTGGTGTCCTGTTCAGAAAGTCCTTTCCCAGGCCAGTGAGTTTAGGTCTACCCCCTACTTTCTCTTCTGTCAGATTCAGAGCATCAGGTCTTATGTTGAGATCTTGATCCATTTGGACTTGAGTTTTGTGCAGGGTGATAGGTCTGGATCTATTTGCATTCTTCTACATGTGGCCATGAAGTTTGACCAACTTGCTATCTTTTTCCAGTGTGTACTTTTAACGTTGTTAAAAATTAGGTATCCAAAAGTATATAAATATAAATATATATATGTAGTGGAATTATGTTGTTCCATTGTAAATAATTATCCCACCCACTGGTTTAATTAAAAGTCTGATTGGCCAAAGGCAGACAGGAAGTGTGGACAGGGCTACTGGGTTTAGGATGAACAGAGCAGAGATGCCATAGAGACACCAGAGAAGCAGATGCAGAGGGCAGCTGAGAAGAGGTACTGAGCTACATGGCTGAACAGGATAAGAATCATGGGTTAGATCTTAGCAAGGGCTAGCAAGTTATATGCCTGGGCCCCAGGTCAATCAGCATACAAGTAATGTCTGTGTGTTTCAGTAGGACTATGGGACTGTGGGTCTGTGGGCCCAGGCCACCAGGCTAAGCCAGAAAGTCCAGGCCAGAATCCTCTTACAACACATATATCTGGGTATATTTATGTATATTTATTTAGTGCTGAAATCTTGGGAGGTGATACCTCCATCAGTTCTTTTATTATTCAGAATTGTTTTAGCTATTCTGTTTTGTTATTCATTTGTTTTCATATGAAGCCTTTTTTTTTTCATTATCTGTGAAGAATCTGTTGAATTTTAATGGGATTTGTGTGGCATCTGTAGATTGCCTTTTGGAGGATGCCATTTTCACTATATTAATCCTACCAATCCATGAACATGGGTGATTTTTTTTTACCTTCTGGTGTCTTCTTCACTGGCTTAAAGCTTTTATTATACAAGTTTTTCTTTTGCTTGTTTAGAGTTATCTAAATTTTTAAAGGCTATTTTGAAAGATACTATTTCCTTCATTTCTTTCTCATCTGTCATTTGTATATAGAAAGGCTATGATTTTGTGTATTAGCTTGCTATCCTGCTACTTTGCTGAAAATATTTATCATCGGTATACGTTTCCTGATGGAGTCTTTTGGGTCCTTTGTGTATAAAATCATCTCATCTGCAAGGAATTTGAACGTGGCTTCTCCCTTTCCTGTGTATTCCCCTTATCTCCTTACAGTCTTATTGTGTTAGCTAGGACAACAACTATTATATTGAGTGCGTATGGAGAGAACGGACAACCTTAGCTTCTGTAGGTCTAACATATCAAGAAATTCATCCATTTATTTTAGGTTTTCTGGTTTGGTGGGCACAGGTTTCTAAAGTATGCCATGATTCTCTGGATGTCCTCACTCTGTGGTAGTGTGTAACGTCCTCCTTTCATCTCTGACTTTATTCGTTTGGATCTTCTCCATCTGTCTTTTAATTAACTTAGCCAAGTGTTTGTCAATCTTATTGATTTTTGTTCCCATCCAAGAACTGACCAGGCTAGGCCCTGCTAAGCTTCCGAGATCACACATTATTGATTTTTTTCAAAGTACCAACTCTGTTTCATTTATCTTTCCGTTGTTTATTGGTTTATTAATTTTAGCCTCTAGTGTGATTATTTCCTGCCATCTCCTCCTTTTGAGTGGTATTTCTCATTGTGTGAAAGCTTTCAGGTGTGTTGTTCAGTTACTAGTATGTGATCTCTCCAATTATTTTACATAGGCACTTAGTGCTACTAACCTGTCCCTTAGAACTTCCTTTATTGTGCCCCATAAGTTTGGGCATGCTGTGTATTTATTTTCATTCAATTCTAAAAGATGTTTAATTTTGTTCTTGACTCATGTCTCAGCCCGACTGTCGTTCAGTAATAAGTTGCTCAGTTTTCATAAGTCTGCATACTTCCTGTTGTTGTTACCCAGTTTTAATCATGGCAATCAGGATGCAGGGTACTATTGCGTTCAAGTATTGTAGTCAGTCTGGAGAAAGTTCCACAAGCTGTTGAAAAGAAAATATTGTGTGTGTGTGTGTGTGTTTGGGCAAAATGTTCTAAAGATGTTAGGTCCTTTAATTCATGAGATTATTTGACATCGGCATTGTTCTCTTTCTGTTTTGTCTGGATGACCTGTTCATTGGTGAGAGTGGGCTTTAGAGTTGCCCATCAGTGTGTGAGGGTCAATGTGTGATTTAAGCTGTAGTAATGTTTCTTTTATGAACTCGAGCACCTTCGTACTTGGTGTATAAATGTTTAAAATATCCTATTGGTAGACTTTTCCTTTGATGAGTATGTAGTGATCTTCCCCATCTCTTCTGATTAGTTTTGAAGTCTACTTTATCAGATATTAAAATGGATACACCTGCTTGCTTCTTGGGTCCATTTGCTCAGAATTATTTTTCTCTTCCTTTTCACCTGAGGTGATATCTATCCTTCACGGTGAGGTGTTTTTTGGATGTAACAGAAATATGGATCCTGCTTGGGGAATTCAGAGCATTAGCAGTATTGAGAAATGCCAGTGAGTAATGTTTATTGATTCCTATTATTTTGTTGTTATAATGTGCCCTCTTTTAATTTGTTGTTCTGAAATTATTCCTTGTGTCTTCTTGGGTACAGATAACCCCTTCAGACAGATTTTGTTTTTCTTCTAAAGTGTCTGTAGAGCTGGATTAGTAGATAGAAATAGCTTAAATTTGTTTTATAATGGAGTGTTTTTCTTTTTCTGTTTATTGTGACTGAACATTTTTCTGAGTATAGTAGTCTGGGCTGGCATCTGTGCTCTCTCAGAGTTTATCTGGTTTTGAGAGTCCCCAGTGAGAAGTCAGGTGCTGTTCTACTGGGTCTGCCTCTATATGCGACTTCGTCTTTCTACCTCGGAGCTTGTAACAGTCTTTCTTTATTCTGTATATTTAGTTCTTTTGACTACTATGTACAGAGGGGAGTTTCTTTTCAGGTCTTGACTATTTGGTGTTCTGTATACTTCCTGTACCTCGGTAGGCACCCCCTTCTTTAGGTTGAGAGATCTTTTCATCTGATTTTGTTTAAAAATAGTTTCTGGGCACTTAGCCTGAGTTTCTCTCCTCATCTATATTCTTCACAGGATTTGCCTTTTCATGGTGTTTTACATTTCCTAGGTGTTTTTATTCAGATTTTTTTTTTGTTTTAACATTTACTGTGACTGAGCTATCCATTTTTTGTGCCTTGTCTTCAACAACTGAGATTCTCTCTTCCATGTCTTGCAACCTGTTAGTGACGCTTACCTCTGAGCATTTGTTTGAAGCCCTCAATACTCTATTTCTAGTTTTGCTTTCCTTTAGTGATTCTATTTCTTTATTAAATTCGATTTCCATGTCTTGAGCGGTCATCTTCACCCAACTTCAGGAAGGGATTTATTTACATATTCTTTAAGGCCCTGAACACATTCCTAAAAGCTGTTTTGATGTCCTTGTTGTGTGCTTTTGCTTTATTGCGTTTCTCAGGGCCTCCTGTAATGGAGCTGCTGACTCTTGGTGGAAGCGTATTCTCTAGGCTATTCGCGTGTGTTTGTGCCGGAGTTTAGGTATTGGAGGTGATTCTCTGTGTTGATAGCTGGTCATTTTTGCCAGGTGTCTTGTTCTCCGGTTGCGACTGCCCTCTCTGGATCCTAGGCAAGTGTGTAATTTGTGGGTTCCCTGGGAGAGACAGCCTTTTCAGGCTGTCAGGCAGAAGAAAAGAAGGAAGATAGTCTAGGAGGAAAGGCTGAGAGGGGATCTGGTCCCTACCAAGGGACCGTCGCCAGAGGCTGGAGGTGTGGGAAGAGCTGTAGGAACAAAGAATGAGTCTGGAGAGACACGGATAAAAGGATGAGGAGAATCCTGGGTCTGTACCAAGAGGTGGAGTCTCCAGTGGAGTTGCGGGGGTGCGGGGGGGGGGGGGTGTGGGGGGTGCGGGGGGGGGGGACGGGGGACGACCCGGCTGCTGTGAGCAGGCTGAGATGAGAACTAAGTCTGGAGAGAGTGTAGCAGAGGGTGGGAAGTGGTCACTGGGACTGGTGGTTGACACAAAGGATGGAGGTGAACTAGAAAGAAGTCTGTGAGGGTTCTCAGGAAAGAGCTAAGCTGGGTCTGCACCAAAGATCTCCAGGGAAGAAGATTCGAAACTGTTCACAGCTTTCACAGAGGCCTTGGAAGTCAGGATTCCTTAGCTCTTGACAAGCAGCCACGGGTACAGCTCCTGGATCTGGGATCTGGGATCTCTGTCCCTAAAGGTCTGGCAGCTGTCTGAAACTTGTCAGCTACCAGGACCTGAAATTCCTCTTCTCTGGCTCTTAACAGCCTGCACCCTAGCTCCTGACCTCTCCAGCCTTTCTGCTGCCTCTTGCTCCTTTGGAAGGTGTTCAGGAGGCAGCTGCTGCCACTTTGTCTTGGCTGCGTGTTTCCCACTGCAGCCAGCCAGCCTCGGGGTTCTATCTTCTTCAGCTGTTTTTGCAGCCTCCCCTGGCTGCTCCGCCTTGCTGCCACTCCTCCGCCACTGCCTTTGTTCCCTGTCTCTGCTACTTCTTCACGCTACCAGTGCAGAACCGAAAATCAGGAAACAAAAGACCCCTCAAGAGAAGCTGGGTACGTGTCCTAAAGCTACAACACCCGTAAAGGCAACACGGAGCTGCCTTTCAAAACTGAGTCAGAGCAGGGCTGTGCCCACAACCACCGTAGGCCCCGCCTGCAAAAGAAGGCTTGTATTTGTTGTGTAAGTCGAGGCACCACCCCTCTGCACTAACCACTCTGCTAGGCCAACAGGGGGAATAACTACTCCTTTGCCTACTGGAGATGGTTTCAGGATTACCTAGGAGCTAGATGTCATCAAGACATGTTAGAGAAAAGGTACAAACTGTTTGAAATAGTTCAGGCTGTGGCTGTACTTCAGGAGCCAACCGCCAATTGTTTCCATATAGAGTATTCAATGGCCGGCGCTGGCATAAGATACCCGTCTGGTCATCAGACAGTCCAACTGCTGCCAACTAGGGATAAAATCCCCATCTACCCTTTCTTATTTACAGGAAAATGAACACAGAAGGAGAACATGACATCACCTTCAGGAGATTTCTAGGTGCCTTCAACAGTTGCCTGGTCCCCTCACGGTTATCCCTGGACAGATTCCTTTCCCAGGCAGACGTTAGCCAAGATTGCCCTGTCTGTCTGGCAGAATCATGGTCTTTCTGATAAGATACTCAGGCATGTTTCTTCAGGCAGATTCTGCTTCATATAACATTATTTTCTAGGCAAGTTTGGCAGGGGCTTTGTCACATGGACTTGTTACTCCCAGTTTCTCCCGCGGCACACATTGTTGGCACTTACATCACTCAACATGGCGCTCATCTAGAAGGTGCAGATATCAGAAAGCATGAAAATTAAACATCTGGGTTCTGAAACTGTTGACCCCTTACTGGTAGGAAGGGCCTTCAAATTTTAGGAAAGGAACATGGCCCCTTACAGAACTAGCTTTCAGCATCATATCTGAATTACTCCTTTCTGGTGTTTCTGCATTGTCTCCAAATGTGCTAGGTTGCTCTTAACCCCTAAGCCATCACTCCAGCCCGATTTAAATACTTTTCACATAGTCTTTCTTTTTTTCTTTCTTTCTTTCTTTTTTTTTTTTTTTAGATTTATTTATTTTGTTTTAGGTGTTTGAGTGTCTTATTTGTATGCATGTCTATACACCATGTGCATGTGAGGTAGCTGAGGAGGTCAGAAGAGGGTGTCAGATGTCCTGGACCTGGAATTATGGACCTATGAGCTATACTGAGCCATCGTGTGGGTGCTGAGAAATGAACCTGGGTCCTCTGCAAGCATACCAAGGGCTCTAACCCTTGGGCCCTCTCTCCAGCCCCTGTTTAAACACTTCTGTTTGATAATCCTTTACTTTTCTATCTTAAAAGATAACCAAGCCCTCACCTAATGCTGTTCCACTACCACTTTGGAAACAGTTTAACAATTAAAAGTGTTTTCTGTGTGCAACAGCAAGAGAGAGATTCTGTCTTCCCACTATCTGCCCTTCAGCAACTAACTAAGCTCTTGGTGAAGCCGAGCTGTTTAAAAATGAAGTGTTGGGGTTCTGGAGGTGACACATAGGTAAGAGCATTTCCTGTGACAGTAAAAGGACCTGAGTCCATACGTGACCGCAACTCCAGTGCTGCAGAAAAAAGGCAATAGACTGAGGTAGTGTTCTGGCCATCCAGCCCAGCCAATAAACTTCAGGTTCAGTGAGAGATGCTGCCTCAAGAAATAAGGCCAGGGCGGAGAGCTGGTTCTAAAGTTAACAGTATATACTGCTTTTGAAGATGACTACAGAGTTCAGCTCCCAGCACCCATGTCAGGCTGCTCACTACCACCTGCAACTCCAGCTCCAGAGGAGCCAACCATCTAATGGGTGCCTGCTCACATGAGCATACCCACATGCAGAGGCAAAATATACATAATAATAATAATCCTATAATAATAGTGATAATGATAATAAAGAGCCAGCAGTGATAGCCCACACCTTTAAACTTAGCACTTGGGAGGCAGAGGTAGATGGATCTCTCTGGGTTGTAGGCCAGTCTAATCCACACAGTGAGCCAATGTTACATAGTGAGACTTGTCTCAAAATAAATGAATAAAAGAATGAATGAATGAATAAGAAGGTGGAGGGAAACACAGGAAGATATTTAATGTCTTCATCTGGCTCTGCATGTACAGTCACAAGCTTGCCCCTAACACATACAAATGAATTAGTTATCTTAAAATGCAGTAGAAATACCATAAACTCCAACTCCTTTACTATTTATTTGTTAAGAGACAGGGTCAAACTTATTATCTTGCTGCCTTGGTTTCTGGAATGTTGGCGTTACAAGTATGTGTTACTGCATCCACTTATGACCCTTAACTCTTACTTAAATGCAACTGTGAAATAAGAACATTTTGCTTTAAGTTTTTTTTTCACTGTTGGAGACACAACAACCAAGGAGCTCATATACACCAGGTAAGTGCTCTACTACCTGGCATTCCCAACCACCCCTAACAGTGCCACTCCCTTTGTGGGCCATTTTCTTTCAAACCTCCGTACTGTCTAATGAGTTCCCTAAGGATAGAATGTTTCAGTTGTGAGAAAACTGCTACAGAGTAGCAGAATCATTAGGAAGTTTCAAGCTAGCTAGAGTAAGAATGTGTGTGGTCCTGATGATTCTAACATGTAATCAGTGTAGAGAATTACTGGACTCAACTCTCTCCAAGATCCTTATAACTATGCCTCTCTGGACACAAAAATAGCAATGGATTGCCACTCTCTAACAGGCCAGCTCCTCTTCCCATCTTCAAGTTCTAACTGAGTTCTTTTGCTTGCTGCCTGTGTAGTTCCCGTGCATGTGTGGAATGCTTCACTCAAGAACCATGATGCTGGATGGAAGCTACAGTGAATCTGAGGCCAACAGCCTGGCTGGCTACCCAAGAAGCCATATTCTGCCGGAAGAAGAAAGGCAAGACAAAATAGTGGTTCATTTAGCCCTCAACAGTGAATTGACATCCTCCAGGAAGAGGGGCCTTCTCAAAGGTCAAATGGGGCTTTACATCTTCCAGAACACCCATGCCATTGACAAATACTCCAGGTTGATATTTCCGGCCTTTTATATATTTTTCAATCTAATTTATTGGTCGGTGTTTTCCTAGGGATTCCAAGACTGTGTGCATCTAGGAAAGGGTGTGTGGACAGCCCTCCGTGGACACATGGGCCTAATGACCACACTTCCTACACCAGGCCAAGCAGCTGCTCCTGGCTTAGAGGAGCCCGGGGACCTCTAGCTGCTGTCTTCCCATCTTCATGGGTCTTTTCCTAGTTCATGCTATGTTCCACAACACACTGTACATCTCTCTCAACAGTTCCTTGCTGTATGTGAACTTCTTCATGAGAACTCTCCCCACACCTACTTAATAAAAGACTCAAATGCCTCCCAGATGTTCTGAGTTGCTCAGCATAGAAACAAGGAAAATGAAGGACAAACTAAGGGAGCATTTTGGGTAAGAAACTGGCTGCAAAAATCTGTGAACTTAACCAGTTAGATTAACCAGTTGCCTACACTGGAAGGAAAAAACTCTCAGAACGGAGGCAGGAAGTGGGTTGGCCTAAACCAACCGGCAGTGTGATCCTGGAGAAAAAGGGACCTGGGTCAGCAGTGGAAATGTAGTCAGATACCCTCACTTCCTATTTCAGGTTCCTCCCCTTCTTCCTCAGCCAAACAGCATCCTCAATGTCATCATTATCATTATCCCTGTGTCCAAGTTCAGTCCGCATCCTAGAGTACTCACCTGCTCCAGCCAGAAGGGTCCTGTACTCTAGAGTGACTCCCCCTTACGTCTACAAGTGGCTCTGCTGCCACTGAGTGAGCATTAAGAAGGTAATCTGACTCATTTGGCTGATGCTGACTTGTGGTAAGAGATTGCTAGAAATGTAAGGAAATCTCTACCAGAATTTTGAGTGGTATATGGATATGATTTTGATAAGAAGTTCTTTAAGTTAAAGCACCTGGAGTCAGAAGGTTGTTTTTGAGGAGTGAAGGGGACATCCTCATCCAGATCCTTGCTCACTGAAGGACACCACTTTGTCCTCTTTCTTACCGTCCCCACCAGCTTCCTATAAGGGGCTGGGTAGCTACTCAAGAGCAGAAAAGTGACTGGCAAAGAAGGACAAAATCTTGCTTTAAATTAAGTAAATTCTGGATTGTAGTGTCTGTTCCACCCCACATGACTCCAGGACAGGAATTAGCTCTGAGGCACACAGGAATATCAAACTTTTTTTGAATTCCAAGCCAGGGAAGAGCCTGCTGCAGCTGCCCTGTCCTCTCTCTCCCTGAGCACGGTTGGCTCTCACATCTCTGTTCCTTCTCCAGGGTCACTCCTCATCTCGTGCTATCTAGTCCCTTACATACAGCTGTGTCAACTGGTTCTAGTTGTTTCTACAGGTCCATGCTAAAGAGTCGTCATCTCTAGCCCCCAGCCTTGACCTCAGCTGTAGCTTCTAGCCCACCCGTTCAGAAGCTGTGTGACAGAGTGAGATTATAAAGCAGTCTCAGCCAGGCTAGTCCAAATACATGACCTAAAGTGATGCAAGTTCGATAAGTTTCCAAGGCAATCATGAGATTTAAGAATGTTCTAGAAGGTCTCATGGACCTCAGAAGAGCCATCATTTTCATGGTTACAATTTATCACTATACCATAAAACTAGAATCAGCAAAAGGACAGGTGCCCAGGAGAGGGTCTGGAGGGACAGGTGCAGACCTCAGTAAGTGTCTGTTCCTCTTGGGATTGCACTTGTTTTCTCCAGCGATGATGTGTGAATAGTCCAGGGAAGTTCAGCCAACCCATCAAGGTGTACAAAAGTTTTCCAGATGCTTGCATAACTCATTATCCACACGGCTGCTCTTAGTCTGTGGCCTTTCTAGGGGTTGAACATGTACCTTGGGCACGAGGTGCCTAATGGTGGTTCTAGAAACTGGAAAGTTCAAGAACACCGGCCCCATCTAGTCTTGTCTCCTGTATCTGTTACGTTTATGTTAGTGTGACAAAATTCCTGACAGAATCAAGTGAAAGGGGGAAGGATTTAGTTCAGTGTTTTGTCTGGCATTGAGGGGAAGAGTTCAAACGGGCAAGAATGTGTGTCTGAGGCTACTCATGTTGGTGGATCAGATACCAGAAAGCTCAGGTAAGAACCATACACAGATAAAACCTTTAAAGCCAACCCCTCCAACCTCATGTGCTACCATGGCCTCCTCAAACAGTGCTAACATCTGTGACAGTGTATTCAGGTATGTGAGCCTTTGACATTTGTATTCAAACCACAGCACCTCCTAAAAGCCCAGCTTTTAGATATATTTATCATGTGAATCTGGATACTGAGTTTCCAACACATGAAACATTGAGGGTCACATTCTTATCATAACATGTATTAGATTACAGTAATGCTTCAACGGAAAATGTAAATTCAGGTCTCAAGGGGAAAGCTGTCCCTCAGACACTCTTGAAAGTGGGTAGAATTTAGATGGGAAAACGTGGGGCCAGTTGCATGCTATGTTTGCTAGGATAAGGAAAAATTAAATTTGTAGTAAGATGATTTATGTGAGCTCAAACTGCTAGATTAGGCTCCATTTGAGCCCAGAGATGTGGCATCGGTAGTTCTGAACACACCATGGTCAGGTCACAGGACCCAGTCACTCAATGACCAGAGTTCAAGAGAATGCAGATTACAAGCCTTAGCCTGGGTTTTTGTAGCTAAGACAGGGAAGGGGGAAGAGTGTCTTGTTAGGCGCAGATTGGGGAAGTTAGGTGTCCTCTTAGACAAGCTGTTCTCGAGGCTACACAATCTATTGCATCCTTTTGTAACCATGGGGTTGGGATCAGCTGCCTTTCTCCTGAAATCTCCAAACAGATGCTTCTTGGAACTTTGAGTTCAGGTTAGAGTGGCTTGGACTGCCTAGTGACCGCTGCTGCGTGGCCAAGACCCGGCATTTCCACATTGCAGACCACGATTCTCCAGAGTCCTTTTTAATGATTCTTATGCCTTGCCCTTTGGGAAATTTTGTGAAGGCTTCGAAGGATAAAAATGTATAAAATGGCAGCCATGTGGATTCACCCTCAGATTGAGACAGTCATCTCCTTTCCTCCGTCGACTCCACACCTCCTCTTCGGGACCTGAACCCCCGCTGGAACTGGACTCTGATGTTAGGGCCTTGGTTTTTGTTGTGGTGGAGATTCGCTCTCTGATATGGCAGCCGTGGGTCACCAACAGATCTAAATTTTAATTAAAGTTAAATAAAGTTGAAACTTGGTTCTCGGTGGCACTAATGCTTCCTTCAGGCACCCTGCTTAATAGCCACAGATGTCTGTGGTTTCCTCACTGGATAGTGCAGGCCTACAAAACATTTCATTAAGGGTTGAAAGTCCTTAGATCAGTGGATGTTAGCCTTCCTAATGCTGCGGCCCTTTAATACAATTCTTCATGCTGTGGTGACCCCAAACTATAGAAATCGTTTTGTTGCTGCTTCATAACTGTAATTTAGCTACTGTTATGAATCATAATTTACAATTTTGGGGGATGGAGGGTTGTCAAAGGGGTCGTGACCCACAGGATGAGAACACTGCTCTGCTTCTGACTTCATTATCCTTGTAAACTGTGGCTCACAACAAAGCTGCCTGTTCACAAAGCAAATAAGGAATAGTTTTACTAATAACTGGGATGAATCTTACGGCAAACATTTAGAATTCTAAGTGATGCCACTGCGTGGGATGATGACTTGACAACACTATTGTATTTCCCAGACTTCTTTCGATCTAGTCTGACTCTACTTGAGAAAATGGGAAGAGGCAAACTGGAAGCAGCATCGGGAGTGGAAGGTGGTGCTAAGGAAATCTGAGAAGACAGAGGAATGAGCATTTGTTGTGGGGCATTTGAATGGTGCTTTGTTTCACAGAATCTAAGATATAATTATATATGGCATGCACTCTGATTTTATGTACCACTAAGAAAGAAAATAATGCTGCTAATTGTATGTGGCATGCCAGTGACTACTATTAAATTGTGCAAAAATCTGTATTAGGGTAATAAAAGAAATAGATGTTATCCAAAAATGGATGTTTGGGTACACTTCACAGATGCCAAAAGAGTTCTGCCCATCTTCAAGGGTTAGCCACTGGGAAACACCTCAGTCTCTGAGGAGTGTATACTTCAGAGAATATGGCCGGCGGGAGGGAAAGACGGGACTTGAGAAGTACTAGTTACAGATTTGGGAGGCTAGGACAGTGCTAGAATCTAGAATTGAATCAGGTGGTAATTTTTCAGCAATGGATAAGATTGGTTTTATGACAGGGTGGGGCTAACACTACGAAAGGAAAGTAGAGCTATGTTGGAGGGGATGGTAAATAGATGCCCTTTATAATATACAAAAGAGATTAGATTTTAGAAGTAAGCTTGAACCAGGAAGGATTTGAGTAGGAAAAAATATTTTGGGTAATTTCTTTGCCAATAGAATATAAACTTGTATTTTAGCCCTGGTTAGGTGCCTGCAGCCTAAAGGGCACAAGAGAAACACCAGAGGGTTCTCAGAATGAGAGCTGATGTGCGTGGGGACTCACAGGTTGAGGGGACACACTGCCCCCCTCCCCAGTCATCTCAGTACAGGCCTCCATTCTCACCCACTTTGAAAGGGCTTTCTTTCCCTGCAGGGTGTGATCAGGAGGAGAGAGGGAGATGTCATGAAAGTCTGAGCACAGCCTTCTGGTTCCACAGTGCTGGTGGGAATGATCCTGCTACTCAGACTAAACCAGGGAAGGAATTCCACACATCTGGTCTGGGCCATGTCTGTGGGAGATGGTCAGAGTTCATGTTAGTTTATGTGTAGGAAGTTAGAACTCTTCAGAACCACTTATATTTGGCTTACTATTTCTATAAACATCTGGAGGTGTCAGATAAAAAGCTTTAAGTGCTGGTCTGAGGCAAGGAAGCCGATAGAGAGTTAGGAGTATTAAACTAGCTGGGTGGTGGTGATAAATGCCTTTAATCCCAGCACTTGGGAGGCAGAGGCAGGCAGATCTCTGTGAGTTCAAAGCCAGTTTGGTCTACAAAACAAGTTCTGGGACAGCCAGAGCAGTTATACAGAGAAACCCCGTCCTGAAAAGCCCCAAACCAAAAACCAAAACCACCTCCCCCCTAAGTGAGGGCATTGGAGTGGGAAAGCAATGAGGCTGTGTGTGAAGGAGCCAGACCATTCTAGAAGCATTGGCTAAGAGAGGACAGCTGGGAGGGGAGCCCTAAAGGGAGCAGAGACTAATAAATAAATGAATGAATGAATGAATGAATGAACGAACGAACGAATGAACGAACAAACAAACAAACAAACAAACAAACAAATAAATAAATAAATAAATAAAACTGGGACGGAAGGCAGTGGTATATAGACAGTGGGTGAGCAGGCCTGTGTCCTAGACCTTGGGAGTGTTTGTGTTAGCCTGTGCCCCACTGCCTCGGCTATTATAGACGATATGCAGGCAGACATCTGAGTACAGGATGGCCAAGTATTGGGTACATCCCCTGTCCTCAGCACTGTAATGTAGGCTCTGCCCTTTTGTCCCTTGAGCTGTACTCAGCTCGGGAGAGACATGAATGAGTCACCTGAGGGAACTTCTTAGAAAACATTAATGAGTCAAGTGTGGAGACCGAGGTAGGAGAATCTGAGTTGAAGGCCATATATATATCAAGAACTTGTCTTGGGAAGGAGAGACAGTTCAGCAAGAATACTTGGGATACTTAGCCATTCTTTCATAGGACCCAGGTTTGGTTCCCAGAAACCACATCCGGAAGCTCAAAAACATAACTCTAATACACATAAACCCACACAGGTACACACATATGCACAAATAATAAACATCTTTAAAAATTAACACCTGAGCTGCAACTCCCGAGCTCCTGATTCTACTGTGGTATGTGTTCTCTTTCCACGGCCTCTCTTGAGGCTGATACTAAAGTCAAAAATAAATTTCTCTGAGATTATTGCCTGCATGTGGATGTCGTCTGAGGCCATATTCTCTGGGACTGTGGGGAGGCAGGAGATAAAAGACAGGAATGAGTAGAATGTGTGGCCATGAGGCCCCTAATCAAAGAGAGCACAAAGGAAGGAGGACCCTGTCGGCAGAACTTCTCTTAAATACACCAATCCAAACTTAATATATATTAAAATATATGCCAACACTCACGATACAGGCTACAGCTTAGGAAGGTGCCTGATAGACTGGATTATCCACACAGTGGACGATGGATGCTGATGGATGCCGAACTGGTCTCTCCAGCAGTCTGGAACCAGGAAACAGGGCCTTCCAAGATCCCAGCAGCCCCTTATGAATAGGGTTGGCCACCTTCCGGAGCCCTGGACCCTGGATAGGCGTCTTTGGACCTTATCAGCTGACACCTGAATCCCACCACATCTCCCCCTTTTGTCTAACTAAGAAGGTTCTAAACTAAGACTATATACAATAGGAATTATTATGAGGTAGTAACCTTAAATACCTATTCTTCAACCCCTTCAAGACCTGAGAAGGAAAATGTATCACCTGAAAGTCAGAAGCACATGCAAGTAGTAGCTTCCAAAATTTGGGAGAGGACAGCAACACAGCTACCTGGACAATCACCTCTGGTTTTGTTGGCTGTTGGAGCATCTATCATATTGGCTACAGGCCTATGGTATTTGACAGATCTTTTCACAAACAGGGCATTTTTGGAGGGACTGTCTTATCCTGTCCAGGCAGGTTTCATCAGTCTCCATCCGCCATCTTGTTCATCCAGCTTGGACATCATATGTGTAGTGTCAGCAATCAAGGTAAGGGCAGTTCTCTACCTAACCGGCCATTCTCTGCCAAAGGACAAACTCCAATGGAGTATCCTCGATGCTCATACCATCTCGGAAAAGGAGCAGTGACACCAGGAGTCGTTGCATCTCTCATGGCCAAATTCTGAATAACAAATGTTAAATGCCATATTCTCTGGGTCTATGAAATGGTTGAAGACTCCTGTCTATCTATGATATTTTAACCTATATCTGAGATGACTGTGACATGGCAACTTAAGTAATGTTGACTGCAGCTTTTATCATCCTAAGGATTAAAACCTGTACTATAAAATTAGATTACCTATATAAGGGGTGTATAATCTCTGAACCTTTAGTATGACTATCAAACATTAGCCAGAGGTATATATACAATGTAAAGTGGTAACAGTATTTTAGACATGTATATACATATATATCATCCAAACAGAGTTATATAAAATATCTTGTGCATATATCATACTAGTACAATCATACATTAACTCTAGTATAGTTAAATGGAGGTAATAATTGTATAGTGGACATGACAATAATGTGCAAATATTTTAAACAGAGGTAGAAGCATATATAAAATATAACGGTTACAGATTCAATTTTACATAACAGTTACAGATTAAGCTTTATGTTGATGTACAAGTTGCTTTGGTTATATAAAGCAATTTCAGATTTAACTTTGCACAAATGTACACATTGTCTCAATCAAACATATAAAATGATTTCACATTTGTATCAATATACAAATGTTTATGCCATTGCAAATTATCTTTAGCTTAGCCCATATATTCGGCTAAAAATTGTTTATAGGTAGGTAGAACAATCTACTTTTATCTATCCTATCTATTCCCCTTTCTCTTCTTTAAAAGAGATCCTTGAGGTTATATTATTAGCGGACCTTATCAGCTGACACCTGAATCCCACCACAGGACCCTCCTTCAGCAATTTATCTGCTGGGCTTTTGGGCAAACCCACTGGCCCAGCAGAGAACACTCCACCAACCAGGGCAGTTGCTGGGACCTGACCCTTAAGAGCTGGTGAAGTTGGGCCAAGATGGCAACAGAAGCCCTCAGCTCCTCGTCCATCCCCTTCATGACTTTCTGCTGGGTTGCTTTATTTATGTATCTATTTTTTGATTTCTGTTTTTGTTAATTGCTTGTTGTAGCTTCTGTTTTCACCTTTGAACAGACTTCAGATTTCTTTGGAAGGCTTTGGCTTCCTGGTGGCCTGGGTTTACGGACAGGGCCTGCCACCCACAGGGCTGATGGTTCCAGCTGCACACAGCTTCCAGACACACAGGACCCAACCCTCTCCAGACTTCCCCGCACCCATTTCTCTATCCCCATCTCTCAACGCTTCCCATCCTGACTGCCTTCTTTGTCCAATGCAGCCCTGTTTCGAGTCCCACCAGGAAGCTGGCAGCCACAGGTCCTGTGGCATGCATGTCCCCTCCATGGTAGAGTGAAGCTCTGAGAGCAGGCAGGGTGCTTGGGTGGGTGTGGGGTGGAAAAGGGAGGTGTGAGGTGCCCAAGGGGAGGGTGAAGTTATGTCAGAGGATGCTAAGGAAGCTCCCCCAGGGTAAGAAAGTGCTTGTGTTCTTAACTGCTTTATTTTAGGGCTCAGGACAGTGCTTGGCACAAGGGAGATGCTCATTGTATTTATGAAGAACTGAATGAATAGCTCCTCTCTATCAGAGCCATGTTGGCCCTAGGCACTATGCCAGTACTCACATCACAAGATTTCCTGTTTCCCAGTCTTATTTAATGTAGAGGCAGGAGTCCAGAGAGCAAAGGTGTGTACTTCATAGGCTGAGGTTGTATCTTGGCTGACAGAGTGCTCAGCCACAGTCTAGAAACTCTGTTTTTTTCTCCCCAGAACCACATAAGCTGGACACGGTGGCACACACAGGTGATCCTAGCGCGCCCAGGAGGGAGAAACAGGGAGGGCCAGAACTCAAGGCCACACAGTGAATTTGAAGATACCCTTGGCTACACGAGACCCTGACTCAAAAAAGAAAAGAAAGAAAGAAAAACGGAGAAAAGAAAATAAGAAAGGAAGTGAAAAGATGGACGGAAAAGTGGAGCCGTTTAATTTTTATGGAGCCTCTCTCTGTGTCAGTTTTCTCAGATCTGCTCCCCAAAGTACCACGGGCCTGGCCTTGTCATGAAAACAGCATGGATACAGCGTACATTGGGTTTTCTCAGGAAGAGTTTCACACTCTCCAAGATCAGACCTTTCATTCCCAGTGTTATGTTTTCTGTAGCTTTGTTTTGTTTTGTTTTGTTTTAAGCTTTAAAAATGATGGAGATAGGGCTGCTTGCTTTGCAGCTGCCTTTACCAGTGCAGAAGGCCCTCCGTCTTGTATCTCTGCAGAGGCCATTCTGGATTTAACAAGAATTTGAGCTCCTTGATGGAGAATCCCATGGGAAATAACTCAGCTCTATTCTAGATCCCCCAAGGACAAGATACCCCAACTAGCTTATCTTGGCTTCTGTTATGCGTATGCAAACCAAGAAGCTAGAGACTTTGGGTGAAGCTATGCTTGAGCCCACGGAGCCCGTGGGTGAACTTAGTCAGGCCTGTGAGTGACTGAGGGTGCTTATATGATTTTCCTGTAATTCCAGCAGAGGGAGACAAGGTTGAACTTTCCCACAGGAAGTCAGCCTTAACTTAGAAGCCTGCTTTCGGAAGAGCCGGCCTGTCCTCTTTCCCACCTCTAACCCTCTAACCCTTCCCTCTCTACCATGTAGTCATCATTTTAGCATCTTGTGGTGGGAAGAACACCTGACTCATGGCCTCTACAAATTCAGCTCTACTTCCAAAACGGGATTGTGACCTCAGGATACAGAAAAGGTTTTGGAAGGAGTGGCCAGGGCATGTTACATATTCCGCCACAGACAAAGCTTTGAAATGGGGCCAGGAGTGACTGTTCTGTGTCACCCTGATTGCCTCCATCCTGATCAGAACAGAACTGGTTTTGCTACTCTGAGTCCAGGAAAGATTCTGGTTCATGCCTCGGAAAAGCTAATTGATTAGGACAAGGAGGGAAATTATCTTCCATATACTGGAGTCTTTCCTACTAAAAATGAATGAGGAAACTTGTTGCTATGCCTATATATTGTAACCAAGAGAAAAATGCCCAAAGGAAATAGAGACATGAAGGATGGATGAAGGAAACCCAGACATTTATTGCACCATTGATCAAGAAATCAAACCACCCTATAGCCTAGGATGTTCTTGCTTTTCAATTAAACACTTTTCTGTGTAAGGTCATTTTTTAAGTAAGTCTCTTAAGTTAAGTCTCTAGATATTGCAAATATCTTAGCAGACCCAGCATCTCACAGATTTATGGTCCCCTTTCAGTTTCCCCAGCGTTAATCAGGACCTTCAGTCACAGTGGCTGTGTTGAAACTGTGGCTCCTTTTTACTTTAAGCTGTCTCTTCTCCTCACCAGCCACCCCCCCCCAAAAAAAAAACCAAGATGCACTTCAGTTCCCATCATTCCTATGACTTGTTCGTATTGTTCTGTTCCATTGGCTAGCACTTTTTAAAAATACTTAACTGTTTATTTTAAGAGCTAGGTGATTCAATAATTTGGAGGGTGTCTTGGTCACTGCTCTATTGTTATGATGAGACACCATGACCAAGACAACTATTATAAAAGAAAGCATTTAATTTACAGTTTCAGAAGGTTAGTCCATGACCACCATGGTGAGGAGTAGACAGGGATGGTACTGGAGCAGAAGCCGAGAGCTTTACATCATATCCAGAGAGAGAGAGAGAGAGAGAGAGAGAGAGAGAGAGAGAGAGAGAGAGAGAACAAATTGGAAATGGTATGGGCTTTTGAATTCTCTAAACCTACCTCCTCCAACAAGGCTCCACCCCCTAATCCTTCCCAAACTGTTCCACCAACTGGGGGCCGAGTGCTCCATATTTTATAAAACCAAACGCAAAGGGGCGGGTGGGGCAGGATTCATATCATTCAAAATAGCAAACCATGAGTGGTTTAATGAGTAGAATGCTTTTATATTTATTATCTTTCTTCTCTATCTTAGGACTGAGATGAATATATGGCTTCTCCTGCTGTCTCCCATGGCTTGTTTGTGTTTGTAATCTTTGATTAATTCTCATCAGAGATCACATTTTACAAAGCTCTTAGGCTCCTGACGGAAAAATAAGACATAAGGCATGCCTCAGGGAAAGAAAAGCAAAGGCACTCACCTGTTCAGTCACTACATAATTATCCTCAGGATGCATAAAACATCTATTATTTGACCATAATAAACACACACACACACAACAAAAATACCAACAAAGAAGCAATCAAATGAGCAGGTTTTTCTGTCTCTCTCTCTTCCTCTCTCAAAAATGCACAAAGCATTCGTTTTAATAACAAACTAAATTTCTTCATCTCTATTAACAAAGGTATAAGAATACAATGTAGCACTTGGAGTAGTTTGGCCTTCTGCCCACATGCGACAGTGCTCTGCACACAGCAGGACCTACAGGACACAGTGACATGCAGAAAACAGATCAGAAATGTGCTAAGAAGACCAGACTAAGTTTCAGCATTTTTATTAGCACACATTAATTGTGTAAAAGAATGAGTTTTATTATGACATTTTCTAGATGTACATAACATACTTCAGCCATATTCCTGCTCCTTTATCTGTGGGGATATTTTCAAATATAATAAAAACAGTGGAGATATCAGAGAGATCTACCCACAGTCAGTTTAGGAGGATCAGACAGTGGTAACTCACACCTTTAATCCCAGCACAGGGAATATCCTGGGAGTGGTGACCTATACCCTTAATCCAATATGAGTTTGAGGTCATTTTAGTTTACAGAAGGAGTTTAAGGTTCCCAGGCAGGCAGTGGTGGTGCCACGCCTTAACTGAGCAAAGAAAGTATTTAAGGCAGACATAGAAAGACAGAGCAGGCAGAAGAAGCCATGAAGAGTGAGGCTTAGGAGGCTGGAAGACAGCTGGGGGAGATCTGACTGTGGTGTTTCTTCTCTGATATCTCCACCTTTCCCAGAGATTTGGCCCTGAGTTTCCTTTACTCTTACAACATTTATCCTTCCCCATACCACTTCCCTCATCCCCTGACTCTCTTCCTCTTCCCAACTAGTCCCTTAACACTTTTATATCTTCTTTTAAAATACAGATTTTGAGGGAGCTGGAGAGGTGGGTGAGAAGTTAAGAGCACTGGCTGCTCTTCCAGAGGTCCTGAGTTCAATTCCCAGCATTCACATGGTGGCTCACAACCAACTAGAATGAGATCTGTACCCTTTTCTAGTGTGCAGGCAGAACACTGTATTTATAATAAATACATATTTTTAAAAAATTTAGGTTCTGTATCATGTGACAATCGTCTTTCTGAGTGTCTCATTTTCAACATGATAATGATCTCCAGTGCCACCCACTTTCCTGAAAACAACATGGTTTCATTTTCTTTATGGCTGAGGTGTGTGTGTGTGTGTGTGTGTGTGTGTGTGTGTGTGTGTGTGTGTGTGTGTGTAAGTGTAGGTGTGTGCCAGTGTAGCCAGTCACCCACTGCTGGATGTTTAGCAGATTCCACGTAGAATTCCACATGGCTGATTGCATTTGAACCACCTGGTGTCATGTGGCTACTGTGACCAGTGCCACAATCCAGATGGGTGTGCAGGCATCTCAAGCGTATGATGACTTTGATTCTTTCTGGAACATATCCAGAGTGATTCAGCAGACCATATGACTCAGTATGGAGGTTAACTCAAAATACTAAAAATAGGAATAGCTCTCTGGGCTTCTGTAATTGCATAAATCAGCTGGGGCCTGAAGCAGAAAGGGCTCTAACGGGCCTCTTTCCTCTGTGAGGAGCGCCTCCTGTGGAGGAAGAGGCCTTAAGTGCCAAGCCTCTGCACCTGCTACCAGCCTGCCCTTCCATGGGCTGACTGTGACCTTGGAGCCAGTCCTGAGCTACTAATTGGGGGAAGCAAAGTGTGTTGAGGCCATTTGTGTTTACTATCTTTGGTTATGCTCTGGATAAGTTCCATAAAATACATTTCCTATTGATTAAGTGACTGACTGACTGACTGTGAGGATATGTATATATGTACAGTGCATGTTTATTGCTAAAATTCCTTCCCTGAGGGAGAATGTCTGCCCCTCCTCCTAAGGTCCCAATGACAAACCAAGGCATGATTCTATCAAAATTTACTCTGGGGCACTAATAAATTTATTTGGCGTCCTTACAGAGCATATGGGAGGGGTGGCTTACAGGGTGTGAATGCTCTTTTCAGGTTATACTGGAAAACCCTTACCTGAGGGAATGATGGCTTTTCCATAGCTACATAGGTGGAGCTATCTCTAGTCCTTCTCACCTCCACCTCCAGTCCTCCCCAAGACCACAAGGTGTGTGCAGTTAGGGCAGAACATCCAGCTGATTGGGAGGGATGGCTGGATACTCGAGTGAGGGACCTATTAACTGCCATCCCTCCTCCTATGAGGAAAGATAAGCAGTCAACTGCTTCGCTACGATGATATTTTGTCAGCCGAGCAAGAAGAGTTCCTGAAGATGGTGTCAGTTTACCTGGGAGGATGGTCCTTTATGACAAGGTGTTTGTGCAGGTGCCTGTGGAGGCCAGAGGGTACAACCCGTCCTTTTCTTTTCCAGCCTCCACCTTATTTTTTGAAAGTGGGTCTCTCATTGAACCTGGAGCTTACCAGTTGACTAGATTGTCTAAAGAGTTCTAGAAATCCTCTTGTCTAAACCCTCCCCCTAGTGTCAAGGTTACATATCCATTATCGTGCCTGGGCTTTGTGTGTATCCTGGGTACTCACCACCGCGCCTGGGATTTGCATGTATCCTGGGTACCCATGCATGCATCCTGGGTATTATCCACCACTGCACCTGGGCTTTGTGTGTATCCTGGGTACCCAGCACCGAGCCTGGGCTTTGTGTGCATCCTGGGTACCAAGCACCAAGCCTGGGCTTTGCTTGTATCCTGGGTACCCACCACTGCACCTGGGCTTTGTGTGTATCCTGGGTACCCAGCACCGAGCCTGGGCTTTGTGTGCATCCTGGGTACCAAGCACCAAGCCTGGGCTTTGCTTGTATCCTGGGTACCCACCACTGCACCTGGGCTTTGTGTGTATCCTGGGTACCCACCACTGAGCCCGGACTTTGCGTGCATCCTGGGTACCCACCACCGAGCCTGGTCTTTGCGTGTATCCTGGGTACCCAAACTCAGGGTCTCATGTCCGTGCAACAGCCACTGTAGGAACTGACTCATCTCCCAAGTCCCAGGAAAAAAAATTCCAATCCCAGCATCTGAAATCCCTTCATGCCCATATGCCTCAATTCATGCCTCATTGTCCTGGAAATTTTGATGGACTCAGCCACAGAACATCTCCCCCTTGTTGTTCATCCTTGAAATCAGCAAGACACTACAGTTCACTAACCACACTGAGCTCACATTGATGTCTGAAGCCATCCCATCCTCTGCCTCGATTTCTGTAGGTTGAATGGTTGTCAACAGTGTGCTGGTGAATAGTGATTTAAGATGGTTATTTCCTTAAGTTCACCAAAGACTTATTTACCATAGAAACTCTTCTCAGTTTGCTTTGCAAGATCAAGCCATATAGTATCACACAAATACAAACATGCTTCAGTCTTGATGTTATCATAAGAAATCTTGGACTATACTTTCAAAAGCATCTATTGTTTGCTATCTCAAGGAGGTGAGAAAGCCAAGCCCAAGAAATTCTGTCAAATTTTGCCTCTAGTAGATAAACATTTAGGTGAATCCCCTTCTCTTGAGATTTCAAAAAAAAAAAAAAAAAAAAACCCTACCACAAGACTCTGTGTGTGTGTGTGTGCATATATATATCATTCCTTGGTTGCCTGTGGCTTTTTTCTCTGTGTGTGTAGGGTTGAGTCTTCCTGGCTTTCCTCCACCCACTATCTTACAGAAATGCTTGCTCCCTGATCCCCTGGCTCTTACAATCTTTCTAACTCCTTTTCCAAAATGATCCCTGAGTTTTAGGTATGGGAGTGTTTCATAAATGTATGAGTTAGGACTGGGCCACAAGTCTGTAATTGGATTGGTTGTGATTTCCTACAGTGGTCTCTGTCTAGTACAAAGAAAAGTTTCCTTAATGAAGGATTAGGGCTACACCTACCTGTGGGTCAAAGGACAAATATTTAGGATGTATTTTAGTAAAGTAGCAAAAGTAGGCTCTGCTCCAATATCCAGGACTTCACTAGTAGTTGGCTGGATTTCCAGTGCCAGCCATGATTTCTCTCTTGTTGAGCTGGTTCTAAGTCCAACTAGAGAGCAGCTGGTAACTGCCAAGGTGTGTGGGCCACAGCTGTACCCTTGGCTGGATGCCTATGGTTCATAGGCATCATAGTTGGGTAGGACTGTTGGAGTGCTACCCTCCTTTGGAAGCTTCATGGTGCCTTCTCAGGGAAAAGGATTGAAAATCAGCTCAGGTGCTTGTGGTACATGGTGTCTTTAGCGATAGGGACCTCAGCCTTTCCCCTCTAGGGGACAACCAAAGGCAGTAGCAACAGCCTATGATATCTTGGAAGGCTCTTAGGCAACTCTGACCAACAACCACTCAGAAGAGGGCTTTTCATGCCCAGGGCTGGGTGTTTTGCTGGATAGTTGTCTTAGTTGGAGTTTCTATTGCTGTCATGAAACACTATGACCAAAAAGCAAGTTGGGGAGGAAAGAGTTTATTAGCCTTACACTTCACCATTGAAGGAACTCAGGACAGGAGCTCAAATCAAGCAGGGCAGGATCCTGGAGTCAGGAGCTACTTACTTGCTGGCTTGCTTCCCATGGCTTGTTCAAGGATGCAGGGCCAACAGCCCAGGAATGACAGCACCCACCATGGGCTGGGTCCTCCCTCACTGATCACTAAATGAGAAAATGCCTTATAGCTGGATCTCACTGAGGCATTTCCTCAGCTGAGGCTCCTTCTTCTGATGACTGGCTTGTGTCAATTTGACACACAAAATTATCCAGTGCAGTGGTCTTCAGCTCTTAGAAGAAGCATTGTCAACCCAGATGGGAAATTTTCATTAAGCTGCATATTTATATATAGACAAGGTTTCTCTAGTAGGTAGTTAATAGTGTAATTTCTCATAACTTTTTCAGACATCCTTACTGTCATGTCTCCCTCTCCTCCCTAAGTAGACATCCTCCATTTTAAATTTTCCGGTTTCCTCAGCTACTACAGGATATGTACTCACATCTGAAGATGTTGGGCTAAAGGCCCTTAAATGATAGAGAACATCTGACGTCTGTCTTTCTGGGTTGGAGTTACCTCCCTCAACATGATCTCCTCCAGTTCCAGACACTGAATCGCCAAGTTCATGATTTTATTTTTCTTTTCAGACGAACAGTATTTTTTACTGTATATGTGCCACATTGTCGTTATCAGTTTATCACGGAAGGGCATTTAGGTTTTTCCCATCTACTGGCTTTTATGAATAGAACAGAATGGACGTGGATGAGTAAATATCTGTAGAGTAGGATACCAAGGACTCTGGGCATACGCCCAAGAATGTTACGCTAGATCATGCAGTAGAATTATTTTTGGCTTCATGAGGATTCTCCAGACTGATTTCCATGGTGGTGGCTCCAGTTTGCAGTGCCACCAACAATGACTGAGACTTCCCTTTCCCCAATCCCCTCTTACATTGTTGTGAGTTATTTCCGTGATCCTTGCCATTCCGGCTGGGGTAAGCTGAGATATCAAAGTTTCTTTGATCAAATTTCCCTAATTTCCAGGGATGATGAATGTTTGAGGTATTTCTTATCCATTTTTTTCTCCTTCTGTGAATGAACTCCCTGTCCAGGCCTCAGGGCCATATTTTAAATGGGTCATTTGTTTGTTTGACTCTTTTGTTTTTTGAGTTTTTATTTTCTAAGATATTAATCTACTGTCAAATGTGTAGCTGACAAAGATTCTCTCCCATCCTGTGGTCTTATGTTCCACCAGTTCAATTGTTTCTTTAGCTGTGCAGAAGATTTTTAGCTTCAGACAAAATTTTTGGCCTTAATTCTTAGGCAAATGGAGTCCTATTCAGAAAAGTCATTTCCAAGCTGGGTGGTGGTGGCACATGCTTTTCATCCCAGCACTGGGGAGGCAGAGGCAGATGGAGCTCTGTGAGTTTGGGGCCAGCCTGGTATAGAGTGAGTTTCAGGATAGAAAGCCCTTCCTACACCTATATCATATAAGGTTCTGCCTGTGCTTTCTTTTAGAAGTTTTGGCGTGTCCAGCTTCCGGATTAGGTATTCAATATATTTGAAGTCCGTTTTTGTACAAGGTGATAGATACAGGTCTAATTTCATTCTTCTGCATGTGGGCATCCAGTTTTCACAGCAATTTTTTTTCTTCAGCATATTTTTGGCATCTTTGTTGACTATTAAATGGTTGAATTCATGTGTACTCGTGTCTGGGTCTTTGATTTTGTTTCATTGGTTGACATGTCTATTTTTGTACCAGTACCATATTGTTTCTATTACTATGGGTCTGTATCTTAACATCTGGAATGGTAAGGCTGGAAAGATGCGATGGTTCAGTAGTTAAGAGCAATGACTGTCCTCCCAGAGGTCCCGAGTTCAATTCCCAGCATATGGTGGCTCACAACCATCTGCAGTGGGATCCTATGTTCTCTTCTGGCATGCAGGCTGTTACTTGCAGATGGAGCATATACGTAAGATAGATAAGAAGACCTGGAATGGTAACGTTCTCAGCATTGTTCTTCTGGCTCAGAGCTATTCATGTTCTTCTGTGATTCCATATAAATGTTGGGATAGTTTTTTTCTGTTTTGTCAAGAATGAGATAGGATTTGGATTAGAATTGCATTGAATCTGTATATAGCTTTTGGTATAAAGGTCATTTTCTACCAATCCATGAACATGAGATGCCTTTCCATTCTCTAGTATCTTTTTCTATCTCTTTCTTTAAGGCTTAAAGTTGTCATTGTAGGAGCCCTTTACTTCCTTGGTTTGGTTTATTCCTCCATATTTTATTTCCTTTGAGGATGTGTGTCCACGATCTCCTTCTCTGTATGTTTTTGTTGCTGTCTAGAAGAGCTATTGATTTGTTAAAGTTAATTCTGTACCCTGGCACACTGCTGAGTTCATCATTGTAGATGCTTTCTGGTAGAATTGTGGGCTCTTTGATATATAGTACCATCTACAAATATCAACAGCCGGCTCCTTTAATTCCTTTCTCTTGATTTATGCTCCAGCTCGACTTCAATCACAATATTGAAAAGAGAGTGAGGGTAGTACACAGCCCTGACTGACCTCAGCAGGACTGCTTCAAGCCTTCTCTGTTCACAATGGTGTTGGCTGTGGGCTTCTCATATACAGCTTTTACTATGTTGGATTCCCCCTGGTCTTACATTCTCTGAGACTTTTATCATGAAGGATTTTGTCAAAGGCTTTTACTGTGTCTATTGAAATGACAACACGATTTTTGTATGTTTGTTTATGTGGTTTATTATATCTATTGATTTGTATATGTTGAATCATGTTTGCATTTCAGAGATAATGCCAGCTTGGTCATGATGAATGCTCCTTTTGGTGTGTATCTGCATTCAATTTGCAAATATTTTACTGAGCACTTTTGAGGCTATGCCCATTGGGAACATCGGCCTGTGGTTTTCTTTTCTTGTCTTGGCTTTACCTGGAATGGATACTGCAATGATACCGACCTTTTAGAAGATGCTTGGGAGTGCTCATCTTGATTCTGTTCTGAATACTTAAGACGGATTGGCTGTAGGTCTTCTTCGGGTGTCTTTAGAATTCTGCTGTGAATCTATCTGGCCCCAAATTTGTGTTAATTTTGTTTGGTTTTGTTTTCTGGAAAGCTTTTAAATTACTATTTCAACCCCCTCATGTGGGGTGTGTGCGTGTGTGTGTGTGTGTGTGTGTGTGTGTGTGTGTGTGTGTGTGCTGGTTTGCATAGGAATATTCTCCACAAGCTCACATGTTTTACTTTATGGTCCCCAGATGGTAGAACTGGGCAGTAGTGGAAGGTGTGGCCTTATTGGAGAGGATGTGTCAGTGGGGGTGGCTTTGGGATTTCAGAAAGCTCACATGATTCCTATCTAGTTCATCTCCCCCCCCCCCCCCCCTTATCAGATGTAAGCTCTGAGCTATGGTTTCAGCGGCCATGATGGTCGTGGATTCTAACCCTCTGGAACTGTGAGCCTCACATTAAATACTTTCTTTTATAAGTTCCCTTGATCATGGTGGTTTATCACAATAATAAAAAGTAATTAGACAAAGACTTTAGATTGTTGATATTTTTGGTTTAATTTTAGTGGATTTACTAAATCTAAAACTTTATCCATTTCTTTCTTTTAGAGTTTCCAACTTAATGTAATACACACAAGTTTTTAAGGCACCCCTTACAATAGTTTTAAATTCATTGGTGTCTATTGTAATGGCTCCCTGTTCATTTCTGATCTTATTAATCTGCCCCCCCCCTTCTGATTAGTTGGGTCAAGGGTCTGTGGACCTTTTTATCTTCTCAAAGAACCAGCTCTTCAATTCCTTAATTCTTAGTATTGTTTTCTTTGTTTCTATTTCATTGACTTCTGCTCTGATTTTTATTATTTCTTGCTGCAGACTGGGCTTGGATTTGGTTTGTTTTGTTTTTTTTTAATTTTTTTTAGTTGCATCATTAAGTCATTTATTTCTGTTCTTTCTGATTTTTTTTTAGTGTGTGTGTGTGTGTATGTGTATGCTACGTAAAGATGCAATATACACAGAGTGTCTGGATATTATATGTTATTGTCTTGACTTTGTGGTTTTTTTGACTGCAAAAGAAGGAATAAAAGCTGCTAAGAGACATTTGATTATAGATGCTTCCGGATTAATCTAAAATATATATTTTGTAAATGTGTTGACTTTAAAATTGAAATCAAAAGATATGCTACTTTGGAGAAGAGGTTTTCATTTTATTTCCACAGAAAATCAGAGGCTGTGGATTTATTCTGGGTTAAAGAAAATAAGGTTTGATCAAGGAAGACCCTCCTGAAAAATCTCTTATGGGAAGAGATGGCCACATTAGCTTCAAGGCTGCCGATTAAGATGATCTAGCCTCAGGACCCCCATAAGATTGCCAGTGCCCCCAGTTGGCAGGAAGTAGTCTAGAAAACTATACTCATATTCTCAAAAAAATAAATTATGAATGTTTATCTTTGTTTAGAGGGTGTGGTTATTGTTCATAGTCAATATCTTTCAAAAAAAGAAAAAGGGGATATACATATGATAGAATAAAAGAATCAATTATTGAATCTACTTTTAAAAACAACTACTTGTTTTAAATAATTTACATTGGTATTGATTTTGGTTTATTGATACAAATTTAAGGTTAATTTTGTTATGCTGGATGTCTATTTCTACTTTTGTTTAAGATATTATGTCTATGAAATTTCTTTAAAATTGTAATATATAATTAAAAATATTGTTATCTTTGTCATCTATGATAATCAAACTTATATTAGTTAGGTTTTTTAGATATACAAAAATATATTTCAACTAGATAGGTAATCTTCAAACACTCCAAAGACCTACAGAATATAGCATTTAAAATGTTTTAAGAACTTAGACTTTTCTGAACAATGGGACATATCTGCTCCTGGCAGCATGAATCTACTTCAAGAGGATGATGGACATCAAAGAAATTCTATGTGGAGTTTACTTTCTTTGTGGCAAAAGTTGGCCACTGGGAAAGAGTTTGTTCTTGCCTTGACTGTCTGACAGTATAGTGTATAAACTTGACATGGAGGACTCATAGGAAAGTGACTATTGAACTTTTTCAGAACAAACTGAGATGCTCTTTCAGGTTCTTGTTTCACAGAGAAAACTACCAGATATTCTGTAGGACAGAGGAAGAGATGACTGATGAACTGTGCCAAAATGGGTGGATAGTCCTTCATATTTCCTGCTTCACTGAAAGGTACTTCAGAGACTCTGGGCCTGTAGGCTGAAGATGGATGCTCCAACGTTACAAAGGAACTTTGGGTGACTGTCCAGGCAACCAGATGTCTCTGTCATTTCTAGGAAGTTGCTTGCACTTCCTGTTTACTTGGGTAATAATGTATATCCTCTGTGGTCTTTGATAGAGTTAAAGATCAGATAGTTACAGTTTTTCTTAGTTATAATAAATGATAAGTTAGATATGAAACTTTAGACTCACAAGCATAAGGTAGATGATAGAATATTTTTTAAATTGTAATAAATAAAAATAGACTAGATATTATGACTATAATTCTTGCTTGATAGCTGTTTTGTTTTATGTAATTTTACTATGTTAAAATCCTTCTTTTTGATTAGACAAAAGGGGGGAGGTGATGTGGGATGTCTTTCTGTATGCCATGAATTATCATTGGATAATAAAGGAATTAACTGCTTTGGCCTATGGCAAAGCAACTTATAGGCAGATGGGAAATTCAAGCATAGATAAAGGGAAAGGAGGACAGAGTCAGACAGAGACACAGGAAGCTGCTGCCTGGAGAAGGCAAGATGTGGAAGCACAGGTAAGCCAGGAGCTATGTGGCAGAACAAAGATCAGTAGAAATGGCTTGAGTTAAGATGCAAAAGCTAGCTGATAATGAGCCTGAGCCATAAGCCAAACAGTTTGCAAATAACATAAGCATTTGTGTGATTATTTGGAACTGCTGGTCCAGATCTTGGGGCGAGACCAGGCCAGAAACTATTACTACAATCTACTACTAATGGTAGTCATTTTAATCTGTGTCTTTAAACTCAGTAGTATGTGTTTTCATAAAATTGGGTGTGTCAGAGTTTTGTGTTTGGGGTAGTAATGTCTTTTTGGTTAACTGCTCCCTTGATGAGAATGAAGGGAATGTTCTCTTTATCTATTATAACTAGTTTTAACTTGAAGTATATTTTGCCTATATTAAGATAGCAATGCCCATTTGCTTCCTAGTCCCGTTTGATTGGAGTGTGTTTGTCCATCACTTAAGGCAGTTTCTATCTTGAAAGCTAAGTTGCGTTTCTTGTAGACAACAGACAGATGTTTCTTGATCCGTGTGGCCATCCTATGTCTTTTAAGTAGAGAATCGAGGTCATTGATACTGATGTTACTATTGCAATGTGTGTGTCAATTGTGTTCATCGTATTGTTGGTTTTGGTGTTGCTTGTGTTTGCAGTGATATTTTGTGTTTTAGTAATTACGATTGCATTTCTTTCCATGGTCTCTTGGCTATTCTCATTCTTCTCTTCAGCCCAAAATATTGCTTTCTGGGTTGTTTTGTGTGTGTGTGTGTGTGTGTGTGTGTGTGTGTGTGTGTGTGTGTGTTTGTGTTTTGGAATTTTTTTGTAAATTTTAAATGCTCTTTCTATCATGGAAAGGTTTTGTCCCTCCTTTAACTATGGTGGATAGTTTTGTCTAGACTGGCCATCATGGTCTTTTAGGACTTTGAATGCATTTCCCAGGCTCTTCTGGCTTCCAAGGTTTTCATTGAGAAATAAGTTGTTATTCTAATGGATTTTCCTTTATACGTGACTTATGTTTCTTCTCCTGGAGCACTAGGTATATCTTCTTTGTTATGTATACATAGTGTTTTGACTATGAGATGCTGTGGGGATTTTCTTTCCTGGTCTTATCTATTTGGAATTCTGCATGTTTCTTGTATCCATACGAGTGTGTTCTTTTCTTAGTTTTGGGAAGTTTTCTTCAGAGATTTTTTTTTTCAAGATCTGGTTTATATCATTGACTTGGAATTCTTCTCTTTTATCTATGCCTATAATTCAAACGTTTGATCTTTCCATGGTGCCCCATATTTTCTGTCTGTTCCTTTCCTGTGTTTTAAAGTGTTTTACATATTCCTTGTTGATTTGGTCTAAATCCTCTACTTTATCTTTGTGTCCTGAAATTCTGTCCTCTGCTTGATCCATTCAACTTACAAGGCTTTCCTTGACCTTTCCATTTGAGTTACTATGTTTTTCAATTCCATCTTCATTTCAGCTTGAGTCCTCATCAGCATCTCTCTCCTTACTGAATTCCGTTCTCAGGACCTGGAGTGTCTTCATCATTTCCATCAGCCTTTTATTTGTGTTTTTTTGGGCATCACCTGGGCATTTATTCTCTTAATATCATTAAGATCTTTGTGTATTCTTTAAAGCCCTTTAATTATTTGATGAAGTTTATCATTGTTCTTTTAAATTTTGTGTCCTGGGGCTCATCCAAGGAAGTCTCATTAACAAACATTTCTACAGGACTGGTAGCTTTGGGAGAGAAGGTACTGGGTGGATCATTTGTATCATTTGTATTTTGCAATGAGATCTGATATGGAGACAGCATGTTTGAGGCAAAAGAGAAGGTATGTAAGTGACTGAGCCTAAAGGCTGGAAATAGCTTAGGCGGAATGAAGTCAGGTGCACAGAGGGCTGGTGTGCAGAATGTGCATCCTGGTCTGGGCCTGGAGTGTAGGGGTGGATCTGACCGGTATGAGAGGTTGGATTTGGTAGAGGAGGGCCTGTGGATTTGGGGGCTGGCAGGATGGGTCCTGATGGAAGAGATTGGTTGTGATTCCAACAGAGTTGGCCAGTCCTGGGCCAGGGCACTGGATGTGGAACCCTGGCTAGATCTGGCACACTGGGGAGTTTGTTTGACAGGAAAGTCAGGTAGACTCAATGAGAGACCCTGGAGAAAGATGTGCAGGGTCTGGCTGGGTGGAGGGTCGGACATGACATCACTTTTGCTCTTTTATAAGAGTTTATACTCTTGCTACATCAGTCTCATCAAAGCGGGTCCCCCTGCCTGTAATCTAATGATCTCACAGCAGCTCCTACCCCTCCTTTTCTCCCTTCCCCTCCTCCTTTTCCTCCTCCAGTTACTTCCTCCTTTTCATTTAGTTTCTTGGTTCTTCAATGTAGTCTAATCTTCCTGCCTCAGTCTCCCAGAATACTGAAATTATAGCTGTGACCACAACACCTGGCCTAGGCCCCGAGTCTTAAAGACTCTACCCCTCTGGAGACAGAAACAACAAGCATTCAAAAACAACTCAGACTATAGAAAGTACAAGGCTAAGCTAGCTTGCCTGAGTTTCACCTTTTCAGCTGTGGGGTTCTGGGAGTTCTCAGTTTCCCAACACAGTCTGGAAGTTCTCAGTTGTGTGAGCTCAGCCTGGAGAGGCAGTAATCTGGAGTCCTGAATGTAGCCCCTCTCCTGTGGGACTTTGATTCTGTCCTGTCATGGAGACAGAAGCCTGGACCTATAGACCGTACCCCAAGGACTGGACAAGTGTCAAAGGCTAGCACTTGATGGGAGCTCATTTATTTCCAGGCGTTTCTGAATGTAAAGGCCCAGTGGCTGATGACAGGAACACTGTACCCATGGCGAGCCCTTTCCCCACTGCCCTCACAGCCTCTGCTGTCGCTGCCCTCCTGAGGATCATGGCAAGCAGACAGACAATGCCTTAGCCTTTCCACATTTACTCTTCTTTCTGTTGGGCCAGCTTGAAATACAGACCCTCACTGACATGGTCACCGCATTTGAGGATGAACTCATGTAGACCAGCCCCAAGAACGGTCCCACAGGACACAGGAATCCAACCTCAGTTCAGAAAATCCCTGACATCTGACGCAGGAGGATTTGTGGGGTTAGTGGAAATTGCTTTCTCCCGCTGGCCAGATTACAGACTCTGGCTTCATTTTTGCAGGAGTAAACATCCTTCTAACGACAAACACAGCAATGATGCCTTAGGAGGGACCGGCAGTGGCTTCTCACGGCTCCTCCTCACAGCTTCTCGGGAGAACTGTTTGATTTGGAAATCTATGTTGGCTGCTCAGAATATGAAATTTGGCGTCTTCCTGTTGTGGTGGGGATGGATTCTGGCCGCTGAGAGCACAGTGCACTGGCCAGGAAGAGAAGTTCATGAGCCATCGAGGAAAGGCGGGTGAGTAACATGAAGCAAAGGCCTTGGGGAAGGGTGAGAAGCAGGTTCTGCGTGGTCCAGTCTCAGGCAGCAGCACGGCCAGGGCTGTGTAGAAGCTCCCCTCCCCCCACCCCACCTTCTCTTTCCCTTTCTGGAAACTAGAATGGTGGTTTCCTTTGTGACGGTATACTTGACAGTATTAGCATATATTCTTAAACTTGTTATTAATTATCTTGGATTAAAAACATTCCGGAAAAGAAAATATTGCACTTTTTTTTTTTTTTTTTGATGACTGACTTTCTACATAAATTCTCAAGGAACTAATGGAAGATTTGATCTGGGGGAATGATTTTTGCGACTAATTATTTCCGTTATGGACGCACAACTCTTTTCAGTTTTGTTTTAAAAGCTGTGTCCTTCAGGTCATGCCCACGACTGCAACTGGGAGAGGCTACGGTTGTACGTGCTCCCTGGCTGTAGTCACAGGCAGATGAAGTTTAGACAGGCAGTGGCCTGGCCTTTGGTCTCACCTGGCTCCAAGGCCACACTGGCCTGCTGTGCACCTATCCCACTGACCCGCCCTGCATCGGTCAGTAAATTAGGTCCTGGAGATTTCCCTCTTTACTCATGTGGAGATGGATGAAGAAAAGGCATCTTTTGGTCATCGGTGTTAATTCCCGGTCCATCCTGAGTTTTCCTAGTATTTGGATGTAAACCCACAGAGTGAGGAAGATCAGCTAACATGAAGGGAAGTGTGTCTCTCAAAGGTCAGGATCCCGTAAACGCCTGTCTTGTTTCTCTGTGTTCCTCCTGAGGCCTCCATACACCAACCAGCTCCACAGCTCAGATGTGCTCACCATGCTAGTTTCTGTCTGCTTCTACAGTGTCATATGACCAGCAGCTCAGACATCCAGTGCTCACAGTGAGCCTGGCGTACTAAGGAGGACCACTATGCCCTGAGCACAGAATTGCTTGGGAAAATGGAATTTGTACAGTGATACAGCCCCAAAATACAGGGATGGTTTGACCAAATGTGCTCGTGGGAATTAAAACTAACTAACCCTATTGTCACCAAAGACTTCACAGCCCTTTTCCCAAGACACAATTAGAATGGCAATGTGTTTAGAGAGGTTAGAGATTGAATAGAATCTTGTAGAATATTAATTTTTATTAAAAATTTTATTAATTAAAAAATAAAGTATAAACTAATTATTCACAGAGTATAAAGTATTATATAGGCATAAACATGGAATAATTAAATCAAACTAGTTAACATAGCTGTCACCTTTGATACTTAGGGGTTTTTTAAAATAAATTTTATTAGTTTATTTTGTGTGTAAGGGCATGTTTTGTCTGCATGTATGTCTGCACACCTTGTGTGTGTCTGGTGCCACAGAGGCAAGAAGACAGCATTGTACCCCCTGCTAATGGAGTTAAAGACAGTTGTGAGCTGCCATGTGGGTGCTAGGAATTGAATCTGGGTCTTCTAGAAGAGTAGCCAGTGCTTTTAACCACCGAGCCAACTCTCCACTCCCCTTAGGATTTTACTTTGGTGAGAAAACCCGAAATGATTGCTGACTGCTCTGAAATCTACAGCACATCATAACTACAGTCACCTTGCTGAGCAGTATTACAACAGGAAGGTGTCTGCCCTTTGCACAGCAGGTCTCTGACCCCCAGGCCTGAGTAACTGTCCTGCTGGGCTTCTGTGACATCAGCTGTTTAAGGCTCTGGCTGTAAGGGAGGTGTGCAGATGTAAGATGTGCAGTCAATTTAAGAAATTATGCGTAAGAGCACAGCATTGCACATTTGTAATCTCAGTTCTTGCGAGGACAAGGTAGGTCGTTCTCAAGTACATAGGTTCAAAGCTGTGAGACTTGTCTGGGCTACATGAAGCTCTCTCTCAGAGAAAACAGGAGGAAGGTAGGGAGGAGAAAAAAAGAGAGAGGAAAAAGAGAGAGGGAGAGAAGAAATGAATTGGTTTTATATGCCGTGGAAATCTCTTTCTAGCAATTAAAAACAAGGAATTAGATTTGGGTCAGAATTTGGGCCTATGAGGGAGATTGAGAATCATTAGCGTAAGGTATTTGTCCTGTGTCTAGCTGACTGGAGTTAGAATGATATCCTGCAGGTTCCTCCATGTTGTCAGCAGACATTCCTTTTGCAAAGGGCTGTCTCGTGTCTGTTAAAAATACACCACATCCTCTTCATACGCAATTTAGCCATTGTGAACAGTGAACAGTGCCGTGGTGAATGTGGAAATCTGTGGAATGCAATCATCTGTTCAAAACACGGAATTCAAAACCTTTAAATATAGGCTCTGCAAAATGAGGGCATGAAAACTCTATTTGTTGTTTGAAGAGCCTCGTAGTTTTCTGGAATAGCGATATTGCTCTGTACCCTCACCAGCAATGCCCTTCGGCAGGCCTTGCTGACACTTGCTTTTCCAGTTTTTACTGGCCGCTTGCAGTTTCTTTTGAAAAGAGAAAAGTGGCAGGCAGAGGTGGGTCTTTGTTCTGTTTTCAATCCGGTGATTTGCTTTCTTATTGAGTTGAATTCCCTGTGACTCTTCTCAGATGAAAGCCTTGTCAGTATCTTCTCCCAGCCGCAGGTCTGTAGTCCAGACTGGTCTCTTCATTCAACTAATTGTTTCTGTCAACATGCAGGAGCTGTGAGGTTGAGATAATCTCACAGTCTTGTTTCTGTTGCATGAGCATTTGAGGTCACGCCTGAAATACTGTCGTCCCCCACCCCAGCTCAATGGCACAGAGTTCTCCTTATGTCTACTGGAGTCTCATAGTTCCATGTCTAACACTTGGTTCTTTAACTCATTTTGGTTCGTTCTTGTATAAGAGCCCAGTTCATCCTTTAGCATGTAGATATCCAGCTTTCCCAACACTCTTAATGGAACAGAGTGTCAATTTCCTAGTGTTCTCGGTGCCTTTGTGGCTCAGTGGCAGAGCACTGGTTCCTGAGTATCTTATTTGCTGTTCTATTATAAAAGGGGCTGTTTTATTGACTTTCCTTTTGGATGGCTCATTGCTAGTGTATAGAAATGTGCTTTCTGTGTCCTCCAGCTTCACTGGATGTATTTGTTTGTTTATTATTTCTAATAGTTTTGAGTAGACTCTTGGGCTGTAGGACCATGCTATCATCAATCACGGGTTGCTCCAGTAAGAGCAAGCAGTACTACAGCTGAACAAAGAGTGTAAGTGTCCATATTCGCCTCATTCCTAGAAAATGAAATACTTTTTTAAAAAGTTACTTTTTGAACTTTTTCATTTTTTATTATGGAAGACACACATTGCAATTTTTTAGTCTGTGAATATATTTTTGTGACTTTGTTATATTTAATATGACTTTGCCTACATATTTACTTATTTTTAGCCTACAGAAACATTATTTGATTAGCTTCATAATAATGTGCAATTATGCATAATACACTACCACATAAGCATTTTATTTATTAACATTTAGTTTCTTTCTCTTTATTACTACAAATATATTTTAAAAGATTTATTGATTCTTACATTCTGTGTACAAATGTTTTATCTGTATGTATGTGCACCACATGCATATTGCTGTCTGGAGGGGTCAGAGAGCAAACATATTGAAGGTTGTGAGTTACCATAATAAGGGTTCTGGGTACCACTGGAAACTGAACCTGGATTCCCTCTAAGAGCAGCAAATGTTCTTAACCACTGAGTCATTTCTCTAGCCCTTATTATTGTAAATATTATAAAGATTATTTACTTAGGATAGACTCTTGAAAGTGTCCTGGATAAGACAGATGTGGTGGAACATGCTTTTAATCCAGCACTCAGGAGGCGGAGGCAGGCAGATCTCTGTAAGTTTGAGGCCAGCCTGGTCTACAGAGTGAGTACCAGACAGCCAGAACAAACAGTGAGAGCCTGTCTAAAAACAAAAACAACAATAAAATACAACAGAAAGTATCCTGGATCAACTGGCAAGTGGACACTTCGAACTCCAGGAGCGGGCCTGGAGATGTTTGCATGATTAAAGTCTCTTGATACTCATCCTGAAGAGCTTAGCTCCATCCCTGAGTCCTGAAAAGTAAACTCCTACAAATTTCCCCCTGAAATTCACATGACATGTATGAACACACACACACACACACACACATACACACACACACACACACACACACAAATAATAAAAATCTAGGTAGATTTGACTACATTTTTTTAAAAAACAGAAAGTTTTTATCTAATTTTTATCTCATCATTAAAATTAGGTTTTGTTTTTATGTAACCTAAACTTTCACCCAGATTCAAAAAAATCTCTCTGAAGGCGTATCCAAATATGACTCCCCTTTGTGTATCATGTAGGACACTGAGCAAAGTTTCTAGAATGGACTGATACATACTCCTTCTTTTCACTGGAAAGCTGGAAACGTGTGTTCCATGACCCAGGGTCTGCTGGTTCCATAACTTCTTACCATGCTAAAACCTTCACTCCACTTCGAGGAAACCCAGGTAGCTTCAGCAGAATTCCATCCCAGAGAGACCAGGCCTGCTCGCATATCAGGAAATGTGATAGAGTGGTAGGAAGGGAAACAGAAAATAACCAGAGGTCCTGGAACATGGAGAGACAGTGAGTGGTCAGGGATAATAGTGGGATGCACAGGGGCAGAGAGATGGGGCCCAAAGCTAGAATTGCCAGGATTTGCATGGTATTAGGATAAGAAAGCAGATTTAGGTGAAAGCCCAGCAAGCATGTGGGTTGCTTGTCTGGGAGAGTGGTCCTGCCAGGGGCAGGAGGGCAAAGAGAGGAGCCACGTGAAGAAGAAAGAACGCAAGGCTATGAAGAGACATTTTCAGGAAGGGATGGACAGCTCAGGGAGAACCTAGGGAGAGAATATGGCATAAATAAAAGCGGTAACCAAGATGGGAGAGGATGAACATTTCAGAGGTCAGAGGTAGAGGGCACAGCATTGCAGGCCTGGAATGCCAGCACTTGGGAGGTGAATCATGTTTAGCTACATAAGGAGTTTGAGGTCACCCTGGGCTTCATGAGACCTTGTCTGGCAGCAGGGGGCGGGAGAGGAGGGGCATATAGTTCATGGATAAAATGCTTTTCTAGCATACATAAAGGTTTCATGCTCAATACCAACACCCAGCTCCACACACTTACAGAAAAGAAAACTATTTGAGGAGACTCTGTGCAGGAAGTGAGACCAGAGACCAGAGAAGTGACCAGAGTGGGAGATTAGAGAGGTGTTAAGGATGCTAGGAACCTTTGGAGATTTTCACGTGTTTGTTATAGGAGTTATGAGGTGGTCATTCACAGACCTCTGCATTATATTTAAGGAGGCTCAGTCCTCTGGGGGCCTCAGACTAGGGAAGCATCCCAAAGAGCCGTCAACGGTTTCCTAAGGAGGGGATGGTCAATGAGGTGGGTTTACACCAAGATCAGAACCAGTCAGGTAGAAGTCTGAGGAGTGATACCAGATATTGGAGCCCCCACTCTTAATAGCCTTCACAAGAGCAGATGACAGTGGTTAGGTAGAGAAGTCTGTAGCTCACTGCTTTAATCCCTGGGGCAGGGACTGGGGCTAGAACCAGGTGGAGATTCAGCCAGTTCACCTCTGACAGGGCTGTAATACAGGAGCTCTCTGTGACCAACATACTCCTGTTTTGTTTCTAATGCCTAATCTATTTAATCAGCCGCGGGGACATCACTCATTTAGTGAGGCTCCCACCTATCCAAAGTCACATAGACACGGAGTGGATAAGGTGACTGCTGGGCCTGGGAGATGACTCAGCTAAGAACACTCACTGCTCCTATAGAGGACCAGCCTTTGTTCCTAGCACTTACATGGTAGCTCACAACCAACTGTAACTTCAGTTCCATGTCTGATTTTCTCTTCGGATCTTGTGGGAAACCGGCACATATGTGCAGATAATCATTCATACTATAAATTATTTTTTTTAAAAGATAAAAATGCTAAACAAAAATTGTTCACAAAAGGTGTGGTGTAGGTATTGGAGATACAGCGGCACAGAAGGAAGGCAGTTCCAAAGGAATGGGGGGGAGGGGAGGTACAATCTGAAACTTCTGTCAAAGAGAATAGGAGGAGAAATAAAACACGAAAGCTTTAAATGTAAAAGGAGTGTCTCCTAGAAGGAAGGGGCAGGGAACTTACATTCAGACATGTACCAGCAAATCAGCAATGTTCTTGGTAGAGACTGCGCCTAAGGCACAGGCAGACAAACAATTCTCAATGTGTGTGTCTATGGAAGGGTAATGAGTAGTTGGTCAGATCTTTGTGTTAAGGCCCACCAGATTCTTAGGAAGTGGTTATCAGTGATGGTGGCAGATGGATGGCTTGATCCAATGACTCCAAGACAAGACAGAGCAGCAGGCGAGTACAGCCAGCACTGGGCTGCCTTTTAGTCCAGCCTCAGGGCAAACCTCCCTTCCATGTACAGACTTCAGTGTCAGAGTAGTCACATGTAAAAACAGTTGTGAACCTTCATGGAAACAGCCTATCTATGTCTCTCAGTCTACTCATCCGCCCATCCATGGGAAAGGGAGAAATTTATTTTTAAAAGTTCAGGGGCTGGAGAAATGGTGAAGTACTTATTGTTAGGTTTGGTTCCCAGCACCCACATGGTGGGGCTCAAAACCATCTATAACTCAATTTCCAGAGATTTGACTCTCCCTTCTAAACTCTTCAGGCACCAGGTACAAACCGTATGCACACGTATAGGTAGCCAAAACACCCATACATATAAAATGGGATAAATATAAATTAATATGTCACTGGGGATGGGCTTGGGGGCTTCAGAGCCCATGACAGCCCCAGTCTCTCTCTTTCTCTGTTCACAGATCAGGATGTAGCTCTCAGCTACTTCTCCAGCACCACACCTACCTGCCACCATTACTCTTTGCCATGATGATATTGGATTAAGCCTCTGAAACTATAAGCAAGCCACATTCTAATGCTTTCCTTTATAAGAGCTGCCTTGGCCGTCATGTCTTTTCAGCATAGAGTAGTGACTAGAGCAATATGCAATCCAAGAAGCAGATTATTAGTTATCAGAACCACTTAGTAAAGAGTCAGAGGAAATGAGCTATTAGATCTGAGGGAAAATACAGAACACTCACCATGTGGAATATGCATAAGCTCCAGGACCCTCCAGGAAACACCACATCCCATGAGCATCCTCACAGTATCAGAATGGAGTACATGGGCTCTGGCAGGTGATTGACCCTTCCAACATGGCCTCAGGCAGAAGACAGAGACCTTCAAGTATCTCTCACCTTCCAGCGATGTCCCTATAACAGATGCCAACACCCTCAGTGACACCTTGAATCCCAATTTATTCCTTTATTTGTATGTGTGTGGGAGGGGACTGAGACAAGTTCTTGATGCGCCGCTTAGGCTGAGCTCAAACTCACACCAAGCCTCCTGCTTTGACCTTCTGAATGTTGGGATTAGAAACTCCACATCCATGCATGTCTCCAATCCCTTCACAGCTAAGGAGACACTTACCAGGTCAGAAAAATTGGGGTTCAAGACCTGGTTCCTGTTGCTCAAGCTCACTCCTTCCAGAAACGACACCCAAGACCAATGTTCAATAGCTACTCTGGCAGATAGACACTCTGAACTAGGGGCTAGGGCGGGGGCTTGGTTGACTTAAGGGAACCACAGAGAAAACACAGGTATTTGGCCCTTGCTTGCTCTGTGTTCTGCCCCAGTGTATGGTCAGGCTGGCCCACTGGCCAATCCCTGAGAATAGTGATTCCCACACACCTCATGACCTTTTCTGTGATTCTCCCTAAACACCATTATGTCCTCTTGGTCACATTATGCCTCTGTAACTGTCACCTTCTCACAAAAGTTTCTCTAGCCACATGCATAAAACAGCCATCTCAGTACCCTCTCCCTCCTCCAGAACATGGCTATTGTCTTAGCCAGATTCCACATGCCTGTGAGGCGTGACAGAGCTTTGGCTGTATCCTTGACAAGCTCCTATGCAATGTGATGTAGGTGTAACAGTTCTAGGCAATAGCAATCAATTTTACCTCCAAAATGGATGGGATAGTGGAAGGGAGAGATTCTCCAAACAATAAGAAGGGCTGGATAGGAGACTTACCCCAGCTACAAACTTACCAAAGACCTTGGATGAGTCATGGCAGCTTCCAGACTGCATAGGAGGGAGGATGGATCATCCGTCACTGTATTGCTTTGCTTTCTATGGCTATAATAAAAACACAGCCAAAAGAAAGTTGGGGAAACATTCCTTTCATTTACAGTCCATCACGAAGGGAAATCCTGGCAGGAACTGAAGCAGTGACCACGGAGGAACACTGCTCACTGGCTTGTTCCTCATAGCTTGCTCAGCGTTTGTTTCAAACAATGTTGTTTGTTTTATTATTTTATGTGTATGAGTGTTTAGCCCACCTTCCTGTATGAGCATCACATGTATGCATGGAGCTTGCTGAGGTCTGAAGATACAGATGCTTGTGAGCTACCATGTACATGCTGGGAATTTAGCCTGGGTCCTCTAGAGGAGTAACAAGCACTCTTAACTGCTAAGACAATCCTCCAGTCCCTAAACTTGCTCCTGTATACAACCTGCCCAGAGGTAATATCACCCACTTTGAGCTGGATCTTCCCATATTAATATTAACCAAGAAAATGCGCTACAGACTTCTTTCAGGAAGTCTGATGGAGCTATTTTCTCAGTTGCGGTTTCTCTTCCTAGATGACTCTAGGTTTGTGACACGTTGACAAACAATAACATCCAGCACAGTCATTTCCTACTTGTTGGCAGGATTGTGTGAGTCAATACACACGTACTTTGACTGTTGCGAAATTCAGCGAGCTGGCAATGGGTAGATTACTATAAGCCTTATCGCCCAACTTCTATGGATTTGATGTTGCGAAATAATCTTTTTGAAGGCGTGTCACTCTGATTGGTTTAATAAAAAGCTGAATGGACAACAGCTAGGTAGGATTTTCAGGCCCAAAAGGTGCCAGGAGGAAGAGGGAGATGCCAGAATGCAGAGCAAGCATCTTGGGCATTGTAAAGTAAAGATAACTGACTCATGTAAAGGAATGTAGATTAAAAGGAATTAAGTTACAAGAGCTAGTTAAAAATAAGCCTAAGCTATTGGCCAAGCTTTTATAATTAATAATTAGTCTCTGTGTCATTACTGGGGAGCTGACAGTCCCAATGAAAAGGTCTGGCTACGATTTGAGATTGAAAGGTTTTCAGTGGGAAATCGTATGTCTGCTTTTCACTTCAGTGTTGGTGTGATGGTTAGAGCAGAGAAGCAAAGCACAGGAAGGCCTGCCCTTTGTCTAGAACCACGTGATTCTGTTGGTGGGAATGGAGAGCGCAGAAGAGGGAACAGGATCCTACGGTGGAGGCTGAGCCAGGACTAGCTGGGTGCTGTGACCCTGCGTCCTATTCTGGGCCTTCTGCATAGGAAGAAAGAAAAGTTGAGTAACTACACCTCTAACTGGGGAGGAAGTGTTAGACACATAGGCGAGGGAGGAAAAGAAAAGAAAACCACAGGCAGGATTGGCAGTTCTGGGCCACATAAAAGATTTATTTCCTCGGCTATTAAAATGTCAAGAAAGCAAGATTGCTTTCATCAGCCAGTCCTTCTTTCTCTGTCAAAACGAAGCTCTTTCTCTCTCTCCTCTCTGAGCTAATACGGTCAGCAAAGGGAACCAATTGTACAGGTGATCTGCTATTGGCTGAATGGACCTTCCAGCAGCATTGTGTCTTCACAGACCCCATCCCTCTAGGTGTTTAAAGAAAACACCTCCACAAACCGCTAAAGAACGGGAACAAGCAGACCCAAGCATCCTACTGGCTGGAAGTTCTCACTCTGTCAAATTGAAGACAAGCATTCAAAAGTGCCATGCCCCGTCCAGTCCCAATACACCTCTAGATTGTCAATCCCGAATCACCTTGGGGATATCTAGTCTTTTTCATATCCTCCTGGGAGTTCATTCAGTCAACACTTACTGAGCTCCAATTTTTCACGAGTCCCCTGTTAACTTCCACAGGAGAAAATTAACAAGACCTTGCACTCTTAATTTCCAAACTCATCTATCAAAGTAATATGGCCAACATTTCTTCCAAACACTGAATCCAGATCACCAATCCAGTGCCTAACTCTGTCACTTTAAAGGCTCCTTAAGCCACTAGTATTTTGTCTTGGTTTTCTTACATGTGAGTTGGAGCTAATGGGGAGGTCCGCTGATGTTGCTGGGTACTAACAGTTCCCTTTTTGGGGGAGGGGTTGAGAAGGCATGGAGTCAATAACACAGACCCCAGGAATCAGTTGAAAAGGACTAACTCACTTATTTATCATTGGGGAGTCTTATATGCCTTCCTTCCAGCACCCAGGCTGTGTCACAATATAGCGATATTGTATGGCTGTCCTTATTGGCTGGACACGATCAGGTGATCTAACAACATCTGTTGCTAGGCAGATTCTGAGTGATCAGGAATGTTGGACAGCAGCTGTTGCTAGGCCCTAAGGCAAATCCACCTTGGATCATGAGGAAGTACACTATGTTCACGCCTTGGCAACTGGTTTGAGCAAATTTCCTTGGCCCTATGGGCCTCTCCTACTACACCCTGACAAAGCATTGTGAGAAGTGACAAGTTATTCATAAAATGAGTAAGAACAGTGGCAGCCAAGTGATTACTAAAGCTGTACCAGTTTGTTTGTGTGACTTATTTTGTGTTATACTTAATTTTAACAACTATCATATTTGTAGCTGGTAAAGAGGTTTTAGACACCCATGCTAGTTATGCCAGATCCCACACGAGTAACCATCCACTCACCTTCCCTGGGCTCTGTTAGTAATATACATAGGAATGACAGACATTTCTGAGTTGCTTCATTTGCTCTATGTTTACCCTACTTTCCAGCTTGTACATGGTATGTGAACAAGAAATCTTGCTTTAAAGTATTAACGGCAATGAGAAAGGCATTGGAAGTCCTTCTCTGTGTCCTCTAGGCTAGAGTCTGCGCTTTGTAGCAGCAACTGCAGGGCATCTCAGCTTGACAGTCCTGTTGGCTTGTGAGTGGCTGTATTGTCGTCTGGCCCAAGGACAAAGTCAGAACAGAACAACTCATTTTCTACTTCAACCTCCTTGCTCGGTTTCTTTTGTCTCTCTTCGTGCGCTCCTTTTCATGTCCAGGGCACTTATTCCTCTCTCATTCAGCTTCCCTGTGCTAAGAGTCCACTGCAGCCAGCTCTGCCCTGTGCTGTACATGCACAGAACTCTGTCCTTGATGATTCCTTTTCCCACCTCTTTCCCAATTCCCGCCCCTCTCCTGCCAAGCTCATGCCTGCCCTGCTTCACTGTGCTATGGATGACGTAATCCCGGTCCCTGTCACCAGTGGAATCCTCTCAGGAAACAGCATTCCACTTAGAGGGCTTAACCAATCAAAAACAAGTACTCCTCATAGAGATGTGGGCAGATTTCAGGGCATGAAAACAGGCATGGTGATGTCCCCCAGAATGAAGAAGAGGAGAATGCCACGTCTGTCCTATGCAGAGGCACGGGGCATCACTAGTCACCAGCTCTGAAGAAAGAGCAGAGGAGCAATAGATCTCCAGCTTCCCTCTTCCTTCACTCCCTGCTGTGCCCACTTGCCCAAAGCCCTGGCCAGAGGTAAGTACAACCAGGAGGGCACAATTAACTGTCAGCATTGTTTGCCACAATTTCATAGTGAATCCAAGTTAGAATGTGCAACACTTCAGGCTCAGTTTTAAGCCTGGGTGGACTTGAGAGCACATATGAGTGTGTGTGTGTGTGTGTGTGTGCGTGCATATGTGTGTGTATGTATGTGTTTGTGTGAATGCATGTGTGTGGATGCATGAGAGTGCATGAATGTGTGTGTTCATGTGTGTGCGAGTGTGCATGAGAGTGCATGTGTATGTGTATGAGTGTGAGTATGTGTGTAAGTGCATGAATGTGTGGGAGTGTGTGTGTTTGCATGATTGTGTGTATGAGTGTATATATTACTGTGTGAGTGTGCATGAATGTGTATGTAAGTGTGTGTATGCACATGAATGTGGTGGGAGTGTGGGTAAGTCAGATCTCTGTAAATCAGGCCTTCTAAATAATTAATCCTCATTCCCTGTTCCTGTGAGTACTTGAAAATGCTCATCAGACCAGATTAAAGCACTGAGCCATCTTCCCTCTCCACCCCCATTTTATTCTGGCTGGATTTGAAGTGTGCACAGAGGCCAGGGTGCTTTGTTGATCTGAGTCACTGGTACAGTCTCTGGAATATCTTTATTTTTTTGTTTCTATAGCAGACCTCAGAGACAGAGACGGGGAGCACACGACGATGCCCACAAGCAAGGCAGGTATGGCCCATGATAACAGTTATCACTGCAGCTACAGTGTTGATCAGCTGCCCCATGAGGACCAGGAAGAAGCTGGTTTTCCCATCCATGTCTAGTTTCTTCCTTTGCTCAGCAAGTGTGCTACTTCCCATGTGTCCCATTCAGCTTGCACAATCCAGGGTCCAAAGCCTTCCTCTCATCAGGAAAACAGCTTTCAGGGAATAAGCTGGTTGCCTAATGGTCTAAATCAGCCAGGTTCTGAAGGCAGGAAAGAGCCCTGGCTTCCTTACCTCAGCTTCATGTTTTCTCCTGAACACTAGAGGGTCTGTCAGGAAATAAGATTGTAAAGGCTGAAACCTAGGCAGCAATCTGTTGGAAGGCAGTGGCAAGTGGAGGATAACACACCTGAGCCAGCCAAGGGGAGGATAATGCAACCGAGCTGTACCTACACCGGCAAGCATTCCGGCCACTGAGCCTCACCCCAGCCTTGGAAAACTTAAACAAACAAACAAACAAACAAACAAACAAACAAACAAACAAACAGTTTTCAACCCCTTAAAAATACCAGTTCCCAGATGATAATCAGGATATCAGAGGCAGGGTCTGGCACTGATGTTCAAGAAGCCCCTCCATGAAACTGGAGGTTGAAATCTTGGACCGTCTAGGTTAGTTTCTTTATCTAGAACGTGGGAAAAAGGAGGAAGGGAGGCTGAGTGGCTCTTAGAAGAGAAAGCACATCCCATGAAACCTGCCAGGAGCAGGGAGAAGCCGGGTGCCTATGGCTCTGACCAGCCTTGGTTAGTCAACTGCTTTTCCTTCTGTGACAGCCCAATTCTGAAACGAAGCTCAGACATAACCAAGTCACCTCTCACCAAGTCAGAGCAGCTGCTGAGGATAGACAACCATGACTTCAGCTTGAGACCTGGCTTTGGAGGTATGAGGTGTGCACTTTCCTGGGGTTCTTTGTCTGCAGCCAGACCCATTTATCATATCTGCCTTGGCTGGGCTTGGTGGGCTGAGCACTTTCTGAGCATCAGTCCTTCATGCCCCAAGCTCTCCTGGGCACTGCCAGAGTACCTGCTGTTGTGTAAGCAGGCAAGGCCAGCCAGCTGTCCTGGGGGCAATGCTGATGAGAAGGCTCTCTGAAGGTCAGAGAGACACAGACTGCCACAGAAAGGCAGGGACAAATGGAGCCAGTGCTGCCTCCTGAGGATGCTCTGAAATCCCATGCAACAGCCTTGAGCTGGATTTGTCCTCACTGGGAGTTGGCAGATGAGCTCCGCTTACACATTAGAGTCCTGTCTGCTGGGTTTAATGAAATGAAAATAGTTTGAAAAAGTGAGGTTCACTGCAGGGCAGGAATCTGAGGCTTAACTGATGCCAGGTTTCAGCCCACATAAGAGCAAGCAAGCTATTCTCTGTCACTACTAAGTTTTAATGTCCCGAAAATAATGACAAAAATGTAATGTTTTGATTTAAGACCATTTTGGTTTGACATATTTTAGCTGGAAGCTTCTTTACCATGTAACTAAGATACAGATCTATGGGCAGGACAAATGATCTAAATATGGCCAGTTATGGTGCCATCACAAGAAACACGGTTCTCACGGCTAAGTGAGAACCAAAGGCTTCTAAGAGGACAGAAGGTGCAAACAGAGAAAACTCAGGAGTCACTGCTCGCTGCTCCTTAGACTAAATCCTGACCCAACCTGGGTTTTTAGCACAGCTTCAAATGAGCGTGTGGAACTAGAACAGGGTGGTCTGTACTAACTTCATGATTCTGGGGCTGGAAAGATGGCTCAGTGGTTAAGAACACTGGCTGCTCTTCTAGATTTGATTTGATTCTTAGAGCCACAGGGAAGCTCATAATAGTCTCTAGTCCAAGGGGATCTGATGTCCTCGGCTTCCATAGACTCTAGGCACACCTGCAGGCACACTTACATACATAAAATAAAATAATTTGACCTCATTGTTCCATATAGAGCAAAGCACTTTTGTAGTAGGAGGTTTCTGGCCCGGACTTTCAGGCCTAACCTCAATGTTTAGGAACCGCAGACCTGCAGACCCACAGTCCCACAGAGACACACAGAAGCTTTCAATAGTTTTTGGCTGATCAGCTCAGGCCCAGGCATATAACTTGCTAACTCTTTACCCTTGACTCTTATCCTGTTCAACCATGGGGCTCGGTACCTTTCCTCAGAGCAGCATAGTTGTCCTCTGCTTCTTCTGGCTTCTCTCTGGCCTTCTGCTCTGTTACGCCTGTTCCCAGAGATTTCTGTTCCTAGAGTCTTCTTAGTCTGGTAGTCCCGCCCACACTTCCTGTCTGCCTTTGGCCAATCGGCGCTTTTTATTAAACTCATAGGCGGGACAATTATTTACAATGTAACATCATAAACCCACTACAGGTTTATTCCTATAATCCTAGCACTTTGGAAGCTGAAGCAGGAGGATTGAGAGCTTGAGATAAGCCTGGGCTACACAGCAAGGATTTCTGTCAGAAAAAGGAAGAGGAGGAGGAGGATGAGGAGGAAAGAATAATGAGGGAGGAAGCAAAGGAGGAAGGGAGGAAAGGAAAAAGAAAGAACAGAGAGAATAAATGAGTGAGTACTCCTGCTGTGTCCTCCCCAGGCCCGGCCATTCCTGTGGGCGTGGATGTGCAAGTAGAGAGCTTGGACAGCATCTCGGAGGTCGACATGGTGAGTGCTTCTCTGACCCAGGCTCTGGGCAACGGGGACTCATGTGGACCTGTCTGGGCAGAAGCTCTGCACCACTGAATTCTCTCATAACTCCTTGGCAGACGGGAACTTTCAGTCACTTTACAGTTGATTCACAGACATCATGTCATTTGTCCAGAGTTCCCAGCTGGTATGAGATAGAGTCAGGTGACAGACTTGGTCTTTATCCTCCAGTGTGGATGCCTTGTGAGGTGCAGGCCTCCTGTATTTCACCAGTCTGTGTCTTACTCTAGAAACATGAAACAGTGAGACAATTCTTTTTCTGCTTGTCAGTGGGTTTCAATTAAAAAAAAAATGTTGCCACCTAGGCATAGTGGTGCATGTTGTCAAGTCAACACCCAAGAGATACTGAAAAGGTTAACTTGGGTTCTAGACCAGCCTGGTCTCCTATACAGGAAGCCCCATGCCAGCCCGGGATACCTAGTGGAACCCTATCTTAAAAATGTAAAAGGTAGCATTGGTCGGGGGTGGGAAATATTCTGCAAGTTAGGTGACTTTTTAAAAGTCTACCTTGGCTTGGAGCCTCCAAGAAACGGGCCAGAAAGAAGTATTGTAGTCAGTCTAGTGTGTACTTGGGGACTACTCCCAGAAAGCGCCAAGCCAGTGAGACAGGGAAGTAAGCAAAAAGCACTGTGTTCTCAAGCAAGCGGCTCCTGCAGCACTCAGCCTCCTCCCACAGCCTTCTCCAGGAGGCAGGGAAGAGCCAGCCCTGTCAGCCCCGTCAGCCGCTCATGCCTGGGAGCTGGACTTTCTTCTCCAGCCAGGTGCTTACTGCTCTAACAATGGCACTGGTGTTGCTGGTGTCAGCAGGGGCAGCTGTCATGGAGATGGATGTCATGGGTGGGTGGAGTTCAGGGACAGTCTGTCCTAGATCCCCTGTTGGGTTCCTCTCAGCTTTCTCTGGTGGCAATGCTCAGCCTGCTGGCTTCAGTGGTGTGGTGACGGCTCACAGTGGGTGGGTATCTGTTTCTGCTCTGTCTGCCACCTGCAGGACTTCACCATGACCCTCTATCTGAGGCATTATTGGAAGGATGAGAGGCTGTCTTTTCCGAGCACCAACAATCTCAGCATGACGTTTGATGGCAGGCTTGTAAAGAAGATCTGGGTTCCTGACATGTTCTTTGTGCACTCTAAACGCTCCTTTATCCACGACACCACGACAGACAATGTCATGCTGCGGGTACAGCCAGATGGGAAAGTGCTGTACAGCCTCAGGTGGGGACAAAGGCAGGCTGGTAATGAGAGCTAAGGCCTTGCCCAAATATTTTAAGTTTTAAAAGTTTAATTATTTATATATTTTTTATTTTGTAACATGTGTATGGGTGATTTAGTTGCATGTGTGCCTATAACCATGTGTGTGTCTACAAAGGCCAGAAGAGGGTGCCAGATCCCCTAGGCCTGGAGTTACAGACTGTTGTGAGCCACCATGTGGGTATTGGGAATAAATTCAGGTCCTCTAGAAGACAGCTAGTTCTTTTAACCGCCAAGCCATCTCTTAGCCTGAAAGTTTGTCCAATTTAAAAATAAGTTTATTTTTCTATTAAGAGTCAGAAAATAATAATAATAATAATAATAATAATAATAGTAATAAACACGTGTTCTCTGAGACACAGACACATGCCTTTCTTTTTCTGAGTCCCATGTGTGGGGTTAGTTCTAAAAAGAACTTAGATTTAAATAGATTCTTTTGCCTTGTCTGCCCAACATAGTTTTCATCCTGAAATGCCATGGGACTCTGGACCACCTGATGACAATGTCATTCTGAGTATCACATTTACAATGTATAGGGCTCAGATATGCAGCTCTGTGATAGAAGGCTTGCCTAGCAAGTATGAGGCCCTGGGTCCCACCAGCACTGTGAAAGACGAAAAACAGAAAAGAAGGAAGGGATGGGGGAAGGGGGAGAGAGAGAGAGAGAGAGACAGAGACAGAGACAGAGAGACAGAGATCTGATCTCTCCTCAGGGCCTCAGACTTGGGAGTATTGACTCTGCCCCCTACAGAGGCCTTCGTGGGAGGACAGCTTTAGAAGCTGATGGCCCTTACCTCCCTGGGGAGCAAGCTCAGACTCTCACAGAAGGGAGTGGCCACTGTCTGGAATTGGTTCCCATATATCCTGTGGGTGGTGTGTTTCAGGTTGACATACTTTGCTCTGGGCTCACGTCTTGAAGAATGACAAAGTCTATCCCATAGACTAACTAACGTCTAAGTTAGATTCCTGTCCCGATGTCCCAAGGATGTCTGTTGTGGCCCCCGGTCCTGACAGTCCTGACTGGGATCTAGGCAGTGTTGGTATTTGTATCTTGATTAGGACGCCCTCAGAGAGCTCATGGACCCTCAGTTCTTTCTCTAGAAATATCAGTCTGGTTCTTTCCTGGAATTCCCTTTTCTGAGCACCTTAAGACACCTCATTTCAAGATAAAAATTCTCCAGCAAACCAATACAGCCCTACAGTCCTGTAGAATTGCAGAGAACCAGACCATCACACCTATAAACACTGGCATACTAGTAAATGTTTATCAACCACTTGTCAGGAGCAGCACTGTGTGTGCACATGAGTTATTATAAATATTGCTGATATAAAGGATGCTGTGATGGTTAATATTAATCAAGAACATGACACAATTTAGAATGGTCCCAGAAGGAAGTCTCAGTGAGGATTTGTCTGAATCAGGCTGATCTGGGGGATTATCTTAATTATCTTAATTGATACGGAAGACCCACCCACCGTGAGCAGCGCCTTTCCCAGAGATTGGATAAACTGAATAAAAGAGAGTGAGCTGTGCACCACGGTGCGCACATTCCGCCATTGCTACTGCAATGACTGTGGACTGCTAGGACCAGCCGCTTCACGTTCCTGGCCCCTTCACTTTCGCACAGCTCACTGTGAACTAAGTGAACCCTTCCTCACCTAAGTGGCTTCTGTCATGACATTTGGTCACAGCAGTGGAAAACAGAATTAAGATAGAAGTAAGATATTATCTAACAACAAAATAAAATGCATGGTACTCTTTACTTACAATGTTATGTAGTTAAACATAATTTCCTACTATTTTTTTATGTAGTAGGAGGTTTCTGGCCTGAAGTTTTGGGCCTAACCTCAAGGTTTAGGACCCACAGACCCACAGTCCCACAGAGACACACAGAGGCTTACTATAAATTTAGGCTGATCGACTTCAGGCCCAGGCATATAGCTTGCTAACTCTTTACCTTTAAACTAACCCATGTCCCTTATCTTGTTCAGCCATGAGGCTTGGTACCTTTTCTTAGAGCAGCATGGTTGTCCTCCGCTTCCTCTGGCTTCTCTCTGGCCTTCTGCCTGTGCTTCCTGTTCTCAAGAGTTTTCTTAGTCTGGTAGCCCTGCCTACACTTCCTGCCTGCCTTTGGCCAATCAGCGCTTTTTATTAAACCAGTGGGCGGGACAATTATTTACCATGAAACAACACAATCCCCTACATTTTTGTGAAACCATTTCCCAGGTTTTTTTAATTCTGCCATCAACAAAAGTTCTGCAGTAAACATAGCAAGAGCCTGCCTGTTTAGATGACAAATGAGTGTAGGATCGAAGCTCTTATTAATGCTAATAAGAAGTAAGATGAGGAAGAATTACGTAGGATTTTACTCACTTGTCCAAGATGTATATACTCTACTTGCTGATTTGGGTACAACTCTCAAATACTGGATGAATAATTTCTAAATACCCACGGCATTCTCAAGGCAATGACTTTAAACACATACATTAAGTGTTTTTTCTCGTTTACTTGCTTTTTATTTTTTTTAAAAAAACTTTTCTCATGCAACATATTTTGGTCATATTCTTCTCTGTCCCCGATTTTCTCAGATCCTCTTCTCCTACCCATCCAACTTCGTGTTCTTCCCCTCTCTCTAAAAACAAAACAAAAATCCATAAAAATCAAAACGAAATCCACTGAGACAGAAACCACCAAAATGAAACAGAAAGATCACGAAAATACACCGAGTCCATTTTGTGTTGGCCGATTCCTCCCCGGTGAGGGGCCTGACCTCAAGTGTGCTCTTGGTGGCACTGTTAGAGAAAACTGATTTTCCCTTCCTAGCAGGCACCAATCACAGGTGGCTCCTTGGTTAGTGGTGAGGCATTCTGCCCACTTCCCTTCTTAGTGCTGGGATTTTTGTCTGGTTTACACATGTCTTGTGCCTGCTGTCATGGTCTCTGTGAATGCATATGTGAATCAGTTCTGTTATGTTTAGAAAATACTGTTCCTTTGGAGTCGCCCACCACTGCTTCCCCTTTAGAGTGTCTTCTGCATGGATTGATACCTGAGCCTTGGGGGAAGGGAGGTGTTGATAAAGACATTTCCTTTAGGGCTAAGTGCTCCAAAGTCTCTCAGGTTCTGTATGCTGTTTGCAGAATTCTGTTAACTCCTGTCTGCTGCAGGCTTTGCTGGTGAAGATTGAATGAGAATGTTATTTTATTGCTGTGTTCCTTTAGCATCATAATAATAGTAAGTTTTCCCCTAGGGCTATGGCCTATCTAGTCTCAGGTTCTCCACCACTTACCAATGTTGAGTATGGCTCCAATGCTCTGCAGTGTTCTACTACACAGATAAGTAGATCTCATCAATAGCACGAACAGAGCAACAGTGTACTAAATTCTTTAAGAAGCAGAATTTTGAGTAGTATTTGGATATTTTTATTTTGGGAATACTCGTGTCTTTCAACAATCATTTAAATTAAAAGTATGTATGTGTGTTTTTACATTGTTATTCTGACTGACAACATTGCATCTCCAGATCCTTAGAAAGTGCTGCCATCAGCGGAGATATTCAATTGCCTTGTATAGATCCTCATGTTAAACATAAATACTTCAGAGGACTCTGAAGAGCATGTCATGCTTAAGGGTCTTTCCTGATGTCAACACAGTCCTTAGGATCTGGAGAAAGGAAACAGGACCTTTTCTGTCTGCGGTCATCCATGTCTGTCTTCAGCAGGTGCTGAAACCATGTATCTCTTGTTTCTAGAGTTACAGTGACAGCGATGTGCAACATGGACTTCAGCAGGTTCCCCCTGGACACGCAGACCTGCTCCCTGGAAATTGAAAGCTGTGAGTAGGTGCAGCCTGGCACCAGCACTTCTGATACCTCTCCCAGGAACTCTGTTCTGCTCTTCCTGTCTCTCACCTCCTGGGATCAGGCTCTCCTGGTGACCTAGGATAATCTCCTTTACCCAAAGCCTACTGGTTGAAATGATAATCACCTCTAGAAAACACCTTCATGAGTCAGTGTCTGGTTCAGTGTCTGTGAGACAAGCGATTAGCACACGAGGTCTCCTAACACACAGGCCAGGCTTAGGGAGCCCGTGGAAGAACAGATTACACATAGCCGGATGCCGTCGGCAATGTCCGGCAGCACCTGTGCTTGTACAATTGGACCCAGTGGCCTCACCTGAAGGGGGTGTGCTGGGCACACGGCAGCCTCTGAGAGGGTGATGACCACAGTCATTTCTCTTTATTCTGAGGAAATGGGCCCAAGTGGCCTGAGGAGAAGTCCCCCTTTTCACTCATTCTTCCCGAGAGTGTGTTCAGTGTACAAGAAAACAAAGAGCTGACTGAGTCCTAGTCTAGAAAGCCGAGCCATATGAAGTCTTGCTGGCATTAAGCTCTCTGCCCTATGAGCAGCACTACCATTTGCTTTAGCCTAGGGATCACTGCTGGATTGTAGGGTGAGGCTTTTTGTAGGAACTGTGAGCCCATGAACTTAGAAGCCTTGCTCTGATAACTTTTGAGAAACTGGGATGAACTGGAGGTGTCTGTCTGCATTGCTTACATTGCAGTTTACTATCTTACCACATAATGTCACACAGCCCCCACGGGCGGACCTGGCCTGCCTGACACCCTACACCTGACACTGGCTCTCATCTTCCCAGATGCCTACACAGAAGATGACCTCATGCTATACTGGAAAAAAGGCAACGACTCCTTAAAGACAGATGAGAAGATCTCCCTCTCTCAGTTCCTCATTCAAGAATTCCACACCACTACAAAACTAGCCTTCTACAGCAGTACAGGTGAGTTTGGAGCATGTTTTGAGTGCCAGGGAGGCCTCGTCTTGGCCAGATGGTTCAGGCTCTGTTTAGGAAGTGTGTGATTTGACTGTCCCACCAAGAGAACAGAGCTTTGAAACAGAAGACCAGAGTCTTCAATGAAGTCTAGTGGGGGTAGTATCCATCAGGTAGGGGATTTGTTTTCTTTTGAGACAGGGCTTACTCCACTGTTCTCCATTGCTCCATTGAATCATATTGAATACAATGTACAGCCAGGCGGTGGGTTAGTGTATATACACTATACAGCCAGGCGGTGGGTTAGTGTATGTATATACACTGTACAGCCAGGCTAGTGGGTTAGTGTATATACACTGTACAGCCAGGCAGTGGGTTAGTGTATATACACTGTACAGCCAGGCTGGTGGGTTAGTGTATATACACTGTACAGCCAGGCTGGTGGGTTAGTGTATATACACTGTACAGCCAGGCTAGTGGGTTAGTGTATATACACTGTACAGCCAGGCAGTGGGTTAGTGTATATACACTGTACAGCCAGGCTAGTGGGTTAGTGTATATACACTGTACAGCCAGCCTGATGGGTTAGTGTATATACACTGTACAGCCAGGCAGTGGGTTAGTGTATATACACTATACAACCAGGCTGGTGGGTTAGTGTATATACACTGTACAGCCAGACTGGTGGGTTAGTATATATACACTATACAGCCAGGCTGGTGGGTTAGTGTATATACACTATACAGTCAGGCTGGTGGGTTAGTGTATATACACTGTACAGCCAGGCTGGTGGGTTAGTGTACACTATGTAGAGAGGCTGGTGAATTATTATACACTATATAGCCAGGCTGGTAATTAGTGTACACTATACAGCCAGGCTGGTAGATTATTATACACTATGTAGACAGGCTGGTAAACTCATTATATACTATACAGCCAGGTTGATGGATTACTGTACACTATGTAGCCTGGCTAGTGGATTATTATACACTATATATCCAGGCTGGTGAATGTATTAGGTATGAGGCAGCCAAGTTGGTGAACTCTCTATATGCTATGTATCTAGGCTGGACCTTTGGCTCAGTATCACCAGTGCTGGGGTTATAGGAATGCTCCAAGGCAACTAGCTTTGTAGGTAATTTTTTACCTGCCAACAAATCAGAAATAATTACCTAGAAAATATTAGTTAAGGCTCAAATGTAAGCCATATGAGAAGGTTTATTTGAGATGATTGCCTTGTTAAGGTGGCACTGCTTCCCTGGAATGCTCATCAGAGCCTCTCCTCTGTAGCAACAAACAAGCACCACTACTACCCACACCCCTCAGAATGAACCCTGGTCATCATGTGAACCTGGCTGTGGCCTTATGAGTCAAAGGTCTATACAGGCCTTGTCACCTCCTGTTGCCTGAGGCCATGCTCTGTGGCCTTCCCTGGCTGCTGGCCTGTGTTAATAAACAGCTAAGGCCTGACATTCTCCATCCCTTGCTTATGTTTTGATCACTCACCTTTCAGAAGGTTCTGTAGTTTGTCTTGCGGGACCTCCTCCTTGTAAGCACATCCTAACCTGTCAGATTGCATGGACTGTCCAGTTTAATGTGGGAATACAACTCAAATGCCGCATTAGTCACCCTGATGCGTCATTATTTGGGTCTCAAGTCTTCTGAATGTCCTTCTGCAATCACTTGCTGGTACCAAGAGGCATGTCCCAAGCAATGTACTCACCGAGGACCCCAAATCCTGAGCTATCACTTATTCTCAGCCCCGGGACCCTCCTCCTACCATCAGTCCTTCTCATGCAAATCACACAGGCAGCATAAAGCACAACTGGCCAGTGACTGTTACTCTATGCCCAGATAAAACATTGTTTATACCTCAAAATAAACTTCTTCCCATAAAGAAATCCAGGCGTGGGGACATTCACCATCATCCCAGCACTTGCAAGGTAGAACAGGGGGTTCAGGAGTTCAAGGCCATTCTCAGATACATTGTTAGCTTGAGGCCAGGCTAGGCTACCTAAAACCCTGTCTCAAAAAAAAAAAAAAAAAATTAAAAATGAAAGAAAAAAAGAGAACTGTTTAAGTCACTGCCTTGGGCTTTGCTATGCACACCAGCCATGGGAGGCTGCTGCTCAGGAAAGATTCTGCTCCAGTGGTCTGGGCTACAGCTGAGGAGTCTGGTGGGAGAGAGAGAGAAAGAGGGAGAGGGAGGGGGAGGGGGAGAGAGGGGGAGGGGGAGAGGGAGGGGGAGGGGGAGAGAGGGGGAGAGAGGGGGAGAGAGGGGGAGAGAGGGGGAGAGGGGGGGAGGGGGGGAGAGGGGGAGAGAGGGGGAGAGAGGGGGAGAGGGGGGGAGGGGGGGGAGAGAGGGGGAGAAGGGGGAGGGGGAGGGGAGATGGGGGAGGGGGAGAGAGGGAGAGGGGGAGGGAGAGGGGGAAGGAAGAAGGGAAGGAGGGAGAGGAAGGAAGGGGGAGGGGATCAACCTCAGCCCTGTGCATGCTGGCCAAGAACTCCACCCATGTTAACTTTGAGGCTGATGGGCCTTAGGCCATATTTAGAGAAATAAGATTTTCTCAAGCGGTTCCCTTTGTGTTTATGAAGGGGACTGAGATACCCCATAGTTGGTTCACATAAGTGGTAAGGGTTACCACATGCCACCGCCACTGTTGGAGGTATGGTTCCAGTGTGAGGTCTAAGACACTGTTCTATGGATAAAGCCTGTTTTCTGAAGGAGTCAAGCAATTATGTTTCATGCTCTCTCCTTCCTCTGTCCCCCAGGCTGGTACAACCGTCTGTACATTAATTTCACTTTGCGTCGCCACATCTTCTTCTTCTTGCTCCAAACCTATTTCCCTGCCACCCTGATGGTCATGCTGTCCTGGGTGTCCTTCTGGATCGACCGCAGAGCTGTGCCTGCCAGAGTCCCCTTAGGTAAGAGCTCTCTCAAATGATTCAAGTAGCCCCACACAATGTAAGTGCCTGGAAATCTGTCCAGTGGCTGTCCATCCAAGCAGGTCACTTGTGGTCCCAGGCAAAGGGGCTCCCAGTCTTTGAGTGTTTCTCTTGCTGGTCTGTATAACGTGTTTTGTAACAATGTTTCTCAAAGGGTAGCCAAGGGATCTTTGCAATAGAATCCTTAATGGAATTATTAAAAATGAAGTCGGGTTTAATCATATCTGCAGTCAGAATCCCTGAGTTTTCATACACTCCCTCACTTCCTTTCTCAGCACCCCATCAAATGTCTTCATCTTAAACACTGAGACCACTTAGTCACAGCTACCACTAAAGCTCAGACAGCTCAGGCTGCAAGTGACAGGGTGGCCTACCAGGCTTCTTCAGTGAAATGGTTTGGAGCTGGCCTTTGGGGTAACCCTGATACTCTGTGACTTAATGTTTTCCAAGCAAATGTTTTAAGCTTAATTTGCAATCCTGGGCAAATGTCCACAGATGGTATCCTGTTCTCCAGCTGCTACTGTGCTGAGTTTATATGTGCTCTCATTAAAATCCATCTCCTATAAATAAAACAATGCTGATAAATCTGATGTCAAGGTGTTCAAGGTAGTCTGTCTAGATGAGTGCACGGGTCCAGTATGGGGTGGCTGCCAGCTGGAGATACAAACCCAGATTATAGATTTTTTTCTGACACCAAGGACATAGTGTTGAAATAAACCTCAGGCCTTCCTCACCGCTGGATTGCTTCTGTCTATATCGTCTTTCTTTAAACAACAGAAAGAAATACCTTTACGGCAAAACACCTTGGCCTTTCTGCAAAAAGGATGTGATTTGGTGCTGTAATGGATATGGCAGGTGTACCGAACAGGAAGTGCAGGTGAGGATCAGGGAGATAGCTGGCTCTCAAAGACAGGAGGGGGTTCACCAGAAGGGAGCAGGCCATCCAAGCCAAGGCAGAGCCAGTCACACAGGGACAAGGCCTACAGTATTTGGCAAAATGCAAGCACATGCTTATTTCTCAACATTTATGGCAGGCATTACCACAGTGCTGACCATGTCCACCATCATCACGGGCGTGAACGCCTCCATGCCCCGAGTGTCCTACATCAAAGCCGTGGACATCTACCTCTGGGTCAGCTTTGTGTTCGTGTTCCTATCGGTGCTGGAGTATGCAGCTGTCAACTACCTGACCACAGTGCAGGAGAGGAAGGAACGGAAGCTCCGAGAAAAGGTGACTTTACCGTGACACAGACTGGGCTAGCCTTGGGACTGTGGGCAGGTCCTACCCTCCCTGTAAAATGAGGCTGTGACACCTCTTCTCAGCTCACTTCTAGCCATGGTCATGAATATTTGACATTTACATCTTCCACTCAATAAAGGCATCCATTCAGCATCTACATCCCAGCCACCATTAAAACAAATTAAAACACGGTCCATTTAATTGTGGTTGTGTTCGGATTTTAGTGAGGGAAGTAAGGGATAATTTAACACTGTGGAACATATTCTTAACACATATGGAGGTGATTTAAAAGATCTCTCCAAGGGCAACCACACTCTGTCCTAAGAAGCTTTCCTTGTATATATGGCCTCGTATCTCCCATCATTTCTTAAGTTATCTTTCCCCCATTCTTCCTTTCCCTTCCCAACCTAAGACTTAGAGCCTTTCTCTTCCAGCAATGCCTTACCATATGCTATTCCCAAAGTGCAGTCTCTCAATCCCAGCCCTCATGACAAACACCGAATAACATCATCTGTAAACATGTTTACGAAGGGTTTGATGTCAGGTATGGATGGTGTCACCAACCTGTAATCCAGTTACTCACGAGGAGTGTCACCAGTTGGAGGCCAGCATGGGTAACTTAGCAAGACTGTCTCAAAATGAAAAAAAGATGTAGCTCAGGATAGAACTCGTCTCTAACACATACAAGGCCCTGCGTTTATCCCCACTGTCCCCAAAGGGGACATGGTATGAGTTCAGGGCTTATGACTTCATGGAGGACAGAGGCAGCCACAGCTAGTCCTGTTGTCTCCATACAGCAGTGTGCTCTTTCCTACAAGTAAACATGTAGCTATTAGTTCAACACCCAGTTCTCGGCACCACCACACTAATCTCTAGCTTGCTGCTAAGCTCTCTGATACAGTGTTGTGTTCACAGCTGTCTTAAGCAACTCATCATTTCTTTAAATCTTTTTTCCCCAAAAGAGGCTCAGGGGTAACACCCTTCATACATGGTACTTTTGCAGGTGTCTGAGGGACAATGCTCAGCTCACATGCCTCTGTGTATTTGCAGATCTCCTGCACCTGCGGACTGCCCCAGCCTCGAGCAGTGATGCTAGATGGCAGCTACAGTGATGGAGAGGTGAACGACCTGGGTGGCTACATGCCTGAGAATGGAGAGAAGTCTGACAGGATGATGGTGCAGCTGACCCTGGCCTCCGAGAGGGGCTCTCCCCAGAGGAAAAGCCAGAGAGGCAGCTATGTGAGCATGAGAATCAACACTCATGCCATTGATAAATACTCCAGGATCATTTTCCCAGCCGCTTACATCTTATTCAATCTGATATACTGGTCAATTTTTTCTTAGATGCCTGTGATTCTGTAAATCTCACCTTCTTCATGTTTGTATGCACTACAGAAATTGCTGTAAAATGAAAAGTATGGTTGAAAACTATTCCAATCTCACCTGGGTTTTCACTGTCCCTTCTTCAGCTGTCCAAAGCTGTACTGACAAAACACCTTTTTTGCATTTATTAAGCATCAGTTATATACACAGCATTATGGAAGGTGTTCCAGGAATTTGTCATGATAGCAACTGAGATTAGCTGTTCCCAGATCCCAGGAGGAGCACAGAGGCCACATATGGACATGTTACAATTCAGTGCTGGGGTCCTGGATGCTGTTCACATGGATGCTATCCTTCATGGGTAGCACTGTATTCTCTAGACTGTGTAGAACTGGGGAGTTCTTGAATGAACCTCATTTGCATGGAGCCCACATATACATAAACCCCTTATGATGAAAGGCCATCCTTCAGTCTGTCCCTGAACTTGTTCTGCATCTCTCATAATGAAAGGTAGTGATGCTCATGTTTCACCTGTCCATCCATCCACTCTGCATCCTCTACAGTTAATGAAAGGCAGCGATGCTCAGGGGATCTCTTTAACAAGCAGTAGGTATCTCCCCTTATAGGAAATGTTCTTTAGATTGCTGACTTTTCTATGGTAGAGAAGCTTTGAAGATAGAGATATATGTATACATATTGTCTGTTTTGCAGAGGTAAGCTGTGTTCCTTCCCTGTTTTCTGGGCACTGTTTTGTGCTTCTACTATGGAGCAGGTGTTTCTTCAAAATGAAATGTTTTCTCAGAATGGTATTAACACTGGTGAGCTTAAAGAGGTATTAATTTCTCCTGAATAATCAGCATTTCAAGAAAAATTGGGGCTGCTTATAGCTCATGAGAATAAGAAGCCCACACTTTATTGAGAAAATAACATTAAAAAGCAAAAGAAACAGACATCTGAATTTCCACTCAGTGAGAGCCAGCATTTTCTAGAAACTAGACAGCAGATATTATCTAGACTGAGCATACAATAAACCAGATAAAGTGGCCCAGTGGCAACAGATATCAGTCATGGGTTGTAATTTGATGTATTATTTTAAAATAATGATTTAAAAAAAATAAGCCCTGTTACAATCTAGAAAATAGATAACAATCAAACATGTCCAAACAGCATTTAATAGCATGGCATTTTCTCTGAGCCACATCTTTAACTCACAGAGACATCTATTCACCATCTGTTCACATCCTAGCAGCTAAGCCAACTTAACTAAGACATGGGCCTTTAATTGTGATTTGTTCAGAGTTTAATGAGACATAAATGATAATTTAACATTGAGATCATATTAATAAATAAGGAGGTGGTCTGAGATGGCCTCCAGGGGCCATCATCCTCTGTGCTAGGAAACCTCCCTTCATATATGTTCTTATATCATTTCAAAGTCAACTTGACAGAAGAACACTAAATAATATGTGAATGGCTATTCTTTATTCTGATTTTAAAAGAACTATTTGCAAAGTCCTACTCAGAAGATAATCTGTCACTTCCCCCAATGAAAGGTCACCAAAAGTTTTTATTTCCAACTCAAGTACCAAGCTTAGAAGAACATAAATTAAATCATTATCATTGATATTAAAAATGACGGTTTTGCCAAGCATGGGTTGCATGTGCCTATAATCTCAACACTTGGGAAACAGAAGTTGGGGACCTGGAGTTCAAAGCTGGTCTTAGCTTTATAGAATATTAGAGGCCAGCCTGAACTATGTGAGGTTTAAAAAGATCTTCATTTTTATGAAACAATTACCATTAAAGTCAACATCTTTGCCACTGTCTGCTCCCTCACCACTAGGGCCACAGTGCTGCCTAGATTTCCAGAGCTAAACTAACCCTTACCTATTGTTTGGGATACTCAAACATTTGAGTCGGTGTGTACAATGCTCTACTAGTCTGCTAACCTGCTGTATCAAAGACTGCAGACCAAATGACTTAATTAACAGATATTTCTTTCCTCACAGTTCTAGAGACTAATGTCCAAGGTCAAGGTGCTGGCAGATGTGGTTTCCCCAGAGGACTCTCTTCCTGACTTTCCAATGGCCACCATCTTGCTGCATCTTTGCCTTCTTTCTTTTGTACCCACCTATGTCCAGGGCCCTTTCTTCCTAGTTATATTTCAGGGCCCACATCAATGGCCTCATTTAACCCGAGTTACTTCTGTAGAAGCCTTGTCTCCAAGCCATTTGTTCTATAGCCATCTCCTCTAAGTTGGAATACTTTATTTTGGAAGGAAGTTCCTTAGGACATGCTAAAAGAAGTTGATACCCTCAATCCCACAGGGAAGAAGCCCATTCAGGTTAAGCTCAGGAAGCAAACAACTCAAAGTTTCAAGAAGTTCCTGAAACTGAACAGATAAACTATTACCCTTCACCAAGTATATATATAAGCAACATGAACCACTGAGAGTCACTTTCAGGTGATCCAAGCTGTCTGGAAGAGGCAAAGACCAGCCAAGCCTGTAAGAGACACTTTTCAACCCAAGTCATGCAGTGAGCTCCAAGTTTCCAGCTATTGTGAGCTTTCACCCATGATGGGGTGAGCTTTGGTGATGCAGCTACTTATGAGTCATTTCTGCAATAAAGCTCAATTGGTTCACTAAGTTGGACTTCAGTGGTAGCTTTAATTTGATCTGTCATTGGTTTCCTATCTGGATTGGTAAATGCCTGCTCACACATGCACTGGATCAGTGTCACACAACACATATGCCCATGGAAATCGGTTTGCATCATATTACACCTAATATTTATAAATTGTTATACTAATTCATTTAGGGAATGACAAGAAAAAAATCTGGGGACTGGAGAGATGGTCCAATGGGTAAGAGCATACTGCTCAAATTTGAGGAACTGGGTTGAAACCACCAGCACCCACCCAGAAAATTGTGTGGCCATATGCATTTCTGCAATGCTAGTGCTGTGCTGTGCTCTGTGTGTGTGTATGTGTGTGTGTGTGTGTGTGTGTGTGTGTGTGTAGGGGTCAGGGTGGAGACAGGAGGACTTCTGGGGCTTGCTGACCATTAGCCTAGTTCTGGATTCAGAAAGAAGCCCTGTCTTAAAGGAATAGGTAGACAGTAACGGAGCAAGGCACCTGATACTCTCCTCTGGTCTTTGTGAGTGCACATTCAAGCATTTAAAGCCACCACACAAATGCATATACCACATATACATACTCACACACATGAAAATATGCCTGCATGTGTTCAATACTAATGTGTGTTATTACTGATAAATTTTTATTCAAAGTTAATTGAATACATGGATGCAAAACTACATTTTGTGTGTGTCTCTGTGTGTGTTCATGTGTGCTTGTCTGTATTGTTCTGTACATGTCAGAAGTTAACACCAGGGTGTCTTTCCCCAGTCACTTCCCACCTCTTGGAAACAAGTCTCTTTCACTGAACTTCAAGCTTGCTTTTTGGCTAAACTGACTGCATAGGGAGGCCCTGGGACCTTCCTGCTTCTGGGCTCAGCACTGGGGTTACATGCAGCACTGCCATACTCAGCTTTCCTATGGGTTCTGAGAATCTGAGCCAGGACCTCATGCTTACAGCAGCCAGTTACCTACTAAGCTATCTCTCCAGCCCTCCAAACTTTTTCTTTTATTGAAAATGATTATTTTCTTACATAATACATCCTGATTATGGTTTTCCCTCCCTCCCTCTCTCTTCCCAGTCCTTCCCCATCTCCCTTTATGTCTTTCATTAGAAAAGAACAGGCTTCTAAGAGATGACAACCACACATGACACACATTCATTACATCGAGGCAGGAAAAGGCAACCCAACAGAAGGAAAAGAGCCCCAAGAGGAATCAAGACCCGCTTGTTCACACTCAGGAGTCCTGTGCTTGCTGTTTCAGGCTTTGTGGGTTCATCTGTACCCTGCTCAGCTGATTCTGAGGGCCTTGCTCCCCTCCTCTTCCATTGGGGTTCCCTGAGCTCTGAGGGGAGGGATTTAAATTTCATGAAGAAATCCCATTCAGAGATGTATGTCTCTCTCCTTCCATCTCTCCCTCTCCCCCTTCTCTCTCTGCATAATTTCTGGCCATGGCCTGTTTGTTTGTAACCGATTATCTTATTTTCTCCATCTATAGTGACTGAAGGTTTTGCTGGGTATAGTAGTCTGGGCTGCCATCTTAGAGCCTGCAGGCATATCTGTTAAGGCCCTCCCAAGCTTTAGAGTCTCCATTGAGAATAGGTATTATTCTAATAGGTCTGCCTTTATATGTTACTTGGCCTTTTTCCCTTGAAGCTTTTAATATTCTTTCTGTGTTCTGTACATTTAGTGTTTTCTGGTCCAGTCTATTTGATGCTCTGTATGCTTCCTACACCTTGATAGGAATCTCCTCTAGGTCAGAATTATTTTCTGCTGATTTTGTTGAGATTCTTTCCCTTTCTCTATTCCTATTATTCTCAGGTTTGGTCTTTTCAGAGTGTCCCAGATTTCCTGGATGTTTTGTATCATGAGTTTTTTTAGATTTAATGTTTTCTTTGACCAATATATCCATTTCTTTTATCGTATCTTCAACACCTGTATTTTGTTGGTAAAGCTTGCCTTAATTTTTCCAAATTTTTTTCAATTCCAGAGTTGCCTCATTTTGGGTTTTATGAATTTAAAATAGTTATACGCATCTCCTTCCACTGTTTGCTTTTCCCGGATTCTTTAAGGGACTTATTTCTTCTCTGAGGACCTCTATTATCTTCATACAGGAATTTTAATTTTTTTTTCCCCTTGTGCTTCAACTTTGTTGGAGTTGGAGTATTCAGGCCATGCTGTGGTAGGATAGCTGGGCTGTACTGAGATATATTGCCCTGGTTATTATTGCTGGTTTTGCACTGGCCTCTAGGCATCTAGGAGTGGGATGATTATAAGCCTAGGTGCTGGTTTCTATACTAGTCTCTGTTGGGCGGGTGTTTTGTTCCTCAGCTTCTGTTTCCTCTTTAGATTTTTGGAGAGTGTGATGGCTCTGTGTTGCCTAATGGAAACCTTTTTTTGGACTTGATTGTTGTGGCCACTGGGGGTTCCGGGTAAAATGTGTTTCTGGATATTGGGAGCTGATACTTAAGAATGGGGACAGGACAGGCTAGAGGTTTGAAAGGGTATGTGCTCGGGCCCTGAGGCTCAAGGAATGTTTGCAGGTGTTGGAGGCTGGGATACTGGGATGAGCTGGGGGAAGAAAGGTTGGAGATTTTTGTGATCCTTGGGAATGGGGTTGGAGAAAAAAGGGTTTTGTTTGTCTATTTAGCTTCTGATCTTGTTTTTTGTAGTGTGTGGGGTTCCTGTTTTCTTTTTAACTTTTATCCTTTATTTAGTTTGCTGTTTGCTTTCTAAAGAGAGGAAGAATGCATAGAGTTGATGGGGATGTGGGGAGAATCTAGGGGAGGGAAAACTATGACCAAAGTGTATTGTATGAATAAAAAGGAATCTGTGCTTTGTATTCTAGCTGTGGTGGTGCATATCTGTAATCCTGGGAGAAAGCAGGGGATCAGTCCATAGCCTAGCTCAGCTACATACATAGTCAACTTAAGGCCAGCCTTGGGAAGTTCCTTTTCTTTAAGGTTTCGTTACTATTGTGTGCTCTGTGAGTATGGGCACATGTGTGGAGGTCAGAGAATAAGGTTGTAGAGTCAATTCTGGGGAGAGGATTGAATGGCCAGTGCTTTGCCATCTTGCCAACCTGTGAATTAGCCCCTTAAGCTTCTTCTTCTTTTTTTTTTTTTAATACTATATCACCTACATTATTTATTGTTAAATTCTGAATCAATGAAACAAAATAAATCAAGCTTGCACCAAACACAAGGAAGCAATGGGGTTAGGGTAGGGCTTGATGACGCATGCCTATAATCCTAGACTTGGGAGGCTGAGGAAGGATAGTGAGCTTATGGTCAGCGTGGGCTACACAGTTGGACTCAGTCTTAAAAGGAAAAGAAATAAGATAAAAACTCCGGAGCCCTTATGTTGGCTAGTTTTATGTCAACTTAACACACTGGAGTCATTTGGGAAGAGGGATCTCAAACGTGATATGCTGTTATACTTTCTTGACTGATGTGGGAGATGCCCCCCATGGGTTGGTGGTCCCAGGTAATGTAAGAAAGCAAGCTGAACAAGCCAGTAAGCAGCTCTCTTCCAGGGCCTCTGCATCCATTGCTTACAAGCTCCTGCCTTGGGTCCTGCCCTGATTCCCCTGGATAGTGGCCTGTAAGCTGTAAGCCGAAATAAACCTTTTTCCTCATCAAGTTGCTTATCACAACAACAGGAACCCTACTTTATAAGCCGGTAATTACACAAAAGCCTGTGGATGTTTTTCTCATAGAGATCTTCCAGCTTTGGTGAGATCCGAAATCTTTTCTGAACTACTGTCTAGTGAAGAAGGAGCTTCATGTAAAATGGAAAGTCAAGTGTGATCCTGCAATATGTACCTGACTCTTACTCCGATGTCGCCAGTTTTTAGCTTCTGAGAGGAGTAAAACATTCATCTCAACTTTAGTTTAATTCATTGCTTTGGTTTTGTTTCCTGGGACAAGATCTCTCTTTGTACCCTGGCTGTCCTAGAACTCACTATGTGGCTCGGCTCAGATTCACAGAGATCACCTACCTCTCCCTCACCACTGTTAGGATTAAAGGTGTGATTACTATGTCCAGCCTAAACACTCATTTTTAAACAAAAGATTTGTCTTAAAATTCATATTATAAATACAACATTTATAGAGGTAAGAAAGAAACCAATCCCACAATCCTACAAATAAGAGAATAGTACACATCCTTGTATTGGGGTAGTTATGCTTTATTTTATAAAATCTCTATTTTAATATATGTATGTCACTAAAAATAACTGCTATTAGATAAAGCCAGATATTATATATTTTTCCATAGACTTTAATATGCATCTATTAAAACATTACAAAATATTATAATCATGATAGCAAAGATGCTTCTCTAAAAACACTAACCTCTCACACCCAAATGCTATCCTAGCTAAGCCATTAGACCATAGAGGCCTAACGTAGTGACTTTATCCTATCTTGTTATAATATAACAAGGTTATATTATAATATCCTCATTAAATTCACTCTGATGATTTGGGACAAGTTTCAGAAGACTGCTTCAGGTAAAAAGTCATAAATCACAAAACACAAAAAACACCAGAACGGTATTTTTTCTTAAAAAAAAAAAAAAAGTGAGATAACTACCCTTTTAAAGGACTTGATATCAAATTTCTCCTGTTTAAACAAAAAGCCCTTCCTCAAAAATTCTGAAGACATTTTTCAGAACCATCTTTGTGTGGTTCAGACGATGCGAACCCTAGGAGAATTTACCACCAACCACAAGGGATTTCTGTGTACGGCTTGGTCTTTACTCTTCTCCAGAGTTTAGGGGGCACTCTTCTGCAAATGTTCACCCACTAGAAAGTTGACACTGCAACAGTTTAAAAAATAATCAATGGAACTATACCACTCAACACCTTGGGAGACTGTGGGGACCCCTTTATGTTTACACACCATCATAAAAACATACAATGTCCATCTTAAGTACTCTAGCATTTATGCTACAGACAGACATGGTTTAAAAGAAGAATAAATTCCAGCTAGTTCACTCAATAAGAGGAGTTTAAGACTAAAGACTAAGAATCAGTCCAAAATATTAAGGCAGCTAAATATCAGCTGCACTCATAGAACACACAGCAGCTTACAGTACAGGCTCAACACCCGAGCTCAAACCCAAAATGCTCCAAATCCAAACCTTTTGAAGCGGCATGACCCAGGTGGATAACCACACAACTGGCCTTCACAAACAGGTCCGTCAAATCTCAGGCACACTAAAAACACTGAACAGAATTTCCTGCAAGTTATATGTATATGGCATATGCATAAGAAACAAAGATATTTTATAACTCTATTTGAGTTCCATCCCCAAGCGTGCTCTCTCTCATATATGTGTGTATATGTATTTTTAAATATAAAATTTGAAACAATGCTGGTCTCAAAAATCTAGGAAAAAGAAAATTTAACTTTAAAAATACACTGTACAGGTCCTATATTTAAGCTCTCTTAAAACTCATTTGGTAGACAGAATATATTTTCAGATGGTAATTACATTTAAACCAATCCAGCCCCAGGAGACAGTTAAGAAAAAGGCTTTTAGCATACGATGTAAGTAATGCAAGACTGTAAAGCACTGGGGGATAACAACACTTCCAATACAACAAAAATCAGGTTCCCAGCAGACAAGTGTCAGAAACTAACTCAAGATTTTAAAAATCTTCCCGTTTTATCTCTGTACTAAGTAAGCTTGGCCTTTTCAGGAGATGATCTGGTCTTGTGTAATGAAGCAAAGTAACACTAACTACCCTTTTCCACTCCAGGTGTCGTGAGACCGCCCCCAACACAAGAAGAATACCTACCTGTGATCATGAGCACAGAAAGCTGTCTAACCTAGATGACTCTGAGGAAGTAATTATGCTAGATATGAAAAGTTTAAAGCACCTCACACAGACACTGACTTTAAATATAGGAACTAGTATAAAAACCCTTAATTATGGGCTCCACTAATGATTAAAATCTCATCAGATTTACACCAGGAGGAAATGGGATTGCGTTCTTAAAAACAAACAAACAAAACAGTCCACGTTTAAGTGTCATCAACTCAACAAGCACTCGTCTCTTGGGAACAGAGAGTTCACCTGTGCAGTGGCACGTCCCTCTGTCCAGACACTCAGGCTAGGCTAGAGAGTTGAGGCCAGTCTAGTCAAAACAGCAGGTAAGGCCCTATGTAAAACAACAGCAATCTCTCACAAGAAACAAACAGAACAACAGAGCCTTCCCTTCCTTACTTACAAGTGACACTGTTTATACAGCAGTAAAATTTAATTTTACTTTAAAAACAGTAACTCAAACACAGAACACTCATCTAAGTAACAGCTGTGATGATCTGCAGAGGATGGGATCTATCAGTAACAACTGCTCTTCTATAATGTTGTCAAGGTCTAAGAAAGTGAAACCAATGCCCAGTCCTAGACTGGGGATGAAGCTCAGTGCTAGAGATCTAGTCTTGCACATGTGAAGCCCTGGTCTCAATATCCAGCACTGCAAAAACCAAAACCAAATCAATCAGCAAAACACCTGCTCCTTGGGACGTAAGAAACTCATAAATCTGTCACCAAGGGGACAAACTCCATCAATAAAACCCCATCTCTGAGTGTCTTATTTGAGTCAGCTTTCCTGGATATTCCTCTTTATAAAATGATACCAACTATAATCAACTCCGTTGTGAATATCCAGACAAAGGGTGTCATGAGCACTGATCACAAAGTACACTAGTGCCTAAGAGTTTGTTTTCCCAGCCTATTCATACCCATGTGAAAAAAGTTCATGTGCAAAAACCAGAAACAACAAAATCCTGTGCAAAGGTCCTCACTAAACGGCAGGTGTGCCTGCTCCTGCCTCCAACCCCAGCACCTGAAAGGCAGCAGCAGCAGGGCTGCAGCTAGAAGAAATTCGGGAGACAGGGGCAGAAGGAAAACTTACCTAAAACTCGGTCCACTAAAAACAAACTGATTTTATGGCTCCCTTCCCCTCTTTTACAGGATTGTTACTGACAGTGATTTTTTTGACAACACTGAAATGTTTCAAATCCAAGTAAAATCCCGACTTTCTCATAGTAAGAACACTTTTTGTAGTTCTACAAATGCTCTGGTTTCACAAAGATAGAAAGTGAGCTAAGAAAGCAAAAGATGAAGTCCTGAGAAAATGCTAGAAACTTAACTAAGTCACAGTATGAAGACACAGAAGCCACCTTTCCAAGTGGCTTTTACTACTGGGCCAGCGAGGTCTTAGGGAGGTCTCTGGGGGCAGCTGGCTGCTGGGTGGTGGGAACTCTGGAGAACAGAATACACCTAACCTGTAGTTCTCTCCCAACTCTGTAATATCCTGGGCTACCAGACGACAACCTTCCCTATTGGAAAAGCCCAACCCCGCCTTTCTGTCATTTTTCCTGGTATCAACCACTGCTCCTATGCCACTTCTCGGAGTAATTACATGTAAATAACGAACCCCCCCCCCCTTGTTTTTAATTCTTTGTACTGGAGGTTCTAGGTGTGTTCTACAAGCAAATGTTTTTCTCTAGATCAAAGCGGATACAGTCAGACTTAACAAAGTCCTCCAACTTTAAACTGCCGAGAAGACATTCACTCCTCTGAACTAGAGTTCATGAGTGTGAAGTTTTGAAACCTGTGGGACTTGTAAAACTATACAAAAGACACATTTACAAACATTACCCCGTATACCACAAACTCTCTCAGCGCCTTCACTATGTCTTGCCCTCACTTACCACGACTGAAAACAAGCAAGCTCTCTTGCATTAAAAAAATGTTAGAGGTGCAAACCAAGCAAACAAAACTCAATGCTTCCTGAGCAATCCCCAAGTCCTCCTCCTATGCTGGTGCATTTAAAAGCTGCTCTTCTTGAAGCTTCAACTTAAACTCCTCTCTGATTCCTGCCAGCAACTCAGGCTTAAAGATGACGTCCAGAGCTGTCATTGCCAGAGCTTTGGCTGTACGCAAGCTGTACAGTTGAGCTTCCTGTGACCCTGAAAAATGAAGAAAACAAATTAAAATACCTCTATCTGTATTAAAATGCACTTAATTCCCCGGGTTACCTCTCGATATCTAAAGGGCCTCCTCCTCCTGAGTACAGTACAGTACTTCTGAAGCTAAGGGGCCACAGTCAGTAGAAAGCAGGAGAGAACCCCAAGCTCACCTGCAGCCTCTGTGTACTGTTCCGTGTGATTCAAGGCATCAGTCCCAATGTAAAAATATGGGTGAATCCCAGGAACCACAAAACTGACATTTCCAAAATCAGTAGAGCCTTAGAACAACAACAACAAAAGAAGGAAAAGGATGTTTGGTTAAACATTCTGAATGATGAAGTTACAACTAGAATCCCGTACTGGGCCATGGCTCTCAGGCCTGTTAGGACTGGGAGAGCTGTCTGCAGGTGCTCATGCTCCCTCCCACTCTACCAAGCCCAGGCTGCTCTCACTAAGAGATGTCCAGACCTGCCCTCACGCAGCCAGCTGCAAAGCCTGCCCCATTTAGATATTCATCTAAATATCCTCTAAGGTTCCCATGTACTGCCTCTTTAATAACTCTGTGACAGCAAAACAGCCCAGTGTAAGGACTCCAGTCTCAGGCTGCAGACCCCTCCTCTGACCGTGAAAGATTGGTTTCCTGACACTCCTCTCATACCATATTCTGATTTTTCTCTAATTACTGCTTCAAATTAGCAAATCAAATGTATTTTTAGTTCTCCTCTAACCCTTACACATCTTACACATCTTACTGTCCACCTGCTAGTTCTTCAATGGTTGCCTCAATGTAGATCACACTCAACATAGCTAGAATCAAATTCATTCCCATCATGCTCTGCTACATGCCACCTATTAACATCCCTCCCAAACAGCTCAGAATTGAGCTTTCTTCAACACCAATACCTACTTCTGCCTAAGGCAATTAGGAACTGTCTCCAGCAGAATCTACTCCACTTTGCAACCTTAACATAATCTGACACCACTCCCCTTTCTAACCTGCTCTCATACCAACAGCTTCACAAATCCAAATGCTCTGGACATCTGCCATGCTCTACTGACCACATGACTTCTGCATATACATTTTTTGTTTTTAAATTTCCATTCCTTTCTTTTTTTGGGATAAGGTATCATGTGGCCTTGAATGGCCTCAAACTCAGTATGTAGCTAAGGATAGCCTTGAACCTCTCTCTGACAAGCACCAGAATTACACCAGATGCCACTACACTCAGTTTATACAATGCTGGGGGTAGAACCCAGAATTTCATGCATGCTAGGCAAGCACTCCACCAACTGAGCTACATTCCTGGTCCCTGAGCAATCCTATTTCATGTTCTTGGTCAATTTCTCTAGTGGAAGCTCTCATAGTATGTACAATAATAACTGCATCACTTTTTAGTTTTAGCCTACTACGTACTGGGTTGTTTGGCTAATGTCTCTTATCCAGTACATTAGTCAAGAACAGTATCATAAATACACATCTAGCTGGTCACATGACAGATGATAACATTTGTTGAATAAATCATAATAAAAGTAAAGTTTTATGCTAATTCAACGAATTTTTACTGAATGCTCACTGATAGGTTAAACACTGTCCAAGGCAGCTAGACTACACAAGGGTAGATGTATGGGAAGGAAATCAAAATATGCAGCCAACAGCAACAGGAATTACTTTGTTTAAAACTCTTAAGACTTTCATATACATTCTCACTTTAGTAAATTTTACATTTTGTCCTTTTTTGCCAAGACAGGGTCTTGATATGTAGCACTGAATAACTCTGAACTTATGATCCTCCTGTCTCAACTTCCTGTGTACTGGAATTAGAGTTCTGCACAATACACCCAGGTTTCTCATTTTATGAAGGAAGAAACCAAGTCTTCTAAACACTGGTAAAGGTAGATGGAGGTTAGGATTTCAAGCAATGTAAATACATTGCTTCTGATGATATACACTAAGCACTCTGTGGTGAGTTGTCTTGTGTTGACTGAGCTCACTGAGGAGCTGGCTCTGGAAGCACAGTTGCCCCCCATTCCATTTCAGACCCCAGTCTCTTCATCTAAATATCCTCTAAGGTTGTTGCATTGGAGTTTCTCAGTCCCGGGGGGCCAGAGGTCCAGACCCTGCTGCGCCAGACCTCTCAGCCGCCCAGCCGCTCAGGTCCCCAGAAATGACTCAGACACTTATATTAACTTCATGCTGTTTGGCCTATGGCTCAGGCACATTGCTAGCTAGCTCTTACATCTTAAATCAACCCATTTCAATTAATCTGTCTGCCACGTGGCCTGTGGCTCACCTGTGTTCCTTACATGTTTCTTCTTGGGCGGCTTACTCGATCTGCCTCTGACTCCACCCTTCCTTTCCTACCTATTCTGATTCTTCCTCCTACTTCTTCTATGGTGTCTGTCATGGCCCAAAACAGCTCCTTTATTTAAAGATTGAGATTCACAGCATACAGAAAGGCATTCTCACATCATAAGGTTCCCATGTACTGACTCTTTCCTAACTCTATGACAGCAAAGCAGCCCAGTGTAAGATACCTCATCCTTGAGCACAGCTAGGATGTGGATAATGCTCTATACACTGTAAAGACTGTCACTCGTATTGGTTTAATAAAATGCTGATTGGTCAGTAGCCAGGCAGGAAGTAGAGATATGGTGACCAGACTAGAAGAGTTCTGGGAAGAGGAAAGGCAGAGCAGCAGTCACCAGCCAGATGCAGAGGAAGCAAGATTAAAATGCTAGACTGAGCAAAGGTACCAAGTCACAGGGATAAACATAAATAAGAATTATGGGTCAATTTAAGTGTAAAGGCTAGATAGCAATAATCTTGAGCTACTGGCCCAGCAGTTACTATACTATTAAGCCTCTGAGTAATTATTCATAAATAGCTATCGGACCAGCTGGGTAGGACAGAGAAACTCCAATCATAGTATGAGGTCAGCCATTTCTAAGAGATATATTGTTTATCCCATGATCTAAGCACCAAACTGGGAAAGAGAAACTGGAAGTTCAGCTGGGAGAGAAAGCTTGTTTGGGAACTCCAGCTGACTGCCTCAACTTCTGGAGTCAGCTTCTGCTAGAGGTGTGAGCACAGATTTGATGGCACTATCGGCCTGTTCTTTTATTTGTCCTACATCCCCCAGTGGTAACATTTTACAAAACTATAACCCTGTACTACAACCAGAATAGTAACACTATTGTAATCCTGGAAGTGGTGCACATAACCTGAAGAGCATACATGAAGCCCTGGATCTGATCCCTAGCACTACATAAACCAAACATGGGGGCCATGCCTATAATCCCAACAGTCAGGAGGAAGAGGCAGGAATAATCACCCTCAAGGTCGCCCTCAACTGCATAAGTTCAAGGGCAGCCCCAGTTACATAAGACCCTGACTCAAAACATATGTGTTGAGTGTTTGTATGTGAGTGTGTGTACAGAGAAAGATAAGTATACATATATCACTGATTTAATTCAGATTACTCAACTTTATTTAAATTTATGGAAAGCTTCACAATCTGCATACCAGATTATTCTGTTTAATTGCATTTTTAGTTTATGTGCTGCAGAAGCCAGCACTCAATTCTTTAACTCTCCAACTTTCCACCACAATCCTTGTGCTAACCATTTCTTAGGGAGGGGACTCTTGACTGTCTTTTTTGAACCTTGCTGCATCTACTTATTTCAAGTTCTCTCATAAAAATCTTTCCTTTCCTGTTTGTATCCACTCTTTGTTTTTAGTTAAAACTAACTTTCTTCTCCTCCTCTGCCTCCTTTTCTGAGACTCTACGCAGGAACTACTATGTAGACCAGGCTGGTCTTGCATTCACAGATCCATCTGCCTCTACCTCCTAAGTGCTGGGATTAAAGGTGTGAGTTACTACTCCCACCTGCTAAAAATAACTTTCTTAAAAAAGAAATGTTTTTTGGCTATCTGTACTGTCTCACCAGAGTTGTGGGTAGATCTGTAACAATAACCTTCAACTATTTACTTCCAAAGCAACAATAAATTTCTAATTGATGGTTCAATGACACTAAACTATACTTACTCTACTTCTACAGCATCTGACATTATTCCCTACTGTCTTCCCTTCCATGACTCTCTCATCCATCCCTTATTATCTAGCTTTTTCTCACTACTATCTCGGTGCTTTGCCTACCTCCTCCTAAACCTTGGTTTCAGGGTTTCATCTCTGTCTTCTCTATGTATTTGGATGACTGTATTAACATCTGTGTCTTCTTCATTCACCTCCCACGTCAACAAACCCTAAACCTCCAGCATTGGCATTTTGGGGACTCCAGACTCAAATCCAGGCTACTGAACAGCTCCATGTAGAAATCCTACAAGAACTTCCATTTAGCATGCTAAAAGTTCAGCCTGTATGATTCCAGAAGTACTCCTGTTAGTTTTCATCATCAAGTCTTCACGGCTCTACATCACATCTCATTATATTCAGGCGATATAACGCATCTTTCAAATGTTATTAGTAGTGTGCTTAAAAGAGGAAACAACTCAGTAACACCAAGTAAGTGCCAGTAGGATGGCTCCATGCTAACAGCACTTGCTGCACAAGCCCAGTGACCTGACTCAATCCCATAGAGGGAGAGAAAGAGCGCTCCAAAGTCATCCCCAGACCTCCACATAAACACTGTAGCATGTAGTCACACACATATATCATACATTCACATGCACATAACAATAAATAAAAACTTTAAAAATAGGAGTCAAAGAGATAGCTGAGTGCATAAGATTGCTTACTGTTCTTGCAGAAGATCTGGGATTAAATTCCCAGCACCCACATGGCAGCTCACAATTACCTGTAACTCTAGTTCCAGGAGATCTAATGACTTCTTCTGACCTCTTCTGACCTCCAGGGCTCCTGCATGCACATAGTGGACATGCATACATCCACACACACAATACCTTATAAACTAGATGTGGTGGCACACACTTGTAATCTCAGAAACCAAGAGCCCCAAGCAGGAGGACCACAGGTGAAGGCCAGCCTACACAGCATACAGCAAGACCTGCTTTCGAGTCAACTTGACACAAGTCATCAGAGGAAGGGGCCTCAGTTAAGGACATGCCGCCATGAGACCCAGCTGTAAGGCATTTTCTCAATTAGTGATCAGTGGGGGAAGCAGTGTGGTGATACACTGTATATTTACTAAGAATAGACTGGAATATCGGAGAACAGAGTCATCCACAGCGACAAGCCATGAGGTCCTAGCACTAGGAAAGTTGATCCAGGAATTGAGATAGCTGAGTGGAGAAAGACAAGGTGAGAAGCGGCAGAGATCCTTCCCTTCTCCTGACTCCCCTTCCACTGAGGACTCAGGCAGTCAGTCTGAGAATTCATGGAGCCAGGATCTACCTTTTCCAGCCTAAGGAGTTGGTTGGATGAGAAGTAGCTGTGAATCATTTCTCTGTCTCTCTGATATTTCAGCCCCAGTATCTGACTCTGGGTTTTTATTATAATACCAAATAGAATTTGTGCAGCAGCCCAGCCCATTACAGGTGGTGTCATATCTCGGCTGTTAATCCTGGGATCTATTAGAAAGAAGGCTGAGTAAGCCATGTGAAGCAAGCCAGAGAGCATCACCCCTGCATGACTATGCATCAGCTCCTGCCTCCAGGTTCCTGTCCTGACTTCCTTCAGGATGAAAGTGATATGAAGTGTAAGCTGATAAACCCTGTGGTGGTCTGAATGAAAATGGCCCCCACAGGGAGTGGCACCACTAGGAGGTGTGGCCTTGTTGGAGGAAGTGTGTCTCTGATGGACAGACTTTGAGGTCTTTAGCTTCCCTGTTTGACAGTTAGCTGACTTCCTGTTGCCTGAAAGCCTCTCAGCTATTCCTCTGGCACCTTGTCTGCCTGCATGCTGCCATGATCCCTGCCACAGAGATGAACTAAATCTCTGAATGTAAGCCAGCCCCCTCAATTAAATGTTCTCCTTCTAAGAGTTGCTGTGCTCACAGTGTCTTTTCACAGCAACAGAAACCCAGACTGAGACGAGCTTCCTTTCTTACCCAACACGCTTTCTGGTTAGAAACCCAAATTAAGACACCTGATCTCAGCAAACAGATAAACTTCACATATAATTAACCTGTACAATCAGAACCTGCATTAGATCACTAAATACTAAATAACTGCTTACTGTGATAAACTGAAAGGAACTCAAGTTCTGTTTCTCATCTAGTACCTTATTTAAATATTTAAAAAAACTGGAGACACAGCTTAGTGGGAAGACAGTGCCTAGCATACTTAAAGCTTTGGGTTTGATCCCTAGCATTGTAAGAAAAAAAAGAGAATTAAAATTAAACACTAGAAATATTTAGAATATGTTGCAGAATATTTGTTTAACTATGTAAAGTTGTGTTGCTATTTCACCTTGCCTGCCTAAGGCACCTGACTGGTCTAATAAAAAGCTGAATGGCCAAAAAGCAAGGGAGGAGGTATAGACAGGACTTCTGGGTAGGGAGAGTAAGTAAAAGAGAAATTTAGGCTCTGGGAAGAAAGAAAGAGACACCAGGGGCCAGTTATCCAGACATGGAGAAAGCAAAAAAGTAAAACATAAAAAAAAAAGTAAAAACCCCCAAGGCACAATGTAGATGAACAGAGACAGGTTAAATTAAGTTAAAAGAGGTAGTGGGACAAGCCTAAGCCAAGGCCAAGCATTTATAATTAATAATAAGCCTCTGTGTCTTTATTTGGGAGCTGGTTGGCAGCCCAAAGCAAATGCCAACTATAAGAATACTCCTAGCAGACTGACCATTTTTAAAAAACAATGATGTTATTATGACACTCTACTCACTGAAGAGTTCATTAGTTTCTTTTCAGCCTATGTGTGAAGGAATATCATTAAAAATATCAGGAGATGAAAAGATGGCCCAGCAGTTAAGAGCACTTGCTGCTTTTGTAGAGTACCTGGGTTTGATTTTCAACAACCACATGGCAGCTTTTAACTGCCTATAACTCCAGTTCCAGAAAGTACAATTGTGGGAGGTTGTGTTGTTTCATTTTAAATAATTGTCCCAACCACTGGTTTAATAAAAAGAGCTGATTGGCCAAAGGCAGGCAGGAAGTGTAGGCGGGGCTACCAGACTAAAAACTCTGAGAACAGAATGCCAGATCAGAACACCAGAGGGAATTCCAGAGAGAGGCCCGGAAGAAGCAGAGGACAACTATGCTGCCCTAAGAAAAGGTACCGAACCACATGGCTGAACAGAACAAGAGACATGGGTTAGGTGAAGGGTAGAGAGCTAGCAAGTGATATGCCTGGGCTTAGGCTGATCAGCCAAAAACTATAGTAAGCCTCTGCGTGTCTTTGTGGGTCTGCGGGTCTTCGGGTCTGCGGGCCTAGACCTTGAGGTTAGGCCTGAAAGTCCAGGCCAGGAACCTCCTACTACATACAATGTCCTCTGCTGGCCTTCAAGGGCACTCAGTAAGCAGATGGTATGCATAAACATTATGCAGGCAAAATACTCATACACTTTTTTAAAAAATTTAAAAAAAATCATCAGAGTTGGCAGCATGCTTGCTTAAAGTGCATGAAGCCTGGGTTCAATCCCCATCATCCAATAAATCCCAGGAATGGTAGCATGGATTCATAATCCCTGCATTTGGGAAACAGAGGCAGGAGGGTCAAGCTCAAGGTCAATGTCAGCTTCATATGGTGTTTGAGGCCAGCCTGGACTACACCAAGATCCCACCTGAAACATCAGCAGTTCTTCCTTACCTCTCAAGACTGTTTAACCCCAGTTGGCATCTCTCTTGCTCAAACAGCTCAATCTAGGACAGCTTAGTTACCTGAAGGCCCATTTGACATTGCATCTTCTGTGATGAACTCTATCCCCAGCTTCTTCCCATTCTCCATATACACACTGCACAGTGTCTTATTGGGAAGAACATTGTAATAATCATGTGCTCCACTTTTGATTTCTACCTAATAAAAAAATGACAAAACAAAGCTTGAAATTACAAACTCAAAATTTACTAAGCCTAAAACAGTGATGGCTTCTAACATGAAAAGTTGTAGGATGGACTCTTCCTATCCCAGATAGAAACCCTCACAAATCTCTTACCTTAAAAAAAAGGTACATTCTAAAGTTAGAGTACCTGATACCCCATTTGTTCTGTTACACAAGCACCACACCATGATGTCACTAGACTCCATCCTGGTCAGTAAGAAACTTCAGTCACCTAATAAGGGGAGTGCCCAGAAACTCGCATTTTAAAACCTGAACCTCCATGTAATTCTGATGTAGGTAGTCCAAGCAACTCTGATGGACACTGCTTTAGACTTCATCTCAAAAAGGAAAACGCAAAGCCTGTGTACAGATTAACACACTTTACACAGAATGTCCCTGATATAACAGCCTCATTTCAAAGAGATCCTCAGAGAACAGACACTTCAGTGAGGCAGGCTCACAATGGATATAGCCTTGCTTATAGATGTGAGTACATGAAGACACAAAAGCAGTTTCTATGTGGCTGTGCAGCACACTTAACAGTTTTTGTTTTCAATGAGTAAAGCCAATTACCAAACAGCATAGATAAAATTTCTTCTCTCAGCAATATCTAAGGTAGAAATAATGGCAATACAGTTAAATCTTATAAATCAGTCAAAATATAAGTTAGTAAAAGGCTTCTTAAATACGGATTTAATCTAATAAACCCTGTGTTTGTTGGTGTGCATGTATGTACACATAAAAGACGAAAGGACAAGGTCAGGTGACATTCATCAGGAGCCTATTCTCTTTGGTTTTGAGACAGGGCCTCTCTCTCCTTTTGCCTAGAACTCATGAGGCAGGTTAGGCTGGCTGGCTAGTGAGGCACAGAAATCTGCCTATCTCTGCCTCCCCAGAGCTGGGGTTACAAGTGTGCTGCACCATACCTGTCTTTTAAAAGTAGGTTCTGGAGATCAAACCCAGGTCCTCACCTTACAAAACAAGTGTTTTTGCTGACTGAGCCATCTCTCCAGCCCCTTAGTCGTAGCTTAGGGAATACCCTGAGATATTAGCTAATCTAACTTCAAAATTTTTAAGTTATTTATAGTTACAAGGGAACAACTGTTTAGTTTCCCTGAGTTGTGGGAGCTTTACTGTTATATACTAAATCTCTTTGCGAATGGCCTAAAAGGACGTCTGTAGTCCTACAGTTAACCAGGCATTTATCTATTCATTAAAAAAAAACAAAAACAAAAAAACAGTATGACAGTTTAAACATTCTCATCTTTCCATCCACATTCCCTGCCTGAGATAGCTCTGTTGTTCATATATCTGAAATATATCTGAAAGCATGATCATCCTCTGAAGCTCAACTAGGCCTGCACTCCTCCAACCCACCAACTGGGAGCTGAACCCAGGTCTGTCTTGTGTTTGCTAGGCTAATCTGACACTTTAACTGCTCTGCTCCTCCCAACATGTCCATTCTATTCTTAGACAAAAGCACACACGATGAGGGTACCTGCGACACTATGGCCACGTGAACAAGCCATGCACGGCCGGACTCAGGGCAGAAAAAAAGGAAGACAAGGCTGTGATGTCTTCACAGAAGCTATTTCTTCTGTCTCTCACAAGGAACCTGGATTGATTCATTATCAACCCTACTTTTAAGAGAGAATCAGCCCCAGACGTACTGGTTCTCACAGCCAAGACACAAGGATCTTATCTTTCTCAAAAATCAACATCTAAAATCTTGTCTCTCCAACAGGACCGAAGTATTTGACCTTTATGTCACTGTAAAGCTCATTCCACTTTGCGGCACTCATGGCTGACATCAAAATGTTTCTGACTTTACAGTTCTAGTTAAAAAATTCCCTTTGTTCTGAGTCTATCTTAACTTCCATCCCAGCCCAAGATATCACATCTAGGCTAAGTACTCTAGCTATTGTCTAAGTAAAGTGACCTGTAGTATTTTCTACTGCACTTAAGATAATGAACAATTAAATATTAATTAAAGATTAATTAAATATTAAATTTTCATTAAAGGACTTTATATTAAGAATTTAGCCATCTCACTTTACAGATCAGCACAAGCACAAACAAAAAGCACGCAGAAAAAGAACCAAGGTAAAGCTTTAATGCAGCAACAGAGAAGCCTCAGCCCCCACGTAATTGATCACAATTAACTTGAAAAGCTCTTACTGTGCAGCCTGTAGCCAAAGCTGCAGCTCTGAAGGAATCTTCTGCCTTTTTGGTCAAAACCTGAAGCTCTTTCATTGAGGGTGCACGGAAGTAATAGATTAATTCAGAGTAAGAGGGGATGATATTGGGCTTTACACCACCATTTTTTATTATACCTACAAAAAGAACCAAATTACTGAAGTTAAATTTAATGATGTGTTTATTTAAATAAAGTTTTGCAGCCAGTGTAAGAAAAGGGGAAATAATTTATATTTATTAGCCTCACTGATAAACTGCAGATTTGACATGCTATATAACACTTCCACAAAAAGACACTATCTCCCAGTTAATAAGGGAAAGCTGTCTATATGTATTTTATTCTAGGTGTCTATTTAAAATTAAAAATTACAATTTGAGCTGAGGGTAAAGTCCAACAACAAAGCACTTCCCTAGCATGTGTGGGAATCAGGGTTTAATCCCCAGAATTGAAAAGAAAGGGGGGGAAAGGAGGTAAAGAGGGAAAGATTATAATCTAAATTATAAAGAAATACACAATATTTTACAATGGCATAGGGTTCTCTAAGTATCATCCTATTTAAAAAAAACACCTACAAATATTTTAAGTGACATTTAGGAATGGAGAAATAGTTTTCATACCAATTATGAAATCATTACTATAATCAATCTATAATCAATTTTCAGCCTTTGGCTATAATCATGTATAGAAACGAAAGCCAAAGAAAGACCTTAAATACAACAAACTATGAAAACACACCTTTGTTTGGGACCACACAAAATGAGGACCTGTCTGTTTATACCAATAACTACAACAGATACAGAGAATCAAATTCCAGACAGTTGTGCAACTCTATAATCCCAATGCTTGAAGAGGAGTCAGGAAGATCATGAATAATTCCAGGTAACCCTTGGCTATAGCCTGGGCTACAGGAGACACAGAGAGAGAGAGAGAGAAGGGGGGAGAGGGAGGGATAGGGAGGGAGGGAAGAAAGGAAAGGGGGAAAGGAAAGAAAATTATAAACCAGTGTGGACTGGGTGTGGATTGGGTGTGGACTTGGAAGGAGGAAATGTATACCCCTAAGAGAAGACCGTGCTGCTATATTTATATTTATAGACACAGAATGGTGTACTATACCAGTCCCTGAGTAAATAAAATTAGTCCCTACCACTTTTTTTTTTAAAGAGAGGATCTCATCTATCCTAGGTTGCCCTCATATTTACATGTGGCTGAGGAAGATCATGAACGAGTATTCCAAGTACTAGAATTATAGGTGTGTGACGCACAACAGGTTTACAGTGCTGGCAGTCATACCCAATGCACACCGCATCCTAGGCAAGCATGCTAACTGAACTACATCTCCAAACCCCAATTTTTGCTGTTGTTTGGTTGGTTTTTGTCTTCTTTGAGACAAGTTTTCTCTGTGTAGCATTGGTCATCCTGGAACTCACTCTGTAGACCAGGCTGACTTTGAACTCAGAGATCCCCCTGCCTTTGCCCCCAAGTGCTGGGATTAAAGGTGTGTGCCACCACCACTTGGTTTCCAATCCCCAATTTAAAAGAAAAAAAAAATCAAACATTAAATAATTTTACCAAACTGAATATAAGTATAATTTACTTTCAGATATCTGGCATACCATGAAGTCTCCAGGCTGGTTTCATCTGTTGTCTCAATGCAGAGAGATTGTTATAGGCAAGGACTGCAGCGTCTAAGGCATTCACTCCCTCCCAAGGGTAAGCAGCAGCATGAGATGCCTTTCCATAGTATTTCACAGTAACACTAGGAAGTAAAAAGGAAACCACTGGAAATTACTTCCTCAATTATTACTAAAGTAAGAAAACCCAAATGTGTGTGTGGTATGGGTATCAACAAAGACAAGCATGTAGCTCTCAGCTGGTAGAATACTTGCCTAGCATGTATATAGCCAAAGGCTCAACCCCTGGTACCCCATAAAACCAGACATAGTGGTGCAAACCTGTAATCCCAACACTGGGAAGCAGGAGGATCAGAAGTTCAAGGTTGTCCTCAGCTGCATAGCAAATTTGAGGCTAGCCTAGGCTACATGAGATTGCTTAGACAAAAAAGCAAAGCTGGGCCAGGAACATAGCTCGGATGGCAGAGTCCTTCATTCCCCAGCACTGTACAGTAAGACATGGTGGTACACATCTGCAATCCCAGATCGGGGAGTAGAGGCAGAAGAATTAGTAGTTCAAGGACAACCTCAGCTACACAGTGAGTTCCAGGCAAGCCTGGGCTATGTATCAGATGACAACTGAGGAGACTGGGTATGTGGAACCAAGTGGATTGACTCTCAGATCAAGACCGTGAAGCCTAAATCAAATCCTAATAGTCTGGGAAACCTACCTACAGCTTGCAGGCCCCCTCCAGCCAGAAGTCCTGGCAAAGATTTGGAATCTCCATAAATTTTCCGTAAATACACAGACAAAATTATATCCACCCCTTAAACAAAGTAAAGTGTTTCTAATCTCACAGTACCAATTCCAAATTGTCAAGAATGAAGGCACCACAACAATTAAAATTACTCTCCTCTGAAAACAAGTCTGGCAGGGCTCAGAGAAGGGGAATTCCTGAGCACAGTGACACTGCAGGAATGGTCTCAGCCACTGTGGAAATCAGCTGACACAGTCTAGCCGCGGCTCCTTGGCATTGGACCACTAGCCACACAACTTCTCTCACGGTCATTTGAGGTTAAAAACCCACACAAGTTCAATGACATATCCTTCTAGATACAAAAGAGTAACCGCCTCGTCCCATAAAACCAAGCTAAGACAGTATGGAGGAGTCTTTCTTCCCAGGTCTAACAAAACTGTCCCTTGTAAGGACAATTCCTTATAAAAGGACAACTGTTTCCAGAAACCAGACTAAGCTCCAAGGAGAACACAGGTGTGTGATATCTCTGTTCGATGTTCCTTTAATAGTTCAAGTATGACCATAATAACAAATCATGACTGCCAAAAGTCATTCAATGTAAAACAAATGCCACGTCATTATCATTCAGTTCACAGGGTCTTCCTGGGCAGTCCACACTGGCCTCCTGAGCAACGAGATTATAGGTGAGTAGCACCATGCTCAGGTCGGATGGTGGAGTGCTTTCTCTGAATTTGCTAAATGTAAATGGACTGAATACTATAAATTAATTCTTACTTGGTAACTGTTTTGTTGTATGTAGTTATACTATGTTAAAACCTTTTTATTTAGACAAAAAAGGAAGAAATGTTGTAGAGTATTATTTTAAGATGTGTTATTTTGGTTTATGCTGCATTTATTTAACTCTGTAAAGCTGTGTTACTTTGTCTAAAACACCTGATGGTGTAATAAAGAACTTAATGGTCAATAGCTAGTCAGGAGAAAGAATAATAGGGGCTGGCAGGCAGAAAGGATAAGTGTTATTCTCTAAGAGCCAGGCCCTCTGAGCTCTGGAAGAAAGACACTTGGGGCCTGCTGTCCAGCCACACAGCCAGCCATGGCGTAAGAGTGAAAGGAAGATGCACAGAAGAAAAAGTAAAAGCCCAGAGGCAGAAGGTAGATGGGATAATTTAAGCTAAGCAAAGCTGGCAAGGAATAAGCTGGGCATTCCTAATAAGCCTCTGTGTGTGATTTATTTGGGAGCTGAACGGTGTCCCCCCCTCAGAGAGTAAGAGCAAAAGCAGGGACAAACAACACAGTCATTTTACTTTTTACATGTATAAATGCAGAATGTTAATGTCTGGCTTAGTTTCCTTTTTAATAATTCTGTCTGTGTGGGATGGGGGGTGGGGTGGGGTGTGCATGCAATGGGACTCCCACAGAGATCAAAGGACAGGTCTGCTTGCTTTGAGGAGGGATCTGGGCAGAACCTGGGTCACTATGCTTGCACGCCAAGTGCTTTTATCCACTAAACTATCTCGCTGCCCTGAGTACCAAGAAATTACCTACAGTGTGATGACTTACTCACGTTCGGCGACATCTGGTAGATAGGCGGCATCCTCTTGAGATGGATGAGCCATAAAAACAACATCAAGGTCTTTAAAAGCACCTGCTTCAAGTAAGTCAATTTTGCCACCACCATCTTCTTCTGCAGGGGTTCCCAGGACAACGACCTACAAGGAAGTACATATGTTAGCACAAAGAGGCTCCGAACAGGAAAACATTAAATAGGTTTTATTGGATAAGCATTCTGAACATATATTGAAGTCCTTAAACCCTGAAGAAGTTACACTCTGACACTTAATCAGTGAATAAAAATATATGTTGCAGAATCCCAAAATGTAATTTGTATTGCTATAGTAATCTGGTATAAAAGCATGCTAGAAATGCTATAAGAAAAATTCCCCGATTTTATAACTCAATTTTAACTAAATTATAACCATAGACAAAAAAAAAGTAGAATTCTATGTGTTTAAGTTCTTCAACATTTATTGGGACTTATCTGTTAAAGTCTCTTCAAGCTAAGCCTGTCAGCAAACTATGTAATAGGGATATAGTTAGTCATAGCTTTACTAGTATGGTGCTTCCAAGTGACCTGTGACCCTCACAACAACCTTTCGAGGTAGGTGAGTGGTCTGCACCAGTTCAGGAAGACTTAGACTTCTCGGTTACAGAGCAAGTCTTCAGAGTTGCACTTATCTTAGCTGTCCTGGCCTCTAGCTTGGAACTCTCATTCCTTACTAAGAAACCACTTAAAAGTCCTAACTCATTAACCTTTCATTGATGAGTACCATGGTTAGAAACCGCCAACTATTACACAACTTACTAATTCGATTCCACCAGTTCAACCAGGAAGATTTAATGGTCACCAAACACCTAATCAAACAAAAGAGAACTTTACAGAATAAACATTTTTACTTTGATACTTAAGCTTAACTTCTTATCAATTTTTAAACAAAGACAAATTATCTGCATAAAATTAATATATTTCCAAGGTCACATATTAAAAATACAATGAAACAGCTGGGATTTTTTTTTAAGGGGCTTTGCTGGAAGAGGAAATTCACTTATATTTCATTTTCTTTTCTTTTTTTTTGCTTTTAGAGGCAGGGTTTCTCTGTGTAGCTTTGGAGACTGTCTTGGAACTCATTCTGCAGATCAGGCTGGCCTTGAACTAACAGAGATCTGCCAAACTCTGCCTCCCTCCCCAGTGCTCCAATTAAAGGCATGCCCCTCCCCCCATATTCCATTTTCTTATTAGAGAGGAACCTTGCTGAGAACAACCATTCGGAGTTGGCAGATTTCTCAAAGTCTGGCTGTTTATTTTGAAATTTACAAGGCATCCAAACTTAAATTGAGCTGCTAGGGGCGGGGCTGAGGTGGGATTGAGACAGGGTCTCTCCATGTAATCTCGATTGCCCTGGAGCTCATGTTAGACCAAGCTAATCTCCAACTCCCCAGAGACCTGTCTGGCCACTGAGCTGCTCCCTACTCTGAATCTAAAGGGGTCTTGACAACTGCTTAGAACTTTTTTCAAAGTCTGTCCAGGGTCTCACAACCTCCCTAACCAAAACAAAACCCAGAGGCATAAAAGAGAAGGTAGCTAAGGCGAAAGGGCCTTGGGCGGAGGTGGGGGGGGGCGCGGGGCTGGGTGCACGACGTTCTGCTTCAAGTACCGAGACGCCTCGTAATTGTGAAGTAAAGATTAACACTCAAAAATGAACCCGTCTACATAGAAAATGTTTATTCGCTTCTCCATTACTTCTACTCTTGCAGGGGTTTGGTAGTTCTATAGACTGAAATTTACTATACAAATACCAATCACTCAAATAAAAAAAGTTTGTTTGTTTGTTTGTTTGTTTGTTTTTTGGAATCTACAAAATGTACTCCCTCCAGGGATCGCGCAACTCCGTCAGCAAAAGGCAGCTGGCACCGTCACCAAAGAGCGCTGCGGCCGGGCGTGGCTCACCTTGACGGGCGGGGGCGCAGCGACGGCCTCCAGCGCGGCCCGCAGGCCCAGCGCCGCAGCCGCCCCGACCTCCGCTATGAGGTTGTGGCCGCAGGCGTGGCCCAGGGAGGGCAGCGCATCGTACTCGCACAGGAAGGCCAGCTGCAGCGCACCGGAGCCCGCCGCGGCCTCGGGCGGCGCCCACTCGGCCCGGAAAGCCGTGGGGAGCCCGAAGTGCGGCTGCACGGCCCACGAGGCTGCCGGAGGCTCGCGCTCGAAGAAGCGTGTGAGCTCGCGGTGCGCGCCGTGCTCCTCGTAGGCCAGCTCGGGCTCGCTCCAAATGGCGCGGCTCAGCGCGCCCAGGCGCTCGGCCGCCTCGTCGATGCGCTCCGCCGCGCGCTGCTTCAGCTGCTCCAGCTCCGCGACGCTGCTCGTGCCCGGCTCGCCCGGCCTCTCCAGCACCGGAGCCATGGCGTGGGCGTCCGAAGAGCTACCCTGGTTAGCCTTCAGCCGGGCTCGTCAGCGCTCGGCGGCCCTCGGAAACGCTCGGCTGTCCTCGGCAGTCCTCGGCAACGCTCGGCGCCTCGGTCACGTGGCGGCCCTCCGCGGGCGCTCAGCGGCTTCGGTAACCAGGGTCCCGTGCTCGCCCATCATTCTTCGTAACCCTAACGTTAATTCTAACACTCCAGGCCGGTCATTTGCTGGGGCTTCAGCTCCTCCTAAGAAAAGGAATTGTACATAAGTTTTATTTAAAGTTTGATTAGCGATAAGCCCAAGTAACATAATTTGCACAGCTCGTTTTCGTATCATAGCGAGTCTAAGCTACATTTGTTTTCCTCCAGAGTGATACAGAGCTCGAAAAATTGTTATTGACGATACGCCTAATAATCGGTGATCTGAGGTTTTCTAGTATTAAAAGCTTCAGCGGGTTCTCTTTCTACCATCTCTTAATTTGCCACAATTAGATCCAATAAAATCCAATATATTATGTAAAAAACATTAACAATGTAAAAAGACAACTGTACCTGCAAATGAGTCTGAAGAGATCCTTTGAGGTGGTTCATGCCTTTAATCCTAACACTAGGAAGGCAGAGGCAGACAGGTTTTTGAGTTCGAGACCAGCTTGGTCTACTTGGTGAGTTTCAGGGTAGCAGAGGCTACACAGAGTAAATTCTGTCTAGAAAAGAAAGGAAGAAAGTGATCAGTTTTTACTAGTTTATATTCTAACAATGCCAGAATCCATGTCACATTCTAATATGAAAACACTGACCTTAGTTAACACCCTAATGAAAACTCAGCCCTAAATGTAATAAATAAGATATTAAGTTCCCGGATGGCCTCACTTTTCTTTTTAAAAACTTTTTATTTTACATTTTAAATTTTATTTCACGTGTATGAGTATTTTGCCTGAATGTGGTGTGTGTGTGGTGTGTGGTGTGTGTGTGTGTGTGTGTGTGTGTGTGTGTGTGTGTGTGTGTGTGTGTGTGTGTGTGTGTGGTGCCTGAGGAGGTCAGAAGAAGAAGGCAGGCATCAGATCTCCCGGAACTGTAGTTATACAAGGTAGTGAGCCACCATGTGGATGCTGGGAATCGAACCCTGGCATGAACAATAAACACTTTAATTGGCTGAACCATCCCTCTAGCCCACCCTTGTTTTTCTTAATAAACTTTACTCTGATACACATCTTATAAAAATCCTCCAGCATCTATGAGACACAAATTTAATTTGCTCAGTGAGTTAACTATAAGCCAGAATAATGTTAAGCTAAGAGCACTTACTCTGTACCAAATGCTCTTTCAAGTGCTTTAAATATTAATACTTCATCCTCCTCCCAACCTATGAGGTTATTAACAGGGCCATTTATCTTCAATTTACAGATAAGTATCCACAATTACACAGCCTACTAAATACTCGGCACAGTATTATACAGAGGACAGTGTTAGTCACCAAACTTGACTATGTGTGTAAACAGACATCTGAATTCATAAATGCATCTATTCACATCATAATGGACAGACTCATCATGAATCAATTTTACAGCAGCAACCCTGCCAGTAGCAGCGGAAATCCTTTTTGTTCTCTTTAGGCAACACTAAACAGCTACAGACTTTATACAAATTTATATAAATTTTAAATACATGCTGCTATTTAGTGTAAGGGTTGAGAAACTCACCGTGTGAAGGAAGACTCCAAGAGGCACTCTCTCATGCAAAAAGCAAAGCGCTAGTTTATTTACCATGCAGCACAGGGCTCAATGTCACAAAGGAACAGAGAGCCCTGAACTAAAATTAAGTAGGCTTTTTATAGAGTATAAGAACAAAGAAGTTTTAAGCATAAGTCATAGGAGTAGCCTTGAGAAGCAGATAAGGTTTTACTGAGAACAGATGGCCATACATTTCTTTTGGAACCTTGGGCACATTCTTTTGCTTATCAGAAAAAGGGGGGGGGTGGACAGTTTGCACAAATTCTGTCTTAACATTAGGTTCCTGCCACAAATTAACAAGTGATGGAAAGACAGGTAATTCTGGGCTCTGTTCCTCCAGAGTATGTATGTGCACACATGTACATATGTATTCAGTTTCTCCTTTGGGCATCATGGATTTATTGTTCATGGTAATTTCCATTTTTCAACCTCTTTAATAAATTATTGAATATGTATCTTTTCTCTCGTCTTCATACTTTCGTTTCATTTTCTTGTTCCTAACAGCATATATCAAACATCCCTTGTCATGGCTTGAGTAAGAACATTCCCCCCATAGGCTCCTATATTCCAATGCTTAATCATCAGGGAATGGTACTGCTTGAGAGGGATTAGTTGTGGCCTTCTTGTAGCATGTGTGGCATTTAGAAGAAAGCGTGTCACTGGGGGTGAACTTTGGAATTTCAAAAGCCCAAGTCAGATCCAATGTCTTTCTGATCTTACTGTCTCTGGATCTGGAATGCTCAGCCTCTCTAGCACCATGCCCGCTTACATGCCAGCTGCAATGGTGAGAATGGACCAAAACTCTGTACTGTGGAATAATCCTTCTGTACATTATGAAAATGTATTGCTCTCATTGTTAATAAGAAACTGATTGGCCAATAGCTAGGCAGGATTTGGGGGGCAGAGAGAATGTTGGAAGGAAAAAGGGCAGAGTCATGATGAGACTTCATGAGATTCAGAGTGAGCAGGATGGGCAGTATGTAGATAAGGTAAATGAGCTTTGGGCAGCACATAGATTATTAGAAATGGGATAATTTAAGTTATAAGAGCTAGTTAGTAACAAGCCTAAGTGTATCACAAATTCTAGTTATAATTAAATTGTGATGCCTGCATCGCCTGAGCCTGCATCACCTGAGCGAGCTTTATCAAGTAAGGGCCTGGAGATTTTTAAGAGACAGAGAGACATGGGTCACTCTTAAGACAAGAATGCCCTTTATTGGAGCTCAGAGAAAGCCTTATATACCTGAGTTGGCCTTTTGGCCTTGAGTAACTCCCACAGCTCACAAACAACAATTGGCCTGGGTCAGTTTCTTTGTTCTCTACTAATTCCTGATTCCCTAATTGCAGCACCTGCTTGGGCAATGTTCTGATAATGGAAATGGATTAATTGGTTCCGGTAAACACCACAGTCTGATAAACAGTGCTAAGTCCTGGGGGCTGCAGTCCGACCTCCACCTTAACTGAAAACTCAGAGCCAGATATTGGGGAAAAGCTGGAACATCAGAGAGAAGAAACAGACCACAGTCAATTCTCACCCAGCCAACTTCTGGGGTAAAAGCTATCTTCTGGAGTCCTCAGCCCGGCTCCTCATTGCTTGTACAGAATAAATAAAGCTTGTAGAAAAACTCCCTTTCTTTACCTGGGGTTGGAGTTAAAGAAACAACACAGAATTACTACTAAATGTCTAAATGGTTTTTTTTTTTGTTTGTTTGTTTGTTTGTAGGGAAGAAATTGGGGTAAAAAAAAATAGTTCTTATTGCTGTCTAGTTTTAAAGATTAGAGATGTGTCTTTCCTCCCAGGCTGCTAGCAAAACAAGCCCCCATCACAGGGAATGATCAATTTGAAACAGAAAATGCCTGACAAAATTCCTGTTTAAAAAAATAGAGGTGGAAAAAGTTTAGTTACTGTGGAAAACAGAACTGAAATACCATTCAAATTATACATTATATTACATGTATTTTAGCCTCAGATTCCGACCTCCTTTGACAAATGAGAGGCTTCAGTATGGTTTATATGCTTTGGGTAGGATAAAAATAGTCCCCAAATGAAATCGCCAACAGACTGACAAAACACAGAAAGTGGAGTGGAATAGTAGTGTGGAGAAGGAGAGAAAAAGATTTGATTCATGGAGAAAATACACTTATGTCCTTCCAAAACAAAATAGAAAATAAAGGAAATACTTCCTGCCGTCTTCCATTTCAGTGTTTTGAACCTGATCAATTCTTTCTAGAATGAATCAGAACCATGGCATGATTTGGGTGCTGCCATTATCTGAATAAAGAGAAATACTTTGTCACTACAGAATATTATTGATAAAACCCTCCTAACCAATCCCCAGAGCACATCACTATCTGTAGAATGGCCAGTTAAATTAGGTACATGGCATACATTTAAAAAACCCACATGAGCTGAGGTGATGGAAGAGCTATCTGCCACATAGCAGAAAGCAGAGACCTAAGTGTCAGCAGCAGGGTGACTTTGATGGGGGTGAAGAGGTGTCCTATTTATTATTCTATTGCTGTGAAGAGACACCATGACCAAGGCAACTCTTAGGAAATATTTAACTGGGGGCTTTCTTACAGTTATGGGGTTTTAGTTCATTATCATAATAATGGAAAGCATAGAAACATGCATAGTTCTGAAGCAGGAGCTGCCAGATAATCCTGATCCACAGGCTGAGAGACTGGGTCTGGAGTAAGTTTTTGAAACCTCAAAGCCCGGCAGCCCCAGTGACATATCTTCTCTAACAAAGCCACACCTCCTAATTCTAATCCTTTCAAACAGTTCCTCTCCCCAGTGGACCAAGAATTCAAATATATGAGCCTAAGAGGGCCATTTATAGTCAAACCATTGTGTTCCCCCTCCCCCAAGATCCCAATAGGCTTTTAGACATATCATAAAACAAAATGCATTCAGTCCAACTTCAAAAGTCCTCATAGCTTACCACGGTCTCAACCCTGTTTAAAAGTCCAAGTTCAAAGTCTCTTCTGAGACTCATGGCAATCTCTTAACTGCAACTCCCTGTAAAACCAAAATCAAAAGGCAGATCACATACTAACAACATACACTGGCCCAGAATACATATTACCATTCCAAACAGGAGGAAGGGAGCATAGTGAGGAAATACAGAACCAAAGCAAGACTGAAAACCAACTGAGCAAACTCCAAAGTTTGCATTTCCATGTCTGAATGTAATTGGTAGCCCACTCAAGATGATCACGCAGGCAGTTTTGAAGAGACTTGTGAGAAAGTTTTATTCAACAGGGACTTCCCGTCCGCCCCCACCCTCTGTGCCCATTGTTCCTGGAATGAGCTATTCTCAGACCCTGCCTGTGCAAATGAGATACCATGAGAACAGACTGCACTTCCCTATTCTGCCTGAGCAAATGAGAGACCATGAGAACCGGCTTCACTTCCCTATCCTGCCTTCGCAAACAAGATACCATGAGAACTGGCTGTACTTCCCTATCTCATGACTGTGGCACACCCCCTCCCCTTTTGAAAGAGCTGTATAAAAGTTAAGCTCGAGGTGCTATTGGGGCTCCTGGCCATCCATTTGCCACAAGCCCACATACGTGTGAAATAAAGATTTTTGCTTTTGAACCCAGGTTCTGACACTGTCTGTTGTTCGCATTTGGCCTTAGCATTGGAGGTTCCACCGAGATACATAAAGCATGAACGTCTGGTAAGTTAGGCTGGCGGCAGCCGCTGGTGAGGGCCTGAGTCCCGATCAGCAGGGCCCGACAGACGTGTCAGGAGTGGCTCAGGCCAAGAGCTTCGGAGACGCCCTGGACTTGGACACCCAGGGATGCCTGGAGGTCTGTCTGTATCAAGGGACAGAGTCAGAAATTCTGTTGCCAGCAGCTTATAGGAACCAAAGGTCTGGACCATTAGACTTCATTTTGCTTTCATTTTGCCATTCTTGGCATTGCCGGCTTTGTCTGAGTGTTTGTCTTATTTATTGGTCTGTTTTTATCTGTTAATTGTTCTGTCTGACATGGGACAGACTACTTCCACCCCCCTGTCCCTCACCCTTTCCCATTGGTCTGATGTCCAAACCTGTGCCCCCAACTTTTCACTTTTGATCAGAAAGAAGAAATGGATAACTCTGTTCAGCAGAATGGCCCAGTTTCAATGTAGGATGGCCCTATGAGGGAACCTTTCACATGCCCATGGTCCAGGCTGTTAAGGCCATCGTTTTCCGCCCTGGACCCTCCAGTTACTCTGACCAACAACCCTACATCTGGGTCTGGGAAGACCTCTGCGAAAACCCCCCAGACTGGGTGAAGCCTTTCCTTTCCCCCAGTCTACCTGTCACTACTCTACCTCTTAAATCTCTATCTTCCCCTCCTTCGGCCCTGACTCTCTACCCTCCTTTACCTTCACCCGTTCTTCCTGAATCCCAATCCAACCTTATCTTATTTGATTCTTCTCCACCACCCCTGTATCCTCCAGGACAGCAGGAGCCTCAGCCGGGACCTGCCCCATTGCCAGCCTGTGGGCCCCACACAAGGGACTCAAAGTCGGAGGGCTCAGTCACCCTCTGATGTGGCAGTCACTATTCCTCTTCAACCCTATGGGCCCTCAGTAGTTGACGGGCGGTGCGGAGGGGGGGAGATGCCTGCTCTCCAGTATTGGTCCTTTCCCTCCTCTGATCTATACAAGTGGAAGAATAATAATCCCCCTTTTCCTGAGGACCCAGGTAAGCTCACTGGGCTACTGGAAGCCCTTATGTTCTCTCACCAGCTGACCTGGGATGACTGCCAGCAGTTGTTGGGGACCCTTTTCACTACTGAAGAGAGAGAAAGAATCCTGCTAGAGGCCCGGAAATTGGTTCCGGGCCCTGATGGCAGGCCAACTCAGCTATAAAATATCATAGATGATGCTTTCCCTTTGAGATGTCCTAACTGGGACCCAAATGAACCAGAAGGTAAAGAGGCACCTGTCCACATATCGCCAGACTCTGTTGGCAGGTCTCAGGGCAGCTTCCTGCCGCCCTACTAATTTGGCCAAGGTAAGAGAGGTGACTCAGAGCCCTGATGAATCCCCATCTGTATTTTTAGAGCTACTTATGGAGGCCTACAGGTGGTACACTCCCTTTGACCCTCAGTTGGAGGAACAAAGAGGATCAGTTGCTATGGCCTTCCTTGGTCAGTCTGCCACAGATATCAGGAGAAAGTTACAAACAATGGGCGGTTTGCAGGACTTAGCCCTGAGAGATCTAGCCAAGGAGGCAGAGAAGATGTTTTACAAGCGAGAGACTACAGAGGAAAAGGAACAAAGACTAGAGAAAGAAAGAGAGGAGAAAGAGAAACTGAGGGACAGAAGGAGAAATAGGGAATTAACAAAGATTTTGGCTACCATAGTGGAGGACAGAAAGGTAAACAGGAAAGACAGGAACCTGGGCCCCCACTGAATGTTGAGTCCAAATCAATGCGCCTACTGCAAGGAAGGCCACTGGGTCAAAGACTGCCCCAAGAAAAAGAAAAAGGCAGTGAACCTCTTGGCTCTGGGAGACTAGAGACCTCGGAGTTCAGACCCCCTCCCCGAACTCAGGGTAACCTTTAATGTGGAGGGGACCCCTATTGACTTTGAAGTAGATACTGGTGCAGTATACTCAGATTTGCAGACTCCACTTGGACCCCTTTCCAATAAATGATCTCTGGTCCAGGGAGCTAATGGAAGCCGCCATCGAGCCTGGACCACCAAAAGAACTATGGACTTGGGCAAGGGAAAGGTACAGCACTCCTTTCTAGTAATCCCAGAATGCCCTGCTCCTTGATGGGACGGGACTTGTTAACCAAGATAGGGCCGAGAATTACCTTTGCCCCTCAAGGACCTGAGGTAGAATTTATGAATTCCTCGTTAGTCAACCTGCAGTGACCACTCTCACCCTATCCACAGAAGAGGAATATAAACTCTATGACTACCCAAAGCCCGCTGTAGCGGAAGGAGATAAGCAGACTTGGCTCCAACAGTACCCCAACTCATGGGCAGAAACAGCAGGTTGGGACTAGCAATTCACCAACCACCAGTTGTGGTAACTTTGAAACCCGCGGGTACCCCAGTTAGGGTAGCAGTACTATATGAGCAAAGAAGCAAGAGAAGGCATAAAACCCTACATTCAGAAATTACTGAGCCTAGGGGTCCTGAGACCATGTCAGTCCGCCTGGAACACTCTATTGTTGCCAGTTAAAAAGCCAGGAACTGGAGACTATAGACCAGTCCAGGACTTGAAGGAAATTAATAGCAGGATAGTGGATATTCACCCCATGGTTCCAAACCCTTATAACCTGCTTAGTACCCTCAGTCCTGACAGGACTTGGTACACTGTACTGGATTTGAAAGATGCCTTTTTCTGCCTGCCATTTCATGAGGACAGTCAGCTGCTGTTTGCTTTTGAATGGGTAGATCCTGAATCAGGTTCCTCAGGGCAGTTGACTTGGACCCACTTGCCACAGGGATTCAAGAACTCCCCCACCATCTTTGACGAGGCCCTCCATAAAGACTTAGGCCCATTCCGCACCAGTAACCCAGAGGTAACCCTGCTACAGTATGTAGATGACTTGCTGCTCGCAGCCACCTCTCATGAGCAGTGCGAGAAGGAACCAGTGACCTGCTTGTTGAATTGGCCAAACTGGGATATAGGGCTTCTTCCAAAAAGGCTCAGATCTGTCAGCCTGAGGTGACCTTCCTGGGATACACCCTTAAAGAGGGCAAACCTGGCTGACAGAAGCCAGAAAGAGAACTGTGACTAAGATACCTCCATCTGCCAACCAGCGGCAGTTGAGGGAATTTCTGGGCACTGCAGGATTTTGCAGACTATGGATTCCAGGATTTGCTGCTCTTGCTACCCCACTATATCCTCTGCTCAAGGGAGAGGCCACCTTCTGATGGGACCCGGAGCACCAAGAAGCCTTTGACAATATCGAGGGCCCTCCTTAGCTCCCGCCTTAGCTCTGCCGGATGTGAGTAAGCCTTTCATTCTCTACATCGATGAAAAAGGAGGGGTAGTGAAAGGACTGACAGACCCTGGGACCCTGGAAGAGACCAGTGGCTTATTTATCAAAAGGACTTGACCCAGTGGCAAAAGGATGGCCGAGATGCCTAAAGGCCATAGCAGCAGCCACCTTACTGGCCAAAGATGCCGACAAACTAACTCTGGGGCAGAGACTGACTATAGCAGCCCCTTCATGCTCTCGAAAGTATTATCAGACAACCTCCCGACCGGTGGCTCACCAACGCTCGAATAACCCACTATCAGAGTGTCTTGCTAGATAAAGACAGGATAACTTTTGGACTCCCTACTGCCCTGAATCCTGCAACCCTACTCCCTGATGAGGATGCCAGGGAAGTGATGCATACCTGCCATGACATCTTGGCTGAAGAAACTGGGATACATGAGGATCTGAGAGAACTGCCTTTACTGCACTCAGAAGTAACCTGGTATATGGATGGAAGCAGCTTTCTACAGGAAGGTAAAAGGCAGGCTGGGGCAGCAGTGGTGGACAAAACCAAGGTCATTTGGTCATCAGGGTTACCTGAGAGAACATCGGCCCAAAAGGCCAAGCTGATAGCCTTAACCAAGGCCTTGACTCTGGCAGAAGGGAAGCAAGCCACCATTAATACAGACAACCAATATGCTTTTGCAATGGCCCACATACATGGGGCCATTTATCCGTAAAGGGGGCTTTTGACTTCAGCCGGCAAAGAGATAAAGAACCAGCAAGAAATCCTGGACCTACATGCAGCCGTAATGTTACCTAAAGAACTGGCCATTGTGCACTGTCCTGGCCATCAGAAAGGAGACTCCCCAGTAGCAAAAGGAAACTGGTGGGCTGATGAGGAGGCCAGGGTAGCCGTACTAAGGGAAACAGAAAAGACAATGACTTTAATGGCCAAGTCCTCTGAAGAGATGATACAGAAACAACAGGACCCTGGAGACGATGAAAATCTGGCCTATTTACAACAAGTTCACCAGCTTACACATTTGGGGTCAAGAAAGCTACAGCAGCTTCTGGCAGACAGAGGTAACATGACTGTAGCCAAAAAGAAGAAGATGGCTGACAAGGTGGTTAAAGAATGTCAGGCTTGCCAAATGGTAGATGCTCATCCCACGAGGATGCCGGCTGGAACAAGGCTAAGATGTACTAGGCCTGGTCAATATTGGGAGGTGGACCTTACTGAAATTAAGCCTGCGAAATATGGACTGAAATACTTGTTAGTTTTTATAGACACATTTTCAGGTTGGGTTGAAGCTTACCCCACCAAGAATGAAACCGCTTTGACAGTGGTAAAGAAACTGATGGAAGAAATTTTTCCCTGTTTCGGGCTACCGTAGGTAATAGGATCCGACAACGGACCGGTATTCATGGGTCGCATAAGCCAGGTGGTAGCCAAAATACTGGGGGTAAATTGGAAACTACATTGTGCTTACCGACCCCAGAGTTCAGGACAGGTAGAGAGAATGAATAGAACACTTAAAGAGACCTTAACTAATTTGTCCTTAGAGACTGGCTTAGAAGACTGGATGGTGCTACTGCCTTACACCCTCTTTAGAGTCAGAAATACCCCTTCTTCTTCTATGTTGAACCTGACCCCTTTTGAAGTCTTATATGGAACACCACCCCCCCACCCCCCCCACCCCCCCCCCACCCCGTGAGGGACCTTTCCTCCATTTCAATAGGATTAAACGGATGGCCTGAATCCTACCAGACTCCTTTGTTTGACAGGTTGAGAGCATTAGAAGAGGTCCAGAGCTACCTGTGGCGACAGCTGTCCGATCTCTACTGCGGAAGGAGACGAGCCCCACATCCCTATCAAGTGGGAGACTTTGTCTACATTCACCACCAGCAGGTGCAGTCCCTTGAGCCCTGCTGGAAGGGACCCTACCAAGTGCTTCTGATCACTCCCACGGCAGTAAAGGTAGATGGCATCGCTGTGTGGGTTCACACCTCTCACCTCAAACCTGTATCTGTGTCTGCCGACTAACAATGGAAACTGGAGAAGACTGATAATCCTCTTTAGCTGTGGATTGGTCGCCTGGACAGGAGCGCTGGAGAAAAGGAATAACCCTCACCAGCCCCTACCCCAGACCTGGCAGGTGCTATCGGGAACAGGGGAAGTGGTTTGGATGACGAAGTGTGAGAGTCGCCTGCTCTGGACTTGGTGGTCCTCCCTATACCCAGACTTATGTCAGATAGCAGCAGGGATAGATAGTTGGAATATACCAGAGGTAGACCTCAATGATCCAAAAACTCACAAACACTGTCGAGGGAAGGGGGACTGTGAATGCTTTGGGAACAGACCACATGCAGCCACCCCCAGTTGAGAGCCTATCTCCAGACATATGAGTTCTATGTCTATTTCCTTCACAGCTGAGGGGCGGAAGTCTATGGATTGGATAAAAGAGAAACAATGGGGGATCTGCATTTATCAGTCAGGATATGATGAGGGACTGCTGTTCAAGATCAGGCTGCAAGTAGGTGTGATGCAAGGTATAGCAATACCCAATCCTGTTATTAAACATCAGAGAAGACCCAGCTCACCAAAGTTAAAAGCTCTGGAAACTCCCTCTCCATCGCCTCAAATAGGTACTGGCTCACCAGCAGCCCAGGTAATTCCTACTACCCTAATAATACCTGGAACCAGATCCAGGCTCCTGCAACTCATACAGGGGATGTATGAGGCACTCAATTTGACCCAACCAAATGTAACAGATTCTTGTTGGTTACGCCTAAGTTCAGGGCCCCCATATTATGAGGGCCTGGATCTTTTAAACCTCTGACAGGGAGGCTAGGGGTTTCTCTAGAGCATCAGTGGAGGTTTCTATAGCTTTTAAGACTTGGGTTATAGCAGACTGTACTTTGTTACAAAGTACAGTCTGCTATACAAGTAACACTAGCCATAATGATTGTGACTAGAATAATAAACACAAGCTAACCCTCTCTGAAGTCACAGGACAGGGGACCTATATAGGGACCACAGATGGCAGCTAGATGTTTAACCAAGCAAAGAATAAATGACACCAATGCCTATTTACATTCCCATGTAGGTACCCGGTGGGCCTGTAATACGGGACTTACCCCCTGTGTCTCTACTGCTGTTTTCAATAACTCCAGAGACTTCTGCATACCAGTAGTATACCCCCAAATTACAATCCACCAGAGTGAATATTTTGAAGATAGAATAGAACAGAAGACTAGGATAAAGAGAGAGCCCATCTCCCTGACTCTAGCAGTTATGTTAGGCGCAGGGGTGGTGGCGGGCATTGGTACAGGGGCAGCAGCTTTAATTGAAGAACCAAGACATCTGGCTTTGTTACAGTCTGCTATAACCCAAGTCTTAAAAGCTATAGAAACATCCATTGATGCTCTAGAGAAACCCCTAACCTCCCTGCCAGAGGTAGTGGTACAAAATAGATGGGGTCTGGAATTGCTCTTTTTGAAAGAGGGAGGACTATGCGCAGCCCTTAAAGAAGAATGTTGTTTCTATGCAGACCACACAGGGGTTGTCAGAGAGTCTCTGGCAAAACTCAGAGAAAGACTTAGGCAAGAGAAAAAGGGATGCTTGACCAACAGGGATGGTTTGAAAACTGGTTTACCAAATCCCTGTGGCTGACTACTTTGATATCCTCCCTGGCAGGGCCCCTCGTTGTATTACTTCTGGTGATAACTATAGGACCATGTATGTTAAATTGTATAGTAACCTTCTGCAAGGCCAAATAGGCAATGTAAAACTGATGTTGGTTAGACAACAGTATGCAGTCCTAAATAGCTCTGATCTCTAAGATTAGAGATATTTACTAGAAGAAGAAGGAAATGAAGAGACTTGTGAGAAAGTTTTTCAACAGGGACTTCCTGTCTGCCCGCACCCTCTGTGCCCATTGTTCCCAGAATGAGCTATTCTCAGACCCTGCCTGCGTGCAAACAAGATACCATGAGAACTGGCTGCATTTCCCTATCTCATGACTGCAGCACACCTGCTCCCCTTTTGAAAGAGCTATACAAAAGTTAAGCTTGAGGTGCTATCAGGGCTCCTGGCCATCCGTTTGCCACGAGCCCACACACTGTGAAATAAAGATCTTTGCTTTTTGAACTCAGGTTCTGACACTGTCCGTCCATGTGTTGTTCGCATTCGGCCTTAACAAGCTGTCTTGAAATTTCCTCTGCCGGTTAAGATCTTCCTTAAGTTCATTTCCCAGCAACCACATGTGGCACACAACCATCTGTAATGAGATCTGGTGCCCTCTTATGGCCTGCAGGCAGAACACTGTACATAATAAATGCATCTTAAAAGAAAGGAAGGAAGAAGGAAGGAAGGAAAGAGAAGTTTCCACTGCCAATGCCATTAATTCATTAATAAGTCTTTCTCTGCATCACCAGCTCCAAACAATGACAAAGACTTATGATTAATTATGAATGCTTAGCCTTAGCTTAGGCTTGTCCCACTAACTCTCATAATTTAAATTAACCTGTTTGTTTTAATCTACGTTCTGCCATATAGCTTGTTACTTCATCTCTCCATACTGCTCATGCTGCTTCCTCAAGTCTGGCTGGCAGCTCTGCCTTCTCTCCTCAGAGTTCTCTCTCTGCCCGGAAGTCTCCCCTATCTCTCCTGCCTAGCTAGTGGCCATTCAGCTTTTATTACACCAATCACAGCAATACATATTCACACAGTGTACAAATAACCCACAACACAAGACTCCTCAATACAGCCTCAGGGAGATTTTTAAGACAAGGGCAAAATGTAGCCATATTCTTTGCCAAATTATCCCAAGAATGGTCTCTAAGCCACTTACTAATATTCTTCTCCTTTTGAAACTTCTTGAGCTTGAGCCCCACAGTTAAAATTGTCCTCAGAACTATCTTTCATGTTCCTACTAGGATGACCCAGTAAGCCTTGCTTAAAGTGCCCAACAGCTTTTCTAGTCCAAAGTCCCAAAGTCTTCCATATTCCTCCAAGAAATAGCATGATCAGATCTGTCATGGCACCCCAGTCCTTGATACCAACTTCTGTCTTAGTCACTGTTCTATTTGTACACCTCCCTAAGCTTGAACAACTAGCTTCCACACCCCCCCCACACACACCTCAAATTCTCTAATGGCCTTTTAAGGCAGACAAGTGGCTAGACACCACCCCTACTCCCACTACTCTAAGAGGCTTTATGGCCATTTTCCATCCCTTGGGGCACAAGAATGGGCCAGGTCACACCCTATGGTGGAGAGCCCAATATCAGGCCACAAAAATCCCACCAATCCCTGTGCTTGCCCCAAGATCAGGCTACAAAACTCTTTCTTAGCTATATCATTTACACAATTACTATAAAGAGACACCATGACCAAGGCAAATCTTATAAAAGAAAGCATTTAATTGGAAGCTTGCTTATAGTTTTAGAGAGTTAGTCCTTTATTATCATGGCAGAGAGCATAGCAGCATGCAGCATGCTCTCCATGGCTGGAGCAATCTCTGAGAGCTACATCTTAATCTGCAAACTGAGAGAGAAGTGAGGGTGGGGAGAAGGGAGGGCTGGCATGGGCTTTTGAAAGTCCATGTGACATACATCCTCCACCAGATCCACACTTCCCCATTTCTTCTCCAGGAGCAGCTCCACTCTCTGGTGACCCAGCACTCACACAGGTGCACCTGCAGAGGCCAATTTCAGTCAAACACCACAAGAGAGGGACATGTAGGAATTGTACATGCTACTTAGGATTGCTGACCTAACCCGGACAATCCAACCACAGGGTGTGTTAAAGTTCATCAGAATTTTGTTGCAAGACTAATTGGAAACTAAGTGAAAGACAATTGGAATCAGAAGACATTTAAGTTTGGACTTAACTAATAGGCTCCTGCTAAACCCAACAATTCCAGTAACATTCCACATCCCAGCTGATGCCTGGTTGAATATCTCCATCTTGGGATAAGGACACAGCTGAGAAATGGTAACAGTTTTCTGGTGTTAGGAGCTAGATGGTGGTAAAGCGTATTAAAAAAAAACAAACAAACAAACAAAAAAAAACAAGGGTGGTCTTTCGTCGGGGTCCAGCTCAGTAAGTGTAGTCATTAACCCTTCGTCAAGAGAACTTCTCTATACAATAGATGGAGAACAGTACAGAAAACCACAGCCAATCAAAATGCCGAGTTGTGGAGCCCTGTCCCAAGCAATACATCTACAATACAAGTCCAGCATCTAAGTTTCAGGGATCATTGCAGAAGAGGGGACAGAAAGATTTTAAGAGCCAGAAGATCGGTGAGATTATGAGATTGGGTCACCTTGACACAATCAGAAGCCGCACACATAAAGCCTCACCAATATGATTGCCTAAATGTGAGCTGAACAGACAAGGAGAACAATAGAAATGCCGAATTGGATGGGGAAAAACCCAGGAGGCCTCAACCCTACCCAGAGAACTACAGGCAGCTAAGAACTGCTGAGTGGGAGAAATGGTCTTCCCCAGGGAAGAGTAGACCAGCTGGTTATCCAATGGACAGACCTAAAAACACATATATGTAACACCATGCAGACTGAGCTGGTTGTACTCCTGTATTTAGAAATATACATATATGTATATAACGATACTTAATGAAAAAATAGGTTATGAATTTGAAAAAGACCAGGGAGGGATATATGAGGTATTAGAGGAAGGAAAGGAAAGGGGGACAGGATATGATTATACCATAATCTCAAAAGTAAATTAAATCTCAAATTAAAAAAAAAGAGTTAGGCCAATAGGAAGATGGGGGACAAGCTGGTGTCTGTGTGTGTAATTATTCTTATTGTTGTTGTGCCCTGAGTCCAGACCCCAAAAAGACCACCAAAATACCGTCCGATGCAACGGACAAGCTGGCTTGGGTCACTCCACGGAGAGACCCTGAGCAGCAGGAGGCAAGGGGTTTTATTGGGGGGGGGGGCTCTAGTGGCTTCAGAGCTTCTGGGTTACAGTCCTGGGATTGATCCAAACTCGGGCTAGGGGTACCTGTTATGAACTCATTGTGTTTCAACATTTCACAGTGGTTGGTTCCCTATATCAGCAGATCAGCAGGAATACCTGGAGAGTATCAGTCCCCTTCCCAGGAAGGGAATGTTGGGAATTAGCCTTAGGTTGTGGCTTCTCCCTGGATGGTGTCTGCTCATCCGCCCTTCCTGGTCCTTCCTGGTACCACCAGGTGCTGCCAGCAAGAGTCTGCTGTCTGTCTGGCTTTCATTAAACCTCTCATGGCATGGTCAAGCCACTCTGTGCGCGCATGTGAACTGGTCAACATGGATATCCAAGAGAATTTAAGCAAGGACATTAGAAAGTTCATTTCTCTGTATTGATTATGCAGAATGGGTATACACAGATGATAAGCAAAGCATCCAGGGAGAGAAAAACTAGGGATGAGAAAGCAACCTTGGAAAATTCAAAATGCCTCACAGACCCATGTTTATATCGGGTAGAGGGTCCGTACACTAGTTAGGGTTACGGTGGCTAAGATAAGAACACCATGACCAGAAGCAAGTAGGGAAAGAAAGTGTTTATTTGGCTTACAATTTCACACCACAGTCTATCACTGAAGAAAATCAGGACAGGAACTGACAAAAGGCAGGAACCCTAGAGCACCCCAAGACACCCCAAGACCACAGCTAATGACCATTGTTAACTTTAAAGAAAAAGAGAGTTTAATGAATATGAATACCGGTACACACATGTGTGGGCTCAAAGCACAGTGGAAGCCAAGAGCCCCAAATGCTTTCAGAGTAGAATTCTTAAACCGAACTCTGGGTAGGGGAGGGGGTAGGGGTGGGCTCGGCCCGATCACAGGGCGGGGCCAAAGGTCAGCTTAGGGCGGAGTTTAGGAATGTAGGCAGGCAGGCAGACAGGCAAGAGTATTTCCTGTGAAACAATAGGATCACCTGAAGACATTCATTTCCTGGAGCAATGGTCATGATGGGCACATTGTGAAAGCTTCAGAAAGTTCCTGCCTGCTTCCTTAACAGTTCTCATGGTAGGGCTTTCCTGGGTGGCCCCACCCAGGTTGCTACATCGGGAAAGGGAATGCTGTCCCAGCCAAGTAATGGAGGAAGTACATCCTGTGTTGCTCAGGAGGGGGTTAGTGAACAAGTATCTTCTTAGCAAACAGAAAGTTAGCGTGATAGCACAAGAGGTCAAATCTTAGGTTAGGCCAGGAAAATCTCATCTTTACATTGCTTACTGGCTTGTTCATCGTAGATTGCTCAGCCTGCTTTCTCTTCTTTTTTCTTTTTTTAAAAATTTATTTAAAATAAATTTAAATTATTTAATTTATTTAAAAAGGATTTTTTCCATTCCACTGCTTGCCCTTTCTTCCCTCCTCCCAGTCCTCCCTCAGCCTCCCCCCAGCTCACCATCCATTCCCCAAGGAGGGCAAAGAGTCCCAAGGTGAATCAGTTCAGTCTGGCATATCCAGTTGAAATAGGTCCGAGTCCCTCATCCCAGTATTAAGGCTGGGTTAGGTGTTCCTCTGTAGGGAATGGGCTCCGAGATGTCAGTTCATGCACAGGAACATAGTCTGATCCTACTGCAAGAGGCTCCACAGATTACCCACAGTCGTCTACCTTCGGAGGATTTAGTTCCTTTCCATGAAGTTTCTTCAGCATTATTTCAGTCAGTGAGTTCCCAATAGCTTGGGTCAGCCATCTTTGTGGGTCTCCTCCTCAAGATCCTGATCCCTTTCATATACACTCTCCTCTCTCTCTTCAGCTGGACCAGAAGCTCTACCTGGTGCTTAGCTATAGATCTCTGCTTCTGCGTCTATCCATTGCTGGATGAAGGTTCTATAATAACATTTAGGGTGGTCATTCATTTGATTATAGGGGAAGTCCTGTTTAGGCACCCTCTCCACTACTGCTTGGTGTCCTAGTGGACATCTTGTGGGTTCTTGGAGGTTTCCTTAGCACCCGGCCTCTCTTCAAGCCCACAGTGCCTCCCTCTATCTCTGTTTTTCTCACTGTGTTGCTCCTCTCACTCAGCCACCTTCTTCTCTCATGATTTGTTCCCACCTCTCCTTGGTTGTTCCCTATTATGATCCCAATTTACTCAGGAGATCTTCTCTATTCCCCCTTTCCAGGGGGATCCCTGGATGACTCTCTTAAGTTCCTTCTGTTCCCAAGCTGTTCAGGGGTTGTGGTTTGCAGCCTGGTTATCCTTTGCTTTATGTCCAAAATCCACTTATGAATGAGCACATACCATGTGTATCTTTCTGGGCCTGTGTTACCTTAATCAGGATGATACTCTTCAAATCCATCCATTTGCCTTAAATTTTAGGATGTCATTTTTTTAACTGCTGAGTAGTACTCCATTATGTAGATGTACCACAGTTGGTTAATCCATTCTTCAGTTGAGGGGCATCTAGGTTGTTTCCAGGTTCTGGCTATTATGAATAATGATGCTATAAACATTGTTGAGCTAATGCCCTTGGGGTAAGAATGTACATCCTTTGGGTATATTCCCAAAAGTGTTATTGCTGGATTCTTGGGGAGATTGACTCCCAGTTTTCTGAGGAGCTGCCATACTGCTTTCCAAAGTGTCCACCTGCTTTCTTATAGAACCCAGGACCACCAGCCCAAGGATGGCACCACACAGATGAGTCGGGCCCTCCCCATCAATCACCAGTTAAGAAAATGCATTGTACCTGGATCTTAAGGAGGCAGTTTCTCACCAGAAGTCCCTCCTTTCAGATAAATCTAGTTTGTGTCAGGTTGATGTAAAACTAGCCAGCACAATCTACTACTACTTGTCTTCAAGTTCTGTACAGGTTTTCTCAAGAGACCCAGGAAAGGAAGGCTATTTCAAAGTCCTGGCCGTCCAGTTCTGCTAAATGAGATTAGCTGCTCTGCTTGTCTCAGCCATTCCTGGAAATGAGGATAGTAAAGGGCAGTCCAGGGACAGGCCTCTCTTTTGTGCTGATCCCCCATGACCAAGACACAGCACTTGGTTGTGGTGGCTAAGACTTCTCTCCAAGAGTCATGAGTGGAAAATGCCAATTGTCCCTCATTCCATTGATACAATATAAAACCCAGCTGAGCCCGGCAGCACCCGAAAGACCTCAAGCAACATATAGGCCTTTACAAAATTCTTACAATGGTGTGTGTTCATGTATGTAAGTGTAGGCACGCACATGCTACAGTAGTTATGTGCAGGGTAGAGGAAACTTCATGCCATTGACTGTTTTTGCCTTCCACTTTACTTGAGACTTCCTCATTGGTCCCTGAAGCATCTGCCAGACTGGGAGGGCAGTCCTGTCTCTACTAACATTTGTAGTAGTAATCCAGGGATACAGACACATGCTACCATGTCCAACTTCATATAGTTTCTAGGGATTCAAACACAGGTCTTCTCACTTCCACCATAAATACTTTATCCCCAAGTCATCTCCCCCGTCCCTAGTGCATGTAGCTTGATGTGAGCATGTCTTGGTTAATAATTTCTGATACTAAGCTTCACTGCCCCACTTCCCTCTCATTTGTCCCACACACTTTAAAGTCACTAGTAGGAATGAATTATGAATGGTCACCGACTGCTTAAAATCCTCAAGACTTCTGCAAAAGGAACTTTTATAAAAAGATACCAAAAGAAGAGCTATAATAAATAAAACACTATGTGGTCTAAAAACTAGTAAGTAAACATCCAGATATCACAGGCATTATAGATGAAGCTGGGAACAAACCTGAAGTTTCCAGCAAAACTTGTTAGGAAAATACAATTACAATGTTCCCAAAGGTCTTTGGTATACAGTGCTTTTAACTTCTGCCTGTGTTGTGCATTGTTGTGTGACAGACATTTCCTGGGAGGATGCACCATACACATGTCTACTCACCCCAGATACAGAACCCATGATAGATCAAAGAACAGATACTACCAAAGTCCAACTCAGTGAACCAATGAGTTCTATCTGAGGGGTAACTTCAGGAGCAGAAATGACTCACCAAAGCCCACTGCCAGGGTCCAGACTTGGCTCCGGTTCAGGTCCTGAGATGGGGAAGGGGTGTTTGCCAAAGGAAAACTTCTGACCACCAAGTGGGTTGCACTCAAATGGCCCTGGATAGCTCAAGCCATCTTTATTTAGACTTAAACAGAGTTTTTCTTAGCAAGGTTAGATGAACAGCTTTATTATTGACTTCTATTTTTGACTTTAAGAAATACACCACAATTTAAGGAATACATTGTGATCATTATAAAAGCTCCCATTGTTCCCCTTTATGCTTCCCCAAATACGTCTTCCCACCCCTTACACAACCTTATTCTAGACATAGAATTCAGCACTTTTGCAGGCTAAACTAAATACGGAGCCAAGACACAGCACTCATGTTATGTCAGGGAGCAGCTACTTGCAGTTACAACGTTACAAAGTAATAAGACATGCACAATGCTTTAAGGACAACAGTATTAAAACCAAGACAATTAATTCTTTCAAAAGATGAATTTGTCTGCAAGATATATTTTTATGCAGGTCCCTTTTCTACAAGAGGGTCTCACGTGGAGATTCAATAAAAGTTTCAGAAGTTTTGGAGATATCAGAGGGAATCTACCCAGAGTCTAGTAAAAGCTTCAGAAGTCCCAGAGCTCTAACCACAGTCAGTCCAGGAAAATCAGAGAGTGGTGATTCAAACCTTTAATCCCAGCACAGGGAGTATCCTGGAAGTGGTGACCTATACCCTTAATCCCAACTGAGTCAAGGTCACTTCAGGCTCCCAAGCAAGCAGTGGAGGAGCCACGCCTTAATTTATGAAAAGGTACTTAAAACAGGATAGAAACACACAGGGAGCCATTCCAAGGGAAGTGAGGCTGAGGAAGCTGGAAGACAGCTGGGTAAGATCTGACTGTGGTGTTTATTCCCTCTAGTATCTCCAACTTCAGAGATCTATCCCTGAGTCTCATTTATTCGTGTGACAGTCTCATGTCTCAATCTGTCTGTGAAACACAGACCTTGAGAAAGCACTTCTTTCCCATCTCACTATACTATACTTCTTCCACCAATATAAGCTCCTGTGGATGGTAAAGATGGATCTCCATCCCACATTTTGCATTGTATTTTTTTCCTCTTGGAGCATACCAGATCCTACCAATGATTCTATGCTTGGTGGCCTGGGAACTTACTCTCAACAGTTAGCACTGTGTGTATTCCTAAGGCTTTCTCCCTGTTCTGCATATGCATGCCTTACTCTCCTTTCCAGAACTGTGAGACAGGGTTAATGTTCTAAGTGTAGTTTTCTCATATATACCTAACTACTTCCATTGAGCCAGAAAAGTTCCCAGGGTTGGGTGCTGTAGTTAGTAATCCCAGATAAGAGATTTAAGAAGCATTAACCCCCTGCTTTATCTTAGGGGAAAATATTTGAGAAGAAACAGAATTTTCAGAGAAAATTACAGCTGTTGCATGTGTGACTTACTAAGTAAAACTAAAAACTGTCCAAAGAATCACCAATATAACACAGAGAAAGCCTGAAAGCTGCATGTTTTGTAAATCCTGACACTGTCCTGTGGACTGCTGCTCATTGTCAAGTGAGAGTACACTTCTGCAAGTGTTTTGCTCCTAGGAAATTTGTTGGACAGGTATTCATATACTCTCCATGACTAGGCTGCATGGCTTCCCACAGCCTATACCAGCATGGGTGACAGCCTACAAAAGTGGGAAACTGAGAACATATTGCATAGCCTACAGACAGCTCAGTGGGTTGGAGAGTGTCCTTCTCAGACAGCTCACCTAGTTTCTGCTTTTTTTGGGCTACTGGGCTTGTCTAAGTTACTCAGTTACTGCTAAGTAACTCTAGGCAGTCTTTATTGTTTATTTTGGGGGAAGGAGGGACCTAGTGAATCTGGTCCATTTCCAGGACTTCCTGGAGATGGTTACTTTCTATCTAATGGAGCATCTCTAGGAAATAGAGTATTTCAATCTCCTAGGAAACTGCCAAACAATATATAGTTTCAAGAGTGCTCTGCAAGAGCCATATATTTGGTTTTGAATGAGTGAGCTTAAGTAATTAGAAAGGCAAAGTAAAAGAATAATTGAAATAGATTAGATAGAGATATAGATGATTGAGATAGGTAGATCGATAGATAGAAGATAGAGAGATAGATAGATAGATAGATAGATAGATAGATAGATAGATGATAGACAGCAAAACATCTTATGTGCAGGAGAGAAGGACATGCACACAGTAGACAGAGTACACTGCTGAGCTGCTTGCCAGTCCTGTCTGCAGTTTCAAAACATGCTTTCTAACTTGTATATTCTCTATTAATGTAGCAACAGGGATCTTATATTGGCTTATGTATAGGGGTATGGAAAAGTGTGTGTATAGGGTTAATAACTTTTTTTCTAGCTCAGGTCCTCATGTTTGTGGCAAGCACTCTTATCTACAGAGGCATCTCCCAGTCTCTAGACTTACTACACTCCTTGATAGGCCCCTGCAACTCTGTAAAGTGTCATCTGATGCTTTGAAGACATGATTCAACAAAGCGGTACTTTTGCTTATAAAGCCTAGATCTTTGGGTAAATGTGATTTTATTTATTTTAATTTAGGACAGAGAAGGTTTTTAGTCTGAACCTTTGTTAGTACCATAGAATAACAAAAGAATGATAAAGCACACTTAACACAGCTGGTTAGGACACTGGGCAATCTTAGTACAGTATTCCTTTTATCAAATTCTTAGTTTATTTTTATGTGTATAAGTGTTTTGCCTGTATGTATGTATGTATGTATGTATGTATGTATGTATGTATGTATGTATGTATGTATTACATTTCACATGTGCTTTGTGTCCCACAGAGGCAAGAAGAGGGTGTTGGATACCCTGGAACTGCAGATAAGGAGTGTGTAAGCTACCTTGTTGTAGACGCTGGGAACTGAAACCTGGTCCACTGCAAAAACAGCAAGCCCTCTTAACTGCTGAGCCTTCTCTCCAGCCCCATATCCCCTCCCACGGTGTAATATTATTCCATTTTCTACACTTGAAAATGTTCCTGCCTCAGGCCCTCAAACAGAACGTTCGTACAGAAAGAGGTACTTAGCTGATTCAAAACATGTCTGGAAATTGAAAGAGCAGATCTGTGCAATATCAGTGAGGACAGTCTCACTTAGCCCAGGCTGGCCTCAAACTCCTGTAGTAGAGAATGACCTCTGATTTTTCCACCATCACCTCCCTAGCGCTGGAATTACAGGTGCCACCACCGTTCCTGTTTTATGAGATACCTGGAATAGTGTGCATGCTAGGCACTCCACCAACTGAGCTTCCCACCCCCACCTCTCTCGACTCCCCAGTCCTTAGAGGATAAATTTCATTATGTGTTGCATTTGTTACAGCAGCCCAGTTAACCGATACAAAGTACTCTCAATTTTCCTATTCTTAAGCCCAGCTGGAGCCTGGTGTGGAGCCACAGCATGTATGAGATTCTAGGCCCCAGACCTTGTTACAAAAATGCAAACAAGCAAACAGAAAACCCCTGTTACAGTTTCTTTGATGCTATCCCAGTTTATTGTGGCCAGATTTTACACTTAAAGCCCAGTACTGTAGTAGTTCTTCCCTACTCGTGTGTGTACATTTGTTCTCCATTGCGGATGGAGTAGATCTCTGCAGGGAAAAGCTGAGGCTATGCTTGCATGCCCACAATAGGGGCCCTGTCCCTTGCTCGTGGCTCTTTCGAAGCCCTGCCTAGGACCTTTTCTGTGGCTGCTTGGGTAAGGCATGTCTTTTGGCCTGGATCTGTGGATTTCAGGTTTGTTCCCCAGTGGCCAAGGCAGTAGCCCGGTCGCTGCTCGCCCGGCCTCTTCGGCCCCGCGCCCCCCGCCCGCGTCTGCGGCTGCGCGGTCGGCCCGGGAGGGGGCGCGGCAGGCGGCTGGGAGCGGGGCGCGAGAGGCATGTCTCGCTACACCAGGCCCCCCAACACCTCCCTGTTCGTCAGGAACGTCGCCGACGCCACCAGGTGAACCATGACGGGACCCCGCGGGAGCGGCGGGGTGTCTGGGTGCGCGCTGGGCGGTGGGCTGTCTGGCTGTCGGATGCTGGCCGGGTACCCCGGTGCCAGGATGCAGGCTGTCGGGCTCCAGCCGGGTGTCGGGGTGCTAGTCGGTTGTTGGGGTGATGGCTGGGTGTTGAAGTGCTGGACAGGTGCTGGGGTACCCGATTACGGGCTGTCGGGGTGTTAGGGTGTTGACTTAGATGTTGGGTTGCTGTTGTGATGTCAGGATGCTGGCCCGGTGTCAGGTGCTGGCTGTAGTGGCAATGCTGGCCCCGGCCTTGTTGTCTCTGCGTCCTACAGACACCGCCCACCAACCTTCCGCAGGAACTGGAGCTGTCTCCTCTCAAAATGCGCACCTTAGGCCTTGCAATTTCCTCTGAGCTGTTCAGACAGTGCTTACGGCCCAAATTTAACATATGAAGCCAGCCTGGTCTACAAAGCCAGTTACAGGACAGCCAAACCTGTTACTCAGAGAAACCCTGTCTCAAATGTACATATATTCAAACGACTAGTCAATTTGATGCCTATGTTTTTCTTTGAGTGCTGTGAACACTTATCGTGGATAAGTAGTCGGTTTCAATGGTGGGAGTCTTTATTCCCTCCAGCCCTCTTTGAAAATTCTGTCTAGATGATGCCAAGCATCGAGCTTAAGAAATTCTCCCTTTCATATAGCTCTTTTTCCTTTAATAGGAGCCAGAAGGAATGGGAGGGATGACATTAATAGACACATTCATGTCGCTGGAATAACTAACTCCCCCTTTCTAGTTCTGCAATCTGTCCACTTAAGGAAAAGTTGAAGCTCAGTGGTTTTAAGGAGTTACCTGGACATAAACAGGCACAAATCTATGCAGCTCTTCGAGTTATCTGGAGTAATCATGATTTAAGTTTTGTTTTGTTGAGAGAATGTCTCCACGCTGGCCTCAAGTTCCCTACATAAGCTAAAATGACCATGAACTTCTGATCCCTACTGATAATTTACTTTTAGGGATATTAAGTACTTCAAATTTGATCACTGTAAAAATATATGCATGACTATAGACCGTGAAGTAATGGAATTTTATATTTCTTCTTTTAACCTGTTCATTAATTACATAGAGAAGCAAAATGTAATATTTGGATAGGTTTTTAAAAATCTCACACTTAGACATCTTGAACATTAAGCACCAGGTCTTCATGGCATGTTTACAAAAGAATCCCTAGAGATTTCCAATTCTAATTGGAAATTAGCCACAATAACTAGGCAGAGTAATACCAGAGTAATACAGGTGAGTGAAGCTGTCCACTTATAAGGCATAACAGAATGGTATGGACTGCCGCAAATGAGCATGTGTCATCTAATGGGGAAGTCACGTTGCCACTTTTTCTGTTCAGTTCTAGAGAATCAAACCCAGGGCTTTATGGATGCTAGGCTCCTCTCCTGAGCTATTGTTGCCGAGACATTGCTTCAATTTATTTTGTGTCTCAATCAGAATTTGGGTGTTACCTCTTCCTGCTCACAACCTCTCCCATAGCTGTGATTACAAGCATGTACCACTACCACCCCCAGGTTGCCTCATCTTTTGTGTATATTGAAGTAATTTTAAAATGTTAGCATTATTAAGTTGTATAAGGGGCCAACAAGATGACTGCGTGAGTAAAGTTGCCTGCCTCCAAGCCTGAGGACCTGAGGTCCCTGGGACCTACGTGGTGGAAGAAGAGAGCAACCCCCCCCATCAAGTTGTCCTCTGACCTTACACAGCCACACACACACACACACACACACACACACACACACATACACACACACAATAATGAAATAAAGTTGAATAATGTGAATTCTCATTTGTGTAGATTTAGAAGCTATGAAATATTGGTTATTTCATGTTCCAATAATGTATACTAAATAAAACACATCTGGGTTGGGGGTGTAGCTATCAGTAGATTGTTTGCCTCATATTTGTGAGGCCTTGGGTTCTGTCCCCAGCACCATAAAGTAAAACAAACAAAACAGGTTTTCATGTGACTACTAACCTTGGATCCGGTAACCCTACACCGAGTGCTGAGACTGATAATTGGGAATTACTGATTCCATTTTCTGTTTCATCACCTTTTAGCCTGCCACTGGGTGGGTAATCAAAACTGAGATTATTGTATATCAAGAGAATAATCGTTTCTAGTATTTGTGAAATATTCACTATGTGACAGGTGCTATGTGAAAAAAAAAATGATGACTAAGCCAGAGAAATGGTTCAGCAACTTAAAACACTCATGGCCAAGATTGACAACCTGAGTTCAATCCCCAGGGCAAACAAGGCAGGAAGGGAGCTAACTCCTTCATGCTGTCCTCTGACCTCCACATGAACATTGTGACATGTGTGCCCAACACACACATACACACACTCAATAAATATGATTTTTAAAAAACCTTGCATACATTATCTTCCTTAGTTTTCACTCCCTGTATGTCTTAGTTAGGGTCACCATTGCTGTGATGAAACTCCATGACCAAAGCAACTATTCTGTTTCTGCTTCCACATCACAGTTCAACATAGGAAGTCAAGGCAGGAGCTGATGCAGAGGCCATGGGGAACTGCTACTGGCTGGCTTGCTCCACAGGGAACCCTCAGGCTTCTTTCTTATAGAACCCAGAACCACCAGCCCAGGGATCACACTACCCACAATGGACTGGGACCTCCCCCATCAATCACCAATTAGGAAAATTCTCAACAGGCTTCCCATAGCCTGATCCTATGGTGTTTTCTCATTTGAGGCTCCTTCCTCTCTAAAGACTCTAATTTTGAGTCATGTCAACATAGTCAAAGCAGTACAGTGTATGTATGTGTTGTATTAAGCTTCTGGCCTGTCTAGCCTGTGGTCCAGACCTGCAGACCCACAGAAACACATAGTCGCTTATATTAATTTTATGCTGATTAGACTATGGCTCTGGCACATTGCTAGTTAGCTCTTGTTCTTAAACTAACCCATGACTCTTATCCTGTTCAGCCATATGGCTCAGTACCTTTTCTCAGAGCATCGTAGTCGTCCTCTGCATCTGCTGGCTTCTCTGTGGCATCTCTTCCTTGTTTTTCCTGTTCCCAGAGTTTTCTCATTCAGGTAGCCCCGCCCACACTTCCTGTCTGCCTTCAGCCAATCTACATTTTTGTTAAACCAGTAGGTGGGACAATTATTTACAATGTAACAACATAATCCCACTACATGTATGTTTAAATTTTATTCCAGTTTTTAAAGACAGAGTTTAATGAGGACTAGGCTATACTTAAATTTATGGCGATCCATCTTCCACAGCCTGAGTTTGTTTATTTGTTTGTCTTCAGAAAAGGAGTCATGGCTCCTGGGCCTGCCTGGAACATTCTGTGTAGACAAGGAGGATATTGAACTCCTGATCCCTCTGTCCTTCCTGAGAGCTGGAACAATACCCTGTGCCACTTTACCCAGTTTAGAGTCTATATATTATTTGCTAACACCATTTACAGATAGAAACTGAGGGCCTAAAAAGGCATAGCAGGTGAATGGTGTCGTGGCAGAGCCACCATAGATATTTTGCACAAAGTTTGTCTAAGTTAATTAACAGTATGTTGCTTGAAACTTTTGTTAGCTTTGAAGTATCAGTATACTTATGATGAAGAAAGTAATTATATAAAACATATGATTTAAACTATGTGGAAACTGAATTTTAAATATATGTTTATAGCATGTTAGTATTACATATATGATATATAATGACACTGGAAGCAGAGTAGTGGTCCATCTCAGTCCTTGGGAAACCATAGGATTAGGAGTTCAAAGCCAGCCTCGGCTACATGAGGGGAAGGCAGGATCTCATTACATATTCCTGGTTGTTCTTACAGGCACATGATACTGTACCTTTAAAGATCGTGTCTCAAAAAACAAAATGAAACCAAAAAGAGGAGGAAGGAGAAGAAAAATAAAATGAGATTATTAAAAAAATTATTTGGCTTATTTTCTTTTATTTTTTTCATGTGTTTTTAAAAGTGTGTGCATGGGGGGGGGGCATCATCCTCTACTTCTCTCTATTTTCTGAGTCGGGGTCTCTCACTGAACCCAGACCTCACTGACTCAGCTCGTCTCTGATCAGCAAGCCCAGGGTTCTACCTCATGGAGCAGGCCTAGCTTGGTTGCTGATCTATTGCAGTGAAGAGAAACCATGAGCAACACATCTTATTTTAAAAAAATAAAACAATAAAATAAAAAAGCACCTAATTGGGAGCTTGTGGTTTCAGAGGTTTGGTCCATAATCGTCATGATGGGGAATGTGGCAGCAGGCAGGCGTGGTGCTGAAGCAGGAGCTGAGAGCTCATATTCTGATCCACAAGCAGCAGGCAGAGATAGTAAGACTGGGCCTGAGGTGGGGGTGGGGGTGGGGGTGGGGGGATCCTATTGGCCAGGAACTCGAAAAGAGGTAACCTATTCTTGGTATTTGGAGTTTTATTTGGTAGTATATTACTATCTACTTGGCAAGTCTCCCTCCCCCATTATAGGGTAAATCCATTTAAACGCCTTTTATATATGTATATATTTTAGGAAACACCTGCTGTGGGAGGTTTCCATATGGCTTTTCTGAAGGCCTTCAGTGATACTTATCCCTTCCCACCATATTCCCTCTAGTACCCTGCCCCTCTCCCTTTCCCACTTAACCCTTCCTGTTCTGTTTTTCCCTTTTATTCCTTTATAAAATGATATTCTATTTCCCTTTCCTTAAAATTCCCCTTGTTCCCCATAACCCCTTACCAATTACATAAACTGTATGGGTATTCCAGGTGAAATATACATATCTGAAGGTTGAAAGCTAATATCCATATATGAGAGAAAACATCTGATGTTTGCTTTCTGGGTTGGGTTACCTCGCTCAGGATGGCCGTTTCCAGTTCCATTTGTTTATGTAGATTTCATGATATGCTTTTCTCCTCTTATTGAAGATAGACCTTTTTTCTCACAGTATATCCCGATTAGGGTTTCTCTCTCTGTTCCTCCCAGATCCCCCCTACTCCCCTCTTATCTAGATCCCGTCTCTAATTAGAAAACAAATAGGCTTCTATGATATAATAATAAACAAATAATAAAACAAAAACTAACACATTGGAATTGGACAAAACCAGTAGAAGAAGAAGAGCCCAAGAGAGGGTGTAAGGAACAGAGACCCGCTCATTTGCACGCTCAGGAATCCCCTAAAAACCCTAAACTGAAAAACATAATATATATGCAAATGATTTATAGGATAAAAGAGAGGGAAAATATTCAATAAATAATTGTTTATGATATGACATTATAAGACAAGGAACCTCCAAAGACACTCTTAAGTTCATTTTCTGTTGTCTGTCTGTTGGACATGCAGCCTACCGTTAAGAGTACCATTTTTCCCCAGTGAGACTCCTTTGGAGGAAGCTGCAGTTTCACTTCCGGTAGTTATCAATTGGAGGTTACTTGTGCGTTAGGGATGGGGGCTTGTATCCACTTCTCCTTTTAGCCCCAGGACGCAGCCGAGGCAGATCCCTGCAGACCCTGTGCATGTTTTCTTGGTATTCTCTATCGCCTCCGGCTCCTACGCTCTGTACTTCCCCTTCCAAGGGCTTCTGTGAGCCCTGAAGAGAGGGATTTGATGGAGACATCCATTTAGGGATAAATATTCTAAGGTCTCTTACTCTCTGCCTGTCTGGCTGTGGGACTCTGAATTTGTTCCCATCTGCAGCAGGAAGAAACTTCTCTGATCATGTCTGAGCAAGGCACCGATTTGAGTATAGCGGAATGTTATCAGGAGTCATTTTATTGCTATTTTTTTGTTTGTTTTTAGGACAGTAGTATTTGATTTTACTCCAGGTCCTTAGGCTACCTAGTCTCTGGCTCCTGGTCACCCAAGCAGTGTCAGGCATGGGTGCCATCTTGTGGAGTGGGCCTTGAGTCAAATCAGACATTGGTTGGTCATTCCCACAAGCTTTATTCCACCATTGCACACACCACGGGTGTGTCTTGCAGGCAGAACACCATTGTAGATTAAACAGTTTGTGGCTGGCTTGTTGTTTATGATTCTTTTTTGGTCATGTGCAAAGTACCAACCTGTACCAAAGACACTAGCACACAGGCTCTATGTAGACAGGCACCAGCTCAGCTTTTCCACCTTTACTGAGTTGTGAAGGTGTTATCTTCAACAATGAGGCCTTGCTATCAGATTGTGAAGAGCAGTCTATAGTCTTGGCACCTGCCAGGATTGTTTGGAGATTCCCTTGAGCTCCTTTTGACTAATAACTCTCACTTAGATGTAACTCATTCCTGGCACGAGGCACTTCATTTTGCGCCAAGAGATGTCCAGCTAGTACTGTTTCCCCCATTATTTGGGAATTTCATTTAGATCTCCTTTGTGTGTATGAGTGTGTGTGTGTGTGTGTGTGTGTGTGTGTGTGTGTGTGTGTGTGTTTGTGCATGTGTAAGATTCCGATTTAGTTTTTCTTAACAGATAGATAATATTCATTATCCACTCATCAGTGATGGACATCTAGCTGTTTGCATTTCCTGGCTATTGTGAATAGAGCAGCATTGACCATGGATGGATGCACACTATCTCCATAGTAAGATGTAGACTCCTTCGGGTGTACGCCCCAGAGTGGCATGTTGTGGGAGGACCCTCTGTATGCTCTCCTTTGGCCTGTAGTCAGCAGAATAAGGCTGGACGAGAAAGCAAAATGGAGATACAGGGAGAAGAGAGGGAAAAGAGAAAAGTCACCAGCAGGTGCAGGAGAAGCAAGATGGGCACACTGTACTAAGGAAAGGTACTAAGCCACGTGATAAATAGATAAGAAACGCTACAGGCCGGGGTGGGACAGAAAACCTGTTCCGTTCTCAGAGGACTCACACAGGCTGATCTCCTCCGTGGCTGCACCAGTTTGCAGTGACTAAGAGCTCCCCTTTCTTTGAATCTTCACCAGCATCTGCTCTCATTTTTTTTTTTTTTAAGCTTGGCCTTTCTGACTGGTGTAATCTGAAATCTCAAAGCTATTTAAATTTGTATTTTCCTGATGGCTAAGGGTGATGAACATCCCTTAAACTATTTCTCAGCAGTTTCTGTTTCGACTTTGAACTAATCTCTGTTTAGTCCTGTACCCCATTTTTAATTCGGTTATTTGCTGTTGGTTTTTTTTTTTTTATGTTTAGGGTCTTACTAGTCTTTTGTATAATAACCCTCTGTCAGTTATATAGTTGTCAGTTCTATCCCATTAATCAATGTGTCTGCTCTTATGCCAGTATCATGCTAATGTTATTTGTATTATTATAGCTCTATAGCAAAAGTTACAATCAAGAATGTGGCCTTCAGGAGTTCTTTTATTGTTAACGGTTGTTTTAGGGGTCTGGAGAGATTACTTAGCATTTAAGTGTTGCTTTTCCAGAAGACCCAGGTTCCATTACTGTCGCCTAATAGCTACTCACAAACCTCTGTAACTGCCATTCCAGGAGATCCTATGGCCTCTTCTGGCCCCTGCTGGTATGAATGTGGTGCACAGACAACAGGCAGGCAGAACACTCACACACATAAAATAATTTAAAAATTTTAAAAAACATTATTCTAGCTTTTGCACATTCCCATATAAGGGTTGATTTTTTTTTTTTTTTAATTTCTGAGAACTTGTGCTCGGGATTGTATTGAATCTGTAGATGGCTTTTGATAGGATGCCATGTCACAATATTAATTTAACAAGCCATAAGCATGGAAGGTCTTTTCTTCTGGTATTTCTTTAAGTTTCTTTCTCCAGTTTATTAAAGTTTTGATTATATAAGTCTTTCCCTTCCTTAGTTAGATTTATCCCAAGAATTTTTTATTTTTTGGAGACAGGATTTCTCTGTGTGATTTTGGCTATCCTGAAACTCACTCTATAGACCAGGCTGGCCTCCAACTCAGAGATCCACCTACCTCTACCTCCTGGGTGCTGGTATTAAAGGACTACACCACCAATGCCCAGTTTATCCCAACGTTTAAAAAAAAAGATTTATTTATTTCATTTTATGTGTGCAAGTGTTTTGCCTGCATGGATGTCTGTGCAGCATGTGCATACCTGATATTTACAGAGGTTAAAAAAAGCATCAGATGCTCTGGAACTGGAGTTATGGACAATTGAGAGCTGCTATGTGGGTCCTGGGAATAGAACCCAGGTCCTCTGCAAGAACAAATACTCTTAACCAATGAGCACCTCTCCAGTCCTCCCAAGCTATTTTTGAGGCTGTTGTAAATGGTACCGTTTCCCTTATTTCTCTCTTAGGGTATTTATTGTTTGTATATAGGAAAACTGCTAACGTTAGTGCATTAATTTGTATCCAGCTACTTCATGAGATTCATTTGTCAGCTGTAGAGGTTTCCTGTGGATTATTTAGAGTCTTATGTATAACATCGTAGTATCTGCAAATAAGGATACTTTGCTTCTTCCTTGCCTTCTGTCTTCATGTGTCTTATTGCTTTGCTTAAGCCTTTGAGAACTGTTTTATAACAGGACTGGTTGTCTGGTTTGGCTTGGTTTTGGTTTTCTGGACAGGGCTTGCTCTTGGCTGTTTTGTTTTAGATTTAGCATTTTCTTGATTGAGTGATCCATTTCTTTTACTTTGCCTTCAAGATGTGACATCCTCTCTTCTGATTCAATCTCTTGGGGATATTTCTCTCCAAGCTCTTTGTTTGGCTTCCTGATTTTTTTAAAACTTATTTCCCTTTGGCTTTTCTTCAAAGATTCTCTATATTTTTTAACTTCTATTTTCATATCTTGAATTGTGCTCATTTTTTCATTCAGCTGTTTTTTCATGATATTCTGGCATTTATACATATTCTTTGAGTTCCTTGATCATATTTATAATTGCTATCTTGAAATCCTTGTCTTATGCATCAGCTAAGCTGCTTGTCTCAGGGAATATTACAGTGGGTTGCTGGTTTCTGAAGGAGACAGCTGTCGTAATGTTCATGGTATTTGTGTCTTGCAATGGGATGGAGGCATCTGGAGTAAGGTCATTTGTGGTATTTCTTGGTGTGGATATCTGGTCTCACTTTTACTGATTAGGTGTTTGGATCTTTGCTTCCTGTTACCCTGACTTGGTATGGAACAGATGAATGATGCTTGATTTCCAGTCTTGAGGTCACTCCAGTTTCACGGTGGGGCTCCCCACAGTTTCTGGTCAGTGCTGTGGGTAGGATGGCTGAAATTCAGGTGGACAGAAGCCAGTTTCTTTAGCAAACCCATTCCTTCTGACTTATTGAATAAAGAAGTAAAAGGAAAAAAAAGACATAGTCACACTGATGGACTATTTAAGAAGGCAGCCAAGCAACATTAAATAAAGTATGTCATAAACTAGACACTTCCTGGAGCATACAGTGTAGACCTAGTCAATGTTAACTGAGTCTTTATGTAATAGCTCCTAGACCATCACCTCTAGCCTTAATTACTGATATATTGGGCCATCAAGATGGCTTATCAGGGGCTGGTGAGATGGCTCAGCAGTTAAGAGCACTGGCTGTTCTTCCAAAGGTCCTGAGTTCAAGTCCCAGTAACCACATGGTGGCTCACAACCATCTGTAATGAGACATGGTGCCCTCTTCTGGCCTGTAGGCAGAACACTGTATTCATAATAGATAAATAAATCTTTAAAAAAAAAAAAAAAAAAAAAAAAAAAAAAAAAAAAAAAAAAAAAAAAAAGGCTTTTATCTGGGAAAGGCACTCCATGTACAAGCCTAAGGAGAACTAAGTCTTAAAAGTTGTCTTCTGGCCTCCACATGCATGGCGGGCCCATGCCCGCAGGCTTTCTGAATACCTGTCCTCTCCGCAGCTCTTCAAAGGAAGCTCTTCTGATCCTTTCTTCCATTAAGCTCTTTTTAACATCTAACTTTTGTTACTAAGAACAATTTCTTCCCATTCACTGGAGCCAGGAGCTGTGCGGTCACATTGGAATCTCTCTGCATTGTTTTTGAAGACTTCTGTTTCTTCAGAACCATGCTTTGAACTAGAAGCTTAAGGCTGAGTCCCTGTGAGCTCCCTGAGGCCATGTGCTATAGTGATGAGTAACTGACTAGTGTGTGACTAGTGCTAGCCCGTTGACATTACAGGCACATTAACAACCATAAAGTTGTGAGAATAAATCATCTTCAGTGAACAGCTTCTTGTGTGAATAATTGTCAACTAACTCTAGACACATTGTGCCTCCAGTTAGATTGTTAACTCCACAAAGACAAATGATGCTATTGTTAGGTCCAAAGGAAACTTCAGTTCTCCAAACTCCACAAAAAGCAACCCAAATATCGAGAAATAAGTTCAGTCTGGATTATGGAAGGGTTTCCCCACCCACAAATCCCCTCCGTATAGCCCTGCTATTCTTGTGGTATTCTCTCTATACTCTGCTCCAGCCTCTCTCATTCTTTTCTCTGTTTTTTTCCTCTTTCTTATAGATGGCCCTGGTCATGCCCAACCTTCTTCTCTCTCTGCTGTGGCCTCTTCCAGGTCTCTCTCTCTTCTATTTTTTCTTAAGTAAGTCCTGTGCCTATAATGGTCAAACAGGAGGCTCAAAATACCACCAAATGTAAGAATAAAGTAGTTTCTTTGCTTTGGGGGATATGGGAAAACACATTATATTTTTGTTAAAGTCCAATAAATAATTCTGAGGCTGCCTTAGATTATAATTCTTGCTGATGTGGGAATGCCTTTCTGTATGCTGTGAATATCAGTCTTTAAATAAAGGAGCTGTTTTGGGCCATGACAGGCACCATAGAAGAAGTAGGAGGAGAAATCAGAGCATAGGTAGGTGAAGCAGGGCGGAGTCAGGGACACTGAGCTGAAACCCAAAGGAGCAACATGTAAGGAGCACAGGTGAGCCACGGGCCACGTGGCAGGAAAATTTATTGAAATGGGTTGATTTAAGATGTAAGAGCTAGCTAACAATGTGCCTGAGCCATAGGCCTAACAGCATAAAGTTAATATAAGCGTCTGAGTCATTTCTGGGGGCCTGAGCGGCAGGCGGCTAAGAAACCCCCATTTCAACATCTTGCTATCTAAAATCAAAATTCAAATAAACATGAATTTATAGTGAGTCAGGTACATGTATTCTTTTTTATGTATTCTTTTTAAAAATTACTTATTTTTATTTTATGTGCGTTGGTGTTTTGCCTGTATGTATGTCTGTGTGAGGATGTTGGATCCTGGAGTTATAGACAGTTGTGAGGTGCCATGTGAGTGCTGGGAATTGAACTCTGGTCCTCTGGAAGAGCAACCAGTGCTCTTAACTGCCGAGACAGCCATCCAGCCCCACATGTGTTCTTAAATGAGACTATCAAGTCTTGTGATAGAAGGAACTTTCAAGGGTGGATGTGCTGGGTCAGGTCTTTTGAAATTGACTAAGTTTAACAACCACCTGAAATATTTATAAAAATATAGACTCTCGGGTCCCTAATCCAGACTCCCCGAATTAGGGTCTCCAAGAGAGAAAGGGCTGAGAGTGGTTTTGTTTTTCTTTTAAAATCTTGAATGAAATGAGGCATGATGGTGCCACCTTCAATCTTAGCATTTTCTCAGGGTGGGGGGGTTGAAGCAGTATTGTGAGTTCAAGGCCGGCCTAGTCTGCATAGCTAGACTTGGTTCCCCCACCTCCAAAAAGAAATGTGGCTAATTGTTTCAAGAGACAGTTTTAGATATGGACATGTATACAGTACACTTTATTTTTAATTTTTTTTAACCTTTTTCTGTGTGGGGGCCTCTATTTGTGTTCTGTTCCTCCTGCTTCCTCTCAATGCTTGAAAATTAAAAGACGGTTTACAGGAAATGGTTCTCTCTCCACCATGTGGGTTTAAGGTTTTGAACTCAGGTCTTTGGGCTTAACTACATATGTCTTTACCCTCTCACTGGCCAAACAATATAATTTGTTTTGAAAGTCTCAGTTGGATTTCTGTAGGTAAAGTGTTTATTCCTGCTGTTTATATTTATTCGCCTTATAATTCTCCAGGCCTGAGGACTTACGCCGAGAATTTGGTCGATACGGCCCCATAGTAGACGTTTACATCCCACTTGACTTCTACACTCGCCGCCCCAGAGGATTCGCTTATGTTCAATATCCTTTATTTTATGTGTGCATGTAAGTATAGCTCACACAAATGCTTATACATATATGTATTTAGGAGTGTATGTTATGAGATCAACATTATCTAATTAAATGTGTTTTGTTTCTTTATCTCAGAAAATCTAAAACAGTCCACAGTAGCTAGCAAGTGCCGTCGCCCTTCCCCATGCCAACTTTGGGTCAGTTGGTTGGCCAGACTCCAATCATAAGCCTATCAGGTTTGACAAAAGGCACCTAGTGCCAGCAGAGAGTAAAGAGGGAGGGCGGACACAGCTGTAAAGTCTGGAAGAATGAGGCCTTTATCAAGCCAAAGACAGGAAACTTCTGGTTTCCTACATTTTCTACATCTCTGATGAAGTCCACCTTGTAAATCCTAAAGAGAAAAGATCAAGGTCCAAGATCACTGGTGGTCTCCTTTTGATGGTGTCCATTTTTTGAGCTTCCTTGTTTGTTTATTTGCTATTTTAAGAACTAATAACAAGGCCCAGCATGATGGTCTTTAATCCTAGGGCTTGGGAAGCAGAGGGATCTCTGTTGGTTTGAGGACAGGCCTGGTCTGTATATGGAGCTTCAGGCCAGATGGAGCTACAAAATGAGACCCTGTCAGAGAGAAGGGGAGAGAGAGAGAGAGAGAGAGAGAGAGAGAGAGAGAGAGAGAGAGAGAGAGAGAGAGAGAGAGAGAGAGAGATCAAGCACTAGTAAACAAATCCCTGAAATATAGCGATTTCCATTTACACAGCTCTGTCCACTAATAGTAAGGCTTGGGATCATATGCTCTAGATTAGGGAATTTAGTGGAGCATTTCACACCAGTATATGTGATTTCAGATGGTCACGGATTGTTTTTGAATGAAAAATGAGGACATGACTGTTCCTAGATATGGATGAGAAAAAGGTTTATTGTAGATATGAAAGTGACAACAGCCAGAGGCATCTGGAAGAGCCCAGACTAAACAGGACCATGGGGGCTGGAGGACTCTCAAATACTAAGAGAGCATGCATCCAAAAGGGCTGGCTTGCATAGAGAAAAGAAGCTGGGGGAAGGCAAACTGAGGGACTGTCCAGGCAGGGCAGCTCTGTAACTAGTACTTGCAAGGCTGAGAGACTGATGGCCAGGGTTCACTTTGGTATGTTAATGGGCACCCCAGCCATTTCCCTGTTATTTTATACTTAGCCGCCCAGTAGCAACACTTAAGGGACTGTTGAAAGTGGTAGGTTCAAAGGTGGGCACCACTGTCCTTTGTGGTAATCTACTTTTATTGTTGCGGTTTTGTTTATAATGAGTCATTTCTCCTAAATTTCATAACTAGACTTTTTGTGATAGAGTACTTTTATTTGCAGAATATAAGCTTCTGCATGCAGATCTTTTTAGCGAAAACGCTGACGGATCCTTTCTCTGAAGGGGGTGGTGGTGAAGTAAAGCCCTAAACAGCTTTTTTATAATGCCAGCTAATATGAGATTTTTTTTTCTCACATTTTTTTCTCACATTTCAAATTTGCTGCTGATTGTATCTATTTTGAATTCATGTTTCTGAATCACAAGAGGGCATTTGTTTTCATTAAAAAATATAAAAGCTCTTCCGGTTACTCATATTGGAACTAGAACTTGATTTTCGTGTTCATTTCACATGTAAATAATACCTTAGAAATATTTTCACTTGCCATCTGATGTCCAAAGTGTCCTTAACAGCTGATCATGTTTGAAGATGTTCGAGACGCTGAAGATGCGCTTTATAACCTCAACAGGAAGTGGGTATGTGGCCGGCAAATTGAAATACAGTTTGCACAAGGTGATCGCAAAAGTAAGTGTCAAAGACCGTTAGCTCTCCACCACTTAGCAGAATGGGCGGCAGCAACAGTAGCGTTTTTATTTAAAGTTCTTCAGAAAATGATGCCGACTGAGTTGCAGCGACTGTGGTTTTCAGGTAGTGAACTGTTAGAAGCCTTGTTCTTCATATTCCAGCACCAGGCCAAATGAAGTCAAAAGAACGCCACCTGTGCTCTCCCAGTGACCACAGGAGATCCAGAAGCCCCAGCCAGAGGCGATCTCGGAGCAGAAGCTCATCGTGGGGAAGGGACAGGAGGCGGTCAGACAGCCTCAAAGAGTGAGTACTGAAGTAGCAGTGCACAACTTTGTTTTCTGCCTTTTCTGGAAAACATTTTAAAGAACACTGGGGGTGGGGGGGCTACTTAAACGATGATTGTGTTTAATACGCACAGACTTTTAAAGATATGCTCTTTTCTATGGTACACTGGTTGGTTGTTTTCCTGGAGGGTGGGGTTGAACGCAGGACCTGGCACATGCTCACATATACTCTACCTCTACACGAGCACTGGGTACACTTATATATGGGGGCACCGCACCCCTTCTTTTTAAACTTTGTATCTTCAGACAGGGTCTTGGTATTGTTAGTTTGGTTGTGTGTGTTGTAAGTGCATGCTATGTATGTGTGTGCACATGTATGCATGTTGCATGTGGGTGTGCATGCATATGTGAAGTTAGAAGTTTCTATCCGGGTGTTTTTCTTGATCACTCTCTACCTCGGTTTTGGTAAGGGGTCCATCTATCACTTAACCAGAAGCTCATCCTAAAAGACTACCCTGACTGGCCAGTGAACTGGAATCTACCTCTCTTCACTCCCATCACATCCTCCTTTGTGGCATTTTCAGATGTGTACCATTGCCTCCTAACATTTTTAAGGTGATATATAATCCAATCTCACCTTGAATACATTGTTTAGCCCAGGTTGGGTTCAAATTTGAGATAATCTTCCTGCCTCAATCTCCCAGGTACTGGGGTTACAGGCACACATCACTACACCTAGCTCATACATTGTAATTCAACGTGGATTCATTGGATATATTCCAGTGCTTTTAAGCAATTGTTTTAAGTGTTAGGGGACTTGACTTAATTTTAACTTTTTAAGTAGGTAGAGACTATGAAACTGGCCTTAGTGGCACATACCTGTAACCCCAGCCTTTAGGAGGCAGAGGTAGGAAGATCAGGAGTTCAAAGTCAGACAGAGTCAGGCATATCTAGGCCTGTCTCAGACTCTTCTCCCCCAAAGAAAAGGCTCACATCAGAAAAGAAGAAAGATAACAAATATCCCCCAAAGTGGGGAAAGCAAAAACAGGGTGTGCTGGGCATCACATGCCCTGTACCCCCAGTATTCAAGACTGGAATAAGCAGGATATTAAGTCCCAGGATCAACGCAGCTAGAGGTTCACACTAAGATTTTATCTCAAAAATAAATACACAAAATAATATATATGCTCAACAAACAAGATTAGGAATTTTAGATAAGTACATTTTTTCTAAATGAACCCAATAATTTGGAATATTGACTTTTAAAAGAATAAACTAAAAACTGTGATACATTTCTTTATGAAAGGAAGGAGGGTGACTAAAATAAAATCAATTTATTCTTTTTGTTTGTTTGTTTTGTTTTCCAAAACAGAGTAGTTTCTCTGTGTATCCTTGGCTATCTGTAGACCAGGCTGGTCTTGAACTCAGAGATCAGCCTGCCTCTATCTCCTAAGTGCAATTTATTCTTACAAATTGATAATGTATTATTATTAAGAATCAGTCTCAGCTATGCTCATATTATAGAAAGGAGACAAAAATAGTAAATTTGTTAAGAAAAGACATTTGCAAGTTACCTATTTTTCTGCTTAGGACTTAGTAACTATTTTATTAGAAAAATAGTAAATCATAACAGAAATTAAATGGTGATATACTGAAATGATCGTTGAAACTGGATTGTCCAACCTAAATTCCCTTAAATATTTATGGTTTAATGCTTTAACTTTTTCACAGCCCTGGAGGAAGCAGGGACAGGCACTTCCCTGGAACATGCTGGCCACCAGTTTATCCAGTTAGAGCTGGATTCAATGAGAGACCCAGTGTCAAGCTGGACAGTGGTAGCACATGCCTTTGATCCCAGCACCCGGGAGGCAGAGGCAGGAGGATCTCTGTGAGTCTGAGACCAGCCTGGTCTACATATCAAGTTCCAGGACAGCCAGGGCTACACAGAGAAACCCTGTCTCCAAAAAATCCAACCAAACAAAAAAAAAAAGACAGACACCCAGTGCCTACATCTGGCCCTACATGCATGCACATCTATATTTGCACAACAGCATGAGACACCGCACACACACAGAGACTACATTATAAACTAGATGTAGTAGTGCATGCCTGTAATTTCAGTTACTCAGGATGATAAGATAGGAGAATCATGAGTTCAAGGTCCGTCTTGGCAACTTAGTGAGATTCCTTATTAAAATAAACATTACAAAAAAAAGGGGGCTACTGGTAAAACTCGTCCAAGCATTTGCCTAGTGTATGCAATTCCCTTGTTTCAATCTCCAGTACCACCCCCTCACCTCACCTCCCACCCCCAATCACCTTCACCATCCCAACCTCCCCACCCCACCACCTCAACCACCACCACCATCACCACAAAAAGAAAGAAGGAAGGAAGGAAGGAAGGAAGGAAGGAAGGAAGGAAGGAAGGAAGGAAGGAAAGAAAAAAGAGAAAGAAAGAAAATAGGAAAACCGTGTAGATTATTACAAGGTACTAAGTCTGAACTCTGTCTAAATTCAGTTCTTGAATGTGTTCATTGGAGATCTCTTTTTGCTCATTTTAGAGTCTTATCCTATGCATTAAGAATTTAAAGAAGGTTAATTACCATTGGGTAATAGGCAAAGCCACCTATGGCCCCCTTTAGCCTCTGCATGCTTGCATAGGGGTACAACTATTCCCCCCTCAACACAAGCACACCCTCCCTCCCACACAATTGAAAATAAAGACAGCTGATCACTTCAGGAGATTTGTGGGCAGATTTTAGCAGGGGGGTGAAGGTTGGGGGGGTGGTATTCAGTGCCCTCGCTTCTGGAATTTTCCTCCCAGCCATTTTGATAGCTTTGAACTCGTTTGGCTGATATTGATTGTTCTCTAGTGCTTTCAGATTATCAATGTTGTGGGGGTTATTTTTCTTTTGATAGAAAGTATTGTTGTGTGGCTGAGGCTAGCCTGGAACTCAGGTCCTCCTGCCTCTGCCTCTTGGACAGCTGGGACTATAGGCATTTACCATGATGATAGTTCATATAGCAGTTTTTTGCTTTTACAAGCATAAATGTATGAAATTTAAATAATTGTTTTCTTTCTCTCCCTATTTGTAAGTTGTTGTTTTTCTGATTTTTATGCCTGTTAACAGTTGTTTAACTCAGCTAGGTGCTGGCTGCTTGTTTGTAATTCCAGTACTTGGGAAGACGGACAGGATAACCACAGATGTGAGACTGGCAGGATTGCACAGGAAGACCCTGTTTTAAAAAGCAGAGAGGGACAAAGGGAGAGAGGAAGGGAAGAGAGAGACACAGAACAGAACAAAAACCACTTAACCCAATCTAAGTATACAGGACTTTTTTTCTTTACAGAGCTAAGGTGTATGATAGATATAGGGCCACAAAGTAAAGATGTTTTGAACAGATAGTCTAGTATAACATTACAGACTTGTTACTTATGTTTGAACCAAAAGCATGAATGATAAAAATTAGAATTACTTCTTTTAGGGCTGGAGGTGTGGCAAACACAAGGCCTGTGGAATTGTGAGTTGTTTATTTCTTTGTTTGTTTTAACTCTTTGGGGGCTACCAGCTTCCAAACAAATATATTATGAATGCCTCCCCTCAGCTTGGCTTGTTCTGACTTGAATTACCCCATTTCTTTTTAACTATGGTTTGCCTCTGGGCTTTTTACCTTTACTCTTTGTATCTCTTTCCTTCTTACTCCATGGCTGGCTGTGTGGCTGTGTGGCTGTGTGGCTGGGTAACTGTGTGGCTGTGTGGCTGTGTGACTGGGTGGCTGGGTAGCTGTGTGGCTGTGTGACTGTGTGACTGGGTGGCTGGGTGGCTGTGTGGCTGTGTGGCTGTGTGGCTGTGTGGCTGTGTGGCTGTGTGGCTGTGTGACTGTGTGGCTGGGTGGCTGGGTGGCTGTGTGGCTAGGTGGCTGTGTGGCTGTGTGGCTGTGTGGCTGGGTGGCTGTGTGGCTGTGTGGATGGGTGGCTGTGTGGCTGGGTGGCTGGGTGGCTGTGTGGCTGTGTGGCTGTGTGGCTGGGTGGCTGTGTGGCTGTGTGGATGGGTGGCTGTGTGGCTGTGTGGCTGTGTGGCTGTGTGGCTGGGTGGCTGGGTGGCTGTGTGGCTGGGTGGCTGGGTGGCTGGGTGGCTGGGTGGCTGTGTGGCTGTGTGGCTGTGTGGCTGTGTGGCTGGGTGGCTGGGTGGCTGTGTGGCTGGGTGGCTGGGTGGCTGGGTGGCTGTGTGGCTGTGTGGCTGGGTGGCTGGGTGGCGGTGTGGCTGTGTGGCTGGGTAGCTATGTGGCTGTGTGGCTGTGTGGCTGTGTGGCTGGGTGGCTGTGTGGCTGGGTGGCTGTGTGGCTGGGTGGCTGTGTGGCTGTGTGGCTGGGTGGCTAGGTGGCTGTGTGGCTGTGTGGCTGGGTGGCTGGGTGGCTGTGTGGCTGTGTGGCTGGGTGGCTGGGTGGCTGTGTGGCTGGGTGGCTGTGTGGCTGTGTGGCTGTGTGGCTGGGTGGCTGGGTGGCTGGGTGGCTGTGTGGCTGGGTAGCTGTGTGGCTGGGTGGCTGGGTGGCTGTGTGGCTGTGTGGCTGTGTGGCTGTGTAGCTGTGTGGCTGTGTGGCTGTGTGGCTGTGTGGCTGTGTGGCTGTGTGGCTGTGTGGCTGTGTGGCTGTGTGGCTGGCCCTGGAGCTCTCCTCTCCTCCTGCTCTCTATCCTTGATCCCTTTCCTGGTTTTCTCCTCCGATTTATTCTCTCTGCCCACCAGCCCCGCCTATTTTTCTCTCCTGCCTGTAGCAATTGACCATTCAGCTCTTTATCAGACCAACCAGGTGTTTTAAGCAGGCAAAATACCACAGCTTCACAGTTAAACAAATGCAACACATGTCTGCATCATTAAACAAATATTCTATAGCATAAACGAATGTAACACACCTTATACTAATATTCCACAATAGCCCCAGGTTATAGAATCAGTGCTGCCAAAAAAAAAAAAAAAAAGTGTCTTGTCATTATTCTGTTAAAACATAATGTGATTTCCCATCATTATAACAAACACCTCCAAGAAGAACTTTCTCAGAGTTTCAGAGTCCAGCCCATGGGAAGCTAGCTCTATTGCTGTGGGCCAAATAGGAGACAGACTACCATGCCCAGAGGCCTTATGGTGCAGGTTACTCAATTCATGGCAAACAAGAACGGGTAATAAGAAACAGCTGTTGCCAGGCAGCAGTGGTGGTGCATGTCTTTATCCCAACATTTGGGAGGCAGAGGCAGAGGCAGAGGCAGAGGCAGAGGCAGAGGCAGAGGCAGAGGCAGAGGCAGAGGCAGAGGCAGAGGCAGAGGCAGAGGCAGAGGCAGAGGCAGAGGCAGAGGCAGAGGCAGAGGCAGAGGCAGAGGCAGGTGGATCTCTGAGTTCAAAGCCAGTCTGGTCTACAAAGCAAATTCCAGGACAGCCAGAGCTATACAGAGAACCCTTGTTTCAAAAGATCAAAAACGGAAGGAAGGAAGGAAGGAAGGAAGGAAGGAAGGAAGGAAGGAAGGAAGGGGGAGGGAGGGAGGGAGGGAGGGGGGGAGGAAGGAAGGAGGGAATGAGGGAAGGAGGGAAGGAAGGAAGGAAGGAAGGAAGGAAGGAAGGAAGGAAGGAAGGAAGGGGGAGGGAGGGAGGGAGGGAGGAAGGAGGGAAGGAGGGAGGGAGGGAGGGAAGGAGGGAGGGAGGGGGGAAGGAAGGAAGGAGGGAAGGAGGGAAGGAGGGAAGAGGGAAGGAAGAAGGGAGGGAGGGAAGGAAGGAAGGAAGGAAGGAAGGAAGGAAGGAAGGAAGGAAGGAAGGAAGGAAGGAAGGAAGGGAGAGCTTTCAAGTACCCTCAGTGATCCACTACTTTCAAAAAGGCCTCACCTCTTTCTTACATTACACTTCCTCCTAATGATGTCCATCAAGGCACTAACCCACTAATAAGGTCAGAGCCCTCAGAATCTAGTCATATCCTTTAAGTCCACTGGCTGGCAAACAGGCCCCAAATCCGTGGGTCTGGGGAGGATATTTTTCTTTTCTTTTTCATTTTATCAATATGGATTTTTTACTTGCATGTATGTCTGTGCCTCACATGTATGCAATACTTTCAGAGGCCAGAAGTGCCAGTTCCCCTGGAACTGCAATTGCAAACAGTTGTGTGTGACCATGGAATTGAACCCAGGTCCTCTGGAAGAACAGCAAGTGCTTTTAACCATTGAGCCATCTTGACAGCCCCTGTGGGTATATTTCATATTTAAGCCATAGCATATATTCAGTGCAATAGAAAGCACATCAGGAAGTACTGTCTCTTAGCCTGTCGTCTGTATAAAGTACGTGTTCTAATATTACATGCTTTCAGGTCCCGACACAGGCGGTCTTCTTACAGTCAGTCTAAATCTCGCTCCAAATCACTGCCAAGGCAGTCTACCTCAGCAAGGCAGTCAAGAACACCAAGAAGGAATTCTGGATCTAGAGGAAGGTCAAGATCCAAGTCCTTACCAAAAAGGTCCAAGTCGATGGAAAAATCACAGTCACGCTCACCTCCAAAGCAGACTGGCTCAGGAGCAAAGTCAAGACCACACGGACGACACTGTGACGCCATAGCAAGATCCCCATGCAGATCTCCCAGAGGGTACACCAGCTCCAGAATTAAGACACAGACAGCAAAGCATTCTCACCTTCGGTCACATTCCAGATCTCGGAGTTATCATCATAAAAACAGTTGGTGAACAGCAATTTCTAGAAGAGCCACAGAGCTCTGCTATAAGTTATTAGACCCTGTTGAGGTTAAAATTCTTCAAGGCTTATAGAAATGTGAACTGGTGTTAGTTACTTTGGTCATGTGGAAGGAATAAGATCACCCTTACTTGATTAATAAATATTTGATCTCAACGGAAGGGCTTATCCACAAGTCACCATGTGTGCAATGTCACCATTGCATAGGTTGTATTTTGGTCACAATGTAGCAAGGGGGTACTTCCCAAAGGAAATAGGCAAGATAAAGATTCTACTTAAATATCAAATAGTATCAATAATATCCTTTACAAAAATATTTTTTCTCTAAAGCACTTTTCACATAAAAAGTAACTGTGACCATATGTAACTGCGTAGGCCACACTTAAACTATTTCACATCTGTGTCTTTCTTTGGACTACCATTTAAGCTTGGGCCAATTCTTGGTATTAGTTCAAATTACAGTATTCAGAAATCTCAAAAGGTAAAATTTATAGAGATTTTTGTAACTGTTTTAAAAGATAGTTAAAAGATGTCTAAAAGATAACTCAAAGAACATTTCATTGTTTTTGAGTAACAGCATAGACCAGTTGGCATGAAATGATATCCATATTTGCTTAAAATATGAAAAGAAAGCCAGGTGTGGTGGCACATGCCTGCAATCCCAGCACTCGGGAGATGAGGCAGGAGGGTCAAAACCAGCATGGACTGGGCTACAGGAGACCCTGTCTAAAAACAAATAAATAATGCTCTTTTAAAGAAGTGAAACCATTTTAGAAGTACTAGATTTTGAATGGTTTGAGACTATAAAAATTATGGTGTGGAACACTCAGAATCCACAAATATTCATATTAAGCCTTACATATTTGAAGTATAGTACATTTTGTATAAATTCATATTTATACCATTATTTCTATACAGCTATTTTCATCTGCATTTTTTCTTTTTAGAGCTCTAGTTCAGTATCCTAATTACATACAAAGTGTTTTTCAAAACAGAGCTAAACACTTAGTACATTATACTAAGAAGTACTAGTTAATGAGGTGGGTTAGTGACTAAATCCACTTACCATCCAAACCTGGCAACCTGAATGCAAGCTGGGAAACCTGAGTTGAGTTCCTAAACCCCCTCAAAGGTGGAAGAGTACTGACTTCTACAAACTGTCTCTGACTTCCACGCTTGTGCTATGGCATGTGTGTGTGCACACACAGACACACAGATACAACACACACACAGAGAAACATGCACAGGCATACACACACACAACACACATACCACACATACATACCACACACATACCATATACACATACACACACATACACACATATGCACACATACACACACACACATATACACACACAGAGAGATCTTCATAAAAACAGCTTTGAGGTGAGGTATTTAACTTTTACATTATGCTACTCTACATTTTAAAAACCAAATAACTTTGTTGACAGTTATTGCTTTTGTAGTTGTTATAACTTAGAATTTCTTTTAAAATGTGTTTGAGGTTTACATTTCAAAGGGTTTGGTAGGTTTGTGATAAAAAGGTGTGCATATGATTATCATAGGAGATGTTTACAGATTTACTGTGTTGGATCACATTACTGAAACACACTATCAGCCTTTACAGCTAATATTATGTCCAGATACCTAAGAAACTTGTCTTACGTCTTCAGTATTTGAAGCCATGTTGCTTCTATTAATCTCCAATACAGAGTTCTATATTCTTTGCATTTTAAATCCTTTGTGTGAGAAACAACTTTACAAAATCATTTGTATGTTGGTGATATTTGGAGAAGTACCACAAATTAATGTATATTATACTCTCTGAATATATTTTCTCTATTTAACCATAGCAAACTTTATTTATTTCAAAACTTCACTCTGATGTTCCTCTGTAATAAAGCAATTATAAAAGTCTGGGAGACTGTTGAAAACTTAAGGGACAGTTTGAAGTGCGGGCCTGAAGTGTGCATCTGTGTATACTGTCATCTTCAGTAATGACTAACATATGTAAAGCCTTGGGTTCTTCATTCTGAACACCGCACGGGCAGGGGGTGGGGAACCGAGGAATTAACTTTTACAGTGTCTTTACACTCACAGGTCATTTTTTCAAGGGGCCATAATCTCAAGGGTCTATGATCTCTATTCACAACAAAAAGGTTGGTAACAACAGACCAAAAACATTTACAGCTCTTTCTAGTTTGGTGAACAGAGAGTAGAAATGGGCTTACAACTTAGAAGCCACTGTACTATGGAAGAAAAGCCTCCCCCAGGGGATAGTTTTTGTGTCCTGTGTGCTGTCTCAGAGGCCTCCTCCCATTTCTCCAGGAAACGTTAGTGGGCACAATCTTATGAAGGTCTTGTGAAGTAATCGTGCCTACTCCGATTTCCACATGGCAATGGCCATGTCATGCCCAGATAACAGCCTCAGAAAAAAGTTAATATATTCCTAAACATATTTAAAATTTTCACTTATGTTTGTCTTGGTTTTCCAGTATAATACTGTTAGTCCCAGAAATGTAAGGAGAAAGACCATGGTCATGACAAAGTAGTCATAACCACAGGTTGCCATAGGTAGTCATAATAACCTTTTGAAACAAAGGCATGGTTGCCATTTCTGATGTGAAAGTTGCAGGCAAAGTGTGTGGGGTGGGAACTGTGCCTGACTTCGGCTTTTGAAACCTTAATGTGAAACAATTGTTCCAGCAAGTTGAGGAGGAAAGGTTTTATTCGGCTTACACTTCATTGCTATTCATCACCAAAGGAAGTCAAGACAGGAACTCAAACAGGGCAGGATTCTAGAAGCCGGAGCTGATGCAGAGTCATGGAGGGGTGCTGCTTATTAGCTTGCTTCATATGGCTTGTTCCACCTGCTTTCTTATAGAACCCAGGACCAGCAGCTCAGGGACAGTACCACCCACCATGGGCTGGGGCCCTCTTCCATTGATCACTAATTGAGAAAAGGCCTTACAGCTGGATCTCATGGAGGCATGTCCTCAACTGAAGCTCCTTCCTCTCTGTCTAGCTTGTGTCAAGTTGGCACACAAAACCAACCTGTACAACCACACTTCCTAATCCTTCCTAAATAGTTGGGAACCAACCATTCAGATATACAACCCTATGGAAGTCGTTCTCATTCTAACACTTCTGGCCCCACAGGCTCCTCCCAGATCATAATGTAACTTCAACTTCAAAAGGCCCCATTGTCCCCCACGGCCTCACCACTGTTTAAAAGTCCAAAATCTCTTCTGAGACTCAAAGCAATCTCTTAATTATAAGCCTCAGTGAAATAAAAAAGCAGATTACATACTCCCAACATACAATATAGAATCACCCCAAAGGAGAAAAGGGAAATAATGAAGAAATGCTGTGCCAAAGCAAGACTAAAAACCGACAGGGAAAACTCCAAATCCAGTGTATCTACGCTCAATGTCAAAGGGCTGATTAGATGCTCTTTGTATTTCCCATTTCTTTCACCTTTGCCAACAGCAACACACCTTAGTGCCTCCACCTCTTCAACACACCCTAGGGAGCTCCCAACTACTCTAGCATCATGCCTCTCTGCTCGCCACTCTGGTTCCTGCTGTGACTGTCATGGACTAACCCTCTGAAACTGAAGCAAGTCCCCATTTCAATGCTTTCTTATAAAGTTGATTTGTCGTGGCATTTTGTCACACAATAGTAGAGTGGTGGCTCACCCTGAGGACACCTTCATTCCATGAAGCTCTGGGCTTTTCTTTAAATTTCTCACCTCCTTGAGCACAGAGTTTGGCTCCAGCATTACATTTCCTGGTCTTCTTTTTTTCTTCAAACTTTACATTTTGTACATCTTTTCCCCCACTTAACTCTTTTCCTTGTAGATCAGCATAAACATGATCACTAAGAGCCACAGGACATAGTCAAGACTAGACTGTCTTGCTAGACAGTGGTGGTACACACCTTTAATACCAAATCCTGGCACTCGGTGAGGGGGGGGGGACCCACACATGTGCAGGCAGATAGATCTCTGTGAGTTTGACCAGACTGATCTACAAGGGTAGGCAGGGCTCCACAAAGAAACCCTGTCTCAAACACACACACACACACACACACACACACACACACACACACACACACTCACACAAACCACCACCACCACAAAAAAGAATTCATCCATATATTTGACCATGTCTACATGACCAAAAAAAAAAAAACAAAAACAAAACAAAAAACTATCTTGAAGTCTTTCAAACCAATGACATTAGGTCCAAATCTCTTCAATTTAGCATCAGGCAGATTTTTGGGGGGCAAGGGCAAAAACCAAGCATATTCTTTCCCAAAATGTCACAAGAATGATCTCTAATATTGTCCCCTCTGAAACCTCTTGAGCTGGGCCTCCAAAGTCTACTTTGCTCTCAGTTCTACTTACTGTCTTCCGTGCTCCCACAAAAATGGCCCATTAGGCCCCACTTACAGCATTCAACCACCTTTCCAATCCAAAGTCACAAGTTCTTCCATATTCTTTCAACAGACAATATGATCAGGCTGTCACAGCAATACCCCACTCCTGGTACCAAGTTCCATCTTAGTCACTGTCACCTATCACTGTGGCAAAGCACAATGACCAAGGCAACTTTAAAAGTTAGCATTTAGTTGGGGGTTTGATTAAAGTTTCAGAGAATTAGCACATGATCACAACGGTGCAGAGCATGGTGGCAGGCAGACAAGACCACTGGAGCTGGACCTGAGAACTCATATCTAGTCTGAAAGCTGCAAGCAGAGAGAGCAAGACAGGGTCTTATTTGGGCCTTTGAAACCTCAAAGTCCACTCCCACTGACACATTTCCTCTAATAAGGACACAATCCCTAAATCATCCACCAACTGTGAACCAAATACTCAAATATATGAGCATATGGGAGACATTCTTCTTCAAACTATAATAGCCTTATAATTCTGAACTGGCATGCTCATAAACTAAATAATCCCCCACAGTTGTGCCTGAAGGCTTGTCTTCTAGGGTGTCCCTTCAATTATTTTTGACTGTTACTGTGTGACTGGTACTGCTCTCTTAAGTTATTCATCCATGTATTTTACTGTGACAAAATAATACCATTCCAAATAAGGAGAATCAGATCAGAAGGACTAGTCGCAGGGGCACAGGACACAACTGGAAAGCTGTGGGAAGGTTCATTCAGAGTTCTTTCTCTCAGCACTATGCTGTATCTTTGCAAAAGCAGCCTTTATGAGTTCTAGGCCAGCCTCAGCTACATAGGAAAACTCTTATCTTAAAACAAAATAACAACCAAAAAAGGAACCTGAAAACTAAAACAATGTTTATAAAAATTCTAGAGAACTGGATAGGGGGAAAACATATATGGGGGGAGGGGGCAGCAAGATAGCTCAGTGGGTAAATTACTTATTGTACAAGCCTCATAGAGAAAACAGACTCCAAAAATTTGTCCTCTGACCTTCATAAGCATATTGTGTTGTGCACGCTCACAAATAAACACATTTTTAAATGCTTGTGGGCTTCGGTGTGGGCTGTGTATCATGAAAAGTTATCTCCTATCATGACAGATTATATCTTAGGGTCAGGTATGGTGGCTATCTTAGTCAGTACTCTAATGCTGTGAAGGGACACCTCGATCATGGCAACTCATAAAGGAACACATTTCATTGGGGCTTGCTTACAGTTTCAGAGGTTTAGCCCACTGTCACCATGGCAGGGAGCATTATTATCATGGGGGCGAATTTAGTGGCTTGTAGGCAGACAAGGTGCTGAGAAGTAGCCGAGAGTTCTACATCTGGATCTGCAGTAGGAAGAGTGAGACACTGGGACTGGCTTGGACCTTTGAATCCACAAAGCTCACCCCTTGTGACAAACTTCCTTCAAGAAGACCACACTTACTCTCAGGTAGTGCTACTCCCTCAGGACCTAGCATTCAAATATCTGAGCCTATGGGGGCCATTCTTATTCAAATCCCTGAAGTGGCTCATGACTGATGTGGGATGTCTTTATGCTGGGAACAAAGGACTGTTCTGGCCTATGTCAGGCATCATTGAAGTAGGTGGTGAAATCGAAGCATAGATTGGGAAAGGAGGGCAGAGTCAGAGAAAGATGCAATCCAGCCACCCATGAAACAGTATGTAAGGAAATAACTGGTGAGCCATGGGCCATGAGGCAAGACAGACTAATGGAAATGGGTTGAATTAAGATGAAGGAACTAGCTAGTAATATGTCTGAGACATAGGCCAAGCAGAATGAAATTAATACAAGCATGAGTCATTTTGGAGGGCCTAAGGGGCAGCAGGCAAGTCCAAACTGTGGGGCTAGGCAGTCTGGGACTGCAGGTCTATGGATCTGGACCCCCACAGGACGGTCCATAAACATCATGTTACACATGACTGTAATCCAAACACTTGAGAGGTAGAAGCAGAGGATCAAGAGTTCAAGAGGTTTTGGTTATCCTGGGCTACGTGAAACTGAATCAAAATTGAAAACAAGGAAAATACACACAAGGTTAAGGATATTGGCCTGAATGCACATGGCTTTAAGAGCAGCTTAATACTTGGAGAGTAAGCTTGATGCTGTTCACCTTTGTAAGGAACCTGAAGGGCTCTAGCAGGCCGGAGCATAGCACTGATGGCACCGACAGGGTTTGCCTTTACCCTTCTCCACCTTGCTAAACTGTTAGGTTAGGTTACATTCTAAAGCCAGCCCCAAAGTCCATTCCCTACTTGACCGCTAACTAATTCTCAAGACAAAACACCAACGTCCAACAATCAAAATTCATTATTTATCTAATCAAGATTTACCAACTCACCTTGGCAGAGATTCCCCTTTTCCCTTTAAAAATCCACTACTGAAAAAAAGTTTGTTTGTTGGTGCTGTTTACCAACTCACCTTGGCAGAGATTCCCCTTTTCCCCTTAAAAATCCACTACTGAAAAAAAGTTTGTTTGTTGGTGCTGTTTGCTCATCCCCCATCCCCACCCCCACCCCCTACATACCAGTCCTGGATAAATCTCCTTTGTGCTGAGAATTTCATATCTGGGTGTTTCCTGTACCAACTCCCAAGGAGACCAACCCCCTTACAGAACCAGTGTGAGTGAGACCTTGTTTTGTAACAAGAAAAATCTCCAACACTAACTGTCCCAGGTATGGTTGGGGGTGTGGTTTGTTTTGGTTAATAGTGAAGAATAAACCTAGGGCCTTGTATATATTAGGTAAGAATTCCACCAGCATATTATCAGCCCCTTTAATTTTGGGGGGTTGTTTTAAGAAAAATATGGCTAATTCTAAGTTAGTTATGTCATCTAGGATGGGCCTGATCTCCTGCCTCAGCCTCCAGAATACATAAGATTATAGGCATAAACTACCACATCCAGCCTTGACAGTCTATGAGTTCATGTTTTCAAGTAAATACCAAAACATCGTCCTGCTCAGCTGGGTGTGGACCATGCCTGTAATACCCACTTGAGGTACATAACAAGACCCTATCTCAAAAATTTAAAAAAAAAAAAAAAAAAGCCATCAACAGCAAAATCTACCACCACTACCACCATCCTTCGGCAACATGCGCCCCCTCACATAGGTTTTTGGATGGGGGGCAGAGTGTAGGGAATGCTGTTTCCTTGTTTCCAGTGCTAGTAAGCACTCTACAGCTGAGCTATGTTGGAGATAACCAAAAGTCATCAAAATGTTTCCTGGGAGGAAAAGGCCAATGGAGCACTGTGGCACATGCCAGCAATCCGAGCCACTTGGAAGGAAGAAGAGCCGTGAGTTTGAGGCCACCCTGGGTTATAGGAGTCCCTGTGAAGCGTGATCCGAATTAGTCTTATCAGTAAAAACCCAGAGTCAGATACCGACAGTGAAAGCTGTAAGATCAGAGAAGCAGAGCAGCAGCCAGTAGAGACTTCTTACCTCTAAGGAAATCTCAGACAGTATAGTGGGATGAGATCCAGAATCCACCCACATCCTGTCTCCACTTCTAGAGTGCTGGGATTAAAGGTATGTACCACCACTGCCCAATTCTGTTTCTCTTTTAGACTAGTTCAATCTTGAGTAGTCCTGACTGGCCTTGAACTTCTGATCTTCCTGCTTCCTCTTCAAAAGTGGCAGGATCAAAGGTATGAGCTTCCCAAGTGCTGGGATTAAAGATCTGCACCACCACCACCTGGCTCAATGGTTTACTAGTGGACGCCTTCTGAGCTCCAGGCAAGTTTTTCCAGAACACAAACAAAATACCACACATCACCCTGCCTGTAAATAAATTAATAAGACAAAAAAATGTTTAAAAAAACTTATTACTTTAAAAAAAAAAAAAAAAACAAAATTAAAAACCAAAATACAAGGGGAAATAAATAACCAGGAAGTGTATGTCTGTAATCCAGAAAGCAGGGAAGAGACCCATCTTTCCAAGCCAATTTGGATGAGAATTGTAGTAGGAGGTTTCTGGTCCGGACTTTTGGGCCTAGCCTCAAGGTTTAGGCCTGCAGACCCACAGACCTGCAGAGACACACAGATGCTTACAATAGTCTTAGCCTGATCGGCCTAAGGCCCAGGCATACAACTTGCTGACTCTTTATCCCTTAAACTAACCCATGGCTCTTATCCTGTTCAGCTCGGTACCTTTTCTCACAGCAATCGGTACCTTTTCTCACAGCAACACGGTTGTCCTCTGCTTCTTCTGGCTTCTCTCTGGCCTTCTGCTCTGTTCTTCCAGTTCCTAGAGTTTTTCTAGTCTGGTAGCTCCGCCCACACTTCCTGTCTGCCTTTGGCCAATCAACGCTTTTTATTAAACCAGTGGGTGGGACAATTATTTACAATGGAACAACATAATCCCCTTACAGAGAATCTATTAAAAACAACAAACAGCACATGCACACATGCACACATACACACACAAGTGGCTTTGGAGAACTGCCTGTAAAATTTACAGGTACTTTTTAAAAAAAAATGTGTTGACAATTCACTGTGTGTTTGTGTAGGAAAGAGGGGCTATGGCATGTGATTATAGGTATGTACCACTATGTTTGGCAAATAATTTAGTGGTTCTGAAATTTTTGTTTCTTTTTCAGTACGGGAAATTGAAACTAGAGCCTTTTGCACGGTAGGCAAGAACTCTAGCGCTGAACTATATTCCCAGTCCCGACAATGCATTTAATACCCCCAGACTACGGCTGGACAGTTGTAATCCCAAAACTTGGGAGGCCCAGGCAGGACCACAAACTCAAGGCAGTCTGCTTGCCATAGAAAGACCTGTTTCAAACTGAAAAATCCAAGAGGTTATTATATAACTCCATATTATCATGCCCAAAGTTCAGGCTTCACTCTTCAGCACTACACACTACACACACACACACACACACACACACACACGCACACGCACACGCACACGCGCGCACACACACACACACACACACACACACACACACACACGCACGATGGATGTGGTAATGCATGCCTATAAGCCCAGCATTTAGGAGGCTGAAGTAGGCCTCACAATAAACTTCTGTAGTAATGTAGGACCATGGCTTAAAACCAAACAAAAATAACTTTTCTTTTGGTGAGGGGTGGGTTTGATAGACATTAATGTTGATACATGACAAAGTAGACTGCCAAAGCCTTTACTTCTTCCAGAGACCTGAGACAGAAGTTTGGGGGAGATTCTGTTTTAAGAGATTGAGCAAGTCAGAGGGAGCAAGCGAGTAAGCAGTGTTCCTAAGGTCGGCTTCAGCTCCTGCCTCTGGTGGCCCACAGTTCCCTCAGTAAGATTGAGACTCGTGAGTTGTAAAATAAAATGAATCCTTGCCTCAAGTTTTTCTTGAGACAGGACCTCTCCATGCATCCTGTCTGGCCTCAAAGTTACCATGAAGACCAGCTGGCCTCAAAACTCAAAGATCCACTCGCCTCCTGACTGCTGAGATGGAAGGTGTGAGCCTCCATATCCACTACTTTTTTTCTGCCATGTTATTACCATTTTTACTGGCAAAACTGGCTTCCCTTTCCGTAACGTCACAGGAAGTCCGCTTCTCCCCAGCACTCCATTGTGAACTAGGAATACGGTGGGGGTTGATGGCTTGGTGCTAGCACCACCAGACTCAGGAATGTTGTCGGTCCACTACTCTTGATCACCACCCATTGGGTGGGTGTTTACACCCTTTCCAGAGTGGTTCTGGGCTGCAGTGTTCAGGGGGAGAAACACTTCTGTGGAGCCTTGGATTTATTTCTTCTCAGCATTAAAATGTAGAGCTCATGTTTTCTGTTGCTATGGTAAACAGCATGACCAAAAGCAATTTGGAAGTTTAGCTTTGGGTCAGAGCCTGAGTGGCCTTGAACTCAACATGAGATTTGCTTGCCTGTCTCCCCAGTACTGTGATTAAATATGGTGCCCACCAAACCTGGTCCTAGAGCCGGCCTTTGAGGGAAGTCAGGCAATAGAGGTTGGTTTAAGTTTCAAACGAAAGCCAACTCTGGAACCACGGCATGATATTCTGGATTGTCTGTGGCTGAAGAATCTAGGGGAACACCACTAAAATGCCAACTTTGCTTTACAAGTGGTCGGCTGGAGCAGAATCAGCTGTGATTAATTAGCATCATTAGGTAAAAACTTGTGTGCCTCATTGTGACAGAGGAGTTTCTCCTGAAAGTAGGCTACAAACTGTAGTCTGAGGGGGCCTCAAAGTCTTGGTAAATAATGCCTATGACTCTCCCCTACATAGTACTAATTTTAAAGGGGTAACAGTATCTTGGTCTTGGTATTGTGTGGCAGGGTTAGAGTGCTATTAGTCACTGAAGACCTTTTTCCTTTTGAGACAATTATCAATCGACTTCTGTTCCTCCTGCTTGCAATTTGAGTATTAGGATACAGGCATTCAAAATCACTAGGCCAAACACGAAACTTGTCAATCCTCGTGTTTATCTCACGCTATGGCTCGCTACCTTATTATGTGTGCATATGCAGTGAGTGCTGTGTCATAGCACAGACATAGAGAACAACTTAGTAGTTCTACCTTTCATGTGGGCTCTAGGAATGAAACTCAAGCTGTCAGCCTTGTGTAGTAGCATGTATGCCTGCGGACCCACTGCAGCAGCCAGGACCTGAGGCTTGCATGTTTGCTGGGCTGGCTGTCCAGTGAGCCTTGGGATCTTTTTGCCTCTTGCCTTCCCATGTCCATGATTACAGGCTCACTGGTTCAGTCTGGTAGGAATGTAAATCTGGCTTCAAAAGCTTGCAGAGACTTCTCAACCCTCCAAACATTTTAGTGGGGTGGTGCCCGAGGTTAGGTAAGATTTGCAAACTGATGTTCTGTCCACCTTGTTGACTTCCAGGGACTTCAAGCTGGTGCCATATGCCTTTACCCATTAAGTTATGTATTTGCTGACTGTTCAGAAAAACTTTAAGGATAAACCTTAGCTTTACAACCAAAACCCCACAGCAAAGAGTTCTTTTAAAATCTCCCAACTCCAAGTACCACACACATACACTATTGAGAAATTTATCTCTTACATTGTCCAACTGCTATTTATCTCCAGCTAAGTTGTAAATTTCAGTCTCTTAACACTTTTAACAATTATGTTTGATTTGGTTCAAGATTTGATCATGTGCCACAGCACACAAATAGACATCAAAGGCAATTTGGGTGGAGTCAATTCTCTCCTTCCACATTTAAGTGAATTCCAGAGACCAAACTCAGCCTTTCTGGGCAAGCTCCTTTACCCTCTTGAGCCACTTCCTCTAGCCCTTTAATTTAATAAGCAAAAGTATTATTTTCTCAGTGAAAAATGAAGGGGCATGCCAGCAAGCTCAGCGGATAAACACTCCTGCCCTTCTGAGTTCACTTCCCGGCACTCAGCCCACAGTCATCTGCAACCTGAGCTCAAGAGACCTAGTTCCTCTGGCCTCCAAGGGCACTGCACTCACATGCACATAATTAAGAATTAATCATTTGGTAAAAATGTTTAAAAAGCACATAAGTCAAAGTAAATTCTAAGTTAGATGTAGAAGCTTGCCTGTAATTCCAGCTCCTTAGGAGACCCAGAGAAAAGATTACAAATTCAGCCCCACTGCTCCATTAAGAAAAATTCAAGAATAGCCTGGGAAATTCAATAGAAAACCCCACCTATCTCAAACATGAAAAACTGTATTCTAGACGAAGGATATATATAGTCAGCAGATAGAGAGCTTGCTTGCCTAGGATCTGTAACATCACATCAACCAGGGGGTGGTGGTGCATGCCAGTAATCCTACACTGGAGGTGGTGACAGAAGAAATCAGTTCCAGGTTATCTCCCCTCCATAGCTGAGCTCTGGGTCACCCTGTACTACATGAGATCCTGTCATAATTTCCTATATTTGTAACAGCTTTACCTTTGTTCACATCCACTTCTATTTCCAAGATGAGAAATTCTTGCTCCCAGAGGTAGGTTAAATTATTAGCCACATTTAAATTTTGTAGCAAGACTGGTATTTTAGCAGCGACAAAAGACAGTAAAATTTGGAGTCTAATCATACAAAGACACCAGCTTACACATTCATTCAGTCAGTCACACACAAAAAGCCAAGACTAGATTAAAAGGGGGAGGCCAAATTATTATTGACTTAAAATTTGATTACAACCAATTTTTGTTGGCATTTAAAATTTGAGGTGTTTTAAATCTCAAATAATGGCTATATACCAATATCCAGAAATAAAGTTTGGTAAAAATAGGAAATTTTCTAGTAATTACAGTTTAAAAGGCATGTCAATTTAGAGAAATACACATAAACTCCATTGTTTACAGTGATTGTGCCAGATTTAACCTTCAGTAGTACTTAAGTAAATTGTTTCACATTTAGATCTTCACTTGAGATTTGACAGCTGTTCTTAAAAAAATGTCAGTACCTGTGCAAACAGTCTTCCATGTGCCTTAAGCACCCACTTAAAATATCTCCACTGTATATATACAAAACACCCACCATAGCTGCAGGGCAAAATACATACTTTCATAACAAAACTATAATGTACCTCTCAAGTATGAACAATATACACATAATACATGGTATACAGTATTTACAAAATATAAAATATAATACAAGCTGCTTGTGTGTGACGTAAGCTCATCTCCTGTCGTGCTGGAACATGGCAAGTTTCCACTGCGGTATCTATTCCTTTTAAAGTCCAAGGTTTTGGGGAAAATCTATGTTTAACATACATATTGAAAACTAAAATCTAAGTCTGAACTTTTAGGAGCGTTTTCAAGTGCACTGCCATCAGCTCCCTGCTTTGGCTGGGATCTTCAGCAGGGCTTCCCATCCAGTGACTCGGAGGCTTTGGAAGAACACTGGGGGAAGGCGGATCGCTGAACTTTGCTCCTGCGTAATTCTCCTTTTGACTCACTTCTGTTAGAAATGCCGATTTCTTCAATTGGTTACTTTTAATGTTCTCAGTATTTTTAAAAGGCTTTTTCCCCTGCTTCTGCATTCTATCGGGGGAAGCAGAATCCTGCCAAAAGTCATTTTCATTCCTTTTTGAGGAGGTGATCTTGGTTAGTGGCAAGTTATATTTGCTTTTCTGTCTGTTTATCTTTGGTTGTTCACACAAGTGTATACCATGCACAAGCTGGCCGTGGGGAAGGGCAATTTTCTCCGATTTTCCCATCTTTGATTTTAAAACCTACAAAGAAACAAAAAGTTTAAAAGTTATCTGTATATCATTTTTTACATATTTTCTTTTAAATTCCTCTGGAATTTAATCCACTTTATGCTGTGCTTGCTACCATGCCTCTTCTCTTGCTACTGAAAACATGAAATCATTAATTTTTATAAAGTAGAAAGTATTGAAGTCAGGTAGTGGTGACACACGACTTTAATCCCAGCATTCAGCACTGTCAGATCAGTCCAGCACTCCGGGAGGCAGGCGGAGGCGATCTGTGAGTTTGCCAGCCTGGTCTACAGAGAGTTCCTGGTCAGGCTCCAAAGTTACACATAAAAACCCTGTTTCGAAAAACCAAAACAACAAAAAAACCCAAACAAAAGGAAATTCAAGGTAACCATGTGCACCTTTTCTAACTGTAAGCAATGTTAACTCTGTGGGTTAGGAACGTTCCTCTCTGCCTTCAGATTCAGCGTCTTCATGAAATCTTTAAACCCAGCCAAGAGGCCTATAAGGCAAAAAAGCAGGAAGTGTAGAACAGCAAGGGCTACTTGGTTAATCTTGTAAACGCCTACCCATTCCCTGAAGAAACAGAAACTTTTGCTCACTGTAATAACTTTCCTAACCAAGTGAAACGTTCGATTCTTGCATGATATCCAAAGACACAAAACCCGAAAGCTAAGTACAAGGTCACCCATCCTAAGTCGTAAGGGTAGCTGTCTTCCCTTTTACTAATAATAATGATTAAAAAAACTTCGTAGCCAGGGCTTTTAGATGAATACTTCAAGAAATTTTAGAACTATCTTGCCATCTGTGGTGCAGCACGTCTGTAATCGCAGGACTTGGGGGACGGGGAGGCTAAATTATCAGTTATTCTCAGTTGCATAGTGAGAGCTAAGCTAATATAGATTACGTAAGTGCCTGTCTGAAAAACTGAAACTAAAACCACTATTAAAAAAAAAAAACCAAAACCTTAGAATCTAAAATTTATTCCCCTCCATGGGCACACCTTGATCAAGTACAAATTTCAGTGAGGGGACTGTTTTTGATCATGTTATCAACGAAGAATAAATCTTTTACATTTTATGAAAGAGGTTTTTTTCCCCCCAAGTTCTGAAACCCCTCTAACCTCGATGAAATTTCATCTATATTATCCAAACCAACTAACTGGCGCAGTTCATTTGCTAACTTCTAAAACTCATTTTGGACACCGCTTAGACGCCCCATCAGTGAAGCAGGCTCGCGCCCGCCTGCACACCTCCTATCACCGGGTCTGGGAAACACCTAAGTCGGTCATCAGACAGACGTTCCCGCCAACTTCCCGAACCCCGGGTCCGACTCCGTGGGTCAGGACGCGCGTGGATCTGGGTCGGGTGCCCCACTGGGCACCGCGCCGGCGCCCCCGCCCCCACCCAGCACCGCCTTCATGAGCACCCCAGAGCACCGCACGTAGCGGGATGACGTCACCCCTCCGCGAGTCCCTGAGCCCAGAACGCCGAAACCCCCTGGAACGCCGCCAGCCTTCTAAATGCGGGCTGTTGCTGGGCCACAGCCGATGTTCCTATTGGCTGGCTGCGGAGCCAATGGGCGGCGCCAGCGCAGCCGCCCTGCCCCCGCTTCCGCCCCGCGACTCCGGCAAGCGTCACGGAAACTTCCCTCCCGAGTAAACAGCCGCCCCGCCCCCACCGGCCCTACCTCCTTCGCGAGCGGGGGTTGTCTGTGTAGCAGGGCTGTGGCTGCTGCGCCCGGTTCCTCCTGCGCTCCGATCGGCCCCGGTGCCGGGCTACGGCCGCTCTCCAGGCTCGGCCGGTGCTGCTGGAACTGGTGGAAGCGGCTGGGGAGCTGCCCAGAGGGGCTAGCCCGCACCTTCTTCTTCCGCCGCTTCTTGGGCGCCGCCCGCGGGGCAGCCGCTGGTGCCATACTGCAGCCGGACGGCGCGGGGTTGGGAGGCGAGGGGGCCAGGCATGGGCCGTCTCCTCCGAGGAAGTGCGGCAGGAAGAGGGTGGGTGGCAGCGCGCGCGGGTCCGGAAAGCGCGGCAAGGGCGGTGGGGCCGGGCTCACCATCGGGAGGGCCCCGAGGAAGCCGAGCGGCGCTAGGCGCCCGCCCAGAGCGAGCTCTCGCTGCGGAACGGAGACGACGGTCATGGCGCGGCGAGGCGCGGGGCTGGGCATACGAAGGGAAGCAGGCGTACCGGGGCGGCGGCGGCGGCGGCTGCTGGGAGATTCAGAGCAAGGACCATGACTCGAGCGAGGCGGCGCAGCAACAAATAGCCCGGGCCCCGGCTGCGAGTGTTGTTGCCCGAGGCCCCGCCCCGTGCCCGCCCACTCCCTGCGGCGGCCCAGTCCGGACGCGCCCGGCAAGCCACGCCCTCGACTCCGCCCCCGCGCCCGGAGGCAAGACACAAACAAGCGGCCTGCTGCAGCTGGGCACAAAGAGCGCCCACTTTGCGCAGGCGCGTCCAACGGGCTCTTTGGGAGAGTGTCCCGGGAACAATGAAGTTCGACTTTGGTCTCACCTCCCTGGAGGATCTCGCTGGGGGTGGGCGGAGGGAGGAGACATTGGTGGAGGAATTAGGAAGCTGCTGACATCGAGAAAGAGCTGCTTTTTTTTCTTTTTCATTCTTTTTCTCAGATCTACATAAAATTAGTATTTGAGAGATTTCGGAGAACACTAGGATTTATTCCATAGCACTAGTGAAGATCTGCCTCCATTTAACTTGCCGTGTGGTTAAGTGTGGTTTTGTAGTTTCTCATTTATCTTTGGCGCTGCTAATTAACCCTGGTGATGAAAATTTGAACTAAAGGACTTACTAACAAGATTCCTAAATTTACAAAAAGTTCTCTATAATCCCGAAAATGGGCCTTAGAATATTTACTGCTTTTTTTTATAGCTAAAGATCTGGAGAGCCCTTGACATCCCACACTGCCCTTGATACTTGCTGCCGCAAGCCAATTGGCCTTTGTCCCAGTAAAGAGAAAACCAGCTTTGCTACGGTTTGCTAGCTAACTGGGTTAACAGAATTTATACAGAAAAGAACTGTAGCAACCAGTTACCAAACAAGTAGGTTTTCAAAACTAGTCCCGTAAATCACCTTGTTAGAAACAAACTTTAATGGTTAGCTTATTTTTTAACCCTCATTTTATAATAGGGGAATGAAGATATACAGAGGCTAAAGAATTTGACACAAATTGTTAAAAAAAAGTTAACCGAAGTCCAGATTTGGCAAAATCAAAGTTTGAAGCAGGGACTTGGTGGCACAGACCTGGGAATGTGACCAAAACTCCAGTTCGGACACAAATTCCTGATTGTGAACAGTTTTTCAGTGTGAAGAGGTGTATCCATTCCCTGATTTCAGCCCTCCTTATAAATGATTTGAAAGTCAGATTGTTGCAGTTGCCTTGATCTGGGCTCTGTTGAAGCCTGCTAAGGGAAAGCTATTTTCTCCTAGTCAAAAGAATGAGATCTACCTTTTCCTGTGGGTAGAAAGATAATTTCCTTTTTATCTCTTTTTCTTTCAGATACTGCCCAGAGCCTGGCCATGCTTTCCTGGACACTCTGTTTCTCCTCTGATGGAGAAACACCACCCTTCCGGTCTTGGCTGCTCATAAAAAAGACATGCTTTTCTCTTCTCTGTCTTTTTCCTTCAGTCAGTTACTGAGATTTACAGCATTCTCTCTCTAGGGTCTTAAAACAACAACAACAACCCCCCAAAAAACAACCAACCAACCAAAACCAAAGCTCTAATAATGTTGTCCTTGAGCTTCTGTTTGAGTCTGTTCTAAATTATCTTATTATTGATACTAAGAGGCCTGAGAGGGGACTCCAAATTTCCAGTAACAATAAATAAAAATTAGTTTTACTTTATATGAAGTCTTGCTGTATAGTACTCACTGGCCTGGAACTCATTATGTAAACCTGACAGGTCTTGAACTCATGGACATCTGCCTGCCTGTGCCTCACTGGTGCTGGTATTAAAGGTGTTAGCCATCATGCTGGAAAAGCTAAGGCTTCAATGCCAAGGTTGGGATCTCTGTGAGTTCAAGGCCAGCCTGATCTACATTGTGAGTCCCAGGACTGACAGAGCCACATAGTGAGACCTTATATTTGAAAAGAAAAACAAACCAAGTGGTGCCCTAGGCCTTTAGTCCCAGCACTTGGGATGCAGAGGCAGGAGGATCTCTTTGAGTTTGAGGCCAATCTGGTCCACAGAGTGAGTTCTGGGACAGCCAGGGCTACACAGAGAAACCCTGTCTCTAGAGAAAAAAAAAAAAAAAAAAAAACAGAAACCACCCCTCCCAGCACATTTTTGATTTGCCATACTAGATTATTATTAGGTTTTATTTTGTTTTTAGGGTTTATTGTTTGTTGTTTTCAACTTTTTGAGACAGGGTTTCTTTGTGTATCAGTCCTGGCTGTCCTGGAACTCACTCTGTAGACCAAGCTGTCCTCAAACTCACAGAGATCAGCCTGCCTCTGCCTCCCCAGTGCCGAGACTGAAGGCGTGTGCTATCACCTGGCTCTGTTTTAGTTTTTGATGTCTTGCTGTGCAGCAGGATAAATGAGCCTGTGAGAGTGAGGGCAAAGGCAAACGCTTTCTTCCATGTTCTTTCCTGTTGGCTGCTGCCAGGAAGGGTGGCCCAAATACAGAATGTGTTCCCATCTCAATGATCCAGTCATGAAAATTCCCCTATTGGCATCCCCAGCTGCTGGGGTTTGAGTTGATTCCAGATGTAGTCATGTTGACAGCCTAGGTTAGCATCTGAGATGGCTATTCTTGGTTTTCAACTTGCTTACATCTAGAATAACTTAAAACCCAAATATCTCTACCTGTAAGGGATTTCTGCTTACTTTGAAATAGGTAGATCCATTTTTAAAACCAGATCTTTGAGGTAGGAAGACACACCTAAAATATGGGCCCCACTTTCTGAAGGAAGCTTTTGCTCTTTGCCTGCTTGCCCTTGCCTTGCTAGCATTAGAGCCTACTTCTTCAGGATTCCAGCATATACTGAAGACCAACTGACATACTGCCTTATGAACCGAGTAGCTTCACAGCCAGCCATTGTTGGATTATCTGGACCATATCCTGAAGTCATGCTAATAAATCCCTTTCTATATATAGATTCATTTTTCAAGTTATGTTCCTTTAGAGAACCCTGACAAATACATTGTCACATAGCCCTAATCCTCAAGGAAGGTGATTTTTTGTATGAGAGCCCTCACAACATGGTAATGAGCCTAGAGCCCCTTGGTGCTCTGTGAGAACACACACAGCAAGTCCATAGTCTATGACTCTGAAGAAAGTCCTCACCAGAACTGATAGGACTAACAGCAGGCCTTGGGCTGCCAGCCTCCAGAAATCTGAAAGACAAATCTGTGCTAACTGTTTACAGCATGAGGTAGGTGTTCTGTTGCTTTAGCACAGAAGGGCATGCACATTTCTGGACCTTCCCTTAGGCTTGGAGCAGGTCTTGAACCTTTGATTTCTACTAGCATAAGGGAAGTTTAAAAACAAAGAAACAAAACAAAAAAAAAAAACAACCCACTACCAACAACCAAAAAACCTTAGAGAAAGTTTGGAATTCTGACTCCTCTTAGAAAAATATATTTCTAGAAACACTACATTATCAACCCTGGTACTAGTTTATTTTTTACTATTGTATCAGGTTTGTTTTGGCTCATGATTTGGAAAAAGGGTAAAGTCATGGGACTGTATCTGGTAGACTTGCTTTGTCCTGCTGTGATACAAGAGACTAGGAGTTCACATGTGTATGCCTGTCTCTTTTGGCTTTTGCTCTCTCTGTTTTATTGGGGGGGGAGGTAGCAGGGTCTCACTGTATGGTCTTGGGTGGCCTGGAACTTGCTATGTAGATCAAGCTGGTGTTAAACTCATTGAGATCTGCCCTCTCTGCCTTCAAAGTGCCCGGGTCAAAGATGTGCAGCAGCTCACCCAGCTCCTTACTCACTTGCAGATCCACCATGATTTAATCATGGGGGCTCCACTCTAATGACCCAAATCACTTCTCAAAATATTCTGGTTTTTTTGTTTCTTTGTTTTGTTCGGTTTATTGAGATTGGGTCAGGGTAGGCTGGGCTGGCCTCAAGCTCACCATGTAACTAAGGCTAACCTTGTACTTACTATATCTCAGGCTTGCTAGGAAGTCAGTAGCCCAGGCTGGCCTTAAACTGGTAGCAATCTTCTGTCTCAACCCCCTTCCTGAATTACAGACTTGAACCACTACAGCTAGCTTCAGGGCCCCACTTCTAAGTACCATAGCCAGATTAAGCTTCTACCCACATAAAATTTCACAATTGAGATTCAATTACAACACATAAAAGTGAGGGAACACACACTGTAGCACTTGGTTAAGAAAAATTGGCTGGAGTCAAGTAAGGCCTGTGCTTCTGGGCCAATTTGAGGTCGTCATCCTTGGCTATATAATGAGTTTAAGATCAGCCTTGGTTATAAGATCTCAAACTGAACCAGGAAAGGCCACTCAAGTGGCTTATGGACCTAAAGACCAAATGAAATCTCTTTCTAGAGCCTCACACAAGGAGCTGCTCCTGTTGACATTCTGCCAGGTCACATTTCGGTACAGATGACTCACTGCTATAAATACAGTATCAAAATGATGTAATGATCATTTTGGTTTGGGGAGAGAATAATTAAAGTTTAGCCTAACTAGAAAGTTAGCATGTTACAGTTATAATATGTGCAGTACACATCATGTGATTAGTTTAAATAGTGATGCTAATATGTTCATCTTTGATATGAGACCTCACTATTAATAGATCTATATATATTACTACCTACCTGTGTATTTTTGAAACTCAGTCTAGCTCAGGCTGTTCTAGGTTGCTTCTTACTCTTTCCCCAGCCTTCCAAGTGCTGGGATTGCAGGCACACCACCATACCTGACTATCTCTCCTTTACTTCTTCCGTCCTTTAATTATAATGTTCTCTGAGCTACAATGTTACGGTTCTCTAAGCCTAGTTAATTGTTAATCCCTTTGTGACTCCCACTAGGTTAATAATTCATGCTTTATAAACAAAGTCTACAGTCAGTCTCAGCCTCTGCCCCATTTTTTTTTTTTTTTTTTTTTTTTAAGACAGGTTTCCTTATGTAGGCCAGCTGGCCTAGCATTCACTATACAGCCCAGGCTGGCCTCAAACTCATGACCCTCCTGCCTTATCCCCCCCAATTGCTGGCATCATAGGTATGCTCTACTGTGTTCAGCTGGGTCATTAGATTTTTGAAGACTGAACAGCAACAAAAGGAATTTGTAAGACACGGAAACAAAGAAGGAAAAATTTCAGGCCCACCCTTGTGTTAGCTCTTCATCACTGACAAAATACATAGATAAAGTCTTCCTGTAAGGAGAAAGATTCATATGGCTCATAGTTTCAGCCCCTGATCATTTGCTTGGGACCCGAGGTGAGAGAAAGCACCAGAGCAAGGGAACATGACAGTAGGAACAAGAAGAAGAGGCCGAGGTCCGCCACCCTCTTAAGGGCACACCCTCATAACCTCCTGTCTTCTTTCCACTGGGACTCTGTCCTACAGAGGTCCCACTTCCCAAGAGCACCACAGGCCGAGGACCAAAGCCCTCAGTACACCACTCTGGGGGACATTCGCGACCCCAACTATAGCACCCTCTAATGAATTATCCCAGAGTATCAAGAATGTAGTGAATGGAGAACATAAACCTCCAGGCAGAAAGCTCACACATCGCTCAGCACACTAGTTGAAATCTTCCTACACCAAGAAACTTAATGACCAAAAAAGAGAGATCACTGAAATTTTTCCAGAGAGAAACAGTGTTACCTGGAGCATTACTACTGCCTGAGTAGAATCTGATCACTAGGAGTGGAAGTTAGAAGACAATGCACAAATGACCTCAACATTCCACAGGGAAGCGAATACCTGATGTGGGATGTCTTTCCGTACCCTGTGAATGTACTTTGTTACCATTTGTTAATAAAGAGACTATTATGGCAAGGCAGCTTAGAGGCAGGTGGGAAACCCAAGCATAGATAAAGGAGAAGGAAGGTGGAGTCAGTCGAAAAAGCTCAAGCTGTCATACAGAAAGCAAGATGTAATGGAACAGGTAAAGCCATGGAACCATGTGACAATACATAGATTAATAGAAATGGGTTGAGCAAAGTTATGAGTTAGCTGGTGATGAGCCTGAGCCATAGGCCAGACAGTTTATGATTAATATTAGCCTCTGAGTATTTAGAAGTATTTAGAAGCAGTGCAGAACTGCAGGTGGGAGACATTCCTCCAAACTGTGGACCCAGGCAGGACGGAAACTCTGGCTACAAATGCTAGCACAGAAGACTGTTTCCTCCAAACTGTCAGACACAGGGACAGAATCTAACTTTGTTAAACACATAAAACCTAAGAAATTCAGTCATTCCTATGAAGCCACTCTTTTCAGAGAACAATCCAGGAAGAGAAAGGAAATGATGGGTAAGGAAAGAGGTGATCTTAGGGTGACAGTTGTGCAGATTGCCTAAGGGGCAGCTAGGCCAGACAGGGGCAGGACTGATGGTTGCTAAGGGGTTCAAAAAAGAAGAGATTAAACTGATGGAACTGGAGGAACTGAGAAAAGATGGACTGTTCTGTCCGCTCTGAGATTAAAATAATGATGGATAAATAAAGTCAAGGGAAGGAACAGGGAAATTATTACTAGTTAAGAGTTTCATATAGTCAAGATTGGCCTCAAACTTACTCTGTAGCTGAGGGCACTCTTGAATTCCTGACCATCCCTTCTCTAACTCCCAAGGGCCAGGATTACACTTGTTTTCTTCACTACTGGGCATCGAACCCAGAGCCTCACACATGCTAGGCCAGCACTGTACCACCTGAACTACATCTCCAGATTCATGACATATCTTATTTGAGACAAAGATCCTTTTCTGCCTCATAACAGGTACCTACAGGGTGCTCTAATATTAACTAAAGCAGCAGCTTTTGACATGTTACAAGATGTTCTAACTGCAGCCTGTTCTTTCCTATTTATGCAAAAACAAATGTTCCATGAAGAACCATAAAGTGTATTGCCAAGCACAACGGCCAAAAGGTCGCCCCCCCCCTTCCCTATTTTTTCTCTTCTTTTCCCTGCTTCCATTCCCCGCCTTGCCATCGGCTGCTCTGAAGCCTCACGCGATGATAGGATGCTAGGTAAAAGTCCCGCGGGTAAGACCTGTTAGATGATGCCTTGGTTACATATTTACTGAACCTATGAGGTTAGAGCCTCAATCCCTTTTGGTCCGTGCACATTTACACCTAATTTGCATGGGCATGCCTATAAATAATGCTGCCTTTTGTTCAATAAACGAGACCTTGACACAATTCAGACTGACTCTGTCATTCTTTGCGCACTTGGTCTTCGTCTCTCTCTCACCCCCCCATGGATATTTCAGGTGAAACCCCCTCGAGACCCACAAAATCACGAGTCCCGCGGGTCAGGGCAATATCCATAAAAGGAACCATGGGAAGGAAATATGTGAGTACATGTAGATGTCTGTGTGTGAAATTCTGGGTACTGACAGGTCAAAGAAGCAACATCGTCAGCTGAAGGGTTGGCTAAGTAATAGAGTGGACTTTTAGTATGGGTAAGGTCCTGGACTTGATCCTTACTGCCAGATGAACAGCAAATAAATAAATAATAAGTAAATGAATAAATATACATACGCATTATACTCCTCTAAACAATGTTTCATCACTGTAGTCTTCACAGGTGAAAAAGTACGGCATTTTAAGCATTTTATCTAAAAATACATTCCAAGGGACTAGAGAGATGGCTCAGTGATTAAGAGCACTGTGATTCTTAAAAAGGGCCCCAGGGATGAAGAAACGGCTCAGCAGTTAAGAGCCCTGGCTGCTCTTCAGACAACCTGGGTTCTGTTCCCAGCAACCACATGGTGACTGACAATCATCTTTAACTCCATTTCAGGGGATCTGACACCATATTCTGGCCCCTGTTGGCACCAGGCATGCACATGGTGCACAAACATACATGTGCGTATTCATCTTGTTTAAAAAAGAAGAGTAAAGTCCAGTTCCTAGCACCCACATCAAGCAGCCTTCAAGTGCTTGTGACTCAGGTTCTAGAAATATTTGGTGCTGTTGGCCTTAGGTACCCACCTCAGGCATATTCATACATAGGCACTAATACATAACTAAAAAGAATAAATAGAAATTAAAAACTACTTTAAGTATATTCTAAGAGCTTGACCTAGCAGCCAACATCTCTTTAATCTCAATATTTGGGAGGAAGACCAGAAATTCAAGGACATCTTTAGTTTCATAGTGAGATCAAGACCAGCATGGGCTGGTTATATGAGACCCTGTGTCAATTTAAAAAGAAAAGTAATCCTAACTCTTGGGAAGTTAGGTAAGAGAATTGTGGTACGCTCAAGGCCATCCTGGAGAATGGATGCGTACAGCCTGATACAGAGAGAACTCTGGGAGGAAGTAGGGCAGAGTTGGAGTCACCAGTCAGATGCAGGGGGAACAGGAGATAAACATGCCATGTTAATAAAGGTACCAGCTCGGCTCATGGCAGAGCATAAATAAGGAATATGGGTTATCTTAAAATGTAAGAGCTAGTTAGCTATAAGCCTGAACTATTGGCTGAGCATTTATAATTCATATTCAGCCTCTGAGTTGGTTATCTGGGACTGGGCAGCTGGGACATGGGAACGTCCATTTACAACCTAGTTCTTTAACTAGGTCTTACCACCCAGAGTTCCATAACTTTCCAATACTCTATTAAGAATATGAATCCATCAATGGATTAGACTGTTGATTAGGTCAGAGCCCAATGCATGATCTAGTCCTCTCTGAAGATAACTCACAGCATACCCTACACATCTCTCAATCCAATCAAACTGGCAATGAAGACTGTCACAGTGAGGATGTATCTGCGGATATAACCCTCACATTTCAGTGTGATGTTATAAAACAATGCAGCTGTCTCAGATGTAGTTTGACAGTTATTGATGACCCAACAATAACACTCCTTGGTATGCCCAAAAGAACTGAAATCATGTACATGGACAAAGTGAGTGTGTGGTGGGTGTTAGGTGCAGACAGTAGACATTACCCGGGGCTGTCCAGTGCTAAGGTTACATTCTACTCCTGAACCTCAGTGATCATAACTGCATCATTTCCAATAGTAAAAAAGCATAAAGACCCAATGTCTACCAAAGAAAATACAAACATGATATAGTATATTCAGCACAGCTAACTGTATTTGACTACAGAAAGAAATGAAATACCATTCTATGCCATAACAATGAATCCTAGAAAGACTGTCCTGAAATGTGATATGTTGCCCAGACTGCCTTAGTCCTGCAGCAATTCTGTCTTGGCCTCTTGAGTCCTGGCATTACAGACATTCGTGCCATGCCTGCCATTTTAGCATCAAGATTTTTCCTTTAAATTCCACATCTTTTTTCCCTCAGCACCACTCTCCTGATTTAGGTAAAAAGCTGTGGAATCTTCTGAATTTTGAATAGGTAATAACAGAGATCCTCTGGTTGAAAATAATGTGGAGCCTGGCCTTTATTTATTTAATGTGTAATCTGCCCTGGCTACAAGGTAGATAGTCAAGAAAAGCACTAACCATGACTTTCTCTAAATGATAAGCAACATATATGTTACACTAGAAACTAGGAAAACAAAACAAAACAAAACTTTACTTACCAGGAAGCCGGTAGAGGGGGTTAAAAGGAAACCAAGAACTGGGTCTGGAGAGATGGCTCCATAGATGAAGTATTGAATATTGAGGATGGGAATTCAGGGACCCAGAACTCATCTAAATGCCAAATGAGTGTTGTGGCCTGTCAGTAATTCCAGACCTCAGAAGCAGAGAAGCACATAGTCAGCTGTACTGACAGGCTCTGGGTTCAGCGGAGAATCTCTGTCTCAGTGCATAAAGTAGAGAGTGGCCAGAGTGACTAAGGGAGATTCCTGACACCAACCTCAGTTAGTGCATGCACACTCACACGCACCCCCACACACAAGTAAACATGTACATCCACACAAACATGCACCCCCACAAACATCCCCACACATGCAAACATGCACACCCACAAGCACCCACAAACATGTAAACATACACACCTACATGTACCCGCACACATGCAAACATGCACACCCACACGAATACACACACATGCAAGCATACATGCCCACATACAGCCACACATGCAAATATACATACCCTGCATAGCATGCACGTGCAAAAAATCACAATAATCAAGTTCTGTTTTGCAGCAAAAAAGACAAATTCTAAAAATTTGTCTAAAAATTTTAGACACACTTAAAAAGATGTATCTCGGGGGGTGTGGTAGCACAAACCAGTAATCCTAGCATTTGTCACATGGAAAAAGGAGGCTTGCTCATGAGCTCAAGGCTAGTTTGGTTACAGGGGAGTTCTGGGATGGCCAAGCCTATATAGTGAGACCTTATCTTAGAAAAGAAAGATCAAACAAGTAAATGTCTTTAAAGGATCTGAGAGGCCAAGCCTGGAGAGACGGCTTAGTGGTTTACACTACGTGCTGTTCTTACAGAGGATCTGAGTATAGGTTCTGTTCCCAGAACCCGCTTGGTGGCTCACAACCATCTGTAATTCTAGTTCCAGGGGATCCGATGCCCTCTTCTGAACTCTATAGGCACAGGCATGCACATGCTGCAATACATACACTGAGGCAAAACACTCACATACATAAATAAACAAATATTTTTTTTAAAAAAAAAGTTTAAAGTATTTGAGATTCATTGTCATAAGGTAAGTGATACAGGGCAGTATAAGGTGGTAAGTACATAGTCTTCAAAACAAAACAAAAGCTTCACACGCTTTCTGTTTCAAACTTTTGGGGAACCAGCCTTATATGAACAGATTAATTACAGGAGGGGGTAGAGGAAAACCACATGCATGTATTTCTTACACATTTAGTAAAAGCCCCAGAATCAATCCATCATCCTTTCTTCTCTTCCTTCCTCCCTCCCTCCCTTCTTCTTTCCTTCCCTCCATCTGTTCTATTTTGAGACAGGGTCTTACTGTGTAGCTCTGGCTAGGCTAGCCTGAAACTTGCTTTGTAGACCAGGCTGCCCTTGAATTCACAGAGATCTGCTTGCCTCTGTGTTCTGAGTGCTGGAACTAAAGGCATACATTGCCATTTTACAAATGTTCACTAACTAAAACCTCATTATACTAAACACTGTAACATTTGCTGGGTTAAACAAGGTATTCATGGCACCAAGACACTTTTTAATTTTTTTAAAATTTTTATATCTTACTCTTGAATCAAACTCAAGACCTTTGGAAGTGCTCTTAACCACTGGGCCATCCTATCTCTCCAGCTTTGGGCTATGTAGAACAGTGATAAAAAACCATACCCCACAGTATCAAATGCAGTAGTTACAATCTATTAGCATTCTTTATATGCTTCCAAGGACAAAGACTCTATTTGTCTATTTACTGAGACACTCCTGAGAGTAGGGACTGGCTCCTTCAGGACAGAGAGCTGTTCCATCTTCCTTATCCATTTTCTTTGTTCAGTTCAAACCCTGGCACTGAGGCAGATTTGTTGACATGTGTGTGAAGGGGGTTGGGGGTTGGGTGTGTGCGTGTGCGTGTGCGTGTGCGTGTGCGTGCGTGCGTGCGTGCGTGTGTGCGTGTGTGTGTGTGTGTGTGTGTGTGTGTGTGTGTGTGCGTGTGTGTGTGGGGGGGGGGTTGGGGCCTGGTAGCTGGATCTCTCACAAAGTAGGTAAGTCCTGTACCACAGTGAGCTGCAAAGTCCCATCCGTACACTTCTTTAGCCTGTCTTCTCTGCTCACAGATGATATGTGATGTGACTTTTGTTACTGGCTCAACCCCATCTCCCTTGTAATCTCTGGAAAGAATTCAGACACAAAATGGAGAAGACAGGAGAGGTCACTGAAAAGCAAGCACAGTGCATTTTCAAAGATAACAGTGACAATGGCCTAGGAGACCACACTGAGAACGCATCAGACCAGGTCTATACTAACATCTCTGCTAATGATAACAAAACCTTCCTTTGAGGTCAGAGCCCTGTCCATGTGACTGCTAGGTCTGTTTGGACTGACTCGCAGTGGCTTTTAAAGGAGGGAGCTCAGTGAGGGCCCTCACGAACTGATGTTTTATCAGAAAGCTTCCTATCTGTAACAATCTTAGGAGATTCAGAGAGAGCTATGTGGAGCCTGGATCGAATGGTTATCTACCAGGAGCTTGGGAGATCACGTGAGTCTGGAGGCCACTTTTCCTTCCATAGCCAGAAGGTGATTCAGGTCTAATTTTCTGATCCTTCATTAACAAGCTTTTATTTTACAGACTGCTGACCACGGAGAGGTCACGCCCCAACATCCTCCAAGACTTCTCACGTCTGACTAGCTTCCTAGACATCTTTTCCCTTTTCTCTCTACTAGGATATCGAATCCTCTCTCTTTCACTCGAGACCACCCTCCTGTCAGGAGTGTACCTCTTATCCAGGGTTGTAGCTGCGGGTATCTGCTGTTATGTGCATTACTGAGCGTGTAAACACAGAAACCGGAAGTTGAGTGAGAAACGGGGATTCTAGCCTAATTCTAAGGGTCTAGGGTCAAGCAGAGGTGCCAAAAAATCTGAAGGGGTCTCTGATCCCCCGGAACTGCAGTAACAGGCAGCTGTGTGTCACTGGGAACTGAATTCGGGTCTTTAGCAACTGCAGCAAGGGCTTTTCACCAGTGCCTCGTTTTGTTTCTTTTGGGGGTGGAGGGTGTGATTTTGGATTTTTTAGATGGGGTCTCTGGCTGTCCTGGAACTTGCTATGTATACCGGCTGGCCTTGAACTCACTAAGATCCACCTGCCTTGGCGTTCTGAGTTTGCAGGTTAAAAGTGTGTGCCCCTTGTCTGGCTCTTATATCCTAGTTGGCCTGAGATTCAGGCTGTAAAACAGACCTGTTTTGGTCTTCCCGCCTAGCCTCGGGCGTTGGGCTGACTGGTTGGACTCTACCATTGAAGTGGTCTTGGGGGAGGGGCTTCCCTAAACCGGATCTGCAATCACTGATTTTGGGCCTATGTACTTTTGAGCACAAGTGTCTTTTTGTTTCAGTAGTTTCGAATAAGAAATGTTTTTGAATTTAACATAAATACTAAAAAAAACAAACAAACAACAACAAAAAAAAACAAAAAAAAAACAACCAAACAAGCAAACAAAAAACAAAACAAAACAAAAAAAAAAACCCCAAAAACAAAAAAAAAACTCTTCCAGTTTAGACTTACTATTTTTCTTTCCAAAGGCCTTTCCTGTGGCATGCATCCACACAGACATAGATAAAGGTTAACATAAATCTCTTTAAGAATACAAAGTAAAAATAATAGTAATAATTTTTAGGATTCAGTAGCACAGTGTTTGTCTCCCCCTGTAGTATGAAGTTCAATCCCCAGTAATGAAAAAAAAAAAAAAAAGATAAAATCATAGAGATTGGGGAGTTGGCTCTGTGGGTAAAGACTTGCTGAGCAAGTGTGAAGATATGAGTTGGGATCCTCGGAGCTTATGTAAAGCTGGTGAAGTGGTGAGGTTTTATAATCACGAGGTTCCTTAGCAGATGGGAGGTGAAGGCAGAATTCTCAGAAGCTCATGGGCCAGCTATTCTGGCATATCCAGCAGCAAACAGAAGAGAGTCTGTTTACAGGTAAAAGTGAAGGACTGACACCCAACCATGTCCTCTGTCCTTTGCATACCTTCTGTATCTCACTTCCGTAGCACACACACATAACAATAATGATAATACAATTTTTATGCTTTAGGAATGGTGCTGCACACCTGTGGTTCTAACATCTGGAAGGTGGAGGCAAGGATCTCAAGGTCAGCCTGAGCTACATAAGAGACCCAATCTAAAAATAAACAAAATAGCAAGATACAAACATCAAAGAATCAGCAAAGCTCACAACTGCCTCTAGTTTCAGTTCTGGGGTATCTGACACCCTTCTCTGGTGTTACAGGTAACTGCACATATCTATACATGGATTTACACATAATTAAAAATAAAATAAATCCTTAAAACAATAATAATAAAATTCCCCTTCCCCCCCAAAGCGCAGACTCCTTGAGAAGCCTATAACCATACCTCGTGTGTTCTCTCCTTTCCCTAAGCTCCTCTTTCTACTAACCTCATATTTGTGTTTAAACATGTATTTATCCATGTATTTAGTATGTACACACGTGTATGTGCGTGGGTATGGGGGGGGCTGAACTCAGATCATCAGGCACCCTTCCCTACTAATCCATCTCATCTCATCTTTCCTCCTCTTCCTCTTCATGTTTCCCAGGTTGGCGGTAAGATCCCTTTGTAGCAGACGATAATACTGAATTCCCGATCCTTCTCTCAATGCAGGAATTATAGGCACGGGCTATACTAAACTTTCTTCCCAATAAACTACAACTCTGCTTAGATGAAAGATGGGAAGGAAGGAAAGGGAGGAGGGAGGAAGAGAAGTACACCAAAAATAGAATCTATTTTTATCAAATCGAAATGACATATTTGAAATTTAAAGTCAATGGGAAGCTCCAAGTAGCAGTGAGCAGTGACTTTTAGTTATCAGAAAGACTTTGAGGGCACACCGATGGAAGAAGATCCACTGAGGAAGAACTGGGTCACTCACTACATGTCTCTAGTGTGAGTTAATACAAACCAGAGGTGAGATTACTGCCGAGGATGACAGCAGCTTGCATAAGGCCAGACATTTCCTGAATTGCAACACTTCTTGGCCAGCTCCAGCTCATTCCCTTCCTGGCAAAGTCCAGTGTTATTCATGTCTCTTTAGCCTTTGCCAGCCAGTTGGATTGCTTTTACTGCTTGGGTGTGGCTATTTTTAATACTAAAGTTGGCAGGCGGCTGGAAGGCCATCATGGAGGTTGCTGACAGGAAAAAGGTGGAGCTTTCATGGGAACCATCCTGCCAGACTGTCACCCTTGGTCATCCCTTGCATCAATAACACTGTGAATCTGGGGTGTGGCTGAGAGTGAGCTGTGACTAGGATGCTCTGTTGGCACGATCTCCACGGACCCTTGAACGTCCATGAGTGACTGAGGTGAGCCTGGCTGAGTCACAGTCCCTACTCAGCACTTATTTTATAATCAGTGTTTACGATGGTGAGCCGCCAGAGAATATTCCAGTCTTACACTGGGTTGCTAAACTTAAGAACTGATGTTGAATGTCAGGCTGAAATGCTTTTACAACACAGCAGTCCCAGGCCAACCCCAAGTCCCCCTCAGAATGGGTCCTGCCTATGACAAGGGGGGATGCTGCCAGCCATTTTCTGGCCTCTTCTATCTGGAGGCTCTCCCTAACCTACCTGCTTCATGCATTACCCCTCTTTTTTAGACTCTGGTCTCACTCTACAGTCCAGAACGCCCTCAGTTTGTGGCAATCCTCTCAGCCCCTCAAATTATATAGGATGAACACCCCTACCTGGTTTCCATGAAGCCTCTGAGCCCTACCTCTGAGAATCCCTCCAGACCTCATACCCTGGTTCTTCCTAGTGTCCCCATGAAGTGGGACTTTTTCTAGTGTGTCTGTTTGGCTGTAGTCAGTTACAGTGTCTTTCCTAAGAGCTGGACATGGCGGCTCACCCATCATCCTTGCTTGTCCCTCGTTCCCATCATCACATGTCACCCTTTCCTTTGGGCTTCTGTAGCATCATATGAGGGGCTTTGGAGTAATCTCACAGGACATCCCCTTCTTGTAAACTTATTTGTCTGTGGTTTATATTTTACTTTTTGTCTGTTGGTTTTGAGACAGGCTCTGAGCACGTGGTCTGGGACTCCATAGGTATACCATGATGGCCTAAACACGTGTCAATTTTTTTGCTCCTGCCTCTCAAGAACCAGGATTACAAGTTTGCACCCGGCACCCAGCTATATTTACTATTTTTAAATTTTAATTTAAATTTCTTTGGAGGATTTGTTTTGTTTTGAGATAGGATCTCATGGAATCTAGGTTGGCTTTGAATTCTTGACCCTTCTGTCTCCATTTCCCAAGTGCTAGTATTATAGGCATGCACTACCATGTCTGGGTTGCCTTTTTATTAACCCCATTAAAAATGATTACAAGTCAGGCATGGTTGTGCACTCCTTTGATTCCAGAACTTGGGAGGTAGAGGTAGGCAGATCTCTGAGTTTAATGTCAGCCTGGTCTACAGGGTGAGTTTTGTAGACCAGCTCAAGAGAGCCAGGGCTACATAGAGAAACCCTGTGTCAAAAAGCCAACAAACCAGACAACAGAAAAACACTAATTTGTTTGTTTATCTGTCTGTGTTTGGGCAAGGAACCTGTGTAGAGGGCAGAGGACAACTTGGAGACGTCAGTTCTCTTTCAAATATGTCGGTCCCAGGGATCAGTTCCCCAGAAATGGCTTTTACCTGGGCTTTTACTGAGGCCATCTTGTCAGCCCTTAACTCTTGTCTTTTAATGGCTGAGCATGGTGGTGCTCACCTTTATTCTCTACACCTGGGAAGCAGGGGCAGATCGATGTCTGAGAGTTCAAGACCAGCTCGGTATACATAAAGAGTTCCAGGTTCAACATACACATTACATAGTGTGCTGGCTAGTTTATGCCAACTTGACTTATAAACTGGAGTTATCTAAAGGGAGGGAAACTCAACTGAGAAAATAATCCCATTAGATATGACTGTAGGGAATTTTGTTAACGAGGGATTGATGGGAGAGGGTCTAGTTCATGGTGGGTGGTGTCATCCCTGGGCTAGTGGTCCTGGGTTCTATAAGAAAGCAGATTGAGCAAGCCATTTTGAGCAAGGCAGAAGCAGCACCCCTCCATGACCTTCGCATTTATTATTTTTTATTATTATATTTATTATAATAAATATATTTATTATGTTAATAATAATATAAATAATTAATAAAATATATAATATTATTATATTATATATCCCTTCCCTCCTAACCTGCTTTTGGTCATGGTATTTTGTTCATGCAAAGGAAATCCTGTAGTAAAAAGGTTCTATTCTTAGCCTAGCCCCAAGGCTTAGAGCTGCAATCCCAAATAATCACCCAAAGGCTTATATTAATTACAAGCTGATTGGCCTATGGCTCAGGCTTCTTACTTGATAACTCCTATACTTTAAGTCAACCCATATTTTTATTTATGTTTAGACATGTGGCTTGGTACCTTTTTGTTCAATGCAGCATCCTCATCTTCTTCTTTGTTTTGATTGCCCTGCCTCTACTTCCTGTCTAGCTACTTGACCAATCAGCATTTTATTAAACCTATTGGAGTGACAAATATTTACAGTGTGTACAAAAGTATAGTCCCACAGCAAAACCTAATGAAGACACAAAGGGAGATCCTGTCTCAAAAAAAAAAAAATCACTGTTGACTGTAGAACCTCCACCATCACTACTTCATGGTCCTTGTCCCCACTTCCCAGCTGCTCTCTACTGATATCCTCAGAATGTCAAGACTTTTTTTTCCTTTTTGAGACAGGGTTTCTCTGTGTAATCTGTCCTGAAACTTACTCTGTAGACCAGGCAAGCTTTGAGCTCACAGAGATCTGCCTTCCTCTGCCTCTCTAGTGCTAGGATCAAAGGCATGTGCCACCAATGACAGGCTACCTCAAGCTTTTTGTATTTCTGATTTTGCTAGCCTGGGTGTTGAGAGAGTTATGTAACCTTTCCCACTTCCTGTTCCTCATGTGTACAGTCAGGAGATTAGCAATTGGCATCTCTGATGATGATGAGATGACAGAGCACAGTGCCTGGCAAGCATCAGCCACTGCTAACAAGAATCATTTCTAAGTTTTTATTTATTTATGTTTTTGTATGAGTGCTTTGAACGAATACCTTCATGCCAGAAGAGGGCATCAGATCCTATTATAGATGGCTGTGAGCCACCATGTGATTGCTGGGAATTCAACTCAGGACCTCTAGAAGAACAGCCAGTTCTCTTAACTTCTGAGCCATCTCTCCAACCTCCCCCCCTTTAAAAAATATTACATACATACACATATTAACATTTATTTATTATGTATACAGTGTTCTGCCTGAATATTAGAAAGGGCACCAGATATTATTATGAATGGTTGTGAACCACCAAATGATTGCTAAGAATTGAACTCAGGACCTCTAGAAGAGCAGCCAGTATGTTTAACCTTGAGCTGTCTCTCCAGCCCATATATTTTTAATAAATAAAATTTTTATTTTGTATGCATTGCTGTTTTGCCTGCATGCATGTTTGTGTGAAGGTGTTAGATCCCCTGGAACTAGAGTTACAGACAGTTGTTAGCTGCTATGTGGGTGCTGGAAATTGAACCTCATTCTCTGGAAGAACAGTCAGTGCTCTAAACTGCTGAGCCATCTCCCCAGCCCCCAAAAGCGTCATTTTGAATTAATTAATTAAACAGCTTTTGAAGGAATGTGGTGGTTTGAGTGCAGCCCCTATAGGCTCATATGTTTGAACGCTCGGGTTCCAGTTAGTGAAACTGTTTGAAATGGTTAGAGGCGTGGCTTTGTTGGAGGAAGCCAGTTACTGAGGGTGGGCTTTGAATAAGCAAGCCCCCAATTGAAAGCTTTCCTTTGTAAGAGTTGCCTTGTTTATGGCATTTCCTCATTTCACTTAGAACAGTAACTGAGACAGAAGGCTGGAGAGACAGCTCAGAGGTGAAGAGCACTGGCCGCCCTTGCTAGGGGACCTGGGTTCAGTTCCCAGCACCAACACAGTGACTCACAACTTTTCTAGTTCCAGGGTATTGGACCCCTGTTCTAACCTGTGTGTGTGTGTGTGTGCCAGGAATGCACAGTGTACACATACTTACATACAGGCAAAATACTCATACACATAAACTTTTTTTTTTTTTAATTTTGAGACACAGGCTTACAATGTAGCCCTGACTGCTCTCAAATTTACAGCAATCTTCTAGCATCACCCTTCAGCGTTGTGGAATATTTTAATTGCACTCTGATACCCCTGAGACAATAAAATTTACCTTGAATCAGAGGGTGGAGCTAGCTACTAGTTGACCAGAGTTAGCCATCGAGTTTTTGGAGGACCCAGGACTTATAAAGAGACACAGGAAGTAGTAGGGAGAGGCTTAGAAAGATTCTTGGCCCTTTTGGATTGAAGGAGAGAGAGCAGGTCCCTGGTCACTTTGCCATCGCATCTCTGAACAATCTGGTTCCTACCCCAATGTCTTACTCCCGAGTTTTTAAAAGGTTATGAGATCTGGGGGCTGGAGAGATGGCTCAGAGGTTAAGAGCACTGGCTGCTATTCCAGATGTCCTGAGTTCAATTCCCAGCAACCACATGGTGGCTCACAACCTTCTGTAATGAGATCTGGTGCCCACTTCTGGTGTGTATATGTAATGAATAAATATTATATATACGAGATCATGTGATTCCTGTCTTGTTTGGATTATATTCTTGTGAAAGCAGAGGAATTGGAGCAGTGATATGACTCCCCCGTAAAGGTACTTGCTAGCAAGCCTGGTGGCCAGGGTTCAATCCCTGAGACTCAGGTGGTGCATGGAGTACTCCGACCTTCCATGAACACCGTGACACATCCGTGTGCATACTTGCATGCACATGCATGCTCTCACACAAATGAATGTGAAAAAATGTTTTAAAAGAAAAATGAAATAGAGGAGCCATATGTAGATTCTAAAGCTAATTAAGGTTCAATCTCTGGCCAGTAATTCTGGAAAATGTGTCAGGGGAACTGATTAAAAACATGTTTGGGGATAATTACAGACAATGAGAGCTGGTATGAACAAAGTACAATAGTACACATGAATGAAAATGTCATCTAAAACTAATTATTTTGCACGCTTATAAAATAATTTAATGTAAAAGGGGGGATGATTGTCATTGAAGGAGAACCTGGTCCTAAAACATTTTATTATTTTATTTTAAGACAGGGTCTCATGTATTCCAGGTTGGCTCAGAATAACTAAGGGTTACCTTGAACTTCTGATTCTCCTTCCTCTATCTCCAAAGTCCATGAGATTAGTCTGTAGGTAGGTCTGAGGGGAATTTTCTTGACTGATGTGGGAGGTTCAGTCCACTGGGGGCAATGCTATTCATTTCTGGGCAGGTGGTCCTAGGATCCTCTGGTGGTTTGAATAAGAATGGCCTCTATAGCTGGGCTGTAATCCCAGCACTTGGGGAGCAGAGGCAGGCAGGCAACCTCTATGAGTTTGAGGCCAGCCTAGTCTATAGAGTGAGTTCTAGGACAGCTAAGGCTACACAGAGAAACCCTGTAGTGGGTTTATGATGTTACATTGTAAATAATTGTCCTGCCTATGAGTTTAATAAAAAGTGCTGATTGGCCAAAGGCGGACAGGAAGTGTGGGCAAGACTACCAAACTAAGGAAACTCTGGTAACAGGAAGAACAGAATAGAGACTCCAGAGTTGCCAGACAAGCCAGAAGATGCAGAGGACAACTATACTGCTCTGAGAAAAGGTACCGAGCCCCATGGCTGAACAGGATAAGAGCCATGGGTTAGTTCAAGGGTAAAGAGTTAGCAAGTTATATGCCTGGGCCTTAGGTCGATCAGCCTAAAATTAATGAAAATATTTGTGTGTCTCTGAGGATCTAAACCTTGAGGCTAGGCCCAAAGTCCGGGCCAGAAACCTCATACTACAAAACCCTATCTCAAAAAAAAAAAAAAAAAAAAAAAAAAAAAAAAAAAAGCCCCCCCATAGGCATATGTGCATACATACATGCATATTGTCCTGGAACTTGGTCTGTAGATCAAACGGGCTTCAGATATACAGAAATTTGCCTGCCCCCTCTTCCCAAGTGCTGCGATTAAAGGCATGCACCACACCTCCCCCCTCCCCCCCCCCCCCCCCGCAGCTCACCTCACATAATGTTTAGTCGTTAGGGAATGTCTCTACTTGAGAAGGATTAGGCATGGCCTTGCTGAAGAAGTGTGTCATTGGTGGGGGGAGGGCAAGCTTTGAGGGTTCAAAGCACAAACAATGCCCAGTGTCTCTCTCTCCCTCTCTCTCCCTGCTTGCCTGTGGATATGAATGGAGGACTCTCAGCTGCCTCTCCAGTGCCCTGTCAGCCTGCAAGCCACCATGCTCCCTGCCAAGATGATAATGGACTAAACCTCTGAAACAGTAAGCACACACAGATCCCTGAGGAGGCTAGAGGCATCAGAGTCCCTTGGAGCAGAACTTACAGGTGGTTGTGAGCCACCCAACATGGGTGCTGGGATCTGAACCTGGGTCCTCTTAACAACTGAGTCATTTATACAGCCCTGCCTGAATATTTTCTATGATGAATATTTCTTTGCTCCTTGAAAATATAAAAAAGCTAGAGAAAGCTAAAGAATGACACCAATCATTATCAAAGGCAGAGAGGATTGTTTGGTGGCAAAAACATTAAAAAAAGATTCCAGGAGGAGAGATGGCTCAGCTGCTAAAAGAACACAGTTTGCTCTTCCAGAGGACATGATTTTGGTTCTCATCAACCTCCTCTAGCTCCAGTGTCTCCAATGTCCCATGTCCTTGGCCTCACAGGCATCTGTACACATGTGTATAAACCCTCTCGTAATCAACACAACATACACACAACTGAAAATAGGAAACAGGAGCTGGAGAGATTGGTTAGCAGTTAAGAGCATGGAGCACAGGCATACGTGCGAGCAAACACTCGTTCAGAAAATAAACAATAAATAAATCCTTCTTAAAATAAAAGGGAAATCTTTAAAAGACTCCAGATGCAAAAAGATAAACTAGTGAAGAGCACTATGGATTCAGATTATAAGAGAGAGAGAGAGAGAGAGAGAGAGAGAGAGAGAGAGATCCTGGAGAGATAGTTCAGCTGCTCTTGCAGAGGATCTGAGTTCAGTTGTTGTCTAGTTCCAGGGGACTGGATACCTCTTCTGACACCTTCAGAAACCAGGCACACACATGGTATACATACACACATATAGGCAAATACTCATACACATAATAATAATAATAATAATAATAATAATAATAATGATAATAATAAAATAGTGTTTTGTTTTTCAAGACAGGGTTTCTCTATGTAGCCCTGGTAATCCTGGAACTCGCTCTGTAGACAGACTGGCCTTGAACTCAGAGATTTGTCTGCCTCTGCCTCCTAAGTGCTGGGATTAAAGGTGTATGCCACCACCATCCAGCTAAAATGATAAATTTGTTGAAACCATAAAGAAAAGCTAGTTTGACAGGCAGGCCTGAAATGGATTATCTTGAGAGGAAGGAGGACCAGGAACTGAAGGTCCCCTGATAAGAAACCGTATTCATTTCTTTTTTATTGCATGATACAGCACCACAAGCAAGAAACTTTTAGAAAGAAGGGTTTAATCTGGGCCTTACAGTTCCAGAGGAATAGGAGTCCATCACCATTGTAGCAAGGAGCATGGCAGAAGGCAGGCATGGTGGTGGAGGGGTGGTCAAGAGCTCACATCCTGATCTGCAAGTCAGGGCTATCTTAGTGTGTGTTCTGTAACCATGGCGGCGAGAGACTAACAGCTCAGTTTAAGGATGCAAGCGTTTCTGAAGCTCCTGGTCAAAGGTCGGGCCTGTCCTGCAGGGGGTGTCAAGGCAGCTGGAACTTGAAGCAGCTGGTCTCAGGCAGAAGAAGAGAGCAATTCACGATTTCTACTGCCCAGCCCCCTCAGCACACAGTCCCAGATCCCGGCAGGGAACAGTCCCAGCTACAGACATGTTTCTAGGCTCTATCAAGGTGCCAATCAACACCAACCATGATAGCACTTGATGAGAACAGGGCTGGACTAGGTCAGACGCTGTCTCAAAAAGTTACCTCCAAACCATAAACAAATTGTGTGTGTGTGTGTACGCATGTTCCATATGTGAGTTTCATTAGTGAGGTTGGTTGTGCATGCCTGTAAATCCCGAATAGTCTCATGTAGCCCAGGCTGGTCTTCAACAGCATATGTAGCTGAAAATAACCTAAATGCCTGATGCATCTGCTAGGATTATGGGTCAACACTCCTGCTTTTCAAATTTTATTTTGTTTTCCGAAATGAATCATCTCAATGCTGTTAATTAAATATTATTTCTTTACTTTTTTCAAATATTTTATTTTACGTAAATGGGATTTTGTTTGTTTGTTTTTCAAGACAGGGTTTCTGTGTAGTTTTAGAGCTTGTTCTGGAACTCACTCTGTAGACCAGGCTGGCCTGGAACTCACAGAGATTCACCCACTTTGAGTGTTGGGATTAAAGACATGTGTCACCACAGCCAGACTAACATGAATTTACTCTGTAATCCAGGTTAGTTTGAAACTCATTGTAAGCCTCCTGCCTCAACTTCCTGAGTACCAGGCTTGCAGCCAAAGGAAAGTGAAAATGAAAGCAGAGGAGGGAAGTGCATGATGGGGGATGGGGAGAGGGGGGGATGGTGGGGGGGAAGTGGGGGATGGGACTTCCTAAGCAGGGCTGGACTTTCCAGTGTTAAGAAAACCAGCTGGTAGAGAAGTGCTCCACTTCTGAAGCTTTCTTTCTATATAATTCTTTCTAAAGTCTAGGTGAAACTGTGGAATGAAGATCAGGGAGCTTGTAACCCGGGGCTTCTGGAAATTCCGTTAATTCTCTTGTTTTAGCCTCAGATGTGCTGGGATTGCAGCCAAGAACCTTGTTTTGCCTGGTTCCTACAACTGTTAGTCAACAGAATTTAGCCAACAGGAGGCTGGGCCAGTTCAGGACAATGCCTTATGAAATATGAGGGCTTTGTGCTTTTAAACTCTTAAGCCAATCAGAAAAATAACTTAGTCATCCTGCTGAAGTGACCAGAAGAGAGTTGGTGCTCTGGGCCACTCGACTGGCCCCGGGCATGCCCACAGGGAAAGAACAGGATAGCCCAGATCCACAGTCATAAACATATAGAGCGCTGACCAAACAGTCTTCTAGCCCCACCCTTTCATGTGTGCCAGCCGTTGTTTGTGGAGAAGTAATTCCTTATGCATCAGTACCACCTCTCTAAGGGATTCCATCAGGAAGTAAGGCCAATAACTGATAAATGGAGCCTTGTGAAATTAAAAAGCTCTACAGCAAAGGAACCCACCTCAAGTAGGTAACAGCCTGCAGAGGGGGAAAGGCCTTATCTGACGAAGGGTTAATATCCAGGATATACAAAAGGACAAACAAACCCACCAAATACTAAAAATCAAAGAACCAGGACAGGAGAGTTGCACAGTGGTTTAGAACACTTACCACTTGCAGAGGGCCCAGCTTCACTTTCCAGCACCCACAGGGCAGCCCAGAGCTACCTGTAAGTCCAGTTACAAAGGGATCCCATGCCTTCCTCTGGCCTCATGGCGTACACACAAATATGCAGCCAAAGAACTCATATACATAAAATAATTAAAAAATAAATAAATCTTTAAAAGCAACAAAGAACCCAATAAGAATGGGTTAAGCAGCTTAACAAAGAGTTTCCAAACAAAGAAATACACCTCCCAATAAATATTTTTAAAGTGCCCAACAGCATTAACCATCACAGAAATGCAAAGTAAACTACTTTGAGATTTTGTCTCACCTGTCAGAATGACTATTATCAAAAAAACAAATAAACAAGCACTAGAATGGATGAGGGGGGGGAGTGAGGTGACTGTTGCCGAGAGTGTAAGCTGGTGCAGCCATTATAGAACTCAGTGTAGACGCTCCTCAAAAAACTCAAATGCAAACAGACATGGTTCAGCTCTGCCTCTCCTGGGCACACCCATAGGACCCTATATCCGGCTACAGATACCAGGACATCTATGATCATTGCTGCACATTGCTGATGGAATCAGTCCAGATGTCCATCAGTAAACTGGAAAATGAGAATGTGCTACATACGCACAGTAAAGACAGACTAGCGCTAGAGAGATGGCTCACTGGTTAAGAGCACTTACTGATCTTACAGAGGACCCAAGTTTGGTTCCCAGCATCCAAATGGCAACTTACAACCATCTGTAACTCCAGTTTCAGAGAATCTGACATCTTCTTTGGGCCTCTGTGAGCACAAACATGCACATGGTATGCATACCCGTATGTGCATATATGCATACATGCATACATATATATATTAAAAACCATTTTTTAGAAGATGAAATTTGCAGACAAGTGCATAGAAGTGGACAATTCTATATCAGGTAAGGTAACCCAGTAACAAATATTGTATGTTCTCTGTCATATGCAGATTATAGTTTATGAGATCTCTCTCTCTCTCTTCCTGTGTGTGTGTGTATAGAAGCCAGAGAACTAGAATAGAACCAGGAAAAGGGGAAACAGGCATTAAGGGAAAGGAACAGAAAAATATTAGAAAAACGTAGTGTGAAAGCAGAAGGGGAAAACTTGGTGGTTCAGAGAGATGGGGGACAGGAGACAGTGAGGGTAAGATCAGCTAAAACTAAGTATTATGAAAATATCATTAGGTAACAGGCAACTTTGTAAGGGCATCTTCAAATAATACCTCTAGCCGGGCGTGAGGGTGATCCTAGCACCCAGGAGATGGAGGAGGAAGTAGGATCAGGAGGTAAAGGCCAGCCTTGGGTACAACAGCAAGGTGAGACTCTGTCAGAATAGACAGACAGGCAGACAAACAGATAGGCAGATAAGTAGATAGACGGGGGGTGGGTGGGTGGATGGATGGATGGATGGATGGATGGATGGATGGATGGACAGGTAGATGGATAAGGGTGTGGTGGTACAAGTCTGTAATTCTAACACTTGAGAGGTCGATGCAGCAGGATCAGGAGTTTAAGGTGAACCTGATTGCATGAGTACCTACCCCACAAGAACAAGAAATAGTAATTATTAATAAATAAATAGTGATTTTCTTTTTTTGGTGACAAATGCAACATTTCTAGTAGTACTCACATGATGCTTACCAGCTGTTGCTGTGGTTACGAACTTAGGCTTGCTGTCCACGGCTCCTGTTCACTGCTCTCACCCCTGCCTGACCCACTGTACTCCCCATGATGCAGGCTCAGTCTAGAAGTTTAGCATGGGGGTGGTCCTGGAGTTGTACAGCTCAACTTCCAATTCATAGGAGAACTGGGTTCTTAAAGATTCCTAGTTTACAGGTTGACACGGGAGCCTCTTCAAATGACACCAGAGAAACAGAGAAACAACTAGCTGGCCATTGTGCACAGTACAAAGACTTACAGTTTTAGAGGATTTTGATGGTGAGTCATGAAGTTAAAAAAGGAAATCTGTATCAGTAATAAATCATTTTAGAAGTACTCTGTGTTCTTTTAAAAATTAATTGTTTCTAAATGGCTACTTTGACTAGCATCGAAAGAATAGCTTTCTGATGTCATAGATGTTGGTACTTTCTCAGAAGTTCTTAGCTTGTGTTTTTGTTCTGAAGTTGGCACAGGAGATTCTTTTTTAAGGAAATGTTTTATTGCTAGGTGGTGATGGTGCATGCCTTTAATTCCAGCATTCAGAGGCAGAAGCAGGCAGATCTTTACAAGTTTGATGCTGGCTTCATCTACAGAATGAGTTTAGGATAGCCAAGGCTACACAGAGAAACCCTGTCTTAAACCTTCAATTTTATGTGTATGAACTCGTGCAAGTCAGTGTTAGTGTCAGGGAGACCAGAAGAAAGTGTCAGATTTCCTGTGATCTCTCTGATGTTGGTGCTGAGGATTGAACTCCAGTCCTCAGGAAGAGCAGCCAGTGTGCCCTTAACTGTTGATCCATTTCCCCAGCCTAGCTCCTTCTCTCCAAAATCCTATATACTATAATGTGTGTGTGTGTGTGTGTGTGTGTGTGTGTGTGTGTGTGTGCACCAGCCATGAGTTCAGACAGTTATTCTGCTAAGAATGTGAAATTCAAGTCTAGCTCAATATTACTTTCAATATAGAAACTGTAGATATTTTTTGTATAGCTAATAAGATTCTTCATGGAGAAAATACTTTTTAAAAATGCACTTCAGCTGGACTGTGGTGTCCAATGCCTTTAATCCCAGCACTCTGGAGGCAGAGGCAGGCAGATCCCCCAGTTAGAGGCCAGCCTGGTCTACGGAGCAAGCTCCAGAACAGCCAGGGTTACACTTAGAAACAAATGCACTTTGTAGCTTTTTGAGGGGCTACTATGTTAAATTTAAAGCTTTTGATGTTGAATGGTCCTGAATATTTAGTGGTTTCTTTAATTTTTTTACGTATGGCAGCATAGCAAAACTTCATAGGAATTTGTGTCACCAGTGAAATTTGGGGCTTTAAAAAAATCAGAATAAAATTATGAATCTTAAAAAAATATATAGCAACCAATTCAAAAAAGACAAAAACCAAAAGGTCAACACTGGCCCTGACTTGTGCCCTGCAGACTCAAATTCTCATCAGAGATTTACCCTTTGTGTAAAAATAAGTAAGTACACCACCTTATTAGTGTGCAAATTTTCCTTTGTTTTTAGTAAATGCTAAAATTATATGTGTACTGAACAATATAAAAACCTATTTCTTGGGGCTGGCTGGATGACCTGGTGGGTGAAGGGCTTGCTGTGCAACCATGAAGGCATGAGTTTGGGCACCCAAGAGCTATTGTAAAGCTCCAGGCATAGTTAGGCAAGCCCATGATCCCAGCACTGGGGAAGCCTAGGGGAAGAGCCCCAAGGCTTCCTGGCCAGCTAGTCAGCCAATGAGCTGCCACTCAACTGATAGTGTCTTACTTAGACTCTCTATTGCTGTGATAAAGCTACATGACCAAAACCAAGTTGGGATTTCGCTTTCATATTCTAAGTCACAAGTTTTGTAAGAGGGTGGGAAGGTTGGAGCCAAGGGGCCCCACAGGGTGATGGGAAGGAATCTTAACAGTGCTTACACAGAGAGTTTTATGGGGGGTGAAGGGGAGGGAGAGAGGGGAGTTGAGGAAAGGAGAGGAAGAGACAGGAAAGGGGAAAGAGAGGACCTGCAGACTTGACCTCCCGGGAAGAGAGGGAAAGGGCGGGGACTTAGCGCAAGCTATACACACCAGGAGGTGACATTCGGCCTTAGGACCCTGGACTCTCTAGTATTTGCCTGAATGTTAGCAAACCTGTTCCTACAGGTCCCCAGGGGCAGGTCTGAATGCTAACAAGTCTCTTAAAGGAAGACAGGACAGAACTCAAGGCAGAGTAGGGACCTGGAGACAAGAACTGAAGCGGAGGCCTTGGAGGAGCGCCACTTACTGCTCTGCTCCTCCCAGCTCGCTCAGCCTGCTTTCTCTGATGGGACTCAAGACCACCAGCCCAGGGATGGCTTATCCCCAGCGGGCTGAGTCCTCCTCCATCAATCAAGAAATGCGAACCACAGGCCAATCGAATAGAGGCATTTTCTCAACTGAGTTTTCTTCTTCCAAAATGACTCTGGCTTGTGTCACGTTGATATAAGACCAGCCAGAAGATGATATGCTCAAAAGAAGTGAGAAAAAGAAACGAAGGAAACAAAACCAAAAACAAACCCATGAGATGGCTCATCCGGGAAAGTTGCTTACTCAACAACAGAGTTTGATCTCCAGGAAGCACCATGGTGGAGGTTGTCCTCTGGCCTCTGGGAATCTTATCCGTGAGTCAGGCATTGGGTCAAGAGGCAGAGTTCCCATTCAGCTGGTCAGAATGGACCATGGAGTTTCCCTCAACTCCAGAAAGAGAGACCTCCAGGGAAAAGCAACGTTGCCTGCGTTGCTCAGGCCCCTTCGAGCTGGGAAGCCAATGGTGACAATTTGTCGTGGTCCTTGTTTGCCTTAGGTTCTTATCGTTATATTTGTCCCTGAGTTTTATTTTATAATAAACAGTAAAAGAAATCTCAATACTGGTGCGCGCGCGCGCGCGCACACACACACACACACACACACACACACACCTCAAATTAAATGGATTTCTCTGATTTGTTTGTTTATTAAATGTTTTATTTGTATACCTTTTATAAACTGCGTGGTGGCAAATGCCTTTAATTCCAGCATTTGGAAGGCATAGAGGAAGACACATTTCTGAGTTTGAGACAAGCTTGGTTTATATAGTGAATTCCAGGCAAGCTGAGACTACATAGTGAGACAGTGTCTCAGAACAAGAAAAGAAAAAAAGAAAAGTGGTCTCAAGCATAATAGAAACTCTTAAGAAGCCCTCCCTGCTAGCCAGAAATGTGAGTAAGGTCTGCAATCCCAGCATTTGGTAGGTGGAGATAGGAAAATTAGAAGTTCAAGGCCATCCTCTAACACCTGGTAAACTCAGGCCAATGTGGGCTGAGACCGAGCTAAATGAATAAATGAATTAGCGAACGAATAAAAACACCCCCCCCCATCAAAACCAAAACAACAACAAAAAAACCCTTTTTATGTGTGACCATAGGAATCAGGACAGGCATTTTTGTTCTTGTTACTTTTGTCTTAGTCTCAATGTTATTTAATTTAATTAGTTTTTAAAGTCTTTCATGTGATTTCATTTTCCTCCTTCAACTATAGTAATACAATATCCTGAGTTCTCCTAGCTTTTATTTTTTTATGCTGTGATAGGGCTGTAAATACAGGCCCATGAACTTACAGGCAAAGCAAATACCACTTCTCGAGATCGTCCTTTAATTGCTTTTTGAAAGATAGGATCTCATTCATTCCAGACTGGCCTTGAATTCACTGAGTTGCTGAGGGTGGTCTTGAACCTCTCATCCACTGGTTTTACTTTTCCAGTACTGGGGCCACGGGTAAGTGCAACCACAGCAGGTTATGCAATGTTAGGGATATCACCCGGGGCTCTGTGCATGCTAAGCAAACACTCTGCCAACTGAGCTACGTCTTCAGCCATCTTGTTCTGTTTTGTTGACACAGGGTCTTGCTATCTATCCCCAACTGGCCTGGAGTCCACCATGTTGACCAAACTGGCCTTGACTTTGTGGGGATGAACTTTGTTTCTGTCCCTAAGCACTGGGATAATGGAGTGTGTCCGTGTTCCTGCCTTCCTAGAGGTTAGACTCAGATGGGGACAGGAACACTGAGGAAAGGTGGCCATACATCAGCTTTACAAAGAACAGTGTAGGGAGTGATGAAGAAATGGAGTCAAGTAATATAATCTTTATTAACCTTGGAGGAGCTTCCATTTTTTGATCAAAAGCAAGTATTTTTAAAAGACACATTTATTTATGTATTTGGATGTTTTGCCAGTATATATTTGCATGTATACGTTCTACATGGAAGTCAGAAGAAGGTGTTGGCTCCTTGGAACTGGAGTTACAGGTGGTTATCAGCCATCACGTGGATGCTGGGAACTGAACTCAGATTCTCTGGAACACCAGCCGGGGCTCTTACACTGTCATCTCTCCAGTCTCAGAAACAGATCTTACCCTAAATCCTGAGTCTATAAAAGGAAGGACAACCCAGGCAACGAAAAGTGAGACCGTGCCAGATTTCACCTGTTCTTGTTTTGTGTTAATGAAGTTTGCCAGCACCTAGTTACAAAGCTCTGCTCCTGTAATCGATTCCTTGCTGAGCAGAGTCTTCAGTTCTGCCTGAGAAAGCGCATGCGCGCGTGCGTGTGTCTTCCTTAAATAGTCACGGGTCCAGGTAATGTCAGAGTTCTTTAGTTTCATTTTGCTTTGTTTTGCTTTGTCTTGGTTTTGAAAGTCTCATTATGTAGCCTAGAGCTGGCTAGCCTACAGCTAAGTAGACCAGACTAACCTTGAACTTCATGTTATCCTTCTTGCCTTTCCCTCTCTGAGTGTGGGCTACAGCTGTGACCCACTCCAGGTATGAGATTACAGGCCTGAGACACCACACCCAGCTCCTTTTACCACTGGTAGGACATTGAGGAAGCATATTTCTGTTCCTACACAACCCACAAGACAAACAAATATGATTTTCTAGACCCAAATAGCAAAACAGAGTCTCATGTAGTCCAGGCTAGCCTCACATTCTCTTATGTACCCGAGGATGACTTTGAATTCTCGATTTTCCTATTTCCACTCCCCAAGCATTGGAATTACAGGCATAAACCACCATTTGTGGCTCAAAACAGGCTTTTCATTTCTGTTTTTTGGATAAGCATGCCACTCCTTGCCTCTGAGAGGGAACATGCCTTCTCAGAATAATTACAAAGGTCACAGCCTATTAATGACACCTGCTTTCCTAGGACAGGAAATTCCATGGTTCCATTCTGATGAGGGTGTTAGCCTCTGTGAGGTGCTTTCCTGTAGTTCCTCTAGGGCAGGAAAAACTAACTTGGGAGGCAAGAGATGGTTTCACCAGGGAAGTGACGGTTGGGTGGAGGCCTGAATAACAGGCAGAATTTTCCAGAAGGAGGTTGGGTTTAGGCTAGCCAAAATCTAGGTCAGACCATGTGGAGGCTTGGGGAATTGATCTGTGTGACGTGTGAATGAGGAGACTAGGAAAGCTGGGCAGGATTGGAAGCAGGTAAGGGTGAGATCTACAGCCTTCAGAGAGAGGAGTCAGTTAAGAATCTGGGCTGGCCCAGAAGAGAGGAGTCACTCAGGAGAGCTCTCAGACAATGAGCAGAACACATTTTAAGTACATATTTTGTGTGTGTGTGTGGGGATTTCTATAAAATTTCATTATATAATTAACATTTAAAAAATTCCAAATTTGATATATCTAATTAGAAGCTTGGCTTTTTCACTCAACATTTTACTATGAGGATTTTCCAAGAGCAAAAGGTAAAAGACTGTGGTGATTGAACTGGACATGCAGGTTCCATAGGAATGTGGTCTCTGAACTTTGGCAAATAAGTGGAGATGGTCCTTCAGGTTCCTGCTTTGCAGAGAAAACTGCCAGACATTCTTCAGGACACAAGGAGAAGTGACTGATAAACTATGCAGAATGGGCAGAGCAGTCCTTCAGATTTCCTGCTTCACTGAAGGTCTAAGCAGAGAGTCTAAGCCTGTAGGCCGAAGATGGATGCCCCAACTTTATCAAGGATCTTTGGGTGACTGTTCAGGCAGATAGGTGTCATCTCTGTCCTTTCTAGATTTTGGAAGTTGTTTGCATTTCCTGTTTACTTGGGTAAATATTATATCCTTCTGTGGTCTTTGATGTAGTTGAAGATTAGATAGTTATAGTTATTAGTTTTTCTTAGTTATTTTAAAAGGTATGTTAGATATGAAACTTTAGACTCACAAGGATAAGGTAGATGATAGAATGTTTTCTTTAATTTTGCTAGATACGAATAGAACTGTAATTCCTGCTTGATAGCCGTTTTGTTATATGTAATTTTGCTATATTAAAATTGAAACCTTCCTTTTTGATTACACAGAACAGGGGAAGTGATGTGGGAATGTCCTTCTGTATGCTGTGAATAACGGACTGTTTTGTACCCCTCTTAAAAAAATATTTAATTTGATTGTTACAGGTAACAAAACAAAACCCAGTGATTGAATTCCAGGGTCAGCCTCGGTTACATAGCAAGTTTGAGGCAGCTTGAGCTACACAAGACCCTGTCTCAGGCAAATAAACTAATAGTTAAAAAGAACCACTTAGAGTTTACAATTAGTGTGTTGCTATATTTTTCCTTATCACATATCCATCCACCTATCAAACCATCCTTTTATCTATTAGTAGGCCCATCAACCCCTTCTCTTCTCCCGTTTTCTCTTCCTCTCTATTTTAACAGGGTCTTACTAGCTGCCCTAGATAGCCTTGAATTCACAGCAACACACACACACACACACACACACACACACACACACACACACACACACACACACACCCCTGCCTCCTTGGTGCTAGGATTACAGGTATGATGTGTACAAACACATCTAGCATTGTATTTTCTTGTAGTTCTAGGCAATGATACCAGGTCTTTGGACATGTGAGGCAAGTAAACTCCCTACCACTGAACTACATGTCCAGACCTTTGTTTGTTGGGGAAGAGGGTGGTCTTACTATATAATCCAGGCTGGCCTGTAACACTAAATCTAGAGCCCCCTGCTAGGCCTCCTGGGTGCAGGGATCCCAGGCATGTGCCATAAAACCCAGAAAGACAGTAATCACTAGCAGTCACTTTTAAGTGTTTGTTTAAAAGCCAAGAAGCCAGACTAGAGAAGACCCAACTAAACCTGTGAGAAGGGCAAAGAAGAAGGTCAAAGGACAGAGGACAAATATGAACAGCAAAACCCAGCAAGATTGTGGATGCATCCACCCAGGGCACAATTAATCAAACACAGATATTTCAGTCTTTGAATTAAAGGCCAGAGATTGAGGCAGCTGTGGTGAAAAATGCCTCCAGTCCAGTACTAGGCAGGCCGAAAAGAGCTAGATCATGGTAAGACCTACCTCAACAAATGTACTAACAGTCAAAAGACAAGCAAAAAACTGGGACTGTTAGCCAACAATGACAAAAAAAAAAAAAAAAAAAAAAAACCCTACTCTATATACTGCATACCTGTGGGGGCCTGAAATATAATGACAGGTAAGTTAAAGGGTGGGAAAGTCCATCCCTTGCAAACATTAAAACAAAGGAAAGCTAATATTAATCAGATGTGGTGTGGGACACACCTGCAATACTAGAGCATAGGGGGTAGGGGAGGATGATCAGAAGGTAAAGGCTATCCTGGGCTACATGAGATACAGTCTCTAAAAAAGTTGGGGTTTTTTTGTTGTTGTATTTTTTTTTTTAAAAAAAGAACTAATATTTCTATTTACCAAGAATAGCTGACCTAAGAGGCAAGGAGTATTTAGAAAATAAAAATAATTTTGTAATCTAGGTGACTTCCAGGACAATGTGGGCTTTTTTTTTTTTGAGACACAGTCTCAAAACAAAACAAAATATTATTTTGTAGTAATAACAATAGCAATCAATAATACATAATAATCCTACCAAACCCCGGTAGTTCACAGTTGCAATCCCTGCATTGAGTAGTGGGAGCAGAATGATTATAAATTTGAGGTTAGCCTGGATTACATAAAAAGATCCTGTCCCAAAACAAAACAAGTAAAGAATAAATAAGATATAACAACCTTAAGCATAGCCATATATGAGGAATAATCATATATGTATATGAAGCATATACATTCTTCATAACAGACCATCAGAGTATGTGAAGATAGCCTGACATGGTGGCACATGCCTGTAATTCTAACTCTTGGGAAGTAGAAACAATAGATCCACAAATTCAAGGTTCAAGATCATCCTCTGGCCAGTGAGGTGTTTAAATAGCCAACAAGCCCAAGGAACCTAGGGGGCACATGGTGGGAGAGAGAACCAGCTCCTGCAAACTATCCCATTATTTACACAACACGTGTTGTGGCTTGAGTGGGAGCCACATATTTATGTACGTATAAATAAATAACAGATAAATGAGTAAATAAATATAAAAACATTTTAAAGACTACCCTCAGCTACATAGCGAGTTATAGTGAGGTCAGCTGGGATAACAGATCTGTCTCAAAAACTCTGACAAAAACGAACCAAAAATAATGAAAGCAGAACTACAACTATTCTCAGTGTGAGAGAGAATAAGAAAGTAAAAGGTCAATATGCAGTAGACATATAAATTGCCCGCTTATCATCTTAACCTGATAAGTCATTTAGATAACCCAACAATTTTTAAAAATATGGTTTTTTTTTTTTTGAGACCAGGGTCTCATGTTAACCCAGGTTAGCCTCAAGCCTTTTATGTAGCCAAGGACGACCTTGAACTTCTGATCCCTCCACTCTACCTTCCAAGCTAAGTGTGCACCATTACACTTAGCTCTATATTAATCAAGTTCTACTTAATGTTACTGGTCTATATATAAATTTTAAAAATAATACTAAATGATCAAAACAAAAGAAATACTTCAGAATAAATAACAAAAGGTGCAAAATTTCTATACTGACTATATTTACAGATACAACGTAATAGACCAGCTGCTAGAGAGGCCCCCACGGGCAGCCACAAGGCACAGGCCAGACAGGAGAGGCAGCAGAGAGGACCTGGGTGCTACTGCGACCATCAAGTATGTGGTGGAGTGTGCAGGGATGGGGGAGAAAGGAGCGAAATGGATGTGCATTGTGAGAGGCAGAACTGGAGGGTGGTGAAGAATGCCTGATGTGAGTAGCCTGTGCTGCTACCTGAGGCCATGGTGATGTCCTGGCCTGTGCTGCCACCAAGAGTCATGTCTAGTTCCATAGCCCGGCAGCTTCAGATGTCTGGCCTGTGTTAACACCAAAGGCCAATCTGATATTCTGGTCTGGGCTGCTGCCTGGGGCTGTGTTCATGTCCAAGAGCTGCACCAAGTTGGTTCTGCCCCTAACTGGTTGTAGCACCATTTAGGAGAGTTAGCCAGCAGGACATGGGAATGGGAAGGTGTGGAGATATCAGAGGACAGATCCATTTCCTCCAGTCTTTGGGTTTTTTTTTTTTTTTTTTTTTTTTTTTTTGGTTTGTTTGTTTTGTTTTTTCCAGACAGAGTTTTCTGTGTAACAGTCCTGGCTGTCCTGGAACTTGCTTTGAAGACCAGGATGGCTTTGAACTCACAGAGATTCTCTTCCCTCTGCTTCCCAAGTGCTGGAACTAACTGTGAGCCATAGCTTCTTTCTGTCTTTGTACGCCTTCCTTAAATACTCTCTCTGCTCAGTTAAGGCGTGTCCCCACCACTGCCTGCCTGGGAGCCTGGAACTCCTGTAAACTAAGATGATCTCAAACTCGATTGGATTAAGGACATAGGTCACCACTCCTGAGATACTCCCTGTGCTGGGATTAAAGCTGTGAGTTACCACTGTGTGATCCTCCTAGACTGACTGTGGGTAGATCCCTCTGATATCTCGGAATATTTTTATTATATTTGAAAATATCCCTACAGGAAGGTGAGCAGAACTCGGGAGAGCACTCTGAACCTCCCCTGAGCAGCCTGGTAGAGCTGGCTTTGATGGCGTGGTGCTGAAGAGCCTGCCCCCCCCCCCCCCCCCAGGTGTAAGAGCAGGAGAGCTGGTACTGCCTCTTTCCAGGGCAGGGCTGGAGAGCTGGCCTTGGTGGTGTGGGTGCCAGAGAGATGACTCTGCTTTTTGCTAACTGCTGCAGGTAGGAAAGCTCTGGTCCGGTCCCTCCCCTGAGCAAAATGGGAGAGCTGGCCATGGTGGCACAAGCCCAGGAGAGTGGGTGGGCTGACCGACTCAGTTTACACGCAAACCCAGATCCAGGGTGTTGAGTTGGCCCACCCCAAGAACTTTAAGAACAGTTGGAGCGTGTGAAGGGGTGGGTCCCATAGAACAAAACTTCAGAATCTCCATGACACAGGACAAAGGATGTCTGAGAGGAATCAGGATGAAGATTTAGTGTTGATACTGTAGCAGAAGCCGGAGACCTTGAACCAGATCAAAGACTCATAGCAACGAACATTTTGCAAGTTAAGCTCTTTGGGTACTGAAGCTACCTGGATGAGACTTTTTTTTTCCTGTTTTTTTTGTTTGTTTCTTTCCCTTTGGGGGTAACAAGGATGGAGGGTAGATATGGAGGGAAGGAGAGCTGAATGGGATTGGGGTGCGTGATGTGAAATTCACAAAGAGCAAAACAAAAAGTAAAGAAACTTGAAGACCTAAATACATGTATTTGGGGTTAGAAGATTCCATGTCTTGAAGAGCAACAAAGAATCAAAATCAAAATCCTGGCAACATTATTGAAATAGTAACAGATGAGCAACGGATTGTGAATACTGCCATCATCTTGAAAATAGGTAAAATGGATAATTTCCAGAATTCTTACAAAGAAGCAAATGGGGTGTCGTATGCCTGTCATCCCGTCATCCATCCTTCTCTCTAAAGGCTGAGGCAGAGGAATTTCAAGGTTGAGCCCAGACAGGTCAACTTGTGAGCTCTGTCTCAAAGAACATGCAAAGGAGAAAATTAAACAAAAAAGAACTGGGCCAGGGTGGCTAACTGTAAACGCTCTTGCCTCCAAGCCCTACAACCGGAGATCCAGCCCAGAACCACTGGATAGAAGGCAAGAACCGACTTCCACAAGCTGTCTTCTGACAACCAAACAGGCACTGTGGCTTGTGCACTGGACGTATGTTTTAAAAAGAGAATTACTTTTAAGTGTGTGTAACTGTGGTGGCTACATACTGAGGGCAGGTGCTCACGGAGGCCAGAAGCCCTGGATCCCCTGGAATGGAGTGACAGGCCCCAGGGAGCCTTAAATAAGTGCTGGGAACCAAACTCTGGTCCTCTGCAAGAGCAGTTTATGCTCCTGACTGTTGGACCTCTCTCCTGACCCAAATAACTGTTTGTTTTAAAAGAATTATACAAAGCTCCAGTCATCTAGACAACATAATGTTTATAGACGTGCAACACGGAATAGACTAGAATCTAGCACAGGAAGTAGCAACAGTTAACAATAATAAACTGGATATTTCAAAATAATGAGTAAAGAATATTTTGTTTGTTCTCAGTGTTAGAGAAAGTTTTGTTAAACTCTACATAACTGATGAATCACCAAGTAGGGGCTTTAGAGTTATACGCTATCTGCCTCCTGCATTCCTGCACGGAATACCAACCCCCATGACCTATAAAAGCTTTGTTCAATTTCAGCTTGGGGCTCTCTCTGTTCCTGCGTGTTCAGTGAGCCCCAGGTATGCTTGGCAAATAAAAAATCCCCTTGCGTGTTGCATGAGAGAATGTCTCTTGGAGTCCTCCTTTTCGTGGCGGATTTCTCAACTCTTACACCAGCTCAAAGAAACAAAGAATGTCTGAGATGATAGCTAGGCCAACTGTTCTGAGTGGACACTGTATGTTGTGTGCATGTATGACACTGTACTCTGAAATACATAAGCCACTATGTGCTATTCAAAAATTAAAACTTGCTTAAGAAGGAAAGAATTCTGAAACATGCCCACATGCATGAAGTTAACTGGCTTTTCTACAAAGGTGACAGAATAATTCAATGGAGAAAAATGACAGGGCAAACATGTAATTGAATAGGTGACTTTGTCTACGGAGAACTGTCTTTGTATATTACATTGCCAGTTAATACAAAAAGTTACAATGTGAGCCCCTGCCATTGATGCTCTGGGAAGTAAATTTCCATACAATGGTTGCATTTCAGCTTTTTAGGTCACAGGGGTAGTGATAACTAAATAAAATTAATTAAGATGTTGTGATGACCCTGAGATTATCAAAGTATTACTGAGAAAATTTGATAATACTGTTTAACATTTTAGTTTTGGATGATGTAATAAAAACATCCTTCTGTTTTTATTCAAAGGAGGAGAAATTTCTCATTCTATTTACTTATTTATACAGGTCTTAAGTAGGCCAGGCTGGCCTTGAACTCCTACGTAGCCAAGGATGACCCTGAATTTCTGATTTTCTTCCCTCCATCTACTGAGTGCTGGGATTACTAGCAGGTACCTCTGGACTGTGGTAAAATTTAAGTGTTAACTGACAAGGCTAGAAGACATGTTTTTAAAGTTCTGAGAGCTTAAGCAGAATGTAGTCAGCTTTGTTAAAAAAATTATTAAAGTCTTAAGCGTCTTTTGTTCCATTTTTGTTTTTTTAGAGCACCATCCACAGCCCCTGCATCGGCTCCTACCTTGAGATTTCTGCACCAACTTCCCTCAGAGATGAACTGTCACATAGGAGTAAAAGCCAATAAATCGTTCCCTCTCCACATTGTTACTTTGTTGAAAGACAATTTTAACTTTAAAAATTGCACTAAGATTCAATTTATATCCATAAATATTAAAATACCTTTCAATTAATATTAATACTTTATATAATATATTACAAATAAAAATTACTACAACAGCTGTCCTTAAAATAATAAAACTAAAAATCAATGTTACTTAAGTTTGCCATATAACATTCATATCACCTAAACTTCCAAGATACATACTAAAATATATCAAATAAAGAAGTCTTCAACCATTTCATAAACCAAAAAATATAACATTTAATGTTTTATTATTCAAAATTCAGCCATAAAAAACACAACTCAACATCACTATTCCTTTCCCAAAATAATATTAAACATAAAAAACACTCCTTATAAAGTTTGCCCTTTTAACATAAAATGGCCAGTTAGACAAAAAAACTACCCTTACATCAACTACTAACAATACATACACTGTCCAATCTAAATAAACAAAATAACAAATAAAAACTAATAAAACCTGTGGGGATTCAATAAAAGCTTCAGAAGTTTCGGAGATATCAGAGGGAATCTACCCACAGTCTATGTGGGGAGTTAATAAAAGCTCCAGAAGTTCCAGAGCTCTAACCACAGTCAGTCTAGGAGAATCAGAGAGTTGTGATTCAAGCCTATAATCCCAGCACAGGGAGTATCCTGGGAGTGGTGACCTATGCCCTTAATCCCAACCGAGTCAAGTCCTTTTAGACTATAGAAGGAATTCCAGGCTCCAAGCAGGCAGTGGTGGGGCCACGCCTTAATTTACCAAGGCTTAAGGCAGACATAGAGGAGGAGGAAGCCAAGGGAAGTGAGGCTGAGGAAGCTGGAAGACAGCGGGGTAAGATCTAACTGTGGTGTTTATTCTCTCTGATACCTCTGACTTTCTCAGAGATCTATCCCTGAGTCTCATTTATTTGTGCAACAAAACCCTACTTAAACAAAGTAAAACAGTCCCTCCAAAATTATCCTAATTATAAAAAAATCTGTCAAATAGCTTAGGCCTATAACCAAAATAATAAATACTTCAACAACACAAAAAACCATAAATGATTGTCCAGAAAACTAAATGTCACTGTCCTCTCCCAAGTCTTAAAAACTACTCTCCTATACTTCCAGCTTTCGAATAATATATTTTCCTTCTCAAGCCTTAATTAAATTAAAAAATAAATAATTAAAATTACTATCCTATCATCTCTTAACAAAAAACATTCAAGTGTTAAATTTTTACTATTCCAAATAAACAATTTTAAAATAATTCATATACCTCACCATTTGCCAATATTCTAAACATATATAACATACCTTGTATTTATTAAGTTTTAGTTATAGATTAACTCTACTTATGTTTTGCCTTTTACTCCTCAAACATTACCTATAATAATTTCTATTACATATAGTCTTAGTTTAAAACTTTCTTAATTAAACAGCAACAAAAAGAGATGTGGTAAAATTTAAGTGTTAATTGACAAGGCTAATAAAAGACATGTTTCTAAGGTTCTGAGAGCTTAAACAGAGTGTAGCCAGCCCCATTTAAAAACTATTAAAATCTTAAACGGCCCCCTGTTTTGTTTCTGCCTTCTTAGAGACCAGATCAGCAACCCTGTTGTAAGACAATCCTAACTTCAAAAACTGCACTAAGGTTCAGTTTATATCTATAAATATTAAAATACCTTTCAAGAAATATTAATACTTTATATTATATATTACAAATAAAAATTACTACAATACTGTACCAAGCTCCTGCTGTGTTGGGATCAATCCCAAAGCCTCCTGGGTGCCAGGAAATACTCTCTCAACAGAGTCTGATACATCCTCAGCAAGTCTTATATATTAAAACCCAGAAATACATTTTCTCCTTATGAAAGACTGAACAAAACCATAAGTGACTAAATTTCTCATTGTGTGAGACCACACTCTCTAATCCCTGGCTCCTGCCTGTATAAAAACTGTTTCCTACTGCCTGCCTACGTGAGACATTCTTCTCACTGAAAATTTGGAGCAGCTGAAAGGAAAATTACAGTTTTATTTAAGAAAATGCAGTAAAAAAAAAAAGGCCAATTTCCTTGGCAAAGAAAGGGAAATTGATGGCAATGGGTAAGCACAAAGACTGCAATCTCAGAGAACCACGTGACAAAAATCTCAGAGATTCCTTGTTTTAAAGTGTAAAGAGAGCTGGGGTGGGGTAGGGTGGTGTATGACTATAATCCCAGCGCTTGGGAGGCAGAGGCAGAGGCAGGGGCAGGGGCAGGGGCAGGGGCAGGGGCAGGGGCAGGGGCAGGGGCAGGGGCAGGGGCAGGGGCAGGGGCAGGGGCAGGGGCAGGGGCAGGGGCAGGGGCAGAGGCAGGGGCAGGGGCAGAGGCAGAGGCAGATGGATCTCTGTTTGAGGCCAGCCTGATCTACAGAGTGAGTTCCAGGACAGCCAGGGCTACCCAGAGAAACTCTGTCTCAATAATAATAATAACAACAACAAAAAAGTCATAAAGAGAAATTCTAAGAGTCAAACATTAGTTTTAAAATGTCTTAATCTCTGCTCTCAGGTGAGAATATCACAAATGCATATTTAATAATGTTAGTGAAGCTCTTGTATTTTAATGAAAAGATTTCTATATAAGTCATTTAATTAATCAATTAATTAAATGTATTTACAGACAGGATCTGTAGTCCCAGGCTGGCTTTGAACTTCCTCTGTAGCAGAGGATGACCTTGAACTTCTGATTTTTGGCTTCTACCTCAGGAGTACTGAGATTACAGCCAAGCATCACCTGACCTGCTTTTGTTCAGGACTAGGTATGGAACCCAGGGCTTGTTGCAGAGTAGGCAAGGCTCTCATTCTGCTTATGGCCAATAGCACACACTTGGGCAATTGTTAGCTCGGGTGAAAAAGCAGGTGCTACATTCTTGAAAAAAAAAATGGGAATCTCACAAATACTGAACAGCTTGAAAGAGTTAATATGTCATTTTAATGGTTTGTTTGCTTGATGACAAGGTTTAATGTAGCCCAGGCTGGCCTCCCTTTGTAGCCAAGGATGACCTTGAACACCTGATCCTCTTGCCTCTTGTCCCTATCTCCCAAGTGCTGGAATCACAGACAAGTGCCACCATGCCTGGTTTACTCAATGTGGTGGACAGAACCTGTGGCCTCTTGCCTGCCAAGCCGACACTCTACTGGTGGAGTTATCTCCTTAGCCCTATAATGTATTTTTAAGGTACAACTGTGATACCGGAAGAATAAAATGTGCTGTGTTGTCCTTCATGAACCTGGGACCTGCTCTTACCACTGTGGCTAGTGGAGGGTAGAAGACTGCTCTAACTAACTAAAATGTACATGTAGGGATGCAGGGATGCTGGTGGCTAAGCGCATGAGCTGCTCTTGTAGAGGACCTGGGTTTGGTTCCCAGCACCACATGGCATCTTACCACTGTCCATATCTCTAATTCAAGGGATCTGATGTCTCTTCTGGCCTTCAAAGGTATCAGGGATGCATTTGATAGACAGATGTACATGCAGGTCAAAACTCATACTAATCAAAATAAAATGTAAATGTAATTAAATTTTGAAACCTTTTCCTGGGCATGAGATGTAGCTCAGCTGGTAGAGGGCTTGCCCCTGTGTAGCATAAGCTGGATGTTGTTGTCATAGCTTGTAATTCCAGAACTTTAGAAATAGGAGCAGAACTTTAGAAATAGAATAATTAAGGTCATCTTCAGGTACATGGGGGAGCTTAAACCTAACCTGGGCTACAAAGGACCCCTGTGTCCACCCCACCCAAAAAAAAAAAAAAAAAAAAAAAAAAAAAAAAAAAAACCAAAAACCAAAACTGATCCTCCTCCAGGAAATAGCCAAATAAATGAAGTCATCATCCCATATCAAGGAAACTTCTCTTTGCCACAGACACAGACCATTACAGAAAAAAAAAAAAAAATACAACCAACCAAAATGCAGAATGGAACCCAGTCCAGTACAACACAGCTCCTGCCCAGAAGAGGGGTCAGAAAGCCGGAGGAACAGGAGGTGTGCTGTGAGACTGTCTCCTAGTGATGGCAGAAGCTACACACATAGTCTTGGCAGCCTGACTGCCTGACCACGAGCAGAGCAAGGACATGCTGACGTGGATGAGAGAGTGGAGACCAGAGGACTTCAACTCCTCACACAGAACTACAGGCAGCTCAGGAATAACAAGAGTGGGAGGAACAGTCTTCCCTGGGGAAGAACACACCAGTAGGTTATCCAGAACCAAAGGGTCAGTCCTGAAACTGTCCACACAAGTAACAGTAATCAGACTGGGTAGGTTGTATTCATGTATGTAAGTGTGTGTGTGTTCACATGCATATGCATGTATGTAAAACAATTAAAGAAAAAGAGGCCATACATTTGAAGGAGAGCAATGGGGGTTGGTGCATGAGGGGGTTTGGAAGGAGAGAGGGAGGGGAGAAATGATGTAATTATGATCTCAATATAATTATTAAAAATATTTTCCTGCTGTATACTGTGCTTTGAGAGTTTTGTTTTATTTTTAATTTTTTAAATGTCTGTGCGTGCGTGTGTGTGTGTGTGTGTGTGTGTGTGTGTGTGTGTGTGTGTGTGTAAGGGGTGGGGTGCATGCCATAGTGCTTGTATGCCCGTCAAAGGACAATCTGGGGAGTCAGTCATCTCCTGTTATTTGACTATCGGGATTAGGCTCAAGTTGTGAGGCTTAGTGACAAGTGCCTTTACAAGGGAGCCATCATGGCAGTCCTGTAGTGTTTTGGAGACTGGCTCTTGTTACGTAGCCCTGGCTGGCCTGTAGCTCACAGTGAATCTCCCGCTTCCTCATCACAGGTTATGCACTGTGATGCCCGGCTAATGGAAGGGTCTTAGGACCAAGCTGCTCCATGATTGTAACCCCCAGAAAGGTTGTGATTGGATCTGACTTCATACTCCCCAAGTTCTCATTTCCAAAAGGGCCTGGGAGACACCATCGGGTGGAGTCGGCCTAGGGACAATTTTCCTTTTTATCTTCTCAGTAATTCAGGAATGTTCCACCTCTGAGACAAGCCCCCATAGAGATGTGTTCTCTCACATGGTGCCAGAAGGGCACTGAGACTCTCTCTTTCTGCCTGTTTCCGGAGTTTTCCATGACTATAGTGGCACCTGAATGCTCAAATTACAGAAGCCATCCAGTCGCCATCTCTTCCGTTGCATAATGGACCTGAGGATGCACTTGCACTTGAACACACTGCCGCAGGCTCCTTCCACCCCCGCCCCCCCAGTGCAACTTACTAACTGCTTCTTAGGAATGCCTACTTCTGCAATTGGCTCGCCCCATCAATTTTGTATTAATTCTTAGCTTGCCATCTATAGTTAACACACTAAGGACAAAGCTAACTGTGTTACCCTATGATACCTCACCTCATTCCCCCATTTTGATGGACTTTAGAGACTTAAACTTCAAAGACCCAGGTTCCCCCGACAAATGGTGTAAAAATGATGGTATTAATGATGTATAAACAAAGGAAAGGCCAAAAATCATTGCAACACTACAATTGTAAGCTCACGCCACTACGTCATATCCCCTCAGAGAGCTCGGGATGACCCAGTCCTGGCCTTACCCAAGTCCTTGGTGCCTTTCTGTAACTTCCTTCATATTTACAATCCATGGACAGAAAAACCGACTGTGCAACCCAGAACAAGACAAAGCAAACTGGGCAGGAAGCACCTTTTAGGGTGCTTGCTGCTCTTGCTAAGACTGAGTGAAATGACGCTTTTCTAATCGAATCCACACAGACTCATCTGCAGAAGTTAACAAGGAATGAGATGAAACTCACTTAGTCAGTCTGGGTATCGGGAATTTCAAACACTCTGCAGCTCATTCTCACAGGTTAGCCAAGACTGCACGCCAAGCAAAAACTTCCTTACATTGGAACAACTACAGTGATATATATATATATATATTTTGAAATCTGTGTCTTACCTCATCCCAAAATGATATGATGTGGACTTTAAAAAATTACTTGTTGCAGGAGGAGTCCCACCGAGGGCAGAGTTCTCGGCTGCCAAGCTGGCCACAGCCTATCTGGGGCTGAGAAAGTCAGTGTAAAAGCAAATTCAGGTACATTTTATTGTTCTGGTTTCGGTTTGTCAGACAACAGGGGCAGAATTTAGGGGAAAATAATTCTTAGAAAACAGTTGATTGGTTGAGGTACTGTTTCCAGGCAGCTGATTGGACCAAGAACTGTTTCCAGGCAGCTGATTGGTCTAGTGGCTGTTTCCAGGCTGTCTAGCCAGTAGATTGCTTGGTCTCCAAGGGTCACTCAATCCACAGTATGCTAGCAGGTCTCTAAAGCTTGTGCTTTGGAATTATAATTTTCCCCATTACAGAAGCTTATTGAAAAAAAAAATGTTAGTACTCTAAGAATGCTCATAGGAACACTGTCCCCACCCTCTTATTAAAAATGCATCTTCCCTAAGGAACATGAACCGTCTTGTGAAGCTGAAGATTGCTAATGTGTTTTCCACAACTCCAGGAGAGACTCAAGCTACTTCACAGAAAACAGGGCTTTAAAAAGGCAGTTGTGAGCCACAGAGTGCAGGTCACCTGCTGACCTGTTTTCTGGCTTTTCTTTTTACTTCTTAAGTACATAAAACCATTCCTACTTCAGTACTGGAAAAAATGTCTGAAAAGAAAGATTGGGTGTGGTGGTATAAAACTTGTAATCCCAGCACATAGGAAGAAGAGACAGAAAATAAGAAATCCAAGGCCAGTCTCTGGTATATAGCCACGTTTATCCTGGGCTGCAGGAAACCTTGCCTCAAAAATAAAAATCAGGGCTTAAGGAGACAGCCCAGAGGTAAAGTCTTGCTATGCAAACATGGTGACCTGAGTTTTTAATGGGTGAAGAGTTCAGATTACAAACACTAATGTGAGATAGTTTATCCAATTCTTAGTTTGGAGAAACATTTCCATTGTGGATATTAGTTACTAACTTCCTACCTCTTAAGAAAGCTCTAGGATTTGGGAGGTTGAGGCAGAAGGACCAGGATTTCTAGGGTTATCCTTAGCTATGCAAAGGGCGCTTGAACCCAGCCTGGCCTGTATGAGACTCTGCCTCAAAATAAATAAGTAAAAAGAAGAATTTCAGGTCCACATCAGACCTATTGAATTAGATTTTCCATTTAATGAGGTCACCAGGTGAGTTTTGTACGTTTCAGGAGCAAACCTGCAAACCTGGGCCCTAGGAGCTTCTTTTTCCCTTTAAGTCAAATACATGTGTGGATCGCAGGCCAGCCTCGGCTCCCAGGTTTTCCTGCTCCAGCCTCTGGAGCACTGGGATTATTGCTGAAGTTTCCAGCTCTATATAATAGAAGATTAGTAGAATGCTTGTGCTGTGTAGGTATTATGGTAACAGGACACTATGGTTGAGGCTGGAGGATTGCCAGTTCCAGGGATATGCAGTAAGCCTATGTCTCAAAAACACACAAGTTAGTAAATATATAGCTTTGCCAGGTAGTCAGGTGATAGAGTGCTTGCCTATAATGCACGGAAGTTCTGAGTTCAGTCCCCAGAACCTCAAATGAGGTGTGGTGGAGCAAGCCTATAATTCCAGCACCCAAAGGAAGAAGGGAAAAGATCCTTGGGTACTCAAGGTGGTTGAGGCCACTCAGGGAGTGTACAAGACTTGGTGTCAGACAAACACAGAACTCCCAAACCATAAACCAGCAACTTGAAAAATGGGTCAATAAATTTGTTGTTTTGAAAGTTGTGTGTGGTGGTGCACATACACCTATAATCCCAACACTTGAGAAGCAGAACAAGAGGATAAGGAGTCTAAAGCTGGCCTCACCCACACACTCAGGACCAACCTGGGCTTCTGGAGAGCGTCTGTAATCTTGTTTCTTAGGAGGCTGAGGCAGGAGGATCAGGCATTCCAGGTCAGTTTAGCCGGGCCGTTTTTCAAAAGAAAAGAAAACATTCGAAACACATAAGTGGCAGAGCTTAGGTTGGATGAAGGTTTTCTGGCAGTTTTCTAGTTTTGTGCATCCTTCCCGGCCTGTGCAGCCTGCTCCTTACATGGTGGCACACCTACTACACAGAATTGTGCACACCGCAGCATGTCTGATAATCTCAGAACTAATAGTTACTGCAAAAATTGTGTTATTCTCAAATGAAAAGGCAAACAGCATCACATATCATTGAAGACAGTTGAACTAATTTTTTATGGCACGCTGAAGCAGATAATTCCTATCTCTGAAAGCCTTGGCGGTAGCGTTTAAAAAAAGCCCTCTGCCGACAATCGCTAGTATTTTGCAGTGAATGATATGAGTTGGGCAGCAGAGTACTAGAATAGTCATGACTACTTAATCAAGGTAGGTTACACTGACCTCTTTTACTCTGAATTTGGTGATAGGGCCAAATCCAGCATTTGGAATGAGACAGAATTAAAGAACCTGGTTAGCTGACCTCATTTTTTTTTTTTTTTTTTTTTTTTTTTTTTTTTGGATTGACAAAGCGGAGAGAAGCTGGATTCGCTGGGTTGTAGCGCCATCTCGTGGAACCGTGTGGGGAATATTATTCCGTTTTCATGGTAGGAGAATTATAGTTTTATCTTTTCATGTGATTATATCTAACGTCTCAGTATCTAGTGTGTACAGTTTGGTTCTGTTTGTGATAGTCGAGGCAATAAGCAGGCTGAGAACAGAGTTGGGTGAGAGGGCTTGTCTCAGATGCACGGTGCCTGGGGTATGTTCCCCAGCACTGCATAACCCAGACGTGGAAGGTAGATGCAGGAGGATGATGAGAAGTCCCTGGGCATCTTCAGGCTACATAGAGATTTTGAAGTCGGTCTTGGGTACATAAGATCCTGTGCTTAAAAAGAAAGCAATAATAGCTTCGTTAAATCCATTCTTCTGTTAAGCCCTGAGAGAATGGATTTCTCAGAAAATTAGGTCATTTGTACTAATTTAATGTCCCCTTTGAGTTTTCCTGCTTAGGCTTTGCTGTTGTTAGATGGTTTTATTTTTATTTATGTGTATGTGTGTATAGGCTCCCACCAGACATGCCTTCTAGGAATTGAACTCTGGTCCTCTTTGAAACCAGCAAATGCTTCTTAATTGTGTGGAGCATCTTTGGAGCCCTTTGCTTAGTGAGGGGTGGATGGGATAATCCTCTAGGGGACTTCGATCAAAATCCATATTCTAGCACTTTAGAGAGGAGTCACTTGGGGCACTTAGCAAGGGAAGGCTGTACTAGAAGAATATTGAACCTCATAAAAGATGCTCTTTCCTTGTGTGGCTGAAAAGCAAGCAGTAGGCAGCCATGTTACAGATCAGTGCAATCCACATGACCAGAAGACAATGATAAGGGTTAGCATTTCCTTCTTTGTTAGAAATGGTCTGAGAACATAGAACTACGATGTACTTAATTATAGAGATGGAAGTGAGACAGGCCCCCAAAGTGTGTCAGCACTGAGGTGCTGAGGTTTTCTAATTGTGCACCAGGAAGTTAATAAAGAATCCAGATTAAGCTGATTTATAGAAGAGAAGTCGACAGCTGGGTCTGGAAGCACAGGCTTGTAATTTTGACTATTTTGAAGATGAGGTACATGATCACAAGTCCAAGACTTTGATGGGCCACAGAGTAAGTTTAAGGTTAGCCTGGAAAATTTAGCAAAACCGTGTTACTGTCGTTCTTTTTTATTAATAATAATAAACCAGGTAATAATGGGTCATGCCTTTAATCCAAGCATTTGGGACACAAAGGAGGACAGATCTCTGTGAGTCAGAGAATAGCCTGGTCCACACCAGATCTGGCTACATACAGAGACTCTATTGTCTTAGTTATAGTTTCTATTGCTGTGAAGAGACACCATGACCATGGCAACTCTATAAAGGAAAACATTTAATTGAAGTGGTGCCTTACAGTTACATGGTAGCGTACAGGCAGACATGGCGCTGGAGAAGGTGCTGCTACATATTGATATGCAGGCAACGGGAAGTAGACAGGCTCACTGGGTATAGTTTGAGCATACATGATACCACAAAGCCTGCCTCCACAGTGACACACTTCCTCCAATAAAGCCACACCTACTCACACAAAGCCACACCTCCTAATATACTTCCCTTTGGGAGCCATTTTCTTTCAATCTCTATACATATACATACATATGTACACACACACACACACACACACACACACACACACACACACGCACAAGTTAGAGGGACAATACCCTTCCTGTTCTTCATTCTCCTCTCTCCAGACTAGCTATTAATCCTGCTGGCCCACAGGAGCCCTTTCTTCCCATCCCATGTTCATGCCCTGGGGACTCAACCTCTTTCCCACAGCCCCTCTCAGACTTTCCATCTATTCCATCTCCATCCCTTTGTGACACCCACTGACCCACAGAAACACTCTCTACCACACTTGCCTAGGATCCAGAGTGGGCGACAGAAACCAAAGAACAGAACACATTCCCAATAAAGATGAGACCAGATATCTACACCAAGAAACACTTCATACATTGTAACTCCAGGTGACTGAACCCAGGGCAGAAACACAAATGTGAACAGCCAAGACAGTATGCCTCCTCCAGAAGTCAGCAACTTTAATGCAACAGACCCTGAAACACGCAATTTAGTTAAAGCACGAGACACTGACTTCAAAACGGAAATTATGAATATGTTCAAGAGCCTTAAAAGCATATGAATAAATACATGCCTTCAGGAAGATGTGGAAAAGAACACAGAAAGTTGAACACAATAATGAAAATACTTCAAGTCACGAAAGTAGAATTTATCAAAGAAATAGAATTTAACAAAGAAATTAATTTAACACAGAAAATTCCAAATGAAAAAAAAATCCTAGAAATAAAAAATGTAGGATGTAAAACAAAAACCTCCAAGGCAAGCCTCACCAATAGATTAAAAGACACGGAAGACAGAATCTCAGTTGTTGAAGACATGGCGGAAGAAATAGATAGCTCAGTTAAAGAAAATGTTAAGTACCCCAAAATACAAACACTAAACCAAGAAAAGACCAATTCTGTGGTGGAGGAAGGAGAAGAAACCAGGTGCAGAAAAGAATTTTTAAAAAATTAAATCATAGAAAATTTCCTCAACTAAAGAAGAAGTTTGCCTATGAAGATGCAAGAGGCATATAGCATCAAATATCAGGACCAGAAAAGAAAGTCCCCTGAATACATAATAATAAAAACACTGAGCATATAGAACACAGAAAGGATATTAAAAGCTGCAAGGCAAGAAGACCAAGCAACATATAAAGACAGCCTCTGTTGGGATAATACCTGTCTTCTCAATGATCCTTCTAAGAGCTAGAAGGACTTGGTTGGATGATCTACAAACTCTAAGAGACCACAGATGCCAGTCAGCCAGGTTACTATAATTAACAAAATTCTCAATCACTGTAGATGGATAAAGAAAAATACTTCATAATAAAACTTAATTTAAGTTGTAACCACAAATCCAGCTCTATAGAAAGCACTAGAAGGAAAACTTCAGTCTGAAGAGGTTAATTACACCCAAAAGGATGCAAGGAATAAATAAATCAAGAACAGTACATCAAAAGAGGCGGGGGGGGGGGGACTTCACATCCTAACAACAAAATAACAAGAATTAATAAACATTATTCATGAATAACTCTTAGTACTAACGGTCTTAATTTTCCCAATAAAAAGACACAGACTAACAGAATGGATATGAAAATAGGATCCATCTTCCTGCTGCATGCAAGAAACACACCTCACCATCAAGGATAGACACCACATTTTACCCTTTAGGGTAAAGAGCCGAAAAAGCTATTCTAAGCAAATAGACCTCAGGATCAAGCAGGAATTTTAATATTGATAAAATATACTTTAAATAAAAACCAATTTGAAGAAGCAGAGAAGTGTGGTGGGCATTCCCACATCAGAGAAGGACACTACATACTCATTAAAGGGGAAAAAAGTCTTATCAAGAGGGTATATGTAGTAGGATTATTTTACATTGTAAATAATTGTCCCGCCTATTCGTTTAATAAAAAGCTAATTGGCCAGGAAGCAGACAGGAAGTGTGGGCAGGGCTACCAGACTAAGAGAACTCTGGGAACAGAAAGAGCAGAGCTGAAATGCCACAGAGATGCTAGTTAGACTCCAGATGAGACACCAGCAGATGCAGCGGAAAGAAGTTGAAATGCTGCTCTGAGAAAAGGTACCGAGCCCCATGGCTGAACAGGATAAGATCATGAGTTAGTTTAATAGCAAGAGCTAGCAAGTTATATACCAGAGCCGTAGGCTGGTCAGCATAAAATTAATACAAGTGTCTGTGTGTTTCTGTGGGACTGTGGGTCTGTGGGTCTGTGAGTCTGAACCACAAGCTGGACAGGATAGAAACTACTACTACAGATATTACAATTGCTAACATCTTTGCACCAAATACAAGGGGAACCCAAGCTCCTAAAAGAAACATCAGTACAGATAAAATCATAAATTAACCCTAATACAGTAGTAGTGGTGACTTCAACACTCCACTCTCACTAATAGACAGGCCATCCAGACAAAATTCAAACAAAACGGGCCTAGAAGACCTCTACAGAACATTTCATAAAACACAAAAGATAAACTTTCTTCTGAGCGGCCCATGGAATATTTTGCCAAATTGTCTAAATACTTTGATTCAAAGCAAGACTCAAGAGATAGAAGAAAATTGAAAGAACACCTTGCATCCTCTCTGACCACCGTGGCTTAGAACTGGGTATCAATAACAATAGAAATGGCAGAAAGTATGCAGTCTTATGGAAACTGGACAACTCTCTACTGAATATGGGTCAAGGCTTAAATGAAGGAGGGAATCTAAAACATTTAAGAATTGAATAAAACTGAGAATACAAAATAACCAAATCTATGAGACCCAAGAAAGGTATTTCCAAGAGGCAAGTTTCCAACACTAAGTAGCTATATAAGAACTTGGAGAGATCTCTTATTAGTAGTTTGATGGCACACCTGAAAGCTCTAAAGAGAAGAAATAAAAGAGGAGAAGGGAAGAAAATAACCAACAACAAACAAACAAACAAACAAACAAACAAAAGACAATACAAAGAATCAGTGGAACAGATTATTCACCATGTTGAAATTAGCTTCATACCCGGATATGTGGTGGCGGTTCAATATATGTACATCCGTAAACATAATCTATCACATAAACGGACAGAAAGACAAAACCACATGATCATCTCATCTCATCAAAGGCAGAAAAGGCCTTTGACAAAAAATGTAACATCTATTCATGGTAAAAGTTCAGGAAGTGTTTCTTCTGGAGTAGAGTTCCAAGGAGACACAGTCCACCATGGCAGAGAAGGGACGGTGGCAAGAGCAAGAAGCAGCTGGTCACCCTCTATAGTTTCAGGGGTCAGGTCCATCCGGGCAACAAGGGATGTGGGCCAGGGCAGGGGGCCGGCTGGCCAGGCCTGCACTTCACTTAGAGTTCATTTACAAAGAAAGCAGTGCTTCCTAAACATTGTACAAAGAAATAAAACCAAAAGCATCAAGGAAGAAAAAAAATATATAGCAGGGCAGGGGTGATGCAGCCTTTAATCCCAGCACTGGGGAGGCAGAGGCAGGCAGATCTCTGTGAGTTCAAGGCCAGCCTGGTCTACAGAGTGAGTTCCAGGACAGCCAGGACTGTTACACAGAGAAACCCTGTCTCGAAAAAGCAAACAAACAAATAAAGAGAAACACAAAGGTTAACAAAATGTATTTTTTTGTTAAAGAAGGCTATAGGAAAGGGATATGCTTTTAGGCTTTTAGATGAGAGAGACTTTAATGGAGAGTTTGTCCTTAGGAGGCAGAAGAAGGCAGATCTCAGGATCCAGGACAGGCTGTTCTACATAAGGAGCTCCAGGCCAGCCAGGACTACATAGGGAGACTCTGTCAGAAAACAAGGTTAAAATATATTAAGACAAAGCTAGACGAAGGTTTAAGTATGTTGTATGAGAGAGTTAAAACATAAAGCAAGGTGACTTTTATTCAAATGGTCACTACATTCCTCAAGTTAAGGCTCAAAACACTGAGATAAAAGTCATGCTGGATTTCCTGTTTCTAAAGATGTTTTTGAACATTGAATTTTGAATAACATTTTTTAATACAAACGACTGGCTTTAGAAAACAAGACAAAAAGATTTGGGTTAGTGAGAAAGAGGGCTCAGCGGGTAAAGGTGTTTGCTCCAAGCCTGATGACTGAATTTGACAGAGAAGGAAAACTGACTCCTCCGAGCTGCTCTCTAACCTCCACATACACATATTGTGACACCGGTACACACACAGACACATACTCACATACAAGCACACAGACACACACACAGACACACACACAGACACACACACACAGACACACACTCACACACACACAGACACATACACAGACACATAGATAGACACAGACAGACACACACAGACACACAGACAGACAGACACACACACAGATATACAGACAGAGAGACACACACACACAGACACACACTCACACACAGACACTCACACACAGACACACTCACACAGACACACACACACAGACACACACAGACAGACACACACACACAAGAGAAACACAGAGATACACTCACACACAGTCACACCATAAATAATTAAAAGCAGTAAAGGGTTTTAAAAGATATTTAAAAACAAACAAAAAAACCTCATGGTTTTATCTTTTTACTAAGTGAAACATTTAAAACGAAGAGAATTTATTCAAATGCTAATTCCCATGTTTTCCCATTGGGTTCAGGACTTTTCCTCAACAGTAAAATCTCTTGTTAGGAATGTCAGGACTCGATATATCACATAGTGATTGCAGAACTTGTTTTACTGGACAAATCTGGCCTATTATTTATTCCCACTGGGTTTATGATCCTCAATCCTCTGATTTGTTGAGTGAATAGATGATGGCACTATTAAAAGAAAGAAAACCTAGCAAAGTTAAAGCCTCTGGCTTTTGTAGCCTAAGACATTTGCATCAGTTCTTCTAAATCTCTATCCCTTTTGGAAAACATTATCTCCTTATAAAATAAGGGCGCAGTGTCTTATAAAATTAATATGAGCTGTATCAAAGGGCTCCTACACTGACATAAGGGCCTTAAATATAACTAAAATGGCAGTACAAGCCATAGCCTTTGCACCGTGAGTTCCCAAGAGATAAAAAACCAATGGGCCTCAGCCAAGGAGATGTCATCAAATGAATCACGGCACACTTCCTCAAAGAGTCCCTTTGCCTGGAGAGAAAGGGTTATCTCAGGTAGTAACAACTAAATAGCCAGCTCCAGTAAGCCAGACTTCGGGACATAAACTCCCAGGGTTTACTTCTCACCTCGGACTTGATTCGGTGGCTTCTGAGAACATGCCCGCATAGACCTCAGAAGTGCTGGATGGCACTTCTTCAACAATATCAATAACCAAGTGTTCCAAGTAACTAAATATTTTCCAACACATTTAGATATGAAAATTTATCCAATCTATTTAGCATTTTTCTTAGCATATGCCTAAATGATAAAAAATGCCAATCTCGATTTTAGAAAAACTGCCAAATGAGGATGATATCATCTCTTCCCATTAATTGTATTTTTGCTGTGACTGCTTTGTTTATTTAGAACCCCATCATAAAACCAGATCAGGATCATGGTTGCTCATGGACTTGACATGATCCAGAAGTTTCTTCCATAAGTTTTACCAGCCTTTCCTCTTTCTCAAAGACCACTTTTCTGCCTATGACTTCGTCTCATTTGTATCTGAACCAAGGAATAAGCTTTCCTAGTGATGGGGGTCTTGAAATAGCATTTTGAATAACATTTGGTCTCCACAAGTACAAACTGTGATGTTGGAGGAGGTTCTTTGAACTAAACATTCCACAAAGAAGTTACACATACACTGAACATTTTACAAAGGCCGAGTAATTCATTGGTTTTCAACCTGTGAGTCACTAGCCCTCTGGCAACCCTCTAGCTCTAAAAATAGTTATAATACGATTCATAACAGTAGCAAAATTACAGTTACGAATTAGCAAAGAAAATAATTTTACATTTGGGGTTCACCACAACATGAGGAATTGTGTTAGAGGGTTGTGGCATTAGGAAGGTTGACACCCACTAAGCTAATTAGAACATCAGTGGTTGTAGAGTGGTTGAAATTGTAAAGATCTAGAGGAAGATTCCCCCAGCTATCCTTAGATGCTTTAATAGCCATTCATCGCCCAGCTCTCTGTGTCTGACCTAACACTTAGGCCTATCACAGGAAGCCTTCGGGGACATACTACCTAACATCTTCCACTATTCAAAAAGCTAAAATTGCCATCGGATCTTTTAAAACGTCATAGCATCTGAGGCCTGTACCAGGCGTCCCCCACTTCGCTGTGATGGTTAACCTCAACAGCCAACTCAATGAGATATAGAACTGCCCGGAAGATGGGCCTCAGGAAATGCCTGTGGGGATTATCCTCCTTAAATTGAGAAGGTAAAACCAATCCACTGCTTACAAAGGAAATCCAGCAGAGCACCAGCATGCTCTGCTCTTTGCTTCTTGACTCTGGATTCAATGTAACCAACTGCTTCAAGCTTTTGACACTGTGAGTTCTTTGCAAAGATGTACTGTAACTCTGAGCGTAAGCCAAAATAAAACCTTTTCTTTGGCATTGTTTCTGTCGGAGTATTTTATCACAACAACAGGGAAAGAATGCCATGACAGAAAATAGGAGCTGTTGATGTGATAAACATAAACGTGGCTCTTAGGCCTTTGGATTGTTCTGTGGCTAGAATACAGAAGAGTTAGGTGCTTTGAGATAGAAAAGCAGAGATTAGGCAGCATTTTGGTAGGTGCTTAGTTTAGAAGACAGGAATTCTGAGAGAAGACAAAGCACCATGGGGGCAAAACCTCCCACACAGCACTGGGACAATAGGAAATGCTGTCCTGACTCATCAGAGGCTCTATCATATCATCAGATCAGAATTCATCAGAAGAAAGAAATTCTAAACTGAAGGCGTTCCCTGCTCAGTGATGTGTTCCTCAGAGTCAGCACACAGTGTGGCCCATGGGTCCAGAGCACAGCCCAAAGTGGCAGCACGGCCTATGCATGTGACATTGATGAGGTCATTTTTAGTGAGAGAGTACTTGGGGAGATAACCAGAAGACAGGAAGATTTGGGATTAGCAGGTTTTACATAAACTGATGGCTCTTGCAAGTAATTTATTAAGAAATACAATCCCTTACAACAGTTTTGAGGGGAGAAACTAGACCAAGTCAGCTGGAAGCTAATCAAGCAATATTGCACAAAGGGCAATATGAGATATCTCAACAGTCTCAAAGACTGAGCACCGAGCTTTGGGGCTCCAGTCTCTTCAAGGGGGAAAAGCCAAGTTCCCAGGTACTGAAACTCTAACTCCTTCAAGACCCTGGGCTAAATCTGCTCCTGAGCAAGGACCTAGAACTAGGTTCCTTTTGTCCTTCATAGGTGCTGCAGAGAAAGTCTTGGCTGGATCCCGTTCTCAACAGGCATGGAGTCCTGTTACATAGTTTCAGAGTGTAGCTGAGGCTGGGAAACTTGTGACAGGGTCAGAGCTTCTGCAAAGCAGGTCTCCCGAGGCCACTGTATAAAACTGTGAATGTTAATCCTCAGCTACAATGGAGAATCCAGGTTATCGGTGATGTTAGGATCATAGCCATCAAGGAAAGCTGCAGGCATGGGATGGAACTGGCCTGAGGGAGAGGCTACGTGTGCTGCAGCAGAAGAGTTGAGCCGTGGTAGTACCTAAGCCTTTTAGAGTCCAGTCAGTTTGGTCAGGGACTCCCCATCCAGTTATAGAATTGGTGTTTGTACTTCTGGATTTTGGTCTTTCTTTGGTCTGATCTTTCTTTGCTATGTCCCTATTCTTCCATTCTGGAATGTAAATATTTATTCTGTGCAGTCGTATGACAGAAGTATGTAACTTGATTGCATAATTTTATTGCATATGAGCTCACAGTTAAGAGCGTAACTTGAGTCTCAGATGAGATACGGACTTTGGACTGTGGTGATATGTTGTATATTTAATAAAATTAGTCTAGATATACAATATATCACCACATTGAACTTTTAAACAGAATTGTTAAGGACTATTGTTTTAAAGTTGGATTTCATTTTGCATTATGAGATTAACATTAGACTCCGAGTATAAAGTGTGGGCAAACTTTGATTTAGAGTGTGATGTACTGAGTATCAAGTTGACAGTGGGTGGAGTTGAGATGGTTAATCTCAACCGTTACTTGAGACCTAGAAATACCTGGGTGATAGGACTCCTGATGATTAGCTTGACTGCATAGAAAGTGATCTGAGCCCCCACATGCATTGCTTTCTATTGCCGAATTATCTACTGACAATTGGTTATATATAGGATTAATATTTATTAAGGGGTTTATATAAACACTCACGGATACAAATTGAACTTTGAGGCAATTTTTTGAGAGTAGAACTGTCCCACATCATGATGGTGCCAATCCTCTCCCTGAGAGTGAAGGAACAGGAAAGAAAGGCAGTGTGCAAAAGGGTTTTCAATTGGTGCTGGCCACGCCCCATTCAGGGTCCTGAGATCCCAAAGCTATGTCTCTAGGTCTCCCTCAATAACGCCTGAATCTCACTACATGTCTCCCTTTTGTCTAATTAAGAAAGTTTTAGATTTAAGTATAAGGCTATATATACTAGAAATAATTATAAGGTAATGCTTAGGAGAGGGAGAGGCAATAACAAGGTTAAATTATAATTAACAAACAGTAAATATAAGGCATATTTTAAATGTTAAGAATATTGGTAAATGGCAGTATATAGGAGTTATTTTTAATAATTGACTCTGGACGTCGGAATTTTTTTTTAAATTAAAGGATTTAAGTACGTCTGTGTATATGATGCGTATCAGAGTATAGGCACGCAAAAACCATGGTACAAATATGGAAGTCCAAGGACAAGTTTTGGAGTTAGTTCTCCCTGTTTACTGTCAGACTTGAGTGGCAAGAGGCTTTACCTGAGGAACTGTCTGTTCAGACTTTCCTACAGATCAGCTATAGAACTGGTGCTGTAAAACCAAACTGTTACAGGACACTTGCCACTGTGATGGTTATTAGTCTTGTCAACTTGATATAATCTAGCATCATTTGGGAAGGCCCTCATGGAGGAACTGTGGAGATTAGGTTGGCCCATAGGCACGACTAAGGGACTTTCTAAATTGGGTTAATTGAGGTAGAAAGACCTATCCTGAATATAGGCGACACCATTTTTTAGAGTGAGATTTCTGTTGGGGTTACTGACTGTCGAGGATCAGGAGCCGCTCAAAAGTAGCTGCTTGGCCAGAAAGCCTACGGTATGTGGGCGATGACTCAGAAAATCTACAACTCTGAAGCTTCTTATGTAGCTCACAGCCAACTTTACAACTATCTCTTTTTATCCCACAGTGAGATTCTTTTCCACCCCTCAGTAATAGTTTACTCCTTTTTATACCAAGGGTAGTAGTCTCAGTAATCTTTCAAGCTCCTATTTCAGATAACCCTGTGTTTACTTCCTGAGGTTTGAGGGCCTCTTCTTCTTGGTGCAAATGCTTCAATTTGGAGGGAATGTTGCAGGCTCTGAGGAACCTGTCTTACCAGAGGGAGCTTCACAGACGGAATAAGATTGTCTATAATGTCAGGGCAAACATTTATATGATTTCTGCCTAAATATATACATATATTTAATATATAAATTTAAATATATATTTATATATTTATATATTTTTATATATTTATATATATTTATAAATTTAAATATATATATATTTAAATCAGCCAGAAAGAAAAGTTACGCTGTTCTGTGGGAACTGCTTCTCTCCCTTGTACAAGCTGGAAGACTCCATCCTCTCTACTCAGCACTGCTTGGGCTGATAAACTCTGAGAGAGGAACAGCACCCAAGTGCCCACCCAGGAATCGAGCTTTTGATCATCCTTAGGCACAGTCCCAGTTCCTGGCTGGCATGTTACCACTTTTCACCTGAGGTCTATAAATCGTCTCTGCTTTAGCCTGGGCTGGTGGCTTCTTTGGCTCTGTTCTTTGGGACTGGTGAACTCACACCGGGAGCCACGCCCTCTACACCTGCATTTATCTGTTTTTAATCAGGTCTGAACTGGCTGGTCTTTTGCGTTGGCAGAAACATATCATCTGCCTTTTAAATTAAACTACAGAAAGCGGAGCAGAATTGGTAAAAATCTTGTTTAAGTACATTATCTTGTGAAGGAGATAATTATTTCTCCCATTTCCTCAGCATGTCTTTAGGCAAACTACCTGGTGGGGGAGGAGTTGTGCCTGGCAAACTCGGATTAACTCTAAAGGGAGGGAACAATAATACAAACAGATAATACATTTGGGGCTAGATTATAATGACGTATCTCTTTTCACCTAAGGCCAGAGGTAGAATTTAGAGTAAGAGTGTTCTAGTTTGATTTTTCATTGCTGTAAATAAAACACTGGCTAAAAGATCTTGGGGAAGGAAAGCATTTATTTGATGTACTGGTCCCTCATGAAAGGAGACAGGGCAAGAACTCAAGTAAGAACCTGAAGGCGGGAACTAAGCAAAGCGGTTGGCGAAATACCACTTAATGGCTGGCATCCCTGGCTTGCTCACCTAGCTTTCCTATACAGTCCAGGCAATGGTTCTCAACCCCTAAGTCACAAAACCCTTAGCAAGCCTCTATTCTTAAAATTATTGCATTATTATTCATAACAATAGAAAGATTACAGTGATGAAGTGGCAACAAAAATAATTTTATGGCTGGAGGTCACCGCAACATGAGGAGCTATATTAAAGGGTCAGGAAGGTTGAGAACCACTGACCCACCAGCCCATAGTGGATCTGGGGCTTCCTCATCAACTAGCAATCAAGAAAATGCCCAAGAGACATGGCCACATGTCAATCAATTCCTTAGCAGAGGCTTCCTCTTCCTAGGTGTAGCATGTTGACAACTAAATTATTAGAAGGAGGAACCAGCTTGCTCTTAATGGCCACAGTCACAATAAAGCCCTGATAAATCTTAAGGCTTCCTGGTCTACAATGTCCTAGTAGAAGCCTTGTAGCGGAAGAGGTAGGGTGAATTCCTACTTCTGACAATTATACACAATTAGAGATTCCTTTGAAACAGAGACTCCAAAAAAAAAAAAAAATCCTCAATGTTTGCGAGAGAGAAAACAAAAAAACATTAAAAAACAACAAAAACCACATCAAAACTGCCTGACCCAGAAATGACAAAGTCTTAAGGCTTCTGGAACTAATTTTTCATGTTGTTTCATGGGTCCTCAGGAGCATGTTCCCTACCTCCTCCTCGAAAAAGAATTTCCTCATTTGTAATAGCGTAGTCTCTAGTTTTCAGGACTTTCTGATCCAGGTAAGGAAGAACTCTCAGATGCCACTTCAAACCCAGGTCTAGCAGAGACACCAAACTTGAGCTGTGATTAGTGAAAAAGCACTTTCAAGTGTAAAACATAACCTTTTAAAAGTGGCAGGTCAGTCCACAGGTGGAAAAAAGCTTGGATTCTATTTTGGGGGTTTTCTCTTGTTTAGCTGGGGGAAAAAAAGGTGCCCGTCATTCATTTGCTTAAGCACAAAGCAAAACAGGCGTGGGGCGTGGCAGACAGACTCCGGAGCCTGAGGGGGCGGGGCCGGAGGGGCGGGGCCGGGCGGGATCGCCCTCTAATTCGCAGCAGCTTCCACTCGCTCACCTGGGCGGAGCTTTCTCTTCGCCTGACCTCGGAAGGAAGGGGGTGGGTCCTTTGGGGCGGAAGTCGCAATGCATTGTGGGCTCGCCGGGAGCCTCGGAGTCCAACCTGAATGAAAGTGGCGCGCCGCCGCTGAGGAGCCGGGTGGGGCAGCTGGCGCTAGGGTTCGGGCGGGCGGCTCGCTCCAGAGCGGTCGGCTAGGTGGCGGTGTGCGGCGCCGACATGGCTTACAACAAGATTCCGCCGCGGTGGCTGAACTGTCCTCGCCGCGGCCAGCCGGTGGCAGGTACCCGGGAGGGGGCTGAGGGCAGGTTCGAATCCCACCACTCCGGCCGGGCCTGGGGAACCGCGCGCTCGGCTGCGGCCGGTCCCGGCTCCGGCAAGGCTGAGGGGTGAGGACGGGAGGTGGACAGGAGGCTCCGGGAGCTTTTAAGTTGGTGGCATCTTTGAGGTCTCTCTGTCCGGCGAGACTTGTTCTCGGAAAGGGGACAGGAGCGGAGTGTGAGTCTTCTTGAGATCCAGGAAAGCCTAAAGAGAAGCGAGGCTGAGAGGCGGGGGATATTTGGTTTTTCTTTGAAATGCACTTTTGTGGAATGTTTTCGTCTTGAGTTTGACATGGAACTTCAGAGCTGCTTTTTCTAGCAACTTGGAACGATGTCGACTGAACCTAGGAGCCGAAAGCATTTTTTATGATAAAATTGAGGCAAGAATACAGGAACTGTTTATACTGATTTACCCTGCTATAGAATAATCATTGGACAGTTGTTTGCAGATCTTCACTGCTCCTACCTATTTGAACAACATCCAAAATACAGAGAGCACTGGGCGTCGTTGGCGCACGCCCTTAATCCCAGTACTGGGGAGGCAGAGGCAGGTGGATCTCTGTGAGTTCCAGCCTGGTCTACAGATCGAGATCCAAGACAGGGTCTAAAGCTAAATAGAAAAACCCTTTTTTGAACACCCCCCCCCCCAAATAACCCCCCCCCCAAAAAAAAACCCCAACAAAACCAAATCACATCCCCAAACCCAAAACAAAATACAATGAGCAATTGCATGGAGCTGGTACTTGGAACTTTTCTCTGAGAAGTTCATATTACTTACATTACCTTCTGGTTGTCATTCTTCTGAGTGACTCTTAACTCTTGAGCTAAATATGTATTAAAATATCTTTATTAAACTACAACTGTGCTTAAAAATAAAACAAAGTACAAAGCAGACACGTTTCAGGATGGCACTTATGTGCCAGATAAATGGGAACGAGCCCTGGTGTTACGCTTTATTTCCAGCACAGGTGGCCACACTAACACCAAGTCTAGGGATGGTCAAGTGAATCGACTAGCCAAAAACCTGAGTTTCAGGCCTTGAGGGCTGTCTTAGTGCTGCTGCTTTTCCAGAGGTCACAAGTTCAGGTCCTAGTACTCACAAAGAGTGGCTTGCAACTACTTAGTCCAGTTCCAGGGAATCTGAAACCCTCTTTCGGCTTCTTCCAATACCTGCACACACGTGGCATATAGTCATATAATTACACACGCATACACTTAAACAAAAATAAACCTTTTAAAAAGTTGAGTCTAATCATGAAGCCATATGTATTTAAAACTCATGCTCTTCATGTGTTTTTCTATTTAGTTTACATCACATATTTTTACTTTAATATAGTTTTTTTTTTCTCATACAACCCACCATGTAGCTGCTTATGGACTCAATATGTAGACATAAGTAAAGTAATATGATGGCTTCTGCATAATATCATGGCTTCTTTTATACACTATTGTATGATACTTGTGCAGCCCCCCCCCCCCCAGACAACTATTGATGTGCTTTCTATCATCAGTGACATTCATTTTTTAATAAGTGGTAAACATCATGTACTCATTATGTGTGTATGTGTGGCCTATGTAGTTTGAGGATAACTTTTCACACCTGATCCTCCTGCCTCTGTTTTGCAAATATTGGAAGTGGATATTCATCCCCTTTCCCATTTCACTGCTGTCAGTTTTTAAAGAGACTTGAGTTGTTAGAGTAGTATATTTGTCAGCTCCAGTCTGTAGTTAGCCTTTTTATTCCCTTAACTAGGAGGGGGTAGTGTTACAGCCTTTAATGGCAGCTCTCAGGAGGCAGAGGCAGGTGAGCCTGGAGTTTGAGGCAACCTGGTCCACAGAGTGAGTTTCAGGCCAGCCATGACTGTACAATGAGACCCTACCGCAAAAAATAGGAAAAGTAAAAGGAGAAAGTTTAAAATTTTAACTAACTTGCAATTTACTATTTTTTTTGAGACAGGGTTTGTTTGGCTGGTCTTCAACTCACAGAGATCCAAGTGCCTCAGCCTCTCAAGTGCTGGGATTAAAGACTTACTTTTTTTTTTTTTTAATAGAAAAATCTTATGTGTATAATATTAAGCACATATAAGCACATATTTTACAATATTACCATATGAAATTGTTAGAAGTAGGGATACTGTGATTACTTGTTTATATTGATTTTTTTTTATTTTGTAAGCTTTTATTATTATTATTTTGTTTTGTTTTACAAGACAGGGTTTCTCTGTGTAGCTTTGGAGCCTGTCCTGGAACTTGCTCTGTAGCCCAGTGTGGGAATATGTTTCAAATTTAATAAAAACCAATCTGAGATATCAGAGGGATCTACCCATAGTCAGTCTAGGAGGATCAGACAGTGGTAATTCACACCTTTAATCTCAGCCACAGGGGATGTCTGGGAGTGGTGACCTATGCCCTTAATCCCAGCAAGTCTGAGTTGAGATCAGTTTAGTTTACTGAAGAAATTCCAGGCTCCCAGGCAGGCAGTGGCGGTGTCACACCTTTAATCTTAACCTGGATGTGAAATAACTGAGTGAAGAAGGTATTTAAGGCAGGCATAGAAAGACAGAGCAGGCAGAAGAAGCCTGAGGAGTGAGGCTGAGGAAGCTGGAAGACAGCTGGGTGAGATCTGACTGTGGTGTTTCCTCTCTTTAATACTCAGCCTTTCCCTGAGATCTGGCTCTGAGTTTCCTTCATTTGTGCAACAGCCCAGGCTGGCCTTGAACTCACAGAGGTCCCTGTCTTTGCCTCCCTAGTCCTGGGATTACAGGTTGTACCACCACTGCCCAGCTTTGGAATCATTTCTTAAGATTTTTTATGAAATCCTCAGTCAATAAAGCCATATAAACAATTGGTAAAAGTGATTTAAATGATTTAGAGATGATGGCAGATATATGTAATTCTGGTATTTGCAAGGCCGAGGAAGGAGGATTGATGTGAGTTCAAGCACATCTTGGGATACACAGTATCCTGCTAAGACTGTCAAAAAAAAAAAAAATAATTTAAAGCCAGGTATGGTAGGTAGCATACACCTATAGTTCTATATAATTCTAGCGTTTAGGAGGCTGGGGCAGGAAATGTCCAAAGTTTGAGGCCATTCTAAGTTACATAGAGAGATCCTGTCTCTCACTTCCTCTGAAACCCTTTTTCTTAACATTTTGGAGCCTTTTGAACTTGCCTTCTGTGTGCTGGAGTTGTTTATCTATTTATTTATTTTTTTGTGTTATTGTGTGTGTACAAATATGTGCTCATGCCTATACAGAGTACAACTTCTGAAAGTTGGTTTTGTGGGTCCAGGAATTGAAATTAGTTTGTCAGGTTTGTTGGCAAGTGCCTCTATAATAAGCCACTTTTCTGACTTCTGGGATTATATTTTATTTAATTTTACCATTCACCCTTTACTTACTTAAATATTTATTTATTGTGTTTTCAGGCAGGCTTTTACTATGTATTCTAAACTGGCGTAGAACTTGCTGTATAGTGCAGGCTGGTCTCAGACTCAGAATCTTCCTGCTGTAGTCTCTTGTGAGCTGCATTATAGACATGCTCTACCATACTCACCCCATATTCCTGACTTCTTTCCATAGTTTTTCTTTTTTTATGCATATAAAGTATTTTCCTTTACTGTATGATTTGTGAATATTTTTCTTTTACTGATATACTGTGCAAAATAATGGCTTTCTTTATGAAGACCTAACATTAGACTTGTGAGTAATCCTCCTGCTTTTCATGTCTCAAATTCTGGGATTATTGGTGTTCACCACTTTGCTTATCATATGATGTTTTCTTTTGTAATAATGTGTTTTGATCATGTTGATGGGCCTGCCACTCTACCTTGTTTCTCTCTCCCTCCCACTGTTCTTCATTATTTTAAATAGTCCTATGTCTACTTTTAAATATCTAAGAAATTTTTTTTCATATTATAGAAAACATCTATTTAGCTTTTTGAGCCTAGTTTATTTTTCCTAATGTGACTGACTCCAGTTACACCCATTTTCTTTCACATCGTAATTTAGTTCTTCTTTGTTTCAATGAGGTTTTTTTGCCCCATCTGGCCAGTGGTCCAGACCCACAGATCTGTAGCCCGCTGCTCAGGCCCCCAGAATGACTTAGATGTTTATATTAACTTCATGCTGTTTGGCCTATGGCTCAGGCACATTGCTAGCTAGCTCCTTCATCTTAACTCAACCCATTCTCGTTAATGTGTCCACAACGTGGATCGTGGCTCACCTGTGTTCCTTACATGTTTCTTCTTTGGGCGTCTGGCTCGATCTATCTCTGACTCTGCCCTCCTCCTTCCTATGCTCTGATTTTCCTGCCTACTTTATTTACGGTGCCTGTAATGGGCCAAAACAGTCCTTTATTTAAAGATTGATATTCAGAGCATACAGAAAGACATTCCCACATCACCTCTTCATCTTCTTTTTAAAAAAAGTTTTAAAGAATTACTTAGTTTATGTGCATTAGTCTTTTACATATATGTATGTGCCTTGCCTGTGCTTGTGCAAGTGGGAGTTGGAAGGGGGAGTTATGGATGGTTGTGAGCCACCATGTGGGTGCTGGGAATAGAACCCTTGTGCTCTTCAAGAGCAACACATGCTCTTACCTTACCTCCTGATCCATCTCTCCAGCTCCTATGATTTAGTCTTCAAGTTACAGTAATACTCCATTGTGTATATATACCACATTTTCTTTATGTTGTCACCTCTCACCCACACCTAGGCTAATTCTATGACTTGGGGTTGCAAAAGCCATGAGTATGCTGACTTCACTTCTTTCAGTTATATCCCCAGGGTTGAGAGAGCTGAATTGCATGGTAGTAGGTCTATTTTTAGGTTCTTTTGAACAACCACCAGATTAATTACCGTAGCATCTATACTAATTTTAATTCTCAACAATAGTGCATTGGGGGTCCTCCCACCCTTATTAGCATTTGTTGCTTTTGTTTTTCATGATAAGGTAGACTTTTTTTTTTTTTTTTTTTAAATAAGGATTTATTTGTTTATTTTGTATACAACATTCTGCCTCCATGTATGCCTGAATGCCAGAAGAGGGCACCAAGTCTCATTATAGATGGCTGTGAGCCACCATGTAGTTGCTGGGAATTGAACTCAGGACCTCAGGAAAACAGCCAGTGCTCTTAACTTCTGAGCCATCTCTCTAGTTCAAGACTGTAGGCGGAGTTTTACTTACAAGGCACCAGTCTAAGATTAATATTTATTAAAATATAAACCAACACTCACAATACAGGTAACAGCTTATAGTGGTGCCTGGACAGGGACTGGAGTATCTGAGCGATGGACGATGGATTCCAAACCGGTCTCTCCAGCAGCCAGGAACCAGGAACAACCCCCTCCCAGGGTCTCAGTAGCCCCTTATCAATGGGGTTGGCCACACCCCCTCCAGGTTGGCCACACCCCCTCCAGGAGTCAGGGACCCTGGATAAGCGTCTTCAGACCTTATCAGCTGACACCTGAATCCCACCACACAAGACAGACATTTTAATTGTGCTATTTATAAAAGTTTGAGGAGTGTCTTAGTTTCTTTTCCTGTGCTGTAATAGATACTCTGTCAAAAGCAACTTAAAGAAGGATGTGTTCTAGCTTTCAGTTCCAGAGGGATACAGTCCATCATGCGAAGGAAGATGACAGTCATGGTGGATAGTATGTCGGCAGGAGTATGGGTGGTTCATGCTGCTTAGCTCCATTTTTCCACCTGCATAGTTTAGGATCTCAGCTAGGAAATGGTACCACCATAGTGGCTGGTGCTTCCTATCTCAATAACTCCACTACAGGTATGCCTAGAGACCCATCTTCCAGGTGAATCTAGATTCTGTTAAGTTGACAACACTTACCATTACATGGGGTATTAGTGTTACTTAAAATAATTAATTAAAAATATTGATTTTATTGTTTTAAATTATACATAAGTATGTGTAGGTGTTTGTATGTGGTTATGTGCATGTGAATGTGGGTGCCCACAGAGGCCAGAAGAGGATGTTGAACCCTGATGGTAAAATTATAAGTGGTGTGAGCTGCCCAACATGGGTACTGGTATTTGAACACTTGTAGTTAGTCTACGAGAGCAGTACTTGTAACTACTGAGCTATCTTCTCCATCCTAATTTAATTTTATTTTGAAACAAGATCTCACTATGTAGCTGTGGCTGCCCTGGAACTGTCTACACAGACGAGGCTGGTGTTGAATTCACAAAGATTTGCCTGCCTCTGTTTTCTAAGTGCTGAGATTAAAGGTGTACCCGTTATGCCTGGGTTAATGCAGTAGTGAATCCCCCAGGATTTAGGCTTTTCTCTGTTGGAAGACCTTGTTTTTTTCTTCTTTCTTTTTTTAATTGAAGGAAGGATCTTGCTCTGTCACCCAGAAAGGGCTTGTATTGGGCTCTCTCTGTCTCAGCCTCCAAGTGCTGAGATTGCAAGCATGTGGCACCATGCTGGCATGAGAGAAGCTACTATTACTATATTCTCATTGCTTATTCTAGGCTTAGATTGTTCGTGATTTCTTGTTTTAATTGGACTAGTATTCCCACCCTTTCTCTGAGATATAGTCTTACTATGTAGTCTTGGGTAGCCTAGAATTCTATAGGTAGACTGGGCTGGCCTGGGACTTCGAAATCCTTAGTCTCTGCCTCCCGAGTGTTGGGAAGAAAGTCATGCACCATCATGCCTGGAAAGATCTAATTTTCCAGTTTGTGGACTTAATGATAATTTATTCTTTGAAAATTTTATACATTATATGACATATTTCTATCACAATTGCCCCTCACTTTCTCTCTTCAGCTCCTCATGTTCCTCTTTCAATTTAACACTTTTTAAAATAACTGACTGAATCCAGTTAATCTTATTCATATATAAGTGGATGTGGGGCCATCCACTGATGCATAGTGCATACCCCTAAGAAAACTGACTCTCCTTTACTTAGCATGAAGCAACTGTCGGTAGCTCATGTGCCCCATTCCCCAAAGTTTTTTTTTTTTTTTTTTTTTTTTTTTGAGACAAGGTCTTATAGCCCATGCTGGCTTCAGACCTGCAATGTAGTTGCTTATGAGGTGACCTTGAACTCATCCCTTCTGCTGGGTTTACAGTCATGAGCTAACATTCCTTGTTTTGTATGGTGATAGGCTAACAAACCAGGATTTTGTGCATGTTAGGCAAATACTTCATCAACTAAGCTACAACCCTAGCCCTCCAAAAGGTTTCTGTAAGTTATAATTTCATCTGAGTTGGAAGTGTGTATTTGAGAATCATCAGTGTAAAGACTATTACAGACATATAGTTGATAATGTTTTGCTTAAAAAGTAAGCTATGCCAGTTTCTTTGACACTCCCCAAATTCAGAAGTTCTAATCAGTATATATATATTTCTTGCCCATATCACAATAATCACAGTGCATTATGTGTGTGCCAGGCAGCTTTCCTGGATAACTCTTCTGTCATTGGTATCTCCAGGTTCTTTTCATCTTTTGATGCTCCTGTAGACCTCTAAGGTTGCCATGGAAGAAGAGTGGGAATGAATAATCTGTTAGGGTGGTTTGTGGCTAACTTCTCCGGTAGAAACAAAAGCAAAACATCTTCCCCAATGTAACACATATCCTGGTTTCTGTTCTGAGGTCAGCACATCTTTAAAGTATACTGGCTGATTTAATTCTGTAGTTTTTTCTATTTTCCAATGTTTCTCTTTAGTTGCTGTTTCTTTCTCATTAGCATTTAGAAAATTTAAAGTTAATAAAGCATTATGCAATCTATTTCTGGAGGTCTTTATTGCCTCTTCCTGTTTATTAAGCATGTCTTTTAGAACTTGATTTGATATAGGACTCCTTGCCTTTTAGAATTGTGTGGTATGCCTGTAATATGCTTTATATTGTAATAAACAAAAACTGTTCTAGGGACATATGCTGGACCATTGTTAGTCAATTTGTACAGGTATTTCCATGATGCTCATGACTATCTAATAGATCTGTAATGATAGAATCAGCATTTTCAAAACTTAAAGCAGTTGTCCATTGAAATCCTGAACATGTATCTATGGTATGGTTTATATATTTTAATTTTCCAAATTATGCAAAATGAAACACATCTGCCAGATTTTGTTCCTTTGAGTACCCTTTGGTTATGTCCTGTAGATAGTGGAGTTTGGCTGTGAATGTAGGACATTTCCTTATAATTTCCCTGGCTTGTTGCCAAGCGATGGAAAAATCTTTTTTCAAACCTTTTTTTTTTTTAAATTATGAAATTCTAAGTCCTCCAGCATATTTCCTATCAATAGCTAATCAATTTCATCATTACCTTGTGCTAGAGTGTCTAGCAGATCTGTATGGGATCTGATGTGTGTTATATATAAGAGATGATTCCTGTTCCTGATTAATTCTTGTAATTGTATAAATAATGAAGTTAATTTTGACTCATCAGGAATAAATTCAGCAGTTTCAGTGTGTAAAACAACTTTCTGCATACTGAGAGTTCAGTTAAAATCCATCAATGCGATGAGAATAGCATATAATTCAGACTTCTGGACAGAATCATAAGGATTTTGAGCCACTATAAAGAATGTAGAGGCTCCAGAAATTGGTGTTCTCTGTACAGTGTGAAATGCCACTGAGATGTTAAGGTACTAGTAGTTGTTGACAACTGTGAGAAGTGTTTTTTTCTACCTCCCAAAATGTAATGGCCTTTGGAAGAAGAGGGATTTAAAGGAGTGAGGGCAGAATTCTGATTAGACTGCATGAGAACTCAAAGTTAGTGTGAATTAGGTATAATTATGGACAGGTGAAGTCACTGCAGTTTTGTCTACATGTACAAATAAGTATTTGTATTCATTAAAATTTTTTTTTTTTTTTGAGTTAGAGTTTCAATATTTAGCCCAGGCTGACATGAAACTTACTATTCATTGTGGAGATCCACAAGTGTGGGAAAGACTTCACTTCCTTCTTCTCAGCTTATGTTCTAAATGGTACTTACCATCATATGCTGGCCACCGGACAGCATCCTCACTGAGGGTCCCTCGTGCTTCCATCCCCACGTTGGGTGCCACTTTTCCTGTCCTGCAGGATCAGTCAACAGAGGGTCTGGAAGAGAGAGAGTGGGACAAAGAATGGGAGGAGACACAAAGAATGGAGACAAGGCTGGAAAGTCTGCTCAAGTCTCAGGGTTTATTGTAACTTGGTACAGTATATACATGTTTCAGGGAGGCAGCCCCCCACCTGCTGGCTGCACTACAAGGAAATCGTAACAGTAACCAAAAGCAGGGGGTTGGTCATTGTGCAGAAAGAACAAAGTGTGCATCATGACATGGTGGCCAGGACCACAAGGAGTCACAAAATATATCGTTCATGCCTGGGAGAGAACCTCCTGGTTCAGAGAACAGTTCAACAGACCGAGAAGAAGGAAGTGAAGTCTTTCCCACACTTGTGGGTCTCCACAGTTCATTATTTAGAATTTAGAGAGATCTGCCTGCCTCAGCCTCTTGAGTGCTAGGATTAAAGGAGTGGGGATGAAGCTCAGTGTTAGAACACTTCACTAGTCTGCACAAAGCCCTTAATATAGTCCATATTATCACAAAGAGGAGAAAAAAAAGATGGTTATTTTGTTGTTGTTGTTGAAATGAGTTCGTGCTGTATAGTCAGGATGGCCTAGAGCTTATGTTGCTCCTCACTCTCTTTATTCAGTGCTGGCATTACTGGTTTGCACTGCCATGCCAAGTGAGGAAAGAATGACTTGTTTTGGTTCTTAATTTGAGAAGTTTTAGTCTGTGGCTACATGATCCTGCTCCTTTCAGTCTTGGGATACTTGATAAGTCAGAACATAACAGAGGAGGGTATGGGGGAACAAACTCTTCTCTTCTTGGTGGCTAGAAAGTAAAGAAGGATTCAAAATCAAGGTATACCCTTTAAGGATATGCACCTCCCAAAGACTTCCTCTAAATAGACAACTCCTGCTTGCATCTCTGCTACCTCTTAGGAACCCATTAAGTTAGGAATCTATGAATGAGTGAATCTGTTTGTGAAGTCAGCCCTCATGATCCAGTCACCTTCCAGATGTTGTGTGTGAACACCACCACATCAGGGAATGAACTTTCAACACTGCATGTTTGAGATTTAAGAGCCATACATCAACTGTAATCTCAATGCTTGTTAACCATGTCAGCAGATTCATTCCTAGGTCAAAGCCACCTTATCTATATCTATATCATAAACGCTTGTCTTTTTCTTTTTTCTTTTCTGTTTTTTGAGATAGAATTTCTCTGTATAGCTTTGGAGCCTGTCCTGGAACTCTCTCTGTAGACCAGGCTGGCTTTGAACAGAGTTCTGCCTACCTCTGCTTCTCTAGTACTGGGATTAAAGATTCAGTCTTAAAAATAGTCAAAATCTAAACCATGATGAATAGGCATTTAAAAATTGCTTATTGAAGGTGATTTTCTTGGGCTTATACTGTTAAAAAAAAAAAAAAAAAGGCACCAAACAGTAAGTCTTTAGCAAGTGATTTTGGTTAACACCATTTCAGCATTATAATGAATCCTTCATGATCTATCCTGAGATGTGGATAAAGTTCAAAGACAGAAGAAGTACTTAATAACTCTCGCATAGAGCCAGGGTTGGAGAAGTCCTTGAGTTAGTAGCTTACTTGTCTAGCATGAACAAAGCCCTGGCTTTGATCCCTACCATTACAAAAAAAACAAAACAAAACAAAAACAAAACAAAACAAAACAAAAAAAAAACCAAAACAACAACAACAAAAAAACAGTTCTGTCTTGGGAATCTTTTGATCCTTGCACTCTGAAAATTGAGGTAGGAGAATCAGGCTTTCAGGATTATCCTGAAGTACATATCAAGTTTGAGGCTAAACTTGATAATCCTGCTTTAAATAACAAACAAACAACAACAAACAAAAAGGAAACTCCCCCAAATACCAAAGCCATGTTACTAGAAACTTGAAATAAATTGAGATAAAGGGATGTGTTAGTACATATTTGCAACTCCAGCTTTTGGAAGATATTTATGAGATAGATATGAACATCTGTTCCTACTTACTACAGGTAGAAAATGACAATAGACAAGTAAGGATAGTATCAAAGTCCAACTTGGTGAGCTAATAAGTTTTATTGGGGTTATTGCTTATAGGAGCTGATGACTCTAGTGATTTAAAGTTTAGACTCCTAAAAAAAAGGATTTCTTTATTTATGTTTTATTTATGTATATGTGTGTGAGCCTGTATAAGTTTATGTGCACTGTGTATGTACAGGAATCTGGAGGCCAGAAGAAGGGATCAGATACTTTGGAACTTGACTCACATTCAGTTGTGTACCACCATGTGGGTGCTAGGAATTGAACCCAGATCCTCTGCAAGAGCAATAAGTGCTCTTAACAGCTGAGTCATCTCTCCAACCCCAAGTTTAAATTCTTTATGGAAATTTCATTCATTGGTAACTTTCTTTGTTTTTATTGCCAAATTCAGATTGATTAATTTGTGTTTCAAAGTTTCAAAGTAGCCTCATTTTAAAATATTGTTTAGAGTGAAAGAATATTATGGGTAATTATATTCATAGTTTTGCATTTTTTCTTAAGGTATTAAAAAAGTGGGGGTGGGTTGTAGTCTATTTAGTATAATTCTTGCTTACCACCAGGAAGTCCTGGGTTCCGTGCTCAGCACTACGTAACTCCAGTCCAGGGGTACAAGAGAGTCAGAAAATCAAGGTTCTCCTTAGCTACGCAGTGAGTCCGAGGTCAGCCTGGCATATGTGAGACTGCTTTAATAAAAACAAAGGCAAAATAAGATGTTATTTAAGAATGCAGGTTTGAAATAGCAGATTATGAAATTTTAGTTCTTTAAGTAATGAAAATTATTATTCACCTTAATATTTAGGAAGATTCTTACCTCTGAAGACGATGCTGGGGCCAAGATATGATAGTCAAGTTGCTGAAGAAAACCGGTTCCATCCCAGTATGCTCTCAAACTATCTTAAGAGTCTGAAGGTAAGAAGCACAGCTGTGTGCTGCTCATACCGTATTCCTCCCTGTTCCATCCATCAATAGCTTTTCTATGAGAGACGTGTGTACACATGGGTGTAGAGGCCAGAAGTCAACCTGTGCATGGTTCTTCAGCTGCTGTTCACCTTTATGTTTTTGATATAAGATTTCTTATTGATAGATTCCTTTGATACATATATTTATTTTCAGAAGCTTCAGAAGCTTTTACAATAGTAGGTTTCTGTGTGATTTTTGAATTGGTCTTTAGTGTTATCCCCTCCCCACATACCTTTCTTTTTTCTGCCTTATTCCTCCTGCCCCTATTTTATTCTCCTATTTTAGTTTCCCTGTTATTTCTCCCTAACTCCTTGGTAGATCCTCTCCTCCTCATTGGTCCTTTACTAGGTACTTAACCTGTGGCTATTCAGATTGTAGCACACATACTGAAAGCTGTCATTTGAGGTCTACATCACCTATCTGAGGAGGAATTATTCTAGCTCCATCTATTTACCTGAAAATTTCATTTTTAAAATAACATAATATTCCCTTGTGTAAATGTATTACATTTTTATTGTGTGTCAGTTGATGGACATCTATGCTCATTCCAATTTCTGGCTATTATGAACAGAACAGTAATGGACATGGATGAGTAAGTATGTGTGTAGTAGGATGTATAGTTCTTTGGTTATATGCTCAAGAGTAGTACATCTGGATCTTAAGGTAGATTGATTCCCAGCTTCCTGAAGAACTGGCACCTTGATTTCTATAGTGACTGTACAGTTTGCACTCTCCCCAACAATGAATAAGTATTCCCCTTTCCCAGTATCCTTGCCAGGATATGCTATCATTGTTTTATTGAACTTGACCATTCTGACTTGTGTAATATAAAATCTCAAAGTCATTTTAATTTGCATTTCCCTGATGTTTAAGGATATTGAACATTTCTTTCTCAGTCATTTGTACTTCATCTTCTGAGAACTTTATGCTTAGTTCTGTACCCCATTTTTAAATTAGTTTATTTTTTTAAGTTTTTTTTATATTTTATAAATACTAATCTATCAGATATATAATTGGTAAAGATTTTTTTCTCATTCCATCACATACTACTCTCTACTGAATGATAGCGCCACACAGAGCTTTCACTTTTGTGAGGTCCTATTTATTAATTGTCCATCTTAGTGCCTGTGCTATTGGTGTCCTGTTCAGAAAGTCCTTTCCCAGGCCAGTGAGTTTAGATCTACCCCCCATTTTATGTTCTGTCAGATTCAGAGCATCAGGTCTTATGTTGAGATCTTGATCCATTTGGACTTGAGTTTTGTGCAGAGTGATAGGTCTGGATCTATTTGCATTCCTCTACATGTGGCCATGAAGTTTGACCAGCATCATTTGTAATAAACAGTTTCTGGCCTGGACTTTACTGCCTAACCCAGAGGTTTGGACCCACTTGCAGCCCTGCTGTCACTTTGCTCCAAATAATTACCCAAAGGCTTATATTATTAACTTCACGCTGACTGACCTATGGCTTGATGTATTGCTAGCTAACTCTTTCTTCTTAACTCAACTTACTTCAGTTAATCTGTTTAGCTATGTGGCTTGGTACCTTTTCTCAGAGCCGCATTTTGTCTTCTTTCCTGTGTCTGCTGGCGTCTCACCTGGTGTCTCTCCTCTGCTCTTTCTGTTCCCAGAGTTTTCTTAGTATGGTAGGCCAGCCCATACTTCCTGTCTGCCTTCTGCCAATCAGTGTTTTTATTAAACAAGTAGGCGGGACAATTGTTTACAGTGTAACTGAACACAATCCTACTACAATCATTTGTTGAAGACGATGTCTTTTTTCCACTGTATATTTTTGGCTTTTTTTTTTTTTTTTTTTTGTCAAAAATCAGATGTCTAAAGGTGTGTGGAAATATGTCTGGGTCTTTAATTTAACTCCATTGATCAACATGTTTGTTCTTTTGCCAATACCATGTTGTTTTTTTTATAATAGTCTATAGTATAGTTTGAGATAGACTTTGGTGATAACTCCAGTAGTGCTTTTAATATTCATTTATTCAAAATTGTTTTAGTTAATTCCCCTTTGTGTGTGTGTGTGTGTGTGTGTGTGTGTGTGTGTATTTCCAAATGAAATAGGTTTTCTCAATTTCTGTGAATAATCTTATTAGAATTTTGATGAGGAATGCATTGAATCTGTAGACTACTTTTAGTAGGATGGCCACCTTCATAATATTAATTCAACTCATTCATGAACATGGGAGATCTTTCCATCCTCTGATGTTGTCCCCAATTTCTTTTCTGAGCATCTTCAAATTTTAATTATACAATATATATTAAGACAATTTTTTCTTTTTCTGAGATTACTGTGAAAGGAACTGCTTCCCTGGTTTCTTTCTTAGTTTTTTTTTTTTTTTTTTTCCTTTGGCATTAATTTTGTATCCTGCTACTTTTCTGAAAGTGTTCATCAGCTGTGAAGGTTTCCTGGATAGAATCTTTAATATATAAAATCATATCTTCTGCAAATAAGGATACTTTGACTTCTCCCTTTCCTATGTACATCCCCTTCAGTTGTCTTGTTTCCAGCTAAGCCTTCAAGTACTATATGGAAGAGATATGAAGAGAGTGAACATCCTGTCTTCTTCCTGATGTTAGTGGAAATGTTCTGAGTTTCTCTCCATTCATGGTGATCTTGACTGTTGGCTTGCTTGTCTTTTTTATCACTAGTTCATCCTGGACTTTTCTCTTGAAGCAATGTTGGATTTTCTCAAAGGCCTTTTCTTCATCTAATGAAATGGTCATGTGGTTTTTATCCCTATCTATTTATGTGGTGGATTTACACTCACACATAATGTAAGGCCTTTGGTAGGTAATGCAGTGAATTCAGTTTCAGTTTCATTGCTTGTATTTTCTTGTCATCCTTCCAAATTATGTATGACAGAATGATGTAGAGGATCTGTGTACTAACTCTTTCTGGAGCTCAGTTCAGGCCTACATTTCTTTTTCTCTTTCCCCTCTATTTTATTTTATGGGCTTTTGGATGGGGTCTCATGTGAGATTGTGTTTAAAATTGCTATATAGCTGAGGTGACGAGGATGACCTTGAAGTCCTGTTTTTCCTGTGTCTACCTGTCATGTACTAGGCATGAGCCACTACACTAGGCTTCAGAACTACATTTTAAAAATAGCCACTTAGATATATATGCCTCTTATTTTTATTGAAAATGAAGGTAGGATTTTAATTTATTTTCAAACCCATATCTTGTTTCTTTCTGATATCCAGGAAGAGAAATATATGTGCAGGGGCCAGAGGTTGATATCTGATGTTTTCCTCTGTCATTCTCCAAGTAATTTTTTTGAGACAATGTCCTTCACTGAACCTGGAGCTTGCTGATTTGGCTAGACTAGCCGGACAACAAAGCCCAGAGGATCAATCATCCTGTCTCCAACTCCCAGCTCGGGGAATACAGGTGTGTGTTACCACACCTGCCTTTTTATATGGGTGCTGGGGATCCGAACTCAGGTTCTCACGCTTGCAGAGCAAGCACTGAGCTGTCTACTTGGCTTTCACTTTTTACCCCCTCTGTGTGTAGCCCTGGCTGTCTTAGAACTTCCTTTGTCCTCATCCCCTCCCGTCCCGGTCCCGGTCCCCTCCCCTCCCCTTCCCTCCCCTCATCTCCCCTCCCTCCCCTCATCTCCCCTCCCTCCCTCCCCTCATTTCCCCTCCCTCCCCTCATCTCCCCTCCCTCCCCTCATCGTCTTTCTGTCTTTCTGTCTTTCTGTCTTTCTGTCTTTCTGTCTTTCTGTCTTTCTGTCTTTCTGTCTTTCTGTCTTTCTGTCTTTGTCTTTCTGTCTTTCTGTCTTTCTGTCTTTCTGTCTTTCTGTCTTTCTGTCTTTCTGTCTTTCTGTCTTTCTGTCTTTCTGTCTTGTTTTTCTGTCTTCCTGTCTTTCTGTCTTTCTGTCTTCCTGTCTTCTTGTCTTTCTGTCTTTCTTAAATGGAAAAGGGACACACATTTGTTGCATAAATGGCTTCTTACATATTTTAAGGCTGAATATAGTATAGGAATAGATATAAGTAGTGATTGTGGTAGCTACTTTGAACCTGGGTGATGTGTGCCTGGGGTTAGAGCTGTGTTCTTTCAGGAGAATGCTGTCCTGCTTCTAAGCTTCAGGCTTCTGAGGACCAGACATAGACACAGAAAACAGTTGCAGTGTTTACCTCTTTTAATTCACATTGTTGACAGTGGAGTCTGTTTTGCTTATACTTCCTGTCCTTCTTAGTTTAGAATTATTTTCTAGTGCCTGCCCTACTATTGTTTCTGGAATGCTTGGATTCTTAGTTTAGAGGGTACTTTTCACTTTCAGCTGCTTGGTAGTAGTGAGCATGCAATCTAGCTCCTTGTTTGGAATAAATGTGGTAACTAGCGAATCTGGTGTTTTTAAGGTTAAAATGAGCCTGCTGGTGGATCTGACAAATACTTCAAGGTTCTATGACAGGAATGACATAGAAAAAGAAGGGATCAAGTATATCAAACTCCAGTGTAAAGGGTGAGTTGTAAATTGTTAACATTGAAGACTTTGACTGAGGCTTGTAATCTCCTTTCCAAGCATCTTCTTTTTGTGTTGTCAGACATGGTGAATGCCCCACTACTGAGAATACTGAGACGTTCATTCGCCTGTGTGAGAGGTTTAATGAAAGAAGCCCACCTGAGCTTATAGGTATGCTTGACTTCCTTAGGACTACCCTGCTGTCTTATGGAAATTCACACACATTCAGAAGTAGTGAGTAAAATAAGACTCCATGTACTCAGTCATTTCTATTTGCTGATATTTTATCTTCGCACTGATTTAGTTTAGTATTTAATAATTTTGTTATTTTTAATTAATTAATTGGTGTGTATTGTATGTACAGGTGAGTATTGTGTCTTTGTAGGTTAAGGCAAGGTCTTCTATTAACCTGGGACCCATCAGTTTGGCTAGGGTTGCTGGCCAGTGAGCAGGGGTCTGCCTTTTTTTATCCCCTGGTGCTGGGTTAGAGATGTGTACTATACCTAGCTTTTTATGTTGGTGCTGAAGATCTGAACTTAGGTCCTCATGCTCATGAGGTAGGGTATTTTCTGACTGATTTACTTTCCCTGACACACCCCATTTTTGTATTTTTTAAAAGAAATCATAGATGCCTTAGTGTCATCTAAAATCAGTCCGCTCAGATTTCCTCACTTAATTTTAAACTTTATTTTTAAATTTTGTTGGTTTGGGATAAAGTGTGGAATGACTGCTGGTCTCTCTCTCTCTCTCTCTCTCTCTCTCTCTCTCTCTCTCTATATATATATATATATATATATATATATATATATTCACACACAAAAAGAAAAAGAAAAAAACCGTAACAACTAGATATTTCTGTGTACTATGAAGCACACAGAGCCATCTATCCAATATCTATCTGAAGTACTAGAATGCATCTGGAAATTAATTTAATTATGTTTCTGGGACTAAATTTGTGGGCTACATAATAGATAAACAGTTTATAGGTTGAAAAACCCATGATCTGAGAATCCAAAATTCAAAATGCTTTAAACCGCAAACTTTTTGACTATAGTTATGGCACCACAAATAACAAATCCCACCCCAAGAAATCTTGTTTAGTTCTACAGTATTACTTTCAGGCTAGGTTTGTATGAAATGTAAATTAGTTTCATATTTAGACATTAATTCAATTCTCAAAATTTTCAAAATTGTAAAAAAAAGTCCAAGACCTAAACTCTTGTCTGGTCTCAAGCATTTTGTATAAACTGTGATTAATACTATGGGAAAACAAACAGTTGAGTTTACAATGTAGAATATTCTTGCAAGTAAATGGCTTGTTTCTCTAAGAAACTTTAATGACTTGAAAAAAGAAGACAAGTCATAACAACAAAATTTCATATGTGAACGTTGTTAGATTGTGTTTTGACAAACTAACTTTAGAAATTTCTTTTGCCCTGGTATGGTGATGTTTTTCCTTTAACCCCATTCCAGGGTTTGGGAGGCAGAAACGGAGATTTCTATGAGTTTCTATGAGATTACTAGACTGTTCTATCTATAGCAAATTCTAGTGAGGCCAAGGTACATAAAGAGACCTTGTCTCAACAGAAAAAAAGAAAAAAAAAAGGTTGAATATAAGTATAAATATAAGCACAAAAGGCTCTCAGGCTTGCCTAAGGCAGGCCTTTGTGTCTCCTGACCTGCTGAGCTGTCACATTAGCCTCCAGGGTGTTTTGTTGAACTGTGTGGCCTTACTTTCTTAGGATATCTCATGTTCACACCACTGACTGACTTATAGTTTGCTTTTGATTACTATATTTACATTTGAACATCATCTTACTATTCTTTCCTTGTATTCTTGTTTATGAGAATTTTTCATGTAAAAAATATTATCTTTAATATTAGTGATTATTTTATGCTATGGAGGTGGGAATAATTGATTTGGCTCAGTTAATAGACATTTTCAAAACTGTCATTTTAAGAAAAAAAAAACACTTTTCTAAAGAAATTTTACATGTAGAAATGAGTTGAAAATGATATTTACTTTATTCAGTTTTTGAGATAGGCTTCTTGTAGCCCATGATGGATATTTCTGCTTCTACTTCCTGAAGGCTGGGTTTATGAGAGTGTACCACAATGCATTAGCTGTTATTCAAACAATTTTTTTTAAAAAAAACATACGTTTTGTGTGTGTCTGAATGTGCCTGTGAATGTGTAGGTGCATGTTTACCACAGCAAATATGGGGTGGGGTTAGAGGACAATTTACAGCAGTTGGTTCTCTCCTTCTGTGCAGATTCTGGGGATACAATTCAGGCTGTTAGGCTTTATGGCAAGCACCTATAGCTGCTGAGCCATCTTGTCACTGTTTTCTTTTAAGTTAGGATGTGGCTTTGTGCTCTATCTAGGCTGGCCTCCAACTCATTAAGCTCCTACTTCATTCTGAGATTATATCTCATGGGAGCCACCATACCTGGCTTCTGTGAGAGTTCAAGTCTGCAGGAGAGTCAGTCGATTTGGCATTAATATTACATTAGTAATACCATAGAGCTCTTCATTAATAGACACGCACGCACCCACCCACCCCCAGGTTTCTCTGTGTAGCCCTGGCTATCCTGGAACTTCTGTAGAACAGACTGGCCTCAAACTCAGAGATCCTCCTGTTTCTGCTTCGTGAATGCTGGGACTAAAGGGCCTTGTGCTACTACTGTCCAACTTTAATTACAATTTCTAAACTCTTTTGAGAAGGGGTTTTACTATGTATTCCAGACTGGCATCACTGTTGGACTAATCTTTCTGCTTCAGGCTCTTAAGTGTTGGAATGAAAGCAGGAACAAAAGCTCAGAACTGTTAAATTGATCCTTCCCCCTTCCCTCCCTCCTTCCCTTTGGAGACAGGGTCTCCTGTTGCCCAGTTTAGCCTTAGCTTGCTGTATAGCTAAAGATGACCTTGAACTTCTCATCATCCTCCTTATATTTCCTAAGTGCTTTGTATATAGGGTACCACCATGTCCAGGAAAATGATCTTGAGTATATTCTGAAATAGGGCTTAAGAAAAATAAATGTATTTTCTTCACATATTTCTTTCTTGTAATAATTTATTTTAAAATAGTATAAGCTCCATGTGAAGATACACTCGGTTTATAAAGCACTTCAAAATGGTATAGGTTTACTATACTGTTATCTGTAGCTCTTATAGTCAGTATCCTATTGCTGTGAAGAGGTACCATGACCATGCCAACTCCTATAAAGGAAAGCATTTAATTGGGGCTGGCTTACACTTTCAGAGCTTTAGTCCATTGTCATAAAGGGAGTGTCGTGCCATGCAGGCCGACCTGGTATTGGAGAGCTAGCTAAGAGTTCTGCATCTAGAATGGCAGGCAGCAGGAAGAGAGAGACACTGGATCTGGCTTGACCTTCTGAAACTTCAAAGCCCACTCCCATTGACACACTTCCAACAATGTCTATTTCAACACGGCTATGTGTTCTAATCCTTTCAAATAATGTCACTCCCTGTGGGCCTGTGGGGGCCAATTTTGCTCGAATCTCTGTAGCAGCCAATCATTTTAGTTGATTACAGTCAACTACTTTTAATCCCCAGATGATTTTATATCCATATTTTTTTTGAGTCTGATTTTAATTTTCTTTCTCAAGATAGCTTTATTATCTTTCATGTTGATCGTAAGGTAGGCTGGAAAAGTTGGATCAACGTTGAATGTGTCCTTCTGACCTATGTGTTTAAAGCTAAAATCTAAGAAAATTTTTGATGACAAATTTTAGATAGTAGAGTTTTCAACCAATAAACCAGTATATTATTTTAAAATTTCTGTCTAGTGCTCTAGGTTAGATCCTAAGCAACTTGAATTGACAGCTATTAAGTTAAAGGAGTATTTTGAGTTTTTAATGGAAAATAAATAGTGTAAGTAACTGAACTTTTTGGAAAGCAGATTGTCATCAGAACAGCTCGTGGCCTTTGTAGTGGTTCAGTTTCACCCAGGCTGCTTTCTTTTCTAGGTGTTCACTGCACCCATGGCTTTAACCGGACCGGTTTTCTCATATGTGCCTTTTTGGTGGAGAAAATGGATTGGAGGTATATAGATGTATTATAGTGGAAGAAGATGTATGTGACAATCCATGGTGTTTATGAATCTTACAATGGTGTACTTACTTTTCCATGTTTTTCTTTTACTTTAGAATTAGCAGAGGTTGAGGCCTCCATGTTTGTGTTTGTTTTCAGCTTTGGAAATATCTGTTGTTTTCCCTTGAAACTTACTTATCTCCTATGGTGTTAATTAGTAGGAAAAGCAGATAAGACTCTGAAGGAAGCATTTTAGGATGGCATTACTCTACTTAGACACATCTTATCTTTATTGAGCATGTTACTTGTGAAGTATATTTTTAGATTTTAGGGATTAGCTACCTGAAATTCTTAGGAGGATAGAATATTGATGACTGAATTTTCTTTTTTTTATTACTGCTCTAGGTTTATAGTTTATGTTTCTAAAACTTTTACCCAGTAGGTTCTTTTCTTGAAATACAGTCATGCATAACATGATCTATTGTTTATTTTATATTTCTTTTAAACTCAGTAGATTTCTACTTTGTGTATTTTTCAAGTTGGCCATTCAGAATACTATACAATAACATCGAACTCCTATGCCAGACTCAGCCAGTGGTTACCTCTCTCTCAAGTTGTCTATTTTTGGTGCTCCGATCTGAGTCTGTTGGTAGTTTCTTAAAAATCACCAGGTTTGTTAACTTTGCTGTTCACGTTTTCTTGACAGCTCTTTTCTCTTTTGAAATCTTGACCTTCAATGCTTTATTAAAATTTTTTACATTGGCTACCCATGTCTGTCATAAACACTCATAGCAATGTGCTTTAGACATTTATAGTGAACCATATATTAGAAAGTATAATATATTATAGTGGTCTATGTATTATAGTGTACCATATATTAATAGTGGACCATGTATTATAGGTACGTGGTCTATATGTACCATATGTTGCAGTGTACCATGTTTATGTATTTTTAGAATCAGTTTATCATTGATTGAAAGCTTTGCTGATAAAGAAAGACTTTGGTTTGTCTGTTTTATATGCCTGTTATAATTTTTGTGTTACTTTAAGTATGAGTTAATTATTGGTAAGGCCATATAAATGGGCACTAGTGAGAAAATTGCATTGTTTTCCATAGCATTGAAGCAGCAGTTGCTACGTTTGCCCAAGCCAGACCACCGGGAATCTATAAGGGTGATTATTTGAAGGAGCTTTTTCGTCGCTATGGTGATATAGAAGAAGCACCACCACCACCTGTATTGCCAGATTGGTGTTTTGAGGATGATGATGAAGAAGATGAGGATGAAGATGGAAAAAAAGACTCAGAGCCGGGGTCAAGTGCTTCCTTTGGTAAAAGGAGAAAAGAACGGTTAAAACTGGTAATGTTCACAAATACTGTAATATTTTTAAAAATTATTTTAAGTTACATTTATTTATTCATTAGTTTCATTTATGTGCATGCTTGAGTATCTATACCTTGGTGCGGGAATGGCACAGTATGCATTTGGAGGTCAGGGCAACTCCTGGGATTCAGTTCTTCTTTCATACTTGGGTCCTGAGGGTTAAACTCAGGTTGTCATGCTAATTGCAGGAGCCCTTACCCGCTGATCCTGATGGCCCCCAATATCCCACTTGTGGGATATTGACTATATTTCTGTTACCTGTGTCTCTCTCTTTCTGTTTGTTGAAGAACATAATAGTGGTCTCTGATTTTTATGGAATTGACTTTGGTTCTACCTGAAACCCATTAAATAACTCTTGACATCATGAGCCAGATGGAGACCTCAAGAAGGTGTGGTGCTGGTCTCAACTCGCAATCTTCTGTCAAAGTGCTGAGTAATATTCTTAATGCTGAGATAGATAAAGGCATGCCTCACCGTGTTTCACTTTTAAAGATTATCCAACAATTGGGCTTTAAATTTGTCTTACAGAATTATTTATTCTTGGGTGGATGGGCTTGCCTATTGTGGTAGGATTGCGAGGTCAAAGAACAACTTGGGGAACTCATTTCTCCCTAACCATCGTGTGTGTTCTGGGATTGAATTTAGGTTGTCAGGCTTGGTAACAAGTGCCTCTACCCACTGAGCCATCTTGCAGTCAGGCAGTCCAGTTTTTATTTTATTTTTTTCAGAGTTAAGAAATTTCATCTTAATTTTGTTTCTTATGTAAACCAAAGAATTCTTAGATGCTAGATTGAGATTAACTAATAAACTACTAACTACATTTAGTATTAACAATAGATTTAGCATATTACCTAATAATCAGTGAGACTGTTTCTACAAAATAGATATATTGTTAAAGTAACTATCCCCTGCCATAGGTGCTGTTTCCTTTGTACTATTATAACTTAGAAGACTTCTATTTCTCTAGTTAACTGCTCTTAACCTTCTAGGAATAAAAGTCTAATGGAATATTAGGAGTTGGGTTGTGGCTGTAACTCAGCTGCTAGACTACTTGGCAAACATGCATGAAGCATTGGGTTCATTTTCTAGCACTGTATAAATGGTGCATAGCGATGCATGCTGATTCCAGCACTCAGGGCTTCAAGGCTACCCTTTGCTACATAATTGTAGGTGAGGATGGGACATGAGACTCTGTGTTTAATTAAAGCAGTAAAGTAGAGTTTTTCTCCTCTTTTCTGCAAGGCAAGAGATCTGTTACGAGGACGAGTTACCCTCTTATTTCTACACAAGCACACTTGGTAGAGACCAAAGGGAAAGTTATAGAGTGGTGGAAGAAATGCATTGTTAATGGAGTTAGTAATTAAAGTGTATTGTGGTTGGCCAGTAGACACTTACAGCTCATGTTGACTGGTTCACAAAGCAAGGAGGAAAATGTCTTTTATATAAATTTTGTAACTGTTACTTTAGGTTTTTTCTTTAAACTTTTAGTTGGAAAACTTTTAATTGTGTTTTGTTTATATATTTCCGTTTTGAAGACTATAAGAGAACCCACAAATGTAAGTTGCTTTAAAAGAGAAATATTTTCAAAAGTAAATTATTCTTGGACTAGTGAGACAACTCATTCAGAAAGTGCTTAACCAGGCATTAGGAGCAGAGTTCTGTAGTATGAGTTTCTGGCCTGGCCTGGCCTAACCCTGAAGCCTGGACTTATCTACAGTTGCTTAGCCTCCTCCCTTCCCCGCAAATGACTCAGACATTTATTATATTAATAACATGCTGCTTGACCTATGGCTCAGGCTTATTGCTAGCTAGCTTTTGCATCTTAACTCAACCTATTTCCATTAATCTATCTTGCCATATGGCTGGTGGCTCCCCTGTGCTTTTACATCTTGCCCTCTCAGTGGCTGGATTACTTTTTCCCTGACCCCGCCTTCCTTTCATCTATGCTCCGATTTCCCACCTTCTTCTAAGATGGCCTGCCATAGGTCAAAAGAGACCCTTTATTAACACATGATATTCACAGCATATAGAAAGACATATTCCACATCAGAGTTCTGTTCCTAGTATCACATCAAAAATCCAGGCAGACAAATACTCTTACATAAAATTTAAAAAGTGGGGCTTAGCAGTTAAGAGTACTTACTGCTATTATAGAGGACCCAGGTTCAATTCCTAGTACCTACATGGTAGCTTATAACTGTATGTAATTCTATTTCCAGGGACTCTGGTGAATTGACATGCAGATAAGCACTCATACATATGTCAGAAATATACTTCTCCCTCATTTCTCTTCAGAGGAGAGCAGGCCTTCTAGGAATACCCACTGAATATGGCATAACAAGATACAGTAAGACTAGGCACAAACCTTTACGTCAAGGCTGGATGAGGCAACCCTGTAGGAATAGGAAAGTACCAAGAGCAGAGGAAAGAGTCAAAGACATCCCACTTCCACTGTTAGGAGTCCAATGAAAAAAAGAATCAATCTAACAACCATACATACGCAGAAGCCCTATGGCAGACCCATGCAAGCTCTGTAGTTGACAATTCCTTCTCTGTGAGCTCGTGTGAACCCTACTTAGTTGATTCAGCAGGCTGCGTTTTCTTGGTATACTTGACTCCCTGCTCCCACAGTTCTTCCTTTCTTTCACAGGGTTCCCCAAGCTCCAGGGAGAGGGACCCTTTGGAGGTCTCTAGTTTGGGTTCTCATTCTGCCTAATGATTGACTGTGGATCTCTGCATCTGTTCCCATCAGCTGCTGGTGAAAGCCTCTCTAATGACAGTTGGGCTAGTCACCAATCTATGAGTATATAAAAATATTATTAGAAATCATTTTGTTTAATTTTTTTTTTTTTTTTTTTAATCAATAAGCCTCTGGGCTGTCCAGCCTCTGGTTCCTGTCACCCAGGCAGTGTTAGGCATGGGCTTCCTTTCATGTTCTGCACCTCAAATTAGACCAGTCATTGGCTGGCCACTCCACAAATTGGGTGCGTCTGTTGCCCACCCAGCACATCTTAGTGTCCCAGTCCACTGGAGACCTTGCCTGAATACAGACAATTGTCAGTTCAGGTTCTGAATCTTCCATTACTGTGAGTCCTCCCAAAGGTTATCCTTGTAGAATCCTGGGAGTTTCTACTGCACTAGGCTTCTTTATTACCTCCCTTAGATGCCCTCCAATTCCTGTCATCTCTTTATACTCTCTCCCTTTACCCTCCACCTGATCCCTCTGTTCCCATTCCCTGCCCCCTTCTCCCAGCCAATTCAAAACATCTTTTCTGTTTCCCCTTTCCAAAGGGATCCATGCATCCCTGTTAGAGTCCTCCTTGTTACTTAGCCTTTCTGGATCTGTGAATTGAGCATGATTATCATTTACTTAACATCTAATACCTAATTATAAGTAGTACATACCATGTCACTGGATTACCTCACTCAGGATGATTTTTTCTAGTTCCACCCATTTGCCTGCAAATTTCATGATGTCATTGTTTTTTATTGCTGAGAAATACTCCATTGTATAAGTGTACCATATTTTCTTTATCCATGCTTTGTTTGAGAGGCATCTAGTTTATTTCTAGTTTCTGGCTATTGTGAATAAAGCTACTATTAATGTAGTTGAACAACTGTTATAGTATAGGATGGATCATCCTTCGGGTATATTCCCAAGAGTGGTGTAGATGTATCTTGAAGTAGATAGATTCCCAGTTTTCTGAGTAACTGCTATATTGATTTCCGTAGTGGTTGCACAAGTTTTCACTCCCATCAGCAATGGAGCAATTTTTTTTCTTTATTCTATATCCTTGCCAGCATGGACTGTCATTAGTGTTATTAATCTTAGGCGTTCTGACAGGTGTTACGATGGAATCTCAAAGTTTTGATTTGCATTTCTCTAATGGCGAAGGATGTTGGAACATTTTTTTATTTCTCAGCCATTTCAGTTTCCTCTATTGAGAATTCTCTGTTTAGATCTGTACCCCATTTTTAAATTGGGTTATTTGTTTTTTTGATATTTATTTTCTTGAATTCCTTATATTTTGGATATTATTAGCCCTCTATTGGATGTGGAGTTGGTGAAAATCTTTTCCCATTTGGTAGGCTGTTGCTTTGTCTATTGACAGTGTCCTTTGCCTTACAGAAGCTTTTCAGTTTTATGAGGTCCTGTGTATGAGATTGTTGATTTTAGTGCTTGTGCTGAGTATTCTGCCTAGAAAGTTGTCTTCTGTACTGATGCATTCAAGGCTTTATCCCACTTTCTCTTTTATCAGGTTTTGTGTATCTTGTTTTATATTGAAATCTCCATTTGATTCACTTGAATCTTGTACAGGATGATAGATATGGATCTATTTGCATTCTTCTACATGCCACTATCTATTTAGACCAGCACCATTTGCTGAAGATGCTTTCTTTTTTCCATTTTGTACTTTTGGCTTTGTTATTAAAAAAAATCAGGTGTCCATAGGTATATAGGTTTATGTCAGGGTCTTTGATTCAATTCCATTGATCAACGTATCTGCATGCATGTAGTTTTTATTACTATAGCTTTATAGTACAAATTGAAATTTGAAGTTGAGTATTTATTGTTCTTTCAAGGTCTATAAAGAATTGTGTTGGGATTTTGATGTGGGGTGTGTTGAGTCTAAATTGCTTTTGTTAGGATGGCCATTTTTTACTATATTAATTCTACCAATCCATAAGCATGGATGATATTTTTGTCTTCTGATATCTGTAAGTATTTGTGTAGCCCAGATGGAAAAGATCAGGCATTCAGGAGCCAATGAATACTGAGTGTTACAGCTGGATGGAAAGTATTCAGGCAGTCAGGAGCCAACAAATACCACAGGCCTAGGCAGCAACTTACAGCCCTACTTCAGGGAAAGGCTTCCCCAATGTTAACAGCTCTTCTCGAGCAAGCGAGGGCCTCCAGGACAGTGTCCCGATCTGTGGGGGGGTGGGGGGGGTGCTGCTGGGAATGTAACTACTCAGCCCAGCCAGAGAAAGTCCCTTGGGTAGTAGCTAAAGTGTTACAGCTTTGCTCCCTCAGCTAATCTCTGTTTAGGTCCTGTTGCTGCTGCTGCTGCTCTGGCAAAAGAAGGTTGTACCCACACCTCATTCAAGAGATTTTTGGGAGGGAAGGGTCGAGGAGAGTGTGGCTGCCTGAGCCTGGGTTGGGCTGTGGACTCAGGATTTATATAGGGCTTCTTTGGGGGGGGGGGGCTTTCTAGGGAAACTTCCAGGGTAGGGATTGGTCAGGACCCCCCCTACCCCCACCCCCCCACCCCTTGGTTTTAACCCTGATTTGGTTTTTTGGTTTCAGGGCCAAAGTGTGTTTTTTTTTCATTGGCTCTTTTGGGCTTTGGGCACATTTCAGGGCCAGGGCACATTTCTTTCATTGGCTGTGATTCTAGGGCCAAAGTGTGTTTCTTAGGTGTTGGTTTCAGAGCCAGGGCACATTTCTTTTTTGGTTCTGGGTTCAGGAATAAAGTATTTCTTTCACTGGTTCTGGTTTTAGAGCTAGGGTGGGTTTTTCTGGCTGGCCACTTTTCCCTACGGTATCTTCAATTTTTTTCTTTAAAGACTTATATATATTTATTATATAAATCTTCTTATAAACAAATTGTTTCGCTGATTTGTATATAGAAAAGCTATTGATTTTTTTTGACTTAATCTTATATCCAGCCTCTTTGCTTAAGGTATGTATCAGCTGTAGGAGTGCCCTGGTAGAATTTTTGGAGTTACTTATGTATACTGTCGTATCATCTGTGAATATCCATACTTTGACTTCTACCTTTCTGATTTGTGTCCTCCTGATCGCCTTGAGTTGTCTTACTGCTCTAGCTGTAAGTTGAAGTACTATATTGACTAGATTGTGGAGAGAGTAGACAGCCTTGTCTTGTTCCTGATTTTAGTGGAATTGCTTTGAGCTTCTCTTCATTCAATTTGATGTTTGCTATAGGCTTGCTGTAAATTGCTTTTTTATGTTTAGGTAATTGTATTCCTGACTCTCTTCAAGACACGTGAAGAGGTGTTAGATGTTGTCAAAGGTTTTTTTCTATATCTAATGAGATGATCGTGTGGCTTTTTTTTCCGTTCAATTTGTTACATGGTGGATTACTTTGACTAATATATGTATGTCGAACTATCCTGTGGTGATAAATTGTGTATTTAATAAAAATAGTCTGGACTATCAGAGGAAGAGCCATTTCTCCAGTCTTTGTTGTTGTTGTTTTTATTTTGTTTTATTTTTTTGAGATGGGGTTTTCTGTTTAACAGTCCTAGCTGTCCTGGAATTTGCTTTGTAGACCAGGCTGGCTTCAGAATCACAGAGATTCTACTGTCTCTGCCACTCAAGTGCAGGGCATGTGCCACCACTGCCTGGGTAGATTTTTGAATCTACTTTTATATCCTGTCATATCTCTATCCCTGAAATCTCTGGGATGAAGTCTCCTTCGTCATGGTAGATAATCTTTTTGGTGTGTTTTGGATTCGGTTTGCAAGTATTTGCATCTATATTCATAAGGACAATTGGTTGGTTAAAGTTTGGGCAATATTCCTTCTCTTTTTAGTTTTTGGAATAATTTGAGGAGTATTGGTGTTAACCCTTCCTTTATAGTCTGGTAGAATTCTGCACTAAAACCATCTGGCCTTCAGCTCTTTTTTCGTTGGGAGACTTTTAGGTTTTTTAATTTTGCGGAGTACAGGTTTCTTAAAGTATGTCCTTTTGATTCTCTGAATTTCCTTGGTGTCTCTTATGTCTTTGTTTTTCTGATTGTTAATTTCGGATATTCTCTCCATGGATACACATATGTCCATTTATCCACACCTGTGGAGGTCAGAGGACAACTTGGAGTTGAGTCTGTTTTCTGCCCCATCCTGAGGATCCAGCTCATGTCTTTAGGCTTGGTTGAAAGGTTACACCCTGAGCTGTCTTACACTGCCTGCTTGCTTTTTATGATACATTTTTTCTTAAAGGAAATCGAAATACATAGATGACTTAGATTACAGTCATGTCCCATTATGTCTAGCCTTTCAAATAAATATACTTCTAATCTTGAGCATATATGCTTAATACATTTTTGAAAATATTTGTTTTTTTGTCTTTAATGGTTACTAATTTGCACAATGAGATACAATTTAAAAGTTTATTTATTTATTTATTTATTTTTTTACCTTTTCAGTGGAAAGAACCTTAAAAGTTAAACCAAGGGACTGAAAAAGTGTTTACTTTGTTTTTTAAAGCACATTTGGGATTTTATTAAAGACATTTTTAATATTGACTTTAAGCATGCAGGTTAAAAAAAGCTCTCAGGTAGAAGACACAGCTGGGCAAATTTAAGATAATAGTTTATAGGGATATTGACAGCACTTTAGTATTCTGAGTCACTCTGTTACAAGTCTTAGAGCTTTGCTTTCAGAATGTATTTTCATTGTTTAGCATTTAATAATAGAAATGGCCTTATATTTAAAGTGTTTTTTAAACTGGCTGTCAAAATACAGTCTAGCTGCCCTCAAACTTATTGTGCTGCCCAAGCTGTCCTTGAACTTGTAAGCTTCCTCCTTTAGTCTCCATAGTGCTGGAATGATAGTCATGCATCACCACAGCTGGCTTTAAAAGTGTGCTTTTATCTTTAAGATTTATTATTTTATTTGTCCGAGTGATTTGTTTGTATGTATGTATGTGCATCACCTGAATGTCTGGTGTGTTGACTCACTTGGGATTGGAACTCCAGATAGTTGTGAGCTTCCATGTGGGTGTTTGGAATTGAACCAGGGTCCTTCAAAAAAGTGCAACAACTATTCTTAACTGCTAAGTTTTGTTGTTGGGTCAGTGTAACAGGAGAGCACAGGACATCTTTGATTCTTAGGTCATGGGATCTCTACAGTCAGAGTTGAAGATTTATTAGATCACGATACATATTAATTCTAAGTTTGTGTTAGGATGTAGGTGCTTTGTCTGCTGGAAAGATTTAGGACTCCTGTGGATCTGATGACAGTGATGTATATGTGAATGATCTCTGGATATATTTCTTCCTCTTCCCAATTGTCTGCCAGATGGGTGGCTGGAAGGTTGAACTTTGCAACTTTTAGATCAGATCTTTAAGGACATTGTCAGCTAGAGTTGTTATGTAAATTTTACTTGAAAGTGAAAGCTCTCTGATGCCTCTGAAATTTAGTATACACTTAGACTAATGTTTTAGTTTTAAAAAGTGCAAAAGCATAAGCACAAAAGAAAATTTTATAGACTTTCCTGGAAGTACACCTTTTGTTTTCTTTGGCTTTGAGACAGGGTTTTGCTATATAGTCTATAGTAGGTATATAGCAAAATCATAATCGTAATTTTTTTTGCCTGAGCCCCCTGACTGGTGGGCTATGGGTGTCATTAGTACAGCAGGTGGAATAGACCATTTCTATTTAATACGAGTTGTCTTAGGCTTGTGAAAATAAACTCTACATTTATAAATGTATAAATACACTTGTTCTTTAATTATATATGTGTGTATATATATTTATTATCATTTTATTCTCTCTTTAAAGGGTGCTATTTTCTTGGAAGGTATAACTGTAAAAGGTGTAACTCAAGTAACAACTCAACCAAAGTTAGGAGAGGTACAGCAGAAATGTCATCAGTTCTGTGGCTGGGAAGGGTAAGGAATATTTTCAAGTTTTAAATAAAACTAATTCTTTATGTAATACTTAAAATTAACAGAGATATTAACTGGGCCTTTTTTCTTCTTAAAGTTAGAATGTACACTGAGTGCTTAAGAGGATGTCAGGTATTTTTTAAGGTAATCTGTAACAGTCAGGTTGAGTCAAGATCAGATGACTCACATCATCCTCTAGAATACATTACTGTTGTCCTCAAAGTTAGCTTTGATCTCCTTGTTTTTGGTGGTGCCAGTTAATTTGGATTGGTTTTAGTGGAGAATAATAGAGGAAGACTCCCACTGTTAGCTTCTGGCTCCAATGTGCACAAGAGGGCTGAACAATGTTCTCTTCCCCCCCCCATAAATTTGCATGATCTAAATAGTAAAGCAGGGAAAAGCTTGAATTTTATCTTAATTACCTTAACAATACTAGACTCTAGGATTCTTCCACCTCTCCCCACCCTCCTGCCCTCAGTGATGGGATTATAAAACATGCTGTCAGGTTTTGTTTTTCACATGGGTGCTGGGGACCCCAATGTAGGTTCTCATGGTAGGAAGCATTTTAGCCACTGAACTCTCTCTTCTGTCTTGCATAATAACATTTTAAAATTATACCAATATTTATATTATAGCAGAGGCAATTTAGTACTTTGTAAAATATAATTCTAAGACATCAAAAGAGTGATACTTTTTTTTTTGAGACAATGTATTACTATGTAGCTCTGGCTATTCTTGATCTAACTTAACTGTGTAGGCCAGGTTGGCTTCAAACTCACAGAGATCCATGTGCCTCTGCCTTCTGAGTGTTGATAAAAGTAATGCACCACTATTCCTGTCTGAGAGTGATAATCTTTGTGACGGCTGATGCTATTCCATTTGAAATTAATTTCATGATAGGAAGAACATTGTGATCAACATGTGAGCCATTTGAGATTGGTTAATACAAAGATAGCATTATATGGGTTGTAGCCATGACAGAATAATGTTTTTCCTTTAAGGTCTGGATTTCCTGGAGCACAGCCTGTTTCCATGGACAAGCAAAATATTAGACTTTTAGAGCAGAAGCCATATAAAGTAAGCTGGAAAGCAGATGGTACTCGGTAAGTTTGAATACTCAAAAAGAATTATACAAATAATTCTTATGCTTGAAGAATATTACATTGTCAGTGAAAGCTTATAATCCTCAGGTGTGGGTTTCTGATCTGAAAATCAAAATAAGCATGTTTCAGAAATCATATAGCTTTTCCCTCATTGGTATTCTAAGCTGTATAAAGTTTCAGTTCAGAGCTGAATTTTGGCTTTGGAATTTTGTTAATTTTTATGAAAAAGTTTATTTGTTTTAATTTTTTGAAACAGAGTTTTACTTTGTAGCTTGGGCTAGCCTGAAACACCTGGTGGACCTGCAACAATCTTTTACCCTCCCAAGAGCTGGGATTACAGGTATGAGCCATCATACTTGGCTTGTACTGGATGTAAAGAAAGAGCATGTGATCTTTTTTTCCTGAGTATTGGGCTTATAGGCATGCATTGCCATGCCCACATTTGGGATCTCTTCTTATTATCCTATTTCATAATTTTGCTGCCAGTTTTATCATCCCTTATCCCAGTGTACTTACGTATTTCATTAACTTAATTTTGGGGTCAGGGATGTAGTTCAGTTGGTACAGGGCCTGCCTCGCATGGGGTAGGCCCTGAGTTCAGTCTCTGGCACTGAGTAAAACTGGGAAGTAGTGAAGTAAGCTGTAATCTCAGCATTCAAGAGATGGTGGCTAGAGGATCAGAAGTCAGTGTGAGGTTTAGGAGACCCTGCCACAAACAGACCAGCAAACTAACTTATTTACAAAGCAGTAGGCCTCCTTTTTCTTTTGGGTCATAGTTTGCCAATCTATGACTGGATACATTCTTCTTAAAAACTTTTTTTTTTTTTTAATTCTGAAAGATAGGCTTTCTGTAGCCTTGGCTGTTCTGGAACTTGCTGTGTGGGACAGGATAGCCTTGAAGCCTTGAACTTGTATTGGTTCTTCCTATTTCTGGATTTACAAATGTGACCAACATACCTTGATAAGATTTTTTTTAATTAAAAATTATTTGTTTTTATGTGTATGGTGTTGTCTTGGTTAGATTGGTGTAGTAGTGGGGTTTCTCGGTCCCAGGAGGCCAGAGGCCCAGAGACCCACAGACCTGCCGCCCAAGCACGCTTAGCCGCCCAGCCGCCCAGACCCCCAGAAATGACTCAGACGCTTATATTAACTTCATGCTGTTTGGCCTATGGCCCAGGCACATTGCTAGCTAGCTCTTACATCTTAACTCAACCCATTTCTATTAATCTGTTGGCCACGTGGCCCGTGGCTCACCTGAGTGTCTACATGTTGCTCCTTGGGCGGCTTCAGCTCGGTCTAGTGGTTAAGGTTCTGCGCTCTCACCATCGTGGTCCAGGTTCGATTCCCAGTCAGGGAACAAAAAAATAAAATAAAGATAAAAAGAGAGAGGAAGAACGGGCCTTCCCAAGATCCCAGCAGCCCCTTTTCAATGGGCTTTTTCCCCGCCCCCTTCAGGGGCCCGGTGCCCTGTATAAGTGTCTTTTGACCTTATCAGCTGACACCTGAATCCCACAACAGATTGGATGTGCCAAAACATCTGTGGCCAAAGGCAGCTGGGGGAGCAAAGAGGTTTTTTGTTTTGTTTTTATAGACCAACATGAAGAGAAATCAAGACAGGAACTCATGGAAGGCATACTGATTTCTTTATACTTATCTTTGTATAGATTATGATAAAAGTAGTATTTCCTAAAGAATAGTAAAATTTATTATTGCTTTAATAAGTACTTTTTAAATAGCAGCATGGTTACACAGTGTTCATTGTATATTTTATTTGTAGGAACAGTTATAATAGGTAACACTTATTGACTACTTACTTGGTATTTGGCATTTTTCTAAGCACTCAATGTAGAACATTTCCCTTAATAATTATTACTGTAGTACAGCTACTGTTACCATTGAGTCTATCTATAATTTATAGAGTGAAACATAAAGGGAGGCAGCGTTTCTGAGGTCAGACAAGTACAGTAAGCAGTAAGAGTAGATTTGGACTGCAGAGGAATCTTTACTAGTATGCAGTCATGTAAACTATTTTTTCTTTGTTTTGGTGGTGCTAGGAATTCAGCCCAGGGTCTTATGTGCATGTTATCTCTGCCACAGTTTTTTTCCACATTGCCAAGTGATGTCTTCATTATTTAAAGAAAATTCTCTGGCTTCTTCTTTATAACACCTCAGAGTAATTGAGACATCTTCTCATGAAGATATTTATCTAATCTTTTAGGATAAATGGTGTTAAGAGTGGATGTTTGCTCCTTCCTTTCTGCCTTCTATTCCTCATTTCATATCTTCATGTAAATGGGAAGTGATAAGTACTGCTCTACTATAAATAAGCTGTAGAAAAATCTTGGTTGTTTTCTTCTACCTTGTTTTGTGATGTTAGTTAGAACTGCATAGTACCTGCCACTTACTGGGTCATCAGTGTCTTTGTAGAAATAATATTTATTGCTCTAATAGGCAAACACTTTATTTGAGGTGCTGGGAGCCAGAGTGGTGTGAACATTTACACATAGAAAATTAGATTGACTGGGGATGGGATTCATGGAAATTATTCTAAATGTAATTATATAGAGTGCTTTAAATAGGTTTGCGATAGTGTGTTTTTAGATCAGTACTCTATAGGTTTCCAATTTTGGGTATTTTAGATTACAGATGTTCAGATCATGGAAGCTTTATTCTGTGTCTACCCTCAAGCTGCTATAAAATTAAGTTAAGTGTGATTTTTTTTTTTTGTGACACAAGTAAAGCATATTAACACTTGGTAGCTTATGCTTGTAATCTTTACATTATTTCCTTTCCATTAAACATTTTTTTATTAGATATAAACATAAATTTATTTCCTTATTTATTCCTGTATTTGGTTAAAGAAGCCAAATAACTGGGAAGCTTATAATGGAGAAATGTCATAGTCTGTTTCTATCCCTTTTTCCTTTCCGTCAGTTCTACTTTGCTTTCAGCCATTCTTAGATTTGCTGCTCTAAATTACACCAGCTGTGAAAGAGTTGCTGTTAATACAGTTCACCAGAATCTCTGTATCCTGCACCTTTCCTTTTAGTATTCTACCATAGTTATTTCACTGTTACTCTTTATGGCTGTATTTTAGTTCTTTCCTTTTATTAACCCTTCTCATCTTATAAGATAAAGATGTTAGAACCCCAGGCAAGCAGTCTACTACAAGTTACATCTCCAGTTTTAGCTTAACATTTTAATGCTCTCTCTCTCTTTCTGTGTACACACACACACACACACACACACACACACACACACACACAAACTATATATATGTGTGTGTGTGTGTGTGTGTGTGGGTGTGCGCTCACTTGCGTATGGGCAGGTGTGCTACAACACATGGAGGTCAGTTGTTGAGTTGAGTTTTTTTTTCTCACCATGTGTGTCCCTGGGATTAACTCAGGTCTTCAAGCTTGCTGGCAATGTCTTTACCTGCTGAGCCATCTCACTGCTTCCAGTTCTAGCTTTTAATATTTTCAGTTGTTGTCATTTATAGACTCTTTGGGAAATATAGTTTTTTCTTAACAATTAATTTGTGTGCATATATGAATGCTTTAGTGTATGTGTGTGCACCACTTGTGTATAGGAGCCAGCAGAGGTCAGAATACTCAACAGATTATGAAATTACAGACAGTTGTGATTTTTCATGTGGAGCTAGGAATTAAACCTGACTCCTCTACAAGAGCAGTGAGTGCCCTGAAGTGCTGAGTTATCTCTCCAGCCCTGGCAAATAGGTTTTAAAATCATTAAAAAAAAAAAAAAAAAAAAGTAGGGAGGTACATGTGTGTGTCATCTCTCTAGCTCCTTAAAAAATTTAAAATTCTGTGGTTGAGTTTATTTATTATTATTATTATTTTTAATTATTCTTGTTATTGAGAGAGTCGAGGTCTCACCAGCCTGGAGCTTGCTGCATATCAGAAGTTGAGAAGTTAACCTCGAACTACTGATTTTCTTGTCTCTACTTTCCAAGTACTGGGGTTATAGGCTGTCTTCTAGTTTGTTGTTGAAGTTAAATGATGAAAATAATTTTTTATCCCTAATGGAAATATTTTAGATTAGTGGGATGGGTCACATTTCTTTTTTTAATAGCAAGAAGGAAAATAATATTTCAGAGATACAGGGATTTGATATGTGAATTGCTTATAAAGGCATTTGAAAGTGAAGTCAAAGATAGAAAAGGTCCCAGAGATCCTGGGCTGTCTCTCACTGTTCCTCCAGCTTGGTTAGCACATGGAGGAGGCTGCTGCTACAAGGGTGCTCACAGTGGCAGTAACTGTAGCCACCACTCAGACTTTCCAGAGAGCCTCTTGGAAGCTGTGTATGGGTTTCTGACCTGACCTTGTCACTGCTGTTTGTGCTGAGGGTCTGAGGGTCCTCCTCCTCTCCTGTTCTTTGAAGGGAATGTGCCATGTATGGACTTGAATTCTAGTTTAATGGTAGATCTCTTTCAGTCCACATGCCATGCCATTCTTTGAGCTGATGTGGGTCTGGATCTTGGGTTATGTAAAATGGCAGAGCAGTCAGTCTGTGCAGATTATTGCTGCCATTGTGCATGCTTCTTGGATCCAGAAGGTGGTTCATTTATATTCCTTCTTTCCCTTACTGTTTTTATTACTGTGTAAGTTACCCAACGTTTAGCAGTTTAAAACATCAACACTTACTATCTCACTGTTTTTGAGAACAGTTTAGCTGGGTGGTTCTCACTCAGTGTTTTTCAGGACACTTCTGTGTATCAAACCTTCTTCCAGAATTATTTATTTGGTTGATAGTAGGCCTCAGATCCTTATTGGCTATTGAGAGAGTTAGCTATACGTTAAAAACTGTATAAAAAGCTGTTAAAAAGCAAAACTTGTAAATCGGGTTGTAGTGAATGCCTGAGTACTTGTTCCTCAGGACCCTGAGGGTTTCTTGTGCTCATGAGCTGAAAACAAGTCTAGACAAAACAGCAAGGCCCTATATTAATCTATATTAATCTATATTAATCTATATTAATCTATATTAATCCCCTTTCTGTCTCCCCGACAGCAGCAGACTTAAAGGCAAAAATTTCTAAACATTATACATTTAGAATCACACACACATTGTTGAAGTACAGTAGTTTCATACAATGGAGTAAGGATCCAGAATGATTTTGCTGGGTTTTAAGACACCATCAAAATGATAGCGAAGTGGAAAGTGGTGTTTTTTTGTTTTTGTTTTTGTAAAGGAGCATCTGATGGATGCTCCTTTACAACAACAAAACAACAACACATGTTCATAGATACTGATACTCCCATCAAAGTTAGTAGAAGGTGAGCACTATGGAGGGATCATCTTGTATGAATTGTCCTGTGCTCACTGCTTGTGGAATGTGGCCAACACATGATGAAGATATCCAAGATCTGTGCAGTCCAGCTGCAACCTAGAGTTTTAGTATGAAGAGTACTCTAACCTGAAGTCATATCAGAGTCAAAGGATGCAGAAGGAAATCTTTGAGCTTCACTTACGAAGTTAAAAACAGAAACTTCAACCAGGCACATTGTTTTCCAGAGTTAAAAACTTGGAAGCAAAATCTCCACTATTAGTGCATGCCCATGATCCCTGCACTTGGGAGGCAAAGGCAGAAGGAGGATCAGGGTTCAAGGTAAAATTTTGGCCATATACCAAATTCAGGGCAAACCTGGGCTATGTGAGAACTCTAATATATTTATTATAGAGTGTTTTCTGCACACAGAAAACTGTGTTTTCTGTTTGCCTTTAGGCTTTCCAAGTGTTGATATTCTTAAATATTTTATTTTAATGAATTATTAAAGAGTTTCATTGATGAAAACTTCTAGGTTAGGGTTGATATTTTGTGACCTCAAAAAGATGTCAGTAGAGGACCAGCTTTAATTTGTTGTCCTTGTAAAGCAGTAGAATCATAATGGTAGTTAATATGTTATACATCTCAGAATACTATCTACCTTGTTAAGAATTTAGCAGAGATCAGGTGGGTTCTGTACACATGGGAAGTCTAGCTCATTTGACAATGTTGACATAGTCTTTTGTGCATTACAATTACTTTTGTTAAAAAAAAATATTTCCACATGACTAGGTATGCTGCACACTTGTTGGACTAAGTCAGGCTGAAGCAAAGTCCAGGTCACCTTGAACTACAAAACAGGTTCAGACCAGAGTTATACTGAGAGAGTAGAGTGCACCTGATATTTTTTAGTTCTTAGTTTGTCAGCCTAAGAAAATAGACCTTCCTAAGTTGACTCTGGAAGGAAATAAGAGATATGAGGAGTCTTTTCATCCCATGTTTATTTTCTCTTAGCTGTTGGCAGTGAAGAAATTTAACAGAAAACAGGTGTGTAGGTAGCTTTTCTGTTGTAGATATGAAGGTTGATGTTTATAAGGTTTACATTGGCGTTGGCTTATGAAGAATAGTAATTCTGAGAGTGAGCCCTGCTTTATAGTTTGGAAAGGCTCTTTAACTCTGCATTTTAAAACTGAGCTCCCTCCCTCCTTCCCCTCCTTCCTTTCTCCTCCTCCTCCTTTTTCTTCTTTTTAAGGAACTAATTAAGAGTTTGTTTGTTTGATAGTAGTTTAGTTCCCAAAAGGAATTGCTGTTTGTGAAATTAGAGAAGTTGGGAACTGAGTGAATAGTTCTGACAGCTCCTTTCAGACTGTGCAGTCTGATTTAAAGGTTTTTACCAGCAGCCCATCTTAGTGCAGTGTGTCTCTGGCTTTCAGTCTAGCTTTAACGTAGCTGTTGCTGATAATTTTGCTGGTATGTAAGCTTTCTTGCACCAGTTTTAACAACATTTTGGAATTTAGGAAACAATTTAAAAAATACTTTTTTGTGATAGAGAACTAAATTTTGTTACTTCTTAATTGTATAGAATGACATTTAAGCTTTGTGTGTGTTAACTTTACATGTAAAAAGGAAACTCCTGGAACCACAGACTATAGAATATAATTAGAATAAAATAAATTGCTGTGTAAATTATCAAATTTAAGTATCTATATATCGAGAATTCTTTGAGGTCTGGCTTTCCTAGTTGCCTTTTGAATAAATGTATATATGATCTTTTTTAAAATTCCTATTAGTGTTACTGATACTTGTTTTTAGGCATTAGAATGTTCCATCTAGAATGTCTCATGATACTGTTCTGTCAGTATGAACAAAGTGGCACCCAATTAGTATTTTTAAAAAGGTTATTTATATGTGCACATCTGTATACCTATATGCTCTGTGTATGCTTAGGCACTCTCAGGCCAGCTGGAGTTACAGATGATTTTAAGCTGCTGGATGTGAGTACTAGGAATGAAACTCAGGTCCTCTGGAAGAACAGCAAGAGAACCACTGAGCTGTCTTTCCAGCTCCAAAGCAGTTGATTTAGTTCTTAAGAGTACGCTTCATTAAACATTATTCATTAATGTTAAACAAATGGAGGTCATAGTTTAGCTGAACCTCAAACCAAGTGCTTATAACTTTGTAAACCAAGTAAAAGTCATTTTGATTTTCCAAAGTGCTATGTCTCTATGCAAAAAAGAGACAGAAAACAAGATTTGGTCCTTACAGCATGACTCAGTGAATTCAGACCAGAGCTATAGACAGACTAGATCACATAGACTTGCTTGTCTGAAAAGAATTCTTCAAGCATAAATAACAGCCAGCCATAAAAGTGGTGAAATGCTTCGTACTTTATGTATTGTCTAATACTATCACTCACTATCAGGCAAACTTCTTCCTACTTGGTTTGAGAACACACACACACACACACACACACACAAAACAGTAAAGTTTTAAAATTTTCACTCATTCTGACTTTTTTTCGTTTTTGACATTAGCAAATGAAAAAAATTAAAACTCATTTAAAAAATGTCTTGAGGGGTTGGAGAAACGGCTGTGTGGTTAAGAGCATACTCACCTGGGTTTGATTCCCAGCACCCATACAGTGGCTCACAAGGTCTGTAATTCTAGTTCAGGAGAACCTGGTTAATCTCTTCTGGCTGTCAGGCATGTGGCACACTGATACACTTGCAGACAAAACACTCATACACATAAAATAAGTAAATGAAAAATAAGGTGAATGTCAACATTATGCTATTCTGTTTTTTCTGTGTGTATAAACTAAAGCCAAGTATTTCTCGCTTTTTTAAGTTTTAAAAATTTTGAGATAGGGCTTCATGTAGCTCAGGTTGGCCTTGTGCTGTCTGCATTCTTCTCCCAAGTGCTGAGATTACAGCTGTGTGCACACCTTTAATTGCAAATAAAAAAGTGCTCAAAGTTGGAAGAATGCCAAAAAGTTTGTGTTAAAGAGGACGTGAACATGATATAGTTGTGCATACATTTCACGGAGAAGAAAGACAGCTGGGAGCTGGCCAATCAGTTGTTTTTGCACTTTTAGAGCAAAATGTGAGAAGAGTATTGATGAGTAATGGGCAGGTCTGACTAGTTGGACTGATCAGGAAAGTTTCTAAATTGTCTTTTATAAAATAACTCTAAGGTCTGCATTTTCTTTTAAGGTGAGTGCAAGTTACTGGGATTAGAAACGTGTAGAAAGAAAACAGTGGTTAGGTAATGGAGTCTTGTGAGGGAAAGAGCCACAGGGAAGGTTAACTCAGTTTAGCCTTATGCACTTGTCTCTGCAAAGGATGACATGTAGGTGTCTTGCCTCTTGGTATGAGGTTATTCTATATAAATAGCTAGTGTTATATAACCCTTGGTATTGAGGATATGCTGGAAATATAATAACACTGGAGTTATATCATAGATACATATAGTTTCCACTCAGATGAAGAGAGCTGGGAAAAAGACAAACCCACAAAACTAGTATGGGATGGGGTTACAAGCAGGGGACAAGCTCCATTCATGATAGTGTAAATTAGTCTTGACTGATTGATCTAAAGGAGTGTCTTGGAAGCCTCTTGGGAGAAATAATCCTTTTCTTTTTTTCTTTTTTTGTTATCTCTCTAGATACAGCTATTTCTCACATGAGCAATCCTTTGTAGTAAATTTTATCCTCCAAAATCTTTTGTGTTTGGTCTTTTAAACCTGTTGATACGCATGGATACAGAGTACTTTATTTTATTTTATGTCTGTGGGATCTTTATTTCTTAGTTTTCCTTGCATTGTGTGTGTGTGCACTGTGGTCCTGCAGTGTCTATGGAGACCAGAAAAGGCATTGGATTCTCTGGAACATAATCATCTGGTCCTCAGTTTCAGAGCATTATGAGCCACCATATGGGCACTGGAAATTGAACCCTTTGGAAGAACAGTGTTCCTAAGCACTGAGCCATATCTTAAGTCTCTACAGCATATATATTTTTAAATTGATTATCTATTCAAAGTAGAAAGAAAGTTCAGCTCATAATCTCATAAAGTCCACTCCCCAGTGACACACTTTCTCCTTCAAGGCCACACTTCCTCATCCTTGCTAAATAGTTTCATTAATTGGGGATTAAGTATTTAAACATAGCCCTTTACTGACTGAGATGTTTCCCCAGCTTCCCACCTGTTTTTTTTTTGGGGGGGGGCGCTTTAAGACAGGGTCTTAATATTTACTCTGGCACTCCTGGAACTTGCCCTGTAGACCAGAATTGGCTTTGAACTCAGAGATCTGCCTGCCCCTGCCTTCATAGTGCTAGGATCAAAAGTGTGCTCCCCTTTGCCTGGCTGATTCATGGGATTATAAGTATGAGCTTCATACCTGGGTTGGAGCTGTGTTCTTGACCTGCAGACACCATACATTTAAATTGATTCATGAAGTACAACTGCTTTATTAAGTATATAAAGTTCCCTATATATTAATTGGAGATAAAGACCAATGAAAAATTGTAACTATGTTTAGAATATTTTAATTTTGTAGTTATGAATGAGAAGAATTCTAATAGTCTGATATTTTGCATATCACAGTATTGATTCAAAGACAAATACTTGTGCAGTTGGTATGGTAGAAAGAGCATTGAATAATCTGAGCTCAGTGCCTTTTTCACCTTTGATATGGAAAAAATGATTTGTAAAGTACTATATATATGTTTGTGTGTTTATAAACTTTAAAATTGTATAAAAATGTAATCAAAATTAGAGGCACATTTTTTATATATTTCCTGTGCACTCCTGATATCACATTTTCCTATAGAAAGTAAAATAAAAAAAATGTGGTGTTTTAATTTGTATGATCAAGAGAGGGACTGTAGTAATCATTCCATGAAATGCTGTCAGTCTGGGGAAAACAAGCTTAGCTATTCTAATGACCCTGCTCTTGATGCCATATGTTAATACTACCTTTTAATGTTTTATTACAGTTACATGATGTTGATTGATGGCACAAATGAAGTTTTTATGATTGACAGAGATAACTCAGTGTTTCATGTTTCAAATTTGGAATTTCCATTTCGTAAAGATCTCCGTATGCATTTATCAAATACCCTTTTGGATGGGGTAAGTAATTTATTTAAATGTATTTTTTTTAAAATTAGAGTGTAGTTATTGTTAGTATGTCTAAATTAGAATCAAATACCATTTTTATTTGAATGTTAAATATTTCTTAGATGTATTTATAGTGAATAAGTTCCTTTTTAAAGGCAGATCTAGAGGAGAATGGTATTACATGTGTATAATCCCTGCACTGGGGTGGCAGAAGCAAAAGCTTGGCTACTCTCACAAATTCTGTGCCACCATTGCCCCACCATGTCTTGTAGGCAAGATAGATTGTAGCTTGAAGGGTTTTTGTCTGGGTTGGTGCCCTTGTTTCTCTTTTGGTAGCCTACAGAGTACATTTTCTCACCAGAGACTAGAATTTAGAAGTGAAGGCTCCATTTAGGTGCCAGCTCAGCTCTCTATGTTAATTGAGCTGTTTGGATCTTGTCCTCAGCAATGGGGCCTTGCTGTCAGTTTTTGGAGAGCAACTCTCTGTCCCAGTATCAGCCTGGGCTGTTTAGGGATCTCCATGGGACCCCCTTGGCTAGTAACTCAACTGAATGCAATCCAGTTTCACCATTGGAAGACTTGCTTGATTACAAAAGATGGCTAGTTCAGACTCTAGTCCTCCATTTCTAAGGGGTCTTACTATGGTCCACTCATAGATTCTAGGAAGTTCCTACTGCACAAGGTTTTCCATACTGCCCTCCAAATACCTCCCAATTTCAGCCCCCCACCTAATTCCTCCTGATTCCATTCCTGCTTGCCCCCAATCCACCCTCAAAATCTTCTCATGGAGATCTGTGAGTACCCCTTAGAGCCCTCTTCTTTACCTAACCCTCTTGTGAAGTTTTAAATAGCTAGGTTGTCCATGCTGTTGGTTTACTTGGACCAGCATTTGCGGTTGCCATATCTGTTTTGTCTAGTTAAGTTAAGGTCTTATGTAGTTTGCTATTTTGTTGTAAGAAGTTTCTGTGTCCCTCCTGGATAGTCCTGTAGCCGATCAGTCCCAAATGAACATACAGAGGCTTATATTAGTGACATGCTGTTTGGCCTATGGCTCAGGCATATTACTTGCTGACTCTTACTCTTAAACTAACCCATCATTAGTTAAGTGGTTTAGTACTTTTTCTCAGAGCAGCATTTTCCCACTTCCTCTGTGTCTTGCTCTCATCTTTGCTTTGCTCTTCTTCCCAGAGTTTTCTTAGTCTGGTAGTCCTACCCATACTTCCTGTCTGTCTTCTGACCAGTCAGCATTTTATTAAACCTTTAGGAGAGACAAATATTTACAAAGCACAAGAGCATAATCTCACAGCACTATTTCTTTTACATTTTTATTTGCTAATTGTTTTTTAAAATTTCAAATCCAAAGATAACCCAGATTTTTTAAATGGGTGTGGACATTGATGTTCTTTTATGCCCTATTAGATATATTTCTTTACTTGCAAAATATGACAAATAGTTTAGAAACATAATGGTAATTTATTCAAGATAATTCAATAGAATTTAATGAATTTAATACTGAGGCGAAGGGAAGCATATCACACTTAATCATTAAAGTTAATAATTGCAATGTGGGGAGGGGAGTCCCCTGTAAGCATTATGGCCAGCAGCAAAACATTTCTTGAAGATGCAATAAAGAAAACTCGGTTCAAAACAATTTAGTCGACTAGGCTGGATCAAACTTCTGGAATCTGAGGCCAAGAGGTTTATCGTAAGCATAAACACAGTATAATTTGAAAAGAAGTTTCCTGTTGTAATACAATCTCTGGTGCACAAGGAAGCATAATTACATGGAAACTCAATTCAAAGTTCATGTCATTTCTTCCAAGAAGATGGGTGGCATGGTCTGGCATGATTTCAGGCAAGCAGCGTAAAGATCATTTGGACTGTTAGCTACTTCTGGTCCTGTTTGGGGAGCTTGGGATAGCTCCCGACTATACAGATAGTGTAAGGGTCATTCAGACTATGAGATATGGTTCTGGTTGTGGGAACTTGGTATGTTCTGACCCTTCAGGTAATGCAGGTCACAGGTGTATTAATTATCAGCCCCCAACTCCCAGCCTTTTGGATGGAAAAACAGGTTATACATCTTTTTCTTTGACAAGACAACCCTGCATATTTAACTTTGCCTTAGTTGCTCTTCTGTTGCTGTGATGACATAAAGGTGAGCATTTAATTAGGTGCTTGTTTAGAGTTTCAGAGGGTTCAGGAGAATGACAACAGGCAGGCATAGAGCTGCAGTAGTAGCTGAGAGCACATATCTAATCCCTAAGTTTCAGGCAGATGAGAGTGAGACTGGATGGGTGTGGGCTTTTGAGACCTCAAAACCCACTCCCAGTGACCTACCACCTCCAGCAAGGCCATTTCTCTTCAAATAGGGCCACATCTCCTGATCCTTCTCCAACAGTTCCACTAACTAGGGCCCACTATTCATGTCTTTTATTTTGCAGTGCTGTCTGAGCCTTTGAGGAGGGAGAGAAGTCTGTTTATGGCTAAGAGCTCAGCGGTCACTTATTCTCATCTACTTGACCAGTTCGGAGTTTCTGCAATTAGCATTGCTCACTGCAAAAAGTTTTTATGACTAAAGCAGACAATAGTGTTAATCTTTGGGTATAAAACATAATTATTTGGAAGGCAATTTAACAGATGCATCATGTTAATTTAGCAAATCAATAGCAGTAATTTTGAACTCCCCAGCCATCTGCTGTTGTCTGGAGTTACCCCTCCTGTAGATGTAAATACCCCTCTTGTGGAAGGGGCCTCAGCTCCCTAAGAAAGTGGTTCTGTAAAACAGATTGTTGCAGCAGTGTGCACATTTTGCCTGGCCTGTCTGTAGCACACATAGGGTTCATAGCTGAACAAGACTGTTAGTGACAATTTTCCCCTCAGCCACTTGCATAGAACCTTCTAGAGCTCTGTGGGTTAGCTAGCAGGCAGGAAACTTCTAGCCCATCTTAGCTTGACTTTTTTTTCTGTCCTGTTACCAGAATGGGTTGAATATTTTGAACTGTCATTAAAAAAAAAAACAAAAACACTTGCTCATTTGTTTATTATGTTTTGTTTGTTGATTATACACTTTTCTTTTGGCTATTTAAACCAATGTTTAAAGGAAAGCATTTTTTTTTTTTTTTGTGCCCCTTTTATCAGATAATTTTTAAGGGGAGTTCTTTGCTATCCAACTTAAAAAATTTACTTTTTCTAGTCACAGTTTTTGAAAACCATTAACTGAAATCTTGGTATCACTTTGTTATTACATCAGGTATTCAGATGCTGCAAATGTTTAAGTAAACACATTTCAGTAACAGGGTAAAATAACAAATTTGAGAACTAGAGCTGTAGCCCAGTTGGTAAAGTACTTGTTTATCATGAGCAAGACCCTGCCTCATTCCTCTCACACACTGCATAATTAGGGTGTGATGACACACACCTGTAATGACAGTGCAGACTTTGAACCTCACTCACCTCTGTCTGCTTTCCAGGTGTACCTCCCATACATGTGTTCTATTATGCCTCATGCAATATTTCTTTTGGCTTTTTAATGACTGTGGTGGATTTGAAGTCATCTTTGTATGAGAATTTAAAAAACGATACAGGAAATTCAGTCTATAATAAGACTAAAGTACTTAATTAATATATAGCAAAATTTTCAACAGTAGTGATTAACATAATTATTTACCCAAATGATGCTGAATTTTAAACTTCTTTATTTACTCTTAAATATTGCTCGTACTCCAAACATAAAGCAGAATGTATTGCAGCCATTCAGTGATAGAAAGCATATAATTTAATGATTTGAAGGCTGAGGCAGGAGGATTTCTGAGAGTTCCAGATTAGCCTTGGCTACTTATGAGTGATAGGCTAGCCAGGAGCTACATAGCAAGAACTGCCTTGAAACAAATCTATACACCCCCAACCCAAAAGACAAGAAGATAACATCAGAGATTATTTTGACATATATTATAAATACATAGTTTGTTTTACTTTTTTGCTGAAAACTTACAAATGTGGTCTTTTTGAAGTCTCTTTAAGGCATATATTGAAGATTTATATTCTTTCTGTGTATATTATAATTAAATTAAAGAAGTTGCTATTAAAGTAAAAGTTAATCTTTGTTTCTTTGAAGGAAATGATCATTGATAAAGTAAATGGACAAGCTGTTCCAAGATATTTGATATATGACATAATTAAATTTAATGTAAGTACCTCTTACAATTTATAAAATAATTAGAATTGTCACTGGGATTGTGTGTGTGTGTGTGGCTGTTTGTATTAATACTTGTGGTTGAATTGAATTCATGAGTTGAATTTATGGATTCACATATGCTAGGTAAGTACTCTAGCATTGAGCTATTCAGTAATAACAGGTGTTTTAATAAACAAAGATTGTTTACATCACACATGGTGATACTGCCTGAAGGAGAGGACCAGGAGGATCAGGAGTTTAAGGCTACTGAGAATATTGTAGAATAAATAAAGCATTTAAGATTTGAAGATGTATAGCAGTATTTAAAAAGCCAGTTTTAGGGGGAATATATTTTCTTTTAATAAACTGCAGTATTAAAATTCAGGATTACATTAATTCCAGTTACTAATGGGCATTTTTTCTGAATACTTTCTATGTATATAATTTAAATTTTTGGTTGAATTTCTATAATTTAAAGTAAATCATTTAATTGGGAGCTTGCTTACAGTTTCAGAGGCTTGTCATCATGGTGGGTAGCAGATAGAGGGAGAGAGAGATGGGGGAAGGGATAGAGAATTAGGAAGAGAGGGAGAGGGACAGATACTGGGCCTTGCCTGGGCTTTTGAAACCTCAAAGCTCATTTACACACTTCTACCTCCTAATCCTTTTCAAACAGTTTCACTCTCTGATGACTGAATATTCAAATATATGAGCCTAAGGGAAGCATGCTCATTCAAACCACCAATTACTTTTACTCGGCCTAAGAAGTCTCTTTGAGCTAAACCAGTTAGTTTTACTTGGCCTAAGAAGTCTCCTTGAGCTAATAGCTTCAAACACTTGAAAAAAAAAAAAGAAAAAAGAAAAATTATATCATGCAGAAAAGTACAGAACAATATGAGCATTAACATTCATTCATTCATGTATGTATGTATGTATGTATGTATGTATGTATGTATGTATGTATGTATGTTTGTTTGTTTATGTGTATTTGAGTGCATGCCGTACCTTACATATGGAGACTCAAGGACAACTTTCAGAAAATGGTTATCTGCTTCCATTATGTGGGTCCAGAGGATTAAATTCGGATTATTGGGCTGGTCGCAGGTACTTTTACTGCTGAACCATTTCCCTGATTCCAGATAAATTAAATTTGTTAATAGTTTTTCTGTATTTCTTGTGTCTGTGTTTGTGCACGTGCATGTGTGCATGGGTGAGTGGAGGCCAGAGGTCATTGTCAGGTGTCTTCTGTTTCTCCTCACCTTATTTTTTGAGGCAGATTCTTACTGAACCTAGGACTCCTAGTTTTAGCTTGGCAGGCTGGCCAGAGAGCCCTGGATTTGTTTCTTCCAGAGTCAGGTCACAGGCTATGTAGTGGCCTGCCTTGTTTTTTCATGAGGGTACTGGGAACCATGCTTAGGCAGACTTGTGTATACTGATCATCCTATTCTCAGATCATTTGTTGAGAGTTTAATGTTACTCCCATTGATGTTTTTAAAACACTTTTACCCACCTTCATGTATATTCTGCATGTACATAGCATATTTGTGCAAGGCTTCTAGAGTTAGTTATATATTCTTTGATCTTTTTAAAAAATTTTTATTTTTCTGTTATGTTCTTGAGATTTACTGGTTAGTATGTGAAGAGTTAACCCATTCACTTGAATCTTTGCTAGACATTGTGCTCTATAATAGAATTGATCTTTTATTTTGATATGAAGCAGGGTTTCTGTTGTTTGTTTTACTCTCAAGTTTTTCCTTGTATACTTATGTTTTTCTAGGACAGTTCTCACTGTGGAAGTGTATTCTCTCAGGAGAGTTGTGTTTTTTAGTGTATGTGTGTGTTTGTGAAAGAACTAAAATCTTCTTAGTTCTTTCACCTAGGTTTTCTGTTTGGTTTTTATTATTATTATTTTTTCTTTTAAATGTATTGGGTTATTTCTTTTGAATGTGAGTCCTTTCTTGGTTCTCTGCGTAGCAAACATCATTATTTTCCAGTCAGTGTTTATGGACACAAACAAGTGATGCTTGAATGTGAAGGCCTTCTCAAAAAGTGTGTTTTGGGTCTTATTTAAGGAAATTCTTCTATACTTTAGTCTATAAATGGTTTATACTTTTCACTGAAAGTTTGTAATCATTTATTTAGTAAACATTAATTGAGTGTCTATCTCATGATTTAAAGTCCCCTATTTTCACTTATTTACTGTTAGGATGTATTTATAGTGGGAAGCATTATATGTTTCATTATTTAACACTGTAGAACTTTTATTGCTTTATTAGTCTTAATTTATATTACTAGCCCCAAATACCCGAGGCTGGGTAACTTATTAAGTCAGTGAGTTAAATTTGGTTTACATTGTTGTGGTTAGAAAGTCAAAGCCTTAATTAAAATCTTTTTAGTTCTTTTGTTATTTTCCACAGGAAGAATTTAACTGATTATCTTGTATATATTCGGTTCTGTAGTTATTGAATAGAAAGAGATAAATAAAACTGATTTCTGATTTTTTCCATTCATGCCATTTCCATTACAGTTCATTGGAATTTGAGAGCAACAAAGGAAAATTATTTTAATGCATTTATTCTATTTGGTTTGCCTTATATTATATAGTCATACCTGCATACAAGCTGTTAGTGTTAATGGCATGTATTGCTTACATTTGTTAGATTGCATTTAGATTGGATTTAATATCAAAATCAACTTGCAGATTGCTTATTTGTAGAGGTGAATAGAAAAATAGAGAAATAGGATTGGGCATGGTGGCTTATACCTTTAAACCCAGCAGAGCCAGCTAGAGTCAGTCTGGTCTTTATAGCAGGCTCCTGGCCAGCCAGAGCTACACAGTGAGACCCTTTTTATTTTTTATTTTATTTTATTTTCTTAAGTAAAGGAGCAGAAACAGCTTGGTAGTGCCCTAACAGGAAGATTTGTAAGAGGTAGAGTGGAAGCGGAGGGAGGGAGCACTTCATCCTTGCCTGTTGAGTCAAGAACATTAGATGGTTGTTGCAATCTAATGTGGTGAGGAGTGGGATCGGTCATACAGTAGATTGGTGGTAGGGTGGCTGGCAGGTTTCTTGACTAAGGTGTTTGAACTTAGAATTTAATGTAACAGGCTCTTTCACTTAAGGGTTTCAGGGTGATGGTGGGATAGTACTTTTACTCCTTTGCCAGTGTGGGAAGTGAGGAAGGACTGCTGAAAAGGAGCCCAGCCCAACACAGAGCTTCTGCACCTGACTGCCCAGTGCTCCTGTACTGTAGTCTTTATGGGAGTGAAGGTGTTCTACCTTCTGCCTATTCTTGTCACATCATATATATTTTAGTAGAGAATTTAGATTACTAAAAGATCTTTCAGGAAAAAAGGGGCTTATTTGTGCCTTGTTACTTTTACAAGTTTCTAATAGACCTAATAAGCCTATCATTTTAGGTTTTCTGCTAAGGTGGGGATTGTATAGAGAGGGTCTTACATGGACCCTTGTTTATTAATTTTTCCTGAGTAAATATTCTTTATAAGTAGTTGAGCCTTTTTGTAGAGAACATCATAGAAATTGTACCTAGCTCCTGCTCAGTTTGTTTTCACTCTATGTTCTTAGTTGAGTGTAAAAGTTGTCGTCCTTCCACAGCTGAGAGAAAGACATCCAGAAGCATGTGCTGCTAATGTTTCTTGTGAAACATTAGGTTGGGAACAAGAAGATAGTGATAGTATCATAGTTTTTCAGAGTCGTTAAGGTTGTGCTTTCTAACTTAGACAATTACTGTCAACCAGGGGATGTTTTTCTTTGTTCATATTCACCATGTGGCCAGATGGGTCATGAACATATATAAACTTACTACTTTTTAGATTGAAGCTTTATCTGTATAATGACTTCTTATTGATGCTATGGTGTTTTATCACAGTAGGTGACTATGATTTATTTTGAGTATTGATAATTTATGAAATTTGGCTTTTAGTTTTTACTAATGTAGTTAAGTAATAAAATATAGTGGCTATGTTAATATATTAACTTAGATTTGAAATCTGAGCCAGCTTATATGGCAAGGCATCTTAGAAGTAGGCAGGAAATCCAAGCATAGGGATACAGGGGAAGGAGGGCGAAGTCAAGAGAGACATGATCCAGCTGCCCAAAAAACAAAATGTAAGAAAAATAAGTAAGCCACAGGCCACATGGCAAAACATATTAGTAAAAATAAGTTAAGTTATAATAAAAAAGGTAACTAGCAATAAGCTCTAGCCATAATTTAAACAACATATAATTAATATAAGCGTCGGAGTCAGCAATGACAGACAGGTTCAGACCATGAGGCTAGGCCAACCCAAAATCTCTTATTACATATGGTGCTCAATATTTTCTCTTGCTGCCGTATGTAATTACAATTTAAAAATAGTCATTGTTAGTCTAACTATTGAGATGGGCATTTATTGTGTACAAACTGTTCATTAGACATCTCCAAAGACTGCTATTTGTATAGTCTATATATTGTGTATAGTATTACAGCCTTGACAGTTATGCTGATAATGCTGTTAGTGTTCAAATTAAAAAAAACCATGTTCTCTCATCAGGCACAACCAGTTGGAGATTGTGATTTTAATATTCGCCTGCAGTGTATTGAACGTGAAATCATAAGTCCACGACATGAAAAAATGAAGACTGGGCTCATTGACAAAACTCAGGAACCATTTAGTGTCAGACCTAAACAATTTTTTGACATCAATATTTCAAGAAAGGTAAAGTTTATTTATTTTTTAGTTGGTAATTCAAGTTCCATTGCTCAGCTTGTGAGAGGAATATGGAGAACTGTCTTTCCCAGTTGGTGCTCAGGGTCTCCTCTTCAAGCAGTGTTCTCAACAACTTGCTGCTTCCCTGTTTCTTAGAAGAGTTTGTGATTAATGATCCTTGGTCCATATTCTCATTTAAAAACAGCTACAGCTCACACTGACTCATTTAGAATGAGCCTGGGAGGAAGAGAGGGGGGAAAAAGGAAGACAAGGAAATAAAGGAGAGGAGGAAGGTGAAGCAGAGGAAAGGGGACTCAACCTGGCCTCTTCATACAGACAGGACGGGAGGATGGACTGTTGAGCACTCAGGTGTATATGCATAGTTAGGAATAACCTTCACAACAGTGATCGCAAGCAGGGAGTTCTGGAGCTCTGTTTACATTTTCAGTCTGAAGGTAATAAAATGGAATTATTTGAATAGATGAAATATGGTTGGCACAATTTTAAAAGCATCAGCAAGATTAGTTTAAAAGCATACAAAAGTTTATTTGAAATATCCCTACTCATTTTTGCATTGAGTCATGAAAGTAACAGCTCTTTTTAGTTTTCAATTTTTAGTGTATTTAGAATTCTGCTGGAAACCGTGTGGATGTCATGGTGAATCTGCTGCCAGCTGCTAAGGGCAAGGAAGCTTTGGCAGTAGTGAGGGAGAGAGAGGGAGGGAAGGAGGGAAAGAAAGGAAGAGGAATTCAGACAGGAAGTTATAATTCCTGTAACTCTTCACAGTTGATGGCTTTTGGCAGGAGGAAGCTGGTGGGGAAGGACTCAGCTTTATTTAATGGCTGGCCACTGGGGTGCTTGGTTTTTTGGTGGGGGTAACAAATAGAGTATGGTGCAAAGGTGGGAGGGTAGGCCTGGGAGGAAAGGGAAGTAAGTGTGATGGGGGTGCAGCATATCAAATTCCCAAATAATTAATAAAAATGTTATATATATATATATATATATATATATATACTATTCATAGTCTTGCCATGCCTAATCAAGAGATGACTCTGTATACTATTCTGTATTTCTTATTTTTATTATTTAATTTTTAGCCTGACCCATCTTGAGTCCTCTTACCCCAGGTGAGAGGTATTTGTCTTTTATTCTTCATTAAAGCTTTATTTATTTTTGAGATTGTATTTTAATTAAATTTTTTTTCTTCTCTTTCCTACCTCTAAACCATCCCATATATCTGGGTCAGAGTCATATATGGTTGTTCTATGTTCAGGGCCCTGCTAGTTCCCCTTGGGCAGTGATAAGGCACAGAGACAACTACACAATCTTCAGGGACAAGTTGAAACAAGCAGATTTTATTTAGGGAGGAGAAAGTCTTAAATACTTTTTTCCCTAGACCTTTTTCTTCAGCTAGGGGGAAGGGCTTTGATTTGAAGCTGTGGCAGTATCTCGCTGGTCTAGGTCATCTTACACTGGACTTTGCCCTTGTTGTCAAGGCCCCAGGCAGACCCCAGGTTGGCTTATGAGGACTTGTGTATTAAGAGGTTTCTGTCTTGGACTTTTGGGCCTAGCCTCAAGGTTTAGACCCCCCAGACCCACAGAGACACACAGATGCTTACAATAGTTTTAGGCTGATCGGCCTAAGGCCCAGGCATGTAACTTGCTAATTCTCTACCCTTAATCTAACCCATGACTCTTACCCTGTTCAGCCATGAGGCTCAGTACCTTTTCTCACAGCAGCATGGTTGTCCTCTGCTTCTTCTGGCTTCTCTGGCATTCTTCTCTTGTTCTGCCTGTTCCTAGAGTCTTCTTAGTCTGGTAGCCCCGCCCACACTCCCTGTCTGCCTTTGGCCAATCAGCACTTTTTATTAAACCAGTGGGTGGGATAATTATTTATAATGAAACAACAGAATCCCCTACAGACTTGCTAGGAGCACATGTCTTATCAGTTATCATCAGTTTGTACTGGCTGAGGCCTGGTTGGTTTCCAGGCACTTAGAAGCCTCTTGGGCCAATATATTCCACAATATCCTTTCCCCCCTTTTTCAAATTTATGAACTCTTTTTTTCATAAGTTACTATTGAATGCATATATGTATTTGTGTGTGTATACATATGTGTGTATATATATAAAAACAAATATTTGTATGTATACACACACACAAATTCTCAAATATAACTTGATGAGTCCATATAATGTTACTTATATATATGTTTTCAGGGCTGACCATTTGATAACTGGACAACAAATTGGTGTTCTCTTCCTGGTTTCTCTTCCACTCCCGGGCTTTCTACAGTTGCCTGTAGTCCTTTGTGGAGGGTTGAAGTCTTGTGTCCTCCTTCCCTGCAGGCAGTTTGGCATGCTTGTTGGTATTTTTCTTGTTTAGCTCACATGTAGGCAGTCATGTTGGTGAGACTTTTCAGGTGTAGCTTCTGATCCTCTGATCTCAGAAACTTTCTGTCTCCCCCTTCTTCTGCAATGTTTCCTGAACCTTAGGTTCCAGAGTGTTTTGTAGATATATATCAGCTGGGACTGAGCTCCACAGCTCTGCATATTAATTGGTTGTGTGTGTGTGTGTTTGTAGTTTATGCTGTCTATTGAAAGGACAAATGCTTATAGATTGAGATTATGCTGGTTTAGTAAATTATTGGTTGTAGATTCTCTTCTAATAACTGTGATTTCACTTGAACTGATTAGCTGACTCGATTTACAATCAGAGTTGTTAAGTGGATCTTAAGTATAATTAAAAAGTGGTTGTTTATTGCTAAGATATGTGTGCCGCACTGGTGTGCCCTTAGGGTTATTGTATTATGCTGGTCATTCATAATGGTTCATAGTTGTCATAGCTGAGTAGGACCATTGGTTGCCTCTCTCCTTTGGAAACTTTCATGATGTCTTCTGGTACCATGAAAGCTAGACCTCAGGGAGTCCAAGAGAGTTCCAACTCAGGGGCTTCTGGACCCTGTTTCTGAAGTGCATAGTATCTTTAGCAAATAGGAACTTCTCTTCCATCTCTGGGAGATATCTAAGGGTAACAACCAAAGACTGTGTGTTTTAGGAATATCTTAGAGAGCCCTGCATGGGCTTTATTCTTTACTTTTATTGTCTCACAGATTGTCGTTGTATCTGTGTATTGCAATTGAAGTGTATATCTCATAGCCATTTTGAGCTTTTTAGTGTTTTGGTAGGGTTCCTTAAATTTTTGCATGTGTTTGTCTAATTTTTATTTTTTGAGCTCTTTGGGAGTTTAATACAGTGTGCTTTGATCATACTCATTCCCGTTCCCAAATTCCTCCCAGATCCACCCTTCTTCACCACTCAACTCTGTTCTTTTTTTATTCATTTGGGACTCCCCTCCCAAGCTCATGGATTGGTGCTGTCCACCTCAGGTACTCCAATTAGCTACTGTCTCTCATAATGCTCAGAGGTTTGTTTCTACATAATTATGAATCCTGTTATTTGACAATCAAAACTATTTTCTATGGAAATTGCTTTCAGATTTTTCTGTCTTGTCAGTTGAGATTTGCCATATTTTTATAAATTTAATTTTAATAATGCAGGTTAATGAAAGAAAGAGCCAGTGGTGATAATGTAAAACCTATGTATAAATATTAATGGCTAACTTTTATGACACAGTTTAATTTTGATTGTTGTGCAGTGGTAAACAAATCATTCATTCTTAGAGGAAATAATAATCTTGGTTTTGTGGGGAGTAGGAAAGATAATGTTACTGGTTAGAGGAATATCTAGTGTATAGGCAAAGTGGATGAACCTAACTGGAGCTAGGGTTAGACTTGGGGATGAAAAACACTAAACATTCATATCCAGGTAAGCCCAAACATCTATTGGGGATTTTTAAAACTAAACTTTCGTAAAAGTCACCAGATACTGTATCGAGTCAGGCAGTCAGCTGAAGCTGTGTTGGCTGTTTGCTCCAAAAAAATATGTGTAGATTACCCAAATTGAGGGGTATATGCAGTTTATTTTTTCCTTCTTTAAATATTAAATAAATTTTTTTTTGGTATGATATTGATAATGAGTTGGTACTGCCAATTTGTGTTCCCAGAAGTACTGACGATCCATTTTCTACTTCACTATAGTCTTATACTGCTATTTAAAAAATTTTTCTAAAATTCTTCTGTGCACTGTAACTTTACAGCTTCTATTTTGTTTCTCATATTTCTAATTTTAAGTACTATCTTTTTCTGCTTATGCATTTATAATTTAGTTTCTGAATGGTTCATAGACACATATCATTTGAGAGAAAATCTTCAAATATTTGGTCAATGGAAAGTTATATGCCCTTTGTATTTCAGATAGGAATCAAGAAGAGATAAGACAGGTGGTGGTACACACCTTTAATCCTAGCACTGGCAAGGCAGAGGCAGGTAGATCTCTGTGAGTTCAAGGCCAGCCTGGTCTACAGAACTAGTTCCATGACAGCTAGGGCTGTTACACAGAGAAACTCTTTCTCAAAAAACTGGGGGGTGTGGGAGAGGAGGATTATATTCAGTAAATAAATTCAAGTTGTGTAAGTGAAATTTATGAAACACTACTATTCCATGTGTGTATGTTGCATATGTATGTGCATGTGTGTTATATGTGTGATGCTTATGTATGTATGATGATTATATGTGATAATGTGCTTGATGTGTCTTTATGATGCTTGTGCATTTGTGTGTGTGTATATGGGTGTGTGTCCACGCGCGTGTGTGTTGGTGCACATGCTTGCCATGACAGGTTTATGGAGGTCACAGGTCAATTTTATGGGCTATTTCTCATTTTCCACATTTACAAGAGCTCTGGGATAGATCTTAGGGTGCCAACAAGTGCTTTACCCACTAAGCCGTATCATCAGTATCTGTTAATCATCTAGAAAATTAAAGCTTTGTATACCAGGATAATTAGATTTGATTAGATTTGACTTAAAATACAGATGAGAAAAGGACATGTAGTTTATAACCTTAGAGACATTAGGAATATAATGGCAGAAATAAAATTCCAAAGGTAGTTTTAAATCATACCTGTCATTTTAAATTATTAGTAGAAACTGACCTGGACTTACAGAATCTTTGGCTCCTATTAATGCTGGCACTTTTGTGGAGATTACTGAACTCTCAAAGATAACCCATCAACCTTAGTGAATGCATCTTCATTCTGTTTGCCTTGACCTGTCTGCACCAGTTTGACGTTTTTGTCACAGTGTCTCTCTCTCCCTGTGTGAGTCTGTCTGTCTGTCTCGAGCAGAGATGACTCAAAACAGCTGTATCACCTAAGCCCACCCCAGCATGGATGGATGGCAGCTCATCAAATCTGGGGAAGCTGGAACACATTGCACACCCTGTAGACAGTTCAGTGGGTTGGGGAGTGTCCTTTTCAAGTGACTTGCTTGAAACCTGTTCTAGGTAACTTTGCTGATTTCTGCTTCATCCAGATAGCTGGTGTGGCCTTAGAAGAGTCTTTGCAGCTCAGCTTACTTGTGGCAGGGAGGGAAGGCCTAATGAATCTGGATAGTTTCAAAAACTTCTTTGAATCTGTTTTGAGTTGAGGAACTTCCTGCAGGATGGGATGCTTTAATCTTGAAGAAACTGTTACATAACACTTCCCCTCCCTCTTTCTTTCTAACTCAGATATTTAGTGCACCACATTTTTCTCTTACGTGTGATCTGTCAAATAGTCTACTATGGTTTTGTTTTTACTCATTTCTAAATGCTTTAAAATGTTTCTTTTGATTTTTGTTTTTTATTAATAGATTCTCAGAAGCTCATTATTTAGGTCTGCATTGGACAGCTTTCCATGGTGTGTTATAAGGATTAGAAAAATCATATATTTTCTTTTGTGTAGGGATATTGTGTTGTTTCATGGTAAATAATTGTCCCACCCACTGGTTTAATAAAAAGCCGGTATGGGCCAAAGGCAGGCAGGGGCTACCAGACTAAAATCTCTGAGAACAGGAAACATACAGCAGAATGCCAGAGAGAAGCCAGAAGAAGCAGAGGACAACCATGCTGCTGTGAGAAAAGGTACCAAGCCCCATGCCATGGCTGAACAGGAAGAATCATGGGCTAGATGAAGGGTAGAGAGCTAGCAAGTGATATGCCTGGGCCTTAGGCCGATCAGCCTCAAATTAATTAAGAAAGCTTCTGTGAGTCTCTGTGGGACTGCGGGTCTGCGGGTCTGTGGGTCTCCAGGACTGTGAGGGTCTGTGGGTCTCCAGGACTGTGAGTCTGTGAGCCTAGACCTTGAGGTTAGGCCCAAAAGTCAGGGCCAGAAACCTCTTACTACACTTTTGTCTTGTTTTAACCTTTTCTCATTAATTTATAAATATTTGGGCTAAGTCAAATCAGTCAGTCTACCTAGTGTTTCATACCTAGTATGAAACTGATATCATTTTTCTCTTACTGTGTTAATGTCATAAGGACTCAACAGTTGTGAGATTGTTCCATTTTAATGTCCAGAATGAATGTTAAGAAGATATTTGACACATAGTAATTCAGAGCTTATATATATAAATATCAAAGATTTTAGTAGATAGTAAGTTTGCTTAGGTGACATTTCCTCCTCATCTATGTCACTTAAACCTGTGAGAGAACTGAAGAGAAATATAGGAATTTTGAACAGTCCAGAAATTTGGCCTCAGCATAATAATGGCTGAAAAATCTCAGTTTGTTGACTCTAGTGCTTACTTGCCAATGGGGGAGAAACAAAATAAAACAAACAAAAACCAGAGAGAAATTTCAAGAACATTGAAATAAAATTTTCCACCTCTGCATTTACATTATTGTGTAGGCTTCCCCAGCAGTCTGTGTCTAGAACTTTTTCATCTTTCTGAGTTGAATCTCAGTAGGGTGTGATAGAGTGTGCTCTGCTCCTGTGATCTCAGCACTGGGATAGGGAGGCAAAAGGAAGCAACCTGGAACCTGATTAGACATTTGCTGCTATAAATCATCTTAACACCCCTTTATTATCTGCCACTGAGTATAACAAAAGACTTTATATTAACATTAAAGAAAATAAGCATGTTCAAACTCTTGGAAAATAAGATGCCAGCAAAGGTGAAGTCGCAAATTAGTACTCATAATTATAGTTTAACTTGTATCCCAGTGTTTCTGCCTCTCTCCTGCTTCTCAGTTTTTACACTTTCCAGAAAAATTTTATAAATCTTAGCTAGAAGTTAAAATATTTGTTAGATTACCACTATATTTCTAAAGAATATATTTTTATTTTATAGCTCCTGGAAGGAAATTTTGCCAAAGAAGTCAGTCATGAGATGGATGGACTAATTTTTCAGCCTATTGGAGTAAGTTTCTGCGTGCGTGCGTGCGTGCGTGCGTGCGTGCGTGCGTGCGTGCGTGCGTGCGTGCGTGCGTGCGTGTGTGTGTGTGTGTGTGTGTGTGTGTGTGTGTAAACATTTTCATCAATAATTCAATTTTTTATTTTTCTAAAAGATTTATTTAATATATATACAATGTTTTGTCTGCATGTATGCCTACACACCAGAACGGGGCATCAGATCTCATCATAGGCAGTTATGAGCTACCATGTGGTTGCTGGGAATTGAGGTCAGGACCTCTGGAAGAGCAGCCAATGTTCTTAAACCTCTGAGCCATCTCTCCAGCCTTTCATCATTAATTTTAAAGGAAATTAGTTTTTTTAGTGCTTTCTTATAAGTCATATGAAATGAATATTATTTTATCTTTCTTTGCTATAAGTCTACCAATAACATTAAATAAACACTATCCTTCTGAGGCTTGTTATACCATTTAAGTATTAGTTTCTCAAAACTTTCCATTGCTGTAGTTGAGAAAAATTCAAAGGGTTATTAAAGAAGAAAATGAGAAAGAGCTGCTGTTTTGAGTTCTTCTTCCATACGGACTGTTAGTATGTCAGATCACACAGAACACACTGTGTACTCTGCTGCAAGCTTTCGTGCCTCATTAGCACTGGTGTGTTGGGGCTCACAATTCTTTCATGTTGTGCTGTCTAGTTACAGTAGAGTGTTCAGCAGTCCTCTTACTCTCTCCACTAACTCGGTAACTGCCGGTAAATTACCATTCTGGTCACCGCTTGATAACTAGTTCTTTTATAGCATATTTTTCAAATGTGTCATGGAATTTACACATTCAGGAAAATAATTACTGAGTAAAAACTTGGGTTGGGATCGAGAAACTTGTTATTGGTATTGAAATTTCTCTGAATGTTCAAGACTAAGAACTACTTATTCGATAAAATCACATCCCATGTTGGAACACCCTCCCATTTGCCGCATTTTGTTTTCATTCGCTCTGTCCTTAGAAATTAGTTTGAACTACTGAGAAGTTACAGAAGCATCAAATTAGGTAACTGGAGCAAAGAGAAGGAACTAGTAATTTTGAATACTAGGCATATAATACTAGATTATATGTAGCTTAAATGTATAGAAAACCTTTGATAGATGTTTAGGTACAATTTGCTGTGTTTTCCAGCCTCCCTTGCTAAATAGAGGAGCAAAAATCTTAACCTTTCCAGGTCGATTATGGTTTGAGATTTAGACCTTAGAGTTCCATTAGTTTTCAGGTTTAGTCTTTCAGAATAAAAGATGTATTGTAAATATAACAGTAAAAATAGAAAATTTTCATGTGTGAAATTCATACTTTAGTCTTATGAATATGTGAGATTTGGGTAAGTGAGAAGTGGCTGTAGAGGAATCTAGTAAGGTTTGCATGTAAAATGTGACTTCCCAGCTCATGTGTCTTGAACAATTGGCCTTGTAGCTGGTAGACAGGCTGCCAGCAGTGGGCCCTTTCAAGGCATAGCCTGACTACCTCCTGAATTGTGAGGTAAAGTCAGCTAGCTTTTCTACAATGTTGTTTTTGCCAGATTTTCTGTCACAGTGAAGAAAGCTTCTTTCTGGGATGTTGAGTAAAATCAATTCCCCTGTTCTGTTAACTGTGATTTTTATTACAACAGCTTTGTAATTGATACCTGCTAAGACAAGTCTCCTTGATTGCCAGAATTTTCTTAAATATTTGTAGGTATTTGTTTGGCATACAAACCAGAAATATTTGTCTTATTTTCAAAGTTACTTTTTGTTTTTTGTGGGAATATCTTTGAATTTTGGTTTGTAGAAAATCAGTATAATATTAAATCATTTTCTCACTGGCCTTCTGTTCTTTTAAGTTCAGTTAGACTAGTTTCTAAGCGTTATGAGTTTTGGCACTTGATGTACTGCCATGTTGGATATTTGAAACAGGGTCTCCCAGCTCAGGGTGGCCTGGTGTTTGTCATTCGTCTTACTAGTACAGGTGTCACTAACCATGCGGGACAGCTGCAGCATTGCTTCTTTTCCCCCAGTCTCTTGGATTGACATTAGCTCTTTGAAGGGATGAGCCCCCCCCCCCTTCCTGTCTATGGTGAGATTATGCCCCACCCATCTTCCCTTCCTATCTGTTTTATTTTATTTTTTTTAGAATTTACTTATTTATTGTGTATACAGTATTCTGCCTGCATGTGTCCCTGCAGGCCAGAAGAAGGCACCATATCTCATAACAGGTAGACATGAGCCACCATATGGATGTTGGGAATTGAACTCAGAATCTCTGGGAGAGCAGTCAGTGCTCTTAACTGCTGAGCCATCTCATCATCTCTTATGTTTCATTTTTTGTACAGTCTGGCCTCAACTTGCTATGTTGCTAAGGCCAGCCTTGAACTAACCCCTAATCTTCTTGCTTCTTCCTCTCAAGTGCTGGGATTACATGCATGATGCCACCAAGTCTGGCAGTATTGCTGTTTTTATGGTGACACTGCTTTTCACATTTTAGTCAGGTATTAGTTCATGTCCTCCATCTTGACAATACTTTCACCTGGATATAGACATTATTATATTTTTATTCATGGCGATTATCAGTATTTCTTTACTGAACCAAAATTGAACCATTTTTACAGTATTTACAGTGTCCCAGCTCCATTTTGTGTTTGAAGAGATGTGTTCCGAAATTCTTTTTTCTCTAGTTTTACTGTGTAGCTTTACTGCTTGTGATTCCTTTTAATTATCTCAACCTGGAAGTTTTATTTACCTTTTTTGTTTTTTCCATGGATAAGTTCTTCACTGGGATTTGTATTTTCTGCTTTCTTGCTTAGTTTGAGTAAACCTGAAATTGTGATGTTTTAGGAACAATCTTTTTTCTTTTGGGGCTGTTGTTTAGAGAAAGTTTTTCCCAGTAAGTCTTGCTCTGCTTATTGCTTGCTACAGTCACTATGATTCAGCTCTAGGTCCTTATTGTATGTCCTGAAGGCAGCCAAAAGGCATATCAAGTAAACTTTGCTACTCAAGACTATCGATGTGAATGTTTGGAGTTTCAGATTCCTTTTAATTATCTCAACCTGGAAGTTTTATTTACCTTTTTTGTTTTTTCCATGGATAAGTTCTTCACTGGGATTTGTATTTTCTGCTTTCTTGCTTAGTTTGAGTAAACCTGAAATTGTGATGTTTTAGGAACAATCTTTTTTCTTTTGGGGCTGTTGTTTAGAGAAAGTTTTTCCCAGTAAGTCTTGCTCTGCTTATTGCTTGCTACAGTCACTATGATTCAGCTCTAGGTCCTTATTGTATGTCCTGAAGGCAGCCAAAAGGCATATCAAGTAAACTTTGCTACTCAAGACTATCGATGTGAATGTTTGGAGTTTCAGAAGTTCCTAGCATTCACATCTGGTAACTCTGGCACCTAGTTCTATCTATCTTTATTGAAGCTGCTCCTATAAGTTTAGAGCACTGCAGAGGGATCTTTTGGGGCTGTCTGTTATGTCTAGAAGTGGGTCTCCTGGACTTCCATACTCTCCTCAAGACAGTCATGGGTGAGTACTTGCCAGATGTTTTCAGGCAAGAGCAGGATTGATGGTGATGGGTTTCTCAAGCTATACTTGAGGGTGGTTCAGGAGTAGTGCCTGGTGCTGGGTCACACAGGCATTCAACAGCAGGTTGTTTGGTGTTCATCTTAAGAAGGCCTCTGTCAAGTGGAGTGCAGTGAATAAGATCCTGACCCAGAGTTAGACTATTCGCTTCTTTGACTGTGATAGCTTTTAGACAGGTGAACCATCCTATGGCTACAGGGTTTAATCATCTACCAAGGTATGCCATAGGGATTTCTCTGGTCCCCAGAATAACTTTGTCTTGACCTTTTTGTTTTCATGGACAAACAGACATCTTGATGTTCTAGAGTTGGAGCCAAAATCAGAGCTATTTTTAAAGCCCCAAATACCTTTTGTTCAGTCTCAGTCCAGATTAGAGGCTTGGTGTTCCTCTTTATGCTGGTGTTGGGAGGCCTTGCTGTTCCCTCAAACCCTGACATCTGGAAGTGGAATATACAGCTGCACCTATGAACCCTTGAACCCGTCTCTTAGTCTTTGAAGCTGGTATCTGAAGGACGGCAGCAATCCTACTCTGAGACAGGCTCCTTTTATCTCCATTCATCTGGCTTCTGAGATAGGTAGCCTCTGATATACAAAGTAGGGTTTTCTTAGCTGATGCTCTGTAGCTCAAGGTCTTATAACTCTTACAACAGTCTCTCAGTGGCCCTTTTAGAATCTGTTTCAGTTTTAGAAGTTAGGAAGAGGTCATCTACATATTTTAAGAGTCTGGTTCTAGAAGGTCAGAACTTCTGGAACAACAGGGTTGGAGACTTTTTAAATCCTTTAGGCAAACTGGTTCAGGTAAGTTGCCCACTGTATCCTCTCTCTAGGTCTGTATGTGTTAGTTCAGATTTCTATTCATGTGAAGAGACAGCATGACCAGGACAATTCTTAGGAAGGAAAACATTTAATTGGGGTTGGCTTACAGTTTCAAAGGTTTAGTTCATTATCACAGCAGGAAGCTTGGTGGCAGGCAGGCAGGCATGGTACTGGAGAGGTTGCTTAGAGCTCTACAGGAAGAGACATTGAACCACTGGGTCTTGCTTGAGTTTCTGAAACCTCAATTTCTCTTCTGTCTTACAAGTCCACAACCTACTTCAACAAAGTCACACCTCCTAATAGTGCAACTCCTTGTGGCCATGGGTGCCATTTTTATTATTCAAACCATCTCAGTCTGTCCATTCAAAAACAAAGAGAGGTTGATTCACCTCTACCAATGGGATACTGAAGAATGCACCCTTCATGTCTAAGACTGTATGTGTCAGTTTCTCTGAAGCAATCAGATTCAAGAGAGTTTATCAGTTTGGGACTATGGGTGGATGGTCTCAGCTCTTATTGACTTCCTCAGATCTTGCATGGGTCTATAATCATAGGGCCCAGGTTTCGTTATAGACAAGAGAGATATATTTCAGGGTGACTGGCAGGGCATCAGGATGTCTATCTCTCTAAGCTGGGAAGTAGTGACTGAAGTTTCCTTTTTTGTTTCTAGGGTCTTTGGGTATTGTTTAATTTGGAAAGGGGTAGCTGGACTAGTTAGTTGAACAGTTATAAGAAGTTGGCGTTGGACCAGTCCTGGGGGGTATAGTTGCCCATATCCCTGGGAATCTTTATTGTTAACCTGAGAGATAGTCCAATTGTGTCTTTTGATTGAGGACAGGACTTTCAGCCAGGAGATACCACTGACAGGAAAAGACACTAATATTTTGCTGGTTAAGTCTAACAGCTTATCATCATCACAGAAGGTGATGGCAGTTTATGGAAAATATTTCATCCCAACAGGGGGTGGGGCAATCAGGCATGACCAAGAACAAATGAGGTGTGTCTTTTTTTATTAAGTAGATAGAATTGATAATGGTACAGGGGTAGTAGGCTGCTTTTCCTGTTGCCCCTTGGACTACAATCTTTTGACCAATCAATTTGCTTAGGGGTTTAAGGCCAAATATGTCAACCTGGTGTCTACTAAAAAGTCAGTTGCTTTGCCTCTATCTTTAACTATTACTCTAGGCTCCTAGGGGCTTAAAACAAAGGAACATGGGCCTCGTCACTTTCCTACTTTTCTAAGTGCAGAACGTATGCACAGCCGTCTGTGGTGGGATTAAGGTGTCAGCCGATAAGGTCTGAAGACTTAGCCAGGGTCCCGGGCTCCTGGAGGGGATGTGGCCAACCTGGAGGGGGTGTGGCCAACCCCATTGATAAGGGGCTGCTGGGACACGAGGAGTCTCTTCCTGGTTCCTGGTTGTTGGAGAGACAGAATCCATCATCCTTCCATTGCTCGTCCATCACTCGTCTATCGCTTGGATATGCCAGTCCTAGTTCAGGTGCCACTATAAGCTGTTACTAATATCGTGAGTGTTGATTTATATTCTAATAAATATTTATCTTGGAAAAATTTTTTTTTCTTTTTTTTTTCCTTTTTTTTGTTGTGGCTGGAGAGACAGCCGTGGGTGCTGGGAACTGAACTCTTATATTTTTGGTTGTGAGCCTAGCCTTTAACTGAGCCATCTCTCCAGCCCAGCGAGCCCTCCCTCAGGGCATTCATTTTTCCAGTGTCCTTTCTCCTTGCAGTAGGCACATTGGTCTTTCTCTAATGGGGGCTTACATGGCTCCTGGCCTAATTTTCACCTGTCGAGCTGGCCAGGCTTTATGCCCACCACTATGGCCCTAGTATCTTTCTTATCCTTTTGCCTATCATTGGTTTTCTGTGGTTAAACACCTTTTGATGTACCTCTACCAACCAGGACCTATTCATACCTTCAAATCCCTCCAAATTTTGTAATTTCTTCCTAATATTTGTAACTTACTCCTAATATTGAACACTCAACCATTCTTCTCCAGTGCTGCTCTAGGAACACAGCAGAATGCTCTGAGGTCCCCTGTATGGTTTCACTTACCCTTGACAGGTTTGTGGACTTCCATGCTGCTGCTTGGAGCCCAGCAACTAAAGTGCAGCAGTATATGTCTAGTGCCCTCTTTCTTGGGCAGTGTTAGGATCCTAGTTGGGTTGATTGGATGGAAACATGCTTTCAATGCAATAAGTGTTATTAGCTAGAGATTCCCGTTTTTGACCCAGGACCTTTTTCTTAGTTTATGCAGTCCCTTTCTTCTGATGTGACCAACGTGGCTGGTAACTTGGCAACCATTCCAGGTGGCCTGGTAAGGTATAGGAAACATTCTTGAGAGCCAAGTGCCTACAGTTACTCAGAAGGAGGCTTCTAGGACTTTCATTTTTACAGGTCACTGTGGGGATATTTTCAAATACAATAAAAACAGTCGGAGATATCAGAGGGATTTACCCATAGTCAGTCTAGGAGCATCAGACAGTGGTAACTCACACCTTTAATCCCAGCACAGAGAATATCCCTACACCCATAATCTAATCTGAGATCTAGGTCATTTTAGTTTACAGAAAGAGTTCCAGGCTCCCAGGCAGGCAGTGGTGGTGCCACGCCTTAACTGAGCAAAGAAAGTATTTAAGGCAGGCATAGAAAGAACAGGCAGAAGAAACCAGGAGGAGCCAGACTGAGGAAGCTGGAAGACAGCTGGGTGAGATCTAACTGTGGTGTTTACTCTCTCTAATATCTCCCCGAGTTTTGTTTATTCATGCAACACTTGGTGCTCAACGTGGAGCAATTTTATCACTTCACTTCTTTAGCAGAATAATAACATTTGCTTTTATCCTAGGCCTATCTACTATCAGGGTCTTGGCCACCTGAGCAGTATCAAGTATGTGTTCTAGCTCATGGAGTGTGCCTTAAAATCAGTCATATAATGGTTGGTCATTCGTACAACATATGTGCCACTATTACACCAGTTTATCTTGCAGGCAGGTAACCATTGTAGAATGCCGGGTTGGTAGCTGCATTGTTGTTTACCTTTACCTATGGTAATGTGTAGAGTACCTTCCAGTACCACGAACACTAGTAGTAGGTTGAAGTCTATAGTTAGGTACGAGCCTCACTTTTAGCTCTGGAAGTCTAGAATCATTCTCTTGGGTTGAATTGGCATGCTGGCAAGACTGCTCTGCCTGGCTGTCAGGAAAAATCCATTTGCTTGCCTTTTCCATTCTGCAGCTGTATTAGCATTTCTTGGATTTCCCAACTTTAAAACCAACCCTTGTTTCTGTGGTGCACCATCAGCTTCTTTGCCAAACTTCTTTTATCTGAAGATACTTATAGGTATAAGTTTTACTTCCTTTCCTAAAGCTATTTGTAGGTATAAGTGGTGGCACAGAGAAACTACTGAACTAGACTGCTCTATGGGCAGAAAGACTTATTGGGGAATCAAACTACTAAAGTCATCTTTTGGGGACCAGAGAGAAGAGCAAAATGGCAGAAAAGCAAGCAGATTTCATATGACAGTCAGCAGAGTGAGGATTTGAGCTAATAAAGGCTGTTTGGATTCATTTTTGTAAACTAGAGTTGAATCTAAATTATATATAAGCATGATGTAGCAAATTGTGATTACCTACATAGCTGGGCAGTAGTGCCACACACCTTTAATCCCTGCACCTAGGAGGCAGAGGCAGCAGCAGCAGGATCTCTGTTAGTTTGAGGTTAGCCTGGTCTACGGAGTGAGTTCTGGGACAACCAGAGCTATTACATAGAGAAACCCTGTGTCAAAAAACAAAACAAAACAATAATAAGATTACCTATATGTAGATTTGTTTATCCTTCCTATTACACATTTAAGCTAAATTTTTATTACAGATTTTATTTAATGATCCACATCTAATGAATTTACAAATCTTGAGATACAGAAAGCTTGCACAATGGTCTTACAAATCTTAAGATAAACTTTATACCTTAGCAAAAGTCTTAGAGATGTAAGAGAGGGCTGTATTTATAGAAATAAAACCAAGGAGTATGAAATAATCCAGTTGGCAGTATTTTACTTTTTAGGTAAAAGCACACAGAATCTTTTCCTGGGCTGCTGTGTTTTGCTGTCCATCTTGTCAAAGAGTCGACCCAGGACTTTTGAGGAAACTTAAGAACAAGCATACTTAGGTTTAAAAAGAGCAGACCATAACCCATCTTGAGAGCCAGCTTTTATTTTTTTAATACAGTAGAACAGCACATGACATATTTTTAATATTATTTACACTCACAAGACTTTGAATCTCTGTAAGACTGAAGTTAGTTAACAGAGTGAGAAATAGAGCAAACAGAGCAAAGAAGGCTTAAGAGATACTAGAGTGGAGAATAGAGAAAGCTTTAGTGAAAGGGGGATTTTTGGATCATTTGCTTGCATGGTGGTAGAAATTGTACAGTCTGAGAGTCTGGAAATTGAGTGTGCCCGGGGTGGGCCCCCTTCCCCCTCCACTCCCATTGAGACAAATTATCTAGTCTGTACCAAGGCCGAGCCATTTGTAGTAAAACAGTGTGCCTTCGTGTTCTGAGTTTGAGGAGGGAAGGAGGTTAGAGAAGGCAGATGAGGGGTCATGGGTTTAATTCTGAATGGGAAGAACCTATGGTTAGAGACAGGAGCTAGCTGTGAGAGCAGACAGGAAAGACATCCTTCAAAAGCAGAGGAAGAGGAGGTGGGAGAGGCTTACAGAAAAGCATTGCAAACAGGAACTTTGCCAGAGGGAGGATTCCATATCTCCAACAATGTAGAGGTCAGGAGGGCATAGAGAAGCTGCTAGATATATCTGTGGGACTTCTGCAGAGTAGGCTCCCAGACAGAAGCAGCAGGCTTCAGCAAGCTAGTGAGCAGGACAGAGAGACTAGGCAGCCCTTAGGGGAAAGCAGAGGAGACAAGTGCTTAGCCATGGTTAGCAGTAGAATAAGCTCCAGAAGGCAACTGAGAGACAGCTAACAGGGAGGCATCCAGGAGCCAAGTAAGGGGATGGGAGAGACTTAGAGGAGTAAGTGCCTTGGCAACACAAATTTCAACCTGGGATTCCTTAGCAGACTTGAGAGACTTGTCAGAGAGATGTCCAGGGACCAGTTTGTAGAGAGCCTGCCTGACACATACGTGCGATTTTATGATTAGCCCCATGAGCCAAAAGAGACTGAATAGGCTGCTCAGAGACAGTTAATGAGTAGGTAGGTACAGCAAGATGAGTGAGTAGAGCAGGTAGATGAGAAGCAGCTGTAGAGGCAGACTCTAAAATTTTGAATATAGTATGTGCCAAGAGCCAGCAGAATCAATCAAGTGACCCACATCTGGGGAGGGGCATGCCAAAAATCAGCAGTTTGGTTTGATTAAGAGGGACAGGACCTTTTGGGGGGAGGGGGTCCAGTATCTATTCCAGGTTTTAGCACCAAATATAAGTAATATTACAAAGAAACTGAACTGACTGCTCTGTGGTCAGAAAGTAGATTTACTGAGAACCAAACTGCCAGTACCATCTCCCAGGGATCAGAGAGAAAATACAGAAAAGCAAGCAGATTTGATATATTGTCAGCAGGATGGGGATTGATCCAGAGCTCCTCTTAGAGGTAGTTGCTCTTTGGAGGATGACTAAGAGTGGTTCCAGCAGGATTAAGGGTGGTTCCTTGTGAAAATAAACTAACCTTACTTTAAATACTTAATCAAAACCAAAGAAAACCCCAATCCACCCCTACCCAACCCAGCTGACCTAGATGAGCTAGTCATTTTTCCCCTTCTAAGGAGCATTAATGTAATATGTTAAAAATGATATCAAAGAGTGTCATATGATATAAAATTCATGGATTCTTGGCATGTTAGGTGCCTATTTTTAACCTTGCCCTCATCATTATAGTTACCATGACATTTCTAATTATTAGTCATAACAATTGAACATTAGTTCTAGTGTCTAGTAGAAATTCTGATTTAGTTTTGGTAAGATTTGTAAATTACCTTTGTTAGGCATTATGCTAAAGTTACATTTTAAACGAGAAGTTTGGGGATTTGATCAGACCAAGAACTTTTGATATAAAAATTGCCAATATTCCTAACTTTTTGAAACATCTAGAACTTTTTGATGAACTTAGTTCTATTAATTGAAAAGAGGTTGAAATTCACTATTATATCATAAGATAATGCCATAAGTTATTGGTGCTCTTTTTAAAATATTAAGTTGCAAAACCTTTGGTTTTAAGTTGGTTAGTGTCCTAAATGTCAGAGCCTATGGTTCTGTTCTTGAGAATTCCTTCTGTCTGTCTGTTCCTCTAGTTTCTTGTCTGATGGCATTTCCCTGCTGTCAGTATTCTCAGAATAAGAAGGGTAAAGGAAAGGTAGCAAAATGGCTTAGAGGTGCTGGGAGCTAACTGTAACAGCTGGAGCTTACCACTGTCTGTAACCTCAGCTCAGATATCCACACACAACTATACAAGTATACTTATAATTAAAAATGAAATTTTAAAGAATATTTAAGAATGGTAAAGAGGGTATAGTCCCACTCTTTAGAATGTAAACTGTGGGAGATTATGTTGTTCCATTGTAAATAATTGTCCCACCCACTGGTTTAATAAAAAGCGCTGATTGGCCAAAGGCAGGCAGGAAGTGTGGGTGGGGCTACCAGACTAAGAAAACTCTGAGAACAGGAAGCACAGAGCAGAATGCCAGAGAGAAGCTAGAAGAAGCAGAGGATAACCATGCTGCTCTAGAAGAGATACTGAGCTGCAAGGGTGAACAGGATAAGAGTCATGGGTTAGGTTAAGGGTGAAGAGTTAGCAAGTTATATGCCTGGGCCTTAGGCTGATCAGCCTAAAACTATTGTATGCATCTGTGTGTCTCTGCGGGTCTGTGGGTCTGTGGATCTAAACCTTGAGGCTAGGCCGGAAGTCCGGACCAGAAACCTCCTACTACAGTAAACTCTCCCAATTTCCAGGTTTATTTTTCTCTGCTTGAATTTCTGGATTGGAGTTTCTACTCTTGAGTGTTTGCTATGCTTCTTTCTGTCCTCTCATGGAGCTGGGGACTGAGGTGTACTCAAAGCTTAGTTTTAACCTGAAGTGTTTCCTCTGGTACCAAAGAGCTATTCCAAAAGCAAAAGAATGGTGAAAGTTTTCTGGTGGGGTCAACTAAAGATTAGAGCAACAAACCATGTGCTCTAACTATAATCCTAAATGTGGTCTGGCATAAGGTTAAAAGTTTTTGATATGCAAAAAACCATGAACTAGGTAAAGTCCTGTGCTGTTTCTATAAGATCTTCTTGCAGCTGCTTTTCTGACAGGAGGGGCAAGTGTTCTCTGTTGATAGGTGACCTGAGTAAACAATGGAGGGAAGCCTGCAGGTTCTGTTCTGCTATAGCACTTTCCCTAGGAGGAGAGAGTGTGGGAGTGGTGTCTTTTTACTGTTAAGGCTCAATTTATACAAGAAACAGGACAAGTCACCTTTTAGCTGCTCTGTCCTTGTGATGCAGCACTTGAGAATGTTTTTTTTAACACCTGCAACTAGGAGTTGGTAAATTATCTTTTTTTTTAAATATCATAAACAATAAACCTTTAAGTTAGGACTTTGTTAATGACTCCAGATGCAAGTAAGTACAGCAAGTTAAGGGCCTAAGATTAGTTCCAGATAGTTCTCTTATCTGTAGGGTGGTGAACTTAGGACATATCAGTGTGTCATATGTAGCTGACCTTGGATGTCTGAGAAGTGTTTCAAAGGAATTACTTTGTTCTAAGGCTGACTCTGCCCAGATGTTTACTAGTAAAGAGAATTGCAGGGAGGGCAGGCATTCAGTCTGCTCTGGGCAAGGGAACATGGACCAGATTTGTGAGAAAAGAGATGTTGTCACACGAGGTTTCTGGTCTTGACTATCTCCTCAATTTGGACCCACCTGCAGCTTGCCCCCCACCCCAATGACTCAGATGCTTATATTAATTCCATGCTGTTCTGCCTATGGCTTAGGCACATTGCTAGCTAGCTCTTTCATCTTAATTCAACCCATTTCCTTTAATCTGTCCTGCCACTAGGCCCGTGGCTTACATATTTTGCTACAGGTTTCTTCTTTGGTAGATGTAATCTCTGATTCTCTCTCTGACTCTGCCCTCCTTCTCCTACCTATGCTCCGATTTCCCACCTCATGCTAAGGTGCCTCGTATAATATATATAATATATATATTATTCACAGCATATAGAAAGATATTTCTATATCACTTGTCTATGTGACTGTTTTCATACAGAGCTAGTAGAAGTTATCCATGGGCCCCCAGATGTATGGGGGAAATTGTGCCCAATCACCCAAGGAAATAACAAATGGGAAAGCTATAATCACACACAAGAAATCCTCTGTAGGAAACAGCTAACACATTCCAAGACAACAACAAAATTCCTTAAGATTTTTGGCTTTACCTCCACCGGGGCCCTTGGCTCTGATGGGTCAGTCTTGTCGGTGACAACTGAGTTCTCACTTTATATTTCTGTGGCTCCCAGCAGGCATCCCAGTACTTTTAGAAATATGACTGTGTCATTCAAACAGTTGCTTATTACTTTTATAAGAAAAAGATAAATTCAGGCTTTAATTGAGAAACAAAAACTTAGAATGTTTCTCTATTTATATAAAGAAATGTGCCAGTATCAGGTTATGAATAAAACACAGTAGTTATTATTCATCAAAATAGTCCTCATTCAAAGCAGGTTAAATTTAGCAAAATTGTAGAAAATTAGCTGGAAAAGTTAATCCCAGGATTAGTCAACTAGTTCTGAAACTAGTCCCAAACATTCAAAATTCTAGGTGTCTGCAAATTGCCTTCCTACATGGAGTCAGTAGGTGACTTATTACGGCATGCAACGCACGCAGCTCATGGTTGCTCTTTTGAGAGGTTGCTATTGATATCTCTTCATTTCAGAATCAAGATCACTTGTTAGTTTTTTTTTTTTTTTAAAACCCTCTAGTGTAATAGTTTCAACTTGTGGGTCAAGACCCCCTTTGGAGGACGAGATTGTGCAACCTCCTCATAGGGGGTTACATATCAGAAGTCATGCATGTTACATATTTATATTATGATTCATGATAGTAGCAAAATTACAATTATGAAGAAGCAGTAAAAATAACTTTGTGGGTGGGGATCCCCACAAAATGAGGGTCAGAGCATGAGGAAGGACAAGAACTGCTGGTCTGCCCTAGTGTTAATCTATATGCCTACTGTTTCTTTTAGTATTCTTTGGTGTCACTACAAGCTCCTAGCTCTTCTAGTATTTTTCCATTTCTTCTGTCTCATTCAGCTCCTCATCCTTTACAACATTAAAATTCATTGTCTTGAAGCTTGTTACCAGGACCTTTGTTCTTTCTGTTTAGTGATCACATCCACACTCAAGACTTTTAGTTCTTTCCCACCTGCTAGTGATGAACTCTTGTCTAGTCCTCAATTGAGCAAACATGGACGCTGTACAGTCTTAACACGAAGTGTAGATGTTGTTTCAACCCTTCTTATCACAAGTCTTGCTTTACCTTCCAACTATTTCTTAAGTTAGTCTCTGTGTCCATCTTCATTGTTAGAGCTGCCTTTCTGCTGTGTTACTGTTTTTTGTTTGGAGAATCACAGGGATGTATTGCACGGACTCTAATTAGTATATAATGAAAACCCAGAGCCAGATAGTGGGGAAAAGCTGGAATATCAGAAACAAACCCCAGTCACCCAGCCAGCTCCTCAGGCCTGTCTCCAGGAATCCTCCAGCTGATGCCTCTAAATCCTCAGCTGAAAGGAAGGAAAGTATCTGGGAAAGCTGAAAAACCCTCTTCTCTTGCTCTTCCTGGCACTCTTAACTTCCTCTTTCCACATTTCTGAAGGTAGGATTAAAGGTGTGGGTCACTATTCCCTGACCTGGCTTGGCTCTCTGGTTAACTCGGATATTCCAGATTAATTTTTAAAGATATATGTCACCACAGGGCTACCGTATCTGGTCTTGGTCTATCTGTTCTTGTCTCTCCCCTCAGTCTGTTTTATATTCACAATAGTCAGTTTTCCTTATTTGTGAATATTTTCTTCCTTTGTGGTTGTCCTTAGAGCAGAGTCAGTTTCTTCTTTTCTTCTGTTAGTGGGGCTTTAGGAATGGGACCCAGACCTCACATATAGTAAGCATTGGGGGTCGGGGGATCAGGAATAGAAGGTAGGGCTTCTTTATGTCAGATAAGTAATCTACTGTTATACTCTTTATTTCAGACAGATTTCACTGAGTTATCTGTCCAGTTTAAGTCCCTTATTACACAAATTCTAGTTAGTATATAATGAAAACCCAGAGCCAGATATTGAGCAAAAGCAGGAATGTCAGAGAAAGGAAACAGACCACAGTCAATTCTCACCCAGCCAACTTGTCAGGCTGAACTGGATAAATGCTGTCTTTAAGATTCCCCAGCCACTGTCTGGTTGCTTCTACAGAACTCCTGAATCTCTGCCTCCTCCTGCCTTAAATACCTTACCACCCAGCTGTTTAACTTCCAGGTTCAACTCTGCATCCTAATCATAGAGTTAGGATTAAAGGTGTAAACTACTACTATTTGGTTGTTAGTTCTTGAGCTCATGGAAGTCCAGAAAGATCTCTGTTTACCAAGTGATGAGATTAAAGTGTGAGTCACCACTTTCTGACCTTCCTGGCTTGACTATGGGCGATTCTGTTCTCTGATATTCCAGGCTGCTTTTATTAAATATACAATATATCATCACAGTTTCTCCATAACTCAGACAAGCTTTGAACCTGTGATCCTCCTGCTTTAGCCTCCCAGGTAGTTCTCTTTGCTCTGTCTTCACTAGATACTGCCTTTTCATTCCCCATGTGCTTTGCTTTGCTATTGACTCAAGATTACTTTTTTTTTTTTAAACTTAAAGGTGACTTTCTTGTATTGTTTATCAACAGTGTGTCTTAATTTGGATGCTGCAATGAAATCCAATAAACTGAACTGTTTTTAAAGAGCAGAATTTATCTTTGAAGATTAAGAAGGCCAAGACTAATGTACTGACGGATTGGTGTCTAGTGAGGGCCCTCCTTCATCTCCCCCTCCTTCCCCACTCTGTGTGTGTGTGTGTGTGTGTGTGTGTGTGCGCATGTGTGTATCAGTCAGGGACAAGTCACAGCGTGCGTATGGAGGTCAGAGGACTGTTTAGGGGAGTCATGGCCCCCTCTTTTCAAAGGTCCTATCTTCTAATTCCTTCAGATGCCGTCATGTCGTGTTAGGGTTTTACTTTAGTAACCGCAGAGGACACTAAACAATTTGTAAATTCCAGTTTGAAAAATCTGAAATATCAGGCTGGAGAGTGTCTCAGTGGTTAAGAGAATAGAGGATCTAAGATTGGTTCCCAGCATCCATGTCATGCAACTCACACCTGCCTATAACTACAGCTATTGGGTATTTGATGTCTTCTTCTGGAGTCCACTTACATCATGCTCCCCATATACACATAATATTAAACATAACAAAGCTTAGAAAATTGAAATGCCAGTTATACTGAGAAAACACTTGAATATTTTTGAGAACATTTTATTTTCTCTCAAAGAAAATGATTTATTTTTTTAATATAGACTTTTTTTTCACTTAAGGTTTAAAGTTCAGGTCTTTAAACTTAAATTGTTTTATAAATCCATTTTCAGATTGAACTCCTGTGCTGTTATCAGTCTGTGTCATAAATCAACTAGGTTTTACTAGACTGCTAATTGTTATGATAGTTTGAGTTCTGCACTTATATTTGCCATTTTGAATCACTTATTTTGTGGTTTGTCACTGAAGAATGACCATCTTTTAAAGCATAATTTGACATTTTAATACAATATATGCAATATATCATGTTATATGTTTAGATCATTTAATTTACAAAATTGATGTTAACATTAAATCTTATTTCTTTACCAAATCTTATAAGACTGTTTTAGTAGTAATTTACGTAGTATGTTGTACTTTAAGTTTCGATAGTAATTAAATTGATTAATCTTTTCAAAACTGCTTTTTTTTTCTTTAAAAAAAAAAAAACAACCTATTTATCACCCATCCTTCTGTCAGTCCATCCACCCACCCAACCACCCACTCACTCACTCATCTGTTCACCTATCTTGAGGCAGGGTCTAACTATGTGGTCTTGGCTATCCTGAATATTTATCTGTCCACCAGGCCAGGATGGTCTTAAACTCATAGGGATCCTTATGCTCTGCCTTTGTCTCCCAGTGCTTGAATTAAAGGTGTGTGCTACCAAGCCTGATTTGGTTTGGTTTTACTAAAAAGCAAAAGAATTATATGGAGGTAATATATATATAGTTGACGTATATAGGTATATAGGTAATATATATAGTTGAGGTAATGGTAGAAATCTTGCAAGTATTTTTGTTACTTTTAGAAAAACTATTTGTGTAGTAAGAGATATAGCAGTTAGTAAAACACTTAATTGCTTCTGTATGGAGTCTAGAGTATTTACCTTAAAGTAGTAGTGTTACAATTATTTTATGATGTATTTTTCTCAAAGTTGGGTAGCCTGATTTTATGTTTCTGGAATTAATCAATTTATATGTAAATTAAGAGTCAGCTTTGGTTTTAATATTTTATTCTTGTAAAATATTAATATTTTTATTAAATTTTTACTACTGCTAGGTTTAATGACTGTTATAGATAGATTGTAAAATGAAAACTGGAATTAGTTTAAATGCCTTGTCATGAAAGACATGATGAATTACAGTGGTTTTTCTCTTTGGCAGAGTGGTGTTGCCATGGTGAGAGCTTCTGTTTCCATGACATTTGCTTGCATATTTTGATAGGTCTTCAGCTGAAGAAGGGCTCTGTTTCCTGGCAGAATGGAAAAGTGTCATCTCCCCACCCCCATCCCAGAACTGTGCTATTTTTTTCAATTGAGAAATACAATCATTTCTGAGGAATTGTAATAGTGAAATGTCAAGAAAGAAAATACAACTTGTTCATTTAAAATATTTTTTCTTGTTCAGTTTTCAGAGCATAACAATTTTTAACTGCTAGGTGTGAGGATGAAAAAGGAGTAAAACACCATTTTTTAGTTTTCATATTTCATAAATATGTGCCTCTTAGTGAATTTTGTTGACAAAATAAATAGTTACAGATGATTAATTTGCAGCCAGTCTTAGCTGGATTTAGGTATATATTCTTCTTGTACTACTGTATGGTTAAAACAATTTGTCATGATGGCATGTTGGAGGCTGGGAAAGGGGAAGTAAATATAAGTAATAACTTTAGAAAAGGGGAGGATCAATGGTGTCTTTGAGGTTAAAAATACAGAACATAGTCAGTTCTGATATAGGTGGCAGCTGACACCTAAGTTTTTTTTTTTTAATTGGTACTTTATTGTTAATGTTGAAACATTATGGTACCTCAAAAGAAGGATTTATGGTGCTATACTTACTTTCAACTTTTCACTAGATAATATATTCAAGGAAGTGTAACAATGAGCTCAAAAGTGATTATAGAGGACTCTCTTAATGCTTCTTTCTCTCCTTTAGTTATTAATAACATTATTTTTAAATATTTTTAGACAGTCTCATTGTGTAGCCTAAGCTAATCTCAAGCTCACTAAGATCTGCTTGCCTCTACCTCTTGGTACTGGAATTAGTCATGTGTCCTCATGCCCTCACCTCCAGTTAGGGTTTTGCCCATGTTTACATGTCTTCTTAATTGACATCTAAGCAAGTATCAGTACCTTAATGCATCATATTTCTACTCAGCTTTCAAAGCTCCTGTTATTTTGCACTTACATTTTAGTATTTCTCAGAGACTTGTATTTTAACATATATTTTGCTAATTGTAAGGTTTTTGGCATCTGTAGGTTCACACTAGAATCCTAGTAAAGATAGGGCTTGTTGTCTACACTGCCTTTCACTCAGTGATTGTAACAGGTTCACAGTTTAGGAGGTATTTAAAAATACACATTTTGCAGATAATGTATAATTTTTCCCCCCTTTTCCTCTGGTACTAGGTATTGAACATATGGTCTTGTGCTTGCTGAGTCTCTGAGTTGTTCTCCAACCCAACATTGCACAAGTTTAGAAGAAGAAATTGGATTTTGTACTTTATTTAATTAAATTAATCAGTTTATGTTGAGATAGGGTCTTACTGTGTATCCTTTGCTTGCCTGGAGCTGACTGTGTAGATCATGCTGATAAATGAACTCACTGAGATCCATCTGCCTAAACCTCCTAAGTTGTATTTTATTTATTTATTTGAACATTGTTTTTGTATTTATTTTTATTTTATGTGATTGGTGGTTCTGCCTGCTTTCTGTGCACCACTTTTATGGAAATTGAACTCAGTTCTCTGGAAGATCAGCAGGTGCCCCTAGATGCTGAGCCAGATCTCCAGTCCCATGCTTTATTTTCGAAGTTCAGAATTTTATTTTAGTGGAGCATTCTAGTCTGTTAGTAGGCTAATGTGTTTGCTAACAGTTATAAATTGACGTAGTTTAGACATGTGCTTATAGAGGTGACTCTGGCTCCACGTACATTTTCTTCTTTTTGCTTCATAATTTTTTCTTCATGTGCTTCCGAGGTTGCTTTTCTGGAAGATCCTCAGTAACAGATAAGCCGTGAGTACCTGTGCTGGCTTCAGCATTTATTGACTTTCAGTGATGTTTAATCTTCCTCTTCTTCCTCCTCCTTCTCCCCCCTTCCTTCTTACTTCCTTTTCCTCCTCTCTCTTCCCTCTCCTCTTCCTCTGTTACCTTTAAAAAATTCACGCATCAAAGACGTTTAAGTGTTACACCTTTGGGTATTGTGAGCAGTGCTGGGAGCCAGAAAAGCACAGCTTTCTCTCAGAGATCCTGCATTGGATGCTCAGAAATGGAATTGTTAGCTTACTTGGTAGTTCGTTGTGGAAATTTGACACTATTTTTCATAGTTATATGCCAATTTACTTTTCAGCAGGTGTTCAGTGCTTTCTGTTTTGCCATTTTAAAACAATGTTTGCAATTTCTGGTCTTTTCGCTAATATTTATCCAAGTATGTGTGAGGTGAGTTCTCACTGAGGTTTTGATTCCGCACCCTGTTGACTGGAGATGGCTGGGTAGGTTCCTGCCAAGTTCTTTTTTATCTTTTGAGAGGTATTTGCTGGAGTTCTTTGTTTCTATTTTAATTGTGTCATTTGTATTTTAGTTTGAGTGATGTGATGTGATCGTATATTTTGCATATTAAATACTTGTTATACACATGATTTTCAAATATTTAGGGACTCCCCTCCGTAGGTCACCCTGTAATGTGTTTCCTTTACTGTACAACGTTTTCTTATTGTGATAGAGTTGTACTTTTTATGTTAATGTTTATTGTTTGTATTTTTAGTATTTAGAAAATTGTTTTCAGAACCTCTTAAGATTTTCCCTAGTTTTACAGTTGAAGGTTTAATCATTTTGATTTTTTTTGGGGGGGGGGCATGTGTGTGATGTGGAATCCTGTTTTTCCATTGGTCCGTTTTACTACAGTATTAGTATGCTTTTGTAATGTGGAATAATATATCTAGGTTTGAATATTTACTCTGTCTAGACACATTGCTTATTTTCCACAAAGATAGGAGATTGTGATGAATTAACCTACTTCATATAATATTCTAGGAATCATGTGATTTAATAGCACTTAGCACCTAGGTTGGTTGGAAAATTGCACAATAAATGATAGTTATAAGAAGTTATTACTATCTTTATTATTCCATATAGACTGCAGAAAAGAAGAAGAAAACTAGAGGAGACCAAAGAGGCCAGACTGGGGGCTTGGCTGTCAGCTCAGAAGCTGGAATCCCATTGAGTCAGCACTAAGCAGCAGCTGCAGTGAGGATTGGTTCTTTCTGACAGGGCCTCTTGATTCCAGGGGCAGCAACTGGGTTATCACAGAAGTGAGGGAAATTCCTGGGGGTAGAGTGCAGAACTCAGAGTGGTCTGTATAGGAAGTGAGCCTAACTAGGTAGAACGTTCCTGTTCATTAAGATAGAAAGGGTAGCCTTGTTTTATTTTATTTTGTTTTATTTTTATTATTATTTTTTAAAGCAAATGAGTGATTTGATTTCAGATTTAAATAAAACCTTAGGTTGCTGTCTGGACTTGAGGGGTGTTGGATTTGTGTCTGACACTGACCTACTCATATTTATAAAGGAGCACCTAGGTTTCCCTGAGAGTAATTTTGGAGTCTTCTAGGAGTGGCTTACAGTGAGAACCTGTAAAAACTGGGGGAAGGAGGCTGGATATGTGAAGAATATATTTATTTAAAATTAATGGTTGCAATAATAGCAAGTGGTAAGAGGGTAGACAGAGATGACATCACGTGGGAAGCCTGAAAAGTCATATTTTCCAAACATGGCTGTTCATATTTTGTTCCAGAGATTGTAGAGGAACATACAGCTTTGGTCGACATACTCTACTTTTAGGGAAGCAAAACTTTAAACTTCCTTAACTTTATTAAGTCAGTAGAGCCAAAGAGGAATCAAACATATTACTTTCTAAGCAGTTAACAGTCCCTGCCTTTATGTTGTGGCCAGATCTGGGCGGTGTAGGGTTTGTAGCTGTGTTTCTTACTTGTGCCACGAGATGGCAGTAACACACCTTCTTGTGTCTTGTTTTCCAGGCCTGCCAACTCTTTAGGGACAGCCTCTAGGTGGAAACTCTGCCTTACACGTATTTGTCAGTTTTCCCTCTGTCTAGTCTTTATACGCTCTTGTCCTTATAGCCTCACTAAAGTGCACTTTGAACAGAGACTCTGCTTTGTTTTATTAATCATTTTCCTTTCATACTCTAATTTTAATATTTATATTGATTGCGTTGTTGCTTTAAAAAAGACCATGGACATCTCAGATTATATTGGGTTTGTATTCAAATACAAGTATTTCTCCAGTTTCTCTTTTTTAAACAGTTCACTTGTTAAAATCAGGTTTATTCATAGATATCGTGTTTATCAGCTAACTAGAGCTTTGATAATGATTTAAATCGGAGTACATGCTAGTGAGTTCAGTGAAATTAAAATTCATTACTTTTTATTATACACTAGAATATGAATATACTTGTGTACTTTAGCAAGAGTTTGTATTTCAAGTGTGATAAGTCATATATACTTACATTCAAAAGCCTTAATCCCTGTTATGTAATATCTTGGCCCTATTACCTTGGAGACAATGAAAAAGGAATTCTATTTTCTTGGTAACACCACACAAACAAACAAGCAAAGATGAATAAATGTTGATTTGTCTCTTAAGGATGAGCTCCCTTGGCCAGGGCTGTGGGTGGATTCAGAAGGGTCAGGCATAGGTATTGTGAGGCTCAGGGGCTTGCTCACTTTTCAGCTCATTCCTTTCTGCAGACACACACTCTCTTTTTTTCTTACTGTCTTTGTTACCTCATGACCTATTTTGTGAGATTTCTATCAAGTAGCCTTAGCAGCAAAAAAAAAAAAAAAAAAAAAGTTAAATTTTATCATAGTCTTTTAAGAGATGAGTTGGCAGTTGGAAACATTTTCTGGTTTGAGCAGTAAGAAAACTCTATGCAAAGCAAGTCTAAAGAGTTTTATTTGAGTGTGGTGGTAGTCCACATCTTTAATCCCAGCACTCAGAAGACAGAGACAGGTGGATTTCAGTGAGTCTGAGAGGTCAGGTGAGGTCAGCCTGGTTTACAGAACGAGTTCCAGGACAGCCAGGATGGTTAGAAACCCTGTCTTGAACTCCCCCCCCCCCCCCAATTGCAGTCACTGTGAAATGTGTATGTCACTTAAATGATTCTGTTGGTAAATAGGGGTAAAATGCACTGACACATTGAAGCAGGAGATACTTGACTTTAAATTTATCCACTTTTAGTCATAATACCCGGGGAAATACTCTATATTATATTTTTTTTATTAAATTATCTTTTAGATTTAAATTATTTTATATGTTTGGCTGGTTTGCCTGCATGTCCATCGTGTGCTTATCTGATGCCCACAGTGGTCATAAGAGGACATCAATCCTATTGAAGCAGAGTTTTTGTGATGGTTGTAACCAAGCTAATGCTGGGAACCAAACCCAGGTAAAATGCAAGAACAACATGTGTTTTTAATCAGAGCCCCCTCCAGCCCTGTTTATTCTGTTCTTAAATGAGCTCATAGAAAAGGTGTTGTGTGTGTTCCTTACCCCCAAAGACAGGCTCTCATTATGTAAGCGTGGCTGGCCTAGTGCTCCTCTCTGCCTCCCGTGTGCTGTGTTTAAAGATGTGTACCACCACACCTGGATCTCTAGTGCTTTCTCTTTTATTACAACAACAAAAATACACAAAATTGTTATCATATTGCCTTGGATGTTTTACAGTTCAGAAAACTGTTCTAATGCAATTTTGTGTGTATAGAAAACAATACTTATAATGGGTATAGGGATACAGATCAGTTGGTAGAGTATTACTTACTAAGCAGAATGGTCTGGGCTCACCGCAGTACTCAGGAGATAGAAGCAGGGGATCAAAAATGTCAGGCATCTTCAACTACATAGCCTGGGCTACATGATACCCTGTTCTCATATATATATGCTTTTAATCTACATTCCAACAAGTCAAACAACACAGCTTAACAATGGTCTAGGGGCTTCAGTAATTTTCCAAAGAGCATAAGTAAATGACCAACATATATCTGTGTTCTGTTCTTGTATTTTTGCTAAGATTTCCTTTCTGCTATAAGCCTTAAAACCTTAAAATATTAATTTTTCAATAATTATGGCTTAAGCCACTCAAATAAAATACTCTCCCTAGTGTCCTTGGGATACAGTTAGCCCTCAGGTGAAGTATATGGTCAGTACAGAAAGACTTTTACTTATCCATTTTTAAAAACAAATTAACCAGACATACTGTTAACATTGTAACAATAGAATATTAGCAGAGTAAAAGTTAAAAGCTGCTTGAATATTTCAATAGATGATGAAAATATAAATGTTAAAATTTAGCTGCTGGTCATTTATTTATGCTCTTTGGAAAGTTACTGAAGCCCCTAGACCATTGTTAAGTTGTGTTGTTTGACTTGTTGTTGGAATGTAGATTAAAATATATATTCCATATGCTAAATGCTTGCTAGGTATCAAGTAGTAGGTCCAATCTTCCTCTTAGCAATGGCCCATGAAGGATAAAGATGCTGTAGTGATACTGATTTATCTTTCTTTTGTTCCTTTCTTATTCATGCTTTTGATGTTCATCTAAATCTAGGAACCATGAATACCTACTTTGTGTTTTTAAGGGAGGAATGATAGGTAGCCTTTGCTTCTTTTTCAGAGGACCAGCAGTGAGATTGTTTGGTGGCTCCCAACCAGGGAATCTGCTGTCATGTCAAGTGGCATTTACACACACACTCTTCCCCCTCCTCCTCAAATAAATAGAGTTACATTTAGGAACTGGAGAGGTTGCTCAGCAGTTTAGAGCACTTGTTGCTTTTCAATAGGACTGGGGTTCCTTTTCCAGCATCTACATACTAGCTCTCAACCATCTTAATTCTAGTTCTATGGGTTCTGACTCCCTCTTCTGAACATGGTGGATGCCAGATAATCATGTAGTGCACATACATACATGCAAGCCAAACATTCATGAGCTATAATTGTAGTGTTTCTCCCTTGCCTTTCCTCCCTCTAAATTCTTCCATATTTCCTTTCCCTTCTTCAAATTCCTGGCCTCTTCTGTCACTAATTGTTACAACATGAAGATATATATTTGTGTGCGTATACATACTTATTTCTAAATATAACTTATGAAGTCCTTGTATGTGCGTTTTCAGGGATGACCACTAGGCTTGAGACAACCAATTGGTGTGTTCGTCTTTTAGGAAAATAATCTCTACTGCTCCCAGCTTTCCTTAGTTTCCTAATAGTTTTTTGTGTAGGATTGAGGACTTATGGACTCCTCCCATTGAGTTTGGCATGCCCATTGGTGTCATCCTTGTTTAGCTGACACTTGGGTGATCATGTTGGTGAGATTTTACAGATGTGGCTTCTGGTATTCCTAGGAGACAAAAATCTCATGGCACACTCCCTGAGCCTCTGGGTCTTGGAGTTTTTCTGACTCCCTCTTTTTTCAGTGTTACCTGAGCCTTAGGTGTGGAAGGTTTATAATACGTGTGTGTGTGTGTGTGTGTGTGTGTGTGTGTGTGTGTGTGTGTGTGTGTATGTGTGTGTGTCCATTAAAACTGGATTCTCAAATTCTGTGTATTGATTGGTTATGGTTTTCTGTAATGGTCTCTCTCAGTTGCAAAGTTTCTTGATGAGAGATGAAAACTACACTTAACCTGTGGGTATAAGAACTGATGTTTATGGATTATTGTTAAGAATTATGCTGGTTCGTAAATGTGTGTTTGTAGATGCTCCTCCAATAACCATGACTTCACAAGCACTGAGTAGGTTTCCAGTATCAAGCCTGGTATCCCTCTTGTTGAGCTGATCTTAAGTTCAACTAGAGAGCTGATCTTAAGTTCAACCAAGGTATTTATGCTGTACAAATACACCCTTAGGATTGTCATGCTGTGCTGGTGCTTGATGTGGTGGTTCATAGGCATCATAGGTGATTAGGACTGTTAGTTACTTCCTTCCTTTGGAAGCTTGGATGATGCCTTCTGGTACTATGAAAACCAGTACTCCCCAAGGGGGTATTCAGATCAGCTTGGGGTGTCTAGTTGCTGTTTCTGAAGTGGGATCTTCTGCAGTAGGACTTAACTGTCCACAGTGGGGGGTGGTGGGGAGTAACCAAAAGCAACAACAGGACTATATGTTTTAGAAGTCTCCTGGATAGCTTTGGCCGACGACTCCAAAGAGAGCTTATCATGTTTGCTGTTGGAGCTTTCTGTAGGTGGTGTTTGGCTGCTGGGGAGCATTGTCAGCAGACATCTTACTGTTATTTTACCCCTGCTCTCACCTTCTGTGTTTACTCTCTCCATTTTCCTGCTAGATCACTTGCATGCGCCACTGTACTCAGCTGGTTGTTATTTTGTGAACTCCAGTTTTAGTTGGAGTACAGTTTCTTCAAACTGAACTGTGTATTTACAGCAGTACTTTACTGAGTCAGAACAATCAGGAGTAGAATATTTGGACACTTTGGCAAAGAGTCTACAGCCAGGGCTCTGCCCAAATTTTGTACACTATTAGGTTGACTGCCTTACTCTGTCAGAGCTGGTTAGTTTTCTCAGGTTTCTCTTCCATGGGAAAAGCTCTCAGACCTTCTGGATCTGGCAGCCTTATGCAGTCCTGTGCAGCAGCTGAAGATGTAATGCTGACCTGTGTGATTATGTCATCGTTTATCTTCAACAAAAGGCTGGAATACTAGGTCTCAAGAAATTCCTTACCCCAGACTCTGGCATTTAGACAGAAGCCAACATGCCCTCAGAGATGATAGTTCCTATTGCTAGAATGAGTTCTTTTCCTTATCTCCATCAACCTATGCTTAAAGTGCTTGCTTAACACATGAAACCGTACACATTAGCCACCAGGTCTCTCAGTAGCCAGAGTCACCTTGGTTGTGATATCCCATCTACCCTCAAACTCTCCAGTTCCGGAGCTTCACCTCCTTCCCTCCCTCCGACAGCCCCCCCCCCCCCTGCTCTCATGGCCTAGTTCAGTCTGGACTCTCCTGACTTCTGTCTGTGCTTTCCCTCAGATCTACAGTAAAAACCCTCTCTTTAGCTTGTACCTGGGACAAGGACAAGTCATGTCTTCATCTTCTTCTTCACAGGAGTCAGTTCTCTCCTCAAACCATGCGGGTTATAGGGACCCCTGAACCACTGATTGATGACCTGCCACTTTTTAAAGTTGATTTTCTTATCTTTTATTGACAGGGAGATATCAAGTCACCTATGTAATCAGCAAGAACGTCTATTATTTCTAACGTGTGGGGTGATACATACAACCCTGAAGGCTCCTTTTAAGCAGGGTTAGGTGAATTCTAGGGAGGAGGGATTAGTCTGAGTGCTGATTGGTGGGTGGCTCTAGTGGTTAAGGTAAGCATCCAACAGCAGGGTAAGGAGAGCTTTCTTTAGCTAGCAGAAGGCTGGGAGTGAGGGTGCTGCTGATTGGTCAGAGTTCCCCACCTCCCCAGTTGTGGTCTTCCCCCAGAACGACTTGTTCAGCTCCAGCTGGTTCCAGTAAATCAAAACCAAGACTTGGTCTCTGGTGGGGGCTATTAGAAACATGTCATGGCTCTTATCTGGCTTCCCCACCCTTTCAGTTACATATACAGTATATTTTAAACAAGAATTGAGTCACATATATAGTATGTTGCAGCAAGTTAAGATTACCTATGTATGAATTTCTAAATTATAAGCCATTGTTATAAATTTTAAGCTAAATTTTGTCACAGTTTTTTAAATCATACCCTATGAACTTTCAAACTCAGGGATAGTTTATAGCATAAATTCTTTGGAGATTTTTTTTTTTTTTTTTTTTTTTTGAGAGCAAAGAGCAAAGAAATTTTAGAGGTAAAAGATTTTTAAAAGTAGAAAATAGAAAAACCTTTTATATAAGTTACTTTTAGGAGTGTAGAATAGAGCGCCTTTGGTTATAAGGCTTTTGGGATCATTTGTTTGTGTGGTGGAAAACAGTGTTATCATATGAGAGAATTTCAAAATCTAGTGTGTAAATCTTTGGCCATTGATATGTATTGAAGCCAAGTTGTTTGTAATAACATAATGAGGCTGTCACAAAATCTCTCTGTCCATGGAGGTACAAGTTCAAGGAGAAAGGGTCAGGAAATGGGACTCCAAAAGGTGGGGGAGGGATTCCCATAAACTGCAAGAGGAAACGGAGAGCCAGTGCAGCAATCAACTCATAGAGGGAGGCGAGGTGGAGTTCCAGGAGGACCTGAGGGGGATAAATGTCAGTTGCATTAAGAATTTCAATCTGGGGTGTCTGCAAGGGGAATGAGAGACGTGCTAGAGGGGTGCCCCAAGTCACAGGGGAGAGACATTTCTTTCCAGGTGATGGGGTTCGGGACGGTGAGAAACTTTCCGACACAGCCGTGCGTGGGTTTTATAGTATAAGTAGACAAAGCAGGCAGCTCCAGGGCAACACTTACTCAGTAGAGGAGGAAGGGGAAGACAGCTGAAGAGGCAGAGATGGTGGCCCTGTGGGGACCAGGGGAGACTTGGGAAAAGGGGAGATTGCAGTAGAAGAAGATGGGTAAGTGTCTTTAAAAAGAGATGTGTTCACCTGGAGGGCATAAAGAGATGCCCTAGGAAGGTGTAGCAGGCTAGAGAGACACTAACAAAGTAGATGAGATGGTTTGAGCAGATTGAGGGAAGAAATGACTGAAGAGATGGACTTTAGAATTTGAAGTCAAATTTGATGGGTAGTGGAAGCCAGCACAGACATGATCCATCCATCCAGACTTTAGGAGGGTCAGATTAGCCACTTCACATGGAGTGGCTCAGAGTCCCTTGAAGGGACATCCTATATGCCAATCCTGAGGTTTCAGTATCAGATGAACAAAAAAACGAGGCACAACTGCTCTTAACTGATATTACTAGGGAGAATTCAGCCAGAGGCTTCTGGAAGAGTTCAGACTTAATTGGACCATGAAAGATATGTGTTGGGGTGTGGGGTGTGGGAGGGGAGGGGAGAAAGGGAGGCTAAGAGGTCAGGAGTGAGCCAGGAGACCAAGAACCCACGTAGCTCAGATGGCTGGGTTCTATAGAAAAGAAGCTGTGGGGACAGGGAGTGAAGCTCAGGCCGAGAGGTTGAGCTCAGTTAGGGTGAGGTATGCTTGCCAAGATGACTTAACAGGTATTGGTGATGCTGGGAGAGACTGGCAGCCAGTGTCTGCTTTGTTGTGTTAAGAGAGACACTCAGGCATGCATAGGTTTATAGAAGAGACATATGTCCCTTTTGCCACAGGTAAGGAGAATGATTTCTTTTAGCAATAAAACTATCTTTTTAAGTTGGAGGGGATACCAGGCTTTGGGACAAATAATACCTGATATCCTGCAAGTTTTGTCTGATCACATACATGAGCCTTGGCATATATACACCCCACCCACATACACATAAACAAACAAATGTTATTACAAAACCAAAATGAAAATAAAAATAGGAGTGTTGCTTAATAAAAAATAATATTATGCTTAATGAATTGAACACTAAATTTTACCTTCTTACTGATTATTGTTTTTTTTTTTTTTTTAAATTCACTTTAGAAATACAAACCTGGTCGATGTGATGATATTTTGAAATGGAAACCTCCCAGTCTGAACTCTGTGGATTTCCGACTGAAGATAACAAGAATGGGAGGAGAAGGGTATGTGTGCACTCCAGGCCAAGTGGGGATTTCGTTTAGTTTTTGAAATCTGGTCTTGCCTTGTAGCCCCAGCTAGTCTTGAACTCAGGATCTTACTCTTCCCAAGTTCTGGGATTATGAGCCTGTATCACCACACCTGGCTGTCAGCATGAGATTTCACCTACTGCTTGCTTGATTTCCATGAAATCAAACTTCATATAAGACTTTACTGTATATATGCTAACATATTACTCTGAAGAAAGAAAGTAAAATATTTCATATTTTACATTCTATCTTATTTTCACATAGCATTTACTTTTTGTCTAGACCTAAGGATGTTGACAAAGCTGTTTTTGAATTTTAAATTTTACAAAATAAAGTGTAGGTGTTACTAAAAGTAATCTCACCAATCAAGTTCTGTATATGAGCTCATTGGTTTTATAACCATAAACACTAAATAGTGGGTTTCCTTTGTCTATGCTTTATTAGGGGAAGTTTTTCATTATTGACCTAGAGTTTTCATAATAGTCATTTTTTTCATTTACTGCAAAGGACGCCTTAGTGTGAATGCTGATTGTTATTCTCAAAATCTTGCTTTTTTCACTTTTTCATAAATTTTAAAACCATTATTAAAGGAAGTATACCAAGTTAGGAGATGTTTAACTGAAAGAATAAAGAAGAAGTCAATAGGATAATGATAACAAAGGGATGAAGTTTGCAGTGCATGCCACTGAGTTTGTTTTGTCTTCTGTAAAGTACAGATGGACCTTTGTAGATAATGGAGACAAGGGCATAGTATTGATTACAACAGTCCGGACTCGGAAGATTAAGTATTAGTCTCTTAGGAGAATATAAATATTCAGAAAGGGGTGTTGTTAATGTAGTGAATCCCAAGTTAAGAAAGATGCTTGGTTAATAATGTTACTTTTGAAAATTAAACTTTAATATTTATACTTTTTGTGTACTTAAAGCAAAAACTAGTTAAAAATTAATTTTATCTGGCTCCTGAGTTTATATTCAGGTCTCTTTGTCTAAATGGTTAAGTAATTTTATTTATTTGTGTGTGTATATGTATGTATGTGTCTATGTGAATGTGTACAGTTTTGAGGACAACTTGTAGAAGTCAGTTCTTCAAACATACGGCTCGGCAGGTTATCAAATGTTGGTGGCAGGAACCTTTTCTTGGTGAGCCATCCAGCTAGCCTCATAGAGGTAATTTTAGACTATAGGAACAGGCTGTATATACAAACACATCTGCAAGATTTGGGAGAATATGAAAATAAGTTATTTTGACTCAATGTTTGGTAAATAGTGAGTCAATTCATTTTTTTTTCTGCTGTAATCTTTGCCATATTAATATTCTGTCTAGCTATGGAAGCTGTACTATAATAAACAAGAATGGATACTTGTGGAACACCCCTCCCCCCAAAAAACAAAACAAAACAAAACAAAAACAGTGCATGATGGAGAGTACCCTGGTGGGACCATTTTCAAAAAAATAGATGTTTATGATTGGTCTCAAATGTGTGTTTTGCTTTGCTTTTGAGACAGGGTCTTACTCTCTTTTGCCACGCTGGCTTAGAACTAATGGAGAGCCTCTCAGCCGCCTTAGTGCTGGGATTTTAGGTGTAAACTACCACACCTAGCCTTGGAAAATAAGATATTTTTTTAAAGATGTATTTACCTTTTATTTTATGTGTATTTGTGAATGTCTGAATTTCTATATGTGTTCCTGGTGACCAAGGAAGTCAGAAGAAGCTATCCAGTCCCCTGTAACTGCAGTCACAGGTAGTCGTGAACTGCCATATGGATGTTGGAAACTGAACCTGGGCTCCTGCACAAGCAGGAGGTACTAGGAGTAGTGAGTGTTCTTAATTGCTGACCCATCTCTCCAGAACACTGGCAAGTAAGATTTAAATATGAAAGTAAAATTCATTAAACTGGTTCATTACTAATATTTTTTCTGTAATACTTTGTTTATAATATATTCTTAGAGAATATTGGCTATTATTTCTAGTTTTCATTGTTTCTTCCCATTTTGAAAAATCTTGAGTTGTAGTTTTTATAGGTTATAAATCTGGCAGCAACACTTAAAAGCCACCCAAGGATAAAGAGAATGCCCATCTCTTTCAGCTGTAAAAAAAAGAAAACCATTTTCCTGTAATTATCCATTATAACTAGGTATAGTAAAATATAACTGAAATCTTTTTGTTGTTTTTCAAATTTTAGTTTTTTTAAAAAACATGATTTTTTTCAAAACAAAAATGCATTATATTTTAAATATCAAAATGTCAGTTTAATGTGACGTCTTGATGTATTTAAGTCACATCAGTACCTAGTTTTAAGACAAGTGTCAATTAAAAAATAATGATATGAACTATTACATGGTAACTTACATAAAATATTTGTTGACCAGAATGTTTTTTTGTGTAAAGAATGTTATTAACTAAATAAATCAGGTTATGTCTATTATTCCACAGCAGCTCAGTTGCGACAAATATGCCTGTTTTGAAGGGAGAATAGCTTTGTTCAGGTGCTCAGTGGTTATGGGCCCTATTTTTTCCATAGGATCCAGATTTGGTTGTCAACACCCACTTATGATTCATAACAGTCTGTAATTACAGTTCTAGGGGATCCAGCATTCATTCATTCATTCATTCATTCATTCATTCATTCATTCATTCATTCATTCATTCATTCATCTCCTCTCCTCTGTAGACTCCCGCACCACACACTTGGTGCACAGACATGTGCACTCCCTCCCTCCCTCCCTCCCTCCCTCCCTCCCTTCCTCCCTCCCTCAAAATACCATAAGATAATTTAATATCTTAAAAAAATCTATTCCAAATATTTCTAGGGAATTTAAAATGGAACAGTGTTTAATAGCACTGTGTTTTGAAAGGTATAATAACCAGTTTTTGAAAATGTCTGCAGTGAGTTATTTTAAGTGAGATTTTTAGGTTTTTTTTGGTTTGATTTTGCATTTCATTTAGCTGGTATAATACAGTAATAATAGTTCTTGTTAGGTTCAAATTTAATATGAAGAAAAAAATCTATTCTGTTACGTTTTATTACCCCACTGGAACAACTAAAAGTCTAAACTTAGTCTTTCCAGTTCTTGACCATTTTTTCAAAATTTGAGCTAGTTATCCCTTCATCATGACCTAAAGTACATTTTATGTATCTTAACAATTTAAGTGTTAAAACTTATAAAAATAGCTTTAAAAATGCCGTGTTTTGAAAATATTGTGATTTTTCTATTAAGTGGTCTCTAGCCCAATCCATAGTTAAACCATGAATTACACAGGTAGTGTCCGTTTTGGAAGTTGTAAACTCTTGAGTGCAGTATCATTGACTACAGTGAAGGACATAGATTTTGTGTTGAACAGTGGTTAAGAACACAGATTGGAGAGCTAGACTGCTGGGGTTGAAATAGTCTTGCTGCAGCTCTCTGGCCTTGCACATTACTATTTTTCTATGCCTCGCAATTCTTCATTCCTGTCTTAGTTACTTTCCTTTTTTCTGTGGAGAAACACTATCACCAAGTTAACTTTCAAAAGAAAGTATTTAATTTGGGACTTATGGTCTTAGAAGGCTATTTGAGAGTCTGTGACCATCGTGGTGGGGACTGTGACAGCAGTCAGGCAGGCATGACACTAGAGCAAGTAGCTGAGAGCTCACATCTTCAGACAGTCAGGAGGTACACCTGAGGATGGGAGGTGACAAAGAGACAGACTGAGAATAGCTTGTCTACTTCAGCAAGGCTCCACCTTCTAATTCTTCTCAAACAGTTCCACCAACTGGAGACCAAAGTATTCAAATACATGACTGATAGGGGTCATTCCTATTGAAACTACCATAGTCAGTAAACTAGAAATTAGCCCCCATAGGACTTTGATGAGGAATAAATGTGTAAAATAGAACAAAACTGGGTACACGATGCATTTAGATATTTGCTGCCACTTTTCTTGTTTCCATTTTAGATTTTAAAGATTTTAAATAGATTTTAAAGGCCTGTTTCTTCCTTGCCACTCCTATAGAATTACCTGTTCCTTGGTGTAAATCCAGTTTTCTCTGTGAACCATTTCCTGTTTGGTTCCTGTCCCTGTTAATTTTTTTTTCAGATGCATATGATTATGAATTGCTGAAAGAGACTATATTAGTTACTTTTCTTTTGCTATGATTAAATTATGACCAGAAGCAGCTTAAGGAAGAAAGCTTATTTTGGCTAATGATTAGTCCATAATGGCAAGTCTGGCATGACTGCAGGTTTCTGGAGCAGGAAGCTGGGTGATTACATTTTGTTGTTGGCATCCTGGGAAACAGAGAAAGCAAACTGTAGTGGGGCGAGGCTATCCATTCTCAAAACCCTTTCTCTAGTGATTGATAGAGGTGTCAACAACCTCCTCAAATAGTGTCACCAATTGGGGACCAAGTGTTCAAATCCATGAGCCCATTGAAACATTTTTTTCATTCAAAACACTGCAGAGACCATTTTTTTTTTTTTTTTTTTTTTAAAGAAAGTAGTAAGTGATGATGAGAATATAAAATGAAAGCCTTCATGTACTAAGGTTGTCGGTGTCAATTTGGCAGAGAGTTTGGAAGTTCCTCTAAGTCCTAAGTATGAACCTAACTCAAAGGAGCCACCTATTCTCTCAGGCATGTACTGAAGACAAAGCTGTGTCCATAAAATCTAGACTTGGATTTTCTTGCAACACTGTTTATAGAAGTCTAAAGTCTGAATAATCCAGATGCCTGCCAACTGATGAGGATGACTAAACATTTCTATAGAAAATGCTAGTGCAGTGAATTGTTTTAAGCAAAGGGTCTCTGGATCCTGAAATTCGTCTTGTTGGAATTTAACAAAGTAGTATATGCCCAACATTTGAACTGCTGCCTGTACATAATAATTACGTTTCTTTTCTCTTAGAAAACGATCACTTTGTGATTATGCTATAGCTGAGAGTAGGAGAACCATATTTTGTGGGTGCATACTATGACCTAGACTGCCAGACTAAGGCAGTCAACTCTGATAGTACTTGAAGTTGATAGAGAAACCCAGTAATTTGCTGATTTATATTTTACAGTAGAATCAAGAGGCTATGTTGATTTGCTTAGCTAAAGATAACATCTGGATGTGATTGGCTTAACAACCTGATTGAATTGTGATAACTCAGTGGTCATTTTATGCCTCTGATGATGGTACTGATTTCTGCAGTTCCCTTGGGGATGCTCTATTACTTCTGATTTATTCTTCTGGTAGGATAGGTAAGTTGTAGGGCTTTCATTTTAGCTTTTCTAGAATGATGACTCTTAACTCTAAGGGTCAGAGAGCTAATGTGGAATTTCTTCCAGTTGCCAAGTATTTTTCATTATATATCTAGTAATTGGGAAATGGTAGAAGTTATGTTTGTGGACATGCTATTCCTTTTAGGTTTGTTTTTGTATATTTTTTTACTTGATAGATGAAAACAAAATTTGTGCATATGAATAATTAGATTCCATATAGTGTTTCAATAATGTATACATTGTAAAATGTGAGTCAGGATAAGCATTTCCTTGTTGTGAAAAGATACAGAAGCCTGTTTTTTAACCTTTTCGAATATATAGTTTATTATTCTTATCTGGGGTCAAACTCCTTTGATGCAGCACACTTAATTTGTCCTTCCACGTAATTATGACTTAGAACCCATTGACCAGCCTCTTTGCATCTTTCTTTCCCCTCTCCTCTTCCCATCTTCTGGTGATTAGTACTCTGACTTATGCAGAACTAACTTTTTATATTCCAAATATGTGTGTGCTCATGTGGTACTTACCTTTCTGTGCTGTGTTCCACTTAATATGCTTTCCATTTCCATCCATATTGCAAATAACAGAATTTTATTCTTGAGTTCCGAACCAGTTTATTATCTGACCACTCTAAAATCTCTTTAGGAGAATATGGTGACGTCTTTGTCCTTGACAATTAGTTTCTGTTTAAAGTGAATGTTTCATAATTTTCAAGTAGTCTGGGTGTTGTTAGTTTTTTTTTTGGGGGGGGGGATTAATTTACTAGTAAATGCTGTTGGTCTGAAAGTGGTTGCAGGATTTACAGTAAGGCTGGTACATTTTAAAAGGCATTAAGGCTTGGTGTGTGCATTCTCTGTTTTAACAATTCCATTTTGTCACTACTACAAAATTTAACATAGTCTAAGTCTGTCTTCATAAACACGGCTATGGTTTCAATAAAGCTTTATTTCCAAAGTTAGGTTTCTGGCCAGATACAATCTGTGACTGTAGCTTGCCACCTACAGTTTATATTGCATACTTGTGACAGTGGTTCAGGGCCCTTCTTGAAGAAGAATCTAACTTCCTCCTATCAAGAGGTTCGGTTCGGGTATGTTTCTTATATAATATATGTGTATTAGAAGATAAGAAACATGGGCTTAATAGCAATCATAATAATTTACTTTGTGTGTAAAAATGTCTTCTACACTGGGCATGATGGCACACACCTTTAATTCCAACACTCTGGAAACATCATGGCCAACAAAGTGACTTCTAGGACAGTCACGGGTTTTTATTAAATTTGAAACATATCCCCACATATCTCCTTTTGTGTCAAAATTAAAAAAAAAAAAGGTTATAGCTAACATAAGAAAAATCATATACAGTAGGTACAATAATTATATACAATATATACAAGCAATAATTGAGTAATGCCCGGTCCATTAATGATTGACAATTCATTAATTATCCTATTTTGATGAGTCCAAATGATTATACCAAATTCACTTTCTTTCTAACTTGTATTACTAACTAATAACTATTATTTTGATCTCTTAAGCTTATACACTGTAACTTCAAAGTTTCTTTTCTAAAACTCACTATCATTTTTTTTTGCTTAGATTTACTTTAAAATAGAATTTGTAATTAATTTTATTTTTTATGCTTGTTTGAACTAGTGTTACTGTCTTAAGTAAAAGCACCATGTTGACAAAACATTCAGGATATTGAAAAAAGAAAGAATTGAGTTAGCAAAAATATAGCTAATAATAAACTGTGTAGGGTAAGCCATTGTTTTGGTGTGCTCTCTATTCTCCCTTGTTTTGAAATGAATGCCATACAGTCTTAATTTTATTATACTTTAAATTACTTGAAGAAGTAGAATTTAGAGATTATAGTACCATCAGTGGTATTATAAAGAATGCTTAGTAACTGCAGTGATTGACATGTAAGGGAGGTGTGTGTGTGTGTGTGTGTGTGTGTGTGTGTGTGTGTGTGTGTGTGTGTGTGTGTGTATTTTCTGGACCTTTCTTTACTCAATACCTCCTTCCTCCTTCTAATTCTCCTCCTTTTTTTTTAAATAATTTTTTTGTTTTTAATAACTCATTGGCCACACCTTAGAAGAAAATGATTTCCCATCCACCAGCAGCCATCCATTGCCAATAGCTCTTCAGCCAGGGGTTGAGTCTAATGATACCCTCTTGCATTCTTGTTGGAATATTGACTGGTACCAGTCTTGTGCAAGTAACCATAGCTGTTGTGAATCCACAAATGCAAACACATTGTATTCAGAGACCAGTATTCCATAACACTCCTTCCCCAAACCCTCTCTTAGTATTTTTTATACCCCCTCTTCTGTGTTCTCTGACTCTTGAGTTGTCACAAATTTTCTATTTAGGGCTGAACATTCAATAGTCACCTATTCTCAGCTCCTTTACCAGTTATAAGTCTCAACACTCACTGAACAAAGATGCGTTAATCTGTGCATTAACATAAATGTATAGAAGACAAGTTGAATTGCGTGTTCACTTAGCTAAACAGTAGTAGGTTACACCTTGTGCCCTGTGACTTCCCTTCTATGGTGTAGGCCTTTGACTAGATTCATGATACCATGAATGAATTTCTTCTGGTAGAACAGGCCTCAGATCCAATCAAAAAGCAGTTGACATATTTTTCTGGACAGGTTGAAATTGTAACTTTTAGCATTCCTGTAGTGGATTGTTTATTCAGTCACTGTCACCTTTTATACTAAAATAGGAAGGCTTTTTTGAGTAATCTTCAAGAGGGAGCAGGCTGAGTGGATACTAGGGTCTCATTGGCAGCTTTGGATAATGGGCTGGGGAGGTCCACATTTCAGATTAATAACCAGTTAGGGTGAGTTTCTTTTCTTTGTGTGTGGTTTCTTGGCATGTAATTCACATTATGTGAAGGGGGATAGTTCAGTTTAGGCACTGTATGATTCTGAGAAGTTAGCAGGAACTGTTGTACAAGTAATTTCTAGATGTATAGTCTCTGTCACACAAATAAAGCTTATACAAATCAAAGCCATACAAATTAGAGCAGTCCTGTTTGATCCCAGTTCAGTTCTGACTAAAGGGTCCTGGCATGGGGTTGTGTTTCTGTGCTGTCAGGTTGAAGCATTCCAAGGCTGAAGTTTGGTATTCTTATGCTCAAGAAAATTTCTTAATGCAAACTAGTTCCATTTTTGTTTGTCTTTTATGAATGGCTTTTTTTTCTACAAACCCCAGCACTAGAGAGTTAGAAGTAGGAAGATCAGGAGTTAAAAGGACAGCCTGAGTTACATGAGACTGTAGACAGGCACTCCAGTCCAAGAAACAGGTCCCTAATACTTCTTTTTACCAGGAGCAAACAATAAGTAGTTTATTGCACTACGTGATACAGTTAATGTCCAAAAAGCTAGAACTTTAAACTACTTGGCACAGAATGAGCAGGGAGGGAGCTGTAGGAGATGTGGTCAGTTCCTATGTCCAAAATAGTGGGTGTGTGTGGTGTGGGTGTTACTGTCCAGCAAGCATATAAATACACTGACATTGACCAGTCCCTGTGGCTGTCTCCTCTGTTTTCATTCCTTCCCCTTTAGGGCCTCCCTCCTCTCACAAGACCCCCCCCCCCTTTGTTTGTTTAAATAACAAAAAATAAAAAAACCCAAACCAAAAAATCAAACCCCTCAGATGTTTGGTCCTGGGCTTTTATCTGAGAGTACAAGGGTCATAATAATTCCTTCTTCCTACCTAGCACTTCCATGACTTTTCCAGGAGTACACTTAACCCCACAAAGCACTTAATTCCAAATAACGAGCCAGCTGAAAACCCTCAAATATGTTCTCCCAATTTTCCATCTTAGCTTTAGAAAACAGTGTGGCAAAGTATATTTGTATTTGTTTACAATCCATAGACTTTTTTTTTCTTTTTTCTAAGCATCAAACCTAAACCTTTTGAGCCTTTCTCAGCTCATGGTGGGCTAAGGTACCAGAAGATTATAGTTGCTAAAGCCCCCAGGTCCATGACTTTCCCCCACATCCAGTAAGATTAGGAACATAGACTAGAAGTGAGTGTAGATTTATTGAAGAAAAGTGAGAAAAGCTCTTGGATAGAAGGGGTGGTCGTAAAGAGGGGAATAATGTACCTGCCATCTTGCCCAGTGGCCTCTTACAAATCTTAAGATGGAAGCAGAGGGACTGGGGTAATCCTTATTGAGAATGCTCATTCTTGAGTATATGGTAGGCCTCACCACTGTGGTTCACATACTCTTTGTGTGACTCAGGAGAACTGAGAGGTGATCATAAGTTGCTTGTTAATCAAGAGAGTGGTCATATGTTTTTACTCTTTACTGTGGGCCAGTGGTTAAGTCATTTCCTTTCTTGTTTTCAGACTGTGATTAGCTTGTACTTTAAGGTGAGTCTGTGCTCCTTACTGCTTATGCAGAGCTAGCTCCTATTCCAGGAAATATTTTCTAACTTAAAAGTGTATTTGTGAAAATGTGGTTTGTTTTATTTAACTTAATATATAGTCTCTAGAATTTAAAATTTTTTGAAATTAGAATTTATTTTTTTACAATTTTTGAATTATGTATGTATGTGTGTGTATGTGTGTGTGTATGTATGTATGTGTGTATGTATGTGTGTTGCACGAATTGTGGTTGTAAAAAAGGAAACTCAGAGCCAGATGTTGGGGAAAGGCTTAAATATCAAAGAGAGGAAACACCACAGTCAAATCTCACCCAGCTTCTTTGCTTCTACCGCTTCATCTGTCTTCCTACACCTGCCTTAGTAATTTCTTCACCCAGTTGTTTCACATCCAGGTTAAGATTAAAGCCCTGGCACCACCACTGCCTGCCTGGGAGCCTGGAAAACCAAGCTGGCCTCAAACTCAGATTTGCTGGGACTAAAGGGCATAGGTCACCACTTCCGGTCTTTCCCTTGCTGGGATTAAAGGTGTGAGTTACCACTCTCTGATCCTCCTGGATTGACTGTGGGTGAATCTCTTCTCTGATATTACAGACTGGTTTTATTACATATATAACATATCACCACATATGAGTGTGCCGGGTGAGTGTGTGAGTGTAGGTGCCTGGGTCCAGAGGTGTTGGATTCCTTGGAGCTGGAGTTACAGGCAAATATACTGCCCAGTGGCCTCTTATGAGTCCTTGTAAATGTAAATAAAACCTTGACAATGGCCCCCATAGGCTCATATATTTGAATGGTTTATCCGTAAGTGATAGAACTGTTTGGGAAGAATTAAGAGTGTCACCTTGTTGGAGGAGATGTGTCCCTCTGAGTGGACTTTGAGGTTTTAAGAGACTCAGCATCATTCATGTTGTGTTTTCACTGCTTCATGTTGTGTCTCAAGATGTCAGCTCTCAGCTGTTGCTTTAGCACCAGGCTTGCCTGTCTGCCACCACACTCCCACCATGATGGCCATGGACTCTAACCCTCTGGAACTGTGAGCCCAACATTAGATGCTTTTCTAAAAATGTTGCCTTAGTCAAGGTGTCTCATCACAGCAATAGAATAGTAAGACAAATTTTCACCTCTTAGGAATAAGAGATGATTTATAGTTTATTCTGGAACCAAATATAACATCATGGTCCAGGAACATAGATTCAGGCTATCCCAAATATTGTATATTGAGGTTGTAACTGTTGTAAAGTTTTTATAGTAACAGAAAAATGTGTTATAACTAAACACATTTTTCAAATATATTAGTGGTTATATGAGGTAGGCAGCGTATAGCAAAATAGGAAAACTTCTGCTGTAGGTCTCAGATGCTGTCTGATGACATTTTTAGCTTTGGGATGATGAAAGGTATGGATAAGTTCATGTATTCCCTACAAAGCCTTATGAAATAGTTATAGGGGTGATAAACACAATGAGATAAGCAGTAAATGGGTATTTAAAGGATTGTGATAGATCAAGATAGTTTTGCTCTTGATATGACATTCTGTAATAATCTAATTTCCTGTATCACTGAAGTTCTTAAACTTGAACCCACTTACACTCCAACTTTCATCTCCCTGAAAACTTCAGTTCAGTTATTTTGTTTCAGGCTATGTAGTAGGTTTTCCCTTAAAATTAAAAAAAGTTCTTAATATTTAAAGAACTTAGCTAGTGTGGCACTGCATTTTTAAGTTTATAAGTGTGTGTGTGGACTGGAAGAGGACTTGAGATCCTTTGGAATGGGTCCTACAGGAAGTTTGTGAGCTGCCTGATATGGGTGCTTTGGGCAGAGACACAGTTCCTCTCTAAGAGCAGGAAGTGTTGCTGGGCTCTCTCTCTAGAGCCCCCATTCTCATGCTTGAGACCCTGGCTAGTCTAGAGCTCTCTGTGTAGATCAGGCTGACCTTTAACTCACAGAGATCTGCCGGTTTTTGCTTTCGGAGTGTTGTGATTAAAGGTGTGTGCCACAGTGCCCAGCGTTTATTTTATTTTAATTATTATTATTTTTTTTTTAGATTTTCTTTTAAAGCCGTGTGTGCATTTAATTAAATATAAAATTAGTATACATTTCTAGTCAGCTTATAATTTTCTAATTTAAATTTAAGAGCATTTGTGTGGGGATAAAGTCTGGAGTACCAGAGGAGAGTCAACACAGAGCCAAGCCCTGAAGGTCAGGGAGCAGTGACCCACTTCACTCCCTGCCCCCACTTACTTCTGTTTTTGTTTCCTCAAAGACTGAGTGAATTGTTGCTTGCAGATGCTACCACAGCATCCTTCAATGATATTTGAAAACATTTCGTCCTTGTCCTTTCTAAATTATAGTGGGAAGGTATGAGAGTGGTCATTTGGGCCAGCACATGCACATGAAATGGTTTCAACTGGGAAGTAAAGGAAGGATGTCCACCTGATAAAGTGTTTGCTGGGAACTGGGAGTCATTTTTAGCAAGTTTGCATTTGATCTTAAGGGGGGATTTAGACATAATGTTCGATGAAAGAAGGGGGAGAGGCATAGCCAGACAAAACAAACGCTATTAGTCTACAACCCACATAACCTTATTTTTAGTGGATCATCACAAGCTTGGGTGATAGTCCATTTTTTCTGCAGCCGAGTTGAAGACACCATCTATCTTGATAGTAATGGGGGTAACAAGGTGAGGTCTTTTCTAGGTTGGGCCCAGTTTCCTTGAGACCTAATACATTAGTCTTCTGTTGGGGATAATAAAGAACAATATACTTGTTTCTATAACTGCTTCTCACCTGAGATTAGGATGTGGGCAGGGCCTGTGAAGGCAGGAATGCTAGTCAAAGGCAAGGAGGGGATTCAGGCGGTGGGGGTGGGGGCAGGGTATTCATCAGAAGCATCTTGTTTTCTGACCCAGCTGAAGAGACAGGAAACAGTCACATTGGCTGGACTAGTTCATATCCATATCAGTTTTCAGCAAGTCCTGGGTTTATGGCTTTGGAGAAGTTTCCTGGTTGATGTCTGTCAGCCAAGTGAAAAAATATGCTGGGACAGATATAGACTAGGGTCAGAAGTTAAAGTTCAGGAGGATCCTACATTTAGAATGTCTCCCTTGGGAATAAACCGTAGGTGGGGAAACTTAGGCTGTTGATTGACAAGAGTATTATCTAGAGTCCATTTGACCTATGGCAGGTGGATCCAAGTTACAACTCCCTGAAGTTTACATAAGGTTAAAGTTTACAAAAAAAGAGATAGAAGTTTTAGATATTTTAACATTAACCTGTATACAAAAATCCAAATTGTCAAAAAAAAAGCAGTGCACCTTTGAGTCATGGTGGAAGTTCTGGGACCCCCAAAATAATTTTGGGTTAAAAGCATTAATATACTTTCCTTTGTTTGGAGGGTGGAACATATATATGACAGATATTTTTAGTACAATGAAAAGCACCTTTTTTTTTTAGTCTATACTTAAAAAATAACCAAAGGGAATTTTCAATTTGAGCTTGTGACTATAATAGTAGTCAGTGCTTTACCAGAGCCAGATTAATAGTTTATCAGAATTCCATCGATGAATATGTTAACACTTAGAACCTTTGAAGTCTTAACATCATATATCATCTCTAAGCTGTATTATTATTATTTTTTAGTTATTTTCTCAGACCCTTAAAACTTGCATGTATCTCAAAGCTTTTCCTTTTTCCATTCAGTCATTTACCAGAAGACACAGTGATTGATTGCTGAGAGCAATTGATGCAAAGCCAGTTCTTTTAAATAAAGGAACCGTAAAATGTTACATTGAAACTTGTTTTGTGAGTTTGCCTTTCTCACCTAGAGACCTAATGGTTCTAGAAAAAGCAAGTCCTGGTTTTCATATATGAAATGTATATATTTAGGCAGATGCTGTCAAACTGATAAAGCTACAGTTAGCCATCAGCACCATCAGAGATTCGAGAAGGAAAATTTGAGCAAGAAGTACGCACCAAATGGTCTCAATATCAATAAGATGATAGAGTTCCTAGCTATCTGGATGATTACTCCTATTATCCAGTCTCCCCCTGGTCAATCTCAGTAATATCAATGGAGGCAAAATGGCTTCAGTCTCCAGTGGGGTGGCCCACAGCTTTAACCCTAGCTTAAGGAATGTGGAAAGAGGATGTTAAGAGAAGTAGAGGTGGAGGGAGAGAAGAGAGGTTTTCAGCTTTCCAGGATACTTCCTGGGTGGGTGAGGAGAGAGGTTTAGAACTGGTGGATTTCTGTGGAGACAGGCCTGAGGAGGTAGTGGGTGAGAAGAGGCTGTGGTTTGTTTCTCTGTCTCTCTGATGTTTCAGTTTTTCCCAATATCTGGCTCTGGGTTTTTATTATAACACCAAATAGAATTTGTGCTATACATTTGTATGTTCTAAGATGCATTGTCTACTGGTTTCCTTTTCTTACTCAGATTTATATGTTCTGTGGAATATTTGTCTTAGGTATAGATAGAAACTATTGATCTGAATTGCTGCATATCCGTTCCTGGAAGGTTAATCTTACTTAGATGGAATTTTTGAAGTTTCTTTTGTGTACAAGTTTGTGTGTGAGTACACACATGCAGGAATATGCCTGTGTATATATGGAGGTCAGAGGACACTCTGCAGCGTCTTACTCTTTAGGCACCTTCTGACTTTTGTTTAGGCAGGTTTATTGATATTGAACTGTACTAAATAGACTAGGCTACCTGGCCTCCAATGTCCACCGTCAGTCTTGCCATCACTGGGACTACAAGTACTAATTACCATACCTAGTTTTTTTTTATAGGAATTCTAGACATTTGAACTTTGAGGTCCTCATACTATAGAACTGTCAATGTTTTACTGACATTTCACCTGTGTTTGTTTGATTGTGGGTTACTGGTCAGTACTGGTGTAACTGGTGCTCATCTAGTTGTTGGACCATCTCAGTGGTGGCAGTCTGTATTAGGAGACTGTACAGAAGATGATGAAGTAGGGTCCTAACTCTGTTTTGGCAGCAGATTGTATAGGAAAGGAAAACATAATTGTTTCAAAGCTTACTTTACTCCTTCGGTCAAGTGCTGAGTTTTGTCTCTGAGATTTATGGTGAGGTTTTCTTTTTTTCTCACTCTCCTTATAACAAAGAGGTTTACAAACACCCAAGTTACAGAATCTTGCATTCCTCCTCTGTGCCTCCTAGGTCAGAGTAAAAGCTTTGTGAATGTGTAGATTCCGTCCTTCCTATAATATAGACTGTGAAGTGCCCCATCAAAATCCCAAAGATTGCTCTTTTTCTTTCCCTTAAGAGTTAATTAAATGGGTCTATCAATTACTGGGACTGACCCCCCCCCCCCACTGTATCTTTAAGAGCTGTGATGTGATACTTGAAGACATGTTACAAAGATAAAATAACTCCACATAATGAGAAACACGCTGCTGTGTACAGATCCTCACTGCAAGCCTGATTGCTTTTTGAGTTCAGACTTTCCTTTTTCTGTTTTTATACAGTGCCTTAAATCTTCTGCTGTTTGCTTAGTCCCACTCTTTACAAACTTAGCTGGGCTCTCCACTTACACCCCCAAAGCATGCTGTCTCTCTGTCTCCGCTCTCCTCCCTGCAGCTGCTGAGATGTACAGCATGCTCGTTCTGTTGTTCTCTCAGCGCCATTTAAAATGCCCTCAAGCTTTATTCTGAGTTCATTTAAAAATTATTCTAAGACCGAAGAATGATGCTAACAAAATTTAATTTATACCAGAGTGCAGTGATCTTAGTGTTTCAGGGAAATAAAAGATTATCTTAATATATCTCACTTTAGTCTTTTTATAAAAATCCAAATGTTACTGGGGAAAATTCAAGGTTCCCTTTTGTGGCTTTTTAGTCTCATTAATAAAAGAATTTAAAAGCAAGACCACTGGGTGACTCAGTATATAAAGGTGTTTGAGGCGAAGTGCATTTAGACCTGAGTTCTGTCTTTGTGGGATGCCCCTCCCTGCACTGGTAGAAGTAAAGAGCTGACGCCTGAGACTTGCCCTTGTTCTTAAGTTTGGGGACTGTTTTCTAAATTTGTGTAGAAAACCCCAGCAAGCCAGGAAAGCTGGAGTTTGGAAAAGAGGAGGTGTTTCTTTTTAGCTGCGCCTTTTCAGTTAAGGTTCATGAAAGCTACACTGTTCAGCAGTGCAGCTACAAAGGAGAATTGAATGTAATAGCCAGGGTCAGTGAAAGCATCCCCCAAAGTAGGAACAGGCAAATGAGCCCTGGGTTAAGAAGGTACACAGCCCTTCTAGGACATTTTCACATCATTGCTATTAGTGACAAGATACCCAAGTGAGGGAAGGTGTCTAGTCTTTCTGTGCAAACAGTTTTTAGAGATGTTAATCTTGATACTGCCTTTATCCAGCCTGTTTGCTCTCCTTTCCTCTCTGAAAGTTAACTTCAAATACCATTCTTTCCCTAGACTTTTTAGGTTTGAGAATTTTCGTGTTTTCTTTTGAATAACCAGAAATTTTTAGATTATTCAAACCAAGATATTTTGTATATTGATCTTGAAAATGGAATGTTCCTATTTATTCCTAAAACATGTTCTCTTTTTTTAAAGGGGAAAAATATTTTCTGTAGCATTACACTACTTACTACAAAAGCAGTTATTAGAATAACCTTAGTAAAGTGAAACCATGTTTTAGTCCATTGACTTATATTTGATATGATCGGATATGGAATCTAAAAATTAAACTTGTTTTATTTTAAGATTTGGCCCAAAGTAGTATTTTAGTTACTATATACCACAAGTTCAAATTAATGTTTATATCTTAACGATAAAAGGAAAAGAGATTAGAGCTTTTTAGCCCATGTGCATTTCTAACATAAAATCAGGAATAGATTAAATAGCTTTAATTACTAAAATAGTTTCAAAATAATTAGTGATTATAATTATATTCTTTTAACTTTCATTACTAAAATGATTTCAAAATAATTAGTGATTATAATTATATTCTTTTAACTTTCAGTGTGTTGAATGGAGTCATTTATTTTGGCTTAAAGAGTTAGTTATAATGAGAGGATATTTAATATCCTCTAACATATGACAGCTTCAAAATATAAATATGGAAATTTATTATGAAAAGAAAGGGCACATCATTGCTAATGCAGGTCTTTTATCTCTAGAAGATGGAACTCATATCAAGCTCTGGGTCTCAGGGGAGAGTATATGTGGGAGGCATTGGAGAGGCTTGCTTCATTCTTGTGTATATCAGAAAGCTGTCTTAGCAAGCTAGACTATCAGGTTTATAATAAAGGATAAGAGGGAAAGTTATAAGTCAAGGTTTTGCAAGTCTCTGTACAGTGGTGGAACTAGCAGTTTCTAGTACTTTATTATGTTAGTCCTTGCTGTTTTTTATCTTTGTTTAAAAATATACTTTCCTGTAAGAAATGTGTTTTACTACAGTAGAAACTTAGGCTTTGTTTCTTAGGCACATGTTTAGCACAACAGTGTTGTCTGCTAAAAGCACTACAGATTTTACCATTGTGTTTTTATGATATTACTGCCCTGTGTTCTTTTAATTAAAAAACTATCAATATGAGGATGAGGGTATCTGTATTCACCATTGAAAGATACTTTATACTCATATTGATAAACAGAATCTACTTCAGATCACAGAATCATCTTTCACTAAAAGAAGTGCACACTGCAGCTTTCTAAAAATTACGTTTTTTTCATTAATTTGCTTAAAAATGACTAGTATAAAAGTTAGATCTATTTTTACTGATTACTTATAGTTACATAAGTTCTCAGTTATAAAATTTCTCTCTTTTCACTAGCATCCTCATTTTTATATTATATTTATGTTTAAAAATTGCATGGGCATTTAGGTATGCATTCATTATAGGAAGAATAGGGCATGCTAATAATGGTCTCAAGGGAATTTAGAATAAATTAACTGTAAATGACATGAATTTATTACTAAGGAACAAAGACTTTTTCAACTGTTTCAGGATATAATTTATGAATAAGAAAAAAATATTATTCCTGCTTGTCTTTCAAACTTTTAGTGTAAGTAGAGATGCTAGTTACAGTTGATTTATAACTATTAAGTGCTCATTGTGGACTATCAGTATATTCTTGTATATAGAAATAAAAAGACACATGAACCTAGCCTGAAGAAATGAGTGGCCTAAGACAATAAATACAAGTAACTGCTAGTATGGAAAAATGTTAGACTGTTGTTGTGGATATAGTACTACAGACACTTCTGTATCTTAGAATGTATAAAAAAGGTGGTTTGGTTGAAAAGAACCTTAAAAATATGTTGGAATTTATAAAAGGAAATGTAGTGGGCAAGAGGGCACAAGACTTTGCTGTGATTAGGGAATTCATACAGTTCCTGGGAATAGAAATTTGAATAAAGTAGACTAGGACTGGATTGTAACAAACCCAGAAGCAGATAATCAAGATTTACCTAAGAGAGTTAATGACTTTTCAACAAGGTGGAGTAAAGGATCAGGTATTAATACGAAAAGAGGTGAAGGAGGTGAAGGTACATCAAGGAGCAGAACAGATCAAACAACATAGGATCACATCATAGCAAGGGTAGACAGGAATAGGGAGAAGTGAATCAGCTTTGGTGCTTATGATGGTGTGCCTTCTTGATGAATTAGGTGATAATGTAATGCTTTGAACTGGCACCAACCACTGTATTTCAGGTTCATCTTATCTGAGCAATGACAGCATCAAGCTGCACTCTTTTGGGAGATCACTTCTGCTTCCTGCTGCCTCTGATAAGTGGTAGACAAAGAATTGGTTTTCCCTCATCTCACAGGCTTTTTTGTTCCTCTATGCATGCAGTTTTGTCAGGCTTCTCTATTCTCTCCTGACGTCATTTTCCCCTTTAAAATTTTATTAATCTCCCCTCCCACATTCCCATGTATGCATTGTGCGCACGTATGTGTGTGTGGGTGTGTGTGTGTGTGGGTGTGTGTGTGTGTGGGTGTGTGTGTGTGTGTGCATGTGCATGCACATGTGTGCCCACACCTATGAAGACTAGATGACAGTTTTTGTGATTTTTTTTTTCCTTTTATATGCTTTTCCCAGCTCTTAAATACATAGGCTGCCTTTATAATGCTGGATTTTTCAAAAGTAATGCTGGCTTTAGCAGATTGGTGGTGTTAGAGAAGAGAGCCTGGCAGGTATGGAAAAAAAGCTGACTAGATACCTATTCAGAAATGATATTTATTAAGGGGGTGGGGGAGGATAGCCAGAAGTGGTGTCATAAGCCTTTAGTCCCAGTACTTGGGAGGCAGGGCAGAAGGCAGATCTCCCTGAGTTCAAGGCCAGCCTCATCTACAGAGTTCTCAAATAGCTAAGATTACACAGAGACCTTATCTCAAAAAGCCAAAGAAAACGTGTGTGTGTGTGTGGGTGTTTTTCTTGGATAGAAGAGTTAGCTCATTTTGTAAAGTGCTTAACATGTAAGCATGAATGCAGTGGGATTATATTATACATTATAAGTAATTATCCCTCCTACTAGTTTAATAAAAATGCTGATTGGCCGAAGGCAGACAGGAAGTGTGGCAGAGCTACCAGACTGGAAAAACTCTGGGAACAGGAAGAGCAGAGCAGGGAAGCCAGAGAGAATCCATGGAGACACCAGCAGACGAAGAGGAAAGAAGCTGAAATGCTGCTCTGAGAAAAGGTGCTGAGCCTCATGGCTAAACAAGAGTCATGGGTTAGTTTAAGAGGAAAGCGTTAGCAAGTTATATGTCTGGGCCATACACCGATTAGTGTAAAATTAATGTAAGTATCTATGTGTTTCTGTGGGACTGCAGGTTTGAGAGTCTGCGGGTCTGAACCTCAAGGCTAGGCCAGATAGTCTGGGCTAGAAACTGATTAATACACATGAAGACAATGTTTATCGAGTGTTATTTTCTTCTTGTACTGTTTCTGGGGATTGAACAGACATTGTCAAACTTGATCAACACAAACTTGTAAAACACATGCCTTTTTTTTTTTTTTTTTTTGGTTTTGTTTTTTTGTTTTTTTTTTTTTTGAGGCAGGGTCTCCCTGTGTAGCCCTGCTTGTCCTGGAACTCACAGGGATCCACCTGCCTCTGCTTTTAGAGTGCCGGCGTTAAAGGCATGTACCTTTATTTATTTATTTATATATTATATTTAAAGTGGATTCTTTTCTCTTTCCCCCTCTTCCTCCTCCTCTTTTTTTTTTTTGATTATTTTTGGGGGTGGGGGTTGTTTTTTGAGGCAGGTTTCTCTGTGTAGCTCCTGTTGTTTTGGAATTCATTATGTAGGCCAGGCTAGTTTTGAACTCAGTGTTGGGATTAAACTAAGGTGGTTTCTTAAGTCGGTATCAATAAGAGTCTTAATTTTTCTAATTTAGTCTTTTATCTAGTCTTTCTTTTATTGAAGCCATTGGCATTGACCATGGTTTTTGATATTTTTAGATGAATATCTACCATGTTTGTTACTTCTAAAATTTAAAAGCTGTTTTTTGTTCACACTCAGTGGTATCATGTACAGGTGAGAACCACCTGCAGGAATAAGCTTTTTCTTTTCACCATAGAGGTGTCAGGGATCAGTGCTCTTACCTATGAAGCTATCTCCACGATTCAGTATCTTTCTTATAATTAAATCTTTTTTTTTTATATTCTTACATGAAGTGCAACATTTTATATTATTCTATTTTCTTTTTAATGTCAGCATTTCTTTTTATACCCTTTACAGTTCTTAAGTGATTACAGTAGCATTTGCAAGACATTTGTAACTAATCTCTGTTCAAATAGCACTGCAGAGTTTCATGGGCAATGCAGGAGCTTCTCTACAGTATATTTCAGTTTTTCTCAGTTTCTTTTTAATGTTTTCATTATTACACTTATCTGCATGCTGTTCTGACCTCCTGTGTTTTGCTGCTGTTATTCCTGTGAACATACATTAGGTTACGAATAAGAAACAGATTCTATTCTATACTCATTTGCTCCTAGTCTAACATTTTTTTTTCTTTTTTAAAAAAGATTTATTTATTTATTATGTATACTATGTTCTGCCTGTAGGCCAGAAGAGGGCACCAGATCTCATTATGGATGGTTGTGAGCCACTGTATTCTGGGAATTGAACTGAGTATCTCTGGAATAATCTCTCCAGCTCCCTAACATTTTTCTTAATGTTGAATTTCTGGCCTGTATTGTTTTTCTCTCTAAAGAAGTTCTTAAATACATGTGAATAATTTAAAATATACTTTTTTTTTTTTTAAAAAAAAAAAAGAAGAGTTAATGTTTGGCTTTGAATATGAGAAAGTTTAGGATAATTCCAGTTAATTTCATTGTAGAAGCTGAAATTACCAATAAAGACATAATTCATAGTATAAGAAAAAAGTGAGTTCATAAGGATAAGAGGGTGAAATTTGGTTTTATATAGGGTAAGTATGGATTATGTTATTAGAACTGGCACAAAATGGTCACTTATGTAAATTTAATACTTCCTGTAGACATTTTGTTATGTCTCTTTTCAGTGATATATAAAAGGTGCTTTTTTAGAGCATGTTGAAGTGGAAATGTAGTTCGTCTTCCCTTTGGTGTTCACAAACGTGTTGGTGTTGGTGGTGTCAGTTTATGCCCTGGCATAAATTTAATTTAGGTGTGTGTGTTGGGGATATCTGTGCAGGCCAGTAGGGGAGTGAGATCACTGCAATTGAAGTTAGAGGCAATGTTGAGCCCTCTGACGTGGGTGCTGGGAATGCAACTCAGGTACTGTACAGGAGCACTGTACACTCTGAACTGCAGAGCCATCTCTCCAGCATCTCCCAGAGTGGTGCATATTTCTTCAGGAAACATGTTTTTATCTAAGATTTTTTGTGAATTGGTAAAATGAAGAGATATGTAAAATTAACATATGAGGTTTTTCTACCAAATCAGTTTTCAAATATCCACATCTTTGTAGTAAACATAATTTATAATGTAGGGAAGAAAATTTGAAAAGTATTGTTTTAAAGAATAGCTTCTGTCTTTTAGAATTATTTCTATTGTTAACTAGGAATCAGTTCTGTTACATGAAATTCATTTTGGATGATCATTTATCTTTCAATTGTTCTCTTGTAACTTAGCTTAAATGAGCTTCATCTATGATTAGAAAAGCACAGATGTCTTGTGGAGTAGATGTGCTAGTCAAAGCAATCCATCCAAAACCATTAAGTTGTCACTGATCTTGAGTCTGTCTTAGATATGAAGGTCAAGATGAGTCAGGCGATCTTCCAGAGAATGGTATTAAAATTTTCAGTTTAGAGTTTTTAAAGGCCTTTAAATACGTAATCTGAATACTAACTTAAAAGTTTTATATTACAATTTTACTGCATATTTTCAATTACTTATGTATTTTATTTGAAGACCTAGCCTTCAAATACCTAGTATTAACTGACACAGACATCTTCAGAAAGTGGGGCAATTTTTCCCATTTTTTTATACGAGGAAATTTAAGAAAAATCATGTGGTTTATTATTCAGCCCAGGAGCATTTGTTGAATTGACATTAAAATGGTTGAGGAAAAGATAACAAGATTAGAACTTCAAATTTTGAAAAGATTTTTTATTTTATGTAATGAGTAGTTTGAGTGTGTGTGCGTGTGCACCACATGCTTGCCTGTTGCCAGGGGAAATTAGCAGAAGGCATCCGGTCCCCTAGAGCTGGAGTTCTAGGTGGTTGTGAGCTGTTGTGTGGATGATGGGAACTGATCCCAAGTACTCTGTAAGAACAGAAAGTGCTCTTAGTTACTGATCTCTGTCTCCAGCCTAAGAGTTCTAAATGCTTTTTACCATCAGCCTTTGCTTGGCCTCACAGCCTATGTTAGTAGTTTCTTCCCCTACAAATAGAATGAGGCTGGGGACTATCCGGTTAAAAATCTAGTTTTAGACATAATCTTTAACTGTCTAGTTTTAAAATTACATTTATTTTGTGTGTGTGTGTTTGTGTGTGTGTGAGAGAGAGAGACAAAGAGAGACAGAGAGACAGAGCGATAGAGACATGGTTTATTGTTTTATATTATAGATTTGTCATATCTAACTTTGGCTTATTATAATTGACAGTATACATTAATAGAATCTTATCTCCAAGGGATGTCCTAAAGACACACCACACACATGCACACTGAATGACTTAAGCCTTAAATAGATCAGAACCTATTATTTGAGAAACCTCAGATCATACATAAATCTTTATGTGCTCTGATTTGTTTCTGTTTATACAGACTTAGGATAAAGTTCAATTTGAAGAAAAGTGAATAAATGATTAATAACACTAACAATAGAACAAAACAAGAACAATGATATAGTATCTGAAGATATGGGAATGTAATGCCTTTAACATTTTTTGTCCTTCTGTGTTGATAGGACTATAGCATATCATTTTTGTTTATTGTTTTAATGAAGAAAATAATCAGGAGTCAGGCATTAAGATAAAACCTGATAGATCCACAGAGTGATGGAGAAAATGACCAGCGACCTCTACTCTTCATGCTTACTTACTTGAAAAGGGCCTGCCCATATTTTTTGGGGCCTCCATATTCCTCTTGTGTATCTGTGTATATCCCCAGAGTCCCCAGAGAACTCTATGGTTCACTTCTGCCTGCTGAATGTGGCCTGACTCCATTGGTGGTTTTGGAGCAACATCACAAACAAATCTACAATGGAGTAAAGCTGTTGGTCTTGAGTTACTGCTAGCCTCACACTCATATATAGAGGTCCCCTGTCTCTGTCAGTCAAGTGCTAGCCCATGCCTTTAATGTATTCATTAGGTTAAGTTTAAGTAATTAAAAACCCACATTTATTTGTTTATTCATTCATTTATTTATTTATGAATGATAGAGTTTTTCTTGTAATCGCAGATGACCGTAATCCATGGCAATCTTCTGCCTCAGCCTCAAGATCTTCATAGGCATATGCCACCATTTTCATCTAAGACAAATTTTTATTAAAATGATATTTGATAGCAGATGGTAAGAGAATCTTAAAATATGAAACCATTACTAGTAGTTTGATGACTATGTTTCAAAGAGAATATGCCAGCTTTAGCGGTCATCATTTAGTAGTTAGGTTAACCAGTACAAGGTTTGTGTAAGTCTACAGTTGTGTAAGTCTGTAGTTTTTCTTATTTTTGCTTTTATAATTATCAGTGCTGATTTGTAGTATATTTAGTAACATTCACATATGTGTAGTATTAAGCTGCTATTTACACTTTAATCTGACTGCTGTGGAAGCTTTTATCAGTCAGCAGAGGGCCTCTGTGAATGTGTGATTAAACAACAAAGGAAGGAAAAGAGAAAGAGAATGAAAGAAATAACTAAATGACCTTGAGGGATTTTTTTTTTTTTTTTAAATCTGGACCATGAAACTTAGGAAATGCACCTGTCTAGACTTCATCTTTGCTAGTCATGACAGTGAGTTCCTGGGTTCCCTTTGACCACCTGGATCTCTAGTTTGTTTTCACACATAAAATCTGTACTGTATGGATTCTGACAAGATTATAATTTTAAGCTCTTAAAGTAGGCATGATAGTTGACTTGTGACAGCACATAGGGGGCTGAAACAAGAATCGCTGTGAGCTTAAGGCCTGCCTAAAATTAATTTAAACGATTAAAAAATTAATTGACCAAAAGCTCCAGTATTTTATATGAAGCTACTAATTTTTCTTATTAAATACGTATTTTAGAGTATATGCTGGCCATTTAATGTAATTCGATTTAAACAGAAACTAACCGTGTATATTTCTTTTACTTAATACTCAAGGCACTTTGCTAAGTATGCGTTATAATATATTTTATAAAATACTGAGAGTAAAGAGTTGTCTGTCATTGTGCAATTAATAATCACCATAGTTAAGAGTTTGCCTCCGTCCATGATCAGCCTTTTACAGTATCAGAATAGCCTCATAGGAAAGCAACTGTAGGACTCTATAGTGAGGTAACTCTCTGAGTAGACTGTTCTTACAAATGCTGTCCTTTTTTTTTTTTTTGGTGAATTCATTTTTAGAATATCCTTTGCTGATCTTATAATTCTCCTTACTTGTCAATAATGGGAAAAAAAGTAGAAATTAAAAAAGTTTTGAGTAAAGAAAAGTTTGAATCTGGAAAGGTATCTAGAAGTTTCAGGAGCGATTTTAGCAAGAAGACAAGAAGAAAAGCTAAGAAACTAACACAAATTCTTTATCATACATTATATATAAAAGTATACATACCTATTTTATATCTCTACACATATTAGATACATATCTATTATATACATACACACATGCGCATATATAGAGAGTATGTAAGAAAGAAAGAGATTGGATTGAAGAGATTTGAAGAGACCACTTGAAAATTGTTTGTTGTATTGAGAGAAAGGTTAAATACATATAAGGTGGAATTTACCACTAGTGATTAATATTTGTCAACTTGACAACATTTAGAACCACTCAGGAAATGATCCTCTGGGAACCTGTTAGAGATTATCTGGACTAAGGTTATTGAAGTGGAAGACCCACCCATTTTAATGTAGGTGGCACCGTTCCAGGGATGAGGCTCTGAACAGAATGAAAAGGAGAAAGCTAACTGAGAAGTACAATTGATGGCTCGACCAGACACAGTGTGACCAGCTGCTTCAAGCCTCTGCCACTTTGGCTTCTCCACCATGTGGAAAGTACCCTAAGCCGGGAGCCAGAATAAACTGTTTCTCCCTTAAGTTGCTTTGTCAGGGTACTTTATTTAACTATTTTAATGTGTGTAGTATAAATTAGTTCCATGAAGTATAGTTTATATGGAAAGCAAATATCTCAATTATTATCTATAGAATTTTCCTATCATCCCAAATAGAAAATCACTCCAAATGAGGTGGACATTGTGGGAGAGTTTTTGTTTAGCATGTGTAAGGCCTTGGGTTTAATCCTCAGTACCACAAAACAGAAGAAATAAAAACTGAACTCTGTGCATTCAACAGGAGTTTCTCCATTTCTTCCCTCACCATAGCCCCTGACAGCCTTTATTCCACTTCCTGTCTTTATGAATTTCCATATTCTGTAAACCTCATAAAATATTGTTCTTAGCTCAGTGTTTTAGTTGCACTGCTGTGCCAAAAGGCATATTAATTTGAGTAAAAGATAATATTCTAGTCATGTTTTGGCTGAGTACTTGAGATCAGATTGTGTTGACCATAATCTATTTAACAATTCTTGTCAGATTGAGGAGTGTAGCCATTCTTCTTCACCGAGGCCTTAATTTTAAGACTTTTTTTTTTTTTTTTTTAAGAATTTTTAAAATTTTACTTACAATTTTTGCATGTATGAGTATCTTTTTCTTCATGTATATCTGCACCACATGTGTGCCTGGTGCCTTTGGAGGCCAGAAGAGATTTTTAAGATTAATACTGTGGCAGATGGGACAACTGAAAGTCTGTTAGGCTTTCCATTGTGGTTTTTGCTTTTTTGTTTCTCTGTCTCACTAGATAGTCCTAACTGGCTCTGAGTTTATGTATACCAGGATTGCTTCAAACTCAGAGATCTCCTGCCTCTGCCTCAAGTGCTGGGTTTAAAGGTGTGTCACCCACTTGGCTTAGTTTACTTCTTATGGACTGTTATTGTCTTACTGTGTATAAAAACAACATGCACCATTTTATTTTGTTCTGGAATGTATTCATGGTACTGAGACTACCTCATACTTTGTTATTATCTTTTGTTCATTAAACAAAGTAGGTGTGTGTGTGTGTGTGTGTTTCAGACAGTCTTACTAGATCAGGATAGCCTTAAATTCACAGAAATCTGTCTGCCATATAAGCAAAAATTTTAAAACTACCTCTGTGAGTTTCTGCTCAGTTACTTCTAAATCTGTAATAATTAAAATAGTTCTCATCTAATATTATTCCTTATAAATGTGTTGGGAACTTATCACCAAAGGAACGGTAAATGAATTTGCAGCTCAGTCTTTTCTGTGAAAAAAGAAAGACTAGACACAAAGTTTCTTCAAGGTGTCACAAACTGTAGCCAGCTAGCAGTTATTTTATTTGAACAGAAGAATATGCTTATTAACCTAACTCAATGAGCTGCTTCATACTTATAGCTTTGAGAGTGGTAATTACTTTAAAAAAATAAAGATCAGTGTTTTGTGATGAAAAATAATTCAGTATTTCTATAATCCATATTTAATACTTACAGAAGGAACATTCAGACTAAAATTAGTAGGGGGAAGTTCATTTTGGTGTACATTGTATCCGTGAGATATTTGACCGTTCCTTTATATTGTGTTGTAGGTTTTGTGGCACCCAGCACTTTGTGGAGAGTTCTGTGAAGCTGAAATTACCCTTGAAATTCAGAATTGTTGAAGCCTTTAAAATGTAGAGTACATTATAGCAGTCTCAGTCATTGAGAGAATGTGCAGTTCTTGTTTCTTTGATCATTATTGAAGCAAGTTGTATCATGTCACATAGTACTGTAGTCTAGACAGACATTGATTCACACGCTACATACATTCCTTTTCAATTTCACTGTATCTGATTTCCAGAACATTTTATCATTCTTTCCCTGCATGAATAAATTTCCAACATCATTTTTTGCAGGTGAAAGGGGACTATGTAGTTAATAATCTTGTCTAAAGAATATATAGAATGGTCTTTTAAATAAACATAGAGGAGAAAAAAACTAGTATCCACATTCAGACTGTCTCAGTTTAGGAACTGAACTTCATCTAACCTTTTAACATACGTGTTTTGTGTGGTCTGTCCTTAAACAGTTCTCTTGTCTGATCTGAGAATTGTTTTCATCAGGGTTTTTCTTTATGTGCTACTGTATTTATATCTAATACTGTCTTTCATTAACTAACATAAAGTCCACAAAGTGTGAGGTAGTTCACCTCAGTTAAAGTAAAACTATAATATATTCCCTTTTCCACAACAGTAAAATAATGTGTTTGTTTTTATTCTCTTGAGATTAGAGTCATGAGGTTAGAGTAAAGGAGAGGAGGATGTGTGAATATGGTGATGGCTGAGATATCAGATTGGAGTTTAATTCTCTAGAAAGCCATTTCCCCCTCTCTTCTGTAGGTATGGTAAGGCATAAAATAATTCTTAGCATTATTAAATAGCAAGTTATGCAAGGAACTATATGATTTCAGTGACTTAGCTATTACACTCTAACTACTCTGATTTACATTTGTACAGGGAATAACAAGTCAGCTGTCCACTTAGAATCATTAGGCTCAACTTAAATTCATTAAGAAAATATTTTTTATTATTTTTAAGTGTGTGTGTGTGTGTGTGTGTGTGTGTGTATGCATGTATGTGTGTGTATGTGTATGTGCATTCGAGTGCAAGTGCCCTTGGAGGCTTGAGGCATTGGATTTCTTGAAGCTGGGGTTACAGATGAGCTGGTTGATGCAGATTCTGGGAGCCAAACTCAGGTCTCCTAGAAGAGCAGTAAATTGTCTTAGCCATTGATCCATCTCCAGAGTAGCAAATGGACAAACCCCCACATAAAATGTTTTCAGAATATCTAGAAACAAATTTACCAACTTAAGAACAGCATGTAGGTCTGATTGCTCAGCAGGTAAGGGCACATAACTACCAGTCTGATACTCTGATTCAGTTCCTAGGGTCTACATGAGGGAAGATTGTTCTGACCTCCACATATGTGCACTCATATATGTGTGTATATATATACTGGTGCGTTCTCTCCTTCTCTCTCTCTTTCTCCCCTCCCCCCACAAATAAATAAATGTAAGAGGAACAACATGTTGGCTGGGTATGGTGATTCATGCATATAGTCCTGGCACTCAGAAGGTGGGTTCTAGGATAGACTGTGTGTGATACCTTGTCTAGAGCTAACATATGAACAAATAAAACAAAAACTACTTTTTGTTTATGGTCATATAGGATGTAGTTGAAATACTGGTTTCTAGTTAAGATCTTTGCATACCTACTTCCATTGAAGTGGATTATTATATACTTCGATCTGTATTATTACTGTTTTGGAATTTTTTTTTAAAATAAGAGTTATTGCTTATATTCTGAGTCTCACAGAAATGTCCTTTTACTCTTCCACTATTCTGTTATTTCTCCTGGTTGCAACTCTGCCTCTGGGAAACCAGCTGCTTTAGTTTTCTTGTGTTTGTTTTGTAGAAGTGAACTGATAAATGAACATGTTCTTTACCAAGGGTACTGAGGGTAGCAGTTCCTTTTAGCACTGAATAATCCTCCATCAGAGGTACCAGTTTATCTGTTTTCCTACTGGGGGGAAAAACATCTTGGCTGTATCAAATTTTAGCAGCTTGGAGTAGAGCTACTATAAAATCCCTTTTGCATTGCTAGGCATGGTGGGGTACATATGCAGTTTCTACTACTGGGCAGGCTAAGGTAGGAGGATCTTAAGTCTATTGGAAGTTTTTGCCCTGATTCAGTAAACAGAAAACTAAAACAAATCTCCATTCTGGTGTGTGTATAGATGTTTATCTTTAGTAAACACAAAGGAAGTGGGATTGGTAGATTTTATGGCTAGGAAAAGTGTTGAGCTCCAAGTGTCATGGTTCATACCTTTAATCAAGCACTGAGGAAGCAGAGGTATGTTGATCTCTCTGAGTTCATCATCCTGGTTCACATAGAAGATCAATGTTATGGAGCTACACAGTAAGCCCTTGGCCTTAACTGTGTAAGGAAATTGCTAGTTTTTCACTGTAGCTCTGCTATTTTGTGTCCCCACTAGTGATCGATGTACATTCCCGTTTCTTATTCTGACCTACATTTGACAGTATTAGTATCAATTTTGGCCAATCTCATGGATGTGTAGTACTTCTTATTAGTTCAATTTGCATTTGCTTATTACTTGTGACAATGAGCATCATTGTGTGAGTGTCCATAAATGTGCCAAAGGAAGTGATAAGTCAGCTTCCATGGTGTCTTCCTCTGTCACTCTACCTTATTTTTGAGTACATTTAACCTGGAACTCACTCAGCTGGTGAACAAACCCCTTGGACTATATGCATGCACTGCTATGTCTGGCTTTTTACTTAGGTGCTTGATCCAAACTCAGGTTCTCATGTACTTTACCTCATGTAGCAAGTACGTGACCGACTGAGCAGTCTCCCAGGCCCCTGAACCCTTTCTGTTTGTATATTCTGTATGTAGTTTTGGATTTGTTTTTTTGGGATGGCAACACTGGGGGTTGAACCTACTGCCTTAAAACATTCAAAGCAATAAAACTCGGATATGTCTTTTGTAAGAATTTTCTTTCATTCTGTCTATTATCTTGGTATTTTCTCTTGGTCAAGATTGCTTTCTGTATATGAGTACTTACCAGTTTCGTACTTTCTAAATTTATTTTATTATTTAGCCTTTGCGTGTATGTATATCAGATGGCAACTTTGTAGACTTGGTTCTCTCCTTTCTTGTCTACAGGGGTTCTAGGGATTGAATTTAGGTCACCAGACTGTGTGGTAAATAAATGGTTTTGCCTGCTGATCCATCTCTCCAGTTCTAATATTGCTTTTTATTTATTTATATTTTAAATATTTTTTCCTTATCCAAGTTTTAAGACTTGTGCTGAGCCACAATGAGGGAAAACAAAAATATTTGTCTTTCTGGTTTAATTTACTTACTGTGATTTTGCTCAATTGTTTTCCTGCAGATAGTATAACTTTGCTCTTCTCTATGAAGGTTTGGACTTTATAGACATCAGTTTATTTTTGTATTGTCCAACTTCAGAATTTTGAAATTTGTTGATATAAAAGTATTTATGCATAAAATGCATGTTTAGTCTTTGTTCTTTTAAAAAAAGATTTTGTGTGTGTGTGTCTGCCTGCCTGTCTGTCTGTCTTGTCTCTCTGTCCATGTAAGTATAGAGCACATGTCTTCAGTACCCTTCGAAGTGAACATTGGAACTTTGGAAAGAATAAGAAGCACTTTTAACTCCCGATTCATCTTCCTAGCTCCCCCTATCTTTCAAAAAGATTCTGTTCTGATTATTTGTGCTTTCTTTTCTCTTTATTGTTTTATTAGAAATTAATTTCTTATTTTAAAATAAATACTTCATAGTGTTTTGATCCTCTGCAGTATGCTCTTTATTAAATAAATTTCAGTTTACCTGTAACACTTTAGAAGTGGAAATATTTTGTAAATAATATTCATGATACTGTGTGATGGCTGGGACATTGGATCAGTGGATAAAATGCTTTCTGTGTGAGTACCTGAGCTGGAATTTCCAGAACCCAACCAAGTAAAGCTGGATTCGATAATGTGTGTCTGTGATCTTAGTGCTTCTGTCAAGGTGGAGGAAAGTCCCTTTAAGCTTAAGACTCAACTGGCTACACACACACACACACACACACACACACACACACACACACACACACACACACACACACACACACACACACACACACACAGAGAGAGAGAGAGAGAGAGAGAGAGAGAGAGAGAGAGAGAGAGAGAGAGAGAGAGAGAGAGAGATCCTGTCACAAAGAAAGTGGAAGTGGAGGACTTATATCTATCCTCTGGCCTCTACATAGATAGATACCTGTACACAGATGTGACCACATTCACACAAGTAAACACATTATACACATACAGAGAGCATACAAAGAAGAAAGAATACTGTATGTTGTTTCAAAGTATTTTATTGGAGGTTGAAATCATTTGATTTACATAGCGTATATGTATGCGTGTTTTGCCTCTATGTATGTATGTATTCTATGTGCATGCCTGATGCCTACAGAGGCCAGAGGAGAGCATCCCCTGAAACTGGAGTTAGAGAAGATTGTGAGATGCCATATGAGTTTTGGAAGTTTAACCTGGGTTGTCTGGAAGAGCAGCCAGTGTTCTTAACTGCTTAGTCATTTCTCTAGCCTCTACAGTCAATTTTGAATTATTAGGTTCTTGTCCCCCTCATCTCATTCTAGTACCCCTCCTCCCAGTCTTTCTTCCTCAGCCTCTAAAATGCTGGGATTACAGGTTGTGTAATACCACACATCTTTCTTTAAAACTTTTAATTTGAGGTAATTGTAGACTTGGTTGTTTTTTGATTTTTTTTTTTTTTTGAAGGGATGCTTCTGTGTTTTTCGGTAAACAGTTATGAATCAGTATGTGTCAGATATCAGCATACAATTAATGAAGTTTGTTTAGTATTTGTTCGGTTACCCAACTGTTGCAATGGTGAGGTTTCTTTGGTCCCGGGCGGCCAGACCCACAGACCTGCCACCCGAGACCCCTTAGCAACCTGCCGCTCAGGCCCCCAGAAATGACTCAGACGCTTATATTAACTTCATGCTGTTTGGCCTATGGCTCAGGCACATTGCTAGCTAGCTCTTACATCTTAAATGAACCCATTTCTATTAATCTGTCTGCCACGTGGCCTGTGGCTCACCTGTGTTCCTTACATGTTTCTTCTTGGGCGGCTTCTGCTCAGTCTGCCTCTGACTCCGCCCCTTCCTTTCCTACCTATTCTTCTGATTCGTCCTCCTCCTTCTTCTATGGTGCCTGTCATGGCCCAAAACAGCTCCTTTATTTAAAGATTGAGATTCACAGCACACAGAAAGGCATTCCCACATCACTTCCCCCTTTCTGTCTAATCAAAAAGGAAGGTTTCAATTTTAACATAGCAAAATTACATATAACAAAATAGCCATCAAGCAAGAATTACAGTTATAACATATAGTCTATTTGTATTTAGCAAACTTAAAGAAAATACTCATATCATCTATCTTATCCTTATGAATCTAAAGTTTCATGTCTAATATACCTTACAAATGACTAAGAAAAACTGTACCTTTAACTATCTAATCTTCAACTACATCAAAGACCACAGAAAAATATATTTACCTAAGTAAACCAGAAGTGCAAGTGACTTCTAAAATCTAGAAAGGACAGAGATGACACCTATCTGCCTGGACAGTTACCCAAAGTTCCTTTATAAAGTTGGGGCATCCATCTTCAGCCTACAGGCCCAGAGTTTCTTTTCATTTCAGTGAAGCAGGAAATCTGCTCTGCCCATTCTGGCACAGTTCATCAGTTGCTTCTCCTCGAGTCCTGAAGAATGTCTGACAGTTTTCTCTGTAAAGCAGGAAACTGAATGACCATCTCGGCTTGTTCTGCCAAAGTTCAGAAGTCATCTTCCTATGGAACCTGCATGTCCAGTTTAAACAGCATACTGTCAAGCAGTCAATATAAGAACAGGTTCTTGTCCAGTGGCTAATCGTTGCCACAAATAGATTCCATATGGAGTTTCTTCGATGCCCATTTTTCTGTTGAAGTAAATTGGTGCTGCCAGGAACAGATCTGTCTCACTGTCCAGAAAAGTCAAAGTTCTTAAAACATTTTAAATGCCATATTCTGTAGGTCTTAGAAGTATTTGAAGATTACCTATCTAATTGAAATATGTTTTTGTATACCTAAAAATCTTAACTAACCTAACTATAAGTTTGATTATCAAAGGTGACTATTAACCTTCATTTCTTAATTATACATTATAATTTTAAATCAGTTGCATGAACATCATACCTTAAACTAGAATAGAAAAACACATACAGCATAACAAAATTGACCTTAAATTTGTATCAATAAACCAAAATCTATACCAATGCAAAACATTTTGAGATTAACAGTTGATTTCTTGATCTAAGTAAATTCAATAATCTAATTTTTTTAAAAAAATCATTCATATACCATACCCAACAGTGTTTGCTTTTCTTTTATTGAGAGGTGTTGGTGGGAACAATGTTAGGACTTTTCAAATATAGACAGTTGTTACTATTTGTGTTTGGGAAATCAAAAGCAAAGTGAATATTAGTTTTTACCTATTTTTAATTCTTCAAAAGCTATATAGTAGGAATCCCCTCTTCCAACACTACTCCCCTGTCACTGTTTTTCAAGAATCCTATTTGGTAGCCACACTACCAAGCATTAAGTTAAGATCCACTACTTTATAGGCCATCCATAGTTTATAAAGATCATGATGATTCTCACTTAACTTAAGGGCAGAACAGCTTTATGAACTTGAATGAACCAGAAGTTCTGTCTCAGAGAATACCTCTGTGTATGTCTGTCAGTGTTAAATTAGTGTCTTACTGTGGAGATCCAAAACATGGGATTGTTGTATTGAAGTACAAGCACCTTGTCATGGCAAACGATGCTTATTACTTGCAATAATTATGTACATAATTTAGCAAAATAATATTTTAAAGGAGAACATTTAAAGAAAGTATTCCATTTTTAAAATGGAAACATTCACAAAGTACTATCTTACTCATATAAGACTTTTGAATTATAATATATATTTAAAACTACTCAAATGAAGCCAGTTATGGTATCTTTCACATACCTTAATTTCAGTACTGAGGGGGCAGAAGCAGGCACTCTATGAGTTTCAAGCCAGCCAAAGCTATACAGTGAGATGTCGTCTTAAATAAACAACAGCAAAACCCCATTCAAATAAAGACAGTAAGAGATACGATAAAGACTAATAGATATTTTTAAAAGTTAAAAACAAAGTTTAACTGGCACTATTTAAGAGAATGCTGAGTAAATGTAATTTTTAGATAGCAAATTAAAGGAAGGGAGGTGCACACTAATAGTATATTGGCAAGCTTCCTGAGATGCACATACGTAGTAATTGGGCATCTTGGCTTTTAAATGTCAGCCAGCTTTAAAGTCTCTTCCTTTCCTACTGTCTATTTGTATGAACAGTGATTATTCTTACTTTTAAAGGAGGTTTATCAAGTTTTCTGTGAACATTTGTTAATTACCACTACCATATATAGCTGCTACCAGCAGTGGTTTGAGGCTTTTTTGGTTGAATTTCTTAGTTGTCAAAGCTAAGAATTTCATTTCATTGTTGATATTTGGGGACATATCCTATGTTTTGTACTTGAATCCAGTAAACAAATGCCCTTAGTCATGTCTCTTACAGTACATTATTGACATATTATCACTACATTCTAAATGTAAAAAGGGATTTGACTAAATTAGTTTAATTCAGGATTGTGTAGTCTACTGTTAATGTTCTGTTAGTGTGTTTTATTGTCTCTGCAGAATATAAGGAGCAGAGACCGTTCTTAGGAGACTGAAACTCTGCCCTATTTTATGCTTTAAGATGTTTATTTTATTAATCTCACTAGATAGCCCATGCCAGTCGAGATGGATCACACAAACATCTCACATCTGTCTCCAGTGACAACTAAAGATTTCACTAATATCGGAAATGTTCTTGTTTCAGAAAAGTTATTAATAAACGTGGATCCTAAAACTATTGAGGTAGAGTTAAGCTTTGAATTGAATGGTAAAGAGATGGTGATGCATCTGTAAGCTAGCACTTGGAGGTAGAGATAGCCTTGTGTACTTATAAAGTCCCAGTATATCTCAGGACTATGAAGTGAGATCTCCATAGCTCTGTTTCAAAAATCAAAACCAAACAGCACAAAAAGGAGAGTGTTATAATAACTTGAGTGTCCTAATTTTCTGTGATTATGCCAATATGACACACTGAGGTTTCATTGGCTTGCTTTGGATTGACACTAGCGCTATATATATATATATATATATATATATATAACTATATATATATAGTTCTGTTCTTAGATTCATGTAATAGAATGTGTAGTTACCTTGCAGCTCATTTCAGTTCTATTACTTGTCCTAAAAAGTTGTTAACTTCATGTAGACTAGAGATTTGTGGTGTGGAATCCAGAATTTCCTTCCATATATTAATGCTAAAACTTAAGTGTCCATTTCTTTACTTGTCTCTTAGGGGAAATGATGGTAAAAGAATGAGATGCTATGGTGCAAGTGCCTAAGGTTACCTGGGATGGCCATGAGAAATTAAACCAGGTGGGTTGGAGGGCCCACAGCATGACAGAGGCTGTGACTATTTTATTGAGAGCAATCAGACATTTTATACCTTTATCAGCAACAGAATATAGTGGTAATTGCCAGGTTCATTACAACTGTAGTTGCCAGATAGAATGACATTTGCAAGCTACACAGGGTACACAAGATTTATGTCTAAGACCAATTGCTCTGGCAAGCTTTTATACTTCCTTGACTTCTGGAGGGAATAGAAAGAAACACAAAGCATCCTGAAGGCTTCACTGCCTGAGTGAGTGGGTTGGTCTCTCAGGACCTGGAGGGCATGGACTCTAACCTGAAAAACACATGCCTCTCAAGGCAGCTAGGCCAGGCCAACTCCATGATTTCTTACCGTATGGTTAGTGTTTATGTCCTTCCCGTAGCTTATTTCATTACTAATTTCTCTTTAAGTTCTAAAAGCAGTATTTCTTCATTTATGTTTTGAGGTGGACTGGGAATATTGCTCTGTATATAGAAACCCACCTGGAGTTTCAGTGCAAATGATAGACTTCTGATTGACACAGGACCTTAATTCTAGTACTTGGGAGGCTGAAGTAGACTGCCATGAACTAGAAGCCCCCTTAGGCTACATAGTAAAACTGTATTTAACAGATCAGGGCTTAAGAGCACTGGCTGTTTCTTCCAAAAGACCCAGGTTTGATGTTTAGCACCTCTGTGGGAGCTTACAACCATTTCTTAACTCAAATTCTAAGGCCCTGCGTTGGCCTCTGTGGACACCAGGCATGCATGTGCTGCAAGACATATTTGTAGGCAAAATACCTATGTTCATATAATTTTTTTTAAAGGAAAAACAGAAACAAAACAAAATGGACCTTCTAGAGATCTGACTAGGAAGAAATGGTAAGATGGTTTAGGTAATGAAACTATATATAGTTTGACCTTTACTTGCTCTGCAAACTGAGACTCCTTACTTACCCCACTGCTTTTCAGTAGCAGATATTTTATTATATCATGAGTGAAAGCCACCTTTGTTTTGTTAGGAATATTTATGTCTAGTTTTTGGTAAAATTTTAGCACAGAATTAAAGTCCACTATCATCTGTAATACGTGGTCTAGGCATGCATTCACCTACTGCTTCAAATAAATAGAAAATTTTATTATGATACTGTCACCTCATTTCTAGAGACACTAGTAATCTTATGAGAATGATTGCTAAGTGTGTTCTATATTTAAATTTTCATGAAATTTTTTTTGAGATACAGAAGCAAGTAGTCCAAACTAGGCTTGTACTATCTGAGGCTGACCTTATTTTTGATTCTCCTGCTTTCATCTTATGAATGCTATCATTGAAGGCCTGTGACAACACTCCCAGTTTTATACTGTACTTCATATATGCTATGCTAATATCCCACCTACCTTAGCTACATCCCAGCCCAATTCTTAATATTTTACCCATTTTTAAAATTTTATTTTAAAATAAAAGTATTCCTTTGGTGTTTACTCTCTCATTACCCAAGAGACAATAACTGTATATTCACTTTTCATAGTACCTATTAGAGAAATTTTATTCTCTCTCTCTCTCTCTCTCTCTCTCTCTCTCTCTCTCTCTCTCTCTCTCTCTCTGTGTGTGTGTGTGTGTGTGTGTGTGTGTGTGTGTGGCTAGAGGTCAACATTGAGTATTATTTTGCAGATACTATCTACCATTTTGGGGGGATAATCTCTTTTTTGGCCCAAAACTTGGCAGTTAGGCTAGCCAGGTTGGTCAGTCAGTGAGCCTGTTTCCACTTCCTCAGTGCCTGGATTACAGGGTGTTGCCAGCACATCTGGCTTTTTCACATGGATTATGGGAAATCAATCTTGAGTCCTGATGCTTGTGCAGCAAGCACTTGCTGATTGAGTCATCTCTCTAGTCTCTCCACCTTTGATTACTATATATTATACCTCCTTGCATTAAAGGCAGAGTATTTTATACATAAGGTGTTTTTTTATTTTATTTTATTTTTTCCTACCTTGTAGGTTGCTTCCCCAGAATGTTGGCCTTCTCTATGTTGGAGGTTATGAAAGACCCTTTGCACAAATCAAGGTATGCTTATTCATTTTCTGTGTATTTTTCTTTGGTGTTTACTTATTTGGAGCCCATCCAAAATTTAATAAAACTATCAGTCTCATCAAAGATGTTAGTGAATATGAAGGAATAATTTCATGGATTTTGCTAAAGTCTGCTAAAAGTTAATTATGAAATGATACCAGACCTGATATTTAAAACTCTGCTCTAACTAGAGTTGACTTTTGATAACAATTTCAGGATATGTGTTCTTTATTGGGGTGTGGTTCACAGTAGTATACTGTGCATTAGACATCCAATTTGATAAATGCTTATATATTTACTCTGGTAAATAAAACTATTAAGATAATGAAATATTTCTGTTACTTGAAAAAATGTACTCAGATGGTCTGAAATTTTTTCTCTGCCCTTCTTCTTGTCATCTTGTCCATGAAACCAGTAAACTAACTTGTTATTATAGGCTTTATGTACTTTAGTATTTATGTGACTGCAGTCATATATTTCTGCTCCTGCTCTTCTTTTTACTTTTATTCAGCATGATTAAGATTCATCTACATTGTCGCCCTTACTATTACTGTATTTCTTTCTTTGGGAGGTAGTGTAGAGGATTGAACCAAGGAGTAAGTATTGTATTGTGTGCTAGGCACTGTTTGCGTGTAGTTTTTCAGCAGAAATGTGTACTCTTTTTTTCTCTTGGATAGCAGAGTGTTCGTTTTCTCATGGGTGGATACATATTGTCTGTTCCGTTGACCTTCCGTCATTACCACTGTATGGATTATTGTAGTTTTATAGTAACTCGTAAAATCCAATTATATAAATCCTCAAATTTTGTTCTTTTTTTTTTTCTTGTGTAGTTTTGGTTAATATAGTTTCCTTTCATTTTCATGTAATTTTTGAGAACCATTGTATCAATTTATATAAAGGTGCTTATTTGGATTCTCTTTGGGATTATGTTGAATCTATAGATAGATTTGGATAAAATTGAGAATTTTAACAGTATTGTGCTGGAGGTACAACTCGATGATAGGCATATATTTAGCACTGAGTTTGGTTCCAGAAGAGGAAGGGAGGTAGGTAGATTTATTAATAATAAATGATCATTCATTTTTACTGAGACTACATCTATTTATTTCAGCTTTAATATCTTTGTGACATTTTCTTATTTTAGTGGTCTTGCATAGTTTTATAATACATAAGTATCTCTATATTTTATGTTTTGATGCAATATAAAAGTTTATTTCAGTTTTTGAATGCTTGTTGCTAATGTTTAGATAATTATTAATATGTTGACTTTGGATTCTGTAGTAGTATTTACACTGAATTATTAGTTCTGGTAATGGTAGTGGGTTGCTTTTTTTTGTTTGTTTTTTGGGTTTTTTTTTTTTTTTGTAGATTTATAGGATTTCTTCAATAATTATGTGGTCCAGTGTAAAGGGCTAACCTCATTTTGTCTGATCTGGTGCATTTCACTGAAGTTTTATTGTGCTTACTGCAGTCTGTAATGCTAAGCTGAATAGTAATGGTTAGATCAGACATCTCACCACTCCTAATCTTAATGGGAAACATTCAGTATTTTGTCAGAATGGCCATAGAAGTATTAGATAAGAATTGATCAATTGGGGCTTGAGAGATAGCTCAGCATTTAAAAGTGCCTCATGTTATTGCAGAGGACTGGAGTTTGGTTTTTAGCACTCAGATAGCTTGTAAGTACCTATAAGTCCAGCTCAAGGGGTCCCATTTCCTTCTTTGCTTCTGTGGGTACCCCCCCAATAATAAAATAATTTTTAAAGAGTTTATAAATTCTAACCTGCATTGTTATAAGGAGTGAAGAAAGTAGGGCTGGGATGGCTCTGTAGGCAGAGCATGAGGAGCAGAGCTAGAGTCCCCAGACCTGCCTACAGCTGGGTGCCGTAGCTTGTGAGTAACCCCAGGGCTGCATGACTGCAGGTGACCAACACCTGTGCCTGTGCCCAAGGTGAGAGCCCACACCTGACTTGTGTGCTGTGTCACCTACAAGAGGACACTTGAATGAGTGTGATCTTCCCCTCCCACAACATACACATTACATATAAACCAGAGGGAAAAATGAGCAAGGAAGACTTTGTTTTTGTTATTGTAATGCTCTGTAAAGCTCTTAAAGAGCTGTTGTCCTGGTGCCCCCCCCCCCCCCCCCCCCCCCCCCCGCGTATGTTTAATTTTGAGTACAGACACATTACCTCTAATGATTCCTGAGTTGTTTTGTATAGAAACAACAATTTTCTCTTAAAAGCCACACAATAACCTCTTTGTTCTGCATAGAGCGGGTCGAGTGTCCTATATATTGTAGAACTACTACCTAAGCTAATAAATCTACCTGTTGATAGATCTGGGACTATTTGGTTTTAGCAGGTACCTCTCCTGGTACACCAGTAGGCGCTGTAGGTAGCCACTTTGTTCCCTATGCCAAGGAACTTCCTTTTGACCTAATAGTTCGACCTGTTGAGGAGAAAGAATGAAGTCTCCCTTCTGTAACTATTTCGAACTGAAATTAGGATGCTGTTGTCAGGGCCCAGGAAGGCTGGGATGATAGTCAAAAGCTGGGAGGGGGATTCAGGCAGTGGGACATTTATCAGAAGTGTTTGATTTGCTGTCCCAGCTGAAGAGAACAGGCTGTACTGGTTCATGTCAGCTTTCAGCAAATCCAGGGATCACAGGCATTTGGAACAGTTTGTAGTTGGCAACTGTTTCCTGGATGGTGTCTGTCAGGTAAGTGGAAATATGCTGAGAGAGATATATACTAGGGGCAGAAGTTAAAGTTCAGAAACTCAAGGAAAAACCTTACATTTGGAGAAGAACCTGTAAGAGGTAGATTTGAGTCTTACGACTCCCTAGACTCCCTAAAGCTCACACATTTCTTAGTTTACAAAGAGAGATAAATGTTTTAGATACATTGATATTTTTGCTATTACCACTGTTTATAATCTGTACTAAAATCCACATTGTAGAAAAAGCAGCTAGCAGATGTCTGTAAAACAGCTGGTGTAGACAGCCTGCCCGCCCTTCCGCCCTTCCGCCCTTCCGCCCTTCCGCCCTTCCGCCCTTCCGCCCTTCCGCCCTTCCTCCCTTCCGCCCTTCCGCCCTTCCGCCCTTCCGCCCTCCCGCCCTCCCGCCCTCCCGCCCTCCCGCCCTCCCGCCCTCCCGCCCTCCCTCCCTCCCTCCCTCCCTCTTCCCTCCCTTTTCTTCCCCCTTCCATTTTTCTCTTTCATTTTATTTGCAAAATAATTTCTATTATTTGGCAATTTTTTTTATAATGAATCCTAATCACACTTGCCAAAAAAAAAATACCCCCCCCCAAAAAAAAGATATACAAAATACAGAGTTTGTGTTGCTCATATACTCAGTGGAGCATGGTCAAATTCCCAGTGACCAGCCTCTTACAAATAATTGACTTCTTTTCCATCCCCTGTTCCTTGTGCAGGATGGACCGCAGACATCTAGGTGGTCCCAGGCAGCAGCACAAACCACAAATATCAACATGGCCTGCAGCAGGAGCTCAGAACAGATATTGACATAGCCTCATGTGGTAGCACAGGCTATGGACACCTACATGACTCTTGGCTGCAGGACAGACCATGGACATTGATATGATTTCTGGTGGCAGTACTGGTCATGGAGGACTTTTGAAAAGTTGCAGTCTAGAAATTGAACCATTCTCCATCTAAGACATTCTGCAATTTCTCAGAGCCAGGGAATTGAAGGGTTAGGCAATGCATTCAGGAGCAGAGCCTGTACAAACTCCAGGCTGCTGCTCACCACACTGCTGTCCCTGCAGTTTTCAAGGAACTCCAATCCAGAAAATGAACCTTTTCCCTCTGTGATATCCTGGTGTTGCTCAGAGCCAGGGCGACTGCGGGGTTGGGCAGCATGTTCTTGGCAATGACACCTATTTTACCATCCTTCCCACCTCTCCATTGCCCTATATATATAATCTCAAAGTGGCATTGCAGATTACAGTATGTCACACAGTGTGTATGTATTCAAAGACCCTTATATGCAGATGTTTAGTGTAATGAGTCATTGGTCTCTGTCTATGAAACACCACAAGAACCAGGCTATTGCCAAGATGTGTCTTAGATACCCTATTGTTGCCCAAAGTCAGGCTGACTTTTAGTCTGGGCAGTGCATTTGGGAGCTGGTCTCTTGAAAGCTCCAGGCTGCTGCACATCTCTCTGCCCTTGGTGAAGACACATTTGCTGGCTTACTCAGTTGCACTCTCATGCCTGTGGCCTGAGTTGTGACCACCACCATTTTAAACTGATGTTCAGTTTTGTTTTAAGTTTTGAGAACAGAAATTATAGTTGTGCTTCGGCACATTTTTGGATATACAGACATTTTTTCTCTGATTCTCTTCTCTGAGTTTCTTGGAGCAGGGCAGTGTTCCTGATCAGATGGTGAGGGTTGACTATTTATTTATTTTCTAAGATTACATTAATAAAGACATCACAATAGAAAACATTTTATAAATTTAAGATATTCTTAACCATATGTTTAAATATTTTATAGGCTGTTCTGTGGGATTCTGCAATATCAAAAGTAAAGGTATCCTTTTAAAGTACTCTTTTTTACTTCAAGAGGGAAGAAATAAGGCACAACCACAGCAAAGGCAAAAACCAAACTTCCAACAGTACGGACAAACACCTAACAATACAAACAACTCATTGCTTTATAGCCGAGATTCATTCATAATCCTCTGGGCTTCCCCGAGGTGCTTGGGTCACCTTTCTGGTACTTTCCTCAGCAGCACATACAGCCTGTTTTCTGGGCCCTAACTGGCTCCATTTCATGATGTCTGTTGTTTCTTGTGGCCATTTCCCAAACTTCCAGGGATCCCTCTTCTAGGCTCTCTTTAGGAAGAACTCAAGCCCTGCTATGCAGTGCCAAGTCTCAACTACTCTCCATGACCTCTTTATGCCTTTAGAACCAGTATCACCTGGGTGTTTCTTATATGACAAAGTTTGCCTGTCAGCATGAGGTTCATTCTTGTTTATGAATGCATAGAGGTATAGTTTTAATACCTAATTAAACAAGGACTGTTTTTTAGGGCAGGAATAAAAAATCCTCCCTAATTTAAAATATCTTGGAGAACTGTCGTTGCTTCCTTGGTTTATATCATATGGTCACCTTTAATCAACGTGGCGGTAAAGTCACATGACATCCACCCTCTCTAACCCTAGCAGAGATGGTTGCCATCCATGTGACTGCCTCCATTCCAATGGGGGAACAGCAGCTAAGATGGCAACAAGCAACATGTTGCTTATATCCCAAGATGACATCGTGCCACATGGTTCCTTTAAGATTATCTATGTGTGTCAGTTAGGGTTTCTGTTCCTGTGAAGAGACACCATGACCACAGTAACTCTTTTAAAGGAAACATTTTATTGTTGGCGGCTTACAGCTTCAGAGATTTAGTCCATTATTATCAGGCAGGCAGACATGGTGCTAGAGAGGTAGCTGAGAGTTCCATAGCTGGATTGGCATGCAGCAGGAAGAAAGTGCCACACTGGGCTTGTCTTGAGCATCTGACACCTAAAAGTCCACTCAGTGACTTACATTCTCTACATCTATTCCAACAAGGCCACAGCTCCTAGTCTTGCCATTCCTCAGAATGAATAGGGGCCATTTCTTTCAAACCACCACAATGTATAGATTTTTAAATTTCAATACGGTGTTGTGGTGATTTGAATCTCTACTAAACTAAATCTAGTGATCAGAAAGCTCAGAGATAAATTCTGAGCTTGGCCATCAAAACAGCCATAGCAAGTGGCTTTAGCAGTAGTGGCCGGCAGCTGGTAGTGAGAGAGAGAGCAAAAATAAAACCAATAAACACAGAACACAGAAAGCTCACACGCTCAAAGGAGACTAGTCAGTAACAAAAATATGAGGTGACCACCATCATTTGTACATTCAACTGAGCCTGACCCACATCTGTCTTGGCTTACATGTTTGCAACAAAATTTACAGACACCAGAAGACAGACTCATCTTTACATACAAAACAGACAGACAAAACTTTCCAGACTATGAGAACCATACAGGTGGGTGAAATCTTGCTTCCTGCTGTGGACAAGAGAGTGTTTGGGTCCTGTCAAACCTATCCATGTCTCAGATTGGTATCCCACAGAACAACCAGACTATGATTTACCAGGGGAGGCCTCTATAGTTGCTTGCTGCTTTTCTCAGCATTGCAGTTCATTTTGGTAGTCCCTTAAATCAAAGGCATGCTTAGAAAGCTTGGAACATCTTAAGGTGTGCGCCTCCCATCAATCCTGAAGTCTAAAGATCTGCTTTAGAATTTGAATGGATGGTCTGATTTTACTAGGGTCCTCCAGAAAATGTTAATCTCACAGGGCGAAAATAAGACAGCTACCATATTTTTGATCCAAATTTAAGTAAACTTTATTAAAATTCTGGCCAGAACTAGGGACATTCTCCAGATCCATGCCAGGATTCTCAGGATGGCTGTGAATTACCTTAGTCCAGTGCTTATTAGGGCAAATTCCATAAAGCTGCATTCCCCCGCCTTCAACCCTTTGAGTTGTTGAAGTCTTTCTTGGCTATTACCTCCTGCCTGCGTATGATCAAGCACATTCTCTGCATTTTGGGCAACCAAACTTATTTACAAAAGTGAAAGCACATAGCTTGTTATCTTAAATGAACAACAGGCCTCAGCATCCCAGGAAGTTATCTGTCTTTGGGCAAGTGGGGTTCACAGGTTAGAAGCATTTTTGTTTTGTTTTGTAAAGCACAACAACTAAAACTTAAAAAGTATAACTTTAGCTCTCACAGTATGTACAGTTTGCTGGCAGGAGTTTTTTTTTTTGTTGTTTTTTTGTTGTTTTTTTTTGTTTTTGTTTTTGTTTTTTTTTTTTTTTGTTTAATCTTCTGAATTTCTTTCCATGTTTATTCCTTGCCTCGGGAGTTTATCTGCTGCTTAATAGAGTTGTACATTTAAATTCCTTTCTAGCTACGTACATGATATAGATTTTTTTTTTTTTGAAAAAACAAAAAAGATTTTTCATTTAGCCTGAACAGGATATACAAACTTAGTACATCGGGTCTTCAACTCAACACTAACATGAACAGCTTTTCATTTTGAAAAAGTATGTATTTAGATTAATCAGTTGAACTCATTTTAGATGATCCTATTTTTGATGTCACCATCTAGAGCATCATAACCAGGAGCCAACTGAACATGCTCCTTCTTTCTGTTAAGCCTTATTAGGGTATTGACTTTGGCCACATCGATGTCATAGTTCTCCATTGTTGTTGGGTCTTAACAGTTCCCTTGGGGGAGGAGATGAGAAAGTGTGGAGTCAACAACACAGTTAAAAATAATTAACTCATTTATTCAACAATGGGGAGAGTCTTATATGCCCTCCTCCCAGCACCTAGGTTGTGTCATGATCTGGTGATAGTGTATGGCTGTCCCTCATGGCTGGGCAGGGTCAGGAGATCTAGCAGCATCTGTTACTATGCTGATTCCTAATAGTCAGGAACTCTGGGCAGCGCCTGTTGCTAGGCAGATTCCAAACAATCAGGAATGTTCAGCAGTGGCTGTTGTTAGGCCCTCAGGTAGACTCCAGGTTGGCTCACAAGGAAGCACATTACATATATGCCTTGGCAACTGGTTTGAGCCAATTTCCTTGACTATTGGCCTGTCTTACTACATATCCAACCTTTTTATTTTATTACATGGGCACCCAGCAGAAGTCAGAATTCTTTGCCCTGACTTTATTGATCCTTCCTCAGGAGGGTTCAGTGACTGGACTGTACCTTTCTTAGGTTTGCTTGCCTAACAAACTCTTATGGTTCGGGTTTTGAACAGATTTGGTGTGGTTCAAATTTACCTGGCTACCTGGTGTCAGATTTCTGTGGATGCACATGGATATGGGGCAGAAGGCGCAGTGGATAGCAGGGGACACTTAAAGCTGTTTCTATGTAGGAAAGTGCTTTATTGTCAGATGGGGTATGGTTATCTGTAGCAGTGAGGCTTCTTGGTCTCGGGCGGCCAGAGGCCCAGACCCTGACGCACCAGACCCCTTATCTGCCCGCCACTGCTGCTCAGGCCCACAGAAATGACTAGGACACTTATATTAACTTTATGCTGTTTGGCCTATGGCTCAGGCACATTGCTAGCTTGCTCTTACATCTTAACTCAACCCATTTCCATTAATCTCTCTGCCACGTGGCCCGTGGCTCACCTGTGTTCCTTACATGTTGCTCCTTTGGGCTTCAGCTCAGTCTGTCTGATTCCGCCCCACTTCTCCTACCTATTCTGATTCCTCCTCCTCCTTTTTCTATGGTGCCTGTCATGGGCCAAAACAGCTCCTTTATTTAAAGATTGATATTCACAGCGTATAGAAAGGCATTTCCACATCAGTTATTATTAATACAAATGTTATGACAACAGAAGTTATGATAGCAGAGATGGCTATAAGCAGAGAAGGGGGAGAGGAGAGAAAGAAAGAAGATGGGAGAAGACAATTTAGAGGCAAGAATTCTGCTTTAAATGGGGCTTTATGTCAGAGCTCAGAGGAGGGCGTGGCTTTAGAGACTAACATTTACCTGTCGCCTGTCATTAACTACCAGCCCTTGAAGTACATCCTTTCCTGGAGGGCTGTCCAGGTAGAGAGGATTAGGCAGTAGCCTTTTGAATTTCAGAGAATCAGGCATGCATAGCCTCCTGTAGAGGTTTATGAGCAAGATGTCTAAGAGCCATTAAAACCAGAATAGTCTCCTTAGCTGTTGCCTGTGGCTGTTGGTTGTGCTACAGGAGATGCTTAAGAAGATGATTAAAAGCACCACCTTGCCAATCAAAACTTAAATGAGAATCCAGGATGGATCAAATAGTCCTTTTATATTATGCCTTACATTATGCCAAACCTTTCCAAAAAAAAAAAAAGTCAAAGGCTCTGCTCTTGTCTAACTTAATTGGAAAGTTATGTGTGTTAGTTATAATGAATAATATAGAATTTTAGCTAGCTCTTAAACTAACATTCCTTACCTCAAAAGGCATCATACAAAATGAGGAAAAGTGAGGGTCCACACATTTTCAGCTTTTAGAGGGCAGTGAGAGCAAGATAGGGGAGCATATTCATTACCTGTCCTGGGTTATTTCCTTCTGGAAGCTGCTTGTGGCTGGGTGAGCATTTCCTGCTGTCAGCCATATTGGCATAGTGGCTCTCTGAGGAAAAACATAAAAGTATACCCTCTCCTATGGGTCTGCAGGGAGCTGGGGGCTGCCATTGGAGGGAGGTAGGGTCTTTGCATCTGACTAGGGTAGAGGTGTGCCCCAGTCCTTATGACTACCTTTGGTCTTGAGGGCACTGTATTTGCTCTCAGGAGACTGGCACAAATGAGAAACAACAGCACTGGAGAAGCAATTGCTGATGAACTAGTGAGCAGAGTGAACACTTTGCATCTGGCTCATTTGTAGTATGTACACTACAACTACATCTTCATGTTTAAGATTCTGAAGAGAGCATATTAAATTGAGACAGAAAACAAAAGTTTAAACTAGTTCCTTAAAATTTCAGGTGGAGCTCCTAGAGAGTTCTGAAAACATAAAGGTTACAAAATAGTATAAACTGTATGAGCTTAACAGTAGCAAAAGCAATGTTGAATTTTTATAAAAATAGTAGCCTGAAAGGGCCTATCAAAAAGCAAATTCTACCACTTTTATATTTCATTTAGGTTAGATGCTGTAAGTTACTCATCCAGTACATAAAACAAAGATTTGTCAAATACCTTCTGCCTATAATAATACTGCAGTTTATCACTTGATGTTTGGACTAAGTTAACATTTGAACAAGAGCCCTCAGGGAAGAGATGAAGCCTTCTTTTATGTTAAGAAGCTTATATACAAATAATGTGGTCTGGTCCAAAATTGTAATGATTAGTTTCTGTATTGGGTGCTGGCTCTTTCCAGCACTGAGAGCAAGGAGAGAGAAACTACCAGAACCCTGTTTGGGTGCTATGTTGCTGGGTCCTGACAGTTCTTTCAGGATGGGGGTGAGAAGGCACATAGTCAACTACACAGATCCCGGGAGTCAGTTGAAAAGGACTAACTCATTTATTCAACAATGAGGAGAGTCTTATATGCCCTCCTCCGAGCACCCAGGCTGGGTCATGATTTAGTGATATTGTATGACTGTCCCTCATTGGCTGGGCACAATCAGGAGATCTGATAGCATCTATTGCTAGGCAGATCTTATAGCAGTTGTTGCTAGGCCCTCAGGTAGACTCCAGCTTGGCTCATGAGGAAGTACATTATGTGCATGCCTTGGCAACTGTTTTGAGCCAGTTTCCTTGATCCTATGGGTCTGTCTTACTACACTTTACAGCTTGTTTGATCTGGTGCTTGTTGGCCTTGATATCCACAATGAACACAGGTGGGGTTGTCTCATGTCTTCATGGCCGACTCAGTGGTCAAGTTTGTTTCTCCTGGGCACACTCTTTCAAGAGTATTTAGGCTGTATTCAGTATTAGTCTGAGGTTACTGGAAGATAGGTGACGTGGATCTTTTGTGGCCATGGATACCTTTCAACACTGCCTTCTTGGCTTTCAATACCTTTGCTCTTTTGCTTTGGAATGAGCAGGGGCTTCCTTCTTTATTTTTGGCACCACCTTCAATATCAACATTATTGTACTTGAAATTTTATTATAGCTACCATAGTATTAGTACCTCTTTAAAATCTATAATCATTTATCTTAAAACACTCCAAAATCTGTTGTTAGTGCTGTAAATTGCACACCATCTTGTGTTTTCTGATTCCTTAGTAAATGGTAAGCATTCAGATACTTTTCCCCTTCATTTTCTAGTGTTTCTACAACACTAGTGGGTTGGTAAGAATGTTCTTATAACTTTGTTTTACTATCCCCTTCATGAAATTTTTAACAGCAGAGCTAGAAAGTTTACTATGTGAAGGAACATTTCTGACCTTCTAGTTTCTCTACCCTTGTTTTCTTTTTCTCTTTTCCCCTCCTCACCCTCCCCTTTTGTCTCTCATTCCCTACACCACCCTCATTCTGTCTGGAAAACAAATAGGAGAGAGAGAGAGCCCACACAAGTGTATGTTTGCATGTGAGGTGCAGTTGTCTCCAAAGCATTATTACTATGTATGTGTGAGGGTAAGTTCCTTTATCAGTCACCTGATTCATTTACATAAATAGAGGACACTCCTTTGTCACAATACCTGATTAATCAACTTGGCTGAAATGAAAAATCCATTATTTTAGGTTATCTTTTACCTTTGGTGTTCTCTCATTTACTGTGGAAAGATTTCTTAACCTTACAGTTGTTGAAGATCTTTCATAATACCTTGGTTATAACTAATTATAGCTGTATCTAATCAGAATAGTATAAGTTCATTGGAAACAAAAATAGTTTGAATGATTGAGATTTTGCTTGATATTTAAGGTTAGGTTTTTATTGTCTGTGCTTACTTCTGAAAACACCAGCATTTTGTTATGACTACTTTTTTCTCCCATTACACTGTGTGATGATGATATCATAAATGTCTTGGTCATAGATACCAGAGAAAACCTTTTAAAATGGAAAGTGCATTTTCTTAATATTGATTACTGTCTTTTAAAATAAATCAGTTTATATCAAGTGTCTTTCTTAATACTTTTCCACCTATTAATTATGTGTAGGTGTGTGAATTTATTATCAATGTAGGTTTGTAAGACCCTGTTAAAAACAAAAAGGATTCTTAAATTATGAATCCTATATAAAGACATTGAATACTTAAAATAGTTTTCAGAGGAAATATTTATTAAGAACTTTGATTTTAAACATGCATGTTTACCTGAAATATAATGAACTAAGTAAAACATCGAAATGGTATACAATTATATGCAGTCTTGAGAAAAGGAAAGGCCCACCAGAATAGCTTATATCTGTGAAACATGTACATTGGGCAGCTAGTGACTGCCCAGCAGGAGATCCATTGCCTTTTCTGACCCTGAGGTCACCAGTGTGTGACATGTGGCAGTGGTGAGGAGGCACACGAAGTAATGATAAACCTTTCTAAAAGTTAGTATATTTCCTTTAAAGTAGTTTGTGCTGAGGTTGTTACTTAAAAATACCACTGAGATAGTTAACAAAGTCATCTTTAACTTTAAGCTAAGTTTAATTTTTTTAAAAAATATTAGTTTTGGACTATTCTGTTGTAAAAATTAACTAATGAAAATAATTTGATGTGTTTGCCAGCTAGTGATTGTTTAAAAGATACTTGGAGCCAATATGGTGACTCATGCCCATAAGCTACCGCAGCTTGAGAGGCTGAAGCAGGGTGATTGTTACAAATTTGAGATCAAAAGAATGAAAATGTGTCTCAGGGCTTCATGGGCACTTACTGATGTGTTAGATCAACACTATTATTATTTAATTAAACTAATGCCATATATTCATATTTTAAATCTCTCAAATGCTTTGCATATTTTAGAAATATAAAAAACATTTTGATGAGACTGTCTCAGAGAAAGAAAGGTGCTCCTGTCAGGTGTTGTACATGTGCTTATACCTAGGACTTTCAAAGTAGTTGTTATACCACACTATTCTTTTCTTTTGATTTGTTTTTCTTTATTTTAGAATTTCCATTTGCTTATTGTGGAGGCATATATGGAGGTCAGAGGATAGTTTTCAGAAGTTAGTTCTTTCCTTCTATTATGTGGTTTCTGGAGATAGAACTCAGGTCCTCAGGCTTGGTGACAACTGCCTTTTTAACTACTGAGCCATCTTACTGTCTGTTGGTTTGATTTTTAAATGCTGGACTCAGCCCCTGGACTTTTCTCTATTGAGACTGACTCACAGTTTGGCAAATACTGCTTCAGGATAAGACACTTCCAGCAAATGCTGCCATATGCTTCCAGCAGGAAAATGCCACATTGAAGTTAGACTGGCCTTGGAGAGGGAGAAAAAGATGAAAGAACATGCATTGTTGCTGGGTAGAGGGCAGAAGACAGTGTAGGAAGATATAAATGAGAATTGAGTTAAAACCAACTAAAGCCATTTTTCTGTTTCAAAATTCATAACTCTAAAAACAGAAGGGAGCCTTTATACCTCCATCTTCCAAGTGATTTTATGTATTTTGAGGAAGAGAAAGAAATAAAGATCAAATCTCCCCTTAATTAAAAAAAAATTAGTTGAGGTGGGTGAGAATTTGAGAGAAAGCAATTGAATCAGATTTGTTTATATGGCATATTCATTGAATAATGGTTACATTTTCCATAGTGCTATTAATAATGAGGAAACATTTTTAGTTCTTGGATTTATAGTAATAAGGACTGAAGTAGCTGTCTAGATTTTGATAGCCAGATTAATAAGAAAAAGAGCCAATAACAACAGCCTCATCGTTGAAGGTCTGAGGCTTTCTTCTTCCACAAAATATCTGTTAAATTAACTGTCAGATCCCTGCAATAAGGGAGCTGTTATATTGTAGATATTAAATTTTTGACATCATGGTCTGGGGAGGTGGTACAGTAGGTGTTTACCATGCAAATGTGAGAAACTGAGTTTAGTTCCTCAAAATTCTTGTGTAAAAACAAAAATGAGTCCTAGTGCCTGTCATTGCAGAATGAAGACAATGGGATCCCTGGGGCAGTCATGGAGCTCCAGGTGCAGGGAGAGAGAGACCCTGTCTTAAAGTAATAAGGTGGAATAATTGAGGAAGGCACCGAGTCTCAACGTAGGAACAAATTGTACGGTAATTGTAATTGTTGAACAAAGTTCTAGACACTGTGTGGATTTTTTTTTTTCCTGCATAAGTGCTTTGGATAACATTGTACTCAAAATAGAGTAAGTTCGGGCCAGAGATGCAGAGTTTACTCATGGTTTGCCCTTTTTGTGAACATACTCTCATTTAGCCCAGGGTAGCCCTAGCTCACTATGTTGCTGAGGATGATCTTGGAACTATTAATCTTCTCATTGATAACAAGCATATGTCACCCTCCCAGTCAATCTCAATATTCTTTTTTTTTAAGTTTTAATTTTAAAAATTGTCTATGTATGTATACATGTGTGAGCTTGTATGTTTGAGTTTAGTGTCCTCCAAAACCAGAAGGGTCAGTAGATCCGTTGGGGCTAGGGTTATGTGGATGTTAGAAACTGAACTCAGGTCCTGTTGGTTTCGGCATGAGATCATACACATCCATTACCAGATGGCCACACTAGAGTTTATTCATGGGACTTGCCGAGCTAGTATGAGGGAGAGAAGCAGAAGAAAAAGAGAGAGAGACAGACTTTCATGTGAAGGCTCCTTTTAAGAGAGCTGGTGGGCACAGATTTATGTAGCCACATGACTAGGGGTGTGCCCTCCATACAGAGTGTTCTGCAGGCACCTTGTTGGGTTTACTACGTGGCTGCGTGCCCTCTGAATGTTCTTAACTATTGAGCTGTCTTTCCAGCCATCCGCATCTTAGTATTCTCTGTCTTCATATCAGTATCCTTAGCTTTTAGCCCAGCTGCATTGCAGGTCATATAAAAGAGGTAAATGAGTATTTGTTAACATTATTGAAATTCTTAAAAGTAACATTATTGCTGTTGGTTTTCTTCATGACTGATTTGAACACAGTGGCTTTCTATAGATGGCTACAATTTCTTCTTCTAGGAGATTGACATTAGAGGATCTGGGCTACATGGTGAGACTATCTCAAAAACAGCTCAGTCCTAACCCCACAAGAATTTATGGAATTCACTATGTAGACCAGTTTGGTCTCAAACTCAGTTCTGCCCGCTCCGCCCTCTGAGTGCTGGGATTAAAGGCAGTGCTACCAAACCTGGCTATTATTTTCTAATCTCTTATTACATCTTCCGTGGAAATATAAATTCATTTTAATTTAAAATTTAATATTGTGGCAGTAATATCAGTAACAGCTTTATTCTTTCTGGATTATAGGCTTGTACTGTTGTGTCATGCCTAAAAGGCAAGCATGTGTAGTGTGTATAACCCAGAGGAAACATATATACACACATACATATATTTATTTATATATAATATAAATAATCTACATTGCCACTAATTATATAATAAGTGTTAAAATAGATATTTTAGTATCTTAAGAAATTTGATATTGCTATACTCATTGAAATTAAGGAAATACATTGTAAATTAGAGGAAATATTCTAAAACCAGATTGTCGTGGAAGCATACACTTTTAATCTCAGCACTTGGGAGACTGGTAGATCTTTGTGAGTTTGAGGCCATCTTGGTATACACGGCAAGTTCTAGGGCAGCCAGGGGTACATAAAAAGACCCTGCCTCAAAAAAGGAGAAAAAAAAGTTAAATTAGGATTAAAGAGACACCATCTTGATCATGTTGGTGAGACACCATGTTGGTAACCAACAGTCACCTGTACCGTTATTGTGTTGCTTCATTGTAAATAATTGTCCCACCCACTGGTTTAATAAAAAGTGCTGATTGGCCAAAGGCAGGCAGGAAGTGTGGGCGGGGCTACCAGACTAAAAACTCTGAGAACAGGAAGCACAGAGCAGAATGCCAGACAGAATGCCAGAAAGAACGCCAGAGAGAAGCTGAAAGAAGCAGAGGACAACCATGCTGCTCAAAGAAAAGGTACAGACTCCCATGGCTGAACAGGAAGAATCTGGGTTAGATGAAGGGTAGAGAGCTAGCAAGTGATATGCCTGGGCCTGAGGCTGATCAGCCAAAAACTATTGAAAGCATCTGTGTGTCTGTGCGTCTGTGAGTCTGTGAGTCTGTGAGTCTGTGAGTTTGCGGGTCTGCGGGTCTGTGGGCCTAAACCTTAAGGCTAGGCCCAAAAGTCAGGGCCAGAAACCTCCTACTACATTCACCTGGGATGTAAAAGGAACAACAGTTGAATTGCCTTGATCATATTGTACTGTAGTCACACCTGCTAATCATGTAAGAGGGACCAGCCCATTGTGAGCAGTAACCATCCTAGGCAAGTGAGTCTGGGTTATATAAGAAAGCTAACTGAATATAAACTGGAGAACAAGCCAATAAGTAGCACTCCTCCAAGGATTTTTACCTTGGCTTCCCTGAGTGATGTAAATAAACTGTAGGCTGAATTAAACCAATTCCTCTCCCAAGTTGCTATATCACAGTAACAGAAACTAGAGAGTGTATATTGAAATAAGTCTATTCTTATGAAATAGTTCTTCTAAACTTCTGGCAAATATTTCTCTTCATATCCTAAAATTTCATTGTGGAATTAGTTGCCTGTAAATAAAAAAACTTACAACTTTTAGTTAAGTAAATTCATAAATTATGCTAAATATAATGAACTGTTAAATATGAAAAAGTATTACAAATTTAACTTTGGAAATTGTAGGTACCATGACCATAACAATTCTTATAAAGAAAAGCATTTAATTGAAGGGGCTTGCTTATGGTCTCAGAGGTTTAGTTTATTATCATCATGATGAGGAGCATGGTGCCATGTTGGAGCTGAGAGTGTTGCATCTTGCAGGAAAAGGAAGTCGGCTGTGTCAGAGCCCACCCCCACAGTGACATACTTCCTCCAGCATGACCATGCCCATTCCAACAAAGCCACACCTGCTAATAGTGTCATTCCTATGAGATTACATTCAAACTTACCACAGAAATTCATCAGCAACAGTATTTACTTACAATTTTATATGATATGTTAAGTACTTTACCACCATTTAAATAGCAGAATCAGAAAATTCCCTGCACTTTCATTGTTGCTCATCAAAATACTTATGGGTAGGATAGGGAGGTGACTCAGTGGCTATGAGCACTTGCTACTCTTGTAAAGGATCCATGTACATTTTACAACAGTTTTTAACTCCAATTTCGAGGGATCTGATGTCGTCTTTTGGCTTCCTAAAGCACTTGAATGCCTGTGGTGCACATACATATACTTAGACACACATTCACAAAGTAAGAATGAATACATCTTTTAATTATATGTATTATACACACACAGGTTTAAATTTTCTTCCAGACTTAAGTCTGGGTACTTTTAAAAAAAATATTGACAATATACGTACACATATATACATAGATACATATAAACTCTACCTACAGTTCTATAATACAGAAAAGAAAAACAGGATAATTTATTTGTTTAAAATCAGAAAATCTAGCAACTGTACTTTTAATGACTCACTCACTCACCTATCTATCTATCTATCTATCTATCTATCTATCTATCTATCTATCTATCATCTATCTGTCTATCTATCTATCTATAGATAAGATCTCATGTACCTCACAAGGCTGTTTTCAGACTTCCTGTGTAGCTAAGGATGATCTTGATCTACTGATCTTCTACCTCTGGAATACTATTATAACGTACAGCATACTTGTAACTTTAAAGCTAGTGTTATTACCAGTTATTATAGTGACAGTTGCTGAGGTGTGTTTGACATAATTCAAATTGGTCCCCAAACCTGTAAAGTATGTACGCTTTTAGCATTTCAGTTTTACAGATTTAGAATTTATAGATGATTGGGTAATATGGGGTAAGGCACTCAGCTAATATATAGGACAGAGCTATGTTGCGCCTTATAGGGTGTTAACTTCATTGTATACTATTTACTTGTGAATGACAGAATCTATATAGCTTAGGCCTACTTCCAACTAGCTGTGTAGCTGAGGCTGACTTCAAATGCCTTCCCCTCCTGTTTTCACCTCCCAGGTGTTGGGGTTCAGTACATTCTTTTTTAAAATAATTAATTTCTCTTTAGGTTGAATTATCATGTAGAGTGTATTTTATAGACCTTGATGTCTTCTTGGTCTTGCTTGTGTAGTAGATCGAGACCAAAATGACCCTTGTAATGTCTTTAACTTTGATGAAAGGCATGTGATTTTTACCATGAGGGTTAAAGAAGAGAATTATTGAGCTTTGTGTTTGAGCTTAGTGTTCTAGATCTCACCTCTGCCATTTAGTTAATGACCTTTGAGAAGGTTTTCATTCATTGTTGCTCAGTAGGAAGCTGAGAGCTGGTACATGAGGAATACTTGGGAATTTATGAACTGTTCAAGGAAACTAATTACATTGTCTTCTTATATAGTTTAGAAATATGTTCCTTTCTGTTTTGAACTATACTATGTTATATATTTCTTCTAGTCAGAATTTAAATTCCTTTAAAAATACTGGTTTATTTATTTTGTGTATGTGTGGGTGTGTTTATGCATATGCACATGGATGTAGCACAGGAAGTATGTAAAAAAGTCAAAGAACAATTTCTAGAATCCCCTTTTTCTACTACATGGGTCCTAGGGACTGAACTCAGGCCATCAGGGTTGGTGATAAGTGCCTTTATCCTTTTATTTTTCTCCTGTATAGGACCTTTGTCTTTATTCCTTTTTTTTTATTACTTGCTAGTGTGTGCATGGGTACACATGGAAGCCAGATGTTTTTGTTTTTGTTTTTTTTCTGTCACTCTGCAGTTATTTATTGAAGCAGAATCTCCTGCTGACTCTTGTACTCACTAATTCCATCTAGTTAAGCTGGCCAGCTTGCCCTGGGGATCCTCTGCCTCTGTTCACAAGTTCTGGGATTCAGGAGGCCACCTTCTTTCCACTCCTGTCATCATGCTTATGTTGCACTTTTATCTCCTGTAACATGAGATTTCTGGCCCAAACTTCCCCATGGTTTGGACCCACCCACAGCTGCTTCCCCCCAAATGACTCAGACACTTATATTAATTTCCTTCTGTTTGGTCTATGGCTTTAGGCATATTGCTAGCTAGTTCTTTCATTTTAATTCCATCCCTTTCCATTAATCTCTCCTGCCATGTGGCCTGTGGCTTATGTATTTCGTTACATCTTGTGTCTTGGGTGGCTGGATCACTTCTCTGTCTTATTCCACCCTCCTTCCCCTACCGATGCTCTGATTTCCTGCCTCCCACTCCTACGGTGCCTACCATGGCCAAAACAGCCCTTTATTCACAGCATATAGACGTCCCACATCAATCCCCTGAGACATTTCTATAGCTCTCAGTCACTTTACTTTTCAAATTTTATTTGGTTTCTGCATTGGCTTCATGAGAACACTGTAGAACTATGTGTTGGCCTTATTATACTGGGATGTCCCTCAGCAGCTAGTACTGGCACAGGAAAGCCACACTACTCTGGAAGTTTCCAGCCCTTGCAGGAGGTAGTGACAGTGGTCTCTCTCTACTTTGTTCAGTCCTCACTCAAAGTTTGAACTCTGGTGCTTGTTTGGAGGGTTGCCAGCCCTCACATAATGTGTGCCTCTATAATATATTTAGCTATAGGAGTTGTACAACATTGGACATGGATGAGGCCTCAAATGGCTGATGTCTAAGATTGGAGTCACTGGCTTGGCTTTGGAGGTATGGTCATGATAGTCCTCTGTGTATGCCACTGTTCAGGAAAGCTAGTTCATGTTCCTATGGCCTAAAGTACAGTCAACTCCAATATCAACAGGGGGCCATAAATACTCTTTGTATATTGGGTGTTTGATGAGGAACTAATGAATAATGAACTCAATAAGAGAGGTCTCAAAGTGTTCTGGGGTCCCTCACCAACTGGCCATGTTAGCCCCATGCCTAGGGTATTCTCAGCCACGGATTTCTACATGCTTAGGTCCACCTGTGATAGCCCTGCCAAGTAATAGGCTATTGGGGGGTGGGGGAGTAGGGTGGACAACTCTGCAGTTTTTAGCACTGAAGGTCATTGTTTTAACACAGGACATTATCTGCTTCTCAAGTGCCCTGCTGAGAGCCTGGCACACTGTGTGTTACTTTGTGTGTGTGTGTATGTGAATTCTCCAGAGGAGGTTGAGACAGAGTTTTTCTGTGTAGCCCTGCCTGGCCTGGTACTCAAATCTGTGTGTGTAGATTGAGGCATTTTTATTCTTGGACTGTCTGTATTAAGTCCATGTAGGAGGTTCCTTTACTCTTACTCTCTAGCAGTTCATCAATTTCAACCCATACCAGCTGTACTTCAGCCATCATTGAGCTCCATTTGGTGGTCTCGGGACCTGAAGGCACTGCTTTAAAGACTAGTGAGTGGTAATGGAAGCTAACTTCTCCATCTCTTCTGCCTTCAGACTTACAAATCCAGTTGCCCTGAGTTCTGATGCTCCTGCTCTAATACTTAGCTCTCAGTTTCTTTCTCTGCTTACAGCTCTTGCAAAGTAATCTCAAGGTCAAGATTTTTGTCCTGTTGAGAACAGCCAGTTTATGTTGTCAGCAGCTGTTTCACTCTTCTTTCTACAGAAGGTCCATAGAACTTCAGGAATCTCTCCCAGGGGTGTGGGGTCCAGTTGAACTCTTCTTGGGGTTTTTGCTCTGCAGTTGTCTCCTGTTCATAGTGCCAAACATACCTGCCATGATCCAATACCAGGAAAGGAGAACATCTGGAGGTTGAAGATACTTTCAGGAGCAGAGAGCAAATAAAACCTATTTTATTCACCAATATATAGGCTGCTGTCAAGGTAGTCAGGGTCAGGTACACCTTGGTATATGCAGGCTGCACACAGTACATACAAAAACAGGCATAGAGGCCTGCAGACAAATGCATGAAGGCTGGCAAAAACAGAAAAGAAGGGTTCTACCCTTTGACCTTGAGGCCATATTTATACAGAATCACACAAAGTAGCAAGCACTCTGCCAAAATAGTTGCATAACATTATATCACTCTTTACTTTGGAGTTCCCTGGATGTCTGGTTTCGGCCATTTTCTGCTGACAATAGACCTCTTATCTAGTCTCAGCTGTCTGTTTACTGACTCATCTCTGATATTCACACTAGTGCTGTACTGTCAAAACAGTAAATGCTCCTTAAAGTTCTCTGGTTTTAACATTTCTTTATTATTTTTAATATCCAAGAGGTTTGGGTTAAAACTATCATAATGGCTTATTAATTTGAAACAGTCTAGAAATCCATTTCATTTCTTTGAAGACCAGTTGGTTGAAAATCACACGTATAAAGAAATACCTTGTGTATTTGAGTGTTAACTAAAGAAAAGTTAATCTTACTTGCAGAATTTTTAAACCGGGTATGGCAATTATGCAGATATAGTGAAACGATTTTATATTTTTAAAAATTTATTTTTATTTTTATTTTTTTTAGTTTAAAGTTGAGCATGAGCATAGTTGGAATTAAAATGTGGAGTTAACTTGATGGCTCAGGAGTGGTTTTAGCTGCAGAGTGAATTATAGCAGAATCGTAGGGAGAAGGAACAGATTTTTTTTTGGTCTTATAGCACTGGGTAATGATGTAAAAGGCTGTAGAAACTAGTATTCCCATAGTGATAATGGCTTAGCAAAAGGATGAATGAAATAAAGCAGCACTCACATAGATTATGGTCATCAGATATTACTAAGTGGCCATGTCTAGAGCAAAGAGCTATATGAGAAATGGAAATTGTCTTACAAGGTGCCGTGCTGAAATGAATGAACTGTTTTATGATGAACAGCCTCCCAGGCATTTTTAGGAGTCGCCTTTCTTCATAATAGCTGAAGTCTTAAGTAAAGATTAGTAATTTTCAGATCAGTAAAAGCATTAAAGATTATTCTTTGGTAAAAAAAATACGTAAAGACACTTTTGTTTGTTTGATTTCTACTCATTTTTTGGAGTCCTAAATTACCTTCTTTAGACTCATATCAGTGTGAGCCCAGGATTCTCCTTAGTTAGCTCTGTCAGCCATGGCAGTCAACACTCACCTCTTCCCAGACTCCCATCATAGGCCATGATAAGAGATTTATTAGATACTAATGCAGTGAAAACAGTTTATGCTCTAAGGAGTGTTCAGGCCCCAAGTCATTGACAGACAGGATGACAGAAGAAAGCTCTGATAAGTGTTCATACCCGTGAGGCACAGTGAGAGTTTCTACTTAAATGTTTGAGAGACAGAGGTGAGGTTCCTGCTCTTCTGGTTCTAACAGTGACTAGTGAATGAGAAGGTGTAGGCTACTGCATTGCTGTAGACTTGATAAACACTGTACACTTTGGCTATTCTATTCTTTATATTATACATTAAAATATTTAATTTTTATTTTCTGTGTATGAGTATTTTTCCTCTTTGTATGTGTGTGCATATACCACATACACATGCCTGTTTCCTACAGAGGTAGAAGAGGGGTTCAAATTCTCTGGAATTAGAGTTTCAAATGGTTGTGAGCCACCATGTCAGTGCTGGAAACCCAGCCTGAGTCCTCTGGAAGTGAGTGCAACAAGTGTACTAAGCACTGAGCAGCTTCCTTAGCTTCGCATTATAAACTTCTTAAAAGTTACTTTTGGTTGTATAGCAAGGACTTTACTAACTTACCTAATTTTTAAAAGATTTTAATTTGTATTTGTATGTGTGTTTGACCATCACATGTGTACAGCTGCCTTCAGAGGCTAGAAGAGGAGGATCCCCATAAAGGTGGAGTTGCAGATGGTTGTGAGACACTCATTGTAGGTGCTGAGAAGCAAACTCCAGTCATCTGGAAGAACAGTACATGTTCTTTACCTATGAGCAGTCTCTAGCCCTTATCTTCTGTTTCTGAACTAGTCTCACTTTGGAACCATGTAGCCCTGAGTGACTTCTGCCTCCACTCTAGGAGGCTAGGGTAACATGTGAGTCACTAGCCTCAACTTCACAAGACATAAGCAACTGGACAAAAATTTCCTTTGTATAGTTAATCTGTAAGCTGTTTTCTTGTTTTTTTTTTTTTAAATGTTTTATTTACTTGGTCATTTTTTGAAGCAAATTTAATGATTTTGTAGGATTTATCTTTATTTTTTTAATTGTGTGTGTGTTGGAGGTGGAGGCATTGGATCCCCCCGGAGCTGGAGTTACGGGGTTGTGAGCCACCTGATACAGATTTTAGAGACTGAGTTCAGGTCCTTTGCATGTGTAGTACACACTCTTAACTGTTGTGCCATCTCTCCAACGCTGGGATTTTTGTTGTTTTGTTTTTTTGGGATAGGAGCTCTGCTTTTAATAGTCCTGGCTGGTCTTGAACTCATTATGTAGACAAGAATGACCTTGAACCCTAATGATATTCTGCCTCCTAAGTGCTGTGATTAAAGGCCACCACATTTGTCTCTGAGGTGCTTTTAAAACAGAGATTTAAAGGCAGAGTTTGTAGTATTTAGGAAAAGGAGCATACACATCCAGAAATGTGACTATAGAAGAAGCTCTCTCTCTTTAAAAAAAAAAAAAAATTAAACCTTGTTTAGAAACTAAGATTCAAACATTAGCCTATGTTCGTAAAGACTTAAGATTGTCATATTACTGTCTGCTTCCACATCTTGTTCCCTTAGAAAGTTGTTGGTTTTAGTGTTTGGATGAAACCCAGGGCTTTGCACATGCCAGGCATTGGCTTTAGCACTGCACTGCATTCCCACCATCTAAGAAGGCCTTCAGGGATATTAGCACACAGGAGCTATCATCTCCTGATAGAGAGGCCTTTTCTGGAGGCTAGTTTCTAATGTTTGTTTTTGAGATAGTCTTTTGTCTTACTTTTGTCTTAGTAGGGTCTTACTCTGCAGATGTAGCTGGACTTGAACACACAGATTGGCTGCCTTCTTCTCTTGGATTCTGGGATCAGTGTTTTGCCACCCGTGGCCTGATTTGTAATTCTCTACCTTTCTCCTTATCCAGTTTAAGTATCATGGTAATAGTGGCTTCATTGAAAGAGTATGGTTGTGTTCTTTCCTTATTCATTGGAGCAGTTTGGTGGAGAATTGGTGTTAGAGTTCTTTAAAGACCTGGTTAATTATGTAGTTTTTAATCTGTCACTTTTCATTGTTGGAACAAATTATCATTCCAGTCTCATGGATTGTTATAGATCTAAATAGTTTGCATCCTCTTGATTGGATGTCTATTTCTGTGTCTGTTTCATTAATTTCCAATATTTTAAGGTTCATCAACAGGCTATTTGAGCTATGTCTGACTTTTTAATGCAGGTACATAGAACTACAAAATTCCGTCTTAACGATATCTTCATTTTACACTAGAGATTTTTGTATTCGTGATTTTATTTAATTTTAATAATTTAAATTTTGTTCTTTTTTACTTCTTCAGTAGTGTCTTATTTAGTGTCTGAGTTTGTGTTTTCTGTAGTTTCTCTTGCTGCTGATTTCTAACTGTATTCCACTGTGGTTGGAGAATATAGGATGAAAGATACTGATTCACTTCTCCTGCATTTGTTGAGATTCACTTTGTGTCCTCTGTTCTAAAAGATAGTTTTGTTAGATCCAATAACCCTTTTGACTTTTATTTTCGGTGTTTGAAATTTAAAGATAAAAGTACTATTCTGTTTTTCTTCTTGTTTCTGTTGCAAGGACTGATGTTGCCAAGGCATATTTGCTTTTATAAGTGGACTTAGCTCTATCTCTAAAAGCCTTTAGATAGTGTTTCTTTGTTTAGTGGTTTTGGTGTCTTGAGTTAATGTGTTGTGAAAAGGTTCTTCTCTGGAACCTTTGGAAGTTCTAGGTGCCTTTTATACTTCAGTGTCTTTTTATCCCCGGAATTAGGAAAAGTTACTGCTATAATAACATTGAATGGATTTTCTTTTCGTTTCTTTTTTCAAAGAAGTTAGCTTTATTTTAAACTTTATTTTTATTTTATATGCATTGGTGTTTGGCCTGCATGTGCTCTTTACCACATCTCTTCAGACCCCGAATGGGTTTTCTTTGCTTTCATTTTTTAATCTCTGTTCTTTCTGCTGCCATGGACTCTTTTTTAATTATGTATGTATTTTTCAAAAAAAATTATGTGTATGCATATTCTACAAGTGTGTGGATATCCACAGAAGCCAGAAGAAGGTGTTCCATCCCTTGGAACTGAAGTTAGAGGTGCTGGAAATGGAGCCCACGTCATCTTGAAGGCTAGCAAGTATTCTTAGCTGCTGAGCCATCTTTCTAGCCCTTGCCTTTTGGATTCTTGGATTTGGTCTTTTGGACTATCTTAGAGTTTTACAAGTAGGGGCTATGCTTTCCCTCTCCTGTGTGTGTGAACACATGTGAAGGTCAGAGGACAACTTGAAAGAGTCAGTTCTCTCCATCACTATGGTCCCAGCCATAGTGATGGCTGATCCAAGTCATTAGACTTTATAGCAAGTGGCTTTAGTTACTGAGCTATCTCGGTGCCCCTCATTTTTTCTCCTTATGGATATGTGAATGTATCCTTTCCTGACTTTGTCCCCCATTGTTGACATACTGTCTTTTGTTTGGCCTGGTCTACTGGTGATCTTGTGTTTATGTTTGTTTATTTGTTTTATTCAGCATTTCATTTTCAGCATTTCTAATTTATTTTAACTCCAATCTCAGTTTTTTGCTGATTTTTTAAACCATGTTGCTGACTTTATTCTCCAGGCCCTGAACTGATAGTTTTCCATCCTTCTGCTTGTTCATGTCTTCTTCCCTGCCCTTGAGTTTCACACACTTTTCAGGCCTGTCACTATTGATTTCTCATGCTCTTCTACTAGTTCTCTCTTTGAATAGTCTTTGTTGTTGTTATCCCGCTTCACAGTGGTAACTCCTTAAAAGTTCTTCTGTTTTATTTTTTTAAATACATAGTGTTTTGCCTGCAAGTATGTATATTTTATGTGTGCCTGGTGCATGTGGAGGTCAGAAACGACCATCAGATCCCCTAAAACTGGAGTTATAAGTTGTTTTAAGCCACCATGTAGATGCTGTGAACCAAACCCAGGTCATCTATCTGCAAGAGTATGAGTACTCTGAGTTCAAGAGCCATATCTCTCATTCCACAGAGGTGGTTTCTAACCCACTGTCTTACCTTACTTCCTGCTTTATAATTTCCGTATTAGTTGAAACTAATGGAGCAAAATTCTTAAATATTTGTTTAGGAAACAAACACATTTAGGTAAGAATCAGTCTGAGGGTAAAGAATGGATTTCTTTTTGGTGATTCAAGTCAGTATTCCATATGGCTTGTTTAAAGTCCAAGCTAAACAATGGATAATAAATGACTGTGCCATGGACAGTAAATAGTCATGGATTCCTAAAGTTGTCATGTCAAGTGATAAATATTAAGTTAGTGTGTCTGCCGCTACTCACACTGAATGATCCTCTGTGACAAGAAATGAATACAGTCGGTAGAGCCTTTTGAACACCTAATTACTGTCTTCAATCTATCAGTTCAAGTTGTGGAAGATTCTGCCTTTCTATAGTTTTATTTACGTTAGTTTTGTTTAATGTTTTGAAAAGTTAGGTTTTTTTAAAAAAATTTTTTTCTTTTTTAATGTAGCCTTTTGAAAAAATTATTTCTACAGGGCACTTACATCTTTTTTGTTGTTGTGTTTATTTTTTTGTTTTAACATCCCAACCTCAGTTTCCCTTCGCTCTTCTCCTCCCAGTTTCCTCCTCTCCCATCCACCACTCCATCTCCCCTGTTTCTCTTCAGAAAGGGCAAGCCTTCCATAGAAATCAATCAGCTATAGTTTATTAGGTTGCAGTGAGACTAGGCATTTCCTCTTTTATTAGGGCTGAATGAGGCAACAGAGTCAGAGACAGCCCTTGCTCCCACTTCTAGGAGTCCCTTAAGAAGACTCAGCTACACAACTGTAACATGTGTAGAGTGCTGTTTGTTCAATCTCTGTGAGCCACTAAGAGCCCAGGTCAATTCTGTGAGTCTTATAATTCTCCCTCTGCCGCAGGATTCCCACGGTCTGATTCATTTTTGGCTGTGGATCTCTGCATCTGTTTCCATCAGTTGTTATGTGAAGTCTCTCAGTAAACCACTGGACTAGGCACTAATTTGAGTATAGCAGAATATCATTTTGTGTTTGGTTCTGTCCTAGATCTCTGATTAAATTGCCAGTGTCTATTAGAAATAGTTATTCATAAGAGAATTGTAGCCTAAATTGAGATGGCAGATCATTTTAATTGAAGTTCATTCAATGATGATTTTCATTGTAAGGTAGAAACTAGTCATTTGGTATAGTTGAATTGTAATAGTTACTTGTCTGTTACTTTGATAAAATAGCACGATGAAGGGAAACTTACAGTTGAGAGAGTTCATAATGGTGGAGGAAGCATGGCAGTGGGCTTCTGGAGCAGGAAGCTGAGTGATGATATCTTCTACTCCAAACATAGCAAGGAGAGTAAATTAGATATGGGGCAAAGCTCTAAACTTTCCCAAACCAAGTGTTCAGTACATGAACTTGTAGTGGGACATTTCTCATTCAAAGCACTGCAAATATATCCTTGTAATTATATCACTTTGGTGACATGGGTAGAAACTTCATCAGCCTGGGCTATAGTGAGGAGCAGGGGCAAGATTCATCACACTCTTCCTAATAATGATCAAATTTTTCATTATGATTACATTCACAGATTCTTCTGGAACTTATTTTTAAAACTGATATTTGAGTGTAAAGTCTGCATAGGATGCTTGAACTCTGGGCTGATTCTCCCCCTTCTCCCTATGTGGAGGGGTTAGCAATGAGACTGTGTCTTTAGAAATGACACAAGCTTGGAAGGTAGTTGAGTAAATATAAGTGTTTGCCACCAGGCCTAGTCGCTTTATGTCAATTCCAGCATGCATGTAAGAGAGAACCAATTCCTGCAGGGTATTCTTAGATCTCCATGTGTACACCTACTCACATAAACACATATATACACAGAATAAATAAAATGTAATAAAACTTTTAAAAAGATTCTTCTATCAAAAAGAATCTGTGGTAGCACATCTCTGTGATCTCAACTTTCAGAAGCCAGAAACTAAAAGATCTTAAGTTTAAGGCTATCTTTGGCTACATTCTGAGACTGTGTAAAACAACAAAGCACAAGTCAGTCTCTTTGGCACCTGTTTGCATGTTGGTTGAGCACATGTGCCAAGTCATCACTTTGGTCCCTTTGTGTGTTTCTATATAGTACCCAGTAGAATAATTCCAATGATTTGTTCAATATGTGTGTATGTGTATTTTCCTTTTAGAAAAAATAATCTTGAATGTCATTTTTAAAATTAGACGTTTGTTTTGAAATTAAGGATAAGTTTTAGAAACATAGCTCTGGCATAGATATAACTGTATGACTCTAATTGTACTACCTGTGGAAGAAAACCAAATATCTCATTATAGAGGCATTAGAAGTAATTTTACTTATGTCATGTGGTGAAGAGAAATTATTCCTTCTTATATTGATAGCAGCTTTATAAAGTAATTATTAGTTTTGCTGAAGCATGAAAGAGAAAATTGAAGGCCAAAGAAATGAAATAACGTGCCCACGATGAAGAAAGCAGTAGTTGTTTTGCTGTTGGAGTTGTAGTATTGTTTACTTATGTCTGTGGGTTTACAATCCAAATAACTGCTTATGACCACAGAGCTAGGAGATGTCACTGAATCTGCTGGAGTTGAACTCATTTGTGCACCTTAGGACATGAACTGAGAGAGCTAGAGCGGAAAGAAGCACAGGGAAGCACAGGGCAGCAAGCCGGTCTCTGGGCACGAGCATTTCTTTTTTTCAGGAGTGGTTACTGACTGACTGTGCCACCACTTGTCAAGCTCTTTATATTCTATCCGAGAAATCTCAATTTATTCTTAGTTTTTAAAGATTCTGTATTTCTAGCCAGTACTAAGTTTTCTGTGTTGTAAATCAAAGTATTTGAGTAATAGGTGTTCTGACTAGGGGTTATTGATTGATAGTCTTGAAAGCCTAAACTTCATAGGGTTTTTTAGTTTAAAAAGCTTCATAGTTGCTTGAAACTGTTTAGTAGCCTCTCATATGATAAAGGGATCCCATGTCAGTGAAGAAAAGCGATACTACCTCTTTTTTCATGGTGCACATTTGTAAATTTCACCAACTATCTGCTCTAATGTTTTTGTGGTAAGGAGGAATCTTTGACATCACTAATGAAAACTGGTAACTATTTAAATTTTTGTTTGTCTTACTGACAGCAGCAAAAATAGCCTAATTCACTTTTGGTCATATCATCTTGTGCTTACTGAGGACTGCATATTTTTTTGTAAGTTGAAGTTTTCACACCATTGCTTCTTTTTCACTCTTGGAAGAAAGTAAGTGCTGTGTGGAAAACTTCATGGGGTAGCTTTTGAGGGAAGTATTATTTAAAATACCTATAAGGATGAGAAGTATCTCTTTTTAACTGATGAGAGACCAGCTAACATTTGAATTGATAAAGTTGCATATTATGTAATATATTATAATATCCATTATTAATATGCTCAGCTAAGAATTATTACAGATTATGATTCACAGACAAAAGAAATAAGTGAATCCTTTATTTTCTGGTATTTTTGTTTCTAAGATCAGTACACTTATGATTTGAGTTTGTTTTTTCTCTGAACTTTAAATTTTACAGCCATTCTTTTTTCTAAGTATCTGCTTCATAATTGTTAGAGCACTGAACTTAACATAGCTAACCTGTCTTGGAATTAGATCTCCCAAAAGTAGATGAATACATTTCTGAGTTGAGAGTAGACTAGATATTACATGGTAATAATCTTTGCAGTGACTTTTGATCTCTTAAAACACAAGGATTGCATGGAAAAGGGGTGTGAATTAATTTTCCAGCTTTTGATAAAACTGAATCCTAAAACTATATGTATATGTCAGTTGCTTCTGAAAAGGAGCGAGCTTTTGGTAAATACACCAGATATCCTGTGGGAAGAGTGTTTCCACTGTCCAACCAACAGAAAAATTTGGTAAGCTAGTGACAATGTATATCTTACACATAGCTTTTTATGTCTGTGTTGACTCTTGTGCTTGTTAGCTTAGATTCACTTGTGAGAGAGGTAGCTGGCTGGTAGTGTGCTATTATGGGGCATGGGATTAATTTTTCTAATCAGTTTTTATAAATCTCTATGGAGATATTCTTATTAATCTATTAAAATACAAGAAGAAGATACGTCTTTCAATTGAAAAGCAAACTAATCCCTGGCACATAGGACAGGCTTTAGGACTAAGCAAATGTTGGGGCCAGGTGTAATTTGGTGATGGATGTTTCCTGGGATTTTTGTCTTTAGGATAAGAATGCCAGTATATAAAAAGTATGAATGACATGGAGTGGTGTGGCTAAAATACCTAGTATAATGCTAAACCCACAAAAGTTATGTATTAAAATGGTGCTTTCTTGTTCCTATCATTCCTAAGACAATTGCCAGCCAGATGAGGGCTGCCTTCTTTTGATACTTAAAGCTGTCAGATGCACCTTTCTTTTGTAGCAGAATTTCTGGTATGAACAATTAAGAAAGCAAGTAACCTGGTAGGGTATGTTTTTTTGAATATCTGTTTTAGGATACACTGGCTCCCTGGAGCTTGGTGTGTCTTTTTAGGAAAGGTAGGGCTTGTATAGGCTTTGATGTCTGTGATACAGAGCTTCAGTTTAGGAACACATTAACTCGGTATTCTGTTTCAAAGCCATTACTTCTGTTTTAATACATAAGTAACTTAATAGAATAGCCAAAATTTTCCATTTCAGATTGACAAACCAATGAAAAGAAATGAAGTACTCTGTTACGTCTCTTCACTTACCACCATGTTACTTTTACAGTGAATCGTATGTTGAGTGAGTTTGAGTAAGTCATGTGAGTACTGTTTTTTCTTTGTTTAGCTTTATCTTTCTTGCTGTCTAAAATGGAAATCAAGAAAATTCTTCTCACACACACACACACACACACACACACACACACACACACACACACACACACTATAAATTGAGTGCAGAATAACTCAAGAGATACCAGGAAAGCACACAACAAGAATTAATGTTCCCAATATTTTTACCAAATGCTATAGAGGTGATTTACTGTTTTTCAGATTGTACACCTTTAAAATGGATAATGTCTTGGTATGACAGTACAAGCCTTTAATCCCAGCACCCAGGGACTAGAGGCAAGAGAATAAGGAGTTCAAGGCCAGCCTGGGCTAGATGAGATCTTGTCTTAAAACCATCATAACAAGCAGTTGGATAAAAGACACAAGACAAAGGGCTGCAACAAACATGGAGTAATATAAAATTTCTGAATTGCAGTGCACACCTATTTTTTTTTAAGTCCACATTTTTACCTATTTTGGTTTACTCCAGCGTTCTTTATATTATTTTCTTCAAATTGCATCAATAATTGAACAAGATCAGAAAGATTATATACAATTTCCCTTCAACTGCATGTTCTGCATTTATCTGTGGGATGATGGAAGGTATTTAGAATTGGGTGTGAAATTTGATCATATTATGGAAAATATTTAAAAAAAATATATGGATAAGAGTTTTGGTGTTAAGAGGAAGTAAAAATCAATAACCTTTGGGACTGGGAATGTATTTCAGTTTGATGGAGTGCTTGCCTAGCATCACAAAACCTTGGCTTCAGTCTCCAGACAATCCAGAAGTTAGTCTTGATGGTGTATATTTGCAATAGTCTCAATAGTTGGAAGGTGAATGCAGGAGGCTCAGAAATCCAAGGTTATCTTTGACTATATAATAGGTTAAGGCCAACCTGGGATACATGACAATTGGTTTAAAAGCTGAAAAGGGAAGCCAAGATTGAAACTAGTTCCTCAACTGTATGACCTGATGGTAATACCTATCTTCTTTTTCTAAGAAACTTGTTACAGTTTTCCAAACACTTACGTTTTAATTAGCAATGATAAATTAGGATTATTCTAAAGCAAGCATTCACTTGTCATTCAGAATTAAATCTCAGTAAAATCTGTAGGAAGTTATAACCAACTAAAAGGTACTTGGCAATGTGTCAGTCAAATAATGGTTTTAAATAAAGTTCTAGTCTAGGTCTTTCTACTTTGTCAGCAGATCAAGTACCACAGATAGCCCTGATCACAGAGAAAATGGAATATTCCCTCCCTCCTTCCCTCCCTCCCTCCCTGGCTGCATACTGTTTATGTAGAACTAAGGATGACCTTTAGATTCTCCTGCCTCCATATCCTGAATGATGGAATTACAGCTTGTGCTGCCACTCCTGGTTTAATACACTGCTGGTTATCAAGCCTAGGACATTCTGTGTGCTAGGTAAGCATTCTACCAACTGTACTACACCTCAGACATAGAATTAGTCTCTTTGTGATACAAACACATTTCCCGATACTTTACTTCCAGATTCTGGCATTGGAGCCTTCTTTGATTCATTAGACTTGTAGCTAGCTGTTCAATAGTAGGGTCTGAAGAAGTGCTTATTATATAAATATTTGATCTCTATCTTCTAAAGGGGAAATATGTTTCAATTTCTGCACCATAGAAGATTGAATCAGTGACCCATTTTCAGATAGAATAGTAGAAGTCACAAGTAATGAATCTACAGATTTGCTAATTAAAAATAATCACCTACATCCAAATAATGAGACCAAAGTACATGTTATAAAGTTCCGTATAGAAGAGAGGTTGTAGAACTGATAATCTCAAAGATGAGGGTTCTTTTTTGTCTCATTGTCTGATTGCATAGGCAGTTGTGTTATTGTATGCATTGAAGTACTGAGATTTGTTCATCTTTCTAGATCTTGGAATGCTGAAAAAATGAGTTTTCTGTTCTTGTCACATCCTCAATTACAAGGATTTATTACCGTAGATTTTGGGATTATTTTCATCTAGATATCAGCTATGTGCTTTTTAAAGCTCTGACTTTAGTACTTTGATATCCCCATACAGCCTATGCACATACTTGTTTACATGTATAGGAGCACCACACATATTCCCTGCCCCTGCTGTCCCCAGCTGCAAATGGAAAATTGTACAAGTGGATTAGCACACCTGCATGTTTATTCTTTATCTTTTAGACATTTGTAGTTTCTGGATGGAGTAGAAAGATGGGAACAGTGATTTCAGAAACCACTGTTCAAACTTGATTCATTCTTCTAATTACAATTGTCAGCTCCACAATTCTTTCATCAGGTGTCTTGCTTGTAGCAGAGTGTGGTGATGTGCATGTGCAACCTCCACACTTGAGGAGCTAAGGTAGAATGATAGGAATTCTAGGCTAACCTGAACTACACAGCAAGACCTTACCCTCAACAAAACAAAGCATACATCTACACTCACTTGAACAACACAGTTCTCTTAAAACAACTATTAGTGGCTCTGATAGCACAACACTTAATAGTCATATTTTCTCAGAAAGCTGACTTGGGGAGTTTGCTCTGATTCAAAATAGACTGGGCAAGACTCTAACTTGAAAAACAGAAAAGAATACTTTTCTAAATCCTGTGAAATATGACATCTCAGTAGTTTTGAATTTTTCATTGTAGAGGTCTTTCTCATCTTTGGTTTGGTATATTCTTAATACTTAATATTTTGAAATTAAAATTTTCTGTGTGTTTAGGTGTTTGGCTTGCATGTATGTTTGTGTACTGTGTGTGAAGAGTCTACAGAGGCCAGAGGAGAGTGTTGGGTCCTCTGGACTGAAGTTACAGGCAATTGTGAGCTACTTGTGAGGTCTGGCAATCAAATCAGGTCCCCTAAAAGAACAACCAGTGCTCTTAACTACAGAGCCTTCTCTTCGGCCCCTGGATTTATTTTGAATGCAATGTTTTTCCTAATTTATTTCTCTGATAGTCTGTGCATGCATGTACATGTGTATTTTACCACCTTATTGTGTGTATTAGATCTAAGAATTTTCTAGTAGACTCTATAGTCATTCTAAGAGTAAAAAAATCATGTCATATCAAATATGGATAGTTTAACTATTTTTTCTACTTTTAATTCCCTCTATCCCTTTCTTTTGTCTAATACTTATAACTAAGGCTTTTAGTACTGTATCAAATAAGAGAGGAAATAGTGGGCATCCTTGTTCCTGAACTTAGAGAAAATGTTCTCTCAGTTGGCCTTCCTTTAATATGAGTTCCCTGTAGATTTGTTGTATATAATCTTTATTATTTTGATATATAAATCACCAGAACTTTTATAATGGAGGCTTGTTGAGCTTTGCCAAATACTTTTTCAGTATCATTCGAGATGATTAAGTGGTTTATGTTCTTATGTTTACTTATGTGGTGTATTCTATGTACTTTGTTATGTATGTTGAAACAACCTTGGATAAAGCTCACTTGGTCATAATGTGCAATCTTAAGTGTTTCTGACCTCGGTTTGCAAGCATTCTGTTAAAACTTTGTCATCTACTCATCAAAGAATTGGTCTGTAGTTTTGCAGTGTCCTCCGTGTCCCGTTTCCCCCCCCCCCCCCCCCCCCCCCCCCCGCCCCAAACCTGGTTTTTGCTATCAGGATAATGCAGGGGTCAGAGAATGAATTTGTTAGTATTTTTTCATATTCTGTTTTATTAAACAATATAGGGAGAATTGAAATGAAGTTGTCCTTTAAGGGTTGATAGAATTCAGAAATAATCCCTCTGGACTTGGGTTTTTTTTTTTTTTTTTTTTTGGGTGTGTGTGGGGGCTTTTGATAATTGCTTTGATATCATTACTTATAGTGGGCTCATTTTAGTATTTAAATTTTGGGTTTAGTTTTGATAGATAATAATGCACTTAGAAATTCTATTATTTCTTTTGGGTTGGATAAATTTTCATAGTCAATCCTAATGATACTCCCTTAGAATCGGCTGTGAGGACACTCTGGGTCTTTAATTTTGTCGGTCTTTGTCTTTCTCTTTTTTGTCAGATAGGCTGAGGTTTTGCCATTACACTGACTTTTTCAAAGAACCAACTCTTGGTTTGGTTGATTTTGGTGGTGTTCTTTTAATTGCTATTTCATTAGTTTTCTTACTTCATCTGAATCAGTTCTTGCCATCTATTGTGTTTAGGATTGGCTGCTTGTTTTTCGGGAGCCTTAAGGTACTTTGTTTGCTTATTTGTTCCCTCTCAGATATATATATATATATATATATATATATATATATATATATATCTTTTAATATGAGCACTTACAGCTATAAACTGTCCTCTTAGGGGGACTGCCTTGGCTGTATTCCAGAGGTTTGGTTAGAATGTGTTTTCATTATCATTTGTATTGCACCAATTGTAGTTAGTATATAATGCAAACCCGGAGTCAGATATTTGGGAAAAGCTGGAATATCAGAGAGAAGAAACAGACCACGGTCAATTCTAGCCAACTTCTCAGGGTAAATACTGTCTTCAAGAGTCCTCTGCCTGGCTAATTGCTCCTACAGAATGCCTGGCTACACCTGCCTTAAATATATTCTTTGCTGGTTGTTTCACTTCTGGGTTCAACCCTGAGTCATAATCCTAGAGTTAGGATTAAAGGTGTGAGCTACTACTGTTTGGTTCTTAGGTCTCAGAACTCTCAGAAAGATCTCTGTCTCCTGAGTGATGGAATTAAAGGCATGAGTCACTACTTCTGACCCTCATGGTTTGACTGTGGGTGATTCTGTTCTCTGACATTCCAGGCTGATTTTATTAAATATAAAATAATATCACCACACATTTGTTTTTAGGAACTTTCTAATTTCTTCTCTGGTTTCTTGGCTTACCCATTGTTTATTCAGAAATGTATTTTCTAGTTTCCAAGAAATTTTGTGATTTTGTAGTTTTTTTCCTTTATGATGGATTTCTAGCTTTATGGCATTGTCTGATCACATTGAATTATCTAATTTAAAAAAGAAATTGAGGTTTAATTTGTGTTTTATGAAGTGCTTTGATTTTGGAAAAGTTTCCATGTGTTGCTGAGAAAATTGTTTATTCTCTTTGGTAGAAGATTCTATATATACCTGTATAACCTACAAATTATTTGAGCTCTGAAGTTTCTTGTTTTTAGTTAGAAAGTCTTATATAAATATGAGTGTGTAGCAGAGCATGGTAACACTCGCTTTTAATTCCTAGTACTTGTTAAACAGAGGCAGATGTGTCTTTTTGAGTTCAAGACCAGCCTGCCTGGTCTACATAATGCTGCAACCCTTTAATGCAGTACCTCGTGTTGTGGTGACCCCCAACCATAACATTATTTCATTGCTACTTTATAACTGTATTTTTGATACTGCTATGGATTGTAATATAAACATATGATATGCAGGCTATCTGATACAGTACCCCCAAAGGAGTTGTGACCTCCCCCCACCAGGTTGAGAACCACTGGCATAGAGTTTTAGGACCAACAATGGCTACATAGACCCTATCTTTAAAAAATGACAATAACAACAACCAAACCAGGAAACAACAGAGGGGAGTGGATGGGAGGGTGAGGGGGGAGAGAAGAAAGAAGAAAATAGGGTAGAATATTGAAGTCTACACTAACTTTTGTGTCAGGTATATTTATACATTTTAGTATTTATGAAATTAGGATCGCTGATATGTGGTGCTTACATTTGTTATATTTTTCTTGGTGAATCATTCCTTTTATTAATGTGTATTCTCCTTTAGTTGGTTTTGGCTTGAGGTTTACTTTGTCTGATGTAAGAATAACTCTAGCTGCTTGTTTACATTTTTCATTTAATTTTTTGATATCTTTGTTAGTCAAATTGTATTTCTTGGCAACAACATATAGTTGGTTTCTGTTTTTTAATCCAGCCCATTAATCTGTATCTTTTTAGTGTGGTCTGTTAAGACCATTTCATTTAAAGCTATTATAGAAATGGGTTTGCTATTTCCTCTTATTTTGTTTGGTGACCTTCTGTTTTGCTGGATTATTGATATTTTCCCCCCTTACTCTGTCTGTATTATTAGTTCTGAGGGTTTGCTGAGTTGCTATGTTGAATATGGCTGCTTTTTCCCAAGCATAGCTTATTTATTTGCTATTGGACTGTGGATTCTGCAGTGGTAACTGCAACTTCAGAAGTCTAAACCTCATGTCCACAAAAGCCCCAGTCTCCCAGGGGACCCTGACCACACTGAAACATACATTCAGGCTCTGCACTGACTTCTGAGGCCATTGGACCTTTCTGTTTTCAGATTTTGTAGGAAATCTTGATGGAAATATTTTTTATTAGGAAAAATTATGTAAAGAAGTGATACTGATTTATTTTGGCATAGCATAATAAGGCGGAAACATTTTCAATTCATTCTGTTTATACGATGTCTTAGTTTTGTTTCTGTTGTGATAAAGCATTCTGTCAGAAGCAACCTTGGGAGAAAGAATTTATTTTAGTTTACAATACCAGGTCACAGTCATCATTTCAGGGAAGTTCCTGCAAGGAGGCAGTAATTTAAAACAGCTGGTTATGTTGCTGTAGTAGTCAGAAGCACAGAAGCATGAATGAATGTATGCATGGTTGCACTTAGCTGGCTTTCTTCACTCTAACACAGTTCAGGATCCTCTGCATAGAGAATAGTTCACACACTTTCCCATCTCAGCTAACTTAACAGACATGCCCACAGGCCAGCATAATGTACAGTTTCTCTCTGAGACTCCCTTTCCCAAGTAATTCTACATTGTGCCAAGTTGACAATTCAAACAATGCATCACACATGAATCTAAAGTTTATGGTTTAAAATAGAAATTGTGTAAAAATAGCTCAAGGATGGAAGATTAGTGTTTGTAAATCCTTTGAGTTCCTATAGTTGCACTGTGCAAATCTGTTTTTATTTAGTGTGGATCACCTAGCTCTTCTCCTATCTGGACCTATGATGAGGGGCGGGGGGGGGGGGGGGGGCGATGATGCATCTTCATTTATTTTCTCTATTGTCAACAGCTGGATGAGTCAGTCAGTCTCTGTGCCCCCAACCCCAGATAAGCCTGATCATCTCATATGTGAACAAGACACATCTGGATGCCTTAGTTATTGTGCTCACTAAAACACATGTGTGCACAATACATTTGTGTTCATGTCTCAAAAACCACACAGGAGACTATTTGCTTCTTTTGTCCTCTCTTGTTTCTTTCAACTCTTCCATAGTTAGTATTTTACTTCCTTTCTTGTTAGGATCAGGATCATGCAGCGTTTACTCTGTGGCTTAGGACTTTTTTTTTTTATTTATTTAATTTGATTTTTTTTTTTAAATAAGATCTTTGGCTTCAAAATTAAAGAAGTTCTTCCTGCCCTGGCCTCTCAAAATATGGGAATATAGTTATCTACATTCCCAAGCCCAGCTATATTTTGCTTTTGAACCAAAAGTATACAATTCATTATTTATATATGCAAACAAAGGTTTTAATTGAACATATATTATCATACTACCTTAGGAAGGGTTTTGTTGTTTGTGTTTTAATTTGAGAGGGGGCCTCTCGCCCAGGCTGGCCTGGCCTCCGTTCTGGGATTGCAAGCACATATTCCATTTCCAGAACAAGCAGTTTTGAATAAGGCAATTATCAAGAGACAGAATTTAACAAATTATATTTTGAAAAAAGAGAAGAATAAAGCTTGTTATTCATGAGGCACAGAAATTTGTGTAGACAGAAAGAAGCTTCCAGAAGAAGTGATTTGAAGGAGAGGCTGATGCAGCAGTGAGACATTGTGCACCTATTATGTGTTTAGTGGTAGTGTGACAGTCTATAAAACATCAGCTACACTTAGTCAGTATGCTATGCAAAAGGACTGCAGTGGGCGATAGGATTGTCTTTAAGGGTAGGCTCTTCATAGTGTAGTCAGTCTAGGGGTCATGCTAGCAGACTCCTTTCTTGAGCCATATCCATCCCACACCCTTTTTATGCAACTACAGACATTGCTTGCTTCCTCCACAATCTTGCTAGTTGCTTGGTATTTTCTTTTCATATTCTCAATGAGGTATTTCCCCTCCCCAGCTTTGGTGATTTGTCTTGAAATCGTTGTAGTATATCTTGTCCAATTTTAGTTTTGTTTTATTGAAATAAAACAGAAGTCACTACAATGTGTTGAGCCAAATAAATAAATAAATATGCTTGTAAATTTGTGTGTATGAGTGTGTGTGTGTGTGTGTGTGTGTGTGTATGTCTGTGTGTGTTGCATTAGAAAAGCCAGATCAAGTGTTTCTCTCTGGCAAAAACATTTGTGACTGCAAAGCAGAATCTGGCATGCAGAGTTCCTCATTTTATTTACTAAGGAGGTTCCAATAGACCATTCTAATAAAGCCAGTGCCCTTAATGGAGATGCCAGATCTAGACCCAAAGAAGTATATGCTTCAGACTCTTTTTAGACACTCTGTAAGCCTTAGTGATTTCTATCTAAAAGAGCTGGCGTAGGTGAGTTATTATGCTCTCTTCCAGCCAAAAGTCAAGCCTTGGTCCCCCTCAAAGGCAACTAAGTATAAAACAATGAATTTTGTTAATTGAACATTTTCATAGATTTCTGTGGGGGGAAAAAAACAACACCTCTTGATCTTAGAGGGTTTTGTTTATTTGCTTTGTTGGTGTTTCTTTAAAGCCCAAATCAAAATTCTTAATTATGCATATATATGAGGGGTATCACCTACATGACCCTAATTCTTGAGATTTGCATCCCTCCTTCTCAAGTGTATGGTCTACTGCATGGGAGCAGATAACTGTAAAACAATGAGCACAAGAGCTTTTGGCCTGTACCAAAAGGGGATGGCAGACAGAAGGATTGCTGTTGCTCTCTGCTCCTTACCTTGCTGAGGAGAGCATGGCTCTCTGGAGCGGATCCCTCATCCTTTGTGCCACTCTAAGTAGCAGTGAGTATGAAGTGCCAAGGCATTTTCCCGAAGAAGAGAATCCTGTCATTTTATAAGCACTTAGGGTCTGTTCTCTGAGCTAGTAGCAAATAAACTGAACTTAAGTTGGTAAAATGCCACCTGCTACAAGGAAGCGAAAATTCTCCAAGAGCTCACTGTCTGTGGTCATAGAGAGCTGCTCACAGTCCCATTTGGGGCATTGTCAGGCAGCTCTGTTAACACATGAATATACTGCATGTGATTATCATAAAATTGTGGCCTGGAAATTGAACAGCCATGGTGCTGCACTTCAGACTTAACATTTCTAATAAGCTGTAATAAGGAAACATTTAAAATGAATGTAAGAATAGGCATCACTTGCAGTCACAGATGTGTAGTCAATTGAAGTGTTTTTGAATCTCAATTTAACAACACAAACAAATTCCCTGCCATTATTAGCATAATTGTTCTCACTGTTGGGTCTTGGTTTCAAAAAAAGTAAGATAAAGAACAAGTTGCTTAAAAAAAACAAAACCAGAAAAAGGAAACATAACTGAGTTACATTATCTTGACAAGAGGAGGACAGGGCGGGGTGCGGGGGGGGGGGGGTCCTGCAGCTGCTCTGTCACTTCCAGACTGGCCAGGCTATTGCTCTCCTCTTGGACATAGGTGCACACACTCCATGATTGACTGGGGATTAGGCAGAACTCAGCTGTTTGATGCTGTAGCAGGCCATGAAGTCCAAGCTGCACAGTTTTTATGCACTAGGGAAACACCAGGTTGTAGGCCTTTAAAGCAGGGATCTCCCTCCCACCTTTTTATAGCTGAGGTGATGTGTGTGTGTGTGTGTGTGTGTGTGTGTGTGTGTATTATGGGGTGGGGGGATTAAGACAGACATTATTGAGAACAGATTTCACAAGAAAAGATACGTTAGTAATATAGGTTTATTTGTTTTTTGAAAAGGTTTATTTTTGTTTTAATATATGTGTATGTGTGTATGTGCATGTGTAAAGGATACCCATGGAGGCCATATGAGGGCATCGGATTCCTTGAAACTGGAGCTTAGAGGAGGACGTGAGCCACTTGACATGGGTGCTGGGGAATGGACATGGGTCTGCTCTACTCTTAACTGCTGAGCTCTCCAGTACCAGCAATGTAAGTTTAATAAAGCAGTATTATTAATAGTTAAACATTAGGTTACGAGACAGTTTTACTTAGTGTTCTCAAGTTAAGATACCCATCCTTCAAAGTACAAACTGAGGCAGTAGAATTGCAAATTCAACACCAGTCTAGGTAACATAGAGAATTTGAAGCCAACATAGGCAACTTAGCAGGACTCTTTCTTAAAAAACAAAAGAGAATTTTCTAAAATCTGGTATTTCTATTAAAGTTGTTAAATTCACAAGTTTACAAAATATGTGTTTCAGGTTGTTAAAAACAGTGGCTAGATAGCCACCATTTTGGAAGTGATTTTAATACTCAGTGACATGCCTTGTAAATGTTTTACAATGTACAACAAAAGTTTTTTCCTAGAAGTTACATACTAAAAATAACAATTTTTTTTGCAAATAAGATGGGAAAATTTTAAAACTAGTATTAAAACTATGCTTTTTTGTAGCTTGAGGTAGAAAAATCACAAGTTGAAGGCCAACCTGGGCACATTATTGAGACTCTGTCCCAAAATAAAAGATAGAGAACAGGGTTGAGAAAGAAGGAAGCTTGCCTACCATGTGAGAGATCCATCCTCTAGTACTCAGGTTAACAAACAAACATTAAAATGTAGGAGGAGGGAGAAATCCTTTATAGAATTTTTAAAAATCCAACTACTAACTTATTATAAAAGGAAGTTAAATTGATTTTTAAAAAATGACACTACAGTGAAAACATAGATGGACTCAAAAATAGAAACTCTGTTCTTTTTCTAAAGAGAAAAAAGGCCAAACCCTTCATTGAACTCCATTACATTGCTGTGTTTGAAGGATTATTTCTCCTGGATTATTCTGAAATCACTGTGTGACTTAGTGGGTCTCTTAGCTGCCCTCTGCTGGGGATAGTTCTCCCCATCCACAGTGGGCTGGGCTCCCATATCAATGGTCAGTTGAGATAGTCGCTCACAGATAGGGCCACACAGGCCAGTCAAGTAGAGACAGTTCTTCATTTGAGGCTCCCTTTTTCCTGGTGACTATGTATGTTGTGTCAGGTTGCCAATAAAAACTAACGAGAAGTAAGCATGTGCAGGAGTAGGTAGTGTAGTCAAGTCATATGGAAGTTCTGTTCTGAGAAACTTCCATACTGATTTCCATAGTGGTTGTCATCAACAATGAAAAGAATTCTCCTGTCTCTACATTGTCATTGTCATTTGTTGTCATTAGTTTGTGTTTTTTCTTTCTTCTTCTTTTAATTAAATATTAATCATTCTACTTTGGCGAGATAGGATCTTAAAAGTAGTTTCAGTTTTCATTTTCCTGATAACTAAAGATGTTAAACCCTTAAAAAAAAACTGTATTTAATTCATTGGGCAGTTGCCATTTAATTTTTTCATTTCTCTGGATATTCTAGTTCTCATGAACAGCTGACAGACTTGCTCCCATTTGTAAACTATTTCCTCTGTTGGGCAATAACTTTAGATTTCATATTCTTTTGTGGTCTGATAAGAAAGGCTTGTTTTTTGTGGTCTGGAATGTGATCAGTTTTAGAAAAGACTACATACCACTGAAAGGTATATTCCCTACCTACTAACTGGAATGCCTAGGGTGTAGCTATTAAATCCAGTTCTCTGTGATTTCAGATGTGGTGTTCTTGGCTCGTTGTCTTCTGTATCCCTCCCCAGGGATGCTGAGTCCCACCTCTGTTTTCTTCTCTAGCAAGCATAAACTGTTTCCTCTTGCCAAGTGTATCACGTACTTGCTTCGTATCTGATGATTATTTTTAATTTAATTAATTTTAACATTTAATTAAAATTAATGTTAGATATTTTTAATGGGAAAATAAAAGGCTATATCCACCTTAGATGTCCTCAGACTAAATTTTTGTACCTAAAGAGTAAAATTCAAGCAAAAAAAAAATAGAAACCAAAGAGTTCAAGGTAAAGGCACTTGCCACCAAGCTATCTACCTGTTCGTCGTACCCATATGGCAGACGGAGACTCTGACCAACACACACACACACACACACACACACACACACACACACACACACACACACACACAAATAAATAATAAACTTTTAAAACATAATAATAAAAGTTAACATGGCTTCCTGATTTGCAATATATTCTTGAAAGCTCGATAATAAGCAGTTGAGAGATGAAAGCTCACATTTTGGAGATCATTTTGTCCAAGTTTCCTTCTGGTCAGCATGTAGAACTTAAGCCTTTTGAGTGTATTTTCCCGTTATCTTCAGACTATTTTTAAAAATAATTACGTTGTAGATGTTGTTTTATTGAACGTAGCATGACTTCCTAGAGTCCATGTGTCTCCTAAAGCTTGCAGTGGGGAAGAATATCTTACTGGTTCAACCATTAGCTCATTGCTTTAACTGTTGAGTGATTTATTTTGTTTGTTGTTGTTTTAGAATTAGAGATTGAGTTCAGGCCTCACATACACACTTATACTCTAACACTGAACTGTATTCCTAGCTCCTCTAATGTCTTTCATTTATTTATTTGGGGGGTAGTGCATACTCCAGGGTATAGTACAGAAGTCAGAGGACACCTTTTTGGGAGTCAATGGGTTGTGGTCAGGCCGTTAAGTCATCTCACTGGCCTCAGGCTGACCTTGTCATCTCTTGTCTTTATTTCTTGAGACTCCCTACTGACATGTACCACCATAACTGGTTACTTTCTTTATAATAGAATTTTATTAATAGTTTTTTATTAATATGATGAATGTCCCACTATTGCCAAGAAACAATGCAGTTTACAGCTCTAAGTCCATACACAATTTATCACTTTGTTATTATTAAAAGTAACAGGGACAGAAAATAAGCTTAGTGGTAGATCTCTCGTTTGGCATGCGTAAGTTCTTGGTTGATTACTTAGCATTCTCAGTCCAGAAGAACAGCTCAAAGACTGATTGTAGACATGAAGTGCTCTGCCTCATAGATAGTAATAGAAGAAATTTCCCCCTCTTCCTCTTGAAGGAAGGAAATTCCAGCCAGCAACTAAGATTGATATCTTGGCTAAGTCCTTAAAGTACAAATGACTAAATTAAAGAAATTGCTTTGTTTCTCTTTTTTAAACCACCTTACTACCTGACAACAAATACTAGAGTAAATGGGGAGCACTTTAGACATTTTAGTACTTGGATATTGTAGAATAAGAATGTCTGGTTGGTGAATGTTGTGTTCTTGTTTGATGATCTAGTTCTAAAGCATTTGATTTTATAAGATTTTTTTTTTAGATTTGTTTCAATTTTTTAGGAATATATTTTATGAATATGATATTAGTAGCTAATCTGTTGTAATCACTTTAAACTTTAAGCCTCTTTGAGTGTTTTGTGACAGTTCTAGTATTCTGAGAGGATGAGGTAGGTTTCTATAAGATTTGTCATTCAGGGGTACATAAACACAAAATAGAACCTGAATCTGGGTACTCTGCTCTCTCTGCATTTGAATCTCTTTTTGTAGCTCCTTAGATTCCTTTCTTGAAGAGGAAATATAATCCATACACATTAAAAGACTTGAAATAGTCCTCATAGAAGTCTGTTTGTTTGTTAATGAGAGACAGAAAGGGTCTGGATCTGGGTGGCAGGGAAGGTGGAGAAGAGTAGAGAGAGAAGTCGAATCAGGATATACATATGCAGGGAGGACCTGTTTTCAATAAAAGGAGGGAAAAAGCAATCCTGGAAGCCATGTTTGCTCAGATGAATCTTAATGACTACAAAAAACATTTTCACTAATCCAAGAAAATCTGAATTGTGGTTAGTATTGTGAATATTCTGAACAGACTTAACCGTTCAAAAGATCTTTAGGTTTCCATGTTTGCTACTATTATTAAAGCAAATTAAGTTATTTTGAAGGAGAAAGAACTTGTCTAGATCAAGAATCCCCTTGCATTGTTGGTGGTGTTTGAAGTGATAGGCTGACAGGAAAGATGTGTCACTCATCATCAATAGTACATACTCATTGTGGATTTGTCTATAGGACAGTTATCTATCTACCAGGAAAAACATATAGTAAATAAATAGAATTTTTAGTAAATATTACTAGAGCAAAATTATTAGCAAATACTTAAAATAAAGGAGTCATTTGAGCTGTATGTTAATATATTAATGAATTACTTGGTTCAGATTTTTTGGAAACTTTGTTAAACATGAATTAGTGATTAGCTATATAATTTTCAAGCCAACCTGGTAGTACAGACTTGGGGAAACAGCAAGGTCATGAGACCCTGTCTAAAGGTTATGAGACCGTAAGGGTTTTTGTCTGTTTGTTTTTATTTTTTGTTTTGTTTGTTTGTCATTTGCTATGCTAGAGATCAAACCCAGAGCTCAGAGCTCAGGTGCGGTAGGCAAACACTCTACCACTGAGACATACCATCATCCTACGGAAAGAAAAGAGGTGTTCAGTTAGATGTCAAAAGTTGATAGCATGAGCCAGGCATGGTTTAATCTCAAATACTCTGGAAGCAGAGAAAGGCAGAGCTCTGATTTTTGAGGCTAGCCTGGTTTATATAATGAGTTCCAGTACAGCCAGAGCTTAAAAAATGAAATTAATAGATTGAGCCAGCATCATTCTAAATAGAGAGAAACTCAAAGCATTTCACTAAAGTCAAGAATAAAACAAATATACACTCCATACCTATTCAGTATAATATATTCTTAATTAGAGCAATAAGGCAACTGAATTTATCAAAGGGCTACAGATAGGAAAAGGATACATCAAAGTATCTTTATTTGCAGAAGATATGATTTTATACATAAAAGACTGAAGACTCCCAGAAATCTTATACAGCTAATAAACATTTTCATAAAATAGCAAGATACAAAATAATACACAAAACCAGCAGCCTTCTTATATATAAGTGATAAACATACTGAGAAATCAGGGAAACAGTACCTCAGGCAGACAGTTCTAGCTAAGCAACTAAATGACTTGTATAACTTATTGAAGTAAGAAATTAAAGAATATAACAAAAGATGAAAAGATCGCCCATTCGTGGATCAATAGGATTGATATAGTTAAAAAGGCCACCCTATCAAAAGCTTCTAGAGATTCAATGCGGTCCCCATCAAAATTCCAATACAGTTCTTCACAGAAAAAAAAAAAAATTCAACAACTTTTAGGGAAAGACACAACAGCAATGAACAAACACAAAAACCAAAGCAGAATAATAAAACAATCTTGAATAATAAAAGAACTTTTAGAGGTATCACCATCCCAGATTTCAGTTGTATTACAGATTTCTAATAATAAAAACAACATGATATTTGAATTAAAATAGACAAGTAGATCAATGGAATCAAGTTGAAGACCCAGACATAATTAATTACAGAAACTGTGGAAAACTGAATTTATTTTGTGAAGAAGCCAGAAGTAATATACTGGAGAAAATACAGCATCTTCAACAAATGTTGTTGGTCATGTGGTATAGCTGAATGCAGAGGAATGGAATTAGATCTATATTTAACATATGCACAAGACTCAACTTGAAACAGATCAAGGACCTCAACCTGAGACCAAGATAGCCTGTATCTGATAGAAGAAAGCTGAGAGATAGTCTTGAGTCCAAAAGACGTTCTGAACAAGACACTAATAGCATAGGCACTAAGAACATCAATAAATGATAGCTCATGAAGCTGAGCAGCTTCTGTTTAGCAAAAGGCACTATGATTCAGGTAAAGTGGCAGGCTACCTAATTGGGAAATATCTTTACTAATTATACATCTAATGGAAGAATAATGTCTAGAATATGTAAAGAACTAAAGAAACGGAACAAGAAGCAACCCAATTAAAAATGTGATACAGAAATAAGCAGAGTTCTTAAAAGATAAAACACAAATGGCTAAGAAACACTTAGAGATGTTTAACATTCTTAGACATCAGGAACATGCAAATTAAAACTACTTTGAGTTTCATCTTATCCAGTCAGAATGGCCAAGATCAATAAAAGAATGGCACATTGTGCTAGGAAAGGAGAACACTTGCTCATTGTTGGTGGACCTGCAAACTAGTATACCCAGTATGGAAATCAATGTGTAGGTTCATCAAAAAGCTAAAAACAAAACACAATCTACCACAAGATTATACTATTCTGTACCCAAAGGACTCAACATCTTACTACAGAGATACTTGTTCATCTGTGTTTATAGAAACAGTTTAGATGTTCATCAACCAATGATAGTGTGGTGGTTTGGATGGAGATGGCCTCTATAGATTCATAGTGAGTGAAATTATTAGAGGTGTGACATTGCTGGAGGAAGTGTGTCACTGGGCAGTGTGCTTTGAGATCTCAGATAATCAAGCTAGATCTAGCGGGGATGTCTTTTCCTGCTCTCTTAGGATTCTATTACACGAATTCTAGTTAGTATATAATGAACCTAGAACCAGATATTGGGGGAAAGCTGGAATATCAGAGAAAGAAAACAGACCACAGTCACTTCTCACCCAGCCAATTTCTTAGGCTGAACAGGGTAAACTTTGTCTTCAGGAGTCCTCAGCCTAGCTGATTGTGGTTGTTTCTACAGAATGCCTGAATCTTTCTTCTTCTGCCTTAAATACCTTTTCTGCCCAGTTGTTTCACTTGTTGGTTCAACTCTGCAATATAATTCTAGAGTTAGGATTAAAGCTGTGAGCTAATACTGTTTGGTTGTCGGGCCCTGATCCCACAGAAATACAGAAAGATCTCTGTCTCCTGGATGATATGACTGCGGGTGATTCTGTAAGCTGATATGCCATGCTGATTTTATTAAATATAAATTATATCACCCTATAAGAAAAAATATGTACAATAGGTAAAATAATTGTATACAATATATATATATATAAGCAATAATTGCATGAGTAATCCCAGTCCACTAACAATTGACAATTTCAAAGAAAATATTCTATTATTTATCCTTTATTGGTGAGTCCAAAGGATTGTATCTAATTCACTTTCTATCTGACTTGTATTACTAACTGAAAACTATCTTTAGATGTCTCTCAAACTTATACACTTTAATCTCTTTGTTAGTTTCTTTTCTAAAAATGTCGAAAACTGTAACTATCTCATCTTCAGCTCCCTCAGAGACCCAAGAAGGAAATGATATTAACTAAGTAAACAGGACGTGTGTAGTACGAGGTTTCTGGCCCCGACTTTCTGGCCTAACCTCAAGGTCTAGACCCGCAGACCCGCAGTCCCGCAGTCCCGCAGTCCCGCAGTCCCGCAGTCCCACAGAGACACACAGATGCCTTCATTAGTTTTTGGCTGATCAGCCTCAGGCCCAGGCATATCACTTGCTAGCTCTCTACCCTTCATCTAACCCATGCCTCTTGTTCAGCCATGCGGCTCAGTACCTTTCTTTAGAGCTGCATGGTTGTCCTCTGCTTCCTCCGGGCCTCTCCCTGGAATTCTGTCTGGTGGTCTGTTCTCAGAGTTTTTAGTCTGGTAGCCCCACCTACACTTCCTGCCTGCCTTTGGCCAATCAGCTCTTTTTATTAGACCAGTGGGTGGGACAATTATTTACCATGAGACAACACAATACCCCTACAGACGTGTAAGCAAGTAACTTCCAAAAAATGTGAAATGTCACCCAAGGTTCCTCTGCATCGTTGAAGCATCCATCTTAGGCCTATAGACCTAGCATATCTGACAGACTTCTTTATGAAGCAGGCTTTTCTTAAAGGCCTTCCTACCTTGTCCTGGCAAGGTTTGGCAGTTCTTTTTGTGTGTGTCCTGCATGTCCATACTACTGTCAGCAGTCAAGGCAAGAGTTCTTTCTTATCCAGTGACTAACTTTTGCCACAAATGTCAACTCCATACGGAGCTTCTGTGATATTTATTGTCTTCTCTGAATTAGATTGGTGCTGCCAGGAGCAGATGTCTCATTGTCATAAAGATAATAAGAACCTTTGTTATTAAAATATTTTAAATGCCGTATTATTTAGATCTCTATAGTGTTTGAAGACCTGTCCCTCAATAATATATCTGTTTGACCTTGCAAACATATATGATTATAAGTTTGATTGCAAAATGTCTTAACTACTATCTTGCATTTCTTTATATCCTAATTAGTTGGTAGTAATAACTTTCAAGGACCAACAATTTGTATTACATTGTTAGATGAACTTTATAGGTACAACACCTTGAACAAGCATAGAAATATATGTACAGCAACAAAATTAATCTCAATTTTGTATCAATATACACAATTTGTATACAAAATACAAAAAGTCTAATCCTATTTAAAATATTGCTTTTTAAAAGTAGATTTAATAATCTACCTTTATATCCAATCACATCTGTATCCCCCTTTTCTTTTTTCTTTTTTTCAAACAAGAACCCTGAGTCTAATCTCCCTGTTCAGCTTTTTCCTAACCATAACCAATAACAATTAGTAACTATTTACCCTGAACAATGACAGTCATTCATAACCCATTGAAAGATCAAAAACCACGCACCCCATTTCTTGGGAACGTGGGCATCATGTTCTTAAATTTACTTCTTGCTGTCTGGGGGCTATGGTATCTTTAGAGAATCCTGAAAAGGAAAAAAAGAATTGTCAAGTTCTGAAATAAGTAGCTGTATCATATGTTATCCAGTCTCTGCATAATGGGGAAGTACTTGTCTCAAGTCCTGGCTATAGTAGTCTGTGAAGCTGGTTCATCTTCAGCGAACCACCTCAAAATTGTTCTGAGCAGTGTGTAGTCCAAATCTGATCTTTGGTTGGTGTTTGTCAGCCTAGTGGCTTTGTCAGAGTTCATGTGAAATCATCGTTGTGGGGCTCCATCTTCCTTTTGGATACTTCAAGTTCGCAATTAGGCATTGTCATAGGTCACTGCAGAAAACTGCTAAGAGACTAAAACTCAATTAGTTAGTACTCTATATAAACATCAATATCATCACAAAAGTTTAATATATATAATATGTAATATATAAAATATATAATCTTACAAATTTTGATATAAACATTTATTCAGCATAGGATTAGTAACAGTAGAATAACCCCTTATTTTTAGTTATTCTTCTGTCCCACTCCTAGAAGCTTTATCCCTACTGACTAGCATTTGTGATATGGAAGGTACTTTGTATACTACTGAAGGAGAAAAACAATCATCACTATTGCCCAGCTATAAACCCTGAGACCTAGAACAGTGATTTGCCTGCAAAATGTAGTGGTGCAATAATGGCACAAATGTCTTGGGAGTAGCCAATCACATTTTAATTGGATTTAAGGTCTGCTCCATGAAATTAAACCTATATCTGACTGTGCTAATATTCTGAGACTGGATTTAGGCCTATGGGAAAATCCTCTATTATTATTCTGCTAAAGGAACATAGTAATAAAATGATGTCTAATGTCCTATTGCTATACCATAGATCAGTGCATAATACAACTCTCATCAGAGAGGCTCCTTCATGCAATAGATAGTAATTAATGTAGTGACCCATAACTGTATAGAAAGTAAGAGACTTTAGAGCACCCATCTCTAAAGTGGGATGTCTTTATCAAACCCTTCTCCCTATGGCTCGGAGATCTATGTGAAAGGAGAGGCAGAAAGAAAGATTATAAGAGCCATGGGTGGTAGATGATTCTAAGGAAGCTGTACCATTCAGAAACAATGTCGGTTCACATAAGAACTCACAGAGACTATGACAGCACAAAATACACTGCACAGATTCAGACAAGACAAAAATCTCAGCACCAAGAAAGGGAAATGGACACAGAGCCCCACCTCTAACTAAGAAGCTATTTGCCTTCTAGGCTTTCTTTATGCAGTGTATATCAACCACACTGGGTATATCAACCACATAGGTCAAGCCCCAATGCCCAGGACTAGTTGGCCAACACAAAATGGACTTTATTTTTTAAAGTCTTATTGTTTGTGTTGACCTTTGGTTTTATGTTTTGAGAGAGAGAATGAACCTATTGGTTGGGTAGCGAGCTCAGAAGATCTAAGAAGAATCAGAGGAGAAAGAATATAATAAAAATATATTAGATATAGAAAAAATGTAAAGAAAGTAAACCAATAAACTCTATCAAATTCAGTATGGCAATTATACTTTAGAAGTGTCTTTGGGGGTTCTAGCAGTGAAGCATATTGATATACCCTTGGCCAAAGAACCATCCTCTACCAGGGAAGGTCATCCTCTCCAGCCACATTCTCAGCAGCTTCAGGCAGACACCTACCTGCCTAACCAGCCAGATCAGCCAAACCAGTCCTGGCAAAGAAAGGAGGTGACAGATGACAGAGCCAGATCGCCTTCACATCCTGTACTTTGTGAATGATATATATTGATTACACAAAAGATATCTTTAAAAATCAAGTAAGATCAGATAGGCCTGTCATTATACTTATAGTTGTTTATAAAGTAAAATACATTAGATATGTATGTTGTGTTGTAGTTTCGTATTAGAATGTGAAACTTTCCTTCCTTATTTGTTTTATTATTTTCAGCATGTAACAAATTCACAGTCTGTTTGTAATTCTCATCATGCTTGACACTAAACAGACAGGGAGCCAGTGTTTGGCACTATTATTTACTGAGACATCACCATTACCTCACTATCCTTACCTGGCAAAGGTGCCTATTCTCTCTGTTGGAATCTTTTCTCTCTGCTAGTCATTCCCTTTGGAAGGTCTTTGTTCCAATAATGGTTTCTTACTTGGTCTAAAAATCAAAAGCTTGCAGCTGTGAAATGTAGCCTATTTTAAAATTAACCTATTGTAAATCCTTAATGACTGAGAAATCCTGTAATTTGCTATGATTTCTGGTTGTGCTGTTTGTAGAATGGCAAACTGTGACAATGAGGTTTCCAGCCTGTCCGGCCAGAGGTCCAGACCCACAGACCTACAGTGCCAGACCGCTTAGCCACCTTCCGCTGCTTAGGCCCCCAAAATGACTCAGACAGTTATATTAACTTTATGCTGTTTGGCCTATTAGGCACAATGGCCTGTTAGGGACATTGCTCTTTCATCTTAACTCAACCCATTCTCATTAATCTGTCTGCCACGTGGCCTGTGGCTCACCTGTGTTCCGTACATGTTTCTTCTTGGGTGGCTGACTTGATCTGTCTGTCTCCCCCTCTTTCTTATACCTATGCTCCAATTCCTCCGCCTACCTCTACGGTGTCTGCCATGGCCAAAACAGTCCTTTATTTAAAGATTGATATTCACAGCATACAGAAAGACATTCCCACATCAGCAAACAGTAGAAATGATACAGGTCAGAATGATATACACTTGGGAAAAAAGGAAAGACTCAGCCAATATGTTATGTCCATTGCCTTTCATTAATTACACATCAGTTCATCTCATGCCTGCGGACTTTCTCAAATGAAATGTTATCTTTGGAAATAACTGGTTAATATAGTTTATTATGCCGCACGTAAAACTGTCCATAAGTATATTCTACCTTTGCCTTTTGAAATATCTTTTCCACCTAGAGTGTAGATTCCTGGGAGGAGAAAAAAGAGTACAAATCTTTAATGTACAAAGTCCTTGATTTTCTTTTATTTACCTACTTATTTTCAGTGTTAGAGATCAAACTCAGGCTTTCTGGAACTCCAGAAAAGTACTTTATTACTGAACCATAATCTCTGCTCAAGAATTTGCATTATAGTAATAAAACAAGTTATGTACCCTTATACCAATTATATAAATTCTCTGGCTTTGTTTTTTTGGGATCTAGAACTTCTCTGGATTGTATACAGCCTAAATTAAGTATGATATTAATCAGTCTTATAGACATAGTATATTTCTCCACTACTATCTATTAAACACTTATTAAATCTCTTGACTCCTTTGTGTCTGTTTTTTCTATATGAAATCAATATACAAAATAATTTACTCCTCCCTCAATTCTCAGAAAATACTCCTTTGTCCTTGCTCACTTCTCTCTCTTTACCTCATTGCCACCGTTTTGTTTTCTTTAGATTTATTTACTATATATGTATGTATGTATGTATGTGTGTATGTATGTATGTATGTGTGTATGTATGTATGCATGTATGTATGTATGTATGTATGTGTGTGTATGTATGTGTGTATATGTATGTGTGTGTATGTATGTGTGTGTATGTATGTATGTATGTATGTATGTATGTATGTATGTATGTATGTATGTGTGTGTGTGTATCTCATCATAGCTGGTTGTGAGCCACCATGTGGGTACTGGGAATTGAACTCAAGAGCAGCCAGTGCTCTTACCCAGTGAGCCATCTCTCCAGCCCCACCACTGATATATTTCTGTAAGTATTTTTTTCACCATGTCCTGTGAAATGATTTACTTAATAGCTTTTAGAGTGTTATTGTTTAAATTTTACACATTTCATTTGAAATTCATACATATTATTATACTTATCAATAGATTTTATTTCTTGGCACTATTTTGTTGTCCCGACTTTACTATAGTTCATCTGTTCACCAGATTAAAGGCTTGTATGATATTTCCTATGTTGTGCTATGCTAAAGTTATATTTGTTACATACTGTGATATATTCTTTTAAGATAGTCTTGTAACCCAGTCTAGCCATGATCTCACTATGTAGAATGGCTCTAAACTCCTGCTCTTCTTCCTCTTCTTATCAAATGCTAAGATTAAAAACATGTACAGCCATGCCAGGCCTGGTTTTTATTTAAAATGATTATTTTAAAGACCATCTTAAAACACAGTTTTTATGTGAACTTTCACTTTCACTTCTGGCTCATACCTGAGAGTGAGCTTGCTGGCTCTCGTGGTAAATGGGAGCCTTTTACCTCCCATGGGGCTGAATAAAGCAATTGCCAAACTATTTTCTGAAGTGATTTAACATTTTCTACATCTGGTATATGAGAGCTCATTTGATTTACTTGTTTGTAGTCCTTCCTTCTGTCAGTAGTATCTAATAGAGGAAAGCACAGTGTCTTGATTAGGTCTATGCATTAAACTTTGAGGGTAGTATGGTTTCTCCATCTTTGTTCTTTTTGTAAATTATTTGGTTTTCATATAAAATTAGGTTGTCAGTGTCTATTAATAAAAATTGTAATCAGGCATGGTGGCACCTGCCTCAGGTCTCATCACTTAGAGACTGGGTAGGAAATCATTATGTTCAAACCTAACCTGGGCCTGTATTTAGAAAATTAAAAATTCTGTCCAAGTTTCCCTTGGGGTTGTGTTGAATTTGTAGAACCGTTTGGGAAGGAATGATGTCAGTGGTATTGGTTCTTCGCATTTCTAAATCTTTCTCTGCATTTATTTACTTCCTTTTTTACTTTCATGTGTATAGATGCTGTAATTTTCAAATCTTGTTTTCTTTGGGTTTCGGGGGATAGAATCTTAACTATTCTAGCTCAGGCTAGAATCAAACTTGCAGAAACCCTTTTGTCTTGTTCTCCTGAGTAACTGGAATTATAGGTGTCAGGTACCAGGCCCAGCTGAATTTTTAGGATTTATATCTAGGTATTTTGTGGTTGTAGTCTCTAGTGATACTTACATGATTTTTATGTATGTTATATTGTGTTGTGTAAACTTGTTAAATTTACAATCATTAAGAACCTCTTTATACATTCCTTCTATGTAGGTGTTGCAATCTCTGAATCATGACAAATGTATTTTCCTCTTTCCAGCTTGGTAGATAATTTCTCTTAAGGAATTATAGTTAGGTTTATATTTTTCTAAAAGTAAATTTAGCTTATATAAAAATTGATGAGATGGAGAGACAATTTGTGAGACTGTGATGTCTTTAAAACCAGGGTAGTAGAATAAATAGACAAAACAGATTTTTTTTTTTTTGATAGAATTAGTAAGCCCTCTAAAGGATTGAATATAAGGAAAAATGAGCCAGGATACTGGAGTTTCTGTCATGAATTGGGTGAATAATGCTGCCATTTTTAGATGATGACAAGAAAAAACAGATTTTGAAGAAGATGACAAGTTGAACATGTTAGATCTGAGAAGTCTTTGTAATGTTCAAATAAAGATATGAAGTAGGGGTGGGGCTATGTTTCTATGGAAGAGCAATTAGCAAACTTGAAGCCCTAGATATTATCCTTATCATCACAGAGGAAATCAAAACAAAACCAAATGACAGCAGATAGGAAACTAGATTATGCAAGCATATGGAATGGAGTTTGTAGGCTGTAAGAAGTTTGGGAATATGTCAAAACTATGGTGAAACTTCCCTCAAAGGCTCATAGGTGACCTCTCATACATATATGCATACTTGAAGAAGTTGTCTTTGTTTTGGTTCTTTAGTATGCTACCGAGTGGGTCTCGGTTATGACCTCCACTTACCGCGTCCGGTTTCTTTGTGGTTCGAGTTTTGTCCCAGGCGAGGAGCGTCAAGATTAAATAAGTCTACACTCAGGAGTCGTTTAGGTTCCATCATTCAGGCTCTCCACACACTGAGAGACCTGAGCTTTATTTAGTACATGTTATCTCTTAGACCTGTCTGTCCCTTAGCCATGCTTCTGTCCTGCCACTGCATCTCGCCTAGCTTTTTCCCCTCTAGCTTCCCGCCATGCTGGATTCCTTCTGCCCCTTCCACTCACACTGACTCTAATCCATGCTTGTCCCCAGCTTCTGCCTCTTCTCCCGCTTCTCCCTGAGTCCCTCCTCGTGTCTCCTTTGTCTCAGCTCTCTGTCACCTTAACTCTCTTACACACCCTGCCTCCTCATCCTGGCACGCTCAAGGTCATAGAGGATCCCAAGAGACTAGCACTCAGCAGGTGGCAGCGATAAGGAGATTTGTAGTTCCTTTTTCCCCCTGTAAACAAGGTTTTAGTCCTTAGGGGAAGAGGATGGGCCATAAGGCCCAGAATGGCACTTATTCGGGAGACAACAGTATGCTAAGATTATTTAAGCTTTTACCATAGGTCTTTGGACCCAGTGCTCATCACTAACTTGGAACATGTTTTTTTTTTTTTTCCCCTCCCAGTCTATTCCCATGTATCTTACTTAGTTAAAATGTGGTGGGACTATGCTCTTATAAATATTTGTCACTATAAATACTGATTTAATGAAATGCTGATTGACCAGAAGACAGATAGGAAGCATAGGCAGGACAACCAGACTAAGAATTCTGGAAAGTGAAAGAGCAGAGCTGGAGACAAGAGCTAGAAACAGAGGAAGGAAGATGAGAATGCTGTAGGGAGCAAAGGTACCAAGCCATGTGGCTAAACGTGGATAAGAATCATGGGTTAGTTTCGGAGTAAGAGCTAGCAAATGATAAGCCTGAGCCACAGGCCAAACAGTTTGTAATTAATATAAGCCTTTGCATGGGGACTAAATGGCTGCAGAGCAGTCTGGGAGGGACAGAGAAACTTGAGACTATAGCTACTTTTTTATTTCCATGACAAAACATTGTGAGCAAAGCACCTTATAAATTCCATCCCACACAGTTCCACCAACTGTGGACCAAGCATTCAAGTACACGAGCCTCTGGAGGCCATTTTTTTTTTATTTAAACCAACACAATTTGTAAGTCTTCTTTCTTTTCTTTTTGCCTTCTATGAGCTGGATTCACCTTGATTTCAACATCTCCTCAAAATATCCCACTTAAAACCAGGTACCTCCTTCCCCTGTGTTAGATTCTCTTACATTCTGCTTTTTCATAGGTTTTACCATAATTTCTGACATAATTTTAGCTATTCACTTGTTCACTGCCTCTCTTTCATAATAGACTATTTTCCAGAAATGAAGGATCATGTCTACTTTATTCGCTGTTGTTACTAAGCCACAATCTGTACTTAATCATAATTGTAAGTTGAATTAAAAGATAGGTCTCAGGTTCAGAAAAACATACATACCAATAGGTAAAATTTGAGAGTTACCCATGAATATATAGATGGTATTTATAAGTATGAAGATAAATGAAATTGCTAGAGAAAGGAAAGGACCCAACATAAAATTAAGAGAAGTTAGCATGGAAGAAGCAGCAGCAGCAAACATTGAGAGACAAGAGGGGAGGTAAGAACATAGAGCTCTGGGAGCCTAGAAAAGAATAATGTTTTAAGAGGCAGATTTTAACTAAGACAGTACAGAGCATCAGGCATATATCTATTTTATTTGGAAACATGGAGATGATTGTAGAACTCAGCACAAAAGTTTCTGGAAGTAAAAAAGTGAAAGCCACATTCAGATAGACTATAGAAGCCACCATCATAGTAAACACAGTGCTTCTGAGTTGAACTAATTCACTATGCCAGTTAGGCACTCTGAACCATGCACAGTTTTAGTAATTATTTTATAAACTTTGCATTTAACTGGAACATTGGCTTGTGTTTTGGAATAGGCAATTGTCTAAGTTATTTTTCTGTTGGTATGATAAGACATCATGACCAAAGAAGAAAGGTTTATTTGGGCTTACAGTTTTACCTGAGTCCACTGACATCATGGCAGGAAGCATAGCAGCCACTCAGTTAGACAGTCACGGTGCTGGAACAGTAGCTGAGAATTGCAAGCTCAGGGGAGGGAAGGAGGGAGGAGAGGAGAGAGCACACATTTACAAACAGTAAGCTAACTGGGAATGACACTGCACTCTGAAACCTCAAACACATCTCCTCCAACAGAGCCACACCTCCTAAGCTTTCCAAAGTTCTGCCAATTGGTAACCAAGAATTCAAATATATGAGCCTATGGTGGCCATTCTCATTCAAGTTATTGCATTTAAAACAGTATAAATGAGAAAAAGAAAATTTTATACAGTTTATTTTTATTTTGTACTTTGGATCTTTGCTTTCAGGTTCCATAATTCTTGGAGCCTTTGTAAGACTTGCCTATTACAGAGCAAAAGTATTATCCTACCTTTTAAGATTATAACTCAGAGAGCCCAAGTGTAATGCCTTACATCTGTTCTAGGGATACTGGGGCAGGCAGGACCGTCTTTGCATGTTTGAGGCTAGTGGCTAGTGTGGTTTATAGGCAAGCCTGGACCACAGATGAAACCTAGATAGATAGGTAGGTAGATGATAGATAAATGATAGATGGATGGATGGATTGTGGTTTAATCAATATTGATTGATTGATGATTTGTAGTGCTTGACATATTCTAAATGCTCAATGGATAAATTATATAAAAACAAGTGATTCAGTCTCTATCCGCCTGCCCCTTACATGTTCTTCATTGCCATTACCAACAGGGGAGCCTGTGGTTACTCATGTCCACCTGAGTCAGCAGTAGTGAGTACAGATGTGCAGTGCGTATCTGGATGAGAACATTAACAACTTTTGTTGGAGGAAAAAGGGGAAGCTGAACAGACTTAAGGATTGCTTGGGCTTCCTTGTTTGTTTGGTTGTTTATGTGCTGGTGTCAGAAGAGGGCAGCAGATACCCTGGATCTGGGGTTTCAAGTGATTGTGAGGCACCTGATATGGGTGCTGGAAACTGTACTCCAAGAGCAGCAGGCACTCTTAACTGCTGAGCCTTCTCTGCAGCCTGGTTTACGGTCTCCTTCCTTGCTTTGAGATGCTGGGCAAGTTCTCAGCTGTGGAGCTGCACCCTACCCTGTCTGTCTTACTAGCTGTTGAGAAGCTGAAGCTCATAACCGCTTACACTTAATAAGCAGTATTCCCCGAGGGTCTGTTCTAGAGCAGGTACTGGGGCAAGAAGGAAGCCAGTGACTTGTGTGTGAACTAGATGAGGGATGGGACCTCATTTTGTGTTGTCTCAACATCTCAAGCAGTTTTTGTTACTACTTACTAGTTGCCTTCCCTTACATTCTATATATAAATTGATAAGTAGATTTAGAGACCTGGGCTGTGGAAAAGGATGAAGGAAAATAGTCAAGGACAGAAGTTATCCCACTTTCTCATTTTACATTCTCACAGACACTGAACTGATTCTAAAGAAATACCTAACTGCCCCATTTATTCAGTAGATAGATTGAGATAGCTAAACATTTGTGTTCCACAAAAATAACATAGCATGTGTTGAAATAATGTCTCAAGCCTTGGAATCAGATATCAACGTCCTCATATCCTATTCCATGTTGATTTTTTTAAAAATAGAGTTCATTCATGTTTTGTTTTGATTTTTGATCAAAATAATTACTAACAACTCAGTTTTGCAAAGGTCTCCTAAATACACCAAGGGCTCTTGTTACAAAAAAATTGTATTTCTTTTGATGAAACATTAAAATAGTCACAGCTCTTGTGCATTACTGCAGCTCCCTGTAAGTTGTCGCAACTCCCTGTGAGCTTCCGTGTACTCTCTTGCAAGTTGGTTCTTGGTTTTCATTGCTATTTGGGAACCTTGAGAAATTGTCTTCTAGTTAACTATTCACCTCTTGGTTTTTGCAACTTTGTTTTAAAAGCTAGCCTCATCGTTATTATCTTTACTAACGGTGAATTTTAGGTTTTTATTATTTAAAATTATAAGTTAGATTGACCGCGGCTGTCAATCTGGAGTCAGAACTCCCACTAGCTCTGTTCAGCATGGTATTGATCCCTCCCCTCCCTTCAACTGAACCCCAGGAGCTGGGCCAAGTATTTGGCTTGGGACTCTGCATCTGCTCCCATCAGTCATTGGATGTAGGTTCTATGATGACAATTAGGGTAGTCACCAATTTGACAGGAAAAGGCTAGTTCAGGTACCCTCTCCACTATTGCTAGGAATCTTAGCTGGGGGTTCCTGGGGATCTCCCTAGCACCTGGTTTCTTCCTAGCCTCATGATGGCTCACCCTGTCAAGGTTCCACTTCATTGCTGTAGTATATGGTTTCTGGCCCAGACTTTTGGGCCTAACCTCAAGGTTTAGACCCACAGACCCACAGTCCAGCAGAGACACACAGATGCTTACAATAGTTTTAGGCTGATTGGCCTAAGGCTCAGGCATATAACTTGCTAGCTCTCTACCCTTCATCTAACCCATGGTTCTTCCTGTTCAGCCATGGGGCTCGGTACCTTTTCTCAGAGCAGCATAGTTGTCCTTTGCTTCTTCCGGCTTCTCTCTGGCATTCTGCTCTGTTTTTCCAGTTTCCAGAGTTTTCCTAGTCTGGTAGCCCCACCCACACTTCCTGTCTGCCTTTGGCCATTCACCACTTTTTATTAAACCAGTGGGTGGGACAATTATTTACAATGAAACAACACAATCCCCCTATACATTGCTTTTCCTCTCCATCCCTCCCCAGCTATCTTGAACCCTCATGTTTCTACCCCCATCCTTTCACCTGTATTTTCTCCTCCCAGTTCACCCAGGAGATCCTAACCCTTTCCCCTTCCTAGGGCCATTTATACATGTCCCTTTGTCCTTTGTCCTCCTGTTTACCTAGCTTCTCTGGGGTTGTGACTTGTAGTCTGGTTATCCTTTGCTTTGCAAGGGAACTAAACCCTCTGAATGTGGGTGGACTTATCCCGGGAACATGAACTGGCTTTTTAGAACTCATTCCCTATGGTAGGATGCCTTAGTCAACCTTGATGCAGCAGGGAGGGGCTTGGTCCTGCCCCCAACTTAGTATGGCAGCCTGGGTTGACACCCAAGGAAGGCCTTACCTGTTATGAGGAGTGGATGGCGGTGGTGGGGGGAGTGGGAGAAAGGGAGGGTTGGGGAACAGTGGTTGGTATGTAAAATTAAATAAAATAAATACAAAAATCTTAATTAAAATTATAGTTAAATATACATATTGTTGAAATGTTAAAAATCAGATACAGAGAACAAAAAAGAAGCTACTGCTATCATCTTGCAGTTGATCTGTCCAGTTATTGTATATACCAGTTGATTACATCTTGAATAATAAACATGATTTGAATTTATTGAGAGGTATTAAACTGTAGTGTAATGTGAATTTTATATCCTCAAGTTGTAATCTGTTTATAGTGCTTTCAACATAAAGTAGAATTTATAACTTCTTGCTCTTTAATTTTAGGCTTAAGGCCCACTATCCCCTGTTGCTGTATTGCTGCTACCCAGCAAATACAAGGATGACACTTAAAAGCATTTTACTATAGAGGCCCAAGTGACAGTAGATGTTAGTTGTTGAAACAGTAGCTTTCCGAGTGTCTTTTTTCTCCCTCAGATTTATGTTTTTTGTAAAGGAAATCCTGTCACAGCCCTACTCTTAATAGCGGAGTTCTGAGAGGGAGTCAGCTTTATTCAGATCTCTTAGTACCACAGCTTACATTTCATTTCTGAGTCGTTTTTATTTCATCTGACTATAAATACTAAAAAGAGAATGAAGATTATAAAACCAAAAAAATTTTAGTTAATTTTCTTTAGATATATATTTTTTTAAAATCCATCTTATGTCATGCTGTAGAGATAAAGCCTGAATTATCAAGAAGTAGAATTTTATCTTTATAAAATAAAAAGTGACCACTTCAGTTTAACCTCCACAAAAGGTGGTAGAAACCTTCATGTACAAGCTAGTATTCACAGAAGCCACACTCTTCCCCATATCCTTGCCGTTTGCTCTCTCCTTCCTTAGCATAGCATAGTCTGTTGAAATAATTTTGTTCTTTGGAAAACCCCTTAAAGGGCCCCACTGAAAGTGGGAACAAGCCAAGCCAGGACCAGTCTGAGAATCCCTGTACTCAACTTGGACTTGTTGAACAGCAAAATAATGAAGACCTAAAAAGAGATTTAAATCTATGCTGCTAGGGGGACATGGGCAAGTCTCGCGTGCAGAAGACTGGTTAGTGAGTCTATAAGGAAAAAAGGAAATAGAAAAGTCCTCTGGACCATTTCACTTAGTAATCACTGTAGACAGCTTTGTAGATGGATGAATACCAAAGTCAACGATCAAAACTTGGAGAAATGGAGTACTTGCATACCCTCAAAGATATCCCACAAGAAATTTATGTTATTATTGATAAATTCTACATGGGACTAGCGAGAAGGCCCAGTCATTAAGAGTACTGACTGCCCTTCCAGAAGACATGGGTTTAATTCCTAGTCATTCACAACCATCTGCAACTCTAGTTATGTGAGCTCAGACTCCTTTTTTCTAATATTTGCTGGCACCAAGCACACAAGCATGCAGGCAAAACATCACATGAAGTTTAAAAATAAGTAAAATATGGGACTGGAGAGGTGGTTCAGTGGTTAAGAGCATGGCAGCTGAGGACTGTCTGTAACTTCAGTGTCAGGAGTTCTAACACCCTCACACAGATATACCAACAGGCAAACACCAATACATACAAAATAAGGTAAATAAATGAACCCCATATATCTTTAATAACCCTTTTCCAGAGAGTAGACTCTCATAAGTGGGGCTAGACACATGACTCATATCAACCAATAGAGGAGAAAGAAGAAACCTGACAAATAACCACCCTGGCTAATCAAAGTAATCAGAGTTACTGTCACCAGTAACACAGTGAGCTAGTATAGTGTTAGTAGAGCCAGAAAGGCACTCCTTGCCATACCCAAAAAGTCTTTATCATGAGCTAATGCCAGAGACAAAAAAAAATTCTACTTTGAGCATCTTTCTTGAAATATCTAACTGGCACTCTTTAAGTATCCAGGAAGCTGGGTGTGATGGCTCATTCCTGTGGTCCCAGCATTTGGGAGGACTAACATGGGAGGGTTTCCATGATGTGAGGTCAGCCTGAGTTACAGATCACAAATAAATAATGAAAAACTTGAGGACTATTTAAGTAATTGCTGCAGACTGGGAGAAGCTACTATGTGGCAATTAAAACCAAGTGGTTTTCGGAATTGAGTTTTGTTATAGATAATGACGTAGATCCTGATAGTCTTTATGTCATGCCAATGGTAATTCTTTTGGAGTTGTCAGCTGTACACTGATAAATGGATTATAAATGTTAGCAAAAAGTGGCAGAAGAAAATAGGAAATCCTCCCTACCACCCTTACAACTTTTCTGTCGTTCTAAAATCTCCCCAAATGTTAGAAAGTAGAAACTTCTGGTGGCCTTCTTGGTATGTGGGTAATTTTGTTTCTGAAGGTTTTGGAGCAAACAGAAGCCACTCTCTTGAGATGCTTACTTGATATGGTCCTCCAGCAGAGCTCCTGTCCTGCCAATAGAAATAGAACTATTTTCACCCACTTTGTACAAGTTGCCAACATTTAGCATGGCTTTTGTGATTTGTTAGTATGTTCCCATTCAGATTATTAAATCAATTTAATACAATAATGGATATAGTATGAAATTCTAATTTATAAATATTTTATTCTTTATACTGTTAAGCATTCATCAACTCAAACTAGAGTAACAGAGTTGATATAGAAGACCGATAGGGGTCCTCAATAATGACACATAATTGGCTGAAGATGAATATGGATACTATCATTAAGTCACTCCTCTGTTCCACACTCATTGTTCAATAAGACCATTAGTGAAACCTTAGTTTGTGCACATATGGGAGATATTATTTTTACCAGTTAAATATACTTAACCATCAATTTAAATGTATACCTGGCAGCCTGTCTGTAGTGGGAATATATTGTGTAACCAATGAATAGTACCATTTCTTGATGAATATGGACATGAACTTAAGTTAGTAGTGGCAGGTACATGTATTTTCTGGAAAGATTTTTCCAGATTGCTAATACTTGGCCGAGCAGCTACAGTAGATAATTAATAATGTTGCATAATTGATGTAGTCAGATCAAGCCACATATAATCTAAAACAAGTCTGAAACTGAGAACACAAGAATGATAAGCTATATGATAGTTAACTCCAAGTTGCTAACTAGTAAAAGAACAAATTGTACTTGTTGACTAGCAAGCTAGATAAAAGTCTTTCAAAATGCCAGGGATATAGTTTTGTTGACAACTGCTTTAGAGTGTACCTTTCCATGTCAGCATGATTCCGTTAGTGAGTTTGTTAAGTTGCCTAGAGAAAATAACCAATGTTTCTTGTTAAAAGAAATAAAAGTTGATACAACTAAGTAGAAAGCTGTTGAGTAGTCATGGATCCGAAGGTAATGCTATCAGGCTATCCATAGAACTTACAGCAACTTCAGATGCAGTGCAATCTTATCAGAATCCTAACTTCCTTTTGCAGAGGGGGAAAGCTCTGCTAGAATTCATACGAACTCTTAAGGGATTCTACATAGCTGACAAATAGCAAAGTTGGAGGCCTCACATTCCCGGGTCTACATACTACAAAGCTACAGTGGCTTAAATAGCATGGTTCATCATTGACACAGATAGGTAGATCACAGGGTCTAGCAAAAGCCCCCACTACCCCCCTGCCCCCAAAGGCAGATGTGCTAGTGCACACACTTGTAATTTTATAGCACTTGGGAGATTAAGACAGGAAAGTCATGAATTTGGGGGACATGCTGAGCTATATAGGAAGCTTCTAGTGTTCAATGGAATAGAGAGCCCAGGATTAAGTTCTTAGCCTACAGACAAATGATATTCCACAGGGTAACAATTACACATCAGAGAAACCAATTTTCACAATAAAAACTGCTGAGAAAACTGAATATCTACCTATGAAAGAAAGATGATGGATCCTTGTCCTATATCATGTAAACAATTAACTCAAAAATAGATTAAAAACTGAAGCATAAGACCTTAAAGTGTTGAGCCTCAAAGGTCTGGCAGTAACTTGTTGGATGACACCAGAATCACAGCAAAATGAAAAATAAACAGGGACATCGAACTTTAAAGACTCTGCTTATCATCATCAGAGTAGAATGGTTGTCTATAGAATGGAAGATAAGAATTACAAACATTGTCTGATGAAGGTTAATGCTCAGACATAAAATTCAACAAATGTAGGCACCAGATCTCAAAAATAAACAAAAAAGTACAAAATAACTAAAATATTTTGTCATTTAAATGTTACCATTTGTTACATTTGTGTTCTTTCAATTGTATTAAGTATACTCATTAAAATAATAAATGGCTCAAACTAAATATATGTATGAATGCATATTCACACAAACAGAAAAAAAGCATGGCAAGTTTTCTCTTATGTAGAATCCAGGGGAAGAAGGACATCAAAGTAAAAGGAAATCTGTTAAGATCTCTTGTTCACTAGGGGACAAGTAATTATGGTCAAATATGTCATGTGCACAAATGAAAATCTCTTAACTGAATTACATTAATTTTTATAGTTAACATAAGTTAATTAAAATATTTTTAAAATAGGCAGAAATAGCTGGGCATGCTGATAAAGGCTTCTGGTCCCAGCACTTGACTAAGGCAGATCATAAGTTTGAGGCCAGGAAGGACATCAGAAGTTCAAGGCCAGCTTGGGCCACAAAGTGCCCTCTGCACACACCTACCCCCAAATGGCAAAGGAACTGAATAGATATTTTCCCAGAAAAGCTTTACAGCCAATAAGCATGTGCAACCAAGAACATAGTATCATAACATCTGGTACCTGTCAGCATGGCCAGCATCAAAGGATGCACTGTTAGTGGTATGATATGGTTTAACCATTTTGGATAATAGTATGAAAGTTGCTTGGAAAGTTAAAAACTTGAATTACTATATGACCTAGCAGTCTTACTAATGGGTATATACCCAAAAGAATTTAAGATGAGACCTCCATGTGGACCTCCACATGATATTTATGTCTCTATTTTCTGACAGCATTAGTCATAGTAGCAAAGAGGTAGAAAAAAAGTCCATGAACAGGTGAATGGCTGAAGAAAGTGTCATGCATGTCTATAATGCTATGTTATGTAACCTGAAAAGGCACTCTGTCACATGCTACAATATAAATGAACCCTGAGAGGATGCTGTACTAAAGCAAATAAACTGCTTTAGAAACATAACTATATGCAACTTTACTCATTGGAAATTATAGTAGAGAAAGTATAAAGTCGCAAGTAGGAAACGGGAAGGTCTAGGTATGTAGGAGGTGCAAAATTGTAGGATTGGAAGGTGCGTAATTCGGAGGAGTTGGCTATACAGTGGTGAATGTGCCTAATACTGCTAAACTATGCCCTAATGGTTAAGACAGGATATTGATTTTCTTAAAATTTTATATTTAGTTACACTTATATTGAGAGTGCCTCTGTATCAGACGCTTTTTTCTAATGACCTAGTATATTAGAAAGTTCTTTGCTTTTAGGGATTAGAAAATGTAGACTCCGAAAGATTTAAAGACTTAAACTTCTGTCAAAACTTCTATGTGGCATAATCCAGAAGTGGTTGCCTAGGTCGAATGAGTTTCCTAGTGCCTACGTATGTGCGTTGATTCAAAAGTTAAAGGAGATGAACTCCTGCTAGGTCAGGGGAGGGAAACCAGAAAATAAGATTATCTGAGGACACACTACACTGGCTAGCATCATTTTTGTGGGGAGGTCAAGTTACAGAGCCAGATTGCTAGACATCCTGAGCCTGTTGGACCTGTTGTTAGGCCTGTTGAAAATGCAAATGACTTCTCAAAAGCATCACCCATCTGGAGGGAAGGAAGACAGTTTGGAAGTTTTTATGGAGGCACGCCCTCCCTAATCTGTGAATTGAAAGCAGCTTTAAAATGTTTGCATCGTTTCATCTTCCTAGGTGGCAGTGAATATGTGGGCAGAAAAATGAGAGCATTTCAAATAATGCTAATGAAGTTTAGTGATTACAATCTACCATATTGTGAGAGAGAGTTGTTAGTTCTGAAGGATGAAGACAGAATTCAAATATTACCACGACTGGCATTTGATTGGAAAAGTGCAAAGATAAGCTTAGCTTCCTTTATGAAAACCATCCTCCCAGCCTGATGGAATATCTTTTAAAACCTACCATAGTTACCATGGAGACTTGGTGGCTTTGATAGAGTATGCTGTAATTCATATTCAATCATCTGAGGTAAAGAAACCAAGAAACATACCAGCTAAAGTCAAAGTAGCTTCCTCTAAATCAATACTCTCTGGAACGATGAAAAGGGAAAATACCCTAAGGAGTAGGTTTAGGTTAATTATCATTGCCTGAAAATTAAAATTTAGGAAGCACATTGCCTGAAATTGATACTAATGTTTATTTTTTTATGTATAGCCCCTTTACCTATAATAAAGAGAACTTCTTGCGTTTTGACATGGGAATTTAAATGGTAAGATCATTCTGAAAGTTGATGAACCCTAAGCAGTGTACTCAATTTCTGAAAGCCAGAGAAACACAGACAGGATTGCAGGCATTGTCCCCATGGTAACATATTTGCATTTGGCCCAGAAGTGGCAGCTTTCTGCTTAGCTTCTTTTAATTGCTATATATTGACAGCCATTTTCACAACTCTTAAGTGTCAGATACACGAGCGTGTGTACTGGGAGTGTAACCATATCTTCAGGCTTGGTTAGAAACCAGATGACAAAGAGCCCTGCCTGAAGAGCTACTGAGGTGTTCTGGCATTTCCTAATGTGTCTGTCATGTAGTGGAAGCAGAAAGCCTTTCACGTGATTTAAATATTTTCATTAATTCTCTTTGAAAACAGGTGACCAAAGAACTGAAACAATATGACAACAAAATTATAGAATGCAAATTTGAGAACAACAGCTGGGTCTTCATGAGGCAGAGAGTAGACAAAAGTTTCCCAAATGCCTATAACACAGCCATGGGTGAGTATGAACAGTGGCCATTATATTAAATCACAGACTATTGTGGCATCAGAGTCCACATGTATTGCTAGTGCCGTCCTGTTTGATGAGGGAGACAGTCAGGCCAGCATCCTGGAAGTTGTCCTCCCTGAGCTGGAAGCTGCCCTGTCTGCCTGAGGGAACAAAAGAGAACAGGGTGGTGGCTGCACACTAGTTGAGCTTAATGAATGGCAGCCACAGTGAAAGCCATGATAATTTCTGATCTGTTCAAAACTATTAAAACCATTGTTTGCCAGATGGTAAGAAACAAAATTAGCAAGGGAAAATGTAATTTCCAGTTCCTAAAATAACTTTACAAACAATGAAGAGAAAGTAAATGAAAACCATTTTAAAACATAAAACTGCCCTGCTGTCCTTCAGAATGTTCTTCGGATGCAATCTGAATGCCTTGGGGATTTAGAAAAGTTTGTTGTTTCCATGAGGAACACAAACAAATTCATTTGAGTTTATAAGGTATTCTAATAGTAGGAGTAGTAAGACAGGTAGATAAAAACAGAAGAGTAAAAGTTAATAGACTGTGTGCTTTTCTGAGTTCAGTTCCTGGTGATGATCATGAGAAACAGAAGCGGGTGGAGAGAGATGGCCAGCTCAAGCTTTTCACTTTAAAGATACTGCTTCACATTCAGAGACTTTTAAAATTTTCATTTATTTATTGAAGTAGCAGCTATATTCAGACAAGATGAGTTCATTTAATGGTCTTTGCCTACCCCCCCCCCAAAAAAACCCAGATAGATAAATAAAATGATAAATACATATGAAAAAGCATTGGTTCTAAATCTGATTGCTCAAAAAGAGATGCTTTGTTTATTAGGATATTTTATTTTATATTCTTAAACTAAATTATTAAAATAACAATATGGATGGTAGCTGTCATTAAGCCTTCCTCTAGTGAGGAAGTGACTAGTGCTGGTGTGTTTCACAGAATGGACGGCCTTCTGAGAGAGGACAAACTCTGTAGTGCGCTCTTTGGGGGACTTTCATGAGATGTGCTGTACTAGGTTAAAGTCCCTGAGCATTTTTGCTTAAAAATTGATACTTCAGCAAAGAGTAACCACTAGAAAAACACTTGACAAGCCCATTGGGGAAATGCCAGGGTTTCACAGAGCTACATGGAGACCATCCTGGGCCTTAATCATCTGAGATCTTCTTCCCTTTTATCTACAGCTGTGTGCAACAGCATCTCCAACCCTGTCACCAAGGAGATGCTGTTTGAGTTCATTGACAGATGTGCAGCAGCTGCCCATGGACAGAAGCGAAAGTATCCCCTGGACCCTGACATGGAGCTCATGCCACCCCCACCACCCAAGAGACTGCACCGGTCAACCTAGTCCCGGCCACTGACCTCATGCTCAGGAGGAGAGAAGGCTGAGAAGACAGAGAAGTTAGAGACAGGTGTGGCTTGCTACTGGCACATGTTGAAGAGAAGACATGTGGCCAATCTGTGGAACTACAGTACATCATGGACCTAAATATTTTATTTATACCTGATAAATTCAGCCTTACCTTTTTGGAGTCTGAAGATTATTTAAAGGTTTAAATCAGATTGAAGTCAGTGAAATCGAGGCCTTGTTTGTATGTGAATAGATACCTTTACATTTGATTCAAACTGTGAGAACATCGAGGTTTTTAGAAGTTGCATTTTAAGTTTTCCTCTTAAAAATGTAGGCAGTGGCATTAGGAAGTCTCGCTGTCATTTATCATGGATTTCCTGTATTTCTGAATTTTCTATATTTTCAACAATGACAAGGTCAAGTATTATGCACATTTAACATTTTGGTCTGGCTATACCATTTTAAGAAAGTTTTGTTTTGTTTTTGTGTGTGTGAGTGTGAGTGAATTGTATCTTTTCTTTAGAAACTACTTTGAATATTTTTACCATTTCTTGTTTGAACCACAGTGTCAGGTATTTGGTGTTCCCATCTTGGCAGTGGCTTTGAGTTACTTTGTAGCACTTAGATATAGAGCCCCAGGTCCTTTATGTGCTGCTGTCCTGGGAACATTGCTTCTTTCAGATGCCAGGGCTCCTTCTGCTTTACCTCAGTGGGATCATCACACAGCACTCACTGTGATCTCTAGGAGCGCTACCGAATACAAGTGGTGTTGTGTCAGTCCCTAAAACAAAGCATCAGAAGCAATAGCAGCTCCCTCCTTTAGTTAGAGGTAATGTCAGGTGAAGGAGGTGTTGTCTCTAGGAAATGCTGTGCAGAGACTGGTCATGGAAGAAGTGGAGGTGTTCCTTTCACTGTTACGGTATGGCAGTGTTTACTGTAGACAGTAGGTTTAAAAGGCAGCTAATGGTCCCTGACATTGTTGGGAAAAAAAAAAAACAAAACAAAAAACTTCTGATTGGAACTCAGAGTTAGCTACTAGCAAACAGCTTAATGTATTTATTTTTAGACACACAGGTTTTAAGTGTATGTATCTAAAACAAATTTTCATGATGTGAATTTTTATATATGTATAAACATACAAGTGAAAGTATATACAACAGTGTATATTCTTGTACTGATACAGCGAGAAGTGAAAACCCAAATGCATCACCTAGCCAATTGAGTATCTATTAAATTTCTATTTCACAGAGCACAGATAAACCAAACTGTGTTTATACGAATCTAAGGTTTACTGTTTTTAAACAGACAAACCTGTCTTCTGCAGCGCTTTTCTATACGGAGTACTAGGGCTGTGCTTGGTCTTATGCCTCTTTGTTCCTAAGGTAGGTGATGTGCAGCAAATTTATCCAAAACATCATTTTACTGGGTTTTTTTTTTTTTTTTTTCCCCTAGATTGCTTTTGTATATTTGGGCACTGAAGGGATTTAAATACCTGACTGCTACAGTGATTGTTGAGGGGAAATTCTCAAAGTTCTTTCTGTCCTTTACATGGTGGATCCAAACAGTCTAGTGCCTGCTTCCCTAGGGTCAGTGACTCTTTACATCTTAGATGGTCTGCTCCTAAGCTGGTGCAAAAGCAGAACCCTTTTTCAGACATAATAAAAAGCTTTTGCCAGTGATCTTTAATAGAATTAAAATGTTTATGGTAACTCTAACATTTTAAATAAATTTTGTGAAAAGAGCATTGTATAGGACTTACTTTTCCAGTTTTATCTTTTCTTTTCGATTATGGTAACATTATAATCATTGGTCTTATAAACAGATCCCATGTAGTTCCTAGACACATAGCCTCCTCGAGTATCATAACAGTAACTTAGGTTGTTGGGTGAGACCTGGAGGCAGGATTTGGACATCTTGAAGAAAATGCTTCTTTCTTTTTGAAGGCAATTCCTTCCTTCTCAGCTCATGTTACAATTGCGGTTTTCTTTAGCTGACATTTTCTAGACAAGAATAAGAAGACTTGTTTTTCTGAGTTATCGCATGTAAAAGCTTGCTTTTTGTTTGGGAAAAATATGGATGACTACTGCCTAGATGGTTACTTTGCTTTCCATGAAATGCTCAGAATTGCCAGAACATTCCTTCTCTAATTGTGTGTCACTGTGTATTGTAATAAAACTATTGATGAAAATAATAGTGTGTCTTTCCTATCTCACTGGCAATGATTTCGTATCCCTTCTGCTGTATTGACTCTTGATGCTGTTTTGTCACACCAATTATAGTTCATCTCGATAGTTGCACCATAAAGATTAATATAAAGACTTGAAAAGACTATTTTGACTTCTGAGAGACCTGATTGAAATGGCAGTAGTTTGAACATTTAGTTTTGAAGTCTCTGGTGGAGATACTTTGTATATATTTCTAAGCATTTACCCCATCTCAACAGTTTATCAAATGAGTATTCTCTTACATTATTTTTTTTTATGAATTTCTTTTAGAATATTTAGTAATCAATTCCTGAAGTAATGAACCATCAAATGCTTGTAAAGACTGTGCATTTTTGTATATGGGATTTTGATATCCTTACACATAACCACAATTTTCAGCAATGTATATAGTTTCTTCGGGCCAATAAAATAACATCTTGAAATTCAGTAACCAAGTAATAAGCACCTATAGTGGAGAAAAGCCCTACGCTGGACCCAGAAGGAAGTCCAGGCTGAGCCCTAGTAGTTCTGTGTTCTCTCTACCTTCTCCCTCCTTTTCCCATGTATAAAATATCAAGGTTGAAGTCCAACTATGAGTCTATGTAAAGCCAGCTATATTTCTAAGGCTGATGGTTACCACCAAGCTAAGAGTGTATTAGGTAGGTCCCTTTCCTAACATTTAGTTACAGAATGTTGGATTGAATTTTGAACTAAGCCCCAAGCACATCTTGGTAATCCAGTGGAGTTGTTGCCTAAATATTTCTCCGCAGTTCACAATTGGAATGCCATTTCCATGAGGTCTCAGTCTGCCCAATTGAATTTTGTTACTGGCCATGATGGGTATCATTTGCCTCTTGCTAGATGAAGGAGATGACATTGACAGCAGGAGAGTAAATATGATTGACCTGCCATTTTGGGAAGAATGGTGACTAAAATAAGCACTGGCCCAACATTTTCTTGCTGTGGCAATTAGCTGTCAGCTCTCACACTTTGCCGGGTTATTGTTAGCCTTGATTTACTTCAGTGTCTCTCTTCCTCCTGACACCAGGTGACCACTGTATATGGTAAGGAAATGAGGCTGGACCTACTGGACTTCCAGATTCTACGTTTCTAAATATACATGGATAGATGGACCTGCCAGCTATTTTTCATGGAAAGGCATTTTTCAAAATTTTGTGGCCATCACTCAATAACATAAAGAGAAGCTCAATACCAACATGTATTTACAAGAAAACTAGGCCTTCACATATAACAATTTTTATTACTATAAATGTTCTTTGCACTTGCATGTCACCCTACGCTAGCAAAATCTTTGTGTTGGCCCGTTGTGCTGACTAGTTTTAAGTCAAGTTGACACAGATTAGAGTCATTAGACAAGATAGAACCTCAATAGAGAAAATACCTTAGCCAGATTGGCTTGGACAAGCCTGTAGGGCATTTTCTTGATTGTGATTGATGTAAGAGGGTCCAGTGCATGTTGGTGACACCATCCCTGGGCAGGTGGTCCTGGATGATAGAAGAAAGCAGGCTGGAGCAAGCCAAGTAAGCATCACTTTCCCATGGTGTCCACTTCCTGTCCCGCTTCCAGGTTCCTGTCTCGAATTCCTGCCCTGACTTCCTTGGATGATGAACTTACAAGCTGTGAATGAAATAAAGTTAGTTATTTGCTCCCCAAGTTGTTTTTTTGGTCATTGTTCCTTATCACGGCAATAGGAAACCCTAAGTAAAACCCTGCCAGACAGCTTGTAACTGGGGCGTAGAACATGAAAACCTTCAGAGGAACAACAGTTTTTGGTGATATTGCTGAAGGTCGCATTTGGACTTTGCGGTGGTTGATTGTATAGGTGATTCTATTGTGCAAAATGTACATAAGTAGAAACTGGAATTGCCTAGATATTTTAGAAAAATGTTCAAGTAGAATGAAACTTGGTTATATTTTCCCAAATCTTATATTCATTGGGTGGGGGGAGGGACGGTTAATGCATGTTGTCAGTTTATATGCCTGAGGAGACCAAAGGTGTAAGATTCCCTACAGGCAGTCATGTACTGCCTTACACGAGCATTTTTAACCTCTTAGCCATTTTTCTAGCTTTGAAGCTCATCTATTTAAAGGATAGAAATTAGTTTGACCAAATACAACACAAAAAGAGAATTTAGTTTTAACTAGACCAATAGGAAGTATGCGTTTTCCAATTGTGACTTTGATGTACCATCTTTTTTTCTTGAGATCAGAAGTTCACAATGATCTTTCAGAACCTCAAATTGCTTCTCTTAGTAACTCCACTAAGGGCATCCCAGCACTGTAGGAAAGCCCTCTGTGATGTGGCTCCAGCCTGTGCCATCTGGGTTGGAAACTGGCAGTGTGCCCTTGGGTTCACAGTGCTCAATTGATCTGAGCCCAGGAGCCTCAGTTTCCCCTCATCTGGGGATCAAGGATGTCACCATGATGCAGATGCCTCAAGGAGACATTCATGTGATACTCTCCTTGGTTTTCCCCTCCAGACATAGAGCTATAGACACAATGATGATACGTCACAGAGCTTGGCGACAGTGGAATTCAAATGTCCCTTTGTGCTGCTGTCCGCTTGGGTTAGCCATATGGAGATGTTTCTGTGTATGTCATTGTAGTCCCCTCACTAACTGAAACACTGAAGCACACGTTCAGAAGACAATTCAGGCCCATATCTAGTGTGGCTCTTGTTTAATCCCACCAAGCAGCATCTTGTCTCTTGGGGAGACTACCGAGCAGGTAGTGCCCTTTTCTCCCTTTTTGTAATATGCTTGTAGGGAGATGAAAAGGACATATTTTTTTTTTTACTGTGTTTTATTTTATTTTTTTAGTGCAGTTTCATTGAATTTACTGTAACATAAACTAGGAGGCTCAGCCTATCCTTCCTACCATTTTCTCATGTTTTCACCGAGTGATCCTTTGATAACTATTGAGGCTTTTCAGTTTTAAAAATAAATTCCGGTTCCCTTTGGGTATATCCATGCCTCCAGTCTTGTCTTCAAACAGGAGAGCAAGTGAAGGAGGCTGTTCTTGCTGCTGCTATTGAATGTCTTCCAGGATCTAAAGGAATAAGAAACTGCAGTTTCCATGGAAGTTCTGCCCCCTTCTAGCTGGGCATCCTTGAGTGCCTTTGATGTCTGGTATAAATACAGCATGCTCCAATAAACATCAAGATGAGGCCTGCACAAACTCTATTTGAACATATCACTACCAAAGTCCTGTAAAGTTTCTGGACCGTGTCAGTTTTAGGTGGAGCTAGAATGCTTGAGTCACCTGCTGGGGGTGGAATGAGAGGAAAGGTATCACCTAGGCCTTCCTGGATGGGCACAGAGCTATATATTAAGAGTATGTAAGCATGCAGTGAGGTTTGCTCACATCTTTGCAAAGGAGACTGGCTAGAAAATGAACTGTAATCTCTTGTCCTTGCCTCCAGCCAACAGGCTCTCATCTCCATAAAGCCTGTCGCCACTGCTACCACAGTTCTGCACAGGGTCAAATGCACTTATATAAACAGCCTGCCGGCAATAAGTTATGCAGGTACTTACTGTTTAATGAGGAATAAAGTCCCATTTCCACAGACTTGGGGATGATCATAATGTCAGGACCAGTCATTTCACTGGCCAGTCCACAAGCATGAACACAATTGCTTTAAGATTCATCTCTCTGACTTCCTGCTGCCCGTGTTACACTTGGCTCCTAAGCCTTTATGGCCTCTTGATTTTCTTCCCTCCCACATACAGCTGTCCTTCCCCAGTCCTTCTCGTCCTCCGACTTACATAGTCTGCTGGCCTCTGTCCCACACTCTGTCGGAGTTCCCAAGTTCATTGAGAGTGTTCAATACTCATTCTGCAGTGCTGAACTCAGATATACCACTGACACTTAACATCTCTGCTGGGGTGTCTAATGTCACCTCAACCCGAATATGCCAAAACTGAGCTCTCCCCCTTCCTGTGTGCTTCCTTCTCTGCCCACAGTCATCTTCCAGGCATAGCTGATAGCAATAACAGTTTTTCAGTTGCTTCGGTATTTTCTCTTCCACTTCTACCCAGTCCAAAATATCAGCACTACCCTCAAAATGTGACAACTCCATCTCTCAGCTCAGGTCCAGTGTCATCGCAGGTCTCCTGTCCCACAGCTTCTCTAACTTATGATCAGACTGCTAGGATGACCTGATGATACTCAGCTTCTACCTACCTCCCTATCTCCTCTCCATACTGTTTGTAGTGCTTTCAAAAACAGCTCAAAGTCCCTGCCTTATTCAGCATGTCTGAGGCTCCTCTTAGTTTAGTAGCAATATGACTTGTTCAGCTTACTTGTCACTCCAGTTTCTGTGCTGAATCCCACTAGCTAAGCAAGCGCTCATTTTAGGGCTTTGAACTTTGTGCATCTGGAATGGTCTGCCTGCAAACACGAGAGGTCCCCACAGCTGCTCCTGCAGTGGCCGTGCTACCTGGAGTGCCGCATCCCCCTCCTGGTCCTCCTTCTCTAGTGTGTATTAGCTTTCCTGCCTGTCATTTGTGTCTGGTCTCTAAACTGCAACTTCTGTGTGAGGTAATAATGAGGATTAGTGGCTGTATTTCCAACACTTAAACTATTTAGCCACAAAGTGTGGATGTAAATACTTTTAGAATCATTAAGTAAAATCTGGATACACAGATTATGCAGAGCCTTGCATGTCTGACCAAGTTGTTAAACTAAAAGTCTAACTCAGCAATTTGGGAGTCCATGCATTAAGCAGATGGACGTCAAAGTCTGGACTGAGGAAGCTATATAAATAGGAAATGGATGTGATGGGCATTCAGAAGGTTAAACCTCTAGACCCCACCCTCTGAGGGTTCGAGTCTAGGTGTGGAAGCAGTGACACCCTTAGCAGAAATGGGACAAGAGGAGAAGCTAGATGGGGCTGGATGAGAAGAGACAGAAAATTTCTGAGTCCAGTGAGTTGGTTGGACATGCTTGGGAGAGCCAGGGAGGTTATGCTAAGTATGGTAGCAAGGAGAGCAGGACTCAGATGTAGTTAGTAACACATGTGAAGTAAAAAGTGGGCTGGGGATCCAGATTGGTTAGCTGATGGGAGATAAAAATAACCAACAGAGTAAGGCAGCAAGAAAATAAAGTCAAAAAAATAAAGCTTGAGAAGGTGCACGGAGAGGCTAGAAAGGCCTGAGAGGCAAGAACAGAGGACAGGGCTTGGAGGCTGACTCCTGGGAGACCTGCAGAAATGTGTTGAGGGTGGGTGAGACCAAGAAAAACAAACCAGGAAGAAAGGTATGTGGTGGGCCTTGAGTCAATTAGATAGCCCAGGTAACCCCACGGTGGTGGAGCTACTTGGGCATGTTGACTGAGAATATAAACTTACTAACCGTTCCTTTAGAATATTAGTAGTTTGCCACCAGGGAGAACAAAGTATCTACAACCCTCAACCTATAAGCCTGGCCCCTTCCAGTTTTAGAAGGCTGCCTCTGGGCTTCTGAGCAGGAGCATTATGTGACCCCCTATAGATGAAAGTGTGATGACCAACCTCAAATCTACAAGGTCTTGTGGGCTCCTCTCTGAAGATGGTCAGGCCAAACAGAGAGCTTACTGCAGCCTATTCTGGGTGGTCAGGGACCCTGAGATGCTAGTGAACACATGGCTCAGGTGCAGATGAGCTAAAAAGGGGTGTTTAGGAGGCTGCTGAGGAACAAGTAGTGAGTCTGAGTCCCAGCCTTCACAGATGATGGTTTTGTTCATAGGCTTTCATTTTCAGTACTGGATGGAAGTGTGCTCTGCACATCAGGGCCCCATCAGTGTTTGAAAGAACTGACTGACATAAGATGCCCATTGAATTAAAAGTCCACTTGAATCATCCAAGAAATGTCAACAAGAAATCACAAGAAATTTGTGAAAATGAGTAAAGATTCTTTAAATATAGTTTTAACTGTTGACATTTTTGAAAGATTGCAAAAATGGTTTAAGTTTTTATTCCAATATGCAGTTTCTCATCATTAGTGACTACTAAATATTGGAAAAGACTCAGGATTTGAGAGCAGCTTCACTAGCATTAAGCTATGTTAAAAAGGCTCAGGTTTTCAGACATTCTGGAAAAAATTTATTTCAAAGCATCTAATGCTTTCCACCATCATATACACACATTCTGACAAACAGAAAATAGTGTTGTTATTAGGTTTTTTTAAATTATTTTTTGTATGTGGTTGTTTACCTGTGTGTTTGTGTGTGTATCATGTAGTACCTGTGGAAGCCAGAAGAGGGCAGTAGGTCCCTGGAACTGGGATGAGTTGTCTTGAGTGCTGGGCATTGAACCCAGGTCCCCTGGAAAAGCAGTCAGTAAGTACTCTTAACCACTGAGCTATTTTTCTAGCCTCAGGAAAATATTTTAATAAACCACAGAATACAACTAGACAGTAAGGATTTTTTTTTTTTAAATCAGTGTTAAAGTGGGGTTTACTGTAGTTTGAATAAGAATGGCCCTACAGGCTCATATATCTGAAGCTTAGTCACCAAGGTGTGGAACTCTTTGACAGGATTGGAAGGATTAGGAGATGTAGCCTCATTGGAGGAAGTGTGTCACTGGAAATGGTTTTGAGGTTTCCAAAAGCCCAGACCCCGGTCCAGTGTTTTTCTTTCAACCTATGGATCTCAGCTACTGCTCTAGCAATTTGCATGCTGCCATGTTTTTGCAGTAATAAGAATGGACTAAACCTCTGAAACTGTAAGCCAGCTCCCAATTAAATTCTTTCTTTTATAAGAGTTGCCTTGGTTATGATATCTCGTCACAGCAATGAAACAGTGACTAAGACAAATATGTAACTGAGGAACGGTAAATGTAGCTTGGGGTGGTATACGCCTGCAGTAGAGGAAGTCTGCTTATTTTCTGATCTCTATGACCTGGGATGTTGAGAGAAAAGAAAAGCCTCAGACTGTTTTGTCTGCAGCCTTGAGACAATGGTCCCATTTTACAGCTGAGCAGTGGGAGACTTCTATGAAGTCCCATAACTGTGGTTTTCTGACTCCCAGCTTGTTTGGTATTGTTCTTTGCTTAAAGGATGAGGGTGGGCATTATTATTATTATTACTTTTTCAATTGGGTAAACTGCTCTTTAAGAAAGCCAGGCTATCAATCTCCTGGTGACTTCTCTTCAGAAAGCCTCGAGAGAGCTGATTGCTCTTGGTTCCTCATCTGGAGGGGCCACTGGCCTCTGTCTACTCCACCAAAGATTCCAAGTTCATTTAGAGCATGGGTCTCATTTTTGAGTGCTACACTCTGGCATCCCGGTGACAGCTTGTCATCTTTGCTGGGGTGTCTAATAGTCACCTCAACCTGAATACGCCAAAACTGAGCTCTCCCCCTTCCTGAGTGCTTCCTTCTCTTCCCACAGTCTTCTAGGTGTACTTAGTCACAGTTACGTGTCCCCTTTTCTCCAGGAGCTGGAAGAGCCCAGGCTTTCCAGAATACCAGTGCTGGAACACACCTCTGAGGTGCATGGATTTATCTGGTGTGGAACAAAGACCTCAGCAAATGTTGATGTATTCAAGTTGTGTAACCCATGGGCACATCATGCCTACGTAGAAAAGTTTGATTTTGGTTGCCAAAGAAAGCAAAACATCCAAAACGAAGTTGAGCTATCTTTGGGCAGGATGCACACCGCCCATGCGCATCTCACGTCAGACGCAATGTGTGATTTCTTCCCAGTCTTTCAACTCAAAAAAGATGAACAGATTTAACTGATGTATTCTAAAAATAAATAAATAAATGAAATCCACTTGAGCTGGAAACCAAGTGTAAAAGTGGGGGTATGTGGGGGTCAGAAGAGTGATTGTGGGGGGTGGGGAAATAAAGGATGGTGAGGAGTTTTTTGGGTTTTTTTTTTTCCAAAATAAAAACCAAAGGACAGTATATACGTTTTAGCTGCGAGCATTTTCTGCTGGGGGAAAAAAGTGGACCAAAGGTCACAGAAACAAATGTTAGAAATATGTGTGGATGCCTGAGGAGACACCTTCCTCAGAGTTGAGAACCATGATGAAAGTCTAAGCTCCTTAAAAAAAAAAAAAATCTGTAATTTCAAGAACAATCCTAGATGCTGGGGTAAGAAGTGAGTACATATGGGTGCAGCCTGGCAGCTGGCCCCCTCCCAGCCTTCCCAAACCTTCCCATGCCTGTGTAGTGAGTACCTCAAGTGGAAGAGGTATCCCTGCTACCTGTCACACAGGCACAGGTTGTGTGTAGAGACATCACATCTTCCTTTCTGGGGCATGGTCAGCCTTAACTTGTTAGGTAACTGAACTTACTGGACAGAGCAAAATGTCCTTCCTGGGTCATCCAGAGGCCGGTATGGAGCCTATTGAATTAATGTGGCTGTGCTGCGGAGTGAGGGTTTATTCTCTTAGTTCCTTTTGTCTTTTTCAGAAAAGGGATTTAATGTGTTACTGTGGTGTAGAAAATCAATGCTTTGAAATCAATGGTGATTTTGCAGGCTGTTTAAAATGACTCACGTGGCTAGTTAAGCACTGCCTGTAGAAACTGCTACAGGGGAAATCTGGAGTTTGGTCCAGTCCACCACTCCACCACTTTTAGGGCTGACGTGGACCTTGACTGGTACTGTACTCAGTGCCTCACCCCAGGCAGAGCCAATTTGACCCCAAGTCATGCTAGAGACTCAGAAGCTGTACATGGGATGTGTGTTGGGGCCAAGGGTCAGAGGTAGATGGCCCATGTGAATACAGTGCTGACTAATAACTGAACAAGAAATTAAAGGTACAGAGTTGCTGCAGGGGATCAACACAAGCTGGGTGGTCTTTGGCTGGCTCTAGGACCCACTTCCTCAAAGAAAGGCTATGGTCACTGGAGAGGGATTGGCACTGAACAAACTATGTCCACCCTGTGACTGAGTTGTAAGCTACTCTGGGGAGGTTATCATAGGGTTTCTGCAGGAGACCTGTGATCAGAAATCTTTGGTAACTTGTCCAGGATCACATGGCTGGGGAGCTGGGACCTGGCCTTTGTTTTCTTTCTCTTTATGGCCCTGAGGTGGCATTTGTCATGGGTTTTAAGAGAACATAGTCTTCAGGTCATTTCAAATCTGAACTTTTGGCACCCATGACTGGTAAGTAGAAGCCAAAGCCAAAGCAATTGCAAGCAGTTCTTTAGGTAGATAAAGCTGGGGTGTTTGTGTATGCATGACCCTAGAAGTGCAGAACTTTGCTTTGCATGGGCCACTGCTGTGATTTTGATTGGCAGCCCCCCTCCCCAACTTATTCCTGGCACCCAGTAAGCCACCAAACCTCTCCATGTGCACCTGTGAAGGTGACAGAGAAGGAATGCCAGTTACAAGGCTACCCTACATCCTGTTTCAGAATGTGCCAGCCTCCAGTAGTGACCTGTGGTTCCAATGCTTGGCCTCAGTTAACACAAAGTGGAATACAATGTGTTATTACTTGACTGAGTTCCTTAGAATTGCCCATAGGATGTCTTGGTTTTCCTGAAAGCGCCACACTGCACTAAGGGGGTTGTTTCAGGCTTGAACTGAAGAGCCTATTCTCTGAGGTTAGAATCTAGGCCTCTTTCCCTTTGTCCCTTTCCTGTGTCTGTATACAGGAAGAATAGTATATACAGCCTAGGGACATATTCTCCATCATGGGCATCTTTGCTAGAAATTGTCCTCAAGTTCTGTGGGCTGCTGGCTGCTAGGTTTTGACATCACACTAGAGCCTAGCAGATTACTAATGGGGGAAGACTCTGAAGGGGAGGATTGTCGGGCTTCTCAGGTGGAGAGCAGAAAGTAGGGTGCTGTATTCTAGGTGGCTCCATGGTCTGGGGGCAGGGGGATAAAGCCAACTTGTTTCTGCCTCCTGGGCCAAAGCCCAGTACCTCAGAAAACCTGGAGGTAGAGAACAGGACTGGAGACAGAGCCAAGACTGGAGGACACTCAGGGATGTGGTGTGTGTGTGTGTGTGTGTGTGTGTGTGTGTGTGCGCGCGCGTGTGTGTTAAGGGTCCTCAGGGGGTTGTGGAGTCCTATATTTGGATTTGGCCACTGATTCTCTCAAAACCCTAAGCCTGTGGGTCTGAAGATCAGTTGAATTCAGCAACTTCATCACTCTCTGGTACATCTAAAGTATTCTCATGTCTATCCTTCCCCTCTGTTCGCAGAGTGGAGACATGAATGTAGAGCAACTTGTAAATGAACCATTGGCCCTCCTTCCCAGCTTCTACATGAAGTCAAAGCTGCCCTGAAAACTGACAAATGCTTTCGCTATGCAAAACCCAGACAACAAACCTGCCTAAAGCAAGCAGGCCCCAGGGGTGCTGTCCAAATGAGCCAGCCCCCTTCCATAAGCAGCTCCCTTGCCAGCGCACATGGTACCCACACTTTCAGTTTTGATGATTTCAGAGATTTTAAAATGTCAAAGAAATTCTGGCTGTAAATGTCCCCACAGTGATTTTGTCATTTTGTAGAGAAAGAAAGAAAGCTTCCTGGCTGGCCAGCCCTTTCAGAATGGTCCAAGCTGTGGGCCCAGCCCCTCCTTCCCAACCCCTTCCTACCACTCCCGGTCCTATTCATATTCTGATCTACACACTTGAAAAGATGTTATTCCAAATGTTCCTGCCAAAGAGGAAATCTTCCTCCTGTTTTTAGAACTGCTGCCAGAAGACTTAATATGCTCGTGGGGCCAGTGGCTGCAGATGCAGGACTTAGGCACAACATGACCAAGCTGGCCAGACTTTGGCTTCAAGGAGTTGGCCTTGACTGAGGTATCACAGCCCAGAGGGAGAAAGGTCTCAGATCCCCTAAAGCTTCTAACTCCAACTGCTCAGAACTACCACCCCCCCCCCCCCACCCCAGGGGAAGGTCTCCTGATTCAGAATTCCCAGTCAGTTGAAAGTGAAAGTGAAGACATGGTTAGGTAAGAATCATTTGCCAAGCTAACCTGTTAAATAATAGAAACTGGTAAGGAACTTTTTAAAACAAGATAATTGCATCATTCTTCACAAGCACTTATTGATGATGGCTACTGTGTGACCACGGATGGAGGCGGCAACCCACATTCAGTGCTTACATAGACAGCTGACAAACTGGCCCAGGGCTTCTGTGTTAAGGGAAAGGCATATGAGGTTCATGTGAGTGGTGGCCACTATGCTATGACAAGTGTGATGAACCAGGAACTTAGACACCTTTCCAGAGGAATTCACGTTGAAGTTGAGATCTGAAAAATATGAAGAGATGGCAAGCAAAAGGCATGTGGAGAAAGGAGATGTCTCTCCCACAAGCCTTCTAGAGAAGCATGGTGTGGCTTTGGGGAGACACAGTAGGTGGGTGCCACAGCCTGGGAATCTAGTGGGCTGTAGGATTGAGGTAGGATTGTAAAGAGGCCCTAGGCTCTGAGTAGGCGGCTGTAGAGGGACAGTGCTATGACCACTCATGACAAACTTGCCGGAGGAGGAGGGAAGGGGAGCAGATGGTAGGAGAGAGAGGTCAGCTCCTGGGGAGGGTGCCCATAGGAGTGCAGCTGGAGGAGGTCCAGGGTCTTCATGCCACTGGGGACCTGAATGCGGACCTCAGCAGCATCCTTAGCAATCAAGTATTTGGTGCTAATTACAGATAACAGCGGGCTTCATTTGCATATTAACGACTGAGTATACTAATTACAAATTAGCTTTATCTATTCATTAAAACAAGACCAGGATGCCTTTTTTACTTGGGAAGGATTTGATAGTGTTGAGTTAAATTACTGTGCACCTGGAAGGAATGAATACCAGCTGCATTTTCTTGTGGGTATTGTATAAATCAGTCTGGTAAAAATAGAGTCAGTAGCAAATTTGAAACCAAAGATGGGGTTCGATTTTGTGTCCTCAGAAATCCAGTGCATACATGCAGATAAGAGTTATTTCCAGCGAACTTGTCAGGAAAGCTCAAAATTATTACACTACAAAGAAGAAAAAAAAATTGTACTGCTCCTTATGCCTGAGGAAGCAGGGCCCCTGAAAGTTCCCTCTGAGGCTGAAGTGCTTCCAGATGAGTGAGGAGGAGGGAGCTGTGCGAGGTGGATGAGGGAGAAAAAGGTGATAATAACGCAAAAAGCCAAAGCAGCCGCCAGTCCAGCACAGCGCTAGGAAAGAAAGCCAAAAGCAGTAGGGGTGACAGCAGCTTTCTTGTCCATGAGAATCTTGGCTCTGAAATCATTGAATTAAGCTCTGCCTTCTCTGGAGCAGGGACAGTGGCACTGGGAAGGTGGAGAGGAGGCAGCATGTGTCTGGGAAGGAAGTGAAGGGGATCCCAGATAAGAAGGTAAGTAGTAGAAGGTACCAAAACCAAGGCTTGGTGCTTGGAATAAAGGATGGAGACAGGGACAGCTTTTCTTTCTTTCTTTTTCTTTTTTTTAAAAAACCTTGTGTGGCTGTTAGTCATGTTGACTCCTTGAAGCCATGTATAAGTGGCATTTTGATACAGAATAAAGATCAGGTCTCTGAAGACATGGAAGACCAGTTTGTTTGGCTTTAATTCTTAAGCCAAGACATTCACAGTCTACTAATTCAACAAAACAGAAACAGAGCAACCATTCTTGGGTGTATGTAGCTGGAACAAATTGGAGACAAAAAGAGCTCAAATCTGCTTCCCCAATCAGTGTGAGGGGAGCCCAGGGAGGGGAGAAGCTCCTGTGTGTTAGCAATCATGAAGTTAGTTTTAGAATCTATCGTGTGGTTGTAGATGGTCTTCATACCTCTTCACAGGTTAGTTACATGCACCTTTTAGGAGGGAATTAAGTTCTACTGAGAGCTTTTGAGCTTTAATGTTAAAGCCATTGGTTAGGGAAACTGTCTGCTTTCTGTGTGTGATTGTTCTTCAGAAGCCAGTTTCAAACTGCTAGAGTAGATTTTAAGAACTTTTCTGGAAAAGCAGCAGCAACATTCTGCTGTGTAAGAAACTCATGCCCAGGCCTTTGCTGATTTCCATACTAAATAAAGATCGTAGTCACTCAGGCAGGCAGTTTTTGAACTTCAAATGTGGGCCCTTAGCCTGCCTGCAGTCCAGGGAGGTAGCCACTATCATGACCTCTGGCATTTAGTGGGTCCAGGCTTAGAGCGGGAACTCAATTTGTTCAGGTCACCTGTTCTTGGCCCTGCTACAGGTCCATCTGGCCTCTTGTTATAGACCAGATTGTCAAAGGGCAGAGATTTGGAGAAGAGGAAAGCTCAGCACACAAACTCACCAAGGCTTCCATGCCTTTCCTCCATCCCTTCCGCTTCAGGCTGCCTATTGATTGGGTGGTGAGTGAGCAGAAGGCTTTCACTTCAGAGGATGCAATAGGAGGGGAAGATGCTCTCAGGGGTGTGTGTGTGTGCGCGGGGGCTTGCTGTCTTCATTTCCTCTTGCAAGCCCATGGTCAGCTCTCCAGACTCCTGAGGGCACTGCTTAGTTCCAGAGTTAGGGCAACAGTGAACCAGGAAAATACCTCAAGTTACACTCCTGGGTGTGTCTGTAATCTGCATCTCGTCTAGACTTTCTAATGGCCCTAGAGGTGCATGGATCTTATCTGAGTCTTCATTTTTGACTAGCAATAAGTTTATACTTATCTAGGCTGATGGCTCCAGGAGTGAGCTGGTAATTTTAGCTGTTGTGAGAGGGAGTTCTCTGAGGAAGGATCACACTTTCAGCACCAAACTACAGCTCAGTTTGGCCCCTAATTGTCTTTGATTTTATCCGTTGCATAAAATGGCTAGTTTCAGATGCAGAAATAAATAAATGGCCGTGCAGTTTTGAAATCTCTTCTCCTTGGAGACGGATCTCATCAAGCTCTTTGCTGTTTCTTGGCTATTTGCGGCTGCCACGGTGCTGATCTGTCTTTATTCTTTTCTATTTCCTGTCCCTCTGCTGTGCTTTCCCAACACTTACCAAAAAAAGAAAAGCATAGTGTCTCTCTCTGTGTCTATCTCCTCTGTCTGAGCCCTGCACAATTTTAGCATGGATGTTCCTTAACATCAAGAATAGTTACTTCATGAGATGACACTCGGAAATCTAGACATGCCTATTTAAATGATAAATTAGAATATAAAAAATGATTTAAAAAAAAAAGCCCACCATTTATTTTCCCAGTAACCATTTCTATACAAAATCCAACATTCAAACCTGGAACGAATAAGCCTGAGAGACCCCCCCCCCCAGGCCCCTGCAGGGAAGGAGAATCCATTCCACAAACAACCAAAGATCCTCACCCCCCCCCCAAAAAAAAGCAGAGACTAGTGGAAGATCTGTATTCTAGCAGCCTTTGCTTCGAGGGAGCCCTGCAGTCTTCAGTCTGCGGTGAGGAGAGTACAGGAGTGAGGGATCTGAATGTATCCTGGGGGTGACAGGAGGAGGAAGGATTCCAGTTAAGGCCAAATGCAGCAGCTAGACAGAAAGAATGTGAGATGCTGGAGCCATTTGGGGATTGGAGTCCCTAGGCCTTGGTACCCACTGAATGGAGTATGAGGAAGGGAGGAGTCGGTAGAGTCATGTTCTGCCTTGTGGACCCAAGAGAGTGTGAATGACAGGATCGGGACTGTGATCAGAGATGGAGCTACAGTAGGTGATGCCACCTGTTTTCACAAGAGCTGGAGTCTAGTTTTCTCCTTCTGGAATCTGAGTGGGCTTGCCTTAATGAGCTGCTTCTAGTGACCACAGTTCAATCGAAGGGACACCATGTGACTTTTCGATACTAGTTTCTGGAGAACAATCTCAGTTCTACACAGGTCTTTCCTGGGGCTCCACACCACCTGGACCACAAGGAGAAGTGATTGATGAACTATACCAGAATGGGCAGGGCACATTTCCTGCTTCACTGAAATGAAAAGAGACTCTGGGTCTGTAGGCTGAAGATGGATGCCTCAACTTTATAAAGGAACTTTGGATGACTGTTCAGGAAGATAGGTGTCATCTCTGTCATTTCTAGATTTTGGAAGTTGCTTGCACTACCATAGGTAGGCCTCCAGTGAAGATCCCCATAGACATCAGAGAGATGGCCCTAGTCATAGCCACTGTCTTTCTACAGCTTGGTAGGAGACATTCAGTGAGAGCTACATAATCTGGGTCAATGCCAGGCCGGGAAAACTATCAGGTGACCACTGTGCTCTGGTTTCTGATGCAGTGATGGGTGATGGGACACCTGGGAAGGGTGGGCTGGGTGGAGGAAAATGGCGCACACAGAAGAGCACCCATGACAAAGGGAGCTAAAGAAGGTTTGCCTCGGCAGCCTCACAGCGGTGGGTTACTGAATGAAATCTCCTGATGTGGCCCTGGGTAATAAGCAGGAAGGGCAGGATGCCAGGTAACTAGCAGCCCAATAGCTGCTGTGACGTGAGAGCGAGGCTGGGGAAAAGGAAGATCCACCAGAATGTCAGCAGGACCAAGAGGGAACGAGAAGGTCATAACTGCCCGAATGTCTTCTACTTCACTGCCTGCCAGTGCCTCCCATTGGCTAAGGCCAGCTGGAGGCCAGATGCTGGAGTGGTAATGATGCAGAGGCATCTCTGAACAGTATGGAGAACAGATGTGGCAACCTTGTTTGGGACATAGCCACCATATGAATGAGTGAGAGGAAAGGTCAAGGTGGAGGTGAGAAATGGCAGTCTTGGAGGGCAAAGTGAGGCTGGACCGAATTCATGCAAGCAGAAGGTGAGGTTGTTGGAACAGGAGAGGCACTGGTATAACACATTGTCATTCCTGTTGGAGCTCACTGAGAAACTAACTCTGAAAGCCTGACTGCCCCTTCCCCTTCAGACCCAAGCACCCTCACACAAAATGTTCCCTTGTCTGGGATGGGCTGGCCCCTAACTCTGTGTAGGGAAGGAGAAAACAGACCAGTCCAGGAGTATACAGACTGAACCCTAGACAGCAGCTAAAAGGTGAGCTACTGCCAACAGAGGCTCCTCTTTATCCCCAGGAGAAGAATTCCTGCACTGTGGAGGTGGAAGGCCGGTCACTCATGAGGAGAAAGTTCAATCCCAGAACTCCACCAACTGCCTGAACTTTCCTAGTCATTTGTGAATGTTGTGGTGTATGTTGTGAACATAGATTTGATGATGTCACCTGTATCTGTTGCTATTTGTTTTTATTTGGAAGCCTCACCTGAGGGGACACTCCTCTGCCCAGGGGACTCTCTATGGAGCACACCAATGGGCTACATTGAAGGGAGAGGCTTCTTCTATCTGTCTGTATTTGATGGTTTGAGTACCTGATTCAAACCTTAAAAAAAAAAGCAAAACAGCAACTGTATTCTCTGAGCTGTACAGATGTGTGGGAAGGACCTGCAGCCCTCCACCTAAGAGGGGAAAATTCAAAGGGCCAGCAAGGGGCTGATGGAGGTCTCTCCTGGATCTGAGAGCAGAGCTGGTGCTTAGGGAGCAGATTGTGGGGGTGGGGGGGAGGATGGTCTGGGGGGATGGTCTGTCTCCTCAGTCACCTTCAGGCTGGTCATGTTTCATCTTCAGCTGGCATCAAGCAAGGACAGCATGCGCTTCCTGAATTCCTGCACTGTGCACAAAGAGACTTGGGTACTACTGGAGGACCACTAGTACTATAGCTGAATGGCAAGAGGGAGATAAGAGTCAGGGCTTCAAAGGAACCTTCCAGATGGTTGGGTTCTGAAATCAGTCAACCTCCCACCTAACCACCCTGGCTAGGAAAACTCAGAGTGCATACTTGCTTAAAATTGGTGTCTGGAGGGCCGGACTGGCTGGTTTCCCCCAGGCAGCTCTGCAGCCTCTTTGCTTCCTTCCTGGTCCTCCAGCCCCAGCATGTCGAATGCATAGAAATGGTTGCTGGAAGAGGTCTCCTGGCAGAGACACTGGTGACAACTGGCCAACAGATGCATAAAGGAACAGTGTCTGAGGACTTGGGGCCAGGGAGTATTCCTAACCCACAGTTAGTGCTTACAATTCAGAAAGAAGCAAAGGGTGTACCCCGGGCATGACAGTTCAGATCAGGGTCATTAAGACTTTGTCCAGCTCTGAGACTGAACTGCTGGTGTGTGTGTGTGTGTGTGTGTGTGTGTGTGTGTGTGTGTGTGTGTGTGTGTGTGTGTGTATTTGTGCATGTATGCACATGTGCAGAACTCCCTTGAGAATTATCAGAATAGTGGAAATGTGGAGCTCAAATTCTAACTGGTCTTAATAATAAAAACCTGAAATCAGATATAAGGGTAAACGCTGAAAGATCAGAGAGACAAAAGCAGCCACAGTTACTTCTTACCTCTCCAACTCCTCAGCCCGAAAGGGGCAAGCTCCTGTCTCTACCTGCCTTGTATTTCTCTCTCCACCCAGCCATGTCACTTCCTGTCTCCACCTCCTAAGTACTGGAATCAGAAGCATGAGATCCCAAGTGCTGGGATTAAAGGTGTGAGCCACCCCTGCCTGGCCTCTACCGTTAACTAGTGGCTGTGTCTGCCCTCTGATCTCCAGGCAGCTTTATTTGGTAGAGGGCAGCAAAATATCACCACAGAAATGGTTTTCTACTCTATCCCACATAGTTCAGACTAAAATACAAACAGAATAATATGAAAGGCTTTCCTTATCTTCCCAGAAACCTGCAGGTATGACCACAAGAAGAAAGGGTTTGCGGCCATAGGATAAGACTGAACTTAAAATTAGAAAGTGCTGTACTTCTCCCAAGGGTGTCCTTTCTGGACTCAGTGGCTCAGCCTCCAGAGGGAACATGCTGATTTTATCTGCCACCTTAGAGCATGTTCCTTATGACATGTGGCAATGATGGAATGGTCACTGAAGAAGCTGGAGAAAGGTAGTCTTGTCCCTGAGAACCCACTATAAGCCAGGCACACCCTAGTCCTGCAGTCTAGTCCCTTTGCTGAATCCCTCCTTTGGGGCCCTGTTGTCTAGAATCCCAGAATCAGTGACCTCAGGCTCAGAGCCAGGAAACATATGTTGGCACCCAGTCGGCTCCTGCCCACTGCCAGGATGGCACTCGTGGCTGTACTTCCTGACAGCTGGGAAGGGAGGGGCTCTGCTTGGCACCCACTGTTAACACTGGTGTTCCCATTTCTGCTGGGGTTCACTGGGAGAGAGACCAAGTGCCAGCACAGCAGATTTGTTTCCCTTTTCCTTTTGATGACTCACTTTTTACCTAAAGAGTAGGCCAGAGGTATTGGGTTGGTCTTGGCTTTGGAATGAAATAGCTCCATGTCTTGGGACTTGGCCAAGGGCCTTTTCCAATGAGTTTCTTCCTTTCACAGGAGAGGCCATGTTCTTGTATGAGCCAAAGGAGAGACACAGATGTCAGTGTGGGCGAGAGAGCTCCAAGTCCAGCTCATTACTTCTATATCTATCATTTGAGGCCAGAGCCAAGAAGAAGCTGGGCTTTCCTACCGGACACAGATGGCAGCAAGGTTGAAAGTTCCCCTTTCTTCAAAGCGCCATGGAGCAGCATACCCCACCCCCTTGCCATTCATCTCCTGTGCACCCACACATTCACCTATCCATTCATCCACCCACCTATCTACCCATCCTCCCGCCCATTCATCCATCTGTCCATTCACTCACTCACTTAGCTGTCAGCTCTCAAGCATTTACCCATCCATCTATTCATACATATTGACACATGGCTGGTGGGGGTGGGGTGGGGGTGGGGCTTCCACATGAGTGATTTAATCAGTGAAATCTGACTTCATAGGAAGATTCCAGGAAAGTTAGCAGAACCACAGGGGTGCCTCCTAGAGTTGGGGTTAAAACAAAAATAAATAAACAAACAAAACCCCAGAGTTAGAGTCTTTATCTCTAAGGGCATGGTTAGGGAACACCACAGAATAAGTTTATTCCACGTCACACTCTTCACAGATGTGTGCACCTGTATTTTAAAACCCAGTGGTTATTTCAGGTCTTCAGAAACACATCCCAAGCATATAGAGAATGTAAATAAGAAAGCCAGTTTTGTAGAGTGTGGGGAACATGGAACATTCCTTAGTATTATTTTCAGAGAGAAAACAGATTCATCACCCAACACACACACACACACACACACACACACACACACACACACGGGGGGGGGGGGTGGAGGGAGGGAGGAAGAAGGAGAGAGAGGGGGAGGGAGGGAGGGAGGGAGGGAGGGAGGGAGGGAGGGAGGGAGGGAGGGAGAGAGAGAGAGAGATACTGAGATTCTACATTCCTCTGGAATGTAACTGACCCCAGTCACATTCTCTGGGGCTTTTTGGGAGGTAAGGATGCAGGACTGGCATGTGAAGGTCCCCTGGAGCCTGGCAAGCCTAAAGCTGATACCTGAGTGAAGTGTGTGTGAGTGTATTGTGGGATGGGGTGGGGTGGTGATGTGTGTGCTTCTTGGTTCCAGTGTTTTCTCTCGGCAAGACCCAAGAATGGTTTTTCCATTTCTAAAGAAGTTTGCCAGCTTACTCTGTTGTTTCCTGAGCAGCCAGGCAATGTGTTGTCTCCAACAACAAAACTGTACAAATTCAGTCTCGAAGGAAATACCTCGCCCAAGGAAGAATCTCACCATGCCAATTGTGGGATGATCATTTTCCACACCAAAAACACACTGAAAATGTTGGCTGTCAAGATACAGAAGCGGCAGAAATGTAAATTCACTTAACACCAGGAGGGAAGAGAAACCATGTTCTGTTAGAACTGCACGCCAAGGACGCTCAGCTCAGCCTTGCGTTTCCGTCTGCGTTTCTGCAGGCTTTGCCACAGCTGTTCAGTCAAAGGACGTGTGCTTTTCAGAAGAGGGGCATCCCCAGTGATGCCTAGCAGGTGGCATTCCTGATGCTCGCAAAGGTTGGGCATCTTTGCCAGGTTTTCCTAGCAGGTTAACATTGAGGTGATGATTAGACTTGGGTGACAGACTGAAGTTCACACCCCTCCCAGTCTTCCTTACAGATCCACAGGGCCCCAGGCTTGCTTCCTCCCACAGTGCTCTCTGCTTTTACTTGTTTGCTGTTTCCTGAAGTGGGTTGTTGGATCCAATTTGTATTTCAATTCAAAGCCAAGCTATCCTTGCTCAGCAGAGTTGCAAAGGATGCCTGTGGCTTGTGACAATCACATAGCCTCTCCCTAGAGAAGGTGTGGTGTGTGCACATGTAAACTGGAGCCTAAACTCATCCTTCAGAGACAAAAGGTCTCATTGCTCAGCCTCTTACTGACGTTAGCTTTGCAAGTGAGACATTGCAAATGTCTCTCATGTGACCTCCTCTGAGTGTGAGGAGACACCTACTTTGCTCATTTGCCTTGTCTAACCATTCTCCAAATCTTACCAATGCTAGTGTCTAATGTATTATCTACCTGACAAAAAAGAATTAGTGTCCCTCATATATGACAGAAAAATGATAAAAACAAAAGTGACCAACTTTCTATGTTTAGCACAGAGGAAAAGATGCTATCTGGGCACCAGAAGCATAGCCCTCAGGCAGGGGTGTTCTGTATGACAGGGAAACTACCAAATAGCAACCCTATGGGTCAAGGGTAGCTCTTGTTTGCCATGGTGAATTTACTTTGACACTTCACATTCTGGTGAAACATTAAAACAGGATTTATGATTCCAGAATGGAATAAGGGTACCCCACTACTTCTAGTTACAATGGAAAATCCTGGATGAAATACATAAGAAAAAAATCAGAAAAAAAATATGTACGATAGAGGAAAGACAGTTGGTGACCATAGCAGTGTGTGTGTGTGTGTGTGTGTGTGTGTGTGTGTGTGTGTGTGAGAGAGAGAGAGAGAGAGAGAGAGAGAGAGAGAGAGAGAGAGAGAGATTGCCTCCTGTATATCCTGGCTTATGAATTAGAGAGGCCCAAATGTGGAAATGTCAATGGGCTCAGCCAAAAATGACTTCCTAAAAATGACTTCTCTAGCTGAGGCCCTGGGAGAGGGAGGCAGTGCAGGGCAGAACTCTACAGTTCCTGATGTACACCAGGATAGCATCGGGCCACACCCTTCTCCCTGGGCACTGCGCTGGTAGGGATGTGGCTAAAGTGTTTGGACTACTCCTTTATCAGCTGTGATGCTAGGCTTTAAATGACAATTGCCTAGAATCGCCTTGGAAAAGAGGTTTGGTGAGGAATGTGGTCCATCAGGCTGGCTTGTGGGCATGTCTGTGGGGGAATTGCCTCGACTATTACCTATGTAAGAAGACTCAAGCCTACTATGCAGCACTAATTTACAGTAAACACCCTTTCTTCACCATGTGAGAGTAAAGAGAGGGTCAGTGGCAACAGCCTGGAGGCTGAGACAAGTGTGGAGGTCATTTGACCCGCTGCCTTGACATTCTTGGTGATGGACAGTATGCTAAAACAGTGAGCCACTGTCAAAGCAGCAAAATGAAATAGGAAGACTTTCCCACAAGGAAAGGACACCCAGCCCCTGTTGTCACAGTGACCATGCTATATTCTTCTCTGAACAAGGTGATTGACAAAATCTATTAATGAACTGTGAGCCTGCCTCAAATGCTTCATGAATGAAAATGATCAGAATAACAGAGCAATAGGTTTGAGAACCAAAATTAGATCACACCAGTTTCAGACTGAGCCCCTGGTGGGTGCCACTAGGAGGCATGAGGTCCTTGTGTCAGACAAGCTCTAAGAAAACCAGGAATACTAAGCATGAAGGACTGTGTCTTCAAAGAAGAGGTGTATAACCCATTTTTGCTCTGAAGGCTGGTGACAGATGTGGCTAATAGCTTGTTGATCTCTGTGCTGTCTGTATGGCCAGGCCACACTGGCTTCCTGGACCCCTGTCATTGTTTATCTTGATCTTGCTTCCTTAGTTAATCTATGGAGTGTCTTTACAGGACACATCACTTGTACTTTACTTCCATGTAATCATGTCGTTAGCTTTGTTGTGCACATGGGGATTGAGTTAATTATCACCAGGAAACTTTTTCCAAATGTCTAAACTCCCCAGTGTTAGACTCTTAAAGTGTGAACCAACACTGGCTACTGAGTTGTATTGAACTGAATTTCCTTCTTGGTTGCTTGCTGGCCATGGTGTTTGCAAAGGTCCCTAACATCTGACAAGGGCGGAGAAAACCAGGAGAAAAATCTTGAAATGAAAACCAGCCACACACCCACAAAAGAAGCCTAAGATTTGTGCTCTGAACCTGCCTAGTCCAGCTTTTCAAGACAAACTTTTTATAGAGAGAACAGTTTTAAAAGGGTTTATAATTACCATAAAAGTGACTCAATAATCAATTATGAACACCCTTGAAACAAATTCTCAGTAAAAAAAAATTCAGATGCTATAAAGGAAAACTAAATAAGAATTATAGAAATGAAAAATAAAATGAATTTTAAATGCCACACAATGTGTTCAACTGCAGGGTGAAATGCCAAAGGGAAGAGTTAGTAAACTAGGGCATAGGTCAAAAGAAATGGTTCAACCTGGACATTGAAAAAAAGATATTTTATAAACCAAGTCTCAAGGATCTGGGGAATAGTGACATATCCACCAGAGTCCTAGAAGAGGAATCTAAGAGGCTGAGCAAACACTGTAAGGAATAATGTCAGCAAAGTCGATGAAACATATGAATGTATAGGTCGGAACACTGTAACAGGTCTTTCTTTGGACCACTAGCTCTCAAATAATAACACAGAGACTTTTATTAATTATGAAAGCTCAGCCTTAGCTTAGACTTGTTCCCAACTAGCTCTTATAACTTAAGTTAACCTGTTTATATTAATCTGTTTTCTCCTACAAGGTGTGTTACTTGGAATCCCCACCTCTCTCATTGTCTCTTGAGTTCCTCTTCCTTAAAGTCCCACCTATCCTCTCCTGCCTAGCTATTGGCTATTCAGCTTTTCATTAAACCAATCAGAAGGTGCTTTGGCAGAAACACATCTTCACAATATACAAAAATATTATTCCACAACAAAATGCCAAGAGAAATATATTCAGAGTAAGTCAAATTCCTAAAAGTAAAAGACAGAATGTCCCGTAGGCAGCCATGTGGAAGCATGCAGTATGGGGTGAGGCGTGATGAAAGCCTAGAATACTTCTCATTTGAAGCTGGAGGGTCTAGGAAGAAGGGAAATACACTTTGAAAGAACAAAATTGTTAGCCCCCAATTCTATATCTCATAAACTTTCCTTAGAAACAAAGATAAAGACAAAACCAAAAAATTCTCACAGATGTTGTCCATACATCTGCTTAAAGAATTACTGTGGGACATTTTTAGACCAGAAAGCAAGTGGTAACAGAGAAAATTGGGAACATTACTTGTGAAGAAAAATGGTGAGCAAATGCCTAGGTGGTTGTGAGTATGCTCTACTTTTTACATAGTTTCCAAGACTGGGAACATACTGCTGAGCTTTGCAGCATATTTAGAAGCAAAAGTGGAGATAACTATCCTGCAAAGGATAGCTATATTCTAAAGAGACCCCATGGCCCCTCCCCAAAGCCGATTTAAATATGAAAATACCAACAAACTTATTAAATGTAAGGTCTAAACACAATGAATTTAAAACTAGAGATTAGCAGAATGGATTTTGGAAAGTGTGGTTTAGCTCATATTTTCTGTGGATAATCACTTGAAAGTAATAATAAGGACTTTTTAAATGTAAAAGCATAAAGAAATCTGCAAATGAATGGAAAGGAATATGGAATGTGTGTCTATCGGGCAGCATAGACTGCTGTGCATAAGAAGTTGCCAGAGAAAAAGGATATTATATAATGGTGAGAAGACATATTTGTCCTGATGTGCACAGTACACAATTTCAAATATCTGAAGGATACACTCCTTTTTAGAGCCAAGGGTCTGGGAAGGCTGAAGGGACCAGCTATAGAGTGAAATCCTGTCTCAACAACAAAATACTAGGCCCGGGTAGATGGCTAAGTTGCTCAAGTGCTTCAGTGGCATCCAGCTTAAAAATAAATTGCACTACCTTAGAGGTGGAGACAGGTAGAGGCTTGGGTTACTGACCAGCTATTTTAGCTGAATGGGTGAACTCCAGGCTCAGTGAAAGACTCTGTCTCAAAAACAAGGGGAAGGCTTCTGAGGGAAGGTCCCTGACATGACATGTTTTCTCTGCATGCAGGTGAACACTCAATTCCCCCCACCCCAAAGCTAAGCTACCTAAATCCAATCAAACGGACAAAACCCTATCTCCTCCCAAGCAGACAAACATAAAGCCCTCAACAACAATGACATCATTGCTTTGAGTAACCTGAGTAACTTTGAGAACCGTAGACAAGATGCCCCCCGCCCCCTGGGAGGGGGATGTGATGAATCCAACCATACCATCTGCCAACATGCTCTACATAACACTGCAGAGATGATGATCCAAGATGATGATCCCTTGAAAGGGGTGAGATGAAAATACAACTGATCAGCTAATTGGATCTGTGCGTCCAGCCAAAGCAGTGCTCCGAAAACTCCACAGCACTAAGAGCTCACGACAGAAAAGGGAAGGACTGAATCCAACAATCTAAGCATCCACCCCAAGACAAGCAGATGAAGAGATGAGCAAGAAGAAATCAGGACCAGGGCAGAAACCGACGGACTGGAGGCGAGAACAGGGAGCGTTCATAAATCTGCAAGCCGGCTCTTAGACAAGAGCAATAAGATTGAATAATCTTCAGCACGTCTGACAAAAATGACAGAAGACACAAATTAGCACTCTCAAGGATGAGAAAGGGGACATTACCCAGATTGTCCCAATTCTAAAATAACAAGAGAAAGTACAATGTTGTGCAAGCGGAACCCGGAGCGCAGGGACATGGACCAGTTCTCCAAAGCCACAGGCTGAGCACTCGGTGGAGATGAAGGAGATGGCGCTTGGTGCAGCCACGCAGCAGCTGAGGACATGCAATTCACAGTTAAGGTTTCCTGAACACAAATATCTTCAGGCTTCTGACAGTCTCTGCCAACCATTTAAGGAAAAAATCACACTAGTTTTACATCCTCTCTTACAGAAAGCAGAAAGGGAGCTCTTTCATCATTAATGCTATGGGGCAAATATTACTCTAATAACCAACCAGGATAATAAAGGTGGAGAAGCAGAGGGCAGAGGAGAAGATGCCACACATCCCAAATCCTCAATAAAATACTGCCAAGTTGAATCTATACAAAAACAATGGTATAATCCACCAGTAAAAATATTTCCCTCATTTACAAAGGATATAATCTAGGCAAGAGCTTTTAAAACTAAAATGTGAACCACACTTAAGACACAAAATACGAAGTCAATACAAAAAAACTCATCAACCTGGAAATGAAAATTCTATTTATAGTAGCTTAAAAAGAAATCTTGAGGATTCAGCATTAGTTGTTGAAAACAACAACATAATGATTCAAAGAGCTGAAGTGGAGTGGGGGCCGTCCCTCAAAGGAACCACATCCTTCCAAGATTACCGTGCAGGCCCAGGACAGCTCCCGTGGGAATCCCAGCGGTCCTGTTTTGTAGACATAGGCAAAGTGACCCAAAATTTCTACGTAAGACAGAAAATCTGAAACAAATGAATCGGCTCTGGAAAGGGAGAGTGACGTTGGAGGAGTAGTACCACGTGACTTTAAGGCTTCCTGAGTGTGGGTCAGAGCAGAGCAGAGTTCAGAAACAGACCTGGGAAAACAAACGAGCAAAAAAACTGATTTGGAAAGTAAAGTTGCAAGACTCCGAGAGTATGATTTTTAGAATGTCATTTTTTTTTTAATTTCTCACTTTCTTCCTTTCGAGTCCTCTCATATACCATGCCTTGTTTTCTTTTATTATTGTTATTGTATGCCTGTGTCTACATAATATATTTCTAAATATAACCTGCTCAGTGCTATGTGATAGTTTCACTGTGTTCTGACAAGTGAAGTTTGTTCGGAGGCAGAGGGCCGAGCTAGCCACTAGCCGACCAAAATTAACCATAGAGGTTTGGAGGACTGTGGATAGAGAGGAGACAGGAAGTAGTAAGGCAGGGCTGAGACAGGACCTCACCTTTTTGGAGAAAGGAACGCAAGAGGTAGGAGGTGATTGATGGTGGGTCTCCTGCTTCTCTGGTCTTTCAGGTTCTTACCCTAATATATGACCCCTGATTTTTATGGATAATTAAATAATTAGTAATTATAATAATTAGACAAGTGCTTCATCTGGTGCCCAATGTGGGGCGTGAATTCACAAGATAGCTGCTTGTCCCCTGGTTTTGCAGCTACTGCAGCCACAGAGCTGCATCTATCAGAACTGCCACACCACTGGCTGGCTTTTTCTATCTTTCTCTAAGTCCTCTGTGCATGTTTAGGATTTTTCTGTTACAGATATCTACAACAGTCTCTGGATACCACCCAAACTCCACAGACCCTAAACTCCAGAGGCACCTGGTTTCCAAATGCTGCCAAATTTATCTGCCCACGACTACTGTCGCTGTCTCTGCCTTCGGGTAGCTTCCTCCACACATGCTTCTTCCACGTGATCTCGTATGTTCATTTTTGGACAGCTGGCTCCTTCTTCCTGTAGGTTGTGGGCTTTCCCTGGACCCCTCCTAGGGCTGCTGCCACACTAAGTAGCCACGTTGATATCCGCTCAGGCATCTACTGTTGTTGCAACTACTATACACTCTCAGCTCACAGCTACACATGAACAGCTGCAGCTGCCCTCAGCTAGGCTGTGCACTGTCTGTGTTCTGTGCCAGACTATGCTACTCAGTGACAGCAGACTCGCACTTCACCAGCAGCAGCAGCAGCAGCAGCAGATTTAGTGAGACAGCTGAGAATTCTTAAAGGGAGAAGTAGTTTTAAAAAAAAGAGAGTTTTTTCCCACATTAAAAATGAGAAACAATATTATGAGGGAGGAAGTTGGGTCTTTGTATGATTTCCCCCAATGGACGGTTTTTAAATGGAATAATTAAATGATGTGATAATTAACTTAGCTGGTATTTACATAATGTCATTTATAATCATTATCAGTTTGATTATTTTTGTTTTATCCCTAAAAACATTTGTTGATATCAATGCCAAATATAAAAAATTAACTGATAAGATACGGTATTTATAAAAGGTTACTACTGATAATATGCAAGCCCTACAACTAATTACTAAAGAAAATAATTCAATTTTGACTGATAAGTTAAAAGCCTTAGAAAAACTTATTAAAATTAAAATTCAGACACAGACAGAGGAATTTAAAAGAGAATCAGTCTCACCATTACATTATGAAATTAGGGAATAGCTCAAAGTTATCAAAAACCAATCGCAATTTATCCAGTCACTATATAGGAACAACCACCAAATGACAGGTGTTTCTAAGGCTATGAAATAACTCACTGGATTTCTGTGGAAATGTTATATTTGAGGAGATTTAAGGGAGCAATAGTTTTATATGGTATGCCTTATATGAGGCAAATGTTACATTTATGGGTAACTAGTAACAAAATTATTGTACAAGACTGGGAAGACTTGAATATAGCAGTATTGGAAACTGGTCCTCAATTACAGTGGATGATCTGGTAGAAAGATGAGATCCAGGTCATTGAACACAAAGTAGGGCTACAGGTATTAAAATTTCCCAAGACCAACTTCTTGGAGAGGGTGATTATGCTGATGGACAAAGACAGTCTATATATGATGAACATACGTTGGCTCTACGTTTGAATGCTTGGACAGACTTAAAGAAGTTGGAAAGAAAACTGAGTCATTTACTAAAGTTATACAGGACACCCCCCCCAAATAAACTTTAACTATTTTTTTTTTTTTTTACAAAGGTTGACTTCAGCCATAAATAAAAATGATGCTAAATCCAGAAGATGGACAAATACTAATTGAATCTTTGAGTTTGAAAAATGCTAGTGGACAATGAAAATGAGTAATTAGGCCTTTAAAGGCAAGATCCGCATTCATACAGGAATGGATCTGAGATACTGAATCTCATAACCATGATGATACTAGGATAAGAGAAGCTGTTATTTCCAAAGGCTTGAAGAAAAATCAAAATGGCACATGTTTTAATTGTGATAAACAAGGTCATCTAAAAAGGGATTGTAGGCAGGGCATTCATAGAAACAATGTTTTTATTAGAAATAATCCACACAGAGGGCCCTTGCTTCTGGAATATACAGAGGGTGTAGCAAAGGCCAACATGGACTAATGAATGCAGATCAACAAGGGACAGACAAAATAAACCTTTGCTGTTGGGAAATGCCTTGGGGGCCTCTTGTAGGCTCCCATGTCAAACTTGGTTTAACCATTCCCTGTCACCATAGGGGTGGGGGAACTCCTCCACAGAACAATTTTAAAGAACCTAATTCCCAGTATATATATATATATATATATATATATATATATATATATATATATATATATATATATATATATATATATAAATAAAACCATACTGCTCTGGAGATAGAACAGCTTTAAAAGATAAAACAAAAATTTAAGGAAAAACTGTAATGCAAGTATTTTGACAAATTTCTATAAATGATCAAAGACCAAAGTTAAAAATATGAATAAATGGCATAATTGAGGGTTTAGAAGATACCTGGGAAGATGTAACAATAATTGCACCAGAATCTTGGCATCCAAATTGGCCTCTTCAGGAGGTAAATGTTCAGCTTTTAGGGATTGGAACTTTGTCTCAGGTAAAACAAAGTGCAAGATGGGTCTAATATTTAGGGCCAGAAGGACAGAGAGAAAAAATAAAGTCATATGTGGCTAGCATAGTAATGAAATTATGGGGATGTGATTTGTTAGAGCAAGGAAATATCCATATTAACATTCCTTCAACTCAGAAAAATCATAAACTAATGTATATTCCTGAGATAAATATTAAAATGTATTATAAAGAGTAGTCATCAATCATTCAGATTATACCTAACAGGGCACAACAGCTGCTGATCTTTCAAAGGTACTAACAGCCCTACCTTTAAAATGGTTAACTGATAAACTTTTTGGTAGAAAAATTGCAGTGGGAAACATGTGCCCTTCTACCTATGACCTTTGGGTACCAGTCCATAGGCCATGGCCTTTGAGATAGCTTAAGATCTGGGATACACCTACATGAGCCCCTTCTCTGGGCCCAGCAGTGTGAAGCAGTATGGATTGGTCCACAGTCTTTCAAAGGCTCTGTGATTGAGTTTATCATATGCTGTATAAGTGAGCTGCTCCCCAATAGAACCTTTTAATAAATAAACAATTTCTTAATCATCTATGGATTTCTTGCTTTAAACATTGGACTTTGACATCAGAAAAAAATTATAGGCTTTAAAATAGCTGGTATAGGAGCATCTAAATGCTCAACATAATAAAGAATTGACCAATCCTTGGAATTCTCCTGTATTTATAATTAAAAAGAAATCTGAAAAAAATCTGATATTGTTAACAGATTTGAGAGCAACAAATTGAGTAATTCACCTATATTAGCTAAAGGATGGCTAGTAAAGTGATTGTTTTAAAAGATTGTTTCTTCAATATGCCTTTATAAGAACAAGATAGAAAAACATTTGCCTTCACAGTGCCTGCTTACAATTCCCAGCCTATTAAAAGATATCAATGGAAAGCTCTTCCACAAAGAATGTTAAACAACCCTACCTTGTGTCATTATTTTAAATAATAACATTTGAAAATAACTTAAAATAAATATCCTTAATCTATAATGTGCCCTTATATAGATGATATCTTACTAGCCGATTCAGATGCAGATTCCTTAGAGAAAATATTTGAAAAGTAAAGAAGATTTTACCTTGTTGGAATTACAAATTGCTCCTGAAAAAAATATAAAGAGGAGATTCTATTAATTACTTAGGATATAGAATAGGTTTACCAAAAATTCAACCACAGAATGTACAAATTATGACAGATCAATTACAATGTCAATTATAAATGTCATTTTTTTAATTGCTGGGAGATATTAACTGTTTATGATTCACAATTGGATTGACAACTTAAGAACTTAGTAATTTTTTTCAGACCTTACAAGGTAACAAGGACTTTAAAAAGTCTGAGAAAATTATCATCTGAGGCTGAGAGAGAATTGGCTTTGGTAGAAAAGAAATTACAGGATGCACACATGGGTCATTTGGATCCAGAACTTGATTTATTCTGATTATTTTACCTTCCATGTATTCCCCTACAGGAATCCTAATACAGGGAGAAGATAACATCTTACAGTGGATATTCCACCACACAGAGTAAAAATTAAAGACCTACGTGGGAAAGGTTTCTGTTTGGAAAGAAAAATCAAGACTTTGTCAATTATCAGCAATAAGCTCAACAGAAAATGTAGTATTTTTTACTAATGCTGAAATTTCTTCATAATGAACAGAAAATAAATATTAACAAGGAGCTTGAAGTAATTTTTTTTTCAAAGAGATTAGCAGCAAATATGCCAAAAGCAAGACTATCCAGTTTATAAAGAGAACTAATTGAATCCTTCCTCATGTTGTGCAGGAACATCGATTTCTGGAGCCTCTGTACTGATAACAAAAACAAAAACAAAGAACAGGGAAGGTAGGTTATAAATCAGGGAATTTGAACAAAATGGCTCAAAGCCCTTATGATTCTGTTTAAAAGTTAGTTATATACCATTTTATGGTATTATTAGATTTTTCAGAACCTATTAACATAGTTACCGACTCTTAATATCAAAAAGAGTTGTTTTACATATTGAAACTTCTTAATTTATTCCAGATGATTGAAAATTGACTTTAAAAAAGTTTATTTTAATAAAAATCATTTACCTATAACACATATCAGATCACATATGGGTCTACCAGGCCCTCTAGCACAAGGTAATGATGAAATTAATCAACTATTGGTTAAAAATGTGCTAAAAGCCTTAAAATTTCATAAAATACCATGTTAATAGTGAGGGTTTGAAAAAAGATATTTTTCATCACTTGACAACAAGCCAAAGAAATTATAAGGAGATTTTCTGTTTGTTTTTTATAAAACCAAACTCCATTACCTGCAGGAAGTAATCCTAAGAATACTCAAAGAAATGAAATTTGGCAAATGGATGGGTTTCATTTTGCACCCTTTAGAAAATTAAAATATGTATACCACACCATAGATACACATTCAGGATTTCAATGGGTAACTGCTTTGAGTTCTAAAAAGGATGATTCTATAATTACACAGTTTATTAGAAATTATGGTCATCATGGGGATATCTGTACAAATTAAGGCCAACAATGCTCCAGCGTATGTCTCTAGTAAAATGAGTCAGTTTTTATTTGCATATAACGTCATAAGCATATTATGCCAATCCTACAGGACAAGCAGTTATAAAAAGATCTAATCAAACTCTAAAATATATGCTTAATCAATAGAAAGGGATAATAAAGACCCCCAGAGATTGCACAATGCTTTCTTAACTTTAAAATTTCTAAATGTTTATGAGAAAGGAATGGCAGCTGTGGAGAGATAGTGGATAATTGAAAAAACTGCTGAATTAAATGAGCCTGAATACTTTAAAGGTGTGTTGACCTCAGAATGAAAATCAGAATATGTATTGCATTGGGGAGGAGGTTTTGGTTTTGTTTACACAGGAGAAGAAAAGCTATGATACCAATCTAAACTAACTTATAAAATTAACAAATGCTTTTCATTTGATCAGATATATCTTGTCAAAAAGGAAACTGCCCAAAGTTAGGGTTGGGGGAAGGCTTGTTTTTATTATCCCAGGAGAATGAAGGCATCTAACTAAGGAATTTAAAACCACTGGACAAATGAGACATCTGACGAAAAGGAACAAATTATTCAGAGAAAATTGGCTTATTGGCATATCACATATCCAGCAGGATAAAATTTTGTGAAATTTCCAACAGGATATAATTTTATAAATCTTCCCAAATGTTTGTTTCTGCTGTTTTCTACAGACATTTAATGCAAATGGTCTTTTTGGAGACCCACTTCAATTGAAAATTAAACCTGACTTTAGAGTTGGAACCTGGCTCTCTCCTTCTCTAAACCCAAACATGTTTGTTAAAGGAAAATCCAAAATCTCTGTCTCATATCAGGAAAGTCACCTGATATGGGATAGAAGAAAAACCAAAATTTAGTGACTATTCTAGTGTCACTAATTTCGTAATTTTATTTGTATTCTTTAAAACTTTTCTTAAAATATAACTATTATCTTTAAATTTACTATATATATATACACTTTTAAACTTTTTCAATATTAATACTCATATAGAGTGCTAACTAATCCTAGAAAAAGTCTTCATTTAGCTTCCCTTGTATAATTTTGGGTTTGAGTCTCTTATCACATAAGTAGGAAGTAAGTTTTTCTACTCTGGATGTACATAACAAATTATGATCCTTTACCCTCTCAAGATGTGTTGCATATCACATTTAAATGTTTAAGTTTTCTTCAATGAACCATGACCATGCCTAACAAAGACCTTTGAAGTCTCCAAAAGGAGGATGGGGCCCCACAATGATGATTCTATCTGGATTATGTTATTATCACTAAACTGACAAACACTACTCAAACATCAGCTTTTGACTACAAACTGCTCAGGACAATATCAAGGTAGCTATCTGAGATGGTACAGCTTCACAGACTACTATAACCACAATTCTCAAGCTTATCTCAGTAAGTTCTATGCTTTCCTATTTCACAAAATCTGGAGAACAAATGATACAGTTAGCTTTCCCAGGACTTGACAATTATCTGAATATTTTTTCAGGGTCCCCCCAAAATGCTGTCACATCCTCAACAAGAAGAAATAATTTTAAGAACATAACCTCCACATTCCCAAGATGTGGGTGGGCAGTTTTTGGTCATTCAGTGGGTAATAAATATTTACCATTGTTTGGGGTGCTTGACTATAAGTTGATATTGGTAATGGTCAGAAAAAGGCTGAAAAAAGAAATTTAGATTCATGGATCTTATTCTGAAAAGATAAAGGGGGATGTAGAAATGATAAGATGCAAGGGTAGATTTTACATTGGTATGGATTTTTGAATATTGATGTAGATTAAAGTTTATTTTTGTTGGAACCTATTGTACATATATTTCTAGTCTTGTTTAAGATATTGTCCCTATACAGCTCATTGAACAATGTAATGTAAATGTCTAGTCCTTGAAAGTTATTATTACAAACTAAGATATTAAAGAAATGCAGGATAGTAGTCACCTATTACAGTCAAACTTATAGTCATGTTAGATATGTTTTCAAGGTCAAACAGAGACATATTTTAGATAGACTGGTGGTCTTCAAACACTTCAGAGATCTACAGAGTATGACATTTAAGATGTTTTAATAACATTTTTTTTTTTGACAAGACATGTCTGCTCTTGGTAGCAGCAATCTACTTCAGAGAAGATGGTGCATTATATGGGCATCAGAGAAAATCCATTGGGAGTTTAGTTTCTTTGTGGCAAAAGTTATTCACTGGGCAAGAAATTGTTCTTGGTTTAACTGCCGATATTGCTGTCCAAATTGGACAAGCAGGACCACACAAAAAAGTGACTTCTGAAGCTCACCAAATCAAGGTGGAACAGTTCTTCAAAATTCCTGCTTCACAGAAAAGTCTGTCAGATATTCTAGCCCTGTACACCTAAGATGGATCCCCCAGTGTTACAGAAGAACTTTGGATGACTATCCAGGCAGCCAGCTATTTCTGTCATTTCTTAGTTTTGGAAGTTGTTTGCTCTGCACTTCCTGTGGGATCCTCTTAGCCAGCAGCTCAATTGATGCAACCTAGTCCCACTACTGGAAGCTCACTTGGCTACAATATGTAGCCATTTGAGATTCTGTATTCTTCATTACTAGGTGTCCTCATTAGGATCACCATCACAGATCCCAAGAAGTTCCCAACATTAGGTTTACACATCATCCCTCAATGCTTCCCTGCCCCCCAGCTCTATTCATCTCTTCCCGAACTGTATCCTTCCATCCAATTTCCCTGCTACCTAATTCCTTGCTCTTATCTCCACTCCTCCAGTCAACCCTTAAAGTTTACTCTATTTTCCCCTCCCAGGGAGATCTATGAGTCATCCCTAGACCCCTTATCTTTACTTAATCTCTCTGGGTCTGTGAATTGTAGCTTGGTTGTCATTTACTTAACAACTAATATTCACTTATAAGTGAAGATATACCATATTTATCTTTCTGGGTCTAGGTTACCTCACTCAGATAATTTTTTTTTACAGTTTCATCCTTTTTCCTGCAAATTTCATGATGTCACCTTTTAAATAGCTGAGTAATACTCCATTGGGTAAATGTACCACAATTTCTTTAAACATTCTTCTGCTGAAGGACATCTCTGTTGCTTCCAGTTCCTGAATATTGTGAATAAAGCCACAGTGAACATAGTTGAGTAAGTATTTTTGTGATAGAATGGAGCATCCTTTGGGTATATGCTCAAGAGTCTTGGATCTTGAGGTATATTGATTTCCAACTTTCTGAGGACCTGCAATATTGATTTCTGTAGTAGTTGTATAACTTTGCACCCCTACCAGCAATGGAGGAGTGCCCCCCTTGTTTCATATCCTTGACATCATGAGCTGACACTTGTGTTATTGATCCCAGCCATCCTGACAGGTTTAAGGTGGAATCTCAAAGTAGTTTTAATTTGCATTTCCCTGATAGCCAAGGATGTTGAACATTTCAAGTATTTCTCAGCCATTTGAGTTTCCTCTATTGAGAATTCTCTGATTAGATCTGTTTCTCATTTTTAAATTTGATTATTTGGTTTGTTGATATCTAGTTTTTTTTTTTTTACTTATTTATATATTTTGTGTATTAGTTTTCGCTCAAATATGGAGTTGGTAAAAAAATTTTCTCTCATTCTGTAGGCTGCCACTTTGTCCAATTGTTGATGTCCTTTTTCATACAGAAGCTTTTTAGTTTCATGAGGTTACATTTATTAATTGTTTATCTTTGTGCCTATTCTATTGGTGTTCTGTGCAGAAAGTTGTCTCCTGTATCAATGCATTCAAGGCTATTCTCACTTTCTCTCCTGTCAGGTTCAGTGTATCTGGTTTTATGTTGAGATCTTTGATCTACATAGGGTTGGGTTTTATGTAGGGTGATAGTAGCATATATTTGCATTCTTACACATGAAGCCATCCAGTTTGACCACACCATTGGTTGAATATGGTGTCTTTTTTTCAATGTGTGTTTTTGGCTTTTTATCAAATGTTAGTTGTCCACAGGTATATGAATTTATGTCTGGGTCTTTAATTCAATTCCATTAATCAGGTGTCTGTTTTTATGCCAGTAACATGTAGCACTACTTGAAATTAGAAATGATGGGACCTCCAGCAATTCTTTTATTATTCAGGATTGTTTTAGCTATCCTGTTTTTTTTTCCCGTATGAAATTTCGAATTGTCCTTTCAAGATATGTAAAGAATTGTATTGGGGTTTAGGTGGGGGTTGTATGAAGTTTGTAGATTGCTTTTGGTAGGACGGCCATTTTTATTATGTTAGTCTTTCTGATCTGTTAGCATGGGAGATCTTTTCATCTTCTGATGCCTTCTTCAGTTTCTTTTTTCCAAGACTTAATTTCTTTTTTTGTCAAATAAGCCTTTCCCTTGTTTGGCTAGAGTTACCCCAAGATATTTTATGTTATTTGTGGCTATTGTAAAGAGTGTTGATTTCTTGATTTTGTTCTTAGTATGTTTGTCATTTGTATATGGGAGAACTGCTGTTTGTTTGAGATAGTCTTGTATCCAGCCCCTTCACTGAAGTTGTGTATCAGCTGTAAGAGTTCCCTGCTCAAACTTTTGGGGTTCCTTATGTATACTATCATATAATCTATAAATGTAATACTTTGACCTCTTCCTTTCTGATTTATATCTTTTTGAACTCCTTCAGTTAGCTCTAGCTAAAACTTCAAGTACTATATTGAATAGATATGGAGATAGTGAACAATGGTATCTTGTTCCTGATTTTAGTGGAATTACTTTAAGTTTCTCTCCATTTAATTTAATGTTCCTATAGGCTTGCTGTAGATTACCTTTATTATGTTTGGTATGTTCCTTGTATTTCTACTCATTCCAAGACTTTTTATCATAAAGGGTGTTAAATTTTGTCAAATGTCTTTTCTGAATCTAATGAGATGATTGTGTGTTTTTTCTTTTAGTTTGTTTATATGGTGAATTTCATTTCTTGATTTTCATATACTGAACCCTACATCTCTGGGATAAAGGCTACTTAGCCATGGATAATCTTTTTGTTGTGTTCTTGGATTCAGTTTGCAAGCATTTTATTGAGTTTTTTTTTTTTTTTAAATCTAAGTTCATGAGGGAAATTGGTCTGTAATTTTTTTTCTTTGTAGAGTCTTTAAATGGTTTTGGTATCAGGAGAACTGTGACCTCATAAAATGAATTGGACAATGTTCACACTGTTTCTATTTTGTGGGCTAATTTGAGGAGAATTTGCATTAACTCTTCTCTGGTAGAATTCTGCTTGAAAACCATCTGACCCTGGGCTTTTATTTTTTTTTTTGAATGTTATTTGGGAGATTTTTAATAACTGTTTCTATTTTATTATGAGTTATAGGTTTATTTAGATTGTTTATTTGATCTTGATTTAATTTTGGTAAGTGGTACCTGTTGAGAACGTTATCAGTTTGGTTTAGATTTTCCAATTTAGTGTTTGGATAAGTGTTTGTCTATCTTGTTGAGTTTCTCAAAGAACCAACTCTTGGTTTCACTGATTCTTTGTATTATTCTCTTTGTTTCTCTTTTACTGATTTCAGCTCTCAGTTTGATTATTTCTTGCTATCTATTCCTTCGGGGTGTCATTATTTCTTTTTGTTTTAAAGTTTTCAGATATGAGTTGGTAGTATGACTTTTCCTTTGCTTATGTAGACATATAGTGCTATGAAATTTCCTCTTAGCACCATTCTTGTGTTCCATAAGCATGGATATTCTGTGTATTTATTTTCACTGAATTCTAGAAAGTCTTTGATTTCTTTTCTTATTTCCATCTTAGCCAACTTTTTATTCAGTAGAGAGTTATTCAGTTTCCATGAGTTTGTAAGCTTTTTTTTTGTTTTTGTTTTTTTCTGTTGTTGTTAATATCCAGTTTTAATCTCTGGTGGTCTGATAGGGTGCAGGAAATTATTTCAGTTTTCTTGTATCTGTTGAGACTTGCTTTGTGTCTGAGTATGTGGTCAATTTTCAAGAACATTCCAAGAAGAGTAGAGTAGAAGGTATATTCTTTTGTGTTTGGGTAAATGCTCAGTAATTACCTGCTAGGTCCATTTGGTTCAGAATGTCTGGTAGCCCCAGTATTCCTCCATTTAGTTTTTGGATGGCCTGTCCATTGGTAAGAATGGGATATTGATGTCTCCTATTAGTGTGTGAGGGTCAATATGTGATTTAAACTGTAGTAGTATTTCTTTTACAAACTTGGATGCTCTTGGGTTTGGTGTGTAGATGTTAAGAACTGGAATGCCTTCTTAGTAGAATTTTCCTTTGATGAGTATGTGGAGTTCTTTTTTTAAAATCTTTTTTGATTAGTTTTGATTTAAAATTTATTTTGTTAGATATTAAATTGGCTATACCAGCTCACTTGTTAGGTTCATTTGCTTAGAATATTTTTTTCCCAACCCTTTACACTTAGGTAATAACTATCCTTGATATTGAGGTGTGTTTCTGGATACAGCAGAAGAATGGATCCTGTTTTCTCATCCATTCTGCTAATCTCTGTCTTTATATTGGAGGAGTGAGACCGTTTACATAGATATCAATGACTAATGGTCGATGATTCCTATTGTTTTGTTATTTGTGGTGGTACTAGTGTGTGTGTGTGTGTGTGTGTGTGTGTGTTTCCCTTTTATTGATTTTTCTGGTGTGAGATGATTTATTTCCTGTGTTTTCATGGTTAACCTCCTGAGGTTGGAGTTTTCCTTTGAACATTTTCTGTAGAGGTGAATTTGTAGATAGATATTGTTTAAATTTGACTTTAGTATGAAATATCTTATTTTATCCATCTATGGTGATTGAAAGTTTTTCTGGGCATAGTAGTCTGAGCTTGCAGACTGGACATTTGTGGTCTCTTAGAGTCTGCAGTAATCTGTCCAGGCTCTTCTGACTTTTAGAGTCTCATTGAGAAGTCATGTATAATTCTAATAGTCTGCCCTTTACTCCCTTTTCCCCTTGCAACTTTTTATATTTCTTCTTTGTTTTGTATGTTTAATATTTTGTTTAGTATGATATTCTCTATACTTCTTGTACTTGGGTAGACATCTCTTCCTTTAGGTTAGGAAGGTTTTCTCCCATGATTTTGTTGAAAACATTATGGACCTTTGAGCTGAGATTCTTCTCCTTTCTCTATACTATTATTCTCAGGTTTTATTTATTTTTTTATGGAGTCCCAGATTTCCTGGATGTTTTTTAGATTTAGCATTTTCTTTAACTGATGCATCCATTTCTTCTATCATATCAATGCCCAAGATTCTCTCTTCCATCTCTTGTATTCTATTGGCAAAGGTTACCTTTGTAGCTCCTATTTGAATTTCTAATTTTTTTTACTTTCAGAATTCCCACAGTTTGGGTTTTCTTTATTGATTCTATTTCCAATTTCAGGTCTTGTATTTTCTTATACTGTGCCTTCCTGTATTTTTTCCTATATATTTCCTATATTTCTTTAAAATTAATTTCCTCTTTAAGAATCTTTTATGATATTCATAAAAGCTTTTAAATGGCCTTTTTGTGTTTAGAATATGTTCTAATATTCAGGGTTTACTGGGGTAGGATAATGGGTTTTAGTGGAAACACATTGCTCTGGATGTTGTTGATGGGCTTTAGTGCTAGTGTCTTGGCATCTAGGTTTGAGATAATTAAAGGTCTAGGTGCTGACTTCTATCTATGCTGAATGGGTGTTTTGTTCCTTAGTTTTTGTTCCTTGTCTGGATGACTTGTGCTGCTGTTTTCCTGCCCTGTTTAGCTGCTGTGTTCACAGAGAGTTAGAGGCTGGGTAATTGGGATGGGTTGGGGGAAGAAGGATGGGGGGAGAAGGTCTTTATGATCCTTTGGGGATGGGACCAGAGAGGAAAGGGAGACCACAGCAGGATTCCAGACCCAGAGGTGGGCATGAGATTGGGGAACTGGATCTCAGGAGTAGTAGGAGAGATACGGGTCTGCCTTCAACCTACTTGTTATCCTGGAAAAAGCAACCCTTGGGTTAGCAGGAGGTGCCTACTGGAGTTGGAGTTTGGGATGCATCAAGCTCAGGGAAGGAAGTTAGGAGGGGAGGGCTTGTAAGATCTGCAGGAAATGTGGACAAAGTTCATGGAAAGTGGCAGCTGGTATTCTGTTGCAGTGCTAGGGACAAGACTGGGGATTTGGTCTGGAGAAACATAGAGATAGGAAAAGGTCCACAGGCAGCCTACCTGGTTTTCTGGCAGGCATGGGGTGCCTGTTGGAGTTTGGGGTGTGATGTATGAATGTCTTTCTATATGCTCCGAATATCATTCTTTAAATAAAGGAACTGTTTTGGCCTGTATCAAGCACTGTAGCAGCAGGCAGGAAATCAGAGCATAGGTAAGAGAAGGGCAGAGTCATACAGAGAGACACGATCCAGCATGATGCAAGATGTAATGAAATAGGTAAGCCATATGCCATGTAGAAAGACATAATAATGGAAATGGGCTGAATTAAGATGTAAGAACTAGCTAGCAATATGCCTGAGCCATTGGCTGAACAACATGAAATTAATATCAGCATCTGGGTCATTTTGGAGGCCTAAGCAGCGGCAGGTGGCTAGGTGCCTGGGACAGCAGGTCTTTGGGTCTGGTACTCTGGCTGAATGGGGCCAAAAACCTCTTGTTACAGGGTTGGGTGAGGGAGGTTACAAGGGGCTGGTTTGTGGAATCCAAAGGAGATGTGAACAAAGGGAGGTCAGGATGTAGCTGGTGTTCTTTCTAGTGAGGATACTGAGGGACTGGGTCTTGGGGAACAGAGAGGCGAGAAGGTCTGGGGCAGTTTACCTGGTTTTCTGGCAGGTGTGGCCTATGTGGTGTCTATTTCTGTTGTTGTTTAGCTCATGTTTGGGCAGTCAAGTTGGTGAGATTTTATGGCTGTAGCTTCTGACATTAGTAGGAGGCACAATTTCACAGCAAACTCCACTTTTCACTGGCTCTTACCACCTTTTTGTTCTGTCCTCTGCAATGTTCCCCGAGCCTGAGGTGCAGGAATGTTTTGTAGTTTATCCAGTGGGACTGGAATCCACAGCACTGTATTTGAGTTAGTTGTGGTTTTCTGTAATGGTTGCTGTCTGTGGCAAAAGGAAATTTCCTCGAGGGGTGAGAATACCATTTGTTTGTGGGTATAAGAACAAAAATGAAGCATATATTTAGACATTAGCTGGTTTAGTAAAGTAGAAGTTGTAGGTTCTCCTCTAAGATCCATGACTTCACCAGCCCTGGGTAGTTGCCTAGGTTTCCAGTACCAAGCACCATCTCCTTCCTGCTGAGTGGGTCTTACGGTCAATTAGAGAGCTGTTGGTTACCACCAAGGTAAGCATGTCACTGCCGCACCTGTATGCTTATTGTGCTATGCTGATTATTGTTCTTCCTAGGCATAGCTACTGCAGTATTGTTTGATTCTATCCTTTGGAAGTTTCCATGGCACCACCTGACACCATGAAAGCTAATCCACAGGGAGGAGGCATTCAAGTCAGTTCCAGCTAAGTGCCTCTGGAGGGCAATAGCAATAGACTGTATGTTTGGGGAGTCTCTTGTACAAAGCTGACTTACAAATCAAAGAGGGCTTCTCATGCTGGGTTGAAGTTATGGCTCAGTGGTTTTTGCTCTTGGAGGGGGCATTGTTGGCTCAGATGAAGAAAGTTCATTTAAACGGAATATGCATGTTTATTTACAGAATGCTATGTATTATAGTTTTTTAAAAAAGGTAAATAGTTAATAGTATAAACCTTTTGGACTTTTTCAGACATTCTTATTGTTATTTATCCACCACTCTTCTATATCCTCACCCTCCTCCCTAAAGGGTCCCCCTTCCCATTTCTCCCATCAGATCCCTGTAGGGGATTGTGTTGCTTCATTGTAAATAACTGTCCCACCCACTGGTTTAATAAAAAGCGCTGATTGGCCAAAGGCAGGCAGGAAGTGTGGGCGGGGCTACCAGACTAGGAAAAACTCTGAGAACAGGAAGCACAGAGCAGAATGCCAGAGAGAAGCTGGAAGAAGCAGAGGACAACTATGCTGCTCTAAGAAAAGGTACCGAGCCGCATGGCTGAACAAGAGACATGGGTTAGATGAAGGGTAGAGAGCTAGCAAGTGATATGCCTGGGCCTGAGGCCAATCAGCCTAAAACTATAGTAAACCTCTGCGTGTCTCTGTGGGACTGTGGGTCCAAAACCTTGAGGTTAGGCCCAAAAGTCTGGGACAGAAACCTCATACAACAGATCCCTGTATCCTGTACTTGTCTCTTTCCCCTCCCAAAGAGATCCCTTCCTCCCACTTTTGTTGGATCAGGTTATGTGGGTCCTGCATTCCTGTTTCTATTGCTCTTTCCACTCCCCACTCCATTGATGGTCTTTTCCTGTTCCTGCTTTCTGCAGTTACTCCAGGGTATGAGCTCGCAGCTGAGGTTTGGAGCTAGGAGCCCTTGTAACATTTGACTTCCTGGGTCTGGGCTCACTCACACCGTATGATCTTTTCTAGGTTCCATCTATGTATCTACAAAGCTCATGAGCTCATTTTTCTTTACAGCTGTGCATCTGTATCACATTTTCCTTATTCATTTCGGTGTTTAAGGTCATTTCAGTTATTTTCGAATTGCCACGAGGCGAGCAGCAATGACCAGGGCTGAGCATGAACCTGTAGAGTAAGTCCTTCGGACATATGCCAAGCACTTGTATAACTGGGTCATGTGGTGGGTTTCCTTTGCACTTTTGAGAATTCTCCACACTGATTTCCCCAGTGGCTACACCAGTTTGCAATCTCAGCAACAGTGAATGAGGTTCCCCTTTTTTCTATATCTGCTCCAGAATTTATTGTCCATTCTTCCATTGATTTTTTTTTTTTTTTTGCCATTCTGACTGAAGTAAGATGAAATATCAAGGCTGTTGTGATTTGCAGTTTTCTACCCATTGCTTTTCTCCTGTTGAGAACTCTCTGTTCAGGTACCAGGTCCATTCTTTGAATGAGTCATTTGAGTTTTGTTATTTTTTGAGTTCTTTATATATTTTGGATATTAATCCACTGTGAGATGTATAGCTGGCCAAGAGTCTTTATGATGTGCAGGCTTCCTCCTCACCAGGTTTATTGCTTCTTCATCTTTTCAGAAGTCTTCTACTTTTATGAAGTACTACTTGTCAATTATTGGACTTAATTCTGGACAAACGGAGTCCTGTCCTGAAGTCCTTCCCCACACCTGCATCCTGTGGGATTCTGCCTGTTTCCTTCTTGCATTCTCTGTGTTTCAGGTTTTACTTTGGGGTTTTTGGTCCATTTAGATTTTGTTCAAGGTGAGAGACAGGTCTGATTTTGTTCTTCTGCATATGGATATCAGTCTCCCCACCAATATTAAGTGGCTGAAGTTATATGTGCTCACATTGGGTCTTTGATTTTGGCCCATTGGTGTGCATGGGATTTCTTCCGTTTTCTCTTATCTTTCTCTCTTTCTTCAGAGGTTTGTAGAGATTCTTCACTTCCTTTGTTAGGTTTATTTCTGGGTATTTTATTCTCTTTGAGGCTATTGTGAATGGAAACATGTCTATGATCTCCTTCTCTGTGTGTTTGTTGGTGGTGCTGTCTAGAAAACTATTGATTTGTGCAAGCTGATTCTGTACCCTGCCACACTGCTGAATTAGTATATATTTTCTAGACTTTTCTGGTAGAATTTTTGGGATCTTTAATTTATATCATTTACACATATCTTCTTTCCCTATTTGTAACTATTGAATGGATTTCTAGCACAATGTTGAAGAGGGATGGGAAGAGTGGACGTCCTGTCTTGTTCCTGACTTGAGTGTGTGTCAAGCTTTTCTCCGTTCAGGATAATGATGACTGTGGGTTTCCTCTTTTTTTATGTTGATATATGTTCTCTCTAACCCTACATTCTTTAGGGCTTTTATCGTGAAGTCATTTTGGATTTTGTCACTGACCTTTTCTGTATCTATTGAGATGACCTTGTAATTTTTCTCTTCATCCATTTATGTGTTTTATTAAAATTATTAGCTTGTGCTCATTGAATCATGCCTGCATTTTAGTGATAAAGTTGACTTGGTCATGGTATATAATATTTTTGGTATATGTCTGGATTCTGTTGCAAGTGTTTTATTGAGCACTTTTGAGTCTATGCTCATCAGAGAAATTGATGTGTAGTGTTGTTATTGTATCTTTATTGCTTTTGGCATTAGAGCGATACTGGCTTTGTAGAAGGAGTTTGGGAGTACTTCTGTTTTTAAATTTCTTTGAATAGTTTAGGAAGGATTGACTTTACGTTTTCTCTGGTAGAGTCATGCTGTGAACCTGTCTAGCCCTAGTGTCTTTTTGACTGGAAAGCTTTTCATTAATATTTCAATCTCATTTCTTATGGGTCTGTTTAGGTTGCTGGGTTCCCCTTAGTTTAGTTTTGATGGTTTGGTTTGATCTAGAAATGTATTGATTTCTTTTTGGTTTCCCAACTAAATGGAATACGGGTTTGTAAAGCCCTTCCTTATGATATTCTGAATTTCTTTGGTGTCTCTCATAATGTGTCCCAGTTTATTTCTGATTCTGTTAACTTGAGCACCTTCTTTTTTCTTTTGGTTTGTTGGTCCAAGAGTCTGTCTATCTTGTTTATCTTCTCAAAGAACCTAGTCTTATATTCATTAAATTTCTATATTGTTTTCTCGGTATTTCACTGATTTGTACACTGATTATGTTATTGCTTGCCTTTGATTGGGTTTGTATTTAGTTTTTTCTTGCTTTTCCAACTTTTGAGTTGCATCACTAAGCCATTTATTTGGGCTCTTTCTGGTTTTTAAATATAGACACTCAGAGCTATAAATTTCCCTTGTAAGATGACTTTCAGTGTCTTACAGAGTTATAGATAGCATTGCACTTTTCTTTTTCATTTACTTCCAGGGAATTAAAAAAAAATCTTTCTTGTTTTCTTCTTGAATTCATTCATTATTCAGTAAGGGATTATTTATTCTCTCTGAGTTTGTATATTGGCTAGAGATTTTTTTTTTTTTGCTTTCAATTTAAATTTTTATTACAATGTAGTCAGGTAGAAAACAAGAAATACCTTCATTTTTTTTTTGACTCACCACACTCCCCTTCTTGCCCTTCATAGGCTTGTATCCATATCATAATGCAAAAATGCTTTCAGTTCAACGTCAAAAGTCCCCATAGTCTGTCATAATCTTCACACCATTTAAAAGTTCAAAGTTCAAACATTTCTTATTGAGATTAATGCAGTCTCTTAACTGTAATCCTTTATAAAATCAAAATAAAAAAAAAAACAGATCATATACTCCAACATACAACGGCACAGAGTATACCTTACCAATACAAAACAGAGTAAAGGAAGCACAGTGAGGAGATACTGGACCAAAGCAAGACTGAAAACCAGCATGGAAATCTTGAAACTCTGCATGTCCATATCCAATATTAAAATGCTCTTCAGTCTGCAAAGTCGTTGGCTCATAACTTTGGATTTTCCAATACTTTGGGTTCTCCAATGAAATCTAGGCTACACCTTCACAGCTTCATGCAATGATCCCTCTGGGCTTCCATGCAAGGTCATCCTTGGCATATGTCTGGCCTCTGTCACTTTTCTTAGCCACAGTGCGAGACTCTTGATTCTAAAGCTAGAACCACAAGATTGAAGCTGCCAAATTCTGCTGCTTGCTGGGGCTGAAAGTTGGCTCCCTTTTAAAAATATATTTGCATCAGCTTTCTGTTTTTGATGTTTCCTTTCCTTCTTAGGTTTTTCTTTAATATCTTCTCACAAGTTGGAAGCGTAGTTTTGTGTGGTGTTGCCTTGAGGTCATGATTCCTTTTAATCCACTCAGTGTTAGGATTTTCTTTAAACTTATCATCTTGAACACTAGACTTGGGGCTCTATTATTCCATTTCCTAGTGTTCCTTTTTTCCAGGGTATCTTGAAATCTCTCCTGCCAACACCATCAATTCAATTTTACCCCCAAAATCTTTTTAGGATGAGGGCAAAAACAGCCACCTTTTTTTTTTCTCCCAAAATACCACAAGAATGGTTTTCATGCTATTATTACTTATATTCTTCCCCTCTGAAACCTCTTGAGCCAGGCCATCATAATCCACACTGCTCTCAGCTCCACTGTCTTCCATGTTTTTATCAGCATGGCCCATTAAGCCCTGCTTAAAGCTCCAACTGCTTTCCTAATCCACACTCTCAAAAATCTGCAGTCTCTCAGCAAGCAACATGTTCTGGCCTGTCACAGAAAACCCTCTCCCTAATACCAGTTTCTGTCTTGGTCACTGTTCTATTGTTGAGAAGAGACACCCTGACCAAGGCAACTCTTATAAAGGAAAACATTTAATTGGAGTTTACTTAAGATTTCAGAGATTTAGTCCATTATCATAGTGTTGGGGAGCATGGTAGCAGGCAGGTGTGGTGCTGGAGAAGTAGCTGAGAGCTATATCCTGGTCTGTAGGCAGAGAGAGAGAGAGAGAGAGAGAGAGAGAGAGAGAGAGAGAGACTCTAACCAGGCCATTGTCAGCCTCTTCTCTTTGACTCCACTGGGTCAAGGGATGGAGCTCAGTGGCTAATACTCACCCATCAGTAACATGTGTGTAACATGTGTGTACTTAACATAGACATGGTGTGTGGGGAAAAGAGATTTATTTGCTATGTTGGTACCTGAGTATGTGTAAGCTCCCACAGGTATCAGGACCAGCCTCCAATGTCAGAATGAAAGCCAAATTATTTCTTGTGCTCCCCATTTCTCTGAATCCCCTCCTCTGAGAACTCCCACTATGTGTATTTGCTTACTTCTTACTGTCTGTTCTTTGGTTCTAGAGGAAAAAGTCTGCCTCCTTTCTGGTTTTTAGGAAATATTCATTGGAGGTCTCTGATGTCATTTGCCATCAGGAGGCAGGTCTGTATCAGCCACTCTGTTCTTCCCTCTTAGTTGGCATAATCATATTACCTTCTGACTGATGTTTGACTGAATGTGAGCTTCAAGACCTACTTTGATGTCAGCTGCTATGGGACCCTCACCCCACCCCAGCAGCCACCCCATGGGCAGCTTTCTGAGTCAGTCTCCCTGTCCAGTGGGTCCTGGGAGCTGGGTACCTGCTAGCTCTTGTAGTCTTGCCCACCGAGAAGCTGTTTCTTGTCTCAGTGAGATGAGAACAGGGAGAAAGTAGACTGAGATAGTTTGCTGAAGAACTCACCTGAAGCCACAGTAGCCTAACTTCCTGTGCCACTCTTTGCCATCTGCCCTGGAGATGAGTCAGCTCAGGCTCATCCCTGATGAAAGTCCAGGAGCCCTTCCTTATTTAAAAGCAGAACGTGCCAGACCCATTCAGGATCAGTGTCTGCATATGAAAATACCAGCTGTTGGCAGGGCAGCCTGGGAGGAAGGCTGTATTTTAGCCCTTGGCTTGTGTGTGGGTGGTAAAGTCTGTCTAGTTTCCTGTGAAGAAAGCAGATCTTGTATTCTTAGGGTGCCACCACAGCAGGCAGACTGGTGACATTTTCCAGAGGTCACCTGTGCTCCAGCCTTTGAGTGTCCTGGGGACATAAGGGGGCTCACAACATCCACATGGAGTCTTTTGTTTTCTTTTCTTTCTTTCTTTTTTTTTTTTTTGAGAAGAAATGACATCGTGTCTCTTCCTTGCTTCTCCACCACCTATCAGCAGGGTGGCTGAGTTTGATAGCTCACTCCGGGTGGGGCACACTGCCTGAAGAGAGGAGGCCGGATTGGGGTGTCAGCGCGGATGCCAGGTTGTGAGGCCTTGCTGGTGCTAATACAACCAGGAGGCACAATAAGCTCTTCTCCGAGTTCGAGATTGGAATTTAAATTAAACCTCATTTAGCTAGACGCTCCCCTTTGATTTATCGGCAGACGCCTCTTGCTGCTTGAGCCTTGTTAAATTGCTGGCAAACACTTCACTGACCAGCTGTTCCTATTAAGCCGAAAGCACGCTGCAGAGCAAGGTCAATCCCCTTGCACTTTGGATGGTTCTTATATGTTGTCCCCGTGGAGCAGCCACTGGGGGGATATTATCCCCGCACTCTGGGAGATGGCTGGTTAATGAGAATGAGGGATTCTTATGCCGATGGGTGGGAATGGGCAGACACAAGGTACCACATTGGGACTTGGGATGTCACTCTATTCTGCCTTCAGGGTCCTGCCTGTCACTTTAGTCTCTGAGTGAAGGCGAAGACCTGATGCCCAGTCTTTGAGCTGATATTAGGAGATGTTTACTCTATGGATTAAGGAGCTCAATGCTTGTGTAATGCTCTCCCAACTCATCAGCTATGGTTATGGTTTTTCTGAGACAGAGTTGGTACCAAGCCCAGATCTAGATATACGTCATCATATCATGGTGTTCCAAGACGGGGTGAATTCATTTTTATCAATCATCTCAACCATGCAGGTGTCCCTGTGGGAGCCTCAAAGCCGTCTTCCAATGCATGCTACATTGTTGTGTGAATAGGAAAGAGCCTATCCATGGGCTGGACACTGCCTGGCGCTACGGCCAAGGGCTTGGCAAGTATTTCTCACATGCATCTTCTATCTCCACTCCTAGCCTCTGAGTGGGCCTCTGCTGAGCAGTCCAACAGCTATAGACTTGCATGGGGTAAGGGCTTCAGCTGCAGCTTAAACTATAAGAAACTGACGGGCTGCCTAGCCTCTTCTCTGGGATATGCTTTTCCCCAGTCCTCAGAACACCTCTATCCCTCTTTATCTCCTGTTTTCATTGACTGTGTTCCCCAAACTGAAGCCCCATGAGGTCGAGAGGGACCCTTTCTGTGAGAATTGAGTTCAGGTGAGAGTGGCTTTTGGAGTCCCTTAGGGAGGCTTTCTAAAATTGAGCCAATGGCTTGGTCACTTGATTGGATGTGTGGGAGGGCTTGTATGCCAGATCTGGGATGGGCGAACTAAGTGTTTGTAGTCAGGGATGGTAGAATTGCTTACTCATGAACTCCGGTGGGAGAGACTCAGATGATTTTTGTTCATTAGAACTTGTTCAGTCTCAAATGTTCTACGACAGCAGCAGAAGATGGGTTAAAACATCTTCCATCCCTGTTTCTTCATCCACCATTCATTTGCTTGGCAAATATGTTGTGGTAGTTTGTGACTGGTTAGGTACTCAGAACTATAAACATCAGAGGCCTTCCAACACAGTGGATACCTGTAATCGGATGGGAAAGTATTCATAAAGAAGAATGCCCAGTGAGATGGGAAAGAGCTGGTGAGAGGGCACCAGGACTGAACTAGGGCTGAGCAGCTGAATGAAGCTCAGAGGGGAAAGGTCAGTAGAAAATATGAAGCCTTGCCTTGGCATTGGGCTGACAAGACTAGCAAAGGCAAGGTGGGAGGGTGATGGACTGTGTGGAAAAGACAGCTTGACAGGCATAGATGAGTCAAGCGGTACGTGTGGGATGGCATTTGTTTTGCCTGGAATGTGGAGCTCATGTGGCCAGCTCCACTTAGCTGGAGAAGCTGGCACAAAAGGGCTCTTGGCTCTTGGGTACAATGGCTTGAGTTTTATCCCCAGACAGTCAGGATCCACAGAGGGTCTCAAGGAGGCACAGAAGAATGTTCAAAAGCATCCTGTTCTGCATGTATTTTATGCATTATCCTTGCTTGTCTATGTACCATCTAGACAGTAAGCCTCCAGGGAAGAGAGTTTTATCTGTTTTGTTCATTGTGATATCCTGAGAACATTCTGGTGTGAAGGTAAAGACTTCAAGATTAGAAGACTCATCCTAAAAGACTCTGGGAGGAGCTGATAAGGGGTGTTGGAAGATATTACCAGAGAAACCAAAGGAGCACAATGAGCTGAGAATGTAAGCCAGCTAGGAAGATTCTGAAGTCTGGCTGTCTGGAGAGGCTGCCTGGTGCTCTTTGGTTTCTACCACGCAGCCAGCAAATAACTACTGAGCCCCTCTTAGATAATAGGCTACAAAACTGCAGTGTGTGGATATGCCCCAGGATTCTGCCCTCATGGTCCAACTGGAGGGCCCTGAGCCAAGTGGGCGCTTAAGGAAGTTGGGTGGTGAGTGTGTTTGTGGGGTGTTTCCAGTTGAATGCATGCTCACTGGGCCAGAAGCTCATTTGTAGCCATCCCCCGATGCCCTAGGGTTTTTTCTTGTTTGTAGAAACTTCATTGACCCTTTACATGGAAAGTAGAAAAAGTTGACACTGACAAATAACGGAATAGTTTAACTTTCATCTTTCCTTTTGAAATTCAGTTAAATTAAAAGTTTTCCATAAGCTTCCATATTTGTACTTACTGTATGCTGAGTATATTTATGCCTCCCTACCCTCCTTTTCTTCTCTCCTTCCTGTTGACCCCTCTGTCCCCTTTGACAGTTTTAACTCTATCTACATTTGCAAATGTATGATTTTATGTATTTATATAAAAATCTGGGGCTGGAGAGATGGCCTAGTGGTTAAGAGCACTGACTGTTCTTCCAGAGGACCCGGGTTCATTTCCAAGCACCCACATGGCAGCTCACAACTGTCTGTAACTCCAAGATCTGACACCCTCACACAGTCATACATGCAGGCAAAGCACCAATGCACATAAAATAAAAACAAATTATTTTAAAAAATTGACAGCAACGAATGAAGGAAAACATGCATTATCTATCTTTCTATAATTGACCTGACTTGCTTAATATGATTCTTAAAAATGCATTAGTTTTCTTTTCTGCATAACTTCATTCTCTTTGTGGCTGGAAAAATTTCACACACACACATGCATGCATGCACGTGCACGTGCACGCACGCACACACATGCACACACACGTGCACACACACACACACACTATTACCCATGTCACAGTTTGCAGGCACTCACTTAGGTTGGTTCTGTATCCTACCTATTGTGAATAGTGCTGCCGTGAGCATTGGTGTAGTCTTTATGATTATGTTTATTTGAACTCTTTTGGATGAATACCCTGAAGTGATTCAGCTGGGACATATGGCATAGGTCTATTTTCAATGTTTTGAGAACCTTCCATCCTGCTGGACCAGTTTATATTCTTACTAGTAGTGTCAGGAGCCTTTTGTCCAGATCTTCACCAGCATTTGTTATTAATTTTTGTAATACTGACTGAGGTGAGTCGGAATCTCTGAGGGGTTTAAATTTGCATTTCTCTGAGGCTGGTGTGGTTGAACATTCGTTTCATGTCTTTATTAGTCATTTGTATTTTATCTTTTGAGAACTGTCTCCTCATTTTGTTATCCCCCTTCTTGAAGAAAAAGGGGGGAAAGGAAGACTGAGCTGGTGTGCTAGGTTGACAGTGGCTACTATATAAGGGAGGGATAGATGTAGAGGAGAGAGCTGGGAAGAAAGTAGGATCTAGGAAGTGGTCTGATGGCTTTGCTTCCCAGGCTCCTAGGAGTCTCACTTAGGGGGGTTCCTCCGTGGGTGGAGTCTCAGATGCACTCACAGTTTCCTGTGTTCCTTCAGGGTACAGGTTGCAAATGCTGGCCCTACTCCTTGTCAACTGCATAGTTGTCAGTGTGTAAGTCCCCTGTACGTCCAAAGTACTATATGCAAGTCCCTTGTAGATGCAAAGCACCACATGCAAGTCCTCTGTTGGTACAGCGTGCCAGTGGCTCTGATGGAAGAGTTGTCCCCTCAGTCTGGCTGTGCTCTACTGAGTAGACAGCACACAGTCCCATGGCACTTGCTCTGAGTGTCTTGAGATGTGGTCACATGGCTGCTCTTTTTAAAACACCACCTTGGTTCTGCTCAGTTGAGGGCTGAGTTCCTAGGCTGAGGACCACAGGCTTTCCCCTAGCACCTCCTTCTGCTAATGTGGCTGTTATCAGTACAGTGTGGATTGTGTAAGCTCCCCGCCTCTCAAGTCTGCCGTGATGGGTGCTCCTTCTGGAAGAGAGAGCACCTCAGACTGAATCAGCCCTCTGGGAACAGATTTCAGACTTTCTGTTTTGCTTTGTAAAGTGCTCAATTTTACTTTTCTAAGAGAGAGAGAAATAGTCAGGCTCAGCCACGTTCTGATGGCTGTTGTTCAGCTTCTCCCATGAGAAGCCTTGGGCAGACCACATCTACCATCTTCCTAAATATCATTCCTATTACACTACATACTCATCAAAAAGAACTGGGGTGGGGGGGCACGGTTGTGAGGACCGAGAAGTCTCATGACTTCAATGAAGCTGCAGACATGACAAAGTGACAGCTATAATTCTTAAGTATGTTAAATAAGAAGCATCCCCAGACCCCAGTGCAGAGGAGACTGCCAGGAGGGAAAACAGGTTCTTGTGACCTCTGCCTCCTGGCCTGTTTGGACCTTCCGTGGCCAAGGCTCTCCAGCACGCAGGTCAATCTGCTTAACTTTCTCTGTCCTCATAGACACACTCAGACTAGTGTTCAGCCAAATACATAGCCTCTTGGCCCAGTTGAGACAACTTTTTTTTTTTTTTTTTTTTTTTTTTTTAAATAGCTAATATATGGCAGGAAATCACAGAGCAGGGTAAGGGAATCAGGGGTGTGGGTGTAGGGTAGGGTGAGGTAGCAGTGTGGCACATAGTGGTCAGGTCGAGTTCAGTAAAAGGGTGGCTTTTAACTGAGGATTTGAAGCAGGTCAGGAGTCAGCTCAGGGAACTTTAGGGAAAGGGAGTCCCAAGCAGAAGAAGCCACCAGAGGTGTGAGCGGAGGATGTGACTCTCAGAGCTAGATGTGTGGGAAGGAATAGGAGTTTATGGAGGGAATGTATATGTGAGTACGCATATGTGTGTGTGCATGTGTTTGTGTCGAGATTACATAGATTTTTGAAGACTTTTATAGATTTATCATAGGAACAGAAATGTTACAAGCTGTACTTGATCTCCTCTGTGAGCTCACGAAACCTTAAATCTTAGTGAGCAAGCTCTTAAAGGGTGGGCCAGATTGAGATGTCCAGTATGTGACCCCCATAGAGAACAATGCCCTAAATGCCTGTATGTGGGCTCACAGGTGCATGTTGTGGGAGATGGCATCTACATCTCCAGCGATGTCTGACGGAGGGCACAAGCAACAAAAGCCACTTCAGCAAAAGATGCTAACTTCTGCCAGAGAGTTTTTGGTCCAGAGGAAAGAGGTCTCTTTTTGGATAGTTATTGGTGGAATTAGCCACTGGGGGAGACATTTAGAAAGCCAGGAGCAGTCAGTCCTTCCTGGAACCTAGATTGAATAGAGAAAATGGTCCAGCTTACGGGCCCTATAAATCCATTGGCGTTGAAAAACTGCCTTAAGCCTGGAAACGAGTTCTATCCCTGACCCCCACATAGTGGAAGGAGAGAATTAATTCCCAAAGGCCTCCATATGTGCACTGTAGCATGCATGCCGCAGACCTGTGCACATGCGCATACACACACAACTCAACCCAGATTATGTTTCTTTAATTAACATGACTTTCCAGCTAAGTGTGGTTGTGTGTGCTGTAGTTCCACACCCAGGAGACTGTTTTAGGAGGACAATGAGTTTGAGTACAGCCTGGGCTGTGGAATGAGACTCTGCTTTTAAAAGTTAAGAAGTTCCAGTGATAGGGCTGAGGTGATTAAATGTGCTTATTGCTTGAGCAGAACCAGTCCCTAGGATCATGTCAGGTAGCTCACAAACCCCTGTCACTCCAGCTCCAAAGGATCCGATGCCCTCCTTTGGCCTCTATAGACATTATCACTCATGTACATACCCCTCTACAGACAGACACATCAACACAATTAAAATTAAAGTAAATCTTTAAAGAAGAAACTCCGATGTGGATTGAAATTGTGACATGATATCCCAGCTCAAGCTGGGGCTTCCTCTTTGCCACTGTTTGTTCTTCTTGAGAATTAACAAAAGTTATGTGGTTGACATCTCAGGAGTGAGGTGAGTCGTTCATTCACCTGTGTCAGCAGATTTACTGAGTGAGAGAGAGGCGTCAGGCCTGCTCAGGGTTAAGTGTGGAAAGGACCTCCTGGAGCCACCTTTACTGTCTAGAATACAGGAGGCTTTTGAAGAGCAATAGGCTCCAATGCCGGCCTGTGTGCATGTGCAGGCAGTGTCCTGCTATCAGGGGCTCCCAAAGCCAGCAAAGCAACCTGGACCGAGACTGCTGGCAGCGTGGAGAGGTTCTCATTCGTCTCATGTTTTAAAAGACAATTTTATATCAGGAGATTATTACCAACTCAGTCCTGTACAGGTTATCGATGCCCTGACTTCAGGGGTGACAAATGCGGTTTATGGCGTCTGTCAGGCAGATGAAGTGAAAGCCATTTCTTTCCAGTAAGTAGATGGAAAGGACTCTAGGAGATTAGAGGCAGCAAGATCGCTGCTCCTGGGTGAGGAATGTCAGTCAGGGGATTACCTTGTTAAGAAGGGACAAAGGCATTATAGCTTGTGACTGTAAAATTGACTGAATCCAACTGTAAATACATGCATCATTGAGAGTTCCCCAAGCGCCTTGGAGGGGGGTGGGGTGGGGAATGAAAAACACTATACCTCAGACCACAAGTAAGTTTCAATTCTAATCAAAACATTTCACTTCTCTGGAAATTACCCCCAAAGACCCCAGTGTGTGGGCTGCTGCTATTATCTTTGGTAGCACCCACAAATCAAGGTTTTGAACTTTTAAATGGCGTCTTAAATAGACACACTTATTATTGGAAACATTGCATAAGTTCAACTCAGGTCTTAAATGTCGTTAGTTGACGTTTATGATCTAATTCAATTTATAATTATTCACAGAAAGGTTAACAGTTAATTAAAGCACTGCTAGAAATTGCCTTTAAAAAAAAATAAGCCCAGGCTTTATGCTTTCCTTTGCTTGAAGAGGAAAAATACTCCTCTGTGATCTATAGGTCGCTAGTTAAATACAGTCATCTCCGGACCTAGGAAATTGGAGGCAAAAGAGAAATAGCTTTGGCATCTCGGAATTAATGTCTCCAGGTCCCCGGCTGCAGGGGCACCTGTTGAGAACACTCCTGGCAGGGAATGGTGACTGGGCTGGCTGCCAAATGTTGGATTCTTTTCCTTTTGTTTTTACTTGGAAGCTGGTGAAGGTTAAGCTCCAGGCAGATTGCTGGCTTTTCCTTGAGTTAATTACCATGAAGAGAAACACTATTAGTTGTGAGAAGACTTGGAAGGCTATAGGGTGGGAATGCAGAAAGATGGTTTGCAGCCTGCTCTCATTTCTCTCCTGGAGGAAAGCATCCTGTGGTCTAAATCTACGATCAGTCTAACCTGCCTCTTACAAATTAAGATGTTCTGTAAATCCACACAGTTGTCATTGTTCTGTGCTGGTTGGGGAGAAGACCTGCTTATGGCATTCTGGCTTCATGGTCAGATCTTGAGAAGAGAACAGAAAACCAGCAGGTGTCAGCTGGAGCAGTGGGCTTTGCTGACTTCAGGAGGAAGACCACAACACAGATACCAGCCCAAGGAAACACTCAGGCCACGCAGATCCAGTGGCCCTTGTACAGTGTCTGGGCTTTCAGAAGGATTTCCATATTTGGATTCTGGTTTTTTTTTTTTTTTTTTTTTTCTTGATCATTATCTATAGAGATTCTACTGACTAATAAAATGAATGCCTAAGAGTTTGTTGTTGTTGTTTTTATTAACAGATAAATACAACAACAAAATAGTGGCCATCTAATTACCGTAAAGTCCAAATGGCCTCTGAACACTCATTTTAAAATAATTAAAAAATTCATGTACGTAGTGAAAAAATCATTTTTTCCGCGATATATGGAGATGGGCCTAATCAAAGCAGAGTGGAGATGTATGAGACATTGACAGTTGTACAGCACTTGTCTGATGATATTGTGTAGCTCATGGAAGATCATCAGCCAGCACTAAATTGAGGTGACACACTGGGGCCTTTCTGGCTGGGTATATAGCTAATATGTTGTGCTCTGTGTTACTTTTTTTTTTTTTTTTTGACAGACACTTGATCATGACCTTGTCTGTTTAGCACATGTGCCGTATTGCAAATATACTTAGGGTCCTGCAAGTGACTATGGAAGAAAGTGTCCTGGATAAAGGCCCACAACCATGTTGTTAAAATCACATCTGATTCAGATGTAAGAATTCAAGAGAGATCACACATACACTGAATGATGGTAGGGAGCCTTCCGGGAAGCTGCCTTTTTGGGAATAGGAGGACAGCCCTTCTGCTGTACTCTGTGTTTTTGACACTAATTGAAGGCATGCATCAGTCCATGACATCTGCAACCCTGTGACAGCTATGATACAGGGCCAACATCTCCAGAGAGCACCCTTTCCTAGCTGTGTGGTCTAAGATAAAATTCTCACTCTGGCATCAGTTTCCACAGCCATAGAAGGACTCCTGTGGCACTGGATCATCTGCACTTGACTTGGTGAGGTAGCACTCACCAAGCTCTGGACCACTGTCCAGCACCCAGCCAGGTAAATGTTAACTTTTCATCATTGTTAGCTTTCAACTTGGTCCTCAGTTGAACACTCCCACCTCTGTTCAAAATTAGTGGCCTTGGCATTGGACAGGCAAATGGGGTTGCTGGAGCCTTCCTTCTTGAGAACACTGCACTGATAAGAAACATCAGCCTTGGCCACTGGACTCGGACAGATCAATAGACTCTGTTTTTGGTCTCGTCCTCTATTATTAGTAAGAAGCACATTTCCTTTGAGGGTGAACATTAGGGCCAAATAGGGCTCTTCAGATCAGCACCCTCTGATTAGCGCTATTGGCCGACTTGCAAATGTGTCTTCACAGAAGCAAAGGGAGCACATTCGGGCTCCTACTCAGGAAAAGGAGAATTTTGGTGCTATTCTTGCCTTCTCATGGGAGCTAAGGTCACCTTGGGGTCAAAGGTGTGCGCGGACAGCTGGGGTTATTTGAGGTTGCCAGGTCACAGATGTGCGTTTACTGCCTGCCTACAGGTAATCTGGCCAGGGCCCACTTCTCAATTTCATCAGGTACAGATTATATTTTTCTAGAACTTCCAATTTTCTTTGAAACCAGTGAAAGAAGAAGGGAGAGAAAAAAAAAATCAAAGTGTTAACTGGTAGCATGACTGTCCCCAAATCCTTCAAATCAGCCTTGACTTTCTAAGCTTTACCAAGCTTTGTGACTTCTTGTGTATCGATAGCTCAAGGAAGCTGAAAAGCTTTTTCTTGAACGTTCCAAGTTTTCTTCTGAAGAGAATCCTGCAGCACCTCGGGTGTCAGTGAGCTTGTCTTGCCAGGCTCCGGAAGAGGAGAGCAGTGGGATGCCCTTTGGTACAAGGCGTTCTCAAGCAGCTTTGCAAATTAGGTGGAGGCAGCTGCCCTGCACTGCCTCAGATGCCCCCTGAGTGTCTGCTCTGAGTTTGGGGTTTGGAGATGCAAGATGTGAGTGAAAGGGAATCATAGCCCATTTTAGCAAATGTTTCATGAGAAACACGAGCTTTTTCAAAAACCTTGTTATCTGAAGTTTCACATGTTACACTAAAACCAATTAGTTTACCTGTAGGTGGCTGCTGGCTAGGGACAGCAAGTTCCACCATGGCAAGAGAAACCAAAAAAACAAATTACAGCCACCACCATAATCCTAGAAGCCTGGAATGAATTCGTTTGGGAACACTCAGTATTCTGTGGTTGAACTGCCTGAGAGATGCTGGCCCCTGGGCTTCCAAGACAAGCATAGGTTACAGGAAAGAACAACTCTGAAGGATATTCCTAAGTTCTTATTCTTCCCCAAGATCCCCAAATGCCAGCCAGAAGCTTGCCTTTGTAAATACTCAAATTACTTTTAACAAAACCCGCATAACTAGAGGGCTGATTCAGGATTCAAATTATTCTGGGGAACTTTTTCAAAAATTGCTTTTGCATTTATACTTCATAGAATAGAAAAGGGACAATCAGGGAAAAACACAACCACTGTGGGAGTGGAAAAAACCACGAGCCCGAGCATGAGAAAGAAGCCTTGGGGTGGAGTGCATGAAGCCCGCAGAGCCTCCCATCCGCCTGCGCAATTATGTGTGGATGAAAAATTACAGGCGCTAATAATTACAGCAGCAATTGTCCACTTCCAGAACAATTAGCCCTTTGCTCCTTATTATGAGAAAGTGGCTAATTGTACCCACAGCCAGCCAGCTATTGGTACATTTATTTGGAATGAAACCTTATGCTTGCCTTCCTACAGAAGTAAGAGAGCCAGGCTGCCACAGACCTGGGACTTTGAAAAATCCTCCTTGTAGGCTATGACAGGACTTGAGATTTGTGCAGAAGAGGGAAGATGCAAATTTTGCAGCTCTCTGGACCAGGCAAACCATCTATACATTAAAAAATGGCAAAAGTAAAAATAGAATCCAGATAATGATCACAATTATAGTTAATGAGTACCTTTTATCAGGGATCAAAAATGTCTTCCAGTTAAACTTCATAGCCTCTGCCGAGATGAAAGGGGCAAATATTTGTAAGCTAAACTTCATTTTTAAAAGTAGCTGAGGCTAAAAGCTTTAGCAGTGAAATGGGAGAGGAGAAAGTTCGCAAATTTCTGACTTCTGACTCCAGAAATCCAGTCTTTCTTTTTCACCTGAGGTAAACACATTCCCAAGGTAAGATAGGGCTTGTGCCAATGAGCTGTGGATCAGCGTGAGGGCTTCCAGGCTTCCTCCTCACAGAACATTCTATAGACATTGAGGAGATGTTAACTTCCTTATGGTTAATAGGAAATAGTTGTATGGAATATGACTCTCATCCCCGAATGAAACGGCCTTTCTTGGAGTGGCTTTCTGTACAGCAAGGTTCTAGTTTTCTCCTGGAGCTCCGTGGATTGCTGTACATTGTTTCCACTAGGTTTTGGTTCTGTGTGGAGCTCTGACGAGTTCCAGAGGGCTTGATGGAAGCAGTCATATTTCTCATTTAGGTAATATTTATGCACGTTCCTAAAGGCTGTGTATCTTGCGAGCAAAGCCAGGCCTGTGGGGCCCAGCCTTGTATGGAGTCTGCTTTCTTTAGATGTTTAAACACTTGGGTCTGAGGACTTAGTTACCTGTCACCCTTGATATGATGCACCCAGGATAGCTACTCCTAAAGTTTGTGTGGTGTTTTATTTGCTGTTAACAAAAACAGATGAGTGAGTACACAGAGCCATGGTAGGCAGGTGGTGGCCCCTCTCAGCAGGTTGAGGACAGTGCTAGAGATGTGCACAGTGTGTCTTGATCATATTTTGTCCAAGCTCCTCCCCAGTCACTTCCCCATAACTCTTCCAATGCATCTCCCACTCTCATGCTCCCTCTCCCTCCCAGCCTACCACATCCACTAGAGCATGGCCACAGCCCCAATGAGTTCCCCTTCCCCACAGCAATGAGTTACCATAGCTCATCAGGACGTGGGGCCTGCCTGAGCCACTCTTCTCTCCGGGGTGGAATGTTGAGGGGCTTGATCTCCTACAAGTCTGCTGGAAGCAATCATAGCTTCTGTGAGCTCACAAGTGCAATGTCCAGAAGACAGCCTGTCACCCCCTTGACATCCTCTGGGTCTTACATTCTTTCTCTCTCCTCTTCTATAATGTCCCTGAGCCGAGGGCAGGAGTCATTTATCCTCACCAATCTGACCAGTTTTGAACTGCTGATAGAAGTTCTCTGACCAAGTCTGTGAGTGGCACTGATCTGTGGATGTAAACGTAAATATTTAGCAAAACAGTAGTAGGTTTCCCTCACGGAGGTCTTTGACCTTCCAAACTGTGAAGTCTAGTTTATAGTAGCAGCCATGAGCTAGCTCCTGTGGCCTCGATCCAATCAGAGAGCAATTAATTACACTCATAGCAGTCATGGGACTATAGTGCCCATTGGCACACCTTGCCTGGCAGGTTAGTATTGCAGTCTACCACTGGGTAAGTCCATTGGTGACTCCCCCCCCCCCCCAAGGCTACATGGCAACTCTAGGCATTGTGAAAGCTGTCCATCAGGAGGAAATTCCAGGTCTTTTTGGTTTTTGTTTTTTCCCCCGTACAGACTTAGTTTTGGTTACCTACAGCTTCTTCCTCATTTTCTTTTGGAAGTTGTTCAGGTATTTTTCTTCCTGTTCCACTATGCCAGGGACCCTGGACGTTTCATAGCTGGTGGAGAGACAATCCGCTGATGAGGTGAAGAACAAAAATCAGTACCACTAGGTCAAAATCTTCCAAAGATTGACCTCGTGCTTTACTTTTGTTACATATTTAGGCATAGTAAAACATTGAGGGGAAAGTCTCCATGTGACAATTCTCATAACAAAGCTTCAGGGCTGGCTACATGATTTGCAAAGTAGCAAAGCACCTGACTTTTATAAGAAGAATGAATAAATTCTATTAGCCAATAAGCAAAGCTCAGAGCTAGGGTCTACAGGGAGGATCTGTAATAAACCTAGGGATAGACTCTACTGACGGAGGGTGCAAAGCACACGGGGCCCATGTCATAAGGACGAGTTCTAGTCATTGAGAGACAAAGCTCAGAATATTGGTGGGATCCAGGTGGAGGCTGGCTCCTAATAGAATAGCAAAATATCACCAGGTTGTTTGACCACTTCACTCCAGCATTCCAGGGGTGATCAGGCATCATTCATTTCCTACCACTGAAGAAAATATGTCCATGGGATTGACAATCCTGGTTTCTCCAGTGTTGATTCTAAGATGTTCTTCCTACATAAAGGCCGTAGATCCAAAATTAAAAACAAACAGAAAGAATGGACAGGAATAATCTTATTTTTTAAATCATATGACAATCCTGGTTTCTCCAGTGTTTATTCTAAGCTGTATTTCTTTGTTTCCCTTGGCATGGGTAGGTCTTAACTGGGCATGGCCTTGCTGGTTCCATTTTTCCTCATAGGGAGGTTTAATGGTCATGGGGACATGTTCCATCCAGACAAAGCCCAGGAGCCACATCCCTGGATCTGTCCTGTCTCTGCTTCTTGAGCCTATTAATGCTCCAAGTAACAGTCTCTTCAGAGAGTCTTGGCTCTCTTCTCCTTTCTTCATTTTCTCTCAGTAAATGTCCCAGTCTATACTGTGAAACAATATGGGAGTCTAGGGAACATAAAAGGAAATGTTTATACAAATAGTTCTCATCTTAGGTTTCTACTGGTATAAAACAAAATAAAACAGGACCTACCATGACCAAAAGCGTCTTGGTGAAGACAGGGTTTGTTCGGCTTATGTTTCCACATCACAGTGCACTACTGAAGAAAGTCAAGGCAGAAACTCAAGGTAGGAACTTGGAGTCAGGAGCTGAAGGAGAAGCCACAGGAGAGTACTGCTGACTGGCTTGTTCCTCATACCCTGCTCAGCCTGCTTTCTTATACATCCCAGTCCCACCTGCCCAGGGATGGCATCACCCACTGTGGGGGAGGGACTGTGGGTCTTCCCACAGCAAGAATTAGTAAAGAAAATGCCCTACAGTCTTGGCTACAGGCCAGTCTAATGGAGCATTTTAACAGCACGTTCCTCTTTCTAGGTGTGTCTAGGTTTGTGTCAAGTTGACAGAAGCCAGCGTAGCACATTTTAGAGACTGGAAAGTCCAGGGCTGAGGGGACTTCATCTGGTCAGGGCCTTCTTGCTGCATCACCACACAGGGGATAAGCACACAGAAAAGTACGCAGATGTGTGAATGGGAAGTAAAGGAATTTCATGTTTTTAATCAGATTCTAATCCTGCATAACCTACTCCTTCGATTACATCACTAATCCACCTACGAGGGCTAAGACCCCATGCCCTGAGCCCGTTTTAAATGTCCCATCTCTAACATTTAGGATTATGTTTCCAACACACTCAAAACATAACAATAAGAAATGTTTTCTAATGAAGTCTTTGATTTGAAGTCTCTGTTTCTTCCACTGCTCAGTGCCACGCCCTCTCTCCACCCCCCCCAACTTTCACAGCACCCATTTTCCAAGGCACTTCCTGGTTATGGGGGAACACAGGGAGGGCATTATCTAATCATTCTCCTGAGCATGGGGCCCTTAGATCCCAAAGAAACTGTACCTCAAGCCTCAAGTAAAGGGAACAAATCCAAGAAAAAGGAAACAAAGAAACAAACCCCCTAAAAAATTAAAACAAATAATAATAACAGGTTTTTTTTTTTTTTTAAGCTGTCTAGAGGTGCTGGGCAGAATGCCGAGCTCCAATGGGATCAGTACTGTTCCCACCCAGATGATGCTGGAATCATGCAGTGCAGTGAGTGTCCCAAGCACTCACTCTTTGCCTCTGGCTGTACTTAGACCAGATGGTTCGGGCACTCCAGAGTGCCAGCCTGAACACTCCTTTCCAGTAGAAGTTTTATTGTGTTTGTTTGTTTGTGTTTCAAGGCAGGTTTCTCTGTGTAGCTCTGACTATTCGAGCTCACTCTGTAGACCAGACTGGCCTTGAACTCACAGAGATCCACATGCCTCTGCCTCCCAAGTGCTAGGATTAAGGGTATACACCACCACTGTCCAGATTAAGTAGAACTTTTAGAAGGCAATCATTTACATTTTTAATAACATAAACTGTTATCATTTTGGAAAACGGAAAATTTAGAATATAATTTTTAACCCAATTTTTAGTTCCTGGACATTTTTTTTTTTCAAATTCATCTCCAGGGCTCTTTTGAACACATACCTTTGGAACAAAACTTCAGTTATAATTCTTGACTAAGAATTGGTGTCCTGTTTGGTCTCTTTCCCCTTTTAAATTAGTTGTGATCCAAGGCTCCAAATCAACCCACGCCGACACAAGAGGTTACTGCAAGGCAAGATTTAATTCAGGGCAGTATAAAAGAAGGGGGGAAGTGGAGCAGGCTTATTGATCAGAGATGTAGAACAGACTGGCACCCCAAGTGAACTGCGACCCTAGATGTCAGTTGAAGGAACTATTTAAGCACAAAAATCACAAACATTTGCTGCCAAGTCACAGTTACAATTTTCATCAACCAGGATTTAGAGATTAGGGGCTTCCTAATATTACCATTATTGCCAATCTACACACAATGCAAGCTTTTCAACCCCCAAAATTCTTTTCTTTTTTCCCCCCTGTTGTTAGGAACAGCCACAGTGTTTCTAGAGAACTAAAGTTGCATGAAGACCATTTCTATTGTTTATGAAGCTATGGGTCACCTATTGGAAGGTTCCCAGTTCTTCTGGGGCTTGGGAACCTGAACTTTTTTTTTACTCTACAGGTAAAATGGAATCTGAAGTCCAAATGGCAGTACTTAGGCCAGTTACTTTTTACCTGTTCCCAACAAGTGAAGACAGTATTTTAAATCTCTTGAATCTACTTACATCCCTAGTATAGTAGAAGTTAAGTGAGCATGTGAGTATTTCTCTTTTGTATGAGGATTACTTTCTACTTCTAACCACAGAAGCTCTGCTTAGTGGGACCCATGGGGATTCTATAGAGACCCCAGGCAGGATGGTGGCAGTGAATCTTTCCTGCTTCTAATCCTCTCTCTTCCCTTTGGAGATGTTCAATGACCCTAATGCCATAACTGCTGTAATGGTTTGACTTGGAAATGTCCCCAACATAGGCATGCATTTGAACACTTGATCTCTAGTGCAGTTGTTGAATGAGGTTGTGGAACTTTTGGGTTAAAAAGCCTTTGGTCTCTAGGGGTATCTCTGAGCAGTTACAATTTGGCTGGCTATACTCCTGGTCCTGTTTGTATCCAGAATTATCTTGATGTGAAGAGTCACTGCATCATGCTCCTGCCACAGAGAACAGAGCCACCTAGCTGCTGTGATCTGCTAGACACAGTCCTCTGACAATCCAACAGTGTGAGCCAAACAAGCTTCTCCCTAAGCCAGTTTTATCAGATTTCTCACAATAGCGTAAAAGTAACCAACACAAGTGGCACACTCAGGAGAAGTCATAGAAGTTTGCCTTGGGACATCTTACAGAGAATAAATTGGAACTAACCTGTCAAGGAAATAAATATTAAAAACAATAGTTTGGTAATTTCACTGACAAGTATACCACAAATTCTTCCTCCAAATTTTGATAGCCTTAGATCAAGAACTATCTAATCTGTAGCAAGCATTATTTTCTTTTTAGCTCATACTTCCTGCCTTTGACCTCATACTGGTCCTTCTGAAGGCTAATCATGATAATCAAGTCATAGCTGGCATGGGTATCAGAGATGGGCTCACCTACATTTGCAGTCTCTATCACAGAGCCTTCTCTACTTACAGTTCTGAAACCTAATGACATTCTTTTTCAAATAGTAGAAACTATTATTTGTTTTTCCTGTGATTATGACAAAATAACCCACAAAAGCAACTCCAGGGAGAAAGAGTTTATTCTGGCACATAGTTCAGGGTACAGTCCATCATGTGAGGCGGTCACAGCAACAGGAACTTGAAACAGTTGCTCACATGCATCTGTCCACAGACAGGAAACAGGAAGCGAATGTTTCCTAGTGCTAGGCTTGCTTTCTGTATGTTATACAGGTTAGGGCCCCATGCAGAGGGACTAGTCTTTTGCACAGTATGTGGGTCTTTTGGCATCAAACTCTGCAACCAAGATTAAACCCCATAGGCATGCCAATTTTCCAGGTCACCCTAGATCCTATCAGGTTGACAATTCTTATAAACTATCTCAAGTTCAAAGTCTTATTTGAGTTAGTGAAGCCATACAGTGGGAAGGTAGGCAACACATGCCAGTGTAATTTTGTTTGGTTTCAAAATCTTTGATGGGGCTTGAACTCATCATCAATAATAAAAACATAATTCTTGTCAAAGTCCTGCCCGTTGAACCTCAATAGTTATTAATTTAGAAGAACCCACATTAATGAATTCCATTAACCCACATTAATAAACTTTTATTTAATGCTTAATTAACCAATTAATGAATTAACTTGTTGTCTTTTGAGGCAAGGTCTCATGTGTTCCAGGCTACTCTCTAACTATTATGTAGCTAAGAATGACCTTCTGCCTCCACTTCCTAAGTGCTGGGATTACAGGTGTGCAACCTCACACCTGGCTGTATAGGAAAGTTCATAAAAGCCCTTCAGTTTTCCTTGGTCTGAAGCCAAACTGCATCAATAATATGGAGATATCAGGGGTGGAGTAAGAAGACAAAATCGAATAACATTCATCCATCTTTCAAAATTTCCAGAAAGTTTATGTCTTCACAATTACTTTTCAACTCATTTCTCCAAATATTTTTAGTGACTAATGCTAACTAATGCACCATGGGGGTGCTGTAAGGACCCCCTATTTTGGAGATCCTGTTTTGGAGGGGTTTTCTTCCATTAAGACACACACAGTACAGTTGGCTCTTGCTTTCATGGGCTCCACAAAATAAATTCAGCCAACAGTGACTCAAAAATATCTGGGAAGAGCTTCCCCTGGTATTTGGGAGATAGAGGCAGGAAGAGTTGGAATTCAAGACCATTCTAGTTGGTAGAATACTTGCCTAACATGCATGGGCATGGGTTCAGTCCTCCACACTACATAAACCAGGCATGATGATACGTATGTATTTTTAATTCTAGCACAACAATATGAACGTTGTGTACTTTACTCTGCCAAATACATTAGGAATCATAAGTAATCTAAAGATGATTTGAAGCACGTTAGAAAGGCATGTTGGGTTTCATACAAACATGACATTTCATATTGGAAGTTTAACATGTATGGGTTTTGGTATTCAAGACCCTGTAATCAATCCCCTACAGAGTGTGCTGTATTTTGCTGGTGTAATGAGCTCTGGCTTGGTAATAACACTATGCTTACTTCCTCTGACAGTTTGGAGCTTGTCATTTTTCTCACCCAGAATAGTTTCAGCCTTTCTGTATTATTTTTCAATAAAAGAAAGAAAGAAAAGAAAGAAAAAATTGCAGCAATAATTTTCCCAGCATCCACCTTGCCTTTTGGGATTTCCTTCTCAGCATAGCCCTCTCTGGTTTTAGCTGAGATGCTCTGGTGGAACTCATTTTATTACCTAAGGTTATCTCATGGACACTGGGGCTGAGAAAATGGCACTGTCTGTGACTCAAGAGCAACCTCCTCACAACAGGGTCATTTGCCAAAAATGATGGAAAAGTGTTCTACATTAGACCTAGAAGCTAATGAGAAATAAGGTTTGACATAATTGGATTGTCTGGCACAAACCAAGCAGAGTCTATAGCCAGGGAGAGACAACAGTAGCTCTTGGTATTCAGCCATGCATACGCTGGCTGTGTACTTTTTGCTTTATTATTATTATTTTTACTGTCAGTTTATAGTGAGTTCTCTGAGCTACTTATATAGATTACAGCGATGATGGAATGAATTCTAGAAATAACCATAAAGTCCTGAGCCACAGTACCTCATGTGAGGGAATGGCCCATAAATATTAACCATTATCATAGTCACAGAAAAAAATAAATAAATACATTTAAACATTTTAAATGATACTCTTCCTATCAGTAAACCAGTATTGCTTTGTACAGTAATGAATGCTGGGAGGACGTTGGGGGGATTATGTGGGAGTAAAACCAAGCTTGGATTTCCTTTCCCTTGTTTTCTAGAGGATCAGAAACACTCCCTCCTGTGTAACGATTACTTTATCAGGCTTAAAAAAGTCCATTGTTTTTGGTTTAACAGTGTGACTTGAGGTTTTGTCTGACATTGTCTCCTAGTCACTAATTCACATTTTAAAAAACATGTTTCCATATCAAATTGCAGTAAGACTAAGCACCTCCCATGTAATAAGACTGGGCAAGTCAACCTATTATGAGGAGTAGGGTCCCAAAAGCCAATAAAAGAATTGGAATTAGGCCCTGCTCCTACTGCTAGAAGTCCCACAAAAGGACCAAGCTATACAACAGTATCATATATACAGAGCATCTAGAGCATATAAGCTCCATGGTTGTCATTTCAGTCTCTGTGAGCCCCTATGAGACCAGGTTAGTTGACTGTGTGAGCCTTCCAGTGGTGTCCTTGACCCCATCAGGCTCCTGTATTTTTCCTTCTTCTTCTTCACAGGGTTCCCAAATGCCACCTAATGTTTGTCTGTGGGTCTCTGCATCTACCTTTGTCAGTGCCTCTTTGGATGGTGCCTCTCTGATGACAATTGGTATGCCATGTATCTTGAGTTTTATATTGCTGTGAAAAGATACCATAATCACAGAAACTCTTATAAAGAAACATTTAATTGTGTCGGCTTGCAACTTCAGAGGTTTATCATTATGGTGGGGAGCATGGTGGCATATAGGCAGATGTGGTGCTGGAGCTTCATAGACAGGTAACAGGAAGTTGACTGATGTCACACTGAGAGAAGCTTGAGCAAAAGACACCCCAAATTCTGGTGGTGTGTGTCTGATCTCATGCACAAAACCAACATTTTGGTGCCGTGACTCAGATAGACTTTCTCCTGGACTTAGGTGACATAGGCCAGGAGATCCTGATTCGGGGCCACTACCAGGCCACCTTCCATCTGCCCTGCTGCAGCTTGTTCAAACACCACTGGCCTTGATTGGTAAGTCTTCCCTTTCCAGTAGGCATAAATGTGAACCATTGTCTCCAGAAAAAGATTGATCATCTATCTGGCTTTGTGGTAGAACTCTAGCCTCGCAGAGGACCACCCCCAGTCATGATCTTTACTGGTCATGGTTGTTCCTTCTTGCCTGACACTCATTTCTGGGCTTCCCTACTATTGAAGCCCAGCCTGGATCCTAGGATCCTGCTCCTGGACTCTGTCCCCAGGGCTTTGCCCTAACGCCTACCTTAGGTGCTGACGAGTTCCTATAGATAGCTAGTGTTGGACGTCTACCCTAGGTGCAGATGAGTGCCTGTGGTGGCTAGTGTTGGGTTTTACGCCTGCCCTAAGAACTAAAGAGTTTTTAGTGGTGGCAAGCATTTGTTTGGACTTTGCTCTGATGCATATCCTAGGTGATGAGTGTCTAGTGATAGCTAGTATGGTTTTTATGCCCACCTTCATTATGACTAGCATTGTTTCAGGCTTTGTCCTAACACTTGCTCTAAGAGCTGATGAGTCACTTAGTGGTAGCTAGCATTTTTCCCCAGACCACTCATTGGCTGGGTGACGACCCAGACTTAGCAGTGGAATCCCTCCCCTCTGGGCCTCAATAATAGAGAATGGGCCAGCAGAAAAAGATGTCTCCCCATCCTCACCTCTAGGATGCGTTCTTGAGACTCTCAAGCCACTTAGCCTTTTTGCCTTATCTAGAAACTACCAAACTTATCCATTATTGCACAAAGAAATGGCTGAAGTACTCCTTTGTAGTGGATTTATGTTACATTGTAAATAATTGTCCCCCCTATGACTGGCCAAAGGCAGACAGGAAGTGTGGGCGGGGCTACCAGACTAAGAAAACTCTGGAACAGGAAGAACAGAGCAGAAATGCCACAGAGACTCCAGAGTTGCCACCAGACAAGAAAGAAGATGCAGAGGACAACTACGCTGCTCTGAGAAAAGGTACTGAGCCCCAAGGCTGAACAGGATAAGAATCATGGGTTAGCTTAAGGGTAAAGAGTTAGCAAGTTATATGCCTGGGTCTTGGGCTGATCAGCCTAAAATTAATGTAAGCATCTGTGTGTCTCTGCGGGTCTGTGGGTCTGCAGGACTAAACTTTGAGGCTAGGCCTGAAAGTCTGGGACAGAAGCCTCTTACTACACCCCTTAGATAACTCAAAATTGAGACCTAATGGCTCACTGGACCCCAGTATTTTACAGTAGCTAACTTTTACAAGCATACAGGCAGATGGAAAGAGTTCCCCTATCTCTTTTCATATCTCAGCTCTAAACCTTTTCCTAGCTTTCTGTTCTTCTGCTATCTGTTTATAGCCACATGACCAGATCCTTCTCTGGAACCCCCACATTTCAAATATCAGTGCTCACCTGCAACCCTTCCAACATTTTCCTTTCAAGGGAACTCCAGACTTGGCGCCTACATTTACCCCACCAGTCATTCACTCTTGCACTCCTAAGGATCCTAATCCAGTTCTTCCTCTGGGGGATATGGCTGGCATAGATGGGATAGTGAAAGTTTATACTCTGTTTCCTCTGTCAGAACTTTCTCAGTTGGGAAAAAATTGGGCTCTAGAGTAAAGGCAAGTTTGGGAACAGGCCAGAACTCATGCAGATGAGGTTCATCAGACAAATGTAGCACATCCCCAGGAGCAGAAGCTGTCCCAGATGTAGACCCCCACTGGAATTGTACAATACACCAAGGTATGTCTTATTCAGAGACAGTTTTGTGACCTGTTTACTGGCAAGTCTGTGTAGAGCTGCTCTGAAGCCTATCAATTTTGAAAAAATGCAGGAGATAGTACAGGATAAACAAGAGAATCTGTCCCAGTTTCTTAAATGCCTCACAGATGCACTCTCACAGTAAACTAACTTAGATTCTGAGAGTGCTGAAGGAAGGCAATATCTCATGACCCATTTTTTAGCCAGAGCTACCCCGACATCAGTGCTAAACTTACATCTCTTGAGGGGGGACCACTGACTCCACAAGCAGAAGTCTTAGTGCTGGCTTTTAAGGTGTATCACAGGAGAGATAAGAAAACACACCAAGAAAGATACCTCCTGCTGGCCAAAGCCATCTGATCAGAGCCTTCACATCCTCCCATGGCAGAGACCTAGACCTCCCCGTGCATGCTTTAAATGTGGCCAGCTCGGCCACTGGTCTTGCTCTTGCTTAGCCTCACAGAGGCTGTTCAGGCCTTGTCCTGGGTGCCATTAAGGGAAACACTGGTCTAAGTGACTGTTCCTAAGCCCCATGTGGCAGGGGACATTACACATGGACCACTCCCCAGCTGACCTCCTAGGCCTGGCCGTGGGTGGTTCATGCTGCCAGGGCTGCCTTAATCTGACCACCACCACCACAAAAAGGGAGCCTCGGCTAGTCATAAGGGTATCAGGGCGGTCCGTCTCCTTCCTTGTGAACAGCAGTGCCACATACTCAGTCCTGCAGGAGTTTTAGGGTTCTAGCTCTCCTTATAGCCTCCATTGTTGGGGTGGGAGGCAAACAATTTCAGCCTCATCAGACACTGCCACTTAATTGTATATTCAGAAATATCCCTATCACCCACTTTTTTTTTTTTTGGTCCTGCCAACCTGCCCTGTACCCCTAACGGGAAGGGATTTTTAGCTAAATAGGAGCTTTCATTTCTTTTAGCCATCACATTCACCTGATTCCAGCCCTGTCAGCAGCTCCAGACGCTCCTTTGCTTCTCCTGCTATCTGCTCAACCTGTCAGCATCAGACCCCCCTTCCCTTTTCTAGCCTCCCAGGTGGACCCCCAAGTGTGGAACACCCAGAATCCTTCTGTTGCTAGACATGTTTCCCTAAAATTCCCCATCTCTGAATTTTTCACTCCAGCCTGCTTTTCAGAGCCAAAGTCAAGACAGTTACTAGACACAAAAAAACTCTGAGGTATTTTGCCATACCCTTCCCCTTCCCCACAGGCTAATGTTCCAGGCACCACTTCTGGAGAATGAAAAATCCCCAAAGCCATCTTACCATCAGAAAATAGTTGACCACCTCCCACCCCAACAAGGACTAGAGAAAGAAAGAAAAAAGAAAAAAAAAAAAAACAGGAGCCATTTTTAGAGCTGATAACAGGTAGAACAGACCATTCTCCCCATCCCCCAGGACCAAAGAAAAGGAACCAGAAAGCTATTTTAACCTTGGCAAGAGGTAAACAAAAAACACAAGACATTTTAACTTCTTCCCATCCCCAGACCTAGAAGAGATCCACAAACTTTATTATCTAGCCACTAGCTACTGGAGTCCCGTTAAGGTTTACTTAAAGTATAGACAAGGCCTAAGTTAAAGGTATACATGTTCCAATTTCAAACCTTCTTTCTCTCCCTCTGGTTCCTCTTCTCTTAATCAGACCTCCGAGCCCTGTAATAGCAGAGACCCTCACTACATATATCACTTCCCAAGGTTCTCACACTAATTCAAAGTTTTTATCCAAGCTCCAGAAAATCAAAATTCAGCATCTCATGCCTTAAACTCACCCGGACTGCAGGAAATGAGCTGCAAAACACAGCAGACTGACAGCCAGAAGATACAGCTCTCATCTTCTTTAAAAGACAAACTTCGCCCTTAAGACAGCTTGAAGTAGCCTTAAGAGATCTGTCGACCCAGTTCCAGTCCAGTCCATTTTCCACCTGCCCCTCCCCATAAACCTGGATTTCTTTTTATAATAAACATAAGGGTGAGATGTAAGGATTCCTGGCACGTAGCAGCTACGTGGGTGGTAAACCCAACATGGCACCAGCAGAGCAGGCCTCATAGGGTATGCCTTTAGGCATGGCTACATAAATCTGTGCCCACCTGTTCTCTTACAAGTTGACACCACGTGAAAGTCTGTCTCTCTCTCTTTTCTGCTTCTCTCCCTCATACCCGCTCAGCAACTCCCATGAATAAACTCTAGTGTGGCATCTGGTCGTGTGTGTGTGTGTGTGTGTGTGTGTGTGTGTGTCTGATCTCACACACTAAACCAACAAAAGCAAACTTCAAACTCTTCATCTTCTTGTCTGATATTGAAATACTTTTTGAGTCACTGACTCCTTTCAGTTTTGTTGGCTGCAACACACCTCTTTCCCTCAGGCTGCTTCCACTCCGTTAGAAGCTCTCCTCAGCAGGTATCCCACAACTCTGGCATGTCTCACATCTTGTGTTCTCCAAGGCAATCCAGGCTTCAACTTCACAGCTTCACACAAAGGCCTCTCTACCAGACCTCCATTCAGGGACACCCTGGACACATGCCTGGCTCCAGTAACTTCATTCTATAATTCCATTTTACTATCCTTAACTCTAAATCCATAACCCTACGGCCGAAACTGCCACATTCTGCTGCTTTCTGGTGTTGGAACATGGCCCCTTCATTCAATTACATCTTTACTAGTTTTCTGTTTTTTCATTACCTAAACTTGGCTGTCCTGAAGCTTGTTCTGTAGACCAGGCTGGCCTCAAACTCCGAGATCTACCTGCTTCTGCCTTCCCAGTGCTGGGATTATAGGTGTGCACCACCACACCCAGCTTTAAGCTTTTCTTTAGTTCCTTCTCTTGAGTTGGAAACTTAGCTGGGTAGGATCTTACCCTGAGATCATCACTTTATTCCATTTCTCAATTCCTTTATCTCCTTGAACACAGGATTTAGCTCCGTTCCACCTCCTGGTACTCTTTTTCTCCTGAAAATTTATGTTCTATAACTTACTCTACTCCGCCTGCTTCTTCTTATAAATCTTCATTAGAGCAACCTCTAAAATCCACACTATAGAGTCTATATTAGGCTGTTTTGAGATTTCTTCTGCCAATGGAATTAATCCCAAACTCTTCACTTTAGCCCCAGGCAGACTCTGGACAAGGGCGAAAGGCAGCCGTTCTTTTTACCAAAGGATCACAAGAATGATTTCTAGGGAAAATACTAAAATTCTTCTCTGAAACCTCTTGAGCCAGATACTGACATTTCAAATCTTCCTCAGCACCGCTGTCTTCCCTGCTCCTACTAGTGTGCTCCCTTAAGCAGTGCTTAGAGCATCCCACTGCTTTCTTAAGCCAAAGCACCAAAGTCCATATTACTCTAAACAAAAGCCTTGTCAGGCCAATCACAGCAATACCCCAATCCCTGTTACCAACTTCTGTTTTAGTTAGACTTTTATTTTATTGCTGTGAATAAAACCACCACGACCATAGCAATGCTTATAAAGAAAACATTTAATTGGGTTTGTGGCTTACAGTTTCAGAGGTTTAGTCCATTACCATCATTGTGGGGAGCATGGTGGTGTGCAGGCAGATGTGGTGCTGGAGCTGAGAGTCCATACACCTTCATATGTAGGCAACAGGAAGCCAACTGACACACTGAGGGAAGCTGGAGCAAAAGAGACCTTAAAAACCTACCAGCTACCATGATAGCATACTTCCTCCAACAAGGCCACACCTCCTAATAGTGCTTCTCCCTCTGGGGGCCATTTTTTCCTAAACTACCACACCATTTTTTATTAAAGCTTACAGGAGACAGAAGAGGAGGAGATTAAAGGCTGGAAGCAGGAGGTGGGTGTGGGGCTTGGAAGAAGGGCCAGTAAAGGAGGATGGGGAAGGGGAGGCTATGGCCAGGACGTAAAATAAATAGATAAATGTTTTAAAGCAATGTTTAGCATTTTTAGCATTGGAGTCCTGAGCCTTTTGTCAATTTCCACTGATGAACCTGACTCTGATATGAATTTCTCTATTCCCTTCCTCCTCCCTCCCTTCTCTCTCTCTCCCCCCTTTCCCTCCTTTCATGTCCATCCGCAGGATGGTTGTATTGAGGTTTTTGACTTTATGAGACATAAAATAGAAACTATGTTTTGAATTTTGAATGCTGACCACCCACCCCCAGTCTGATGTAAGTGGCATCATACTTTCATGACTCTGGGCCATATTACCTTCCAACAACATGGTCAGAAGGGACAGCACATAATGCTGTTAGTGCAGAGCTTCCAAGCCATTGTGCCATGCATTTCTGATGTGGCATATTTTCAGTTATAATAGGTTCCTCAGGATGTAAATCTGTCAGTGGTGAAGGAGCAACTGCACGTAGACTCATGTTTTGACATTAATATATATATTATATATTTATATGGGTTATTTAATAACCCGTGCATTTTGTTCAAACTAATGAAAATAATTCATTTAACAAAATTTTATTAAATTCTTGACTTATACCAGAAAACAACAACAAAAACCATTTCCAGTTTCTTAGGACCTTATAGAAGACCATCCTTTCCCAGGTGAATAGCTGCCAATCTGGCAGATGTTCTCAGATGGAAAATTAATTTGGTCTGTATTTTGGAGAATTGTAGCTTATTGGTATTGGGGGTGTTTTCTGTTGTCTAGGCGAAGGCCTTCTCTAAGCAGTTAGTATTATTCTCTCCACTAGGGCTCACATCTTGGCTTGTCTTCTATAATTTTATCCAATAGCCCGGACTCTTAGTATTTCTACAACAGTGATAGTTATAAAACACAGAAAGTGAGGTTTCTGTCAGATGTTGGAGTATTTCATTGTGTTGATGTGAGATGTTCAGAAGGAAGTGGTCATTAGCACCCTCACCCATTTTTAGCTGAAGGGGATTTAATAATGCTGACTCTAATTTTCTTTTGGTTTGATAATTACAGGGTGTGTAATTCTGGTCCAAATAAAGGTTACAATCTGCTTTTATTTGTCTCTGTTCGTTTTTCCCCAGTGCCTTGCATCTCGAACAGATTGTCATCACCATTTTTACAGAACTTCCATTATACAATGCTCTTCTCTACCACACTCAACAAGATGAAGAGTTCCCTGGTGCTTACCTTGTAAGAGAGACAGAGTTGATAAATAAGTGTAAGAAATTTACCAGTCCATCCTCGGAGCCTTCCCAACAGATACTGGCTATAAACGGAATGAAACCATCATTCTTTACTCTGCATCCTGTGGAAATTGCTTCTCTTCATGACAGGTGAACAGGAGGTTGTTAACAGTTCCTTAGAGAAGCTTCACTACAAAGTGGAATCATTGTTCATAATTGCTACTCTCATTTAAAATTTTAAAATATTTAAAATCTGGATAAGATCAGTCCTTCTCCTTCAAGCATGTACACTTTAGATTATGACAGGGATAACAGATTCAAAGGAACTGGATAAATACAAGTGAACTCCCAGGAGGAAAACAAAAGTGATCAATGGGGTAAGGGATTGATAGATGAGATAAACGTCTTACAGAAACCTCACAGGCTCGTCCAGTAATAGTGCTGATTCCAGACCTCCTGGAAGGTGAATCGAGAGGGATTTCAGAATTTAACCTAACATCATCATTTGTACAAAACCTAAGACAAATGCACAAGATGGTGCCATTGTCTTTGAATGCCTGTCTATATTGCCAAAACATAGATGTAAAGACAGAAATAACACACAAGATCTCAGGATACTGTTAAGTCTGAGGTGGTGGGGTGTGAGGACTTAGGGAAATTTTCAAATAGGGTATTGGAGCATTCCTGTTGGGTGTTTCTTTTCCCCTGACTCCCTTACTCACTTCCTCCACCTTCCCCTCCTCTTTTTCTTCAATTTTTCCTTCATAAGGTTTCAAAAAACTATTTTAGTGCCCTTTGTAGTTTTCTGTATATTTTGAGAATTTCTCATGAACAATGTGTTCTGCAAATTTAAGGAAATGGTGTTGCTTGCCTGAGTGTGGGGATGGAATTCATGACATTTATGACCCAGGAGGTCAACTCTAATTCCAATCTGCGGCCCATGTTTTATGAATGAGAAATGCCAAGCCTCAAGAAGCATGATGATTTTTTTAAGGCCACAGAACTGGTCTCATTAAGGATATAATTCATGCCCATACTAGGGCCTTAGCTTCAGCACAGACTAGAAGCAAAACCTCCTAATGATACCATACATCTTGCTTTCACTCCAAAGTAAGTGATGGAAGAGTCTTCACTGGAGACATTGCAAATGTGTGAACATTTTTTCCCCCACAAAGACAGGTTGGGCTTGGAATGAATTCAAGGCACTGAACAAATTTAGTGTCTAGTAATTGCAAGAGATTATACATTTTCCCTAGACAAGGCTCTCATTGATCTATTTCAACTATTTTTGTGATGGATTTCTTCTTAATTGGCTTAATTAATACAGATGTAATAATGAGTCCAAATGTCATAAGTTAACCAAGAAATGAATTAGAAACCACAATCCTAGGAACCCTTTATATCAGGATATGGCATCCTCGAGCTCAATATGATTCACATACTTTGAAACAAGTTGTTAAGGTAGGAATTCAGTAGATGAGCAAAGATAGTTAGGAGTCTCGACAGAGTCAAGTTACCAAACTCTGGAAACAACAGGCAGAAAATCCATTCCTCCTGGAGCTACCCCGGATGGCTTCAGTGACACCTCATGAGACAGTAGGGATGGCACAAGTGTCAGAAAAGAGCACAGAGGAGGGAGTGCTCCTGAGACAGTGCTCCTGAGACAGTGCTCTCTGTTGGCAGATGGAAAGCAAGCCGTGGGTTTCAGTACATGTTCAACACAAGGAGTTTCTGGATCAGCAAATATAAAACTAGAATTACTGAAATAATTTTTGGAAGCTCTAGTTTGAGACAAATTCTAACAACAACATTTATTCTCCCGAATAGCTTTTGAACTGTTTTGGGATTAGTGGACAGGACAGCCATGTTTCTGAAGGGTTCTTCCACATCTGTGACCTTAAATCTGTTCCTGACTTCAAGGCTAAACATGACTCAGCCAGAAGTGTTGTTTGATACTGTTTATCTAGTGTAAGTTCAGATGTTTCTAGGTTCCTTGACACAGCTGAGTTGAGGGAGCTGGTGGGGTTATCATGTTGTGAAATAGAGCTTGGCAATGAGGAGGTGGCTGCAGATGGAAACAGTCTCCCAAATCTATTCAGGAGTCACGTACACACCTGCCGAGGGTCCACACTCAGCTGTCCCCATGTGGTGGGAGACTCTGAATGTGAGAATAAGAGGAAGCACTGTAGAAGTAGCAGGCACCAGCTTCCAACTACCCCCAGCCCCAGTCCATGGTCATCGCTCCCCACTGGCTCACTGAAGGTCTGAAGGACTAGACATCCAGGGATGAGAGGTTGATGATATATGGACTTTGTGGAAGAGGTAGTGTCAGATGGCTGGACATTTCCAAATTTACTTGAGATGGCTCTGAAAATTAATATTTTTCTTTCCGAAACTGTTAAAAACACATCTTCCTTTGCTCTCAGAGGAGTCTGCATTTGAATGATGAATTATGCTATCACTGCAGAGTAGTCATGGGGCACAGGACAAGCATATATATTGCTCATATTAATTCAGACCAGAACATGAACACTATCTCCTTAAAGTTCTGGCACTTGGATGCTTGTGTTCTGACTCACAGCTGAGTAAAGGGGCAAATGTCAATGTTATCATCATTTCTTACATCCGACTGGTGTGGAGGCTGTGCATTTAAATAGTTCCTGTCTTTGAAGCTGCAAATGAGCCCTGTCAAATCCACAGGGTTGACAGGGACCTTGCTGAGGCATGGGCTAGGCTGAAGGACTCAACCCACCAGCGAGGCCTCTCCAGCTCTCCTGAAGCCTGAAGATCCTGCACAACAATTGCTTGTAGATGAGCTAGTCTAGCTTCCCATCTACATGGGAACAGCAGAGCCACATATATTATGCAGAAAAATTGAAAAAAATTTTCCATATATTCCCAGAAAAGTTAACAGATGATCCTTAAGATCAGCCATCGGTGACGATCGAGCTTGTACAGACCAAGGAGTGAGAGATTAAATCTGAAAAGAAAAGTGGGCATTTTAAACAGATTGCATTCTTCTGCTAGTGCAATCATCTTATTCATGTATTTTCTCCCGTCTGGTAGCATTTTGGTATCCAGCCCATGTTTAAGATCACAATGGAAGCAGTAAACAGAAATGAAATGAAATGAACTTCAACAATGGAAGGTTTTATATATTCTGGGCAGTCCTCCCTGTAGGCCAGGGACAGCCTGATAATGGAATGAAGGTCTCGGGGCTCATCAGCAAGGAACAAAGCAGTGGATTCTGTATTTCTTATGGAGAGAGAAGCACACAGCTAGTTTGTTTAGGGGAAAAAAACTTGGCAAGTAAGTTGATTAGTACTTCAGGGAGGGTGGATTATCACCCATGCGCCGTCAGAGTACAAAATAGAGATGCGAAGTGAACTCTGCCTAAGAAATGTCTCTTCCAGAATCACATGGAAAAGCCAGTAGAAGTTCCCTGTAAAGGAAAATCCTACCCTCCCTTTTCTCAGGACCCTAGAAAAAAACACTGCCGAGTAACAATACCTTCCCAAGACACACATAGACATGGAAATACAGGGTCCCGTGTTCCCAGTGCTTTTGAGTATGGCCTGCGCCTGATTAGGAACCTCCGGAGGAACAAAAGGCAAGGAACTGGAAAATCAACATTGTACTCACAAAGGCTCAGTCTACACCACTTGGCACGACAAAGTTCACAGGGATAGGGTTCAACCCCTCTGGTAATTCTTTGTTTTCTCTCCTCAAAGCAAAAAGAAAAAGAAAGAAAGAAAGAAAGAAAGAAAGAAAGAAAGAAAGAAAGAAAGAAAGAAAGAAAGAAAGAAAGAAAGAAAGAAAGAAAGAAAGAAAGAAAGAAAGAAAGAAAGAAAGAAAGAAAGAAAGCACGTACTTTGATTGGGGGGAGGGAGGGGAGAAGAGGAGGGGGAAGAGAGAGGGAGATGTTTTATAATAAAACACTGCATTTGAACCTTCTGCCAGCTTCATATACTATGAGGCTGGAGACTGACCAAAGTTTGTAACTCTGTTAACAGGATATTGGTGGCTCTAGTTTCTGGGAATGGCTCACAAGCCTATGGAAATTATAATTCTCCCAGGCCTTGAGACACAGGGGTAGATTTAGGTCAGTCATATATCCTGAGAGCAGCCATATCCCGTGAGCAGCTGTACTGGTGCCCAGGGGGCTGTGAAGTGAATATGGTTGGAAAGTCCTAGAACAGAGTCGTTTCCTCCGGCAAGATAGAGAAGGTAACTGGGGTTGTTGGAGGTGGGGTTTACTTCTACAGTGAGTGAAATAAATTATGTGCCTCAAAAACATACAGGCAAGTCCTAAATCATAGGCACCTGTGAATATAACCTACTTTGGAAGAAGAGCCCAGAGATGACGTTATCGCAGGTTCAGTAGGCCTTAAACCCAGTGACAAAAGAGGAGGTCAGCTTCAGGATGGAGACGTTTATGTAAACACAAAATAGAGATTGGAGCCATGCACAGACAGATGGCCTAAAAATAAGACAGGAGAGTAGAGTCTTCACACTTTGGCTTTTGAATTTTGTCCCCTAGAACTGAGGCAGATCCATCTCTACCGTTTAGAAAAACTTCCGAGGTCACTTGTTTATGCACCTTAGAAGAGTTGTACAGATTCCACTTTGACAGCCACCTTCTATGGAGAATACATGTGTGGTCCATTAGCAGAGCTATCCCTTCCCTCAGGCCTCCCTGAGTCTTCCTTTCTCCCTTTCCATATGATCAGCTCTCCTCATGAAGGCCTTCCCTAGAGAGGGCCAACCGGGAGCAAACACCTGACATGTTCATACATGAGGTCTGCCTGCTCTTAGAGAGGTGGTGGACATAGACTCGTGGTGGCCATCACACACAGCGTCAGGGTCAGAGTTTGGGGTAGGTGCAAGATGCTGTGGAAAAGAGCTGGCTTTCCCAGGGTGGGAGCATTGAGCTATTGCTCAAATGTGACATGAAAGTGTGGTGGGGGAGGATTGGGACAGGCATTCTAAGCAGAGGAAAGCGTCATGAAGGTGGATCTTGAGGGGGTGACCATCAGAGGTATCTTATGTGTATTCTTTTTGTTCTTGTGAATGAAAGGCTGGGCTGAGACATTCTGTCACTTAACAGTCTGTTTTCCCGAAGATTACTCTTGGGTTCGGAATCTGATTGTATTAATGGGGAGTAATAACAATACAGAGCTTCCCTGGTCGCTCCACTTTTGTCTTGGTGCTCTACAGGTGCTATATTGGATTTAGGAATTGTGGAATAATTCGCCTGCATCATGGGTGCAGGCCCAGGACTTCTGAAGTGGGTAATGATAGGTACAGAAATGACCATGGGATCAACGCACTGTGTGTGTGTGTATCTGTGTGTGTGTGGTGTCCTCATGTAGAGGCCAGAGGTCAATATCAGGTATTTTCCTCAATGCTCCTTACCTTATCATCATCATTACTATTTATTTTGAATTTTTTGAGACGAGGTTTCTCTGTGTATCCCTGGCTGTCTTGGAACTCGCTCTGTAGACCAGGCTGTCCTTGACCTCTGAGATCCACCTGCCTCTGCCTCCAATATTATTATTTTAAAGACAAGCCTCTCACTGAATCTGAAGCTTGACCATTGTGCACTGGCAGGTCAGAAAGCTACAGGGATCTTCCTGACTGTGCCTTCCTAGTACCTGCCAGGATAGCTGAACCTGGATTTTTGTGTGGGGATGCTAGGATCTTAATTCAGATGCTTATACTTGTATGTATATTAAGCATGCTAGCAATGAGACCATTTTTTTTAGTTCTAGAAATGTTCCTGCATAATAAAAGAAATGGAGCAACAGAAAGACTGACTATTTATTAACCATCATCATCATCATTATTATTAATATTTTTGACTCAGCCTTAGAGCTTCGCACACACTAGACAAATATTTTAGGGATTTTTAAAGGCTGAAACCTTTATGTTATCCAGTTTTGAAAGTGTTTTTAGCTTTTAAGACAGGTTGAAGAACTTGTATTTAACCCCCTAGACTTTCTGTTTTGAGTTAGAGGCACATGTGCCTGGTCTTGAAGCACTGGACTTCAGCCATTGATCCAATGTGCTAGTTTAGGCTAAAGGAGGTTTGATTGAACAGCATTGGCATAGTAGAAGGGCACTGGTCTCCTGTGACATAGTTTAACCGTTCTCCAATGTTCCTGCTTTGAAAACAAAACTTAATCCCTAATGTGAGAACATTGAGAAGGGACCATACTGGAAGGCTTGGCTCCACCCTCATGAGTAGATTAACATCTCAGTTATGGAACTGGATTAGTCATTGTAAGACTGGATTTGTTACAAAAGCTTTCATTCTCTTTCTTCCCTTTTCATGTCTTACCTCTGAGGTGTTCTAATGTTGCAACATCTGATGTACTGTCAGATGATGGCATCGTGCTTTGGGAGTTCTCTGCTTCCAGAACTATGAGCCAAGTAACCTCTATTTATAATTATCCACTGTGTTATATTTTGTCATAGAAGCAGATCATTAACCAAGACAGTGGGTCAGAGTGAATGAAGCAAGTTACTAAGTTCCAAGGGATGCACCTGTTTGAACACAGTGTAAAATCTTTGGTGTTCAAAGTTCAGGTCTTGACTTTCCTCTTGCATCTTCAGTAGATGACTTAAAATTGTGCCTCGATTTTCTTATTGGAAAAATGTGCATAATATAAGAAGCAACTTCATATTTGTTGTGAAAGCCATACATATTACTGTGTATGCAGTGTTGCTCACTGTTCCACAGAGTCAAGCCATCATTAAGGGTCTGTTAGGATTAGATGATGACTCACTGTAAAGTATCAAATGAATGATGTATACCAAGTCTCCAGCACAGGGCTGTCATTTTATAAGTGTCCAGTGATCAACAATGCCCTCTCCCAAGAGCACTTCCAAACTGTCTAGAATTTTGAGGTAAGGACTCGAGTCATTTGGTGTCTGTCAGTCAAGAATAGATATAGGCTGTCAGCTTGGTCGGGAATGGAGAGTGAGGTCTGGGCATGGCAAAGGATGGAATGCATCACTTAGGGTTAAGCCAGATCACTTTTTCATAGATGTGAAGGAAATGAAGGTCACTGATATCTTGCTGCTGGAAATTTAAACTTCTGCTGAATTAACCTTTTGGTGCTGAGCTATAAGAGAAGAAACAAAAAGTTAAACAAACCAGCTGTGTTAGAATGATTGGCCAGCATCCCAACTGGGCAAACTTAAGAGGGTCAGATGTAAGCCAATGGTTGGACCAGTCAGTTTCATATCCCGTATCTCCATCCAGCTCTCTTTATATTTACTTTGTCTTTGTTTAATGCCCAGTATTATTTTAACAGACAAGCTCACTTCTTACATTCGTGTGTGTGTGTGTGTGTGTGTGTGTGTGTGTGTGTGTGTGTGTGTGTTTCTCTCACGGTCTGACTTGGTTACAGGGTACCTGTGCCTTAACCTCTAGAGAGATAGGACTATTCTGGGCTGTTTGATAACATGTCTCTACCTTTTACTCCAGCCAAGCTTTAGCTCAGACCCCTTCATCTCCTTGCTTCCCACTCTTTCGTTCCTATAATTTCTCTTTCTTATTATCTTATTGTCATTTCTTATTAGCCTTACTGTGTTTTCTCCAGTCATGCCGTTGTAACTAATATATTAGCACACACAGCACTTTACTCCCTGAAATGATTAGCACTTATGGAGCAGTTGTTTTATAACTGACTATTGTTCTGTTTCAATAGTGAGTCCACCCATGGATAATGACTGTGATTGCAGACAGTATTCTACTCACTCAAAACTGAGGTTAGTGCCCCGCATGCCAGTCTAACAGAGGAAAAAGACGATTCAATCCTATTATAACTTAATCCCTGTCAACACTGCAAACATTTCTACTGAAAGAGGAAAGATCACACAAGAAATGTAACTCAACAAGCAATATAACTCCTGTTGACTAAATCTTAACAGCGTAAGTAGCTCAGTGTCTGATGTCTAGGATTCATGATCATCTGTACTCCAAAGGGGTTGTGTGGCAATAATTGTTTGTGCTCTAACAAATAAAGCTTGCATGGAGATCAGAGGGCAAGTTAACCATAGATAGAGGCCAGTGGTGGTGGCACACACCTTTAATTCCAACACTTGGCAGGAGGAAGTTGAGATGGTCAGGAGGTCAAGGCCACCCTGCGCTACATGGGATTGATCTAGTCTAAAAGAGAAACAGCCAGGCAGTGGAGGCTCACACCTTTGATCCCAGAACTTGGGAGGTAAAGACAGGAAGTGATATAGCTGGGAGGAGAGAGGATGGAAGGCGGGGGTGGGGGGGTGGGGGGGTATTGTTATAACAGGAGCTCAGGTTCCCTTTTAGGTTGAGGAGTTGGCAAGGTAACAGGTGGCTGTGGCTTTCTCCTTGTCTCTCTGATCTTTATCTTTCAGCATTTACCCTGATATTTGGCTCTGGGTTTTTATTATTAGACCAACTAGGATTTGCATTACAAGGTTGGGTAGGCCTATTTCTCCAACTCTCCAATTTCCATTTTCCACATTTGGTTGAAGATGTGATTGCTCAGCTTCCTGCTTTATGAACTCTTCCTCTGGAGCCATAAGCCAAAATAGACTCTTTCTTTTATAATTCACTTTTGATCATGGTAATTCATGACAGTAACAGAAAAGGAGGCAAACACTTTACCACCTGAGCCAAACCCCCAGCCCAGACCTTTTATAGAAGCATATTTATAAAGGAGTTGGTTGTGTATAGAACCCACACACTAGAAAAGGGCAAAGGGGTGTGTGTGTGAAAAAGTAACAACAAAATGTAATCAAAACAAATAAACTGTCAAAAATACAAATAAGACAAAAGAAAGAATCCAAAAGTGAACAAAAAAAAAACCATGGAGTGTTGGGCAACTGTCCTCGGGCATGGGATCTGCCATGGAGTGTGGCTTATATAACCAACAATACTCCTCTGGAGAAAACCCCACAGGTATTATTTTCAAATATCTTTTTAGTAAGGGATGGGACTTTGTATCTATTTCCCCTTTTCAATGCTGAGATTTTGTTTTATTTGAACTTGTGAAGGTCTTGTGTCTCCTGTCAAAGCCTTTGAGAGTTTATATATGTGTAGCAGCCCTTTTGTGTGTGGACGACACTTTTCTCTTGTAGTAATCCAGAGTCTCTGGCATGTGCAGCCTTTCCATGTCTTTTTCCACATAGATCTCGGAGGGGAGGGATTTAATAAAGACTTCCCATTTAGGACTGAGTCCTCGGCATGCTTTTCATTTGTGAGTCTTCACACTAATTACCATCCAGCGCAAAAAGAAGCTTTTCTGATGAGAGTTGTATGATGCACTGATCTATGGATATAGTGGTTTGTCATTAGAAACAATTTTAGCAGAATAATAGTAGTAGGCTTTCCAATAGGCCATGACCTATCTAGTTTTAGGTTTGGGGCCACTTCAGTAGTGTCAAGAATGGGTTTCATCTCACATAGTAGGCCTTAAATCCAATTCGGTGTGTGGGGGTATGTGCGGAGGAAAATGATTGGTTACCTATAGAGTTTATACCACTATTGCATCAGTATCTCTTGTAGGCGGGTCACTATTGTGGGTCACAGGTTTTGTAGCTGGGTATTTTGTTGATACATTTTTTTTCCTCTTGTAGTATGCAAAGTACCTTCCAGCTCCATAAATACTAGTTTGTAGGAATGAAACTCCTAGTTGGGCATCAGCTTGCTTTCTCCATGTTTGATGAGATAAATAAGTGGTGTCTTTGGCATTCGGTTGTATAGAGTAATAGACTTGTCAATAGCCTGTGGGTTTTTGAGGGGTATAGAATATCTTTGGCCGATGACTCAATAATTTGTACCCATTCCTGGTTCTAGAGGAAAAATAGACTTCCAGAGGAGGAGGGGTAATGGAATGAAGGGGAGTCCAGTGGAGGTGGAAATGTTTAGGGGGGTAGAAGTTAGAGACATTGAGGAAGAGAGTTGGGAAGGGCAATCAAAAGGAATGGGTCGTGAAAAAATACAAACAAACCTGATAGTTTTTGTAAGGTGATCAAAGCCTAAACTTTTTATGAACCTTTTTCTTACATTTTCTTTGTTTATTGCTTATTTGTTTATTTACTATGTATGTGTGTGTACTTGCTTATGCGTGGTCAAGGACAACTTGAGGAAGTTGGCTCTTTCCTTCTACCCTATGGATACTGGAGATCAAATTCAGGTCATCAAATTTGATGACAAGAGCCTTGATCTGTGAGGTCATCTCACTAGTTCCTCCAAACCACCTCCTCTTCCCCCCTCCAGTTTAAAAGCCATTCACAGAATACATGGGTTAGTAATTAAAAAGAACCCAAGAGTCAGGCATGGACTAGCTTCCTATAAGTTGTTGGTTATGGAGGTTCTAGAAAGCCCCCCCCCCCAAATAATACAAGCAGTTTCCACTTCTGTAAGTTGCCAACCAAAAGCCTATAGCTGAAAATGCCTCACACTTTGGTCACGGGACATAGAGAAACCCAGCTGAAACTGGATTGGAAGCTTCCTCCCTGATGAGTGGACCTCCTGGTGCTTTCGCCAGTCGCCAGTCGTGAACCTAGTGTATAGCAATACTGAACATTCAGGTGAGACAAGCCTGTTGGTGTAATAATGGCAAGTCTGTTATAGGGGTGATCAGCCACTTTATGATCAGATTCAATGCCTCCTCCTCCTCAGGAGATAATTCACATCTGGTATTATAAACCCAGTCAAAAGTGAATGGAGAGGTCATAGGACCATTCACTGGTCGAGAAGTTTCTGCTGTTGTTTTGCTAAATGAACAAGGTCTCTAAGTGACTGAATTCCTTTCTCTGCCTTTGCCGACAGATCAATGCTGCGGTCAGCTGCTGTCACAGGAGCCTCTTGGGCAGGACTTAGGGGTGACAGCACAAACTCTAAATTGGTCAAAGTGTTGAGTTCAATTTGCTGCTGAATGTTCAGCCATAAACAGGACATCTACATCACCCCCTCAAGGCTTAGGGAACATTCTGGGAAAGGAATTTAAGAGCCAGAGGAAACAGGGAAGGGGCAGTGTGGAAATCTGACTTTTAAGCATGATAGAGGTGTTACACTCTTGAATTGTATAGTCTGTGATTCTCTAAACAAGCTCTATGCAAGTCCAGGCTGGTCACTATTATGTTCATAGAGTGCTGCTGATCCTTGAGAATACATTTTCAGTTAGTGGTTATTAGGGAGAGGAGAAACGTTTTCCTTGGTGAGTGTAGCCACTGGTAAGGTGCCAGCACTCCTGTAACAAACCTTCACTCATATACTAATGAAACTCAGTGGGACACACATATACACATACATGCACACACATACATATACACCCATACATACACACACATACATACACACATACACATATACACACATGTGGGAGGTTGTGTTGTTTCATTTTAAATAATTGTCCCAACCACTGGTTTAATAAAAAGAGCTGATTGGCCAAAGGCAGGCAGGAAGTATAGGAGGGGCTACCAGACTAAAAACTCTGAGAACAGAATGCCAGATCAGAACACCAGAGAGCACCAGAGAGAAGCCACAGGAAGCAGAGGACAACTATGCAGCTCTAAAGAAAGGTACCGAGCCACATGGCTGAACAAGAGACATGGGTTAGATGAAGGGTAGAGAGCTAGCAAGTGATATGCCTGGGCCTGAGGCTGATCAGCCAAAAACTAATGAAGGCATCTGTGTGTCTCTGTGGGACTGCGGGACTGCGGGTCTAGACCTTGAGGTTAGGCCAGAAAGTCTGGGCCAGAAACCTCATATGACAAATGGCAGCCCAACGTGTGGCAAATATACCCACAAAATGCATAGAAAGCTTAAAAAATGGTCTAGAGCCCAAAGCAGCCTCTGAATTGTGTCTCTCACATGAGCCGTGGTACAGAGACGCCCTGGTAAGGCACATGGGCTTGAGCTACAATAGCAGGCTTTTGGAGTACAATTTAAGGTATATAATGGCTGGCTCCTGAAGTCTCACAGGACCCTCAATATAAGGAAAAGGTTATAAGTGATGTATTTAAGGTTTCTGTTCAAAAGGGCAAAAAGGGAACAGAATCAAAGATGGCTTTCAAGTGTTGATGTTTTCATGGATCAGCTCTGTTTGCCGGAAACAAACTGAGGCTTGGCTTTTTAAAGAGAAGCTTCCTGATTCAGCCTTAGAGGCAAAACACTTGTGAGTTTTTAAAGAGGCCCTGCTACCTAACACTTAAATGGAGTTAATGAGCAGCAGATGGCAAAGCTTTACTTGATAATTATATGGACCCTAAAATTCCCAGAGTACCTGGGCTAAAAAGATAAATTCTATAAAGTTAAACTAGGAGCTGGGTGGAGCCATCCACCCATCATACCAGCCTTTAATCCTGGCAGATTAAAGGTGTGTTCAGAAACAGAAGAAATAGAATCTGGGTGGAGTCAATCACCCTAGACAAGCAAAGGTGTGGTCAGAGACAGAAAAAGTTAAGAAATAAATATATAGTAAAGACAGTTTTTTTTTTTTAAAAAAAAAAAGTCTAAGTGTTAAAGAGTGTTTTGAAAATATATATACATAGGCTTAGAGAAAGAAGAGAAAGGGAAAGAAAGCCCTTAAAAAAAAAAAGAAATAGAGTGAAATACATAGATTAAAAATAAATAAATAAATAAATAAATAAATAAATAAATAAATAAATAAGCCACATAAAGATGGAAAATACAAAGAATGTCTGGATACTGTATATTACTGTCTTATCTTTAAACTTCTTGACTGATAATGACTTAGTAAAAGCTGCTAAAAGACAGTTGATTATAAATATTGTTAGAGTAATTCAACCTATATATTTTGTAAATGAGTTTACTTTAAAATTGAAATGCAAAGATACACTACTTTGGAGAAGAGGTTTTCCTTTGATTTTCACAGAAAATGAAAGACTGTGGATTTCTTCCTGGATAAAGAACATAAAGTTTGATAGAGGAAGACCCCCTGAATCTCCAATGGAAATGGATGGACCAAATGATTCAGCATTTCAGAACACCTCTGTGAAGTTTCCTGAGCTCTGAATCCAGAACAATTTCAAGGAGACTGGCTGAGATGACCCAGCCTTAGAGACTACTCCACTAAAGACTTGTGCATAATCCTGCATTTTTCTTTGGATTCCTATGGGATTTCCAGAGTCCCCATTCAGCAGGAAGTAGCCTAGAGAACGACGCACACATTCCCAAAACATGGATTATGGATGTTTGTGTTTATTTACAGTGTTGTTTATAGGTTGTTACAGATAAGGGGGGGAAAGAATATTAGATTTGGAGTTCTTTTTGTTTTAAGAAGAGAAAAGGGGATATGTGGGAGGTTATGTTGTTTCATTTTAAATAATTGTCCCAACCACTGGTTTAATAAAAAGAGCTGATTGGCCAAAGGCAGGCAGGAAGTATAGGAGGGGCTACCAGACTAAAAACTCTGAGAACAGAATGCCAGATCAGAACACCAGAGAGCACCAGAGAGAAGCCACAGGAAGCAGAGGACAACCATGCAGCTCTAAAGAAAGGTACTGAGCCACATGGCTGAACAAGAGACATGGGTTAGATGAAGGGTAGAGAGCTAGCAAGTGATATGCCTGGGCCTGAGGCTGATCAGCCAAAAAACTATTGGAAGCTTCTGTGTGTCTCTGTGGGACTGCGGGACTGTGGGACTGTGAGTCTGTGGGTTCTAGACCTTGAGGTTAGGCCTGAAAGTCTGGGTCAGAAACCTCATACTACACATACACATATGCACACACATACACATATATACATTCACACACACATACACATATACACACAGAGACACACAACACACGCATACACACACACATACACAAAGTAGTTGGGAAGAGGACAAGACTGTAGGTGTGGGAGGAGAGAAGGGAGGGTAACTGTTGGTGAGACTTTATTTTTTCTTTCGACACAAGCCAGAGCCATCTGAGGAGAGGGAACCTCAGTTGAGAAAGCGTCTCATCAGATTGGCCTGTGGGAAAATCTGTAGGACGTTTTCTTGACTGATGATTTATATGGAAGGGTCCAACCTACCCTGGGTGGGTGGTCCTGGAATGTATAAGAAACCAGTCTGAGCAAGCCTGAGGAGCAAATCTGTAAGTGGTATTTCTACATGCATTTTGCTTCAGTTTCTGCCTCCAGGTTCCTGTTCCCTCAGTGAAGGACTTGTGACCCATAAGCTGAAATAACCTTTTCACAACAAGCTGATAAAACCCTTTCCTACTCAGGGTCCCTTCAGTCCTTTAGCATGTAATAGAAACCTAACTAAGAAGACAGTAACATAGGGTGAATATGATCAAGACATATAAACATATATGAAAATGTCATGGGATCTATTTTTATGTACAATTAATGTTAGTGAAATATTTAAAATAAAATGAGAAAGCTATGGGGTAGATACCAAGGGCATTTTCTTACAACCTACTAAGAGTACACTGGGAACCTGTTAAAGTATAGGGATGGGATGTACTGCCCACCCTAAAAGGCCAGTCTGAGGAGACACTAGGTGCTGTCATCAGTCACTCGTGTCACAGAACTGACAATGGATGGAGAAATAAGAGGCAAAGTTGCTTATTTCTGCCATTTCTTTCTGTGTCTTGTATATGCCAGACAAATGCTCTACCACTGGCCTGTATCCTGCTTCATCCATACTGTTATTTTTATACACTACCATTGGCGTCTACGAAGGAGGTCCCAGTGAATATCTACTGGCTAAGGAGTGGGCTGTGGAGTGTCAGAAGCATGCCGCCTGGGTCAGGATGGACAGCTGGCAGAAGCTACCAGAAGAAAGAGGAGAATTCTAACTAGTAAGCCTTGGCTTAGGGCTCACGTGGGATTCTGAATGAGTGCGTCAGTCACTTTGTGTCTGAAGAGGACACTCAGGGAGAAGAGTGAGCTGCCACAGCTGCTGGACACCAAAGGCAGAGCCGAAACTCGAACTCAGCTCAGCTCAGAGCTCTAGTACTTGCCTCACTTTACACCTCTCATCTCTGACACCCTCTAAAAACAAGCACATACTTCTGTTTTCACAGTAAGGTACTTTTCTTTGAAATTGCATTTTAAAGAGAAAAGGCAATATTGGTTTTATTTGGTTGAATATAAGCTTTTATTTTTTAATTTTTTATTTTGCCCAAAGGAATACATAGGAAACTAAGGAAACAATTACACTGAACATACAAACTTTTTAATTTACTGAAAATACAATATTCTCATGAAGAATTTGCCTAGCTTTTCTTGCAAAAGAGGAACACGTTAAATTGGGTTGTTTTTTTTTTTTTTAAGTCTGTTTTTCTTGTGAATCTGGAACAAACTGAAACTAGGTTATCAGTATCAAAATTACCTACAAGAAAAATACCTTTGGGAAAGAATTTTGGAATTGTCTTAGACATTCAGCTTTGAGTCCTGAAGGAAAACAGCTTACATTAAAAGGGGGCGAGAAGAGCCTCACATGCTGTTGCTTTAACACTACAGAGGTTTCCAGTGAGGTGCTCTGGGTGGCGCTCAGTCTGTGCAGTACAGGATACCTGGCAGTGCCCTTGGCTTCTACCCACCACACACCAGCAGCTGTCCCCAAGCATGATGACAAAGATGTCTTCAAACACTGCCAAATGTCCTCTGGGGCAAAATTGCACCCGGTGAAGAAAGCGCTGAGCTGGATGGAAAAATATTATCATCAATTAATATTTGTGCGTATCCTAATGGTTTGTGGCACTGTCCCAACAGCACATCTGCTTCCTGGCAGCTCCCCTGGGGGACAAGCAGAACAGAGAGGCCCTTTCAGATGGGTTCATATTAGGATTCCATTTTTAAAGTTTAATAATATTAAGATATATGTTGCTTACCATAAAATCCTCTTTTACAGTAGACCTCTTACTGGTTTGTGAATATCCAAAGTAGCACCAAGCTAATGTTAGAGCATTTTCATTATCTACAAAAGAATGTCTTGTCCATGTGCAGCTACACTCCATTCCTGCCTTCCTTCTTAGGCATTCATATTCCATTCTTAAACATGAGCTATTTGATTGGGACTCTGGTAGCTAATGATAACAGGGTCCCTTCCTCTGGTGCAACAGCTTCTATATGAGTCCTCCAGTTCTAGGACACAGCCCGGGCTTCTGCTCAGGTCCAGTGGTCTAATTGTCCCTCTTGGCTGTGGAACCGATTGCAGCTGCTGGCCACATTACGCAAGTTCCCATCACACACTCATGCCAGAAGCAGGAGGATGTATGGGTCTTTAAGTGACTCATCTTGGGTCTCAAAAGGGTGCTTTGCAGAGCTTTAAAGAACAGCATCTGTAGCATCTGTGGCAGCAAAGGAAGACACTGAATAAGAAGGTTGATAAGGTAAGTGCATGGCCAGTCAGCATCCTGGGGACTCAGCAAATGGTGGTCTTCAAAATGGAACACTATCATGCACACAGGTGGAAAAGTCAAGGTGAACCCACACAGTCCTGGGGCAGTGGTTCAGAGCAGGATGCTAGTTTTGGTCTGGGAGCTGCCTTCCAGGAATTGTAAGCTCTGGGAGCCAAGTCTAGGGATCTTGGAGATGGATGTTGGAAAGGGGGGGAAATAACTCTCAAGAATGTTTTTCATGTCTGCCCAGCCCAGAAAATTATACCTAAGAATATTGCTAACAAATGCAGAACTAGGCAATAAGTTCTCACATTCAAATTTCAAAACAATGCAATGAGATGGGTATAATCATTATACTCATTTTAGAGACAGAGAAACAGAGCCCCAGAGGAACTCATGGATGAGTAGGGTTGTGGGGCAGAATATAGTATATGAATGAATACTGCTTCTTGAAGGAATACAGCTGACTTGTCAGACAGAATATCCTTCTATTGCCAGGACAGCTTTGTAAGGCAACTGTCTCCACTCACCGTCTAGTTAAGGATCGATCTTATGCCCAGAAAGATGAAGTGTTATGAACATAAGTGGTATAAAAAGGGGTGCAAACGTTGGCTAATATGTGCTTCTTTCACAGCAAGGTTTCCAAGAGTATGCTGGTCATGGGGTCACTTGGGCCTCCAAAGCTCCACCAAGGAGTTGAAGCTCTTATTTCATGGAAGGAAGCAAGTTATTGTTATGGGAAAATTGCTTTGTTGTTTTCTTATCTCCGAATGGAGGAGAGAAACAGGTAGAGCTCTTTAGAACCTGGACATTTTCTTCGCAGAGCTAGAAAGAACATAGATAAGGAAATTGGTTTTCTGTCTTAGGATACCCAGAAGTAGCTAGGGATTCAGTTGTTCACATTCTGAAGGACTTCCTGACCTGAGGATGGGCAGAAAGTGAGGATGAAGAGGTGAGCTGGTGGCCAGTCATCCTGGGTGAGGCTGCTGATGCGACTGTCCCCTGGGATGCTCACCTCCTGCATGCCTGTCTGAGAGAAGCATGCCTTGGGCCGATAAATATAGATCAGCTCATCTTGAACCTAAACGGGAGCTCATCAAAGACAGAGCTAATTACTGTGCGAGTTATTTACATAATGTAGATGATAATCTTGAAAACACAGTTGTTTCAGAGATGCATGACTCTAATCAGGTTACAAGTAATAAGGATGGCACTGATCAAGTCAGGCTGATTAACACAGTTCTGAGGCACACAGGTCAGTACCTACATGTGGCCCAGAGTGCCCAGCCAGCAAGTGATCTCAGCACCACTCTACAAAATCAGGGCAATGGATCAGAGCAATAGTATGAAAAATAGAAATTAGTCAAGGCAGTTACTTGAATGTGGAACCAGATGAATTTATAACTCTGTTAATCAAAGCATGTAGTGGAAACATAAAAGAATATATCTTAGTAAAAAGCTTATTAGGTAGGAACACGGTTTAAATGAAATGATTTTATTACTACCAAACCATAAAACTCAATTTAAATGCAAAAATAAAAATTATAGGCAACTTGGGATATTAGGAACTAATATTCCACAGATGCAATCGCCTTCCAGGCTGGCTCTCAGTGATTACTTCTACCTCACCTTGTCCTCCCCAGAGGTTCAGAAGGGCGCCTCCTCCTGTCAGAAAGTGTGGACCCACTTCCAGATGGAAATTAAAGCTATCCGGTAGCCTAGGGAAAAGATGGCTTACGGTTTGGAGTTCCAGTTTAGCCACTGACTCACTGCCTGGTGCTGAGCAGTTTACTTCTCTGTACTTATCCACATCCAACAGGCGACATCCAACGGCCCCCTCCCCATGGAGCTCTTCTGTATCATTGCTTCCTGTGTCAACAGCCTTTTGGCTTTGCTGTCCATATGGCATTTGTCTTGCAGTCAGAAGTCTTGAGATCAAATTACAGAGCTGTTACTTATTGGTGCAGTTTCAATGTCCTTACCTTTGGTGATAAGGCATGCTTACATAAAGACTGACAGCTGGTTCTGTGGCCGAATAGAGCCAAAAGAAAATGAGAGGAAGTGGTGGGGACCACTTACAGCAGGAGGCCTTAAAAAGCCTATGTGCTTCCTTTGTCCCCAAGAAATTAAGTTCATTGAGAAGAGCAGAGATGAAGATGGGCATTCTTCATCCCTAAATCACTTGGAGAGCCCAATAACACATATCTATTTTGGCCTCCGAGTCAGTGAGAGACAGAACACCTAATCTCCAAACTGCTGTCGGCTGCTGCTACCTTATATCTCATAGCATCTGTCATTAACATGTATCAAGAGTGTCAAAGTCTCCTGACCATGATGAAGTCAGCCCTAGGCATGTCTCATGGGCAGGCCAGTGGTTTCTTGAGCTCTCCAAAAGAGAAAATGGAATTCATATCTTTGTTTCTCCCATACCAAGGAAACTACCATTTTTTTTTTTTCTGTCAAGTTAGATACAAGTAATTGGGATTCCTTGTAGGCTTTTAAGGATTGTAGTCTCTTGTGGTTAAATCAGTAATAACTTGTGATCAAATTTCTCAGATTTCCGGAGTGTTAGCACTGAGCAGGATCTTAGTAGGCAGGCCACACACAGCTTCAGAGGAGAAGCCAGGGCTTTGAAAGGTAATCACCCTGGAACAATCAGGGGCAGAGAGAAGACTTCAATTCTTTTCATAATTGAAAAAGGTATTTTCTGATTATAAAAGTTACAAGTGATTGTGGTTGAGAATTGGGAAACTCAAAAAGTTTTATCTGATGGAGAAAATTAGAATGTGTATAGCCTGGTTACATTTTAAATCTCTCTCTTGTCTGTGTCTCCCCTCTATCTCTCTCCCTTGGATCTCAAGCAGAACTGGAGGGGCCAAGGGAATGAGTGATGTGATTGTTTTGAAAAAAAAAAGATATATCGAGGATGACTGGATGGATCCCCACTCCTGCTGGGGGTTGGAGCCTTGGGTTCTGGCTTAAGCCCTCTACCAATGAGCTGCCTTTTCAGCTCCCTGCATGGTGGAAATCTCTTCAGCTCAGTGTTACAGTGAGGTTTCTTGGTCCCCGTGCGGTCAGAGGTCCAGACCCACAGACCTGCAGCCCAAGACCCCTTAGCCGCCTGCTGCTGATCAGGCCCCCCAAAATGATTTAGACACTTATATTAGTTCATGCTGTTTGGCCTATGGCTCAGGCACATTGCTAGCTAGCTCTTACATCTTAACTCAACCCATTCTCATTAATCTGTCTGCCACGTGGCCCGTGGCTCACCTGTGTTCCTTACATGTTTCTTCTTGGGCAGCTTGCTCGGTCTGTCTGACTCCGCCCTTCCTTTCCTACGTATGCTCTGATTTCTCCTCCTGCTTTTATATGGTGCCTGTCATGGGCCAAAACAGCTCCTTTATTTAAAGATTGATATTCACAGCATACAGAAAGGCATTCCCACATCAGCTCAGTGGTTCATAAAGAGTCCCATGATGCACGTGACTTTCAGAGCTGGGAAGCTGAGCTGTAATCTCCAGGCTGGAAGCTTCTCCCACCCATTTCCCGAACAGCTATCAAATCATGTTTATTTTCTCAAATTGTCTGAGCGTCTGAGAGTGATTTGGGGAAAGCATCCTTTTTTTTTTCTTTCTGTCAAGTGATATCTCATGGCAATATCTTAATAATTTCATTAAGTTCCAAGAGAGGATTGTTCTTTCATGGTTCATGGGTTGCTGTTAGTCCTCACAATGGTGGATGCTGAGGGAAAGAGCGAAGGGAATGGCTGGTCATCATGTGAGTGTAGCCTCCTCATCAGCAGTGTTTGCTGGCTTGCTTCTGTGGCCACGAAGGGAAGTAATAATTGATCCTGTGTAGCAAAAGGGCTGCTCCATCAAGAGGCAGCCTGCAGCCCTGCACCCACTGGGTCCTAGACTGTTGATGAATGTGTCAGTCACTTTCCTGACTCTGTGACAGAGTACCTAACAGAGACCAAAGTACGGGAAGGCGGATTTGTGCTGTCTCATGACTTCGGAGGGTTCAGTTGTGAATGTCCTGAAGGGAGCCTGTGTCCTGGGAGGACTGTTCTGTGAGGGGCCAAGTAGGAAGCGAAGAGAAAGACAGAACCTTGAAGGACCAGTCCCCAGTGACCCACTTCCTAACGTTTCTACAGCTTCCCTAGGAGAAGCACCAGCTGGGTAGAGCAACATGTCAACAGAGGAGCCACAGGAGACAATTGAAATGTAAATCCTAGCTCAATTGGAGAGGCTGGCGATGGAGTTCAATATTCAAGATTCCACTGTCTAGAGGAAAATTGCACCCCATTTTCTTTATACCATCCTGAGAATCAGTTTTTATCTTCTAACACACTCTCCCCATTTTCCTGCCAGCTCATCCTCACAGTTGGTGTCTACATGATGTTACATGTGTCTGAAATCCATACTAGAATGGGCTGGCCTGGCCCTTCAGCTTGAAGTCACATTCAAAGTTCAACCTGCTTCTCCAAGATACTTCACTGTGGTGAACTGAAAAGATGTGGGAGACAGATTACAGACACAGGAAACGACACACCGGCCCCCATCTCCTTCCCAGACCTTCTCCTAGGCAGCAGTGGGGCCAAGTGGCTCACCTCTTTCCTCCTTTATCCATCCATTACCCGCCCTTCCTCAGCAGGCCTAGCCAGCTTCCCAGGCTCTCCTAGCACAGTTTCTGTTATGCAAAAAGCCCAGACAAGAGGTCACAGCTCTGAATATTTATGTCTTGATTCTGTATACCTTAGCTTCCTTTAGTTGGGTCTTGTGCAACATAGCTTCATTTCCATGACAGACGCCTTTGCAGGAGTGTGCTTAGATATGCAGCAGGCTGTGCAAGCTGAACCAGGCTCACAGGACTAAATAAACAAGGGGTGACTGAGTTCACTGCCATAAAAACAAAAGCCCACGACTGCAGGAGAGCAGTGAGTTCTTCTGCAAGCTGAGGCCCAGGCCGCAGCTCCTTCTGCTTGAGGAAGCCTTTGCCCTTTGGTCACTTTTATTTCTTTCTTCCTCACTTTTTCCTTTTCCTTCCCAGCTGTGAACAACAGCTCCCGCAGAGCAGACTCTGCCTACCACCGAAACTTTCTGATTTTTGATGCGGAGGAAATGAGAAATGGAAGAGGAGGACCCGTGTGGCAGGGGCCGCAAGGATAAAGGTACACTCATGCCGTAGATATCGGAAAGGAAAACCTGCACCGCCCTCCTGAGAAGGGAAGTTAACTTTTTCAGCCAAAGAGAAATGTGAAAATCTTTCCCAGCATGGCGGGCCTTGAAATCTAGGAATCATACTTGGAATTGGCAGAGTGGCCCAGCCAAGGAGGGGGTTTGCGGGACAAGGAGGGGACTCCCAATAATATAGACCACACAGAGATTTTTTTTTTTTTTTTATGTGAAATATATAACTATAGCTGACTCGATCACTTTCTCGGTACGGGAGGGATCAAACTTCTTAGAGAGCACGAGGAGATGTGGGATGGGGAGACAGGTCACGTGCTGCCCCACGCACATCAGCCCAGGCACTGGTTGAGGTCTGCCCCTGGTGTGCATGTGGGCAGATTCTTCTGATTTGAGCACAGTGTCTGCCTGGTGATTCCTGGCTGTGATTGACTGATAATTAAACACATTTACGATGCCATTTCAGGGAACTTAGGAAAAGAACATTGCAGAGATACCTGAAAAAGAGGAATTTCTGTAAAAGAGAAAAAGTCTGTGTCCTGGCGGTGCTTCTGTCCCTGCGGGTGCTAATGAGGTCACTTCCTCCCACGCCCACCCCTCCCCCAACCTCCCATCACTCCCACTCCCCTATCCTCACCTCTCCCATGTGCAGAGGGAGGTTCCTATGCTGTCGGTGGAGCTGAGTGACATATTCCCCATTGCCCTAAGTTCTGCTGACCAGGTTCTCTTCCAGCCCCTTTCTATGTCCCCTGTACTCCAATGAGTCCATGGTTATGACAGTGACCCAGGCGCCCTGCACAGGGCTCCACCCATCTCTCTCCTTTCCCACATATAGAAAGAAGCTGTCTGCCATACTGGCTTCCTAGACAAGAGAGTCATTTGCAGTCCAGGTGAATTTTGGCTTCTGTGTGACTCCATCACGGGTTTTCCAGTGAGGCTGTCTCCAAGTGTGTTCCGGCTAAGAAGAAAGTAAGGGGCACCATGAAGCTTACCCAGCATGCACTGTGCGCCAATTGTGCGCTGACTGGTAGAGAAGCTGAGACTGGAAAGAGAAACACCACCCTTCAGCAGCCCAGAGTCTAGCCAGAAACACAAAGTATGCTATGTGTGACCTGCCTTGTCCTCCCAGGGCCCAGGACATGAAAAGAAGACAGGCATTTGGGCAGATGGTGTCCTTCCTCTTCCCTGTGGGCCTCATTTTCCGCCCTGACTTTGACTCCCCATCTTGAAATCAATCCCTTCGTGCCTTTGTTCTGGCTTCAGTCCCCAGGTCTGAAGGGTTAGTCTGAGGCTCTTCTGTCTGTCAGTCACAGCCTGCCTTCCTCCATGGCCTTGATAGCTGTCATTGGTCAAGTGGCCAACTGGTCTTCTGGGCCTCGGGCTCTCCATCTTCAATCCTTCTGCCGTTCTTCCTACACGGTCACTTTCCTAAAATAGAAACCCGATTGCGTCAGTCCTTTTTTAGAGACAATCATCCACTTACTAAGCGTTCAGTGGGACTGGGCTCCACACCATCTGCAGACACTTGGCTTAGAAGGAATGTGGTTGAAAAGCGAGATGACTCAAGCAGAGACTATGCAAGGCTGGCACGGGGTTCTCATCATAACTGCCCTTGAGAGCTCATGTGACCACAGATGCCAGTGCACACCTCCCATCTCAGACCATTGACTCTGAATCTTGGGTGAAGTCTGAGAGGCCATAGTAAATACGACTTCCATGTATAACTAGGCTGGGGGACTCACCAGGATCTTTACTTTGAGTTGGATTATGGAAAAAACGGTATCAGCTATACCTCATAAGGAGGAAAGTACGATTCTTGTTTCTCCCAAGCTCCTTTGGCTCATAGTCCCAAATGAAACAGTGAGCAATGGGTACATGTAGCATGATAGCCTTAATCTTCTCCATGCAAGCCCAAGCTCTACCTGACCTGTTTTCCAAAAACTATGTTGTTCACAGACAATGTAACACTGGGTCAATTTGCCCAGGAATATCTGCTCTCTATATAACCATAAACCACAGCATTCCAATTCTCCCCTTAGAATGGTGTCATGGGCTTTCTGAGGAAGCACAATGTGAGTCAAGCTCAGAATCCTTTGCTTCAGGCTTGATTTGGAAAATGTGTTGATGTTCTGGGTTTGTGATACTATAGTAGATACTTTTCTAGTGTACTGCACTGTGGTTTGGAGGAAAATTGATTGACCTTGCAGTTCTCAGAAATCAGGTACTGGCTTTTCCATTTCAGAGCTCAGCAAATACCCTTGTGTTTGGCATGGTGACTGGCATTTGAATTCACATATCAGGAGCACACATTTCCCTCAGTGGGTCCCCAGGAGGCACAGAGACTGCAGGAAACTACTCCTTGGCTACAGACAATTGCAATGTGAAGGGATCTCAGGCTTTCTTTTCCAAGACCGGAGTAGCCAGAGACTTGCTGTTGCTCTTATATAAGTCTCCGCCATTGGCCTCAGGCTTGTCCGAACAGTCTCATTATTCAAGTCAGGGCTGGTCAGGCTGTAGGCAAAGCTGCCTGGATGGGAGCCTTCTGCTCCCCACCTGCTGCTCCCCACACTCACTGTGCCTCCGCCCCTCTCCTTGAGACACACGCCTAAGAATGCTCCATTTGTCTGCACCCTGTCCTCTCTCCTGGCCTTGTCTAATGCACGCCTTTTATTCTGTCTCAGTGGGAACTGTCTTCTCCCACTTCTTCTTCTTTTTTTTTTTTCACCTAATAATTACAAAGAAAACATTAACAACTAGACTCTTCCTCCCCATGCCTCTTTTATCTACTTAAATATCCTTGACTGCAAGACACTGAGTACAGCACATTCATTAATTTTTAATGTCTCTTCTTGTGGTTGCTGTCTTCCAGGGTCAGAAGGACCACGAACAATGGTCTCCCAAATCTTTGGTTAGATGGAGCCTTTTGTTGCTCTCGTAGGCAGGGTAGAGATGAGGGGAAAATGGAGTCTGCTCAAATGAATATCTGTTATCTGAATAGCCCATTCAAGGTGAATATGGATTTTTATCACATTAAATCCAAGCTGATGAGGCAGAGGTTTTGTGCCTGGTTATTATTAGCAAACAGAAAAATAATTTTAAGAGATGACAGACTGAAAGAGTTATTTCCCATGGGATCTTTGGGGATAGGCTGCTGGAAGTCTGGAGGGCAACCTGTTGGTCTTAATCAGAGGCATGCTTCTGCTTCTCACACATGTGTCCTCCTTGTGCATGTGGGGTCTCCTACTCTCTCAGCCTCGTCACCCTATACCTGTGCCCCACTGCCCTTGTATTTCAGATGTGCTGTCTCCCCTAAGTTGAAGAAGAACAGAGACAGGAGTCTCCTGGGGTCATCAGTGTTCCTCTGGACATTCCCAGTCTTTCCCTAAACATGCTCCTTGTGGAGTGGGTGATTCTATTGCCTCTTGTGCTCATGAGCTGGCAATGTCAGAGTCCTGGGGGATTTCTCTACTGTTCCTCACAGTCTTGGAGTCAGGCTGAATCACCTCTTGCCTGGAAGAGCAAAACACGTGAGTAAAGTTCATGCCACATGCACACTGTCTTCTCTGGCTTGTCTTCCATACCATCATAAGAACCATAGTTCCTCTTATAGACCTCACTTCAGCACAGAACTCACATATCTCATCTCAGCACATAGCTCATATATCTCATCTCAGCATAGCTCACCTCCACTTCTACAGGCTTCAAGAATTGTGTAGAAGATCTAGACTCTTCATGCTTCTGATGCTCTTTGATATTTAGCTTCTTCACTTCATCTCATTAGTCTTAGCTTCCAGGTCAGCCAGAAGCACATGGCACTCACTGAAGTCTCGCTTCTTTTAGATTCTAGTCTTTGAAACTTGTCATTTGAAATTATTACAATGCCTCCGTTCTTAGCTAGTGCTCTCTAGGTACCATGAATTTCTAGAGAAGGTCAGGAAAGCTTGTAGAAGAGCACACTACTCAAGCAATGATAATTGCAAGGAACAATGAGAAAGTGCACTCCATGGGACTTCAGAGAGCCAAAAATCTTAATTCTTAGATTAGGAGTTGAGAGATGAGTGCAAAATGAGGAACGTGATGTTTCAGACATTTTTCTACTGCTGTGAAGAAACACCATGGTCAAGACAACTTATAAATGAAAGCATTTAACTTGGGGATTATACTCCCCGACAGTTAGAGTCCATGACGATGATGGCAACAGGCAGGCAGGCATGGTGCTGGAGCAGTAGCTGAGAGCTTTCATCTGACTCACAAGCAGAGTGAGAACCTTAACTGGAAATGGTGTGGGCAGCCCACCTCCTAGATAGAGTGAGACACTTCCTTCACCAAGGCTATATCTCAGAGACCTTCCCAAACTGGAGAATCAAGCATTCAAATATATGAGCCTATTGGGACCATTCTCATTCAAATCACATGTCTTTGGGAAGATGGACAAATCCAGTAGTCATTGGGAAGATGGACAAATCCAGTAGTCATGTGTTTTAGAATCAAGATCCCAAGCTTACCATTGTAGCAAAGGCTAGTCTTTAACTCCTAATCCTCCTGTTTCTATCTCCCAAATAAACACATTATTTGTTGGTCAGGGCACACTGTTCAATAAGCATTTAACTATGGGATTGTTTCAACAAGATATGTCAGTTCAACTCAACAAATATTTAAGGGATGTTTTCTCATGGTGGGTGCTATATGATCAGCCTGGGGTGGTGGCAGTCACAGAGACTGGAAGTAGGACAAGCATACCCACACTCATAATTCATATTTTCCAAGGTTCCCACAGAAAAACCATTTTGACTGAGAGACATTCAGTCCTATATATTAAAAGAAGAGGGCTGATTGTGTGAATGTTTGTTATTTGGATCATTTCATCAACCAACCAATATTTTAAAGTGTCTACTGCTATTTAAAATGGCCATAATCCGTATTACTCAAGACAGTTCTGGTTTATACCTAGTCCTATAATCTCATTGAGAGAGAGAACCCCATCTCAATCTCAGAATTTCTTTATTCGAAATGTGTGTATCTGTGTTAGAGGGTGGGTATATAGGCCAACAGAAGATTTTATGTAACCCACTGCAGTGGTTCATTCATCTTCATGTTAACTTGACTGGATTGGGAATCACCTAGGAGACACACCTTTCGCTGTGCCTTTTATGAGCATTTGCAAGGAGGATTAACTGAGCAAGGAAAATCCTTCACATTTGTGGGTAGAAGCCTCCTGTGGGTTGAGGTCTTTGGCTGAATAAGAAGGGGAAAAGATAAACTAAGTAAGCAGGGATGTTTCCTTAGCTCTACTTCCTATTTGGCCCCACAAATCAAACTGCTTTTCTCCCACACTGTGATAGACTATTTCCCTTTGAACAGTGAGCCCAAACAAATCTTCTTCCTTCCTTAACTTGCTTTTTGTCAAGCCTTCAGTTGAGAAAAGGGATCTGTCCCTGCCCTTGAAGGCTCTTAGTCCTTTGCAGGAGGGAGGTAATTAAGAAGAATTAAAGCATAGCATAAGTGTTGGCCTTTGTGGGTACATGATGTTACCAGAGTGCATATATATTTAAATTGTGGAATTTTCATCAGTTTTATGAAAATCAGTTGGAGAAACAACCTGTTTTTATTACAGGCAAGTTACTTCTGACAGGTCTGTGGTTGGAGGCCAGCATATCACCTCTCTGACTGTGTGCCTTAGTTTTACTTTGCTTATTGTTGTGATAAAATGCCTGATGAAGGAACTTAAGAGAGAAGAAACTTAATTTGCTAATAAGTTCAGAAGTGTCTGTTCATCACTGGGAAGAGAACAAATTAACCTCACACCATGCTGGGTCACAAAGCAGAGGAAAGTGAATGCTGGAACCCAGAGCTTTTCTATTTCCCCCTTTTGATTTAATCTGGGCTAGATTAGTGTTTCTAATCCCAAGTTTTGGTCTGGCCAATGCCTGAGGATCCCTGGGATTTGTACTGCTGCTGGAGAAATAGATATGACATGAAATTTGTTTGCCCTACAGCCTGCGGCCCACTGATTGGGAGATTTCTTAGTCTGCTGAATTCTCAGATTTTGTTGCAAGAGATTGGATATCTGTACCCTGAACAATTCCTCAGAAGACAGCATGTGTGTCCTTGGGATCCTGGTGTCCTTGTACCACTCCAAGAGGTTCAGGTTTAATTGGTTGGGGACAGCCTGCTGGCAGGGATATAAACATCTCCAAGCGTGGTTTTCACATGCTACAAGGACTGAGAACCTGTGTCCGACCTTGGACAGGCACCTGTCTGTGCTTCTCCATCTGAAGTGCACTGCTGAAGCTACATTGTTCTTGCCCCTACTTGAAATGTCTCGGAAAACCAGAAACTCCTGAAGCTGGCAGTTTCAACCCAGAGGCAGTTCAGTGCTGATTGTACTGTCCAGGAGCGTGAGGACTGGAGACAGCTCTTTCAGCACAATGGCCAGCAGCTCTGAGCCAGCCTGTGCTTCTCTGCAGCAGAGCTCAGGAGACAATTATTCTCTGGTGTGGAACAAAATGTTTGCTTTCTAAAGTGATAAATATGGCCTTTGCAAGCAAGTGGAGAGCAGAGCCTTTCCCCTGCACTGAACAGAGGATTCAGATATTCAGCATCTCCCTTTGTCTCTCCATCTTCCCAGCGTGCTGCTTACCTCATTTGTGATGCTTTTCTACACTTCAGTACAGGGATGCTTACCTCTTGGGTCCTGGCTTCCTTCTCCTCCAAGGACTGTGCTGTCATGCAGCATTGGTCTGGACCTAGGAGAGCACAGCCAAGGGTTCCATTAGGAGATTCCAGCAAGCTACAGCTAGCTTTCAGAACAAAATGGGGAACACCCCCCCCCCCAACTCCTTCTTCTTCCCTTCCCTTCCTCTTGCCTGTCTCCATTCTTTTCTCCCAGTCTGCCTCTGTTCTTTCCTCTCCTCTAGCCTTCTTATTTTGGGTTCTGTGCAGGAGAAGAGGGTCTCTCTGAGCCACTGTCCCTTCTTGCAGCCCTTGGGCTTGCTTCAGGATGGGGAAGATGAGAGTATTTCCTTTGGTATCTCCTTTCTGTCTTGAGTACCCTCCTTTCTGTGTCAAACTCTTAGAAGAAACTGCCAAGAGGGTAGATCAATGGTTTTCTTCTCTCTCTAGAACTTATTGGATGGCATCAAAGAGAGGGTGATGACTGGGAGAGGGCAGAGCCCCCCCAGACGGGAGTGCAGGACAAGAAATAACCCAAAGGAAGGCGTTTAACCTTAGGCAGAGCCATTCTTCAAATAACCTCACTTCAGAGGTTGGCATTTCAGAAGCCTCCTTCTCTAGTAGGGGAAATGAAGACACCGAACTTGTTAGGGGAGCTCAGGCTGCTGTAAGGGAGCATTATGGATTTGTGTTTGCTGTTTGCAGTTCTCTGGATCCAACAGAGATCCAAGTGTGCACAGTAAGTGCTCTTCTGTTGGGCCATACCCCCAGCCCCTCCAGCACAGACACAAACACACAGACATACACAGACATGTTGTCAGAACTGAGTCTAGAGCCTTGTACCTGTTAGGCAAATGCTCTGCAGCTGAGGAGAGAGCATATTGGGCTATCGTCATTGAAAGCAGATACAGCATTCACAAGGCATTAATTGCATTGCCAGTGAATGAATCCTTCTTGCTTTAGTTAGATGGCCACATCCTCCACTCTATACTCACTGGACACTCTCTGCTGAGGAGCAGCACAGGGCCTGGCTGTCGGCTGCCTGCCTGCCTCCATGACTTAAATCCCTTCGATGGAATTCAGACATTGCAGGCAGTAGCAGCAGGCGCTTCAGAAAAGAGTCTAAAAAGCCTTACAGACAGGGAGAGGAGAAAGCACAGTACAATCTTCAGAGCAACACTCTTCACAACAAAGAAACAAAGAACAAAGGCTTCTCTGCTTTTGTTTTCAAGTGCCCATTCCCAGCTTGCTTTCTCTCCCTAGGATCTGCTACCTCTTGCCAGTCATGTCTCTGAGTGTTTCTGCTGGGCCAGCCTACTTCGAGACAGGGGTAGCACGCTTGAGAGAGCCCCTACCAGAGCCCTCCTTAGCTTATGAGGAGGGATGATTCCACTCAGCTACTCATTTAGTCATTCATCCATCCCACCTAACCTTGCTTAGCTTGCTTGCCCATCTTGTGTGCTAGATGAAGGTGGAACCTGGCTCCGGATCACAGTGCTCTGTGTGTGACCCTCAGAGCCTCAGGCAGCATGCTGGGGAACAGCAGTGTGTGGGAGCTACTGCCTTGAAGTTGCAATGCCCACAAAGGGCCATGCCCACAAGCTGCCATGCCCTCACTGCTGTTGAGTTTTAGCCCAGAATATTAATAAGATATTACTGCTGTAGCTTATGAACAAAGGAAATGCACACTGGAGTCAGAGAACCACCCAAAGGAACTAGAAGTCCAAGAATATGGCTATCAAATTAGAGGGTCTGGCCAGTGGTAGTGGTAGCTCAGCTTTGGAAGGAGCCAATGTCATGTGTGCTACTTCCAAAACTGAGCATTTGGCCCCCTCTTTTCCTTTCCTTTTAGGGGGCTGACAAGGACAGTCTCCCTCATGTGAACAGGCACAGGGTGGCAGCTATGGGGTAGTGGGATAGTTGGGATAGTGAACAGGGGCTCCCAGATGAACGAAGCAGGGCCTGATGGCAGTTTATACATCTTCTGTGCTAGACAATGCCTTTCTATCTCACCAGGGTCTCTGTCCTATTGGGCCACTTTGTTACATCAATTTGGTCTTTATCCTTCTATCACAGAGGTGAGGAGGAACTTGCAAAGCATGCTGGCCTCAGACAGATGAGCATCAACATACTACAGCTGTCATTGCTGAAACCCTGCAAGGGGATGCAGCTTTAACACAGCCTTGCTTATTCTTCACTTGGGATTAGACTGGCTCACCTAGTCTCTAGCATGGCTGTCCAAAGCCAGGCCTAGAGTTTATGGAGGGGTGGAAATCTTGCCTTTGGGAGGGAACAATGATGCTGAACCCAGGCTTGAGTTCCTCTTGCTTTCAGAAAACACCATCTCGTCTCATTACCTGCCTTGTGAAGGTGTGCTGTGTGTGTGTGTGTGTGTGAGGGATATCGCAAGGGTCTGTACATCTCAGGGAGTCCTTCCCCTGTAAGAAGGGGATCATCCACTCATTCCTTGGATATATTTTTGCTTTTAGTCTCTGGAGCTGGACATATTTGATATTTGGGGGGCATATTTGTGAGGAGGTATATCTTCCTGGAGGTAATAAGTAGCATTTCTATAGGCCATGTGTTGGTTCGGATGCTCAGCCATGCTTACCGAGAGATGAAACAATCTCGTAAGCCATTTCTCTATTAACTCAGTGGTAACAGAGTCCTTCTGAGACCCACTCACTTGCTTTAAACCTCTAAGGGCTTCTTGCTTCTACAACATAGAGCACAGATCTCTTGCCCACTAGGAAAACCTGTGCTGACCTGATCCCGAAAGACAGTTCTAATATTGCCTGCTTTAACTAGCCTCACTGTCAGGCCAAGCTTCCTCCTCCCTCCCCTTCCTCCTCCTCCTCTGCTCTTTGCTGTCATAGGCCCAGAGAGGACTCCCTGTTTCTAGACTCCCTCCCTGCTATCCTCATATGGGAACAGAACAATTCTGTTTAAGGATGAAGTCCAATGAGGTCTGCCCTCAGTTTAAGCCTCCCTCTGGTCTTTCAGTGTTATGCAGTGACTGTCCAGCTCTCTTAAGGTAAAGCAGAATCCTTACAAGGACTTCATGTGATCTGGCCCTCCATGTTCTGACCCCATCACAAACAGGCAGAGTGAAAGGGTTCCTTTGTCTGCAGTTTGAACCACACTGACAGTTACTGCTTGGCAGGTGCCACAGCCCTTCCCAGTGGCCAATAAAACCTTAATAACTCTGTCGGGTTTCTCCGGGGCTGCCTGTATCTTCACTCTGTCAAGGCTGTAGTCACAAGAAGATTGAGTGAAAATGAAGGTCCTATTCTAGGATGGCACTCTGGGATTCTGGGGTTTTCTGCAAGGATCAGGCTTGCTTTTCAGTCTTGCTGGGGGGAAGATTCCCAGACACCATGTGACCAGGTGGAAGCCATTTCAATGTGCTGATAAACTACTAGGAAAGCAGACCTAGCAACTCTGTGGGGGAGGGCTGTCCATCTCTTGGTAAACATCACTCTTGTCTCTGCCTCCCCAACATTTGTAAGATATATTTTGCATATGAAGCAATGGTGTGTGTAAAACATCCTCTTAACTTCCAAATATTCTAGAAAGAGAGTAACTTTTGCTTTGGATGAGAAGCTCAGTCACAGGCTTGCTTTTGCCATTTTCCATTTGTCTGTCTGGTAATTTATATTAGTATTCCATTCCATTAGGTTTTTTAATAATATTATTTTTGTATATAGAATATTTTTATTTAAAGAACTGTAAATTGTATTGACATGTTCAAGTCTAAACTTCTAAAAGCACACATCCCTTTATTTTCTGTGTGAATTATGAAGTTATGCTCTTTTCAGATTGCTATCCAGAGAGCTCTAGGCAAATCAGTAATGCTGAAATTTTCTTTCATTATATAATTTTTAGGAAATTAAATTTCTAGTGGTTATGGAATAGTACTTTAAGTAGTAAAGCTTTTTGGTTTCTTCAGTTAAAGATCCATGTGTCCCATGAGCAAACCTTGGCTAATGTTCATAGTATAGATAGAACAACATTTCTTGCATTTTGTTTATGTTTATTTATCAAAGCTTATTTATCCATAATGTCTCTTCTGATTAAAGGCATGATGAGTTACAGAGTAGCTGATAAGACCAAATTCATAACCTTTAGAGACACCCTTGTGAAAAGTTAAACATTCATTTTCTGAGGCCAGCCCAAGAGCACACATAGTGACAATGGCAAGGGTTTCCTAAGTGTTTCCCCAGAACAGGCACACATGGATTACACACAGTGCCTTATATGGATTAACCACCCCTCCATATCCCTGTTAATTGGATTATCTCACAATCCCTATTTTGCAGAGAAGGGATTTGAGACCCAGAAAGTGAATGTCTGCATTGGCCTGGGGCCCAGGCTTGGGCTCCCCACTACTCAGGATGCTGCTGGGAAGTGGGATGGAAGGTTACTTAGTTCAGGCAACTTTTCAAGACTGTATCTCAAACAAAACAAAAAACTCCAAACAAACAAAAGACGGATGGATATCTCGGTGGTAATGGTTCTCAGATCAGTTGTAAGCATTGAAGGAGAGAAGAAAAGGAGCTAGGAACAATTGGAAGGCTAGAAGGAGGAGGGAGGGAGGGAGGGAGGGAGGGAGAGAGAGAGAGAGAGAGAGAGAGAGAGAGAGAGAGAGAGAGAGAGAGAGAGAGAGAGAGAGAGAGAGAGAGAGGAGTCATAGAAACGGCACATCTCTACAAGACTAGGACCAGGGAAGGAGCTTCAGTTCACACTGCTGTATCAAGCAGAGCAACAGAACCCTAAGCAGCAACACAGCCATTATTTAAACTAGAACGTATTTAGTCACACACTTGCTTCTGTGTAGATGAGACAATTTACTCCCACGACTCACAAATTCCCTCTGGCCTTTCCAAACCTTCAGTGCCTAGCTGTTCTGCAAAGTGGTCAAACCTTTGCCATCTTGACCCAATGTAACTGACATTTACAATTGAAATAATGTTTAATGATAACAGAAGAAAAAGAAAGCCCTCCTGAAGTGGTAGAGAAAACTGATGATACTCTAGGCTGCAGCCCTGGAAAGCCCACCCAGAGCTAAGTTTTCCAGAGAAAACTGATGAGCAGGATGTCCGTGCTGGAGGAAGGACCAGTGCATAGAAAGAGAATGAGGTGGGGGGGGGGCATGTGATTATTGTGATAATTCAGCCTCTGCTTGCCCAGCAAGATGCTTTTCAGACCTTAGATGCTCAGTATATGGTTGCTGAGCAAGTAAACCAGTAAAAACCAAACTGGAAAAAGAATTCTTTCAAGTCTCAGGGGAGGCACACTGCTCCACTTGGCACACTCTTGTAACAGAATGAACACTTTGATTGTCTGTTTTCTGAGTTGTTAAGAAGGAAGAGGGAAAGACTTCTAAGGATGCAGAGAGAGTGTGACTTTGTTGACCCAGAGTTTCAGAAAAAGAAGGGAAAATCTGCAAGCAAAGAGAAGGAAGCTATCCTCATTGCTATTATGAGTGGGTAAGCAGATGTGTTCCTTTGAAGTAGTACATGGTTTTGAGAGCTGGAGGAGCCCAGATGGGCTGTTGACAGTGTTGCATTTTAGTGCAATCATTATAAAAGATACCCATAAAAGATGAGTGGATAAAGTATCTCCAAAAAGCAAGATTAATGTAAAATGGAATTAATACATCAATTTTGCTTTTCTCATTGCCTTTCCCAATAAAATGATTGCAGTATTTTTTAATATGCAAAATACCAAAGAAGCAAGAGAACAAAGCTTCCTCAGCACCCTCCTCCTTTGCTTTATCAATTAAAACAAAAACAAAAAACAAAAAACCCAAAACCCATGTCTGTTCTGTGAGGAAACAGACAGGAGTGAAATATTACTGGCAGATCTTAGGAAAAGACAGAACTTGTCAGCTAGCCTGTTTGATCTGTATGGATGCCTGCTTTCTCACCCTGCGATTTTGCACTGAGCACATCTTTGTTTTGCTGGTATAATTATTGTCACTTGAGCACACATCTGTTCTGCTTTCCATTGCATGGTATGTTAACAGAAGTAGCTCTGCAGTGGATGGAGCCCCCTGTACAACTCGTTTTCACAACAGCAAACACAAGTGATCCATTATGGTTCTGTGGGTCAGTCTGCGTTATTTCAGCTGACCTCTGCTGAGTTTACTCATGCTTCTGGGCTCAGTGGGGTTAGGAATGTCCTATGGCAGGGGCATGGCCACAAGGAGAGAGAAGTTTGTGGCCATGTTTTAAATCTATGCTGCTTTGCAGTATGGACTAGCATGCCTGAGCATGAGCGGTGACTGAAACTGAGCAGGCAGACTACACAGGCTCAAATATGAATGAGGTTATGAGGTCACCAGATAATCAATCCAATATATACATATTGTGACCTGGCTTCTGAGGAAGATTTGGATGAGTACAATAGACTTGGGGGATGATTTGGGAACTAAGTTTGCAAGAAAGAGCTTTTCTAGCCCTCTAAACCATTTACTTCTGCTTTAAGGAAATAAAGCCTTCTTACCCAGATACAGTAATTATGATGGTAATTACAGAAAACTCTCCCAGAATCAAGGCCATAAAATAGGCTCAAAGTTACAGGAAGTCTGCTGCTCATAAGAATTCTCAGGGGTCTCCAAAATAGAATCACCTTTTGCCTGTTCCACAGTTTTGAAAAAAACCAATGTATTTAGAATTCTCCATTTCGTCCCAAATTAAATCCTTGGCTTTCTCTTCCCTAACTTGCTACAAAAGTCCAGCTGAGAATCCACACGGCACACTCCTGCACACTCTGGTCCAACACTCTCAGCTTTTGATGCCTCTTTCAGACAAAGTCTACCCTTGCTGCTGAGATCTCTCTGGGTTTCCATCTTTTAATTCTCTCTGCAGATTCAACTCTTATGGTAGCCCTACTTCTCTTTGCTTGCCAATTTTTCCACATCAAGCTCTTATTTTTCTGAAGCCAAAGGTTGCCAAGGTCATTCTTAACATGCTTAGAGGAAACAGGGCTAAGTAGAGGGAAAATGTGAGCTTGAACATAATTCTCTGAGTGGCCTTAGTCAATTTTTTCAACCTGGAAGGTAACAGAGATATCTGTCTTTCTTGGAGGCAATGGGTCTGAGTGACGGGATTAGAGTGGTATCTGGGAAGAGGATGAACTTAGGGCTAAATGTTGCTTTTGTCAGAGTAGTTGTTGGGGAGGGACTTGGCTATAAAGGAAGATGATACAGAAGGAACACTTTGGGTAGCACAACCCAGCATCCTATAGTGATACTTCCTTTGTCCAATGTCCAAAGGCAGTGTTTATTTCTGAGCATCCTTGTGGCCTGTTCTACTCATTAGGAGGTGGTAGAATTACCATTTTAGAGCTTCAGTTTGGAATCTCAAGCCAAGATTTCATATTATAAATGATGAGGGGATCTTGTGAAACCTATGGCCAAGACAAGCAGCAGACTTTTGCATGAGGATATTCTAACCCACTCCACCCCAACCAAACTCCAAGAGACCATGGCTGCAGGTATCCCAATCAAACTGATAAGCCCCTCAACCTGAAGAAATACAATTACTAACTTATGTGGCATTACTCCTGGCAGATGTGGGCACTGTCTCCTTACTTACTCCAAACAGGAAACCAACAACAGATGAAAGTAAAGATACCACTGAAGTCCAACTTGGTGAACCACTGAGTCTTACTGGGTTTTCTTAGTTGAGTATAGATGAGAACTTACAGGGTGCAGAAATGATTCTGAGATAGCAGTACCACTGAAAGTTGGAATCTGGAGCATACTGTACAACATTCCAGTAGTTTGACAGGTTAGAGAGAGTCTCTTTCAGGCATCTCAGGTGGTCTGAGCAGCCTGGCCAGTATCTGCAAGGTCTCTCAGCACTGTGAGAAGTCAGAGTCTAGTGACTCTGGTCAGTTCCAGGGACTTCCTTTGAGTTGTTTGTTTCCCAAGCTTAAGGAGCTTCTGTAGGACAAAATGTTTCATTTCTCCTTAAAGCATTCTGTGACACAGGAGTTTCCATCCAAGATGGAGTTTTTATTTTAGAGGGAATTTGTTACATAGCAGCTACTCTGGAGGCAGGGTTTTTTTTTTTTTTTGTAGTGGAAAAAAAACCTGACATATCAGGAAAAATCCAACACAAAGCAACCCAATCTCTAATGTGTAGAAGGAAGGTGCTTCAGAAAAAAATTCAAACTGTGTGATTAGTTTTGGGTTTGTGAAGGGAAAGGGTGGGTAAATGTGGCAAGGGCATGTAGAGGTGACTGCTGGGAAGATGATAATAACTGGTTGTGGATGATGGAAAGATGGGTACATGTTACGTGATAGTAATACAACTGGCAAAGATGCTGTTCATGGTGCCTTAAAGGATGAAAAGGCCCAGGTGCTGGTTAGTGTCTGACAACTGATGTAAGCTAGAATCATCTGGAAAGAGGAGCTCAGTTGAAAAAAATCTTTCCCATCCAAGCTGCTTTTATCACAGCAATAGAGGCAAACTAGACAATGTACCTATACATGACAAGGTATCAAAACCCTGGCATAGATGGGGTAGATGATCTCTAGGTCCTACTTTACACTAAGGAGCTATTGGCAGTGCATAGCTGCTGAAGGAGGGAGGATCCTTTATGGAGAATCTTGTAGGGTATGTAGGATCGTGTGACTACTTGTAGGTTTCCCATGCTCCAGAGTATGGGTCATGGCAATGGGCACCCCTAACTGGACTGAGTGAGCATAAGGCTGGGATATGGGTGTATTGTGGGGCGGGGCATAAGGGAGTTGAAGAATGGTAAACTGAGTAGATAGAATCATACTTCATTGTGCGTATGTATGAAGTTTTCAAAATTAAAAGAAAAAAGGTGAAGAACTGTTGAGGAAGAGAAAGTTGGCCCCTGGATTTTTATATGAATAGTGTAGTGGAATTCTGTGTTGTTACATTGTAAATAATTTTCCCACCTACTAGTTTAATAATATCGCTGATTGGCTGAAGGCAGACAGGAAGTGTGGGCGGGGCAACCAGACTAAGAAAACTCTGGGAGCAGGAAGAACAGAGCAGAAATGCCACAGAGAAGCCACAGAGACATCACAATGAGACGCCAGCGGATGCAGAGGAAAGAAGTTGAAATGTTGCTCTGAGAAAAGGTACCGAGTCTCATGGCTAAACGAGATAAGAGTCATGGGTTAGTTTAAGAGCAAGAGCTAGCAAGTTATATGCCTGGGCCCCAGGTCAATCAGTGTACAATTAATACAAGCATCTGTGTGTTTCAGTGGGACTATGGGACTGTGGGTCTGAAAGTCTGGCCAGGCCAGAAAGTCCAGGCCATGAGGCTAGGCTGGAAAGCCTGGGACAGAAACCTCTTACAACTGAATAGGTATGTGAATCTGAACACACACACACACACACACACACACACACACACACACACACACACACACACACACACACGTACTCAGATCTGGCTAAGCAGATCAGATAGAGTAACTGAAAGGGTCCAATCATCCTGAATGTATACAATGAACTATTGCAAGACAGATGAGTCAAAGCAGGACTTTCATTTTGCAAGCAGAATTTAGAGGGAATTAGAGTGCCTGGAAGTTGCTGAGTTGGAAAATGAAAACTGTCACCTCAACTCCAGCCAGTAAAAGATTCTGAATGTGAATGTAGCCCTAGTGCCAAAGGTCAAATGAAGGATAGATTGACACAATTCTTGATTTAAAAGTCCGGAAGAGTCACAGTAATGCCTATCAGCTATCTCAGGTTAGTAAAGGACTCTTAAGCATCAGTAAGCATTAGGTTCATGAGCTTAATGTGCTGCTCAAGTAGAAAAAGGAAAAGAATGGATGTGAACAGAAGATCGCAATCTGATAAAATTCCCACAGATATTTTAAGGGGATCATCCCAACAGGTTTGCTCTGAAATATAGGAAATTGTTCAGTTGTTAAGAGGTTTTTCATATTTCTGTGCTTAAAGCAATGGTCAAGAACTGTGAGTAGTCAAATATTTATACTCCTTACAAGCTATCAAGTTAATCTATCATAATTCATGGGCTAAAAGTACTTGGACCTCTGGGATGGGAATTGAGGTCAGTCATAAAATCCTTGCCTAGCATGTACAAGGCCTTGGTTTTGATCGTCAAACACTGAAGGAAAAACAAAACAAAAATTCCAAATAATCCCCCTGGAAAACAAACCAAAACACCCCATGAGCACTTCTAAGTGTAGTGGAACTCTGAAGTTTAGAAACATAATCGTGCCTGTCCATTGCTCCAGGAGAACAAACTATCTCAGAATCTTTGAAAAAGCGGTTAGTTTGAGCAATAGCCGTCAATGCCTCCATTTTAAGATGTCTACAAATGCAAAATCGTCAAGCAGAATTGTCTCCCAACAACAGGCAGCTGCAAACATCATTTTTTAATTATTATTTTTAAAAATTAAAGTCACATTATTTCCCCTTCCATTTCTTTCTCCTCTGCCACGTGTCTCCTTTCTTCTTGAAACCTTTTCTTTAATTGCTATTGTTACATTTATGTTTATGTATATATACTGTTATATCTATATCTATGCACATCTATGTACATATGTATATATGCATGTATGTATCTGTCTATTTTTATGTATGTATATATGCATGCGTGCATGTATGTATGTGTGTCTCTACCTACCTGTCTTTCTATATATCTATCTCTATGTATGTATGCATCTATTTATCTATCTACCTATGTATCTATCTATCTATGTATCAATGTATCTATCTATCTCTATGTATGTATGTATGTATGTATGTATGTATGTATGTATGTATGTATCTATCTATCTATCTATCTATCTATCTATCTATCTATCTATCTATCTACCTATCCACTATTTGCTCTGTTTAATCTTACTTGTGTGTCTATGGTTTCAAGGCTGACTGCTTGGTATTAGATAGGCAATACGGGGCTCATTCTGGAGAAGACTCTATTCCCAGCAATCCTTAGTCACTTATAGTTATTGCTTTTCCTCCTACGGATGGGGACTTGCAAGACTTTCTCCTTTTGTGTTAGCAAGTCCACTGGTGCTGTATGTCTTCCGGCCTTGTGTTGGCAGTCATAAGCAGAGCTTCTCTGTCATCGCTAGAAGACACAGTCTCACAGAAGATTTCCTGGTCCTCTGGCTCTTCTTCCACCCCATCTTCTATTATGTTCCTTGGGCCTTAGGGCTGCAGTTGTATTGTAGGGTATCAGTTGGGGCTGGGCAGCCCACAATCACTTGTTCCCTGTGTTTTGTTTTCCATGATACTGTCCATCTATTGCAGTGAGAAGTTTCCTTGATGAGAGATGAGGGTTACTCTTCTCTGTGGGTATAAAGATAAATATTTAGAATTCAATTAGGAGTCACACATTTAGTAAAATGGTAGTAAAAGGATCTCCATAAGATCCATGGCCCCGTGAGCCTCAGGTACTTAGCTAGGTTTCTAATGCCAGGCGTGATTTCAGTTCTATTGAGCAGACCCTACATCTAATTGGAGAGCTGTTGGTTATCACCAAGATGTGAATGCCACTATTGCATCCTTAGGGATTTTATGCTACGCTGAGACATAGCCATCCCAATAGAGCAATCAATATGTGTCAGATGATTCACACAGACAACTAAGAGACCAGAAGGCGAGATCATAGGCTTCAATGGGCAAGGGATAAGGGACCCACTCTCAGGAAACAAAACAGAACAGAAAACAAAAAGCAAGCAAGCAAACAACAGCAACAAAAAACCAGGGAGCATGCCTATGAAGCTACTTCCAGAGAGGAAACCTGACTTCTGGTAGGCATGGTGGCTCGTGTTTATAATGTTTATAGTTTCAGATCTTGAAAGACGGATTACTATTTCCAGACTAGCCTGGGCTACACAACAGAGAACCTGTTTTGAAAAACAAAAACTGGTCCCTAACCAAGAAATACACAGGATCCTGGCAGCACATCCTGAGAAGTCCCATAGCTTTGGACTGGTGACTGTCATTCTCTTCTCTCAGGTGTGAATGCCTGTCATAGCCATCCTGTCCTTGCTGTACTATGGTGTATCAGATGTTTGAAGGTACACAGCTTGATTCAAGTTCATCAAGAGGACTTACAGGTGAACTTGGTTCACAGCACTCTGCTCTGGCCTTCAAACCTAGCCCTTGTCACTAGGTAGAACTGGAAAACTATTCTGTATTGCTCAAAGCATGAGCAAAGTGAATATAACCTGGCAAGGCAATTTATTTTGTATAAAGTGTGTTCATCCCTCAAACAAGGCTAGCAGGTACACACTGGGGCCAGAAGTTCCCTTAGTTTCTATTCCAATGCATCCCACTGGTGAAAGCTCCCCATCAATAAAAAGGAAAGAATGTCTCAAGAATATTCAAGGGTTGGGCGATATGCAAGAGTTTTACAAGGTGGGGAAGGTTTTGGAATACTGGCCATCATGAAAGAAAAAAAAAAAAAGCCTCAATGTCCCCAAATTCCTCCTTTGTAGTACATTTTAATTTTTTTCTTATAATTTTAAAAATCTGTAGTAATAGTAAGTGATTAGGAATTGTTTGGTGAGAGTAGTCTGGATAAAGCCCCTGACACAGGAGGTATTTGCTATCTGCCTATCTCTTTAGCGTGGTTTTAAAGCAAGTCTACCTTCCTAGCATCTCCTTGGCTGGGTGATTGACCTGCTTCAACTGGAATTCCAGTTCTCTGAAAAGGAATTTTCTCATAGCTTGTGTTTATTGTAACTCTAACCCCCTCTTTCCATTTTTAGAGATAACTCAGGAATATTTTAGGAACTTTGCAGGGATGAGGCTGCCAAGAGGGGCAAGAAATATTCATGGCTTTCAGTCAATAGGGAAACTGGTTCCTTCTCCCCCCCCCCCCCCCCCCATCATGCTTCTTCCCTTAAACTGTCTAGCCAGTTTTTACCTCCTGTTTTCACTATCCCCTGCCCCCAAACCCTAAATGTCATCATGCACTTGGGTAACCACTAGTCTGGCTTCTAGCAGATGAATGAGTTGCTAGGTGTGGAAATCAGGTAGCGTTATTTAGAAGACGCCCCAGTATGTAGGCAACTTAGTGTAACAGCCAGCTAGGGAGAAAAGGAAGTCCTTGACGGAACGTGAGGGAAGTGAAGCCAAGGCTATGAGCATTACAGGTTCTAGGCAGGGAACCAGGGGAAGCCAGAACAGAGAACAGTTTTTAAACATCCAAATCACAGACTATTGGTGTCTCTTGATTGACAGCCATCTGTTGGCTCCTTTCTACTCTTTCTTTGGCTTCTAAGGTTGGTATTCAAAGTCATGAACCAAGGATCTACATTCGGGCGCTTTGATAGCTGCTGGAATGGCTAGAGTCAGTATTAAATTCTTCTAAAATGACTTCTACAAAAGGGGGGAAAAATGAGATTTAGCCATCATTCTTTAATGTTTAGGCTGAAGCAGCTGTGGGCCCGTGTGGTAGTTTTTGTGTATCCTTTAAGAAATAAAGCTTTCCTGAAGATCAGAGAACAGAGTCAGCCTCAGAGTTAGCCACAGAGGTGAGGCAGTGGTGACACACACCTTTAATCCTACCACTGGGCAGGTAGAGGCAGAATTTCCTCTGGATCTCTGTGAGTTCAAGGCCACAATGGGCTACAGGAGATTAATCCAGAGCCAGGCAGTGGTGGTGCACACTTTAATCCCAGCACTAGGAAGGTTGAGACAGGAAGTGATAAAGTGGGAGGAGACAGGAGTTTGGCCTCTGCTTGTTCCCCCCCACTTTCAGCTGAGGAGAGAGGCATTCAGTCTAAGGATTCCCGGAGACAGGATCTTCCCCTTTCTGCCTGAGGATTCAGTAGTGGTGAGAAGTTTCTCTAGTGGCTGGTTCATTTAATTCTCTGATCTTTAAGCATTCACCCCAATATCTAGCTCCAGTTTTTTATTATAAGACTGCTTAGGATTTGTGCAATAGGCCTGTCTCTCTTGTCTGAAGTTATGTGTTGCAGTGAGACAAAGTCTGAAGTCCTATTTCTGGGCAGAATTTTACTTTTAAAGAAGAAAATCTCTAGTGAGAAATAGTTGTCTAAATCACATCCCATAAGTAATTTAAGCCTAACTCTGATAAGTACAATCCCTGGGGCTGTTAAAGAAACCAAGATACCAATCATTTTAGTCTTTGTCTGTAATTTCCTGTTAGGTGTTTAGGACCATGAAGCTAGTCACAAGTAATACATTTTCTTTTTGTTCTGTTAAGGCCAGTTGAGAGGCTGGTCCTCTGGTTCTGGGTTTGCCAGGAGACAGTTCCTCTAGGCTTCCTTTATTATCTCTGTGCAGATGTCAAGGGTGCTGCTTGACCACGGCATCACTTGGAAGCAATGAAGAAACTTTCCCTCTGTGTTGATCAGATAATCAGTTTATCAGGGAGCATCCTCTTGGCCTCCCAGAACAAGAGAGGAGTAAATCCCCAGAGGGAGAAGTCAAGGACATGTCAGGAGGAGTTCTCCAGGCTCCCGGGACCTAGTTGATATTGGAGGGCAAGGGCCAAAATATTTTTGTTTGTTTTTGAGACAGGGTCTTACGATGTATTATTGGCTTGGAGCTCACTCTGTAGTAGACCAGGTTGAACTAAAGATACAAAGGCCCCTCCCTGCCTTTCAATATTGTCTCATTCTAAAAGTTCTTCTGACATCATCAGTATAGGCCTCTGGTGTGGTCAATTATGGCAGTTTGGTTCTTTTAACTATTATGCAGATGAATTTTGGAGAAGAAAACCTAAATATTTTAAAGTAAATTTTGATTAGATATTCATTTTTGTTCTTTTAGCAAGTCCTTATAATTGTTATGAAGAAAATAACAATAACTTCATTGACTTAAGCAGAGGTTTGATATTCACGTACTGGCCTTTGGCTTCAGAAGTCTTCATATCAAATGCATAAAGTCTCATCTTGTGTATACCTTGTGCAACTTGCTCAGAGCTTCATAGCTGATTTAAGATTTTTTCAGCTTTCTTTTCTCCCAATCTGGAAAAATGTCATCCATTGGAATCTTCACATGTAAGCCATTATTTACTGAAATTATTTTTATTTTTAGATCCCTTTACAAACTTGCTTTCTTTTTTAATACCACGAGACATAGATGATTAACAAGTCTGTTGTGAGAATTTTCTCTCTCATGGGGGGCACTAAACAATGCATGTCCCCTCCTTATAAGGTACCAATGACAAATCTGAGTTTGATTTTACCGAGTTTCCCCTGGGGAAACAGTGAGTTTATGGGCCTTACTCACAGAATGATTCGACATGTAGGTGACTCCAAAACAGCTGCCCTGGAAAGTCTTCACCTAGAATAGATGATGGCTTCCTTTAGCTTTGTGGTGGAGCCCCTCCCTCCAATCTTCCCCAGCCTCTATGCTCTAGTTCCTTTCCAGGACCGTGAGGCCACAAGTAATTAGAGCGGAACTTCAGACAACTTGCTAGAATGAGCAGCTCTATACTCAGGTGAGGGCTCAATGACCCTGCTTACCCCCTTTTTGTGAAGGGATATCAATAATCAATAAACCCAGCTGTGATCTTTTCTGAGCAGACACGGTTGGTCTTATGATGATAGCAATTGTTAATGAGGGGAAGCTGAATCCTAGCTACTTACACAGCACAAGTAAATATTACCTGTGAGTATATTTTTAAGCCATGGGGCTTTGCAAGTTCTCAGGTAAATCATATCGAAAGATGAGATAGTAAAACATTCTTTTTTTAATGTCTTTTATAGCCCAGGATATAATCAGCTGTGGCTTTTGTTTTTGAATCAGTGGAAATAACAGATAGAAGTAGTCAGACACAGTAAAACGCCATGGGATGGATGTTCTAGCACTCAGCAGAACTGAGCTAAGGAAGCCCTGCTAAAATTATGTGAGCTCCTCATTCCCCTGGCTTCTCTCTAGCCCATCTGTACATACTGTCACCTATTAACGTTGTTGTTTTTGATCTAGTACCCATAGTCTAGAACATAGATAACAAACAAAATAATAATATCTAAAGAACGGGAAAGGAGGAATGCACCCACCCACTCTTTTTCCTTAGGCTGTCTGTGCCAGGGTAATTGGAACATAAAAACCATAGTAAGGGTGCTTGGGCTCCATGGGTCAGAAACAATGGCAGACAACTATCGTTTACCAAAGAAGCCTCAAGAAAGCTAAGATTATTTAATTTCGGTTAGAGAAAACCAGGCATGAGGACCCTGGACAGAAAGAGTAGGCATTAAGACCCGGAAGTTTGTCTATCTCTAGAATCCTGTCTAAGGCTGATCAATGCTCCCAGCCACTACTGTAGCTGCCAATTGGCAGTGGCTTGTCTGGTACCTCTATTCTTTTGGACCAGGTTTGGAACTGTGCTTGGTCCCAGCCTCCTGTAAATTCACAAATACTTTCCAGGTTTGATCTCACAGTGCTAGCTGGCTAGTGATGGAGGCTCTTAAGTCCCCTCTAGAAACCAGTAACTATAATGTGTAAGACAATGTGTAAAAACTCCAAAACAAGCACACAAACGACAACCCCAAACCAAAACAACAACCAAACAAACCACCAAGGAGTTCTTTGCCATCCTTTATGGTATTTCTTAACTTGGTCTGTGTACAGAGTTGCCGGGTCACCATGTTGTTGTCCTAGGTCCCTCATCACATTACTGAGAAACTTTGCATCTTGGGATTGTTACTGATCCAAGAGAGTGCCTGCCATTCATGTTATCGCCTAGCAGCCATATGATAGGCTATGGATGAGTCTTCCCAACGGAGAGGACCTGACACTATCTCAGATGGATTTGAAATCTTGGAGGATAAGCCTCCAAATAACATTATTGGTATCACATAAAGAAATATAAGAAAAGTGAAAGTAACCTGGCAAGCCCCCACCCCCCTTCCTTAGAAGGATGTTCCACGATACCAGCTGAACTGTCAAGCACACAGGGGCAGGAAGTTCACTCATCTTTTATTCTAACACATCCCATTGTTAGGAGCTCACCTTCAAACTCTGACGTGATTGGCCAATTCATGATCTGTGTGGCAGAGAAGGGTGTGATAGTCAAGTCTCAGAAATGTCCAGGGCTGGGCAAAGAGGCGTGTGCACATCACCGTCATAATATGAGAGGGTTTATTTTTATTTATTCATTTCCTTTCCTCTCATTCCCTCCCCTCACCCCCCCTATACCCTGCAGCCCCTCAGTCGACTCCTCTGTTTCTGTTCAGAAAGGGGAGGGCTGATGGGAGGGTTTATGTCGGCCCCTGGCAATTCAACTTTGACAGAAAAACAAAATGCAAAACAAAATAAAAAAATGTCTCTCACAGTAGGATTTTCATTTTAGTTTTAAAAAAGAGTCCTTTCATATGGAAAGAATGTGAATAATTTGTGGACAGGAGGAACCAGAGAAGATTTCAAAAACAACCAGGGGATCTTTCTGCCTCGCCTACCCCTTCCCTTTCCAGCAGTGTGACTTTGCAGATCTCTTCTTCATCAGAGGCTAAGTCTCTCTCTCCAGACTTTCATATCAACTGTCCAAGTGATTTGTTTGGATTATTAAGGCATTTGCATACATGGTGTAGATGTGAGTGTAATAAGTCTGGCTGTGTCTGGGTCACTGAGACTGTGAGGTGGATAAGTTGAGGTAAACCTGGGAGATTACTGGACTCACGGAGAGGAGCTTAGAGGCCTAAACCAACATTGACCAAAGACTAGATGCCTTGGTTCAGCGTTCTTCTGGCTCTTGTCAGATGATCACAAACACATGAGCAAATTCAGGAGTGGTCCCGTCAGCTGGCACAGACCGAAGATCTCTCCTGCCTCCACAATGCACCAAAAATATCGTGAGCTTAGGACTGGTTTTGACACCTTTAGTCCTAGGCAGAGATCAGGCAGTTCTCTATGAATTCCAGGCCAGCCAAAGATACACAGTGAGGCCTTGTCTCCAGGAAAAAAAAAAATAGTAGACTGATATGTCATTACATCCTTGAATCTGAGCACAGAAAAATCAATAAATATTTGCTGAATGAATATTTATGGTGCTATAATGAATATAAAAATATTATCTCCACTTTTAAAGATCTGCTACTTGATGAGTTCATAAATCAGTGAATTAGTTTATATGCTCTGAAAGCTAGCAGGTGTGAGGATGGAATTTCAGCAATGATACCATCACAGAGGCAATTAAGCCAAGTCAATAGGAAAAGCCCTAACAGCTACCACCTCTGCTGACTCCACCACCTCTACTGACTCCATCCCTTCTGCTGGCTCCATCCCCTCTGCTGGCTCCATCCCCTCTGCTAGCTCCATCCCCTCTGCTGGCTCCATCCCCTCTGCTGGCTCCATCCCCTCTGCTGGCTCCATCCCCTCTGCTGGCTCCATCCCCTCTGCTGGCTCCATCACCTCTTCTGGCTCCATCCCCTCTGCTGGCTCCATCCCCTCTACTGACTCCATCCCCTCTGCTGGCTCCGTCCCCTCTGCCAGCTCCATCACCTCTTCTGGATCCTTACTGGGAAGGATAAAAGGAGCAACACTAGGTTAGAAAACAGAGTACATGTGAGCATTCATTATCAGCAATGTTTGGGAGCTGAGAAGTTTCAGATTTGAGGCCTCAGAACATTTGCATACACATAATGAGGCGAGACCTGCATTAGACGTTCATTTATGCAGCAGCAGTGCCTCGAGCACAGAGCTTGGAGAGAGACTCATACAGGGTGTCTAATGCACCTGTGTTTTGATTGTAACACATCACATGGGCTCACAGCTGGACTTTTCTGCTTGAGACACATGCTAGCTACTCAAAAAGCTGATTTTGGAGCCTTTTGGATTTCGTGTTTTTGGATAACAGATGCTCAACCTGTGCATTACAACTTGGATTTTAGAACAAAACAGCATTTACCTTATTTTCATTCTCTCTGTATAAGAAAAACTGGTTTATAGAAAAGTATATAAATTATTAAGTAAGCTTGATGAGATCCATTAAAGAGAAAGAAGTGTTGGCTTTTGCTTTAAACAGCCAGAGAAACAACAAATCTGAATTGGGCATGTAGCTCCATGAAAATATTATCTTGAAAATAACAGCTAAATAGACTAAAAAGATGTAGCTTCTATCGGGTAAAAGCTCTGATGTGGAGACAGTGTGACAGGACTGAGGTGTATAATCATGGCTTAGCCTGGTGTAGCTAGTGACAAAGGGTGACAAATGGTCCACTGGGAACATAATGTTCCAGGAGTTTCTTCCTTTATATCATATGATGATTTTTTTAGAAAGCAAATAAATAATTAGTAAAGCTAAAATTTGTCCATATAAGGCATTTTCACCTTCTCATCATAGTTTATTCAGAATAGTCTACAATAAACAATAGCAATGAAGTCTGAAGGCTGATTTCCTAGACTCCAGATAAATTCAGTGGTGTTTATTTTTGTTTCAGAATAAACAATGTCTAATCTATTTTCTGATACTTTGTGCTTTGGGGAAAAATTTTAGAGATGCAGTGAGCCCTGTGGTAGCAGTGGTCTATTGAATACTGTGTCGTCTTATCTTCACTTAAAAGGGAAGTAATTTATTTTATTTTATGTTTTAATTGAAAATGGATTTTTTTCTTAATAATATATCCCAATAATGGTTTTCCTTCCCCCTTCTCTTCCTATTTCCTCCACATCTCCCTTCCCATCTCAATCCATACCATCTCTTTAGAAAATAAACAGGCTTCTAAGGGAATATTGTTGGTTTTGCCCGTGAAATCAGACGCACACTACCAGCATCACACTAGAGTTTATTCAGAAGAGTTGCCAAGCAGGTATAAAGGAAGAGAAGCAGAAGAGAGAAGAACATTTTTTGTGGTGTCTCCTTTTAAGAAACCAAGTTGGCACAGATTTACATAGCCACACCTAGGGACGTGCCCTCCATACGAGGGGTGTTCTGCCAGGCCATGTTGGGTTTACCACATGGGAGCTACGTGCCTGGAATTCTTATCTCACCCAGCACCATGTTGGCTTTACCACGTGGCTGCTATGTGCCAGGAATCCTTACATCTCACTCTTACATTTACTATAAAAAGAAATCTGGGTTTATGCAGGGGGAACAAGGGTATATGGACTGGTCGGGAACAGGGTCTACCATCTCTTAAGGCTGCTTCAAGCTGTCTTAGGGGTAAAGTTTATCTTTCCGGAAGATGAGAGCTGTATCTTCTGGCCGTCAGTCTGCTGGGTTTTTGTGGCTCATTTCCTGCAGTCGGGTGAATTTAAGCATGGGATGATGAATTTTGATTTTCTAGAGCTTGGGAAAAAACTTTGAATTAGTGCAAGAACCTTGGCAAGTGACAGAATCCAGATGATATAGTGAGGGCCTCTGTATTATGGGGTCTAGGGGTCAGATTGAGAGAAGAGGAAGGAACAGGAGGGAGAGAAAGAAGGTTTGAAATTACGACGTGCATAATCTTAAATTAGGGTTTGTCTGTACTTTAAATAAACCTTAAGGTGGCTGTTTTGTGTTTCTTCCTTCTAGGGGACTCCAGTGGCTAGTGGCTGCACAATAAAGTTTGTGGATCTCTGCTAGGTCTGGGGATGGGATAAGGTTAAAATATCTCGTGCTTTTTGTTTACCTCTTGCCAAGGTTAAAATGGCTTCCGGCTCCTTTTCTCTGGTCCTGGGGGATGGGGAGAACGGTCTGTTCTACCTGTAATCAGCTCTAAAAATGGCTCCGGGTTCCTTTTCTATAATCCTCAAGAGGTGGTGGTCAACTGTTTTCTGGTGGTAAGATGGCTTCTGGGTTTTTTCATTCTTCAGAAGAGCAACTGGACGGTTAGTCTGTGGGGAGGGGAAGGGTGAGGCCATGAAATACCTCAGAGCCTTTTGTCTCGACTTTCGGGGAATTTTAGGGAAATGTGCCTAACAACACAAGGATTCTGGGTGTCCCACACTTGGGGGTCCACTTGGGAGGCTGGAAGAGGGTTATTGGGGGCGGGGTCTGAGCAGATAGCAAGGAAAGCAAGGGAGCGTCTGGAGCGGCTGGCGAGACTGGATTCAGGCAAATGTGCTGACGAAAAGAAATGAAAGCTCCTACTTTAGCTAAAAAATCCCTTCCCATTAGGGATACGGGCCGGTTGGCGTGACCAAGAATGAATGGGTGAAAGGGCAATCTCTGAAAATGCAGTGGTACCATCTGGTGAGGCTGGAATTGTTTGCCTCCCACCCCAACACTAGAAAGAGAGGTGGAACTCCAAAGCTCCTATAGGACCAAGTATGTGATAACTTGTGACCACAAGGAAGGAGATGGACCGCCCTGGTGCCATTATGACTACCCAAGGCTCCCTTTCATGATGATGGTGGTTGTGTTAGGGAAGCCAGGGCAGCATCAATTATTCATGGCCAAGCCTAGGAGATCTGCTGAGGAATTTTCCAGGTGTAATGTCTCGATGCCACTTGGGGCTTGGGGGGACAGTCACCAGACCAGAGTTTCCCATGACACCTAGGACAAGGCCTGGGCAGCCTTTGCGAGACTGGGCAAGAGCTAGACCAGGGGCTGAGTTGGCCACACTTAAAGCATGCACCAGGAGGTCTAGGTCTCTGCCAAGGGAGGATGTGAAGGAGCTGGTCAGACAGCTTTGGCCAGCAGGAGGTATCTTTCCTGGCGTGTTTTCTCCTCTCTCCCATGATACACCTTAAAAGCCACCTTAAGACTGTGGAGTCAGTGGTCCCCTCTCAAGAGATCTAAGTTTAGCTCTGATGTCAGGGTAGCTCTGGGTAAAAAAAAAGGAGGGGAAATTCTCATGGCACCAAAATGTTAGTTTCGCACATGAGAACAGACACACACTACCAGTGCCACACTAGAGTTTATTCAGGAAAGTTGCTGAATGGGAACAAGGGAAGAGAAAAGAGACCAGCTTTCATGTGGTGGCTCCTTATAAGAGAACAGGTGGGCACAGATTTACATAGCCATGTCTAGGGACGGGTCCTCCATACACAGCATGTCCTGCTGGTGCCATGTTGCATTTACCACATGGTTGCTGCATGCCAGGAATTCTTATATCTCACTCGGGTTAACACATTGGCCACAAGAGCTGCTACGTGCTAGGAATCCTTACAAATATAATTTAATATAATATAATATGATATGATATGATATGATATGATATGATTGATATGATATGATATAATATAATAATATATAATATAATAATATATAATATAATAATATATAATATAATATAATATAATACAATGTGATGAAACAAAACTAACACCTCACAGTTGGATAAAGCAAATCAACAGAGGGAAAGGAGCCCAAGAGAAGATATAAGAAACAGAGACCCACTTGTTTGCACACTTAGGAATCCCATACAAACACTAAATGGAAGTTATAATAGATACACAAAACCTATAGGGTAAAAGGGGAGAAGGAAAAAATATAAATACAATAAAAAATAATAAGGTAACGTTTTTTAAAAAGAAGGAACGACCTGACACAACATTATAAGACGATGAACCTCCAAAAAATACCATTGAGTTCATTTTCTGTTGGTCATCTACTGCTGGGCATGCAGCCTACCTACCCTTAAGAGGAGTTTGCTTTTCTAATGATACTTGTTTTGAAGGAAACTAATTTCTTCTGCTCATGGTTATCAATTGGAGATTGTTTCTGAGTTAGGAATGAGGGCATGTGTCCTCTTCTCCTTTTAGCTCTGGGACTAAATCTGGTGCAGACCCGCACAGGCCCTGTCCATGCTGCCTCAGTGTCTGTGAGTTTATATGTGTTTTTATCTTGTTGACTTAGAGAGACCTGTTTTCATGGCATCTTCTAATCTGTCCGGCTCTTACACTCTTTCTGACTCCTCTACTACAGTGTTTTCTGAGCCCTGGGGGTGGGAGGGATTTGATGGAGACATTTTGTTTTGGGCTAAGTGTTCAAGGTCTCTCTCTCTCTGCCTAGTGTCTGGCTGTGGGTTGTAGGGGTATTGTGTTGTCTCATGGTAAATAATTGTCCCACCCACTGGTTTAATAAAAAGAGCTGATTGGCCAAAGGCAGGCAGGAAGTGTAGGCGGGGCTACCAGAATAAGAAAATCTCTGAGAGCAGAATTCCAGAGAGAGGCCTGGAAGAAGCAGAGGACAACTATGCTGCCCTAAGAAAAGGTACCGAGCCGCATGGCTGAACAGAACAAGAGACATGGGTTAGGTGAAGGGTACAGAGCTAGCAAGTGATATGCCTGGGCCTGAGCCTGATCAGACAAAAACTAATGAAGGCATCTGTGTGTCTCTGTGGGACTGTGGGACTGCGGGTCCGCGGGTCTAGACCTTGAGGTTAGGCCCGAAAGTCTGGGCCAGAAACCTCCCACTAAAGTGGGTCTCTGTATTTGTTCTCACGTGTTGCAGGAGGAAGCTTCTCTGATTTTGGTTGAACAAGGCATTAATCCATGAGTATAACAGAATGTCATTAGGTGTCATTTTATTGCTGGTTTTGTTTGTTTGTTTAGGACAGTAGTATTTGGTTTTCTCTATTCCTTAGACTATCTAGTCTCAAATTCTTGGTCACCAAAGCAGTGTTGGGTATGGGTTCAAATCAGATATCCCCACAGTTTTGTGCCACCATTGTTGTAGAATATCTTGCAGGCAAAACACCATTGAAGATCAAATGGTTTGTGGTGGAGTTGGTGTTTATGTGTTTCTTTTGGTAGTGTGCAAAATACTTTCCTGCACCCAAACCACTAGCACATAGGGGTGAAGGCTTTATGTGTGCACTTCTTGACAGCTCCATGTTCATGGAATTGAGTAGGTGTTGGCTTCATCTGTTGCTTCTTACCCTTAGTCTAAGGAGAGCAACCTATAGTCTTGGCAATAGCCTAGGTTGTTTGGAGGTTTTCATAGGACCCTTTGTCTAACAACTCAATTAGATGTAACTCAATCCTGGTACAGGAAGTGCTATAGGATTATGTTCTGGTACATTGCAAATATTTGTCCTCCCTACTGGTTTAATAAAACACTAATTAGCCAGAAGGCAGACAGGAAGTGTGGAAGGGGCTACCAGACTAAGAAAACTCTGGGAAGAGGAAGAGTCAGACAGAGACTAGAGACTGTAAGCTTCTGGCTAGAGAGCAAGATCTAATGGCACACAGGTAAGCCACAGGCCACATGCCAAGACAGATTAATAGAAATGGGTTAAGATGAAAGAGTTAGCTAGCAATATGTCTGAGCCATAGGGCTATCAGCATAAAATTAATATAAGCCTTTGTGTGATTATCTGGGGCTTAGCAGCAGGTCTGCAAGAGGGTCTGAACCTTGGGACTAGGCCGGAAAGGCTGGGCCAGAAACTCATTATTACAAGGAAGCTTCATTTGGTAATAAGAGATGGCCAGTTGGAGCTCTGTCTTCATTATTGGGCAATTTTATTTAGGTCATCTTTAAATATGCATGTATTTTAGAGAGTTTCTACTGTATTAGATTTCCCTGCGACCCTTAAAATGGCTCTTAAGTTTAGCTATCTCCTGTATCCTACACTTTGTTTCTCTCTTTACCCTCCCTCTCCACTGGATCCTCCCGTTCGAGCTCTCCATCCACCCACAATTATCTATTCTATTTTCCTTTCTTAGGGAGATATATCTGTACCCCTGCCACATACCTTACTCTATACCTAACCTCTGTTTTCTAGAGATTATAGCTTGATTATCATTGACCTAACAGCTAATATCTGCATATAACGGAATACAAGCATGTTTATCATTCTGGGTCTGGATTACCCCAGTCAGGATGGATTTCTTTTTCTAGTTCCATTCATTTACCTGCAGATTTTATTATTTTAATTTTTAAGTGACTGAGCAATACTCCATTGTGAAAATGTACCTACCACATTTTCTTTATTCATTCTTCTGTTGAGGGACATCTAGGTACACGGCATTTTTAGCACACTAAAGGATATAAATTCACCACAAAATTAAACAAGTAAACATCTACTGGTACATATTTGCTGTCCTGTCTTTTGCTGACCTAGTTGGCCAGTCCCTGGGCTATAATGCTTTTCCTGGTCATTGTATTTCTCAGGGCTTTCGCACCCAAACAATATGTCTGTTATTTTTAAATTGGCAATTAAAATGTGAAATAAGTAGCAAACAAGGGTCCCCTTTGTAAGGAGGACTGTGTGAAGCCCCTGAAATCTCTACCTCACAACTTTGCTCTTCTGACTGCTTATGTCCCTGGTCAGCAGTCCTGGCAGAAGCCACAAAACTATCACCTGGCACAGGGTGGCATTGGCCTCTGTGACCATGCTGGATTTAGTCCACTGTGGCCATGGTTCTTCAGTATGCATGCTGACAGTTTCTTCTCATTTCTGGCAGCTAATTTCATGCACTACTAAGCCACAAGCGCTGCTCTGTTTCAGGTTCCATCTACTTTTCTGATGGGCTATTAAGAACAAGAAATGTTTTGTATAAGCAAAAGCCTACTTGAAGGATACTCACCCCTGATATACATGATTTTGCATCTGTCAATCAAAACCCCAGGAGGTGAGAGAGAAGGCTTCCTGGTACTGAGAATCTTACAGGAGAAAGACTTGAGAGTATCCTGGAGTGGAAAAGGGGTATTACAGAGTTCAGAGGCCAAGGTAGCTGCTTTAGATAGTAACAGATGGGTTAGCATGACTGCAGTATATGAGGTGAAGGCAACTGGCTCAGTGCTGAGCCATGGGGCTGTGGATGCAGGTAGACTGAGCCGTGGCTTTGTGCATCCTCATAGAGGACCATGAAGCTTGTTTTTATTCTAAAAGTGATGGGTATCTTTAGAAAGATTCTAAGCAGAAGTGCACAGGTTCCACAAAAATCCACTTGGTTGTAGTATGGCAACAGCTTGCATATGTTTAAGGATAGGAAAAGTATTAGGGGGAGGAGAAGAGCTAGGTAAAATGGAGGGAGAGAGAACAGCCAAAAAAAATCAAAACCCAAACTAAAAACCTATTTTTTTTTCCCCAAAGCTGAAGCTAGATAAGACACAGTGCTGCAGAGGAGTGTGTGACTTGGAATCTGATGAGCTGTATGTGTGAGAGAGAAAGCAGGGTCAAGGCGTTCAGCAGATGAAAGGTTTCTGGGGAAAGGGGAATTTTCTTCTGGTTATGTTGAGTTTGAAGTACTTTGTGGATGGGCATGACCCTTCAGTGGGTGGAACTCAGGGTAGACAGCTTGGAATAGAAACCATGGGGGGTAATGGGATGAAATGGGGCAAATGGGTGAGGAGAGGGCGTAAGCTTACCTTGGCACGTAGACAGTCTGCAGGCACACCAGTGATATGAGGCAGAGGGATGTGACCAAAGGGCAATGCTGCTAAGCTGCTAAAACAGCAGCAGAACATTACATCTTTGGCTACTAATACAACCAGGACAAAAAGAATTAAAAGAATCTATAACACTTTAATGAGACCCATTACGAGAGTCATACCATAAATAGTGGCAAAGTCTCCCTAGATTAGTGTATCAATTTCCTGCAATGCCTATTAAGATCACAGCAAGATACTTTATGGAAATTTAGGAAGTGATAGCAAACTCATTTGGAAATAATCTGTGGCCAAGAAATCACATACAGATCAATATAGAAATCTGTTTCTACAACTCTAGGTTATATAAAGTGCTTTCATAACATCATCTCATCTAGTGCTCACACTGACTCTTACTGTAAGGCATATTTAATTTTTACTCCTGTTTTATGGGGATAAAGACCCCACTCATATACTGGCTCGTATTCCCAGGCAATCTTATTTTATGGTCTTGCCCCAGGATTCACCGTCTCGGTTTCTCTCTCTTAGATGTTTTCAATTTTAATGACAGCATTATTACTAATGATTGCACTAAAACAATATGGTATGGTTGATGCACATCCACAGAGTACTTTCTGCCTCTGCATTGGTCTGTGCAACAGTGAGTGGGACACATGCATAGTGAGCAGAATTATTGCTTCAGGATTTAAAATCTGGCTTCTTTTATACTTCACCCCGAGTGGATGCATATCCCCACATGCAGCAGACAGGAGGGCATGTTCTTTAGAGAGCCTTTACCCAGACTTTATAATAGCTACCTCTTTTCCTTTTTAGCTGATGTCATTGCTACCACCTCCTAGGTAGTGACTAGGTGACCAACTGACTGCTTATGCAAACTGACTGCTTGAAGCTGTGAGCTCTTGAGCGGGGGTAATTTGGAAGTAGCAGGTTTTGCAAAAGAAATGAAACATATCAAAGATGTGAAGAAGGGTCAGTCCTTCAGTGAAGCTTACAGAATAGTTTATAGACTGCCTTGTCATCTCCTCGGAGGGTAACAGGTAGGTACCTTCGGTAGTGTGAATGTGATTGGTTCCCATAATCCCGTAATCTCTAAGAGTGACACTATTAGGAGGTGTGGCTTTGTTGGAGTGGGTATGACCTTGTTGGAGATGCATGCCACTGTAGGGGCGGGCTTTGAGGTTTCATATTCTCAGGATACTGCCCAGTGAGTCAGTCGATTTCCTGTTGCCTGCAAGATGTAGGACATTCAGCTGTTTTCTCCAGCACCATGCCTTTCTACACAATGCTGTGCTCCTGCCACAATGATAATTGACTGAACCTCTGAAACTGTAAGAGAGCCCCCTCAACTAAGTGTTTTCTTTATAAGAGTTGTCATGGTTGTGGTGTCTCTTCACAGCAGCAAAACCCCAAATATATACATTATCTATTATTTTTTTTTTATTATGTGAGCTATACAACACATAAAATTCACACATAACTATTTTCAGTGTACAGTTATATAGCAATAAGCATGTTAATGTTGTTCTGCATCCATAGTCACTGTTTAGCCAGAACTTGTCACCATCCCCAAATCCAACACTGCATCTAATCAACATTGATGCCTCAAGCCTCCTGTAGCGCCAGACACCCAGGACAGTCAGATGTCCTAGGAGGTTTGTTTAAGACAGATTCTGTCCTTTGCCACTGACTTACTTCACTAGCTACAGTGTTCTCACATTTCATCCATGTTGTAGTGCCTATCAGATGTTCCTTTTAAAGACTGAATGATATTATATAGGGTTATCCAATTTGTTTTATTACTTGGGACTTCATGTTGATTTTACAATATGTGCTTTTGCTGACAATGAGATCAAAAAGCAAATGTTTCATAAAAATATTGAATTTTTTTTTTTTACATATCCAGAAAGCTGGTGATGAGTGTGTGACTTGCATTAGATTACTTAAGTAAGTTATCCACGACAGGAGACTGTAGTAGAATTATGTTGTTATATTGTAAATAACTGTCCTACCTACTGGTTTAATAAAAATTCTGACTGGCCAAAGGCAGACAGAAAGTGTGGGCGGGGCTATCAGACTAAGAAAACTCTGAGAACAGGAAGAAGAGAGCAGAAATGCCACAGAGAAGCCAGAAGAAGCAGAGGACAACTATGCTGCTCTGAGAAGAGGTACCAAGCCGCATGGCTGAACAGGATAAGAGTCATGGGTTAGATTAAGAACAAGCGTGGTGGATTCAGGTGTCAGCTGATAAGGTCCAAAGACACTTATCCAGGGTCCCGGGCTCCTGAAGGGGGAGTGGCCAACCCCATTCAATTAGCAAGTTATATGCCTGGGCCCTAGTTCAATCAGTGTACAATTAATATAAATGTCTGTGTGTTTCAGTGGGACTATAGGACTGTAAGCTGGAAAGTCTGGGCCAGAAACCTCATACAACAGAGACTTTTTGTTGTAATTGACTGCAGGAAGGCAGAGAACTTTTCTAAGAAACACCAGACCCTCCTTCAGAACCCAGTTTTGGGAGAAAATGTTTTTGAAAAGAGCAAGCTACTATGTGCAGCTGAAGGAGCACATTTCACCTTAGGACTATTAGCTCCAACTGCAGTGCTAAATCAATTTCTTTTAAAGTATTTTTCTCCCTTCTCTTCCATTTACTCCCTTTCTCCTTCCCTCAAAACCTTCTCACATACCCATTCTTACAGTCTTTCAAATTTATGGACTCTTTTCCCCAAAATTACTATTCCGTGTGTGTGTGTGTGTGTGTGTGTGTGTGTGTGTGTGTGTGTGTGTGTGTGAGTGCACATATATATTCCTAACATGCTCAGTTTGTATGTTTTCAGGGCTGACCTTCTGGTATTGAATAACTATTAAGTGTGTTCTTCCTTGAAGAAGACTCTCCTACTCTCCTTACGTGTCTATGCTTCTTTGTATGGGGTTTAGGTCTCACAAGCTTTCCTCCTGTCCACTCTCACAGGCTTTCCTCCTGTCCACTCTCACGGGCTTTCCTCCTGTCCACTCTCACGGGCTTTCCTCCTGTCCACTCTCACGGGCTTTCCTCCTGTCCTCTTGGGCATGTCTATTATTGTTGCCCTTGTTCAGATCATGTTTCCATTATCTTCTGCCTCTTATGTTCCTTCCATGCCATCCTCTGCAATGCTCCCTCAGCCTTGAGTGTGGGAGTGTTTTGTATATGTACCCTTTGAGACTGTGCTCCAAACTCTGCACAATGATGGGCTGTGATTCTCTGTAATAGTCTCTGTCTGTTTCAAAGGGAAGTTTCCCTGATGAGATGGCACTTGCCTGTGGGTATAAGGACAGATGTTTATATATTGTTGTTAGGGATTATGCTGGTTTGGTACATGTGAGGCTGTAGATTCTCCTCCAATAACCACGACTTCACAAGCAGAGTAGTTAACTAGTTTTCTAGTGCGTGGTAGTCCTCTTGCTAAGCGTATTTTAAGTTCAACTAGGGAGCTGTTGGCTACTGCCAAGGCATGTGTGCCACATTAGTGTATCCTTAGAATTATAATGTCGTGCTGGTCTTTGATGTGGTTCATAGGTGTCATAGCTGGGTAGGATGGTTAGTTGTTTTCTTCTTTTGAAACCTTGCATAGTACTTTCTGGTATCATGAAAACTGGTCCTTGTGGTGATATATTGTATATTTAATAAAAAATAGTCCAGAATATCAGAGGATAGAGCCACCCACAGAGCCAATCCTTGAAGGTCATAGAGTGGCGACCCACACGTTTAATCCCATCACTTGGGAGACAGATCTCTGTGAGATCTCTGCTCCATGAGTTCAAGGCCTCACAGAACCAGGCAGTGATGGCACACACCTTAAATCCTAGCTCTAGGAAAGTTGAACCAGGAAGTAAGATATCTGGGCAGAGGGAAGGAGTCCACCCTCCTCTGCTACTTTCCTTTGGGTTGAGGATGGAGAGGTTGGAGTCAGAAGATTCAGGAGACAGGCCTGAGGAGTTTGCTAAGAGATGGCTGTGGTTTGTTTCCCATCTCTATGATAGTTCAGTTTTTTCCCAATATGTGGCTCTAGGTTTTTATTATATACCAAATAGAATTCATGCACTAGGTCCTCAGGGATGAGGCCTTTAGGTGAGTTCCAGCCCAGGGTACTCTGGGTCCTGATTATGAAGTATATGGTGTCTTCTTTAATAGGGACTTAACTCCCATCTCTGGGGGTGGGGGGACAACAAAGGTGATAGAAATACACTATGTGTTTTAGGAGTCTCTAGTATAGCTCTGGACGACAGCTCAAAAGAGAGATTCTCATGTCTGCTGTTGGGGTTTTTGTTAGGTGGTCTTGGCTCTTGGATAAGGCATTGTCAACCCAAATGAAAATTTTTCATTTAGACTACCTATGTATATTTATTTACATAATTATGTGTGTTATAGATTTTTGTAGATAAATAGTTATAAGCATGATTCCATATGATGTTTTAGACATCGTTGTTATTGTGTCCATCCTTCTTTTGTGTTTAACTCTCTCCCTCTTCCTAAAGAGCTCTTCTTTTCCATTTCCCCGATAAGATCAATTGGATTTTGATATTCTCTATTGCTCTCCCACACATTCTGGCAATGGTCCCTGGCTTCTGCAGTTACTTCAGGCTATGTGCTCACATCTGAAGATTTGGAGCCTCTGATAAGAAAGTATGCAATGTTTGTCTTTTGGGGTCTGGGTTACCTAACTATGATATTCCCTAGTTCTGTCTATTTACCTACAAAGTTCATGATTTCGTTTTTTAAAAGCTGAATCCTATCCCATAGAGTACATGCACCACATTCTCATTATCCATTTGTAGGTTGAAGAACATTTAGGTTGTTTCTATTTTTCAGCTGCTGTGAATAGACTAGCAATGAACACAGCTGACCCGTGGAGTAGGATGATGTATCCTTTCGGCATATGCCAAGGAGTGTTGTATCTGGGCCATATAGTAGATTTGCTTTTAACTTTTTGAGAATTCTTCACACTGATTTCCATAATGACTCCATGATGTGGGAATGCCTTTCTGTATGCTGTGAATATCAATCTTTAAATAAAGGAGCTGTTTTGGGCCATGACAGGCACCATAGAAGAAGTAGGAGGAGAAATCAGAGCATAGGTAGGAGAGGTAGGGTGGAGTCAGAGACAGATCGAGCCAGCCGCCCAAGGAGCAACATGTAAGGAACACAGGTGAGCCACGGGCCACGTGGCAGACAGGTTAATAGAAATGGGTTGATTTAAGATGTAAGAGCAAGCTAGCAATGTGCCTGAGCCATAGGCCAAACAGCATGAAGTTAATATAAGCATCTGAGTCATTTCTGGGGGCCTGAGCAGCAGCGGCTGGTGGATAAGGGGTTTGGTACGGCAGGGTCTGGGCCTCTGGCCGCCCAGGACCAAGAAACCCCCATTGCAACAACTCCATCAGTTTGTAGCTTCATCAACAGTGAGTGAGAATTCCCTCTCCCCACATCCCTTTCAACATTTATTTTTGTCTGTTGTCTTTGCCATTCCGTCTGGGATAAGATGAAATAGCAAAGTTGTTTTGTTAAGTATTTCCCCAGTTGCTAGCGATGATGAAAACTTTTTGAGATATATTTTAGCCATTTTCTCCTTTTGAGGACCTTTTGCTTAGGTCTCAGCCCTCGTTTTTCAAATAGGGTATTTAGATTTATTTTGACTCTTTGGGGTTTCTTTTTTTTTTTTTTTTTTTTGAGTCTTTGTTTCTTTTTAATGTATTTTGGACATTAATCTTCTGTGAGACCTGTAGCTGGCAAATATTCTCTCCTGTTTTGTGGGCTTCCTTCTCACCAGGCTTATTGTGTTTTTTTTTTTTAGCTCTGCAGAAGTCTTCTACTTTTATGAAATCCTACTTGTCAATTATTGGACTTAATTCTGGACAAATGGAGTCCTGTTCAGAAAGTCCTTTCTCATACCTGTATCCCATGAGATGCTGCCCGTTTCCTTCTGGTATTCTCCATGTTTCAGGTTTCACTTTGGAGATGTTGACCCATTTGGAGTTAGTTTGGTGCAAGGTGATAGATACGGGTCTAGCCTCGTTCTTCTGCGTGTGGACACACAGTTTCTCCAGCAACATTTGATGAAAATGCTTTCTTTTTCCAGCTTATATGTTTAGCATCTTTGTCAAATTAGAGGCTAGAGTTATATGTACTCATGTTTGGGTCTTGGGTTTTGCTCCATTGGTCTAGATGTCTGTTTTTGTTAGGGTACCACATTGTTCTCATTACTGTGGCTCTGTAATATATCTTAAGATCTGGACTTGTAATTCCTCCAGAATTGTTCTTTATGTACAGCATTGATTTAGCTATCTGGGGGCTTTATGGTCCCATATGAATTTTAGGACTGCCTCCCCCTCCCCCTTTCTATTTCTATGAAGAATGAGATGGGAATTTTGGTTAGGATTGCATTGAATCTGTAATAGATTTTGGTAAAACTGTCATTTTCACAATACCAAACCTACCAATCTGTGAGCTTGGGGGTGTGGGGGTGCTGTGCTGGCTGGTTTTATGGGTTTTATGTTAATTTGACACAAGCTGGAGTTGTCTGCATTGTGTTCCACATTTTCTGCATGAGCCATTTCTGTGCTTTAGAATTTTTTTTTAGTGTATTTTGCTTATTTGGGCTAGATACTCTGTTTTTGAGTCTTTATATTCCATCATCAGCTTTATCTGTCCCACTTGGAAAGCTTCCTTCAGGTTTTCCAATTGAGCTATTGTTTTTTTTTTTTAATTACAATTTCTTTTCAGCTCGAATCCTCTTCAATGTTTCTACCTCTTCATTGAATTCTGTTTTCAAGTCCTGGATTGTCTTCATCATTCCCATCAACCTTATGTTTGTGTTTTCCTGGAATTACTCGGGTTTTATTCTTCTTTATTTCATTGAGCTATTTGTATCTTTAAACTCATCAAATTCTTACATGAAACATATGATTATTCTTTTAAATTTTATTTCCTGGGCTGCATCTAGGTAATTCTCATGGGCAAATATTTTTACAGAGCTGGTAGATTTTGGAAAGAATATAGTGGTTTGATCTTTCATATTGTTGACATTTTTGCCATGATTTCTCAGCATGTGGACTTTTTTTTGTTAGTTCTGAGTCTGTTATAGATAGAGAAGGCTGTGGCAGGTAAAAGGATGTGTGGGTGATTTGGGCCTAGAAGTTGGAAATGGCTTGATTGGAATGAAGTTGGGTGGGCAGAGGGCATCTGGGTTGATATACAGAGTGCTTCCTGTCCCATCCTGGAGTATTGGGTAGATCTGGCTGGGTGGAAAGATTGGATAAGGTGAGGTTGGAAGATAGGTAGGTAGTGTCCTGGACACAGTTAAGATCATTTGTGGTATTGTCAGGAGAAGCCAGTTAGACCATGGTACTGTATGTGGGCTCCAGGCTGAACCTGACATGTTGGGGAGAAGTTATATATAGAGAGGTTATGGAGATTTACCAGGCTAGTTCCTGGAGGAAGCTATGAGAAATCTGGTTGGGTGGTGTGCTTGGAAGTGTAGCAGAAGGAACCTGTGGTTGCAGGTAGAGTGGGTCCTAGGTGGCTTAAAAGTTGCCTGTAGAAGGTGAGCATGGTTAGACTGGGTGAGGGAGCAGAGCTAAATCTTGCCGGTTATGGAGAATGTGTAGATAGGGAGGTAAGGGAAGTTCACCAGGTCTGACCCTGGAAGAGGACATGAGAAGTCTGGTCTTCTTTTAGTTCTGATTATATGCTTTCTTAAATGCTGCTTAGTTAGATTTTTCCTTTAAAGATGAAGCCATCATTGTATCCCGCACACGTCTGCTTTCAATGGTAATGTTGACCTTCTTTTATCAAGCGTGGTTTTTATGCTTCATACCACACTCACCCTCATTGCTGTCATGTGAGAGGGCCAGGAAACAGCCTGGGTCATATCATGTGGTGATGTCATGGTTAGGTATTCTAAACCACAGTCCTTGCTAATGTCTTAGTTGGTAGCCAGCATCAAAGAGTGACAAATCCTTAGATGATGGCAATTCCCAGCTTTCTAATCACCTAGTTGTAGCTGAGGGTCACCTATGTCAGCCACCTTCTCATATCCACCCATGCTGAAGGAATTACAAGAATAAAAAAATGTGTTCATTACTTTAATTTTCAAATTTTATTTGTTACTGAATCATGAGAACCAGAACAACATGGATCTACTGTAGAAAGAGAAACTTTACAGACTGTTGAACATTATTTATTTCATATCATTATCACCAGATATTTCAGACAGAAATATGAGCAATCTATTTAAATGACATTCAAATATAGCCCAGGTCTGACCCTTTCACTCCTGCTTGTAGACTAAATGATATCCTGTTTCTTAGCTCTGAAAACTAAATCCTTTTTCAAATGCCTAGACCTATGTTTGATTGGCCTTTAAGAGCAATGATCTGTTTAAATGATCAGCCCCTGTATTTCCAACAATATAGGTAGTCTGACAGTCATGTTTCATGTAGTGTGTGGAAAAACATATGCAAAATAGTTGTAACCAACAAATTAACTTTGTAGCAATAGTAATCTTTAGCCTATTTAAGAAATAGAAAGTAAAGCTCAGAGAATGTGGGGCATGACTCAAGATTGCATAAGCAAGAGTGATCTGTGCTTCTCAGAGCCTCACTGAATCCTACTTTGATCCCAGTTACCTGGATGGATATTGTGAATCTCTTTACGGGCACCCTTGATGGCATACCTTCCTGCTTTGTTGACAGCATTGCCTGTTTGTCACTCACCCTGTCACCGCTTGCTGGACCTTTCTCTAGAGATCTGGTTGCCCAGGTGCTGCAGGTCCTCACTGCATCAGCTCTGATCTATCCCTATGTCCAGTTAAACTGGACTCCACACAAAGTCACATCTTAAGGAAAACGAGCCCTGGTTTAGTCATGCACCGAGAGCATGCCACTCAAAAGGTAAGTGAGTAGCAGCAGCCACAAACCATTGCAAGATCTGAAAGCAAAGATCATTATGTTTGTTTGATGTATGGATCGAATAATTGCCATTTATCGCAGAAGAATTTGTAATATGGAAATGAATAACCCCACATGAATATGGCTATATTAAAATCGAGAGTGAAACAATAAAAATTGGAAAGCATTAAAGAGCTCTGTTCAAAAAGGGGGGACAAAGGCAGTGGAGTGATATACCCAAGATGCTAAGAGAAAAAGGCTGTTGGCCACAGATTCTACATCAAACAAAAATAAAGATGAAATAAAGACATTCCCAGAAAAACAGACCGTACTGAAGTGAGAGAGCCACTTTATCTGAGAGGGACCCACCAGATGGTGACTCATCCATCTATAGGAAGAAATAAGAAAGACCAAACTATAAAATATGTTATTAAAAGCAAGGCACAGTAAGTTTATATGTTTTTGCCCTCAATTTTTCAAAAAGCATGTTTGTTAATGACACCGTATTATTAGGTGTTTAGTACATAAAATATATAACGTGTAACATGGTATATCATGTATGTTGTGTGAGATCTTACCTTTTCTATGATTATGTAAGATACATAAGTAAATATGATCTGTAACTCGGCATATGTCTGTAATAACATCAGTATTGGAGAATAAAGTTACATTGGAATAAAGTTCCTGTCTTCTTCTGAAGTAAGTCCTTGTTGATCTGTAGCTAATTATGATAAAGTAAATATTCATGTTGTGATCCCTACGGAAGCCTGTGAGAAAATAACCTTAAATACATAACTAAAAAAAATCAACAGAAGGATTAAAATTAAACACATTTGTTTATTTAATACAAAGAAAGAGAGCAAAAGGCACAGAAAGAGCAAGGCCTGCGATACGGGAGCCACAGCATCTCAGCAATGGCGTTTAGTGTGGATTGAAGGCAAATTCCCTGTAAGAATGAGCTGTTGGGAACAGCACAGCACTGAGGTGCTGTGCCTTCATTTGCAGACCTTCTGCTGCTGCCAAGAATAAGGTCACTTAGAACTTGCTACTACTATAAAGAGTAGCACAGTGGACACAGTTATATATCATATCTTTTTTGCTTATAGGAACTTTCATAGGGCGGAACTCCATAATCTGTGTATGTTAATGGCCACTCTCCTGAAGTGTATAAGGACTCTTGTCCAGATCAGTGTGCAGTGATCCCCTGGGTTATTTATCTAGGCTTTTGTTTCATTGTTCTTGAGATAAGCATTTCTATCTTCGTGCTTCTTTCTCTGGGTAACACAGCCGCTGAGCAGAGTACACATGCTCTTATTTTTGTGCAAACATGGGCAGAAGTAGACTAGACTTACCTGCCAGTTTTCCCATAGAAAAACTTCATCAGCTCATTAAATTAGTTTTATCCTGAAAACCTTTTGAAAGAGGCGACAGCTAAGAAATGAATTTGAAGAAAGCTGTCCATTAGTGTCCTAAAATGTCCTTCAGGATTTACCTCAGCTCTCAGGTCTCAGACTCCTTCAGAGATTCCCACAGTCCCCTGCTGCTTCTGTGGGCCCTGAGGCTCTGAGGAGGAGGAGGAACTGTCAGAGTCAGGACAGCCTGAGGTGAAGGCTTAGCTGAGCTGGAAATAATTGATTAGTCAGGGAAGAATATTAAAAATAACATGATGATAATGCTCCCATTAGCAGGTTTGGTGTTCTACATAGAGCCAAAAATAGATTGGAACTCGGGTCATATGAGGAGCTCCGAGTTCCCCCAAGGAAAGCAGTGGGAGAGAGAACCCCCTCCACGCTCAGGAGCTACAGCATCCTTTCCCTGAAGATCTTAAGCACAGAGTCCCACATGTTCTAGGAAGTGCCCTAATGCTGAGTCAGACCTCAGGGAAAGGCATCCTCTTGGCTCAAGCTCTGGCCATAACCTCAGGACTAGCTGCCGCCCCCACCCCACCCCCAGTGCATTTCCTCTAACACTTCCACTACAGATAATCCAGCAATGAAATTTACAAAACAAAATAGATTTTGGTGATGAAAAAAATGAACATTAAAAAAAACACACACACACACACAGGAGATTATAAATGAACAATAATTTGTTACAATAGGTTTCTGGTCCCGTCCGGCCAGAGGTGCAGACCCACAAACCTGCTGTCCCAGACCCCTTAGCCACCCACCACTGCTTAGGCCCCCAAAATGACTCAGAAGCTTATATTAAGTTCATGCTGTTTGGCCTATGGCTCAGGCACATTTCTAGCTAGATCTTTCATCTTAATTCAACCCATTTTCACTAATCTGTCCTGTCATATGGCCCGTGGCTCATTTGTGTTCCTTACATGTTTCTTCCTTGGTAGCTGGCTCGGTCTGTCTCAAACTCCACCCTTCCTTTCCTATCTATTATTCTGATTCCCCATCTAGTTCTATGGTGTCTGTCATGGGCCAAAACAGTGCTTTATTTAAAGATTGATATTCACAGCATACAGAAAGGCATTCCCACATTAATAATTGAAAATCGCTAGTTACAAGGGCTTTTGATAACCAGCGGTGAATACAAAGAAAGAACACGCAGCTTGCCCTGCCCTTGAGTGATATCTAAGTCTGTTCCTGCTGCTATGAAAAATGACCATAGTCTGGATAATTTAGGAACAAGAGTTTGTGCTTACAGTTCTAGAGGCTGGGAGTGAAGTATGAAGGGGCTGGCAGAGCTGACGTTATTATCTCTTGCACCTTTACATGATACATCTACCAGAAAGCTCCGTGAACTCCTTCTCCCCTTACCCCCACGTGTATGTGTGTGTGTATGTGTGTGTGTTGTGGTGTGTTGTGTGTATGTGTGTGGTGTGGTATGTATATGTGTGATTGTGTGTGGTGTGGTGTGTGTGTGTGTGTGTGTTTTGTGTATCAAACCCAGGCTTCACACATGCTAAGCAAGGATTCTATCACTGTGCTCTATGTAGTACGAAGCCTCTAGTAATGACATTAATTACCACTGGAGAAAGCAGAAGCCTTTCGCTGTCACCATGAGAATGAGGTTTCATATGTATTTCACATAGACACAATCGTTCAAATCAGAGCACATGGCTCATTCCAGCTTTTAGCTTCCTTTGTATGGAGAGGGCCCACGTGTCTTTCCTTAGGCCTCGGAGGAGTCACAGCAGATGTCTCTTCCTCTCTAAAGCACGTGTTGATTAAGATGCAGGCATGGGAACCAGGCACATGGAAAACCACATGACAACAGCAAGGTCACATGATGGCCAGACTGTGCAGCTGAGGGGCTGGCCTGGGCTTTCCACTGGAATTGCCTTCCCTGGTTGCTGTGGGCAGCCAGAGACACTTTCCCAAAAGGAGGGTTCAGGAATGGAAAGCAGATGGAGTCTGTGCCAAGTGTCCCTGTGACTGTCTCTAGAAGATAACTCACTTAATCCAGAGAGTTTTGTTGTGGGCTTTTGCTCTACCAATGACTTTGGGGTATCTAGCCAGATAGATGCATGGCTACTTGACTGCTTAAAAACTGAGGAGGGGTCTCTCCACCCCCCCCCCCCCCCGTGGTTGGAGACCAGACAACTGGTTCCATTCTCCTCCAGGCAGAACAGAGGACACCTACGACTGGTTACTTGTTATTTATCCATGAGCACATTTCTCCCCGTTCTATATTTTAATAAACCCTCGATCCCCATTGATAAACTTTCATGGATTCACATAACAGAGCTTTGTTGTGGTGTCACCTGTCAGTCAGGGCTTCTCTGCTATGAAAAGAGGGAGAAAAGAGTGTGAGCAGAGGCCAGAGGACCTCCAGTAGTGTCTCCATGCACACACAGGAGTGGAGCATGCTCTCATTAGCAAGGGCTTGGCTTCCTTCTTCTGCCTTTTGCCATTTTGCCCCCTTTGCCTCCTCTGCCAGTGATTGGCAGGATCTACATACAAAGAAAAACTGAAAAAAAAAGTGAGTTTTGTCTAGTCTGGAGTGTGCCTGGGGAGTATATGGGTCTCGACTTTCCCTGGAGCCCACATCTAGAAGGCCTGGGGTCTGGTCTCATTCTAGCAATTGGGAAAGTTCCCTAGACCTAAAACCAGGACTGAGCTTGGGATAGAGGCTGTTTATGGTGAGTCCTTCACAAGGCTGTTTCCAAGGATGAACAGATTGTCTCTATGAGGAGGAACAAAAGGGGAATTCTTTGTCAGGCTTCAGGATTAGAAAAGTTGTCTTTTTCCTGAGCAATTGGCTCATTTCTATCGTGTGTGTGTGTGTGTGTGTGTGTGTGTGTGTGTGTGTGTGTGTGTGTGTGTGTGTGTGTGTAGCACACACTCTCCAGGGTGTGCTTCTAGGATGCTGAGTGGTAGATGCGTGCCTCCCCGTGTGTGGCGTGCTGAAGTTCTCTCTGCCTGATATTTGACTTCTTTTTCTGACAGCTTTTCTTTGTTCTTTCTGTGTCCTTGTTAGGGGACGTACGCTCTTCTTAGACCCACGTGGGATATAAATATACAAATAAATATAGTCCACACCTGGCTCACTGAGCCTGTGGCTCCATGTCACGCTCTACTACCTCTTGGCATTTGGTTGAATCAGAGCAGTAACGGGCTCTGTCCTTGGCACCAGTCCCTTTGATCAGGGCATCTTGTCATCATTGGCTCTTATTTACGAGCCTTTGGCTGACTGACAGTCATGTCCTGTGACCTACATTTCTGTTGCCTACCTCTGCCTCTCTCTGAGTTTGTTCTTCTGTGGTCTAGGGTCTCTGAACACTTCAGGCGTTAACTCATACTTACGGACATCCTGTCTAGCTTGCTGTCAGCCTTATATGATCCCTTAGAGCTCTTGGAGGTAATGTGCTGTTTTGGAGTCATTTGGATCTGATGGTACAGTTGCCCATCTACTCACCTAGCCATGTACCTTCACATAATTTTCACACATTCACTTAGTATCTGCCCTCATAGGGATTTAATGAGATCATGTCAGGAAACACATGCATCGGGTATGGTCTGGAAGCACCAACAGGACAGAAACCGTCATTACTATGTGGTTGGTGTTGGGGTTCTGATCCACTTCCTGTAGCCCTGGCCAATAGCAATAACCTGGCCCACCCAGTGTTCTGACATCAAGCAGTCCTTAAGAAGGCTTCTCACCATAGCCTTCTTTCTCTTCTCCCTGCTAGAAGTCACTCATGCCTCTCACCCCCTCTCTTTCCCTACCTCATCTATGTCTCTATATCTATCTATCTATCTATCTATCTATCTATCTATCTATCTATCTATCTATCAATCATCTATCTATCTATCATCTATCTATCTATCTATCTATCTATCAATCATCTATCTATCTATCTATCTATCTATCTATCTATCTATCTATCTATCTATCTATCTATCTGCCCTCCCCTCTCCTTACTCTGTAATAAAGTCTCTCCATGTGAGCCCATCTGAGTGTCTCTTTCTGAGGCCCACATCCACACTGATCACTGCCCATCATGGCTGCATGGGGCCCCATCTGCCCAGTTCAGGTACTTTCAGAATCATAACACTTGGTCTCACACAGAGGTAGCCCCTTCTCAGAAGTTCTAGGTTGTCTCTTTTCCATCTGTTCATCTATCGAACAATTTCATTTGCGTTTTCTTTTTCTTATTTACACATATTCACATTTCTGTTCTCTCTCTTGATACGGTTCATTTCTCTTTATATGTGAAAAGCAGTAACCACAGAGCCAGGGGATAGCTCAGTGGATTAGGGTGAGGAAGCAGAGAACTGATTCTCGCAGGTGTCCTGGGATCTCCACACACACTTTAAACAAACAAACAAACAGGTACTGATAATTTTTTTTATTTTTAGAAACAAATGGTAGCTTCATAGCTTGCACAATAGATGAAGCAAACCGAATCCATGACAGGAAACTTAAAGCTAATCTCAGGATGCTTCGGTGCCAGCTGTAGGATCAGCGAGTCTCTGTGCACTCTTATCCTAAGCCCACAAGCCTCCTTTACAAATACCACCTCCCTTCTCCCATCATGCTCTCTGACTAAGTGCCCTTCAGCTCTGCTCTCTCCTTGCTCTCTCAGTTTGCTACGGCACAGGGCTGGTGGTTTCTGGAAAGAGAAACGTCATATTCACATTTTGGTAGAGAGAGGGCTTCAAAGGCACAGCAGGCAGATATCCTGCCTGTCTCGCCACTGTGAGTCAGAAGGCTCTGCCAAATGTCTAGTGATGGTGTCTCCCAGGCAGGATGAGCTTAGTGAATTCTCTGGTGGGAGCAGGGCAGGGTGGCTCCTTCTGGGGTGGGGCGAGTGCTTGCTCTTACCCCTCTCTGTACTCAGCCGTGTACTAGTTGCTGGCAAAGTAGAGGATCTTTAGCAGAAGCCGAGAATTTAGTGACAGCTGCCTGGACGAAGGCATTATCCAGGAAGTGGCTGTGATTTTTTTATACAATAAGCCCGAGGCAGGGGCATGTGGGGGTGGTCTCCTTCAAGTTCACTTGTCAGGGTCACAAAAATGAGCGTGTGTTAGTGTCGGTGAATATGCTGGGCTTGTAAGATCTCAGTAGGTCTTTAGCTGTCAGTTCAGTGACTGTGAACATGCTTTGGATGCCTGATATGAAAGCAACAGCTGTTTATGGTACACTCAGGCAAGTTGTCACCAGCCAGCTGGAGAGGATGAATCCATCAACTCACGAATCGTCCTTTCCAGAATGATTCCAGGAAGACTTCTACCCTTTCTGTGAGGGCTGGGCTGAGGGCTGGAGCTCACTGACAACTGAGGAAGAGCCAGCTGCTCTTCACCTTCCCTGCTGGAGCAGCCCATGGCAATAACTGCAAGACCAAGTAATTAGGCAGAAACCAGGGTGGTTTCTACAAAGTTATGAGCATAGCTGTAAACAGGACCCGCACAAGGCTGCTAGGCAGTGAGTGGCAGGGGCAAGTGGGGACTCAGTGGCTCTGTACAAGGCTGCTAGGCAGTGAGTGGCAGGGGCAAGTGGGGACTCAGTGGCTCTGTACAAGGCTGCTAGGCAGTGAGTGGCAGGGGCAAGTGGGGACTCAGTGGCTCTGTACTGGTTAGAAAGTAGCTATTTTCCCAATCTTCTGGTATTCTCTCCTTCTGCTCCCCAGCACCTCCTGGACCTCCAGGCGCTCATCAACAAAGCCATCCTGGCACTGTCTACTGAGATGGTGGCATGAGCCCTGCCTTGTCTGTGAAGACTATCACCAGGTTTTTTTTGTTTTTTTTTTTTTTTACATTTAGGAAAATGTTTAATTCATTTTTCATACCAACCACAGTTCCCCCTCCGATCCCTCCTCCTGCTCTGCCTCTCAGCCTCCCTTCCTCCCAGCTCACTTCCCACCCACCTCCTCCAAAAGAGTAAGGCCTCCCCTGGGATGTCAGGAAAGCCTGGTACATTCAGTATAGGCCAGTCCATGTCCTTCCCTCCTGCATCAAGGTGTAGCAAGGCATCTCACCACTGGTCATGAACTCCAAAAAGCCAGCTCATGTACCAGGGATAGATCTTAATACCACTTCCAGGGGCCCTTCAAACAGACCAAGCTACACAACTGTCTCCCTTATGCAGAAGACCTACGGTCCCATGCAGGCTCCACAGCTGTCAGTCTAAAGTTCACAAGTTCCCACTCACTTGGTTCAGTTGTCTCTTTAGATTTCCCCATCATGATCTTGACCCCTCCTCCCATGCTCATATAACCCCTCCTCCCTCTCTTTGAATGGACTCCTGGAACTTGGCCTGCTGCTTGGCTGTGGATCTCTGCATCTGCTTCCATCATTTACTGGATGAAGGCTCTATGATGACAGTTGGGGTAGTCATCAATCTACCACCAGGGTTTTAAGTAATTTTTATTCATTGGGAGACAACAAGGATTGAATGTTAAATTTTAGAGCCCTTGATAATGTTCACATTTAGACACACTGCCCAAATTGGTGGCTCGGCTCTGCAGAGTGCAACTTTGTTCAGGAATGAAGAAAATCCGTGAGAACGTACTCAGGGCTTCAGGATGGAGGCCGCCGAGATATGGGTTTCCAAGGAGTGGAAAGGCCCCTGTGTGGTCATTAATCAGTGGAAAGATAGTGGACAGAACCTTCTGTGGTGGCCATCAGTTGGAACAATGGAAGAAGGAAGACAAGGATATCCCATGGACAGCACCATCTACACACTTAGGCACAGGCAGGCAGAGTGCCTACCCCAGTGGGTTATGAGGTGCTCCTCTGTCATTCTTCCCCATTCAAACTCCACTCCAGGGCTGCCTTGTTATTCCCAAACACAGCAATCTCTCTCTCCAGGGTCTCTTCTGGACCTTTCCCCTTAAATATATACTTTACTTTCTCTCTTTATCTTACATCTCAGGTGTGATCTCTTCTGAGACCCTTCTCTCACACTGTCTCTTGCACGCTTACCTGTCCTTTTCCTGATTTATTTCTGTTCTTAGCTGTTGTTACCACACTACGAGGCATGAGGCATGCTGTGCTTTCTCTCTCTCTCTACCCCCCTCTCTGTGTAACTCTATTTTTATTACTATAGTACAAGCTCCATGAAATCAGGGAGGTGTTGGTCTGTTTTGTTCACTGCTGCATTCTTGATACCTAGAAGGGCATATCGTAAACACTTACCCATGTTTGTTGACTGAGAAGAACACACAGTAGGCACTTATCCATGTTTGTTGACTGAGAAAAACACACAGTAGGCACTTATCCAGGTTTGTTGATTGAAGGATGAAGGAACAAGTGACTACATCTGCTACTAAGACCCGAGTGTTACGTTATGCACCATTCTTTTCTGATGAGGAATTTGGCAGGTTGATTGGGTGGAGTCGGGTGAGGGGAGTGTGCAGAGGCCTCCAGGTGTGTCCAGGCTCCTTTTTCTTCTTTGCTTGTAATCTTAATGAAGTGAAGTACACACAGCCACATGCAACTAGGAATTTTGTATTGGATAGAGCAGCCATTTGGGTAGACAGCAGTGCTCAGTGTCGCCTGAGTGGCCTTTGTCGTTTATGGGTCTCTGGGGCCTTTCATCTTAGGTCTCTCTTTTCATCTTGGCCCAGCAGGCTTGGCTTCAGTACCACTGAGACATGTGCCTTAGGTGTGGAGTGTAAAGGAATCACAGAACACACATCAAAGCAGTAATGGATTATTTAAAAACCCAAACCAACAATAGTAACATTTAAAGGAAAGACCGTACCTTCAGTTCTGGCTTTTCCTTTAGCTTCAAGTACAACCTGGCTTGCCTTGGCACTGATGCTGCTTATTTATTAAAGCTTACAAGGCTCCCAGGCAATGCAAGAGGGCAAGACCTGTGTGGGCTGCTCAAGGTAAAGGTAGAAAGCAGTTAAATTGAGCTGTGTTTTGAAAGGGGCACATCAGTACGGCATCTTGAGGTTGGAGCCCCTGAAGGCCAGAGAGTGTGGGTGTGAGAAAGAAACAGTAGAGGAAAAATATGACATGGGAAACTATTCATTTGTGCCTTTGAGCTCCCGCTAAATAGACCGAAACACTGTAAGAGAAACATTGCTCCTAATTCATCCCAGGTCAGGCCCCTCCCCTCCCCCCGTACTAGTCTATTAAATTTTTTAAAATAGTGCTCCTTGATTACAATATATTATATTAGAAAATAAAAAACATATAGGAAAGTCTGTCTCCATTTGTATCCAGAAGTTTCTGGTCTGACTTACCCCCAAGGTCCAGACCTTCAGCAGCTTAGTCCCAAATAATCACACAAAGGCTCATATTAATTACAAACTGTTTGGCCTATGGCTCTGGCTCATTACCTTACAACTTTATCCATTTCTATGAATCTGTTGTATTGTCACATGGCTCCGCGGCTTTACCTGCGTTCCATTACATCTCTCTTTCTGGGCTGCATCCTGCAGTGTCTCTGTGTGACTCTTTCCTTTTCTTTATCTCTGCTTGGATTTCCCACCTGCCTCTAAGCTGCCTTGTCATAGGCCAAAGAAGCTTCTTTATGAACAAATGATAACGAAGCATATTCAGAGCATCTAGAAAGACATCCCGTATCATCCCCATATCAACCACTCTTCTCCAGAGAAAGCTCCACTCACCACGATAACCTACGCTCATGCCTCATTCCACAGCCTGTTTGGTTTGGTGGGCTAGACACCTCCTGGTTGCCCCAGTCTTTGCCTTAGATACCCACCCCCCCAGATTTTGTTTAGCTTCTGTCTTTTTATCTTCCTTCTGGATCTTACTTCACCCTGGCATCATCACCGGGCTTCCTTGGCCACCTCCCTTGCAGTTCCCACCCTTGTTTGTACCCCTGTGTGCCGCCTTCTCTGCTCACCCATCCCCTACCCCTTTAGCCCACCACCAGTGTGGTGCTCACTGGTCTCATTTTCCTTCCCAAGATGTGAATTGCACAGGGCAGGGATTTTCATCTGCCTTGTACCCTCATTGCAAAGAGCATCTGAAACGCATGGTATAAAGGGTTCTGAAGGAACTGTGGAACAAAGAAGAGACAGATTGTGATGGGGCAATAGAGGGGGGGGGATAGACAACACTAGGGACTTTTCCAACAAAGCTACATTGAGACTCAGCACTGTAGATGCTTCCTAAGTATGTATATACACGTAAAAGAGTTAAAATGAATTATCCTATAGTGGGACAGCAATGTACCTACTATACACCAAAGGCCAACAAATACAAAAACTACTTCCAGAAATGAGTTACTTCTTTGGGAACTGTTGGCCAGGAAGATACTAAAGGACAGTCGTACCCCCCCCCCCCCATCGACATTATAGGTTATTGCCAATGATCTTGGTTACCTTCCAGAACTTGACAGTGAGACCCTGTGGTTGAAGACACCATACACTTGAGTACAGAACATGAAAAAAATCAAGCTGGTAGTGATCTGGAAACTTCGTCCCAGGTAGCTTTTTTAGCACTTGAAGATGATATGCACACTACTGAAGGAGAAAAGTAATCATTCTTACTCAGCTGCGAACTCTAACAGTGACTGGCCTGAGAAGACACGCCCACCAGTGCAGTAATGGCGTGAATGTTGTGGGAGTTACCAACCACTTTCTGATTAGACTTACGTGTTCTCCACAAGGTGAAATCCATGCCTGACACGATTATTAGAACAAGAACTTGTGCCTAGACACATCATAGATCCTGGGAGAGAATCTGCTACTATTATTCTGCTAGATGGACAGAGTATTAAACCAACTCCTAATGATTTATCATTATACTCACAAATCAATACCTCTCTTAACTCTCATCAAAAGGAGTTTCTGTTTGCAGATGATCAAAACAGAGACCTCCGTGTATCCAAGGCACAGAGAGTACGAGAAAGTAAACATCAGAATGTTCACTTTAAAATGGAACATATCTACTGTACTCATCCCAAAGTTCCAAAGATCATTGTAGAAAAGAAGTCAGAAACAACAGACAAGCCATGGGTGAGTACAAGGAAACAGTGTCTTCTGGACACAGCAGGGCAGCTGTGCATGTGGACACAGTGGTTGTGACAGTGTGTGCAAGACCTGGCCAAGTCTAAACCAGTCCAATTCCCATCAGGGACCATAGAGATGGATATGAAGTTCTTTATCAAAGGAACTATTGGCAATACTTAACTGCTGGGAGGAGGAGAGTCAGTTTCCTCTATGAGAATAACCCCTTATTAGTTGATCACACTACAGTGAAAGATCACACATTTAAAGGTATTTGGATAGCACAAATTGGCCTGGTTGGGAATAAAAAAAATGAACACAATGATTGGTGGGGATGGAATGGGATAGGTTCTAGGAAGAATTGGGATAGAGGTAGTGAATATGCTCAAAATGTGTTATGTAAAATGTGGGAGATTGTGTTGTTTCATTGTAAATAATTGTCCCACCCACTGGTTTAATAAAAAGCACTGATTGGCCAAAGGCAGGCAGGAAGTGTGGGTGGGGCTACCAGACTCAGAAAACTCTGAGAACAAGAAGCCCAGAGCAGAATGCCAGAGAGAAGCCGGAAGAAGCAGAGGACAGCTATGCTGCTCTAAGAAAAGGCATGGCTGAACAAGAGACATAGGTTAGATGAAGGGTAGAGAGCTAGCAAGTTATATGTCTGGACCTTAGACCGATTGGCCTAAAACTATCTTATGCATCTGTGTGTCTCTGTCTCTATGAGTCTGCGAGTCTGCGGGTCTGTGGGTCTGTGGGCCTAGACCTTGAAGTTAGGCCTGAAAGTCTGGGCCAGACACCTCATACTACAAATGGCAGCCCAACGTGGGTCAAATATACCCACATAGAATCATAGGAAGCTTAAAAATGGTCTAGCCCATTTGGATCTAGCCCAAAGCAGCCTCTGAATTGTGTCTCCCACATGAGCCATGGTATAGAGACGCCCTGGTAGGCATGTGGGCTTGAGCTACAATGGTGGGCTTTTGGGATGCAGCTTAAGGTGTAAAATGGCTTGTTTCTAAAGTCTCACAGGACTCTCAATATAAGCAAAAGGTTGTAAATGATGTATTTAAAGTTTCTGTTCATAAGGACAAAAAAGGAACAGAATTAAAGATAGCTTTCTAGTGGTGATATTTTCTTGGATCAGCTCTGTTTGCTGGAGGCAAACTGAGGCTTGGTTTTTTTAAGAGAAGCTTCTTGATTCAGCCGTAGAGGCAAAAACACTTGTGAGGTTTTTAAAGAGGCCCTGTTGCCTAATACTTGAAATGGAGTTAATGAGCAGCAGATGGCAAAGTTTTATTTGGTAATTATATGGACCCTAAAATTCCCCAGAGTACCTTGGCTAAAAAGATAAATTCTATGAAATTAGACTAGGAGCTGGATGGAGCCATCCGCCCATCCTACCAACCTTGAACCTTGGCAGATTAAAGGTGTGTTCAGAAATTGAAAGAAATAGAAGAATCCTTGGCAGATTAAAGGTGTGTTCAGAAATGGAAAGAAATAGAAGAATCCTTGGCAGATTAAAGGTGTGTTCAGAAATGGAAAGAAATAGAAGAATCTGGGTGGAGTCAATCACCCTAGGCAAACAAAGGTGTGGTCAGAGACAGGAAAAGCTAAGAAATAAATATACAGTAAAGACAGTTTTTAAAAAAAGTCTAAGTGGTTTAGAGTGTGTTGAAAATATAGATACATAGGCTTAGAGAAAGAAAAGAAAAGGTAGAGAAAGCCTTTAAAAAAGAAATAGAGTAAAATAAATAAATAAATAATAAATAAATAAATAAATAAATAAATAAATAAAATAAGCTGTGTAAAGATGGAAAATACAAAGAATGTCTGGATACTGTATGTTACTGTCTTATCTTTAAGCTTCTTGACTGAAAATGAAATAGTAAAAGCTGCTAAAAGACAGTTGATTATAAATGCTGTTAGAATAATTCAACCTATATATTTTGTAAGTGAGTTGACTTTAAAACTGAGATGCAAAGATATGCTACTTTGGAGAAGAGGTTTTTCTTTTATTTTCACAGAAAATGAAAGACTGTGGTTTTATTCCTGGATAAAGAACATAAAGTTTGATAGAGGAAGACCCCCTGAAAAATCTCCAATGGAAATGGATGGCCTAGATGATTCAGCATTTCAGAGCACCTCTGTTGAAGTTTCCGGAGCTCTGTATCCAGAACAATTTCAAGGAGACTGACTGAGATGACCCAGCCTTACAAACTACTCCACTAAAGACTTGTACATAATCCTAAATTTTTCTTTGGATTCCCATGAGATTTCCAATGCCCCCATTCAGCTGGAAGTAGCCTAGAGAGCAACGCCCACATTCCCAAAACATGGATTATGGATGTTTGTGTTTATTTACAGTGTTGTTTATAAGTTGCTATAGATAAGGGGGAAAGAATATTAGATTTGGAGTTCTTTTTGTTTTAAGAAGAGAAGAGGGGATATGTGGGAGATTGTGTTGTTTCATGGTAAATAATTGTCCCACCCACTGGTTTAATAAAAAGCACTGACTGGTCAAAGGCAGGCAGGAAGTGTGGGTGGGGCTTCCAGACTAAGAAAACTCTTGAGAACAGGAAGCATAGGGCAGAACGCCAGAGAGAACGCCAGAGAGAAGCCGGAGGAAGCAGAGGACAACTATGCTGCTCTAAGAAAAGGTACCAAGCCTCATGGCTAAACAGGATGAGTCATGGGTTAGATGAAGGTTAGAGAGCTAGAAAGTTGTGTGCCTGGGCCTTAGGCCGATCAGCCTCAAATTAATGAAAGCATCTGTGTGTCTCTGTGGGACTGTGGGACTGTGGGTCTGCAGACCTAAACCTAGAGGCTAGGCCCGAAAGTCCGGAACAGAAACCTCCTTCTACAATAAAATTCTCAAAGAACCAATAAGAACTTATCTGCCATATAATCATTTTTGTCGATTAACTGAGTATGTATGAGAAAGAGATAGCTTGAAAAAAGGCTGAGAGAATCAAATAGTCATGAGCATGTGCATACTCTGTGTGTGTGTGTGTGTGTGTGTGTGTGTGTGTGTGTGTGTGTGTGTGTGCACGTGCAGGTGTGTGCACATGCATGTGTCCATGCCTTGGCATGTGTGTGGAGTTCATAGGGTAACGTTGTGGAGTTATTTTTCTTCACGTTTTACATGAGTTCTGGGTACTGAAGTCAGGTTCCTAGGCTTGTGTGGTTGGTGCCTTTAGCCATCTCTTTGGCCAAAGATAACTGATGGGGACTGAGTTATTCCATCAGACAGCAGAGAAAGACATATTTGTACAAGTTGATTTAGATCTTGATGCTATTGACATTCTGGAGCATATTTGTTCTATTTCTCTAAATTCTCATCCTCTGCCTAAGATGTGGTCACCAAATGTCTATAGACATAGCCAGACATCTGCTGGGGTCAAAATGTCCTTTGGCTGAGAGTCATCAGTCCATATATTTATACTAGGCAGGAGAGCTCTTCAATAACTGCTTTATTCTGTGAGTTGACAGTAAGATAAAGTAAGTGGGAGTCTGAGAGACAAGGAGTGAGACGTGAATAAGAGAAGGCATTACTGGCCTCTGAGTCAGAAGCAGCAATAGTAAATCACAAGGCTTACTTTTTTTCCTGGTCCTGAGAAACATGATACCAGGAGAGAAAAGTAGCTTGTTTGTCAGAAGGCCAAGAAGGGAGGCATTTTCTGTGAACAACTGTCCAGAGATTAGAGTTTCTGATATTAGATTAAGAGGGCAAAGATCTCAGTGAAAGAATTTGAGAGGAGCAGGGAGAACTCCTAGACATAACTAAGACCGTGTTCAGTGAAGTCTGAATTGCCCTATACAACCTGCTGATAGAAGCCAAAACAGAACAGGAGCATGGGACAGTCTAGTCCTCATAGTCCCAGGGAAGAGCAAGGAGCTGTCGGATTTGTGATTTTTGGAGGGCAGGAAGCCCTTACTTTCTCATTGACACTCCAGATATGAATGGCTACTTTGAATATAGAGAAAGACCTGCCATGCTTGTGTACTATCTTCAACCTTCTTGACAAGTTCCTTTATTCATTTGAAAATATTTAGGTTTCTTTTAAATTTTTGTTTCTTCTTCTCGAATATATTACATCCCAACCACAGTTTTCCCTCCCTCCTGTAGGTGTGTTTTTAGTTGTGACTGTCAGCTCCCCAATAAATGACACAGAGATTTATTATTAATTATAAATGCTCAGCCATAGCTTAGGCTTGTTGCTAATGAGCTCTTATAACTTAAAATAACCCATATTTATTTATGTTCTACACATGACTTGATACCTTTAGATTATTTGAATTTCATGTGCATTGGTGTTTGTCCTACATGTATGTCTGTGTGAAAGTGACTGGATTTACAGACAGTCATGAGCTGTCATGTGGATTCTGGGAATTGAACTTGGGTCCTTTGGAAGTGCAGTTGGTACTCCTAATCAGGGAGGCATTTCTCCAGCACCTTGACACCTTTCTTTAATACAGTGTATTTATCTTCCTCCTCACTGAGTTTCTTGGTAACTCTACCCTCTTTCTTCCAGTGGTTCTCTCAGTCTGTCTCTCCCAACTAACCTTTTCTTGCCTAGCTATTGGCCAGTTAAGTTTTTTTTTTTTTTTTTAAATTAAACCAATGAAAAAAACACATCTTCACAATATACAAAAGGATTATTCCAAAGCACCTTCCTCTCCTCCTGGCCCCCTCCACCTCTCTCTCCCAGATCCACTAAGCTACACAACTGTAACATATATGGAGAGGACTTAGCTCAGACCCATACAGGCTCCATCATTGTTGCTCCTGCCTCTATGAGCCCTATGAGCCCTGCTTAGTTGATTCTGTGAGCTGTGTCCTTGTGGTGTCCATGACCCCTCTGGCTCCTACAGTTTTTTTCTCCCATCTACTGTGGGAGTTCCCAGAACGCCACCTAATAACATTTACAAATTTTTCATGTTTTAGCTAAGTAAATTATACCACTTGTAAGTAAGTTTTATAATTTCCACATGCCCAATGCTAGGTGAGGCTTCCTGTGTGGGATCCACTCCTGGGACCCTCTACAGTGCCCAGTGGAGTCTCACTTCTAAGGAGTACATATTTTATTCATCATGCCTGGGGTGCTCGGCTGGTATGTGAGATGTTTGTTAACCGAGCAAACTTTCCTCTTAATAAAGGGGGAAGTCTATTAAGTTTAAGAAACTGTAGAACCCATATCTGTGAGCTAGCTGAGGATATAGTTCCACAAACTGCTTCTAGTCAGGCAGCCTGAATGGCACGTTTGGTTTGTATGCGGCTCCTTAGTGCATTTTTTAAAGCTAAGACAATTCAGTGGAAAAGACTGTCATGTATCTCCCACTCATACTTTCTAGCCAGGCCCAATTCTCTTTCAATTCTTTGAGATTACTTCCTTTTTCCCTAACTAAAAGTGAAATTAATAATGTGTTTCTGTCAGCTCTCTTCCTCATGATAGTTTGATTCAAGGAAGAATGGTACATGTCAAAACAAGGTATGTTACCAAATTCTAATTTTATAGTTCTATCTGGAGAAACTCCATGTAAGGATATCCTAAAATGTTTTGTTTCTGTATTTATCAACATTGCTTTGAAGGCCATAGCCACACAGGGAGCCAAAAAAAAAAAAAAATCAGAAACACAGAGAATATTCTATAGGATTCTTTTGAGCAAAGACAAATTACCTATCAACGTATAATATTTCTATTATCTAAAGAGAATAGGAATTAATACATTTTATTTGCACATACACTAGATACTATGAAAAACACAGAATTGAAGGCTAGAAAGATGGCTCTGTGGATAAGAGCACTGTCTGCTATTTCAGAGGACCTGGGTTTGATTCCCAGCACCCACATTGTGGTGGCTTACCAACTGCCTATAATTCCATTTCCAGGGGATCCGATGCCCTCTTCTTGCTTCTGACGGTACTGCATACACATGATACACACATACATGCAGGCAAAACTCCCATATATGCAAAATGAAAATAAGTCCTAAAATAGAAAAGCATATATTTCCTTTTGTTCTGTATTGAAAGTTCTCGAATTTTTCATGAACAGCTGGATAACATGTATATTATTAGGCTTTGATAGCAGCAAAGTCTCTACAACCATTATTCAATGATTTTGTTGTATTAGGAAAGCAGTCTTATGTGGTAACGTAAGTACATAGGTAGAGCTGTGACCCATTAATACTTTATTTACAAAAATAGGTAGTGGACTAGCTTGGGTATGTGGACAGTGAATTCCCGATCTCTGCTAAAGAATAAAGATTCTCAGACAAGGTCAGAGAACAGATATACTATCAGCAATGCCAGAAACTGCACTAGGGCGCATCTGGTCTGTTAGAGTGGATATCTGTGGGAGGTAGTTCATATTTTACCCCAGATAAGAAACTATAAAAACGGAATTAAAACCTAAGAGTAGGAAGACATGAGAAAGAGGCGGGCTGCAGGGGTTGGATTCTCATCTGATTTCCTTGATGCTAATTTCAGCATCCCAGAACCTCACTCTTTCCCCAAGAGTGATGCGTTAGCCTTAGCACAAAAGTGCATTGTTTCTAGTCAGTTTTTCCCAAGGGAGTATCCCAAAACACCAGTCCCAGGAGAATTTGAGCATGACAGATTTTTTTCATTTGTGATTGCCTGAGGGCCTGGAAGTAACCTGCTCATGGTCACGGCCAACCTTTCTGTCACAGAATCAGATGAGATTTTTGCCTGTGTTCCAGGTCAAAAGAGAAAAGCAAGCGCATATTAGCTTCTGACATAGAAAAGTCTTAGCACATTGATGGGAGGTTGAGACAAGGGAAAATATCCTCCAGAACCTGCTGGCCTAACAGGATTAAGATTACTTGACTTCTTCATCTTTCTAACCCTGAGCCCTTGGGTTATAAGGGTTGCCATGGGCTGAATCCATTTGTGGAATGACCGAGCTGGTCCTTATTGGATAAAGACAAGAACTGCTTGGAATTCTCTCTCTCTCTCTCTCTCTCTCTCTCTCTCTCTCTCTCTCTCTCTCTCTCTCCTTTCTTTTTCTCTTCTCTACCAAAGTGAGAAATAAGTCTGAGGTCAGTTGTCATTTAGGGATTTATTCTCAAGGAATTTTGGAATCCATGTCAATCCTTCTGCTATCAATGTTTGCACTCCACTTTGCCCACCAAGAGCGCTCTCTGTCCTGGGGAACTGTGTGACGCTACTGATCCATACTGCCATTTGTATACTGTGTGAATGCTTAGTGTAGCTGCTTTTTAAAAAATGATCAGGTACAATGAACACAACACTGCTGAAATCAGACTATCTGCAAGGACTCTGCTTTTGCCTACATCACATCTGTGTGTTTTCCCTCCTGAGCAGGTAATAGCCCCTTGGCATCAGAGATTTCTTTTATCCTTCCTTTGAACCTGCCTGGTAGGTACTGTAAGGCTAGGATTTAGTTCAAGAAATGACTGCTAAGACTGTCGCATATGTGGTTAATAAACTCCCTCCTGGGTAGGCATAGTCCTTAACTAGAGTGGCTGACCCAGTCAGTGAGTGCTCCAAGGCTCTCGCTGCACTTCCAGCTCAAAGGCCCTCAGATCTCTCCTCTGTCTTACATGAGAGGGACCAGGATGTATGAACTGTGACATATAGCTCCCACACTGCTCTGAAATTCACATATGAAAGAGTTTGGTGAAAATATGAGCACATTTATTTTGAGTGCCACAAGCTTTTCATCTCAGAGACTTCACAGTGTAGACCTTCAATGGGAAGCGCAACCATGTAGGTAGGCACAGAGAAGTAAGTACAACCCGCAGTAAGTCCAAGAATGAGGAAGGCCGCCTTCAGAGTCCCAGCCATTAGGGAGATGAAGAACACCCATACAGCTGCTTTGGGCAGATCAGAGCCCACAGCTCCTGCCTCTCACCCAGCCCCTCACCAGCCCCCCCCCCCCCCCCCCCCGCAGTAAGCTCCAAGTTACCTAAGGGAACATGGTGGGTTGTCACCTACCAAACCGGTTTATCGCAAAGGACCCTATTGAAACAGTCCCCCTTTCCTTAGACTCCATAACTCCATAATGTTTCACCTGTTGCTTGCAAATTTATTTAACATTTCTGCATTTTTATGTCATTTGAAAGTGACACAAAATGACATGATGTCATTTTTTTTTTTTTTTTTTTTTTTTTACTTTCTGATGAGAATGCCAAGTAGCATACACAGTGTGGTAGTGCCTAGGCAGGGGCTGGAGCCCCCTCCCCTGTCTGTATATACACACTACCTCAGCTATGGCAACCCTTCTCCAAGTTCTCCCTTTAACCAGCTTTGACTTTTGGGAGTCATTCCTCCCCTCCCCAAGAAGCTATATTTTTCAGGAGACATTCTCAGGAACAACAAATGTATTGTTCTGTGCATCTGTTCTCCCCTCCCCTCTTCTTGGCTGATGTACAATGCTCCCTCTTCAGCACTGTCCTTCCACCAATCAGAATCCAGCTGACATTTGCTGAATGACGTCAGGAGATGCCAGTGCCTCTGCTTTGTTCCCAGCACCTCCTGTATCACTCAGCCTTGGAGACATGCTGTCAGTTAACTGGTACCCAGAGAACTTACAATTCTCTGTCCTTGTTGCAGCTTTAGTCAGAATCCCAACAGGAATTGATGTTTTTGAATGAGGTAATAGACATATTGACTTTTAAGTTTAACGTGTAGACTAAACATAGAGAAATACTAATGGAAAATTCGTTTTATGTGTATGTTTCATTTTATTTTTTATTAATAATAAGGCAAGTATTTAATTTTATGACGTTTCTTGATATTGATTATGTAGCCCTATCAAATATATTTTTAATAAAAAATTTAAAGATATTAAAATTTCCCATTATGCATATTCATTGTACATGGTATCATTGTAGAAAGGACAATTTCTATCACAGAAGTACATATTGTATGTTAAATGTTTAAACCTTAAACTCTAGGAGCCAAAAATAAAAGAAAGCATACATTTGACTCTTGGAGACTCACTAATTTAATGCAATTATCTACAGATGCATCCCTTTTCTCAAAAATTATGTAGCTCCTTTTTTCTGGGTGGCTGAAAAAAAATCCATTTTATAGCACGTTTCCTTTATCCATTCCTTTGTGAGATGTTAAATGTGAAATGTGAAATGTGCTGAGATACACGTCAACATGCAGGTGTCTTGATGAAGACTTGGATTGTTGTTTATCCACTGGCTTAATGGCTGCACCTGGGTCTACTGATATTTTAACTACCATCTGTGCTGTGTGCTCTGTAGTCAGAGCCCTGCCGCTCAGACCATGGCATGGCCTGGTGGGATTTCAGGTCCTGCCTGAACTGGCTTATCTGTGGTGGCCAAATGTAAGTCTCTATAATTCTAGACCAATACAGACTCAGGAGTCAGATGTTGGGGTGAAAGCTTGTTAGAGACGCCCAGAAGCTGACTTTTCCTTTTTTGGCCGGAGATCCAACAAGAGAAGCTTCTCTTCACTCATCCCAGACCAAAAACAAACAAACAAACAAAAAAATCTGAAAAATTTTACGTTCCTTCCTACTCCTTTCTGTGTATCTCTCATCTATCTTTCCGAGTCTTCCAGTTTTCCAGCTCTTCATGGCTAATCAATGGCTCTGCCCCCTGATTTAAGGTTAATTTCATTAACACAGTCTCAGAGTTACACAGTGTGATCAAATATCGTGAAACATTGGACTCCTTTGGGTAAATATCTAGGACTAATATAGCTGGATGATATGAAAGCCTCTGCACCGACTTCCATAGTGGTGGTATTAGTTTATACTTCCACCAGAAGCATATACTACACTGTTGGCAGCATCTAGGTATACGCTGTTTAGTGCATATCCTAGTCAGTATTCTGGCTGGAAGAGATCTGTCATTATGGTTTGTTGTGGAATATTTAACTATGTAAAGGTGTGTTACATTTGTTTATGCTGCATATGTTTAGCGATGTAAGATGTGATGCCTTGCCTGCCTAAGGCACCTGATTGGTCTAATGAAAGGCTGGATGGTCAATAGCTGGGCAGTAGAGGGATAGGTGGGGCTGATAGGCAGAGAAATAGAAGAGAGAGGAGGAGAGAACAAGGAAGAAAGAGAGTGAGAGAGGGTGATGTCCAGGGCCAGCCAGCCAGGCAGCCACCATGCAGCCAGACACAGAGTAGGACGTGCAGGATGGAAAAAAGATAAAAAGTCCTGAGGCAAAACACAGATGGAGGGAAACAGGGTAAGTTACATTCTTAGAGCTAGCAAGAAACAAGCCTAAGCTAAGGCTGAGCATTTGTAACTAATAATATGTCTCCGTGTCATGGTTTGGGAGCTGGTTTTGGTCCAAAGCTTACACGGTGGCTTTAATTGCATCTCTCTACTGGCTAGTGAAGTTAAATGTGTGTTTTTCCTTATGTTTAGTGGCCATTTAATCCTGAGAATTGTGTGTTCATTTCATCAACCCACTTATACATTAAGTTATTTGAGTTCTTGTTTAGTTTTTTGGGTTCTTTGTTTATTCTCTATATTAATTATCAGTCAGTTATAGATCCACTAGAGAGTTTCTTGCATTCTGTGAGTGGTTTCTTTACTTGGTTAACTTTTTGCTTTGCTCTACAAAAACTTTGTAATTTCACATGGGCTATTTATTAATTGTCTTTATTTCCCGAGCTATTGAGTCCTCTTCAGAACATCCTTGCTTCTTTTTCAAAGTCCTTTTCTGATTTTTTTTAAAAAATCCTTATTACCATTGAATTATAGGTCTTATATTCAAGTGTCTGACAAATTTAAAGTTTTCTTTGGTAGACACAGAGAGATAAGTACCTTATGTTTGTCTTCTGTGTGTGTGGATCTAGTTTTCCTAGGACCATTTGTTGAGAAGTTATTTTTCCTCCAGTGTATACTTTTGGCATCTTTGTCAAAATCAAGGGGCTGAGCTGGGTATTGTGGTCCATGCCTTCAGTCTTAACACTCACAGAGCATAGGCAGGTGGAGACCAGCCTTGTCTACATTGCAAGTTCTATGTCAACCAGTAATACATAGTAAGGCCGTTTCTGAAAAAAAAAAAAAAAATCAGGCAACTGTACTGTGTAGACGTATCTCTGAATACTCTGTTACATTTTATAGTCTAGATGTCTGTGTTTGTGTTATACAGTGATGTTTTGTAACTATAGCTCTATAGTATAGTTTGGAATCAGGTTTTGTGATCCACTCAGTACAGCCAATATTGTTATTTTGCTTAAGACTGCTTTGACTATATATTTTTTAATTTTTTTGTGCTTCCACAGAAATTTTAATTTATTTATTATTCTGAAGAATGGCATTTGAATTTTGATGGCAATTGAATTATAGATTGATCTTGAGGTGGAATTTCATAATATTAACTATTTTAAGAGTGAGAAGTCCTGTCTTTCCATCTTGTAGTATCTTTGATTTTCTTCTTAAATGTTTTAAAGTTTTAATTTCACAAGGTCCTTGGTATGTATTCCAAAGTTTTTTTTCTTTTTTTAAATTACATTTTAATGGTTTTGTTTCCTTGATTCCTTCCCTAGAATTTTTATTATATTATATATTATTATGATTTTTATTTCTAATTATTTGGGCATACCATATATTGGACATGTGGTGTAAACATAGTGATTTCTTCATGTTAATATTATATCTAGTCACTTTTCTAAAGGTGTTGACCATATTTAGTACTTTCCTGGTAGACTTTAGGATCTCTTATCTATAGAATCAGACCATCTGTGAATAGAATACTTGGTTTCTTGCATTTGTCTCTTACTACTTTGTCAAGTGCTCCCTTGAATAAGAGTGGAGAAAATGGACACCTTTATTTCTGATTTTAGTGGAAATGCTGTGAGCTTTCTCCATTTAGTATATAATATTGTCTAAAGACTTTATTGTGTTAAAATATGCTCATGACATAAATTTAAAAGATTAATAATATGGTAAGATCTATGTTCAAAAAAATAAGTTATATGGTGGCTGAAATAAAACTGGAAAGGCACTGTTGTGAAATTTGGACAAATTGATCACTGGCATAAAATAGCAAATATACAAACAGATCCAATTATAGTTAGATAAGTTTGATACACAGTTGTGCTGACTAGTTATAGGTAAACTTGACATGCTAGAGTAATTAGGGAAGAGAGAACCTTAGTTGAGAAACTATGCCTGCCAGATTGGTATGTAGGCAAGCCTCTGGTGCATTTTCTTGACTGATGATTAATGTGTGTGGGGCCCAGCTCACTGTGGCTGGTACTGCCCCTGAACTAATAATGGTCCTGGATGCTGTCAAAAAGCAGGATGAGTGAGGCATAGGGAGCAAGCCAGAAAACATCATTTCTCCACAAACTCTGCTTCTGCCTCTAGGTTCCTGTTCTGACTTCCCTGGACAATGTGCTCAAAGCCATAAGCTGAAATAAACCTTTTCTACCCCAAGTTGATTTTGTCATGGTATTTTACTACAGCAAAAGAATCTCTATCTGAGACAGTAGTAAAGGTAAAATTTTATTTCAGTAGAAAATTCATAGACTATTTCATGACTGTACTTAAAAACTGACTGTTTAAATAAAAGGATTTGATGTTTCTCTTTATATATTTTTCAATTGTTTATCTTGTTTACCAGCATGTATGCATGTGTACCACATGCATACATGGAGGCCAGAAGAGGGCATCTGATCCCCTGGAACTGGAGTGACAGATAGACAATGTGAGCCACGATATGGGTGCTGGGGTGAGCCTGGGTGAGCCATTCCCCAGCACCATTTTTCTACATCTTTATCATTTATGGTTTCACCTCATTTTTTGGTGTAGATCTAAGTTTCCATTTGAAATAATTTTTCTCCTGCTGGAAGAACTTCTAGTATTTCTGTTAAAGATTTGTTGATAGATTCTCTTTTCTTTTGTTTTCCTGAAAAAAAAAAAAAGTTTTGTCTTCCTAGTTTTGACATGACAATAGATAAGAATTAAATCAAGTGATTGTATCATTGTGCCACCTCCAAGCCTACTGTCTCCAATAGGTCATGGCACAGGCAGTGTGACTCACAGCTACTCTTAACTCAATTTTATCAGATCTAAGGGAGTTCCCAATTCTCAAATCAACTTTATCCGTAGAAAACTTAATATTGGTCTCTGTTTCTTGTAGTTTATTTCTTAATTGAAGCCAAATTTTGGAGAAAAAGAAGGGAAAATTGATCATTGTTGTTTCAATGTTGGTCAAGTATTCTCAAAATCAAGCCCATCATTTACTGGTTGATTAGACATTCATATCAGTGTGGGTTCTCACAGTGCTTTCTTTGAGTGCTTCGGCAACCTCTCTCCACCATCTTGTTTTGGGGAGAAGACTATATATTTTTTCCTTTTGTATTTGACACACCTTCTTTGCTGTCCACTTTTAACAATTTCTCATCACTGGTTCTGAACATTTAGAATGCTAGCAGCCTTAGTTGAATATTTTTCATATTTTATATGCTTGGAGATGTTGGCTGTTTGGATCTACAGGTTTACAGTTTTCAAGTCTGTTCCCACTCTGAACTTTTCTAATTTTTAAGTTGTTTCTTCTGATGCGTGTACTGATCATGACTCTGCAGAAGACTCGAGGAATCCTTTATGTTCCTCTAGAGTTCAGCCACAATACTCCTTCACTGGGCTTTGTCTGAGGCACACTAAGCACTTTGATCTTTCTTGCTTCACTTGGAGGATGCTTGTGACATCCAACCTTCCAACCTCTGGGATGGCTACTCATGCTCCACAGATCACAAACTCAGTGCAAACTGCTTGACACCTGGTAGCTAGGCAAAGGCGACTATGTTGCCATGTAAATAAAACCTGGCTAAGACTCAAGATAGTCCCACATAATTAAAAAGTCAGGACTTGAATTAATTAATTCAAAGGTCACCGAAGAGCAAGCTCATTAACTAGAGTACATGTTTCTTGGTTATAAAATCAATCTCTGTCCCTGTTTCCTCTTTTGTTTTAAAGCCTTTTAAAAAATAAACACACTGTAAAACTGATCCTTTGAAGAGTTTAAATACATCTATCTCTGTATAAAAATCACATTTTGGATACAAACTGTTCTATTATCTAAAATTCTTCATGTTGCTGTTTGGATATCCTTAATCATCAAGACCTGGTGCGCTGAGACATTGCACCTTTTTGTAGCCTTGTACAGACTATCATATAAATGGCATCAAATAACATCTGGACTTTTCAGATGGTCAGCACACTTGGAGATACACCTCTTCTATGTACATCAGTGGTTGATTCTTTCTCATGACTGAGTCACCCACTTTGAGGGAGAAGTACTTTGTGCTTCTTACTCACTTACCCACTGAAGGATGCTTGAGTTGTTTGCAAGTTTTGGAACTGGAATAGGGTCACAACAAACATTTGTACAAATACATTTCCATTTCTCTAGAATAACTATCTAGATTTGGGGCTGCTGCTTGTATAGTAAGACCCTATCTTTCTTTAAATACAATAAAAAAAACTCTTTTCCAGTGTAGCCCCTCCGTTTTGTATCACCAAATGCTGTCATCCCACTTTCTTCACTCCTTTACCAGAACTCGGTACAGCCAGGCTGTTGAATTACTCTGCTAAGTGCATGGTGCTATCTCATGTAGTTTCATCCTGCTTCTCTGTCACTAATGTTATCTCCTGCCTGGCTGCTTATTTCACTTCCCTTTGCCCTTCAGTTTTCAGATGATGACTCTAGATGTGTGTATGACCTTATGGGTGTTTAGATTTGTTTTGCAGACATTTTCTCTGATTTTGATGAGTAATCAATGATTGTCATTAATTTTCGAAGATTCTATCCTACTCTATTCTCTCTTTTGGAGAATTCCAAATCCATTGCTGGTGATAATTTTGTCTTCTCAGAATGTGCTCATTTTTATCTTTTGCCATATATGGAAGTACGAATATGTGTATGCTTTGTGGAAACTAAAGTCCCTCTACGTTGAAGCCTGGAACTATTTTGGGAGCTGAGAAGTTTCTAGTCCCCCATCCTGAGAAGTTTCTAAACCCCCAAGGCCAAGTGCCCAAGGCCAAGCACCCACAGTCCTGGGTAAACATTCCTGGCCCAGCCTTGAAGCATCTCCCCATCCTCAGACAACCAATCAGCCAGCAGCTTTCCACCTGACAGTGATAGTAAAGAAACTTCCTCTGGGCCCCTCACTTCCCAGTTTGATAATGGCATTTCTATGGCTTTGATCTTTATTTAAAAACAAAAAACAAAAACAAACAAACAAAACCCCCCTGCTTTTGAGTAGGGAGGGATCTCTTCTCCATTGGCAATGCTGTGTGACAGGAGCTGAGCTCAGCTGCACAACTGTAATTGCTTTGCATTTGCATTTGGACAGTAGGTGTGATTCTGGGGAGTCTTCCTGGGGGTCACCGGAGACTGGGCAGAACAGCTTGAGTGTATGCGTCTGAATGTTTTAAGAATAATACATACTTAAGGAGTGTTTTTAGTGCTTGGAGTCTGGCATTTCTCTCTCTCTTTTCAGTTTTGGGGTGGAGTATCACAGGTCTAGGCAGGAGCTGGGCTGAGTACCCAGAGTGCACCACAGGCTTTGGGTTTCTTGATGGTTTCTTACTAGGAGGATGTGGTCACTACTCTACTAGAGGATTTCTGCTCTTCCTCCCTAGAGAGAAATTCTCCCAAGTATTTTTGCAGTTCTGCATTATTTTACTTTAACCTTTTGTATATTTATTTGACTCTCGTGTATGGGTGTGCTCTGTCTCGATCCTATCAACCCCATCCCCCTCTGTGACTCTCAGATTTTTCTCAGCTTCACGTCTTCTTCAGGGTCCACTGACACGGATGCCTGCTGCTGTGTGAGTGATGAGGAAGCTGCTGTCAGATGATCTGATTTGGCGTCAGTCTCAGGTAGGCCTTGGAAGCCTGGGTCCTGGGACTGTGGCTCTCTCAAGTGCTCCTGGATTCAGGAACTTAGTCACCCTAGAGCGGGACTCTTGCCTTTCCCGTGGGATGAGCTTTAACAAATCCTGCTCTGTTTTCACTGGTAGGTCTCTACCTGTGATCTAAGGTACTACCCCCCCCCCCCAACCCCTCCATGCAGAACTCAGGAAGATGGGGGTGGCGTGGGTGGGGTTCTGCAATGCCTCTGCTGTTCCATGGACAAAGGCATCCTCAGAATTTCCCCCGATTTTCCAATAAGCATCTGGTGGTGTTTACAGAGGGAAACACCGAGGAAAGGCTTTAGACCCCTGCCCTCATGTCTGTGGGCAGTAGGTGTTAATTATTTATGAGCACAAGGAGATCTGGCACCTGGATTCGGATGCACCGGAAATCCTAACAGTAGGAGCTCCACACCCACATCAAGCCACTCCAGACTTTAAAACTCTAGTAAAACTTTAGCACTGGATTTGTACTTGGTACCATTTGCCTCCCTCGGTGATGAGCATGACTGCCTGCCCCTCCCCGGCCCCACCCCCACCCCCATCCCCTGCCGCCCTCCGCCCCCATATGCGGCTTGTTTTCCCTTTATTTTTGGTTAGATGTTTGCCTTGTGAATCCAGGTGTCTGAAAGTCCAGACAGTTTCTCCTGTAATGTGCGTGACCACTGTGCTTCCTTCTCCTTTAGAGATGGAACAGAAATAAACACTGTTCTTGGAGAGTTTGTTTCTAAGTTGAGAGTTAGAGGTTGGGTCCTCAGGTGGTAGGACCTGTAGAGGTGGGGCCCGTGGGAGGTCATTAGGTTGTCAGAAATGCTGCAGAAGGGACAAGAACACTTCTTCGTGGACCCAGCTAATGCTTACAGATCCTGGCTCCACCTAGCCTCTCATGCTTCCTAGTTAGCTGTGAATTCTTATTCCGCATTCCTCATGTGTTTCTGTATCTATGCCACCATCTACTGTGGAGCACTTGCCAGGGGTAAATAACCCGAAGTGAGAGGACCCCCCCTTTCCATTTTTCTTTATAAAGTTATCTTGCTTCAGATATTTTGTCAATATAACACACAGCAGTTTTGTTCTGCTACTTCCTCATCCCTGGTTATGCTTTGCTTTCTTGTTTGTTTGCCCGAATGTGTTCTATTTGCTTGGTTAATTGACTGTGTGCACTGTCCTGCTAGTTATGGGCTACTAAGCTCCATGAAGCAGCTTCTCTGAGGAAGACCCCTGGCACACACCAAAAGGAGCCTAATCCCCAGTGGCAGACAGGTTCCTGATTCTCTTCTAGCTGTGAGGGGAGGAAGAGGTGTTTCTTTCTCCGCTCAGCCAGGAGAATGCAGATAGTGCCTTCACTCAGCAGGGGGTTGCAGACGGAAGACAAAACCCAGAGTCCCTGCTCCTCCTCACTCCGCATGCGCATGCACGCTTCACTGTTATTAGATGTTCTAGTGCATGCACCCCCCCCCACACACGTTTTCCTGCATTTCTCTGGCAAAGTAAGAAGCAAAAATGAACGCACTCTCCTCCTCTTTAAAGTAGGGAATATTCATATTGATTTCCTCTGTCTGCAATGTGTATAGGATCACCACAAGGGGAAAAAATCCAACAAAACAAAACGTAGCAAAAGTCTATTTTCTTTCTCCTCCTCCCGATCAGAGCACCACGGATTAGATTCTTTAAATACACTCTTCAGTCGTTTTCTATTTGTATACAAAAGGGTATGTGTCTTCATTTCTAAAATGCCAGGCTAATACACTTGACTAGTGTAAAGACAGGGTTAGTGAAGGTTGCTCTCTCCTTCTTAGCATCTCCATCCAGGCTTGCTGATGTAAGGGGTGAAGTGAGAAGTAGCTAGCTCGAGAAGAGGCTGCTGCCACAGCTTTAAATGACAGTGTGTCTGAAGGCCAGCGAGGAGTTGTAAAATGGCTGTGTGTGTTTGGGGGGAAGGGGGTGTAAGGTGTGCACCCTTTGTTTACAAACATGAGGCTCTTTCATGGCTTGACCCTGTCACCCGGGTGGCATGGTCAGGAGGCAAGACCAGAATGTGTAGGGACAGGAGCATCCCTTTGTCTGCAAGCCTGGCTGGCCTTCACACTTCACAAGAAGAGCCCAGCTCTTTCCACCTGCCTCTTTGCGGAAAAGGTCATTTGCTCCTTGTTTGCCTCACGGTGGCTGTTCCTCTGACAGGAGGAGTTCCCCACTCAGCTTTGATCTGCAAGCCCAGGACTCCTCAGGGAGCCCAGACATCACTAGTAAATGCGTATTTATGTCACGCTTGAATAAGGAGGGTGATGGCAGGACTCCTGACATTAGTACCCCACTTTGAGCAACTGTGTTCTCCATCAAAGACTGTAGGGAGGAGTAGGCTCCCCATTCCGTTCATTTACCAAATGTTCTTCACTTGCAGTAAATGTCTGAGTGATGATGAGAGCCAGCAGCAACCAGAAGCTTCGATCTGATTGTTCTTTAAGTCAGTCTATCCTGATGTTTACAGCAGCCAGGAACCTGCCTGCCTGACTAAGAATGCAGACCTTGGATTATACCCAAGGTTTAGCCAAGCAAAGTTCTCATTTATCTACAAAGAGGAAGATGGATTCCGTTGGATTCTCCTATGAGAGAAAAACAGATCATCTCAGATTCTTCTGTGAGGTCAGCTCAGAGACTGTCTCTCTCACTGCCACACTAATCTCTGTAGCTGGCCTCTCTGCTCAATGTGATGACTCTTAATGTGACTAATAATTAAGAGTGTTGATTCTGTGTGGGGTGATGCCTGGATCCCAGCCTTCCTTCCATCTGGTAAGCTTCCCTCTGAGCTCAAGCTCCTGCTGACTGTAGAGAGAAAGAAGCTTCACCAGTGTGGATTAATCCTCCTCTCTGCCTGAGAAAGGCCTTGGACCCCACAGGGACTGGCTCAGTCTGCAGCTGGCCAAAGGATGATGGACAAAAACATAGCATTGCTTATGTTTGAGCCAGTGCTGGGCCCCAGGCTCAGGACCAACTGCACCTTTTCCTAGACATGGAAGAGCACTGTCCTGTATTACAACTAACCCAATGTAGTGTTTGCAATCCAGGAAAATTTACAAGATATACACTGCAGTCATTCAATGATTTTCCTATTACTTGCTGTTAATTTAAGATGAACTCACAAATTTGTTCAAGGAATGCTTAATTTTGTGCCAGAGAATTCACTGTGGCCTGAGAGCAGAGCAGTTGGGATGTGCATACAGTTTGTACTGAGAGTGTTAGAGGTGGGACATAAAGGTGTAGCTGAGGAATCCCCAGGCTTGTTGTGTAAAGGGAAGTCTAGGATAAGAATCACATTCAGCAATCAGGAATGAATAGTGGACCTGGAGCAGGATCACCAGATGTTACAGACAAGGTCAGGCTTTTGAGGAATCATTCATTTGCTATTTGCTTAGTATTTCTTGATCTATGTAACAAATATTATGAAATGAAAAGACAGATGCTCTGAAGGTCATGTGCCCACCTCTAATCTGTAGGACTTGTGAAGAGTTCTTTAGGTGACAAAAAATGCGATTAAATTAGGTTTCCTTCTAGGAGCTTGTCTGGTGGGCCCTACATATAATGGTATGCACCCAAAAGAGGCAGAGAGAGCTTGGAGGCACACAAGGCCAGGAAGGGGTGATGGGAAAGAACATGGGGGCAGACTGCATTTCGGTCAAATGATCCCTTCGCATTGTTGTGACTGTCATCTCGTATTTATGGGTGGGTGGCCGAGACTCAGTTTGGATTGAGAAGAAGAGTTTTTGGGCGTGTTCCCCTTAGCTTCCCGTGACTGTGATAAAACCCTGACCAAAAGCCAGTTGAGGAGGAAAGGGGCTTTTTAATTGCCGTGTCTTGCTTACAGTCTATCATTGAGGGAAGAGTTCAAGCAGGAGCCGAGGAGCCCGTGGAGGAAGACTGCTCACTGTCTTGCCCCCTGTTTTCCTTCAGCTATCTAGCTAGTTTCCTTATACAAGTCAAGCCCACCTCCCCCAGGGATGGTACCACCCCACAGTAGGCTGGGCCCTCCTACATCAATTAGCAACCAAGAAAACACCCCACAGACATGCCCAGAGGCCAATTTGATGGAGTCAATACCTCAGCGGAGGTTATTTCTTTCTATCTGAGGTTCATAGCTGAGGATAACTGACGAGGTGTCTCAGGACATGCTGTGTCACTAACTAACCCCAAACTGAAAGTCATCATTTCTTGCATCTATTACTTATCCACTGTAACATAGGGTGATGGTGCTTAGTGGAGTTCCGTTTGTCATTATTTACCCACTATGAACTCAGGGACAGGTAGTGGGGTTCTGCTTATCATTGTCACTTGGTTCTGGAGGGCTGGAATGGCCTTGGAAGCATAGGCATGGAAAGAGAGAACGAGACCCACTTGGGACTTATCACTGTCTACCCTGTGACACACAGCGTCTTCTCCCAGTCCACCAAAACACTGGGGACAGAGCTGGACTTAACTGGAAATGGCTGAGAAGTGTAGGACAGCAAAGAGAGCATTTGGTGAACATTGCAGACTTTTCCAGAGACAGAGAAGTCTACTCTGGCTGGATGCTGCTGCTGATCTTGTATTAGTGGTAGGAATAAAGTTATTCCAGGGTCTGTGTCCAGGTCATGTGGCTGGCATGTCCACTCTCTTCCTGTGCAGCCAATTGCTGGTTATCCTGCAGGGACTCAAGAGGAGGCACTGAGGTCCGTGCGACTAATTACTACTTCTACTGTACACAGGACATGCAGTGGGCCACTTTGGACTGACCGGAGGAGGTTGAGAACAATCTGAAGGTGCTCTGCATGAGAAATGACCAAAGATGGCCATGCTGAACAGAGGCTCAGGGCAGGATGAGGTCACCCAGAGAATAATACCAGAAAAACATGGGCACATCGAGCAAGAGTGAAGGCTCTGAGCTTAGCTCGGACCAAAGAACAACCCAAGGTTCTGCAGCCACTTAGTGGGAGAGCTGGTGTTGCTCTACACCCATGACTTCTCACATTATCCCAGAAGTGCTACTTGGGCTCACAGCAGCCAACTGGGATATTTTGGGTTCCTCTGTGTGTTCAAGCCTAGCACCAAAACATACCTCATTTATGACAGTCAGCTCCAGCAGTGCTAGGGCATGAAAGTTGCTTAGCTGGGTTTCCAGCTCCAGAGATTCCAGGGGTAGAAATGCTATGCAGCCTGCAGCAGAGAACTGTGCTATCTAGATCATCAGAGCTCTTCGGAGAACAGAGATTTGCAGATCAGCACCCTTGAAACCCAAATAGGCCAAAGCTCATGTCTTCTCCATCCAGCTGCGGCTGTATTGTTTCCACAGATGTAGGAGACTACAGTCCTCTGGGCTGCCCGTACTTCCTGCTTTCCTGGTTGGGGTCCAGCTGCAGGACATTCTTCTTTCACATCGCCTCTGAGCCAGTTCCTTCAGCCTGGCGATAGGCCACCCATCGTATCTTTTCTCACTTCTTTAGTATTGTTGCTCAAAGTGGTGTCTGCCATGGCTGGGCGTGCGTGGGTCGGGGTCGGGGTCGGGGGAAGCTGGCAGGTACATCCTAAGAGTGTTTCTGGATAAGAAAGGAAATATTTAAGTTTTCAAGATATGTAAAAACCCGCAAACAAGTATGCATGCGAAACCACTCATGTCCCCATTAATGTACCAGTCCTAGTCCTCCAGAGAGAAATTACAGGGGAAAAAAGTCCTGGTGGATCTTTTTATCCCGACAGAGACTGAATCTGATCAGTAAGTTGAACTCAGTTTACCCACAGCTGAGATGTCTTGTCCCTGCCTACCTTACAGTCTCTATCTCCTCTAGGGGGCTCAGGTCAGGGCTGTATTTCCTCGCTGGCCCTCAGATGCTGGGGTGGGGGTGAGGGTGGACGCGGGATGTCAGGGAGTGAGGTTGGTGCTGCTTGCCCGGGTCAGCTGGGACCTCACTGCTTATACCTAAGGCTTCAATTATACATGTGTGCTTTTTAGTCTCTAGAGTGCTGGAGCAGGCGTCTTATGTCTCATCAGTCCGTGGAATAATGGTACGCCCTTCGCTTCTCAGCAGAAGCCAGCCATTGCAGGTAATGGTTCTTCTTGGTCCATGCTTCTCCTTACTTGGATCTTGACAGCTCTTTGGTTCTTTTGTGACCAAGGAAACTGAGAGCCATGCGAGTGGTAATCCCAACATGAATATGCTTTATGAAGGGAACTCTGAGAATGCCCACATGGCAAAGTCCTGCCAGAGGTCTCACCACACAGACAGTCCACAGCACCTAGTGGGGAGGGTTCCAGTACCCAGTAGGAGGTTCCAGTGCCCTGTAGGGAGGGCTTCATTTTGCTTTTCCTACAGATTTACCCAGCCGATAGAGGAGATGCAAAAGACTTCCCCAAAGTCACCTGTTTTCAGTATGTGAATCTAGACAAATTCTCAAATACTGCTGCAGGTAAATTATGAACCCCACTTATTTATTTGTTTATTATTTACTTATTTATTAGAACCATGCTCTACTTGCTAGAAAAGTCCCAGTTTGATAGCACAAGAACTGAACAAAAAGTTTTCTTGAAGCCGAAGAGTTAGGAGAAAGGTCATTAATGAAGGTCATAGTTAGGTTGTACTGCTACTTGGTTTTCTTCCTTTAGTATTCAGGGGCATTGCTGGGTTTATAATCAGTGAAAATGGAAAGTCACACTAAAAAAAATGAGGAAACCTGAAATCCTTCTATGACTTTGCTGGATGTAACCCCTAGGTTACTTCTGTAAGAGACTTCTGCTGGTAATGGTAAGATGTCAACTTGGTGACCTGCATTCTAATTGTAGTGAGACATCCCTGGTGGCAAAGGCTTCCTGGCTGCTTTCCAGATCCTGGACTTTTCAGAGCTGGGAGATATCCTTGAGTGCTCCTGTGCTGGGAAGAGGAGCCTGGGCAATGGAGTGAGGCAAATTTAAATAGTTTTCAGAAGGGGATTAAAATGGCTTTCAGAGCTCAGAGAAACAGGCACTCTCTCAGGCCTACTGGGGAATTCAGAAATTTGGGATTAAGCTTTGGCATTGCCTCCTGGAGTGCTTTTTCAACTATGGGGCTTTGATTCCTTTTGGTTCAGGATTCCGCTGTGATCACACAGCAGCTTCTACTGCCATTGGAAATTCTGTGCTTTGGTTAGGACCCACGCAGGTCTCTGCACATGAAAGGAACTTCTGGAATTTTCATACTTCTAAAGTTAAAAACTAGAGGACCATACTAATCCTATCTCTAATTAGGCCCCTGCTCCTGGGACTTGGGTGGTGCTCTCCAGACCATGAGTAATCATTAATGTGAAGTGAGTACTTGGGGGGGGGGGGGGGGGTTAAGAAGACTGGTGCCTTACTGTACAATGCGCTTTGTAAAGGGTGGATCCATAATGGTAAGCGAATTTATGGGGTTGTTTTCTCACGCTTGGTGTCTGTCAGACCAAAGCACAATGTGCTTGAAGTTTCTTCAAAAGCTAAGATCAGAGTGAGAGCTGATCTCAAGAGGGACACACATGAGGCTGAGAGATAACATAGCCTACATCCTTAGAGAGTACAGAGGTAGGGTGCAGATGAAGTTTGGGGCACAACGATCTATCTCAATGAATAATATGATCTTGGTGTTTGCTGCAATTTTGATAAAAATGATTTGTTGTATAGCTAAAATTTCTTTTTTCCTATCCTTTGTGACATAGAGCTTAATGCTGGACCACTCTGAACCTATGCCTTAACCAGTGTTCTTGATATGACCTTACCAGAGGTCAAATTGTAAAGGACTTTCAGCAAGAAGCCATTTTTTCTTGTGAGTTTCTGGAACCAGTTAACTGTGCTCCATAGAAGGTCAGGATGACAGAGACTGTGTGAGGTTGAATTCAAGTGCACGTCTTCGCATAGTAGTCAAATTTCACACCTCTCTTTTTAAAAGTATCTCCGACAGGCCCGTTTTGATTTAGTGCACTCTGACAGCTCTTGGCATTTCTGGGGCCCTCACAAGCTCATGGTGCGGGGAGAGGGCCACGTAATAATTATAACTTTTAAAACAGGTTGGCCCTGTCCTCTCCTTCTGTGTCAAATCAGGAAGTCTTCAGATTCACAGTGTAGTTCAATGGCCTTGTAGGAATAGAGCCCTGACTGCAACTTGGGATGTGAGACCTTGTTCTAGAATCCTCTGCGTTGGAAGGCAGAGAGATGGTGAAAGGGTCCCACAATCGGGAATAGATTTTTATTAAATAAAAATACACAATTAAAATGGAACTACTTCCTTTCTTCTTCATGTCCTTACCTACATGGTACTAGAGATGCCTTCCCTTTTAGAGTCGATGCTTTCAAGTAAGGAATACTGGAGGACTTACCTAAGCTCTGGAGAGAGGGCTTAGGTAAGTTAAGAGAACTGGGTGTTCTTCCACAGGACCAGGGTTTAGTTCCCAGCAGCCATTCGGTGACTAACAACCCATCTGTAACTCTATAGACCCCAGGCACCCACGTGGTAATACACACACACACACACACACACACACACACACACACACACACACACACACACACACACACACTCATACATGTAAAATAAAAATAAAATTAAAAACCCCAAAGATTTATTTAGACTCTTGGCTTTCATTTCCTTCCCATTTTTAAAAACTTACTTTTCTGTATGATTTTAATATTTCTGTATTTTAGCATTTGGCTGAACAATTCTAATCAACTGACAAAATTATTTTAGGTATCAGTTATGTCTTCAGTCACAGTAACACACTGTATACTGTGAACCCCACATTAGCCCCACATATAGACAAGCTAAAAATAGAAACAACACATGCAAAATCTTTTCTGGACTCCAAATTCGCAGCCTTTTATGTTTCTCTATCTGAGTTCTCTAGAAGCTTTGAAACTAGATAATGCAAACATCTTTAGGGCTAGGAGATGCCGTGGTATCCCATGATCAATGTACAGAGGAAAATAACAGTGGATGTATCTGCTATTTTGAAGGGAAAGGAAATTTGATTCTGACCAAGAAACTGCTGCCAAATGAATTATGATTTTCAGTAGCAGGTGCATTTTTCACCGTTGAGAATAACAGAAGCTAAACAATAAAAAAGACCAGGGCTCCAGTTTTTTAAGATTATGGTATAATTACATCATTTCCTCCGTTCTTTTCCTCTCTCCAACCCCCACCCATATACTGCCCCCTTACTCTCAAACTCCTGGTTTATTTATTGTGTCGTGCCTGTGTGTGTGTGTGTGTGTGTGTGTGTGTGTGTGAGAGAGAGAGAGAGAGAGAGGGGGGGGGGAGGGAGGGAGGGAGAGGGAGAGAATGTATTCTTAAGTATATAAATACAACTTTCTTAGTCTGTATAATGTCACTTGTATGCATGTTTTTTCAGGGTTGACCATTTAGTATTCTGTAACCAGTTGCTCTGCTCTTCCCTGGGGAAGACTATTTCCCCTGCTCTCAGCCCTCCTTAGTTTTCTGTAGCTCTTTATCCAGGGTTGAGGCCTTGCGAGCTTTCCCTCTCCCATATTGGCATGTCTTGGTTTCATCTTTGCTCAGGTCATGCTCATCCATGTTTTCGACTGCATCTTCTGACATTTCTAAGAGTCTTAAACTCACAGCAAACTTCCTGTTCCTTGAGCTTTTATAATCTTTCCGTACAATGGTCCCCAGAAGTTGTGTTGTAGATGTATCAGTTGACATGGCTCCACAATGCTGCATTTTGATCAGGTGTAGTTTTCTGGAATGGTCTGTTATTACAAGACTTTCTGCTGAAGGGCGAGACTACACATATCTGTGGATATAAGGACAAATACTTAGGATGTGGTTAAAGATGAGTCTGGTTTAGTAAAGTGGTGGCTGTGAGCTGTAGGTTCCCCTCTGAGGTCCATGATATCACTGGCTCTGCATAATTGACTAGGTTTCATGTACTTGGCATGATTTTCCTCTTATTGGATAGCTTTTAAGTCCAATTAGAGAGATGTTGGCTATGCCAAGATATGTGCACCTACTCTGTCATTAGAATTATCATGCCATCTTGGTCATTTATGTGGTTCATAGGTATCAATAGCTAAGTAGGACTCTTTTTTTTTTTCTGAAGCTTTGGAAGTTTACACAGCATCTTCTGGTACCATGACAGCTTGTCCTCAGGAAGGCAAGCTCTCCTATTTTATGATATTTTACTTACAACCCCATGAAATCACCATTATGAAGGTGCTGGGTTTTTTTTTGTGGCAAATTTTAAGCCAAATAGAGTATAACATAAGGTTCAAAGCTGCAGGATAAGAGAATCCCAAGGTGACATAAAGGCCACAGCTCTGAGCTGCAATCAGTAAGGCAGCCCTGTTCCTCTGATCGGGGAATATTTGTGAAGATAAACAAAGATGAAGAGGAGAGAGCAAAGGTTCTTTGCCTTGTGCTTTAAAATGATGCTCATTTACTTAATGGAACACCAAGATCATCTGAGTGAGGTCTCCAAAAAGGCAAACATTAGGCAGGTTCAGAAAAGCAGAACCTTAGAGTACACGAACTAATTAACTGCGTCAAATTCTAGTTGGAGCAGAAAAGGGGCAAAGACAAACAAAAGTGGAAAGAAAGCATCAAAAGAATATGCATTCATTTGCTGTGGAGAATGAAAGGACTTTATTAAACATAGTCAAGCATACATGAGTGCCTGAAGCTTGCTGAGATGGAGAAAACAAGAAGGTCCAGGCTTATGTTATGCGGTGACAACCTGGGATCTTCCCAAGCCTGGAGAGAGGAGGGGAAGAGATAAAGGGAAGCAGAATTTTATTGAGAACTAAAAAGTTTTGAAGTTTTATCTATTTATTTATTTATTAAAACAAACCCCAGAGTACAAGATAAAGGCTCACTGCCCTTTAGAAAAGAATTCCGAAACCCAGGCTTTCCCGCAGGGAACCAGCTCTGTGCCGGAGGTTTAGAGAAGGTTCTGTGTGCATCTGCAGGTGTAGATCAGAGCTCTGGTTCCTTCTGGAGCTGAAAAAGCAGAGGAAGAGAGGTGGGTGATATAAAAAGGGATGGCTGTAACAAAGGAGCAGCCAGGCACGGAAGCAGTGCCTGGGGATTGAGGGCCAAGCTCTGGGCACAGAGTGAGGGTAATAAAGGGTGAGTCACCCCTTCTCTCCACAGACTTCACTCCAACTTCAGAAGCTCTAAGCCCTGTTGTGGAGGAAGGGCTGGTATGCATTCTGTGCATTCCTCCATTCAAAGGACATGCAACAGCAATGCAAATGCATACATGTACACACAGGAAAGGCTTCTTCTGCCTCTTACTGCCCAGTACAGCTGGACCAGTGGACACATAGAGGAAAATGAAAGACCTTTAGGGCTTAAATTTTCCTTTTAAAAAGACATTCTTTAATTTTCATTGTACATGTTGATTGTACATGGTGCAGTTACACAAAGGAATTCTCATACAAGTAGATATTGGGCACCCCCCACACACCTCTTTACTTTTTCTCCCATCCCCCATGGTCATTTTTGTCACCATAGACAGTTTCACTTGTACTTTTCCGTTGCAAATACATACATGATTTAGAATATTCTAGAGAGCATATTAAAGGAAAAAGAAACACACGTAACTAACATTACAACACCTCGATAACTTAGAAGTGCCTTGTCAATGCACGGTCAATGTGTCTTAGGTTTCTATTAGTGTGAAAAGCAAACAAACAGCAAGATATAAGGTGGCTTATAAAAGAAATAATTGAATTGGTTTATGGTTCTAGAAGGTTTGAGTCTTTGATGGCTGAAGGAAGGCGTGGCAACAGATGGCCAAGAAGTACTGAGTGCTCATGTCTTGATCCATAAGTAAGAGCTTTAATTTTCTACTGCTATGACAAAGACCAAGACCAAGGCAACTTACAAAAGGAAATTATGGTTCATATCAGACTTAGAACTAACAATAATAAGTTGACATACACAGACCTTATCATAAAAATAGTGATTTGAAAGATCAAGCCACTATATTTGCTCCAAAACCTTCCAGTCCTGTGGAAATGTTTCCTGGACACAGAATTTAAAAGAACAATAATGCTATTCTTTAAAACATTCAAGGAGTTTAAAGAAGACAAAAAGAAATATCCCAATAAAATAAAGAAGAAAGCGTTTGAGGAGAATAAATACCTAGTGATGCCCATAAAACACAAGCAATGGATTGCCAAGGACAGCCCAGGACCTGAGATTGGAATTTAATCAGGAGATAAAAACACTGAAGAGGGCTCAAGCTGAAATAAAGATGGAATTAAGAAACCCGGTAATTACACCAGGAAAGTCAGAGGAAGGCTTACAAACAGGACAAGTCAAGCAGGACTTGAGCATAAGATTGGTTAGCTAGATCAAATATGGAAGGAATGTGACACTAAAAAAAACAAAAACAAAAGCAAAAACAACAAAAACAAGAAAGGCCCATAAAGAACAGATAGGTTACCATAAAAGAACCGAAACCTTTGGATTATAGGCATAGATGAGAAAGAAGAATCCAAAGTCAATTAGATATACCAAATCTTCAAAAAAAAGAAAAAAAATCACGTGAGAAAAAGTTTCACATGAAGAGCAGACACAGCCATACTGATATAAGAAGCACAAGGGGCGTCAAGTAGACAACACCAGAAATGACAATCTGCGGTGACATTTTGTTTGTGCTCTAACAAGTAAAGCTGCCTGGAGATCAGAGGGCAGAGCTACCCACTATTTAACCAGAGAGGTCAGGCAGTGGTGGCTCTGGTGGCCTCCATTTAGAAATCAGAAGAAGACAAATCAATGGCTTAATGATACAACTTAAAAAGTTAGGAATAGGAAAAAAATTAAATCCAAACCAAGATAATGGCAATCGGTAATATAAATCTAAGCAGAAATCAGTGAGACACAGAGAAAACAATACAAAAATTTAATGAACACAAGAATGGGTTCTTTTAAAAGGTAAGCAAGATTGATAGACCCTTGGGCCAACTAACCAAAACAAGCAGGCAAACAAACAAACAAACAAACCAAAAACCAAAAAAACAGAATATTATAAGGTAGGGTTTACAAACTTGTATTCTACGTAGTTGGAAAACCTGAAAGAAATTGATGGCTCATTCAAACCAGCAAAATTAAACCAAGAAAAAAAAATGACCAGCCTAAACAGACCTTCAACAAATGAGGATCTTAAGACAGTGATAAAGAAGTTCAGCCACAAATGTTTAGGGCTAGAAGGATCCACAGCAGAATTTCATCACACATTCAAAGAAAATCTACAGTCAATTCCTCTTAACTGTTAAACATGAAAGAAGAGAGAGGGAGGGGGCTCCCAAACCTTTCCTACAAAGCCAGTATCACTCTTTACTAAAACGAAGGAAAGACAGAACAATTAAAAGAAAACCACCAACAAACACAGACTCAAAAATGCTCAATAAAGTTCTTACAAACCAAATATAGTCATGCATCAAAAAGATTATACACCATGACCAGGTTGACTTTATCTCTGAGCTGAAAGGATGGTTCAATATACATAAGTCAATTAATATTAAAAAAAAACTCACATAAATAGACTTGAAGAAAAAAAATCCCATGATCATTTGAGTAGAGGCAGAATAAGCCTTGGAACAATTCCAACATGCCTTCATAAAAAGAGTCTTAGAGGAGGTATGGCTAGAGAGAACATACCTCAGTGCAAGAGCTATATGTGAGAAATCCACAGCCAGCATCATTCCAAATGGAGAAAAGCTTTGAAGCAATTCCACTGAAGTCAGGAATTAGACAAAAATGTCCATGTCTTTTCAACACTGTTCTCAAGTACCAGCTGGAGTAATAAGTCCACAGATGAGAATAAAAGCCATACAAACAGGGAAAGAAGTGGTGAAACCATCTCTATCTGCAGATGACATGATACGGCATATTAGAGATCTCCAAAATTCTACCAGAAAACTTTTAGAAACATAAACAAATTCAGCAATGTGGCAGGACACAGGGTCAACTTACACAAATCAATAGTTTGTTCTAGACAGCACCAACAAATATATGGAGAAGGAGACCATGGACACACTTCCGTTCACAATAGCTCAAAGAAAGCCACTTCCTAGTAGGATTATTCCTAACCAAGGGAGCAAAGGGCATCTGCAATGAAAACGTTAAAACTCTGAAGAAAGAGATAAAGACACTAGAAAATGGAAAGACAGCTTGTGCCCATGGATTGGTAGAATTAATATTGTGAATAAGACCGTGTTTATTGCTGCTCTACTCATAATAGTTAGGAAATAGAAACAACCTAAATGTCCTTCAGCTGATGAATATATAGTAAAAATACAGCATGCATGCATTACAGAATAATATTCAGTGGTAAAAAAGTGAAATAATAACCTTTGCAGGTGAAAGGACAGAACTAGAGAAGATCCAATTGAATGAGCTAATCCAGGCCCAGACATGTTCTCGTCATCAGAGGCTCCAGACTTCAGATGTGACTACATAGCCCTGAGAAACTGCAGAGAGCTGGACCATCACCAGGGAAGGGTGTTGGGGAGCAACTAAAGTAGGTAGATGTAACTGGGCAAGTGAGAAAAGGAGGGCTCCTTAGGGAAAGGTGGGTGGTAAATATAGAAGAAAATTGTAAAAGCCAGAAATGGTGAATGTGGTGTTTTGGATAAGAATAAATGGATTCCATGGTCTCACATATTAGAATACTTGTTACCCAGTTGGAGTTGTTTGGGAAAGATAAGAAGGTGTGGTCTTGTTGGATGAGATGTGTTACTTTGAGATTTCAAAAGCCAATGGAATTCTCAGTTATCTCTTTCTCAGCCATGTGTTTGATGTTCAAGATGCCACCTCTTGCCAGGTTACAGCTCTGTACCTGTAACCCAATGCCTGCCCATTGCCATGTTGCCTGCCATGATGGTCATAGATTCCAACCCTCCGATATTATAAGCTATAAGCAAACTCTTCTATAAGTTGCCTTTGTCATGGCGTCTTATTTCAGCAGCAGAAAAGTGACTCGTGCAGCTGATGACTACAAGGAAAGTATGTTTCAGACACACAGGAAGTCACGGTAGCTATGACAAGCGCACACAATGCTGTTATTTGCTCAAGCCAGACAGAATCCCAGCACAGGAGTGGGCACAAAGTGTCACTCCCTAGCTGATGAGCTACTGGAAAGTATAGGTGTTTATAGGAAATTTATAGGGAGAGTCAGTTTCTTTAAGGGTGCGGCTCCTGATAGCTCAACCATGCTCCCGTGGATGGCCATACACCTAAGAGTATGTGGGTGGCATAAATTGGACTTGATGGTTGAGAGAGAGAGAGAGAGAGAGAGAGAGAGAGAGAGAGAGAGAGAGAGAGAGAGAGAGAGAGAGAGAGAGAACTTTAAAAAGTTGTGAGTAGGACTCATTTTGTCCCCCTTGTCCTAAAGGGGGACAAATCTGGGAAAATTTGAGAGTTGTGTAAATGTCATTAACATATATCGTGAAAAACTCTGAAAGCACTAATAAAAATAATAAATGGAGTTATATTTGCTAGGATTCCATCACTGTGACAAAATATCTGGAATAAACATCTTAAGAAGATAATAAATGACTGTTATGTGTTGGTTCGTAATTTAATGCATGTTATCATGTGCTTTTATGACATTATTGAATCAACTTTCAGAATTACAGTGTTACCTAATTACTATAACTAACTCATTGGAAATTTGAAAGGTATAAACTCACCCAAGATCACTTAGTCAGAAAAATAGATGTTCACATTTGGAGCTACCCCAGCACCAAGATCCTGGTGCCAAAAGAATGACCTTTGTTCCTTTCAGACAAAGGAAGGAACTTTTCTCCTTGGCATATTGGATAGGTACTAAACAGAGTGAAAATCACTGCTAGTGTTGATCAGTTTTTCAAGATCTTATTGTAAGCATTTGTTCCAATTCCCTAATTATCAGCTATTCAGTTCTCCCTTATGGCCCTGGCTGCCTTATACAGAAAGATGCCAACCGAGCAGCCAGCCAGGCTATCTTTATGTCAACGCTGGCTGTTATAAACGAACATTCCATGGATGCCTTGAGAAAAACATGTGATGGTTATAGATGATAACCTTAGCTTTTGATGGAGCAGCAGCCATGATGATCCCTAAATTACACTTTATTGATTTCCATCTAGGTAAGAAAGGAAAGCACTTCCTCTTGTGGCCCTGCAGAGGGACGCTGTGACAGGTGCTGACCAAGCAAGGCTGTGATTGGTGTAAACTCTGTGACTAGCCCTCCCTTTGCCCCCCCCTTTCTTTTTGGCTATACTCAGGCTGCTCAGGCTGGATTGGTGTTTAGTTTGGGAGACTCTCCTGTGCTGTTTCCTCTGGTGTCATAACATTAGGCCCAATAAAAACTTCTTTCCAGGAGTATTTGCTTACTGACTTAGTCAGGGTTACTATTACTGCCATGGCCAAAACTACTTGAGGAGGAAAGGGTGTGTTGGGCTTACACTCCCACAGTGTAGTCCATAACCAAAGGGACTCTAATAGGCAGGATCCTGGAGGCAGGAGCTGATGCAGGTGCTATGGAGGGGTTCCTCCTTACTGGCTAGCTCCTCGTGGCTTGGTAAGCCTACTTTTTAAAAATAGAACGCAGGACCACCAGCCCAGGGATAGCCCCACCCACAATGGCCTGGGCCCTCCTTCATCAACCGCCAATTATGAACATGCCTTGTAGGCCTTCCTACAACCCAACTTTATGGAGGCATTTTCTTAATTGAGATTCCCTCCTCTCAGATGACTTTAGCTCGGGTCAAGTTGACATAAGACTGTCCAGCACACCTACTAGAGTGTGTTAAGTTGATAACACACAGCGAGAAGGCAGAGTCATCTGAGTGGCAATGGTTGAGGCAGCTGTGTGTCATTGGCAGCGACAACTGTGCAGTCAGTGGGCTAAGCTTAGAGAGTGGAGGCTGTCTGGCTTCTTGGCAGCTAAAGAAATGTCAGCTGAGCAGTTCAAGAGTGGCTGAAGGAGGACAGCAGAAGTAAGGACGTGTCAGATTACTAAGAAAGGCAATAATAATAATAATAATAATAATAATAATAATAATAATAATAATAATAATAATAAACAACTAACCAGCCATGGAGAATAAGAGAGCTGTCAGGCCTTTGGGGCCATGAGTTTTGAGCATCCCAAGCTAAGAGCTGTTAACATTGATTTGTGGAAAGACTAAGGAGTTCTGACTTCATTGTAATCTGTAATCCTTGTAAATCGAAGGGCCACAGTACTCGATGTTTATAACCTTGGAGGACTCTGCCTACTGATGCTCCTATCTGCCCACAGCTGCCTCTCACTGCTGATGAGCACGGGAAACCAAAGCTTCCAGGCTGGCCCTTGAAAAGCTCCTTCTGCCCCTTAGCATTTCCATCTGGTGCTGAAGAACCCCAGCCAGCAGCCTTGTGGCTGCCCATCTTGTATCAACACTGACTCAAACAAACAATTGCCCAGTTAGTCCCCTCTACCTCAGTGATCTCGCACAGAGCCAGAACATACTCCACATCAACAGATGCTGCTCTGTGTAATTCTCAGCTTTTTCATTTATGTGAAGGAATGTGTCTCTCAGCTCTCACAGATTCATGAGGTAGCTGCAGTGTGTTAGCCTAGTGAACAGAGCAGCAATAGGGCAATCCATACCTGGGACTTCCTGGGTCACAAACTCAAACAATCCAGTCATGTTGCTTTCCTGTGCTTCTCTCTTCCTCTCGTACAATATTTCTCAAGCAGAAAACAATTATCTGGGGTTCAGGAGGACTTGGAGACTAAGCACCCACATTGGAGTTATAGTCATTGATGCATCTGGTTTGGGGATTACACATAGTTTTGTGTATCTGGGGACTGGCTTGCTATTGAGTTACCACAAGCTCAATGGCTTAAAATAATAGAAGCTTCTCTCATAGTTACAGAGGCCACAGGTCTGAGACCAGCTGGTCAGTACCTCATATTCTCCAGTTGTCCTTGGGTCTGATCACACTTAGCCTCTTGCGGATTCTAATGATTCTGGTATTTCTTCCTTTTTGAAGTTTCAAGAGATAGGAAAAACCAAACTGTTCAACACGGTCAGCTCAGAAGCCTCTGTGACTAAAGGCATGAGGACTTCTCTACCCCATACAGTTCTGGGATAGAACCCACTCTGTCTCAAGGTAATCTCAGATCTTATAGTTTACTATCCCCATTCCATAAAACCATTCTTAATTACCCACACTAACCATAGATCACAGCTTCTGTCCAACTTGTCTGTAGGTTGGAGGCTCCCAGTAACTCCTCTTTGGATAAGAATAATTTGTTAGAAAGACTTCCAGACCTCAGCAAACCTTTTATATTTCTTAGTTTATTATTTAAATAGAAATATGATATGTATTGTAGACTAACAGCCAGATGAAAAATGAGGTCTGGAGGGTCTGATTGCAGGGTTTCTGTTCCTGTAGAGTTGTGGTGTGGCAGCTTCTTAGCATATGAATGTGCTCAACACCAGAGCCTTTAGAAATCCACAGATGGTATCCAAGGATCTACCATGAGTATTTCACTAGGACAAAGGATGCTTCAGTGATGTAGACTGTTCCCTAAGACTGGGAACTCTGTTTCAGGAGCCATAGTCAAAGACTAAATATTAAAAAATACTCTCGTCCAGTCCCTGTTACTCAGGAATGGACAGGACGTTAGACACCCTCTGCTGGAAACTGGAGAGGAAGTTCAATATAACATATAATCATCTTACTATAAATTATGATTTCATAGTAGACAAACACAATCCTTGCCTCTGCTTCCACATGTTCTTTGTTATATCTGTGTCTGCCTTGTGTTTTTAAATAAGGGCACTAGACATTGGGTTTAGGACCTTCCCGAAACCGTAACACCATAAGATCATTAACTATCTGCAGAGACATTATTTCCAAATAGGGTCACATTGCGAGCTTGTAAATAGACAAGGCATTTTGGAGGACACCACTGGACCCCTTTGAGGCTATCTGTGCCCTGTCAAGTGACCTCTTGTCTCTAATGACAGACTCGCAGCACGCAGTAGTCTGTCTTCCATGAAGATATTTGCCCCTTTGAGTCTCGGCATCGAGAACAATCAAAGGAGGCAGAAAACTCCAAAGGTTTTGGGTGTGAAGAACCAAGGGAATGAACAGTTTTCAGCCATCGGTGTCACACAGGGCCTTATCCTTTATCTTGTTGCCTTCTCTCCACCAGGAACTACTGTCAAAACTTAACTTCAAAGGAGAGCCGACATAAATCCCTTCTTTCTTTGAGAAGACTTCAAAGAAAATTCTTAGTCAAGAGCACTTCCTTTAGGAACTATGGAGGTTGTGTGTGTGCTTTAAGTTAACATTTTAACATATATTACATGCGAAACATTGAGGCAGGGGCAGGGGTAGGGGCAGAGATTCTTTTTAGAGTGTCCTTTTTTCTACATTTTACTATAATATTTAGAGGTAAGAATTAGCTTGTCTCTAATTGGTAGTTTTTCAGAAATAAATTATTCTCTCTCTCTCTCTCTCTCTCTCTCTCTCTCTCTCTCTCTCTCTCTCTCTCTCTCTCTCTCTCTCTCTGTCATAGATCATCATGGCAAATAACATAGTAGTAATAGGGAAGGGAAAGAGCTCTCCAACCATGGCTTTCACCTAGACTCTGCCTCACCTGGGTCAGCAGGAAGCCTGCTGTCTCATGCTGAAGCCCAGTTACAGTGAATGGAGGCTCCATACAGAGATGTGGAGATGCACTGTGTAAACCATCACTTCTCAGATTGCTTTGCACAGGCCAGTTCTGAGACCTTACAATAGACTTCCTACAGGCTAGTTATCATGTAGACACCGGGAAACAAACTTCCAATTCCATCAAACTCCCGAGGTCTCAACGCAAAAGTTCAGGGTTGACTGCCACCTGAGAAATGTAGTGCAGTGGATTGTACAACACCTTAAGCCACGGGAGAATTAGCAGAGATTTCTCACCTTCTAACCATCCAGAGAAAGAAAAAACAAATACAACCAAATTCTGTAATTAGCTGTATTTCCAGAAAACAGCAAGAGATCTATCAGCAATGGATCCGGTGGATACAGTGTACTTCCTCCTCTGTCCTCACATTGTTGTGGCATGTGAGTGTGTGTACTTACACACATGGTACATAGACAGATCTTCATCCTGTCCTCTGTCCTCACATATTGTGGGGCACATGTATGTGCAGATGCACACATGTGCGTAGACAAATCTCTGCCTGTCCTTTATCCTCACAGGCTGGGGCACATGTGAGTGTGTGCATGTGCACACACTCTGCAAGACAGATCTCTACTCTGTATACCAATTGTTTCTGCTCATTTTAGACTTATTGACTTAAGGCCACTCCCAGTTCAGCCTGAACTTGCTTTAATGTCGCCCTCTCAGAGGTCTCCTCAGAACGTGTGACCTGTCAGTCTTCTTCCTGGAGACCCAGAACACTGGCACTCTGGACTCCTTCTTTGCCTTCTTCCAAGCTGTCACAAAGAAAGTCCTTCAACATTACCTTGGAAACTGAATTTGGGATTTCCTGTTGAGCCCCCACATTTTCTGAGCTCGGGGTCTCCTTCAGATTCTTACTTCTGTGGAAAACACACTTCAGTTGTTTCTTAAGACAGGGCACACAGAAAGACAACTTTTAAGACCTTGCTTCTCCCAAAATGTCTCTCCTGTCACCTCACAGGTAGGTCCCCTGGGTATGCATTTCATATATCACTGTTATTATTTCCTGGTTTCTAATGGGGCTAAGTCTAACACCGTTATGATCCACGATTCTACGGGTATGGCTTTACTTTTTTCTCTCAGAACCTTTAAAATTACTGTTTTTTTTTTTTTTTTTTTTTTTTTTTTTTTTTTTTTTTAAAGCCTTAAATGCTGTGAAACTTTCAGTAATGTGTTTGGTATTATTGGGCTGCCATATTTGTAAACTTTTCTTGGAGCATTTCTTTGGTAAATTTTTCGTTTTATATTTTATCTCTTTTTGAAACTCAGATACACTTCCACGATTACAAGTTTAATATGGTTTTCCTACTACCCCATTCTTTGTTGTTGTTCTTTTGCCTTGTCCTCTGGAAAAGTTTTTAAATTCTATTTTCAAAATGTAGATTTTAATTTAATTTTGTGTTTAGAAATATATTGTATGCGTCTGTGTACCTTGTATATGCTTGGTGCCTTTGGAGGCCAGAAGAAGGAGTTAGATGCTCTAGGACTGGATTACAGCGGTTTTGAGCAGCCATGTAGGTGCTGGGAATTGAACCCAGGTGCTTTGGAAAGGCAGACAGTGATCTTAACCATTGAGCCATCTCTCCAGACCTTGGTTTATTTTTGTTGTTGTTTTGATTCTTTTAATTTTAAGAACATTTTCTTATTCTGTTTCCCTCCCTCTCCCCTTCCCCGTGTGTGTGATATATGTGTGTGTGTATGATGTGGATATGTGTGTGTATGTGTGTGTGATGTATGTATGTATGATGTGTACGTGTGTATAATATATGTGTGATATATATGTGTATGATATGTGTGTGGTGTGTATTGTATGATGTATGTGTGTATGATATGCGTGTGTGTGGTATATATGTGTGTATGATGTGTGTGTGTGATGTATATGTGTGTGTATGATGTATATGTGTGTGTGTGTGCTGTATGTGAATGTGTTGTGCAGAGAGGCTGCACCTATGTGTATTCTCGGTGGCCAGAGGAGGTCATTGAGTATCCTCTAGTACTCTGGGCCTTCTTCTCCTTGAGGTATGGTTTCTCAATGGATCTGGAGATTGTGTTTTTCAAACAAGATGGCAGTCAGCACTACCCAGGGACACTTCTGTTTCCTGTCCCCTCAGTGCTGGGTAACTGGTGTGTCTGGCTTTCATGTGGGTGCTGGGATCTGTGTGGCAAGGCTCATGTTCCAGAAGGAATGCTATTAACTTGAGTCTCTCTCAGCTTCTACTTTTCAATTCTTAATTATTCTTTTTTGAAAACATTCTTATTTTATTATCAACACATATTCTTTTAGCTTGCTAGGTGTATTTTAGTTTAGAAAGAGAAATTTTCTTTCCATTTTCTGCAATTTACTTCCTCCGGGTTTCTTTTCAATCTTTTTAAAATTAAAAAGAAATATATGCATCAGCCCTGTTGTGTCTGGAAGATGCTGTTTTTTTGAAGCCATCCGCCCACCACTGGCTCTCACAGTCTTTCCTTTTCCTCTTTTCCCAAGGAGAGGGCTTTATACCAGCATCTCACTTAGGGATCAGCTCCCTGAAGTCTAGCTCTGGGCACATTGTTCAGTTGTGGGTGTCTGTGTTGATGGTTCTCTGCTGCAAGAGGAAACTTTTCTGAGGAGAGTTGAATGAGCTCTGCTCTATGGGTAGAACAATATTTTGTTAGGAGTCATTTTATTTATTAAATTAAATAAATTAAATATTTATTAAATAAAAGTATTTATTTTATTGTTATTTTCCTTTGGCAGTATACTCATGGTATGTTTTCCCCCTAAGGTCCATAACCTATTTAGTCTTGTGTTATTGGCTACTTTACCACTGTCAGGTCTGAATTTCACCTCATGGAGTAATCCTTACATCAAAAAAGGAAAAGTGGCCGGTTACTCCCATAACTTTACGCCAGTAGACCCTGCAGGCAGGTTACTATTGTAGGCCACAGTATTCATGTATGGGTGAAATTGATGATTACTTTTCTCTTCCAATGGTGTGCACAATATCTTTTCTTCTCATGAACACCAGTCAGTAGAGGCGAAGCTTCCAGTTGGGCACCAGCTTTATGGTGTCTTCAGCAGTAAGGCCTTTACCATCAGGTTGTGGAAAGCAACCAATAGCCTAGACAACAACAAAGGCACCAAGCATATCCTCTCCTTTAAAACCTCCCAAGCCTCATCTGTTCCTTTTCCTCAAAGCTTTTACTGAGCACTGAGCCCTAAAAGGTCTGTGAGGGCCGTTTAGCCAATGACATAACCCATTCCTCAGATTGTGGTTTTACTTGGTAGCAGAAGAGTCTAGTTAGGGCGTTGTTTCCCCTGTTATATGTGTTTATACCTCTTAGGGAGCTTCCATAGTAAAGGGTTTTCATATGACTTTTCAAAAGGCCTTGAGTGTTAGCTATTCCTCATATTCTCTCCTCTACCCCATCCATCTATCATCCTCCCCTCTTGCTCCTCCTCTCTTAGCTTCCCCATTATTATTATTATTATTATTTTTTTATAATACTATATTCTATTGTCTCTTCCTTAGAAGATTTCCTCTTCCCCCTGGTCCTTTTACTAGGGACTTAACCTCTTTGATTATTCTAAAAGACACACACACACACAGCTTAAGAAGTAACACCTACACACAAGAGAAAACATGCAATATTTATCACTTGAGTCTGGGTTACCTCACTTAGGAAGATTGTTCTAACTCCACCCATTTACCTGCAGATTTCATTTTTCTTAACAGTCCAATGAGATTTAATTGTATAAATGTGTCACACATTCATTATTCATCCATCAGTTGATTGACATCTAGAGTGTTTCTAATTTCTGACTATTGTGAATAGAGCAGCCATGAACATAGACGATCAAGTATCTCTGTAGAGTCTTTTGGATAAATGTCCAAGAATGGTATCACTGGATCTTGTGGTGATCTATTTTTAGCTTTCTGAGAACTCTTCACACTGATTTCTAGAGAGGCTGTACCAGTCTGTGTGCCCACCAGTAATTAATAATTCTTTCCCTTTCTCTGAACCCTCATCAGTATCTGCCATCATTTGTTCGATTTGTCTTGGCCATTCTGGCTGGGGTCAGCTGAAATCCCAGGTTTTTTCTCTTATTTTGTGGGAGGGAGAAAGAATATAAAGTTGGGTGGGTAGGAAGATGTGGAGAAGCTTGGAGGAGTGGACAGAATATTATCAAAATATATTGTAAAAAATTTTAAAGAAAAAACAAATTAAAAATTATTATTATGGTGTGTGTGTGTGTGTGTGTGTGTGTGTGTGTGTGTGTGTGTGTGCACATGAACCATGTATGTGCACATGAACATGTGGCTGTCAGAAAACAACTTTGGGAATTGATTCTCTCCATATTTATGTGAATTCTGGGAATTGAATGCAGATGCCCAGATTGCATGGCAAGCTCCTTTATATGCGGAACCCTATCCCTGGCCTTTACCCTTTGTTCCTATTTTGTCTCTTTATGTTAGAAGCTTCTACAATGTGACAGTGACCCTAACCTGTCATTTAAATAGAACAAGATTGTTCTAATCAAAACAAACGGAATGTTTCTGAGATTCTCTGTACATGGATGATATTTTGTTCAGCAAGCTTTCCATCTTGTTGAGTCGTTGGTCAAAGGAGCCCCAAAGTATAATAGAGAAACCTGAAAACATTCTAGAGTAAATATGGAACTATTCAAAATGCCAAGTGTTGTCATTTAATGGCAACAAGAAGGGTGAGTAGTGATTTACAAGAAGAGGTCACGAGAACGGTCTCTGGGATGGCAGAGATGTTCTGTATTTAACTGCCGATGATAGTTACATAATTGTACCCATTTGTTAAACTTTGTCGGGAGGTACATCCCAATGCCTGCTTTTTACTCCCATGTGAAACATGAAGGCGTGGAATGCACAGCAACGGGAAGTGGAATGGTGGTTACCAGTAGGTGCCAGTGAGTGTGACTGGAGAGATGTTACGGGATACACACTTAGAAAGGAGAAAAGTCAGTCTGCTAACTGCAGCCAGTAGTACTGAAAACCCACTTCAGAGCAGATTCCGAGTATTCTCACCACGGCAACGATGAGGACATGAGGTGATATTCATATCAGTGATATCAATTTAGCTGTCCCGTAATGTATTCACAGTACCAAAGCATTATGGTGTATGGAGAATAGTTGTTCAACAGAAAATTAAATTAAGAAAGGAACAACAAAATGTGCACACCCGAATATGTTAGACCTCAGTGAAGGTTTTAAGAGGACCACTTTCCCCACACATGCTAAATTAAAGCCTGAAGCACAGATGTTTGGCACACAACTCCAGGTTGCTCTCCCCTTTGTCCTTCACACTTCATTTCAGCCAGTCCTCAGCGTGCAGAGCATGCATTTTCTCCCAACATGACATGCCTGCTCACCTCTGCACATTAACATGTGGCCTTGTCCATGCACTGTCTCCTCTCTTTAAAACCTTCCAGATCTCATCTGTTCCTTTTCCTCAAAGCTTTTACTGAGCACTGAACCCTAAAAAAAATTACTGTACCCACCATTCTTATTTTTTCTATTCTGCTGGTGTCATTGATGGTGTTTCCTCTGTGCTGCCCTGTGATATCTCTTTTATATCCTTGTGTGATTTTAATTTCTTTATTGACATTTTACTTTTCATGTGTGCGTGTCTTATTATCCTGGGAAAGATTAATTTTCTAGAGGGCTTGGAGTATGTATTATACATCTTTACATCTCTTCTAGTGTCCAACATAATGCTATAAGCATAGTTGGCAGTCAATAAATATTTGCTGAGTGAAGGATAAGGTAATAAATCATGCAGAAAATTTAAAGCAAAGAAACTGCAATTTTTGGGATAGAAAGAGGATTTGCTACGTCAGGAGGAATTTTTAGGACAAAATCAACCAAAGAATATATTGAATTAGCGAGAGGCCAATTCTTTATAACCTGCATTTTACAAAGGATATACATTATAATGAGATCAACAATATTTATAAAACTAACCTATAGGACCTTTGGAGCTGCTAAAAATAATCTATAATTGGAATGTGGCAATTTTAAACCTTACTGATTCCTGCTTTTATTGCCATCGACTTATTGCTGGGAATCTTGACATTGTCCCAGGAGGCAGTCTTGTGCTATCTACGGAATTCCTCATGTCATTCTTACCCCTTCCTGCTGTTGTCAAGATAACAAGCACCTTCTGCAATTCTAGGTAGATGCGTGTCCTGCGAACAGCAGGAATGAACTCAGCTGTAACATATGCTACACGTTATTATGCACAGCTTGTTAGATTCTGATTTGCCATTTTCCCTAAGGAATACAGACTTCTGGAGTGGCAAAATAATATGGCCATTTTTATTTTAAAGGACATAGTATTTGTAAGAACAACAGCGACAGTAACAACAAAACAAGGAGCCCAAATGAACCTGTCTGTAAAACACATGTGATCTCCCTTTTCCTTGCCCATCAGCTGAATTGATTTATAAGTAAGTTTTTATAGCATCATATTTATTTTGTCACAGGGGGAAGGGATACATGGCCAGAAATTGGACGCCACACATACCCACTCAACTTGCAGTAATGAGGGCTGCTCTTCACCAATTTACTTTACTGCCTGACAGACAAGAGGGCTGTTCGTTTTATCGTTGTTGCCTACACCTATCAACCCTCCCTCCAACCTGATGACTACCATGGCCATATATAGCAAATCTCCTCAAGGACTATAATTATTCATCTTTCAGGAGGCGCAGAGCCTGCAGTGGATGAATGCTGTAGACACAAAGGCAGTTTATGGGTTTATCTTCTATGTGGAAAACTGATCTGTCTTTATTGAAAGAACGGATCCTTGCTATTTAATGGATGAGCTGTAAGTTATCAGACAGGATGATTTAAATGCATTTAAGGTTCAGATTCAAAACACTGCTTTGACATTGCCTTGTGGGAGATAAGAGCTGGTGTGTTTAGTCCATCAGACCACACCATGATTTGGGAAATCTGGACCTGTCCTGGGACCTTATCATGCTGCTCTGAGTTATAAATCACCCCCAGATTACTACTAGTTATACTGCTGTTAGGAGCTGAATTTCTAATATGTGGGGACCATTGACTGATCAAGGCACTCAAGTTATTATTTCCACTAATGGAGGGTGATTACAATTTCCCGTTATATATCTTGGTTTTCTGAGACACCAAGTCACGTGCCATCCACTCGGCCCTTTTAGGCCATGTGTTTTGGTAGCCGACAGGGTGGTTTTCACAGTGAGCCTGTTTTGTAACATTCTGGCAATTTCTACTAACTGAACTTGTTTACTCACTGAAGCATTTGATGGCACTCACGGTCCGGAATTAAGTGGGTCTGCTCAGACTCCGCCTTCTGAGTGCATCATCAGTTTAGCCTCTTCAGGGTCCAAAGGGAACAGACACAGCTAACGGAACCTAAAGACAGAGAAGACCTAAAGAGAGAGATTTGTGTGGTGTGGGCGGGATGTAAGCCCTGTGCTGCGCTGTCTGTGTGTGACAAGGTCAGAGGGCAAATACTTGGAGTCGTTTTTCTCCGTTTTTATGTGGACTCCAGGGATAGAACTTGAGTTGCCAGGCTTTGGTGGCCAGCTCCTAGGCCCACTGAGCCATCCTGCTGCTCTGAGAGGAGGGGTTTTGTTTTATTTTTATGTTTATATTTTGTTTTGTTTTAGTCATTTCAAGGATAGGGACGGATGGAGTCAGAGCTAAAGAGACAAGCCTATGCTATGCTCTTATCTCTCTGTCCCCTCCCCTCCCCTTTCCTTTTCTACCATCCCCTTTCCCTCTTCTGATTTTCTTTCATAGCCTAGTCCTTTTTTTTGGCTCGAAGTCTTGACTCAAGAAGGCTGCTTTCTTGACCGCTGCTTTCCTGCAGTTTCTATTTCAAGGGTCAGATTCCTTTGTTGAGAATATGATTGGCTTATCTTCTCTACAGATGCCACCTTTAAGACATTCTTTTAATACCATGGATGGGGCAGGCCTTGCAGCAGTGACACCCTGCAGACAGGGCTCATCTAGGAAGTTTTATTGAGGGGGAAGGGAGAGGAGAAGGGAGGAAGCAGGTGCAGAGAGGCCTCGTGGAGGGAGGGAGGGAGGGAAGGAGGGAGAGAGAGAGAGAGACAGAGACAGAGACAGAGAGACAGAGACAGAGAGAGAGAGGGAGGCAGGCAGAGAGGCTTGCCTTTAACTAGATGATTTAGCGCCTGCGCATAGACCGCATGCCCACAGACCTCCGGGCTGTCTAGGTGTTTGCTTGAGCACTGGTAACGCATGCGTGGCTATAGGACTCTGGAGACATCTGGAGATGCTGGAAATGCTAACAGCAGGTTCTGTAGAAGAGGCCCTGGAGTACAGACTGTGAATGGATACATGATCCGTCTCACTACAATCTGATTTACTGTGCTATCTTCCATGTCTTCAGGCTGCTTTGAAAGTGGGAGAAATGGTACATTGCTGTCTTATCTACCGTCCGTATCATACAACTTTGGTTCTGTAAAGGCTATTACGGATGAATTGGGAGTCTACCTCCCCTGATGTAAACCAAGCTGAGGCTTTTTGCTGAAGAAATAGGCCCTTGAGATAATTACTTTGCTTTCAATAAATATATAGCCAAGTAAAACTGAACCTGTGTGTCTGGACTGGAGAATATGGATCAGATACCAAGTCTGGAATTTAGCCTTAAGTAGTCTGGCGGTGAGGAAGGAGGAGGATGCTGTGTTGTGGTGTGTGTAGGGGCACTGTAAAGAGATTTAGTCCCAACATCCTTATGTCTATAACCCTTCACAGTAGCAAACATGCCAGTCTTTCTTCCTAAGAACATCACCAAGGGTAGTCATTAACAATAGGCAGTTAAGACAGATCCCAGGGTGTACCACCGTGCTTGGCTAACACAGTTAATATCCACTGTGAACCTGACCAGATTTCTCATTACCTAGGAGACAAACTTATGCTCTTGTCAATGATGATGTTTGTAGATTGGCTAGAAGTGGGAAGACCCACCTTAAATGTGGGTGGCACCATTTCATGGGCTGAGGTCGCAGCCTGAATAAAAGAAGTCCAGCTGAGTATTAGCCTTCATAGCTGGCTGCTTCCTGGCTGTGGACACAAGGTGACCAACTGCCCCACACTCGGTCACTGTGGTTTCCCTACAATACAGACTGTACCCTTAAATTGTGGGCCACAGCAAATCTCTCCTTTATAAGTTATTTCGATGAGGTGTTCTGTCATCAAATTAGAAAAATGAATGACACATTGACACATAATAGATACTCAATAGCACTTACTGTGTGAGTGGATTGTCCAGGAAAATTCCTCTGAGGATCTCAGCAAGGGCACCCTCAGGAGGAGCTTTTCTCCTTCCTCCTTCTGGTGTGTAGAATATTGAGCCCATTCATCATCCTAATTAAAATTTAAATGTATTTCTAATCTTAGGCATATTCAGGGAGTGTTTCCTTTCATTGTTGGACTTCAAAGGAATTGCTTTCATTTTACCTCTGGCTGCATGGCTTTGTGAGTCAAAGGGGCGCATTTTTCTGAGTATTTAGACCTATAACCCATTTTCTGGCATGATTGTTACACTTAAACTCTTCCACATCATTTACTATCACAGGCCATGTGATCCTTTTTGTCTCTTTATGTGCAGAGGCACAGTCTGCTCCTTGGTGTGTCTCCAGCTGTGTCCTCAAGGGACCCTGCCTCGAGAGCCCCAGAAGCTGCACTCCACATTATTCATTTACCTAGAAAAGACTGCATCGCCATTTTTCTTTATATAAAATATATCTAATGTATATGTTTTAAGGGGGAAAGGAGAAACATGATAGTAATGTGTTGTAGTTTCTGTCACTAAGCTATAACCACTTCCTTTCATCTCCCTGCCTTAGAATGTTACTTTAAACAAAACCGGTGTTTCCTTAACTCTATCCACAAAAGTTATTGTTCCGTTCAAACTTTCATCCTGTTGAATTCATGAGCTGCCTCTGTGACTCAGGGGCACTTTATGGTAGTTTGGTATATAATACTCCACAATTTTACTATTCTTTAATTTTACCAATTAGAATTTAGGTTTTATGTCACTACATTAAAATATTCTAGCACTTTTTGGTCTGTTGGGCTGGCTAGCTTCTGTCAACTTGATATAAACTAGAATTACCTGGAATAAAGAATCTCAATGAGGAATTTCCTCTATCAGCTTGGCTTGGTCATTTCTGTGGAGCATTTTCTTGGTTAATGATTGAGGTGGGAAGGCCCAGCCCACTGTGAGTGGTGTCACCCTGGGTAGGTGGTAGGGTTTATAAAAAGGCAAGCTGAGCAAAGCTATAGGAAACAGAGTTCTGCTAACATATCTGCTCCAATTCCTGCCTCTAAGTCCCTGCTTGAGTTAAGTTCCTGCTGTGGCTTACCTTGGTGATGACCTGAGCTATGCAATCAACTCCTTCCTCCCCAGACTGGTTTTGCCCATAATATTTATCACACTAACATTAGTTATTTTGAATTGTTGGTTGGTTTATTTTCTGGATTTGTTTAGCATAAATATCAAGGTTGGCATTCCTTTGAATCCTTGGGCACAAGAATCACCATGTTAAGAAGGCAAGGGATACAGGCAGCAGCCAGGCCACTAACTCTCCCATCTGAATGGAAGTATGTTAAGCAATAAGTCACGTTAAGGAAATCCAGATTCATTGTTGAATTGGTATGGAATTCAGGACTTTCTAGAGGTGAGATGGAATGTTAGCATAAAGCCTCATATGTCAGGGGAGCTTTAGGAAGGCAAGCCCTGACATCATGCTCAGCTTTGGCCGAGGCATAGTCACAGGGAAGAGGTGCCGAAGCAGATAAAACTTGGCTTCTTTGAAGGTGCATCCTCCATAAGTTAGGCGGATCGAAGAAAGACAAAAAACTACCAGCCACAAACCAATCAAACAAAATTCTCACTGCCCTGAATTTTCCTTTTCAAAAGACAAGGTCTTGTTCCATAGCCAAGGGTGACCTGGAATTCTCTATGTAGACCTGGCCGGCCTGAAACTCCTCATGGTCCTTGTCAGCCCTTGCAGGGCTCACAGGAGTAAGCCACCCTGCCAGCTTTCCCCTGATGATTCATTGCCACTAACCAGTCCAGAAAGCTTGAATCTGAAAATGACTAATAAGCTTATAAAAATATATATTTAAGATGATGTAAAAGTGGCTTGTACTATAGCATTTTTCTCTTTGTACTGGATCACCTGTGTTTAATTAACAAATGTAACTCACACCCTTTAAATGTTGTACTTACCAGATAATAGATATGCATCTAACTATGTTCTATAGGCTTAAAGCGTTTTTTGTTTGCCAAAATGATGTGCTGGAAAGATAGCAGATTATATTCTAAATACAATGGGCAAATTGTGAAAATTATAGGGATGTGTCTTGAAACACAGAATTCCAGCAGGAGAGATGCTGGCCTGAACAAGAAACAGTCCATTCTCTGAGAATATGGCCCTTTCTTGTGCTGTTCCCTTGGCCATATTTCCTGTTTAGCCTTTATGTCTGGCTGGTGATGAAATTTGTACACAGGGGCGCGCGCCCACACACACACACACACACACACACACACACACACACACACACACACACACACACACACACACACACGTACGTGCACACGCCCACACATCCTCTTAAATTCAAAGAAAAGTGGAAAAGATATGTAAAGAAAAAACAGAAATGACAAGTATGTGAGTGTAAACACAATTCTTGTGACAAGTTTTTACCTTTTTGTGCCTCTAGCCTCCTGTGGATCTCCCTCATCATCCTCTTGTTCAACAGCATCTTCAGCAATGACAGGATGGAGAGAGAAGCGTCTATCAGCTTCTGAGCTGATGGTTTGCTTGTGAAACCACTGTGTAAAAGTTCACTTCTCCATGCTAGTGCTTTGTGTACCCGTGATGATTCCTGTCAGGCCTGTGCCTGTCTCAGTTTCTGTCAAGTATCAATTTTGACACTTTATTGCTGGTAATTGCATTCTTTTTATTAGAAAAATTTTATTGTTTTTTTTTCTTTCCTGTGACAGGATCTTGCTAAGTAGCTCAAGCTAGCTTTGAACTTACAATCCATAGGTTCAGTCTCTCAAGACCTGGGTGACAGGTGAGACCCATCATGCCTAACATCACTATATTTTTTTTTAAAAAATAAATGCATTTATTCTTTTTTCTTCATTTGTCTCAAATATATTATATCCAGACCTAAGTTTACCCTCCATCCTCTCCTTCAAGTTCCCCAACCTCCTTCCCCTGAGATCCATTTCTCCCCATTTCCCTTCAGAAAAGGACAAATTTCCCAGAGACATCAACCAAACAGGGCATATAAAGTTGCAATAATGCTAGGCACATCATCTCATATTAAGGCTGGATGAGGCAACCCAGTGAGAACAAGGGACCCAAAAGCAGGCAAAAGTGTCAGAGACACCCCCCCACCAATCTCACAAAATCACCAAGCTATACAACTATAACATATATGCAGAGGATCTAGGTCAGATCTATGTATACTCCCTAATTGTTGGTTGGTTCAGTATCTGTGAGCCCCTGTGAGCCCTATATAGTTGATTCTCTCTCTCTCTCTCTCTCTCTCTCTCTCTCTCTCTCTCTCTCTCTCTCTCTCTCTCTCTCTCTTTCTCTCTTTCTGGTGACCTTGACCTCTCTGGCTCCTACCCTTCCCTTCTTCTGAAGAACTCTCCACCTAATGATTGGCTGTGTGTCTCTGTATCTCCTCCCATCAGGTGCTGGATGGAGCCTTTCTAATGATGACTATGCTAGGCTCTGGTCCAGTGTAGCACATAATCACTAGGACTCATTTCATTGACTGTTTTTCTTTATTTCCTCATTGTGTTTTGTTCTATTCTAGGTCTCTGGGCTATACAGACTCTGGTTCCTGTTCCTTAGGCAGTGTCAGACCTAGACTTTCTCTCATGGCCTGGGTCTCAAGTTAGACCAGTCATTGGTTGGCCACTCCCACAATTTCTGCACAACTTTTACCACAGTATACCTTGCAGGCAGAACAAATTGTAGATTGAAGGTTTTGTGCCTGTGTTGGCATCCCAGTCTCTCCATTGCCTGATTACAGAAGATGGCCACTTCAGGCTGAATGTGTTTATTCTTGTCATATTATAAAATAATATTCACAGTTTCCCATTTAGTGTTTTCTATGAAAAAACCTGATGTTTTGGGAATGAACTACTGATAGCAAGCAGTTGTTCTTATGTAATTAATCACAATAAACGTAAAGGGACTAACTGATGCAAGTGAAATTCAAAAGTGGCAGAGATAGTAACAAGCCAGACCCCAGCCATATGCTATTTATAACAGATCACATATTTTATGAAGATATCTAAATATTTAAAACCACGGCATAGAAAAATAGATGTATCACAAGGAATAATCAAAATAATCCTGAATTAGTTATGTCAAAGGGAGATAAAAATGATTATAAAGCAATAATAAAGAGAACCCCGTGTTATAATTTTTAATTGGCACTAAAGAGATAGCAAATCTAAATGTTATGCACAAAATAATGTAATTTAAAAATATGTAAATAAAAATTGAATACAAATAAAAACAGACAACTCTACTATAGTATTCTCTATGATATTAATAAATCAGATATTAAAAAGTTAGGGAGGCTAAGATTTTTTAACTGAACAACCAAGCTTGATCTAGTGGGCCTTCAAAAATGATAGATTTAATAGTTGAAAAGCACATGTTCAACATGCTCTATGTAGCTCACATGAAATATTTATAAAACCCGAGTTATGGCTAAGCTCAGACAGAAAAATGAAAAGCCACAAGGGTTGTAGTAGTCGCCTCTCTGTTCCAAGTGGCCTGAGAAAATTGAATTACATGAAGGAAACATTTGTTTTGGCTCAGTTTTAGAAGTTGTAGTATAGTGAATGACTGTCTTGTTTCTGGCCTTTGCAGAGGCAGAATGTCATGGGCCATGTGGCAGAGGCTGCTTACGTCCTGCTCCCCAGGAAGAAGAAAGAAGGGGAAACAGATTATAAGAGAGGTGAAGAGAAGGGCAGGGGACAAGTTAAACCTCTCAAGCCGTGTCTCCAGACACCTTCTTCCCTAATTAGACCTTATTCCCTTGTTTGTTATCTGCCATCTCCTGATAACTTGACCACATTGTAAATTCATCAAATGGGTAACCTATGGTGATGTATTGTATGTTTAATAAAAACAGCCTGGAATATCAGAGGACAAGCCACCCACAGGGCTAAGCCATGAAGGCCAAAGAGTGGTGACCTTTAATCTCAGCACTCAGGAGATGACAGCTGTCTGGATCTCCAAGTTCAAGGCCTAACAGCCAGGTGGTGACCCACACCTTTAATCCCAGCTCTAGGAGAATTGAACCTGGAAGTAAAATGGTCAGGGGGAAAAAACTTCAGGCAGGAGAAAGAGAAGCCCAGCATTCTGTCCGAGTGACCAATTTGAGGACACATAAAGATAGGTTTTACCCTGTTCAGCCTGAGGAGTTGAGTTGGTGAGAATTGACTGGTCTGTTTCCTCTCTCTGACATTACAGCTTTACCCAATATCTGGCTGTGGGTTTTTATTATAACACTAAATAGAATTCATGCTATAGTAACCCATTGATTAGGTAGGAGCCCAAGATTCAACCACTCCCTAAACAGCTGGTAACCATGGCTCTAATGTGAATCTTTAGGAAACATTTCAGGTTCAAATTGCAATAGGAGGAAATGAATAGACTTTGGATAATTAGTATGAAGCTGGGTGTTGGTAAAATATAACTGTTCAACTTGAAAAGTAGATAAATGAGAACTGAGACTTGAGAGTAGCCTGGCCTCCACGATGAGTTCCTAATCAGTCTGCATGGCCTCTATGTTGGTGCCTTATCTCAAAAAGCAGCAGCAACAGCAAGCAACCAGTAAATAAAACATAGAGTTGTCACCAAATAGCAACTGGAAAGTGCAAAGATATATACGATATAACGGAAGGGTGGAAATCTGCACGCTGGTCTATACCAGTACCGTGATCCAAGTCATGGAAGAGCCCTCCTAGGCATCTTGTCCTAAAAAATACTTTACTCAAGGAAACAGCTTTAAGAAGTGAAGATTAGCATAATATTGTTTCTGAGTGGGAAGTGAAGGGAAGAGGGGGATGAGCATCTACTAAACTATCCATGTGTGTTTGTGGGTATTTTGGTAGAAATGCTCTATTTCACATTAAAAGTAATGTTGATGAAGACAAAGGCTGCTATCAGTATACAGAAAGTCTGATTCTTCTTAGATAAAATATTTCTGTCTCCTTTTTGTGCTCTTCCCACTGACTGCCAGCACTAGGCCCACTAAATTTTAGCATGTCATATTGTTGACTTGACACAAATCCAAATGGCTTGTTTCCTACATACCATAAGATGGAGGGGCTGAGAATCTAAGACACTTTAAACTATGTCTATGGTCTAACACCACTTAAATCTCTCAACCATTTAGTCAGGTTGTGGGTTTTAGCACTGTTTAGTTGTCTAGCATGATTTTTCCCACAAGTAACATCATGTGTCGTAATGTGCTTTTGTACTTTATAAATTATTATAAGATTTTATCTTATATCTCTTTTATGATGATTTCAACATTTTCAGAAAGCTTGAAGATGAATATTAAGTAACTTATTTGGTTGTGATAATTACTAGACTTATTAGAACCCTACCTTGCCAAGCCTCTGTTCTGTGAAGATGATGTAGTAATTTATTAAGTTGGGAACTGAATGCTTGCTTTACTTGGCTGCAATGAATCACGTCAAGTTTCTCCCTATGCCTACAGACTTCTAGGACCATCTGTCTTCTATTTGAATTGAATTTATGCTGTCTGACTTTATGCTGTACAGTCGCCGAGCCAAAAGCAGCTGCCCTTGGCTTCAGGTTTATTCTTGAATCTCTCTCTAATCCAGCATCATGAACCGTCTTTGGGGTTTTATCTTTGATCCTTTCAAAAGGTCCCCCCCCCATAATGATTCTCTCTGTTCTCTTGCTCCCTGCATCTCTTCGTCTCCCCTAAATATTTACATCTCACTTTTCATCAGAAATAAGGAACACGACTTCCTAAATACCAATGAGCCACTAAGCAGTTTGTTAAATCATTCGTTTGTTCCACTAGCAAACCACTGTGTGCTTCATAACCCTCCCATTCTTTCCCCTCTGGTGCACATTGTATCTCCCCTCAGAGCATACTTTGTATCTCTCTGCCCCTCCTTCTCCAACTGTGCTTGGAGCTTGCTGCTCTTCTCACTGAGCTACAGGCTGACAGTGCCTCATGTGAGATTTTTCCTCCTGCTCCTCTTACCCTATGTTTTCAAGAATCATAAATGTCTTTAGTCATTTGACTTTAAAAAAAAAAAGTAACCCCATCCCAGCTTCTTAGATTGCTTATGCTTTTCTTCATAGTATTTAAGACTAGCTGTCATAAGCTTATTTGGTGTCTGTTCAGTGTTAGAATAGCGCCTGCCCATAACTGGAGCTCAGTAGATGTCTGTGGGTTGAATCAAGCCGTGAGTGTGGAAACCACTCCATCAGGACAGCAATAATTCCCTCGCTTCCTGCCTGCGACTCAGACTGTGCTGCATTTGGTTCCTGTGACATGTTGTATCTCAGCCCTCATGGTTCCATCCATGCTCTGTATCCTACTCTATCCCTTTCCTTGTACATCCCAATTCTGGTCCATCCCAAGGCTCAGTTCTTTGCCCTAAAATTCTGTTTTCAGTGCTTACAACCATGGAGATTTAGTACAGACTTTTAACATTTGTGATATGCATTTAACATAGGGATTTTCATCGGAACCTTTTTAAAGGTACAGTTCCCTATATGTACATGGCAGAGTCATTCTGCGGTGCATTGTGCATGTGCACATGTGCACTTAGCTTCATGACCTCAGGGTTCATTCATGTCCAGCAACGGTTTTTCTTCTTTATGAAAGCTGGTTTCTCATGGAGTAAAAGCTGTATCTATTTTAGATCACTTCCTAATCTGTTTATCTCTTAATGCACCCGTCAGCTACTTGCCTGCGTGAATAAGATCCTGTTTGTAATTCTTCTGACAAATAGCCCAGGCGGCCTTTCTGGACTGTGGAGATTCTAAAGTTTTCTTCACAGTATTCAGACTGTTTTCCTCAGCGCTGCACAAGGAGTGGGTTCTCAACACCTGCTGCTTCCTAATATTCTTTTGATATTGTCTATCAATAGATATGTTCTTCACAGAAATGTTCATTAGCTCCTTGGTCTTGTTGCAAATTGAGTTCTTTGTTGTTGAGATGTAGGAATTCTGGGCTGGAGAGATGGCTCAGCTGCTAAAGCCTTGGCTCAGAAACAAAACATAAGTAGGGATTCTTTATATATTCTAATATTAGTCCCTTATCAGATATAAGGTTTGAAAATCTTTCTCCCACTATGTAGATATTACCTTTCTTCCTGTTATTTCCTTTACTGTGCAGAGATGGTTTTTAAGTATTTCCTTGCATCTCCCTTGAATCCCGATTTACATAGATGCTGACATGTCCTTGAGCTTTGCCCAATTGTGTTTTTAACTTTGTCCTTTGCTCTCTGTAGTGTCTAGCAAAGGGCCATTCATTATGTAGAATTCAACATTATGGTTACTTCAGTGAGTGATATAAATTGGCTGCACATTGTCACTTCTAGTTTGAACCTTGTAAGTCTTCAAGGCCACATGTCTAAATGCTTCATCAGTCTTTCATCGGCCTCATGGTTAAGGTGAGATGATCAGCATGCTTTCACTTTCCTCTGATCTAATCATTGATTACTTGATATTTATTCTGAATAATGGCTATGTTTGGTATACTTGGTGTATATAAATACACAGGTATATTATTTCTCACGGAGAAAGCAGAGGGGGAAAGATAATAGTAAATGTAAGGAGGCTATGGTATTGTCACATTGTAGTTCAATGCGACAAGGAAAATACTCAGTGCTTCAGTGACAATAATATGACCACACCGAATGCTTCTTGTACACATGCACACACGTAAAACTAGCAGGTTAGATAGTACTGTAGCATGCTGGGCATTACCACCGATGACTTTTCCCTCACAGCAACTGCATACCTCCTCTGGTACTGTGGAAGCTCACTGTTAGGGAAAAGGTTCTCAGCACCCAAGTTAGGCTGCTCACAAGTACACATGACTCTAGACCTGGAGGAGCTGATATCCTCTATAGGTCTCTATGGAAACTGCATGAACATGATATACATACAGGTAAGCAGGCACACATACAGACTTATAATTAAAATTAAAATACATCCTAAAAAAATTGTATTTTGTCTACTGTCATTTTGTTGGTTTTATGGTTATTTTCTTAAACCTTCTTTAGTAACTTATCTAGCATTATTATCCTTCTGGTATCTTTGTATGTTTATCTTTCTCTTTCAATAGAAATATTCTTTCCAGTATCTTCTGTAAACTTTACTTAGTAATCATAAGATTCTTTGTCTATTTTTATAATGAAAAGTGTTTCCCCTTTCTCTTCAATTTTGACAGGTAGTTTTGTTGGGTATAATAGTCTACATTGGCAATTGTGTTCTTTCAGATCTTGAAGTACATCTTTACAGCCTCTTCTGGCTTTAAATGTTTTTATCAAGTAATCAGGTCCTGTTCTGATGAGCCTGTTCCTTCTCACAGCTTTTTGATACCCTTTATTCCGTTTATGTTTTTAATATTCTAACTATAATATTCTGTGGAGTGTTTCTCTTGTTCTTTCTTTTTAGACTTCTATCTTCTTCAGCTTCTTATACCTAGATAAGTAATGCTTTCTCCAGGTTTGGGAAATTTTCTTCTGTGATTTTGTTGAAATATTATTTGCATCTTTGGGTGAATTCTTGTTTTATGACAAAAGTTAGAAGATTTAGTCTTTTCATGGTGCCCCAAGCTCTCTTGTGTTCCATTAAAAAATGCCACTGACTTTTATTGAATAATTCAACTCTTCTACCTTGTGATGCGGTGTTGTCTACGGGTCTGCTCTGTTGATGAGGCTTTATGTTGAGGGCTTGACTTGCCTTTACCAAGCTTCTTATTTCCACCATCATTTCTCTTTGGTTTTACTTCAGTTCTGTCTCTTCACTTTATTCTATTTTTATGTCCTGATTGATGTTCTGATTTTATTCGCCTTCATTTTTGTTCTCTTAGAGTGCATTCACATCTCCCTTATGTTGTTTAGCCGTAGTTATAATTATTATTTTAAAATTATTTGTTGGATAGCCTTCAAAATCATTCTCATTTGGAACCATTAGTATAGGGCCAGAAATTTGGAGGAAGATTTCTTATTTTTTTCCATGTTTTTATTTTTTGTGATGGGACTTGTACATTTGCTGTTTGTTGGTTGGTTCAGTTTTTTCTTAGTGATAAGTGTGAACCTCCTTTCTTCTTTCAGGGAATTGTTTATAATGTTTATGAGGTTAAATTACATTAGGGTTGAAGTATCTCTTTTCTCTTTGGGATTGGTATTTGGGGTCAGAGGTTCTATTCTGTCTTCTTCTGAGGGTCAGATTCTTTCTGTCCTAGGTCACCTTGGGCCTCCTCTTAGGGTCCTTGGGTTGTGCTGTGAGTTGTGGGGTTTTGTCTACCTCTATGCCATGCAAAAGGGCAGCCCAGGCCTCCTTCTAGGTCACAGGAACATTTTCGTGTACCCGTGTGTCTTACCCCGTGCTCAAAGCCTCTTATCAATAACTTTATGATACTCATTTTGACCTCTTAGAGAAAAAGGTAAAATTTATTGGAAAATTCCATTTTCCTACCAAACAAGGTAAAAACTGGGCATGGTGCATGTCTACAATCCCAGTATTGAGACAGCTGAGGCAGCAGGATCATGAGTTAGAGGCCAACCTGGACTGTGGCTTCATGGTGAATTTAAAGATAACCTAGGCTACATAGCAAGAACTTGTTTGCAAAACAAAAACAAAAACAAAAAAAAAACAAAACCAAACTAATCCCCCAAAGAACTACTAACAAGACAAAGTAAAGAATTAGGATGTCTATGGGCACAAGTAAATTTCACATTCATTGCAAGCTTCCTACACAGAAAAGCCCAAGTTCAACTGATTTGCTACTAAAAGTATTTTAATTTATAAATAAAAGTATGCATGCATGTGTGTGTGTGTGTGTGTGTGTGTGTGTGTGTGTGTGTGTGTGTGTGTTACTCCACGTTTTAGCACCTGCGTACAGTGTGCACTGCTCAAGTGAGGGTAAGTATGACACCCTCAGAGTCATTCTCACTTTGTGATAGAAATCATTCTCCTAGCACTTTTGAAATAGATAGCTTCAATGAATCACAAGTCTGACATTACTTTTCAGCTTACAGGGTCACTGGGAGACAAGCCTAACTGACACAGCCCCTCCTAATTCCATTTTCTCTTCTTCTTTCAGCTGTGGAGTGGAATAGCAGATGGCTTGCCCTAACTACTGTCCTGTTCAGGGAACCAGAGCCCTCCATGGGTTGTTTCCTATGTAGGTGGGAATACAGTTTATACCCACAAACCCCGAATGGGTCCTCTCTCTGTTTCACAGACAGCATTGTTCATGTCCAGCATAAGCTCCTTACCTCTGCTTCTGTACTGTCACTGTATCCTGGAAGATCTTCTACCTGGCTTAGCTAATTAAAGGGTTCCTCCTCTCCTCTGACTCTCACTCAAGTACACTGGTCATTTTCGTCTGAAAACTGTACCTAGTATTTTCAACCCTGTATATTCCTTGACAGTACCATTTCCTTGGTGGTAGCTAGCATTATTTTGTAGTTTTCTTTGAGCAAGCACTGTGTAGGAGCAAACCATATCAGTGTCTCCTGATTCTGAGCTATAGCTTTGGGAAAAGTCAAGAAGTAATATTTCACTCATGGTCTCTTAACAATTAAATTAAATAACTTCAAAACAAAAGAAATAACTTTGTAATGGTCATATGACAAATTCCCATAAGCCAGGGTGGCTGTTCCAGGATAGTGTCTTTGAGTAACAGTGGAGGAGATGCTAGGTTCACAAGCCTGTGAGAAGTGAAGAAGCCATGGTCCTTGACGACACTTGCCTTGGGCTCAGTTTGTGCTCTTGGGTAATTCACTTAATTCTTTTTGTTAATATCCTATTTTCAAGTGATGGCATGATTGGGATGCAAGATTTACTACGTTTAGAAACTTTTAGTCCTTGATAAGTGAATCTTAAATTGTGACATTAAACCATGGCAATTTTATTTTTCTCTTTAAAAACAAGAGATTATTTGCTTATGTAGGGGGAATATATCATATTTTGAAAAAAAACAGACAAAAACAACAAATTTAAGAGGATTTTAAGTCAGTTTTTTTAGAATATATAAGATTTTATTTCCCCACATCTCTGGTGCTGGGTATTGAACCCGTGGTCTCAGGTATGCCAAACAAGAGTCCTACCACTAAGAATATCCCCACCCATAGGTTTTACTTTTTATGTTGAAGAGTCAGGATGGAAGATACGTGGTAGGAAAACAATATTGTGGAAAGTGAGAGTGGGCTTTAAGCACAGAAGGCATGAGCCAAGGTCACCTGCTTGCTACAGATGGACCACAGGTCCAGCAGCCAGCACAGACACAAGGGCAAACCACACAGCCGTCAGGGCATAGCTGTCCCTAGTGACGAGATGGGGGGGAAGTTTCCTCTTCTAAACTCCCTGCTCACAGATGAGCAAATGACACGAAACAGTATGTCTTTTTGGATATTATTCGAGTGGTTTTGCCTTATGTTTTTCCACATTAGTTTTTTTCAACAGGAAAGAGCAGCCAATAGAATTAATTGTATTAGTCACTTTGGAGGGCATTTGAAAGGAACAAGTCGGAAGTGGTGAAGAGCAGAAGGACCATAGACAGAAATGACACCTATTTAGGGGCAGCAAGGGTTAAAATGCATGCATCCTCCATGCCATGGAGTATGGGACCCAAGGCTGACGTGCAGAGCCCACATTTTATGTGAAGCAAATGAAAATGGACTAAACTTGGGACAAGGTGATAATGTAATTACAATGAATAATAGCCTTCTGTCAGTGCAGCATTCAGCAGCATCTTGTCTTTGTTTTCATTTCACATAAACTATTTTTGGAAAAAATTAATTATCCTATAATTGGCATGAAAGGACTTCTACCTTGAAGGTACGTGTAGCTTTAACCATTGGCCTATTTTTGAGAGAAATCGAGTCAGTTGAAAAATATTGAATGACATAAATATCCAGCTCAGAAAAGAGGATTGTTTGCATTTATAGGGGTAATGTGCATCAAATATTTATTCAGTTTTATAGGAGTTATCAATGAACCTTAAAATAGTAATACATGAGTGTGGGCTATCAATTAAAATTATATAGCAGTCTTTTATTTTTAAAAATGTTTTATTTAGGAGTGTGTGTGTGTGTGTGTGTGTGTGTGTGTGTGTGTGTGTGTGTGTGTACTTGTGTGTGCTATGCTATCAGAAGAGATCTTGGAACCAGAGTTACAGGTGGTTGTGAGTCACCCATTGTGGGTGCTGAGAACCAGCTATGGTCTTCTGCAAGAACAGTAAGTATTCTTAAATGTAGAGCTATTTTCCACTTTTGACATTTTTTTATTTTAAATGGTAATAAATAGAGTCATTTTTCTTACAAACTACTGTTGGCAAGTATAGAGACATAGACTGTAGGGTCTACACATTGGTAAAATATATGAAAGTCCTTAAGAGTCAGTGCATCTTTTAATTTAGAAATTCCACTTTTTGGAATTATTCTTAGGTAACTACTTAGTACAATGCCAAATATTTTCATTATTATTTAAAACTAGTCTTTAAAAATATAAAAGCTAATTAAACAAAATAAAAGATTTTTTAAAATCAGTCACCACAGTGTTCTGGGCATCCACAGAAGCTGAAGTTATCACAACATGGAGTAATGCTCATCACATCCTATTTTGTCTGAAGAGCAGGTTTCATTAATGCACACTATAAACCATAATAATCAAGACAGTGTGATAATGTCTTAGTATAGGGTGATGCTGGTCTGGGTATGGGGTGAGATTGGTTTAGATGTGAGTCTAGACACAGATTAATAGAGTCAAATAGAGACTAGAAGTGGGAGGAGTTATATAGTCAATTAATTTTCAACAAAAGTGAAAATTTGAGAAGAAACTAAAATACATTTCACAAATAATTCTGAAAAGACGGATATACGTATGAGAAAAGAAGTATGTTACACTACAATGGCTTGCATTCATTTTAAAGATGAAGTTCAAGTTTAAAAAGAATCACTAACTAAAACCTCAAAGCTCCTAATAAAAAAAGTTAGATAATATCACTACACTTTTTGGAGAGAGACAAAACTTTTATATGTATGCTGCAACAATTAACCACAAAACATTAAATAGATAAGTTTGACTTTATTGAAAATTCATTTATAAAAAGACATCATTAAGAAAACAAAAATCATATCACAGATTGGAACTAAATCTTTCCAGACCATCTAGCTATTGAAATATTTTTATCCAGAATATGCTAATAATTCCACCAGTTATAAATGTCTGAATTTAAAAAGTGAGGGAAGACTTGATACTTCACAAGAAGAAGATGTCAATTGATAATAAGGTGCTGAATAGCTTATAGAAAAACGCATATGAAAGTCACAGTGAGGCACAAGTCCACACAAACCTGTAACTATCAGCAGGTGTGGTCACTGAAGCTCCCATAATCTGCAGCGGCTCCAAGAGCAAAAAACCCACTATTACCATGGAACTTTGTTTGGTGATTTTAAAAAGCAGAATGAAATACACGTTTACCTCTTGGCCTTGCTATAACAACTAGTTTGTACCTAGATGAAAACACATGTCTCCACACAGACCGTTACAAGGCTGCCAATGCCAGCTTTGTTTACATTTGCTCCAACCTGGAGACAACCAACCCTTTTCTTCAGGTAAACGAATATGAAATTTTTGCTACTGATGTATTTAGCAACATGGGCGAATATCCAGACTAGGCTGAGGGAAAATGCCAGACAGGGAAGAATACATACTGTTTGCTTCTACTTACATGAGAAAAGAACAAACAAAAATAGTTCTATGATTTAAAAAAAAAAAAAAGTCAAAACGGAGGTTTCCTCTGGTGAGGTGGGCACAAGTTAACTGGTAAAGGGTATGAGGAGCTCACTAGCTTGCAGAAACTCTGATTGGCATTGGAGGCACCAGTGTGTGCATTTGCCAGACCTCATTAAATGTAAAATCTGTGCCTTTTGCTTGTGGAACTCTTTCCAAGAAGGCCTCGTTTTTATCTGCCTCTAGATTTTCACACCCTCACAGCTGTCACAGGCTTGCTCTACGTGGCCCTACAATACAGCAGACAGGTGTTTGTAACCTCTGGTGCTGCCGTGCTGTGACTTCTGCTTTGGTCTTTCATGATCTTTATTGGATCGCTGGTTCTGGAAAAGCTCGCTGTCCTGCCCTTTGTCCATCAAGCAGTCTGGACAAGAGACGCTAAACACCTACTTCAACAACCAGTGAGGAGCTTGGGCCTCCCAACCACCATGGCAGGGAGCTTAGGAACGAATGGCTATTTTAGCCTTCAAATGACTGAGCCACTGACCTAAACTACGTCCAAGGTCTTAGCCACAGGAACTATGTAAACTGAAAAATCTTCTTTCCCTCTTCTATAGCTGGTAAATTTCTCTATCCCACTCAGCCGGTCCTGCAGACATTTAGTCCCAAATAATCACACAAAGGTTTATACTAATTATAAACTGTTTGGCCTATGGCTCAGGATTATTACTTGCTAACTCTTAAACTAACCCATGGTTCTTATCCACGTTTAGCCACGTGGCTCGGTACCTTTTCTCAATCCAGCGTTCTCATCTTCCTTCCTCTGTGTCTGGCTGGTGTCGGCGGCTCTGCCTTTCCTCTCCCAGAATTCTCCTAGTCTGGTAACCCCACCCCTACTTCCTGCCTGCCTTCTGGCCAATCGGTGTTTTATTAAACCAGTTCAAGTGAAGATAGTTACAGTGTACAAGAGTACAGTCCCACAGCCTTTTTTCCTCTTCTCCTTAGCTGTAGATAACCAACATGCTTTATATGCAAAATGTATTTTAATTTAAAATATTAGAAAAACAAAGCAGATAACAATATATGAAGTTATACGTATATCTCCTTAGAGAAAAATATTGTACAACAAAAAATTGCCCACAATTATTTGGTATATCCAGTGGGAGTTTTCTACAGGAGCAGGATCGATATTATTAAAGAAGACTAAGTAGGCTGACCTTGTACAGGGCTGCAACAATGTCTGCCTGTGTGCTGGGGAGGCAGAGAAGCTGGCAGCGCTCAGTCTAGTCCAGGGCTGAATGTCTGGAAGTTTAGCAGAGAGTCACTGATTGGGACGGAAGAAGCTGGAGTGTAATGGAAGCAGCGACGCAGGGGCAGCAGCTGAGATATATACACTGGCTTAGGAAGAAAGGGAAGCAGGAAAACACAGCTCTTCCTGAGCCATCTTATCTCTGGGCCCCCTATTGAGGATGTCACCCACCTTGAGGGAAGAGCTTCCCTCCCTGGAAACACTCTTAAAGAAACACCCACAGGTCTCCTGAGTGATCCTAAATCCCGTCAAGTAGATAGCACAACCTCACATTTGGGTATGATTATAGTGTTTTCTATTTTTTTCCCCTTTTGTGTCTTTTAATTTCTTCTAAATATTGTTATGTGTAAAAGGAAAGATTTTATTATGAGCAAAATGTTGAAACATGTTTCCCTGTGACCCATCTCCTGCCCGTTAAAAGTCATAAGTGGTCTTAATGGCACCTACACTCCCCCAGTGTCTGAGCAAAGGGAGGCATGGGTCTGGCATCTTGAGGTTTTCTTATATTTTCATTTAGTAAATGTTTTAATTAAATGAGTGCTTCTTCCATATGTATGTCTGTGCAGCACATGTGTGTAGTGGCTACAGAGGCCAGAAAAGGGCACCAAATGCCCTGGAACTAGAATCATAAGTGATCGAGAGCCACCATGTGGATGCTGGGAACAGAACCCCTCAGTCCTCTAAAAGAATATCAAATAATCTTAAACACCGAGTTCTCTGTCCAGCCCAAGGAAACTTTTTATTTTTGAAAAGATCTTTCCTTTCTTTTAAGCCAATAAACCTGAAAGGCAGCTGTGTAACCAAACATCTGGCAGAGTGATTTATGGAGGGTGATATTATTTCGGCTCACCACTTTAAAAGGCTGCAGTCCTCACAGCAGGAAGTCACGGCACAGTTCATGGTAGGAAGAACATGTGGTGGGAGCTGCTTAGCAGGGTAGCCAACCAGGAAACACAAGCCATGATCAGGACCAGAGCACACATAATCTTTAAAGACCTATCTCTTGCAACCACCTTTTGCTAGGCAGCTTCAACCTTCTACAGCCTTCAAGACATCACCACAACTGGAGAACAGTGGTCAAGTCATGAGCCTGCAAGGGACGTTACAGACCAAAACCACAGAAGGCAACATACAAAGCACCCTGTTTTGGCTAGGCTTGCCTATAATCCTAACCCTGGGGAGGCTGAGGCAAGAGGGTTGTGGATTGGAGATCAGCATAGGTTCCATAGCAAGATACCGTTTAAAAACAAAAGATAAATAAGATCCCCTGTAATATTGTTTCTGGCCCTGACTAGTCCCAAGATCTGGACCTACCTGCAGCTGTTTGGCTCTATGTAGCCCTGACCAGCAGTCCCAAAGCCCCAAAGAAACACACAGAAACTTACATTAATTTCATGCTCACTGGCCTATGGCTCAGCCATATAACTTGCTAATTCTTAACTCTTAAACTAAGCCATGATTAGCCAAGTGGCTTAGTACCTTTTCTCAGAGCAGCATCCTTACATATTTCCTCTGTGTCTGCTGGAGTCTCTGTCTGACTCTTCCTCTTCCCAGAGTTTTCTTAGTCTGGTAGCCCCGCCCAAACTTCTTGTCTGCCTTCTGGACAATTAGCCTTTTATTAAACTAGTAAGAGGGACAAATATTTACAATATACCAGAACATAATCGCACAGCAATCCCAAAGCAACTGCTTTTTCTCATTTACCTGCCTACCATCTGCAAGTGGAATGAAGCTATGCTGCCCCCCTTTTCCCTTTCCGCTAGCACAGCCACTACTACATTGTTCTTCCCTATTTTTTCTCCCTTTAAAACCACCTGATTCTGTTTTAAAAGATGTTTATTACGTCTTTGTTTCTCACCATAAAACACACATTTTTGTCCATATGGGGAAATCTGACTTTATATTCCTTATATTGGAGCCTTAGTAAAGTCAGGATAGGGTCAAGGCCAAAGCCAGTACCATGGCTTGATAGTGGCAAAAGTTGAGACAAAACTTATTAAGCACGTGGTATTGGGATCCCTGGAATTCATGCTCTGTGTGATCATGTGTTTTGACAGTGTCCTCAGATAGAATGGGAAAAGCAGCCACACTGCTTGAACTTAAGTTGCATCTTGTGATGCTCACGTGCATTTCTGTTGCAGTGCATTTACTTTTCTGTAGATACAGCTAAGATCTGCCAAGTGCTGTGATGACAGACACCCAGCTGTTCTAGTTTATGATGCCCGGCCTTATTGGAAAGCTATAGCAGAGAAAATTTCAGTACCCATTTGACAATGCTTCCTCTAAAGATATGAGAAATTAAATAAAAATTGCCAGATTGCCAGGCCAAGGATGGCGTAACTTCATGTAATAGTTAGCTTTAACTGTCAATTTGAAAAAAAACCTTAAATTACCATTAAGAGAAACTCAACTGAGGAATGATCTAGATATATTGAATTGTAGGCATGTCTGTAAGGGATTATCTTGATAGTTAATTAATTGATTCAGCCCACTGTTGATGGTACCATTTTCTATGCTGGGCCCTGAAATGTGTGAGCAAAAAACCCCCCCCAAAAACCAAAAAATCAAAACCAAAAACCCTAGCTGAGCAAACAAATAGGCAGCACCTATGCCTTTGCTTCTCTGTGCTCTTGACTGTGAATGTCATATGACTCACTGTTGAGTTCCTTCTTGACTCCACCTCAGTGATGGGTTCTAACCTAAAATTGTAAGCCAAATATATCCTTTCTTCCTCTATGTTGCTTTTCAGAGCATTTTATAACAGCAGTAGAAAAGAAAGCAGAACATTCTTTGTGAGTAACTGACTAGGGAAGGCCCAGAGACTTTCAAAATATCACAGTGTATTGCCATTGCTTTTGGCTTCTCATCATAGCTACATGGTAAGACTATGGATGGAGACACAGCATGCTTTGGTTGCAGAACATAGAGTAACAAAGCTGGGACTTGAAAACTTCATCTTGGTTACTAATTGTTATGTTGTTGAAAGGTGCTATTGAGCCCCCAAGAATATTTGTCAGCTGTGAACCCTGACTGTTACAACAGCCTAGAAGGCAAGGTATGTCCATTAATGCTACAGTGGCATGAAGTTTATGGAACTGCTTTCTGATTGAATTCGAGGTCAGCCTTTACAGAAAGAAACTATGTCTGGCACTGCAAATTTGGTCAAAAGCTCATGAATTGGGAAGTTATGGGCCGTAAGGTGGGTACCTACTACTGTCCTGCTATTGCATGTTTTCAGACTGCCTTATAGCCATTTAAGGTTACATTCATGGATGATTTATGCTTTTCCAAATTGTGACCAGAGAAGCGTCTTCTTGCAGTAGGCAGCAGTTAGGGAGAGTCTTAATGCTCAAAATTTTGAGAACAAGGAGCTGTTGAATGCTCAGCCCCAAATGGGATAACTATATTACCCTGTCCTCTGAAAATCTCAGAGACTGTGCTGGGGAATAATCTTTTGGTATATTGTGAAGATCTGTTGCTCTTTTTGTTAATAAAAAGCCAATTGGTCTATGGCTAGGCAGGATTTTTCAGGGCAGAAAGAATGCTGAGAAAAAAAGGGTAGAGTCTGAGGGTTGCCATGAGATGTAGAGAGAACAGGATGGAAAGTATGTGCATGAAGCAAACAAGCCTTGGGGCAATACATAGATTCATTTAAAAAATAGGTTGATCTAAGTTATAGGAGCTAGCTTAACAAACAAGTATAAGCTATCAGCCAATCATTTATAATTAACAGTAAGTCTCTGTGTAGTTATGTGTGGAGTGGCTGTTGGGACAGAAAATGTCTACCTATATAAATGTCTCAGAGTAGGGGTGTGAAGGAATGCAGAGCAAGAGTGTAAGGAAGGAGACTGAAAAATGTCTTCAGGATATGACATAGCTATTGTACTCATGAACTCACTGCAGTTATGGTTACCTGCACAATACCTACGCATACATGGCCAAGCCAACAGAGTCAGGGCTCCATTGTTGTGAAGAGACACCATGACCTCAATTCTTATAAGGAACACATTCCTACAGCACACTTCCTCCAACAAGCCATACTTCCTAATAGTATTACTCCTTATGGGCCTATGAAGGTCATTTTTTATTCAAACCACCACACATTCCAACAGGTAGCACTAATTTGTCCTAGGAGGCAGTGATGGTAAGAAGGAGACTTGTTGGAGCATGTGGAATAGGGTGAGAGAGGGAAGTTGGGGTGGATGGGATCAAGATACATTGCATTCATGTATGACATTGTCAAAGAATAAATAAGCTATATTTAATAAAAAGAAAAGTCAGCATGCAGAAATGAATTCAGTTGATTTTAAGGAAGGATTAGTCAGTTTGTGTACTCTTCTTGCTGTGACGAGTTTTGCTAAACCTCTGACTTTTGGGTTCACAACCATATTGCTCACCCAGCAAAAAGAGAATAATGGTGACATTGTACAGGTCATCAGTTACTAATCTGATCATTTTCAGACAATAAAGCTGGAAGTATGAGATAAAATGAAGTTTATGTTATGCAGATAAATTATGAAGCTACCCAGAAAAGCAGAGGGAAACACTCTATATGCGAGTTGGGTGAGTCTCAACATTTAGGTAGGAGAGCATCCAGGAGAAGATGAGGATTTTTTTTTCCTATTTTTGGTGACAAAATATATACAACAGATTTTACCATTTTGAGTGCACCACTTAGGAGCACCCGAGTACGGAACCTCCCTCACCTGGAGAAATGTCCTGACTGACTACCTTCCAGTGAAGTTCAAAGACCCACCCTGACTGTAGTCCAGACAAAGAGACTGTGGCAGAGGGATGATGGTCACCTTGCTAGCCTGACCTTCCTCTTGCCCCTGTGTTAATCTGCCCTGATGCTCCTGCTATTTTCCTTGTCAGTTTCCAAGTTTTCATGTAGTCTTGGGACCAGTGGCTCTTCCGGAACATCGGCCAGTAAGAGGCAAGGGCCAGGTAACTCCATTTGTAATTCTGCTGATGTCACTACGCTTCAGGCTGACTAATGTTCAGGGAGAGCTCTGACTAGGACACTGAGTACCTATCTATCCAAATCACAAAGATTTGCCATGGTGGAAGTCCAACAAATCAAAGGGAAATGATAACTATAACTTTATAGTTTATAACTATAAACTTTCAGATTTCATTATAGAAGTTTAATAACACAACTAACATAATAGTTATATTGTTTGAATACAACTTCAGATTGAGTCTTGTTTCTAAAAGTGTATTCTATAAAAGTGACTAGTCTCCTATGGCTGCCACAGCAAATAACCACAAACTTGACAACCAAAAACTATAGGCATTTTTTTCCATAGTTTTAGGACCTCAAGATGTTGGCAGGGTTGGTTCCTTTGAAGGCTCTAAGGGAAAGGCTCTGTCTTTGGCCACCCTGAGTGTTCTTGGCTTGTGGCTGCATTGCTCAGTTTCTGTTCTTGTCTTCACATTACCTTCTCTGTGTCTTAATTCCACAAATTCCCTTAAAGAAAGGCACACATCATTTGCTTTGGGGACTCCCTAAATCTAGACTGTTCTCATCTGGACACCCTTCGCTTAATCACCCTGCAAAGTGACTATTTCAAATAAATTTACACTCACAGATATGAGGAGTCAGTTTGGGTGACACAGTTCAACCATACATTGCTGTTTTGCTTCTCATGAGGTATGAATGCTAATACTAGGCATTCATGATTGGGCGAGGCTATGTCCTCAGAGCTCCGTAAACTACAGAAGGAAGGTATTAGAGCCAACTTGCTTTGGATAGCAACCTACTGTGCTATTGTGCAGATCTACTGGAGCCAGTACCCTGGCTCACACTGTTAGCTCAGGCAAGGGACGACCCATATGCTGCTGGAAACCATGACTCTGTCCTATGCTGTCAACATTTGATGCTTCTTGCTAGAATTAGGGGAGCTGGAGACTCTGAAACCCTTTTCAGAAAAGAGACATTTTTTTCTTTATGATTTGGTTTGGAAATACTAGAAAGCAAGAAAATGTGCTCGTGTTTCATGCTTTTAGCTGAGTCTATAAAAGAAATCCTCTTACAGGGAATGAATTCTGGTTTGGATTCCAAAGCATGCTTTGCTCACATGTACACACACACACACACACACACACACACACACATTGCTTGTGTGTAGTGCCTGAAAAGAATGCTATATACCCTGGAACTGGAATTGCAGTCACCACGTGTGTGGTGAGAACCGAACCTGGGTCCTCTACAAGGGTAGCAAGTGTTTTAAACCACTGAGCCATATCTCCAGCCTGTCTGGAGAGTTCACATAGGAAGGAATGGAAAGAACGGATGAGATCTAAAGCCATGATGAGGGAACTGATGCCACAAGCCAGGCACAAGAGGACAAGTCTCAGTGTGATGGTTGGTGGTGACTGCAGAAGGTAAGTTTAGGGGCTAGCAAGTGCGTGAGGCAAAGTTGAAGGCAGAGTGATGAGTGTGAGAGCGGCTGGGCAGAGAGGAGGCCTGTGCTGGTTGAGTTGTCTTCATTTTCATCTCTCCTTAGCTTCATTTGTTTTCCACTTACTCTGGCTTCATGTGGGCTCTTTAGCCTGTTACTGTCTTGCTTCATACTAATCACAAGTGGCTGCTACTGCCCAAATGTGACATATTCAATTTAGGATTCTGCCCGTTAGCCTCCTGCTGGATCATTGCTGAAGCATTTTTTCCCCTTTGCTTGTTAATGTGTCATTTTCCAGAGAGTTGCTCAAGCTGCAGACATCCATGATGTCTTTGGGCTCTAAACGACTTGTTTTTAATGTGAAGCTTGTCCAGTTGAGATTGTGTTGTGTATGCACTTAATTGGTTGCTAAACTGTGGTGACGTAGGATCCCAGGAAAGCATTTCAGGATTACCAGTGTGTTTTGTGGTCTAAACAGAACGGATCACTGAGGCTGAATCACACAGTGCTGCCTTGCATCTGTCAGCTGTGAGAAGTGAGCCATACATTCAGTGTGGCTTTGATTTTAAAGCTAAACTCAATGGCAATCATCTGAGGTTTGTGGTTTCGCTGAGGTACCATAATGTGTTCTGTTTGTGTTATGAATGTGTTGTGAGCATGAAAATTCTATACAGATCCTTCTAAATGGGGCTGGGGGAGGTGGCTTGATGGTTAGCTACTATATGGGTGAGTGAGTTCAGGTGGCTTCGTCACTGGGTAAGTTCCTTCGATTTAGGAGCAGATCAGACCTCTAGTAGTACCAGCAGCAAACACAGAAACAGCAGAAGATGATGGCCGTAGATTACCCTAAAAGAGACTCTGCCCAAGGAGTGTTTTGTCAGGCTGGTAGCATTCGTAAGTTGTGGCATGTCTAGTGAAGACAGAAGAAGAGAGAAAGTCACTTTCTAACAGTCACAAATAATATGTTCCCGTTGACATATCATGTTCCCAATCGAGACAACAGAATGAAAGACATAGAGGAGAGATCAGTGGTTCCCAAAGGCAGCTGAAGTCAGGACAGGCATGACTATGAGGAGGTCATACTTGGCAGCACGCAGGGCCTTATTTACTGGGTTAAAACACTCTTGCATTTGGTTTGTACAGGATTATACACAGGTATGCTTGAATCAACTTGAACGGAACCACACACTTGCACACACACACACATGCACATACACACTGCACACACATGCACAATGCACACACAACACACACACATGCACTCACACACATACACACACATAAATTTATTTGTGAAGAACAAATAAATTTAATAGTCATAGCATACACTAAAACTTACCCAATTTTTACATTCGCCTATAGTTCAGTTTTCATCTGAAGGTAACATTTCTTCCTAAGGTTTGTCTTTTTCTGTCTACATCAGAGTCAAGATCAGAGGTTGCCAGAATAAGGTAGAGAAAACAGAGCAGTTGCCATCTATCCAATAGTATTCTAGGGTGGCCTATGTTCTTTGGCCCTAGCAGAGGTTAGTATGGACATTGCCTGACACCTTTGTAGACCAGGCCCATGAGCATAGGAAAAATATTTTACTGTTTGAAATTGCTTTTTTTTTTTCTCTCTCTCCACAGAGTACTGTTAACTCATGGCCCATCCAAGTAGTTGAGTAAATTGATAGTTTTGTTATTTGTTACTTTATAATTGTAAGTTATTTAGGAAGAGGGAACCTCACATGAGAAAGTGCCCCATCAGATTGGCCCATAGGAAAGTGTGGGGGGAAGCATTTTCTTGACTGATGATTGATGGGGAGGGCGCAGCCCACTGTGCACTATGCCACCCTGCACAGGTGATCCTTGGTTCTGTAAGAAAGCATTCTGAGAAAGCCACTAGAAGCAAGCCAGCAAACTTCCTCCATGCTTTCTGCTTCAGTTCCTGCCTCCAGGTTTCAGTCTTGAGTTCTTGCCCTGACTTCCCTGAGTGACAGAGTGCAACCATGACCTGAAATAAACCCTTTTCTTCCAAGGCTGTGCTGCTCATGGGGTTTATCACAGCATGGAAACCTGACCTGTTCCAGTTTTTTTTCATTATCCATTTGCTATGGATCATTTCCAGCGTGGGATGATCACAAATACAGCTACTATCATCTTTGATGTATATATTTTTATATGAGCATGCATTTTCATTTCTCCAGACTAAGGTGGTGGAAGCTGATAAATGCTTGGAAAATGAACATGAAGTTTTGTACAGGGAGACTGCTTTCCTAGTGGTGATTCCATGTCCACATCCAACAGTGTTTGGACCATTTACAATGTGGCTGTCCTGGTGGGCACGTGGTGGCCTGCAGCTGCTGCTTCACCCTGCACTCCGTAATGGCCACATGGGTGTCCCTATTGTGTGCTTACCTGAGCATCTGCTTTGGTGAAATGCCTGCTCATATCTTTTGCTCATTTTCTAATTAGATTTCTGTGTTGTATTTTTTTTAATGATTCAGTTTTAAAGTATCTTTACACCTTACAGATACAAAATTTATTTATTTTTTAAGTGTGTTGTTTGAAAATATTTATGAGAAAATGCAAAGTGGGAGGAGTTTATAGTTCATGTTCATCATTTTCTTATCAATAATTTCACAAAACAAATTGTTTTAAGTATAACTTGTCAGTTTTTTTCTTGTATAAACTAAGCTAAAAGAGATTCATACTTAATTCTCTTTGTCTAGCTGTCGATCTTGAATACTGTCATCTTGAACAGAGATTTAAACACAAAAAAGATAAACAGGAAGAGCCAAGGGGCAAAAATAATTAAGAGAACTAGAAACTGGGGGAGGAGAATGGAGAGAGGGATGTGAAGAAGAGAGTGGGGAGGCTGTGGTGGGGCTGTAAAATTAATAAGTGAACAAAAAATAGAAACCTACTTTAATAACTTAAACATAGAAAGTAAATAACAAAATGGTCTACTTAATATAACAGTATTAGTAGTTACAGTCACTTGAGCAAGCTGAACATCCTTCTCAGAAGACAGAGCTTGTCAAATTGAACATATGCTCTAAATGGGTCCACTGCACATTCCAAGAAGCAAATAGTTATAAGTGAACAGAAGATTGAAAAGCTACTGTCAGGAAAAGACACAGAGCTGAGAGGCTACAACATCAAAAAAAAGTTATTAAAGAATGCTAAGACGTTCAAGGAGATACAGTAACTAAAATGCATATGCACTCCCCTTCCGGACCTTGAAGTACCCAAAGCAGGAAGAATGGGCAAGTGAACAGTGCCACTTGTGATTTCAACAGTCCGCTCACATTAAACATCAGAAGAACAAGTCGACAGGGATGCATAAGATTTCAACAACGCTAACTCTGAGTCAAGCTGGGCTGTCACAGAAGATTCATCTAAAGACTGCAGAGTGTTTGTCTTTCCAAATGCACATGCCACACTCTCTGAGTTAGATTGGATACTGAGTAAGAATTAAATTTTAGAATTAAAGAGTCACAATAGAAGGTAGGCAATTATCCTGGTTCACTGCAGAATACGGATAAAAGACTCGAGCCCCAAACATGTACAAGTAGCTAGATAAAACCTTTTTTTCTACAATTAGTTAGTACTTTATATCATGACAAAAAGTTAGAAATCGAATATGTATGTATCATTCTTATAATCTGAGATTATTTTTACTAAAAGATCCTGAGATTAGCAGCAAGAGAATAGTTCTTTAATTTTGGTTATTCTTCTGTCCCATGTCAGGTGGCTCTTCTGATACTATATAGATATTTTGCGTTTTTCTTTAAGAAGCATGCTTGAATTTAGAGGAGAGAACCACACTCCATATACAAAGTCAGCTTTAATTATAATTAAACAGGAACTTTAACTTGTCTTAGATACAGATGTTAGGCAGTGAGATTTTACCATGTAGAGTGTATTGGTACTAAGAGGTATAATATTCTTTTGCTTGTAATTTCTTTTGAGATAACCTTCTTCTGCTTTAGATCTAGATGTCCAAAATCTTTTATTTATTCTTTCTTTCTCATAAAACATGTCATTTTATCCATGTGTTCCCCTGCTGTCCCTCCCTTCCCTCCTTCCAATCCCTCCCAGCCTTTACTCTCCCTCCCCCCAAAGGGCAAGAAGTCCCAAGGTGGGTCAGCTTAGCGTGGCACATTCACTCCAGGCAAGTCTTATTTCCTCATCCCAAAGTCAAGCACAGGAACACAGTCTGATCCCACCCCTCGAGGCTCCACATACTGCCTATGCCAATCGATAGTTGCCTACCCTTGCAGAGCCTAGCTCCTTTTCCTGATGGATCTTCAGTGGCTTTTCTTGATTCAGTGAGCCCTCCAGTGCTCTAGTTAGCCATCACTGTGGGAAATTTCCTCAGAATCCCTATCCCCTTCCTCATACAGACTTTCTTCCTCTGCTCTCAGCTGGACCAGGAGCTTGGCTCAGTGCTCAGCCATGGATCTCTGCCTCCACCTCTCTTCATTGTTGGATGTAGATTCTCTGATGACACTTAAGGTGGTTATTCATTTGATTCTAAGGAAAATCCTGCTTAGGCAGCCCCTCCACTATTGGTTGGAGACCTAGCCAGGAAAATCCTGTGAGTTCTTGAAGGTTTCCCTAGCACCCAGCACATCCCATGCTTATCTTTCTTGGCTTGTGATACCTTGCACAGGAGGATATTCTCCAAATTCATGCATTTGCCTGCAAATTTTAGAATGTGAATTAATTAATTAAGTAAGTAAGTAATTAAGTAATTAATTAATTAATTAATTTTTACAGCTGACCAGTACTCCATTGTGTAGATGCATCACAGTTTGTTAATTCATTCTTCAGTTGAGGGGCATCTAGGTTGTTTCCACGTTCTTGATATTATGAATAATGCTACTATGAACATAGTTGAGCTAATGCCTTTGGGGTACAGATGTGCATCCTTTGAGTATATACCCAATAGTGGTGTTGCTGGATCCTTGGGGATATTGATTCCCAGTTTTCTGAGGCACCACCATATGGCATTCCAGAGTGACCATACAAGTTTACACTCCCACCAACAATGGAGGAGTGTTCCCCTTGTTGCCTATCCCCTCCAGCATAGGCTGTGATCTGGGTTTTTGATCTTAGCCATTCTGAGAGGTGTAAGGTGGTATCTCAAAGTCGTTTTGATTTGCATTTCTCTAATGGCTAAAGATGTTGAGCAATTTTTTAAGTGTCTTTCAGCTGAGAATTTCCCCCCCCCCTTTTTTTAGCTCTGAGCCCCATTTTTTAATTGGGTTGTTTAGGTTTTGGGGCTCTAGTTTCTTGTGTTCTCTATATATTTTAGAGATCAGTCCTCTGTCCAATGTAGGGTTGGTGAAGATCTTTTCCCATTCTGTAGGCTGTCGTTTTGTCTTATTGACTGTGTCCTTTGCCTTACAGAAGCTTCTCAGTTTCAGGAGGTCCCATTTATTGTTGTTTTTAGTGTCTGTGCTACTGGTGTTATATTGATGAAGTGGTCACCTTTGCCAATGCGTTGGAGGGTATTTCCCTCTTTCTTTTCTATCAAGCTCAGTGTAGCTGGGTTTATGTTGAGTCTTTGATCCACTTGGATTTGAGTTTTGTGTAGGGTCATAGGTTTGGATCTATTTGCATTCTTCTACATACCACCATCCAGTTATGCCAACACCATTTGTTGAAGATACTATCTTTTTTTCCATTGAATATTTTGTCAAAAATCAGGTGTTCATAGGTGTGTGGGTTAATGTCGGGGTCTTCAATTTGATTCCACTGATCCACAAGTATGTTTTTATACTAGTACCCAGATGTTTTTATTACTGTTGCTCTATATTATAGCTTGAAGTCAGGGATAGTGTTGCCTTCTGAAGTTCTTTTATTGATCAGGATTGTTTTGGAAATCATGGGTTTCTTGTTATTCCATATGAATATTGTTCTTTCAAGGTCTGTAAAAAATTGTGCTGGGATTTTGATGGAGATTGCATTGAATCTGTAGATTGCTTTTGATAAGATTGCCATTTTTACTATGTTGATCCTCCCTATCCAGGAGCATGGGAGATCTTTCCATTTTCTGATATCCTCTTTAATTTCTTTCTTCAGCGATTGGGTGGAAGGTTCTGTATATATCTATTAAGTCCATTTGGGTCATAACATCTGTTAGATCCCTTATTTCTCTGTTGAGTTTCTGTCTGGCTCACCTATCCAAGGGTGAAAGTGGGGTATTGAAGTCTCCCACTATTAGTGTGTGAGGTTTGATGTGAGGTTTAAGCTTTAGTAGTGATTCTTTTACATATGTATGTGCCCTTGTGTTGGGAGCATAAATATTTAGGATTGAGAATTCATCTTGGTGGATTTTTTTCTGAGATGAATAAGTAGTGACCATTCTGGTCTCCTTTGATTGATTTTAGTTTGAAGTCTATTTTGTTAGCTATTTGGGTGGCTACACCTGCTTGTTTCTTAGGACGATTTGATTGGAAAATCTTTTCCCAACCCTTTACTTTGAGCCTGTGTTTGTCTTTGAAGTTGAGGTATGTTTTTGTATGTAACAGAACAATGGCTTCTGTTTTTGTATCCATCGTGTTAGGGTGTGTCTTTTATAGGTGAATTGAGTCCATTGATATTAATGACCAACGATTATTATTTCCTGTTAATTTTGGTGGTAGCTTGTACATATTTCCCTTCTTTGGGTTTTTCTTCTGTGGTATTATCGATTGTTTGTGGTTTCATGGGTGTATCTGGTTTCCTTAGGTTGGAGTTTTCCCTGTAGTGCTTTCTGTAGGGCAAGATTTGTAGATAGATATTGTTTAAATCTGGTTTTGTAGTGAAAGATCTTGTTTACTCCATCTATGGTGATTGATAGTTTTGCTGGGTATAGTAGTCTGGGTTGGCACCCTTGTTCTTTTAGTGTCTGTTTAACATCTGATCAGGACTTTCTTGCTTTCATTGTTTCCATTGAATAATATGGTGTTATTCTGGTATGTCTGCCTTTATGGGTAATTTGACCTTTTTTCTCTGCAGCTCTTAGTATTTTTTATTTGTTCTGTAGGTTTGGTGGCTTGATTATTATGTGGCAAGCAGACTTTTTTAGGGGGTCTAGTATATTTGGTGTTCTGTAAGCTTCTTGTATCTTTATAGGCATTTCCTTCTTTAGGTTGGGAAAGTTTTCTTCTATGATTTTGTTAAATATATATTCTGTACCTTTGAGCTGGTATTCTTTTCCTTCTTTGATTCCAACTATTCTCAGGTTTGGTCTTTTCATGGTATACCAAATTTCCTAGATGTTTTGTGTTATGACATTTTTGGTTTTAGTGTTTTCTTTAACTGACATATCTATTTTCACTATTGAATCTTCCACTCCAGAGATTCTCTCTTCCATCTCTTGCTTCTGTTGGTTATGTTTGCATCTGTAGCTTAGGTTCACTCTTTAGGTTTTCTATTTCCAGTTCTGCCTTGGTTTGTGCCTTATTTATTGCTTTTATTTCAATTTTTAATTCCTGGAATGTTTCTTTCACCTGTTTGTTTTCTTTTTCTTGGTTTTCTTTATTTTCTTTCAGGGATTTGTTCATCTCTTCCATTTTTTTTTGTTTGTATTTTCTTCTATTTCTTTAAGGGAGTTTTTTAATACCCTCTATAAAGCTTCTATTATTTTTATAAAGTTGTTTTTAAGGTTGTTTCCTTCTGTTTTCTCTTCAGATCTTGATGTTGTAGAACCATCAGCCTCTTCTGGTGGTGTTGTGTTGTGCCTTATAATGTTATATGTATTCTTGCACTGCCATCTGCCCATTGCTTCCTTGGTTCATTATTAGCTCTTGGTCAGCTCTTAGTCAGTTGTGAGCCTGGGGACTGAGTGTTTTCAGTAATTGCAGGGGCTGCTCTTATTCTGCTCTTTGTTGGCTGTAGGCCAAGGAGCTGTGTGTCTCCAGTTGTCACAGGGGTTGTTCTTAGTAGAGTCTTAGTTGGCTCTTAGTTGGCTCTTAGTCAGCTCTTAGTCAGCCGGGGAACAGAAGTGAGGCTTCTGGGTCCCTAGTTGTCAGTGAGTGATGATGCAGATTGCAGTTTGGGTGTGGTTTGCCCCATGGGATGTCCCTTCAGCTGTGTTTTGCTGTGGATTGGGCTTGAGGGGGCTCTCCCAGCTTTCTTTGGTTTAGGGCAGAGCTTGGTGTGGTTGGGATGGCAGGGGCAGTGTGTCGGGGTGCCACTCACCTCTTAGTCAGCTGTGGACCAGGAGGGAGGCTTCTCATCCAAAGTCTTTTGACTTCTTGAAGATGAGTATTTCTAGTTTTCTGTAAAGAGAAAAACAAAAGCTTGCCTAACACTTGGTGAGGATTTTTAAAAATAACTTAAAGAATTGTCACAACAAAGAATGAGCCATTATTTCTCCTTATTAAGAAATTTCTCTGTTAAAATCAAGTCTTCATTAATTTTGATGGTATCCATAGGTTTTCTTCACCTGCAGAAACAAAAGCAAAGCCTCTTCCCCAACGTAGCACATACCCTGGTTTTCATTCTGAAGTTAAAACATATTTGAAATAGACAAGCTGATTTAGCTCAATAGTTCTTTTCCTATAGTCCAATGCCTTTCAGCAGCTGTTGTTCCTTTCTCGTTAGCACTGAGAAAATTCAAAGTTAATAAAGCATTATGTAATTTACTTCTGGGGGTGTTTGTTACCCTTTTCTGTTTATTTAGCATATCCTTTAGAGTTTGATTTGATTTTTCTGTATCTGCTTGCTCTCTAGGATTGTGTGGTATACCTAAATATACTTTATATTGTAATAAGCAAAAACTGTTTCATTTTACTAGAGACTATGCTAGAGCACTGTCAGTCTTAATTTGTACAGGTATTCCCATGGTGACTGTAACTTCTAACAAATGTGTGATTACAGAATCAGCCTTTTCCAAGCTCAAAGCAGTTGCCCATTAAAATTATGAAAAAATATCTATTGTATGGTGTACATATTTTAATTTTCTAAATTCTGTAAAATAAAAAAAAAACATTCATCTGTAAAATTTCACTTCTATGTATACCTTTAGGATTACTTTCTGCTGGTAATGGAGTTTGGTTATAGAAGAATGAGGTAGGACTTTTTTATTTTTCAATTTCTTTGGCTAAGTCATAGAGAAGGAGAAGTCCCTTTTAAAAAACCTTTGCTATTAATATGATTTTTTAACTAGAACTCTGAGGCCTCCAGCACATTTCCTACCAATAATTTATCAATTTCATCATTTCCTTGTGCTAGATGGCTTGGAAGACCCACATGTGATTGGATGTACTTTATATATTAGAAATAATTCCTATTCCTTATTATTTCTTATAGCAGAATAACTAACAAAGTTAGTTCTGACTCATCAGGAACAAAGTCAACAGTTTCAATGTGTAAAACAACTTTTTCTGTATACTTCAGTAACTATGTTAAGAGGTTCTGTAAAATATTAATACCATAAAAATAGCATACAATTGTGACTTTTGGACAAAATTATAAATATTTTGAGCCACTTTACTTACATTTTCTGATTTGTAACCTGTATTTCTTGATTTATTTGCATCAATATAAAATGTAGGGGCTCCAGAAATTGGTGTTTCCCATACAATATGAAGAAGAATTCAGTTAGTTTTCTTTATCAATTGAATTCTTTTGCCTTTATATTGGGGATATTTGTTTTTAATGTCTCTCAAAAATTATTGCAAGGTCTTTGCCATGGTTCACTATCTGCCCATAACTGGTCAATTTCATCATTAGTTGAAGGTACAACAATTTCTGCTTGGTCCATTCTTGTCAACTGATGAAGACTTAATTTTCTTTTAAAAATCAAATCAGAAATCTTTTCTACATATATCTTTAATTTCTTACTTGCTTTATGTGGTAGAAATATCCATTCCAATATAATATTTTTCCTTTGCATTAAAATTCCTGTAGGAGAATGCTTAGAAAGTAAAATAATTGGAATGAAATTAAGGTCTGATCTACATGTGCATTATATAATTTCTTTTCTATCAAAGCCAATTCTCTTTCAGCTTCAGCTAATAAATCTTTTGTAAGTTCTTGTCGCCATCTAAGGTTTTGAATAAATTATTCAGTTTATCATTTTTTATCCCAGTAGTGGGCCATAAATTGCAAATGTCTCATAGCAATCTTTGAAAGTCATTAAGAATATGCAATCTATCTCTCCTAATTTGCACCTTTTGGGATCTAATTTGTTGTAGACCCATTTTATATCCTAAATAATTAATAGAACCTCCTCTTTGTATTTTTTTTTTTCAGGAAAAATTTGTAGTCCCCAACCAGGCAATTTTTTTTCTTCTTCAAAATTCTTTCTAATGTATATAGATTTGAACCAGTTAGTAGGGTGTCATCTATGTAGTGGTAAACAACAGATTGTAGAAATTGCCTAGATATTACTTCTAATGACTGTTGTACAAAATATTGGCACAGGGTGGGGGATATTTAACATTCCCTGTGGAACCTTCCACTGATATTTCTTTACAGGCTAAGAATTATTATAAGTAGGCACTATAAAGGCAAAGTCTTTTTCTTATAAAGATATAGTGAAGAAACAATCATTTAAATCAATAACTATAAGGCTAGGGAATTCCAGATTGTAGATATCCCATTAGTTGAATTACCTTGTTAACAGCTCTCAGATCTTTTACCATTCTCCATTTTTCAGATTTTTTTTTATAAAAAATACAGGAGAATTCCAAGGGCTGGTTGATTCTTTAATATGCTGGGCATTTAACTGCTCCTATACCAGCTGTTCTGAGGCCTGCAATTTCTTTTTTGTTAGAAGCATTGCTGAATCCATATAGGCTTCTCTGTTAACCATTTTAAAGGTAGTACTGTGAGTGTCTTTGAAAGATCAGCAGCTGTTGTGCCTTTTTTTTTTTGGTACAACCTGAATGGTCAATGGCTGTTTTTCGTAATAACTTCTAATATTTTTTACCAAAAACATATGTTAGTTTATGGTTTGTTTATGAAATTGTAGGAATGTTAAACTGAGTGTTCCATTACTATAATAAATCATGTCCCCTATGGCTTTAATTTTTCTATCTGTCCTTCTGGCTCTATATATTTGAGCAATCTAATGCTCTGTTTTACCTGGGATAACATTCCAGGTGAATCTCTAAAATATGAACATTTACCTCTTGGAGGTGCCAATTTGGATATCAAGATTCTGGTACAATTATTGTTATATCCGCACCCCTTGTTGGCCAATTCTTCAAAGACAGCGTCACTTATTTGTACTTTTTAACTTTTTAGTTTGTTCATTTATAAAATTTTGCCAAAATATTTGCTTTATGGTTTCTCCCAATTTTTGTTTACTTTTTTATAGCTGTTCTATTGTTCAAAGCAGCAGTCCCCCCCCCCACCCCATAGGCATTAGGTTCTTTAATTGCTGTGGAAAGGAGTTTCTTCAACAATGACAGGAAATGACAACTGCATTTGACATATGGGTCTGCAAGAGGCTTCTTGGGGAGTTTCTCAAAGGCAAAAAGTTACCTTGTCTGTCCCTTGTTGACCTAAATTTGTTAGTCCCATGTCTGTCTTTGAAACACCTTCTGCATAATCCAGAAGGGAGAGGTGTTCTGTTGGGGTTATTCTTAGCAAAAACATTGTTTCTTGGAACATTCTGTTTACAGTCCCCTTTGAGGTAACTTTGTTTACCACAACTGAAACTTTTGACATTTTGATTTTTCTTCAAACTTTTGGAAATGACATCTCCTATTCAAGCATCATCATAGTTATGAGAATCAATATTAATTGTACCACAGATCCATTCCTCCAAGGCTACTACTGATTTTGCCTTTGATAGCCTAATTATCTTTTTGCATTGTGAATTATCATTTTCAAAAGCCAGAGATTCAATTACTATTTGTCTAGCTTCTGAATTTGGTGTCATTCTGTTTACTGCTGAAGTTAATCTTTGTAAGAAATCAGTGAAGGTTTCTTTGGGCTTTGTATAACTTTTGTAAATAACTCAATTTTCTTTCCTACTTCTTCAATTCCATTCCAATCATTCAAGGCTACCTTTTGGTATAAAGTCAGGGGGTGGTCATCATACAAAATTATCTTCCTACATTGGCATAATCTCCCTCCCCAAGAAGTTGGTGCTGGGAGATTTCAATAACTCTAGCTCTACTTTGTTGTTCAATGGTCTTAGCCTCATCCTTCCACCAAGTCCTCCATTGGAAATGGGGACAAGCCTCCAAAACTGCTGCAAATAAATCTATCCAATCTTGAGGGATAATTCTATTATAACTTGATCACAAGTTTAACATCTGCTTCACAAATGGTGAGTATGTGCCATATAAGACTATTGCACCCTTGAATCTCCTCAAAGCTAACGTTTTCATGTGAGTCCACTGAGCTCTTACACAGTTTGAGGGACATCTATCATTTGGCAATTTTTGTAATTAAGGTTGGATTTTTGAAAGTCTTAGGCTATTTTTCTGTTACTTTATAATGCAACATTTAGATTGGTTCTCTTTTAAATTCCTCTGTTTGGGTCTGAATATCTCTAAAATTTGTTTTAGGAAGATTTTTCTAAGACTTTCATCTTGGAAATCATATTGACCGATTTTTTAAATGATAAGACAGAAATAATCAAACAAATAATATTTGTAATAGACGTTATGTAAATTCCATTTACATTAATTATTCTCTCACTTAATTGTTCCATTTTCATACCATCTAGTGTATTATCAAACATCGACCAACCTCCTTCCATTATAATACTGTTTCCCTTTTTTTCATGTGGGAAAAAAACCCTTTGTCTTAAACTAATTCCCCTTTGTAAGAAATTTCGTTGACTCACCAAATCTGCTGACAATGACAGTTCAGTTGATGGCGGAGTGAGGCAGCTACCTAGCATGGCAGCAGTCCACGAAGGGGGTCCAGTGAAAGCCACAGCCCACCAGGAGAGGGAAGAAACCAAAGTGCCAGCCATTTGCATGAAGAAACATGTAATAGTGGCTAACTCCTGCTAAGTCATGTGGCAGTGACTCCTGCCACACATAGCTCCAACTGTAAGCCACAAGCAAGTGGTTTTTTAAGTAAACTTGTGCCCCAAAAGGTAGACATCAGATGCTGCATGAATCCTAGTTGACCTTGTAATAAAAACCCAGAGCCAGATATTGGGACAAATGCTAAAAGATCAGAAAGACAGAGAAACAAGCCACAGACGTTTCTTACCTAGCAAACTTCTCAGCTGAAAGGGATAGATCCTGTCTCCACAAATCCTCAGACTGGATGAGGAGCAAAGGCAACTGCAAAGCTAAGATGGAAGGGGGACCAAACTCTGCCTCCTCCGGCTTTATATTCCTTCCCCCCCCCTCCCCAGTCATATCACCCCCTTTCTCAAACTTCCTAGTACTGCGATTAAAGGCCTGTGTCCTTTCTAAGTACTGGGAGCAGAGGCATGGGATCCCAAGTGCTGGGATTAAAGGTATGTGCCACTATTGCTTGGCTCTGTTTTTCTTTTGAACTGGATTAATCTCATCTAGTCCAGGCTGGCCTTGAACTCACAGAAATCCAAATGGATCTCTGCCTCAGGAGTGCTAAATTAAAGGTCTCTATCACCACTGCCTGACCTCTATGGCTAACTCAGTGGCTGGCTTTGTTCTCTGCTCTTCAGACAAGCTTTATTTGATACACAATATATCACCACAAACAGTTAAACAAAATTGATATTCTAACAAACAAACATTCTATTCGAGGTCAATTGACAATCAAATTAGCCGTCTACATGAAAACTTGCAAATGACTATTCATAGCTTCATTATGGCAGCCCAAACTAAAAGGAACCTAGATATTTACTGATTGGCAAATGTGTACACACTGTATAGGTATAAAATTAGATGCTGTTCCGCAATAAAGGGGAAAAAAACACAAATCATGTTACAATGAGGATCAAGCACTTCTGTGAGCTAAATAGCAACTTCTCTATGTCGTGTTGGTCCCTTCAAACATTCTGGCACTTATTTTTCTTCTCTCTTGACGATGAGGACAATCCCCATGATTTTTTTTAGTTCACTTAAAAATAGCTATATCAAAACATCATAATAAGTAAAAGCATCAGACATAAAAGATGTCTGGTTGTTGGTTCTACTTATGTAACAGAGCAGAATGAGCCAGAAGTTTCTGCTGAGGACTGAGCAGGAGTCTCCGCAAGTAGAAGGAAGGAGTCTGGGAAGTTCAGGGGAACGTTCAAAACATAGATTGTCATGGGCTGGTAGAATGGTTCAGTGGGTAGAGGTGCTTGCTCCCAAGCCCAGTGACCTGAGTTCAGCCCCTACTACTCACGTGATGGCAGAGCACAAGTTGTCCTCTCATCTCCACATGTGCACTGTAGCTTACAGGTGTACACACACACACACACACACACACACACACACACACACACGCACACACACATACACACATGAGCACATACACACACGCACGCATGCATGCACACACAATACACTCATGAGCACACGCATACATACACATATGAACACACACATACACACATGAGCACACACACATGCACGCATGCATGCACACACACACATACACTCATGAGCACACACATACATGAACACACATACACACATGAGCACACACACATGCACACATGCATGCACACACACATACACTCATGAGCACACACACACATACACACATGAGCACACACACATATACACACATACGCACGCATGCATGCACACACATACGTACAGACATACACGTATGCATACACACATGCACATATACATTTACACATATACACACACACAAATTTTTAACACTGGACTGATATGGTTGTAGCACTCAGTAAATAAGCTGAAAACAGTATCAGAATTGAATTGTTCCTTTACAATGTGTGGTATAAATTCAACCCTAATAAAGCTGTCTAAAAAGCGAACAAGAAAATCGTGGCAGTTTTCATCATGGGAAAAAGAAGAGTCTTCTATGGAGCAGGGCCAGGGCAGGACGAGAGTCAAGTCACTGTCCACACCCAGTACTGGTCACAAACAAGCTGTAGGGGGCAAAGCCATGCAGAGCTACCTTCTGATCGTGTGTAAATGGCATGCTTTTCAGCATGAGGTATTTCAATGCCATGAGAATATGTGAAGATCCAGTAAAAATTTATTCAGCAATAGTTACTTTGTAACATGCTTACAGTTTTTACCGGAAGAAGCCATAAACCAGTTTCCTCCGTCCCTAAAGTGGAAAAGAGAAGATGTGTATAGCTGCCCTTCAGCTAATAAACATAGAAACCCACAGCTTCCGGCCTGCAGTGTTCTTGAATTAGCCAACTGACTTTTGGAAGAAAAAGTGCTCTAATGTAAAACCCTTGAGCCCTGCCCGTCTCCTGAGATATGTGGGCCTATAGCTCAGTGGGTGCAGGAAAATAATGGGGATGGCTGTGAAGGCCCTTCTTCCAGTGAGATGTGACACAGTTCACTATTCATGGGACCAGGGGCATCGTAAGTAAAAGAAACCGTGGCAAAGTCACAGTCTTCTGGCGAGGATGGTTAATTAATAAGCGAGTTTATAAAGAGGCGATGGTGTCAGACATCAGTACTCAGTAACAGCATTTGGAAGCGCAGAATCTGGGCCACGTGTTTGGAGAACTGCACCAAGTAGGTTTTTAGTGAGGCCACAGAGTCCAGGCACTTTGGAAACTGTAGTTATATAATCGCTGTGGATACTGCTACCTATATTTTGCTTCTGTCTTTTGCACGAAGGGCTTCAGGGCAGATCATATTTTAAGGCTGGTGCTCAGGCTGTCTGGCTCTGTGATCTCACACTCAGACCAAGACCTGGTTCTCAGTAGGGTAGTAGCTCAGCAGTGTGGAGCTAAACCCCCGCTGAATTCTTTCCACACAGGGAGCTTTGGGGATTCAGGGCCCCCTTGCTGTGATCACTATGGTAATCGGACTAGCTGCCCATTCGGTGGACTCCAGGGAAGCATGGAGGCACCAGATATCACAAAGGCAGAAGCAGTTTCTCATTCTAAAGTGCACCGGGGAAATCTGGCCCTATCTGATGCTGAGATTATTGCCTGCCGTCGATGGGGTGTGTAAGAGTTAGTCGGATTTTGATTTTGAAATTCCTCGTATGAAACTTGCTTATCGTTGGACCCACTGGTTTTCATTACAGGTCTTTATGTTTGTCAACGGGGAACCAAAGCCCACAGCTGACTTCCCCAGTTATCACACTCGTCCAGCCCCCAGTGCCTTTCCCCTGTGCCCCATATGTCCAGCCAGAGAGGGGCTCTTCGGCTCACACAGCCCCTAACTCAGAAAGCCACAGCTGGACAGTACTTCCTGCTGTCACAGATATTTGTCAGCTCAATGTCAGAAGCAGCTAAGAAACCGACCTGTGGAGGGACAGAAGCAGAGGAGTGGCTGAGGGAGCATGATTCACTCCCAGCTCATACCCAGTCATCTCTGCAGATGCTTAAGGCCCATGACTGAGGTTTGACAAGGTAGACAGTGAGCCGAGTGAGGCCAAATCACATCCACTAAAAGATCTAAACTCAAAAGGGAAATAAAGGAAATAGAGAATATTTCTTTAACTTCGGATGTGCTTAGCAGAAACTCATTCCCAAGTTCTGAAGGGTGGCTTCTCAATTTTGGCTCAGCAGTTACTTAAGACATTCAAGAAACATGCACAGGCTCTTGGAGAGTGGTACCCTCTGCCTTGGTTACTGGATACACAGTGTCAGGCTTTACGCTGGAGGCAGAGCAAAGTCTCATTGATGGTGGTTCAAGGAGGAGATTTCAGTGGTCACTCAGCTGAAGGACAGTTTCATCCCAGAGTGGCAAGGTAAAGGTGTGTGTGCTCTTTCGATGTCTAATAGGAGTCTCTCTCCCAACAGAGGAGCATGGGCTGGAAGTCAGGTGAGCAGGGGATAAGATGTGCTCTTGCTCTGTCTGCAGTATCTCTGTTTAGGGCCCACTTACTCTGAGGTCCTGCTGTTGCTAACCTAGTGCCCCATCCGACTGCAAAGCCTCCAGGGTACTAGGTCTACTTTTTAAATTAGAAGTTATAGTTTAGTCATTTTGGGGTAAAGCGATTTATACATAATCACAACAAAAGAATGAAGTGTTTCAGAATTACTAAAAGTGAAGGCTTTAAGTGTTTTCTACACACACACACAAAGATGTGAGGTGGTGAATTGTTAGTTATCTTGACTTAGTCATTAGATAATGTTAATCTATAAACGATACATCATAGTATATGTACAGCTGCATGAGATGGATGATGGTAGTAGGAGGTTTCTGTCCTGGACTTTCGGGCCTAGCCTCAAGGTTTAGGCCCGCAGACCCGCAGAGACACACAGATGCTTACAGTAGTTTTAGGCTGATCAGCCTAAGGCCCAGGCATATAACTTGCTAATTCTTTACCCTTAAATTAACCCATGACTCTTATCCTGTTCAGCCATGCGGCTCGGCACCTTTTCTCAGAGCAGCATAGTTGTCCCCTGTTTCTTCTGGCTTCTCTCTGGCATTCTGCTCTGTTCTGCCTGTTCCTAGAGTCTTCTTAGTCTGGTAGCCCCGCCCACACTTCCTGTCTGCCTTTGGCCAATCAGTGCTTTTTATTAAACTCATAGGCGGAACAATTATTTACAATGGAACAACTTAATCCCCCTACAGATGATTGTTGATTAAAAATAAAAAAATAAAATGGCGTATTCCATAGATGAGACATTATATGTCTAAGTTAGGCACGTAAACAACCTAACCCCTGGCTACCCTCATCTTATCGACACTTGGCCCAGCAGAGGCTGAAGGTGACTCAGCAAAGCGTCTAATACAATTGTTCCTGATAATATTTGTTTTTTCAATTTCTGTTAATGTATTTTGTCTCAGGTTGATATAAAACAGTTTAAAATATATTTTAGAGTTTCAGCATCATTTTTTCAATGATTTTGTATGTGTGTGGGAATCATCTGGCTAGAATTTGATTTATAATTTAGTTTTAGAATATTTTTATTACTAATCTGAGGTCTAAATCACTGATGTTTGTCTGAACTCAGTTCCTGCTCCTACTCATAGCTTCTTTTCCCACGTTTTATTTTCATGCTGCTGGAAGATACTTTTTAATTTTCCTCTTTCCAGTAAAAAAAAATCCGTATAATCACAGTAAAACCTTCCTAACAGCAGCTCCAGGGGCAGTAGCATTTGATGTCATAAGATCCACTATGACCATGGAGAAAACCATGGGCTGGCGTCCAAGTTAAGTAAAGGCTTGAAAAACTAAATAAATACCAGCATTCATATCTCATTTTTTCCAGCTGCAGATATTACGGAACTAGCTGCCCCATACTTCAGCCATCATGCCACCTCCGCCGTGATGAACCCCGAAAGTGTGAGGCTAACCACTTCCATTTCCTTAGGATGCCTGGGTATTTTGTTTCAGTAGTCAGACAAGTAACTGAGAATATCTTTTTCCTTAGAATTTGAAAATTCAAGGCCAATCGTAGAAGGTTTTTCTCTGCTGTTCAGTGACCCTCCGGAGTGTGACTTTCATTGATCTTACTCAGTAATAAGGAATTTGTGTTGCCTTGCACTTCATGATCCTTTGCTTCAGGCAGGTTTGCTTTACTGAGTATCTAATGGCCATTTTGCTCTGCTCTTCCATTGAGTTCTTAGGAGCGCTTGCCACCTGTTTCCTGATTTCATCTATTGCCTACAGTACCCACTGGATGCTTTCTTCACTCACTGCTCAGATCTGTTTTCTTTGCCTAAGCCTGTTAGTGGTGTTGGTCCCCAACCCAGCTTTGATGCATCTCCACTTCAGATGCTCAGGATAGGAAAGGAGCACCTGCTGCAGGACCTGCTGCCTGCAGGTCAAACTTGTTGCATTAAGAAGCTTTTATATTTTTCTGAAATGGAGTCTCATCAGATTTGTTCAATTGTGCATGAGTTGTTCTGCAGCAACTACAGGATATTATTAGCAGAAACTGTTGAAATATGGTCAAAAGAATTTATTTCTATACAACCTTTTATTTTTTTATATATATATGCTTTAAAGAAAATGCTGTTGTAACACATTTGTAATAGCTTTTTGGATATCATTTCTCCTTTCTTACAATCTGGCTTTATATTCCCAGGAAGGCTTTTTAGAAGCTTCATAATTCTGTTTCATCTGCAATATACCTGCTCAGCTCATAAACAGTTCAGCTCCACTTTTCCATGGATGAGATGAAATATCTCAGATGTCTGTCCCACTATGGTAATAATTTGAGAGATATTTCACAGAAATTGTTGAGTTCTGTTAGAAACCACACACATTTGACACCCTAATATCCTAAAGTAGCACGATAGTTAACTCAAGGTAATTACAAAAACTATTCCTCATCCCATTGACAGAAACTGTGATAGCAATGCTGAGTGAGATTCAGAGAAAGAAGAGGGTGGCACACATGAAAGAGGGAGGGAGAACTAAGAAACATGAAATTACAGACATAAAAGGGTCCTTAAATACCATTCAGCTCACCTTATAGAGACATGGAGGCTGGGAAAGTCAACATAATCTGTGTGTGTACATGACCTTTGCATGTATATGACTCATGCACGAACATGATCTGTATATTCATATTATCTGTGCATATATATGACCTGTGTCTGTGCATATGGTCTGTGAGTATATAACATGCACGTACATGACCTGTGTGTTTATATGATCTGTGAATATATATGACCCTTGCAAGTACATGACCTGTATATTATATTACCTATGCATGTACGTGACCTGGGTCTGTAATATGATCTGTGAATATATATAACAAGCATGTACATTACCTGTGTCTATATATGATCTGTGCATGTAAATGATCCATGCATGTACATGACCTGTGTGTTTATATGATCTGTGCATGTTTATGACCTGTACATGTACATGAAGGTTATACTCTAAACGAAGGGGAATTAAATGAATGTAGTTAGCCTGGTTTTAGGCAAATCACATCTTTCTTCTAGAAATCTTATGTTGGAAGATTCTTAAATTAGTTTTTTGCTGTATCCTCCAAGCTTATCACTCTAGTAAGCCCTGCAAAGCTACTAGTCTCTTCCGTGGATACACAGATAGGTGTGTAATCTAATCTAAGCTACTCAGTGCCCTTCCATAGGATTTTAGATTTTGACTGAAGGGAAGAAGGAAGATCCTCTCTGTTGATAAAGTTGGAGAAGGCTGAGATGCAAAATGTCTAAGAAACTGAACAGACAGAGAAGGCTAGGGAGGGATTTCCAGGCAAAGAAGTCAAGCCAAGATACTGAGGCCAAGATGTCACACACTCTGTTGTGACATCTTGAGACAATGACCACCTCAGCAGGTCAAGAATCATCAGGATGATGAGAGCTCACAAGGACAGGTTCCCTAGAGTGGAAACGTGTGGTAATGCTACAGGAAGAGCTCTGAATGGGTGATGGGGAGGGTTCTATACATCATTCACACTGTTCTGAAGACATACTCTCCTGGTGTGATAAACTAGAGCACACAAGTACTATACATTTCTCTTAGCAGTCTCAATTGCGGATTTCCTACTGAAATTGAAAAGGAGCATTGACTTATCCACAGAGGATATAAAGCAAAAAGAAAATGTTAGCTGTAATTAAGTTTGAGAAGTCGCTTCAGTATCTTCACACCTTTGCTGGTTCAAGTGGTTTTGAATTCTGGCAGAATGTGCCTCTTTGTGTCCCTGCCACTCTTGTGAGCACAGCCCCACTGGAAGCCTCATCGCTGAGTTATTTCTGTTTCTTATCTGGGGATTCTTTAGTGTCCCAGGCACATTTCCCATCTTCTCATTTGATTGCATTGTGCTCATATGTTACTGCACACCTCACCCTATCCAATTTAGTGGATTTGTGTGGACTTCCTGTCAAGAAAAGAGGGAATCGCTGATCCATGTAAGCCAATCTGAATGGAACCCTGGTGTTAGACTCCAAGTGAGTGAAAGTTTATATCAGCTTAGCTGTCAAGACTCATAATTTTTTTTTTCAGGAGGGCACACTTGCCATGAAGCCTCAGGAAGGATGGGCAAGCCTGGAGAAGCACAGTATGTGAGAATCCTGTCACTCCTGTGCAGTTCTATCCCACATCCACTGTGGTGGCTGCTTAGACTAGCAACGTTAGTTAGAAACCCACTTTTCCTCCCTGCCAGAGTGAAAACAAAGCCATATAGCCTGGTTTCCATGGGGTTTAGAAGAATGAATGAGAACAGTACCTCTGAAATGTGAGTTATTTTGGCATGGGTAATGGAAGGGAACCAGGAATTCATTATAAGCTTCCCATGGGCCATCAAGAGCTTCCTCACTGATGCCAGTCGGCTTGTGACAGTTGCTTGTGTCTCCTCTCCAAGCTGCTTCCTGATGACTTTTTACTCATTTTTTTTTCAGATTTTTTTTTTTTTTTGTCTGTGCCCTTGTTCTATGGTCTTGCTTTTTGCCGCTTTGCACTACTGTCTTAACAATTGTATCAGAAACAAATAGAAGAAGAAAAAAAAAAAAGAACCAGATCAGGTTAGATACTTAATACAACAGGAAAAATAACGTTCAAATGTTCTAAGCCACTGACACAACACAACTTTTAGTTGCTAAGTATTTGTTCAGAATCGTGGTCACAAATGAAGCATGACTACTGAGCAAACCTGCTCACACACTAAGCTCTTAGGGTGACAGACTGGAGTGTGGTGGGTGAATCTACAGTCTGCTGTGAACAGGGGTGACAAAGTAAGAAGGAGAGTGGTCTGCTCATAGCGAGCCCTTGTTCTTCCAATTTTAGGAAGCCACCCATTCTCTTGGAAAGCAAATCCAGAATAGCTTCAAGTAGATGCTAATGGCCGAATCATATTTTCTTATTAAACTAAGGAATGAAGAGATGAGACCTCCTCACCCATAGGCCTAGGTCTTGCAAGTCTGCTTCGTTTGGGAGCAACCTTTGTCTGGAGAGTACCTCCTTCCCTCTCCTGTCTTCCTCACCCCTGCTGCCATCTTTACACTCACAGAGGTAACAGTCTTTCTTTTGGGCCACCAACTAGTCCCAGCTCATGACATGGAGACTTATTATTACTTATAACTGTTTGGCCTAGCTTAGGCTCATTTCTTTCTAGGCCATAACTTAACCTGTTTCTCTTTGTCTGTGTGTATCAAAGGGGTTTCTTGGTCTCAAACAGCTGAGATCCAGACCCACAGACCTGCCGTGCCAGACCCATAACACCCACGTCTGCTGCTCAGGCCCCCAGAAATGACTCAGACACTTATATTAACTTCATGCTGTTTGGCCTATGGCTCAGGTGTATTGCTAGCTAGCTCTTACATCTTAAATCAACCCATTTCTATTAATTTTTCCTGCCACATGGCCCGTGGCTCAACTGTGTTCCTTACATGTTGCTCTTGGGCAGCTTGCTGGATCTGCCTGACTCCACCCTGCTTCTCCTACCTATGCTCTGATTTCTCCTCCTACTTCTTCTATGGTGCCTGTCATGGTCCAAAACAGCTCCTTTATTTAAAGATTGATATTCACAGCATACAGAAAGGTATTCCCACATCATCTGTGTTTTGTCTTGGGCTTTTTACTTTTACTTCCTTCTTTCCTTCTTTCCTTCTTTCCTTCTTTCCTTCTTTCCTTCTTTCCTTCCTTCTTTCCTTCCTTCCTTCCTTCCTTCCTTCCTTCCTTCCTTCCTTCCTTCCTTCCTTCCTTCCTTCTTTCCTTCCTTCCTTCCTTCCTTTCTTCCTTTCCAGCTGGTTAATGGTTACCTGGCTTCTGGCCCCAGGCATTCTCGCTCTCTCTCTCTCTCCTAAATTTCCCCTCCTAATTATTTTCTTTCTGCCTGCCAGCCCCATCTATCCTGCCCAGCTTTTGGCCGTTCAGCTTTTCATTAGACCAATCAGGTGCCTTAGGCAGGCAAGGTAAAATAGCAACACATCTTTACATAATTAAGCCAATGCATCATAAACAATTGCAACACACCTTTACACTGTTGAAGTAATATCCCACAACACATAGACCTAGCTCCAGCACCAGCGGTTGGAGGCCATCTTTGCCTGGTTCAATGAAATAGTCAGGCACCAGCTTTATCTGGCCTAGCTCTGGCTGTGCAGCTTCTGAATGGCCCCAATCTAAAGCAAATCAAGTTCTCACATGAGAGTGCAGCCAAAGAAAGAAGCCCATATGTCCAAGTCACAACATAAAAACAGTATGAATGATCAAGTCAGTATGCTTCCTAACAAACCTACTCATCCGATGGAGATGTTCCCTTAATGAGAATTATCTAGATGTACTCCAAAGCACAGAATTTGAAGAAAAATTATAGACTTTATTACAGAATTCAAAGTGTTTAAAGAAGACACAAACTCTTTATTGAACTTCAAGAGGATGCTTGAGTGATGGCCAAGAAAATGCAAATATACAGCTGAACAGTTTAGGATTTGAAACTAGAACTCAGTAAAGGATGGAAGTATCAAGGAGAACTTAACTGCAGTGAAGTTAAAACTGAAAGCTCACCAACTTAATTAGGATGGTTAAGGGGAAGCCTTACAAGTAGAATGCCAGGTAGAAGACAGATGTACTGGGTTTCTATTTCTATGACAAAACATCATAACCAAAAACAGTTTGGGGAGGAAGGGGTTTATTTCAGTCCACTAATCTCAGATCATATACTCCATCATGGAGGCAAGTCAGGGTGGGAACCTAGAGGCAAGAATTCAAGGGGCCATACTGGCCTGCCCCCCATGGCTTAATCATCTTGCTTTCTTATAGCACCCAGGACCACCATCTCAGGGCAGGGGCTACACTCCACCATGAGCTAGCCCTCCCATATTAATCATCAATCAAGAAAATTCACAATAGGCTTGGGCCCAAAATCTTTCAGTGTTTAAAAATCCAAACACTTAAAAAAAAAAAGTTCACTCTCTTTAAATACCTCAAACCTCTCTAAAAAATCCAAAATCTCTTTGAAACTCCACCTTCTTTCTAAAACTCCCAAGTCTCTCTCTCTCTCAAAAAAAAATCTCAACTCATAACTGTGAGTTTCTGTAAAGAAAATGAAAAAGTCTATCAACTTAAATGCTTTCTTATTTCAAGGGGAAAGAATAATCACAATCAGGTAAACAGTCCTCCTGAGGACTTGAACAGCCAGCCATAGAACACGCATCTCATCTCATAGGTGCAGATCAGCTCTGCTCCGGGCTACTCCCAGTCTTGGCAGTTATCTCATGAACTGGCATCCTCCATATGCTGGAGTCTTCACAGCAACTGTGCCACACAACATCTTCACCTATAGCCTCTCCTACAACCTCTCTATACAACCCCACCAATTTTGGGGTGTTCACTGGTACTAAGGGTGCATCTCCACCAGTGGTATCTCCTGGCCTCTCATAGGGACAAGCCTCAGCTGCTCTTCATGACTCCTTCATGTCTTCAAAAGAGTTCCATGTGGGAAACTTACATGGTTCCGAGTCTGGCTGGCAGCATGGCAACTTTGGTCACCTCTGGAATACAGCGACTGTTTGTTGACCCTGAGGAAACTCTTCCCCAGTAGGTTTACCTCAGTAACTCTGGTCTTTTCTTAATTACTGATAATTTCCAAGTTAACCAGCATAAATTGTTGCAGTAAATCAATTTCACATAGTGGCCCTTTACCACATCTCCATTTCTCTGTGACTCTCCTGACCCAGAGAATATAACAAGGTGTTATATCTGCCTCACATGGTTGGGACTCAAGTAAGGGACATGTATCCTTCATCCTGTTCTCATTTCTGGTCTTTCCAGAGTTACTCTGTCCTATTGCAGCTGTCCATAGGAACCCCTCCTCCTAGCCCACCTCAATCCCCAAGGACTTAGCCTTTTAACTCAGACCTAAACTTTCCCTACTTTGTCTGTTATACCTACTTCAGCCTTTCCTTCCAGTTCATCCCATTTCTTGTGACTCCCCACAGATCTGGAGATAAGTCATCACCAGGGACCCCATACACACCCTAGGATCCAGGGTGGACAACAGCAACCAAAGAACTTACTGAAGAGATGAGACCAGATATTTTCACCATTGAACATCTTACCTCTAGATGTCAGATCCAAGTGTAAAACACAGAATGAAGCAATAGGACAATATACCTTCTCCAGAAGCCAGCAGCCCTGCTGTGTTAGCCCCAGGGAAGTCAATTTAGCCAAACCACAAGACAAGGATTTCAGAATAGCAATTATGATTATGTTAAAAGATCTTAATGAGTAATAATGGCCTTAATGAAGACTATGAAAACACAAATGGCTGAATGAAATAAGGGAAACAATGCAAGATATTAAAGTACAATTTAAAAAAGAAACAGAACCACTAAAGAAAACCCAAACTAAAATAAAACTAGAAAGACACAAGACTCAGGATGTCAAACAAAAACCCAGAGGGTCAGCCTCACTCACCAACAGAAGAAACACGTCAAAGACAGATTTCAAGTCTTGAAGACTAAGTTGAAGAAATGGATAGCTCAGTCATAGAAAATGTTCTTTCTCAAAAAGGCATAGAAAATATTTTCAACAAAATCAAGAACAATTTCCTCAACTAAAACAAAAAGATGCCTGTCAAGCTACAAGATACAGAACACCAAACAGATAGGACCAGGAAAGAAACTCAGCACCACACACAACTTTAGGATCATGTATGACCTGTTAGGATCGTGTGTGACCTGTTAGGATCATGTGTGAGTTGTTTGGATCGTGTGTGACCTGTTAGGATCGTGTGTGAGCTGTTAGGATCATGTGTGACCGGTTAGGATCATGTGTGGCCTGTTAGGATCATGTGTGACCTGTTAGGATCGTGTGTGACCTGTTAGGATCGTGTGTGACCTGTTAGGATCATGTGTGAGCTGTTAGGATCATGTGTGACCGGTTAGGATCATGTGTGACCGGTTAGGATCATGTGTGACCGGTTAGGATCATGTGTGACCTGTTAGGATCATGTGTGAGCTGTTAGGATCATGTGTGAGCTGTTAGGATCGTGTGTGGCCTGTTAGGATCGTGTGTGACCTGTTAGGATCATGTGTGAGCTGTTAGGATCATGTGTGACCTGTTAGGATCATGTATGATCTGATACTATAATGAATACCTGGTTATCTGATGGCAGGTGTCTATAAATAGAGAGGCCTCAAATGCCTTGTGCAGGGATGTGGTGGGAGGCAGCTACAGGCAGCAGGAGACACTTAGAAGCTGTTTATATGTAGGTCTTTGTTATTATAAGAGAGAGAGAAGATTATAAGAACAGATGTAATAGCAGAAAGAGAGAGAGAGAAAAGAAAGAGGATGAGCGAGAGAAGAGATAAAAATGCTCCTGAGAGAGAATGAAAAATAAGAGAGTCAGCAGCCAGAATTCTTCTTGATTAAGGCTCAGGAGAGGGTGTGGCTTCATAAATTAAGACAATGATCAAACATTAAATTACAGAACAATGAAAGGCTCTTAAAAGCGGCCACAGGCCGCGTCACCTGTAAGTGCAGGCCCATTACAGTAATACCTGATTTCTCAATAGAGACTCTGAAAGCCAGAAGGACCTGATGGAGGTATTACAACCTCTAAAATTCTACAGATGCCAGCCCTGACTACTTACTATATCCATCAAAACCACCTATCATAACAGTAGAGAAAGAAAAACCCTTCATGATAAAATCAAAAGTAAGAAGTTTCTGTCTGCCTGTCCAGATCTGAAGAAGGCATTAGAAGGATTGACGTGGTAAACTGTACTCAAGAGGAATAAATAACCCCAGAATAGTTAGTCTAATAAAGGGGGAAGATAACCTCACGCCATCACAATAAAAGTAACAGGAATTACTAAACAGTGCTCACTTACAACTCTTAATATTAATGGTCTTAATTCCCCAGTAAAAAGATATAGGCTGACAGATTAGAGAACAGGATGTATTTCTCTTGCATCCAAGAAACACATCTCACTACCAAGGGCAGATAGACATCACCTTAGGATAAAAGGATGGAAAAAAATATTCAAAGTAAATGGGACCAAGAAGCAAGAAGGTATGTAGTTATTTTGATATATGACAAAAACTCCCTTTCTTTCCCTAAAAAACTCTCAGAAAATTACAAATCAAAATCACTTATGGGTACAGATAAAAAAATTTCAACAAAGTACTTGCAAACCAAATTCAATAACGCATCAAAAAGATCATCCATCATGATTAAGTTGGTTTCATCCCAGAGACGGAAGAGTGGTTCAGTCTATATAAATCAATAAACATAATTCACCATGCGAACAGACTGAAAGAAAAAACATGATCATCTCATCAGTTGCTGAAAACCCCTTTTTAGATAAAATCTGCCATAGCTTTATGATGAAAATCCTAGAGAGAGTGGGGAAGCAAGGGACATACTTCAGCACAATAAAGGCAGTTATGGCAAGTCCACGACCAATATCTTCCTAAACAGAAAGAAATGGAAAGCATATTCACCAAAATCAGGAAAAAGACAAGCATTTCTACTCTCTCCAAATCTGTTCAGTATGGCACACAATTCTTAGCTAGAACAATGCTATAACTGAAGGGGAGGGGCTTACACACAGAAAAGGAAGGAAGAAGTGAAATACACTTATTTGCAGATGATGCTATTTTATACATAAAAGACCCTAAAGACTCCACCAGGAAGTTTCTCAGCTGATAAACACTTTCAGCAAAGCAGTAGGATATAAAATTAACATAAAAATGATAACCTTCTTACACACAAATGATAAACTGAGAAAGAAGTCAGGGAAGCATTGCTTTTCACAATACCATCAACAAATATACTAAGATTACTCTAACCAAGCAAGTAAAAGTCTTGTGTAATATAAACTTAAAGTCTTTGAGGAAATAAATTGAAGAAGACACTAGAAAATGGAAAAATGTTCCATCCTACCAAAAGCAATCCATAGATTCAATCCAATTTCCATCAAAATTCCACCATAATTTTTCTCTTGATATGGACAACAAATCCTCAACTTGATTCAAAATGGTGAAAAAACCCCCCACAAACTCAAAGTAGTTAAAACAATACTGAGAAATAAAAGAACTATAGGAGGTTTCACCATCCAAGACCTCTAATTGTACTATAGCCGAGTGGTACTCACATAAAAACAGACATGTTGATCAGTTGAGTCAAATTAAAGACCCCCAAATGAGTTAACATACTTATGGACTCCTGATTTTTGCTAAGGAATCCAGAAATTCACACTGGAAAAAAGACAGTATCTTCAACAAATGGTGCTGGTCAAGCTGGATGGCTGTGTATATATATATATATTGATCTATATTTATCACACTGCCTAAAATTTGGCTACAAATGGATCAAGGGCCTTGTGTCAGACCATGTACACTGAATCTGATAGACGAGAAAGTGGGGAATAGTCTTGAACTCGTTGGGAGAAAGTGAGGAATAGTCTTGAACTCGTTGGCACAGGAAAAGATTTTCTGAACAGAACACCGATAGTGCAGATACGAGGACCAACACTTAGTAAATGAGACCTCATGAAACAGAAAAGCTCTTCACGGCAAAAAAAAAAAACCCCAATCAACCAGGAGAAGAGGAAGCCCAGAGAACAGCAGAGAATTGTCCTAAAGAGTTAAAATCCAAATGACCCATTTAAAAAATGTGCCTGTGGCTTGCCTGAGTGTTCTCCAATAGAGAAAAAAAATATGGCTAAGGAATACTTATTTTAAAAAAGATTCATCATCCGTAGCAATAAAGGAAATGCAAGTCAAAATGACTTTGAGATCTCATCCCGGTAAGAAGGGCAAAGTTCAATAAAACGATTGACAGAAAATGCTGGAGGGGTGAAGGGAAAGGAGAGCCTTATTCACTGTTAGAACTGCACACAGATGCAGCCGCTATGGAAATCAGTGTTGAGAACTCTCATAAAGTTATAAAAAATTAATCTACAGGATGATCCAGCTATACCTCTCCGTGGCATGTACCTAAAGGACTCAACAGTCTACTCCACAAACACTGCACTCACAAGAGCAAGGAAATGGGAGCATCGTAAATGTCTTGCAGCTGACCGAGAGGATAATGACAATGTGGTGGTGTACATGGTAGGATACTGTTCAGTGCTAAGAAAAGTGAAGTCATGAGCTTTACAGGAAATGAGCAAAAAGAGGAAAGATACTGAGTGAGGATACCTAGAAACAGAAAGACAGACAAACATTGCACGTTCTCGGTTATAAATGGCTCCTGGCTCTAAAGCTCCAGGGGGGAATAGCGGCATAGAGGTAATACAGAGAATGGAGTGAAATAATGGCAGGGGGGACCCCAGAGAGGGGTGGGAGGCAAATGAAGAATGTTGGAGACAAGTAAACGGGGAGAGCAGAGTGTAATTATTTGGTAGGGGAAATAGGAGGAAAAGGGAGGCTCCGTAGGGAAGGGGAGAGGTTTATAAAATAAAGTACATCACTGAAAATGCCACACAGATCATAGTCTTAACTACTTTCCAATAACAATAATAACAACAACCTATAATACATGTAATTTGTTATATAAATATCCATGAATAGTTTGAATAAATTTCTCATGTGGGTTGATGGTGTTCCTTCCAAGAGCCAAACACCATCTAACACAAACCCCAATACTAAATATGAGAGTCAGGCCTGCCCAAGAGACTTTTATTTCTGTTACTCTTGATTACCCCCCTCCCCAGAGGTGGAAGTTAGGTCCTATTGCATTCCAGAAACAGGTCCTAGGGACACTTGAGCTAGAATTGACATAAAGTCCACTTCCTGAGGGCTAGATTCATGGTACCAGAAGTGTCTACACAAGCTTCTGAAGGAGGGAGGCAGTCAACAGTCTCACCCAGTTACAGCACCTATGAAATACATCAAGGACCAGCATGGCATAGAACCCTACAGGTGTAGTCATATCTCTCTGTCTCTCTGTCTCTCTGTCTCTGTCTCTGTCTCTGTCTCTCTCTCTCTCTGTCCCTGTCTCTCTCTCTCTCTCTCTCTCTCTCTCTCTCTCTCTCTCTCTCTCTCTCTCTCTCTCACACACACACACACACACACACACACACACACACTTTGGTGGTAACCAACTACTCTGTAATTGGGCTTAAGATCCTTTCAACAAGAGGGAAACCATGCCTGGTACTAGAAACTTGCCCTGCCAGCGGGGGTCTTCAACGGAGACTCTAGAAGGGAGAAAGGTGAATGACAAGGACAAGGGAAACGAAGAACGGCGGCAAGTCTGATTCCTGATCAAACTGCACTATTTTATTCTTCTCGTGTATGTTTTATAGCAAGCTAGGTGGGAAGTAGGTGCAGGTTGGAGAGGTCTCAGAGCCAAGTTGCCTAGCAACCTGGCCACAACTTGTTCTCAGTAATGGTCAGTTGCACAGGTACTGGAACTTGGGCTTTTTCCAGGGGCTTTGTGTGATTCTATGAAATAGCCCAGGCAGAGAGGGAGAACAGAAACTTAGTTTCTGGGAGGGGAAATAGAAACTTAGTATCTGGCAGCAATATGGCATGGCTCTTGTTCGTTCCCAGCATCTCCTTCCTTAATTTTTATTTTTGAAAGGGGGGATGCCCACCTATAGGAGGTGGTAGACCTTAGCCAGCTGGGGGAGATATTGACCTGGCTCCTCCAAGAGGTTCATGAGGATACTTCATTAAGGCATCTTTTGTGGAGGAGAGGGCCTAGGCCCATCCAAGCAAACGGAGGGGCCGATGGATGTCAAGCTCTATGCAAGCCAGGTTTGTCTCTCCGGGGACCCAAGCCTGTTGGCTGTCATTTGGCTTCCCCGTGTGGTGCTTGGTCTCACACCCAGCAGTGTCCATACTGACTCTGTGTCAGTAAGCACCGACTCGGGTATTATGCTGCTCCTAAAGGAGGGGTCTGAGGCATGTTTTCATGATTAATGCCTCTGTCAATCATATCGAGCCCGTGATAGTGAATTTGGATTTGGCTGCCAAGTAGGACATTAACCTGATCCTTAATAAAAATTGAAAGCCTCTTGAGGACCCAGGGGCCAAGGGAAAGCAGAAGCAAAATGGCAGCCAGGGGACCCAGCAAGGGAAAGAGGTAGGGGAGCACTCCTTGTAGCCCCCACCAACTACGGGAGACCTGTTCATCCAACGCTCTTTCTTGTTTTTCAATAGACTCTTATAGGCGCTTGATACAGTCATGAACAATCCCGCTCTGAGTCACATAAAAACAGCATTCTTCCTGTAAAAAAAAACACAAAGAAACCTAACGAACGACTCACTGCTGGTAAAATCATAGTTAGTGGAGGAGAATCTCCAACCACTAATTTACTAAACCAGAGTAATCCCTAATGATAATCTATACATATTTGTCTTTATATCCACAGATACAATGTATCTGGAAATAAAAGAGAGGTGACAACAGAGGACAAAGTGGGAGAGCTTATGCCTGCTAATGTCAAAACCTATAGTGCGACACTGTATCTTTTACACCAGTCCTCAAAGTCAAAGTCAGGAAGATCTCTGTGAATCCAAGGTCAGCTTGGTCTGCATAGTGAATTCCAAGACAGCCAGGGTTACATGGTAAGACCCTGTTTCACCAACAAAAGTAAACAAACATAAAACAATAAAAGACACCACCACCAACAAAACCCTTTCAATAGAATCAGAATAATTAAAACTATCCTACTTGCAAAAGGGGATTAATTAGACCAAGAAAAGCTGGAACCCCTCCAAAGAATCCCCCTTCCCAAAGACCCATGAATATATCTTCACAAATGTGAATAAAATAATAGCCTTCTCAACAAATAGTTCTATATTTATAATAGAGTCATAATATCAAACAGGTCCCTATCTCACACCATAAGTGGTGAGCAGGCTGTTGCCTAAAATTAAGAAACACAACAATGAAGACTTCTTGAGGTATGCTGGGAGAGGCAAACATAATTTAGATAGGGCACATGAGCCATCAGATACAAAGGAAACAAACACTAGAATTAACTTATAACTTGTAATAGCACCACAGAAAAGTGAAAAGGCATAGAGATGTAATGTGACGCCTGCATCACCCGAACAAGCTTCATATCGAGCAAGGGCCTGGAGATTAAGAGACACAGAAACACGGGTCACTCTTAAGCAAAGAATGCCATTTACTCAATCTCAGAGGAGGCCTTATATACTGAGGTTGCTTTTTTCACCTTGAGTAACCTTAGCAGCTCACAAGCAACACCTGCTCTGGGTCAACTTCTTTGTTCTCTGCTAACTTCCTGATTCCCTAATCGCAGCACCTGCTTGGACAATATTATGATAATGGAAACAGATCAATTTGTTCTAGTAAACACCACAGGCCACTAAATATTGCTAAGCCCTGGGAGCTGCAGGCCGACCTCCACAATGTAAAACATAAGTGACACATAATTCATATCCGGAATCTATTTTAAAATTATGAAAGTAAATGAGGGACATATAAATCTGTAGAAAAACAGGCAAACCCAAACAAATCAAAAAGAAAAAATCCCCAACAACATTCTTTTAAGCAGGTTCTTTAACAACAGACAATAAATATTAAGGGGCACTTAGTCCATAGGAAGTAAACTGTCACACACAATGTTCTGATGGTAAAAATAAAGTTGAAGACCATGTCTTAGGCTGGAGAGACATACAGAACTTTCTGCACAGTTGAAAGGAATAGTCTGTGACATAGTGCTTTGCAACTGTTGAAGAACCAAAGAAATGCCTCCATTTTGAGCAAGTCCCTAAACCCAACTTGAAACAGGCCTAAGTTTCACTAGCATAGGTTCTGGAGACTAAGAACAAAGTTAAAATATCATAGCACAGGAGTTAGTGGAGATAGTCTAGGGCCATCTGATAGCAACTGATTAACTCAGAAGGTCCCAGCACAGGAGAGAGTGCATAGGGAAAGGTTTGACAAACAGCTGAACAAACTAAAGGATAAGTTAGCAGAGGAAATCTGGAAAGTCCCTAAAGACAAGCTATTCAGAATTGTATCTGTACTGAGACTCCTAATTTATGTGTAATTTTATGGGTTTTACCTTTACAAATTCAGCTTGCCGAGGGTGGGTACCTCCTTCAGCCACCCCTATGACTCTCAGATAGAGTCTCTGTCATGGTTTGAATTTCTTTTCAATAAATCTTGCTTTTGCATTTTAGAGAGTTGGAGTCTTTGGTGGTCTCTTTGGGGTCTCTCGACCAGGGCACAATACTGTTTAACAGTATTTGCTAAGGTTGACCTGGGCATAATTGGTGAATCTTAGGGTATGGCAGGAGGGACAGTACTGAAAGGTACATACAACATGTACCAGAATGTTCACAAAGGTATTATTTGTAGCATCTCCAAATTAGAAACAATTCAAATACCCTTTAGCAGAAGAAAGAAAAAAAAATTAGTGGTATGTCAATTCAGTGGAATTCTGTACTGTGAATTACTAGTGTTTTCTCCACAGAACTGATACACCCAAAAGTGTACTGGATGATGTTTATGAAATGCACAGGCAATCTATGCCAGGTACAAAAGATGTTCTATAGTTCAAAGGTAAGTGGGATGCGAGCTTACTTATAATGCTAGTCAGTGTAGCAGGCTTGCCTCGCCCGTGCAAGGCCCTAGGTTTGGTCCACTTCCACCATAAATACATAAAATAAAAATAAATAAAAAGAATCAATTGTGGTGAAAGTCAGAAGAGTGTTTACCAAAGAGAAGTTATGGCTGGGAATGGATGTGTGGGTGGAGACTTCTAGAAAGCTTTATACATACTTGTGTGTTTTTTCTATTTAACATGTTCATTTCATGGGGCATTCATTCTGAAATACATTGACTTCTTCACTTATATATTTTCTACAGTTCCATGTGCATGTTTTCATGATTTAATAAAAACTTAAGATATTCCATATAACCAGTTTTCGGTATAATTTTGGGGTCTGTAATTGACAATACAAAGAAGAAGGAGGGGTATTTTTTATTTAACATGCTGTTCAATGGCATTCCGAGGGCGGTGGAGCTTTACAGTTGTTTCATCTGGGTTCTTCCTTTTTTTCCAGAACAGCTTTATTAAAAAACAAAACAAAACACAATGGCCTTACTCTGTGATGGTTTGATCTCTTCAGAAGTTCATTTACAGGGGCCTAAAAGGCAGACAAGTACATGTGTCTGTTTTTAAAAGTCTTTCATGACCTGCTCTACTTTGATTATTTACCTGTTCCCATAGACTTGGATGATACATTTGACTGTTTACTCAAAAGACATAGATTTATTGTGATAAGCATATGAAATGTCGTTTTGTCTTACTAAATGAACATTCTTCCTTCGGGGACTTCTGAAAGAAGCCAGGTAATAATTAGTAGTATTCTGGTTGATTTTATTTACATTTTAAAAACAAGGGCCATCAGTCTTCAAAGAAGAGAAAGATGACAGAACATGACAGGCACTGTGGAAGCAGCTCTGCCCCAGAATGCCAGTGTTTCCCGGGCATTTGCTTAAGACACAAGCTCTTGAACCCCTTCCCATTTGTACTATGATGTTCAATCTTGTCAACCTGTCAGGACTAAGTGTTGCCAAGGAGATTTATAAAGCACATTTCCAGAGACAATTGGATCAAGAGGACTCTGATACAATAGATGGATTATTTTCCTGATAGACTCATGAAGACAGGGCAGCCTTATTGTGGGTGATGGAAGGAAATGAGGCCTTGAGGGGAAGTAGGTCATTGGCTATGTTCTTAAAGAATATATCTTGTTCTGACCCCTTCCTATGCTCCCCTTTGCCTTGACTTATGTCCCTGGAGAGGTGAACAGCTTTGTTCCTCCCCACATTCCTGCTTCCATGATGTCCTGCAATGGACTGGAAACAATGGACTGTGAAAAAACCTTGGACGCCGTGAGCCAAAATAATTCCTCTTTTTGTCAAAGTAATGATGGAAATACTAGACAGGAAGTCTGAGCTGGGCCTTACTGGTGATCTTCTAAAGCCTCCAGGCATTTCTGGTGTATGCTGAGGCTTGAGAACCACTGACATATGGAAGTGCTGTGGAAGAAAAAAAAGGGCAGCTTCAGAGTTAGTCTAGTTAAAACTGCAAGAACAGAAAGATATTTAAAATGTAAAACTGATAATACTGCTTAGTAGTTGTAAAACAGTCACAATAGCAATAACTTCATAATTAGTTTCTTATTAACTATTTATAAATAAGAATTAGAAATACTGACTTTCTACAAATAAGGAAGAGAATTGCTATGAAGCCACATGCTATGCTTTAGTATACTTCATTTGCTTGGGTTTCTAATTCACAGGAAGCACCTCTTGTGGATGTGATAAGGTTGGGTGTCAGCTGGTTGCAGATGAGTTGAGCCAATGACACACCCTGAGACTGAGGAGTGCATTGCCATGGTCAACAAAGGAAATGCACTTCTTTGAGGACTGTTGTGCTACATCAAAATCATTCTTATACCTACCTTGGTGCCTCCCTGCTATTTTTAATAGACATACAGAGCACAGGGTAGCCAAATCTCCCCAGTGCCCACTTGCAAGCCACTCTCTTTCCTGGCAAAATCCTCTGCCTGACCTGGGAACAAAAGACCAGAGGAAGTGCCAGCTTTTCTCTCCTTTATGAAAGGGAACAGCTGTCTAAGCACAGTGTCCCCATCATACTGTTAGGGACATGCTGGCAAGGACTAAGTGCTGAAGTAAGACTCGGGACATTTCAGGGTGATAACAGGATATCCTGTTGTCTGTTTTTATGGTAATGAAGTAGTATGAAAACTACTTAATTTAAATGACTTAATTTGGAAATTCCAGGAACATGCCGTGCAATCCTGCCTAGGTGTCAGGCAGTTAATGGGCCCCTGTGGACAAGAGGGTTCCCACTGTCTTCCCTTCCTTGCACAGAAGCAAAGGCCTGAAAACTGTTAACTACAGTATAGAGGTCAATAACAGGACCATCTTCTCTACCCTCAGCCCCTAGCTGCTTTCTTCTTCTTTTCTTCCTTCCCTTGACTAGGCTTTTACTACCGTTGTAGAAACAGAAGCGGACGAAAAATTAGCCTCCTGCAGTTTCAGCCTAAGAGATAAAGACAATCTAATTTCCCAGAGACTTTCACTTGAGAGCAAGCTTATAAGGTAGCGTGCATTCAATGCATTTTGTTTAATATGTTTAATTCATCACATTGCTATGTTTACATACATGCTAATTCATACTATTGTGCAAATTAAAGAGCTTGTCAGAAAAAAATGAAGGCTTTCAAGTTAGTCTGAGAAGTACCTATTACTTATTGAATTAAGAAGCCAATCACGGAACAATCCAGGAACATCCCTTTATATGTTCATCATGATCAGAGGCTACAAGCTCCACATTACATGTAATTCCCACACATGGAACGTGGAAACCTGACCATTTGCAGCTCTGTGTGAGTTTACATTACTAGAATTTCACTTTATAGACAGTCATATTGTTGACTTTGGTATTCGATAGTTTTTGAAACTTAGAAGTGGTACAAAAACAGAACTTCTTTATGGGTAGTTAAATGTGTGTTGTTGATTATACAGGTCATGTTTGCATTAGAAAACAGTGCATCCCAAGTGGCATATGGTAAGAGGGAAGTCACTGTAGGAAGACCTCCCAAACACTGGTCTGAGTAGATGGCAGTTCTGGGAAGAGTCGAGCAAATAGGCAGAGCAAGCCATCATGGCTTACACTTGTAAGTCCAGCACTCCCAAGGCTGAGGCAGAGAGGTGTGGAGGGGAATCTAGTCAGGCTGTGTGGGTGGCATCATGTGGAAATATTTTGGCTTCTTCAGAGTTACATTTATTATATGGTTTTGAACTTTAAAAAGTAGCTATTTTATCTATATTTGTGTAAATATTACAGTAGTAAAGGTTATGCATATGCTAAGACACAGAGCCACATACTAGTCAGTGACTCACATCATATATGCAAGATGACACTGTCCCTCCAGGGAATGTCTGCAGCTATGTTCGGACATTTTTAGTTGTTCCACTGACTAAAGAGTGACAAGCATCATTTAGCGCCTAGAATCTGGAGACGTTAAGAATTCAGCAATGTCCTGAAGAGTTCTATAGAAACAAGAATTGTGACGCTCAAAATACAGATTATACCTTCTTTGAGAAAACAGTTATTCGGGCTCTTCAATCCTCTAACATTCGCCATGTGGTGAGCTGGAAGAATCTGTAAGTCATGTTTGTTGCTTCTGATCGAAAGCTCATTTCAACAATTTTGAATTCTAAAATCATTGTCCAGTTGCCTGCTGCACATCTTCATCCAGGTGGCCTACAGGACTTAATTCAACACAGCCACAGTCAACCGCATTCTCCCCTTCTTAGGAGCTTTCTGTGCTAGTGAATGGTATCATAGTGGCAATCAAGAGAAAAACCGGAGCTAATCCTAGGTACCCCCCTCTCTCTAGTCTAATTTCCTCAGTCACAAAATCCTGGGTTTTGACTTTCTTGGGCACTTCATTCTTGTTCCCACTTCATCCATTCAGCAGCTGCTGCTTTGGCTCACAACCTCCGAGCTCTCTCCTAGACTATGCTAGTGGTTTTCTGACTGGTCCTTCTACCTCACAGCACTAGTTAGGAATCACTGGATTGATTGCTTGTGACAGAAACTGCAATTAAGCAGACATGTAACTTAGAAATCTGAAGATTTAGGGGCAGCTCAGTCTGGGGTAGGACACAGGACAATTGAAGATCTCTTCATGTGCATTTCTCTGTGTGTCTCCTTCTCTGTCAGATTCTTTCAATGCACACGGTGGAGGCAACTTAGTTCTAGCCTTCTAGAAAGTTCTTCCCATCTCAACTAAAAGAGAACCAATTCTTTAGCTACTTCAAAAACTCTTGGGCAGGCTCTGCTTGGCTATGAACATACTCTGTGCCTAACTTAGGTCAAGGCATCTGACACAAATACCATCAGCTGGGCAGGTTTTATTTACAGAATAGAGAATGTGGATTTGGGACTTCATATCCATTAAATTTCCAATACAAGCTCTGACCATATTGGAACATATTGTGGTCAGCATATTGAACAGCATCATCCTTAGGTAAGACTTCTTTATTTCCAACACATTAAAGTCTAAATAGATAGTATAGGCAGGGCTCCATGCTCTGAACTTTATCTGTTTCTTACCTGCCTTTGTTTCCACACTGGACCCCAAGGCTCATGTCAGAGCACTCATGACCTCCATTGACTTTCTTCTCTTTCTGGAGTGTCAGCCCCTTAAAGTTATGGACAGACCTTTGTGCTCCCAAATATCTAGCAAGGTGAAGAATACACAACTGGTGCCAAGGAATAGTTGTTAAATGATTGAATCAATAAAGCAGAACGAAAATGAAATGTTTATTAAAGGCATAGTAAAGAGGATAGAAATCCAGGTTGGTGATATTCAGAAATTTAAACTATATTGGCAAAGGATCCAGAGGAGGGTGATTACTTTGTATGAGGTATAGGATCATTACAGTATTCCTTATAGGCTACTCTGTTAATTCATTTAAGTGATGACAACATTCTATTGACAACATTCTAATTGTGCCTTGAATTTCTCTTCATGTAACAGTGATGGCCTGAGAACATTTCTGGGGCTGAGCTTCCATATGTTACTCACCAACTCTGGGCAGAGAGTGACTGCCAGGAAACCACTGGCCAGGGTTGCTCTGCTTCCTGAATCTAAAATGTCCCAGAGTGTGTGGTTGAGACAGAAACATCCACTAAGCACTCACACTAATGGCCAAGGTCGTCTTCCCAGGGAGGCTGCAGTGCAGCTGTGTCCAGTGCCCTGGGCAGGACTTGAAAGAGTGTCTGTACTTCCTTATCACCAGTGTGTCAGAGCCCTCCCCTCCACACCACAGGTCTGCTTTGAACAAGAGCCAAAGACAGCTCCCCTTCAAGAGTGAATGCTAAACAACCCCACCTTTTCCTCTAGAGGATTATTCAAAGAACTCGTTCCCAGAAGGACTTCTCTAAGAATTTAAGGAGAGCTCAATTTGCTTTTTAGCGGCATGATGGAAACCATAGATAATGGGGATTGTGGTTGGATCACTGTATAATTTTTGTCCTGAATTGACTGTCTCTAGAGTTCAGATTCATCCGGGAAATGCCAAACCTCAGTTTCACGGTGCTGAGCTAAGAATATGGAGCCTTTGCTTTCCAATTCTTCAGCCAGAACTCTATTAGAACACTGTGCCTCTCAATTGTGTCTTAAATTAGGCACACAAATGAATTCGCTCACACTTTTTTCTGCCTACCAAGTTCCTGCAAGGAACTTCTCTGTGCTCTGTGACACAGTTGGGAGAATTTCCTCAGCCACCCTGGTTAAACTCCTTACAGAAAAGCTGAGATGGGAAAGCCTGTCTCCTTGAATCTCACAAGATCTGCAGTCACTGCCACAGCCCCTCCCCCAACCACCAGTCAGCCTACAACAAAGGAAATTCACCCAGGCCCTGGCCCCACTCCACTAGCAGCCCTACTTAATCTGCTAGCCCTGTGCGAGCTGCAGAGATTTATACAGGGCAAAAAAGACACTTGGATGAAACCAAGCATGGAGGCTCCAGGCTCACCGTGCCCTTCCTGTGTGAAGTTTTAATGAATTACAGCAAATTACCTGCACTGTTCTGACCTGGTTGCCTAAGGGAGCTTACAGCAAAGTGCCTTCTATTTGTGATGAGCCTATCTTTAATTTCTTTTTTCTTTCTCTATTTTTTTTTCCTTTTTGGTCATTTGAAGCTTGTTGAAGAATTGGAGGAGGGGTGGGGGGAGCCTCACAACAAACCCAAAAGAGGAATATAAATATACCATTTGGAATCTTGCATAATATCAGCCAATCGCAACAGCAGGTTTTTGACAGGCCTGCGAACTTCCCCAAAACAACATCCTGCCAGTCTGGCTGTGATTCAGGCATGAGTCAATGCTGAGATGGGCTGCTGCCAGCCACTTCCCCAGCCGAAAATGCCCTCTCCTCCAGGCCCGGTAGTCTATTAACATTTAGAATCTTGCCTGGATCGGGTTGTTATTAACAGTGTTGGTCCCCTTAAGGTGACCGATAATGTGGGGGACTCTTCTTTCATCACAGGAGATAAAATTAGGACAAAGAAAGACAAGTGTCTCTTTGAGACATAGCTTTGACAAGAGGGGATCAGCAGTAGTTCACACGGCTGACACAATTATTAGAGACTGAACACAAGATTCCCCCACCCCCTGGAGTCTTGTTATAATGAGGCCCAAGCATGCCACCATCTTTTTGTAATCCAAGCAAAGAATGGCGCCTGCTGAATGGGGAGATGTCACCAGGATCGTTAGAGTCCAAAATGCTGTGAAAATAATTCTTTACTGTTATTAAAAGGCTTCCAGCTTTAGATACTCTTCTAGAGACTTCTGCTCTGAAAGGAGGGGTGTATTTTGAAAAGCAGTTTTCTGAACACACAAAGCAACAATTTAAAAGCCTCTTCTCTCAGCCAAACTTGTGCATTATTGACCTGGGGATGCAGATCTTCAGTGATGCCCATGGTCCTCTGAGCCAAGGAACCCCTCTATTCTATCCTGTAGACTGACTCAAAGCACAGCTACAAGACTTAAATTTTTCTCCAGTGATTGTGCAGTCAGGAGTGAGACATATGGAGAAGGAAAAACCAGTCAGTTCTTTCTTCCACCAATTCCTTTCTCCAGGGCTAAGGAGAAAACTACCAGTTGGTATCAGGGACACTCTACTCTTCATAGGGACCAGCTCTGTGTTCTTCTGTCTTTAACACTTTGACTTGTAGACTGTGCTACTCATATGAAATCATTCCTTAAGAATAGAAAATAGAAAGTCATTTTGTTTATTCTCATATCCACTTGAGAATCCAGAGCAGGTCCTTCCAAAGTGTGTCCAACCTTTAGGCTTCCTGACACTATGCTATCATCTATAAAGTTTATGCCCAACCAAATATAAGTCTTATAATGTTGTGTGATTTTTGTCCTGGGCAGCATTCACAGCTATCCTGGGGAGCAAGTGGATGCACCTGAGTACTGGTTCTTCTCTACATCTTTGAGTCCTTAGTGATAGAGTCAAACTTGCTTTTCTATCCATCTCTATACAGCCCAAGTAGGGAGCAAAGCTTATGAGCTGGGCCATTCTTTACATCTCCCAATGGATCATTCACATATACCCCAGAAAACCCAAGGCATCAAGAGGAGACTTTTATACAGAAAGAGCATTGCGAAGCATGATTCTTGCACCTTCCTAAATTATTTTTCAACAGCTTCTCTTAGCTTATGCCTGGAATGTCACTCATCTAATGGGAACACTTGTCCTTGTGGGAAAGAAAAGACTCAGACGTTTTTTTAAAAAAAGTTCCAGAAAAAGTGGTGATCATGCACCTTGAATCATGGAAGATAGGGTCTCAAGGTTCCACTGAGGGCACTGTGACAACTGTCAGTGTGCTCTTCCGTTGGAAGCTATGTTTCTTGTAAAGATGCTCACATCTCCTGTGCTAGCCAGAGTGTGGGTGTGAATAGGCTTTCTCACAAATTCTGGCCCCAGTTGTTTATTTTAAAATTACAGCCTTTGCTGTTTCCTCAAATTTCAGACACGGTATTTTTCAAAACCTAACTTGGAATCTATAACATCTTTCCTTTCCTTCTCAGAACATTAACACCACTTTGGCCACCGAAGTCGCAGAAGCCTTCTGAGTTATGGGAAGCCACCAGGATGACAAAGTGAACAGCAGTAGCAGGGGTGCCTAGGAGAGCTTCCCAGCCCACATGGGCAGTCACTAACAGGACACTTATTTGCAGTCTGACTATCATTTTCAGCCTCCTGATTTTGCAGCTGCTGCCTCTTCTGCAGTTCTCCACAGCCACAGATCTCTGCTTATCATCCGTTTCCACTCGGGCTTTGTCTGGGTCTCTTTTTGTAAGCCTGGCTCCGAGTAGTTTCGGCAGTGTGTAGGACATCGTCAGGGACTCCTCGATAAGCTGCCTGCCCTGCCTCAGACATTCGGAGTGGTCTTTGTCTCACTTCTTTTTTGATAGCCTAATTTCACACACATTCTGACTAAAGACTCCTTTCAAAATAAGCAGCCGATGTGGGTGTGCTGTTGTTCCATGCGGCTGCTGGATTATTATTTTTTTTAAATGTATTCACTGCAAGGATTTATCATGTAAACTCCTATTGAACACCATTGCCCCCGGGAAGGATTTGAGCATTTGGGTAATTTCCTGAAATTCTCAAGTGTATATGTCTGTGGTGTCTTTTTCCCCATCTTCAAATGGATGTAGCCATCTCCGAGCAATCCATAAACAATATTGATTGCACAAAGGCACAAAACTGTCAATCTTGATGCTAAGCCCTCATTTCCTGCTGCACGCCCTGATCTCTAAGAGGAAGCTTGGGTCCTAAAGAGGGCACAGTGTTTGGATTCACATTTACCAAGATACCCCATCAATTTTCTTAGCATTGTGTCAGTTTGTGACTGAAAGCTGGAAGATTATCCCATCTATGAAAACATTTGTGTTGTTCTTCTGAATCCCACAGAGGTGCCGGTAAATGTACCCTCAAAGACAGAATGAACAGTCTTGCAATGTTCTGCCTGATTTGATGACCTAATACACTGAGGGCCATTAATAAGTGAAATTATTTGGGAACTTACTTCATTGCCTACAGTCTGTGGAAGGCAAAGAAACACTTAAAGACCTTTTCCCTTTGCTTTATTGTTTTTATCCCTTGAATAAATAGCCTCAATGGTCTGTGAGGTTAATTGACACCACGAGAAACTTCCTGATGATTTAAGTTTAGCTTTACATGTCTTCTACCAAATAATCTGGTATTTCTGGACTTTTCTGGACTCACACTGTATTTCTCAACAGATTCATGCTATTCCAACAGTGTGCCTTACAACTTGCTAATATATTTGGGATACAAGGGTTATTAAAATTGTGCCCAAAGTTCATTTTCAAAAGCTATGATTATGTGATCTACCACATATGCATCTCCTCTGACAAGAGTCAATCACTTTATGTAATTGAACATTAATGTAGAAAGCAATAAAAATTCTGTAGTTTAGCCCTACGACTGGTTAAGAGTACAGGAAGGCTGCTCAGTTTAGGACAGATGCAGGGTGGTGTTACACCAGGCTGGTAGTTGAATCTTGGATCAAGAACAGTTTAGGATGACTCACACACCTTACTAATTTTAAGTGGAAACTTCCTTGAAGTCTCAGTAGGCCAGTGTCCTGATCTGTGAAAGTGAATATAACCTTGAAGTCCATGAGAGAAAGATGAAATTGCTCAGTGCCTAGAGAATGCCCGATCTCATCACTTCCCCCTCCCATATCTTCTGGCTTTTTATTTTCTTTGAGTTTCACATGAGGGACTATGGGAAGCTAAAAATAAAAACCTGACTTCTGGAGGGTTGTATAGCAAGAAACAATAAAACCTTACCTGGACAGGCAGCAAAATAAGACTGGACAACAAATTCATTTAGAAACAGAATTAAATGACCCAAGTGGCCATGTGGGATTTTAGAGTAGGCTAACCAGGAAGGAACAGTGTGAGATGAACACTTATAAAAAACATTTTCTTCCTTCCTGTTCATCATGGCTCGTCTTTATGTACATGCCCGTACTCCTGGATTTCACTATGATATTGTGGTCACATTTGAAAGGGATTGACTTAGATACTTTTTATCAATGTGATAAAACACCATGGTCAAAAGCAACCTGAGAAGGAAAGGGCTCGTTTCATCTTACAGCTCTCAGCTCACACTCCATCACTGAGGGAAGTCGGGGCCAGAAATCAAAGCAGAAACTTGCAGAGGTCACAAAGGAATGCTGCTTACTGTATTGCTCCTTATAGTTTGCTCAGCCTGCTGTTGTCTACCCTCCAGGACCACCTGCGCAGGGGTGACATGCCCACAATGATCTGGGCCCTCCTATATCAATTATTAATCAAGAAAATGCCCCACAGGAATTCTCGTAGGCCACTCTGGTGGAGACATGTTTTCAATTGTTGTTCTCTCTTCCTAAATGCTTCCAACTTCTGTCAAGTTGACAAAGAACTAACCAGAATAGTGCAGACAGAAGTTTTTCTGTCCTGCCCGGCCCAGAGTCCAGACAAAGCTCTCTCACCTATGGTCTCACAGCCATTGGTGATAAAATGGGTAATAAAATAATTACTCAGAGGCTTATATTAATTATAAACTGTTTGGCCTATGGCTCAGGATCATTACCAACTAGCTCTTACAACTTAACCTATTTTTATTAATCTATGTATTGTGACGTGTTCCATGGCTTTACCTGTGTCCCATTACATCTTGCTTCCTGGTTGGCAGCTTGCAGTGTCTCCTGACTCTGCCCTCTCCTTTGACTGTTTCTAAGCTGCCTTGCCATAGGCTTCTTTATTAACCAATAGTAATAAAGCATATTCACAGTGTGCAGAAAGATATCCCATAACAAGCCAGGATCCATCTGTCTACTACTAGAGATACCTATGTAAACTGACTAAGATCCCCTCCCATTCACTTTTTCTACCTCTGCATTCTGATTTTAACTCTTACACATGAAATGAATTCATTATAAAATCATGTATAAAACAAGACACAAACAAAAAAACTCCCAAATGGGGAAAAATAGCTAACAGAAGAAAATTCACCAATATATTAGGAATCAGTGTAGGTGAGAATTTTGAACCACTTCAGCTCTTTTTATCTAGTTTTCATTTTTTGAACCACAAACAAGTGATGTTATAGCTAGAATGTGATTTGGTCCTTGTCACATACTGAATATATAACGTATCTTGAAACACAGCAAAGTCAAATTAAGGAAACAGACTTATTACTTAGAATTTATGATGATAAATGATAGGCTTTTGATCCCTGCTTTGGGATTATGCTCTTGTACATTGTAAATCCTCTGCTCTAACCCAGTCTTGTGGGTGAGGAGACTTAGTCTAGTCAGGCTCTGCTCCTTCATGGCCTCTGCACCAGCTCCCGCCTCCAGGTTCCCACCCTATCTGAGTTCCTGTCCTGACTTCCTCTGATGGTGAATAGTGATGTGGACATGTAAGACACACCCTTTCCTCCTCCAGTTTCTTTGTTTCTTATGTTATTACGTTTCATCACAGTAATAGTAACCTAACCTGAGACACCAAGTCCTCTCTTTCAAACCACAAATCTATGTTCCAACCCAACATTTCATCTACTTCTCCCTGCTCAAAATTTCCCCAGATATATTACTTTAAACAATCTGAACTTATTAAATTGCTTCTGTTTACTTATTTTGCTGAATGTAAACTCTACCAGCAAAGATAATTGTTTTGTTTTTAGCTCTCAGGACAGAGCCGGCCTGGTTCGCTGTAAGTGCTCAGTGCATATCTGAGTGAGTATGAAATGGACAAGAGTGATCTTCGTTTGCTTGTCTCTTTTCCTGTAGTCCTAGAGATGGAAGAGTCAGGGGATCAAGGGATGCTACCGAGTGCATATATCTCAACCTAGTTTTCCTAACTTTAATACCACTGATGGGAGGAACTTGAAGTATTTAGAAACTCACACTTACATTATATCTATGAGTATATACATATACTACTTGACTTAATCAATCAGGCAAATGCAAGCGCTTGTGTTCCTTTTCATCTCTGTAATAAAGCTCTAGCCAGGCAGTGGTGGTTCACACCTTTAATCCTAGCACTTGGGAAGCAGAGCAGGTGGGTTTCTGAGTTCAAGTCCAGCCTGGTCTACAGAGGGAGTTACAGGTCAGCCAGGCTGTCACACAGAGAAACCTTGTGTCACAAAACCAAAGCAAACAAACAAAAACACAAAGAAAGGAAGGAAGGGAAGGAAAGAAAAAAACAAAGAAAAGAAAGAAAAGAAAGCTCCAGAAGCATTTCAACATTTGCTCCCAGGACATGGCTGCCTGGGAACCTGGCTTCCTTTACAGCATGTGGAGCCCTGGCTCCACATCTATGACATGTGAATTTGTTTCATTTCCAGACACAGTGACATATGATCTTGACTCCATTATTATTTTCAGTGTCTTTCATTTCTCTCTTTCAGCTTTGTTTCCTCACTTGGAAATTTTTGTTTTTTTATCAATGTTGAAAGATCTTCTTCAAGACCTCTTTTGAATCATAAGCAGACAGAAATTTTAAAAAATGAAAATAAAATTGTGGAATTAGCCAACTCCTAAGAGTTATCAGATGACAGCAAAAGAACAAGGCAGGCTGTCACCTGGACAGTGGAGAGGCCAAGGAAGCCCGGCTGACACAGCTCTTCATCATGCCATTGAAAACAAGTAACTGTATGGTGAGAACACTGGTTTAAGGAATTCCGATTTGTAGGATAAGACTTTGTCAATGGGAGAATGAGATGGTATTGTGAACTGGTTAAGGGTCTGAGATTTTATAGTTGACTACATGCTAGTGAGAAACTTGAACTTCCTGAGCGTGAAGAATAGAACACGTTATGACTACCTGAGTGTGAAGAGTAGAACAGTGTCGTGGCAGCACAGGCCAGAAGAGTAGCATCTTTGCTCCAGTTTCTATATTTTGATTTCCATGCAGAGACATTAAGATGGCCAGATGAAGGCTGTGCGCACTGCAGGTCATGAAGACCAGATGGAGGCTGTACACACTGTAGGTCATGAGGACCAGATGGAGATTTGCACATTGCAGGTCATGAGGACCAGATGGAGGCTGTACACACTGCAGGTCATGAAGACCAGGTGGAGACCGTACACACTGCAGGTCATGAGAACCAGATGGAGATTTGCACATTGCAGGTCATGAGGACCAGATGGAGGCTGTACACACTGTAGGTCATGAGGACCAGATGGAGGCTGTTTACACTGTAGTAGGTCATGAGGACCAGATGGAGGCTGTTTACACTGCAGGTCATGAGGACCAGATGGAGGCTGTACACACTGTAGGTCATGAGGACCAGATGGAGGCTGTACACACTGCAGGTCATGAAGACCAGATGGAGACTGTACACACTGCAGGTCATGAGGACCAGATGGAGGCTGTTTACACTGCAGGTCATGAGGACCAGATGGAGGCTGTACACACTGTAGGTCATGAGGACCAGATGGAGGTTGTACACACTGCAGGTCATGAAGACCAGGTGGAGACTGTACACACTGCAGGTCATGAGAACCAGATGGAGGCTAAATACACTGTAAGTCATGAGAGCCAGATAAAGGCTATGTATGCTAGGTCATGAGGACCAGATGGACACTGTGCACTGTAGGCCATGAGGACAACATGGAAGCTGTATACCCTGTAGGTCATGAAGACCAGATGGAGGCCATGTACACTGTAGATCATGAAGAGCAGATGAAGGTTGTGCACACAGTAGATCTTGAGGACCAGAGCTGTGCTATAGGGGAGGACCCTCAACTTTAGGGATCTTGCATCCTGAATATCTGGGCTGCATGAATGTGTTCTGTGCTCTAGAGTGATGCTCTATTTCTATCTCCAGGGTTTCTGCTGAAAAAATCCTTTCAATGGTATTCTGAAATATCTGTAGACAATGTAAACATGTGAAAGACTAATGTAAAGCTTATCTAGCAGACATTCCTGTAAACTCAGAATGAAATTAGAATGTTGTCTTGCTGCCTTGTTTATACTGGAGCACCTTGCACATACCTCTCTACTCTCTTTGGCTTACTCCCAGCTCCAAAAAGGAAACCCTTTCTATTAGAACCAACATGCATGTATCTGAGTTTTTTTTCCTTCCTTCCTTCCTTCCTTCCTTCCTTCCTTCCTTCCTTCCTTCCTTCCTTCCTTCCTTCCTTCCTTCCTTCCTTCCTTCCTTCCTTCCTCCTTCCTTCCTCCCTCCCTCCCTCCCTCCCTCCCTTCCTTTCTTTATTTCTTTCTTTGACTCAAGAACAAATCTCAACACTTCAACATACCACCTGGTCCCACTGCACCTCTTTCCACCACAAGCCCAGGAACTAGACAGATACAATGCTTTTCTTAGAGCTTTCAAACAAATCTTGATTTGCTTTGTAGACATTCTCTTTTTGTAGCCCAGAGTAGCCTCACATTTGTTGTTTCTCTGCCTTAGCTTCCTGGGTGGTACTATTACCAGTGTGTGCCAGCACGCCTGGCAGGATAATTTTCTTCAGTGAGTGGGCTCCCAGAGCCAAAGACACTGACTTCCTAAGAATTTTGTCCTTGTCAAAGGGTGATCAGGTCACCTCTACTTTCCTTTCTGAGGGCTCAGAACCTTCATATTGCTCCTGATGGCTGTTAGGTAAGGGGAAAAGCGATCCCGGAACACTCCTCCAGCCCTAAGTCCTTTGTCTAGAGATCTAAGTTAATGACACTTTCTGAGGCTTTGAGATTGTGCCACTGAAATTGAATGTGTGCAGTGTGACATCGCTCACAGGACTCTTTGACCAGTTTCTCAAAATTACAAGGCCATTTTGGATGTTCTGGGAGTAAGGTACATTTTTACTTTCCTCAGTACCACTGACGTCTTCTTCATTTTCTTCAAAACTCCCACCCCTCTGAACTTCTGTCTGTCCACCCCCGCCTGTCTCATCAAACCTTGCTGTTTTTTCTCCTTTTCATCCATCATATACTTGGCATTCTGTTTTATGGAGAAAATGGAAGTCCTGAAATCCCTGCTAACAAACCTTCTCTGCATCTACTCTACTTTCTTAATTTTCTTAGCCAAATCTTTTCTTTCCACACATGCTTTCACTTGTTCTGTACCTTGTTGATCCGACCTACTCTCTGGCCATTCCTAACTCTTCTTAGTCCTCACCATTCCCCCCAGAATAGAGCTTCCTAGCTGAGCCCAGGAAGCCTTTCATTCTCTCCACTGGATCTGTTTGCAGCTCAGGACATCCCTTGCTTCCCCTCAAGCTACTCTCAACTTCTGGAAGGTCATGTGCTCCATTGGTCCTCTGTTCAGTCCTTTTCACTCTCTTTGGATGGCTCTGGGAATCGATTCAACCTCTACCTGAGCTTCCTCTCAAATGATTCTAACCTCAGTGGCAAAAGGATGCAGGGACTCGATTCAGAATGGACCTTCTCCTCTGTACTTTATTGTTTAGAGCCCTGAAGCTACAGACTAATGGCCCTAATGAGAAGCTAAAGATTCCTTTTCTGTTCTCAGGAAACATTTTTTCAAATGCCAGAGCAGACCCTTATAATCGGCCATAAGAAATGAATCCAATTTTGATATAAGGAAGTCACATACCAAAACTGTGTTAAATGACTGGAAGAGTTATAAGATTTATGACTACTCCCCTCCCCCCAAATCTAGATTCCCTTGATCAAAACAGTAGCAGAAAGATGCATGCTGAAGACCCTCACACGTTTGTTGGAAACTGGTGAAAGTAGGTATTTATTTTATGTTGTAAAAATTTACCCAGCCTGTTTCTACAGGTGAAATAGAAAGTGTATCTTAGACAAAATAAATTTGAATCTCTAGCTGAGGAGATATCCAAGAAAACTGGTTTGTAAGTTCTATCACGTATAAAACATAGACGGTGATTTTATCTATGAAGGGGAGGAAGCAATAAGGTTATACAGGCCAAGACTGCCGTGTCTGCACAGACCTGGTCACCGGAAGCAGGAAAAAGGGAGGGATGGAGAGTCTTCAGAGGGACATAGCCTTACTGACACTTTGATTTCTAGCCTCTGAAACTAGAAGGGAATCAATTCTGTTGTTGTAAACAACACTGTTTCTTTGTTTTCATTTAGGGGAGCAGCCACAGGAGCTGCCGATGGTAGGCAAATCGTGGCCTGCAGTCAGCTTTGCCTAGAGCCAGCACGAAAACTCAGTACTAAGTATCTGTTCTCAAAAGACAAAACCAAAATATACATTCAGTTTCTCTTCCACACCTTTTGCCTGTCAGAAATGGTACCTGCCAAGTCCAGTGGTGGCTGCCCTCTCTCACTAGGCCCTAAGCACTTTGGATGCCAGTACTGCTCACTCCTTCAGTATCAGTTTTCCAGCTCTCTGTGGGAAAGAGAAAAAGTTTTACCTTGGCTCATGGCTTCAGGGTAGCTATCCAAGGGGTGTGGCTCCATCGCTTTTAGGCATGTGACAAGGAAGAGGCATCCTGACAGAGGGCACGGTAGAGGGAAGCTGTTCACTTCCTGCTGACAGGGAGGGATGTGGGAACAGGAAGAGAGATGTGGGAGAGGAGACGGGCTATACCCCCAGTGGCCTTCTTCTAATCACCCTCTAGCTTCTAACCCATGGATGAAACCATCACTCTTCTGATCCAAACACCTCTGAATAGGACCACCAGCTGAGGACCAAGTCTCTTAAGTCTTTGGGGGCTGTGCTCATTCAAAACAGTAATGAGCACTCCTGCATTCTCTGCTCCCCACTTTTGTACTTCATTCTCAGTCTCCGGGTATTTTATCACTTGCTAACCAGCTCATCAGCACTGGGGTCCTGCTGGGGCTCAGTTCCAGGACCTTCTTCTCATTTCCTTCTCTTCTCAATCTGTACACTTTGAAATGTCTGTCTATTTCCATTGGCTCTGTATGAAGGCATGGACTCCCAAATTTATACTGCCAGCTCAGATTTCTTTTTTAAGCCTCAGATCTATATTTACTGCTGTTTTTTTTTTCCCCCAGTTGAATGTCTCATACTTGTCAAACTTAGCATGTCCCCTCCCCACTCTGACCCATGGCCCCTTGTCTGATGTGTCTTACGCTTTTAAATACACGTCTACTTCCTCAGTTGTCCTACAAGTTTTCTTGAATTGTATCTCCCTTTCATAATCACCTTCAGTCCATTTCCAAAGCCCAACCCTCTTGCCTCTCAAATGTGTCGCACATGTGGTCTTTTCTCCACACTCACTGCTAACATGCTAGTGTGAACTATGACCTTCTATCCAATGGGCTTCTAAAGGAGCTTCCGGTTTCCTCCGCTACAATCCTTGCTCTGCTCCTTTTGATACAAGGGGAGGCTGGTGTTATTAAAATTGCAAACTCAATCATGAGACTTCTTGCTTTAAACTCTGATTGCTTTTCAATTACAATTAGTCTAAAATCCAAATCCAAGTCTATCAAGCCCTCAGTCTGCTGTGTGGGGTGTGCTGTCATTGCCGTTCTGGGATCAAGAACTTATTCTATCATCTGTTAGGAATGTGGCTAACTGTCAATGTTCAGATGGAAGTCCCTCTCAGGATTATGTTTCTCAGAGTGATAGTTCTCCTTCTGGGGGAGCCTTTATGTAATAACTGACTGATGACTGGGAGGGTGATATAGAATTCCAACTTTTTATTCAGCTTGATCAAAATCAACTTAGTTAATTTGAAGTGTCAATGTGGTGATATATATTTAATAAAAACAGTCTAAAAAATCAGAGGACAGAGCCAAGCCATGAAGGTCAGGGAGTGGTATCATGCCTATAATCCCATCACCAGGGAAGCAGAAATCCCATGGATCTCTGTGAGTTCAAGGCTAAACAGAGCCAGGCAGTGGAGGCACTCACCTTTAATCCCAGCACTTGGGATCCCCCCCTTTTGCCTTTAATCCAGGAAGTGAGACAGCTGGGTGGGGAAGGAAGGGTAAGGGTGGAGGAGGCAGGACCATCCCCTTTCTACTGAGAATAGAGAGACTTGTGGTCTGAGGATTCCTGGAGACAGGCCTGAGGAGTTAGTGGGTGAGAAGAGGCTGTGGTTTGTTTCTCTGTCTCTCTGATATTTCAGCTTTTCCCCAATATCAGGTTCTAGGTTTCAATTATAAGACCAAATAGAATTTGTGCAATAGGTCAACATATCGATAATGCATTATAAATCAACTTGTCTCTCTGCTGCCTTCTGCTTCCTCTCTCCCCTTCCATGGATGCTGATTTTATTGCTTTATAAATCATCCCCTACATGAGTCTCTATCTTGGCCTGCTTTGTGAAAAACCACCAGTAGCAACTTACGAATAAGACATCATAATCAAGGGAGATAATGACTCCACTATTATCTTAGAGGCTCAGGTTATATCTCAAATACTGTCTTACCTGAAAACCTCAGAGCCACTTTTTAAGGATATAGAGCATGACTGGGGACACTTATGATGTCAAGAGCCTGAATGTCACATCATAAGACAGTGACAGGTAGAGATCTGGTTACCAGAAGTTGTGCTCAGTCAACAGATGCACAGTATCTATCTTTAGACTTCCCATATTACTCCAGGAACTGGAATTAATATCCGTGAGATATATGTTTGGGCTCAATAGGAGGGTGATGCCTCTCACTTTATGAACATTTGCCTATATGAGACTTGTGTGATCTTATGTCAGGAGCAAAGTAGCAGGAGGTCTTGGGCTGGAGGAATTACTGACCAGATGACTAGCTTCTCTGTGACAAGGTTCTGTGGCTTCCTCCTCTAGAACATGGCTTTATAAAGTACCTGACAATGTTGAAAGTGTATTCCAACAAATGAGTGTTATAGACAATTGAATCTGGCAGAAGGGGCAGCTGTGCTAATATTTTTTTACAGTATAATGTACTATGAAGTCACATTGAGGCCACCTAGCACTTAGCAACATTTAGAAGCCATTTTGAGCAAGGGCCAGTCAAACAAACTAAAAAGCTTTATGGCTCTACTTCAAGGAAGGTCTGCTTCAGATCATTATTTTTATTGCTGTTGTTTCGAGTGCTGGGACTGAACCGCAGGACTCAAACACACCAGGCCCTTTCAATGAACTGTATCCCCAGCAGTTTTCAGGGCAAGGCATTCCCCAGTCATAGCCAAGAAAAAGAAAAACGTAGATTTTTGAGAACTAGTAAGTGGCGTCTCCAAAAGTCTGAATGGTGTCTAAAAAATTCCATTCCTCTCAGTGTTCCAGAGTTCCCCTTTCTTTACACTCATCTTTGGCATACCCTCTTGTCAGAAATAGGCTGCATAGCAGACAAAAGCTTAGTGTTATCATTTTCCTTAGCTGCCACACCAACTCCTCTTCAGATATCCCAACAATTTGGGATGTTCATAAGGTCCCTAGATAAAGAATTCCTCCAAGTACATTTATAGATAGAGCATACAACTGGGAGAGTATTAGCTACTTTGGTGAAAATCCATAACTTTAGAGAAGGATCAAGCCAGCAAATTTCACTGCTCTTGCATCAGCCAAGGTCACTTACATTTTGTGCTATCCAAACATTATTGTCAGCCTCAATTACCCAGCTGCCTAATCAACACCCATAATTAATTCTCTCCACTCACTCCCCTTTATTCAGTGCTTACAATGATGATGTTGCCACCCCTAAAGAAAGAAAGGGCCAATGCAGCCAGGCTCTTGCTTATGTGTATCTTAATAATTTTCTTCACAGTTTTGTGTAACTCCTATTCCAGATATCTGGTGACTGGTTTGATTCCTTCAGTGAAGTGGAAGTATTCAAAAGATCCAGTCAGAGGTGTCAGAGAAATCCTGCAGGCACAAAGGGTGGTCAACTCTTACTATTTCCTGACCGCTGTGTTTTCTGAAATAGAGATGAGTGGACGGCCTCAACAGATTGAGAATGAGACAAAGAATACATGATAAGATCAACCATCATTCACATAACCTTCACCGCTTTGAAAGAACTTCTAGTGACTTGACAGAATTATTTTAAATGATTTTATATGTTGTGGATATAAACCTGATGGGATAAATCCTAGCAGTTCAAAATTGGTAGCCTAATAGTAAAGAAAATTTGAGCTATTAGAATGAATACTTCAAAGTCTTTCTAAATTCTAAGAAGGGAAAAAAGATGATGGCAAATTAAATATCTAATTATTTCATATGAAAGCTAATAAATCACCTCTAAGGCAAATACATTGTATATGACTATCATGTAAGCACATTGCTTTTGTTATTTGCCAGAGATTTTTTCATTTTGTCTATCAATACAACTCTCTTTCTCTCTGTCTCTTTCTCTCTCATGTATACACATACACTTGTAGCACTTCCACCACACCAAGGATAATGTTTTTATGGCAACTACAGCCTATGTCATTGCACTCATCTCTAGAAATCAGTCATAGAAGTCTACCATGATGTAAAGAGTGTCTGCTGATGTTTTCAGGCTAAGCTTTCTCTATATGAGTAGCATGTTCTTGTTACTGACTACAGCTTTATTATATATCAAGAATAGTACAAGTTGGAACTTGACTACGCAATATGCTTGTTACTTGAAACAAAATCATTAAATATTAAGGGTCATAAAGGCCATCTTAAGTTATTCTGTGACAGTTGTGGTATTTCATCTACAGGCTGAAGACACTTTGAGTGGGATCCCCAATATTTCCAAGCCATAGGAAGCCTGAAACCAGCCTGTCTTTTTTTCCTTCCTTCCTTCCTTCCTTCCTTCCTTCCTTCCTTCCTTCCTTCCTTCCTTCCTTCCTTCCTTCCTTCCTTCCTTCCTCCCTCCCTCTCCCCCTCCCTCCCTCCCTCCCTCCCTCTCCCCCTCCCTCCCTCCCTCTCCCCCTCTCTCCCTCCCTCCCTCTCTCCCTCTCCCCCTCTCTCCCTCCCTCCCTCTCTTCTTCCCTCCTCCCTCCCTCCCTCCCTCCCTCCCTCCCTCTCTCCCTCCCTCTCTCCCTCTCCCCCTCTCTCCCTCCCTCCCTCTCTTCTTCCCTCCTCCCTCCCTCCCTCCCTCACTCCCTCCCTCCCTTTCTCCCTCCCTCTCTTCTTCCCTCCTCCCTCCCTCCCTCCCTCCCTCCCTTTCTCCCTCCCTCTCTTCTTCCCTCCCTCCCTGCCTCCCTGCCTCCCTGCCTCCCTCCCTCCCTCCCTCCCTCTCTCCCTCTCCCCCTCTCTCCCTCCCTCCCTCTCTTCTTCCCTCCTCCCTCCCTCCCTCCCTCCCTCTCTCCCTCCCTCTCTTCTTCCCTCCCTCCCTGCCTCCCTGTCTCTCCCTCCCTCCCTCCCTCCCTCCCTCCCTCTCTCCCTCCATTTCTCCCTCTCTCCCTCCCTCTCTCCCTCCATTTCTCCCCCCCTCCCTCCCTCCCTCCCTCCCTCCCTCTCTCCCTCCATTTCTCCCTCTCTCCCTCCCTCTCTCCCTCCATTTCTCCCCCCTCCCTCCCTCCCTCCCTTCCTCCCTCCCTCTCTTCCTTCTTTTGTCCTCCTCCTCCATCTTCGTGGGGGTTAAGGTCTCACTTTGTCACAGAGAACCACACTGGTATTGAATTTGATCAATAGCTCAGGTGGCCTTGAACTCACTTTGCAGCTCAGTCTGACCTTGAACTTGCTGTAATCATCCTGCCTCAAGTTCCTGAGTTCTGGGATTATAGGCAAAGGTCACCATGTCTGGTTTATAAGCCACTCTTAATGGAAGGGTCTTATTGCTTCCATATACCTAGGTACTTTCCCAGCTTACCCATGAAATTTAATTTCCTCTTCAAACAAGTAGTCAATCCAAGGGATGTGAGCAGTTTGTAGAAATGTTCAGCATATTCCTGACTCTAGTGCAGTAACAATGGGGTTGGAATCAATAGCCCTTCAACCTGCTGCTGATTGCTTTCATGATCAGAAAGAGCTATTTAGTCTATTTGGATCTCAATTTCTTCATCTATAAAGTAAAGGCTGGGGCTTGGGAATCACCAACATCTGATTTGATTCCAAGAATATGGGCATTATTTCTGATGGGCTAAAATAGTATGGACAAGTGGGACTGTTTTTCAGAATGTAATTAGAAAAGATGACGGAGAACAAAATGACCTTCATCCTTAAAGAACCAAAGCAAAGTTTACACATGTGTTTACAATGTGTTGATTTTTATATTAGAAGGAAGCAGAGTTCCTATCAAGAGAGACAAAGCTAGAACATTCTTCTGAGGAGCTCATGCTTAGAAGGTCTTTTTTCCTGGCTCTGCCTCCATGACCTCACAACCCAGAGAAAGTAGGCATGGAGGCCTTCAGCAGAGAAGTTAGAGGAAGGGGCAGGTGATGGTGCATCCAGAGGCATGAATTTGGACAGGATTGAAGTGAAAGGGTACCAGTGCTCTGAGTCTTTTACAATCAAGAGAAAGACTATGGTGGTTGGAAACCCTTCAGTTCACATTTAGGAATTCCTGCTATCTTGGTTCCCTTCACTGGATGGGCACTGACTTACCCCTAGACAAGAAGTGACTTGGGGACAGGAAACATTCCCATTTTACTGCCGTATTCAGTGTCTAAAATTGTACCTGGTATAGAGTAGACAATTGTAGAACGAATGACTGATGCTATTTGATCAAAGATAGAAATATACCAGCTTATCATAGATTTTTAATATCAACAGTAAGAACATTTTTTTCTTGTGATAGGAAGAAAAAAGATAATTCCCACCCTTCCCAAATCTTCCACCCTTCCAATTCCTAAATTTTTCCCAGCTTCTACACCTTCAACCCCTAAGCCTTCCTTAACTCCTCTACTCTCTTCAATCCCTAAGCCTTCCCCAACATCTACTCTTTCCAAGTCCTACATGCTTCTCATATATTTTCCAGTGAGAATGAGTTCCCCTAAAGAGGACTAGCAGTTGTATCAGTTTCTTTTCCTGTCACAGTGATAAAATACTCTGACCAAAGCAAGGTAAGCATACAATTTAGCTCCCAGTTCAAGAGGAAGTCAAGGCAGAAAGCAACTGAAGCACCGGATTTCACCCTCAATCAGATTCAGAGAAAGATGAGTCCACGTGTGTTGGTCACTTTTCTATTGTGATATAACACCATGGCCAAGGCAACTCAACAGGGCCTATGTAGGCTTATCTTCCAGCTGGATAACTGTCCGTGATATCAGAGTAGAGACAGCAGGCAGCAAGTGTGGCAACTGGAGCAGCAAGTTGATAACTCACATCTTAAACCTCAAGCAAGAAGCAATGAGAAAACTGGAAACCATGGGAGTTTGAACTCTCAAAGTCCATCCCCGCAGTGATGTTCCTTCAGCAAAGCCAAACTTCCTAAGTCTTCCCAAACAGTGCCAATAACCTGGGTATTAAAACATGTGAGCCTGTGGGGGACATTCTCATTTAAACTACCACAGGATGCTTGGCTTAGCAGTGCTTAGAGCACGTTCTCCACTGCTAGAGTCTAGTCTCACCAGTCTATGGAATAGGTCTGTCCACAGTTAAAATGAATCTTCTTCATGTGTCTACAAGCATAAGCAAGATAATTTTTCATAGACACTGTCAGGGGCTAACCTTAATCTAGATAACCCATCACAGGTGTGCATGGATCCCATCAAGCTGACAGTCAATGCAGACCATTGCCCCACTGCTTTTCCTCTTCAATGACCAAATGCTCAGAAGTTCCTTTTTTTTAAAAAAAAATTTCTTCAACTTCAGCAGAGATTCGAAGAGAGAATACAATCCTCAGGGAACAATGTCAGATGTAGCTGTCATGTGGGGCCTGTAAGGTCCAATGTTAGGTGTAGTTAGAGTGTGGCACCTGTAAAGTACAATGTTGGTGTAGCTGTAGCGCAGCACCTGTAAGGTCCAATGTTGCATGTAGATGGCGTGTGGCACCTGTGTCAATCTGATATTGAGCTACTGTTTCTTTGTTTTCAGCTTCTCCTAAACTGTCTGTGCAATTTTCCCAAGGAGGAAAAAAACACTAATGTTGAATTTTCTTCTATAAAGTCATTTTGCGCTATTTTGTTTTCTGTCAAAATCCTATTCAGTTTCAAGTAATAGTACAGGGTTCCATTTATTTCAAATCACCAAAACTCCAATGTCGTTTCAGTAATTTTATTCTCAGAAATATCTTACTTCAGGGTGAAATTTTATGGCTTTTTTAAAGTAAAAACTTAAATTGGCCTTTGCTTACATGTTGGAATTTCTAATATTTTGAACATGAAACTGGTCCCCTTTATTACCTTGAAAGAAGGAGATTGTTAAGCCAATTATTATGTTAAAAATTAAATTACGTGGAACAGTTTCTAAGCAACCTGAAAATGTACTAACCAAATAAATATGCAAACCACACACTGTTCTGTGTGAAAAAGCAGGTTCCCTGAGAACCAATGCTAAATACCACCATTTAACTATTTTAAACGATGCTTAAACAGTGTATTAAAAATTGCATGAGATACATTAAATTCTAAAATAGGCATTACATTTTGTATGTGAACTGGAAGCTATAACATAAAAATGAAGGGCTGTAGATATCGGTTGCCTATAGTTATAGCTCATTGTCTAGAGGTGGAACCCAGCTTCTAAGTTAGTGTATCTTTTGGTATTGTTATTGTTCAGGACTTGATTAGGCAACCATATTGTTACATTATCATGGGTGTACCCTCCCTGTCATTTCTAGAAAACACAATCTCACAACAGGTCTTCCTGTTACTCCAGCTCTTAGAAACTTTCTTACTTCTCTTCAGCAAAGTTCCCTGAGCCTTGGGAGCAGGAATTAGAGTGGCTCTCATTTCTTGCTGGTAACCAATAGCTATCTAATTGGACTTAAGACAGCTCAGCAGGGGGAAATAATGCTTGGTACTAGAAAACTAGTACCTTTTATCCCAGGGGATAGTGATGTCCTGAATCTTAAAGGACTATTATTAACACTTTACTAGGCCAACATAATTCCTGACTAAGTCCTAAAGCTTGCCCTTATGCCCACAGATAAGTATAGATCTTCCCTCACATGAGAGAATCCCTTCTTCACAGGAAAACACAGGTGGTCATAATGCAGAGTTCAACTAATCACGGGATGCTCAGCTCTGCAGGGAGTTGAGAAAGCCCTGATCTCAGAGTGACTGTGTATTGTTGACATGGGCAAAGCTATATTGAAGAATTCAAGGCCTCGGAATCATGAGAAATTGGCAAAGCTGTTCCCCATATGGATCAGACTTCGTAAGGAAAAGCCTTTCTCTGTCCAAGAATGTTTGTGGATGACTGATAATCTGTACAAAAACTGCTAACTTCAGCTTTCTCCTTTCAGATGTGTATAGCTTGAGACTGATCACCTACAGAGACCTCCTACCCAGACTCCTAACATACTCCCCTGGCCTGTGCAATGTTTCATCAGGTAACTTCCATTAGGGCACACTCCCGCCTGATCCCAGCTTTCTGTACACTCATCTGTTCTGTCTCTATTTTCAGCCACCCAGGTTTGCAGGATCCAAGCCGTTCCATGGCACAGCCCCAGTGCATACATCTACAAGGTAACTTTTCAGTCTTTTAAGTTGTATACCAGATGAGAAAGAATGTCACAGAATACTTCACCATCTCCATGCATCCTCCACTTTAACAAATAGACTGTTGGGTGCCAATGCAGTTGGTCAATCTCTTGTGTTTCCCCTTTTATCTTAGTTAGTTTAGACTACCTGGAATACTAGCACAAAGTTGGGATTTCAATATATATTTCAAATTGTCTCCTTGAAGGTGGAATATATATATATTCAGCTGCAAAAATAAATTGGGTAAATACATTTCCTTTCACCCCCTAGCCTAGCCTTGTTATTGCTTTTATGTTATTATATTACTTGGAGGTAATATTTCTGAGTAATTTATTGGTTTTATTTGGAGTTTTGATTTTATGTATCTGGACAGACTAAACCTTTACAACCTGGTAGCCCACTGGCTGGCTCCTTTGTAGAGGACCTTCTTCACTCGTGGCCAGGTTCCACATGATCCTCCACATGTTTACCTTAGGAATCTTTTATTTTTTAATTAACAGGTCACTAACTGTCCCCATGTGGTATCAGTGGTGAGACTGAATTACTCTGCATGACAGAGAAAGTCAGCTTGGACATTGATGACAGTTGTCCAAGCAGAGCACAGATGGATTGCTCACAATGCTCTAGCACAGCATAGAAATCTCTGCCGGCACCATTGCCAACTATAGAGGTCCAGAAGTGTAAGCAATTCAGTCCCGAGAGAAGTCAGGAAGTTAGGTTGTGTCTGGCCTGTGTCAAGAATAGGGTGAACTTCATGCAGTGTGGTGTAATGGTGACAGAATGAATTTATAGTCGGCTTAATCTGGCTTGCATTTTAGCTTTTTTCAGATAGTCATGTAACCACAGGGGCTTTATTTCTCTTAAACTCTATTTCCTTATCTCTAAAATAGCATTTATAAAGGTTTTACAAGATTAAGTGAGATGAGAAATAGATAAAAAGCACCCAGATAACTGTAAAGTCTTATTTTATACTTGAATGAGTCAGCATTTTTAGACAAGTCAGTATGTTTTAAACACCAATAAATGTTAAGTAATCACTTAGTAATCACCAGTAGTAATTTTTAATTCTTGGTTTTTGGTTACTCAACTACAGAGTTCCATGGAATTAAAGTCATTCTTAATTAAATAAGTATATGTGAATTGTTTTTATTTAAGCCCATATTGAGATAAAGCCATAAGTACAGTGCTGTTCACAGGTGCAGATGAATTAGGCAGCAACTCCAAACATGGCTGTTCATGGAGAAGAAGAAGGAGTCCATCTTGGCAGGGCCAGATCAGGGGATAGGCACTGCCTTTTGAAAGAGAGAGTGGAGAAATGGGGGAGGGGGTGCAGCTCTATTGTCCAGAGATGGGACAGCAAGAAGACACGTTCTGGAGGGAAGAACAAGCAGAGTAAAGGAGCAAAGGGAAAAGTGGCAGAAAAAGTCTTGACTAGCTTGTAGAGGATTCTGGACTCCTTCAGCAAGAAGCCACAAATGTGGTAAGATTTCAGACAAAATAAAATTCAAAATAAGAATTTTAGTTTCTGCTAGACCAATGAACCATGCTATAGCAGTTTTGTTGTAAAGTCTGATAAATCATTCCATGAAAACCTTCACAAACAACGAAAATCAGGCTAGCTGAAGGCAAGTGAAATAAACTGTAGGCATGAAGTTCACCAGTGAACTCTGAGTTTCACTGAAATTACTAAGTATATAGTCACCATTAGCTTGTAGTATTCATCCTATAGACACTGGCAAAGGAGTGAAGGTTCCTGTATTAAACTTTACTTCAAAGAATTCTAGAAGGTAATAAGAAAACAGAAAGAATAATTGCCATCTGCTCAAAGACCGTACAGTTTCTAAGGGAGGCTGCCACAGGATCTCTTAGCAGATACTTAGGGTTCTACTTTTAGAATGGTGTTCTTTCTTGTCTAGCAATGTGAGACATTCTGAATCCATTTGGGGCAGTGCCCCTGCTGCCCAGTCATTACTGAGTGATAGTTTCTATGCCACCATCCTGAATATTTTACTAGCTTTTACTGATTCAAACCTCCATGTACTACTATACATAGTCCTGGGTGTACTGTAGTTGCACACTTCTGTGATCTGAACACTCAGGCTGAGGCAGGAGGATCACAAGTTTCAACACCCCATGGCCAACAAAGAGAGACCCTATCTCAGAACAAACAAAAGAAAACATTACTCCAGCCCTCAGCACCAACACATTTCTGTCATTATGCTTATTTATTTATTTATTTATTTATTTATTTATTTATTTATTTATTTATTTGTTCGTTCGTTCGTTCGTTCGTTCGTTTGTTTGTTTGTTTGTTTGTTTGTTTATTAACCAATGTAACAACTAAGGTCTTGAGTAGTTCCAAGACCTTATCATATAGCTAGGAAGCAAGAGAGTCAGAATTTGAACCCAGTGGTCAGCTCTCATAGTCTGAGCTCTTTGCCTGCACTGTCTTGTGTTGAACTTTTACCGCTAGTGTTCATCCAGCAGACATCCAGATAATGTGTTAATTGCCCATTCATAACAGTGGATCCCTACAGCTGAGAGACACAGGGCTAGTGTGAAAGGTCCTTGCAGGGGTATTTTAGATGTCTTCTTGAGATGTGTATCTACCTCACCACACAATGATTAATGCCAATCTAGATATACTAGGCAACATTTGGAAAGAAAAGCTTAATCTTTTAATAATACCCAAATGGCTAAAATATACAATTATTTTTCAGATATGAAAGAACTCAGTGAGAACAAAACCATCTATGTGAGCAACATAATATGATCTGGTAGCTTGATTGTTGTGGAAGAATTAGTTGAAGATGTACTACCTTTGTTTATGCTGTGGAGTATTTGTTTAATGATGCAAAGATGTGTTGCACTACTTTATGTTGAATTTGTTTAACTCTGTGATGCTGTGTTATTTTGCCTGCCTAAAATACCTGGTCTAATAAAGAGCTTAATGGCCAATCTCTAGGCAAGAGAGAGAAATGTATGGGGCTTGCAGGTAGAGAGAATAAATAGAGAAGGAGGTCAAAGGAAAGGGGATGAAGAAGAGGTCGCGAGGGATCAATCACCTGGCCACACAGCCATCTGCGGAGTAAGAAGAAAGATATGAATGGAAAAAGGGAAAAGCTCAGAGGCAAAAGGTCTATGGGATAATTTAAGTTAAGAAAAGCTGGATAGAAGTAGTCCAAGCTAAGGCCAGGCAGGCATAAGAAAAACTAAGTCTCCATGTATTTATTTGGGAGCTGGGTGGTAGGCCCCCAAATAGCAAATAATAAAAATAACTAACCACACTTGGCATTTGGGGTATAAAAGCAAGTGAAATTTCTTATTTCATCTCACCCTTATGAGTAGAAATCCATGCTTTGGGGAGTCATAGACTCACTTGAGATCTGTCCTACACTCTCAAGGGGCGTCTTCATCATTCAACCACTATCAAAGTTACTCCATCTGTCCCATCCTCCTGCTTTTCAGTAATTGATTCTTTTACACCAAAGGATTCTCTGGCTGGAGTTTTGAAGACTATCCACTCCATGTAAGTTACAACCAATGAGAACAAAGACCAATCCAACAGCATTACCAAGTAGTTACAAATATACTGTTAACAATGTCCTTGGGTCAGACATTAGCCACACTAATGTCATTCTTGGGGCCTGAGGTGGGGGAGAGGGACACAGGGTATGAAGTCTCTCCACAGAGGGAAAGAATATCATCTTCAAAGATGGGAAGTTGTATGTAGTCATTTCCTCACTATGCTTCTGAAGTTACAGAGCTAGATATAGGACACCGTTTTCTATGATATTACTTGGTTTTGAGTTAGCATCTCATGCAGCTCAAATTGGTTTCAAACTTGCTATGTGGCTGAGGATGGTCTTAAATTTCAAACTCTACATCTCTAGTGCTAGGATAACAGGTGTGAGCCACCATACTCTGCTTTCTATGTTTAATCTTTAAGACTAGCAAGTGTACTTTAATTTTCATTAAATTATAGTGTAGAGTGCTATACACACTGCTTAATACTTAGCAATAAAATATAACAGAAGTATGATTTAGATTGTATAATTGAAAGCTTATATCACATAATCTTTATTTAATTTTGACCTTACTATTTTCTTTTTAAAAGCAATAGCTCATAACTTTTGGTAAATTATTAATTGTGTAATTTTCTTCAATAAACATCATATAGTACAAATGAAATTTTTACATCTAAACACATTTCCCATGAAAGCTTCTAGTGTTCTTATTGAAAAATCTATGAATTGGCTTCTGATCTTGTATTAAATGGCAGGTCAGTTATTGGCAAATTTAATGAATATATTAGTTAATTTTCTGTTTCTGTGGTAAAATGCTATAACTAAAAAAATCTATGGAAGATTTTATTTTGACTATAGTTCCAGAGGGAAAGTCCATCGTGGCTGGAGACTCATAGCTGCAAGCAGACAGAGAAGGAAGTTGAGAAGTCACATCTTCACCACACAGGAAATGGAGACAGAAAATTGTGTGGGGAGGCTATGAACTCTTAATGCCTAACCCTAGAGATGTGCAGCCTTCAAGAAGACTCTGCCTCCTGAAGGTCCCACAATATCTGCAAGTAGCATCATCAACCAGAGGTCAAGTTCAGACGTGAGCCTATAAGACATGTTTCTCATTCAAACCACTACAAGGAATAAGATCTGTATGTGTAGCCACTTGTGAGTGTGTTAGACAATTGTGGACAAGGTATGAGTCTGCACAATCTTACTTTTTACTAAAAGACAATGTGGAGACTTCCTTCCTACGCTACTGACAATTAACATAGAGCTTATTTACCTATGTATCCAAGAATCAAAGCAAATATTCTTGCTCCCACAAAACACTTTGGTATAATGACTAGCTTATTTAATTACTTTCTGGTGGTAACCTTTGATTTCTCTATCACATTTAAGGTGTGTTATCTACTTGGCTTCTGTTATAGAAGGCATTAATTTGACTTAGTTTCTTCATTAGAACTGATCCTTTTTGTTGTTCAGCATCAGGAAATCTTTTATTTGACCTTAAATGGCCAAACCTGGATTTCCCTAAGAGTGATCATGCTTTCCATGACTCCATATGTTTCGTTCCTCTACCCAACATTGGGCAGATGTGAAGACATTCCGTAGGTGTCTATGGCTATATTTGGAAGCAAGTCTGCTTCTCTCTGGATTGCCTTCAGACATGAAGTGCTTCCTCACCCAGGGAGGTTTCCTCCAGCACCTTTTCAACTAGATGAACAGGTTCATACATGAGAATAGAGGGATAGAGACCTGGAGACTTTCTTTAAAGATTCTAGAACATTACCCTCCTGATATTTTTTTTCCAGATGAAGAAAAACAAACCTACATGTGATCACTGAGTCAAAGAAAACTGAATAGATTTCCAAACCATATTAGAACATGTCACCTTGTGTGCGTGCTGTTTTTTTTTTTTAAAAAAAATTACAATGACATACATTTGAAATAAATACAGATAAATAAATATCACAATGGGGTATTTCTCTCCTTATAGGAGCAACCTTTTTACAATATGGTCCTCTACATTTCTCCAGCTCCAGAATCTAGTTCTATTTCTTTTCTGTTTTCGTCTCTTAAGAATAAATATTAAAAAGAAAAATACATACAACTTTCAGACAATGGAACATTATTGACAAACACTTTTGGAAGTGATAGTGACACAAATATATCTTCAGCTGTTAATGGTTAAGCATCTTAAATACATGCAAAGTCTGTTTTCCTTAGCTTTATTCTTCATACCACCACTATTTATCTGCTAGTCTACATCAAATAAGCACAAGTAAGGTTTTAGGTGGTGAAATCTTTTTACATTCACATAGAACTAGGTTTCTGAAAAAATATCTAGTTGGTAAAACTGTTGTCAAATTAATTTTATAGAAAACTACCAGAGAGTACAAGTCAGTAAAACACACCCTTTGAAACTCTATGAAATGAAAATTCTAAAAAAAATTTAAAATTCTATATTGCATATTTGTATATAACAAATTATTCCCAAATAACAGCTATTTATTATCTCACCTTCTGTGGGCTTAGACTCAGCAGAAGTTTAGCTGTGTATACTCATAAGTCAAGCTGCCATAGTTCCGGCCTGGCCCCAGAGGCTGCAAGGCTCTCCACATAGCCTGTGAGCAGGAGGTCTCTGTTTCTTTGTGAATCCCCATAGACTTCCGAGGTTGCTTGATTGGTTTTGACCAGAACATAAAATTTGAGTAAGAGTGAAGGAGAAGCCTCTTGCCTCTGAGTTGATCTTAGGGCTCACTCACTTTCCCAGTTTTAATGCACGAGAAGAAAGTTCTAAAAGGGGAGGGGCATTTGGATCTCTCTTTATAAATGAAGGAATATCAGTGTGTCTGTGCACATAATTTAGAACTGTTGAAATTTCTGACATACTAGATTTGTTCCATTGAATATCACAGACCTTCTCACCTCTCCACATTGATCTAGGAAGCCTTTGTGAGCACTGAACGTTGTAAGGCCTCTAAGAATTATTTTGTTTATTTTTCTTTTATTGAAAATAGGTTTTTTTTTTTACTCAATATATCCTGATTACAGTTCCCTCCTCTACTCCTCTCGGTTCCCCCACCCCTCTTCCAGTCCAGATCTACCCCCTGTCTCTCATCAAAAAACAAACAAAGCTTCTGGGTTTTAAGACAGGAAGACTTAACTCTTAAGCAGTTTTAAAATTTGTCCTTTTCTGTCTATAGTGTTTATTAGCCATAGCAGAGTATCATGTAACTGCCTGAGATTCCAACACATCACCAAGACATATGTGGGTGTATTTGAGGGTCTGATGTGAACTGCTACCACCTAGTTTCACCCTGAGTTGATACCAGAACCCGCTGTCTGCCCCTCCTGCTGTGAGAATCTTGATGGTCTAGAAGGGGCTAAGTCATGTTGTAATTGAAACAGTTGAAATGATCATTGTTTAGGGAAATGAACTAAACGTTTTGCTAGAAAAATGCAAAATCACATTATACTAATACCACGTCTAGCTAAATTAAAGTTGAAGACTTAGTTTTTTGATTTTTAATTTCTGTCTAGCATTATTTTGTAAAAGGCTTCCTGTATCTTTAGGCTTCATTTTTATCACTCTAATGGGCCTATAATGATGATATACCACAGATTATGTAGCATTATTTAATGTAGCTATTTGTATTGTTTCTGACTTTCCCCTCCATTTTCACAAGTAATGTTGCTATAAACATCTCAGTACAGAAAAAGAAAGCCTTCTCTTTTCAATATCTCAATCTGTTCCTTAAGGTGAAGTTTTCAAAATTACAGGATGCAATCAAAATATCTGCATTGCTTCTTCCTTTTTTTCAAACAAACAAACAAACAACCCTTTTACTATTGAAAATTTTAAGTGCACACAAAAGTAGACTAAACATAGCATACTTGGTGTGCCTATCATCCTATCTTCAAAATTATCAGTTCATTTTTGTTGTGGTCTTTGATCCACTTGGACTTGAGTTTTGTGTGGGGTGATAAATATGGATCTATTTGTATTCTTCTCCATGCCACCGTTCAGTTATGACAGCTCCATTTGTTCTAGAAACCTTCTTTTATCCAATGTGTATTTCTGACTTCATTACCAAAAATCAGATGCCCATTGGTGTATGGATTTATATCTGGGTCTTTAATGGATTCCATTGATCAGCATTTTTTTTCTTTTAATATAGCTCTGTAGAAAAGCTTGAAATCAGGGATGGTAATACTTCTGGAAGTTCTTATTGTTCCAAGTTGTTTCAGCTTTCCTGGGCTTTTTTGTTATGAGCATTGTTATTTCAAGGTCTATAAAGAATTGTGTTGGAATTTTGATGGACAGCAACTCAGCCACTAAGCCTATGATCCACAGCCTATCTTTTCTACAAGATTTGCTGAAACAATGGTGGCTTGGAGCTTGTGGAAGTGACCAACTAAGGACGATCTAACTTGAGGCTCATCCCAGAGGGAGCCCAGGGGATGCCTGACACTGCCTAGATGGCAGGATTCTGGGAACTGGGTAGCTCAGAGATCTAGGTTAGAGCCAAACATGACTGAAGAAAAGTTAATGAAATGATTCCTAATGACATTCTGCTGACCTCAGAGGATCAGGGCCTCTCCAGCTGATGGGAGCAGATATAGCCAAACAGTGCATGAACCTCGGGGAACCCTGCAGAAGAGAGGGAGAAAGGATCATAGGAGCAGAGGGGTCAAGGACACCAGGAGAACATGGCTCACAGAACCAACTGAGCAAGATTCACAGAGGATCACAGAAAACTGAAGTGGCGATCATGGAGCCTGCGTGAGTCAGCACTAGGACCTTGCATACATGCTATGATTTTTTAGCTTGGAGATTTTGCTAGACTCCTAACAATGGCCGGTGGTGTTGTCTCTGACTTATTTCCCTGCCCTTGGAATCTGTTCCCTCCTACTGGGTTGCCTCGTCCAATCTTGATAAGAAGGTTTATGCCCAATCTTATTGCATTGTAGGCTATTCACTGTTGACACTGCTGGGATGCCCACTCTTTTCTGAGGAGAAAGCAGTGGTTCTGGGGAAGTAGGGGGTGGGGAGTAACTGGGAAGCTGAGGTCAGCATGTAATGTATGAGAGAAGAATAAATTTAAAAATTACCAATTCGTAGCTGTTCCTGTTAAATTATAACTCTAAACTTTGACTAACCTTATTCTCCAAACTGGATTATTTAGAAGCAAATTGCAGACATTTATAACCTCAGATATGATAATTTTGGGGGTCAGTACTGCCTATTTCTTTGACCTGTAGAAATTCAAATGAATTTTTAATCTTAAGACTGAACAAGATGTGATTGCTTAAAGAATGAAACAAAAAAAAAATTTGAACTTCATCAAAATTAAGAATTCTGCTCTGTGAGGGCTACTCTTAAGATGTCACAGCTGAAGATAAAAAGTTTCATACTAGAAGTTTGCTGACATCTCTATTATTTGTAAATATGTCCAATGTATAAAGAAGTTATAAGCTCAAAAGAAAAACAAAACAATTTCTTGAATTTAATTAGAAAAGGAGACAATAATCAGATGTGCAGATAGCACATATGTTTGCCTGCAGAAAGATTATCAAACTCCTTACCATCAGGGATCAATTGGTATGTGGTGCTTTGAAAGAAAATGGCCCCCAAAGGGAGTGGCACTATTAAGAGGTGGGGCTTTGCTCCAGGAAGTGTGTCACTGTGGGTGTGGGCTTTGAAGACTTTCTCAAGCTTCCCTCAGTGCGAAGGTCAGTTGACTTTCTGTTGCATCTGAGTTGAGGTGTAGCACTCAGCTCCAGCACCACATCTGTCTGCATACGGCCATGCTCCCCACTATGATGATAATGGACTGAACCTCTGAAACCACAGGTGAACCCTCTCAATTAAATGTTTTCTGTATGAGAGTTGTCATGATCACGGTGTCTTTTCACAGCAATAGAACCCTAAGGGAGGCACACTATATTATAAAAGGCCCATTTGAATATCTAAGAGTGGAAACAACACTAAATGGGCATGTGGTTTGCTGCCAAGCATGTCACGTGACATCTACTACTATGAGAAATAGCTCAGCAAGCTTATGGAAGAGTACATGCGTATTTACTGTGCAATCCAACAAGCCCTTCTGTGTGTTTACCAGGGAGAAGTAAAATCTGTTCCCAGCAACCACTACACTAAACAGTCCAGGTCTCCTTTACTAGAAACAAGGACAGTGGTACATAGAATACTATTCAACAACAGAAAGAAGCAAACTGTTCATACTTCCAACTTGGATGCATCCCAACTCATCATGCTGAATGAAGAAAGCCCATCTCAAAAGACCACATATTTTATAGTTCACCTATAACATTTGAAACAGCATAAATGGTCACATGAAAGAGATTTTTATGGTAAAGGAATCTTTTCTTGAATGCTGTGGTCATGTAGGGATTACCATATTTACATGAAACAATTGCAGACGCACATGTCCTTTACCAGTGTTGGCTTTCTGCCTTAGTGCTGGGCTGTGATTGTGTTGAGATTTACATTTTAGTGTCAAGGAATCACAGATCTTTTCTGTACAATATTTGCAGCATCCAGCGAATCTGTGATTATTTCAAAATAAAAAGTTAAGATTCAAATATGGCTTTTCTGTTCCTGTTTTCTCGTTTGACTGAATTGGGCCTGGAGACATGCAGTGGGTTGTCTCCATGGAAAATGGAACCTTCATATGTGGCTCTCTTCTGTCTTTAAAACAAAATAAAACAAACAGAGACTAAACAAAACCATTCGAAGCATGGCCCTTTAGTAGGAGCTAGAGGGCATTACTTAATGGTGAACTAGTTTAGGGGTGCTTGGTGGGTCCGTGTGACTAAAATAATAATAATAAAAATGGTTCTTTTCTCTTTCATAAAAGCTGTTTGCTTTAGGATGATTATCAGTGTTTGACTGGAGTCTCTAGCTTGCCCCTGTATGGTCCAGAGAGTCTCTCTCTCTCTCTCTCTCTCCCTCTCCCTCTCCCTCTCCCTCTCCCTCTCCCTCTCCCTCTCCCTCTCCCTCTCCCTCTCCCTCCCTCTCCCTCTCCCTCTCCCTCTCCCTCTCTCTCTCTCTCTCTCTCTCTCTCTCTCTCTCTCTCTCTCTCTCTTTCCTCTCTTCTCCATCCTTTCTCTCCCCGCTCCCCCTTAATGGAGCACTCTTGTTGCATCTCATGTAGATGGCATGTCTATCTTTTGGCGACACAGTTCTACCTTGCTTCCACCTCACTCCTGGGATACTCTTCTGTAGCCCCATCTTCTGGCTTCTCCTGGATCATCACATGTGAGCTGAATCCTCCAAGTCTGGATCTCTACACTCTTCTCTGTGCTTTTGTATCTTCCCAGGGGAAATTTTTTAGGGTGGTTTTCTGTGTATCACTATACCAATGGCCTCACATTTACATTTATATCTTCACTATTCATTTACATACTAAAGACACACAGTGCCACATGCATATCTTCACCAAAATGTCTACCAGCATCTTAAACGCCTTTGTTCAAGCAGAGCTCACTGTCTTTTTTAATGTTTATTTCCTTCTTGCATCCACTATGTTACTGAACACATCTTAGACGATCTAAGTCAGCAAGGATGGTACCATACCTTATTTTCACTACTGCCACCATTGACCTTGACATCTTTTACATCTTCTTCAAAGCCCCCGTACTTGTGATTGTCACACCCCTCATCACATCACATAGCTCAAGCTACTATCATTTCTTGTCTGGGTTGCTTCAGCAGTCTTTCCACTCATTCGGAACCCCCAGGCACACACCCTCTTTCTGCCTTCCCCATGCCTTCCCATCCATTCTCCCATAAGCTCTCTATAGCACAAATCTGTTTATAGACCCTCCTGTTCCAAGTGTGACTGTGGCTCTTCAGTCCTAAGAGAGTCGACTCTGTCTACCTCTGGTTTTGCATCTTCATTTCACAAGAAAGCACCCTTCTTCACCCGCTTTCATAAACAAGCCATCATCCCAGAGCAGAGCGCCCATGACTTTTACTATCTCTACAAGTTTCTCTACTTAGATTTTCCTTTTATCCTGACCTCTCCAGCTACAGAATTCTATTATCCTCCAAGACTCAGAGTGTCATCTCTGTAATGATCTTTTGTTAGCCCAGACATGCTTGCTTCTCTCCTCTATGTCTCCCCTACATTCTATAGAAACTCAGATGCTCTTGTCTATATGACTTTGGTGTGTAAGTGGGTCTCCATCTGTTGAATTTTGTTGGATGTGTCTTTGGATTTCCCGTACCCAGCATGGGATCTTGTGCTTTGTAAAAAATCTTATACTCACAGCTGATATTTGTTGAGTTGTCTTTATGTATTAGAGTCTAAGCTGTCTGCATGCTCTTGCATTTTATCTTACCACTCTGAGATAGGTTCTGTTTTGATCAATTTTATAGATGAAGGAATGTTTTTAAAACTGTGAATAAATGTATTTAAAGTGAACTTAAATATGTACTGAATGAAAGATAAGAAGTGAATGTATATTTGGTTCTTTCCCTGGGGATAAGACCTCGAAAATAGTCTATGATTGAATGTTTCTGGAAAGACCCCTTCAGCCCAGATAATAAACTGGTTAGAACTGATGGAGTAGTGGGGTAGACCAGTGAAGGTCCAGAGATTAACTACAATTTACCTTGAGCCATTTTAGTCCCATTAATAGCTATTTATTATCCACCTCTGAATGTATCTTTATGACTATTAGGCAAATCCTAAGAAATAAACAAATAGACCTCAGGCTTCCAGAAACAAAAAGCTAAGAATGTTATCATAAACTATCTGATGTCCCCACCAAAGCACTTAAAAAGTCCCTTGATTTGCGATCTTCTTTGTTCCATTACTATAAAACTTCATGAAATATCACATTTGAACATGGAATTTGGGGTACTCTAAATCTGTGTTTCTGAGCTGTGATCACACATTTCCTCCAGAATGAGCTGTCTCTTATCCCCTTTGAGATGAGATCTATGTTTCCATGTGGACAAACCTTCTTATTTAGATCATCGTGAAAAAGCTACAGCTCATATGCCATCCTCTTCTAATTCCTGTCCCAAGACACACGTTGAGATGCAGCCTGTACTGTGCTGTCCATAGTTTCAGCATGGGGACCACACGTTTTAGCCAAGCTGATGCCTTTGTCTTTTTCCTTTGTTTTCCCAGGCAATTTGTAATTGATAAGATTTCATTGTAGAAGCCCAGGCCTAAATCAGAGTTTTGTATTAAGAACCAGCTTCCTTACTACCAGGCATTTCCATAACATTCTTTCCAAGTGACACTCCTATCTTTTTTCTGTTTTCCTTAATTTTCCTACCCAATATTTTTCTTTATGTTTTTACCCTCCTTCAACATGTTCAAGGTCTTCCCACTTCCCTACTCATTTAACTTCATGCTCCTCCAGAAAACAAAATAAAATAAAAGCAAAATAAAACAACAACAACAAAAAAAACCCAAAATAACCAAGAAGACTAATATGCCAAAACAAACTAAAAGTTACCTGCCCATCGAAGAAATACTCATTGAGTCTGTTTTGTGTTGGCCACCTACTCCTGGTTGTAGAACTTGCTCTGAAGTGTAGCTAATACACCCAGTGACAGTCCATTGTGGAAGCTGGTCATCCCTTTCCCAGCAGGTGTCAATTGCAAACTGCTTCTTGATTAGGCCTAGGGCTTTGTTTGTTTTTCCTCCTCAGTGGGGATTTTTGTCTGGTTTGAATCTCTGTGGGTCTTGTGTGGGCTGCCACAGTCTTGGTGAGTTCTTCAGTCACTGCTCTGTCTGGAAGAAGTTGTTTTCTTGGAGTCATCCATCACTGGCTCTTAGAACCTTTCTATCTCACACAGAACTCTGACCCTTGAGAGGAGGGCTCTCACCTCTCTGCATATTGTCCAGTGCTAAATCTCTGAGTTAATCACCATCTACTACATGAAGAAGCTTCTCTGGTGATGGTTGAGTCATGCTCTCTGCTCAATGGGTACAGGAATATGTCATCAGGAGTCATTTTATTGTTATGTTCCTTTAGCACAATAACAGTAAAACATTGATTTTTCCCTAGGCCTGTGACCTATGTAGTCTCAGGTTCCTGGTCACTTTAGCAGTGTCAAGTTCCATTCCATGGAGTGTGCCGAAAATCCAGTCAAAAAGTGGTTGGTTTTCCCCATAAATCTGTGTCATTATTGCAGCTGTAGTGTTATAGGTAGATCGCTGTGGTAGGTTATGGGGTTTGTAGGTAGGAGATATTAATGAATCCTTTGGGGGTACGTGGAACACCTTCCACTACCATGAACACTAGTCAGGAGTGAAGCTCTTGTTTGGTACCAGCCTAAATTTTTTGTTTGATGGTGTAAGTAAGTATTGTCTTCAACAATAAACCCTTACAATCAGGTTGTAGAATGTAAACAGTAGTCTTGACAGTAGCTGAAGATATGTAACCATTTTGGCTGATGACACAATGGGGCGTAACCCATTTTGACACTGGAGCTTTTACTTGGTGGGCTGTCTAGCCGAGACATTATCTCCCTCCATATATGGCGATTCCATTTAAATTTCTTTCAAATGTGTATATATTTAAGGAATCTTCTAGAGTAATAGTTTTTATTTGGTTTCTCAAAAGGCCTTTAACGTTAGTTGTCCCTTCATTTCCCTCCTTTACTTTGCCTTCTTATTCAATCCTCCTAGATTAGTTTCTCTTTATAATACTACATCCTCTGCTTCTCTCCCCTGGTCCCTTGCTAGTCATGATTCAGAGTGAATCACACATATTAAACCTTATAAGCTAACGTCTATATTTAAGAGAAAAGTCACAGCATCTGATTTTTTGGGTGTGGTTCTTTCATTTGGGATGATTGCTTCTAGACGCTCTGGAATGGACTACCGTGCACTGCTATGGAAGAGGATCCAGGATCCACAGAGGCAAAACATAGCTTTGGAACTGAGCCTAAGTTGTGAGTTCTAGTTTTTTCCTTGCTAAGCAGATGACTGAGTGAATTTGATAACCCTTTGGTCTTAATTTCTGTAGTAGACCATAAAAACCTTATCAAGTACCCATCCCATGCTAGTGTGGTACCAAACCTCATATAGGTGAGAACATCATATCTTCATAAAACATCTACTTCAAAGGTTTGTTTATGTAGATGGACAGTGAATGCTATAACAAAGAGGGACCTTGATACACAAGACTTAAAATATTTTTAAAGAACTGAACACAGCCATTTACAAATAGAGGATAATTTGAATTCTACTCCACATTTATCAGCTATTATAAAATTAGAAGCATTAAAGTGAACACCATCAGAATATATGAAACTGTGCTGGCAAAGTCTAAAAATAACTACATTTAGTATTTTGAGGAATTTAAACTCTGTTTGGCTGGTAGTTGAGAAAATAAATGGTGTAAATAAGTATTAGGATCTATAAAACTTATTACCTTTTAAGTGCATTTATATAGTCTGTTAAAATGAGAAATGTGGAACCTATGAGATAGGACACTCTGGTCTGAGGAGCCCTGTCATGCTTCTTCCTTGTTGAGACCCTTCCTTTTGGCAGGATCTGGCACCACCATTGTAGACACTGGCAAACCCTTATCACAGTTTATTGGCTATTGTCATTTTTCTTGAGTTTTTTGGCATAGAGAACAATAATGCATTCTTCTAGCCAAATTTTGCAACCCCCCCCCAAGAAAACAAAGCCAGAGGTTTTCCCCATATTGATGGGTTGTTAATTACCTTCAAATGTCTCATTCAAAGTGGTGCTGAAGTTTCTCTACATGAAAAGTCAATGCATAACTTGGATGATCATTTTTGAGAAGTGATGCTGGTAACTGAAATCCCATGATCTTCCTTCCACAGAGACTTGATAATCTGCCTTTGTCTTCTCTCAACACACACACACACACACACACACACACACACACACACACACACACACACACACGCATGCATGCATGCACACATGCACGCACGCCAGCACGCACACAGGCATGCATGCACACACTCGCTTTGGCCAAATTATCAATGAATCACTAATATATCTGATCTTACTCCTTTGTTTACATTTTTTATACAGGTAGGGACTAATTGTGTAGATTTTAAGAATTGTACTAACTTTTGAAATGTTGAAATCATTACACATCATAGATCTAAAACTACCAGTTTGTTTTTATTAAGCCACATGTGAAAAACGTTTTATTAATTCTTATCACAGCAGTGCTACTACTCAGTATAGAAGCACTTTTTAAAACTGCTTTGATAATGAAGGCGATAGCAAGAATTCAATACTCTTAACCTGGCAATTCATCACTCCCAAACCAATTTTCCCAGATGATACATTGCCAAGCTTCATGCTGCTGCATGCGCATAAAGAGGAGGCTGCATATTGTTCTGGAATTACAGTCTAGTATTACTAAACAATAAGAAGACAGATGTACAAACAGCCTTTGGGCTGAACGTAATTATTTAAATATCCTCAGATAGCCTTTCTCATAGCTTATCTATTTTTTTAAAAGAAGTTTTGAGGCTTCTATCTTCCTTAGACTCTTTCTGTGAAAGATTGGTTTGAATGAATCCCAGTTTGGAGCCCTGTAGTTTTCTGAGTGCTGGTTAGCATACAAGAAGCCTCCTCAGTAGTGTTTGAGGTTGCAAACCAAGGTCCTTAAAATCCTCACATCTTTCTTTCCTAGAGATTGTGCAGAAGGGCAGACTGTGAGAACAGCTCCAGTTGTGCAGAAGGTGAGAGTGTCAGTAACCCCTTCCCCAGTGCCTACAGCAAGAGACAAGATGCTTGTCAGGTCCTCTGAGTAATGACTGGGTTTTCATACATAGGATTAAGTAATGGTCATCAATGAAATAAATCTAGGTTTGATGTTTTTTCATCCCCCAAACATAAAAGCTGCAAGCAGCCACAGCCATTTGAAAATGGAATGGCCTTTCATGACCCTCAGAATGGAATTTGAGAGTTTTCTGCTGCAGATTCATTCCCATTCCCATGGAAACAGTCACTGGGAGTGATTCCACTGTCATCATTTTCAAGCACTGACTCTGGTTCTGATGAACTAGTGCTGACTGAGTCCTCAGACGTCTGAGAGGAATGAGCATCAGCCTTGTGCAATGAACTCACAGACTGGTCCTCTGTCGTGAGCCATGCCCCAGGACACTCTCAAGAATATATATACAAAATACATATATACATGTACATGTATGAATATACATATATGTGTGTATGTGTATATATAATTAGAAAATATATTTGTATTAGAAAAACATGAAGATAAATCATAATATATGCAAAGATATATATCTTCATGTTTTTCTACTTATAAAATTATATTGAATAGAAACCAACAAAAGGATTTGCAAGGAACTACTTAGCTTATTGTTTTCATCAGATAGTTTTCGTGTGTAACCAAGGCTGGTTTAGGATCCTCCTTGTGATCCTCCTGCATCAGCATCCCCAGTGCTGAGACTGTAGGCAAGCACCACCACATCCAGCTTCTTTGTAAAGATCTTATTACTGAAAAAAATGAAATAAAAAAAATTGAGAGTGTGATGTAATGACACTCTGCCCCAATATAGTATTTATTCAGGGTCACTTGTATTTTAGCTATACTCCAGATGCCTGTTGGGAGACTTTAAAGAACATATCATTTAATCCACAAATATTTAGCTCCTTCCATTAAACTAGAAGGGTATTTGGGATCTATTTATGGAATACCTTTGTTAGTACTTTTCTTTCCAAAATTCTATCTAAAGAACTGTGGCTTGACAAATGGCATGGATCTGCTACTTCTTTTTGCAATGAAGGCATTAATGTTAGGTCTGGTGCCATCTGCTATTGAACTATTTATTGTCCTTCAACCAATTTTAATCACGATTGGAAATTCTAGCTTAATCCCTCCTAGTTTCAATAGTTCTGGCCATGTAGTTTCAAAGACTGAAACATTGTTCAATAAGGTACTGCAAAATTTAAACATTTTTTGATAACAGATTTTTTTTCTTATTAAAATTCAGACAGGGTACTGAGTGGTACTTGATAATTTCTTCTCCATTTCTATAATTCTGTTCTGATTGGAAGAGCTTAATAATTATACACATACACCAGGATACCATTTACTGAATTAAAGTAAACATAGACATTTTCATATATTTTATATACGTTGTAGAAGAAAATGTTAAAAAGAAGTTTTTGAGCAGTTACTTGTATAAAGAATCTGGTCAGCATTGTTTTTTTCCTGATCTGGAGTTAAAGTATCTGTGAGTCATCTGATTTGGGAATTAAACTCAGGTTCTCTGCAAGAACATTAAGTGTTCTTAAGTGCCTGACTATCTCTCCAGTCTGACAATTTTTTTTTTCTTTAAATCTTACAATGCCATAGTGTAGTGTTTTCATCAAATGAGGGCATCTTATTTTCTACTACTTTATTTGAAAAGTTTTTATGGAAGATGGCTTGGTGGATAAAACATGTGCCCCACTATTGCTAAGACAAGAGTCAAGAAGAAAAGGACCCAGAGCTGGTGTCTGAGTCTGCTGAGGGGTTGGGGGGATAGTGTGTTTGGGAATGGGATCAGTTCTCTGTCTCTCACAGAACTGACTGGTTTAGATTATTGCAAGGGATTAGCTAATCCAGAGGAAGAAAGGGAAGCTAATTGGATCCCAACACAGAAGCGACAAACCTCCTCCTGGGAAATTCAAAAGTCCTACAAAACAGTATTCTATAGGAGGAAAATGTCTACCAAGCCTTTGTCTTCAAGAAGGAAATTCAGTCAGATTAAATGTTTAAGAGAAAAGTATATTAACCTACCAAGAGCTCTTTAGTAGTAGACTCCCTGACTCCTAGCTCCCATTTTCATATTTGACAAACTGAAATAAACATTGTTTGACCTCAGAGTAGAGAGAGGAGTCGACCACTGGGGAAGGGAGGTGAGAGGCGGGTGGTGGTGGGAGGGAGTTTTAACGAAAAGTTGCATAGGCATATATCAATGGATCAATCAAACTTCAGGGGACAGAGTGGATGGGGGCCAGCTATCCCACTCAAAACTAGACAAAAAAGACCACGTCAGGGAAAAAGTATTTTAAGTAGATGCTAATGGTGTGAGTGACATGGTGGCCTAAGGAGAGTGCGCAGCACATTCTCAGGAACCAGGGAACTACTGCCAAGCTACTGAGTATTAACAAAAGCCCACTCTGAGCCAAGGAGCACACATTTAATTTTGGACATGTTCTGTTAGCAAGTGAAGAAAACAAAAATCACACAGGTTAGAATGCAGAATTTAATTGAAATTAACTAAGCATGGACGTTTTACCACTAAAAGGAAAAGCAATGAACCCAAGTTCAGTTATCGGCGGCAGAGCATGGGGGCTACAGACAATGCTTCTGAGGTACTGGTTGGATCTTTAGAATCTGGAGGTGGAAAGGGGGCCCTACCGAGTCAGGAGTATGACCTCTAGGCCTCTGCCTCTGGGGAGTCCAGGCTACTGTTGGAATCTCAGGGGGAGAAGGGAATGCAGTTGTCTTTGCCAGTGTATGAAAGAGATAAAATCCTAAAGCAGTTAATGCGGGGCAGCGTGTCTCTGCGGGTCTGTGGGTCTGCGAGTCCAAACCTTGAGGTTAGGCCTGAAAGTCCGGGCCAGAAACCTCATACTACAACATTGGGTTTCCTTTACTATATATGGTGACAATCAGACGAATTGAGAATTTTGAGTGTAGGGTTAAAAAATTAACACTGTCTATCTATAACAAAATAACTACTGTGCAACTCCGTCTTGTTCTCACCTGTTATCCTGACAAAAGCCCTCATCTGAGGAGATTTCATGAAAGTATCTAAAAACTCCACCAGTGACACAGGAAGGTGGCCGTGATGCGACCACAGGGGGCCACTGAGGTTCTTCTTGATGCCATCAAGGGATTCTGCTCCCACGGAACCGTCGTGTTCTGTTCCCACTGAGCAGTCTTTTCCTCTGAGGGTACAGAAAGCTGTGACATAACTGTGACCTACACAAGAGACAGACTCTTCAAATGAACTCCACAGCTAGAAATGAGCAGGTCTTTGCAGAGACTAGATCTGAAGCAGTGGAAATATTGTTGTACAGGTGCAGACTGAGTCATGACGCGATCCTAGGATTCTTTCTGTCTGAAGGTTACATGTATAACTACATGGTGTGTTCTTGTTCCAAGTTATTTTAGAAAAAGGAGGAAGAAGAGAGAAGTAACTAGAACTATGAAAACATGGGAAATGTTTTTGAACTTACGTATTGATAGAACGGAAGCAAATAGTTGATGGTACACCAGGAAACAGTTCACAACGGAAGGTTTTTAAAAAGGTAGGAAGAGGAAGGGCGGGGACAGGGACACTGAAAAGAGAATGAGTGACATGTAGGGAGAGTGGGCAGCTGCCTGTTACAGTGGTGCTCAGTGGGTTGCTGCAGTGGGTGAGAGGTGGACCTAAGCCCAGCAGTAGATCACAAAGGCCGAGGAAGAAGTGTGAAGATCGAAGAACAGAGATGGAGTGTGTTGCTGATAGTCTGCATTTCCGTTCCTCACTGGTAATTGCATACATATGCAAGAGTCATTAATAATAAAGTATAGTTTTAAACGTAACGGGCTGAGCGCTTGTTAAGTTTAAACATAATTTCTTTGGATATACAACCTATAACCATGCCAATAAATGATTAGTCTCCGATTTCTCATGCTTAAAAATGTTTCCTATTTTTCAAAATATTTTTATTTTTATTTTATGTATATGAGTATTTTTGCCTGAATGCATGTATGTACACTGCAGGCATGTCTGGTGTTGTAAAGGGCCAGGAGAGGGTGTATCAAATCCTCAGATCTGATAGTTGTGAGCCACCCAACATGGCTGCTGGGCACTGAACCCTGATCCTCTGCAAGAGTATCAAGTCCTCTTAACTGCTGAACTATCTCTTGAGTCCATCGTTTTGTTTTACATTTGTATTTTATTTTATTAGGCTCAATGAGCAATTTAGTACAATAACATTTACAGCATGTGTTTCTTGTTTTGCTCTTTGTTGTGGAATATTATTTTAAGTTATGTTACATTCCTTTGTGCTATGGAACATTTGTTTAATGATGCAAAGATGTGTTGTGTTCTTTTATGTTGCTTTTGTTTAACTCTGTGAAGCTGTGGTACTTTGCCTGCCTAAAACACCTAATAAAGAGCTGAACAGCCAATAGCCAGGAAGGAGAAAGGATAGGTGGGGCTGGCAGGCAGAGAAACTAAATAGAAGGAGAAATCTAGGAAGAAAGGAGATCTAGGAGCGAGAGAAGGAGGAATATGCTAGGAGCCAGCCACCCAGTCACCCAGCCACCTGGCAGTCCAGCCACCCAGCCACCTGGCCACCCAGCCACCCAGCCACCCAGCAATCCAGCCACCCAGCTACCCAGCCACCCACCCACCCAGCCACCCTGCCACCCGGCAGTCCAGCCACCCAGCCACCTGGCCACCCAGCCACCCAGCCACCCAGCCACCCAGTAATCCAGCCCACCATGGAGTAAGAGTGAAAGTAAGATATTCAGAAGTAAGAAAAGGTAAAGACCCAGAGGCAAAAGGTAGCCGGGATAATTTAATAAAAGCCAATAAAAGCCGGCTAAAAATAAGTCATGCTAAGGCCAGTCATTCCTAAGAAAGAATAAGCCTCCACATGTGATTTATTTGGGAGCTGGGTGGCAGGCCTTTCAAAGAGCAAAACCCAACCAGTCACAGTCCTTATTTTCACAGGGCTCTCTTTAGCATTTCATTCTGAAATGGATTTTTTTTTTTGATATTCCATTGATCATTTTTGAATAATGATCAAAATCTCCAACTTCTAGTTTTCCAACCTAAAGAAAAAGGATGATATTAAGATCTCTCCGTGTATCTGTCATTTGTTCTGTGGTTTCCTCCTTAATGAATCTATCTAATAGTTCTGCGAATTACGAAAATAAATCTCTCTTGGTTGACTTTTAACACAACTTTAAATTCTGTTTCCCGTCAGTTTAGTTAAGGTTTGAGGGATATATCAAAAAGGGAATGATTTTTCTTCTTGAGTACCAGAGTGATTTAGCTTTATAAAATAAATTATGTAGCTTTCTATATCTTCCTGGTCTTTGGAGAAGTTTATACAGCGTTAGCTCTCCTGGACATCTGTAAACTCTCCCACTTGGCTTCCCAGCCAGAGTTACTGTTTTGCATCTGACTCTGGTTTCTTATTGAGTCAATTTTAGTAACTTACACTTGAAAAGACAAGTTTACGTCTCCTCAAAATATTTTTAGGATTAGAATTGAGCATCACAACCCATCATTGTCAACTGAAGTGCTGTTGGTTGCTAGGCACCCGTACCCTGAGGCACTGTGGTCCTGGGAACTTTGTTCTACTTCCTCTCCCTATGGCTGGGCACCTCTTAACTGCCTCAGTTCCTTTCTCTTTTGTTAATTCTTCTCTCAAGGACGGAGTTGAGGGATTCTTCTTTAACTATTGCTTCAAGTTTTGCCTAACAAACAAACACTCAATAGCTACCGTTGATTTTTATCAACTCACTTCTCAAGAGAGTCAGTCTGAAGACATGTGTGCACAACATTATCAAAAGGCTTAAGTTTCATTGCTAATGTAGTTAACTTATTGTTCCAATATGTTCAGTAGATACACAGCGTGTCTCGCTTAGTTTGTTTTCTTAGAACTGTGAAAAACTTTAGTATTATGACGAGGAAACTCACAGAGCCTCAGCAGCTTCAAAATTTATAGTGATGCTATGTTTGAAGGTCTCACAGAGACACAGCTATACTATATATATATATATATATATATATATAATGTATTTACTATGAATTGTACCCTTTAGCAACATGAAATATTCTTTTTTTCTTGTTTTGAATTACTTTGCATTACCTTTGTTGTTGATTTTTGTTTGAACACTCTGCCTGTTTTCATCATTAAGCCTTTTTATCACACTATCTCTGGTATTTTACGCGTTATTTTCTTTCAGGTGTGTTTTATACAAGGGTGGACTTGATTTCTCTCCCTCTCTTTGTGTGTATTAAGACAGATAGGTGCAGTCACATTTAAACAGAAACTATAACCCAAATACCCTGTTTTAACAGAGTCAGTCTTTGGAGAACTTTTCTGCTACTTTCCCATCAAATTGTATCTTCTAGGACATTATTAAGAAGGCCAGTTTCTTAGGTTTTTTTTCCCCCACTTTTATAGGTAGCATCTTCCTTTCTTACTCTGTAGTTTTCTCAAGCTGTTTCCTTCCACTCAAACCTGAAATGGAGATGGAGGTTTGGAAATTTCTGTATTTGATGGATCCAAAATTAACTGAAGAGATGGCTTATTTGTTCGGCTGGCTGGAACATCTCCAAATGAGTCGTCTGAAATCTCATCAGAACCCTGACAATCAACAAGTAGGCTCCTTTGTCCTTTCTCAGAATCTCTCAAAATCTCTTCCAAGGCTTTTTCCAACTGTTCATCCCCATTGGAAGTTATCTTCAGCGGTGGCTTTCCATCATCCTTTGTAGAAGCATCATCTGTGTGCTGAGGAACCAAAACAAATCCTTCACTGTTCTCTGTGGCCACATAGTCAGATGACCCACTAACCTTCTGTAATGAAGCTCTGACCTCCATTTCAGTTCTGCAAACTTCTCTTCCCACATCCACCTTGCAAAACTTATTCTGCTTCATCCTCCTGGGGTGACATTGTCCCCCCTCCACTAGTAGGAGTGAGTGGCTCCTCCTGGTCAGACCCTTTCTGCAGACTCACCACTCCATATATTGCATCTCCAGAACTGCTTCAACCTCATGAAGAAAGTCTCTGTAAAAGTCTTTCTACTGAAATACCAAAAAAATTGCTAATTATTAGTCTTTGGCTGAATATTCTAAAGAATAAATTGTTAGGGAAAACTAATCTTCCTTTAAATGAAACTACTAAAAGAAGTCCAGCTTGTCAGAACATGGACTGTTTTGAACATTTCCCACTATAGCAAGAAAACCTTAAGCAGCACATTATCCATTAATCAGGCAACAAAATCACAAAGTAGTGTCCCCGTCCAGTTCTTTAGAAAATTCATTTTTATGTGGCATTTTGTAAGGTTAGTTTACAGACACAGAATAGAGCAAACAAAAATAGCCTTAAATAAATGCTTTTATATCTTATCAGGATGTTATTTTTATATTAAAACAGGATGGAGGATGGGGTACTGAATTTGGTAGGGTTCAATGTATCTATATTTTATAAAAATAAAGATCCTTGAAGGAAACAATGATGGCATATAAGTTTACTTTTACAAATCTGTAACAAAACTCTCTCTCTCACACACATACATAAAATGCTTTCAACAAAAACTTTAAGCTTCATCACTGATGAGAAAGTTTTAAACAAAACGTAGTGTTCCAAGTATTTAATTGTTTTTGTGGAGCTGAAACAAACCCTCTCAGCCTTCAGCGTCCCAGCTGATCAGTTTTAGTATCTTCATTGTTCCCCACCTGTCTTTTAACATGACACTAGGTCGGTTGTTGAACTTGCAATGTGACAGTATTTTCCCTCTCCATGTTTCTTTACACCACACTTCGAAATTCTGCCTTTGGGGCTGTGAGTTGCATAGCTGGTGATCACCAAGCCCAGTGCTAGCTACAGTGCTGCCCCGGGGCAAATGCCTGCCAGCCGTGGTGTAGGGGCCGCAGCACCTCCTGTGCTGACTTGTGAACAGTCTGGTCCATTACTGCTGACCCTGGAGCTAGCTGTTTCTGGCCCATTCTATTTCTGACCCAAATGCAACTCTTACTTTCTCTTCTGCTGTTTTTTAGGATTTGAGACACTGATATTTTGGTTTAGGGGGCAGTACTGTGACCTCTTCAGTAGGAGTGCACTGCTTAGCTTGTTAGTTGCTAAAAACTCTAATTCTGAGCCAGAAACAATTAGCTGGGAGGAGACAATGGATCTTTAGCATTCTCCCCAGCATCACTTTTTTTCTGTTTCTGGCAATGTGACATGCTCTAAACAGTAATTATTTTGTTCAATTCTCATTCACAAGACTTGTCTTTAATTGGCGTATTATTTTGTCACATGTGATAAATTATATATCTTTGAGTTTTTAAAATTGATATGAAGTTTTTTCTTCTTTTGCTTTATAGATATTTTTGTCACAGGTGAAGAGATGCCAGAAGCCACAGCAACATTTAAGAGAAAAAAAATGATGATGTGATATCTGTGGTCAATTTATTTAGCATGTTTTACACTTTAAGCAAAGTATCTTGTCAGTAATACAAATTCTGCTTGATTTTCTCCCTACATGTAAGGAACTGGTGAACGTGTTTTTGCCTCATCCCCATCTAAGGAAATGATTTGTCTTTTGTTGTGTACACTAAACTCATGTTATCAAGTTCCCATTCCTGTTCTGTGCTGGAGGGCCAGGAGCATGCCCACAGCAAGGGAACAGTCTGGAGCTGAAATACACAAAATCACACTTTGTTAGGTCACACTATGCTTTGTCCTCTATAAAACTCTGAAAGTGGCAATGTTTGGATTCTCCTCATATAGAGTTCCTTTGACGTAGAGTGTCCCTGTGGGTATTATGGCAGAAATGAGGGTGGATATGGCAAATCTTCTGCCTGCAAAGAGCCTTCCCTTCCCTGGATCTCACAGGCCATCTACAGGAAGAATATGAGATGATATGAGGCAGGCAGCCTCACCAGGTCCAGCTTTGGCTCTATTGCCATTTCAAGGTGGAGCTAGTTCTTAAACCAGCTGAGTCCAGTTTCCTACACCTCAAATAAAGATATAATCATATGTACATACCAGAGAGTCTGTTGTACTATATGAATTTGAATGTACAAAAATAATGCCCTATTCTTGGAGTATACCAGGTTCTCAATAAAATGTACAGTGTTATTGTTTGAGTGGAACTGGGTCCCTCTGATGTCTGCCTAGGCCAAGGGAATATGGTCCAGAACATTCCTTGCCACTTTCTATTTCAACATGCTCTCCTGGACACTGGATCCTCAGCATGACCTTCTCCCCCCTTCCAAATGTTCTTGTTACTTCAGATTCCCTTAGGATCAGCTTCTGCTAAGTTAACATGACAGTCTGTTAATAACAAATATGTTATTGTCTGAATTAGCATTTTCACTTCACAAGACTGGCGAATACATGTTGGACATAGAAATGCAAGACACATTTGGGATTCAAGGGAACAGAATAGTTTGGGTCAGAAAAAATGTTTAAAAGCACAAGATTTTTCAAGACTTTATGAGAACAAGATTAGGAACCAGATTATAGACACCATAACCTTTTCTACAATAGACTTAACAAGTCTGAAATATCCAAGAGTCTTAATCATGTAAAGAACACCCTCCCAGATCCTGGGGAAAAGTGAGGCTAGTTAAACACTGGAAAAGCAAATAAGTTATAGCTGTAGCTACACAAATTAAACATATCTTTAATTACTGATGTCCCAAACCCAATGAAGGTGGTAAAAGCTTTAGTAATTCAAACCTAGTAATACAGGACTTGATGTGAGCCATCTAATTTTATAGGTGAAACGAAATACACCCTGGATCAGGTCCACTGAGCTCAGCCCATTTCATAGGAGGCACAGCGAAAGTCTGGCCCATACATTTGTTCAAGCTGTGCCCAATGAGGCAGAGAGGTCTTGTGTGGAGCTCTCTACAGATCCCTGTGGTGAAAATTCATGATAGATATTGGCCTCTGAACCCAGAAAACACAAACACCATGCACATCCCCCCTGGGGATGCTCCAAAAGTACACATCCACAGTTGCTGTTTAGATTCCCTTTAAAATATAAGTTTTCACCCAGAACTTATAATAAAATGGCATGTTACAAGAGTCTACAGGAAATTGCACTATGAATATATGGTTGAATTTTTATTCTCATGTGGAAGAGCCCCACAGTATTGTTCTTGAGAAAAAAGCTGAAGGCTTAGCTCCTAGTCTAATTTCTTAGAGTTTGATTTGCATATAATAGCAGAGACATGTTTTCATTCTCTTTGGAACGACCTAGCGCTTGTCTACATCTTCACCATCTGTATGTATCTGAGTGTAAAGCTAACTGCTACTTCCTTACTTTGAGCTTTATAGACTTTGGTGGTATATAGTAATTCAGAGGGGAAATGCTTTGATGTATCCTAGGGATAGAGGAAGAGCTTGCTAATAGACCCTTCTGGGAATACTCTCAAAATCTCCACATGTTGCTTGATGCCAACAAACTCCACACTGATGTTGTGAAGTGAGTTTTAACTTGTCTACAAACTTTTTAAACAGCCACAACCCCCCCCCCCGAAAACCTGCATCAGACAGTATGTTTGAGGGTGCAAGGAAAGATGTGGTCTTCAACTACTAATGAGGACATTTCTGAGACCACATGAGCATACAGTATGTCAGGTGATACATATTTGGGGCGATGGGGAAGAGAAGCAGAGAAGCGAGTGAGAATTACTGAAGACCTGAAGGGAAGGCAGCTTGAAATGAGGATACAACTCCCTGGTCATAAGAAAATATCAACCAAGTGCATTTGAATGTCAAACCTCATTAGTGGTCACAGGCGAATAAAGAAATAAACTCAGGTTTTGGCAAATAGTCTGAAAAACAAGCAGCATTTCTAATACAGCTGGCAGGGAACTCAGATGCAGACCTAATGCAGAGGTAGCTCTCAGACCAGCAGACACTCTGATGGATGTGGCCAGTCTACCTGTACTTATAAAAAGTGCCTGCTAATTCAGGTCTCTGTGCCTTCTGGAAATTGTACTTTATCATATGTCCTTTGATAGGACACACACACACACACACACACACACACACACACACATGCACACACACACGCACACACACGCACACACACGCACACACACATGCACACATGCACACATACACACGTGCACACACATGCACACACACATGCACACACACATATGCACACACACATGCACACACATGCACACACACATGCACACACACACATGCACACACACATGCATACACACACATGCACACACATGCACACACACAGACAGAGAGAGAATAAAACCCTTCGTTAATTGTACATGTCATTCTTTGTTGGTGCCCTCCCTGCCACACCTAGCTGAGCATCCAGGAACATGGAGTATAGATGTCTACGCACTTAGAAATCTCAGTCTGAAAGGCTTTCTTATGAGGCATATTCTGAGTCAGTTGACATCAAACAAAAAGATGTTCAGAAGCCAAACATGTACCTGCTTTCCCAATAGAGACTTCTGTGTAGCCCAACACTGTCATTTGCTAAGAAGAATCCTTGGATTGCAAAGTCATGGGCACATAGATGCTTGAAGAAAAACGCACCATACATTTCAAGGCCAAATATAAATATAAGAATTAGACACTTAGAGACTAGCCAGAGAACAACAGGCTTAAAGAATTCTGATGAGTAGTTTAGAGTTGTCCTCCCCATCTATAACCGTCACACTGATGTGGGAATGTCTTTCTGTATGCTGTGAAGGCCCATGACAGGCATCAAAGAAGTAGGCAGAGGAATCAGAGCATAGGGTAGGAGGAGGGCAGAGTTAAGGGAGACACAATCCAGCTGCCCAAGAAGCAGTATGTAAGGTAACACAGGTGAGCCATGGGCCACGTGGCAGGACAAATTAACGGAAATGGGTTAAGTTAAGATGAAAAAGTTAGCTAGCAATATGCTTGAGCCATAGGCTGTAGGGGATTATGTTGTTCCACTGTAAATAATTATCCCTGCCTATGAGTTTAATAAAAAGCACTGATTGGCCAAAGGCAGACAGGAAGTGTGGGTGGGGCTACCAGACTAAGAAGACTCTAGGAACAGGCAGAACAGAGCAGAATGCCAGAGAGAAGCCAGAAGAAGCAGAGGACAACTATGCTGCTCTGAGAAAAGGTGCCGAGCCACATGGCTGAACAGGATAAGAGTCCTGGGTTAGATTAAGGGTAAAGAATTAGCAAGTTATATGGCTGGGCCTTAGGTCGATCAGCCTAAAACAATTGTAAGCATCTGTGTGTCTCTGTGTGTCTGTGGGCCAAGAAACCTTTTACTACAATAGGCCAAACAGTATGAAATTAATATAAGCATCTGAGTCATTTTGTGTGTGTGTGTGGGGAGGTGGAGCGGCTGCAGGCAGGTCCAAACCGTGGGAAAGTCTGAGCCAGAAACCTCTTTCTACAGTCACACAGTGGATGTTAAACTTGTGTTTGAGGCTCTATGGACTACCCTTTAACCCAGATAAGGCACATGACAAAAAAAAAAAAAAAAGGGCAATGCATGACAGCTGTGTGAAGGAGCTGCTATGCTGAGTGGTAATTGGAGTGCTGGTAACAATCCAATTCTTGTTGAACTATACGGTACTCAGCAATATTTTGGCTCTCACAGAGGCATATGTATTTAAAAGAAAGGTTTAAGAGATGTGAAGAGTTAGAAGCAATACATGTGGACTGATATAATTTAAGGCTAATATAGGATGGCTCTATACCTACAATATTTATTGTGTGGTCATCTAAAGTACATTTGTCAACCCAGCGCCAATGTCCTAATATTGACATTGAATGCTAAAAGAGTTGGCCCTGTTCTTCAACCCCCAGAAGGAATCTCTCTCTCAAGGTCTGGATAATTCGCCCTCTCTGGGAGAATGAGGAAGGAAACTAATTCCTCTCTGGAGCCAGTTACTTTCCCACTTCCACCTAGAGACCAGCAAGGAAGCTCTGGGCTGGAGAGAATTGAACCTGATGCCTTTCAAGGGCATCAGGACTCCTGAATCTCAGCCCCAAACTGGGGATTCCAGTACCTTCTACAACACATTAAACATGAATGGGAAATGACTTCAGCCCCAGTCCACACTTATTATCTGTGGTCCTTTGTCTCTGTATACAATGTCATAAAATTTGAGATCTTAAAACTGTATTCCACTAAATTTAAGGGGAAAAAAAGAATTTAGCAAGTAAGATAATAGCATTTGTCAGTTTCATTTACAGCTCATTTAGGTTGGCTGAATTAATGAGTACCTATAAAGCTACCTTTCAAGGATCTCTTGCCCAGCCTCAAAGTATACCATACAATTAAATAACTCTGGCAGAATCATAAATAGCAGAAGAATAAAAATTACTCACTTGGCATTTTTTAGAGGACTATTTTTTTTTTCCAGTTGAGAGCATGATTAGTATGGTCTAAAAATCAGGCATCTGTGGGACCTTTATGCCCACCATCATCTGAGCACTTGGAGCTCCTGTCTGAGACTCTTGCTCTCCTGATACCCATCATCTCTGCAGCATTTGTCTGTGCTCTCCTGTCTGCTCTGGTGATGGTTTGGGGCCGCATCTAATCGTTCCTTTGCAGGCACAATGTTTTACAGCTTTACATTCCCCACATGGCTTGGTTTAGTGTTTGACACACTTAAGGTAGTCAGTAAATGGTTTTGAATTAATCAACATGAAGGAAAAATAAAGAGACCGCGGCTCCTAAAAGTTTAGTGTAGCTAAATTTTCACCATTATTTATATTTTTTTAAAAGACACTTTCTATGTGAGCCTGGTACCGTGATATACTTTATATCATTTAATCATGTCCCTGTAGTAAGAGGACAAAGCTAGGACCACATAAGTAACTGTTACTTTGGCATCACACAGTTCAGTTGCAGGTTTTGGTGCAAAGGCTGCCATCCTAACTGTTAAGCTATATGGTCCTGATGTGGGATGTCTTTCTGTATGCTGTGAATTGTCATTGGATAATAAAGGAACTGAATTATCATTGGATAATAAAGGAACTGTTTTGGCTTATGGCAAAGTATCTTAGAAGCAGATGGGAAACTGGAGCAAAGATGAAAAAGAAGGAGAGAGAGAAATGCTGTGAGCTGCTGCCGAGAAAGGAAGATGTAAAGGAACACAGGCAAAGCCACGAGCCGGGTGGCAGACCTAGATGAATAGAAATGGATTAAGATGTGAGAGCTAGCTAGAATTATGCCTGAGCCATAGGCCAAATGACATGAAATTAACATAAAACTTTGTGTGATTATTTGGGACAGCTAGCTGGTCCTGACGTTGGGGCTAGGCTAGATCAGAAACTCTTACTACAAAGGTTTGAGCATAGAAACTGCTATCCTAACTTTTAAGCTATATGGTCCTGCAGTTTATATGGCATGACTGTATTATTATCACCATGCTAACTGCTATTGCCAAAATAAACTGCAGTTTCAACTGAGTGCTCCAGAGACAAAGATCTGACATGGGCTGAAGTAGGCAAAAAAGGATGCAGAATTGGCTTTCCATTCCCTACTGGAGTGATCCAATATACTTCAGCATCATTGTTAATTCAAGATAGACATAGATGAAGTAAAATGATGGTCTATGTTATTTTTCCTGGATTCATGGGTGCTTGGTGGAGGGACAGAATTTTGAGACATGAGATTATTAGTCAAGAGAGTATCCTAGTTTGGTGGTGGTAGCACATGCCTTTAATCTCAGCACACAAGAAACAGAGGCAGGCAGATTTCCATGAGTCTGAGGGCAGCCTTGTCTACAAAGTGAGTTCCAGTACAGTTAGAGCTGTTACACAGAGAACCCTGACTTGAAAAACACCCCCCCCCAAAAAAAAATAAAGAAAAAGAAAAGAATATATACTTTCTTGGGATAAAGAAACAGACAACTGTACAAACAACATATTATACTGTTATATAGATAATATCTGAAATATTGCTCCATTCCAACTCTACAGTCGTGCATAGTTGCATGTCTGTGAAGGTTCAGAAGTGTATATATATATAGGCTTAGGATATAAGATAAAATAAAGTGTGTGCCTGCCTTTAAGGTGCAGACAGTTGAGCTGGGAAACAACTAAACAAACAGTGATGGATCTGTTAAGTGTGACATCAGCTTATAGAAGCATGGTAGAGAAAGGCATAAGAAAAATTCTGAGTAATGGCCAAGAAAAAACATTCACACTGTCTTCAGATATGTGCTATACTGGTTCTGGACTAGGACTCAGTGTTTCTCAACCTTCCTAAGGTCATGGTCTTTTAATATAGTTCCTCATATTATGGTTACCCCAAACTATAAAGTTATCTCATTGCAACTTCATAACTTTAATTTTACTACTGTTACGAATCATAATGTAGATATTTGATATGCAGGATATCTCATGTGGGCCTCCAAAGTGATCAAGACCCACAGGTTGAGAACCATTGTGCTAGGTGGTAAATGAGACACTGATGGAGAGGACTAGATGTACCAATAGGAGTAGACAAAGCCTCTGGAGAAACTCAGAAGACGAATAGCATGACATAGCTGATATCAAGGGCAGGAGAAATGAGCACAAGAAGGAAGTCTCGTGGGTAAAAGGGATGTGAACAATTGGCATCAAGATCTTTAGCAAAAGTAACTGGGATCAGATGCAAACACCATGCTTAGGCACAAGGCTCTGGATCTAAAACCTACCATAGTCCTCATGGCTCATGGAACTGACCTTAGGTTTGTCATAAGAAACCAAACAAGGGCCGGAATCACCTTAAGGCTTAACCAGGAGCCTAGATGTTTCTAGTGAGGCTTCTTAGATCCCTACAACCAGAGCAAGAGCATCTTAGTATGGGCTTAGGCTGAATAGATATTGCAGAAGGAAACAAGCCTGGCAAGGGAGTCTTGAACTGAAGGAGCACTGAGCCATCATGCATCATCACAATCCTCCAGGGACGTCCTGATCATCACAGACCACTAGCCACTGAAGGTCTGCTTCAAGTTTTATTCCAAGTAATGTCACAGGTGGAGTGACTTCACTAGGAAGTCCTAGGCGGTCTTTCTTTTGTTGTTAAAATATTGTGAAGACTGTGTTTATATATATATAAAATCTCTGTAGTTTCTAATTTTGGCAACTGATTCCAGCACCTGGAAAATAGCAGTGTACTATTTAATTAACACATATTTTTAGATAATTTGACAGAGGCTAGCCTGGAATTTATCTTTGATGGATTTGCATTAACTATAATTTACCAAGCTAATTAAGTTGAGAAAGATTGCAGAGAGAATGCTGAACTTTTGAAAATGGTTTTCAAATATTCTTAAATACTTTAAAAGGTATCACATGCATGCTATTATTTGGTTTATTATAATAATAATCATAACTTTTTTAAAAAAAAAACAGCTTCTCTAGTGACATTTTGTTGGTACTTTACAGATAATCCTTTCTGAGTCACTAGGGGTGTTTATGATAGCAGACATTTGTTTTTAAGTGATGGAAAACCAGCATGAACAGACTTAGGCAAACAATGGCCCCTTTTTACTTTCTTAGCTGCTGGAAGAGCAAGTGTCTCGACTTGTTTTAACTGCTGTAGGAAAAAATGCCATAAACCTGGTAGATTGTAAACAACATAAATTTGATTCGCAGAGTTCTGGAAGTTTTTCCTAATTAAGGTATTGTCCATACAGTGTCTGTGAGGTCCTGAATTTTGGTTTTTGGAGGTGGAAAGGAGAAGGCAGCTCTCTGTCCTTTAAAAGCCAGTCATCCCATTCATGAGAGGTCTTCTCTGATAATCCAGCCACCAATCAAAAGCTCAACTTGCTCGTTTCTAGAGGAATACAAGTAAGAAGAAGAAATTGCCTCAGTTCAGGAGCTAGAGCCAGGATTCATGGAGCCTTTGAGCCTCTTTTGATTCTCATATCTTCAGAAGTCTCTCCCCTGGGGCAATGCTATGTAGGATTACTTTAGAGGCAGAGACAGGGGTATGGTGAGTTTGATATCAGCCTGGGCTGCATCTGTGAGACCCTATCTTAAGCAAGCAATTAACAATCACACACAACATAATGAAAAGGTGGTCAGGTTGATGACATGTCACCATTCCAGTATGTTTGCATCTAGGACCAGTGCTTCAAAACAGATATAACAAAAATTGACATAAAAGAGAAATTTTTCCATGATTCAACTTTTAAGTTCAAATACTTTTTTTTTCTCAGTATATAATGTGACCAAAATAGATAGAAATAAATAGAGAATTGGTGATGCTATTCAGAACTGAATGCTACTGTCAAACAATAGGAACCAATTGATGCCGAATATACCACTCATCTTCTCGAGGAGTCAGGGACCACTTGCTAATATTCAAAAACTGGTATCATAAAGAGAGAGAACTCTCCAAATATTTAGATTAAGGTAAATTCACATGAATAATCCCACGGCCAAAGATTCTTCAAGGAGAATCAGAAAACATAGAAGTGAACACAATGCAGAGTTAGGGTGAGCCGCGGCTGAGTAGGGAGGCTGGAGAGCAAATGCTTCGAATAGCCAAGGCACTGGTCTCAGACAGAGCTGCATTTATTTTGATAAAAACTAACACAAGAAGAAAGGGAATACCCAAAGGGAAAACACAGAGACAGGATTAGAATCAAAAAATAGAAAGACCCGATGAAATAAAAACTGGCCCTGTTGAAAAAAAAAAAAACAGTACTGATGCATTTTTAGTAAACAGAGAAAAATTTAATTTGTTAATAAGGAATAAGAGGAAGCAATGCTGATGCCCTAGCTGTTAAAAAGGTAACAGACAATAACTCTACAACCATACACTTGACAGCATGTGTTTCTCAGGAATCATAAACTATCTAAACATGTTCAAGAAGAAATAGTCTGTTGAGTCTTATGACAGAAAATAATGAAATCCATAATTTAAAACTATCTAAAAATTCTCTAAGGAATAGTTGGTCTTCCCTGGAATATTCTACCAGACAATGACATTGATTCAATATAGAAGAGAGAAGACTTTGGGTCTTACTTAAGAAATCTACATTATTTGTTACTAAGCCAAGCTGATATTTCAAAACCAAGGAAACTATAGGATGATACCTTTGTGAACATAGGCCAGGAGTCCTCACTAGGTAAGCTGGTTCATCAATACGTGGAAGGGATGTCTGTCAACACAAGACATGTTCAATATCTGAAGCATATCGTACAACTCAGACATTAGTAGTCAGTGGTAAAAGACTTACTATATTATTTTAACAGTTCCTCTCAAATAGAACACTTATGTATGAATCTAACAAAACATGCAAAGGCTCTCTGTAATGAAAACTGCAGAAGGCTGGTGAATGAAATAGAAAATAAAGACTGACAGATGGTGAGCCATGCTGTGTTCGTGTCTAAAGGCTCCACAGAGTGAAGACATTGCACTCCTCAGATTCATCTAGAGCAGCATTGGTGTGTGTGGGGGGTGGGGAGGATATCCATATATAAAGTCAAGGATTTAGAGTATCCGAATACTTTAAAAAACAAAAGGAACTTTGGGAAAACACAGCACCTGGCTTTAAGATTTGCTACAAAGCCATATAAGAAGGTAGTAGGATGCTGTGGGAATTCATCTCATAGATTGTTAAACCAGAGAGTCCACAGACAGGACCACACAGTTATGGTTGAGTGACTAATCAATGTTCAGAGGCAAGGCACTAGAGAAATGACAGTCTTTTCAACAAAATGGTTTTTTTTAATTTAAAAATAAATGAAAATCATTTTGGTATAATTAATTTACAAGTGAATGTACCATACTGCTAGAGTAAGATAATTACTCAAGCAAACGTCTGATCAGTTCGAAACTATACATCTCAATAAATGTCTATTCAGTTAGAATAGTCATTCTGAAGAGTTTGTTTTTAAACTTTGACTGTCCATTATATTCCATTATATTATCAATCCACAAAAAGAAAAAAAATGCAGATAAAACTAGAAACAATTAGCTTTAAATTCTTTCACAACTCACATGTCCTTTTGTCTACATTCTTTCTTTTCTTTTTAAAAGAACATCTGTAGTGAATTTTTGATGATCCATTGTAAATAATTGTCCCTCTTATGAGTTTAATAAAAAGCGCTGATTGGTCAAAGGCAGACAGGAAGTGTGGGTGGGGCTACTAGACTAAGAAAACTCTGGGGACAGGAAGAACAGAGCAGAAATGCCATAGAGACTCCAGAATGCCAGAGAGAAGCCAGAAGATGCAGAGGACAACTATGCTGCTCTGAGAAAAGGTACCGAGCCAATGGCTGAACAGGATAAGAGTCATGGGTTAGATTAAGGGTAGAGAGTTAGCAAGTTATATTCCTGGGCCTTAGGCTGATCAGCCTAAAATTATTATAAGCATCTGTGTGTCCCTGCGGGTCTGTGGGTCTGTGGGTCTAAACCTTGAGGCTAGGCTGGAAAGTCCGGGCCAGAAACCTCCTGCTACAAACATCATACAAAACAATGCTTTCCTGATACACATGACCACTGAAGACCTGCCCCAAAGGAGGGCTCATGAAGCTCTGCCAGCCACTGAGGAGCTAAAGGTAGCTGATGGCCGCTGAGGAGGGGAGTCAGGTTTCTTCAGGATCCCCAGTAGACTGCCCGTGCTCTGGTGGATGATCTCATAGCAATGAACAATCCAGATGCACTAGTTGACACTCTGTAGGTTATAAAATAGCACATGAAGATTATGGAGGATCTGGTTGAAAGGGAGGAAGTGGGGTTTGATTAAAAATATATTGTATACATATAAGAAATTCTCAAGAGATAAATAAAAATCTATTAAAAAGAGGAAAAAAAAAAACCTCCCCAAGCAGAAACCTTTCTAAATTTCAGAACTTATATCAAAAGTTGACTCAAATGATTTAATAGTAAAGACAAAAATTATAAAGCCTTGGTAGAAACCACAAAAGTCTTCATGAACAGAAATTAAACTGATAATTTCCACAAATAGTAAAAGCATATTTCATAAAAGAAAAAGTGAATAGATTAGGTCTTAACAAACAAAAAGGTTCTACTTATGTCCACTTTAAAAAATAACCTGTCAATAAATGTGTTTTATCACTCTATCCACAGCCATTCAAAACTCAAAACAGGCCACATGGTCTTCACTTAGCATACATACAGTGGAGCCGTGAACAGTAGCAAGGTGAAGAATGACCAATACGGGGATGTTTATGCTGGAAGCCTTAGAGTCTTAAAGCACCATGCCCGGTGGAGAGGATGAGGCACCCTGAGTTCATTCTCAGCTGTGTCCTAGGTGACATTTTGGTGGCGGTTCACATTAAAAGGATGCACTCAGATTACATCAGGTTATTGGTTCATGGTACACTCGAGCACTGTGATGAAACTGACTGGCATCTTTGGAAGATGTACTCCTGGCATTTCGTGCTATGTGGCTGCATGTGAAAACCAGAAAGAAGGAGTGGTAAGGAGAGGGACAGAGAACCCCAGGGGTTCAGTGAAAGGGTCTGTTCTGGGATGGGTCTACATGGGGTGCTGGGGATGACAGAGCTGTTCCTCAGAGTTAAATGTGTTCAAATTCACATAGTGAAGCCCCTGTTGTAGATGGCCACTTCCACACTGTGCACCTTTAAAAACTAACATGAAGTCCAGGCATGCTAGCACGTGCCTGTGGCCTCAGCACTCAGAAGGCTGAGGCAGAAGGATCACAAGTTTAGGGCCACTCTGGGCTACACAAGATCCTGTTATGAGTAAATAATAACAATAGCATTAGAAGACTATAATTTACCATTTACATGTTTTGTGCCCTAAGGCAGAAAGAACACCCCATAAAGAGTACTGATTTGACTTTACAAATTTACTAATTTCTACAAGCCATAAAATATAATAAATAATACTAACAGATGAGTGACAGGCTGGGAGAAAATATTTGCTACATGTTTCATGGTTAATGTACATGTCTAAATAAAAAACCTCAGAAACACATATAAAAAATTTTATCAGAGAGAAAAAAAAAAAACGAGTGGGGGGCAGGGGGAGTTGGTGGACCAAAAAATTGGCAACTTGTAGAAGAAAAACCCCAAATGCTGAGTCACAGCAGTTACCACATCAAAGGCAGAGAGCTCTTTCTCGAGACTAGAATGTTTTCTGGAAAGGATGGACATTGTAAGTGAATGTGAGAGAAATGGCCCTTTCTTCCAGTGTTGGGAGGAGAAATGGGTGACACACTCTTGGGACAGAGCTCACCAGAACAGTTTCAGTCAAAATAGAAAACCGGCACCTTTACTCTCAATAATTACACTTGTAAGAATCTTTCCCATAAAATTTTTAGTGTCTCGGAAACATTTGTACATAAGCAAAAGGATGCATGTGGGAGGATACTGTGATATTGTTTGTGATGATGAAACCATATAAGAAAGCTAAATGTTTACTATTGAATTATGGCCATCTGATAAAGAAAAATTATGCAACCACTAAAACCCGACATTCATTGGCAGGAAAATAACTCCTAACCAATCATGGGGTATAAAGGACCAGTAACAGGACAATATGTATGACATCATGATTATTAGAGACAAAGAAATCGTAGGTGTATGTGTGCTTGCATATGTTCGTTTGGATTACATGTATACACGTGTGACATGTCAATGCAGGGATACTGTTCCTCCAGTGGATGGCTGTAGTTACTCCTATGGTGTGTGGCTGAAGGCGGTGGCATCAGCTTTCTTAAAAGGAATTAATTACATGAGTTAGATGTCCTTAAGTTAGCATCATCCAAGGATGGCTTAATAATTTACAAAGCTGTGGGCAAGCTGTGTGGAAATGGATAGTGCAGGGGCCTGCAAGGTCGTTCATAGCCACAGATCTAAGAGTGAGTGGCAGGATAAAGCTTGAGAGGATTTGTGGCTTTTAGCCAAGGGACACATCAAGTTACAAAATATCATTTTCCTTCCTCCCTTCCATCCTCCTGGATTCCTCACTGTCTGACCCTGGTGCCCATCTCAGGGCAGGAGGCCTTGAGCAGCCACTGACCATTGTTTGAGGAGAGAGTTGGGGGGACAGGTAAAGAGGCGTCACAGGAGCAAACAAGAACTATCCTGTGGATATTTTTATGCCTTGATTTTCTATCCTCTGTAAATTACTACTAATAAAATCTGTTCTGTTTGTAGTTTTTATAGATAAAAATAATTCAGGCTTTCAGCTTACTTTTTGGAGCAGGACCACTAATCACATCCCCTGACAAAGGCCAAAGGAATTTAGGTTTTCTCTATCTACTGAGGTAAAGTGGGATGTCATCCAGAATCAAGTTCTCCTTTCTTTTCTAAGGGCCTTTGGTTTTGTGTGGGTCTCCTTTAATTTCCCACACTTTCAGGCTAAGTTGGTCTTAAGGGCGATTCCAATCTCCTTTCTAGCGATTGCTAGCACTCATGCCCGAGTCTGCAGTGAGGACAGAGGGAAGCCTTGCTTCAGCCACTCTTCTGAGGGCTCTGACAAAAACACCCCGTGTTAACAACGTAAGAGGGGAAAGGTTGCCTTTTGTCTCAGTTTCAGTTCATCAAAATTTAGACCATAAGGGGCTGGTTACTGCACAGCCAAAGCCAAGAAGCAACAAACACCACATAAAAGAGTCTGATAACATACCCCTTGGTCCTGTTCCTGCTTCCTCCATCTATGGTCTTGTAGAGATTCCATAAACTCAGAGAGCCGCATGCTCCAGGACATGAGCCCTTGGTCATAGCTTAGACTCAACAGATAACAGAGGCCTATGAGAAAAGCCACAGGAACATACGCAGGCTGTGTACCAACAGAGGCTTCTGAAGCCGCTGCCCTTAGCTCCCTTCTCGAGGAAGCCCCAGCTCTGAGGTGAAAGGCCTCTGGACTCTTGACTGATTGAAGCGGCCATGTGAGTCCTGCAATTCTGCACTTGTTTCCATAGTGTGTTTTTCTAGGAACAAAGACAGAATGGACTTGAGTGCCCCTTGGCATCTCCCTAGCCCCATGCTGCTCGCTTTCATGAAAGATGGCCGTTAGACTTTTTCATAAAACACATCACATACGGTGGCCTCCCCTGACCATATCTCATATCCACTGCTTCATAGACAGATGGCCACAGGGCCTGGTGCTCTACAAGCCCCAGCGTGTCACAGGGTACCTGGACTCCTAGTCTGCTGCTCGCTCGACCAGCAATGCTGTCTCTCCTTTTCTTCCTCCCCTACTCTATCCTTTCTCTTTTCCCTGTGTTTTCATAACAGAAGGAAACTGAAGTCAAAGGAAGGAGAGGCACTGATAACTTAGCATCCTGGCACTGAATACTGTAAAGGTGGAATTACTGCTCAGAGGGAAGAGCCCAAGACCCAACACCTTCTTCTTTCTGTAAATGCCATTGGGATATCTTGGTCTCTCCTCCATGCCCAATAGACAAGATTCAGAGGCATGTTCCTAACCCTCAGAGCCCCAACTTTACACCTCAAGGCTTATCTCAGCATCCGTGTCAGTGTGGGAAGGTAGGCTAGCCAGGAAGTATGAAGCAGCATTCCTACAAGAGGGAGGAGACTCAAGTCAACTTCAAGAGTATTTCGGGGACACTCATCAGTCCGGTCTTGTCTTCAGTAGCCACAGCAGACTCCATGCTCCTTCAGTCTCTCCACGTCTGTACTATGTTTTTCTATCAGTGATGATGGGTGGGCAGCCTCTTCTCTAGACAGTGCTCTCTCCAACTCTTCACTGGTCGGCAGACCTCGCTTTCTCCCTGTGACAATCAGAGAATAAAGTTGCCTGCAGTCCTTTTCCAGGAGCAGGCATCTCTGAAGTGTGCTTGGCTTCCTTGTTGAGTAGTGACACAGACAACAGGCAGTTCCAGCCTAAGGAATTTCCAGAATAAACATGTTGGAAACCTTGATTCCAGAGTGCCTCCCTTGGACACTCTCAGTGACACCTGGCTCCATAGTTCCTCCCCTGGAACTTCCCCAGTTGCATCTCATATTTTATTTCCGGTGGGACTTGCCGCCTCATTTATCACTTGGAAAGGGTGTTTTCTGGTACTTGCTGATTGTGTCTTAAGTACTAGAGAAGTAGATGGCTTACAAGCATCCAGCAAACTGAGCTTTCAACCTTTTGCTACTCAACTTAGAACTGGCTTCCATCTTGAGTGTGTTTTAATTACTTTCTAATTAACTGAGGAAGGATTTTTCATATCCATCTAGAAAAATGACCCACCCTCCCTGAAAGGCAGCGTAACCAAGGGCTTCTCATTTACTATAAACTTTATTATTTCTGCTTTTACAAGAGATCATGGCCTTGCATTTATAATAAAAATAAAACACACGTATTACAACATGAGTCAAAAATGCAAAGCTGAACATGCTTCTTTGCTTGGCAACATTCTCTTTCACTGCATATGCAGGCATATATTTTAAAAATCCAGCAATACAGTCATCTAACTAATATATTAATAAAAATAAAAAATTATCCTTCTTTAAAATCAAGAAATATCCTCTTTCTTTCACAGATGTAAGGAAGACCAATTGATTATTTCTAAGCATCCAACACTATCAAGCATGTCCTGAAGAGAGACCCCAGTGCTGCCGATGTGGATAAATATTATTTCATGTTACTGTAAGAGCAAAGGTAAACAGGTCAGAATAAACTCCACAAGACATCTCTCTAGTAGTCTATTTCCAATGTGATTTTCTTTTGCTTGAACCCTTGTGTTGTTTAGTCAAAGTTCATAGCGATGTTTTCACTGTGTCTAAGGCTTACTGGGTAGATAAAGAGGAAAACTATAATCGTTGGCCTTGGGATCTATGCGGAAAATGTGTTAGTCATCTCAGGCTCACACATGGAAGCCAACTTTGTTATGCTTGTTTTAAATGCATTTTAATCCTGGTTTCTGAGTTGGCCCCAGTGTAGGAGTTTTTTATGTGTGCCTGGAAAGGATGACTAACTTTGCCTGGTATCAAAATGGCCATCTGTAGTAGAGAACTCAAGATTTTAAGCAAAGGAATCTGGAAATAGATTACTAGAGAGATGACTTGTGGAGTTTATTCTAATACTTGCTTCTTTGGCTTGACCGTACTATCACAGGGTCCCAAGAATGAAGAGTTCTTCTTTTTACAGTCGTATACTTGCCCCTGGGACCCCAGGATGCTGCCTTCCTCTTTGAGTCTGAGGCTCTAGAGAAGGCTCATATTTCCGTCATAACAGGTGTATTTCAACTTTCTGTTGTGAATTCCATCACTTTTGCAATAGGAATCAAGAAGAGGCTTTAAGTGTTGTCCTAGACCATCCTCAGTATGGGGAAAATACCCAGCATTCAGTGGGGGGATGACAGCTAAAGAAAACAGGTCACCTTTACAACCAACCCTTCAGGGTCAGTACCAATGGAGCAATCTCCCTCAACACTGACGTCCCCTTCAATCTCCAGATAAAGGGCAGTGAGCAGTCTGGAGCAGAGATGCTGTGGGGAACCACATAAGCAATTGGTGGAGTTTGGTGAGGCAGCACGTCACTCATCTTGATCATCAGTGAAAACAAGTCTCCAGAAGGGGATGCAGAGTCATGTAATGCTTCTTCAGGGGACAGAATTGAAGCTCGCTGTAGTGGTCACTTCTGCTCCTTAGGTGCAGAGGGGGGTCCAGCTTTATTCTGGGGAGATTTAGAGCCTGTAATTGGAGAAGCCAGCTTTATTTCAAGACAAGGAACATTCTCATTTTCAGGGACAAGTGATTGTTTTTATTTAAGACCAACTGAAAAACTAGCTGACATCCATAACCAATTTAGTATCAGGGGCTGAATGTGTCCTTCCAAAATGTTGTATTAGGGAAGCCCTAATCCCAGCTATACAGGATATGACTTTTTCTTTTTTCGGAACTAAGGTCTTTCACTGTCAATCAAATAAAAATGAGATCTTTAAGGTGGGGCCTTAACCCAGAATGATTGGTGTATTGTTTCAAGAGGAAATTTAAACATAGGCATGGAGGGAAACCTATATGAAATGACATAAAAAGAAGTTTCCATGAGGCTCAAAGTAGAGATGAGCCAAGAATTGGCAGAGGTGTCCAGCAGACCACCTGAAGCTGGGAGTGAGTCCGAGAATAGAGCTCCTCTGGCCATCAAATGAACCGAGGTGGCACTATCACCTCAGACCATAGCCTTCAGAGTGGAGAGACAACAGAGTCCTTTGCAGTAGTTTGTGTAAACTGTCTTGGGCATTACTACAAGTAACCTAGAGAAATAATTCAACACTGAATAAAACATTTCTGTTGCATGAAATTGTGCAGCTGAGGGGTGGGTTAGGAAGACTGTACTCATCATTAAAGTGTAAGCATCATCTAGGTGATAAGCATCGTGATTGCTTGACACTAAAGACTAGCCTGTGGGTGCAGGTGTCTTGGGGTGCGACCACAGTATGAGGTGTGACCACCACAGAAGCCTCAACTCTGTCTGTGTGGCTTCTCACCCTTTGTCCTTTTTCTTACCATGTGCCTTTTCTCTTTACAGCCAGCACTGTTTTGCAGGCTGCCCACCTAGGTTGGAGTAACGGGGGAAAAGAGAGAAATTATTGTAATTTTCAGTCTCAAGCTAAGTCTTGATATTATTGTTGTAGCCTTGGCCAACAGTTTTCCTATGGCTTAAAAAATTTTCACCATTGGACAATAGCTCTGATCGGCCCCTCATTCCCATCGCCATTATTTTCCCTTGGAGTGTTTCTCCTTGGCTGAGTGGTGAATCATCAGGATAGATGATGTTTGCTCTTAGTCGATCGGCTTCGAGATAATCTATTTTCATCACACCCAGAGTGAGGCAAGCCAGTTAGCATGAAGAAAAATATTAAGGGCAATGTATTTTCGTTTATGTAAGGCACGAGATAGCCTACCTGCTATTTTTTTTTTCTTCTGCCACTTAAACACAAAAGTAAAAGCTGTGAATGAAGCTTTGCTGAAGAAGAAATAGAAGGAAATTGATTTAAGAACAAACAGATGCTGGTGAAATGATCTCTAGGAGGCTGGGAATCTGGTCCACTCTTACTCTGGCCTTTTTTACCTTCTAGTGAAGTGCCACCCACTTTTTTTTTTTTTCCATTTCCTTTCAGTCTGTCTTCCAATGCACCATCTGTCTGCTTCATCTGAAGGAGCTCACAGACAGAGTAGAAATTAGGGTAAGATAAAGGAGGCCAAATTATGCTGGAGGGATCGAGCGGAGGTCAGCTGTCCCCTGCCCTGCTGCTTTTCCTTTGCTTCAAATTTGGTTTACACATGTAACTGATGCCCGTGCAGCCAAAGTAGGCATTCTCGAAATACAATCTCCACAGTTCCGAAGACTTCAGGCTAGGGTCTCCTCTTACCATAACTGAAGTTTCTCACTGCTGTAGAAAGAAGTTTTGTGCACGCAAAGGTGAGGGAATGGCACACTTGAGAAGTGTCTTTGGATCAGGTGAGGGAGTAAAGCTGACAAAGCCTGAGACTAACCCACAAACGTGGCTATTCTGTGGACGTCTGTGGATCTTATTCCTATACCACAATGACCATAGTACTCCTTCATTTCACCTGTTTTAATTCTGTAGTTATAGCCACTCATTCTCTCCAAACACAATCACTCAGGGCTTCATGTCCTCTCATTGCCACAAACTAACCATCCTTACCCAGAAAGTTGTTTCTGGGTACTCCCTCCATTGAAGGGTTTACCCTGTTTGTTCTTTATTCTCCATGGATCTCACGAGTCATACCCGTCCTCTCTAGAACATCATCTGTCTGTGGATACAGCCATAAATAAGTAAAGACTCTCTTCTTAAATGTCTGATGCCTGGAGTTATGCCTCTTAGAGCTGCATTTACATTTCCAATCAGGACATCACATTGAATATTCATCGTGAGCTTTTCATCGGCTATCAGTACGGTCTTTTGATGCGCTGCTGGGGCCAGGCCCTGGTTTCTTCCACCCAGCAGTGATTGGGACTTTCATGTTCTCCTTAAATTGCTATACTCACTTTTACAAATTGCATTATTTTCCTTCTATGTCTAACCGCTAATTTATGCTGGCCCAATTGCCTTGTCACAAACACCTTTTAAAGGTATTACCTATCTCTTGGGTGGTTGTTATTATTCTTATACTTAACACATTCAATCAATGCTTTATTTATTTTTTTAAAATCTTTTTTGTTTGTTTGTTTTTGGATGCATTGGCCCTTGAGAGGAGGAACTTCTCAGTCTCCACCCTTTATTTGAAATGTCCAGAGTAGAGGAATCTATAATGAGACTGAGATGCATATTGAGGTAAAGATCAGAGGCAGACACTTAGCAAACAATAGCAACAATTACAGAAACAAAGAGAGAGGCTGGGAAAGGCATCCCCGCAGGCTGGGAATTAATTGAACAGGGAAAGCCACAGAAGGACAGGTGAGCATTTCCGACTCCCCAGCGGCCATCAGGTCCACAGACAGCTCTGTTTCCTGACTTTAAAGTGAGGCTTGAAAAAAAAGGGAGGGAGAAAGGAGGGGGGAGAAAAGGAGGTTTGACAAAGCCTTCTATTAACACATTTGTTGTTTCTCATTCCTAAGCTAAGTGCTTGTGTAACATTTAGGTATCGTTTGAAATCTGCACACGAACGTCCTACCTGCTGTGCTCAATCTCAGAACCCAGAGCTGCCATTAAGGAAAAACAGCAACCTTTGTTCTCTCCCAGACACAACACACTGTGCCAGTTTGCTTTTTGTTTCCAAGAAGAAAACAAATCTCTCTCTCTTTCTCTCCTCTCTCTCTCCCCTCTCTCTCTCTCTCTACTTCCATTCATGTGCGCACACACTTACAAACACACACACACACACACACACACACACACACACACACACACACACACACACACACACATGCTACTACAGTGCAAGGTTTTACTACAAGGCAAGGCTTTCTTTCCCTTATTTTCAAGTTTCGCATGATGACATAGGCCACTTTCTGTGATGGATGGTTTTCATGCTTGATGTGATAGAGGCAACTTTGAAGCATTTCCATCAGAGACAGGGGTGGGGGCGGGGGAGGTGAAGTGTGTGCATGTAGCCAAGTCTGTAAGGACTAGTCAAGTCTCCAGACTTTTAAAAAGGTGCACTTGAAACCAGAATAATATATTTCACACTTTTTGACTTATACTGAGATTTATATACTCAAACTTTATATCATTAAATATATCACACAGGCCAGAGTATGTTCAAATGGGACATGGAAAGTTTTTTGAGTCTATGGAGACGCAGTATTCCAGTTTCAGAATTATAAAACTTTGCTCTTTTTGTGGTCACTGCTCAACATGAGAGTTGTCTCTGGCCTCAGAGATCATCTTTGGACAAGCTAGGTGTGAGGGTTCTGACCCACTTCCTGGAGCCTTGGCCAATAAGTAAAAACCTGGCCCACCCAGAATCCTGACATCAAGCTCCATTTAAGAAGACTTCTCCCCTTTACTGCTCCTTATTCGTTCTCTTCCCCACCCCCTCTCCCTTTCTTCCTTTCCCTGCCCCCCCAGCATGTGTTCTCTCTCTCTGTCTCTCTCTCTTCTCTGTCTCTCTCTGTCTCTCTCTTTCCCTCCTCTCCCCTTTATTCTAATAAAGCCTCCATGTGAGCTAAGCCTGAATATCTTTTTCCATGGCTTTCATACCCATGCAAGTCACAGCGCTGCCCAGCTACATGGGGCCGTTTATAGAGTGCCAGTTATGGGTTACTCTCATATCGTATCACTAGGTTTATAGAACATGACATTAGGTCGCTAGGCAGAGATTAGTAGCCTTGGAGTCCATTGAGAATAGACTCCTCCTTCATGGACAGCTTTAGACCAAACCTCCTTCTCCCTTGTTAACACTAGAAAGGAGATCATCTCAGCTGCCCCACTTGGGCCTTCCAGTCAGATGAACAAATATAGGCCAGGCCAGGGATGGAGATGCGGCTTTCTGATCTAATCCGAAGATTAGAACATTGCTTACTATTGTCTCCTCCCTAAGAGTTAATGTCCCTGAGCCCGTCAGTCACTTAGCCAGGACAACGCCTCACATGAAAGTGATTTGTAAGAAGAAATGCTAGGGAGATTGGAGGAATAATTATCCCTTTAGTGAGGTAATGTATTTATTCTTACCAGAAGCCCTTCCTTCAATGGAGCCGTTTACAGACTCTTTCACAAGGCAGCAGAGTTACCTGGTCTGCCTTTTTGAATTCTAACAACAGCTGACCTGTCCTTGTCCATTTTCTGTCTTTCTCTTAGATACTGTCCAAATGCCTAAGCATGCTTTCGGTGACACTCTGGGTTTTCTCTGAGACTTTCCCTCCCCTCTGTTCACAGACCTCCATTGCTAACTGGTGGCTGAGATGACAGCTCACCTGCTCTGTCGCTTTTCTCTCAGGCTCCGTAAAATTGTCCACGACCTTCCTATTTAGTCCATTTTAAAATTATTTTATTTTTAAGTCCAAGAACACAAAAGGAGCCACAATTTCTTAGGTGGCCGTAACACACAGATTCCTCTGTGCCTATAAATCCTAAGACGAGAGGTTTATGAAGACTATATCTACTTCACCAAGGATTTCACCACAGATCTGCAAGCACAGCTGTAGACGGCTTCCCTTCATCAGTTTCTCCATTTCCATTGGCTATGTTAGCTCTCATCCTGCATCCAAAGCCTTGTCACCTTCTTAAGGGCCTTGTGTTTGCATAGACCAAGCAAGTTCACCACAGCCTCATCTCCCCCCTCACCTACCACTCACTCTTCCACTTTCTTGTATAGCCACATGTTCTATCTCTACCGTCTACCAGATTGCTTCTCTCCCTATGGTATAGTGGATCTTTTACCAACGTGAGATTTCTTTATTCTTTGATTTATGTTATTGTGCGTTCTCTTTTGTTACATACTAAAGTTACTCTCTTTCATAGTTACTGTGTGAAATATCTTTCCAAGGGACAAGTTTTTCTTCTGGCTTGCAGCAGGCTCCAGGCTTTTCCTTCTTTCAGCATGAGATCACTGAAGAAAATCCAGTGTCTTGGGGTATATTGCACCAGTAGTCTGATAACTAAGGGAAGGACTATTCCAGAACATGGAAAGCATGAAAAAAGAAAAATCACCACCACCACCAACAACCAAACCAAAACAACCAACAAAACCCAGAATACAATTTGTCTAGAATTTATTTTCTATATTTATTAGAGTATTTTTCTGTCTCTGGTACATTTCCTTTATAAAACTGTTCTGTTCTAAGGGTCTTTAGGACACTTCGTGTGTAGGACACTTTCCCCTCTGTTGTGTTTATAACATTTGTTCTTTGTTCTGAAGGACCATTGCCTCATCAGGAACACAAAGGGAAGTGCATCATAAATACTTAGAAACTAGTGAAAGGCAAAGCCTAGTGATGTCTACGGGGAAGATGGGCCCTGCTCGGTTGAGGCTTTGCTGCTGGTCTAGTGTGAGTCATAACTGCTGGCACTGTCAGACAGAAGGAGGAAATTAAAGTCCTGTTAAGATTTCTACAGCCAGAGAAGACATTGTAATTCACTGTGCTGCTTTCTAATAATGAGAAGATGAAAACAATAGACATTCATATTTCACACGTGCTTTTCACACTTCAGGTGCCAAGTCTTCATGATGGGTGGATCCTTTCACTTATGCAATATTCTTTCTTATACCTACTAATTTTTTTTATTCTGAAGCCTTGCCCATCATATATTGACATAACCACTCCTGGTTTTTAGTATGGTTTGCATGAACACTCTTCGGTATCATATTCATTTTCTCCCATTTCTTAGCTGTCAGATCTCTTGAATAAGAATGATGATTACTTTCTCAGAATGCCATTTTCTCTTCTTGCCCACATTTTTGGATGAGTGATTTTTAGGTTTTGTTTATCATGATGGATTGTTTCTGTTTGATTTTTAAGTTTTATTATTCATATCATACTGGATAAAAATTTTAAATATTCAAGGAAAAAAAGTAATCCTATTATGCCAGAACTGTATAAGTTTCCTCCTCCTCGTAGGGTGGGCAGGTGGACTTTTCTTTTGTTGTACGTCTGTAAGCAGCATGGTTTGGCTGCTAAATGCTCATTAGAAACTAAAACTTTTCCTTTTAAACCATATACTTCTTAAAATTGGTTGTTGATTTGGAAATCTGTTTCTGAACACCAGAATATTGCCTAAAGAGTCAGAAAAACTCCTTTTAGACAAGATTTCTGTCTGTAACACTGCCTGGGAAAGGTCCTTTAACTGAACACATATAATGGGAAGGAAGGTAGGGCTAGCTCTCATGGAAGATCCTATGCCGTGGCAGCGTGAGGCCCCAAGTTCAGTTTCCCTCCACCTTTGTCAGAAGTCAAACACAGTGGCATGAATCTAGTCAGAGAATAGCAAACCTTTAGAGCCCATTGGCCAGCCGGCCTAGACAAATGGATGAGTTCTCAATTCAGTGGAAGACTCTGTTTCCAAGAATAAGGTGTAGAGGAACCGAGGAAGGTATTCAATGTTGTTGATTTCTGACCTCCAGGCACACATATGTTTCCATATTATATGTGATCCTGCACTCACATGTTTCTATGCTAAACTCACAAGAACAAATACACTCACATATACCACAAACACGTATATACACAGGGGAGGTGGAAGTGAGAGAGAAGGCTCAGGCAATAAATTGTGTGTCTTAGAAATATGAGGAACTGATTTTGATGTCCAGAAGCCGCTTTAAAAAAACAAAGAACCAAGAAACTGGTTGTAGTGGTATACACTTACAATTTTATCACGGGGGAAGAATAGGCAAGCTGATCTCTGTGGCTTCTTGGCCACCATCCTGGCTTACTCAGAAAGTTCCAAGCTGAAGAGAGACCCTGGTGGACAGCTTCTGAGAAATGAAATTCTAATTTGTCTTCTGGACTTCGTAGGTGCACACACACACACACACACACACACACACACACACACACACACACAATGAGAAGCCCTTTTAAAATATAGTATATTCTAGTATGATTACACATCACAGATGGTAAGATATACAAAATCAAGTTTTCTATTGTGAAATTTTACTTTGCTCAAAAATTATGAGATTGAAGCTTATAATGTATGCATAAATAGCGTGAATGTGAGTAAAAAGACAAAGCTAGAAAGGAGACTGGGATAGTCAATTGAGGTGCTAACAAGAGAACAGGCAAAAGGGCATATAGGCAGAAAGGTGACTAGAGGTCACAGAAAGGCGAGTATGGGAGGGTGTCTACTAAACACACTGCTCAAGACCGTGCTGCTCAGTTTCTGTCAGTTTGACCCAAATCTAGATTCACCAGGCAAGAGGGAACTTCAGCTGAGGAGCTGCCTTGTGCGCATGTCTATGGGGGCATTTTCTTGATTGCTAATTGATGTAGAAGGGTTCAGTTCATTACAGGCAGTGCCATCCCTGGACAGGTGGGCCCAGGCTATAAAAGCAAGGCAGCTGAGCAAGCCAGAAGTGAGCCAGTAAATGGCTTTCCTTCATGGTCTCTATTTTAGTTCCTGCCTTCAGGTTCCTGTTTTCTCTTCTTTCCTGATGGACTGTAACCTGTAAGGTGAAGTGAGCCATTTCCTTCCCAAGTTGTTCTGGGTAATGTTTTATCCCTGCATCACGAAGAAAACAAGAACAAATACCATGTAAACTCATAAAAGTACACACAAACAACAAAAATGGACTGAGCTCAGCAGGTTATATTTATATATTTGTGTGCGCGGGTGCGAGCACACACACACACACACACACACACACAAATATATTTAACAATAATAATGTGAGAAGCAAAGACAATCAGAGAGCAGAAGAACATGGAAAAAGTTGGAGGGAGGGAACATAGGAGGGGCTTGGAGAAGAAAAGGGAAGGAGGACGTGATACAATTATATTTTAATCAAAATGTATAAAAGTTAATAAATAAAGAGAAAAAATAAAACAGACCTAGATGAATATGGAAAAAAGAGATAATGTATAAGGGAACCTAACCGAAGATAAACAAAAGCAAACAGCAGTGAGGCCCCAGCCCATTCCTCCCTCCCGGGACTCCCCTGGTCAGTTTGTGCATTGCTGTTTGAATGCTGGGGCCTCCATTGTTGTCAGAAGTGTGTGAGCTACCCTTCCCCTCTTCTCCCATTAAAGCCTTACTTACTTAATTATAATAATGATTTTAATTGTGCTGTATCATTGAATACTAAAGAACTTATATTTTAATTTCTACACAAAGTGTCTTACAGGCCATCTGAATGGACAATGATGGATTTATATAGAAGTTTGTTATTAGTAATTAAATGTTTTTAATTATGGCCATAAAATTGACTTGAATTTATATTTTCAATAAGGGTAGATTTTTTTGCTTATGGATATTTATACGTGTATTTAGAATATTACATAATTCACATGTTCAATGATTTTTTTTGTTTGTTTGTTCGTTTTTAGGAAGAAAAACCACAGACAATCTCAACTTCTTTGACACAGAAGCTCCTTCTACTTGGGCATTTCTGTAACAGAGTATGTTCCTCTCTGCAAATTCACAAAACAACAAGTCTCTTACATAAACAAGCAGTCAGTGCCGTTGGGCACAATCCCAGGCTATATTTGCTGAGAAAGTCAGGTTCATACAAAGATTTCTCATTTCTTTTCCTTTTCTTTCTTTCTTTCTTTCTTTCTTTCTTTCTTTCTTTCTTTCTTTCTTTCTTTCTTTCTTTCTTTCTTTCTTTCTTTCTTTTTTTTTTTAAATAGGGTTTTCTGTGTAACATCCCTAGTTGTTCTGGAACTCACTTTATAGAGCAGGCTGGCCTACGAACTCACAGGGATCCCCCTGCCTCTGCCTTCGAAGAACTGGGATTAAAGGCGTGCACTACCATTGCCCAGCTGGGATTTCTTATTTTTATAAATATATAAATTACTGACAATAGTAAGAATAAGGGAAAGATGGGCACTTGGTTCCTAAGAAAAGAATTATTGGAGGATAGACATAGACTTAGGAAGTCATTGACCTTAGGACACTAATATTAGAATCGCAGAGACTAGGAGGACATTTATTGTTGACGCCACCCCAGTCAGGCATTCGTGTCACAGCAATAAGAAATTAGTTAAGGCAGATGGTACACCTTCTTGATGAAAGGTGTGTCTCTTGTACACGTAAGGATATCCCCCCGTCCAAGTCAATGGGTGAGGATATAATGTAATACCTTGAAGCATGTTTATAACACATTATTTAGTGTTTTCTTTTTTATTTATATTTATTCTTTCATGATTACTCTTTGATAGTCTGTCTCTAATTATACTCTCATATCTTCCTCCCTCCCACTGAATCTCTTCTTCTTAGTAACAAGAGTAGAGAAGACCTTTAAACAGTAACCGACATATTCTCCCACAGTCTGAGTACTGCTGTGTGGAGAAACCGAGTGATACAGTTATCCATTCCGCCTTTGGACAAAGGCTGTAAAATCTGAAGCAAGGGGATTATCAGACCTTGATGGACTGGCTCATATACTTGGTTACTGCCTGCTGAGGTCCTCATGAGTATCAGGACTAAAACACAATAGAAAGAAAGAATTAAAACAAGCAACAAAATAAATAAACCAACCAAGCAACCAGCAACAAAAGTCCCCAAACTATGCACGATAAAGGTGGCGTGTGGTGTCCTGGCTATCCCACTGAGATATTCGGGACCAGGTTCATAGGAGAATTAAGGAAAAGGTCAACTGAGCAGATACCTTGGAAGCAGGATGGAATATTAGTAGCTTTGCTCAACTACATGGAAGGATTCTACTTTGCAGTGTAGAAGGGGCCCTGGTAGATCTGAAGGATTTAGAAGCAGGGAAAGTCAGGTTCACAAAGTCCTGGTAAGTTCATCTGGTAAGTTTGTCCGGGTCATTCCAAGATAAATACAGCAAGATTTGCACTGCACCTGTGTCCATAGGCGAAAGCCAAGTGCTGTGTTAGTGAGCTTCTGAAAGGCTGTGAAACCTGAGCAACAGTCCACAGAAGGCATATGTGATACAATGGTACAGGTGCAAATAATTAAGGTTGCTTTAGAGGTGTAAGTTATTGCCCTCCTGAGAATGCTGTGAGCACAGACATCCTATGTCTACCGTCTACCGAGGAAGAGATTGTCCCACACAGTGCCCTTTTCGCCAGCAGCTGAGACTTAATGGAAAGGCAAAGTGCTGGCAGACAACCTGCCACAGGGAGTTGGCTCCAACAGTGGCAGGCATCACAGGCTGGAGTTGGCCTGACTCCCTTTTGAGCCTGAGGTGGGCCAAACAGTATAAACTCGTCCTACTGCAACCATCAATGATGGTACCGTGGTTCTGCAACAGCATCACCCCAGGATGAGATGACTGGATGGCTCATGAAAAATGACTGTGGGTTGTTTAAGACTTGATGGGGTCAGATCCTCCATATATGGCACTGTACCCATCATTATTTTTGACCAAACAATTGGTACAAGTGATAAGATCTTTTTGAGTGCTATACAGGACCCTGATAGCACTTCTGTGGGGATTCAATAAAAGTTTCAGAAGTTTTGGAGATATCAGAGGGAATCTACCCACAGTCTATGTGGGGGGTTAGTAAAAGTTCCAGAAGTCCCAGAGCTCTAACCACAGTCAGTCTAAGAAAATCAGAGAGTGGTGATTCAAACCTTTAATCCCAGCACAGGAAGTATCCTGGGAGTGGTTACCTACACCCTTAATCCCAACTGAGTCAAGGTCAATTCAGATTATAGAAGGAATTCCAGGCTCCCAAGCAGGTGAGGTAGGGCCATGCCTTAATTACCAAAAGAGTACTTAAGATAGGATAGAAACACAGAGGGAGCCATTCCAAGGGAAGTAAGGCTGAGGAAGCTGGAAGACAGCTGGGTAAGATTTGACTGTGGTGCTTATTCCCTCTAGTATCTCCAACTTCTTCAGAGATCTATCCCTGAGTCTCATTCATTCGTGCGACAATTGGCATCCAACTTTGGGGCACGAACTTCTCTCCTCCCTACCCAAAAAACTGCACTTTCCGGCCAGAACAACACGTGGCCCGGAGGAGTAATTACTAGCGGCTAGGCTTTGCGTTCCAGGTCAGCCTCCAGTCTTAGGCAGACCGGCCACACGTGTTTCTGTTGCACTTTCATCTGGGTAAGTCTTTCAGACAGTGGCCTCTTTCTCCTGGTGGGTTGTTTCTTTTTCCTTTCTGGACCCCTCCTCAGGTTGCTATCACACTAGGTAGCTGCCCCACTTCACAATCATCAATGGACAATAACCGTAAGTAACACATTTTTTTTTTAAAAAAAGAGGGAATTTGTTTAAAGCAATGGAGGGTGATTGGTTATACTGTAACCTCTTGTTAGATGATTTGATATTAAAACCAGTAAAGGAAAACATAGATAAGATAGATGGAAATATCATAATGTTTATCATACTATTTACTATGAATATTTATTGTTTGATATCACAGAAAAAGTTGACTAATGTAAATCCAAAGAAAAAGGTCTTTAAAAAGCCTGTTGAGAGAGAATACAAAGATGCTCAAATTCAAACAGAGGAATATGAAGAGCCAAATTCAACAAGGTCATCTAAAATTAGACAAAAACAGGCAACATTAATATACCCAGTAACTTTAAAAAAATTGAAGGATGATAAAGATGAAAGAGAAGCTAGCTGGGCTCCAGTAAAAATATTAGAATTACGGAGAGTAAAGGAAGCAATTGTATCATATGGGATGCATTCACCATTTGTTAAACAAATGCTGAACTCCTGGTCATGCTGTAACCGGGTCACTCCTAAAGATTGGTTAGATATGGTTACAGCTGTTCTTCAGGCAGGGACGCTCATGCAATTCAAGTCATGGTGGAGGGAGGAGGCTAAAATAATAGAACAAAGAAACAGGGCCAGAGCCATAGAAGTCTCCCAAGACCAACTTCTTGGGGAGGGAGATTATGCTGATATTGACAGGCAGTGACTATCTTCTGGATTTATGTCGCATGGCAGCTTTAAATGCTTGGGACCGTATTGAAGAAATAGGAAAAAAAAGTGAAACATTTACAAAAGTAATTCAAAGTCCCAAAGAAACTTTTACAGATTTTTTGCACAAATTAACCACAGCAGTAAACAGAATGGTACCGGACTCAGAAGCCAGGTGAATAATCATTGAATCACTGGCTTTTGAGAATGCCAATGCACAATGTAGAAAAATACTTAGACCTTTAAAAGCAAGGTCAGCACCTTTGGAGGATTGGATTCGTGAGACAATTAATATGGAGTCTTATGAGAGTGATGATAACTGGGTAGGAGAGCTTATTTCAAGAGGTATAAGAAAAAATCAAAATGTCAAATGTTATAATTGTGGAAGGGAAGGTCACATAAAAAGAGATTTTAAACAAGGCATTCCCAGAACAATGCTTTCAGTAGGAATAATCCCAAGAGAACACCCCTCCCTTCTGGAATATGCAAAAGGTATGGAAAAGGAAGATATTGGACTAATGAAGGCAGGTCAACAAGAATCAGACAAGGGAACTTTCTGCCCTAGGTAAACGCCCCAAGGGGGCTTTCAAAAGCCCCATATCAAGTCCAATCCAATTTACCCTGCCATTGTGGAGGAAACACCTTCCCAGAACAATTAAAAAGCTTAAAACCTATTTTTAAAAGACACACTAAATGGAATGATAGAGAATTTACAGAAAAAGAAAAAAATTCAGGAAAAAATATAAAGCAAATATTTTGGCAAACTTCCATCAATGAGCAAAGGCCAAAATTAAAAGTACAAATACATGATGTTATTATTGAAGGCTTATTGGACATGGGCGCAGATGTATCCATAATTTCACCTGAGTCATAGCATCCAAGTTGGCCCCTTCAGGAGGTAAATGTTCAGTTTTTGGGTTTTGGGTTGATATCCCAGGTAAAACAGAGTGCAAGATGGCTTGAATGTATAGGACCAGAAGGACAGAGAGGAATGTTAAAGCCATATGTAGCTGATATTGCTATAAATTTATGGGGAAGAGATTTACTGCAACAGTGGAACACGCAGATTAATATTCCACCAAATACAGAAATAAGCCATGATCTAGCACATGGTTCCAGAAGAAATATCAGAAGATATTATGAGAAACAGTCAAAGACTATTCAGGTTATAGAGAAACAAGGCAAAACAGCTGCTGATCTTTCAAAAACACTCACAGCACTACCTCTAAAATGGCTAACAGAGAAGCCTATATGGGTTCATCAATGGCCTCTAACAAAGGAGAAATTACAGGCCTTAGAGCAGCTGGTACAGGAACAGTTAAATGCTCAGCATGTAGAAGAATCAATCAGCCCTTGGAATTCTCCTGTATTTGTTATTAAGAAGAAATCTGCAAAGTGGAAAATGGTAACAGACCTAAGGGCAATAAATAAGGTGATCCAGCCAATGGGCTCTCTACAATCTGGGATTCCTTTGCCTTCTCTGTTACCTAAAGAATGGCCTATTACAGTTAATGATTTAAAAGACTGTTTTTTTTTTTTTTTTTTTTTTTTACAAACCTTTACAAGAACAAGACAAAGAAAAATTTGCCTTTACAGTGCCAACTTATAATAATTCCCATCCTGTAAAGAGATTCCAGTGGAGGGTCCTCCCTCAAGGAATGCTGAATAGTCCTACTCTGTGCCAGTATTTTGTTCAAAAGCAATAGAACAAATACACAAAAAACTACCATAATCCATAATTTATCATTACATGGATGACATCTTGCTGGCCGATTAAATATTGATATATTGGAAAAGCTTTTTGAAGAAGTGAAAAGAATTTTGCCTGCTTGGGGATTACAGATTGCCCCAGAAAAAAATACAAAGAGGGATTCCATTAATTATTTAGGATATAAAATAGGCCAACAAAAAAATTAGACCCCAAAAGGTACAGATCAGGAGACATAGATTAAAGATACTTAATGATTTTCAAAGACTACTAGGAGACTTTGCCAACTTATGACTGACTATTGGAATTAAAAATGATGAACTAGATAATCTGTTCAAAACGTTAAATGGTGACAAGGACTTAAATAATCCGAGAGAGTTGTCACCTGAAGCTGACAAAGAACTGGCTTTAGTGGAAAAAAAATTACAAGAGGTACATGTGGATCGTGTGGATCCAGACCTCGATTGCATTCTAGTTATCTTGCCCTCTAAGCATTCTCCTACAGGAATTTTAATGCAAAGGGAAAATGTTATATTGGAATGGATATTTCTTCCACATAAATCAAGCAAGAAGTTAAAGACATATGTGGAAAAAATTTCTGAACTATTTTTAAAGGAAGAATAGACCCAGCAGAAATTGTTTAACTAATGAAGAAATTGACCAATTATGGGTAGAAAGTGAACCTTGGAAAAGAGCCTGCAGTAATTTTTTGGGAGATATTAACAACAAATATCCTAAAAGCAAAAGAATTGAATTTATAAAGAAAACTAATTGGATTCTCCCTTGTATTGTACAAGATAAACCAATTTCCGGAGCTCCTACATTTTATACCGATGCAAACAAATCAGGAAAGGCTGGTTACAAATCAGAACATATAAGTAAAGTGACTCAAAGCCCTTATAATTCTGTTCAAAAGTCAGAATTATATGCCATCGTGATGGTGTTAATGGACTTTACAGAACCACTTAACATAGTCACCAACTCTCAGTATGCAGAAAGAGTTGTTCTACACATTGAAACAGCTGATTTTATTAATGATGAATCAGAATTAACTTCATTATTTATTCAGTTACAAGGAATAATCAGGACTAGAAATCATCCCTTCTATATAACACACATTCGATCCAATATGAGTCTGCCAGGTCCTTTAGCACAAGGTGACGATAAAATTGATAAATTATTAATAGGAAATGTACTAGAGGCTTCAGAATTTCATAAAAAGCATCATGTTAATTGAAAAGGATTTAAAAAAAGATTTCTCTATCACTTGGGAACAAGCCAAAGAAATTGTAAAAAGGTGTCCCACCTGTTCTTTCTATAACCAAACTCCATTGCCAGCAGGAACTAATCCTAAATGTATACATAGAAATGAAGTCTGGCAGATGGATGTATTTCATTTTACAGAATTTGGGAAATTAAAATATGTCCATCATACAATAGATACATTTTCAGGATTTCAATGGGCAACTGCTTTGAGTTCAGAAAAGGCTGATTCTGTAATCACACATTTTCTAGAAGCTATGTCCATCATGGGAATACCTGCACAAATAAAAATGCTCCAGCATATGTCTCTACTAAAATGAAACTTTTTTTTTTTTTTGCTTATTATAATATAAAGCATATTACAGGAATACCACACAATCCTACAGGGCAAGCAGTCATAGAGAGATCAAATCGAACTTTAAAGGATATGTTAAATAAACAGAAAGGAATAACAAAGACTCCCAGAGATAGAGTACATAGTGCTTTGTTAACTTTGAATTTTCTCAATGCTAATGACAAAGGAACAACAGCTGCTGAAAGGCATTGGATCATAGAAAAAACAGCTGAACTAAATCAGCCTATTTACTTCAAAGATGTACTAACCTCTGAATGGAAGCCAGGGTATGTGCTACGTTGGGGAAGGGGTTTTGCATTTATTTCCTCAGGTAAGGAAAAGATATGGATGCCATCAAAATTAATAAAGACTCGAACCAAGCCAGAGACAATTCATGATACTAAGAATTGATAGCTCATCCACCCATATTACAATTCTTTCAGTTGTAAGAAAAAACAAAGGGTCGGGGCAGGTTTCTGTTTTTGTCTTTACAGGAAACTGGAAATACCCATCTTCAAGAAGTTTAAAGGCCTTGGACATCTAGACATCTAAAGCAAAAAAGAGGCTATCCAGGAAAATTTGCAAACAAAAGAATATGGTAACTATTGGTACCAGTATACTTGATAGGGTAAAATCTCATTACTTAACCTTTACAATTTTTTTTTATTAATTAAAGTCCCAGTTTAATTATAATTTAAAGCTGGTTTTGGAATTGGATTGTGGCTCTCTCCTTTTCTAAGCTCAAGCATACTTGTTAAAGAAAAATAAAAAAAAATCTCTGTATCATATCAGAATAGCCACCTGATATGGGACAGAAGAATAACAAAAAATAAGGAACTATTCTATTGTTACTAATCCTATGCTCAGTAAATTCTTATATGTTTAGTTTCCTATACATTGTGTTGGTTTTTAGTCTCTTATCAGTTTTCTGCAGTGATCCAGGACAAGGCCTAATTGCGAACTTAAAATATCCAAAAGGAAGATGGGGCCCCACAATGATGGTTTCACATGAACTCTGACAAAGCCACTAGGCTGACAAACACCAATCAAAGATCAGATTTGGACTACAAACTGCTCAGGACAATTTTGTGGCAGCTCGATGAGATGAACCAGCTTCACAGACTACTATGGCCAGGACTTGAGACAAGCCGTGCACTTTCCTGTTATGCAGAGACTGGACAACAAATGACACAGCTACTTATTTCAGGACTTGACATTTAACAAAACTTTTCTTTTCAGGATCCCCAAAAGATGCTGTCATCCCCAGTCAGCAGAAAGTCAATTTAAAAACACGGCACCTACATGCCCAAGTGGTAGGGTGGGTTGGTTTTGGTTCCCAAGTGGTGGGGTGGTTTGGTGTTGGTTGTTCAATGGGTCATGGATGATTGTCGTTGTTTAGGTTAATTGGTTAAAAATTGTTCATGGTTATGGTTAGAAAAAAGTTAAACAAGAGTGATTAGATTCAAGATTTGTGTTTTAAAAATAATAGAAATAAAAGGGGATACAGATATATAGGATATAAGGATAGATTATGGAATCTTCTTTTAAAAGGATTTACTAGCTTTAAATATTTTACATTGCATTGGTTTTCTGTATACAAATTGTGCATCTTGAGATTAATTGTGTCATTGTACAAATATTTCTATGCTTGTTTGAGGTAGTATACTTAATCACTTTATCTAACATTGTAATCCAAATTGCTAGTCCATGAAAGTTTTTATTTCCAATTAATTAGAATATAAAGCAATGCAAGTCAGTAGTTAGACATTACATGCAGACATAGTCATGTTAGATATGTTTTTCAAGGTCAAACAAATATGTTTTAGATAAACATGTCTTCTTCAAAAACTTCAGAGATCCATAGAATATGGCATTTAAAATATTTTTAGAGCTTAAAGACTTTTCTGGAAGTGAGACAGGTCTGCTCTTGGCAGCCCCAATCTACTTTAAGAGAAAAAAAGGCATTGAAGAAACTCCATATGGAGTCTACTTTCTTTGTGACAATGGTTAGTCATTGGACAAGAACCTGTCCCTGTATTGACTGCTTGACAGTGTGCTATTTGAACTAGACATGCAGGTTCCCTCAGAAAGTGACCTTTGAACTTTGACAGAACAAGCTGAGATGGTCCTTCAGGTTCCTGTTTTTCAGAGAAAACTGTCAGAGATGGCCTGTGGATGGTGTGAGGCATGCTGGGCCTGGATCTTCCTGGGGTTGGGTTGCTTGGGAATGCAGTCCAAAGCAGGTGGTAAACTCCATCTAAAGCTAAATACCGGCACGAGACAAATAACCAACAAGTACCGCAAAGGAAAATTGAAAAGAACTTTGAAGAGAGACTTCAATCTTCAGGACACAAGGAGAAGTGACTGAACTACCCCAAAATGGACAGAGCAGATTTTCTGCTTTATTGAGATGAAAAGAGACTCTGGGCCTGTAGGCTGAAGGTGGATGCCCCAACTTTATAAAGGAACTTCGGGTGACTGTCCAGACAGATAGGTGTCATCTCTGTCATTTCTAGTTTTTGGAAGTTGCTTGAACTTCCTAGTTATTTGGGTAAATATTATTTCCTTCTTGGGTCTCTGAGGTAGTTGAAGATAAGATAGTTATAGTTACAGTTTTCTAATGACAGTTTTAGAAAAGAAACTTTGAAGTTAAAGTTTATAAGTTTAAGAGGCATCAAAATAATAGCTTTTAGTTAGAAAGGAAATGAATTAGGTATAATCCTTTGGATTAATCAAAATAGGATAATTAATGAAATATTTTCTTGGAATTGTCAATTGTTAATGGACTGGACATTACTCATTTGTATATATTGTATATAATTATTGTACCTATTGTATATTGTTTTTCTTATGTTAGCTATCACCTTTTTTTAAAAAAAAAATTTGACACAAAAGGGGGTATGTGGGGACTCAATAAAAGTTTCAGAAGTTTTGGAGATGTCAAAGGGAATCTACCCACAGTCTATGTGGGGGGTTAGTAAAAGCTCCAGAAGTCCCAGAGCTCTAACCACAGTCAGTCTAAGAAAATCAGAGAGTGGTGATTCAAACCTTTAATCCCAGCACAGGGAGTATCCTGGGAGTGGTTACCTACACCCTTAATCCCAACTGAGTCAAGGTCACTTCAGATTATAAAAGGAATTCCAGGCTCCCAAGCAGGTGAGGTGGGGCCATGCCTTAATTACCAAAAGAGTACTTAAGACAGGATAGAAACACAGAGGGAGCCATTCCAAGGGAAGCGAGGCTGAGGAAGCTGGAAGACAGCTGGGTAAGATTTGACTGTGGTGTTTATTCCCTCTAGTATCTCCAACTTCTTCAGAGATCTATCCCTGAGTCTCATTCATTCATGCGACACACTTCATTTTTAGTATCCTTTCGGCTATCAAAAACCAATTTGTACTTCTTAGAGTAAAGAGCAGTGACTCTTTCAAGACTTTTTCCACCATCTCTCCCTCTCTAAAAAGCTTTATATATGTGATGCTATCCCTTGAATGTTTTATACATTCAAGTATAAGTTTGCAAAAGTGTCTGGAAGAATAGTAAAATTAGCAGTTAAGGAATTGGGATGAAGGTGCTTTGTGAGAGTTGAAAAGGTACTCACAGGAGCCATAATATTGTTGGGTGAAAATACCAGAACCTGGTTTAGACTCTTCATGTGGGTTCTTGGATAAGGAGGATCCTGAAGTTCCTCAAAGCACAAAATCTATTATCACTACTGTTAGTTGCATGGTAGGACTAGATTGTAAGTCATTATTGATAAATGTACTACACAGTTTGGCTAGACAAGAGAGAGAGAAGTCACCTAAAAATGTGATCTAAAAGCTTATATTCTGATGGTTAGTTAGCTTCAAAGTGCCTGAAGGTGAAATCCTGGGGTGATAATTGGCACTAACACTTCTTCTTTGCCATGGACTCTGCATACTATAGTGCCAACATGCCAGGTAATGTGTCAGCTGGTGCAATAGTGGCATAAATATTATGGGTGCAACCATTTGCTTTCCAATATGTCAAGTACTTTAAGCTGGGAAAAACATGGCTCACAAAACTTAGAAGGCTCATAAGCTAAGAACTTACAATATCCAAAAGTTCACTCTCCAGGATGATAAAAACCGTAAGTTGTTGTGGAGCAGAGTAGACCCTCTGGCAGCTGAACTGCCTGAAAGTGTGCTGGGAGCTTCAGATATGTCCCCTTTCTGAGTTATCACCCATGTGAGAGTGGGCTTTTCTGTTATGAAGCTATCTTCAGATCACCCATGTAATCTCGCCTACCCTCCAGGAAATAACACCAATAAAATGACCAGTTCACTAAGCTAGATGTAGGTGCAATTATTTTTGTCTGTTTGTTTGCTTGTTATCAATGCCCTGCTTGGGTTGAATAGACATTTGTTCCTATATTCCTAGGGAGACACACAGACATAGACAGAGACATAGACAGACAGACAGGCACGCACGTGCGCATACACACACACACACACACACACACACACACACACACACACACACACACACTGTTGTATACGGAAGGATCCTTAAGCAATTGGATTGTGAGAATCAGTATGTTTTTCTCTTCTAAATTTTCTGCAGTCTTAATTTCTTCCTTCCCTCTCTTGCTTCTTCCCTTTTTCTCTAACTCCCTCCTTCTAAGGTTGACTGTCAACCTTGCCTGTGTAAATAAACACCTTTTATTACTGTTCCCTCCTCCCCCCTCCCCGTTTTCTTTTTCTTCCTTTCTGTTTTGGGAGCTTGAATTCAGGGCCTCTTCAAGTGTTAAATACATCTTTACCACTTAGTTATACTCCCATATATTTTTTAAGTTTTCTAGGATGAACACGTATCACGTGCATGATTTTAACACATTATTAACAACAGAAAACAAAACCAATATATCTGGATTCTTCTGTTTCCTACACCTCTTATCTAATCTTTCTGTAAATTTTGTCAGTTTCTCTTTCAAAGTATACTACTTCCTCTGCCTAGGCACTAATGCAAGCAGGACTTGTTCATTATACTTGATGAGGATCCTCTAACCAGGCTCTTAGTGATCTGGCTTTTTCCTTTCCCGTAGGCTCTGCCTCTCACTACTTGATCCCTCATTCCCACACCTTGATGCACCATGCACATATTCCTCTTACACACAGTTGGGTGGTTTCTGTGCCAGGGCATCAGAGTCTGGGGTTTATGTCTAAGCTGTTCACTTTCCTACATGTCTACTTTCTCATCTACCCTCAGTAGCAACAGCTCACAGTTATCTGTCACTGCCTAGTTTCTGCTCATGTGGGATGTCTTTGCGAATAAAGGAACTGTCTTGGCCTATGGCAGGCGTCCTAGAAGAAGGCAGAGAAATCAAAGCGTAGATGGGGGCAAGGAGGGCGGAGTCAGACACTCAGTCCAGCTGCTCAAGAAGCAACATGGAAAGAAATAGGTGAGCCACGGGCCACGTGGCAAGACAGATGAATGGAAATGGGTTCAGATGCAAGAGCTAGCTAGCCATATGCCTGAGCCTTAGGCAAAACAGAATGTAACTAATATAAGCATCTGAGTCATGCTTATGCATTTTTCTCTCTGGTGCTCAGAGCTGTGTCCAGCACGTAACCAGTGATTTGTAAATATGCAACATCTGTCTCCCATGCGATGTGTGGTTTTTACAGTCTGGCTGAGCAGGGTCCGGGGGGAGAGGGAGGGGTTAGGTCTAGCTTCTTAGTGCTCCCACCCGGCTTCTCCTTAGCATCAAGTCAATCTTTACCTGTTCCCTCAGAAACTATGATTAGAAAGCACCAAACTGTTTGTAGAGTTAGATAATTTTAATAATGATTTTCTGGAGGAAGTGTAGAGCAAACAGTAGTCCCATTGTACTTAAGCCTGGATCTCTTTGCCTCCAGGGAACCCCATATTCCTTGTTTCTCTCTCCTGCCCTTCTCCCTTCTATGACTCTGTCTGCTGCTTTCTCTTTTCTTTTTGGAGAAAGTTGAAAAAATTTCTTCTCTTGCCTCAGAGAGAATATTCCTTCCCTTTCAAGGTCATGGTGCCAGCCAACACCTGGCTCTGGCTCTGGCACATTCCCCTTCCAGGAATCCTAGAACCAGTTGCTGATTTTTTTTTTTTTTTTTTTTTTTTTACATCTCATCATCTCTATTATTCTGTATTCATTATTAGAGGAGAAAATTAAGGTCAAAAAATTATTCTCTCAAGTACCCACGCACAAAAGAAAGTCAGACAAGCCTGAGATGTGCTTCCCATGAAAATTAATACTTGTGGTACAAGAGACTATCTATTTCTCTTTCCACCAAATTTAATGTTTTTCATTTTCTCTCCAAAATTTATCTTTACTATTTACTTATTTATTTTGGTGTGTGTGTGTGTGTGTGTGTGTGTGTGTGTGTGTGTGTGTGTATGTGCACATCATATGCACTCAGGTACCCATGAAGGCCAAAAAATGTTTCAGGTCCCCTGTAGCTGGAGTTGGATATGGTTGTGAGCTACCTAATGTGGTGCTGAGAACTGGCTGGTCAGGTTTTCTGCGAGAGCCATGAGCACCCTTAACCACTGAGCCATCTCTATAGCACACTCTTTTCATGTTCTGACTCTTCTAGGGAATGAGGTATTTTTTTTTTAAAAGTAGGTCATTATTTATCTATGTTTACTTTAATGTCATTTCCAGTTACTTAATTATTCCCCTCATAAATATAGACACGGAAGCTGTTTGAGTACGTCCCCATTACCTGCCCTGCTTGATCACTTCGTGAGTAGTCGAGCTGTGAGTTCTAGGATGCACATTTTCACACTTGACAATTTACAGTTGGCAGTGTGTAGTTGACACTTCCCATGTTGAGTTTGCTATTTTCAGTGAATTTTTAAAGTACGCGGAAAAATGTGACACTGAAACAAAAAAGATCTTGTACACAAAGATGTGACTGCAAAGGAGCAGACAGCGGCAGACACTTGGTGCTCATGAAGCGGATGTCCACTGCCGGGAACCAACCACAACTTCACGTTACTTTTCTGTTGTTGTGACAAAAATATCACAACCAAAAGTGACTCAGAGAAATAAGGGGGAAGGGGGGCGGGAATCATTTCATAATGGGGGAAGCATAACCTGAACAGAAAGCTGGCAGATCAATCTCAACCATACACGGGAAACAGAGGGCAAACAGGAAGTAGGGCTATGCTATGAACCTCGAAGGCTGCTCCCAGTGAGGTGCTGCCATCAGCAAGGTCTCCTTAAAGGTTCCATAATTTCCCCAAACAGTACACTAGGTGTGTGTGTGTGTGTGTGTGTGTGTGTGTGTGTGTGTGTGTGTGTGTGTGTGTGTGTGTGTGTGGTGTGTGGTGTGTAAAACCAAGTGTTTAAACACATGAGTCAATAGGGGCTATTTCTCATTCAAATGAAAACATTCTGGCCCTGACCTTATAGGCTCATGACCATATCATAATATAAAAAATGCATTTAATCAAACATTAAAAGTCTCCACGATATTTAAAAATTTGTAAATAAATTTATTTTTACTTTGTTTGTATGGGTGTTTTGCCTGATGTGTCTGTGCACCATGTGTGTGCAGTGTCCACAGAGGCCACATGAGGGCATCAGACACCCTGGGACAAGAGTTAAAAACATGGTGGTGGTGCTGCCAATGAAACTGGAGTCCTCTGGAAAAGAATTCGATGCTCTCAACTGCGGAGCCATCTCGCAAACCCCCAATGTCCCCACAGTCAGTAACAGTCTCAACACTGATCAGAAGTCTCCTTGGATCACATGTATATCACCTTTTGTTTTCTGGGAGTAGGAACCCCTTTAGATACTGTCTCACAAATAGGAGACTTAGTGGGTGGAGCCTTGTCCCTACAGCAGGAGGCTTTGCTTTAGTGGAGCTAGTTTCCCTAATAATTACAGTCTCCCCTTTAGCCAGGGCTTTGGCTGCAGCATGAAGCTTCCTGGGGCTCCTTTCCTTCCCAAATTGTATTATCATGTATTTATTTAGTCATTCCTCTGCTTGTTGCTTCAGTGGAGACAGGGATAAGAGTAATCATCAATAACCATGCCATAGACTTAATGTTATGCTGGCTTGAGATTTCCTCCATGAAAGAAATTCGTTCATTACTTTTAAATCTAGCCTCAGGCCAAGTTCTCATACCCTGGGTTAAAGCAAGCAGATTCTTTGCCCAAATCTCCCACAGTTCACACTAACTACTAGAAGTTGGTTGTTTGGAATGGCCTCTAGTGTGGTTGCTAATGAAGCCCTTGCTGCCATCTGAAGCCTCATGATATGGACTTCCATTGTCTGCATTACTCACAACACTGCTGTCTTCCAGATTCCTACCAGAACAGCTCAGCTTAAAGCAAAGAAGCAGCCAAATGCTGTACGGAAATTAAGGCCCTGCCAGAAGCTGAGGCTCAGTCATCTCTCTTCCACTGCTTCAAACTATAGGGCTCTGCCACATGCTAGTCACTGCAGAAGAAGAAGCTATTGTGGAATCTTTTGAAACAAATGGAGTTTAAAAAGTCTCACTGTCAAAACATGGCAGTTGTATGATATAAAGATAAGTGAAATCATTTTTTTCTTTCTGTCTGTCTTGCAATTGGTGGTATCTTAGATTTGAAGACCCATTGCTGTTAATGTTATTAGTCAGTAAAAGTAATATACTTTTGTCATATAATATCTTACTTATATAGTACTTGCTTGTTTAATTTTGTCTTGTCATCTTCTAATACTTTTCATGACTATAATGCCCACATAGCAACTGAGAAATATTGGCAGAATGTGTAAGATACATAACAAGGCTGGGAAAAATACCTCAAGCAGTACAGGGCTTGTTGTACAATCAATCATGAGGACCTGGGACCCATGTCAAAATGCTGGTGGCTGCATGCATCTGTCACCCTATATTAGGTAGAATGGATACAAACAGATTTCTAAGCTTGTTGGGGGATTACATTGTTACATTGTAAATACCCACTGGTTTAATAAGAATTGCTGATTGGCCAAAGGCAGGCAGGAATTGTGGGTGGGGCTACCAGACTAAAAAACTCTGGGAACCAGAAGAATAGAGCAGAATGCCAGAGAGAAACCAGAAGAAGCAGAGGACAACTATGCTGCTCTGAGAAAAGGTATCAAGCTGCATGGCTGAACAGGATAAGAGTCCTGGTTTAGATTAAGGGTAAAGAGTTAGCAAGTTATATGCCTGGGCCTTAGGCCAATCAGCCTAAAACTACTGTAAGCATCTGTGTGTCTCGGCGGGTCTGTGGGTCTGTGGGCCTAAACCTTGAGGCTAGGCCCGAAAGTCTGGGCCAGAAACCTCATAGTAAATAAGCTAGCTGAGAAGTCAGTCTTGCCACTTGGTGAACACAGGGTTTTGTTACAGACACTATCTCAAAAAGTAAAGCAAAGAGTTACTGAAGATACTTGATGTCTATCTTTAGCCTGTGTGCCCATACATACTCCACTTACATACTTACAATACAATATGTTATCCATGGTTATGTAATACATAACATGTAAATTATAATGATATCATCATCTATATTGCACTGAAAAGAAATGAAGTTCAGAGATTTTAAGTGACCTGAACAAGGATACAGACTATAAGTAACAGAGTTGAATCTTGGGATCCTGTCCTGGAAAAACGTGAGGAGTTCACCTATCTCCAAAAGCCCCAGACATATCATACTAATATATGATCTCTCTGGACCCTAAGAGCAAAAGGGTACCTAGGCATTTTATCAGACTCATTCTGCATCTGTCTGGCCAAGTATAGAACAGTCATTTAGTTGGATGCTTTGGCTTGTAAGAAAGCACTTGAGAGGCTCCAGCAGCAAAGCAGATACAAGCCAGGTGTTAGATGAAGAGGTTTAGTGACTCTATTTAGTGGCACAGGTTCCTTCTATGTCTTAATCATGCTATCCTTAGTTTGAACTTCATTCTCAAATTGCAGTGAGCCAGTTTTAACTATCACAGGCCAAGAATCCAAAGGGGAGCTGAGAGAAAATTCATCAGGTTGCAAGCTCATTCTTGAGTAGGTAACAAAGAAGGAAAATTGATTTCCCATTATAGGTAAATGCAGCCTTTTGGCAATGCAACATGATGTGGTTGTCACCTACAAAGTGTGTACCTACGAACCTTTTGCAAAAGGGTGTCTGTCTGTCTGTTTTTCTTTCTCTCATACATACACAATCTCACAGTGTTCTATGTTTACAATTTTGTGTTGGGCTACATTTATAGTAGGCTGCAGAGTAGAAACACTGGCAAATGAATATATATAAATATAATTGGGGTTTAGGTCATCTCCTGAGTCACACTCAACCTCTGAAAGCCAAGAAAATAAATTATTCAAGAGATTCTGTCTACCTTTAAAACACTTGCCTCGAGGTGTGCTACTAGGGATGTACTTATTTTTTAATTGGTATCTACACAATTGCTCACTGTGATATTTTCTTTTAACCCATATGCCAGATATACTTTATACCATTCACGCAACTAAATAGAACTTCTGAAGTTGCTCTGTAGCTCCACCTTCAATTAACTTTGCAAATTCCTTCAATTAGTGTGAGATGTCCACAACTTCAATCACTGAACCCTCCACAATCCTAATAGAAACAGTAGAGCTAAACAAGAATTCAGGGTATTTAACAAGAAATACAACCAAGTATACCTTGGCTGGTTGACAGCTGGGTGACAGGATTGTGTGTGGCAGTTGCAATGTTTGATCTGAAGTGAGATCATGAGCAGGTTGCAGAAAAGACTTCACGTTCTTCCGGAAGTCAGTTAGCAAGAAGGAGAGAAGAATGGAGCTGGACTATGAGAAGATAATAGATTTCTCTGTCAGTAAGAAAAGCACATGTAGTCATTATTTTAAGGAAAGAATGAAAGATGACCTTTGTTCTGCAAAGCATTTGGAAGAATTGCATTAATCGTTAAGCAAAAGCCATGTCTGAGACTATCTGAAATATTGTCTCTGGACTTCAACACTGATGAAGTTACAGTAACTTCATCACTATGTGATATGTATATGATCCACTACTCCCACAGTTCACACTAACTGTTAGAAGTTGATTGTTTGGAAAACAGCAAATTTGCATTTTAGTGCAAATAAATTTCTTAACAAGAAGAATACTTGCAAAGCGTTATAAGGACGAACCTCACAGAGACATCTTTGTTTTGAAAAAACAGACCTTGAAGAATAACCCAATAGACAGGCAAAGAAGGTAGCAGACAGTTTGCAGGTGACAACAAATAGACACCTGCAACTATACCCAACCCTGGTGATACCCAAATACAAAATAAAAGAAGCACTGCTGCAACAGGAAGGCAACAGCCCCTGGAAAAGTGGCTGAAAAAGTGACTGGTCAGGTTTTTGTGACAGGTTGTCAGTGTGCCACTTGAGAACTCCTGGAAGACGTACCTTATTCTCTTTATGGTAGTAGAGACTCTGTGTCCATTCAGGGTGGGTTACCAAAGAGAAGTGATTTAGTGTGAGGACACAGCTAAAGGTCAGGGCTCCTGCCTCTTAGCTTGCCCATCTTTCCATTGAAGGGTGACAAGTTGGAGTGGTTGGCTTATAGCACAAGTTGATAACTGTGTAAATAGTTGACTTAATCCCTGCTGGAAGCTGACGTCCGTCATCTACTTTAAAAGCCCCCACCTTTAGGGGGAATTGAAAAGTGAATCTTAGAAGAGAAATAAGAGAGGAATTGGAGGTGGAGATGTGATGCTATTTTATAAGTCACCCCTTATGTGAGCTCCGCCATCCGTTTATACACAGCATTTAGTTTTGCAAAGGTAACTGTTACAATATGCAGTGACTCTTATGCAAGGTTGAGTGGTGATAAATATACAAGGGTTGATGTCTGATGTCAGATGTCTCCTTGTGATCCCTAAATTTCATTTCTGCTATTTGACTTAAAATAGCTACTATACTCAGCAGAACAGACCAACATAAGTTGTGCCTCAATGTTGAAATGCACATGAATAAGGAAGATAGCTGCCAGTTCTCTCTGATCATTTTTCTTTGTTTGATAATCTTTCTTGATGCAATTTTTTTTAATGTTTTCCCCCTTTTGGTGCTGTCTTTCTAAATGTCCATGTTATAATTGCTGCCAGAGCTCGCTGATTGTGCATGACAGAAAGGACCTTAAAGAAAATTATGCACAGCTCTGATCTAGCCCAGGGCCACAAATCAAAGTTTCCCCTGTAGACAGGACACAGCAAAATTGAAAGTAACTACACTTTATATGGAAATTAACTTCTAGAATGCACAGTAGCTAAGCATATATCAAACCAAAGACAATGAACATACAAAATACATTTCTACACTGAAGCTCTTCCCTACCTCTTTCTTCATGTGTGTATGTGCGCATGCGCGTGTGTTTCTTAGTGTGTTCTATTATATCAAACCTTAAGCTTATTTTTTTAAAACATTATCTTGTGTATAGTTAGTACGGTTGAAAGAACTCAGAAACTTTCATTTTTAACATATCACATAAAGACATTAAAAATAATTAAGACCCAAAGCACTGATCTGAAAACATTTTGTTCTGAATGCCTTTTGCTGAAGTAATATTTTTTAATGTTTTAAAATTTATTTTAAAATTTTTGAGATACGGTCTCACTCTGGGGCCCAAGCTGATCTCTATTTCATTGCTACCTTAGCCTCTCAAATGCTGAGATTACAGGCCTGAGCCACCATGCTCCAGTCCTTGCCAGTCCCTGTGGCTGTCTTGAATCTTTCCACAAGCTTACAAGCTCCTGAGAGGTCAGCAGTTGCAATGTGCTTTGACTTCAAGGAGGGGAATTGGAGAGTGAGTTTACATTTGAGGTCCAGCGCTGGAGCTGCCAAGTTTACCTGTGTGCATCCTAATTTCGTAACTGAAGCTTGACTTAAGCATACCTCTGTTTGATTCATTAGATGAGAAATGTTTGCCTGCTTTTCACTGCTTGAGAAAGAAGATGAATCTTTAAATTTACATAATTTTCCTCTTTGCCATTGTCTACATATTGAGACACATTACCATTTGCTTCTCTCTCTCTCTCTTCTCTCTCTTCCATTTCCACCTAAAGCATGGACACTAACATCTGTGACCCGAGTCCCCCAGATGGTTATCAGTCTGCAAGATATATAGTACCGCTTTGTGTAGTTCTCCATTTAAACGCTGTGGATTCATTATGTGATTACTCTTTTTCTGCTCAGTACTACATTTCAGCTCATGTCTCTCTGCTCACGCTTAGTTCTGCCCCCTGCAAACTTCCTTCACATTCCCTTAATGAATTCTCACAGTGAGCCATTAGCTGGGCTGCTTCCAGCTTCCTGTTTTTAAAACAATGCTCCCGTAAACAACCTCACAAATGTTCATTTATTGGCCAGTGGGTTTCACCTCCTGTTTCACATGTATAGGAATGGGTCTGTTGGGCATACACATCGCTAATTTTCTAAATGTCACCAAATTCACAAAGTGGCTTACCCATGTATATTTCTAAGTATAGTGCCTAGGGCCTTCCATTTCTCTACATCTCTATCAATACTAGGTGCTTTGCCAACATAGACTCTTACTGTAGACCAAGGTTTTTAAGCCTTTTTGTGGAGGTCAAGTTCTATTAGGTGCTCTGTGTTGTCCAGTCCTGTGTAGGCAGTAATGGATAGTGTTCTCTGGAATATAATGTTTTTCCATTTTTGCTTTTAGTTGAGGCAATGAGTTGAGATGGTCAGTTTCCTTTCAATAGGGTTTGTGGACAGTTAAGACCAACACTTTTAATTTTCTCTTTTAAATCTTCTCTCCCTTCCTCATGCTTGATTTGTTGATGATTGCTTTGTTTTATTGTCTTTCTTTTGTTTTGCTAAAGTGATGATATAAATCTGTTGTGCTGGTCCATGTTGGAAAGTTATATTCATAGAATAAAAGCTCTGGCTTTGGTCCGTGACAAAGACGTTAATGTATTCACCTTCAGATTCCTAACTTTTCTGTCTTCCTGGAGACCCTGATTTCTCCATTATGCAGGATGTTTTCAATCTGTCTGCCTCCTTAGATTGCTTCTGGTACAGAGAATTTTTCTCACATCATCCAGCTCACTCCTCCTAAAATCTCCTAGTTGAGTAAAGCCTTGTAGAAGTCCTTCTGTGCCGGGCCAACTGAGCTGCCCCTCATGGGTGCTCCTATCTCTTTTTTATGAAAATCTCTACCCTTTCTTGTACTTGACCAGAATTTTGTCAACTCCCACAGGGCTGCCTCTCAATAAATAAAATTAAACTATATCATTTGGCCTCTTATTCCTAGAACTTATAATGATAGCACCTCAAATCAGTTAATACTTGGCAAATAGTTTCAGAATGAATGATTTAATGAGCACTTTATTTTGCAGAGTAACAAACAAGGGTCCAGAGAGATTAAAATCACTTTCCAGAATGTCATACTATCGGCAATAGGTAGAGCAAACCTACGTGTCTTGCTTTCTACCACTTCCCTGCACTCTGGGGAGAATCTCCTTTGCTTATCCTAATTGCTCCCTTTCTTTAGTATAAAAAATGGAGAAATTGAGAAAGTCATCCTCGTAATGCTGGGAAACATTGTACCACACAGTGCTATGTATGTGGGTTCTGAACCTTTGCTTTGTTTGTCTGCTTCTTAAAATGCTGACTATTTGGGGCTGACTAGTGGGATGAGTACTTCGGAGTATAAATTACATGAAGAAAGCCATTATGTCTAGGAACAGGTTTTTCCTAAATCAAAGGCTGTGTGTAGTGATTTTTTTTAAGTCAACATGAATGACTATCTTTTTATTTTAATCTTTTTCCTTCCATTTCTTGAGTATCAGAGATACAACTATGAAGTCATCATTTCTATCAAGAAGCCTCCACAGTGCTGAACACGATGTTTTCAAAGTATGTCCTTCTCAGTTTCAACAGGCCTTGAAGTGTTTTGCAGAAGTTCTCCGTCTCCTTCAGTGTTCTCCTTGACCTTGGGAGAGCATCACAGAGCTCTAAAGAGGAGAGAAACCATTTCTTTACTTTTCTACTGACTCCCAGAGCAGTTCTGCCGTAGCCGATGATCACATGACCATTAGCTCCAGGCATTTTCCTTGATACTTTGGAACTGGGGCAGACACATTTCAGGGTGTGTGTGGTCATGTACCAGGCATGAGCAGCCAAATCTGGGGACTGTCCTGTCATTTGCTATTGGTGCCTTCTCAGATTACACAGATCTATGCAAGGACCATAGCTCCCACAGGCCCAAGGAGGGAATTCAGTGTACTGGCGGGATAATCATTTTCTATGGAAATTGAGGATAGTCATATGCACAGAGGTGTTGTCTACGTGTGCAAATCTAGCCATACAAGTGGGGTCTTCTGATTTTCAGCTAGCATCATGTTGCTGGAAATACAGATTCCCACCAGTCAAGAGTAGCACACAGGCTGGGAACATCCATGTGTACAACCACCCGATAATCATAATGTTTTTTCACATCGGAAGCAGACTATGAATTATTTGTGATATAATTCATGTGTATCTGTTTAAAATGAAGCAATTCTCTTTCTAGAAAAAGTTTGGAAGCTTTGGTGGAGAGAGCCAAAAAGCTTAGAAAGCAGGAGGCAGGAGTAGCAGTGGGCTGTAGAACTCATTGTTTTGTTTCTAACTGTTCCTGTGAGTTTCATGTTAACTTGACACAATCTAACACCATTTTGGAAGAGGGACTCTTAGTTGAGAAAATTCCCCAACCAGGTTGGCCTGCAGACAGGACCTGGGCATTTTCTTTGTTGATAATTGATATGGGACGGCCTAACAGGCCACTGTGGGAGGTGCAACCCCTGGACAGGTTATCCTAGGTCCTATAAGAAAAGTTGAGCAAGGGGCTGGAGAGATGGTTCAGGGTTTAGTAACACTGGGTGCTTTTCCAGGGGACCTGGGTTTGGTTCCAGCACCCACTTGGCAGCTGACAAGAGTCTGAAACTCCTATTCCAGGAGACCTGACACCTTCACACCAATGCAGATAAAATAAAGTTTCCAAACTAGAACAGGCTGAGTCAGCCATGGGAAGCAAGCAGGTAGGCAGCGCTTCTCTGTGGTCTCTATATTAGCTCCTGCCTCCAGGCTCTAGCCCCCGCCCTTTTTCAATGATGGATTGTGGTATAGAAATATAAGCTTGAAAAACCCCTTTTTTCCCCAAGTTGCTTTTGATCATGGTGTTTTATCACAGAAGTAGAAACCTTAATTAACAAGGGAATTGGTATCAGAAGTGGTGTATTGTGATCTGACTGCATTGAGCGTTCAGGGCTTCATGAGTTGTGGGAACTTAGAAGATATGCTAAGAGACTTCAGGCAATAGAGGTCTGGCTTGTCAAGTTTCAAAGGAAAGTTTGAGAGTCCCTTAAGGATGCTATTGGGGATGATGCTAGTTTGGAGAGCCTGGCAGTGGTGCCACATGCTTTTAATCCCAGCCCTTGGGGAAGCAGAGCCAGGTGCAAGGCCTGCCTAGTCTACAGAGTTCCAGGACAATTAGGATGACACAGAAAAACCCTGTCTCAAAAATCCAAAACCCAAAACCAAACAAATAAGCTAACAAACAAATAAACCACTAAAGCGAAACCTTTCTTTTACTGGGACAATTGACACCGAGCAGCTGAGGCTGACAAATCAGCTTTGATTATTAAGAGAACAGCATCATTGGGGCAAATTCTCCTTCTGGGAAATATTACCCAGGGTTAGCACCTTGGGCCAGATAGGGCCAAGGATGTACCTCATGCTGGCAGGTGGATGTGGTAATGTACGAGTCTCCCTGGTGGTATCTGTTCTAAAGGCATTAAGAGGTGATGGAGAGCAGCTGAGGAGGCTTGGCACAGGAGAGACCAGGAGAGGCCAGTAGAAGCCATTAGTGAAGGCATGCCCTATGTTGCCGTGGAAACTACAGTATTGAAGGGGTCATGGAGAGAGAAAGCTTGGCACCATGTAGCAGGGTTAGAGGCCATGAAGAGAACCCGAGAGATACTACTGGTAAAGGTGCAGCCGACTGGCAGTGATGATGCCAGCATTTTGGAGATGCCAGGATCACAGAACAATCACCCATGGCAGCAGCAAGTGTGAAATGGAGTGGGCCTAAGCTCACAAGCTGTGTGTCCTGTGAATAGCAGAGACAGAAAAGTGAGACTGTTCAAGCCTTTTGGAGGCCAGAAGACCGGTCGTGTATCCCAGACACTGAACACTGGGTTATTTATACAGTTGGAATCTGTTTTCTCTTGGTTCAGATTGCAACTGTGCCTTGGTTCGTCCTTACTGAAGTAGTAAAGTAACTTACTTTAGATTTTACAGGAATACACAGTTAAGAGATTTTTGGAATGGTACAGATACTTTGGATAATTTTAGGAAACGGGATATTTTATTTTATTAAAATAGAATTGCATCACATCCCCTTTCCTTTCCTCCCAGCTACCTTCCCTCAAACTCTCCTCTTGCCCCACAATCTAAGTTAAGCCACTTTGTCTTTGTCCATATACACAGATACACACATATGTGCATGTATTCACACACACAAATGTACACACACACACACACACACACACACACACACACACACACGAATGCACACACCTACTGAGTCCATTTTTGCTCTTGTGTGTATATGATTTCAAGACTGATCACTCTTCACAGGGCAGCCAACAATAAGGCGCGCGCGCGCACGCGCGCGCGCACACACACACACACACACGCACACACACACACACAAACACACACACACACACACACACACAAACACACACACACACCCCTCTTCCCATGGAGGAAGTTAATTATCCTCCCAGAAGTTCATAGTTGCCTGTTGTATTTTATGAAGGATGGGGTTTTAAAATCCTCCCTTTCCACGTTAACAAGGCCATTAATATTGCTTTTGTTCTGGTCTCGTCTATGCAGCCATTTCTAGGAGAGACTGTTTCACAGCAGACAACGCTGTATTCTGACACTTACAGTCTTTCCATCACTTCTTCTTAGAAAGGCTTTGGGCTTTGAAACAGATTTGGATATTTTAAAGTGCCTGGATTTCTTAAATCTTGAAATTTTGAAGACTGTGGTATTTTTAAACTTATATTGTGATACTAAGGGATATTAGGGATGAACAAAATAGTAAACTAGAAAGAAAATAATCTCACTGTGTCCTGACTAGTTTATATCAATTTGACACAAGCTTGAATCATTTTGGAAGAGGGACTCTCAATTGAGGAAATGCTCCTACCAGATTGCCCTATGAGAGAATTGATGTGGGTGGACCCAGCTCAATGTGGGTGGAGCCATCCCTGGGCTGGTGGATGCTATAGGAGAGCATGCTGAGCAAGCCAGTAAGCAGGCTCCTCCAGGGCCTTTACATCAGCTCCTGCCTCCAGGTTCCTGCCTTGAGTTCTTATCCTGACTTCCTTTGACAATGGACTGTGATGTAAAACAGTAAGCTTGAAATAAGTTCTTTCTCCTCAAGTTTGGTCGTGATGTTTTCTCACAGCTATTGAAATCCAAACTAAGACTAACTCTTGATAAGACAGGAGAAAGCAAGCAAGCCGCCTGAAAGTGACTATATTATAAGCAAGGCACTTCCAACAGCAAGGTACTGTGTAACTTCTTTGCGAAGCAAACAGGCATTGCTATCTCGATACATAAAGACACAGCCTGGAATCATAACCTTTAGATACATTAATATAGTGTATTATTTAATAGTTATATGGCTTAGAGATAGTATGTCTATAACTAATGTATATATACACTTTATACGTATTAGTTTATATGTATTATATATTTTATACACATTATATATACTATTATATATAATATGTACTAGATATAATATATATAATATATCAGTTATATACATACTAGATGGTTCGAACTATAGAAATCACATATTCAAAAAAAATCCTTGCTCTTAACCTTCATGCAGGGTAATTTGAGAGTTATCTTAAGATTCATTTGTTCAAAGTACTATTTGTAAATTTCTAGGCTTATTTAGGTGAGAAATTAGCTCTATCTGAACAAGACATTAAAAGCTACTCAAAAGTAATAAAATGTTTTCTCAATTTTATAAAAAGCTGCTTTGTTCATAGAAATTTGTGATAACCATTTACTAAGCACAATTAAAATAATTGTTAATTTATTTTATAATTTTTTTTCTGTCATTCAGAATCTGTGTCTTATGAAAGAAGGAAATTTGGGGAAAAATAATTCTTATCTAACCAGGTATTTTTTTTCTTCTGTTTAGTTATAGTTTATGCCAATAAATCTAATATTTGACTTTTATTTTGGTCTGAATATAGCCAGTGTGCATGAAAGTAAATTGGTACATGCATATATGTTTCATCTACATGAAATATATATATATATATATACATAAAATACACACAGAGAGAGCAGAAACTTTAAGACAGATTTAAAGAGAATTACTTATTTAGAGTTTTATTTATTTCTTTAATTTTTTAATCTGGATCACATAAAAGTAAAAAGCAATATTTTAGGTTATTTAATGATGTTGGCACCATAAAATGGCTGTTCCAAATTGAAACACATTTTAAAAGAGGAAGTTCATTTTCATTTTCTTGGCTGAGGAAAGAGAGGCAGATCTCTGGTGTCCCAATCACGATTACTCTTCAGATGAAACAGGTTTCAAAAGGACATCTTGTGCAGAGGCCCCTTTGTTGTGGCCAACACACCACCGAAACCAGCAGTACATTTTAATTCTCTCCTGTTCAGTCCTTAAAACTTGAGAAAGAAGAAAGAACCTCGTGGTTCTCTTGGTGATCTCTCCCAAAGGAAAAGACAGACAGAACCTTCACAGAAAGTACTTGTGCCAGTTCTTGATGTCAACCCACGTGCACTGGAGGGCAGTTAGGTTCTGATGTCTTTTTCAGGACAGATGCTCTCAGCAGGTAGGCCACAAGAGGCGTGGTTCTTCACTTCTAATAGGGAGCTGAGAAGGCTGCCTTTCAGCTCCTACCACGAATTATTCGGAATCTTTTAGTCTGAAGTCTGCCAGAATGTTCTACTTTTTACTTCTCCTCCCCTTGGATGATGACTGTGGGCCCCAGGTGCCAAGCTGTGGAACATAATTGTCTAGTGATGGTGACATCTGGTTTGTTGGCAAGCATCTTCCAGAGTTTTTTCCCAGTGAATAAATGATAGCTTAGAGCTGGGTGGTGGTAGAGCTTTGTCTCCTAACATGTTTTGCTGGTTTATTTCAGATTCATAAGCTTATGCGAAGCACAAACCATGAACCAATGGCCACCGCTCTGCAGGTTTTTCTTCAGAAAATTTTGTTACCGTAATTAGCCTGGAATTAATTGTGCTACTAATTGAAAAAGAAAGCCAGCAACACTTTGCCCCTCTTTTTCCAAGGTTGCAAATTAAGGCTTTTAAAAAATTCCTTTTAAGTTATAACTAGTACACACAACAGTTGAATGTAAATACAAAGTAGAAAGAGGCTCATTTGTGAAAGTTTCCCCAGAGAGAAAATTTACAACAGAATTTACACCTAATTCTTCTTTTACTTGAACGTTTGGCATTTCTTATCTAAAACATACGAACAACATGTTTCTTAATCAGTGTCCATTTCTTGGCCTACAACTACCGAAATCTGAAGAAAAATAATGCTTACTTATGGATGAGAAGAACCAAGCCAACTCAATTTAAAAGAAAATTCAAGGACTTTAGAGAGCTCTAAGTGATAATTACCCCAGTTGTAGAAGTTCGTATAGCTGGCCGCAGTTCGTGTATTGTTAAGAAAATATAATTGTGTATCACAAATTTCAATAGTGACCAATAATCTCTCTTTACGGAAATGATATACTCATTGTTTTTTTTTTAATTAAAGAATGGATATATTATATAAAATTTGATCATATTATGGTAACACATTATTTGCTAACAAATCATTTTTAAGAAGTTGAATCCAGAGAATTAAAAATATGTGATGTTACAAAGCTTGCTCTGATTCATGCATATACATACATTTATCTGAACCTTAGAAAATATGTACTATCATTACTATTTTAGAGCTTTTAGGTTAAACTATACAGGATCAAGAACAAGTTTTAACATTAAAACCAAGCCCAGACCTAAACTGATGTACGGTTGAAGGTAGAATATGTTCCTGGAGACTTAAGTGGATTTTTCAGAGGCAGTAGCCTAGGGTGAAAGGAAGGATAATAGGAGACTTCAGGGAAGAAATAATGGTGGAGCAGACAATCTTGATTACAAGGATGGGGAGGAAGAATCTAACTGCAAAACGCTACAAGAAAAGCATGTCCAACCTGAAACAATGGCAAGAGAGAAATTTAAGAGCATTGCAAGAGGAACCTTTGTAATATATATTTTGTAACACACACAAAAGCACACACATGTACAGACGTACACACACACCACACACACACACACACACACACACACACACACACACACACAGGAGGCAACAATACTTTTGAGTGGTGGTGGTGACTGAAGACACTGGGGTGGCATGGCCCAGCTTCTCAGAACTGGAAAGACCTGAAGTCTTTTGCCCTGGTGTGTTTGGTTCCTTCCTCTGGAGACTGTTGTGCAGAAGCTCAGCAGACTTCCTGTTGGATACTTTTTCTTTTGCGTCCCTGTTGGCTGTGAGTGTCTAGAATCTCCTGGGCGTGGCTGCCTCCTTCAGGGGCTCTCTGGCTTCTCCTCTACCTCTCAACTGTTCCTTCTCTTGACTCTTCTTTTTGCCCAGGGACCACTATTTCTACCCTCCCCTCCTCCCCTCCCCTCCCCTCCCCTCCCCTCCCCCCTTCCCCTTCCCTCCCCTCCCCTCCATCTTTCCCTTCTCTCCTTCTCCTCCTCCCCTCTTTCATTTATCCACCTCACACAATCTTGAGATCACAAATGCCTTAGTAAAGACAGGCCTACACTCCATTCTTACACAGACCCGCGAGAACGCCTCACCTGGTGCCCCACCTATGCTAAAGCTCAACAGCCTGACAAATAATTATTTCCCCATCACACTCTGTTCTTATCTCACACTTCTTAACTCCCCCATTAGTCTTCCACTGTGTCCCCTATCACAGTCATCAGGCTCAGAATGATCGATTGTGTTAGATTTCTGCCCAAATTGTCAAATCAATTCTGCCTTTGCACTGACGATCATTGTCACCACCTGTCAAAGATTCTGTGATAACCGTGTTAGTGCTGTTCCCTGACTCCAGCATCTCCCCTAGGAGATATGATACAGGTCCTGACTGACTAAATGATGAAGTTCTTGCTCATGAAGCAACTCTCACTCAACTAACAACTGGGTAACTGGTACCTGTTATACATATACATATATAGACACACACACACATACACATATAGAATGTGTGTATGTATACGCGCACACACATATACACACACATAGAATGTGTGTATGTATACGCGCACACACACATATACACACACATAGAATGTGTGTATGTATACGCGCACACACACACATACACACACATAGAATTGTGTATGTATACGCGCACACACACATACACACACATAGAATGTGTGTATGTATACACGCGCACACACACATACACACATATAGAATGTGTGTATGTATATGCGCACACACACATACACACATATAGAATGTGTGTATGTATACATGCACACACACATATACACATATAGAATGTGTGTATGTATACGCACACACAGACATATACACATATAGAATGTGTGTATGTATACGCACACACACATATACACATATAGAATGTATGTATGTATACGCACACACACATATACATATAGAATGTATGTATACGCACACACACATATACACATATAGAATGTATGTATGTATATGCACACACACACATATATACACATATAGAATGTATGTATATGCACACACACACATATACACATATAGAATGTGTGTATATATACGCACACGGATGATGTAGCAATGTTTTCAAGTGTTGATGGTGACAATGAGGTCAGTAAGGATGATGTGACAGAATAAAAAAACCTTTAAAAATTTTTAAGGGATCTCCAAATCATGCTTAGAATTCCACAATCTAACTCATTATTTTCTACGCTAAAATATATTAATTAAAAGATTTTAAAAGAAGCATTTTTTTTTCTAGGAAATATCCTGAATCTCGGACCTACTAATTTCATAAATACAAAGACTGAGAATTTAGCATTAGCACGTAAAAAATAAATGTAGCAAGAAACAGTTACAGAAGACAGCAGTAAAAAACGTGAATGCTGACTTTGTTAAATAGCGTGATATAATGATATGCTATTTTAATTGCTCCTACATTCTACTTCCTTGAACATTTTTAAGAGTCCAGTTGTTTATTAATAGAAAATGGTTTACATTAGATCTAGGACCCATCAAATAGTGCTAATAGTGACTTTGTTCTCCTGGCCCACTTTCACTAACTAGCTTGTGCTATTTCCTCTGGTTTTCCGGCTGGGATCCACGTCTGCCAGGATCTCTGTGTAGTAGCTGGTAGCAAGGGTTTCTCTTTTCTTTGCTTATTGGTAACCAGGGAAAGCTGTGGACAGTGCTTATGGAGAAGTAAATGGCTTTAAGAGTCTGTTTTAAAACCCTAACTTGTTGGTTCAAATATATTTTTGAATAGTTCATTATTGAGATTATATTTGTGCTTTTGGAAAAAAAAGAAAAAAGCCCAAGCTCTCCCTCCATCAAAGACAAGCTGCTGCCTGCACAAGTGTAAGTCAAGTGTTGATCACAAGGAAAAGGGAAGGTTTCCAAGCTGCCTAAGCAAGCAGCCCGTTAGCAGCTTCCTGCGCAGGAAAAATGATTAAGGACTTGCCTTTCGTCAAACATGCTGTAACTCTCCGAAGCCTTTTGTGGCAGGAAGGCTTCTGTGGAGAGAGCTTGCATGAGTGTGTCATTAGGCAGTGGCAGGCACCCACTTCCACTCTCTTATTGGGTACCCGGCATTTAGCGCAGCAAACTTCTGAGCCTCAGTTTCCCCATTTAAAAACAGAAATAATAAGAGATTCCCAGCTCTCACAGTTGTGAACATTTCAGGTTATGAGAAACAGAACAATGACCAAAATGCCAGAAATTACCTACGTATTAACTAATAACATTTAGACAGAGTTCAGAGAATCAAAGTTAGAATTTTTAGTTTTTAAGGTGTATTCTTGGTGTGTGTGTGTGTGTGTGTGTGTGTGTGTGTGTGTGTGTGTGTGTGTATGAATGCATATCACCTACATGCAGACCTGTGAAAGCCAGAAGAGGCTGTTGGATCACCTAGGTTCTGGCAATCAAATCCAGGCCCCCTGAAGGAACAGCAAATATGCTTAGGTGCTGAGAACCTCACCAGCCCAAACGTTAGCATCTGTAGGCAAATGTGTGGCTGCAAACAACCCTGACACATAATATATCAAGACCATGAAAGCTTACAATTGTATCAAGCATTTGTTTAATTTCACCCTAAATGGGAATAATTTTTAAAGTGGATTTCAATTTACACACGTACCACTCTTGGAATTCCACTTGTAAACTAGTCTTGAAACATGGAGCAAATTTTCTATAGAAACAAGATAGAATGGCTCAGATGTAAGAGGGTGTTCTGTTCTTATTGAGGGCCTACACTTGCTTCCCAGCAACCACATGGTATGCCTCACAACTGCCTTTAACTCCAACCCCAGGAGATCCGAAGCCCTCTTACAACCTCTGCAGGCACCATACATATATATCCAGGAACACACACACACACACACACAAACATGAGTTTAAAAGTTAAAAATAAAAAAAACAATGTCTTCAACAGTGGCTACTTCCCAACCTTGACTGCAGGGACTGCCCAAGGGCAGCTAAGCTGTTAGCTTTGGAATAGCTGTGGGTTACTGATAGCATCGTGGTGCAGAAGACTTGTGTCATTTGTGCCTGGCTGCTGTCCTCTACATCTTGGAAGGGAGAAATGGAGGCTCAGATATCAACTGTATTCTTTTCCTGTCTCCAGTGTGAGTTCAGAGGGACTGCTGCTGCTTGGGAATCTCTGTCAAGCACCTACCTCTCCCCAGTCTGAGACAGCATGAATTTCAGAGCTCCTCCATTGAACTACCTAGTCATCTGTCTGTATACAGGGGTTCTTCACCTGTACTCTAAAGTATAGGAAATTTGTGTCGACACTGAACATGGGCAGGCTTTTCTTTGTAATTATCCTCCAGACAATATGAAATACCCACTGCCATTGCATTAAGTGTTATGAGGAATCTCGAGATGATTTACTGCCCACAGGAGGCTGTGTGGCCTATGTGTAAATACAACACCATTCCAAACGGGGAGCTTTGGTCTCTGCACTTTGGTCATCTGGGAGAGTTGTCTGGGGTGTTCCCTGTAATGACTGAGCAATGACTGGGCCTCCTGATTGGGTTACAGTGTACCCTTGAACATAGATCACCAGGAAGGAAAGAAAAAAACTTGCAATGGGGTTCACCTTGTTCTATTGTGCCTAGGGTCACTCCCTTGTTTCATAAGCTATAACCATTTAGGGAATGCATCTCTGCTGTGATTCCAAGAAACTCCAGTTTCTATGAGAAAGGTACAATAGAAAGCCATGGGGATACTCTTTTCTTCATAAACAGCAGGATAGAAAACCTTCTCTAGTGTAGAATGGATGAACGCATGAGTTGGAGTTTCTGGTGGAGATGTGTAAATTAGAAATACCCATCTAGAAGTTCTTCATGGCAAATTTAGGAATGTTTTGGTTTTTTGTTAGGAAATCAAATGAAGGCACACTTATTAATTTCAGTTATTTTGGCTCAATTCAGAGGTACCATTTTGGTGGCTATGGTGGGTAGTATGAAGTTCCATGTGTAACAAATGGGTTTATCTCCAAAGACAACTGTGTGAATCTCGTGATCTCCAGTGAACAGATGCAGAGAAGGGTCTGTGAAAAATCTGCATGGTTAGGAATGCCTGGACCAATATGTTAAGCTTGAATTATATTCTAGCAATAGGTAAGTGGGACAACCTTTAAATCTCTACATTCCGAAGTGTTTACTGGGATTCTCGCTGTGTAGCTTGTGTCCTGAACCAAAAGCTTACCACTGGCTGTTAGGGACATTGAAATAGACTTAGTACCTTTGATATAAACATCTTGATATTTGTATTAATGTTCTGTGTTTGTTATCCACCACCCTGTTATTACTAGGCACCATATTTATCTACCACTAGCCAGGAGGGGAAAATTTGCAGGTAGGATACATTCTAAGGAAATTAGTACAACTATTCCATTAGGTCTTAGTTTATTATACATAAAACTTACATTTTAACTTTTCTACAGGAGAATATGGGGAGTTGATACCTATTGAGTATTAAAGACTGTCTAGTCATCCCGATCAGACCTATACCAGCAGTGGAAAAGAATCCAATCAGCCCTGGCCACTCCATCAGCATATCGGTTTTCATGGCCCAGATCACATTTCATCTTATTTAGAACCATCCCTTTGAGAAGATGGCTACTTCTACACCTGATGCATGAGTTACTAGGAGGGAGACTGCTGCTGAATTCCAGCCATGCTACTAGCCCTGTAAATCCGTATTCTGCATAACCATTAAAGAAAAGAGCTAAGTCAATGGGAAGGAGACATCTCTACAGCCGGTGTGTACACTTAGTTAGGCAAAGACAGGCTGACTTTATCATATAACATTTGATTAATTTTGAGTGGAATGTCTCAATGAGATGTCTCAAAAACCTGTTACCTCCTTCAGTTTTCCACCTGCTCCACCATAACAATCACCGCACTTTGTCACTGAGAATTTCTCTCTGATGTCTTAATTAGTATTCCCTCCACTAGAACGAAACTATCCAGGAAAGTGATAATCCTGCGTGTTTGATACCATACCATGTGGCCTGGCACAGAGTGGAGACACAATGTTTGCTGAACAAAATCAGCAAATAAAGAAGTTAATGGATCACCGATGTGGGAATGTCTTTCTGTATGCTGTGAATACCAATCTTTAAATAAAGGAGCTGTTTTGGCCCATGACAGGCACCACAGAAGAAGTAGGTGGGGAATCAGAATAGGTAGGAAAGGAAGGGCAGAGTCAGAGACAGATCAACCAAGAGCAACGTGTAAGGAACACAGGTGAGTCATGGGCCACGTGGCAGACAGATTATGAAAATGGGTTGAGCTAGCTAGCAATGTGCCTGAGCTATAGGCCAAATAGCATGAACTTAATATAAGTGTCTGAATCATTTTTGGGTGCCTAATCAGTGGCGGGTGGCTAAGGAGTCTGGAGTGGCAGGTCTGTGGGTCTGGACCTCTGGCCATACTGGGTCAGAAACCATATTGTAACAGATCACTAAGCTAAAAAAATTAAAACACCGATTTATGATTTCCCAGAAAGATATGCCAGTGAGTTTCATACATGTGACTAGAGGAAAATCAAAGTGGGGAAATGGAAACGTTGAGTTTAGAAGAATCTCTTTCAAAGTAGTGATTTGCCTTGGTTGAATTAATTTAAGTTACTTTTAATTGTGGGGTATGTGTGTATGTGCGTGTGTGTTTGCCACATGGGTGTGGGTCACCTCAGAGGCTAGAAGAAGGCATTCTTCCCCTGGAGCTGGAGTTACAAGCAGTTGTGAACTGTCTAACAAGGGAGCTGGGATCTGAACTTGGGTCTTCCGAAAGGGCAGCAAGCTTTCTTAAGCACTGAGCCATCTTTGCAGCCCTCCACCCATTCAGTTTTATGATTATGAAACATGGTCTATTTAGGAACTGTGCTCTCACATACCCCTGCCTTGCTAACAGAAAAGGCATTCCACTGCTGCTGTTGGTAGACCTCACTTCCTATAATTCCAACCACCCATCTTTCCATTCATCATACTTCTCTACTCTGTCCAGTCGTCACATCCCTCTGCTCTTTTCTTCCCTTTTGCTTAGCCAGTCTTCTATCCTCCTACCCATCTTCTTAGCTGTCTCTATTTATTCAGCCATTCATTCTGCCTTCCACAGTTTCATCTATCTACCTAAAAATTCTGTTTTTCTTTCTCTATAGTAAGGGTTAATTGATTGTCGATAAGCAGAGGGTATGTATAAAACAGCCCAGAATACCAAACATGCATTTAAAGATGTCATTTTAGGATTTTGTCACTTATTTGAACCTAGCAGCCACCTAGTTAACGTATCACAGAAGCAGAAATAACAGCTGTAATAATCGAGACGTATTTAATCACACTTTCTGTTTGCTCTTCGTACTGGTAGCATAAATTATGTAAACTGTCATTTCAGTACATGAAGGTACATGAAATCCACCCTTGTCTTCCTGATGAAAGCCCTTCTCTTATTACTTTTAGAGATTCTACCCACTGCTGCAGTGTCCGAGAAGCATGCTGATATCATTGCCAAGTTCATGGACAGAAGTAACACCTTTCTTTTGGATTATGCTTTATAGTTTCCCAGTTGCTTTCTAAGGAAAGCCACCACTCTTAGCTCTCAATTAAAAGCTAAGCTTCGTATTTTGCATATGCTCTGCTGTAGTTTTCTTTAGAGCCAGGTAAGCCCTCCCCCCCTGGGACGTGCCCGGATGCTGTTTTCATTAACTCCCCCTGGTGTTTGTTTGGATATTCAGATGATGATGGAGTGGATGCTGTTCTCATTATTCTTGCCTCGGGATGCGGTAGATCACCATCTGCAGATGCCGTGTAAGTGATCATCTTGGCACTGACCCATGTACCACCTTTGTAGTCATGGGTATTCCATCTGAGAGATGCCATCTGGTTTTTACAAAAGTCAGTGGAAGAGTGTGTGTGTGCGTGTGGGGGGCTGTGTCTCACTGCAGAGACACATGTCCAGAGAAAACAAAAACCTGAACATTTTCTGCTCCCATTAGAGACAAGGCATCAGCTGTTGTGTTCTTTATATTAAATTCTCTCTTAGTTCACACCTTCACTGACGTGGCTCTCAACAGACATGTTATAGAGACCTCTGTACACTATAACGGAGCCCGGCTGGGGCTGGGCATAAGAAAAATGAAGGCAGTGCCCTAACTGTAGAGCTAAATCTCACGTGATTTCACCCAGTGCACTGATCAAAAGCTTTTCTAAGTTGCTGTCTTTATTTGTTTCAGATTTTATCTGGAAATCTTTTTATAACAGTGCAAAGTACTCACCATTGCTTCCATTGCCTTTAGGTGAATCTGCTCTATATTATTTTCCTTATGAAAAATTTGGAAGAGAGGTAGTTTTTCAAAATGTGTCTCATTTACCAATAAAACCAACAGTGTGTGTTTCCTAAGATCAAGGCATTCATTTGCAAGCAGAATTATCCAAAACATTGATATAATATTATAATCTTATATAATTTACATCTTAAAACCAGTCTTTCTCAACCTGTGAGTCCTTTGGGGTCTTGAACAACATTTTCACAGGCAGAGGTCATGTAAAAATCATCAAAAAACAAAACAAAACAAAACAAAAAACAACCCACCGATGTTTGTATCACGATTCACGACAGTAGCAAAATTATAGTTATGAAGTAGTAACAAAAATAATTTTATGGTTGGGGTGTAATCACAATGTGAGGAACTGTAGTAAAAGGTTATAGCTTTAAGACGTTTGAGAAACACTGCTTAAAAGCACCAGAGAGGCTTAGATGCCAATCAACAGAGATCCTCAGCTGGTCAAGGTTCAGAGAGCAGTCTGCAGAATGCTCAGCCTTAAATGGGACATGCATAGCATGCTTTCTCCTACCCAGATTCAGGGTTCCCCACCTAGGAAAAAAGGGATGGAAAGTCTGTACAAGCAGAAAATGTGATGAACGACTATAGCAAAACTATTTCCTGGAGACAATAAACAGTCACATGCACAAACTCACAGTGATTGTGGCAGCAGCACAATACTTGTGTAAGTTCAAGCCAGACAAAATCCCAGTGTGAAGGAGACAGGTAGGTATGGAGTCCCATCTCCAGCTGAGGAGCTATTGGTGACTGGTAGCTGCTGGGAGAAAGATAGGCAGTTTCATTTAGTGAAGTAGCTCCTGGCAGAGCCATCATTTGCCAGAGCATGGCCACACGACCATGAACCAAGAGTATGCGAGTAGCACAATAGATTTGATTTTTTTTTTGTTATTGTTGTTAAAAATAATGATGCCACAGTTGAGTGGGTAGAAAAAGGGTGTGTAGATCTAGAAGCCAGAGGATGGGGATGAACAAAATCAAAACACACCATGGAATTCTCAAAGAGATGATAATAATATAATCATTATTTTTTTAAAATGATGCTGAAGTTATACAACTTTGCCACCCTGTTTTTTGCCCTTAATATGATGGGAAAAAGCTTAGTTTCTCATGTGGTCTACTCAATGAAAATGATTTTCAGCTGTTCCTCTTAGACTAGTTTGCAGCGTAAAAATAAATTAAGCAGAACAAGAAAGCCTGGGTACTTGCCTTTGGTCCTTTGGTCCTTTTCTTTGTCCCTCCCTAATGCGTCCCAGACTGAGACATGTAAGCCCATCCCCTCCTCTTCTCCTGAGCCCTCGGTGCCCAGCGCTGGCTGGGAGGGCAATACCCTCCTGCATCTTCTTACCTCGCTCTCCTGTTTTTATTGCCAACTACTATTGAAGCAAGATGGCTTTGTCTTCCAAATTGCTTCTTCTCCTTCTCCTCCTCCTCCTCCTCCTTCTTCTTCCTCCTAGGAAACTCAGCACTCCTTTATTCTTCCTGCTCCAGAATGGTAGGATTGCAAGTGAACAATGTGTGCTCTAAACTTTTTAGAGTAGCATCATTGATTTTCCTGTAGGTCTTTGAAAGACAATGCGTAAAAATGAGCATTAGTTCAAAAGGCTAAGAATAAGTAGATACCTTTTCTATTATGTTTATCAGTTTTGGAGAGGGGAGCTAGACCCTGCAGGGAACTCTGAGCAATGTGTGTACATGCTTCCCCAGTTCCTGTTTCCTTAGGAATTTTCATCATTTAAAGCATTCAGTTTTATGATGCCTGGTCGGTTTTCACTATTGCTTTATTTCTTCCTCACTGATTCATCCAAAGGTACTGAAACCACAAAGCATAACGATTTACCTCAACTGTGATCCCTTGTGTTTATTTGGCACTAATAATAGCTAATTTCTTATTTGCAAAGGACATTTTCCTCTAACACACATTCTTTTAAATGGCGAGACATTGAGATAAAACATCCCAATTGGCAGAGTAATTATTTGGTCAACTGGTTTTTTATCACATAAATTACTTTTCTGTCAAGTGACAACAAATGTAATTTGAACTAAGATTAATTACATAATAATTATGCTTAACATAATTGGCTAAATAGAGGAATTTCTTATGAAATGGTATATTTTTAATTTATACAAATAAGACCAGATGGTGAAGAGCTAGTTTTAATTAAATTAGGTTTTATAATTATAGATGATTAATTTTAGATTTGACTGAGATTAGAAAGAATGTATTAAGGGAATTACTTTTGAGTTTTTCAATGGCATGATAACATATTATGATACTTATAAGCTCTGATACCTGGGATCAAATTAATAATCTCCTGATTCCACTTTCACAAATAAAGAGGTTACTAAGGAAAATGACAGATGACTTTCTTTGAAGATCTTTGAGATCCAGTGGTACTCTGGGTGTGTGAGAGTTAGTTGTTTGCTTCAGAGAGATGAGGAAGTGGGAACATTGTCTGGTTCACTCACTGAAGATGTTTCTAATCCTTCTCAAATGTGGTGACTAAACCATTGTCGTGGCATGTTCTATGTATCCGAACATAAATTACTACAGAAAATGACATCAGGGTCCCACAAAATCAAATATCTAGAGGTCAGCTTTTCCTTCATTTTCATTTTGTTCAGGAGGTCATTTCCATGTGACTTGTCATGTGAACCACAGAGCGGGAGTCTGAATTGCTTCTGGTCACAGGAGCCATGGGTCACTCACCTCTGAAAAAGCCTGAATCTAAAAGGAAAAGCAGTGAGCTTTAGTGACAGAGGCGTGTGTGTCACTCAGTAGGAGCTGTTTTTACTGCACAGATGATTTCAGTTGCCCACTGAACTAAGAATCCAGTCATCGGATATTTATCCTGTGCAAGCTCTCGTTGCTGATGTGTCTGGTTAGGAATCTGTTTTCAGAGAAAAACAAAAGTAATAAAAACCGGAGCTCAATTGTAGTCTGATTGTCTCTGGATCATTTCAACAACCTTTCCCTACTGCTTCTACTGTTTCCTCTAACAGGCTCACAAAGTCTGTTTTGGGTCTAGCCCAAAACTGATCCCATAATTTAGTGGTCTGAATCATCAATGGCTCAAACCAGGAGAACAGTGGTTGATGCAAGGCCTTCAGATGAAAATCCACTCATGAAGCTACAAGCATGTGCTCATCCTATGCACGGGGAGATGGGGTGGTATAGGAAGACCTCTGCCATGGAGGATGGGGAACAAAACCCTTGGCCTATCCATCATAGGACTGATCTGAGTTATGGCCATAATTCAGTTTTTAAGACTGCACTAATATTGTTACCATTTCTGTCTGTCTCTGTCTCTCTTTCCCTTCTCTCTCTCTGGTGTGTGTGTGTGTGTGTGTGTGTGTGTGTGTGTGTGTGTGTGCGCGCGCGCGCGCGCGCTCAACCCTGGGCCCTGTACATATTAAACAGGTGCTATGTCACTGAGCTACGTTCCCCACCATATAAACTCTATTTTTAACTGGTGTGGCATAAGTTGCCTAAAGCCAGTTAGAACAACCTTTCCATTTTGAGGTAGATTTGCAAAACTTGCCACATTCTTCATCAGTATAATGCTTTCATAAACATAAAATCAGAATAGGAGCTGTATCTTAAAAATAATATCAATTATATCTTTACCATATAAGTCACATGTAAATATTGCAAAAATAATAAAATACGTAGAAAGAGAAAAGATGAGTTTCAATCCCGCCATCTAGAAATATCCTTTAAATATTTCCCCATAAATACTTGTTTTTATTTTCAAAAGTATAAAGAAATCATGCACACTACTTGGTTTTTTTCCCCTTTGCCTCCTCTCTCTCTCTCTCTCTCTCTCTCTCTCTCTCTCTCTCTCTCTCTCTCTCTCTGCTTTTCTTCTTGACTGTGTGGTCAGGGCTGGTCTTGAACTTGCACTCAGTCCTCTTGCCTCATCTTCCTGACTAGCGAGATTGCAGGCATGGTTTATATAAAGGATTTTGTAACCGTTGTATTTTCACCAAACCACACACTGTGACTGCCTTTCCGTGTTAGCACACCCCTCAGCAATCTCCTTTATGGGAAGGATCACAGCATTTCAGAAGACAACCTTAGTTTTATTTACTCACATTCTTAGTTTTCTACATTAAAAGTTGTATTTTAATTTGTTTTAGGCTCTCAAGCCCCTCTTGTCCATTGTTGGTTGCCTACAGAAGGAGGGTTTGCATATGAAACTGGGCTCACCCACAGAGAGAGCAAGCCCACATTCCAATTCTTCCCTAGTGCATTCATCTCTTTTTGTACACTTCTAGCGGCAGAGTGATCATCACGGACTTTTACCTAGTAAAATTTTTGTTAGTTGCCTCCTGGTGACAAAATACAACTTAATTTGATTAGTAAATAGATTAAGCTCACAAGGACTGATAAGTTAGTATTAAAAATGTATCTTAGTAAGTGGTTCAAAGCCATGACTACTTCTTACAACTACCTAGGAGGCTTCTAAAATTCTGATCCCTCAGGCATCACCCCAACCCAGGCAACACATGATTTCTGGGAAATGTCAGGTTCTGACAGGCTTTGCCAAACTTGCTAGGTAATTACCATCTACATTTATACTGGGGACAGCTAGTTCCATGTTGAGTCCTTTTGTTCTGAACGTTTACATATTACTCGGATCAGATGGGAGACTGATCTGAATAGCAATTACCAGATGAAAAAGGAGTCCAATAGAGATGCTGCCTCTCCTGCGTAGCAGTCTTGACTCTGAGATCCAGTGTATAAAGTTTTGCCTGGCAAAGGAACAAGCTGTGCTCCTGATTATGACAATGGCGATAATAGCCATTGGCTCTGTGGTCACTGAGTCACGGAATGCTCTGGAAGGCTGGCACCATGCTCTTCTCCAATTGCATAAACACAAGGAAGAAGTCCACACTTGGAATGCAGCCTCTGGTTGGCCGTCCAAGCTCAGCCTGTGTGTGCTGTCACCTCCAGGAAAGTAGGAAGTGTTTCTACATATATAATGTTCAGACAGTGGGACCTACACCCCTCCAGGCCAGGAAGACTAGAGCGGTGGTCCTCAACTTACCTAATGATGCAGCCTTTGAAGACTGTCCTCATGTTGTGGTCACCCCCAACTATAAAATTATTTTTGTTGCTACCCTACAACTGTAGTTTTACTTGTGTTATGAATCATAATATAAGTATTTTGGGAACAGAAGTTTGCCAAAGGGGTTTCAATCCACAGATTGAGAACCACTGGACCAGCGCATGCTATTGTAAGTCAAATAATTTTTAGAAAAGACATGGCTTTTTTTTTTTTTTTTTTCAAAATAAAACAGCAGTGGCCCTCAGTAAAAGATGACTGATTGGTGCTGCCTCTCCTAGGAATATCCGGCCAATCTGAAGACACTTTGGAGGCATTGCAGTGGGAAGAGGAAGGGTGCACTGAACACATAATAAGTGGAAGCTAAGGAGGTAATGCATCCTGTAATGCACAAGACACCTCCTGCAGCAAAGAGTTATATAGTACTTGGCTTCCAATGCTGTCAACATACTGAGGCTGACATGGACCATGGTGAATGTTGACTACTTAACAACATGAGGCATAAGGTGGGTCTCAGGACTTGAATCGGAAAAAGCTGGGTTGTCTTCACTGTGCCATAGAGTCATGGCCCATGGGTATGAAATTTAATTTTGCAAAGGGTAGCCCTTTCTTAATTTTTGTCCCAAGACAGAGAGGAGGTAAAGGATTATGGGTTTTGGAAGACTAAGTACATTGTGTATGTGCTGTGTGTGTGTGTGTGTGTGTGTGTGTGTGTGTGTGTGTGTGTGAGAGAGAGAGAGAGAGAGAGAGAGAGAGAGAGAGAGAGAGAGAGAGAGAGAGAGAGAGAGAGAAGAGGGAGGGGGAGGGGTGTGCTGGAAGTGCTGACCGTCTTTACCCGCTTTGGTCTCTTAGGCCTCTTAGCCTTTTACCCTCAGCAAATAAAAAATGAATCCACAGACTAAGTGACAGTGATGTTAAAGGGTAGGGCAAAGGCCCGTAAAGGCTGCCGGGGCTCACGACAAACGTGGGAGTGGATGTGCACCTTCACAATCTGGATGAGTGACAGCCATACACCATTTCTGGGAATTGAGAACACACTACACATGTTTCCCAGGTATTTGCTCTAGACAAGCTGCCCGTGTGTCTTTAAAAACAGTGCGTATTTCAGTTTCAAGGCTATTTCGTGTGGTCTTCATCAGCAGTGAGGAGACAAGGGCTGTAATGAGCAGGGTGACCTAGTGCCGTGGACTTCCACCGTGCAGACCATTTATAAGCAGTGAAGTATATAAAGGGTACATCAAAGTACGCTGGTTGTCATCTGAAGGAATGGAAATTGCATAACACGGGAACCTGGAGACTATGAAAACAGAGCACTAAGAGATGAGCTTCATTTGCAAGTTTATGGTAACCTCTGGGTGCCCATTTCAACCTTAAGAAAGACTTCTTAAATTGTATCTGCACTAGAGGTTTCCTGGAGAAGCTCTCAGGCTGGGAGGCAGGCAGATGGCCGGCTTGGTCCTTGCTGCAGATCCACAACCCCTTTGTATCACTCTCACCGAGAAAAGCTCACTCTCCATTAGGCATCTCTTAATTCAGACCTAATTCTTCACCTGCCTTTTTGTGTGCTAAGAGCTCTGCTCTCTCCAGGCCAATTTTTCAGCCACATCAGCTATGTAAATCAGCACATCTTCTTGGATTGATTTTCTTTGTGAACCAGGAGCCATTTGTGGTATTTCTGCCTGGGAGTGTAATTTGAGCTGTTTCACTCTTGAGCTGTGCAGTGGCTGTTTTAATTCCATACAGCGGGTACTCTTTCTTTTTTGCACCCCATATTTCTAAAGAGAATTGATTCTGCATCTGATAATAGCCTCACTCACAGAACACCCTGGTGAGTCCAGATGTAGGATATAGTAAGTATGAGCTATGGGTACTGCATGACAGCTCCCAGCCTTTCTGAGAGAGACACAATGCTCTAACACAGGAACAGAATTACCTCACTGGCAGAGGAGAATGGAGGAGATGGTCATCATTGCCTTTCCTGATAAAAATGTAAAATCTTAAAGCTCAGTAATAACTGCATTCCAAATAGTGCATATCTCAAAAATGCAAAAAACCCACATATGAGCTAAAATGGCAGGTTTCATAACATGTTATTCTTTTAACATATTGAAAATTGTATATATCAGTTAAAAAGTTTTTTATAGAAATGTAAATAAATTTCTTCTATAAACATTATCAAAATCCTAAATAAAATTAGTTAAAACATTGTAGCTTGTTAGAGCTGTGCAACAGCCTTTTTTTTGCATGCATTAGATATTACTCTATAAAAATTTTAATTTTTATTTGCTTAATACAAGTCCAAAAGCAAATGACTTACAAAATTTAAATGTATTCATTTATATTAGACTTAATAAGTTTGTTTATGCTTTGAACATCTTACATCATACTCATTTACACCATGTTTGAAAGCAGAAAGATTAAGAATGTCATTTGTTGGAAAATAAACCTATCAAGTTTTGAAACTAATTATAAATTTTTAATAGATTTACCCAATTATTGAAAATAATCTAACCTTTGAAGTATTTTATAAAATCAGTTGAATATTCAAGATAAGAAATTTAAATTAAAGATGCTAGTTGTGAGCAGAAAGTGTTAAACTTTTACATATAATTATGAATATTAATTTGGAAACAGAAATTTTGTCTTTAAATAATAACTATCTGATTGCATATTGGAATTACTCAATACACTATAATAACAATTGCTTATTCAAAATGTGGGGAAAAGTAGTAGAGTTTTTAAATCCAGCATAAAATAAGAAAAATAACAATTAAGATTAGCTATGATAAAGTATAGAAAGAGCTAAATATTTCTAATAGCAATACAAACAAGGCTTTTTAATATTTGCTTCTATTTTTAGGTGTGTGTGTGCGCCTAAGTATAGGTGCCCATGGAGGCCAGAGGAGCTGGAATCACACACAGGTGGATGTGAGCTGCCTGATGGGGGAGCTAGGGGCTGTGTCCTCCAGAAAAGCGCTATACTCCTTAGCCACTAAGCAAGTTTCTATCATCTCATATTTGTACAAACTTTGCAACTGACTACACTTTTAAAGTTGGAATGACACCACGGATTTCAAGGAGAGAACAAATACCTTTTGGAGAAACCAGTCTGACAGCTGAGAAATGAAATTTTCTTACCACTTACTATTTACATTGTCTTAATTCTCAACGGGGATGGTTGCCTTTTCCTATATTACCCTGGTTTTCTTGTGTGTGTTTGTGTGTTCCTATTTTGTAAAATGCCTAGGATGTTTTCCCATTTTACTACTTTTAAAGCCTTAGTCTCTATATATTTATTGAAGTTCTTTATGTATTCTGAATTCTAGTCCTTTGTTCCATATAGCAATTAAGAGGTGAGATGCATTGGTAAGTGTTGCAATACCTGTTAGTCAGCAGCCGGGACTGCTGTACATTACATGATGAAAAACCAGGAATTAAAACTTTAAACTATGCTTAGGTCAGAGAACTGTTGTCAAAGGCAGTTGATTAACATCCTGAAGATCTGCTTTCCATCTCATAAACAGCTTCTGTAGGGAAATGAAGGCAGCCAGTGACTCCAAAGCTTGGCTTTGTCTCCCTGGTCAAGAGGTGAATGAGTTTCATCCCGGAAGTTTGTGGTGCCAGAGCTTCTCCTTACCTCACCTCCTCCTCTGTGCAGGGGTACAGTTTTCACACACCATACCCACTGCAGGGGTACAGTTTTCACACACCATACCCATTGAGCCTGAAAACTTTATCCTGCATTTTCTCCAAAAGGTTTAAAAGTTCTGTCTTTCACATTGAAGTCTCTGATCCATTTGAAATTGACTTTCTGTGTGCTGTGAGGGAGAGATATATTTTCAGCTTTTGCTATTAATTAAGGGATTTTTTTCCCAAGATCTCTTCTCCAAGGTGTCCCACATGAATGATCTCTTCATGTTTCCTCCTCAGACAGCCTTTCCCCCTCAGTGGTCAGAGGCTTTCTGTTCATGGCCACCTGTCATCATCATTGTCTTTGCTGTCCATTTTCACCTGCCTCTTCTAGATATACTTTTAAAAAATTCACATTTAAGGCTTTATATTTTATAAATGTTATCCCCTGGTCAGTAGGTATTTCTTTGTACCATGCAGTTTTATGAAATATAATACCCAGGCCTTTGATTCTTGGATATCATTTATTTCTGAGGATTGGGGGCAATTTTCACTTCTCTCCTCTCTCGCTTGCAGCGCTTGGGAGGGTTATCCTTCACTAAATGGTGGTTAGATCATAATCACATTTGAGATTTAAGGACCAGACATCACTCCCCTCCCCAACAACCATGCTGTCCTAAGCGATTTGCATGTTACAAATAGAGTGGGTATTTGTGGCTTTTATACTGTGGATCACCCAAAGTATTGCTGATTAAAGGAAGGCAGACCCAGCAGTAGGTACCAGACTCCAGGAGCATGCTCATGGGCTGAGGTTTGCTCATGTCAGTTTAGACTTACATCCTAGACTAGGTAGATGGTGGCACTGTGCCTTCTCCCTGAAATAGCCAGGGTCTCCTATCTTGGTCAGTTTATCTCCTATATACAGGTCAGGACATGTCAGGATCCCAAGGACTCATCTTCTGAACTAGGACAAGTTGTTGGAATGATTCACAGCAAATCCAGGCTGCCAGACCTGGGATATCTAACCCCAAGCCTCAGAAGCCTGTGGAGTTGGACCAGAGACTTGTAGCAGCCAGTTGTATTCAAGGATGGACAGTAGGTTTTCAGGGCTGCATTTCAGGGATGGCAGTCTCCTCCTAAAAAATAGATGAGAACTAAGTCTCACAAAGCCCAAGTGCCACAGCTGACTATAGCTGCTCACCATCTCCTTCCCCTCAGAGCAAACATCTCATGGCTGCCCTTTCTGGTAGGTCACATGTTTTCTAGTGTAGGTTGCTCCTGTGAGCTTCGGTTGTGTGGTATTTTCTTCATAAAAGGAAAAGAACACAAGGCTTAGGTCAACTGAGCAGGGAAAGAGGACAATGACCCAACTGCAGACCCAGAGCCCATTCATACTGGTTGATATTATGTACCCATTCTTTCCTCATGCATTCATCGGTGTTTAGGGACATCTCCATAGTGAACACTGTGGTAGCCTCTAAAAAGAAAGATGATCTGTGGTCTGGGAAATGAGAACAAATAGCCCTCCCCCACACTATCCACATAGACAGTGTACAGATTTTCGAAGGAAGAAAGGCAATTTTTATATGACAAGACTTCATTCAGAGCCACAGAAGCATGCGTGGAATAGAAATAATTTCTTTGCCCTGCGGGCTATTAGTTGTGAAAGGTTGTTTGGTAAAACCAGGTGCCGCACAGAAAAGGCAACCCAGTCACAGATGCTCTTTCAAGCGCTAAGGTGATCACATGAACCAGAGAATCACTCAGACTCATCTACTGCCATGCAGGCATCACACAGAAACCCAGCTTTGTGCCAGCACTTGAAAGACTTGCAGAACATAGCTAGCAGTCTTGTACACAAAACCGACACTGCTTTAGAGAAACACTTCTTATTTCTCTGCACCATATGCACACTGGTTCCACTCTCAATTTTTTTCAAGTCTTTAGTTATATTCAGGAAAAAGGTACTTTTTCATTTGCAGAACTTCATGATCTAGCAATGGCTGCTTCTGCTTTTCTCACAGTGCTTGTCCATTTGAACACATTCAGTTTTGGATGCATGTCATTCGATATTCAGCTTAGAATTAATAAGTGTTGGGGCACAGCGTCCATGACTGAACATTTCCATAATGGATATTATGTCCTTTGGCTCAGAAATCATCTATAAATTAATATTAAACAATAATTTCCAGGCTGCTGAGCACATGGTGAATGTTCATCCTTCATATTCTAGCTTAATATCCTTCTAGCTGTTTTTCTTCCCTTGAGATCCAGTAATGTGCCTCATGGGACAATAAAGCAACCTTAGGAATTGACATAGTGCATTGAAGAGACAGATCTTCACTGAGTGATTGTGTAGCTCATGTGTATTGGCAGAACCAGAACTATGCCGCTCTATTATGACTTCTTCCAAACTACTGAAACAGAACCCCCAAGCTCTTCTTTGTGCTATTCTGTTATTGTTGTTAGGCTTATCATGTGGTGACATTCTTGAAGAACTAATAATAACTGTTTTTAATAGTTATTACAGATTTGTAAAAATAACTTGCTTTTTGAAGTATATTGTTTCAAGTGGAAAAGGAGCTCACCAACGAGCCAACATTTATAATGGATTTAAAATGAAGGTTACTACACAGGGAAGGACGGGGATGCAGACCTCATTCTCCAGTCTCTGGTAGTCATGCACAGGAGGTTAGTGATAGATTTCTTCCAGTTTCACCTTTCTACCCAGTTCTCATTTTTCTTCCCAGCAACTCTATAAACTTAGAGCTAAGTGTAGGACAGAGAATATTTAGAGGAAGAGAAATGGCTAAAGAAATTAAAGACAGGGAAAGGTATGCTACAGATAAAACTTCCTTGATAACTTTATAGCATTTATATTGATATTATTTAAAATAATTGGTTGTGTAAATACAAAACGGTTGGAACTATCATCCAAATTAACTGAAATTTAGAAAGGTAAATGTAAAGTTTTATAATAAAAAAGGTCTTGGAGTGACTATCTTAATCCAATGATCAGTCTTCATGTAATTAATGTTGAGATAACAGATACAACGTGAAGGTCACAATTTCTTCATAAAATAATCTTTAATCAAACTTCTAGTTTAGAATAAATATTTGAAGCTAGGCATGTGGCTCAATGCTTATAGTTCCAGTACTTGAAGGCTGAATCAGAAGGATTACTGGGGATTCTAAGTTAAGCTGGGGTATGTTATGAGTTCTAGGTCAAAGGCAAGAAAAAGTAGTTATAGTGCAGAAAGCTAGGTGACTGTAATCCTTGGAATAAAGGTGGCAGGCCCAGCAGTAGGTACCAGACTCCAGGAGCATGCTCAGGGGCTGAGGTTTGCTCACGTCAGTTTAGACTTACATCCTAGACTAGGAGATGGTGGCACTGTGCCTTCTTCCTGAGGTCTCCTATCTTGGTCAGTTTATCTCCTATATACAGGTCAGGACATGTCAGGATCCCAAGGACTCATCTCCTGAACTAGGACAAGTTGTTGGAATGATTCACAGCAAATCCCGGCTGCCAGACCTGGGATATCTAACCCCAAGCCTCAGAAGCCTGTGGAGTTGGACCAGAGACTTGTAGCAGCCAGTTGTATTCAAGGATGGACAGTAGGTTTTCGGGGCTGCATTTCAGGGATGGCAGTCTCCTCCCTAAAGAATAGATGAGAACTAAGTCTCACAAAGCCCAAGTGCCACAGCTGACTATAGCTGCTCACCATCTCCTTCCCCTCAGAGCAAACATCTCATGGCTGCCCTTTCTGGTAGGTCACATGTTTTCTAGTGTAGGTTGCTCTTGTGAGCTTCGGTTGTGTGGTATTTTCTTCATAAAAGGAAAAGAACACAAGGCTTAGGTCAGCTGAGCAGGGAAAGAGGACAATGACCCAACTGTTTATAGCCTCATTGTCTACACTTAGTGCTGACCCAGAGCCCATGCTGGTTAATATTGTGCACCCATTTTTTTCTAATGTACTTAATCAATATTTAAAGATGACTCCTCCACACTTAACACTGCACTTGCCTCATACTTTTTGATTTTGTTAGTTTATTACTTTGGTTTTGGTTTGTAACATGGGTTCAAACTGCATTTTTTTTCAAATATGTTGTCCACTCTGTTGCTCTTTGTTACTAATATCATGATAAATTTTGCTAAAAGCAGCCACAGGCCACACCATGCGACCATAAAATATTCTCTCTAAGATGACTTGTGGACCATCTTTAAGATTTAACGTTTCGCAGAGTCTCACAGTAGCAGTGACATGTTTTTCTAAGATAGTGTGAGCATCCTGTGCACAGGCTGGGGTGCTGCTGCCTCTGAGGATTTGGTTAGCAAAATTCACACAGACTATGTTCATGTGCGGCTTCTTCTATGTCCAAAAAAGTTTTCTATTTCTCAAAAGAAATCTGTGTTCTTAAGAGAAAGCCAAAAAATGGTGCATTTTTCTTCCCTAGAGGGAATTAACCATGTATTCAGAAATGAGAGTCTTATGGCCAAATTAGAGTATACTTTCTAATCTCTACATTATTTTAGGTGAGAAGGCTATGGAAAACCATTCTCGTTATCTGAGACATCAATGAATTTAAGACTTCTGTTTTTCAAGGTTATTGTCTAATATCACTGCTTGGATGTATGGTAATGCTGTTTCATGGCAATGGCTGCCATATATGATTCTAATACAGCAAATAAGAAAAGATGGAAATCTCCAGCGAATATACACTGGGTGAATTTATATTAGAGATTTAAGAGCCAATTTGCCAAAAGGTATTTTGGTATTTGACAAATGCCATCCTCAACTAAGAATAAGCCATTATACATTTTGACATGTTTTTTATTATTATTTTGTGTGTTGGGCATTATATCAAGATAGGATTTAAATGTCAGCAAAACAACTGATACTTGTTATCAAGACAAAAATATTCTTTATAGGCTTAAAACCCTTTTCTGAATAACCTCACCAAATTCAACTGGTGTTTGTTATGCTCAGACTCAGAAGGATCCCTTGACTCAGACTCACAGAGATGTAAGTGCAAGGCAAGGTGCAGCCACAGGGACCCAATTCCTGATCACCAAACACCACCAGGGAAGAAGGATGTCTCTGCTATGCGGGGCAGGGCTTTTAAAGGAAAAAGCTGCCATTGGGAAGTGCTGAGGAGTGTGATACTGTTATCTGGCTGGTGTCTCGGGAATGTTCTTCACTAACACTATCTCTTCAGCCAGATGGATAGTAGCCAGCTGACTGGTCATCTTAAGGATAAGGGAGTACTTGTGGTTAGGTTGGAATGTCCTCCCGAAGCAGGCCTGAACTTCGGGAAATAGAAACTTAACTCCTCAAAATGGCTTTGAGTTACAAGATAGAGGGACCTTGGCTCTCACCAGTGTTCTTTAGCTTCCTGATTGTGAACACAGTTATCAGATGACAACCCTGTGAGGAGGCCTATACAATACAAGCAATTGTAATTATCTTTGTTTTACAATGAATAATCATGATTATGATTAAATTATGTGAGTGACGATGCTACCAATTTTTATGCTTGCTTGTACTTAGAAGCTGGACCTAGTAGGATAGGACCTACTCTTTGCCCTGCTGGATATTGGTCTTTCTTAAGGGAAATTATTATCCGTTCCATGTCCTGTTCCCTGGTAATAGAAATGTTTATCCCATGCCATTGTATCTTGGAAATACGTTGTTGGTTTTAATTTCTAATAAAGACCCATAGCTGAGTTTTCCTTGAGTTCAGAAGAGATTTGGGGTTTAACATTTTGAGAACTACTGGAATACATATTATTTGGGGGTGTTCTGGAGATGGGTTGACTGACTGCATTTTGTAACATGAGATACACATGAACTGAGCCAGCAAGGAGGGAGTATCTTGATCAGTATCAACTTGATTTATTCATATCCTGCGACACCTGTGTGCGGTATCTTCAGCCATAAAGACATAAGATCTTACCATGAAGTGCTGGAGAGGGACAAAGAGAAATATTAATACCTTGTATTGCTTTGGACATCTCTAGAATACCTCTAACCAAAAGCTCAAGAAGAGATATCCAAAAACCTGGCACTGAGCTTTTTATTTGGAAATAAACTAAGCATAGTTTTTAATGCTTCCTTTGGTTACTAAGAGGAACATAATCTCTTATGTAGAGCAACACCAAATATGTACACACACACACACACACACACACACACACACACACACAAAGCAAGCTTATAAAACAGTATGCTTCCATGTGGCTTCTCCAAACATCCTTAGTTATCACCCCCACCCCACCTGCTCTACCTGCTCATCCTTCCCCCTACTTACACAAAGTCTGACTTACCCATCATTCAATCATTTAGGGACTCCAGTGATAGATATTCTAACATTTTCAACCCATGAATTCCTAGATAGTTACAGGACCATACCCATCTAGTAGACAGGGAAACAAAAAGTAGAAGGTCCTACTGGAGTGTTTGTGAATTGCCTCAATTTCCCCAGCATATGCCACTGGCTCACATCTAGTTGGATAGCCTTCCTTGGTTTTAAGGAGGGCTTAGAAACACAGCAAAGCCAGGAGCTGCTCTTTCCCTTCTTCCTTCTCCCTTCTCCCCTCCTCTGGTTCTCTTCTTCTTATTTGACACCCCTTCCTACTCTCTGTCTCTAGCATCATAATTATTCACCAGCGTCCAAATGGTCCTGTAAGCATTGATACTTAGATTATGAAGGTATAATTGAGGAGCAGGGGGGTGGGCCAAAAGGAAAGAGAAGAGGCTTACCCATTAGACTGTTTGGCAAAAAGAAAATAAACTTAGTTTCTCCAAGGCTTACATTCTGTATCTATGCCCACATGGAATAAGTGATGAATGTTTCCCCTTTGTTCTTCCAAAGGCCCTTTTATACGCTTTCAGCATTTGCCAGACATCAGCCTTAATGCACACATCATAGGTTATCAAGACCTTTTATACTGTTGTAACCCTTTAATCAGGTTTTTAAATAATGGAACACAAAATTTATTCTAGTTAACTAAAAGGTATTTTACTTGCTTTTGGATAGATAAACATACGAATTAACAATAAATAAGCATAAATAAAATAATAAATGTATAAACTAGACGAAATATTTTTATTTTTATCTTCTGAAATAAATTTGATCTCCAGATATTCTTGGCAATAGCAATGTTTAGAAACAGAGAGAAGTCAAGTAATAATACAAAGCACTGTGTGTATGTGTATGCACATACATGCATACATACACACATCAACAATCAGCTATGAATGAAGAAATATAAACTTTGGTCTGTCTAACTACTTTACTTAGAAAATAACTGGTATCCTAATAATTATGCATATATATGTATATATGATTTTTTTACATACATCTGAATTTATTATATAAATTTATTAGTTTAGTTTCAATGATTAAAACACATACCATGTAAGCATGAAGACTAGAGTTTGGCTCTCCAGAACCCACATAATGCCAGGAGACAGGGTTGGGCCATCTGCAATTTCAGATCTGGAAAAGCAGAGACTGTGAATCCCTAGTGCAAGCTGATTATCCATACTAGTTTCTATTACTGAATTCATCTGAAAAACCCTGCCTCAATGACTAAGCATCAAGGAAGACTCCCAGCCTCAATCTTGGATATATACTTACACATTTTTTATGTGACCTAGCACATACACATGCACCCACACACATGCAAACCTGCACTCCATTGATTTATTTTAATCAATCCAAGCAAACAAACATTTCCTTTGGCTCATAGTTTGAGAGCCCAGCCCATCACGTAGGAGGAGGTTGAGGCAGTCTCTGTAGCCAGGAATAAGAGAGCAGTGACAGTTTATGATCCACCAACTTTTAGCTTTCTATACAGTCCAGAATCCAAGTCTGGGGGACTGGTGCCACCCACTATCACGAAGAACCTCCCAACCTCAATTAACTTAATCAAGATCATCCTAAACAAATAAGCCCTGAAACTAATCTAGTCTAAAGTGTCTTTAGAGTCATCTGCAGAGGCTGCCTTCTAGGCAATTCTAGATCCTTTCAACTTGACGATCAACATTACCATCACATATATAAATGGCTAAACAGAAACCTTACATTAGAAACACTTTCCTGGCCTATTCTGAGGATATTTATGACCTTGTTTTAAGCTTTAGGGATTTGAGGGATTTTAGGTCAGTCCCTGGTGATATAATGAAAGAGCACCTGGTCTGACACTGAAAAACAGAATACATAAATCACCAGCCTATACAATACCTAAATCAGCAAAATAGCTCCATTTAGTTTGCCTAATGTTTCAAATGAATGCACAGACTAAATCATAGTCTCTCCTGAATACCTTTGATGGTATCCTTTAAAATCTCTAATTAAAACTAAGCTGTGTGCAAGTACTTTTTACCTCAATTTGATGCTCACTCTTGCATGGGAGTTGAATAGGGTGCTTCTTGAGATCAAGATGACATAATTTTCAGACATAGAATTTTAAAGTAAAAAGGGCAATCACTATGATCATAAAACAACCATAATCACTTTCTTTAAATGCAAGAAGTGTAGAACACATCATTTTATTGCTTCATGCTGTGGGGATATCAATCAATGGTTATTTAGTTCAGGAAATCAAGCAGACAATAAGAATGTTTAAAAAGAAATGATTCAAGTAGAACAGTTAAATCTACATATCACTTTACCATCCACTTGGAAGAATTTCACACACACACACACACGCACACGCACACGCACACACAATTGTTTGCTAAATTCTCTTAATACGAATTAACTAAATATTCAAAATAGCCTGTAGTTAGAAGGTGATAAAATCTGAGCTGTTTTATGGGAACATTTAGGGTAATACTGACTAGGAAGAAAATTATCACTACTTCTTTGAAAAGCTTTAGCTGTACAGTCTTTGGCATTTAGCCTTTATATGCCCTTTATAGAATGGGAGAAGAAAGGGCAAACCTTAATGTTTAATCTACAGGCTTATTGTTTACTTTTATTGGAGCAAGATAATTTTCGAGCCCCAAATATACATAAAGACAAGTGGAATTGAAGTTTTGAAACCAGAATTTATAGAATGAACTTATGGACAAAATGTTATTAGCAGAGGGTCATCCATGTTGGTATATGCTATCTCTCATGTCTCTAGGCTAATTTAATAATTTATGTGGAGCTTCCACATTTGCCATATGTAACCTCAGAGAGATGAACTAAGCCAGATGTGGGACAGGTGAAGGACCTAGAAGACAGTGAGTCAAAATTCTTTGCCAAAGGGTTGTGATTAGAAGAGTGCTCCAATTCCACACCAAGGCAGTGACGTGATTCTGTGATTCTTTATGCTCACGTTGTCCCTCAAAGGGAAGCAGTGGCTCACTGCTGATGCTCTATGCTTTAACTGTTTGAGTGCTGGGTCTTTAGCTTTTTATGTGTTACAGGAGGGCTGAAGATCCCAAGCTGCTGATCATGTGTAGGGGTGTCACTACTTATAGAAATGGTAAGTTGTCCAGTCTATCGAAGCAATCAATACATGGAAGAAATAAAGATTATAGTGCCGAAGAGCATTTGCAGGTCAATAAAACCTTTAAACTGTTCTGCACAGTGCCTGGCACATTTTTGAACTTCTGATAATTTAGTGCACAAATTAAATCTATGAAATTAGGTGACGCTGAGGGGATTGGAACATGTTTTGCAATAATCTTGCTACCAAGATTTCTCGACAATGTAAGATTTTTTTCTCTTAATAATTCATGTTCCTTTTTGCTCCTTCCCTGATCTCTTCATCAATACTCTGCTTCCCTTTCCATTTTTTCTTTATATTGGCTAATCGATTTATCTTATCTTTTAGCAGGAATACATATACAAACACACAGGGAGATACACAAACCCCTTCACTTAAGTGATATATTTTAAAAGTTACAAATTCCAATTTTATATGTAAACTATACTATAGCCACAAAGAAACACACTATTATCGTATTTTTCTATATGTAAGCCATGCCTTAGAAACAATTGATATTCAGAAAAGTATTTCATCTGGGGCCATTGTGGCACATATACCTTTATAGTAACTAACACCTCTCTAATTGGACTTAAGACCTGCTCAACAGGAGGGAAATGATGCTTAGTACTGGAAACCTTGACAAGCAGTTGGGTCTAGTGATGTCACGGATCTTGGGGAAAATTGAGGCAGACATGATGTTTTGCACCCTAGTTTGTTCCAGAGAGCCATTGAAGCAGTCAATGAATGACAGGATTAGAATCCCTGAAATGAAAATTACATTTAAGGGATTACAAATCCCTCAGAGACCACTGTGTGAAGTTGGGATGGTGAAGGCTAAATTAGCAATATAGATCCCATGAGTTAGAAGTGATAGGCCATCCACCAAGGAAAGCTGCAGAAGATTCCCCAAATAAAGGCTGTGGGTGTTGGCATAGCTGAAGGGGTGAGCCTCCTCAAGCCCTTTCTCCACCTCTAGTTATTCCATGACAGCCTTAAATGCTATATACCTGGACCTATTCCTAGTACGTATCTGCCCTATTAGGTTTGACTCTTGCTTTGGTCTGCTATTTCCTTTCTATGCCCCCATTTTTCACTTTTGTAATTGGAATGCTAGTTCTGAACCATGGAGAATGGAAGTATGTAAATTGCTTATTGGGGCTCATAGTTAAGGGAGCATGTGGGTCTCAGAAAAAACTTTGTGATTATACTTTTGAAGAGTTGGACCTGTTAAAGACTTTGGGACTTTTGAAGGTTCAATGAATGCATTTTGCATGATGAAATGGCCATGAGCCTGAGGAGACAAGGGACGGCAGACGATGGCTAAAACATTACAGGTTTATCAATCAAGTTGACAGGGGATGACTTGTGTTCATTAATATTGATGATCAACTTGATGATGAATTTGAATATTGATGATAAATTTGAAAAACCTTATAATCATCTCGGAGATAAAACTCTGATCATGTTTGCAAGGGGATTTCTGGATAAAGGAAGACTACTCTAGATGAGGTGGCACTATTCCATGGGCTGGAGTTCAAGGCTGAATAAAAGGGAGACTGTGAGCAGAGCACAATAATTTGTGGCTCTTTGCTACTTGACTGTGGATGCAATGTGACCAGCTACCTCAAAGATTCTGCTGCCACAATGGACTATATATAACCTTGAGCTGCTAGCCAAGAGAAATCCTATGAGTTTATTTTAGTTAGGTATTTTGTTGCATTAATGAGAAAATGAAAACAACTGCTCTTAAAGTCATTTTTGGTTCATTCAGATAAGCATCTTAGTTTAATGATGCCTGCTGACTGAGCAGTGGATGAAGAGGCTTCATAACATGTCTTGGAAGCACATTAGTCCCTAGAGTTCATTTCCTGTTATTTGCGTTTTTTATTCTGGCATCAGCCCTTAAGAAGTTGGTCAATCCAGTTGTGAATCCACTCTAGAGTCAGGTTGCCTGGGTTCCAATTGCATCATCATCACATATTAGCTATTTGGTTTCAGAGAAATAGAATTTATGGATTATTGCAGGGGGATTATGTTGTTCCATTGTAAATAATTGTCCCACCCACTTGTTTAATAAAAAGTGCTGGCTGGTCAAAGGCAGACAGGAAGTGTGGGCGGGGCTACCAGACTAAGAAAACTCTGGGAACAGGCAGAACAGAGCAGAATGCCAGAGAGAAGCCAGAAGAACCAGAGGACAACTATGCTGCTCTGAGAAAAGGTACAGAGCCGCATGACTGAACAGGATAAGAGTCATGGGTTAGATTAAGGGTAAAGAATTAGCAAGTTATATGCCTGGGCCTTAGGCCGATCAGCCTAAAAACTATTGTAAGCATCTGTGTGTCTCTGTGGGTCTGTGGGTCTGTGGGCCTAAACCTTGAGGCTAGGCCTGAAAGTCCAGGCCAGAAACCTCATACTACAGATTATAAAAATTGTGTAGTGACATATATACATTAAAATGTCATGAAAATCCATTATTTTATGTGCTTAAAGCATTTTTTCTTTTAAATATTTTTCATCTAATTTAAATAAAGTGACATCATTTCATTTTCTCTCGTCCCGTGTCTTCTCCTCCCATTCCCTTTCTTTAATGATTAATGTTACATGTATATAAATAAATTTATTAGTGAAACCTGTTGTGTCCATTCATCTTACTTGTATGAATATATTTTGGGGGCTGACCACCTGAGACTAGTAATTTAGGGGGCTCATCATATACGGGAAGAGGGATTCGTCTTCTCTCAGTGTTTAATTGCCTATCTAGACATGGGTCCCGTGCAGTTTTCCTTATTCATATTGACAGGCCAACTAGTGTCTTTGGTCAGGTCTTGTTTAAGCAGCCATATTGTTCAGATTGCATGGGTGTAGCTTCCTTGTGTTTATCTAAAAGGTGCCATTTGACAGCGTATTTCCTAATCCTTTGACTCTTAAATCCTTTCAAACCCCTCTTCTGCAATGTTCCTCAGTGTCTTCACCACAGGTCTATTGCTATGAAGAGACGTACGATGAATGGAACTTATAAGAGAAAGCATTTAATTGGGAGCTTGCAGAAGTTTTAAAGGGTTAACCTACAAACTTCATGGTGGGGAAGTTGTTGGAAGGCAGGTAGGCATGGAGAGTTTATATCTTATCCACATAATAGAGACATAGATAGAGAGAACCTGGTGTTGCTTTTTGAACCTAAGGCTCAGTGTGGTAGTCTGAATCAGAGTGGTTCCCACAGGCTTATATATTTGGACGCTTGGTTCCCAGTCAGTAGAACTGTTTGGAAATGATTAGGAGGTGTGGTCTTAGGTTTCTTTGATGAGGGATGAGAGCTAGGCTTGTCTCTGAGAAGGAAGATAAATATCTAGACTTCAGGTAGGAATTATACTGGTTTAGGAAGGTGGCATTAGTTGGTTCTCCTTTGAGAACTGTGATCTCACCAGCCACAGGTACTTGGCTAAGTTTACAATATCAGGAATGCTTTGTCTCCTGTTGAGTGGGCCTTACATTCATTTAGAAAACCATTGGTTACTACTAAAATATAAGTGTCACTATTGCATGATTAAAATTTTCTTGCTGTAGTTATCATTACTGTGGCTTGTAGATGTTGCACCTGGGCAGGACTATTGCATGCTTTCTTCCCTTGGCAGCTTGCATAGCACTTTCTGGTACTATAAGAAGTCATCCCCAAGGAACTTTCTGGTCAGATTTAGCTTTATTCCACTAAGTCCTCTGTCCAAAGTGTGTTGTGTGGTCAGCAATATGGACTTACCTTCAACCTCTGGGAAGTAACCAAGGGCAATAGCAATAAACTACACCATTTGGGAAGTTTTATACTCTTTTACCAACAACTGAAAAAGGAGTCTCTCATATCTGATACTGAGGTCTTTATTAGTCTATGGTTCTCAGGAGGAGTATTATAACCCCCAAGTGAAATAACTTCATTAAACAATATATATATACCATATATATTGCATATTGTATACATATCCTACATATATTATGTATATATATGCATACATGTATATGTATTAAATGCAATTTTAGGTTGATATAAAATATGATTATGGCTTTTTCAGAAATCCTTACTGTAGTTTATCCATCCATCTCCTTCTGTGACAGCCTGCTTCTCTGCTCCTAAATTACCCATTCAACACTGACTGCTAACTCCGTAACGCTTCTATCCTACTATTTCCCTCCATCCCCTTCCTCATGGTCCCCCTTTTTCTTTTCTTGGCATTTGTGATTACTCCAGGTTATATACTCACATCCGAAGATTTGGAGCTGGCAATCTTCATGTCTACAAGCCAATACAAAATAGATGGCACTATCAAATTCTGCTGCCTGTTTGGGATAAACTTTGCTCCCTTGGACTAGCAGGTTAGCTTTGGGGTTGGGGTTGGGGTTGGGGATGGGTCTGGGACTGGTTCTGGGTCTGGGCCTGGGACTGGGTCTGGGTCTGGGCCTGGGACTGGGTCTGGGTCTGGGGTTGGGTCTGGGACTGGGTCTGGGGTTGGGGTTGGGTCTGGGTCTGGGTCTGGGTCTGGGTCTGGGTCTGGGCCTGGGACTGGGTCTGGGTCTGGGTCTGGGTCTGGGTCTGGGACTGGGTCTGGGTCTGGGTCTGGGTCTGGGTCTGGGTCTGGGTCTGGGTCTGGGACTGGGTCTGGGTCTGGGGTTGGGTCTGGGTCTGGGTCTGGGTCTGGGTCTGGGCTTGGGTCTGGGTCTGGGCTTGGGTCTGGGTCTGGGTCTGGGTCTGGGTCTGGGTCTGGGTCTGGGTCTGGGTCTGGGTCTGGGCTTGGGGTTGGAGTAGAGTTAGGACTAGTGTTGCATCAATCTTTCTGTGCTAACTCTGGAGCAGGAGTTTCCTAGACAACTGATTTACACTCTCCTCCTTTAAATGAATTTGCATTTCATAAGATGGAGACTTTAATGGGTGTGGTCTTGCCCTCAGCATACCATTCTTGTGACAGAGCACATTTCTTTTTAGTGATGCCAATCTCGCCAACAATTACAGCTGCTTTCAAAGCTGTTGCCTCTGTAACTTTAAACTCACACTCTTATCAAACTGCGCATTCTTCTCATATCTTTCTACCCTACTTTTGACTCTCTCATACTGTCATTCTAGATAAGCACAATGAGCAGTGTGGGGGTCTGAAAGAAAATGACCTCCAAAGGAAGTGACACTATTAGGAAGTGTGGCCTTGTTGGAGGAAGTGTATCATGGGGTGGAGGCGGGCTTTCAGGTCTTGTGCTTAAGCTTTGTTCAGTGTCACAGCCAACTTCCTGACGCCTGCAAGACTTAGGACCTTCAGTTCCTCCTTCAGTTCCTCCTCCAGCATGTCTGTCCACATGTTGCTGTGCTCCCCGACGTGATGATAGTGGACGGAACCTCTGAAGCTGTAAGTGAGCCACCCCAACTGAATGTTTTCCTTATAAGGGTTGCCATGATCATGGATCTCTTCGCAGAATAGAAATCCTAAGATAAACAGTAACCAAGACACAGCCTGAATACTATCCTATCTGGAAATTCTCTTGCAAACGAGTCATGCCATTTCCAAAACTGAACCTCCTCAGATTCTAGGGCATGTGAAAATGCAGCTAGACTGATGGCAGAGTACTGCAGGAATGTCTGTATTGCAGTCCCTAATAGAGTCTTTGTTTCCCTTGGAAACCTCACAAGCCTGGCTGCCCCTCTATATACGCGGTCTTCCGAATTCCCACCTCAGCCCTCTTTATAGCGTTCTAGTATGTCCCTACTCCAAAGTTCCAAATTCCATATTCCGGTCACTTCCAGACTCCCAAGAACTACACAGTCAGGTTATCACAGCAGCGGCCCCGCATCTCTGTATTAGTTTTCTCATTGCTGAGAGCAACTTAAGGGAGGAAATGTTTATTGCAGTTCTCAGTTTGAGAGCAGAGACCGTCAGAGAAGGAAAGACCTGTTGGAAGAAGCTGAAAGGCAGCTGGTCACAAAGAAGCAGAGAGCCCGAGGGATGCTGGTATTCAGCTTGCTCCCCCCCTCCCTTTTTTTTCTATCACCTAGCAGCCCAGCCTGGGGAATGGCACCACCCACACATGGGGTTAGCCTGACCTTGATACTCCCTCACACACATTCCCAGGGGTTTACCTTTTCTGTGACTCTCAACTCTGTCATCTGGCCAAACACATCAAGAGAAATGGCATTTTCTAATTAGAAGGCAAAATCTTCTATAGCACCATTACACCATTCAAAAGAAGAAGAAGGAGAAGGAGGAGGAGGAGGAGGAGGAGGAGGAGGAGGAGGAGGAGGAGGAGAAGAAGAAGACCACAGCAGTAAATTTGAAGAGTAAAGGCTTAGACAGAAGCAGTGACAGTGAGGATCTGTGTGAATGTGGGCATAGAAAAGGAAAAAAAAAATGGCTGTAGTTGAAACAGCAGAGCTCAGGACTTTGGTTTCGTTGTGCTCCCCTGAGGATATTAGAGGATTTAAAGGGGATGAATTTCTGACCAGCAATGACAGCCACCAGCAATAACGTGGGATGATGGAAGTGTTTTTGTATTAGCATTGCCATATTGTCATCATAAATCATGTGCCATGAGTGATTGAAATATAACAGGTAAAAATAGAAGCTGAATTTGTAATTGCATTTAAGTTTAATGAATATAAGCGTAAATAGCAACATGGTTTTTATCAGACCATGAAAGTGTATGTCTTTCAAGTGCAAAGATCCCATGGACTTCTTATAAAAACCACATTCCACATGGCCCTGGTGTGGTGGATTTATGATGTTACATCGTAAATAATTGTCCCGCCTATGAATTTAATAAAAAGTGCTGATTGGCCAAAGGCAGACAGGAGTGTGGGCGGGGCTACCGGACTAAGAAAACTCTGGAAACAGGAAGAACAGAACAGAATGCCAGAGAGATGGCAGAAGAAACCAGGAGGAGCGATGCTGAGGAAGCTGGAAGACAGCTGGGTGAGATCTGACTATGGGGTTTCCTCTCTAATATCTCCGCCTCTCGCAGAGATCTGACCCTTAGTTTCCTTTATTTGTGCAACACCCTTGCTTTTTATATGTGCTGACCAATATACAAATGTCCAAACTCAAATACTGAATCATTGAGGAAGGTGTTGTTACAATCTGCTCATTAAAGATCATTCATATGTTGAGAACATAATAACCCTCACTGTAGAATGTGAGATGATGTGGTTCAAATGAGCCTTTAGCAAAGGTCCTGACCTAATCTTGGTATTTTTACAAAAAAGTGATGGCTCAGTGGTTAAGAGTATGCTCTGCTCTTTTCAGAGGACCTGGGTCAGGCGGTTCATAACTGCCTTTAGCTCCAGCTTCAGGGAATCCAGGGCCTTGGGCCTTGAGGGGTATACCTACATTCATGTGCAACATAACCGTACACACACATACAAATAATTAAAATAAAAACTAATCTCTAAAATAAGATGGTATTTGATCATTAAGAGGCCCCAGGGATGTTGATGTGTAAAAGGCAAAGGAAGAAGGAGATTTGAAACTCATAAGAGAGGGCTATGTAGAGGCCAAACCTTGCCTTGAAACTGTAAGAAAATTAATTTCTATTGTTTAAGTCACCCGACGTGCAGTATTTTTGTTAAAACAATCATAGAAAATTATAAATTTAAGGTAGTTAATGTAGCATATTACATATTGAAAAATTTAATACTAAGTGAGTTTTTATAATCTTTTTTTTTCCCAATTTCTCGCCTTCTCTTCCTCTATTACTACCACCTTTTAATAAAAGTGTTTACTTCTTGGCCAATTTCTCCAAACTGAGAACTCACAATCCCCCCTGAAGATAAGGCTCAGAATCTTGTGGTGGGAACATTTAGAAGAGGAAACAAATTACAAATTGCAATTACCTGCTGTTAAGAATTATTTTTACATCCTGTGCAATTTAAATTCTAAAAGCCATATTACTGTCAGTTAAGTGGCATTTCCCGATGAAGAATGACAGGCTTTAAAATGTGACTCCTCCGTGCAAGGCTGAGGAAATTTCTGGTTCCTGGGCCCTGGTTTGGGGCTATGAAGGTCAGCATTAAGAGGGGCATTTGCATAGTGTCTGGTTCTAAGCCCTGTATATTACCTATGTAAGCAGGCCAGCTCTTTTAGAGATAACTTTTAGCTGATAGGTCGAGTGTGGAGAGGAGAGCCAGGCTTTCCCTGTTTTTCTTGTCACTGAAACATGTATCTTTTATCCCCTATATTTCCTTAATATGGGTGTTATTTTTATATGTATTTTGTTTTCTGTGATACACTCCAATCCTTACATGATTGCTAGGCTTCATGCGACCTATAACTGTACTTGGAATCTTGAGGGCAACAGAGCATTACAGTAAACCTGTTTTTGCTGCAGTGTGAGGAATCTTCACAGATCACCTGCTTCAATAAAAATATTCTATGAATTAGAATATTGCTATGTATTTATCAGCAACTGATAGAAAGCAAATCTTACCAAACAGACTTAAAATGGTCTAAACTTATTTACAGAAACTCAGAGATCATAACAAAAACCTATCTCCATTTTTCAACATATTACTAATAGGAAGATTAATTAGGAGCATTTTTCTTAATGAAAACCTCTTAGGAAGTAGTGTTAAAGCTAAATTTTCTCTAAAATGAACTTGTGACATTGGCAAAATAAGTTTTCTCATGTGTTACTCACGTTGTGGAGTCGGTTCTTTTGGAACCCAGTGCTTTGAATTCAGGTCTCTTTCTGCATTAATGTTTAACTACAAGGAACCTAGGCCTTTTAGATTTTTGATTACTAAGCAACTCTTATGAATGTATCAATGGGTTATAATGGAAGTTCATAATATTTCTAGGCGGCATCTTGACAGGGTTGCATATTGTAAGTGAATGAGAATTACTTGACTCTATAGTATAGTATGACATATGTACATGTGTGTGAATGAGTGTGTCTGCCTGCCTGTGTGCATGTCTGCGTGTGAATGTCTGTGTGTGTTTAGATCCCCTATTTGATGGATCATTTATTTCCTCTGAAATATTTCTAACAAAGCCATCTAATCTTCCTCCTTTTACGAAAGCTTTCTTTCAATGGGGGGATTTGTTAATTTAGAAAACAGCAATTAGATGTGAAGTATTCGACTGTGGGTAGTCACTGAACACATTATAATATACCATTTGCATGAATCTGGAACTACAAAATATGTTTGCTCTATTTTGGGTTTATACATTTTAAGTTTTATTGCCTTTTCAGAATATTGTCTGTTTAAATTTTCATAGTGTATGCTCATTGCACATGATGCTGTGTTTTCTAAGATATCTCCATTCATGTGTATACTTTGCATTAAACATAATTCTCCCGATACTTCTTCCCTTGCCCCCATTAACCCTTTTGGTTCCCTTAGACAGTTTTTCTTCAACATTCGTGTCATATATACATGCATAATTTTATATACATATACATAATCTATGGATTAAAGTTGAGAAAAAAAAACATTTGTCATGCTGAAACTGGCTTAATATCACTACCTCTGCTTGCATCTATTTTTCTGTAATTGGCATAACTTCATTTTTCTTTATGGCTTGAAACAATTCCATTAAAGGGCTATAGTGCCTTTTTTCTACCCGTGATCTATTGTTAAACAACTTGGGTGGTTCCATACTTTAGCTCCTATAAATAGTGCTATAGTAAACAGTGTACAACTGTCTCTGTGATATGTTTTGCTGAAGTCATTTGGGTAAACACAGGTGTAGCTAGGTCATATGGGATCTAGTTTTAGACTTTCTAAGATGCTTCCAGCTTCATTTCCATAGTAAGTGGATTAGTTTACCTCACCACCATTGCCTCCAGTGCTGTATACAGTGTTTCCTTTTGTCTAGATCCTTGAAGGCATCTGTTTGTTTGCTGAAATTATGGTAAGATGATGCCCTGGATTTTTGTTTGTTTGTTTGGTTGGTTGGTTGGTTGGTTGGTTTCTCCGTATATTTGATACCAACCAGCATTATCTGAAAAACAAAACCACGCATGAGATAATACCTCCATAAGACTGCTTTGTATGCAAGTCTGTGGGGGCATTTTTTAATTAGTGATTGATGAGGGAGGGCATAGCACATTGTGGATGGTGCCACTTTATGGGCAGGTGGTCCTGGGTGTATAAGAAAACAGGCTCACCATGTCAAGAGGTGAAAACCAGTAAGCAGCGTTTCTTTATGTCTTCGGTCTCAGTTTCGGCCCCTGGTTCCTACCTTGACTTCCTTAAAAGATAGACTGACTTCAAGTTGAAAACTCAAACTTTTTCTTCCCCAAGTTACTTTAAGCTGTGGTATTTAATCACAGCAATAGAAACCAGTTATTGATCAGATTGTTTGTTTTTGCTTTGTTTAGTTTTTGAAGCTTTTATTTTTTTTTTAATTTTTTTCACTGCCAACAAGGCCATGGTGACATCTGAGCCTAGGCTGTTGTGAAGGATTATGTCTGGGACCATGGTCCAACCACAGCTTGGATTTATATTGATATTCATGGCCCCTATTGCCTCTAAGGGGTCAAACCCCACCTTCATACGCTATGGGGTGGCAAAGGTCAGGTAAACACGCCTCCCTCTCCCTGCATCCTTTTGCCCCTTGCTTCAGGCAGAAGAGCTGGTCTCCAGAGCATGATAACGGAAGAGCTAGCTCTGGTATCACAAGAGTTCCACTGGTCTACAGTCTACTCTTGTGCCAGAATTATCGTGGTTTTATTATTGTAGCTTTGTAATATAATCTTCTCATCTGGAATGGTAATTCCTCCAACATTACTCTTGCTCAGGATTGCTTTGCATTTCAGAGTCTTTTGTATTCCAAATGAATAATATTATTTCTGAGGAGAATGATGCCAGAAGCTGTGGAAGAAACAGCAGGTGACAACCAGTATTTATCAGGTCAACCCATCATTCAAATAACTCCCTGATGGGCAGCCCCACTTGGTAAAGCTCTGGGGATCACTGACTGTGAATGACTGGTTGCTTCTGCCTGTAATTTTTCTCATGTGTCATTACATTTCTTCCCTAAAATCTGATATGGGTGTTTTCCTGCTGCTTGTGTGCTTATCTTATAAATATATCCCATCTTTGGGCACACATATATCTGTGGGTGGTCAGGAAGATGATTTCTGTTTATGTTGTATAATTTTGATGAATAGAGATACTAGGATTTTTTTTATTACTTAGACTGACATAGGAAAGCATTCTAAGTCACAAAGACAGCTAATTTTAGACTTTAGAGAAAATTCACAACAGAGTAGTTGCCCCTGCAGAGAATACACACGAACAAGCTCCCAAGTGTCTGTTTAACCAGATAGGCTGATGGCATTAAGATATAACCCCATGCAGTAACTGATGTTCTTCATGTACCACAACCACTCAAGGTTCAGCTAATTGTTTATTGTTGAGTCCTGAATAGTGGGAATCCTAATCATTTAAGCTATGTGTACGCTGGCCAGTCAGTATGACCTCCTTAGCCTGAGATAAGCTGTGTGACTTACTGTGTGTTATGAGAATGGGTTGGGCCCTAAGAGTTATAGAAACATGTGTGAAGAGAATATAGTGTGTAAAATAGAGATATGTGTGTATGTTGAATAGAGATGTACGAAAGTATAGGAGAGATATGAAAATAGAGAGATATGAAGAGAAGAGGTTTGGCTGTTGAAGGAGGTATGTATAGAAAAAACTGTGTAGAGAGCTGCTGTGGAAAGATCAGTGTGCAGCTGTGTGTAGAAGGTATGTGTGTGCAGAGAGAGCTGTGTACAGGATGAGTAGCTATGTAGACAAAAGAGCTTGTGTAGCTATACAGAAAAGAGATGCAAAAGAGAAATGTATTGTAGCCATGTGAAAGCAGATGTAACTATAGAGAAGCTATCTGTTTTTATAAGTTAATTTTGTATTCTCCTACTTTTGTAAAGTTATTGATCATTTCCAGAAGTTTTTGACAGAATTTGGGGGATCACTGATGTATAAAGTTAGGGAGTATGGCCCCTTTTGTGTCCCTATAATTTCTGTCTCTTTACTTATTGCTGCTGCTAGTGCTTGGAGCACAATATTGAAGAAGGTGACACTGGTGACTGTCTCTGTCTCGTTCCTATTTCAATGGGATTGCTTCAGGTTTTCCCCATTTAGGTTGATGGCTGTGACTTTGTCATATAAAGCCTTTATATGTTGATGTATATCCTCTCCAATTATGCTCCTTCTAGGACCTTTATCATGACGGTATGTTGAAATTTGTCAAAGAACTTTTCTCTGTGAGATGACTGTGTGATTTTTATCATTAAATCAATTCATATGATTCATTACATTTATTGACTTATATGTGTCGATCATTTCCTGCATCTTTGGAATAAAGCCAACTTCTTTATGATGGATAATTTTTTGACATGTGGTGGTATTCTCTTTGCAAGTATTTTATTTAGGATTTTTCAGTGTATTTTCATCAGAAATACTAGCCTGTGGTTTTCTTTTTTCTTGTGTCTAACCCAGTTCTGTTATTAGAGTAACGCTAGATTTGTAGAAGGCTTTGAAAGAGCTCCCTCCCTCTCTCACTTATAATTTATTAAATACTGACTGCAGAACTTCTTTGAAAACTTCCTAGAATTCTGTGGTGACTCTTTCTGGGCCAATGCTTTCTTTAGTAAGTTTTTTTTTTTTTTAAATTACTGTCTCATTCTCTTAATTTGTTAGGAGTCTATTTATGTTGTTGGTGTTTTCTTGGTTTAACTGAGGTGCTTTGGATGGACCTAGAACTGTATTAAATTCCTTTAAAATTTTTCAACTTAATGGAGTACAGGTTTACAAAGCATTCCCTTATGATTATTTGGCGTCTGTTGTAATGTTTCCCTGCTTACTTTTGATTCTGTTATTTCCAGTCCTCTCTTTCTTTTGATTAGTTGGGTATCTGTCAATCTCATTTATCTGAAAGAGCCAGCTCTTACTATGGTTGGTTCTTTATGTAGTTTTGTTTATTTCTGTTTCATTAATTTCTGCTGATGTTGGTTCTTTCTTACTGTCCATTGTGCTGCTGATAGATGTCGTCTTATTTGTCCAAATTTTGGAACTGCGTCATTAAGTCACTTATTGTGTGTGCTCCTGTTGATTTCTTAATGTAAATACTTGGAGCTGTGCATTTCCGTTGTAAGACTGCTTTTTATGTGTCCCACGGGTGTGTGTGTGTGTGTGTGTGTGTGTGTGTGTGTGTGTGTGTGTGTGGTGTGTATGTGTGTGGTGTGTATGTACGTGTGTGTGCTGTGTATGTGTGTATGTATCTGTGTGATGTGTATATGTATGTGTGGTGTGCATGTGTGTATACGTGTGTGTATGTGTGTGTGGTGTGTGGTGTATGTGTGTATGTGCATGTGTGTGTGTGCGCGTTGTGTATGTATATGTATGTGTGTGGTATGTGTGTTTGTATGTGTGTGTTGTGCGTATGTGTGTGTATATGTGCGTGTGTGGTGTTGTATGTGTATGTGTGGTGTGTGTGTATTTTCCTTGGAATATCTTTTCCTAGCCTTTTACTCCAGTGTTGTATCTATCTTTGATTCTGAGGTACATTTCTTGGAATCAACAGATCCTGTTTTTTTAAAATGTTTTTAAAATTAAATTTTTGTCATTATTTTGATTTATGTGTTGTTTGTGGAGGGGATACATGGCCTTAGTGTATATGTGGAACCCAGAGAATAATTTTATGAAATGTGTTCTCTTCTTTCACCTTACCATGGATTCTGAAAATTAAATACACAATTCTGGAGATTGAATGCAGGTCTCTAGGCTTAATTCTCCTTATTTCCTGAGCCATTTCACTAGCCTGGGTCCTGGCTTTGTTTGTTTGTTTGTTTTTAACCAGTGTACTAGTATATGTCTCATTGGGTAATTTAGAACACCAATATTCAGTAGTACTGTAGGAAAGCATGTGTTAAGCGAATCATCTAAAAATGTTGAAATGTATGGTGTTCACATATTCCTCATTTTTAAAATTCCTTCCCTAGCGTGAACTATGCTTTCCTGTAACTTCATACACAGTTTATCTTTCTTTTCACTAAAAAATTCCTTCATGTGTCTTCTTCTTAAGATTTGTTTTTATCGTGTGAGTGCGAGGACTTGTCTGTGTGTGTGTGCACCACATGTGTTTCTTGTGCCTGAGGAGGTCAGAAGTGGATACTGGAAATACAGATGGTTGTATGCTGTCACCTCAGATCTGGGGATCAAGTGTGAGCTGTCCGCCCAGCCCCAGCTCTGTGTATCTTCTGTAGAACTGGATTAGTGGTTACAATTCTTGTAGCCTTTTATTACAGGATGTTTTTCTTTTTCCTCCAATTATCACAGAAAGCTTCTCGGGGTATATATAGTAGTCTATGCTGACAGTTTTGTTCACAACTGGAAATACACCATTCCAAGCCCTCCTATATTCAAGTTTTTCTTTTCAAAATATCTGTTCTTATTTTGATAATGTTGACTTTAGATGTGAATTTGTGTTTTTCTCTTGCAGCTTTCTATATTTTTCTTTGTTTCTATACTAAGTGTTTTTGCTATCACATGATAAAACATATTTCTTAGGGTCTTGTCTTGTGTTCTAAATGTCTCCTATATCTGACTGGGAATCTCTTTTTCTAGATTTGGGAACTTACCTGCTATTCTGTTAAAAAGTGTTATCTATGCTTTTAACATTATCATTCTACTATGCCTATTATTTATAGATTCGATATTTCCATAGTGTCCTAGAGATGTCAAATGTTCTCTTCATACTGTATCTTTATCTTTCTCATCACCTTAAGATTCCAACTTCTCTACCTTCTTCAAGCCCTGATAGTCTGCCACTCCTTTGACTCATCTACTGCTGATGCTTTCTACAGAGATTTTTATTTGGCTCCTTAAAATTTTTACTTCCAATATTTCAGTTTGGTTTGTTTTATGTTTTTATTTATTTATTGAATTTCACTTTCAAATTCTTCTACTGACTTTCTTATTTTGTATAGCTGTTTGTGTTCGCTTAGGATTTGTGTTCTCTTTGATTTCTTTGAACATATTTACAATAGTCATTTGAAGTTTCTAGTTGGGAGTTTCTCTAGCTTATGCTCACTGGGACCATTAATATGGTATTTGTCATTTTTAGAGAAGTCACATTGTCTTGTTTTTTATATTTCTTTTGTTTTGCAATGGTATTTTTACATCTAGAATTAGGTCATTTGTTATATATTTTTTTTAATTACCTTTGTTCTTTTGGTAAAAATATTTGCAATGCTCACAATGGACTAAATTGTAACCGATTTGAACTTTCTCTCTCTCTCGAGATATACATCTGGGAAGAAGAGCAGGCTAAATTCCCAGTACTCACCGGAACATAGACTAATGCTTGCAAAACAATCACAATACAGGGTGGAGCCACCTGTCATTTTAGGAAGTAAAGGAGCATTGATAGACCGGTTGCACTAAGACATTAGTTTCTGTGGGTGTAAATGGAAAGGGAGTGGAGGGAATAAAGTCTGAGCAGAGGTTAGTATTGTTGGTGAAGAAACAGCAGAGGAAAGAGAAGTAAATCGATGAAGAAATTATTGAGACAGGGACGATTTGGCAGTTTGGGCTGAGGGTATAAACAACAGAGAGAGGTGGAGAAATGTGAGCAGAAGATCCGAACAGCCCTAGTTCTCTGGTCTCCAATACACAGAGATTTGCTAACCGGGTGAACCTCTGTCCTTTAAGCCCTAGCGAAGGAGAATGAAAAAGTAAAGAAGAGAGGCAGAAGAATGAAGGAAAGAAAATAGAAGACAAAGAACAGAAGAGAGCAAAACCAGCCTGCTCAGTTGGCGCTGGTTCTTAACTAAATGGCAGGAACAGGAGAGTGCTGCATTTGCATATGAAGTCTCCCCGTTCCTCAGTGTTCCTTGGGGAGGTGAGCGTAGGGGTTCTGGCCCTACCTCTGTGCTGTTCTTCAGGGTCTGGATGTGAATGCTGGCATGCACTGCCTATGTCAAATGCCCAATTCAGGATTTGAGTCGGTATCCCCCCCCCCCCCCCCCAGGAATCTGGCTGCTGTCAGGTTTCCACCCTGCTCATTGCATGTAGTTGGGACTCAGTTTTCTTTCCTCAATCTAGAGGAATTACGCTGTTCTATTTCAGTGTACAGTTCCATGACACTGGTTTGAGGTGTCCCAAGAAAATGGTTTATGGGAGTAGCAATGGCGACAGAAGAATCTAGAGTGCCAAGCCACTGACTCAGCAGGGTGCTTTTGAAAGCTTTAAACTGTCTGTACACAAAGTATTGGGGTCTGTCCACCAGAACAAAATGGAATATGTTAGCCAGGTAGAGCAAGCCTTTATCTTCAGAGTAGGAATTCATAATCTAGTTACGCTGTTTCAAACATCTGTACTGATAAGAAAAATCAAAGATACGATCCTTCAAGAAGTAGTTCCAAAATCTTAGTGACTTGTTATAATAAAGTTATTTTCACTGCTGCACTAAATATCCATATGCACAGGCTAGGGGCTTTGCTCCAAATCTCTTCCTCTTAGAATCCAGATATAGAAAATCAGGATTGTATAAAAAGTTGTCAACTACCATGCCAGAGGAACAAGAGAGCTCAGGGAAGTCTCACACCCACAACTGAATGCTTAGTCAAGAAATAACATGTGTTCATTCTGTTCATAACTCATTCTCCAAAAGTAATCTGTCCTTCCATTTTTTGGTGCCCTGGTGCCTCCTTCAGAACTATTCTTGTACTTTGGGGCTACTATTGGATAAAGTAGGGGTTACTTGGATATAAATACTGTGGATCATGAGAGTGGATCTGATAACCAAGACAGTGATTGATAGACAGCTAACATATATAGCACGGATACACTGGATGAAAGATGATGCATGTCTAGGACAGGGCAGAATAGAGCCAGATGGTGTGAAATTTCATCATGGTATTCAGAATGATGCACTCTTTAGAACTTAAAAAATTATTTATTCTTGAAACTTTCCATTTAAATTGTGGTTGACAAGAAGGAACTGAAACGGAAGAAAATAAAACTGTGACCATGTGATGAATGCTGCATGTATTTCTTCTCACTTGCAAAAGCTGCTGTCACAGCTATGCTAAAAACTGCCAGCTTCCTACCAATCCTCTCCCAAGTTTTCCTAATAATCTGTTCAGTGCTCTGTCCCACAGGCACACTTGTTCTAACAGAATGGGCTGTTCCAGTGAAAGACAGTGGGCTCAGGCATGCTCTTTGGGGTACTTCCACACCATTACAACGTGGATGGCGCCTCTGAATTTACTCTAGAGGCATAAATAACCCAGATTAGGTTCTAGGAAGGAATGATGGACTCTTGCTTTGCCATGGAAACTTCACTGATACTTAGGAGGCACACAGGGCAAGGGCAAGTGGTAAGCTGCATCATAACTAATAAGCACAGTTCTCATGCTCAGACTTGTACAGCATTCCTGCTGATCGTCTTTAAAGTGTCAAGATATGACACAGGGATGCCTCAACTCATCCATGTTCCTTCAACAGTATGTGTAGTCAAAAACTCTTACAAGTAAAATTCACTAATGTACAGATTAGCATCCATTAAACTGAGAAGGAACTCTAAGAGAATATTAAATTAATATGAGTAGTAAGAAAACCTCAGATAATTTAATTTTATCTGTTCTAATAGCTAATTTGAGATAGCATATTCATTCAACACAACACCAATTCATATTTCTTCTACCCTGATTACGTTTTTTTTTTATTCTCCCATACAATATAATATATCCCAACAAGTTTACCTCCCTCTGTTCCTCCCAGCCCCTCTCCAACATCTTTACTCCCCAGATCCATTCCTCCTCTGTTTTCCTTCAGAAAAGAGCAGAATTCCCAAGGACATCAATGAACATGTCATAATGAAAAACAGTAAGACTAGGCACAAACCCTCATATATCAAGGTCGGATGAGGCAACCCAGTGGGAGGAAAAGGGTTCCAGGAGCAGATGAAAGAGTCAGAGGCGCCTCCCAATCCCACAGTTAAGAGACCCACAAGAACACCAAGCTACATAATCATAATATATATGCAGGGGACCTAGCTCAGACCCATGCAGGTCCCATGGTTGCGATTTCAGTCTCTGTGAGCCCCTGTGAGTCTTGCTTTGTTGATTCTGTAAGCTGCGTTCTTCCATTGTCCTCAACCCTTCTGGCTTTTACAGACTTTCCTCCCCCTCTTTCTCAGGATTCTCAGAGCACCACCTACTATTAGGCTGTGGGTCTCTGTATCTGCTCCCATCAGTTGTGGGATGAAGGTTCTCTGATGATTGGGTTAAGCATTGATCTACAAGTATAGCATCATATCATTAGGAATTACTTCATTGACTCTTTTGGAAAGACATGTTTGGTTCTATCCTAGGTCCCTGGGTCATCCAGCCTCCAGATCCTGGCCATCCAGGTAGTGTTTGGCATGAGTTCCCTCTCATATTGAGCCTCAAGTTTCACCGGTAATTAGTTGGCCATTTCCACAAGTTCTACACGTTATCCCAGCACATCTCACAGTCAGGACAAATTGTGCATCAAAGGCTTTGTGACTGGATTGGTATCCCAGTCCCACCACTGAAAGCCTTACCTGCTTAGGGAAGATGGCCTGTTTATGCTCAGTAGGTATCCCCATTACTAGGAGTCCTCACTAGAGTCACCCCTGTATATCCCAGGGTGTTTCTACTGCACTAGGTTTCCACATTGCTCCTAAAATGCACCCCATTCCTGTTGTCCCCCCCCCTTCCTTCTCTCTCTCTCTTCCTTTCTCTTCATCCCTCTCCCCTAACACTGGATCCTTCTATTCCCCTCTCCACCCACCCCCAGTCCAGCACAGACTCTTCCATTTTCCCTTCCATGTGTTCTGCCTTGAGCCATCCTTGTTACTTAGCCTCTCTAGGTCTGTGGATTGTAGCATTGTTATCCTTTACTTACAGCTAATATCCTCTTCTAAGTGAGTAGATACCATCTTTGCCTTTCTGTGTCTGTTTCCTCAGCTTGATTCCATTGGTCAACGTGTCTGTTTTTATGCCAATACCATACACTTGTTATTACTATAGCTCTTTGGTACCACTTGAAATCAGGGATTATGATACCTCTGGAAGTTGTTCAGGATTGTTTTTAGCTATCCTGGGTTTTTCTGTTTTTCATATGAAGTTGAATATTGTCCTTTCAAGGTCTGCAAACAATTATGTTGGAATTTTGATGGGTATTTCATTGAATCTGTAGAATGATTTTGATGAGGTTGCCATTTTTACCATGTCAATTTTACCAATCCATGAGCCTGGGAGATATCTCCATTTCTGTTATCTTCTTCATTCTTTCTTCAGAGTCTTTCCTTTTTAGTTAATCTGGTATCTAGACATATCACCAAAGGTGTTTATTTATCAGCTGTAAGAGTTCCCTGGTAGAATTTTTGGGATCACTTATATATACTATCATATCATCTGCAAATAACAATACTTTGACTTCTACATTTCCAATTTGTTTCCAATTTTATTGCTCACCATAAAACCTTATAGTTTCAAGATGTAAAAATACCTAAGATATATCATCAATGGCTATTTAAGTTATTGCATTTCATATGATTAGAAATTTATGATGTGTAGATGAGCCATAGTTTTCAAATTTTCCAAATCATCAGGAATATTTTTAAATTCTTTTATCTTTTATCATATCTATCAAGTCGTGTGACTTTTCTTGGGGATATCTGAGCAAACATCTATTTATCCCAGATTATATATTGGTGACAGAACAAAGAAACAATTCCTCCCAAGTCTGGCTTAGTTATTCAGTAAGTTTATTGTCCTACTTAGAAGATATATGAAGCTGTAGAGATGACTCAGAGGTTAAGAGTACTGGCTGATCTTCTAAAGGTCCCGGGTTCAATTTCCAGCAACCTCATGGTAGCTCACAACCATCTATAATGAGATCTGGTACTTTCTTTAGCCTTCAGGGATACATGCAGGAAGAACACTGTATACATAATAAATAAATAAAATCTTTCAAAGAGGAGGAGCAGGAGATGATGTTACTTTCAGGCGCACGTGTAATTCAAGGCAGCTCCATTACAAAAAAGCTCACTCAAGCACAGATGATTCTGGTACAAAATGCAGGCAAATGGCCTGGTCAGAATCTCCCCTCCCTAGAAATTATGTAACTTTTTGGAGGGGATTTGAGATTGTTGTACATTTGGTAAACTCCTTTGGTCTTGTAAGTTTCCTTTACTTCCTTCCTATACTGGTTGGTTTATGTCAACTTGATGCAAGTCAGAGTCCTTTGAGAGAAGGAATGCCCACACCAGTTTGGCCTATGGGCAAGGCTGTGAGCATTTTTTTGACTGATGATTGATATGGGAGGGCCAAGCTCACTGGAGGTAGTGCCAGTCCTGGACACATGATATTTTGTATTACAAATATGTGATTCTGGTCAGCTGTGTATGAAAAGTTAGATGTGATGAACAAGAGTGAAATTTTCTGGGAGGTGTTTCCTCAGAGTCAGCACACAGAAGCTGTGTTTCTGTGGTAGCTAGTCTTATACCTCATACTGGCAGCTAAACATGGTATTGTGTGAGAATTTTCCAGGTGTTATTGGTTTGGGAAGCATGAAGAGTTCATGGAGGGCCACTGAGGCTGGACAATGTGTGGCAGTGCTGAAGAGAGGCTAGGAGAGGCCATTAGTGAAGCTGCAGCCCCAGTTGTAATAGAAACCCCAAGATTGATGAGGTAATGGGTAATTAGGGTTTGGGCCCATGTGGCAGGATTAGAATGCCCAAAGCGAGCCCAGAAGAGGCTACTGGTGAATGTGCAGCTCAGTTACACTGAAGACTCTAGAACTTTGGAGATTTCAGTACATGGGACAATTACTTAAGACCAAGGATTACAACAGCTGTGAAATGGAGCTGGCCTGACCCTAGGACACAGCTGTGTGTGCTTCAAAGGAAAGAGTCATATGAAAATGAGTCATAAAGGTCTGAGACTGAGCTCAGTAACTATTGGACTCTGGTTTTGCTCTGAGTGTGACTGTTATCTGCCTTTTTTCTCTAGGAGTAAGAAGGTATGTAACTTTCTATCTTCATTATAGGAGCCCACAGTTTAGAGACTGAGTCTTTAAAGAAACTTCGGATATTTTTGAGAGACGTTGGATATCCGGGGAGACTGGATATTTTAGAGAAACTTCAACCTTTGAGGAGGACTTTGGATGTTTTAAAGAGACCAAACTTCTAAAGTGTTTGGATATTTAAAGACTGTAGAATTTTTAAAAAGTGGGATGCTTTACTTTTTTGGTATTAATATTAATGAGCTCTTGGGGATAAATGAAAAGGAAAGGTTTTAGATGAACAGTGATGTGTTCACTTGACACAGCTATAGTCATTTGAGAGGCAGAAGCCGAGACTGAAAATATGCCCCCACAGATTAGCTTGTGGGCAAGCCTGTGGCAGATTGTTTTGATAGAGAATTGATGTGGGAAATCCGAGTTCACTCTGAAGCTGGTGGTCCTGGGTACTGTTTGAAAGCAGGCCGAGGAAGCCAGTAAGCAGCACTCATCCGAGTTTTTATTTATTTATTTATTTTTAGCTTCAGTTATGACCTCCAGATCCTGCTCTCAGTGTCTGCCCTGACTTCCCTCACTGAGGAAGCATGACCTGAGAATAGTAAGATGAAATAAACTCTTCTCTTCCCATGTTGCTTTTGGGCATGGCGTTTATCACAGCAATAGAAACCCTAACTAAGACACCGAGTTTTATGGATCTTTCTCCTTCCTCTCAGAGAGAGTGCTTCAGTTCAGATGATCTACAGCACGTGCAAATAAGGTTTGTTTTAATAACACCTTTCTAAGGACCTCTGAGGGACATCCAATATCCAAACTGTCACAGGGTTGCTCAAAAATTTGTCATTTTAAAGCTGCTATTATGGACATTTATTAATATTTTTTGGCATTTTGGATAATTTTATAATGGTATATAAATCAGTTTAAAAACAAAATTGTGTGTTGGTTTTCTGTTGCTATAATTAAGTACTTATGATAATTAACTTAGAAAGAGAAAGTCTGCAGAAGGCATTGCACGCGCAAACCCACAGTAGCTGTAGCTCAATACCCGAGACCTAGAAAAAATTCCAGTATGGATGGGGGAGGGGATTATCAAGTCCCATCCCTAGACAAAGAGCTGTTGATGACTGACAGCTGTTGGGGAATGGAGAATCAGTTTTCTTCAAAGATGCAGGTCCTGAGAAACTATCCATGCTCTAGGGGATTGCCCTACTACACCCACACACATATAGGCAGCCTTAAGTTGATGTAGTGGAGAGAAATGTGTATGTGAAGTGGTATGGGAAAGGGAGCTTAGAGGAGGAACTGGAAGAGGTATAACAGGAGTATGTTTGATCAAACATATTACATGCATGTATGAACCTCTTAAAGAATGAAAAAGGAAAATGTTCATTTTGGGTTGTCATCTAATGAGATTTTGGCTCGTGGTTGATTAGCATGTAGCTTCAGGCCTATGATAAGGCAGCATTTTATGGTAGGAGTACACAGCAGAAGAACACTGACTTTATAAGGACACAGTAAGAGAGGAAGGAAGTGCCAAAGTCCTGTTATGACCTTTGAGGGGATGTTCAGTATACAGATGATAGGACAGTGTTACTCAAAAGTCTATAGTCTTTCAGGTTCTGTTATAAAACTCTATCAGTATTTTTAGTACTTCATAAACAGTAAGTATTATGGAAAGTTTTCAAATATTCAGTAGTCAGGTAAGCATTAGCTAGTGCTAGAAATTAATGATAAAATTTTCTCTGTGCATGAGAAACAATTAATCTCCCTATATAGTATAAGTACCAAGGCTTCCCTGGTCTGTGCATCCATCCATGCCAAAGTGCAATGCCCAGGTCTATAAACTTGCATGTAATCAGCACTCCACAGAGGGTAACAGAGTCTATATAGCAGCAGGAACTAGCCAGACTGTGAATACATATGATGAATACTCAGTGCAAGAACTTAGTCCTAAGTTAGCAACTCTTCTGGAACAAAGAGCTTCCTCGGGAAGGAGAAGCCACCACTAACTGGAACCTTTTTCTGGATTCCTCTGTGGATGCTTACTGATGGAGTCAAATGAGTCACATGACCCACACAGTAGGAAGCATTGTCTCTCTGCCAGCCTCCCTGTGGAAGCTCAGTCAATATTAATTGGATGAATGAATGAACTGACAAGAAGTATGTGGCAGGTGATGTGGAAAGGCTTGCCCATGGTGGTCATATGGGGCTTTTTGGCACACAAGCAACAGAATTTGGAGGTTGTTATTTTTTCCTAGCTGGTGGCCAAAACAATGGCTTTGCAATTGACAGTGCTTCCACATTCAAACACCTCTTAGTGTGTTTTCTGCCAACATTTTTTTTTTTGACTTGACATTAAACAGGGCTACAAAATTAGTTCTTTTACATAGCATTTTAAGTTCAAAAGACAAGAAAATGAAAGCCCCACTCTGCTACTCAGACATAAATTTCTAAGAGCTGCCCAAGAATTTGGGTTATTTGTGTTTTATTTTATTTTTCTAAATATATGTTCTTAATGTATAACTTAAAATTACTTTTATATTTTGAGACTATAATACAATTATATCATTTCCCCTCCATTTCCTTCCCCTAGCCCTCCCATTTGCCCATCTTACCCCTTTGTCTCTTTCAAATCGAGAGCATTTTCCATTAATTGTTGTTATATACATATATATGCGTGCATATATAATACCTAACTATAACCTGCTCATTCTGTATAAAGTTACTTGTATGTATATGTCTTCAGGGCTGACCGTTTGGCTTTGAATAACTAATTGATGTGCTTTTCCCTGGGGAAGACTATTCCCCCTGATCTCAGCCGTCCTTAGTTGCCTGTAGTTCTTCGTGTAGGGCTGAGGATTCCCGATGACCCCCTCCCACATCCACATGTCTACTGGTGTCGATGACCCCCTCCCACATCCACATGTCTACTGGTGTCCTCCTTGTTCAACTCCTTTATATTCATGAGACGTTACAGGTGGTGTTTCTGCCATTACTAGGAGATACAATCTCACTCCCTGTTCCTCTGGTTCTTAAATTCTCTCCATCTCCTCTTCCATAATGATCCCCGAGCTTTAGGTGGAGGAGTCGTGTAGTAGATGTATCACTTGGGACTGGGCTCAGCAACTCTACATTTTGATTGGCTGTGATTTTCTATAATGGTTTCCAGCTGTGACAAAGAGAAGTCTCTTTGATGAGGGATGAGAACCACATTTATCTGTGGGTATAAAACATATACATACAAGTAACAAGTACTTGGCATATACTTAGAGATTATGCCGGTTTAGTAAAGTAGAAGTTGTAGGTTCTCCTCCAAGATTCTTGACTTCACCAGCCCTGGGTAGTTGCCTAGGTTTCCAGTACCAAGCACCATCTCCTTCCCTCTGAGTGGGTCTTACGGTCAATTATAGAGCTGTTGGTTACTACCAAGGTAAGCATGTCACTGCCACACCTGCATGCTTATTGTACCATGTTTGATGCTGAGATTCACCGGCGTCGTCTGAGTAAGACTGTGGGTTGTTTCTCTGCTTTGAAAGCTTGCATGGTGTCTTCTGGTACCATGAAAGCTGGCCCCCAGGAAAAGTCTGTCTATCAGTTCTAGCTCGGGTCCTCTGGGCCTGGTGTCTTAAATGCAAGATGTATTTAGCAATAGAGACTTACCTTGCACCTCTGAGGGGCAACCAAAGACAATACATTAGGCTGTGTGTTTGGAGAGTCTCTTAACTGCCTTGACCAACAACTTAAAGAAGGTTTCTCATGCCTGGTATGGGGTTTTTGTTAGGTGGTCTTTGGCTGTTGGTGGGAGCATTGTCAGTCCAGATGGGAAAACTGAATTTAAACTATGTATGTGTATTTGTGCTTATGTGTAGTACCAACTTATGTGTAGTAGAGGTTACATAGTTAATAGTATTTCCTATGACTTTCAGACATCTTTATTGTCATTTTACTCTCCTCCCTGCTTCTATATTTATTTCCTTCTCCTCCATGATTGTACACCCCCCCTTTATTTTATTTTCCAAAACATTCATTTTAGTTTTCAAAACAATAAGTTTAGTTTTACATTAATTTTTGTATGGTATAATGTTTACTCAAATTGTTTTTTTACAATAAGGGCGACTGTCACCAATACATCTGGGGAATGAACACATTGGCCCATGGTAAGCAGCAAAAGACAAGAGCAGAAGGAAACAGGCACATTGGAAGCAGTGAACATTCAGAACGTCTAGCCCCTTTGCGCGCTGTGCAGAGGGGAAGAGATTTGTAAAGGGAAGCAAAGTAGGTGGCTCAGAGGTTAAGAGCACTGGCTGCTCTTCTAGATGACCTGGGTTCAATTCCCAGCATCCACATGATGGTTCATAACTGCCTGTAATTCCAGTCCTATAGGATCTGATGCCTTCTTCTGGCTCCCAGGGCACCAGACACACATGTGATACACAGACATGCATGCAGGCAAAACACACACATAGAAAACAAACTAAAAATTTAAAGATATGTGAAGAAAGCTCAGTTGACCACGTATCAGGGGGTAAGGGAATATGGCTGCCCCTGTGTTGTTGGCTTCTTGATTTCTGGTCCTAGCTGGTGAAAAAGACCAAGATATTTGTATGGCAATTCAGAATCTACCTGATAGGCCCCTCTGACATCATGTCATGCGCTCTGAACAGTTTTATTCCAGGCCATCATCTGCATTCCTTCTCTAAATCTGAGAACCATAGATTTACCCCCAGGTTCTCATTCCTGTGAACACTCTGTTCTGCTACCTGCTCCTTTAAGGGCAGGGCATGGGATGATCATAGAGTATTTTTGCTTTTCATGTGACTCGGATTATGTCAATAGGAAACATATGCCTGTTGGACCAGCTAACTGGAAATTCAGACTGCTCCCAAATAGCTTAAATATGGCCCTGTAGACACCGTGATGCTTTAACTTCTGAGGCACTAGTCATCTCTCAACACATTTCAGAATTTTCTAAGTTATCACTTACAAACTTCCTTCACAAAAGCTTGTTATAATGGAGTTCATCTCAAAGGACTCACAAAATGATAACAGCTCTCTCAAAAATATGTCGTCCGATTTCTTCCCAATTTCATGCATTTTGTCTACTCATGTTCGTGTTCCTGGATTGGTTGAACTCTTTGGAGTAACTATCTGACACTTCCCTTGTAACTTTGAATACTGACGTCCCTTCATCCACACTGTCCCTTCAGATACCACTTAAGTAACAATGAACAGACGAAGATCCCCTTCTGAGTTATATTATTCAGCTTTCACATTGAGTTTCTGGTTAAAAAAAAAAAAAAATCGAAGATTTTTTCCTCTTAGACAGATAAAGAAGCATTTGACAAGTACATCCAGAATAAAGTGTTCTTTACCAGCCAGTTTTATTCAGTACAGATTACTTTCTTATGTAAATTCTGCTCACCTATAACAGAAGGCAATCTCATTTAAGAGAGAAGAAAATCAGTGTAGATCAAGTATTAGGCCACAGAACAATCACAGAAATCCTAATCCCTATCTTGTGCGTAGCAGGATTCCCCAAATGTCAATTCTCATTTCTGGACAAAGGATCTTCTCTGGTTGAGACCTACTGCCACCTCACTGTGTGGTGTTGGCATGGGTTGCTGCCATGTGGTCAGTTATTTGCCTTCTGTTGGTAGAGATACCCCACAGCGCCCACCCCTGTCCAGCACACATGCTCCTCCACATGAGCTTGTCCTGGTCCACTCACCTTGCTCTGAACTAACTCTTGGCTTGCTGCCCTGAATCCAGTAACCTTCATATGCACCTGTTCTAGGGGAGTTGCTGAACTGGACAGCACTCTGCTGACAGAAGCAGTGAGGGGTGACTTGAAGTATCACTGAGGCCTACTCTGAAGGATGTAGGCAACTGTATGACAGTCTCTGTCCCTCTGTCCCTTACAGCCCCTCTCCTTTCTGTTTCCTCCCTTTCAACTATTAATTGTCTCCTACTTGGGATTAGATCATAACCAAGTGGATTTCTTAGACAGAAAAACAAAGCCTCTCTCTGTAGATATCAATTGTGGTGGTAAACAGATCATTTTGAAGGTGTCGACACACAAATATAGGCTCGTGTTCTGAACCAGGGCCTAAGACCTAAGAACAAAATCAGTTCTTACGGTAGCTTCTGGGAAGACATGAGTTTGTTGGGCAGTCCAAACAGCAGTGTGTATCAAAGGCATAATGACAATTATGATATTAATGTTGGGAGGGGTGACAGAAGTTCTACTCAGGGACCGTAGGCAGCTGTACAAATGAGAACTTTCACTGTTATATTGCACTGCCAAGAAAAGGAAATTCTCCTTCTTGAAGCCATTATCCACTTGAATTGTAGGTTGCTATTATGCCCAAAGGAAAAAACCCATACATTATTAAACATTAAATTTTACCTTGGAAAGGAATCAGAAAGTTAGGTCACTCTATCTAGTATAAGTCGGGGGCTTTCAAGGATCTCCCAATTTTGCCAAGACTTACTTTCCTTAACTTACCAGATGTTATCCCAGTAAAAAGCTTGCTAACTTGATTATCTGGGGGATCTTAGCACAGGAATGGCAGTGGGTAATTGAGAATCTGCCACTGAGGAAATGAGAGGGTTGTTATGGGTGTCTATGGACAATCCTTCTGGGGAGAGCATGTAGAAGCCAAGCCTCAGGTAGATGTGTTAACACAACAGTGTGCAACTCCTCTGGCTTGAGAGCTGCTCCCACAGGGGTTCACTCCTTACAATCCACTGTGCCTATTGTAACAGTCAACTGCAGTCCCATGGCCAAGAGCCCATGTTCCTACACAAAGAAGAAACTCTGTGGAGCAGGTTTCAGTGAAGTCTTTTGTGGTGGAATTCAGGTGTCATTGAGGGAAACCTAGAAGCATGGTTTTGGGGTCTCAGGACCCTAGATGGAGCATGGTCAGCCCCCATTGAGAACCCTGTTGTATGCTGCCTTCCCTACCTGTTTGTTCCTGCGTTCTCATGAGGATTGGCGCCATCACTGCTTGGGACAGTTCCACTCGCCACGAATTGCCTTAAGGTTCAGTTTGTATCAGTGAGTGTTTATATAACCTTTTAACATATATTAATCCTTTACGTAATCAATTGCCAGGAAATAATTTTTACAATAGTCTCCCACTAAGAATGGACTCCAGTCACACAGCAGTGTCCAGTCCAGTTGAGCACTCATTTCAGATGGACAGGTGTCTGTGTGTGCTGTTTTTCCCCAGCTTTGGGTCTTCTTCTCCTCATAAATCCTAAGGCACATTAGAATCCCGTGGGCCTCTTATCACAGAAGCTGTCCTTAGGAGCTCCAATGTCCATGGTAGACCTACCACTGCACACATAAAATCTGTGTGGAAAATCTGAGAACACCACCTTAATTGATTGGCTCTGACATGTCCTAAAGTCTGTCCTGTCTTTCACACCGGTTGTATTGATGTCTCAATTCAATTTTGCTTCCTTACATAAAGTTCTCAACCCCTAAGAATCTTTTATTTTGTCCTGTGTGTGTGGGTACCAAACTGAAGGTTTCTTGGAACATTGTAAAACTGTTGTAATTTTAAAACACCAGAAAAAGAGCAAGTGACCCAGGGCAGTACATAAACAAACCGGTTACAAGCTTAGTGCTGAAGCTGTATGAGACACTGTGGTTAAAGCGACTCTTTAATATATTACTTCCTGAAAGATTCGCCTCATAAAATCTGCTGCAGTGTTACTGCACACTAAAAATCTCAGTTTAGCTTTGATCCGTTTTGATCTTTGCAAGTCACCTTAATGATGACACGCAGGTGACTGTGCTAAGTAGCTTAAAATGACTTTTGGCCAAATGGAATAAAATTTCTGCTGCAGTTTACTTATCCTGCGTCTCTTACCTATCTGGAAGAATTCCTTGTCTGGGGGTGTTTCTACTGTGGCATTTTATGACCTGTTAGTATTAGTTTAGTTGTTTAGGAAGGGCTATTGAGCTTCAACAGGATCCAACATGAGGCTAAAGGGGGCAGCACTCCCATATCACTTCAGCCCACCCGAACAGTGACCTCAGGACTGGCCCTCCACTTTTCTGTTTTATATGATATCCCTCTTGTGTGTGTATATGTACATGTGGTCTTGGGGATTGAACCCAGAGCTTTGCTTTGCACACATCATGCAAATGTTCTTCCACTGAGCTACATCTTCAACCCTTGATGGTAGAGACAGGGCCTCACTCTGCACTGGTTTGGATTTTGGTGCCCTCTCTGTTCTGTCTCCCATGTGCTGGGATTGCAAGCATGTGTTATAATGACACTCACCAAGTTTTTACTGTTTATGTTACCAGCACACACAGGGGGAGGATCTGTCACACCACAGTTATGCCCGTGCCCCACGTCTTCTTCTGTGTCTGCTGAAGGTGGTTTACATGTCCTATTCTGTCAGCTATGGCTTCATATTCAGTTTTTTCTGCTCATGTAATAGGTATGAACTGATATTTGTTGTTAGATGGGCAGATTGCTAGGTCTTTGAGACACAAACAGGATGTGAATTGGACACAGGATGCTTGTGTAGCTTAAATCTAAGAACAGGAGGAAAAAGGATCCAGTGAGCTGGCTCTGCAGTTGAAGGCACTTCTCAAAAGCTTGGAAATCTGAGTTTGATCCCTCGAAGTCATGTAAACGTAGGAAAGAAGCAACTCCACAAAATTGTCTTCTAATACACACACACACACTAAAAGTTTAAAATTTAAAATACAAAAAGCATGGCAATAAATATATGTATAGTTGCAAACTGAGAAATTGTTACAAATTATTTTATGATACCTTTGGGAAGGTGCATCTGTGGAGGCAAACAAAACAGAGCTGTGTATTCTACAGGTACACATTTAACTGGCATGACACTAAATCCTGTGTGAGCGTGAATAATTTACATAACCTCTAATTCTTACTTTCCTTACCCACAAAATAGAGATAATAATGACGGCCACCTCTAAAAGCACTGGGTTTGGACAGTTTATATAAATCACCCGGCACACGGCAAGTGCTCTGTAAACAGGAGCTCCTAATTATTATTTATTAGGCTGAGGTGTGACGGCCAGGTGGGGCCAGCCATGCTTTGAGTTGTGAGGAAAAGCATTCCAAGAGGAGAGAACAGCACACCCAAAGCTGCTGGAGCTCACAGAATCCGTGGAAAGGCTAGTGTCGCTGGAGCCGTGCGAGTGAGGGAGAACACGCTGGGGGATGGCGTGGGTGGGCACCATATGGTGGCTGCGTGAGCGCCAGCCCAGGGAAAGCAGATGCCGGGTTCCTTCAGAATTGCTCCCCCCCCCCCCCCCCCAGAGAATGTGAAAGGACAGAGGGCAAAGATGTTGAGAACGTGTGTAGCAAGTCCGTGGGACTCAAATGAAACGGGAGAGGTAAAAAGATGACCGGTACCCATGAAAGAAGAAGTAAAAGGAGAGGATAGCAGGTGGCATCCATCCCATGGGAGAGATGCTTCAGGAAGAAAACAGGATCCTTAGGTGTGCTGTTTAGGAGAGCGCCTGATTTCTGTGGGTGACAAAGACCAGGGAGTGACTCTGAAATCGCACACTGGATGAGGTGGGATGGTGACGACAATCACGGGGAGGAGACACGCATGGGAGTGCGTGCATTGAGTGCGGTACTCATAAAGTCCTGCTACCAGCCTATGTGGCGGCGTTGCATGAAGTAGGAAATGGTTCCCCTTCTCCTGGGCTTTGTCACCATTTATCAGACTCTGTCAAGACATCTTTGTTTTGATGTCTTTACACAGCTGTCCGCAGGCTTGATCTAATGAGAATAATAGAAGTCTGGGTGAAAGTGACCAAAGGCTCATGAGTGAGTCTGTTGGCTGACAGAGGGGTTGGGGGAAGCAGTGAGATGAAGTGGTGTGAACATAGGGGAAGGCAAAAACCGAGGTTTATGGAGCAAGAACTTCATTGTATTTTTCCCCAAGTCTTTTTTAAAATATTATTTATTAATTTATGCACTATACTTTGATCATATTCTTTCTCTTCCCCCAATTCCTCTCAGATCCTCCCCACCAGGACAGAACCTCATATTCTCTCTTTCTTAAACAAAAACAAACAAATCTATACAAATGAAAATAAAAACAACAAAAAAGAAAAAGACTAACACACACACACACACACACACACACACACACACACACACACACACACGCATGGACTGTATTTTGTGTTGGCCAACTACTCCTAGACACAGAGCATGCCTGGAGTGTGGTTGATATAACCAGTGTCACTCCACTGGAGAAAATGGATTTTCCTTTTCCCAGCAAGTATCAATTGTAAAGAGCTTCTTGGTTCAGGGTGGGATTTTGTGTCTACTTCTTCTCAGGCATGAAATGTCATCTGGTTTGAATCTGTGCAGGTCTGTGCCTGATGTCTTAGTCTCTGTGACTTCAATGTGCATCAGGCCTATTGTGTTTGAAGATGCTGTTTCCTTGGAGCCATCCCCACATCTGTCTTTCCACCTCCTCTTCCACATCTTCTCCCCATCCCTGAGCCTTAGGGAAGGGGTTGGATAAAGACGTCTCATATAGAACTGAGAGCTGCAAAGCCATACTCTCTGCTCACAGTCAGGTGGTATCTCTCATGGTTCCCACCTTATGGAAGAAGAAGCACCTCTCACAAGGGCTGAATGATACACAGATCTATGGGTAAGAATGTCAGTAGGAATCATTTGATTGTTCCCTTAGAATAAGATGTCAAATATTTTTCTCTACAAAATATGTCTAATTTCCTCTACTGCGTGTTTTTCCTTCTTCCAAAATTTCCAGTAAGTAATTTGTGCCTCTTTTTATGTAGATCTTTTGTTTTCCTGAATTATATATTTTTGATTTATAGTAGCATACTTTATTTCGGTCATAAAACATTGAAAATAGGAAGGTCCATCTTTGTTTTGAGGATAGTAGAATACGTTTGTGGCTACGAGGATGAAGAACATCGTTTATTACTTTCTTCTGTGATGATATATTTTTTCTCTCCTGGAGTATCATTTGAGGGCAGGCAAGAAGACTCCGTGAGTAATGGTGTTACAGCCACGCCTGATAATCTGAGGTTAATCCTCAGAACCCACATGACAAATTGAGAAGATGAAAGAGAATCTTTAAGGATAAGCATTCTACATCAGTGATCAACTCTTGGTACAATCCGTCTCATCTGAATCCCTACCCACACCTCATCTCTGCTGATCACCTGGATGCTTTTGAAGCCAATTTCATCTGTAATTATTTCAGTACAGAACTACTAAAGAACAGTCATAGGACTGAGTCAGTCAGAAAGGGGGTTTATTTTGCAAGTGTGAGGACACATGTCAAATTTTGGGGTGTAGTGATGTGTTTATAATCTCAGTGCCGGGGAGGCAGACACAGGAGCATCTCTAGGGCTCACCGGCCAACCAATATAGCCTAATTGGAGGACTCCAGGACAATGGAAGATATTGTTTTAAAGTAGATCAATGGCATTTCTGAGAATGACACTAAATATTGTCATCCTGTATTCACAGGCAAAAATATGCATGTTAACATGTACTTATGTACCCACATACACATGCATCATATTAAAAATTTAACCACAATGCTATTATCACTCCTAAAAGTTAATAATACTTCTTACTTCTTACATATCTTGTTGATGTTTGAACCTCTTCATTTATTTATCATTTTAAAACAGTTTAACCGATTCAGCATCATAAAATGTTCATGACTGTAATTAACTGATGTCTCGAATCCTACTCACTTTTATAATGGTCCCATTTTCTGTTTCTTTGCAGCTCAGTTGTAAAAAAGAACTTCAATGTATTTTATTTGTTCTAGAGAGATCTAGGTTTTGTTGACTTACTCTGTGTGGTGGTATTTTATCATGTCCCCATTTTCTATGCATGTCCTATACAGTTTGTTATCTCTGTGGCCATAGAGGCCAATTGGATCAAGGTAAAGTTTTCTGAGGACTGTTTGGTGGTTGGTAGTGTGTGCTACCATCAGGAGTCACATAGTGTTGGTATCTCACTGTCTCCCTGTGGACCTGTTGCTCATTGGATGGTGTTGGCTCATGTGTTGCTGCCTCAGTCCCAAACTGAAGGTGGAACCCGGCCAAACAAGTTAGGCCACATTTATTTTTTAAAGCAACTTAGAGAGAAAGAGCTTGTCTCACAAAATAATTTATGGCTAGGTATGATACCATATAAAATAAATATACTTACTCTAAATACTTAATTTAGTATCTTCTATTAGAAACACATAATTCAGTGAGCACACTGAATTTTTTGCTATTGTTGACACTAAAATTACAGTGCATAAAATTCTAATGTTGATTTTTATTTAAACAATTGTGAATTCCTATTTTGATGCAGATATGCTCCTGAGGGAACATCCCCTGTCTCTCTGTAGCTTCCTGGACAGCATGAGGTAAGGTTGCTTGGTCTCTTCGCCTTTACCATACTGCGTTCATTACAATAGACCCACAGCAAGAGAACCGGCTGACCATGGGCTAGAATACTTTCCACAGTAATATGAGGCTGACTGACATTGGAGCACCGTTTTGATTCAGGTCTAACTTCTATTGGTTAGAATTCTGTAAAAAGAAACTTCTCCACAACCACTTGCACATAATGCTCAGATCAGAACAAATGCTCAGTTCTTCCCCTTTACTTACAAACTCTCATTTTCTTATCTTCCAGAGGTGACCACTGACTTTTTAATTTTCAGTAATTTGTCTTCTAAGAATCATTATGAGTTTAAGAGTTTGGCTATCTCTGATGTGCTTCAATGTAAGCAGCAGCTATGTTTGACTCTTTTCCAAGGTGACCTTTGAAGTCTGTGACAGGTCTTCGTTAATAGGCTCCTAGTTTTCTTATATGCCACACCAAGGTGTCTTGTCCCTTATCTGCAACTGGTCATTTCCAACAACTCTGGTTTATTTTAAAGGATCTTGATTATTTTGAGACCACAGTCTAATTGGCAGAGATATTCACTACTATGTCTCAGATACTATTTCTAGGGCCTTTCTATTGATGGCATAAAAATACATACAGGTAAACATAGGCTGTGGAGATGGTTCAGTAAGGTACATGCATTTGTTTGTCAAGGCTGACAACCAAGCCCTGGAACCCACATGGTAAAAGCGGAGACACAATTCCTGAAATCTGTCCTCTGATCTCCACACATGGCAAGGCATGCTAAGATACATATGTACATGTATACACACACAGGTGCACACATACACACTCAAAAATAAATATTTTATTTGTGTGTGTGAATATGATGGCAAATGTTTTTATTTATTTCACTCTGGTTTGGTTTAAAGAACAAACTAATGTATTCTATTGGGACAACATTGAAATCTTTCAGAATTCTATTGATTGGAGACAATTTTGAGCAGATGCCTCTTGACAATTTTCCTGATATAAAGTTTAAAGCAAAAACATGTTAAAAATTTTAGAAAACATGTAAAGATAGAAATACACAAAGTTTAAAATTACACTTGAGACAGAAGCAATCACCTTTTCAAAATGCAAAGCAGAAGGCACATATACTACAAAGTAAGTTTTGGCTAGATATGACATCACAGTACACTTACAGCACTCTAAATACTAACACATTGAGGTTGTTTTTGCTTCCCAGGTCTTATCACTTGGAAGATATATATACATAAAATTCTAAACCAAGTTTTATCTTAAAATTTGATTGTGTATTTTGAAAGACTATTTTCAGAAAGGGAAAAGATTATTTTCTATATCATATACCGCAGCCTTATCTAACTCATTTTGCTTCATAATAAAATAGTCGGATTATCTTCCATCCTTATCAACTTGACTGGTGATTTTTAACTTGGCATCAAGTGAAATATTTGTATATGTTCCTGCTTTTAGACATATACTCTCCTGTGTCCCATGCATTGGGTTTCTAGGTTCATACTTTGTTGGAATTTTTATTTGTACTAAATGGACGAGAGCAGAGAAGACCAAAAATAGCTCTGCCCTAAAGTCAACTTTCCCATCCGTGCTAATTCAGGAGTGTGGAGGAGAGACAAATTATAAAAGTCCCTATTTTTGTCACTGTCTCTTCCTCCCCACCAGTGCTTTCACATCTCTGAAGACTTCTCATCCTGTCATTAAAAGGACATATTTTGGCATTAGATTAGACTCAGAGTTGGGGAGTGAGTTGATGAACATGTTTTTGACTCTCACAGGAGCCCAGTTGCAGAGTTTATACCAACCACTGCTGTTTTATGCTCTCATGACCCTTTCTGCCTCCCAAGAAAGCTGCTGAGGACTGCAAAGGACTGAAGCATGCTGGGGGAGCATCTGTCAGCTGCTAGGATGACAAGCTACCTAACAAACCCCACCTGGTACAAGCAGCAGATGCCACAGTGAGAATGTCACCTCACTCCTAAGTGGTGCCCAGGTAGTGACACTGTATATTTAATAGGTTGTGAACAGAGTAGGAGGACTTCCAACATAATATATGTTTATCAAAACGAATATGAATTTCATAAGTAGAGATGAAAGGAATCTTGATGGTAGAGGCTGATAGAAAATCAAAAAACAGAATCGTCTTTTGTTGGTATCTGGGCTGGGAGCCTGGGGTGTGGAGCACTCAGAACAGACTAAAGATCAATTCTTCAGAGTTTATATTTTCAGTTCTCAGAAGATACACCATCATTCCATTGAACCCACTCATTGAACTCAGAATCACTTCAAAAAAATCATTTCACATACACAATTAATTTCATTACGTATTAAGAAATTTAGGAATAAATAAAACTAAGAGAAAACAAGAAGATGTAATCATGGGCTATCAGTCTTTGTACAGCACGTCAAGACAACGTGCCTTTCCCAGGGATTTTGCTGGTGTTTCATTTGTAGATGATTGAGTACTTTTTAAATGGTATTTTGCATTTCCCAACCAAGTCTTTCTTCTGGGATTCTTTCCTTTGAGAAAGTGTAGGATAGATTTGTTGACCCAACTGAAAATCTGACACCACCTAAAGTTTCTGCATAACTTTCTCCTCTGATAATGGAAACAGAGAGGTAAACAACTCAAAATATCTTCAGGAAGCCCCTGTAACTGACCAGATTAACTAGGTCTCTTCCTCTCAGAGTAAGCAATCACTCTCAGACAAAACCACCACTAACCAATAAGACTCTCAGACCAGAAGAAGCAGAAGAAGCTGAAACCAGCTGAGCTACCCGAAGAAAATTTAGACCAGCTAAGGCATCTGGCAAAGACATTCTCCAACCTGGTGAGCTGCTTGCAGGCTGTACAATGTGTCCCAGGTTCCCAGCTTTTTTGGTGAGCTGTCATCTATGCTGGGGTGGGCGTTGGTGATGCAGCTGTCTTTGAGTCACTTTTGCTCCTGTAAGTAACCCCAAACCCATATTCCTGTAAGTGACCCCAATAAAACTCATGGTTCACCAAGTTGGACTTTGCTAGTATCCGTACTTTGGTCTGTCATGAGCTCCCTATAAGGAGTGAAGGTGAATAAACAAGCATGGTGCATTGCCCCAGGAAGTCTTACAACACAATAATAGCACATATGCTCACAATACACACACACCACACACACATATATATGTGTATGTATGCATGTATGTATGCATGTATGTATGCATGTATGTATGCATGTATGTATGCAGTATGTATGTATGCATGCATGTATGTATGCATGTATGTATGTATGCATGTATGTATGTATGCATGTATGTATGTATGCATGTATGTATGTATGCATGTATGTATGTATGCATGTATGTATGTATGTATGTATGCATGTATGTATGTATGCATGTATGTATGCATGCATGTATGTATGTATGTATGCATGTATGTATGCATGTATGTATGTATGCATGTATGTATGTATGTATGTATGCATGCATGCATGTTTGTATGTATGTATGTATGTATGTATGTATGTATGTATGTATGCATTTTTGTATTCTAACTTGCCCTTCTAAAGCACTGTCCCTGTTCTTGCTCACTAGCTGGCCCATTATAAAGTGACATTGAAGTGTCAGACTGTGTTTCTGCTCCCCTCCGCAGGAAGTGGCTCTGGGTCACACTTGGGAGTTTATTCTCACCTTTTAGTGCTCCTGTGAAACCATAGGAATGACAAGTTAATGAAGTCCCACAGAATTTCTCATTTTAAAGCACTTGAAGCTATTGCATTTAAACATTTTTAACAGGAGAATCTTTAATTCATTGATGGAAATAGCTTAGCTGTTCAGTTCACAACACTTATTTTTTAACAGCAGGGAACATTTTATCATAATCTTAGAGAAGACAAAGTGTAGCTTCATGGCTCTGCCCATGTACATACTTCATTAGAAACCATTCTATTTTCAGAAGAAAAAACCCTCACACTATTTTAATAACTTGAAAATTATTCATAGGAGCACATTTCTTATCCTACCATTTCACAAAAGAGACAGCTTGTGAAAGCCAAGATCTATATATCAAACTCCAAAGCCCCTTGCCTCTTTTTCCTAAACCTTTGTAGAGAAATAATTGAAGATTGAAGTTACACTGCACAAACATGCTTTATCTCAAAGTAATTAAATTTAGTTACAAATAATTGCATATTTAATTGTAAATAAAATCTTTATTAAAAGCAAAATAATTTAGAACAATTTTAAACACTTTTTAGCCAAAGTCAAGAAATATGAGTGGCCTCTTCCTTCATGAGTAATGTGAGTCCTGTGGCCACAAAAGACCAGAGGTCTTAGGTCAGACTAGTGGCTGTTTCACCTGTATAATGAGCTTAGAGGATGTTCATGTTCCAGATAAAAGACCCCCGGGAAGGGGGGAGAAAGACTCTCTGCCTAGAAGATCCTAAAAGGAAAAATGAGGCAGAGAGACTGGAAGACTCTACCTGAGCAGGCTGAAACTGTCTTGCTGGAACAGAGAAGGGCTTCAATCTTCACATGGGATGAAGGCTGAATATGCTTGATGGTCTGGGGAAAGGTATGTTTATTCATACACACACATGCGTGGGTAGATACCAGGAAGTAACAATTGTTTTTATGATTTGACTGGAAGCAGGGTGGGTTGTTTTTGATACTTAGTCATTGTTTCTGCATGTGGAGCTAATATTTATGGCTAGGGCCTGTTTTCAGTACAGCCTGACTCTTGACCTGAAGTTAACTCACATCGGTTACTGAAAAGTATGGCCTCTTAAAAATGTATGTATGAGTGTATATATGAATGAACATGAGTGCCTTGGGATGATTTTGTGCTATGTAACAGCCATGACTTTTGCATCTTCTACTTCCTTCTCCCTAAAATACAGAAATTTTTTTAAAAAAATGAAACTGTAAGAGAAACATTGGACTTTAGGAATGTGGACTACAGGCTTTTGGATGTTACTAGTGCAAAGGTTAGTTCTACATCTCCTTTTGGATAGAGTGCTTGAGCCTGATGCTTTCACATGTTAATTTTGAACCCCCCCCCATCATAAGATTTACAAAAATAGCTAAAATTTAAAGTGTTTAACATCTAAAGTGGTTTACATTGATAAAATACTCCAGTAATACATATTAAATAGTTATTAGATTATTATGGTTTTATGATACATACAAGCCTGGCTATGGTATTTACAATGATTTATTTATATGTTTGTCAGATCCTTATCTTATTTTCATGTAAACTACAGAAAAATAATTTGCTAACAGTATCTTTGAAGATCTGTTAGCTTAACATCTTGTATTTAAAAGGTAACATTAGGGCTGGAGATATATCGTAGCTATTGAAAGTGCTTACTGCTCTTGCAGAGAACCCAGATTCAGGTCCCAGTGCTGACATGCTTATACCCATGGGAACCCCAGTTCCAGGGGATCTATGGCCTTCTCTTGACTTTCACTGGCATCAGGCACACATGCAGTAGTTCACTAAAGTGTAAGCAGGCAAATCACTCATACATATAACAAACATAATCCTTAAAAAGTACACATTCATTAAATAGTCAAAAAATCTCTAAACTACATTCTTTTTTTCTTGACAAACAATATTTTTAGGATTGGCCTACATGTAGAAATAATTTAATGTGATTTCTAGGCCTTGGCCTATTTAAGATATACACAGTTTGTCAATAAGACAATGAGGCAATTGTGTTAGGATAAATTGCTAACAGATATGTTTTGTTGTAAATAATATAAAATTAGGTTTTTAACATTTAAATATATAAAATATAGTCTTGTCTATGGAACATTTGGGAACTGTAGTGGTTTCAGGCACTTTTGAGTAAGACATAGTCATGGTTTTGAAGTTTAAGGACCCCTGTAGGGGTGTGGCCAGCCCCCTTTGAAGTCTGGTTGCACATTGTCTACCCTTCCTTTTTTGTTCCTGCCTTCTCAGAGAGAGGATTGCCACTGACACTGTGTGGGACAGTTCAACTCTCAGAAATCGCCTTAAGTTTTGATTTTGTATCACTGTGTTTATATAAGCCCTTTAACAAATATTAATTCTTTATATAGTCAATCGACAGTGAATAATTCCTACAATATCTGGTTCCCAACATGGGGTGCCATTTGTTCTATGCATTTCCAGCTTGTGGTCCAGACCTGAAGACCCGCAGTCCCACAGAAACACACAGAAGCTTATATTAATTATATGTTGCTTGGCCTATGGCTCAAGCATATTGTGAGCTAATTCTTGCATCTTAATTCAACCCATTTCCATTAATCTTTCCTGCCATGTGGCCCATGACATCTTGCTTCTTGGGCGGCTAGATCTCATCTCTCTGGACTCCTCCCTCCTTCCCTTTTATGCTCAGATTTCTCTCCTGCTTCTAAAATCCCTTGTCAGAGGCTAAAGCAGTCCCTTTATTAACCAATAATATTCACAGAATACAGAATGACAACATCCCACACCAGGGGACAAATTCAAAAGGAAATCCCAGGCCTTTTGAATTAAGAACCAAGAAAACAGGTAGGCTCTGGGATGGAGGTCTGAATAAAGCTACACAGGAAGTAGTCCAGCAAGACAGTAAAAATACCAAGCATCAGGACAGACACACTTAGAGCTACAGTCAATGTCTGAGAAGGAACAGGAAAGGCTGGGTTCCCACACTTTTCCCCCTATGAATTGGAGTCAGAAAAGCAGATAAGCTAAATAATAAAGATCTGTAAACAACAGCATTGGTAGAGAGGTCCATAGTGTATAATGTTACAACCTTTGGAACAGATTGAACTGTCATGTCTCCACCTAGAACCAAGATAAAACTTGGGGTGTGATACTTCCCTGTCCCTGTGTATTGCTAACAAAAATGAGAGATGGGGTCAAAAAGTGATTAGGAAAGAGGTGCCTGACCCTCTGGAGCCTCTAAATAGTCTAATGGTTGTCTCCAATGTAATTTATTTGGCAAAAATGTACACTATAAAATAATCAAGATAAAAACAATATCATTCACAAAAGAGTTCCTCTGTTCATCATACCATTAAACTCATTATTTGTATTATCAGTGTATAAAGACAGATACAACTTGGTAAAACACCACCAGACTTTGTTCACTTTGGGTAACACACACACACACACACACACACACACACACACATACACACACACACACACACACACACAATTCACCATTACCAGGAGCATATAGTAGTTTCATGTCAAATCCACTTGGAATCTTCTTTTATTCTTCTGCATTTTTAGTAAAGAAACCCCATTTCCTCCCTGTATACAGTGAGCTCCTTTCTCCCCCTTCACCTGACATTTCTTTAAAATTTTCTTTTTCTTTAAATAGTTATAGTTCCTTGGAGCATTGAGACATTCTTTGAAAAGCTTGGTATTACAATAGACTGTATATTTAAAACCGTGGTGTCTTCTTAGTTTTGTTGTGAGTGTGCTCTTTAAGGTGCTAGGTGAGAGGCATTTGAGCTCTTCGTAAAAGAGGAAGAAGCAAAAAGTTTATTCAAGGTGAGTCCTCATGAGATGTGTCCCTGGATGTTTAAGTCTCAGAGACTCTGAAGCACCATAGGGTTCTTTCCATTTTCCTTTATAGTAGCTAGGAGGGAGGGAGGGAGGAAGGGAGGGAGGGAGAGAGAAAGGAAAGGAGAGAGAGAAGGAGGGAGGGAAGGAGGGAGGGAAGGAGAGAGATAACCACAGTGTGATATATATGGCTTTATCATTATCTGATAATTTAAATCTTAAATAATGTAATTCATACAGTTGGACCTTTCTGTACTTATTTAGCAAGTTTAGTTTGTCTTTAAAACACATTTAGAACAATGCTAAAAAAGATACAATAGAAAAGTTAGTAACTCATCCCAACTATAAAGATCCACAGTTTGAGGACCAGTGAAATAAAATACACAGATTTTAAAATTGTTAATGTCTTAATAGAAAGATACCATTGGAAACTAGAAGCTAATTCTCATGTCTAAAGCAACAAGATGTTCTTAAACAGATTATTTTTCTCTGAACAACATTTTATGAACTTAAGATTATATTTTGTCAAGAAATTGCTTTATGTTTTCTGCTGCTGTGCTTCACTGTTTGGGCTTTTGGGAAACTGTCTTAACAAAGTCAGAAGTCAGCTAAAGATCAGTCTGTGTTGACATCTTCTACATGACTGCTTTGTAAACAAGCATTTTAAACTGACTTTAGTACATTTAATGCTCTGTGTATCTGTGACTAAAAACATTTATAGCCATGTTTCTAAATGTCGTATTATGCAAAAGTGACAGTTGAAAGTATGTTAGGTTAATACATTCAAAGTAGCCAGTAGGTGTTACTGCCCAGCATGGTGTATTCTAAGCAACCTGAGGTGCTTCCTGAAGGAGACTCAATAAAGGGTTTTAAGAGTCAATAGCTGCAGCCAGAGCCAACCAGAAAATGAGGCAGGGCAGGCCTGGCCTGAGGAGTCTGAGTTAACCCCACTCAGTACAGAAAACACCAAGAGAACAACCATGACAGCACCCTGGACGAGAAAGAGATAATTCTTGGTGACTGTGAGTTACAAAGGGCTAACAAGAACTTTCTTCCCGTCCACACAGCAAACTTTGCACTTTTAAAGAAATAACTGATACAAATGATGGAATCTGCTTGTGCTCTATTGGACCTTGCCAACATTTTTTTTAGTTCCCCTAGATACTAACTCCTGAAACCAAGGGTACCTGCTTAAAATGAATAATGAGGGACTTTCAAGGACGCTCCATTATTTGTATGATATAATGTTGATCTCTTAGTGTCTTAACAGACTAAAGGCTTCTAAACATTTTGACATCCATATAATCTTATTATTCAAAACCAAGGTATGTATCCATTTACTATATATGATATACTTACAAATACTCTATGCTAAGAAGCGTTGTTCACAGAAGCTTAGCTTCTGACAAAGAAACCTGAACATCATTTTGAGATGCTAGAACACTACCCCCAGGACAAGGAGAATGGAACTCAAGTGTATCTGGCCTAACAACCACTTCTTTATCCGAGCTGCAAACAGCCAGGCCTCAGTGGTTTTGCTGGTACAAACTCTTTGACACTGTCTCTTACCCACCCACAGCATGGGATCAAATCAGACCAATCAGGATGAATCATTTCCTAGCATCATGGGACAGTGGAAAAAAAATCACCAATGTCTTTAGAGAATATAGTTCCAAGATAAAAGGAACTGTTGTCAGAACTGAGATAAAGTCATGTTGGTCATGGCGGTGCTTGCCTATAATCCCAGCACTTGGGAAGCAGATACAGGATGATCTTAAGCTTGAAGACAGCCTTGGCTTCATGACGAGATAGTGTCTCAAAACATCAAGATGTAGTTGCTTGTGCCATGCCTTGAAAAATAATGGAGGCTATGAAAAAATGTTTTTCATGCATAGCTGCCTGGCACTAACTAAAAAATGTGTTCTAACCTTATATCCCACTTTCATCTTCTTTATTATATTTGTTTCAAACAGTGGCATACTTTACTTCAAGGTTATGGCATAGAAACAGAACGTGGGGAATTGTAATAGGCTTGGCAGAAATGAAGATATTCTAAATAAACACTTGTATCTCTCAGTCTGATTGAAACAATAGACCCCCCCTCCCCAAATAGAAACTTTCCCCAAGAATCTCTTGGTGTGACATGAAAAGGCATCAGTCAGAAAGGAAAGTTGTCTCCCAGAAAGAGATTTCAAACAGTTCTAACAACTTGTCAAACCACCTTACAGGTGAACCTGAAGCCCTGGGTGGGTCAGTGGTGGGTGTGAACACAGCTTCATTGGGACTGCTTAAACACACATATGTTTGGCCCTTTATTTAAACTATAATGTTACTCCAGGACCCCAAAGACCCAGGAGGGAGTTGATCTGATTCTTTGTTCCTCTTCCAAACATGGCCACGATGAATGAATTTTTTTTTCTTCTTTCCATAATTTGTCTCCTTTGATTATTTTATTGAAGATGAGTGACTGAATCTGGCTTGGGGCACAGACTGTGGCCCGATAGGATTGTTAAGACTATCTATTGAAATATGTGTTATATTTTTAAAAAATTACTCTGACACATTAAAATAAGACAGGCTTTGGGGGATATTTTGATAAGCATGGGAAGTATTTCTAATGGAATTTTGAAGTGAAGAAGAGAGATGAGCGTAGCTGGGAGCCAGTGGTTGGACAGTTGCTAAGAGGCTGAGTTCTTCTCTGAGTTGACCTTATAATAAAGGCCAGGATCGTCTGATACTGAAGACTTGTAGTGGGAAGTTAAAACTTGGTTCATTATTGGGGTGAGGTGAACTGTGGGTAATCTGTATAGATAGAATCCGTGTCTGCAAGTATGGGGGTAGAAGCTCTAGATGGATCTCTGAGAGCCCAGGGCTGGGGCCCCCATCAAAGGAGGAATCCAGACTGTGTAGAAAGTCTTCATCAATAAATACTTAGATTTCTCTATGCAGAATGATTTAGAAAATTCTTAGTGTCTGTATTTGAATAGATAACTCAAAAAAATAGATTTTTAATGAAGCATTTAAATCTCTGGAAAACCGAATGCTCTTATATTATTTCTCTTGCCATGATCTAGCTTAGTAGTGAAGACAAATGAGAAATTGATGTGTTTATCTAAGTTGTTCTATAACCAACAAAGACTTGGGAGTCAAATATCGGGGTGAAAACCTCAGAGATCAAAGTAGTAGCGAGAAGTGACCAGTTGACCTTATTCCCACACTTCTGAGATCTAAGAGCTGCAAAATCTCCAAGTCTCTCTCTTCTTCTTCTTGTGTGTGTGTGTCTTCCCTATACATATTCATGGTTTCTCTGTGGCTAATTCCAGTCAGCTAGTCGCTGGCTCTGCCACCTGGTTCAAGGTTAACTTTATTAATCCAGTATCTGGGTGTGATCTGATACCCCACAACAAGAAACAGCTGGCTGAGGCAGCAGCACAGCTTTGTGAATATGGATCAGAGAGGGTTCTGATAATGAACCCCAAGGCCTAGCACCTTGACCTTGAGGAGATACTAGGCATCTTGGGTCTTCTGCCCTTCTGTCCCATTGTAAAATATGGAAGGAAGTTTCTGACTCTCCCTGGGGATAATAAACCCCACTGAATTCAGGACACAGTCATAAGTCCTTTTTGTTTAAAGATACCTCTTTACAACCGATTCCTCCCCAGATTTACCATAACAACACAAAGGTTTTCCTGTTTTATTTCTAGAGCCTCCTGTGCCGTGAAATACTAATTAAATAAATTTGTGTGGCTGGCGTGCTCTGCTGTAGAGGCTTCCCCACAAACCCACTGAGAAATCTTTTTCCTCTATGTTTTCATTAGCAAGGCTGCTTCTGTGAAATTTATCAGTGACCCATTATTTAGAATCTTGCTTATAGTAGCAGCACAGTTCTGAGGGTAAGATGCCCTGAGTGTCCAGATCAGAGCACCAACTCACACCTAGCACAGAAGCGGGGAGTGCCAGGTGGCGTCCTCTTACCTTGGCTTTGAAAGCACAGCTCCATCACAAGTAGCTTTGACTCTGCTCATCAGCAACCCCCTCCCCCCCACACACACAGGCTGCATGAAACAGTATTGTTGGCTTATGTGTCCCTGGTACCAGTTCTATAATAGATGACAAATGCATTTAATCTAGGTATGATACCAGTTCCCTGTGAAAATTTTTTGTGTGCCTTTGAATTTGGGCTATTTTTGTTACCTAACTTGGTGTCATAGTCTGTACCTTGAGATGTCAAGTTTATCTACTCGTCCTTGAGGTAAAAAAGCCAAATAGTGGGAATCAGAAAAGGAGATTTATTTAATATGGTCATATTGAAAAGAGGGACAAAGAGAGATACAGTGACCCCTGAGTCCATCTATGGGGTCGTTAAGTGAGATTCAGGTTTAAATAGAGGACATACACATTTCAGCAGTCCTGATTAAGGTGTGGCTCTGCCACCATTGACACATCATTGTCTCGTCTTCATTTCAACCTGTAAAGCCATCTGACAAATTTGGGGGTTCTCTTCCCTCCCGGCCTGTCAGCCATCTCTCCAAGAGGATTAACAGATAGAAGGACAATGGAAAGCTTTGGATGTGGCCCCTAAGCACAAAGGGAGAAGGCCCTCCAGGAGACAGATTTCAGTGAATTAGCTCAACTTAATGCCAGAGTAGAAAGAATATATAGGATTGGGGAGCTTGGGACAAACCCTTATTTGCACTGTTATGCTCCTGTCATAAGGCTTGGTATAGCAGGGGCCTGTAGCAGACCTCCAAGCACAAATCTTCTAGCAGGAATCTGTCGAGGGTCGAGCAAAAGAGGAGCAAGGCATCTGGTTTAGAGACAGACGACAAATAAGAGAAACATTCTCCAGATAAGGCTGGGTAGAGAGCAGGATGCCTTGCTGAGGAGAGGGAGTTTCCATACTGAGGGGCTTAGAGAAAGCTGCTTGGTTTATGGCAAACCTCTAACCATCCAGCAGCTGTATTTCTACAGGAACCCTGTGAGATCTCTCTCTGGGAAACAAATTCCCCTTTAGCTGGATCCTTTCCCTTCTCTCAGCATGAAATTCTGGAGAAATCCCTATTTCTTTAAGGTCTATAGTTTTAATTTCTTTAAAGTCTATTGTTTCAGCAATCTGATACATTGAGAGACATATGTCTCTTTAGATTATGTGCTTAGCCTAATAGTGAGATTGCCAGGCAAGTCATATTTCCATGAACCCTGTGCCACGCTTGCTCAGCACCTGTTCCCAGGATTCCTCTAGAGCCCCTTTGCCAGATAAGTAGCCATTCATGCTTCAAGCTCAACTAGCTTCTTTCTGAAGGCTCCCTGATCCAGATAGGCCTCTCTGTTCCCCTCTGAGACATTCCCATGGCACCCTGTGATTCTGCCTTCACAGCCCTATCAAGGGGCCAGGGAACCACCAAACTGGTCTAGAGAGATTGCTTCAAATTGAAAATGCCTGAGAAGGGGAGAAGAACCAATCTTGCCTCAACTTCCTTCAGCTAACAAGATGGAGAGCTGGCTATCACTAAAACACTGGTGGGAAGCTCACTGTGGGCACCTGAGCAATAAGGGAAAATAACTTCATGGGAGCAGAGCCTTCCATCATGAAGGCCCTTTCTCCTGCTCCTCCTGCAGGCTGCTATAACCCTACCCCAAACTCCCTGGGTATTCTTGCTTCTGTAAGATATTTTTTTTCCTCTCCTATTAACATGTCCCTTGTCAATTAATTCTCAGCTATGCAACCAGTAGAATCGAAATTGGTAGAGAAATCTCAGCACTGTCTATAACAATTGATTTTAGCATGATTGTAAGTCTGAGAGCATAGTTAAATACCCTCTTTGTACTCGATGAATTCTCCAGAAGACTGCTAGCCTAGGCCTGGCCTTGACTGTGTGATTATTTCACTTAATTTGCACACGAATATCAGTTTAATTGAATGTAGAATTCTTGTACCAAAACATCTTCCCTCCCAAAGGCTAACTAGAAATTTTTCAGCTGCACTTCTTTGATTATTGTTATCATTTATTCTCCTTATACAAGTGTCAGACTTTCCCACCCAGCTCCGATCTTTCCAGAGTGTTGAGGACTATCCTCTGCTTTTGGTAACACTTTGCTGTCTACCTCCTGATTTGATCAGAAGTAACAGCAGGAGGTCTGAAGGAGGGTCAGGGAGCTAGGCTGCCTTTCTCCCAGTTGCCCTGAGCAGCAGCATCTCTGGCTGTGGTAATCCCTTTGCAGCACTGGGAGCAGCAGCCACCAAGTCCTGCTCCTTTGCTTCTTCAGCTCCAGAGACAGTAGTTTCCCACTGCTGATAACCTCTGGTTGCCTAACTCTGCTTGCCTGCATTTCCAATCCTCTGATTAAGCACTAAATGTCCTGAACCATTAGAGATTACCGTCTGTGGAATTAATCTTGATCAATCTGCTTTGTGACAGCCATTAGGAACAGCTATTTTCTGGCTTAGGTGCAGGCCCAACTTTCCAAGGTACACTAATAAAGCAAGAATTAATTGAATTTAGCAGGTTAATCTCCTAAGTGACCACTCCTAAGAGGGAACCCCATCTAAGTAGGCAGAACCATCTTAAGAGTTAAAGGGAGGAATAACTATTGCTTAATAAGATCATGTTCTTGTCTTCCGCAGGATTCCCATTCCCTCGTGCAAGTAACATGAAGTGCTTTGGGTTCTGCTGAACTGGTTCACCTTCCTGAACCGTGTTTCAGGAAAGCAGAACATTTCCTTTTTCACTCCTTTTGTCTCATTCTCTTAGATAGCCAGTGAGTTTCCAGGACCCAGTTCCCCAAGAAAGAATCAAAGATGTCACAATAATCTAGTATGTGTCGTTTCCTGTTTGCAGAAGGGGTTGGTGGTTGTTGTTGGCTTTGATATGTATGTGGCAGACAGAGAGGGGCCAGGAGCATTTAGGATCCCTACATTTTCTTAGCAACTATGCACAGGTGAGTGCTATTTCCTTACAGCATTTTTCTAGGGATTGTAATTATACTTTTAATTTTTGACTGTTAAGATGAATTTCTCTGGTCCAACAAAATTTTCTTCTCATTGACATCTTGCTCTTTGTTTCTGTTCACCGCCACTACCTGGGGGAGCATTCTTTGCTTGGATATCCATAATACTCCTATGTACTTGTCATGTCCCCAAGTACTTCAGTTTTTAACTATTTTCTCTTAGTAATTTTGATAATTATTTTTTAATATATTTTCTTCACATTCTCAATTGTCTGCTTAGCTGCTCCTATCTCAGGTTTTTAACTTGGCATTCATGTTTTTCTAATAAAACAATCCTTCATTACATCATATTTTCATAATTATTCAACTTAAATAATTTCATTATTTATATAATTTTTGAATTTCTCTTAAATTATCACTATATATCAAGTTCATTTTTCCAAAGTCTACTAGAGACCTCTGTTTTGAGCTAGAGCATCCCCACCCTCATCCCCACCCTCATCCCCACCTTCAGGGCTGCTTTATTTTTTCTTTTGTCTTTTTTATATGTTTTGGGTTTAAAAATATATTTGTAGGTGATGTGATTTTTCTGTTTATCTATCATTCAAAGGATGCTATTTACTTCCCAGTGTTAGTTTAAAATTAAGTAAAACTTGATAAGGATTGGTGTGTCTGAACAAAGCCTTCCTTTTAGAAGGGGTTGGGTCCAGGTAAAAGAATAAAGAAAAAAAAAATCCAAAAGATAGGAGATTTGGGATCTAGCAGGAGGAGTCAGTGACCTTGGATCTGAGTTGCTGACAGAAAATACATTTTGTTCTGCTTTTGTATTCAAAACCCAATGTCTGTTTCAAAAATAAAATAAAATAAGAGCTTGGATGGGTAGATAAGCAAATGAATTAGTTCAAAGTTCAAGAGTCTTTAAAGTAGTCATCACAAGAAAATCTCCATTAAAGCGAAGATCATATTTTTAAATATTCCTTTTTTTTTCAAAAAACATACTGTCAACTCCACAAAATTGTACATTTAAGTGAGATTAATGTTTCTCAAGTTACAAAGTGCCGTTTCCATTAAAATGCCATTATTTTCTAAATTCTGAACCAATAATCCTTTTTTTCTAGATGTGGACTGAACAGATATGCAAATGAGTCATCTGAATTGCAAATAGTCCGTGGGAAGCAGGATGGTGTCAAGAGCAGAGCACTTAGTGAAAACCCAAGTCCCAGTTCGTCTTTTTCACTGTACCCCGTGCACATGCCATTCACATGATGTCTCTAATTTCTTATGTGAAAAATCTGCTTTATCTACTTCAAATAGGGGACCCGCGTGCATATTAAGTGGAAAGCACTATGCAATCTGAATTGCCATTATTATAATTTCATGAGTTGATTTAAGCCCAGTGTCCCAGTTAGAAGATAAAGAATATGACCGATTCTCAGATTGGAAGGGAAAACGAAATGAGCAAACAAAAACTGCAGATGATCTGTGCACTAAAGGCAGAACAAAAGGAAGGCATGCTTAATGGGAGAGGCTGAAGAGAGAACACCACCCAAGTCCTCTACCTTCAGAATGACAGAAACAGCCACCTTTGAACTCAACTCTCAAATGAGAATAAACAGACATTTATTGATTGAAGCACAGTGAGCAGATTCTGCTGAGCAAATTTGATCCCTGGATGAACTTTATTTTTCTAATGGAGATGTTGGAGATGCCATATTTTTTTTTAAAGCTGAATTGCAGTGCATTAAAGATGATGTTTTCCAGTGATTGCAGCCTGATGACTTTCTGTGGTCTTCTGTCTGGGCACTAACATTTAAACCACTTCTGTATCCTAAAAGTTATGGCAGTTTTCACATCAACTGAGGTCCATTGTCCTAAGATAAGGCCCTGGCCATCTTCTCCAACACTTTCCTAAAAGTGTGAATGATCGCACCCTGTCTTCTATCTTCTAATATAATGATTTGACAACTCTTTGAATCTAAGATTCTTTTAATATTTCCAAACTTCCTTGTTTGGTTTCAACTGCCACACTTTCTAACATCCTACTCTTTAAGTAATCTAAAATGCCCAGTTGCTGTTTGCCATTCTTTAAACTTCTGAGCCTTACATATGGTGTTGTACGTATGCATAGATTGTTCATAGAACAGTCTTAATCTTCTGGACAATATCAATTGCCATTCCAGTGCAACTTTCCCTAATGGTTTCTGAGAATGCTAACTCTTCCTCCAGGAAGAATTAGTTACTCCCCTGATGTGGGATGTCTTTCTGTATGCTCTGAATTCTACTGGTTGATAAAGGAACTGTTTTGGCCTATGGTAAGAAGCAGGTGGGAAATATGAACATAGATAGAGGGGAAGGAGGGAGGAGTCAGACAGCCATCCAAGAAAGCAAGATGTAAAGAAACACAAGAAAGCAACGAGCCATGTGGCAATACACAGGTTAATGAAATGGGTTAAGTTGAAAGAGCTAGCAGATAATGATCCTGAGCCTGATAATTTGGAACTAAGTGGATTTGGGACTGCAGGTCTAGACTTTGGGCTGGACAGGCCATAAACCTCAGGCTACACTCCCCCTTTTCTGTTTCTACACATTCTATACCCTAAGGGCATCTGTTGTGTGCATAGATCTGCCTCTGTATCTATCTTCCTACCACACCCTAAAATCTCCAAGGCCAGAAACCTCTTCTTTTGTTTTTATAGCAACCTCATTCCTCAATACGAATTGCTTTATGATGATACAATGGTAAGATCAACTTGTAAGATACGGAATTTCAAGAGATAGTTGCCAAAAGTTGGTAAATAAACACATGGAGAGGGCCCATTATTCCCTATTTCTTTCTATCTCAGCCATTATTCTTTTATGGAGCTTTTTTATTCAGGAGTAATACTGTGTGATATGTGAACTACTATAGGGATGGACAACCAGCATTTCAAACATGTGCCTTTGGAAAGGGAGAAAAGGCTGGGAATGGTGCCAAGTCATCTGTCTGTTGCTGCTTGTAGCCTCTTTGCCTATATAAAACTGCAAACTAGTACCAGTTGCAGCATGGAGAAATGGCTGAAACACTCTGGGCATCCCACGCTTGAGCACTGTCAAATAAAAGCTTCTCTCTACATACCGTGTGGCAGCCTTATCCATGTCGTCAAGTAGGACCAGCAACTCACTTTGCATTGTTGTAAGAAGAAAGGCTAAGAATAGGTTTGACTTTGCAAGAAACAAAGGCTGGAAAATAGACACAAAAGCAGCATATATAGTGGAAGGAGAAAAGAACTCAGGAAACTTCTCCTCTGACCTCTACCCGCATGTGCCCAAAATCACACACATTCAGTTTCTTAAAAGTTAAGAAATGTGAACTGTTGTTAGAAGAATTTTCTTATTTCTAGCTCATCATCATTATGTACAAGTGAGGGCAGAATTCCTGTCTGGCAGCAATTGAGAACAATACTAGTTCTTGGTGATCAATTGAGTCAGTGAGCTTTTTGGCCTTTGAAATCTGAGTATAGTTTCATGGTGAGTATTGGAGTAACTTCTATAACTCAGAAGTCAAAAGAGAAGGATGCTTTCGCTCTTACGGAGTTCATTAATGCAATCAGTGTGTTTGAGAATGAATGAGACACTGTTCTAGGTGCTGGACCTGAAATGAGCGAAGTGGAGAACTGTGAACTCAGGCAATCTACACACGGGGTGGAGCTGATGTCTTAGTAAAGATTTCAGCTTCTCCAGACATCTTCGGGAGTCAGAGTCTTGCAACATAGTCCACCCTGGAGGAAGGATTTTCATGTTATGTAAACTTGTAAACTCAAAGTCAGAAAAGAATATTAAATCACCTTAGGAGAACTGATACTGAAAAACAGACTAAACTATAGTTAATATTTTAGTTATGAAATTAACATAGTGGTTGTTTGACCTGAAAATATGGGAGTTCAAGGCTGTTGTTAGCACAGTGGTGTAGAGTAAGATACACACACACACACAAATGCATGCACACACGCACACACATCTTGCTTATATATTCTCCACTAAGATGCCTAAATCTTCATTATATATCAGCTACATAGCACATGGAAAGCATAGGTACCTTGTTTATTATTGTTGTGCTTTTTTCTTTCCAGTGGGCTTCATAGTCATTGCATTGATTGATTTGTAAAATGTTAAAAGCGCAGAGAAGCTCTTTGGCTCACAGATTGCCTGTTTGAGCTGTGTTCTCTGCTGATGTAGTATAGGACTGGAGCAACTCCTTAGCTGTGTGTTCTCACCATAGAAGAACAAGGAAAGTCGTCAGGAGCAAGAGAGCTAAAGGTCACACGAGCTAGGAAACCCATCAGGATTGGAAGAGCATTCTATGAAACAAACAGTTTCAAGGCCACCACACTCCAATCCATCTTTTTGTAACAAATACTTTGTAGTGTAATTCTAAATGTGACAAAAGGCGTAGATAGTATAATTTACTTCACACAAAGTTTTTCCATAATACTCTGGATAATATATAAATTAACAAAGAAGAGAGCTATTTATATACTGTCTATATTATCATATATGAGTTTAGATATAATGTGACCTGGCAAAGTTATACATAGAATCAAAATGCATCCACTAGGAATAAAAATAGATTGAAAAATGTACATTGATTGCTTGCTTACACATCACAATAATTCAATTTTCCAAAATGCTTAAACTATAATTGTATTCTGGTTATATGCCTGAAATTGCAATGTATATTAAAGCCAGAAAAAACCAACCAAAAAGAATTATACCTATATAAAAAATATAGTTAGGTTCCAGGCTTAGATGTCAAGCAGGTTCTCATGGACATGAATGTCTGTCAAAACATCTCTAAGTTCTGTGAGATGCAGAACACTCTATAATTGAATGGAACTGTCCTGCCCATTGCAACATACACTATTCTAGCTCCTATTTCATTCTCCCCATTAGAATAACAAAAGGTCTCCTTGTTATTCATTTTTGCAGAATCTGTAGCAGGTAGCACTGCCCATGGTCTACCATCTTTAAGCTAGTCCAACATTGTTCTAGAGATGGGGATAGGCCAGACTTTCATTCGAATTCAGACATGCTTAAAATGAGCCAATCAGATCCATTTAAAGCACTTGGCTTGTACTTTGTGTTTTTCTTCAGTATCTGCAGTGCACAAAAATCTGAATATAGAATTCTGCTTCCAGGAATCTAAGCACTAATTGTGTATGTATATAATATAAAGAGTTACATGATGGGAGAATAGGGTGAGAATTTTGATTTAAACTTTCTATTGTTGTTATTCTCAATAATAAGCATGTTTTATTGTTTATTGTCTTGAATGACACACCTACTCAATAGGAAGTAACAAAGGTCTTAAAAATGACATTGCCAGCTTGAGCTATGAATTCAGCGACCCAATTGAGCATTCTAGTGTATTATTGCCATGACATTGAACTTGCCATCCTGGTACCATATTATCTGTGAACCACTTTAGAAGTAAAAATATTAAATATTCATTCTGTGTCAGCATATTCTAACTTTCATGCCCTTTCCTAGACTCATCCATTTCTTTGAAATCTTTTGGGGCAGAAATAAATTAACCAAAAGCTTGTCCTCTCAAAATGTGCGGGGAATTCTTTAAAATCAGACCTTGGTGCTGCCTACAAGAGTTCAGCACCACCATTGCTTAATATTATGTGAAGTGTCCGGTCAAAGATTTCACATGCCATCCTCAGGGGCTCTTTTTTAGTATTTATGGGACAAGAGGAAAATATTCTGAAAACTCTTTTTCTGTTTTCCTCTTGTTTCTTTCTTTTTCCCTCCTTGCTTCCTCCCCATCTCCATAGTAACGAAAGGAACTGGGGAGAGGAAAGAGGACTTCCCCTAGGGGATGCAGAGGACGGTGCAACTCAGAGCACTGATGCCATAGTTTAACACAGTATGACAGAAAACCTCAGAATCAGAGATTTTCTAAAATGACATTTTCTTCATATGCTCTTTTATATCTCTCACATTAAGAAATTGTCACCGCAACCTTTTTCTAAATGAGATCTTATTTGGAAAATCATGAATATTTTCTAAATTGGTTTAAGCACTGGATTTTCAAACTTAAGTTGGTTTGCTCATATCTGAGAACAATATACAATACAAAGAGGAAGTAACCATTATTTTATTCAATTCCCACACAGACATATAAATGGTGCAGTCTTAATAATAAGTATTCAGCTTTGAGAAATGTATTCTAAGGAATAATCAATCATATATCATATATCTTACCGAGTTTTATGAGCAAACTATGTCCCTTGAGTTGAAAACTTCCCATTTTAGCAGGCAACAGTCTGTAACATGTAGCAGCAATAACTACAGATGAATCAGCTCCTTATACCATTCAGGCTGTTGTAAGATAATACTTTAGACCTGGTAGTTTATAAACAATAGGATTTATTCCTAATAGTTGTAGGCTGGGAAATAAGTCTAAAATCAGGGCACAGAGAAAGGAGCAAATGCCATAGCTTCACAAGGTAGAGAAGGCAAGGCAGTATTTCTCAATTTCTTCTGCAAAGGCAGAGCTATCATGACTGACTCCTCAAACGTTCTTACTTCATAATACCATTACCTTAGGAGTTAGGTCTTAAGATAGGTATTTTGAGAGACATCAGTGTTGACACTAGAACAATCATTTTCCCACCTTGAAGAGTGATACCTTTAGACTGTAAATTGATGCTTTTGCTCATACATTTAACAGACCCCATATTGTTGCTGAAGAGTTGCGGCTTGGTTATGCGTACACTGCAGCTTCTTTGGGGGCCTTAATAAAAGTCAATTCTACCACAGGCCTAAGATTAACAATTTGCTTATTGTTGTGTCTTAAAATGAGCACAATAATTAAGATTGTCTATGTAATTTGATCCAAGGAGAAGTCTGTTGACAGTTAATAATTTTTCCAGAATTCTTTCCCAACCATTCCCACTCATATTATTTAACACTCCAAATGACTATATGGGTAGTAGGGCAGATTAGTGTTAGTTCTGCCTTCTAGAAAAGAGAAGCCTAGACATGGTAAGCAAGAGGCTGGGCTATCAGCACAGAGCAGAGTGTAAAAATTGTGAATCTCACTTACCTCTGTGTAATCTATTATTTTTTAGACAAAAAGGTAAAAAATAATTGATATATCTAGTTCTTCAATAAGGCCTGAGCTGGACCTGTTTTCTTTAATGACTGATATACTTGGCAAAGCAATGAAAAATCTCATACCTGGTATGAACTTTTCTGTTCTGGCAGCCAGCCCCTAAATAATGACATGACGATATGAAACATTTGTACACTGTGTGAAAATGGATTGCTGTGATTTGTTTTAATAAAAGGCTGGATGGCCAATAGCTAGGCAGAAAAAAGGTTAGTCAGGCAGAATGTCTGGGAATAGAGAGAACTCTGGGACAAATAAAGGCAAAGTCACCAGCCAGACATGGAAAGAAAATGGAAGGTACAAGATGGAAGACAGGTAATGCCACATAGCAGAACACAGATTTAAAAATACAGGTTAATTTAAGTTATAAGAGCTAGTTGAGACAAGCTAAAACTACAGGCCAGGTTTTCATAATAAATAATAAGTCTCCATGTTATTATCTGGGAACTGGCTGGCAGGAGTGAGAAAGTCTTGCTATATATGGCGCTCAATATAGAAATTTAAATATCCAAATAAAAGGCTTGAGAAAGCTAAGAAAGTTCTGAACAAGGAGCCAACCATGACTTCCTAGTCCTGTAGCCTCTCAGGCAGGCCATGGTTCAGCATACAGAGGCACAGCTACTGAGGAATCAGCCACCAACACCATACACTAAGCTGAGCCACATGGCAGCTGACGTGGCAATTTAAGATTTGACTCCTGAGGTCAGAGAACACTGATGCTATAGGCACTTAGTAAAGCCAAGTCTAGGCACAGAAAACCTCTAGAAAAGTGCAATATGTTTAAAGTGTGCTTAGGTACTGAAAACTATAAACAGTCATAGAAAAAAATAAAAAGTTAAAAAAATAAAGTCTTTAAAGAAAAAGTAAAGTAATATAAAAATGAAACAAAACAAAAAAATTAGCCACATAGGGCATTTGGATTCCATATGGTGTTTTGTTTTCTAATTCTTTTAATGCCAATGAGCAAACCGTAGCTGATGGAAGACACTGGATTGTGGAAGAGACTGCTGAATTAAACCAGCCTATATACTTTAGAAATGTCTTGTCTTCAAAATGGAAGTCAGGAAATGTGTTATGCTGGGGGAGAGGATATGCATTTGTTTCCACAGAAAACAAATCTCTTCAAAATTAATAAAGATCAAATTTGATTATGGGAAACCTCCAAAAAATCTTGGCTAGAGACATGAGGGAAAAAAAAGGCTATAGGACAGTTTATATATATGCTGATCCTTCTTCTAGTGGAACAGCTCTGAGACTGAGTGAGACATGATAAACCTTGTTGGCTACAGAGTCCTCATGACTTTACATTATGTGTCACCCTTTAATATGGATGGATAGAAAATTATATTACACTTTGATTATACAGTCCAGATGAACTTATAAATTTGAAAAATGCCTTTTACTTTCTCAAACATAGAACAAAAAAATCATCTTTAGCTTACTTGTATACACTTCACATTTTATACCTTTGTTAAAGCAGATATTTATGTTATATATATATATATATATCATATTTAAAAGTTCAAATGTGTGTGTATAACATTTAAAAGTTTATGTGATTTCAGAAAAAAAAAATACCAGGCACCCTAAAGACAGATATCCCAAGTGATCCTGTCTCAAAATGCATGTGTTGTAGATTTTAAAAAAATTCTGCATCCAGAACAGCTTCAAATCTTCTAGCTTAGAAGATGTTCCAACCTCAAAGACTACTCCAGTGAAGACTTCAAATAAACCTCAAATTTTCCCATTACTCAGATACTGAACAACAAATGATTCAGATAGTTCTCCAAGGACTTGACCATTATCACAACTTTTTCAGGGTCCGATAAAGATGCCATTTCCCCCAGACAAGTAATTTTAAGAATATGACATCCATATTCCCAAGAGGTAAAGGTTGTCGTCCTTGGTCATGGGGGAGGTTATAGATTTTTATCATTATTTAGTGGGGTTATTTATAAATATTTACTGGTCGTGGTAAAGGAAAAAACTAAGTAATAAGGTTAGATTCAAGGATCTCTTTCTAAAAATAAAAAGGGGATACAGAAAGGGTAGGAAAAAAGGTATATTACTGAATCTACTTTAAACTAAAAATCAACTATTAATCTCAAATATTTTACACTTGTATGATATTTTGTATATTGATACAAATTAAGGTTATTTTGTTATAACACCACACACACATGCGCACAAATATATTTTTCTAGTTTGCTTAAGGCAGTGTACCTAGGAAGCTCATTTAACAATATAATGTAAATTTCTAGTCCTTAGAAGTTATTATTACAAACTATTTAGGATAAGTAAGAAATACAGGTTAGTAGTTAGTGATCTAACAATCAAATTTGGGGCCATTTTAGGTATGTTTTCAAGGTCAAACAATTATATTTTAGATAAACAGATGGTTTTCAAACATTTCAAGGACCTACAGGATATAGCATTTAAGATGCTTTAATAACCTAAGGCTTTCCCTGACAGTTAGACATGCCTGTTACTGGCAGTATTAGTTACCTTCAAAACAGGATGATGGGCGTTGAAGAACCTCCATATGGAGTTTGCTTTTATTGTGTCAAAGTTAGTCACTGGGCAAGAAATTGCCCTTGCCTTGACTGCTGGCAGTATGTTATCCAAACTGGATAAGCAAGACACAAAAGAATGCAATTGACAAACTTTGCTGAGACAAGGCATGAAATTCCTTCAGAATTTCTGCTTCACAAAAAAGTCTATCAGAAAGATATTCTACGCCCATAGGACAAAGATGGATACCACAATTTTGCAGAGGAACCTTGGGTAACTGTCCAGGCAGTCAGATATCCTTGTCATTTCCTTAGTTTTGGAACTTGTTTGCTCTGCACTTCCTGTTTACTCAGGTAATATATCTTTCTTGGGTTTTGAAAGGGTTAAAGACAAGATAGTTACAGTTTTATAGTTTTCTTTGTCACCAAATTCAAAAGAGAATCTTATATAAGGTTGGGAAACACAGAATCTTAATTTGCTTATTTACCAAGGTGCTTTAAAGTCTAAAAATATATTTTGAGGATGGTAGTATAGTTATGATAGAAAATGATTTATGAATAAAAACTTAAATTCATCAAGATAAGATAGATAATAAAATAATTTCTCTGAATTTGCCAAATACAATGGTCTGGATACTGTGAATATAATTCTTACTTGATAATTGTTCTAATTGTATATAGTTTTACTGTATTACAATTAAAAGTTTTCCTTTTTATTTAGACATAAAGGGGAAGATGTTGTGGGATATTTGTACATGGTTTGAAGATATATTTCTGTGATTGGCTAGTTTCTCGACTAGTGGCTATATGGAGGTTCTTTGATGCCTGCCATCTTTTTTTTTTTTTAAGTAAATCAGTGCTGCCAAGAGTAGACATGTCTCACTGTCATGAAAAGCCTCAGGTTATTAAAACATCTTAAATGCTATATTCTATAGGTCTTTGAAGTATTTAAAGACCATCTATCTAAAATACACCTCTGTTTTATCTTTAAAAAAATTACTTAAAATGACAATAGGTTTGATTGCTACACATGACTGACTACTAACCTGTCTTTCTTTTTTATTCTAAATAACTTTCAAGAACTAAAATTTTACATTTTAAAATGAACTGTATAGGTATAAGACCTTAAACAAAATAAGAAACATATATGTATAGTATAACAAAAATAATCTTAAATTTGTATCAATATACAAAACTCCATACCAATATAAAATATTTGAGATTAGTGGTTGTTTAAAAGTAGACTCAACAATCTACCCCTTTATCCCATAATTTCTATACGATATGCCCCCTTTTCTTCTTCAAAAAGAGAGTCCACAATCTAATCTCATTTGTTAAGCAATAACAACCCCCCCAAAAAAAACCCAATGACAAACACCCATAACTCATCAAATGACCACCCACCTAACCTCTTGGGAATGTGGGAGTAGTATTCTCTAGATTGCTTTCTGTTGTCTGGGAAGGGATGGCATCTTTAGAGGACTCTGAGAAAACTGAGATAATGGTCCAACCCTGGTAGAGCCAGCTGTATTATTTATTTATTTATTTATTTATTTATTTATTTATTTATTTATTTATTTATTTATTTATTTGTTCATTCATTCATTCATTCATTCATTTATTTATTTATTTTAGTCTGTATGATGGAAAAGTATAGAATGTATTTGAAGTCATGGCTAGAGTAGTCTGTGAGGCTAGACCATCTTAGCCAGCAGCTTTGAAGTTGTTCTGGATGTAGAATTTTGAGGAAAACCTAACAGAGGCATTCTGAGAGATTGGATCACTTGGGATAATGTCTTTATTGACATCTTGTCCTTTCTTTGAAAATACATAAACTTTTAAAGTTAAGAAATATATCTGTATTTGTACAAGTATGGGATGTGCAATGTGTACAAGTCAGTCAAAGATGATTTTTTGCTTTATGTTTGAGCAGGCAAAAGGCATCTGTTAACTTTATAATTTATTTGGATTATATAACCAAACCTCTATCCATGACATAAAAAATGGCATGTAGGACTCTGTAGCCAACAAGATTTATCACGTTTCATCCAGTCTCAGAGCTGTTCCCATAGTAGAGGGATCTGTCATCTTTCTTGGTTTCTTTTTTCATGTCTGTAGTCAAGATTTTCAGGATGTCTCCCCCAATCAAATTTGATCTTCATTAATTTGGAAGAGAACCATAACATTTTATTTGCTGTGAAAACAAATTGATAACCATTCCTCAAACATACATATTTTCTGACTTCCATTTTGTAGTTAAGATACTCTTAAAATATATTGGCTGGTTTAATTTATCAGTTTCCATAATCTAATGTCTCTCAGCTTTTGCACATTAGCATTTAAAAAATTTAAAGTCAACAAAGTACCAAACAGGATCTAGACACCGTGTGTTGTTTTCCCACTTTTTACACAGCGTTTTATATTAGTTTATTCTTTCTTTAAGGACCTTATGACTTTTAAAGAATTACTTTTTCTATGACTGTATATACCCATTTTTAAATGTATCTGTTTAAAGGTTTTCTCAGTCTGGACCACTTTACTGCACACCTGAAGGCTTCTCTCACTTCACCAGCTGAGAACAGCATTAACTTGCCCCAGCTATTCGAATTTTCTGAGCTCATACTATTTCTACTTAGCACTAGCTACTCAAGTGCTGGCTGTACAGCTGCAGCACCTCTGTAAGCCATAAGCACTGGGTTACTAGGAAGCTGTGTCTATTTGTTTGTTTTTAAAGAAATCTCAGGCCATATGTGGAAAAACATGCCCAGAGATTGGGCACCATATGCAACGAGGTGGGGTTTTTTGTTGTATGTTTTCCTTTTGTTTTTTCTTCTGCCCTGACAGTCAGCTCCCAAATAATGATATGAAGACTTCTTATATTTTATGAAATCTCAGCCTATAGCTTAGGCTGGTTCCTAACTAGTTCTTATAATTTAAATCAACCCATTTTTATTAATCCCCATTCTGTCACATGGCATTACCTCTCTTCCATCTTGTATCTCCTGTGCCCTCTCTGTGTTTGACTAGCTCATGTCCTGCGCACCTAGATTCCTCCTCTTCCTCTCTTTTCCTGGAAATCCTGCCTCTACCTCCTGCCTAGCTATTGGCTGTATATCAATTTCAGCAATACATCTTCACACAGTGTATAAATATTCCACATTACACACCCCATTGACTTTTACTAATTCTCAATTTTGTTGGTAGTTTCATTTTAAGGAAAATTTCATAAACTATAGATAATGGGTGTTTCTTAAGGTATCAGCACCCCCGTATCATAGTACAGAACAGGGGAGCCTACACTACTACTCTACTCCAATGCTTTATTCATCTGCAGCTTTCCACCTAGGGTTTGAGAATGCTCCAATGCAGCAGAAGCCTGCCACCAATTGTTGGAGAAGGGAAAGCTACTATTATTTACCAAGAGTCCAAGTTCCAAGTGGAGAGTTTAGATCCATTACTGAATTTACTATTTTTTTTAATTCTCAAAAAGAGTGGTCATTTCCTTTTTCTTTTTCCTTTTGTCCCTAAATTCCTACTGGAAGTTGTAAAATCAGAACAAACAAACCATAAAGAACACAAGTGCGGCGGTTTGAATGGGTGCAGCCTCCATAGGTTCCTGTGTTTAAATCCTTAGTCCATATTTTGTAGAAGTCTTTGGGAAGGATTAGAAGGTTAGAGGAGGTGTGTCATTGGCAGCTGGCTTTGAGGTGTCAAAATCTCAAGCCAGTCCCACTGGCACCCCTTCTGCCTCGTGGTTGTATTCCAAGATGTGAGCTCTCAAATACTGCTCTGTGCTACACCTGGCTGCCTGATGCCATCCTTCCTCTCATGATGCCATGACTCTGAAAATGTAGACCTTGATCATGGTGCTTTATCATCGCAATAGAAAAGTAATCAAAGGCTAAAGAGATGTCTCAGAAGTTAGAGCATTGGCTGCTCTTCCAGGAGTCCTGAGTTCACTTCCCAGCAGTCACATGGGTGGCTAACAACCATCTATAATGAAATCTGGTGCTCTTTTCTGGAGTGCAGACACACATGTAGGCAGAGAACTGTATCCATAATAAATAAATATTTTTTAAAAGGAAAGAAAAAAAAGACAGGCAGACAAAGAAGGAAAGAAAGAAAGGAAGGAAGAAAGAAAGAAGCCAAGACAGCCAAGAAGACAGTCTATCCAAGGAGGACTGTAGATGACTAAGAAGTACCCGTCTTTATTACTAGCTTTCTATTGTTTGCTGTTTTGACATTATTATACTGTTACTTATCCCATTTTTAAAAAAATAATGAAATATTTAGACATGCTTATCCTATTTTTAAAAAATAATGAAATATTTAGACATATGATTTTAGCCCTTTTAATTATAGAGTTCTGGTGATTGGTTGTATGAGTTTTATCAAGGGGAATAAAAGCTGTATTTACCTGATTCCTTGTTGCTACATTCTTTATGCTATCTGCTTGTTTATTCTGTTAGAGCATGCTGCTCACATGATTTGAATGGAAGGATGCTCTGTCTCCTCATTACTGATCCTCTGCTTGACGACAAAATAATACAGAACACAGCACATTGACAAAAGAAAAATCCTTCTGTCACTTCGTAGGTTTCCTTGCCACTGCTCAGCTGGCAAATTAACGGAAGAAGGTGAGAAGACGAAAAGAAAAAGCCCTAATGAATGTGTTTAGTTGTATGAAAAGATCACTGAGAAGCCAGTTATCTACTCTGTATCAAATACAACACAGTATTGGGAGTCAAAGAAGCCTCTTCCTTCCTTCCTTCCTTCCTTCCTTCCTTCCTTCCTTCCTTCCTTCCTTCCTTCCTTCCTTCCTTCCTTCCTTCCTTCCTTCCTTCCTTCCTTCCTTCTTTCCTTCCCTCCCTTCCTCTCTCCTTCCCTCCCTCCTTCCTTCCTTCCTTCCTTCCTCCCTCCCTCCCTCTCTCTCCCCCTCCCTCCCTCCCTCCTTCCCTACTTCCCTCTTTCTCTCTCCTATCTTTCTTCCTTCTTTCCTTCATTTCTTACCCTGGCAACTAGCTTCTCCACTTGAAGCCAGTTTCGGGAAGTTGACTTTCTGACTGTGGAATGACAAGAAGCCTACTGTCTCATCAGCAGCTTGTGGTTCTGAGATGCAGAAGTGGTGTGGGTGGTTCTTCAGGCTGCTGCATCACTGCTGGAACATGTCACAAGCAGACATTTCAGACCTCACGCTGCAGCTGCTTGAGCCTGGACTGCAGGGCTGCAGGCCACCATGCATGGCAGAGCCACTCTAATAAAAAAAATGTTTTAACACTTCTGAGGAGAGACAGGAGCAGCTGTTGAAATTCTCTAGTAACTCTCTGAATTAGAATGAAATCGTGTAGCCAGATCATTTTCCAAATATCTTTAATCATCCAGCATTCTAGTCCTGTGGAATGAGCATCACCCTGCACATACTAAAAATACATGGGGTGTGGGGGGCACAATTGTGAACTCCAAACTCTAAAAGAGAGTAGTGATTTTGCTTTGCCAGTTCCCAAAACAAAGGAACCACTCTGTATTACTCTCAGAGTGGGAGGGTCTGATGAACTGGGACAAGTTAAAAGGAAAACCTTGATGTGCAGCCTCTTTGGGATCAACGGCCATCTCAGAGAGAATCATATTGCTCCTTTAATGTTCTGTGTCTAGTGTAACTAGGTGCATATTGACTGTCTAAAATTTAGATGTTTCTTTGAAGTTGAAATATGCCACTTTAACTGTGTTCTCATCTTCTACATCCCACTGAATGAATAACCCAAATTACATAGAACAGCAGCAAATTGGCTCATCATAGCCCTGTTATAATTTTAAAAGAATAAAGATCTGAAAAAGCAGAAAGCCTTAAGGAACTAGTTAGGCCCACTAAGGAGTTGACAGGTCTTTCTTCAGAAGGACATGGATTCGAATGCAACTTTGATTTGTAGTGATCAAGAATCACCCACATTTTCCATTACGTTGACATGTGTCGTCAGCACAGTGCCCCTAGTAGATACTGACAACTTGCCTTTGCCAGCCCTGCTGTCTCCTCTAGGAGCAAAGGATGCACTCAGCCACATGTGGGATGTAAATAATTTCCTTCCATATAAAGTGATCATTGCAAAGTGAAGTTCAAGACATCAGAGGATGCCTGTCCTTTTAACTGTTTGCTGCCCACCTCTCTTCCAGCTCCCAGCTCAGAAGGAAAGCAGCTCACTGTCTGGCCGAAGAGCTAGGGACATACAAACCTTGAAAAACATACATGCATACTCACAAGAATGCATACAAACAGCCTAATTCTCTTGGTTTTAACAAAGCATTCCTTTGTGATGATATAACACTGGGTCACAAGTCAAAGTCTGACTCCATGTGTTATCCTTGAACCCTGAATAAAGTTGGTGACAGTTTTCCAGCGGTCAGACTCCAGACCCGTATTCTGAACAACACAATAACTAGTTAAATAATAATAGCTGTTGGAATCTCTCCCTGATTAAATTAATACTGATAGCTTCGGTCCACAAATCACTTCAGCCAGTCAGTTAACACATTCCTAGTCATTCGAAACAAAGATTTCTGTTGTTGGTGTTCATGTTTCATAGGACTCATTGAAAAAGTTCACCATTAAACAAAGAGATTCGGGGTGGATTTCAGATGTGGATCAGCATCAGCATCCTTATTACGAATCAGAGTGCTCTGTCTTAGGAGGAAAAAGAGCTGGTGTTGACAGAAGACTAGAGTATCTCCCACAGGTTGTAAATGATTTCTTCCTCCAGGTTTGATACTGACCATCAATGCTGTGGCTCGGGAAGTCTTCTAAATACTACAGGGTGTGTCTTTGTTGTGTACCTGAATGATGCTGAACAATGGGCTGAGCCGTCCAAGTACACATTTAGCACCGCCACTCACAAGAAAACATGCCGTCTGAAATCGCTCAGGAGTCCAGCTCCTCAACTTGACCAAGCGCTGAGACTTACTAAAGGCTGAGAGGTCCCAAGAAAAGCACATTTTTGCAAATGTTTACTTCTGCTAGAAATCTAAGGTGCTGGCAAAGTAACCACAGCCTCTGAAAGAAAAGGGCAGGAGCCTCCTTCTCTATATCTTCAGGAGTGCATCTTATGCTGAAAATGGGGTGGAAGAGGCGGGGCAGAACTCGTGCTGGGCAGCGGGTTTAAGCTCAGCAGATAACGCACCCACCCAACATCTTTCATAATCATTTCTCCCCCTATGGACTGGTCTGTCAGGTCTTTGTTTATATTTACCTACAACTTGACTGCTTCAACTGTGGACTCCATCTCGAAAGGACATCTCATGACAGGAAAAGGGAAACTACCCTCTCTAGGGGAAAGCAGTCTCGGGGTTATTCAGACAGCTGGAGCTTTGCAGGAACCTTTTCTTCAGCTAGACCTGTAGGTAGGAAGATTTCAGACTTTCCTTCTCAGAGCCTGACTCTCCTCCCCAGGTTTTGCAGCTTCCTCTCCTTTAATGTTCCTTCTTCCTCGAGGCTCACATTCTGGGATCTTATGATTGCTTTTGGCTCTGAGCTAGGGTAGGACCTCAGGGAAAAAATTGGTTTAAAAAAAAAAAAAAAAAAAAAAAAGGCCTTGTAGAATACCATCCCTAGATGTCCTCGAATCTGAGCAAGGCGTCTTAAAATGAACGCCAAGCAGCTACCTCGCCACCCTGGAACTGAACGTTGTGTCCACAGCGGGGGGGACCCTGGAGCTGACAAGATGTGGCTCCATCAGGTGGAAACCTTGAGGGGTCGAGTGGACCCAAAATCTCGGGAGAGAAAGAGGTCTAAAACGCAATTCAGTCGCAGCCACAACCGGCTGGGCCCCGGGGACCCGGCGGAGAATGGCCCCCTTGGCTGAAGCTGCGGGCTGACGCTCGTGTATAGGGTTGCAATTCGCCGTGATAAATGTAAAGACCAATTAAGGTTTGATCCGTGCACACAGGAGGCAGACAGCGGCGGATAGTGGAACCAATTAACGAGCATGTCCCCTAATTCCTGCGGCGGCGGCCGGGCGCACCACTGGTCCCCAGGCGCCCGCCCAGCAAAACCCCCGCCCGCCGCGGCGGCGTCTCTCCGGGAGCAGGAGGTGCGGGGAGAGCCAGGGTTGGGGAGGGGGCACCGGCCGCCCACGGAGCCGAACGTGTGTGACCACCGTTGGAGGCTGGGCGCGCCCGAGCGGTCGCTGGGGCCAGTGCGGGAGGCGCCCGGGCGACGTCGTGCGCCCCGAGGGCGGAGGACTGGTAGCCGTGGCCAGGTAGCTGAGAGAGCCGGGGGCGGCGCTAGGGGAGGGTCGGGCGGAGACCGCACCCGGACCGCGTGCCCGCCGCCGCCTTGGTTCCCGGGTCCCGGCCGCCCGGTGCGTGACCTCCCGCGAGGTGCTGGCGCTGAGCAGCGCGCGTGATTAACGGCCCCGAGGTCGCGGGCAGTGAGGCACGCGTCCCCTTTGGCCCCGCCAGGGTGGGAGGGCTCCAGGGAGCAGAACAGGGTCAGGCCGCGGGGTCCCCGGGACTCAGCGGTGGAGGAGAAGGTGGATGACATAGTGGGCTCCGCGCGCAGAGGGCCGGCCCTCCCTGGCCCCCGGGCCAGCGCCGCAGTGGGGACCGCGCAGCAAAGTTTGGAGCCCAGGGCGCCGCGCGCGGGTCCCTCCCCGCGCAGATCCCTTGGCGGAGTCTGCTGCCGCCGCTGCCAGGGCAGGACAAAGGCTCATTAACACGTGATGGGACCACGCTTCATAAATGGGACTGGAGCGAGAGCGAGCCAGAGACAGCGCGCTAACGGAGAGAGAGGCAGGGACCGCGAGCAGGGCTCGGCGACGGGCGCTTGGGCTGGCCCAGGCGGGCGGCCCCACGCCAGCCAGCTTGCTCAACTGGACGCCTGGGGTATCCGGGGAACGAACCGGGCCTGCCAGAGCCCAGGGGCGACAGTCCCGGGGGCTGTGGCGCACGGGTGCTGGAGGCCGGGGACGCGGGCGCGCAGACCGACTGACTTACTGACCGATCGCCGCAGGCACGCCCCGCTCCACCCCGCCCCGCCGCGCCCCGCGCCGCCTCCCTAGCTCGCTCTCTGCCTCTACCTTCTCCACTTCTTTTCCGCCTCCGCCTCCTTCGGGCTCCCCTAGCGCCAGAGCCTTCCCCTGACTCAGGCGGGAGCCTGGACTGTCTGCAGAGCTCTGTAGAGTCGGGGGGCAAATTTCCTTGTAGCGGAGAGCTAGCCTCTTGGCTGGGCGACAGGTGCCGAGGGAGCTTCTGGCCCGTGGACCGGGGGATGCGAAGGGTAAGACCCGGCACAGTGGGGTTTGGGAATAGCTTTTCCGCCTCCCGCCCCCTTAGGTACTGGCCAGTGGTCCCCAGGTGTCCTACTCGGAGTTCGTGTTTCAGGAGAGCAAATCGTGCGTTGGTGGTGTTTACTTAGCTGTATAGTCCCAGCTTCTTAATTGTGGTCTGAGCTACTTCTGGAGGCTTCTACCATTTACAATATACTGAGTGTGCATCTAGCTCTGCATACACTGATGTCTGTTTGTAGAAAATGTGTAATTGTGTACGTTTGGAAAACAGGCGCTTGAGTTGATGCTTGATGTCTTTTAACCGTATCAAGAAACTAGATAAGTCTTCCAGAGGAATATAATTCTCTGCACCAAAATCTAGAAAATGACTCAACCAGAATAGTAAATGTCATGTCAAATAACGAACTTCTGATACAGAACGATAGCTGCGGTAGCCATTTCTCTTTAAGGAAAAACTAATATACATAGTAATTGGATGTTATAGGACCATGTAACTAAGAGCATAAGGTGAACAAAGTTGATGCTTCATTTAAAAAAGACATTTCTTGGTAAGGCTTGCAAGTATAAATGGAGCATCTCCTGAATGCAAATGTTTGTATGATAGATGTGAAAAACTGGTCATTCCAAAGTTTAAAGCAACGTGAGTGTTTCTAATTGTAGTATATGGCTTGTCTTTCAAGGGCTTTAAAGAGACGAGAAAAAAAAATTAGTAGCTATTTATGAAGGATTCTGTTCCCCATCTTTCGATTTTCTTCCCAATATGAGCTATTAGCTATTCCTGCCTTTGTTTATTTCTAAGCACAGTAAGCCTCCTTGGGCACTTAATCCAATAAAAGATTTGATGTACTGGTTTTAAAGATGTTGAAAGATACCTCTCTGGGTCTCGTAACTTCTCATTTTTATTACCAAGTTAATTCCTTTGAACAATGGGAAAATGCCATGCTTAGAGAAAGCTCAGTGGGTACTGATTATCTGTGGGGTCACTACTGTTCAGTCTGTTTGGCAGAAAATTGAGAAAGTAGTAAGCACCCAATCTTGGAGGTTCTCTTAAAGTGTTGCTTGTCAATCTCAGCTCTTGGCATCTGAAAGGGAGATAGATCCCCTGATTGATTTTTCTCTGCCTCCCCTTTCCCTCCATACCCCCTTCTCTGACTCGGTTACAAGCAATTTTATCAAAATGAAAGGCCACAGATAGTTTCTTAACTGAGAGAAATAATTTTCTGATTACAACCACACAGGAACAGAATCCATGTACCTCCAGAATGTTAAGCAGCTCATACTGCAGGCAATTGTTTGTAGGCACACGAGAGTTGAGAAAGAGGCTTGATGTTGATATGGTTTTTAAAAACTAATCATTTTAGGTCATTAGGAGAACTCACTGTGAACAGTTTCTTTCATTGCTTCTTCAAAAGATGTCTCCCATTCCAAGCAAGGAACACCGTGGCTGAGGTATGTATGTACCAAGTGTCTAATGGGAGGGGGGGATCTCACTGTGTTTCTGATCCTACATAAGGGTGCAGTAATGCCACATGATGAGAATGCTCACTTCTGACCTTTCCAAATTACTATGCTTCCTTCCATGCTCCTTGTTAAGAAGACAAACCTGATATTTCTGCCCCCAAATTTTAATGACATCAGTAGCTGTGTATAGAAAGGGATGCTGTTACTAGAACCTTAAAGAAAGCTATAGGTGATGTAACTTAATTGTGTGTGTAAAGTTTCTGATTATGGCTAAATAAGAGCTCACAGTGGAGCGGGGCTCGGCTTTGTTTGCTCTCCAGTGTTTTCTGCTTTTTTCCTGTTACCCATCTCCCAGCGGACTGTGTTCCTCTCCGCCTTGCCTGTGAAAATGCTCTCTCTAATAAGCCTAGCTACAGGATCAGTGTGTTCTTTTTGGCATTTCAAAATGTTAAAATAGTGAAATTGTTAAATGTTACCCAGATGAAACTGCTGGGGATGAGGTTCTCCAAAAGAATCACGATATTTGTGACATATTTGTGTATTGCAGACAGTTCTGAAGGAAAACTCCATGAATTGTTTTATCTGTTTTCTCAAGAAGGAAGCAGCCCCATTGATTGTGTTGATAAGTGTTTAGCATGCTGTGTCAGTGTATTAATTACAAAGGCAAAGCCTGTGAAACTCTTCAAAACAACCTATGACATTCTCCTTTGCTTTGACTCAGAATCAGCGTTAACCACCAGGATATTTAGACAGATTCCTTGGTTCTCATGTACTGCTCTTGGAAATTAGAGTTAAATTTCTGTATTAGAAGCAAGTATTATGAAACAGAGCTAATACTAGCAGTTTTAGAGTTCATGACACTTACCAAGTGCTTCTTCTTAGAAAACAGTTGGCCTAATAAGTAATTTCCCATAACTAGCTAGTCAGGAATTTGCAAGGAAAAAAAGGAAATTGAATTTAGACATACCCAATGACACATAATTAGTAAAGTGCAATTGGTGATAGCTTCTTAAATTTGGTTAGTGAAATGGAGTCTCTCCTTTAGGATGCTGTCTGTTATTCTTGGGGGGTAATTACATTAGTTTAGTTGCATAAGGAACACAGTTCAGAGCTTGAGTCCCCAGTGTTTTAAAGGATGCTGTGTCTTCCCAGGTGAAGGCCTGTCAATCTTACTTTGGTAGTCATCATTTCTCACTAGCTGATAGTGTGAAGCCAAACTTTGCATTTAAATTACTTATAATTCTGTTTTTTTTTTCCTTACTGTAAACCTGGACCAAGCATTTTATGAAAAGCTACCAGGGCCAGGTCACAGACTGCCCACCTGTGTTTGCAGAGACGTGAAGTTCTGCTTATTTTTCTCTTACTGGCTGGTAAATAATAAAAAGAACGAGAGTGAATACAAACATTATTATGTATTTGAACTCCTACTTTGTAGTCTCTCCCCAAATCTACAGTTCCTTCTCAATCTTGTTTTTATAAAAAATTCTAACTTTATGTTATAACTGTACAGATTCTCTTTTGTGTGGGTTGAGACTTCAACACTTCACCACTGAAATTGCTAATTTCTTAATAACTATTTAATTCACTTAGCTGTATGTTCTTAGGTTAGATTAGATTCATCCTATAAAGTTCATTTCAGATTATAAAATATTTCCTGGACTAAAAGAAGTGATAAATGTCATCCAGAATATCAATTTTCACAAACTCTATACAGCATAGTTAAAACAATGAATGTAGAGACACTTTTGTACATATGCATGAACAAACTTTTTCATGTCTACTATAGATAAAATAAAAATCTGAGTACATTTCCTTTTTTTCTATATTTGAGAACACCATTCTGATTTTAAATGAATACTGCAATTTTAGGAAAATATCCAAGTTCTAAGCAACTGTACAGATGGACCCAGAAGACTCCAAGCAAAAGGAAATATTCACCTTGAATCAAAACAAGGCTGTTTTGTTTTCCAGGATAGATGGAGATCTGCTCCAGTCTGTGTGTTCTAAGAATCTTGTAAATAAACCAGGATGAGCACCAACACATTTGATTACAGTTTCATCATAAATACCAATGGGTTTAAGACAGCTTTTTGCCAGTCTTGAGTAGCTTTAGATATACCAATTAGCAAAAAAATTTACAAAAATGCACCTTAAATTAACCCACTTACTTCATATATCAAACATTATGATGCTATTACAATGTTTCCTAGGATATTAAAATCCTAGGAAGAATGTAAGATTAGAGGAAGGTTCATTTTCGTAGTGTTTATCACCTCTTATTCAATGGCTTAATGTTATATGAATGTTTTCTTAGGCTTGCTACATGAATAATAGGCACATTGAGATAGGTAATAATAGGTCAAAACTATTTCTTAAATGAATCAGTGTGATTACTTATACTTTGGAGCAGAAAATATCTACTAAAAGCTTACTTGGGTTATGTTTCTTCACCACTGAACAGGGGTATCATGGCAGAATGAAGCACATTCTACTACAGAATTTTCTCTAGGAAAGCTAGTTGTGCGCGCATGTGTGTGGTGTGTGTGTGTGTGTGTGTGTGTGTATGTGTGTGTGTGTGTGTGTGTGTGTGTGTGTGTGTGTTATTTCACTGTCACCAGTACTTTTTCCTATGCCTGAGTGCTTCTCTACATAGATAAGTGTTGAACAATATTGGGACCGACTTTGATTGGAAAGTTTAATTTGGATGGGCTCCTTTCATAACAGTGACTGTAAATTCTTGAGGACTGTAGTAGCTGCGTGTGTGTGTGTGTGTGTGTGTGTGTGTGTGTGTGTGTGTGTGTGTTTTGGTCCTCCAACAGGAGCAAATGGGCCTGATATTGTCCCAGCAGTGACATAAGGAATTCTGTTCCGGCTCAGCTGGAGAGATTTTTACCACTTGCACCTTAAGGATACTTCTGAAGTCTTGCTGTCTTTGTCTTGCTGCCATTTAGTTTTGAATAAATGTAAGGAACTCTTCAGATGAGAACTCCTGCTTCTCAGACACGTGTTTGCTTTTGTCTCATTGGCTACTTGTGTTGTATTTTGTACTTTTAAGTGAGTTTTGTAAGATAGCTTTTGCAGTCCTTTGAAGGGATGACAGATGCTTTTTTTAATTCCCCCCCTTTTCTAACACAAGTGAAACCTTTTTCCTTAACAGTATAATCTGATTATTTAACGTTATGTCCTGGCTCCTGTTTCCATTCTTAGTTGCTTATAGATATGAAAGCTGAATAGATTTAATACTTTTCACTGACTTCTTACTACTTTTTATCACCTTTGAGTAGCATTTAATCAACATTTTTTTTTTTAAACTTTGGGAGAGACCGTGCAGTATCATTTCCTATATTTGATAATGTAATATCTATTTTTTCCTCCTAACAAATTTCACGCTATTGCTTTTTAAAGAAAAGCAGAGGCATCTCTGAGAGCTGAGCCAGGCAATCTGTTGTGGTGCTTTCATATACTGACAAACTGTATATGTATAATTAAATGTAATTAAAATACAACACAGTTAGAATATCTAGTTTTTCAAAGTTAATGCTTCAATGGGAAGGTCCCTGTCTACTCTTTACCCATGATTTTGAGTCATACTTTCAAACAAGAAAGTGTAGTCACTATGAGTCTTGATAGTTGAGTTATAAGGACAAACTGCTGATAAATCCTAGTATGCTAAAAACAAAATAACAACAAAAAACAAAAACCAAAAACCAACACACACACCCCCAAATAAACAAAGCAAGTTAAAATTATGTCTTAAATAAATCCATGCCTTTGTGGACATTTGTACTTGATAATTTTACAATATTGATCTCTATAGCAAGTAAATAAATATTCTAAAAATTAAGATAGTGTGGCTTTGCCATTCATGTTTACCTTTCATTCAGCTTCCTTTAAAATCAAATTCATCTATTCTTATAAGAAGCACTCAACTGAGTGCTGTGTAACTGCTTTGGCTGGTTAAAATTTCAACTAATTTGAATGGGTCACTAGCTGGAATTTGCATGTTTTCTATATCCTGTACACAAGTGGTTAGCAAATGTGCACCAGGAGGTACAGAGGAAAGTTGGGGGGTTTAACACATAACTGAAATGGAAAAAAAAATATATCCAAAGAATTCTGTATTCCTGCTTCCGAGGGAGCTGGGCTTTGGAAATATTCAACTATATTTAGAAGTAGCATCTAACTTCTCATAAAGCTGAGGGAATGATGAAGAAACCTGGGATTCATTTTCACTGTAATAATTGGGTGATAGTGGCTCAGAGTTATACATTTGAATATTTTTGGAGATATTTCTACATGTTTATAGTTCCTGAGTACTTAAAAAAGAGACCAGCTGTAGACTGTATTGCTATAAGATGCAAGCAGCAAGTCTACAGAGAGTCTCTGCCTCAGCAAAGTCTCCATGTTCATTTCTTGTGATGCATTATTTTATGGCTTGGGAGTAAAGAACAGAAACATGGGTTTCCAACTTAAGAAAATAAGCTGAGGTGTTAATTTCTTTGACTTTTTAAAAATTCTCTTATGCTCAGCAATGAACAGTGTCTTTTCACTGTTGTCTTGAGAAATGTGTAGCTGTCTTGTATAAAGCTGACCATAAGGTTTGTGAGTAGAACCTGAAGAAAATGATGAAGAGTTTCTTCCATTCTGGGTCAGCGTGCATTACATCTTTAAGTCGCTTCCCTTTACTGGATAAAATATATAAGAGGAAGTTTCCAGAAAAAGACTAGAGGAACCCTGAATTGTAGTCAAAACCTTGAGAGAGTCCCTAAACCTCCTCTCCTTTACAGGCTAGACTGCTGTTCCATGTTCGAATTGGACAGAAGTGACCTGGCCCTTTGTGATCTGCTGTAGGAAGCTATTTTACCATGAGCAAATACTCCTCTCACCCTGCTTCAGGATCTCAAAACCTGTACTCGTAAATATTTGGTCTTCTTATTTAAACTGCAGCCATCTTAAAGGATGACTCTCCCCTTTTCCATTAAGTTTTCGCAACTTTAACCAGTAGTTTTTAAATTCTACAAATATTTCTTAGAAGTCTTGTTAACAGCACAGATGTACCCAACTCTATCAAACTTGGGATTTACATTTGTCCTTAGTTCCCAGAGGATGCAGCTGCTGCTGACCAGGAAAGTACCCACTGACCTGTGTGCTGTGTTGCCCATAGAGACCCCTAGGCAACTTCTCAGACTGTCCTTAAGGTGTGCAGTTGGATGAGATTCCTGCTCATTTGTCCCTGTCTTACCAACCTGATTCTTTATCTTCATACCATTCCTTCCAAATGCTTTCAGTTCCAGCTCAGTCCAAATTCTTGTAATTGTGTCAAACAAATCCCAGAATGAGTTTGACCCTGAATGTGTTCAATAGCATAAGGATTCTGCACTTCCATGCAATTTACATGCTTCTAAATCATGAGCACATCCTGTATTTTTCATTGCCACTGAAGCCTAGTACTTCCACATCTGCATGGAGGTAATTATTCCCATCTTGAAAGCATCCTTTGACTTATATCTTATGTTGCCAGTTCACACTGAATATTTTCCAGTGTTTAAACTAAAGTACCTAATATTGTTTATAGTTTTAAAAATAATGTTTAGAGAAAATCCTGGACTTAAATAACAATGCAATTCATTTAAAGTTATCCCAGTGAGAGAATAATAGGAAGGGAATTGAATTATTTAGAAATTCTCTTGTTCTCAATGATTATTATTATGTGAACTAATCTTTGCTTCTTTTGTGAAATGTTTCATTCAGTTCCAGTAATAAAAGAAAATATTTTCCACTCATCTCAGAAGTAGTTGTGAGCTGCGTTTCATGTTTGCAAGCTAGAAAGCCAAATCCTTCATAAAATAGAAGTAAGTTTGTTATTAGGATTGATGTTGCGCTTGTGAGACCTCCCATTTCACCTTTATCACTTGGCATGAACATATTTGCTTTCAGTAGATCTATTCTTTACTAATTCTGAATTACCTTCTTGAGTCAAAATTCCAAATATTCACAATTATTTTTTATTAATATATTGAATTGTCTCCATCTCTTACCTCAGAAAAGTAATTAAGAATTCAATTTTAAAGGCAGTGGAAATAACAAATTTTAGTCTCCATGGCACATTTTCTTGTTTATACTTTAATTAATTCAGCAGTAAATTCATGAAACATTGTAGCCGGAGAAGTTGTTCAACCAAAGCAAGAGCTGTGTCCAGTGAACAGAATAACAATTTGATTCCAAAGGACTTTTAAAAGCCGTTCTACCTAGTAGTTGAGTTTTTACATAACTTCTTTTGACAGACCATTGGAAAAAGATCAGTGCGTACCATTCACTTGAGAAAGGCAAATGTCTATTGTAAGAACACTTTTATATGTCTTTAAAGGTGTATCAAAAGCATGTATTAGGATCCAATCAAGGTTGTGCATATTACAAGGATCTTTGTCCCACAGTTAACTTTCATAGTTCATCTTACCTCAGACTGAACAAGAATCAGAGTAAAAAGTGGGCCCCAGTTATTGGAAGTGGAAGCTTCTGCCTTCCACTCTACAGCTTATGTCTGATTCTAAGAGAGGGGCCGCTACGGTAGGTCATTATCGGTTCCTTTTATGTCATTTTGACATTCTACACCTTTTCAGATGGACATTCGTATGAGACCAAAACTAAGATTCACTCTCCTAATTGCCAGTTGGCTTTGTGCTAAGGGCAACTATTTACCCTTGGAAGCCATTCTGTTAAATGACATTTGCAGTGTTGCCCATGCACACTAGCATCCATCCACTAGCCTGCTCGGTACCAGATACGGAGATAGGCAAGAATCCTGCAGGCAGAAGCTGTGACAGGATGGCTCAGCACTGCCCACAGTTTCTTCTGGGAGAAATTCTTAAGGCACGGTCTATACTCTTCATACTCATAGCTCAGTATTTTAACTGTGAGAAGGGAGAGGTATATTCAAAGGCTTTATTAAATGGGCAGGCTGGGCTAGATTATTGTATCCTGTGATTTATTTACTTAACCCATAGCTAATACACAAGTGTGAAACATTGCAGAGTAATATATTGCAGAAATGTTCATAACTTTGAGTATAATATCTGTGCTAGGCACAGAGTACATGCCCAATAGAAATGTGCTGATTGGGGCATGGGAAGGCATATAGCATCTATCAGCCACATTCTGCAGTCACACAGCTGATCCTGACACATGCTAAGAGTCTAGCAGTCATTCATTTTGCTGGGGCATAAAGTTTGCATAATTTCTCTATGTTGATTCAGCTCAGAACTTGGGAACTGGCCTTAGGGATTTATTCTGTGTTCAAGAAAATTTCATTGCATTTCTCTATGTAGGAATTGGCTGCTTCAAACTCTTGTTTACCAACGGCCATCGTGTCTAGTTCTAAAGTGAGAAGGTGTGAGAAAGGTGCCAGACGTGAAGGTGGCCACTTCGTCTCTCAGGTCGTATGGAAAGGTGTCATAACTATCCACAACCCTTGTAAATTGACTAATGAGCACAAACAACAACAATGTACACACACACACACACACACACACACACACAAGTCCCATCATGCCTAATTTAAAGCGATATGATGAAGATAACTTAGATTTTACTTATTTGTTAACAGTCATTTCAACCAAGGTGTTGATCCAGAATTATAGCACGCAGCTGTTTATTACAGTTGTTTCTGAAGCATGGGCAAGGATGCTTTCCAGGTGGTTGGGGCAACCTTTCTGCTGTCATTGGATTGTCTGTCCTTTCAGATTGTAATGCTTACTCTGTAACATTATCATGTACTGTTTATGATGTCACTTGTCCAAACCAACTCTTTTCTTTCTTTAAAAAATGAAGTGGTGGCTTACATATTTCCTGGATGACAAAGTTAGAAGCAGGGAGTCTGAGTTATGCAGATATGGATTGAAGCTCTACATTACCTCCCCCCAGATATTTGCCGTTGGAGGTCTTAGGCAAAGCTTTTGCCTTTTTGAGCCTCAATTGTCCTTGTGCAGAATGAAGATTTTAATTTATTTGTGCCACATAAATGAATACCAAAGAAAAATAATGTGTCATTCAGCTGATTCTGAGGCAAGAATATAGGGAAATTCAGATTTTCTTTAATATGCATTTATTCATCCAAATCTAAGATTTGAAGCCAAAGAACATGCTTGGCTTTTCTTTAGACTTAATTTACATGCTCATGGATTCAAAGTGAAAACACCCCTTCATCTGTATATGAAAGGAAGAAAAAGTGAAAGCTATACCACACAATTGACATCATGTAGAGTATTTTAAACCATGGCTGTGAAGGCCTTGACAATGAACTGTAAAGATAAGGGCCCATGAACTGGGTTCTACATACTTTATGGTCTAGAATAATATATTGCTTTGTACTTTTAATGAGAAAACCTCATGTCCAAGATAAAATCAACTCTATGAAGCTTTTATTGAATTGAAACTGTATATTCTTTTATAGAGAAGGCTACTTCCATAACCACACTCTTTGCAGGCTGTGGAGGATGTATCTCTTTCACAGAAAAGGTCAAAGCACTTAGTAGGAGCAAACATCTAAGCCACAGGATAGAATTAAACGGTAAATGGATGTGATTGCCGAAGTCAACAAGTCATTTCAGTGTATTCCAAGTTCACCTCTGTGGAAGGCTTTTCTTATATCACTGATGTCCCACAGTGCTTAAGCCCATGCGATTTCCAGGCTTTATTTTCTTGAGCCCTGCAGTTAAATTTTCACAAGCCTTTAAGTGTTAAATAATAGGGCATATTTTGCATTAGATTTGCAAGAAAATACAGCCTTCTAAGTATCTTAATGTCTCTAGTTCATACTAATTGATATATTTTTAAAGAAAAAAAAAAACTAATACTTTTGTTAGTAAAGAATAGACCAGGGAAAATGGTGTGTTTAATAAGTTCTGTTTTTCTTTTACAAAATATATGAGGAGCTGAGGCTTTGAGAGTCACCCAAGTATCACTAACACAATGGATTGTGTATGTATATAGGAAAAGGAACTAACATTAATACAAGGAAGAGATAGTATCTATTTTTGTCTGAATCATCAACACAATCAAGTCAATTCTTCACTTAGTCTTAGAAGATAATAGAAAGGCTGAACAAGCAGTGGGTAGGAGGTAAGCTTGGGAAAGACCCGCTGCTCACTTAGCTGGCAGAAAACACCTTTCACTGGGTTATGCTGCTGTTCTGGCTATTGAGGCCATCCGTGACTTAGCATAATATAGTTATAATAGCCAACCAAAATTTCCTCTGATAACTTCAGAGAAATGGATTTTAAAGTTACTTTTCTTGAGAAATCAGTAGAAACCAAACTTATTCCCAGAAGTGAGTGGAAAAATAGCAAATATTTCCACCGGGACTTCTGTTTTTGTGAACCCTCCATAAGACACTTTCATGAGGCCATCCAAACAGAACAGCAGAACAAAGATGTAGAGAAGCAGCAGGGCTAAATAAGGACCCAGAACTCCCACACTTGGTCTAGACCCTGTCAGTCCAGACATTATGAACTTGTCATTGTTTCATTTAAGCCTTACATTGCTATTAGAGAATGTTAGTAGTGTACCAGAATAATCTATAAACATGTCCATGCCAGTCATCCTGACGACGTCTACATTCATGGACATATATTCTACAAAGAACAAATGCCAGCCTGTTACTCTTTTCTCAAAGATTCTGCTCAGGTCAGAATTACAAGAATTTTAACCCACATGTAACAGTAGTAAACACGTACATTATTGAAATATCCCTCTTCAAACAAACAAACAGAGGCTGCAGAGTTGGCTCAGTGGTTAGCAGCAATTGCTGTTCTTGCAAGAGGACCTGAGTTCAGTTCCCATCACCCACATGGTGGCTCACTACTGCCTGTAACTCCAGTTCCAGTGCATCCGAAGCTTCTAACTTCCATGGATACTCATCATGCACTTGGTGTATATGCATACATGCAGATAACATTCATATGTCTAAGTAAAACAAACAAATACAATTAGTTCCTCAGAGTAACTGGTGTTAAATAACACAGACAGAATCAGTAGCACTTGAGATCTTGACTTCAAGCATATTCCACACTCCATCTAATCAGAAGCATGACTGGTTGTTGTTGTTTAGGATTTTTGCTATTTCAGGATAACAGCGCCTGCTGTGGTACCCTAGGTCGGATTCACCCACCTGTTTCATCCACCTGAGTACCAGGAATACAAACCACCCCCCTCCCCCGCCGCCAACTTCACACATGGGTGTTTTATATGCTCAGTGACCATAGAAATAGGAATATGGACCCTGGATACATATTTTTTAAAGACTATACCATTATATCCCCCATAAAATTCTTTCACTACTCCCATAGTCAGCTGGTTGATAATGTGCACTTTTCTCCTGGGGAAGAAGGAGGGGGTAGAGACGCAGGTGTGTGCTCACAGAGAGAGGACAAGAACAGATGCTACTAACTTAAGAATTGAAGGAGGCTTTCCTAAAATAATAGATTCAATCTACTGAAACATTTTTAGTATTGTTACTATGAAGGCATGATTTCTATATTAAGTCAGGAAACTTCAGCTGTCATTCAGTCATCCTTTCATAACTGTAATAAGCCCCAACTGCTTCTTTAATAGGCACATCTACACATCCTGTTCAAATTTCCAATTATGACTTTTCCATTAGCAAACAAAATTAATGGCAGCTTCACCCCCCAAAGCCTAAGCTATAGTAATGAACTCTCAAAGAAAACTCTCCATGCAAATATAATAAGGTGGAAATTACTGTCATAATCTAAATGTAGAAATAAAGGAAAGACTTCCAAAGATTTAAAAACAAAACAGTGCTTCTCATCCGCATCTGCAATAGCCTGTACACACTGGTGTTCCGACATTCTAAAATGCACAGCGTCCATTTATTTTAAACACTTCTCTGAACTATATTAGACAGACGTGACAGCTTGTAACCACCAGTCTCTGGCTCAGATTTGACACACTGTTGTCAAAATGAAAGTGTTTGGCTGTATTACTATAGGCATTGTGGTTATAGGCAATGGCTGTAAATACAAGAAATCTCAGGGCATTTTTTAGTTCTCATCCCATGTCTATCCAGGAAAAAAAATCTAGATTCTCTCCAGGAGTAGCTACAGTTGCAATCCTTGGTGCCATGCCAGATGGCAGATTTATCTAGAGGGTCTAGGACAGGAAGTAGTGATTTATTAGGGATTATCATTAATTACTATTATAATTCCTTCACTTGTGTTTTAAGCAGTAGATATGATTTGATTATAAGATGCAAAATAACTTTAATCTAGTTCCTGATAAACATTAAACAGATATAATATAGCAGCAGAGATCCTGGAGTTCTTGGAACATGAGTTCTCATTGTGTTCTGGACAATTTACTAAATATCTAATAATCTTCTTCTTGCCTGGGGAGTCAGCTAAGAAATAAGTGCCTGGAAGCCACTGTATTAGTTAACTGACAGAATGTGGGTAAAGTTCCTTAAGTGCCTAAACACAGTTGACATGCTGTCAAAGCCCCTCCTTGGCATGTTTGTGCCTTCTCTCTGCCTCATGTTTATGTTCTGATACAAATGAGTAAGCAGCCTGTAAGTGAATTAAGATAATGCATTTTCTTGAAATATAATTAGTATATAATGTAGTAATTAGTATATATTATATATTCTTGAAATGCAGTTAGTATGTAGTATATGGTGATGAGCCATCAGTAATACTGGGTAGTGTGGACAGTAATGTTTATTGAAGACTTATTTTTGTGCCAGACCTAAGTAGGATTTATTTTGAGTTAACTTTATGAACAGTTTCACAGTTTCAGCATTGCTACCCCTCATTTGTAGATGAAGCACGAAGGCTTAGAATCACTGAGTGAATGTGGCCTGAGTGAATGTGGCCTGACATCACCCTGTCTGGCAATTCCCATAGCAGTTTTCTCTCTATAGATTATGGCTTTGTTGTTTGGACTCAGTAGGGAAACTGAGGGAAAAATCAATTCCCATCTTAGCTTAGAGAGCGTATCACAATGGTTAAAAGCGGGATCTCTGAACCCACAATATCCAGTGCGCAGCTTCTGGTTACTTTCAGCACTTGAAATGAGGGCCACACCCAAGCTCAGCCCCAGCTCTACCACCTACTAGATGTGCTGTGTATTATTTGCCTTCTCTGTACCTTTCATGCAAAAATTATTTTGTAAGCCATTGTAGCAATTAAAATGAGTTAATACATGTAAAAGGCTGAAAGAGTCTCCTGCCCGTAATAGGCTTTTTATGTATGCTTAGAAGTGGGGTTCAGGGATTGGTGACACAGGAGGTACACCTGATTATAGAGGCCAATAAGGAGATGGTATTACAGTAAGTTCAAGCTAAGAGTTAAGATGACTGGAAAGGTCATTCACAACAGCATAAACAACAAGGTTGGCATTAATTCTTTGCAGCATTATCCTTAGTAACAGAAAATGGTAAAACCCCACGTATTCTGTCAATGGGGCTGGTTACATTCATCTGTCTGGCACTTTTGGTTTACATATCTAAATATAAAGCTATACAGTACATGCAAACATTTTCTAAGAAACTAAAGAAGTGGTAAATATACACACATGCACACATAAACATACAATACACATATGTATACTTACATGCACAGATACACATGTACACCACTTGAATATATGTATGAACTACCTTTAGAAAGAGGTAGTTAACTTATTTAGGTAGAACCTCCTTCTTTCTGAGAGTTGATTCATAAGGCAGGATTCACAAGGCAATGTTCGTGAAGAAATAATGTCAGAAGGAATATGATAGACAGTTACAAAAACAGGGAACTTGGGGATCCCTGAGAGTTGCTGGCAACCATGCTAAGGCTGAGAATTCAGGAGAGATACTCTTTTAGAAAAGGAATTGAGCAGCATCAGGCACCACGCTTTGATGCTTGGTCTTGGTTTCATTTCTGCATCCTTCCTGCCTAAAGCTTCAGCAACTGCCCTTTGCTCCTGGTCTACCACCCGGGAGTTTATGGAAGTTAGCTGACTAAGTACATTCAGCATCACTGTAGCTTTGTGTCCCACATCTCTTCCCTCCGACCAGGCAGTCACTGACTTTCATGTGGGCCCTGTTCCTTCACACTCCAGGGACAGTATGCAGCAGTGCCTGAATGAAGGGGGAAGTTCGCTTCCTTGAGAGACAGGAAAAGTAACACACGGAGGATCTGAGCCCTCTGCTTGATGGTACTCTGTAGTGTCACTGGGGCAATCATACCGCTGACCAGACAGGGTAAGCAGCCCTTCAACTCACCTCCCAGAGGGTTGAGGCCTCTTCCTATCATCATCATCACCTACCTCTGGGTGCAATAACATTACTCTCCTTTGTTTATAGGCACAGCTGCCTGTCACAGCTTGTGAGTACAGGCCGGGGGACTGTCTCACTTAGAACACTCATAACCCCCCCACACACCAAAAAGAAGCTCTATTTTGAGCACATGTTGATGCGTTATTAGGCAAGAAATCTTGATTCCAGTGACATGGGTGTGCCTTTCCCGTTGTAGTGGTGAGATTCCTTCACTTATTTTAGGTAGAAAGGAGGTGCTTTGGTTCTAGTTGAAGAAAATAATAACAGTCGTACAACTGAGTTTTAAGCTGTTCTCTGCGTGCTATGCATTGAGCTACAAATGAAATACTGAGGTCGATAAGGTCCCCAGGGTAGCGCTCACTGCGATTCCTCTGCAGCTTGGGAACAAGAGGCAGAGCAGGTAAATGGTGCGATGGAACTGTTTCATTATTTGGGGAGCCCCAAAGACGGGGCTTTATCTGAACATGGGAAGCAGTGAACTGAGGGAAATAGGAACAAGAAATTGGTGAGGGTAGAGAGTCTCGAGCAGCAGAGGTAAAGAGGAGTGTTCCGTCAGAAGAGAATTAGGGGCAGCATGGAGCGAGTTTGTTGGTGTTTGTGTGACTAAATTCTATGTAGTTCAGCCCAACTGGGGAGAACGGCCTCAGCAGAGAGGCAGGACTGGAAGGACTGGGTTGGATCACGGAAGGCTTTGTGCTAAACTTCACCCAGGAAGCATGCCCATGGATGGTGGAAGAGGTGGAATGTAGTCCAGGAGAGCAGACTGAGAGGCAGAATGAGGTTGGAAGGGGAGCTTGTGTTGACTCTGTGAGGTCTTTAGGGCAGAGAGGCTGAAATGAGAGTCATCTAATCCTCATATATTTGGGAAGCTCCCTCCAGAGGGTGTGGCAATGATCAAAGCTGAGACCAGGAAAGCTACACAGGAAGCTTAATACCTATCCCTGGTAAGCTGTGGTAAGGCTTGGACTTTGAGGCAGCGGAGTTTGGAAGGAGGATAATATCTACCACTATATGCCTACTCCAAGTTGCTTTTTGAAAATTGTAAAACTCAAGGTATTAATTTAAAAATCTTCATCTTTGTGCCCTGCCCCCTCCAACACTCATCTTAGATACTTGGTATATGCATCCTTGTTGTAATAGGGTTTTTTGGTACTTGGCATATGCATCCTCTCTTGGGAAAGTCCCCTTTGCTGCCTAGAGCTGATGTTCCACAGCATTGTCATCTGCAGGGGCTGCCACCCTTGCCTGTAGGTGCTGAGGTAGCCTATCATCTCCCCTGCTAGGTGTCAGACTCCCCATGGCCTTGGTCTGTTAAGTGTCTGGTGCAATGTATGGCATGCCATGGTGCTTTATCATTTAGTGAATGGAGAATATATTCATAAGTTAGTTACCCTGACAGAAAGGCTCTCTGTAGTCTAACAGAAAGATTTAGATTTTTAAATTTTGTTTTAAAGGATAATAGCTTTTTCATATGTGTTATACATAGAAACAACAAATGACAATTGATAAGTAAAATATTGAAATTTATGGTTATTTGTCATATACATCACCCTGTATTTGCAGCAATTTTTATAAACTAAACAGATAAATAGCCGTCTTTTAAACAGTTGTAAATTGTGAGATTCATTCTCTTGCTATTTATGTTGAAAATAGCATCAAATTGCTTAACTTGGAGTTGAAGGGTGGATTGTGTTAGTCATTCTCATTTCCAACACAGTCGCCTTGGGAAATGCCCCTCTTCTCTGTAGACTGAGGGGTGCTTTCCTGAAATGGCCTTCGTTATCACTGCCTTCCTCATGTTGACCTGGGGATTCCATAAGCCTCCGCGCAAATCTTTGTGATGTTTTCCTGGTTGGTATAGACATTTTTATAAGTTCGTATCAGCCATGCCTTGACCCAATCTCCCTTCCTTCAGATGAGGAAACACACCCAGTGGAGAGCATCTTCCCACTATGCTCTGGAGCTATCTCTGGTGGTCATAAATGTCTCCCTTATAGCTAAACTGGACAGCTCAACCCTCGATTGTATGCTGTCATGTTTTCTGGTTGTTTTGCATGTTTAGTTCCACCTGTTCTTCAGGGTTTATCCCAGAGTAGAGATCTTGTGCAGTGGGCTTGCTGTCCCACCCACATCATCACAGATTGCTGTATACTTGATAGCAGAAGCCTAGTGGCCAATACTTCCCACAATGTGTACAGTGAAGTTTATGCCATTGAGCTCGGTGTATTTGACTGTACAGGTTCATGCCAAGACTCACTGACTTTGATTCAAGCATTTGAAGAAATGAGCAGTGTTTGATGTATGGCTCCATCCCCTAATTTTATTTTACTTTTTTGTTTTGGGGGGTTGGGAACTCTTCACTGAATTGGCTCTTAGTGTTGACTAAACCTCTGTGTTCGGAGGTGACGCTGATTTATGGTACCCAATGCCTCTGTTTATTGCCCTCGTGGTTTCCTCATCACTCAGCTTCTCTCTTTTTCCTCCTGTTAGGCTTCCCTCCTGGCATCTCTTCTCAGTCACTGTGAGTCTGTCCCAATCAGAGACTGAGGTTATGAAGTCGATCCTGGATGGCCTTGCAGATACCACCTTCCGTACCATCACCACAGACCTCCTCTACGTGGGCTCAAATGACATTCAGTACGAAGACATCAAAGGAGATATGGCATCCAAACTAGGGTACTTCCCACAGAAATTCCCCCTGACTTCCTTCAGGGGTAGTCCCTTCCAAGAGAAGATGACTGCAGGTGACAGCTCCCAGCTGGTCCCAGCGGTAGACACAACAAACATTACAGAATTCTACAACAAGTCTCTCTCGTCATACAAGGAGAATGAAGAGAATATCCAGTGTGGAGAGAACTTTATGGACATGGAATGCTTTATGATTCTGAACCCTAGTCAGCAACTGGCCATTGCTGTTCTGTCCCTCACACTGGGCACCTTCACAGTGCTGGAGAACCTGCTGGTGCTGTGTGTCATCCTACACTCCCGCAGTCTCCGATGCAGGCCTTCCTACCACTTCATTGGCAGTCTGGCCGTGGCCGACCTCCTAGGAAGCGTCATTTTTGTCTACAGCTTTGTAGACTTCCACGTGTTCCACCGTAAAGACAGCCCCAATGTGTTTCTGTTCAAACTGGGTGGGGTCACAGCCTCCTTCACAGCTTCTGTGGGCAGCCTCTTCCTCACAGCCATTGACAGGTACATATCCATTCATAGGCCTCTGGCCTATAAGAGGATCGTCACTAGGCCCAAGGCTGTAGTGGCCTTTTGCCTGATGTGGACGATTGCAATAGTGATTGCTGTGCTGCCTCTCCTTGGCTGGAACTGCAAGAAGCTGCAATCTGTTTGCTCAGACATTTTCCCACTCATTGACGAAACCTACCTGATGTTCTGGATTGGAGTCACCAGCGTGCTGTTGCTGTTCATTGTATATGCATACATGTATATTCTCTGGAAGGCTCATAGCCATGCAGTGCGCATGATTCAGCGTGGAACCCAGAAGAGCATCATTATCCACACATCAGAAGATGGCAAGGTGCAGGTGACCCGGCCCGACCAAGCCCGTATGGACATTAGGCTGGCCAAAACCCTGGTCCTGATTCTGGTGGTGTTGATCATCTGCTGGGGCCCTCTGCTTGCAATCATGGTATACGATGTCTTTGGGAAGATGAATAAGCTTATCAAGACAGTGTTTGCCTTCTGTAGTATGCTCTGCCTGCTGAACTCTACCGTGAACCCCATCATCTATGCTCTGAGGAGCAAGGACCTGAGACATGCTTTCCGCAGCATGTTCCCTTCATGTGAAGGAACGGCACAGCCTCTAGATAACAGCATGGGGGACTCAGACTGCCTTCACAAGCACGCCAATAACACAGCCAGCATGCACAGGGCTGCTGAGAGCTGCATCAAGAGCACAGTTAAGATTGCCAAGGTGACCATGTCTGTGTCCACAGACACGTCTGCCGAGGCTCTGTGAGCCTGTTGCTTTCGTGGCTGCACAGAAAAAGGTTTTTTTTGTTTGTTTGTTTTTTTGTTTTTTTTTAGCTTAAAATTTAGAAGTCATTGTCTCCTGGGTCACATATATTATTTTTTAAGTTTACCATGTTTAGTAAATAGTGACTGTCACTGTGCTAACTTACTGGTTTGCTGATGTCTCAATAGCCAGGTACTAAAACTCCATTCTCCAGGGGTTTACAGTAAAGAAAACTTACTGCTTCAGTTCTTCAACAGTCCTTGAAGTCCCTGGAATAGAAGGGAAACCATTGGCTACAAAATCTGAAGCCTAAGCATCCGTAATAAAACACTATGACCTGAGTAACGCCTTTGAAATTACTGCTTTCATGATAATGTGGATGTGTGTCCGTCCATGGTATGAAAAAGTGCATTTTTACAATAGGTATAGCACTAAAGTACAAATACTTTGTAAAACGTTTTGTGTCCTGTGAGCTGTGTATCGGTGTTTACTGTGCCATTTTTGTCTAGCTTAGCAAAACCAGAAGAAATACCTTCATAAGAACAATGGTATACACGAGTAGGTATATAGCAGGGCAACCCGTTTCGATGGTATTGCTGTCTGTGATACAATTTTAGAAGCCTTAGTGTTTCTTCCAGTATCCATATCTAAAGTTAACATTGAAATAACTATAAAGGTTTATTTTATTTTATTTTTGTTTAAAACAAGAATAATTTGAAGACTAGCTAAAGTATTGAGGAGAATTCATGGACACGTAAATTGTGTTAGGCCTGAATTTCCATATAAGGACATTTACTATCTTCTGGACCACAGCTGTTCAGTTGGGTAATGGATTATAATCAAAATGGAAAAGAGAAAATATATTGACTTTTTAAGGCTGACGTCGCTGACTTTCTTCATTTGTTAGCTATCTCTGGACTGCTTCAGACAGCACGTGTCAATCGTAATGTACATTGTTATCACTGTGAAGTTGATGTTTATTCAAAGTATATTGCATTGTTATGTTCCAGATTTAGGTAGATTTCAGGCCTGGATGGCCAAAAACATAGTCTTCTTCTTCTTTTTAATTGAGAAGAAATACTATTGTCTGATTCAGTGAAATTGTACCATGTGAGTGTGGTTGTAAATTGTGTGTGTGTGTGTGTGCTCTCTTCTGTTACAGTGATGTCATAACATGAGAAAACTGACCAAGCGTGAACTGTACCACTTGCTGCACCCTTCTTTATGAAGTCTTGTCTGTAAAAATTCTGACTAAATCATTTCAGAACAATCTTCCCACCTAAGCCTTTAGATTCAGCGTTCTAATGAGCTTTAGATGTTCCGTAAGGCCAGCATTCAGCAAGGAGTAATCAGGAAGAGGTGCAGAATTCTCCCAGGGACATGCAAGTGTGCGGAATGGTGAGCGCTTTGTAGTGATCAAGTCCATGGAAATGAGAATCAATAAGAGGGAGATGGTTCTAAGGCCTTCAGAAACCCCTAACAGTAATGAGTTTCAGTGATGCCCATGGGCAGTGAGACTCAGGTTAAGTAGCACTTACACATCATGCCAGATACCAGGTCCAGGCCTTTTGATTACAGAGGTGAGTAGGTCAGTGGGTATGACAAAAGGGTGGTGAAAACCTGATGACAGCCCTGTGTCTGGCTTCGTTTAGGTGAGTTTGGGCTAAGTCATAGGTGGTGCCTCCACTTGCTGGGATCAGAACGTGGCTAAGCAATGAGGGTGGCCTTCTGATTGGCTCCTCTGCCATGGTGCTCAGGATTGGGTCCTTTTTCAGTTGGGCTAGGTATTGCTTTATAAAAGGCACTTGCAGGAACCTTTCAAAAGTTCCCTTTTATAAGTTCTATTTAGAGTATTTCCTCCTTGTACATATCCTAACCAGTCCTGAAGACTGCATAGCATGAAGCAGAGAGCTAGCACCTACCTTTGATTTCTAGTGTTTGGGGTTCCTAGCCTGAAGGGCAGTGCCTGTTCTTGTAATCAATAGTCATATGGATGCATCCTGAGGACCAATCTGAGATATATTTGCCTGCTGAGTATCTGGCTTTTCTTCTCTCTGCACAGACAAGGATTCAGGACTCAGGAAGACCAGTAACTCCATAGAGAAAGGTATTGGCAAAACACCCCCAGGGGCTAGGAATTGTCAGACTTGTCCTACATCAACCTGGATATCAATCCTTCCATCTCTAGCTACCAGGCTTTACCATATCTTCTCACAGCTACAAGAACCTGGTAGGAAATTCTGAGTATATATATATATATATAAATCCAAGATTCATTTTTAAGACTGTATTAGTGTAAATGCCATTTTAGTGGTAGATTTTATAGTGTATTGAACTTTCAAGACCTAACTCATATATAATAAGCTAAGGGACAACGGGGCTGATGGCACTAAATTTGGTGCTTATTGATACTCTAAGAAATATCTGTGAAATAGCATCACGTGTGCATTAAACTACCTTCATTTAAAATTACTTAGGATTAGTTGGATCCACTTTAGTGTTTCCTATATCATTTCCTAGTGACCAAAACATCCTCCCCCGTGAATATAGTCATTAGAATTCGATTCATTAGTATCATTCATTACCAGCCCTTAATTAGATACATTAATTTCAATTTAATCACTTACATACTTTGTCGTCATGGTTGCCCATTTTCCTCTGACGTTTGTCCTGAACATGCATGCCGTTCATCATCTTCAAAAAGGACCGATCCCCCAATTGCCCCACCTCTTCAGAGGAAAAACAGAGTCCTAGACTAACAGTATCATTTAAACAAAGAAAGCTATCCACAAGGGTCCCTGCTTTTCACTATGTACTAAAAATATGTAAAAGATGTGTGGATCTGGGCAACATAGACATATGCCTGTGACAGATGACTCCCAAGCTCCCTGATACCGTCAGGTTTAGCTGGTATCAAATGCCAAGAAATTTTTGCTGCCTAAACCCATTTTGCAAGAAATAGGCCCAGCCACCGGATGAGAACTAGGTCTCTAGTTACTGTTCAGTTCATTAATTTCTGCCATTCCATATCCATAACCAGGATCACTTACATCATGCACAAAAGTAGATTTCTTATACTCTTAACTGTATATTTGTACAATATTTTAAAATCTCCTAAATGGCCATTCACAGTTGCTTTGCAGTGGCCTTCTGATAAAATGTTATCACACCTGTTGTAATATACACAGAACATTCTCTCTACTGATTAGGACTGAATGTATGTACATAGGTTTTACAAACAAGTCAGATAATGAGGCAGTGGTTTACAGATCAGTGATTTTCAGACAGTTTCTTTCAATTGCTGTGGTATTTTGAAAAAGCATTCTTTGTGTAAACTTACTGAACTCTAGGGGTCCTGGGGATCAGAGTCCCTTAGAGAGAAAATCTTTTCTTGTAATAATATGAAGCAAGATACCAGATTATCTCGATTCTTACTTCCAGTGTTTCAAGTGGAAAACATCTCTCCCTATTGTCTCTGTAAATGGAACACCCTTTTTTCTCTTAAAGAATATTGTACTGTTAGATGTTTGTTAAGCTTATAGCATTGTTGAGACTGCTGTGATGTCTTTGTCAGTAATCTGTATAATATTTTGTATACAAGTACTGGTAAGATTGTTATTAAATGTAGCTTCAGTCATTAAATTATTATAGCAAAGTAGCGCTTCTGTAATATTTACAATGTATTAAGCCTACGGTATATTTTATTTCATTGATGTAATTTAATTGTTATTTATTGAAGAGAAAACAGTTCATCATGTCTATTGTCTAAAATTAACTGGAATAAAATAAAAATTCTAGATTATCATTAAATACACAAAAAGCCTCTGAAATCTGCCTAATGGGATAGCATTGTGGGTTCATACTTTAAAAGGATTGCCTAAAAGCTAAGTCGTTCCCCCAAAGAAGCCATGGATGTGTTTAGAAATGAGGGTATTGGATTAATGTATTCATCCTCTAACATAGGAAAGATAAAGCAAAAATTCTACCATTGCTCAGTAAAGCAGAGACAGCCACTGGACTGTCTTAAAACATCTAATTAAGGATTCGAGTGATTTTATAGTTTATGAAAGCAGACAGTATAATACATAAATTAAACTTTAACACACACACGAACACACATCTTAAAGAGTGCATAAATATATACCTTGAGCCATGTAAGAGATATAAGCCTTTCAATAGTTTGCCAAAACTGAATTTTTATTTGATTAGTATATAAAAAAAAATTAGAAGGATGTTTAACCCTTTGAATCAAAAGCAGGCACTCAATTTTGAGAAAAGCTTTAAAATTTTTGAAATAATGAATTAGTGAATATTTGAAGCTAGGTTATCTTTGTTTATAATAACTGGCCTAAATTAATTATTCCGCCTCTTTTATAACCAAAATCTTAATGCTCCAACAAAAATGTATTATATCTATTCTTAGATATTAAATTTTACATTAGGACTTCAAAGAAAAAGCATTATTTCAGTATTTTCAAAGAGTATTTTAAAACTCCAAGCCGGTTGGTCCTTTAACAACATGCGTTGCTCCCTATATTGAAATATACGTTTACAATTACATGAAAGCAGAAACACCAATGTAGTTCATTAGAATTAGTCCGTGTTGAAATTCTTTTGTGTTCTCATATTCAGTTCACTTTTACACATCTCCCTCTCTCCCCCTTTCCCTCCCTGTCTTCCTCTCTTTCCTCATTGTTTATGAAACAGGTTCTCACTTCATAGTGCAGGATGGATTCAAACTTGGGACCCTCCCTTCTCTGCGTCTAAAGTGCTGGGATTACAGGCATACACAACGGCTGAGGTTTACAATAGTTCTTTAGCTAATGATCCGAAATGAAGCGCCTGTGTTTTATTATGTCCGGAATGGTAGGTATTGTGACATCACTTCCACATATTACATTATCTTCATGTAAGCCCTGTAATGTGCGTACCACTGCTTCATTGTATAGGTAAAAAGAAGATCTGGTGGGATCACAGAGCCAAGGTGATCAGATTAGAGTCAAGGTTTCTCTTAATCACAAAGCCTGTGTTACTTTGCTTACACAAGTACTTCCATCCCACATCTTTATTTTTTTTTCTTAAAACCATACATCTATATTTACCAAAATTCTCACATCTCACAGGCAAAACCCAAGTTGAAAAAATCTATACATACCCGCATGACTCTTACATTAGAAATTACTTTCCTCATTGCTGTAATCAAATGCCTCACAAAAGTCGCTTAAGAAAGGAGAGCTCTCTTTTGCCTCCCAGTTTGGGGAAAACCATGGTGGCAAGACTGTGAAGCAGCTGGCCATATTGCATCCACAGTCAGGAGGCAGACTGGTGAATGCTGGTCTTCAGTTTGCTGTCCTCTTATTCAGTCCATACTTCAGACCATGAGGCGATATCCCCCACACTTAGGATAGTTCTTCAACCTCAACGGACCCCATCTAGAAATCTCCACATGTAAATATCCTGAGGTTTACTCTCACGTGATTCTAAATCCTGTCAAATTTATAATCAAGATTAGCTCTCAGCCCTAGTAAGTAAAATCATCTAAGTTTTAGTTCTGTGTTTTTCATACATTTGTAGGCTTAAGGTGGTCCGGTAAGATGTGCAGGTTCTTGCATTTCTTGAGTGGAGACCTATGTCTTTGGGCTCAGAATTTTGGATCACTTATTCACATCAACTTGCAAAGGGAAGAAGATATATAATGGTGAATGAGTCTAACCAGCTTTAGGGATTTGTTTCCTTTATCTTTCAAACAACAACATTTTACAAAGCTTACTAAACTATTCTGAGTATCAAATAAATTAAATCTGTGATCTCCATTGCTGACCTAGCATGAACATGGCTCACTCACCTTGGTCAGGAGGCGGAGTAGCTGAGGGCAAGTGTAACTTGTTGCACCTGCAGGCACAGCCCACCTATACTAGCTGTATTTCCAGCCTTCACCTACTTACTACAGGAATGTTTTAAGTTCAATTCACTTAAAGAATTAAACTCAATTTTCATTTGAAATGGTTCACAAGACATCTAGAAAACATATTCTATACTAGTCAATGAAATGTAACTTGGTAGAATTGTGATAACCACATAAGCAATCCATGAGCCTACCTTCTACCTGGCTCTGAGAACAGTGGTTAGATTCCAGCTCATTAATTATAACATGCATTATCCTTTAATTCTTTAATCATTCTGTGAAATATTATTATTCCTATTTGACAGACAGTTATCTGCCTAAGGTCAAGCAACTAATAAGTGGCATAGTTTGAATGTGCTCTTGGCTTACCAGATTACTGAGTGACAATCCAGTGATTTTACATTAAATAAATGTTACATTCCTCCTATTTAATCCAAGAAATGTTTATTATCTACCAAGGTAAATCATCAGATTATTTAATATCTGGTTTTTAAAAAGTAAACATTTTAATCAAACCACCTCATACAGAACAATCAGTGATAAAATAAGAGGCGTATGGAGTAGGAGTAGGAAGGATTGATGCTTGAGCTGAGTCCTTCAGAACAAGCAGGAACTAGCCTCAAAGGGGGAGAAGGTATATGGGGATGCTAGGTAATGACAGGAAGAGAGATAATGGCTGGGTGGGGACAGCAGCAAGAGATGTAAGCTGGTATAATGTGTTCTGTGTCCTTTTAGCCAGGACACTGTATCAGGGCCTTTATGTTGGGAGAATTCATTGCTCTTATTGGACCTGTGCTGTAATTTATATCCATTTCAGCAGACTCATGTTATCAGGTCACAATGCCAATGCTTACCCAATCAAAAGTGCCCTTACAAAGCACCACATGCACAGAGAAGTTTCCCTTTCTGCAAGGCAAAGCAGAGAGCCCAGGAGTGGCAATGAGGCCTCCCTCCCTTTGTGCATTTCTTGTTAGACAGCCACATTTTCCCTTTTGATGGCATTACTGTCCTCACTGCAAGAAGAACATTATTCACCTGAAACAAAAGAGCATCAGTTAGTTCCCCAAAGAGCATAGTCACCAGTCACAACGTGTTCTAGGTCATTATTCACCTGGGATGGGGCAGCCCTTTGGTCTCAGAATGACAAGGACCTTATTGAGCTCCAGCCCTTGGGGCCTCCAACCTCCTGCCCTCCTTGTAAATAAGATCATTGTTGTTGCTCCTGTCTGGATTGCCTGAAAGGAAATCCTTCAGGAAACAAGTAGATAAGGACTCCAAACCAACCTTCTACCTTACTCAAATGTAAATTCTCATAACACACTACTTTTCAATTGAGAGTCTGGATTGTAAATAGAGGAAAGAAAGCTAAAGATGTTTAAATTATCGTATGAAGGGAAAAAATCTCTTTAAAATATTGTGATATTTCTTTTCCAAGTTAATCATATATTTCATGTTAAAACATTAAAATGACATGCTTTCACCATTCATAAATACATACATCCAAAAACCTCTACGCAAATCATGTGTAATTTAAAGGGATGAGAAGTTTCTCTTTTATTATAACAGACTTCATTACCTGGATTTGTAAACCTGACAATTTTTTCCTGGTTTGTGACTTAGTCAAAATCATTAATTATTCCAGGCAGACACAGCCCCCTTAGCCAAACAATCTCACCTCTGATTGTTTGCCTTATTAATTCTCAGCCCATCTAACATGGGTGACTATGAGCAACTGACACCTCGCCACTCAATTGAGTATTTTTAATTGTGCATTCCCTCCTCTGAGGAGAAATTAGAACAAGAATATTTTTATAAGAAACACCCTCGTTATTATTATTATTATTATTATTATTATTATTATTATATTTACAGTGGGATGACCTCTGTATCTCATCAGTATTTCCTTAAATTGAAGATGTAAATATTTGGAATAGGTCTCTGTTAACTGTATAACACTACCATCTCCCCAAAATAACCTTCTGAGAGAGCTGAGAGTAATTGGGACCCTTGGCTGCTACAGCAAACCGAGTTCAACAGAGATCACAGTTAAGTTGCTCTCCCGGAAGATGCGACACATGAGAATTTGCTTCTCCTAGAGTGACAGCTTTGGCAACCCTTTCTATGTCCAGTGGAAAGGAAAATAGTGTTCAGCGTGGAGGAAGGGTGACTGGATATTTTCCCAAGACACAACCACTCTCAGTTCAAATCACATTATATCTAAGCAGAAGGAAATAGGAAAAGAAATATTGATTCTTAAAGAGAGATTATGAGAGAAAATTCTTTACCAGTGCTGCCTCAGGAGAAAGCAGAACAAGAAGCTTTGTGAAGCTTAGTGTATATGTTAGCCGACTGTACTGTGTGTTGAAGTGCTATGATGTGGCGTCTACCATTCTGAGCAACTTCCACAGACGGTCATCTCTCATTGTATTACCCCTGAGCTGTTCTGTAGGCTATTAACCAATATAGACACACACTTGGGCTTTTCAAAACTAAAGAGCCATCAAAAGGGTTTCCAGGTTTTCTCTGAAGGGTGTTCAGACATGTCTGAGGGAAGTAGTCATTAATCAAAATACAGTTTCCATCTTAGGTGCGAAAATGGGGTTAATAATAGAGAAGATCTGTGGAGCAAGGGACTTGTTTTGGTGACTATCATTTCTAACAGTAAATGACACATACTAATTTGAAAATCTAGCTCTTGCCTTGTGTAAAGGGTTCAAATACTTGGAATGGTCCTAAAACAAATTAAGCAGCAGGCCAAGAGAAACCCAAGCAGTAGGTAAAAGCAATTTGCCATGTTTTCATTTGTTTGTTTTAAAGAAACAACTCTGATTTATTTTTCATAATACTGTGTGTTTGTACCAGGAGTCTGAAACCATCTTCACAAGGGACAGAAAAGAAAGAACAATCTTTGGAAAATGGAAAATAAAACTGTGAGCTTTTGTTTAGAGATAGGAGGACACACCAAGGCATGAAGAAATAGAATCAGGTGTGATTGAAGGAGTTATTTTGACTTTCTGAATCAAGATGAAAATTCTATGGGCAAGTGATTAAAATATTTTCAAGATACCAGCTTTAGAATCTCTAAATAAAATGGATAGACCTCTTTATACAAATATAAATAAACACAGAAATGAATAGATTTAACATAGCTTCAGTAGATACTTAGAGTTGGTTCTCTTAATTTTCTCCTACATGTGGAACATTAGAGAACTGTAGAACTTAATCAGGTGTGCTCTATTGAAAGCCTTATCCAATTTATTATAAAGCAATTCTCAGCTTTGAAGATAAAACTAGCCCTATAATGTATAATGTTCTCCTGGGAGAATGAGCTCCCTTCTACCACAGCCTCACTGAAAAGCATCTTAGTGGAAGTATCTATAAGGACAACTTGATGTATTAAAATTGAAATAATAAAAAGACAGATGAGGAGGGAGGGAGTTCTTTCCTCTCATAAACAACTGCCCCGCCTGAAATCTCACAGCACAGTCAGCTCCTAGCAGTAGCTACTCCTCTGGCTGATTTGATGTAACCAAATGCTTATAAGTCTAAGATTCAAGAGCCTTTAAAATGCATCCTTAGTATCCAGAGTAAGATGTTTCTACAGCCTTCAACTTCTCACTCATCACACCTAGCCTTACACAAGAGTTGCCTTTATCTTTGTTTTCTGAAACCCGTAATTCTTTGCTATAGACATACAGTGAGCCTATTATGCTCATTTCTTCAGGACACAGGACCTATGTACAAATTTGCAACTGCGCTCTGGCTGTAAGCAACTCAGGTGTCATTGGTAATAGTGCATGGAGAGAAATGAATAATGAAATTCTTGAATAATCTCCAGACTCCCAGGTCTTTGGTAGCCAACTGCGAAAGACTGTCCTGATCAGAAATCTCAATGCTGATGCTAACTAGTGGAGAAGAGGCCGCCTACAGTCTGATGATTTCACAAAGTGACCTCAATTTGCAGAAAGAAATAACAGGCAGGCAAATGATCAGAGAGCAGGCAGCAAGTTCTTGGAGCAGAGACATGCTGCAGACTGAGCAATTAATTCCTAAGTAACAAGACTATCTATGAGGCAGAAACAAGTTGGAGGGGGTTTTATTTCTAGTTAGCAAGGGTTTCACTGTACCTGTGGGATGCCAAGAACACAAAACCCCTTAGCACAGCATTGCTGATGACTGCCATCATCAGAGACCTCTTTAGAAAGTGGCTCTTCTTAAGTGGCAGAGGCTACCATGGTGCTGGAGGAAGGCTGGGTTCAAGGTTTGACTATGTAGTTGTCTGTTTTCTGTGCTGCACCCTCCTCCCCGACACATATAAATCTGCAGTAATCCCTCTAGTTGGCATTATGATAAAATGGGATTGCTTCCTCAGTTAAACTGTAAATATGTGGTGTTCCAATGTAAGGAGCTGGATGGAATTTATTCTGAAGAGCTTAGAAAATGAAAGCGCAGTCAAGAAATGCTAGAAAGGTATCTTCCCACAAGCCTGCAGTAGGACACTTTCACATGATCCCATCTCTAAGTTTTTATCCATCACTAAACCCTCCAGAGCACCAGAAGCTGAAAAGCTTGGGAGAAAAAAAAAACCCAGAAGATTCTGATATGGAACTGAACTGTTGGGAGAATTCCTTTAAAATATGATCTGTCTTTTCTGATCAAATTCAGTGCCATCTAGTTCTCCCCAGAGCCTCCCAGTGACTCAGCAGCAGGCAATCTATACACAAAATTCACACACAATGCTAAATTCTTTGCAGTAGGCATATTCTCCACCCTCAATATCACACACAGCTAAATAATTAAAAACAAGGAAAATGGGGAGAGGGGATTGATTTCTGATGGATTTAAGATTTTGTTGGAAAATCCTCCAAGTAGCTCATGCTTATATTTCAATTTTGCTTTGGATCTAACTTTAACAATAAGTACAATACAGATTGAAGAAATTAAACATAGAACCATTCAAACAGAAGAGGATTATGTAACGATTCTCAGCTCTTAAATATTTTGATAAAATTGCTTCTTGATACATTACACTTGATGTTTCAGTGAGGCCAAGCACAGGCAAGGAGCAGAATGTTTTATTTGCTTCCTTGGTAGTGGTTGGCACAAATCAACTAGAATTTGATTGTTGATTTATACATCTACCAAAGGATCTTGCTAGCCTGAATTAATTATGAGGAAAAAAGTGATGATTTATTCAGCTAGAGATTCATTCATGTCATCAAGATCTTCTAGCAACTGGTAACATACTCTGGCACATTGAACACATCAGTCATTTCTACCTTCCTTAGCATTTTTAAAGTAGTGGCCTCAGTTTTATATATACATATTTATATGTATATATATATAAAATACATTTAAATATATATTTAATATTTATAATATTTATGTTTATAATAGAATATAAATATATATTATATAAATATAAATATGTGTGTACATTTAAAAAATATATGTGTGTATATATGTATATATAATATTTATGTATAAATATATTTAAATATACATATTTAAAAATTATATGCCTGTGTTAGAAAAGATGCACCTGCATGCAGAGGATGTCAGATTCCCTGGAGCTGGAGATACAGGTAATTGTGAGCCATTTAATGTGGGTATTGAGATTCAAACTCTGATCCTCATGATTAACAGTTAGGTGCTCTTAACTGCTAACCCATTTCTCCAGTCCCAACTTTATATTTTTAACAGACATTTTTACTTGACTTACCATATGCTAGACACTTCATAAACATTTCTTTACTCAAGATCGGCAATCTGAGAACCCACATGCTGTTCTCAAGACAGTTCTTCCCCAACGTCAAACATGGCATTGGATGCATAAAAACCTCATTTATATATTCCACTAGCATAATGCAGAAGCTTCTTTCTCCTGGCTGTAAATGACTAATCTCTCTCTCTCTCTCTCTCTCTCTCTCTCTCTCTCTCTCTCTCTCTCTCTCTCTCTCTCTCACACACACACACACACACACACACACACTATTATGTGGAAAGGTAGGAGCAATCATAGCCCATTTTGGCCCATTGATTAAGTGTAACTTGTGAAACTGGAGCTCATCAGATAATAAGGATAGGATATCATGACAGATGGGAACTTACAGATATTATTATAGGATAGGAGATTTGGAGGATGAAGCTCATTTTGGAAACAGTTGGAAGGCTTTGAACAATGAAAGGATAGTCAGAGGTCTGTAGACTCTTTTAGCCTGTCTGAATATGAAGTAGGAAAGTTTCTTTTTCAGCTATTAGGATGTCATTAGACAGATTTAAAAGTAGAATGGCTCTGTAGTGTATATGGAAGAATACATTATTTCTGACTACACATGTACTTCGTATGTTTACTTAGTGTGTTGTACAGCATGGAGCATGATTTGCTGTCAGCCTCATGCTTCTGAACAGATGTAGGATCTGTTAAACCTGTTGTGACATCTGGATCATATTTGTGAGAAGGTCTGTTGCTGCCTTTACCACACAGTCCAGTTTCTTTGAATTTCTCATTATAGCAATGAAATTATGTGTCTTCTGCACTTAGACACTCAAATTCTAAGTATAATTTGCTGCAAGGCATTTTTTTAAAAAAATAAGAATATTTAAAGATGATGTTATTATGCTCTGGGTTAAGAAACTATGTTCTTTTACAATCTTTATCAATTTTGTTGTGTATAAATTTTTTTTTCAATTTAAAAATAATTTTCCAATAATGTATTAGCTCAAGAATTTAAATGCATTTTTTTCTTTGCTCTCCATAATTCTGATCCTTGGCATGATCTTCCCTTTCCAGTATTTACTGGCACAACGGCAGAACATTTCATTTTTGTTTTTGTTGATTCTACTTTTTTGACCCAAGAAGCCAAAAGTCATCAGAAACAATTAGATTTTATAAACTCATCATGCAGTACCCACCACCTTCTCTATGTACCTATAGCTGATGCTTTTATATATGTAGATAGTGGAATCACTCAAAACTCCCTTAACTTTATAGTTATGCATAAATATACCATAGATGTGGAAATTAAAAAAATTCTAGACACTCTAATACACACAGTGATAATGTGTTGACTATTGAGAAGAGAAACATTTCAATGAAATTCCTTCACATTAAATCAATGCACCAATATGTCTCCCAGTTTAACTATATTGTAGCAAGTTTGTAGAATAATGGCACGGTTATGCTTACTTTTCTATTGCCGGGATAAGACACCATGATCAAAAGCTACTTATAGAAGAAAGAGTTTATTTGGGCCTATGATTTCTGTGAGTTAGAGTCCATGGCTATCATGGTGGTGCAGCAGATGGGAGTTCCCATCTTGAGATACAACAATAAAGCAAAGTGAGAAACACTGGGAACAGCTCAAGTCTTTTTAAACATCAAAGCCAACCCCCGATGACATACTTCTGCCTGTTTATATTTTTCTCTTTACTCTTTTAGGGGGTCAGCCACCCAGCTCTCAAACAAAACACATACAGAGGCTATTCTTACTTATGAGTACCAAGCCTTATCGTGGCTTGTTTATTGCCAGCTTTCCTTAACTTAAATTATCCGGTCTCTTTTGCCTCTGGGCTTTTACCTTTTCTTACTTCTGTAACCTTTTATTCTTATTCTGTGGCTGGCTTTGTAGCTGGGCGACTAGTCCCCGATGTCTTCCTCCTTCTTCGGCTACTTCTTCTTTTCAGATTTCTCCTTCTATTTATCTCCCTGCCCACCAGCCCTGCCTGTCCTTTCTCCTGCCTTGCCATTGGCCATTCAGTTATTAGACCATCAGATGTTTTAGACAGGCAAAGTAACAAAACTTCACAGAGTTAAATAAATGCAACATAAACAAAGGTAACACACATTAAAATATTCTACAACATCCCCCAGCAAGGCCACACCTTCTCATCCTTCCCAAACAGTCCTACCAACTGGGCACCAAGAATTCCTGAGCCTAAGGGAGCTCTCCTCATTCAAATCACCACAGAGGCTAAATGCAGACACCCGAAGCATCTTTTGGTCTAAAAATCCAAAATAGCTCAGAGGCAATTATATCTTCAGGGATTTGGCTGATTAATGGTTCATGCTTTAAGACACGAGTATTTCCTAGTGTTAGAAGGCTTGCCTGGCATTTATGAGAACATCTGATCCTTAGCCTTTGCGGGCAGCATATTCCGGAGTACAAGTGTCTGAGTTCAAAACCCATTTCTATCACTTTGTGACCTTGACTGAATTACTTCTCTTCACCTGCAGTTTTTGTTTGTACACATCCGATGCCGCAGTCTTAGGAGAAGGCACATGAACAACAATATGAGTCAATACTTTGAAGTATAAAAACTAATTATTCCTTCACTGGGGCTGGAGAGATGGCTCAATGGGCAAAAATGCTTACTGTGCATGCATAAGGACCTGATTTCAAGTCCCCATTAACCTGTGTAAAAACCAGATGTGGTAGTACATGACTTTGTGCTCCTGTGGCAGTTTGGGAGGCAGAAATGGGATAATCCCTGGAATTTTATGATCCAGATAGCCCTTGCAGTGACAAATGGCAGAAGAGACCCTGTCTCAAACAACGTGGAAGGTAAAAACTGATATGCAAGGTTGTCCTCTGACTTCCATACGTATAGTGAGGCATTTGTGCACCTACACACACTTAAGCCCACCCCCCCACACACACACAGCCATACACATACACTCATATATACACACACACATAATACACATAAAATATCCAAATTATTCATGTCTTTCCTTTTATCTTGTTTCCCAAATCCTCTATCTTGTTTCCTATATCCTCTGCTGGAAAGCTTTCAATCTTAATGAGGCATCCTCAGTTCTGTGTCAACCAGTCCTTTCTCTTCTCCCACACATGTTCTGACCTTGGACAAACACTAAAGGAAGTGCCTAGACCTGTGGAACCCTCTGCTTTATAGAGGTAATTTTACAAGGATCATTTCCTTGTGGTTTGGCTCTAAAAGAGACTCTCAGTGTGCTTGTGATTTATATTAGACTATTTAGTTAGAATATTCTGGTCACATACTTTCTTGCTCCCCATCTAAAGAAAAGGTCAACACCTCCACTTCTTTAGAACTACATTAATTTTTTTCCAAATAGGTGGCTCTTCTCTACATATTAAAGTGACTTTGGAACTTAACTTGTCTCTACCTACTTACCCAAATATCTGCAGCCCTCAGTTCAGAGTGCCAATATTTTATACCAAGTGTTTTCTTACCCTATCCAAATGGAGAAGCACTCAGGCTTCCTTCAGGAATCAATCTTTATTTGCATTGCTGTCCCTCCCAGGACTGGTAAAGAGTCACTGAAAGAGAAGAAAATAGTTTATATTCAAATGTGTGTCTTCCTGTCCTTTGCAGCGGGTGACAATACTTAGTTAAAGTAGCATTGCTATTGCCATCTATAAACACAGTATGTGGTAGCCTGGAAACCTCCTTTCCCTGATAACAAAATAACTATGGGAGAATTTTTCTCTCAAACCACCTTAGGAACAAATTTTAGGTATAAAATTACTGCTAGACCAGCCTCAGTCTCAAAGATATCATCTTTATCTATAGCACTTGTGACATTTTGATTAAGTCAAAAGCTTTACATTCTACTCCTTAAGGTGAGTAGTTCCAGGAAGCTGGCCAATGAAGTGTCACCAAGTCATCTCTATCTCTAAGCAAGTCATAAGATGGTACTGTCACTCTGCCCTGGTGTGGCCTGGCTTTGTAGCCGCATAGGCAGGCTGGTTATTTGGGACACTGTGGAAAGGATTGCCATTAACTGATTTCTTTAATATATAGTTGAGTATTACTCTGGAGGATGCTCAAAATAGAAGACTTCAGGTTGTATTGTTCCAATTTGTGTGTTCACAGAAGCCCCAGAGGTGCACTGTGACTCACCAATTCCATGATTTAAGAAATATAGAAACAGGATGGGTCCTTGGCAAAGCCAGTCTATGTTCTTGGCTGACCCTAATTCCTGGTTCTACTTTGAAATCCTTTTGTCCTCTGGATGACTGTGGAGTTCCTTGCTAGCTACAGAAGGAACTTATTTTATTTCCCTGAGGGTGACAAAGAGGGAAATCAAACATAGTATAATTAGCTATTGATTTCTTTCTTAAGATTTTACCAAGATGCAATTTAAGGAACAAGTATTTTAAACCTAAATTAGTCTCAGGAAAAAAAATACATGAAAAGCTGAGGGAATAATAAATGTACCTGGAGCCACTTAATTTTCAATGGTTCCTTTTAAACTTGTCAAGGTGTTGTTTACTTCAGTGAAGATCTCTCATTGAACTTCAAGAAGAGCCCAGTGCCATGGCTCTCAAATGTTCTAGGAACTTGAAGTGTTCATGGTTGTGGACTTACATCATGCCTGAAAATTTTGTAATTTTCTCCTTCTTTTACAATAGAAGAAAGTAAAATTCAAGGCTATTAAGTGACTTGAAACAGGTTTTGTTGACAGGTTGCAGATCCAAGATTTAAACAAGGCAGCCTGCCCCTAGGGCCCTAAGTTTTTATCACCACATGTCCTCCTGTTCTTCATACATCACCCAGCTCTTCTTCCCTCACTATTACACCCTGTTGCTGAGGTTTGTGGCATTCTGCTTACTGTTTACCCTATACTTAATGTCTTCCTCGTGTTTATAAATCTATATATTTAAGGTGAGTAGTTCCAGGAAGCTGAAGGAGCATTTAGCAACAATGATGCTTTAAGGTTTAATGGCATCCTTTCAAAACTCATCTCAAATAGTTCTACAAAGTTTTTGTTGACCAGCTTCTGCCCAAGCAAGCCCAGAAGATAGGCTTAACCACTCCCCCATGTGAACTCTCATCATATCCTAATTCAGCTGCCATACTTCATTATTAAGACATTTGGAATTAGATGAAAGCTGTCTTAACCGACTCTGATATCTTTGGACTCTCCTATGGATTCTCAGAGAGGACATTAATAAATATTGAATGGACTCCAATATTCTCAGAATATTAATCATCACTATACAAAATGAAACAGGTAAGCTCTTATCACACTAGATCTTAACGTTCTTTAGTATTTTTTTAAATGTTACTTGCTATCTTTTTAATTTACAGGAGTTCTGATTAATTCTTTTAAAATCTACACCATTTCAAATCCACTATGTTCAAAATTTGGATCGCCAACTTGTGTTTGTGACGATGTCTTGACTCTCCTCATCATGTGGTTTCTAACTCTGTAGTCTGTAAGATCATCCCCTGAACTGCCTGTTTGTCACTGCAGATCCTAATTTCTCTGGATGTGAAAGAAAAACAGCAGAAATTGTCTCAGGATGGTTTCAAATCTGCTCTCGCTATAGACTCTAAGATCTTTAGTAGGTACGAAACAGCTTCTCATGCAAATTTCATGACAACTTTTTTATATTACTTTACTTGAATAAGTTCAGCTCCCTTACCTACATGTGGCACAGCACACATGTGGCTAGAATTTCTCATAAGTAGCTCTCACATTTGCTTATATCTTTGAATGAATAGGAAGCATTCTTTTTCTCTTTCTGAGCTGACTAGAAAAGTCTCTATAGATGTTTTTTCCCAAATAGGATTAGGTTTTTAGTTGTCCACTCTGCAGAGTCAGTTTTTCATTCTCCCAGCTTCACATAGATCTAAGGCTTCCCTCTCCAACTCCAAGCTTCTCAGCACACACCAACCTCATTTGACAAAGGCCATCAGTTCTGAGTTTTGTTCTGATTTATAGCAAGTGTGTTCCTCCTGATTTTCAGACAAAGCTATTGTATTAGTCAAGATTCTGTAACTGTGGCAAAATACCTGAGTTAAACTTTATATAAAGAGAAAAAAGTATACTTTGCCTTGAGATTTTTCAAAGTTTTCACTCATGATTGGCTCTGTTACTGAGGGTCTACAGATTCTTAGTGTAAGCATGTGACATGACTAAGGGACCTGCTCATCTGATTGGGACTAGGTAGCCAAAAAGCAAAGGGTAGGGGTTGGGGGGGTCTCATTAGTCCCCTCAACCCCTTAAATGATTTAGATCAGATGCTCTTCTCACACTTATTTTAAAGACAAGGTCAAACTATACGCAGCTCTGGGCTGACCTGAAACTTGGTATTTGAAGTGGCTGATGTCAAACTCACAGAGATTAATTTTCCTCTGCCTTCGAAATGGTGATATTAAAAATGTGCACCACCACACCTGGTTATTACACCTTGATGAAAAGCTTCATCACCTGCCAGTAGCTCCACTCCCTGGAAAACGAACCTTAACACACGGACCTTGAAAGGGCATTTCCTCGGTACCAAGCGACTTTCCTCTCATCTGTGTCTGAAATGGAGTGAGGAACATTTCCGTCTTCTCAATATGCCATGCTGCAGGAAGTCTCACTTAGGATCTTAAGAATACTTCAATATGCCTTTTCATGCAATCCATTTTATAGTTTGCTCAAAAGAATTGCCCAGAAGTCCTACAGGTAACTACAGTTAAAGGCTCTTACCAAACTGCTGGTTGATATAATTTTTAAACTGAACAGTTTAAAAAGCATGGCTCTTTTGATTTTTAGCCTACTACTGTGCACACAGGGTAAAGGTGAACCTTGGAAGTAAGGTCTCAAAGTAAGAAGTGATGCCTGCATTACCTGAGCAAGCTTCATAGAACAAGGGCATGGAGATTGAGAGAGACAGAGACATGGGTCACTCTTGAATCAAGAATGCCTTTTACTGAAGCTCAGAGGAAGCTTTATATACCGTGGTTGCCTTATTCACTCTGAGTAACCTTGGCAGCTCAAAAGCAACACCCGGCCTGGGTCAACTCCTTTGTTCTCTGCTAACTTCCTAACTCCCTAATCGCATCACCTGCTTGGGCAATGTTCTGATAATGAAAATGGATCAATTGGTTCTGGTAAACACCACAGGCCACTAAATAGTGCTAAAACCTGGGAGCTTCAGACGACCTCCCCAGTAAGACCATTGATTTGGTATCCTGTGGCACTAGATCTAAAACATTCTCTTGAATCTCACATTAACTCCATCGTTCTTTATTGTCCACCCCCATATTGTGTGAATATCTGAAGCTCCCAGTTTAACACTGTCATTTCTTCTCAGCTTTCTTCTTTCTTTCAAACATTATAAGTTTATCACCAAGTCTTTATTTAATGGCAGTGAAGACATTCTCCTTCATTCTTTCTTGATGCTTCTACTCCACACTTTCCAATGGACTTACTCATCCTCTCACTAGATGACAGTAGAAAGATGGATGCCCTGGTCCACTTGCTGCTGCTCTGACAGAATACCAGTCTGTGTCATTTATGAAGGACAGACAGACATCTATATTCTCACAAGTGTGGGTTCTGTGAGGTCCAAGATCAGGTTATTGCCATAAGCTTTGACCCTTCTTAAAGAGGACGGGCAAAAGGGACACACACTTTTGGTGCTCGTATGACAGAAATGCAGAAAATAGCAAACCTTATCCTTGGTAACTCAAACAGTTCCTGAGAGGTCCTACTTCCCAACATGGCTAATTGGGGTCAACACACAAATTAGGGGACATATTTAGTTCACAGCAATAGGTTAAATTTAAACTGTAAAAAAAAATAATTCAAAGATCTAATATATGGGTATTGGTCCTTCAGAAAATTATGTTTCTTCTCTGTCTAAAAATATGTCTTTATCTGTATCCACATTTTTATGCCTTACAGTAAAACAGTCTTCAAATATAGTTCTCTCAAAGGGATCTGGGTGGTAATACACCACATATAGAAGGGAATTACATTACCTGCTTTGAATCAACTGTTTCCAATTCATTAAGTCCATCAAAGGTGATAGGTATCCTAAACAGCAAAGCTAAAAAGCAGACTCTTGGTTGGAAAGCAAACTTTTTTCTTCTGCTCACACACTATAAAAATCTGATGCTAAAGTGTATGTGGTGGTAGTTTTGCTCACACACCAAACAAGCCATCAGTCCTGTAGTGGAAACCATCTGGATGTCCCTTAATTTTAATTGGATTCTGGCATTATGTACTTGGGGATGATGTGAAATCCCTGAGTTTGAGGATGCAGTCTCAAGACTTCTTCCACTCACTTTAGATATCAGCTGTTTACTTGTATTTCTCACCCATCATTTATAAACTGAAGCTCCCACTCTCTTCTCTTTGGGTTTTAGTTAATTTTCATATACAGTACAAAACTCAGGGCAATAGTTATATTCACTGGCTTTAAGGAGACTTACAAAGGATGTAGTTGAAAATATGTGTAGGATTGTAGTAAGAGGGTTCTCGAGTCCCGGGCGGCCGAGACCCACAGACCTGCCGCCCAAGCACGCTTAGCTGCCCAGCTGCCCAGGCCCCCCAAAATGACTCCGACGCTTATATTAACTTTATGCTGTTTGGCCTATGACTCAGGCACATTGCTAGCTAGCTCTTATATCTTAAATCAACCCATTTCTATTAATCTGTCGGCCACATGGCCCTTGGCTCACCTGTGCCCCTTACATGTTTCTTCTTGGGCGGCTGGCTCGATCTGCCTGACTCCACCCTGCTTCTCCTACCTATGCTCTGATTTCTCCTCCTACTTCTTCTATGGTGCCTGCCATGGCCCAAAACAGCTCCTTTATTTAAAGATTGAGATTCACAGCATACATAAACGCATTCCCACATCATAGGATGAGGTATGTGGGAACGAATGCAGAGTTTCCCTGCCCAGTATGAGCGTACTGTCTTCCATGTACCCTCTTGTGATATCTGAAAACTGCCATACCTGTACTTTGGGGGAGTTTTATGAAAACGTCATTTTATGGGAATAATTAAAGTATGAGCAATCAGATTAAAACTTGAAATGACAAAAATTCCTATTGCTTTTTAATAGACAGGATATGGAACCCAACCTAGCCTTTCTACATTTTCCTTGGCCTTACTGTGCAGTGTTCCTGCCTGAGAAGTGTGACAGATCTTCTTCCCAAGTGGAGGTCAGTCATCTTCCATTAGACAAGGGAAGAGGGAGCGTTGCTTTATAATCAATAGCTCTGAGCTGGTTTCTGTGACCTGCTTGGAGGAAGAAAAAAATGGTTTCTATAGCCTGCCTTGGAAAGGAGTGATGCATTGGGAACCACGGATGAAAACCACAAACCATAACACAGAATCCCAAGTCAGTTCACACAGTTCACCTCCCTTTCACTTAAAACTTTGTCCTCACTGAGTCCCCCTGGCTCTTTGATTTTGGCATTTTTTAAAAATCAACTTCTTTCCTTGATTAGGTGGGGTTTTTTTTCTTCTTTTTTCTCCTTGGCTGTGAATACGAGCTCTGGAGATTTTCATCATCTTGCAGCTTTGAGAGAGATCAAGAAAGAGGCTGTTGGATAGACCCTGAAGTGTCTTGCCTTTAGCTTTCCATACATGAGGGAGGTCAGCCACTCTCTTAGTACCAGGGACATACAGGTAGAGCAGCGATTATAAAGCTAGACGTATACCCTACATCAAATGTTATATTTTTTACATGAGATTGAAAAAATCCTCCTCACTCCACCTAAAGAACTCCCCCAAAGCCAGCCAAGAATATCACTGACCTCACATTTGAATAATAGAATAATAAAAACATTTAAACACAGATCATCAGAGGCATAGACGCTCTCTGGTACATCTTTCCGATAGCGAGTCTTTGCTGTCTTCTTGCTTAGGTCTATGTTGTGGGGAAAGTCTGTGCAGAAGCAATTGTTTTTCTCTGAAGTTTCTGTCAGTAGTAGAAAAGGTTCACATCCAAATGGAATACTTACAGTTATCCCCTGGCTGAAGACGGTATTTGTCACAGCCAACTGCTAGAGAAAAAAGGGAGAATTGGTGTATGCAGTCTAATATCTGTGATGTGTTCCACTAATGTCATAGCAAAGTGGGTTAAACATAACCTCCTAGAATGTAGTATTTCTGTTATCCCTTCCTCCTTCTAGGGTGCATAAGAAAGAGATAAAGAGTTACCTTACTGTGATCCGAGGACTAGAAAGTACTCATTTTAACCTACCTTTTCACTTATTTGTTTAACCAAAGAAAACATTCAGAAAGCTTCAGTTAAGCAGTTGTTTGGCTGTAGACAACATGAATTGTTGAAGGATGCAAAGGTGATCAATTAAGCAGTTGTTTGGCTGTAGACAACATGAATTGTTGAAGGATGCAAAGGTGACTCTGACGACTCTGTGCTGAATCATCATCTCCCCGATGTTTTCCACAGATCTTTCCAAAAGGTGCTGTTATGGAAACCAGCTCGGGTCATAAAGGTTGTTTCTCTTCTCCTTCAGCTTCCCTACGCAGAGCCGTTGCTTTCTGATATTGTGGATGCTTCCTTGGGGACTCTGTAGCTCTAGCCGGTAAGTATAGCCTGAGAATCTGAGATGTGTGAAGAGAGAGTAAGCAGGCTACAGACCATGACAATCTTGTCTAGCAGGAGGCCCTTTGTATGTGTCTATTGGGGGCAGTGAAGGACATTGTTGATGAATGTTAGCATGGCTGCTCCTGAAATCAATGCTTTCTTCAGGATATAATATTGCTTTATTCTGGGACTCTGCAGGATTTCTGTGGCATTGGGCTTTGTTTGAAAATTCAAAGAACTCTCCGATGGCAAGCTTAGCTGTCCTAAAAAAAAAAATAATCAATTAAAAACTCAAGTGCTTTAGACACTGTGAAAGCAAGTCACAAATGTTTCTGGTTTGCATCTGAGACAAAGAAGAGAGAGTGAATGTTACTCTGGACCAAGGACAGCTGCCACCTAATGGGATTAGTTCCTTCCACAAAGAAACTACAAGCAATGGAAAAAGCCAAAGTCTAGCATTGTGCTAGCGGACTAAACTAACATGCAATAGATTCTAAATATTTTACAGTGTGATTAGTTTCATTGTATGGCTTTGTAAGTACTTCAAAGATGGGAAGAGAAAAATTTCTGGAGCCCCAGAAATCAAGTTAGGATTTTCATTACTTGGTCCCACTGATTTCCTGGAGAGGTTTTCCTCCACATGTTATGTGTTTTTCCTTCTCCCTGTACATTGGGTGTGTCGCTATCATCTAGCTGCCCCATCTCTCACCCCACCAGCTTTATCAGCACATGACAAACAGCATATGCTGCAGCGGGTCATTTTTCTGTAGTCTGTTCTGGACGTGGAGTCAGAAGCAATCTTCCTGGTGAATCTCCTCAGGAAATAAACATGATTATTTCAACTTTGCCTGGAAAATGACATTGACTGGGTCTCCAGTGGAATGTTCTGATCAAGCTTTGTTTCTGCTGTGGGAGCTCTGGGTGTTATAGAACACTGTTCTGCAGGAGCTGCAGCTAGAGCTTCAGGAAGCAATGCCTAGCCACACAATGCAAGCTTTCACAGCACTGTGTATAGATAGAGTTCCTGGCCCTGTCTAGTCCCAAGGTCTGGGCTTGCCTGCTGCTGCTTAGTGCCCCCCCCCACCCCAATGACTCAGATGCTTATATTAGCTACAGTCTGCTTGGCCTATGGCTCAGGCATATTGCTAGCTGGCTCCTCCACCTTAATTCAACCCATTTCCATTAATCTGTCTTGCCACATGGCCCATGGCTTACCTGTGTTACTTTTACAAGTTGATTCTTGGGTGGCTGGATGGTGTCTCTCTTTGACTATGCCCTCCATCCCCTATCTATGCTCCAATTTCCTCGCCGACTTCTAATATGCCTGCCATAGACCAAACAGTACCTTTATTAATAATAAATGATATTCACAGCACACAGAAAGACATTCCACATTAATTGTGTTTACTGGGTGCTCTTGAGGTGCGTTGTGTATCTGAACACATTCAATCCTGTGTGCTGTAGTTCCCAGATGAAAAAGCCATTCAACTTCTAAGGCTGATGGAATGTGACTAGAGAGAGCTTGAATATGTTACAGGTTGAGAGCCAAATTAAATTATTTTGGGTTCTATTAGTCTCTTAAGTTTCTGCCTATTGCATACCTCAGTGTTCGACCTAACATCCTGTGCTTATCATTCTTTTTTAGACATACAAATGGAGCCCTGGCATCCACCACTAGAAAGGCTAAGAATGACATCAGAAAACACCTGAGGTCTATAGCACAGACTTCCCTTTTTGCTGGAACTTATCTACCTGATATTCTCACTACTGTATTTTTAAGGTGTCTTGGATGCAGAAAACCTCAAAGTAATAAGTTTGTTGTTATAAAAGGTTTACTAATAGATTTTCTTGGGAGACATTAATCACGAAGTAGAATTTAGCTAGAAGATTGCTGCCTCCAAAATAAGTAGTACACAAACCAGTCCTGTCAGTGATAAGGAAAATTACTGTGTGATCATGTAAATATTTGTTTACCAAGATTCACCAGCCGTTAGGCTGATCCCCAAAGAACATCCCTATAACATGCTCAAGGGACAGTACAAGGTCACAACCAATGTTAAGTCCTGGGCTGCTGTAAAGCCCTCAGTTTCCTTCTTAAGAAAGACATACTTCTATCAGATGGGCAAAGATACCCCAAATAACAACCATATGAAAAGAAAAACACTAACGTAGTTAAAAAAATTTTGGCCATATTTTTTGCTGTGTAAATTTTCTAGCTGCTTAAGTGACCAGGCTTTCAGCTTTCTAATATGGGATGTCTTTCTGTATGCTGTGAATTATCATTGGATAATAAAGGAACTGTTTCGTCCTATGGCAAGGCATCTTAGAAGCAGGCAGGAATCTGAGCACAGATAAAGCAGAGAAGGGCAGAGTCAGACAGAGACGCTATGAACTGCTGCTGTGGAGGAAGATGTAAAGGAATTCATGAAACCATGGGCCATGTAGCAAGACATAGATTAGTAAAAATGGGTTAAGCTGTAAGAACTAGCAAGGAATACGCCTGAGCCATAGGTCAAACAGCATGTAATCAATATAAACCTTTGTGTGATTATTTGGGATCAAGCAGCTATAGGTGGTCTGTTTGGGACAGCCAGTTCAGGTCTTGAGGCTAGTTGAGGCCAAAAACCTATTATGACAGGTTTTTTTTTTTTTTTTTTTTTTTTTTTTTTTGGTCTTTGCTTTGTTTAAATTGTCTAAGGTGTAACCTGGAGCCAGGTCATGGTGGTATATGCTTTTAATATCAGGCAGAGGCAGGCAGATCTCTGAGTTCCAGGCTAGCAGAGCTACACAGAGAAATCCTTCTTGAAAAACAAACAGTCAAAATAAAACAAAGCATAATCTGGGGATGGAACCTCCTAAAAAAATTTAAGGATGTCTGTTATAATGAGATTTCTTGTCCCATCTGACCAGAGGTCCAGACCCACCGATCTGCAGTTTCAGACTGCTTAGGTGCCCACTGCTGCTTAGGCCCCCAAAATGACTCAGACACTTCAATTAAGTTCATGCTTATTGGCCTATGGCTCAGGCATGTTGCTTGCTAGTTCCTTCATCTTAACTCACATCATTCTCATTAATCTGTCTGCCACGTGGCCCGTGGCTCACCTGTGTTCCTCACATGTTTCTTCTTTGGGTGTCTGGCTCAACCTGTTTCTGTCTCTGCCCTCCTCCTACCTATGCTCTGATTTCCCTGCCTACTTTTTCTATGGCGCCTGTCCTTTATTTAAAAATTGATATTCACAGCATACAGAAAGACATTCCCACATTAGATATCAGCATAGGTAAAATGCATAAGCCTCACGTGAGGTGTTATAAGTTATAGTAAAATCTTCTATTCCAGGCTGACTCTTCTTTGGGTATTAGCATCCTCTTTCAGCAAAGATACTTCTCTTTATTTTCCTTAGCACATGAGGTGATTTTTCACTAGGAAGCCATATTATTTCTATATCATCTTGTTTATGGTTTTCTTTGTTCTGTTACTATAAAAGTCTCATGAAATTGACACTGCAATGGGAAATGGTGTTTGAGGTAACCTAAATCTGTGTCCCTGGGCCTTGGCCACTCATATTCAGCTCCATTATGAAGTCTATCTTATTGCTTTTGGAGTGAGAGCTGGGTTTTTGCATTGACAACCACATCAGCCCTACCATAGATGAGCAGCCAAGGCATCAATAAGTTAAGGCACATGTCCAAAATTTCAAGTAAAATGGGATTTTGGGTCCAAGAAGTCTGCCCCAAGCTCATTACTTTCCAATTTGTATTGAATCTACATTGACTGTCGTAAAGAAGAGCACAGGAGCATTAAAAATGAGGATCATAATTTGTTCTACTATTTGAAAACACAGACCAAGCCATAGATTCTCTAACAAACAGCAATGCCCCAAATAAAAAGATGATGACCTTGACCTGGAAGTGATATACATCAAGACAAACTTAGCTTCTCAGAGTTCTCTTTGTTGATGTGGTGGTGGTTTATGCACATGTATGAAAGAGAGAGATATGAGGTGGGTTTTTTTCTTTTTCAGATTTGTTTTCTACAGCTTCAGCCTCTTCTTTGCAATGAACCTAAAAATGTGCATGAAATATATTTAATAGCAAAAGTACAAAATTCAGAGTGGAACTCCACAGCTTCTATTCTGAATGGCCACTCTAACTGTGTAGTTTGGTTTTGTATACTCTGGATCTGGTTAATTTTGGTATGTGCTTGTGTGTGTGTGGGGGGTAGTTAGTGTGTGTATGTGAAGTATGTGTGTGTGTATAGTCAGTGTGTGTATATGTGAGATTTGTGTACGGGTGTGTACGTGGTGTGTGTGGGTGTGTGTATGTGAGAATGTGTGTGTGTGTGTATATGTGTTTGTGTATGTAAGTGGGGTGTGTGGGTATGTATATGCGGGATTTGTGTGTGTATTGGGGTTTGTGTGTGTGGCTTTTTTTCTTTCCTCAAATTTTAAAAATTTGATAAAGTTTAAAGTTTGGGTAAAAACAACAAAGAGACCTGGGAGGTCTCGTGGAGATTTTTTTAGTAGGAGACAGGGTGGTAGACATTTCTCACCGAGAGAAAAGCTAACTGTGGTTAAGACACACCCAGGGCCCAGTGACTCCTTTGGAATCCATTGTGTTCATTATAAATAATATTAAAAATAATTTTAATTAATAAATAAGTATTCAACTACTAATAATAATTTAATAAATATTGTAAACAAATATGTAAATGTTGGATCCAACTCTCAGACTATGTTTCTTCTATAGAAAAATGGACTTTCATAGCTTGTGAAGTTTAGTCTTTTACTAATATTTCTCCCCAGGAGGACATACAGCAACTTTTATTCCTTCTTTGAAGGTTCTAGTGGCAAACAGAGGCACTCTGGGGAACCAGTGAGTTTATTGAGGGATTCCTCACAGTTGCTATACAGGTGGAGTCCTTCTCTAGACTTTCTCAGTTTATACTCCAGCCCTTTTCTGAGGTCATGTTCCATGAAGGTGGAGTTTCATGCTCGTAGTAGGAAGCAGCTGGATACCCAAGTGAGGGCACTAAGACCCTCTGTACTCTTCCATGAGTGGGTGTAAATAGTCAACAAGCCCAGCTGGGCTAATTCTTTTGCAAGGGCACATAGTTAAACTCCAAAGGTGTTTGATTATTGCTTAGCTTGGAGAATAGTCACACGTACAGCACCCAATGTCAAATGAAAAAGTAGGAACTCTGATTTAAAAAATACATCAAGAATCATAACACCAGTGCCTGTATCAATGGGTCAATGGTTAAGAGCACTTGCTACTCTTACAGAGGACCCTGGGCTAGTTTCCAGCGCCCACATGGTGAGTTCTAACTGTCTGGAAGTCCAGTTCCAGGGATAAGATGATATTAAGCATTCACATGATGTACATACATATATGCAGGCAAACATTCATGCACATAAAAGGAAATAACTATTTTTTTAATGGAGTCATGACCATAGAGTATTAAATTAAGCTTCCAGCCCTTATAAACAGAGCCCATGAGCCTACAGAGGTTATGTGCCTGTGAGTGCCACCCTGCTGGAACTCCCTATGAAAGACCAAGTCTGTTTCTGAAGGATAACTGGCTATCTCACAGTTGATAATTGTCTTTTACCTGCGGGTCAATAAAGAAGATGATCTATGATCTTTAGAAATTATGCTGGAGAACTTGAGGAAAAGGTATGAATTTCATGAGCCGCTGTCAAGGCAAACCAAAAATCATATAACGAAGTTGTACGAGCAGTTAATAATCTCTTATTGGCAACAACTATCATTTTTGTCTGTCTGTATGCTTCCAGATAACTTCAGCTTGAAAGAGATCTCTCTTGAGGTCACTGAGTTAAATTCAAAAGGAATAAAGACAGACAAAAAATGGTATAATTTTGAGAGATTAGATGAAGAGCAAGAGGGAGCTGCTTGAGAAATGAGCAAGAAGAAGCAGCGAATGTGGGTCTCACACGATGTGGGTCATATGAGAGAGTAGCATGTAGAAAACTGTGAAAGTGAGGAAATGAATGGATAAGCCAGCTAAAACTTATGATAGGCTAAGGACCAAAACAAATCTTTAAATTCTAATGATGCATTTAGGAGGAAAATGGTTGGTCAGTGGAGTGCGGGGGAGCGGGGGAGCTGGACCACAAGAGCCATGATTAATAAGCTTGCATGTTCCTAAATTAGTGACTTATGAAAATGACTTTTCTTCCTCATTAATTTGTGTTATATGAAGCAAATTGTATTGACATTAAATAGTAAAGAGCTGAACATTTTGTTACAAGAGATACAACTGTATTATTAAACACAGCAGTGTCCCTCTGTCAATTGCTATTATGAAGAACAGAGAGATTCCTGGACAAAGAATGCTGAAGAACCAACCTGTATTGAAATTATGATTGCAGGTCAAATGATCACAGATCAAGAAGACATAAATTCTATACAGTAATGTGTACATGAGAAAGCCTTTGGGTAAATTTATTAATATGAGAAAAATGATTGTTTCCTGGTTCAAAGAGTCTGCAGGTCGCCTCTGGGACAATAACAAATGTACACATGAATTCTGTATAATGCATTTTTATGACTTCTGCTATGGGACCAGTCAGGGCCATTGAAGGTCAGATAACTGGATAACAGCTGTTCTTCATGTGGAATGTTGTCTGCCTCTTGCCTGCAACCCAAACGGAAGTGGTAGGAATTCTGATCAATGTACCAGAAGGGCAGGAAATCTGGTTAGTGTCTCTGGGTTGCTGGTCACTTGGGAAGGCTCCAAAGGAAAACATCTATAGACTTTTGCAGTCTGGATTTTGAAAGACCCTGGAAAGAATCCATAGTCATCCCAGAAAGGGTTATGTGCACAAGGCAAATTTGCCTCTTAAGAATTAGATGATTTCATAATATTCTGCCCCTTCTCCTAACCTGCGTATGAGCGTGTGTGTGTGTGTGTGTGTTTGTGTGTGTGTGTGTGTGTGTGTGTGTGTGTGTATGTGTGTGTGTGTGTGTGTGTGTGTGTGTGTGTGAGAGAGAGAGAGAGAGAGAGAGAGAGAGAGAGAGAGAGAGAGAGAGAGAGAGAGAGAGAGAGAGAGAGAAGAGAGAGCACATATGTGAGTATGCGTGTGTGAGTGTGCATGCATGGGTATTTTGTGTGTACGTTTCGTGTGAGCAGTAGGATTTGGATAGGAACTACTCTTCCTTGGAAATCTGGCCTAAGAACAACAAAATTTGGCATATTTATGACATTAAAAAAATAGAAGCAAAGAAATGAAAGCTTAACGCTAAATGTAGATAGGAAAACAAGTTGGCATTTGTAGAGCAAGGAGACTCATAAGTATCAGCTGCTCAGATAAGATTTAGATAATCTGGATTTCTGAAAGGATTCTACCAATTGCTATAGGGGCTTGGGGTAACATACAGGCTCGCGTTGTACCCTAGCCTTCACATTTGAGGGAAAAGCTCTTTTATGGTTAAGCCCTTCTGGTTCCTGCATCAGGACACATGATTGTAGCGATAGAGAACAGCTTCACTTTGGGTTCACACTGACTGGCCTCTGGGCTCAGCAGCAAACACTAATGTGGTATCAGGGGCAGGAAGACCACTTTCAGGGCATTACTCTGGGCTTAGCATCTCCTTACAGTGGGCTGGCTTTTGAGGCACTCTTAAATGAATAAAGGGTAAAAACAAGAATTAGAAATTTATCCTGGCTGCAGGCTGATCTTCAAACTGAAAATGTAGGAGAATGGGGCTATGAAAAATGAGGACTATAGAGAAACCAGGTAACAGATCATGAAGGGCCCTGGCAAGCCAGCTAGTGGTACAGATGGACAGCACACCTCGGCTGCCTTCCCCACCCCTCTGCTTTGAGACTTCAGTTTCCATATCCTCCAGAGGAACAGGAAGGGAAGTACAACAAAGGGCGAGAAAAGCAAAGAGCAAAGACAAATCAGAAACTCCAAAATGGCTAACATTCAGTTTTCCCACTCTACAGCCATGGGAAGCACACAGCTGGGGAGATAGAGTCGCTGAGTGAATGTTTGTCCTCCAAGATTCAGTAAGCCTTAGATGATTGGCTATCAGTTGATTAACTGATTAGAAACTAAATTAATTTCTATGAAACTAGGACTAATGTAGAGCTAATGATGTCATCCAGGCTAGCCTTGATTGTATAGCATTCATCTTGTGTCAGCTGCTGAGTACTGGCTTATAGATGTACAGCATCATTCCTGGTTTCCTTACAAAGTTTTATTCTTTAACTCTGGTCACAACCACATGAAAATTGGTCTTCAATGATAAGGTGTTCCCAAGATTACAATAATCTTCTTTCCCTTCCACATACTAGCTAGGGTATTCAGAGTCATTCCCATGCATGCAAACCCACAGAGACAGCTGACTAAAGCTACAGGGAGCTCAGTGACTCCGGATGAACAGCTGGGGAACCTGTATGGGACTGAACTAGGCCTTCTGAATGTGGATGACAGTTGTGTGGCTTGGGCAGTTGGTGGGGTCCCTGGCAGTGGGACCGGGATACATTCCTTGTGCATAAACTGGCTTTTTGGAGCCCATTCCCTATAGAGGGATACCTTGCTCAGCCTCGATGCAGGGTGGGAGGGGCTTGGTCTTGCCTCTCCCTGATATTCCAGACTTTACTGATTCTACGGGAGGCCTTATGCTCTTTGAGGAGTGGATGCTAGGATGTGTGGGGAAAAACTGTGGGGTGAGTGGGAGGAGAGGAGGGAAGAGGAACTGTGGTTGGTATATTAAAAAAATGACTTTTAAATAAAAATAAGTAACAAAAAATGTCATTCCTATGTCCAGTGATGCAGTTGGAGGAAAAATCCTGAACCTATGTCATTCCAAAGTCTCTACTGCCAAAGGAGGCAGTGTACTGCCTTCTTCACATAGGGCCTAAATGAAAAGCCGCACTATGGGAAGGGGGCTAAAGCTTTAAAAGGTAAATGCATTTGATCTCTATCTTAGTTATTTTTCTATTGTTTTGAAGAGACACCATAGCTAAGGAAACTTATAAAATAGTTTATTGGGGACTTGTTTACAGAGGGTTTCAGATTCAGAGGGTTAGAGTCCATGACCATCATGGCAAGGAGCATGGCATCAGGCAGGCAGGCATGACACTAGAGTAGTTGCTGAATGCTCATGTCCTTATCGGTAATCAGGAGACAGATGGGGGTAGGGGGACTAACTGGAAATGAATGATGTGGGTATTCAAAATCTTAAAGAACACCACAAGTGACACACTCCCCCACCAGGCCACACCTTCTAATACTTCCTATACTGTTCCACCAATTTGGGCAAGGTAGTTAACATAGGAGCATATCAAGGCCACTCTCTTTCAAAGCACAACAATCTCAGGATGTTCAGAGGCTACAGACCAGATGAAGTAAATGTTACTTACAAAGCAAGGATCCTACAACAGTGCAAAGCAAACTTGTGAGGAAAATATTTTCTGGCTCAATATCCCTCTTTCATCAGAGAAAGGATCGTCTTTGATGAATAACAGCAAACTCTGAAGGAAAGTTGATGGAACGGGATTCTCTCTACTAGAGAAGTTGCTGCTGGTAGAAATAGTTCCAAGTCTCCTCATTCCCACAAGAATCATACAACTCCATCTTCAGACATCTAACTTCTGTGCACAGTCTGTTTGCCTTACAGAATGAACGATGTGTGGATAATGGCAATCACTCTTTACTCCTGTTTTTTCTGTACTGAAGAAGAGAAGAAAAGCGTGTGAAGGGTTTACAGTGTCCGATGAACACGCTCTTAAACAATGCTCTTATTCTCTTTGGTCATTTCTCTGAAATGCAGATATCCAGAGCTTTCTTAAAAAATTATTTGATTATATTATTTAATTTTGTGTTATGTGTGGGAGGGGCAAATGCGTGGAAAGGCATGAGTGTGGAAATAAGAAGGTGACAAGGAGACAGGTCTCTCCTCCCACCCTATGGGATCACAAAGAGAAAACTCAGGATATCAGCTTGGTGATGGGCGCCTGACCGAGCTGCCTCACTGGGGCTCCCCAGACTTTTTGATCTAAAAACAAGGGCATCATAAAGATAGGAAAGTCATGTTTAACAAAATGTTAGAAAACAGCGCTGGTGAGGAAAAGGGGTGTGTCACTCACAGGAATTAAGATCAGCCAAAGCCTGGAGGGAGAAGGGTCATTTTTTTCTGAGCCAGCAGAAGGTGGAAAGCACACAGCTGGGGAGAGAGACTTATGGGGTGAATTTTTATTTTTATACTCCTCCAAGATTCAAACCCCCAGTATGATGGTATTTGGAGATTGGAAAATTTGGAGTAATTTGACAGTGAATACAGAGCCCTCATGAGCTCATTCATACCTATTCCATGGTCCCTCTTTCCTACCACATGAGGAAAGTGCCCATCTATAAACCAAGAAGGTTCTCATTGGAACCTGACCATGCTGCTGCTATGGTATTAGCCTTTTTGGACCTTAGAACAATGAAGAATAAATTTTTGTTGTTCTTGCCATCAAGTGTTTGGTATTTTGAAATAGTAGGTAGACTAAGAAAACATTTTGGAAAATATTTTACCTAAACTTACTGGACTTGCATAAATTTCACTTTCTTAGAGGAGCACCCCACCCTCTCTCCCTCTTTCTGTCTTCTCTCTCTCTCTTCCCCCTCATAGGTCACCCCTTGAAAACCTGTGTATTAAGGCCCAGTTTCTATTTTGGTGCTGTTGGAAGATGAAAGAGACTTTAAGAGCCACATGGGAGGTTTTCTGGTCATTGAGGAACTTTTTGGCTCTTTCTTCATTATTCACTTCCATATTCCAGCCATTGGATAAGAGGTTTTGCTCTACACATACTTACAACACGGTATCCAGCATCACATAGGCCAAGAATAAGTGGAACTTAGATGATGGACTAGAACCTTTGTAACCATGAAAAAAATAAACTTTGTCTTTATAAGGTGGTTGTAGTTGGTGTTTGTAATAGCTATTGGAAAGCTGACTAACACAGAGATACACATTATAAACACACAGTTATGTACAGACACTACTATCATTTAACAAATAAATAATTTTAGTAGGAAGAGAGCTTTGTAAAACTGTTATAGTAGGTGAGAAATTCTATTTTGGTCTCTTTAGGCTTCCTCTTTGGTGGCAGCTTCCATGAGCATAAATGTTCCCTGCTTGGTTTTAGTCCTTCACCATTGCTAAAGCACCAAAACTCTGGCTCACAAAATAAAAAAAAGTATTTCTCTTGTCTTCTGCCATGGAGTACAACTAGTCATGAATGGATGTGAAGGAAAACATCCATTCCTTAAGATATGGCTAGATCAAAATGGCCACTCTCATAAACACTGTAAACTATTTAACTATCTGAAACACAGCACGAAGGTCCTTATGCCCATGGATCTCTGGGAAAAACAGGAATGTTGAGCAAATGGGATTGTTCTTTCAAAAAACATTATGTAAAAGTTGCTTTTTTCATCAAAGAACTTGGGAATTGGAGGTGATTAGTAGCCTGGTGATCTTTTCAGCCAGGCCATAGCCATATCGAGCTTCTACAACCAGGACTGGAGATGGCTAGTCTAATGACCCTCACATTACTTTTACAGCTGGGGGCTCTCCCGAGCTCCCACAGCTAGGACTGGATATACCTGATAGTCTACATGACCCTTACATTATCAGTATAGCCAGAGGCTCTTCCAAACTTCCACATCCAGGTGGTTAATAGCCCAAATGACCTCCACACTATCTGTATGACCAAGACCAGGCCAGATCCTTCCCTAAACCCATAAGCTACTACAAGTATCTCTAGAACTCATCTTCTTAGAAGAAATGACATGTACCCCGAGTTGAGTGTAGTAAGAAGTTTCTGATCCAGCCTAGCCCCAAGGTTCTGACCTATAGTCCCACAGCTACTTAGTCCCAAATAATCACACAAAGGCTTATATTAATTACAAGCTGTTTTGTCTGTGGCTCAGGCTTTGACTTTAACTCATATTTCTATTTATGCTTAGCCATGTGGTACTACCTCTTCTGAGAGCAGCGTTCTCATCTTCTTTCCTCTGTGTCTGCTGGCGTCTGTCTCTCCTCTTCCTCTTCCCAGTGTTTTCTTAGTTTAGTAGCCTTGCCCATATTTCCTGTCTACCTTCTAGACAATCAACATTTTATCAAACTAATAGGAGTGACAAATACAACGTACAAAAGCATAATCCCACAGCATTTCTCATTTTTTTCTTTTTGAAACAAAAACCCCAAATCTAATCTCTTTTGTATAGCTTTTTTCCCCAGACCATTATCTATAACCACTTGCAATCAGTACTCTGAAAAGACAAACAGCCATAATCTATTGTTTTGGGAATGTGGGCACAGTTTTGATAACTTTAGACTACTTCCTGCTGATTGTGTGTGTGTGTTGGGGGGGGGGGCAAGCTTGGTAATCTTACCAGGATCCAGAGAAAATTTAGGATTAAGGAAGAGTTCTTAGTGGAGTATTCGGTGAGGCTGGGTCTTCTCAGCCTGTCTCCTTGAAGCTGCTGTGGATGCTGAGAGGAAATTGCAACAGAGGTGCTCTGAAATGTTGGATCATATGGCCCATCCATTTCCATCTGAGGTTTTTCAGAGGTTCTTTCTCAATCAAACCTTATTTTTCTTAACCCAGAATGAATCCACAGCCTCCCAATTTCTGTGGAAATAAAGAAAAAGCCTCTTCTCCAAAGTAACATATCTTTTGACTTCAATTTTGAAGTCAAGGTATTTACAAAAACATATAGGTTGAATCAATCCAGCAGCCTTTATAATCAAATGTCTCTTAGCAACTCTTGCTCCTTCCTCAGCAGTCAAATAATTCAAAGACAATATAACATACAGTTTGCAGACTCTCTGTGCATTTTCCATTTTTATCTTCTGTCACTTTATTTCTTTTTAAAAGAATTTTATCCTTTCCCCTTTTTCTTTTCTCTCCAAAGCCTATGCATATTTTTAAATGTTCTATAAACCATTTATAGCTTTTTCCCTTTGGTCTGAATCTGTCCTTACTGTATTTCTCTCTTTTTCTGACCACATTTTTAATCTACTAAGGTGTGGCTAGGATTAAAGGCTTGGCTATGATGGCTTGCTGCATCCAGATCCTTGGTCTGTGAGAGCTTAGCTTCATGAACCACATTTATCACCTGAACTATGAGGAATTTTAGGGTTCACACTGCCACCAAGTAGAGCACAGCTGCCTGCTGTTCATAGACATCATTTAAGTGTTTAGCAGTAGAGCCTCTTACAAAGAGCCTTGAGGCTTTTGCCACTAAGGCTGAGTCAGGATGCCTCTCTTAAATGGGAGTCTAGCCTCTGCTTGCCACCAGCAAACAGAGCCCTCTGAAAAATGCTGCTACCAAGAAGCCATGCTCAACTCTGCTCCCTTTTTGTCTATAAAAACAGAAACCTTCAATCTGCCGTTTGCAGCTCCCAATTGTACTGAGGCTTCTGTGAGACTTCGGAAACAGGCCATGGTAATCTGCATATCACAACTCCCACATTTTGTAGCTCAAGCCTTCATGCCTCTCTGTACCACGGCCACCTTCAGAGACACAACTAGGAAGCTGGCTTTGACTCTGTTTCAGTGTTCAGAACCCCTTAAAGCTTTCTCGGACTTTACATAGGTGTACATGCCCCATGTTGGGATACCAGCTGTAGTAGAGTTTTCTTAGTCTGGTAGCCCTACCCATACTTCCTGTCTGCCTTCTGGCCAATCAGTATTTTATTAAACCAATAGGAGGGACAAATATTTATAATGTACAAGAGTATAATCCCACAGTACTTGAGTTTCAAAATAATTATGCTTCTTTGTGTACCATGAATATGTCACACCAGGAAACTTTTCTAAATTATACCATGTTTAATTTGCTGGGAACAAACCACTCAGCATCAGACTCTTTAGAAGGTCTGATCCAGATTGACAAAGTCAGTCTGAACCAATTTTTATTCTCACCTCTTCATAGTTCATTTCTCTGCCTGACATGTGTAGAGACACCTCCCTTCCTGTGTGTGTGTGTGTGTGTGTGTGTGTGTGTGTGTGTGTGTGTGTGTGTGTGTGTGTGTATGTGTTTGAGATAAGATGACGTCTTTGAATAGAGCCTAGAGATCTTGAAAAAGCAGTTAGAATCAGTCTAGTTGTAGGATATTCTGAAAATAAGGAATACTCTGTTGGGGTATTGTGTTGTCTCATGGTAAATAATTGTCCCACCCACTGGTTTAATAAAAAGAGCTGATTGGCCAAAGGCAGGCAGGAAGTGTAGGCGGGGCTACCAGACTAAAAACTCTGAGAACAGAACACCAGAGAGAATTCCAGAGAGAGGCCGGGAAGAAGCAGAGGACAACTATGCTGCCCTAAGAAAAGGTACTGAGCTGCATGGCTGAACTGAACAAGAGTCATGGGTTAGGTGAAGGGTACAGAGCTAGCAAGTGATATGCCTGGGCCTGAGGCTGATCAGCCAAAAACTAATGAAGGCATCTATGTGTCTCTGTGGGACTGTGGGACCGTGGGTCTGTGGGCCTAGACCTTGAGGTTAGGCCCGAAAGTCCGGGCCAGAAACCTAATACTACAAATGGCAGCCCAATGTGGGGCAATGATGCCCACAAAAAGCCATAGAAAACTTAAAAAATGGTCTAGAGCCCAAAGCAGCCTCTGAATATGTCTCCCATGTGAGCCATGGTACAGAGACGCCCTGCTAAAGCACATAGGCTTGAACTACAATGGCGGGCTTTTGGAGTGCAGCTTAAGGTGTAAAATGGCTGGTTCCTCAAGTCTCACAGGAGCCTCAATATAAGCAAAAGGTTATGAATGATTTATTTAAGGTTTACCTTCATAAGGAGAAAAAGGGAACAGAATCAAAGATGGCTTTCTAGTGTCATGTTTTCATGATCAGCTCTGTTTGCCTGAGGCAAACTGAAGCTTGACTTTTTTTTAAGAGAAGCTTCCTGATTCAGCCTTAAAGGCAAAATACTTGTGAGTCTTTTAAAAGGCCCTGCTGCCTAATACTTAAATAGAGTTAATGAGCAGCAGATGACAGTTTGACTTGGTCATTATATGGAACCTAAAATTCCCCAGAGTACCTGGGTTAAAAAGATAAATTCTATGAAATTAGACTAGGAGCTGGGTGAAGCCATCCACCTATCATACCAGCCTTTAATTCTGGCAGATTAAAGGTGTGTTCAGAAACAGAAAGAAATAGAAGAATCTGGGTGGAGTCAATCACCCTAGAGAAGCAAAGGTGTGGTCAGAGACAGAAAAAGTTAAGAAATAAATATACAGTAAAGACAGTTTAAAAAAAAAAAAGGTCTAAGTGGTAAAGAGTGTTTTGAAAAAAAAAAATATATATATATATATATATATATATATATAGGCATAAAGAAAGAAAAAAGAGGTAGAGAAAGCCCTTAAAGAAATAGAATAAGTAAATAAATAAGTAAATAAGTAAATAAATAAATAAATAAATAAATAAATAAACAAACAAACAAAAGCCAAGTAAAGATGGAAAATACAAAGAATGTCTGGATACTGTATATTACTGTCTTATCTTTAAGCTTCTTGACTGAAAATGACTTAGTAAAAGCTGCTAAAAGACAGTTGATTATAAATGTTGGAGTAATTCAACCTATATATTTTGTAAATGAGTTTACTTTAAAATTGAAATGCAATGATACGCTACTTTGGAGAAGAGGTTTTCCTTTTATTTTCACAGAAAATGAAAGACTGTGGTTTTCTTCCTGGATAAAGAACATAAAGTTTGATAGAGGAAGACCCCCTGAAAAATCTCCAAGGGAAATAAATGGACCAGATGATTCAGCATTTCAGAGCACCTCTGTTGAAGTTCCAGAGCTCTGAATCCAAAACAATTTCAAGGAGACTGGCTGAGATGACCCAGCCTTCAAGACTACTCCACTAAAGACTTGTCCATAATCCTACATTTTTCTTTGGATTCCCATGAGATTGTCAGCGTCCCCATTCAGCAGGAAGTAGCCTAGAGAACAACGCCCACATTCCCAAAACATGGATTATGGATGTTTGTGTTTATTTACAGTGTTGTTTATAAGCTGTTATAGATAAGGGGGGAAAAGAATTTTAGAATTGGAGTTCCTTTTGTTTTAAAGAGAAAAGGGGATATGTAGGGGTATTGTGTTGTCTCATGGTAAATAATTGTCCCACCCACTGGTTTAATAAAAAGAGCTGAGTGGCCAAAGGCAGGCAGGAAGTGTAGGCGGGGCTACCAGACTAAAAACTCTGAGAACAGAACACCAGAGAGAATTCCAGAGAGAGGCCGGGAAGAAGCAGAGGACAACTATGCTGCCCTAAGAAAAGGTACTGAGCTGCATGGCTGAACTGAACAAGAGTCATGGGTTAGGTGAAGGGTACAGAGCTAGCAAGTGATATGCCTGGGCCTGAGGCTGATCAGCCAAAAACTAATGAAGGCATCTATGTGTCTCTGTGGGACTGTGGGACCGTGGGTCTGTGGGCCTAGACCTTGAGGTTAGGCCCGAAAGTCCGGGCCAGAAACCTAATACTACAATACTCTGGCATGTGTCCCATGGGAAATAAAGAATACAATGAGTGAGGCTCTAGGACAGAAAACATAGATTCAAATCTTGGGCCTTCGACCTGATGCTTGTATTTTGTTCAGCCACTATTTTCTCACTTCATTACATCTTTCCTGAGGAAGCTGGTCTTAGGACTAGAAGAACCCTTGACACATAGTTGGCACTCAGTAATTACAGCTGGGGGAAATCAGCTTAGGGAATGCTGAAGAAGTTGAAATGATGATAGGTGCCCTCAGTGGAACTCTGTTGTATAGGCAAACATTAATTTCCTATACAACGTGTGGTGGTTTGATTCTTATATATCAAGCTTCCAGTTTCAGTAGGTTGTTGTGACAAATTCCAAGACTTATGAGAGGAAAGGCTTTACTTAGCTTATACTTCTAGGTATAAGTAATAGGTACAGTTTTCACTGAGGGAAACCATTTCAGGAACTTGAAGGGGAGACCATGAAGGAACATGGCATGCGGACTCAGGCACAGGCCTATGTACAACTGGCTTTCATATACAACTCTAGACTACTTGCCTAGGAAATGGTGCCACCCACCATGGGCTGGGCCACTCTATACCAATTAGTAATTAAGACAGTCTCCCATAGACATAATCACAGGCCAATCTGTTCCAGGCTATTCTTCAATTGATGCTTCTCTTCTTAGATGAATCTAGGTTTGTTAACTTGTCAGTTAAAGTTACCTAGGCTAGTCTAAACATTAATGTGATAATAGTTTGGATGCCAGTCTGTGACACTATTGGGAGGTGGTAGGTCCTTGTAGAAGAAAGTTAGGCCATTACAGAGCATTCCATTAATATGAATGTTAGGCCCTCCAGCTCCATTTAAACTGCCACGCTGTACCTTATGTATGCTTAAGCTGTATCACTACAGGCCTCAAAGCAATTGTGGTCACATGATCACAGACTAAAATTTTGAAACCACAAGCTAAATTATCAGTTCCTCATTATAAATTGATCGTTACAGGTATTTTATCACAGAAGCAGAGAGTTGACACAGGAGTAGAAAAATATGAACCTAGATTCTTACGGCAGCAATTACTAACATTTGATTAGAGAGTCTTAGAACTCTGGCTAGATTGCTTTTAAATAATTTATAGGCTGTAAATTATTTCTAAATGACTAAAATAATAAAAATCACATTGGTGCTTGTATTCATACACACTTGGCATTTCCTCAGCTTCCTGAAGAAGGACAGGATTTAGTCAGGTAAAGTCAGGAAGGATCATTTCTAGATGTATGGCCTCTAAAGCACAGGAAGGGAATACAACCTTAAGCACAATGAGACACATTGCAATGACTTGCACTGAAGCATCTAGCTTGTCTGTGAACCTTAAGGAACTTAGGAGACCATGAGTCACCACATCCTATTTAGTATGCACAGAAAACTTGGAGCAGAATCAATTCAGCAGTGGAGACTGGCCAGTTACCTGGAGAATGGTGAAATGAAAACTCTTTCTTATTCAAACGGCCACTGATGTTATTCTCCAGAAGCCAGGTGCAGGCAAGGAGAGAGGCAATTAAATTTTTCTCTGCCCTCTGGAGATCCCAGCGAAATCTTTGGCTAATGTATTCCTGTAATTTACTGAGACCATTGTTAATATGTTTCACTTATAACTGACCATAAATGCTATAGCTCCAAGAGATGGCATTGCTTAAAATCCACACATATGCACTGGCACACAGACATGCACCACATATGCACACACAGCATATGCACACACAGCCCATCCATGATGAACAGCATAGATGCACCAGGACTCAGACTTTGCAAGACTGGAAGGGCGTGCAGAACACTTAGAGTAACAGCAAAAAGGAACACTTTTCCATTTTGCCACTAGAGTCTTGCACGCTCACCCTCAGTTAGCCTTAGCCTGGGGCAGTATCACAGTGAGATGTGAAAGTTTCTAGGTCCTCCTTGGTTTACTGATTGGTATAAAGCTGGTGCCTGATCTTGGTGGCTGGTCTCCATACTCTGAATTAAAATTATGGAGAGAGAAATTCAGCCAGCATCAACTACTATTGTTGCTACCCCTAAGTAACAGTACTGATTCTGCACTGGATCATACATTCAGGCTTACACCTACCTGCTTCCAATGGGGGCAGGATGCCTAATCAGAGATAACCAGTCTGTGTCATTGGTCCGTGGAAATCTGAGCAAGGCTTGGCCCCTTGAGAAGAATGGGACTTGAATCTCTCTTATAATACCTTTCAGTGCCATTTATGTACTAAATCCCTGGGACAAAATTATTTCCAATAATATTCATAGCATAGTAATAACTAGTAATTATTATTATTTCACTCAGTAATAGCTAATATCCTTATAACAGCCTACAGTGCCTTTTATTGCTGTGAAGAGACATATGACCAAAGCAACTCTTATGAAGGAAAACATTTAATTGGGGTTGGGCTTATAGCTTCAGAGATTTAGTTCATTATTGTCGTGTAAGCAGACATAGTACTAGAGAAGAAACTGAAAGACTTTCACATCTTGATCCTCAGGCAGCAGAAGCAACTGTGTGTCACAATGAGCATATATTGAGCATAAGAGGCCACAAAGTCCATCTCTACAGTGACTTATCTAGTTTTTTTTTTCTTCTTTCTCGGGGGAGGGGCACCATTCAGCTCCCAAATAAATACACGGAGACTTATTCTGAGTTATGAACGCCTGGCCTTTGCTTGGCTTGTTTCTATCCACCTCTTCTAACTTAACTTACATTATCCCATTTCTCTTCTACACTTTACCTCTAGGCTTTTTACTTTTCTTTACTCTATATAACGTTTTTTCCTACTTACTCCATGGCTGGCTGTGTGGCTACACGACCGTGTGACTGGACCCTGGTGTTTCCCTCTCCTTCTCCTTTCTTTGATTCTCTTTCTTCTTTTTCTCCTATTGTCTCTATCTGGCAGCCCCACCTGTACCTCTCCTGCCTAGCTTTTGGCTATTTACCTCTTTACTAGACCAATCAGCTGCTTTAGGCAGGCAAGGTAACACAGCTTCACAGAGTTAAACAGATGCAACATAAAGAATGCAGCACATCTTTGCATCATTAAACAAATATTCCACAGCACAAAACTGTAACAGATCTTAAACTAATAATCCACAATAGACACATTTTTTTCCAACATGGCCATACCTGGTCCAGCAGAGTCACATTTCCTAATAGTGCCACTTCCTATAGGGCCATTTTCTTTCAAAGCACCACAAAACCCTTGCCCATGCTATCTCAGACTTCACACAGTCTGCCATATCACTCTGACATTGTTTTGTTTCAGGAGTACATGGCATGCCTGCTTGCATATCTGACCATGAACTCTCCCTCCTGGAATGTTCCTTGCCTGGCCTCCTTCAATCTGCTCAGACTTTACTTTCTCATGTCACCCTGTAGCAAATAAAATGTACTACAAACTACCTGGTTTCTGGTAACACTTGTGGAAACCCCCATCTGCTCTGTGCACACCTTTCCTGATTATCATCTAATTTACTGTGTTAGCTTACTGCATGTTATCCTTGTTGGTTGCTCTTTGTAAACTCTACTAGAGCAGGAGTCTCTTTTATTGAATGACGTATCCAGTACCTAGGTATTCTGAATCTTGTAATAGATGCACAGTAACTATTACCTAGATAAATCAAATTATCTAATTTTGTGTCAGACATAGACCCAATAACATGCCATTGATGAAAATACCCCAATAGCCAACAACCTGTACTATTATTCCAATTTCCCAGGTGTATTTGAAGCAGAGACTTACATAACAGATCAAGATTAAGTTTACTACTAAAGAGTGGACCAAGAATGAAATCTTAGTTTTATGATTCCATACTGCATTGTCTCTTATGTAGCCCCAGTAAAATCCCAAGACTAAAGGGAGAAGATTCTCTTGAAAAGAAAAGTGTATATTCTTGGTAGCTCTATTGTAGAATAATCTTAGATGCTCTCAGGTTTTGCTGTTGCAAAGGAATTTTAGCTAATGCTTTCAGAATCTGAAGCTATCGTGAAGGATGAATATGCTAATGGCTGTAAATAAAAATTCCAGTTACTAAGCATATTAGTGAGTCTCTAGGTTCAATACGTATTAAAATATGCTAATGTGGTTACTGAAGATATTGTTGACCCTAAACCATTCAATTTGGAACTGCAAAACAATTATCTCAACCCAAAGCTATCTGTGATTGCCCTGGTTGCCTTTTGATATGTTGATATCTTAAAATGTGAACCATTCATTTATTAATTTCCACTTGTCAAATCTGAAAAAGGATGCTATATTATTTTTAATTGTATGAATTAAGATGAGAGTCACATACATAACATAAATAACACTGTTCTTAATTAAGCAAATGTCTAAAAAGTCACTTATATAACATAAATCATGTCAACAAATAAAAGAATATTGTCTTTTTTCACATAGTCATATAGCTATTTAATAACATACATGAAGAAATCCCAAATAGACATTTTTCTTTTATTTAGAGTATGGAATAGTGTATTCAATTTTCTATTTATTATATACTTTAGACTTGGGTACATTTTCATGTTCTTTCTAAAATATAGCACTAACACTGCCAATAAACATCCATTGCACTAAAATTGTGTGGGCCCCCCAATCTTATTTTTTCTCCTCCAGATATCATTTGCAAGGTTTCCTAATGCTGTGATGGTTCCTGGCAGTTCATTTAGTATGATGTTAGTGCCCATTGTCTGAATATACCATCATTCATTTATCCTGGGTCATTGATGTTTAGTTATTTCTAGCATCAAGCATTATAAATATAGACCTACAGATATGCTGTTTGGCATATATTTATTTGCATTTTAGCTGTAAGCATACTCAGGAGATACATTTCTAGTTCATAGTTATGATTAGCGTTAGTCGATGATACCTAAGCATCAGAAACAATGCTTGTGTCATTATTTATCTAGTATTTACTTAGATGGTGATTCCAGGAATAGGCAGCCATGAAGATAAAGGCTAGAAGTGAGATGATGCTTTAACAGTGTCTTATCAAAAAATTGTCATGGTGGGTAACTGAGCTTAATAGATCATGTCAAGTTATCCAATCATGAGTTGGTTTGGGTATTTTCTACCACATTTTCATCTTAAATTTCTTGAGGAATGTCTTGGATCAACCCAAATTGTGGGGCCAGGGAAAGAAGCTGATAATTCTTTGGCTTTCTTAGTTTGCTTGAAGGTTGAGGGCTCCATTACTGACTGGGGTAAGCATCTTAGTTAAAGGCCTAGCAGTGAGGGCAACAAGTCAGCATGTAGAGCAACTGCCAAGAAAATAATGGCCAATAGCTTGAGCTGTAACAGATGAGATCAAGAAACATATAAAGAAGAATCCCTACACTGTGAAAGGTAAAGATAAGCAAGGCCAAGGAAATACTTCAGAGGTTAAGCCTCTGCCTACATGTGTTTGAGATTAGACGTAGGCTCTAGAAGCTGAGGATCAAACACAAAAGGCTAGAGATAAATCCCTGCATAAAATGAGGTTTATAAATCTGGTCCACCAGTATGGAGAGGATGATTGGATACGGAGAAGACAGCTGATGTTTATCCAGGAGACAATGAATAAATGAGAAGCTCTGACCCATCAACTATACTGTGCCTCAGGTAGATGCAAGGCCTGGATCAATACTCTAAATCAAAATACTAGCATCAGAATTTGGTACAGGATCAATAATACTCCTAGGATCCCTGATAGAAGCGAGTCTGAAATCGTTCTCATGTTACCGCACAGACTCCTATTACTGGCATCTGAAACTCAACCCCAGCAGCAAACTTCAGAAATACAGGACACGGGCCAAGTTATCCCAGCTGAATGGAGAGCTCCTTAAGAAGTCTCAGTAGGCATCAGTAGATGCAATATGCTTGGTAGCACAAACTCTTCAATTGTTTTTTTTTTTGTTTGCCCCATGTACAGATGAAGCAAGATGTGTCATCTCACAGAAGCCCCTAGACATGGCACTGGGGAAGTTCTTTGTAGAATCTGTCAGGCCACAGTGCACAGGACTAGTGGACTCTGAGCAGACGTAAGCAGGGCACCAGGTCTGTCTCTTCCACTACCAAATATTTTGCCTTCCAAACCAGCTGGGTCATTTCTAATCACTTCATATTTTTTCCTGGTAATTGGTATGCTCTCCACCTTTAATTTAGGATGATATGCAAATAAGTGGATTTTTGGGGGGGATGTGGGGGGTGCCTTTATTTTGTGGTTCCTTGATGGTAACTAATAAAGAACACAAACTCTCATATGAGGATTAACCGTTGAATCACTATTATTATGAAGGGGAAATTAAACCACTATTTGTCTTGTTGAAATTTTCTGGATATGACGTTTTCTCAGCCATACAAACTACAAATATCTTCACCTTAGTGCCTTTTCATTTTAGAATCTTAATGGCATATTTTGATTAAAAAGTAATTTAATTTATGCAGTTGGTCAATTACTTCCTTATGATTGGGAGATTTTTGATTAAGAAATACTTGCTTATTCAAAAAATAGGGTTTGAGAATTTAGATCAATTACAGAGTATTAGAATTATTTTTAAACGTCTCTATCCCGGGAAAACTGTGTCTTTGATACTTTAGCATCTTTAAATTTGATTTTAAATTTTTTTAATCCAGTTTTTCTACTGGTTCTTGTTAGAAGAATTGATCTGCTTCAAGCTGGCTCCTTATGTCTCTGTGATATTTTGCACAGCACATTTTGCTAACTGATATTTTATCTAGCACTGGCACACAGTTTCAATATGATAGCTAAGCCCCTAAAGTTAACATTGGACATTCTGATCCTAATGTATTTTCTGAATCATGAAAGATTAAATGAAATTTGGAGTAATTTTAGTGTTTCATGCATTTAATCAGTTTTAACTTATTCCCTAGGTAATCTGTGACTGGTATCTGAGACTCAGCTTTCTAATATTTCTGCCATTACCATCAGCTTTTCTCTTGTCTGCCTTGCGCAGAATATCCGTAGGAACAGCTTCTGCTATATGACCAAGTGAGCAGGTCTCAGAGAAGAAATATCTTGCTTCTTCTCTATATGTGCCACAGTGTCTATGAGGGAGGGACACTGCCCCATCTGGTTCAGCAGACACGCTCATGGCAGGCTATCCAGTTTTTACCTAAAAATATCTTTGCTAACAAGATGCATGGAGTCTAAAGCACGAATTGCCTGATCTTGAGTTATTTGCTTTTGAGCACTTATACAAAACTCATTTGAGCCCAAGATTTAGAAGGACTTGTGTAGGAATATACTAACTGTTTATTTCTAGCTGCATACTATAATTACTTTAGGAAATTAAAGCATACACATATACCTGACATGCTCCCCAGATCAACTGACTTAGATCAGAAGAATCAGCAGTGAGGCTCATGGTCAGCCACACATCAGTGATAAAGTACATGTTGAATTATATTAGTTTTACTCCTGGAGAAATATCTTTACACAGATATCATTTATTGTTATGCCATCTTTTATTGAACGTGGATTTATGAATACAATTATGAACAACAGTTAACGTCATCTATAACATCATTTAAGGCAATATTGTTTATAATATGGTTCAGTATGCCGATTCAAAGAACAATTTTCTGTCCCATGAGCCCTTTACATGGCTTCACTCACCACTGTTATATGAATCAAACTTGTCCAGGTCTCTCTCCTAAGCCAGTGACACAACTCTGCCTAGTAATGCTACCAGTAGTTTAAGTCTAACACATGAAATTGATGATCATCATTAATGTTTGTTAATTATGTTACCAGGAAAAATCGATGCTCCTTCTTTGAGCTCTTAGTTTCATTAGGGAAAAAAAGAAAAACAAAAAAAAGGATGATGAAGGAATGTCGAGATCCGTTTTATTAGATTTTGAAAAAATAACAGAGAAGATGGTCTGTAAATCTGCTAGGAAGAGGGAGACATGGCTGAAGAAGAGAGCCATGCCCTCCCAGGTACACCCACAACAGTGGTCAGCAAACAGCTGCAGAGCCAAAGGGGGCGGAGTGGAGGGGTACCATGAAAGAATGATTTGAGAAAGACTCTAGTAGAACCTATTTCCATCATGAAAAGCTAGGGACCAATTCCAAAGCTGCTCTGGAAAGGACTGGTTCTGGACTGGAGTTTCAGTCACGTCCTCACCTGTAGGGGCACTCAATTTAGGAGAGCAGATGATAAAATGTTGGCGCTCCCTCCTACAATGTTGAGCTTCGGGCCAGTACAGAAACAGGCATTTCCAGTATTCTGGCCAAGAACAAGAATTCGAACTGTTTGCTTTTAGGGTTCAGGTGCCCAAAATTGTAGTGGCATTCCTATCTCACATTCTCCTGGGAGGAGCCCTTGATTCTCTCAGTAAATGGCATCTTCAGTAACCACAGAGAGACTTTAGGTCAGTACTTTCCATGCTTCACTGCTCCAGTCACATCTCCAAGCCTCTCGCATCCCGCCCTTTCTGTCTGTTTCCATCTCCTGAGCACCACGTCACCAGTTTTCACCTGGATTCCCAGGAAAGACTTTTATTTCTCGCATCTAGTCTTCTTTAGTCTATCTTCAAAATGTTTATAAAATCAACTTTCATAAGCAAAACACTGCTTGTTGCCACCATGACGTTCAAATAGCTCCTCTAATGACTTTAGAGTAATACAAAGCCTTTTGGATTATGTTAAAAATGTGTTTTAAAATGAACAAATTGCCCATTGTCCTTACCATTGCCTGGGGGGTAGGAGAAGAGCAGGGCTGGCAGCACAGGTCTCAAAGGGAAATCCAAAGAGTCTGCACAAACTAGACTTTTATTTATTTATTATTATTATTATTATTTTTAATCTGAGGAGGTTAAGGGGAAAAGATACATTTTCAATTGTTTCTTTCTTCTCCATTCTTCTATGTTCTTTCTACTGTATACTTTTCTAGACCTTGTATACCCCCACAAAGTTTTTCAAGCAACATATGAATTATAATGTGATTACATTCTATTTTTTCAAGTGAACGATTATAATGAATACAGGTAGATGTAGTAGGAGGAAACATGTTTTTCATCTCCCTTACATGATTAAACATTTTATGCATTACAGGTAAAAAGCAAATTATACCAAGAATCCCCATACATTCATATCCAACCAATTTATGATGTGTGGGCAAGCAAGGTATTCTTCTCAGATTGTTTACTGGCAGGCTATGTTTTGAAGTTCCAAAGAAAGGGCCAATTATTTCGTTACTTATCTTGAAAGGCAATCTCATAAGGAATCTTAAATTACAAACCTGGCCTTTTATATATGAAAAAGAATCAGTTGGCTATTTAAAACCGTTAAGGTACATACCTACTTATCAATAGCTTTTAATCAGGAGACTGAGGGCAACATTAAGGTTAAGAGAACTTAAGCTAGCTGGGTTACTGGTACTCAATTGTTTTTCTTAATCATTAACCTAAACCACAACCTATATGGCTTCTCAATAGAAACTCATGGTGTTCTGTGTGACACTTCCTTGTGTATATTTTTAATCATCAAAACTTTATTTAAATTAATGTTTTTGCTATCAATTAGACAATACAATTTAGGAAGAAATTATATAATAAAATGCCCAGTAGACTAGGATGAGATAAACACACTCTATTACAGGATGTGGGGACCTCTCCATGCCCATTCATACTACGCCACATATTAGAGAAAGATGGGAGCAGCAAACATGTAAAAGCACAGCAGAAGCAAAAGACATTCCAGGGTCTGCGGTCTTGGGAGCATTTCCTACTGGAGATTCACTCACCTATTGCCTCCTAGTTGAACTTCAGTTGCCCCCTTGGACTCCTCTGAAGTGGCACCATACTCCCTATCTTCATCATGTACCTGGCCTCTTTCATGTCTCAGAATGGACCACATTCTCAAACACATGTTGCTTTCCATGCATTTTTCTGTTTACAAAGCTTCCACTCTTTGCCTAAAAGAATCTAAATAATTGTCTTTCACTTCAGAAGTCATTCCTTCCTTAAAGCCTCTGGCTCCCCTAGGGTGGATTTTCTTTCTAATTTACCCAGTTACCTTACGTGTTTTGACTGGGGAGTTGAGGCCACTAATATTTAAAGTTATTATTAAAAGATGTGCATTGATTGCTTCATTTTTGGTTTGTTTTTGTTTGATGATTGGTTGGTCTGTCTTTCTGTTTGTGTTTTAGTCCTATTTTGTGTTTCTGTAATTATAGCTTCATATATTTTTTCCCTGTGGCCTCTTGACTACGCTTATTCTGTTCAGTCTGGAGTATTATTTCTAGTCTTCCCTGTAGGACTGGCTTGGTGGACATGAATTCTTTTTTTAGCTTCTTTTTTATCATGGGAAGCTTCCCCCCTTTCAAATATGGCAGATGGTTTTGCTGGATTGAATAGTCTGGTTTGGCATCTGTGGGCTTTCTTTTGATCCACCAACCATCTTCTAAATCATGATATGGAAACTTGTTACTGGTTATGAAGGCTCCGCCTTATCTTACTTGTGTCTCACCAGCTCTTATAACTTATTTAACTCGTTTCTCTGCATGTACATTTTCCTCAGGGCTTTCTACCTCCCTTTCATTCCGTGTGTCCTGCTCCACGTCTGGCTGGCTGAAGGCTGCCTCTGGCCTCCGGTGTTTTCCGCTCTTTCTCCCTCATTCTCTCTTCTCTCATTCTCACTTCCTTTTGAGTCCTGATTTCTCCTCCTACTTATTCTCTCTGCCCACCTATTCCTCTCTATGTCTGGCTAATGACCACTGAGTTCGGTTTGTTATTAGACCGCTCAAGTGACTTAGGCAGGCAAGGCATCGCATCTTTATATAATTGAGCAGATGCAGCATAAACAAATGTAACACATCCTTCCATAGTTAAAGTAATATTCCAGAGCACTGTGGTGTTGGTCACTTGTGTGTTCTGGGTTCTTGTATCTGTATGGGTGTGTTTTTCCTTTGGGGAAGTTTTCCTCTATGATCCTGTTGAAGATCTGGTCTATGCCATTGGCGGGAGATTCTTCTTCTGTGCCTAAAATTTGTAGGTTTGATATTTTCCTGGTCTTCTACATTTTTTTCTTTACATTCCTTTTACATGTTTTAAATTTTAATTTGCATTTTTGGTTTTTTAAAGACAGACTTTCTCTGTGTAGCTTTGGAGACCCTGGAATTCTCTCTGTAGATCAGGCTGGCTTCAGACTCGGAAGTATTTTCTTTTTCTTGGGTTGAGTAGTCCAATCCCTCTACTTTTTCCTTGAGTTCTGAAATCTTTTTTCTATTTGATCATTTCTCCAGGTTGGCTTTTAACTGACTTTTATTGAGAGATCATTGAGTTTTCTCTTCCATATTAATCTTTATTTTCTATCTCAGTCTCCTTTTTAAATTCAGTTTTCAAATTTTGAATTCAGGTATGTTTCTGTTTTATTGAACTTCTCTCAGGAATTTGTTCTATCTGCTTTAAGTTTATAAAGTATTTGTGTCTTCTTTAACCTCCTTGAGTTCTTTGATCATATCCATGGTTTTTTATAGGGGATTGTGTTGTTTCATTGTAAATAATTGTCCCATCCACTCGTTTAATAAAAAGCGCTGATTGGCCAAAGGCAGACAGGAAGTATGGGTGGGGCTACCAGATTAAGAAAACTCTGAGAACAGGAAGCACAGAGCAGAATGCCAGAGAGAAGCCAGAAGAAGCAGAGGACAACTATGCTGCTCTAAGTAAAGGTACAGAGTCACATGGCTAAACAGAATAAGAGTCATGAGTTAGATTAAGGGTAAAAAGTGAGCAAGTTACATGCTTGGGCCTTGGGCCAATTAGCCTAAAACTTGTAAGCATCTGTGTGTCTCTGTGGGACTGTGGGACTGCAGGTCTGCAGGCCTAAATCTTGAGGCTATAGGCCCGAAAGTCTGGGCCAGAACCTCTTACTACAGTTTTTCTTTTCAATCTTTTGTTCTGAGCTCAACTAGGTAATTATATTTTGAGAACACATCCATGTGACTAATGAGGCCTTTGTTTTGTGTTTGGGGCAGGGGATGTTGACAATCTATATTGTTTACTTTTGTAATGTTATCTGAGCATGTGGAAGCCTTTCATTGGTTGTGTCTGATATAAGGCAGGGAGAGTGCAGGAGCTAAAAGCAGCTATGGTACTAGAGACAGGCCTGGGCTGTGGACACAATGAAAGCTGAACATTTACCTTTTGAGTGAACTGAACTGTGCATGTGTTGGGGGATAGTTCTTGATAACTCTTCACTTTATTTTTTTGAGACAGTGTTGTAATATTAAGTTTCTGGCCCAGATTAGTCCCCCAGATCTGGACCAGCAATCCCAAAGTCCCAAAGAAACACACAGAAGCTTATATTCATTTCATGCTGACTGATCTATAGCTCAGACATGCTGCTAGCTAACTCTTTCATCATAACTCAATCTATTTCCATTAATCTGTTTAGCCATGTAGCTTGATACCTTTATTCAGAGCAGCATTTTGTCTTCTTTCCTTTGCTGCTCCTGTCTCCACTCTTGTCTTTCTGGCGTCTCTGCTCTATTCTTCCTGTTCCCAGAGTTTTCTTAGTCTGCTAGCCCTGCCAACACTTTGTGTCTGCTTTCTGGCCAATCAGCTTTTTATTAAACCAGTAGGAGGGACAATGTACCAGAACATAATTGCACTACACAGTGTCTCCTATTGAACCTAGACCTCATCAATTCTGAAAAAGTGGCTGGTCCTAAGAATCTCTATCTCTATTGTACCAGCACAATGGGATTTATATGGGTACTAGCTGTCCAAGCTCAGATCCTTGGGCTTACAAAACAAGCACTTTATGGACGGAGCCACTTCCCTATGCTCATATCACAAACTCTTATATATACTACAAATAGCAATGCTAGGAAAACCACAAAATCATAAGGGTCAGCACAAGAGTTTTACAGCAGCCAGGACAGTGTCCATGAAATTGGAGCAAAGGAAGTCCCAAGAGGTGAGGGCTATAGGATGGTTGGAATTTTGTGGTTGCATAGAAAGGCACTGAGTCAGAATCCCTTGTGGGCTTGTTTAACCTTCTAGTTCCTAATTGTAACCTCTTGTTTAAGTAGGTCTATGATTACAATCTAATTATTTCAATATTTTCTCATCAAGGAAAATGTTTTCATGGAAAGGGGAAAAAGTCAAAGATGAAACTTATTAACTCCTTATATTTCTAATAATTTAAGTGTTATTAAGTCTGTAGGCCTAGCTTCATTTTCTCTTGACCCCAAACACAGTGATTTTTTGAGCCTTCCATCAGACCCTTTAAGCACATCACCAAGTGTTGATGTGAGGCTCATCCGAACAATTGACAAATAATCACTAGAGAAAGTGTTAGGCTTATTTTTGTTAGGATATAAACACACTGCAGTACATTTTAACATATTAACCACAAGGGAAGATTTGATTATGTAGCATTTTCTGGAAGCAACTGAATCATTTGTGATTACATTTTTTACAAGTCTCTCTTCTTATTCTTTTGAGACTTCTGTCAAAGTTTACAAAAAATTCAGAATTACATACTCAAGTGTTTATTAAATGGTGCATAATTTTGGTGGGTGTTATTTCTACTTACTCTTAAACATGTTTATTTTGCTGAAGATAATATGCTTATTTTCGATTTTCTTGTCTGTATTACACAATGGTTGCCATGGGTAATTCAGGGTACCCCAGCTAGTTTCCCTACACTGATTGCTGGCAAGATGTAGTCCTTTCTCATCCACAGTAGTTAGAAACTTGTCTATGGAAGAACTGTAAAATCATGATGTAATGACATTCTCTAAAGCAGATTGGAATCTCAGAAGGCCATTTTTTTCTGAAAAACCAGAGGAAATCTTTCCACCACACTAATGCCTGTCTCTATGGCAGCTGACGCCTGCCTGCGTAGGAGCTGCCTTCTCTCTTGCATTTGCCTCTTTAGAATCTCCAGTTTTAATCTCTTATTCTCTAAAGGGACCTGCAGAGAAAGCTGAGTCAGCAGCCTCCCATCTACGAAGGCCTCCAAATACTTTACAAATTCCATTCAGGAAAGCTAGGGACCTTTCTGTCATAATCAGGAATGATGGATGCAGCAGGGACAGAGGATCTTTCTTAATCAATCAGCCCTTGTCCACCACTTACATATTCTATATCTTCTCTCAAAAAAAGAAAAAAAAAAAAAGTCCAAGGCTCTGGTTGTCTGTTATCCAAATTCGCACTCTCAATTAACTGGACTATTGGCAGATCCTTAATTCTGCTTGATGTCTAAGAGAGGCACTTTACGCAGGCAGCTTAAAATGGGTAGGAGAACATGGCCCAACTGAAGCAGATGTCCCAGTCAATGCTCAGCATCATCTGGGAATCTCCTGGGACCCTAATGCTAAAGTGGGATTATAAAAACTCAACATTACCAGATGGCACAAAAGAAGGAGGCAAGAGGGTCATGGGTGTGATGAAGATCTCAGAGGTATTGCAGGGACATGGAGAGATTACAGATCAGCAGTGTGAAGCTTTTTGTCAGTTCTTTCCACCTGGAGCATCTGAGACTCAATGCATTGTTAATAAACGCTTTACTGGCCAGGCCCATGGGGATTTCAGGGGCAAGTGTAAAATGGAGAGGCCTTCACTGGTCTGAATGCCTGGGGTGATCAGAGCAGGCCAGGCTTGTCAGCAGACCACCGAGACCCTGCACCTGATCATCCCGTCTTTACACATTTCTGGGTTTAATCTCTATGGAAGCTATCTTTTTTTTTTCTTTCCTTATAACTTTATTTCTTTTATTTAAAGTAGTTATTTTAGACAGTATGTTACTTTTTCATGGGTTTAGACCTTAGAACCAGCCTCCCCCCCCCCTTTTAATGGGAAAATCCAGACATTGGGGACTTGGATTTGGCCACCCCAGGGGATTAGCCACTCTCTGACCATGTTTTGGCACCTTGTTGGCCTCAGATTTAAAACTTTTCCAACAAACAAGGATAATTGCACACTGCTCCAATAAAGGGATGAGTTACTGCTGGTCAGAACAAAAAGGGCTGGGTTGAGGGAATGTGGTTGCTTTAAAAGAAGGCTCAACTCTGCTGGCAAAAAAACAAGCAACTTGGGTTCTTTTTGTCCCAGAGGCAGCACCAGAGAGTTAAGAACTATTTGCTCTATTCCAATCTAACATTTGCATGCTGGGTTCAGGATTCCTCAGGGAAGCTGGCTGCTTTTGAATCTGGGTGACTCAGCAGTAATGACTTTAATAGAACACAAGGGTCAGTACTGGTTCACCAAATTCCAAGATGGTTAAACATCTTGGAATTCTATGAGCAGAATTTAAAGAGTCTTCCATTTGGCAGCAAGGATTAAGTGTCAATGTATATACAGGCTCTAAGGATGCCTTCACTTCACACCATTTACATAGGGCCTCTATAAAGAAAAGAATCTAATTAACTCTGGATCAAAAGACATAAAGCATATTAAAGAAATCTGGAGCTTTTACAGGCAAAGACATTTGAAACTCTTAGAGGCTATGTGGGACCCATATTCAGGGGAATGAGTAGTCATCATTTACTGCCAGGGACACCAGAAGGGATCTGCTACAACTGCCTAGGGAAATAGTAAAGCAAACCTGACAGAAATCTGTAAGTCTCCTGAGGGACAGGAGAGTTCACAGCTCTAACTGCCATGCTATTCTCGAGACTGTTAGCTAAGTGGGACCCCAGCTATTCACAGCATAGGACTGCTTCACTTGAGATTGAGTGGAAACTGTCTCCCCAGTGCTGGTGAAGGTTTTAGAACAGGAGAGTAGCAACCCCAGAAGCTACCACCCCTGTTCTAATCAGGCAGTTCCATCAGGGAACCCATATCAGCCTCAAGACTGCTCTCTGTCAGCACTTTCATATTCTTCTGCCTCTAGTGCAGCCTACATGATGTCTGAACAATGTGAAACCTGTGTCCAGAACAACCTCTAACAGGTTGCTACCCACATAGCTAGTGTGGGAACTACCCACATGGAAAAGGCATATGAGGAAAACCAACTTCTCTTAAAGAAGGTCTTCCTTTGATCTGGATTTCCTATCACTGTGAAATCAGGCAGTGGGGCAATGTTTATGTCCAAGGTGGCTAAAGTGTTAAAGATAATCTAGAATTTATTACAGTATACTGAGCCCCACACTGGGTGCTAAATGTGACCTGATTAATAAGTCCAATAATTATCACAAAGAGATATATTATTAGGGTCAATATTTATTCAATAAACTTACTATATAAATGCAGGAAATGCAGTAAATGAAGAAAACATCTACTCACTCAGAATGGGGCTTCCTTCCAGGTGGTGGAGAAGCAGACAGAGTGCTGTCCTCATGGTGCAAAACTTTAAGGTATGGCTACAAATTAGGTGTGTGTGCTTTTTGGATAATTCAAGACCTGTAAAAGTGTTATGCATTCGATTCTAGGAGCCTATTTGATTTTATCTCGTCTATGACTATCTATGCAAGGTAAGTTTGAGTAGAAGCTGTGATCAAAAAGGAATGGCCACCCGTTTTACAATGTTAAATAAACTAAGATGATAATCTTTAATACCCATGATGCTTTGTTTATTAAAGGGGAAGGTTGTAGGAAACCCCCAAGTGCTAAAGGAAGTAAAACAGGAAAGAGTCATGTGGGCAGGTGAGGGGTGAGTGTCCTTGTGTGTACACACAAGCCCACCACATTGATGTTGTTTGTTTTATAGAATTCTGGGATATATTTAACTGATGCTGGACTTCAAAAAGTTTGGTGAATTTTATTAACTTCTTTTATCTAACTGACTGTGATGGGTGGGTTAAAGCTGTTTACTTCACCTTGATTTAATTTTGACAAATCATATACAACTAAAAGATTCACTCATATCTTTTAGCTTTCCCAATTTAGTGGAACATGGATTTTTATAGCATGTCTTTATGATGATCTAAATTTATTCAGTATCTGCTGTGATGTTTCTCCTTTCATCTAAGATTTAGACAGAGATTTGGGCCCTCTCTATTGGTTAATCTAACTAAAGGTCTGCCAATTCTTTTTCAAGAGACATCTTTAAAATGAAATTTTGAATGAAATCATTGATTCTTAGTGTTTTTTAAAAAAATCTATTTCATGACTTTAATGATCTCTTTACATCTACTATTTTTGTGTGTTATTTGTTCTTATTTTCCAAGGTCTTCAGGTGCATTGTTATAAATAAGTATATTTTAATTTCCATTAAATTTTAGGAATTTTTAAATTTCATTTTTTGTTTCTCTCTTGATCACATTTTTCATTCTGTGGTGTGTTGCTTAGTTTGCATGAGTTTATATCTGTTCTGCTGTTTCTATTATGTTGCTGATTTACAGTTTTATTCCTTTGTGGTAAGAAAAGATGCTGGTTATTATTTCAGGTTTCATAAATTTGTTGAGACTTGCTTTGTGCCCTACTATGCTGTTGATTTTCGAGAACATTCCATGGACTGCTGAGAGGGAAGTGAACTATTTAGTGTTTGGATGGAATGTTCTGCTACACCCATTTGATGTATTATATCGTTTAATTCCAGTTTATTTAGTTTTGTCTAGATGATCTATGTGCTGGTAAAAGTTGGTTATTGAAGTCATCTACTACAGCTGTGTGAAGGGCAGGATGTGACTTTTTAATTGCAGTTGTGTTTGCTTTATGAACTTGGATACCCTGGTAGCTAAACCTGATTGTTTCTTAGTTCAATTTGCTAGAAACATCTTTTAAATCCTTTTAACCTTGGTGGTGTCTGTCAGTGATGGTTCAATGTATCTCTTGGAGGCTGCAAAGAGATTGATACTGTATTCTAATCTGTGAGTCCGTGACTTTTTATTGGGAAGTTGAGAGCACTAGTATTGAGAGTTATTATTTAGCAATGTGTATTAATTATCATTATTTCATTGTGATACTCTTTTCTTAGACCTTTTTTGATTATCTATTCTGGAATTATTCTTTTTGCCTTCTTAGATGTGATTCACTTCCATTGTAGACCAAAATATTCTTTCCAGTATCCTCTGTAGAGCTGGCTTGTGGACACAAGGTCCTTAAACCTGTTTTTATCATGAGAAGTTTTAATTTCTTCTCTAATTACAGCTGATAGTTTTCTTGGGTACAGTAGTCTGGGCTGGTATATATGGTTGTTCAGAACTTGTAGAACATCAATCCAGGCTCTTCTAGTTTTTAAAGTCTCTATTGAACACCAGGTGTTATTCTGATGGGCCACTTTTGAATGTGAGTTGATATTTCTTGCTGTGTTCTATATCTTATCTTTGTTCTTCACATGTAATATTTTGATTATTACATGATTTAGGAAGTTTCTTTCTGGACCTACTTAGTGTTCTGTATGCTACTTGCATCTTGATAGACATTTCTTTTCTTAGATTTGAGAAATCTTCTACAACTTTGTTATAAACAATCTCTGTAGCTTTGGACAGGTTTCTTTTTCCTTCTTCTTAGACCTAGGATTTATAGTTTTGATCTTTTTATAGTGTTCCAGAATTGACTGAGATCCATCTTCGACCGTGTCTTCCAGATTTGTCATTTTCTTCCCACTTGAGTTTACTGGTGAGGTTTACATCTAAGCTTTTTGACTTCTGAGTTTTTCACTTTGTCCTATTTCAGTTTGTATTTAATTATATCTTCAACTATTTCACTCAGCTTTTTATGTTTTAGAATCTTAATTCAGGCATTTATTCATAACCTCTGTGAGGCCCTTGCACATATTGACAATTTCTATTTTGAAATCATTGTCTGTGTATCAGCTGGGTTACTTTTCCTGGGGAGCATTAGAATGGTGACCCAGTTTCTGGAGGAGGCACATTGTTATTTGGTAATTCATGTTATCTGTATTTTTTTTGATGGATCGGAGGCCTGTGCAATTGAATCACTTGTTTCTGGGTATAGATATCTTGTCTCGCCATTGTTGAATGCGTGATTGGATATTTGTTTGCTGTTACCTCAACTTGTCATGTTGTGGACCAGCTGACTGGTGTTTGGTGTCAATGTTGGGGTCCCTTGGTGTTGACTTGTGAATGAGGTGTCAGTAGTGGTTTTAGTTAGAAGTCTATGGAGGACAAGTGGCCCTAATGTGAGTTCCATTTAAGAAAATATATTCATGTGTTAAAAAATATTTTATCATATCTTTTCTTCCTTAAGTCCTCCACACATACAAATTCTGAACATTGCTCTAATTCAGATGGTGAGTGTGGTAGACTAAATGGAAAATGTCCTCTATAGACTCAGGTATGTAAACACTTCATCCTCATAAACAGCACCTTAGGAGGTGAGGCTTTGATGAAAGCTGTAAGATGTGAGGGTGTGAAGGTTTGTCCTACTTCCTGTTCACCGAATCTGCTTCCTGTGTGTGAAGGAAATGTGATTTGCCAGCTTCCTGTGCTCCTCCCATAATTCCATGCCTTTCTCATCACCATGGCCTCTATTCTTTTGGAACTGTGAGTCTTCCCTCCTGGTGCATTAGAAAATGGCATTTTATCACAGTAACAGGAAAGTAACTAATAATGGAGAAATTAACAACAAAACAAGCCAGGCACTATTTTTCCAGATACATTCTTTTTAGGTCTTTATATCTAGAATGATTTTAGAAATAGCTCGCTTAAATTTTCATCAGTATGGAAAAAAATGAAAGGTGAAAGAAGAGGCAATTTCTCTGTCTTCTCTGTGGCAGATGAAGATGCTTGCTGGTTTTCTAATGAAAAGCGCAGTAGCTGCCTGGGAAAGAAGTTTTTCCAGAGACAGGGAGGAGAAGGTGAAGGTACAGACTGTTAACACCCCGCAGAGGGAAGAGAGGTAAGTCACAACTGAATGTTCTAGAAAACCATTCTTACCATTTCGGTCAGAAACAGAAGCTGGCACAACCACCTTCTCAGGCAGGGAGCCTGAGATGAGATCACCTCTAGGACCAGAAAGAGCACACTAAGGGCTAAAGCCCATTTAGAGATAAGAACTCAAAATGGAATTCTGTGTGGACAAGAAGCTGGAAGTTCCTCTTCTCGGTGATAGCAGGGGAATGACATCCCCGGCAAAGAGCACGTGTTCATCTCGGCGCTGAGTCCTTCGTTTCCAGATAGCTTGCTTTGACATTGTCTCAACCCACAACGTTACTGATAAACATTTATTTTCATTTTCCACTTTTCTGATAAGTACCTGTTTTCTTATTTTAAAAATTTGTTAGTTGACAATTTTATACATATAGACGGTGTATCTTGACCATATCCAACCTAAATCGCGCGCTCCGCTCTCCCAGACCTATCCCTGTTACCCACCCCTTTCCAATTTCAGGTCATTGTCATCATCTCCTCCTCCTGCCCCTTAATCCTCCACCTTCTTCTTCTTCCCATTCTTATTGCTATTCTTTTTACAACCAGCTTAGTCCAGTTAAAAGGGCCCACAAGCAAAGGAGCCTAGACAAACTACTCGAAACCATAGTCTTGAAGAAATATGGAAGGGCCCTCTAGGATCAGTCTAGGAGCTGCTCTGCCAGGAGACTGGTGAATCCTTATCTCATATGTATTGTTGGGATGGACGACGGAATGTGGACCAGCTGCTGTGAGTACTTGAGTGCAATGGCTTGGCATGTCCAGAGGGACAGTATTTCCCAGCACTCCTCTGTTTCTTACCTTCTTTAGTTCTTCTACAATGCTCGCTAAGCCTTGGGATGTGACTGGCATAAGTGCTCCACTTAGGATGGAGCCCTCAACAGTCATTCATTCTCAATACTTTGGCCAGTCACGTCTTGGCATTGACTACTGTCTGTCTATTCCAAAAAGAAGTTTCTTGGACCAAAGTTTCTTTGACCACTGATTTATAGGTGTGCAAATAAATATTTTGAAAGCAATTTGACAAGATGCCCCTTTAGTAAAATGTCAGTAATAAGTTCACCAAACTAGAGCCTAAGACCTCCCTAACCATGGGCTTTAGACTAGTTAGGTATACAGTAGCAGGTATAGTTTCTCTTCTGAAACAGGCCTCAAATTCAATCAGAAACAGTTGTACATAGCACTCAAGGTGCTGCTGCACCGGTTAGCACATCATGCAGGCTAGAACTGTAACAGGCTGGGGCCACTGTCCAGTAAGAAGGCTTATAATGGTTCTCCATAAGTCTATACAGCACCTCCAAGTACTGTGAGAGCTAGCCAGTGGAAGGGGGGGGGGGGTTCTAGATTACATCCAGATTGGCTTCTCCATGATGTCCTGCAACCAAAGTGTCTTGTATCTTCAGCAGTAGGATCTTACTGTGTTGTTATGGTAGGTAAATGAGAGCAACAGCAGTAGCCTGTGTTATGTAGGGGCTTTGGAGTCTTTCTGACCAGACACTTGCAGAACGGTCCGTGCCCAGTATTGAAATTTTTACTTAATAACATGTCATTTGAAGGAAGCATTTTCCACTCATGTTACTTCTATTCATACCAATTTGGAAGGAAGTTATTTACTTGTTTAGCCTACAAGGCGGTGGTCACAATAAGGCTTTTCCAAGCATCCTTGATTCAGATGAACCTACCCTCACTCCTTTCTATGCTGAACCCCCATCCCTTTTACAAATTTTAACCTCTAGTGTTATCCACTTCAATTTTTGTTGTTGTTGTTTTGAGGCAGGGTTTCCTCTGTGAAACAGCCTTAGCTTCCCTGGAACTAGGTCTGAGTTCCTGGCTGGCCTCCAATTACCCACTTCTACTTTAATATGAAATCGGTCTGCTATGTCCTCCCCATCAGCCCCTAACCCACGTGGATTTTCTAGTTTCCCAATCCCAACAGACATTCTGAATTAAACCCAGAAAAATGTCAAAGCTAGGATCCACATAGGGAAGGAAGCATGTAATGTTTGCCTTTTTGCCTCTGAGTAGCTGCACTTTGTATTATTCTTTGCAGTTCTAAAAAGTTTTACTCCAAATTCAACAATTTTATCTTTCTTTGATGCTGAATAAAATTCCTTTGTGCATATGCACATTTTCATTATTTGTTCATTGGCTGATGGGCATGTCAGGTAATTCCAAGCTATTGTGAATAGAGCAGCAAGGACTATGGACATGTAAGTCTCTCTGTTGTAGGGTAGAGTTGTTGGGTATATGTACAAGACCAATATTGCTAAGTCACATGCATTTCTGTTTTTATATTTTTGCAGAACCTTCACAATGGCTAAACGGTGCCTATGCTAACTCATATTTTTACTAGCAATAGATAAGGATTCCCTTTTCCTTACATGCTCATCTGCATCATTTCTGTTCATTTTTTTGTGAAGATAACTATTCTGATTAATGTAAGAGTTTTAATTTGTATCTTCATGAAGTCGAAAGATATTGAGCACTTTAAAAATATTTATCAGTCATTTATTTCCTCTTTTTGAGAACTCTGTGCAGTTCCATAGCTGATATTAGATTGGGCGGTTTGCTTTATTGATGTGTGGTTTCTTATGTTCTTTGTATAACCTATACAAAGAACTCCGCTGTATCTCCAGCTGGCCAAAATTTATCTCATTCTGTAGGCCGACACTTAATTTGATTGACAATTCCTCTTGCTGTGTAGAACCTTTTTAACTCTCATGAGATCCCATTTGTCATTTATTGGTCACATGTCTCCAGTGATTAGAATCTTATTCAGAAAGTTTTTCATCCAGTGTTTGTATCTAGATGTGGATTCCTTAGTTTTCTCTAATAGCTTCAGGATTTCAGGTCTAGTGCTGAGATCCTTGAACCACTTGAAGTTTATTTGTACATTGTGAGGGATAAAGATCTAGTTTCATTTTTCATTCTGTAAATATCCAGTTTTTCTGGCACAATTCTGTCCTTTGTCCATTATGTGTTTTTGGCATCTTTATCAGTGGATATAATTGCATTCTCTACGCAAATCCATTAATCTGTATCTCCTTTTGGGCCAGCGTCAAGAACATCACTTTTATTTCAGAGGCTCTGATGTGGGAATGCCTTTCTGTATGCTGTGAATCTCAATCTTTAAATAAAGGAGCTGTTTTGGGCCATGACAGGCACCATAGAAAAAGAAGGAGGAGGAATCAGAATAGGTAGGAAAGGAAGGGCGGAGTCAGAAGCAGATTGAGCAGCCGCCCAAGAAGAAACATGTAAGGAACACAGGTGAGCCACGGGCCATGTGGCAGACAGATTAATAGAAATGGGTTGATTTAAGATGTAAGAGAAAGCTAGCAATGTGCCTGAGCCATAGGCCAAACAGCATAAAGTTAATATAAGCGTCTGAGTCATTTCTGGGGCCTGAGCGGCAGTGGGTTCCTAAACAGTCTCAGGCGGCAGGTCTGTGGGTCTGGACCTCTGGCCGCCCGAGAACTAAAAACCCCACTAATACAAAGCTCTCTGTAGGATGACTTGAAATCAGGAAGATAATACTTTTAGCATGGCTCTTTTTGCTCAGGATATCTTTGGCTACAAGGTTTATTGCTGATCTTCTACTGCTGTGATAAGGCACTATGACCAAGGCAACTTATCAAAAAGAGTTAATTTGAGATTGGGGCTCCAAAGGGATAAGCTCATTGCATTGAGGAATCATGGTGGCACGTGGCAGTCTCAGTAACAGGAACAACTGAGAACTGATATCCTGAAGAGAGCAGAAAGTAGAGAGAGTGGATTGGAAATTATGCATGAATTTTAAATCTCAAAGTCTAAACCCCAGTGATATATGTTCTCCAACAAAGCACAACAACTCCTAAACCTTCACAAACTGTACCCAGGGACAAAATATTCAAACATTTGAGCCTATAAGGGACATTGACATTCAAAACACTGGAAAAGTCTTTTGGGCTTCCATTTAATACTTTTTCCCTTTATTTTTGTAAAGAATGCCACTGGGATTTTTATTGAGGTTGCTTTGAATCTGTAGATTGTGTTTCACGGGATGGTTATTTCCTGTAAACATTCATTTATAATATTGGTTCTTCCTAGTAAGAGCACAGGAGTTACGACCAGTACCTTCTAGTGCCTCCCTTATTTAGTTACTTTTTTTCAGTTTTAATTATAAATATCTTCCCTATCCTTGTTATGTTTACTAACAGGTAATATTTTTAGGCTATTGTAAGGAGAACTATTTTTCTAAACTTTCTACTTTGTATCTTGCTACTTTGCTGCGGATTTTATCAGCTCTAAGTATCTGCAAACAGACATGCTTTGACTTGTTTTTCCATTATAGCTCTTGAATTTTATTGATTTGGCTAAAATGTCCAGTACTGCAATAAAAAGAGTAGAGAAAATAAATAAGTATCCTTGTCTTTTTCCTGATTTCAGTGCAAATGTTTTGAGCCCTATTTAATATAATGTGGGCTATAAGCTTGTCATATATAGTCTTTATTATGTTGAAAAGTGTTTCTTCTTTTTCAAGTTTCTTCAGGACTTTTAACATAAAATAATGTTGGATTTTGTCAGAAGCTTTTTCTTTATGTACATAGATGATCATGTGATTTCTGTCTTTGAGTCTATTTACAAAATGCGTAACATTTATTGATGGATATATCTGAACAATCTCTACATCTCCATAATGAAGCCAGCTTGACTAGGATCTTTTTAATATTAGTTCAGTTTTCAAATATTTTGTTAAGAATTTTTGAGTGTATGTTAATCAAGGAAATTGGACTGAATTTATTTATTTATTTATTTATTTATTTATTTGTTTATTTATTTATTTATTTATTTTGGTGGTTGGTGATTGCTTCTTTGTGTGTGTGTGTGTGTGTGTGTGTGTGTGTGGCGGAGGAGAGAGGGGAGTAACTTCATGAAAAGTTTGTTTTTTTTTTCCTTAATTTCCTATTTTATGGAATGCTTTGAGAAGCATTAGGGTTAGTGTTCCTTTGAGGGTTTGGTAAAATTTGGAATTTGGAGTTTGTCTGCTTTATTCAGGAGATGTTTAATTACTACTTAAATATCAAAGTTTGTTACTGATATATTTAAATCTTTAATCTCATCTTGTTAATGTTGTATTATGTTTCTGGCCCGGACTTTCTGGCCTAGCCTGGTGGCCCAGACTTTCAGACCCGCAGTCCCGTAGTCCCACTGAAACGCACGAACGCTTACATTAAATGTACAAGGATTGATCTGAGGCAGGCATATAACTTGCTAACCCATTCTCTTAAACTAACCCATGACTCTTATCCTGTTCAGTCATGTGGTTTGGTACTTTTTCTCAGAGCAGCATAGTTGTCCTCTGCATCTGCTGCCTTGTCTGGCGTCTCTGTGGCATCACTGCCTTGTTTTTCCTGTTCTCAGAGTTTTCTTAGAATGGTAACTCCACCAACACTGTCTGCCTTCAGCCAATCGGCATTTTTATTAAACCAGTAAGCAGGACAATTATTTACATTGTAACATGATCCCACTACTGGTTAAGCCATATCTATGTAAAGTTTACTCATTTTTACATTTTTTTCCCTCAGGGTAGTATAGTATAGGCTTTTAAGGTAAGACCGTTAGAACTTTAAAAATTTTTATTGGTACCTATTTTAATGGCTCCTTTTTCCTTGTACATTTTATTAATTTGGTCTTCTCTCTCTTTGGTTTGGATAAGGGTCTATGAATTTTGTTTATATTTTCAAAGGGCTAACACTTTGTTCCATTCATTCTTTATATTGTGTGTTTCCATTTTATTAATTTATGCCTAATCTTATTTTATTTCTAGTTACTGATTTATGGTTTAGTTTTTTTTTTTCTTTTTCTATGGCCCCAAGGTACGTTATTAAACTGTTTGTTTGAGATCTCTGGTTTCTTATTGTAGACAGAACTATAAAGCTCCCTCTTTGAAATGCTTTCATTGTGTCCTATAGCTCTGGTACATTGTATTTTCATTTTCATTTGAGTCTAGGATTTTAAAGCCTTCCTTCTTGATTTTATTACCAATAAATTCATTGCTCTGTAGGGTGTTATTTAATCTTCAAGACGTTGCCTGTGTTCTAGGGTTTCTCTTGCTGCTGGCTTATAGCCTTTTCCCATTGGAATCAGACAGAATACAAGGGATTATTTCAACTTGTTCTATCTGTTGAGACTGTTGTGTGCTAATATATTATCTATTTTTAAAAAGTTCTATAGGTTTATGAGAGTAATTTATGTCATTCAGCATTTAGATGAAATAGTTCTGTAGGTGTCGAGTCTTTGATTGTGGAATGTAAATTAATTTAGATATTTCTTTCTTTATTTGCTCGGGAATACCTATTGATTGTTGAGAACTTAGTAGTAAAGCTACTCACTGATATTGTGCTTATTAGTCAATGGTTAATTAATCAAAGATTAAAGGTCAATCTTTTACTCTAATATTATTTGTTTTATAAAAATGAATATATCTGTGTTCAAGACGTCACAGTGTTCTCTTCTCATTAAGTAAGTTAGACATTTTCACACATGCATGTGATGCACTGACCAGGAACACCTCCCCTACCTTATCATCCCAATTCACCCCTCCCCCTCTCCATGTCTCCTGTGTGTTCATGTTGATTTACTTTGTGACCTATTGAGATTAGTCAGTGGGCATGAGTTAAAAACTCTATGCTGCAGCCTAGGGGGTCACCAGTGGGTACATAACCAAAGACAGTGATTGCTCTCTTCCAGAACCAGTTTCCAATAGTTCAGAGGGAAAGGAAAAGGGCTCGTTTGTCCTTCTGCTTTCATTGACCAATGACTGACTTGTATGGGTCCAGTTTATGTAACTGTACTTATTGTGGTCACCACCATTCAGCATAAAGAGAGGCTTCTCTGATTAAGGCTTTTGTCTGTGAGCATAAGAACAGGTATGTAGAAGACAGTTCACTGTTGTGCCACTTGTCCCTTAAAAAGTGCTGATGGATTTTTCTCTTAATCAGTATGAGAGGGGTTTTACCTTTTTCTTACTATTTTTGGTTTAAAGTCTATTCTACTAGATATCAGATTATTACAAAAGCAATACCTGATTATTTCCTAAGACTATTCTAAGTATATAGAACATATATAAGTATTGTGAGTGTGTGTGTGTGTGTGTGTGTGCGTGTGCTAAAGTTGTGTTGGTGGTATAGCATTTGTAGAATGGAATGCCTTTTTCCATCCTTTCACTCTAAGGTGGTATCTGTTTTGTAGTCAGATGTGTTTCTTAGAGACAAAAAGCAGACTTTTGTCTAAATCTAATTTAGCAGCCCGAGTCTTTTGATTGGGGAACTGAAGCCACTATTATCCACAGTTGCTCTTGTAAGTGATGTCATTTGCTTCTGTCACATTGGTCCTTTTGCAGTGTCTTTTTTCTTTCCCTCTTGCCTAATTCTTATTTTAGTGGGCATATTCTTTCCTTGCGGGCTCATGGATAGATTTGTTTTCTCTTTATCTGAAGGATTCCTTCAAGCGTTTTCTGTAGCTCTAGCATAGTGGCCGCAATTTTCCTAGTTCCTTTCCATAAATAGATCTATTGCTGTCATGGAAAGCTTTCATTTTTCCTTTAACCACAAATAGTTTTCCTGGGTGTCGCAGTGAAGGTTGGCAGGTTCTGTCTTTCATAACTTGAAACACATCATTAGTCTGACTTTTGAATTCTCTATCAGTTAAACTGCTGATATTCCAAGGAACCTATATTTCTATGTGACTATTTTTCTCTTGCTTCTGTAAGTATACTTTCCTTGTTTGTATATTTTGTGTTTTAATTATAATATGATGAAGAACATTTTTCCATGGTCTTCTCTGGTGTTCTAAATGACTTCTATATCAGGATGAGCTTCTCTTTCCCTGGTTCTGGAAATTTTTCTATTCTAATTATTTATTTTTCTATTTTTTAAAAAGGCTTCTGAGCCTTTAGAGAAGTCTCTGAATGCTATCTTATGTAGACTTGATATTTTCAGCATCACATATATCTGGGGATTTCTGCTCTCACGTTCTTATATTTCATCTTTGTCTTTGGTCATTTCATTTTCTCTCCCTTGTCTTCAGGTTCAGACACTCTTCTTGATTTATTTTACTAGTGAGACTTTTATAGAGATTTTTAATTGGACAAATCAAATTATGTGTTTTGTTTAGAGCATTTCAGTCTGGTTTTTCTTCAGTATCCCCATCCCTTGGTTGAATCCCTGTTGTATATTTTATATCACCTTCCTTATTTCACTCAATTGTTCATGTGTGTTCTTATTGGGATGCTTATATTCGTCTTCCAATTCTTTGAATATACAATTCTTACAATCTTTTGAGCTCTCTGTCTAACAGTGATGTGTGTCTGTTGTCTTTGTGTATGCAGTGAATACCATTGGATAATAAAGGGATTGTTTTGGCCTATGGCAGAGCAGCTTAGAAGCATGTGGGAAATCCAAGTATAGATACAGGGGAAGGAGGGTGGAGTCAAAGAGAGACACCATCCAACTGCCCAAGAAGCAAGATATAATGGTGTACAGGTAAGATAGGAAACACGTGACAAGACATATATTAATATAAATGAGTTAAGATGCAAGGGCTAGCTGATAATGAATCTAAGACATAAGCCAAGCAGTTTATAATTAATATAAGCCTTTGTTTGATTATTGGAACTAAGCAACTATGGTTGGTCTGGATTTAAGGGCTAGGCCAGGCAAGAAACTTCATACTACATGAGAATTCCTCTAACTCCCTCTCACTAGACACCATTACTATAGGATTAGTGATTCTCCTCACACCTCTTTGTGTGTATGTTTCACATGTCACAGTACAGCATTGGGATTTATACATTTGATGGGTTTGTTTGTTTAGCTCTTTGAGGGGTTAGCTTAGAATTTCTTGAGCTATAATGTTTCAATTATGGTATTTATAATGCTCACCTGAGGCTTGGCTGTGGTATGGTTGATGTTTTTAAAATCTCTGCATGTAGTGTAGTGGGGCAGACTTTATTGGGTTCACTCCTTTCCACATCCTCATTATTTTGGTATTTCTGATGGTAAGCACAAGTACAGACTCATGAAATGCAGTGTCTGTCATTGTTACCATGGGCTGTTTTTTTACTGCCCTGAACTAGAACTCCATCAGGGTCTGTAGTATTTGCTATTTCTGCATGCTTTTTTTTTTTTTTTAATTCAACATCATCAAACTCCATGTCTTTCCATATTGTACACAGTGAAGGTACCTTCTGGGGTTATTCCATATAGTAATCTGGTTTATAAATACCTCTTACTTAGTACCATTCCTGTTGATGAAAACATATCCATTTCTTGTATTTAACCATTTTACTACTTCCAAAGCCTCATACCAGGACATTTTTGTCCCTGACAGCATGTACTATGAATATAAAGCTGCCTGAACTGCATATCCTGTTTCTCATGGTGACAGGTTGGTACCTACAGCACTGGGAGCTGGTAGAAGAGGCAACTGGTCTGTGACTCACTTCTCATGGGTTGCCAAGGTGGCAACTGGGACTTTCTAGGCCTTGGCCTACTGTTCATGGCTGTAGGGATGATGGCTGTAGGGATGATGGCTGTAGGGGTAATGGCTGTAGGGGTGATGGCTGAAGGGGTGATGACTGTAGGGATGATGGCTGTAGGGGTGATGGCTGTAGGGATGATGGCTGTAGGAGTGATGGCTGTAGGGGTGATGGCTGTAGGGATGATGGCTGTAGGAGTGATGGCTGTAGGGATGATGGCTGTAGGGGTGATGGCTGTAGGAGTGATGGCTGTGGGGGTGATGGCTGAAGGGGTGATGGCTGTAGGGATGATGGCTGTAGGGGTGATGGCTGTAGGGATGATGGCTGTAGGGGTGATGGCTGTAGGGATGATGGTTGTAGGGGTGATGGCTGTAGGGGTGATGGCTGTAGGAGTGATGGCTATAGGGGTGATGGCTGTAAGGGTGATGGCTGTAGGGATGATGGCTGTAGGAGTGATGGCTGTAGGGGTGATGGCTGTAGGGATGACGGCTGTAGCCCCTCTGAGTATGTAATGGTAACCAGTCTGGACACAGTAATGAAGCTGCTAGTGTTCTCTGGGGTCCCTCGTGAGTCTACTGCTACTGATCAAATGCTCCATTCTATTTCTTTTTCTTGCCTTTTTTTCTAGTTAACACTTTGAACACTGCATTGAATAAGAGCAGAGAGAATGGATACCTTATCTTGTAACTGATATTTTGAAAAATGCTTTCAGTTTTACCTCTTTAAGAATAATGCTGCCTAGAGGCTTGCCATATATTTTCTATCTTTTATTATAGTGTATTATGTTACTTCTATCTTTATTTCTTCAGGGCTTTTATCATGATGAATAGTTGCATTCTGTCAAATACCTTTTTTATATCTGTGGGCATGGTTATGTGGTTTCCTTAAGTCTGTTTATGCACTGTATCAGATTTATTGATTTGTGATTCTTTAATGGAAGTACCATGTTATAGTATAGGTATGGCAATCCCCCTCTCCAAACTCAGCTGTTAAGGAATTGGTGACCTGCTGATAGAATTTTGAAACCTGATTGGAAAATGAGTACTCTAGCTTCATGAATAAATTAATGAACAAATGGATTCATAGCTGAAAATAATATTAGAAATGAGAGATACAAGATGGCTGAAGTATGGAAATAGAGGTATGATGTTAAAGTATATATCTTATATTTGGACCATTTTTTGTCTTTTTTTCTGTCTCCACCATGAAATATGAACTTTGCTCTACTGCCTGCCTGTTGCCATGACATTATATCTCACCATGCATGGGACCAGTAGGAGATCATGGGCTCAGAAACTATAAAACTGAGCCTAAAACAGTCTTTCTTCACGGAAATTGCTTTCTAAGGTATTTGTAATAGCAACAGAAAAATAAATTAATCCACATAAAGTATAAGTTGAAGAGACAGAAGTAAGAGAACATGGATCTTTATAAAGCAAAGACAAAAGGCTCTGAAAGACAACGATTTGTTCCGGGAGAATTAGGAGTGAATCACCACTGGGTTGGAACATAGGGAAAGGTGGAGATAGAGGACCAGGGTGTCCATCTTAGATCCTCTATATGTGGGTACTCTCCAAATCTACATAAACCATGAATAGTCCAACAGACTCTCCTCAGCTCTTTTAAACCTCAGCTCAAATTCAAACTTTTCTCTGTGGATTTTCCCATGCCAAGCAGAAGAGTGTTTCTGTGCTCCGGCTAAGCCTGGCTAGAATAATCAATATGATCTTTGGTTTTATATGTCATAATCTTTCAGATAAACATCAAATTGTCTTTGGTCTCTATATTAAAATGTATTGAGAAATGGAAAAGAAGTTGGGCATCCAAATAGAATTAGGTTCCAGGGTCACAGGCACTCAAATCTATTTACTCAGCAGTGTCATGGGTATTCACAGAGACGGTATATCTCAAGGTGCTGAAGTTGACATTGTTTCCCTAAGATAGGTTTCTTAAAAATTGGAGAGCCAGAAATAGGAAGTTAGAGAACCCTTGGAAAGTTGTATAGACATCAGTTACTGCTAGACTGTCTCTACCAATGACCCCTCAAGATTTACTAATGATGTGTCCACACAGCTGTGTCTGATGAATTATTTAGATATACCCAGAATTAATAAAAACTTAAAAACTGTCTATAAGAAAAGATTATAAAATATGTGGTCAAGTTGTGCGACTATCTCCTCCCAAATTCTCCCTTATCTATGTGTCACAGAAGTGAGGAATGGTATGAGAATGAGCTAAGCCAGGAGTATGACAAATTTAGTTCCAAGAGCTAGCCTGGTTTTTTCTTGACATTCCTTCTATGAGATTTCATTTTTATTATGAAAACCTTGGGTTAGGATCGAAAGTTCTTTAAACCCTCGAATTTACCTAAGGTTTGATTTTGTGACTCTGAGTGACAGCTCTAACTACTTTTCTTAGTAAAATTCTCTCAAACCACTTATTGATATATGAGTTGCTCCAAATGTCAGTTGCCATTTATAAAATGTTACTAGGAGATATGATGATACTTTTTCATAACACTATTGCTTGTCTACACCCTTAGAAGGCAAGCTGTACAAAGTTTTAAGATAAAGATTATCTAGAAATTAGACATATAATAATCCTAGCCTTGTAAATTTTTTCCTTACAATCACTTGTGCTCATGAGAATATTTTGACAACATTCCAGTCTGTCAAACAGAATTTCCAAATCATACACACACACACACACACACACACACACACACACACACACACACACACACACACACAAATTCTGAACAATTTCTGAATACATCAGTGACATTTTGAAGGGGAATTAGTAGTTGTGGAACTGAAATATTTAATATAGAACACTAAACCTAAAGCAATACTATGTTCTCTAAATTCATCCAAAGATGGAGAATAGTTTTATGTTAGGAAAATTCATTGTAGCACATAGTCCCATTACTATAAGTCAAATTCAAGCCACTGCTACTTCTACTTCCAAAATATAAACATGTACATCTATCTCTGTCTAGTACTCTGTACACTTGGACAGAGCAACAGGTCTTTGAATCTTTACTTGAATGTTGTTTTCTTCATATACATTCTTCATTATCATCACTGAAAATTAAAGAATGATATCTAAGACATTGTTGTTACAAGTATGATCAATAGAACATAGGATATCATTGACATTAATATGTCAGCTTAAAATAATTGTCTCTAGGATACATTTTTCACCTTTGGGTCTTCAAAGGCCCAACCCTACTGAACTACTTCTTTAAATAAAGTACTACCTCCTACAGGGGCCACTGCTGGTTAAAGCAGTGCATTCACATAGAGAAGCATTTAAAATGGATTTAATCCAAAGCCGGTTCTTAGTTCCATTATTGCTCGTTACCACTGTTTAAGGGGTTGGTTTTTGTGTGTCCTTGTTGGTGAAGCCTAAGAGAGCCTCAAAGAGAGGAAGTCTTTTTATTTACCTACTAGTCCTTTTGTAGACAGAGTGATAAACAAATGATGTCTAGGAGATAGGTTTGAGCTAAAGAATCATCAATTAAACTTAACAAGGAAAATTGCTGGTTCAAAACTGTAAAGGTTTTTAAGAAGAAATCAACACTGTATATATTTTATCATTTTACTTAAGACAAAAAACTCTCAGTGAACTATGAGAGTAACAGAAGGGAAAGTTTTGGAATGAGTAGAGAAGAGTCTGAAAGCTCCCTTCTAGCTACGCATTCTCCATCTACTCATTCTTTAACCTCCTCACAGTCCCACACATTACTTTCATTGATCATTTCCAAAAGGAAAACCAAAACTTTATCCAGCACTGAGTCTGCATTGTAGTCTGAAAATCTTATTTCTGGAAGTGTCATGTTGTTTAGAATAATCAGTTCTTACTAAAATCCACAGAGATAAAGTGAATTAGGCTCCAAATCTCTGTTGATTTTGCAACTGCTGCATTGATAAGGCATACATTCATTCTTGGGTAGGCTTAGGGGGTGTGGTGTAGATGGAGTTTTACCTTCAAGGCGCCAGTCCAAAATTAATATTTATTAGAATATAAATTAACACTCACGATATTAGTAACAGCTTATAGTGGCACCTGAACAAGGACTGGCGTATCCGAGCGATGGATGAGCGATGGACGCTCAATGGAAGGACGATGGATTCCAATTCTGTCTCTCCAACAGCCAGAAGCCAGGAACCAGGAAGAGAGCGTCCTTGTGTCCCAGCAGCCACTTATCAATGTGGTTAGCCACACCCCCTCAAGGTTGGCCACACCCCCTCCAGGGTCCCCGAAGCATCTTCTGACCTTATCGGCTAACACCTTAATCCCACCACAGTGTGGCATTGCTAGAAGAAATATACTGCTAAGTAAAAGAATGGATGCTCTTAGTTTAAGGCCATGGGAAGCTAAGCTTTCAGGTGTGAAGACAAAATGTCTAAGGAATGTTTTACTCCTAGAAATGAACAAGAAACTAAAGCTTCTGCAAGCATCATCCAAGGGGCCAAAGGTCTATCCTATGTTGGCAGCAGACTGTGACAGTGTCATCTATAAAGTGCTAGTTAGAATACTGAGGATACATGAAGAAAAGGGCCATGAAATCTTCCTCCATATTTATGGAAAGCCACTAAGGCCATGAAGGCCTGAGATGGCAAGAAACCATGAAAGGCCATTGCAAGAAGCTGGGAAAATGAAGCTTGAGTTGTACTGGAGAGTCAAAGATGTTACAGGTGCCAGAATCATGAGATTTGCGAAGGAGAGCTGCACATGGGGAGTGGAATCAGCTTAAGAGATATGTCTTGCAGGCAACATATCTGGAAGGCAGAGCCGTCTAAGCCCTTTGACATCAGACATAGAGCTACAGGATTTGGAATTTGCTCTGCTGGGTTGCTTTGGCCCATTGTTTCCTCATTATGTCCCCATTCTCCCATTTGGAATGGAAATCAATGCTCTGTGCCATTGTGTGTTGGCAGAATGTAGTTTGATTTTTTTATTATTATTTTATCAGGGGTTACATTTAAAAAAAGGTCTTGGATCTCACAAGAGGCATTGGAGTTGGGGCTTTTAAACAGTCAGGACTGTGAAAGACTTTTTGGGACTCTTTAAATTTTTATTTTATTATTTATTTCTTCATTATTAAAATGGCATTTATTGGATGTTTTAAACAGGTACAGCCTTGCAAATCATATACTTAAAACTGTAAAATCATAAACACCAACAAAATTAAGTAAGACAAATGTCTTAAGTGGTAACTTTTTACCACCACCCTTAAACCCAGAGCCAGAGTGTCTTAGTTTAATTTGACAGTTGAGCTGCAAAATTCTTCATTTCCAGATCATTCACAGTTTTTTCTTTTATTGAAATGAATTTTTCTCATATAATATACTCTGATTAAAGTTTCCCCTTTCACCACTTCTCCCATTTTCTCCTCCCTCCCACCCACCCAGATCTACCCCCTTTCTGTTTCTCATTAGAAAACAAACAGGCTTCTAAGGACAAAGGAGGAGGAGGAGAAGCAGCAGCAGAAGTAGAGGAAGAGGAGGAAGGGAAGACAGGAAGGAGGAGGGGGAAACAAACACACAGGAATAGGACAAAACAAACAGAAGGAAAACCACAAGAAAAGGTACAAGAAACAGATATAGAGACCCATTCATTCACCTACTCAAGAAATCCATAAAAACGCAAAGACTGAAATATATATGCAAATATATATATATACATATATATATATACACAAAGAATCTGCAGGGAATATATGTGTGTGTGTGTGTGTGTGTGTGTGTGTGTGTGTGTGTGTGTGTGTGTATGCAACAAACAGACAAAAGCCTTGACACAGCATTATGGGGCAAGGAACCTCCATAGATACCATTGAATTTGTTTTCTGTTGGCCATCTACTGCTGGGCATATGGATGCCCTTAAGAGTAATTTATTTCCCCAGTGTGGCTCCTTTGGAGAAAACTCAATTTTCATTTGCAAGTGATCATCCCTTGGACACAGCTTCTGGGCTAGGAATGGGGCCATGCATCTACTTCTTCTGTTGATTTAGAAGGCTTTATTTCCTTGGCATCCTCCATCCCCTCTGCCTCTTACACTTTTTCTGCTTCTCTTCTGCAGGATTCCTTGAGCCCTGAGGGGAGGGATTTGATAGAGATATCCTTTTTAGGGATGAATGTTCCAAGGTCTCTCACTCTTTGCATATTATCTAGCTCTGGGTTTCTGTATGCATTCTGTCTGCTGCTAGAGGAAGCTTCTCTTTTGCTATACCTATCAGTATAGACCTCAACTCTTTGGAATTGTAATCCTCGAATAAACACTTTCTTCTAAAAGGTGTCTTTGTACAGGTGTTTTGTTACACCACTAGAAATGTTACTAACACAATACATGCCTTATTGGTGCAAAACAAAAAACATGCTGATTTATTTGTTTGCTTTGTTTTGTTTTCAGAAAGTGTTTCTTTGTGTAACAACCTTGGTGGTCCTGAAACTCACTTTTGTAGAACAGGATGGCCTTGAACTCTCAGAGATCTGCTTGGCTTTTCCTCCCAAATGCTAGGATTATGCATAGGTAGAAGAAGGAGGGTGGAATCAAGGAGACACAATCCAGCTGCCGGAGAATCAAGATGTAAGGAAATAACAAGTAAGCCACAGGCCACGTGGCAGGAAAGATTAATGGAAATGAGTTGAATTAAGTTGAAAGAGCTATTTAGAAATGTGCCTAAGCCACAGGCTGAACAGCATGAAATTAATATAAGTGTCTGAGTCATTTGGGGGGGGGGGGATGGCCATTGGCAGATCCAGACCATGTAACTAGTTGGGATAGAAACCTCATGTTACAATGCCAAAACAATCCTGTTCTATAAAAGAGCTTCTGGAGGCATCACCATCCTTGGCTTCAAGCTCTTCCTATAGAGCTATAATAATAAAAGCAGCTTGGTATTGGCATAGAAATGGAAACATGGATCAATGAAATTGAACTGAAAACCCTGACATTAATCCACACACCTATGAACACCTGATTTTTGACAAAGAAGCCAAAAATAAACAATATTAAAAAGAGAGAATTTTCAACAAATGGTGCTGGCTTACCTGGATGATAGCCTGTAGAAGAATGCAAATAGATCCATATAGATCACCCTGCACAAAACTAAAGTGCTTGTAGATCAATGATCTTAACATAAATTTAGTTTCACTGAATCTGATAGAAATTAAAGTGAGAAATAGCCTTGGATGCATTGGCACAGAAGACCGCTTCCTGAATATAATGCCAGTAGCACACAGATACTTAGAGCAACAATTAATAAATGGGACCGCATAAAACTGAGACACTTCTTTAAGGCAAAGAACAGCCTACAGAAGGGGAAAAGATCTTGATCAATGCTACAAAGACTGATCTCTAAACTAAACTAAAAAAAAACAAAAAAAAAAACAAAAACAAAAACAAAAACTCAAGTGACTAGAGACAATTTAAAAAATGGAGTACACATCTAAACAGAAAATTCTCAACAGAAGAATCTTAAATGGCCAAATGATACTTGGATATGTGCCTAAAATCCTAAGCCATCAGGGAAATCAAAACAACTCTGAGTTATCATCGTACACCTGCCAGAGTAGCTAAGATCAAAAACACTAATGAAAGTCTATGCTGGAGGGGATGTGGAGTAAGGGGAACACTCCTCCATTGCTGGTGGGAGTGTAAACTTGTACAGCTACCTTTGCAAATCAGTATGGAGGTTTCTCAGAAAACTGGTAATCAGTTAACCTCATGATCTAGCAGCCAAAAAATACATATTCTTACAAGGACATTTGCTCAACTATGTTCATAGCAGCATTATTTGTAATAGCCAGAACCTGGAAACAATCTAGATGCCCCTCAACTGAAGAATGGATTTTAAAAATTGTGGTATATTTATACAATGGTGTACTACTTAGCATAAAAAATGATATTCATAAATTTTCAGGCAAATGGATAGAACTAGAAAAGATGATCCTGAGAGAGCTAACATGGACCCAGAAAGACAAATATGATATGTGTTCACACATCAGTGAATTTTAGAGGTGTATTAAAGGATAACCAGGCTGTAATCCACGAGCAGCTAGGTAACAGGAGGAATCAAAGAGAAACACCATGGATCCCCCTGAAATCGACAAGATCTTCTGAGTTAAATGGACCAGAGGTGGGGAGAGAACATGAGGGGATGAGATGGTTGAGCTGAAGGACAGAATGGGGAGAACAACAAGTTAGGTATCTTGATAGAGGGAGCCGTTGTAGGATTAGAGGGAAATACGCAACGACCTACAAGTGTGATCCCCGTTAAGACTCCAAGCAATAGTGGAGAGTGTGTCTGAACTGACCTTTCCCTATGAGGATTCAAAAGTTCCTCCATCTTAGAGTCAGCAGCCATGTTAACAAACAGGTCAAGAAAAGTTCAGCCTAAATGCCCCTCAGGTCCGAGAAACTTGCAAAAGATGTTGTGCAAAAGAACATGTGTGTCTGGCCCTAGCCTAATTACAGAATGTTCCAACCCTGTGGCCAGTCCATAGAAATCCAGATCACCCTGACCCACCTGACTAAAGGCCAAGTTAATCAGCTATCAACCTGAACACTGGTCCTCATTTTACTCCACCTAGTTCACGATTTTTTTTTTTTTTGTTTTGTTTTCTTTTCCTATAAAAGATACATGTATTCTCAACTCAGGAACACCTCCTGATCTCCTCGTGCTGAGTGTGTTGGACGAGTTACCTGCCTGGCTTGTATTGCGCACTCAATAAACCTTGCATTTGCATTTTGGATTCCTTGGACTCTGGTGGTCTCTCTGGGGGTCATTCTCGGGGCAGAATACCCTATAATCAAATTGATGAACACCCTAACTGTCATTATAAAACCTTCATCCAGCAACTGATGGAAGTAGATGCAGAGATTTACAGCTAAATACTGGGCTGATCTCCCAGTCCAGTCAAGAAGAGGGAGGAGAGATTATATGAGCAAAGGGGTCAAGAACATGATGAGTAAATAAACAGAGACAATTGAGCCAAGCTATCGGGACCTCACTGACTCTGAAATGACAGCTCGGGAACCTCCATGTGACTGAACTAGGCCCTCTGAATGTGGATGATAGTCGAATGGAGTAGGCAGTTTGTGGGCCTCTGGAAGTGGGACCAGAATTCATTCTTGGTGCATGACCTGGCTTCTTGGAGCCCATTCCCTGCAGAGGAACACCTTGCTCAGCCTTGATACTGAGGGTAGAAACTTGGTTCTGCCTCAATTGGATATGCCATTCTGTATTGGCTCTAGGAGCCATTACCCTCTCAGAGGAGTGGATGAGGGGTTGGAGTTGGTGAATGCTGGGGGGATGACTGGAAAGTCAGGAGGGAGGGGGAACAGTCATTGATATGTAGAAAATAAAGTACTTTTAAATAAAAAAAAAGTAAGGTGTGGTTGTTTAACAAGACTGCTGGTGAAGCACACAAATGAACTGGTCTGTGGTTTGAGAGAGGCTGAGGAGCCAGACCAAGAATACACTTCAGGGTTTCTAAATGGAAGTTTTGAAGAATAAAACATAATACAAACCCAATAAAAACATTTGACAGTATAGCAACAACAAAGAAAACTCTTCTGAAATAAGTGACAAAATTAGATCTACAAGCTGAAGAAAAAGTTAGGGGTGAGGGCTTCACTTAACTGGCAGAACACTTCCCAGAACTAGTAAAGTCCTGAGTTTCACATTCAGCATCTGCCAAAGCAAAAGCAAAGCTAACAAAATACAGAAAGAAAAGCTTAACCCAGAAAAACATGGTACAAAATAATCAACACCAAGCTATACCTCAGTAAAGAACAAACAAAAAAAGTATATTAGGTTTATTTATTCACCGATAGAATTAAGTTTCCTAAGACAATCAGGATGACCTTGTGATTTCTTTCTGTAAAACCTGATTCTGAATCAAAGTGTGTATTCTTAAATTTGGAGACTCTCAAAGAAGTAAGTTTATTTGGCTTGAACGTAGCCAAGAAGCAACAGTGATTTTATGATAGGGTGACCTAATACGTCTCATCTACAAAATGGCATTTCCTATGAATGGTTAAATTTATGACTGGTGAAATATCAGTAGTCATTTATACTCGGGAGAACAGGGGGTGATGTGATTATTTTTATGGTTTGGAAACATCTATGCTTTGCTTGACATTGATTCCTATGAAGTTACTTATGTTTAACACAAGAGCAATCTAGTTGTGAGTGTCTGATGGACTGCTAACTACCAAAGACTACAGTCTCACCTTCAATCATCCAAGAGAATGTTCTGCCGTACAAAGGCCCATCTACTCTATCTTAGAAATTCTGACATTCCTTTTGAACTTTGAAAAAATATATATGAGTAAAGTTGCCAGAATGGTAAATTGTGGCTTGAATATTCCTTATGATTTTTGTTGTGCAGTAGTTACAAAATTATTTTTAATTTTATTCAATCACAGCAGACTAGGTGAAATTATAGACAATTAAAGAAACATCCCAATAGTGTGAGTTGCTTTTCAAAGTTCATACACAAGCTACATGCCAGAGACACATTGCATTCTTCATCTCTCTAACTAACCTTAAATCCTATACTAGTATCTATTGACAAGTATGTTGATACAGTCTCAGATACCTGCCATTTTCTACTCTAAACCCAAAATAGGAATAAAAATAACCACCTGCTGTAACAATAGGGTTTCCTGGCCCCAGGCTGCCAGAGGGCCAGACTCACAGACCTGCAGCCTCAGACCCCTTAGCTGCCAGCCCCCAAAAATGATTCAGACACTTATATTAAGTTCATGCTGTTTGGTCTATGGCTTAGGCACATTGCTAGCTTGCTCTTACCTATTCCCATCAATCTCTCCTGCCACATGGCCCATGGCTCACCTGTGTTCCTTACATTCTTCTTCTTGGGCGGCTTGCTCGGTATGTCCTGACTCCACCCTTCCTTTCCTACCTATTCTAATTCCCCACCTACTTTTCTATGGTGTCTGTCATGGGCCAAAACAGCTCCTTTATTTAAAGAATATTCACAGCAAACAGAAAAACATTCCCACATTAACCCCCTCTCTGTCTAATCAAAAAGAAAGGTTTCAATTTTAACAAAGCAAAATTACATATAACAAAATAGCTATTAAGCAAGAATTAGTTATAATATCTAGTCTATTTGTATTTAATAAAATTAAAGAAAATACTCTATCATCTGCCTTATCCTTATGAATCTAGTTTTATATCCAATATACCTTTCAAATGACTAAGAAAAACTACACCTATAACTATCTAATCTTCAACTACATCAAAGACTATAGAAAGATATATTTACTCAAGTAAACTGGAAGTGCAAGCAACTTACAAAATGACAGAGATGACACCTATCTGCCTGGACAGTTACCAAAAGTTCCTTTATAAAGTTGGGGCATCCATCTTCAGCCTACAGGCCCAGAGTCTCTTTTCATTTCTGCAAAGCAGGAAATCTGCTCTGCTCATTCATCAGTCGCTTCTCCTTGAGTCCTGAAGAATGTCTGACAGTTTCTCTAAAAAGCAGGAATCTGAAGGACCATCTCGGCTTGTTCTGCCAAAGTTCAGAGGTCACTTTCTTAGGGAATCTGCATGTCCAGTTTAAACAGCATACTGTCAAGCAGTCAATATAAGAACAGGTTCATGTCCAATGGCTAACCGATGCCACAAAGAAACTAATCTTCATATGGAGTTTCTTTGATGCCCATTTTTCTGTTGAAGTAAATTGGTGCTGACAGGAGCAGACCTATCTCACTGTCCAGAAAAGTCTAAGTTCTTAAAAGATTTTAAATGCCATATTCTGTAGGTCTTAGAAGTGTTTGAAGATTACCTATCTAATTGAATTATATCTTTGTATACCTAAAAATCTAACATGTATTTCTTAATTATACATCACAATTTTAAATCAGTTACATAAACATCATATCTTAAACAAGAGTAGAAAAATACAGCATAAAAGAGAATTGACCTTAAATTTGTATCAATAAACTAAAATTCATGCCAATGTAAAATACTTAGAGATTAACAGCTGATTTCCTGATCTAAGCAAATTCAATAATCTAATTTTTAAAAAATCATTCATATATCATATCCCTTTTTTCTTTTTAGAAAGAGATTAACTATGACAATTAACCATTTATGTAGATGGAGTTTTACTTTCAAGGCACCAGTCCAAAATCAATATTTATTAGAATATAAATTAACACTCACAATATTAGTAACAGCTTATGGTGGCACCTGAACAAGGACTGGCGTATCCAAGCGATGGACGAGCGATGGACGCACAATGGAAGGATGATGGATTCCGATTCTGTCTGTCCAGCAGCCAGCAGCCAGGAACCAGGAAGAGAGCGTCCTCGTGTCCCAGCAGCCACTTATCAATGGGGTTGGCCACACCCCCTCCAGGGTCCCGGAAGTGTCTTCTGACCTTATCGGCTGACACCTTAATCCCGCCACACATTTATAATGAAAACAAACATTTATAAAGAATATTTTGGGAATTTGGGCGTAGTTTTCCATTACTACTTCCTTCTGATTATGGGACGTTGAAAATCTCACGGGCTCCTGAGACTGGATCATCTTAGTCTGTAGCCTTGAAGCTGATGTGACCATCTCTTCCCATCAGAGAATTTTTTTTAGGGGGTCTTGGTTGATGAAACCATATTTGCCTGGAGGCAATCCACAGGTTCTCATCTTCTGTGGAAACAAAAGCACAACTCTTCCAAGGCAATAAATCCTTGGACACAAATTTCAAAATCAAAATACTTTTAAAATATATATTCTTGTTTAACTTAGCAGCCTTTACAATCCATTGTCTTTCTACAGTTAGCTCACTAAAAGTTAAAAAATTAAAAGAAAACACAATAATAACCAAAATCCAGATTTTGTGCCTATTTCCCATCTTTATGTGGCTTATTATATTTTTTTATTACTCTATTTTTCTTTTTAAAGACTTTCTCTACCTTCTTTCTTTTCTCTCTGAAGCCTACCTTCCTTTTACAAACATTGTAACCTGTTTAAAGGGTTTTTTTCTATCTAAATCTGTTTTACTGTGAATCCTTAATCATTTTCCAACTAGAAGAGCTTTTAAAATACTCACACTCTCTTAAAGAGCCACATAGTTTTTGAGGATAAAGCTGAATCAGTAAGTTTTCTTAAAGGGACCGCGTCTCTGTTTGCCGAGAGCAAAAGGAGCAGACTCAAGAAAATGCTGCTACTACGAAACCATTTGACTCTGTTTCCTTTTTATTCAAAGTAAAGAGAAACCTTAAATCAATCACATGCTACCAAGTCTTCTGCGAGACTTTGGGAACCGGCCTGGTTGCAGCTTACACTGCCTGATGTAGTATGAGGTTTCTGGCCTGGACTTTTGGGCCTAGCCGCAGACCCTCAGACCCACAGAGACACATAGCTGTTTACAATAGTTTTAGGCTGATTGGCCTAAGGCTCAGGCATATAACTTGCTAACTCTTTTTACCCTTAATCTAACCCATGACTCTTATCCTGTTCAGCCATGCGGCTTGGTACCTTTTCTCAGAGCAGCATAGTTGTCCTCTGCTTCTTCTTGCTTCTCTCTAGCATTCTGCTGTGTTCTGCCTATTCCTAGATTTTTCTTAGCCTGGTAGCCCTACCCACACTTCCTGCCTGCCTTTGGCCAATCAGCGCTTTTTATTAAACTCATATGTGGGGACAATTATTTACAATGGAACAACATAATCCCCTACAGCCTGTGGCCAGTCTACCGCCTGCCACTGTTAAGGCCTTAAAAATGATTTAAACACTTATATTAGCTTTATGTTGTTTGGCCTATGGCTTAGGCACATCACTAGCTCTTACATCTTAACTCAACCCATTCTCATTAACTGTCTGCCACATGGCCCGTGACTCACCTGTGTTCTTTATATCCTTCTTCTTTGGTGGCTGGCTTGGTCTGTCTGACTCCGCCCTGCTTCTCCTACCTATGCTCTGATTCCTGCTCCTACTTCTTCTATGGTGCCTGTCATGGGCCAAAACAGCTCCTTTATTTAAAGATTGCTATTCACAGCATACAGAAAGACATTCCACATCAACCTGCAGTAGTGGCAACAGCAGCAATAATATAGAAAATAAATTTTTGTAAGAAAACATTTAAGGTATTATGACGTTTTCCTTGTCTCAAATATAAGGATTTCCTCATAGTCACATAATCTTCCCATTGTTCTTTAAGCTGATCCAAACTAATTGGTTTGGAATGAGCTTGTTTTTCCATAGATTTCTAGTCCCACTGTGGAGTAAAACTCTCACAGGTTTTTCCAAAATATAGCAAGACATCTGTCTGTGATGATATAAACTACTGACAGCTCCCCTCCCCTGAGCTCTTTATGACTTATAGAAAGATGACCTGGAATCCCAAGGGAAAACGTGGCTGCTTTCGATGACAGTTCTTCCTGGTTTCCTTTCCTTGTATTACCCTTTAGCTAGAATATACACGGAAGATGCCACCTGGACAGTAACATTTCCCAAAAGTCAGCTTTGTCTTTTACAGATTTTTACCTCGCTCTCTAAAATGATCATGACTACTAAGAGAAGGGTTGAGTTCTTAAGTTGGTAATATATTTCTATGTTAATTGCCCTGAGTTTTAATCTTGCATTGCCTTCTAGGATGTGGAAGCAACAGAAGACAGAGAAGAGCATTAGATTAAGCGATTGGAGAGGGAGAAACAACCTGGCTGTAGAGATGTCAGCCAACCAATCTCTTGCTAGCCAAACCATGTCCCCTGCCCTAGAAAAGATGTGTGTGTTCAGTCATTGGATCACATCTGACAGATGTCTGATTGGTCTTCTGTAGGTCATGGCCTTCTTCTGGGTATAAGTGCAGGCTTGGCTTTGTTTATCCTTGTCCCTAGGTGTGGCCCCCACCCTCAGCCTCTTCAGGAGCTCATCTCTTCTCATTGTGGAACATCTTATAATTGGTCTATGAAATATACTGGCCCTGTCTTATTACCAAAAATATTGTTGTGAATCATAAGCCAATGGTCTTTGAAAGTACAACTCTCATACAAGTTTCAGATCTATATTTGTATTCACAAGTCTTCAGTAGTCACAAAGACTGCGGGGTGGGGGGGGGTTGAGACAGAGAGGTGGATGAGGTCCACATTCCACAGATGCAATCATCTCCATTACCAAGGGAAAGCAAAAATAGAAGATCTTGTCAATTACTTTTTTTAGTGGTAGTTCCCGAGATCTTCCTCTTTGGAAAGAAAATCTCTGTGGGAAGTCTCTTGGATCAGAATAAAGTCATTTGTGACATTATAATAGCTAAAACATTATTACTAATCAGCTTAATAACATGAAGACCATTGTTCTTAGGGAAAGTACTGGTGCATGTTTGAAACCTCCTTAATTACACAGTGGGAGATTCTTGGTATTCTTACCAACACCACAGATGATCCAGTTGTTTTCTCAGGGAAATTGGCACCACTTGAAGCTGTGGCTCCTTGCTTAAAATTGCTACCTAAAAAAACCCTGTTTGTCACCCACTCTCATCTGACTCCTCCATTTGCCAGAAGGCTTTGCATTATAAGCAGTTAGATCTGAGTTTCTTTTACCTTTTTTAATAGCTGGGTTTTGTCAATTTCAGCCAGTGTGTCTATCCGTGATGTCAATTACTCCTTAACTGTCTGTTCCAAGTTCTTTCCTCCTGCCCCTAGTTTACATCTCCTTACATCAAAAAGCCATTTTTAAAAACATGACTCCATTTACATAACCTCTCACCTTTGTACACGGGGTATTTAATTTCAGTCTAGGCTTAAAATCAAGGCCTAAATGTTTCACTGTCCTGCCTGGCTGCTTCCACAGCCATTTAGTCCCAAATAATCACACAAAGGTTTATATTAATTATAACTTGGTTGGCCTATGGCTCTGGCTTATTACTTGCTAACTATTACTAACCCATGATTCTTATCCATGTGTAGCCATATGGCTTTGTACCTTTTTCTCAATGCAGCGTTCTCATCTTCCTCTGTGTCTGGTTGGCAGCTGCTCTGCTCTTCTTCTTCCCAGAAATCACCTTGTTTATGGTTGCGCCACCTATACTTCCTGTCTGCCTAGCTTCTGAAAAATCAGCATTTTATTAAACCAATATTTAAAGTGACAAATATTAACAGTGTACATGAGCATCTACGTCTTCCTAGTCACTTGTAATTGTTTCTGATAACTTCCTGCTCTCTTTCTTTGGATTTTCAGGTAGCTAACATAGGTATCTGGCATATACTTATCTCATGGTTTCTAGAGCTATGGCCTTCAGACAACTGACATATAGGGAAGCTTTCATTCCCTTCACTGAATGCTTCAACACAGCTTCTTTCAGATCTTACCCAACATCTAACCTGTAGATACAGAATATAATATGATTGGGTTGCATGTGTTTGCCTATTAAAAGCAAAAAAATTAACCCTACTTATGTCCATAATTGTTGCTTATTTTGTTATATAAGCATTTAAGTATTATATTCATAAAATTATAGTACATGGGAGGAAAGCTAAGTGTGAAGTCAGAAAACCAGTTAAATTCTATCATGTCTTACAGCTGAATTCTTCAACCTCCTCCAACTTCATTTCTTCATCTTGAAAAGGAGACAAAAGTTGATCTTACACTGATAATGGGAGATTCAATGACATAATAAGACAAGTCAAGAAACTTCTAAAGTCTTCTGTTTATAGTTATACATACCAGAGTGGATCTCACATGGCATTAGGAAAGTTTGGTGAAATACTTGTAGGCAAAATGTTAAATTTAGAGCAATAGCAAAGCCACTCTTCAGTCCTGTTGGAGTTGGTAATGCTCTTTGCAATGTCTTCACACACAGTAGGGAATTGGTTCTGCAGATCCTGTCAATTCATGTGAGCAACAGCCATGCAGCAGAGAGCATTTCACAACACCCCTCTCTATCTTCCAATAACTACATTTTTTATTTACTCTCTTCTGTGATGTTTCCTTACTTTAGGCCAGTGGGAACTGATACAGATGCTCCCTTTATGGCTGAACACTCACAATTGCCAATTTTCAGCCTTTTAAACAGCTAGGAGTTTCTGCAACAAAAAATTCTCTGACCAAGGTCAACAAAAGCACATGTCAATGGATATAAAATGGAATTACCACTTTTTCATTCCATCTTTCACTCTTCACTAGCTGTTTAACTCCTAGCATCTTTTAAAAAAAAATTGTGATGCTGCTTTTATGACTTTCAGGATAAAGCAGATTATCAAAAGAGGTTCAATCACTTAACAACACAAATAAAATGTTTCCTTTCCTCTTTTCTATAGTTTAGGAATAAATATGTGGCCTGGAATGGATATCCACTCTTGTCCAAGTGGCTGTTTTATACCCCTTCATTTCATCCTGTCCTTTTCTTACACAGAGAGCTACAGCACAGGTAACAGAAGGAAGCTCATGTTTCAGCCTACTTTCAGGGCAAGGAGAAAGCTAACATGAGGGTTTTTTTTTTTAGCTGTATTGCTGTAAAGAATGATACCCTCTAGTATCATTTATAGAGAAGACCCCTCTGGTGTTATACATCCTGAAATTTGTAGTAGTAGGTTCTCGGGTCCCGGGCAGCCAGAGATCCGAGACCCACAGACCTGCTGCCCAAGACGGCTTAGCTGCCCACCACCGCCCAGGCCCCCAGAAATGACTCAGACGCTTCTATTAACTTCATGCTGTTTGGCCTATGGCTCAGGCACATTGTTAGCTAGCTCTTACATCTTAAATCAACCTATTTCTATTAATCTGTTGGCCACGTGGCCCGTGTGGCTCACCCGTGCTTCTTACATGTTTCTTCTTGGGCGGGTGGTTCGATCTGTCTCTGACTCCGCCCTGCTTCTCCTACCTAAACTGATTTCTCCTCCTACTTCTTCTATGGTGCCTGCCATGGCCCAAAACAGCTCCTTTATTTAAAGATTGAGATTCACAGCATACATAAACACATTCCCACAGAAATTGACAGTGGTACATCAATGAAGAACTTTATCTAAAATTGGAACCAAAGCTCTAGGAATCCATTGGAGTTGTAGATAATACAGGCATCTGAAAGATTTAAAGCATGGTGGATGAGATGGCAGAGATGTAGGTGGAAAGGAGTGTTCTTGAGATACATGGGAGGATTTTTGATTAACTAGAAACCAGCTGACATGGAAGCAAATGAAAGGAAAAGCAACTAGAGAAATAAATAAAATCGGTGCCTTTTTATTATCTGTGATCAAGTTTTTTGTATATTAAAAGTTTGTCTTTAGCATTTCTTCTTACTGAAAATCCAAGTTAGACATTGAACTTCATTTTTTATTTTTTGCTTGATATTAAAGAAATGTCAAATATCTTTCTCTGATATTTAAATTCTACACTTTGCAGAATAAATGATAGATGATACAGTTTTTATTATGAATAAAGTTCAGGATTCAGCAATTACTGAAATAATACTTTTGTAGACATACATGCACAGCTGTCTATGCATTTCTACCTGCTTATGTGACACTAACCTTTAGTCAATAGTGTGTATTTTCACTTGGTATGAAGCTATCTCATAGATATCTGATAGTAGAGCTGCCAGTGGTGAGGTTCATCGGTAGGAATACTGATGGTTCTTGAATAATGCAGCTAAAACTGTTTATAGTTAGCTAACCATGTGTTCACTGACTTTCTTGGCCACTCACATACATGTATTCTCCATGAAGCTCGCATAATAGGAAAACAGAAATACTACAGCTTCACTTAGGACATCAATATCCCTATGCCCTTTAAAAAATAAATATGGCTTTAAAAATTATGGAGATAAAACTCAAAAATCTTTCAGACAAGCAGGCTGGATTTAAGCACTCTCATTGGAGAGATACTAGAATATTTGTATTATTATTCAGTACCCAAGGTAACACCAATACGTGCTTTACAAGAAAGAGAGATCATCTGGCATAATGAAATTATGTTCTTCCAGAACAAACAATATAAAGCCCTAGAGATAGGCAGGAAAGAACATGGTACAGGACACATCCTTTTATATACTCTGGGGAAAGCCCCATGCTGCATGCAGTTATTAGAGTTAAGAAGCCAAGGAATACATATGCTGGGTGCTTTTGCTGATGCATATGGGTGGGAGAGTCTGGAAGGCAGGGCGACATAGAGTACTGTTCTGGAGTTCTAAGATCCTAAGGCTTCAGAGAGGCCACAGAGAGGAGGTAAGCAGGTGTAGAGTTATGAAGAGGCTAGAAGGGGAAGAGAAGCCATAAAAGCATGTGATAAGATCTGGATAGTAGGAAAGCAAAGAGACCTTGGGGGTGCCGTTTGGCACACTTAAGGAATGGAACTGAGAGGCCAGTGAAAAGTTTGCACCAATCGAGGCAGAATGTGATCACTTAGATGTTCACACTCTAACTTTGCTCTTCAATATGTGTCAGAAACTGTCAGAAACAAACTGTTTTCATATCACATAAACAAATTAATCACAGATAATAAAATGGCACAAACCTTAAAGCCCAAACCAATAACTGCATAATTGTCTTGTTATTTTGAAACAACTGATGGATTACCTCAGTGATGGGTGATAAATTTCAAAATGATAGTCCCTCAGAAAACAAAAATCAATGAAAGAGCATGTTTAAAAAGTGCAACTAACATAGAAAAATCACCTCAATTCTGAAAGTATAAAAATCATTAAAATTATATAAGATCTACTTGACAAACTGGAAACATTTTGTTGTTAGCAGAAGGGAGTTGGATGTTATAGGATGAATGACATTGTCTGCTTCAATCTATGTCTTATCCATACTATAGAAAATCACAGTCTATGTATACCAACTTCCTTGTCACTGTATGTTGACCTAGAGGCATTGCCAATAACCATGGCTTTTCTGAGGAACTCTAAACATCCCCATCTTGTCCTGAACAAGAGAGTGAATTAGGAATCACACTGGATGAAAACTAAGTTCTCACTGATAAGGACTTTGCATTCCTAGTAGGACTTAAAAGAACCTAGGGTTAGCTCAATGTAAACACCCTGGCCAACGTCACCTGATACCACCAGGAATGAAATCAGGCCAGTTTGGAGGGGCCATAGCCCAGCTAAGACTATTTTATTGAAAACAATCAGACTTTTAATATATTTCTCAGAAGCAGAATATAATGGCAACTGCCAGTATCAGTGCAGCTGTAGTTTTCAGGATACATTGACATTTGCAAGCTACACAGAGTATACAAGATCAGTGGCTAAGGCCAATTATCCTGTCAACTTTCCATGATGTTTCCTTTACTTCTAAGGCAATATATAGTGAAACACAAAGTGGCCTGAATGGTTCACTGTCTGAGGGAGTGCATCAGGCTTTTAGGAACTGAAAGTCACATTGTGCCCCAGGAACCATGGACTTTAACCTTTCAAGGCAACTAGCCCAAGCCAATTCTATGATTCCCTGCAGGTCAATGCATGAACTACCTTATGAGGTGAGGACCAGCAGTTTGTTAAAAGACCAATAGGAATACATTCCAAGAGGGCATAGATAATTATATGGTATAGCAGAATATTCTGGAGATTGAATCATTGATATGGATTCTTATCCACAGTATTTTCATTATGCATATATAATATCACATGCATGTATGATCCCAACTGTGTCTGCCACATGTCCCACCAAGCTGTTCTCTTTGCTATATATTCTGCCTCCACTAGCCTTTTTTCATGATACATCATGCTTCTTCAGATCTGCGCTTTCCTCTGCCTAGGCTCTCCTCCCTTTAACTAAGGTAAAATCAACTTAATAAAGTTTTCTTTAATTAAGTCTTCACCTACATTGTTTCACAGAACTTTTCAGGCTTCCTCAAATGTATTCATTACTGGAAGTATATATAGGAATTAAGTAAAGGGAAAAGTCCAATAGAAAGGGGATCTTATTATTTTGGAGTTTTCAACACAAAGTATATATAGGTAAGTCAAAGTCTGCTGGATCAACAAATGATTGTCTCTAAGAATAGAACGTTATTTTGAACACTATTAAAACTCCTATGTTATACAACACTGGCCCATGACTTAGTATTCAAAAGGGATTTTATTAATTTCATATAAACATGCTAATTATTTTAACTTGTGACACTGCAATATTCTGAAAGTATCCCTTGCATTCTAAGAGACTGGAACTTTTGTTGGACCTCACAGCCAAAGTTGATCTGTACTTAGAGGTCATTTAAGACATAAAACTGATAGCCTACTGTGTATTCAAACTTTGTTTAACCTGTCTTTAAGAAAATAATCTAAAAACTAACCTTGTTAGATTTTCCATGAAACCATCTTTTACAACCCAAGATAATACATAGCTGCAATCTTTATTTTTTTTATTAATTTTTCCTAGCCCTATCAGTTTTTCCTCCCTCCTTTCTGTCAAGTCCCTCCTCCCAATCTCCCCTCTTCCCACACTGTCTACTCCTCCTACTTTCTCTTCAGAAACAGGCAGGGCTCCCATGCATATCAACGAACCAAGGTATATCAAGTTTCAGTAAGACTAGCCACCTTCTCTCCCACTGAAGCTCAAAGAGGTAACCCAGTAGGAGGAAAGGGTCCCCAAAGCAGGTAACAGAGTCAGAGACAAGCCCTAATTACACTGTTAGGAGGTCCACAAGAAGACCAAGCTACACAACTGTAACATACGTTCACAGGGCCTAGGTTAGTCCTATGCAAGCCCTCTGGTTGATGGATCAGTCTCTGGGAGTCCCTATGAGCCCAAATTAATTGACTCTTTGGGTTTTCCTATGGTGTCCTTGGCCCCTTTGGCTCCCACAATCCTCCCTCCCCCCTTTCCACAGGAATGATTGTGTCCTTCCTATGGTCACCTGCTTGTGAAGCACAATGTCAGTGGTCACTATAGTCTCCATGTCACTACTTCTGGGAGGAATAGAAATTACTAAGTTCATGTCACTTTCTTGGCTGCCTCCAAATACTTGTTTAGTTCTTCCATCCATGTTTCCTCTATATAAACACAATCAAATTTCCTAATAAATTGTTTGGAGCAGTGCTTAACACAGAGCAGTCACCAAGTCTTGGTTGTTTTCACTACATCATATTTCAAAATGATGTTTTAAATGTTACATGCCCTGCAGAAATTATAAAGTTTCATTTATTTCAGTGGTTCAACAGAGTTCTCCCAGGTGAGAGAAAGCTAATTTTCCAAGAAACTTGTACATTATAGTTTCCTTATTTAGGACAGAAAAGGTATATGACCTTACAAGTAACCAAAGATCAGAAACTTTTGCATATTCATCTATATAAGTGGCCTCAAGCTACTATCCGAAACAGCAAATACCAAGTAGTAACCAATCAAAAGAGAATTTGGCAATTGTACTACAGAGCTGGACTGAATGAACAGTGCTGTCCCCATACCGCATTACTATCATTGAGGTAAATTCAAAACATTAAAGTATTTCAGTATATATTTTATTTTTATAATAATGAATCTGATATGCTCTAATTATCTTTGGTTTCTTACATGCCATCCATACATCATTCATTCCATTCACTTAAAGCATCATCTTCTCGTCCAGGCATATCTGTTGGTGACTGGTCAATAGATGTTGAATCTTTGTACCTCATAGAACTCATCTCAGAGTGCATCTCAGTCGTTGAGGATTTCGTCCCCCAGAAAGTTTTCACTGCGGCCCTGGAAGTAAAAGCAAAAAGGGGAAAAGGCACAATAAACCCCAATAATAGTTCAATGAGGTTCATATTCACATCTTCATTATATAGAAGTGCCTTTTATTCACGGTTCAACTTCACTTGGAACAATCCATTTGCACTCTGACTGATGAACCCTCAGATTTGCTGGGAATAATACACATACAGACTTTGTTTCATTTAAGTGATTTGAGAGGTTAGAACAGCCAAATTTTAAAGCAGTGAGAGCTATGGTTAAATGGGAAAAATAATCATTTTTTTTTCTTTTTAAATGATTGTCTTGTAAAATTGTAAAATGATTATCTGAAAAATTTCCATTGGCTACAAAGTAAATCATGAAACTTGTTTTTTTTAAAGGTATCTACATGAGATGGGGAAGCCTTAAAGAAGATGGCGTCTAGATACATAGAGGAGAGACCATGGGACAACTATCTGGGCTTCACGACAAGTGTATGGATTTGAGGAAGATGTCTATCAAAGGTGACAGTGCATCCCAGACATTCACCTACCAGTTTATGATGATGAAAATCAATACGAAGATCACAAATATGCAGATTATGACTCCTATGGTCAGCACAAAAACTAAGACTGCATCAGTGTCCGGCCGGCTTGTTCTTCTCATTTGCAGTTCTAACAGTAGAGAGACACACATGATGACTGCTATTGGAAGCCAATGGGAAACGGCTATCTAAATGAACCACGGGATTTATGTTTCCACTTCTCCGAGATAATAAAAGAGGAATTGCTGGCAATCGGGTAGGAGTGGACTTAGTTTCACCACAGAGAGAACTTTTTCAACCGGACTATCCTGGCTATGTTTCTCGGATATGTCCCAGTTTTCAGCCTGCCTATTCATTTTACACGTGACTTATTTTGGTAATCTGAAGTCTTTCCTTATGATGCTGTAGTGTGATTTACTCAATGTTACTTTTCATGGTGACTATTCTGAGTCATGACTAAGAAACCTTACCTATTACTGAATCACAAGGAGCTTCTCTCATTTCCTCCTTAAAGCTCCACAGAGTTGAGTTTTATGCTTAGTATTATAATACAGCTCTGATTTTTTTAAATATAAGAGGGGTTGACATTAATTTTCCCCAAATGATATTCACTCACCTAAGTCAGGCATTTCTTTTCTACAAATAAGGCTGTTAAAAAGGCAGAGCTGTTCTACAGTATGTGAGTCAGCATCACTATAGCTTATAGAAGCTTATAGAAGCTTGAGGGGACAGCTTACATCCATGTTATATATTTTGTGGATGTGATAGATTTCTTGTGGTTCTTTTATTCTCCAAATCTAAAACTGCACAAAAATAATCCATACAAAAAGGGCCATTTGATTAAATACTGTATTATATAGGAAAGTAAAACAAGGACCAGGGAGGTTTAATTATTTGCATAAACTATGAACGATTATAACATTTTAATTTTAGTATGTACCACTCTGTGAGAAGTTATCTCCTGCATAGTAATCACTTAGATTTGTCCCTATCCTTATTGCCATAGATTATAACCATCTTCTGTCAGTAGTCTATAGCACGAATACAATTTAGTGATTTAAACAGTCCTATGTATAATTGCTAAAGTGCATTTGTATTTTTATCCCAATACTGCCAGATTTAAAAATTAACAATTTTAGATTTGTAGAATGTGGGAGATTTTTAAAACAGAGAGACTATGCTTAGTACTAGGTTCTGAAGAGAAATGAAAAAATTTGTTTGTTTTATGCATTAACACCCAACATCAGCCAAGAGAGGATGGGGATTCCATTCCTAAGAAGAGCAGTCATCTTGCAAGAACCATACAGACTACTTGTATATCAAATTTTCTTAAGAAGCCTGAATTTCCTCTTAAAAATTTCTAAGAAAAATTTTTAATGAAATTAAAATTAATGGAAATTTAATTTTAATACTTAATGTTTTAAATAAACATGGATTATGCATGTAATTAGTTTCTCATTACTACCAAAACTAAGAACCATAAACCGGGTTACTTGGCAACAGCAAAAATTTTCTTCATATTCTGGAAACTATACATCATACATGTGGGATTGGTGGGGATCACTGGGTCTTGGGAAGGCTCTGGTGGCCTCAGCCTGGCTCCGACCCTGCCCCTCTCTCATTCCTCTTCCTCCTTCCTTTATTCCCTCCTCCATCCTCCTAACTCCCCCTCTTTTTCTTCCTCTCTTTCTCCCTCCACTGTCCAAAGCTGTCTTCATTTGCACACCAGCCACAATCTCATCTTAACTGAGTACATCTTCAATACCCTCTTTTCAACATATCTACAGTCTAAGTCCTAAGAACTTAGGACGTCAACATATCTTTTGGGGCACACAATTTAATCCCCAAACAGTGCCATATTGTGAGAGTGAATAACAGTGAATGAAAACATGGTATGGTTCTCTCTCTGTGGGAGGGTTTCTCTATGTAGACCAGGCTGGCCTGGAACTAACAGATTTGTTAGTCTCTTTCCTGGGATCCTCAAGTGGTATTAAAGGCATACATGATTATATTTGGAAGAATTTTTTACTGACCATGTTTATCCTAAAAACACTTTTAGTACATAATTGATTCATTCCAATACTGTAGAGTGTGGATATTTGTAACAAAAGCATTTGTTCAATGTCTGAAAAAACAAAAGGTTTGTTGCATGGTGATAAACTTGTCATTTTAAAGAGAAACTAATAAGTACTGAAATATTCTGAAAGTATTTTGCTGTTTAAGTGTGCATGTACTAAGTGGCAGAGCTACCTCACCATCCCTGGGCTGCAGTGAGACCAAATTAACCTTGTCTCAATAAAGGACAGGAATATGGGTCTGTGCTCTAACCCTTAGCTTATGCATTAGCAGATGGATGGCAGGTTGAGAATGTTTATACGGTTGATGGTCCTCCAGTTGTCCAGACTTCTTTTTTTATAGTTACCTGATACTGAAATTACCTTTTTGATGATGTCTCAACAAGTGGTTATTGGCTTTTACCATGAAGATGTTTTGCAAATTAAAATCTAAAAACACGTCAAGAAAGTTTAACTAATTTAAACATTTATTTTTAAGATGTCTCCAAAACCCTTTGTAGCTTATTTTAATTTCAAGTAAGACACTGTATGACATGGTACTCCAGACTGCATCCAAAGTAAGACACTGTATGACATGGTACTCCAGACTGCATCCAAAGTAAGACACTGTATGACATGGTACTCCAGACTGCATCCAAAGTAAGACACTGTATGACATGGTACTCCAGACTGCATTGAAAGCTTTTTGAGACTCAGAAATAGCTTCAAGAAATGCACAAACCCCCTTAAAATGATCTATCATGTCCAGAAGGTCTATATAAAGACATATAAAGGTTTTTAAGGGCAGTTCTCTGAGACTAAGAGCCCTAGAATCTTTAATGATTTGGTAGCTAGTTTGCTTGTCAACTGACCACATCTGCAATCCACTAAAACCAAGCAGATGGGCACACCCGCGAGGGCCTTTTTTTCCTGATTTGATGATTTGAGGTGAAAAGACTCATCCTAAATCTGGGCCACAACTCACATAAAATGACATGGAGGAGGGAAGACTTTGCTGGCTCCTCACTCTTGCCGGTAAGTCCATTTATCCTGCTGCTGATGTCTGCACTACATGGATGACTTGCTACTGGCTGCACAATAGAGTTTAGATCTCAAAGGTTGCTTCTTGGATCTCATCAGGGCCCTTACAGGCCTGGGCCTTCAGATTGCCCCAGATAAGGTACAGATCCTTATAGCTATCTAGGCCTGGAGTTGCACTAAGATCAAGTCTTAACTCCGCGCATTCAACTGCGCTCCAACTACCTCCATACACTCAGACTTTCAGAAGCTGCTTGGAGACATTCAATGGCTCAGGGCCTACCTAAAATTATCCCTGATGTGCTTCTGCCCCTTAATGAGGTCCTGAAGCAGGACCTGATCCCTCTTCCTCTCACCTGCATGCTCACCCCCGCTGCTCAAGGTACCCTGACCCAGGTAGCTGAGGCCATTAGCCAGCTGTCTGTTTCCCAGATTTCGTATACCCTTACTCTGGTATTTGTTGTTCTTGCCACCCCTCATACACCCACTGGAGTCTTCTGGCAGAAATCCACATGTCCTAAAAGAAAAGGGCACCCCTTGCTTTGGGTATATCTTCCTATATCCTCCACCAAAGTAATTGCTGTTTATCCTGCCCAGGCAGCCTCCCTTATCATCAAGGGCCAAGTGACCTCTCACCAATACTTTGGCAAGGACCCTGGTACCATTCTAAAAGCAGCCTGGAAATAATAAAGATTGGCCACTCGAACAGCAATTTCTGTCCTGTGTCTCCTGTCCTTAATCATTCCCTCTCTACAGGTGACCGTGGGTCCGGACAAGGCACGTCTTTGCTGGGATTAGAACCTACCCTTTGAGACTCCAATTTAGCCAGAAGATCAGCTGAGTCATCCAGACTCATGGACTGATCACCTACTGGATTCTTGGAATAGAGAGACAGCCATTTTTGGATTAGCTGAACCATAGCTTAAAAACCACTCTATAAATTCTCCATTTAATGTTTGGCTATCAGCTCTGTTCCTCTAGAGAATCCTAACACAAGTGAGTTCTCAAAAGAACCTGTGACCAGATACTCCTCCCAACAAAGAGAGCAACATTTAAGTATGGCTAAGAGTAACTAAACCCAAGGACATAGTTACCAGGACATAGGTTAAACTGAATGAACATGGACATATTTTATTTATCAGGAGGAACAATTTCTAGTATGTAAAGTCATGTTCAAAGCTAGATTAAAAATGTTAATACTGAATCATAAAAAATATAATCCAATGCCAGGCATGATAGCATACACTTTTAACTTCAGCACTGTAGAAGCAGAGACAGGCAGCTGAGTTCTAGGCTAGCCTTGTCTATATAGTAAATTCCAGGACAGCAAAACCCAATCTTAACACACACACACTCTCTCTCTTTACATGAATAACTTCTAAAGAGAAATGCTCTGACTTTATAAGTCTTAATTATACTATTTTCTACACACACACATAAAATCTTTATCTTTGCTCTCATTGTGGAAATAAATGCACCAATATATTTCAAGTTGAAGAGCCCCCCTCCAACTCTCTTGTTTAAAGATGCACTTAATTACTATATTATATGGGTACTTTATTTGCATGTATGTCTGCACACCAGAAGAGGGCATTTACATCCCATTAGAGACTGTTGTGAACTGCTATATGAGTATAGGGGATTGTACTCAGGACCTCTGGAAGAACAGCCAGTACCCAGGACTAAGTTGTAAAGGAACAGCTTCATCTGATAATTTATGTACCAGCTCCATACAGATCTATCCAATCAGAAGCTCTGGGATGCAGCTGGTAGAAATCTGTATTTTAAAAAGCCCACCAGGCAGTTTCCTGAAAGTAAGTTTGAGATTAAGCAAATCAAAATACTGCTGGATACTTACCACTTGTTGTATAGACTGTGAACCTAACAGATGCTACCAATTCATTATTATCCAGGGTGTCACACTCGAAAGCCATGGGATGAGGTTCTCTTTGTACTTCTAGGACTGCTGAATCATTTGCAAGTATAACAGGTTGCTATTAAAAACAAGAACAAAACATGTGAATGGTCTTGACTGGGTTCACTGATTGTAAATGGAGACAGTGAAAGACAAACAGGACTTGCTGGATCTTTGGCAAACACAATAGGTTGACAGCATACGGAAACATTCCTCTAAGGAAGACTTGCTCACTTTCTTAGCCTAGTATGTAATTAATTGTACATGTGTGATTTAGAGTCAGACTACAAATCTCACCCGTGTTGACTATAAAGAGTACTTTCTGTGCTAGTTAGTTTTTTTGTCAACTGGACACAAGTTAGGGTTACCTGGCAAGAGGGAACCTCAACTGAGAAATGCCTCTGCCTAACTGGCCTGTCAGCAAGTCTTGGGACACTTTCTTGATTAATGATTGGTATGGGAGGGTCCAAACCACTATGAGTAAAGCAACCCCTGGAGGAGTCTTGGGATGTATGAAGAAGTAGGCTGAGCAAGTCATGGAGAGAAAGTCTCCATGGTTCTGCTGCAGCTTCCCGTGCTGATTTCCCTCAGTGATGAACTGTCACTTGGAACTGTAAGCTTCAATAAACTACTTCCTTCCCAGTTTTGGTCAGGGTTTTTCACGGCAACAGAAAAAAAAATACCAAGACACCTTCTATACCCCAATTACTTAACTGTAAAATGGTACAATTACTTTTTAAGTTTATAAAGTTGCTTAATGTCTTTTAAGTGAACTCTTATCAATCAGTTGATATCTGGCATTATGACATCTTTAATTAATATTAACTATTATTTATCATGCCATGCCTATATAAGTAAAAATCTTGATTCCAAAATAGAATACATCATAAAATTTTAAAATTCAGGTTATGATTATAGGTGACCCTAAGACATACATACTTTTAGTCTGACAAAAATTGAATTCCAATAATATAATAAACATGTACGATTTTAACTCCATATTTTCAAATGCTTTCTTAAAACATCAGAACTAGGTATCAAATGTTATCAGCCACTAATATGAAATTACACAGTCTTTACTTACTTGGTCTGGTTTTAGAAGCTTCCACATAAATCTGAAACGATTTGCAGGTGATATATGAACACATGACAGTCTAACACTTTCAAGACTTTCAGAAATTGGTTTTCCCCCTGACAAGAAAAAAAAGTATTTAAGTAACACTGGACAGAAAATCATTTTATCTGGCCATATTCCATTTTTAATTATATCATATCATCAACAAGTAATTTAATTATGTCATCAACCAAGAACATAACACTGTCAAGACACTGAGATACATTATATGCATATATTCACATCCATATATATTAAAATAATGAGGGTTTGACTATAAAAAGCCAAATTTCTAATTTCTTCGGTTGAAAAAACAGATCCAAAGTTATGGAATCTCCTGAAGATCCCTGAGAAGACAACAAAAGGCCAGGTTAGAATCCAGGTCTCAAATCCCATTTGCCTACAGTGGCAAATAACACTACTGTAAGGAAACCTTACATCATATGGGGACCCTTTCTCAAGCCACCCTCAGAAGTCAAGTAGATACTGAGGACACTGAATTTTGTAATTTGGATTATAACGAAGTCACCAAAAGAAGCAGACAAAGAAACACCAGGGCCCTTCATTCGAATGTAGAAAAAGTGTGGAAAAGGAAAGGCATTCAACTCAGTGACATGTTACTTTGAACCTGGTGATCTGCTCTAATTTAGGGTTATGAAACCTCATTTAGAGAAATTGAAATGTTGGAAAAGCAAAATTTGATACAAACAGATCCAAGTTCCAAATTTAAGGTTTACCAATCTACAGATAAAAGTGTTATGGTCATAGGCTCAGAAGGGTTTCACTCCAGAGCAGGTTCATACAGACCCCAAGCACAGTGAAGCTCAGTATATCACAGACTCTACACACCACAGAAATGTAAATCAAAAAGAGGACTACTTATAGATCTGTCTAGAGAAGGGGAATTTTATTTTCCACTATTTCTTTTTCTCAGTGGATTGTCTCCTTGTACTCAGTAGTAGGTTGAGGTTAAAGATATGTCCCCAGCATAAGCCCTCCTTCAGCAAATGAGGATCCAACTCACAGCCACAATCAACAGGCCCACGACATTCTTCCACTCGGACAACACACTTGGCTTCACCTCCAGGGCATCCGTTGGTTAAAATAACTTCTCTGAAACCAACACCTTTAGTTAAAGAAATGAGCAAATGTTTAAATAAAAGCAATTGCAAAGGTTGTTCTTCCCATTCAAGTCTATATTTTATTTAATTTAGTTTTGAGAATGGTCTCTTAATTTTGGAAATTAAATTCCTAAATTCAGTATGAGAAGATGTAAAGCATTTGTAGACTCCCCACTTGGGTTATTTCTTAAAACAGTATTTCCCTAAGAAATTTCATATTCCCATCAGAAAAAGGATTCCATGCTCACATGCACATTTTAAAGTATTATAATAAAGCAAAAAGGGCCTCTTTACTATAGAAATTTTTGGAAACTTTTCGTATGCTAATAAATATATTGCCATGCATAGCTTTTCATTGACTAAGATATAAAAATTTTACATTTTAATAACTGAGATCAGAACTCATTTATAATTGTGCATGTTTTAAATTGATAGAACTTTTCCTTTTAAAGTACATGAAATATTCTTCCTACAGCCTATAAAATCAGATTTGATATAATACATAGGATTACACAACTTTATTTGATCATGGAACTTTACAGGGTTGGAGTTGGAGCTTCTGGAAGAAATTCCAAAGTCATATTTTACCACAAAAGATACTATTTAATATCTGTACTGAGAAAGACTCTGTATTAAGTATAAATGGGATAAACTATTAACTACACCTCTATTTTCAGCATGATGCTCTTTCTCAAACTGTCACACATTGTTTAGCAAAAAATCTAATTGTGATTAGCTGATCTTCCAATGTCACTGGTCTCTAATCCCACTCTGTGAGAGATGTGTAACAGGTTACCGTCATCTTCACTGCTGTATCTCCCTCACTCTTTAGCCCCTAACAAGGTGTTGATCATAAGCCCATCACAAGTCAGGTGGCTTACACACTTAGGAGTGCATGCAAAACATCTGGAAATCCTTCCAAAATACAAATTCTGACCTGGTCTCGAAAAAGTCTGCCATCCTATAATTCTAACAGGTCCCATGGTGATGCTACACTTTTGCAGGCTAAGAATGTAGACCCCCACAAGATCAGGAGGGTGGAGGTTGGAAAATTACTGAGGTTGTTATAAAAATAACTCCACTGTAGAAAATTCTCAAGCAGCAGCAGCAGCAACAGACAAATTACAACTGCACATCATCAGGCTGTTTCATGACTGCTGCCATTTTGCTGTCACGGCAGAGCTAAGGCCAGACCCCATTTTAAACTAATTAGGAGAAGTGCAGGAGCTGGGGAGATGTGTGTGGAGAGATACTACCCACTGGGTGTTGGGTTTTAGTTTGGGGTACTGAAAATGTTATACAGGAAATGCTGACATAGTGCACTTGAAAGTGGTTAAATGTAACTTATTCTATGTATATTTTAGCACTTACATAAAGAACTGCCAGTTTGGGTAATTCTTTTACAAAACTTTGACCTAGAAAGAAGTCTGTTGTAGATGTGTACAGACTAGAATCTCGTCACTGTAATGTTTCCATGTTCTAAGAGAAATTTTATTTACTTATTTATTGTCTTCTCATCATGCTCATTCCTGGTAATGGTTATAGAAACCAAGGGACTTCTAGCACTAGCAAAATCAGCTTCCTTGTGAGTGGATCAGAACTTCAAATCCTTAAGACTATCCAGAGCCCCAGGTTGTTAGAGACTCTGAGCCCAGCAATTCTAACATACTTACGGTAGCTGTGTGAGACCCAGTGGTCTATGCAGCATGGACAATATCACGTCCTTTCATTATTATTCATTTTGCAAAGCTAACACATCTTTTCTCCAAAATATAACATGCAAGCTAGAGAACATTTGTAATACTCTATTGCAAATGAGCCTTCTTAGCAGGTTTGCCAAACTAGTGTGGGAAGACATCTGTTAGATGCACTGAAGATTTCTCATCTTTGAACATCTGTTAAGCAGCATTTTAGTTTAGTGAAGATAGTTTATATGCAAAAACACCCCAAACCTGAAAATATACCTTTTGAAGCAAATACCTTGTGTTGTTTGTAAATTACAGAAATGGGCATAGAAAGCAGTGAGACATGAAGAAAGTGTAAGCAGGACAGAAATTACAAATAATTGGTATTTTATGTTGTTAGAAGTCATGAGACAGGTTATTCTTTGTCCTATGCTACTTACCACATGTGACTGTGCACATTCCGAATTCTACTTCCTTGATTACTGTTCTGTTCTGAACTAAACATAAAGTTAAAAAAAAACATTATTTAACCATATGAAAATTTTTATAAGTGATGGACATGTTACTTGGGAGGTGAAGGGGACAAGTAATTGTCATGTGGGCAAGAGGATTTTTTTATAAATGTTTTATTAAAACTAGGAAAGTGAAGTTACTCCTTACATAAACACAGCTATCACCATTTTAAATCAAAAGAAGCCTAACCCTTTAAGAACATGCACTAGTTAGTAAACACTTAAGGTTTGCTTTCTAGTCTCATATATAACACAGAACTTTTCTTTTTTACTAATACACAGTGAATTAAAATTCAACTGGAAAGTATAATAAAGCATACACACACCAGTCTTTGAACTTTAGGAACCACTTAAAAATATTCCCTATTTTTTATAAAGAAGAAAAAGAAAATAAACTAGTACAAAATAATTTATATCCCACGTAAGTCTTCATTCCAAGTGTCCATCAACATTATAAACGTTACAGGCAGATTCCCTTCATTCACTTTGCAGGTTTGGATGGAAGATTTCAGTGCTTCAAAGAATCCATTCCAATGCTTTATTTAGCAGCATAATCTATAATCCACACAATTATGTAATTATTTGAATAACTAATTGAGAATCTTAATAATTGGTTCTCAATTACATTTTCATTTGATTTTCCTTCTGTGATTTGGGAGTTTTGATTTGGGGACAGGATCTTGCTACAGAGTCCAGACTGTTCTTGAACTCATTGGTCTTGTCATGGCTTCTCTAGGATTACAAGTATGAGCGTCTATGCTAGGACATTTTCTTTTCCTAACCATTCTGAAGTTTAGCCTGAGTTTCTATAGCTAGAACATGTAACCAGTTCTTCAAAAACACAGACTAAGACTCAAATCTCAACAGAAAAAAATACACAGTGGGCTGCTAAAGAATGTTAAAAGGCATTGGATAACACAACAAATCACACAGTAAGCACATCCAAGTTTCTGCCACTAATTCACTGTTTGAATTTGAGTGAAGCAACTCAATTTTGTCAGGCCTAGTTAACCTTTGTAAAAACTACAAAGCCTATCTTACTTGATATTTAAAATTGAGTGACACGGTGTGTGAAAACATTCTAGAAACTGCTTAGGACTGTGTACCCACTTAAGACACAACAGTTAGCCCAATTCACTTGTAGTTATTAATGTCACACTCTAATTTTGCTCATTTTCAATATTGTAAAATACTAATAGTTTCACAAACATTTTATTCTGTATTTTCAAGCATTAAATACAGTACTGTAAATACAGAGCAGGCATGTGATACATATAATTAAATCAACATTGACTTTGTTAAATGATTTGAACTAACATGATGATCAATTTGAATTGACATTTTAATACTTTGCTTGAATAATTTAAGTTAGCATATCATGAGGCATAAGCTAAAAAATAGACCCTGAGCATAAAAACATGTACAGGAGGATGACTACCCGACCACTTACGAACCTCAGTCAATGAGCTCTATTAGTCACTCACTACCTATGCTACTCTGGTAAAATCCGTAGTTCTTTCTTGAGTTTCCTCAGAGAGGGGAAAGAAGGACAAGGAGATGGACCCAGATAATTTCCAAGGATTCTTTCAACTTTAGTGTTTGTGATGTAGTGAGTGTTCACTGGGTCAATTTGTTACTAAAACTGTAAATCCTACAATGGTGGGTCAAGAAAACGATACATATCTGGAACTCCATGTAGCATTTTCAAAGTTTCCCATTATATAACAATGTATCAAATAAAAAAGTCTGAATATCAGTTCATCAGTGAGTCCACAGATGCTAATTAGTTGGTGACAATGTAGAAGGAATAATGTGTTAAAGGACACAGCATTTTATTCACAACCTGTAAAAAGAACTTTAATAATGTAGAAACTGAACCCAGGTCCAGAAAATGTGCCTGATGCTAAGTTTGGATCTAAAGTGGCATGGTGGAAGAATAGCCAAACCTAACAAAGTGAAACCTCAGAGGAAACTAGAATCCTTTTAGGTTGAAATCTCAACTGTCCAAAAATACTGTGTTGTGTGTCATGAGAGAAGAAAAGTCAAAACCAGAAAACCAGCTATGAAGCTAAAGTGTGGTAAGTAAGGATTCCTGCAGCCTCTCCGAGCCCTGCCCACAGCCTGCCGGCAATCATCCTGCTGCAGTGTGACTGATGGCACACATCCTCAGTGGACAACTAGAACCCAGAAACTGTTACTTTGGGGGGGGGTAGTTTATAAGGTTGATATTTCAGGACTTTTATTCTTTCTTAGATTGAAGGAGGCATTTTTTTTTTTAAAATTTTTATTGCTCTACTGGGTATTAACCCAGGGTCTCAAATATGCTAAGTGAGAGTACCACCCTGAGCTGTCTCCTTCCTTTGCTCCTTATTTTGTTTTTGAGACAGGTTTCATTTCTTTTTCCTTTTCTATTCTCTTCTTTCCTCCCCCTCTTTGTCTTTTTTAATTTAATTATTTTTTATAATGTCTGTCATAGGCCAAAACAACTTTTTTATTAAAAAATTACTATCTATAACATACAAAAAAAAACTCCCACATCATTCCCCCCCCCTTTCCTCTTTGGCTTCTCAAGATGGTTTCTTTTTGTAATAGTCCTAGCTGTCCTAGAACTTGCTTTGTAGGTTTTGTAGACCACGTTGGCTTTGAACTCAAAGATCTGCCTGCCTCTGCCTCCTGAGTGTTGGGATTAAAGGCACAGGTCACCACTGCCCTAGCTGAGACAGATTTGTTTAAACTACCTGGAGTGGAGGATGGGGTTGAATTTGCTCTGTATGCCAAGTTGGCCTTTAATTTCCAATACTCCTGCCTCAGCCTCGAAAGCAGCTGGGATTTAGTCCTATGCCACTAGTATCAACCACAGTTGTACTTTAATAACGTAAAACTGATTTTATAATTCATTATGCATGTCTACTAGACTCTTTAATAAGCCTAATAGCATATTGATATAGAATGTTTATATTTTAAAATATTTTACCTTGAAATATAGTTGTTTCATTATTGCTCATCAATATTTCCAAGTATATTTAAAACAACTGAAATTATCAAATTGTCAACTGATTAGAACTGTCTAGAAAGATGAGCAATTGTGAAATAACCAAAGCTCTGAGGTCACTGTCTCTTTCCATCTCTTCTCTTCGCGCTGTCTTTCTGGAGCAAGGAAAAGCATCTAGACCCATCCTCTGTGTTCAGTTTCTGGTGCACAGTCAGCAGAGTTCAACAGAAAGGAACAAAGCTGGGGTTTGACAGCCGCGTGTTTTGCTTTGTACTATTTCGGTATGTTGTTGTTGTTAATGATGGTCAAGGGCAAAATGGAGAGGTAAAGCATTTTACAATTAGTAAACAATGAAGAACAGAGACATGACACTGGAAAGGCAAAACAATCAGTTACATAAGTAAAACCTCAGTGGCACATGACATCCTATAGGAACAGTCTGGATTTTATCTAACTTAATAAGTAGACATGGAATTTCTTGTTGATGAAGAAGACAGGCAGTACATCTTCCAAGAGGAAGGGTTTTCTCCTGAAATATTCTGCTATAAAAACTTGAACCATTTTGTTTTCCTAAAATCACAAGGACAATATTCATTTCTTTTGTGTGTTTATATATCAAATTAACTTGACAAGATTTGTAAGTGGATAAATCATGACAGCAGGCTTTTATATGGGAACTCAAAAAATAGATGTTGATATGAATAAAACTTATTGACTAATCTTTCAATTGTTTACAAATCTAAAACTGTAAATGCTTTGCAATTATGCAGCAAAACTGGCATTCTCTCCAAAGAAATGTGGGCCTTTCAAAATTTTCAGAAGCATTGTGTTTTGACAATAGTGCAAAAAGAACCACCATAATAATGAACTAGGCTCTATTAGAGATGCTGCAATTGAATTTACATGGTGGATACATTCCAGCTTCTCACACTTAACAGTTGAGAATTTACATGCATTCAAATTATTTGTCCAATTTAGAGTATGTATAGCTTTAAAGGTAAGTGATCTAAAAAATCAGGGGGTTACAAGATTGAATATCTGACTCAAGCCTCTCAGAAAGTGTTTTTGCCAGATCTGGAAGCAGACTTAGAAGTGAAAAAGAAGAAAAGCAAGAAAAGAAAAAAAAATACACTGGCTAGTAAATGGCTATTTTTAACAGATCCTCTAGGTTACAAGGATAGTGTAAATTTACCAAGGGTCTGAAATGTTCATATATCCATCACCTATTTACACCTCTGGGCTTAGTCTCCGCAGGGGGGAAAAGCACTTAAGCATTAAAGTGTACATCTAAAACCCCAGAGGAAACATGAATTCTCAGAAGTCCACAGATGTAGAGACTGAAACACTACAGAAATGAGTGCACTTAACTTTGAACTGGAGTGTAAGGGATTATAAATCCATCACTAGTAGTGCCTCAACATTATGTAGCACTTTACAGCTAGAATTTTCCCTAAACAGTTTAATATTACAAGTGTCCACTCAAAGAATAGAAGCAATGCCTAGGATATAGTCTCCTCTTTAGTCCTTCCTTTCTCACATTTCCAAAGTCAGGGACCTCTTCAAGATCTCTATAATGTTGCCAAGGAAGGATCCCCAGCAACTTCAGAAGTCCAATTTCTTTCTAACGATGAGAGTCACCTCCTGTCATCAACAAATAAAAGGATAGCAGGGGCAGCACCCATGCTATATGTATAGACTGAAAAGACACAAGAAAAACAAAGGTATCAAAACAATGTCTGTTGGGCCATTGGTGGAGGTAGGGAATCATCCTCCTTTAGAAGTCTGCCAACCAGCATGTAAATTACTCATAAATCTATGTACAACTGTTTGTAAGGTTCTATTCTTTAATGAGCCAGGAATACAATTCATGTTTATGGAACCAAACACAGGTTTGTTTCATTCTCTCATGTGTTAACTGGATCCTTTCTTTCTCTCCTGCCTGAGTCCTTTGAAGGACAAGCACTACATGGCCTGCTGTCAGGGTGCTGAGGTCTGCACCAAGATTAAGGGAGCATGTTAATTTGGATATGTCACGGTAAAAGGAATCCCGACTTCCCTTGAGTTCCCATCTCAAGAACAGGAAAGAGGATGTCAAGCATTTTGTAAACTAAAAAAAGGAAAAAAAAATCAACAACCTACTATGAAGATGATTGCAGAGTAAAACAAAACCAACACACACACAGGATTTCCCATGGTGAGAGGGGACCTCATTTCTTAAAAATGATTTCCTTCTCCAAGTTAACACTGAAAGTATTCCTACAGCAATTTCAACATTCCAGCCTATTCTCTCGAAGCCCTGGGCATTAGCACCTTGATTTTAAAAGGCCACAGATGCACAAAGTGAGTAAACTCGGGGCTGATGTATACGCCAGAAAAATTACACAAGGTCACACTGGTAATTCTTTGCTGAGGAAAAGGGTGGGCTTCGCTCTCTTCAGGGTCCTCCTGCACCCAAAGAGCCTCTGCCCTCACCCTCTTCCTCGGCCTCCACCGGGGCCTCACTCTCCGGCACATCGGCGTCGTTCTCGGCCTCCTCGTCCGCCTCGCTCTCGCTCTCGCCCTCGTGGGCCACGCCGGGATCCTGGACCGCGGTGACATTCGCTGCCTGCGAGGCCTGCAGACCCACCAGGAGCAGCCAGCCTACAGCCAGCAGCAGCCCGGCGGGGCAGCCCGCGCCCCCGGCGCGCATGCTTCTCGGCCTCCCAGCCGCCCAACGCACAGTCCCAGCCCAGGCTCTGGAGGACAGGCACTTCGAACAGCGGCCACGCGGCGCCACGAAGCCGAACCTGCCTGGCGACCATTGAGGCGTCATTGCGCGTCACCCCGTTCGAGACCTGGACCACAAGGGCGGGAACCGGGCCCACAGCAGAGCCAGGAACCTGCGCTGGGGGGCGGGGGAGGGGCCGGAGCTCGTGTGGGGGGGAGGCCGGGGCTTCCGGCGCCACTTCCGGTCCCCTATGTGTGGATGGTAGGGTAGCCTTTGTGCTCTTGGCTGCAGACAGCTGTCCCTGTTGTCAGCTGCTTGGCTTGCTTTATTAAGCTAGTCGCCCACCAAAGACCTTGCACATCGTGCTTTCTTCCAAGACATTACGGGGTTTTGGGTTTTTGGGGTTTTTGTTTGTTTGTTTGTTTGTTTGTTTTTTTTTTTTTTTGTATTTTCTAGGCGTAGGTTTTCGGAGCTAGACTCTGCACATGCTACATGTGACTTGGTTTTAAATGTCCCTGTCCTTAACATCCAAATTGGCTCACTTCATTCTTTTTAAGTATGAGACATAGGGGACCCACAGCTGCAAGTGGGAGTGATCTGCAAAGCCTGCAGGGAACACTTACTGAGAATGTTGGGGATGCTGCTCAATCACGCATTTACAGTGCAGTATTGTCAGCTCCATGTGGACAGTATTCCCAGCTCCTAGACTGGGGCAGGGAAAGGAAATAGGTTAAATTATCAACTTTTTGCCCCGCTGTATCTTTGGACACCTAATTGGGATGTGGGATTCAACTTTCATGGAGATTTTTGAGTTCTGCTGTCAATATTAGATCTCCCTCAGGTTTGATCTGGAAAACATCTTCAGACAGCTGCGATCAGGCCCAGAGGAAGGTACTCTGACAAATGCTTCACAGATCCCTATACTGATTTAAACTAAGAATCTGTCCTGCTAGTTATGTTTTTTTTTTTTCTAAAGTTGAGTCATATTGGAAGCCAAAATTAATAGCTTACTATTTCTACTTGAATCCGTAGGTCTTAGAGCGTGCATTTTCCCACGACCTCATTCAGTATAAATGTGCACTTTTATGTCATAGGAATGAAGAGTGATGTTCAGTTGTTTCCTTCTATTGATGATGTTTTCTCTGGTCTTAATTAATGTTTCAATAGAAACATAAGGATTTTGAGTCAGAAAGAAATTTAGAAATTATTGTATTTTTGAGTCCCTCGTTATTAGCCCAAGAGGTTAATAACTAGACAGATTAGGTGACAAACGCAAGCCACCTGGAGAAAATGGGACTCACAAGCAGAGCTCTGAAATGCAGAGTGATTCCTATAATTCCAAGTTAACAGTGAAAATGTACTTAGTGGGGGTCTAGAAATTTAGAGTTTAATGAGTGACAAAAATTAGGGTTGGTATGTGTCTTAGGGTTTCTATTGCTGTGAAAAGACACTGTAAGAACAGAAACTCATAAAGTAAACATTTAATTGGGGCTGAATTGAAGTTCAGAGCTTTGTTTAGTCCGTTATTATCACGTCAGGAAGCATTGTGTCATGGAGGCAGACATGGTGCTGGAGAAGGAGCTGAGAGTTCTACATCTGAATCTGCAGGAAGGAGGAAGAGACAGGCACCAGGCCTGGCTTGAGTTTCTGAAACCTCAAATTTGGCCCAGGCCACAGTGGCACACTTCTTTCAACAAAGCCACATCTACTTCAAGAAGGCCACACCTCCTGGTAGTGCCACTCCTATGGGCTTATGCAGGCCATTTTTAAATCTGCTTCCAAATTTGATTTTTATTTTATAAGTGTCATGTGAGAGCTTGCTGCTGTTACTGAGGTTTTTGAAAAGATACAGACACAGTAATTCTTTGAGATTCACTATTTAAATTCCTGTGGCATAGGATGAAGAGGCACATGCTACTGGGGGACAATGAGGTGTGAACTGGTTTCTGGAATATTTGTAGATACAGTCTCAGTAGACTAACAGTAAGCAGGTAATAAATTATTTCAGGGCCACATGTTTGTAACAAAAGGACACATTTTTATTTGCTTTCTTCTCACAAAGGTTTGAAAACCTAAGAGCTTCTAAAATGGTCAGTATTAAAGTTGACCATTGGCAAGGCATCTTTGGGAGTGTTTTATATGAACTAAAGTATCAAAAAATATTATGGTTCCTGAGAATATTGTATAGGACATCAAACTGAGAAATTTTAAAATGATCTTGAGAAATAGAGATCCTTGTCTCATGGTTAAATGAAATAATTAAGATTTTTCTTTTACTGACACTGAGAAGAAAAAACATTTTAAAACTGTCTTCAAATAGAACCTCTAAAAAGAAGATTTATTGCACCGTGACAGGTAAATTGTTGAGTGTTTTACATTCAGTTTTAGTACCTTTTCCCCTCAAGATAGTAATCTTGGAAGCAGAAGTCCCATACACCCTAAATTCAAGGGAATGTTAATAACTTCATAAATAAACAGCTCCAAAGGGAACCCTAATGGACCTTAAAAATGACTCTGAAAGATATTAAAATTTTATCCACAATAGCAACTGTATTATGTTACTTGTATAACAAATTTCACTCTAGTAGAAAAAGGACATAAATACTCTCAAGAGTAGTGAACCTACACACTCTCACACATGAAGCTCTTTGTGTTAGGTTTTTTGTTTTTTGTTTTTGTTTTTTTTTTTTGACAATAAAGGCTGAACCAGTAACAGAAATGGTACTCTTGCCCTGGGATTACTAGGCGAGAACTCCACCTTGTGTCATATTCCCAGCCTTAGAACTTATACACTATCTGAGTGAAGCTACATAAAGCTACAAATAATACTTTATTAGCCAAAGTCCAGGAGGGGTCACTCTGCTTTAGCCTGTGGACACCAAATAGCAGTAATTTTAGCATCATCCCCTAGTTTATAGAGCTGCTTTTCATCACCTAGCTCTCTATGTCACCTAACCTTTCCCTGTCACAGCTCTAAGAGGCGAAGATGAGAACCCCAGTCTCCTCTATCTGCTTTTTTCCATGAATTCTAATTTTAATTTCCAGTTTAACACAGTGTAGAGTTACCTAAGATAAAAGCTTGGATTAAAAAATTATCTAGATCAGAGTAGTCTATGAAAATGTCTGTGGAGGTTGCAATTTTCTTTTTTAAATAAAATGATACTTCACAAATAACTATTTTTTTAAATTAAAGGTGGATTTGTTTTCTTCTTTTAATATTCTGATTGTGGTTTCCAATCCCTCTACTCCTCCCAGTAACTCCTCCCCTCCCCTCCCATTGTGATCCATCTCCTTACTGTCTCTCATTAGGAATCTACAAGGATGACCCTGTTGTGGGATATTGCTCTTATACACTGTAAAGATTTGTTGTCAGTATTGGTTTAATAAAACACTGACTGGCCAGTAGGAAGTATGGGTGGGGCTAGCACACTAAGAGAATTCAGGGAAGCAGAAGAGCAGAATGGCAGATGCCAGGAGATGCAGAGGAAGCAAGACAAGAATGCTGCGGAAAACAAAAGTATCAAGCCACATGGCTAAACACTAACAGAATCGTGGATTAGTATATAAGAGTAAATGTTAGCAAGTAATAAGCCTGAGTCACAGGCCAAACGGCTTGTAAAAGCCTCTATGATTATTCGGGGCAAATTGGCTGTAGGATTGAGGTTCAGACCTCCAAGCTAGGCTGTGCCAGAAACTTCAGGTTACATGACCCCAGGTAAGACTCCTAGCAGTAGTGGATATAAAGCCTGACTGGCCATTTCCTGTGACCAGACAAGAAGACTTCAGTGGAGGTATTGGGAAACCAAACTAGCCACATAACCGTCAACCTACAGTCTGTCCTGAGTATGGGATGTACTGGGGTAATGATGGCCTAGAGATTGAGGGAGTGGCCAATCAATGACTAGTCTAACCAAAACAGGCTTCTGAGAGATAATAATAAAATAAAGTAAAATATAATAAGGTAAATACAGTGATTTGAATAAGAATGGCCCCCATAGGCTCATATATTTGAGGGAGTAGCACTATTTGAAGGGATTAGAAGGGATAGTTAGTATGGTCTTTTTGGAAGAAGTATGTATTGGGGTAGACCTTGAGGTTTGCCCGTAGTTAAATGTGCTTTCTTTCATAAGAGTAGCTTTGGTCCTGGTGCCTCTTCACAGCTATAGAACAATGACTAAGACAATAAAAAAACAAGCAAAATTCCCACATAGGAATAGGGACAAAACAAACAGAAGAGCCCAAGAAAAGCACAAGAAACAGATGCGTACACAGAGGCCCATTCATTTGCACACTCGGGAAGCCCATAAAAACACAAAACTGGAAGCCGTGTATTATATACAGAAAGGACTTGTAAGGCTGGGGGTAGAGATGAGAAGTCCTTGGCACAACACTGTGAGATAGGAAACTTCCAAAGAAGCTATTGAGTTCATTTTCTATTGACCATCTACTGCTGGGCATCTTACAGTGGCCAACTGTAAGAGTAATTTGTTTCCCCAGTGTGATGTCCATGGAGGAAAGTGGATTTTCATGTGTAAGTGATCATTATTTTAGAGAGAGCCTCTGCCTTAGAAATGGGACTTGTGTCCACTTCTCCTTTTAGCTCTAGGACCCCATCTAGTACAGACCCAGGCAGCCCCTGTTCATGCTGTTTCATTCTCTGTGAACTTGTATGTGTTTCTGTCCTGTTGTGTCCTGTGTTTAGAAGGCCATGCTTCCTTGGTGTCCTCATCACCTCTGGCTCTTAAACTCTTTCTACCTCCTCAGAGTTCTCTAAGCCCTGTGGAAAGGGATTTTATGGAGATGTCTTGTCTAGATGTCTTGAGCTTTCCAAGGTCTCTCAGTCTCTAGATATTGTTTGGCTCTGGGTCTGTGTATTTGTTGTCATCTACAGCAGGAAGAAGCTTCTCTGATGATTGCTGAGCAAAGCTATGATATGAGTATAGCAGAATGTCATTGGGAATTGCTTGATTATAATATTAATTTAGTAAAACAGTAGAACTTGGCTTATTCCAAGTCCCTGACCTATCTAGTGCCAGGTTCTTCACCCAAGCAGTATCAGATATGGGCTCCATTTTGTAGAGTAGGCCTTAAGTCAAATCAGATAATTGTGGGCTACTACCACAAGCTTTCTGCCAGAATTGCCCTAGCTTGTCCTTCAGGCAGGACCCCATTGTAGACTGAAGGCTCTGCAGCTGGGTTGGTGTTTACTTCTATGCTTTGGTAGTGTTTTCAGAGTACCTTTCAATATCAAGAACTCTATCCAGCAAGGGTGAAGGCTCTAGGTAGGTACTAGCTTTACTTTTCCATATTCAAGAATTACATAGGTGTTGTCTTCAGCACCTTGCCATACTTTTGTGGAGAGCAACCTATATATAGCCTTGGCAATAGTCTGGGTCATTTGAGGATTCATACTGGGATCCTTTTGATGGCAACTAAATTATATGTAACATATTACTGGTATTAGAAGCTTCATTTGGTGACAAAAGATGAGCATTTGGGGCTCTGTTTTCCCAGTATTTGGCTATTTCATCTACATTGCCTTCCTGTACCTCATTGCCCTCCATCTACCCTAGATGACTCCATGCTCTGAAACATGAAATTTGAACTTCAGTGCTATAAAAACAAGATAGTCAAGGCATAAGTAAAAGATTGTCATAAGATATAAAAGTAGATGGGTAAGGAAGAAATTACAAAGGAAGAGAAACAAAATAGAAAGATTGGATGTCAACGTTGGAGAGCAAGGAGGGAAGAAAGGAGACCAGCGAAATCACCCAATGTTTTGGTTCGACAGGCTAAGTTAGAGATGGCATCCGAAGTAGGAAATCTGTGGCGATATTTTGTTCAGGCCAGGCAGCGGGGACACACACCTCTAATCCTAGCACTTGAGAGGAGGAAATAGGAAGTGATGTGGCTGGATGGAGAGAGGAAGTGATAAGGGTAGTAGAACTTTGGAATTGCCTTGATAAGAGATGGCCGTGGCTTGCTCCTTTGTCTCTCTGAACTTTCAGCATTTATCCCAATGTCTTGTCCAATTAGACCAATTAGAATTCATGTTACAGAAAGCCAGCTGGGACAGGCCTGTAATCTTAGGTACTTGAAAGGCTAAAGCAGGCAGGTCATAGTTTCAAAGCTTTTCTGGGTTCCAAGCTCAAGATTAGGTTGGACATATTAAGCGTGACCCTGTCTCTAAGTAAAAAGGCTAGAGATACATCTCTTTGGCAGAATGCTGGCACAGTCTGTGCCCTGGGTTCCACCCCCAGCACTGGAAAAGACTTGAAGAAACATGCTCTGGGTAGTCTGCAATGTCAGAACTGTTAGAGCATGAGTTTGCACTTTTAGGCCAAATCCCAGAGCCACAGCAAGCCACATCACCCTGAAGCTCTCCCTATGACAGAGAAGAGCTTCTGACTTGGCTCCTCCTCCTCAATGCTCCCTGTCACAATGTTATAATGAGCCAAACCAAGCAATGTAAAACGTCCTTCCTTTCAAAAGGTTTTATCTATATAATCTTTCTTTTGTTGGGTTTATTGGTCTGAAGAGTCCTCCAGGATTTTTTCAGGGAGGTGATGGGAAGATGGCTCACTGAAGGCTCATCTCTCCTCTACCATTTTGCTCATGGTTCCCCTTTTCAATCTTTTTTTCCTCTCTCTCCCTCCTCTCTATTTGTTCTGTTTGGCACGTTAACCTCGTGTGTCCTACTTTCTGCTGATTGCTGTACACCGGGGGAGTTTTCTGGCAGGAACTATAGAAAGTCCCCTGGAGTTCCTGAACACAGCAGCAGTCACCATATATCCTTGCAATCTGTCCCTTGCTCAGTAACTCTCCTACTCCCTGAGCAAGACTTTCTCTCTAAAGACCTTCTGAAGGCAACAGAATTTGCAAGATTCTAAGTGACAAGTAGTGCACAAAAGATGTTCTTTCCATTTCAATTATAAGTATTGAAAAACCATTGAAAGTTAAATAATATGCCAGAGAAATGTGGACATCTTTTGTGATAGAAATAAGTATAAAATTATAAGCAGCTTTGATAAGATGCACGTAGGACTCTAAAATCTTCTCTTTCTAGGGCTGTGGAAGCTACATTTTTCTAAGACTGAATAAAGTGCCCTCCCTGTGGTTATTCAGCCTCTCTCAGTAACATGCCAGGAGTGATACAGAGTTACATAACTGCTACAGATCCTGAGTTTTCCTTAAGGCTTTGTGATCCCAGATTTCGATTATTTCCCCCTGAGTCCACAGTGAGAGAAAGTGATCTCCTTTGCCTTGGTTGCTGAGGAACGAGGACCACCTACAGTTCTCTGTCAGTTGTTCTCTGCTCTCAGTCATAACAACCCCAACCTAACAGCTTTGCTGCTTTCACCCACTCCACAGTTGCCATGTCCCTGACCCCGCTTTTCTAAACGTGGATCCCAGGTGAAAGCCTCAATTGTCTTCATTTCTGAGTTTAAAGGTTCCCTGGAGGTCTGTAGGTTCTTTGTAGACTTCCTTCCAATTGTACTCCCTGGCTTCACCCACACACACCTCCTATGGCTCCAGGCTCTGTAGTAACAATACACAGTATAGGAAAATCTACTATCTTTTGATATACTGAGAACCATCTATCAGAGCTGTTAAACGTTTCCCACATGCATATAATTGGAGGGGCACATAGAACTGGATATCTTTAGATGAGCTAATAGGATGGACTTTCGGAGAAAGGGTCCTTCAGGACTCTAAAATACTCTGGCACTTTGAAATTCAATGAATTTTTTTGTCTCTAAATTACACTTTTAAAACCATCAATATTGAGATATAATGCCCTAGAACAAACTGAGCCTATCTGAGTATATATCTTGAGCAAAATTTACATATATGTTCACAACTATGAGAACACTACAAATTGTGTAGGAAGCATGTTGCTGCCCCAGACATTCCTCCTATCTCTTTTCCTTCCCCATGCCCTAGGCAGCCATGGATTTCTTTGGTGAGCAGATTAATCTTTGTATTAATTTATATTTTATAAAAATGGAATCATGCTATTATGTTCAAGGTATTATTTTGAGATTAATTTATGTTATTTGTGTGTGATAGGTTATTTATATAGGATAGTATTCCATTTAATGGATAATAATACAAGGCATTGCTCCTTTTACTATTGGTGTGTATTGTAGGGATAATTCAATTTTCTTTTATAAGAAAAGTGCTTATGAACTCTTCTGCACAAGTTTTTCTATTGAGTATGTGCTCTGGGAAAGTAAGCAGAATGAGTAAATTATATAGCAGATAATATGTATAGTTTTACGTCAGCCTAATACAAACTAGAGTCTTTGAGAGAACCTCAACTATGAAAATGCCTCCTTAGGACCAGGCTATAGGAGCCAGGGAGCCTGCATGGGACCATCTCAGGCCTTCTACGTATACTACATGTATGTGACAGTTGTGTAGCTTGGTCTATTGTGGGAATCCTAGGAGTAGGAGCAGGGGCTGTCCCTAATATTTTGGCTGGATTTTAGGAACCTATTTCTCATACTGGGTTGCCTTTCACAACAACCTTAATACAGGCTGGGAGCTTAGCCTTATGTCAACTTGAGCTGCCATGCTTTGTTGATACCCATGGGAGGTCCTGCCCCTTTCTGAACAGAAACAGAGAAGCAGTGTATGGGTAGTGGAGTGATGGGGTGGTGTAGGAGAGGAGGTTGGGATGTAAAATAAATGAGTAAACTTAATTTTAAAGAGATCAGGCTGCAGGCAAGTGTGTTGGGCATTTGCTTGATTGGTGATTACTGTGGGAGGACAGGGCCATGCTCATTGTGGGTGTGGCCACCCTGGGATGGTGGTCCTGGATTATAGAAGAAAACAGGTTGAGCAAGCCATAAGGAGCAAGCTAGTAAACAGCATCCCTCTATGGCCTCTGCATCAGCTCCTGCCATCCAGTTCTTGACCAGCTAACGTCCCTGCCCTGACTTCCTTCACTGATGAACTGTGATATGAAAGCATAAGCCAGATCAACCCTTTTCTCCCCATCCTGTTTTTAGTCATGGTGTTTCATTAGAGTAATAGTAACCCTAAGTAAGACACCTATTTACAGCCTCCATGCTTTTAAATCTTTGCTGTCCGTGTATGAGAACTGCAATCCCTTCCTTATATACATTTCCTTTGCTGTCCATGTATGAGAACTGCAATCCCTTCCCTATATACATTTCCATAATGAAGAGTCATTATGGAAAGTCTTCAGTAGAGTGGCCATTTGATTCCCGACATCTGGCACCTTCCCACATGCTTATTGGCCACTTCTGTACTCAGTGAACTATCTGCTCAGGTCTGTTGTCTTCCTCTCATCCTTTCCTGAGCCCTAAGTATAGGTGTTACACCGCAGATGTATCTGTGGGCACCCAGCAGTTAGTTGTTCTCTGCATTCTGGCAGTTGTGGCTTTCAGCAATGGTTGGTATCTGCTGCACAAGGAAGCTTCTTTGATGAGGAATAAGAGCTGTATTTAGCTGCAGATAGATATAAGGGTATGTATGCTGAGTTTAGGAAATGCAGTTTAGGAAATTAGAATGCAGCTGGGAATTACGATAGCTTAGGGAAATGGCAGTTGTAGGTCCTTCTTCAGGGTCCCTTATCTTACCAGGCATGAATTTTCAGTACTAAAGGTGGGGGAAGGAATTCCCTCCTATTGAAAAAGCCTTAAGTACAAATAGGTTGATTACCAAGAAATAAGTGTCACTGTTGTATCCTTGGGGATACCTTGCCATGTTGGCAATTTCTGTGATTCATGGGTCTTCTAGCTGCTAGTACTATTAATTGCATTTCTCCCTTGCCAGCTTGTATTGCATTTTCAGATACTGTAAGAGCCACTCCTCTCAGTTCCAGCTAGATTCTTCTAAATCTGTTGTGTGAAGTGCGTGGTGCCTTCAGCCAGGGGGTCTTAGCTTTTCAGTTCCAGGAAGGAACCAAGGGTAATGACAGTCTATATCCATCCAGGAGATGCTTAAACTCCCCTGACTGAAAACTTGAAGTGATGTTTCCCATGCCTGATATGGGATTTTTGTTAGATAGTCTATGGCTCCTAAGGAAGCATTATCATCCCAAGTGGCATTAAGTCATTTAACTTATTTATACATGTATATTCACTTGTATATTGTATATGTATATTAAGTAAACATATCTAACATTTCCCTGTGGCTTTTTCCAGTCATCCTCAGCACCCTTGTTCAATTTTCATGACCTGTTGAGCATCCAAAGTCCTGCTCTAATGTCACACAGAAACGTGAAGGCGAATTTCTTTGTCTTTGTACTGTTCTGAGAGAAAGTGCTCATTCTTTCGCTGTGGAGTATGTTGATTTCATGTGATTAGTGGTTGCCTGTTATCAGTTTGAGGATGTTCTGTTACTAGGTTTGGGAAAGTAAATTTTAAGAGGGATGTTGGGTTTGTCAGTTGCTTTTTCCTGTGTCAATAGAAGGTTTTGTTTTAATTTGTTACTATGGAAAATTATATTGGTTTTCTAATTCTAACTCAATCTTACATCCATGGATAAAATCCATTTAGACATGAGGTATTATTCTATATATTATCTATTTCTGCACTTTTATTTACTAATGTGTGTTTATATATATATATATTGTTGAAGAATAGTGGTTTGTAGTTTCTTATAATGTCTTTATCTAGTTTTCTTTCTATGAAATACTAATCTTAAAACGAGTTGAAGTAGCTTGGGAAATTTTTTTTTTGAAAGGTCAAATCATTGCTCTTTTAAATGTTTGATGGAATAATTGTCTTCAGTTTTTCTTTATAGGGAAAATTTTTAACTACAATTTCCATTTATTTAATGATAAAATGATGTTCATGTTGTCTTGATTTACAGTAGCTTTTAGTATTTTGTGTCTTCCATAGATAATGTTTAATTCAGCTAAGTTATCAGATTTACGCACATTAGTCTTAATAATATTTCTGTAATCTAGTTGAAGGCTTATCACTTTTATTTATTTATAAACACTCAGAGAACCAGATTATGTTCCAGTGACTTTCTCTCATTTTGTTTTGAGCCAATGACTCTTTTTATAGCTTTGGATGGCCTGGAACTCACTATGAAGACCAGTAGTTCTCAATTTTTCTGATGCTATGACCCTTTAATGCAGCTCCTTATATTGTGGTGACCCAGCCATAAATTTACTTTCATGGATATTTTATAACTGTAATTTTGCTACTGTTATGAATCATAATGTAAATATCTATGTTTTCCAATGCTCTTTGTGAGCCTTGTGAAATGGTCATTCATCCTCAAAGCAATCATGACCCACAGGTTGAGAAGTATTGTTGTAAACCAAGTTGATTTCAGACTCACAGAGATCCACATGCCTCTGTTGACCAAGTGCTGAGATTTCTCCCGAGTTCCTCTCGTTTGTATGTTGTCTGACTCACTGATATTCACTTCCCCATTTTTGTCACATTGCTTTACACTGCATTTGCTTTTTTTTTTTTTTTTTTTTTTTAAATATCTTTGGTGAAAAATGAAATCACTGATTCAGGTTCATCCTAATTTTTAAAACATGGTCATGTCTTATAAATTTAACTTACTGTTTCTGACCTCCTTCGTTTCCTTTTCATTCAAAACAAAATATTTTCTGATTTCCATTTAAATTTTTTTAATTTATGGATTACTGAAACATATGTCATTTGGTTTGCGAATACTTGAACATTTTACAGAGTATTGACTTCCTAATTGTATGATGCTCAGAGCACACATTTCTTACTTTTTCAAAAAATCTTTTTAAGTTGTTTAAATTTGTTATGTGGGCCATGAAATTTTCCATATTGGTGAATTTTCATGTGCTTTGAAAATAACATGCTGTTTATTCTTGTTGAGTTGGGGGTTCTATACCGGCTGACTTGCTGGCTGGTAGTGTCTGTCAAGTCCACCGTCTCATTGCTCATTTTGTATTGACTTTTTGCAGTAATCTTTGAGAGACGAAATGGATATCTCAACAATAACTGTACACTTGATAATTCTTGCACTCATTCAGCTTTCTCTTCCTTCTGATGCTCTTAATTAGTATACACATACTTGCATTTTTTTAAGCTTTCATTTTATTTTATGTGCATGAATGTTTGCCTGCATGTATGTCTGTATACCTTGTACATATCTACCACCCACAGAAGGAAGAAGAGAGGCTCATATACTCAGGAACTGGGGTTATAGACATTTGTAAGCTACCGTGTGGGTGTTGAGAATCAAACCTGGGTCCTCTGTACGAGGAGTCTGTGATTTTAACTGACAGCTTATCTCTTCAGCCTACATAATGAGGAATTTTTTTATGCCCTCACGATTAATACCCTTTCTTATATTAAAATAGCCAATCTAGCTGCATTTTGGTTAATATTAATCTGCTGTTTCTCTTTCTGCCATTTTCTTTTTTAACCTAGTTATAACTCTGAGCATAAATAATGTTTTAGATAGGTAATATTTAGTTACTATTTATTTTTTAATAATTAATTTTGAGACAATTGTGGATACAGTTGTAATAATGTAATGTATTACAGGGAAGTCATTTCTGCCTTTTGGCTAGTTTCCCCAAAAGTAACAGCTTATAAAAATATAACAAAATATCCAAGATATTAACTCTGGGACAATAAAAGTGTCATGCATCCAGTTCACCTCTCTCTGACTTCCACTGCCTTTTATAGCCACACCTGTTCTTTACCTCTTAAAACCCAGCAATCACAAATACGGTCAGTTACTATAATTTTACCAATTTAAGAGCGGTATCATGTTGTGTGCCTTTCACTGGGACTTTCTCTTTTAAACTCAGTATCTTTCTCAGCATAATGTAGCACGCCAATAGTTCCTTTTGGGCATAGTTTGCTTAGCTTTTCGCCCACTGAAAGCACTCAGGTTGTTGCTTGTTTGGGGCTATTGTAAATGTAGCTTCTATGAATGTTCATAGTTTTAATTGAACATAGTTTGGCTGTTTTCCCCTCCGAGATAAATGCTAGGAGCCCACTTTCAAAGCTTGTATAAATGAATGTAGAGTTTTTAAAAATCTAATTCATTTTCTTTTTATTATAACTTAAAGTCATTTTTTATGTTATTTCACTTACTCCAACTCCTCCTAGATCCTTCCCATCTCCACCCAACTCTATGCTCTTTCTCTCAAAAAAACCAAACCAAAACAAAACAAATTAAAACCCAATAATACAAAAACAAAAGGAAAACTACAGAAAAAAAAAAAAACAAAAAAACAAAACAAAACATGGAGTTTATTTTGTGCTGACCAGCTACTACTGGGCATAGTGTTTGCCCTGGAGTGATATATTTAGTGACACTCCATTAGAGAAAGCTGACTTTCCCTTTTATAGCAAGTGTCAATGCAAATATCTTCTTGGTTAGGGCTGGGACTTGATGCCCACTTCACCTTCTCAATGCCGGGATTTTGTCTGGTTTGGCCTTGTGCAGGTCTTGTGCTTGCTGTCATACTCTTTGTAAGTTTATATATGTGTCAGCCCTGTTGTGCCTAAAAGATACTCTTTTCTTTGAGTTATCTATCACCTCTGGCTCATTAAATCTTTCTGCCTGCTCTGCTGCACAGATCTGTAAGACTTTATGGGAGGGGGTTGATGAAGACATTACAGCAGAGTGCTCCAAAGTCTCTCACTCCAAAGTTCAGATATGGGTCTCTTTGTTAATTACCATCTTTCTTGATAAGAGGTTCTCTGATGGGGGCTGTATGTAATTTGGAGTTATAATTGTTGCTATGTTCCTTAGAATAATGCTAGCAGAGTTCCTCCTAGGTCCATAAATTGTCTATTCTCAGGTTCTTGGTCAATTTAACTATATCAAGCACGGGCCCTATCTCATGAAAAGAGGCTTAAATCAACCCAAAAAGTGGTTGGTCACTCCTGTTTTGCATCAGTATATCTTACAGGCAGGTCTTTGTTTTAGGTTTCAGGGTGTGTAGCTGGGTGATATTGATATTTACTTTTCTTCTCTGGTTGTATTGAGTACCTTCTAGTACCATGAATTAGTAGGGGTGAAGTTTTTAGTGGGATCCAGTTGTTATAATAACCATTTCCTCCAAGATTTAGACATTTTTTCTCCTCCAGGGAAATTCATTAAAATGGGAAATAAACTCAATATGGCTTTAAGAAGTCCCTGAAACTGACTATATTCACTAGGTTCCTCCCTCCTTGAGAATATATTAAAAGAGAAGACTTCAGAGAATCACTCTCAGATAAGCCAAACTGCAAAGACTCTGAGATAAGCAGAGACAGGCCAAACTGCCTAGAAAAAACAGGCCAGCTGAGTTGCCTGAAAAGGACACTCTTCAATTTGTTGACCTGCCTGAAGGCTGTGCAGTGTGCTCCAGATTTCCAGATTTTGTGAATTTTCACCAGTGCTGGTGTGGTCTTTAGTGATACATCTGTTTTTGAGTCATTTCTGCTCCTGTAAGTAACCTCCCATCCACATTCCTGTAAACAACTTCAATAAAATTTATTGAATTGACTAATTGGACTTTGGTGGTATCTATACTGTGATCTGTTGTGGGCTCCATATCTAGAGTGAGAGGATGTGTGTATTTATGTGTGTGTGTGTGTGTGTGTGTGTGTGTGTGTGTGTGTGTGTGTGTGTGTGCCATGTCTCTTCATGAAAAGCCTGTTACACATCATAATTGGTGCCCAACCAAAAATGAGTTGGGGAGGAGTAGGTGTATAGTCTAGGTAACAAAGCATGCAACTGTGGGTGAGCAGTCTGAGAGTGGGGGGCATCCTTGGAGGAAATTGTAATACAATTAACCTTTCCCATGTTAATGTGTCCTTTTGCACCGGCTGCATAGTTTTTGTTATGGGAAATGGGATGAGCAATTAAGGTTGAGCTACAGGGATTTGGACTTTCTATGGTAAGAATCCCAGGATGGCAGTCTGTCTATGTCATGTAGGGCACCATACTTGCTTGATAAATGCAGACCACCTGGAAACAGTTAAAGACAATTTTGAAGTCTTTGAGAGTAGAATGCGAGGGTCAATATTTGTAGCAAGCAGCAGCAGCAGCAGAGGCTGCCGGACCTCTGCTATGCATAGTAAGAAATGCATCTGAGGCTGAAATGGCAGCAAGCGGGAGGTTGTTTGTGTAAAGTAGAAATTGCAAAAAGAAAAGGAGATGCAGCTAGCATCCTTTATGTTAGTGTCTGATCTGGCAAGTAAATTAGATACGCAAGAGGATAAGAAAGGCATTATTGACTTGATATTGCTTACAGCTTGGAGGCTGCCAGGAAAAGAGAATACAAGTTAGATCCATTCTTGGAAGCCTTTCCTGGGATCCAAAAACTTGGAAACCGTGAGAATAAATGAAGAGTGAGGAACATCATAGAAATGATAGCAGGTATACCTCAGGGACGAGCCATAGTAGAAGAAAAAAAATCTATTATCCAACGTGCAGAGGGGCTTTAACAATGGTTCTGTACAAGAAACTGGAGTGATCAGGAAATACTCAGCCCTTGAACTTCTGGAATTAGGGAAGACTTTTTAAAAAGCAGCGAAGGAGCCTGTTGAAGCCTGACTTGTGAAGCTGTGGCACACGGGAGCATGTGGGATCAGTCTTACTACTGTGGATGTAGTAAAACTGAGCAATATAACTATCCATCCCTCTTAAGGCAAAGACTACATAACCTTAAACGGTACGAAGGAAATTATCCCTAATAGACTAGCTTATCAGAGGCATTGGGAACACTTGGGTAGCTCTAGCTGAAGTCCCCATACTTACTGGGTCAGATAGAACTATGGTCACAGAAAAGTTAAAAGGGGACCTCAAGATGGGTGTGGAGCATTGGTGGCTTTGCTGAGACCTTTGATATCAAGCCAGAGTTCTTAAGGAAAAAAAAATGGTATGAATCCCCATTCTGTGTACCTAAGGCATCTTTGGTAGATCGGTACAGGTAAAGATGATCAATACTGTCTATAGGAAGGGTAATTGTGTCCCCAGAGTAAGCAATCTGCTCCCTTCCAGCATATCCTTATGATGTGTGCTTGCACCCATAGATCACTGTTTGTCACTCTCAGTTCTGAACCATTAGGGTAGATCCTGAGAACAAGCGAGTGTTGCTGTGATACAGTGCCTTCATTCTTGGCCGTAAATGGATATCTATAGTTACCCCCTCCAAGATCACTGTGGACCAGGAGGTGGAAAGAGTGTAAAAACCAGAGGAAGAGGTGGAGTTCTGTGTCAAAGTTTACTCCTAGATTTTGACACTCTATCCTGCAGGGCAGCTCATTTATGATGGGCAGTAAACAAATCTAAATCCTCGAAATTGACAAGATTCCCTCGGTCCTTCCCTCTCCAAGAGTAAACAATGAAGACTGTTGAGAGCCACTCAGATGAGCCAAGCTGCAAAGAAGACACAGACAAGCCCAGTCAGCTGGAAAAAAAGGAGAGATGAGCCAAATTACTCAGTAAAAACAACAAAACAAAACAGAAAACCACCAGCTTCTTTAAAGGTCTTTAGTGATAGTGGCTTCTGCTCATTTTCCTTGTCTCTCCCAAGGAATCCTTATATCCCAGTTTCTCCCCTATCTACTTATAACACTATAGTCTCTTCCCTTCTGTTCCCCATCCCTTACTAGCTGCCCAGCCTCTGTGGTTACTGTAATTGAAAAACAACACATGACTAAATCTTAAAAGCTAACATCCACCTGGAAGAGAAATCATGCAATGTTTGTCTTTATGATCTGGGTTATCTCACTCTGGATGATTACTTATAATTCCACCCATTTATCTGAAAATTCCATGCTTTCAATTTTTCTAACAGCTGAATAATATTACATTCTATAAATATAGCACATTTTCATTATCAGTTCTTCAGCTGATGGACATCTAGGGTGTTTCCATATTTTGCTATTAGGAATAGAGCAGCAGTGAGGATAGTTGAGCAAGTGTCTCTGTAAAAGGATGGAGTCCTTTAGCTATATACCTGAGTGGTATAGCTGGATCTTGTTGTAGATGTATTTTTCAGTTGTTTGAGCTAACACCCACATATAAGAGAAAACATATAACGGGTCTGGGTTACTTTACTCAGGATAATTTTTGTTCTAGTTTCACCCATTTGCCTGCACATTTCATGATGTCATAATTTGGTTTGGTTTGGTTTTTAATAGCTGAATAATACTCCACTGTGTAAATGTATCACATTTTCTCTATACATTCCTCTGTTAAAGAGCATCTAGGTTATTGCCAATTTCTACCTATTATGAATAGAGAGCATCAATGAACATGGTGGAGGAAGTGACCTTGTGGTAGATAGGACGAAGCATCCTTTGTACATATGCTTAAGAGTGGTATATCTGGGTTTTGAGGTAGGTTGAGCTCCATGTTTGTGAGGAACTGCCATACTAGTTTCCATATTGGTTTCTGTAGTGAATGTGCAATTTTGCACTCCATTAGCAATAGATGAATTTTTCCCTTATTTCATATGCTTGACAGTATGAACTGTCACTTATGTTATTGATTTTAGCCATTTCTACTGGCTTAAGATAGAGTCTCAAAGTAGTTTTGACTTAAATTTCCCTGATGGCTAAGGATATTCAACATTTCATAAGTGTTTTTCTGTCATTTGGGTTCCCTCTATTTAGAATTATTGGATTAGATCTATACCCCATTTTAAATTTGATTCCTTGTGTTTTTGATGTCTAGTTTATTGAGTTCTTTATATATTTTAGATATTAAACCTGTGTTGAACGTGAAGTGGATCAATCTTTTCCCATTTTTTCATTCTGTAGGCTGTCACTTTGTCTGAATGACGGTGTCCTTTGCCTTATAGAAGCTTTTAGTTTCTTTAGATCTCACTTATTAATTGATGGTCTTAGTGCCTGCATTAATGGTATTCTGTTCAGAAAGGCTTCTCTTACGCCAATGAGGTCAAGGACATTCCTTATTCTCTCTTTTATCAGATTCAGTGTATCTGGTCTTTGATCCATTTGGAGTTGAGTTTTGTGCGGGGTTAAGTATGGGTTTATTTGCATGCAGACATCGGATTTAACCAGCACCATTTGTTGAAGATGTCTTTTTTCCAGTGCGTATTTCTGGCTTCCTTATCAAAAATTAGATATTCATATGTGTATGGGTGTATGTCTAAGTCTTTAACTCTGTTGATTAACATGTCGATTTTTATGCCAATACCATGCTGTTTTTATTATCATAGTATGGTAGAAGAACTTGCAATTGGGAATGTTGAGACCTCTAGCAGGTCTTCTGTTTTTCCTGATTGTTTTGGCTCTCTGGTTTGTGTGTGTGTGTGTGTGTTTCCATATGAAACTGAGAATTGATCTTTCAAGATATGTGAAGAACTGTGTTGGAATTTTGATGGAAATTGCCTTGAATCCATAGATTGCTTTTTGTAGGATGGACATTTTACTATGTTAACCCTACCAACCCATGAGTGTGGTTGAGTTTTTGATTTTCTGATAGCTTTTCCAACTTCTTTCTTCAAAGATTTGGGGTTTTATTTTTAATACAAATATTTCACTTGCTTGGTTAGAGTTACCCCAAGGTATTTTATATTAGAGGCTACTGTAAAGTGTGTTGTTTCCTGTATTTACTTCTCATTCTATTTATTTGACATCTCCATCTCATATGTTGGACACTGGAAGTATTGGTCTGATAGATGCAGGATCGATTTCAATTTTATTGTATCTATTGTGGTTTGTTTTGTGCTAAAGCATGAGGTCAATTTTTGAGAAAGTTTTCTGAGGTGCAGAGAAGACGGAATATTTTGTGTTTGAATTAAACATTTTGTAAGTATCTGCTAGGTCCATTGTTGTAGAATGTCCATTTTCTTCAGCATTTCTCTGTTTGGTTTTAGTCTAGATGACCTGTGCATTGGTGGGAGTAGGTTAGTAAGTCTCCCTCACTCATTGTGTGACAGTCAATGTGATTTAAGCTTTAGTAATGTTTCTCTCACAGACTTGGTGCCCTTATGTTTAGAGCATAGATGTTAAGAATTGAAATGTCATCTTGTTGGATTTTTTCCTTTGATTAATATGTAATGTCTTTTCCTATCTCTTCTTGTTAGTTTTGGTTTGAAGTCTATTTTGTTAGATATTAAAATGGCCATACTAGCTTGATTCTTAATTCCATTTGCTTGGAATATATTTTTTTCCAACCCTTTGCCCTGGGGTAATGTCTTCTTGGTGTTTAGCTGCATATCTTTGATACAGTGGAGGGTGAATCTTGTTCTTTCATCCTTTCTGTTATTCTGTGTCTTTTAATTGGGAGATTGAGACCTTTGATGTTGAGGAATATCAGTGACCAATGATTGTTGATTACTGCCTCTTAGAACTGTCTATTGTATCCCATGGGGCACAACTAGTATGTTATGTTTTCATTTTCATTGAATTTTAAGACATTTTAAATTTCTTTCTTAATTTATGTCTTAACTAGGTTTTTACTCAGTAGTGAGTTCAGTTTCCATAACTTTGTATAATATCTGCCATTTCTATTGTTGCTGGTATCCAGCTTGAATTCATAGGAGTCAGATAGGATGCAGGGTGCTATTTCATTTATCCTGTATCCATTGAGACTTGCTTCGTGTCCAAATAGGTGGTCACTTTTGGAGAAAGCTCCATGAGTCAATAAGAAGAAAGTTTCTTCTTTTGTGTGTGTGTGTGGAGTGTTCTGTAAGAATGGGCTAAGTCCATTTTATTGACGATATTATTTAAATCAATCCAACATTTCAAGTTTTTTTTTTTTTTAACCTCTGGATGACTTATTAAAATTACTCTCATTGTGTAGGATCGGTATGTAAATTTATATGGAATGGTGTTTCTTTTAAGAATTTGAATGCCCTTGGACTTGGCATAAACATTTAGAACTGCAATATCCTCTTGTTGGAGTTTTCCTTTGATGACTTTCTCTGTTTCTTCTGACTAGGTATGTTTAAAGTCTGCTTTCTCAGATAAAGTGGCTAAATCTGATTCTAGGTCCATTTGCTTTGAATATCTTTTGCTATCCTTCACCTTGTTGTGATTGATATCTATCCTTAACAGTGAGGTATGCTTCTTAGTTGCAACAGAAAGATGAAGGCTGTTTTCTGATATAATCTGTTAGTCTGTGTCTATGGGAGAAATTTATGCTGTTAACATTGAGGGCTATTAATGAGCATTTTTATTAATGGTTGTTATTTTGTTGTTATGATGTCAACATTTCTCTTTTTGAATTTACTGTTATGAGATTTCTTCCTGTGTCTTCTTGAATGTGATTAACTTCTTCAGACTGAAGTATTTCTTCTAGTGCCTCTGTAGAGCTGGATTGGTAGATAGAAATTGCTTAAATTGGTTTTATCAAGGAATGTATTTCTTTATCCTTTGATTATAATTGATAATTTTGATGGGTATAGTAGCCTGAGCTGGCATCTGTGGTCTCTTAGAATTTGTGGAACACATTAGGCCATTCCCTTTTGGCTTTCAGCATCTCCACTGAAAATTTAGGTGTAACTCTTATAGGTTTGCCTTTGTGTAACACTTGGTCTTTTTCCATTGCAGCATTTAATATTCTTTATTCTGTACATTTAGTGTTTTGACAATGTATCATGGGTAATTTCATTCTGGTCCTGTCATGTGGTACTCTGTATGCTTCTTGTATCTTGCCAGGCACCTTCATCAGATTGGAAAGATTTTCTGATTTTGTTTAAAATCTTGTCTATCATTCTTTCTTCTCCTCTCACTACACCGATTGTACATAGGGTCTGGTTTTGTTTTGCTTTTTTAAAAAATGTCCAAGATTTTGTGGATGAGTTTTGCCTGGATTTTTTTTTTCAATTTAACAATTTTTTTGACCGTGCTATCCATTTCATCTACCTAGTCTTCAACACATAAGGCTTACCTCTGAGGTTTTTTTATGACCTCCTAATTTTTCTTTCCAGTTTTATTTAGATTTGTGGACTTTTTTAGTGATTTTATTTCTTTGTTATACCCTATTTTCATATCTTGAATTATTTTCATATTTTCATTCCACTCTCTTTCCATCTCACTGACAGACAAGAAAGGTTTTCTGAATGTTGTACGCCAACAGATCCTTCTGGAAGGAACCCAAACTGAAAGTTTCAATCCATGCTTCACTATCTGTATACATTTTCCTTCCCTTCCTTGTTTATTATATTAACTAGGATTCTGTGGATGATGTTGAAGTGATGAGGACAGACACCCTTGCTTCATCATATTTGATCATAAGAGGGAATTATCTAGCTTCTCACCATAAAGCTTAGTATTAAATAATTGCCATAAAAATCATGGTATTATTAGATATTGGAAGCATTGGAAATTATGGGGACTCCCTGTCATTTCTACACAGATTTTTAGCAAATCCAAGTTACTAAAATATATTAATTTTTTTAAAGGTAAGATTTTAGAAACATATGAGGTTCACAGTAAAATTAAGCTAAAAGTACACTCCCCTTCAATGCAGAAGTATATTTGTTAGAATTGGTGAACCTGCATTTGCACATAATTATCACTCAAACTCCAGTTTAGAGTTCAGTAATAGATAGTTCACAGTCCATGTATTTGAACAAATGAGTGATGACATTTGTTTGAAAGAAAATGGCCACCAAGGGGACAGGCATTTTTAGGATATTTGGCCTTGTTGGAGGAAATGTCACTGTGGGGCAGGCTTTGAGGTCTTTTTCTTTTTTCAAGCTTCCCCCAGTGTGACTGTCATTTGACTTCCTGTTGCCTGCAACATGTAGCAGTCTCAGCTCCAGCACCATGCCTGCCTGCATGCTACCATAACCCCTCCCCCCATCACTTCATGATCATAATGAACTGCACCTCTGAAGCTGTAAGCAACCACCCTCAATTTTCTTTATAAGAGTTGTTCTGATCACCTACCTGCATGGGACCAGACTAGGCCCTTTTCAAAAGGGAGATAGTTGTGTAGCTTGGTCTGTTTTTTAAGGGGCCCCTGGAAATAGAATCAGGATCTATTTCTGCTGTATGAGCTGGCTTTGGGGGAGCCCTTTACCTTTGGTGGGAACCTTGCACAGCCTTGAAGCAAGGGGAGGGGCTCAGACCTGACTCAACTGAATGTACCAGGCTTTGCTGACTCCCCATGGGAGTCTCCCTCCTTTTTACAGGAGGTGATGGGGAGGAAAAGGAAAGCTGGGGGGAGGGCAGAAGAAGGGATGATATGTAGAACGAATAAAAGAGTTCTTGGGGGGAAAAAAGGTCATGGTGGCTCTTCACAGCAATAGAACCCTAACTAAGACAATATGAATTCAGCCTTACAGTGTTTTCTCAGTCCTACACAACAATTTTAATTTCTAAAGTAAACTTAGAACAGAAGCTGGTTCACATAGTGAACAGCATGAAGTTGGGCTATATGGAATCAAATGAAATACTGGAAAAAAGTAGAAAATTGTGCAGGGAGTAGGTATGGTTGTGATAGCAGGACCTAGCAGCATGCAATGCAGAAGCAGGAAGACTCAGGGCAAGGTCCACGTGATGAGGAGTGGCTCTGTGAGAGTTGAAGAGTGAGTCTGATTGGGACACTGCTGTTGGAAGCCTACTGAGTGACAGGAAGCCTAGCTTTGAGGTACCTACCAGAGCCAAAGAAGCAGGACACTATCTCCAGATGTCCCATGCTTTGATGGCAGTGAAGCGCCTGGAAGTCCGAGACTCTGTAATCTATACTCTCAGAAACAGCAAATGACACTCTTGCTCAATCAGGACTGCAGAGCACTGCTATCAGAACAGAAGCCAGCAAAACAGAAGTCAGCAGGCAGGCTAGACAGCATTTATACTCAGTGCTCACAGAGCTACATTCTATTCTGTTTGCTATCTCATTCCTTTTTAGCCCCCCCCCCAAAAAAAACCAGGCTGGTCAGATCACAGAATATCTGTATCTCAGCCTCCCAGAGCTAGGAAAGACATCCATGATTTGACTGTATATATTATTTCTTTTTTTTTTTTATTTTAGGCTTGTAACGATCTGATTTTATTTTACAGTAGGTAGGGAACACAAAGCAATCTTCTTTAGCTTTTCTCACAACATTTTAAATTTGCACATTTATAAAAAGTATTCATCTTACAAATTGTTCTGCAATCCAAATATACAACAGCTTGGAAAACAACATTTAGAAAACAAAATTCAATGTAAAAAGACAGGTTAAAAAAACCCACAACAGTACAGGTTTAATATGGCTCAGATTTTACAGCTTTCTAACTGCATCATCTAAGTCAGAAATCTGTTCCTTCAGATAGCTCCCCTACTCCATGCTAAAGAAATATCTTTATCCCTGGTTCCACTTCACCTTCTGAATCTAGCCAATACTCTCTAGTATCAATTTGAATGTTCCCTTTAAAGCATTTATAAGCAGTACCCACATATGCACTCCAGCACACTGTGTTTTTCCAGTCTGACCCATGCTATCATCTCAGCCACTGCCACACTGCCCTGAAGATGCCAAAGCTTTAGAAGTGTCACCAGGCTTTTGTCTCTCCACAGTTGTTTTCTAGAACAACTTCATTTTTCCTCTTTACCTTTCCCCTCAACTAGACTCTCGGAATCACTGCCCAAAGAGCTTGAAGAAACAAGTTCCTTTGATTTAGGCTTTTCCTTCTGCTCCTGTGGTCCAATAGTGTAGGGGTATTGTGTTGTTTCATGGTAAATAATTGTCCCACCCACTGGTTTAGTAAAAAGCGCTGATGGGCCAAAGGCAGACAGGAAGAGTGGGTGGGGCTACCAAACTAAAAACTCTGAGAACAGGAAGCAGCAGCAGAATGACAGCGAGAAGCCAGAAGAAGCAGAGGACAACCATGCTGCTCTAAAGAAAAGGTACCGAGCCACATGGCTGAACAAGATAAGAAACATGGGTTAGATGAAGGGTAGAGAGCTAGCAGGTTATATGCCTGGGCATGAGGCCGATCAGCAAAAACTATTGAAAGCACCTGTGTGTCTCAGCGGCTCTGTGAGTCTGTGAGTCCAAACATTGAGGTAAGGCCGGAAAGTCCAGGCCAGAAACCTCATACTACACAATAGCCTCTCACGTTTGCTCCTCCCAACTCTGCCCCTTCCTTTTCAGTCAACCTTTATCAGTGGCTGCCTGCCTCTCCACCATCTCCTCTGCCCTCACCATTCTCTCGTCTATAAGAATTTCCATTCCCCACTTTTTTGCTGTCAACTCAATGCCAATTACTGATATTTTCCCTTTGGTCTTCTGTTTTCTTTTGTCTTTTTCCTCTCCACTCAGACCCAATGTAACTAATGACACACACTACTGTCAGTGACATCCTGAAGTGATTGGCACCAGAGAGGTGATTAATTTTTTTATTTGGCCATTACTATGCTTTTGCTGTTTGTTCCTCGTTGGTAGTGATTTTTTTTTAAGGCAATGATCTAATGAAGAATAGTACTGGCGACCATTTCTAGTGCCCTGATAATCAGTCTGAGAACAACCCTAAAATAACCAAATCCTTTCTTTTGGCAGTAAAAATATCTCCCTCAGAAAACATAAGACAGATTTAAAAATCAAAATTAAAACCAATAAAACAAATTTAACCAATAGCGTAACTCCAGATACTTAAGTTTCTATATAAAAGCACAAACAATATGAAAAGGGCAACATAAATCCTCCAAATATTACAAATTCTACAATAATGACCTATAAGTTGAAGAAAATTATAAGAAAATCTAGAAAAAGGACTCAGAGAATGGTTACGAATATGTTAAAAGAAATTAAAGAGGATCCAAATCTGTTGAATGACTTTCAAGAAAACATAAGCAAACAGATGAACGAAATGTAGGTTGATGCATGATATAAAAGAGTAATTCAGTGAAGACAAAGAAATTCTGAAGAAGACTGAAGCTTAAACGTTGGAAGTGAAAATTTGAAAACAATAAATGAAATCAAAGCCCCATAAAAGGTTTCACCAATAGAATGGATCTAAAAGAGGTCAGAAGTTGGGCGTGGTGGATCACATCTTTAGCCCCAGCAATTGGTCCTGGGCAGGCAGGTGTCTGTGAGTTTGAAGTCAGCCTAGTATATATAATGATTTCTAGGTCAGCAGGGGATACACAGTGAAATTCTGTCTCAAAAAGGAAAGGTGAGCAAAAGAATATTTTGTGTAAAGACAATTTGTAACATTGTTAGAACATTCTAAGAAGGACAAAGAGAAGTTAATAAAAAGAAATGAGTGGTACTTTCAAGATATATGAAATATAATGGAGAAAAAAAATCTAAGAATCATTACCAAAGAGGAAATAGTGTTCATTTTAAAGACAAAAAAAAATTTAAAAAACCATATAAGAAAATTTTCCCTAATTAAGGAAATACATGGTAATTATGATAAAAGAAACATTTAGCATACTAAACAAAAGACCTGAAAATGAAACCTTCCTGGCATAATTAAACCACTAAATATGCAGAATAAAAATGTTTATTAAAAACAGAAAGAGTCCTTGAGTCTATTGTTGTTATTTTCTGTGTGTGTCTCTTCTACCGCAAATGGTTTTTACAATCTTTCTGGCTCAGTTACCTCAGAGCTCTCTGAGTCCGAGATGAGAGATTTAATGGAAACATCCCATATAGAACTGAGTGTTCTGAGGTCTCTCATTCTCTGGACACTAAGGAATCAGATCCTCTGGACACAAAAGGACTGGCGGATGTACATATGAACTCATAGAGACGGAGGCAGCATACACAGGCCTGCACAGGTCTAAGCCAGATGAGAGCCCAGAGCTTACAGAAGTGGACACAAGCCCCCACCCCAGCACAGAAGCTATCTCAAGTTGACAATTTGTTTTCTCCATATGGAATCTCACTGCGTCTATAGACTATACTTAAAGGCAGGCCTCATGCCCAGTAGTAGATGACCAAGACCAGACAAATTTAGTTTGTCTCACTGCATTATCAGGGAATTTTTTAACTGCACAGGCCTTTTTATTCTTTTATATTATAGTTTTTAATTTTATTTTTATGGGATTTCTATGGAAGTTTCTATATCTGTATGTGTTTTTTTTCTGCCTTTTGTTTTTTTCAGTTCATTTGTTTATGTTGTCCAATTTGTTATTATTATTGTTATTATTATTATGCCTACTTGTTTTCTGATGAGAGAAAGCAGGAAAGAATATGGATTTGAGTCTATGGAAAGATGGGGAGACTCTGGAAGGAGTTGGAGGAGAAGAAACTGTAATCAGAATACATTGTATGAGAAATATCTATTTTCAATTTTAAAAAGAAAGTATAAGAAGAGTATTACCAAGGAAAACAATTGTAAGAGGAGCTTATTCCTCAGAACACACACACACACACACACACACACATTGTGTGTGTGTGTGTGTATGTGTAGAGGACTATCAATTGCCAACCCAGACTATTATACCTAGCAAAACTATCTGTCAGAATTGAAGTAAAAAGCAAAGCTTTCCACAATAAAAATATGTTAATGAACTTATGACCCCTAAATAAGCTAAGCCAGTTCTACTAAAGATAATTGAAAGAATCCTTCAGATTAAGCAGAAAGATAAACACACCTGTGAGGCTAGTGAACAAATTGTACTAGAACAATGGTAAAGCTAGAGAAAATAGAAAGACACCAAATATGGAATCATCAAAATAGCAGGAACTAATATACGTCATTCAGTAATAACTGAATAACTAATGGCCATCAGGCTTATCAGCCAAGCAGTTTTATCCACCAAGTTATCTTTCTTGCCCCTAGCTTCTAATTTTATCTGTGGCTATTTATGTGGAAGTGTACGCCGAGGGCACGGAACTAGAGGGGTTCTCAAGAGGTGAAAGGGAAGCTTTAAGAGAGGGAGACAGTGAAGGTACTATACCTATGACCTGAAAGTAGCTGAGGAATGAGGGTAGGCAGGGAAAGGCAGTGTCTTAGTTAGGGTTTCTATTGCTGGGAGAGATACCACGACTCTTATAGAGGAAAACATTTCATTGATGTGGTGTCTTCAAGTCCAGAAGTTTAGTCCATTATCATCATGGCGGGGAGCATGGCGGGGAGCATGGCGGTGTGCAGACAGACATGCTGCTGGCTATGTCTTTATCAGAAGGAAGTAGAACTGAAGCACTGGGCATGATTGAGGCACAAATAGTCCTCAAAGCCCACCCCACAGTGACAAACTTCCTCCAACAAAGTCACGCCTTCTAACAGTGCCACTCCCTATGAGATTATGGGGACCAATTACATTCAAACTGCCACAATAGTGGGGTAAAGCAATGAAAAGAGGGTGGAGGACAGCTGTCAGGATGTATGGAAATGCCACAGGGACAACCCTGCCTTGCAAGCTAATTTAAAAAAATATCAATTTAACTTTAATATTTTTACTAATATAAAAAACATATATTAAGGTACCATGTTATATTTCACTGTATAGTGTTGTTAAATACACCTGTCTTCAGAAGTATCTATTATTTCTTTAAAGTTTTAAAAATCTTTTCTTCCATCAGTTTGGAATATACAGAGCTCTCACTTATTCTTGCTGTTGCCCTCACTCTCATTGCTGAGAATCGAACTCAGGATCTTGGATAAGCTGGGCAAATGCTCTCAGGGATGACAGCCCAGCCTTGGGGTGTGTACTATTATCCAAAGTTGACTACTGTGCAATAGTACATTAGAACTTCTTGCTTCTAGTTGCAACTCAGAAGCAACTGGTCAGTCCTCTCCTAACCTCAAAATATTTTACTACATCCATTGCCCAGTTATGGCTTGGGCTCTAGGCAAACTTTGCTCAAAGAAAAGAAGACAATAGTGCTATCTTTGCCTTGATAACTTCGTATACATATATCATGTATTATGTTCATATCATCCCTCTAAACATACTGAGTTCATTTTTCTTCCCATCTCATCCCCTATTTTTATGTCTTTTTTTTAAGGTCACTAAATTTAATTAGAGTTATTGTGTGAGAATGAGTAGGGAACTATTAATTAACAATAATTCTAACAAAGCAGTAGGGACTCTTAATAGTCCCCCCCCCTCCGTACAAAATAAAATGTTAGTAGATCCAATTTTGTGCAGATAACTGTGAAGGTAACTGTAGCCACAGTCACTATAAATCATGAGTAGAACAACAGCCATGTCATATCTAGCTGAGGGCATCCTGTTCATACAGAGTGCCCCTCAGGCCATCAATGGGGCGGCATGGATGCCCCACACAGAACTGAGCACTCTGCAGTCTTCTTATTTTTAACACATTGACCAGTAAAGAGTTTCCATTTTAATGTTCACCCACTACAAAAATGAGCTTCCCTGACAAAGTTGAAGAGAAGCGTTAGTCTATGCATATAACCATGAATATTTAGAAGGACATCTAACTGCATGGGCCTTTAACAAAACATCAAGAGTAGATCCACCCAAAAGCTTTTGACCTGCCCAGCTGTGGGCATGTATTATATCAAATGGAGCAGTCCACAGATCTAATCAGAAAGTGGTGGATCAGCTCCCAGATAGTCATGACATTATTCTATCAGTGAGCATGTCCTGCCTGGTAGTCACTATTGTAGTGTGAAGTGTCCACAGCTGAGCAAGACTGTTAACGAACTATTCCTGGCACTCTGCAATGCACCATTTAGCATCAGGAACACTAGCTTTGAGAAAGGAAGCTTTCAGCTTAGTTCTAGCTTCATTTTGTGTTATTCAACAAACATGTATGATATCTCAGCAACACAATCTTACCATCTAGTTATAGTGGGCAACCAGGAGAAATAACAGCAGTCTGTATGGTATAAACCTCTAGAGACTTTTTGGTCAACAACTCTTAGGAAGATGTCATACACCAGGCACTGGGACTTTTGTTTAAAAACCTATGGCTTCTGGAAACAGAATTATCCACCCATGAAAGGCACTGCTGTTCAAAAGTCATTAGATTTAAATTACATTTTTTAGTTAAGATAGAACATTGTGGATTTTCATATTTCCTTAGTATGATCAACCTTCCCTCAATTCCTGTTCCACACCTAACACTCTCCTGGTGCTATGAAACCTTTCCATACCTCAAACTCCATCTATTGTCACATCATAATGTGTTTCATAACACTTTCCCTACCCCACCCACCATGCTGTGGCTTCTTTCTTAATTCTTAGCTATAACAGACATATATTACAACTTAAATATGAAAATACAAAAATTTGAAGACAGGATTTATTCATGAAAAAGAAAATAATGGTCGTTGTCTTTCTGAGCCTGGAATGTCTCACTAAATATAATGTAATGTTTGCTAATAAAATCCATTTTCCAGAAATTTTCATAATTTCAATTTTTAGTACTAAATAGAATTTCATTGTGCAAATACACCACATTTTCACCATCCATTCACCTGTTAGTGACCACTAGACCAACTCTATTTCCTAGTTATTGTGAATAGAGAAATATTGAATATAGGTATGCAGGTATCTCTGTCACCGGGCATACAGTCCTTTGTGTGTGTACACAAAAAAGTTACAGTTGGAACATAAGAATTCTACTTTTAGCTTTTTTTTTTTTTTTTTAAGAAAACTACATATTGATTTCTGCATCAATTTACACTCCAACCAGTGAATGAGGAAAGGCGCTTACTTTTCTTCACATCTTTGCCAGAATTTGTTTTCTTGATGCTACTTGTTTTTATCAGAGTTCTCTAGAAGAGAGAGAACCAAGGACTGAAGATATATATAGCTGAGAGCTGAGAGCCCAGTCCTTGAGGCAGAGTGACCATGTCTTTTACTAGAGGATGCTAAGTGGCAGTTACCCAATCCTCAAACAGCAGTGCCTCAGAATTCCTGATCTGACATCGGAGCCCGGAAGGTTCCTGGAGAGCCACTGGTCTCTAGTGGTGAAAGCAGCAACAATAGGGCAGATCAACTCATCAGATAAAGGGAAGGCAAAGAGGAAAAGGTGAGATGATCTTCCTTTGGCCACACCATTTAATCCACCAGAAAGTGCTGCTCACAGTTGGAGTGGGCCTTCCTATGTCAGTCAAGGCAATCAACACAGGTGGAGCTTACTACTTAGGTGATTATAACTTATGTCAAGTTGACATTAAAATTGGCACAATACTAATTATTCTGTCTGATGTGGGGTAAAATCACAAAGTAGTTTTAATTTGCATTTCTCTTATGGCTAAGAATATGGGGGGAAGTGTTTTTTGTTGTTGTTATTGTTATTTATTTTTGTTTTTTTTTCTTCTTTGAAACAGAGGTTTCACTGTGTAGTCCTGGCTGACCTGGTTACTATGTATCAACAGTCACTTAGTCACTGTTCTGTTGCTGTGAGGAGCCACCATGATTAAGGCAACTCTTACTATTTATTTTAAAAGAATATTACAGTTTCAGAGATTTAATTATCATCATGGCAGGAAGAACTGGAACAGCACCTGAGAGTGACATCCTGACCCAGGAGAGAGAGAGAGAGAAAGAGAGAGAGAGAGAAGGAGGGAGGGAGGGAGGGAGAAAGAGAGAAAGAGAAAGAGAGAGGGAGGGAGGAAGGGGGGAAGGAGAGAGGGAGGGAGAGAGAGAGAGAGAGAGAGAGAGAGAGAGAGAGAGAGAGCGCCTAGGCCTGGCATGGTTTTTTGAAACCTCAAAGCCCAACCCTAGCAACATACTTCTGTTAACAAAGCTATACCCCCTAATCCTTCTAATCCTTTCAAAGAGTTACAGTCCCTAGAGACTAAGCATTCCAATATGTGAGACCTCACAGAGATCTGCTGCCTCTGTCTCCCAGGTGCATGTATTAAAGGTGTGTGTCTTCAGCCCTGCTGATAGTAAAAACTTTTAGAAATGCTTATTATTTGTACTTTTTTTTTAACATTTTCTTCTGCTTATTTTATTGATTCTTAGTTTGTAGTAGGTGGTTTCTGGCCCAGACTTTTGGGCCTAACCTCAAGGTTTAGGCCTGCAGACCCCCAAATGTGTACACCCACTGAGACACAGATGCTTTCATTAATTTGAGGCTGATTGGCCTAAGGCTCAGGTATATCACTTGCTAGCTCTCTACCCTTCATCTAACCCATGTCTCTTGTTCAGTCATGAGACTGGGTACCTTTGCTTAGAGCAGCATAGTTGTCCTCTGCTTCCTGAGGCTTCTCTCTGGCGTTCTGCTCTGTGCTTCCTGTTCTCAGAGTTTTTCTTAGTCTGGTAGCCCTGCCCACACTTCCTTCCTGCCTTTGGCCAATCAGCGCTTTTTATTAAACCAGTGGGTGGGACAATTATTTACCATGAAACAATACTATACCCCTACATATCCCCTGTTCTCCTTTTAAAACAAAAAGAACTCCAAATCTAATATTCTTTCCCCCCTTATCTATAACAACTTATAAACAACACTGTAAATAAACAGGAACATCCATAGTCCATGTTTTGGGAATGTGGGCGTTGTTCTCTAGGTTGCTTCTTGCTGAATGGGGACATTGGCAATCTCAAGGGAATCCAAAGAAAAGTGTAGGATTATACACAACTCCTTAGTAGAGTAATCTGTAAGTCTGGGTCAACTCAGTCAGTCTCCTTGAAATTGTTCTAGATACAGAGCTCAGGAAACTTCAACAGAGGTGCTCTGAAATGCTGAATCATCTGGTCCATCCATTTCCAATGGAGAATTTTTAGGGGGTCTTCCTCTATCAAACTTTATGTTCTTTATCCAAGAATAAATCCACAGTTTCTCATTTTCTGTGAAAATAAAAGAAAAACTTCTTCTCCAAAGTAGCATATCTTTGCTTTTTAATTTTAAAGTAAACTCATTTACAAAATATATAGTTCGAATTAATCCAACAGCATTTATAATCAACTGTTTTTTAGCAGCTTTTACTAAGTCATTTTCGGTCAAGATGCTTAAAGATAAGACAATAATATACAGTATCCAGACATTCTTTGTATTTTCCATCTTTACATAGCTTTATTTATTTATTTATTTATTTATTTATTTATTTATTTATTTATTTATTTATTCATTTATTCATTTATTCATTTATTCATTTATTTATTCTATTTCTTCTTTAAGGGCTTTCTCTACCTCTTTTTTTTTTTTCTAAGTCTATGTATATATATTTTCAACACACTCTAAACCATTTAGGCTTTTTTTTAAAAACTGTCTTTACTGTATATTTATTTCTTAACTTTTTCTGTCTCTGACCACACCTTTGCTTGGCTAGGGTGATTAACTCCACCCAGATTCTTCTATTTCTTACAGTTTCTGAACACACCTTTAATCTGCCAGGATTCAAGGTTTGTAGGATGGGTGGATGGCTCCACTCTTTGTATTTTCTAATTCTCTGTTCAAGGAATAGCTGACAAAGTCTTTCTCTCCTTTTGTAGGCTTATGTCTTAGTTAGGATTACTACTGCTGTTACAAAAGACCCACAACCAAAAAGAAGACTCAAGGGGAAAGGCTTTATTTGGCTTACACTTCCACATCCCTGTTCATCATCAAAAGAAGTCAGGGCAGGGACATTTAAGAAGCTAGAAGCAGGAGCCATGAAGGAGCGTTGCTTACTGGCTGTTTCAACATGGCTTGCTCAGCTTGATTTTTTTATAGAAGCCAAGACCACAAGCCTAGGAGTGGTGCCACCCACAGTGGGCTGGGCTCTTCCCTAAAGAAAATGCTTTACAACTGAATCTTACGGAGGAATTTTCTCAATCAAGGTCCCCTCCTTCCAGATAGCTCTAGCTTTTCTGTCAAGTTGACATAAGACCAGAAGCACAACCTATCTCTGGGCATTCTACTTCATTGATTTTCACGTTTGTTGTGTGCCAGTTCTGTGCTGTTATATTATAGCTCTGTAGTATAAATTAGAGTCAGATCTTGACAGAAGACTAACATAACGATTTTCACTTAGAAAAATACTGTGGTTATGGGGTCTCTTGTCCATTTGTGTGATAATTTTAATTTTTTTTATTTCTGTGAATGTATGATTGCTTTTGGTAGGGTAGCCATTTTCGGAATATTAACTATTCTATTCCATGAGCATGGAATTTCTTTCCATCTCCCACCATTTTCCTTGATTTCATTTTTCAGATTTAAAATTTTTCATTCTACACTTCTTGGATTTTTATTCCAAGTTATTTTTTGAGGTTTTGTGAATGGGACTGTTTTCTGAATTTCTTTCTCCATATGTTTGTCATTGATACTTAGGCAGTTTTCTGGTTTTCTGTTAATTTTGTATCCTGTCACTTGGCTGAAATGTATATCAGCTATGGGAGTTTTCTGGTGACGTCTTTAGGGTCACTTACATACAGAATCAGATTATCTGCAAATGAACATACAATGACTACTTTTCCTGTTTGTACCCCGTTTATTTGTTTCTCTCGTGTTGTTGTAGCTAAGATGTTGTAACTACTTTCCCTATTGTAATAGACATCACTGGCAAAGGGCTTACTTTGGTTCACAGGTTCCAGGGTCATTAGCCTTAGCAACAGGAGCAGGTCACATTGCACCTACGATCAGGAAGCAGAGGGAAATGAATGGTAGCTTTCTCCTATAGTTCAGTTCAGGACCCAGCCCCAAGAAATGACGCCATACACTTTCAAAATGAGTCTTTCAGTCTCTATTAACCCAATCAGTACCATCCCTCATAGGCATGGCCAGAGACTAACCGAATCTAGAAAATCCCTCAAAGGTGTACAAATAAACTTGTTTTCTTGGTGATTCTAGATGTTGTCATTGATAATTAATGTTAACCTTGATAAATTTCCAGCACTACACTGCTTAGAAATGAAGAGAGTAGATATTTCTCTGCTTCTGAGTTTAGTGGGAATTCTTTAAGTTTTGCTGCTTTTAACATAACGTTGGTTGCAGGTTTGTCATACATAGCATTTACTGTGTTCAGATATGTCCCCTCCCCATTCCCAATCTGTCCAGGGCTTTTATAATGAGGATGTGTTTTGTCAAGGCCTCCTGAATCTCTTGTATTATGCAATTTCTGTCCTTGAGTTTATCTACGAGATTAATTACAGTATTTATTTGTGTATTTGCATCCCTCCCTGCATGCCTGAAAGGAAGCCAAGCTGATGGTGACCAGTGATCTTTTCTAATACACTCTTGAATAGGGTTTGTAAGTGTCTTATTGAGGAATTTGGAGGTTATGTTCACCAGGGAGTTTAGTCTGTAATTTTGTTCTTTTGTTGTTCTTTATCAGCTTTGCTATCAGTTCAATGCTGGCTTCAGAAAATTAACTTGGAAACATTCCTTCCTTTTATGCTTTATGGAATATTTTGAGAAGCATTGGTTTAGTTCTTTAAAGGTCTGGCAGAATTCTGCAGTGAATCCATCTGGAGGATTTTTAGTCAGAAAAATTTTTTATTACTGTTTTAATCTTTCTGATGGCTATACACACACACACACACACACACACACACACACACACACACACACACACACACACACACACACGCAAGCATGTGCACACACATTTATCTCATCTTGGTTTAAATTTAGTAAGGCAAATCATCTGGTAATTTATCCATTTCTTTTAGATTTTACAATTTGGTGGAATATACATTTTTAAGAAATGTCTTTGGATGATTTTCTGGATTTCATTGCTGTCTGTTATAATGTCTTTTGTTTTCTTTCTATTCTTATTTGAGTCCTTTCTCCTTCTTTTGGTTAATTTGACTGGGGATGTTTTTAGTCTTGTTTATCATGTTTGTTTGTCTTGATATAGTGTCTCATGTATCCTAAGAGGGCCTTAAACTCTCTCTTGTTTTAAGTTGTGTGTGTGTGTGTGTGTGTGTGTGTGTGTGTGTGTGTGTGTGTGTGTGTGTGTGTGTGTGATGTGTGCATCCGTCATGTGGAGTTCAGAGGATAACTCTAACTATGGAACTCAATTCTCTCCTTGCGACATTGTTTTCTGGTATCCAAGTTAGGCTGGCATCAGTCTTGTTCTGTGAATAATTTTAACCAGTAAGTCCTCTTGCTATCTTGATCTTGAACTTCTTACCCTCTTGCCTCAATCTCCTGATTGCTGAGATTACAGGTGTAAGTCACCTAGCACATATGCCACACCAAATTTATATAGTTCTGAAGATCAAAACCCAGCTTTAGATGCTAATTAAATATTCAAACAACTGAAGGTCATTTCCAAATAATCCCTTTTATTATTTGTTTACATCATTGATTTCTGTCCATGTGCTATTATTTATTGCCATTGATTAGTATGGGTTTGTGTTTGCTTTTCCAAAACCTTACCATATATCATGAAGTTTTTTATTTGAGAGCTCTCAGATTTTGTAATTAAGCAGCTACAACTATAGGAGTCTCTATAAGGCTTCATTTCATTCAGTTCTCAAAATTTCATTTTATTTTGATTTCATCGATGAGACTACTCATCGTTCAATAGTGTTATTTACTGTACGTGAACTTGTCTATTCCCTGTACTTTTTCTAATTGTTGATTTCTGGCTTTATTCCCTTCTAGTCATATTACTATAAAAGGTTTTTTCACTTTTTTCTATAGCCTTTAAGATTTGATTTGCATTCTCATATGTCATTTGTTTCAGAATAAATGCCATATACTCAAGGAAAAAATGTGTATTCTGTAGTGTTTGGATGTAAAGTTCTTTAGATATCTGTGAAATGATGTCATTTAAGTTTAATGTTTCTCTATTTACTTATGTTTTGTTTTTGCTCTGGATGACCTGTCTATTGAAGTGAGTAGAACACTGACGTCATCTACTATTAGTGTGCTAAAATATGTTATAGAGTGTCAGTTAACATACAGCTTTATATATAGCTGTGTTTGTATTTGGTGTGCATATGCTTAGAATTTAATCTCCTTTTAATGGTTTAATTATGTACTTTTAATCATCATGACCCAATTTATTCCTTCTGACTATTTCTGGTTTACAATTTATTTTGTCATTTGTTAGAACTTTGATACATGCATGTTTTCTGATTCAATCTTATTGGAAAACTTTTACCTAGTCTTTCATCCTAAGTTAATGCTGGTCTTTGAGGGTGAAATTTGTTTCTTGGAAGCAACAAATGAGGAGTCCTGTTTTCTGATTTAATCTTCTAGTCTGTGTATTTTGATTGGGGAATTTATATTCAGACTTATTATTAAAGTATGTGTATTGACTTGTTGATTCATTGACTTTTGTAGTGCGTGGTGTTCTACTTCTTTTTCTTAAAACTTTTCTGGAATCCTCCCCCCGCCCCTCCTTGGCCTCTTGGATATGTTCGTGGTTCTCTTCAGTTTAGGGTACTTCCTCTAATATTCTCCTGCTTTTTTTCCCCTCGTGATAATGGAAAGTTTTTATTTATTCTTCTATTATAACAGATAATTGTGCGTTGTGTAGTAGTAGTAGTGTGTGTTGGCACCTGTGCTCTTTTGGAACTTGAAATGCACTGTCCATGCCAGAAGGCTTTTAGAATTTCTACTGAAAATGTGCCTGTTATTCCAAAGGGCCTGCATCTACATTTGAGTAATTCCTTCTCTATTTCAGCTTTCAATAACCTTTCTTCTTTCTATGTTTAGTGTTTTGGCTACAATGTGCTATGTGAATATTTATTTTCTCTTCTTACACATTTGGTGATGGGCATCTATTTCTATAGATTTGGAGAAACTTCTTCTATGATGTTATTGATAATATTTTCTACACCTTTGATGCAGAATTCTTCTCCTTTTATGCCCACCATTTTCAGGTTTAGACTTTTAATGTCAGCCCAAAAGTCTTCTGTGTTCATTTTTTTTAATATGCCATTGATTCTGACCTAATGATACATTTCTTCTGCTCTATCTTTAATCCCTGATATTCTTCCATAAAGCTTTTCCCTGAGCTTTTATTTGACTTTTTCGTTCATTTATTTGTTCAAGTGCTTGGGTCTCCAGAGGAACTTGGCTGCACTTCACCTTCTGCAGTGTTTTTCAGAGACTCTAACCCTGCCACACGGTGCCAACCCACAGCTTTTCTCTATAACTTGGTTTTCACTGCTACTGAGGCTGGACCTTCACCACTGGCTTGTCCAGCCTCTCTCAGTGTCAAGCCTCAGCTTCTCTCCATGACTTTCTGAGTTGGGGTACAATACAACAGGGGCTGTGACAGGAACAGAATAGGGAGTTTTGAAACCTCTAAACTCATGAGCCAAGATATATGCTGTGTGGTAGAAGCTGCCCTTGTCAAAAATGTGATTTTTAAATAATGTTTCTGTTAATTGTGGGGAAACTATAACTATAACCCCTCATGCTCATTAATACATTTTGAAACAATTATCTCTATTGCAATGGAAAATGGTACTATTCCAAAAATGAAAAATTAAAAATAAGTTGTTATAGATGTTTCTAAAACATTTTGCCTATAACATTTCATATACTTGAATGTGAGCAATTAAAAATAACCCAGGCTGTTACCAAGACAATAGGTCGCTCTCCATAAACTGACAGCAAGCCTTCATTGATGAAGACAGCACCTACACAACTCACTGAATATGGAGAAGTCATGCTGGGCCCTACATGGAGCCTTAACATGGAGCCTATGTTCTAGTATCTAGTACAGTAAGGTACTCCCCACACCATCAAAAGAGAAATGCAAACATAAAGCCAGCCACAAACTCTTTATCTACAATGGTGTACTACCTGTGCAATATGGTAGGTCAGTGGTGGTACAAAGCTTGTGGGAGTAACCAACCAATAACTGACTTAACTTAAGAACCCAATCCACAAGATGGAACCCATATCCAACACTGCTTTGGTGACCAAGAACCAGAGACTAGATAGCCCAGGAAAGCTAGGGATGAACCAAATACTACTGCTCTAAAAAAGAAAAAAAAAACTGTAGTGATAAAATGACTCCTACTGATGTTGCAGTATGCTTTGCTCAGCCATCATCAGAGAAGCTTCTTCCTGAAGCACATGGAAGCAAATACAGAGACCCACAGCCAGAAATTACACAGAAAACAAGAGACCTTGGAACACTTAGCCTGAATTGGTATGTCTCCAAGCACTCAGAGCTCAGGGAACGTCTGAGGAGGAGGAGGAAAGAGTTGAGCCATAGGGAATGGAGGACACAAAGGGAATGGGGCTCTTTAAATCAATGTGATCACAGCTCGTGTGAACTCATAGAGACCTCACACAGCCTGCCTATTTCTGTACCTGGTCCTCCTAGTCTATATTATAGCTTCCGGGTGAGTGTTTTCATGGGACTCTGAGGGTGCAAACAAGTATGTTTCTGATTCTTGGGTCTTCTATTGAGCTCTTTCCCTTCTGTTGGTTTGTCTTGTCCAACTTTGATGGGATAGTTTTTGTTTTACCTTAGTTATTTCATTTTGTTATATTTAAGAAAATTAATGGATGAATGAATACCTAGCCTTTAGGGTTAACAACTGAACTGTCATTTATATCTAATGGGAAAGGGGAAAAGTCAGTTTTCTCCTATAGAGTAACCCTGGGTATATCAACCACTCCAGGGCAGACCTCAAGTTCAACAGTAGTTAAACAACATATAATGGACTCCGCAGTTTTTTTTTTGTGTGTGTGTGTGTGCTTTTGCTTATGGTTTGTCCATTTTGTGTGATGTTTTATTTTGTTTTCCTGTTTTCAGGTGGGTTTTTGTATTGGGTTTTTGTTTTTATGGAAAGAACTTTCAGTTAGGAGGATAGAAAGGGGAGAGAATCTGAATAAACTTTGGGAGAAGGAAAGAATATGATCAAAATATATTTAAATTTTAAAAATTTTCAATAATAAAACATTATTTAAAAGGAAAAAATAAAATTACATATGCTCAAGTCTTTGACCTGGCCTATTCTGAGCACCCCCACTTGCACTACAGTCAATCTCTAGGCATCCACCAGGAATCTCTCTACCAGAAACCATCCCTCTGGTCTCTTCTGTGCAGCATCTAACCACCCCAGACTCTGTACCCAGATGTCTCCTCTCCTCCTCCAAGGGTCTAATCTCCTGATTCCCTGTGATCTCCCCTTTTCTGCAACTCTTCAGATCTAGCCTGGGTCCCCAAATCAATGCACCAGCCTAGTCTGAACTCTCACCAACATTGAAAACCAAGCCCATATCTTCTCTCTAGAACCTACGAGTTCTGTAGAAATGCTTGCCAATTATAATTATCTAAATGAACTCCAGGACACAGAATTTAAGAGAACAGTCATAACTCTCATCTAAGAATTCAAGGAATTTAAAGAAGATACCAACAAACAGCTTAATAAAATCAAGAAGAAGAGTATTAATGGAACAAATATCTGAGTAATGCTCAATAAATCCCAAACGTAAGATTGATGGAGGCAATGCAGGACTTGAAAATGGGATTAAATCGGAAGATAAAATCATCAAAGAGTACTTGAGCTGAAATGAGGATGGGATGAGAAATCTCCATTTTTTAAAATGAGATCACCAAAACAAAACAAGTGGTTCAGCTCATGCTGGTGAAGATGTGGAGTGAGAGGAACACGGATCCATTGCTGGTAGGAGCTCAGACTTGTACAACCATCATTTGTTGTCTATAAGAAATACATCTGAGTTTTAAAAATAGGCACCATGGTAGGGTAAAAGAAAGGACAAAAATATTTCAATGAAACAGGACTCAGGAAGCAAACAGGCATCGCTCTCCTAATAATAGACAAAGTAGACTTCTAATGGAAACTGCTCAGAAGAGATAAAGAGGGACCCTTTAGTCTAATCGAAGGAACAGTTAACAAAGACTAAATTCCTATCCTAAGCATATACGTAGCAATCTCTGGGGCACCTAATTTTCAGAAAAAAAAAATACTGAATTTAAAGGCACAGATTAACAGCGTTACATTAGGTGATTTCAATACTCCACCTTCTTGAACAGATAGGTTAACTGAACAAAATAACAACAGAATTAATTGATATCATACATCCAATGTACTTAACAAATATCTAGAGAATATTATATTCAGATACCGAAAAAAATACCCCAAATTGAAAAACTCAACTCACATATAAAGGAACCAGAACATGAAAGCTTTTCTAAATAGACCACATGTTGTATCTGTTATAGAAAAATAATAAAATATTATAAAAAACCAACATTATATTTTATTTTAAATATTTTATTTAAAAAAGCAAATTCTTTTCAAATAAAAAAGATTTAAAGCACTCTCTTTATCCTGTATGGCCACAATGCATAAAATGTAAAATTAACAGCAAGGTGAATTTCTAGACACACCAAAAATAAACCAAGAAAAAAAATCATCAACTTAAATAAACCCATGAAGGGAGATTGGAACAGTAATAAAAAGCTTTCTAAATGTGTAAAAAAAAATAAATAAATCAAGACTAGGTTCAAGTAGCATTCTACCAGACATTCAAAAATGATCTACAGCCAATCCTTTTCAAACTATTCACATGTCAAGAAAATAAAGAAGGGAGGGAGGGAGGGAAGGAAGGAGAGAGGGAGGGAGGGAAGGAAGGAGGGAGGGAGGGAAGGAGGGAAGGAAGAACTGCCAACTTCTACCAAGTGAGTATCACTCTAAAATCCTAACTAGGTAAAAAATACAACAAAGAAAACTAGAGATTATTTCATGGACATATCCTCAAAAATGCTCTATAACATACTTGCAAACAAAATGCAAAGATATACAGAAAAGACTGTATTATGCCATGACCATCTTTGCTTTATCCCCAAAATGCAGGCATATTTCATCATGTACAAATCAACAAATAATGTTTTTGAAACACATGAGTGAACTTTAAAACAAAGATCACATGATCATCTCACTAGATACGAAAAAAATCTTTGACAGAAACAAACATGCCATCGTGATAAAAGTCATCTAGGATGTAGGGTTAGAAGCAACCTCAACACAATAAAAGCTATATATGAAAAACCAACATCCTTCCAAACAGAGCAAAGCTGCAAGTAATTTTACAAAAATCAAGACAGAGACAGCGATATCTATGACCTACTAGCTCAAGCAATAATGCAAAAGAGGAAAATGAAAGGGATACAAACAGTGAAATAAAAAGTTAACTATCCTTTCTCATTTACAGATGATATGATATGATACATTAGAGATCCAAAAAATTCTAGCAATAAAATTTGAAAAAAAAATAATGATGTGGCAGGAGACAGAACCAAATTGTACAAATTAGTAGCTTTTCATGAACATAAAACATACAGAGAATATCATAGACACATTCTCATTCACAATAGCCTCAAAGAAAATAAAATGTCTAGGAATGAACCTAACCAAGGGAGTAGAGACCTCTACAATAAAAATCTAGAGCCTCTAGTGAAATAGAGAAAGACACTAGATAGTGGAAAGATAGCCTCCGGGGCTGGTAGAATTAACATTGTAAAAAGTGACCACTCCACATCTGCCACCGTAGCCCTCTTTTCTGTCTCCCCAACTTTATGTATGAAGACGCAACCTGGGAATGGGTTGAGGTGTTGAGGCATCCAGGATTTGCCTGGCCACTATCTTGAAACCAGTTTAGTAACAGTGATATTATGAATAAAAGTCTTGCTATGAACATAGTTGACAAGGGTCCTTGTGATGTGGTTGAGCATCTTTTGGGAATATGCCCAAGAATGGTATTGCTGGGTCCTGAAGTAGGTCTGTTTCCAGTTTTCTGAGAAACTGCCATATTGATTCCCAGAGTGGCTGTACAAGTTTACATTTCCACCAGTGGTGAGGAGTGTTCCCCTTACTCCACATCCTCTCCAACATAGGCTCTATAAGTGCTTTTGATCTTAGGCATTCTGACAGGTATAAAATGGAATCTCAGAGCTGTTTTGATTTGCACTTCCCTGATGGATAAGGATGTTGAGCAACTCTTTAAATGTCTTTTGGCCATTTGAGAATCTTCTGTTGAGAATTCTCTGTTTATATCTGTACCCCATTTTTAAACTGGGTTATTTGGGGGTTTTTTGATGTCCAGTTTGTTGAGTATTTTATATATTTGGAGATCAGCAAAGCAAAGGATGAACAGGCTAGATTCCACAACCACAGAGAATCTAGGTAAAGAGGAGGACCCTAAAAGGGATACCCATGGATTTCTCCAAAAAGGAAACATGGTTAAGATCTCCTGTGTAAACTGGGAGGGACTTGCAGAGGGGAAAGAACCGGGAGTAGGAACATGAGGATTCAAGAAGGACAAGTTAGGGGAGGGACAGAGAAGGTGAGCAATGAAAGAGCTATGTTGACAGACTGAGTCATCATGAGTTTTAGGAGAAGCCTGTTGCTAGAGAAACCCATAGGAACCCACAAGGAGGTCCCCTAGCAATGCTGCAGAGGGTGCCTCAACTAGCCTTCTCCTGTATGTAGTCAGATTGGTGATGACCCTAATTGCCATCATAGAACCTACAACCAATGACCAATAGAAGCAGATGCAGACATCCACATCTAAGCACTTGGCCAGGCTCCTGAAGTTCAGTTGAAGAGACAGAGGAGTGACCAGAGGAGCAAGTGGGTTGGGGGAGGGAGCAGGGATGTTGAGAGCACAATGGGAAAAAACCACAGGAATAGCTGACCCAAGCTAATCACTGGACCATAGTGGGATTATGTCCTATTACATTGTAAATAATTATCTTGGCTACTTGTTTAATAAAAATACTGATTAGCAGAAGGCAGACAGGAAGTGTGGGTGGGGCTACCAGACTAAGAACACTCTGGGAACAGGAAGAACAGAGCAGAGATGCCAGGACAAATGCCACCGGAGATGCCAGCAGACACAGAGGAAAGAAGACAAAATGCTGCTCTGAGAAAAGGTACCAACCCACACAGCTAAACAGATGAGTGGAAATAGACTGAGATAAGATGAAAAAGCAATAGGTCTGAGCCATAGGTCAATCAGCATGAAATTAATATAAGCCATTGCATGATTATTTGGTGCTAAGCGGCAGTGGGGCTGGGAGTATGTCTAAACCCCAGGGCTAGGCTGGAAAGTCCAGGCCAGAAACTTCCTGTTACACTGAACTCACAGCTGGAGAGTCTGCATGGGACAGAACTTGTCCCTCTGAATGATCTCGCATAGATCAGACTGTTAGTGGGTCCTCTGGCTATGGCACCAGGAACTATCCTGGTTATATGAACTGGGTTTTTAGAGTTCACTCCTTATGGTGGGATGCGTTGCTCAGCCTTGATATAAGGAGACAGGGAAGGGTTGTCCTCAACTTGGTATTTTAGCCAGTGTTGACTAGTCAAGGGGGACCTTGCCAACATGAAGGAGTGAATGGGGATGGGGTGGGTTTGGGAGGGAGCAGGAGAAAAGGAGGGAGGGGGAGCAGTGGAGGGTATGTAAAGGGAAAAGTTCTTAAATTGAAAATAGAGGCAAATGTCAAAGTTTAAAAAAAAAGTAAAGAGAAGAAAGAAAAGGAAAGAAAAGAAAACTAGTACCATCGGAACCGTTCCAGCTTCAAAAAGCACTTCATTTGACGGGCAGCCTATCTTCTCCTCACCAAGTCCAGCTAGTCCAACATCTACCCACATTTAGGTATGAGAGACATGCTGTGCTCCTGGCCTATATTTGTGTGTGTGTGCATGCGTGCGTGCGTGCGTGCGTGCGTGCGTGCGTGCGTGCGTGCGTGCGTGCGTGTGTGTGTGTGTGTGTGTGTGTGTGTGTGTGTGTGTGTGTGTGTGATATGTACTCCATCTTCCCTTTTCTTTGGAGGCAACCTGGGCAGCTCTCATTCCTACCTGCTCCTTTTTTTCTTGTCTGTGTACTACACAGGGCTGCATTGCTATAGTCATGCCCTGTACATGATGGTCCACATAAGAATCCATACTGCAAAGTCCTAAATACACACCCCAGAGCAGTGGATGAGATTAACTCTTGTGATATTTTGCATATTTAATAAAAAATAGTCTGGAATGTCAAGGACAGAGCCACATACAGAGCCAAGCCATGAAGGTCAGGAAGTGGGGGCCCACGCCTTTAATCCCATCACTCAGGAGGCAGAGATCTGTCTGGATCTCTGAGTTCAAGGCCTCACAGGACCAGGCAGTCGTGGTGCACACCTTTAATCCTAGTTCTAGGAGAGTGGAACCAGGAAGTGAGAGAGCTGTATGGAGACAGAGGAGGGAGAAGTCCAGCCTCCCCTGCCACTTTTCTTCTCACTAGAGGTGGGGAGTCCTGCACTTGGAGGATTTGTGGAGACAGGCTGAGGAATCAGTTGGATGAAAGGTGGCTGTGGTTTGTTTCTCTTCTCTCTCGTATTTCAGCTTTTTTCAATATCTGGCTCTGGATTTTTATTCTAAGACCAACTAGAATTCATGCAATAAAATCCTTCATTTCTGACTTGGCCCCATGGGATTTTGCATTAGACATGCCCTAGCACATTCCCAGCTCTGGAACTATGTATATATGTTTATCAGTTTCACGTAATAAGTTCATTTACTCACAGTCTCTGGCAGTTCACCAACAATGGCCTATACCAGATGCTCCCTAGCGGTCATCCTGATCATTAGCAAGTGTTTTTCCTGACTCAGTAGTTTTAGGATCTACAGTCAATGTCTTAAAAGGAAATAGGTGTTAATGGATGCTAATTTCTGTCTCCTCTGCCCCAGTATCCACTATCTTACTCCAGGGGTAGTAAGTATGCAGGGAGCAGCTCCTCAGGACTTCGTCTAATGCTTTCTCACTTCCTAAGATTCTAGTATTATAAGAAGCATAGGATATCTATCATGTGGCTGTCCTCTACCCACAGACCTGACTGACCATCAGATTCAAGAACTGTTCTAGCATCTCCTCTCCTCCCCCCCTCTCCTCCCCTCCTCCCCTCCCCTCACCTCCCCTTCTCTCCTCTCCTCCCCTACCCCCTTTCTGCCTGATTCTTAGTCAAGCATGAAACAGTAGGTAATGGATTTCCTCATATTCTCCCTCACTTTTGATAGAGGGACCCACATGAGGCTCACACTCCAAAACACATACCTGGGTTTTTGTTTTCTCCTCCACAACACATAGGTCACATAGCTTCCCATCACAGATTTTCTTCAGCAGAAGCCTTTAATGCATCCAGAAAAGCCAGCCACCTTTTCTCACTGTTACATGCTTTTCTCTAGCATGGCATCTTCCAGGACCCAGAGAGCCTCTTCTAATGATTCTAGTGTTCCATCTACATGTCCCAGTTTTCACTGTGGCCAAGGAGGCAAGAATGGTTAACATAGGATACCACATAGTGTGTTTGGATCATATCTCCTGCATAACTCTCTCAGCTACTGGAGAAGATGGCCCATTTACTTGTGAAGGCATATCTTCTCTACTACACCAAAACCAGGAGAGGAGGGTCTTGAGGGTCTGGATGTTAAAGGAGATACAAGGGGCCACAGATAGATGTGAAGTACTTTGTTCACTAGCACACACATAGATACCAGTTAGCACATTTGAGTAGTTCAAGATGGGCACAGACATACATGCAAACCAGCACATAGAAACACAAGAGGTAAGGGCATAAGCAAGACACTTGGTTATCATTTAAAGGGCATATTTATATAAAACCAAAATAAAATTACATCTTACCAACAAGTTATATAATTGATTACATCACTGTCTATACCATGTTTCCTCAATATCTGGAGTCAACAATTGTTAGCTGATGCATGGTTCCTGTGATGTCCAGTCATAGCTAACTTTGGCTCATGACAGATAACCATAACTGCTATGTTCTCTAAGTTTTAATTTGCCTTTACAGCCTTCTGTCCCATCAACACCTATAGTCATATCTCTGTAATTTAGCCTATGAAGCAATTTTAGCTATTGGATGGTATAATATCTATTTTCAGAACTGAAGGGATGGCCCAGAGATCTAGAACATTTGCTATTCTTGCAGAAGACCTTACAACAATTCCAAGTACCCACATCAGGCAATTCTCAACCACCTGTAACTTCAGGTCCAGGAGATCTGACATCCTCTTCTGTCCTCCAAAGACTCTGTATCATGTGGTGCATGCATGTGCAAATGTATACACATACGCACACACACACACACACACACATACACACCCCACAAATAAAAAAATAATCTTTAAAAAGCAAATATTTTCTTTCATCCATGATTTTTTCAGTATATTGACTCCAAGTATAATTAGATTCTTCTTCTTTGTGAAGAGTCTTAAATCAAGGAGATGCCATTCTTTTTAATATGTCTGAACCAGTGACATTTTCTACACAAGTGCATAACTGTCAATATACTTATTTTTCCAGACACTGTCCTATACAAAAATAATATTCAGCAGCCAGGACATATCCATTAGATATATAATGGATACATAAAAAAGTATCATCTGAAATACTCTTTTTTCATTTCTCTCCTTGTGTGCATAATGCATTTCCTTCTCCTACTGAATAGTGATTGTTGCTATAGCAATGTTTTAAGCATGCCCATAGATCAACATTGGAACTGCAGAAGCAAATATTCTATGCAGTGTGTGAGTCTAACACCAAACTCCCACTCTGATCTGTTGAATTGGAGCATAAAGATTTGGGGAACTTCCCACATCTAGACAGTTCTCTGCTATGAAGAACCAATCAATCACCATATGACCCATGACTGCTTTCCACCAGAGGCCCTTGTAAAGCACCAAACAAGAGCAGCATGTGCAGAGACTACATGTCTGTCAACATCGGGAAGTAAAATGCTAAGTGCACCAGAACCCCAGGATTCTACTGTCGCATGCTGTGTCTACTCCAAGGTTTACTTATTGTAACTCAAAGCTTATCTAAGAAAATTGTCCTTCTGTTCTCATTGTCCTATTCATCTTGGGTCTCCCATCACAGTTCCCAACCCTTCCACATAATATCATCCCAGTTATCACACACCTTGAACAAAATATGACAAATGAGTTGGAATTTCTTATACAGAGTGCTTGCAGTCAAGAATAAGCTGAAAAACTCTTAATTATTTACCAGCTCCTTTCAATAGCAAAGCTATATGTTCAGGTCATGCTTATTATGACTCTGTGGACACAGGAATTCCAAGAGAGACCAATGTGCTGCTACTCAGAGCTTCTCCATTTAGCCCAATAATGGGCTTCTGCAGAGATTGTAAGAAGGAGTCTGGGTTCCCTCTGCCCTTCTTCCGTCCATGTGGCCTTGGGGAGGCATTTCTTTCTAGGCTACACTCAAGTATCTGAAAAGATAGTGCTATGCACAGTCACCAGAGCTCTGTCTGATCACAAATGCCTACAACTCTGGGGAATAGCATGAAATAAGGTCCCTGTGTTCCACTGTGCTCTGTTGCTGTGGTGTCCCCATGATGACATGCTACAGTATTCACCCTAGCTTCTCACTGAAATGCCTGTAAATACATCCTACCTGTCAAAAACACTTAACTCAGTATTTTACCAGTTATGCATATTATTATAAAAATGAGTTTGAAGATTCTGAGAGGCTGGAGATATTTGCTAGTTCAAATTTAAATGAACATTTATGATTAGATAACTAAAACTGAGCATTGCCATCCTGATCAAGTTGCTTTAATATGCTGAAGATCTACATTTGGAAATAGCCAGCTTGTAAACATTTGCCCTATATTATTTCTTCATTGTTGCACTGATTTAAAGATCATACTCAGCCTTAGCACACCATTATTATAGCAGCAATTTGTGTTTAAAATGATGAGATTACAGCTGTCAGGAAACCACCAGCTTAGAAACCTAAATTTGACCTCAAGAATTCACACAAAAGAAGCTGGACATTGGGTCTAAAGCTTGCAATTGATCCAGGTTTGGTTCCCAGCACCCATGTGGTAGTTCTCAAACATCTGCAACTCCAGTTACAAGGGATCTATTGCCTTTGTCTGACCTCTGTGGGCACCAGCCATGCCAGTGATCAAGAGGCTCACATGCACATGCAAGCAAACGTTCATACACATTAAAAAAAATCAGAGGAGGAGGGATCTACTGTCAGTAGACTTAGTGGTGTGTGTTTTCAATTCCAGTTCTAGGAAGACCAAAACTGCCAGATCCCTGGCTTGGTAGATTCCAAGTCAATGAGAAAACATGTTTCAAAACAAAAATAAAAAAGAAAAAGAAAAAGAAAAAGAAAGAAAGAAAGAAAGAAAGAAAGAAAGAAAGAAAGAAAGAAAGAAAGAAAGAAAGAAAGAAAGAAAGAAAAGATAAATGATGCCTGAGGAACAATATCCAGGTTGCCCTCTGGCCTTCTTGCACAGGTGAATACAGACACATGTACACATACATACACAGAATCATACACACACAATGAAAATAAGCAAATAAAACTGAAAATACTTCCAATGGGGATCCTTTTTAAAAACTAGTTATACAGTCATTTTATTTTAGTCATATAAAGAATACTTAAATGTACTCTTAAAATACCAAATTATCATTTAAATTGAAAGATTTGGCATATGGTTGACTATGCCACTCTGTAACTTACTGATTATCTTCATCCTGGCAAAATTCCATCTACCCAATGAATTTAAAATTGACTATACTTTCAGGAGTGTGACATTTTTCTGGGTCAGATCCTTTTCTTCTAGGCATCTCTGGCAACATAGGTAATTGGAGAAATTTAGAATCAATCATGTGTAGGAGCCCTGGATATTTAGCTGTAAGGGAAATAGTGATATCACATAGTAAATATATTCAAGATCTTATAATTACCAAATTAAATGAGAAAATAATTGTGACAAGTTCCATAATTAGGCAGAACTTTACACTGTTTTAGCTTCCTCAGGACTCACAGCAGAATGAGCTGACATGAGCATATTCCCTACCTGCGTCATTGTAATAGAAAGTTTCTGGCCTAGACTAGGCCCCCAGATCTGGACTATCAGTCCCAAACCCCCCAAAAATACACACAGAAGCTTACATTAATTTTATGTTGATTGACCTAAGGCTCAGACATATTGCTAGTTAGCTCTTTCATCTTAACTCAATCTATCTCCATTAATTTGTTTAGCCATGTGGCTTGGTACCTCTTCTCAGAACAGCATGGCTGTCTTCTTGCCTGTGTCTGCTGGTATCTCTCCTAGCATCTCTGTTTTGCTCTTCCTGTTCTCAGAGTCTTCTTAGTCTGGTAGCCCCGCCCACACTTTCCGTCTGCCTTCTGGCCAATCAGCTTTTTATTAAACCAGTAGGAGGGACAAGGTACCAGAACATGATCCCACTACACATCATTGTCTTCACAAATAGCTTCCCAAACATAGTGCTACTGGAACAAACACAATTTAAAGACAACACACACACACACACACACACACACACACACACACACACACAGAGAGAGAGAGAGAGAGAGAGAGAGAGAGAGAGAGAGAGAGAGAGCTGGCTTGTTTAATGTCAATGTCGCATAAATAAACTAGAATCATATATTAAAAAGAAACCTTAATTAAGAAAATGTCCCCACAAAACTATCTGTTGTAGAAGCCTGTGGTTCATTTTCTTACTTGACAATTGATGTGGGATAGCCCAGGACATTGTGGGTGGTGCCACATGTAGGCAGGTGGGCCTGAATGGTATAAAACAAAAAGAGCTGAGTAAGCCATGGAGTGCAAGCCAATAAGCAGCACTCCTCTGTGGTCCTCTTCATCTGTTCCTGACTTCAGGTTCCTGACTTAAGTCCTTGTCCTCACTTTCTTGGATGATAACTACAAGCTGTGAATGAAATAACCCTTCCATCTTCAGCATGTAGTTTTAGCACAGAAATAGAAACCCTAACTAAATATACACATGTACCTGATAATGCACGAGGCATAAACAAAGGCAGAAGTTCAAGCCAGAGCAGCACAGCATGTTGTGTGACATGGGAGCAGCATATACAGACTGAATGGATGGGAGCTCTTGGGACTTGCAATGGCAGAATGGCTGAAAGTTCAGCCTTAGCTCCACATGACACCAGAAAACTATGGGGTCACAAACATGAAAGTCAGAGCTATAAAGTGCTGGTTCTTTCCATTTGTCTGGGCTACAAAGTTGTCTTTCTGGGAAAAGCTATCAGCAGAAGTCAAACCTAAGTTCTATAAAGTCTTTGGTCTTTACCTCAAATTTATGTTACATTCAAGCTCCAAGAGTCTTAGGTCAGAAAATTGGTTTGAAAATGCCTCTCTCTGGACATGGGAATCCTGAAGCCCCAGAAAAGAAATTCCAGCCGAGGAAAGTTAGGAAGGCTTCTGAGTGAAAGCAGTACTTGAAAGCTAAAGAGAATTTCAGCACACAGAATTAGGGATATCTCAAGTGGAGACCTACCTGGCAAAGGCATATGAGAAAATATGTGGTATAATGTAAGAAGTTTGTCAGGGATGGGTACAGACCAATGAGTAAAGTCCTTACCTGGTATGTGAGACCTGCTGTGAGATAATGCTCTTATACACAGAAAAGATTTGTCACTTGTTTTAACTTAATAAACACTGGTTGGATAATAGGCAGGCAGGAAGTAGAGGTGGGGCAACCAAACAAGGAGAACTCTGGGAAGAGGAAAGGCAGATGCCAGCTGACACAGATGAAGGAAAATGGCTACATTGAGCAAAGGTACCAAGCCAAGTAGCTAAACAAAGATACAAATTATGGGTTAATTTAAGTGTAAGAGCTAGATAGTAATACGCAAGAGCTACTGGCCCAGCATTTACTATAATATTAAGCCTCTGAATTATTATTTGGGAAGCAGCTTCTGGGTAGTTGAGAGTTATTGGCAGGACAAAAATTTAGGATTACAGAAACCGTGGATTTAATCCCCAGCATCATAAAAATAGTTTGTGAATTGAAGAGTAGATTATAGGCATAATAGTCAAGGTCTTTTCATTGGGAAACTAACTGGTCTAAAAAGTTGGGGTAGTAGCTCAGTGTAGAATGTTTCTCTAAAATAGTCAGTACCATGTTCAGAAAAATTGCAAATGTTACAGTGCTTTCTGCTAGAAACTAAGGTTGGGAACTTTCTCTGCATAATGAGCAATATGAATAATAGGTGTATGAATGAGTGAAAGGGTTATTCCATGCTCACTTACAACTTATGAATTCTCTCCTGGGAATTATTTCCTGTCATCAGATAAATAATTCCTTGGTGATAGTCCCTATATGCTGCCCCAGAGGACAAATGAGAAGCAGCTCAGTTTTCTTGTAATTTGAAATGTTACCCTTGTCATTTTCAATTTAAGACTCACACTTTCAACCATTGACTGTCTAGACAAGCCCACTCAGACATGGGCGACCTCTCACTGAGTTTTCCTGCTCCTTTGGAGAATGGATGCAGCCTTTGGGAATTTTTTCCTTGGGCCTTCCCTAATGTGTAGTTTGTATGGCCTACATAGTTAAACCTACCATTCAGATACATCCATGAGTCTCTAAGCAGAGGAGCACAATTTACATGGCATTGTGTCACATAGAAACTTTACTAATGTACACTTGATTCTCACTTAGCTTTAATACACTATGTAAAGTCTAACCTGTAGTCATTTTTGTTGTTTGCTTATTGAATTTATAACATCTAAAAAATATAAAAGATGGTCTCAGCTCAAAGACCATATGAAATCAAGGTAGGGCTAGATTTAGCCTACTGATAGAGATTTGTCAATCCCTGATACTGATTAACCCAAGAAATACAGCATTTTTGGCACTTAATTATGAGAGACCAGAGCTAGCATGAAGAGTATGTGCCTGAGATCCTGGGGGATGATGGTTGAAGCACTGAACCTAGCTGAAGAGAGTGTTCAGAACACAAGATAGTACTCACCTGAAAGAAAAAAACAAGAATCCATCAAAAGGAAATCATTTTCAAAATGAAATCATTCTTGAATGACAAACAGCAGAATTTCAACCCAAACAGATGTGCAGAATGAAAAGGAAAATCAGAACCATGGGCAGTCAGTTATGAAGTCAGGAGTCAGAGAAGATGTATAAAAAAGCAGAGGATGGAGGCTTGAGACGCTATATCAAAATGAACCATACTTTAATGCATCATCTTTCAAGTCATTTCGGTCTTATTTGGCACCTGTACTAACTACCTGTCTACAATTATAAACCTTTACAAAGCATAAAGCTGTGTTCTGGAGAATGAGGAAGACAGATGAGGAAGGAAATACAGAAAATGAGGAACGTAAGAAAGGTAGAAAGATATACTGAGTCAAGCTCACTGGGACACAGGTGTCCTTGTAGTGGATTTATAATGTCACATTGTAAATATTGTCCCCCCTATGAGTTTAGTAAAAAGCACTGATTAGCCAAAGGCAGACAGGAAGTGTGGGCAGGGCTACCAGACTAAGAAAACTCTGGGAACATGAAGAACAGAGCAAAAATACCACAGAGATTTCAGAGTTGCCAGATAAGCCAGAAGATGCAGAGGACAACTATGCTGCTCTGAGAAAAGGTACTGAGCCGTAAGGCTGAACAGGATAAGAGCCATGGGTTAGATGAAGGGTAAAGAGTTAGCAAGTTATATGCCTGGGCCTTAGGTCAATCAGCCTAAAATTAATGTAAGCATCTCTGTTTCTCGGCGGGTTTGTGGGTCTAAACCTTGAGGCTAGGCCTGAAAGTCCAGGCCAGAAACCTAACTACAAATGGTACCCAATGTGTTTTCTTAGTCTGGTAGCCCCGCCCACACTTCCTGTCTGCCTTTAGCCAATCAGCGCTTTTTACTAAACTCATAGACAGGACAATTATTTACAATGTAACATCCTAAATCCACTACATGTCCTTGTATCTCCTAAAACATAATTTCTGGAGTATCTATGAGATGTTCCTGGAAGATACTAGCATTTGACCTGGAAGAACATAGATCACCCTCACCAATATGATTAGATATAATCCAAGCTTTTGACAGCCCAAGAGAACAGCACTGTAGGGGAAAGGTAAACTTTTTCTCTCTGCTTGAGCAAGGAATCTGTCTTCTTCTGCCCTCAAACATCAATACCACTGGTCTCAGGGCCTCACACTTGGACTAGATCTACAACTCAACTTTGCTGAGCCTTCAGCTTGTATATGGCCACCCGTGGTTCTTCTAGGGAGCCATAATCATGTGGGCTAATCTTTTGTAATGTTACTCCATAATACTCCATAATATCATACCTTCTTCCCTCTCTCATTGTGTGTGTGTGTGTGTGTGTGTGTGTGTGTGTGTATGTGTGTGTGTGTGTATGTGTGTGTGTATACATACACACACAAAACTGGCTCAAATTGGATCTCATTATCTGAAGAGCACTAACACAGAGATAAGAGGGGAGAAATACAAGGGACATGAAAGAGGAAAAATGCAATAGTTATAATACTGTATCTTTAAGATGACAGCTAGCATTTGTCTTAAGTCTAATCTCTCTCACTGCCACATGTATCTTTTCTTTTTCTTGCCACAAGGATCTGAAGACGTACTGTCTCACTGTCATGATTATATGGCCACACCGACTAGAAGGAGTACAGAAAATTTATACTACCTAATGATATTGCCTTTCTCTGATAAATAAATAAAAGGGAAACTTATGGTCTTGGGTAGGCTGTATCAGACCTTGCCGTGTGAAAACAGTATGATTTATCCTCACGATAGTGAATAACTGGACTGTATCCCCTCAATCTGAAGTAGTAGGACACATGCCAGACATTCTAAACCATAGGTATATAATTGGCTAAAGCCTTTTTGATAAATGGACACCAGTAAATACTTATCTATTAAATGAACAATAGAAATGAATGTAAAAAACACATGGCAAGGAAAGAAACATGGAACCTGACAGAACAGTAGCAGTCATTAGCTAAACCAAACATAGCTTATTGAAGTCTTTTAAAATGAACATTTAAAAGCTTTGCTGCATTAAGATAACACAGTCACAGTTTTGATACCTGACAAAAGTTTACATCCAGATTACCCAAAGAATTCTTAGAAGTTGATACTAAAATGTTGAAACATTTTTAGTAGGTGAAAGTCTGAATAGACATTTACAAGAAGATGCCTGAGTGGTCGGCAAATACAAATGAAGGAACTCAGTCACCAGATAAATGTAGATGAAGAATAGAGTGAGAGCCATCACACATTCAAGGTGACAACTGCCCATGTTGCCCAGGATGTAGAGGAACATGAAACCCTCTGTTGCTGTTGGAGTTGTAGAGAAGTGTAACCACTTTAGAGAAGTTTGGCAGTCTTTGATAGAATTAGCATGCAGTCTAATTCTACACTTAAGCACCTCCGGGGACAAAAAAAAAAAAAAAATAGAAATGTATGTCTGCAGAAAACCACGAACAGCAATAGCAGTTTTATCCATGATCTTGAGCCACCTGGAAAGAGTTAAAAGTCATCACAAGTGAGCGAATAGTCAGATTATGGCATATCCTACCACAACATGTTCTCAGCAAGGAAAAGATTAGTGTAGTCAGCAACATGGGAGGATCTCAACAATACACAGTGTGATCAGAGGCAGACACACAGAAGCACACACTGGCAATCTTACTTTCACAATTCTTGGGAAAAATTTACAGGTTCAGAAAATAGATCAACAGTTGAATGTGTTTATAGACTAAACAATGTGTGCTTTCTGAAGCTCATCAAAACCTGTAGGCTTTAAATGATTTGACTATATGTAAACTATACTCAAATAAGCTGGTAAAAATGTAATTCATGCTTCACCACATGCACATAAGCAGTAGAGCTAAGGACAGAACTGTATGAGCCTCAGAATCCTACTTGTCTTCCCTGCACTTTGGTCACAGCAACAATAAGGTCTAAAACCATGGGTAACACCGGAAAGAGTAGGAACTCTTGTGCTGAAGTCTAGAGAGTAGTTTTGTGTTTCTGAGCCTGGTCCATATGACTTCACAGTTTCTGTTCTAGAAAGCTACATCTCTATCCATATCAACTCTCACCAAAACCTACTAAGAACTATTGAAGAGTCTAAGTTTTAAGCTATCATAACTAAGTAACTTGTCATAATTTCATGTGTATATCCAGAAACCATGACTTCAGTTAAGACACAGTGGGTCATTACTCAGCATGGTATATAGTCGAGCTTCCTCTCCGCACTGCTGCCTCCCATAGTCCAGCAGAAGTGATATGGAGAAGCCCATCACACATTGGGCTGTGTTATAGCTGCAGGAACTATGAGTGTATGGAACCCAAATATTCTGTGCTAGACAATTAACAGACCTACTTACCTCCTGTTCTAGAAGGAGTTCCTACATTCTTCAAAGCTGTTTGCTCTACAACTGTTCTTAAAAAGACAGTTCAGAGAAGGCAATTTGTGCTTCTTCTCACAAATATGCAGAAAGGCAAGATACTAATAGAGAATTCTCTCTCTCTCTCTCTCTCTCTCTCTCTCTCTCTCTCTCTCTCTCTCTCATATATATATAATATATATACATATATATATATTTGCTTAAAGAGGGGGGATGCTAATGGATTCATCTTCCTTCTTGATATTACTTTGTTTGCATTTTATTATTGTCTTGGTCTCTTCACCTAAAATACCAGTTGGCTTAAGAAATACTTGTTCAACAAATGAATCTCTCAAAATCTTACAGGCCCTTTAGTATCTAGCACAAATGACCTATCTTTAGAGGAATCAGACCAAATTCTGCAATTGAAACTTACTATGTAGACATCTGGGCTTTTATGGTGCTTCTTATACTTTAGCATAGACCTATCCCAGAATCTTTTGTGTATAGTTCCTGTGTGTGTGTTTTTCTGAGTAGACTGAAAAATGCTTGAAGAATGGAAGCCTTGCTGATCAGAGGTTGCAGACTGTCATGGCCTGGCAGCTTTTTCCAAAGTTCAGTAACATGCGGACTCCATTTCCACTAACTGATCTCTACTTGCCCTTATCTGAGAATGTACCTGGACCTGGACCCAGAGGACTAAAAGCTGTCTCTAAGCCTGGCTGCCTGGTTTATTTCTAGGGTGACTCTTGGCACAATTTCCTGCTAGAAGCCTCCCCTCCTGCACATATGATGATTAAAAATTATGCTAGGAGCTTTGTAATAGGACCTTTTAGTCACACATGAAGCCATGTGATAAGTCTGAGCCACTTAATGCAAATTAGAGCTGTCCCCAGTCTCCCCCATCCTATATATTTTCTACACTCTGGAATAAAGCTGAGCCGATTCACTGACATCATCTCTCGGAGAGCTTTCTCCTTCTTACCCTTGGACTTCCTCCACCCTCATGGACCAATGCTCCAACGATTCCAATTCCAAGGAAGAAACAGAACCGCAGAGGCTGACTGGAATGCACCAATGGGGAATGTTGATGTGATGTTTGAGGAAGCCACTCTCAAGCTCACGCAGCATGCCCAGGTGCTTCCTCAGCCTTGTCCAGTCTTGTGTCCTCAGACTCATATTTCAGCTTTCATATTTGCTCAGCTAAAATAAATCAGTTTACAAAGTGTTCTAGACTCATGTGCTCATAGTTTGTTGGGTTTTTTGTTTGTTTGTTTTTCCCCCCTAGAGGCACATTGTACTCAGCTTTGTGCCATGGAGCATGACATTTATATGCTTCATGAAAGGTACACTTGTTTCCAGCGACTGGTTGGATATGTCTTTGGGAACTTCCAGTGAGTTGATGGGTACAAAGAAAATGAGTTTGGGGTTTTCATTCTCTATCCTCCTCCCTGTGAGGTCATTTGCGTTTATTATCCATTCTTCTCTCATTGTACAGTTTCTCCCTTCAGATTCTAACAGTTCTTCCTGTCCCTTGTTTACCTGTCAGAGGAGTCATGACTTCCTACCACAACTGTCTCCAGAATGGATTTCCATATTTCTTGTTTTCTTAAACTCTGCTTATACTTTACGACACAGATTACTTTGATGTGGGAATACCTTTCTGTATGCTGTGAATCTCAATCTTTAAATAAAGGAGCTGTTTTGGGCCATGACAGGCACCATAGAAGAAGTAGGAGGAGAAATCAGAGCATAGGTAGGAGAAGCAGGGAAGAGTCAGGCAGACCAAGCCTGAAGCCCAAAGGAGAAACATGTAAGGAACACAGGTGAGCCATGGGCTACGTGGCAGACAGATTAATAGAAATGGGTTAATTTAAGATGTAAGAGCTAGCTAGCAATGTGACTGAGCCATAGATCAAACAACATAAAGTTAATATAAGCATCTGAGTCATTTCTGGGGGTCTGAGCAGTGGCGGTTGGGCCTCTGGCTGTCCAGGACCAAGAAACCCAATACCACAGATGGTGTCCAATGTGGGTCAATTATCCACTTAAAGCCTGAGAAAGATTAGAAAGGGTTCTAGATCACAAAAACAAGGCAACTTCCAAATTGTGTATACGAAGCAGGTCATTGTACAAAGAAAGCATGACGTCCGGATCACATTCAAAATGGCACCAGAGGACTGGAGGCTGCAATAAGGCCAGATCCTGAAATCTCACAGAAGACTCAGTAGCATGTGATTGATTTTAGATTTCTGTTTATTTTGAACAAAAAGGAAACAAAGACGGTTACTTAGTAGCAGCATTTTCTTGGGTGTGCTGTTTGCTGGCCACAAACAGAGACAGGGTCCCTTTAAGAGAACTTACTGATTCAGCTGAATCTGCTAAAACTATGTGACAAGAGAGTGAGAGTATTTTAAAAAGCTCTTCTAGTTAGAAGATGATTAAGGATTCACAATAAAACAGATTCAGATGGAAAAAAACCCTCTAAATGGGTTAAAATGTGTGTAAAAGGTATATAGTCTTCAGAAAGAAAAGAAAGAAGGTAAAGTCTTTAAAAGGAGAACTAGAGTAATAAAAATATAATAAGCCACATAAAGATGGAAAATAGACAGAAAATCTGGATTTTGGATGTTATTGTGTTTTCTTTTAATTTTTTGACTGTTAATGAGCTAACTGCAGAAAGACAATTGATTGCAAATGCAAAGGCTACTAAGTTAAACAAGAATATATATTTTTAAATGTATTTTGATTTTGAAATTTGTGTCTAAGGATTTATTGCTTCGGAAGAGTTCTGCTTTTGTTTCACAGAAGATGAGAACCTGTGGATTGTTTCCAGGCAAATATGGTTTCATCAACCAAGACCCTGTTGCAGTGAGGTTTCTTGGTCTTGGATGGCCAGGAGCCCAGACCCACAGATCTGCCGTTCCAGACCCCTTAGCAGCCCGCTACCACTCAGGCCCCCAGAAATGATTCAGACACTTATAATAACTTTATGCTGTTTGGCCTATGGCTCAGGCACATTGCTAGCTAGCTCTTACATCTTAATCAACCCATTTCTATTCACCTGTCTGCCATGTGGCCCATGGCTCACCTGTGTTCCTTACATGTTGCTCCTTGGGCGGCTTGCTTGCTCTGCCTCACTCTGCCCTGCTTCTCCTACCTATGCTCTGATTTCTCCTCCTACTTCTTCTATGGTGCCTGTCATGGCCCAAAACAGCTCCATTATTTAAAGATTGAGATTCACAGCATACAGAAAGGCATTCCCACATCACTTCCCCCTTTCTGTCTAATCAAAAAGGAAGGTTTCATTTTTAACATAGCAAAATTACATATAACAAAATAGCTATCAAGCAAGAATTACACTTACAATATCTAGTCTATTCGTATTTAGCAAAATTAAAGAAAATACTCTTGTCATCTACCTTATCCTTATGAATCTAAAGTTTCATATCTAATATACCTTACAAATGACTAAGAAAAACTGTACCTATAACTATCTAATCTTCAACTACATCAAAGACCACAGAAAAATATATTTACCTAAGTAAACCAGAAGTGCAAGTGACTTCTAAAATCTAGAAAGGACAGAGATGACACCTATCTGCCTGGACAGTCACCCAAAGTTCCTTTATAAAGTTGGGGCATCCATCTTCAGCCTACAGGCTCAGAGTCTCTTTTTATTTCAGTGAAGCAGGAAATCTGCTCTGCCCATTCTGGCACAGTTCATCAGTTGCTTCTACTCAAGTCCTGAAGAGTGTCTGACAGTTTTCTCTGTAAAGCAGGAACCTGAAGGACCATCTTGGCTCGTTCTGCCAAAGTTCAGAGGTCATCTTCCTATGGAACCTGCATATCCAGTTTAAACAGCATACTGTCAAGCAGTCAATATAAGAATAGGTCCTTGCTAGTGGCTAACCATTGCCACTAAGTGAGTAGACTCCATATGGAGTTTCTCTGTTGCCCATTTTTCTGTTGAAGTAAATTAGTGCTGCCAGGAGCAGACCTGTCTCACTGTCCAAAAACGTCTAAGTTCTTAAAACATTTTAAATGCCATATTCTGTAGGTCTTAGAAGTATTTGAAGATTACCTACCTAATTGAAATATATCATTGTATACCTAAAAATCCTAACTAACATAACTATAAATTTGATTATCAAAGGTGACTATTAGCCTTCATTTCTTAATTATACATTACAATTTTAAATCAGTTACATGAACATCATACCTTAAACAAGAATAGAAAAATACATACAGCATAAGAGAATTGACCTTAAATTTGTATCAATAAACCAAAATCCATACCAATGTAAAACATTTTGAGATTAACAGCTGATTTCCTGATCTAAGTAAATCCAATAATCTAATTTTTTAAAAAAATCATTGATATACAATATCCCCTTTTTCTTCTTAGAAAAAGATTGACAATGACCATTAACCATTGAAAATGAAAACAAACATTTAGAAACAATATTTGGGGAATTTGGGCGTAGTTTTCCATTACTACTTCCTGCTGATTAAGGGGCACTGAAAAATATCATGGTTGTTGAGACTGGATCAGTCTCCAGCTCTGAAGCTGATACGGCCATCTCTTCCCATCAGAGATTTTTTCAGGGGGTCTTGGTTGATGAAACCATATTTGCCTGGAAGCAATCCACAGGTTCTCATCTTCTGTGAAACAAAAGCAGAACTCTTCCAAAGCAATAAATCCTTAGACACAAATTTCAAAATCAAAATACCTTTAAATATATATTCTTGTTTAACTTAGTAGCCTTTGCATTTGCAATCCATTGTCTTTCTGGAGTTAGCTCATTAACAGTTAAAAAATTAAAAGAAAACACAATAACAACCAAAATCCAGATTTTGTTTCTATTTTCCATCTTTACATGGCTTATTATATTTTTAGTACTCTATTTCTCTTTTTAAAGACTTTATCCTTGTAAAATTCTCTCACTCTCTTGCCACATAGTTTTTGTAGATACCGCTGAATCAGTAAGTTCTCTTAAAGAGACTGCATTCCTGTTTGTGGCCAGCAAACAGAGCACACCCAAGAAAATGCTGCTACTAAGAAACCATCTTTGTTTCCTTTTTGTTCAAAATAAACAAAACTCTAAAATCAATCACATGCTACTGAGTCTTCTGTGTGACTTCAGGAACCCTGTAGTAGTGGGGTTTTTGGGTCCCAGGCGACTAGAGGTCGGAGACCCACAGACCTGCCGTGCCAGACCTCTTAGCTGCCCAGCCACCGCCGCCTGCCGCTCAGGCCCCCAGAAATGACTCAGACACTTATATTAAGTCCATGCTGTTTGGCCTATGGCTCAGGCACATTGCTAGCTAGCTCTTACATCTTAAATCAACCCATTTCTGTTAAACTGTCTGCCACATGGCCCGTGGCTCACCTGTGTTCCTTACATGTTGCTCCTTTGGCGGCTTGCTTGATCTGCCCCTGACTCCGCCCTGCTTCTACCTATGCTCTGATTTCTCCTCCTATTTCTTCTATGGTGCCTGTCATGGCCCAAAACAGCTCCATTATTTAAAGATTGAGATTCACAGCATACATAAAGGCATTTCCACATCAAGACCCCCTGAAAAAAACCTCTTATGGAAAGAGATGGCCATATCAACTTCAGGGTACAGATTATGATCCAGTCTCAAGAATTCGTGAGATTTTCAACGCCCTATACTCAGCAGGAAGTAGTAATAGAAAACTATGCCCCAATTCCCAAATTATTGTTTATAAATGTGTTTTTTTTCATTATAACTGGTTATTTGTCATAGTTAATCTCTTTCAAAGAATAAGAAGGGGATATGGTATATCAATGATTTTTTTAAAAAATTAGATTATTGAATTTACTTAGATCAAGAAATCAGATGTTAATCTCAAAATGTTTTACATTGGTATGGATTTTGATTTATTGATACAAACTTAACGTCAATTCTCTTATACTGTATGTATTTTTCTATTCTTGTTTAAGGTATGATGTTCATGTAACTGATTTAAAATTGTAATGTATAATTAAGAAATGAAGGCTAATAGTCACCTTTGATAATCAAATTTATAGTTATGTTAGTTAGGATTTTTAGGCATACAATGATATATTTCAATTAGGTAGGTAATCTTCAAATACTTCTAAGACCTACGGAATATGGCATTTACAATGTTTTAAGAACTTAGACTGTTCTGGACAGTGAGACAGGTCTGCTCCTGGCAGCACTAATTTACTTCAACAGAAAAATGGGCAACGGAGAAACTCCATATGGAGTCTACTCACTTAGTGGCAATGGTTAGCCACTAGCAAAGACCTATTTTTATATTGACTGCTTGACATTATGCTGTTTAAACTGGATATGCAGGTTCCATAGGAAGATGACCTCTGAACTTTGGCAGAACGAGCCAAGATGGTCCTTCAGGTTCCTGCTTTACAGAGAAAACTGTCAGACATTCTTCCGGACTTGAGTAGAAGCAATTGATGAACTGTGCCAGAATGGGCAGAGCAGATTTCCTGCTTCACTGAAATAAAAAGAGATTTTGGGCCTGTAGGCTGAAGATGGATGCCCCAACTTTATAAAGGAACTTTGGGTGACTGTCCAGGCAGATAGGTGTCATCTCTGTCCTTTCTAGATTTTGGAAGTCACTTGCACTTCTGGTTTACTTGGGTAAATATATCCTTCTGTGGTCTTTGATGTAGTTGAAGATTAGATAGTTATAGGTACAGTTTTTCTTAGTCATTTGAAAGGTATATTGGATATGAAACTTTAGATTCATAAAGATAAGGTAGGTGATAAAAGTATTTTCTTTAATTTTGCTAAATACAAATAGTCTAGATATTATAGCTGTAATTCTTGCTTGATAGCTATTTTGTTATATGTAATTTTGCTATGTTAAAAATGAAACCTTCCTTTTTGATTAGACAGAAAGGGGGACGTGATGTGGGAATACCTTTCTGTATGCTGTGAATATCAATCTTTAAATAATGGAGCTGTTTTGGGCCATGACAGGCACCATAGAAGAAATAGGAGGAGAAATTAGAGCATAGGTAGAAGCAGGGCGGAGTCAGAGGCAGATCCGAGCAAGTGGCCCAAGGAGCAACATGTAAGGAACACAGGTGAGCCACGGGCCACATGGCAGACAGGTGAATAGAAATGGGTTGATTTAAGATGTAAGAGCTAGCTAGCAATGTGCTTGAGCCATAGATCAAACAGCATAAAATTAATATAAGCGTCTGAGTCATTTCTGGGGTTCTGAGTGGTGGCGGCTGGGCAGCTAAGGGGTCTGGCGCAGCAGGGTCTGGGCCTCTGGCCGCCAGGGACCGAGAAACCCCACTGCCATATTACTTAATAAAACTCTTTCAATCATCTCAATGAGTCTCTTCCTCTTGTTTTCAGCTGAGATTCATTAATAATGTAATATTGGCTCTCAACAGATTTTTAGTAAGGATGAGAAAATTAAAAAATAGCACTCAAATTTATATAAAATGTTTATTTTAAAGTAAATGACAACTGTATGGAATTTTATTGATTTTAACAAAATGAATTTCATTTCCATGGATCATGGTACTGAAAATTGATGAAGTGATGAAACTGAGTAGAAGGGGAACTTAGGGAAAGACTGATGACATGTTACAGATGATGAAGTTAAAATGGAAGGATGTTACTATAATTAAATTTATGTCATTGATATAGCAAATCTATCCATCAAAATGGAAAGTCTCAGTTAGAAGATTACATAAGTCCAGGCACATAGATTCCAGATGATGTCACCTTCACAGAACTCCATTAAATGGCATATACATTGCCAAAAACTAGTAAAGAAAAGAGATTATACAGAGTTTTAGGTGTCTAGAAGAATTATTAGAGTATAAAGACATAAATAATCTGAAATCTAAGGGATGCTTTAGTCAAAAATAACTTTAATTATTTTAATGATTAGAATGTGAGTACAAATAGTCTTAATTCAAAGTGGCATGAGTGGTCCTGTATAGGAAAATGGAAGCTTTTATTGAATCAAAGTAGGCTGTGGTTGATACACTGCTTCATCTGATAGACTCGGCTACTGAAATGAAGAAGAATATACTGATTAGTCAGTTTTAACACCAATTTTATGCTTTTGTCATTACAAATGGAAGAGAGATTGGTAGTGGAAATACCAATAACTAAGTTCATAGCACCTTAATAAGCTCAGGGAATTTGAGATAATAAGCATGATTTGATCCACGACTTTTTTTTTTAAGAGCCTATCTTTTCTGATACTGTTATTAAGATATATTTGAATAAGTTGATACAGGACAATCCCTTAACCCTTTTTTCCCTGTGATTAATTGACTAAAGAACGAGTTCCTCTTGAGTTTTAAATCTGGTTATAAGACACAAGTATGTAGATAATTGAGTCTCTGAACCATTCTTTTTATGTAGAATACCAAAATAATTATCACTAAAGATGAATAATCCATTTGATTACTTGATATTTCATTTCTGGGTTTCACTTGTCTAACTGCAGTTTAAAATTCAACATTTATTGAGCAGCAGCTGATTCGTAGGTTTTCTGTGTACTGTCTCACTTAATTTTCTTAGTATTATTGTTGTTAATTGCATTAGAGCCCAGAGAGGTCAACAATTTTCAGTAGATGTGAACCCCCATTTCCTTAGAGTCTGGCAAAGTATCTTTAATGATGTGGAAAAATAAATTAGAAATGATATTTTAAATCTGAGAGTGGAAGCTACAGCCCTGAGTAAACAGCAGCCCTCCAACAGTGAATTAGCTCCTCAGGAGTTCTGACTGCACAGACCTGGCATGGTACCCAAAGGCCTGTGGTCCACTAAGTAGACCTGCAGAAAGTCTGCATTGGTGCTGCTTTCTTTTTCTCCCTGGCAATGCCTTAGCATTGTCCTTTTCTTATTTGATACTTGAAAAATAGAGAAAATATTATTATATTAAATAAAATATTATATTACCACAATATGGGACAGAAAACAATTTTACAAATTTAAAAAGATTGAACATGCTCCTTGTAGCCTCTCTGACTACAACACCATAACTCTTAAAATTGACAGCAACAAAATATCTAATAGATACACATAATCATGGAGATTAAGCATTGCTAATCAAAAAATGGGCCAAAAAAGAAATCAAGAGAGAAATTAAAAAATCCCTGAAAATAAATGAAAATGAAAATTGAAAAAGACCAACAGAAAACCTCTGGGACACATTGAAAGCAACCTTAAAAGGGAATTTATAGCTCTTAGTGCATACTTTAAAATTCAGAAAGAACACAAATAAATAGCTTAACAATGCAACTCAAAAAGTCAAAAGAACAAACCAAATTAATAACAAGAAATAATAAAAATCAGAGCAGACATCATTGAAATAAAATAAGGAAACTAATGCAAAGAATCAACAAATCTAAGAGCTGGTTCTGTGAGAAGATAAAATTTATAGACCCTTGGCTCAACTAACCAAGAGGGGAAAAAAGAGGATTCAAATTCACAGACCCAGAAATGAACAGAGAAACATTACAACCAACACCAAAGGATTCAGAATTTGGGAAATATTTTAAAAACCTTTACTCTATAAAGCTGGAACATCTAAAAGAAGTGAGTGATTTTCTAGATTCAGCCAAACCACCAAAATAAGATCAAGAAGTCAACAGTGTAAACAGACCTATAGCAAATGTGGAGAGTGGAATAATAATACAAAGCCCTCCAGCTAAAAAACAGAGACAAAAACAAACAAAAATCCCCAAACAAACAAACAAGTGCTAGTCTCAAATGCCTTCTGTGAAGTCGACATCACTTAATATTAAAAGCAGATAAAGATACAGCAACAATTATAGGCCAATAAATAAAGAAATCAATAAAATAGGTTTAAACATAATAAAGAAATACATCAAAAATTATGCAGAAAGAACAAGTCGGTTTTATTCCTTAGTGCTGGGCATATACAATTCAATAATAATTTTTAAAAACCTCTTAAGTGGACTTAAAAATAAAAAATCCCATAATAGCTTAATAAATACTGAAAATATCTTTGGCTAAATCCAAAATGCCTCCATGATAAAAGTCCTAGAGAATATAGGGATAGAGAGAAACTACCTGAAGACAATAAGAGCCATATACAGAAATGCACACCCAACATCATCCTCAATGGACAAAAGCTTATAATAGTTTTCGTGCAGTCAAGAACTAGACAAGGAGGCCCACTCTGCCCACTCTTTTTATACACCATGCTAAAAGTACTAGCTTGACAATCAGGTAACAGAAGAAAATAAAGGGAGTACAAATAGAAAAATGTCTCTTTCTTTATTTGCAGATAATATGATATTATATACTAAATGTCCTAACTTTCTTCCAGGAAACAATTATATATAACATTATATATGTATGTATGTGTTTATGTATGTATGTATACATAAATGTGGCACGATACAGAGTCAACTTGCCCAAATCAATAGCTTCCTATACATCAACAGCAAACACACCCAAAAGTAGATCATGGGCACTTTCCCGTTTACAGTGCCTTGAAGAAAATAAAATATCTAGGAATAAGCCTATCCAAGGAAATGGAAAAAATGAAAACTTTAAACCTCTAAAGAAATAAAGACATTAGAAACTAGAAAGACATTTTGTGCTCCTAGATTAATAGAATTAACACAGTGAAAATGACCATTCCACAAAAGCTATTTACAGATTCAGGGCAACACTAATCAAAATCCCCATCTCAGTTTCACAGAAATACAAAATCCTACCTTGAAATTCTCATGGAACCACAAAAGAGCCCAGGTAGCCAAACAATCCTGAGCAAAAAGAACAATGCTGGTGGAATTATTACCCCCGATCTTAGATATACTATAGAGTCACAGTAATAAAAACAGTACGGTGCTGGTATAAAACAGACATATGTACCAATGGAATAACATCAATGACCCAAACATGAGAACGTGTAACTTCAGCCACTGAATATTTGACAAAGAGGCCAAAAACATGTGCTGGAGAAAATAGAGCTTCTTCAACAAATGGTGCTGGAAACCTGCATGTCCACGTGTAGAAGAAGGAAATTAGACTCGAATCAGTCATGTTGTAGAACAACAAACTCCAAATGGATCAAAGTCCTAAATTGAAACCTGAAATGCTGAAACTTCTAGAAGAAAACATAGGTAATACCCTACATGAAATGGGTGTAGCAGAGGACTTTCTGAATAGGACTCCATTTGCCAAAGAATTAAAGACAACACTGGCAAATGGGGCTTCTGTACAGTTAAAGATCCAGATGAAGAGTACACCCTCTGGATGGTAAGAGAATCTCTGTCAGCTATACATCTGACAGGGGGATTAATATCCAGAATAGAAAACTCAAAAACAGAGTCAACACACTAATCAAAACAATAACAAAAATAACTCACTTAAGAAATTGGTCTGGGATCTGAATTGAGAATATTTTTTTAAAGGAAAAATGGCTAAGAAATATCTTTTTTTAAAAAAAAAATGTTCATTGCTTTTGTAATTAGGGAAGTGCCAAGTACAAATGAAAAAAACTCTGAGATTTCATCTTATGGCGGTGAGGATGTCAAAGATCAATTAAACAATTGATACTGAGTGCTGGGGTGGGGGACATTCACAGTTGTGGAGATTGCAAGCTGGTGCAGCCACTGAGAGTTCTCAGAAATCAGTGTGGAGGGTTCTCAGAAAGGTAAGAATAAGTAACTCACATGATCCAGATATGTCACTTTTTGCATAAGTACACAGGATGCGACATCCCACCCCATAGGTTCTTGTTCAGCCATATTCATTGCTGCTCTATTCACTATTGTATTAAAAAAAAAAAAGGAACACCCTAAATGTCCTACAACCAACTGATGGATAATGAAAAAGTGGTGCATTTACACTATGGAAATCTTTCAGATTTAAAGATGAAAGAAATCATGAGCTTTTCAGGTAAAGGATGGAACTGGAGGAAATCATAATGGGTGAGTTGACAGACCCACAAAGGCAAAGGTAGTTTGTTCCCTCTTTGGAGGCTTCTACCTCCAAACCTTCAGAAATGTGTGTACAGTCTATAACAACTACAAAAGCCAGGAAAGTTAAGTGTGACGGTTGCCAGAGTGGGAGACCATAGGGAAGGGTACAGGTGATCTGACTGGGGAAATGGGTAAAGAGGGGGATGAAAGTAAATACAATAATGTGGGTGAAGGAAGCCAGAACGCAGGATACAATGATCTGATGGGGGAATGGGAAAGGAGACTCTTGGGAAAAGGGAGGGGAAAGTACAACAGAAGGTGGAGAAGGGTAAAGGAGAATAATAGAAAACAATCTAACAGGGGAAGTGCAGAAAGGGAGGCTCTTTATGGAAGAAGGGGGTAGATAAATACAGAAGAAGGAACATGAGTAAAATAATAATAAGGATGTGTGGAAAAAACCCCACAAGAAATCATACTATTCACTATTTACCAGAAACCCTAAAACACATGTAATTCCTTTTATAAATATATCTATATACATACATACATATATATATATATATTATATTTTTTTTCACATGGGTTCACAATGCTTCCTCCAAGAGCTGAAGATCACCTAAGAAAACCCCAGTGCTCACTATCAGAAATGAGAAACCTTTTTTGATTTGTTGGCCAAGGCTGTCCAAGAGACTCCCAAATCATACAGCCCATGGCTATTGCCCTTGATTAACCCTGAGGTCAAAGATAAGTCCCTGATGCTGAAGACATCAAGCACTTTAGAGGCAGGGCACAGAATACCATGAGCTGGAGCTTACCTGAATGCTCCTTCCCAAGGACTACTGGCTTTCGTAGTCCCAGATGTGACCAGGTAAGCTTCCAAAAGAATGAGCTAACAACCATTCCTACCCTGCTATGATTCCTATGATCCATATCAATACCCAGCATGGCATGATAGCCCTAAGTGGGCAGTAGTGCCACACATACCTTGGTGGATACTAACAGCTCTCCAATTTGACTTAAGACCTGTTCAACAAAAAAAGAAACTGTTCTGAATACAAGTAATGCAGTTAACTACCCAGTACTAGTGAAGTCCTGGTTATTGGAGAAGCATCTACAACCTCTAATTGACTAAAGCAGCATAATCCCTAACAACAATCTATAAGCATTTGTCCTTCTACATAGACATAAGTGTAGTCTTCACTGCTCATCAAAGAAGGTTCTCCATGAACAGATGGACGCCATCATAAAATAAAATACAACCAATCAAAATGCAGAGTTGTGGAGCCTAGTCCCAAAACACTCCTGCAACTACGGCTCAGGAGCACTGGTGAAGGGAGGAGGGGGTGCAAATGATAATTAGAGCCAGAAGATCAGGGAGTTTGTTGTGAGATTGTATCTCCTAACAATACAGAAACTACATCCATTAAGTCTCAACAACGTGATTGTCCAAACATGAGCTGAACAAGGATAACACCAGTGAACATGCTAAATGAAATGGAGAAAAGGCTATGAGGCCTCGGTCCTCCACAAAGAACTATATTTAATTGAGGAAACTGAGATTTCGGGGTGGTCTTGCCTGGGGAAGAGTACACCTATTGGTTATCCAGTGCCAAACAGTCAACCCTGAAAATGTACAAGTAGCAGGTTATTGGACTGAACAAGTTTGTAGGGGATTATGTTGTTACATTGTAAATAATTGTCCTGCCTACTGGTTTAATAAAAATGCTGATTGGCAGAAGGTAGGCAGGAAGTTTGGGCAGGGTTACCAGACTAAGAAAACTCTAGGAACAGGAAAAACAGAACAGAGAGGCCACAGAGATGCTAGAGAAGCAGATGCAGAGGATAACTATGCTGCTCTGAGAAAAGGTACTGAACCATGTGGCTGAACAGGATAAGAATCATGACTTAAAGAGTAAGAGTTAGCTAGCAATATGCAACAGCCATAGGCGTATCAACATAAAATTAATACAAGCATCTGCATATTTCTGTAGCTCTGTGGGTCTAGACCACAGGCCAGAAACATAATACAACACAAGTTATATTTGTAGAATGCTCATCACACTCCAGTGATATGTGTCCAGAATGAAGGACATCTTGGTCAGAGAGAAGGCTGCTTTGGTCCAAGCTAACCTGTATGAAGGAAATGTCTTACATTTGTGTAATGGCCTCCTCACATTGGCCACTGAATTGAACATTTTTATTGGCTCTCTCTTACCAGCCGATTACTCAGTCTGGCTCAGTAAGTACCTGGCAGAAATTCACTGTATAAAAGCCCAGAGTTCAGCTCTTCATGTTTCTCTCTTTTCTTATCCTACTCCATAGCCTTTACCAGAAAGTTTAATAAATGAAACCTATTCTTTTACTAAACCTCTAAGAAGTCAGTAGAACAGAACATATAAAGAATATATTAATAGTCTTTGCAACTAAATCTACCAAACTACAGGCCAGTTCATTCATTCATTCCAAACTATTTTGTGAATGCCTTCTCAAGTCTAGGCACTGTGCTAGGTGTAGGAGAGTTGACAGGATAGTATAATTTGACTTTCAACCTAGATAAATGGACAGGATATCGTGATTAGGTATCTTGAAGATGGGAATACCAGCATGGGGTAGCGCAAACAGGAATTTTACAGACTTGGCACTTAAAATATGCCACTTCACAACTTGGTGGCAGAATACCTTGTGAACAAATGTATTCCAGGTCTGTTTGGGCTTAAGGCACAGTGTTGCCTGTGAACCTTCTACACTTATTTCTGTACAAACTGGAGACTCCTTTGTTTTGAAGCTGGCCCAAAGGACTATAAAAATACTGCTTTATAACAAAGAGCTCTTCCTTTTACCTTTTAGTCTCCAAGGCCTTTGGAATGTGGTGAGCTCATTTTATGTGTGTGGTGGGTTTGTTTCTTAACTACTTATGAGGGGAAGAGACAACAAGTAAAAAAGTTACAAAATAATTTTAAATAAATAAACAGCTAAGTGTGCTCTAATTTGTACTGTGAATCAGAGTAACATTTAAACGAAATGTACTTTTTCCTTTGAGCTAACCTCCTGAGCAAAGAAGAGAGACTTTAGTTATATTTTCTCCTTCTGTTAGACTTTCAAAATACATATCATATCCCTTAAGACCAGTACTGCCCCTATTTCCAAAGTCTTGGCTAATGTCTTCCTGGAGGGAGGAGCCCTTTGCAAGCAGGTACAGGCAGGAGGGCCTTTCCTCTGAAAACCTTCATCTCACTGTGGGAATGGCAAGCTTGACACATAGAGCATCCCAGCCTCTGTCACAGAAGGTCACCAAGTACATAATCCATCATGGTGTTTTGACAGAATACCCTTAGCCTTGCTGAGAGAAGATACCAAGTCATTAAGTGTTTCAATACAGATGAGGAAGATCCAGATAATATATGAGTCAAATTATTTTTCTCTTGGTCATGAGGGATATTAGTGTGGAAATGAATCTGCTAGGGGCTGCAGCAGAATTGTTTTGCCTGGACACTTGGAAGGAAAAAAGCAGTAGTGTCTACTCTGCCACCCATAGCCCTTAAACTTGATCCCAGCTTTGGATTTATATTAGATACTCATTATAAAACACATTTTGGAAAGTGCTTTGCAAAGTATTAAGGGACACAAATTGTTGATTATTTGGCAACAGCTAGCATATCAATTTGAGAAGAGGTACAACAAAATTAGGGATGATATCTACTGAAGAGATACTATTACATGCATTTCCAGTTTCTGAGGATTGCAACCCCTAAAATAAAAATAAAGTTACAGGGCAAAAACAAGAAGAAATTATCTTTTAGCCAGTGACCCCATTTTATCCCTGGAGCAACAAAGAACACACTGAGCGTTTCTATAGATTTAAGCAAAAATTTGTATTGTCCTTAATTAATCATACGTGACAGATATGACAATAAACCAATTGGATTAAAAAGCTTCCTTATTTGGTGAAACAAACTAATAAAAGCAAAGAATAATCCTTTAACATGGAGTGTTATGACACCTTTGTGCACACTCAGCACAAAATAAATTTCTGGAAGACAGAAATGACTGTTGTCACTATTGTTAAAATTATTAGCTGCTATTATCACCACATTTTTAAAAGTACATGATAAAAGAAGACAAATAGCATAATAAAAATTTATTTTGAGAATCTAAAATGTAGTTGGAGGAAAAAAGAATTCAGACTTCCATGATATCATTTAATTCCACTCAGTGTTTCCCTATAATTAAAAGGCCAAAAGGATTTTTACATTTACAGAAAAGGAAAATAAATTAGAAAGCTGAAGCAAAATAAATAACATCCAAGTTGGTGATTATCACACAATGCAGTGACTTCCAATTAATTCAGTCACAGTTTAATTAAAACCTAAGTTTTATTTGTCCAGATCCCAGGAAGCTGGTGATCTGCATTTGTATTGTAGAAGGAGCAAACAATTTACTGGCCTCTAGTTGTTATTACCAAGTAACTCAGTAATGATTTCTTGGGACTAAGCTAAGCCTCAATCGATCACAAAATTTATCACCTCACTGTAGAGTGACCGCTACTTGAATCTCCCTGGGTTTCTTTGGCTTGTTTATGCACAAGGCATTCTTATTCCAGGAGGCCTAATGCTAATATCAAAAGGTCAGCACCTACTGTATTATATATCATGGGCCAAAGAAGAAACATGACATTGCTTTTGCCTTAAGAAGTCTAAGGTGTGGTTTGGAAAGCATGCTCACATCACATTTTTATAAACATGTATTTATTTTTATGTGAGTATTCATATGTAATACATGGATATATATGAATATTTATGTATGTATATATGTACTTGTATACACCACATGTGTTTCTGGTGCTCTCAAATGCCAGACCAGGGTCTTGGATGTGTCTTTCACTTCACATCTCTCCCACAAAAGACTTTAAGCAGTCTTGCTGTCTCTAGCTTACACTTCCATCCTCAAATCTCCCTGGCCACTCCAATCTGATCAATCCTCAAAAATAAATAAATACAAATCTTGATTTTTGTTGTTCTCCCTAGGAGCATCAAATTCAGTTTCATACAACCCATACAATGTGCTCATAACTGTATATCCCTTGTCCAACTTTACCCAGAATGAGTAATGAGTTCATCATGAACTTGGTTTAAGCCATGGTTCCCACCTGACCATTGACATTCTCCTCTGTGTAGGTATATTCTGTATGTAATTCAAGTTCTCCACAAAACTTGCCAGAGCATCTGGTCCCTGGGCTTTCTTTCCCTTTCTCATTCATGTTTTGGGAAAGATTTCATTGAAACATAAACCAAATCTGGCTACTGACTTCCTGTGTGGAGTCCTGGATTTATATCTTGGTGTTATTTCTCCAGCACGGTGTCCCCTACATAGCAGCATCAACAAAAGCAAAGCATGGAAGACAATGCTCAAAGTGGTAAGGAATTTATGCTACATCTAAAAACATTTCCAATATATTGGCATGTGCAATTAGACATTTAATTTTATTTATATCTAGCTTCTTCCAGATACAGTGTATCTTCTAAGAGTTTGGAGCGTGATTGCTGTTTTCTTTTATTCAAAAACATGCTTCCAGGTTTAATTTAACTTGACATCACAGACACAAATATCTGCAAAATCAAATATAAATATCTATGCAACTACTAAGGGTTGTGAGCTAATTACTATTCTTTAACAATATTAGTGCACTGTTCTTGTACTGACACTTCATTTCTCAGTCTAACAGGCTATTTATTTAATTAATAGCTACTTCCCAATTAGGATCCATTAGTATAACAAGTTGTTTTTAGCCAGCCTTGACAAAAATAAATAAGGAGTACATGTGTTCACTGTACATTTCTTAATTGCCTTGCATTAACATTTCCTTGACAATTATGGGACTCTAATTGAGACCACAAGTTAAATATACGATTCACAAATTTACACATAAAAATATAATTTATAGATTTGACAGTTTATTTGCTTTAAGATTGTTTTAAGTAAATAAAGGTTAAAAAATCATTTTGTTTCTATAGGACTTTGTCTTCCATGGACCAATAAATAAACACATTAAGACACTCTTGTGCTGGTTCCAGCTATATTTCCAGGAACTTCTGTGCTTTGGTCTTGAGCTGGTTGTTTCTTTGAGTTCTGAATGGCTGTCACTCCTGGCACCTCAGCAGAAGGTTTTGAAGAATGTGTTCTTTCAGCCATTATAAAACTCTATGTTGCAGTCATTCTTGTTTATATTCTCTACATACAGTTCATTCTCTGCTTAGGTAAGAGAATGGATGGAAAGATGCCGCTGTGGCTAAAAGCATATTTTATTCTCATGGGGGACCTAGGTTTGGTTCCGAGTACCCATACTGGGTGTACTGATAACCACCTGATCTTCACTTGCAGAGAATCCAATTACCCAGACCTCTCCAGACATGTGCATTCATATATACATGTACACACGGACACACACACACACACACACACACACAGAGACCCAGACATGTATACACACTCACATACACACATACATACTTTTAAAAGAACATAAATTTTTAAAGTACAAGAACCTACTAAGAAAAAGGAAGTTAAATAGTTAGAAGCAGGGATAAAATAAGTAATGTTCAAGCCTACCTTGTAAACCATTAGGGCAAGCCATTGCCTGGACTTTGAACAGACTTTGAAAACTGAGAACTGAGAGAATCAAGACACGGGAGAAAACTAGCCTCATTGGCTCTGTTTCTTGAATTTTGTATGCTTAAAAACCTGACTTTGCCTTGAAGAAAACAAAATAGATACCCATGAACAAAACAGTGTATGGTCTTTTTTGTTTTAAAAATGCAGGACTTAAACTCAGGTCTCTGTCCACCGGCATTTAGGACCAGATCATTTAATGAAATTACTGAATTATTAAAGAATTTCTTCTCACCGGGCCATTCATCATTGTTTAGAGATTTGTATTTGAGAAGCAAAACAAATAGTCTGATGAGGATGCCATTACTTCACTGCAGGAAAATGTTGTCTGTCAAGACCAAGACTTAGGCAACTTGTTATGGAAGTCTCATGTACAGAGACCTAAAAATACATATAAATCTTAATGAGTACCTTTTAGCTATACAGCATAGTTAATGGAACTTGCTATCATATTTTCAGCAGTCAAAGCAAGACAGTTTGCCTAACAGCATTCTTATCATCTGGGTCAGCCAAATACAGGAACTGTCCATGCAGAAAGATGTGTAAAAGGGCTGAATACCACCCCTCTTCCCGGAGCTGCATAACTGTGCATGGTTTTCATGTCAAAAGGTAAGAGCACATAGATCCATGTCACAGTACCAGTTGTTCCCCACACTCATTTAAGGATCATGAAACAGCCATCCATCAGCAGGAATTTCAGCAAGGGGAACATATTTTGTTGTTGTTCACAAGTCATGTGGAAAGAAAAATCTAACTGTGTTGACAGAACTTCTCCAAATGGTATAGATACTCAGCACAGAGAATTTTGTCAAGGGCCACTTGACGAGCTGTTTAAAGCTCTTCCATTGTGTCCTTCAGGGTAAAGTGTCACACAGATGTTTTCAAACACTGGGTTATGAAAAGAACGTATGGCTCATCCACATGAAAGTGTTTTCTATCTTTTCAACTCAGAGTGATTCAATGAGATTCTTGGGAAAGCATTTTGCCCCACTGAGAGTTTGTGGAAATCATTAGAACACTGGATGGGTTTTAACAGATGTTCTAAAATCTCTTCCCAGGAAATACAAGTAAATAGAATGAAATACTGACAGTCCTTTTACTCAGTTAATATACTAAAGCTTTTACAGAAAAAAAAGACATGATCTTCTCAAAATTATTGAGACTTAGTACCCATGCTGGCATTTGCTAAATATATGTTACTTTTTTTTTTTAAATGAAAGCCTGCAAGTATGTCCAGCACTATTGCAAGCATGATAACACAGTATCAAGGAAGCCAAGAAAAGGCAACCCTTCATGGAAATGGACAAGCACATTAACTAATCAAAAGCATAATATCCAATACCATAAGTAAAATATGCAAGATAATGAGATCATGGTATTCTGAGTTTCAATAATTTAATAGAAGCAATAAATTTCTTTGATAACAAAGTGTGTCCTGTTTATTCTAAGATTACTGGGGTCCAGTGGTGGGCTTTGTACTTCTCAGGATTACAATACATGGTAAAATTCATTCTAAATACATTTTAAAAAATCAATTAAAACAGTATCTTTGTGTAAAGAATTGAAATTTCACCAGCTAACTTAAAATCTAAAACATAATAAGGCAATATACAGCAAGTGGATAACCAACAGCAAATTAAATGTAGAGAAACTCAAAACAATTTCACTAAAATGAAGAACAAGACAAGGTTTTCACTCTCTTTGTATCTATTTAATATAGTACCTAAAGTTCTAACTACAACAATAGGACAACTAAAGGACATCAAGGGGATGAAAATTGAAAAGGAAGACATCTAAGTGTCATTATTCACAGATGATATGATAGTATATATAAATGACCCCAAAATATTATACCAAGAAACTCCCACAGCTGATAAACACTTCGAATGAAGTGACTGGATATAAGACGAACTTAAAAAATTAGTAGTCTTCCTATATACAAATGATAAATGGGCTGAGAAAAAAATCAGAGAAACAACACCCTTCACAATAGCCACAAATAGTATAAAGTATCTTGGTGTAACTCTAACAAAACAAGTCAAAAGTCCTATATGACAAGAACTTCAAGTCTTTGAAGAAAGAAACTGGAGAAGATATCAGAAGATAGATGATCTTCCATGGTCATGTATAGGATAGAATCAACATAGTAAAATTGGCAACCTTACCAAAATCAATCTACAGATTCAATGAAATTCTCATCAAAATCCCAACAGAATTCTTTACAAGTCTTGAAACAAAAAAAACAAAAACAAACAAACAAACAAAAAAAAAAACTCAACTTCACATTGAAAAACAAAAAAACCCAAGGTAGCTAAAACAATCCTGTACTTAAAGAACTGTAATTAAAGAACTCCCAGAGGTTATCACTACCCCTATTTCAAGCTGTACTACAGAGCTATAGTAATAAAAACTGCATAACATTGGCATTAAAAACAGACAGGTGGATCAATGGAATGAAACTGAAGGCCCAGATGTCAATTCACCTATCTGTGGACACCTGATTTTTGACAAAGAAGCCAAAATAAAGTGGGAAAAGAATTCAACAAATGGTGCTGGTATAAGTGGATATTGGCATGGAGAAGAATGCAAGAAGATCTATATCTATCACTCTGCACTGACCTCAAGTCTAGGTGGATCAAAAACCTCAGTATAAATCCAGGTACACTGAACTTGATAGAATAGAAAGTGGGGGATAGCTTTGAATGCATTGGCATAGAAGACATGATCTGCAATTAATTAGTAGGATATCATGAAACTGCAAAGCTTCTGTAAGGCAAAAGACACCATCAGTAGGGCAAGATAGCAGCCTACAGAATGGGAAAAAATCTTCACAAATCCCACATCTGAGAAAAGGCTCATCTTTAAGTTATATAAAGAACTCAAGAAACTAGGTATCGAAAACCAAGTGAACCAATTTAAAAATGGAGTACATACCTACAGAGAATTTTTGACAGAAGATGCTCAACTGGCAGAGAAATACTTTAAAAAATGTTCAACATCTTTAGCCATCATAGAAATGAAAATAAAAATGACTCTGAGATTCCATTTTACACCTGTCAAAATGGCTATTTTGTAACACAAGTTACAGCTCGGACTGAAGAGGGTGTGAAGCAAGGGGAACACTCCCCCATTGCTTGTACAGCCACTTTGGAAATCAATGCAGAGGTTTCTCAAAAAAATTGGGAATTGATCTACCTCAAGACTTAGCTATACCACTATTAGGCATGTTCAACCATACCATAAGAACACTTGCTCAACTTTGTTCATAGTAGCTTTAATTATAAAGGCCAGAACCTGGAAACAACATAAATGTTCATCATCTGGAGAATGGATAAAAAAAAAAAAGAAAGAAAGAAAAAAGAAATGTGGCACATTTACACAACAGAATGTTGCTTGGCTATTAAAAACAATAACATGAAATTTGATGACATATGAAATGGAACTAGGAAACATATTCTCCTGAGTGAGGTACTCTGATGTGAAATGTCTTTACATGTGTTCTGAGTATCATTGGTTAATAAAGAAACTAGTTCGTTCTGTGGCAACCTAGCTTAGAAGTAGGAGGAAAATATAAGCATAGATACAGGGAACAGAGGGTAGAGCCAGAGTAGATATAATTCAGCCACCCAAGAAGCAAGTATAATGGTGCACAGGTAAGCCACAAGCCACATGGCAAGACAGATTAATAGAGATGGTTTGAGTTAAGATGTTAGAGGTAGCTAGCAATAAGCTGAGACCATAGGCCGAACAGCATGTAATTGATATAAGTTTCTGTGTGTTTCTATAGGACTATGGGTCTGAGGGTCTGTACCATGAGGCAGACAGGCCAGAAATTTCTTATTACAGTAACCCAGAGCCAGAAAGACAAACACAGTATTACTCAGTCATAGTGGAGATTAGCTATAAAGGACAACCATGCTATAACCCACAGACTCTGAAAAGCTGGGTAGCAAGGAAGGATCAAGGGGAAATATTCAGATCTCCCTGGGAAGGTGAAGTAAAAGAAATTTCATGGGAAGACTGGGGATAAGCTCAGTTGGGGGGATTTATAGGGAAAGAGACTAACATAGGTCCTCTGCACATATGGGATAGTTGAGTAGCTTAGTCTTCTTGTGAGACTCCTGACAACAGAATCAGGGGCTGTCTCTAAACTTCTTTGATGGCTTTTGGGACTCTATTCCTCATCCTGGATTGCCTTTTCCAGCCTTAATACAAGGGAGATGCTTATATTTACAGAACTTTGGTATGCCATGTTTGATTGTTATCCATAGGAGACCTATCCTTTCCCAAACAGAAATGGAGCAGGAGCAGATTTGGGGAGTGCAGAGAAGAAGTGGGGTGTAAGAGGACAGAGCAGAGGACAAAAGAGAAGCTGGATGTAATATAAGTAAATTTAAAATAAAATAAAATACTTAGCAATTAAATACTAATGCAAATGGCCAGCTAAGCATTCAGAAATCTCTCTGCCAAAGACCAAAGTACCCATCATTCTGACCAAAAGTATTTTTGTTGTCAAAAATCCCACAGGCTGCACACCAAGGGAAGACATGAGTTCTTGGACACAAAATTTTTCTGTTGCTGCTGGATTCAAGGATGAAACTTAAGTGATTAAATCCGCTTGATGCTCATCTTTTTAGCTAGCCTTTCTGAACATTAAGTTATAAGATGATCTAAGTCATCTTTCGCAGCTTTACAAGCTTTGACTAAAGGACCGCTAATCTAAAAAAACAAACAAACAAAAAAACCCTGTGATTATTGAGACTTGGTATTTAATAACGTTTCTTGAAAATAAACTAAATGGATCCCCAAAATGCAAGAGTGAGGGGCCTTTTTTTCAGTATATATTAGGAGTAATAAATTTAGGTATAAACAAATTAAGATTTTGGAAACTTTCTGTCTGCTATCATGACATCATAAACATAACAGATCTCCATTGTTTAAATTCTTCATCCAATCAATATTAATATTTAGAAACACAAATTTTGCTAAATCTGTATTTAGTTAAGTAAACCATTTTCAAATTATCAATGTATGTTTTTACAAAGATCACAAATACGTCAAAACCTGTTCCAATTATATCACAGGGAATGTCCCTTACACTAACAGCTCACTGGTTTGATGGCCCACTTCATGCTTTGTCTTAGTTGCAGTTTGTTGTTATTTTCAAAGAAAAACATCTCCAATTATCTAAGACCACTAAAATACACTTCTCTTTTTGAATTATGTATCTGTGTGGGACTAGTATTCTTCAGATACATAAGTAGAATGGCACACGATAACATTCTGATTAAGAAATGGATGTGAGACCCCATTTCTTAAAAATCAAAACAATAATGGACAAAAATACAATACAAAACTACTGTTTCAATACAATGTTTCAGCTTTTAATAATAACTATGACATTTGATGACTTGTTATTAATTTTAAATGAGTTAATATATACCTTAAAATAAGTTATTATATTTTAAATACTTCTAATGGCACAAATATTTATACACATAATTGCCATAAATATTTTTATAGTTGCTAATAAATTTTAAGTGGGTAAGTAAACTTAAGAAATTTAATTTTTTTTTTAAAATTTAAGGGTTCCTTAGTGTCTACTCTCCAACTTCTAAAATGTATTGATAACTTTTGGCCCATATCACAGCTCACTTACTGTGTGATATGGTGCTAACAAGAGTACACATAAATACTTTAAATTTTTAATGGTTATGAACTTGTGCATTTTGAAGTTAAATTTTTTATAATTTTGAATATAACTTACAGACTTTATAAGTTTCCACTTTTCTACAATTTCTCCCCATATTTATTTACGCTAAAAATAAATTTAATGGGAACATGTGGATATTCTAGAGATGGTGGGAGCTGTAAGTGAAAAACTGAAATATGAGAAACTCAGCACCAAGTAAATCTTTGGAAGCAAGTATGGCATTGCCGAATTTTTCCCCGACTTTAACCTTTTCCCCCCAACACTTTTATATATTATCCTGGAGATAAATACTCTTCCTCCTTACACAGTCCTTCTTCCCCATCCGCAATAACAATGTGAAGGTCTGTCTCATTCTGAGTTTTTGTAAACATTGAACCAGTTATAAAATAAGTAATAGTGCTTAGAGAAACAGAAGATGTGACCCATCTTCTCATCTTTCACCGTAACCTTGCCTTTGTGGATAAACTATTTCAAGCTGGAAAACACCCCAAACTCATGCTGTATGGGTGCTGATTAATTCTCGAGCCCTTCTGCAACTCCATGAAAAATGGCTGTGGTTCTGTGTCAAAATATAATTTGTTGAGGACTGAGCAGAAGCCAGGGCCTAAGGTCTGGGTGCCCCTCAAATATAGGACTGAGCAGAAGCCAAGGCCTAAGGTCTGGGTGCCCCTCAAATATAGGACTGAGCAGAAGCCAAGGCCTAACGTCTGGGTGCCCCTCAAATACAGATCCACCTCTGCACTGAGGGACCAAGAAAGTCTCTCAGTTTCTCCAGGCCCGGCTTTCCTTATCCACAAAACAAAGAGCTGAGCTAAAATAATCTTCTAGTTCAAATAGTTTGACTCCAGCAGCTGTTTAAATCCTCACTTCTGTAACCCCTCTACCGGGAAGAGAATGTGCAACCCCCTTTCTAAGACAGCAGCAGGCCTCTATCTCCACGTACTGTTCCTCTGAGATGTCACTCAAACTCAAGGCAGACACATCAGGTGGGGTATAAGACATGCCTGCCTGAGCTCCGTGATTTGTGAATTCTAGTTTTGACCCCACTGCTATCTCAGGACACATCATGTACCTTTTCTAAAACCTAGAGTTTCCGGACGACATTGTTAGTCTAACTCACAAGACTGTTGTGAGAAATGATTTACAAAAATAGCAGTGTAAACGAGTTTACAGGATGAAATGCTAAGCATGCTGAGTATTTGTACCCTGTCCAACTAATAAAGCTGCTGCTAGTTGGGAAGTCCTTAAGAATATAACTGCTTAATCAATATGACACCAGCAGTCTGACAAATTAGCATGGAGCCACAGGCCAGAGACCTGAAAGAAATTAAATTAGTCCTTAACAGAAATTGGACTGTGAACAAGATAGCTTCTGGAAATTTAAAATCCAATTCACAAAACTAGAACAAGGCCTGTGCTTCTTCAGGGCTTGGTGCATGTTGTAGCCAGGTCTACTCTGACATTCCTAAACCATGAGTCAATGTGGGGGAGCTGTGAATGAATTAGGGAGCTCGTGAGAGTTTTATATATGTCTGCAAGACGAACTTGCAAAATATGCTTCATAGTGGATCTGAAGAGATGCTTTTCAAATGAAAGAGCATTGCTGTTACTATCCTAAATAAATTTTTGCTGAGTCATTTAAAATGGGCACTTTAAAAAATAAATGGAAAAGCAGCTCATTCCGGTGATCTGGCTTCTTTTCTCTAATCCTATACAAGTTACTTGCAGTGGCTGCAACATCTGCGCAGAGGTCAGAAAAATAGCTAGAGCCTGGACCTCGTGAGGAAATTCTAGCGGGTTGTTCTGATATTTTTTCTCTTTTTTTTCTTTCTTTTTCCACAGCCATAACTGTCGTTGCGACAGCTTTGTTGAAGAAAGTACTTTAGTCAAGATATCAAAAGTTCTGAATAAATGAGCAGGCTTGTTTTATCATCCCATCCTTGTCAGCTAAGCTACATAGCAACAATCTAACCTCCTGGGGCCAGCAGAAGTTCCCTGATTTCTCCATGTTCCTTTGCTAGATCCAAGGGTTTAGTTGTGGTCTGACTCCCTAGCCTCGTTCCCGTCTGTCTGTCTTGTCTCTCAGAGGCAACGGGAAATGGCAGCTCCGTCTCTCTGTCTTGTCTCTCAGAGGCAACGGGAAATGGCAGCTCCTGACACTCATCCAAGCAGAAAGAAAATCATTTGGTAAACCAGCAGCCTAGACATTTCTTATTCCACAGAGACATCAATAAGATATTAATGGCTGCAAAGGTTTTTAAAATACTGTTCTAGACACCCACTTCTGGCTTTTTGGAGCACTTTGTATGGACAAACAAATGGTACTCAGGAACACAAACTCCAAACATGTGACCTGAAAGTCTGGGTGTCGTGAATATAAGCTTGAGGACGTTGAAAGAGGGCACCTCATCTTCTACATCATTCTACTTCAGGTAGGAATGTAGTGGGATTGTGTTCTGTTCCCTGGTAAAAAATTGTCCCACCTACTGGCTTAATAAAACACACTGATTGGCTAGAGGCAGACAGGAAGTGTGGGTGGAGCTACCAGACTAAGATAACTCTGGGAGCAGGAAGAGCAGAGCAGAGATGCCAGAGAGACGCCAGATGAGACTTCAGCAGAAGCAGAGGAAAGAAGCTGAAAAGCTGCTCTAAGAAAAAGTGCCAAGCCACATAGCTAAACAAGATAAGAGTCATGGGTTAGATTAAGAAGAGATAGCAAGTTATATGATTGGGCCACAGGCCGATCAACATAAAATTAATGTGTTTGTGTGTTTCTGCGGGACTGCGGGACTGCGGGACTGCGGGACTGCGGGACTGTGGGACTGTGGGACTGCAGGTCTGGATCATAGGCCGGATAGGCCAGAAACTTAGTACTACAGAGGAAAGCAAAGAGGGAGGTGACAGGAGAAAGGAAAAAAAAGGAGACAAGAAGACAGTTCTACCAGGACCAAGTATGTCCACCAAGCTCTCTTTGGAAATCTTCATCCCTTCGTGAATGAGAAACAATGACTGTTTTAACAGCTGTCACTCTACATTGCTTGCCTGCATCTAAGAATATGCCACAGGCTGCGATACAGACAGAAGATGGAACTTCTCTTTTACCAAATGATTTCCCTTCCTGTTCTGAACTTCATAACCAGAAAGTGAAAATGTAATTCCTTGAGAAAGGAGAAGCAAATTAAATCACACAGGATCAGTGCCCAGACTACTAGAATGCAGCAGGTGATCTACACTATGCGATTACAATTTCTACACTCCTACAATTTCTAAGAGAAGCCCAGCAGGCACAGTTTGCTAGGGGGACAGGAGAGTAAACAGGAGATGCTTGTTATTTGCTGCTTCCCTTCTAGCCTAAAAGCAAGCCAAAACCAAATGAATGATCTCCAAAAGTTATAAAAAATTAAATATTTATTTCTGCTATTTTTTTTCATACTAAACAGAAACATGAAAGAAATCTTTCACTCAACAGCTGCACCTAATTCAATAGGGAGCTCCCGAAGAGGAGCACACAGGATGTGGTAAGGGGCCATTAAATGTGTGTACTAACAGTTTGCAAGGCATCTGGTACCATTCCACCACCTAGAAATCTAAGAATCAAATTAACAGATTCAATTCTACCAAAGTTATCAAATTATTTGTCGAAAGGATTTTCAAAGCAGGCTCCTTTCCAACATCTGTTGTGCCCATCCAGTGTAGATATAAGATGACCATTATTTGATTTGTTGAGATGGCATATTACCAGTTGCTAGTCTAACTAAACATTGCTCCTACAATCATAAAAAACTACTGTGGTGATATATTGTATACTTAGTAAAAAATAGTCTGAAATGTCAAAGGACAGAATTGCCCACAGCCACGCAATGAAGATGGAGTGGTGAGCCATGCCTTTAATCCCATCACTCAGGAGACATAGATCTGTCTTGATCTCTATGAGTTCAAGGTCTAACAGCCAGGCAGTGGTGGTATGTGCTGTTAGTCTCAGCATTTGGAAGGCAGAGGCAGGAGAATCTCTGTGAGTTTGAGGGCACCCTTTGTAGACCTTTGGTCTACAAAGCAAGTTCCAGGACAGCCAGGACTGTTACACAAAAACCCTGTCTCACAAAACAAGATAAATAAAATAAATAAATTAAATTAAATTTTTAAAAAGACTGGAGGGATGGCTCTGTCCTCTGATATTCCAGCATTATTTTTTTATTAAATATACAATGTATCACCACAGACTACAGTTATTAAATCTGTCAACAAAAAACTTTAATAAACTGATTGCATACTAAGTCTGAATAAGGGTGCTTTAAATGTTTGATTTGAATTATAAAATATGTACATAGTTTATGAATATGTTAAGAGTGAGGCCGTCTATCATTATTTTAAGTGAATACCCAAGAACTCCAATGCAATAAGTAAATACAAAGTCCCTTTATTCTTCCTTCTCTCCCTCCTCTTAATTTGGGCATAAAAAGGTCACGCTGGTGTTCTATTTAAAGCCTTTAGCCTGTTTCATTCTAGAAAATGTAGTCATCCTGCCAAGTCTGGATGTCCACCCTAGTGATGCTGTTTGGATCAGATGACAGGCAGTGACAAACCTACCAGGGAGGGCCCTGAAACGAGGTCACCTAGGACTTTACTTGACAATATCTTGAAGGAACTCAGAAATGAATGAGTGACAATTTGTCTGGGATCTACGGATTTTAACCAAAATAAAAGCTGGAGTTCCAATGCGTTGTCAACCATGGTGTATTCATAGACAAGTGACTGGGACCTAAGTAGTCAGGGTGGCTGTGTCACTCAAGTATCTGATAGTACATCTGCCATTCATATGTCTTGAGTGGGGGCAGGAAGTCTTCCATCAGCAGCAGCCATATGCTAACATGTGTTCACTGGTGACAACAGTTAAATTTAGCTCTTATTGGGTACAAGGTCTACACTTTTCCCTTGTATGTGATTTTTTTTTTTAAATATACACAATTTCTCCAGAATCTTTGCTGACTCACTGTGGGTCCTCTGGAATGCTACCTTCTCAGAAGCCTTAAGTTAGGTAGTCAAATGCAAACAATAAAATGTATACCATTAATCTCTTAAAATAAAGCTGTTTATCCAAAACAGCTGTTTGGGATGCCTTCTCAGAAAAATCTCTCTCTTCTTTTCTTTTCCTATCCAGAAGCAAACGGGAGCTCATTTATTTGATGGGCTAAAGACGGGAAAGTAAAGGCCTGAAAACAATCTTCCCAGCCAGTTTGGGGCCAGATTCTGTTAGTTTCAGATGTGCCTAATTACTAAGTTTGGTCAAAGGGCAACCCAGGTTCCAGTGCTGCTCTTATCAATCTGACTGCCTAGGAGTGTCTTCTTAGAGCCCATGATTCAGGAGTCAGAGTCGACCTCACCGGTTATCAATTCAGGGACACACACACACACATTTTCATTACTCCTTCTTCCACTGGTTGAGTGGTGAATCAGTCATTACTGGGGTCGTGTATCTGAGAACAGGGCTGTGAAATCCAATCTCCATTAAGTTCTGTTCTCCTGAAGATGTGACCTCTTATTTGACTGTATCATTCCCTTTGCCTTGGAGCTATTATCAATGTTGGAATGTCTGTAAATATGTTTTTATTTAGCATGTGTATCAGTTATTTCTCTACGGCCTTGTCTGATTTGGACTAGAAGGTAGTCCTTCAGCAACAGGGGCCTAAGGGGAAGGATCAAGAAACTGTGACCAGGTTGTTAAATAAATAAATAAGTAAGTAAGTAAGTAAGTAAGTAAGTAAGTAAGTAAGTAAGTAAGTAAATAAATAAATAAATAAATAAATAAATAAATAAATAAATAAATAAATAAGATTATTTTTAAAAGAAGAAGATAGGAAAGCTTTGGTCAGGAGATCTTACACACGTTCCCTTTTATGCCAAGCAAGTTAATTAAGAAGCACAGCCTATTATATATTGTATATTAAGAAGTAAAGCATACTATATTTTGTTTGCAGGGGGAATGAGCCCAGGTCAGCAGAAAGCTATTATCCAATGGGATGAAGTCATCAGAAAGTTAACTGAGCAGTGTTGCACAGGGGAACAGAGTATAACTCAATTGTGTCACAAAGAAAGTACACACTAGCTTTAGGACTGACAACTCCCTGGTCCCTCCCCTGACCAGGCCAGGTCTTCCCAGTGACACAGAGCTAGGTTCCCTTTCTCCTTCTGTGAGAGCCCTTCTCCCCCAAAGCCTTGGATTGGCCTGGCTGCCCACAGAGACAAGAACACATGTCAAAGGCAACTTAAAAAGAGAAGGCTTAATTAGGTTTGTACTTTCCAGAGGGTTAGAATCCATGATGGCAGGAACAGCTAAGACCCTTACACCTCAAACAAGCCAGATGCAGAAGGAGAGCTAACTAGGAACACTAAGCAAAGCCCACTCCCAGTGACACACTTTCTCCAACAAGGCCACACCTTCTCATCCTTCCCAAACAGTTCACCAACAGCAGACCAAGTATTCTCATATACATGAGCCTATGGAAGCCATTCTTATTCAAACCACTGCAGCATGTAAATGATCACTTTTAAATTATTTAGTTTGGGTTTCTGTTAATTAAGGTTCTGGCTTTTTATGTTGTAGCTCTCATCCCACTGTAGATAAGGCTAGAGAAATGCTGATTTCACTTAGAATTTTTTTCTTTCTCTCCTTTTTATGTATCTTTTCATAGCATCTACAGTCCTAGGTGTACAGAAATATTTTCCCTGCATTGCTGGAGATCAAACCTAATGCATTCTCTGTCATTTTGTAGCTGTTTTCTTCTATTAACAAACTGAAGATTTGAGCAGCAAGAGTAATGACTTCCAAAGAAGTTTTGCTTTAATAGTTTAAATAGCTCAAATCATGCATTTAATAATACCATACAAAACTTAGTTTTTAATACAGCTTGGATTATTTTTTTAATCCCAAACAAACTATTATAACTGGGAGGCACAATATGAGAAACTTCTTTTCCTGTGCATTTACGTATATCTTTTTTTATTATATTTATTTATTTTACATTCCAACATCCTCCTATCTTCCTATTCCCTTCCCAACCTCCCTCCCCACCTCAACCCTCCTCCATATTTGCTCAGAAAGGGACAGGCTTCCCATGGGCATCAGCAAAGCATGGCATTATCAAGCTGCCCTAAAACCAAGCACCACCCCCATCTATTCAGACTGGGTAAGACAACCCAGCATGAGGAATAAGTTCCCAAGAGCCAGCAAAGCACCAGGGACAGCCCTTGCTCCCATTGCCAGGAATCCCACAGACAGCCCAATCAATCTATACAGCTGTCACATATAGGGAGAGTGCCTAGGTCAGTCCCATGCAGGCTTCCTGGTTGTTGGTTCAGACTCTGTGAGTTCCCATGAGCCAGGCTAGCCTTTTTTGTGCCCTTTCCTCTAATGTCCCTGCCTCCTAACCCTGTTTCTACAATCTCTCCTCCCACTCTTCAGCAGGACTCCCAAGCTCAGTCCAATGTTTGGCTGTGGGTCTCTGAATCTGCCTCCGTCAGTCACTGAATGAAGACCACGGTAGTCACCAGTTTGATAATAGGAAATGTCCAGTTCCTGCTATGCATCCACTGCTGCCAGGAGTCTTATCTGGGGACATCCTTGTAGACCCCTAGGGGAGTTTCCTTTGCATCAGGGAATCCACCTGATTCCATAAAGCCCCCCTTTCCAGTCATCTCTATCATGACTCTGCCCTTATGCCTACCCCAACCCAATCTGTCAAGTTCCCATGCCTACTCATCCCAAGTCCATCCAGGAGATGTCCTCTATTTCCTCTTCCCAGGGAGATCAATGCATCCCTTTTTGGTTCCTCCTTGTTACCTAGCTTCTCTGGGTCTATGGATTGTAGCGTATTTATCTTTTACATGTGAGTAAGTGCATTCTTTGTTTGTCTTTCTGGATCTGAGTTATCTCATTCAGGATGATTCTTGTCTGCTCAAAAACACCCTTGAAAAGACATAGTATAGGCAAGGGAGATGGTTCAGTTAGAACATGCTTGTCATACACACTTAAGGAACTGAGTTCAGATCCCCAGTACCTACTAAACGGCTATGCATAGTGACCGATGATTATAAACCTAGTACAAGGAAGAAAAGACAAAGTCTCCAGTGTTTTCTGGACCATCTAGCTAGTCAGTGGGGTCCAGGTTCAATGAGAGACCTTATTTAAAAGCCACGGTAGATAGTGGCTAAGGAAGACACCTGCTATCAGCCTATGCTCCCCCCTCCCCCACAGAGCACACATGCTCCTATGTACATGCACCCACTTACTCCACACACAGAAGACAAACTGCATCAAATCTTTCAGGACATCATTGTGATTAGAACTACTCATGCCTTAGAGTGGTGGATAGCAAAATAATTGGATGACAGACACGTAAATGATTCATTCAATAAATTCAACCTGTAAAAAAAAGCCAACAAGAAAAATCACAGTATTACATGGGACAACATACCTAAGCGTCACTACATGCTCACTATAAAACAAAAAAGAAGTAAAATCACCCCGCCACCAGAAAAATGAGTATTTCTTTTTAGTCAGGGTTCTCAAGAGGCAAGGAACCAATAGAATAAACTCATATTGCATGGGTATTATATATTACATGATACAAGCCAGAGAATCCAATAACAGTTCTCCACATACTAGAAAGGATGAGAACCCAGTAGGTACTCAATCCATGAGGCTGGATATCTCAGCATTCCCAACGCGGTGCTAGAGGCTCAGAGGATTCCTAGAGAACCATAGGTCTTCACTGAATCTGGAAGGCTGGGATCCAATGTCTTTAAAGGATCTCAGCAGCTGAGAGGCAAGCAACAGGATAGATGGCATCAGCAGAGAACAGACAGGAAGCAAAAGCATCCCCCACCCCCCCAAAAAAACCTCTTTATAACTGAGCTGTTAATGAAACATGCTGCCAACACCAGGGGAGGGTCTTATCACTTCAGTTAATTCTTCTAGGAAATACCCCTGAAGTTTAGCTCAGGGGCATATCTGTTGTTTGATCCAGATCCAATTAAACTTACAACCAAGGTATAGATGGGAATGTCTTCCTTAGTAAAGAGTAACCCCCCTTTTAACCTCACTGATAATCATCAGGGTACTGCAGTTGATCAAAAGATAATAGGTAAAAACATTTAGAGTTTTGCCTGAGGCTGGCAACACCAAAAACTAAGGTGGGAAGCAGGAGTTTTATACAACACTGACACATTTCTCTTAAGGCAGTAAATTTATAAATTCAACCATTTTCATAGAAAACATGAAATGTCACATGGTGCCCAACAGTGATTCCCACGGGATCCAAAAACTGGGCTCATGATCTTTTTTTTATCATAAGATCCACAGACTCACATCATCAGTTCTGGCCTTGAAATACTTGTGCATTCCTTTTGTTAGATGGATAAAGTTGTACGGCTTTTACAAATCTTATTCCCTTGCAAGGAATTCATGCAATGCCATCAAACATTTGGTGTTATTTCGTATGTGGTCAAGAAAAGTATTTCTCTCTATAAAGGAAGAACATGATCACTCCACAATGTCCCCATATGCCGGTGGTCATTCTGTCTCCACCTCTACCAAGCCCTGCTCTTTCTCTCCACCCCCCTCTTGTCTCCAGACACACTGACTCATCTCAGTCCCTTTTTAGCCTGAATGGTTATAATACCAACTTCTAGCTAACTCTATTTTGCCTTCTACACTGCTGTCAACAGAATAGCTTTAGCCTTCAATTTTGAAATAATTTTAGACTAGAGAAGTTGAAAAATCAGTGCAGAGTTTCCATATGCTGTCCACCTAGATTGACTTCATATTAATCTCACAGGACTTTAGAATAATTCCTGAAGTACATTTATTGATGCTTTAATAACATATATGTGACCTAAAATTCCAGCAAATTATTCACTATATCTTTCATCTCACTTACTTTTGTAAAAGGTTTTAATTTATTTAAACTTTCTTTAAATGGCATTGTTATTGATTTTAGTGATTCTCCTACGCACTCTATCTCAGAACACATCCTCCTAATGGGAATTTTGTGCCAATTGGTTAGCAAACCCTTGTTTTCTATGCTAGACCACCTCAGCCTCTGGCAACCATCGTCTACTTTCTACTTCTATGAATTCAATTTTATTAAATTGCAAATAAAAGTGCTATCACACAGTGTTTGTCTTCCTGTGCCTAGCATTCATTTGGGATAACAACCTCTGGGTCATCAAAAAAATTGGGAGCCTTTCTTTAAAGGTTGAATAGTATTTTTTGGTATGTTTGCTTCAGTGTAAGTGTATGTGTGTGTAACAACAGAATATATACAAACAGGAAAAATGTGCTATCCACACGTAACCATTGATCAACTGATGAACACAGGCTGATGCAATATCACTGTATGTATATTTTTAATTAATTCTTTGAAAATTTTATGTAACATGTAAATTTTTATGTAACATATAAATTGCATTTAGCTTCCTTCCCCCACCTCTTCCCAGATCCACCCACTTTCCTTCCCACACAACTCCATGGCCTGTTTTTCCCCATCAAGGCCACTTTGTCCTCAATGAATAATTTTATATGTGTGACCTCCCACTGAAACATGGTTGACTTATTGAAGAATATACTCTTAGAAAAAAATACACTCCTTCTCTCCTAGAAGCTAACAATTGCCAAAAAGCTCCTGAGCTAGGAATTCAGGTTAGTTACCCTGTTCAGGTTAGAATTCGGTCTGGCTTAGGCTTGCACAGGTCTTGTGATGCTGTCACAGAGCTGTGAGTCCATTAGTTCAGCTGCCTTGCTGTGTCTAGAAGACACTGCTTCCTTGTTAGTCATCCAAGGATCCCTTGGCTAATATAGTCTTTTGACTCCCTCTGAAAAGACCCCAACCCCTGTGAGTGAAGTATATATTTTCTGTTTAGAAATGGATGTTCTGTGATCTTTTATTCTCTGCATACTGACCACGTCTGGGTCTCTGTGTTGATCATCTGCAATAAAAGCTTCTCTGATGAAGGTAGAGACATTGATTATTTTTCATATAGTATATCCTGATTATGATTTCCTTTCTGCCTGCTTCTCCCTGTTGCTTCCAGATATATCCATTTCTGTCTCTCATTAGAAAATAAATAGGATATATTATTAATGTAATACAATATTATGATAAGACAAAAACTACCCCATTGAAATATGATAAAACATAAGGAAATGAGTCTAAGAGAAGGCACAAGAATCAGAAATGTACTAATTTACACACTGAGGGATCCTGTAAAATTATGAAACTGGAAGCCATACTATATTTGTAAAGGTCTTAGAGTATAAAAGAGAAAAATAAAATATAAACAAAATGAAAAAGACAGAATTTTAGAAAGTTTTAAAATGAAAAGAAAAACACCTTGACATAATTCATGAGAAAAGGAACCACCAAAGATGATGTTCAGATCATCTTCTGTTGGCCATCTACTGCTGGGCATGCAGGCTACCCTTAAGAGGAGTTTGCTTCCCCGATGAGACTTCCTTGGAGAAAATTAAATTTTTATCAATTGGAGATAGCATCTGGATTAAGGAAGGGGGCTTATGTCCACTCCTCCTCTCAGCCCTAGGATCCCATCTGGTGTAGACATGTACAGGCCCTGTGCATTGTGCCTCAGTCTCGGTGAGTAGGTAGGTGTGTTGATCCTGTTGATTTAAAGGCCTTGTTTGCTTAGTGTCATCCTTTCCTTCCAGCTCTTAGTATTTCATCACCTCCTTCCCTGTTCCCTGAGATTTCTCATATAGGGATAAGTGTTCCAGGGTCTCTGACTCTTTGCACATTCTTTAGCTGTGGGTCTCTGTATCTGTTCCCATCTGCTGAAGAAGGAAGCTTCTCTGATGATGGCTGAACAAGACACTGATCTCTGAGTATATGTGTTGCTGAAGTGAGAACCTTAGTTTTAGTATAATTGTAAGTATTTAGGGGTTGGTTTTATACTTAACTTAGGAGCAAGATATTAGTAGATTTTCGTAGTAGAGTCTATGATCTGTAAACATAGTTTCTTGTGCTGATATTGGTGCCATACAAGAGTATTGTCTTGTGGGGTGGGCCTTAAAGCCAACTAGAAAGTGGTTGCATATGCCATGAAACTCATGACACTATGCATAAATTGACAGGTCTTCATCAGCCAGTCATTATTTTGGCTCATGGGGTTCACAGCTGGATAAGACTACTCTTTTCTTCTGAAAACATGTACAGCACCTTCTAGCACCATGAAAGCTAGTCAGTAAGGACAAACTTTCCAGGTCAGGACCAGTTAGATTTCTCCATGGCTGAAGTATGTGGTGTCTTCAGCAATAGAGTCTTACCATAATGATCTAGAGGGGAACCAAAAATACCAACAACACTTTATAATGTTTGGAGATCTTTGAGACCTCACTGGCCGACAACTCCAAAAGAAGTAACCCATTCCTAGACTATGCATTTTATTTGTTAGCCTCTGATGTCTAATAGGGAATAATCGCTCTAAACAAGATCTTCTGTCTTAACCCTTCATGTGTATAGATAGTTACACAGAAGTTTCTACAGTACTGTTTCCATATAACCATTTGAAAAGTTTTTAGTCTTACTTACCCCTCCTTGTTTCCCTCTTCTACCCTGTCCTCCCTCCCAGCACAACCTATCACTTCCTGTCTTATAATTCCTTTTATACCCGTGTATTATATCACGCCTTCCTTCAAATCATCTCCCCATAGCTCCTTAGTAATTCCCGACCTTTTGGGGGTATTCCAAATGAAAAAATATGTATCTCAAGAGTCAAAGCTAACAGCTACAAACGAGAGTAAACATGTGATATTTGCCCTTTTGGGCCCGGGTTACCTCCTTCTATTTATCTGAGAACTCCATACTTTCATTTAAAATAAAATGAGTGATACCCCATTGTGTGAATATGCCTCATTTTCCTAACCATTCATCAGCTGATGGGCATCTACGTCAGTTCCATTTCCTGGCTATTATGAATTGAGCAGTACTGAGCAAGAGTGGGCAAGTGTCACCATGGTAGGAAATAGAATTCTTTTGGGAAATATATGCTCAAGTGGACGGTAACTTGGTCATGCATCAGTTATATTTTAAGCCTTTTGAGAAACATGCACAATGGAATTCATAGTGGCTGTGCCAGGATTCACTCCCCCAACAGTGGATAAGATCTCCCTTTACCCCATGTCTCCATCAGAGTTTGTCATTTAATTTGAATTCCCTTGATGGATAAAGATGCTGAACAATTTCTTCTTTAATTTTTCTCAGCTGTTTGTATTTTATGTTTGGAGAGCTCTCTGTTTCATTCCATATCCTGTCTTAAATTTGTTTCTGATTGTTTGCTTTCTTGATGTTTATTTTTTATAGGCACTTATATGCCCTAGATACCCTTTGTCAGATGTATTACTGGCAAAGTTTTATTTTTCTGCTCCATAGGCTGCCTCTTCACTTGGTGACTGATCTTCTTCGCTGTACCGAAACATTTTAGATTCCTAAAGTCCCATTTGTGAATTGTTGGTCTTAATATGTACCCTATCAGAGCCCTATCAGAAAGTCCTTTCCTATGTCAATGAATATTTCCTTTCTCCTGTATCATATGAGATATATGTTAAGGTCCTTGATCTATTTGGAGCTGACTATTGTGCAGGGTGAGATAAGGATCAAGTTTCACTCTTCTGCACGCAGCTAACCAGTTTGAGCAGTACCCATTGTTGAAGGTGTCCTTTGCTTTGCATTGTTCACTGTAGAAGTGTAGGTTCATAGCTGGGTCCTTATTTCTAGTCAGTTGGTTAATAAGTCTGCCCTTATGTTATACCATGCTGTTTTCAGTAAAGTTTAAAATGGTGATACCTTAAACACTTGTGGTGGGGGTTGTCATTGCTGTTGCTCAGAATTGTCTTCGCTATCCTGGTTTATCTTGTTCTTCTATATAAAGGTTAAGATTTATTTTCAGTTTCTGTAATAAATTGTATTGAAATTTAGGTGGGGATTGCACTTACTTTTGATATGATTGTTATTTTCAGAACATTAGTTTTAACAACCCGTGATCATGGAAAGTCTTATCTTCTGGCATATTCTTCAGTTTCCTTTTTGGTGTCTTGAAGGTTTTATTATACAAGTTCTTCACTTTTGTGGTTAGATTTACTCCATGTACATTTGAGGCTATTGTGAAAAGTGCTGTTTCCCTGATTTATTTCTCAGTATGTCTGTCATTTGGGTATAGGAAAGCTACTGGTTTCTCTGTGTTAATGGTGTATCCTCCTATTTTGCTGAATGTATTTGTCAACTAAACAATATTTCTGGAAGTGTTTGTAGAGCCCTTTGTGTATACAATTACATCACCTAAAAGTGAAAATATTTTTTCTTCCTTCTTTAATTTGTGCGTCCCCTTGATGGTCTTCATGTAATCTATTACTCTAGCTAAGACTTCAAGCACTATTTGGAACATGTAACGAGAATGGATAATCCTTTCTTCTTTCTGATTTTAGTGTAGATGTTTTGAATTGTCCTCATTGAAGCTTACTGTGAGTTTTCTTTACAATGCCTATATTATAGTATATCATTCTTATTCCTATTTTCTCCAGAACCTGTATCATGAATAGATGTTGAATTTTGTCAAAGATGTTTTCTGAATGAAATGAGATGGCCATGCAATTTCTGTCCTTTAATCTATTTATATAGTAGATTGTGTTAATTGATTTAATGTATTAAACAATCCTTCATCCCTGGGATGAAGTTAATTTGATCATAATGGAAAATCTTTGGTATATTCTTGAATTCAGTTTATAAGTATTTTACTAAGAATTTTTGTGTCTAGATCCATCAAAATATCGGTCTAAAATTTCTTTTTTGTTAGGACTTTGTCTGATGTCATATCAGGTAATATTGACTTTGTAAAATGAATTTAGAAATGTTCATTCTTCTATTTTACAAACTAGTTTGAGCTTATTGATGTTAGCTCTCCTTTGATGCTCTGGTAGGATTCTAGATTAAGTTATTTTGGCCTTGGGCTTTTATTAGTTGGGAGATTTTTAATAACTATTTCTATATTGCTGGGAAATTCTGCTATATTTAAATTATCAGTCATACTGATTAAATTCCTATAGGCAATATATATCTTGAAATACATCAATTTCCTTTTCAGTTTGGTGGAATTTAAAATATCACTATTATCCTCTCAATTCCATTGGCGTCTATTATATCTCCTCTTTATCTCTTTAATTTTATTTTATTGAGATCATCTTTACTATTCATTTGGATTATCTTTCTTTTCTTTTTTGAATTCTGTAATTTTTTTTTAGACTTAGCTCAGTTTGTCATATAGAACTTATAGTTTGTCAAGATATCCCTCATAGTTGATCTTCCACAGCTAACATGGGCCATCAAGTGCCCAGTGCTCCCTTCAGAGCACAACAACAAATTCTCATGACTGTTTCATATACTTAAGTATATATTTCATGTTGGATGCATATATATTTAAAACTGTTATATAATTGACCCCCTTATCATTATTTAGTGATAATTTTAATTGAAAGATAGTTTTTATCCTGTAGCTACTACTCTTCTCTTCTAATTTCCATTGTGTAGGGCATCATATCCCTTTCATTTTAGCCTGTATATGTGTCTACTTTAAAGTTAGTTCATGGAAGTATTTCTTTTGACTGTCTTTTTTCCTTTCTTTTTCCAACAGAAAGCCATTCAGACTGTGTTCTATCCAAAAGTAAGAGGAGAATGATCACTAATGGGAAATGGGAGTTGCAACAAAGCAATACCAGGAATCAGCTTCATGTTCAGGAGAGAACTCTCCATCCCTCACGTTCTCAATGACTCTCTATAGTCAGGGAGAAACACCCTAGTAACAAACATTGAAATTGTCCCTGAAAGTATAATCATAAGGGCTTGAAGGGTGTAGATTTTAGAAATTAAGTTTTAGGTTATCATAAAATGTAATGTATTTTGTTAGGACATTTTAATTCATATGTGTCATTCAACTTTGTTCTGACCTCTCCTGTTCCCTAATAATTCCTTCCCCAGTGCTGCTTAGAATCTGAATCCAGAATTCAATCAGAACTTAAAACAGCCTACTAACCAATGGACTCCTGTTGTAGTGGGGTTTCTTGGTCCCGGGCAGCCAGAGGCCCAGACCCTGCTGTGCCAGACCCCTTAGCTGCCTGCCGCTCAGGCCCCCAGAAATGACTCAGACGCTTATATTAACTTTATGCTGTTTAGCCTATGGCTCAGGCACATTGCTAGCTTTCTCTTACATCTTAAATCAGCCCATTTTTTATTAATCTGTCTGCCATGTGGCCCGTAGCCCGTGGCTCACCTGTGTTCCTTACATGTTGCTCCTTGGGCTGCTTGCTTGATCTGCCTGACTCTGCCCTGCTTCTCATACCTATGCTCTGATTTCTCCTCCTACTTCTTCTATGGTGCCTGTCACGGCCCAAAACAGCTCCTTTATTTAAAGATTGATATTCACAGCATACAGAAAGGTATTCCCACATCAGGCTCCAGGACCACAGTGGCCCAGGCTGAGAACAAAGCACTATTAAGCTGATCCACAACCTGACGACTGAAGTAAAAAAAAAAAAAAAAAGAAAAGAATCAAACAGTAACCAAAGATGTGATCAGGTATCTATGCCAAAAAATTTCATAAATTCAGATGCCTCAATTTCATCACAAAAACACAAATATGAGCAACCAAGATGAAGCAAAACCAGAAACCACCACTCCTACTGTAATATTCCCCTTCCAGAAGCCACACTCTTACTATAATATTCCCTGAGGAGAATAATTTAGCTGAAGCACATGACAAGGGCTTCAAACCTGAAAGAGGGTATGAGTAAGCACCTCAGCTGAGGACCAGGAAAGTAAAAATAGCTGAATTAAATGACAAAAACAATTTAAGATAGGAAAATGAAATTTAACAAAGAAATAGAAATGCTAAAAAAAAACTGAAATAAAATATAAGATGAAAAACTCAAAAAGTCAATCCAAAATTTCAAATAAAAAGTTTCCCCAACAGATTTGGTAAAGTAGAAAAGAAACTTTCTGGTCTTAAACACAGGTTAGGAGAAATGGATATATCAATCAAAGAACATGCTAACTATAAAACAATCCAGGCACAAAACATTCTGTAATCTAGACATTATGAAAATGCCAAACCGATGATTACTCGGTATAGAAGAATAAGAAGATGCACAAACCAAAGACACAGAAAGTATTTTTCACAAAATTATAGATGAAAATGTCCAGTCTAAAGAAAGATGCCTATTGAGGATGAAGAGGCATCTAAAACACCAAATACACAAAACCAGAAAAGAAACCCTCTGGGTCACATAATAATCAAAGCACTGATATACAGAATAAATAATAATAGAAGCCACAAGGGCAATAAACCAACTCACACATAAAGGTGGGGCTATTAGATTAACTTCTGACTTCTCAATAGAAGCCAGAGAGCCTGGACACATACTCTACAATCTCTGGGGAACAGCAAATGACAATCCAGGCTACTATACCCAGTAAAACTATACATTTTTATCAAAAGACAAATAAAAACATTTTATGATCAAACAAACTTAAGCAATTATTGTCTACAAGCCCAGCTCTATAGGAAACACTGGAAGGAAAACAGAAAGCTGAGTGGGGAAGGCTCATGCTCAGCGCCTATCTCCTCCTTTCACCTCCAACCCATGGAATGTTGATGCCCAAATTCAGAAATGACACCTCAATTAATCTAGAAGACCTAGAAGCTTGTTTTCAGGGTGATTCAGTAGTCTGCCAAGTTGTCGATCAATGTTAACCATCACATCTACTCTTACGACTTCTTTCATGATCACATACAAAACACATAGAAACATAGGCACAAATGTATATACACATATGATGCTAATGTAAGCTCCATGTCTGAAATAAAACATGTGGTATTTGCCTTTCTGAGTCTGTTTCTGCCTTAATACGATGATATCCTGTTCCATCAGTTTTTCTGTAAATGTCATGATGTTATTTTTAAGACTGAATACAATTCTATTGTGTGTGCATTTTTTTTAATTCATTCACATGTGGCCAGGAAATCTAAGTTGATTTAATTTTCTAGCTACTGTGAATACTGCAGTAATAAAAGCAGATGTGCAAATGTCTAAGTGGTATGCTGACTCAGGGTCTGTCAGGTGAATGTCTAAGAGTGAATCTGGTGGCACTTCAATTTTATATTTTTAAGAAGAAAATTCCAAATTGATTTCTATAGTGTCTGCACCTATTTACTGTCAAAGTATTTGTTGTACTTTGTATTCTTGATGGTAAGCATTTCCTATAAGTTAAGACAGAACTCAAAGAAATTTTAATTTGCATTTCTTGTGGCAATTGAATTATGTCCCAATTATTTCTTGGCCATTTGTGTTTCTTTCTAAGAAATAATTTAATTTATTTTTTACTTTGCAAAGCTTATTCATGCATATAATAAAATATGATCATATCTAACCTCATAACTTTCCTTTCCAGTTTTCCTGATATTCCCTCATCATACCCTCTCCCAACATCATGAGTTTTTTGTTTGTTTGGTTGGTTGGTTTGTTTTGGGATTTTTGTAACTCACTAATTCCAATTAGTGGTTTTGTATGTGCATGGGTATAGGGCCATCCACTTCAGCCTGGACAACCCACCAGGTACCATAGCCTAGTACAGAATGATTCTTCATCTTCCAGTAACTATCCACTGCCAATAACTCCCCAGCTAGTGGTGGGAACTTGAAAGTCCCTCCTCCTTCCATGTCGAATTGATCTTGTGTATCTCTGTATGGTGACCACAGCTCCTAGAAGTTGGTGATTAAGGTAGCCATGGCATGTCCAGGGACAGCATTTGTTTCTTCTTTTGAAAACCACCCGTTGGTTTCATTAGCCCATTTGTTATTAATTGGATGATTCATTTTTGGTGCTTGGTTTTTTTTGTAGTTCTTTGTAGTTATGCCCCCACAATCTGAGTGTGTTGCTGACAAGATGTTTCCCCTGTTCTGTAGCCTCTCTCTCCATCCTGCTGATTGTTACTTTTCCGTGCAGAAGCTTCTTGATTTCACATATTGTGGCTGTGTGATTTAATTTGAGATCGGGTATTATGATACTCCTCTTAGACCTGTTTTGGCTGTTTAGTGGTTTTGTTCTTTCTAATAAATTGAGGATGTTTTTTTCTAGTTCTGTGAAGGTCATTGGGATTTTAAAGGTATTGCACTGGCTCTGTATATTACTTCCAGTGCTATAATCATTTCCACAATATTAGTTCTGCTAACCTATGATCATGGGATACCTTTCTATTTCCTGGTATCATCAATTTTTTTTTTTATTATTCTAAGGTTTTATTATAGAAGAATCTCAACCCATTAGGTATATTCTTAGGCGTTTTCTTTTACTTTTATGTTTTGAAGTTATTCTATATAAGATTCTTCCCATTAGTTTCCTAACCTCCACATTCATTAGGTGTGTGTGTGTACATATATATATAGCTTTTGCTTTGTTATACTATATATTTTCTTTATAATATGTCTATTATAAAGAAATGCTTTATACATTGATTCTGCGTAGTACTGTGTTGTATGAGTTTCTCAACTGTCTGGCCCAAGGTTGGAGAAACCCGTATCTCTGCCCCGAATAATGACTCAAATGCTTAATTACAAACTGTTTGGTCTATGGCTCAGGCTTATTGCTAGCTAATTTTTGCATCTTAACTAATTTCTATTAATCTGGCTTGTCATATGGTCTGTGGTTTACCTATACTCCATTACATATTGCTTCTTGGACAGTTGGATCACATCTCCTGAGACTCCACCCTCCTTCCCCTGTATCTATGCTTGGATTTCCCACCTACTTCTAAGTTGCTCTGCCATAGTCCCAAAAAATCCTTTATTAACCAATGGTACTCACAGCATACACAAAAACATCCCACATCATTTCCCCTTTTCTGTCTAATCAAAAAGGAAGGTTTACATTTCAACATAGAAAAATTACATATAACAAAACAGCTATCAAGCAAGAATTACAGTTACAATTTCTAGTCTATTTTTATTTAGTAAAATTAAAGAAAATGTAGTCAAAGATTAGTTAGTTATAATTATAGTTTTTTCTTAATTATAATAAAAGGTAAATTAGATGTGAAATTTTGGATTCATGATGATGAGGTAGATGATAGAATATCATAGTATCTCTGCCTCAAATAATGACTCAAATGCTTAATTACAAACTGTTTGGCTTATGGCTGGAGGGGGTGTGGCCAAGCCCATTGATAAGTGGCTGCTAGGATCTTGGGAAGGCCCATTCTTTCTCTCTCTTTTTATCTTTATTTATTTATTTAGTTCCCTGACCGGGAATCGAACCCGGACCGCGATGCCTTAACCACTAGACCAAGCCTTATATGGCATATGGCATAACAAAATTGACCTTAAATTTGCACCAATAAACCAAAATCCATGCCAATGTAAAATATTTTAAATTTGACAGATGTTTTTGATTAAAGAAGATTCAATAATTCTTTTTAATCATTTCTATATCATATTCCCCTTTTGCCCTAGAAAGAGATTGACTATGACCTGTTGTATTTAGTTCGCTGGTCCCATGCCCCAGAGGTCTCGGATCCACAGACCTGCCTGGCGCCGCTTATCTGCCCGCCGCCCGGGTCTCCAGAAACGACTCAGACGCTTTATTTATTTCAGGCTGTTTGGCCTATGGCTCAGGCACATTGCTAGCTAGCTCTCATATCTTAAATCAACCCATGTCTATTAATCCACGGGCCGCGTGGCGGCCCGCAGCTCACCCGTGCTCCTTACATGTCCTTCCTTCGGCGGCTTCCGCGCGGTCTGCCTGACTCCACCCTGCTTCTCTATCTAAGCTCTGATTCTCCTCCCACCTATTTTACAGTACCTGCCATGGCCCAAACCAGCTCCTTTATTTAAAGATACAGTACGCACAAATGTATTCCCACATTTCCCCCTTTTTCTCTAATCAAAAAGGAAGGTTTCAATTTTAACATAGCAAAATTACATATAACAAAATAGCTATCAAGCAAGAATTATAGTTACAATATCTAGTCTATTTGTATTTAGCAAAATTAAAGAAAATACTCTATCATCTATCTTATCTTTATGAATCTAAAGTTTTATATCTAATATATTTTTCAAATGACTAAGAAAAACTGTACATATAACTATCTAATCTTCAACTACATCAAAGACCACAGAAGGATATAATATTTACCCAAGTAAACCAGAAGTGCAAACGACTTCTAAAATCTAGAAAGGACAGAGATGACACCTATCTGCCTGGACAGTCACCCAAAGTTCTTTTATAAAGTTGGGGCATTCATCTTCAGCCTACAGGCCCAAAGTCTCTTTTCATTTCAGTGAAGTAGGAAATCTGCTCTGCCCATTTTGGCACAGTTCATCCGTTGTTTTTCCTTGAGTCTTGAAGAATGTCTGACAGTTTTCTCTGTAAAGCAGGAACCCGAATGATGATCTTGGCTTGCTCTGCCAAAGTCCAGAGGTCATCTTCTTATGGAACCTGCATGTCCAGTTTAAACAGCATACTGTCAAGCAGTCAATATAAAAACAGTTTCTTCTCCAGTGGCTTACCATTACCACAAATAGATGAGACTCTATATGGAGTTTCTTCAATGCCCATTTTCTTGTTGAAGTAAATTAGTGCTGCCAGGTATAGACCTGTCTCACTGTCCAGAAAAGTCTAAGCTCTTAAAATATTTTAAATGCCATATTCTGTAGGTCTTAGAAGTATTTGAAGATTATCTATTTAATTGAAATATATCTTTGTATACTTAAAAATCCTAACTAACCTAACTATAAGTTTGATTATCAAAAGTGACTATTAACCTTTATTTCTTAATTATACACTACAATTTTAAAACAGTTACATGAACATCATACCTTAAACAAGAATAGAAAAACATATACAGCATAACAAAATTGACCTTAAATTTGTATCAATAAACCAAAATCTATACCAATGTAAAGCATTTTGAGATTAACAGCTGATTTCCTGATCTAAGTAAATTTAATAATCTAATTTTTAAAAAATCATTTATATACCATATCCCCTTTTTCTTCTTAGAAAGAGATTAACTATGACATTAACCATTTATAATGAAAACAAACATCTAGAAATAATATTTGGGGAATTTGGGCGTTGTTTTTCTATTACTACTTCCTGCTGATTAAGGGGCGTTGAAAGTCTCACGGTTGTTGAGGCTGAATCAGTCTGCAGTTTTGAAGCTGTTCTGGCCATCTCTTCTCATCAGAGGTTTTTTCAGGGGGTCTTGGTTGATGAAACCACATTTGCCTGAAAGCAATCCACAGGTTCTCATCTGTGGAAACAGAAACAGAACTCTTCCAAAGCAATAAATCCTTAGACACAAATTTCAAAATCAAAATACCTTTAAAATATACATTCTTGTTTAACTTAGTAGCCTTTGCAATCCATTGTCTTTTTGCAGTTAGCTCATTAACAGTTAAAAAATTAAAAGAAAACACAATAACAACCAAAATCCAGATTTTGTGTCTATTTTCCATCTTTACGTGGCTTATTATATTTTTATCACTCTATTTCTCGCTTTAAAAACTTTTTCTAACCTCTTTATTTTCTCTCTGAAGCCTATGTACCTTTTACAAACATTGTAACCCGTTTACAGGTTTTCTTTTTATCTGAATCTGTTTTATTGTGAATCCTTAATCATCTTCTAACCTTAAGAGCTTTTAAAATACATTCTCCAAAAAGAAGCACAGTTTTTGCAAATTAGGCGGAATCACTAAGTTTTCTTAAACGGACCGTAAACAGAGCACACCTAAGAAAATGCTGCCACGAAGAAAATTTGTTTCTCTTTTGTTCAAAATAAGCAGAAATCTAAAATCAATCACATTACTGAGTCTTTTGTTAGTTTTCAGGAACCCGCCTGATTGTAGCTCACACTGCCTGTCGCCAGCCCGCCGTTGGCGCCATTTTGAGTGTGACCCGGACCATGCTTTGTTTGTACAAAGACCCGATTTACATACACAATTTGGAAGCTGCCTTTGATCAGTTTCTGCGATCTAGAACTCTTTTTAATCTTTGTCAGGCTCTAAGTGGATAATCGGCCCACGTTGGATGCGCCATCTGTTGTATTTAGTTCGCTGGTCCCATGCCCCAGAGGTCTCGGATCCACAGACCTGCCTGGCGCCGCTTATCTGCCCGCCGCCCGGGTCTCCAGAAACGACTCAGACGCTTTATTTATTTCAGGCTGTTTGGCCTATGGCTCAGGCACATTGCTAGCTAGCTCTCATATCTTAAATCAACCCATTTCTATTAATCCACGGGCCACGTGGCGGCCCGCAGCTCACCCGTGCTCCTTACATGTCCTTCCTTCGGCGGCTTCCGCGCGGTCTGCCTGACTCCACCCTGCTTCTCTATCTAAGCTCTGATTCTCCTCCCACCTATTTTACAGTACCTGCCATGGCCCAAACCAGCTCCTTTATTTAAAGATACAGTACGCACAAATGTATTCCCACAATGACCATTAATCATTTATAAGGAAAACAAACATTTATAAACAACATTTTGAGAATTCGGGCATATCTTTCCATTACTGCTTCCAGCTGATTGGGGGCACTGACAATCTTGTGGGAGTCTTGAAGCTGAATCATTTCATTTGGCAGGCTTGAGGCAGATGTGACCATCTCTTCCCATCAGAGATTTTTTTCCTTCTTTGATCAAATCATATTAGCTTAGAAGCAATCCACAGGTTCTCATCTTCTGTGGAAACAAAAACATAACCTCTTTTCCAAAGAAACATATCCTTAGACCCAAATTTCAAAGTCAAGATATCTTTAAAATATGTATGTTTGCTCAACTTAGCAGCATTTACAATCAAATGTCTTTCTGAAATTAAATTATTAACAGTTAAAAACCAAAATAAAACACAATAATAGACATAATCCAGACTCTTTATTTTTCATCTTTACATGACTTATTATTTTTATTACTCTATTTCTTTTTTAAAAAATGATTTTCTCTACCATTTTTCTTTTGTCTCCTAATCTATATATTTTTTTCCCACACATTGTAACCCATTTAAAGGTTTTCTCCACCTGGATCTGTTTTACTGCTTACCCTTAATCATTTTCTAACAAGGATTGTTTTTAAAATGTCAAATTGTAAAACACTGCTTTAACTGCTGACTTCACCTCACTCAGCTTTTCAACATGGTGGAGGTACCAGAGTCACGCTTACCTTCCCAGTTTGGGGGAATTTTATGGTCCATTCTGCCACCAAATAGAGCACTGCTGCCCACTGCTTATGAACTCCATTTAAGTATTTGGAAGCAGGGCTTCTTAAAAGATCTGCACAGTTTTGCCACTAAAGCTGAGTCAGGAAACACCTCTTAAAGGAGCTGAGCCTCTGCTTGCCTCCCACAAGCAGAGCCCTCCCAGAAGATGCTGCTACCAAGAAGCTGTCTTTGCCTCTGTTCCCTTGTTTGCCTGTGACCTTAAAGCCATTATATGCAGTTTGTACTTATACCAAGGCTCTTATGAGATTTCAGGAACTGGCCTTGTTTCAGCTTATGCTGTACTTTGAAAGCCTGGCATTTTGTAGCTCAAAGTCATACACCATGCCAGGGCATCTCTGTACTATGGCCCTTTTGAGAAACTCAACTCAGAATCTGTTTTTGCCCCATTTCTGTGTTTTAGAATCCTTCTTAAGTTTTCTGAGGCTTTGTGTGAATATACATGCCCTGCATTGGAACACCTCTGATGTAAAAAGTTTCTGGCCTATCTGGCTCAAGGTCAAGACCCACAGACCCCTAGTCTCACAGAAACACACAGAGGTTTCTATTAATTGCATGCTGTTTGGCCTATGGATCGGGCATATTACTAGTTAGCTCTCTCATCTTAACCCATTCCTATTAATCTGTCTTGTCATATGGCTGGTGGTTTACTGTACTCCATTACATATTGCTTCTTGGGTAGCTGAATTGTGTCTCTCTTGACTCTGCCCTCCTTTCCCTGTATCCATGTTTAGATTTTCTGGCTGTTTCTAAGCTGCTCTGCCATATGCCAAAACAATTCTTTTATTACCCAATGCTATTCACAGCATACAGAAAAGATATCCCATATCACTACTGCTTTGCTGAAAATGTTCACCAGTTCAAAGGGTTTTCTGCTGAAGCTTTTAGTGTATTTTAAGCATGTCATTTGAAAATAAGGATAATTTGACTTCTTTCTTATGTGGGATCCTTTCTGTTTCTCCCATTGTGTTGCTTTGTCTAAAATTTAGAGTACTATATTACACAAGAGTGGAAGTAATGGACACCCTCTCTCATTAGTCATTTTCCAGGAAATGCTTTCAATTTTTCTACACAGTATAATGTTGGCTAAGGTTTACTGCATTGAGATCTGCTCTTTCTAGTTTATTTTACAGGAATGTTGAACTTTATCAAGGGTTTATTTGCCATCAATTTAGATAACCATGTGATTTCTGTCCTTATGCCTAATTTTTTCCTATATTACATTTTTTTTGTATTTATGTAAGTTGGACCAACCCTTGCATCTCCTAAATGAAACCAACTTGGCTATGGCGTATGAGCTTCTTAATGTGTTATTGAATTCAGTGAGCAAAAATTTTATTTAGGCTTTCTGCATCTGTGTTCACCAGACTTCGTCATAGTCTTGTGTTATGTAGTTTGGATTGTTAGTGTGCTTTGCCTTTCTCTTGTGTGGAATAGTGTGAGGATAGCTCCCTTTCCAAGGTTTGGTAGAATTCAGCAGTGAACCCCTTTTGTTCTTGGGTTTTTTATTTTCTCTCCCATCAGGACCTTTCTTTCATACAATACATCCCGACTACGGCCTCCCCTCCCTGCTCTCCTCCCAGTTTCACCCCCCACTTCCCCTCTCCCCCAGATCCACTACCCCTAGCTCATTAAATAATTTTCAGTAACAGTGAGTTGCTGGCCAGTGAGGTCCTATAAACTCCCAGACATCACAGGCTATTACAGTTTCTCTAGGTTACCCTCTAGAGCTTGGTGGCAAGATTCTACTGTCTCCTAGTTTCTTACCATGCATTTCCTCTGCTAATCTTGCTGAAGCTGGTTTCTCATATTGATAATCAGAGTCTCAACTAGTGAAGAGAGAACTAAAGATTTAGAATAGAACATTTTATCCAAGTAAAAATTTGCTTTTCAGATAAATATCTTTAATTCGAGTGCAATCAAAGAAAGTAAGGTTTGGGGTTGCTTTGATGTGGTGAATACAGATAAAACACAGTATGTTGTACCCAAAGCTACAGTGATATACAATCCTAGCAAATATACAACTGGTTCTTCTGAGGAAATAGATGACCATCAACAATGATGAATCATTCAAAATCTGAGTTCTGAACATGCATGCCCATGTGTGTGAACATATACATACATACATTCATACATACATATAGCTATTCTGAATAAAACTTTTCACCAGTAAACATGAAAAGAATGGGTCCCTGAAATGTTTTAAGAGTGGAGCCAATTCCTTAACAATATGATCACCATTAATTTCTTCCACCAAATGTCAAATTGTAGAGACACAGCCTCAGCAGGATTAGATACCAAAACAGGCTTCAAATGAATTTTTGATATTTCTTTCCTCAGACGCTGTTGGGGGAACTGACAAGTACTTACTTTAGAAAGAACTACTTAACTCTTATGAATAATCAGGAATTTAAATGAGCCTGAGTTCAGATCATATAAGTATACTTTAAAATTTTCTACCATTCCTTAACAGTTGTGAATGATAACTTTTTTTTCTGTAAAACTACTAATCATTCCTTTAAGTTCTTTTTGAAAATCTTATGTACTAACCACAATTCCCCTTTCCTCCCCTCCTCTCACTCACCCCCAGCTTCCCTCCTCCACCCACTCCTCAGAGAGGATAAGGCTTCCCATGGGGGAGTCAACAAAGTCTGAAATATCAAGTTGCAAATTGTTACAGGACCCAGCCCCCCCCCACCCCATCCCACACCAAGGAGGAGCAATGTCCTTGGTTTCTCTGTAATGAGAAATGTTTTCCTCACTGCTTAAATCAAATTAGTTGATATAGATATGTCTAAGTTGTTCATATCTCCTTGATTTAATTTTGGAGTGCCCATGTGCCCAGAAGTTTATTCTTTTCCAAATATTTAGAAAGTTAAATTTAGAAATATAAGTTTTAAAAATATTTTCTAACAATCCTTTCAATCTCAATGAAATCCATACTATCTTTCTTTTCATTTCTGATTTTATAGAAATCCCCCTCCCATCTTCTTTTCCCTCTCCCTCTTTTTAGTAAATTTGACTAGAGGTAATCACCTTTTTCAAGCCGTCAATACTCCCGAGGCTCAATTCTAAACGTTGTTCTGTATACTCTTTCTGTCCTCTCCTAATGGTGTAGGTTTGGCTTTTTGTTTATTTGTTCCTAGGGTCTGAGTTGCATCCTTTTTAAAATTTATTTATTTAAGAGCTCTTTGAGTTTTGCTTCATATTTTTGAGTCTTGGCTATAACGTGTTAATGACAAGTTCTTCCCTGGCCATGTTCCATTGAGTTTCTAAATTCTGCTTGTATTCAGATATCTCTTTCTATAGGTTTGGAGAATCTCTGCTATAATTTCATTGAATAGATTCTCTGTATTTTTAATGTCTACCCCAGTTCCCTTTTTTCTTCTTTTTAAAAAAGCTTTATATTGATGTTTTGGGGATTTTTACATCATACACCTCAATATCACTCATCTCCTAGTCCCTCCATATCTGCTTTCCAACCTGGCAACTTCCTCTCCCCCTCCAAAAAAATTAAAATTAAAAAATGAGAAATATATATATATATACACATACACACATATATACATATATACAACCATGTTAGCTGCAGTGTATCACAGTATGTCATACAGTACACCCTTTTACCCACAGAGCTTTACTTACAAATGTTTATTGCAATGAGCCATTGGTCTGGTTTGAGGTTTTTGGCTTCTGCTACACTATCAACGCTGTATTGATCCTCACTCTGATTCTTCAATATCCTGGTGTTGCTCTGTGTTATAGAGATCCTAAAGCTTTTGTTCTTCGAGATCAGACCCTTCACACACTCTAGCAGTTCTTAGATGGGTAGATGTCAGAGTGGGCCAACTCAGATCCCTGGATCTGGGTGTAGGTTATGACTGAGTAAGTCAGTCTGTGTAATGGGAATGTGTTCTGTTCCATTGTAAATAATTGTCCTACCTACTGGTGTAATAAAAATGCTGATTGGCCAAATGCAGACAGGAAGTGTGGGTGGGGTTACCAGACTAAGAAAACTCTGGGAATAGGAAGAAAGGAACAGAGATACCAGAGAGATGCCACAGACCCGCCAGAGAAGCCAGCAAATGCAGAGGACAACTATGCTGCTCTGAGAAAAGGTACCAAGCCACATGGCTGAACAGGATAAGAATCATGGGTTAGATTAAGAGCAAGAGCTAGCTAGCAATAAGCCAGAGCCATAGACTGATCAGCATAAAATTAATACAAGTGTCTCTGCCTTTCTGAGGTCCGTGGGTCTGCAGGTCAGTGGGTCTGGGCCAGAAACTTCATACAACAAGTCTATCTATTCTGCAACAGGACCAGCTCTCCTGCTTTTCCCAGGTGAGGGAAGAAGCCAGTTCTGCTGGTGGCAGCTGGCAAACTGCATGTAGAAACAACCAACTCTCCCTAGGCCTTGACAGCTCGTGCCACAGGGCCAGCTTTCCCACACCCATGCCTCCAAGGCCAGCTCTCCAGCATTGCTCTGGAAAGGGCAGAGCCAGGTAATCCCAATGCCAAAGGTGGCAAGGTGCAGGGCCAGCTCTGCTACCCTCAAGCTCTCAAAAACAGCTTTCCGTTGTCCACCTCTCACATGCCACCAGGGCCAACTCTACCAGGCGAGGTACTAGACCTGCTCTCCTGAGCACAGCAACTGGTGAGGGGCGGAGCCAGCTCTATGGATCTCAGGGCCAGCTGTCCCCCAGCCTTATCCCCAGTACCCGTATCCCCAGAAGAAAACAAAGTGCTGTAGCAGGTCCAAGATAAAAACCATAAAAATATAGTTATAAACAAGAAATTAATTAAAGGCCACTAATATAAAACCCATTGCCATAAAACAGAACACGGCAAAATGAAGCCAAAGTTAACTATAGGAGTGATGAATGAACGCGGTGAAGGAAGATACAGAGGGAAAAGTAGAGCTGGAACAAGAGGAAATGAAAGACAGGAAGATGGAATGTCGATTATGAAGGAGAGAGGGGGGAATGAAGAGGCGAGAGAAATGTAGGTGAAACAAGACTCAGAAATCAAAAAGTTAAAACAGATGAACGCAAGGCAGGACATGGAAGGTTAAGAGACAAGCAAATGCCAGAGCAATAAAGTAACGTCAGAGGAAGGGTGAAGGGTAAAGACTGCGGGGGGGGGGGGGGGGGGGGGGGGGGGGGACACGACGACCAAGGCAAAGAAGGCAAATACGAGTTCATGCAATGAAAAGAAAATTAAATGAGGGCAACCAACCAAACAAATATATGTGTATTATTATATTAATAACATATAGTATTGGAGAAGTGTAGTATTAGTGTGGCCTCTCTATGGGTCCTTAATCCTATAGACTGCAGAGTACAGTGTCGGCTGAACCAAGGTTCATGCTTACGCTGCCCTGAGCCCAGTGTCTATCGGAGCTTCTGTCCTTGGTGTATTGGGGGAATCTGGCCATGCTCAGTGATGCAGACTGTGAGCTTGGGAGTCCTTTGACCTTTCTGAGACTCCTGGGATCATACTCCTATGGGACATCTCCCAAGCATGTCGGAAGTGTGGAAAGCAGCCCCAGTACTGAGTATCCTACCAGATGGATGCAGTTACATATATCAAGCAACCTTTTAGAATTGCGATCCTGGGGTTAGTAGTGGTAAGGAACAGCTGAATAGCTTCAGAAGTTTATCCTCCTGCTGGTCGCAGTATTAGGCTCTCAAATCCTATGGTTACTAATTGTTGAGATATACTCTTGGCCACCGATGGCAGGCTGTCCTGCCCTGTGCTGTCCTGTGCCTGTATCGTTGGCTTGCCAGTATCGGCGGGATTTCTCTCTATCATCAACATGTCCACTCTGAGAATCTCTTTTCACCCAGAACTCTCAACTAGACTTGAAGCTTTTGAGGGCTGTGGGATTTTCCTGAAGGTGGACTCTTTCTCTCTTATCTGACTTACTTTTGGAAGAGGTTTCGACTCCTCCCTACCGTATAGAAATCTGTATAGGTGGAGCTGTGTCCAACTTAGTTTTGTGAGGTTTTATTATTTGTTCATTGCTGTGACAAATCAAATTCTTTGTCTCACTTTAGTATATATATATGTGTGTGTGTGTGTGTGTGTGTGTGTGTGTGTGTGTGTGTGTGTGTGTGTGTGTGTGTGTATAATATCTCCATTGTGGTGGGAAGACACAACGGCAGGATCCTACGGAGACCAGTCACACTGGGTCCACAGATGAAGAGAGAGAAATGAGTACTGGATTTTTTCCTTCTGTTTATTCAGTCCAGGACCCCAGCCCATAAGACGGTACATTCAGAGTGGATTTTTCCCTCCTTAGTCTATCCTTTCTAGAAATACCCACTGTGGATATTCCCAAAGGTCCATCTCCTAGATGATGTAAAACCCAATCAAACTGACATGCAGATTAACTGTCACAGATGTGCCACCCATCCGTCTATGCTTGTCAGGTGACCTCTCACTGTCCTTGTGGGTTTCTAATGTGTTTTCTCTTTCTCTTGAGTTCACTTTTTTTTTTTTTTTAATTCTGACATTCTCCTTCACTAGGTCAGACAGCGACAACTTCCCGACTGGAATCTTACCTGTTTTTGGAGTAGAGAATTTTATCAGTGTGTACTCAGCATAGCGACTAATAAAGATTGGCTTGTGTGATTTTATAACTTGTTTGCTCGCAGTTTCGTAGATGCTTTGTTTTTATCTGTGTCATGAGTTTCTTCTGTGACAGATCTCTTTGGAGAAATGCTTTGAGTTCTTTTCTTTTGACTTTGCAACAACTCAAAAATTTTGCTTTGTAGTAACTACGGGGCTTTCAAAGGCATGTATGACAGTTGGTTTTCAGTTAATAGTATCTTTCATTACATATGAAAACATTATACTGTCACTTCCCATGCTATTGCCAGGGACAAAATTAACATATTTTAATGGTATATATTTTGTAAGAATTTGTTGTAGCTCCTGTTACCTTTAATAGTTGTATCTTTAACTTGTATGACAGAGATAACAGTCTTTGTTCTTTACTTTTAAAATATTACACTATCCTGAATGGCATCATCTACTACTTACAATATTGTATAATACTGATATTTTTAGCTTCTTATGATTTATGTTACTGACCAGCAGATTTTTGTTTCAGATTAAGGAATGCCACTTCATAGTTTCTGTATGGTAAGCCCAGGTAGTATTGAACACCCTTAGTTTGATTTGCCTGGGCAACATTTTATTCTCCCATTTCTGAAAGACGGGATTGGTGGGAGAAGAATCATTGTTTGTCAGTGTTATTAATTTTTTTGATCAGCACTTTAATATAGACTTCCCATTTAATAGCTGGGCTACTGTGCCAGTAAGCAAACATCATAGTCCTCTTACACAAATATTGGTTACAATGCTATTGGCAAAATAATCTCCTGGGAGCATCATCATTCTGTAATGGGCTGAAGACCTTAGTAGACCCTGAGATCTTAGCATGACTGTCTCTATGATGGAAATGCCATTTAGGCTGTAAAACTCAAAAGGTAGACAGCACCCCCTGCCAGGACTAAATAAAGGCTAATCCACCAAAGTCCATATAGTTCTGGGAAAGTCTCTAAATGTACTAACCTCACTTTCTGTCTTCATAGTTCTGGATCTGGCTAACTGTTCTTGTTAACTGATGTATGCAACCTAGAACATGGTTTTTATGCTTAAAGGCTCATCCTGAGAAAGGCTAGGCACTACACTGGGCTTGGTGACTGATATACATACATATTCATAGGCTATTCTGTGATGTGCCCTATTGTTTCTGAGTCTCTGGAGAATCTTACTATGCTATCTAAACACTGCATAACTGTGAGAAATTACCCAGCTTTTAGAATGTGTGGAAAGCTTTGAGTTTGTGAAGTCCTAAGAGGATAAATGTTATTGACAAGAGCTGCCCATGTCAAGGACAGAATCCCCAGACCCATGGAAAAATGGCAAAACATTCTCCAGGCTAGGCTCTGGAAAATGGCACAGCCTTCTGTTCTGGTCTGAGTGTGATGCTGATAGTGTGTGCAGAAAATATTCATGGTAGCTTTCTACCTCTACCCTTGTTTATGGCCTGAAGACAGCTCCCTTACAGAGACTGCTCCTACTGAGATTAAATAAATCTGTCTCCTGATCCAGCTGTATACCAAAAACCCTGCCTCCTTACTTATCTGTATGTAGTAACTCACCTCCTTGATTCATCTGTATGCAATAACCCTACCTCTCTATTCAACTGTATATAATAAACATACTGAGATTCAGGATGCTGTGGATTCTTCAACAAGAGGTCCTAGACCATTCCAGCTTAGCTTGTCTATGTCCATGTGTCTATAATTCCTTGATCAGCCCTAGTCAAACTTCCAAGCCCCAAGTTATGCAAAAGCCACAAAAGGAACCTGTTCTTTCTCTAGCCTTTGTATACTTTCCTTTTGATGTCCTGTTTGCTACTGTTTGCCACCATATTCTAAACCTTCATATTTTCATTAAACAGTGCTTCGTTGGACAGTGTTTCTCTGGCTTTATAAACTGGGTTCTATCTTGTTCTGATGGTCTCAGCACTTGGGCATTTGTCTGTCTATATTTTTTATATCTTCTTATCATGTCTATTCATGAGTTCTCTCATTCACTCGATTCTGTGCTCTAGTATCTAACATCATGTCTGCATCAGAGGCTAGCAAGTTATGATTCATGTACCAAATGTTACCTTCTGCTGTTTTGGAAGATGGTTTTGTTGGCTCACAGCCATGCTTATTTAGTCTGGATTATCTGTGGCTTCCTTTTCATCACAATGAAAGCAGGAACAGTAGCAACAGCCATGATATAGTTTGCAAATCATAAAATATTTACTCTAAGGTGCATTTCTAGTGAAATTTGTCACTCACTGATCTAGAGGACAAACCAAGGAACAACCAAAGCATGATAGTTATTTATTTGGTATAATCTCTCTTTAATAGTTTCTATTTATTTTTATTTTTGTGTATGATTTACCTATATATATGTAGGTCAACTGAATGAAAAGTGCCCCTAGAGGCAGGAATAGGGTGCCAAATCCCCTAGAACTGAAGCTAACAACCACTTGTAAGCTGTCAAGTGAGTGCTGGGAACTGAACCTAGGTTCACTGCAAGACAGTGATGCTCTCAACCACTGAGTTGTCTCTCCAGCTCCAAATTTCTTCAGATATTAAGTAAGGCTCTAGTGAGCAAGGTAGCGCATACGTTTGTGTGTACATCAACAATTACTTCTTTGGAATGACTCACAAAGCTCATATCTATGGAATTAAGCTTATCTGTGATTTCAATACTTTGAAAACATCAAATTGCCCTCCAGAAAAAGTGTTCTAATTTAAATCTACACCAGCAGCATATAGGGAACTATTTTCCCCGTACCCTGTACCCAACTGCTTGCTGTTCTAAAACACTTTTACTAAATTTTGCTTTCTCATTTATAAATAATGCTTAATATATTGAATGTGTTTCTAATTAAATATATGTACTAATCCATATTACCCTGAATAATCAACAAGCTGTTTTTTCATTTCTTACTATTTGAATTATATTTTTCTTTCTTAAAAAAATTACTTAAGAATCTTAAGTAAAGAAGGTAAAATTACAGATGTTCCCGGCTGACTTAGTGTCAAAAACTCTGAAATACCCTTTTCTCCCCAACCCTACTGTAAGAAGCTCAGCCAGGGAAATGGAAAATGCTCCCCTAGGCCTCAATACTGAGCAATTAGTCACCTGCTGTCAACTATAGGGAACTACAGTGAACAAACAGTAGGGCTAATAAGCTAAAACTCTATACAGTGTGTGTGTGTGTGTGTGTGTGTGTGTGAGAGAGAGAGAGAGAGAGAGAGAGAGAGAGAGAGAGAGAGAGAGAGAGAGAGAGAAAGTGTGTGAGAGTAAGTGTAAAAGTGTGTGTGAGAGAGACACAAAAGAGAATCAGTGTGTATGCATGTGGGGGGGTGTATAAAAAACAGGGTGAATTGTCCACCTAATTTAAATACTCTGATTTTGTTTTGTTTTTTATTTTTGTGGGTGGATTCATTGACCTGCTATGGGTCAGAACTAACGGAGGCAAATGCGGCTTTCTAACAAATAATCTATGAACTGAGTGTCTTGTCTGCAGGGGATCTGTGTGTGCTTGATAAGCAGAACTGGTGGGCATATTGATCACTATTTTCCAGGACTCTTGATTTTTTTCTTTTTAAATATAATCCAATCCCCCATACCCACCCAGGTTCTCTGCATTGTCTTCTATAGGGTATTCTTCACTATTTCTCATTAATCTTCCATTTCTTACCTTTCTTTTTTATAATATGCATGTGATTGTGACTTACCATAAAGATCAAGGTTAGAGTTTGTCCAAAAAGGGTGGGACATCATATTCACTTGAAGAACTTATAAATAGAACATCTATTTCGGACTAGTGAAACTATATTGTTATACTATAGTGTCATGGTGGATATATGAATTATACACTTAACCAAACTCTTTGACTTTACAAGACCATGAGTGTAGTGGATTTATGATGTTACACTATAAATAATTGCCCCGCCTGTGAGTTTAATAAAGAGTGCTGATTGGCCAAAGGCAGACAGGAAGTATGGGTGGGGCTACTAGACTAAGAAAACTCTGGAAACAGGAAGAACAGAGCAGAAATTCCAGAGACTCCAGAGTTGCCAGACAAGCCAGAAGATGCAGAGGACAACTATGCTGCTCTGAGAAAAGGTACTGAGCCTCATGGCTGAACAGGATAAGAATCATGGGTTAGTTTAAGGGTAAAGAGTTAGCAAGTTATATGCCTGGGCCTTAGGCTGATCAGCCTAAAACTATTGAAAGAAATCTGTGTGTCTCTGTGGGACTGTAGAATTGTGGGTCCAAACCTTGAGGCTAGGTCTGAAAGTCGGGGCCAGAAACCTCTTACTACACATGAATGGTCCCTAATATAAAATATGAGATTGAGGTGATTGTAATATGTGAAAATATGGAATATTGATACGAGGAGATGCTGTACATATAGGCTAGGGATATATAGAGGAAATCTTTCTACCTTCTCAGTTATTGTGAACCTAAAACTACTCTAAAAGCAAAGATTATTCCAGGCACCAAATCAGACTTTCTTATGCTGATATTTATCACTGTCATGTGCCTCTGTTACTTATTCCCATGCTAGAGTCTTGAGAATCCCTTGGCAATATTTTTAGTTTTTATTAGCTCTTAAGGAAAGAAATTGTATGCTTTAGTTATTCTCATCTTTATCCCCTAAAAGTCACATTTACTCTCCCTTAAGATTCTCTGCAGAAGCAATTATTCTTTCTTGGAGGAGAAGGGAGCTAGTCCAAGGGAGAGCTCCACATAAAAGCTATATTAATTGTTAATGTCTAAGAATTTTCCACTCTTAGAGGCATATTTATTTTTTCCCTGGTTTGAGTTCAGTACTCAACTTTCTATTTCTAAATTTACTTTTAAACCAATTGCCTTTTAAACATGTTTTGATTGAAGTGATATTTTTCTATATTTCTTTCTGGAATTAACTTTAACACATTAATGCTTAATTTGAATAAATGTGCTGTTCCAGGGGTGGATGTGTCATTAAGCTTGAGGAAGGAGTGTCCTTGGTGCTTCTGCTTGATAATGAAGTGAACTGACGGTTCACTTCCAGGGGGAAGATGACTTTCCTTCCAGATGCATGTGTGTGGATTTCAAATACGGTAATTAGAGCTTTGCAACTGTATTCTCGGCTTTAGACTGTATCTCCAGGAGAAAAAAAAAAAAAAACTGAGCATATTATAATGTCACACTGTTTTAAACTGCCAGCAGATTCCATTAAAATTTCAACTGCCGCACAATGACCTTTACCTGGACTCCATGTCACTCACATACTCTCAGAGGTTTCAAAGGTGATCTACCACTCTTCCCCAATGTAAGAGCTGACAAGGTGCAGAGTGCTACATTTGATCTTAATAGGAGTTGAAAGATAGTCATCAGACTGGAGGCTTATGAAGGCTCAGCAACAGATAACAAAATTGCAAAATGTTACATTTGAAAGAACAGAGATTGACAGGTTCATAGTTAATCCTATTTTCTTGGTTTAGAGGACATTTGGTATTATAGTGATGGAAACATCTCTGCAAATGAGGATATCATAAAAGCTCTGCCTAATAGGCTGTAATGTCTCCAGACCCTGGGGTTACACTGAAACATTACTGTTTCTCTTGTCATATGAATGCAATGAGCTGTGATGGGAGTTTCAATTTCATTTCCAAGCTACAAACTCATCCTTGCTAAACAGATTCTGCTACTGTGTCTGTGAATGTGGGATACGCGTGATCATTAGGGTAGCAGGGAAAGAGAGTAAAGGTACTGAAGTCCTGTGTAAATCAAGTGTTCCATAGGAATGCTAAAATATTTCTAACTTGTGATATGCTAAGTATGCAGTGGTGGGTACTTGTAGAATCATTTAAAAATCCAGACATCTGAGAATAACAAATACCTTTCTCTTCTTTCTAATGCGAGACACTTTTCTGACTGCCCTTTCTTAAATAATGTACACATTGAGGGTTTTATTAACCCTAGCCATCAGCTATCAGAAAGTTCTGAGAAAATAGTTCTCTAATGTAAATATTCAATCAGGAATGAAATATAACTGGAGAGTTTATATATCTTTATGTGACTGGGGAAAGTTGGGATGTGAAAGGTGGGTGTGATGATGCTGAAGAACTTGAAACTCTGATTATCTTCAACACTGTGGGTGCCAGTCTAGCATGTACCCAATAATAAGCACCCCAGAGCATTAAGTAATGATATAAGTAACTCTCAAATGCAAACCCAAAGGGATTTGACACATTGGATGCTGAACCAAGCCCACCAGAACAAAACTTAGCAGAATATAAAATCCTATGTGTGATGGTTAGTTTTAAATTCTCAACTTGACACAATGTAGAAACACACGGGGAGAGTGAGAGACTATGTGGATCAGGTTGGCCTGTGGGGGGTTATCTTGACTGTGTAGATTGAAAAACAAAAGCAGCCTCATTTCCCAGATTTAGGTCCCAGAGAACACTGGAAAGAAATAGAGCTAGCTTAGAGTAGGCATGCACGCATTCATTTCTCTCTGCTCTTGAGTGTGGATTGATATGGCCTGCTGTCTTTAGTTCCTGCTGATTTGGCATCCCTGCTATGATGGACCGTAACCTGGAACTGTGAGCTCAAATAAACCCTTTCTTCTTCACTCGGCTGCTCTTTGTTACAGTGCTCTATCACAGCAACAGACGAAACAAGGACACTTTGATTCTTAGAAGACAGTTACACAAATACTGACTAGGAGAGCACTAGAGAATATCTGGGACAGATACGTGGCTATGTTTGAACACACAGTAATATTAACACTGATTGGCAGCAATTTATTGCTCATGGCTGACAAAGTGCGCACACATATATATTATCTCATTTATCTTCCCATGTATACTAACATAAATGGTTAAATTTCTAAAACTGAATAATAACAGTATGGGCTGGTTAGATGCCTTAGTGGGTAAAGGTGCTTGTAGTCAAGACTGGTGTCCTGAATTTGATCTCCAGAACCCATATGATAGAAGGAGAAAACAACTCTTTTAAGTTGTTCTCTCTACACACACACACACACACACACACACACACACACCACACACACACACACACACACACACGCACTATGGCACACACATGCCCATACATAAATAATTAATAAATGTAATTTTTAATTTAAAAAGTCGAGTCAGAATACTAAAATTGAGAAAGATAAAGAGCTTACTTCTGAAGCATGTGCCTGAAAACTGTCTATAAAGCAGGATATGTAACTAAATGTATTAAGTGCTTATACACTGAGTTGTAACTATTATCTCATTTACACCTAAAAATAATACTGTAAAGTAATCGCTAGTTCTAAATTACAGGTGAAAAACTGAGGTTCACAGATGAATGTAAAATATTAGTAACAAGAAACCAAAGCAGTCTGAATAATACCCATCAGAAGTGTCAGGTTCTAATCTCATTTGCAGAGCTGTTGATGATGGACTGGTTCCGAACAGGCAGTGCTATAATCCTAGTTCATTCAGGCAGCCACACACCACCACAGTTGTCCATAACCCAGAGAGGCAGAGGCCTTGGAAATACACACCCAGAGAAGAAGATGTGAACTTAGCAGGGGGAGATACAGCCACCCTCCAGGAACACCAGAGGCCCACAGACACGGGCTAGCTCCTCCCCAGAGTCTTTTAGAGTGCACTCTGCTCATGCCTTAATTTCCAAACTTCTGACCTCTTAAACTGTGAGAAAAACTAACTCCTCTTGTTTCAAATCGCCCAGTATTTATTAAGTAGGTTTGGGTTGTATGAGGAAGAATAGTTTTCAACCTGCTTTTATACAACCATTCATATATGAGTGTGTGTGTGTGTGTGTGTGTGTGTGTGTGTGTGTGTGTGTGTGTGTGTGCTGCACGTGAACGTCGATGCATGCTAAGGCCGTGAGAGGGCCCTGAAGTTACAGAGGTTGTAAGCTTCCCTGTAGGTGCTGGAAACCAAACTCTAGTCTTTACACTGTTGCCCCATAAACCATCTCTCTTGCCTTCGTTACGGAATAGTTTAAATGAGGAAAGAGGGCCATGTTGAAACACATAGTTAAAACTGAGTTATTTCTGGAGGTCTCGACCACACTAATGAGGGGGAGGTTAGAGGAAATCCATCTGTCTCAATGAGAGGAAGACATTTTAAACAACCAGAATTGTCTCCCATAATAGCAACCTCCACATTATAACACATGGAGCACTGGCTACGTGCATGTCAGCACATATGTTAGACATGGCAGCAGAGACCATGGGCATGTCAGCGCATATGCTATACATGTGATTTTTAGCATCTCTCGGTATGAAGGTCACTTCCAACTCCAGAGATCTGTTATCTAGAGAAAAAAAAGAAAGAAATGAAGTATGAAAAAACAATTCACAAAAATGTTTGAAGGACATTGACTTTGATTTCTTCAAAGAGAAGGTATAATTTTGGTCTAAATGTTTAGTTTACTTTTAAACACAATGACAGCAAATTACAGCTCTAAAGTGAGTATGTAGCTGACATACTTCAATTAAAATGTAGCGTAGAATTCACATTTTACTGAGTTCTTTGAAGTTATCAGTAGATAAATATTCTTGGGTAGCAGCATCTGAGAACACAGGATAAACATGGAAATCATTGGGATTTGGGAAATGAAGGTCTGAATTGTGGGCCAGGGGCTTTATTTTCTTACTTTTGGCTCTTGAGCATACATTTAACCCTATTGAGGTCCTGTCTTCCATGTTAAATGGGAGATAGCAGTAAACACTGTAACTTACTAGGGATTGTAAGAAACTTTATACATAGCAATAAGTGCATATATTTAGACTGATGTGGAAGCAGATTCTGGAAGAAATATGGGTACACGTGACTTATTTGGATGGAGACCCTGGGATGCTCTACTGTGATAGTTGGGGAAGCAAGATTCAAAAAGAAAGGGAGATTAATAGAGAGGGTTTGTGCTGCAGGTGATTGAGGTATAGTCAGATTGAGAGATGTTGGGAGGCTGCATAGAACATATCTGAGGGATGGGAGAGCCTCACTAATCCCCTCAGTCTCTGGCTGTGTCTGTTACCACACCAGTAGTTTCCTGTGTTGTAACCTCCCTTGGTGCAGCATAATCATGACCAGTTATTTTTAAAAAAAATCATCAGGTAACATGTCATGGGAATTTTCAGGTCATTGGCTCTTTGTACTCCCATGTAGATGCCCAGAAAAACAAGCATAAGACACCCACAACACCATACACTCCATGCTCTTATCTTCATTTGGAAAAAAACTAAAGTACAAAGAAGTCATAAGAATTGGCTGTATAAACACAATTTCAAAAAAAATCCTAATTTAACTAAAAGAACTACTTGTTTATAAGAACTCAATTTCATCTGAACAATTCTGCTTCTTGAATCCCAAAAGACTTCTATGTACATGAATAAAAGTTGAGTATGTTCTTTCTCAAAAAGAGAAAACACAAAAAATGAAAGCAAAACTAAAAAAACCCACAATAGCAAACAAAATAAAAAACACACAAAAAGACATAGAACTTATTTTGAAAGTAAAGTTGTGTGGGCAGGAAGATGTGTAAGACCTGAGAGGAGTTATGAGGGAAGGGACTAGAATGTGATCCAAATGCAGTGTATATAAAAATTAAATTAAAAAGTTGAGCATGTAACAATATTTTGGTGCCATCAAGTTAAAAAATATGGAGATAAAAAAGTATAAGAAGACAAAATTGAAACATGGGTGTAAAGAACAATGCATGCTTGCAAAAATGGTAGGAGAGCATCAATATTCAATAAAATACCTATCGACCAGGATTTCTTATGCTTGCTTTTTTCCTTAGCTTGGTAATGGTTTGTGGTATTTAAATGAGAAATGTCTCCCTTAGATGCAAGCCTAAGGGGGAGGCTTACAAGGAACGGCCTTGTTGGAGGAAGTTTGTCAGTGGGAGTGGGCTTGGCCCTACTTCTCATTTCTTCCTCTGCTTCATGTTTGTGGTTAAACATGTGAGCTCTCAGATTCCAGTTCTGCTGCCATGCCTGTCACCTGTTGCTCTCTCGCTGTCACAATGGACTCTTTATCACTCTAAGACCATGAGTCCAGATAAAGTCTTCTCCCATGAACTGCCTTTAATTCCTGGGAAGAAGCTGAGCATGTTTGGTTTATTTTGGAGGAATGTAGAGGATTTGGGAAATTTTCACTAGAAAAGAAGCTGAAGACTTAACAGGCCATTTGAAAAGGACCTTGGAAGACAGAATGCTTAGATCCAGATTAGACTGTTAGAACCCAGATCAAAAGATCTCTAACAACAACTTGCATAGAGGCCACTCCTCTATCCAAAAAAAAAAAAAATCCAGTTGCCCTCTGCAACTATAGCTCCTTCCATAAAGCTGCTCTTTGTCACGGTATTTTATCACAGCAACAGAAAAGTAGTTAATACAAGTTCTCACATAAAGCAGTTTCACCCATGTCTGTTTCTTCCTTTGCTAGGCACCTCTTACACCACATGGTCCTGGAAAGCATGATTTTTTTTTTTTTTTTGCCACTCTCCAGAAGCTAGCCATGACCTTCATGAGAATGAATACTAATCTCTTATCTCAGCTGTAAAGTATGATCAATTACATCCCTGACTGTCAGTCAGGTTCCTTAGAAGTGTAAGATACAGCTCAGCACTCCATATGGAGGTCTGGGACCTGGGAAGGCCCTTCCTTCTGAATGTTTTATGTCATTGACTTCCAGTGTGGCTTCTGAGCAAGCCATTTAACCTCCTCAACTCAGTTAACCATATGGAAAATGAACGTGATAATATCTCACAAGGGTATTGTGAGATTACTCAATGTTTATAAAGTGCTTGGAAAATGAACAACCCTGGATGTGCCCAGTGGTATCATTAATCATTTGACCAGTTGAATTTAAGCCTCTGGAATGTACAGAACTCTTTAGTTTTTAGACAATTTCACTATAATATCTTACAGATCACAAAGTTTAAACTTATGAGAATTTAGTTAAATCTTAAATAATGGTGAAAAACTCTGAATTTTTTCATGTGTTCTCTATTGTATCTCCTTTTTACGAACTATTTCTTTCTTTCTCAGAGCAGATTATTTAGTGAGGATTTGATGTCAAGAGCTATAGTTCTTAAGTACAATGATCCATTCTGAGTTTTTGCCCTCTAGCTTGTCTTGGTTGCTTAATTACTCAACAAGCTATCATCTGGTCCAAGCCACATTCCAGGTACTCTGTCAAGAGAGAAAATAAGTAAAGCATAGTTCTGTCTTAGCTGAGATTCTAGTCTAGAAGTAGACACAGATAGAAGTAGACACAGACATAGAAATGAATGGTTACCAAGGAACATGAACTTCAAAGAATTGTGAAAACTTAGACAAACTTTTGGACAGTGTGTAAGGTAGAGAGTGAACTTAAATTTCAGGATAATTTTTCTTCTTTTATTAAAGACTCCTCCTTAAATTTCTTGAAATTGCATCATCCATACTCATTCATTTCAAATAGTATTATTATTGTTTCCCTTTAATGACTTACCACATCCTGTACGTGGATTTCTTCTACCTTCCTGCCCCCCGTAATACATTCTCTGAGGATAATGAAGGCTACTTGTAGGCAGTTCTAAGGCTGACCTTCCCCTTTAGTTTCAGATTTACCTGGAGGTGCCCAAACTCAGTGTGTAACCCCTACATATAATTTCCCATTGATATTGCTTGATTTCTCAAATTATATTAATGGGTTCATAATTTCCCTTCTAAGTAGGCTTTAAGCCTAAATCACATGGTGCCATGCATAACTATTTTTTTTTTTATCAATAAGACTACTATGCTCTTTGTTTTGATTCTTCACGTTTCCTCAGATACTATGTTTGCGTCTAACACCTTGCATTTACACTCTAGCAGTATTCTTCCATCTTCTGCTTCTATTGAAAAGCTCTTCTTCCATGTAATCCGTACACTGACAATTCAGATGTTCGTGAACTTTCTTCCATTGACATCACTCATCTGATCTAAATTGTTCCTATTGTCTACTAATCAATGTCAAACTTCCTTATTTTGGGAGTTGACTAAGGATCTTTTACATCCTCCCACTGCATCCTCACACTGGGCATTAGATGGTTGCTGATCTCCAAGTAGTGATCGATCCTGTTAGTTAATAATGTGGTGATATTTTGTTTATGCCTGAAGATCAGAGGGCAGAGCTAGCCACTAGATTAACATCAAAGGCCCAGGGAGTAGTGGCTCATACCTTTAATCCCACCACCAAGAAGGTGGAGACAGGTAAGTAGAGACAGAGTCTCAGGTCATTCAGCCTGAAGATTCATCGAGACAGGAGTTAGTTGGTGAGATGAGAGGTGGCTGTGGCTTGTTCCTTTCTCTCTCTGATCTCTCAGCATTTACCCTGATATCTGGCCCCATGTTTTAATTATTAAAACCAATTAGAATTCAAGCTATATCACATCCAATTTTATACACTCCTGTGTCTTGTTTTTATCCATCCCTGGCTAGTGCACAAAGGTCAATATAAAATACAACCAGTTCTGAACACCACCTCTCCCTAGACCCCTACTGTGGTTGTCTGATTCTTTGTTCAAACTTCCAGAACTTTTTGCTTGCCTCTGCTGTCGTGAATTTCTATACTACTCTGCCTACTTTGTTTTACTTTCCTCCAGACTGAAAGAATATTGAGATAGAATAGATCTTCTTCCTCTTCACAATTTCCCCTAGCACTTATAGTAATACCTGATTGTCAAATGTAATTAATCTCTAAAAATACAAGGCTTGCTTTTGAGGCAGCTACATTTAATTTATATAAATATAATATATTCTAAAATTTATCTTACATATAATATCTGGTCTCAATTATGTAAAGAAAGAAAAATAAATAAAGCACTAAATGTGTGTGGTTAGTCATATTTTCGTAAATTTTTCTATTTAAAAAGGTTTTTCCTTATACCCTCCACTAATACCCTTCCTTCCCTTCCTTCAGTTCCCTCTCCTGTCCCCCATCCATTCCCCTGGGAGGGCAAGGAATCCCAAGGTGAGTCAGTTTGGTCTGGCATATCTAGTTGGGGTAGATCCAAGTCCCTCTCCCTAGTGTCAAGGCTGAGAAAGATGTTCCTCTGTAGGGAATGGGTTCCAAGAAGCCAGTTCATGCACCAGGAATAAATTCTGCTCTTACTGCAAGAGGCTCCACAAACTGCCCACACTGTTTGACTGTCATTTACATTTGGAGGGTTTAGTTCCTATCCCTGAAGGTTCCTCAGTGATTATTTCAGAGTCAGTGAGTTTCCAATAGCTCGAGTCAGCTCTCTCTGTGTGTCTCCTCCTCATAATCCTGATCCCTTTGCTCATATACTCTCTCCTCTCTCTTCAGCTGGACCGGAAGCTCAACCTGGTGCTTAGCTATAGATCTCTGCTTCTGCCTCTATTCATTGCTGGATGAAGGGTCTATAATGACAGTTAGGGTGGTCACTCATTTGATTATAGGGGAGTCCTATTTAGGCACCTTCTCCACTATTGATTGACATCCTAGCCAGGGACGTCTTGTAGTTCTTGGAGGTTTCCTTAGCACCAGGTTTCCCTCTAGCCCCTCAGTGGCTCCCCTTGTCAAGATATGTATTTCTTTGTACTCCCTCTCTGTTGCTCCTCCCACTCAACCATCTCATTCTCTCATGATCTATTCCCAACTCCCCTTGCCCATTCCCTCAAATGATCCCAATTGCCTCAGGAGATCTTCTGCATTTCTCCTTCCCAGGGGGATTCATGGATGTCTCTCTTATGTTCCTCCTGCTACCTAGTTGTTTGTGGCTTGTGTATTGTATCTTGGTTATCCTTTGATTTATGTCTAAAATTTACTTATGAGTGAGTAATACTGTGTCTATCTTTATGGGTCTGTGTTACTTCACTCAGAATAATACTATTTGCCTGAGTAGTACTCCATTGTTTTTTCACTCCTGAGTAGTACTCCATTGTGTAAATGTACCACAATTTTAAAATCCATTCTTCAGTTGTGGGGAATCCTGGTTGTTTCTGAGTTTTGGCTATTATGAATAATGCTGCTATGAACATGGTTGAGCTAATGCCCTTCAGGCAAAAATGTGCATCCTTTGGGTATATATTCAATAGCTGGATCATTGGGTAGATTGATTCCCAGTTTTCAGAGGAACCTCCATACTGATTTCCAAAGTGGATATACAAGTTTATATTCCCACAAGCAATGGAAGAGTGTTTCCCTTGATCCACATCCCCTCCAGCATAGGCTATCATCTGTGTTTTTCATCTTAGCTATTCTTGACAGAGTAAAATTATATCCCAGACTTGTTTTATTTTACATTTCTCTGATGGATGAGGATGGTGAGAAACTCTTTAAGTGTCTTCTGCCTTGAAACTCTTCTGTCAAGAATTCCCTATTTAGCTCTGGACCTCATTGTTTTTATTGGATTATTTAGGGATTTGGCCTCTAGTTTCTTGAGTTCTCTATATATTTTAGAGATCAGTCTCTGTCAGATGTAGGGTTGGTAAAGATCTTTTCCTATTCTTTACGCTGTTGTTTTATCTTTTTGACTGTGTCCTTTGCCTTATAGAAGCTTCTCAGTTTCAGGAGGTTCCATTTATTAATTGCTGTTTTTAGTGTCTGTGCTACTGGTGTTATATTTAGGAAATGGTCACTGGGGCCAATACATTGGAGGATATTTCCCACTTTCTTTTCTATCAAGTTCAGTATAACTGGGTTTATGTTGAGGTCTTTGATCCACTTGGACTTGAGTTTTGTGCAGGGTTACAGATATGGATCTATTTGCATTCCTCTACATACCACCATCCAGTTATGCCAGCACCATTTGTTGAAGAAGTTATCCTTTTTCCATTGTATATTTTTGGTTTCTTTGTCAAAATCAAGTGTTCATAGGGTCTTTGATCCAAGTGCATTGATCCACAAGTTTGTTTTTATGCCAGTACCAAGCTGTATTTATTAATGTAGCTTTATAGTATAGATTGAAGTCAGGAATGGTGATTCCTCCTGAAGTTCTATTATTGAACAGAATTTTTTGGCAGTTATGGGTTTTTTGTTTTTCCATATGAAGTTGAGTATTGTTCTTTCAATTAAGTCTGTAAAGAATTGTGTTGAGATTTTGGTGGGGATTGAATTGAATCAGTAGATCACTTTTGATAAGATTGGCATTTTTTACTATGTTGGTCCTACCTATTCAAGAACCTGGGAGATCTTTCTATTTTTGCTTTTGTAATATTTTTATTTTAATATTTTATTCTGTATTTTCCATTTAAAACCATGAAATGAACTTTTAAAATTAGTAGAAATGAATAAGGCTTAATCCATGCCCATAAGGAATTCGTGGAAAAATCAAGTAAATAAACCTCTAAGCAAATGTGCTATAACATCTGGCTGTAAGATAGTTTTTGTCAAGACCATCAGCCATCTCTGTCCCACCAGCTTCTCCAAAATAACAACATGAAGACTTATTATTAATTATAAATGTTTTTCTGGTAGCTTAGACTTATTGTTTTAGCTAGCTCTGTTAACTTAAATTATCCCATTTATAATATTTTATGTGCTTTCCCAAGGCTTTTTTACCTTATCTATGCATATTGCTTCTTCCATGTCTGGATGGACTCCTTAGATCCCCAACCTTCTTTTTCCCAGAATTCTCTCTTCTCCCAAAATCCTGCTTAGCCATCTGACGGTCTGATCTTTATTAACATATTTACATTGTACAAAAAGATTATTCCAAGCAAGTAGGTATGGAATTAAAATTTGTACAAGCAGAGACTAGAGACAGAACCTTAATCTGGGGAACATAAATATAAATGGAAGCCTGAGTTTTCCAAGAAGTAAAAGGGATGGATGTGGGACATAGGCTGCCTTTTTGTGCATTTTTAAGTGCTATGGAATAATCTTTCTGTACATGTGAATATGTATTACTTTCATTGATTAATAAAAAGCTTACTGGTTGATAGCCAGGCAGGAAGTATAGGTGAGACAGCCAGACTCATAGGATTCTGTGAAGAGAAAAAGTGGAGTCAAAGAGATGCCAGCCAGCTGCTGAGGAAGCAGAATATGTAGAAAATGAGATAACTAGCCATAAGCCATGTGTTGTGAATAAGCATAGATAAAACATATAGTTTAATTTAAGTATAAAAGTTAGCTAGTAACAAGCCTGAGCTATTGGTGGAGCATTTATAAGTAATACTAAGCCTCTGAGTGGTAATTTGGGAACTGACAGGTGGGAGAGAAATGTCCAATTACATTTAAAGGCCTGAGTCAGAAAATAATACAGTGGCATAGCTAGTCCTTGTTGGTCTTAGCATTGCTGCAGCATAAAACCTATCTAAAGGGTGTCAAGAGGATAAGGAGTAAGTAATTGAGAGCCACGTTGCAAACAGTCATTTATATTTTACTGAGCAATTTGGATTGTCTTTCTATAAATGATAGGAAGCTGAGAAAAGTCTTTAAGCAAGGTGAATGAGCTGACTTTCCTAGGTTTTGGAGCATGAGTTAAACTCGTGTGTGTGTATGTGTGTGTGTGTGTATGTGCACGCGCACGCACACGTGTGCACATGTGTGCACACACACACAATAGGAAAAAGTCAAGCCATGATCTCAAGAAAAGTACTGAGCTTTCTGAGGAGTACATGTACTTAGACTTACATTGAAAGTTGTGGGTAGAGAACCCTCCTCATTAATTTCTGCTGCTATAATAAAACATTTCTCTACAGTATCTTGAAGAGAAGGAGGTTTGCTTTGGCTTATAGTCCATTATCAAGTGAAGCCAAAGTAAGAACTCCAGACAGAAACTGGAGGTTGGAACTGAAGCAGAGACCATGGAGGAATGGACTTACTAAATTGCTTCCTCATTTGTACTCACTTAATGGCTATTTTTTATTGTGCCCCAATACACATACTTTTATTAGGTCAACTGTTAAAACTTATTAGCTACCTTTCTTTCTTATATGGTACTAGCCCATTTGCTCCAGGATAGAATTCTCCACTTAGAATAGCCCTGGGTACAACAGTTAGCAAGCAATTAAGAACATTTCCCAAAGCCATCTATAGGCCAGGTTGATGAAGCTAATTTGCGATTCCTTTTCACCAGCTGTCTCTAGCTTGTGTCAATTGACAAAAGTTAGCCAGACAACTTGGTGCACGATTATGTCACTCTTATTCCACACCCTTTCCTTTCTTTTACTAAAGACCTCATGCTAATATCACAACATAAAACAGGGTCCAACATTCAAAAGTTTCATAGTCTTAAACTTTTTCCACTTATAAAAAGCCTTTTAACTGTGTGCTCCCATGAAATTAAAAAAAAAAGGTTGTAGATTTTCTTACTTCAAAAGGTAAGAACCAGGGAATAGTTACAAACAGATCAAGGAAAAATTGAGCTCCAATGGTGTAAACATCTCAGTGTCCAACTCTGGGGTTTTACTAGGAATCCTTTAGGCTTCAAAGGGCTTGGATATCACTACATCTCATGCTCTGTCATTCATAGTACACACGCCTGGTCTCATAAGCTCAGGATGTCTCCACTCAACATCTGAAACTGTCTGTGGCAACCACCTCCCAGTCCTAGCATAGCCAACGCACTGGGGTGTCCTCTGCTACTGAGACCTTATCTTCACCAATCTTCCTTTCTGGGTTCTCACGGTGCCAAGCTTCAGCTACCTTTAATTGTACCACCAAAACCAGTATCAAGTTCAACTTTCAGCCGGAGGTGCAACCTTGACCCACTTTGGACCACAGTTTCTGTGTGCTGACCCCGAGGAAATACTTGCCAGAAAGTTCGCTCACTAATGCTGATTTTCTCTTAACCACAGATGAGTTTTCGGCCTCAGCTAGCTAGGATCCACTGGTACCATAAAGCACCAAAGATTTCACTTCCACAGCTTCTTAAAGTATCACATGAATGGCTCTCACAGAGCCTTTGAGGATGGCTTCTGTTTCACTCAGAAACCTCACAAGCTAGGCCTCCATTGTCTACATATATCTCAGCATTGTTTTCTAGGTTTCTACAACAGCGAAATGAATTCTAAGCAGTCAAAGGCTTTTCCAGTTCAAAACTACAAAATCTTCACTTTCCTCTCACAGAACAGTCCAACGCATAAAAGGTCCATCAAAGCAACGCTCTACCCAGGGTACCCCAGTTTGTATTAGTAAGGGTTCATTAAAGGGACAGAACCAGTAAGACCAAAAATATATGTTATAAATACATAAAAATATATGACAATTTATTAAATATTATTTTAAAATAGTGATGGCAACCACATCACATCTGAGAGACTGAGAATCTGGTGAGTTCTCTTCCTTTGAGGATGCATCCCTTAGCGGCTGGAGTGGTCCCACAGTGGATTTCTCACACTGGGGAGGATGACAACCTGATAAATGCTTAGGCCATGAGGCTGGGTGACTTTGAAGTCCCAGTCTGTCACTGAAAATCTAGAAGGTTCCTAGAAACTACTTGTCAGTTATTGAAACCTGGAGACAGTAGTTCTGATACCACCCAGGGAAGCATCAACAGAAGTCCATTTTGCTGCAGGAGGGAAGGGCCAAGTGAGAAAAGATGAACAGTTTTCCTGCTGCCTTCCTTGCCTATTTTCATCTGAGCTGTTCCCAGAAGGTGCTGCTGCTAGTGGGATAGGTCTCCCCATATGAATTAAGGCAATCAGAACAATTTTTTCAGGCAGGATTCCCTACTTGGGTGATTTAATTTATGACAAATTGACATTAAAACTAACTACCACAGGACACATTTCCATAACACCAGCTTCTGTTAGCAGTGATAGCTGGAACCATATTGATCTTATATGCTGTAGAGTAGACGGTATTCTAAGCCTTGTTATAGATTATTTTCTCCAGTCCATCTGATGGTCATATGAAGTTTAGCCCCAAGAGGGGAAACCTGAGGCATAAATGGATGAAGCTGTATGTACAAGGTGCCCCAGATGCTAGAAAAATCCAGTGGCCTGTGTCACAGCTATGAAAATGGAGGAGTATACCTGCTTCTCTGCTTGTTTTACTTCCTTTTAATGTGAGAATAACTGTGTGCGCCATGAACTAGAAGAGACAGATTTGTGGCATTGCCTATAAAGGATTGAGAATCGGGTTTCCCTGAACCCACAACTGCATTCTGCTTGGGAAGGGCTTTCTCCACTGTGGCAGAGTACCTCAAGCTATAGAAAAGAACATGATTATTATTCAAGACAAGAATATTCTTTCCAGTACTGGAAGCTACATTTACAAGTTAAGCATGCATTTTTATTTTTAAAGTAGAAAAAAATCCAGTAGGGGAGTGCCATCCCTCTCAGCCTGGGGGAAGGGGACATCCAATTGCCTATTTATTCATGAGGGAGCTGGCCTCTAGGGGCCTATAACATTTCTAAACAGGCTTTGCAGCAGGAACCATGAAAACAACAGTCTCTAAATTCAGAATCTTGCTATAAACAGATAGAACACAAATCTCAAAGCTCATTTTCTCTGTTGTCAGCACTTTGGCTCTTGTTTTGTGAGGTTCTGTAGATAACTACACTTATCTCAGACACAGGAACTTATGTCTGTACCAGTTGTGATACTAATGTGATGACGAAAAGTTTCTAAATGAATGATTGGCAATCTGCTGCAGCACCTTGGTGTCACGAATTACAGTGTGTGCCTGAGTTTGTGTGTGTGTGTGTGTGTGTGTGTGTGTGTGTGTGTGTGTGTGTGTGTACATGTGCATTCATCTATGTACTCTTATAAATACATACCTACATACATACCAGTAAATAACACTGTCCTAATTAATTCCTGATGCCGATATAAATACTCTGACAAAATTATCTTAAGAGAAAAGGTTTTCTTTCAACTCACAGCTCCAAGTGGATACAGTCCATCATGGCAAGGAAGATATAGTAGTAGGCTAGGACAGTGTGGTGTCAGGAGCAGAATATTGAATCCACATTCAAGAAGTAGATAATAGATAAGAAGTGGAGCAGGGCTATGCAGCCTGCCAGGCAATGTGACCCCACAGAAGATATTTTGTATCCAGACTACCACAGTCCATCTATTGCTGTGGGACAATGCTCTTGTATACTGTAAAAATGTGTCACTTTTATTGGTTTAATGAAACACTGATTGACCAATAGCCAGGCAGGAAGTATTGGTGGGTAAACCAGAGTGGGAGAATTCTGGGAAGAGGAAAGGCAGTTACCAGCCAGACACAGAGGAAGCAAGATGAGAATGCTAGACTGAGAAAAGGTACCGAGTCACATGACAAAGCAGAGAAAAGAATTGTGGGTTAATTTAAGTGTTAGAGCTAATTAGTAATAAGCTTGAGATACTAGCTGAGCATTTACTATAATATTAAGCCTCCAAGCCAATTTTTGGGAAGCGGGTGCTGGGTATTTGGGAGTTGTTGGCAGTACAGAAACTTCCACTATAATCTATGACATTCTCTATGTAAGAATGTGGAGGGCTAGGGGGGAGTCTCGCCTTCCTTCCTTCACACTGTCTAATCCCTGTAACCTCAGGAGAGGTCTGAGTCTGGCTGTGCTATCCAGAATATTGATAACAAATCGATGGAAATTAACCTGATGCAGAAAATAGAGATAATAAAATTTTGCTTCTTTCCCAAACTTGAAGCTGTATAATGAATGGAGCAAGGATTCTAATGGGATTTAAATGTTTACAAATGCACTTCCGTTTCACTCTGTTTCATCTGGATGAAAAGAAAGATGGCTTTTATCTATGCTGGAGAGTTCTGCATGTTTCCTCCTCCATTCCAGACTCATTGTGCCAAAGTATGCTCTGTGATGCTATGTCCCCAGTGGTCAAACGGTCTGAATGGGAAATTCATCTTGAATGTGGCTCACTAGGGCTAGAAGCACACTAGGATGGCCACTTTGTGATGCCAGATGAGTCCTTGGACCTTTGTAAAATGTAAACAGAAATGGGGCTTTAGGGAAAAGTGAAGTTGACCATTGCAAAGCTCTTCTAGCTTATTAAAAAGTGACAGTGAAGAAAACTACTGTCCAGATTGGCAATGACCCAAAGGAGGAAATCCTGCCTCTCGGGGAGGTACCCGGACACAGATGTAAAGGAGCTCAAAGCTAAGCATGATTTGAAGGTGAGGAATGCCTCACTCAATCAAGGATCACGGAACTAGATGAAAATCTGCTAAAAGTTAAAGTATTCACTGTATATTTTAAGAAAATAAAAGTCTACACTGGCTAGAAAGGAGAGAGCAGCCATGAGTGGGGTAGGCGGCAATAGTCGGCCCAGTAAATATCAATGCTGCAAAGTCCAAAGAAGCACCTCTGTACTCCAAAGGCAGAGTCAACATTCCAGGAGGACTCAAGTAGATGTCAGAACATGTTAGTTTCAGGCCATTGAATGTGACCTAGTCACAACGATGTAAGTGGCCTCTGATGTAGGAAGAGGTCAGAGCCTATTCATGGCATTAAACAACCTAGTGACCCAGCCAAGAACAAAAGGATCTTTGATTGGCAGGCAATTTATCATATCTGCCTCAAAACTGGCTCAGTGTCTCCACCACGCTCTCAGAGGAACTACCACTTCTAAGCAAGCTATCACTTCAGACTTTCCAAGCACTGGTGGAAATAACAGTTTTGGTTTCCACCACGAGCAGTGGCGATGTGACTGATAACGTCAGGTAGTGCATCCAGCAAGCAGAAAGGCAAGAGTGTGCTGTGTATCTAAGCACTGATAAGTCAGTATTTTGCCTAATCCTCTGGATAATCTTAAATGCAATGGGTGAACAGATCCCTTACTACCCAGAATCAACCCTGTGTCATCTACTGGGGATACACTCAACTGGGAGCTAATCTGAAACTTTATATATATATCTGAAATATTTTATAAGCCAGAAGTTACAAGTATGCACAGACAAAACCTTTTCTGGGGACTGTTTCATTTTTTTGTTGGGGGAGGTGGTTTGTTTAATTTATTATGTACACAGTGTTCTTTCTGCCTGCAGGCTAGAAGAGGGCACTGGATCTCAACACAGATAGTTGTAAGCCACACCATGTGGTTGCTGGAATTGAACTTAGGATCTCTGGAAGAGCAGCCAGTTCTCTTAACCTCTGAGCCACCTTGCCCCACTAAGGAGTATTTTGGCTTATTTCATTCCCTTCCAGAAAACATGCTGATGAACTCAGCATATGTTTGGTAAAGTGAAGATAAAGGCAGAAGCTGAAAAGAAAGTCCTGTTTCTCTTCTAGAAAGAAAACTCTGTTGCAACTTCCCTCTGGCAGTTCAAAAGGACTTACTTACAGCCATTTCTAAGATGGTCAATTAGTTTGGTCAGAGTTGATCAAGATGTGCTAAGAACCAGAAAGTGCCAAACACATCAGAGACAGGCTACCTGTTGCCACAGGATTGTTACAGGTGTCTCAGCCAAGCCCCCATTGTGAAAGCTGGTTTTCCAATATGCAGCCAGGGCCATCTCAGTATCACAGTAGTGTGCAGTAAGGTGACTGGGGTCCCTACCCCAGGCCTTCTTACTGTTGGCTTAATGTCAGCATGTATGTCCAAGGTGACTTTCTCAGGACAGTTATAGTTGAAGGTGTGATTCCCTCCTAGAAACAGGACAGTAAAAATTAGAAGCTATTGGACTGCAGTAGGCAAAGCAAGAACAATGCATAGAACTTGGTATTTTTGAGTTTAATTTCACCACACAGACATGGCTGGCATCGCTTCAAATTTTCCGATGGATGAGAAAATGACAAGAATGGGCCTGTTGTAAGTGACACCACTCTGTCTCCTTCCCCACACCGTGCCCCCAGGATTACTGTAGAGGAGAGTTAGTAGACAACATGGCATCATATTCACTTATCTCATTATGGAATGAATGCCCCATGCCCCAGCGGATGTTGTGACATCATCCTTAATACTTGTTTCTAGGTATTTCTATACACCAGTCTATGTTAAAGTCATTTCATCTTAATCAAGGACACACTCAGTTGACATGTTTTTTGTAATAGCTTGTGTGCAGATGTCAGACCACATTTCCTGCTTATTCCAACATCAAACCCCAGGTGTAGCTGCTACTATTGCCACTGAATTCTAATTATTTCATTTTGAAAGATGCCACCCATGGACAGGTACACAGGGAACCTAACTTTGAAGTGAGGACTTTTCTAAATCACGCTGGCTTTACATCCCAGGGAATTCTTTTTTATAGAAAAGTTCCTAGGGTGCTTTTACACAAGAAAATGAAAAACTAAAATTACTGTATAAGGTATTCAACTGCTTGCCCTGGGGGATTTGGGTTAGGATGAAAGCTACAACTGTGAAATTTCATCCATCGTAGCTGTGTGGTACTTATCTTTCCTACTCCTATGCTCACAAAAGCTGCCCTGAAACCTCAGATTTGAAGAACCTTCCTTACATTTGTTATCAGGAGTTATGTATTTTATTAAATTTTCTATCTTTCAAACCCCTTTGTTTCAAGTATACTCAAATGCTTTTTTATCTTAATTCAAGCCTTGGGATAATTTTTTAAAGTTGACTAAATCAGTGGTCCACAGCTAAAACATACAAAATGAGGCAGAGATGAAGAAAAGGTCTTCACACCTCCCTTCTCCAAGCATCATTCCCAGAGGCAGCCACTGCTACAGCTTAGGCCTCTGGATATTCCCCCAAGCACTTGAGAAGTAGTCACATATGTAAATGTGGATGTTTTTACACAAATGGTATGGAAGACATTCCAAATCCAGCATTTTAATATTCAGCTGTATAACTTAGAGAGCATTCCAAATCAATATGCTAGGATTTTGCTTGCTTGCTTGTTTTTGTTTTGGTGTGTGTGCATGGAGGTGGTTGTATGGTGTATGTGTGTGTGTGTGTGTGTGTGTGTGTGTGTGTGTGTGTGTGGTGTGTGTTGTATGTTATATGTTATATGGTGTGTGTGGTATGATATGTATGTTGTATGGTGTGTATGGTATGGTGTATGTATGCGTGAGTATGGGATATATGTATGGTGTATTGGATGGAATAGGCATGGTGTGTATGTGTGTGTGTATGTGTATGTGTGTGGTGTGCATGAGTGTGTGATGTACGTGTGTGTGGTATGAATGAGTGTGTGGTATGTGTGTGTATGGTGTATGGTGTGTATATATGGGGTGTAATGGGGGGGTATATATGGGGACAGCGTGTGCATATTCAAAACCCAGAGAAGGACATTAGTCCTCTTTATCACTCACTCATCTTGAGTCAGGGTATCTCATTAGACTGAAGTTCGCCATTTGGCTAGGCTGGCTGGCCAGGGAGCTCCTGGTAACCTACTGTCTCCACTTCCAATGCTATTCAGACACCAGTGGCCATGATCAACTCTCTCCTTTAATGTGGCTGCTGGAGATTATATTCCAGGTCTTTATGTTTGGGCAACAAGTTCTCTTAACGTCTGAGCACCTCTACAGTCTATATGTTAGTTTTAATTGCTGAAGCTCACACCATCCCACTTCAATCCAGTAATATATATATATAAAGCTTTAGACTTTTTCAATCTCATGGTAATTGGAATAGTGCTGTAATAAATAAGTTATAACTGGAAGATGATAAAATACAGATGAGCAAATATGCTGGGAAGAAGTTTTCTTGAAAGGAATGACAATTTCCTTTCCATCGAAACTAGGTATATAAACCAAACTCTGTGGCAGTCCACACTCAGGAGTAGCTGGCCAACACAAATCATACTCCATGTATCTCCGAGGCTTTCTCATTTGTTTAATTTTAGGGTGAGTGTGAATGTAACGTTGGGAGAGTTGGGGGATGGGAAATATGATAAAAATATTCAGCGTGAAATTCTCAAAGATTGCATTTTTGGAAATGAATAAATATTTAGATGTATAACTGATGGGTCAAAGGATGTTTTGCTCTCTTAAATTTTAATAATTACTGCAGCTGGGAACATATGAACAGCATGCTACTACTCTCCTGTGCATTAGAGCATTTCTGCTGGCATGATGGTGGAACATGTCTTCTCATTTTCCTTTGACTTTTCTTGCTTAAATGAGCCTCTTCTGTGTTGGACTTCCTTTTCTGTTCATTCCCATTCTTCCCTACTGTCTAATGGTGTGTGTTTCTCTTACTAATGATTATTCTTTACATAGTAAAAAGACCAAATTCATGGACAGGGTTTTAAAATGTCTATAAATTAGTTTCTGCTTGTTCTGGACATAAATTAATAACTTTCAAAAAATATTATTTTAGAACTATCTAAATGCTTTCAAAGTTCTGATTAAAATAAACTTAAATAGCATAGACCTGATCTGCATCATAGACGAACTGTGTAGAATTATACATCAGTTCTGATTGAAATGTTCTTGGCTGTACATCAGATTGCCACATATTAAGCCATTTAAACATCTGCTTGTCTCAAATTTTCTCCAAAGTCTGAATGTGGCTCAGCTGGGTCCTCTGCAAAGGACCTCCACAGGACTGAGATAACATCAGCTAGGCCTGGGGTGTGACCTCTGGACAGGTGCTGGTCACTTTCTGAAAGCTATAGGGCTCATGCAGTTGTCGTCAAAGCCAGAAACAAAGAAAAAAAAGAATCTAAAGCCAGCTTGTTACAGGAGCTTTTCTAGTGAACATGATCATGGGGAAAACATCCTGTTACTCTCACCATTTTCTATCAATAGAAGCAAATACAGACACAATGCGGGGGATGAGAGCCCAGAAGATGGGGTCAATGGGGATCATCTTAGGATCTGTCACTGGGCAGAATGAAGAAGACACAGCTGGGAACAATTCCTTCAGGAACTTAAATTCATTAGTGAATATTAAAATAATTTTAACATGAGGCACGGTGTGGCAACTTCTATCAAAAGTCCCACAAAGTAAAATACTATGAGAGTTTAAAAGGGAAGCCAAACCTGAAGTGGTCTTTAAGGAGGTCGCATTTGAGCTGACCTTTTAAAGGATGCTGTTATTTTCACTTTTATTAAGAGACAAGCACTTGGTAAGCACAGACTCTGCATCAGGCAAGATCCTGTGTTCATGGGAATTCCTACTGCGTCCTCCATTTTTAAAACCAGTTTTATGTAGTTTACTTCATTTAACATTTTTACTTTACCAAATGGGTTTGTTGATGAGGAATAAAAGGTTGCATTGGGAAGAAGGGCTTTGGGAAAGATGATTCCACTACAGCTCCAGAATGACTTCAAAATCTGCAGATAGGCTAGCAGTCCATGCCGTGACAGTCACTTCACTACTAAGCAGTGGCATCCTTGACTTACTCATTTTCAGAAATGGATTGTCCTAAAATGTGTAGGAATAGAAGTGAAATTGAATCATGCTCCTGAGTCACATGTTTGGGGAAGAGCACATAGTATCCTCGGAGTCTCGCACTGGGCCTAATGGTAAGTGACAGGTACCTGGTTCTGGTGGGAAGGGGCAGGACAGCATAAAGCTTATGGTAGGCTTAGCTTTCCCTGGCTCTCATGAAAGCCTTCTGTCTCTATAATTAGAGAATACATCATCTATTACTTCAAAGCCACAGCTTTCACCCCCTTCTTTTGATTCAGAAGTCTTTGATAATAGCCACTGACTGAAACGGCTGTGAGTGGTTTGCCTTTTTGGACCTACTTTATAAGTTGTATCTCTAACTTGCTGTTCATTCATGCTAAGATCTCCTGACTGTTCACTGTGAAGCAGAGCATTTTCCCTGAGGGAAGGTGTGAGAGGAGGGTGCAGACCCCACACCCTTATCTATGGCAGCTTTGCTTTTCTTGGTTAATCTGCTTAAAATTATATTTAAGACTTGTTGATTCAAGAAAGTTTGAGCCAGGCATGGTGGCTCATCCCTTTAGTCCCAGCACTCAGGAGACAGGGGCAGGAGGGTCTCTGTGAGTTCAAGGTCAACCTGATTTATAGAGCAAGTTCCAGGACAGCCAGGACTATACAGAGAAACTCTATCTAGAAACAAGTGAACAAATAAAAAATAGAAAAGAAATAAAGAGTTTCTCCATGTTGAAAGCAGAAATTAGAAGGAAAGGTCATTTTTAATGTCCCCTTCCATCTCAAAGACCAGTTTCATCAGAGCCCTGCCCATCCTCAGCTCTCGTGAACCTTGTTCCCTAGTATGTCATTTTGTTCCCAGACATTGTAGTGTCTAGATGTGCTGAGGGGACCGTGGCTTCTTGATTATCATTACCTGTCAGATTGTGTGTTTGCTGCACAAGGATGAGGATCTCAATCCACAGCACCCAGGGAAAGAGCCTGGCCAAGGACATCCATCAGTAATCCCAATGCTGGGAGGTAGAGACAGGCAGGTCCCTGGGGTCTGCTGGCCAGTTAGACTTGCCTGGTTGGTAAACTGTAAGTACAGTGAGAGATGTGGTCTCAGGAAACAAGATAGAGTCTAATTAAAGAAAACTCTGATCTCAGCCTGTCTCTACTTGCATGGGCACTCATATGCACGCACGCGTGCGCACACACACACATATTCAACATCTACATATGAATACATGCCAACATCCCACATGTACACACATATACACAAACCCCAATCACACATACATGCATACATATGCTCATTCATACATTCATTAACACATGCATACTTGTATTTCCCACACATGCATATCCACACATACCTGTTTCCATATATGTAAAAACATACATACAGACACATATCCACACATGTACACATACATACATGCCCAAATACCTACTTCCACACATGCATACATACCTGTATCTACACATGTGCACACACACACACATACACACACACACACACATGAACACATACATGACTATTTACTACACATACATCACATGCACACAAAGAAATTTATTTTTTAAGGGGTTTCTACCTCATCATTACCAAGAAAAATCAGTCTAATTTCTTTCTAGTAACCTTAGTTTGGGGTTGGAATTGTCATTTGGAATTATCACATCTAGACCCTAAAATGTCTGTTGAAACAAAACACACTTGTGGACAGGCATGAACTGATGGAGTGTGAGACTCTAATGAGAAACCCTTGCTTGAAATTTGTCTTTGAAGTAGAAGGGGAACATTGAAATTTCATCATATTTTATTATATTTTCCAATGGCTTTTGTTCTATTAAAAAAAAAAAAAGTTCAGCTCTTTGCTAATAGGTAACGGTCAGGTGTCATTATGAGAATCAACAGTAGAGTGTAGTCTCTCAGGAAAAATCTAGCAGAGGAATTAAACAAGTGGCAAGCAGATATAAAATACAACTCTTTAATATTCTTCAAAGAGTAAAACAATAATATGAGGAAGATCCTCGTTTTTTATAGTTTATAATTTTATTATTGGGAAGAAATTCTCAGTAATGGACTTGAATCTGAATTTAAAACACTGACACTGACATACGGAGAATGAACCCTGTGGATTAGTTATATCCTCACTATAACAAAATCCTTGAGGCAGTCAACTTATACATAGCATATGACTGTTCAACTTTAGTCCAAGATTAAGTGACTTCATTGCTTTGCACCTCTGGAGAAGGTGGTAATCAAAGCAGGAGCTTGTGGTGAAGTAAACTACCCACCTTATTGTCAAGGAAGCAATGAATATAAGAAAGGATAGGCTATGATCCCACAAACAATGTGAAGGGCTCTCTTAAGGCCAAACCTTCTTATAATCCACCCCATACCCCAGGGGAATAAACATGGGGACCAAGCTTTTACACATAAGCCTATGGAGGATAATGTCCATTTTTATACCCAGAAACTAATTTTCGCAAAATGTTCACTATGTTTGAATGAAGAAGTCATTTTTCAGTTGTAATTCCATTTGGGCAAGAAAATACCTGCATTAGGTCCTCTGCATATATATTATAGCTATTAGCTTGGTACTTTTATGGGACTCCTGAGTGTGAGAACAAGTTGATCTCTGATTTTTTTATTATTCATCTTACATACCAACCACTGGTCCCCCTCTCATTTCTTCAGTTGCCTCCCCCCACCAGTGTCCTCCCCCCCAACCCACCAGTATCCTCCCCCACCCACCCACCAGTGCCCTCCCCTTCCTCCAAGACGGTTAGGTCTTCTATGAGGAGTTATCAAAACCTCTTATAGTCAGTTGAGGTAGGGCCAAGCACCTCCCAACTGCATCAAGGTTGAGCAGAGTGGCTCACCATAGATAATGGTTCATAAAGCTGGCTCATGCCCCAGGGATAAATCCTGATACCATTGCCAAGGCTTTTCAAACAGTCCAAGCTACACAACTGTCTCCCCTATGCAGAGGGCCTAATTTAATCCCATGCTGGCTCCAAAGCTACCAGTCTAAAGCTCCTGACTTCCCAAGAACTTGACTGAGTTGTCTCCACAGATTTCCTTGTGATGATCTTGACCCCTCCTCCCATGATCATATAATCCCTCCTCTCTCTCTTCTACTGGACTCCTGAGCTTGGCCTGGTCCTTGGCTGTGGATCTCTGCATCTTCTTCCATCAGTTTCTGGATGAAGGCTCTATGATGACAGAGTATTTACTATTCTGAGTACAGGGTAGACCAGTTCAGGTACCCTCTCCACTATTGCTAGTAGTTTATTCTGGGGTCATTTTGTGGTTTTCTGTGATTTTCCTAGCACCAGGTTCCTCCTTAACCCCATTATGCCTCCCTCTCCATCCCTCACCAGCGCTACTCTCCCATTTCCTCATCCTCCCCTCTATTACCTTCCTCACCCTCAGTTTACTCTAGAGATTCTATTTCCCCTTTCCAGAATGATCCACATGTCCTTCTTAGAGTCCTCTTTGTTAGCTAGCTTCTCTGGAGCTGTGGGTGGTAGTCAGGTTATCCTTGGCTTTTTATCTAGTATCCACTTATGAATGAGTACATAACATGTTTGTCTTTGTGACAAACTAGAAAGTAGTTCCATCCATTTGTCTAAAAACTTCATTATGTCATTGTTTTTTACTGCTGAGTCATACTCCATTGTGTAAATGTACCACATTGTCTTTGTCTGTTCTTCAGTTGAGGGGCATCCAAATTATTTCCAGGTTCTTCCTATTATAAATAATGCTGCTATGAACATAGTGGAGCAAGTGTCCTTGTGGTATGATTGAGCATCCCTTGGATATATGCCCAATAGTGGTAGCATTAGCTTGAAGTAGATTGATTCCCAATTTTCTGTGAAACCACCATAATGATTTTCCAGAGTGGCTGTACTAGATTGCACTCCTGCCAGCAGTGGAGAAATATTCTTGCTCTACATCCCCTCCAACATAAGCTGCCATCAGTGCTTTTGATCTTAGCCATTCTGACAGGTATGAGACGGTGGTATCTGAGAGTTGTTTTGATTTGCATTTCCCTGGTGGTTAAGGATGTTCGGTCTCTGATCCTTGTGCCTGTTCTTGGGACTCTTTTCCTTCTGTTGGATTTCCACGTCCAACTTCAATATGATGGGTTTTGCTGTATCTTACTACATTTTATTTTGTTTGGTTGTCATCTCTTAGTAGCCTGTTCTTTTCTAATGAGAAAGAAAAGGAGTAGATCTTGAGGGGAGGGTAAGAGAAGAACTGGGAGAAGTTAAGAGAGGAAAAACTATAATCAGGATATATTGCATAAGAAAATCTATTTTCAATAAAGGCAGGAAAATGTAAAACAACAAAAAATAGTACACACTGTAAAATTCTTCTGACATATACTACAATAATCTCTAAACCATGATTGAAGTCAAGCCCAAACAAGCCCCACAGTTTTCCTTCTGTATGATTTAACAGAGAGTAAAAACGTAGGGTGAATCAGAAGAGAAATCCACAAATTCAGACACCAACAGGAAAGCAGTTTTTATAAAACTCCGCTTCTGTCTAAAGACTAATTTTGAGCAGGGTTTCCCCATTAGAGCCTTCCCCTTCTTAGCTCTCATGAACCTTGTCCCCTAGTGCGTCATTTTGTTCTCACAAACACTATAGGATCTAGATGTTCAGAGAGGAGAACAGCTTCTTGATTATCATCGCCTGTCATAGCCAGATCACCAGAGGTATCATACCCTGTCAGGACTCTACACGGTCTGAACAAGGTTTGCTTTTATTTCAACATCTATTCCAAAGGTGAATATAGAGATTAAACACATGAAATCGTGAACAGATCACCTGAGGTTTTGACCCAGAATTTTTACTACAATAGAACAAAAGCAATTATCAGACACAGGAACTACTTGCAGGTGAGCATTCTGGGTAAGAGCCCTTGCCTCACAAGCCTCAGACTGCCTACTGCAATCCTCACTGAGAGGACAGAACCAGCTCCTGAAACTTGCCTTCTGATCTCTATGAACATGCAAAACTCCTTATAATGATAAAAATAAGCAAATGTTTTACAAAAAAAGAAACTGTACACCAAATTGTGGATGCTAACCTTTTCCAAGCTGTTGATAAGCAATTCCATTAGTATCTAACAATGCCAGGCAACAGCCTGGCAGGTATAGCTCCCATCAGTTATGGGATGACAAGTATAAACAACCAAGACACTTCAGTGTGTGGACCATAATCCCATCAGGAGTCAAGGACTATCTGTAATAAATAGTGCAAAAGAAACATATTTTTTAAAAATAGAAAGGCAAATATAAAGTTTATAAAACTCTCCCCAGAGTCATAAGGAAAACAGTATAACTCACAAATTACTTATGTCAGTTGAGGAAGGTGGTATTACTATGAATTCTACAAGTATCTTTAATACTAAGAAGATATTATGAATATATTTATTCATAATAAATCAATAGCTTACCAGAGAACCAACAACCTCTCAAAGCATACCCAAGAAAAAAATACATTCCTAAAAGCTTTCTATTTTTCTATTAAAAAATTGAATTTGTAGTTAATAATTTTTAAAAGTTTCCAAAAAAAACTTCAGAGTGAAATGAAATTATTCATAAATTTTGCCAAACTTTTAAGGAAGAATTACAATTGATGTACAAACCATTCCAAAAATAAAAACACAGATATATTCCAAATTATTTTGTGAGATTGGCATTATTCTAAAGCAACCAGGCAGACATTACAAGAAAACTACTGACTAGTATCCCTTATAATTATGCATAAAAAAGAAACAATCAGCCTTTAATGTTTCTCAAATCAACTCAACAGCACATAAAGAGAAAAATGTCATGGCCCATTATGCTGTATCTCAGGAATGCAAAGTTGATTTACCATTAAAAACAGATCAAACATTAAGGATATGGTTCATTTATAGGACATTAATCCTATCTTGTCCAAGGCCCTGGGTCTAATCCCCAGCAACAGTCACACGCGCGCACACACACACAATATAACTCGCCATGTTCATAATGGCTAATTTTGGTTGTCAGCTTGACTGTTGGTTGGAATCAGCTAAAACCCAAACATATGAGTACTCTGATGAGGGATTTTCTTTATTGAATCATCATTAAAGATAGAATGATCATTGCTAAATCTGGTCACATCTCCTGGTGGCACCCATGTGAAAGGATATGGACTTGGGAAGCTCGTGCTTCTGGCCCACTTTCCTTCAGTCTAATGGGCAAATTTAGCTACCCTGTTGGTGAGGCATTCCTTTACTGATATCAGAATCTACTTCTTCTGTTTTCCAACATAGGGTGATGACCAGAAATTGTCTGAAACTCTAGAACCAGATGAGACTACTGAGACATTAGGCCTGTGTATTGAACAATGCTGGATTCTTGATCTTTCCCTCAAGAGACAGCCATTAATGGACAAGCTATATCACAGCCAGTAAGCCACTCTAATGAAGCCCATGCATATACATACATCAGTTCCATTCCATCGGAAACGCCTGGCTAATACAATGTTAAATATATAAAGAAAAAAAAAAGACAAAGTATGAAATTCTATCATTTGCCAATGTAAACAGAACTGGAAAGTATTCTTTTAGTGAGGTGGGGCAAGCAGGAAGAGACTAGTACTGTGCAATCTCACTCATGCTGGAACCTAAGTGTTGCCTTTATAGAAGTTGAGAGTGGTGGTCACCCAAGAATGGATGGAGGATGGAAAATGTGAGTCACAGCATCCTAAGTCACAGTTAGAGAAATAAGTTTTGGTATTCTTCTGCAAAGCGTAAGACTGTGGGTAGTGTTAATGTGTGTGTCTCAAAAGAACAAGAGTGTTTAAATGTTTTTCCTACAGAGAAGTGATAAATATTTTAAATGATGACATCTTTATCCTGTTTAGAACCTTACACAATGCATATGGTATTCCATAAAATATATATAATTTCATGCTTAAAATTTAAAAATAAAATAATTTTAATTAAAATTTACCTTATGCCAGCAAGAGGTTTTAGATGTTTTAAGAAAGGTAGCGATATGATTAGATTCTATATGTTTTCTTTAAATTTTTATTTATTTTTATTTATATGTGTGATTTTTTTTGTCTGCATGTATGTATATGTACTACATATTAGGCTAGTACCTGCAGTGGCCAGAAAGAAGGTCAGCTCTCTGGAACTGAAAGTACAGATGGTTATAAACTGCCATGTGGGTGCTGGGAACCAAACCCAGGTCCTCTGAAAGAGCAATGAGTGCTTTTAACCACTAAATCATCTCAACAGCCCTGGATATTAATTTTTAGCAAAGCATCCCACTAACCTTAACTTTTGGCACAGACATTTGAAATTTATTGATTAATTCCTATTGTTTGAATCTGTGCTTTTCCTGGGTTCTTTTTGAATATAGACAATGCTATTTTTCACTGGCTTCAACCCATTTAATTTTTGTGGTAAATCTTGACTGACTTTGATTGGTATTTTAGTCTAAACTTTTCTGGTTCTGATTAACACATTTTTAAATGCTTTAACTATTAGTAATTCAAATAATTATATTATATATCAGTTATATATATAAGTATACAAGATATATAATATATCCAATTAATACTAATTGTATATATCCTTTTCCACTGAAGAAAGGAAGCATCCATGTTAGAAGCTAACTATTTTAAATTCATGGAGTCTGTTCACCAAAGCCTCTCCCCCACTGATTAAAAGGCCTCAGGAAATTTAGCAGAGACATAGCTGTTAGTAATAGAGGTTCAGTAGCACAGTGCAGTGTTATGAATGCTTACCACATGGATAAGAACAATTAAAATCAAATGAAAATAAAATTTACAAGGAGAAAACTGATACAATCATCAATCTCTCTTAAAATATAGACAAAAATATAAAAAACCCTAACACTTATTCCTGAATAGCAACAATTCTTTACTCTAGCCTTAGTCTGATGAAGGGTTAATTAGCATCTTATGTAACAATAAAAAACTAAACGATTTTCTTTAAAATCAGCATCAAGGCATTATACTCAAAAGGAAGAACTGATACACAGGGGTTCATTAAAATTAATAACGTCTGCTCTTCAAAAGATGATTTTCAAGGAATGAAAACACATATTGGAAAAAACGTTGCTCATCACATAGGCAATAAGGGATATGTGTGATGAACTCTCAATAGTCAATTAAGGAAATTTGTCAGGAAAAAAATACGTAACCAGACATTTGTACAAAAGATGTACAAATGGCAAGAAAATGTGCAGAGGGCCACTCATCACCACTGATCACTAGGGAAATGCAAATCAAGTCATAGGGAGATGACACTCCAAATTATCTGGTCTGCAATTCAAATAGATTACACTAAGCACAGCAAGGATGGAAAACAAGTGTTCTTATAAACTCCTTTCTAAAAATCTAACCTCAGAATGAATCTTTATTACATAGATTGAACTTAAAATGCCTCTCAAAGGCTCATCTGTTTGACTATTTGGTTCCCAGCTTGTTATAGTATTTGGAAAGTTTGGAGTTTTTGTTATTGTTGTTGGTGGTGGTGGTAGAGGTATGTGTATGTGTGTGGTATATGTGTGTGTATGTGTGTGTGTGTGTGTGTGTGTGTGTGTGTGTGCATGTGTGTATGTGTGTGTATATGTGTGTGTGCATGTGTGTATGTGTGTGTGCGTGTGCATGTGTGTATGTATGTGTGTATGTGTGTATATTTTATGTGTATGTGTATGTGTGTGCATGCATGTGTGTATCTGTGTGTGCATGCGTGTGTATGTGTGTGTACGTGTGCATGTGCGTGCGCTTGCATGTGTGCGTGTGTGTGTGTGTGTGTGTGTGTGTGTGTGTGTGTGTGTGATTCCAGGTTTCTTCTGCCTCCCTCTGCCGCTCTAGCTGTCCAGGAGCAGCATGCCTCTGCCTTCTCAACTGTAGGATTACAGTTATATGCCACCACTCCTGGCTTCGTACAGAGGTGATAGGGACCTGAGCTCAGGTCCCCATGCATCTGTAGCGAGCACTTAACCAACCAAGACATCTCCCCAGCTCATGTTATACTTTTAGTGGGTTATGAAATACTGTGGTATGCTTAAAAAAAAAAAAAACCAAACAGTTGTCATTTGATTTTAAAAAGTAACTGTGCACTTACTTCAAGATTTTGTGTTTTCACTATAGAAATTAGAGATTTGCCCTCAAATATTCTTATCTGTCTCTGTGATCAAAATACCCTGATAAATCAACTTAAAGGAGAAAACAGTTTGTTCCGGGGGAAGGCAGTCCATCATGGTGGGGAAGAAGTGGCAGGAGCAGGGGCTGTCTGGTCACACTGCACCCACATTCAGAAACCAAGGCAAGAGCGAGCAGTAGTGACTCAAATACCTCAGGGCCCGTCCCCCGTGACTCACTTCCTCAAGCAAAGCCCCACATGAGGACTCCACAACCTTTCAAAGAGCATAACCAGCTGGGAACGAAGTGCTCAAACAAATGAGCCTAAGAGGAGCATTTTAAGTTCAAACCATAACAGACACTGTATAATTTCATTGTCATACTGTGAAACACTCCTCAGCAATTAAAAAGTATAAGCTACTGATATAGCAATCTGAATGGATCTCAAACTAATTGTGCTGAGAGATAGATAGATAGATAGATAGATAGATAGATAGATAGATAGATAGATAGATAGATAGATAGATAGGTATATAAAATTTGGTCTTATTTGCATAAAATCTATAATTATGTAAGCCATTTCAATCGAAAGAAAGTAGCTTGAGAGCTACCTGAGGAAACATAGCAGGCCGAAGGGTTACAGAAAGGATCAGGAAAGGCCTAGGGTGAGTTTGGAGAGTGCTAATTATCTTAATTGTGTTGATGATATTTTAGGCATATGAATAAGTATAAATCTATAACTACCCTACTTTGCTTTCTGTTGCCACAATAAACAATATGACAAAAAGAAACTTGGAGACAGAAAAGATTGTTTCAGCTTACACTTTTCAGTCCTTTGTGAAGAAGGAAAGTTCACACAGAAGCTCAGGGCATCACCCTGGAGGCAGGTACCCAGAGGCAGACCTCCTATTGCCTGAAGCAAAGCCATGGATAAATGTTGCTTTTTGCTTTCACATGGAGCCTAGGGCCACCTGCCTAAAGCCACCTGCATCATCCACAGTGGGCTGGGCCCTCCCACATCAATAATTAATTAATAAAATCCCCCCATACACTTTGCCACATGCCATTCTGATGGAGGCACACCCTTTATATAAACCAGGTTGGCCTTGAACACATGGAGATCTGCCTGTCCCAGTCCCTCTCTCCTCTACTGGGATTAAAGGAGTGTGCCACCATGGCCTAACCCTAATGGAGGTAGTCTCAACTGAGTTTCCCTCTTCCCAGGTGACTCTAGCTTGTGACAAGCTAGGAGAAAAACAAAACAGCAAAATACTTTATGTGTAATTTATATTGCATCTATAAAGCTGTTTTAAATGCCTTGACTCAGGCAGTTTTCTCCCCTTCCTTCCTCTATCAATTCTTCAAGGTTTCAAGCAACGAATATCACCAAATTTATGAGGCAAAGCCCTGTCTGAGAGGGCATTCACAAGGATGCAAAGCCAAGTCACATTTCTTTTGAATATCTCAGGACCTAATTTTCTGTTTTTCTCTTTCTCTCTAATCTTTTACTTCAGTACAGAGTCATTGCTATGAAGCTTCCAATAGCCCATTCACTCCCTTGAGTTTAGAAGACACTGGTAAGTCACATGGTAAGTTTAGGCTGATCTAGACGTTAGTAACTCCATACAAATCACTCTGCATGGAATGGTGTTTATGAATATAGACAAAGGAGCCAGGCTTCCCGAGTCAAATCCCACTTCTGTAGCTCAGTAGCTGTGTGACCTTGGGTAAATCAGATACCCAGAATCTCACTGGTTTGGTCTATAAAATAAGCATACTTTACGAATTAGTTAAGAGAATTAAATAAGTCAATATCTGTAAAGGGCTTAGGGCATATTTGACACATAGCACATGGCACATGCATCTGTGCAATAACTTCAATCTTACTGCCAAAGACGATTTTTATGAAATTAAAGAAAACTAATTCTTAACAACCCATCAGGAAGCAGTTAAAAACATCTCTCTAGTTCATCGAATAACCCCAACCCCAGTACCCATCACTTTCTCTCTCTGGATTCTGGAATATTCCATGCGCCATTATAGATATATGGATGCGTAGTGTTACTCTTCCTGAATAAGGCCACTAGAGCTGCCCTCTAAATGCTATGGTCTCCACAACCAGTTAGGACTCCTGAGCTGGTGCTACCTGCCTCCCCAAGATACATGAAGACACTAGTGCGAACCCCAGTGGGAGCAAGCAAGTACCAACACAGCTCACAGTGAAACATTACCTCCTCATCACCGAGGCTTTAAAGGGCAGTGAGTTTCAGGATGCACTGAAGGGAACCAAACTTTCCAAAGTCTTATTTATTCTTACAGGGCTTAACCCCTCCTTGAGAAAGAACTACTTGAAAGTATTAGATGAGTTCGTCAAAAGTCTACTGGCTACTGTCAGTTGCCATGACAAAATGTCATGACCAAAAGAAAATTGGAAGAAAAGGGTGTGCTTCGGCTGACACCTTATAATCCATCATGAAGGGAAGTCCAGGCAGAAACCTGGAGGCAGGGCCTAAGAAATCCTGGATTGACACTGCTTACTGGCCTCTCCAGGCTCACCTTCAGCGACCTGTTTTATACAACCCAGGACCACCTCTGGCCAGGTGTGGGCACCACTTACAGTGAGCAGCACCCTCCCATATCAATCAAGAAAATGACCCGGTAGACCTGCCTACACACCAGTCTGATGGAGGTATTTTCTCAGTTAAGATTTTCTTTTCCTAGGTGACCCTACCTTGGGCCAAGCTGACCAAGCAAACAAAAGAACTAACCATCAGCACAGGCATGAGGATATGACACCAGCCACTATCACCCTTGTCACTAGGAATGTGCTCGGGCTTTAGCCTGGTGGTACATTGTTACCCTTGAAGACAACAGTCTTGGTTCACAACAGTCAATTTTCAGCTCACCTTTAGAGTTTGAGGCCACAGGGACATGTTCATCCAACTTCTTCCTCTGTCCTCCATGAGCATCTGCTTTGGGCAAGACACTAAAGACAGTCTGGTGAAATTTGCAGCATCATCTTTACCCTTATAGAGTACAGTGACCATATTTAGTGGTACCTTCTCCCCACCTCCACCTTCTCAAAATTCCTATTAGAAGACATATAGCAATGCTTGTAACATAGAGAATCCAAGGACTATGGATTCACACATAGTAGACCTAATCCTAATCCAAACGAACCCTTGTGATGGCCATTGGCGGGAATTGTTATTTAACTGGAGTGTACTCTTGGAAACATATTGACCTAGACCAGCATTTTCACTGGCAAGTAGGGACATAAGGAGAGGGAGAGATCATACAGCCTATAAAAGAAAGAAGCTGCTGCTTCTGGAAGTTCCACATCATTTTTATGAGCTCTCTCAGCCTTCGTTCCTGTATGATGACATCAGTATCTATTGGTAAACGTAAGTACTTTTCTGTTCCTATCAACAACTTATGATGAAAACTAATAGACCTGTGGTTGCTATGTTTAGTTTACACTACGATCAGGAACACAGCATGTAGAGATTACTATCTTTTCCATGTGGTAAGTGTCCCTGCTCATACCAAAGACCATTTCTGGAGAAATGCTCAGTAATTAGAGATAGGCGGATCTCTGTAAGTTCGAGGCCAGCCTGGCCTACACAGTGAGTCCAGGATATCCAGGACTTTGCTATACAGAAAAACCCTGTCTTGAAAACAAACTAACGACGGCTGGAAATATGGCTCTGTCTTCCGATATTCCAGACTAATTTTATTAAATATATGTCACCACGCAAACAAAAGAAGACACACGAATCCTGCAGACAGCTCAAGTTCAGTTTCTAATACCCACATTAGGCAGATTACAACTACTCCAGCTCCAGTGGGAATCCACAGTCTATGTGCTCTGTACACACATGTGTACCAGCACACATGGATACATACCCCCCCACACACAGACATACCTACTACATGTGCAATTTTTTAGATATATCTTTTTCTAAAAAGGAAACCTCAGTGCTTCCTGGGAAATATTTGTCTTTAAAAAAAAATTTAGACAAAAAAGATCCAGTTAAAACCAATAGTCAGCAGAGAGTAGATGCAAAATATTTTCATAAAGCTAGGCATATATTTGAAACAAAAGACTTGTTCTAAGAAGGTAAATAAATAAAAAGAAGACAACATCCCTGATTTTTAGGTATGTGAGTGGCAGTGTATTTTATCCTAATAATTGAGTGATCTTAATAAGGAGTAGTGTATAAATTCTACATCACGCCATAGCATAAAACCTCATACAGTTAAGAGTACTCTCTGCAGCAGCAACAGTTAGAGGCTCCCCAGATAGACATCTCCAGCCACAGCCTGGACACTAGTGGCCCTGTATCCACACAGGCAGGTCTCTCTAGTCATGGCAGGCATGAACAGCTATCAATGACCATCAGGGGCAGAGAGAAGACAGCCTGGTAGCTGACAGCATGTGACCCATAAATGTACATAAGATATCCCAGAAGCCCTCAGAGCCAAGGTAATGTGGGAAAGGGATTCTTTAAAAAGATAAAAATCCAGTATTGCTGGTGAGTGCCAGAGGCAGAAGGATGTGCTGTGCTGTGGTCATGGCAACCCACCTTCATCTCCCCATTTAAATACTCTCTGTTGTGTGGTCACAAAGCAAGGACCATCTGTGGGGAACACTTTTCTGGTTTTCAGACTTGGTGAGCCAGGCCACCTAAATGCTGGGTCAATTAACGTCTTCATTTTCAACAGTCACCACATTTTCTCTTTAAGGATTTAAATCTCCTGTATCTTTTCATCTTTGGTACTGACATATATTAGAAAAACTCCTCTACAACTGGATTTTATTAGCCCATCAAAAAAAATCTCCATCTGGCTCGTGACTGAAATCTACAATCTCAGCACTCAGGAGACTGAGGCAGGAGGGTTGCCATGAGCTTGAGACCTAGCTGGGCTACTTAATGAGCTTCAAATCAGCCTGGGCTACAAAAAAAGGCCCTGTTTCAATATATTTATTTCAACACTCTCATTTTATGAATAGACACATGTGTGTCATAGGATAGCAACACGGCAGAAAAAAAAACACCTTCAATTAAACTGTGAAGTTAAACCCAAATTGAAATGAACTAAGATGTATTTTCAGCATAGTAATTATTAGAGTTGCAACCCCAGTTCATTCAGCAGGTCGGCTCTGACTTGCCACTCTAAGCACAGAAGGGAGCCAATGTGAAATTAGCATAGTGCTCTAAAGGAGTAAAGACTTTTGCAGATTTGAAATTCTTGAATTTGCAGCCATCCTCTGCCTTTAGGAGATGGGAAGTGTTAACTCTGAGATTCTGCCTCCATCAGTGTTAGATCGTTTGTACATTTCTGGGAGTAGAAGCATACCTCCCCCTCCAGAAATGAACAAAGTGGACGGAGGTCTATCTAAAACCAAAAATGAGATTAGCCATCCCCTGGTGATGTGGAAGCCAGTAGAGAACAGTGTCTAAGTCTGGACGGCAAGGCTAAGGAGAGCAAGAATGGGTCTCCTTCCTGAATAGACAAGATTTTCAGCACGGGTAGAGCTATGGGGCAGTGTGAAGAAAGAGTTCAGTGTTGCAGAAAAAAAAGAAGAGGTGAGGACCACAGTGGTAACAGTACAAAGACACGGAGGGCATGGTGGAGGCCGAGGAAACCAGAGACTCGGGGCTCCGTACACCCTTATAAACAAAAAGTGAGCCTAACCTGCCAAACTACTGGAACCTTGTAAACTTTAGAACAAGGTGTTGGGAGGCAATAAGTAACCTTAGGGAAGGTGCCCTGGAAGGACTGGGGAGATGGCCCAGTGGGCAGAGCATCTGCTAGTGGGAGGATCTGAACTCAGAGCTTTAGCATCCGTGTGAAAGCTGAGTATGCTCTGTAACCCCAGTGCTGTGGGAAACCAGCGTCAAATCAGTTCTAGAAGTTCACTGTCCAGCTAGTCTAGCCCAAACAGCAAGCTCAGGGCTCAGTGAGAGACTCAAATGCTCTCATATAGGGCAAGTACAAGTGTGTGCCACATACACACACACACACACACATACACACACACACACACACACACACACACACACACACACACACACACACACACCATTTTTTTAAATAAGAGAAAATAATCTGGAAACAGTAATAGAAAGCCTAAAAAGAGAAAGAACCCCAGGAGAATAATACAGACTCAGAGGTACTGGGCTTTGAACTTAAGCCTCATCTTCTGATCTTCCCACTGATACACTGTCTTCCCCCCAAACACCTCCAGAGACATAGATGGTTCTGAAGCTTTAGTGTCACTGACTCTGGAAAGCAAAAAGGGGTCAGGACAAGGATCAGAACTTTTTCTACAGTTTTAAAGCCTTTGGCACATGGACAGCTCAGACCAAAATGCGTTGAGTGGTTATAATCCAAACCCTCAGAGATGAGGTACTCCCTGGTCAATCCTAGGAAGCCTGCAGCTCAATTTTCTGCCCTACTCTTAAATTTCTCATTTGCTTTTCTTTTGGGGGGGGGTGTTTTGGTAAGTTTAATGTACTTTTTTTGAAGATGTGGTCTTCTACTGCCTAAGCTGCTCTTGAGTCCTAATTCCTGGCTCAGCCTCCTGCATTCTGGGATCGCAGACATGAACCACTATGGCTAGCTAACTCCTTAAAAATCTTGGCATCATTTTCTTTTTTTGTGCCAATGAATTAGCTGAGTCAATTTCCTCATATAGATGTCATAACCCAAATAATCCTACTTAGTTTAACCAATATTTGTGTAGTAGTACATGCCAAGCATGTTGCTATAAACAGTCACACTACAGTGAACAGGCTCTAAATAAACGCCTTCCTTACCTTGCCCATTCCAAGCCTATGGACTCAATATATCCCACAGGACCACATTATCCAGTCCAACTTTCTTTCTTTTTGTTTGAAGATTCATTTATTATTACTTTATGTGCGAGTGCTTTGTCTACATATATTTACTTGTATCATGTGCAAGTCTGCTACTGAGGAGATTGGAAGAGATTTCAGATACCCCAAAACTAGAATTTCAGATGTTTCTGAACTGCCATATGTATGCTAAGAATTAAACCCGGGTCCTCTAAAATAACACCAAATGTCCTTAACAACTGAGCCATCCCTCTAACTCCCTGACAGACTTTCTTAACAAAGAAGATTTCAATCTGCAAACCCAGACAGGCTGTACTCAGCACAGCCTTGAGTATCGTACTCTGTTCACATTTAAGAGAGAGCTGTCCTTACCCAGTAAGGCACTTCATGTTCTTTGTCTCTACCTGACCATGCTGGTAGCAGACTCCCTGCCTCAATCATGACAATCAAATACGTCTCCAGACATTGTAAAATGTCCCCCTGGGACAAAGTTGCCTGAGACTGAGAAGCATCAAAAGGAAGTATGCTTTCTGTCGATAGCAACAGGTTTTGTGGCTTCCTAGTCATGTGGGCAAGGTAAGGCACAGGAACTCTATCCTCTGTAAATGATGCTACTTGCTCTCATGTTCTAGCAAATGAAGATCTTGGAATGAATACAGTTTCCTGAAGAGAACACTGTATTGATGCCCTGGCCCACACTAGGCCTTGAAGGCTCAAAGAAAGGTGTCTTCATTAAAAGTCAGTCAGAGGTCTTCCTTCCTCTCCTTCTGGCTTGACGCTACCATTCAGGGCTCTAATTTCCCTCACTTTCACAGTAAGTAGAGGGACTCCTCCTCTCTAGAGAGACTCTGATTCCTGTTACCGCTCATGAGAGACCGAGGAGGTGTCAGCTTCGAGGCAGCTCATGAGAAGCCAGGGTTTCCACTCACTCAGCTCCGAGGTGGAGTTGAATTGGCGAGGGTAAAGAAAGAAGGTCCTGAGAAATAACTGGAGTCATCCTCTGCATCTGAAGATGCGCGTATTGAAGTCAGAGGAAGAAATATGAATGCTTTGCTTCCTCAGAGATGCACAGAGGAACCAAAGCCCATGATTTCAGCTCATTTCTCAGACTAGAAAAATATATTTTTTAGTGCTTCTGAAATGAATGCAATTTGGGAGAACCAGCTTAAACAAATCAAACCTGCCAGAGAGAAAGACGTGTGAACCAGACCAACACATTTATTCATATTCAGATCAAATAAGCCATCAGGGCCTAGAGTTTCAGCTCTTCAGATTGCCTCTTTCTTAACCTCAAATTTCCTAAGAGTCTTTAAATACACAAATTTATTTGCCAAAGTTTGATTAAGTGTCATCTCCATGACAGATTTTATGCTAGCACACAAGATAGGAATAAATACCAACCATGTGGCTTTCCAGCCTCTTGGCAACCATCTGACTCAGCCACTAACATCACTAAGGTTAAAGAAAGGCCATGTCATGACTTCACCACCATCCTGATTAAGGTGATCTTGTGGTATAAATCAACTATGGCAGCACCCATAAAGCAAGTAGATGCACTGAAACTCTGCTCATCATTGTAGCTCCCTTTTATTAGAATAAGGAGGTAACACCAGGCCTCTGAGGTGGTTGGTTTTCTTTTTCCTGCATTAAGGAGGAAACAGCAGGTCTCCAAGGTATTTTAGAATAGGGTGAGTTTTTTGTCTGGTGATTTTTGTCCCAAGAGTGACAAATGAGGGCAAGGTCTATGAAAAATACTTTGATTATTAAGAATTACAAATTTCTGACATATAGTGGTCTGTTCAAGTTAACAAAAACTAACTTAAGGGTGTATGTATAATCACTTACATCTCTGATAATTTTGTTAAGCTCTCTATTTGGTGAAATTGAGTCATATAAAAACTGGCATTTCATAAAAGTATATAATAAAAAGATCAGGAAAATAAGGTTCTCAATCTCTGTGCACTGTATTTATAATTTAAAGTTTGCTTTTATACTAACGAATCTTTAATTCAAGAATTATAATTTTAAGGCTCAAACTTAACAGAAATAAAATTGTAAAGCCCTAATCTTATAAGAGATATCAACTTCTTGTAAACCATTAAAGATAATTATGATAATCAAGTTAATGACTAATCATTTTCAGAACAAATATAATTCACTGACAGAGAAAATCTTTGAGAGAGAAACCAGTCTTTTTCTCCCATTTTATAGCCTGCATATGCTGTCAAAATTAAGCCTCAGGTGCTGGTGACACCAACCAAGTGGCAATACCAAGGCAGATAAAGCAAAAACATTTAAAGTTAACTTAAGGTTTGCTTAATGTAAAGTTATATTCAAGATCGGGTATATACAAACTTGGCTCTAAAATAGTGAGTATTTGAGTAAAATGGACTAAATTTGTACTACATTTCTATGGCAGGTGGTCCCCAGGCTCAAGTTATTCCCTTTGATGGAGCACCATCACATCAGAGTAAGCGGCAAGACAGGACTACATGGGAAAGACCTGCCAGAAGCCTCCTGCTTCCATCTCTCGCTGTGTAGACTCTGTCTATGTCAGTGTGATCAGCTCCAGTCATGCAGACCTAACCAAACAATAACTCCCTTATCTAAAGATGAATTAGTCATGTCTCACACAACAGGTGGATGGGCTCTCTTGCCCATTGGAGGCTCTCAGAGTCTGGACCCCACCCTCAATGTCTCAAACAACAAAGAGGTAAGTAGCAATTACTCTGCCCTCAATGTCTCCATAATTGACATTTGAAGATGCCAAGAACAGAGGGGAACCTTCTACCTGAGCTACCACCCAACTGGTTGGTATGGGACCTGAACACTAGTAATTGGCTATGTCCTTACCCTGCCATTCAATTCTTCCTCTTGGCAAAAGCTAATTCCAGGGCTCACACCCTAACTACCCATGTTGCTTGATTGGAGGAGGCTGACAGATACTCTGCCATTAAATTCACAGCTTTAGAAAGTTGTTCAGAATATCCAAGCTGATTTATAAATGTAGAATCAACAAATGATTCTATTACCTGATATCCCAAACCCTCAGATTTTTCAGGAGGAGATAACTTAGATGAAGGAGATTCTGTCTAATCTGGGTTTACCTGTGGTGCTTTGAGATTATAATCTAATCTCTGCCAAATAGAAAGTTCCAGGGCCAGGGCCTCTACTCTGCTCTTACCTTGAAGACTATAAAGATTATACAGGCCTTGTAACCAATACTTTGGATGTTTTCTAAGAAATTCCAAAAGCCAATGTTTGCTTATTCTCATTTAACTTGGTTATCTTGCTTTACAAATTATGGATCTAAACAATCAATTGATTTTTAAATAAAAATGATGTTAAGTAGTATGCTTACTGCTTTCAGTATGTAGTGGATAGAGTTTTGTCCACCAACACAGAGACTAAAGAGTTGACCTTAGCATTCTTGGATAATCCAGTCCATGATATATGTAGATTATTACAGCTTTCACATGATTGACTGTTTTAAACTTTTTTCTGTTGCCTGAGTATATGGGAATGAGAATGTAGAGGGTTTTCTAAAGGTCTGTTAATAGGAAAAATTTTAGAAAAATATTCTGGTTTTTCAGTGTAAATTTTGTAAAATGAATTGTTTACTCTTGACCTGGGAGTTGCAGGCTTAGGGAGTGACTGAGGGTGTTCTTGAAGTACCCTTTGAAGAGAGAGCAGAGTAGTCACCGTCTCTGGTAGCATTTTTAAATTGAAAATTTAAATCATTTCTTTTCAGAAAATACAACTTAGAATTAAATTATCTCTTTACATAGCCTGACAATATAAAATATGTTTACCATTTATAAGTATAATAATTTTATGTTAACAAAATTTATATTAAGTCCTGTTTCAAATATTAGTCATTTAAGTTTCAAATACTGGTCATTTAAGGTAATAATCCCAATTTTTAAAATATCACCTTACCAAACTGTTTGTAACCAAAACAATTTTTATTTAAGATACTGTGCTTCTGTTCATTAGATAATAGCTGATATTGTTAATATTTAAAACAAAGCTCATCATAAGTGAAAGCAAGAAATATCACTTAGAGACTTTCTGTTCAAATGCATTTCTTAGATGGTGAGTTTAACTGACTTCTTTTACAGAGCTCCCAGGTGTTTATTCCTCATGCAGGGGTCTGATGTAACAAACAGCTGATTACAATTACTTTATTCCTCTACAGAACTCTGTTCCATGGTCCAGGAAGTTGTATAATTATATTTAACTCATGTCAATCTTGACTTTATCTCACTCTATGTTCCCCAAAAAATTGTAGTTATGACCTCCTGACTTATGTTCTGAATCTTTGCCAACTGTGTAAATAATAAGTTTCTAGCCTGGACTTCCAGGCCTAGCCCAGAGGTTCAGACCTGCTCTCAGCCCTGCTGTGCATAAACCCAAATAATCACACAAAGGCTTATATTAATTTCATGCTGATTGACCTATACCTCAGACAGATTGCTAGCTAGCTCATTCATCTTAACTCTCTATGTACATTAATCTGTTTAGCCATGTGGCTTGGTACCTTTTCTCAGAGCAGCATGGCTGTCTTCTTTCCTCTGCTGGAGTCTCCACTGGTGTCAAACTCTGCTGGTGTCTCTGCTCTGCTCTTTCTATTCCCAGAGTTTTCTTAGTTTGTTAGCCCCACCCACTTCCCCATCTGCCTTCTGGCCAATCAGATTTTTATTAAACCAGTAGGAGGGACAAATACTTAACATATACCAGAACACAGTCTCACAACTGTTTTATCATGGCCCTTTGGGTAGATCCTTTTCTGAGGTTTTCTACTCATTGCCCTTTGGCCAGCCTTGAAATAGAGAGATCAACACCCCCCCCCCAACCCAGGAACAGTTTGGATGACCTCTGAAAGGAGGCTAATGGGTCATGGACCATCCAACTCAGGCCTCTTCTTGCCTCTCTGGATTTAGGAAGTCAGAACTAAAACATCTGGTCTGAAAGCCCCCTTTGTATCAATCTCTCTGTCTCATCAGCTCAGATCAGCTTAACATCCATCAGGACCAGCTCAACTTTCTGACTACTGCAGCCCTCCACTATTAGAAAGGACCAGATCTGCCTGCCGCTGAGGATTGGATCTGTGCCCTCTTCCTCCTCAAACAGCACTGCTTCCACACCAACAAAATCTAAAGACCACGAATCAGACAAAAATCCAATGATAAAGCTCCTCTTATGTATGGGCTTCTGGTTCCTTCCCACTCCGGCTCTTTACCTTGTTCCTTTCTCTCCTTATTATGCTCACACTTTTGTTTTTACCCTGATCTTTTAAATGCTTTACTTGCTGAACTTCACCCTATACCCAAACAATATGGTCCACATAAGGTCCCCCAGTAGCTCTTGCCCTACAACAGTTCCATTGGTTTCTGGTATATCTACAAAAAAAAAGCCTTTTAGATGCTGTGGGAAAGCCTGCATGCCTTTCACTCCATGCTAATCTGATTCTTTCCATTAGCTCTCTCTTTCCTCTTGTTCCCTTCCTTGGATGTTCTGTAAGTCCTTACTACTTCTACTAGCTCATTTCAGTGAAGCCAGTGACTGTCACCCTGAACCAATTCTATATCCACTTCCTCCCACCAGCCCACTCTGTTTTTCCTGCCTCTGTTCTTCCCTATCTCCCAAGCTTCCTAGGAAATCTCAGGTTTACTCTGTGACCAAGTTGTCTGCTTACAGTTCTTTAATAACTAGTTTCCAAGTCCCTCAGGAATGCAGGGCAGAAATCCCCTGATCCATTGCAGCCGATCAAGATTCCCCCTACCATATGACCAGAGGACCCCTCTTCAGTGGACCCTTCCAACAGAGACCCTCACCAAAAAAACCAAAAACAAACAAACAAAAACAAAACAAAACAAAACAAAAAACAAGCCAACAGTTATAACCCCATGCCCTGCATTTTCAAGTACCATCTCTGAGTTAAGAATGATAGTTTCCTCATAGTGGACTATGGAGTTGCTTCTGCCTCTATAAGGAGCTGTATCCCTGCACAGCTGCCTTCTCCTGTAGGCATTTTGGCCAGCCACACGTGGGTGACAACAGTGCTCCCTTGCCTGACTAAGCAGGGCCAAGCCTGAGGTTATCCCCACCCTCTTTCTTTCCACCTCCACCTCCCCACAGCTGCCTTTTACTAATCTAATGGGGCTAGTATAAGAACTGCAGTCAAACACTGTTTCTATAGTCTGTCACACAAAACAGAGGACGAATTTACCACAAAAAATGGATATTTTACCCAAAAGAGCTTCAGCGTGCCACATACCACACATCTGCCTGCAGTAGGGAAATTAAACAAGTTGGGGCTCCTTTTCATGGATTACATGGCAAGCCTCTCTCTTGCTGGCTATAGATTCGTTCATTGGTTATGGTTGATAAATGGCTAATTGCACACAGCATTCTGTTGTGGAATTATTCTTTTGCCCTTCACCAATGACAGAAAAATCAAACAAAAATAGAGAAAATATTTAAAGGAGTAAAAATAAAACCCCTTCTCTCAAATTCCATTCTCAAATATTTTCAAAGGAATACTATTAAATTTCAGAAAGTCTTAGAGTCTTATCTTTTATCAAGTTTCAAAGATCTACTGCACACCATGTTGCTGTATTGAGAGGCAATGTAGAAAGCACTTATTCAAGACAGAGAAACCCTGACACATTGTTTGAAATGTGACAGTTTCTCCTATAAGAGATGATAGCTTAATCAGTAGAGTCTGAGCATGAAGACCCGACCTGGGTTCATATCCCCAGTACCAGCACAAAAAAATGGCACTTCCTGTCTGTAATCCCAGAGCCAGGGAGGTGAAACCAGTGGGTTTCTGGAGCCCTCTAGCCAGCCAGTTAGCCAAGCTGACAAGCTCTACATTCAGTCACAGAGTTGCCTCAAGAACTAGGGCAGAGAGGGAGCAAGGAAGATACCTGGCATCAGCTTCTATTCTCCACATGCCACACAGAGATCCAACACCACACACACACTCACTCACATGCATGCATACACACACGCACACATACCACATACACACATATATAAACACATATCACAGACCACACACATACACACAGCACCCACATGTACATGCATACCACACACACACATTCATGCATACACACATGCATACATACCACATACACACATACGTAAACACATACCACAGAGCACACACATGTACATACATACCACACACACACACACACACACACACACACACACACACACACACACACACACATTAGATGCCATTGCTGGATCTGTAGCAAGTTCACTTTCTTCCGAGTCTGAATCTGAAGACACCCTCATGTGAAAAGATATAGTTAAGTCAACAGTAGTTTGAAAAAAGGGCTACACTGTGTGTTCTCTTCATCCTACTGCCTTAAGCCTCCCATCAAAACACTACTACACAAGCTCCTGCCAAGTAGGTCACTTAGGAAGAAAGAATATCAGAGAAATGGGGCCGTGGACTGTTTCCTGTGTTGTTCTGTAGGACACAAAGAAGTATTTTTAACGTCAGGTTGTCACAGTGTATGGAGAGTGTACTTCCCACATCTACTTAGTAGAAGTCAGGGGTGCTGCTAAATGACCTACAATGAATACTGAAGGCAGCTCCCTAAGCCAAGAATTATCCAACCCCAAATGTATGCCAAGCAGAGAGAGACAGAGAAACCCCATGGTACTGCAGTTCACCGATTTTTCTACCCCAAACCCTCCCTGTCTGATAATGTGCTCATGTTGATGCCTTGCACAGTCCACTGAACTTAAGGCAGCATGTCAAACCCTTTCAAATAATAGGCAATTCTAATTGCCTATTGTCTCTCCTCTGCCCCCACACCTGGTTCATCCTTTATTCATCTTTGGTAGAAGCACAAGTAACAGCACACGATGCCTTTGTGCCATCAGCTCACATAAAGGAAGGAAAGAATGTTGCTATAATCATGCTGTCTGGGCTGCAGTCCAGTCAAAGTTGAATATTTTGCATGGCATTCTCAGTGCCTTCCTTAGCCAGGCATCATAGAGTTGGGAGAAAAAAAAAAGTCCCAGCGGAATTTTCCCTAACAGATCTCTCCATGAAAAAGAGTCACGAAGAACTAGATGATGTAAATTGGCTGCCTGTTAGTAAAGAGAGTAAGAACGGCTGCCAGAGAAGCAAACCTAAGAGCAGATGAGAAGGACATGATAAAAGGGTGGATATGACAAATGGAAATCATCGGGAAATGTGATAGACCAAGGTGCTGCAGTGACATCTGGATAGCTACAATCATCTCCCAGAACAGTCACATTCGGGCTCACAAAATTCGAATCTATTCATCACACCCTTCCGTTGCTCATCATGCATCTGACTTTATTTTGGCATATCATCATGCACATGATTGGGATCAGAACAATAGCCTACTGCCTTCCTCTAGATAACGGAGCAGGAGCAAGTTTGTTACAGCTCTGAGCCTCTCGCTAGACAAATGTCCTTGCTGTGGAATGTGTCTGCTGATCAGGAGGGGACCTACACAGTCCTCAGCCAGCTATCTGCTGTTGCAGTCTGTGGACTGGATACACAGCTGTTTTTAACAGCTTTACCTCCAGGACGCTCTGCTTCCAGACAGTTTCCAAATAAACAACAGGCCTCTGTCCTCTTCATTGCCTTCTGCCTGCAGTGCGTTGTTCCTCAGCCTACTTGTTGATACCTTTAGAGAGGGACAGAGTTGCAGTGCTGTAGGCTTTATTTCTTGAGTAAATCTGAGCATTGCAGGACTGTCTGAAGAGCAAGACTGTATATAGTTCGTGTCATTATCACTGTACCAACCCTCCCTTCTCACAGGCAAATTATGAAAATATCTATATTCATGGAGACTTACTAATTCAACAAACACTTGTAATGCTTTTTGCTGGGACTAGGTGACTATCTGTGAGTGAATTCCTCTTGTTTATGCCCATCCTCCTAAATTCAGTCCATAGTAATATCATGGAATGAGGGGCACAGTGGTACTGTTTGCCCTTTATTTTCCTGGGACTTGGGGGTTTGGATCTCATCTGGAGAGCGCTAATTTTGAGAAACAGCCTGGAGGGATGGAAACATACCAACCCTGGCTGGGTCCTAACTATGTAATTGACTACTGAGAGTGTTGGGTAAAGTATATTGATCTCTTTGTGAGATAGAGATATCATAAGCTTTTCTATAGCTTTCCTGAGCTAAACGAGCTTTAACATACATCTCAAACATCCAGCCCAGGGCCAGGGCCCAGGACAAAACCACCGAAGCCTTTAACCTTCCTCACCATCCCGGGTTTGATTGAAGCCGCTCTCTCTGAGAGGTGAGTCCGTCTTTGTCTCAGACCCCCTCACTCCCTCAGGTTCTCCAAGTGTTTACAAGCCTGATTTACTATAGACACGGGTGGTTTGTTGATAGCTAATTAATTAATGATGATAGAGGAAGGAGGCAAGCCATAGGGTAACTTGAATAAACACATCATAGTGTACCTGCCCACTTTGGCAGGGTGGGTGTGGTCTGTCTTTGAACACAGGACTTCCCGGCCCCTGTATCATTCTGAAGGAAATCTTTCTAGCTTCCCCAGCAGCGATGGTTCTTTGCCTGAGAGAAAAATCACAGGCTTGAAAATCAGAAGATATACTAATTTTGCCCTAAATGGACCTAGCAAGTTACCTACTTTGTGAAGTAGGTTTCCTTGTAAAAATGGATTCAACAAATAGAATTTTAGTATATTCTTTGTGACAGGCTATGTTCTAGATCATAAAAACATAGGGATAAATTTGAATCAATGAACCAGTAAGACAACAGTTCCAGAGAATTATCAAACCTTCCATTTGAAAACTGGATGAAAGAAGATAGGCTTTAAAAGACTTAGCATAAAATTTCCACAGCCAATGAAAGGCGCTGGAACAAAGCAGAGTGGGGTCTTCAAGAGCAGAAAGATCAGTACAGGTGAAATGCGGAAAGCAGAATGAGCCAAGTGAAGAGTATTAGAAAATGTCATTGGCCTGTGGGCTAAGGCTGAGAATAATGCTTGGAGCCAAGATGGTTCCTTGGGTAAGAAAATGCTGGGAAATCAGGGGGGCCTAAGTCAAACCCTGGCACTTAAATAAGATTTGGGCATGGTCCCATGTGCCTTGTGTTATGAGTTTCTGGCCTGGCCTAACCCCCATGGTCTGGACCTGCCTGCGGCTGTTTATCTCCCCCAAAATGACTCAGATGCTTATATTAATTACATGCTGCTTGGCCTATAGCTCAGGAATATTGATAGCTAGCTCTTACATCTTAATTCAACCCATTTCCATTCATCTGTCCTGCCACGTGGCTCATGGCTTACCTGTTTGTTTACATCTTGCTTCTTGGGCAGCTGGATTGAGTCTCTGTCTGAATCCACCCTCCTTCTGCTTTGTCTGTGCTCAGATTTCCTGCCTACTTCTAAGATTCCTTGCCATAGGGCAAAACAGTTGCTTTATTTACCAATGATATTCACAGCATACCGAAACACATCCCACATCACTTCCCCTTTTTTGTCTAATCAAAAAGCAAGATTTCAATTTTAACATAGCAAAATTACATATAACTAAATAGCTTTCAAGAAAGAATTATAGTTGCAATATCTAGTCTATATGTATTTAACAAAATTAAAGAGAATATTTTCATCTACATTATCCTTGTGACTCTAAAGTTTTATATCTAATATATCTTTTATAATAACTAAGGAAAGCTATACTTATAACTATCTAATGTTCAACAACATCAAAGACCATAGGAGGATATAATATTAACCAAATAAACAGGAAATTCAAGCAACTTCCAAAATCTAGAAATGCCTGAGATGACATCTGGCTGCCTGGACAGTCACACAAAGTTCCTTTGTAATGGTGGGGCATCCATCTTCAGCCTGCAGGCCCAAAGTCTCTGGTGTACCTTTCAGTGAAACAGGAAATTTGAAGGCCTACTCTGCCCATTCTGGCATAGTTTGTCAGTTGCTTCTCCTTGTGTCCTGTAGAATATCTGGCAGTTTTCTCTGTGAAGCAGGAACCTAAAGGACCATTGTAGATTGTTCTGCCAAAGTTCAGAAGTCACGTTCCATGGGAACCTCCATGCCCAGTTTATACATCATACTGTCAGGCAGTAAATTCAAGAACAGTTTCTTGTCTGATGGCTAACCGTTGCCACAAAGAAAGTAAATTCCATATGGAGTTTCTTCAATATCTATCATTCTCTTGAAGTAGATTCATGCTGCCAGGAGCAGACCTGTCCCACTGTCCAAAAAGTCTAATTTCTTAAAATATTTTCACTGCCATATTCTGTAGGTCTTTGAAGTATTTGAAGATTATTTATCTAATTGAAATATCTTTGTATACCTAAAAATATCTAACTAACAGGACTATAAATTTGGTTATCACAGATGACTATTAGTCTGCATTTCTTAATTATACATTGCAATTTTAAAGGAGTTGCATAAAATATAGTAGAAATATACATACAGCATACAAAATTGACCTTAAATTTGTATTAACAAACCAAAATCCATACCAATTTAAAATAATTTGAGATTGTTAGCTGTTTTTTGGATTAAAGTAAATTCAATAATCTATCTTTTTAAATCACGCCTACATCATATACCCCTTTTTTCCTTAGAAAGAGATTGACCATGACCATTAAGTATTTATATTAAAAACAAACATTTATAAACAATATTTTGGGATTTGGATGTAGCTTTCCATTATGATTGGGGGCACTGGTAATCTTGTGGGGGTCCTGAGGCTGAATCATTTTAGTAGGTGGACTTGAAGCTAATGTGGCCGTCTCTTCCCATCAGAGATTTTTCCAGGTGTTCTCTTTCTTTATCAAACTGTATTACCCTAGAAGCAATCCACATGTTCTCATCTTCTGTGGAAACAAAATCAGAAATACTTTTCCAAAGCAACATAGCCTTAAATCTAAATTTAGAAGTCAGGATACCTTTATATATATATATATATATATATGTTTGTTTAACCTAGCAGTCTTTACAATAAAATGTCTTTCTGCAGTTAGCTCATTAACAGTTAAAAAATTAAAAGAAAACACAATAATAACCATAATCCAGACTCTGCGCATTTTCCATCTTTATGTGGCTTATTATATTTTTATAACTATATTTCTTTTTTAAGGAATTTCTCTACCCTTTTTCTTTTCTCTCTTAGCCTATGTATTCTTTTTCACACACATCTTAACCCACTTAGAGGTTTTCTCCATCTGACTCTGTTTTATGGCGTATCCTTAATCCTTTCCAACCAGAAGAGCTTTTAAAATGCTAGACTGTAAAGCACCGCTTTGACTGCTGACTCTGCCCCACTTGGCTTTTCAACATGGTAGAAGTACCACCCCAACTCCAACTCTGGGGAATCTTAGGGTCCATACTGCCACCAAGGAGAGCGCCACTACTGTTCATGAACTCTAAGTATTTGGTGGCAGGGCCTCTTAAAGAGCCACCGTTTTTGCTGCTAAGACTGAGTCAGGAAGCCTCACTTAAAGGAGCTGAGCATCTGCTCACTGCCAGCAAACAGAGCTTTCTCAGAAAATGTTGCTACCAAGGATCTGTCTTTGATTCTGTTCCCTTTTTGCCTGTAAAAACAAAAACCTTAAATCCATCATATGCTGCTTGTTGCTTACATCAAGACTACTGTGAGACTTTGGGAACGGGCCTTGTTTCAGCTTAAGCTGTCTGCTACAAACCTGTCATTTTGTAATTCAAGCCTGTATGCTACTCTGTCTCTGTGCCATAGCCCATATGAGGGACACTACCCAGAAGCTGCTTTTGGCTCTGTTTCTGTGATCTAGAACTCTTTCTAAGCTTTCTCAGGTATGAGTGTGGGTAATCCATACTGGGCACCATTTGTAATATGAATGTCTGGCCCGGCCTAGTCACTGTTGTCTGGACCTGCCTGCTGCTATTTAGCCTCTTTCCAAAAGGACTAAAATGTTTATATTAAGTTCATGCTGCTTGGCTAGCTAGCTCTTGCATCTTAATTAAACCCATTTCCATTAATCCATCCTGCCGCATGGCCCATGGCTTACCTATTTCTTTTCATCTTCCTTCTTGGGCAGCTGGATCGAGTCTCTGTCTGACTCCACCCTCCTTCCCTTTTATCTGTGCTCAGATTTCCTGCCTTCTTTCAGATGCCTTGCCATAGGTCAAAACAGCTCCTTTATTTACCAATGATATAACAGCATACAGAAAGGCATCCCCCATCAGTGCCTGATACTCCAGTACTGACAGGAGCAAAGCAGGCAAAGAAATTTGATAGCCATGAGGTCACATCCAGTCAGTAAGCTTCAAGGTTAGCGAAAAACAGTTTAAAACAAATAAAAAACAATAATCTATGAAAGAAAAAACAAAGGTAGGGAGCAATAAAAGATACCCAACATCCTCCTCTGCCCTCCACATGTGCATATATGGGCTTATACATCCACAAATATAAAGCACACGAGCACACACACATGCACACCACTAATAATAACAATAAAATAAAGAATGATTCTTTCTTGACCTAACGTTTATTCAAAAGCTCAAATCTGATATAGCTACTGTTGGAAAATCCTCTAATTAATCCTATCCTAAACAAAACCTACATAGTTGAGCGCCGAATCCTTTTGGGGGATTCTATGTTCCCTGTTTGGGGGGTTATGTGTAGTTTTTATTACATTATGTTTACTCTGAGGCTTCTCTCAAAACGGGAATATTTAACTAGGGAGGGACACTTGGCCTGTTCTTTGTGTATTTTCTGAATATGGAGAGTGTAAGAAGAAAGACTGTCACACCCTAGGCCCCAAATCGATGGTAAGAAGTCCAAGAGCAAAAATAGGGGTCAATCAATTTATAATAAGATCTTTGGGTGCTTTGAGTTTCAGGGGGCTGCTTGCTGGAGTCAGGAGATAAACTACATATACCTACTCTGGGTGTCTGTCAACAGCATATTTGTGCTTAATAATTTGGAGGAAAAAAAATCTTTTGAAAGATGGTAACATCTCCATGTCCTGTCTTGTGAGGAAGATGAATTGTAGACATAAAAACAGATAATCCCCTGCATCCAAAAAAAGAACCTAGGCTACCAATGAAAGGCAGCAAAGCTCTGGAGACTGGATATTCATTAAAGATGCAAAATAAATGCAATAAATTGAATGTGATTGTCTTTGGGGCATTTTGCTTATGACCTCATATGTGTTGGAAAATAGTCCTGCTAATGCTATAATTGTTTTAAGATAGGAAATTATTTAAATTGGCTAATGAATGCAGCCCCTGACACAAGTCTGCATAAATCTAGATTGATTTTTGTGCCCTGTGGAAGGCGATAGGGGCTTGGATGCAGCTTTACCCATTAGCAGCATTAACAGCATTTCTCCTAAGCTCACTCTAAGACATGATGTCCTAAAATGCTTTTTCATCTAGAGGCGCAGGTATACCTTCACATGCATTAGCCCAATTATTACTATAACTGATGTGTGTGGCTATTATCTGTCCCTCCACCCCTCCCCCAAAAGGTGTCCTTACCTAAAATCACCTGGTCTAAAAGAAATGGCATGCTTACTTGAAGTGTCCTGTCTTCCCTCAACCCTTCCACTGCAGCAGACCACACTAAATAGACTGAGGGTGGCTCCTGTTAGATGAGATTCTGGGGCTCAATTGACTGTCCCACAGTTTGCAAATGAAAGGGACTATGTGTAAGAGGAAGCTCCATGTAGAAGAGCTTTTGCTTGTTCTTCTGTGCCTCAGCTGTTTCCTTGTGGCACCTGAGACTGCCACGGTCTCCCTGCTGTGTCCAGTGTCCTCTTCAAAGGGCAGCAGATTTCTCAGAGAGAATGGAATCCTCATGGCTGCTTTTCTCAGTCAGGCTCTTTCAGTTTGCAGCTTCCTGCTGGGTGCTCTTTGCCACCCCTGCTTTCTCTCTAGGAATCCTTGAATTGTTAACACATACTTTGCAAGCACCTACTGAGAAAAGTAGCAAAGACCATATTCTTCTCTATTTCATCATCATCAATTTCATTATTGATGTCTGTATTTGCTAAAGCTTGATAGTAAACAAACTATGCATTCTTTCCTATCTTGTGAGTTATGAGTTAAAAAATGGAAATATTGCAGGCAAGGGCAATGTTGAAATAACACCAACTCCAGAAGCCAGCATGAGGTTCCAACCTTGATTTCTGAACAAGCCATGGCAAGTTCTGACGGTTGTGGTCACACCCAGTGAAATCTGGAAGACTAGACACTCTTTGTTATTTGAGATCAGTTTGGAGAAGCCTAGATTAATGCCAATCCCGGTTGCAGAGAATGGACTGAAAAAAGAACAGGAAGCTAAGTGACAACCTTTCTTTTTCATGAGCAATGGTTTCTAACAGCCTTCCCTGCTCTTCTGGCTGCTAAGGACCCGCTGCTTCTCTGGCATTGTCCTTTGCAGGAGGAAAGATCCGATACTTACTAAAGCCCCGTGAGGCTTGGACAAGATATCAGGTAGGAAGGGATGAAAAACATAGTCATGCATATATATACGCACATGAGCTATACACACAGGAAGAAAGATGAATAATGTCTCTATCTCCACAGTAGGGAGAAGACTTCTACTCGGTATTCACTTATGGCATTGCATTGCAAGGGCTGACCCTCAAGTGGTTTTAGTTCTCCTTCGTCATTTACACATCACATTATTTTCCAGTTTCAATTGGATTTAACTTTTAACCATTGATTTATATCTCTTTGAATAAACACCTGCACAAGACCTGCAGAATATCAAGCTATCAGAGATCACAGCTTGGATGGAGGAAGGGTTCTGAAGTCCTACCCAAGCTGAGAAGCCACTGGCAACTGGTGGCTGCTAAGAGAAGGAGAGTCAGTTTTCTTTGGGAATTCAACCCCTGAGAGCCTAGCCATGTTTCAGCAGATGATCATAGGCCAATACATTAAATGGATTCAGAAGGCTTTAGGAGGAGCACATGAAATTGGGAAAGGTAAGGGAAGCATTAAGGAGAGAGAATTGGAGGTGAGATCTGATAAAACATGCTGTATGCATCTTTCTTAAATACCAAAAAAAGATATTAATGATGAAAGTAAGGGCCGCAGTGGAATTTTTGTCTATGTTTGCAAATATCTAAGACATTAGATTTTAAAAGGCACACTTGACTATTTCAGTTAAGTTCCATAAACATGCAATAAGTCTGGATTACAATCTGAGCAACAGATGTCTCACACTCTCAGTGCACAATGCAAAAGGCTAACAAAGATTAAAGAGTTTGAGTTCCCTGAGGAACTCACCCCACTGAAGGTTAGACTTTATCATGAGATAGGAAATGGAAATCTAGAAGCACAGTGTGCAGGGCAGGTTACTGGGCCTTGAAGCTCCTCAGAGTGTGTGCCATATGCAATAGAGAGCCGTTGTGGAGGGTTCTAGAGGAGAAGAGAGTAGTGCAATTGGCATGTGGGGCGTATTCGCAAATGCAGCCTGACAAGTGATTGCAAGACTGGGGACAAGCTGGCTTGGAACCCTTTTCAGTAACAGTGCACATTAGAGTCATCTCTGGGATATATTAAACTGGGGATTTCCTCAATTTATTCTACACTTGTAAAAACAAAATTATTTCCACACAGCACAGAGATTCTAATATATAATCTGCCAAAGACCACTAGCTTGGGAGACAGCATAAGAATACTTTAGACAAATATGATGAAGGCCTGGGATTGGATCACAAAAGTGGGAAAGAAAGGCATGAGAACAAGGGAAGAAACCAGTCCATATAACCTACTCAGTCATCCACTCGGTCATTTACTTACCAGGCCATAGAAACTCAGTGATGAAAAGAAGTCTTTGCCCTTAAAGACTCTGTATTCTAAAACTGAGTATAGTATGGTATATACTCGTATATGCACATGCATAATCACTGCACGCAGGAAGATGAAGATCACAAGTTTAAGGCTAACCTGGGGTAAAAATCAAGTTGAAAGTCATCCTGAGCTATTGTAACAAGACCATGTCTCAAAAGATAAGGAAGAGAGAATAAAGGAAAAGCCAGAGAGCTGGTTCTGCAGTTTAGAGAGCTGGCTGCTCTCTGGGACCTGATTCTAACTCCCAGCAACCACATGATGGCTCATAACTGTAATTCTAGTTCTAGGGGATCCAGCACCCTCTTCTGGCCTCAAGCACCACTCACACAGACACACATTCAGGCAAAAACACCCAGACAAATAAACTAAAATTTAAATCAAAATAAAGGAAGGGAGGGAGGAAGGGAAGGATAGTGGGAAGGACAGAGAGAGATAGAGGGGGTGGAGGGGGGAGCTGTCTGGTGAATTTTTTCAACTAAACACTAATTTAATCTCTTTAGCAGCAGGAAAAATAAGGAAAGACAAAACACCGTGACCTTGAGCTTTGACATGAATTTTCAGATTGTGTGACCCAAGAAATCACAAATAATTGTGTTTAGTCAGAACAAAAATAAATTTTCTCTGAAGAAACTTATCTTTATCTCTACCACAAAAACATAAGGGTTTTTTCAAAAGCAATGATCTGTACAAATTTAAAATAATAAAAATAAATGCAGGAGGTTGAAGAGCTAGCTCAGGGGTTAAGAGTGCATACTGCTCTTTTAGAGGATGTGAGCTCTGTTTCCTGTACCCACCTGCCTGTTATGGTTCTAGGCTCCAGGGGGATCTGATGCTTCTGGCCTTTGCAAGGCATCTGCACTTATGTGCATATACCTACACATAGACACATAATTAAAAATAATAAAAATAAACTTATAAGATAAAGAAATAGGAATAAAATAAGCACAGAAAACTGTAAAGCACACCTTAAAGAGGAGATGCTGCAGTACCTTGGCTTCATCTCCTAGTTCTGGGGGGGGGGGGGGGAAGCAAGAAGAATGGCAAGCGCCTAAATGTGAGGTGTGACAGTTTTAGAACCTCTCTGACCAATAGCTCTCATGGAGGTATCCCACACTTGTCACTGTCCCACACCTGTCATTTATCCCACAACTGTCACTAATCCTACACCTTTCACTCATCCCACACCTGTCACTGTCGCACACCTGTCATTTATCCCAAACCTGTGAGTTATCCCACACCTGTCACTGTCCCACACCTGTCACTCATCCCACACCTGTCACTCATTCCACACCTGTCACTCATCCCACACCTGTCACTCATTCCACACCTGTCACTCACCTGTCACTGTCCCACACCCATCACTGTCCCACACCTGTCACTGTCCCACACCTGTCACTCACCTGTCACTGTCCCACACCTGTCGCCATCCCATACCTGTCACTCATCCCACACTTGTCACTCATCCCACACCTGTCACTCATCCCACAACTGTCACCATACCACCACACCTGTCACTCATCCCACACCTGTCATTTATCCCAAACCTGTCACTCATCCCACACCTGTCACTGTCCCACACCTGTCACTCATCCCACACCTGTCACTGTCCCACTCCGGTTCCTCCTCCCACACCGGTTCCTCCTCCCACACCCGTCATTCATCCCACACCTGTTACTCTCCTGTCACTGTAGAACACCTATCACTGTCCAATGCCTGTTGCTCATCCCACACCTGTCACTCATTACACACCTGTCACTGGGGTGTTTGTTTAGTGATTTGTTACTTTAGGGTCAGTGTTTTCCAACCTTGTGGGTATCTGCCTTCAAACTCTCTTTTGTATATTTGGGATACCAGGTAGTGTGGATCTGTGTAAATCTCTTTCAGAAAACACAGAATCCCTCCTCTGTAGTTATCTGTGCAAATCTCTTATAAAAGACACAGCATAACTTGACTGTAAGCTATAGAGAAATCAAGATGGACCTCATCCAGAGGCTTCTCCCCTGGTATGCTGCTTTCATCATGCTAGATGGTACTGTGCATGCTGCTGAAGTAGCAAAGGCATCAACCATCTTACCCAGATGTGATCTCTACTAACTAAAATACCAAACTGCCAGAGAAGATGAGCCCATTGGTGCAGAAGTAGTACAACTATTATAGGGGTAACAAACTACCCCATAATTGTATTTGAGGTCCATTCCATGATGCATAAATGCAGCCAAAAACCTAGAATTGAAGAAGTAATGTTATGATATCAAGAGTATTTGTAGCTGCCTGGTGGGTGGTGCCCCATGCAGCTGAGCAGTGTGGTGAGATACACAATGTCATGAGAAGGAGAAGCACAGGCTAAGCTCATGAAGAAGGACTTTATTATAGAATAAGGAAGGGGGGGGTCAGAGACATGCATGACCTCTGGCAGGAAGAGAGACTGAAGAGATAAGAGGGGGTGAAGGGGAGGAGTCTTCTTAAATGGAGCTCGGGTCAGAACACCGGTGAGCCAGTCTATTTCCCATTGTCCAGGGCTCCAGGAACCGGATCAGAATCCTTCTACACCCTAGTGGGAAACCTCTTACAGCTGCTCTAACTGACAAAACAAAACTGCCTTGGAAACATTTATGTTTATACCTGCAGACAAAAGACACAGCCAGCTTTAATGAGAGAAGCCTCTCTTTGAAGCAAGCAGAGGTGAATGCAGAGACTCTCAAAGACACAGAATAAATGAGAGTTGAGAGCCCCGACTTGAGCAAGACTGTTGTGTGATGTTTTGTTTGTGTTCTGACAAATAAGCTTGCTTGGAGATCAGAGGGCAAGGCTAGCCTCTATTTAACCATAGAGGTCTGGAGGTCTGTACAGAGGGGAGACAGAAAGTGACATGGCTGGGTGGAGAAAGGAAATGATAAGGCAGGGTGGAGACAGGACCCCCCACACACCTTTTGGTCTGAGGCAAGAAGTCACTGATGGCTGCTCTGCTTCTCTGGTCTTTCAGATTATTACCCTGATATCTGAGTCCTGGTTTTTATTGATAAGATTAATTAGGATCATTCCTCACAAGACATTTGTACTACTCAGTTAGGGTTTAGGGAACACTCCAGAATAAGGGGAGTAAGACACAGAGGATAGGCGGAAGGGCTGTGAAATGTCATCTTCTAAGGACAACACAGCCACAGCGATCACGAACTCAAAGTAACCATGTCTACCAAGTCATGTCTACCCAAAGGTCAGCTGTGGATGAAGAAGGAAGTCATGTTGGGGGAGGATCTTACTGTAGCACTGCTGAACCATTCTGGGAGAGGGGAGGCGCTGGTGAGCCTAGTGGAGAGCTTCAAACCCATGGTCACACAGATGGCCCACAGGGCAAAAATAGACCAGAAGCCATGAATGTGGGAAACAGATTTTGGGGAAGAAGGGTGGCTGATGAGATAGGAACAAAATAAGAGAGAGAAGGGAGAGCAAACAGGATGTCTTATATGTGCATGAAATTATCAAAGAATACAATTTACAAACTAGATTTCATCAGCCAATGAATGAATAACAAAAAATATGCTACATAAGCACAATGATTCAGCTGTAAAGGAAAATGAAATTATGAAACTCACAGGTTATGAATGGAGGTAGAAGCAATCATTCTGAGTGAGGTAAAATGCCACACGTTCCTTCTCATTTGGGCATGCTATATTTAAAACTTTGCATATGTATGTATTTATCCAATGGAGATGTACATAGAAGTCAGAAAACTAGAAAGGACCATAGAGGAGATTTCAAGGAATGAGAAATGGAAAGCAGGTGGTATGGCAGGAGAAGGAGGAGTTACATGAGGAGTACAGGGCAGTGTGGGGATGTGGGGAGGGATGATTGACACTTAAAGACTTGGAAATGCTACATGGATATCTACCAGTGCAGAAGTTTCCTAAACACATATACATACACATATAAAAGGAGTTTAAATTGAGTTTCCCTACAGGGAAAATAAGGGAGAATGATGCTGTCTTAGATACCATACCACAGAATATCAAATAAATGCATAGTACATGAGTTACCTATTTTTGAGCTGATGGTCACTAAGTTCCCATAGATCACCTCCAAAGATCCCAGGCTATTGGTATTCTTCTTGGTTATTCTCCAGAACTTCACAAGTGGCTCTATGGCTGAAGACATCACATACTTGAGTCACAGGACACTGAGAAATCAGAGCAATACTGACCTGGAAACATCATCTGTTTGAAAGTTCTATTTACAAGAGCATGGAAGAAAATTGTTCAATCATCTTACTCTACTGTGAACCTTACAATTACAATAATGACTGGCCTGGCAAGGCATGCAACATTGACACAGATGTTATGGGAGTAACTAAACACATTCTGATGTACAACCCACTCCACAAGAAGGTATTCATGCCTGATGCTGTAACTAGCCCATAAAGCCTGTGACTGGTTAGGTCATAGGCCCTAGAGGAGAACCCAATAAATGGGCTTAGAATTGAACTGTCCCCTAAGTCCTTACTTTTACACCTATACATCAGTACATTATTCATCCTTCAACAGAGAACCTTGTTTTTGCAGTAATGGATGATAAATACAGAGACCTTCAGTAATCAATTGTGGTGATATGTTATATAGTTAATAAAACCAGTCTGGAATATCAGAGAACAGATCCACCACAGTCAATCCAGGAGGGTCAGAGAGGGTAACTCGTGCCTTTAATCCCAGCACAGGAAAAGACCTGGAGTGGTGACCTGCACCTTTAATCCCATAACTTCAGAGACAGATCTTTCTGTGTTTCTGTGAGTTCAAAGCTAACTACCAAATAGTAGTAGCTCACACCTTTAACCTTAACCTGGATGTGAAACAACTGGCAAAGCAGGTATTTAAGGCAGGTGTAGAAAGACAGATTAGTTAGTAGAAGTGATAAGGAGTGAGGCTGAGGAAGCTGGAAGACAGCTGGGTGAGATTTGACTGTGGTGTTTCCTCTCTCTGATAGTCCAGCTTTTCCACGATATCTGGCTCTGAGTTTTAGTTAATAACAACTAGAATTTGTGCAACAATCAATACAGAGAAAACAAGAGACTATGAAGTTATCAGCTCTAAATAAGATACCTAAGCCACACTCTTTCTCTCAATGTTCAGGGACCATCATCACAAAAAAAGGAGACAGATTATAAGAATCAGAGGAAATAGATGCCTGTAGTGAAACATTATTTGTTTGCTCACATGACTGATAGTGTCTGTGAATACATTGACAAGACCTTCAATATCAGGATAAGCACAGACTGAGGAGGAGCTTAAGAAGTCCCACCCTCGCTGTGAAACTATTGGCAGCTGGAGGCTACTGGGGATGAAGATTCATTTTTCTTCAGGGATGGAGCTCCAGAAAAACTACCTATACTTGATAATATGGTCCTACAGCCATGAACACATAGGTGTCCCTAAGTGAACTTTTTTAAAAAGTTAAAGATTAGCACATAAAGTTGGAAAATGATGCCAAAGAGGACCAACTGAAGGGAAGAGGGATGGGAGGTGGATTTGATCAAACTACATTTATGTATTATGAAATTCTCAATGAAACTACAATTTTATTAATAAAAATTAAAAAGGAATTCAGATGCTAGACACATTAGATTGCATATGTGTTTTACCATGGGATTTGTGTTTGAATACATAGAAGTTAAAAAATATATCAGAGATAATAAACAGTGATTAGCCAGATTTGCAAGGGTCCATTTAAAATTAAAAAGCACAGTAACCAAATGAAAAGCTATATGAGCTATTTTAGTAGCAGAATAAAGAGATAAAGACAGAATTTGTGAACTGGAAAATGATCAACTCTAAAAAGACAATGAAGCTTGCACCTAAGGAACCCTAGAAAATATGGACTCTGGAAGTGGAGTTCTAGCTACTAGCTGGGAAGGGAAGAAAAAGGTAGAATCCCCAATTAGGCTAATAGCTGACTTCTAGATAGCAATAAAGGTCAACAAAATATAGTGGGGTGATTTTAAAAGTCAAAAAGCAAACCTTCTAAGAGATGACAACAACAGACAGATTGCTATATTGGTAGACCTCCACTTTATACAGTTTGGGAAACCATTTTATGAAAGTGACTAAAAACATGTATGAAAACTAAGTGTCATGTCTTAGAGAAGGTCTAGGAGGCCCCAAAACTCAAATTTTATGAGCTTCATGGCAAATCTCCCTTTGATAGTGACTGTGTACCTCTTCTCCAGTATCCAGCTTTCCTGCACCAACCTCAGACTTCCCCTAACCTTATAACAGAGTGCAATGCACATACATTATGGGTGTGGTCTTCAAGAGCTGACTCAGTGACCCTCTTGTCCTGTCCTTGCTTAAGACTCTACAAAGCAGCTCAGTGTTGGGGGAAACCTTTACTCCAAGTCTCCATCATATATATACATTAGTGAGGATCACAAGTTCTGAAAAAAATGTCTAAGACATAAATAAGTGCACATTTGAACATCTCTACGTGCTTCATCATTTGTATTCTATGACACTTTCCTTGTGAAAAGACATTTTTTAAAGGCTTCCCCGTTAATGTGAAGAGACTTTTCTTAATGTGAAAAGGCAGTAGGTATTTTTCTGGACACCTCTTCCTTGCTTATCGCACACAGCATGTAGATATGTCTCACTACTTTCACTGAAGCTGTACACTGCCTCAAGTAAGCCTACTACAGAGTCCTTCAACCATCATCTAAGACAGATGACACGGGACTGAGCAATAAAGCCCTACACTGGTACTCTGATATGAGACAGAAGACAGAATGCTTAGGGACCAATATTATTGTGACTTCATCTTAAACCTTGTTTCTCTCTGTATCTGTACCATTCAAACATCCTGTCTGCATACAATCTCCTGAAGTCATAGAAGATATGAATATCTTTTTGAGTATCAACAATGCTTAAGTTTTCCATTGTAAATAACATCTCCTCCTATCAGCTATCTACAAAGAATCTGGAACCGAGATGGGGTCCCCACCACAACAACTCCTACTAGTGAAACAAGAATAAAAGGGAGAGTATGAGAGAGAGAGAGTAAGAGACAGGTAGACAGACAAACAGACAGAGGCAAAAATAGAAAAATCAAGAACATGGTGCGCACCAATCAATGATTGTTTTCAGAAAATAGACTATTCAAAAATGGCTGCAAGATAGCTCTCTATGATTATCCTCCAGATCATACTTCTAATTAGAATTCCAGATGGAGTTAACCACTATTCTGAGAATGGTTATAAATGTATATAGTCAGTCCATTAAGATCTAACCATTGTTTTAGCTTTTACAGGATCCCAAAGAGATGCCATTGTCCTTAAGTCAGCAGGAAGCAACTTTATGAAAGACTATGCCCCCTTTCCCAATAAGTTTTGTGTTCTGAGGGTGGTGGGTAATTATTATTCTAATAGAATAGCTGTAAGTTTATGATGTGGGAATGCCCTTCTTTATGCTGTGAATCTCAATCTTTAAATAAAGGAGCTGTTTTGGGCCATGGCGGGCACCATAGAAGAAGTAGGAGAAATCAAAGCATAGGTAGGAGAAGCAGGGGCGGAGTCAGAGGCAGATTGAGCCAGCCGCCCAAGGAACAACATGTAAGGAACACGGGTGAGCCACGGGCCGGGGCCACGTGGCCCACGGATTAATAGAAATGGGTTGATTTAAGATGTAAGAGCTAGCTAACAATGTGCCCGAAGTTAATAGAAGCGTCTGAGTCGTTTCTGGGGGCCTGGGCGGCGGTGCGCGGATAAGCGGTCCCGGGCAGGTCTGTGGGTCCCGGATCTCTGGCGCACGGGACCCGAGAACCCACTACAACAAGTTTAAGTTGGGTGAAGGACAGAACTATAATATATCATCAAAGATCTCTTTTGAAGAAGAGGAAGGGGATAGATAGGATAGATAAAGGTAGATTGTTCTACCTACCTATACAACATTCTAGCTGAATATATGGGCTAAGCTAAAGACAATTTGCACTGGCATAAATATTTGTATATTGATACAAATGTGAAATCATTTTATATGTTTAATTGTGATGATTTGTACATTGGTACAAAGTTTAATCTAAAATTGCCTTATATAACCAAATCAACTTGTACTTCGATATAAATCTGAATCTGTAACTACTATGTAAAAATCTGTAATTGCTATATTTTATATATGCTTCTACCTCTGTTTAAAATATTTGCACATCATTGTCATATACACTATGCAATTACTACCTTCATTTAACTATACTAGATATAATGTATGATTGCACTAGTTATGATATATGCACAAGATGTTTTATATACCTCTGTTTAGATGATATATATGTATATACATGTCTAAAATTCTGTGGCCACTTTACATGGTAATATACCCCCTGGCTAATGTTTGATAGTCATACTAAAAGTCATTGTTCAGGGATTGTACACCCCTTATATAGGTATTCTAATTTTTAATACAAGGTTTATTCCTTAAGACGATAAAAACTGCAGTCAACATTACTTAAAGTACCATATCCCATTCATCTCAGATACAGGTTAGAATATCATAGACAGACAAGAATCTTCAACCATTTCATAGACCCAGAGAATATGGCATTTAACATTTGAAATTCGGCCATGAGAGACACGACAACTCCTGGTGTCACTTCTCCTTTCCTGAGATGGTATGAGCATCGAGGATACTCCATTGGAGTTTGTCCTTTTGGCAGAGAATGGCCGGTTGGGTAAGGAACTGTCCTTACCTTGATTGCTGATAGTACACACATGGTGTCCAAGCTGGATGAACAAGTTGATGGATGGAGACTGACGAAACCTGCCTGGACAGGATAAGACAGTCCCTTCAAAATTGTTCTGCTTGTGAAAAGATCTGTCAGATACCATAGGCCTGTAGCCATTATGATAGATGCTCCAACGGCACACAAATCCAGAGGTGATTGTCCAGGTAGCTGTTTTGCTGTCCTCTCCCAAATTTTGGAAGCCACTACTTCCATGTACTTCTGACTTTCAGGTGATACACCTTCCTTCTCAGGTCTTGAAAAGGTTGAAGAATGGGTATTTAAGGTTATCACCCTATTATCCCTTAGAAAAGAACATTCAGGTGTTGAATTTTCACTTTCCCAAATTAACCTTTTGAAGTAATTTATACACCCTACCATCTACCAATATTCTAAAAATATAAGATTACTTTATACAGGTTAGGTTTTGGTTGTAATTTGTACTTTATCCTCTCCTAGATACTACCTCATAATAATTCCTATTGTACATAGTCTTAGTTTAGAACCTTCTTAGTTAGACAAAAGGGGGAGATGTGGTGGGATTCAGGTGTCAGCTGATAAGATCCGAGGATGCTTACCCAGGGTCCAGGGCCCCTGAGGAAGGTCATGGCCAACCCCATTGATAAGGGGCTGCTGGGACCCTGGAAAGCCTGTTTTGCCTGGTTCCTGGCTGCTGGAGAGACTGGTTTGGAATCCATCGTCCACCGTTCCAGACTCCAGTCCCTGTTCAGGCTCCGCTATAAGCTGTTACCTGTACCATGAGTGTTGGTTTATATTTTAATAAATATCAATCTTGGACTGGTGCCTTCTAAATAAAACTCCGCCTACATGGTACATTTCTCTTCTGTCTCAAAAGATGAGAGCACATCCCTCAGCTGCCTTGGCCTCCAGTCCTCAATTGTCAGCACTCCCCCAAAATTCTAAAACAATGTGTATTTCCCAGAAAAATTCATGCCCAATGCATTACTGTTACCATTGCTGCTGCCACAACAGCCCGGGCTCAAGCTATAGTCCAATGGAGTCTCAGTAAGAGTGGCAAAAAGTTACAGCCCTGCACACAGATGGCCCCAGAGGAACACCCTATGATACCTAGTATATAATGGCCTATTGGGTAGTCTCTAGTGTAGCATGAGGTTTCTGTTCCAGACTTTTGGGCCTAACCTCAAGGTTTGGACCCACAGACCTGCAGAGACACACAGATGCTTGCAGTAGTTTTAGACTGATCAGCCTAAGGCCCAGGCATATAACTTGCTAACTCTTTACCCTTAATCTAACCCATGACTCTTATGCTGTTCAGTCTTACGGCTCAGTACCTTTTCTCAGAGCAGCATAATTGTCCTCCGCTTCTTCTGGCTTCTCTCTGGCATTCTGCTCTGTCCTACCTGTTCCCAGAGTCTTCTTAGTCTGGTAACCCTGCCCACACTTTTCTGTCTGCCTTTGGCCAATCAGCACTTTTTATTAAACTCATAGGCGGGGACAATTATTTACAATGGAACAGCATAATCCTCCTACATATCCCCTTTTCTCCTTTTAAAACAGAAAGAACTCCAAATCTAATATTCTTTCCCCCCTTATCTATAACAACTTATAAACAACACTGTATATAAACACAAACATCCATAATCCATGTTTTGGGAATGTGGGTGTCGTTCTCTAGGCTACTTCCTGCTGAATGGGAACACTAGCAATCACATGGGAATCGAAAGAAAAATGTAGGGTTATGCACAAGTCTTTAGTGGAGTAGTCTGTAAGGCTGGGTCATCTCAGCCAGTCTCCTTGAAATTGTTCTGGATACAGAGCTCAGCAAACTTCAGTAAAGGTGCTCTGAAATGGTGAATCATCTGGGCCATCCATTTCCATTGGAGACTTTTCAGGGGGTCTTCCTCTATCAAACTTTATGTTCTTTACCCAGAAATAAATCCACAGCTTCTGATTTTCTGTGAAAATAAAAAAAAAAAAAACCTCTTTTCCAAAGTAGCATATCTTTGCATTTCAATTTTAAAGTCAACTCATTTACAAAATATATAGGCTGAATTAATCCAACAGCATTTATAATCAACTGTCTTTTAGCAGCTTTTACTATTTTATTTTCAGTCAAGAAGCTTAAAGATAAGACAATAAACTACAGTACCCAGACATTCTTTGTATTTTACATCTTTATGTGGCTTATTTTTTATTTATTTATTTGCTTACTTCACTCTATTTCTTTTTTAAGGGCTTTCTCTACCTTTTTTTTTCTTTCTCTAAGCCTATGTATATATGTTTTCAACACACTCTAAACCATTTAGACTTTCTAAAAAAACTGTCTTTACTGTATATTTATTTCTTAACTTTTTCTGTCTCTGACCATACCTTACTTGGCTAGGGTGATTGACTCCACCCAGATTCTTCTATTTCTTTCTGTTTCTGAACACACCTTTAATCTGCCAAGGTCCTTGGCTAAGGATTAAAGGTTGGTAGGATGGGCGGATGGCTCCACCCAGCTCCTAGTCTAAATTCATAGAAACTTCTCTTAAAGTCAAGCCCCTGGCAAACAGAACTGATCCAAGAAAATGCCACCACTAGAGAGCCATCTTTGATTCTGTTCCCTTTTAGTTCAACTTTTTCTTATATTGAGGGTCCTGTGAGACTTCAAGAACAAGCCATTTTACACCTTCAGCTACACTCCAAAAGCCTGACATTTTGTAGCCCAAGCCCACATGCCTCATCAGGGCATCTCTGTACCACATCTCACATGAGAGACACAACTCAGAAGGTGCTTTGGGCTCAAGACCATTTTTAAAGCTTTTTATGGCTTTATGTGGGTATATTTTACCCATGTTGGGCTGCCATTTGTAGTATGAGGTTTCTGTTCTGGACTTTTGGGCCTAACCTCAAGGTTTGGACCCGCAGACCCACAGACCTGCAGACCCACAGACCCGCAGAGACACACAGGTACTTACAATAGTTTTAGACTGATCGGCCTAAGGTCCAGGCATATAACTTGCTAACTTTTTACCCTTAATCTAACCTATAACTCTTATCCTGTTCAGCGATGGGGCTCAGTACCTTTTTTCAGAGCAGCATAGTTGTCCTCTGCTGCTTCTGGCTTCTCTCTGGCATTCTGCTATGTTCTGTCTGTTCCTAGAGTCTTCTTAGTTTGGTAGCCCCACCCATAATTTCTGTCTGTCTTTGGCCAATCAGCACTTTTTTTTAAACTCATAGGCGGGGACAATTATTTACAATGGAACAATCTAATTCCCCTACACTCTAGTCAATCAGAAACATTCACTCTGCACAGGACATACTCTGTACATCCAAAGCCCTGTGCCATGTTAGGCCTCATATCTCATATCTAGCATTTCTGATACACCTAGATTTTCTGTTCTGGAGCAAGTTTTGGGTCTTTCAGTGTCAGGTAGAGCAGTCCTGTCTGCTTCCTGCCTTCTTCTGAAGTCATTTTTCTGGCTATAGTTCCTTTATCTGTTGATCCAGAACGTCCACAACACCATCCAAGAACACTTGAGAGCAATCCCTCAGTAAAAGTGGCGCTCATCTGAACCCCAGCCTTTGGGAAGCTGAGATGGAGGACCTGATTCAAGGGAACCTTGGGCTATAACAATGAGATTCCATCTCAAGAAATGAGGAGGGAGATGGATATGATCATAGTCATTGTGTACATGTATGAAACTCTCAGAGAATAGGTTAAAGAAAACAACCCCCAAAAAATTAAATTTAAAAAAAATAAAATAAAATGTGTACATGGGAAAGAAAGGAAAGGCTTATTAAGTGGTAATTTCAGCACATCGGTTATATTCAGGCTTCTCTTGGGGACCTACTAGCTTTCATTTTCTAGCCCCTTGGTGTTGGTTTTGCTCAATGAGATCAGACACACACACACACACACACACACACACACACACACACACACACTACCGATGACACTCGAGAGTTTATTCAGGGGGTTGCAGGGCGAGTATGAAGGAGAGAAGCAGAAGAGAAAGAGAGAGAGAGAGAGGTGGGGGGATAGAAGAGAGAGGGGCTTTCACATGGTGGCTCCTTTAAGAGAGCGGTAGGCACAGATTTGCATAGCCATGCCCAGCCCGCTGCGTGCCCTCCATACAGCATGTTCTGTGGTGCTATATGGGGTTTACCATGTGGCTGTGGCTGCTATGTGCCAGGAATTCACATCTCACCCAGCACCATGTTGGGTTTACAACATGGCTACTATGTGCCACCAATCCTTACACTTGGACCAACCTTGGTGGCCACACACTTCCTTTCTATCCACCTCTTCAAGATGCCTGTAGAAACCAGCTCCTTGGGAGGCTCACAGGTACCTTACTCTTTGCAAACTCCTGTTTCCTTGTGTGGTTTCCCAGCCTCCTCAACTTAGCCAGCTCTACTTCATCCAGTGTCCATTTGGCCATGTCAGCCTGCCCTGCTTTTTCTATTATTCCTGGAGTGTCTGATGGCCCTATTTTGTAGTTGCTTTGTAACTGTGCTTCGCAATGCTGGCTAGGTGGTTATTTTTAGTTTTTGTTTTGTTTTGTTGTATGGAAATGTTTATGCCTTACTTTTAAAGGTACTTAATCTGGAAGCTTCTGAGACTTTGAAAGTTCCCTGAGTGACTCTGATAGGCAGCCAAGGATGAGAAACACTGCTTTAGAAGCATGCTGCCTTGAGATTTATTTAATGGTTTTACGTCTAAGCCTTATTTCCACAAGTGCACTTAATTGTTTTGAGTCCAGATAGTATTGTGGGTTTTGTATTTTTTTTCTGTTCCTGAACTCTCTATATAAGCATGTCTATCCACTATAGAATTGATGCTCACTGATAGTTTGATTGATTGCTTACCGGATTTTTAAGTGATGTTGGATAACCCTCCCTTGGATAGAAAGAAAGAAACCTGAAGTTTGTTCCTGGCTTTGTACCTGGTGAGCCATGCCCTTCCCTGGACTTCTGCTTCCTCATTTGTAAAATGAATATGATAATTAGGTTTCCCAGGACCTGGAATGTCAAACAAAAGTCTAGAATAGAAGCTCATGAGTTATTTTCAATATATCAAAAGGCCACTGCAGATGCTATATTGCATATTAGCTTTCATATTATTAGTGTATTTCATACTATTAATGGTTGGCAGTAGGCAGAAATAGAAGGAAATCTCAGTAGTGAAGAGGTTAAGTCATTTCAAATAAGATTTTTATGGTTCCACTTGCGCTGTGTTTATGATCTAGTCACCTTAGGAAGAGTGTGCATCCTAGTAAGGAATTTGGTGTTAAGGTACCCTGAGTTCAAATGCTATCTTTACAATGCTAACTTTTACCCTGAGCAAGGTAGACTCATTCCTTCATGTGTGAAATTGGAATGTTCATGGTGTTCATTGCATGGAATTGTAATAAGGATGGCAAATTGGTATGTGGGAAACCTTTACCAGGCACATTACAGTTATCCAGTGAGTGCTCCGTGTATAACAAAGACTGATGCAGACAGAAATATTAGAGATAAGACCAAGGTAAGAGAGAATAGTCCAAGAAGCAAGAAATATTTTTGTAAGGCTGCAGCCAGCCTGTAGAGTGGGGGAGGTTCACAGCCGGCTCATGTTTGAGGAATAGCCTTTCAGCTTCAGAACACACGGGCAGCATGTTCTGTTGTCAGTGTGCAGCAGCCTGCCACAGAGTGTAGCTCTCTTCAGGGGAATTTAGATACTCCCCAAGGCCACGTTTCTCCATGTTTGTGTGCATCTAGAAGCCTTGCTAAGATATATGCCAATTCCTGGGGCCAGCTGCCAGATATTCTGGCTGAGTAGTTTAGGAAGCTACATTTCTACATTTTTAACAAGTCTACAGAATCATTGCTCTAGGGGAGTTGATCTAGAAGAAAAAAGCAAAGCCCAATAGACCAACAGATGGTGAGGTGATGGGAACATTTACAATGACTGTTGGGGCAAGTGTATTGAGGAATTTGTGTTTGTGTATGTGCTTTGTGTGTGTGTGTGTGTGTGTGTGTGTGTGTGTGTGTGTGTGTGTGTGTGTGTGTGTGTGTGTGTAAAAGAGAGAGGAGAAAAGCAGGCAGACAGAAACATAGAGAAACAGAGACAGAGAGATCAGATACTTCAACATCAAGAAGCAGATTATCAAGCAAGACAAGCAGATCAGGAGTGCTTGCTGGCCATGTACATGGCCACACTGGAGGTAGGAAGCAGGAAATGAGTGTGCCTGTCTTCAGAGGAAGCCGGCCTTCCTATCCTAGGTGTGAGATAACCAAAAGCCCTTGTCTTTGGGGAGCCCTGGGGAGCCCTGAATGATCACACACCAGCTTATATATCCATCTGGACAATTCCGAGCTAAGAGAGCAGCCACAGTGAGGCCCCAGCTTTGGATTCCTTGCAGACTGTTTTGTCTCTGTACTAATGTTTTTCTCTAGTCACTGTCAACCCAAGTAGAGTCAGTGACCCCTTCCTGTCATTTTTCAGGACACTGAGGGTGCTGTTGATAATGGTGATGGTGGTGTTCTGTCACCCACCACAGTGGCACCTTGGATCACAGCACAAAGAAGAGGAACCACCATTTTCAAAACGCTGGGCTGGATGGACTTCATTCCTTTGTTTTCTCTGTCCTTGCCAGTCTGCGGCTGAGTCAAACTGTCCCCAGACAATGGAGTGTCATTATCACAAACAGACAAGTACTACCGGATGGCTTGGTTGATTTGCTGTGTCTGCCATAAACCTTGTTCGCCTCCCCCAAACTTATTTTTTCTTTCCTTACAATGATTATGTATGGGCAATACCGAGAAAGAATAGAGCTTTCCCTAGATACTAGACATTAGAGTTTCTATGTTCCTAGCCACACTTGGGAAGGAAATGTCCCTGAACTGAAATAGGAAAAAAGAATATTATGACCTCTCAGACTGAGTTCTTATCTGAAATTGAATCCAACTTAAGAATCTTAAATGTCAACAAAGAGAAGCAGGGATAAGTGTTACTAATTCTCCACCCCAAGCCCCATTTCCATTTGCAGCCTCATTGAAATAAAGCTATTTTTGGTTCCTGCCCAGACAGTCAGTGCTCTGCATTACATGAACGTTGCACCAGACATGCCAAGGAGGCCATCTTCTCAAACCCTCTTCCTCTCTGATTTTCACAGGCAGCCTTAACTTTGTACCTTCAGTGCTTTCACATTTGCCCAGTAGACAGAGTTGTTAATCGGCTGCCTAGAGCCTGACCCTCATCCAGTAAGCCTACTACCCTGGAAAGTAATGGACAGCTGCACACACCATGACTTAACCTTGTACAGCTAAGTGGGGAAAGGCTGGTTGTCAAAGGCTGATCTAAGGCTCCTTCCGACTCCTTGCTTTTCCAATCTCGGGCATGGATGAGGACAGTTAGGACCTTCCCATTAGAAAGAAGCAGTTTGGCTCCCCTGTGGCCTAAGCCTAACACAATATTCTGATTCAATTTAACCAAAGGCACCTTGCATGAAGCAGAAGGGATGGTAATGTTGCAACTGGGAACTTGCTCTGATATTAATAAATCTGGCTAGTATTCCCCATTTGGCTCCTGATCTTTGTAGATATAATTTTCTCAGAAAGAGTTGTAAGTTCTAGGATTCAGACATTAATTTTTCTGCCTTGAATTTTTATTAAAATTTTTTCACAGTGTTTGAACATTTACAAAGTTACTTTGTAGCTCTTTTATACACTGCCTGAATAAAACCCACTCTATATTATATATAATCTGAAATACTTTCCATCACTTCTTATTTAGGTTAACAAAACTATAAGAAGAAAACAGTATATTTCCATCTAAGAACATTACCTATGGCTGATACATCATTGTTCCTGGAAATTTTGGTGCTACCCTGAGATGAGAGAGAAGAATCTGAAGACTTTATCTAAAATGTCAACTGTCTTTGCCAATTTAGAAATGAAGTCTACCTTACCACTAAGAAGCATTCAATTTGTTGGCTCTTAGAATTATTGTCTGCATCCTGCCCAACTCAAGAATCTCTCTTACTGTGTCTGGTGATCATTTGGGATTACTTATATCTAAGTGTACTACCACAGTGTGGGTGCAGACATAGTGTCATGGGGACTTATAAATTATCTCTTAAGCAAATAGTCTGAAGGAAATTAGCAAGATTTAATAGTCTGAAAAAGTATCTTGTAAAAAAAACAGCTATTTGAGATATACATATATAATATTTCATGAATGAAACATTTCATAAGAAAAATCTCTTAGTGATTAATTGTAGAAATAAAAACAGAATAAAACTAATTACCCCAGGATAAATTTAATTACCTTAAATTGAAGTCATATAAGCACAGATTGAAAGTTTCTCAGTACTTATTCCAAGCATATTTCATATTCTTTAGTCAGAATGGTTCTTTCTGTGTTTCTGTGTGTGTGTGTGTGTGTGGTGTGTGTGGTGTGTGTGTGGTGTGTGTGTGTGGTGTGTGTGTGAGGTGTGTGTGTGTGTGTGTGTGTGTGTGTGTGTGTGTGTGTGTGTGTGTGTGTGTGTCTTCAGTCAGTTTTCTTCTAACAGTTCCTTTCAAGGTCCCAAGCTTTTATTGACTTGAAAGTTGGGAACTAAGTCATTGATTCTCGTCCTTTGGCATAACCAACACACACTCTATTAATCACAGATTGTACAGCATCGCTCTTGTCTACATCTTCCATCAGAGACCCATATCCGAACTAGTCTAAAGAGACCGGATCTTTGCTCACTGGACGGCTTGCTATGTAAGCTTTCTACTTAACCTGTGGCTCACAACTACCTTAAACTTGGCAACAGTAGAAGATTTCTGAACTTGATCAACCAAATTAATTCAGAATTGAGCTCATAGTTAATCCAACCTGTTTCATACAGCATCTGCCCAAGCTGTGTTTACTGTGCAGCTTCGTTAGAGCTTTGCTTCCGATCCCATAGTCTGCGCACTTTGCACTACATATGCCTTGGTATCACACAGTGCCAATGAACTTTCCTGAAGCAAGCACCGTGGTTCCCATGTGCGGCTGGTGCTTGTTATAAATGCCAATGTCTTTATTGTGCAGTTAAAATGTTCTGCTCTTGTAGGAAAAAAATAACAGCTTAATTACAGAAAACAAATATTTAATAATTTGTATTATCCTTCCTCAGAATGGGAGTATCAAATTAGTGTTTCTCTGATTGTATTGTTTGAATGTTTGATTTTCTAAATTACTATGTAAGTTGCTGACTTGAGTTTCTCTCCCTTCCCAACTCCCCCCCCCAAAAAAACATTAAATTAATTTTAGTTTAGGATTAAGATAGAATTTCCAGAAATTTCTGAAGTGGCTCTAAATATTCTTGTGTCATTTTGTACTGTATATTTATGTGGAACAGTCTTGGCATTAATTATTATAAAACAAAGCATTAATCACCTGAAAAATGTTGAAGAAGCTCTATGTTTAAAGCTGAAAATATTCAGCCAAGATATAATTCTTTGTGTAGAAAAACAAAGAAGCAAACATGCCCATCTTTATTATGTGCAAATTTGCTTTAGTCTCTAGTAAATAATAATATTATATGTAAGTCAAAGAATTGTTTTAAAATAACTATGATTTATCATTGGTGAATATTTGATTTGTGTACCTATTTGGCAGCATCTAAAGACTTTGTAGTAAAAGGAGTTGCTAGACAAGAAAAGATTAAGAAGCCTGGAGCAAAATAACCCTGATGATGTATTCTGAGACTAATAGATCAGATATTAAGTGAATATACTGTATATGTGAGTTTTTTGTTGTTGTTATTCAGGGGTGTGTGTGGCTATAAGGGTCTGGGAGACTGCTCAGAGGGTAAAGTGCTTGCCTTGAAGGCATGAGGACCTGAGTTTGATCCCCAGAAGTCAGACTTGGTGATTAAAATCTTAGGGCTAGGGGAGCAGAGAAAAGTGGGTCCCTGAGTTACTGGCCAGACTATTTTACTAGGTAAGCTCCAGGCCAATGAGAAATCCTGTCTCTAGAGATAAAGTGAACAACCGTCCTCATTTGTGCGCCCACATAAATACATACTCGCCTATGTACATATATATATGTGTGTATATATATATATATATATATATATATATATATATATATATACACACACAGGCACGCAAAGACCAGATACCCTCAGAGTACTGTCCTTTCTAAGGTACATTTTCATAGTTGATTCTAGTAAAGGGAGAATTATCATGTGTGAACATAATGATCATTTTAACACTACAAAAGGGTTGAGTTTATAAATCACCCCCTTTTTTCCCCTCACTCATGCTCCTGATCTAGCTTTCTCACCATTTCAACATCAAAGAATATCCTGGACTTTTTATGAAATGCACCTCCCATACTTCTACTGATTTTTTCAAAGTGGCTCGCTTTGTTTTCTGCCAAGTAGACTCTACCACCATAAAACCAAGGAAGTCAGACAGCGAGGGCTGTAGAAATCCTGCATCTGGGGCTTGGGCTTATGGATTCTGGTTCCCAGGTGCCACCTGCTGGTTTCCTGTTCACTACTTCCAAAGTGTGGACCTAGTGTCATGTTGTGGTTGAAGAAATGGAAGGAAGAGTTCTTCAGAGCACAGCACAGAGACCCCAGAGCCTCGTTTGGCTGTCGGTCAGCTTATTCTTACTGTGCATTAGTAGTGAAAACATGAAGCCCATACTGAAAACTCCTTAGTCCTAAAGGAGTTCTAAACACGCATCCCTAATATCCAAAGCTGATGCCTAAGAAAAAGAAAATGAGAACGCGTTCTGGAGTCATATCACAGCTGGTGCATGTGTGGGGTGAGTGGTTTGAGTAAATAACAACTGAGAATTTCTAAGCCTAGGCCAGTCTCCCTGGAGTGATCTAGAGAAAGGATGTTGGAAAGAGAAGGAGAGATGAGAAAAACACACTTTTGCCAAAATTATTACTTAATATAAACTTAAATGTTCCCTACTTAAAATGTTAGGCTTTCTTTGTTTCAATTAAGCTAGCCTGTCTAGACTTTTATGGAGAAAATAAACTAAACTAAAAAAAAAAATCATCGATTATGAGTTTATTAAGAGTCAACTGAAATGAGATCTTTAAGACATAAGGAAGCTATCTAGAGATAACAGAATCAAGCCAACAGCAACTCAGCTCATAGCCACGGTCCACTGAGGCTGCTCAGAGATGTCCTGAAACTGGGTCTTAGGATGCTCACCTAGTCAGGCTCCTGTGTTCACACTCAGGGTGAAGGACCTCACACAAATTGCCTGTGCTTCCTCCTGTGTATTCCCTGTCTTGATCATTCTTAAGTTCATTTCTTATTTCTAGGTGTGTGGTTATGTCTTGTTTCCTTGGGTGTATTTATTTCCTGCACACTGTAATATATTCCAAAAATTGTTTTATGCAAAGTACCTTCTCTCTCCCAAAGGTATTTCTAGCTCTCTTGTTTTTGAGCCCTAGATGCCAAGATTTGTACAAAGAAGCTGTATCAAAGAGAAATGAATGAGTACTTTTTATTTTCTTCTTCAAAGAACAAAATAACTACTCAAGAAGACAATCTTCCCCAGAATCCCTCTGCCTGGACCCCTACCAAGTCCTAGCTGCTGAAATGCTGGTCTCTGTAAGGTCTAAAAACACAACCCTCAGGTAGAAGGCCCATTAAGTACTCAGTCACAATTCTAAATAAAAAATAATGATTTTAGCTTTTCCTTGGCACTGCACTTCTAAGTTATTTCAAGGATGTGAGTAATTAGAAACTGGTATTCTCCTCAGCATCTTAGTTTCCCTGTATTTAAAGTAGGGACACACATCAGTTAGTGGGTAGAATTACATAACTGGGGTATGATAAACACGAAAAATGGGTTACCTGAGATATGTGCAATTCTCTCATCATGTCGTTGACTAGGGCAGATGTGCTTCAGTACTTTGTTTGAGTCTTCGGCAACCATCCTTTCCACATTCATAAACACTGTGTGCCAAGAAATCAAGATGCACAAGCTCAGGGCTAACTAGGCATACAGTTCCTACCCTCACCATCCATGAACTAGCCGGGACCAGAAAAAACAAAATGCAGATTTTTGAAGATACGCAGTACATGTCTAGAAAGAGCAGGGTAACATATCCATGGCAACAGCTTTCTGCTCACAACTGTGGTCCAATGCTCCATCCAAAAGGTGTGGATTCTAGCCTTGGTTTGAAAGAAGCATACAGTTAATCAAGTGAGATCTCCTAGAAGGGAGTAGACAGTCTTTGGTGGAGGCAGGCATCAAAGAAGTTCTCAAAATAAAAGGTATCTTAGGGGAAGTCTTTAAGGCAAAGGGAGAAAGGAAACCACAAAATTCTGGTAATCCTGCTGGATGTGGTGGTGCATGCCTTTCTTTAATGCCAGCATTGAGGAGACAGGGCAGGCAGGTCTCTGTGAGTTCAGTGCCACTCTGGTTTACATAGTGAGTTCTAGGCCACCCAGGGATACAAAAATTGAGGAGGGGGATGGAAGGAGAGAGAGAGGGGGAGAGAGAAAAAGGAAGAGGGGGAGAGAAAGAGAGAGAGATGTTACTCCAAAGTTTCCATTTTCAGATAAGGACTCAAATCTCTGGTTGGTGGGTACTGAGCTGTGAGAAGACTCCTTGTTAATCCTAGGATATCCCAGCGTGAAGATCCTTACTAAGTGATAACTCACCACAAAACCTCCAACCTTCCAGCCCAAATACAAGAGAGGGAAACAGCCAACTGGTTATTTATTCATAAACTGAAGTAACCGTTTTGAAGTTAAGCCGTGCTCTAGCTAGCTTTAACTGTTGACACAGTCGAGAGTCACCTGAGTTGAAAATTTGCCTAGATTGGATTAGCCTATGGGATGTCTAATAAAGGATTGTCTTGATTATTCATTGGTACAGGAGGGCCCAGTTTCTGTGGGCAGAACCACTCTGTGGACCAGTAGTCCCTAATGGTATAAAATGTTAACTCAGCATGAGCCGGTGAAGGTGTCAGCAAGCAAGGCTGCAATATTCCTCCGTGGCTCCTGCTCCAGATGCTTACCTTGAGATCCCGCTCTGACTTCCCTCCGTGGTTTGTGACCCAAAAGTATAGGCCAAATAGGACTCATCTCCTCATGTGTTTGGCATGGCACCTGGCACCTGATACATCCTAATCAATAAAGAAAACGGAAATTGTGGCTTAGAGGCTGTCGAAATCTACTCTTTGTCTCTCTAGGCAGCTCCCAGACCTGTATTTCCCAGGGCATCCTATCTCTGCCAGGGCAGGTGACTTTCCTGCTTGCTCAGAAAAGGACTAGTAGAAAGAAGCAGGAAATAAGCACCGGAAACCTTCTGAGGGGTCCTTTCTCTAATACGGAACTTTGCTTCCAAGTGTGAAAATTCATTTCTCAACCCTCAGTCGCAGGGAGGGGTGTCTGTGGAGAGAAGAAAGGTCAGGAGTGGAAAGGCAATCGCTCTGGTCTAGGGGTTGACAGCTCCAGATCCCAAGAGGCTTCAACTGCTTTCAGATTTATAGCCCCATAACAGCAGAAACTGCCTCCTGGCTAATGCCAGTGCTGCTGGAGGAGGTCCCTGGTTGAAGCTGTTTGTGAGCTCCTTTATACTCCTAATGCCATGTTCCCTAAATTTGTGATATTAAAATGATAAGAAAGGCAGAGGAGGGTGATTCATGCCCACGTGACACTACCAATGACATTCACCGAAATCAAATTTCTCCTAAGCATGACAACATCCCGGTCAGTGCCTTCCTCGGCTGTAAGGCTGGCTTTGCTTGGTTTCTACAACAATTTTTCTTTTTAATGTCATTATTTTTATTAGTTGGCCTAATGTTTTTATAATGTGCTTATGGTGCAGGCTCCAATCCTGCAGGCTCTCTGGGAATAAGGTGGCCCACACTTGGTAACCCAAGGACTGATGGTTTGCACAAACCTCAGACACCAGAAGAAAGCAGTCTCTACTCTCTCCCCCTTTCCAATCCTGGCCAGACAAGAAACCCTCCCACCCCCCACCCCAAAAAGCAGATAGAAAGCCTGCAATAGTTCAACCCCTTAGAGCAAAGCTCTGACATTAACTAATGACCCCACCATTCCCTCCTCTTTGCTCCGTGCCCATCTCCAGTTATTAATAGATACCTCTGGTTGCTTATATCATTATTTCTGTCTGCACCGGCTTCAACACCTGCTGTCTGACTTAACATAGTATCCCATCCTTATTTATGTCACAAGTGTGGTGCCCAAATAAATGACAGCACACCTGTATTATGGAAGATTAAGCATTTATAAAAATAATGTAGACTTGATACATTTTCAAACCAACAACATAAATTGGAGAATTATGGTTTGGGTAGATGCATTTTACAAAAAAAAAAATTCAACAAAAAATATCACATGCATATATTTGTTTTGGTAAATTTGTACTGACTGGAAAGATGGTGACTTGGTTGCCTACTTTGGGCATATCGAAAGAAAGAATATTTATATTTCAAATTTATCTATAGTGTTTAATTCACTTTTGTTATGTTGGTTATTTTTAAGAGAAATTTGATCATTTCCAATCAATCAAACCATCTAGCAGTAAGTGATGCATGCTTTTATTTTATTTTAAGTGTGACAAAGAGTAGCCCTGCAGATGAGGTTGTACCTACAGGGGTCTTAGTGATGGACACTGCACCCCTATTCACACACACTAATCTGTATCACTTTTTAGACAGGCTCGTTTTGAAGCTATCGTCTACAAAAGCCATCAGAGTTCCCTTTAGAAGTACTAGAGAGATAAGTTTCTTCCCCTTACCAGTGTGCTCATCTGGAGGCCAGAGGTAAATGCCACCCCCTACTGATCCCTTGAGTCCAGATCTAGTTCATATCTGAATCAGCGCATCAGGGTTTTCCAGCTATGCTGGAGACCAGCAAGCATCAACAATGCCGCTGTCTGTCTCCCCGGCACCATTGGGAGTACAGGCGTGTACAGCCACATCCACTTCATCCTAGATACTTTTGAGGCAGAATTGTATTTTCCCCAAGGTCAACACTTTGAGTTTCTTAATTACATTTTTTTCTGCTGGTTTGGGGGTTTTGTCCTATTTATCAAGACCTTTTGAACATCCTTTCCTTTTATCTAGCCTATTAGCCATCTTGACCAGCTTTATGCCAACAGCAGATTTAAGCATCAGGTATTTTATGTCATGATCTAAGACCCTGATAAAACCATTCAACGGGGCTGCAGAACCATAGACACGGTCTTGTACTTTCCTATTTTAGACTAAATAAATAAATAAATGTTTTTATTTGTCTGTCAGTGTGTTCCTTTCATTGTATGCAATGTTCCCAATAAGCAAGGTCTGTGCTGAGCAAATCAATAACCATCACCGTGACTAGACTCCCTGACAGCAGTAAACAGCAATCCCAGTCCATCTGTGCCAGTCCTAGCATCACAGCGGTGCAGGGCAGAGGCACCGAGCATATGGCTGCATCCACCTCTGAACAGAGGATACCGATGGAAGTGGAAGGTGGCCTGGGGCAGAATGAGAGATGGGAACAGGGCTGAGGGCAGGGGCCAGGGACAAATGAAAGCAGGCAGAGAAGAGTCTGGGGACAAGGTTCCCAGGTCAAACTCTGGGACTATGAAGTTAACCTGCATAAACAGTGCATAGCAATTGCTGATAGCTTGCATCCGAAGCAGCACCACGGCAAGGCAAATACTTCCGTCACACACAGAGCTGTGGCCTTTGCTTTTGCATGTACCTACTCAAACAACTTCTCCACAGCCCTTTGTCAGGGCCTTCTTATGGGACCTTTTTTCCAGGCTGCAACTCAGCATAGCTTCGAAGCCGCCACACTCCTGATTCCTTTATCTCTCTGTACTAAAGAATTAAGAGTCCATCTTGGGGATACCAGTAGCACACATCCCTGCATTGTGTGTCCTGGGTGTTGGAGCTTAAAGCAACATTTAGATTTCTGTGCTGTAGTCTTACCAACTAAAACAATAGTATGAGGATGTCAGTATTTTCGTAAGACTAAATGAAATAGAACATGGCAAGAAGGTAGAAACGAACTACTGATCCAATGAGAATCTGAGGACATAGATGGGCTTATTCCAACTCTCTGGTTTCCTCAGTTTGAAAACTGAGGTAGGATTCAGCCTTGACAGGGGAGTTGGCAGTTCTTCATATTTGGCCTATCACTCTCCTTCCCTGGACTATGTGGAAAGACTCCTACATTTATACTGACTGGTTCATTCACCAAGCATTTGTTGACTAGGAATCTCTACCAGCCTTACCTTGGTTCTCAGACATACATAATGACTAAAGCAACAAACACTCAAGTAGCTTGTGGTTTAATGCCCATAGCCATACTGAGAAACAACACCAGACCCAGTATGCAAACAGAGAGACAGAGACAGAGAGAATATCACAGGAGTAAAAACCCACATAGCAGACTCTTACTATCTGCAATATAATCTAATGCTTTCTCTTCTTTTTAAAATTTTTAATTGGCTTCACCAACCACTAATAGGATGTTGAATTGCAGTTTTAAAATTCTACTCTAGAGCTGGAGAGTTGTGCCAAGTTCTATTACCAAGGTTTATTAGAATGCTGTGAGAATGCCAAGAGGCTCCAGGGCCTGCCTTAAAAGTCTGAAGCTTCCAGGACATTCAGATCTGCAATGGGGCACTTAATGTTCCTGGAAGGGGCACAGCATGGGCAAGTACATAGAGAAATGAAAATGAGGGTGTAGGGAACTGTACGACCACCTTTATGAATGGGTAGGATACCAGAGAACTTTGTAGAAAGCAGGGGGATTATGGGGCTTTAGAAATAAACAGGGATTTTATTTATAAGTAAAACTTGTGAAAGCGGTTGCTGAATATAATGGGAAAGAGCTCTATTGCCAAGTAGGAAATGAAAAATAAGATTTCAGAAAGAGAAAAGAAATTGGTTATGCTTTATTTGGTTGTGTGTGTGTGTGTGTGTGTGTGTGTGTGTGTGTGTGTGTGTGTGTGTGTGTCTGTGTTAAGGAGTGCTTATGCCAAAGGATAAAGAAGGAATCTTCCTCTATCACTCTTATTTTTGAGACAGGCTTTCTCACTGAACCTGGAATTTACTGATTTGCTACACTGGCTGGCCAGAAAGTTTCAAGGATCTGCTTCACCAGCTAATACCACCCAGTGGTAGAGTTACAGGTCTATGCTATTGCACCCAGGTTCTCCATAGCCACTTGAGATTCAAACTCAGGTTCTCATGCTTGCACAGCAAACACTTTACAGATTGAGCCACCTCTCCAGGCCTCAGAGAATATACTTTTTTTTTAAGCCAAGTGATCACAATATCCATAACTCGATTTAAAAAGTAAAATTGTCTTGACTGTAGCTGATTGGTTGGCCATAGATAGATATGTGGGGTTTGATAGGCATTGGCTGGGTAGAGCTATTTCCAGCTAGGTGTTGGAATACCCAAAGGTGCTTTCAGCAGGGTCATGTCTGCATCACTGACCGCAGTCAAAGCAGGCCAGCAAATCATAAGAGTGTAGGCATTAAGAAAGATAAGGAAGGGTGGGTAAGACTTAAAGCAAAAGATACTGAAAAGTCACTTGGAACATCAGCATCATAGTACAGTAGAAGGTGGACTAGAAAGAAGTCTTAGAGAAGGTAACCTAGGGAAGGATGCATCGGAGGTTACAAGCTCATGAATGGTGATGCTGGCCTAAAAGAAAGCAGCGTATTGAATTAGTAAACATAATGTTGGAGAATCAACATGAGCCAGAGGTTGATTAGACATAAGGAATTAGAGAGGTGTAATCCCAATGATGCTTTGGATTCTTAATTTGTACATTGGGGAGGGCTGTGAAGCCCCCAGTGAACAGATCTGGCATAATTTAAGAAATAACAAGATAATCTAGTCAGCACAAAGACACACCTCTGATCTTAGATTGTCTTCTCATGCATTGTGGATAGAGATAAACAGCCAGGAATTATACAGATACACCCTTTTCCTAGACACCCGAGGAATCATTATCAGATTCCCATAGTCAGCCATAAAAACAAATACACAGGAAAAGCATAATGAAGTATTTCTTCCCTTGGCCTCCAAAAACACCATCCCTCTAGTCATAGAAGAACTTAGGGTACATTGTGTCTAAGCAGTGAATCACCTTTTTCTAAGTGTTTGAGAGATCAATCTTCAAGGGAAAAAAATCGTATCTCTAAAAAAGACACATCCAAGTCCTTATCCCTGATACCAATCAAAAGACCTTTAGAAATAAGATCTTTGAGCTGTGTAATTAAAGCTGAGAGCGATATCTTGGAATTTAGGAAACCTTAAATACATGACTGGTACCCTCACAAGAGAAAGAAGAAGGAAATTCAAGATGCACAGCCCCAGACTGATGGTGTCCATGAGCAGATGGAGACAGATCAGCTGTGCAACAGCAAGACGGGCGCAGCAGGTGGTCAGGGCAGCTGCCAGATGCTGGAGCAAAGCATGGGGCCATTGACCTTCTCAGCTTCCTGAAGGAGCCAGCCCTACTAGCACCTCATTTTAACTCCCCGCCCCCATGCGATACCATCAGTTTACCTTGTTTTATGTCATCATCTTATGGCAATTATTTTTAGAGCCTTAGAAATTTGAAAGAGCATGTCATTTTTTCTGGGCTGTTTCTATGCTATTTGGGCAAGGAGGCCTGTTGTTCTTTGGGAGTTTATCTCTTCTGTTCAGGCCATTTTCCTTGAAGAGGCATTGCTTCAACCTGGTCTTTGTTTTTCTACATTCTATTTAATCTTTCAGTAGCAACACATTTTTCTTTTCAGCTCAGATTTTGCCCTGAACTCAGGATAATACCTAAGAAAGCAGGTCTTTACTGAGATGTACTGGATGCAAAAGGCATTACAAGTCCCAATTGTAACGAGGACTGGAAAGCACATTGGTGCAGGCATTTAGTAAGATGCGGGAGCCTTCTCAATGTTCCTTTGTCACACTGCACCAGGGGCTCTAAAGACAGGTAAAGTGTATACAATCACTCCTAAACTTGACCTCACATAGATCATGGAAACTGCCACTCCTATTATATATTCATTGAAGAATTCTCCTGGGAAAATGAACCTGGCCTGAAGCCTTTCTTAGTCCAGAGTGTTATTGCATTCTAGGGAAATAATTCTTAGATTTCAGAAATCAACGTTAAAAAAAAAATAGCTTCTCAAGAAGAGATTGGCTGGCCCTGCAAGCCATACACTGCAACCAGAAGATGGAGGGAGGTGGAAGGATCTCAAGCTTGAGCTACTGAGATCTTATTTTAAGTAAATAAATAAATAAATGACCGATAGCTGAAAACATCAAAGGTTTCACCTATGCCTGAGGATCGAAGAATCTGTCATAATCTTAAGAAGCCACAGTCTCTTGCCCTTGTAAACCTTATCCTATACAACTGAGTCTGTAGTATGACATTTAAGTTAAAAATGTTGTGAGTTGTGGAATTAAAGACTCTCTTCTTTCTTGCTCATTGGAAAAAAATGAATGAATGAATGAATGAATGAATATAACCTCGATGTCTAAGTTGACCTCTGGTTGGCATTCAAGGGGGATGGTAAAAAGACATGTATTGAATTAATTCATCATGACTGAAAAGGACTTTTAAAGTACTGGGTAGATGATAAGAATTTCTGTGAGGCCCATGGGACTCTGGCACAAAGCAAGGAGCCAAACTCCAAGCTGGGGATTATAACCAATGACGGATGTAAGCACTGTGAAGAATGTGGAGAACTGTCCACATTGCTTACCAGATCGAGAGATGAGGAACTGTTAAAAATCTGGATTCATTTTAAACCCCATGTGAGCCCAGATGCTCTCTAAGTGGCTACACTTCAGCAAACGCCTGCACATTTAAACAAAAGCAAAAGATTGAAGCAAACTGGAACTGGGGGAGAAGCAGGTGCTTAAAACAAATGCTGTCGGCATATGTGTGAGCACAAACAGCTCATTGTGCTACATACGTCATATGATTGGCATTCACAGACACACACACATATCTCTGTAAAATAAAACCTCTTGAACCTACCCATTTTCAACATTAGACTCATTAGGAAAAGAAACCCTTTATCACACCACTAGTCTGTAAGTGTGGAAGCCCTCCAGGGAAAATCAATTAGATTTGTTTTCTGTCCTTCAGTGATTGGATTGGACCTCTGGCTTTACAGTAGCCTGGAGCAGCCACTGATCCTTATAGTAAAATGCAGTGTTAATTCGGCCCTTTAAAAGAAAGTAATTCGAATTAAGCCATCGAGATGGGGTTCTAATGTGTTCTATAAGAATGAAAAGCTATCTAAACAGTAACAACAACAAGAATAAACAATTTAACAATTTTTTTTTTCAATTTAAACAACTCCTGGCTTCAGTAATTATAGGAAACAAAAACTGTCTCTCAAGATTGAAAACCTATCCACACAAAAAGCTTTCCACATCTGGACCAAATTTAGTTTTTGTTTGCCTGTCATTTTAGCATTTGGGAGCTTCTGGGGCAGAGCAGTCTAGAGTGGGTTTTCCAAATAGCATCTTCTCCCAAATGGAAGCAGCAGTGATCATGGAGGTCAGGGTCTCTTGCTGAGCTTAGACGTGAGAAGAGAACAAAGGGCAAAGAATTCCTCTTTCTCAAACATTTCCTTTTTCAGAGAGAAGACTTATTTGTTCTTTGTAGTCCTGTGCCTCTCTTGATGATAATTCCTACCCAATCAAATAACCAATTGTGGCCAAAGGGATATTTGAGGTTTCCTGGGATAACAGTATTTCTGTATTAATATAAACTGGTGAGTTCTCATGGTTCATGGATGAGTCATAATGGCCTTCATACCCTTTGTTGTCTCCACTCCTACACAATTAAATACATGTTGTGAACACAGTGCTCAAAGTTTCAGTGAACCTTTTTTTTAAAAGAGGTTTTTGTTGGTTTTTTTTAAAAAAATTGTAATGGCAGCCAATGGCTAATCTGTTATCACAGTACTCGGGAAGCAGAAGCAGGAGCAGAAGGTTAGGATTTCAGGGTGACCATGGATGCATCCGGAGTTCAGGATGACCATGGCTACATCCGGAGTTCAGGATGACCATGGCTACATCCGGAGTTCAGGATGACCATGGCTACATCCAGAGTTCAGCCAACCTTGGCTAACTGAGATCCTACCTATCTCAACAAAACAAAAATAAAATAAAATAATATAGTGCTAGAAGGAGACAGAGGATATTAGGAGACAAAAATTATCACTGCTTTTACCCAACCGTGGATTCTATGTACAACACTAATCCACCAGGCAAGATTTGCCAACTGGCATATAGACTTCTGATTAGCTTGCCTTTTATATATTTGTATTAATATTCACATATCAGTGCCACTCTCAGCCCTGGGCACAGAAGCTTTTCTGTAGTGGGCAGCAGTTAATACACAGACTCAGAACTGGTTAAAGTGTTGAGACTAACTGACTGTTAAGTACTCAGAACTAAGTCCGAAATGTCTATCACCCACTCCAAAGCCCAGGAAATACTGTAGAGGAGGATGGAGAAAGACTATCAGAGTTGGACGATGGGGAAGGTGCTAAGAAATACTGTCTTCTACTTATAGCCATTGCAACTGTGAATACACAGCTGTGGATACCTTCAAAAGATCTACAGAAATTGGTCCCTTCAACAGTGTATCAAAGAAGTGGGGGAAGCTCATGAAACCCCACTGTGGGGAGTGGAGGAAGCCTATTGTTGATATGAGCACTACCAGGTCAAGAACCAAATAACTCAGCCCAATGGGAGTGATGAATCCTTCCCCTGGTAAGACTTGGAGGGACTGCAAAGCTTTCCTCGGGGATTCCAGTGCAAATAATTGACAAATGTGTGCAAAAACTACTAACTTCAACTTTCTCCTCCCAGATATTTATAGGGTGAGACTGCTGCCTACAAGTACCTCATGCTGAGAGCTAACACAATAACAAGAGAGGTTCTGGGTTGTGGTAATTTGTGTAGCTCCATCAGTGTACATCAGTTGGATGTGCACATCCAACCTGACCTATGCATTTCTGAATGTGTCTGTGCTTTCCTCATTCCCTGGCCACTCGTAGTTAGAGTTTCAGGACCAAGATATGTGTATTGAAATACACAGCCCTCCCTGGGGTGCTACTTGCTGTTAATGGTTACAAGGAGAAAGACTTTCCTTCAGTGGTGTATGATGTGGGAATGTCTCTCTGTATGCTGTGAATATCAGTCTTTAAATAAAGGAGCTGTTTTGGCCCATGACAGGCACCATAGAAAAAGTAGGTGGGGAAATCAGAATAGGTAGGAAAGGAAGGGTAGAGTCAGAGACAGACCAAGTCAGCCGCCCAAGAAGAAGCATGTAAGGAACACAGGTGAGCCATGGGCCACGTGGCAGACAGATGAATGAGAATGGGTTTATTTAAGATGTAAGAGCTAGCTAGGGATGTGCCTGAGCCATAGGCCAAACAGCATGAAATAAATATAAGCGTTTGAACCATTTCTGGGGGCCTGATCAGCTATGGGTGGCTAAGGGGTCTGGGGCTGCAGGTCTGTGGGTCTGGACCTCTAGCCGCCCAGGACCAAGAAACCTCATTGCAACAGGTGTAGCCTTTAGAAAGCTACTCATGTTCCAGTGAATAAATAACTCCTTATGTGTGCTTATCCAAGCAACCCTAATTTTAGAAAGAGACATGAAAATAAGGTTAACTAGTTAATAAAAAAAAATATTTGTAGGAGTGAGGGGGTGAGGGGTAATGAAGAGGTGAATATGATTATAGTTCATTGTATAAGTGTGTGACATTGTCAAAATGATGCTAAATACAAAAAAAAAAAAAGGTAATTTAAAACTAAAAACCTTAGTGGGGAGTCAATTAAGGTAGTCTCCAAGTACAGGGAGTGATTCTGCTGTAAGTATTTGGTGTCTTTACAATCTACCTGGGCACATAAAGATTTTAGGATCTTCTTTACTACAAAGGGGGGAGGGCAAAGCCTCGCCAATGAAATTGCCCTGTTATATCCTTTTTCTAATGCTATTCAACTTCTGAAAAGTCAAGATAATCGGGAGTATAAGAATTTCCTGAAAGGTTAGAATAATAATTAAGGAAAAATTTTAACAGAAAGGATATAAATACTAATGATGTGGGAATGCCTTTCTGTAAGCTGTGAATCTCAATCTTTAAATAAAGGAGCTGTTTTTGGGCCATGACAGGCACCATAGAAGAAGTAGGAGGAGAAATCAGAGCATAGGTAGAAGAAGCAGGGCGGAGTCAGGCAGACCAAGCTGAAGCCCAAAAGAGCAACATGTAAGGAGCACAGTGAGCCATGGACCACGTGGCAGACAGATTAATGAGAATGGGTTGATTTAAGATGCAAGAGCTAGCTAGCAGTGTGCCTGAACCATAGGCCAAACAGCATGAAGTTAATATAAGCATCTGAGTAATTTCTGGGGGCCTGAGTGGCAGCAGCGGGTTCCTAAGCAGTCTCGGGCAGCAGGTCTGTGGGTCTCGGACCTCTGGCCACCCAAGACCAAAAAACTGCACTACTACATACTAAGCTAAACAAATTTTCCTCTTTTACAAAAGAAAGAACAGCTAAAATGTTAGATTGTCCATGGGGGGCCTATCTCACAAAGTCTATCATCCTAATAACTGCCCTGTCTTAAAAACCTTGGTGCCTGTTATGAGGGTCATTAGCATCTGGCAAATCCATACTACAACCCAGGTGACGGAGGCTCTGCCAGACACCAAGGAAGATAACCTTAGAAAAGGGGACTATAAACCTAAGCTCAGCTAGGCATATGGACTCGCACCTATTATCCCAGGCAGTACTGCTTCAAATTCCAGACCAGCCTAGGTTACATAGTAAGTTACAGGTCAGCCTGGGCTATAGAGTGAGGGTCACCTTCTCTCTGGCCTCTCTTCATCTTGGAGCACTCCAAGGTCTTCCCACAAGATCCAATTCCTCTATGGCAGAACATTTGGGATCCTAGAAATTCAGTCTAAGAGCCAAGTCTTTCCAGGATAAAAGCCCAATGTATTCTGTGTATTGCAAGCCTCAAAACTTTCTTTCTGTGAGGCTTTCTCACTGAATCCTGCTGCAGAATGGTAAGCAGCTGAGTGAGGTACATTTCCATGGTGGGGAGCTTCCATAGTAACATGCTTTTAAGGTATTCTTTGACTGCAACTAAAATATTTCTTAGAAAAGAAGCAAGGTGCATTCAGAAGTGTCCTGTCTGTTACCTTTCCTTCTTGAAGCATGACTTTAAGCTGAGTGTACTCAGTAATCTACATCTTTGAGTAAACATGCTTGCCCACAAAGTGCTTGTCCCTATGAGCATAGGTAAACTTCCTAATGTCTCATGCTTTCTTTGTTGGAGGAACATGTTGCTTTGGATGCCACTCTCATGTTCCTCTCAATAAATCCCTTCTACTATTTCTTAACAAGGCTTATTTTGCCCTTAAAACTCACCAAATGTGAAGCCAACACATGAGCCATGAGGACTCACTGAACTTCAAATGTACACTGAAGATACACACCTACCCCTACTGTCCATCACACCCTGAAATTCTCACACTCTAAGCCAGTGGTTCTCAGCCTTACTAATGCTGCAACCCTTTAATATAGTTCCTCATGTTCTGATGACCCCCAATCATAAAGTTATTTTCATTACAGCTCCATACCTGTAATCTTGCTACTGTTATGAACTGTAAATATCATGGTCTTTATCACAGCACTAGAAAGAAAACCAGAACATGTCCTCAAATTTATTTTAACTCTGATTATTCTCATTACTATAGTTAGTAGAATAATCATGCATAAAGAGACATCTGAACAGGAACAAATATTGACTTTATTAACAGACTAAGAAATCACCTAAACATCTCCTGCATATGTTTAATCCTCTTGGGAAGCGGTAGACTATAGAACAAACATGCCTTCATATTTTTGCCTCAAAATTGAAGACAAATAGACTAATGGGAAAGGGGAGATTTGATACAGAACATGGGGACTTAACCTACTAATAAAACTCATGATGGAGGGGGAAGCATAGTAGATAGAAAAGCTAAAACTGGAAGTATAAATGTCTGTCTCCCACATGGCTATCATTGATATGGGAAGATCCTTCCAATAGAGGAAGAAGGTGTGTGCGTGCGTGAGTGTGTATGAGTGTGTATGTGTGTGTGTATGAGTGTGTGTTCGTGTGCATGTGTGTGTGTGTGTGTGTGTGTGTGTGTGTGTGTGTGTGTGTGTGTGTGTGTGTGGAGAGAGATACAGAGAGACAAAAACAGAGAGAGAAATAGAGGAGTCATAGATCTACTTCCTTTTGATGAATATAAACCTATTCTTCATAACTGTGACAAAAAACATTGGGGATCTTAACTGTATGCATTTGTTATTTATTCACTCAAAGGGAAGGTGGGTGTCAGGGAGGGGTGTGGGAGATTATGTTGTTCCATTGTAAATAATTGTCCCACCCACTGGTTTAATAAAAAGCGCTGATTGGCCAAAGGCAGGCAGGAAGTGTGGGTGGGGCTACCAGACTAAGAAAAACTCTGAGAACAGGAAGCACAGAGCAGAATGCCAGAGAGAAGCTGGAAGAAACAGAGGATAACCATGCTGCTCTAAAGAAAGGTACCGAGCCGCATGGCAGAACAGGAAGAATCATGGGTTAGATGAAGGGTAGAGAGCTAGCAAGTTATATGTCTGGGCCTTAGGCCGATCAGCCTAAAATTATTGCAAGCATCTGTGTGTCTCTGCGGGTCTGTGGGTCTGTGGGTCTGTGGGCCTAAACCTTGAGGCTAGGCCCGAAAGTCCAGGTCAGAAACCTCTTACTACAGAGGGGTGCCTCAATTTGTGAAAAAAAAAAAAAAGTTCCATTCTGTGCTGAAACATGGCAGAGGGGGAAATAAATATTCCCTTCACACAGACCACAACTTGCAACTCAGTACAGTTTGGGGAACACTAACAGAGAATAGTAGGGTTCTCTTAGGGTTTTAACCAAACTAAACACTATGAGAGATTCAAAAAGCTCAGTGTTTTCCACCTTTGTAGATCAGGACACTAGGCCTTCATCAGACCTAGTAAGAGAGGGCTTTAAAAGAGAGAAATAGAATGATCAAGTTCAGATTGTGTGGCACAGAATGCAATCGCCATTAGATTTGAAGAAGTAGAAGAATGTTGCAGGATAGAGATAATAAAATAAGATCTCTAGGACAAGTGGAAGAAAAAAGAAATTATATGAGCAAGAGAGGGTTTCACACTGAGAGCAGAATGTAGTAGATGAGAGACAAAGAAACATCTATTGGGTAAAGAAGGGATGTGCACTGTTAAGTTCGGAGACCAAATCCAAAGATCAAGCCTGGTGGAGAGAGGAACCATTAAGACTGGATGTGGGATATTGGATATTTATTTCCCTCGCATGAGGCTTCTCTCTAACCCCACAATGGCTTCCTCTATCAAGGTAACACTTTTGTTCCCCCCTCTGTCCCTTCCCCAACTCAACCATCTCATTCCCTCATGCTGTCCTCCCACTTCCCCTTATGAGTATTTACTGTGTCTGTCTTTCCAAATCCATCAACTTACCTACAAATTTTAGGATGTAATTTTTTTTCTGCTGAGTAGTACTCCATTGTGTAAATGTACCACAAATTGTTAATCCATTCTTCAGTTGAGGGGCATCTAGGTTGTTTCCAAGTTATGACTATTATTAATAATGCTGCTCTAAGCATAGTTGAGCTAATGCCCTTGGGATACGAATGTGCATCCTTTGGGTATATGCCCAAAAGTGGTATTGCTGGATCATTAGTTAGATTGATTCCCAGTTTTCCGAGGAACCCCCATAATGATTTCCAAAGGGGTTGTACAAGTTTACGTTACCACCAGCAATGGAGGAGTGTTCCCTTTATCCCTTTACTTCACATCCTCTCCAGTACAGGCTGTCATCTGTGTTTTTGATCTTAGCCATTCTGACAGGTGTAAGGTGGTATCTCAGAGTCATGTTAATTTGCATTTACCTGATGGCTAAGGATATTGAAGAATTTTGTAAGGTCTTTTTTGTTTTGTTTTATTGTTTTGTTTGTTATTTGAGATTCTTCCATTGAGAATTCTCTATTTAGCTCTGTACACCATTTTTTAATTGGACCATTTGGTTTTTTGATATCTAATTTCTTGAGTTCCTTATGTATTTTAGAGATAAGCACTCAGTCAGATGTAGGGCTGATGAGTTTCTTTCCCTTTCTGCAGGCTGTCGTTTGTCAGATTCCAAACAACAAAGTCTAAACTGACTTTCCCCTATAATCAAAAGATGACCACCCTAGTTGTCATCATAGAACCTTCAAGCAACTGTTTGAAGCAAATGCCGAGATCCACAGCTAAGTATTGTGTCAAGCTCCCAATCCAATTGAAGAGAGAGAGGAAGGATTGTATGAGCAAAGGTGTAAAGATCATGATGAGGAAACCCACAGAGATAGCTGACTTGAGCTATTGGGAGCTCATTGTGTGTGTGTGTGTGTGTGTGTGTGTGTGTGTGTGTGTGTGTGACAGCTTGGGAACCTGCATGGGACTAATCTAGGCCCTCTAAATGTGGATGACATTCAAATGGCATGGGCAGTTTGTGAAGCAGTGAGACCAGAATTTACTCCTGGGGTTTGAACTGGCTTCTTAGAGCTCATTCCCTACAGAGAAACAGCATGCTCAGCCTTGATACTGGGGGAGGGGCTCCTTCCTACCTCAACTGACAGACTGCATTGACTCACCTGGGAGTCCTTACCCTGCCCTCTCTAAGGCATGGATAGGGGACAGAGTGAGGAGGGAGCTAAGAGAAGATTGGAAAGAGAAGAGGGAGGGGAAAGCAGTGGGGAGAATGTTTAAAAAAAAAAAATTGTAGGAGATTCTGTTATTTCATTGTAAATAATTGTCCCACCCACTGGTTTAATGAAAAGCGCTGATTGGCCAAAGGCAGACAGGAAGTGTGGGCGGGGCTACCAGACTAAGAGATCACTGGGAACTGGAAGAACAGAGCAGAACACCAGAGAGAAGCCGAAAGAAGCAGAGGACAACTATACTGCTCTAAGAAAAGGTACCGAGCCACATGGCTGAACAAGAGACATAGGTTAGATGAAGGGTAGAGAGCTAGCAAGTGATATGCCTGGGCCTGAGGCCGATCAGCCTAAAACAATTGTAAGCATCTGTGTGTCTCTGTGGGTCTGTGGGTATGTGGGTCTGCGGGTCTGTGGGCCTAAACCTTGAGGTTAGGCCGGAAAGTCCAGGACAAAAACCCCCTACTACACAACATCTTAAATAAAATATATAAAAACTTTTTTAAAGGACTGGATGTGATAAGCACTGAAGATGGAGTAGGTGTTCTAGCACAAAGATCTCTGCTGAGGCGAGTAACCCTATGAATGTAGTTGTGCTGGGCTCTGAAATATTTGAAAAAAGAATCATAAATTTGAATGGGTGTGGTCTCAGAACTCTTGAAGCAAGTCATCTAATTTTACAAGAAGTCTTAATCATTCTTTCTCTTACATTTATATCGGGGCTGAAAAAAGCAGGATGGGATGGAAAGTGTTCCACTTACCAGCCTCTCTTCAAGTGAGCATCTAGGAATGGTCAAGAGCAGATTAAGACACAAAGCAGCAAGCCTCCCAGACAGGAGACACTTTTAAGAAAGCCCTATAGTGTAAAATGCCCAGAGTCAGCTCAAGGACCAGCATCTATATATTCTTTGGTAGCATCCCCAGAGCCCTGAGCTTGCTGAAACAGAGTGATACCAGATGGTCCACAATCATGTGTGAGCTTTTTTCAAGCTCAGCACCATTTGAGAATGAAGCGGGCTGGTCAAACACTCCCTGCATCATTTTAACACTCTGGATTTGGTCCATCACCTTTGGGAGGCTTTGCTAAACAACTGAGCAATACCCTATGTATCACTTAACAACCTTTAGCTTTTGGGGAGTATTTTCTTTAATATTCATACATGCATATGTGTTTTCATTAAATCTAATCCCTGTTTCCTTTAATTTCTCCCTTATACTTCCACCACTGGTTTTTCTTCTCTACTTCAGGCACTCTTAAAATGCGAGTGCACACACAGACACAAACATACACACACACACACACACATACATGCACACGTACACACACAAGCACACACATACACACACACCAGAAAAGAAAACAAAAACAAAACAAAAGCCATTGAGTCCCCTTAGTGCTGCCTGTATGCTTCTGACTGTAGGACCGTCTACTGGAGCATGGGTAGCCTCTCAGGGACCATCTCCATGAAAAAGACTTGATTCTCCCTTTCCCAGGAGCCAACTCAGCCCACTTGGGTACAGGGTGAGGACTTCATGAACCTCTCCCATTTATGCTAGAATTTGGGCTGGCCTGAGTTTTGTACATGGAGCTGAAGGTTCTGTGACTCAAGACTTCGGTGAGGTCCTGTATGCAACTACACCATCATTCCTCCATGTGCCCCCCAAAACCTGACTATAAACACCCTCCCAGGCCTTTGGCTCTTGCCTGACTCTTTCCTGCCTTGGGGGAGGGAATGTGACATAAGTACCTCATTTAGACTTACTCACTGCATATTTATGGACTAGGCATTTTAAAAAATAAAATAAAATCTTAGTTAAGGTATAGTTTTTATATCATAAAATTCAACTGTTCCCAATACAGAATGTACTGAATTTTAGTAAATTTACAGAATTGCACAGTTATTGCTGCATCCCAAATTTCAAACATTTCCAGCACTACAAGAAGTTCCCTTGGGTCTCTTTCTTCTAAGATCTTAATGACGCCCACGTTGTCTATGGCCTTAGTAAGGTTATGACACAGAGTCAGGCAAGTAGATTTTGTACATGAACACACTGGAGGAAGGTGAACTTGGAAATATAAGGGAACGTCAAAGGTTGTACATGGTTCACAGGTCTATTGAAGGCCTCAGATAATCTTAGAAACCAATGCTAGGTCATGAGTTACTGCATGACAAGCAGAAAAATGTAGAAGCTTTTATTTCCCAGCATGCCCTGTGCTTAGCACTATGCCTTGTTTGTTTATTTATTTGGTAACTATTTATTGTTTGGCATTAAGCTAAGTTTAAAAGATGCAGTATTGATGGAGATAAAATACTTCATAGACGCTTGTCACCTAGCATCCTTCCCTACCCCTCACAGCCCCGATGCTATCTTTTAGATGTCTGACCCACCCTTACACATGCATTCTTGCTTTTTAGATTTATTTATTTATTATGTACACAACACAGTGTTCTGTCTGAGTGAATGGGTACATGCCAGAAGGAGGCACAGATTTCTTTATGGATGGTTATGAGCTACCATGTGGTAGCTGGGAATTGAACTTAGGACTTCTGGAAGAGCAGCCAGTGCTCTTAACCTCTGAGCCATCTACCCCCTCCCCATGTATTCTTGTAGGAATGGTAATTCCAGGAGTGTAGGATGACATGAGATCAATTTTTCTTTTTCACACCTGAGTACATGTACATTCAGTCTCTGCTGTAGCTGTCCTGACCCAGGCCAGTTCAGTGTGTACCACAAAGCAAACACTGTTTCTCACTTTCCCAGAAACATCCTGAACCTACTCCATCACAAGCCGTTCATCCATCCTGCGTGTGCATGTGTCCTTCTAAATACTCAGAACTGGTCTCTGTTGCTTGCAACCAAGCACTCTGATGATTTCATATACTATGGAAACTATAGAAAATCATTGATAGTATTTATAGGAGGCATTTAAAGGGCAAAAATCACCTGATTATAGAGACAATTTCTAGCAGAAAAGGCATGGTAATTGGATTTGAGCCTCAAGGTCCATTTCTTTAAAAATCATGTGACAAATTTGGGAAAACACTAATGATCATAAATAGTTTTATTATCTGGTGCACAAGTCCAGCTACCTATGCACTACCCTTCTTAGGTAGAGCTGTAACTTGGCCATCAAAATGATTTCACCTCAGACAGAAATTTAAATGATCCCTGGATTCTCTTAAAAGTGTGATGAAATTAAGCATTCAACATTCTATTTTTGTAATTTAAAAGTTAGTGCCTTTGTAAATTTTATTAAAACTAGATTAGTGTTGTAAGAAAGTTTGGTTTCTTGAAATATAATTAAAACTTTATGAACAAGTTTTTGGCTAGAGACAAACAGATAAATTTGTCCTATAAGATTTATTCTTTTAAGCATCGTATAACTATGAAACTTCTGTGACTCATTTCGATTTTTAACATAATCTTTAGATTGCTATGAGCTAATATTATCTCTGAAATCAGAGACCATATATATGCTGCCTACCCTTGAAGTCATCTGCTTTTCTTTTTTTAATTTTGGCTTTGGGTAAGGAAAAAAAAATCAGTAAAATTAGACCTTCTGAGCTTAAGAATTCTGACATTACATCCTAAATAATACTTAATTTTAAAATTCCTTAGGACATTAATTCATGTCCAGGCTTAGCCTACAACCTCGTGGGTCCCTCTGTAAATACTGCCCGGTTTTATACATTGTGTTTCTATGTAAATGGGCTTTCATCATTTGAACTTTCACCTAGATGGGCTAAGAAAACTGCTTGTACATTTCTTAAAAACACATCAACAGTGCAGACTATTTTAAGACCTAACATATGAGGATGAATAATTTTACATCCTTTTTGCTCTGCTCAAAGAACAGCCACGGCGGCTTGTCAAGCAGTTGGTGTCACAGCTCAGCATCACGCACGTGCTGCCTGAGCAAGGGATTCAGTTTCTGCCAAACACCGCTTCCTGCTGAACCAGAGTGCCTAGGCTATGAGTCAGCTGTACCAGAAGCCACGAGGCTTTGACGCAGTCTTACGTTGCCTTATCTCCCAAGGCTCAAAATGTTTACTTCCTTCTCTCCAGTGGCAATGCCCAAGATGTTAGAAGTCCCGGTCCAGGGATGGCTTATGAAAATGTTCATCTTTCAGAAGTCATGGAGTCTGAAATGATTGCACACCTCCAAAATACTAAATAAATGAAATGGAAGATTGGAGAATTCGACAAGAAAATAGCAAATTAATAAATGGTCCAAAGTAGCATTTTAATGCTTGATGCCAACTCCATAGTTCAATACTCAATTTTCTGTGATGAAGGTACTAGGCAGATGGCAGATGTCAGAAGGAGCAAGGACAGAATGAACATGCTAATACATGGAAGTCATTTATGAATTTCCATGCTGCTCATCACTGAGTAATGTTTCTAATCATTTGATAGATGTGACTTCTATTAGTGCTACTTCAAACTGACGCTTCATCAAATTCCTCTGTCCCTTTCAAGTGTGAGAAGTCGTGTATCTTTGCCTTGATTTGATTCAGGAGAGCTGAAAGTTACAGGGCATCACACTGGTACTCACAGGGCTGGTGTGTGTGTGTGTGTGTGTGTGTGTGTGTGTGTGTGTGTGTTTAGAAATTCTGCAATCTCCTCTAAGACAACCTGGTGTGGTGTGTGTGTGTGTGTGTGTGTGTGTGTGTGTGTGTGTGTGTGTGTGTTTAGAAAGAAATTCTGCAATCTCCTCTAAGACCACCTGGTGTGGTGTGTGTGTGTGTGAGAGGGGGGGGGGGGAGAGAGAGAGTTTAGAAAGGAATTCTGCAATCTCCCACCTGCCCCAGCCAGGCACAACACAGTTATCAGATATCAAGCAATGGAATCATATCACACACTAATGCTAAGGTAATTCTCTTAGTGTTTCAAAGACTGAGATCCCGAGACAAGCACAGGAACACATTAGGGGATTTTATTCAGCTTATGCCTCTCATTGCCCTCTCAGAACGGAAATGTGTCATCATACTTCAGTTTCCTGAGGTCACAAAGATAAGAAAATATCTACTTTGATTTCAAACAGAATCATTTATAGATAAAAGAAGTCCCCCTCCATAAAATTAAACAGCTTTTCAAAAAGCCTCTCACCACAGTTAGTAATAATTTATGCTTGGTGAACAGGAAAATATGCTGAAATTATTCATTTTACTGTGTGTGGCACCTATCAAAAGGGCAAACTGATAAAGGAAAAAATGACGGTGAGGTAACTTACTGCACTTGCAAATCTAATATAAAAGGGTTTTATAATTCTTGTTTCAGGCAAAGAAGAAAATTAATTTTGAAAGTGAAAAAACAGAAAATTCCTATTATTTTCAAAGTCATGGTGGCTGACATTTTACCACATAGATAATTTCAGGGACTGGTTTTTTTCTTTGTCCTCTGAGATAAAAGTTGCTCTGTTTTTGACCCCCAATCAAAAAATTATTCACAGTAGACAATCTCTGGTGATGAAAGCAGAAACTGGCTGAATTTTCCCAGCCACATCTTGTAGACACTCGAGAGCTGAACGGCACTACCTCATTCTTTTCTTTATCTTTTCTCTTTTTTTTTTAACCAACCAAGATATGTATAGTTTATACTGTTACTATTTCTGAGTGAGACTTTGCTTTCTTATCCAGTTTTAGGATACACTGTAAGCCATGATGTTCACCGCTTGGTTTATTCCAGAGAGTTTTTAAAACTCCTTACATGTAAATAATTGTTCAGAGAACATCTGTAATTTTTCTGCTTCATGTAGCAGATAGGACATTAGCTACAGTGTGAAGTCTGGGAAATTAACTGGAATTAAAGCTCAGAAAAATATGTCTTAACTCATGAGGCACACTTTTATCTTTCTGCAGTATCGGATAATGAGGTCTTTATCATAAATTAAAGGTATTGCATGAAAATTTGGAAACTGTAAGGGAAAAACACAGTTTGAAGCATAGATTTGGCAACTTCAGTCTATTTAAGCTCATCATAATAGTATGGTTGAAAACCCTGAGATAATATACTTCAGTCACATGGCTTATGGCTCATTTTTCTTAAAGGAATTTAACCATAAGATTACTAGGTTTGGGAGGCAAAGCTTTTTTAAGTCTACATTCTTGTCTAAATTTATGTTTGAAAGAGTCCAAGCAGTGGTGTCCACTGAGAATTCTTTGTGAGGTTAAGTTAATCCTGAAATATAGAAATAACTACATTGAGGCAGACATCTGCATCACAAATTGTCAGAAGCCAGGGAAATTTTTCTTAATCTAATGGAGAGAAGAAGGCTACCCCTTTGCATCATAGATGGGGATGACTTTATTTCTCTTCTCTTTAAACCATATCTCCTAATACAATCACAGGGGCCAGTGGAGGCTTTGTGGGGATCAGTCCATCTGTGACATAAAAAAAAAAAATACAAAACACCATTGATGTAGGGTATCTTTCTGTATGCTATGAATATCATTCATTAATAAAGGAACTGTCCTGGCCTATGGCAGGCATCTCAGAAGCAGGTGGGAAATCCAAGCATAGATACAGGAGAAGGAGGGCAGAGTCAGGGAGATGCCATTCAGCCGCCCAAGAAACAAGATGTAAACAAATGGATAAGCCATGGACCATGTGGTAGGATGAATGGGTTGAATTAAGATAAAAGAGCTAGCTAGCAATATGCCTGAGCCATAGGCCAGGCAGCATGTAATATAAGCCTCTGTATGATTATTTGGGGCTAAGAGAGGGTCCAAACCTCTGGACTTCTGGCTGGGCAGGTCAGAAACCTCCTATTATACACCATAATGAATTTTTCCAGCCATAAAAAAAGGAAGTGTACGTTGTTGGCAGAAAAATAGATACACCTAGGCAATCATGTCAAGCAAATAAAACTAGCCTTAGAAAGACAAACATTGTATCATAGGTTTTCTCTTGTTTGTGGCTTCTAGATTTTATATAGTCACATAGAACTGTGTGTATGTATGTATGTGTGTGCATGTATGCATGTATATATGTATTTGTAGATATGCATGCATACATGTGTATGTAAATGTGTATATATATTCGTGTATTTATGTGTATGTATATGTGTATGTGTTATGCATGCATATATGTATGTGTGTGTGTGTATTAAATGGAAGTAGAAATAAAATTGACTAGAGAGACAGAGAGGTTTATGGTAACAGAAAAGGAGAGAAAATGGAAGGCAGAATGAAACAGACGTGGGGGGGGTAATAAATCCACCAGTAAGAAAATTAAAACAAGTATGTAAAACATCAGCCCAGGAAAGATGTTCTCTTAGGAGGTCCAGTGCCCTCCTCCTCACTTTTGGAAGCAGTGGGAGGCACAGTATATCCTGCTCCATGGTAACCTGAAGCCTAGAGGCAGCACTGGAGGCTAGTGAAGTAAGTTTCCAAAAGATTAGCCAATCAAGGCTTCCCGTGTCCTCCTGAAACTTGGTCATCACTACTGCTCAGTAAGCTAAAGACTCCAAGGAGTCCTTTTTGCATTAATAATTACTTCACACCTGATGGAAACCTAAGACCTGCTTAAATACTTCCTTTCCCTGCCCTTGGTCCTGTAACACGAGGTTTCTGGCCCTATCTAGCTAGAGGTCTAGATGCACAGCTCTGACCTGCCTGCCCTGCTTAGCACCCCAAAATGACTCAGATACTTATATTATTTGCATGCAGTTTGGCCTATATCTCTGCCATATTGCTAGCTAGCTCTTTCATCTTAATTCAGCCCATTTCCATTAATCTGTCTTGCCACATGGCCTGTGTTTGTTACCTTACATGCTGATTCTTTGGCAGCTGGATCACATCTGACTCCGCCCTCCTCCTACCTATGCTCCAATTTCCCTGCCTATTTCTACCATGCCTGTCAATGGGCCAAACAGCTCCTTTATTTAAAGAATGATATTCACAGCATACAGGAAAAACATTCCCACATTGTGGTCCTCAGTGTGCCATAGAGGTTCCCAGTTCTGGACCTTTCTTTAATGTTACGCTGACTTCATTGTGAGGAATTGGTGAAAAGGCCTGGTTTGGGTAGGCGGCAGATACTCAGTTTGCCTACCAAGGATAACTTGTCACAAATTGACACTGACATATGGCACTCCACCTACCCTGCCAGCCTTTCTTCTCACACTGAGGAAGCACTACCATTCTAGAAATCCTGGGCTTTGGGTCAAATACATTTGGATTTAAATTTCAGCAACTGGATCCAAACGTGTTTGAATTCAAGATCTTTGAATAAACTACCTCCCTTGTGCCCATTTTCTCAGTGATAGTGGACTGTTATAAAGTGGTAACCCAAGCCCAGCACATCATACTGAGTCAGGTACATGGGATAGAGGTGAAGGAGATTGCTGTCACTGTCGTTCATTCACAGAGATACTGAGCAAGAGGAAAATCCCGCCCATTAGTGAGAAATCAACAAGCATCTACTCTTTTTCCTTTCATTAAGGTTCACCTGAGTTAGCATGGGTGCCAAGTGAGATTTAGGGCCTGAATTCAAGGAACTTTTTTGCACTCGCTGACACTAAGTATCCTGGCTGTGCTCACACCCACTGCTCAGTCATCTTCAATCATCTTCATCCACGTATTTCCAGTTCTGTCTGGTCTTCCCTTTCTCACCTCTCTGGCCCTCTTTTTCCTTATGCTAAGACCCTCCCTCAGCCCCCAGTTCCTTCTAGGCAGGATCTCAAGCCCTGTCCTTTCTTCCAAGGGCTTCTCTCTTTCCATTCTCTCATTCTCCTCAGAGGTGCCAGAATTTATAACAACAGAGGAAGCAGGCTTACTTACATTTGCATCTATTATCTTAATCAAATTGAGCACCTTTATGACAAAGAAATGCAGAAAGGCCCGGATGTTTTTCACAAGGAATTAAAGCTATTATTCCACAAATGATATAGACAACCAAAAACAAGCGTGTGAATAACATCTTACCTAGCTAAGGAGTTTCATTGCCTGAGTTTTCCAGACAACAGTACTATATGGGAAATTGTTGATGGAATATATTCATTCTGCACAGATTTGGGAAGAAGATAATTTAGAAAGCAAATCCTTGGGAAATGATAGAAGGCATGAATAAATATTCAGATTCAAAAACACTGCAAAAATAGTAACAACAATGATAATATGATTTTTCAAGAATCTTAGACTGTAAATGTAATGCTTTTTCTTTATGATCAGAAGACCAAACCATGCATGAGTGTTTACAGCCTGGCTGGTGATGTGTCCCTTCTGGGAACCATTAACCCATCCTTATAGATGGTGCATAATCCTCATCAGAACCAGAAACTGCTTAAATCCTAAAAACGCCATTAGTGATATTGGGTAGTTGATTAGATTATAAGATAATATTGAAATTCCTAGGGATAATTTATTTCCAGTCATGAATTAAAGAGACCCACACTAAACAGGATAGGTTGGGTAACTAGCAATTCTACTGACTTAGAGTCAGAAATTTTTCTTTTGAAAATAAAGCCATTAACTCTTCAAAGACAACTAAATACAAACAAGGCCACCTCAGTTGTATGGTCAGATGAAAACACATGAATGGAAAGCAACCATTTATTTAGACTGGAAAATATCAGGAAAATGATGACCATGACCCTTGCAATTAGCTTAGAAATAGAAAGGTTAGGCATGGTAAGCATGGGTATGTAGGGTAGAGGGAGTAGCAGCATGCAGCAGGGGTTTCCTCCTGAGAACATGCCTCAGTATGCTGTCTGTACAATGCTAATGGCAGTGCTACAGCCTATGACAACCTTTCTCTGGTAATGCAGAGTTCCCGAAATAACACAGTAACACACACAATAGCATTGCTCCTATTCCACAGTTAGAGGGAAGCTAATTTGCCAGCTACCCAGTACAATAAATAAAAAAAATCTCAGTATGCTCATGTGTATATCTATCATCGTTTTAATGTGAGCTTGTGACTGAAAGAAGGCAGCTAAATCAGTTATGACAGGACAGTGATTCCCCAATAGCTTTAATGACATAAGTACCAACTAGCTATGTCTGGAGCCTTGTGAACCTTGTCTGTTCTTATTACGTGCATCTCTTTACTAAACACAGTATTTAATGCTGGTGGGGACAGTCACTAGTCTAGCATCTTTTGGAAGGAATTATTTTTTTTCTGAATTGTTGTGATTACTAAGGAATTGAGCCCTTTTTCCTGGAATCTTTCTTCTCATCAGACACACAAGCTCTCCAAGGACATTTTGATATTTCTCCTGGCTAGACTCTGGGGACCTTATCAAATGCATGGTGCAATAAGCTAATATTTCACCAGAATGTAAAAACATACGGTGTGGGGTGTTAGAATCATATTCAGGTTAAATACTAAATTCTCTGAAGTTTAAATATTTTAAATCAATGTAAATGATTTCAAACACAATATCCAATCAAAGCCTTCCTTTTCCCGTGGCCTGATTGATGGGAACTTTACATTAAAATTGCCTATTCTGTCCCAAATATGGATAATATATAATTCACAGCTGATATCAGTTCCCTTGAGCTTCTTGAGAATGGATAAGTGTCTGAAAACATCAGCAAATAGACCTTAAAGCGAGGCAGAAATCTATAAGCCATTCCATGCCTTGTCAATAGTATGAGGAACACAGGGTGAGATTGCAAACCAAGCAACCTTTGGACGACCTCTCCCTCCCCCAGCCCCAGAAAAACAATGAGTGGACCACTCCTTGGACCTTTGTTTAAGGATGCTGAGAGTAAGAATTGTGAGTTCCTGCTCCCCCACAGATTTAAAGTAACCACAACCCCTTCTATTCAAAATGGCTTTATAGTTGATAACCTGGGGTCCAAGAAGATAAGATATTGCTGAGTTCAAGAATTCAGAAATAATTCACACAATCACACAAGCAACACATCCAAACAGTGGCAGTATGACCCATGGGAGATGAGACAGATGGACCAGGGGAACAAAAAGATATTTCAAAGTGGAAGGTAGAGTATGAAACAGAAAATGAAGAATTTTCAGGTGCCCTGAAATCATTACCTCCAAATAAAGTAAGAAAACAGTGCTGATATAAAACTAAACTTACCACTGATTCATTGTGTGACTCAGGTAAATTTCTTAATCTCTTTGGGCCTGAGTTTCTCTATGTACTGATTGATCTTAAACAATGTGTAGGTTACTCTCATTTTTCCAAAGCCTATGATTTTGTGACCATTACTGATAGTAATTATAATTATACAAGAAAGGAAGAAGAGGGGAGGAGAAGGAGGAATGAAGGACAGGGAGAAAGTTAGTTGAGTTTTCTTGGCCTAGCTAATGACTCTGGAGCTCAGCAGCAGGGCCTTCGGCAAAAAGGCAAAGGAACAAATCCACGCCCTCAGTCTAATTGAATGTGGATGACTTCTGTGCATCACCATGGAGACCAAAGGGAAGATCTCCCCAGTAAAGGTCAAAGACTACAGAGAAGGCATGTCATTATGATAAATTCCTGTAATCCAACTAGATTAGTCCCTAATGCCATGAGCCTCTTGTTGGTTTTAAAAACAATATCTCAAAGTGGAGCCAACACCACCTACTTCAGAATTATCTAATCACAAATAGATTCCTACAACTCATCTATACCCTTGAGTCTGAATCTCTAAGGAAAGGACTAGGCAGACTGAATTTCTAAATTCTTCTTCTGATATTCTTTGTTTGATTATAAAGCCTGTGAATTACTGATCTACCAAATGAAGAGGAAAAAGGGTGAATACACAGCATAGTCATAAAATGTTCTGGCAGTGGAAGGTGGTGATGGTAGTTGTCTCTAAGGATGTCTGAGTTTCAAAGAAAACAAACCCTTCCAAATAAACTCTTTTTAACATCATTCTAGTTTTATTGTGAGCAGGAATTTTTCAAAACCAAATCTTTCTAATCCTAAGAGTTTTGAAAACACAGATTAAATGGTTTTACCATTTCTCAGAGTTTGAAAAAATTGAACAGTTTTCTTAGACAAATGTTCTACCACCAAGCTCTATACTCGGATGAATGTTTTTGTATAATAATGTTTATTAAATAAATAAACTTGATAAGTTTAAGCAAAATGTAGGTTTAATCATATGAAACAAAGCATGTCAAGAAGAATACTTAATGAAGATGCTCCCCTCAATTCAGCTGATGTCTGGTTGGTATCTTAGAATCAGTAGAGCCTTGCTGTCTTGGTCAATGCTTGTTGCTATGACAAAATACTTCATTAAAAAGAGGTGAGGTCATGTTTATGGAGATTAATAGAATGATGTTGGCATCATCTCAGCCCTGAATATTGGAGAAAAGAGTCACAGGTAAGACGAGAGACAAAAGAATTAGGAAAGGTGCCAGGTCCACATATGACAATCTACTCTGGTGGAAATGAATCTCCTTTGTAAAACCAGTATTAATCCTATCCACCAGTATAGCTGCTATAGCAAATATTCTAGTTCGTATTTAATGAAAACTCAGAGCCAAATATTGGGAAAAAGCTGAAATATCAGAGAGAAAACAAACCACAGTCAATTCTCACCCAGCCAACTTCTCAGTGTGAACAGGGTAAATGTTGTCTTCAAGAGTCCTCTGCCTGGCTCATCATTTCTACAGAATACCTGAATGTCTGCTTTCTCCTGCCTTAAATATCTTCCTTGCTCAATTGTTTTAGTTTCTGGTTCAACTCTGCATAATAATCTTAGAGTAAGGATTAAAGATGTGAGCTATTACTGTTTGGTTGTTAGGTCTTGAACTCATAGAAACACAGAAAGATCCATCTCCTGAGTGATGGAATTAAAGGCATAAATTACCACTTTGTCATCCCTGAGCTGAGATTAAGGGTGTAAATTACTACTCTCTAACCCTCATGGTTTGACTGTGGGTGATTCTGTTCTCTGATATTCCAGGCTGGCCATAACCAGATTACCTTCTATTAGGCCACTACTCTTCAAGGTTCCACCACCCCAACATATCAGATTGGTGCCACACTTCTGGAACATGAAACTTTATGATACAACCTGGAACAAAATCTATTCATAGCACTCACTGTGCTGCTATTTGTTTCCTGGGGTGTTCCCGGTTCTTACCAACTAACCTAAGATTCTCACAAGCAGAGATAATGGCTTAAGATCTGTCATATTCCTCAGGGCCCTTTGCTTAGTAAAATTCTAATGTAGTCTTTTCTGTAGCGTACAGTTCTTCCCCCCCCCCTTTGCAAGAAAACTCAGAAATTTGATCAAATAAAATATTTGCTTGGTTTTTTCATTTCAAGGTAAGCCACAACTTGTGAGATTCAAGAAGTTTTTAAAAATGCCAGGAGGACATAGATGAAAAGCTCAGGACCAGAGAGATATCAAGTCCATTTTCACATCATTTCAGAGGTAAAGAAGTCTGCATACAAGAACTCAGGACCAAAGGGACTGTATCTATAGCTGGACGAGGTAGGCAGACATCCTCTGCCAACGTGGCAGTTTCTAAGAATGCAATGACCTTATGTGGGATTCATTAGGAAGTGTCCCACTCAACCACTTAGGACTCAAAAGACTCAAAGAAAAAAATGGATGGTGGCCAGGATAAGGTAAGAACTAAGAAATGTCTGTGAAAGTTAAGTCAGCAACTCAAACTGCATTTTTTAAATCAAAGACTCAAACACAGAACATGCCAAAGTTACACTCATTTTTTTTCTGACATGCTAAAGGAATAAAGGTAGAAAAACATTTTTGTTTTCTAAAACTACCTATTATGTTTCTGTAAGAAGAAAAACTGTATGTACAGTAAATACTGAAATGTATAGCAATCTCCAATCTGAACCAAGACATTTTGTATACTGTCTGCATCACCTCTTTGTGTTTAAGGCCACCCTAATCTGTGCAGTCCCAAATAAGCCAGGGCTGTACAGTGAGACCCTGTCAAGAAGCAACAATATCAAAGGGGTCTAGAGAGATGAGTAAGAGCACCGGTTGCTCTTGCAGAGCAGATTTGGTTCCCCACACTCACATGGCAGCTCACAATCATCTGTAATTCTATTGTCTGGAGATCCAATACCTTCTTCTAGCCTTCCTCGGTACTGTATGTATACAATTCATATACACACAGTCAGGAAAACACTGATTCACAAAAAACAAAAAGTAAATCTTAAAAGCAAAGCAAAGCAATTCCTAACCTCTGTTTTATTTCTGTATAATATGGTCCATGTCTGCAACATCACCAGGGCTGCAAACAAGGTGAAAACTTTATAAGTGTTTTATGAAACATATCCTATAAAACGACTGGGTCAGGAAGTACACATGTCCCAGATTAAAGCCTACAAAGTCCCCAGAGAATACTGAGTGGCAAAGGTTTTTGTGGAAAAATGAAAAAAGAAAAGAAAAAATCCTGAACAGAGGCATGCAATCCATTGTAACACACACCTTTCAAGATAGTCACCCTTCAAATTCAGAATCGGTTCTATTTAATACAAAGGTCTACGTTTGTGTTCTTCAGGTAGTCCAAAATGAATGGGACTCTGATTCCAGGACCTGAACCCTACATGATACAAAGTAGGGGAACAGAAGAAGTGTTATAAGGATAAAAGATGGGGAAGGACTCGTTCATTGAAGACACTTATGAGGCACAGATAGAACAAATGCCCATTTATAAAAAGAGGAGCATGCAGAAGGTCAGGAACAGTTCATGGAATAGCTTTTGCAAGGCTCTAAGACAGGACAGAACAGAAATTCAATTGCATGAGGTCCCTTGCTTGCAAAGACACTCAGTGCCATAATCTCTAGGCAAATCCTCTTTTGCTAACTCAGCTTCTTACCTTTCTCCTTCCCAAAAAGACAAAAATGAAAGTTTTTTAGCAATAAGTCTTCCAGTAAATATGGGATATAGATAGTTGAAGGTTGGGGAGGCATATTTTGAAGCAGCAAAGTCCAATTTATAATTGGCCAAAGAGATAAATATAAAGACTAGAAAATGCAACTATCTTTTTAGTAAGTGAGCTATGGAAAGGGTTGTGATTATATTTTAGAGGTGCCAGACACCAGTGGGCTTTCAATAAATGCTTGTTAAATAAATGGCCTTACACTGTGCCTATACTTTGCCACAATAACCCGTGCCAGGGATATTGTTAAAAATTCATTGGTTCTGTCACCCTAATTCAGTGACTCATCCTCTGTCCTTCCTGCCCACGCAAAGAGACAGGAAATTTCCTGAGGCTAGAAAACATATAGTCTGCAATTTTTAATATTTAAAGAGCATTCCAAGATAGGAGTCTCATGCATAGCAAGTTAGTCCCTATGCTCAGGCTCCAGCTCCGCCTTGCTTTCTTAGTCACAGAAGGGAGGCAGAAGGACACCAGCCTAGGCAGATACACTTTTAATCAAAGACACAATTAGACTGCCTAACATGGTGAAAACCATAAGATCATTTTCAATGTGTACATTTTAAAATTCTATATGCATAAATTAATTCACCATAGCACTGCAGAGCTCTGATTATTCTTTAATTTATACAAATACTTGCAATTAAAATGCAACTACAGTGCAATTAAAATGACACTATAATTAAAATGCAGACAGAAGATTTATAAATTTATAAGTGAACCCCTTTGATATGCTCTTCGGTTCCATTAGTGCCATTTATGATGTATTGCTTGAAAGAAAAATAGAAAAATCTTATTTGGGGTTCATAAGGCCACCCCATCAAAAATCCACGCACCTTAGCATGCAAGGCATCATTTAGACTCACAGAGTATGTCACATGCTGAATATAGAGCATTACTGGCCAAAAGTAGCTCTAGAAAAAGACATCACCCAAAGAAGATGGAGATCAAGAGATTGATATACAATGCAGTGAAGAATAACTTAAAACTTCTGGTTTTCTAGTATTTCTTTAGTGTTAGTAGGATATATTTACATATTTCTCTTACTCAAACTAAGACACTTATTATGTAATTTCTCTATAGAAGAAAACATTCTATTAACAGAGACTGACCTGAAGCATCAACCATATACAATAAAAAACAAGAAAAAAAAAACTCACAAAGATGACAGCTCTGTTGAAGAACTCTGAAAAAAATAGTGAAACATTTTTTATGGGAAAGAAGGCGGCATAATACAAGCAGGCAGCAACCAGAGCCATGGTGTGCAAGAGACTCCAGTCTAAAGGACTGGATTTGGGTATGTGTGATTCATATGACAAACATTGATTGAATGCATCAAGGGTCTGGGATAAATTGGTATGTGGTCCTAGTCCTCTGGGAAACAATAGGAGAAGAAAAGAGATGTGTAAAAAAACTATACAATGGGACAAATGTGACAAGGCTCCCTCACATGTTTCAGAACATGACTACTGATAAGATGTTTTAGGAGGGAGAAAATGTGGAGCTGTCTCCACTGACAAGTGCCTCTCACTCCCTAGGGGCTTCGCTACTGCCTTGGTGACTGGAACAAATACATCTTGTAACTAGAGTTCAGAGATGTTGACCATCCTCAGTAGTTCCCTATACAAAGACTTTCACAGGAATTTCAAATGCCAAACGTTGTGCTAGGCATGTAGGAAAAACAAAACAAAACAAAAACAAAAAAACTACGTCTATAGCTGGGTGTGTGTAAGTTCAGCTCCCAGGAAGGAGACTAAGGCAAGAGGATTATGAGTCTGAGGCTAGCCTGGGCTCTAGAGAGAGACCCTGATTCAAAAGGGAGATGAAGCTAAGATGGTTCACAATTGTCCGTACTAAGAGGCTGACTCGTCTTTTATATAAACCAGACAGGACAAGTCCTGTTCTCTTTGGAATACAAGTTTTCCAGGAATGGATCTACCTTAGAAAACATATTTCATTTGGTTTAGACTTTACATTTATAGACACGACAGGAAAGCCAGTTCTGCTGCTTCTTCTCCTTCTCTTCCTTTATATTAGTTTTTTCTTTTTCATTGAAAATAAGTTTTTCATACAATAAATTCTGATCATTGTTTCCTCCCCTAACTTCTCCCAAATCCTCCCCTCCTCTCTCTACTCAATCCCATGCCTTCTCTCTCTCTCTCTCTCTCTCTCTCTCTCTCTCTCTCTCTCTCTCTCTCTCTCTCTCTCTCTCTCTCTCTCTCTCAACAGGAAGGCCAGCCATCAGAACCTCTGATCTACCCACAACTCCAATGGAAACCGTCTGCTCCACCAGAGGCCATGCCAACCACCAGAACCCCTGAACCCCTGCTCCAGCAAAGGATCCCCTCCTGAATCAGAGGCCACACTAGCAGCCAGAACTCCCATTATAAACCCCGGCTATTAGAAGTCTAAGCCCCAACTCAGGTGGAAACTCTTTCCTCAATAACAGGCCACCCCTGCCAAAAGACCAGAGAAGAAACAGAAAGCAATGGACAACCATCTAATAAAGACAAACTCAGAAATTGGCACCATGACCTATAATCACCCCAAACCCAGATGCCTAAACACCACCATGAGAACATGATCAACAGCGGTGAAGGCAATATGTCCCCATAGGAACTCAGATATCCTACTCCAGCAAGCCCTGAAAATTCCAACACATAGGAAGTGCAAGAACAAGACATTAAAACCAACTTTATGACAATGATAGAGGTCCCTAAAAAGGAAATGAATAAATCCCTTAAGAAATCAAGAAAGAGACAAAAAAATGGACAAAATGAATAAATACCTTAAAGAAAGTCAAGAAAAACTCAGTTGAAGAAAATGAATAAAACTATTAAAGACCTAAGAATGGAAATAGAAGAAATTAAAAAACACACAGACAAACTGAGGGAACTCTGGAAATAGAAATTTTAAGTAAGAAAAGGAGGTAAGAATCAACAGAACACAAGAGATGGAAGAGGGAACTCAGGCATTGAAGACACAAGAGAAGAAATAGATACATTGGTCAGAAAAATGTTTTAAAAAATTCCTGACACAAAACATACAGGAAATGTGGTGCACTATGAAAGACAAATAGAAATAGAAAAGGCCCAGCTCAAAGATCCAGAAAATATTTTCAACAAAATCATAGAAGAAAATTTTCCTTATATGCCTATAAAGGTACAAGAAGCATATAGAATACCAAATGGGTTGGACCAGAAAAGAAAGTTACCTAGACACATAGTAATCAAAACACTAAACACACAAAACAAAGAATATTAAAAAGCCATGAGGGTAAAAGGCCAAGTAACATATAAAAGGCAGATCTATTAGAATTACATTGACTTGTCAATGGAGACTCTAAAAGCCAGAAGGATCTGAACAGTTAACCTACAGACTCTAAGAGACCACAGATGACAGCTCAGACTATTATATCCAGCAAAATTTCCAATCACCATAAATGGAGAAAAAATAGTTTATTGCAAAGTCAAATTTAAACAGTGTCTATCAACAAATCCAGCCCTACAGAAGACATTAGGAGGAAAACTTCAATCCAAAGTAGTTAACTACATCCATAAAAACACAGAAAATAAATAATCTTACACAGGGGCATTGACATTCTTGCCTGTTTGTTCCTGCTTTCTGGGGGAGCGAATGGACCATCCACCATGGGACAGCTCCACTCTCCAAGAATTGTCTGAAGATTCAATTGTATCAGTGAGTGTTTATATAATTCCTTAATAAATACTAATCCTTTATATAACATATTGCTAATAAATTTCCCACAATATCTGGTGCCCAATGTGGGTTTATTCTCTGTGTGAGCCAGAGGCTGGAGCCCTGCGGTTCTGACCGGCAAGCCTGCACTTTCAGCTCCAGCTATAAAGCAGCAGGACATTCAGAGAAAGAAAGAACCTAGTGTACACCACTCAGTGATTGCTTTTAAAATATAGACATTTAGGACGGTTGCAAGATAGTTTTCTATGATTATCCTTCATGTCACATCTTTAACAAAAGAGTCCAAGATGGACTTACCCAGTACTCTGAGAATGGTTATAGATGTTTATAGTCAGTTCATTAGGATCTATCCACTGTCTTAGCTTTTACAGGATCCCAAAGAGACGCCACCACCCACAAGTCAGCAGGAAGCAACATTATGAAAAACCATGCTCCTCTCAGGATAAGTTTAGTCCTCTGAAGGTTATAGATAATTATTCTTATAAGATAGTTTTAAGTTAAAATTGGGGTGAGGGTAGAACAATAATATAGACTCAGGAATCCCTTTTAAAGAAGAGAAAGGGGAATAGATAGGATAGACATAGGTAGATTGTTGTATATACCTGCAAACAATTATTAGACAAATATGAGCCAAAGACAATTTGCATTAGTATAGATGCTTGTGTATTGATACAAATGTGAAATCATTTTATATGTTAGATTGATATAATTTGTATATTGATACAAATTTAAATCTGAAAATATTTTATATGCCTAAGGTAATCTGTATATTGATACAAACTGAATCTGTAAATTTTGCACCTTTCTACCTCTGTTTAAAATATTTTGCACATTGAAGCATATTATTGTCATTTTCATTATGCAATTTCTACCTCTGTTTAATTATACTAGTCATAATATATAATTATATTAGCTATAATATATACATAAGATGTTTTGTATATCTGTTTATATACTTTGTATATGATATATATATTTAGAATACTGTGGTCATTTTTCACATTACATGTACCTCTGGCTAATGTTTATATTATAGTCATTCTGGAAGTCATCATTCAGAAACCATACACCCATTTATAGATTCCTAATTTTATGATGTAAGTTTCAGTCTTTAGGAGGATAAGAACTGCAGATCACTGTTACTTAGGTTTGCCATCTATAGTGAAGTTGTTTAGGTTTCCCAGATATATACTAGAGTATGTCAGCTAGACAGGAGTTTTCAATCAGTTCATAGACCTGGAGAATATGGCATTTAACATTTTATTATTCATAATTTGGTTATGAGAGACATGACAACTCCTGACATCACTGTTCCTTTCCCAAGATGGTGTTGAGCATCAAGGACCCTCCACTAGGAGTTTGTCTTCCTTGGCAGACAATGGCCTGTTGGATAAAGAATTGCTCTTATCTCAGCCATGGTCAATATGCATGCTGTCCAATTCAGATGAGCAGGATGAAGGATAGAGACTGCTGAAACATGCCTAGACTGGTTAAGATGGTTTCTCAAAAAATTTCCTGCTTTGGAAGAGATCTGTCCGATATCATAGACCTGTAGCCAGAATTGTGGGTGCTCCAACTGTGTAGAAAAGCCATGGGTGACTGTCCAAATAGCTGACTGTTGCTGTCCTCTCCTAAATTTTAGAAGCTACTCTCTTGTGTTCTCAAACTTCAGGTAATATTTTTTCCTTCTCAAGTCTTAATGGGGTTGAAGTCTAGACAGTTAAGGTTACTACCATCTTATCTCTTAGCAAAGAGTGTTCAGGTGTTAGATTGTTATTATTCAAGATAAACCGCTTTGAAGTGATTCCTGTACCTCACCACTTTCCAATACTCTAGACATGTAGGATGTACCTTGTATTTGTTGTTTTTCAGTTGTAGTTTGACCTTGTTCATAATTTTCCTTTTCCTCCCCCAGACATTACCTTATAGTGATTTTTATTAGTGTAGTCTTACGCTTACTTTAAAACTTTCTTAGTTAAACACAAGGGGGAGATGTAGTAGGATTCAGATGTTAGCTGGCAAAGCTTGGAGTATCAGGAGTCTGAATGGGGTGTGGCCAGACCCCATTGAGACACAGGGGCATGAACATTCCCTCCTGTTTGTTCCTTTTTCTGTGGGAGTGGATTGACAATCCATTTTGGGACAGTTCCATTCTCCAAGAATTGTCTTAAGATTCATTTGCATCACTGAGTGTTTATATAACCTCTTAATAAATATTAATCCTTTATATGATATATTACTAGTAAATTTTCCATGATACTGGACAGTAGAAAAATTTATTTCTATAGAAAAGAGAACAAAAATCTCAGTAAAAACCATAAAGCAAATGTTTTGACCAACTTCTATAAATGAACAAAGGCCAAAGTTAAAAATATAAAGAAGTAATGTTGTTACTGAAGGTTTGGTGGACACGGGCAGATTTAACAATAATTACATTCAAATTGGCCCCTTTGGAGGTAAATGTTCAATTTTTGGGAACTGGGGTATTGTCTGAGGTAAAACAGAATACAAGATGGCTTGAATGTATAGGTACAGAAGGACAGAGAAGAAAATTAAAGCATATATGGCTAACATTGCTATGAGTTTATGGGGATGAGACTTACTGTAACAATGGAATACTCAGATTAACATTCCTCCAAACACAGAAGTGAATCATAAACTAACATATGTCTCTGGAAAAAAACATTAGAAGATATTATAAGAAACAGTCACCAGCCATTCAGGTTGTATAAGAACAAGGTACAATAGCTGCTGATCTTCCAAAGGCACCCACAGCACAACCTTTAAAATGGTCAACAGATAAGTCTATATGGGTGAATCAGTGGCCTTTAACAAAAGCGAAATTGTAGGCCTTAGAACAGCTGGTACAGAAGGAGATAAATGCTCAGCATATTGAAGAATAAACCAGCCCTTGGAATTCTTCTATATTTGTTATTTAAAATAAATCTGGAAAATGGACAATAATAACAGATCTAAGAACAGTAAACAAGGTGATCCAGTCAATGGGTTCTATACAATCTGGAATTCCTTTGTTGTGGTAGGATTTAGGTGTTAACTGATAAGGTTGGGAGGTGTGTTTATAGAGTTTTGGGAGCCTGAAGGGGGTGTGGCCAACCCCGTTTAAAAGGGGCTGTTGAGATTTTAAGAGTTTGTTTTGTTTTTGTTTTTTTAGAAATTAGATCAATATTTATTGTTTAGATTATCTTAGTGTTAAAAAATTGTCTTAAGGTTTAACTTATAATCATAAATGTTAAAATATCTTTTAATAAATATTAATCCTATATTTAATGTATTACAAATAAAATATATTACAAATATAATTGTAAATGTTAAAATTACTAATTTATATTTAATATATTACAAATAAAATTTATTACAATACCTTGCCTTCTCTGTTACCTAAAGAATAGCCTATTAAAGTTATTGATTTTTTTTAAATTATTTTTTATAATACCTCTACAAGAATGAGACAAAGAAAAATTCGCCTTTACAATCCCCACTTACAATAAATCTCAGACTTTAAAGAGATATCAATTGAGGATTCTCTTTCAGGAAATGCTAAATAGTACCATTCTGTGCCAGTATTTTGTACAAAAGCCATTAGAAGTAATACATAACAAATTCCCACAGTCTGTGATTTACCATTACATGAATGATATCTTGTTGGCTGATTCAAATATAGATACTTTAGGAAAAAATGTTTGAAGAAGATAAAAAAAAATGGCTAGTTGGGGATTACAAATTGGCCCTGAAAAAATACAAAGAGGGGATTCCATTAATTATTTAGGTTATAAAATAGGTCAATAAAAAAAAAATCAGACCCCATAAGGTACAAATCAGGAGAGATCGATTGCAGACAATGATTTTCAAAAATTGCTAGAAAACATTGCCAATTTATGAACTACTATTGAAATAAAAAATGATGAACCGAATAATTTATTCAAAACCTTAAATGGTGACAAGGACTTAAATAGTCCAAGAAAATTGCCAGTTGAAACTGAGAATTGGTGTTGGTAGAAAAGAAATTACAAGAATGCACATGTGGATTTTGTGGACCCAGACTTAATTGCATTCTGGTTATCTTACCCTCTAAGCATTCTCTTACAGGAATAGTAACCCAAAGAGAACATATTATATTGGAATGGATACTTATACCACATGAACTGAGTACACATGAACTAAGTAAGAAACTAAAGACATATGGGGGAAAGATTTCTGATTTGATTTTTAAAGAAAAAATTAAAACTTCGACAAGTGACAGGAATGGATCCAGAAGAAATTGTTGTAGCTTTAACTAATAAAGAAATTGACAAATTATGAGAAGAAAGTAAGTATTCTAAAAGAACTTGCAATAATTTCTTGGGGAGAGATTAACAACATCTATCCTCAAAGCAAAAGAATTAAATTTCCAAAGAAAACTAATTGGATTCTTCCTCATGTTGTACAGGATACACCAATTTCTGGAGCCCCTACATTTTATACTGATGCAAACAAATCAGGAAAGGCAGGTTACAAATCAGAAAATGTAAATAAAGTAGCTCAAAGCCCTCATAAACCTGTTCAAAAGTCAGAATTAAATGCTTTCATGATGGCATTAATATATTTTACAGAGCCTCTTAAAATGGCCACTAACTCTGTGAATGCAGAAAGAGTTGTTTTATACATTGAAACTGCTAATTCTATTAATGATGAGTCAGAACTAACTTCATTACTTATTCATTTACAAGAAATAATCAGGACTAGGAATCATCCCTTCTATATAACACACATTTGATCCCATATGGGTCTTCTAGCACAAGGTAATAATGAAATTGATAAATTATTATAGGAAATGTGCTAGAGGCCTCAGAGTTTCATAAAAATCATCACACAGATAGCAAAGGTTTAACAAAGATTTCTCCATCACTTGGCAACAAGCCAAAGATATTGTAAAAAGGTTTCCTACCTGTACCTTCTATAACCAAACTTCATTACCAGCAGGAAGTAATCCTAAAGGTTTACATAGAAATGAAATTTGGCAGATGGTTGTTTTATTTTACAGAATTTGGAAAATTAAGATATGTTCATTGTACAATAGATACGTTTTCAGGATTTCAATGGGCAACTGCTTTGAATTTAGAAAAGGCTGATTCTGTAATTACACATTTGCTAAAAGTTATGACCATCATGGGAATACCTTTACAAATTAAGACTAACAATGCTCCAGCATATGTCTCTAGTAAAATGAAACAATTTTTTGCTTATTATAATAATAAAGCGTATTACAGAAATACCACACAATCCTACAGGGCAAGCAGTCATAGAGAGATCAAATCGAGCTCTAAAGGATATGCTAAATAAACAGAAAGGAATAACAAAGACCCCCAGAGATAGAGTACATAGTGCTTTATTAACTTTGAATTTTCTCAATGCTAATGAGAAAGGAACAACAGCTGCTGAAAGGCGTTGGACTATAGAAAAAGACAGCTGAACTAAATCAGCCTGTTTACTTCAAAGATGTACAAACATCTGAATGGAAGCCAGGATATGTGCTACGTTGGGGAAGGGGTTTTGCTTTTATTTCTACAGGTGAATAAAAGCTATGGATATCACCAAAATTAATAAGACTCGATTTTAAGTAAAGAAACTTTATGAAAATGAGAAATGATGACTTATCCACCCATGTGACAATTCTTTAAGTTGTAAGAAAAACAAAATGTTGAGGCAGGTTTTTGTTTATGTCTTTACAAAAAACTAGAAATACCCATCTTCAAGAAGTCAAAAGACCTTGGACATCTAGACCTCTAAAGCAGAAGGGAAATTTACCAACAACGGAATATCAGATCTATTGGTAACAATATACTCTACAAGGTAAAATCTCATTGCTTAACATCTATATCTCTTTATTTGTAGGAGAAGTTAAAGTCCCAGTTTAATCATAAACTAAAGCTGACTTTGGAATCTGAGTTTGGCTCTCTCATTCTCTAAACTCAAGCATGCTTGTTAAGAGAAAATGCAAAATCTCTGTATCATATCAGAAGAGCTACCTAATATGGGAAGAATATCTAAAAATAAGAAACTATTCTATTGTTACTAATCCTATGCTGAATAAATGTTTATATCAAAATTTATAAGATTATGTATATATTTTAAACTTTTTGTCTTAATATTGACATTCATATAAAGTGCCAGTTAATTCTAAAAGAATGCTTTATCTAACTTCCTGTACATTGTGTTGGGTTTTAGCATTTTATCAGTTTTCTGCAGTGAACCATGACAATGCCAAATTATGAACTTTGAAGTATCCAAAAGGAAGATGGGGCCACACAACAAATGTATGACAAAGCCACTAGGCTGCCAATCACCAACCAAAGATCAGATTTGGATTACAAACTTCTCAGGACAATTTCAAGGCAGCTCACTGAGATGATCCAGCTTCACAGACTACTATGGCCAGAACTTGAGACAAGTTGTGTGCTTTCCTGTTATGCAGAGACTGGACAACAAATGACACAGCTACTTATTTCAGGACTTGACAATTAGCAAAACTTTTCTTTTCATGATCCCCTAAATATGCTGTCACCCCCAGACAGCAGGCAGTAAATTTAAGAGTATGGCTCCCACATTCCCAAGAGATGGGGTGTGTGGTTTTTGGTCTTTCAGTGGGTTATAGATGATTGTCATTGTTTAGGGTAATTATAAATTATTATTAGTTATGTTAGGAAAAAGCTAAACAAGAGAGATTAGATTCAGGGTTCTTGTTTGAAAAAAAAGAAAAGGGGATAGAGATATGATAGGATATAAGGGTAGATTACTGAATCTACATTTAAAAAGCAATTACTAGTTTTAAATAGTTTACATTGGATTCAATTTTTATATAAGGTGTATAAATTGTGTATATATAAAGTTGATATTGATTCTGTTACTAAACATATATCTCTATGCTTGTTCAAGGTATTATACCTATACAGTTCATCTAACAATGTAGATGAGAGTTATTATTACCAACTAATTAGAATATAAAGAAATGCAAGTCAGTAGTTAGACATTACAGTCAAACTTATAGTCATATTAGATATGTTTAGAAGATCAAACAGATATATTTTACATGAACAGGTCTTCAAACACATATCCTTAGAATATGACATTTAAGATATTTTAGTAACATAAATTCTTTTTATTTTTATGACAATGAGACATCTGCTCCTGGCAGCACTAATCTACTTCAGAGAAGATTATAGACATAAAAAAAAAAAACCAAACTCCACATGGACTTGACCTTCTTTGTGGTAAAAGTTAGCCACTGGGCAGGAAAGTGTTTTTGCCTTGACTGCTAACAGAATGATGTTCAAAATGGACAAGCAGGACACACAAAAATGAACTGTCAAAACTTGCCAAGACAAGGTAGAAAAGTCTTTGACAATATCCTGCTTCACAGAGAAGTCTGTCAGATATGCTTGGTCCTATAGGCTGAAGACAGTTCCTTCAATGATAAAACGAACCTTGGGTAATTATCCAGGCACACATGTTTTATTTCTTATATCTTTTGGAAGTTTCTCGCTTGCACATCCTGTTTACTTAGTTAATATTATTTCCTTCTTTGGTCTCTGAGGGAGTCAAAGATAAGATAGTTACAGTTATAGTTTTCTATTGGTAGTTTTATAAAAGAAACTCACTTAGAGGTTAAACTGTATAAGTTTGAGAGACATCAAAAGATACTTTTCACTTAGTAATACAAGTTAGATAGAAAGTAAATTGGGTACAATCCTTTGGACACACCAAAATGGGATAAATAATGGAATATTTTCTTTGAATTTGCCAATAATAATTGATAATCATGTAATTATTGTTTGTATATATTGCATACAATTATTAAACCTATTGTACATGGTTTTTCTTATGTTAGTTATAACCTTTTTATTTTTGACACAAAAGGGGATATACGGTGATATATTTTATATTTAATAAAATCAGCCTGGAATATCAGATAACAGAATCACTCACAGTCAAGCCATGAGGGGCAGAGAGTAGCATCTTAACCCTTTAATCCCAGTGTAGGAATGCCTGAGTGTTGACTCACATCTTTAATCCTATTACTCAAAAGACAGAGATCTTTCTGTATTTATGTGAGTTCAAAGCCTAAAAACAACACAACAGTAGCTCACACCCTTAATCTTAACTCTAGAATTTTGATGCAGAATTGAACCAGGAAGTGAAACTGGGCAGAGAAGATATTTAAGACAGGTGGAGGCAGATATTCAGGTATTCTGTAGAAGCAAACAGCCAGGTGAAGAACTCTTGAAGATAGCTTCTACCCTGACAAGTTGTCTAGATGAGAATTAACCTTGGTCTGTTTCCTTTCTCTGATATTCCAGCTTTTCTTCAATATCTGGCTCTGGGTTTTCATTAAACACCAACTAGAATTCATGCTTTAGTTATGCCATATTTGGGTCATTATTTCTAAAAGGCCTGCTCTTTTTCTTTGGTAGGAAATGGGGGAGGAGCGCACCTGCGTGAGAGGGGAGAGGGGGGAAGGTTGAGGAGAATTAAGGAAGGGGAAATGTGGTCGGGACATAAAGCATGAGAGAAGAGTAAAAGAAAACAGACAACTTTTAAAAATGGAATTCTGCAAAAACAAAAGAGCACAATAAACACTACGCACATACACACAGAGAGACAGACAGACAGACAACAAAAACACAAAATTAGAAACTAATATACAAGCAAAAGACCTGTAAGATATTTTTAAAGGCCAAGCAAGGCAATATAAGACAAAAAAAAATCTGTAAATATGCCTTTGCGTTCATTTTTCTAGTGGATTTACTGCCTGACATACAGCCCGCCCTCAACTGTGGTTTATGTTAGGATTGTATACATATTTTGCTATGGTTTGCATGTTCCCAGTTATCTGATGATAGATGTCTATGGAGGCAAGTAGGAACATGGCAGAAGGCAGCAGCGGATAGCAGGAGGCACTTGAAGCCATTTCTTTGTAGAAAAGAGCTTTATTGTGAGATGAATATGGTTATGATTAACAGAGGGGTCGTGACTATAATAGCAGAGAAGGCAAGAAGAAAGAAAAATAAAGGAAGAAGAAAAGAAAATAAGAGAGAGATGGGAGAGCTTCTAGGAGAAACAAAGGAGAGAGGGGGTGTTTGACATCAGGGCTCAGAGAGCATGACTTTAGAGGCTAACATTTCATATACCTGGTAAGACTCCATTAGACAAAGATAACTTTTCCTTTGCAAACAGATGTCACCTGGAGACAGCCTCTTGATTAGGGAAGAGAAATTGCATCTATTTCTTCCTTTCTGTGCTGGGACCCCTTCTGGGCTGCTACCCATTCTGGCTTGAGCCTATATAGATCCTCTGCATGCTGTCACAGTCTCTTTGAGTTTGTATGCATGTGAGTCCTGCTATGTCTGAAGAAACACTATTCCTTGGTTTCTTCCATCTCTTCTTTCTTTCCACCTCCTTTTCTGCACAAGTCCCTATGTCCTGAGGGAGAGATATTTAGTGTAAACATCCCATTTATTACTAATGTTCTGAAGTCTTCCACTCTGTACATTTTCTAGTCATGGGTCTCTGTAATAGTTTCCATCTACTGCCAGAGGAAGCATCTCTGATGATGACTGAGTGAGACACTGATCTACGGGTACAGCAAAACATCATTTTTTTGCTAGGTTCCTTTAGCATTACAATAATATAGATCCTTAGCTGTCTAGTCTCAGGCTCTTGGCCACTGAAGCTGTGTCAAGCACTGGTCCCATCTCTTGTAGCAGACCTTAAATCCCATCACAGATCAGCTAGTTACTCCTACAGCCTTTGTGCTACTATTGTTCCAGAATATCATGAAGGCTGATAACTGTTATAGATCTCAGGGTTTATAACTGACCTGGTGGTAACTGTTTTCCTTTAGAAGAACTCAGAGTGCCCTTCAGTACCACGAACACTAGTCAGTAGGTGTGAACATTCAAGATAGGCAGCAGTTTGACTTCTCCTGTTCAGTTAGTTGTGTGATTATTATTTTCAGCGACAAGGCCTGGACATAAAGGTATGGAAAGCAATCAATAGCTTTGCCAATAACAAAGTTGTTTCCATGGGGACTCTTTGGCCAACAACCCAGGTAGATGTAACCCATTCCTGGCACTGGAAGTTTTACTTGGTGTCAAAAGATGTCTAGTTAGGACATTGTCTCTCCCATTATTTGATGAGCTCACTTATATTTCACACACGTACATGTGTGTATATATGTATATATATATATGTGTGTGTGATATATAAATGTGTATACATATTTATGTGTTAATATTCTACAGTAATGCTTCTGTATGACTCCTCAAGTGGCCCTAGTGTTAATTGTCCCTCAGGTTACCCTCTTTTACCCTGTCCTCTGTCTCGTCATCGAATCCTCCCACACCAGTCTTCCTCCTTTTTTCATAACTATATATCTAATTTCCCCTTCTTTGGAATATCTTTCCCTCCCTGCCTAATCTCTGTAGTTATTTATATTGTAGTATGTTTATCAGAGGCTTAAAAGCTAACATCCACACATAAAAGAATACAAACAGTATTTGTCTTTGGGAGTTCCGGGTTGTGTCATTGTGGTGGCTTGTGTAAGAATGACCTCCAAAGGTTTTTATATTTGAATGCTTAGTTACCAGGGAGTGGAATTCTTTGAAAGGATTAGAAGGATCAGGAAGGTATAGGGTCTTTGGAAGTGTGTAACTGGGCTGTGGTCTTCGAGGTTTCAAAAACCATGCCAGGCCCATTCTTTCCCTCTCTCTTTTCTGCCTGAAGATCAGAGTCTAGAACTCTTAGCTACTTCTCCAGCACCATGTCTGCTTGCATACCACTATGTTCTCCATGATGACAATGGACTAAGCCTCTGAAACAGTAAACAATCCCCCAGTTAAATGCTTCCTTTTCTAAGAGTTGACTTGGTCTTGGTGTTTGTTCACAATAATTGAACAGTGACTAAGACACCCACTAAATAAAATTTATTTCTAGCCCCACCCACTTAACTATGAATTTCATAATTTCATTACTAACAGCTGAGTGATATTTCTTTATTTAAATGTACTTCCAGTCATCTGTTGATGGGTATCTAGAATGCTTCCAATTTCTGGCTATTATGAGTCAAACAGAAATAAAAATGGATGATGAAGTGTCACTGAAGTAGGATGTAAAGTCTTTTGGGTATATGTCCAAGAATGGTATATCTAGATCTTGAGATTTATTTCCAGACTCCTGAGGAACCATCATACTGATCTTCATGGTGGCTGTACAAGTTTTCACTCCGTTCACTCCTACCATCAGTGGGTAAGTGTTCTTTTTTCCTACAACTTCACCAGCATGAGCTGCCATTTGTTTTATTGATCTTGGATATTCCGACTGGTATAAAATGAAATATCAAAGGAGTTTTCATTTGTATTTCCATGGTGACTAAGGATGTTGACTATTTTCTTAAGTGTTCCTCAGATATTTTGAAAACACTCTGTTTAGTTCTGAACCCTATTTTTTTAATTGGGTTATTTGAAGAGGCATCTATAAAGGCACAAGAAACATACAGAACACCAAATAGACAGGACCAGAAAAGAAGTTCCCCATGACACATATTAATCAAAGCACTAAATGTATACAACAAAAATATTAGAAGCTGCAAGAGAGAAAGGCCAAGTAACATATAAAAGCAGGCCTATTAGAATAATACCTATTCTCAATGGAGACTCTAAAAGCTAGAAGGACCATAAGAGACCACAGATGCCAGCCCAAACTATCACACTCTATGAAAGTATAATCATAACAGATAGAGAAAGGAAAACCTTCTATGATCAAGTCAAGTTTAAACAGTATCCATCTACAAATCCAGCTCCTCAGAGGTACAAAAAGGAAAACTCCAGTTTGAAGAGAATTACCACACCTGAGAAAACACAAGGAATAAATAATCCCAGACCAATAAATCAAAAATGGGAGAAACCCACTCCATAACAACAAAATAATAATCAATAATAAGAATCAATAATCACTGCTCATAATAACTCTCAATAGTAATGGTCTTAATTTAATAAACAGACATAAAATAATGAATTGAACTAGAAAACAGAATCCGTCTTTTTGCTGTATCAAAGAAACATTAAAAATAGAGATCACCTCAGGTTAAAAGGATAGAAAAAATAATCTAGGCAAATAAGCCCAAGAAGCAAGTAGACACAGCCATTTTCAGATACAACAAAATGCACTTCAAACCACGGCAGTTCTGAAGAGATAGGGAAGAACACTATATATTTATCAAAGGAAGAATCCACCAAGAGGATATTGAAATTCTAAATATTTCTGTGTCAAACACAAAAACATCCATATTAATAAAAGAAAATAATTCTGTATGTATCCTCTTCCATAAAAAATATATATTCAAGTTTTAATTTTCAATTTTAGATTCTTGAAATGGTAAGGAGAGTAGAAAACAGCTTCTAATTCACATGACACCCATACTCTAAAAGAATTTAAATGATTAACAGCATATTTATATTTTAAATTTTTATTTCTATGAAGAAAGTGTAAATATTTCCCAATTATGTTTAATTCTCCTAACGGTGGTGGTTACACCCCATCTATGCCTGGTTTAGTTATATAACTTAATTGTTTAATTTGTCAGACGGTAATCTGTATTAGTCTTTTCATTACTAGAGTTTTATAAGCCATCTTTTTTTAACTTTCTTTTTATTTAGACTTTGTGTCTGTCACATCATCCCCATTCATGTCTCGTTACTTTATATCTACCCTGTGCCCTCGCAACCTCCCACAAAATAAAATAAAATTTAAGCAGGAAAGAAAAGAAAAAGATCTCATCATGGAAGCTGCACCTTGACACAGGGTGTTGTGCAACAAACCCTTTTATCTGTATATCGTTACTTGCAAGTGTTTATTGAGAAGTCATTGGTCTGGTCATGGCCTCTGGTTTCTGCTACGTGATTGATGCTGGGTCCGCCCTGAGACTCCTGTTGGATGGCTGTTGCCCTGTGTCCTGGAGATACTGAGACTTTGGATCTGCAGGACCACCCCCCTCACATGCTCCAGTAGATCATAAATGGAGTGGATGTTGAGGTGGGTCAGCTTTTCGCCCTGGTTCCTGACCTGGGTAGTTGCAGGGTTGGTCAGCCTGCCAGCTCTCCCGTTCTCACCACCAGGGTGAGCTCTCCACCATTGCCCTGGCTAAACCACCAGTTACACGAATGAGCAAGGGACAGGACCAGCTCTCCTGCTTTCACACCCTCGGGACAGGCTCTTCTCCAACTGTTTTCAGGGCCGGCTCTTCTGTGTTGCCCAGATGAGGTGCAGGGGCATTCTTCCAAGTCCTGCAGCTGATGAAGAGCAGAGACAGCTCTCTTGTTCTTACGACTTCTCCCACTTGACACAGGTAGTGAGGGGTTGCGGGGGGCATCTCTCCCCCACCTTATCACCACATAGCAGGAGATCTCTCACACTCACGTCCTCAGGGTCGTTCACCCGTATCCCTTTCTGTAGGATCAGCTGTGCTGTGCTGACCAGGTGAGGTGCAGGGTCCGTAAAGGGGAAAGTCAACTCCCTTGCCAGCAGGAGGTGGTAGGGCCAGGGGGAAGGGAATCTTTCCTTCACTCCCATCACCACACCGAAGACAAGGGAAGCACTACCAGCTATGCCCCTTTTATGGCCTCAGGGCTGGCTCATACACCCCTGCCCAGGTCAACTCTCCTGTGCTGCCCAGACAAGGTACAGGGCCTGTTCTCCTGACTGCTGCCGCTGATGAGGGGTTGGACCAGGTCCCTCATCTGCTGCAGGTGGTGAGGGGAGGAGGGCATTTTCCTTCACCCTCACCATCGCATGGCCTACAAGAGGGGTACTACCTGCTCCCCCATTCTCGCGCTCCCCCCCACCCCCCGGGCCAGCTTACAGGATCAGCTCTATTGTGCTGCCCAGGTGAGGTGTAGGGCCCTCTCTCCTGAGTGCATTACCCGGTGAGAAGCAGAACCAGTTCTCCTTAGAGGTGCAGCCACTGAGGAGTTGGGCAAACTCTGTATAACCTTATCCTCAAAGCCTTTAGTGGTATCAGGAGTCACACACACCAACACGTACTGTGTATCAGGGCCATGGACCCAGACATGGGTCCCAGCAGCAGTCCGGACAAGCCTGTATATTACCGTGGCCCTGGGTGGCATTCAAACCACCCACCTCAGCCTGCTCCTCACCATATAAATATTAAAACTGAGGAAATCACCTTCCTTCATTATTCTTCTTCAAATTGTCTTAACTGATCTGTTGCTTTGCCCTTGTGAGTTTCTGAATCAGACTGTCACACTCTCTGGAAAATCTGAATTGTATTTTTGTTTTCGTGTGTTGAACACAGATAGTAAGTGGGGGAGAATTTATAATATCAAATGTTTATTTAGAAACATAATACATTCATTTTGTTTCTTCTTTATTTTTAATAAGTTATTTTCAGCCAGGTATGGCAGTTTATTCCTTTGATTCCAGCACTTGGGAGGCAGAGAAGGCTCAAGCGGACATATCTATGTGAGTTTGAGACGAGCCTTTGTAATTGGTTCCAGGCTGGCAAGGAAACAAATAATAATAATAATAATAATAATAATAAGTTGCTTTTTTTACAAAAATTCCACACAACTTCCTTTGTGTTTATGTTTTCAAATTGCGTTTCTCATCCTTTGTTACTGGGAAAGAATAACTTCCAGTTATGATACTGACAAGTCAAGCGGTGTAATGGAAAATCAGAATATTCTGATATTTGTCAGGTCTTACAGATTTTAATAAATGTCCACACAGTAGCTGTATAGTTTGCAAAGAACGGCAAATGCCCATCAGTCATTTCATCAGTATTGTGCTGGCCAGGACTTCTAGCACAGTTAACTATTAGCAAGAGTAGATTGTATTCTTACCCACAACCTTTCCCTTTCGGGTAGGATTCTTAGTCCATGTTTCTATTGTTTACTCTTCACATGTTAAAGAAATACTTAATATTTATCTCTATGTCAGAGTAATCCACACCATCCTCATTACATATTGATTACAATTATTATATCAAAGTTCTGTTAGTCTCAAGTCTATTCCAAAGCTCTCCTCTTTACATGTTGGATACATACAAATCCAAATATGACCTGTTTTCATGGGAGTAAATGTCCTTTTTAAAGTGTAATATAATAATGTTCTTAATCATTTGCTTTTACTTTGCAAGCCTAGAATGCTTCCTATTCTTTAACTTTAGACCTTTTCTATCAGAGTGGGTGGCTCACATTTAGTTATTTCATAATTGGATTTTTAAAAACCCTCAGCCAAGATTACAACTAAAGTGGAATATTTATGTGTGCCATATTAAAATATTTCCTTTTATTGCCAACTCATTATTGAAATTTCTGTTAAACAAGCTTTTGATAAAGTTTGTCACTTTACCCTTTTCCAACTCAATCGTGCTTTAGTCTCTGAATTGTTTTGAAAGTGTCAAATACGGTTATTTTTAATGATTGCATTTAAGTTTTAATTACATTAGACTTAGCTTTATGAATGTTCAACTTAACAAATTATAGAATCAATATCTTTTATTCTTTTCAGACAACTACAAATTTTTATCTCTTGATTTTTCCTTCAATTTAACATGCCATTTTAGCCCATTATTTAAATTCCATCTCAAATTTTAAGCCATGTCTTTATTAGTCTTACTGTTTTATATAATTAATGTTCATATCTATTCATATTTTATCAAGCACTTGGGTCACCATTGCTTCTCACTCGCATTTAATTTTCTTCAGCATGAAGTGTACACTGTAAGGCTTGTGGAAAGTGCTAGGAGTGGAAGACTTGGTTTTTATTTTATGTGTATGGACATCTGTGCACCTCTGCCAATAGAGGCCAGAACAGAGCCTCTGTTGGGAGTTTAAACTACAGGTAGTTATGAGCTGCCATGTGGGTGCTGGGACTCAAACCTGGGTCCTCAGAAAGAGCAGTCAGTGCTCTTAACCACTGAGCCAGCTCTCCAGCCCTCTATCTTAATTTTGTAAAATCGGCTTTATTGGGCCCTCATTCTTGAGTGATTGTTCAGCCTGGTATTCAGAATTTTATATTATCAGACTAGCTTCAGGTTTCAGTCACACTGAAACACTCTCAGCTCTCTATTTAAGAATCTCTTCATTTGGTTTCTTACATAATCTTATTTTCTCTGCTGTCTAAAGTCTCATTACATGTCTGCTTGCAGATCTTTGTGCTGTCTATCTTGTATTCATGTGTTTCCAAGTCATGTCCTTGCAGTGACATAAGAAATTCTCATCAACTCTAAGTATTACTTTTTCATTATTCTTTCTTTTTTTTCCAGAACTCGTATTGGACTTGTGTTGGATTGTCTTATTCTCACCTCATATTTCTAAATTCCTCTTTAATATTTCCCATTTGAAATGTCGTACCTCAGCCATGTAGCTAACTATGTGATTTGCCTTCAGCGTTTCAGGAAATGTTCTTCATAAACGGTGTTCGGTGTTTCATTCAGTGCTGCCTAAAATGTTAGGGTTCTGGAGGTACTAGTGCCTGTGACATGTATAGAAGCATTAATCTCTAGTTATACAGACGCCACGAGTTCTGGGAAAGTAATTCCCTCTTCCATCACGAGTCCATGTTTAGTGACTCATTAGCCATCACAGCTATCCTGGAAAGAAACCGAAACTAAATTGCGCTCAGCATTCTCCTGAGTCATCCAGTGCTCCCCCTTCCCCGGGACCACAGAGAAATGATTTCTGTAAACATGTCTGGTCTCATTGTGTATCTCATTCCTTTACCAGTTTAGTGATTTGTTTCCGTTTTTGTCATTCTTTTAAAGAACATTCACTTTAAAAAACAATATGTTTATTTCTTATGTATGAGTATTTTGTCTGCATGTATGTATGTATGTATACTGCATGTATATCTTTTGTCCACAGAAGCCAGAAGGGGGCACTGTATCTCCTGGAACTGTAGTGATAGAGGGTTGTGAGCTGCCTAACAGGTGCTGGAAACTGAATCTAGATTCTCTACAAGAGCAGTAAGTTTTCTTAACCACTGTGCCATCTCCACGGCCTCAGAATATTCACTTTTTAATGGACTTATATTGTGCACGTAGGTACACAAATGGGATATGGAAGAAGAGGTTGAACCTCCTGGATCTAGAGTTACAGGCAGTTAGATACGAGCAGCTATATGGGTGTTTGCTTCTGAGCTCAGCTCCTCTACACATCAGTAAGTGCTCTTAACCACTGAGCCATCCCTCCACCTCCCATTGTTGTATTTTGAAATGTTTTTTTTATTTTTCATTACCACTGAGGCTTTCTATTATCTGGAATTTTCAGGAGTTTATTCTGCTTATCATTTCAGATGGCTCTCATGAAACTCCTCTTGTGTTTTACAGTCTGGGGCTGTGAATGTATCTTCAGGAAGATGTGGTCTGTGGAAATATTCTGCTATAAATGTAAAGTTATACTCCTCCAAAGTAGCTTTAAGATTGTTTCAGTTTAGTATGTAAAAGATACCATCAGCTCACCGCAATTTTTATTGAATTTATTGGCTAGAGAGGCCCAAACCACATGGATATTATATTCCTTCCTTCCTTCCTTCCTTCCTTCCTTCCTTCCTTCCTTCCTTCCTTCCTTCCTTCCTTCCTTCCTTTCTTCCTTTCTTCTCTTCACTAACAGACAGGAAATCTTCCTTATAATTCCATTTTGTTGGTATTCCAGCAAATGTATAAGCTTTCAAAGCCCAGGCTTTATAGAAGAGTTTTCCTTCAAATTCCCTGCCTAGAGGGGCCAGCCCATATGTCCTCTTCTTTATAGACATTAGAGCTGCTTGCCCCAACCTCCAGGGAAGGCTGTGCAACAGCTAAGCTCTGCATTTCTTTAATTTAAAATTCTGCTGTTACCCCTGGGACCTAAAAGTGTTCATTTCTAGAAACATAGATAAGCATTTCTAAGACATTTCTTTGCATTTTATCTAGCATACAGAAACTTGGCCAGGATTGGTGCTACCAGATCTTCTCAACTTTATTTCATACATGCAATGTTCTTTATACACTAATATTATAATTTTATTGAAGTGTATAATTATAATAGATTTAATTGAAGTAAACTGATTTAGAAATACACAGAGAGAGACACACACACATCTGATTCATTGTAGGAACACAACACAACTGGTAGAAGCAGATGCTTATGTCACACTGAAGTGTGTCCTACTAGCCAAGTGTGAGCTATATAGGCTGTGCACATAAGATTTTGCAGAAATAATAGACAACATTATAAATCCAACAAGGATGTTAAATAGAAATTAATAAAAATCATATCTGTGAAAACTTGTAGGAACTAATGTATAAAATATTGAGAAATGAGTCTAGAGAAACATCTTAGACTCATGCTCTGGAAGTCCTTCTGAGAAATTTGTTCTTCTTTTCAGAAAATTATGGGGGAAAGTATATCAAAGTATGAAAGAGGACTGAAGAAGCACGTGCAGTTCTGTGTGTAGCTTTTGGGGGATGCAGACATTCATGCTACTGCTATAGTATCTGTAAAGGCTCCAAACACAAGCTGGAAATTACTGTACAAGGATGAGAGTCCTAACATTTATGACCATAAGACCTTAGCTGCCTCAAGGTTATGGAAGAATTCTTGAGTAGAATACTCATCCCACTCCTTGGCTACAGTGCTTTGATTAGCATTTCCGACATTTGGGGGACTCCAGTTACCCTTTTTAAGGAGATCTGACTCAGCAATTGTAATGTGGGATAAGGGAAAAAAGTCCTACAAATTGATCTATTCTCTGTATCATACTTCTGGAAATAGGACCTCTATTTATCATTTGGACTTCATTTGTCATTAATATGTGTGTATATATGTACACGGACAGGAGGTCAGGAAGTGGAAAAATATTTCAAGCACAAGATTTCACATAATATATATTATACCCATATTATAATGAGATAAATATTGCTCATAGAAAGTCAACCTCAATTTACTTACTGAACTAAACTAGAAACATCCGCGTAAAGTGATATGTCAGTGTTGAAGTCAGTACTGCTTCACTGGATACATTTTTCCTACAAGATGTTCTATTGCGATGAGAAGCTCAGAAAGAGCAGCAGTGACTGAATATTGGAGCTAATCATCCTTAAACTAGCATCTTTTCTCCCCACTTGGTTTTTTGAGACAGAGTTTCTCTGTTTCTCGATGGCATTGGATGTTCTAGAACTCACTCTGTAGACCAGGCTAGGCTTTGAACTCACATAGATCCCTCTGCCTCTGCCTCTGCCTCCCAAGTGGTGATATTAAAAGAATGTGGCGCCACCCAGCCTAGTACCTTTTCCTTTAAAGTAGACTATAATTTTATGCACCTAAATTTTCACAGTGACTTTGGATCTCTCATCCCTAAAAGAGAGTAAACTTTTAAAATTATTCTAGCAATGAAGTCTTGAACAATTTGATATGTTTGAAAGAACATTCTTATCAACAGACTCATCAAACACAAAAATAACAAAGGTATTCCCATCTTTAAGATATTTTTTGACAATACTGACATTTATGTGGATTTTTTTTTAGGCTTGACATTATTCTGTGTGAGAAAACTGACTAAAAAATGAGGCCAAACCTGAGGCAGAATCACAGCTAGTTACTCAGAAACTTCTGTGTATCTGTGTTAGGTCTAAACACCACTTCTCCAGTCTTCTTTGCGTGTAAATATGGGCTGAAAACTAAAATTACTCCTGAGTCCAGCTTTTACATTTGAGTTTCCTCCGGGTTTTGCTGATGGATCATTGCAGATCTTAGCCTTTGGTATTTCCAGGGACACATGCAAAGAATCCATTTTGTCAATCCACAGAATCTCTGACATCGCTCTCTATAATATTTACCTTCTTCTGGACAATACAAACTCAGAGGAAAAAAAGCTCCATGCTTTCCCTCAGATACAGATCCCAGTCTATAATATATATATTCACAGGTGCAAACAGCTGTAAATATTGATAAATGGTATAACATGTAGAAGGGGACAAAGAGAAGGTGTAGTGGGTTATGAGGAAGGATGGAATATAGGCAAAAAGGACTCATGAGTCATGAAAGAGGAGATCAAGCTAACTTTTTTCTCATTTCAACTCTATCATTTTTTTTCTTCATTTCTTTTCTGATGGATAAATGGATAAAAATAAAACAGGTAGTATAGTGTCTACTTTCATGTCACCTTAACACAAACTAGAGAGGAGGGAACTCCAATAGAGAAAATGGCCTCATAAGATTGCACTGTAGGCAAGCCTGTCTGATATTTCATTAATTAGTGATTGATGTGAGAGAACCCAGCCCATTGTGCATGGGGTTGTCCCTGGGCTTGTGGTTCTGAGTTCTACAAGAAAGTAGTCTGAGAAAGTCATGAGGAACAAGCCAGTAAGCAGTACCCCTCCATTTCCTCTGCATCAGTTCCTGCCTACAGATTCCTGCCTGGTTTTATTTCCTGTCTTGGCTTCCCTCAATATACTATGACTCAGAATATGTAATCCAAGTAAACCCTTTCCTCTCTAAGATGCTTTGGACATGGTGTTTCATCACAGCAGGAGTAATTCTAACTAAGACAAATGATAAAACCTTATGGAAAGTTTCATCATTTCAGAATGTCTGCCCTATACAGGAGTTCACTGAGATGTATAGAACTTCGGACTGGGCAACTCGTTGAGTAGCTTTTTTAGATTAGCTATGTATTATTTTATTAATGTTTCAATTAGAATAATAACTTTTATTAAATTTTATAATTTTATATACATATATTTAATTGGGAAACTACAGGTAAAAATATAAAATTTACATCCTCTAAATGAAGACCTAAGTTTTCCTTGTTTTCTTATAAAAAATGTTCCAGAAATTTTTAATTGTATCTTATCCAGAAAGTAAAGATACATAATAATGGGTATCAATGAATTTTAAAATATATAGTAATTAAATAAAACATAATTGTGCTGATCATTCCTTCCTACCAGGATGTTCTAATGAATTTAATTTCTCTTGGTTCCTCTGAACCTGTGATCATCAAATATTAAGTACATACTAATACCTGGAGACCTTAAAAGACAGTTTCTGATTCAGTAGGTCTGTGGCATATCCCCCAATATGCATTTTTTTAAAAATTCACACATAAACACTATTTTCAGGCCTTTATAAAAACAAATGAGCAAAAATGCCCAGGTCATTTGTATAAGGTTTTAGGCAACCTGGGGATGACTTGGTTCCTTGCAGAAATGTATGAATGAGCATTCTTCTTATAAAGGAGAGAAGTAGGGCTGTCATCCTGAGCTAAAAGAAGTGCCTTTCCAGTGTTATTAGGCAAGATTGTTCATCTAGTATGACCATAACAGCACTATATGCTAGACAGCATAAATAACAAAAACCTGCTGCCTTATGTTGCCTGATACTTGCAGTTTAAAATCAAGGTATTGGGAGAGTGGGTTTGCTCTGACTCTGGAAAGGAAACTATCCTAGCCTCTCTTTTTGAGTAAGACAATTTTGGGCACTCATTGTCTTATGTTACCTGACCCTTGACTATGCCTATACCTTCACATAGAATTCTTCCATAGGTGATATGATGTGGGAAGGACTTTCTGTATGCTGTTAATATGTATTGCCGCATTGTTTAATAAAAATAAAAGCTGTTTTAGCCTACAGTAAGACAGCTTGCAGCCGGGTGGGAAATTCAGTCAGAGAGAAAGGAGAAGAAAGGCAGAGTCAGGCAAGATGCTGCCAGCTACCAGGGGAGCAAGAAGTATGGAACATAGGTAAGCCATGAGCCATGTGAGAAAACGATGATTAATAGAAATTGGTTGAATTAAGATGCAAGAGCTATCCAGCAAGAACTCTGAGCCATATACCAAGCAATATAAGCATCTGTGTATTTATTTGGGACCAAGCAGCTATGGGACACAGAGAAACTTCTACATAGAAATGATGCTCAATGTGGAACATTGATCCGCATAGACTTGAGAAAACTTAAAAAAGATTCTAAAAACAGAGTCAAAAACAGCTTCCTAGTTTATGTTGCTCATTTCAGACTGTAGTACAAAGATATGTCCCCTGGCCATAGCATTCATGCTTGAGCTGAGCTGCAACATGTCAGATTCCTACCATCTCACATGGACCACAGTAGGTTTATGGTTGTCCCTCAGACAGATAAGAGGCTAAAGATACACAATATAACAGATTCAAGATGGAACAAATCTCTAAGTGTGTTAAATGTATGTAAAAATATATGTAGGCTTGGGAGAGAGAGAGAAAAGAATATAGACAGTTATTAATTAAAAATAAAGTCTTTAAATAGACAGTAAAAATAACATAAAAGAAATAGCCATGTGAAGATGAAAAATACACAGAGAATTTAGCTTATGTATATTATTGTGTTTCCTTTGAATTATTTGACTGTTAATGGGCTAACTGCAAAAATACATTTGATTGTAAAGGTTGCTAAGTTAAGCCGACATATATATTTTAAAGGTATTCTGACTTTGAAATTTGGATCTAAGGATATGTTGCTTTGGAAAAGATATTCTGCTTTTGTTTCCACAGAAAATGAAAACCTGTGGATTGTTTCCAGACTAATATGGTTTGATTGACCAAGAGCCCCTGAACGCAACAGACTGAAATGATATAACCTCATAAACTACTACAGCCAACATTGAACTATAATTCTAAATTGTCTTAGGATCTCCAAAATATTGCCTAGTCAGCAGAAAGTAGTAGGAAAGCTTTGCCCAAATTCCCAAAATATTATTTAGAAATGTTTGTTTTCATTGTAAATGGTTAATAGTCATAGTCAATCTCTTTCTAAAGAAAAGGGGAGAATATATAGAAGTGATTAAAAAGATAAATTATTAAATCTAGTTTAATTCAAAAACAACTGCTAATCTTATAATGCTTTACATTGGTAGGCATTTTGATTTACTGATACAAATTTAAGGTTAATTTTGTTGTACTATATGTATATTTCTACCTTTGTTTAAGGTATTATGCTTATGCAATTCATTTAAAATTATAACGTATCATTAAGAAATACAGACTAATAGTCATCTATGATAATCAAACTCACAGTCATGTTAGTTAGAGATTTTAGGTATACAAAGATATATTTCAAATAAGTATAAGATTATAAGATACTTCAAAGACCTACAGAATGTGGCATTTAAAATGTTTTAAGAACTTAGACTTTTCTGGACAGTGAGATATGTCTGCTCCTAGCAGCACCAGTCTATTTCAAGAAGATGGTGAGTACCAAAGAAATTCCATATTGAGTTTACTTTCTTTGTGGCAAAAGTTAGCCACTGGGCAATAAACTGCTCTTGCCTCAATTGCTTGACAGTATGCTGTATTAACTGGACATGCAAAATCCACAGGGAAAAATGACTACTGAACTTTGTCAAATGAAGACTAGATGGTCTTTCAGGCTCCTGCTTTGCAGAAGAGACTAACAGACAGTCTACAGGACACAGGGAGAAGCAACTAATGAACTTTGCCAGAATGAGTGGAACAGTCCTTCAAATTTCCTGCTCTGCTGAAAGGTGTGTGAGAGATTATAGGCCTGTGGGCTTAAGTGCCCTCATGTTGTATGAGGAGTTTAGGTGACTGTCCAGGCAGCCAGATGTCTCTGTCATTTCTAGAACTTTGGAAGTTGTTTACAATGCACTACTTATTTACTCAGGTAATATTATATCCTTATGGGGTCTTTGATGGAGTTAAAGACTAGATAGTTATAATTATTGTTATGATAAAAGATAAATTATGTATAAAACCTTACACACACAAAGACAGGATAGAAGATAAAATATTTTCTTTAATTTTGCCAAATACAAATAGACTGGATATTATAACTACAATTTTTGTTTTTTAACATGTAATTTTACTATGTTGAAGTTGAAAACTTCCTTTTTGACTAGACAGAAGTGATGTGAGATGTCTTTCTGTATGTTGTAAATATGTGTTGCTTCCATTAGTTAATGAAGAAGCTGGTTTGGCCAATGGTAAAATAGCTTATAGCCAGGCAGGAAAGCCAAACAGATAGTAGGGGTGGGGATAAGAAAGGTGGGGTCAGGGCAGACACTGCCAGCTGTCTGGGAGCAAGATGTAATGGAGCACAGGTAAACCATAAGCCATGTGGCAAAACATAGCTTAATAGAAATGGCTTAAGATGCAAGGGCTAGCTAACAAGAATCCTGGGCTGTAGCCCAAATAGTTTGTAATTAACATAAACCTCTGTGTGTTTGGACCAAGCAGCTGCAGAACACAGAGAAACTTCTGACTACAGTGATATATAGACACAAGCATCCCATTTATACTTATCATATATCAACAGACTAAAGATAACCTGCTCTACTATTCTCCCTAGCTTAAATCATAAGAATTTTAATAACTCATAAGACAGTGTTTCCAAATAAACCCCTAGTGTGATGAACTGGAAATTAGGACTTTAAGATATGATAGATTTTTAACATATGAAGTTTTGAAAGAAAATAATTATAATGTGCAATAATTAGTTGGATAATGTCAGTTCCAGAAGAATTTGTTCTCTAGGCATCTAAGGACTGTTGGCGAGCTTGGAAGAGAAAGACTTGTAGATCTTGAGCAAACAACTGTCTAATTACTGTGACCCCAGGAAAGTGCTTTTGAAACATAAATAATGGACAGGACAAGCTATGAAGGGAGAACAAGGGTCTTCCAAACCAGACTCACAAATTAATAACATTTCAGCAAAGTCATGAAGATTAACAAAAGGCTCTTAGAGACAAAATTACCACCAAAATGAAGAATCCCTGGAGGAAGAAACCATCTTAACAAACTCCTAAGGTGTTTGAAGAGGTTGGTGGATCAGTGAGATTCAGGCTCTGCCTAATTCCTTGTTACCAAGTCTAGCAAATGCATTAAAAAAATAGAATAAAAAAGAAAAAGAGATTTGACAAAGTAGTCTTTCCACCTTAATCTAGGGAGCACGGAAACAAAGAGGCACATACGCCCTTCTTCAGAAGAGTGCTAAACTCTGCTAAGTTCATGGTCTGGCCCTGAAGGACCTTGGGCAAACCATTTCATCTCTCTGAGCTTTACTGACTTACTTTAAAAGATGCATCTTTTACAGAGTAACTGAACTGTTGAAAAGAAATACTGGGTGTGAAAGTATCTCTCGATCTCAAATCAAGAGGTGATTCTACAAATCTCTGAGTACAATGACCCAATTCTGCCCCCTTTTTAAGCTATGGAACCTATCCCAAAGAAAGTACTCAGCAGTCAGTTGCTGAAGGAATTAATAGTTTCACTTTTTCCGTTAAATGTATTCATAAAATTGAGCTCTCTGTGTCCACCAAGGTCCCACATAGCCTAGATTCACTATGTATTAGCAGGAGGCATCTTCTGTTCTCCTGTCTCCATCTACTGCAGTCACAAGTATGCACTCCTGATCCTGCTTTATGCAGTACTAGATATTAAATCCAAGGACTCAAGATTTTTTTCCAACTGAGCAACATCCCCAGCAGAAGGCTGACTTCTTAAGACCTTGAAAATAAGACTTCAGAGAGGGAGATTGCTCAGTGGTTAGTGTTTGCTGCTAAAGCATAAGGATCTCAATTTTCCCCCTAAAAGTATATGTATGGCAGTATGTCTACCACCATACTCTAGTGCTTGGGATGGAGACAGGCAGGTGGCCAGAGCTGGCTTGCTAGCCATTCTAGATGAATCAGTGATCTCTAGGTCCAGTGAGAGACTCTGTCTCAACAATTAAGATAAAGTCCCATATAAGAAGACATTCAATATCACCTTCAGGCTTCTACACACACAGAGACACAAATACATAAGCAAAATAAGATTTTGATTTATCCTAGCTTGTTAATAACCTGACAATATCAGAATCATAAATTCTGAGGATAGAATATGAAAAACTCGAAAGCAACCATTTTTATGTAGATGTTGCTTGTACTATACACAGCTAGGAAGATCACACATCCCAGCAAAACTCACCAGAGTTCTCTAAAATCAGCACTGTAGAACCTGGGGAAGTCTCTTTTAGTACTGACTGCACATCTGGTACACTCCTCCAAGAATGAGCAAATTAACTCAGAAAACAAATCCAAATCAGCCATCAAAAACCTTCAGCAATGATTATTCTGTGGTCTGTAGCCATATGGGAAAACTTTGTACATGTCATTATAGCTGAGTATTATGAGTACATACTTGAATCACTGACCTGGGGCTTCTCTCTCCACCTGGTCACTATTTTTTTTTTTTTTAGTACCAACTGCATTGTCCCTTGTATATTGATTGATATGCCCACATAAAATCTTTTTAATACCCAGCCAATGGTTAAGGGGCCAATTTCAGTACAAACAGGAGAAACCAGTTTGGCCTAGTTGTTAAAAGATGTATTTGTATAGTATGCTTCACAGGGGCGCTCTAAAAATATAAGCTGGCCTTTAAAATGCAGGTGATGTTCAACACAAAGATCTGTGGTCTTTTAGGAAATGTAACGACAACACTTTCTCCTAACAAATTGTGTTTAGGAAGATCATTAAAGCCTGAGGGATGTACTGTACAACATTTAAATAAACCTTAGTTATTGGACCCTAAAGAGCATAAGTGATCGTCATTTTTTATTTGCTCAGAAGGGTTGGTAATTATTCCTGCTGTGAGATTCATCTGTCTGCATCTTCAGTCACGTTTAGGATTTTATACCTTTGATCTTGCCATGATATCATGATTAATTGTCTGGTTCAAGGGTTCAAAAATCAATAAACTCAGCATTTATTATTTATTATTTAACTGGCTCCAGTGTACTGCATGGCATTCAGAGGCTAAAGAGAATGCAGCCCACCTCCACAACATCTTAAAGAACTGGTTATGCTAGAAAAACAAAAGCAAACCTTTATTTTTTTAGATTTCATTAAAGTGCTAATGGCACAAAAAACAACCAAGATGCACTTAAATAAGTTACCGAGGTACGAACTGTTTCTTCTTAATTTAGATTTTGGTGTCAGTGTTTTTATGTGAATCCACATCATACACTAAACACAAAAGCTCCCTCTATGCTTATTCCTCATGTTATAAAATTATTCTACTTAGGAACTGCTGGGGAAAATATGCAGGCTCCCAAAGGAATGCAGAATAAAACTGATCTCATTCGAAAGACTAAGAAATGTTTAAGTTGGGGCGTTGGCTATGTCCTGGAAACCCGAGTGTTTAATTAATCTAAGTCCTTTTGTCTGAATGAACAAAACACTTCTTCACTGGGTGAAATTAACAACCACAGAGACCAGGTCACTGATCCCAAGAAACTATAACGGCATGATGTCCAGTTTTCTGTCCATTCTCCAGGCAATTTACCAAATCTGGGGGCTTTTGGTGAATAAATGAGTTACCAAATATATGGTATAATTCTTAAATCACGAGTACTTTAACTAGAAAGACTTGCTTTGTGTTCCACTGCCATCCAATGATAACACAATAGCAACATGATTATATGGCAGCTGTTTTACATTTCACAGGGGATTAAATAAAGACAGAGATAGTGCAGAGGGTTTCACCCAAGGCTACTAACAAGTCTGTATTAGTACTAAGACACAAAAATCCTCCCTTGGAAAACTGCCTCTTTCTAGACCACGTTTCTTACTGTAAACTGTCAAATTATACAAAAATGCTGTTATAAAAATATGCTATTCTCGCTTGAAGCTCCAGGAGAGATATTTTCATAATCCAAAAATGGAATTCATCTCCAAAGACCCAATAAAAAACCAGAGGTGTAAGGATGCTCTAAGCTAAGAGTGATTGTATGTTATGAAGGACCAGCTGAGTAAATTATGCAACCAGTCGGCCTGCTGCTATGTCTAGGGAACCTGACGAGAGGCAAACCCAAGACCACATGTCCTGCACGCCAAGTGAGAGAGCAATGGCTGGACAGATGTTCTTTTCTTCCTCATTTGCACGGTTAAGACATATGGCAGCAAGGAAGGATGAAGTCATCTCCTAAGCAGTGATGTGAATGGCCTGAAATACATTTTAAATCATATACTCTACACCTGTCAGAAAGCAATGGTGCTTTGAAAACAGACATGTTAAAGATAACCTAAGATTTGTGTCATATGGTGTTTTGAGTGTTGCTACACATTTCCCATCCCTGAAGTAAATCACAGCACTTTGGATAGTCTGAGAGATTGTATAGTGTGATTTGGAGAAGAGGTCTGATTTCTTTATACATGTTAGACTTGGGAGTATTTCAACACTTGCAATAGCAATATTTGGATGTCAGTAAGATCTAGATTTCAGCACCAAAGGATGATTTGGTACATGAAACATCTGGTGTGTTTGTGAGAGAGGCCCACATATAAATCATCAGTATCTGCGTTCCCTCTGGTTAAATTGGATTCTCTATTATGTACCTGCCTTTTGGATGGCTAAAGAAAACCTAAGATGTATTTTTAAAGGTTTCTTTTAGTAAAAATAATATAAGAAAAAGAAGATAAATTTGCTTGCCCTTTTGAAAGCATGAACAGCTCCAGTGATTCTCAAATTCAAGCCAGGAATGCAGACTTTTGGCAAGTGACTTACCCAGCACAAGTGAAACCAATACCCCTAAAGTATGGCACACTGTGAATTCCCAAGAAAGATACAAAACCCTGACTCTTAGCTGAGGAAGCAGCACAGGTCTATTTATCCTTTATTTTTGTAGCATAGCTGATGTCCAGAAAAGAGAACCGTGCTATGTATGTGGTTTCAAGGCTTTGGTTGCTATATCAGCTAGAGCACCTCAAAGAAATCTACAAATGGTACTCACTAAAGGCAATCATCCTGCTGTGAGGCATATTGCAAATGGTTTTTACAAAGCCTTCTCCGGCTGTACAAAAGCTCATAGCACAGAAGTGTTCTGAAGGTAGCATATGAGCAAAGAACAAGGAAGAGGCTTGAAGTTTTATTCTCGTATAAGATGTTCTAAATAAGCTGATGAGTTGGAAGCACACCTAAGAAAACATTCAACATTGATGTGTCAGAAACCATAAATGGAAGGAGTTAACTATACCAGGCATGTCATAACTGAGAACCAGTAGGTCGTCTCTGCTGGTGTCTACGTTCCAGTTTGAATTATGTAATCTCTACTATCATTCAGCTAGCCCTTATGAATACTGATAACACAGGTATCACTCTTGAGCCAAAACAGGTCTAAAAAGAAATTTTGGATAGACCTAAGCAGCCATGGGCTTAAGGATGTGATTGTTTATATGTAGGTCTAGCTTTGTCTACTACAAGGGATGACTCCAAGGCCACAACAATGAATGTTCCGAAGGCCCCAGGTAACCTTTACCAATCACGAGCACCATATCAATTCTCTACTTTTCATTTCAGGGACTCCTTCAATAACGTCCAGAGTTGTGCTACAGAGATGTATCAGCAGTTAAGCACATGTAACGCTTATCTAGAGGATTCAAGTCCAGATCTTAGCACCCCACATCTACTTCAGACAGCTCACAATCACATATAACTCCTGTTCCGGGAAATCCAATGCCGCTGGCCTTCGGGCGAACCTGCCCTGGCATGCATTTATACCAGCATGGCAGGAATTTCAGACACTGGGCATATTATTAAAAAATTTTAAATCTGTTTAGAAAAAAGGAAAAATTACATTGTGTATATATATTCTTCCTCACTGTGCTACACAGTATTCTGAAGGAGCAGACTACACAGCAACATTATCTTACACTTCAGGTTTCTTATGCATGGGTTGTTTTTGTTGGTTTTTTGTTTTGTTTTGTTTTGTTTTGTTTTGTTTTGTTTTCAGTCAAAGATGTTTCCCACTAGTCCTGGTTTCCTCAAGGCTTGCTGGTTGGTTGGTTGGCTGGTTTTAGCTTTGTCTATATTGTTAATGAGTGTTGGATTTTGTAAAGGTGGATGTGTTCATATGGTTTTTCTTCTTTAACTTGTTTCATATAGTACATTATTTAGATTTTTGAGCAACCCTCTTTTGCTTTTAAAAATATGAATAATTGAACAAATTTTTACTCATTGAGCCAAATAAGTAATGAGAGCCACTAACAACTCCTGACACAGGAAGAGACTGGAAACATTTACTAATACTGTTATTTTAATGAGATCAGGACATAAAAACATTTGGAGTCACAAAGACACAAAGAATATTGCTAGATCTTATTATAAAGATTATTTTACAGGCTGATGAGATTGCCCAGTGGGTAAGGAAGGGTACTTGGTTCCAAGCATAATAACAACCTGAGTTTGATACTCAAGATCCACATGGGAGGCCCCTGATCTGTACTCACATACACGATGACACACATATGCTGACATTCATAGCATACACATGCATGTACATACACACTCAGACATACACACAACAGAATAGGTAAATAAATACTTTTTAATTTTTAAAGAACCTTTTAATATTTTGTAAAATATTAAAGCTCCAGAATTCTTTATACTATTATCTTTTCATGTAAAATCCCCCAGATTCCTATGTTAGAATAGCAAAAGTATAAAGTTGTATTTTTACTTTTAAAATGCAGGGAACAGTACGCTCTTTTCAGCAGAAAATGACTCACTTTGACAGTGTTACATCACTAATAACTGAGTACCGTTACTTCTAAGATTTTAAAATCATATTACATTTACCAGTGAGAAACATAAATAGGATTATGTTTAGGGATTGCTCCACAAAATGAATTTGAGCTCCAATCTGATCTTGTTCCCAGGATTCAAATCCCTTCAGCTGAACTAATTTGTAATGAAATATTGATAGTATAGTTCAAGGATGTTAATGTTCTAGGCAAATTTTACATTTATTTTTTCATTGAATACTCTCCAGTGGAAGTTGATTTCCAAGGAAGGAATTTCAGGCACTGGGCAGACAATGGTTAGAGCTCAAAGGCTGGTAGCACTGGGGTCTCCTCTCAAACACATCACGCATTGGCTGCCTATTTCAATGATGCATGAAGTTTTTCGGATGATTAGATATCTAATTGTTGCTGTTGTAGAAGAGATAGGCCATGGCAAGTTTATGCTGCTATAACACAAATTGAGTATCTCAATGACTCAATATACAGAGGAGCAAAGCAAGGCATGGGCAGATGGGCAATAATTATTGCAGCTCTACATCCGCCTGAAACGTAGTTTCAAAAGGCATGCACTCAAACTCTGTATGCCACAATCACAGTCCTCTATTGCGAAGGCACAGCTTTACAATGCCATGGATTCTAGCAGGTTGCAATTCATGCCTCAAAATTATGACTGCTTAGCATTTCATTTTCTACTTCTCTCTACCATTGTCCTAGATTTATACAAGTAATATAGCCTACAGACAATGTAGGCGGCTGTGGATTTATATTGTTAGAACACAAATTTGCAATTAAATAGAAAATTTTTAAGAGCGGTCTCAAACTGAGGCCAAAGAACACTACAGGCAGCCTCTTCTTTGCTTGAGGTATCCAGGGGTGACAGCAGGAACAAAACCAAAAGCCAAGGCGCCCTGCTGAGAGAAAAGGAGCATGGTCCAAACAGGTGGAAGGCTCAACACTCACCACACTCAGCACTGGGGAAGCTGGGGGGGGGGCCTCTTTTTCCATTTGTAAAAAGGATTCTTTCTTTCCTTTTCACAGTTTTGGTGTCATACCTTCAGTTCTTCCCCACCCTTCTCGCGAGTTCACTCTCAATTCAGCCATATGATGAGGAGATTGACAAGCAAGCACGCGCGCTTTGCTGTTTACAGATTTCTGTGGGGCATGGGGAGAATCTTTTGTCTTTATTTTACACGTGAGAAACTGAAAGGCCCAGGCGACCTTTTCAGTGCTTTGCTCTAGGCCCACAGATAGTTTGGATGTAAACAGAAACTTGAAAACTTTGAAGAAAACCAGACAGATGAGAACTTCGAAGGGCAGTCGGCCTGTATCCTAAACCTCATCAAATGGGAGCTGAAGGCCTGAATCTTAGCCCAGAGAACAAGTTGAGGAAAGATCGACAGAGGAGAGATGAAAGTGTGGTTCTAACTCAGCAAGGAAGAAGGAATAGACACGCTGCTGACAGAATATTACCAAAAAGAAATAGGATCCTTAAAACATATATCCACATAAATCTATAGCATGGGGCACATGTTGTCAAAGGCGCAGGAGGGGCCTCTTAGGACAGACACAAGATGTGGTCCAAATCCAGATCCAGACTGATAAGAATCCTTCAAGACTTTCCTACCACAAACCTATCAGCCTTCCCCGAAGCCCCACCCACACTCCACACTAAGGCCAGAGAACTCTTCTGGGTCTCAAGTCTCAATGTCACTACACTTGATGTTGGGACAGGACAAGAAGTAGAAATAAGGATATTAAATGACAATCCACATCATGAAGAATTGGACTCTAGATTCTAGTCCTAACTGGTTTAAAATAACAAAAAAACAAAACAAAACAAAAAATACAACTGAGCAATCAGACTTTAGTGTCCCAGTCCCCAAGCAGGAAATGCAAGGCTCATTCTCAACACCTAAAATAAAAAACAAATGAGGACACACACACACACATATGCACACACACACATACACACATACACACATACACACATACACACACATATACATACACATGTACACACACATATACATATACACACACATACACACATACACGCACACATACATATACATACACACATACACACACATACACACATACACACACATTCATACACACACACACATATACACAAAAGAGAGAGAGAGAGAAACACTGGCATTAACAGAAGCAATCAAAACAAAAATGCCTTCGGTCCTGGTGGGTGGGGCAGGGTGCACACCCCATGAGTTCCTCCACCACCACATTCGGAGATTTCAATCTTCTTATAATGTCTCCTTATGAATCTAAGCAGACAGCCCAGGGTGACAAACACTTGAGGGATGCTTCCAATATGAGAGCCATGAGAGCAGGCACAGACACAGAAACCAGTCATAACTCAGAGATCTAAGCAAAATTCCCTAATTTTTTTTCTGCTGCTGCTGCAATAATGTACACATTGGGAAATAAAGAGACGAAATCAGAGGAGCCAAATACACAAAGAGAAGGAGAAAACACAGAGCAAGGCAGGGAAGCCAGAGGACTCCAGGCTTGTGTGCGACAAACAGGGACTCTGCAAAGACAGAGCAGGGAAGCTATTCTAAATGATGTCATGTTTTCATAACAAGATTCCCTAGAACTGAAACAAGAACTCGGAGACCCACAGTAGAGAGAACCAAATTACCAATCTGACCTCCACACACACTGTGGCTCATATGTGCCCACACTCACATGTATTACACACACACACACACAAATCACAAAATAGTCTTTAATTCCCTAAAACTAAAAATCATGTATCTCTAACTGTATGTGGTCAATCACAATAAATGCAAAGGCAATACCACAGAAGTGCTGGGGCTTAACATCTGCCTCTTCGAGGTCCAGGCATGTTCAGAAACCAGCTAGTTGTCTCTAACTGGTCCTGACTGTGCATCCTTTCCCGCAGTGAGTCAAAGACACCAAAATCCCTCTTCCTAAGGCAGATCAGAAGTGACCTAAAAGTGACCTGTAAAGCCCAGAATGTCGCTCTCATCTTTATCTCATGAATGAAGCTTGTCATTCAGAAAGAGTTGTGACCATTACTAGGAGGAGATGATGCACAAGGAAGCCAAGATGTACCTGGGCAGACAAACTTCTGAGTACTTCTCCTATCAGCTCTCTCTATCCACTTGCATTTCTGTATTGCTGGCCATTCTCCGTCAAACCTCATCTACTGTGTTTTTCTCTTATTGACTTGTCTCTTGAGGTAGGAATGATGGCCATAATCTCTACAATGACTGAAGAAAAGCTTCACACCTTTCAACCCTTACAATATTTCCAGAAAACGTAAGAAATAAAGAGAAATAAAATTAAGTTTCTATAAAAGACTGAGTAATAGATCACTCACAAAGATTTGCAAATGAGAATGTCATCAGTCTCCTCCTTAGCACAAATGTAAAGCAGAAAAAAATACAGTAGTTACCGCACAAGTGTGAGGAGTGAAGTCTTGTACCCAAACTATCAAAGAAATGTCCGTGCAAAAGAAAAACATTTTCATACATCCAAATCTTAAAAATTGTATTTTCTTCATGCCACTTAAAGAGAGGCTGCAAGAAAGCTCCATCACACATCGGCACAATGATAAAAACTAACAAATGTGAAAATCATATTAAAACCAAGAGAACAAGTTTAGTTCTGAAGCAGAGGTGTCCAAACAGACCAGCCACAGACGAACAGGCCCCAGGAAGAACACCGGGAAAAGTGACAATGGTTTGATTTGTTTGTGAATGTGGAAAGTTCTGGTACCTATGGGTGACAGAGACCTTGAAACATTAGAGAAAATGACACCTAGAAAAGAAACAAATACAAACTCCAAGAGGCATGAGGCATGATGTGGTGTGTTATTGTGCATTAAATAATATGTCCACAATAACATAATAAGAAATTACAATAAGTAACAAATAAGCATTGATAACTAGATTGAAAAAAATAGATATTACTATTTAGGTGTTCTGAACATGAAGTAAGGATGTTAATGCAATGACAAACCCTTCACTTACTATGACAAGAAGTCAAGAGACTAAGAGACAGATATGTAATCCAACAAATCAAACCTGGGTGGTAGATACATTAATGAAAAGTCTGACTGTAAATGCTAGAAGCAGACATTGGATTTGACAGTGTTAAAGAGTTTAAGCTTGAGACTGTTAAGGTAGATGAAAATAGTTTTTTTTTTTTCTTAAGCCTTCATGTATATATTTTATCTTAATTTAAAGATTAATTTTTAAATGATTTTCAAAACTAAAAGTACTACTGTAACTGTGGGACGTAGAGAATTGAGGTTGGAACACCCTCATTGGCTTTCATGATGCTTAAAAGTGCTCTGCAGGCTACTGGGGGAGAAAAGTCATCAGCAGTCCTATCCAGAGATGGACCCTTAGTGATAAAATAGCAACCTGCAAGTTAAGATTTATGCATCAGTGCAATCGTGGCATGATAGTTATGGATGTAATCAACTGCTTTCTGGTTGAAGTTAAGGCTTACTCCGCAGGAGGAGTTTATGTCTAACACAATAAACCCAGTTCAGATCTCATAACTAGGGGAAGTCACAGGCTCTCCAGGGGGATCTATTATTGTTACTCTGTAGTTTGATCATCATGTCAAACTGCTTTCTAGATATTCATATTTTATCCAAAGACAGGGATCTCAGCCTTGGTCAAGGGAGCTTCTTTTGTGGTGCGTGACTGACTCATAGACAGAGTAATGAGAACACATGAGCGCTGAGTTGCTCAGTCCTAAATGGTAATTTGTATTTCCCCCACAAAGGTTCAAAGAACACTGCAGAAACAAGGTAAGGGCGAGAGGAAGAGAAAGCTGGGCTTAACATAACTGTTATACGCATGAGATCACAGTAGCAGTTGGTACCTACCTGCGCAACACTGGGCCCATCACCATTCCATTATGGAAGGTCAGAAATTCACAGGGCTTCGCCTTTGTCTGAGCAGCTATGGATCTTGGGAGAGTCAATTTGCAGAGCAGAGGGATCCCTGAGGGAATGAAGTCCTGATTGAATGCATGCTGTTGACATGGGCACAACCTTGTCCAATAAAAATGCCTCAGCCCTGTGAAAGCAGAAAGCCTCCTTCAGATGAGGCTTGGAGGGATGGCAAAACCTTCCTCCCATCCCGCTGAGAATGTTGACAGTGTATGGAGAAATGTCCACTGTAGCTCCCCTCCCCATGAAGCCTGCTTCTTGTTTATCTGTATGTAGTAACCCTGCTCAATCATATATAATAAACACACCGAGCTTCTGAAGTGCTGACCCTTTTTCAGCAGAGAGCCTAGTCCATGCCATCCCAGCTTTTCCCTATCTCTCTGTGTATCTCTCTTTTCTTCATTCCCCTTAAGCAAAGCCTTGGAGCCACACAGAGCACAGCACTGTAGACACTGAGAAGTTGCCTTTGCCTACGTAAATAACACCTGCCCTACCTGTGCACACACAAGCACTGCTAACTAAACACAGCAGAGAAGACAAGATATGAAAGAAGGGGCACTTGGGAATTAAAATGAGTTTGTCAGGAGAGAGGATAATAGTGGGGTGTGCGTGTAAAGAGAATAAATAAATTAAAAATAAACAAGTATTCCAGTGTTCTCTCCCTCCTCTCCAAAAAGATATGTTATCCAGCCCATGAGCAAGCTGGGTGCTTGAGGATCTTAGAGTCCCCTGAATGGGCTCCAGCAAGTGGAAGCCAAGCTCATTCAACTTAACCTCCAAGGCTGCAACATTCAAGCTGCCTGAGAACTCCCCTCCTCTGTGTCTGACGCCACAAACAGCCTTTGGAACTCTGTGTGCTGCTGGCTGCAACCTACACAGAACCACTTGTCCTGACCTCTAAGGATGGTTCCTTTAAGGACAGTCCCTGTTTTTTTTCCATTTGGTTGGTCTTTTCTCCTTGCCTAGACATTACAAAATGGCAAGGTCCAAGCCTCCAGGTTTTGTCTGTGCTACGGTCCCTTAAACACCAACACTAGCCTAAGTTTCCAGTTAGCACTCAGTAAATAGGATTTTACCAGCTATTCCAGCCCAGATGGTTAATTATATAAAGAGGCAGAAATGGTCGTGTTAGAGAGGAAAAACAAAGCAAAGAAAAATCTCCAGGTCCTCCAGAGTACTTCTGATATTCTTTCCTTTTAAACCCCTTCACTACCCCCATGCTTACTAAAAATACATAAATCTGATTTCTCTTCAAAATCAAACTTTAGAAAAACATATTTTTCAAGAGCCTTTTTTTTCTTCCAACAAAGCTCGGCTGCCTGTGTAGGCTGTAAATTTACAGCTGACAGTTCTCTGCCAGAAGTTCTTTTGGGTGTTTACAGCTGTGAAATTTAATCTTTAGGTTACCATGCATTTCCCTCGTGATCTCACTCCTGTTCCAAAGGACTGTGCTCCTGACAAGGTAACTAGGCACAGTAATGAAATACCGAGAATATTTATTTAGATTTACAGACCACCTTTCACCTAAGGGCCCCTTAGCAATTTCAAACACAACTGAGATGCTTCCAGACTGTGTAGCTCTCCAACTTTGATTTAAAAGCTAAAAACGGACTCAGTCTGCTGTGTGTAATTCCTTGGCAAAATCATACACTTCTTCATAAATGGAAACGGTGAATCCTGATGCTTCAAAAAATCTTCCCTCATCTCCCTAAGCCTTTATTCTTAGTGGGAAATAAACTACCAGCATTTCCTAGGCCCCATCCTAAATATTATTATTATTGTATTTTAAATGTTTCTTCTTCCTTCTCTCTCTCTCTCTCTCTCTCTCTCTCTCTCTCTCTCTCTCTCTGTGTGTGTGTGTGTGTGTGTGTGTGTGTGTGTGTGTGTGTGTGTGTGTTTGTTCTTTTTTGATAAGTAAGGCTTTCTACTTTACAGGCTTCATGAAAACATCTTTTAAAAGGAATATGTTAGGAATTCTCAGTTATCCATGGTTCTCAAAAGTAGAAGCCTGTGTCCCTACCCACTTTTGTTTTAAAACACTTATTTTTTTTTTATTTTCCCTGAATAACTGCTAGACTGTAAGTATTCAAATACAAAACAGTTTGTATGTGTTCTCTTTGTCCGCCATTCTCTCAGAGTAAAGTGGGCCGATCAGAGAATGTATATATCCGTGATAAATTGATTTGCTTCTGAGTTGTACCCATGAGCTAAAAGAAGATGTGTTAAGAATCTGATGTCTACATTTGGTAACGGTCCAAGTGTTCACATTTTAATTTTCACTTTCCCACTCTTATCACCAAAAACAAGGCATCTCCAAGAAGAGCACTGCCCCAGCACGCTTGTCTCTGTCCAGCAGAGCAGGGAAGAAACGTTTCCGGAGATTTTTTTTACATAATTTCAGCCCTATTTCTGGTCAACGTGACAATTCTTTTAGAATGCTTGACTTTCAGTCACTCGTTAAATTTAAATTAGAATCTGCTATGTGTCAGATATTGTGCTAGGAGCCGAAGACTTATGAATATAAATGGTGTTGTTCTGCCCAGAAAGGGTTGGCAGGCAGAGGGACAGACCTGGGTAACCTGCTCAGGAAAACAGTAGAAATGGTACAGGACCTCACAAAGCAGAGATGACTCTATGCGACCCAGGGGGTAGGGAACGGGAGGAGGGATGCGGGGAGGGGGGGGGGCGACACAATGCCTTGTCTTCCTCCTTGACACAGACTACTCTGCTCTGAACCCACCTGTGCACCCACTGAATGTGCAACCTGACATCTTGCGCAGCTCTCATGGGAGCTTCGCTTCCTCTAGGGGCACTCTGGCTTCCGGAGCCCAGCTGTCCTTTTGTCCTTGGCTCCACATTCTGAAACTCACAGGCTTCTTCTCCCTTCAACACTAATTAGGTTGTATTTTGAGACATTGTTTTTCCTCCTTAAGTGTTTTTCCCCTTCTTTTAATCCGAGCTAGTAGTGGCCTGGATACTCCAGGACCTCATGAAGATGTGGATCAGAGTCCCAAACCAGAAATAGCTGGTTTAGGCCACATGCTATCCTCACTCACTCGGAAAAATATGGTTAAGCCGTTAAGAGTGTATCTGGGAAGGAACAGAGGACAAGATGAGAAGCAGTCCAGCACGAGCTATCCTTTGTACCTTCCCAATTCTTCCCAGACTAGCAGACGCTGAGCTAGAGGAAGAGAGAAGAGACATAGGAGGAAATGGCACCATCTTTCCCTAAGGTCTTTAGAGTCCACGGAAAATCCTAAGGAAAAGATCTGGGTGGAGCTCCTCACACCAGACAGACAAAGCCACCTGCAGGAAGCGCCTCACAGTGAAGGTGAGAAGGAAAACGGCAGGAGAGTGTAGGCTCCACATAACCTACATACCGGATTGTGTCCTAAGGTCATCTCACTGCCCACAGGAAGTAAAGTCTAACTGATAAAATTACATTACTCTAAGACTATAAAAAGAAGGCCTTGGATATCAAATTAGGCTGACTTATTCGTGATAAGAGTCTGTGAATTTCTAACCGCCTGAGTGGTGTACCCCGACTCAGACTTAGCCTCCGTCTCCCTGGGTACCCTGGTTTATGCCTGAATCTTTATACTCTATTTAGTTACATATCTAGCTCCCAGATTCTGTTCAGTTTCTCTGTAATTCAGAGTGATACATCAAGCTACTTTCCATACCTCTCACTGCAAACTTAGCATGTTCTAAATTGACTTCCATCTCTGACTCTCTATCTCCCTATTCACTCCTGTGATTACAGCCTCAGAGGACACCTGAACTAGAAACCTTGACTAGAGATAAAGAGCAGGAAAACACTTCAAAGAGAGCAATGTAATCACAAGCAAGATGGGAAGTCCACCACCTTCTCCAAATCTAAGACATGCCTTTCCCCCTAGACCAATCAGGCTTCAGGAGTTTGAGCCAAAGAAAGTATCTTCTCAACAACCTCAAACATATCTCCCAAGCCTTTACCATCTGTCTGCTGGGTTACTGTGACTGTCCCCTCACTGACACTTGCAGTATCATAATCCAACCCACCCCCCATTCAGAGAACACTTCCTAAAGGAAAAACTTCATACTCTGCCACAAGGGATCAAATCTGACCTCTAGTTTCTTCACCCCACAGAAGCACTCACCCCCACACAAAAGTCTCACCACCCTCCTGTGGGTCAATGACTATTATTTAGCAATGGAGTTAGAAAGCCTATGATTGAATTGTGACCGAGACAGCTGAGCAGAAACAATCAAGAAGCAGTTAGGATCAGGTGCGGAAATCAGTTATGATTTCCTTCTAGAACTTCCCTAGGTACCAAGAAATAAACTCACAAAAGCTCGTCACTTATGATCAGTAACAAGACAAAGGCGTAGGGGGATGGCTTGGTGAGGAGAATGCATGAGAACTATACATTGGGGTGCTCGGCACCTACATAAAGAGCTGGGATATGTTGGCATATACCTCTAATCCCAGCACTGAAGAGGCGGGGTCAAGAGGATCCTGGGGCTTGATGGACAGCTAGTCTAGCCAATCAGTGAGCTCCACACCAGAGAGCTCCAGTCTCAAAAACTAAGGTGAAGAATAAGAGGAAGAAAAGAATGATGTCAGCTTCTAGACTCTGCATGTGTACACAGACACACACAAACAGGAGACACAGAGAGAGGGAGAGGGAGGGAGAGGGAGAGGGAGAGGGAGAGGGAGAATGGCAATGAAGCTTCTGGCTTGTAGAACAGTCTTCTACAGATCCTTGACTCCTTCCACTTATAATACGAACATTCTTGGAATTTCTGTGAGTACAAAGATAATAGCTGGGGGGAGGGGCTCTCTATAGAACTGCACAGGGATGTACAAAATGTACGTATTTGCTGTTTTGCTTCCAAATAAATATTCATTCCATTCACTGCTATAATTCAAAATTCCTTAGACTGGAGCTCACAGAAGGTCTCTTGCAAAGAAGTGAATGCAACATATCCATGGCAATTCAAACATTTTTAACAAAATGATGCTGAGGGGGGTACCTTCCACTGAGAATGTGTGGATCCATGTGAATTCAGAGGAACTGGACCACAGTTCTTATTACCAGAGCATTACTAGTGTTTCTTGGCTGAATTTTTAATATATTATCTTTTTAATATTGCATGATTCCCCTTGGAGAAGTCACTCTGAAAAAATAAAAATAAGAATAAAAACCCAGACATTTAATAAACATTTGAAGTTAGGAACTAGATACTTTCAAAACTGCTTGCCCATTAAGTCATGGTAGATTAGTGTGAATATAATGTTTTATGGAGCCTGATATATCCACTGCAGGCCTTCGTTAGACATATTACTGCTGTAATAGCCCCTTCAGTAAGGAAAAAAGGAAAAAAGATGAAAATCTACCATTATCCCCAGAAGCTGCTCTGGTTCTCTCTGTTGCCTTGTGGTTGCCTGTACTGGTAGAAAGACGTTAGAGTTGGTTTCCCAAAACTTACCAATGTTTACAAAGCTTCTGGCTGGCACATGGCTAGTAGGCTATGTTAAACAAAGCCTTATTTGCATATTCCTCAACTATGGTCTATGGAACAATGGGTCTGTACAATGATTCGTGTATTGTAAAAAGGTAAGAACAGGAACATCCACAACAGGCAGTTCTTCAGTGAACAGACAGACTCTGAGACATAGTTAAAAAACAAAAGTTAGCCATTTTCATGAATTCTAGAGCCTTTAATAATTTAAAATACTTTGTAATTCTCTAAGAGGGTGTCAGCATATAATTTATTTTATGCAGAATACAGTACAAACACACTCATGTTCTGCAGAAATGCAATTTAGAAGAAGCTGTTTTATTTAACGTAGCCAAGTAACCAATAACAACAGGTTAGGAAGTTTCCAAAACAGCACATTTCTCATTGAAAGTTCCAAACAAGGGAACCTCCTCCCAATAAACAATATCATTACATGAAGCATGACACAGAATAATCTGCAAATGATTATGATTTTATAGCAGCCTGGGAATCCATAATTCAATATTTGAAATCATGTTCCTCTTCTGAATTATGGCTCTCAGAATTGCCAAAGGAGACTGTCATATTTTTGCGGTAGGATGATAAATTCCACTAAAAGGTAACTGTCTATATTGTCCATGCTTCCCCTTGTAATTATAAAAGGAACCATAAAAGCAGCAGGCTTATTACATAAAATGTCACAGCAAGAGTGGCCACAGTGACCAGCAAGTGGAGTCATCTGGAAAAGACTCCAGCGTGACCTTACTGTCAAAGCATCCTGGATGCTGATAGGCCCCTCCTGTTTCTCTGTGCTCTGCTCATACACCGATTACTCAATGCTCCTGTGTGGTGGGATTCAGGTGTCAGCTGATAAGGTCTAAAGATACTTATCTAGGGTCCCGGGCCCCTGGAGGGGGCATGACCAACCCCATTGATAAGGGGCTTTTGGGACAGGAGGATCTGTTTTCTTGGTTCTTGGCTGCTAGAGAGACAAGATCAGAATCTATCATCCGTCCATCGCTCGTCCACCATTCCAGACTCTGTTCAGGTGCTACTATAAACTGTTACCTGTACCGTGAGTGCTGATTTATATTTTAATAAATATCTATCTTGTACTGGTGCCTTCTAAGTAAACTTTTTACCTGTACCATGAGTGTTGGTTTATATTTTAATAAATATCTATCCTGCACTGGTGCCTTCTAAGTTAACTTCGCCTACACTCCTGAGGTATGAGTTACCTGTGGCTCTAGAAGACTTCTCCCATGAGAAATGCTTCGTGTGGCAACAGGGTCACCTCATTAATAGGCTGCCTTTCCCTCCCAGTGCAGCTCAAAATCAGTGACACAGTAATGTGAACTATGAAAGACTGATCTCATTTCCTCAGGGGAAGGCTAACTATAGAGTATAACATATGTCCCAGTGCCCAGGTGGGATTGGCCAAAGCTGGCCTTCACCTAAGACCACATACTTGCTTAGCTCCTTACCTTACCCTGGTCATACATCCTTACTCTGTGCTTTTCTTGAGACTATATAAAACAAAACAAAACAAAAACAAAAACTTAGGTCACACTCAAGTACTCATCAGAGGCCTGCTTCCTGCTTCCAGAGAAGGCAGTCTAAAGTATGTAGTTTAGAACTTCAGATTTGGAGGGACATCTTTTCTCTTATTTACAATATAAGGTAGTTTACAATGATCAGACTCTTCCCAACCTCAGAAACTCTACAGCATGACAGAAACATGTTAATTCTCCCCAACGACTTCACCTGTGCTTCTAAAACAAACACTCGGCTGCTGGAAGAAAACGCAGATTATAAAAACATAAAACAAAACATAGGTTTTTTTTTTTCAGAGCCAACTCGAAATCTACTGAGTCAGACTCTCTGGAGGTGAAACTTAAAAATTGTATTTGATGGTAAAATTTCCAAAAGCCTCTGCCACATGCTAATGTTGAAGGATGATCATCTAGAGACTATGGGCTGTCTCACCATTCCCTGCCCTGTAGCCACTTGGAAACATTCTGAATGCAAGCTAACTGGTCTTCTGTAGCTTCTGCTTCTAGGAAAAAAGAAAATGATGAAGGGAAATAAAAGATGACACCAAAGTTGATTATTGTCTTAGTTAATGACAAATTACTTCAAAATCTACATTTATTTCATTTCTTTAAACTTGAAAACCATAATTTCAGATGCCATTCACTAAATAAATAAGTTAGAGAAGTTATGTTTAATTGTCTAAAATCAATCATTTCCAAGTATTTGGGGCCTAGGAGAAAAATCTAAAAATGCTTACAATTTGCCGCACACAGAAGATTTACAGTTGTCATAAACATCTCAATTGCTCCATTTTCTCATCCGGCCGAACTTTGACTTTGCTTCAGAGTTATTCATCTAATAGTCTCCGATCTCTGAGTACACCGTGAAAACAAACACTAGACGCTGTGACCAGCATGTGACAACCACAGCAGAGAGGAAGTACCTCAGCCAGCAGGACAATCAAAATTAACCACAGGTATGGGTTGGTAGCAGTACATCAAACAGAGATCCAACAGCCAGCCTGCTGTGGGCGAGGGAACCATGATGAGGCCTGAGAGCCGGAGGGTGGAGACAACTTCCAAGGCTGACATTTATCAAGCAGCACCTGGTTCAAGTCTAGACTGCTTGAGCAAGGGCTCTCTCCACTGTAGTTGGTGGGGATTCATTTATTTGTTGTTTTTGCACTAGGGATTTTTTTTTCATCATGATTCTATACGAAGCAGAGGTGGTTCCCACTTCTTCACTAGCTGACACCACTTTTATTTTTTTTTAATTTATAATTTTTTTAAATTTTTATTGAAATTCTTCTTTCTATGCAATATATGAAAGTCCAGAGGGAATAGGGATTATATAAGCAAGGTGGGTCAAGACCATGAGGGGAAAATCTACAGAGACAACTGAACCAAGCTAGTGGCAAACTCACAAACTCACAGACTGACAGCTGTGGAACCTGCATGGGACAGGACTAGGTCCCTCTGTACACGAGAGACAGTTGTGTAGCTTGGTCTGTTTAAGAGGCCCCTGACAGTGGGATCAGGATCTATCCCTGGTGCATGAGCTGGGGTTTTGGAGCCCATTATCTATGGTGAGATGCCTTGCACAGCCTTGATGCATGGGGGGAGGGACTTGAACATGGCTCAATTGAATGTTCCAGGCTCTGCTGACTTCCCATGGGAGGCCTTGACTTTTCAGAGGAGGTGATTGTGGTGGTGGGGAGGAGGCTGGGGAGAGCCAGAGGAGGGATGAGAGAGGGATCTGTGGTTGGCTTTTAAAATGAATTTTAAAAATTGTCAAATGAAAAATTTTAACTGTTATTGAAAAAAAAATGTTTTCATACAATATATTCTGGTCATATGTCCCCTTCCCCAACTCCTTCCTGAGTCTCCCTCCCCCCTCCCCCCACAGTCACCTAACTCCCTAACCTTTCTTTCTCTTTCTTTAAGGAAGGAACACGAAAACAAACAAACAAAAACATAAATAAGAAGTCTCTGTATAGCTGACATTCTTAATGAATATCTCAGCAGGGGTCCCAAAATGAACTGCCCACCCTGAAAGGCTTTCCCACACCAGAACTTGTTCCTAATACTTATTGTGATGCTCAGTTAAGAGAAAATCAAACTGGCATGTCTTTGCAAATCCCAGGCATCCACAAAGCTGCCTGGCAGAGGGGGACCAGCTGGTTCACTACTGCTTTGTCCTGGAAAGCTGGACACAAAGGACTACCCAATGGCAACTCTAAAGAGAGCCCTCACTCACAGAGAACTACACCTGAGTTCCAGATATGTCCTATTAAGAGATGACACAGCAACCATAAAACATTTCAAATGACATAGTTGATTCAAGGCAAAGCAACTTGACAGTTTCCAAAACATATAGCTTCTAAATTTACAATGGTTCCAATGTATCATTTTCAAAAGAACTCTAAGTTCTCTGGACACTATGCTATTAGAGTGTCTCATCAGGAGCAGAACATTACAGACAAAAGTTTCCAGAAATAACCTCTAGCTTTTACTGGCCCTTCTACAAAGCCAATTAATTTATTTGAACATTGAACCTTTTTTTTTTTTTTTTTTTTTTTTTTTTGAGACAAGGTTTCTCTGTGTGGCCCTGGCTGTCCTGGATGCACTCTATAGACTAGGCTGGCCTCAAACTCAAAGATCTGCCTGCCTCTGCCTTACAGGTGCTGGGAATAAAAGTATGCACCACCACGGCCCACTTGGCATAGAATATCAAAACTTTTGAAATGTATGAACTTATCAGACACTGGCTTCTACCAACCCCAAAGCTAAGAGTGGGTGGACAGTGTCGTGAGCTCTTCGCAGAGTCCCCTGCTTTGCCCTAACAACCTACCTATTCCATCTATGAATTTATTTTAAAACTACCTTGATTTATGTCATTCTTTGCTTGATTTCTATTTAAAAAAAAAAAGTCTTCAAACTGTTACCATGTTGGAGCATGAAGTATGAGGTGGCCTAAATCTGTGTTCCCAGGATATGGTCACACATGTTTTGGCTCCATAATAAACTATTTCTCTTTCTAATTTTAATTTAAACATTTTTATATATTTTGAGCATATGTTCTCCCTCCCTCAACTACTCCCAAATCCTCCCCACCTCCCTACCCATCCAACTTCACATTCTTTCTCTCTCCAAAGAGATATAATAGAGAAAACAAAACAAACAAACAATAGCAAGAAAATCGATAAGAGAAAAAAGAATATGCTGAGCCAAAATAAAAGCACACACACACAAACAAAAAATAAAAACCGGTGGGGGATACAGCTCAGGAGTAGAGCATTTGACTATTGAAGAAAGTATCTCTTATCCCTTTTGAGACAAAGCTGTGTTTTATATTGCCATTATAATACATCTCGGGGTACACTGCTTTTACCCGACGCCACATCTGCAAATCCTTGCCTTGAACTTATATTTCATAATCAACTCACATTCAAACAGACATAACAGAAGGGATCCTGTCAGTGTACAAGTCCACTTCCTGTTAGTTTCAGAAAAAGTAGGAGAGATATGAGACTTCAGACTTACATTTCTTTAAGGAGACGTGAAGAAAAGGGGCCAAATGATTGGACAGGATCCAGAGAGGCACTAGGTTCAAATCATTTTGCACAGCTCTATGAAGGACCAGCCTGGAAAAATCTACAGCATTCTTGTACAGGAGGTTCATCAACATGCTAGATCAATCTGACTCAATTCAGATCTAGTGTTTAGGAGCAGTACAGCCTGCCAGGTTTGAACTGGCTCTCCCACTTTGCAGCTGCCCTGTGGGCCTTAGGCAACTCATTTAATGCCCTTGTTTCTTCAGCTGTGGACAAGTGATAATGAGACTCTCCCAGGGATCGTGTCAATCAACATTAAAATGTGCCAATGCCTACATAAACAATGCATGCACAGAGACTATCACTACAGGAAACAAATAGCTTTGATATTCTTAGAGCTAGAACATGAGTCCTGGCAACTAGTTTCTCTTCATGGCTTAGTGAAAATGAAGGAAAACATAGCCAGTTATGGGACGTGATTCAGAAGTCCCCAGCTCCCGAAGCACTTCCCCCATTTGCTCCGTCACTCCGTAAATGTGACCTTCTGCATGACCAGAGAGGTATGTCTGGCTGTTGATAGCCTTAGGATTTCACTTTATTCATATTAATGAACAAGTGACTGATTTGGGGAAAACTGGGGCTCCTAGTTTTATCGGTGAAAAAATTTAAGAATAGACCCAAACAGAAGCTCAAGACAATTTAACTGAAATTCAAATAAAAAACACCCAACATCTGACCAGAGGAGGAGAAAAGAGAAATAAGGCAACCCAAAGTTTCAGAAAAAGAAAAAACAAAACACAAAAGAGATATGGGTTCTGATCAGCTTCTCAAGACATGGGAAAGGTAAAAGGAAAGGTAGGGAGGGAAGGTAGCCAAGCCTCGTGAGCCAGAAGGCTATAGGGGAGTGTGGGAATTGTGAGAAAGTACATTACAGTATCTCATTGAAGGAAGAATCATTCCACCTGTCTCTCTAACATGGCTTCCTAGGCATGGTCCCTCCCCTGTGTAAATGACCACCCCAGCCAAAATGTTAGGCCTTTATCCAGGCCAGCAGAAGGAGCTTTTCCTTAATTGACCTTTATTACTCATCTAACACACTCCCCCTCTGAAGCAATAACCCTAAAATCACTGAAGAACAATCCAGGCATCAGAGACCCCAAGCACTTCTCTGGCCTCTGGCGAGGATGATGTTGCCAAGGTGCCCAAGGACCTTCTGGGAGGATGAGGTTGCCAAGATGCCCAAGGACCTTCTGGCTTTTATCCAAAACCATCTTTCTGGGGAGCATTTTACCAAAATTTCACCACTAATTTATGCCTCCTGCTCCATTTGCAGGTACCAGGACACGGGAGGCATTCATTGGACAACTGGAGTATGGGGATCCCTGGAAGAACTGGGCACTTAAAAGGAGAAAAGGTCATCTGAAGAGCCTAGCAGTAGGAAGGGACTATAAAATTGAAAACCAGCTTCATCCCTCACCCCTCTGTCCCCATTCAACATGCCTTCAGGCAATCATTTCCTTAGGAAAGATATTTAAAAGAATTAGCCAGGGTCATTCTAGGTCCCTAATGTCATTACCCTATGTCATTCTATGCTTAAGCCAAATGGAAGGATTTGGGCTTTAGTCAGGAGAGGAGGCAGTGACTGTGACTTAAGGATGCTTTGCTTGTGTAAATACCAATTTACTATCGAACACCAAGACTAGCAAAGAACATTATGAAAAAACATGCAGATACAACTCTAATTATAATAGAGCTGAAGGCCTTGGAAACCCCAGTGTATATTTTTACATATTTTAAGTGAGGAAGTCGAAACTGCTTTAAAATGAGCATCCTGTACCTGTCTCTTGAAGAATAGCTCTGTGTCCAGTTTTCAGAAGTGATTACTTAACTTACTTATAGTCATTTACTTAACTGGTTATAAATGTCAGCACCAAACTTACAAATCATCTCTATTGCAGAACCATGGAACGTTAAAGGGTCTGGAGAGGATGGGAGAAATGACTAGCTGCCTCAAGCAGGCAGATGAAGGTTAGATTCTAGGCTCAAACAACCATTCCAGGAAGGTCATCATCCAGCAAATATAGATTCTCTTGGGAAAATCTCTTCATCTGAGATTTAAATTGTCTCTATGTTTCAGAGAGACAGAAAATGAGTTAAAACTTAATGCAGTAGAACCAAGATCTTCAAACGTGTAACACTGAACCACACCCGCATGCAAACATCAGGAGGTGGATATTGAGTTGTCTGAATTTCTGTGGTTAAGGATCTCCCCCAAAATGAGGGAATGGGCTGCTGTGTCCAGAGCCCTACTGACAGAGGGTGAGGACAGAGTAGAGAGGACAAGTCCCTGCTAAGATGATTAGAGGGCGTGAGAAGAAAGCAAACACTTCCCAGAGCAGCTGGAAGGCAATTACCGAGGCCAAAATGATGAGAATTTGGAATATTGTTTATAAAAATCAAAGAAGAAATACCTCTGGAGCTCAAGTCTTCTTAAATCAACATGTTTTGTTTCTCTTCTGAAACCAAACATCTCAGAGTCTCAAAACCAATACCCCAAACTTAATCCAAAGTCACGCTCACACAGGCACACACAATGTGTAGACGAGGAAATTGGCTCCTGCCCTCTCCTCCCCCCATGAGGAAAAAGGCAAAAGAACCCAAATGCCCACCCACTGGAAGCTAAAAGTGTTATTCATTCACCACAGCAAAATGCTGCCCAATGAGGAGAGAGAAGAGTAGCCATATGCTGATAGATGAGCCCAGGACCACAGACTGGACCTGTTCACAGGGAAGGGCCTTTCACACAGACTCAGGTTCCACCTGAGAACACGGCTTACTGATTTCAGCTCCCACTCCCCTTGGCTCAGTGCCTCACCCACAGGCAAGATTACTATGGGAGAACAGGAGGTGGGTCTGCTTTGATACAATGTGTGCTTTTCAAAGAGCATACACATAACTGCTGAATATATAATTTATGCACAAAATATTTCAGAAAAAAAAATGCTTAAGCAGCCGTTAATAAGGTTGCCTCTAGAGAAAGAAAGTATAGGGTGGAAAATGAGTTTTCCCTGCATTCTTTTTTATGTTTTTGCTTCCGAATTTATTTGTTCAGAAACTGGGTCTCACATATCCCAGGGTGGCCTCAAATACCTTGTGAAAACAGGGATGACGTTGAATTTCTGGTCCTCTTGCCTCAACCACACCCGAGTCTTTGTTTTTAATTATGTGCATATAACTTTCTCAATTGAAAAATAGAGAATGGTTCTTCCCCTTTTTGACAGCCTGCAAAGAGGCACCAGAGACAAAGGCCATGGTACCTGCTGCTCCACAGCCTGTCCTCCAACTCACCCACACCTCGCAGCAACAGACACAGGGTTTCCTGGTCCTATGCTGACTGGCACTTTAGCTGTGTAAAGTGCAGTTTTTAAAGTATAGTTTTGAATTGGATCATACTTTCCATTTATATTATATTTAACATGCATTATGACAGTCCTTCAGATCCTTGTCATTAGGTTGTCACTTTTCCACTTGTACCAGCCATAGTGGGAAGATCATCACACACTAGAACACAATGTACAGCAGTGACTGCTATTTCCTGCAATGGTCAGTTCTAGGTACAGTTTGTGCTGTTTGGGGTATCGTGTATTGTGTATTAGGAACAGGGGAAACAACTTGGGGGTACTGATCAATGAAAGCTATGATTCCAAGCCCCAACTAAGAGCTGCACTTTATCTGGACCACTCAGATTAGCACCAGCCAACTCCACATGTGTTCTGATCTCTGTTTTGTCATTTAAAACCAGTAATAATGACAATAATGATGGTGGTGATAATAGTGCTTCCCTGTGATAGTTTAGTAAATAAAGTCCATGCCTCACTCTTTATAGACTATGCCAGTGTCCATTCTACACACCAGTCATTACCCCCAATAGAGACATACATGGTAGCTTCATCTTACAATGAGGAGTTATCTGGAGAAACTTACAATGAAAGGTATCTGAATGATTAGCTTATAGCTCATCAAATGTCAGCTTGCCTAGAATAATAGTTTCAATACTATTTGCTGTATTTGAACCTCTAGTATAGTACATTGAAATACACTATGTTCTTTATGTTTGTTGACTATAAAGGGAATTTTGTTTCATTCCTTATTGTTTTTTTGTGTTGTTGTGACTGCTGTTTGGTTGGTTTCATAAGCAAGATCTCTCTACTGCTGGCCTGGAACTCACAGAGATCTGCTTCCTTTGCCTCCCACAAGTATTGAGGCAAAAGTCATGTGCTGCCAAGCTCAGCCCTGAAATGTGATTTTTTATTAACTAAAATTAAGGTTTAGAAGTGTATTAAAAATTGCACACACAAATAAATCATCTTTTCAAATTCTACTTCAGAACACTGTGAAAATAGAAAAATCCTGTAACTCTCTCCCCCTCGACCCCTTCCTGAGGTCTCTGAAACTAGCCAAGGTCGAGATGGCTGCTTGAGACACACCCAGCAGCCTGAACCTGATACTTCCTGAATTCCTGAGACCCACCTGGTAGAGCAGCTTGACCTTCCAAGCTGAGACCACATTCCTGTGGGATCCCACCTGCAACCTAGGTGGGGTCACCCAGGAAAGTCCTACCATGAGAATTGTTAACTGTTAACTGTTTGAAGCTTGCACAATGTGTCCTGCTCCAGGAAATGAATGTCCCCAGGTGGTCCCCTGCTCACAGGTCTCCTGTTTGCACAAGACTTTCACAGGAAATAGCTTGCCTGCCTGCATTCCTAAACTCTGTCCTAAGCTGACTGTTGACCGTTGGCCCTGCCCTGTTAGCGCACCGAGCCCGCCCATACCCCCTACCCAGAGTGGGGTATAAGAATCCTGCCCCGAGAATATTCGGGGCCCCAGGCTTTTCTGCAGTGCCTGTGCCTGGGGTCCACACATGTGTGTGTGTATTGGTATTCATATTCATTAAACTCTCTTTTTCTTTAATGTTAACAGTGGTCATTAGCCATGGTCTTGGGGTGTCTTGGGGTGCCCTAGCGGCACCCGCCTATTACAACACCACCGATAGATAATGTTTCCCTTTGTTCTTTTTCTATATACACTAAGTAGTTGGAGTCATATGAAATATCTAATTGTCTGGCCCCTTTTCTCCTTAGCATTTTAGCATGAGCACATTCTTAAAAACTAAAAACTCTCCAAAAAGTACCTCCATTTTTGAGTCATAAATATCACATTCCATTCATCCACTTCTTTAACAAGTATTTATTGAAGCTAGTAGGGATTAGGCATTATCTTCATGCTGGGCCTAATAAACAGAGCTGAGCAGCTCTTGTCCTTGTGACATTTCTATGTGGTGCGGCAGACTACACAGGACCGAGGAAGAAATAGAAAAGCAGAGGCAGAGCCTGTTGTTACGGAAGTCTTTCTGTGCACTATGAAGATGTATTGCTATCACTGATTTAATAAAGAGCTAAAGGTCAAAATAAGGCAGGAAAAGGTTAGGGTGGACTTAAGGACGGGAAAAAGAGTGGAGTCACCAGCCAGATGCAGAGGGAGCAGGACATGTAGAAAATGAGGTAACTATGAGCCGTGTAATAGCATGTAAATTAATAGAAACTGGTTAATTTAAGTTGTAAGAGATAATTAGGAAGAAACCTAAGGTATCAACTGAGCATTTATAAGTAATAATAAGTCTCTCTGTAGTTATTTGGGAATTGGCTGATAAGACAGAAAGGTCTACCTATAAATGGTACCCAACAACCAGAGCCATGAATATTCACATAAAGCCTGAGAAAGTTGGGGGGTTTTTTGTTTTGTTTTGTTTTGTTTGTTTGTTAACACTGCTTCCTGGCGACTGCCTTCTCTCCGGTAGGAGAAAATACAGGCATGACTCTTTTAAGAGGTCCTGCTACCAAGCATGTATATGGATGGAGTTTATGAGCAGTGAACATGAGATTAGGCATAAACACTTACAGCAGTGTGAAACCAAAAACATACCAGAGCTGGGGCAGTAAACTTGGCTCCAACCAGGGTACCTCCCCCATGAGGCGAGGCTCTCAGGGAACCAAGGTGTAAAGAACTAGCCACCAGCACACCATGAGCTAACTGCCCAAACATGCAGACAGAGATGACTACAGATAGGCAATAAAGATAGATCCAGACTGGGGAAAAAAAAAATCCTCTAAACAGTTTACTAAGTGTTTTAAAATGTGCAGCAGCTTAAAAAGAAAAGGAGAAAGAGTATAAAAAGTCAGAGACAAAAAATAGATTAAAAATAATAAAGTCATTAAGAAAAAAGTAAAATAAAAGTCTTTAAAGAGAGAAGCAGAATAATAAAAAATAATAATAATAGGCCATGTAAAGGTGAGAAATACACAGGGAGTCTGGGTCGTTGTGTTATTGTGTTGTCTTCAAATTTTTCTGTTGCTGACAAACAACAGCTACTGAGAGACATTTATTATAGAAACTGCTAAATTAAACCAACCTATATAGTTTTTAAAATGCTTTGGCTTCAACATGGAAGTCAGATGGTATGTTGTTTTGGGAAAGAGGTAATGCTTTTATTCCTATGGGGGTGTGGCCTATGGGTTTGTTCAGGGTTGAAGAGGATTGGGCTTGATGAGGAACAACCCCTGAAAATCCTGGCAACAGACATAAAGAAATAAACCTAGAAAAATTACAGGACATGAAATGTATATTTTACTTACGCAAACATAAAACAAAAGAGTCATCTTTATCTAACTTGTGTACAACAAGTCTATACTTGTATTAATACAGATACTTACGTTATCTTTGATGAAAGCTTATGTAGTTTTAGAGCAAGGGGACAAAACACCAATAAAAATAAATGATCCAATGTCTCAGAGCGCCTCTATTGCAGCTCCCTCAGAGTTCTGCACTCAGAGCAGTTTTGAGGCTGCTAGTCCAGCCTTACAGACTACTCCAGCCAGAACTTGACAATTATCCTGACCTTCTAAAAGTCCTGCAAAGGTGCCAACACATTCCAACAATAGGAAATAGTCTAAAGAAACAACACCCACATTTCCAAAAAATGAGTTATGGATGTTTGGGCATCATCATTTAGGCAGGGGGTACGGGGGTGGTTACAAGTTGTTATTAATCATGGTCAGAGAAAAGCTAAAAAAAAAAAAAAAAAAAAAAAAAAAAAAAAAAAAAAAAAAAAAAAAAAAAAAGGAGTTAAATTCAAAGATCTCTTTCCAAAGGAAATATAATATAGAAAATATGAGATAAAAGGGTAGATAATTGAATGTACTTTAATCCAAAAAGCAATTACTAATTTTAAAATATTTTACATTAGTATGGATTTTGTTTTATTGATGCAAATTTAAAGCTATTTTTGCTATATTGTATGTATGTTTCTATTCTTATTTGGTGTATTGTGTTTATGCAGCTCATTAAAATATCTACTGCATAACTAAGAAATACAGGTTAGTAGTCATCTATAAATAACCAGACTTATAATCATATTAGGTATGTTTTCAAGGTTAAACAGATGTATTTATATAGATAGATGGTCTTTAAAACACTTCAAAGACCTACAGAATATGGCATTTAAGATGTTTAATACCTAAGGCTTTTTATAACAGTGAGACAGGTCTGCTCCTGGAAACATAAACATACTTCAAAATAAGATTATGGACATAGAAGAACCTCCATATGGAGTTTGCTTTTTATGATAAAAGCTAGCCTTTTGGGCAAAGAAACTACCCTTGTCTCAGTTGCTGACAGTATACTGTCCAAACTGTATCAGCAGCACCCAAAGGCGAGCAACTGCCAAACTTTGCCAAGACAAGATAGGAGATTCAAAATTCCCTGCTTTTCAAAAATGTCTGTCAGATATACTAGTGTGTAGTCCAAAGCTGGAAGCCCCATCAGTACAGAAGAAATTGGATGACTGTCTAGGCAGTCAGATATCCTTGTCATTATGTTATGTTACATTCTTCTGGGTTCTTTGGTAGAATTAAAGGCTAAATAATTAGATTTACAGTTTTCCTTAGTTATGATAAAAAGTAAGTTAGGTATAAAATTTTAAACTCACAAAGATAATATTGATAATAGAGTACTTTCTATAAATTTGCCAAATACAAATGGACTGAATACTTTAACTCTAATTCTTACTTGATAACTGTTTTGCTGCATATAATTTTACTATGTTAAAAGTTAAAACCTTCCTTTTTAATTAATCAAAATGAAGAAAATGTTATAGAGTAGTCTTTTTGTATGCTGTGAAGATGTGTTGCTCTCATTGGTTTAATGAAGAGCTAAAGACTAATACTAGGTAGGAAGAGATTATGTGGGACTTGACAGGAAAAAAAAGAGCACAGGGAGGAAGAAAAACAAAGTCACCAGCCAGATGCAGCAAGAATAGAACATGTAGAAAATGAAGTAACAAGCCATGAGCCACGAAACAGCGTGCGAACTAATAAAAATTGGTTAATTTAAGTTGTTAGAAATATTTAGAAACAAACCTAAGTTACTGACTGAGCATTTAAGTTAATAATAAGTCTCTGTGTGTTTATTTGGGAGCTGGCTGATGGAACAGAAAGGTTGGCCTACAGCCTATAGACAATAACTTGAAAAAATATTAGCTATCAACAGCTAGAGTAAAAGGACAGGGCAAGACTGAGCCATGTTTTAATCTGATGGTATGTTGGTATGAGATGCAAATATGCATTTAAATTAATTTCTGAACATTTGTTAATATTTAAGTGACTTTTTAAATAAAAGTTGCTCATACAACTTAAAATGATCTTAATGAATCTATTTTGATTTCATATATTAGCTATAATTAACTTCATGGTTGATAAGAATACGTGAAAAGAGAGTTGAATGAATTAAGAACCATGACTATTGATACTAAGTCTCCATGCCAAATTCTCCTTCAGTTGTCCTGTTTTTGCCTCTCAGTAAGCATCCATCCCACTTTAGGGAACTTAGGACAGAAAATGTCTTCAACAGTATACATTGGCTGGCTTTGTTATAAGGTAGGAGAGAGGTTGTGTATTGTTCTTACAGGTTTGTATTAGAAGCAAGCATGGTATGATTCTTATCCACACATTCTCTTTTGAGAATCAGTCTGACCACAGTCCTGCTATATTTGTAAAGAGCAACTGTATACTCACCCATCCTAATACACACATGTGCACACATACATGAACACACATACTTCATGAAAGAACCCAGGACCAGCCCTATTGAAACAGTGGTGACCTATGAACCCACACTGCCCAGATTGAGTGTTATATTCCTCTCTTTCCTAATAATTAAACAGCAAAGACAAATAGCAGTAAAGGTGGAGACTGGGGTAGGCTCAAAGAGTCCTTAGTTATGAAAAGCCTCAGTAAGCAAGAATTCTAAAAGTTATAAACTTTGAACACAGTTAAACTGTCAGAATTGAGAAAGGAACACAGTGTCATTCACAAAGTATAAATATAGTGAGACTCATTGTTTACCACTTTAATTGGCAAGGGGGCTTGAGAGAACGGAGCTGATAAATGAAGCAGACTAAAGTCTCATGTAATAGTCAACTTTATTCAGAGCATCAGACAATTAATACTCTAAGAGCTGAAAAAAATCACACAAGTAAAATGTCCAATTGCAAGGGCAAGCCAAAGGAAGCAAAAACATGTTTGCTCATAGAGTAATATAAACAAATAACAACAGCCAATTGTAATGAATAATCTGAAGCAAACTCACTCCTATCTTGTCCCTGGGAGGAGCATGAAAATACATTCTGAGAACAATACTGCTGTTTTGAAGAAATGGAGGTCATAAGACTTGTCTTGTTTTCTTGGAGTTTTCTCACAAACACTCAGAATTTCCCTCACATGACTCCATTTTTGGACTGTGTTCTAACAGTCATCTTCTGAGAAACCCCCTGACTGAGGCAATTAGAATGCCTACTTAAATGGTGCTCCTAAACGCTCAAATGCCTCAAAAAAAAATGAGTATAAAATTAATTTCTGCATGTCTTCAAAACATGAACAGAACAGAGACCCTAGCTAAAAGTACACAACTGAGGTGACTTTCACCCTAAAGTTTCTGACACTCTAATAGACTATAAACTCCTTTGTAGAGGACCTCAAAGAGCTACATAGCCCACTTAAGACAGGAAATCCAAAAGGGACCAGAATGTTGGAACTCCAATGGGTTCTGCCTCCAATGTACAAGTGACTGAGCCTTGGCCCCAGGTCTGTAGAGGTGGTTATGTGGGATGTACTGACCCTAGAGACTTCTAAGGGCCTGAGAGCCAGCCTGGCCTTGGCCAGTTCAAACTGGCTATAACTGGTGCCTTAAAACATGTGTTCATAGCACTTCCTCATATCGGTGAGGGCCCCTTGAGTGGGCATTTCCTCATAAGCCAGCCTGGGGTCTTTCTGGGAGCCTTGGCAACAGAGGTAAATGTGAGATGACCTGGATCAGCAAGAGATGACCACAGTGCAGCTGCAGATGCCAGCAAAGCAAAGCCCTTTCTTCTGGCCGGGTGGAAGGTGTATAAAGGCTTGCCCCTTCCTCAATAAATTAAACTTGTTTGTTTCAACTAGTTTTCGGAAACTGAGTTTTTGTTCTCTGAGCCTTCTTGCCCCCTCCCACAAAGGGGAACGAAGCAGAAGTGTTGAGGTGACATCAACATGGCAGCAAGGACTCCTCTCTCTGTAGATCCTCACAGGAACAGTCCTCACAGGGCCTACAGTTCAAATGCTCCCAGTGATGACTGTAAGATGCCCAGCTTCGGATATAACACAGATGCTAAGGATGTGACTGGGATAGAAGATTTGCATAGCATACTTAGGGCTCTGAATTTGATTCCAAAGAATTCCTAGAATGATAATGATCATTGCTCTTACTTCACACTAGATCTTGACAAATTCCCAGAGATTTTTTTTTTTTTAATTAAAAAGCAGGTCTCAAAAATGGTAAAAACACTAGAAACAACAAGATTTTTAAAAAGTATATTGTAGTCAGAAGTTTCTGGCACACCAGGCCTGGCCTAGCCCCCATGTCAGGACCACCCAAAGCTGCTTAGTTCCAAATAAACATTCAAAAGTATAAGTTGTTTCACCTATGGAAAGTTATTACTTACTAACTCTTGCTCTTAAACTCACCTATGATTCCATTTATGTTTCGCCACATGGCTTGGTACCTTTTCTCAGGGCAGCATTCTCATCATCCTTCCTCTGTGTCTCCTGGCATCTGTTTCTCTGCTTCCCCACTTCCCAGAATTCTCCTAGTCTAGTGTCCTGCCTCTACTTCCTATCTAGCTACTTGATTAATCAGCATTTTATAAAACCAGTAGGAGTCACAAATATTTACAGTGTACAAGAGCAGAGTCCCATAGCAGTACATGCTCTTTAAAAAGTCACCTCACTTTACAGCCCTTATCCCGGGATAGCCACGAGATTTAATTGTATGCTTTGCAAACAAAGCCTTCCTTTATTTTGGTTTAAGTTTTTTTTTTTTTTCTATTTTTCTCTTTGTATAAAAACTGCCTTATTCCAGTGGGATCAGGATCTATCCCTGGTGCATGAGCTGGGTTTTTGGAGCCCATTATCTATGGTGGGACACTTTGCACAGCCTTGATGCAGGGGAGAAGGGGCTTGAACCTGCCTCAGTTGAATGTACCAGGCTTTTCTGACTCCCCATGGGAGTCCTTACCTTTTCAGAGGAGGGGGTGGGGGGAGGGTAACATGTAGGTGGGGAGGAAGAAGCTGGCGGAAGTGGGAGGAGGAATGAGAGAGGAATCTGTGGTTGATATGAATAAAAAGTATTCTTAAAACAAACAAAACTGCCTTTTCTGCCTATTGTTCCTGAGTAGGCTTCTGAGCCTCAGGCTGCAGCTCCATTCTACCATCATTGCCAGTGCTGATAATCTATGCCTCTCTTTGGTATCCATTTGAATGACAGACTAGATGAACAAGAGAAGCTTACTATGGCCAAGTGGGACTTGGTTGCAGAAGAAATGTATTAGAGAATAGATGTGGGGAATCTGAATTATGCTTATCAAACTCAATTTGGATGACTGTATACGCCTGGGAATTAAAGAAAGTGAAACCAAAGGCGCAAAGAAATGGCCACCTAACTCCCCCACAAAGGTCAAACGCAAGAAATAACGAGTCTTATCAGTATGGACACAATGAGAAATAATTCATAGTTGAAAGTCTGGTCGATACAGATAAATCTGTCACATAAAGGTTAATGCAGTGACTGTTAGCCACTTTAAACAATGTTACATGGCACTGTCATCGAAGACAGAAGATGATGCTGTAAACCTGCTCTGCTCTTTCAGGAACAATGCCACTATTTCAAATCCCTAGGCCCATGGAAAAGGATAAAAATGGCTTCAGTCCTCCAGAGAACGTGACTCCATGTTGGCTCACTGCCAGTTGCTGCTAAGGCTGTTTTCTTTGCTGTCTTCCCCAGGCCTCTCTTTGTTATCCTCAAAAACAAGCAAGCTGCCTGGTGCCTAGACATCACATGACAGGGCTGGAGGTCTCAAGGCCCAGAATTCTGGCCTTCCTCTGAGGCTGAATGAACAGTGTTGGCTAGTACAGTTTCACACAGGAAAATAAGATGTGTTCAGAAGCTAAAGTCTGTGAGTTTTTACCTGCTTTATTTACTGTTAGAAGTATTCTGAGACGAACTGAACTTTTATCTGGAAACCCAGTTGTGGGAACCTCCCCTCTCTTCTGCAATAAACAAACTGCCTCACAGTTATTGTCTGCAGTACACAGGATACACAGGGATATTTGAAAATAGTTTGTCATTGGGACTTCAGGAAGTGAGAAGAGTTGATGTGGGAATGCCTTTCTGTATGCTGTGAATCTCAATCTTTAAATAAAAGAGCTGTTTTGGCCCATGACAGGCACCATAGAAGAAGTAGGAGGAGAAATCAGAGCTTAGGTAGGAGAAGCAGGGCAGAGTCAGACAGATCAAGCCAGCCGCCCAAGAAGAAACATGTAAGAAACACTGGTGAGCCACGTGGCAGACAAATTAATAGAAATGGGTTGATTTAAGATGTAAGAGCCGGCTAGCAATGTGCCTGAGTCATAGGCCAAACAGCATGAAGTTAATATAAGCCTCTGAGTCATTTTTGGGGACCTGGGCGGCTGGGCGGCTTAGAGGTCTGGCAGGGCATGTCTGTGGGTCTCGGACCTCTAGCCGCCCGGGACCGAGAAACCCCACTACTACAAAGAGTGCTCTGCATCTTTCTTTCCTAGTTTGTAAAAAAAAACCATTTCAGTCTTAGACGAAGTCAGAATGTCAAGACCAGCAGTTTAGACTCCACAGAGCAGTGGTTCTGAGGCGTATCTGCTTCAAATGAGAAGGACTAACATACTCACTGTTGCAGAATCACTGGTTGGAAGCACTGAGATCCAAAGGAGTTATTTAGTGTTTTAACTGATGCCTGATTTTTCTTACTTCAACTTGCTACCTTTCAGAAGTTTATTTTTAAAAGCATTGCTTGGCATTAACCATAGTAACTTCTGATTCTCGCAGTTAGCCTGTAAATTTATACCATCGGGTACTTTCTAAGCATCTGTATGTTTAAGGTATTATGCCTCTCCACAAGGCCAAAAGTCAGGCAAGGAGACCCAAAACTACTTGTATTTTGCAAATTTTATCATGGTAGTATTTTTACATTTTTTTTAAGTTATTTTAGTTTAATGGATGTCTTCCTATTTGATCTTTATCAAAAATATCTTGATTCATTCATCTCTTCTTATCACAAAAAGGTATAGTCAACAACACTCTTACCAAGACCCCACTACCTATAGAAGACTGTCCTTGGAAAAAAATACAATAGAGCTGCTTTTTCAAGGTGTTTAAGCCTAGGGAAGAAGTCAAAAGATACCAGAGAACAAGAGTCTTAACCAGGGTGTATAGGGACTCTCCGTTCAACTATCACAGTGCTTCTAAGAACCTGTGCATGCATGTGTAAGAACTCACAAAATTAGACCAACAAACATAAATTTTGCTAATTTAATTTTAGCACAGAAGAATGTACAAAAGAGAATTATTAGCATAAATCTAAGGAAGCTAGATCTTCAGAGTCCCCACAAGCATAGCCTCTTGCAAGGTTATTTTTAATTATTGTTCATAGATATAGTTATGCTCCCAACTTTTTCAAACTTAAGGCAACATGTTTATTGTAATCCCCTTGTAAAATCAAAAGACAAATGATGTGCTTTCAACATACAATGGCACAGAATAAACACTAGCATTCCAGAAGAGAGGAACTGATATATTGTAGGGATACCGGAACTAAGAAAGACCAAAACCCAACAAGGCAAACTCTCAATCCCGTAGTTTCATGAAATTGGACTATACTTTGGTTATATAACTCTAAAGTCATTAATTTTTCTGTTAGTTAATAAAGAAAAAGCAAAATGGAAATGAGATAATAAATATTAAATAACAGAAATTCATAAGAAAAACAATAACTGGGAACTAGGGAGGCAGATAGGATATAGACTTGGTCTCTATAATAAAAAAAAAATCTGATTTCATTTTTGATGCTGGATTGCTGACAGCTTTTGTTCTCTGTAATAGTTACTTTTCTAATGTTGTGATAAAACACTATGACCAAAGTAATTTATAGAAGGAAGAGATTATTTAGGGCTTACAGTTCAGGAAAGATAAGTCCATCATCATGGAAAGTATGGCAGCAGATAGGAAGGCATGGTGCTGGAGTAGTAGCAAAAACTCACATCCTAATACACAGACAAGAAGCAGAGAGCATGCTGGGAATGATCCCTGTCTTTTAAAACTTCAAAGTCCACCCTAGTGACACACCTCCTTCAACAAGTTTAGACCTAAAATTTCCTAAACAAATCTACCAACTGGGGACAAATATTTAAACATATGCACCTATGGGGCCATTCTCATTTAATTACCATACTCTACCCCTTCCCTACCTTCCATATGTTTGTGCCATGTGATAATATAAAATGCATGTACTCTGACTTTAAATATCCTCATAGTCTTTCAGTTCAACACTGCTTAAAAGTACAAAATTGTAAGTTTCTACCGCGTCTGGTTTCTTTGGGATCGAGTCTTGTCCAGGCAAGGGGCGTCGAGGTTAAACAATCTGCACTCAGGAGTCATTTAGGTTCCATCATTCGGGCTCACAATGAGAGAGAGACCCGAGCTTTATTCAATACATCTTATATCTTAGACCTGTCTGTCCCTCCCATGCTTCTCTCCTTTTGTTCTCTCTCACACCCTGCCCCTTAATCCGGGCACACCCAAGGTCATTGAGGATCCCACTAGCACTCAGCAGGTGGCAGCGTCTATAGTGCAGGAAAGCTTGTTTTAGCTTTTTCCCCCTGTAAACATAAGGTTTTAGTCCTTAGGGGAGAATGGTGAGCCATAGAGGCCAGAATGGCACTTATTCAGGAGACAACAAATTTCTTCGGAGACTCATGGTAATCTCTTAATTGTAATCCCCTTTGTGTTAGTTAGAGTTCTCTAAGAATTGGTTCTCAACTTTCCTAACACTGACTGTTAGTGTTCTGACTTACTTCCTGGAGTCCTGGTCAATTAAGTAATAACCTCCCACCCCACCCCAGGCCCCAAATCTGAAGCTTCTTTTAAGAAAAGAATCTTCCCCCTTCATCCTACTTTCTCTTTCTCTCCTCCTGCCAGAAGCTGCCTACATCCTTGACCATCCACCTTCTCCCTCCCTCTTCCTCCTCTCCCCCCCCACCTCTCCCCTTCCCTTCATTCTAATAAAGTACCTCCATGTGAGTGTCTTTCCACAGCTGCCACCTGCCTGCACGGCACGCCTGCCCACATGAGGCTGGGGCTCCTTTTGCCAGCTACTCTCCCAGTTATATCATAACACAGACCCTTTAATAAGTTCCTCATTGACCCCTATAAAATTATTTTGTTGCTACGTTGTAACTGTAATTTTACTACTGTTATAAATTGTAATGTAAATATCTGTTATGCAGGATATCTCATATGAGACCCCTGTGAAAGGGTCATTTCACATCCCCAAAGGGTAACTCACAGGTTGAAAACTACTAGAATCTTGAGCAGTGGTTATCAATCTGTGGGTCGTGACTTCTTGGGATCGAATGACCCTTCCACAGAGGTTGTCTAAAACAATCTGCATTGCAGATATTTACATTTAAGTTTATAATAGTAGCAAAATTATAGTAATAAAGTAGAAAAAAATCAATTTTATGGTGGTGGGGGTTAGTCACCACAACATACAGATCTGTATTAAAGGTCACAGCATTAGGGAGGTTGAGAACCATTGTTCTAGAAATTAAAGAATAAATCTCTGTGTATCTAGAAATATAGAGAGAAAGGTTATTGGAATGACTTACAGCCTGCAGTTCAGTTAATAACTGGCTGTGAACAGAAAGTTCAAGAATCCAGTAGTTGCTCACTCTAGAAAGCTGATCTTCAGTATATGCTGGAATCCTGAAGAAGTAGGCTCTAATGACAGTGAAGAAATAGACGTAATAGCCAGGCAAGGGCAGGCAGGCAACGAGCAAAAGCTTCCTTCTTCCTTGTCCTTAGATAGGCTTCCAGTAGAAAGTATGGTCCAGGTTAAAGGTGTGTCTTTCTGCCTCAAGATTTAGATCAAAAGTGTGTGTCTTCCTACTCAAAAGGTAAGGACTAGAGGTAGAGCCAACTGTTTCAAACAAAGGCCCCGCCTCAAAAAAAAATCTCCCATAGATATGTCCTCCATTTCTCAATTATAGTTCATTCCAGATGAGTTGGAAAACAAGAATAGCCATCACAAATCAAAAATAAAATTACATTCTTCCAATATACAATGACACAGAAAATACATACCACTCCAAAAGAAGAAAATCAGGACACAGTAAAGACATACTGGACAAAAGCTAAGAATGAAACCCAGCAATGCAAACTCCAAATCCCATAACATGAAAGGACATAGATGATTCTGCCCTTCCAGCTTTGCTACACACAAACTGCTATACCTACATCTCAGGACCCCCAACTAAACCACCACATAGCCAACTTTCTGATGCAAGAACAAAGGTTTCTTTATTCAAGTCAAGGCAGGGACCTCATCTGTGAGTGAGGAAAGTCTCAAGCTCTTTTTACAAGGGGTTTATTAGGATAAAGCTATGAAAAATCAGTGTACATGACTGTTAACAGTTTGTCAGGATGTCAATAGAAGAACTTTAAGGTTCTGACAGGATAAGAGATATCTATAGGAACAACTGGTCTCTATAAAAATTTTTACTGCCTGTATGCCTGGGTCCTGTTCTTGCCTATTCCAGGATATATGTTTTATAACCTTATTGCTTCGCTGTTTTCTTGGGGCTTGAGTCCCCCCCACCCAGTCACCAGTTGTCTCAGGATGGTGGCCTGTTTTCCAAGATAGCACTGGTAGCCTGATTTCCAAGATCACGCTAATTCTGCTCCTTCAAAACTGCATCTTTCTTTTAGGCTAATTTCATCCACTGTGTGCAGCTTCCCTTTTCAAACATCTCCACAGTTCTGGCACCTCTAAAATGAGCTCTTCAATGAAATCCAGGCTTCACTCTTATAGCTTCACTTAATAGCCTCTCAGGGCCTTCATGCACACCTTCTATCACAGGCGTGCCCTCAGTGGCTCTCCTTAATCATGAAGGAAGAACTCACAGCCCTTTATCCAGGTGTCCTTCATGACTTTAAAGCCAGAACCACACAGACAAGCCAAATTCAGCTGCCTGTGTAGGTGGAGCCTGACCCCTTGAATCATAATCCCAGCTGCTGTCATTTGTTATTGCTTTTGAGGAGACAACAGTCCTCAGGTTTTTTTGTTTTACAAATTTATAAACTCAGCTGGGTGGGGTCTTGCCCTTAAGCCTCCCCTCCTTTTATTCCAGCTTGAATCAGGCCTCTCCTTTTGCTCCTAACTCTGTCAGCACAAACCTTAGCCTTAAATTCTCTGGTGCTATTTTTCTCTTTTAAGTGTTCTTTTTAAGATTTCCTTTTGTTACGGTTATTCTTTTCATCATTGTATGTGCAAAGGAATGATCACTAACAATCGCATACCAGAGTCAATATTAGACTGTCTTTAAATCTCCTCTGCCAAAGAAATTAGTTAATTAATTTTCAATTTAGCCTTTCAAAAATTCTTAGAGCAAAGGCAGGAGGTAGCCATATCCTTGGCCAAATGATGATCTCTACCCGACTTGCTAATGCCGTTCTTCTCTGTAACATCTTTATCTAGTATTCCATAGTCCATGTTACTCTCAGATCTACTGTCTTCCAAGTTCCTACTGAAGGGGTTAAAATTTCCCACTTTCACAATTGAATTTAGGTTCCAGTTCTCTGAGAAGGACAAACAAGTATCTTTTCCAACAAAGGGACATTTATCTATACGGCCCTCAAATTCAGGGTCAACGGAGAGAACACAGAGAGCCTAAGTCAGCCTCATAGTATCTCAAGGTCAAACCCAGTAGCCCCCTTCTGAGTCACATCCAAGTTTGTTCAGATATGTCCAAAAATAATAAGACGAAATCTCAGCCAATTAGAAATAGGCTAATGTAACCACTGCTTGCTTAACAAATTAAAAGACTGACCCTAAAACTCCCCTTAGTTGTGCTTAAAAGGAGACTGCATGTCCTACTCAGGGTCATCACAATTTTTAAACAGGTGAGTGACCCCACATGCATGATAGTATAATAAACAAACTCTCTTTGTTCTTGCATACTGTTTGAGTCTGGGGTCTTCCTTCAGCATTTCCTCAGACCCTACACTACTAGGACAGGCATAAGCTTTTCTTACAGCATTTAACCACTTTTCCAATGCAAAGTTCTAAAGACTTCCATATTCTTCCAAATAACAACATGGTCAGATTCTCAGAAAAGACCCACTTCCTGGTTACTTTCCTATTGCTGTGAAAAGACACCATAACCAAGGCAACTGTTTCCTAGAAGAAAGTAATTAATTGGGCATAATATTTGAGAGAGTTGGGGTCTGTGATAGCATAGTAGTAGGAGTAGCTAGGAGCTCAGATCTTGATCCGCAAGCAGGAGGTAGAGAGAGCACAATGGGAATTGCAGGAGTCTTTTGAAACCTCAAATCTACCCAGGGGCACACCTTCTCTAACAAGGCCACACCTCCTCATCCTTCACAAACAGGTCTATTAACTAGTGCACTATATTCAAACAATGAGCCTATGAAGGCCATTCTCATTCAGACCTCACATATACAATACCCTTTCTGCCTACATGTGGGCAAGTCAGAGAAAGCATATGCACTCACCTTTGCTGTTGTGAACAAGTCCAAGCCACATAAATCCCATCCCCTTTGGGTACCCTGAAACCAACCACACTCCCTAATAATAATAAAAACTAACCCAGTCTCCTTTCCCTACTTGCTCAAGATAGTTTGGGGTCAGCTTTGGAGCCTGGCTAGATCTCCACACAAAACATAAAACTACAGTGAGTGCCTGGCATCATCAGTTTTCACGGCCAAACCATCCTTGAATGGAAACTAAATAATAAGTGATGGGTCCATTTAATCTGTTTTTCTAACTACATCAGACAAGGATATATTTAAATACAATGAGAAAAAAAGACGTTTCAAGAGTTAAATTTTTATATAAATATGTGGGGATATGTGCAAGTTTTAATTTATAGAATGCTATAATCATTATATCAAGTCTGCATAGATGAGGCATAGGGTAGTTACAAGTCTGAATTGGTAGGTATGGATATAATTATAATAAACATAAAGTGAATCTTTCATACATATTTTAAAAGCTATTTTGGTTGAAAAAGAATATACATAATAAAGATTTTAAGATCATTTATATAATTGTAAAATGTAGAGTAAACTAAAAGCATGGACCATTAAACAGATTACCAGAGAAAGAAATAATTGTTCAATAAGTTATTTAGGACAATTAGTGGCTATAATGGGAAAAAAGTAGAGTACACTTAATATTTCATAAGAATTTCATATTTATATCAAATATTAAAACCCCAGAGATAAATATAAACACTTACATTACAGAAAACCTGTCCCAGTTTAGAGTATACTTTATAGATGTAAAGCAAAACAGTAGTCATAAAGAGAAATACTAATAAAATTTGCCTACTGAAAATACTAAGCTTCATTCAGTAAGATGACTCATCAGGTGAAAGCTCACCATGCCTGAAGATCTGCACTCAATCCTTGAAACACACACAAAAAGAGAACTAATTCATATGGGCTATCTTTTGATTTCACAAGTACACTGTGGCATATGCATGTCCCTACACAAAAATAAATAAATAAATGTAAAAATATCACTTAAAATATTAAACTTATATATATTCTATATTATTATGAAACCATAATGACAAACGGGAAACTTTCAAAATCTTTGAGATAACATGGTTAAAAAAAAAAAAAAAAAAAAAAAAAGCACAGCCAGTTTGTGAGTTGCCAGGTACAGCCCCTGTTCCTTGTCCCGTGTTTCCTCTCCCTGCACTCATCTATACACTCATGGGCCCAGCTCCAGACCCAGCTGTTCACAAGCTGTCTTTGCAGTTGAAGTCACTTCTTTATTCTCCCATTCCTCCTTCTGCCTGATGTCATCTCTACTTTGCCTAATGAATCACTCCTCTCCTTTCCCACCTTCCTCTCCAACTTCTGACCTCCTCATACCTATAGATCTAGCTCCAGACTCTCAGTTCAGGAAAGATCACTGCCTAGTCTAATTAAAGAGCTCATGCAAAAGCTTTACCTGGCCTACCTCTTATCATTCAACTTCTGCCTTGCTATCATCTAAGGCAGGCCAGATCACATCACAAAGATACAAATAATATGAATGTCCAAGACAGTATGTCCCCCTTCAAACTGAGTCATCTTATAGAATGTTGTCTAATGAGAATTATCTAGATGAACCTGAAGACAGATAATACAAAAGAACAATAATGAAAAGTATCAAAAACTTCAAGGAAGTTAAAGAAGACACAAATAAACACTCCAGTAAACTTAAAAAAAAAAAAACAGCTGGATGATGTCCAAGAAAAGATAAATATATGGCTGAATGAAATGATGATTACTCAAGATTTAAAATCAGAATTCAGTAAAGAGATAGGAATATTAAGTAGAATTCAAGTTGAAATAAGGATGGAGTTTAAAAACTCAATTACCCAACTAAAGCCTCAACAGAAAGCCTTACAAGTAAAACAGATCAAGTTTAAGATACAATATCAGGACCTAAAGATAAAGTATAGAAATTAGACAACACAAGTAAATAATAGACTCTTTTAAGCACAGAGAATGAACATGCAGGAAATGTGGAATACTATCAACAGAAGAAATCTTCAAATTATAGGCATAGATGAGACCAAAAAAAAAATCCAATTCAATGACATAGACCATATTTTCAACAAATTCTAAGTAGAAAACATTTCCAAACTAAAAAGACATATCCATACAGAAACAAGAAACACATAGAATCCCAATTAGACAAAACCAAACTCCCTGTGGCATAACATAGCTAAAACTCTAAATATACAGAACAAAGAAAAATATTAAAAGCCTCAAAAGCAAAACCACAAGTCACATATAAAGGAGAACCCATCATAATAACACCTGGTTTCTCAATGGAAAATCTGAAACCAGAAGAGCCTGGAGCTTCACTGGTTCCAAAAGACCACAACTTTCAACCTAGATTATTATACCTAGCAAAACTATCTCCTATAAGGAAAAAGAGAAAGAAAATCTTCCTAAAATATAACTAGCCTAAAAAAAATTATGTCAACCAAAACAACCAAAAGATGATATTGGAAGCAAAGTATATAAAAAAAGAAAGTAAATGAATATATAATTTAATAAAGAAAACAAACTAAAACTAAGAATACAAACAAACAAAAGATGGCAGTCACCACAGAATTCTCTATAATAACTTTAATGGCTTCAACTTTTCTATCAAAAGACATACCAAAGTTTTATGGATTGAAAAAAACAAAAATCTATTTTTCTACTTTTTAAAAGAAACTTATATTTAAAGATAGGCACCCCTCAAAGTGAGAACAGCAAAAGTATTCCAAAAAAATGGTATCAGAAAACAGACATTGCCATCCTAATATCTGACAAATATACTTCAAACTAAAACTAATTAGAAGTGATGAAGAAGAGTACTTCATTATAATTAAGGGATCATTTAATTAAGAAAAATACTAAATATATATGCACCAAACACTAGTACATTCAATTTCTTAAAAAGTGTGCTTCTGGATTTAAACACACAGAACAATAACAATTCAATAATGGTAAGAGATTTCAACAACATATTTTCTCCAATAAATGGGTTATATGGACAAAAACTAAAGAGAAACATCAGAATTAAATGTCATCTTATATAAAATGGAACTGACATATGTCTACAGAACAGTCCACACAAACAAAAAAGAATATACCTTCAATACTCATGGCTGCTTCTCTAAAATAGCCCAGATCCTGAAACACAAATCAAGCCTTACCAAATTCAGAAATTTTCAAATAATTATGTGTGAGCATTATGCAACAAAATAAAAATTGATAGGAAATCTTTAGTAAGTTCATAAAGTAATAGACATTAAGCAACTCATCACTTAACAATGTGTCAAAAAACAGAAATAAAGAATTAAATAAAATATTCCTGGAACTAAGTAAAAATTAAGACACAAAACAACGAAACTTCTGGAACACATTACAAAGTGGTACTACTGGCTGGAGAGATAGATCAGAGGCTAAGAATACTCCCTGATCTTCCAGAGATCCAGGTTCAATTCCCAGCACCTGTATACTAGCTCACAACTCTCTGTAACTCCAGTTCCAGAGAATCCTATTCCTCCCCAAAGAATGGTACATACATGTGGGCATATAAACTCACAGAACCACTATATTCTCATAAAAATAAAAGATAGATAAATACATAACTTAAAATACGAAAAAATATATATAAAAAGTAAGCAGTACTAAGAGGGACGTTTGTAGCACTAAGTGCCCACGTTTAAAAAATCAGAAAAAGCACATGCAAATGACTTAATCATGCAACACAAAAATTGGAGAAAACAAGAATAAGCCAAACCCCTATGCAGTGGATAGCTGTCTTAGTTGCTGTTCTATTGCTGTGAAGAGACACTATGAACCAAAGCAACTATTATAAGAGAAAGCATTTAGCTTGGGTCTTGCTCATAGTTTCAGAAGTTTAGTCCAGTATTGTTATGTCAAGGAGCATGGCAGCATGCAGGCAGGTGTTAGAGCACTAGCTAAGAGCTGCATCCTGGTCTATAGGCTTTGGGGCCTGGTATAAACTTATGAGACCTCAAAGCCCACCCCCAGTGACACATTTTCTCCAATAAGACCACACCTTTTAATCCTTCTAATCCTTTCCAACAGTGTCACTCTGGTGCCTAAGCATATAAATGTATGTGCCTAAAGGAGCCATTCTAATTCATATGACCATAATATTAAGAAATAATGAAAAATTTAAAGCAAAAATTAGTGACATATAAACAAAGAAAATGATACAGAGAATCAATGAATCTAAGAGCTGGTTTATAAGATAAACAAGCTCCATAGACCTTTGGACCAACTCACCAACACCATGGTCCAAATTAACAAAATCGGGAATCAGGAATGAACAGGAAATTAAAGCACACCTACACACACTTCCAGAATATTATAAAGAAGTGCTTTGGAAACCTGTTCTCTATTAAGTATGGAAATCTAGAAGAAATAGATAAATTTCTTTATTTATCCAAACTAACAACATTAAATCTACAAATATAATCAAATTTATAACAACTGAGGAGATTGAAACAGAAATAGTTCAGACCCAGATTTATTCACTACAGAGCTCTAGCAGACTTTCAATGATTTACAAATATTTCTTAAACTATTCAGAATACAGAAACAAAAGAATCATTCTCAAACTCATTCTAAGAAGTCAGTATTACTCTAACACCAAAACCAGGTAAAGGCACAAGAAAGACAGAAAGATAAAAATAATTTGAAACCTCGCCCAGCAGGTGGCAGGGATGAAAGTACAGCCTGGAGGCAGGTGTCCCAGGCTGGCAAGAATTGTACCAAAGCACTGGAGGTCCACCAGAAGTAAGGGCAGAATCCAGCTCCCTTGCTGTTGCTAGAATGGGAGGGGCTCAGAATGTGCCCTGGAGTTTAGTTAGGGTCTGGACTTTGGGGAAGTCCAGTTGAGAGGTCAATCACTCACCTGTTTTTCCAACTAGTGTGGTTTGTGCCTATGCCTCTCTATAGTTAGCTCGGGTTGCAGGGGAGGGCTGTCGATGATGAGGGCTGTCAATGGAGATGGTGTTCCAGTGCTTGAGGTTGGGTGGGGGAGTGGGTCTTAGGGGGAACACATCCAATGGGAGTCCAACATCACCCCTGCCGCCCACTGAATGCACCAGTCCCACCAAAACCACCCTACTGCCCAACCCCATGATTCAGAACAACCTCTCCATGCCTACAGCACTCCCTCACAAACCCAGCAGACTATATTGGAACAGGAACAACCATACCATCTGGAAAAATAGCAGAATACATAGGCACAGGTTCAAACCACAAGAGCTGGAAGAAAAGGCACAGGCACAAGAAACACCAGTGGAAGAAAAGATGAGTAAATACTGCTATACAAATACGTTCAAAACCTGAAAGAGCAATATGGCACTACCAGAACCTAATGATCCTGCAACGGCAAAACCCGAACATTCCAATGCAGCTAAAACACAAGGAAATGAACTAAAATTATTTTATGAAGATGATAGAGGCTCTTAAAGAGGAAATGCAAAATGCCCTTAAAGAAGTCAAGAAAAAAAAACAAACAAAAATTTAGGATAAATCAATAAATAAATCCCTTAGAGAAAACAAAGGAAGACAAGGAGAAAAAAATAAAACAATCCAACAGGCGAAGGAAACAGTTCAAGACTTGAAAACTGAAATCGAAACAATAAAGAAAACACAAGCCAAGAGAATTCCGATAATAGGAAAACTGGGGAATCAAACAGGAAGTACAGGCGCAAGCATCGCCAACACAGTACAAGAGACAGAAAAGGGAATCTCAGCCATTGAAGATACAATAGAGGAAATAGTCCCATCAGTCAAAGAAAATGTTAAATTTAATAAATTCCTAACATAAAACATCCAAGAAATCTGGGACACCTTGAAAAGACAAAACCTAAAAATAATAGGGATAGAAGAAGAATCCAGGCTCAAATACACAGAAAACATATTCAGCATAATCATAGAGGAAAACTTTCCCAACCTAAAGAAGGGCATGCCTTTGAAGGTACAGAAAGTTTACATAAACCAAATAGGCTATATTTTAAAAAAAAAAGTCTCCTTGAAACATAATAATCAAAACACTAAACATATAGAATAAAGAGAGAGTTTTAAGAGCAGCAAAGAAAAAAGGCCAAGTAACTTATAAAGGCAGAACCATCAGAATTACACTCAACTTCTCAATGGAGACTCTAATAGCCTGAAGGTCCTTGACAGACATTTTACAGACACTAAGTGACCATCAATGCCAGCCCAGATTACTATACCCAGCAAAACTATCAATCAACATAGATGGAGAAAACAAATATTTCATGACAAAACCAGATTTAAACAATACCTTTCCACAAACTTAGCACTACAGAAAATACTAGAAAGTAAACTTCAACCCAAGGCACTCAGTTAATTCCACGAAAACACAAGCAGTAGATAATCTTACTACAGCAAAACTCAAAGAAGGAAAACCAACACCAACACCAAAATCAAAATACAAGAAATTAATAATCATTGGTCAATAACATTGGTTAATATCAATGAATTCAATTTACCAATAAAAAGCCACAGGCTAACAGAATGAATATAAAAATGGAATCCATCCTTCTGATACATACAAGAAACACACTTCAACTTCAAAGACAGTCATTACTTCAGAGTAAAGAGTTGGGAAAATATTTCCAATCAAATGAACCTAAAAAGCAAGCTGGTATATAGCTATCCTTATATCTAATAAAATAGACTTTAAACTAAAATTAATCAAAAGATGTGTAGAAAGACCAAAAAATCCATCAAGATTAAGTCTTCTCAATTCTGAACATCTGTGCCCCAAATATAAGGGCCCCCACATTTGTTTAAAAAAAATAGTGGGAGAATCCAGCACTCCACTCTCATCAATGGACAAGTCTGACAGACAGAAACTTAACATAGAAACAAAGAAGCTAATGGATGTTATAACTCAAATGGACTTAATAAACATCTACAAAACATTTCATCCAAACCCAAAAGAATATACCTTCTCAGTACCTCATGGAACCTTCTCTAAATTTGACCACACACTCAGTCATAAAGCAAATATCAATTGATACCAAAAAAGTGAAATAGTCCCTTGTATCTTATTGGACCACCACCATGAGCTAAAATTAGAGTTCAACAACACCACAAACTACAGAAAGGCTACAAAATCATGGAAACTGAACAGCTCTTAAATACACTACCTCAGGGTCAAGAAAGAAATAAAGAAATACATTAAAGGCTTTTTAGAATTCAATAAAAAAGAATTGATAACACACCCAAACATATGGGGCACAATGAAAGCAGTGCTAAGAGAAAAACTCATAGCACCAAATACCTACGTAAAAAAGTTGGAGAAATCTCACACAGCGACTTAACAGCACACAAGAAAGCTCTAGAACAAAAAAAAAAAAAAAAGCAAACTCACCAAGGAGAATTAGACTGCAGGAAATAATTGAACTTAGGGTTAAACTCAATAAAATTGAAACAAAGAATAATACAAAGAATCAATAAAACAAAGAGATTGTTCTTTGAGAAAATCAACAAAATAGTCAAACCATTATCCAAAGCAATCAAAGGCAGAGAGAGAATTTTCAGATTCAAAAAATCAGAAATGAAAGGGACATAATAACAGACACCAAGGAAATCAGAAAAACATTAGGTCATATTTCAAAAACATTTATTCTACAATATTGGAAAACCTTAAGGAAATGGACAATCTTCTGTATGATACCACTCACCTAAATTAAATCAAAACCAGATGAAAGCTTAAATAGACCTATAACCTCTAAGGAAATAGAAGCAGTTCTTAAAAGTCACCCGATGGGGAAAAAAATAAAAAGCTCAGGTCAAATGGTTTTAGCACAGAATTCTACAAAATTTCAAAGAATAATAATACCAATGCTCCTCATATTGTTTCATACAATAGAAACAGAAGGAACATTGCCTAGCTCTTTTTATGAGGCTAAAGTCACCCTGGTACACAAACCACACAAAAATGCAACAAAGAAAATATTACAATCTCCCTCAAGAACACTGATGCAAAAGTACTCAATGGAATATTGGCAAACTGAATTCAAGAAAACATTTTTTAAAAAAAATCACCCACCATCATCAAGTAGGCTTCATCCCAAAGATGCAAGGATGGCCCAATATAAAAATCTCTCAATGTCATCCACCATATAGACAAAATAAAAGAAAGAAACAAATGGTCATCTCATTAGATGCCGTAAAAGCCTTTGACAAAACCCAACACTCCTTCATGATAAAGATCTTGGAGAGATCAGGAATACAAGAAATATAAATAAAGATAATACAGCAAGTCAACAGTTAACATCAAACTAAATAGAGAAACACGAAGCAACTCCAGTAAAACCAGGAACAGGACAAGATTATCTGCTTTCTCCATATCTATTCAATATAGTACTACAAATTCTAGCTAGGGCTATAAGACAACAAAACAACACCAAAGGATTACAAATTGGAAAGAAATAAGTCAAGCTTTCACTTGTTTATTATATTTACAGATAATACAATAGTATGGATAAGTGACCCCCAAAATTCTATCAGCTCCTGTAGTCGATAAACACATTGAGTAACATGGCAGGATAAAGACTGACACAAAAAGAAAAAAATCAGTAGCCTCCCATATACAAATGATAAACAGAATGAAAAAAGAATCAAGGAAACAGCATCCTTTACAATCGCTACAAATAACGTAAGATGTCCTGGGGTAACTCTAACCAAACAAGTGAAAAACTTGTATGACAACAACTGTAATTTTTAAAGGAAGAAATAGAAGATATCAGAAAATGGAAAGATCTCCCATGCTTTTGGATAGGTAGGACCAAAATAGTAAAAATAGCAGTCTTATCAAAAGCAATCTACAGATTCAATGGAATCCCAATCAAAACTCCAACACAATTTTTAAAAGGCCTTGAAGGAATAATACTCAAATTCATATGGAAAAACAAAATATGCAGGATAGCCAAGACAATCCCATACAATAAAGGAACCTCTGGAGGCTCACCACCCCTAACTTCAAGCTATACTATAGAGCTATAGCAATAAAAACAACTTGATGTTGACATAAAAAAAAACATATGGGACAATGAAATTAAATCAAAACCCCTGACATTGATCCACACAGCTTTGAATACCTGATTTTTTTTTTTACAAAGAAGCCAAAAATATACAATGGAAAAAACAATGATTCTTCAACAAATGGTGCTGGCATAGCTAAATGGTGGCATGTAAAAGAATGCAAATAAATCCATTGTCAGGCACAAAATGTAAGTTCAAATGGATCAAAGACCTCAACATAATTCCAGTTACACTGAACCTGATAGAGAGAAAGTAGAAAGTAGCCTTGAACGCATTGGCACAGGAGACCACTTTCTAAATATAACATATTTAGACATTTTCTAAATGAACCTGCCGTCCCCTATAATCAGACTGATGACACTAAAAGCAACAATAATAACTGGTCCTCTTGAAACTGAGTAGCTTCCGTAAGGCAAAGGACACAGTCAAATAAGACAGGATGGCAGCCTACAGAATGGGAACGAGACCATTATCACACACACACAAACAAACAAAAAACTGATAACAGCCTATGCTGGAAAAGATGTGAAGTAAAAGAAACACTCCGCCATTGCTGGTGGGAGTGCAGACTTGTACAGTCACTTTGGAAGTCAGTATGTTAGTTTCTCAGAAAATTGGGAAGTAATCTATTTCATGATCCAGTAATATCACTCTTTGACATATACCCAAAGGATGCACATTTATACCAGAAGGACATTTGCTCAACTATGTTCATAGCAACATTTTTCATAATGGCCAGAACCTGGAAATAACCTAGATGTTCCTCAAAGGAAGAATAAATAAAGAAAATGTATTATATTTACACAATGAGCTATTATTCAGCAGGGAAAAAAAATGACATTATAAAATTTGCAGGGAAATGGATGGAACTAGAAAAAAAAAATCCTGAGTGATATAACCCAGACCCAGAATGACAAACATAGTATGCACTCACTCATAAATGAATATTAGATGTAAAGCAAAAGATAACCAGGCTACAATCCACAACCCTAGATATGCTAGGTAACAAGGAGGACCCTAAAATAAACGTGCATCATAAGTAAATTTGGAGTGTGAGGGGAAGAGAGAACATGAGAGAACTGGATGGTTGAGTTGGGCAGGGACGGAGAGGGAGAGGAAGGAAGAGGTATCTGGATAGAGGGAGCCATTGTGGGGTTAGGGAGAAAGCCGGTGCTAGGGAAATTCCCTAGAATTCACAAACTGTTTCCAGGTAATACTTCAAACAATAGTGGAGAGGGTGTCTGAACTGGTCTTCCCCTACAATCAGATTGACGACCACCCTAATTGTCATCGTAAAACCTTCATCGAGTAACTGGTGGAAGCAGATCCACATCTAAGCACAGGATTTTCTTAATCAGGGTTTCCTATTTCAGAACTACTCTAGCGTGTGTCAAGTTGACACAAAACTAAACAGCACAGTATCTCAAAATAATAAAGGCAACATTGATGGCTTGAATAAGAATGGTCCCCATAGGCTCATACTTAAATGCTTAGTCACCAGAGAGTAGTACTATTTGAAAGGATTAGAAGGCTTAGAAGTGTGGCCTTATTTGAGGAAGCATATCACTGGGGTGGGCTTTGAGGTTTCAAAAGCCCATGCTGAGCCAGGTATCTTTTTCTCTGCTGTAGATAAGGTTGTAGCTCTCAACTACTTTTCCAGCACCATGCCTGCCATGCCTGCCTCCATGTTCCCCACTATAATAATAATGAACTAGACCTCTGAAACTGTAAGCAAGTTCCAAATAAATCCTTTTTCTTGTAAGAGTTGCCATGATCCTGGCGTCTCTTCACAGTAATAAAATAGTGACTAAGACAAACCAGCAGCCTACATATCCTAAATGAAGAAACACTTGTAACCATCATATTAAAATCTATCAGAAAACAGACATGTAAATCAGTGGAATAGAATAAAAGACACAAACATGAATACATGCAACTACAGCCATCTGAAATTTGACAATATGCCAAAATATACACTAGAGAAAAGACAATATCTTTAACAGATGGTGTTGGGAAAATTGGATGTCCACATGCAGAAAAATGAAATTAGACCTTCATCTATTACCCTGTATAAAAGTTATCTCTAGGGCTGGAGAGATTGCTCAGAGATTAGGAGCACTAGCTGGTCTTCCAGACATTCTGAGTTCAATTTCCAGCAACCACATGGTGACTTACGACCGTCTGTAATAATATCTGGTGCCAGCTCTGGGAACAATTATGAGACTAGATGAGACATGATAAATCTTGTTGGCTCCAGGAGTCCTCATGACTTATTATTACATGGTATTTCATATGGCATGGATGTAGATTTATATTACAGTTTGTCTATGCAGTCCAAACGAATTTATAAGGTTGACAGATGCTTTTTACCAGTTCAAACAGAAAGCAGAAAAATGTCTTTAGCTGACTTGTGTATTTCACACATTCCATACTTGTATGAATGCAGACATGTGTGTTACTTTTTTAAATTTATGTGTTTTTTTTTTGGGGGGGGGAGACCAGATACTAATAAAGACATGTATCCTAGGTGATCCAGTGTGAGGATATGTTTCAAATATAATAAAAACAGTCGGAAATATCAGAAGTATTTACCCATAGTCAGTCTAGGGGATCAGACAGTGGTAACTCACACCTTTAATCCCAGCACAAGGAATATCTGGGAGTGGTGACCTATGCCCTTAATCCAATAAAATCAGAGTTTGAGGCCATCTTAGTTTACAGAAGGAGTTCCAGGCTCCCAGGCAGGCAGTGGTGGCGCCATGCCTTAACTAAGTGAAGAAGGTATTTAAGGCAGATATAGAAAGACAGAGCAGGCAGAAGAAGCCAAGAGGAGCCAGGCTAAGGAAGCTGGAAGACAGCTGGGTGAGATCTGACTGTGGTGTTTACTCTCTGATATCTCTGCCTTTCCCATAGATCTGGCCCTGAGTTTCCTTCATTTGTACAACAATCCAGCCTCTCAGAATGCCTCTGTTGCATTTCACTCAAAAATCTGCATCCAGAGCAACTTCAAAGCTGCTGAGATGGTTCAGCCTCACAGATTACTCTAGCCAGAACTTCAGTTAAGCCCTCTACTTTTATATAACACAGAGACTGGACAATAAATTAGACAGTTAGCTCTCCCAGGATCTGACCATTATCCCAATTTTCTCAGGGTTCCCTAAAAGTCTCATCACCCCCCAAACAACAGAAAGTAATTTTAAGAACATGACATCCACATTCCTGAGAAATGGAATAGGTATTCTGGGGGTATTTGGTAGGTGGTGTTTGTCATTGTTGAGAGGGTTAGTCTCAAGTTGTTACTGGTCATGGTCAGGGAAGGAATTAAGCAAAAGAGATTAGATTCAGATATCTCTTTCTAAAAACAAAAATGAGGGGGATATAGAAATGACAGGATGAAAGGATAGATCACTAAATCCACTTTCAAACTACAAAGCAACTACTAGTCTTATATTTTACTTTGATATGGATTTTTGTATATTGATACAAATTTAAGGTTATTTTTGTTACATCATACTGTATGTATGTTTCTACTCTTGTTTAAAGTAATTGTACCTATGCAGCTCATTTAAAAATGTAAAGTTTTAGTTCTTGAAAACTTGAAGGTCTGCTTCATTAGAATGTCCATTGTGACTCATCATAATGGAAACTAACCAGAGGAAAACAATGTTCCAAAAAAAAAAATGGAGGTATATTAAATCAGGTTGAATCACTTTCAGATTCAATATGGATAGTAAGTGCCCCTGCTCGTCCTAACAAGGGGATAAACATCTGAAACAGAAATCCTGTCTTTCGTAAAACAAGATTATTTGTGTTAATTTCATAGTAGTTTCTAGCAGACTCCTATAAACAAGCTAACTTACAACAGGAACATATTCTTTCACAAATCTGGAGGCCAGCAGTCCAAAACAACGGAGTTGGCAGGACTTGCTCCCTTGAAGACTCTAGGAGAGAATCCATTCTTTATTTCTCTCTGCAAAGACCTTTGAGAGTACTTCACTGTAACTTCTGCCCCCATGGTCACCGTGCTTGCCTTCTCTTCTGTGTCTCCTACATAAGGATACTTGTCATGACAGTTAGAGTCACCCAAATAATCAGGACAGTCTCCTAACCTCAAAATCCTTAATTCAATCACACCCACAAAGATTGCTTTTCCAAAGAAGGCAACGTTCACAAAGTCCAGTAATGTATCATGGGTATCTTGGGCATAGGATCCACATTTTCTACCTACATCAGCACTCTATCATTCTCACTATAGGGAGATTGGAAATAGACAGGGCCATGACAAATGATTTACCAGAAAAATCAGGTGATCAAGCCAAAATAACCATTGTGTGTGGTAACAAACACCTGTAATAATAACAGTAACTAATACTGGTAATGTATTGACCTGTTCACAGACATTTAAAAGAAGCACAGAAAGTGGATTACCAAGAAGCCCCAAGGCACCAGGTGTGAACAGGAAATGAAGACGGAGTCATTGAAACACCTGTTTAAAGAAGAGGTAAGTCATCCCTAAATCAAGTTCTCACTCCTACTCTGTCCGGTGAAAGAGCTACCTCTCCTGTAATATCTAGAGAAACTTAATCAAAAGTCTCCAGACATAAGAAACCTATCAGAAAGAAAGAAAAAGAGGCAACCCCATGCTGATAACAGAGGGGACAAGTAAACTCTGCATCCTGAAGCGTGGAGCATTTCCGTTGCCAACTCCAGAGCATTGTCCACCAGGGGAGGGGAGCATCCTTCTCTGAACACCATATGCATAAGGATCTCCAACAAGCTCTGTGCTCATCAGCTGTTCACATCAACTAGCCCCACAAAGGAGCAGAGTTTCCAACAAGCCTTTTAATTTCTGTTCTTAACTACAAACAGACAGAAAAGTATTGCCAGAAATTAGAGGAAAGCTTCCAACATAAGCACCAAATATACACCTACTACAGGTGTGAGGCATGTAGAAAACTGAACAACATCAAAAGCAGGAGAAAATGTCAAAGACATTGTGAGAAACAGAGCTGAAGGATTGGAAAACAAGCTGAATGTACAAGCAAGACGTCTAACAACAGTAATAACAAAGTAAAGGAGCTGAGGTTAAAGCATTCACCAATTTACTTTGATGAAAACGTAGTGTTAGCTGAGAATTTTCTCCTCCTTGTCAATCACGCCCCTTCTAATGTAGTTTTTAAGTTCGTGGAAAAGCTGGACGGCGATTAGAGGGTGCCATAGCTTCCGATCCTGTGTTCTTTCCCATCCGAATCTCTTATTATTTTATATTAATGTAATATATATGTTATAGTCCATGAATGACTAAAGATTTTTTTCATCAACATTAGATACATGAAAAGATGTGCTCATCTGAGGACTTAGGCAAATCTTTAATGATACGTGCATATCATTTGGCAAATATATAGATATAGGTAGATATAGATGTGAATATATGTACGGATATCACAATATTGACTGGGATATTTTCACTGTCTAAATATTCTGCTTCGCTCTTCTCCTCCATAGACTCCTCATGATCACCCATCTTTTCACTGTCTATGCAATTGTGTTTCCAAGCATATCCCACAGTGAGAAGAACACAGTCTTTCCTAGCTAACTCGGTTCACTTGGGATGCTCGTGCTCTCATCTTTCCATCAGTTTTCTCATGTGTTCAGTTGTGTGGGTGTTCCGCAGAATGTTCGCCCATCCATCTATTAGAAGGCAGTTGCTTCCAAATCTTGGCAACTGTAAATCAAGCTGCTGTAAAAAGTCATATGAAGGTTTTGTACAAACTTCAACTTTAAACTCATTTGAATTGTTGGGTTACAGGCTAAGACTATGTTTAATTTTATTTTAAAAACTGTACAACCTTCCTCTAAAGTGACTGCATTTGACAGTCCCATCAGCAATGAATGAGCACTCCTCTTGCTCCATTTGATAGTGCCTATGATTTGGACTTTAAAAGACATCATATGTGCACAGTGATTGGTTATTCCTTGTGCATAGGATATTCAGCATTCTCTTTCATAAGCTGTCTGCTTTGGGTTATCTTCTTTCTTATGCTTGAAGTTCCTATTTTGGATAAAGTATTTTTTTTATCAAATATGAGTTTTGTAAACATTTCCTCTTAAACTGTGACTTATTATCTCATTCTTTTAAAAATAAAAACCTTTTTAAATAGATACATATAAAATACGTACATATAAACACAGTCCCCTATAATGTTCAATGCATGCATTCATTGAATAACATTTAAACATATTTCTCTTCTCAAATATTTATCACTTCTTTGTGGTAAAATTTCTAAATCTCTTCTTCCAGCTCTTTGAAATACACCATACATAACTGCTGTCTGTAGTCACGATATTCTGACAGTAAAGACATTTTGGGTAGGTAGCAGTTAGGAGCATGTCTCCCTTACACCTTTCCTGAGGAAGCTACTAGAAGATGCTAGTACAGACACTAAGAAGAGAGCAAAAACCTAGGAAATCACACCTACTGTAAGAAATACACAGGAAGAATTCCAGGGTTAGTAATAAAGGCAGAGCCACTGTGGGGCAGCCTGGGAGACCATCATGACCTGTGAATGAAGGGTAAAAACTAGGGCACAAAGAGAAAAGAATATTTTCTTTTTATTTGTTATTAGCTTCCTAATATTTTCTTGTTTCATAATGTACATTCTACTTTATTTATAGAAAATAAATATAAACAAATAAATAATACAAATATTGGAGATGGAATAATTTCTACATTTGTAGGAAACTGGGTTTTTTTTTGTTTTTTTTTTTTTTTTGACTCCTTTACAAAGATACCCAAGTCCGGTACATAAAATCTTGCTTAATTTGCATATAATCAATACACAAGATTCCCAAATAATCTCTGAATTGTACATTAAACTTTATTTAATATAAACATCGCAAAATGATTGCTACGGCATATTGTTTAGGAAATAATAACAAGAAAGGAGTTTGGCCAATATAGACACAATTTTTTAAAAGAAATGTTCTGGGGCTCTTAGTTGGTTGTATCCGCAGTTGCAGAATCAATGGATATGGAAAGCTGGCTGCATTATAATGTGCCCAAAACAGAATTGATGACAGCTCATCAATAAGAAAAATACTCTAGAGACACTTGTCTTCAGAATGGAACGGAGGTTAGAAAGGTCAGAAAGAATTCGACAGAATAAAATAGAAATGACAACTTATATGACAGATTTGACTATGTGAAATGTATATAGAAAGCCATTTCTAAGCTTTTCAAATGAAGAAGACTTCTTACATGTCAAAAAAAAGTGAGTCAAGTGAAAATAATCAGCATTAACATTCAAAACCAAAAAGTATACAGAAGAAAGAAAATGTAGCCACACTGTACTATTGGGGTCAGTATTTAACAATCATAATGACAATAAAAATAACAAACAGGAATTTAATTAAAATATAATTATGGGGCCAACAAGATGGATTCATGGGTAAAGGAAGAAATGATAAGCTGTGATTTGCAGGTCTTGCCCTGTCAACCTCTGCTCCCCCATGAACAACATCTACCCACCTAACATTTCTGAGCATTCCTAGGGTCAGTCAGGAAGTACTCGGGAACACCCAGCCCAGGGTCTCTCTGGAGTGCGCCCAGGGACAATGCCATCTGACATGAATGAGGCTGCTGTTCTTACTGGTGATAGGTCCCTCTGGCTCCCCCCAGACCCTAGCAGCAGCCTTAGAAACATGAAGATGGGAGTGGAAGCCTGTGGGCTCTGGAGCTGTCAGTCTTTCAAACTTCTCTTTGCCTTGACCCAGTCCCATGTTCCAGTAGGGTTAGAGGCTATGGAAGCAATTCTGCAATGGTCCTGGAGTCTCAGTGATAGGAGGTAAAAAACAATTCTCTCAGGTCTCTACTAAAATTCTCTCTCCCTCCTTCTCTCCCCTACAAGAAACTGGGCCATTGGAAAACATACCATACAACAGCTGTTCGCTTTGACTCTCTTATTCCATGGAGTATCAAGGTTGAACCAAACTGGCCTGCCAGCCCGACTCCCTTGGGTTAATTCCAGGGCCTTCTGGGGACTCCTTGGTGCATCAGTAGAGAATGTGGCTGACTCCCCACAGACCCATGGAAACGCACAGTCAAGTCTAAATTCCTGAAGAGAACATAGAAAGGTGGTATGTACCTGCACTTTACATAAGTTTCTGTGGTATTGAGGAGTTGAATAAACTGACCCAATGTTCCCCCATCTAGACAAGCTGCAGTCAGGCTCCAGGATGGGTGTTCTCACCTAAGCGCTGGCTAAGTTTCCATTTTTCCTCGGAAGTATCCATCTCTCCATGCAGGTATCACCTTGGCAATGAAAACTTCTAAGAAGCTACCAGTTCTTCTCTTTCCCACTCCCAACATCAATTTAGATAATGGTGCCAAGCTGAGTAAAGAATTTCAGCTTCTCCCTGTAAATACAAGACTTCACTTAGTGAGTGCTTGTTACAGTGTTCATGGGTCACTGTGCATTGGAGATGGCTTCAGCATGTGTCCACTGTGGGGGCACTGGCACTAGCATACTGGAGGGGGCATGCTGGGCATGCATCTATGCTGATGGATGATGGACCAGGGAACAGGGTCCATGTGAAAGGTCTCCACAGGAGGCCATGGAGTATGAACTGTGAAGCTAAACCCTGTAAAATGGGAGAATTTACTAACAAAAGCAAACAAACAAACAAACAAAAACTGGTTCCCACATTGACAGTGACACCTATATCTCTCAACATACAAAACCAACCTAACTAGAACAGCCAAGAAACCTTGGAGAAGTATTCCCTCTTGTAACTTCCTTTCTTGATACTTTCTATAATGTACCTAGAGCTGTTAATTGCAGACTGCTAACTCTCTGATGCCCCAAAGCCCAAACAACAGAGGGAAAATCTGATTTCAACAACTCTCTTCCACCAAGAATCCTCTGGCCAGCAATCAAACAGTCACCAGAAAAGCAAGGCTTTGACTCAGTTGATTATCTCTCAATTCTGGCAAAGAGCAGGCTTGGAAAGACTCGGGAACATGGAAACAAAGATTTCTATGCATCCCTTGCATTCTCTCTTCTGCTCCTGGGTTTTCTTTAGTAGGTAATGTTTTGGGTACCATACTCACCTTTGGAAGAAACATCCGCATAAAGGTTAGTCCAATGACGTAAATGTTCTTAAAGTAGCAGCTTCCCCTTTTCTGGCTAGAGCCTCTGGAATTGAAAGTGGCAGAGGAAGCTGACAGTGTAATCTATCCATACTTTAATCTGGAAACAGCATCATTTCTCTGTCTCTCTGCAGATTTAAACTAGAAAAAAATCCCCAAGATGCCTGTCAGAGCCAACAGTGCCTGTCCTATTTCATATATGGGATGAAATATAAGACTTTATGCTCCATTAGCAGCAGGTTTCATTTTCACCCCAGGAAGGAGGCTCAACATAACCACATCCTACTTGTTCTTCCTTACGTTTTTAATATAAATGGCCTTAAAATTCTCACTTCCATTCCCTCACTGCCCCAGGCACCTAGAAGCTGTATTATCAGATTTTACAGTCAGATACTGTGGTATTGTGAGGCTGCCTTTATATATGATGTGAGGTTCTTGATTTTTAAAAAAATAATAGTAGTAAAGCTACAGCCTGATAAAAAGAGGAAGTTTGCTCTCTAGTGGCTGACTTATAAAAGGCTCTGAAACCCACACAATGAGCCACGCTAGAAATAGGCAGAAATTTAACACTTTTATCTAGATCGTAAGGTTTGAGTAATTCTTTTGATTTTATTGAATTTTACATTTTTTCCCTACATGGAAACACCATGTTATAAAAAATGTTTTGTGCATGTTTCTCTTCGTTAAAATATTTATCACTAAGTTATTTCAATTCTAAAATCTAAGAGTAGCAATTAGGCTTCTGCTGTTTTATTAGCATGTTGTACCTTTCAAAAGCTCTATGGACTAGCTTAATACCATATAATTAATGTTTATTATAGACACATTGCCCAATAATAAAACATCGTTAGCTCTTTTAAACCATTTTTAGATCTTTTTCAGAAAGAGTATTTAGCATAATTAATATGAAGCTAATTAATATCATTTCATTACTTCTCTTTCTCTAACAGCTTGGTTTATAATATTTTTCGATAATATGAATTACAAAATGAGAATAAAATTGTTCTGTGCGCTTCACTGTGAAACCAAGCATCTCCCTGTTTTGCTTTTCTATTTACTCTCCCCTGTTCTGCTCTTTCTCTCCAAGTCCACACTACTCTCCACAGCTCTCCTCAGATCATGGGCAACTGAACATCATCCCTGGAGTTCTAATCTTTGAGGCTTATGAAAAATTAGGTGTGCACAGGAAGTTCTCACCTATACAGTAGTAAGTAGCTTATTTTCAGATCCATAACTAACTGTTTTGGTTTGGTTTCTGAAACAGAGTCTCTCTAGAAAGCCCTGGCAACCCTGGAATTCACTATGTAGACCAGACTGGCCTTATACTCACAGAGATCCATCTGCCTCTGCTTCCCAAGTTCTGGGATCAAAGGTATGTGTCACCTCACCTGGCTTAATTATTTGTTCTTATGTTACCTATGAGAAAGGAACCAGAAAGCATAAAAATGTCTAAGCTTTTCAAGAGGTCCAACTACAGAGGAAGCAAAATGTTAGAGAATTGCAAAGATTGGGCATGGGCATCACTGGAATAAAGGTGTTGGAAGAGGTGGTTAGCAAAGGGAATGGTGTGCACTTACGGAAGTTATCCTAGCTACTGTGGGTAGGGAAATTGCCAGTATGGGGCAGTGTGCTGATGAAACACGCCTTTGGAATGACTGCAGACCTGTAGCCTAGAGGATTGGGTGCAAACAAAAGCAAGGCATCTGAGCTGCAAACAGAAGACCTCTACCTTACTTCAAAGTAGAGCTAATGGTGCTGGAACCAAGCTGGGAATGGGCTTTAGTTGAGCATCAGGGTAGATGGCCAGTGATAACCACTTAGAATTAGGTTCTGGGAGAAAGGCCTGTTGGAAACACGAGTGTCAATGGAAACAGAGTTCTGTTTCAACTGGTTGTGATTCAATTGTGAGTCTATTACAAATGAGATGTCAGATAATCTCTGTTAAATACAGATTTCTGTATGACTAGGCCTCTTTCTGTCAGAAATCTGGAGCTTAGAGGCAAGTCTATATGTGTCCCTTATCTATAGAAGGGTTCAGGGTACAAAAGTTCATCCAGGGAGAGAATTTTCATGGATAAATGAATTGGGCACACAAGCATGTTAAATAAAGAAAGTATCATTACCAGCCAAGGAGATTGAGCCCAAGTGGCCAGTAGCCAAAGGAAAAGCAGAAAGCAAACAAAGTAACATTGAAGAAGATTAAGAGAGAGTCAGATGCAACGGTGAATATCAAATCTGACACAATCAAGGTTACGGGTGACCTTGAAGAGTCATTTTAGTGCTGTGAGGGGGACAGAAGCACCCTGGCTCTTGTAGCAATCCAGAACAGGCCTAAAATGTTCCTTCTCAAAGCAAAGATGAAAAACAGAAAAAAAAAGTAATTGAGACACAAGGCTCTTTTGTTTCTGTTGAGCTTTCTGGAAAGCTTGACTTTTGATCTGGAATCAGCTCCTCTGAATGTGTTATAGTCAAGATGTCCAGCAAAAGGGAGTCTTGCATGTAATAAACTGAGTTATATTCTAGTTCACAAACATGATCTCATCTTCACCATAGGTTAGATGATGAAATAAAAGAAAGATGAGATAGAGAAGGGAATAAAGTTGAGTAAGAGAATTTGAGAAAACAAGAGAAGGGAATCAGGAGGAGAGTACCCGGAAGAAGGAGGAAGACTGTTAAAATATTTAAAACTAGGGAAGTATTAAAACCTAGGGAAGCAAATAAGAAAAGGCATTTCATTAAAAATAAAAGAAATTTGGATCCCTAGGCTAGCTCAAAATAAAATCTGAAATATGTGCCAATCTCAGAAAACCAGAAACAGACAGAATATGGGTAGAATATGTTCTACTTCAGATTATTTATCCAGGATTAAAGAAAGGGGGTGATATATTCTGCAGTCAGAGGGAACTTTCTGTGAACTAGATTATGAGAGCTACTTATTCTTCTGAAACTGTAAAAATGACATAACAATTTAAACGTGCATGTCCATTAATATGCTGGTTAATTTCAGCATAATCAGATTGTTTTTATTATAATATAATTTCAACATTTCTCCCTTTTCTTTCCTCCCCCTAAACCTCCCACATACCCCTCTCCACTCTCTTTCTAATTCAAGGCTTCTCTTTTCAATTGTTATTATATGTGCATATGTGTATGGGCACACACATATACATTCCTAAATAAAGCCTGCTTGGTCCATGCAGTGTTACCATTGGGACTGGACAACCAATAGGTATAATTTTCTTTGGGGATACTGCCTCTTCTGCTCTTACAATCTTTATTCCACAATGTCCCAGAATCTTAGGTGTGAAAGTGTTTTGTAAGTTCTATCCATTGAGACTGGATTCCAGAACTCTGCATTTTGATTGGTTGTGGTTTTCTGTGGTGGTCTCCATCTGTTGTAAAGAGACTTTTCCTTTTGAGGGATGTAGACTACACTTACCTATGGGTGTAAGGACAAATGTTTTTAGATTGTAGCTAGGTTATAGATTCTCTACCAATAAATTGGCTTAACTAGTGCTGAATAGTTAGCTAGGTTTCCAGCACCAGAAATGTTTTTTCTCTTGTTGAGAAGGTCTTAAATCCAATTAGAGAGTTGTTGGTTACCACAAAAGAATATGTGCCACTATTGTCCCTATATGGTTTCATGCCAAGCTGGTCGTGGATGAGGTTCATAAGCAATATAGCTAGATAGATAGTATTGTTCGGTAACCTCCCTACTGATACCATGAAAGCTAGTCCTCAGAAAAGGGGCATTCAGATCAGCTCCAGCTCATGGGTCTCTGGGCCTTGTGTCTAAAGTGCATGGTGTCTTCATCAATGGTGACTTACTTTCTACCGCTATGGGAAACAAAGGGTGACAGAAATATGTTTGGGGAGTCTCTTAGATAGCTAACAAGTCAGAAAAACTTCTCATGTCTAATTCTGGAGAATTTTTTAGGTACTCTTTGACTCTTAGAGGGAGTATTTGCCAGACCAGTTGAGAAAAGCTCATTAAAACTATATGTGAAATTTATAAATGGAATTAGGCATTACACTTTTTTAGATAAATATTTAATGCTATAATTCCTATGGCTTTTTCAAACATCTTTGTTGTAATTTCATCCACTCCTTTTCTTCTTCTGTATATACCGTCTTCCCCTCTCCCTAAAGAGCCTTCCTTTGCCCTTTTCTCCCACTAGGTCACTTGTTTCCTGCTGTCCCCTTTACCATCCTTCTGTCTCTTAGACCCTTCCCTTTCATAGGTTGCAGGATTGTCTGACTAGGGGGGTCTCATCCTAAGGGTATCACTCTCTTTATTTCATTTAGCATCAGGCCTTTCCTTCCCATCGTCTTGAGCAAAGAATTCATCTCCAACATTACATTTCCTGTAATCCTCTTCTTCTCTTCCAACTTTACATTTTGTATTTCTTTTCTCTCTGCCTGCTCTTTTTCATTATAGATCTTCATAATGGCGGTCGCTAATAACCACATGACAGAATCTACATTAGACTGTCTTGAAATCTCCCTTGATAGCAATATTAGACTACAACCTTCAACTTAGCCTCTGGCTGAATTTTTGAACAGGCAGAGAGCAGCCACATCTTTGTCAAATATTACAAGAATGGTCTCTAGCCTGGTCACTGATATAGAGAAAGACAGAAGAAAATAGAAAGACATCTCATTCTCATGGATTGGTAGAATAAATATTGTGAAAATAATCACCTTATCAAAATCTAGTTACAGATTCAAAACAATCCTAATCAGATTCCCATTTCATTCTTTGCAGAAAGAGAAAAAGATCTTCCTAAAATTCATATGAACTCACAAAAGACCCCAGATGGCCAAAGAAATCCTGAGCAAATAGAACAATGCTAGAGGGGTTACAGTTTCAGATCTTAAAACATATTACAACCCATAGTAATAGAAACAATATGGCACCAACAAAAAATTAACATGTAGAACAACGGAACAAAATTGAAGACCCAAACATGAGCACATGTAACTTCAGCCATTTAATATTTGACAAAAATATCAAAATTATGCCGGTGAAAGCATCATCAACATAGGATGCTAGTAAAACAGGATGTCCACAATAGAAAAATGAAATTATTAGACCTATACCTGTCACCTTATATAAAAATTAACTAAAAATAAATCAAAGACCTATAAACAAAACACCAAAACCACTAGAAGAAAACATAGGCAGCATCCTATATGACATGGGCATAGCAAAGGATTTCCCAGCTACAGCTCAATTTGCCCAAGAATTAAGAATTGACAAGTGGGATTTCATGAACTTAAAAGGCTTCTGAAGATCTAAAGAAACAAATTAGGAGAAGTTGAAGTCTACAGAATGGGAGAAACTTTGCCCGCTCTATATCTGACAGAGGATTACTATCAAGAATATATAAAGAACACAAAGGGCAAAGAATAAAAAGACAAACAAGTGATCTGTTTAAAAACTGGGCTTGGGTCCTGAATTGAGAGTCCTCTAAAGAAGGGGGGAAAGGCTAAGGTAATATCTCAAAAATGTATACTGTCCTTAGTAATTAGGGAAATGAAAACCAAAACAACTCAGAGTTCCTCATACCTCAGTCAGAAGGGCAAAGATCAACAGAATGACAGGCAGCAAGTGCTGGAGTAAAGGGAACCCTCTTCATTGTTGGTGGAGTTGTAAACTGGTGTAGCCACTAAGGAAATCAAAAGAATTCTCAAAAACTAAAAATAAGTCTACCATAAGCATGGTTCAGCTATACCACTCCTTGGCACATGCCCAAAGACTTGAAATCCTACCCTATAGATACTTGATAAAGCTGTCCCATTCACAATAGCTAGGAAATGGAAGCAATCTATGTGTTTTTCAGCCAACCAATGGATAATGAAAATGTAGTACATACGCAGTATGAAACACTATCCAGTGGTGGACAGAAATAAAATTGAGATTGCACCCTGGGCTTCAGATTCTGGCCCACAGACCCAGCAGCTTTACTGGCGGTAAGGCTGGTCCTAGGGACCCCAGGTAAAACACCCACTTCTCTCTAAAGCCCTTTAAACCCAACCAACAAACCCAGACTACACTGCTTCCCCTGGACTCCTATTCTAGCCTGCAACTTTAGAAGAAGACTTCTGCCTTACAGGAGGCCAGGCCAGATCTAGGAACCCCAGCCCTGGCATGAAGCTTACGCTGTACTGAAGGCCATGCCGTACTAGGAATCCCAGAGGCCAAGCAGGTACCCAGAATCCCAGAGATCGCACAGGTACTTGGACCCTCAGTGACAATGTTGTTGGCACCTAAAATCCTGAAGATTTTGAAGACCCTTCAAGCCCTGGCAAAAGCACCCTACTGGACCTGAAGACTTGCTATTCACAAGAACCCTTGGCCACTTAGGCCAGAAGGCCAGAGAGGAACAGAAACCAAGGAACAAAATATCCATCCAGCAAAGACAAACACAGCAATCAATAGTTAGCCCTATCGTCATCCCAAAACCAGATGCCTAAATGCCTGTATAAAACACAATCAATAACAGAAAAGGCAGTATGGCTGCTAGCATTCAGACCCACCCAGCAACCTGACATCATTCTCCCTGTAAGAAAACCTCCTTCTCCTTCACTCTCTCTTCTCCCCTTCCTTTACCTCTTGCCACAAAGTCATGCACACCGTTCACCCCCATCTCTTTTCTCTCTTATTCTTCTCTTTCTCTTTTCCTCTCTTTCCCCCTCATCTCCTCCCCCACAATAAAACTTTTCATGTGAGTACTTCCTGCGTGCAAGTCTTTTCCGAGGCTCCCACTCACACTGACAACCACCTACCATGTCAACATAGCATTTCTGTCTCTCACCTGCTCTGGGGCCCCTTGGTTTCCATCCGCCAAGGTCTTTCTTTGCAATGTATCACGACATTGGTGCCGTCATGACTCAGCAGGCCCTCCTGGGCTTTCTCCTGCCTGTCCAGCGCAGTCTGAGACAACTCTGCAACTCTGAGAATCTTCAGCTTTCACTTCATAACCGGCAAGCCCCTCCCCTTCCGGCCATTTTCTACAACTGAGGATTCATCTAGTCTGAACTATGGTTTCTCTCCTTTCGGCCCCAGCCATAAGCTATAGCACCAGGCTACTATGACCATGGAGTTTAGCCCTGGCCTCTGCTCTCTGCTTGTTGACAGATCATTGAGCAGTTTGCACCCATTTCAATGATGCTCACTTAAACTCTGGGACGCCAGAGACTTTAACCATTGAATGTCATATTTCTCTACTATGGAAAAATGCACCTACCACTTCAGTCAGACTTAGCCCCATGCCTCTTATCCACTGGTCTCTGGCTGTCTTCCTTCTCTCCCCTTCCCTCATGCTTTCACTCAAAATGTCTCCTTCTGTTCTGTCCCTGCCTCCTCCTGCACCCAACTGCTCAAATGTCTGGTGGTGGCTGCTGCTGCTGCTGCTCCCACTCACTGTCACCTCACCAAGACTGCAGCCTAGTCTGCATAATGCCCAGCTGCAGCGCCCAGCACCACTGCCCACATCACCCTGGCGGGTGGTCTCTTACAGGCTGCCTTTTACTGTAAATTCTTATTTCTGTATTTTGAAGTTAGTCGGCTGACAGTTTCCTGGAAACTTTTGTCTGTCATTCTATTTTTTTTAAACGTCTGTTTGTTTGTGTGGGTGGAAAGGTGTGAATGATGTGGCCACAGTTTCTGGCTGATTTTGAATGCTTGAGATTATATGTTCCATATGTCTTGAGAAATTTAAAAAAAAAAAATACTCATGATCACGTGGTTAGGTGCCGTCTTGACTGAGGGAAGACAGTCATGTGGTCAGGGCTTGCCTCTCCCAAGTCCCTGCTCTGATGCGGTCATGCCAGGATCTCACTCGCCTGGGTCAGATGTGCCCTATTTTCTGAGTTACCCTCCTCTACTTATAACAAATTTGCCTTCTTGCTCACCAGCGGTTTTACAATTTGCTACGATGTGCGATTCAGAGATGAAGAGGCTTCATCCCACTCAGCACACCCTGGTTCTCTTTCCTCTTATTTACTCAACCCCTATTCACTATATTTCTATGTGTATGTATGTGACTTGATTCTAACCCAACATGTGTGAATGAGCGCTAGCTTTAATTCTGCCTGTATGTATATGCAACTGTCTATACACGGTCTCAGTAAACATTCTTTACATTAAGATTTATAAATTTGTTTTATTATATGGTTTAAGAATCTATTAATTCTTTTAAATTTTTAAGTTATTAACACTGAGAATTGATAATTTAAAAATCTTACATGAATAAATTTAATAAGATATTAAAAATGCACCTCAATGCTTTTATACACAAGAATATACCTTGATCTGGCAGCTAAACTTTGTAATTTCACCCTCAGGATAATGGTTTGCTCGTGGTAATGCCATGTTTTCTCCCTCTTAAAATAAGAGGGTACTTTATTTTTGATATTGAAGGAAGACATTCGAGAGACTTAAAATGATTTTAAGAACAGTTTTAAGATAGTTAAATTTATAAAGCTTCGGCCAGTTTATCAGCTCATTTTATATATAATAACAAGCCTTGCTTTTTCTAAAGCTACCAGGTTTCTTGATTTAAAAAAAAAGTGTTATAAAACATAAAAGTCTATACAAGTTTTTAGGATCACAGAAAATAATTTAAAATATGAATACCAATTACAAAAATATAAATAGATAATGTAAATGCTTCAGATTATTTTCCCTTTCTACGATATTGTTATATTAAAATTTCAAAAGTTTTGGTTGTTTTCTAAGTATAAAACTTAAAGATGCCTCTCATCAGGCCAAAGATATCTCTGTTCAATCTATACCTGGCTCTCCGATGGAAGAGGAATGTACATGCTCTTAATTCAAAACTGTAGTTTTGGCTAGGACTTAAAGAATTCATGTAAGTTTCAGAGGATCAAAAGAAATCATCCGATCCATTTCACAGAGGTCAAAGGACTCCAGATCAGCACAGAAGAACAGCTTGAGTTCTCTCCTATTTTTCCTCTCTTCTCCCTTCCCCGTTACTAAGACTCTGGGCCTAAACGCTCCAAATAAGTTCATAAGGTTTAGCATTTGTCCCTAGTCTATCTGCTTCAGCAGGTTTCTACTTGGCTGGCAGACACATTCAGCTATCAGTTGCTGACTGTAACATCCTCCAAATGACCACAAGCTCTGGACTGCTGAAGGCTGATGTGGACCAGTGCAGAAAACATGATTGTCCCCTGTCTTTACAGCTAGGTCAGATAACCACATGATTCTGACAAATGCCCTGTTGCCTAAATTCCCTCCTTACCTTTGACTAGCCTTTTGGTCTTCCTGGGACCCTGAGCATCTACACCCCATTTCAGAAAAAAAGTACATCATCCCTGCCCCTGAAACGAGCTAAAAAGACTAAATCAAAGGGAAATTCCTTAGCATAAGGGAAAAAATAGCTACCTATAAAGCTCCCTGACATAACAGAAAATTGGGCTCAGAGTTGTCAATTGATATATTAATCAATTAAAATGGTTCTACAATAAAATAAAGATACTTGGGCTTCTTGTGCAGAAACAAAGAGGTACCATGTATTCTTAAAATTATTATTTCTACTTAAATAATTTATAATTATAACCTGGCTATACTCAAGGATCAAATCGGAACTACGGGGCCTTAAAAATTACAGTAGATATAGATATTGCCAGTAGCTTTAAAAAAAGTCTCTCCTTACTTAAGGTCTGTTCAGGCATATATGTCTAGCTTTCTTATCTTTGCTAACTTGGCTAAGATGATACTAACTAGGAAAACTGTATGTCCAGATTTAACTTATATACTCTCTCAAAATTAAGTCTCAATAACATTTGATTGTGTTCCCCTGACCCCATCATTATATAGACAGCCATATGGCTAGTTGCCATCTTCTTCTATGGTTTACTAAGGTTAAACAAAATACATTTAGACCTCATGAGTGCTCTGTTCATTGTATCTCCTTCTAGACTAAGGAAGCAACAAGCCTCAAAATATCTTGGATTGGTGTGATATTTATGAAACCTGCTAACATATTGAAGACAATTAGGAAATACAAGTTGATGGTGGTCATTCATACCTAATAGACAGATAGACCTCAAACACCTTTAGGGATCTGAGAATATGGCATTTAATATAAAAGCGTTTTATGATAGAGAGACATGTCAGCTCCCAGCAGTATCATGTATCTCCTCCAACAAGACCGATGTCCAACTTCCATCTAGAGACTTGCTTCAGGTGTGACAGGCCAGCCATGCTTTGCACAGTTGCTGAGATCCTGTCCAGACTGTGTATAAGTGGAGCAGTGGGGCATGGATTGCTCCACACTGCTAAGTCAAGGTGGGTCAGTTTCCCCAAATTTCTACTGCTCAGAAAAATCTGTCAGATCTTCTGAACTCACCAGCTAAACAAGTGCAGCCTCTGGGACTTATCCCCTAGCCACCATGGAGAGACTTGGGACTGCCTGCCAGAAACATGTCTCACTTCTGCTTATTTACTTATCCTTTGCAGATCTGTTGGTGTTTGATAACAAGGATATGTAATAGATTTACCAGTTTTATAGCTCTTCACCAATCCCAAGGCTACAAGCACCTTGGTAACCCATTAGTAATTTTTCTGTTAAAACATATAGACAGATACGTCTCATTCACAGACTCCATACAGGATAAATTGATTTCAGATGTAACTTAGAGGTTCAAAGCTTTAACATTGATAAACGCAGTTTTGATAAACTGATAGAGCATTGACTACAAACAGTCTTGGGAGTCCTTAAATTTCTGTGTACTTTACTAGTCCCAGCTTTTAAAGACATTACAAAGGTATGAAAGCCTTTCTCTTCCTTCCCTTACTTAATCACTTCTATTCAGTAAATTTCCTCTGTCTATAGAATTAAACGTGTTTCATTGAGCTGAAGTCAGACTTGAGAGAAATGTTCATACCTTTAACCCAAAGCCATAAATTTGCTATGATACACCAAGATGTAAATTTGTTCCAGTTGTTTTATAGACATTTAAAGGTTCCTGCAAGGTCCACATCTTCTACCAGACTTGTGACAAGACCAAAGCCTCAGGGGCTCTCCTGATACACCACAAGCCACTGCACCAACCAAGGACACTGACTGGATGAATACTAACAGGTTAACTCCACCCACATGCCCACACACAAAAACTCCATTATCTCCTAATCTGTTGACACTTACAGGATGAACAGAGGCTTTCCCACCTCCAGAGAAACAGCAGATGTGATTGCTCATCATCTCTCAATTTGGCATGCCATCTTGCCAAGCTCCTGGGACTTCATTGCTGGGAACACCTCTTCAGGCTCAAGCAGGCACAAACCCAGCAATTAGAACCTAGTTTTCAAAGATTTTTCAATGAAGGGTATATCTGTTCTCATGTCTCCCTTTTCATTCACCCTTGCCTTTTTTTATATAACCAAGGTACTTCCCTGTTCTATTCTTTCTGGAAGTTATCACTTTCCCTATAGCTAGCCCTGATGGTCAATAATAATTTTTTTTTCTCATTGCAATCTGTCTTCTCAACTCCCTCAAGAGGTCTCTAGGATGACAGGTAACTGAATGCTTCTTCACTGACACCTTCCTCTGTGTATGACCCTGACTCTCAACTTTCCCCTCCCACTTACACCCTTAGTAGCAAGAACCAATCTCAAGAATTCAGGGCCCTCAGTTAGGATTAACATATTAAAAATGGCATTCTTACCAAAAGCAACATACAGATTCAATACAAACCCCATCAAAATTTTATAGACCTTGAAAGAACAATATTCAACTTCATATGAAATAACAAAAAACCCAGGTTGGCCAAAGCAATCTTCTTCAATAATAGAATTTGAGGAGGCATCATCATCCCTGACTTCAAGATATACTATAGTGCTACAGTAATAAAAATAGCCAGCTACTGGCATAAAAACAGACTTGTGGGTAAATAGGATCAAAATGAAGACCCAAACTTTAATCCACATGCCTATGAACACCTGATTTTTGACAAAAAGGCCAAAAATATTCAATGAAAAAAAAGATAGTATCTTCAACAAATGGTACTGGCATAACTGGACGGTAGTATGTAGAAGAATGCAAATACATCCATATCTATCACCCTGAACAAAACTCAAATCCAAGTGGATCAAAGACCTCAACATAAACCCAACTACACTAAACTTAATAGAAAAGAAATTGAGAAATACCCTTCAGTGCATTGGCACAGTTGAAAACTTCCTAAATATAATACCAGTAGCACAGACACTAAGAACAACAATCAATAAGTGGGACCTCCTGAAACTGAGAAGCTTCTGTAAGGCAAAGGACACAGTCGATAAAACAAAATGACAACCTACAAGATGGGAAAAGATCTTCACCAAACCTACATCTGACAGAGGACTGATATCTAAAATATATAGAGAACTCAAGATACTAAAGACCCAAAACCTAAATAATCCAATTAAGAAATAAGTTTCAGAGCTAAAAAGGGAATTCTCAATAGAATAATTACAAATGGCTGAAAGACACTTAAAGAATTGTTCAACATCTTTAGCCTCAGAGAAATCCAAATCAAAACAACTTTGAGATGCCATCTTACACCTGTCAGAATGGCTAAGATCAAAAACACAGATGACAGCCTATGCTGGAGAGGATGCAGAAAAAGGGGAGCACTCCTCCATTGTTGGTGGGAGTGTAAACTTGTACAACCATTTTGGAAAGCAGTATGGCAGTTCCTCAGAAAACTGGGAATCAATCTTCCTAAGGATCCAGCAATACCACTATTGGGCATATACCCAAAGGATGCACATTCTTACTCTAAGGGCATTAGTTCAACTGTGTTCATAGCATCATTATTTGTAATAGCTAGAACCTGAAAACAACCTAGATTCCCGTCAACTGAAGAATGGATTTAAAAAACTGTGATACGTTTACAAAATGGAGTACTACTCAGCAGTAAAAAAAAAAAAAATCCTAAAATTAACAGGCAAATGGTTGGATTTGGAGAGTAACATCCTGAGTGAGGTAACACGGGCCCAGAAAGATAGACATGGTATGTACTCACTCATAAGTGGATTTTAAACATAAAGGAAAGAATATTCAGGCTGCAAACCACAACCCCTGAACAGCTGGATAACAGAAGGAACTTAAGAGAGACATCTGGGATTCCCCCAGGGAAGGAGAAATAGAGAAGATCTCCTGAGTAAATCGTGATAATAATGGGGAGTGAGCAAGGGGATAAGAGAAGGAGAGAGTTGAGTGAGAGGAACAGCAAAGAGAGAACAAAAAAAATGGATATCTTGAGAGAGGGAGCCTCTGTGGCATCAGAAAGAAACCTGGTGCTAAGGAAACCTCAAGAACTCACTAGATGTTCCTAGCTAGCACTCCAAACAATGGTAGAGAGGGTGTCTAAACAAGACTTCCCTATAATCAAATGGATGGCCGCTCTAATTGTCATTATAGAACCTACATCCAGAAATGGACAGAGGCAGAAACAGAGATCCATAGCTAAGCACCAGGTTGAGCCCCCAGTCCAGCTGAAGAGACAGATAAAGGAGAGAGTATATGAGCAAAGCAGTTAGAATCATGGGGAGGAGACCCACAGAGATGGCTGGCCAGAGCTATTAGTAGCTCACTGACTCTGAAATAATTTCTGAGAAAACTTCATGGAAAGGACCTAACCCCTCCAAAGGTAAATAACTGTCAAATGGCGTGGGCAGTTTATGGAGCCTCTTGCAGTATGATCAAACTATGTTCCTGGTGCAAGTACTGGCATCTTGGAGCCCATTTCCTACAGAGGAACACCTATCCTAGCCTTAGTACTGGGATGAGAGACTTGGTCTACCTCAACTGAATATGCCAGACTGAACTGACCCACCTTGGAATTCCTTGTCCTCCTTGGGAAATGGATGTGGGGGATGGGGTAGAGGAAGTCTGAGGGAGGACTGTGAGGAGGGAAGGGAGGGGGAGCAGTAAATTGCTACCCATAATTTACCTTTTTATAAAAATCATAAAGAAAGGAATGGAACCCTGACCAATAAGCAAGTAATACCCTGTCCTGCCAAGCAACCTGATATCATGCTACAAAAAGATCCCTTTAAGAAAAGACCCTTCCCTTTTCCATGAGGTTGTGCACACCTCCCACCCTTCTCTATTTTCTCTTTCCCCTTTCTTCCTCTCTTTCTCTCTTCTTCCTCTTTCCTTCTCACTCTCCCTTAAGAAAGATTTCCATGTGAGCACCACCTACAAGCTAGACTTTCCTGAGGCTCCTCCTCACAATGAGCACTGCCTACCATGTCTGCGTGGTGTTTCTGCCTCCCACCTGCCGTACGGCCCCTTGGCTTGCACCTGCCATGGTCTCTCTCCTACCATATTACAACCATGACATCCACTAGAATTCAGCTATCCTACATCAGCAAGACCTGAACAATCCAATGCAGCTAAAACACAGAAGATGACCTTAAAAATAACTGTATGAACATGATAGAGGTCCTTAGAGAGAAAATTTTTAAAAGTTTAAACCCCTTTAAGAAGTTGGGGAAAAGACAAATAAATTCCTTAAAGAAAGTGAAGAAAAAACAAACAAGTGAAGGAAAGGGTTTAAGACCTGAAAATAAAAGTAGAAGCAATAAAGAAAGCATGGAATTCTAGAAATAAAAAATATGGGTAAGTAAATAGAACCTTCAGATGCAAGCATCACCAGCAGAGTACAAGAGATAGAAGGCAGAATCTTAGGAATTGAAGACATGATAGAGGAAATAGATTCACTGGTCAAAGAAAATGTTAATTCTAAAACATTTCTAACACAAAACATCCAGGAAATCTGGGACACTATGAAAATAAAGCAAATATTATGAATAATACAATAGAAGAAGGAAAAGAAACGCAGGTCAAAACCCGGGAACATATTCAACAAAATCATAGAGAAGAATTTTCTCAACCTAAAGAAGGACATGCCCTGTAAAGGTACAGGAAGCTTATAGAACACAAAATAGATTGGATCAGGAAAGAAAATCTCGTGCTACATAATAATCAAAACATTAAACATACAGAATAAAGAAAAATATTAAAGCCTGGGGAAAAAAAGCCCAAGTAATATATAAAGGCAGACCTATTAGAATCACATCTGGCTTCTCAATAGAGACCCTAAAATCCATACAGACCCGGACTAATAATATATTGCAAACTATAAGAGACCACAGATGTCAGTCCAGACTACTATAGTCAACAAAACTATAGATGGAGAGAACAGGATATTTTATGACAAAGTCAAATTTAAACAATATCTATCCACAAACCCAGCCCTGGAGAATATACTAGAAAGAAAACTCCAACCCAGGAAGCTAACTATCCTCACAAAAACACTGGCAATGGATTATTTCACACTAGCAAAACACCAAGAAAATAAACACATACACACAAAAACAAACACACATTAATAATACAACCAACAACAAAATAACAGGAATTAAAAACAATTTGTCATTAGTATCCCTTAATATTTATGAACTCAGTTCACTATGAAAAAGACACAGGCTAACAAAATGGATACAAAAACAGGATCCAGCGTTCTGCTGCATATAAGAAATGCTTCTCAACATCAAAGATAGACATTACCTTAGAGTTCAGGGTTGGAAAGATTTTCCAGTCAGATGGACCCAAGAAACAAACTGTTGTAGTTACCCTAATATCTAAAAGAAATTATAATTCAAACCAAAATTAATGAAAAGATATTGAGAACAATATTTCATATTCATAAAAAAAAATCCACCAAGATGGTGTCTCTATTATGAACATCTATGCCATAAATATAAGGGCAATCACATTTGTAAAACAAATATTACTAAAACTTAAATCACACATAGAACCCCACACCTTAATAGTGGAAAACTTCAACACCTCACTCTCACTAGTGGATAGGTCATCAAGACAGTGAATAGATAAATAAGAAAACCAAGAGATGTTATGACTCAAATAGACCTAACATATCTACAGAACATTTCACCCAAACAAAAAAATATACGTCCTCTCAACACCACATGGAACCTTTTCCAAAACTGACCATATATTAGGCCACAAAGCAAGTCTCAGCAGATAAAAAAAGTAAATAACCCCCTGTATTTTATCAGCCACCATGAATTAAAGCTGGATTTAAGTAACAACAGAAAACCTACAAATTCATAGAAACTGAACAACTCTCTAATGAGTTACTAGTTGGTCAAGGAAGAAACAAAGAATAAAATTAAAGACTTCCTAGAATTCAGTGAAAACGAAAATATATACAAACTTGTGGCACATCACGGAAACAATGCTAAGAGGAAAGTTCATAGCACTAAGTGACTTCATGAGAAATTTGGAGAGATCTCATATAGTGACTTAACAACATGCCTGAAAGCTCTGGAACTCAAAGAAGAAGCACTTATGAAGAGCAGATGGCAGGAAATTATCAAACTCAGGACCGAAATCAGTACAACAGAAACAAAGAGAACAATGCAAAGAATCAATGAAACAAAGACCTTGTTCTTTGAGAAAATCAATAAAATAGATAAACCTTTATCCAAACTAACTAAAAAACAGAGAGCAATTGTCCAAATCAACAAAATCAGAAACAAAAAGGTAGACCACAATAGATTCTTAAGAAATACAGAGACTATTGGGTCATACTTTAAAAAAAAAAAAAAAACTGTACTCGAGAAAATTGGAAAATCTAAAAGAAATGAACAAATGTCTTGATAGATGCCACTTAACCAAAGTTAGAACAAGATAAGAAAAGCAATTTAAATAGTATTATAACCCCCAAGAAAATAGAAGCAGTCATTAAAAGTCTCACAACCCAAAAAAGCCCAGGGTCAGACGCAGAATTTTATCAGACTTTCAAAGAGCTAATACCAAAACTTCTCAAATTAGTCCACAAAATCGAAACAGAAAGAACACTGCCCAATCTGTTTTATGAGATCATAGTCACATTGATACTTAAACCACACAAAGACTTAACAAAAAAAAGAGAAGTACAGATCAGCTTTACTCATGAGCATTGATACAAAAGTATTCAATAAAATACTGGCATACTGAATTCAAGAACATATCAAAGAAATCATCCACCATAACCAAATTTGCGTCATCCCAGAGATGCAGGGATAGTTCAACATATAAAAAAATCTGTCAATGTAATCTACCATGTAAACAAACTAAAAAGAAAAAGAACTACATAATCATCTCATTAGATGCTGAAAAAGCGTTCGACAAAAATCTAACAACCCCAACATAATAAAAGTCTTGGAAAGATCAGGGACGTACCTAATAAAAGCAACACCCAGCAAACTGATTGCCAACATCAAATTAAACGGGAAGAAGCTCAAAGCAATTCCACCAAAATCAGGAACAAGACAAGGTTGTTTACTCTCTCCATTATAAGCGAAGTTTTTCATCAGTACTGCCAGTCAGCTCTATCTTGCCAGCCAACTCCCAAATAACCACACACAGACATAGGCTTGTTACTATCTAGCTCTTTACAAGTTAAGTTAACCCATATTTATTAATTTACATGCTGCCACATGGTTCATGGCTTGTTACCTCATTTTCTTTATGCCCTGCTTTCATCTGTGTCTCAAAGGCAACTCTTCCCTTCTTCTTCCCAATATTCTCTCATTTTCACTCTCCTGCCTAATCTCTTCCTGACTAGCTATTGGCCAGTTGGCTCTTTATTAAATCAGTATACAAAAAGAATATCTATGCAATATAGTACTTGAAGTTCTAGCTAGAGCAATAAGACAACTAAAGAAAACCAAGGGGAAGGAAATTGGGAATGAAGAAGCCAAAGAATCACTATTTGCAAATGATATGATAGCATACATAAACAACCCCAAAAATTCTACTCAAAACCTTTTCAGCAGATAAATACCTTAGTTAAGTGGCTGAGATATAAGATTAACTAAATAATCAGTAGCCTTCCTGTGTCAAACAATAACAATAAATAGGCTTAGAAAGAAATCAGAGAACCAATACCCTTTACAAGAGCCATAAATAATAATAATTTAAAAAATCTTGGTGTAACTCTAAACAAGCAAGTGAGAGATATATATCTTTTTATATGATAAGAACTTTAAGTCTTTGAAGAAAGAAATTAGAGAAGAAATCAGAAACTAGAAAGATCCCTATGCTCATAGATAGGTAGGATTAGCATAGTAAAAATGGCCATCTCACCAAAAGCAATCTACAGATTCAGTGTAATACTCATTAAAATTCCAACATAATTCTTTCCAGATGTTGGAAGAATAATACTCAACTTCATATGGAAAACAACAACAAAACAAAACAAAACCAGGATAGCTAAAACAACATATATAATAAGAGAACTTCTGGAGGTATCACCATCCCTGATTTCAAGCCCTAATACAGAGCTATAATAATTTAAAAAAAAAAAAAAACACATCATATTGGCATAAAAAGGTGGATCAATGGAGTCAAATAAAAGACCCAGATGTAAATCTACACACCTATGAACACTTGATTTTCAACAAAAAGTTCAAAATTATACAATGGAAAAAAGAAAGCATCTTCAAAAACTGGATGCTGGCATGTAAAAGAATGGAAATAGGTCCATATCTATCACTCTGCACAAAACTCAAGTCCAAGTGGATCAAAGGCATCAACATAAATCCAGCTACACTGAACCTGACAGAAGAAAAAGTGGGGAAGAATCTCAAATGCATTGGCACAGGAGACAATTTCCTGAACAGGACACCAACATCACAGACACTAAAACTGACAATTAATAAATGAGAGTTCATGAAGCTCAAAAACTTCTGTAAAGCAAAGGACACTGTCAATGGGACAAAGAGGAGCTTACAGAGTGGGAAAAGATCTTCACCGTCCTCACATCCAATAAAGGGATGATTTACAAAATTTATAAAGAACTCAAGAAACTAGATATAAAAAAAAGTAAAATAATCCAGTTTTAAAATGGGGTATAGATCTAAACAGAGAATTCTCAACAGAAGAATCTCAAATGGCCAAGAAAAACTTAAAGGGATGTTCAACATCCTTAGCCCTCAGGGAAATGAAAACAAAAATGACTCTGAGATTCCATCTTATACCTGTCAGAATGGCTAAAAAACACTAATGACAGTTCAGCCTGGAGAGGATGTGGAGCAAGAGAAGGAGGAACACTCATCCATTGCTAGTGGGAGTGCAAACACGTACAGCCACTTTGGAAGTCTATGTCATAGTTTCTTCAAAAGCTGGGAATCAGTCTATTACATGATTCAGCTATATAACTGTCAGATATACACCCAAAAGATGCTCGATCATACCACAAGGACACTTGCTCAACTATATTTATAGAAGATTTATTCATAATAGCCACAACCTGGAAACAACCTAGATGTCCCTCAACCAAGGAATGGATAAAAAAAAAATGTAATACATTTATGCAATGGAGTATTGGTCAACTATTAAGAACAATGATATCATAAAATTTGAAGCAAATTGATAGAACTAGAAAAAATTATCCTAAGTGAGGTAACCCAGATCCTGGAAGAAAAACATGATACATGATATATACTCACTCGTAAGTGGATATTAGCTGTAAAATGAAGGATAACTCTGCTACAGTCTACAGACCTAGAGAGACTAGTAACAAAAAAGTTTAAGGGGCAATGTGCACATAGACTGAGGGTGGATGGAGATGGGAACATGAGTAATTAGGTTGTTGGGGGCAGAGAGTACTGGACAGAGGCATTTGGGCACCAGGTAAAAACCTGGCATAAGAGAATCTACAATGATGACCCCAGTTAAGGGGATATGTAGCCTAAACCAACTGTGGCCAGGCTGGTTCCTAGCCCAATGGTCATCAGAAAGGTTTCACAGATGCAGACACACAGCCAAACATTAGGTGGAGCTCAGTAAGTCATGAAGAAGAGGGAAAGAAAGGATTATGGGAGCCAGAGGGGTCATGGATGCCACAAGAAAACGCACAATCAACTAACCTGTGTTCATAGGGAATCACAGAGACTGAACCAACAACCAGGGAGCTACAGGGGACTGCCCTAGGCCCTCTGATCAACTAACCTGTGTTCATAGGGAATCACAGAGACTGAACCAACAACCAGGGAGCTACAGGGGACTGCCCTAGGCACTCTGGTTATACATTACAGTTGTGCAGCTTGGTCCTCCTATGGGACCCCTAGCAGTGGGAGTAGGGGCTAGCTCTGATTCTTTTACTGGCTCTTGGGTCCCTACACCTCGTACTAGGTTGCCTCGCCCAGGCTTAATACATGGGGAGGCGCTTAGTCCCACCACAATTTGATATGCCATGTTGCTATCCATGGGAGACTTCCCCTTTTCTAAAACAAAAATGGGGGAGGAGCAGATTGGGGATAGGAACAGAGAGGGAGGTGGGGGTGGGTTGTAGGAGAGAAAGAGGAGGAAATTGTACTAGGATGTAAAATAAACATTTTTTTTTTTAAATGAAAGAAAGAAAGAGAAGAAAAGAAAAGAAAAAATTGCCATAGTCAGGATTTCTCATTACGGAAGTAAAACTGTAAGTGAGACACGGTTGTTTTAGTTTTGGTTTACTTTTTCTTTGTTTAGGGGTTTGGTTTGCTTTGGTTTTGATATGTCGCAGGTTTTTTCCTTTTCAAATAAGTTGAGGGGATTCTTTAGATTTGTCTTCATTTATAGGTATGCATGTGTGCCTGCCATGTGCCTTCAAGTGTCCACAGAAGTCAAAGGAGGTGTTCCAAGCAATTGTAAGCTTGTCAGTGTGGGTGCCGGGAAGCAAATGTGGGTCTTTTGCAAGAGCTTTGTATGTTCTTAACCACTGAGCCATCTCTCTAGACTTTGAAATAAGACTTAAGCATATGACTTGCTTTTTATTTTACAAGTTCTCCAGTTGAGAGACTTTTCAATTTTAAAGAGAACTTTCAAAACAATGATATTCCTAATTACTGTGGAACTTTTAAAGTTATAATGTGTCTATATGACAATATTAATATGATATCTTGGGGACAAGATGATTTAAAGCTTTGCATTTGTGTGCCAAGTTGACAGGGAGTGGAATGTCCTATTATCTTCAGTTGTCAATTTGATGCAGCCTGGAATCATTTGAAGAGACTCAATTGAGGAATTTCCATGTTCAAATTGACCTGTGCTCATGTCTTTCAGGGATTGTCTTGACTGATGTTTGATGTAGGAGGGACAGTCACACTGTGAGCATCACCACCCCTAGGCAGGTGCTTCTTGGCTGTATAAGAAAGCTATCTGAACATGAGCCAAAGAGAAAGGTAATGCTTCTATATGACCCTACTTAAATGTCTGCCTTTACTTCCCTTAGTGTAAGCATGTAAGCCAAATAAACCCTTTCCTTTCCAGGTTTCTTTTTGCCAGTGTATTTTATCATGGCAACATGATAAAACAGGTGTCAAAAACATACACAGGAAAAGGACAGCCTACTCCAAAAAAAGTGCTGGCAAAACTGAATGTCCACATATAAAAATGTCAATACAGAGTGTATCAAAGACCTTAATTTAAAAACCTAAAACACTAAAAATGCTAGATGAAAGCACTTCAGGATATGGATATAGGCGGTACCATTCTGAGTAAAACCCAACAGCAAAGGAAATCATCCTGAAAACTGACAAATGGGATCTAAAGACATGAAAACTTCACACCAAAAGGAGCTATTGTCAGAGTGAGTAGACAGCCTCTGAGAAGGGGACAATGCTTTGCCAGCTATACTTCAGACAAAGCGTTAATATCTACGGTATACAAAGAATCATAAGAATTAAATACACAAAACTACCAGTTGATGGGTGGACCAATGAACTACACAGAAAGTTTTTAAAAGAAAAAATTCAAACAGCCAATAAATATTTTTAAATGTGCTCAGCATCTTTAGCCATCAAAGAAATGAAAACTGCTTTCAGATTCCATCTCACTCCAGGCAGAATGGCTACCATCAAGAACACAAATGCCAGCATATTCCAGTAAGGATGTAGAAAAAAGAATCCTTTATTCTCTGATGGTGGAAGTCTAAATTGGTGCAGTCAATACAGAAATTAGTGTGGATGTTTCTTTAAAAGCTAAAAATAAAACTACAATATGACAAAGAGTATATACTTCAGAGTATATACTCAATTGACTTTATATCCTACCACAGAAATAATTGCACATCAATGTTTATTGATAGTTTAGTCATAATAACTAGGAATGGAATCAGTCTGTCTATTGCAAGATAAAAACATAATGAAATTGTGGTACATTGTGAAAAATATATAATTTTCCATTTAATGGATGAAACTAGAAGCTATTAAGTGATGCAGCACAGGCTCAGAAAGACAAATACTTCATATTTTCTCTCATCTATGGATCCCGGGTTCTAATTTTGATATATGTGGAAGTGTGGGTAGGACCATAAAACTAAAAAAAAAAAATAGAGACATGAACAAGAACAAATAAGGGTTTAAAGGTAGAGAGAAAAAGAATAGACTGCATGAGATATACAAAGGGAATACTGAGAGTGAAGGTCCAAGTGGAAACAGGATCCAGGGAGATGGAGATGGGGGAGTAACCAAAACTACATGTGAAGATGCCATAGTAAGCCTTATATGATCATTTAAAAATAAAATAAAAATACAAAATAAAGGTCACCTTTAGACATATCCACACAAAAGAAAATATAAACTTTTAACAAATACCAAGGGTACAAAAGCCAGCCAGTTTATATCTCTCTTTCACATGCACGTGCTAGTATTTCTTCAACTCCCAAAGCATCAGTGTAAAATTAATGGCTTGGTCATGATAGGACACTGAAGATTGTTTGGCTTCACTGTAGTCAGAAGTTTTTATCCTGCCAGAAACTCTCAAATACCCAGAAGTCGCAAATAATTGACTTTGAGGCTTAATATTATAGTAGCTGCTGGACCAGTAGCTCAAGTATATTACTGTAGTCAGAGGTTTATGTCCCACCAACAACTCCCAAATACCCATCAACCACTTCCCAAATAATTGATTTGAAGGCTTAATTTTATAGTAGCTGCTGATCCAATTCAAGCATATTACTAAGTAGCTCATACATTAATCCATTTTTTCTTATCTATGTTTAGCCACATGGCTTGGTAATTTTGATCAATGCAGCATTCCCATCTTGCTTCTTCTGCATCTGGCTGGCATCTGTTTCTCTGCCTTTCCTCTTCCCAGTAATTTCCTAGTTTGATCTCCATGACTATATTTCCTGCCCACCTACTAGCCAATCAGCATTTTATTAAACCAATATGAGTAATAAATTTTTACAGTATACAAGAGCATTATCTTATATTCCCTCCCTTTTTTAAAACAAACACCCCAAATCAAATATTCCTTATCTAGCTTTTTTTCTGACAATTATCCTTTAAAAATTTGTAATCAATACTCTAAACAAAGACAAATATCCATAATCCATTTGGGGGGAATGTGAGTATAATTCTCTAGATTATTTCCTGCTGATTGGAGGTGCTGATAATCTTATGAGAACCCAAAGAAAATTTAGGATTATGGTCAAGTTCTGACTAGAGTAATCTGTGAGTCTAGATCATCTCAACCAGAAACCTTGAAGCTCTTCTGGATACAGAACTCAGAAGAAACTGCAACAGAGGTTCTCTAAAAAGTTGGATCACCTGGGTCATTCATTCTCATTGGCCTAATTTTCAGGGGGTCTTTCTCAATCAAACCTTATTTTCTTCAATCCAGAATGAATCCATAACCTTTAATTTTCTGTGGAAATAAAAAAGAAAACCTCTCCTCCAAAATAACATATCTTTTAAATTAAATTTTGAAGCCAAAATATTTTCAAAATAAATAGGTTGGATTAATCCAGAAACATTTATGAACAAATGTCTCTTAGCAGCTCTTACTCCTTCTGCAGTCAAAAAAAAAAAAAGCCTCAAAAACAACATAGTAACATATAGTATCCAGACTCTCTATGTATATTCCATCTCTACAAGGCTTATTGTTTTTTTACTTTATTTTTTAATGACTTTATCTTTTTTCTTTTCTCTCCCAAGCCTATGTATATATTTGAACACACTGTAAGTTGTTTAGAGGTTTTATTATTATTTGAAGCTGTCTTTACTGGCTATCTCTTTTTCTGACTACATGAGCATTTAATCTGCAAGAAAAATAAAAATATGGCTAGGATTAAAGCCTCAGGTATAGAGGCTGGCTCCACCCAGATCTTTGGTCTGTGAGAACTCAGCTTTATGGCAGAGGTATTGGCAGGGGCTATGTTTACCACCCTAACTCTGGAGAATTTTAGGGTCCACACTGTCACTGAGTAGAGTACTATCACCTGATGCTCGTGAACCTCATCTAAGTATTTGGCAGCAGAGGCTCTTAAAAGAGCCTTGAAGTGTTTGTCATTAATGCTGAATCAGAAAATCTCTCTTAAAGAGGCTGCATCTCTTCTCACCACTGGAGAAAATGCTGCTACTAGGAAGCCATACTTGACTTTGTTCCCTTTCTGTTTGTATAAACAGAAATTTTAAGACCATCATATGCAGCTTGTGCTTGTACTAAGGCTCCTATGAGACTTCAGGAATATGCCCTGCTGCATTTCAAACTGCACACAGCAAACCTGTCATGCTGTAGCTCAATCCTGCATGTTCACTTGAAAGGGACAGCTAAGAAGCTGATTTTGGCTCCATTTCTGTGTTTTAGAACCCTTTATAATATTTCTCAGGCTTTATGTGGATATCCTTGTACCACATTGGATTGTCATTTGTAGTCAGAAGTTTTTTGGACCCACCATTTAGATGCCTGTTTGTATTAACCCCATAACTGTACTGGTGTTCAGAAATACCACCAGATCACAGTAAAATGAGATGGGATGGTTGAAAGATTAGTCAAGATTCTAGGCATTCTCATGTCCCTCAGGACCCTGAGCTCTGGATGTGCCAGAGCCCTAGGGTTGGAAGTCTTTCATTCCACACTTTATGCTGAGGTGCTGATCCATTTCTTTGACACAACAGAAACTAGTGGCATAGCATCGGCTGCCAATTTATTTTTCTTGCTGCTTTATGACCACCAGTTGTTTTTCTGATATTTAATTTTTTATTCTGATATTCTGCATTAACTTATTAATGTTGAATACTTTAATGAGGAAGCTACATCTCAGATCCCTGAACCAAAGAACACAAATGTAAGTGAAGGCCAAGTATGTTTTTCTTCTACAAAAACACAGCAGATGGTGGCCAGAAGGAAGGAGGTCACATGAAATTTACTAGCAATTTTTATGGTTGGGTCTAATGCCAACTTGTCACAAATTATAATCATATGAGCAGGTGTAATAGAACAGGCCCATGGGGCCAAGGAAATTCCTCAAATGAGTTGCCAGGGCATGCAAGTAATGTACTTCCTTATGAGCCAACTTGGAGTCATCTTGGGGGTCTAGCAATAGGCACTGAAATCTCCCTAGCAACAGGCCTTGTCAAATCTCCTGATCATGCCCAGCCATCAAGGAACAGCCATGAAATATCACCAGATAGTGACACAGCCTGGGTTCTGGGAGGAGGGTATATAAGGCTCTCCCCATTGTTGAATAAAAGAGTCCTTTTCAACTGACTCCAGGGTCTAGGTTGTTGGCTCTGAACTTTCTCACCCCCTCCCCTGAGGGAACTGTTAAGACCCAGCCACAAGCAGGGAATCTCAATTAATAAATTGCCCTGCCTTATTTAATGAGGGAAGCCTCATCCAAAATGTGGGCAATGCCTTCTGGTAAAAACTTAAATAAAAAAGGCATAGTCAAAGGGGGACTCTTTGAAGAAAACCTCCTCTTGCCTATTAAGTTAATTATCAATTTTTTTCTGCTGCTGAACTCATTTCCAATTCCAACATTGATTAAAGACAAGTAGTTTTACAAGAACCCTCCAGGTTTTGGGTCACCATATTAAAACGGCTGAGGTACCCAGACCCATAGACTGAAAATCTACTGGGTTATCATCCTCTCCACTATGACAAAACTACTGTGGGACTACAACTTCAAAGGTGCCCAGGTGCAAGGACTTGGTCTCTGCCAGATCATCAATCTCTCAGATGTGAAACAGCTTTTGTTACTGCTTCAACGTAAGTTGATTTAATAAATCCATCTGCATGTACATATATATGGACATATATATATACATATATTCATATGTGGACATTATATATATATATATTCATTCTAATGGCTCTGTTATTCTAGAAAATCCTGACTAATACAAATTGTGGTACCAGAAGTAGGGCATTACTATGATGAACTTTACCATATTGCGTTAGGGGAGGATTGTGCAAACATTTGGAACTTTGAGTTAGAAAAGATACCGAGTACTCATAGCATGACGGGTTGTTCTGTAGGATCCTAGAAGATATAAATTCTGGGGGAAATGTATATGATAGAGGCCTGGCATGTGAAGTTCTAGAGGGAGGCAACAACTCTTTCAGGCCCATTCATGTGATATGTTTAAGAATCTGTGATTCATGGTTATCTGGGGCTGAAGGAGCTCAGCAACGCTGAAGTGTAAAAGCCTTGGAATATGGGACAATAGATGCTGGACAGATAAGACTGAAAAGGGAACTATGGTTAATGGATCAGCATTGTTGAGGCAGGTGCTTCCCCTCAGTCAGCACAGAGAATCTGAACACCTAGGAAGCCAAGACTATGCGTCAAAGTGGAAGCCAAACTTGGCCTTAGGTAGGAGTCACTGACATGGTACTGATTTTGAAGAGGTGAAGGGGTCCTAAGGTGTTGCTGAGGCCTGACACTAGTTGGCAGAGGTAGAGGCCCTGGAGAGGCTATTTGTGAAGGACTGACCTCAGGATATTGGAGACACCTGAATCTTGGGATGACAGGGCATCAAGTGTAAAGTAGAACCATCCTGTATTGTGGATGGTAGAGCCAGAGACATGGAATTGCACAAGCCCTTTGGAACCCAGAAGATGTTGGATACTGATCTACACTGATGGACCTTGTTTTTGCTTAACTAGGATTATTTTTATGCCCCTTTTGGAATAAGAAATACTTAATTTACTTTTATTTGAAAGGAGCCTGTAGTTAAGACACTCTGGACTTTTAAAGTCAACATACTTAATGACCTTGGAACTATTAAGTATTTTATATTGTGATAGTAACCAAATATCTTGGAGACAAACAATAAAAGATTATTGTTTAACAATGATGTGTCTGTGTGTTACATAGACAAGGAGCAGACTTGTGATAGCTGATCTTGGCTGTCACCTTGACATACCTGGGGAAAGAAAACCCTTGTTAAGTATTGCCTCCACCAGACTGGCCTGTGGGCACAACTATGGGGCATTTTATTAATTGCTAATTGATGTAAAATAGCCTATCCTATTGTTGACATTACAATACCAGACAGGCTGGTCCTAAGCTGTGTAAGAAAGTGAGCTGAATATGAGCCAAGAAGCAAAGCAGTGAACAGTGTTTTTGAGCGGTTTCTACTTCAAGATCCTCTTGGAACTCCTGCTTCGGCTTCCATCAACAACTGATTGCAATCTGTAAGATGCAACAAACAGTTTCCTCCCCCAAGTTGGTTTTAGTCAATACATTACCATAGCAACAGGAAGCAAACTAGTGTAGTAATAATATCTAGAAAGAAAAGCTATTAGTATATTTAAAACTCCATTAAATAATTTAATTATCTTATGTTTTTTAAACATGAACAATAAACTCAAGGAGAAAAATTATTTCATGACTTTCTCTGCATAATTTAGATGAGTATAATTAAGAAAAATCAATTTACAGCCAGATATAGCAGTGCACACCTTTAATCCCAGCACTCAGGAGGCAGAGGCAAATGGATCTCTGAGTTTAGGACCTGCCTGGTCTACAGAGTGAGTTCCAGGACAGCCAGGACTAGACGAGGAAACCCTGTCCCAGAAAAGAAGGGGAATAAGAAGGAAGAAAAGAAAAAGAGAAGAAAGAGGAAGAAGGAAGGAGTAAAAAAAGGAAAGAAGGAAGTGAGTCGATATTACTCAGCAGAAAACTGAAAGCCCAGAAATACTGTTTTTAATTTGCTATGAGACTTTTTTTTTTTTTTGGCCAAGAAACTAGGCAAAAATATTCATTGTCAGAACGGAAGTTCTCATACAAGCTTAGGGAATGACAACCGTACTAGAATGTTGTATCATTAGTTAAAAATGTTTTGTGTTCTTTCAGAGGACCTAAGCTTGGTTCCCAACAGCAAGGTCAGGCAGCTCATGGCTGCTTAAAACTCCAGTTTCAGGACACAGAAAACTTTTTATCATTTAAAAAAATAACATAGAGAAAGCTTTAAGAATACTCTAGAAGATCTATCTATGTGACAAGAACTTCAAGTCTTTAATGAAAGAAATTGAAGGAGATATCATAAAATGGAAAGATCTCCCATGCTCTTGGATAGATAAGATTAACATAAGACAATATATGACAGTCTGTCTTACTAGAAGATCTACAGATTCAGTGCAATCCCCATCAAAATCCCAAAACAATTATTTACAGACCTTGCAAGAATTATACTCAACTTAATATGGAGAAACAAAAAAACCCAGGATAGTTAAAGCAATCCTGTGCAACAAAGCAACTTTAGAAGGCATCACCATCCCTGACTTCAATATCTAATATAGAGTTATGGTACTAAAAACAGCTTGGTATTGGCATAAAAGTCAACATGTGGACCAATGGAAACAAATTAAAGACCCCATATTAATCCACACACCTATGAACACCTGATTTTTTGATAAAGAAGCCAAAAGTGTACAATGGAAAAAAATTAGTATTTTTAACAAATGGCATAACTGGATGTCAAAATGTAGAAGATTGCAAATAGATCCATGTCTATAGCCATTCACAATACTCAAGTCTAAGTGGATCAAAGACCTCAACATGTATCTAGTTACAGTGAACTTGATTAAAAAAAAATAGAAAATATCCTTGAATGCATTGGCACAGGAGACCACTTTCTAAATATAGCACAAGTAACATAGGCACTAAGAACAACAATTAACAAATGGGATCTCCCGAAACTGAGTAGCTTGTGTAAGGAAAAGGACATAGTAAATAAGACAAAATGACAGCCTACAGATTGAAAAAAGATCTTTACCAACCCCACATCCAATAGAGGACTGATCTCTAAAATATATAAAGAACTTAAGAAACTAGACATCAAAATACCAAACAATCCAATTAAAAAATGGGATACAGATCTAAACAAAGAATTCTAAAAAAAGGAATCTCAAATGAGATTAGTTATGAGGGAAATGCAGATCAAAAGAACTCTGAGATACCACCTTTTACCTGTCAAAATGCCTAAGATCAAAAATACTGATGACAGCTTAGGTTGGAGAGGATGTGGAGCAAAGGGAACACTCCTCCACTATTGGTGGGAGTGCAAACTTGTACAGCCCCTTTGGAAATTAGTATGGCAACTTCTCAGAAAGTTAGGAATCAATGTACCTTGAGATCAATGATAGCACTCATGGGCATATACCCAAGGGATGCTGAAATATGCCACAAAGACACTTGCTCAACTGTGTTCATAGTAGCATTATTCATAATAGCCAAAACCTGGCAATAACACATATGCCCCTCAACCAAAGAATAGATAAAGAAAATGTGGTACATATACACAATGGATTTTTACACAACAGTTTAAAAAAATGACATTATGAAATTTGCAGGCAAATGGATGAAAGTGGAAATATCATCCTGAGTGAGGTAATCCAGCCTCAGAAAGGCAAACATGGTATGTACTCACTCTTAAGTATATACTAGACGTAAAGAAAAAGATAACCAGACTGCAACCCACAGTTCCAGAGAAGCTAGGTAACAAGGAGGACCCTAAGAGGAACGTATGGATCACCCTGAGAAGGAGAAATAGATGAGATTTCCTGAGTAAACTTGGGGGTGATAGGGAACAGCAGAGGTGAGGGGAGGGGAGATGAGAACATAAGGGTACAGGATGGTCAAGCTGGAACAGGGATGGAGTGGGAGAGCAATGAAAGAGACATCTTGATAGAGGGAGACATCATGGAGTTAGGGAGAAACCTGGTGCTAGGGAAGTTCCCAGGATGACCCCAGTTTAGACTACTAGGAATAGTGGAGAGGGTGCCTGAGCTGGCCTACCTTAGTAATCAGATTGGTGATCACCCTAACTGTCATCATAGAGCCTTCATCCAGTAACTGATGGAAGCAAATGCAGAGATCCACAGGCAAGCTCCAGAAGTCTAGTAGAAGAGAGGGAAGAAGGATTATATAAGCAAGGGTGGGTAAAGATCATGATGGGAAATTTTACAGAAACAACTGAATCATGCTCATGGGAATTCATGAACTTTTTAGGCAGTCAGCTGTAGTGCCTGCATGGGACTGAACTAGACCCTCTGTATATGGAAGACATTTGTGTAGCTTGATCTGTCTAAGGGGCCCCTGCAGTGTGATCAGAATCTATTCCTGGTGTACGAGCTGGATTTTTGGAACCCATTACCTATAGAAGGATATCTTGCATAGCTTTGATGCAGGAGGGAAGATCCGGGACCTGCCTCAACTGAATGTACCAGGCTTTGCTGGCTCCCCCCCATGGGAGGCCTTACCTTTTCAGAAGCTGGGGGCAGGCTTGGAGGGAAGCAGGAGGAGGGATTGATATGTAAAATGAATATCAATAAATTTAAATTAAAAATAGTCAAACTTAACAACAAAAATGAATACTCTGGTGGTTACTCCACATTGTGTGTACTTTGCCTGAAAAAGAATGGAAGTGAGGCCGCCCTAGGGCTTAGCCATTACTGGATAACTACACTTCTACTCTCAGTTCTTAGGATTATCAATAAGTGTCTGATTTTTCTCAACATTTACAAATTGCATTTTTCATGGTTTTTAGTGTTTGCATTTTAGAATGACAAGAAGAACCAGCCAGGGCAGATAAGTAAGTCCAAGTATGGGAAGGTGAGCAGACTGCACAAAGTCACCTGGTTTTGTGAATGTTTCCAAGGGTAAAACAAGCCAGATAAATGTGCTCAAATACAGAACCCACAGCAGTGAGGACACCATGCATTATATGCATGCATAAAATTCCAATTTACCATCTGAATTATAATAGATTCTCAAGGGTACACGGTTCTAAATTCTAAGGGAAGGAGAAGATTAAGAATAGGCTAGGAACTACATTTGGGGGTAGTGAATGGAAGGGGAAGCCCATGTCATTTGAGATATTATTCACATTGCAACTGTTGCTAAGGAAACCACTTCCTATTCATGCACTGCACATACCCTTTTCTGTTGTTACAAAGTGCACAATGCCACAATTACAGCATAAGGATGAGAGCCTGGTAATAGACTTGGAAGATATTCAACATTCTCAAATAGCGGGAAGCCATTAATGAGGTTGTCACCGGGACTAGAGACCAAGGTGCACCTAACACAGAAAATCCTACTTTCTGTCATTAATAGCTAGTGTACAGCCCAAGCTACAGAGATTCACTCTTTCAGAAACCCCCAAGAATATCAGAGAGGCTTTTATCTGTGTCTCTCTTTCAAGGAGGGTGGTAGAGCTCATGCCTCATGGAGCCATGCAGTGTGGGACCAGGCAGAAAATTCACTCAACCTAAGAATATTATGAAGATCAGAAAAACTTAATCATGGTAATATGACTACTTCATGGCAAAACTTTCTGATACCCAACATGGGAAAGAGAATTCAGGGAGTGCAGCTGTAATCCAAAGACTCAGAAACCAGAAGTGAGACAAGTCCTTGAGGTTTTAAAGTTTAACTTGCCATATATTACAGATCTCTCTGGAAAGTTTCCTTTTGACTCATACTATAGACTTGAGCAGTAATGACTACTTACTCTACGAATTTATAGCATCACTATGCTTGAGGGGACAATGGGAACTTCACTGAAACAACCTTGATAACAATACTTACTCCATTCTCCAGACACTCTGGGGCTGGGAGGACCATGTTCCCAAAGCTTTTCTTAAGGATCCAGAAACTAGTACCCTTCCCAACTCCCTTCTCTTTTCAGTTCCTTCTCCTGCTGATTTTAGTTGCTGAGTTATCATTCCAGAGAGAGCCCCGTGCAGAAGACCACAGCTAAGAGACAATAAAGAGAAGAATGTGGACTTTGGTGAATCTTACACCAGATGGGCTTTCTGCTATTGAAAGTTAGTTATACCTAGATATGGTGGCTCACATGAGTAAATGTAACACCTACTGAGAGTTCCAGGCAAGACTCAGCTATAAAGTAAGACATAGTTTAGAGAGAGAAAGAGGTCCAAATTATTTTAAATAACTAGGTCAAACTGTAGTAACCTAATACTTCCTCTACTCCAACAACAAACTCCTCAGGCTTCTTTACTTCTTGAAATGATGGTATTTCCTTTTTTTATAGGAGGATTTTTGCAGATCCCCTTCTTCTTTCCAGCTAGTCCCTCTTCTAGAGAAAATATTTTTAAACATGTAAATCTGTGCTGGTATCACTCCACTTTCTGCTGATACTACAGAAATCCTCCAACTTGGTCATTTATCAAGAATGGAGGATGCAAATTCAAAATGTGCATGGATTATTTGTATTGGTGATTAATTCCAAGTCACCAAAACTGAATCCGTGTAACATAAAAGAAAGAAAGAAAAGCATGTCTCTCTGGAGTCCAGGTTGAATTCTCTACTTTATGTGCTCTGTGTCTTCTGTCCTCTGTCTGTTGTATGACTCTGAATATGTGTCTCCCTGAAGGCTGTCACAGAATCTGCTTGTCCGGTGACTGTCCCTGTCCCCATGAGAGTCTGAGGGTGTCCCTGTGTGTGTCTGTTATATGAGCTGCATGTTTCTGTCCATAATAAAAGGCTTTTCTCTGTATTTGTTAAGCAGCATAGATAGCATCACATGGGGGGAAGGAATGAGATAATTTGCAAAAATCTTTAACAGAGATTTATAAGGGATTAAGTCACTGAGACCAACTGATTTCAACTCACCCAGAAAACAAACATCATTGTTTATCAACCAATATGCATACTTCAACATTTATGGTAGACTTTAGGAAGTTGGTTCAATTTCTGTATTTGCTACTTTTAGCAAATAATTCATGTGTATTATCTGGCTCAGGAGCATGGAAGAGTACATAACTTAAGACCACAGCAATGCATTAGCTTAGGTTCAAAGATTGATTGTGCGGGAAATCCAGAGCAAGTAAGTTTGATTGTTACATGGGTCTCTTAAAGGTAAATTAAACAAATAGTGTGAGTACAAAGTCAGCCAGGAGTCGACTTGAGTCACTTAATAGTAAGTATATTATTAACTCTGATTGTGAGGTGCTGCAAAAGTTTCAGTCTCTTATGTAAGGGATATTTTCTTAATATTGCATTACCACAAGATGAAGTAGTAGGCTCTGGTGAGGGCTTTCATGACACATCATGAAGTGGCAGAAGACAGAGAACAAAAAAAATCGTGTATGCTTCAAGTCCTTTGTATGTGTGCATGTGTGGGTGTGTGTGTGTGCATGTGTGTGCATATGTGTGGGGAGATGATGGTATGTATGTGCATGCATGCATATGAATGCATGTGAATGCAAGTGTGTGTATGTGTGTGTGTGTGTGTGTGTGTGTGTGTGTGTGTGTGTGTGTGTGTGTGTGGACTCTTGCTTTTCTACTTCATTTGGAAATTAGAAAAAAAATCATATTGCTTTTCCTCAGGGAAGTCAATCTGTATTTCACTTGTTTATTTTAAATATAGAAAAATATGGAAAATTTTTTAATTATAGAAATATAGAAAAAACACAGTTGCCACATACAGTAAGTGCTAATTAATGTCCTCAGTAAGAAATAATAATTTGGGGCTAGGAATATAGTCAGCTGCAAAGTTCTTGGCTAGCTGCATGCATGAGGCCCTAGGTCTAAGCCTTAGTGTTCAATTACCTCTTCTGGCCTCCACAGGCACTGCACTCACATGGCAGAACCACACATAAAAATAAAAAATAAATCTTTTAAATAAAGAGATTACTTTGAAGACTTTCCTTATGTCTCTATTACTCCTGTTTGGGTTTAGACTAGTAAGGGAAGTCAGTAATTCTGTCAGGTCCACATAATTTAACAAATGAAGAAGTTCTGAAATCCTAGAACCTAACCATGATTAAAATGGAGATCAAGAGAATCAATGAGCACTGTGCTAATACATCACCTGACTCTAAGAGTGGGGGTAGACTGCTTTGTCAAGAGAGGAAAAGGTAGAGAGGGGGAACAAATGGTTCATCAGACTGCCAATGACAATGGAGGAAACAAAGGGAGTGTCCTGGGAAAGCTTTAGGAGTAGAATTTGAAGTACATTTGCCTAAGAAGTATAGAAAGCAAATGAACACAGCCCTGGGGCCACCAATGAAAGCCCCAAGTGAATGTGAAAGGGGTGAATGAAGTTCTGAGTGAATGTGTATTGTTTGACATGGGCACAGCTATGTCAAGAACTGATTTGTCAGACTCATGGAAATTCAGTGAAAACTAACCCTGGGATGTGGTTCAGAAAGGTGGCAAAGCCTTCCTCTGGTCTGCATCAGAATGTTGGCAGGGTGTGGACATATAAATGTTTATGAATCATTGACCTCTATAGGCAAAAACTGGAAACTGCATCTTTCTCCCAATGTTTACTGCCTGAGGCTTCTCACCTACAGAGTCCTACTAACCGCTCCTCTGTGCTGTACATAATAAATGTACTGAGGCTCAGGGCTATGGCATAGCTGCTGCTACTCCATCAGAGTGTGCAGAGTCTACCAGGATTTCTGTGCATGTTTCTGTGTGTCTTTTCTTCGGTCCCTCACTGCACCACTCAGGTCAATCTGCAAGTCATGCTGGTCATGGCAAGCCCCTTACATCACTCTCTAGTATGATAGTGTTTGTTATTTATTGGGTACAAATTAGGTTCCATGCATTTTTATAAACAAATATTATATCTCTTGCCTTTTAATTCTCATGTGACTGTCTAATGTGCATATAGGCCACACAACACATCAAGAATCTGAATCCCAAAAAGGCTAAAAGTAATTTGTCCAGTGTTCAGTACCTGGAGAGAACTGGCCAGAGCTGGTGTGGCCTGCCAAAGATCTACAGTTTCACCCACCATGTCTAGCTTCTTCAGACCATATTGGCTTTCTGAGATATAGACATTTATTTTCATCTTTCTTGGCAAACATCTTCAAATGAAAAGTGAGGCAAAGACCCCAAATCAATAGCACAAATCGGATCTTCAGCAAGATCACAGAAGAAAATTCCCCAAGCTAAGGAAAGAAACACCCATACAGATACAAGAAGTACACAGACCACCAGACAGGAACAGAAAAGAAATTTGCACACAGCATATGATAGCTAATAAATATTCTGAGCAAAAGAAGAAATCTATAAAAGAAAAGGCACAAGCCACATATAAAGGAAAAACCATCAGAAAAACAGCTGATTTCTCAGTGGGAACTTTGAAAGCCAGAAAAGCCTAGAGCAATGCATTCAAAATTCTAAAAGACTACAGCCAGCATTGACTAACAAACCTTACGAAAACCACTTGCCATAACTAAAGAAGAAAGAAAAACTGTCTATGACATGAACAGCCTAAAAATTTATATCCAACAAAGCAAACACAGAAAGCATTATTTAGGCAGAAGGAAAGAACATAGCAGAGAAATCATGGGAAAAATACAAAACAAAAATTATTAAACCACAAGGTACCACAGAAGACAAACAATACCAAAAAAATCAACAATACAATAACTGCAGTCAACACACACATTTCAATAATCACTTTAAATATCAATGATCTCAATTCTCCAATCAAACAGGTAGACCAAATGGATCAAGAAACGAAATTCATTTATCTGTTTCCTTCAAGAAACGTGTCTTAATTTTAAAGATAGGCACACTGCAGAATAAAGGATGAACATAAATACTCCAACCACATGGGAACAAGAAGCAAGCAGGCATTAATATCTTAATATCTGACAAAATTGATTTTAAACGAAAACCCATCAAAAGAGACACTTCATTCTAAACAAGAAAACAGTTAACCAAAAAGACACTGCAATCCTAAACATATATGCACCAGACCTGGTGCCCAAATTAATAAAAAATAGAATGCTGAATTTACAGAAAGGATTAATATCAATCCATTAATAGTAGGCAGCTTTAATATGCTACTTTCTCCAATAGATTGATCATCTGGACAAAAATAAATAAAGAAGCATCAGAATTAATTGACATTGTACACCAAATGGACTTAAAAGCTATGTTCAGAATATTCCATATCCAAACATAAAAGAATATTCACTCTAGCAGCAGCACATGGAAGCTGTTCTAAAACAGACACATCCTAGAACACAATAAAAATATTTATGAACTCAAAAAAGTTGAAATCCATTCTTTGTATCCTATCTGACCACCATGCAATAAAACCTAAGATGATGGGGGAAAAAAACTTTAGTACATACACTAACTCATGGAGATTAAATAACTTATCACTGAATGATAAATGGATCGAAGGAAATTAAAAAATCCTGAAACTAAATTTAAAAATGCAAAATCTCTGGGAGATATTGAGAGCAGTTCTATTAGGGAAATTTATAGCTCTGGATTTTTACATTAAAAAACCAAGAAGAGCACAAATAAATTACTTAATGATGTAACTCAAAAACAAACCAAACCCTACGGCAATAGAAGGCAAGACATAATAAAAAATAAAAGCAGAAGTCAATGAAAAAAATCAATAAATCTCAGAGCTGGTTATTTGAGAAAAACAGCAAGATTGGCAGACTCTTGGCTAAGTTAACCAAAAGAAAGAAGGAAAGGACCAAAATTGTCATGAGATACCCACAGGGCAATTTAAAGAGACACCAAATAAATTCAGGATATTAAAAGAGAATACTCCAAGAACCTGTATATACTCCATTAAGGTGAAAAAAAGCTAAAAGAAATGGCTGGATTTCTAAACTCAGCCAAACTACCAAAATTAAATCAAGAAGTCAGTAGCCAAGACAGAGCAGACCATAAGAAATGAGATTGAAGTAGCAATGATTGAATTAAAAAAAAAAACTTACAGAAAGACAGTCCAGGGCCAGAAGGATTAATAGCAGAATTATATCAGCTACTCAAATAAAATCTACAACCAACCCTTCTTAAACTGTTAAGAAAACACAGAAACAGGAGGAGTGCTTCCAAACTTTCAAACTCCTTTTGCAAAGCTACTATCAACCTAATCCCCAAACCAGGTAAAAACTACATTAAACCAAAGCTGCAGGTGAATATGCCTCATGAGCATAGTCCAAAAAGGGCCAATGGAAGAGCACAGACATAGACCAAAAAGATTATTCACAACAAGCAAGCTAGCTTTGTCCCTAAAATTCAGGGATGGTGAGTTATCATATGTGAGTCAATACTGTGAGTCAGTCAATAAATGTGATGAATTACATAAATGGATGTAAAGATAAAAATTACATAATCATGCCGATACACAAAGGGAAAAAAAAAAACCTTTGACAGAGTCCAATGTGCCTTCATGAGTCACAGAGAACATGAAACTGCAGCTAACATACTTCAACACAATAAAAGCTACATATGAGAAACCCACAGACAACATCATCCTAAATGGAGAAAAGCTTGATGCAATTCTGGTGTAGTCGGAGCAAGACAGAGATGTCCACTGTCCTGATTCCTTTTCAAAGTTGTGCTAGACATATTGGCTAAAGTAATAAGGCTAGAGAAGAAAATCAAAGCGATAAAAATAATGAAGGAAGTCACAATTTCTCTATTTATAGATGAAATAATACTAAACATTAAAGATCCCAAAAATTATACCAGAAAGCTTCTAAAAATGATAAATTCAGTAATGTGGTAAGGTACAAAATCAACTTGCTCAAATCAATAGCTTCCTATACACCAACAAGAAGCACACAGAGAAAATGAACATAGACACACTCATATTAACAGTAGCCTCAAATATAATAAACCCAACCAAGAAAGTACAAGTGATCTGACGAGAAAAGGAGGTAGCTCTTTAAGTTAAGGAGATGAAGGTAGGCATAGAAGGAGGAGGGAGGAATATAAAAACAGTGAGAATATCTGAAAATAATCATAAGGAACTATTAATTATGTATCTGTAGTGGTTTGAAAGAAAATGACCCCCCCCAAAAAAGGAATGGCACTATTATGAGATATGGCTTTGTTAGAATAGATATGAAAGTGTGTCACTGTAGAATCAGGCTTTGAATTCTCATATATGCTCAAGATACTGTCCAGTGTCACAGACTGCAAGATGCAGGACTCTCAGTAACTTCTCCAGCACCTTGCACACTGCCATGTCCCATCATGATGATAATGAATTTAACCTCTAAACTGTAAGAGAGCTAACTAATGTAAAAAAGGCTTTCTATATGCTATAAATATCATTCTTTAAATTAAAAAAAATATTTTAGCCCTTGGCAAACATCATAACCATAAACAAATACATAATTTTTAAAAATCCATCCAACAACTTAAAAAAACAACATATAAAAAACACAAATAAGCCACAGGCCACAGGACAAGACAAATTAATAAAAATAAATTAAATTAAAATTTAAAAACTAAGTAACAATATACCTAAGCCTAGGCCAAGCAACTAAAATTAATATAAACATCTAAGTCAGGTTTTAAAGACCTAAACAACAACAAATAACTAAGCACTCTAAGACCACAAGTCTAAAAGTCTAAACCTCTGGCCAAACAAGGCCAAAAAAAAAAAAAAAAAAAAAAAAAAAAACTTATTACAGATGGCACCCAACAGGAGGCACCAGCTTTTGTAGTAATATTTATTTGTAATATATCATATAAAGAATTAATATTTATTAAGGAGTATATAAACACTTATTGATATAAATTGAACTTTAAGACTATTTTTGGAGAGTAGAATTGTTTCATGATGGAAGGTCTACTCCACTCCCCCAAAACACAAAAACAACTCAAAGTCGCAAGGGCTTCTTTAACAAGTCTAACCATGGCACGTTCAAAGTCCCAAAACTCCAAAAACATGCCTCCAAGCCTTGTCAGCTAACACCTAAATTCCACCACAGCTACCCCAATTAAATATTTTTCTTTACAAGAGTTTCTGTGCTCATGGGTCTCTTGTGGCTTTGTTGAAGTAGGTGTGACCTTTTTGGAAGAAGTGTGCCAGTGTGGAGGTGGACTTTGAGGTCTCATATGCTCAAGCCATACCCAGTGACACAGACCACTTCCTGGTGCCTATATTTCCAGATGTAAGGCTCTCATCTCAAGCACCATATCTGCCTGTATGCCACCATGTCTCACCATGATGATAGCGGACTAAACCTCTGAAAATATAAGTCACCCAATAAAAAGTTTTTCCTTTTTAAGAGTTGCTTTGATCATGCTATCTTTTCACAGAAACAGAAATCCTAACTAAAATAGAATCTTTTTTTAAATGTATACATACTTTTGTTCATAAATACACATATATAGTTTAAATAAAACTTTCTTATCTGGGCTGACAGTGCTCCTTCCAAGAGCCAAAGACCACCTAACAAAAGGCCCAATACCAGAAATAAGAGACCCCCTTTTGAGTTGTTGATTAAGGTCATCCAAAAGACTACAACAACATTGAACCTATTATGATCATCCTTGGTTGCCCCTCAGATCTCAAAGGTAAGTCACTATTGTTAAAGACTTTATGTACCTCAGACACAAGACCTAGAGACTCCTGAAATGAAACTGACCTGAATAATCCCTCCCCACAGACTAGCTTTCATGGTACCAGAAGGCACCATGCAGGCTTCCAAATTAGAGAGTCAACCTACAATCCTATCCAGCTCTGAAGCCCATGAAACACATCAACTACCAGCATGGTATGGTAACCCTAAGAGTGCAGTGACAGCACACATACCCTGGCAGTAATCGATAGCTATCTAACTGTATTTAGGACTCACTCAACAAGAGAAATTCTATGCCTGATACTAGAAAACTAGCTAATTACTAAATGCTAGAGTAACCAGGGTTATTGCAGGAAAGTCTTCAACCATATATTTGCCAGGCCAGCATAATCTCCAACAATAATTTAAACAATTGATCTTATACCCACAGATAAGTGTAGTCTTAACTACTCATTAAGGAAACTTTTCTTCGCAATAGATGGAGACCATTACAGAAAACCACAGCCAATCAAAATGCAAACTTGTGGAGCCCAATCCAGATACATCTACAAAACACTCCCACACCTAACGTTCAGAGGACATTGCAGAAGACAGGGTGGAAAGATTGTAAGAGCCACAGGATCAAGAGAGTGTGATATGAGATTTTTGTCTCCCAATAATATCAGAAGCTATATCCATAATATCTTATCAACGTGACTTCACAAATATGAGGTGAACAAGGATGCCACCAAAGGACATACCAAACTGGACAAGGAAGAGCCTACAAGGTTTTGGGTTATTCAAGTATATGTCTTTTTAAATGTATCTTAAATTGTCTTATGCTTTGAGACTTTAATACAAATATACCATCACCCCCTTCTCTTTCCTTCTTCCCTTAAGCCCTCCCCTCCTTGATTTCTTGCAAGTTCATGGCCTTTTTCCATTAATTATTGTTGTATACATATGTGTGTGTATAATACAGTAAAACAGCCTGCTCACTCTGTATAATAGTATTTGTATGTATGTTTTCAGGGCTGGCCATTTAGTTTTAGATAACAGTATACTCTTTCCTGAGGAGGACTATTTCTCTAGCTCTTATGTTTCCTTACTTGCCTATCATTCTTTGCCTAGGATTTTTGAGACAGCGTCTCTCTGTAGTTGTGTCTATCCTGTAACTCACCAAGAACCGCCTTCCTCTTTAAATGTGTGTGCCACCATGCCTGGCTTTAGATGGTTCTCTTTAGCCTTTTATGAGTAAGTCACTGAGTCTGCTGGATGGTGCTGCTTGACGGGTGGTACAGCCAATGGGTCTACCCAGGATCTGCAGTCTCTCTTCTCCATCAAAGTGGAGTCAAAAGCAGTATCCTAGGACAAGGTTGATAGAATATTTAGTGAATTAGAGTAGGGCATATATTACCTGATCTCAGTTGCTAGGATACCTGGCCTACCATCAAGCAGGTCTATCCAGGCTTGTTCATTGGTGGCTCATTTGAATTCCAAGAAGAAGAGCAGAAGTAAGAAAAAACTGTAAGTTAAATTGATTCTCTTCTTGCATTCTACTGGCCAAAACAAATCACAAATCCTGCCAAATCCCAGTAGTAGGGAAACACATACCATCCCTTCATAGAAGAAGATGCACTGTTAAATTGCAAAGGGTCCTGGATTTAAGGGTCCTTTTAATTTTTTTTTAAAGTTTATTTACTATTTCCTGGGGCATTTGGGGAAGGAGTCACCATTGCTGTTATTTTTCTCACACCTACTTTACTCCCCACCTCCCATATTACACTCAACAACTTAACCGAATCTACAAATTTTTTTTCTTTCCTGAGTCTACCAGTCTTCTGAGATGATCTGCTTAACTAGATTTTGTATTGTGTTTTTTGTCTCTGTGTGTATCTTTCTTCTTAGCATTGTTTTGAAGTGTGTGTGTATGTGTGTGTGTGTATGTGTGTGTATGTGTGTATGTGTGTGTGTGTGTGTGTATGTGTGTGTGTGTGTGTGTGTGTGTGTGTGTGTGTGTGTGTGTGTGTGTGTGTGTGTGTGTAGTATCTTACTAAAACAAGACAGAAACAACAGTCCACCAGCGCCTCTGGAAACAGTTCTCCTAAATTAACAATGTAGTTTTCAGAGTCCAAAACACAAACTACTCTGATATTCTTGGCACACTATTTGTTCTCAATAGCTTCAAGCTTACTTTTAAATCCTTTGTAATCCTTCTGGAAATCATTAAACACTGAGTCATGGCTGCTCTCCATTGGCATCAAATGATTTTGCCATTCACACCAGAAACTTCTGCTTAGCAACTTTAGCCACTGCTGGGATTACTTCCTGGGAGGACACCAAGTCCTTCCTTCCTGTATCTGCTTTGGGAGACTAGAGGTCAGCGAGTTCCTGGCACTCAATTGCAACAGACTGCCTACCAAGATGCTGGCTGAATGGGGCGGGGCACTCAATGCTATTGCTTTGTCCTGGGATGTTCCTGGCATCTTCTTTCACAAACATCCTGCTTGCAGTGCTTTAGAAAGGATCAGCAGCTCAAAATGAAGCTTGTGTCAGAGAATCAAGCTGCTTCAGCCTAGGTTTATTTGTATATCTGAGCAATAAACATGGAAAACACACAACCCAAAGCTCCAAATTTATGAAATTATCTCTTGGCCAGTTTCAGATGTCACAAGTTCCCTATCTTTTTCCCCTTTACCAACTGTCACCATCTTCCTTCTGATCCCAGAAACCCACATTACCCTTCTACCCTGTAGATACCACAACCTCCTTCCTCTATTTATAGGTAAGAGTACTAACTCCTGAGTCCCAACCCCCAGGCTTTGTGCATCATGTGTCCCAGTCCATTCTAGTCAGATTACCTGACTATGGATTTTTCCTGCCATATCCATCTTCCAGGCCTTATCTAGGGCACTAATTTTGTACCTAGGTCCAGTATGGTAAGTTCCTTGTACCCCACCTCACCTACACCTTCACCAGCTCCATCTCAGAGCTGTGTATCAGCCCAGTCTTGTTAATCCTGCCTGGACCATTCCCACTCCTTAAGCTTCACCCTGGTCGCATATCCTATGCCAACCCAGTATGATCAACCTGTCTGGCTTTAGCCCACCCACATCACATCAAAACGCCAGGCCTTGCCCAGGTCACACAGCCTGTGTCCAGGCTTAGTTCAATGAGTTTCTTGAACTGTAGTCTGTAGGTGGCCATCTCAGAAAAGTAGCAGGTGGCAAGTGACTTCAGAGTGTCAGCCCACCAGGAGGCAACTACCAGTTGGGTGTGTCTTGGATAGAGGCAAAGCCCCAAGATCACAGATCCTGGAATGTTTTTTGCTTCTGCTGTGTCTTTACATGTTTGCTGCTGCTGTCTTTCTCTAGTATCTGGCATAGTATAAACGGGTATAAGGAGATCCCCATTGCCCGAAATATACTGTGTTTATCTCATGGAAATATTTCATTCTACTGAGCTTTTATACCTATGAATTATTATGAAGATGATTTCTTCCTAAGCTGTACTATCTAAATAATAATAATAATGGTGATTTAAGTAAAGTGTTAATGATTAAAAATATAAACAAGAAAGTGTTACACTACTACAACACATGAGTTTCTATTGAGAAGCCATATAGACTGTGGCTTAGGTTAAGAATTAAGAAAAATAATTGAGCCCCAGTTAGCCCAGCTAGCTTAAATTCTTTTAACTTTAATGCTGAGAGGTGCGTTCACAAGTTTCAGAGTGCATCACAGATGCTTTGAAAATAACTTAAAGATAGACTAAGATGTTTTCGTCAAATAGCTTTGAGATGAAAACCCAAAGAAGAAAATCTAAAGCTTTAGAAGTCATATAGTTGAATGCAGGACTCTTCAAAGTCGAAGAATAAAGAAAGAAGCAGACCAATTATCATTAGCTGACACACACTCTTCTTGATACAATTGGTTGATGACCAACGATGATTATTAATTCCTTCCACACATTTTTGCCCTCAATCTCCTGATATAAAAAACTATTGATGAGTGGGCATGCACCCTGAAGATTTAAAGTAGAGCTAATTATTTTTTTATATATAAAAGTTTAAGTTTATGATTCCTTTAAGATTCTTTATATGATTACCTTTCAAGATAAGCAACGAAGTAGTTGGTCCTGCAGCCTGCCAGTAAAAACCAGACTTGCTTGCCTATACAGTTAATTTATAACAAGTCGCTTAGGTATGAATGTATGTAAGTTCTTAGGATAATTTGCTTAACACCTGTAAGATATAAAACGTTTAATCATATAAAGAATATAAAAATACTGGGTGTTTTTGTGGTTTTTTTGTATTTGTTGTAATCATTTACTTGCAAAATAGAATGTAACCACATTGTAATTTCTGTATTGCCCGAAAGACTTTGCTGGGATATATAAGCCGTAAGAAAAAGAATAAAGAAAGAGTTCAAATGGACTAGAAGGACGACATAAAGAGTAAGAGTGGGAAGGAACCTCCGGAGTGAGCAAGGTAAAATGAGTTAGAAGGAGAGCAAGAGTGAGAGAAGGAAACCACCACGAAAATAAAGAAAACTGCGAAGGAAAAGTGAAGAGAACGTCTGAAGGAAACCGTCAAGAGAGTGAGTGTCTTTTTTGCTCACACCCTCAAATTAAAAAAAAAAAAAAAAAAAGTCTAGTACACACTGACTGTGAATTTCCCTTTGAGCCCTGTGGTACTGAAGGCTGGCTCCCCAGAGAGCAATAGTAGCCAGCCTGTTCCCTATCCAATGCCCAAACCGCACCAGTCAGGCATCTTGTGGGCCAGCCCAGTAAAATCAGTCCTACCGACCCCAGCTTGGCCATGCCCCACATCCTGTGTGCCAGTCCAGTCTGGTGAACCCTCCAGACCCTAAGCTGCCTGTAGCAGATCCTGCCTCCAGGCCTAATTTAGGAAAAACATCTGAGTCCTCGTCCAGCCCGATGATTTAATGAAACCTCAGCCACACAGCCTATATATCATCCTAACCTAGTGTGTGTCCCAAAGCCCAGCACACACACACACCATCGCCACATGCTTAGGAATAGCCTGGGTAGCACAACTTGCGTATGAACTAACCCAGATCTGGGTGTTTGTCCCACTCACATGCTTTCTTGTTTATCACTGAATTGGAATCTCCCTGTTTCTCAAATACAAATCAACAGAGTATCTGAAGGATTGATCGACCAATATCTTATACTTGGCCCAAATTCAATCAAGCTTGAGCAACATCGAACTACCACTCTACAGTAGCAGTATAGACTCACATCAGAAACAGTAAGAGAAGCCCACATACCAGTTCTCATAAAATAAATAAATAAATAAATAAACAACAAAAAAAACCACACACATGCATAACACACACCAAAGGCCAAGATGGTGTATCTTTCTCATATAAACATTTCTCAATGAGAATTCCTTAGGACAGTGCACAGAATTAAATAAATGAATGAATGAATGAATGAATGAATGAATGAATGAATGAATGAATGAACGAACGAACGAACAAACAAACAAACAAACAAACAAATAAATAAATAAATAATAAAACATGTCGTGGTGTTGTAGTATATGCCTTTAATTCCATCACATGGGAGGCAGAGGCAGAGGGATATCTGTGATCTCTTTATAGCCTGGTCTATAAATTGAGGTCCAGGACTTCCAGAGCTGTTAGACAGACTCTACCTAGAAAAACAAAAAGAACAAAAATAATTCAAAATTTTAAAGAATTCATGAAAAAGCAGATAAATGAACTTAACAAGACTAGCAATAAAGGTCTAAATGATGCACAAGAAAACACAAATATAAGGCTGATTAAAATGAAATGCCAGCTAATATGCTAGATGAAAATATTCTCAGTGAAATACTTATAAGCTGAATACAGGTTCATGATCAAGTTGGCCTTATCCCAGAGATTCAGAGATAGGTCAACACTGTAAGTCAATAAGTATAATCATTCACATAAACAGACTCAAAGACAAAAAACACATGATCATCTCAATAGATACAGAAAAGGCTTCTGACAAAATCCAAGATGCCTTCACGATAAAAGTGCCACAGAGCATAGAACTTGAGAGAGGATATACCTAGACATAATAAAGTCTATAAATGACCAGCGCATACCCAACATAATCCTCCATGGAGAAAAACTCAAAGCAACCCATGAGCTTCTGAGACAAAGCTGTTCACTATTATAACTCCTTCTCAACATAGTGTCTGAAGTACTACTTACAGAAGGAAAGCAATAGAAGGAAATTAAAGGGATAAAATAGGAAGCGAAGCCAGACTATCCCTATTTGTAGATAACATGATATTGTACATGAGATACCAAAATCTCCACCATAAAACTCCTAGAAATGATCAGTATCACCAATGTGACAGGATATAAAAGCAACTTAGAAAAATCGCAACAAAAAATACACCAAGAAAGAGATTGTAGATAGTTTTTCCATTCACAGTAGCCTCAGATAACCATACAAAATAAGTAGCAATAGACCTAAGCAAGGAGGTGAAAGGCCCTGCAAGAAAAATTTACACCTCAGAAGAAAGATAGAAAAGACACTAGAAAACATAAAGACTTCCCATGCCCTGGATTAGTAGAATTAATATTGTGAAAATGACCGTTTGACAAAAGCAATGTACAGATTCATTATGATCACAACCAAATTCCACAGAAATAGAAAAGAATCCCATAGTTGATGTAGAACCCAAAGACCCAAAATAGTCTAAGCAAGCTTGAACAAAAAGAAAAACTCGGGGGGGGGGGGATTAGTATTCTAGGTATCAAGTTATATAACAGAGTTATAGTAATTTAAAAAAACATGTTACCAGCACAAAAATAGATATGCACACTATAAAACAAAACAGAAGACCCAAATATATGCTGGAGAGGATGTCGGGGAAGGAAAACCCTTACCACCACTAGAAAAATCGGTATGGAGAATTCTCAAAAACCTAAAAATAAACTGATCATATGACCCAGCTATATCACTCCTAGGCATATGCCCAAAGGACTTGACATTCTACCCTACAGACACTTATTTAGCCATTTTTGTTGTTATTCTATTCAAAATAGCTGGGAAACTGAACAATCTCAGTGTCTGTTAACTGTTAAATAAAGAAGGAAAATGGAGCACTTAAACACAATGGAATTATAATCAACTTTTGAAAAATGAATTAATAAAAGTGGCAGATAAAAGGGATTTATCTAGAAAATACGACTCTTAATGAAGTAACCCAGACTCAGAAAGAGGAAGGCCACGTGTTACCTCTTACTTGGAGGTCCAAGCTCTGAATCTTTAGGTGTGCGTATATAACCCAGAGTAACTTAAGAAACCAGAGAAGTAAAAACGTACCATGTAGGAGCAGAAGAGATCAAGAGAGGGGAATAGCAAGGTAAGTGGTTATAAAGGGGGTGAAATGGAAATGGGAGAGGGTTTTAAAAGAGAAGAGAGGCAGCACAATGCAGAGAGATGGAGAGATGGTGGATCTATAACACTAAGGCTATTTGTAAAGACCACAATGGGATCAAACTGTGTTTAAAATTACATAGTGTGGGAGGAGGGTAGTTTAAATAAAGTTATGGCACTTGGTGTGATAACGCTCCTCCAAGAGCATTATCTAACAAAAATTTCTATACCAAGCATAAGAAACCTCCTTTTGAATTATCAAGAAAGTTCAAACGACCCCCAAAATAATACAGGCTTTTGCTGTTTATTGTGGTTGACTTATACAATTTAAAGACCGAATCTCTATTTCTGAAGACGTTCCACACTTTGGACCCAGGACTTGGAAGAACTAATTTGTATCTGACCAGGACGTATCCTCACTGAGGGCCAGCTCTCATAGTCCTGGAAGATGTTCTACAAGCTGCCAAGGGGAAAAGCAATCAGTAATCCTACCTTGCAGTGATGTGTGTGAGTCACAACAATGTCCCGCATTTATGAGCCGTCCTTTGCCTGGCCTAGCCCTACACTGGTGCTTTGGGAGCCATCTTTCCCTGGTCTGATTAGACAGTTTACTTGACCTAGCACGGGTCCCCCATTTCACAGGTCCCCCATTTCCTGTACTGGCCCAATCTAAGGAAGGCCACATTATCACATAAGACACAAAACCAAAAATTTTACAGGCTCAGGTCAAATTGCAAAACAGAAACAACATGAATGGCCCTAACAATATGCCTCCCATCAAACCCACTAGTCCTCGGGTTCTCTAGTGAGAAGAACCCCAAGACACAGAATTTTAAAAGACAATCACAAACTTTAAGAAATCTTAAAAGGACAGCAACAAACAGTCCACTAAACTTCAAGAGGTGAACAATACACGTTTGAGTGATGACCAGGAAAATGTAAATACACACCTGGAAGATAACTCAAGATGTGAAGAGCAAATTCAATGAAGCGATAGAGACATTGAAGTGAGCATGGGCTGAAATAAAGATGAAATTTAAAAGGCTTAATATCCCAGTTAGGAAAGTCAGGGGACTTGAAGAGAAAGTAGATCTAGACAAAATTAGAAAGAAAGAATAAAAATTAAAAGGAAGATAGGAGCAGAAAGAAGACTCTCATGTAACCTGGAATAACTTCAAACCCACCACCTTCCTATACCACATTTCCTCTGGAGTTGAGTCATAGGCTGTGCCATGTCCAGCTGACTTAAGGTTTTATTGTCATAGACAGTCTCAGCTAATCCCAGAGGGTCTAATGTATTTCAAACACAAAAAGATAACGAGAAATACCTTGACAATAAAAAACAGAGAAAGACAAAAAGCAAAGTTACCCCACCTGAAAAACCTCTGCTACAAACTTTTCTAAAATTAATCATATGAAGTAAATTATATATCTTTGCTTCCCAGTTAATAACAGCCAGACAAGAAAGCCACGTCCAGCATGAATAATGTAACAAAAAGAAATCAAAACTCATCCATTGGCCTGTGTGTGTCATCCCTGTAGTCACACATAATAAGACCACACAACCTGTCCTCTGACTAGGCCCAGGTCAGGGAATTTAACAGCTGGCTCTTGTTGCTGAACAAGTTCTTGTGAGGACAAGGGCTTCTGTGGGTCATCACAGGGGTACATCACAGGATCCAGAAGCCTTCCCATGTCTTCTCTGACCCTGAGAGGCTCAAATGACCTCCAGCTCAAATCTTCTGAATCCCAGTTCAGCAAAAAGAATCCAAGAGGAAGGTTTGGTTCAATCCTACTTGGGTTTCAATCCCTTTCTGGTAGAGTTTTGTACACATTTATCTAATGTCAAGCCAGATGGGGATTATAAATAAAAATTCTTTATGGGCTGAGCATCCCAACTCAAAAATCTCAAGTCTAAAGTGCAGCATGATTACCAAGAGTTGAGAATTCTACCTCATAACACTTTCATTTTATGTGTGCAATTATTTAAAATACCTTATAAGACTGCCTTCACACTGTGTGTGTATGGTGGCTGTGTTAACTAGCTTGGCAGCTACATTGTATGCTTTAAGTATTACAATATTTTTTGTAAGTTATATGTCAACAAATCTAGAAAAATAACAAGTATATTTTAAAAAGGAGTTCCTTATAGCAATCTCTTGCCTGCAAAGGCAGCAACAGTAATTATTTTATTCAGATAAGCTAATGACAAGATGGTGCTTAAGCTGATGAAGCCCGAGTAATTACTAAGTATTAGTTTGCTCACTAATCGGCACTGTCTTCTTTCCATATTGCAGGAGTGATTAGGATACTTGCTTCCTTGCCCTGGCCTGCTGTTCCCATAGCATACTCAAACTGGCCACAAACACAATATAATTATGATAATAAAATCAGTGAGGTCACCAGACATTAACTGCTCCAATAAACAGTACACTGTGGGATTTTTCTGTGCTCATTTGTAGCCTGCTTCCTAAAACATCTGAGATCTGAGTTTAAAAAAATAAATAAATAAAAATTAAAAAAAATAACAGCTCAGGCTTCCTACAAAGTGCAGGAGTCACAGAAAGGAGATATTCTTTCATGCCCCACACCCCCACCTCTGCTCACCCACTGTTACCATAGGAAAAAATTGTTAGTTGCAGGGAGAATTAGACCTTTGCCTCCACTCACCACTAGCCTCTGCTTTGAGATTGCCAAGTTCCAAGAACTGTTTGGATGTAATTGAATAATGTTATATATTGTGATTTTCCTTCATCTTACATAGAGGAGTTGGGGTTTTTTAATCCAAAAGGCATGTGAGGACAACAAAAGGCCTCATTGTGTGCCTAACCTCTATCTGTCAGCATTGGTTTCTACTCACCCAGGAGGGGACAAGAGCTACACTTACACTGGGAGGTGGCTGTGCTGCGTCAGCAAAACACTAAGGAAACCCAAGCCCGGAGTCATCGCTTCTGCTGCCCCTCATCCTCGGCTAGAATTATATAAGAAGCAACTGCATCATAAGTCACGAACCCACTCCTGGGTACCAATTCATCTCAGTGAGTTCCAATTAGTTAAGTTTTGAAGGATGTAGTCATTAGATCAGACGAATGAATCCTTTGAAATCATGCAGAGTTATTGTCAAGTCATGCTAGCCACACACAGTTGAATCACATGTCATTCAATCTCTGAAAAGAATCAGGGAACTCCGAGTGGGTGAGAGCTGGCACTGAAGCAATCATGAAAAGTTGACCCTATAATCAGTAGCGCTTAGTTAAAATTCAGGAAGGAGAATCATGCTGGTTATTTCCAGTGGCATGCCAGCTTGGAAACTGCAGGTGTAAACACAGAGTATGTGATTTTCACACCTTTAACTGAAATAATTTACATTTTTACAGTGTTGTGACCACTGTGTACAAATAAAACACCTCATCTACTTTTTTTTCAGGTACCAAGAGTAAAAAAAATCTGCCTTAATTTGAAACCATGCCTGGAGTGCATGCTGCAGACTTCCACCCATCTCTAGCTGACAGCCATGGATGAGGTGCTGCCAAGACCACAAAGATGAGACCAGGGGTCTTTCCTCTGGGATTTTATATCCTGATAGGCCATGGAAATGACACCAGACATCTGCTAAGGAAATGAGTTTTTTCTATAAAACTCTGTCCCTGTAGGACTATAGCTCTGATGGGTAGAATTTAGGAGGTGACAAAGAATTAGACCCAAAAGAAAAAGGGAATTTCATTTGGGAGAGAATGAGGGAGGGTGGCCTTCCAGCTAGACAGAATAACAGTAACATCAGAACAGAGGCACAAAACTCTTAGCAATACAGAAACCAAGGCCTGGAGAGACAGCTCAGAGGTTAAGAAAACTGGCTGTTCTTGCAGAGGACCCAGGTTCAATTCCCAGCATGCACATGGTGGCTCACAATCCTCTGTAACTCAGTTCCAAGGAATCCAGTGCCATCTTCTGGCCTTTGGACATCAGGCATGCATATGGTGTATATATACTTACATAAAGGCAAAAACTCATATCTATAAAAATAAATTAAAAATAAATTACACATTTAGATAATCCTGAGTCACACTTGCATTTCCTCCTACAGTGTGCTTACAGCACAGGAATCTTCAAAAGAAATTCTAACACTCTTCTTCTGGACATTTCAGACACTATCAGAAGCTGCAGTCACTATGGCTCCATAGCCAGACCACAGTGATAGACCGCCACTGACCTCCTGGCCAATGATGCATGGTTTCCAATCTATTCTTCACAGTGAAATCTTATTAACTTTCTTACAAATTGCATTTCTTTGGCTAAGAAAAACTCTACAGAGTTGGATGTTTTGATTTTTTAAGAAAATGGGTTCCTTGAATACATTGTAAGGAGTAGTAGGCTGCACAGCAACATTATGTATAGCCTAGAAGAATGTTCAAAGCTGCTGCATGCTGTAGAGCCAGGCTTCTTAAATTCTTACCATATGGGTCTCTTTTTCACTTGAGAAAACTTATGAAACTCTGGTGTCTTAATGAGGGTAACTATTGCTGTGATGAAACACCATGATGAAAAGCAAGCCTATGCTACCATACTGTTCATCATGGAAGGCATTCAGTGCAGGAACTCACACAGGGCAGGAGCCTGAAGGCGGGGGCTGATGCAGAGGCCATGGAGTGCTACATACTTGCTTACTCCTCTGGGCTTGCTCAGCCTTTCTTATAGAACCCAGGACCACCTGCCCAGGGCTGGCACCAACCACAATAGACTGGTCCCTCCACCATTGCTCACTAATTAGGAAAATGTCCTACAAGCATTTTATCAGTTGAGGTTCCCTTCTCTCAGATGGCTTAAGCTAATGTCAAGTTCACATAAAACTAGCCATCATGTTTGAGTGTATAAAATATATGATAGAAATATAAATCAAACACTTATTATAATAGTAATAAATTACAAATGCTTAATTACTTAGTATACATATATATATATTATTGTTTCTTAAAGACTAGATCAATTGTATACAATTAAGACGTATCTGTTTATTTTTACATTAATAATAAAACTTGGGACTGAGGAAGTGGTCCATGGGTTAAGGGCCTGCCACACATGTGTGAGGAACTGAGTTTGACCCACCAGAATCCATGCATAGTCAGGCAAGGTAGTACATGTCTGCAACCCCAGTGTTCATCCAGCAGATGAGAAGTGGGAACAGGAGAATCTCTGGCACCTCAAGGGCCAGGTAGGCTGGAATTCCTAGAGAAAAACAATGAAATAACTCTGCCTCCAATGCAATAGAAAATAAAAATCAACACAGACATTGTCTGATCTCCACATGTATGCTGGAGCATGCGCGTGCACACACACACACACCACTGCACTCCCACATGTGAACAAGTATGCATACACACATACATTATCAGTTCACAGATGAGAATTAAATCGTGGTTGTATGTATGATACAGCAGGACCATATTTAATGCTTCTTGGTATTCTTCAGTTGTTTAATTTTACAGTGTCAGTGTTGAAAATCGTATCTCAAAGAATCACATAACATAAAATGCAGAAGTACATTTAGAGTCACTTCAGAAATTACTGGAAATTCTGTTCTAGGCCCAAAATCAAATTCACTTAATGAATTATCTTGTGAAACTTAAGTCAGAAATTCAAAGAGCAATTTTTAAAATCAAACATTCAGCACAATGCAATCCAAAGATAAACTTCAGTGATACAAAATAATGAGAAATGAAAGAAAAATGTCGAAGCCTTTGTTTCCCTTAATTAAATCATGTTTCTAGAGGAGCAAAAAACTTTGTACACACAGAGAAAACACTGCAGTTTATGACAAACATTAGTCTTGAACCTGAGCCAAGGTATTTCAGACATTTGTTGGACTGTATAGTGTGCAAAGTGCATATCTCTGTGCCCAGAGCCAGGGCAGCAGTGACATCACCAGCACAACACAGGTGAGCACTGCCAGGATTCATTACATATTTAATTTTTAATTAACTTTTAGTCTTTGCACATCCAGAAACCATTTACTATTGTCAAGTTAAAACATACAACATTTAGTTGTATGATCTCATATGGTATCATGATGGGTATGATGGCTCATGCTTCTAACCCCACCACTCAAGAGTCAGAGGCAGGCAGATCTCTCTGAGTTCAAAGCCAGCCTGTCTACTTAATGAGTTTCAGGCCAGCTAGGGCTACACAGTGAGACTGTCTCAAAAAGCAAACCACAACAAAATGGGTAAACTGTGATTGTCCCTACAAGCCCATATCAATATTCCCAGTTAAACTCACTCATTGGTTAACACACACACACACACACACACACACATATACACACGAAGGGATCTGAGGCATGAGGAAGATAAGGAAGGGCTACTATAGAGGAGGGAGACAAATTACAACAAAGGACAAAGACTCTCATGAATGGAAAACAGTCAAACCTGCCATTTTGGATAGTAACTTAAAAATAATCACAAAAATGTTGAAGTAAGATAAATACATAAGATTTATCTCAAAAGCAAAAATGAGGAAATGGGGTGGCTGAAACAAAGGAGGAAAAGGAGCAGAAACTTGGCTGAAGGGGGTCCCGGAATCCTAAGATAAAGCCTAGGCTCTTCGCCAGGACCCCACCCCTCTGTGATCTAGTCTCAATGACTTAATTTGAGTCTTAATTCTGTTTTCATAATTTTGTACTACTTTTCTTATGGGGTGTGATGGCATCTCGTCACTAGGAAACACACAAAGCTAAAAGATTAAAAAAGAAGAAAACATAAGTATTAATCCAAGACAAGGACCAAGTGGCATAATGTTAGTAACACAACTCGGTGAAGGGAAAAGAACTACTAATACAAAGACATTTGTCTCTCAATGAAGACCGCATATTGGGTTTAAAACTCAAAATTAAAATCTTAACGATATTGGACTCTGTAAATATGCAATATAATTATCATTAGTATTTAAAGTAATCATTTATTCACTTAGGAAATGTGTATTAAGTCTTCTTGATATCCCAGGCTTAGTCCTTGGGGAAAACATGTAATCATGACAGAGTTTATAGAAACCAGAATAGTAAAACTGAAATGGTTACCTGGAATAGCTGTGCTCACACACCCACGTTCCAGTTGGAGTATACTCTAGGTAACTAGGTAAGAAATAAAAGAGTCTCCTGGGTGCCATCCACAGATTAACTTTACATAGGCTGTGTGTGCTCTGCTCAAACCAGTGATTTTTATAAACACTGCCAAATGTGCTAAAGGATGTGGTTGGCTTCATCACTGCCCCTGTCTCTTCTCCTATCATAAGCTATTATCAACTCCTTCGGAGATATACCCAATTTATCCTTAAACAAGAAAACCATGCATCTACGCAAGCATGTTAGTTTACCCAAGGCTCTCAGGTCCCATGAAGCTTAATGGAAAGGTAAAATTGATGCTGATAAAGTGCCCAGGACAATTCACAAAAGCCAGACATATAAAGGCAGCCAAGCTTCAGAAGGATCTAGAACCAAGGCCAGGAAAGACCGTGGGAACCCAGACAGTACTCTTTTTCCACTCAGCTTCATTCTCTGCAATCTTCAAACGATATTTCCTCCGTGATTTCCAGTTGTTTGCGTTTTCACCTCCTGAGCTACAGCTATAAAGAGCTGCCATGTTGCCAGATCCCGTAACAAAGGCTTGAATTGTCTCACCCTAGATTTATGTTGCTTCAGCTGACAGCAACAGAGAGCCGGTGTCTTACTGCACAAACGTGGTACCAGGAAAGGGCCGCTCTGGGAGGTGCTGAAAGCTGGGAAGATCACTCAAAATGTAGGGCGTTTAGTTTTTCGTCAGTTTGACACACAGATGGGGAAAGAGAACCTAAATTGAGAAAATTCCCCTACCAGATTGACCCACGGGTAAATTTATGGGCCATTTCTTGAATAGTAATTGATGTGAGATGGCCCAGCTCACGTTGGACCGTGGTTGGAACTCCTTGGAAGGTGGTTCTTGCGCAGTTTAAGAAAGCAATGGGGAGCAAGCCAGTAAACAGTGTTCCTAATGGCCTCTCCTTCAGTTCCTACCTCCTGTCTTGAATTACTTCCTTGACTTCCCTAGCTGATGGCACCCTCGTCACTGCTCTATTGTGAAGAGACAACCCTGACCAAGGCAAACTCTTATAAAAGCATTTAGTTGGGAGCTTGCTTAAAGTTTCAGAGGCTTAGTCCATTATCATGCAGGCAGACACAATGCTGCAGAAGGAGCTGAGGGCTCTCGGCTTCCTGATTCGAAAACAGAGATAACGAGAAGAAAAAACAAAATGAAACAAACAACAAAACAAAACCACAACAACAACAAAAAATTTGGCCTGGCATGGACTTTTGACACACTTCCTCCAACAAGACCACACCTCCTAATCCTCCTAGTCTCCTCAAAAGTGTCAGTCCCTGATGAGTAAGCATGCAAATATACAAGCCTATGAGCGTCATTCTTATTCAAAACACAGATGAACTATGGCTTGGGAGGGTCTTTTTTTTTTCATAGTGACAATTTATTAATGGCCCTGCTGCTATAATTTCTGCTCAGGAGGACATGGGCATCATCTACTACCCCTTCTCTTATGGTCTCGTTGAAAAACAAGGCACTGTATCCCGGTTATCCTTTGCTTTAAATCTAAAATCCACTTAGGAGTGAGGACATACTATGTTTATCTTTCTCGGTCTGTGTTACCTCACTCCGGATGGTATTTTCTAGGTCCATCCACTGGCCTGCAAATTTCATGATGTTATTTTCTTTAACTGCTGAGTAGTACTCCATGTACCGTGTCTTTTTTAATCTATTCTTCAGTTGAGGGGCATCTATGTTGTTTCTAGGTTCAACACCACAGCAACTAGGTAACAAGGAGGATGTCTACAAGAGACATCCATGGATTCCCCTGGGAAGGGGAGATAGATAAGATCTCCTGAGTAAATTGGGACAATATGGGGAGGGGAAAGAGGAGGTGGGAAGTGAACGTGAGAGAATGGGATGGTTACGTTGGAGAAGCGACAGAGGGGGAGAACAATGAAATAGGTATCTTGATAGAGAGGAGCTGTTGTGGGGTTAGAGAGAAACCTGGTGCTAAGGAAATACCCAAGAACTCACAAAGATGACCCTGGCCAAGCAATACTAGAGAGGATGCCTAAACTGGCCCTCCCCCATAATCAAACTGATGGCCATCCTAATTGCCATTATAGAAACTTCATCAGCAACTGTTGGAAACAGATGCAGTGAGCCGTAGATAAGCACTGGGGCAAACTTCCATTCCAGTGGAAGAGAGGGAGAAGAGATTATATGAGCAAAGGAGTCAAGATCATAGTGAGGAAACCAACAGAGACAGCTGACCTGAGCTACTGGGAGCTCACTGACTCTGAAATGACAGCTGGAAAACCTGCATGGGACTGAACTAGGCTCTCTGAGTATGGATGACAGTGGAATGACATGGACAATTTGAGAGACCTTTCGCAGTGGGAGTAGAACTTATTCTTGGTGCATGAACTAGCTTCTTGGAGCCCATTTCCTACAGAGGAACACCTTGCTCTGTAGTGGGATTATGTGTTGTTACATTGTAAGTAATTGTCCCGCTTACTAGTTTAAAAAAAAAAAATACTGATTGACTGAAGGCAGACAGGAAGTGTGGGTGGGGCTATCAGACTAAGAAAACTCTGGGAACAGGAAGAACAGAGAAGAAATGCCACAGAGACACCAGAGAAGCCAGAAGATGCAGAGGACAACTGTGCTGCTCTGAGAAAAGATACAAAGCCACATGATTGAACAAAATAAGAATCATGGCTTAGATTAAGAGCAAGAGCTACCAAGTTATATGCCTGGGCCCCAGGTCAATCAGCATACAATTAATACAAGCATCTGTGTGTTTCAGTGGGACTATGGGACTGTGGGTCTGAAAGTCTAGGCCACCAGGCTAGGCTGGAAAGTCCGGGCCTTGAGACTGGACCAGAATGTCCTGGCCGGAAACCTCATACAACATTGCTCAGCTTTGATGCTGGGGAGAGGGGCTTGGCCCTATCTCAACAGGATATGCCAGACCACATTGACTCACACTGGGAATCCTTACCCTCTCTGAGGAATGGATGGGGTCAGAGGGTAGGAGAAAACTAGGGGAGGAAGGGGGAACAGTAGTGAGTATGGCATTTAAAATTTAAACAAAAAATTATTTTAAAAATGAAAAAAGAAAAACCAAAGCATGATTCCTAAGTTTCTTTCCAGAGCAGAGGTCATCGGTTACGTGGGGTATGGGCACACTTCCATCCTAGCTGCACCTAAACTCCCTTATCCAGCAGGGAAGAGGGCTTCCTCATAGCTGAACAGATGGAGGCTCTGCTGTAGCCACCTGGCCTATGTGTATGCTCTACCTCCCCCACCCCCAGGTGAAGAGTTGCCAGTCATAGAGAGTAGTTGGATAACTCAGGGGAAGAGGAGTGTAAACAGGGCCAGCTAGAATGGTCTTTTGCAAGGGAACCAGCTGAGGACAGCCACTCACAATAGACTTTGCTTTTGTGTGTTACATCTATTGATATTTACCATAGCACACATCAAAGCCGAGAAATGTTTAAAATATTTACTAATTTCATCATAAAATAAATACAAAACCTGGGTAAATAGTATTTTAAACATTACATTTTCCTAAACAGGAAGCTGTTTTATGAGAGGAGTGGTACCTGTATATTTTTGCAAATCTATTTTACTAAGTTTATAGAAGGCAGGGATATTATTATCACAATGAATCTATCACGATGTCATGCATTAAACTCTATACTCTCAGGACATGAAAAAAAAATGTTTTGTCTTATCAGAAACACTCAGGCCCTCAACATTGTGAAGATGGCTGTATTGAAAATCACCTGCTACCTGTATTTAAGTGGACAATTAAACAAAGCACCTGGGTTTTTCCCAACTACTTTATTATTTTATGAAGATTGTCTCCATTTTTTTATTTTGATTAATATAAATTTATTGAACTTGATAATTTTTATTCATCTACAGGATATAGAAGTTACTAGAAAGAGCTTTACTGAACAAATCAGGTCTGGAATTAAAAGTCCTCTAAAAATCTATCTGTGTAACTCCCTGAAAAGTTTGTTATACTTATTTTTAAGTAGCCAGAGTAATGATACTTACTCATAGAGAATGAATGAAACAGTGCTGTGGGAATATACTCTTATACACTGTAAATATTGGTTTAATAAAATACTGATTGGCCAGAAGCTAGACAGGAAATACAGGCAGAGCAACCAGAAAAGGAGAATTCTGGGAAGTGGAAGAGCAGAGAGCAGATGCCAGTGAGATGCAAAGGAAGCAAGACGAGAAGCTGCACTGAGAAAAGGTACAAAGCCATGTGGCTAAACATGGATAAGAATCATGGGTTAAGCTAAGTAAAAGAGCTAATCAATAATATGCCTGAGCCATAGGCCAACCAGTTTGTAATTAATATAAGCCCCTGAGTCATTATTTTATAAGTAGCTGTGGGGTGGCAGGTGGAAAAGATTCCCCCAGATTGAGAGCCCAGACAGGTCAGAAAACTTCAGGGTACAAGATACTGCAGTAAAATGCCTAACACCCAGTGGGTATCCAATATGCTTGCTGATGAAAGAGTCGTGATTCAGAATCCCTAGGAACCTGTGGAAGTATCCAGGCTCTTGTGCTCCACAGCAAAGAATTAGAACAGGGACGTGTGGATAGAAATAGGAACTGAGATTGTAAGACAAAGAATGAGCTCCCAGAAATAGGAGTGGGCTAACGAGCTGAGGGTAAAGCCCACTGGGCCCTGAAGTGGAAGAATACAAACAGGCAGAGAAATCCTAGGAGCATGAAAAGAGGGGAGGGAAGGAGAGGAGACTTTCCCTGGCTCTGGGATCTAGTGAAAGCCCTTGGCAGCAATGGAGCAAGAATTCCAGCACAATTAATACCACTAGAGGCCTTTCTCCCTTCCCAGCCATGGACCCACATGTTATAGGAAAGCTCACCCAAAACTCCATTTATAGAGAAAGGGTATATATTAAACCCCTTGTGCAGTCTTGGGGAGTCCTGGTTTTACATTATTAGGGTGTGATTCTACCCCACCTGATCCACCTCAAATATCTCTTTTATCAAATGGGGGGGGCAGCCACCAAAATGTTATATGTAGATAATGCTAAGACTGTTAATTGCTTACTCTCTGGTAGCACCTATGCACACATGTAAGTCTTACTCCCCCCAGCTCTCCCTTGAGAAGTCTATACTCTCCCATTTCTTGGGAGCATCTTCCTTTCTTCTCAATGCACTTTAAACCTGCCTTAAAATATCATTAAAAAAAATATCCATCTAGGCTTCACTAACCACCTAATATTAGAATTCTTTTCAGCATCCAATGTTTGCCCTTAGTAGGGACCCAAAAACATGTAGAGAACTCCTTAGTGTAGTGGTTGGCAGTATGGAGATGTGCCGTGGTCCTTTTACAGGTGCCAGAGGTTTGTGCACATTTACTCAGCACCCAATGTTCCCAAATCTGTATATTCTGAGCATTGTTAGCTCATGATCTGTTTCTCAGATAAAGTCAGTGAGGAAGGATTCCCAGGCTTTTCAAGCTGGCCTTCCCATGCTCACTCCATTTATTGTAGAAAGCCCCGGCAGGGGAGGGTTTCCAGTCTCCCTGCCAACTGGCCTTTTAACTATTAATCTTTATCTGTGTCTCCAGTCTCTAGTCTCTTGCTCCAATTCATATTGTTTTTCATTACTTAGTGGATTAAGCATAGCATCGTTGAGATGACTTTGCCTCTATGCTTGGAGACATGTGACAACTGGTATCTTAGTTGTCCTTATCCCACAGGTAATAAGACATGAAACATCACCACCACAAAGGCTACTAGACCACATAGTGATCTACAGACCTCTGGGGAGAGAACTTGAGTCGTTTTTTTGTTCCTGTAGCTCACTCGGGCAGAGAGTGGTCTCCTTAAATTATTCTCGAGAGTGCCTCAAGTAGGGCTACCTGGAAAATCTAAAAGACATTTGGCCCTAGTGAGAACAATACAGGAGCTATTCCTAATCTCTCCTCTTGTGCCTTGATCAAGACTTACTAACTAAAAGCCTAAGTGCAGCTTTCTTTTTATTTTACAAAACAGTAACAGCAACAAACTGACTGGTTACTTTGAACCCTAAGTTTATGCTAAATTTCATTCTTTGTTTTTCATTGTATCTCAGATCAGCAGAAAACAGGGAGGGGAGGGCGTATGAGTCTTTGTACAGCCCTACATTCCCACCAAACCCCACCAAAATAAGAAATGACAACCATTCTCAGGTGGGCCTACAAGTTTCTTTAGCTGTACTTTACAAATCTTCGGCTGAATATAAAAAATATCACCTCATTTTCTTTACCCCATGCCAAAGTTTTCTTATAAAATAAAATGGAAAGATATTTCGTGGAAACTTGTTAAGTGGCCTCAAATAACAAAGGTCTTTCCCTAACGACAGACCTGAGAAAGGATGGCAACATGGCCCTGTGTGCTCACCTAGACCCAGGGCCACAACATGCAGCCAAGCATGAACCCAGGCTTGGGAATGAACAGGAGATGGTAAAGAGCTGGGAAATAACTCAGTATGTTGACAGCTTATAATCAGCTAATTTGAAGAACACCCTTTTCATCTTTTTTTCTTTTCATCTAAAACTTTTTCAATAAGTTATTTTTTCCTATGAGAAAACGTTTACATTCTTCTACAGTCTAAGTCTACAATCTTCAACAAAACTGGAACCTTGTGTCAACAAAACATCAGTCTGCAATCACATAAACCAAAACAACACTTCAAAGACTTTAGCCAGCAGCCCATAAAAAGACATCCTGATAAACCAATTAAAATTTTCATGTTGAGTTCCAATAATAAAATGTTTATTTATTAAAAAGCCAAAAGATTAAGAGTTTTTATAGTTTAGAATTTATAGCTCCTGCAGTTTCAAGGTCAGGGGTCTGGACAGAATGTAGTGAAATTAGGTTCTGATACTGTCTTTATTTGCTTGTGCAAATGCTTGCCTCTTGTAAAAGACACTGTGGTCTTTGGCCATCCAGGATGTACTTCAAAGGAATACACTGGCTCCTGATTCAGTTTAATTAAAAACTGTAGTGGGAAGCAAGTCCTATTCACCTTGGCCTAGAGGTGCGGTCTTTAGGTCTTGAGGACCCGGGTACCGGGCAGGCCAGGCCAGTCTAAGACCTGGTGTTTGTTGTCTCTCCTGCCTGTTTGTATCCCCAGGCTCTTAGAGAGAGAATCTGACCCATCGCCACCACCATATGGAACAGTCTAACTTTTTAGGAATCGCCCTATGGTTGGTTCAGTCTTTGTATCAGTGAGTGTTCATATAAACCCCTTAACAAATATTGATCCTTTTATATAATCAGTTGCTAGTGATTAATACCTACTTTACCTGGAGCCAGCTTCGGGCCCGACCCTGTGGAAGTTAGCAGGAAAGCCTTGCTGGCATCCTCGACAGAGGCCAGTGGCCACCATGTGGTCCTGAGCAGCTCTGGTCTGAGAGCCTATAGTCTCAGCAGCAGAATAAAATCCAGTCCACAGCTGCTTTTCAAAAGGAGGTGTTGTCTGTCCCACAGAGCTACTGATAACTGCACAGCGGGTCTCTTTGGTGAACACACCCACAAAACTCGGCAGTGGCCATTCCCACAGAGGGCAAGAACGTCTCACAGTGTGTTGTTTCACTGTGTCTGTCCTGATCTGTTCTGATTTTGTGAGTTTGCCTTTTGTTAGCCTGAGTCAGAGCGCCCTGACTAATGAGAGCGACGCCTGTGACATCTGCTGGCCAAGTATCGTCATTACATCCAGTCTGAGGTAGTAATTCTCCCTTAAAGCAAATTCTTCCATAAAAATGACAGATACGACTTCCCAATAATTTTTTTAATTTCTCTGCTACAATAAAAGACACTTTACATAATGATATCTTTTGAAAGCATCATGCTCAAAGTCCTGTTATTTCTCTAATTAATTCTACATTTTTATATCTCAAAAATTAGTCTGATACCTATAATAAACATAAAGTGTTAATTAGACTGATAAAAGACTTAAAGTCTAAAAATCATAAATTACTTTCTAAAATACATAATACAAGATCTTCCAGTGATAAACTGGCATGCAAAGTTAATTTTGTAAAAATTGGTTATGACAAACTTTCAAATAAACCTTCCTCCATAGACACAAATATTAAATCTATACAAAAAAGTGCAGATCTGTAGCACTCTATGTTAATGATTAGAACAGGAAAAATCTCTTTTAAAGAAAAGAAAAAGAAGTATACAGGACAGACATAGGAAGATTATTGTGTCTACCTGTAAAAAATTATTAGCCAAATACGAGCCATAGACAATTTATACTGGTACAGATTTTTGTATATTGATACAAATGTTAAATTATTTTATATGTATGTTTAAGATAATTTATATATTGATGCAAATTTAATTCTAAAATTATTTATGTCTGTCTAAGATAATTTCTGTATTGATACAAAGTTAAATCTATAATTGTTATTTTGGCACATGTTTCTACATGTTTAAAATATTTTACACATCAATGCATATTAAACATATTATTGCCATTCCCACTATGCAATTCCTGCCTCTGCTTAATTATACTAGTCATAATATATACATATGCATATATATTCTACCCCTGTTTAAGATATTTTATATACCTATATTTAAGACCTCTTGCACAATAATATATATTTACAATACTGTTGTTATTTTTCACTATACATTTGCCTTTGCTTAATGTTTGAATGATTGTCATATTTAAAGTCATTATCCAAACACTGTACAGCCACTTATAAATTGTCTATTTTTACAATGAAAGCTTTAGTCTTTACGATGATAAAAATTACAGGTCACTATTACCTATCTTTGCCTTTTAATAAAGTCTTTTAAATATATAGTAAAATATGTCAAATAGACAAAAAAAAATCTTCAAACACTTCATAGACCTAAAAAACATGGCATTTAAATGCTTTGCTATTCAAAATTCAGCTATGAAAGACACAGTTGCTTCTGGCAGCACTGTTCCTTTCCTGAGATGATGCTGAGCATCAAAGACTCTCCATGTAGTTTGTCTTCCTTGGCAGATAATGGTCTGTTAGGCAAAAAAACTACCCTTACCTTGGCTGCAGACAATAAACACGCTGTCCAATCCAAATGAACAAGATGAAAATAGAGACTACTAAAACCTGCCAAGACCAAGATAAGACAGTTTCTCTAAACACCCTGCTTCTAAAGAGATCTGTCAGATATCCTAGGCCTCTAGCCAAAAATTACATGTTCCAACTTTGCAAAAAAAGCTATAAGTGACTGTCCGAGGCAGCTGACTGTTGCTGTCTTCTCCTACTAAATTTTAAAAGTTACTCACTCATGCTTTCAACTTAAGTAATAGATTTTCCTTCTCAGGTCTTTGATAAAGTTAAAAGCTAAACAGCTAAGACTATGACCATCTCATCTCTTAACTAAGAACATTTAAATTCATATTCTCCAAGACAAACAGCTTTAAAATAATCTCCATATATTGCCACTTACCAATATTCTAAACATTTAATAAATACTTCATATTTGTAGCTTGTTAGTTGTAGTTTGACCTTGTTTATGTTATGTACCTTTCCCTCTCCTAGACATTGTCTTACAATTGTTTCTATTATATATAGTTTTATATTTAAGTTTAAGACTTTCTTGTGAGACAAAGGAGGGAGGTGTAGATGGAATCGGGTGCTATTCATTTGACCTAGAGGTGTGGTCTTTGGTTCTTGAAGACCCATGTACAGGGAGTGGCCAGATCAGTCTAAGACCTGGTGCATGCTGTCCCCTCTTCCTGTTTGTTCCTTTGAGCTCTTCGAAAGAGGATCTGACCCATCGCTGCTGCCTCGTGGACCAGATCAACTTTCCAGGAATTGCCCTATGGTTCAATCTTTGTATCAGTGAGTGTTCACATAAACCCCTTAATAAATATTAATCTTTTCGTATAGTCAGTTGCTAGTGATTAATACCTACTTTAAGAGTCTCCTGCTATCTGCCACTGCCTCTGCTGCGTTCCCACATAACCACATGCATCCATAGAAATCCACCGCCAGATAACCAGATATAGGCGAACCGTGCCAAAATACACACAAAATCCTAACACTGGTCATGGTATCTCTTCATGGAAATAGAAACCCTAACTCAGAAAACCACCATACCCGGCCTAGAAGTTCTAATATTGAATTAAATATTTATCAGTTAGTCTATCAGGGGTAAGAGGACTGAGACACAGGTCTACATGGTCACCCTCAGCAGCCTGAGGAGTTCCCTAAATCTTTTAAAGACTTACGATTTCTACACAGGAAGAAATTTCAGGCCTAACCATTCTGAAGCAGAATTGGATAGTTTATTAAAGTTATTTTAATCTAAGTGGACTTAAAGCATGAGGATTTGGAGAAAGAAACAAACAAAGAAAAGAGGGAGGGAAGGAGGGAGGGAGGAAAGAAAGAAAGACACAGATGGACAGACAGACATGTAAGCGTGGGTGTGTGCTCATCAAAGGAGAGTCACACAAAGCTAGCCAATAAGTTATGGTCTCACCCCTAGATATCCCAGCCATCAATAGCTTTTTCATGGCTCTCAAGTCACATTTAAAAGGTCCCTAAGAAACCTTCTCCCCCTTTACTCTCTGTTTTGATAAGTGAGACTATAGGGTGGTCTGAGGAGAACTCATGGGGTTGTTCATCTAAGATAGAGCGGAACTTGCTAGTCTGCACAAGGGATGTGGTATGTATCATTTCTCTACAGATGGGTTTTTGTAGAGATGCCTAGAAAATACTAGGTTTGTGGTTGGAGAGAGAGAAAGGCCCCAAGGAATCGTTAACTATGTTGTAATGCTTCGAAAGATTTCTGGGTTAAGGGGGCTTTTCTTTTTTCATGTCCCCCAAAATTTCTGCCCCTCTATCCTGATTCAGATCCACCGTATTACATTAAAAAAAAAGAAAGAAAGAAATAAGACCCACAGCCATCAGACAAGATCAGATGGTAATTTTCCATTCCCATTCCATAACTAGATAAACCCTCCCCAAGAACAGAGAACAGAAGTGAAGCCCATTTGGAAGTCGTGAACATTTTATAGAAGCCGAACGTGTTCAGTTTTTGGCATGTTTGTTTTGTTTTCTCTAGACAAGGTCCTGCTATACAGTCGTGGCTGGTCTGTCATCTGTAGAACATGATTACATCAGATTGTAGCTCTCCTCTTGCCTCCACCTCCAGGATGAAGGGATATCAGTCACAAAGCACTGCTCCTGGGTGGTTTTTAAAGGAAGGATGTGACACTGGATACTTGCTCTTTTTGCTTTTTGATGCAGGGTTTCACCATGTACCCCAGCTGGCTTGGAATTCACAGAGGTCTGCCTAACTCAGCCTTCAGAGTGCTGGGATTAAAAGCATGCTCCACCACACCTAGAAACATCTTTTTTTTTTTTTAATGAGAATACTAGAATTGAAATATAAGACTGCTCTAGCAAGATAGCTCAGCAAACACACCTGACAGCCTGAATTTGATCCTTAGAAGACACAGTAGAAGGAAATAGCAAACTCCTGAAAGTTGTACTCTGGCCTCCAAATGTGTGCTGTGGCATGTGCATGCCCAAACTCATGCACACATTATGCATATAAATATTTTGTTAATTTAAAATGAACTACCACCAGCTGGAGGGATGGCTCAATAGTTAAGGGCACTGGCTGCTTTTCAAGAACAAGTGGAGTTCCTGGGACACAGCCCATAAAGAAGTTGGGGGTGAAAACAGATGGCCATTGTATACAAAAGCCCTCCAACAGCCGTTTTAATGCATACTTCAAATGAGGAAAGTGCACAAACGCAGGTGCATAGTTTGATGAATTTAGTCATGTATATACCACCAGAGTCAAGACTGAAGGTGCCCTGACTCCCCTAAACATCCCCCTCCATTTGAGGACATTCTTCTGCCCTGCCACTGCAGATGAGTTTGCCTATATTCCCCAGTTTTCTTACATTTCCCTCTCCCTACTTCTTTCGCAGTCTTTTGTTCTGACCCTAGTTATCTTGAGAGCTGAACTGGCCCTTCTGTCAAAGGCTCATTAGCAAAAACATATGGGCTTAGGGCAAGTACAGCCGACATAGAACAAAGAACAGAAGGCATAAACGGAAGAATGGTAGTCCTTCCCTAAGCATGCCTTGGCTATGAACCTGTCCTTTGTTTCAAGACAAGGTCTCACTAAGTAGTCCCGGCTGTCCTGGAACACACTATATACACCAGGCTAGCCTCAAACCCACAGAAATGTGTCTGCCTCTGCCTTCTGAGTGCTGGGATTAAAGGTGGGCAGCACCATGCCCAGCAACTACTCACTTGTTTTCCACCAAAACTCCATGTTCTCCGGCAAGTGCACCAGCAGCCCCAGGGTCAGCCTAGATAATCTCCAAGAGGACTCTGTGTTCTGACTTTCTCTGGTTTTACAGCCTCATAAGAGGGCCTCAAAGCTCTTAGGGGTGGGAGGGGGTGGCATTTTTCCAACAGCAACACTAGAAGTGTGTTGCAGCCAAAGACCCTGTCCTTGCCAGTTGCAGAACTTGCTAATGATGGTATTGGCCCTGAGCACAGCGTTACTGATTAGGAGGCTGTGGGTGCAGAAACGCAGCAAGCTCTGAAGATAAATTAATTAATTACTGTGGTTATGGTAACATCAAAAGCCAGCAGCATGAAGGGCTCTTTGATCTCTAGTTTTGCAGCCTTCCAAGTTGCCCCCTTTGGCCTGCCTAAAATGGTCTTGCTTTTTTTCTGTCTTGGTTTTTAGGAGGAATCCTAATAAGAATGGCCTCCAAGTCACCCATCGTTCATCGATGAACACGAAGAGGCCGAAGTGTGATCCTGAGTATGAAATCAGCTCCCTGCCACTCAGTGTCTCTGAAAGCCTCACATTTCTAGCTATACTACCTGGAATCATGACTTTCCCTTTAAAAAGAGTTCAAATACCAAGCAACATAAGCAAACAGAGTTCAAATGTTCTGTCACCAGAGAATGAACATACTGCTAAGTGTACTAACAATAGAATCCGTACTATAAATCGAAGGGGAGGAAAAGGTACACCATGGCTGCACATGACAGTATACAGAATCTACCAGGCATGATGAAAAAAACCAGCAGAGAGAACATGATACCATGTGTACACATTTTGAAACATGCTAACTAAATCAGAGAATTTCAGGATGAATAGATGACACACACACACACACACACACACACACACACACACACACACACACACACACAAATCAGAGATAGGAACAATCGAATCAAACCCAAGGAAGAGGCCAGAAGGCAGTGACCAGAATAAGACATGGAAAAGGGTATTTAAGAATGAGAAATGCCATATTCTTCACAGGTGTGACCGTTACTAGGTTGTTCTCTTTAGCTTTATATATTACCTCTGAGCTTCTCATTCTACCGTATTTCACAACTTTAAAAAAGAAAGAGGGCTTTGAGGAAAAGGCTTAAGTACTAATTTAAGGTTAGGAAGAAACTGGGGGTTCCCAAGAAAATGAAGAAAAGGGAAGAATCTGTTCAGTTGCTGAGCCTAAGAAAGCTGCACGCCCAGCCCAAGCTTGCAAGCTCTCACAGAGAGAACGCAACCTATCCTAGGCAGCAGATTCATGCCTCTCAGAAAAGGAATCTGTCCCTGACCGTCCCATCCTCCGCCTACTCAGTACACTGGGTGTCCTGGGTGTGTTCCCAGCAGGAACCCTGAAAGCAGCTGTGGCTAAAACCCTGTCAGAAGCAACAGTCTCACTGCCAGAGACAAATCGATGCCGGGCCAATGCTTCTGGCCAGGGGTGGGCTGAGCCACAGAGGCACTCCATTCCTTCTGTGTGGCAGCAGGGGATGCTTTCCAATTATTCTTTGGCTCAGGCTGTGGTTTGTACTTTCAGAACCTCCGACTGAGCTCGGCAGATGAAACAAATTCAATTAACCCTGCTAGCCCTCAAAGCCAGGTTCTGCTGCCCTAGCAGCAGAGATGAGGAGCTCGGTGTATTCTCCCAGGACAGCGCTGTGCTGGGTAACTTTGATAGACTGCCCTCTACTGTGCAGGATTAACAAGGTTCCTTCTGTGCCATTTTCTTTCAATGACCTAATTAGAGATCCCAAAAGGCCCTAACAGAATCAGAACGTGCTTTAGTCTGGAAAGAGGCACCAGGTATATAATCCTTACAAACAGCCTGGGAGGTAGGCTGCTCTGGGCACTAAATAACGAAACAGGTTTAAAGATTGTAGATATCTTGTCTAAGGTCATGCAGCCAATTAAAGTTGGAGTTTTACTTCAGTCTGGAAGTGTCCTTCTGCAAGGTCCCTACTCTTCTTCGCACCGAGTAAGTAACTAGAGTTGATGATACAGGAGATGGCTCATGTCCCATGTCTAACTCTTCTTTCCGACAGCCCCGGCCTAAGAGCCTTGTAAAATTCATTGGCTGGCTCCCAGTGGGTCTGAAATTCGCATAAAGACATAAACTGACCTCAGCACTCACTTATGAGATACCTCTCTACCCACACTATCACCGGGCCTAAGGTGAATGCCACTGCTTTATGACTGGTACTTCCCCTGTCCCTTAGCAGGACCCATCACATGAGGGTTAAGCAGATTCCTGGACGTCCCTGAGCCTGCTCACTTGAATATCTTTTGCATCATCTGCCTAGCAAATGTCTGCTTATTCTACAAGAACCAGCTTACTCCTCAGTTATTCAGAGCCTCTTAGATCTTTTCAGTTACTAGGCAATGTGGAATCCAAAAGAATTCAATGTCTACCTTAAACAGCAAGTCAAAAAGGAAGGCATGAAAATTGACAATGAGAAATGGCCTAGGAGGCCAGGATGTCTCGTGGGTGGCAGTGCATGAGCAAGCCATGGTACATGCATGTGAAAGAAGAAAGCCTGTATGAGTTCACTCTCGTGTGGCTGACTAATACTCCAATATTAACACAAGGAGATATACTAGAAGGGTCAATTTTAAGAACTTCCTTCTGGGCACTGGAGAAGCAGAGAGAGCCCTATCCTCCTGGTAGAACCTTAAGCTGTTTCTTGGCCGTGCCTTAAGGGTACAACTTTGAAGTTCATAGGTGAAGCCCAAACCTGTGTTGGCCCAGAAGGCATGCCCTCAGGTCAGGGAGGTGCTGAATCCCACTACATTCTTAGGTCCCAGGGATTACATCCGGTCACCAGGCTTAGCCCTTTACCCACTAAGCTATCTTTCTGGTCCTCAATCAAATATTTTTTGACAGAAAAAGATAGATCCTTAGTAATCGAGCCTCCAAACCTAACCACTAATCTGTAGGCATATGGAAGCTGCGACACATGCCGCCAAGGCGACAGGAGTGAAATGGATGGGAAGCCAACTCCAGAATCGGGTTAGCTAAACTGACTTCTTTAAAAACTCAGGCGGAGCCGGGACTAAGGACAAACTGGGGGGAGGGGGGCTTGTACATATCAAATGCAACCGTAGATTCAGAAAAAGATTTTATAAGTAGACATTTTGAAGACAATTGAACAAAATGAACATAGTCCAGGTATCACGTGACATCAGATTTGTTAACTTTATTCATTACAATAGCTTTGCAGTTATATTTTTCAAGAAGCTCTTACCTGTAGTAATGAGGTTTTCTGGTCTTGGGGCCAGAGGCCCAGACCCACAGACCTGTAGCCTCAGACCCCTTAGCCGCCCGCAGCTGCTCAGGCCCCAGAAATGACTCAGACGCTTATATTAACTTCATGCTGCTTGGCCTATGGCTCAGGCACATTGCTAGCTAGCTCTTACATCTTAACTCAACCCATTCTCATTAATCTATCCTGCCACGTGGCCCGTGGCTCACCTGTGTTCTTTACATGCTTTTTCTTGGGTGCCTGGCTCGATCTGTCCCTGGCTCTACCCTTCCTTTCCTACCTATTTTGATTCCCCAACTTTTTCTATGGTGCCTGTCATAGGCCAAAACAACTCCTTTATTTAAAGATTAATATTCACAATGTACAAAAAGACATTCCCACATCATTTACCAGATACATACATATTACAAAACACTAATGAATGGAATGATGGTGTACCTAGAACTTACCTTAAATTTCTCTTCCAGGAAAAATAGAGAGATAAACAAGAATGGCAGGGGGTGGGGGTGGCATTATAATCCACTTAATGTATGTCTGAAATTTTCTATAAAATTAATTGTAGTTTTAAAAATACAGATTTCATGGTAAGCATACTGCTTGATAAGCACAGAGGGAAGCGAGAGAGCAAAGAAGAGGTTCTTAACCAGCCTGAGACAACAAGGAATCTGAACAAACAAAGCATGAAACATGAGGTGTTGTTCTATCCCTTACCACACTGATCAGTGATCAGCATACACAGAAGGCAGCTCCTTTGTCTTGGAGACCCTGACTTTTAGCATAGCATGATAAACAGAACTAAAGACTGGTCCACCAGTTATCACCCCAAAAGCATTTGATTCTCCCATTGAAGGGTTAATGATGTAAAAGCCTCCAGTGGACTGTGACACTCTGGTTGAGAAAGTTGAGGACACTGATGACAACCCTGGGCTGTTAGGTTCCAGGCACTTCTGATTAAGAATAACAACAAACCTCTTAGGGTAGAGACTTGGGGGGGGGGGCGAACTACGGGAGACTCTCTCCACCCTCTAAATCCCCAAGCCCATGGCACCATGTCTGCACAGCTTCAGAGAAACCGTAGCCCTTCAGTCGTTCTGATCAAAGAACAATTCTGCCTCTGGAGATGCCTGCCTTTCTGCACCGCCTCCATCAATCTCAATCTAACACCCATTAAAATAGTAGCAGCAGCTAATGCTGAGTAATGCAGTGGACATGGGAGATACAGAAGAGGCTAACATAATTTCCTGCTCTCAAGGGATGACAAGTCATTGACATGGTGAAATGGTGGCTTTTGAAAATAAACTAAATGTGCTGCTAAATGACTGAAACCAAGTGCTGAGCCCTGCATCTCTAAGGAACATCTGAGGATGTGTGTGCCAAACAGTCTATGAGAAGAGACAAGCTGAACCCACACAGGCATGCAAGAAGCAGCGAGGGCTTTGGGGGGTGAGAATAGCTATGGGCATTACAAAGAAAATGAGCTGAGTGTACAATGACTCATCACAACAGATGGAAACGCGTTGGCAGAAACAATAGGGTCCCCTCTATCCTTCCCTGGCCATCAAATCTCACCTGAATTCCACTGCCACACTGGTGTGATGAAGGGAGGGTGAGGGAACATGTTTATAGGCAAAGGAGCCCTGCTCAGGCACTAGATTTTACACATACAGATGGAAAGGAACTGGGAGGGGTGGTCAAATGCATCACTCTGTCTTTAGCCACAGTACAATCAGAATGCTAAAAATTCCACTCCCTCTATGAACGTTGAAAAAGACCCAAATAGAGAGATCTGATCATGATATGCTTTAGATTCTGTCTGCATAATTAAAATAAGACTGAGGTGTGGGAATATGTTTCAAATATAATAAAAACAGTGGGAGATGTCAGAGAGATCTACCCACAGTCAGTCTAGGAGGATCAGACAGTGGTAACTCACAACTTTAATCCCAGCACAGGGAATATCCGGAAGTGGTGACCTACACCCTCAATTCAATCCAATCTGAGTTTGAGGTCATTTTAGTTTACAGAAGGAGTCCCAGGCTCCTAGGCAGGCAGTGGTGGTGCACACTGTTAGTCCCAGCACTTGGGAAGCAGAGGCAAGAGAATCTCTGTGAGTTCAAAGCCAGCCTGGTCTTCAAAGCAAATTCCAGAACAGCCAGGACTGTTACACAGAAAACTCTGAAGAAAGATTGGAAGAGGTGGGTGGGTCTGTCCTCTGATATCTCCGACTGTTTTTATTATATTTGAGACATATCCCCACACTGAGGAGAGACCACTATTCTGTCCTTGGTCTCTGAGAGTTGTCACTCTAGGCTGCTCATCACAGAGTCTCTGTGGTCTGTCAGAGATTCGGTGAAAGCAGCTTCCCCATGTTGAACTCCTAAACTAGAAATGGTCGAGGGAAGCTTCAAGAAAGGCTCGCACTAATGCAGTATGATGCCAGCCCAAAGACAAAACAGTGTTGGCTTCCAGAAAATGCTAAAAGCTGTCTCTTAGCTGGGGCACAAGGCATGAGTTTTTCAAACGACTGTTCCATCAGTTACAGAGCAAACTTAGAGTTCTACACTTTCCCCTTCTCACCACTGCACTTAATTAGGGTAAAAACAATTTAAAGTATTTTAAAGTCATCTCCTTTATCTCTGGAACAATCTATACGGAATTTAGGAACATCGTATGAGGAATTGGCCCCCTTGAAGTAAGTTTCAGTAGAAAGCAAGTTTACACAGAAATCCAAGAACTTTAAATTTAGCAGCATACCTAGGCCTTAAGAGACAAGTTCAGGTACAGAAATCATCAGGAACCATGGCCTTTTCTCCCACCCCACCCCACCCTCTTCTCTCCCTGCATCTCTGCTCTGTAATTGCTTCTTCTGTGTCAGTCTCTAAATGAACTTTCTGTATTTTCATGCACCAACAGGAGGTAAATATGGATGTTCCACTTAATTTTTGTTTAAAAAAGTTATAATGACTTTTTGGACATTCTATAATGGCTTGCTACATATAATTAGATTTCTATATCTACATTTGCATTTAATCTGCCGTAGTTTGTGTTTTAAAATATATGAAGAAAGTTTAATCACAGCTCTAAAGCATGTTTTTTTGTCTGTTTTAACCCACCTTTTAAATAATGGTGAATAATTTTTGACATACTACCAGAATTCAGCAGATAGTCTCTCCATAAAGCCATCTTGCTTGTGAAATCTGAAATCATAGACATTTTCTTACTGTTAAAATGAGATGCAGTAGTGTGCCTTGTACCTGAAACATATCTTTCAGTCATGTAATTGGCTTCACATTGGCTATGTATCATATAGTAGAGCCTGTAAATAACACTTGTTCATATGAGCACTGATGTTATCAGAACAGGTTCAATGTGTGCCAGTCCCATAAACTTTGCAACTGTAAATAGAAGTGTTTCAAACTTCCAGCTTTTGGGGCAGGGAATATAGCTCAGTGATAAGAAAGCTCGCACAGCATGCCTGAGGTTTGAGTCTGCAGAGTGACTAATTAGAACCAGAGAGAGGTTGGAATGTTGCAGGTCTAGAGGCTAATTACCTTATCTTAGGCTAGTTCTAGCCCTTCAGAACAGCCATTCCTTGTCCACTTCTGTGCCAGAACTAACATCCTGTGGCTAATATTTATAAACTGTGTGTGTGTATGTGTGTATATATGTGTATAAATATGTGTGTGTATGTGTATGTGTATCTTATACCTTAGCAGACCACTAGCTTCCACCAACCACAAAACTAAGGATGTCATCAGAGAGCATCTTAGGCCTGTAGAAATGCTTCTCCTGTCTTGCTCTAACTGTCTTCTGATGTATCCACTAATCTATTTAAACTTGCCATTACTTACGGCTTTCTTTGTTCTGCAAAACTACAAAATGTTTCCATTTTGGAACATGGAACTTGGGTAACCTAAATCTATATTCCTGGGTGCAGTCACTCAGAATGGCAATAGAAAAGCTATGTCTTATTCTCTTTCGGGTGAGACCTCTGAGTTTTGTGTCAAAAGACCCCCACCCCCAAGGTCCCTTCTTTCAGTGTCCACCCAGCAAACAGACCATGCTGCCCATGCTGGCTCATTCTCCCACTCTTTCCTTCTAAGCTAACTCCTGACTCGGCATTTTGATAACGTCTATAACTTCTCTCCTGCTTCACAGCCCCATCACACTGCCTCTGGTGGTGATACTGTCTCTTCTTATCTCTTCCACCTCAACACCCAACCATGGTTCCCCATGACTTTGAGGAGCTCACTGCCCTGAGGAAGTGCCTCTCCCCAGCCTGCAGCTCTGGCTTCTAACGGCTTTAACTCCCCACACAGCTCAGGCTAGACTTGAACTTGCTGTCTTACTACAGGCAGGCACCACTATGATAATAATTTATAATAAAGTGTGACCTGACCTGACCTGACATGGTGGCATATACCAGAATCCCAGCATATGAAAGGTTGAGAAACGAGAATCCTGAGTTTGATGCAAGTCTGGACTACATATTAAGATCATAAGAATGGCCAGCCAGTGGTGGTGAATGCCTTTAATTCCACAACTCAGGAGGCAGAGGCAGGTGAATCTCTGAGTTCAAGGCTAGCCTGTACTACAAAGTGAGTTCCAGGACAGTGATGGCTACCCAGGTGGGGCGGGGCGGGGGGAGGTTGCATAAGGTTGAAAAGAAGAAAAACATGAAAGAAAGAGAGAAAGAAAGAGAGGGAGGGAGAGAGGAAAGGAGGAAGGAAGGAAGGAAGGAAGGAAGGAAGGAAGGAAGGAAGGAAGGAAGGAAGGAAGAAGGAAGACCTGTAGTTGTCAGGCATAAATGAAAAGATTCTTAAAAGACAATATGCCCCTTCATTTAACTATCAGACTATTAAAACAATGTCTCCAAGAAACTGGATTTCCCCAGAAACGTCATTCTGGAAGAAGGAAAACATTGAAGCCTGGTGCCAGCCAGAAGGGGAACTTACCTACCAGGAAGAGATTTCACACAGTTCAGGAAAGTTACAGGACCACCTCACAGGGGGACAGACAATATTGATGGGTACACTACACTGACTAGGAATGCTCAGCAATGCACATTCTCTACCCTTTATTTAAACCTGAATCTCATGGCAGGACCCATAAGGTGGCCTTTGGGTGTGAGGTGATAATAATAGACCTTTGTTCCTCTTCCAATGTAGTGACATTGAATAAATCATCTCTGCTTTTGACTATTAAGTCATCTCTTTAATTGGCCTAATGAGGATAAATGCTGAGCCTCGCTTATTAGGGCATCAGCACCCGGGCTCTGACCCCAAGAACTCTAATAATAGTACATGAGAAAGAAAGGAGGTCTGTCTACAGAGAGCAGCTTCTTCCCTTTGATGGGTCAACAAATCTGGTTTCCCTCAGCACTTCCACTCAGGATCCCTTTTTAAGACATTGTTAACATGTAGAGCGAGCCAAAAGGAAATAAAGATTAAAGCTATCAACAGCATGTCTTTAAAATCCACAAAGCTAAGACTGGTTTCCCACAATATTTAGCCCAGTTTCGCAACAAAACCAGTGAGACACGGAGAAGAGCTGGTCCAAAGGGCTGGTCCAGGACGGGCAACAATCTCCAGTGCCCTCTGGTCTACTTGGAAGACACAGGTTTTCAGTACAATTCAAAACAAAGACATTCCCTCATTAATAATTTCTCTGATGATTTATAGATGAAAATGATAATATTTTACTTTATTTTAGACAAGATTTTACCATATAACCCAGACTGGTTTCAACCCTATCCTCCTGCCTCAGTCTCCCAAGTGTTAACGTCTAGGGTCTGGGAGTTAGATGTCCCCAGTAAGCAGGCAGATAGCAAGACCCGGAACAGCTAATAAGGATGAAAGTTTCCAGCTTCTTCCTCATACTCCTGACAGAGACAAAGGCCTCTAAGCCTGGCAGGCTTTTCTCTCTCCAATAGGGTCTCCTGCTCTGTGTACCTCGGAGTTGTAGACCTCCCAACCAGAGTCTGTTACAGGAGTTGGCGGGAGTGAGGTGGGTGTCAGTGAGGAGTCACTTGCAAGAAGCTCTCGAAACAACTGTCGGGTCACATTTACGTGTCTCAGAAAAGCTGGAAGACACTTGATAAGCCTAGAGGAATTTTTATGTCTTTGGCTCCTTAAATAAACCTTCACCTCCATAGGACCAGGACCTGAAGGCTAGAACAAGGGCTAACAAAAGACGAGTTGATCATTCGGTGGCATTAGCTGAAATGCAGAGCAGCACAATAGGAAAGCAAAGCCTTGGTCCTTTGGGAGGCTCTCCCCAGGACCAGGATATTGCACTTCCAGGCTCCCCACTGTCTCTATGATGACATTGCCACAGTTCCCAGAAGTGATCTATTGCTTTCCGCTGGCGCCTCCACACTGATCAGAGCTTGTTAACAAGTCGTACAGAAGCCTGCAGGCAGCCCATCAAACGCAGCAGCCAGGTGTGAGTTCCACCTCCCTTCCCATTGATTCCTGCCCACCGGCTCACCTACTGAAGTACTTATTGAAGAAAGCAGCCCATCGAAAAAGAAACACCAATACAGGCAACAACACAAATCTTTATACACTAGCGCTCCCAGCCTTGCCTCTACCTGGGTAGGGTCTGTTCAGCCTCTATGCGGTACCATAGGGGACTCTACTCTCCTATCTCCACCGTCCTAATGCTGTGACTCTTTTAATACAGTTCCCCAATCATAAAATTATTTTTGTTACTTCGTCATAACTGTAATTTTGCTATTGTTATGAATTTTAATAATAATATCTGATATGCAGGATATTTGATATGAGATCCCTGTTGGGGTCGTGACCCACAGGGTGAGAACCATCTTGAAGAACCATTTTCTTTCTACGTTCAGTTTCTCTGCTGTGATGGAGGGGCTCTTCCTTTGTTAGTTTCCCTCTTGCCTGCTGGGTTTGTACAATCATGGCTGTGTCGTTGTCTCCCCTTACCTCTCTTAGGGAGCTTTGAGTTGACACTCCCCAATGCCAGTCTTTCTCTGTCTGTGCCTGTATTAGAGCTCCAGCCGCCAGGGAA